>JASAUF010000662.1:10117500-15437500 GCA_030180095.1 Magnolia changhungtana
TCACTGATGCGGCTTGTGGATGTGGTCCACTTGATGTATATGAGGCCCATTGGTGCGGCCCGTTGATGTGGCCCACTCGTTGTATTTGAGGCCCATGAGTTGAATGGGTCATAGCCCATTGAGACGTATTTTTGGCCTATATGTCGTGGCCCATTGTAACGTATTTTCAGCCCATGTGAGGTGGCCCATTGAGATGTGTTTGAGGTCATGTGCAGGGTCCACTTGTTATGTATTTGCGGCGCATTTGGTAAGGCCCATTGTGATATATTTCTGACCCATATGATGAGGCTCGACTTAATGTATACAAGGCCCATGACAATGTATATTAGGCCCTTGTGTGAGACCGTGGGCCCACTGTACGTTTGGCCCTATGTGGGCCACTCCTTGGGAGTAATGTTGGTTGAATGTCCACATTGATGGGCAATGATGGTTGGATGTCCACATTATGACTTTCCCTTAGGCCTTGTTAGGCCTATTCT
This sequence comes from Magnolia changhungtana, assembly GCA_030180095.1. Taxonomy (NCBI): domain Eukaryota; kingdom Viridiplantae; phylum Streptophyta; class Magnoliopsida; order Magnoliales; family Magnoliaceae; genus Magnolia; species Magnolia changhungtana. Next base: position 10,117,980 of record JASAUF010000662.1, read on the forward strand.
CACCAATTCCGATTATCGAGGCCAGTTGTTGAGGCCGATTCCGACTCCGATTGTCGAGGCCGATTCTAATTCCGATTATCGAGGCCAATTCTGATTGTCGATACCGATTCCGATTATCGATACCGATTTCGATTGTCGAGGCTAATTATCGAAGCCGATTCCGATTGTCGATACCGATTTTGATTATTGAGGCCGATTCCGATTCCGATTGTCGATACTAATTCTGATTATTGAGGCCGATTCCGATTGTTGAGGCCGATTCTGATTTCGATTATCGAGACTAATTATCGAAGCTGATTCTGATTGTCGAGGCCGATTGTTGAGGCTAATTCTTATTTCGATTGTCGAGGCTGATTATCGAGGTCGATTCCGATTGTCGATACCGATTTTTGATTATCGATTGCCGATAATCAATCAAGGTCGATTATCGATCGATTCCAATTGTCTAGCTGATTATCGATTAGTGATCGAGGCCGATTATCGTGACCGATTGGCGATTCCGATTGACGTGACCGATTTACCGATTTTTTATTGTTATGGCCCATTTAATGTATATGAGGCCGAGTATCAAGGCTGATTCTGAGTGTTGATTCCGATTGTTAAGGCCGAGGTCGATTGTTGAGACCTATATGATATATACGCAACCCATAGTAGAGGCATATTGTGATGTGTATTCAGCCCGTATTTAAGGCTTAATGTGAATAGGAGGTCTATGTAATAAGGTTCATTGTCATGTATTTAAGGCCCATGGGCAAGGCCATTGTGTTGTATTCATGGCCCATGGGTAAGGGCCATTGTGATGAGTATTAGGCCCATGATGCATGACATGATGTATTCAAGACTCATGTGCATGGCCCACATGTCGTATATTTGAGGCCCATGAGCAGGACCCACCTATTGTGTATGTGCGGCCCTTGAGTAATGCCCATGGTGTTGTATATTAGGCTTTTGTGTGAGGCCGTAGGCCCATTATATGTTTGGCTCTATGTGGGCCATTCCTTGGAGGTGATGTTGGTTAAATGTCCACATTGTTGAGGCCGATTGTTTATGTCGGTTAATGATATCGATTATGAGTATGTGACAGCATAGCTTCATGATACATGCCCCATAAACATCATCTGCATGTTTGTTATGAGATGTGGTTGACCATTATATATGTCATTGGATAGGTTGTTATGAGACTCCCAGATAGGCGGAAGTTATCTCACATGAGCACACGGTATGCGCATGATTAATACATGACTGGATTGTATGACTCATGTATCTTGCATTATGATTATTGTACATCCTAGCGACATCAGGGTCGTAGCCTCCACAGGCATATCATGGATAACTAGATGGGACACTAGAAATCCGTTACTAGCATCGGACTGTTATAGATCGCCTTGGGTGAAAATCCTTAAACCCTCTTGGTACCAGAAGACGCTCCAACGTCGAGACCGAGTGGATACATGAGTGCCCGAGTACCGAATACCAGGAGGTCGCGTCTCCCACTGTGTCGTGGTCGATTGGGAAGGGGTGTGGCCTTACCCGCCCGAGCTCAGGGGGCATTGCTAGGCTGAGTTTGACCAGCTCGTGAATGGGTCCACTATCGACGTGCCAAATAGGTATTGGCAGACTATTGGTCAGACAGATAGTGAGGTTTCTTACGCTCACTTGGACTGTGCAGCTGGGAGAGCGACAGTACCATTTGGAGTGTACTAAACCCTGGTGATGATCCCAGAGATGAACAGTACTGATATATGGACTTATTGAGCAAGAGTTGCATATTCATTCATTCATTCATTCACTATCCACTCGGGCTGGTGGTGCACAACTATTTGTTACATGTACCTTCGCAATGGTCAGGATTTCGGTTGGGGTACGCAACTAACCTAAGATCAGGAGTTACATTGAATATGACTATCCAAATTTAGGTGTGGGGCTGGTTTGGATAGAAGTCCCTTGTGATGGACTCCATAGCCTACAATACTACATACTATCATCCTGACTTCACACTCTAGCATGGTCATTCCATTCGCACCGCATATTGCATCACATTCGCGGCATATGACATCTTAGGTTACCCGTGTTTCTGTATTTATATGGTTTAGATACGGCATTTGATATTATTCCTCATTTGTATAGTTGATCTGTATTGTGTATTCTGATATTGTTCCTCATTTGTATAATTGATTTGTATTGCGTTTTATGATATTGTTCCTCATTTGTATAGTTGATCTGTATCGCGTATTCTAATATTGTTCCTCATTTGTATAGTTGATCTGTATCGCGTATTCTAATATTGTTCATCATTTGTATAGTTGATTTGTATCACGTATTCTGATATTGCTCGACTCATGGACTTGTCAGTATTTTCGCTTACTCTAATAACATATGATTCATAACCTTACGCCTATTTCAATATTGTATGATTATGACATTGCTTTGAATACTTAACACTTACTTTGTGCACACACTTACACCACCCTCTAAGCTTTCTATAAGCTTATGCACGATAGATGCATGCAGGTGATGTTAGGTTGCGGCAGTGTTGAGTTTGGAGCGTGTAGCGGTCTTCTGGAGCTTGATTTTCAATTTATATATTTTCTTTTCAGCATTGTACTCAAATGATTATATTAGTGGATATATGATGATGATGTTGCCTTTGTGAATTGGGTAATCTTGTAGTTATGCTTCTTACGAGGTAAATGTATATTGAAAAAAAAAATCCTCCTTGTAGCATCCCAAGATCGGAATCTGGCGTATGAACGCTAGGAGTCGAGAATGGAGTACTACGGAGGCTGTCGGCACCGGATTCGGCGATCGAGATTCCTGTGAATCCGATCTCCAGGTTTGGGGCATGACAAAAGGTTTGCAGGCCCCACCATGATGTATGTGTTTCATCTATTCCTTTAGTTTATTTTGCTAGCTTATTTTAAGGCATGAGCCCAAAATAAGGTAGATTCAAATTGTGGAGATTGAAATATGTTTCCCATTGAAAACATTTTAGGGCCATAGAAGTTTTGTATCAAGCTGATATTTGTCTTTTCCTTTCATCAAGGTCTTTGTGAACTTATCAACGGGTTATATGAAAACTAAAGATTACAGTGGGCTCTAAGAACTTTTAATAGTAGGCATTTAATTAATAATATTCTCCTATGGTGTGATTAACTTGTGTTTTGAATCTTCTTCGGTTTTGTGATAATTTGGTAAAATGATCTGAAAATGGGACGTAGATTAGCTATTGATGGCTTCAGTATCTATCTTGCTACTAAAGTGATGTCACCAAGTTCCGTGGGGCCAACCATGTTATATCTATTGTATCTACACTGTTCATCCATTTGGGAAGATCATTTTAGGACATGAACCCAAAATGAAGCAGATCCAAAGCTCAAGTGGACCCATTATAGAAAATAGTGGGGATCCAACATGATGTTTATTTGGGATCCAACATGTTCACAAGTTCACACAAACAATGATGAAGAGAAAACACAATTATCAGCTTGATCGAAAACTTCTGTAGATGTTTTTAATTCTAGGCGCTCAATCCCTACTGTTTTCTGTGGTGAGGTCCACTTGAGCTTTGGATTTGCCTCATTCTTTGGCTCATGCCTTAAAATGATCTCTTCAAAAATATATGGACAATGTGGATACAATACACACGCTACTGAAGTCACTATTCCACATCCTTGGAAATGGAAGGCATGATAAAAATGGGAGTCGATTAGGTGAGACCCTGATCGACCAACGTGGGTGGGACCCTTGACTGTGGGGCCTACTATGATGTATGTGATAACATCCACACTGCCCATTTGTATTGAAAGCTCTTTTTAGGGCGTGATCCAAAAAAATGTAGTTCCAAATCCAAGATGGACCATAGTACTAGAAACTGTGGTCATTTACCAATAAAAACTTTTTGTGGGCCATAAAATCCAAATCCCAAATGGACCATAGTACATGAAATAGTGGTGATTTAGTGTTAAAAACTTTTTATGGGCCACAAAAGCTTTCGATTAAGATGATATTTGTGTGGTTTTTTCATCTAGGTGTTTGTGATTTTATCAACAAGTTGGATATAGGGGTGTCAATGGGTAGAGCTTAGAGTTGAGCACGGGATGACTCGACTCGACTAACTCGACTCATCCGACTCATTCAGACCCGACTCGATCCGAACCGAATGGGTGAGTTGGTCCAAACCAAGTAGGCTTCGCCCAATCAGAACTTAAATTGAATCGAGTTCAAGTTACCCAGTAACTCAACCCGAAACTCTATCCGGTCATAATCGACTCGATCCGAAACCGACTCGACTCGGATTGTAGTATATATATAATAAAAATTTCTAATTTTTAAATATCTCTAACCCTATGCGCCACACCCAACCCCACCTCGACCCGATCTCAAATTCTCTCTTCCTCCTTCATCCTCATTTTTTTCCAAGTCGAGCAACTACCCACCACCATCACCACCCTCCTCCCATCTCTCTCTCTCCTCTCTACTCCCTCCCTCCCTCCTCTTCCAAGCCGACATGACCACCCACTACCATCACCACCCTCTCTCTCTCTCTCTCTCTCTCTCTCTCTCTCTCTCTCTCTCTCTCTCTCTATCCTAATTGGTGCCAACTTGAACCGACTCGATACTTTTTACTGGGTTGAACTTGGTTTGGATTAGTCCAGGCCAGACCCGGATTCAGATCAGTTCAGGCATACTAGACTCAATAGCGAGTTGAGTCGAGTTTGGGTCAGGCCTATTTCAAAACCAAATCGACTTGGGTCAGTCCTAACTCAGTCCGACTCGACTCAATGCCCAACTCTAGCTGGGCTGGACCTTGGGTAGGTCTCAGCCTAGATTTTGAATTGTTTCGAGCTCGGCCATCGGGTTGGCCCTATTAAAAATTCTGATTTTTCAGGCTTGAGCCTGGCCTATTGGCACCCTTGGATGGCAAAAAAACATTCCGGTGGAATCCGCGAAGTTTTTAATGGTGTGGATTCAATCATGATTGTTTCTTGTGATGTGGTTCACTTAAGATTTGAGTCGGCTTCATTCTTTGTATTATGCCCTACAATGAGCTTTCAAAATGGTTGGAAGGAGTGGATTTAAGGCACATGCATCACCGTGGGTGGGACCCCTTGATTGCGGGGCCTACTATGATGTATGTGAATACATCCACGCTGTCCATCTGTATTGAAAGCTCATTTCAGGGTATTATCCAAGAAATGAAATCTTAGATGGGCCATAGTACACAAAATAGAATAATTGGCCATTAAAAACTTCTTATGGGCCACAAAAGCTTTAGATCAAGATGATGTTTGTGGAGTCTCTGCACCTAGGTCTTCGTGAGTTTATCAACACGTTGGATGGCAAATAAACATCCGGTGAAATCCGTGAAGTCTCTGATAGTAAGGATTCAATCATGACTGTTTCTTGTGGTGTGGTCTACCTTAGATTTGGGTCAGCTTTATTTTTAGGACCATGCCTAAGATGCGCTTTAAAAATGGTTGGTCAGTGTGGATTTAAGGCATATACATCAATTTGAGCCCTACGGTCAGGGATCCCAAGCCACACACATCACCATGAGCCCTATAATCAGTGGTTCCACCCACCTCAGTGAATTTGGGTCTCCCCTAATCTGCTCCCCAATAAAACACATACATCATAATAGGGTCACCAAGCATTTCCATAAGCACACGGTACCCACAAAAGGATAGTGGATTAAGTGAGACCCCGGCCTCACCCGAGACGCTGCGGCCCTTACCGTGGGGTTTTATTGGGCTTACCTTGATGTATGTATCATGTATCCATGTTGTCCATCTATTTTCCAGATCATCTTTGTACATTATTTCAAAAATGAAGCAGATCTGATTATTAAGTGGACCATACCATGAGAAACAGTGGTGATTGACCGCCCTACCATTAAAATCTTCTTAGGGTGCACCTTAATATTTCCATAGTGATCATTTACCATCCAATCAGTTGATAACATCACATAAGCATGGATGAAGTAAAAAAAACACAATCAGCTTGATCCAAAACTTTTGTGGCCCTTTAATGGTCAATCACCACCGTTTCTTATGACATGGTCCCTGATAATTAGATCAGCTTCATTTTTGGAATAGTGCCTTAAAAATGATATGGATAAATGGATTAACAGCGTGAATACATAATACATACATCAAGGTCGGCCCTTGGTAGCCAAGGTAAGGGTCGCACTATCTCGAGTGAAGTTGGGGTCTCCCCTAACAGAAACAGATTGGCTACTCCCCCAGACATCGGCCAATGGCTGGTGGTCGGTGCTCTGTGGAGCCCACCATGATGTATGTGTTTCATCCATGCCGTCCATCTATTTTTACAGAACATTTTAAGGTATGAGACCAAAAATGAGATATGTTTCAATCTCAATTGTACCACATTACAGGAAACAGTGTTTAATGAGTGTTGACCATTAAAAACATTTTGGGGGCCATAAAAGTTTTGGATCAAGCTGATTTTTGTTTATTTTCTTTCATCTCGGTTGTATGACCTAATCAATAGATTGGATGTCAAATAAACAGTACAGTGGGCCTTAGGAGGATATTAATGGTGAATATCCAATCACTATTGTTTTCATGTGGTGTGGTCCACTTGAGGTTTATATATCTCTCATTTTTGGGATCAAGCCCTAAAATGATTTTTAAAAATGGATGAACAGAATAGATGAAACACATACATCATGGTGGGGCCCATAGAGCACTGACCACCAGCCCCGAGGCTGGTGTCAAGGGTAGTAGCCAATCCGTTTCCTTCCCTAACCCGCTCTGGAGTTAAAAGGTCTGTTTATTAGGAAGCGGATCGGCTGGTGTAGATACATGTGGTAAGAAGACCAGCACCAACACACCTCGAGCTCTGAGTTGTACGAACGGTTCAAAGGAGATGGACCTTACAATGATGTATTTATTATATCGGCATCGTTCATCCACTTAAATCATGTCCAAAGCTTAAGGGCCCGTTTGGACGGGGGGATTGAAAGGGAGTAGGGTGTAATGGGGTGGATTGCACAAAAACCGATACTCTTAAATGAAAGTCAGTGGATTGTCTCCAATCCCACTGTATTGGATGATCCAACGTCCAATGGATGGGTCTGTTTGGACGGCCAAGCGTATCCAACGTCCCGCACATTGCTTGATAAAGAGAGAGATGAAAGAGGAGAGAAGGAAATTGCTTGGAGAGAGATGGGTGTTGTGAGAAATGCTGTTGAAGAAGGAGAAGGAGAAGGAGGTTAAAGAGGGAAGAAGATGGAGTGGGAGCAGCAGCAGCAGCAGCAACAACAAAAAATAAAGCCTGCGTACCGATACATGCTTTTGTGCTGCGACGTTGGTGGGGCCATGATCATTGACGATTTGAGGAATCCACACCGTCCATCAGCTCCGTGATGAAATTTCAGCTGGAGAGGGCCAGTTTTGGATTGCTTCTGACATGGCCTACTTGATTTTCCATTTTGTCGTCCATCCTACGTTTTGACGGTCAAAATCCGATACATGCTGCTTCTTAGAACATATTCACCTAGGTTGTCGTTAGTGGGCTTGTAGGACTCTGATGGACGGTCCGGATCGGACCTTTGAATGGAGGCAAAGGTCCTTCAAAAAAGTTCTTACATGCTTGGTTCTCTCTCTAGATTACCTCCCGCCACCACTCCCTCCGAATCCAGCAGTGAATCCTCTGGATTGTCATCCGCGTTATCTCCTTGCCCTGCCAAACACGTAGTCGCCCGTACACCTTTGGATTAGACAAGCTAATCCCATTTACTACCACCTACTCCCTTTCAATCCCCCCGTCCAAACGGGCCTGCACCAAAAATAACAGCGGGGATAATGATTCTCATCGTTAAAAAATTAGTAAGGCCCACCATAACATTTATTTTTCATCCAAACTGTTAATAAGGTCAAAAATACATAGATGAAGAGGAAAAACAAATCTCATATTGATCCGAAACTTCTTTGACCTCCGAAAGGGTTTCAATGGTAGATGTTCAATCCTCCCACTGCTTTTTGTAGTGTGGTCCACTTGATCTTTAGATCTGCCTTATTTTTTCGCTCAAGCCTTAATACTAGCTCAAAAAATGGATGGGCGGTTCGGATATAACACATACCTAATGATGGGACCCACAGAACTTGCTGACATCACTACACTAGCTATATAACTGGTGTATTTTCGTTAGCAAGTTCTGTGGGTCCCATCATGAGGTAGATGTTATATCCAAACCATTCATCCATTTAGCGAGCTCGTCTTAAGGCTTGAGCCTAAAAGTAAGACAGATCTAAATATCAAATGGACCACACTATAAAAAGCAGTGGGGGATTGAATGTCTACCATTAAAACCCTTTTGGGGTCACAGAAGTTTCGGATCAATATGAATTTTTTTTTTACTCTTTAACCATGTATTTGTGACCTTATTAACAGATTGGATGGAAAATAAACGTTATGGTGGGCCTTACGATTTCTTTTTAACGGTAAAAACTATTATCCTCGCTGCCTTTTTGGTGTGGTCCATTTGATCTTTGGATATGATTCATTTTTTATGTAATCCTCTAAAATGATCTCAAAAAATGGATGAACGGTATGGATATAATAAATACATTATCGGGGCCCATGTAACTTTGATCTCCTTCAAACCGAGGAACGTCGACGCTCGTCTTTCGCACGACACGTATAACATCAGCTATATAGCTGGTGTGCCAATCCGCTTCCGTGTTTATCACCGATGGCTTGACTATTGACCTAACACCAGCCGCTAACTTGCCCGAATCCCTTTTGACAAAAGGAAGCATTTATGGCGGATGTGGTTTGGCTGGTAACCCCAACATCAGCTAATCCCTTTCATAACAAAAGGGTGGACTTACCAGTTACCACGGATGCTGTTGAAATCCTCTCTTGTATGGCCTCCTTTAGTTATGGATCTATCATCTACCTGAATTTTGGTCTCATCTACTTAAATTCATCTGGAAAATGGATGGGGCCCCACCTAACATCCCATCCGTAGAACGCGGCTTTCAGTTCAGCAGCAGTCCCACTGAAGACACGAGCTTGAGTATAAATACGTACACATGTGCCGTGTCTCCGTGCGTAAGATACGGGTACAAAAAGAAAGTACACTCAAGCACATGCACTTAAGATTCGTCGGAGAAAAATGGACGCAGATTTCCTGACAGGCTTTCGCAGGAAGTTCCTACGTTGGAAACTTAGGTGGGCCCTACCGTGATGTTTGTGAGAAATCCACCCCGTCCATCCGTATTTTGAGATCATTTTAGGACTTGAGAGGAAAACTGAGAAGGATCCAAGACTCAAGTGGGCCGCAATAAAGGAAAATGTATACAGGGAAATTCATGCCGCTGAAACGTTCCTGGCGTAGACAGTGATGTTTATATGACATCTATACCGTTTATAACATCATTCATACTGGGATGAAATGAAAACAAAAATATTATACTGATTCAAAGCTTCTGTGGCCACACAAATATTTTAACTGTTGACGTTCAATACTCACATTGTGGCCCACCTGAGTATCGGATACGGTTAATTTTTGTATATATGTCATAAAATGAACTCACAAAATGGATGAATGGAGTGAATTTTTCACAAACATTATGGTAGGCCCCACCTAAGTTCCCAGCGCAGGAACTTCCTGCGAAAGGCTTTCGCAGGGAATCCCTGTCCGAGAAAAATAGAGTTCGCGGCTGTCAGCTCAGGAGCGGGTCCCAGTGAAAACACCAACTCGAGTATAAATACATTCCATCTCTAACAACTCCCCTCATTTTTCAAGGCCATTCCGTTCGCAGCTGCTCCGACACGGTACAAGCCATGGCTCGATCAGCTTCCGCTCGGCTAGGCTGGATCTTCTTCTCGGCAGTGATACTCTCGTTAGCAGCGATCGCAGCTGCCGCTTGTGCGAGGAATGTGGGAGAGGAGATAAGGAGGATCTTCTTCTCTAACCCTATGCGCCACACCCAACCCCATCTCAACCCGATCCCAAACTCTCTCTTCCTCCTTCATCCTCCTTTTTTTCCAAGCCCAGCAACTACCCACCACCCTTCTCCCATCTCTCCCCCCTCTCTACTCCCTCCCTCCCTCCTCTTCCAAGCCAGATAGCCACCCACCACCATCACCACCCTCCTCTCTCTCTCTCTCATCTCTCTATCCTAATTGGTGCCAACTTGAACCGACTCGGTAATTTTTATCAGGTCGGACTTGGTTCGGATTAGTCCAGGCCAGACCCAGATTCGGATCAGTTCAGGCATACTAGACTCAATACCGAGTTGAGTCGAGTTTGGGTCAGGCCTATTTCAAAACCGAATCAAGTTGGGTCAGTCCTAACTCAGTCCGACTCGACTCAATGCCCAACTCTAGCTGGGCTGGACCTGGGGTAGGTCTCAGCCTGGATTTTGAATTGTTTCGAGCTTGGCCATCGGGTTGGCCCTATTAAAAATTCTGATTTTTCAGGCCTGAGCCTGGCCCATTGGCACCCTTGGATGACAAAAAAAACATACCGGTGGAATCTGTGAAGTTTTTAATGGTGTGGATTCAATCACGATTGTTTCTTGTGGTGTGGTTCACCTAAGATTTGAGTCGGCTTCATTTTTTGTATTATGCCCTAAAATGAGCTTTCAAAATGGTTGGAAGGAGTGGATTTAAAGCACATGCATCACCGTGGGTGGGACCCTTTGATTGCAGGGCCTACAATGATGTATGTGAATACATCCACGCTGTCCATCTGTACTGAAAGCTCATTTCAGGGCGTTATCCAAGAAATGAAGGAGATCCAAATCTCAGATGGGCCATAGTAAACAAAGTAGTCTAATTGGCCATTAAAAACTTCTTATGGGCCACAAAAGCTTTAGATCAAGATGATGTTTGTGGAGTCTCTGCACCTAGGTCTCTGTGACTTTATCAACACGTTGGATGGCAAATAAACATCCGGTGAAATCCTTGAAGTCTCTAATAGTAAGGATTCGATCATGACCGTTTCTTGTGGTGTGGTCTACCTTAGATTTGGGTCAGCTTTATTTTTAGGACCATGCCTAAGATGCGCTTTAAAAATGGTTGGTCAGTGTGGATTTAAGGCACATACATCAATTTGAGCCCTCTAGTCAGGGATCCCAAACCACACACATCACCGTGAGCCCTAGAATCGGTGGTCCCACCCACCTCAGTGAATTTGGGTCTCCCCTAATCTGCTCCCCAATAAAACACATACATCATAATAGGGTCACCAAGCATTTCCATAAGCACACGGTACCCACAAGAGGATAGTGGATTAAGTGAGACCCCGGCCTCACCGGAGCCGCTGCGGCCCTTGCCACGGGTTTTGTAGGGCTCACCTTGATGTATGTATCATGTATCCATGTTGTCCATCTGTTTTAAGAGATCATCTTTATACATCATTTAAAAAATGAAGCAGATTGAATTATTAAGTGGACCATACCAGGGAGAAACAGTGGTGATTGACCGTCCTACCATTAAAATCTTCATAGGGTGCACCTTAATATTTCCATAGTGATTATTTACCATCTAATCAGTTGATAACGTCACATTAGCATGGACGAAGTAAAAAACACAATCAGCTTGATCCAAAACTTTTGTAGCCCATTAATGGTCAATCACCACCGTTTCTTATAATATGGTCCACCTGATAATTGGATCAGCTTCATTTTTGGAATAGTGTCTTAAAATGATCTGGATAAATGGATTAACAGCGTGAATACATAATACATACATCAAGGTGGGCCCTTTTGGTAACCCCAAGGTAAGGGTCGCACTATCTCGAGTGAAGTTGGGGTCTCCTTAACCCGCTCTGGAGTTAAAAGGTCTGTTTATTGGGAAGTGGATTGGCTGGTGTAGAGACGTATCATGAGAAGACTAGCGCCGACACACCTAGAGCTCTGAGTTGTACGAACGGTTCAAACGAGATGGACCTTACAATGATGTATTTATTATATCCGCATCGTTCATCCATCGTGAATCATGTCCAAAGCTTAAATGGCCTGCACTAAAAATAGCAGCCGTTAAAAAATTAGTAGGGCCTGTAACATTTATTTTTCATCCAATCGGTTCATAAGGTCAAAAATATGTAGATGAAGTGGAAAAACAAATCTCACATTGATCCGAAACTTCTTTGACCTCCAAAAGGGTTTCAATGGTAGATGTTCAATCCTCCCACTGCATTTTGTAGTGTGGTCCACTTGATCTTTAGATCTGCCTTCTTTTTCTGCTCAAGCCTTAATACTAGCTCAAAAAATGGATGGACGGTTCGGATATAACACATACCTAATGATGGGACCCACAAAACTTGCCGACATCACTACACTAGCTATATAACTGGTGTATTTTCGTTAGCAAGTTCTGTGGGTCCCATCATGAGGTAGATGTTATATCCAAACCATTCATCCATTTAGCGAGCTCGTCTTAAGGCTTGAGCCTAAAAGTAAGACAGATCTAAATATCAAATGGACCACACTATAAAAAGCAGTGGGGGATTGAATGTCTACCATTAAAACCCTTTTGGGGTCACAGAAGTTTCGGATCAATATGAATTTTTTTTTTACTCTTTAACCATGTATTTGTGACCTTATTAACAGATTGGATGGAACATAAACGTTATGGTGGGCCCTACGAATTTTTTAACGGTAAAAATTATTATCCTCGCTGCCAATTTTGGTGTGGTCCACTTGATCTTTGGATATGATTTTTTTTTTTTTTTGGTAATGCACTAAAATGTTCTCAAAAAATGGATGAACGGGGTGGATATAATAAATTCATCATCGGGCCCATGTAATTTAGATCTCCTTTGAACCGAGGAGCGTCGGCGCTCGTCTTTCTCACGACACGTATAACATCAGCTATATAGCTGGTGTGCTAATCCTTCCGTGTTTATCACGGACGCGTCGACTATTGACTTAACACCATCCAGGCAACTTGCCCGCATCCCTTTTGACAAAAGGGAGCATTTATGGCGGACGCGGTTTGGTTGGAAACCCCAACACCAGCCAATCCCTTTCATAATAAAAGGTGCACTTACCCGTTACCACGGATGCTGTTGAAATCCTCGAGTGTTTTTCTCTCTTGTATGGCCTCCTTTAGTTATGGATCTATCATTTACCTGAATTCTGGTCTCATCTACTTAAATTTACGTGGAAAAATGGATGGACGAGGTGAATTTCTCGCTAGCATCACGGTGGCCCCACCTAACATCCCATCCGTAGAACGCCGCTTTCAGTTCAGCAGCAGTCCCACCGAAGACACGAGCTTGAGTATAAATACATACACATGTGCCGCGTCTCCGTGCGGAAGATACGGGTGCAAAAACAGCACATGCTCTTAAGGTTCGAGTACCCACGGTGGTGAAATCCCACAGTGTGCGTGTGGCGTGAGTGTGTGGGGGTGTGTTTGCGTGTGTAAAAAAAAAAAAAAAAGATTCGTCGGAGAAAAATAGAGCTCGCGGCTGTCAGGTCAGGAGCGGGTCCCAGCGAAAACACCAAGTCGAGTATAAATGCGTTCCGTCTCTAACAACACCCCTCATTTTTCAAGGCCATTCCGTTCGCAGCTGCTCCGACACGGTACGAGCCATGGCTCGATCAGCTTCCGCTCGGCTCGGCTGGATCTTCTTCTCGGCAGTGATACTCTCGTCAGCAGCGATCGTGGCTGCCGCTTGTGCGAGGAATGTGCGAGAGGAGATAAGGAGGAATCTGCTGGACAATGGCCTCGGTCGCACTCCCCAGATGGGGTAAGCCTCGTGTCCATAACCATTGCTAGTATTGCAGCACGTGATAGTCTGGGATGTGCAAACCAGATCCTGGCCGTAATTTGGTGGGCCCAATCCGTCAAATTACGATGGTTCAAGCCTTTCAACCGTCGATTTCCTTATTTAATGAGCACGTAGGGCCAAAACTGTTCTGGTTTCCGGGCCACTGCTTGGCCCGTTGTATGGACGGCAGGATCTCGTGCATCACATCGGCACGTGTGGGGAGGTGGCTATCGGCACGTGACAACTTGCGGTACTGTACCATCTTTCCCGCCAACCTACCACGTGAGGACGACAGGGCACACCCTGAAATCACTCAACTCAAAAATCATGATGAACCCCCTCACCAGGTGGGCCACACCCGTATGTTGAGTCAGACCGTCGGTCGACCATGATCCCAAGCTGTGGCCCGCCTGTTTAGCAGACTGGCCTGACTTTTATGTCGGGTGATATTCAAGGTGGGGCCTACCTTTCCAATGGTAGTGATTTCCTAGAAAAGTGTCATACTGATCAGTTCTCGTGACTAGGCTGTACTGATTTATGATACAGCGCCGGCTCGACCAACTGCATTTGGAATCATCTTCATCTTGCAATAATCCAAACCGTGTATATGATGCACCTCACCTTGGATGGCGACAGAAAAAAAAAAAAAGAAAACAAAAAGAGTCCTTAGATTACAATACTTCGACCTTGATTATTTTATTTTTTTCCTTGTGCATGGACAGTCCTAAATAATCCCCAAGGGTTTAAATATTATAATTTATCTCTTATCCGACGGCTAAAGTCCAACCAGAAAATGCTCGGTAGGGTGAGGGTGACACATGTTACGTATGAAACATTGGGATGTGTGGCCATGTTTGATCTGATGTTTTCCCCATCGTGAATGGATCATGCTTCTAGAAAATCTTAGCCATTGAATCTTTGACCTTTTCTCTAATTAATACAGATTGTTCACTCATATCTTTTTTACCATGTATTTGCATGATAAACAATGGAAGAATGGAGGAGTGGAGAAGATCGTTTGGACATGGTCCATTCATTATTGGGCCATCAGATGAATGGCTTGGATAAACCAACCATGGAACCCACTTGCACAAACCAGATACGCACTGCATGGAATTTCCAACTCAGCCTCACTGATATCGAGATAGATACATAACTTTTTGATACGGAACTCCGCGTGTAGACACTGTGGTAAATGGCATGTACTTTGTAAAAGAGGGATAGGCAGGTGTCGCAAAAGAAAACTATCATGCTCGGGGAAAGTGGGATGATGATACACGCCCACTCAGAAACTGCATGCGTGTTTCACTAAAAAAAATTAATAATACTAAATTGAGAATTTAACGTAGTGGCAGTTGTCTGGAAACTTTGGTCGCGGCTTAGCTTAAGTTAATATGCTAAGTTTACACTATCTGAATGCCTGCGTATCAAGAGTCACACGCTGCGTGAGTATCATATCCCCGTGTAGAAATTAGTCGGGTCAGCCCGGTTATGCATTTCTTGAGCCTTATATTACATTTCGAACCCGGGTTGGGTTGTCGCGTATCCGATCGGGCCTTGGGTCCCATTTAATTAACGGGTCGAGCTTAGGCTAACCCCTAGCTGCCACCCCTGGGAAGGGAGTGTTTGTTAAGGCAGGAACCCATTGCATGGGTCTAAAAACTAATGACAAGCCCAGATCGTCTAGAGCTTGACCCAAGAACCTGATGGATCACTCAGGCCCATTGACAGCCCTTGCTCCACACGTGAAATCATTGGATGTAGAAACGACGACGCTGACAATTTGCAGCCATCCGATCTCGATCAAACCAACTTTCGTTTGCCTGTCCATGCACCTGATTGGTCACGATGTGGTCAGTCAATCAAGATCAGACAGCTACAATGATGTTTCGCACCGTAATCTGATGGACCAGCTTCACACCGGATCATTCCTGGTTCTTTGCATGCATGCATGACCAACGGCTGGAAATTAGCTTGGGTGTACCATTTCCGTCCGGGAAACAGATTGGCTACTCCCCTGCCACCAGCCAATGGCTGATGGTCGGTGCTCTGTGGGCCCTACCATGATTTATGTGTTTCATACATACCGTACATCTATTTTTATAGATCATTTATGATATCATACCAAAAATGAGGTATTTAAAAATCTCAAGTGGACCACATTACAGAAAACAATGTTGAACGAACGTCAACCATTAAAAACTTTTTTGGGGCCATAAAAGTTTTGGATCAAGCTGATCTTTGTTTTTTCCCTTCATCTGGGTCTGTATGACATAATCAACAGAATGGATATCAAATAAACAGTACAGTGGTACTTAGGAGGATTTTAATGGTGGATATCCAATCACTATTGTTTTCCTGTGGTGTGATCCACTTGAGATTTATATCCCTCTTATTTTTCGTATCAAGCCCTAAAATGATCTGCAAAAATGGATGAACGGAATGGATGAAACACATACACCATTCTTTAAACATTGTATGGCTTTTTTTTTTTTTTTTTCCTAAAATCATATAATTTTCTTGATTGATGGTGGTCAGATGGAACAGCTGGAACCACTTCCATTGCAACATTGAAGAGAAACTCATCAGAGAAACAGGTATTCCGTTCTAAAATCATACCATTTTTCAACCGTCGATCAACCTAATCGGAGTTAATCTAATACGTTCAAATTTGTTCTGCAGCGGATGCGATGGTGTCGACTGGACTTTCGGCGGTCGGATACAAATACATAAACCTAGGTCTGATATTTATATGTTCCATTATTTTGTTTTAATAGTATAGACGTCTACACCCAATCCTAATTGGTGGACGCACCCTTTATTTTAGATGTTTGGCAATAGAATAAAACAATTGTACGATCTTATTACCAAAAGTAGAACAAGAGGGGTGCATCTATCAAGTGGGCTGTGTGATTAGTAATTAATTATGAAATATTTAATCAATTGCATATGTAATTACACTAGTTTATGTTTGTAACAGATGATTGCTGGGCTGAGTTAAACAGAGATTCTCAGGTATGCAAGGATGCGTATTCTCATTTGCACGTGTGTATGTGTGAACGTTTGCATGTGTGTGTGCACACGCATGCGTGCATGTTTTGCTCAACATTTATGTGAGCTGTATACAAACCGAGTTAGCTTGGTTAACTCAATCGACTCAACTGGGAAAAGCTCGACTTGACTCAGCTCAAAACTGAGTTCAAGCTGAGTCGAGCTGATTTTTTTAATTTGAAAAAATTTCGAGCCAAGTCCGAGCTAGACCGAACTCGACTCGACTAGGCTCAGAACTTGACTCGAACTTGACTCGATTCGAATCGTTTCAACCGGATCGGGTTCACTTAGTATAAATATTTTGTATATATTTATATATTTAAATAAATTATGAATTATATATTATATATTATTTATATTATAATATATTTTATATATTATTTATATTAAAAACTATAAAACCTAAACTCGAACTCAACTCGTAGGCTAGCACTTGGCTCTAGCCTGAGTTGTTGACCAAGCTGAGCTGAGCTACCCAGTCAGGCTCGAGAAATGAACCGAGCCTAGTTCAAGCTAGGCTAGCCTGCTGGCCAAGCCTAGGCGAGCTAGGCCAAGCTCGACTCAGATTCGACTCTGTGTACAGCTCTGTTTGTGATTGTATCATTGGTAGGGGTGTACACGAGTCGATCCGAGTCGAACTAGACTCAACCCGGCCTGACCCGGTCACCAGCCAAACCCAGCCCGAACCCGGCCCCGCCCGGTCACTGGGCCAACATGTCCAGCCCGAACTCGGCCCGGTCAACAATCGGGTGAGTTCGGGCCAGTTTCGGACCTTATAGCAAGTTCATGGGAAAGGCTTTGACAAATAATCCACGTCCCATTACAAGGCCCTCGATCAATGGTTTATATAGTTGAACTATAGACTTCACAAAAAATCTAACTAGTCAGGACGTTATAATTCCTTTTTGTATTTTGATGAATCTAGACTATTCAAGTTATACGTCTGTGAGGTAGATGAGTCACTGTCACTTCAAAGATGGGTGGTGAACTATCCCAGAAGGGCAAAGGGGAAATGGACGGGTAGGGTTTTGAATACACACACACACACACACACACACACCACTCGACTGAGTCGGGCCGGGTCGGGCTGAGTCGGGTTTTGGACCAAGTCAGGCCGAACTTGGCCCGAACTCAGTTTTGGGCTAAAGAAAATGGCCCGTCCCAACCCGAACTCAGTTCCGGGTCAGGCCGAGTCGAGCTTTTTCAGGCCGAGTTGAGCGAGTTAACTGGGCTAGCCCGGTTCGTGTACAGCCCTAATCATCATTGGAGTAGAAAGTGTTTCACATGCAAGTTGTAGACGAGAAAATCTTTCAACTAGTTAGGTGTGGCCTACTACAGCATATGTCATCCAACTCATCCAACAAGGTTGTCCCACCATCAAAATGGGACACCCCAAAAATTAACCCGATCCAACCATCAGGTGGGCCAATTGAATTTAAAGGTTTTTGGGTAGTTGTCCATTGTTGTCCGTGGTGTGGCCTGCCCGATGATTGGACTGAGGGTGACCTGCTCAACAGGTTGCATATCATTCATACACCACATCTGGCCCAAACCCAATTGCATGTGAGATGTTTCTCATCAGAGTCAATCTAACATATGGACCCAATTACTTGTTGATAAGCCGTTGGAAGCTACAGTGCATGTTTAGGCCATTTTTGCCCTGGATCTACTCCTTAAGCCTGATATCTATTGATCCTGATCATCCATGAAATTGTCCACAATCTGTCCTACATCATAGTCACAGTTGATTTTGCTACCACATGGTTTTTGACATGATCAATCACCCATCCCTGATCAGAAAGATCAGTATTTTTGGCCATCGAATACAGACATCTGACCATTTTCATTTTAACCATCCATTCAATGGTTAGGATCTTCCAATGAGTAGTTCAAGAATTTTGAAATTTGGGATTTGGCAGGGAAACTTAGTTCCAAAAGCTTCAACATTCCCCTCAGGCATAAAGGCCCTTGCTGATTATGTCCATAGCAAAGGTCTCAAGCTCGGAATCTACAGTGATGCAGGGTATAAAAACCTCTCTTACTACTACTTGGTTTTTTTTCTTTTTTTTTGCTGGACTAGTGGACCCACCTAGATCATGGTGGGCCATCTGATTCGAGGTCCATCATGAATTGCACATGCCCCAGTGTATATATGATCGCAACAATTCAAATAAGGTGAAAAGTATACAAGAGTAAGATTAACATCCTTCCAAAGGTAAGCTGGTTGACTGATATTGTAGGAGACTGGATGGGCCTGTATGGTTGGATGATCCAAGCCATCCATCAGGTGGGCAATAGCGTGGCCGTGTCACTATCCAAAAATCACGTGATTGATGATCCCCCGCCATCCGATTCGTTGTATTCAATGGTACAGTTGGAAATGAGTCAATTGGCAATGAGGGTCCCATCTAGCAACCAATGAAAGATAAGCATGAGCCAGAATTCAAAAAATGAGCTCAACGGTTCATTTGGGATTTCCTGCCATTTCTGAATTTCAAACCATGGTTCATGATTCCAGGAGCCAAACTTGCAGCAAGACCATGCCTGGGTCGCTTGGGTACGAAGAACAGGATGCGAAGACCTTCGCTGCATGGGTATGGTCAATTTTTTAAGGATTAATTAAAAACACTTAGATGGGTTTTTAATTCTGGCTTTATCTATTGTTGATTAGATCTTCTGATGTTCTCTTGATATCTATTATTTGAATTTTCCATTCAGGAAATTGACTACTTGAAATATGACAATTGCAACAATCCTGGTACAAGCCCAAAGGAGAGGTAATACCTATGCTATCGTCCTGTTTTTAAGGAGTTTTCTAAGCCCACATGCACCTCTACACACGGCCCCACATCCGAGCTTCGATCATCGGGTGGCTACCGACATGTCAATGAAGAAGCTCAAGAACTGGGCCAGTGCAAATATCAAGTGGCTGCACATGTGTGTTGAAAGTGGGCCCCATTGGCAATGGCAATTCTTGAAATCATCCATTCCTCTCATTTGTGGTCCACATGATGCACCACAATATCCTTGTTGGAATCCTAGCAGCAGTTGTTCTATGGGATTTTGGAGACATGGATTTCTTTTCTTACTTGTTCTTGATTATTGGAGGATGCAGATATCCTGTAATGAGCAAGGCTCTTCTTAACTCGGGGAGGTCCATCTTCTTCTCTCTATGTGAATGGTAAGTCCATTTTTATGATAGCTTCTTCGTGGCTCATGTTTTACTTTTAGGGCTGATTGGATAAGCGGTAATCCATGAGAAAAAGAAAGGAATTCACAATCATTATTTCCCAAGGTACTATTTAAGAATGGATTTCAAGGTACTCCATTTTAAATGGGATATTTGATTCGCGAGTGGAAATCTCCACTGCATCTCAAAAGGATCACTTTGAATTTTGTGCTTGAGAAATGTAGAAATGAAAAAGTGTAATAATTGCGTTAGGAGTCCATTACTTTTACTTTCTTTTTCCATGGATTTCCACTTACAGAACATGTCCTTGCATGCTTTCTCTTCAGATGAACTATTGGGTGGTCACTCTGGACCTGTGCATCATTTTCTCTTTGTGACATGTACATATACATATATACACATAAGAGTGAATTTGCCTTGGAATATCACCAAATACTTTTATTTCCTTATAAACACAGGGGGCAAGAAGACCCGGCGACATGGGCAACTGGTGTAGGAAATAGTTGGAGAACAACAGGAGACATTAAAGATACTTGGGAGAGGTAAAAACTCTAAACCTTAAACCTAAACCCTAATCATTAAACCCTTGGTTGCATACTGATGTTGCTCTTTTTTATAGTATAACGAGACTTGCCGATTTGAACGACAAATGGGCATCCTATGCGGGGCCTGGTGGATGGAACGGTAACTTCCAATCTCACTTTTACGCTTTCTTGAAATAACCAATGTTCAACAACTTGTTGATATACTTGGAACTCAACCGAGTCGACTCGGTTGTCTTTGCCAAGTCAAACTTGAAGTCAGCGTCCGCGTTTTTGAAGCCTGCGTGTGATTATTAAACTGAGGCTCAAAGTCTTTAAGAGCAATTGGAGTTTTTCAATTCATGCAATGAAAAGTCAAAAATCCCAAGTCAGTAGAGGCTGTTTGGGTAAGTAA
Organism: Magnolia changhungtana; assembly: GCA_030180095.1. NCBI lineage: Eukaryota > Viridiplantae > Streptophyta > Magnoliopsida > Magnoliales > Magnoliaceae > Magnolia > Magnolia changhungtana. The sequence goes on from JASAUF010000662.1 coordinate 10,138,910, forward strand.
TTTGGGGCAGAGATTTGTAAAAATCTATGGATTTCAAATCTGCTATGTTTGCTTCTGTTGGGATCTGTTTAATCCATGGATTTCCCAATGTACATTCCCAAAAATCTGTGGAAAAGCAATACTCCCCCACACGTGTGGGATGGAACTCCGCATGGGAACATACTAGGTAAGGGTGGAGGAGCACTCGACTCACACCATAAACAGGCCCCCATGGGGGAATATATTCCGGTGGCATATTTGCTACTTCCAGGATTCAAACACTTAACCTTCTGTTCTAATACCATATCAAACAACCAATTTCTCTAAAAGCTCGAGCTGTCAAAGGATGGCGTGTCAATGTATATCAAGGGACCTTAACACTCTTACAGCTCAGTAAATCCATGGATTTGTTACTTGATTCCCAAACTATGGACTTGAGATCTTCCGAATGCAAATCCATGAATTTGACAAGTTCATAGATTTACCAAATTCGTATTTTCATTTCCCTAATCCCAAATGGAGCTTTATGGTGTTTCTCACACATCAAATTGTTGTGGATCAGATCCCGACATGCTTGAAGTTGGAAATGGCGGCATGACGACAGACGAATACTGTTCGCATTTCAGCATCTGGGCCTTAGTTAAGGTACCAGAGCAATAAGCTAACAAAATCCGTTCTCTCTCTCTTTTTTTTTTTCCAATATTTTATTAATAATGAGTAAGAAAACCATTCTCATGTTCTAATGCATGTTTGAGCGGGTCACCGAGCTTGAATGCATTGCAATTAACTGAGTAATGCCATGTGTTTGTGATCGAAATATTGCAGGCTCCTCTGTTGATAGGATGCGATATTCGATCAATGGACAATGTCACTTTGGGATTGCTTAACAACAAGGAGGTCATTGCAGTTAATCAAGGTAGTAAATCAAAGGACCTTTCTTCTTCTTCTTTTTCTAATCCTTTATCTGTTTTACTGTTTATTTGTTTTATTTACATTGATTCTTCTAACCTACTAATGGATGAAAAGAGACCTTTACTTGGAAAAATAACTGTTGTAACCGTATGAGAAACATGGGCACGAATGTAACTATTGTAACCGTATGAGATCAAGGGCACTGTTGTAACTGTCATAATTGTGTGAGATCAACCCAAATTTTGGGTTGATACCTTTTCTCACCAAAACTGAAAATTGCACAACCTAAGAGGGGGAATGAGTTAGAACTAGGGAAGTTTTATCATGTGTTTAGATGAAAGCAGTAATATTTCAGATTTCTGGTACATTTGTAGTGCACCTAAAGAGTGGATGGGCCTGTTTTTTTTTTGTTTTTTTTTTCTGAGTGTGGGTGATGTGACCATATGATCCACATAATGGATGGTTTGGATCAACCCCGTGTACCACACTCGGCACGTATGTAGTTAAACCCTCCCTCTCCAACTTATCTCCACACAAAAGAGCAGATAGCTAACTACTCCGGAACTGGTTTTTAAGAAAGGAGACTTTTTTAGTGTGAATCCAGAAATTGTTTGTGTTTTATGCAGAAATCAAATGACTGGTTTTGGGGTGTCATCCAAACAGGCTTAGATTAGAATCACATGATTGTAGAGGAAAGTCATTCAATAAATTGCAGATTCATCTAGAAAAGAAAAACAAGTATGGGAAAACAGATCTCTCTCAGTAATTTATTTATTTTTTTTTTTTTTTAAAAGAAAGAAGTAAAAAAAACCATATGGGAATCTTACAAGTCCTCAAGCTACTTGAAAATGGGCAACATAGGCATCCTAAGTGAAGGATACTTAGAAAATTCTTGAGTGTGGAGCCAACTCCAATATTCTCTACTTATAGGCGGCTTTAGCACGTCTTTTTATATTAGGAGAATTGAATTAAGAGGGCTGTATTTCACATTCTTGAGGTCATAACTCTCTTTTAATGGTTCAAGGACTTTGACATTCCATCACTTGAGAAATTCCACCCGTCTCCATCACGGTGTATGTGCTTAAGCATTTATCTAATGTTTGGAATAAGACCAAATATCAAACTGCTTCCCAGCCGACATTAGTTCTCAATTCTCTCCCAACTCCTTTCCCTCTTTTAGGCAACGCGTGAAGAGATTTTTCTTCTTGTAGCAAATGTAGTAAAAGAGTCCATCAACAAAGCTTAAAGACCTGTTTGGATTGGTGGAATCCTCGTCTACCCTAGAAAAGAAATCGTTTTCCTCAGATGTTACATTTTCTGTCATTTGCGAAAACAAAAGCAATTGTGGAAATTGATTTCCATTTCAATGATTTTCCTTTCAAAAAAAAGGGGTGATCTCCATTTCCTATATTAAAATTTTTTATTTTTATTTTTTAAAAAAAGATTAAAAAAAAAAAAACTAAGATATATGGATCTCTGTCTTTTGAGAAAAAGCTCCCACTTTTTTACCTATGACCAATCCACGTTTCCATGGAAGTCATAAGTACTAAAACAAACAAGTTATTCAGGATTCTTTTCCACAGATTTCCTCTTATGTGACTTTTTCCTTTCCAAATCTACCTTTTGGATTCCACCAAATCCAGCTCTAAAAGGAAAAACATAATTTGACAATTAAGATCCAAGACGACTCCGGTAAGGTAAGGAGGGGAATATTGATTAGAGGTGAAGCACCTGCATAGAGGATGAGAAAAGACTAAAAGGGCTTTGATTGAGGAGTTGAGAGAGAGAAAAAAAAAAAGAAGGTAGGATTGATTGGTGAAAGAAGATTGGTAAAGCCGACCCCAATAACTGCTGCAAGGCTATGATGATGATTTAAATTGGCATTTTATTAGAATTTCACCACCAAATTCCATCATTGATGATTATGGAAAAGGCGACATTCTATTACCATTTGTAACTATAATGCATAGGTCATTAAGGGGGTGTTTGGATCGTAAGTTGCTTAAGATAAGCTACTTAAGCCACGAGTAGCTTATCTTAGTTTCTACTTATTAAGAAGATAAGTATGTTTGGTAAACAACATCTTATCAGCTTCTCCTCTCTTATCTCTCCTATTGCCTCTCTTCAGTAAAATATGAAAAGTAGAAAAGCTTAAAAAATTAACTGAAATGATTAAGTACTTTTAAGTAAAAAAGTTATTTATAACTAATCATAAGCCAAACTTACTTATCCTAAATAAGTCACTTATCTACTGCTGTAAGTCGAAAAAGTAACTTATTTGGTGGTATCCAAACGGGCTCAAAGAGATTAAAAAAGAATAGTCTTGACTGGTCACATCATAAGAATGGTTAAATGGCTTCTTATTTCTCTTTGTTGTTTTTTTTTTTTTGGGTTCGCATGTGTGCGCATGACATGCACATGTGTGCATGCATGTTATGGTTATTAAGATAGGATTCTCATATGGTAAGTTGGTTTTGAGTAGATAAACTTGGAGTTCAAGGGAAGAAGGTTAAACAGGATGGGGATTTAGAGGTACTCTTTTCAACCCAATTGCTATTTCTTCTTACTTCTTGCTTCACACAATGTTGCAATCACGTTCCAACGGCTAGGATCCTCTCCTACACAATGCAAACACACATGTACATGCACACTTGCATAGAAAACTACATGTGCTTGCTTAAAGCACTCATCTTTCTAAGAATGCAGGTCTGGGCAGGCCCTGTTGAAGGTGGTAAGGTAGCTGTAGTCCTTTGGAACAGAGGATCTTCACAGGCATCCATCACCGCCAAGTGGTCAGACGTGGGCCTTTCATCTACGGCTGTAGTTGAAGCTCGAGATCTATGGGCGGTGAGGCTAAAAATTCAAGCTCTTTGTTGTTGCATACTTGTGTTATTTATGCATGACCATTGCTTGGACGTGATTCAAAGTACCATGCATTGTGATTTTACAGCATTCTACGACACGGTCTGTTCGTGAGCAGATCACTGCTACAGTCGACTCTCATGCTTGCAAGATGTACGTGCTCACACCACAGTAGGAGGCCTGCGCCACAAAGATGCGAAAGGCTTGGCACAGGTGAAGATGGGATAGATGCTATGGTTAATCAATATATATGTTTATGTAAGGAGGGTTCAATTGGAAAAATAAAAATAAAAAATGGGACTTGTCTGTTTTCTTTCCTTAACATAAAAGGAATATGGTATTTGGAACCAATGGCTGAGATTAGTGCTTTTCCACTTTGCCATCTGGGACCTAAAACTTCACATTGATCAGGCCATCCTAATCTTCTAATCAGCAGCTTAGAAATGGGAACTGAAAGCCATGGGACCCATACTAGCCCAACCTGTTAGACAAGCATCCATGGTTTGAAGCCTAGACCAATGTGCTGGTGGAATAACGTAGTGGGTGCGTGGAGGAAATGGAAGAAAAGATCACTGTGTGCTTCCCTATGATAAGCCTTAAATCCATAGGGAGAAAAAAAAAAAAAAAAAAAAAAAAAAAACTCAAAAATAAAATTGAGAATGATGAATGAATGGTTTTCTACAATGCATTTGATGTAGCTTATATAATTAAGATGCCCAAAACTCTCCTAATTCAACCTGAAATAGTGAACTTCCCATAATGATGAAACTTACTAAAAAAATACTAGAGTATAAACTGATTTGAACTTCTTTACTCTTAATAACCCAAACAAAGACTTTGGGATGAGGTGAACTTCTGAAACCCTTAAACGACTGGAAATAAAAACTTGCTAGAATAATAAACTTTGACTTCAATGAGAAATTTGACCTTAAAATGACCTTAGGGGCTGTTTGACACCTTGTATTTGGATATATTTGAGGGAATTTAGGTGGATTTTGCCCCAAATCAATCATTTGGCAGCATGGATTTAGAGGTGAATGGAATCGGAGCTAAACTAAATACATGAATTTAGTGTGTTTTGAGATCTCACATTTTTTCTATTATTCCAGTGTAATTGGAGTGAGATGACTTTTTTAGCTCTCTTTTAAAGGGCAGGAGAGTCGTGCTTGTAACAAAGGTATCACTAGGCTACTAATCTGTTATACAGTTGACACGCTAATGATACCCTAGAACAATTCAATTATTAGCTGCACCACTAAAATGATGTAGAGCTTGTCGCAGACACTTTCATGGCAAAGATGATCCAGAGAAGGCCCAATTGGAGGCGGAAATGATCTAGACCGTCAGAACCTTAAAACAGTCATATCTCGCAAACCAGGATGAGTTTTTTGACATATTTTATATGATTTTGGGGTAGGAGAAGCTACTTGAGACAACCAACCTGCTACCCTAGTTACCCACACCATATTTGTGAGATTCCATCAGATCGACAATCAAAAGTCCCTTTTATTTTCAATTTTACTATATATTATAAGTTTTAGTTCGAGTATAACTTTTGATCCTTTGAGTTGTAGGAGTCTTGCCCAACATGAAAAGGTCTTAGAAAAGTTGAGAGAATAATGTGGTTAGGCTAAATTGGACACTTACTATTTTTAGTTGAAAACCATGAAGTCTGATAGGAATGGAGACCGTCTATAAATAGTAATAAGTCACGTTTTTAGCATGTTTGAGTTGGAGTTTGACTCTAAAAATCCATCCTAGTTTGAACTCATTATTTAAAGGGTTGTAATTGTATTTTTTATCAAAAAATTTTTTACAAATTTATTAGAAATTATTTCAACTTTTATCCCTCGTGGATTCGAGGAAGCTTTATAAGGAGTCCAGAGAGCTCCGTGGATTTGTAGTAGATATCCCCTAAGGAAGATAGTGATCGACCTCATCACATCCCTCCATTCGTCATAAAATCACACCAAAATGATCTGAACTGTCCAAACGTTGGCCATCTAAATGGACAATTATTAGGCTCGGAATTTTCTCATTTTTTTGCCTATATATATATATATATATATATATATATATATATATATATATATATATATATATTTCAATGTGCTTATTACTATCATTTTGTCAAATATCACATATGTACACTAATTTGGAATATCAAAGTTAATTTAGTTAATCAAATTTATTTTATGTGAATATACCAAAGAATTCCATTGCATTCCTATTACAAGCATCCGAACACAAGTTTTGAATTTTGGTTTCCAATGCATTCTAATCACAAAATGCCAAACGCAATTGAAAACTCAAAATCACCTTGACTCTAGTGTAATTGTGAATTGGATTCCAATGCATTCCAATTGCGAGCTTCCAAATGAACCCTTATTTTAGAGAACTAGGTCCATTCAGAATTTTGATTTTGCTTAGCCCTCGCAGGTCCATTGACATCCCTAATTCTTAGCATGTTCCTAGTTCTCCACCGATGTTTCAAATGTGTAGCAAACTTGAGCCATGCAAAAGTTAGGCCATCATGATGATCTAGTGTGAAAATTAGGCAAATCTACGACATTCGAAATCGAATGCTCAATTGACTCCAAAAACACTCAAAATCCTAATTTAATTAGTTGGGGAGCTCTCTCATACCCTCCAAAACTAAGTCCACTGCAAAATCAACTGATGGGGACATCATGCGCATGCGCACGCCCCTCATCCTATGCATGTACTCAAGGAGGAAGAAGGCCCCACTATCAATCTGGATCGACAGCGACATCTATGGAGGACCTTTTAGTTAAGGGGCCGTGCTATGGAGCATTGGAGTGGACCCGATCATCATGGGGATTCCACCATTGGATCTCATGATCGTGGCCCACTACCCTAGATGATTTAGGATTTTGAATTTTGGTTATTATCGTTATTAGAAACATTATGAATGGTTTTGATTGCGTTGATTAGTTGTTATTTTTGTTACTTCATCTCTAAGTAATAGTGTGCGCATATGACGCGACTTTTGGGGTTTGGGGTTTTCTTATAAATAGGCAACCCCATGTAGGTTTTTTTTCATTGAAGTTTGTGAATAAAATTCTACGTTTTTCTTCTCTATTCCTCGGAGTTGAAGAAGCTAATTGGGTGCGAAACTCTCCCTTCCTCGAAGGGCTAACTACCGTGTTGCGAAGCCACAACCATTCCAAATTGTCACCACATCCTACACCTCACATCCATCATCTCCCACAGCTTTCCCATCTTCAGATTTATCTTTTCTTTGCACTCAAATTCTCCTCTATAACGGATTTTCAGATTCTGGCCCACCAGGGGACCGAAACTTCAGCGGAGCACCACGCACACACCGGACCGCGGATCGACGTGAAACTTGGCGTGAGGGTGGAACTCCCCTAGCCGACCAATCCCTAGCTGGCCGTTTCCAGTTTCGTGCTCCCACACACACGTGCGGACAGGAACCCACGCACGTGCGTCTGGGCTGGGCTGTTATCCACACATGTGAACTGTCTCAGGTTATTTTCTCTCCCCTATTTCACTCCTCCCTTATCTTAAATACCCAACCTTAACCCTAAATAATCCTAAATTCTAAGTTTTTCCAACTTTTGTAAACCCTAAACTTTCCCTGAATTGAAACATGGTGAATCTCTTGAATTGGGGAACAATCCTTTGCAAGAGTATATGAATCTTACACTCCTTTGGGCATTGATTGGTTTATAATTTTATTTTATCCAGCCTTAAACGTGCGTAGGCTTAGACCCCCGTAGATGCCCCTTGTTGAATGTTTGATCATATGTGGACGTGAAATTTTGTGATTGTTTAAAATTGGAATGATCTAAAGCTTGAAATCTTACATGTCATATTTAATTTCATGTCCTGCGTCATCAACTGTAATAGTATCAATGGGAATCCGATTCCCGCCAGCTACCATCCATCAATAAAAGCTTAATAAGTGGCTTTCTAGATTTTTGTATAGCAAATGCACCTCGAAATACAAGCTTTATGATATGATGGGAATTCAACTTCCATTGGTGTCCAAAGTCAACCACACCAAGTATACAGAGACTAGGGAGGCCTCAAGATTTGAGATGAGCCACGTTAGCAATGGCAGGAATCGGATTCCCATAAACTCTCTATATAAATAAGCAACCCCACTCAACCCAAGAAACTAGAGGGAGAGAGAAGAATTAATTGATGAAAGTGTTGAAATTTTGGTTTTTAAAAATAAAAAATATTTTAAAATTTTTATTATCCCGCTAAAATGATGTTGAAATTTTTAAATGGAAAAGTGCGGTTTTCTTTACTCTCACATAAAAAAGAATAAAAGAAGTTTTATACTTTATAAGTGGATGTATCTGTAGTATTCTTACTTAGAGTTGTGGATGTTGAGATGCTTGGGCTGCGTGTTTCAGTGCGTAGCATTAGAACACACACACACGCGCGCGCTTTAGCTCTGGCTCGGGCACAGGCGTGGGTGCGAGCATGAGAAATGTGGTTGTAATGGCACTAGATGATGCGTCTCCTTCTAAGAATATTGTTAGATGACCACTAATCCAGTTTGCTAGACGATCAGCTACGTTGAAAAAGTTTCTAAGTAGATTACTTCGTGACTGCTGCAAGCAGAATCTAGATAGAATACTTATCATAAAAGCAATTCGCCTATAACCCATTAGAAATCCATAAGAGGGTGAATCAAACTTTAAGGACAGCGTATTTATACATGATTAAACCTAGTACTAAAAAAATAATTTTATATTTTCAGTTTTTCCAACCTATTTTCCAACATAAAGTTGGAGTGGGAGAGACTGAAAAGAGAGAAAAATAGGAAAAAGAGAAGAAAACATAAGAAAAAAGGAGAATTAAAGAGAGAAAAGAGAAACCATATTTGATCAATCCGAGTCCATCCGAGTAAAGTTAGAATCGAGGATATCCGATAATCTCTTCTTTCAAAGTGTTAAATCTCTCATTTTTCCATCTCACATCTTAAGGCGCACAGTGACATTTGCTTCTTTTTTTTCAATTACAATAACACCATTCCTTAATTTCTCACATTATACCACAATCAAATCCCCATCTCTACAATTATAATCGCAGTTGATTTACTTTAGTCTCTTTTACTTCAAAGTCTTGAGCTGATGTTGAATGCATCATCTCTATAGTTTTAATCTCAAGAAGCAATAATTCTCTAGTCAAAGCTTAATAAACTTTCAAAAAGAAAAATCTCCAAATCCTGTAAGATAAAGATCACACGAAATCTTCTTTGTCACCAAGACCTTTATCCGAAATCCTCCACCGTAGATCAACAACCGAAGTTATTCAAGTTGGTGAGTCTTTGATTCTTCAAGTCATAGCAATCCTATAGTGTTTAACCGACCATATATATATATATATATATATATATATATATATATATATATATATAGGAAAAGGTACTATGCGCTCGAGCTCACGATAAGCTCATGGGAACTTCACATGAGGTCGAGCTGTGTGGGCCCCACCATGATGTATGTCGAACATCAACATTATGCATTTGATGGGTCCCTTTAAATTATGGGATATCCCAAAAATCAGCCGTATGCTGAACTCAGGTGGATCATACCATCTAAAATCGTGTGAAGACATTCCTAAAACATATAAAAGCACTTGGTGGGGCCCACCTGAAATTTGGATGCGTCTGAAACTTGGTCTGATCCCTCATCCAAGTGGGACACACATAATGGATGGGCTGGATTTGTGAGCCACATCTCGGTGGGCCTTTATGAATGTTTGAATGGAGGATAACCCCTCTCAACTTTTGTATGTGGTGTGGCCCACACGAGTCACGGATTGACTTGATTTTAAGCCCTAGGTCCACCATGGAATGGTGCATTTGACTTATGGGGTAGATGTTCGACAGACATCACGGTGGGGCCCACAAAACTCGACCTCACAGAAAGTTCCCATGGGCTCGACCTCCAGGAAACTGTACGGATTCACCATCCAACTTCCACTGATCCATTATCACGAACGAACTCTCCTTTTTCAAGGGCCCAAAAGGTGATGTTCCGTGTTCGGATGTATCTATGGTTCGGGTCCATATGTATGTACCCCCACATGTATGATCTCTATTTGGGGAACGGATTGGCTACTCCCCCCTGCTACCAGCCAATGGCTAGTGGTCGGTGCTATGTGGGCCCCACCATGATGTATGTGTTTCATCCATGCCGTCCATCTATTTTTCTAGATCATTTTACTTAAAAGACCAAAAATGAGGTATATCCCAATCTCAAGTGGACCACGTTACAGAAAACAGTGTTGAATGAACGTTGACCGTTAGAAACATATTGGGGGCCATAAAAGTTTTCGATCAAGCTGATCTTTGATTTTTTTTTATTTTTTATTTTTTTTATTCCCTTCATATAGGTCTGTATGACCTAATCAACAGATTGGATGTCAAATAAACATTACAGTGGGCCTTAGGAGGATTTTAATGGTGGATATCTAATCACTATTGTTTTCCTGTGGTGTGGTCCACCTGAGATTTATATCCCTCTTATTCTTGGGATCGAGCCTTAAAATGATCTTTAAAAATGATTGAACGGCATGATGAAACACATACATCATGGTGGGGCCCACAGAACACCGACCACCAGCCACCGGGCTAGTGGCCAATCCGTTTCCCTCTATTTGTGTGATTATCATTGTATTTCTCACGTATGTAGTGGCCTCAGACTTTGTGTCTACAAAAGTGGGATCCATGGATAGATCGGTGATCCAGACCGTTGATATGACCATCCCAGCTATGGGTGGACCTAGCCCTGTGACTTTGTTCACTAGGCTCTATTGATTGGCTCTTTGGACAAGCTATTTGCTATCTACCACCACCACCAGATTATGATCATATGGTGGTGATGAGGCCCACCATCTACTCAAAATACCAACCGTTCAGATGGTTGTGGGTCCAAATCATGACGATTAACAGGTAAGAGCGTTGTCCCATTAAAATCAAAAGAGACTAAACTAACCATTTTTCAAATTATTGCAACGAACTTTAGGTTAATCAAAGGTGTCTTCCTTGTTTGTACGCCATTGCCAATCCAATCACAAAATATTAAAATAATAAATAAAAAAACAATTTCAGAGATAAAGATGCCCCGGCCCGTTTGTAGGGAGCTGCCAATGCCGGGGATTTTGGCCATTTTGGACCGTTGGTTTTTGCGCCACCACGTACACTAGTGTGGGAGACCTGTACTGTGCAATATCCAAGCCATCCATCATAAAGGTACCACTATGAAGATTTCCTATCTCAAAAATCAGGTTGGCCCACTAATCAGGTGGACTACAATCAATCAAAAGATGAATCAGCCAAGGTATTCTTACACACCTGCTGAAAAGATCACCTTTATCTTTGGCAGTAACATCGTGTCTACACGATGAGTTCCACCCGATGGATGGCTTGGATATTGCACCTGTAAGCAACGCTGACATATGTGGTGGCGTGTGCATTAGCTGACCTGTACATGCGTGTGGGCTTAGAAAGCTTTAAGACTGAGGTTTCTAGTTAGAGCTGGGGCATCGAGTCGAGTCGGACTGGATTGGGTCCAACTCAACTCGGTCCGAAATTTTCATGGACTGACCCGAACTTGATCCGATCTAGGACTGAGTCCGGGTCATCTGACTCGATCTGATTTGGTGCACTGCTGGTCTGATCCGAACCGAGTCGGACTCGGTTAGGAAAACTGAGTCGGATCGGATTGGGTATGGTTCGGATAGGTCCTGTTTTTTTTTTTTTTTTTTTGAAAATGCAACCTACGGACTATGGTACCTACCTGATCAAGATGAACAGTGATGATGGCCGATGGGTGTGGGGTTGCTAGTGGCTGGATCGAGATGGGTGGGTCCATGCAGCGCTGCTCGTTCAGGTAGAGAAAGAGAGGGATTAGATTTAGGGCTTCGAGGAGTGAGAGACGTGGGGAGTGAAAGGGACGCGAATTTCTTGTGAAAGCCTTTTGCAGGAAGTTCTTGTGCTTAAAACTTAGATGGGGCCCACCGTGATGTTTTTTAGGAATCCACTACGTCCATCCATTTTTTGAGCTGATTTTAGGAGATGATTCTGAAAGTGAGCAGGATCCAAGACTCAAATGGGCAATGCTAAAGGAATAGGTGTTCAGGGAAATTCTAACCGTTGAAACCTCCTTGGGTTCGACAGTATGTTCACATGCCATCTGTACTGTTAATAACGTCATTAGGAATGGGATGAACTGAAAAAACAAATATTAGCATGATTCAAAACTTTTATGGCCCCACGAATATTTCAACTATGGACATTCAATTACAACGTTTTCGGCCCACTTGAGCATTGGATATGGTTAATTTTTGGCCTCGTAACATAAAATGAACTTACAAAAAGAATGGACTGAAAGATTTCTCACAAGCATCACAGTGGACCTCACCTAGGTTCCCAGCGCATGAACTTCCCGCGAAGGAAATCTGCATTCGAGGCGGTTTCGCTTTTCAAGTATTTCGTGCTTATGGCGGTATACAAAAATATTTAAAAGTTTAAACGAGAGCATAAGGAGTTATTTGATGCTCTGGTAGAGTATGTACCTTAATACACAGGCACTCAATGCTGGGTAGGGTAAAAATAAAAAGTTAAAAATTATATATAATTATGGTAAAAATATTTAAAAATAATAGATCGGAATCGAATCGGATCCATTCTGTTCGGATCGGTCCGGATTGACCACGATCCGAACTCGATCCGATGAACGATTGAATCTGACTGATCCTACTCGTTCCGCATCGATCCAGGCCTTCGGTTCGGTTCGAATCAGGTCGGATCCGCCAGATTGGGTCGGTTTGTGCCTAGCTCTATTTCTAGTAGGGCTGAAAGTTGGGCGGGTTCAACCCGACTGACCCATGACCGACCCGACATTGGGTTAGGCTTGGGCAGGATGTATCGAGTTTGGTCTCGGGCTTGGGCCATATAAACACCAACCCGATAAAACTTGGGTTGGGCTTGGGTTGAGGTCTCGGGTTGCTCGACCCAACTCGAACCCGATCAATATATAAGTTCCTTATAAATTAATTATAATTGTGAGTGCAGATCATTTGTATTGAAGGCACAGGAAATTCAAATGTCGTCGTGTTTCATTGGTCCACGTCATTTTCGATGACTCAAGCTAACAAGATACGCCATATTTCTCTCTCCCAAATATATTGCTTTATATAGTATACGACTTTTAAAGGAGTAGTTATAATGTATTTTAGCTTATATGTTTAGAAAAATAAATTTCTTTACTATAAATAACTACATATATAATTAATAAAATTATAGGTATAGAAATTAAGAAATATAATAGACTAATGTAATTATGAAAATATTAGTATCTATTTACTCGACCAACGTGATCGTGCCCGCTTGGGTTGGGCCTGGGTTGAGAATTCCCAATAAGAGGTTGGTTTGGGTTGGATTGGTGTTGGGTAGAGGAACCTTGGATTGGGCTAGGGTTGAGCACCAACCCCACCCAACCCGTTTCTAGTTCTACGCGCGTGGGGAGCAATACACAGGCGATCTGAGCTGTCCATCAGATGCTTAAACTTGTTTAGATCTGCTGACATAGAAATCAGTCACTTTAGTTACTCAGGTAGGCCATTACAAAGAGACGGCTAGGATGAAGCCTATCGATTGTGAGGCACACCTGAGAAGTGAAACAAACTTTGATTGACCAAGATGATCTAATCATTCAGCTGAACCAGATGGAAAGCTCGGATCTGACAAGCGTACGGAATATGATCACATGTACCGCGAGGATGGCCAGGATTCCACACGGGTGTGGGATGGGTACCCCTGCGGCCGTTTTCCTGAATGGATACAACGGGTTAAAATTAAAAACAAGCATCCCACGAAAAATGAAACGGTCCGCCTCATAACCAAAGGTATAGCATACGCACGAGTTGGACTTTGTACATGTGGGACCATAGTTTGATGATCCAAACCGTTGATATTATTGGGTTCGCTGTGAGTGGGGAATGACCTTGAAATGTCTTACATTGAATTACTATAAATCCTTCATATTTAGCTTTCTTTCCTTTAAATGTGGACCATTGTAATGTTTTCGTCTCAGCCGTGTAATTTATGAACACGATCTCATGAATATTTCCTAAGAATCTCCCATCCACGTGGGGCCCACTTACAACGTCTTGTCAATTCAAAACATGGAACCCACATCATCTTTCCCCAATGATAATTTTTTTCAAATCGCACAGGACAGAATGGCTACTGTTTCTTATGTAATCCAGCAGAGGTTCAACGGTGTTTTGCTTTGGGCCCGTCGCTATTACATAAACACCAAAGACAGAGTCTCCTCTATAAATCCTTCCCACCGCTCGTGTATCAACTCACAATATCGTTAAAACAGACTAACTGAGTCATGACTCGACCGTTGATTCAGCTCCCCTCTCTGTTCTTCTGCCTCTCTCTCTTCCATGCAATCCTATCCGTTGCCGTTGCTGCCCGACCACTGAACTGTAGCGATACCAAGCCCACAAGGAGGAGCTTGTTGAATAATGGCCTCGGTCTCACGCCACAAATGGGGTACTACACATCTCAAATAGGCTCTTCCTTCATCCAACTTGCACGTGGCATGCATGTAAGTCAATCCATACCGTCCATACTGTGGGCCCGGTGAAGGCAGAGTGTATGCCAAAACCCCAACTGATTGACAATCTTAATCACCTAATTCGGCTGTCGCTTTGAATCCATCTGATAGGATGATCAGCATCATCTGATAGGATGATCAGCATCATCTGATGGCCTGATTTTTATGGTCATGTTAAATCCATAACTAGACCCATGATTTGGATGGTCTGGATTTCAGCATGAGGTGTTCGAGCCACTCATGGAGCTCTAATATTTTTCATTTCTCTCTCACAATTATCAAACAAGAAGCTAGAGAGATTTCTAAGGGCTGTTTGGGTGCCACTTAAAACTGAGTTTCATCTTATTTTATGTGTTAGAGATCATATTTCTTTTTGGTGAGGATTAAAATAGTACATATTATGATTAACGAAAATGAAGTGAACCCATTTTAAAGTGGCATCCAAACAGGCCTTAATATCTAATATAAAATGCATCCAAAATGGATGTAAATAATCACACCCCAACTGAAAGCCTTTGGTGTCTATAATACGAATGATCACATTGCGTATCGAAATACAGATGGAATAGCTTTAACCACTTCCCATGCACGCTTAATGAGGAGTTGATCCGCGAGACAGGTAGATTATTATTTCATTATTAGAGTTTTTTTATTTTTATTTTATATACAGTACTCAAACTCACACGCACACACCCACATCACATTGGCGCTCGATCTTATGATCTCAATGTTGAAATAGAGTCTGTCTACCACTAAATCGTGGAGTTGGACCTGTTATTAGAGTTTTACTAAGAAAATCCTCTTAAATTCATTATTGAGTATTTGTCAGATAAAAAATCCTTTCAGTCTGTTAAATTTTAATAATTGTTTAAGAGTAAGATGGTCCACATAATTCTATATTTAAAAAGTCTAATTTTAATATGTTTTCTTAGTAAGTAATTTCGCACATTTTGTTCATTGAAAACTGATGGAATAGTGTAATTTTGTAGCCGACGCAATGGTGTCCACTGGTCTTGCAGCGGTGGGATATGAATATATAAACTTAGGTCTGGTCTCATTTTCTCTTTTTGATTTATAAGTTATTAGACTCTCTCTCTCTCTCTCTCTCTCTCTCTCTCTCTCTCTCTCTCACTCAGAGCAATATAAGTTGCATTAGGACCCTTAGACAGTCCAATCCATTAATCTAGACTGTTCATTTGTTCCATCATACAATTCATGGCCTACCATGTAAACACTAAACAGATCTGACAAATATCACCCATTTGATCAATAGCCCTTAATTTGGATGGTCAAGATTATTTTTGCAAAATAGGTCCAATCGACAATTTGATCCATCTATTTCTTAGGACCTATCATAAAGTTCTTCCCTGGGTAATTGTAACTATCTCATCAATTGCTATAGAAAATAACGACAAATCGAGGATTGATTAGATCAACCGAGCACTGCACTTTGTATCATAGCCCATGAAATGCATTGTGGACTTATTAGACGGATCAGATCGATGGATTGGACTGTCCAAGTGAACTGATGCAACTACAAACACTAGAACTCATAGTGGGAGCATTTCCCATTACTATAGATTTTAATAACCAAGGACTCGGGTTTTTTTTGTGTTTTTTTTTACCAGATGACTGTTGGGCAGAACTGAATAGAGAAAGGTGTGGATCCCTAGTTGGGTTTGATGTTGGTAGGAACCCAAATACATGTGAGGCCCATGGTTCAGATATCTGAACCATTGATCTGATGGACCACATTGTAGATGGGGGATTCCCTGAAAGAAGACCATAACCCTTCTAATCCATTTATTTTTCAAGACTCCACATTTGTGTCTGAAATGTTGTATCATGGCAGGGAAACTTGGTACCAAAAGCTTCAATATTCCCCTCAGGCATGAAGGCTTTAGCAGATTATGTCCATAACAAAGGGCTTAAGATTGGAATCTATGGCGATGCCGGGTAATTACCGTATTTACATCTTAAACATTGAATCAATCACCCATTAATCTACTTTTATCTTTTGTAATTTTTTATTAGTGTAGTGTTTAAATCATGGTTTGAAATTTTTAGGACCCAAACATGTGCCAAGACCATGCCAGGGTCACTTGGATATGAAGAACAGGATGCAAACACCTTTGCTTCGTGGGTACGTGCGGTCGGATTATCCTAGTTTTTTGAATTTGTGTAATAGAGTTATGATCCGGTTCGGATTTATCTGTGGGGACCAAGTGGGACCATCTATGATCGCAGTGGACCAATGGGTAGGATGGGTCCATATTGTGGATTGTATTTAATTTCCCCAATATTGCCTTGATTTGGTTATCTCAACAATACAAATTAGGGCATTTGAAATGGATGGTAAGAACATTATTACTCTCACCACCGTCCATATTTTATGTCCTTTAATGTTATGGCTGTGATTATTGAATCATGGTTATTTATGGTGAACTTCATATTGTCAACCGGTCCTCGATAATCCTAGGTGGACCCACTTGTTCTCCATAAATAGAAATTCTCAGCATAGCTAGGTAGAAAGCAATTTATATTGGAACATGGCATGCACCCATGAGTGGGTTTTTGTTAACCTTCACAATCCTCAATGATTTGAACCATGCCAAGTATCCATGATCTTGAACAACTGAATATGGGTTTTGGGTAATGGCCTATCCAAGTAATGGGTTCTGATGGATAGCTCAGATCAATGACCACATTCACCGAAGAAGGCAGGTGAAGATTAAAATACTTAAAACACTGCCAATAAACATGTGCTAATGCTGCATATGAGAGCTTTTACTACTTATTCCACCAACACGAAGAATTCGACAAGTTCGATCTCCATTTGTGGATTATTCTATTGTGTTTTGCAGGGAATCGATTATCTAAAATACGATAATTGTCATAATAATGGAGAGAGCCCACAAGATAGGTATTGTAAGACGAACGATTACTGATAATTAGGTAATTATATTTAATGCAATGAGTATTAATGAAAGATTAGCTCATGAAACAGGTATTCTAAGATGAGCAAAGCTCTCCTCAACACAGGCAGATCCATCTTTTTTTCTCTATGTGAATGGTGGGCTACTTCACTTATTACATTCTCTGCTAATAGACCCATCATGTGTATGTGATGTATGTCCCACCATGAATAGGCCATGTTGGAAAGTGTTGATTGCCACAAATGCTCCTAGCCATTTGATCTAACCATAGATAAAATCATAGAATGGTAGACGGTTTACATCCAAGTCCATTTTTCGAATGGTCCGATTCGTCTTTGCAGAAAAAGAGGACCACCCATGGCCTATCTACGGTGGGCCTAGGCCTTCTGGAGTGATTCTTCACTCACCCACTTGGGTAGTCAGGTGGCGGACTACGATTTCACTTGGGTAGTCCGCGTACTACCTTTCTTTATAATCTCAAGATTGTTTGATATACATGCAGGGGACAAGATGACCCTGCAACTTGGGCGCCAGCTATAGGAAACACTTGGAGAACAACGGGAGACATCAAAGATAACTGGCAGAGGTAATTGTTGGTCTTGAGAATGTTGGGGGACTTACAGAAGCACATAAGAGATGAATTAAGAAAAAATATTCCAATTGCAACAACCAAGTCCAATCACAAACAAACTAAATTTAACGTGAAAAAGTCTTTTGAAAAAAAACCACCACATAAAGCAACAAATATGCATTATGAAAGCAGAAAATTACAAGGGGTAAAGATTACTCAATTTAAACAAGCGTCGAATCTCATTGCAAGCCCTTGAAACCATTTTGAACCAAATTAGAAAGCCCTAACATACCTTGATATCCTTCATATTCCCGATTACACACATATATAGCTTCTATGAGAATCACAATCAAAATAAGAAACAAATCCTATACTTAATGCAACTCTGTGCGATCGTTTGATGGCACCTTTCATGAGACTTCGATGGCATCGACATACTGTCAATGGCATCGAACCCTTTCGATGTCATTGAACATAACACCAAATCGTTTCAGCGGCTAAACATGTATATTTCGAATTTTCTCTATAGGACTTCGATGTCATCGACGGCTCGTCGATGACATTAAGCCCCATTCAATGGCATCGAGCAGGACACCATTAGTGTCCAGCAAACAACTGTAATATTTCTGAATTTTTTCGATGGCATCGAGCAGCCTTCGATAGTATTGAAGTCTGCTTGATGGCATCAAGTTATCATCGACGGACTTGTTAATTTACAGATTTAAGACATCTATCATCAAAGAATCATCTGATCAGTGTAATTTTTGCCCATGATTTAAACATTTGATGGAGATAATGGTCGATGGTCTAAATCGATCTATTGGACCATCAAAGAGTCATGCCAATCATTTCGCTATATATTTTGAATTCCATGATGAGAAATAACATTGTTTTACTCCATTTCAAGTATCACATCACGCGCCGATCAGAATGATCCATGGGCAGCATATGCGGGCCCCGGTGGATGGAACGGTAATCCCTTTTTTATGTAGTGCCATAGCCAAGATTTATCTTTCTATGTATCATATATATATATATATATATATATATATATATATATATATATATATATATAGAGTACTCAAAACATGTTTAAAACACTAGATCCCGACATGCTTGAAGTTGGAAATGGAGGCATGTCGACCGAAGAATACCGCTCGCATTTCAGCATATGGGCTTTGGCTAAGGTACTCAAACCGGAATCCGGCCTTCGGTCTGGCTCAATTAACGGAATTTGCACATGTGATTATTGTGTTGTATGATCTTGTAGGCCCCACTACTGCTTGGATGTGATCTCCGATCGTTGGATGATGAAACACTGGGGTTGTTGAACAATAAGGAAGTCATTGCCGTCAATCAAGGTATGGGTCGATGGTTTAGTCTCCCTTCTATTTCCTTCATTCATACTCGCCCATAAACCAGTTCTCATTGATTCAAGACTCGGTGGTTCTAACCAACTCGTTCGGTCCGGAGTTGAGTTGCGACTCACCTGAGTTGGGTGTGACTCATTCGAGTCAGGCATATTTTCAGTACTGGCTCATGGGACCTAACCAAATTGAACTTGAATGAGTTTGAGTTGCTCATGAAGATGCTTATGGATGATTCGAGCCATTCATCTGATTACAGATATCACATCGGTCTGGCAATCTTATTTGTCTGGCTAATGATCTTTGAACCAATGGCCCACAAGATGGGTGGCTTGAATTATTGAGTTACATAGCCAAGTAGGCCCCTTTTGCATAAATGGAGGACCAGAGATGCATGTCTGATTTATAGGTGGTTGGTCTTACGGAACTTGTTATGGCAGATATGTAAGAACTCTACGTGGTGGGCCTTTACTGATCAACGATCTGGATTGTATTCTAGTTGGACTATTTGATTGAGTTAATCAGTGGACCCCACTTAAGGTGATACGCTGCGCAATCTACTGTGCGCAGCACTACGTATTTGGGTTGAATGCTATGGCCTTACGCAAGGCAATTTGAGTCGAACTAGGACTCAGTAATGTGGAGCGTGGGAGAGAGAGTTTTGATGGGTTTTAAACTCTCTCTCCATAGTCTTTATAAAAGAGAGCTGGGTCCCCGATCCTACACCACAGCAAAATTCGAGTCCCATCTACAGATTTGCAGAAAGGGTGTGAAGGAGAGGAAGATCCTAAGTTCTATCTATATACTGGTATTCTTATTCTCAGCAATGGCGTCCCAATTAGGTAAGCCATCCTGACCCCTTGATCTCCATGTTCTATGCACAGACAGATCGGTGGGACTATTCCGCATATAGTTCATATCCCACATTTGGTATCAGAGCCATCTGTGCAAAGGCATCGATGATCAGGTTCATCTATTTCATGTTCAGATTCTAAACCCATATAGATAATCAGGGTTTCTTTCTTCCCAAATTCGAAGCTGTATTTATGTTTAGGGATTTTAATCCCAAATCCAACATTGGGGAATTCAGTCTACAAAACCCCAAAAATCCAGCTAAGATTAGGGATTAAGAATCCATTTATTCTGCAAATAATTCGGATTTTCGATTTCGAATCCCTAAATCCAATTAAAATTAGGGATTTTGATTCAAAACCCCAAATCCGCAAATTAGGGATTCCAATTTAAGATTCCCAGATTCAGAATTAGAAATTTTTCTGGATTCAATCCCCAAATCCAGTCATCAAATTAGGGATTTTTTTAAAATCCAAAATTGGGGATTTCAGATTTTGAGCCCCAAATCATCAGCTAGGGATTTATATACCCATACCTATGAATTGATGGAGGCAGCCATGAACGATTCTTCCACTGGAGCTGTCTGAGAAACTTCAATTTCTCTAGATCCACCTCCATCCATGGCTGTTGTAGTTTTGTGCTAGCCACATCGTTCAACCACGACTGTGTCCGACGAATTTGGAGAAATTTGCGTCTTAGCTAGTTGGAATCGAGGGAGATGCCATCGTCGATCCTCTCCTCATCTGGTCGAGCAGACAAAGGACCTTCTCCTCATCTGATCGGGCGGACAAAGGAGAACGGATGAGATTCATCTCACTTTCTTCCCTCTTCCGAGGATACTTGCAGTGGGTCGAGATCGACCGCCCCCTTTCTCGCCGCAGACATCGGGTCGAAA
Source organism: Magnolia changhungtana (assembly GCA_030180095.1). Taxonomy (NCBI): domain Eukaryota; kingdom Viridiplantae; phylum Streptophyta; class Magnoliopsida; order Magnoliales; family Magnoliaceae; genus Magnolia; species Magnolia changhungtana. The sequence goes on from JASAUF010000662.1 coordinate 10,159,921, forward strand.
AACCGACTTTTTTTCGCTGCAACTGATATTAGGTCGAAAATCGACCTTATAAGGTGATGGGTCCTCCGACCCGATTTCAATTTAATCGGACCCGTCCTCTGGACCCGGCTCCAGTTCAAACGGATCCGCTCTCTGGATCTTTTGAACTGGGCCTGACGTGATGTATAAGCCCATTTCTGAACCTTGGGCCCATTCCACTGTGTATTTGTGCCATTGACATTCATGGGTCTGATTTTTCATGACCGTTATGGGCCTAGTTTTTTCATACGTTTGATGGGTCAAACCTGCATGTAGTTGACATTGTAAACGTTATGTTTTGGACCTTGATTGATAGATTTAAACCATCCATGCTGTATTCTGTGGGCATCTCATATATTCACTAGGTGGGGATCAAGGGTGTGAATACACTATAATTAAACCAAATGGATTGTTGATTATTACCGCCCATCTTATGATAATTCAAATCTGATAATGAATGCCTTAAGGATGATGTATAGATAATATGAATTGAGTTCTGATGAAGCCCATATTTGGACCCATTACCCATCCTTAAGTGTTGATATGGACCATTGGAATAAATAATATGAAAATCATCAGCAAGTTTCTCTTTAAGATTCCTATATTTTCCAATGATCTATACCGACCATCTTGTGGGCCGCATCAGACTAATTTAGATATAATCCATAGAGAGGCAGGATTATAATAGTAATCCTAAAGTCTATATTTGTAGTTTTGGATTCGGTTGTGTTAGCCACCATAGTGACCTCAATTGATGAAAACTTTACAAGTACAGACTTAACAATGGAATTAGGAGGATTGCATATAGCTGCGTTCACGTTTTTTATGCATATGGTAACGAAAACACAGACGATTACCGTTTGACAGAAACGTAAACGGGTGGAGTAAATGGTGTAGGTAATGTAAATTTGAAACACTCATCTCACCCATAGGTGTTGAGTGTCTAAGATTTACACCACTGACATCACTTAACTTCACATTCAGGAGGATCACTAGCATGTTATTATTGCCTCCCACAGGAGGAATGATGATGATGTAACAGATTCTTACCAGGATGAGATGGTTGGGCCCATCGTTATCTTGGATGATTCAGTTGATGCCTCCCTTAAACAACTGATTTAATTCATTTAGCCTGATAATTTTTGTTTACATCCATGAAATTAATTTGTGAAATCACCTACTGATGTGAGTATATATATGTATCTCTTCTATTTCAGTCTCAATTCCAACTAATACGCATCAAGTTCCTGCCCTTAATGGATCTAACTACGCTCAATGGAAGAACGCCATTGAAGTTGTACTGGGCTGTCTTCAATTAGATCTTGCCCTGATAACACCAGAACCGCCAGAACCTTCTGATGATGCCACTGAAGCTGAATATAATCGATGGGTTGCATGGTTTAGATCAAATGATACATGCCTGAAAGTAATTAAGTATTCGATTTACGAATCCATGAAGGGCGCCATGCCCGATACAGACAATGCCAAAACTTTCTTGACCGAAATGGGAAAACGGTTCAAGAAATCGATAAATCAAGTAGGCATCCTTCTAAATAAATTGACTCGTTCGTCCTACGACGGAAAAGGCAACATCCGTGAATACATTGTAGAGCAGATCGAGGTTGTTTCTAAGATTCGTGCTCTAGGACTTGTACTCACTGATGATCAACTAGTTCATTTGATCATGAATAACCTACCTCCCCAATTCGGCACGTTCCTGGTAAATTATAACACTCTGAAGGACATGTGGACATTGGATGAACTTATCACTCAGTGTGTCCAAGAAGAAGACAGGATCAGGCAGATGGTTAAAGTTCAAAATGTTAACATGGTGACCTCAGGTCATGGGCATGGGCAAGGGAATAAAGGTAAGAAGAAGAGGAAACAAGGTTCTAATAATGGATTCTCTGGTCCTCCATCTGGAAACCATGAGAATCAATCTGGAAATGGATCTAAACACAAACGGGTTAAAGGCAAACCGTGCTTCTTTTGCAAAAAGGCGGGTCATTTTAAGAAAGACTGCGAAGGCTTTAAGAATTGGCTCATAAAGAAAGGTAATCATTCTGTTCTTGTTTGTTTTGAATCTTATCTAACTAATGTGTCAGCGGATTCCTGGTGGATAGATTCAGGAACTACTATTCACATATGCACTTCTATGCAGGAATTACTACAGGCCGGGCCACCAACGATGCGGAGCGCTCGATATCGTGGCAATGGTGTCAAGGTAGACGTGGAGGCAATAGGAGTCTATAGGCTTAAGTTAAAGTCTGGTCAATTTTTGGATTTAGTAGATACATTCTGTGTGCCATCTATAAGGCGCAATTTAGTTTCAATTTCCTGTTTGGACAAGTTAGGATATTCATTCCATTTTGGAAATAAAAGTCTTGGTATTTACTTTAATTCGATTAAAGTTGGAACCGGCTCTATAGTAAACAACTTATACCAGTTAGACTTGATTGCCTCTCACGTCTATAATATTAATACCTTGCATAGAAATAAAGTGGGATCCAAGCGAAGACTAGATTATGAGAATTCCTCCATGTTGTGGCATAGGCGGCTATGCCATATATCTCGTGAGAGATTAGACAGGCTTGTGCGAGAAGGAATTTTACATTCTCTAGACTTCTCTGACTACAAAGTATGCATTGATTGCATAAAAGGGAAACAGACTAGAACGAGAAAGAAAGGTGCAACTAGGAGTGTAGATCTATTAGAGGTTATACATACAGATATCTGTGGACCATTCCCTACAGCCTCATGGAGTGGCCACAAATATTTTATTACCTTTATAGATGACTATTCTCGCTTCGGGTACCTATACCTTATCAGTGAGAAATCAGATGCCCTGGATGCTTTTAAAATCTATAAGGCCGAGGTTGAAAATCAACTCGATAAAAGAATTAAAGTTGTCAGATCTGACCGTGGTGGTGAATACTATGGCAGATATGACGAATCAGGACGTAATCCAGGGCCATTCGCTAGATACCTGCAAGATTGTGGCATTGTCGCTCAGTACACTATGCCTGGCACTCCAGAACAGAATGGAGTGGCTGAGAGACGCAATCGCACCCTTATGGATATGGTGCGAAGCATGGTCTGCAATTCGACATTGCCAGAATCTCTGTGGGGTGATGCGATCAAAACCGCAGTTCATATACTAAACCGGGTTCCTAGCAAAGCAGTCAACAAAACTCCTTTTGAGTTGTGGAATGGGAGAAAACCAAGTCTCCGATATCTACATGTTTGGGGATGTCCTGCTGAAGCCAAGGTTTATAACCCGCATGAAAAGAAGCTTAATCCTAGAACCGTAAGTTGTTTCTTCATTGGATATCCAGAAAGATCAAAAGGCTATCGATTCTACTGTCCTTCCCACTCTATTAGAATTGTTGAGACTGGGAATGCCAGATTCATTGAGGACACTGAAAACAGTGGGAGCACGAACATAAGGAATTTTGTATTTGAGGAACAAAGGACTATGACTTCAGTCATAGTCAATTCAGATCATGTGGACATTAATGGTGCAGTTGATTCTGCAATCACTACAGAACACCACGTGGAACCTCAAATACAAACCACTGATGAGAAAAATCAAGATCAGACCCAGCAAGCTGAACCATTGAGAAGATCTGAAAGAGATAGACGACCTGTAAATCGAGACGATTACATCGTATACTTACAGGAGCATGACTTTGACATAGGGGTGGACAAGGATCCTGAATCCTTTACACAAGTCAAACAAAGTGCTAATTCTTCTTATTGGTTTGATGCCATGAAAGATGAGTTGAAATCCATGCAGGACAATAAAGTATGGGATCTTTTAGAGTTACCTGCTGGAATAAGGCCGATTGGTTCTAAATGGATATTTAAAACCAAAAGGGACTCCAAAGGTAATGTCGAAAGGTATAAAGCCCGACTTGTTGCCAAGGGTTTTAACCAACGTGAGGGCATTGACTTTAAGGAGACTTTCTCTCCAGTATCTAAGAAAGACTCATTCAGGATCATAATGGCTCTTGTAGCTCATATGGATTTAGAGTTACATCAGATGGATGTAAAGACTGCATTTCTCAATGGGGATCTTAATGAGAATGTATACATGTTGCAGCCCGAAGGTTTTGTAGCTACTGGCTCAGAACATTTGGTTTGCAAACTTAAAAAGTCCATCTATGGGTTGAAACAGGCATCGCGACAGTGGTACCTTAAGTTTCATGAAGTAATTTCCTCATATGGCTTTGTAGAAAACACTGCAGATGAATGCATCTACATTAAAACCAGTGGGAGTAAGTTCGTTATAATGATTTTGTATGTTGATGACATTCTGTTGGCTAGCAGTGATACCAGGATGTTAAGCGACACCAAGATCTTCTTGTCTCAAAAGTTTGAAATGAAAGACCTTGGTGAAGCTTCTTACGTCATCGGCATTGAAATTCGCCGTGACAGAACACTTGACGCTTCGGCCTTGTCACAGAGGGCCTACATTAGTAGGGTACTCGAAAGGTATGGCATGCAAAATTGTGCTCCAGGAAAGTCGCCTATTGTAAAGGGCGACAAATTTGGTTTATTTCAATGTCCAAAGAATGATTTGGAAAAGAATCGAATGAAAGATTTTCTCTACGCATCAGTAGTAGGGAGCATCATGTATGCTCAAGTCTGTACGCGACCGGACATTGCCTTTGTCACTGGGATGTTGGGAAGATATCTATCTAATCCAGGACTACAACATTGGATAGCTGCAAAGAAAGTGTTACGATACCTTCAGAGAACAAAAGACTTCGGACTCACATACAGAAGATCTGATCAGCTGGAGTTGATCGGATATTCAGACGCAGACTTCGCAGGCTGCGTTGACACTAAGAAGTCTACTTCAGGGTACATCTTCATGATGGTGGGAGGAGGCGTGTCGTGGAAAAGCGTGAAACAATCTACCACTGACCTCATCCACTATGGAATTTGAATTTATTGCACGCCATGAGACATCAAATCGGGCACTATGGTTACAGAGAGTTTCTTCTCGGGTTTGCGGGTCTTGGAGCACATCCGAAACCATTGAAAATATTTTGCGATAATTCGTCGCTATTTCCTTCTCTAGTAACAACAAGCATTCGTCAAGGTCAAGGCATATCGACATCAAGTACCTTGTTGTAAAGGAAAGGGTTTGAGAATCATCAAGTGTCCGTGGAATTCATCGGCACTAAGCGGATGATTGCGGATCCGCTCACTAAAGGGCTCCCTATCACGCCATTTCGGGAGCATGTTACGTCCATGGGAGTCATTGATCCTATAGATGTTTTCGTTAGTGGGAGTTGAGCGTATGTTGATTTTCACGAGACACTTAGAGATCTCGTTTTATACAAACTTATTTGGATGATTTTGATATAAAGATTTATTTCTACTTCTCTATATATATATATGCGCAAAGTTTTGAGTAAGTAGAACTACAGACGTGTCTCGTTGGAAACATGTAAAAGCTTCAGGACCTCTTAAGGATAGACACATATCATCACACAAAAGTGTGTAATCCTTATACCACATTTCCTAGTTTGTGATCTATGTCGTTAAGATTGAAAGTACTTGTGATTGCGCTTAGTCTCACTTCGCCTAAATTAAATGTTGTGACGACTACCGTTTTTCGATACTGACAGACTTGATGGACCAGATTGAATAGCATTACTCATAATGTCCAACTATTTCTTTGGTTAACCATTCAGATGTTTTCTTAATATCAAAAATAATTTTCAAAATTTTATGACAATCATTGACGTTGCTCAATGAGGCCCAAGTGGGAGAATGTAAGAACTCTACGTGGTGGGCCTTTACTGATCAACGATCTGGATTGTATTCTAGTTGGACTATTTGATTGAGTTAATCAGTGGACCCCACTTAAGGTGATACGCTGCGCAATCTACTGTGCGCAGCACTACGTATTTGGGTTGAATGCTATGGCCTTACGCAAGGCAATTTGAGTCGAACTAGGACTCAGTAATGTGGAGCGTGGGAGAGAGAGTTTTGATGGGTTTCAAACTCTCTCTCCATAGTCTTTATAAAAGAGAGCTGGGTCCCCGATCCTACACCACAGCAAAATTCGAGTCCCATCTACAGATTTGCAGAAAGGGTGTGAAGGAGAGGAAGATCCTAAGTTCTATCTATATACTGGTATTCTTATTCTCAGCAATGACGTCCCAATTAGGTAAGCCATCCTGACCCCTTGATCTCCATGTTCTATGCACAGACAGATCGGTGGGACTATTCCGCATATAGTTCATATCCCACAAGATAAGCTTGGAGTTCAAGGGAAGAAAGTCAAGAAGGATGGAGATCTAGAGGTAAGCTTTCCTACTTAATCTCCATCTCTAATGTTACCTCACTGACTCAAACGACTCAACATGACTCATTGATGACTCGAACCGTCTCACTCAGATTATCTGTTTATAAGAATTCAGAAGGCTTGCAAGTTTTGAACCTACAACTAGAACTGGGCACGGGGCAACTCGACTCATCCAACTAGTTCAAACCCGACTCGATCCGCATCTAGTGGGTGAATCGATCCAAACCTAGTAGATTTTGTTCAATTTGAACTCAAACTAAGTCGAGTTCAGGTCACCCAGTATAACTAGACTCAACTCAACCCAATATACCGTTTCATATCTGAGATGCCGCATAGATGATGGAGAGGCTGCAATTCCGACAAGTTCACTTAGGTTTTGAGTTGTGATTTCAGCTCATGGATACCCGTTGCACCCGACTCAAGTCGATGCCAACTTGGTACCTGTGATCGGACTCAATCCATATTAGTCCAATTTAGACCCGGACTCAGATCAGGTTAGGCATGCTGGACTCAAGTCGGGTCGAGTTCAGGTCAGGTCTATTTCAAAATCAGATCGAGTCGTGTCAGCCCTAACTCGGTCCAACTCGATGCCCAGCTCTACCTACAGCCTTCTCAAAGACATCAAAACTACTTTTTGGTAAGCTTAATCAATGATTAATGATTAACCGTCGAAATTTCATAGGTTTGGGCTGGTCCATTAAGCGGCCATAGAGTAGCCGTCGTCTTGTGGAATAGAGGATCTTCCACAGCATCCATTACGGCTAACTGGACTGACATTGGACTTAAATCATCAACCGTTGTTGATGCTCGAGACGTATGGACGGTACGTTTTTCAAATGGGTGGTCTTATCAGGATTTAATCATCCTCTTATGCATTACTTATGGGACCATATCTCCAACCTAATTCAATTTTCACGTGCTCTAATTTTCAGCATTCGACGATACCTTCCGTTAGTGGACAACTGAAAGCTACCATTGATTCCCATGCGTGCAAGATGTATGTTCTTACACCACAGTAGAAGGTAGTTGTTGGAAGGGTTGTGCTTAATTGCATGGATATGTATATGTTTGTTATGTTTGTATTATTATTTGTTGCTGCATTTTCCTTTATATTAAGAAAGAGATGGCTTGAACTCTTAGTTAGTTTGCTTACCTGGGACTTTGAAAAATTCTATTTGGATGTATTGATTAAACTAAAGTACAATTTTAAATCATGTTTGGATGATAGAATTTAAGGTGTGAACATGAAAAAATATCTTTAGTTAAATGCATGGTCCAACTAAATTATAATCATAACCTATGTTTGGATTGTTGGGATTTGGGCTGCGGAATCACACAGATATGGATCTAGGATAGCAATCCAAGAGTGTCAAGCAATCACAAGAGAAGACAAAGATTTAACGTGAAAAACCCTTTCAGGAAAAAACCACGGCATAAAGCGACAGAATTTTATTATGAAAGCATAAATTACAAAGAGAATGGACTTACCCGATTCGAACAACCTCGAATCTCACCCTTGCTACACCATTTACAAATCCTAGAACCTCTTCTAAAAACCCTTAGAATACTTTTAGAAAGCCTTAGCATACCTTAGAATGGCCCTACGGACTCCTATTTATAGTTTAGGAAACTTTACTTACACACCTCTCTGAAACCGCCTCAAATTTACGCAGTCCGCGCATATCTGCGTAACCCTCGACTCGTTGAGCCAAGGCTTCGACTGGTCGAAGGGCACCTTCGACTGGCCGAGGACCTCGAAAATTTCAGATACATTGTCATTGGACTTCGAGTCGAACTTGCTTCGACTAGTCGAACTTTTTCCAGAACTTTTCAAATTTAAGACATCTTTTTTAACAACAAACTCCACCATGTCTTTAATCTTCAACCGTGTAGCTTCTTGACTTCATCTCTTATCTTTGCATCACATCATAGCTTCTCGTGCACACTCCGTCCTCCTTTTACGCTATCGCCAAGCCCAGAGAAGTTGCACAGAACTTGAACTTCTCTTTAGGAACGACCTTGGTGAGCATGCCTATCGGATCTGAATCCACATGTCTGATTGCCTTTGCTCCTGTCTTTCAAAAGTAAGACATAGTCTTCTGTACCTCGAATGTATCAAAGTAACATCTCACCGCCGTCCAATGTTGCTAGCTGGGGTATTTACTCACAACACCAATTGCCCGTGAAATCACTAGTCTAATACAGACCATGGCTTAGGCGACAGGTCGTACCACGACCTCCCGCAAACTCTTTTTCTCATCCCCTTAACTTCGAACCACTCTGGTTGCTTCATGTAGATCTACTCTTTCAATTTCCCTTACAGAAGTGCAGACTCCACACCCATCCTTCCGGCTCGAGATCGCATTAGCCAACCAGCGCCAATCACGGATCTAATAGACACCTGTTATACCATCGGCGTGAATATCTCTGAGAAGCTGATCCCTTCTCTTTGAGCATAACCCTTTCGCTATCAACCTCGCTATGTATCTATGTTGTATCTTCCTGGATATCCACATGCATCTAACCACTTTCCGGCCCACTAGAAGCTTTACCAGCTCCCACGTGTCGATCTGGTACAACGAGTCCATCATATCACCCATAGTCACCTTCCACTTCTCAGCAACAGACTCACCTAGAGTCATCTGAATAGTAGACGGATCCCCCTCGCTTATAACGAGAGCATATGCGATATTGAAGTCGTTCATGTACCTCGCCGATATCCTGCGATTATGTTGTGTGATTCTTCTTACAGGTGGTTGCTCCACCTGCTCTGTATCTCGTGCGTCTCAACCTTCATACCCCACCAGCTCATGTGGCCATGCCCTGCATGCCACACACGTGCAGAGGTGGAATCCGCTACAGCCACTGCAGCTCCATCTGTTGAAGTGCTCCCGATTAACCTGTAAATGTTACCTAGTCGTTATGCTTTCATGATTACTCGTGCTCCCTTAAACACTTTAAGAGCACCATCAATACCTATGAACCTGTTCCCCATTACCTCAAGTACACCAAGAGAAATCAAATTCTTCTTCAAATTAGAAACGTGTCTCACTTCAGTCAGGGTATCCTCTGTCACATCAAACATTTTGATGCGCACCGTACCAACAGCCACAACATTGCAGGCATTATCATTACTCATAAACACTTATCCACCATCTCACTGTCCGTAGCTGGTGAACCAATTCCGATGAGGAGTCATGTGAAAGGATGCCCCTATGTCTAGAAATCACTCGCCCCTACTATCATCGTATGGCCGTCTAATCGTAGACACATACAAAATATCACCATCATATCCACTCGATCCATTTAACGTGACAGCGTTAGCCTCCCTGTACAAAGCTTCAGATTCTTTTCTCTTGGATTTAAAATTTGTACAATTCTTCTTCATATGTCTTTCCATCCCACAGTTTCAGCACTTTAAGTTACATTTGCCCTTACCTTTGGATTTAGATCTATAACTTGAAGATTATGTACCTTGTTCAGAATTCATATCTCTCATAAACAGTGTATAAGAAAATGTCCACATGTCACCGTTAAGCTTTCTTATGGCCTTCACTTGAAGGGTTTTATCCGTGGTGCACATTGTGTCATTGAATGACTCATATGATGTTAGAAGAGAATTCAAAAACATATATGCTTGTTCCTTATCTTTCATCCTTTCCTTCATATCTAGCAATTTGCAAACCAATTTATTAAAGTTACCGATGTGAGCCTCCAGATCTCCACCCTTTGCCATCTTGAAGTTATACCACTGACACTTCAAGTGTAGGCGATTTTCAGAGGATTTTTTCACATAAACATCCTCTAACTTCGCCCACAACTTAGCCATGGTTTTCTCCCTCATGATATTGTAGAGAACCTCATCCGTGAGACATAAATGAATTAATGATAAGGCCTTCTTATTAAGAGTATTCCAATCATCATCAGTCATAGTAGACTTTCACTCCTCAAAAGCACCATCTTCGCCTTACTTGATTAAGGAACTGATCATCTTGATCTTCCATAACTCAAAGTTATTTTTCCCTAAGTACTTCTCAATATCATACCTAATGCTTATCATTATTGCTTATCCCTCAGATTCAGATATGTACCCCAACAATTGCTTTGATACCACTTATTGGGATTTGAGCTGCGAAATCACATAGATATGGATCTAGAATAGCAATCCAAAAGCACCAAGCAATCACAAGAGAACACAAAAATTTAACGTGGAAAACCCTTTGGAAAAACACTATGGCACAAAGCGACAGAATTCCACTATGAAAGCATAAATTACAAAGACAAAGGATTTACCCGATTCAAATAACCTCGAATCTCACCCTTACTACACCCTTTGCAAACCCTATAACTATTCTAGAAACCCTTAGAATATCTTTAGAAAGCTTTAGCATACTTTATAATGGCCTTAGAGACTCTTATTTATAGTTTAGGAAACTCCACTTATGCACCTCTCTAAAACCGCCTCAAATATACGTAGTCCGTACACCATCTGCATAACCCTCGACTCGTCAAGGACCTCGAAATTTTCAGATACATTGTCGCTGGACTTTGAGTCAAACTTGCTTCGACTAGTCAAACTTTTTCAAGAACTTTTTAGATTTAAGACATCTTTTTTAACAACATGGATGGAAAAAATATAAGGTGTAAATATAAACAAAATAATAATTATTTAATAATTAATTTTGATGGAATCCTGCTTGTTCCATTGTTAGAGTTGGTTTTGCAAGCAAAAAATCTAAGGTTGTATTGAGCCATCGTGGACCTACCTAGTCCAACCATAGCAACAGGTTCGTTTCATGAATATGCGCACCCAACTCAATCAGCACAATCCAATCACAAAGTAGCCACACCACATGAAACAAAGTCCAAAATAACTTGCATGGCCCATGAGGTATGTTTATGCAAAGGGATGTTTACTAAAATGATCTTAAAGTATAGGCCTTTGTTTCCCTTTTCATTTTCAATTTTATTAAAGTTTCCAACAGGTTTTTAGCTTTTTCATGGAACAAAATGTTTTTGTTTATGAGCGTTGTGCTCGTGCTTGCTTTTATTTGCTGGAGAAGCTTTCAAGTTCACTCCCAATGCTTGGGGTAGCCAAACATGATGATTGGGCCTACTTAAAGACATATTCAATTCATTAATTCTCTTAGTAGCCCACTATTTCAATAGTAATATACTAAGCCTGATATGAGCTTCATGTAACCCAAACAGACATAATAGTATTCATTCACTCTCAAATATTTTTTATGATATGATCCACTTGACCTGTGAACGTGGCTTATTCCTTAACACATGGCCTTTTATGAAACATTGACTCTAATAGATGGACTGGATTCGACACATACCCGATGGTGGGCTCCACAGATGGTGTCTTTGTGGTGTTAAAGGTCAAGGTCGTGATTGTCATGTGTTAAGAGTTGAGGCTGTCATGTGTTAAGAGTTGTGAGGCTTTAGACACCATCTGTGGGGCCCACCATGGGGCATGTTTCGAATTCACCCTTTTCATTCTCGTTGGAATTTCATGAAAACTCATGGTCCAAAGAATGAGCCACACCTGCCAATCAAATGAACCACACCACGAGAAAATAGTTGGCAATGAATGGCCTGTTACTGGCTGTTGGGTTATCTGGGCCATGGAGAACTCATATGTTGCCTTCCTAAAGAAATGATGGGCCACAAAAAGGATGAATAAATTAAATCTACAATCGGGTAAGCCCAATCACCAAGTGAGAATCGAAGCTACACTCAAAATGTCCGTGTGGGCACTAGGCTCCAAATAAGGGTATTTGGGTCCGCTGATTTTTCAAAAAGTGGTTAAAGGTCTAAAAAAAATTATAAAGGAAAGTCAAAAATATTAAAAGATCATATGGACATGCCAGCATGACAAGTATTTTTGGGGTTTGACTCTAGGCACACCTAATTTGGTGGTCCACACAAGAAAGTTTAAAATATTAATTGAATATTTAGTATGAACATGGTTGGGATTTCTCGACTCTTTGTTTCTGCCTACCCACATGGTGGTCCGTACCATTCAGCCAATTGGCCCTACCATGAGCGGGACATGGGAAAAAGGGAAAAAAATAAAAATCTAGCCCCTTAGAAGTGGAACTTTTGCAGCAGGTCCTCTTCATTCTGTGATCTAGGAGATCACCACGTGGCCAATCTCAAGAGATGAACTGTCTAGACCATTCAACTATAGGTAGGCCATACCCTGGAAATGGCCCATCCGTGGTGGGACCGACGAGGTGAACGATTTGGATTACTGTCTTTGCCTAGACTCAGGAGGGAAACGGTTCGGATGGGCTTATATCCCAGTAATTGATGATCAGTGGCTTAAAAAGGACGGTTACAAAATAAAGAATTGTATCCAAGTTAAAAGCTAATGATCCAACGGCTATGATTGTACAAATTTGTGCCTCGGATGTCCACTGCAATGGGCCACTCTTGGGGCGGCATCTCCATAGGTCAAGATAGGTAAATGCATATCTATCCAGACCGGTGATTTGATGGGATCCAACATTGGATGGTGGATGTTCCAAAAATTCTCATTTCCAATCCTGGATGGACGGATGGATCCCATGATATGCATAATCTGTCTCAGCAGGATTTATGTCGTGATAGATACACTGCACTTACCAACTTTATTGGTACCACCACGTATTAACTCAAATCAAACCGTCCATATTGTGTTACCTCACATGAATTGGTGACCACCTTAAAATCAGAACCGTTTAGTGATTTTAAATCCAAGTTAATGTAAACTAGTAGTAGGGCAGCCGGTGAGGAGAAGCAGCTCGAAAGATGAGGAAAGAGGAATAGAAAATCCATTGCAAAGGGGTAGTTATTTTATACATTAATAGAGTATAATTAGATATATGGACATCAGCTGAATTGATATATATCTGACGCAGGGATAATTACTTCCAATCTGCAGAGCTTCTGGACTCCTCACAAAGATTGCTCGAATCTACCAAGAGATAGAAAATATAAATAAATTTTAAATAAATTGAAAATAAATTTATTAATGAGTAAAAACGATTTTACAATCCTTTGAATATTGAAACCAAACTTAGAAAGAAGTTTCATAATCAAACTCCAACTCTTAACTCCCTAAAAATCGTAACTAACTATAAATAGTAAAATTACCATTTATAAATGGTCATGATTTCCACTAGATTTATTGGTTTTAGGCCAAAAATAGTAAGTGTCCTACTTGGCCTAACCATATTGTTCTCCTAAATTTTTTAAGACTTTTTCATGTTGGACACAATTCTTAAAGCTGATGAATCAAAAGTTATGATTGAAATAAAACTTGTTATAAATGGTAAAAATGGAAATAAATTAATTTTTGCCCGTCGATCTAATGGAATCTCGTAAATTTGGCATGGGCAACCCAGAATAACTCATTCCAATTTACGATATATGCCTATTTTAATGTTCTATTTTAGTGTTCTGACGGCCGATCACTTCCACCTTCGATTGAGCCTTCTTTCTTCCATCTTGGACATGAAAGTTTCTGTGACCCACACTCTACATCAGTATCCCATCCAATGATCAAAACCATCCATATGATAGGCCTATCTTTGAGGGGTGAATACTTATAACTACTCTTTTATTAAAACATTTCAACCTTTCAAACGAGAAAGCAATAAAATATCTAAATTAAGATATTTTATTTGGCAATACTCTTTAATTTTTTATATACCCCATATAAAGTGAGACTGGTCGTATAAACAAAAGATTACGCAAATATTAAAAGGCTAACATCCAAATACATTCTACGGAAATATATTAGCATGTTGGATGTAGTGTAGCAAACTTCATTTTGACCAAAGCGTGGCTACCACGTTGTAAGCTACTTGTATCAAAATTTAATAATCATTGACGCCATTGAGTGGGTACAATCTCAACTGTTAGTTTCTAAGTACACAAATACTTTTTTCATTTTACCTAAAGTGGGTAAAATATTCTTACCTTTGCTTCAAATTCTTTCTAAATCCATTGAAAATTCAAAGTACATTATTTTTCCAAAAAAAAAAAATTATGACAAAAAATGCCTCTAGCTACTCACATTATATATATAGATGGTTATAAGAGGGATGGGAGTCAAATCATGACTCGCTTGAGTTGAGGGTGACTCATCTAGGCAACTTGCAATGCCAAACAGGTTTAGCTCGGACCAAGTCTTAAGTTGACTAGAATGAGTTTGCACTCTGGTTGATCCCCATTAACTATGGTACAATAGAGAAGTAAAGAGTTATTTGTTAAAGAAAGATTGGACCACTTATTATATCATGTCCCAAACTCAAAAAATCAGGCTCACAAAATTTCTAATCGCCAAATCTAGTGTCGACAGCCTTCGTAATACCCCATTTTTGGCTCCTAGTATTCATACACCAGATTCCGATCATGGAATCTTACAAGGAGAATTTTTTTTTTCAATGTACATTTAACTGTAATAAGCATAACCACAAGTATATTTAAATCATAGAGACAACATCATCATCACATATCCACTAATATAAACATTTGAATACAATGCTGAAAGGGAAATACATATATCGAAATCAAAGTCCTAGAAGTTAGCTACATGCTCTAAGCTTTACGCTGCTGCAACCTAACATCACCTGCACGCATCTATCATGCATAAGCTTATAGAAAGCTTAGAGGGTGGTGTAAGTGTGTGCATAAGGTAAGTATCAAGTATTCAATACAGTGCTATAATCATACGACATCGGAAATACTGGTAAGATCATGAATAATACAATATCAAAGTAAGCGAAAATACTGAAAAGTCTATGAGTCAATAAATATTAGAATACACAATACAGATCAGCTACGCAAATGAGGAGTCATAAAGAGCCAAATATCAGATGCCGATGATGCAATGTAATATACAATTCCTGATGAGTTCACGAATACCATCAGTCGTATCTGGACCATATAAATGGAGAAACACAGTAACCAAAAATGTCATATGCTACGAGTGTAATGCAATATACGGTGCGAATAGAATGACCATGCTGAAGTGTGAAGTCGGGATGATAGTACGTAGTATCATAGGCTATGGGGTCTATCACAATGGACATCTATCCAAACTAGTCTCATACCTAAATTTGGATAGTCAGACTTAATGTGGTAAACTCTTTATCTCAGGTTAGTCGCGCGCCCGAACCAAAATTCTGGCCATTGTGAAGGTACACGTATCAAATAGTTGTGCACCACCACCCCGAGTGGATAGTGAATGAATGAATGAGTATGCAACTTCTGCTCAATAAGTCCACATATCAGTACAGTTTATCTTTGGGATCATCACCGGGGTCTATTACACTCTACGCCAGCTTGCTCCCCCTATCCGAGCGCACAACTAGGTAAGTGGAAGAGACCTCACTATCCGCCTACCAATATCGGGTCCGGCTCGTCGATAGCGGATCCATTCCTCAAGCTGGTCAAACTCAACCTAGATATTGCCCCCTCACTCAGGCGGGTAAGGTCACACCCCTTCCCAACCGACCACGACACAGTTGGAAACGCGGCCTACTGGTATACGGCCCTCATGCGCTCATATATATATATATATATATATATATATCCACTCGGTCTCGACGTTAGGGGGTCTCTTGGCCAAGGAGATTTAAGAATTTTCACCTAGGGACATCTATGGCGCCCGTATGTTAAAACTAAACATTTTTTGTGTATCATCTGGCCATCCACGATATGCCTGTGGAAGCCACGGCCTAGATGTCGCTAGGGCATACAGTAATCATATCCCAAAATACGAGATGCATGAGTCACACAGTCCAATCATGCATCAATCCTGCGCATATCATGCGCTCATGTGGAATGACTCATAAACCATCTGTACTATGGCATATGCAATGGTCAATCACATCTTATAATAAACATGCAGATGATGCGTATGGGCATGTATCATGATGCTATGTTGTCACATACTCATAATCAGTATCAATAACCGGCATCAACAATCGGCCTCAACAATATGGACATTTAACTAACATTGCCCCCAAGTAATGGCCCACATAGAGCCTAACATATAGTGGACCCATGGCCTCACACAAGGACTTAATATACAACACCATGGGTCTCACTCAAGAGCTTAATACACATCATGATGGGCCTAATATACAACACAATGGGCCTAATAAATATCACAATGGGCTCCATCGCCCGGCCCTCAAATGTATCACAATGAGTCTCATCACATAGACCTCATATTCATCACATTGGGCCTTAAACGCGGGCTGAATATGCATCACAACGGACCTCAAATACGGGCCGCATATACATCACATGGGCCTCAAATATGGGCCGAATGCACATCACAATGGGACTCAAATACGAGCCGCATATACATACATTGGGCCTCGTCAATCGACCTCGATATTCGGCCTCGACGATTGGAATCAACCTCGACAATCGGAATCGAAATCGGCCTTGATAATCGGAATCGACCTCGATAATCAGCCTCGACAATCGGAATCGGAATCGGCATCAACAATCAACCTCGACAATCAGAATCGGCAAATCGGTCATGTTAATCGAAATCGGCAATCGGCCACGACAATCGGAATCGATCGACAATCGGCCTCGACAATTGGGATCGACCTATACAATCGGCCTCGACAAATCAGAATCGGCCTATACCATCGGCCGCGATAATCGGAATCGGCCTCGACAAATCGAAATCGGCCTCGATAATCAGCCTCGACAATCGGAATCGGAATCGAAATCAGAATCAGAATCGGCCTCAACAATCAACCTCAACAATCAGAATTGGCAAATTGGCCACATCAATCGGCCTCGGCAATCGGCTACGACAATCGAAATCGATCGACAATCAGGATTTGCCTATACAATCGGCCTCGATAAATCAGAATCGACCTCGATACTCGGCCTCGACAATCGGAATCAGCCTCGATAAATTGGAATCAGCCTCGACAAATTAGAATCGGCCTCAATACTTGGCCTCGACAATCGGAATCGACCTATACAATCGGTCGCGACAATCGGAATCGACCTGGACAAATCGGCCGAACAAGGCCTAAGGGAAGGTCACAATGTGGATATCTAACCATTATCGCCGTCAATGCGGACATTTAACTAACATTGCTCCCAAGCAGTGGCCTATGTAGAGCCAAACATCATGGTGGGCCCATGGCCTCACACAAAGGCCTAATATACATCACAATAAGCCTCACTAAAGGGCCACATATACACCACATTGGGCCTCACTAAATGGCCACAAATACATTACAACGAGCCACATGCCTGGGCCTATATACATCGCAATGGGCCGTATCTTATGAGCCGCATGCATTAAGTCGGTCACATTCATGAGCCGCACCAATGGGCTTTATACATAACAGGTGGGCCCCGTATACACAGCAAATGGGCCTCATATGCATCAAATGGGCTACGTAACTGGGCCTTGAATACATCAAAAGGGTCACGCATCATGGACCTAATTCATATCACAATGGGCCTTGCCCATCGGCCATGAATACATCACAATGGGCCTTGCCTGTAGGCCTCAGAATCAAGCAGGTGGGTCTCATCACATAGGCCTTAAATACGCAACAGGTGGGCCTCACTCATGGGCCTAAGATACATCATGATAGACCTCATGGATGGGCCGCACCAATGGGCCTCATATACGGTCAAGTAGGCTGCATCAAATGGGTCACACTAATATATCAAGGTGGGCCATAAAAACAGGCCGCATAACATGGGCCTCGAATACATCACAATGGGCCCATGTCATGGGTCGGAATACATCTCAATGGGCCTCATCATATGGGTCATAAATACATCACTTCGGACCTCCTCAATGGACCGCGAATATACCACATTGGACCCCATCATATGGGCCGCAAATACATCACTGTGGGCTGCACAAATGGACGACATGGATATACAATGCATACAACACGACGGGTCGCACAAATGGACGGCATAGATACACAATACATACATCACGGCGGGCCGCATATACGGGCCTAATATACATCACAAAGGGCCACGACCCATAAGCCTCAAATGCATCACAAAGGCTTACGACCCATGGGCCTCAACATACATCAAGTGGGCCGCATCAATGGGCCATATATACACAATAGGTGGTCCCGCTCATGGGCCAAAGATACCTCATGATGGCCCTCATGGATGGGCCACACCAATGGGCTTCAAATGAGCTTGGATTACATCTAAAATCATTTCAATAGTTGAAGGTGTAACATGTGTATCACTGTACACATCATTCCATGGGGCACATGGCCCACTAATGATGATCATCACTGTCCAAACATTGTCTAAGTAAATCAACGCCCTCCAAACATAGTCCGTGTAAATCAGCACCATCTGGACACTGTCCAGCTCATCAGCACCATCCAAATATTGTCCAACACGATCTGGACAGTGTGTATGAAATAAATACATCAAGGAGATGTCCATGTGTTTGGACAGCATGGATAAAATACATATCAATGTGGGCCCTACCATCCAGCAATTACTGGACGGTGCAGAAACACATATCTTCAAGGTGGGTCCCACAGAACTCATTGACGTCAATACATCAGCTATGGCACGTCTGAAGTGCCTCAGCCAATCCGTCCAGCAGGTGGGTCCCACATGGGGCCCACCACATACAGAAAAATATATATATATTGAAAGGGGTCCAGCATCGAGGCTCTGGACGCTGGACAGACAAATGAAACACATGCATCATAAGTGGGGTCCATGACCACGCTGTGGCTGGACGGTCTGGATAAACAAACACATCAGAATGGGCTCCACGTAGGTGGGCCATGGATAAAATATGGGCATCACGGTAGATCCCACCGTCCAGCAAGGATGCCACACGTGTGGGAGGCAGGCTCCACCGTCCTGGCACCTGGACGGTCTGGGTGCAAGCATACATCAGGTGGTGTCCCACCGTCCAAGGGCTGGACGGCTGGGATAAAACGCTCATAACACGTGGGCCCCACTGTCCCAGGGATTGGACAGTGAGGCTGTAATGCAAATCATCAAGGTGGGCTCCCACATAGGACAGTTTAGATATAACACGTAGCTCGTGATCAAGACCCACACCAGCTGACGTCAGAGCAACTTCTGCTGCTGGCAGCAGCAGATGAACGGTCTGGATAAAAACATATCTCGTGGTGGGGTCCACCGTTCCAGCCAGTAGATGGCTGGATAAAATACATGCATCAGATGGTCCACCGTCAGATGTACGGCCTGAAGAAATAATACGTCAGGTGGGTCTCACTGTCCAGATTTGCTGGACGGTGAGGATGAAACATATACATCATGGCGTGGGTGGATCTCCACCGTCTAGGTCTGATGGATGGTGTAGGTATAATAAATACATCATGGTGGGCCACGCTGATGCGGGCCCACCACTGGATCAAACTGACACCACCAAAATTGTCACTCCTGAATGATTCAGGAACGGTTCTAAACCGCTCTTAAATGATTCAGGATTCTTAAAAGAGGCGTCGCAGAAAATCAGGAACAGTTCAAAACCGTTTTGGGTACCGTTTCAGGAACGGTTTTAAACCGTTCTGGTGCCAACGGTCACATTTTGGAAACAAAATTTAAGATACGGCTTTGAATGCTCGCTAATGTTGCCGACGGTCAGATTTTAGGATGGAATTTTAAAAACAATTTTAAACCACCAAAAGTAAATTTCGGACCATTCATGTTATGGGCCCAGCTTTGGACGGCTAACACTTGACGACAACGACAACAACTTTCATTGGTTTAGGATCCTTACTCTTCCTCCCACTTCGGCTTGAGTGTGTGTGCGTGTACGGAAAAAAAAAAAAAAAACAAACAACTATCATCGGTTTTAACAGGGACACTACTACCTTTAACCGGACTCGGTTAACATGAGCCTTATGGGACCCACCAATCGAAGGGCTACGAAGCCTCGTCAAGGAGATTTCAGGGCCACCGTCCATCCATAATCTACCCATCTTATCGATACTTCGAATTACTGGAAAGTGGGTCCCATCTTTAGTAAGTCGGGCACTAGGATACAATACCATGGATATGTGATTCCTCCAACTCCAAGTAGTCCACTACCAAAATCTTCTGACGCCTGTGACATCCAGGCCATCCATCTGGCAGGCCACAAGGTGAAGCAGTCACAGGGTAGTTCTCTTTTCAATTGCGTGCATGTACTGGGAATAGAGGACGGTTGAAAAATGGATTACCAGTGGTCCACGTTCAACTTACATGAGGAGCCCCTCTAGTGATCACACCAACCTGAGTTTTGGCCTCAGGCACATTAAGGTGCTTGTCGGCTGATGAACGACCTGGATTCGAAATACGTGTGCCATCTTGGCAGGTGTGGAGGGCACTTTCAGATAAATAGAAACAGGTTACAAACAGGGTGTTGTACCACATTTACTGCCAAAAGCCACTTGCGTAGGAAATCAGTACTACAAAAAAGTATGGGACTTACCTTTTTCATGGTACTGTTGTCCTACACAAGTGTCATGGGGGAATGATCATAAGTTACCACAAATTGTGGTACCTGCAAGATGAAAGTAGAGGGAAAAGAAATTTTAGGTCGTCCAACACTCTAAATCTTCTCTCAAATAAAATTACAGTACACTATATTTTAGTAGGGTCATGAGATACAGGATTAGATGCAATGGGGAATGGATCTTGAAAGCATGGAGCCAAAACAAAAGCTCAGAACATCATAAAGCAGCAGGCCAGGTTCTGAACCAGCAGCTACGGTTGAAGGAGATTGAACGCTTGCATTTTCAGCAGGTAATGGTGTGATCAAGGCCAGCCTGGCATCCCTCTCCAATTACTGGATGTATTGGTGGATGTAACTGTTTAAGGAAACTAAACATGTCAAAAGCACATATGGACATATATCTAACTATAGGGAAATTGGATTTGTGTGCTTTACGTATCAAGGCTGCTCTCTGATAACTCTAGGCTCTTCAACTCAAGCAAATTGCTTAAATCCATCCATAAGTTCCCATAGCCTAGGTTGTGCTGGTAATACATGTCGTCCAAGCTTAGAGACAGAGCTTCCCTGTCAATGGATCCGTATTGGTGGGCTCCCATGGTTGCACCACCCAGGAAATCTTCAAGCTTGTGAGAGCCCAACAACATTAGCTCATGCTTTCTTCTATTTCATTCATGGAAATCCAGAAGTCATCTGAGAAATTGAAGACAAGTTTGCATTAAGGACACTCATTAGGTTTCTTATATCTACAGCCAATACAAAAAAAAAAATGTGGAAGCCCTAAGCTACCTTGACCAAATACATTTTCCCATCCACCTCCAAATTCGAAGTCTCATCGTCAAGTACTGACCATAAGGAGCACTGCATCAAGTTTCTGCAACATGGTTTACTCCATATCAAGGTTTTTTGCCAACTTACCCAAGGCATCCAAGCACCCAAATTCAAATAATAAACAAGAGCTCAAGACAGTAGAAGAACTTAAGAAATCATTCAAAATTTGATGCCTTAGAACTTGTTGCTTAACCTTACGTCTGTCTGTTACCAATGAGTTCCCCATGCCGTCACTGTTTAAGTGTGGAGTTCGTAGATAAAGAAGGCAGGCGGGTGGGGAAATTTACCAGGGCCATGTAGCTCGTAAACCTTTCATGTCCAAGATTTGCATAATAGTAATCCCTCAACTGATCTGGCTTTAGCTGACCTTTGTAAACAATAGTCCTGCCAAACCACCACAAACCTTAGTAGTCTTATCAAGCTGTAGTGTTTCTAGATTGTGCCGGATAACTGGAGAATACCGCTTATCAAAAGCATGAAGAAAGGATTAAAAGGACACACCTTGAAGAGAGAGATCATATATAGAAGTCCTTCACTCCACCATGCTGCAGTTCAATGTAGCTCGAATAGCCACCATCGAAACCCTTCTCAATATGTACATCTATAAATACAGTATGTCCAAGTGTGAAGATATTGCATATAATAAACTATGCAAGCTATTTCATAGTTCACAACTCCGTTGAAGCCTTGAAAAAAAAAAAAAAAAAGTTGAAGAAGGTACAAGGATAATGGAGATCGATCACACCTGTTGTTCGAAATCGAACTTGACCTTGGACTTGGAGTAAGGAACACTTGTTCGATGACAGTTCTGTTTGAAGAGCAGACTTGGCCAAGCCTGTATTATCAGTTGGGACAGAGCGCCATCCAAGAACAACATGCCCCAAAGACTCTGTAACTTACAAATAGAATCAAGAACATTAGTAGAACATTTCTTTAAAAGCACCAATCATGAGTAGGTGAATCCAACCAAAAAAATGCAAGTCATGCAGAAAAAAGATGAAACTACATATAACATTCTACATGTGGAAGTAAGCGAATCCAACCAAAAAAGGCAAGTCATGCAGGAAAAAAATGAAACTACATATAACATCCTACACGTAGAATCCAACCAAAAAAGGCAAGTCATGCAAGAAAAAGATGAAACTACGTATAACATTCTACACGTAGAATAAAGAACATCAGGAGAACATTTCTTCAAAACACCAAATCAAGAGTAGATGAATTCAATTGAAAAAAAAAAAAAAAAAAGGCAAGTCATGAAGGAAAAAGATGAAACTGCGTATAAGATTTGGTGTAAATCAAAGCATTACAATTGTCAATTAGTCATTCAACAAAATTGACTAGAATCAAGCATTCCTTTGCTGCTGGTAACAGTTTACAGATGTAAAAACCCAGGTTAAACGGCTATTGTACTTTAAATAATAATGTTGCAAATAATCTGTTACATTCAACAAAGCTCAAAAGAAACAATCACTAGTAGCAGAATACACACGATCATCAATAGCACAAATATTGAAGAAATTCAAAGAATTTTTAAATTTTAATGGACAATATTAAATTTTGCATCATTCACTGACCTTGTAACACCTCTATACTGTGATGTTCTCTGCCCAAATGCATCAATGGATTTCCTATGAATTGGCTGCTTCTGGCCCACCTTCCCACCCCTCTTCTTTGTGTCCATGGCTACAAAATCAGCCCCACCATGGGAAGATTCTCCTGCACCTGTTAGGAGAGAGTTGATGTCCTGCAAGCCAACAATCAGTATCACTTGCTAAGCTTTTGAATATTCATTTCTATTTGGACACACACACACACACACAGAATCATCAATATTGATGGTAGAGAATCATCAATATTGATGGTAGAAAATCATCAAGATTGATGGTATTTAATAAAATTTTCCGATTGTATGGAGGATAATTCAGTCTGGTATGTGGCCACTAAAATCAGGATTATGCAAAATTTACAATCAGAAATATATATTTATTAACTAGATTTTATAATCGAACATACCATAAGAGCCCTAAAATTTTCTCTAGGGCGCCCTCTTAGCACCCTAGAAACATAAGGGATTTGAACACCGCATCCTCCAAGAGAGTCCTGCCTAGTGACAAAAGCTATTCTAGCCAAACCAACATCTTGGACAAGTCTGATCCGTGATTTTGGAGAGGACTGACCATGTTCCAAACATTTAACAGAAGAAATCAGTCTCCCACTGCACTCTCTGGTCTCAACTTCTAATAATTCTTCAATGTACCGTCTAGTTGGCTTTCTAACTCTCTTGGTCAGACTGCTCCATATGAAGATCTTCACTCTTTGTGTCAGAATCTATTTTAGGTTCTCTGAATCTCTTCCCTGATGAAACATGTTGGTCTTCCATTTGCTTAGTCAGGAACGTTGCTGGGCCCCCGACATCATCATATATTTCTCTAATTGTTTGATCCGAGAGCTGCGAATCATCTGAGCATTTATTGCCATCCATCCCACAGTGCGATTCTTCTTTGGCTTTCTCACGGACTAATGTTTTTCCTTTGATTATAAAATTCGTAGTTGAAACATCACAAGAATTAGTCAACCCCATCGCAATTCTCCGTTTAAGCCACAACTTATCCTTGGCAGACGTTTCTCGCCCAAAGGTCGCTCTGAAAGTTTCATGAAGCTCTCTTATTGAGAGATTATCCAAGCAGATGATTTCCCCTTTTATAGTGGAAAAATCAGGTACGGAACTGGTCCCAGTGTCAGAAACCGATTTGCAACTAATTGGTTCATCTGTTGGTTTCGGATGTCATGCTACTCGCTAATTTAGTAGCATCATCACTAATTAATCTGCGTGATGTAGGAAGAATAGTTTCCCGCAGAGCATTTTCAGCATGGAGCTTCTCATCACTAGATGGCAACTGCTCTTGTTGATCAGAAGACCAGCCGTCTATATTCATGTACTTGGAAGAGTGATCAGGAGATTCACATGATAATTGGAGCCTTTCTTCTTGTTTAACCTTTTGCAGCATCTCCTCAATATACTGCAAGAGAGTATAAAATGTGTTCAAACATATTGGCAACACATATTGGCAATACAATGCAACACATATTGGCAAAAGTATGTGTTCAAACCCCTCAGTTTAACTAAATAAATACAAAATGGAGAAAAGAAAAAAAAAAAAAAAAAAAAATCATGGCGAAGAAATGTAAGCTATCAAAAGCTCTGCAGATTATAATGAGAAAGAATTAAAACATTTTTAAAAATCAACAAGGATATCGATGTATGGAAAGAAAATGAATTTAGCAAATCCAATAATGAGAAAGTACATAGCTTAATGGCACACCTGCAACTATGTAAGAAGTCCCAGAGTGACAACTGAGGAGCAACTAAAACAATTCTTGGGGCATGACACATCCACAGCAGGCCCCAACAGATGAATGGTCAGGATCTCATACACGTATCTCATGTGTATGTAGAATGTATAAATGCCTAGTGTCTAACTTAGATATACATGTCTAGCACAAGATCTTTTCCACGTTTATACAAGTGGTTTTTATGCAGACGTAGGTCCCCTTAGACAGAGATTTCGATCAGTCATAGGACAAATCACTTTGATAGCATCCCATCATGTCGCTTGCACCCATCAAACTCAAAAACCAGAATCCAAGCATGCCACATCATTGCAGGCCCAAACTGGAAGAAGTGAAGAGGAGTAAGCTCACCTAAAAGTATTAGTGAAGCAAATATCACCAATGCTAACCGCAAGGGAACTCGGCTGTATCGGACAATATATTGAAGCCTTTGAAATATCCTCTGGAAAGTTCCAAGGTGGCTAGACGATTGCATGGCGTTTCTCAATCTGTCAAAAGACAACCCCGACCTAGTAGGTTTACCCTGAGAAACAAAAGAACAGGAATAATTAGTAGAACTATTGCATTTTTAATGGCCAAGTAGACCTTTAAGTGCTATGTGTAGATCTACTATTACATCCCTAAAGGATGACAATGACAAGAATTGCTACAATGTCAAATTCATAGGAAAGAAATGCGGAAGGTTGTGGCATTTCACAGTGGATTCTCACCACAATACAAATTCAATGCGAGAGAAACGAAGGAACAGGAATAATTAGCAGAAATGGTGCATTTTAACCACCAAGTAGACCTTTAAGTGCCATGTGATGCATGTACCATCACATCCCTAAATGATGATGATGACAAGAATTGCTACAATGTCAAAATCATAGGAAAGAAATGGAGAAGGTTGTGGTATTTCCAAGTGGATTCTCACCACACAATGAATTCAATGCGAATTCAATGTGAAAATCATACAAAAGTAATGTAACGCCCTGAAAATCGGGGGTCGAGTAGTAACTCAACTCTCGAGTTCCAGAACATCACTTATGCAACAAAATGAATGATGATTGAATGTTGACTGTATTAGAGTAGTGAACATGAGTGAGATTAAGCCAAAACAACATATCATAATGCGACTAAAGTTGCAAGCGGAAGACTGTAATAGGTAGGCAAAATATATAAACTATGATGAGTCTCAGAGTGTGATAACATTTCCAGGTTAAATAATTACAAGGACAATTCTAAAATATACCTAATGTGATGACGTGTAAAGTCTCCTATCCCAAATACCATAGCCCCGTCAATTGCAAAACAATACCGATTGTCTTCATAGACTTGTCGAGAGATACGAATAGGAGAACTCCTCCTCATCACCCCTCATCATGTGGGTGGGCTCTGCTTCACAAGCATCGCCAGAAACTCAACAAAATTTTGGTGTGTACAACACCGTCCCGTAACGTGGGAGTGAGTAGCTAAGGTATATGTGGAACAATAAAGCATAAGTTAACATGTTATCGATGCGGTGTGATGAATGATAAAGCTAGAATCAAGCACTCTTAGTTACTCGATTAATACAAGTATGAATGCAGGTATGATGGATGCCCTCTAGACATACTCCCTCATACACCATCTCACGTTCGCGCATTTACATCCCAGTGCTCCACATCTTCCAAGCACATGCGATGCATGATGAGCATGATTAAGAGTTTTTAATTAGTCCATTTCAAACAAACAGGATTGGGAAACTAAGGTAAATCATTCCCAAACATGATCCATTCAGGGTCGTCACCCTAGTTAATATCTATACGATGGTGTGTTTTCTAGGTCATGAGGTACGCCATGGTGGTCGTTACGCACAAAGGTTGCACCACTCCCCCATCACCCCTTAAACGATTCATCACTATACACTATAAAGAAACAGGCCTAGTTCATAAATATCGCGGCGAACCCAAGGCACGCCGCAACAAAATATGCATCACTACAAAATTCACCCTGTACGTTACGCACAAAGGCATACTCACTCCCCATCACCTTATCAATGTAACACACGAATATAGTGTCCCATACCACCATAATCGGCTCACGAGTTGAGTTGCTCACTTGGTCACTACGGGGAGGCACGTAGCCCCCCAACGGCTGGACAGCCCGACCACGGTGTCCCATACCACCATGCCCGGCTCATGAGTCTTAGCGGATCGAGGTACCATGGTTAAAAGGGTTTTCACCTGGTAAGTTTGGTACCCAGGTTCAAGCATTAGTGACCAAACATGGTGAACATACATAAGACAGATCGGGTTACATGAGGAGCTCGGCTAGCTCGAGCGCACAACAAGTTGAACGACATGAAGTGTGCATAAGCGCCCCTCCAAATTATCATCATCATCCCGCGTGGCCAACCACTATCGCCAAAGTACGACTCGAGTTCGTCGAACACATCTCACGTGGCAACATGAAACTCAACCACGATCTCCAATCTAGCCGATTGTCCGGACTATAATCATAGCCCCAAGCACAATCAATTGTCATCCATAGCATGTGGAGTAAAGCATGATAAACAAAGTAATTCAAGCATGATAAATAAAGTAATTTAAACATGCTAGTAGGCATGTTATAAGCATATTATAAAGCATGTTGTAAAACACTACATTAATAGGAATACAAACTCATGTATTGTAAGTAAGTGGTTTAATGATCAACCTCATGGAGGTAATCATCGCTAGGATAGTCGAGAATCCAATCTCAACACCCTTAAACATTACAATTTACTAACTACTACTCATTGACATTTCAACAAACACTTTAAAAATGAATCAACATACATGACATATGTTGATCACAGAGGTATAAGGCCAAATCCTTTCACTAGGGAGTTACCCCAATCATAACACGCATACACCCATGACGGATAGTCATGGCAAGGGAAACCAAGTTCCATATTCATTCATCATTTCCACAAACACTTGGGCACACATTTTAGCATATATAGTGTGTGGCCGTGTGATTTAGGTAAATCCTTTCGTCAAAGGGGTATTGCCAATACAACAATCAATTATCCATGACAATTAGTCATGGCACACGAATGAGAATTCTATACTCAAGTCATTTTCACAACACTTAGAATACACTATTACAACATACATGGTGTATGTTAGCAAAACATGTATTAGGGCTATCCTTTAGCCAAGTGAGTATTTTATTCATGTATAATATATTACTACAACAAATAATCATGATAAATACATCTCCAAAATTTATACGCAAGTATTTTCTAGAATACGCATTTTCAACATACATAGTGTATACAAGCAAACATGTATTACGGCGATTCCCTTCGCCAAGCAAATATTTTATACGCACATAATATATTTATACGACAATTAATCATGACAAACACATCGCTAAAATATACATGTATACGGTATTGACAATACCGTATTTCTACATACATAGTGTTTGTTAGTAAACATGTATTTAGGCTAATCCTTTCACCAAGCTAGTATTTTATTCATATATTGTATAATCATATATTAAATAAGTATGTCAAACATTATTCCAAAAGAAATACGTATACGGTGTTTCTACAATACGTAATTTCAACATACGTCGCATTTACAAGTGAACATGTATTTTGGCGATTCCTTTTGACAAACTAGTATTTTATTCATATATTATATAATTATACATTAAATAAACATGTCAACATTTATCCAAAAAATATACGTATTGTATTTCTAATATACCTAGAATATGTGAAATTCCATATTTCACACCGTTAATCAAAACAGAAACGGAAAGCACTTTGTACATGTGCAATTGCAAAAGATCATGAATCTACCATTATCGACATTGAAAGCGTTGAAAACCGTAACTTATACACTTAAAGTCCTCACCTTTGCCTTTGGAAGCAACGAATGTGCAAGGGTAATGGAACTTCCGTCTACGGAGATTTCTAGCCTAAAGAGCGGAATCGGTTAGTCGGACATAGCCTACGACGATTCTACCACAAATGGACACCTAGGGTTAGGGTTTCCTACCTTAAAAACGGAGTTGATATCGGCGAAAAGCTACCGAAAAAGTGTATGCTTGGGGTGATTTCTTGTGGTAGGAGGAAGATCCTCCCACTTCTCCCTCACTTTCTCTCTCTTTTCTCTCTCCCAAAACTCAAATTCGTATCAGAGAGAGGGTGCTCTAAGGCCCTTATATAGCCTAAAACATTACGAAATTAGACTCAGTTCAATGCTAATATAGATTTCCGTCGCTTTTCAAACTCAAAAAGGAAGTTCATTGGTGGCCCTCCTTGAACCAAACGTCAACTTAAGCTCTCCATCTATGGATCTACATGGATTACGTTTTGACTCGATCGGATTCCCAGATCGCACGTGGCGAACCACTTTTTCGACGGTCGGTAGGCCACGATCGAAATTCCAAGTACATGTAAATGTTCCTGAAATTTTTCTTAATCGAGAGGGTGTAATTTGGTCCGATTCGACGGTCGAGTTGCTTGCCACCGACGCGTCAACGAATGATGCCGAGATCACTATTCAGATATTTATTTTGGATGGGAATAGTGTTTTTCACACTCCCTCGCTCCGAATCGAAACGAATGGCCATGGAACATCGGATGGAGCTGATTTTTGAGATGATTGTTAAGCCCATGGGGCGGTCCTAGTTCCTTAGCTTCGGGTTAATCGGACTCCCGATGTGCGATCTGACCTAATCTGAAGTTTCGTTTCATTCGAGAGTAGACGGGAAATGAGTTTGGTTCTAAACTTTAGGGTAACCTAGCGTCAATGATTACTGAACTTTTGGGTCTTGCAGATCGTATTTAAAGCGATCCTAACGGATTTCATGGCTAATCGAGTTTAGTACTTAGTTAACTTTGTTAAATTTCTAAAGAATTTAATCCTAAGTGATTTTCCATTTGAGGTGGAACTTAGTCCATTGTAGTTTGTATATAAAGTGATCTAAGTTATACTACTTAGCTAGTTTAAGATAGTGTCTAGGACGAAGGTGCTTTGAAAAATTGAAAGCACAAGGTAGTGAAGGGTGGGATTTGTGAAGAAAATGGTTTAAGGAGCGATTTGAGGCTTTAATTGAGCGTTTAAGAAGTTAAACCTGTGTTAGGATTGATCCATTGCCTAAGGACATCTAATCCCAGGTTGGCAAAAATCCGGGGCGTTACAAGTAATGAAAAAGGACGCAATATTTCTCAGTAGAAATTTGCTCCTAGGAACTGTTTCTCATGAGAACCCTTTGAGAACTCATCCCATGTGATGTGTGCACAAAAAGAACAATCAATAGAATAGCAAAGTAATAAATTAATAATATAAGCCAAGAAAATTTCACCTGTGCCAACTTCCACTAGCACTAGAAGAATACCCTACAATGTTTCCAATAGCCATCCATGAGCAAAATATTGCATTTGCTAGATTTTTTTGGTCAGGCCCTGTCACAACATAAATAAATCTTGTAGCACATTCTTCAAAAACATTATGAGCTGGACCCTACAATGGAAACAATACCAGGAAGTCAACAGACATCCAAACAAGATGTTAAACATTAGAAGATGATTTATGCATGGTAGTAGATGTCATCGTATAAAGTAGATTAAACATAGAAGGCAGCATAACTATTTCAACAAGCTTACTTGCACTGTATTGTTAGCCAAATCCAGCATCCAGAAACCAAAGGCATGCACTTGAATTACAAATGAAACTACTCATAAGAAGATGGCAAAAACATTGTATATACTACTGTCTGGAAACATAAGCTATTAATAAAGATAGAGAAACCATGATAACAGCACACCAAAGTCCAAATCCAACTCAGAAGGAATGGCCAACCCTCCAGATAATGATATTATCCAGAAAAGAGTGATGAAGGCAGGACACTGAAACTGATCATAAGATTTTTACTACTCACATGATTGTCAGTTGAAAATTTTTCAGAAAAAGCTTAAAAATCAAAACCCATCAAGCAATCTGATGTTTCAGGCCAAACGATCAATAGATAAACAACATGATATTGAACTCTTGAATTGACAAACCTGACAGCATATAATCATTCATGATATTGAACTCTGATGCAAGAAGCAAATCTCTCCTATACAGATACCTGAAAATAGGCAACAATAATACAGTGTTAGCCAAACTGGTAGAGTCTACTTTCAGTAAAGTGTTTTATCTGTGATATAATTCCTTACATTGCAGTGATGATCGAAGCCATCAACACATTTGTCACAAACCTGCATTACATCTATCATGTCTAGTCTATAGAAATAACTAATCAAGTAAGCTATACAATCAAAACATATATACAGTCCAAAAAGGTTAAGTGTCCAAAAAAGTATTAGACTATTGTCGCTAATCGATGAACTCAGTAAAGCAATGATGTCATGCAACAAATGAGCCAATTCCAACTTCACCTAAAGTCGAATGATATCCGTCTGGCTTGGGCAATTCGACGTCTCCTTTGATAATGATATCAATGGCAACCTTGTAAAGATCTTCTTGAAGAGGCTTGCCATGAATCATTTGGGGCCCATCTGCCAAAATAACTCGCCCTTGAGCAACGAGCTCTTTACGCCAAGAGTACAACTTGCATGGCCGCATTCTCTCCACATATTGATGATTCCCAACTGAGGGTCCACCAGTCGATTGTCGATTCTCCGGTTGAACCGAATCCATGTGTTGCTGCTGTGATAAAGTTCCACACCATGTGTTATATACGATAATTGAAGAAAAATTATTACTATTTAAATTTTAAAAAGAAGGATTTCAATGAAAATTGACCTGCATCATCTCTTTGATACCCCCAATTTGGTCCGTAAGAAAATCTATTTTAGAAGATAGCTCTTGAATTTTGAACGATTGCTCTTGAATTGTGGACGATTGCTCTTCTACTTTTCCTTTATACGAAGAGATTTTTTCAAGAGCTGCAGCAGACCCCCTGATTTGTGATTGGGAAACGGTGGTCCCAACACCTCGAACACGACCCCTTGTATCAGGACCAAACACTTGAGTCAATGGATCGTTGAGGATGTCGTGGGAATTACTTCCTTCGCTAGCAAGTAACTCTTTGACTTTTTCCTGCAATATTATACAATTACACAATTACATAAGTAATATATTGACAGTAAATTTAAATTCTATAAACTTAAGTTTAAGACAACGAGATTACCACATGTGAAGCCGCATTACTATGAATAGAACCATCCTTTCTTGTATGGGTTTTAATCCATACTTCAGTCCTACTAATCAGGGTGTCTCCATCTTTCTTTTGGCGTTGCTATATTTGGATGAATTTCACATTGTTAATTATTAAGAATACAAAACAACTAAAAAATTTAAGTTACATATAACTATCAATATTTACCATTTCTTCCTCGATTCTCGCGTGGCCATGCCTGCCACTCGTATGGTAAATTTTTAAAATTTTCCTATTCTCGGCATTTTTTTTTCCTTTGTTCTACAATTCTGGGATCCGAATTATGTTCAATGAACATTTCCCAATCTTCAGGCCTAACTCTTGGTGGACGGTTGTTTAATTTGGAATCAAGATTTGAATGAGGATCGAGGTACTTCATCCTCAATTTACACTTGTACTTCCTGAACATATCGGACATGCTTTTAAAACATTTCTCCTTGTAAGACTGAGGAACAACAAACTCGTCCTACAAGAAAATTTGAGATTGAATTTAGTTGAAGCAAAAAAAGAATAATGATTAATTTATATCATAAGAAATTTTGTTGTATCTTACCTGTAAGAGCTTCCAGAGTTCTTCTTTCTTACTCATTGGCACTGCACGCCAATCCTTGATGGCAATAGATACATGGGTGCGAACCAACTCTCCACTTCTTGTAGTCAACCTATGCGAGTGTTCGCCCACGGGTAGTCCAAATGCATTTAAGCTGATTACAGGCTTAATTTTTTACGACGATGAAGTTCCTAACACATACAAAACTTATGTTGTATCAAAATAATATTATTTAAAACAATGTATTAAATAATAAGGTAATGAAATGTATTTACCTGCATTTTTTTATGCCTTTGCTTGTGAAGTTGACATATTCTCCTCAATTATTGACATGTCTCAGCTCACCTATAGACATAAATTTATATAAGAAGAAATCATCATACAAATAGATATTCATTTATCAAGATTTTTTTTACATCAGATAAAAATGTCAAATGAATCAACACAAAGTATGATAACAAAAAAATTACCTATAACTCATAGTCGATTTCCTTTATAATATTTTCTAAATTTGTATTCTCGCCCCTAGAAGAGGAAAACAGAGTCGGATCTTCAAGTGTGTCCACGTCTTTCGTCAATCTTTTTGGTGACATTAAAACAACATACCATCCAGGCCTTGTTTGATCCTTGCAGTAGAATACTTGACTTGCTTGGGATGCAAGTATGAATGGTTCATCTCCTTCTTTCTCATGTCCTTTCAATTTCTCCATATTTACTATTACCAAATTTGACTCGGGATCAACAATACATCCATTGGTCTTGTCTTCCACTCTAACCCAATCACAATAAAATACCGTTTGACGAAAGACAGTGTAATCCAACTCGATTATCTGTTTTACTACTCCATAATAGGTAGCCTCATCTTCCTTGTAATTCTTATCTTTAGCACTTGCCCTGTATTTAGTGATGGCTTTCATGGACACTCCACTATTTTGTGTTGACTTGGTAGTCTCGTATTCACTTGGAGAGAATACAAAACCATTCACGCGATACTTGTTATAGCATTTTGCCTTAAACGTAGGGCCATCTACTAATCGTTTCATGTCAACTCGCCCTCAACAAACTCCAACTGCAAATAAGAAAAAAGTAATAACTATATATGAACAAATATATCAATTAAATGAATAATTAGAAAAATACCTCCTTTCGTAACCAATTGATGAAATCATGTTCATTGTTCTTCGACACACTGCCCTTTCTTCTTTGCCCCTTTGATGTGGTCGGTCCTAAATATATTTCGTACTTCCTATATGAAATATATGTAAGTATTTATCCAATTACTACAAGTGATTTGATATTGTAGAAAATTTATCTACTTAACTTTTTCATTCATAAATTCCATCGTAGTAGTGTAGAACCCATCTGCGTACTTGTTGATGTTGTATGTTAGTTAAGTATATATTCTTGCTATTATCCAAAGGCTCTTCATCGCACACCCTATCCTCGTCCAGGAACCTTTGACGGGTATGCTTGTGACTTCCTCTCTCACCGTTTGGCATGTACTCCATACAATATAAAATAGATTCTTCTACAATGTAACGCTCTGCAATACACCCTTCAGGATGTGTTGTATTCTTTATGTATCCTTTATAAATCTTCATTAACCTAATGGAGGCATCCAGTTAATAATATATTGTCAATATATGACGACGATGAAGTCTAAATGAATCACATCAAGGTTAGATATTTACATCCACCGAAATCTAACTGGACCGCAAGCTAATGCTTCGTCAGCTAGATGTACCATAAGGTGAATGCTAATAACAAAGAATGAAGGAGGAAAAAACTTCTCTAAAACACACATTGCCACAACAACACGTTGTTTGACGGCAATGATGTTATTTGCGCTAATTGTCTTCGAGCACAGGACATTAAAGAAGTAACAGACGTGTTGAATAGCAGTTCGCAACGTCTTATGCTCTGAGAAAGCATGTTGTAGCAACACAGGTAGTAACTGACACATAATGACATGATAATCATGCGACTTTAGTCTCTTTATCTCGAGAGTTTGCAAGTTTACAAGATGTTTAAATCTGGAACTATACCCTGTAGGAACCTTCAAGTCATGCAATGTTTGACAGAACAATTCTTTCTCCTTGCGACTTAAAGTAAATGGTGCCTTTGGTTTAATAGTTTTGCCATCCGCTTCTTTAAGCCATAAGTCTTTCATTATGTTCATTTTTTTCAAATCTTCGCGTGCACTTATATCATCCTTAGTTTTATCTTTGACTTCTAGAATCGTCGACAAAAGATGATCACCAACGTTCTTTATAACATGCATTACATCCAAGTTATGTCGAACTGGTAACTCTTAAAAAAACACAATTATGATGGAATGTTAAGTTTTTATTCACTGATATACATGCAAATGAAAGTAACAAGTTAAGGAAATCACCTTCCAATATGGCAAGTCGAATAGGATCGATCTTTTGTACCAAGCAGTTATATTCCCAGTCGAATCATCACCGTAACTTTTTCGTTTCTTCCCCTTCGATTTACCGATATCCATCTGAATACCGATTACCTTCGCTTCAACCTTTGAACCACTTAATCGATGAGAAGGTCTTCCTTCTTCTACTTTATTATTGAATGCCGCTTTTTGGATCCTAAAAACATGATTAATAGGAAGAAATCTTCGATGGCCCTGATAGGAGTACTTCTTGCCACTCTTAAGCCGTTCAGTGACGGTTCCCTCGGCACAAACAGGGCAAGCATATTGTGCATGTGTAACACATCCTGATAAACTCCCATATGCAGGAAAATCATGAATTCCCCACATTAAAATGACTTTCAAATTAAAAATTGTCTTTAAATGAGAATCATATGTTGACACTCCATTAAGCCACAAATTCTTCAACTCGTCAATCAACGGTTATAGGTAGACATCAATGTCCTTACTCGGTCCTTTTGGATCTGGTATCAATACAGTTAACATTGAAAATTCTCTTTTCATACACATCGAAGGAGGTAGATTATATGGCACTATAATGACAGGCCAACAACTGTAGACACTACTAAGATGTCCAAATGGGTTAAATCCATCAGTTGTAAGCCCTAAACGCACATTACGAAATTCTTCAGCAAAACTTGGCCACTTGTTATTTATTACCATCCAACTTGATGAATCAGATGGATGCCGCATAACACCACTATATTCTTTCGGTTGACAATGCCAAGTCATTTGCTCCGCTATCCATGACACACTAGAAATAAAATTTTTTTTAAAAAAAAGATTACTTATTAATTTTTTTAGCAAAAGGTATATAGGATAATATTAAAATTATATTTGACATTGAATGCACACCTGTATAGCCTCTGCAGCCTTCGTGTCAGAGGAAAATATCTCAAAACCTTCGATGGAACTCTAACGCCTTTTTTCTTTGCCAAGTAATCTGACCTCCATCTCGAAGTATGACATGTTGGACAATTTTGTCTATCTTTATACTCTTTCCAATAAATAATACAATCATTAGGACATGCATGTATAGTCTCATAAGTCATTCCCAATGTGTTGATCATCTTTTTCGCTTGATATGTGCTCACTGGCAACATTTTTTCTACTGGTAACAACTTCTTAACCAATTGAAGAAGATCATTAAAGCTGTTATCTGACCAACCATTACGTGCCTTTAAACTATACAACTCAACAGTAACCGATAATTTTGTGAGTTCTCTAGGGCAAGAAGGGTACAAAGATTGTCTTGCATCATCAAATAAAGCCTTATATCTTTCTGCATCAAGGTCTTCATGACAATTTTCATTTCTTCTAAGATCATCCATAAGAGTATCAGCATGTTCTCCAATATTTCTAAATGCATCATTAACAAGTTCCTCCATTCTAGGATACTCATCATCGGATTGATCATCAAACGTCGATGATGATGGTTTCTCATTACTTTTCGCAAGACTTTCACCGTGAAAAATCCAATGTGTGTATGACTTATCAATACCGTTAATGAGCAAATGCTCATGAATCTCTCCAAGAGTGAACATCCCACTCCCATTTCTACATTTCACACACGGACACGAATAATGATCAAATCCACCACCGTTGTTTTTTGTAAACTCAATAAAATGCACAAGTCCATCCAAATATTCTGAACTTGACCTATCTTTGTCCATCCATGCTTTGTTACTTAATGACAACATTTTGCAACATATGATAACAAACTAAAATAAAAATGAAGTGACAAAATATAAATTAAGCATTCCAAATTCAATATCAAATCCATTAAGTGCCTTCATAGGTATAAGCATAAAATCTAGCAAAGTAAAATAAAAAACACTGCATCTCTCTTTTAGACTCAACGGGCAGATTTGGTAGTTCCACGCTAGGACCCTTGGGTCGACGTGAAAGCGGGCTCCACAGGAGCTACTGCTCAGAGAGCACAGGTAGAGGTATTTCCTCTTCTACCAAATGGGCTATTGTTCTAAAGAAATTTAAACTAAATAATAGACCCGTAAATAAGGAGAATCGTAAACAAGGCTCTGAAACCAATTTCAAGGGGTTGAACGAGAGTAAAGGTAAAAGTAATGTATAGCTACAAATATGTTTACATGAAGCAATAAAAATATAAATTAACTAAGACTATAGGTAAGCACACAATTATACCTGATTCAGTAGGTTCTTATCTACAACAAGAGAAGTGGACTTCAACAAATATGATTATATTCCTGAAAAAAACAAAACAGATATATGGTTCATTTGATTAAAAAGGCATTTAGCATTCTATAAAAGCATTTAATGCACCACATTAATCCATTGTAATTCCATACCACCTAATACCACACACCAAACAAGCATTTTCATTCGAATGACCTTATATATAAAAAATGATACCTGAAACAAATAAATTAGCCACAGATCATACTTGTCTCTATCTAGAGGTGCTAATTGTCTCTATCCCATTCAGTAACATACCATGTACTATCCTCATA
Organism: Magnolia changhungtana; assembly: GCA_030180095.1. Classification (NCBI taxonomy): domain Eukaryota; kingdom Viridiplantae; phylum Streptophyta; class Magnoliopsida; order Magnoliales; family Magnoliaceae; genus Magnolia; species Magnolia changhungtana. The sequence goes on from JASAUF010000662.1 coordinate 10,197,628, forward strand.
CAGTTTACATGCAAGCCAAAATTTCGACAGCACCTCCCCATATTCTCCAGATATATGTAAAATTCAATATTAATTAGTTGCCACATGTAATCCATTACACATGGATAGAGGAAACCAATTAGTAAAGAACCATATATCCGGAGAAAATATAAGGAGACACTAATGAAATTTCAACTACATGTAAACTGAAAATGAGGACAACCTAAGTACATGGTATGGTACCGAACTGTCCAAAATGGGACACTTTAGGAATCCGCAAAGAACAAGCATTTTCATTCAAATGATTGTACTTGTTCAATATAAATTCCTAAATGGGGGGATGCATTGCTAAATCACTAGGTGACCTAAATACTAATTAACAACATCAGTTAACAAAGAAATATAAATATAAAAATTTAAAGAATAAATATCGAAATATATAAGAAATTGCTTAAATGTGTACAACATCACTTATTTAAACAATTAAATGTGTTTGTACAACATCACTTATTTATATAAATAATTAAAATTAAAAAGGAATTCACTGATCCATGACAGTTGCTTAAAGTTTTTTTTCTTTTCTTTTTCCCTTTTTCTTTTCTTTTCTTTTTCTTTTCTTGTGTGTAATAGCTATTATGGGACCGTAACGGCCTTTATGCCCCGTAATGGCAATTATACCCGTAACGGCTACTGCAGACCCAAAAAACAGAGGTGCCCTGTTTCGGATGGCATTCTTACTATTTTCAAGGTCTCATGGGTGATGCCGAGCTCTATTGAGGGGCTCTTCCTTGAATGGCATGATGGAGGGCCCAGGAAAAAAGGCAAATCAAGATGGCAGCTAGACCTACTTGCAGTTCTTTGGACCATTTGGGGAGAGGAATAATCACTACTTCCAGAATCGCAGCAGTTCTCCTTTTGGTGCTGTTAGGAGGGCCATTTTGTATATTCAGGAGTGGGATTCCTGAGTTTTTGGGTGTTGCTTTTCCATCTTGCTGAAGCCAGTCTTTGTATTGTTGTTGGCCTTTTGGCTTTCTTAATAAAAATTTATTAGTTTTCGAGGAAAAAAAAATCATACTCCTTAAAGATGAAGTTTATAAAGAGGAAAGTAATGATGCTTTTTTTTTTTGAAAGGCAACAACTTTATTGATAGAAAATGGAAAGGAATGGAATGATGCTTCAAAATGGAAGTATGAGAGTGTTGGATTCATGCTTACATCCTTAGGATCAAGACAATCAAGTTTGTAGCATGGTGCCATGAGACAAAATGTGTCCACACTAAAAACAGAGATAAAGCTTATTAGATGTTCCTCATATAGATGTTCCATCGGATATAAAATTAAGCCAGACTTTTTGCATAATCAAATGCTTTCAACAATTAAAAATAATGTCATGTTAAGGTTACAATTTTTCAGTTAGGAAAGTAGAATAAACAAGAAGTGTGTGTCATGGGCTCTAAGGCACCCAACAATATTACAATCCCCCATGAGACAACCGCAATAACAATAGATTATAGACACGTCTCTCGATAATCTTCTCAATTGTCCATTGTAAAGGTTTTTAGGATTTCGTAAAGGTTTTCTATCCGTGGCCGCAGATGAGCATGTTAAGAGATAAAAACCTTTTCACCAAGGTTTTATGCCAAATATCTGCTATGCAAAACCAAAGAGAAAAATAATGGAGAGTAACAAATTGGGGATATTAGCAGTGAAAACAAACTTTACATGGTAACTGGATTGCAGAAAATCATTAAAAAAAATTTAGGGAATTAATTCTTACATGTATTAATATTCCATGACATGAAATAACTAGAGTATAATAAACTAGTTGTACCCTCACTAACCTTCAATAAACAAAGTTCATTTTGTTTTTTCCCAAGAGATTTTAGCGTTGTCTTCTATTTCTTGGAACAGAGATAATTATATCCAAAGGAGAAGATCTTATCAAAATGGGAGAAATATATAATGGCATGCATAAGATGCCTCAATTTTGTAAAGACTAAAAAAGGCATACACTGACGCACTCTAATATTTTTCTCATTATAATAACCACAATTTCGCCTTCTCTGGTTTCAAAAACAGGCATCGTAGTTTGTGTTATGCATGCAGCAGGCAGATTTGCTTTTGTAATCACCGCAGTTGTGGCCTCTATTCTGAAGTGAGTTCAATCACAACCAGCTGCTGCCCTTTTCCTACACTTCCGCTTTCCCCTCCCATTGTTGAGAAGCGCCAACTCGATCTAGCATCTCTCTGTAGTTTGCCTTCTCGGGTATGTTATGTTTACGTGTGGTGGAGATGTCCGGTGGTCAATTTGTGTGGTGTTCGATTGTGGTATGAGTGATAATCTGTGGTTAAATTTGTGTAGTGTTGAGATTGTTGTATGGGAGTGAATGAATGCAGATTGTGTTTAGAGGTAGAAAACCGCAATAACAATAGATTATACCATGACAAGAAGTGTGTGTCATGGGCTCTAAGGCACCCAACTATATTACAATCCCCCATGAGACAACCGCAATAACAATAGATTATAGACACGTCTCTCGATAATCTTCTCAATTGTCCATTGTAATCTTATAGCTATAATTTTCAATGATTTTAATCAATCGAGATTTGATTATATTCACGAATTGTGCAATCCAAACCAATGAATGCAACATTTATATATACATATAAATTTCTGTACACACCTATTTTCTTCCAGTTCTTCACATTGTGAATTTTAACCGCTTTGGCTAAAGCATCATCCTGTTCCAAACAAAAAAGCTGTCAAGGTTGGTTTCAGATATTAGAGAAGTTCTAAAAATCCTTTTGCCAAATGAGAGTGGAAATAAGTTCAGGGTTATGAGTAGTTTACATAATCTCAATAGGGAAACAGGTTTCAACAAATGAAACCAGATTTACAACTGAAACTAGTTGTCTTTCCATTCAACTTTTTTACTTCAAGATACAACAATATTACATGGTAGTTCCCATCAAAGAGTGATCACAAACATTATGTAACACTTCCTTCCCAAGTGATTCTCTAGAAGACTACTAGCAGCTTCTTCTTCTTCTTCTTTCTTTGAAGATTGAAAATACTACTAGCAGCTTTTTTATGAATAAAACTAATAATACCACATACACAAATTTAGCATCATTGTTTAGTTAACATTACAGGAACATTGAACTATTCACCTCCATCTCTGTCCATCCTCCCTTCGTTGATCGCCTAGTCGGCCCAGTGGTCCTTCTAGAATTAAGATTACAACAAACGTCAAGATTCAAGATGATAAACAACAAAGCCACAATTCACAACTGATCAATGACACAAATTCAAAAACATAACCCCAACTAAAAGTATGCCATGATCCACATCTCATTGATGTCATGACTTGTGGCAAATTCAAAACTAGAAACCAAACTAAAATCATGAATTGCCCCTGCATTACCACCCCTTTCAGATCTCTTCTATTCTCTTTCCTATACATGCCCACTTCCCCTAGTAGCTATAAACTTTCTTTTTAAAAGATTATTAACTTACTCATGTTAATGATGTGTTAGTTTTAGTGATATCATTTCTAGCTAACTTTTCATCCACCTGACCGTCACACTCATTGTAAGTTAGGAGATCATTGTTGTGTTGGAACAATCAGAAGTTGGAACTGAATTTTCATTATATTATTCTAGCTATTCATAATTAACAACTCTGAAAACTATTTATTGGCTATCAATTTCCTCATGGAAATCATTGTGTTCTATTTTATACATATTGTTGATGTTAGCTTTGTCACCTTGCTTTAGTTGTGCATTTGTGCTTATTAGGATTACTTGATTATCAGTTTTCTCTCTATTGTAGCAGTTTTTGCTTCACATGCTTAGCCTAGGTAACGCGTCGATGTCGTAAACATATGAGAGATCCATGCCACTCATCTGTAGCCCCCACGTAAGCATGCCTTGGCCCTAAAATTAGGGTGCCCATCTCATTAGTGGGCTACACATGCATGAGGGGAAAAAAAAGGACGGTTAGGATCTGGTTGTGAACCCAAATTAGGATCGGTCGGGACTGATCTGAGCCCCAGGATCTCATTGCTAATAAGGTGGGGTTCTGATCCAAACCGTTTACACCCCTCTGGCATCAACAAGTTGTGTCGATCAGATGACCTGATGAACGGGATCTTCACACAGTAACGGCTCCAGGAATGATCAGGTCAGATCCAGACAACCCGTTTACAACTCTAGGCTGCAACGCACGTTGAATATGGATCATTGATCATTTTCCAACCATCTATTTTTCTCATAGAATTGTGTGCAGTATGATGGTTGGATGAACTGATTTGTTTCATCAGTGAATCCTTAGCATGTGCTCTGCCTAATGAACGGACCAGATCTTGCTAGGCTCTGGTTAAACTTAAACAATCGTCATTTAGGACTCCCAAATCACAAGACTTACCTAAAATCACAGACCGTGTGAACGGCTCCGATGTCCTTCCTAGGAGAGCTTCTCTCCTCAAACCTCTCCTTCTCTTCTAATTCCTTCTCCCTCTGCCTTTGCCTCTCAGCGATCTCATCCAGCTTGGCTTTCCGCTCTGCATCTTCCTTCTTACGTCGTTCGGCCTTTGCAGTACAAATCAAACACTCACCATAGATCGGGAGAGGGAGGGAGAGTGAGAGGGAGATCGAGAGAGAGGATTGAGATCGGGATAGAGGGTTGAGATCGGGAGAGGGAGATCGAGAGAGAGGGTTGAGATCGAGAGAGGGAGATCGAGAGAGAGGGTTGAGATTAGGAGAGGGATATCGAGAGAGATGGTTGAGATCGGGAGATCGAGGGAGATTGGGAGAGGGAGATCAAGGGAGATTGAGAGAGGGAGAGGGAGATAGAGAGGAAGACGCAGATGGCGGTGGAAATGAAAGATTTTAGGGCATTTTTGGGTATGGAAATGAAGAAAAGCATTTGGTAGTCTGCGGTACTTTACAGTACTGTGGCTCTCGGGCCATGTGGGGTCCACTTAGAGGTTAATAATAGAATTCATTCCGTCCATCTGTTTCAAAATAAAACAATAAAGCATAATAATAATAAATAAGAACATCCAACCCTCAATTAAGACACACCAATAAAAAAATGAAATAACAGTGTATAATAGCAATTAGTCCAGTACGGTTGATTACCGTCTCAAATCAGAAACGGCTCTTAGCCGTTTCTGAACAAAATCCCGACCGTACCAGACGGACGATTTTAGTGTAGTGTGATGCTTGTGATTCCCTTCATCCAGGGCTGCCAAAAATCTAGCCACAAGGTGGGCCACATTCCAACACCAAAAAAAAGAGGGAGAGAAATAGAGAAAGGAGAGAGAGAGAGAGAGAGAGAGAGAGAGAGAGAGAGAGATCGGTGGAGGGGAGGGACCCCGCACCTATGGGCCCTCTCCATACAACAAGTGGTCCCAAAAAAAAAAAATGAAATCTAAGGGTCGATCACCCACCTATCGGGCTTCTTCTTATCTCCTTGGATTCCTATGCTCCTTGCCTTCAACTTTGATGGAAGTTGATGGTGATTGGAAGGTTGAGATGGGAGATGAGAAGGCCGGTCACACTTAGATTTGGGAGAGAGGAGCTTGGACGTTGGAGCTCTAATGGAGGTTTTTAATTTGATAGAGAATGAGAGAGAGTGATGTAAGAGAAGTGATGGGAGAAAGGGATGGTGAGGTGATGGGAAAGTTTACTTTTTGGGGTTGCTTTTGTACTTGAGAATGGGAAGAGTAATGGGTTGAGTGATGGGTGTACTTTTGACAAGTGAGGTGATTAATGTGATGGATTCTCTTGGGGTTTGCAATGCGCAGCGTATTCTTCGAAATGAACACAGGCCCACATCTCCTGGCTCGGGTATCGGATCGGTGCATGAGTCGCGGTGTTAGGACCGCAGCGACGACGCGGTCGCTAGGGTACAAGTTTCGGATCGAGCCGGCTCTGATATATGGAACACGTCTCAGGATTTCGCACAAACGCTGATAACAGATCCCGGGTCGCTAGAATTCAACTAGGAGGACCGCGGAAGCCTACAGAACGATATGGGCTAGGATACGAGTCGTACATATTATCTTCCAATTTAAGATCCTTGACTATCAAAAGGTGTAGATTGTCTGTACCATGGGCTAGATGAACCCATTTAATATTGATACGGCACTAATGAAAAAAAAAACAAAAATCATGTATGCATGTCAAATATGGAACTCATGATTAAAAGTAAAAAAATCCATGTATGAATCCTGATTTTGCTTTTTTCCATGTTAGACAATGTATAACACTTTTCATTGGTGCTACACAATCATTGAATGGGTTCTTGAGCACAATTCCAAGCACTTTTCATTCGTGCCACTTCATCAGTGAATAGGTGCTTAAGCATAATCCATGTCCCCTTTAATGTGAGTTCCTTAAATGATATGCATACAATTTCTCGGTGCTTGTTTATCAACCACAAGATGCGAGATTAATAAAAGCCCATTAACAATGGGCGCATATTGCCTACGACCTTGATCAAAGGAACTTCCTACTATTAGAAGCTAGGTGGAGCCCACTGTGATATTTTTGAGAAATCCACCATGTCCATCCGATTTTGCTAGGTCATGTTAGGACATGAGCCCAAAATTGAGGTAAATCCAAAACTCAAGTGGGCTACACAAGAAAAAGTAAGGATTGAACATCCACTTTTGAAATAGTCATGGGGTCACTGAGGTTTTTGGTCAATCTAATAATTTTGTATTTTTAGATGATCTCGATGGCAATGACCTTATGAGCAATTAATTTGGATGGCATATAAACATTAGGGTGGAACCCAAGAAGGTTTCAACTATAGGTATTTCTCGCTCCACTTTTTATATCATGTGGCCCATTTTAAGTTTTGGATTTGCCTTGTTTTTTCACATGTGATGTAATGGGATTACCACGACAACGTGTGCAGAAGATTAGTGGATCTAGAGGGGATTGATTATAACCAAATAAAGTTTTCGTCTCTCTAAACCACAATTACTTAAGCTAATATGCAAATTAAACTAAGCAAGTCAATTAACTATAAAGCTTTCAAGCCAATAGAGGATCCAATCACATAAACTACAAATGGTATGCCAATTGAGTAAATAGTCTATAAACATGATAGTGCACATGTGTCACGCCCCAAATTTGAAAACTGGCCTCACAAAATTCCCAAGCACCGAATCCGGTGCCGACAGCCTCCGTAGTACCCCATTCTTGGCTCCTAGCGTCCATACATCAGATTCCGATCCTGGGATCCTACAAGGAATAATTTCCAATGTATATTTAACTCGTAATAAGCATAACCACAAGTGTACCCAAATCACAAAGTTTACCCAAATCACAAAAGCAACATCATCATCACATATCCACTAATATAAACATTTGAATACAATACAGAATGGAAAATACATATAACAAAATCAAAGCTCCAGAAGACCGATGCACGCTCCAAGCTCAATGCTGCTGCAACCTAACGCCACCTACACGCATCTATCGTACATAAGCTTATAGAAAGCTTAGATGGTGGTGCAACTGTGTACACAAGGTAAGTGTCAAGTATGCAATATAATATCATAAATCATAAATATTAGAATAAATGGAAATACTGACAAGATCATGAATCATACGATATCAGAGTAAGCGAAAATATACTGGTAAGTCCATGAGTGTCATCAGTCGTACCAAGGCTGTGCGATGCAAGGTATAAATGCTAACGGCCATATCAAGGCAGAACCATGGCAACCCAAAATACCATATGTTGCGGATGCAATGCAATATGTGGTGCGAATGAAATGACTAAGCTGGAGTGAAGTCGAGATGATAGTACGTAGTATCACAGGCTATGGGGTCCATCACAAGGGACTTCTATCCAAACCAGTCTCATACCTAAATTTGGATAGCCAGACTCAATGTAGTAGACTCTTGATCTCAAGTTAGTCGCTCGCCCCAACCGAAATCCTTGTCATTATGAAAGTACATAACAATTAGTTGCACACCACCAGCCCGAGTGGATAGTAAATGAATGAATGAATGAGTATACACCTCCTGCTCAATAAGTCCACGTATCAGTACTGTACATGTCTGGGATCATCACCGGGGTCTAGTACACTTCAAACCAGATTGTCGCCCCATCGCGCGTAACCAGGTGAGTGGAAGAGACCTCACTATCCGCCTAACCAGTAGTCAGCCAATACCTACCTTGCATGTCGATAGCAGACTCATTTATGAGCTGGTCAAACTCAGCCTAGTTTTGTCCACTACGAATTGGGCAGATAAGGCCACACCCCCTTCCAACCGACCACGACACAGTGGGAGACGCGACCTATTAGTATTTGGCACTCGGGCGCTCATGTAATCCACTCGGTCTAGACGTTGGAGCGTCCTCTAATACCAAGAGGGTTTAGAGATTTTTACCTAAGGCCATTTATGACGGCCCGATGCTAGTAACATATTTCTGGTGTCCCATCTAGCCATCCACGACATGCCTGTGAAAGCTACGGCCCTGAGGTTGCTAGGGAGTACAGTAATCACAATACACAATGTAAGATGCATGAGTCATACAATCCAGTCATACATCAATCCCGCGTATACCGTGTGCTCATGTGAGACGATCTCCGCTTATCAGGGAGTCTCATAATAATCTACCCAATGACATATGCAATGGTCAACTACATTTCATAACAAACATGCAGATGATGCGTATGGGTATGTATCACGATGGTATGCTGTCACATACTCATAATCGACAACCAGCATCGATAATCGGCCTATACAATCGGCCTCGATAATCGATCTCACAATCGTCCTTGACAATCAGCCTCGACATTCGACCTCGATAATCGACCTCGACAATCAGAATCACCTTCGATGATCGATCAAACAAGGCCTAAGGGAAGGTCACAATGTGGACATTAAACCATCATTGCCCATCAATGTGGCCATTTAACCAACATTGATCCCAAGGAGTGGCCCGCATAGAGCCAAACGTATAGTGGGCCCATGGCCTTACACAATGGCCTAATGTACATCACGATAGGCTTCACTCAAGGACCTAATACACGTCACGACGGGCCCCATTTGTAAGCCTAATACACATCACGATGGGTCGAATACACGGGCCTAATATACATCACCATACACATCGCAATGGGCCGGAAATACATCACAAGGGGCCGCATCCTTGGGCCGAAAATACATCACAATGGGACACATCCATGGGCCGAAAGTACATCATAATAGGCATCGGCACATGGGCCATAAATTCATCACATCAGGCCTTGCCCATGGGTCTTGAGTACATCACAACGGGCCTCGCCCATGGGCCTGGAATACATCATAATGGGCCATAACCCATGGGCTTCAAACACACAGTAGGTGGGCCCTACACATGGGCCTAATACAATCAAGTGGGCCTCATACCTGGACCTCAAATATATCTCAATGGGCCTCAACCCATGGGCCCCAAGTACATTTCAATGGGCCTCGACCCATGGGCCTCCAACATATCACAATGGGCCTCATCAAATGGGCCGCAAATGCATTACCATGAGCCTCATATGCGGGCCTCATATACAACAAGTGGGTCACACTACTTGGGCCTCATATACATCAAATGGGCGACATATCTGGGCCTCAAATACATCAAGTGGGCCGTATCAATGGGCCTTAAATACATCCAGTGGGCCGTATCAATGGGCCAATATACATCAAGACGAGGGGTACAACATACATCGCGATGGGCAGCACAAGTGGATGACATAGATATACAATACATATTTAAGGTGGGCCTCACGTTGGCAGCCAAAATAGGTGAACGACATGGCTACAAAGTACATCAAGGCTGGGCATGGCAGCACCGTCCAAGCAGTCCAATACCATCCAGCACATCTAGATGGTGTGGATGGAATAAATGCATCAAGGTCAGGGCCCACCTGACCTACTGACGTCATACAACAACCATATGGCTGGTGTGGGGCCCATGTCCAAACATATGGACGGTTAGTATATAACATATACATCATGGTCAGGGCCCCACCAGTAGATGGACGGTGGGGCTCAAATCATACACATCACGGTGGGTGTCTTCACATGCACCGTCTAGATGGATGGTGCGTAGGTAAAATACATACATACATTAACGTGGGCCCCACCCTCACACGTGCCACACGTGTGAGGTGGCCCCACGTCCAAGGAAAAGTGGACGGAAGGTGTTGATGTACACATATATCTTGTTGCCTACACATCAATTGGATGGATAGTGTATATAAAGCGCATACATCAGGGTGGTGTTTCGTCCAGTTGTTGGACGGCTAGGATAAAACATATAACATCAAGGTGGGCCCCCACCCCACACATGCAGCACGTGTGGGTGGGTCCCACGTCCATCAAAGGGACAGACAACGTGCATTAAACACATACATCACAATGGTGGTCCCCACCGTCCAGACCACTGGACGGTGTAGATGTAAAACATATATATATATATATCATGTGGGGTCCAGGCCCTTGGATAAAACACATCTATCATGGTGGGTCCACGTGGTGGCCCACCACCGTTTGGATCAAGTTGACATTTGTATTTTCTCTTCTGTACAGGTCTATCCAAGCGGACAGGCAGGTGACATGTTGTTGGACATCAGTAAGGTGGGCCCCACAAATGGGACAGTGTGGATAAGATCATGGTGGGCCACATATCAAAAGGGAGAGAGAGAGAGAGAGAGATCGGAGTAGCGGAGGGACCCCACCACTATGGGTCCCTCTTTCATACAAATCGTACATCAAAATGAGTTCCACCATATGTGGGCCCTCAAATCATCAAAGCCACACAAATCAACACTAGAAAATACCCACCGATCGTCTTCTTGGACTCCTTCTCTCACCGATGCGTCCTAGTGCTCCATGGAATGTATTTCAACGGCGAGATGAAGCTTGGATGCTGGAGATGGGAGGTAGGAAGTGGGCCACACAAAGCTCTCCTCTCCTTGGGAAGCCATGGACGATTCTTCTCCTTTAGGGTTGCTTGAAAATGGAGAGAGAGAATGAGAGAGAAAGGTGATGGGAGAGAAGTGATGGGAGAGAGGGATGGTGAGTGATGGATGGGTGTACTTAATGGGTGGAGAGAGAGAGAGAGAGAGAGAGTTGACTTTAGGGGTTGCTTGGGGATGAGTGTTGTACTTAACATGATGGGATGGAGTACTTGACATTTGATGTGATTGATGGGACATTCTCTTAGGTTTAGCAACTGCACGGTATTTTCCTCGAATTGAACGCGGGCCCACATCTCCTGGTCCGGGTATCGTCTCAGCGCGCGAGACGCGGCGTCAGAACCGCGGTAATGGCGCGGTCGCAAGGATACAAGTTTTGAGTCGAGCCGACTCTGATATACGGGACACGACTCAAGATCACGCGCAAAAGCCGTTAACAGATCGCGGGTTGCCAGAATTCGACCAGGAGTACCGCGGAAGCCTACGAAACGGTACGGTCTAAGATACGGGCCTTACAAAATGTGCATAGGATGTGCTAACTAGTGATTCCTAGCATTTATGTAATCATGGGTACATTGAATTACATAAGTATAATTAAACAAGTGTGTAAATACAATCTTAAATAGTGGTTCAATTTCCTTACTCCACTGCTAACGGACGCACTCAAACTATAAGTGTACCAAATTTTACTATTTGGAGATTTTAAATCAGGTAAATCTCTAACCTTTACAATCTTACACAAGGAAGGGCTCCCGTAAGACATTTTATGTGATTTTCTATAGGCTCGCCACAAACATCGGTCCTATACAAGAACCTACTGACGTACACTCCCATTGAAGGTTTCTGTAAGAGACTTTAGTTAGTTTTTCTTAAGCTAAACAACAACCTCAGTCTTAGTCTAAGAACCTTCATTTACTCCCGCTGGAGTCTCCCATAGAGACTAACATGAACACACCTGTGTCTAGTGGCCTATACAAGGATTTAATTTAGGCCCTACAAAAGAACCAAGGTCCTATATAAGAATATAAATTTAGGCCTTGCACAAGAACCTAATCGAGTTTGGATCACAAACCCTTACTCTCAATCCTACACAAGGAAAGAGAGTATATGGACTCTTACAGTTGACAACTTATTTGTTTGATTGAGCTCCTTTTGTAGTGCTTTCTCGGGTAGCTTGATCGATGCCCTCACATGCTTCAATCAGCTCCCCTTTGCTCCCTTAATCGTGATGTTGATGCTTTACCAATGCTTCAACTCCAAGATCAATGGTATGGACAAAAATAAATGGTGAGTAAATCTATGCATCCCAGTGGCCCCTCTGAACCTCGTATGTGTTGAGCAGGCAGGGTAATACCTATGTAGCGTCCATACTACAAGGGTTACTTTGGAATCTGGTAGTGAATTTCCTGTGACACTGAGCATAGAGGTACCTATATGCTTGGAATTGTGTGGGGGGCATAGAGATATTTGTGACAAATCCACTTTGTCCATCTATTTTGAAAGACCACGGTGAAATAGGACTCTAAAAATCAGGTAGATATAAAACTTATGTGGGTCATGCAACACAAAACAATGGGGATTGAATGCCTAGTGACAGAAGTTTTGTATCAGGATGACATTTGTTCCTACAGTTTATCTAAGTGGTAATAATTCTATGAATGGTTTAGATGGCATATAAACATCATCGTCAGCCTCTGGAAGGTTTCAATGGTTGTTGTTGTTCCCATTATTCTATTAGTGTACCCTACCTAAGTTTTGGATTTGTTTGATTTTTTAAAATTCTCTTATATTATGGCATTTCAAAACTGATGGACCGAGTAGATTTGTCACAAACACCTTTGTGACCCCATACAGCCCCGGGCACAAACATACCCATCAACTCTCTGGGAAGCTCAAGCAGATTGGTTGGTGTGTTAACATCGCCAAGTTTCTGCAGGTCCATCATGATGTATATGTTATATCCAAATCATCCATTTGGCAAGCTCGTCGTAAGGCTTGGGGGGTGGGGGGTTGTTTTTACTTTGGATGTATGTATCACCTTATGAACAGATTGGATGGAAAATAAACGTTATGGTGGGCCCTACGAATATTTTAATGGTGAGAATCATTGCTTCCACTACTATTTATAATGTGGTCCACTTAAGCTTTGGATATAATTCATTTTTTAGCTCTTGCTATAAAGTGATCTTGCCGAATGCATGAATGGTGGGGATATAATAGATACATTATTGTGGAGCTCATGTACCATTAATCTCCTTCGAACTGTTTGTACAACTTGAAACTTGATAAGCATTAGCACTCATCTCAGCACGGGGTGGATGGTGTTTGGTACACCAGCCAATCTGCTTTCCTGGAAAGCGGATGGAGTACTGAGTAACTCAGTACGCTAGAGTAGCGTACCGAGTAAATTCTGTAAAACTTACCATGACTTATTTAATTCTTTGATTACGTCCATCCGTTCTATCAGATAATTTAATTTTAGGTCTGGAGTGAAAAAAAATAAAATGAACTATATCCAAACTTAGAAAGTAGACCACATCAAATAAACAATGTGAATTAAACATCTAATTTGAAAAAATATTCTTAAGAGCTATAAAAGTTTTGAATCAAGCTTATATTTAATTTTTCTCTTCATTCATGTCCGTGTAATCTCATGTATATGTTAGAAGACAATTAAGAAGGTTTCAATTATTATTCCCACGGTTTCCTGTGAGTTTTGGATATGCTTCAATTTCGGTGGGCCCGTCCGAGGTTACTCGGTACGATAGAGTACGCTGATTTACTCACTACGCAATGCGATTTCGCGTCTCATTAGCTGTGGCGCACGGGCAAAGGAATATATCCGTGCACCCTGTTCCCCGAAGCTGTGGGTCCATACAAATGTCCATGACAAATCCACTCCCTCCAACAGTTTTTCAAGACCACAGTAGTTCAGGATTCTAAAAATCAGGCACATCCAAAACTCATGTCAGCCATACCACACGAAACAGTAGGATGAACTCCCACCATTGGAAACTACCTCTGTGGAAGCCACAGAAGTTTCTTATCAAGATGATATTTGTGCCTACAGTTTATCTGAGTGGCAATACCCTGTGAACGGTTTGGATGGCATAAAAAATCATGGTATGGCCCACCTGACCTTCTGATCTTCCTGATTTTTTTTTTTATTCCAGTCTCGCAAAACTGATGGACGGAATAGATTTATCACGGAATCTCTGTAGGTCCCACACAGCTTCCGACAACAGGCGCACAGGTAATCCGCTTCCGTGGCTGTGGCAGGTCCAGTCTCCTTCGTTCCGTAAAAATTCAATAAAATTCAATTGAGCTTAGATACCAGCAGCCTCAAAGAAGGAGAATTTGAGAATTTCAACCACCTCTCTCTGAAAAGCAATGTCAAGATCCAATTTTCTATCATTTCCACGTCCCTTCGCTTCGGCGCCAAATCCTCACCTACTCCATGTAGAAAACCCAAATGCCTTCCTTCCATTTCCATACCCAAATCACAGCCCTAAACCTACGTTTAGGGTTAGGGTTAAGCTTTCAAAAACCCTCATCCGTTGCAGAAATCCTGGTACCGATATGGACAGTTCCCTCGACTACATCGGAACAGGTTCCGACGACGAATGCGTTGACGTCGAAGGTTCCGAATCCGATCGGCTGTTGAAGTCTGACACCTCGCCATCGACGTCAGCCTGCCAGATCGAAGGAGATGGCGGGAAATCCGACCTGGATTTGTTGTACAGAGCCTGGGAGTGGGTCCTCCTCGTCTCGCCGTTCTTCTTCTGGGGGACGGCGATGGTCGCGATGAAGGAGGTGTTGCCGAAGGCGGGTCCTTTTTTCGTGGCGGCATTCCGGCTGATCCCGGCTGGGGCGATTCTGATCGGTTTCGCAATCAGTAAAGGGAAGAAGCAGCCGTCTGGAGTCATGGCATGGGTCTGGATTCTGCTGTTCGGAGCCGTTGACGCCACGTGTTTTCAGGTGGGCTTTGGCTAAGAGAATCATCGATGCCAGTGGTAACATTTTGGAAGCATGTAAGCTGTTGCAGATCAGTAGAAGTTACTGTTTCTGCATTCTGTGCCGCTACATTTTTTCTTGGATTTTATGTTTTAGTTCCGAAGTTCTTCATTTACATTTTTTTTTTTTTTTCTTTTTGTGTTTTGTTTGGTAATTGGACAGGGATTTCTTGCTGAAGGCTTGCAGAGGACATCAGCTGGGTTGGGCAGCGTACGTTGAATCCTGTCTTTCTTCACCTCAATTTGTTTTGCTTCATCTAAAGGATTGTGTTGGCAGCATGGTTTTTAAATACCTTGGAATCAATCAAAATTTGCAAATTAGCTTTGAGGTGGGAATGCAAGAAAAAAAAAAAGGCTTTTTTGAGGGATTTTGATTCCTCCAAATATCTCAAAATCCTTGCTACCAAACCACCCAAAAAACAAATTAAATCCCCTCAAATCACTCTAAATCCACGCTGCCAACAAGCCCTAACTCTGTTTGCGCAGCGTCAATTCTTGCTACCTTCAATGAATAAAGTGATAGAATTTGCATACAGTTTTTTTTTTTTTTCTCTGTATGGGCTACGTCAAGTGCCCCTCTGTATGGAAAGAATTTGCCTTTTTTTTATTATTGTCATTTTATCTATAAAATTAGGCTTTTTTGGTTTGATGGGATTTGAAGTGTATGGCAAGTATGCTAACTCCATTGCCCCATTCATTGAAGGTAGCTTTAGGATTGAGAATCTAATGTCAGATATCGTGTAGTTTGATCCCTGGTTTACTTTCCCAACTGATGCTGTTTGAATGTAATTGAATATGATTGATTCCATGCCTCATAGGCAGTGGCATAAGCTCTTGTACAGGATCTCTTGATATTGTCATGCATGCCTGCTTAACCTTTGTGGCTAAGGATGGCTGTCAATTCCATATGTTTACTGAAAGACGAGCAATCAGCTGTTGAAGAATTGTTATAGGAACTGTTTTCATGTCTCCCAAGTCACAGGCAGATCCCGTGTTATCCCATTGAAGGATATCTGTCGTGGATTTGGGGTAACATGGAAGACAGAAACTGCATTACGCAGACTTCTGTTTTTTGCATTTTTCTGTCCTAAATTGCTTCCAAAATCGTTTATGACAATTGATTTGGTGGGGAGCATGTGCTCCCCACCTGAGATTTCAAGGCATTCAAACATACCTTAATTTTGACTGGATATATGCAACTAGGAGACATTGAAGCTATTCAAGTAGTCAAGAGTTTATGATTAGAACCCCATTTTAAAGATTCTGATGTCAGAAATAATATTATTGGCAGGTTATCATTGATTCACAACCTTTAACGGTGGCTATACTGGCAGCCTTGTTGTTTGGTGAATCCATTGGTGTGGTTGGAGCTGCTGGGCTTGTGGTTGGTGTCATAGGCCTTCTACTTCTCGAGGTCATTTTCTCACGAAGGATTAGCTAATGACTTTGTATTTGGGTTATATTCTTTATCCCAAGCCAGGACTGAGTATTCTTTTATTCTTTCTTCATTTTGAATAGTTAGGATCAAGATATGATTAAGTATTCAGATACGTATAGACATTGGGATTTATCCTCCACTGGCTTTCTGTTATTTTTACTTCCTTTTTTTTCCCTATTTACTTATGGAAAGTAGCTACTACTCCATATCATGTAAGCATGGGTTTGTGTGTTGGGTTTTGATATTGATATGAAATTCCTGATATGGATATTCTGATTTGGAATACATGAAGAGTAGGTAGCCATTTCATTTTCATGCAATCAAATTAAAAGAGAAAATATTAGAAAAGGGAAAAAAATTAGAGTGAATAGGCTTGCAACATCGAACATATTTGAATAATAATGCATATTCGTATTAAATGTTGCAATATTTTGAACACAATATTGTGCAATTGATGAAGAAAAAAGTAGTATTGTGTTTAATAATATGTTAGTAATATGCAACAATATCATTTTGGTTTTTTATGGTCATAACCTGTGATGCCGCTCGGTAATGAAGAAAGTACTTCATTTCAAACAATCATTTTCAAACCAAGTTTTCCGTTCATCTCCTTTTAGTGTTTCTGTTTTATTGACTGAAAATTTAGCCATGTTTTAAGGATGGGAACTTTATGGACCCTGAACTTCTCCCTTACCATAATTTCTACCTGCCCTTATGCAAACTATGATCTCATTGTAACATGATTACAGAGTCTTCAAATAATCACTGATAATCTGTTGCAGGTTCCTTCACTTTCTTTTAAAGAAGGTGATTACACACTATGGGGAAGTGGTGAGTGGTGGATGCTTCTTGCAGCTCAAAGCATGGCAGTAGGAACTGTCATGGTCCGCTGGGTGTCGAAGTACTCAGATCCTATCATGGCAACTGGATGGGTATGTTGCATCTATGAAGTCAATTTATTTAGGATATAGTTCTTCTAATTTTGCTCTTGAAAGCAAGTTTTCAAGTATCAATTTGTTGAATTTAAGAAAGGTGAGGCCAACGGCTCTGGGAAACTGGAAATGGCTGTGAGAAAGATCTCATTTTACAACAATCGTTATGGTATTATGTGAAATGAATGTAGGAAACGAGAAACAAAAGATATAGGTATTTGCATGGGCAACAGATTCCTGCTAACTATGCTTTGACCAATGCTCTGAGAATTGCATCAGGCTGTAGGCCGACTAGAAGGCGAATTCAGATCAGGTTTCAAATCTTAAGAATGTTGAAAGTTCTTTTATTGTAATGCTATCAGTAATATAAGAATAGAAAGCTATGATCAGATTAGCCAAACCTTTCCACATCAAATACTAGTAAATTCATTCCAGTGAGTGGTATTTCTATGCAATAATGAACCACATAGAACAGATGGCCTCTATGTGGATCGGGCAGCATCATCTTTCAGATGGGCAATCATGGGCTTGGGGCAGGCAACCTCTTTTGTATGAGATAATTGCTGCTAATATTTATGTCTCTTCCCAATATCTTCTTGTTTCATGAGGAATGTTTTACCAACTTTTGTTCGTTGGCACCACCAAGCCATCATGGAGTTTCTTCTCCCTTCTTGGATGGGCCTAGAACACACAGGTCGACCTTATGGGAACTCTCCATGAGGTCAATCTTTGTGGGCCCCACCGTGATGTGTGTTGGACATCCACAAAGTGCATTTGATGAGTCGCCTAGGTTATGGGATGTCCCAAAAATCTGCCGTATCTGAAACTCAGGTGACCACAGAATCTAAACCATGTAAAAACACACCTAAAACATCTAAAAGCACTTGGTGGGGCCACTTGAGTTTTGGAATGGCCTAAAATTTGGTGTGACCCCTCATCCAAGTGAGATGCACACAATGGATGGGTTAGATGTCTGAACCACATCTCAGCGGGTGCTATAAGCAATTAGGAAGGTTTCAATGGGTGGGCATTTACTCTCAACTTTGTCAATGATGTAGCCCACCTAAGTCATGAATTGGCCTGATTTCTAGGCCCATGGTCCACCATGGAAGGGTGCATCTTAATTGATGGTGTGGATGTCTGACACACATTACAGCGGTGCCCACAGAGCTTGACCTCATGGGAATTAGTTAATGTAATCTTGCATAATTAGGAAGTTAAACCAAAGAAACTTCCTATATTTAGGTAAGTATTCACAATTTGGACATTGCTAACAACTTGTAAAGGTGGCACGTCCAATGCTTGCGGAGATTAAAAAAAAAATGTTTGCAAATCGTGGGAGAGGAGAGGGGAGTGGTTGTAAAAAGTATGTTTCTTTTGGTGTGTTGGACTCCAATGATAGTTCACCAAAAGTATGTTTCTTTTGATGTGCTGGACTCCAATGATAGTTCACCAAAGGTATGTTTCTTTTGATGTGCTGGACTCCAATGATAGTTCACCACTTTTTTATTGATGGTGACTCTTCAAACATAGATAGAATAGTTGTGTAGAAACTCAAACATCAAACTCACTGATTCAATTTTGCATGGATTGCAGCTAAAATTATGCTGAGATCATGATAGTTACCATCTGATTCTGTACTTGGAATCCGGACCACTCACTATTCTAACCATCCATTTGATAGCCATCAATTGGATGGTTATAATTAATAGATTAGTGTTATTGCTCCATTCTCTGCAATTTGGGTGATGTGGATAGCCGTGCATGAGTGCGACATATGAGCAGAATGATGGTGAAGTATCTTAGTCATCTTGCCCTCTTTTGGTGGAGAGCAGCCCTGAATTGATTGAGGACAGCTTCACTTTAATTAGCTTAATCTCCTTTGTTTTTCTTGAAAACCATTCTTACATACTTTCATAAAACATTGCTTAATCATCTAGAAAAACTGTGTACAAATTTTGCCCCTGACAACTCTCATTATATATAGTAGAGATAAGGAAACTACCATTAATAACGTGAGCTTATAATGAAGCAAATCCAAGTTCCATTCAAAAAAAAAAAAAAAAAAAAAAAAAAAAAAAGGAAAGAAAAAGTGAAGCTATCCCAAATTATAATTGAAGTGCAGATTACCCCTAGAAGCTTTACACACTCAAAGAAACTACCCAAGACAATTGAAAATACCCAATGTGCACTTTATGGACCTACATTGCATGTGAATTGGGGAACTTATTTTTCCTGTTAATTGATAAGCATGTTCTAAATTCTCTTTTCTAATATTTAATTTAATCTTGTGAGTGATGAATACAAAGCTAGCATGTTGTTTTAGTTAGAGAAACTAATATGTTTGCACTTTTATCACAGCACATGGTCATTGGTGGGATCCCTCTTTTGGCAATTTCAATACTTAATCATGATCCTGCCATCAATGGTGGTTTAAAGGATCTTACATCCAGCGATCTTCTAGCCCTTCTTTATACCTCCATATTTGGAAGTGCCATCAGCTATGGCGTATTTTTCTACAATGCAACTAGAGGTCAAATTCATTCCCCTTTTCCATTCTCGTGATTTCCATGCTTGCACCAGATGCCAATATGTGGGTAACTTAATGCATATGTGAAGGTACTACAGGATGCACCCTAGCCACTGTAATTTTGGGCCCGTCAGTGACAGGCAAATAGTCAATTAGGTTTTTTTTTTTTTTTTTTCAATGCAATTGGACTATAGCAGCTCACTAAGTTAATTTTTTCCCGTTTCCAATAGCTTTTATTTTTTAAACAAACTGTTTTTAACTGAAACAAGCCATGGGTGATAGCTAGCACCATTGTCGTCGTCGTCATCATCATCATTATCTAAATGACTGAGTTTTATCCCAACTAATTGGGGTCAACTACATGAATCCTTTTCTGCCATTCCTGACGCAGGACAATTAACCACTTGCTCTAAAAGCTCGAACTGTTAGAGTATGGCGAATTAATTCTTTTATCTCATAGCTCGGGCCCCACATCTCATGGGTTTTTAGGATCTCGGCTGAACCCCCTTCGTGGCCCTCAAATCACATGGGCCGCCCACCCCGAGTGTATCCCCGCATCCCACGGGCTACCCCACTCGAGCCTGGTGTGAAATGCGCATTAATCACCCCTGGTGAAGAGTCTTAAACACGAGACCTCCTCCGTGGGCCGCACCCACCCCGAGTGTACCCCCACATCTCACAAGCGACCCTACTCGAGCCCAATGTGAAAATGCTCCTGCATTAATCACCCCCGGTGAGGAGTCTCAAACACAAGACCTCCCGCTCTGATACCAATTTGACGCAGGACAATTAACCACTTGCTTTAAAAGCTCGAACTGTTAGAGTATGGCGAATTAATCCTTTTATCTCATAGCCCAGGCCCCACATCTCATGGGTTTTTAGGACCTCGGCCGAACCCCCTTCGTGGGCCCCAAATCATATGGGCCGCCCACCCCGAGTGTGTCCCTGCATCCCATGGGCTACCCCACTTGAGCCCGCTGTGAAATGCGCATTAATCACCCCTGGTGAGGAGTCTTAAACACGAGACCTCCTCCGTGGGCCGCACCCACCCCTAGTGTGCCCCTGCATCTCACAAGCGATCCCACTCGAGCCCAGTGTGAAAATGCTCCTACATTAATTCCACTCTATCAAGGACCAAAACTTTAGTTAGACCATAGGTCATCAAGTCTTTTCTTAATACTGTCACCCACATCCATTTGGGCCTTCCCCTTGCCCTTTTGGAGCCTTCAATTTGTACCAACTCAAGCTATTAACAGGGGCAATTCTTGGTCCCATTGCACGATAGTTTTTTTGTACCTAATAGAATCGAATTCTAATAGATAATAGGCATAAGTAGGAGGAGAATACACGCGGATAAATGAAAGGAACAAATGATTCTAGGAGGGATTACTCGTCTTCCTAATCTTCCACACAAGAAAAGGGTGGAAAATTCCTTTTCTTGTGTGGAAATAATAATGATTCTTGATCCTGTTCGTCAAAGATTACTATTTATTTGATTTTCCAGTTCTATTGGAACTCGTTTGTTTAGATTCATAAGAAGTGGCATTAATCAAACCATCTGAAGTCTACTTTCCCTCATCTTATTATCCATTGGTGCTACTCCTAAGTTCCCTCAATATATTAATTTCAAATTCTATTCTCGTCTTGCCACTTATCTCAACATCCTTATACCAGCTACACTCATCCTATAAACATGTTGTTCCTTAATTGCCCAACATTCTGCCCCATAAAGCATGGCTGGTCTTATAGCTATCCTATAAAAGTTCCCTTTTAGTTCTAAGTGATACATGATTATCACATCAAACTCGAGAGTCCAGAGGCATATCTCCATTTCTTCCACCCCGCTTGAATTTTATGGGCAACATCTTTCTCAATCTCTCCACTCTCATGAATTGTCAACCCAAGGTATTGCAAGTGATCACTTTGGGAAACTTCTTGGTCCGCAATACCTACTCCTATTGTTACTAAAATTGCACTCTAAATAATCTGTTTTAGTCCGACTAATCCTTTAGATTCTAAGCACCCTTCTATAAATCTAGCATTGTGTCTACGCCTTTCTAAGTGTTATCCTCACATTTATTGCCACTCCCTCATATATATCCTTAATCATTTCAATACATCCTCTTCAAACTCCTCTCTTTACCAACACCCACCAGATTAACTCTCCAGGGACCCTATCATAAGTTTTCTCCAAGTCAATAAAGATCATGTGGATATCCTCGTTTTCCTATATTTCTCCATCAATTGTCTTAGTAGAAAAATAGCTTCAGCAGTAGGCCCCTTCGGCATGAAACCAAACTGATTTTCTGATGCCTTCATCTCATACCTTAGTCTTTGCTCTATCACTCTTTCCCAAAGTTTCATAACATGGCAACTAACGGAAACTATTTTATAACAGCTTTTGTTCCTATTTGAAGTTAAGGGCCATAGCTTATGCATATATGAAGTTTCATGTTATTTCCAGAGGGAACCTTTCCTAGCTCATATTCAAGCCTTGGTCATTGCTGTTGCTCTGCAGGTAGCTTGACAAAACTCAGCTCCCTCACATTTCTAACGCCGATGTTTGCTTCCATCTTTGGGTAAGTTTATCTGAATTCATTCCATGGAAATGTTTCAACACACACACTTGGTGCAATTCAGTTCCCAGAAAACTGTGACTTAAGACTTCAAGTCAGCTAGGTTAATCTGTTTGACCAGGATTTCAGCACCTAGACCCAAAAACTCTGCCTAGTTTGTAAAAGGCAGACACTGGAAGTCTTGAGTCCTCACTATTTTTTAAAATTAAATCTGTCCTCTTTGTTTGGGTGTTGGTTTTAATAATTTTAAATGATTCATGCCTTGCCCTTCAACCTCTTGAAAATCCCCTTTATATTTAGAAGGCATGCACACAAAAGATCCTATCCCCCCCACCCCACCCTAAAAAAAAATAAAAATAAAAATCCAAACCATAGCTCAGCTGCACTGAAATTGCTTCTCCTCATTGCTACTCTCCTATTCTTTCCCAAGCCTCTTCTTCTTTTTATTTTTCCTATTTTTAGTTTCTCAATAATGTTTTTATTACATTCTAGTGATTTTTCGTGGCTCAATTGAGTCAAACTAATGAATCCAAAGGTGGTTTTACTTATTCATTATTTTGCATTGATTTCAAGTTCTTATAGTAATAGATTGCATGCCAGAATGCCCAGTCTTGTGTTCAAATTTTCTTCTCATCTTCCATAACCATTTTTTAAAAAATCTTTTGAACAACGAAGAAGAAAAGCAGTTCCTTTGAATCTATCACGCCGGACCTAAAATCTGGAAAGTAAAATTCCAGTTTCATTTGATCGTGGAGGTTTTCTAGGGTCGTGAGCTTTGCCAAACATGCTTTGCTGAGGCACAAGATTCCGTAAATGTGGAGCCCATGGTTCAATGATCTAGCCCATTGATGTCATATGGGTCCACTAAGGATTGGAGGTGCCCCCAAGAGTTTCCCAGATTGGAAGATCTTAACCCTAGACAGTTAAGATAAAAGAACAACAATCCAAATTCAACAAAAAGGGGGCCAAAGATCCAAGGGTTTGGATCTTTCCTTTTGAAAAAAAAAAAAAAAAAACCTGGGAGCTCTCCAGCCAGAGTGTACCCTATCATGTGAACACTCTGCACAACCTTTGACCATGGACCACCCATTGTACAGAATCCCGCACCTCACAAACCATAAGTGACCAGGACTTTGTAACGCCTATGATTACGAGTTCTTACCTTTATTTCTATTTTTATTTTTATCAAATTGAAAAGCAACTTTATTACAAAAATAAACAGGCTAGTTTTTTCATGATAAAGCTTCCTTGGTCTTGACTGGACGTTCCGGTAATTTGCAGATCTCCAAATCGATCCTTCTCTCTTCTGATCAGCATTTCAATTCTTGTATCAGGTTTATTTACCTAGGAGAGACGTTCTCCCCACTGCAATTGGCTGGGGCTTTTGTCACGATAATTGCAATTTACATGGTCAATTACCAAATTATTACAGAGAAAGAATGAGGTTGGAGAGGCAGCCAGATGCACGTTATTTACAAGAAGAAACCACGCTTTGCTGCTACAGCCAGCTTGTATAGTAAAAACATTCATGTATCACCTGCATCTCAGGTTCCATCCTCGAAAGGCAGGGGCATTTTCGTAATGTATCATAGAAATGAAAGAAATGGAGAAACAAGAGGAAAAAGGAAAGGGTTTGATCTACTTCCATATGCGAATGAGGAAGGCCATTCATGTATGCATGTGAACGAGTTCCCACAATGGCTGAAAGTTGGTCTTCACAATGTAGAAAGGTACAAAAAAAAAAAAAAGGCCCTTGCAGTAACGCTGACTCCACTTGGTGAAGGCTTATTAAGATCATAAGCCGTTTTGCTTAAGCTGCTTATGCCTCTAAGTAGCTTACCATGGTTTCTATTTATCCAACAGATAATCATGTTTAGTAAACAGCATACTTACTAGCCAAAATGGAAGGTGGTGGTTTCTAACATCACATGGGTAATTTTCACACTTTCTATTGATTTCTTCTCATCTTTATCTCTTTCTTTTCTTTTTAAAACATATTTCATTAAAATCTTTCAATTTTTACTTTTTCATGTGGGGTCCACCTTTAATATCCATTATACATCATGTGGGACTAACATTTGATGTGGACTATTCATTATCTTGGGCCCACCTTGTCCCTGCCTTCAATGTGAACCGTCTATCGTGTGGGGCTTACCTTCAACATAGACCACCCACCTTATAAGGCCCACCTTTTATGTGGGCTACCATCATGCGGGACCACCTTGCATGTGGGCTGTCCATCATATCTGACATTGGATGTGGATTGTCTATCATCCGTGGCCCACCTTGGATGTAGGCCGTTCATCACAAGGGGCTGACCTTTGATGCAGACCACCCTTATGTGAAGCCCACCTTTGATGTGGACCATCAATCACGTGGACCATCCATCAATGCAGGGCCTGCCTTAGCTGCTAGATGTGGGTCAATCATCAATAGTGGCTAACCTTAGATGTGAGTCATCCATCATGTGGGGCCCACCTTGGAAGTGGGTTGACCATTGGGCCCTCTTTGGATGTGGCCATTAATCATTAAGAGTCAACCTTTGATGTGGACCATTGGGTCTACCCTGATGTGGGGGCCCACCTTTGGTGTGGATTGTCCATTGTGTGGGCCCTACTTTTGACGTTGACAGTCCATCATGGGAGGCCGCCTTTGACATGGACTGTCAGCGGAGAGATGAGAAAGAGAGTGAGTTCCAAAATAAAAAGCAGAAAAGCAAAATTTTGTTACTGTTTGATAAAAACTTCACGTGTCACTTATATCCAGTGCTTATACAACTCAGAACCTTTGACAAATGCAAATTATTAAGTGCTTAAATTCATTTTTACTGAAAGTATAAGTCTGTTTTTCAGCTCCCCTCTCTACACTTACTGCTGAATGCTGAAAGTGGTGCTGCATTAAAATTTATTTTCACTCTTGACTAACTAAAATTATTTTAAAAATATAATTCAACACTTTCAGTTTTCAGAGCTTGCTTTTCAGTTAATCTAACGGCACCTAAGTTATTTTTTACAAAGGCAGGCACCAAACTAGCATATATATATATATATATATATATATATATATATATATATATATATATATATATATATATATATATATATAGAAAACGCTCACTGCGAACCAGTTCAAATGCGTAGTACGTACTGAATTTTTTTTGACAACCCATCATACGTGATGAATCTCACAAATTTGAACCGTCTACATGAAGCAGAACCTCATGAAACCTCATAATATAAAATTTTACTTTGATCCGAAACTTTGGTGGACCGTGAAAAATGTAAACAGTTTCTTTCCTTGATTTAAATTTCTCTTTGCTATGGATGGTATGGATGAAAGTTTTAGATAAAAGTGAAACTTGGTCCTGGGGGGTTTCACTAGGTGCTGCTTCACATGAACGGTTCAGATTTGCGATATTCATCACGTATGATGAGTTGTCAAAAAAGTTCGTAGGTACTACGTACGAACTGGTTCGCAGGTGAGCGCTTTATATATATATATATATATATATATATATATATATATATATATATATATATATATATATATTAGAGTTACATATAACAGTGTATCGAAACAAGCTCAAGTGACATCCTTATCATGCCAAAGTAGGAATGATGAATCCTTTATCTTCCAATTAGTTGTGCCCGACATAGACCAGACCTGCCACTGGTTATCATATGGCCTGGTTCCAACTTGACCTGCCTGTGCGACATGCTTATGAAACTCCAGGGTTGCCTGTGTTGACCTCAATGCACTAAAGAAGGTTTAAGGTTGAAGTCCATGAGATGGGCTTTTCAGTTGCAAACAAGCAACTCTTTTCAACTTTAATAAACTGAATCCCTATCCTCTCATTCATAGAGCAAAAATCTAGAATATTTTTTTAAGAGACCTTTTTCACTATCCCGTTTGAGAGCATTTGTGGAATAGGGGTGGCAATGGACTGTGCAGCGTTGGCTTTAGTCTCCCAAGGGCCCGTTTGGATTCACCCTTTGAAGGGATGTTTGAAGCTTAAACACCACCTTTTTATACAAACAGTCGTTGATGTTGTGCAATTGCATGCACTTCTTTAACACCCATTCTCATCTCCCGCTTGATAAAATAAGTTCACTCAGATTAGTGTTTTTGCTGAGTCAAACCCAAAAAAGGGGCTTCAAACCCCCTTTTGAGGCAGTGCTTGAAAGGGCTTCTTTGGATGTGCCGTCTGAACAGCTGTTTGTAGGCGAAACTGGGTTTTGTAGCCTATTTGGGAACCCATCACGTTGGTAGACTCTCATGAGTTTCAACACCATGTCTTGGGTTCAAGTACCCATAGGTGGTGAAATTTCACTAGGCATGAAGTTGTAATCCAGCAGAGTGTCTTTAAAATACAAATGGGCCCTTCTTGTGTGATTTAAAATTCCTCCACAAAGAAACCCTCTTAATCAGGAAATTATATTACTGCTCTCTTTTATGTTTTCTTTACACCAAAGTGGAGAATCATTAATTGTAAGCCCACGTGGCATGTGTCTCGTATCCACTTGACCAACAAAAGCACACCAGTAGTTTTTAAAATGAGCTAGAAATATGGCAGATCAGAAGGTGGGTCCCGTTTGGACGGGCGTATTAGGGTGGAGTACATAGCATTTGATTGGAGTGCACGTAACACATAATACGAAGCAATTTATTAAATGTCAGTGGATTGTCTCCTATCCAGTTGGAGTGATGGTCCAGCGCCTAGTCCAATGTGCACGTTTGGACGGGCCGACGATTCCACATTGTAGATGCGAAGGCGTGTTTGGCCGTGCATGAGATTGCATGCAATCCAGGAGTGTTTGGGCGGTCTACAAATGCCTTTGATTTTTCTTGTTATTGTTCTTTGTTTTTGGCACGTGGTACTCTGGGTGTTTGGTGGGCCCCACCATTGTCCAATGTAAAAGTACGATCCATTCCCGGACATGTTGGGAACTTACTCTTTCAATGCCTGTTTAAAGGGGGTGGAGTTAAATGATGCTCAGGCGCGCAACACGCTTGATGTGGGGGCACTCCGAAACTGTATACGTGGCATGCATGAGCTCAAGTTAAACTGATATTTTGTGGAGCCCACTGTTCCAAAGTGACAGTCCCAAAATCATATTGATGGGAAAATTCTGATGTCGTATTTTTGGACATTTTCTCAACGAAACATGACCGTGGGATATTTTTAATTTTTAACTGTCCAATAAATGTCCACCACAATGATAGTCAAATTAAAAAATGAGCTTAATCCGTATGTTCATGCTACATCTAGATTAGGAATCACAATTTGGATGGCTTAATTTGACTATCCGTACCTATTAGAATGCATTTTCTAAAGTACTTGCGTATTATCCATCATTGTTCAAAATGGACAACGGTTGAAAAATGTAAACTTCTGATTTCACTATGGGCCGCACATTCATGGATGTGTTCCATCCATTCCATCATATGGTTATTCGAAATAATTAGGAGAACCATGTCAAAATAAAACTAGAGATATAAAGAGATATCAATGGCACAAAGAAAATACAAAATACTACACAGAGACTATACTATAAAAAAGAGTCACACGGCTATCGTCCACAAAAACCATAAACATCAATTGCAAAAAGTATTCAAAGTTACAGCCGCCATATTTAAAATTTAATAATAATAAGCAAGTAAAAAAAAAAAAAAAAAAGAACCACCAGGCCCACGAAAATCGCAATGACTTTCTCGCTATCCAATGGAGCAAGATCATCAGTCGATGTCGCCCTCTCCACCACCTCCTGTCTTGTCTGGGTTGATTGATAGGTAGACGAAGTCGTAGCGTGCTGGATCTCGATCTCAGCAGATGCAGTGGCAACTTGACAACACGGAGACTCTTGCAGTAGTACGGATGGCTCACAGGCCTTACGGAAAAAATTCTCCCGGCATGCTACGGCCTCCTTCCAGTTCCGGAATGCGCGGTGCCTGTCGTCACTGTATCCCTCAACTTCTACTCACGCCTCATCCCAAGTGTGATATATCCCAGGGCGTCGCTCGACAAGGACAACGTAAAACTTTTCTTTACCCATCTGCAATGATATGCATGGATTATTTTTGTGATATATCAAAAAATGAACATCCGTAATTCAAATAAGTAATTATAAGCCTATTTTCTGAATATCAAAGTTATATGTACGTACCCTTCCTGCATTATATGAACTGACTAATCCAATTTGAGTTAATGTGCGCAATGCAAACAATGTGAGTAGATATATATGAACAACCTCCAAAACATATTTAGACACTCAAACATCAGCTATCATGGTATACATTAGGCATATATACCCACACACAAAAATCCAAAATATATATATATATAAAAAAAAAAAACATAATGTCAGAGTATACGGAACCAAACATCACAATAGTGGAAATTATTACATGCCACCAAAATAGATACATTACTATAAAAAAAACCGTAATAACCACACCCTGTCAGACAGAACCTTCACCTCCATCACCGAAGTGATCACGCAGTTTTTCCTTTAAACAATCCACTTGGCGCTCGAGTTGAAGACTAATAAAGAACGATGTCAACAACTTGTCCTTACTCAGGATCTCACCAACATTGATAAATTCTTTGGTGGTCAGGCCTTTCACCTCCTCGATCACATCAAGTACTTTGTTAGTACGATTAACCTGTTTGTCGAGCCCAAATTTTATCATTGACTCGGCAACGGTATTTAATGAGGCCCCGAGTACATCACATGGATGAGTCGGGCGCGATCATTTCCTTGTTACTATCCCTCCGCGAGTGCCATCGGAATCAGGAGTGCGAGTGGGAGTGCCACGGGACCCATAATGTCCCACCGCAGGACTGTCCGATGGTAATGGAATAGTCCCTGTAGAGTCTGTTACGTAATCCTCTAATAGATTATCGTATCATCCATATCGTCATCAACAAAATTTCATGCTTCATTAAGATCTCGCTGCAGACGAGAAGAAGATGCCGACGCGGCCATACTCTTGCTGCCTCGTACGTAGCGGCCCGTGGCCTGGTCAGATCCGCATATCACTGCGAAGTCATCCATCATGTCGATTCGTTTATCGCGGAGTCTTACGGCATTTGGGTGAGACTGCCAGAGGAATAAGACAAATGTAACAATGGGTAAATAATATATAGAGATTGATAATAGACAATTTCAAACCAGTAAAACGTACCCTCAGATATTGCTCCCAGACTTTATCAAGGGCTGTCACAACCATCCTTTCAGAATCCCAACCGAAGCCACTCACTGCCAGCATATCCTTCACTGTAGTATACTCTCACTTGTAATGTCTCAATCGATTGGACATATTTTGTCATGTGACAATTACCTCAGTGTGCTTTGTAACTTTGTTGGCTGCAATCTAGTACGCCTCCCGCTTGAATCCGTTATCAGCCTTACGGCCTAGTGCGACCTGTTCGAGGAATGTGTCGAACAGTATCTGGTCCATAGCACTTGTCCATTTTAACTTCGGCGCTCTAGATGAAGGCTCCGCGAGAGATTTCATGGTTTTAGCCCGTGGTGAACATCAGGTGGCTACCGACGGTGTTTTTGCCGGTGACTGTGTGAATGTATCGTTAAAAGCGTCTATCATTTCACCTGAATATGAAGATTGTATGATTTTTTTGTAATTTGTAATTATACTTGTTAAAACAGCAAATATTAAGATAGACTTATATAACATAAATTCACTGGTCCTTATAAGTATCCAATAAACTACCAAGTTTGTAACTCGAAGACCATTCACGATTTTTTGAAGTTTAATAAACCTTAAATATAGCATCACCAACCGAAAGTATGAAAATTAGATAGAAAGTATCATCATCTACTCCTACTATTCTGTTGAGCATTTGCCCACATTCTGACTGCAATGTCATCGTGCATTCGATTCCAATCATCTTTTTCATGTTGCGTTGCTCGAAGTAACCATTGCCGCTTGTCGTTTCTTGATAGCTCTTGTGGTGTTGGGATACCCTCCACATTAGCACTAGATATAGCAGCGAAATCACTGTCCAGTGGAGACTTAATTTGGCCACGTATATAATTGTGTAGGACACAGCAGGCTATCACAATTTGAACTTGTGTTTGAAAGTTGTACTGCATAGCACTCTTCAAGATGGGAAATCTACCTTTCAATAAACCGAAACATTGCTCAATTGCATTGCGCAATTGTGTATGTCGGTAATTAAACAGCTCCTTCATGTTCGCAGGAGCTCTCCCGGTTTGATATTCTTGTAAGTGATACTGAACGCCCCGGTATGGAGCCATAAATCTAGGTGAATGAGCGTATCCAGCGTCGACAATATAATATTTTCCTATACATTCGAATCAACGTTATATTAAGTGAGAAACTGGATACCGTCATAGTTAACAATTAGATGGCTACTTTCATAACAGATATACAGTACCATTTGACACATGCAAGAGATCATTTGATCGGGTCAATGCGCTGTGTAGCACTCTCGCATCCGAAGCAGAACCCTCCCAACTGGCCAATACATATGTAAATTTAATATTTAAAGAACACGCTGCCATGACATTTTGGGATAGCACCCCTTTACGATTGCGGAAGCTCGCGTGGTCAACCGCCAACACATGCGCTGGAATGTGTGTACCATCAATTGCACCGACGGAATCCTAAATATGAAGAATCAACAACCATGAAACGACCGTACATTGGAGTGAAGTAAACAATACAGGCTTAGAAAACACACATATTGCAAATATACCTGAAAGTAAGCAGACCAATTCAAATTTGTTTAGATCTCTGATGGCGTCTCGGTGCCGACCGGTTTAACTAAATCAGGATACATTGATATAATTGCCTCTAGCACACGGTGAAAGTGCCGACTGACTGTCTCACCTGATCGAATAAATCTGTGACCTATGACCCAGTTACGAACATTGTGCCCCAACATATAAAGAAAAATCACTACTTGTTCTTCAAGACTAACATTACGCGTATCACGGAGTCGTGTCTTCTCGCGTATGATTCTCGATTCATCCTAAGCTGATCTACACAATCTCCGTCGCTAGCTTGAATAATGGAATTGATGAACCTTGTTCGCTCATCATCCCCATGACGCGCCGGTTGCTTGAACATGTACGTACGACAATATTCCCCAACAGCTTGTACGCAAGTTACTACTGCTTGAAGCACAATTATACTATCCGGCGAGTCCTCATCCGAAGAATCCATCGCCAACTAATAACCTACACTATCACGTGTGTATTTCTTATAAATATACATTGCAAATAACAGTGGGTACAAATATAAATGTTGGATATATATATATATATATATATATATATATATATATATATATATATATATATATAAAACTACTTAGACCTCCATGGTCGGACGCCAATAGTGGCAATAATGCTTATCTAATATAATAGTCTTGAAGTGCAGTTGATTCTACGAAATGATCTCATAAGTTAAGTAGATCATTACTGAGTGGAGATACATCGTTTCAACACTTGGGGTCTTGGTATCGATCCCTAGTGGGGGGTGGCTAACATGGAGTGTGTGTACTGACATGGGTGTGTACTAACAAGATAACTCCCAAAAAAAAAAAAAAAAAGCAGATCCAGATGATGAATGACCATTAAATATTTATGGCGGGCAATAAAAGGATTTAGATGAAGCTTATCTTTGTATTTTCCCTGTATCTAGGTTTGATTGACCTTATAAATTCTTTGGATGGAAAATAAACATTACTATAGGCCCTACGAAAATTTTAATCGAAGTTCAATCACACAATCCTCATCTGTAGTGTGGTCCATCTGAGATTTGTATCTGCTTAATATACAGTTCTATTGCGCCTTAAATTCATGCAGGGTGGCAGCCAACTATAGCATTCAACATAATATTTGACCCCTAAGCCCATCCCTTTAAGATCATAAACAAATAGAAAATTTTGCAAACCCTAGGCCTGGCCCTTCCCATATGAAGTTGGTGCCTGACCTGTGTTGGGAATTAGAATAGGTGGGACCGTTGATGATCAGGTGGGCCACCATGTGGATATATTCGTAAATGATAGGTCAACTTCTACTCTGCTAGCCATTCAAGATTTATCTAGCTCACAAGTACGGCTGAGGTTCTATACATGAAGAACCCCGTGACAGCTTAGATGGTCATAAGTTATCCAATCAATGTGATTTTGGCGTTTAAACTGTCCATGCGATGTGGCCATCAGATCAACGGTCCTCAGTGTAGACTAAAAGCTTGTTTGGCAGATGTCAAGGACAGGCAACCAGCATCATGTGGTCCAACCGAAGCCAAAAAAAGGCATGATCTGTTGATAGATGTCTCTATTCCACACTAACCAGATGGTTTAGATCATATTGTTGTTGGGAATGGATGATTAGAAGAAAGTTTTCAACTCAAGGACACAGCAACGTAAGCATTCATCTAGAATGATTATGGGGAAGTGCTTTTCAAGCTGCGAAATTATCATAATGCAATTATTACCAACGAGTATTCAGTTTCGGTCCTAAACATGTATGAACCAACATATGCTTATCAAAGTCAACATATCCTCTGTTATCAATTTGTAGAAGAAGACGGTAAAAGGACATTACCGGACTATGCTGACAAACTATGTTGGTACTACAACAAATTCCGATATTTACCTGTCATTTGGTCAAAAAATAAGTGAATTAAATAAATATCATATCATATATGGAGAACCAAATAAGCAAACAGTCACATTCTCATTGTTTATCATGTGGGCCCTGCTATATCATGTGGGATCAGCTATATGCTGGCCGCTTTCTACCATTAACGCTGAGAAAATAACCTACAAATCAATGAAACAGATATTCTTTCCTCTATCGTATCATCCATGTCTCCTCTCTCTTGGAAATCAAACAACAACCGAAAAAATCAACGGTCGAAATATCTAAGAAGAACTCATTTCAAAATCCTCATTGACCGCCCCAAATAGCATCTCAAAACACCTTAAAGCAGCTTCTATTAAGTGAAATCTCCCCCACCATCTGCTAGCACTAGTTCCTGCTGAAGAAACCCAACTCAATATATATATATATATATATATATATATATATATATATATATATATATATATATATTTGTAACTTCTGTACAATATTAAGAAGCACCCTTTTTAAAATCTTAGAGGACTGACACCCCAAAAGGAAAAAACAAAAAACAATAATAATAATAAACTATTTAAGCTAAAAGCTGCTTCCTTCGGGGAAATCTCCAAACATTCATACATGCAATAGAGCTTATTGAAGAGACCCTACTCAGCAAGATTATAAAGCCAGATAATCCAGGTGATTTTTCTCCAAATGAGATTGAAATGCCAGCAATCTGGACTCACAAATCAGAAATCAAGAATATAAAAGGAGATTGACAGGAGGAAATTCAAGAGAAGAGAATCTTTGGCTTTTTCTAGGAGCCATAAAACACAAGATGAAAATAAAAAAAGTAGGCAATGTGTGATCAGCTGAGTACCGATTATCTGAAAAAAAATCCATTCATACTCTGGCCGCTATGTGCTATCCAAACACAGGCACGTAGCCATTTTCCACATGAGATGAATGCACCAGAATCCAAATTGTTCAAACAGTAGGTCCCATTCCAGAAATGTAACAAAATATAAATTTAACTGAAGGCGTATTGTGACTGGAAGGTAGAAAAATTGAATATAAAATACATAAGTTGCATATCAGCATTTATCAGCGGCTGAATATGATTGTAAGGATATGATCCATCTATCGGTGTCCCACTATTTTGATGGTATGATTTTTATTTCGTGTATAAATGGTCTAAAGAAACATCATGCATGTAATGGATGAGCATAATCTGCCAGAGTAGCAAAGGACTTCCAATGTGGGAGTACATAGACCCACATGTAGATATGTGAGCAGAGGTAGCATTATAAGAGTTCTATTAGCATTGCAAATTTCAGAAAAAAAAAAAAGTCACAGTTTCTTCAGGCGCAGACTAAGGGATTGTAAGGATCCTAAGTTGATTTCATGATCAAAACAGCAAATTATTCATTTATATTAGTTATTTATTTTATATGGAGTTGGTTTGGTGCCTCATGGGATCTTCACTGTAGGCTCACTTACCATCTATAGCAGGGCCCACATGATATAACAGGGCACCATGACCGTTATAAACACCATATGTGAAACAGACTTATCAAGTCATTCCCCTCTTCAATCCAAACCATCCCCCATCAGTCTGTCCATGCATATTTCTAAAAGACTCCAACTACCATGCAACACCCAAATATACCTTTTGGACTGAATATTTATGGAACTCAAAGTCTAATTTTCTAAAAGACTCTAATTGTCCAGAAGAAAATAAATAGTCCTGCAAGTCTACAGCGTTTGACACATGTGGGCATATATCGGAAAGATTCATGACTACCTTGATAGGTTCTGGACAATGGTTAGACCTAATAATTACATTAGACTGTCACCTGTAAGGAAAGATGCACATATATCGATAAAATCCACATGACTTACCAAACATAGAGGTTAATAAACTTTGTGTGTATAACAAATCACCTCTAAGTTCCATAAATGTGTACAAGACTAACAGTCTTAGATAACCAGGAAACTTTCTACATATGACCGTGAAAAGAGAGTCCATTTGAAAACAACAGATTTCATAACTGGCATCCAAGACCGACCACTATAAGTAATGGATGTTCCATTTGCA
The DNA here is from genome assembly GCA_030180095.1 of Magnolia changhungtana. Taxonomy (NCBI): domain Eukaryota; kingdom Viridiplantae; phylum Streptophyta; class Magnoliopsida; order Magnoliales; family Magnoliaceae; genus Magnolia; species Magnolia changhungtana. The sequence continues at coordinate 10,232,794 of JASAUF010000662.1, forward strand.
CGGTCATAGAGATTTCACGAGTACATCTAAGTTGCACCAAGGTTTGAATAAATTAGGAGATGGAAGTAATAACTAATACTAGGAAGGAGATGACTAGTAAGGAGAATTCATTTGCAATGACAGATATTCGGAACTGGCAACCAAGTATAACTAATACTATGCAATAGATTCCATTTGCATAGATTAAGATTTCACAAGTGTCATCCACGATGCACCGAGCCTAATAAAGCGATTCAATTTGCAAACCAAAGGTCTTGAAACTGGCATCTAAATTAGGAGATTACTAGGAAGGAGATTCCAGTTGCCAAGCCACATTTATCACCCAAATAACTCAGCAAGGTAGTAGAGACAAATATAATAAAAAAAATTGAAGCAAGTTTTGAGAAAATTGTAGGTTGTCTGACACTTTGAGAAACAGTAAAGAAATATAGATGATAGTGACTATACCTGAGATCTGTTTGAAAACAAATTGAAGAGATCAGTGACCTTCAATTCACTGCAACCATGCTGCAATGGTCTTAAGAGATTTTCACAAAAAGCTTAATAACGTTAGACATATATACTCAATGTAGTTGAAGTATAAAGATGGTTTCCAACTACACATATGTATTTGGAAGCCAAGTGACCTGACAACCTTGACAGGTCCTAGACAATGTTTAGCCAAAAGAATAGAATATCATCCTGAAAAGATATTACAATTGAAAACAACAGATTTCATATTTGTCATCCAAGTAATAGCAGTACAAGTAACGGATATTCCATTTGCAATGCCTAAGATTTCATGGCTTAACCCATCCCAGAGATCTATATAAGCCAACAAACTAACAATTTCAGGATAATAGCATGATTCGTTAGTATTAACAATGGTTCATACTACAACCACAAACAGTATAGGTTGAAATCTCATTGAAAATAGGAAGTAATTGCTTGCCAGCTTCAAGTCCATGGTAGATGCCTAAGTAACATACAAACAAACAACAAATTTATTCCTCCTTCCAGTGCAATCAGATCATGGTCATCCATTTAAATGAAGTCAATTTGTTATGACCATGTATTATGCATGAAGCAATGAATTTATTAAACTCGTTGTAAACAAAGATATTCATTTGAAAATCCATACCAATATATCAGCAATAAACAAATTTCATTACAACAGTCATCTAGGTATGCACCATTTCCAAAGGGTGGATACCTCTTGACAGGATGCAAACACTAACCATCATTCAAGCTACATATATATTCGGAAAAACCCACTCCCTTTACAATCTAGAGAATCGACACATACCTTATAAGCCTTTCACTCTCGTACGAGTATATAAAATCCATTAACAGCAATATGCAGAAAACCCATACACCGAATGAAGAACAATTTTCACATAACCCAAAAGCCCCATTTTCAGAAGAAACCCCCCCCCTTTTTTTTCTAAAAACTCCAAATAATCGAAGCTGTTATAGAAAATATCAGAAAACCCGAACGGCCATACTCCAACAACAGGATTGAAGCGGATGCAGAGTACATATACCAAGTATAAATGAAGTTTGATAGTAAAATCCAACATGCACCCCTAAAATATAGAAATCGAAATGATTGATATCTAAGCAGACAACACACATGCAATTGGGAGGGCCATCGCTCTGTGATAACAGGCGCATATCAGTGTCATGAAGAAACCATACTCGACCTCTCAGAAATGACAACAAATACAGTGGTAAAATAACATGCATGAACAAGTCCAAGCATTTTCATGGCATTTTAATGGGCTAGTGAGGAAGAAGATCTACCTCAGGCCTCAGACAATCCGTGAGATCGCGATGGGAACGGTGGCGGATGAAAATGGCCATCGCGATCTGCAAGCAACTTACTTATAGGAAGATTTCGAGCGAAAACCAGGATTCACGCCACGCCTCCCGCCATGACTGCTCCATCTCCAATCTCATCCCTCAGTCCGTACACTGGACTGGAGAGAGACTGGGTTGGGTTCAGAAGTATTCTAGCGCAGGACGGGCATGATCCCATCGGATTCTGGAAATCCAGCGAAATATCCATCGAAAACCCTCTCCTTCTTATCCATCTGCCACCCAAACAAGCTGGCGTACGATCGCAGTGGGATTTGACGCTTCAATCCCGCTTAAACCGTCCGACTCCCATTCAATCCACCCGTCCAAACGGGCCCTAAAACTATCAACGTTTTGCTCTCATTTGGATTGTAAGATTTGGTGGGATTAGGTGTATAAAATTGTATTTAGTCCTATGCAAATTCCATATGCCATTTTGAAACTATAATAAGAAGGATTGGATTAATACAAGTATCATATCAACCCAACAATAGAAATGGTGGGGTTCGAAATTCACCACATTTACAGGCTTTACGTTAGGGCCTGTTTGGCCAACTGTATTAGGTGGGATTAAGGTAGATGGAATTATAAAAATAACAATAAATGTATGTGTAAGGTATTGTCTTTAGATTGGGTGTATCCCATGTTTTCCAATTCCATGTTTGGAATGTATGCAATTAAAAGTAAATCTCGGGATTTCCTTTCAAATTACGCTTGGGTAAAGGAAAAATTCATCATCCATGGAATCTGGAAATCTCATCTCACACTTTCCAACACAAGGCTCATTTTCTAAAGCCTATAAAATTAATTTTAATTCCATCCCACGCTTCTTCCAAGCATGTCATTTCCAATCTAGAGTTGGGATTAGCAATGCAATCCTATTTAATACAACTTAATACCACTGGCCAAACAGACCCTTAATGCATATATTTTATCCACTTTATTCACGCATATGTGCCCTTTACATTTGATATTCTAGTTGTATATGTGCATGGGTGACGGACAGCGATTGTAATTACAATTTCAAATATAGAATTTTTTTAAAAGAAGAGTTTGATTGGACGGTCAAAATACAACAGTATTTTCGGACAATTCCTTACCATCAAATTCCACATGTTCCACGGGTAGGATGTTATAAAGAGGGTATTTTTGTAATTTCGTTCCTCAAAAAGCACTTCCATTTCATTTCCCACCGGGAGATTTTTGGTCACGACCCATCCACGGCGGGACGCAACTACCCAACGATCTGGATTACCGGAGACGTGGCCTCAGTTGTCAGAATTGAAAACCCGCGTATGTTGTGCAGGTCGTGTATAGAATTCCCTGTAAAATAATAAAAGATTATCCTCCCTCTCAGTGACGAACTCCTGCTTTCATAGAAGGATGAACTGCATAAACTCTGGAACGAATCCATTCCTTGTGATTCAGAAGCTCTCTCTCAGAAGAAATGCTCATTTTGGGAAGATATCGGTCTCGAAGTGCCGTGCCGTTTCGGAGGCGGGAACGCCGAAAGGGTCTGGTACGACAGCTAGGGGTCGAAGGTTGCTGAAAGTGAGGGAAGAGAAGAGGAAAAGGGAGTACGATCGCTTGCACAACTACCCTGCCTGGGCCAAGTAAGTTCCCTACCCGCCCATTTCCGTTACGTTACGTTCTCGATTGTAACGTATCGTAACAGAAATGGGACGAAATCTGTTATAGCCTTTCTGTATTGGTTGCACAACTACTCGGCTTCGCCAACTTGGATTTTTTTTTTTCCCTCTTTCAATGGGAAGGGGGAATGGAGTGCAGCCGCTTTGTAGTCCGTGTGTCGCCCTGAAATTGTAGTTCGCGGAGCATCTCTGCCGTACATGTGGCCAGCATCGGGCGATCGGCGCGTTCATCCAGTGGGTCACGGTTTGGATTGCCTACCATGCAACAAATCACGCCAATGGAACGATCCTGGCCTGCGAATTAATGGGCCTTTGTGATGAATGTTGAACCCTTGGGCTTACGTCAGGTCTGTTCAGCAAGTGGGGTTCTTGAACTGTGGGTCTTCATGGCGAGGCCCATTGGGTGAGCGGTTCTGATTACCACGGGAACTGTGCTTTTTTTATTTTTCCATTTTGCTGATGTTGTGCTTGGGTTTCAGGGTCCTGGAAGATGCCTGCAAAGACGACACGGAGCTCCGTGCAGTCCTCGGCGATAGCATTGGAAACCCGGAGCTGATGAGGAAAAGGGTATGTGATATGTGACACTCTGCATTTGTTCTAATGGGGGGTGGTAATTTAATTCTTCTTTGTTTGGACAGATCGAAGAAAGGGTTCGGAAGAAAGGTAAGGATTTCCGCAAGTCGAAGACGGGTTCGGTCCTGGCTTTTAAAGTCAGCTTCAGAGAGTAAGAGAAAATGGCATCATCTTTATCTTCCCTTTCTTTTATTTTTTTATCAGTGCACGTCTATGTGGAGAACTGAGATGAGTAATGGGTTAGTCAGAATAGAAGTTCCATTGATTGTTGTGGAACTGAAATCCACTCAAGAATAGTGGGGAATTGGATTTCTAAGGAATCCACTCAGAATTGATTTCACAAAATGGAATTTGTATAGCTCAAAATTCAACACATAAAAGAAAATTCAAAGTGATAAAGAACGAATTCCCGCTACCCGTGGTTCCTAAACTAAACCACTGCCTCTCATTATTTTTGTTTTGTGCTGCATTTATAAAATAACAATGTTTGCTTGTCTCAAATATTCTAACATGACATTCGTATGCAACATGTAAGACAACCATTGTACCGAGCCCTTTGTAAGATAGCCAAACGGTATGGATGCCTTAAAGAGAGGAGGTGAGAGTAGTTATGACAGTTGGAGAGGATTGAAAATTCAGAAATTTGCACCCCTACCTTTTCTCTTGGATTGTAATAGGGGCCCTTTCAAGGATTTTCAATCCAAGTTGGATTTGAAATCCAAGATGTTGAGGGGTGTAATGCAGGGGCATTTTCACACTGGGCTCGAGTGGGGTCGCTTGTGGGATGCAGGGGCACACTCGGCGTTGGTGACCCATGTGATTTGGGGCCCACGGGGGAGGTCTCATGTTCAAGACTCCTCACTAGGGGTGATTAATGCACATTTCACACCAGGCTCGAGTGGGGTAGCCCGTGGGATGCGGGGACACACTCGGGTTGGGCAACCCATGTGATTTGGGGCCCACAAAGGGGGTTCGGCCGAGGACCTAACCCATGAGATATGGGATCTGGGCTATGAGATAAAGGGATTAATTCGCCATACTCTAACAGTTCGAGCTTTTATAGCAAGTGGTTAATTGTCCTGCATCAGGGTGCCAAACATTATTTGAATTGACAATTCCGGATTTCAATTCCTAACTACCCAAAATCCGTGCTGCCAAACAACCCTTTAACCAAATAGCAAGCTAAAGAATGCAGGGAAAAATATTTAGCCTTGAGATGAATATTTTTCCATAGCAGTTAATGCCAAGGGTATTGACCCTCTGCCTGAACGTCCTGTTCACTGGAAATGTTTCTCCAAATTACGAAATCGAAATGCACACAAGAGCATGGGGGGCTGGATTGTTTGGATTATTTCATTTTTGTTTCCTCTGCTTTACCAATTTCAGAATTTGCTGCATGCATAAATGAAATGTTGATCAAGTTACATGTATGAATTCTGAAATTGTGTTTAACAAAGTTAGAGAGTAGAAGAATCAGGAATACCGCCCTTGAAAAAAAAAATAGAGACCACATTACCATTTGTAGTACTGTAGATTTTTCTGATCTTGACGATTGTAACATGACACCCAGTGCTTGAGATGCATGTTTCATTAGAGCATTTTTGGAGCATGGATTCATGTTCCTGTGGATTTGTAGTAGGAACTTTTCAAAGAAAAATGTCACACCTTCTGTCTCAGGATTTTCTTTACAGTCTGGTTTATTCATATATTTTTCCACTTCCCATACGCACATCTGAGGAACTAATTTTGGTCAGCAAGAAATTCTCAATTTTGTGTATATGTAGATTATGATAAGCCAGACCTTGAATTACTTGTGCCTGATGCAGCTTTAATCCCATTGATTCATACATATGGTTTGAACTTTATGGTGCTCCATCAGATCGAGATGTTGATCTTGTTGGCAGTGTAAGTGGGTTATGTTCTTTTACAGTCCATGCAACCATTGTGAATGTTTCAAATAAAACACCATCATCTAATAAACATTAACTTGTGCAGGTTATCCAGTCATGGTATGTCATGGGGCGTTTAGGAGCTTTTAACTCTTCCAATCTGCAGGTTCACTTATAGACCACCATGCATCTTTCTTCTTGCTTTGGTTGCGTATGCATGAAATAGCATTGGTGCAACTTGCAAGCCAACAAGATGCCATTTGAATTTGGCTAGTGTTGAAAACGGAACCCACATTAGGACATGTTGGGGAAGGTGGCAAACTGTGGAAAAAAAAAAATACAAATTCCCCTGATGTGAGAATTTCCCCTGTATGAGAAACCAAAAAAGGGGGGGGGGGGGGGCTTTCCTCAAAAACAAGTAAAACTATTTCCCAAAACAAGAACATGTTAGATGTAGATTTCCATGGTTACTAGAGACAGGTCTCACTGTATGACCATCAACCTTTTAACATATCCATGGAAACAACACTCATGGATAAACAATGGATTTACTGTTGGATTCTGCAGTTATCCATCTCCTGAGGATTCCACATGGTTTTTCCATGTCATATTTTGGATTCTCTCTATTCATAGGAGTTCTCCATTTCCATGTTCATGTCAGCTTGTTTTTTGGCTCTAGTGAATCGTGCTGACCTTGGGAACTGGGAGCATCAGATGTAGCCCATCTTTTTTGGTATTTCTAATTAAAGATATTTTGTCAAAATGAAGGATCAACAAAAGAGCGACATTGTTAGGCTGTCAGCCTTAGCTTGGTCCCGTTATTAGTAGCAATGTCTTTCTGGCTTCAATCGGAACGTATTCATGTCTACTTGGAGTCGTCTCTTTATTGTTTATGTTGAAACAAGTTGCTTTTCTATGCTAGGTGGGTCCCTTTTTGTTGCCAGTGGACCTTTCCTTTGTCTCTCTTTTCCACTTTTGTTTCTTGTGCAGGGTGGGGTGACAAGAGGGTCGCCAGCCGACCTCTGAGTGTTTTTTGTAAAGCCTTGCATTTTCTTGGAATGAATTTGTCATCTTCTGCCTTGCATTTTCTTGGAATGAATTTGTCATCTTCTCAAAAAAAAAAAAAAAAAAAGTTCTCTATTTGGGCAGTCTTCTCCTTATTGTTTATATTGATACAACTTGGCTTTCTATTTGGATTTTATTTTTGTAAAATGTGACCATGTAATTAACATTTTATCTTTCCTTTATGTCGCAGTTGGCAAATTCATCCATGGATTATAATCCTATCTACGATGCAGATAAAGGTGCTAAAGTAATGCCTTCATCATTCCATGATATCAGTGATGTTGAATTTCAAGATAATTGGGGCCGGGTTTGGTATGTGTCCTTGGCTTCCAGGTTGTTTTTGGAAGAGTGTAGTTCTTGAATGTACAGTGACATTGAAGTAATAACTCTATATGAATATATTCTGGATGTGTCTTGCAGGGTAGATCTTGGAACGGCTGATTTCTTTGCTGTGGATGTGCTACTGAATTGCTTAACCGTATTGAGTTCAGAGTAAGACTATTCAAAGTCCTATTTCCAAGTGAAAAATATTTTCTTTACAAGTGGTTTTAGTCTGTGCAATTTGGACATAGACATGTTGGTGTTTGCACCGACATGCATGGGAACCCAAGAAAACCTGAAATGTGACATTATGCCTTGTACAGTTATCTGATAAGTATAGGATAACAATGTTGTCAGTGCCCACAGTTTGAGCCTTTAGCCCAATGGTCGACAGGTCATGTTTCAACATTTAGATATCCGGGGTTCAAGCCTAGCTTACCTATCAAAAAGGAAATGCTATCAGCAAGGTATTCAAAATCGGTTACGTAACGGTAACGATCATAACTGTTACGCATTATGGGGTCAAAACGGCCGTTACAGGAAAGAAAGAAAGGAAAAAAAAAAAAAAAAAAACAGATAGTAAAGTCTCTATAACGGTCCTGTAACAGTTTTTTCATAGAATAAAAAAGGGCCGTAACAGCTGATACGGGGGGCTGTAACGGCCGTTACGACCCGTATCATAATGGTAACAGTGGTGACCATTATGGCCACTGTTACCATTTTGGAACACCTTGTGTCGGAACCTACTGACTACTGCATACTCCCATCTTTTCTACTTTGGTTATGCAATAGTGCGAACTTGTACCATTTTCTAACTAAAAGGGGTGGTTGTATTTGGCTGTCATAGTGGGTGTTGGCTCCTAAATATATTCATATATTCATATATTAGTATATTATTATTATTATTATTATTATTATTATTATTATTATATTCTTTGTGTATTAGTATATTAGTTCTTGAAAGAATAGTTTAAAAACCCAAAAACTTGGCTCGACTCGATTTCATCCAGGTCGGGTTGACGCAAAGGCTTGACCCGACTCAACTCAATATTTAATAAATTTAAATTTTAAAATATTTGTAATAATGTAAAAAGATGTAAAATACTTACTCCTGGATAAGTTTTATAAAATAAGTGAAGTAATACAAAAGTATGGCATGGCCTGGTGGTCGAGGCCATCACCTCACCTCAGAAAGGTCACGAGTTTGCTTCCTACACCACCCTTTCAATTTTATTGTATTCCAGTTTGAAAAGCCGAGTTCTTGGCTCGGGTCACTGTGAGTCACTTCTAGCCGACCAAGTTTGCGAGTCAACTCAATGAGTATTACCGAGTCCATGCTGAATGAGTTTCAAAACTGAGTTTCAGCAACCCAAGTTGGCTCTGCCAAGCTTCGAGTTAAGTCAGCAAGTTTTAGAACTATGGTCAAAAGCACTAAATATCGCTTTTTATGTCTGGATAAATTAGAATGGATGCATATATCAAAAAGTATACATACAAATTGCTGTAGAAGACAATATGGGCCTGTTTGGATACCACCAAATAAGTTGCTTTTTCTACTTACAGCAGTAGATAAGTAACTTATTTGAGATAAGTAGGTTTGGTTTATGATCAATTATAAGTAGCTTTTTTATTTAAAGCTACTTAATCACTTCGGTAAGTAGAAATCAAGATAAGCTACTTAAGTCATAAGTAGCTTTTCTTAAGTAACTTACAATCCAAACGCACCCTACAAGACAGATAAATGAGTTTTTTTTCCCCTAACAACCATGCTGCTTTCTGTCTGAATGTTACTAAATTTTGCATGTTTGAGAGAAGTTTTACTTTGCATAGCCTAGATAACATTTTAGAACTCAAAAGCTGAGAGAGCACAAGTTTGAATCAAACATAGAACTCAGTCAAGTACTGGATAAAAAAATTTGAGTCTAAAGACGATCTTATGTTCTCAAATTTCTTTTTTGATGACTTGATTGAGTTTTCGAGTTCATAGAAATAAGCCTAATCATTTTATCAAATTGTAGTTTATGTGTCGGCTGCCGACAAGCTTCACAACTTCCAATATCCCCTTTTCTTTGATAGCTGAGGCGAACTTGATCGTGTACTTATTTGTACATGTTTACAGACGATATTGTAGTTCAGCTGGATGCACTGTCGATTAGTATGATGACTTTGGGTGATGTTGCCTGTGGCAGATACATAGGCATTCAACAGGTGGTTTTCGGCGGTCAGCGCATGGGTGACTGGGAAGAAGGGATGACAAACCCAGAATACGGATACAAGTACTTCAAGATCTAACAAGATTCAATGCAGCTGCCTTTCTGCAAAGATCTGAGACAGATCTGAACACTACAAAATTCAGAAAAGGTCATGGACGAGCTTTGGATGGGATGTTGATGTAGCATTTGATATGCAGATTGAGCTTCTGTGAGTCCTGCACCCATGTTTCATGCATAAAGTTGGCAAAGCTGTTGTAAGATCTGATTCACAGCAAGGAATCAAGGAACTGTTGTTTAAATCAGATGTGATGCATTTTTCAAAGACGGGACTGGTGGATGCAATGCCCATGTGGAATATGACTCTCTACCGAGTTGGCCATAGACATGCCTGCCTGCTCATGAATCAGATTAAGAAGCCTATGGGTAGTGATATGCCCAGATACTTCAAGATAGGTAAGTTATATGTGTTACTACCATGTTCTGATATTTCAATTTGTAAAAGAGATACCTCAATATTAAGTTTAAAGGCCATGTTGATCTTGGATTAAAGAAAAAGATTTTAAAAGCTGTTCTGATGACTTCCTCCCTCTCGGCCCACCTTTGATGTGCATCATACATAATGTGGGGCCCACCATTATTAATTGCCTATCATGTAGAGCCCACCTTTGATGTGAACAGTCCATGTGGGCCCCACCTTAAATGCGGTTTCCCCATCACGTGGGGCTTGCCTTGGATGTGGGTCATTCATCATTAGGGGCAGACCTTTGATGTGGACCATCCATCATGTGGGGCCCAGCTTCAATGTCCACTGCCCATGTGGAGCCCACCTTTGATGTGGACCATCCCTTGTGTATGCCCCACCTTTGAAGTGGGTCGTCGACCATACCAACCCGCTTTGGATGTGGGCTATTTATCATTATGGACCAACCTTTTGTGGACCATCCATTATGTAGGCCCACATTAATATGGGGTCATCCATCATGTGGGGCCCACCTTTGGCATGGACCATCCATCGTGTGAGCCCCACCTTTGACATGGACCATCCATCGTGTGAGCCCCACCTTTGACATGGACCATGAGAGAGTGATAAAATAATAAGTTAGAAGGCTGAAAAAAGAAAACTTACGGAGATAATTAGCTTTTAGCAGGCAAGTTAACAATGATGGTTACTTAAACTAACTTGAGTGAAAAATAAAAAAAAACATAAAAAGTAACTTATTTGGCGGTATCGAAACGAGCCCTTAATCCAAACTGGATAATTTTGTTTGATATTTCTATTGGCAGGGGAAAAAAAAGAAGTAGAAGAAGAAGAAAAAGAAGATCCTAACCCATTGAGTGTTGGTCATTTTGTTGTAACCGTCCATTTGTTAATGATTCGTGGCTAGCATCATTGGACCAAGATGATTATTTAAAATCACGACCTTCGAATAGATGTTTCAAGATGATGGTTTACCTATCTTTTTCTCTGCCAAATGTTGACAATAGAGAGAGGGGAGGGGAGGTGGATTACGTGTGCCCCGGCCTCACCCAACACGGTGCGGCCCTGACCGTAGGGGCCATCTTGATGTATCGATTGTATATTCATGTTGTGGGCCACATTAGTTTTGGATTAAGCTGATATTTTTTCCTTTCATCCACAACTGTGATCTTATCAACAAGTTGGATGGCCAATAAACATTACAGTGGACCCTAGGAAGTTTTTAATGGTGGTCGTTCAATCAACACTATTTCCTACGGTGTTATAGATTTGGATCTCCTTTGCTTCATTTTTTGGGCTTATGCCCTAAAATGAGCTGTAAAAAATGGATGGACATAGTGGATATGTAATACATACATCAAGGTGGGCCCCACGGTCAGGGCCGCACATAGAGAGATATAGAGAGATCTACATTATGACTTGCCTGTAGCTTATCCATATAATGGTAACGGTACACAATGTCCGTTTGAAAATTTGCATGAACAAGCATAAGTTTGCTTTAGGAAAGAAGCAGCCTGCCAAAGAATCAGGTGACTAAGGGACACCAAAAATCAGGTGGACCAAACCACATGAATGTACAGGTTACTCCCTGGGTAGTGTGTCCCACCTGAGTTTTGGATTGGGATTAATCTTGGTCTGTACGGTCAGTGCGAAGCCCAATGCAGCTCAAAAAGTCAAGTAATAGATGTTAGAAATCCACATGAACATCATGTGCTGGCCCCACATGGCAAATGTCTGGCAATAATTACCAATAATGTGTGTGATCATTACCCTTCCAAATGATTCATGATATCAATCATATCATGTATGTGTCCAGCATGATCAAGATAGGCTCTAGAGCTTAGCAACTTCAATTAATCTGCATGTATTTTTTCCGTGGTCCAGTTCCATTCATGCTTGGATCTTTGTTCATAGTATTCCCAATATTATCAAAATATTCCTAATATTATCCACATCTTTAGATCCACACTACTGGTAGTTCAGAAATTTCATCGCGATGTATTACCAATGTATCCTCAATATTTTTTATTATGTAAATTTCAGGTGTCGCTTGTATCGATAATCGCCAATATTTTCGACTGTGTGAATTTCAGGTGTTGCTTGTATTACCAGTGTATCGACGATATTCAATAATATTGTTAATGTATTGATATTGTCAAAATTTTGTTTATAAAATTAGATACATGGTTGTATGATGTGTTTAAATTATCGATCATATTACAATATTATCCTTGCCACAACATGAACGATATCGAGACCAGTCTTTCGTTTCATTTCCCGTTGTCAATAATTTCTCCGGGAAATATCATGTTGTCGATATTCTGAAATATCAATAAATGGTTGGACTGATAGACGGGATGGTTGGACTGATTCTTATAATAGCACATGCTTTTATGCACCCAAAAAAAAAAAAAAAAAAAAAAAAAAAAAAACTAATAATTTATTCATTCTTTGTAAAAAAAAATTTATTTCTGAATAGATAAATATGTATATTTTAGCATCTCCTGAAGTTTCACCGAAAAAATCCATCATTTTCTCCATATTTCTCTGCATTTCAAGTGATCAACAGTATCGATATTGTTTTTGTATCCCTAGCCAGTGAAACTTGTAATACTACTGATGCTTCGAACACTAGCTAGGATACTATATTCCACCCATGTTAGGACCCAAACGGAGAGTCTATATGCACTGACTGTGTGATGTTGGGTGGAAATGAATCATGATTCATGACAAGCTTCATCGGGACGAAATGGAAAGCTCCTCTAACAACTTACAAAGTAGATTCCAATGTTTGAATCCATGTAAATGCTACTACAGAATCCAAGCCATAGGAAGACAATAGAAAGACCAGAAATCAATCCTGCATAAATCTCCCGCAAGATAAGACCCCAGTCCAAATTAGTGTACATGAGCATGTAGATTTGTAATTCCTAAGAATATTCAATTTAATCCCATCACTCCAAAATTAAAGGCTAGGTAGATTTTAGACTAACCTGATGTTCGGGCCACAGAGCATACACATTTGGCCCACCAGATGAACGGCCCAGACAAGTGGACGTCCAACACCAGCAATAGCAGAACTACTCTAGCAAGCAGGCAATGTATCCATGCTCAGCTATAAGATCATAGTAAAAATCAAATCACCCCTTTGAATCATCAGTAGATGCTTTTAAACCCTGTATGGCCGCTATACAATATTGCATCTCGCCAGACCACACTCGGAAGTCTAATTCTATATATATCACAATCTATCCTTCTCAAAAATAGAGAGAGAGAGAGAGAGAGAGAGAGAGAGAGAGAGAGAGAGAGAGACGAACAGTGATGGTACCCATCAAGACAAGCTCACCGAACTAATCAAAACCACAAATTTTCAAATCATGGGATTGCTCGTGGCTAGACAGGAAACATGATGGACCTCTAAGGAAGTGTTCGCAGGCCGCCCTCAGATATCATGTCCTCGCATTTTCTCGACAATAGTCCTGCTCTTTTCTTCAATGTTGCGCCTCTTCTCCTCGAGTTTCTCCCCCATCTTCTTCCCTAAATCCAACATCCTCGCTCTCCTCCCTACTCTCTTTGGCTGAACTTGTTCATCTCCCATTATAGCAATTGCTCCTAATGTGCTCATTGGACTCTCAGGTCTGCTCTGGCCACAGCTCTCTTGCGTTTGGTTGCTTTGTAAGAGCGGTATTGTCAAATCTTCCAAAGATCTTTCACGGATGGATTGATCATTAGCAACCACCATGGAAGGACCGGGTTGAGAGGAAGAGGTTGGCTCTGGAGCAGGCTCGGCACTTGGCGGTTTTGTGCATACCACGCTCTTTGATTTTTCATGATCATCGTCTAGATTATCGCCCGGGCCTCCACGTTTACTTCCCTTGTTAGTGTTGAGTTTGGTTTTAGCTTCCGCAGGCTGGCAGTTGGGTGGATCACGTCCTGTTGAGTCACTGGCTTCTTGATGAGCCCAGATGAAGGGGGCATCCTTTCGTGGGACCCAGTCCTCTTTTTCCCCTATCATCCATGGAACGCACATGTTTTCGCAATTTGGAAGTACTAGAGTTTCCCGTATTGCTGCCTGCAAAACAAGTACAAGAGCATCATTCTCTCTCACAACAAAGCTAGGCATCTGCCTGGGTCTGTCAACGGGCGAGGTTGAGGTCTATCCAGCCTTGGCCCCTGATGATCTAAAAAACATAACCTCGCCCATGATGATTATGCATGGCCCGAGCTCAAACCCTGCCACCCAGTTTTGTGTAAGATGGGCTGTTCATTAGTTGTGCCCCATCATGCATGATCTATGGCAAAAATGCCCTTTAAACCTAAAAAGGGTCGGGCCAAGCATACCAACATTAAGGAAATTACAGTCAAACACCTATATTTAATGCTAAAATTATGATAATCCATCTATGTATCATCTAATTATAGTTATACCCTAAAAATGTTATAATACTATCTTTAATATACTTGGTCCAAGAGTCAACAGAGAGATATGTTTAAATGACAAGATACCCCTCATGATAAAACCTACACTTGTTACATTTGAATCTAACCCGCAAAGCAATGGTACTAGTAGTGGCCATTCATCCGTAGGGCCCACCATCAACAAATCCTGGTCCACTCATTAGGAGCACCACATCTGTATGGGAAAAGTGACCAGTTAAAAGAAAAAAGACACCAGGATCTATATTCAAGATACAGAAGTGCTGCACTTGATGTCCTAGTTTTAGTCCACGGCAGGCGGATCCACCTGATGAATTCTCCACATGTTACACATGTTTCAGATAATTCATCCCAATGGTTCAACCATAGATGGGCCATAGCCCAAATAATGACACATCTATCAAGGTTTTCTCGTTGTGTATGCACCAATGTCCATGTCCTGGGTCTCCTGGCTGATTATTTTCTGTTTGCAGGCTACCAATCATATGGTTATCATTCAATCTAGGTGATTTAGGATATGGCCCATAGTGTAAATGGTCTGTATAGATGTAATCATAGATGGCCATGGGTATGGTGGAGATGCGGACAGCTTGTTATCCACCAAAGTTCAACGGTAAACAGAGATGTTATTGGATGCACCATATTATTTAAGAGGTTTCGTCTACCCACCCACATGTATGACTCAGCCTGCTAGCCCATCTATCTACATGTCAGTAAGCGTGGAAAGGTGGCATCCGTTTGCAAGATCATATCTACCCATCAGTCGCAAATCAGGTTCCTTGGCCCAAAATTCAGGCCATTCTGCTAATCGAGTTGGTCACTGTGTCCAAAACAAATGCAACCAAGAAAGACATCATGCAGTCATCCATTTTAGCCATCCCTTGGTTGAATTAGTTGTTCTTGTTTTAGCCATCCATTTGTTTCATACACAGCAACCACATGATCGAGGGGACAGGAATGCCATTTGGCCAATGTATCTAACAGGAGGCAATCACCCAGGGAAATCATGCAAAAATAACACCAATGGAATGATCCAATCTATCCTTTACTTGGCCTTATTTCCTATGGCCATCTGCTTTTCAAGGAATGGATGGGCTGGTTAAGATTGCCTAACCAATGTCTTTCTTTAGGAACACGAGCAATCCATGATGGGCCCTAACAAGGAGATGGATCATATGGTTGATTGGGCTAATATTTGGGTAAACAGTATTGGCTGTCCACATTAAAGGCCATGGATCAAATGGCTAATATGTGTCAAATTGGTGCAACATCGTATGGTAGCCCATGAAATGTGCGTTGGACCCCAAAACAGTTTGGATCAATGTTCTCATGAAGTCTTGTCCCATAGAAGCGGTAGGCATGCCCCTATTTGCCTGCATGTAGTCGCCAATGTCTTCAAAAAAAAAAAAGGCTTAGGTTTTATTATTAAGGGTATTTTCGTCATTCAAATGTATTTCCCCTGTTGGTGTGAAAAAGAAAGTATTATAACATTTTTAAGGTATAACTATAATTAGATGATATCTATATATATATGTGTGTGTGTGTGTGTGTGTGTGTAGGTGGATAACTGTAATAATACCATAAATACATGTTTGACTGTAATTTTCTCTTAATATTAAGCAGACAGGGTTTAAATTTTAAGACTGGGCCCAGCCCACAAGCCTAGTATTCAAGCCCAAGCCCGGGCCAATGCAGACCAGGCATGAAAGCCAGATGGGCCAGCCCAGCCCATTGACAGCCCTAGATCTACCGATCAACGTATAAAGAAGCAATAATTCTACTAGTTCTCCCAAGCACAAGATATTATTTGACCATGATGAATCAGGAGGTAAAGTGTTGCACCTATTACGTACAAGTGGGACCCATGGTTTAGTGATCCAAACTGCTGATCTGGTTGACCTCACAATGTACGGGTGACATGCCAAAAATCTTGCAGATCAGAACATCCTAGAAAACCCAAATTTTGGCCTTTTTACTGGACCGCTTTGTGTGCATGCACATGTATTTCTTAACTGCCAATTTGTAGGCCACTAGTGTACTACTATCTTGCGAGTTGGGAGATTTCTGAGGCATCCTCCTGATCAACAGTTGGGTCCATTAGATCAGCAGTCTGGATCAATGTACCATGGTCCTGCTTGTGAAGACTGTGTGCGTCAAGACACCACACATTCTGATGTCAGGGAATGGCATGTAACACCGAACCAAAAGTGCCCAAATCAAATACAAGCATGTAGAAACTCATTTTCTGACCTTAAACCGACTGCTGATGAGCGTAGCAACATGTGCATTGGTAATTTTATGCTCTCCCACAGAAGAATCCAGGTTCAAATCAATGTCGGGCATTGCAGTGAAACAAAACCATATCTGATCTGAAGGGGGTGGCTTTATATGTAATCTTATCGTCCCTCGAAACGACGTAACCCTTACTGCCAAAGAGAGAGGTACCTGTTGGATGGAAAAACAGCATTTGCAGTAGCATCAGCTTTGACTGCCAGCAAAATATATCACATCAATTCACATCACAAACATGAAGAGACCAGCCTGCATAATTTACGAAGGGACGGCCATCATGTGATACCATTTTTCAGAAGTATCAGGAAAGAAAATCACAAGATCAAAGGGAATTGAGATTGACTTCTTGAAAAATCAATCAAGAATTCAAAAAACTCAATGAGTTGATCCAACTCGATTGAGACTTCAGTTGAGTTTTAGGTGCAATCCAGTTGTACAAGTAAAAACTAGGAAGTCAACCCTCGACCCTCATCAAATGTTTTTCTTTCTTTCTCTTTAGGGTTTAACAAGCTTACATTCAGTGAACCAAATATTAGTGATATTATTGATGATATCATTGATATTATTGGAATCATCATGTCAGCGATACCGAAACTGCTGGCAATTTAAAATTTTCCAAATATTGCCGATGTTTTTGATATTTGGCGATATTATCAATATTTTGAGAAGAATCCCTTGTCAAAGTTCCTGGTATCAAAGAGATACCTGCAATAACATCCCCGATACGAGGAAAATATCCGTAACTAGGCAAAAATTAAGTGGAAATTGGAAATTTTCCAAAAACCCAAAAGCTCCATTTATTTATTTATTTGAAAATTTATTCCTTAGGTGACTTCAATCACTCTTGAATTTTATTGAATCAAGGTTTGGATTTGAGAAGATCTCTCGACTTGAAACAAAGACGGGTTGGTACTCAAAGGTGACAAAAAATCCTTAGAAACTTCATTTTTGTTTTCAAATGTTAGCATGGATTGCAATGGAAATCCATGTCCATACATGATTCTCATGTATTGATATAGATTTGTGGAGAAAAAAATAACATTTAAGTGAAAATTTGGGAAATTTGGTGAAATCCTAAATTTTCCATTTTTATATTGGAAAATGTGCTTTTCACTGTTAATTAATGTAGAAATTTATATTTTAACATGTTGGTTGATCTAGTGATTAGCTACAAATTTTATATTTATTTTGTACTAATTTTTCGACAATACATGGTTAGGCCCAAAATGGAAACTTACTATGTATAGTTGTTTTTTGCAATATTTTGATTCCTACTTGTGTAAACATGTGTCTTTTAACATCTACAATTTCACTGAAAACTTCCACACTTTTCCCAATGTTTCCCTCAGCAATATTTTTCCGAGTATCACCAATGCCGTTACATGTTTCCGTATGATCAGTTATCAATACATGTAACAATACCGATATTCTGAATACTACTCTTTTTTTAACAAAAGATGAAGCAATTTATTAGGCAAAAGCCGAAAAAGAAAAACAGCAAAGGAAGAAAACAAAAGTACATAGAAAAAAAACACACACACACACAGCAGCCCATCAGTTGGGAGAACTCGCTACAACTCAAACCCCTAGGGCACCCAATCCCTACTGAACATCCTAACCCAGTTTAGAACCTCGATAGAGGAGACTCTAATTAAATAAACAGCTGTTGTTTCTTTCACCCTAAACAGCCCAGAGAATGACTAGAAGAGCTATCCTCCATCTCTTTCTACCAAGCTTCCCCCTATCGCCTATGTGCCAAGAGCAAAACAGGCCCTCAATAAAAGGGGGCATCACCCATGCAACTTCCACAAGAGCGAGAATGCGCGACCAAATATCCCTCGAGAATGAACAATGCATAATAAACATATGATAGACAGGTTCCGCTCCTTTGAGGCACAACAGAAACATTAGGCAGATCAAACACCTTTTTAGGAGATTATCTATCGTCGAGACACAATTTCTTCCTACTAACCACGCAAAGGTTGTATTCTTTTCTTCTTCTCTTTTTTTTTTTTTTTGTTTTTTTTGGGGGGGGAAGACCAGATCGAACCCATACAACAATTGCTACTGGAGCTCACTAACTGGGATAGAATACTGGAGAGGGCATGAACCCCTACAAATGAAACAAAAGACTAGTAAGATCATCTATTTCAAAGTCTGATAAAGCTCGCCTAAATGAGGGAAGCCAAACCCCTGCCTCACCTTGAGCAAAGAAACATTTAGCAACATAGATGTCTGCCTCAGGGCAAAGAATGACCAGATCCGAGAAAGAAGATCTAAGGGAGGATTTTCCACACCAAATGTCCACCCAAATTTTGATTATAAGCCCATCACCTACCAAGAAACCCATGCCATGGAAAATCATAATAGCCACTTGTGAAATCGCCTTCCAAGGAAGGAGGAACGATGAAGAGAAGACTTCTTAGTCCAACCCATCAGAATAAAACCATATATTTAACATCTACGATGGACCTCCATAAGTTAGGTCCCTTCAAACTGAAGCACTAAGCCCATTTGCCCAAAAGGGCCGCATTAACAAGATGCAAGTGTTAGGATCTATGGAGCTTGATCATTAGAGGTGTATTGTTCATCCAGCCAGCACTTTTCACAAGTTGAGCTCCATGCTGAGCTCATTTTTTTTTTTTTTTGGGGGGGGGGGGGGGCAGCACCCCTTGCTTGGGGGTCCAAGGGCGTGCCCCTGGTCCAGAGGGCAATTTTGTAATTTCACATGGAGTTTAATGTGAACCCTAGTTCATTTGGAGTAATATATTCCATCGTCAGAGAAGAGAGAGCCATCATAGTATTGAGAGTTGCTTCTTCATTTTTGACCTTTGAGCATAGTGAATTGATGTGAATCTGTGGACGTACCGAAAGGGAACCACATAAATCTTTATATTGTGGTTTGTCTCTTTTTTTCCTGCTTTCTTTTGCTTCCGATATTGTCGTGCATATGGTTGAGAAGGGATATCTTCTCCCAACAAGCACTTAATCCCCACCCTCCCTTCCGAATAAGGGGTACATACCTCCTTCTAATTGAGCAACAGGAATTTTCCCCCGCTAGAGAAACTCCTTCCAAAGTTTGTCAATTCGAAGGAGGGACATATAATAAAGATTCATATTAGAGAAGGATGCCTTAATTAAGGTGATTCTGCCTTCGAGAGAGAGGAGATTGCTTTTCTAAGGGAGAGTTTCCCCTCCACCGTCTCAATAATTTTATACCACAGGTGCAAGGCTAGTTTCCCCACACACAGAGGAAGGCCAAGATAAGTTGTAGGGAGGTAGCCGACCGGGCAACTAAAAGACTCTGCCATATGAGAGACTTCCTCCCTAGCCAAATGAATCCCAAAAAAAAAAAAGTCGCTTTCAGATTTATTAATCTTCAGGCTAGAAACCACTTCAAACCAGCAAACTATCATACCCAAGAAATCCATCATAAATTCATTAGCCTTGCAAGTTGCAAAAGAGCAAAGTATCATCTGCAAATTGCAAATGATTTATGCATTGAGGGTAGTTCTCAACCAAGAAACCACGGAAAGGGCCAATTTCTTAGTCTCTGGATAGAATCTTGGTCAAAGCTTACGAGATTAAGACAAACAGGAACGAGGACAAGGGATCATCCTAACAGAGGCTCAGAGAGGCTCTGAATAACCCAAAAGGGGATCCATTAACAAGCACAGAAAATATAGTAGAAAAAACACAAGAATGGACCAGGCTCTCCACTTATCCTCGAAACCCATCCAAACAAGCATATAGTCCAGAAAGGCCTAGTTCACGAAGTCATAGGCTTTCTCGAGGTCAAGTTTAAAAACAACATGTGGCCTTCCCATCCTATGGCAGAAATCAAGACACTTGTGGGCTATCAATGCAGTGTCGAGAATTTGCCTCACGAAGATGAAAGCACTCTGGAAAGGGGAAATGATCTTTAGGAGAACCATCCCCAACCCTTAGATGAGCACCTTAGCCACAATTTTATAAGGACTCCAAATCAAACTGACAGACCGAAAATCCTTCAGACTGTCCACACCCTCCAACTTAGGAATAAGGGCAATTAAAGAGCACCATATTTCAAAGGGAAGGCGACCAGATTGAAAGAACTCCTGGATGAAAGCTAGAAGGTCCAACTGAACTAGATCCCAAAAAGACTGGAAAAGGCCAAGGGGAAACCGCCAAGCCCTCGGGATTTGTCCCTCTCAAAATCCATTACAGTTACCTTGATATCATCCAAAAGGATCGGCTTCTCGACAGAAGTCGCCTCCTCCTGGGATATGCAATAAAAAACAAGATCATCTAATCTCGGATACTCCTCACCCTCGTTCGAAAAGAGTAGAAACTAACAATGATCTTGCAGATGCGATCTTTATCAATCACCCTCTAGCCATCTACCTTGAAGTAGGAGATACAATTAGCTCACACTCTAGCATTAACAATCCCATGAAATATTTAGTATTTCTATCTCCCTCCTTAAACTAGATCCCCCGAGAGCACTCCCGCCATTTTATCTTTGCCCCAAGGCAAGAACCGTAATCAGAGGATAACACATCTCTTTATCTTCTTCGAAAAGCCAGCCTCCTTCCTTGATGTCCAATGCTCGAATCGCACTAAGCAGAGATGCCATCTCGATTTCCCTTTGGTCAAAGACCTCCCAGTGCCACGTTCTGAGTTTGGACTTTAACATCTGCATGTTTTTAAATAGTTTGAAACTAGGGTGCCATTTGGTAAACTGAAAAATAAGGTATGAAAATTAATTTAAGTGTTGAAAACTTAAAGTGTTGAATTTAAGTACTTACAAGTACTGGAAAATCTGTTTGGTAATTTGTTTTTTAAAAAAATCATGATATCTGAAAATAAGCACTTTTTTTTCACAAATACCTGTTTGATAAAAACAACCCACAAATGTCTGAAATTTGGCAATTTGTCGTATTTGCCCCTATTGTCTCAATTTCTACCTTTTGTAAAATATGAAACGAAACATGTTATTGTCATGCACAAAATTTGGTACACCTGTCTCATCCCTATATATCTCTCAAACATAACCCTTCAATTAATGGACCATGTGCTATACTCTTCTTGATAGAATAATCATAATCCTTTTATTGGTGGCCCACGACATCTCACACTAGCACGATATTAGGCCATTTATCCATAGGGCCCCACCTACAACATGCTTTTGGCCGGATGACCTTGAATAAAAAATAATAATTTGGCCAAAATAAAATTCATGTCTCGTCGAATAAATGGGGCGCACATGTAAAAAAAAAAAAAAAAAAAATCAAAAAAAATCAAAATCAAAATCTTATAGGTGTACATGCCACCAAATATTTATCATCCATCATTCAACAAACAAAATAGTTTCAATTGTATATCCATGCCATCCATCTATTTTTCCAGCCTATTTTAGGGCATGGCCCCAAAAATGAAACAGATACAAATTTCAGGTGGACCACACCACAGGAAATAGTGGTCATCAAATGCCCACCATTTTATTTTATTAACCATCCAACCTGTTGATAAGGTCACAAAGACCTGGATGAAAGGAAAAGACAAATATCAGATTGATCCAAAACCTTTGTTGCCCCCCAAAAGGTTTTCAATGGTCAATAATCATTGTTTCCTCTTAGTGTGATCCACCTGAAATTTACATCTACTTCATTTTTAGGGCCATGCCCTAAAATAATTTGGAAAAATAATGGACGGCATGGAAATACAATGCACACATCGAGGTGGGCCCTACACTTAGGGTACCACCCACATCGTTGGTTCTGGGGTCACAACCAAGTCATGCTCCCTGGTGGGGGTCATGGTGTTCCTTATCCGTTACGATACGCCCATAAAGGCCGATACGTATAGGTAACAACCATGACCATTACACGATACGGGGTTGAAACAGGGCAGTTGGTTTTTTTGGACCATATCGGCCATTAAAATGACCATAAGGCCGTTACGGGGCATAACGACTGTTACCCCCCATAACGGTCGAAAAACGATACTTTTTTTCTATTTAATTTCATTTTTCTCCTCATTTTTTTACTTTTCTCATTCCAAAAACTATCTTAGATCATTTTACAATAGATTTCGACCACTCTTACTATAGTTTTTAATATTAAAACCATAGATTGAAGTGCTTTGAGCAAATAGAAGCTTTGAGGGCCATCTTTTCAAAAAATTGAAAAATTAGTATTTATGCCTTTTTTTCTAATTTTTCTAATGCTTGATTGTGATTTGTAAACATTAGAGACATAATCATGTTCACAAATCCACTAGACGATACAACACTCTCACCAAAGAGTGGACCGTTACACTACCATAAACATGTTCAAAACAAAAAATGAAGACATATTTGGAATATTTACATTATTCTATATTTTCTACATAATTTTCACAATTTTTCGGGCAAAAGAAAATTTTCAACCATTATGGGGTTCGTAACGTTCATCACGGCCCCATAATGGCTGTTATGGCCGATTCTCGTATCGGTAATGGTGGTGACCGTTATGGTCACCGTTACCGATATGAAATACCTTGGTGGGGGTAGTCCCCAATGGACACTGATTTCCTATGAAACTGGATGGGGCCCATTGTGATGTTTGTGAGAAATCTGCCCCGATCATCCGTTTTTCTAGATCACATTAAGACGTGGGACCAAAAATGAGGTAGAACCAAAATTCAAGTGGACCACACGACACGAAACGGTGGGTAGGGAAATGCCTACCGTTGAAACCTCCATGGGGTGCACCATGATGTTTATATTTTTTCCATACTGCTCATAAGGTCATTCCTACTGGGATGAACTGAAAACACAAATATTAGCCTGATCCAAAACATCTATGGTCACATGAATGTTTCAACGATGGACTGAAATCCTCATTGTTTTTGGTCACGGGGCCCACTTGAGTTTTGAATCTACCTCACTTTGGGTTCCATGATCTAATGTGATCTAGAAAAACGGATGGACAGGGTGGATTTCTCACAAACATCACAGTGGGCCCCACCTAGTTCCCTAAGGCTTTCACAGGCAATATGCACTCCGGTGTGGCTTTCACAGGCAATCTACAATCCATTGATGCACCACCAACCTCCGTTTCGGGTTGACGTCACCAAGTTTTGTGGGCCCTACCATGATGTACATGTTATATCGAAATCGCCCATCGATTTGACAAGATCATTTTAGGGCATGTGATGGGGACATCACGCGCACATGCATCTCCCTCCCCCCCCCCCCCCCCTAGGGAGGGCCTCCTAGCTAGAAGACGGAGTTTTGGTTCGTTAGAGTGGGCCCGATAGTCAAGTAAAGCCCATCATAAGATCTCATGATCGTGGCCCACTAGTCTGATTAATCTCATATTTTAGGTTTTGATTATTAATGTTATTTAGAGTATCATGGACGGTTTAGATTTCTTTGATTAGTTTTTATTTTTGTTTACTTCATCGCCAGGTAATAGGTTGCACAAATGGCGCGAGTTTTAGGATATAGGGTTTTCCTATAAATAGGCACTCCTTGTAGGTTTTTTCTCATTGAAGCTTAATAAAAATTCTGCGTTTTTCTACTCCTCTGAGTTCTCGAGTTGTGGAAATCCAATTGGGTGCGAAGCCCTCCCTTCATCGAAGGGCTAACTACAGTGGTGCGAAGCCACATCGACCCCGATTCGCCTCCATCTTCTGTCATCTCTATTTCTCATCTCCTACCACCATCCGCGCTTCAAATCTGTCCTTTATTGCAACAGTTTTCCTCTTTACAGCAAAATTCTAGATTCTGGCCCTACAGGAGGGCTGAAACTTCGGCGGAGCACCACGCACAGATCGCGCATCCGATCGACACAAAACTTGGAGGTTTTGAAGCCCTCCCCTAGCTGACCAGAGCCAAGGAGGCGCTTTCCGCGTCCGGCGCCCCCTCGTACGTGTGGCCAGACCCCTGCGCACGTGCGACAAGCCTGGCCCGCTGTCCGCACGTGGGGACTATCTCCAGGTTCAGATTTCCGTCTATTTTACTCCTCTTATACCTATTCTCCCTAACCCTAACCCTAGATTGCATTATTTTCAATTTATTTGCCCATTTTCTTACCCTAGGGTTCTCTGAATTGGAATTGGTGAATCCCTTGGATTAGGTACTGATTGTTGTGCATGTATGGAAAATTTTTATTTCCCTTTGAGTATCGTTTGGTCCATAATTTTACTGATCCAGCCCTAACCTGTGTAGGCCTGGACCCGCACAGATTTCCTTAGCTTGAATGTTTGAACTTTTGTGTGGGATGTGGAATTTTATGTGATTGTTTCTGAATTAGTATAATCTGAAGCCTGAGATCTTGCATATCATATTTAATTTTCATGTCCTGCATCAGCATGAGCCTAAAAATGAGGCAGATCCAAAGCTCAAGTGGACCACACTACAGAAAGCAATGGGGATTAAACGTCTACCCTAGAAAACTTTTTAGGGGCCACAGAAGTTTTGGATCAAGCTAATATTTGTGTTTTCCCTTCATCTAGGTCTATGCAACCTTATGAACAGGTTGGATGGCAAATAAACATCCTGGTGGACCCCAGGAAGGTTTCAATGGTGGGCATCATTGTCCCCATCGCTTTCTGTGGTGTGGTCCGCATGAGCTTTGGATCTGCCTCATTTTTTTGCTCATGCCCTAAAATGATCTCGCCAAATGGATGGATAGTGTGGATATAACACATACATTATGGTGGGGCCCACAGAACTTGGTGACATCAGGTTCTTGCAGGAGAAGATGGAATAAATGGGGAGAGAACGAATAAGGTTTTGAAACTCTCGAAGGATAATTTTGTCATTTTTAAATGTTGGTAGGGATATTTCGTCAACATTTGTGTTAAGTGTAAAGTGAAGTGGCAAACGCTGGAAAAAAAAAAAAAAAAAAAACAATTTAAGTGATTTACAATTAAGTACTTAATTTTATTTATTTACCAAACAGCCTGAATTACCAAAATCACTGAAAATGGCATTTTTAGTAATAAAGCCATCAAATTAAGTTTTACTATATACATCCTAGGTCTACCCTTGACCTCAAAAGAGAACCACCAACCACCTATCAGAAAATGAAAACCCTTCACTTTGAGCAGGCCAACTCAAACCTAAAGGGTTTCGGGCCCTAATTAATTTCATCCACTTCTAGCAAAACAAGGCAA
The DNA here is from genome assembly GCA_030180095.1 of Magnolia changhungtana. Lineage (NCBI taxonomy): Eukaryota > Viridiplantae > Streptophyta > Magnoliopsida > Magnoliales > Magnoliaceae > Magnolia > Magnolia changhungtana. The sequence goes on from JASAUF010000662.1 coordinate 10,258,691, forward strand.
TCGTTTAACATTGATTTAGGGAGACCTCGCTAACGAGTTAGCAAGAACTAATGGATCCAGCCAGGGGATGCTAGGAATCTGTCCAGCATAAACATAATAAGGGAGGAACAACCTTTACACCAGGTGAATCTCACGTCTCCCACGGGCAAGTCCAACAGACTGTGCTTCCCGACCCATTCAGAGAAACTGCGCATACTGGAAATCACACAATCCCTCGATGACTTCTCAAATGCAACACGGAACACATTGAAATCACCTCTCCAACACACTAAGGAAAATGCCATTTGTCCTCGACAGAAGAAAATTCTTCCCAAAAAGCACTACGAAGAGCGGACGGAACATACCATAAACTCCAAGGAAAAACCCATTGAAACCCGGAAGACAATATCCATGGAGAAGAGACCCAACTAGCTATCCTATTTGCACCATAAGGTGGAGTCCCACATCACAAGGATAGCACCTGAAAACTCCACGACATCAAAAGCCACCCACTTTATACCTTTTCGACCCCAAACAGAACGCACCAAGCCCCTATCAACTGCTTAGAGTTTGGATGACAATCAGATGAGCTTTAGACTGAGAACAAATTTCCTTAACTTGGGACCGCTTATGGGGGCATCCCAATCCTTGAACATTCCAGGATAGAACCTTCATTGGGGAATTCTCTTCCTCTCACTACAAGGAATGGCTTCAATCTGACCATCCAAAGCCACCCCTACATTTTTCAGTTCTTGATGCCCTTAATTGATTTAGGGGAGAGTATAGGGGAAACTAGGGTAGAAGATCAAAAAACCCTCTCAGCAACCAGTTGAAATAGAGCAATGTAATCTTCGTCTCGGTTCCCAAACACTACCCCAATAACCTACCCAAAAAGAAGAAGAAGAAGAAGAAGAAAGAAAGAGGATAAACGTCCAAGGCATCCACCAAGATACCTTGATCGAGACAACCTGAGAACACCTTCGATCCTTCCTCTTCTAAGAAAGGGACCGAAGGAGAAACATCAAGTGAAAAAGCAACCATTGTCGGAGGGTCGATGTCCTTCGGAAACCAACCACTAATAAACTCGATGTGACCAACTCGAGACCGAAGGTAGTCAAAAAAAGCAGCAAAAGAGGGAGGGAGACCCAAGGCACTCACCCAGAGGGAGGGAGACCCAATACTTTGAAATTTTTCTGAACAAGGATGAGGGGAAGGACCAGGATTGAGAGAGAAGGAAGAACACCCCCAGAGGGAGGGAGACCCAAGGCACTCACCTGAACAAAAGAGCCAGAGCAAAGGTCTTTCTTAAAAGAGGGGGAGAGGTCAAAAGACAAGTCTCCCTTAGAGCTCTCGTCGAAAGATACGTCCATCGAACGATGAGAACACGTGTCCAAATCCAAGATCGAACATATGTATCTCTCTTGATATGAAAAGCCAACATCGACAGGGCTTTTAGATGTGATGATGCCATCCATCTCCCATGTGTTTCTGTCGACAAAAGAGAGGCCCTTACATGGCAAACTGTCGCAATCCTCTACCCTGAGAAGAGGACACATGTCCTCTCTAATTAAATAAGATTGGTCCACTGGCGTTGAAGAAACGTCGAGAAGAGCAACACAAAGTACTAAGATGTCGAGGCTATTAACGTCAACCACCTTTGAAGCGCCAGTCATATCAGAGCAAAGGATGACACCAAGTTGTCTCTAGACTCTCGCAGAACACTACCCTGGAAAGCGGGCACCTATCCTCGGAAATTAAACAAAACCAACCCACCACCTCAAGCAAAACGTCAAGAGGATTGCACATAGAAAAATTAGACACGTCTCTTACTAAGCGGGCGCAAGAGCTATCTCCCCCCTACACGTGGCCATAGCAGTTAGCATTGCTCAAAGTGGGCCTTAAGAGATACGGCCCACTGAGAGCAATTGATGGCAAGACAAATGGAGATGGCAAGATGTCGGGATGAGAAATTGGAATGGCCTCCTTAATCAAGGACCCTACAACCTCCAGTCCCACTTATGGGGGGGATTTCCGCCATCCACGTTGACTTGTTGATGCCTAAGGATGGAGAATCATGAGGACGAAGATGAAAGGCAGTATCAACAGGGAGGACAAGTAGCTATTGAGATGGTGAGGTATTAGGATGAGAGATTGGAATGGCCCCGCTTGCCTTAAACATGGACCCTATAGCCCTTGGGCCCACCTGTGGGGGGATTTCCGCCCTCCACGTTGACTCATCGATACCCAAGGATGGAGAACATGAGGTCGAGGACGAGAGTCAGTATCAGTAGGGAGGACAGGTGGCTACTGAGAGAGGATCGACTAGCCCGTGTCTGAACACATGTATGCACAGGCACCTCAGGGGATACTACACACGTCGGAATAGGAAGACTCACCTTGCATGTGGGACTCTCCCTGGAGGGAGGACCACAGGAGTATGGCTTTAGAGAACCGCCAACCAGTGCACGAGAGGACGATGAGGGGGTCAGTTGAAGGCCGCCATTAACGCCAGCTACAAACTCCCCAAACTGAGCAAACACACCATGACTAGCTTCCTAGATCACCATCAGCGGAAGAGAATCATCACTGACTTTAACTGTAATGATTTCCAGCACCAACACCGTCTTCTTCACTTGGATGCAGAGCCTTGCTAAGCTAAGCTCTTCCCACCTCTTAGTGGCTTGGTCCACTATGACCACTTCCCCTATACAAGAACCCAAAGTTAGAAAGACTCCTCAAACCAGAGCTCTAATGGCAGATCCAGGAAAAGAAACCACACATCTGACGTACCAAACAACAATCACTCTACCCATTAGCAAATGGACCACACCAAACCAACACGTTAAATTTGGCTTGTAAAGACCACCTTATTGATGTTTTCCAATGAACGAAGGGAGGCCCAAACTAAGGACTAAGGTCACGAAGAAGAATATAACCTAGACCTAAACTACAGTAGAACTCAAACCATACGACAAGATCATGTAAAGAATAACCCGGACGTAGAGACACCACTAGACTCCATTAAAGAGCATCCCATGCCTTTGATAAGACACCCGAAGGAATGAGAATTAGAGGACAACCGTCTACCGACTTGGAGACTAAGATTGAGGGTGCTACCTGCGAGGAAGGAGAAGACTTAGGAATGGTCTCAAGATCTCCTAACGAAGAAGAGGGAGGAATCCTAGAAGAGCCTCCTTGTAAGAGACTGGATCACCCTTAAGAACCTATCCCCCCTCTACCACAATTAGCAAAGGCGGATTGGAGATAGGAGAATGTGAAGCCCTCGAAGAAGGCTCCTTCGTTGAGTGATATCCCCCTTCCACCTTCTATTCCTTATTTACTTCCTTAGGCCCAAAATAAGCAATCTAAACTCTAATTTATTTGTCGTTGAAGTTTTGGCCGTTAAGGCCTTGAATGGCCTTGGTGAGATCTTCTTCCTTGTCCATCCTCACAAAGGTGAAACTCCTGATGGAAGCCAAGCCGTTAAACCTAGGGATAAGTACTTCCCTAACTTTCCCAAATCTTCTAAAAACTCGGGAGAAATGTAACTCCATCCATTCTTCTGGGAAGTGATCCACAAATAGAGTAGGAAGCCCCCTCAACGGATCAATCGCTTTCCTCCGATTATTCTTTCTTCCCCTCTTTCTACATTTACCGGCTGGAATCCAAACTCTTGAATTGTCATCTTGGTCGTACTCAGTGACCGCTTCCTAACGATGAAGTTCCAAGTCCTTCCCTTTTGATGGTCTTGTTCTAGTAGAAGCATCAAATTGGCATTGTCCATAACTCGAGTCTCCTCTGCTATTTGGATGATAGGATCTAGCCGCCTTAACTTCCCTAGAGAAAGAAGAGAAACCTCTCTACAGATCTCCCCCAACTGCCCTGAAAAGGATCACGGCCCTTTCTGAATGATTCCTTCCTACGAAAAGCGTGATCTCTCTCTCCCAACATTTATTCTACATCGTTTGCTTTCACCGAGAAACATCTTTTCTCAAATTCATTATTTACAAAATAATCTCTTAAATGTCAGCAATCGTGAAGAAAGATTCTATTCGAAACATCAGATGATCTATGTTCTTCTTTCTTTTTTTTTGTTGGGGGTGGAAGGGGAAAAAATCCTTAAGGGTTACCTACCATTCCTTAATGGTGGTGAAGATTGTCATTGTTTTACTTATTTAAATTCAATGCATAATTTGTTAAATTTTGAACTGCAACTCATTGATAGAGTGATCATTTGTAAATTGTGATGAGTGATGATTAACACGAGTTATATGACAGTTCTAAGAGGACACAAATACTTCTAAAAATTGTGCCATGTTGCATGTTCGACACTATTGGATATGACTTAAATAAACAAAACTACTTTCTTTTTTTTTTCTTTTTTTTTTTTGGAGAGAGAGAGAGAGAGAGAGAGAGAGAGAGAGAGAGAGAGAACAAAACTACTTTCTATGCTTAATTATTATTATCTTCCATTTTTTTTTTTTGAAATGCTTCTTTACATTCAAAATTTTGATTTTAGGTTTACTATTATTAGTTTTTATTTATGGGTTGTTACATATAAAATAATTCTACTGAGGAAGGAATGCAGTAAAAACAAGGTTAGTTTCAGAATTATTATTTTTTAAAGTTCCTTAAACGCCTATTGCCACAGTGAGGTCATCAAGCTCCCCTAAAATGAATTTACCCTTCCAGTCTATTTATGTTGTTTTTGAGATCCTAGGATCAGTGCTGAATAAATCAGAAATTATTCAAACAATTTACTCTTGGAAGGAAGAGAACAGACACCAGCACCACTTAATCTAATGGGCAGGAGTGTAGAAAGAGAGAATACAAGGAGATGAGTGTTACTCACCTTGGGAAAGAGTTATGGGCATCTGGGTTGGAAGAACCAAGTGCATCGTAGACAGTAAGTGTTGACACATATAGTCTGATGATAGGTGGATGACTCGCTATGGCAGTGTGTAGGTCCCTGACATAGGGGGTCAGGAATATGGAGGTCTATTTACAAAAGTTGCATATGAGTTTAGGAAAGGTATTAGTTTTAGTGCAGGATTAGCTGATAGAATTAGGTTATGGGAGGAACCTGTGTCCAGGCCTCTGTAAATTAGTTTATATGGAGGTCTTGATACCAGTGTTATAAAAGAGTGGGGGTAGAATAGTATGGGAATGTATATGAGGAAGGTTTTGTACAAGTGTCATGAGCAAGTGGCTGCAGGATAATATGGGAACTTGTGTGTATAAGTGAAATCTTGAGGATACAGATTCATTATTAGAACTGAGGTATTTAATAGGCAGACATCTCTCGGTGCAGTTGGAACTGAAGAATATGGAACTGGGACCCTCAAGATCCCTTCTCAAGCAAGTCTTTCTTCAAGGATCTATCCTAGAGGGGACCTCCCATCGCTTTAGCGCAGAGGTTAGGTTGCTTCAGTTCGTCTAAGGAGGCACTTTGTGAGGCAGCAAGGATTGACAAACCTTCCCACTCTAGAACACGGTAGTAGAAAGATTCAATTCACCTACATCAGCTCTTAGTATAGAGCGACTTTTTCCCTTAATTCCATCAGTGTTTTTCTTCTTATTGATAAAACTTACACCCCCCAACTCAATTATTTTTGTTTCATTACTCAAACCAATTTACTTATTAATGTACAAACATTCATTACAAGAATATAATGAATTACACTAAAGGAATTTTAGATTTTCAATAAAAGGAAGAATGCTGATCTATATAGAGATTTAATTTTTCAGATCAAAGGACTGGATACTCTTCTAAACATCACATAAACTTCTTTTTTGAATGGTCTAATCCTTTCATAATCTAATACTTTATAAAAATAGAAACTTGGAAATTTTTAATGTTTCACATGGAAAAAGACGTTATAGTCGAGAACATTACATAAACTAAGATAAACTTACAAATTGCCAAAAGAGGCCAACTCATAGAACATTGTTGTATATAACATACATTGTATATAAACTGAGGAAAACGTTGTGCAACACATTGGATCATTAGTCGCATCACGATTGTCATTTTGTACTACAAATAAGTGATTCTACATCTACAATAGAATAAATAGGTACTGACCTGTGAAACTTGATCAGCAAAAGAATTTAGAATAGACTTCCACTTTGATACATATGTTGAGGTCCAACTAGTGCTCTTTGAGGTTTTCAACCCATCTGCAGGTAATGACATTGAATTCCCAAATTAGCATCTATAGCTATGGAATATTTGTGAAGACCACTTGAGTGTACAATACTTAATTGTTTAAATGCTACTAAACAAGTAACTCTGGCCCCTAGAGCTGAGATTCCAGAGAATAACCCATACCGGTTCATCAAATCACTGTTGGCTTTGTCAATACTATAAGTGGAAGGTAATATATATATATATATATATATATATATATATATAAAAGCTATTTTAAGACCCAAAAAGCTACTTTAATATATATCCCTAACATGTGGACGATGTGATCCCAAGTATGTGCATGATCCAGTCAGTGGATCATCTTTTCATGCATTGCCCATTTGAACACAAAGTGTGGAGTAGCCTCTTTAGGATGTTCAATATACCATGGATGATGTTGGAATCAATAGGTGACTTATTTCTGGCTTGGCAGGGAGCTGGACTTAGGAAGCATGAAAGAATTCATTAGAGGTTGTCTTTGGCGGCTAACCCTTGGGTGCTATGGGTGGAAAGAAATGGTAGATGTTTCTGCAATAGTAGCAATTCAGAGGAGGAGGTTTTTAGTAGGGCGAAGCTCCTTTTTGTGGAGTGGGCCTCTTGTATTATTTCTCTTAAGGATTTTAAATGCTCCCTTTTGTTTGGGCTGTAGTTTTGTGCGCCATCTCGGCACCCTCTTTTAATAAAAGCATTGTTAATTCTCAAAAGAAAAAAATTGTGAGCCTCTTCCATGGCCGGTCCAGAAGAACCCAGGTAAAAGAGCAAGGTTGATGTCTAGTGAGCAGAGTGAGCCTCTTCCATGAGAGAGAGAGAGAGAGAGAGAGAGAGAGAGAGAGAGAGAATGCGCCAATCCCACATAATGTATTCACACCATCCAACCCAGCTATCTGATGCATCAATTCAGAAAACTCCAAGCACCCAAAACTCACCCCGAGCCCAAAGTAATGTGGGCCACAGGAAAGGGAACAAGCTAGGACGGAATGTCAACCCTTGGATTTCACAGGGGCCCACCTGAGTCGTAAAACAGCCTAACTCCTGTCCTCACCCTTCATCTGGACTGGATGAAGGGCATGGATGGCCTTAATTACATATACATAACATGGTGGGCCACCCACACTAATCAACAGCCTCTCAATATGTTACTTCTGCTGTGGCTCATCTGAGTTTTGGATTGGGCTGAATTTTTTGGGCTCTTGAGGTTTTCTCAGGTGATGCATCTTATGGACGGGTTAGATTCCATGAATACATAACAGGGTCTCACATCTTCCAAGTAGCATCATAAGCTTATAGTGGTACCGGTACCATTAGAGTGTGCCCCTTGGAAAAATACCTAAGAAATATTTTGTAATCATTTAAAGGGGAAGAAATGAGATCTGTCATCCAAATTGCAATCTGAAGTAGTAAGGCCGCATTCACTCATTAATTTACGACAATTCTGTATCGGCTTCATAAAGACAATCATAATGTAATCAGTGGACAAGAAAAGCAAATATTCAAACATCCTAAATTGGTGCAAACTACAAATGCATGAATGGAAGGACATCAAGATCCGTAGTGACTTGGACATATAGATTCAAACATAAACTGTTATTTGCAATCAAGCCTCATGAAACTAGTAGATATTATCTAATTTAGCCCTTTAGATTCTTAGAATGAAAATTATAAAGTATATGGCTTGCATTCAAACCTAATTTATCTCCCTGATCGCTCTTCTCCGTTCTATCCACTGTATCTCTTGAGAGTTTCAATTGATCCTCATACCGTTCAATGCCCTCAAAAAGATCCGCAGCAGCTTCTCTAGCACCTTGGTCCATGCTCGTATTAGCTATGCCCTTTTGGAAGTCAGGTTCACGTACTTCAAGCCTCATTTCGATATCCATTATCGCAGCACCAGAATATTCGATGTCAGCTTCCATAGCCCACACCTCATTCATGTCCATGGGAAGAACCCTTATGTTATGAATATAAGGAGGAAGATTCCCAATATCCAGGTTGGTGCATGTGATTCCACCAACATAATTTGGGGTCCGCATATTAGACAGCATCCTCTGTCATATTGAAATAAAGCAAAATAAAGATTAAATTCCTCATACAAGTCTGAAAATGCAATAGAAAATCTGTGTCACATTGACAACCTGAATGCGTATGTGTAAGAAACTGTTGATCTCTGCACTTCTTTTGGCATCGAAAAAGAGCCGCGAAAACAACAAATTCCAACAAAGGGTCCCCTCATCATTACCAAACTTTTCATCAAAATCCGTCTCAGAAAGGACAGAGAGGCGGCCATGGCTATCTGAATGATCCAATGTCGATGGCAATGGTAGCACCACATCATCTTCTTCCAAGGCATTGTTTGCAGTTTTCTCTGACGAAGAAGACTTTACTGAGGCAGAGGGCAAGTATCTGTCCTGAGCGGAACGGAACTTGTCAATGATCTTTCTCTCTTCACGAGCCGTTGGTGACATTGTACTTGTTTTGCATTCAGCACCACCCTTAGAAGCCTTCTTGGCAAGCTTTTTCAGAAAAACACGAACCTTTGAAGAAGACCCGTCAAGCCTAATCTCTCTTTCTGTTGGCTCACCAAGCCCTGCAGCAGGCTTCATAAATGAAGGGTATTCCACATTTAAGGCTTGCACATACTTGTGGAACTCTGCATTCAGCTTGACGTGCCAGTTTATTCTCTCCTTGTCTACACAGGAGGCAAGACGGAGGGCTTTGCACCAGGATTCCTTCTCCCAAGAAGTCTCGAGATATATGTAACAAGTGTTGCTTCCATTATAAACTACTGATTTACGGTTTTCGATTTTAAGAGGGTACTTTTTGGCCCTACAATACAAACCAGAAAGCAAAGCTAGATTGCTATAACAGGAGCAAGAAAAACAGAATATACTTGTATTACTTTCTATCAGCATGACTGAGATGCAGGAACACCTGATGTTGATGTCAGATGAGGAAGTGACGTGTACAAAATGGTGACCCAAGAAAACCCAGCATATGCTTATAATTCCACATAATTATATCACAATGTTGGAATGCATTGAAACGATGTATTTTATAATACTAATAATGCTGAAAACAAGAAAAAAGATGCACATCATGTGCCTGACATGCATGGTTCAGAAAATCAGTATCATATCAGCTGATGCAATCGTATCGACTCCATATCCGCCTGATACAATATGCGATACAGGAGCCGAATCAGCCCACCTAAAAAAAATGGCCTGTATCGAATCCATATCTGAGTGATATAATATGAGATACAGGAGCCGAATCAGCCCGCTTCAAAAAAAAATTGGCCAGTATCAGCGGATACAGGCATATCGGTTCCAATACAGCCTGAAACAGCCACAAAAGCCCAAACTAGAAGAAAAAAAATCATTCTCTGATTTTCTTTTCCTATTCTTTTTCTTCATTTCAACAATGGAGGAAGCTTAGAAAGTCATTTTAGACTTGGATCAAGGCCTACTTTGGGGATCAAAACAAAATATTTGAACGGGATTGGACATATGGAAGTTGAATGAACCATTATGGGAAAAAATGGGGATAATGGTAAACCATTACTTTTCTTCATATCTTCATCTTCTTTTCATTGTATTTCAATTAAATGAACCTAATTCACCAAATCATGCTTGGTTAATGTTCAATTTGGGCCCACTTGGTTAACTTCCAGCAGGCCAAGTGAACACACAACATTCTTATCAAAGAATGTTCTGATGAAGCATTATATATGTTTCCAATATTTCCAATATAAAAATATGGTTAGATAGTTGAACTTCTCCTTTTAGCTTTTCTAATATTTTCACACTAATTTTTTGCTTTAAAAGTTTAAAAAAAAATAAAAAATTGATCCTATACTTGCCGATACAGATACGATACGCCCGTGTCATATCAGTTTTCAACCAAGCCAATACACCCCTGGATACTGATATTCAGAACCATGAAAACATGTTCATCAGGCACAATATTTTTTATAAACAGTGTCGTTGTAACAAAGATTACCACTTTCTTGAAGATAAGCTTGAGGCAGAAACAGCAACTACTACGCAACCCACAAGGTGGATTTTTGCTTGAGAACCACTGGAATCTGTCAGGATAAGCAATTGATCTTGAATCTTCGCATACTTTTTGACAGGGAAAACCTCCACAATTTCCTTCTTGCTCTTTTGTTCCTTGGTTGCGTTCGTTGATGATTCTTTTGGTGAGACTTTTGGGACCGAATCTAATACCCATATTGCTCCCTGATATCAACTTAGAGAAATTTCAATCAATCAAAGGAAAACCTTGGAATCTGACAGGCAAAAGAAATCTTCAATTTTTTAAAGTACATGTGTGCATACAGTGAAGTAAAATAAGTGCAGGTCTGTCATGGTTGACATCTAGGCCAGATTTTGGGAGAGGCTCAATCAAGCACCATTCTCATATAAAATAGACCAAGCATTAACAAATACAGCGGCGACTTTAAGGTTGAAGCAACCTGATTGTCTCACTGCATGGTAAATCTACCAGAGTTCTTTTCAGTGGAAGAAACTGTTCAGAAAAGAGCTAAGATAATACATGTGAATAAGACCATATATAGACAAGCTTAATCAACAACCATTGAGAACATAAGCATGTGTATGTATCTTCAAGTGAAGTCCATAAATAATATTGAAATATGAAACCGTGTGGATTATAAACAAATTATCTGGGAAAGAATGGAAGTTAAATTTTCAAAGAACCTCCAAACTCATGCACCTCTAGGATGTATAATAATAAAACTAAGCCAAAACCCATCAACCCAAAGCACATAGGAATAGGATTTGGGACTAATATGAAGATATCAACTACAAAACTCTAGAACTGCTTGCTCCCGAAGAGAATATGGCTGTGATATTCCTATTTCCAGAGCTGGATAGCCCCAGTGATCGGGCTAAAATTCCAAAATTTGAATGCATTATCCCTTGAGCGCAGTAGGAGTTGGAGCAAGAGTGGATTCCAGAGTGGGAGCTGGAAGAAGCGGTTCTAAGAAAAAGTAAGAGAATGGGAGGATCTAGAAAGCATCTTGTACTTGCATCCAATAAAAATAAAAATAAATAAATAAATAATTTGTTAGAACTTTTGTATTCAAACAATGCCAAAAACTACAAGCAGTACAAATTTGATTAAGCTAAAGGTGGTCGTGCATGACCGCTATAGTTGGTTGTAGAAGTAAGAGGGTGTGTCCTGGAGTATTGGAGTAGCATCATCTTGGGTAGAAAATTTTAGCTTCTGAGAATAACCTTCGTATCTAGCAATGTCATCGCATGACAACATCACCCAAGTTTACCTGAAGGCTACTTACAGAGGCACACTCCAGTGGTACCAGGCAGATTTGAGGCCACGGGATGCAAGCATAAAATCCAACCCATCCATTACATGCTTCAATGCATGTTACACCCATCCATTATATGCTTCAATGCATGTTACCCCCAGATACCTACAACCATGCTAATACATGAACCAGGTGGGCCACACCGATGGGAACATGTTGGGAGGGAACGCCTACCCTTTTATTGCATAAAGGGCCTGCCGTGTTTTTTTTTTTGAGAATTAACGCAGGAGATTGTATTGATAAAACAAAAGAAAAAAGGACAGGAAAGGAAAAAACACAGCTCTGCTGAGATAGCAGAACTGCTAAACAGCTAGGAAATCAAAGTTACAATCTAAAGCCTTAATAGAGTAAGTTGCCCATTCAACCAGGAACTGGATCGCCCTAAACATGGTGGCCTCCACAGAGTTGGCTTTGTCGTTGAAACACCGGTTGTTCCTTTCGACCCAAACAGCCCACAAAACCGCGAGAAGGGCCATACGCCATAAAGGGGTGCGGTGTTTCCCGTATTTGACCCCATGCCAGGAGAGAAGGAGACTATTAGTCGAAGCCGGAAAACACCAATGCACGTTGAAGCGGAGGAGAAAAGCCGACCAAATCTTGTGGGTGTAAGGACAATGAATGAAGAGATGATTCACCGTCTCTTCTTTGGCCATGCAACAAACGCAAATATTGGTCATCATCATTCCCTGCTTCCGCAAGTTGTCAACAGTGAGAACCGTCTGTTTACCCACCAACCAACCGAAAACCGCGATTTTAGGAGGGACAATATTTCCAGCCATAGTACCGCAACAGACCAGCAGGAGGGGGAAGTTTGCCGAGCAAGAACCCATAGAGGGATTTAACAGAAAATCTGCCCTGTTTATCCAGACGCAAGGACAGACTGTCAGGCACGTTGAGATTAGGCGATAGGCTGTAGATGCGATTGAGGAGGGCGGCGAATTCGTCTATCTCCCATTCCCAAAGATTCCTTCTACATTCAATGTTCCAAACAAGAGTTCCTCCTACTAATGATAAATAGTTAGCTACCTTACTGAGGGGGAATTTGGCGATGCGAAAGATATTCGGGAAGGCTGTACAGAGCGTATTGTTCCCCGACCAGGGGTCCAACCAAAACAGAGTAAGGGAGCCATTGTTGATCACTATAGAGATACCGCTGAGGACATCCGGCTTGGTAGAGAAGATGTCTCTCCACATGACAGACATCTTGTATTTACAGCTGCTATTAGTCCACCAACCCCCGTCAGGCCTGCCATATTTACTCTTTATCAGCTCATTCCATAAGGACCCATCTTCATTCCCGAGTCTCCACAACCATTTCCCACGAAGGGCGCGATTCATGAGTTTTAGATCCTTGAAACCTGCCCTACCATCTTGCATCGGACAAAAGACCACCTTCCAATTAACCAGATTAAAATTTTCCTTTTCGGCCTTGCCTTGCCAGAGGAAATCTCTTCTAAACTTATCCAGAGCATTCGCAACCGACGTCGGGCACTTGAACAACAAAATGAAGTAGATAGGAAGGTTTGAAAGCGCTGAATTTATCAGAGTTAGACGACCCCCCAATGATAAATACCTGCTCTTCCAATTGGCTAAATAAGACCTGACTCTGTCAATGATCTTTTCCCAAGTCTTCTTAGGAGGCTTCCCGACACACAGCGGGAGACCCACGAAAGAGGTAGGGAAGGAATCTACCGCGCAGCGGAAGAAATCGGCGTGCTCCTTAGTTTCAGCTTCCTCCATATTCATCCCTAGCATTGTGGACTTGGACATGTTAACCCGAAGGCCCGATAGAACTTCAAAATAGCGGATTATAGTGCGTAGGTTGCTGACTTTAGCTTGCTTGGCATCACTGAACAGGAGAATGTCGTCGGCGAACTGAATGTGGGATATCATAGTGGGCATCCCCTTCACTTTAAAACCTCTAATAAGGCCAACTTCCTGACCCCTACTTAGAATTCGAGAAAGGGCCTCGCCCACGATCAGGAACAGAAAGGGGGAGAGCGGGTCGCCTTGGCGAAGGCCCCTCGAGCTAGGGAAAAACCCTTTAGGCGATCCATTGACGAGGACAGAGAAGACTGCCGAGCCCACGCATTCTTTGATCCATTTGCACCACCTCTCATCGAAGCCCATCCTTTGAAGCATATGCGTGAGGAAGTCTCAGTCGACATGATCGTACGCCTTCTAAATATCCAATTTGCATATGAGGCCCTTGGTTTTGGATATGGATCTGGAATGAAGACATTCATTAGCTTTTAGTGCGCAATCGATGATCTGCCGACCGGGAATGAAGGCACTTTGGTGATGAGAGATAACGGAGCCAATAACCCCAACCAGACGAGAGGCCAGGACCTTGGCTAGAATCTTGTATGGGCCCCCGATCAGGCTAATCGGTTTGAAATCAGTCAAAATATTGGCTCCCTGACACTTGGGGGTGAGGGTGATGAAAGAGGCCCCTAGCCCTCTGGACAACTTGCCTCTCGCGTGGAACTCGGAGAAGAAATCCATAACATCTCCTTGGATAAGCTCCCAGAAGCATTGGAAGCACGCAATTGGGAAGCCATTGGGCCCTGGTGCCCTGTCCCCTTCCAGATCCTCAATGGCCTTCTTTACCTCAAGGGTAGAGAAGGGAGCTTCAAGAATGGCTGCTTCTTCTTCGGATAGCTGCTTCTTCTTCGGATATTCGGTCGAAGTGGAGATCGTCGAGGGTAGGTCTGATCCACCCTTCATTCCTCAGAAGGTTGTTGTAGAACCGAACTACTTCTTCAGAGATAAGATCCTTGTCGTCAGTGCGAGTACCCCCTATCGTTAGACTGCTAACCGCATTTGTTCTGGATCGTTCACTAGCCATACAATGAAAGAACTTGGTGTTTTTATCGCCTTCACGGATCCACTTGCACCTGGACTTCTGACGCCATGATGTTTCTTCCTCTAGCCAGGCAGCCAGGGATTGAATCAGATGGATCCTCCTTAGAAAGGACTGAGAAGAATTTCCGCCTGCCTCAACGTCCCGGTCGATCTTCTTCAGCTCAGCGATGATGCTCGCAAGCTCAACTTCTCTTTTTCTCGCCTCAGATGAATCCTCCTTAGAAAGGGCCTGCCGTGTCGTATGTATAAAATCTAAGCCATTCCACCCTTCATCTGATCTAGATGAAGTGTTAGGCCGAAAATCAGGCTGATCTTATATTCCGGTGGGCCCCTACATAAATCAAAGGGTAAGCGTACCCTCTCACATTTTCTCTTGCGTTGTGGCCCAGTTGAGTGTTGGATCGGGCTGATTTTTAACACCTGTGAGTACTAAGAAGTGATGCATCTGATGGACAGATTGAATGACCTTCATCAATCACATGGGCCCCACATCTACCATTGGAAGCTTACAGTAGTACTGGTACCACTCGAGTGCACCCCTTGTCTATATACACCATCCCCTCTGTGCAAGTGACAATAACCATTTGGAAAAATCTTAAGTCAGTACCACCATGACTAAAGAGAGCAAGATTAAAAGGACAACATTATCAGTCGCTTGTTCTCAAATGAACATCAGATATATATATATATATATATATATATATATATATATATATATATATAAATCTTAAAGAACAAAATGTAGAATGAACAATTGAACTCATCATCACCATCTAAGCCTTATCCCAACTAATTGAGAACGAAGAATTGAACTAGAAACCTAAAACAAACAAACCAAGCACCCAAGATGATCCCAGCCATGCATGTCCTCCTTCCACTCACAATCAAAATATGACTTAGACAAGGGAGTCCCTTAATGATTCAGGTGTAAAGATAAATCTATTTCTATGGGCATAGTCCTACCTAAAACAACAAACATAAACACAGAACTCCCAATGGAATTTGGGCTCCCTTGGAGTATTGTTGAGTCCTTTGCGGTAATTCCGAATCTAAATTAGGAGTTTGGGCTGCATTTGGACGCACCGTTTAATTGAATTGCAATCAATAGGTCCAAAAAATCCACCTTGTTTGGATGCATCATTGAATTGAATGAATCGTAGTAATTAGGTCCAACACAAATAGAAGCCCCAGGAATGCAATCACCCCACATCCCACGTGTGCACGCTCCACACATGTGCATAAGAAAAGGCCCACTTTCCCTTTTTACCCCATCCCTACTTTCCTTTTCTTTCAAATCTCTACATTAGGAAATATCCCTACTTTCCTGTTCTTTCAAATCTCTACATTAGGAATTTCCTTTCTTTCATATCTCTATATTAGGCAAGAAGTAATTTTAGATTTTCTTATTTAAGTGCTTTCCTATTTAGGTAGTTTCATATTTTTCAGATATTTGCTAGCTAGGAATTTTATTTTTAGATTCCATAGATTTTATTATAGATTGTAGGGACTCATTATAAATAAGGCTTATTAGACCTATGGAATAAGATAGTTGAATGATATTCTCTTTTGTGAAAACTCTCTTGTTTTCTCTAAGGTAGTTGTTGAAGAAGAAGTGATCTCATTGTTGAGCTTGTTCATAATCTTGCATTCTTTTCTTTTTTATGGTTTGAACTTTAATCCGGTACATTAATTCTTATTGCAATTAACTTCTCCCATGATCTGGTTGCATCACCCAAGGAGCTCAATTGCCCAATGTCCTAAACTTCCGTAAGTTTGAGTTTGGATGCACTATTGAATTGCCATTAGTAAAACAAGTGGAAATGTCATAGCTTTTTTTTTACACATGCACTCACACCACACATGCATTCACACCACAGTGGGATTTCACCACAATGGGTACTCGAACCCATGGCCTCATGTTGAAACTCTTGTGAGTTTATCATTGAGGCATGAGTAAGGACCCTGGGAACGACATAGCTTGAGTTTGTAGAATTTTGGGAAATTGGGCGATTGAGCTCCCCAAATTTGCATTTGGGAGGGACATGGCACTTTGTACTTATTCATTTTCATATCATCCCAAATCAATTCTATAAATCATCAGAAAGAAAGAAAATTCCAAATACTGAATCACCCCGAATTCTACAACTTCATGCTTTTATCATTATCGTCATTACTCCCAATTAAGTAATCAAGACCGGAACTTGGAATTCTACAATTCTATTAGTAGCATAAATACAACCTTGGTGAAAATGGAGAAACCCGAAAAAGCAAATTTGATGCAAACCCGAATGGGGAAGCAAAAGGATTAATAAGAAACGAAAGAGATTGCGGGAAAAAAAAAAAAAAAAAAAACCAACAATCCTCTAGCCAAATGCTAGATATCACGAATGCAAGACGTGAGCAAGCTCAACGGTCCTCTAGTCTAAAACTAAACATCACTTCCCCCCCCCCCCTCAACAAGCCTACCGTAGAGAATAAGAAATTTTCATAAAGAGAATATTAATCAGCATGTCTTATTCCATAAGCCATAAGCCCTATTTATAATCAAAGCTTACAATCAGTAATAAAAGCTACAGAATCTAAAAATCTGCAAAAATAAGAAAGCACCTAAATAACAAAGCATTCTAATTAAGAAAATGCCTAAAATAAGAAGATACTTACATAAGAAAATATCTAAAATTATTCCCCTGCCTAATATAAAGATATGAAAGAAAGAAATTTCATAATAAAGAGATTTGAAAGAAAAGGAAAGTAGAGATGAGCTAAAAAAGGAAAGTGTATATTTTCTTGTGCACACGTGCTCGCGTGCTTGCGTGAGATGCGGGCCTTTTCTTCAAATCTTGATCAATCAGCATGTGTGGCCATTTGGTTGCATCAATTCTACCTGTCTTTGAAAACAACTCGTCCTCGAGTTTAAATTGGTAGTCATAATCTCATGAGAAGATCCTCGTTTGTAGTGCGTCTTCTTCGGCTTCGCTGGTAGTTGATGGTGGAGACCTACACACCTAACGGGTAGTTGGTGCATAATATGGTGTTGAAACACGAACCATCTTTTCTTTTGCTTCTTGTTGGTCCTCCACTTTCTGGACGTCGATTGTGGCCCCTTCGTCACAATCCGCTTTCGATTTGCATACACGAACCATCTTTTCTTTTGCTTCTTGTTGGTCCTCCATGTTCTAAACATCGATTGTGGCCCCTTCGTCACAATCCGCTTTCGATTTGCATACCTTAATTGATGTTAAGATGGTACTATTGTGTTGACCTATATGGAGTTTGCAACTATGTTTGTAGCACTATCCATCTCTTTGACCATCAAATCGTCCATATATGTTAAACCTTCAATCTCCTCAATTGGATCAACCATTAGTTGATCTTTTGGTTTTACTTGAATTTCCTCCATTCTAACCATTAATCCATCAACCAATCCAAAGGAGGATTCCACACTATCTATAAACATGTCATTCCTTGGAATGCTGGATAAAACATATTGAAACCCATAAAGCTTTTCCTATTCAATCAAGGGCTCAAAGCAAGCTCTCACGAACTCCTTCCGTTCCTTGAATTCAGTTGCAATATCTTCCTTGGATGCTTTAAGCTCTCACGAACTCCTTGGACAAAACATATTGAAGCCCATAAAGCTTTTCCTATTCAATCAAGGGCTCAAAGCAAGCTCTCACGAACTCCTTGAGTTCCTTGAATTCAGTTGCAATATCTTCCTTGGATGCTTTAAGCTCCCTCTTGACCTCCTACAAGTTCTCCTTCCACATCTTTTGAATATTCGTAGGCATCACTGACATTTCCGTGTAATAGGATTCTTTTGGATAACCGACATGTGGGGATGGGTGTTGAAAGGAATCACTATAAGGCACATATGAAAATGGGTATGACTCAAGGTGATATGAATGGTGATCTTGATCATCGAAGTAACTCGGATAAGAATAGCGCGATGGATATGGAAAGGCATTGGAGTCCGAATAGGGATAATTGCATGACACATGAGAACATCTTCCTATCCGTGACATCTTTTTTTTTTCAGTTTCCCAAGATCAGAACTTGCTCTGATACCAATTTGATGCAAACCCAAAAAGGAAAGCAAATAAATCAATAAGAAAAGAAAGAGATTGTGGGAAAAGACACAACAATCCTCTAGCCAAATGCTAGAGATCACAAATGCAAGGCTGTGAGCAAGCTCAGCAGTACTCTAGTCTTGAACTAGAGATCACTTTCCCCCCCTTCAACAGCTACTGTAGAGAATAATAAATTTTCATAAAGAGAATATTAATTAGCATGTCTTATTCCATAGGCCTGTTTATAATCAAACCTTACAATATGTAATAAAGGCTATAGAATCTAAAAATCTGCAAAAATAAGAAATCACCTAAATAACAAAGCATTCTAACTAAGAAAATGCCTAAAATAAGAAGATACTTGGATAAGAAAATATCTAAAATTATTCCCCCTCCTAATATAAAGATATGAAAGAAATAGGAACTTTTCTAATCTAGAGATTTGAAAGAAAACTAAAGTTGAGATGAGCTAAAAAAGGAAAGTGGGCATTTTCTTGTGCACACGTGCAGAGGGTGCTCGCGTGAGATGCAGGCCTTTTCTTCAAATCTTGATCGATCGGCATGTGTGGCCATTTGGTTGCATCAAAATTGAACTATAAACACTCCACAAGCAAAAAAAAAAAAAAAATCTCAAAAATCTAAAAATCCAAGAATGAGATTGGAGCTAGCAATGCATCAGAAGTGAATGAAAACTGCAACCCAATTCGTTCCTGAGCTAACCTGCTTATTGAAAGCGAACGAGATCGATTCTTCAGCATTGAGGTCGCAGCCCGCTTGAGAATCAGAAGCTTTGGGCTCTTTGCTCTTCCGGCTCAATCGATCAAGGAGGTAAACGAGAAGCCATAACTCGGCAACCACGATGGCAACGGCGCCGAGGAGAAAACCCAGAAAGAGAGAGAGCATGGTGGGGCAGAATCAACAGCTCGGATGAGCGAAGAAAGGCTAGGATCGGACGGGGAAGAGAGATTGGAGAAAGGGATTGAGATTTGTGGAAATGGGTATCATTTCAATGAGTCTGGAGAAGAGCAAAGAATCGAAATTTTGGGATTGGAGATGAGGAATCTAAGAATATGAGAATCGAATGGGAATAAAGAAAGAAGTTGAAGAGAGAGAGAGAGAGAGAGAGAGAGAGAGAGAGAGACCGTTATGTATGCGGTAAGTCAATCACAGCTTTTAACGTCTGTGGAATCGTGTCTCGGAGAAGAGAGAGCGATGCTGCGATAGCATTTCCTCTCCTCGCACGCTTCTACACGTTGCCGGGTTGAATCGAGCGAGTCGACTCGGTCGTGGAAAATACCCGTTGGGCTCTTGTTTGAATTCATTTTTTTCTTTTTTCACACCGGCGGCTGTGTGTGTCCCACAGAGATGTCCGTTATCTGCTTTTTAAAGACCACAATGCGATAGCATTCAATATATCAGGCAGATCCAAAACAAGTCAGGTGGACCACCAAAAATGAAACAATGGAAACAGAAACATCTACCGTTGAAACCTTCTCAGAGTTGACCATGATACTTATATGTCGTCCAAACTGTTCACATGGTGATTACCATATCAGATAAACTATAGAAACAAATATCATCCACCAAAATTTTGTTTTCTTGCATCTTAATTGGTCTAGGTTGTCAATGATGATGTAAGCACTTGTGCATTAAATAAAAACTATATTAATAGAGTCCAATCACCTTGCAACATAGAAGAAATTTCTGCTCATGGTAAACCGAGGATATAAACTTTGAATGAAGACTTCCCACTTCACCTGAAAAAATGTTAACCACCATGCCAATACACATTATATTTTGTAGGTCTATGGTGTCCTGATGAACATATATTACACCAATTCAATCTATCTTTAATGACGGAGGTCCAATGAAGCTTCCTTTCTTGCTGCCAACACATTATAGCACCAACAAATGAAGGCTGGTGTGGGAGCAACACAAATACCCCTCCCTCTACTGCTGAAAAAGGAATTAAAAAAAAAAAAAAAAAAATTGTTTAGTAATGTTTATAATTGAGATGTTTATGAGTTAATTATATTAAAAATTGGACCAAATTAGCTAGCATTGCTGATAGTTGTACACGAGTTGAGCCGAGTCGAGCTTAGCATAGTTAGGCTCGGCCAGCGCCAGCCCCAACTCGAATTCAGCTCGGCTCGGTTCAATCAGTACCTCAAGCCAGTTCGAGTCAAGTTCAAGCTTGTGCGCATTTTCTAAAACGTATAGAATGCATCTTCAATTTTTCACCGAATGCAAAACAGTAACAACACTTTATAAACATTTTATCAAATACTCAACTAGCAATATAAAGATCAATTTGGGAGGGTAGTCTTACACTGTAAAGTTTTATCTTGTGATGACTTGTTTCTTTAATCTTCCGTTAAATGCTCATTTTGAAAATACCTTGATATGAGGAAAATATAAGAAACAACACTTCGTTGAATCATTTTATCGAATAGCGAGCATCATCAACATCAAAATAATCGAGTCACTAAGCCGATTCAATCCGAGTCGATCCGATTTGGGGTTTGAACTCGGGCAAGCTTGAACTTGGCTCAAATTTTTTCAAGCTCTAAAAAACAACTTGACTAAATCCGAATACAATTTTGAGATGAGGCGAGTCAAGCTTTTCAAAGTCGATTGGAGCAAGCTGACCAACTCATGTATAGCTCTAGCATTGCCAACACAACCCCAATTGTGGTGTTGTGATGTGTCTGGCACAGTAAGGCTGATCATAATATATGTGTTTTATATCAACGTCGTCCATCCATTCTACCTATTCATTCTAAGGCATGAACTAAAAAATAGAGCAAATCGAAAGCTCAAGTGAACCACACAATCAGAAATAGGAATCATTGATTGCTCATCACTTCACGATCAAGCCTTAAAATGATTAGTAAACATGGATAAACAATATACATAGAACACACACACACACACACACACACACACACACATATATATATATATATATCATGGTGGGGACCATACAGTATCAACCATTGGCCACCTAGCTTGTAGTAGTGTCACTGGCCAAACCGCATCCTTACTGATATCTTAGTGGTAAACTCACAAGAGTTTCATCACAGGGATCATGGGTCTGAAGGGTACCCATTGTGGTGTGTGGGTGTAAGTGTGTACGTGAAAAAAAAAAAATTCAGGCTGTTCCTCCGGCTAGATGGGTCACATGGTATAAATTACTATATTGTTTTTGGCCCACCCAATCAATGAATGAGTCTGATTTCCATACCAGTTTAACACCATATATGGTGTGACTCGACTTCTGAATGGATCAGATATTCTACAAATATAACGCGTGGGACGGATTTAAAATGAATGATATCAAACAGTTTTTTTTTTTTTGGTTGGCTTGTTAGTACACTCCACCCACCCACTGTGTTAATACTTCACTGTTAGCCAAGCCCACTAGGGATTGATGCCAAGACCTCAGTCTTGAAACTAAGTACCTTTCACTCTGTCTAGCACTTGCGCTGCAGATCAGGGTGTATGATACCGAAACAGTTGTGCGTTTTGTATTGTACGCATGTAGACATGAACTGGGGATGTGACTCACATGTATTCAATCCAAACTGTGAAAAATAGAACTTCCACTGATGATCAGTCATGGCCTAACAATAGCACTTTTGATGATCTTAACAGTCTGATTTGGTGTACATAAGGATGGTTTAAATGAGAATAATTCAATGGCTCTTGTTTAAAAAATTATTAAACTGGACATGATCTGCATCTGCAGCTGTGCCCATGAATTTGACGGCTTGGATTGTTGTAGAAATGTGCCATATTCACAATTCGTGGTTGCATGCATATTGACTTCCATAGCCCGCGTAAGTATCAATTCCTTTTCTTTATTTCCAGCGGTCAGGAGAGTGGGTCTGGGGACGGAGATTGCCTATTGACAATGTCAGTACCAAGGTGGCTACTGATATTGCCATGTGAGCCCATCATGATATATATATATATATATATATATATATATATATATATATATATATATATATATATATATATATATATATTATTGCCATGTGAGCTCATCATGATATATATATATATATATATATATATCATTTCCAGACAATTTTATCACATGAGACTAAGAGTCAGGCATATCTAAATCTTATATGGACCACACCACAAGAAAGAGTAATGAATAAATACTCACCATTAAAAACTTCTTACCTACCAAAAAAGTTTTAGATTAAGCTGATATTTATGTTTTCTTTTCAGCTAGATGTGCTTAGCCTAATCAATAAGTTGGATGACAATGAGCCTTATGAAGGTTTTATCGGTGGGTATTCAATTTCCACTGTTTTCTTATAGTGTGGTCTACTCCAGATTTGGATTTCTCTCATTTTTTGGTTCATGCTTTGTAATGATCTAAAAAAAAAACTGGACATCTTAGATCAAACAAATATACCATAAGAAGCCAAAGAGCACTATCAGTAGCCACCTGACTTCCCGCCAGCTCAGTCCGTAGGCGATCCACGTGGGAAGCGGATTGGCTGGTGTACCACACTGACACGCCACCAATCTGGGTGGTGTATTGACGTCACCAAGTTTCACGAGTCCTATCACAAGTTATGTATTATAATCCAACTATACTTTCATTCAGTAATATCTTAAGAAGCTTGAGCCAAAAGAATAAATTAGATCCAAAGAACAAGTGAACCGCGCGCATTGCAAAATCAATAGTGGATTCAACGTTACTATTGAAACCCTTTTGGGGTCACGAAGTTTTAGATCAATATCATATTTGTTTTTCCTGCTCATCAGGTACCTGTGACCTCATGATTGAATGGAAAATAAATGTTATGATAGCCCTATGGATGTTTTAATCAGTGGGAATTATTTTTCCACTGCTATTTGTGGTGTGGTCCACTTAAGCTTTAGTTATAAATGGTACTCTAAAATGATCCCATAAAATGATGAATAGTGTAGATATAATAAATACATCATCTTGAGGGCCATATAACTTTTATCTCCTTTGAACTGTTCTATGAACAGAAAGCTAACTACACACCAAAGCATGGACTCGATTCGACAGTGACCTCTCGAGAACTGAGGTCGGTACTTGTCGGTGCACTAAGCTCCATGATGTAACGATGTACATGCTTTATTCATGCTGTACGTTTATTTTTCAAACTCATTTTAGAGCATTAATAGGCAAACCCAAATCTACGGTGGGCCACACCAAAAGAAACAGTGCTAATTGAACTTCTACGGTCAAAAACTTATTGGGAGCCACAAAAGTTTTGTATAAAGATAATATTTTTGTTTTTCCTCCGTTCAGTTTATATGTTAATCGATGGCTTTAATGACAAATAAACATTACAATAGGCCTAAGGAAAATTTTAATGGTAACCCTTTAAGTATTACCATTTTTTTGTTATGATTTGTACCGCACTTATTTCTTGTTTCATACACTAAAATGATCCGATGAAAAAAAAAAAGCTGAAAGGCACGTATAAAACACATATACATCCTGGACAGGCCCACAATGCCGCATGAATCACTGACTGTGGGGCCCACCATGATATATGAGCCTAACATACAAGCTGTCCGTCCGATTTAAGCCTATTTTAGGGCATGATCTAAAAAATGAAGCAGATCCAAATCTCAAGTGGACCACACCACAGGAAACAGTGATGTGATGATTTACCATTAAAAACTTCTTGTGTACCACAAAAGTTTTGAATCAAGCTAATATTTTTGTCGTCCATCTAGCTCATTGTGACCTTATCAACAGTTTGGATGACAAATAAAAATTCTGTTGGGCCCCAAGAAGTTTCCAATGGTGGGTATTCAATCACCACCGTCTGGGATAATACCCTAAAATGAGCTGTCAAAAACAGATGGATGGCGTGGATGTAAGGATCCACCAAAGCCGAGTCCCTTTTTGCTGGTCTCGCGACTCAGAATCACCACCATGTCTCGATTCCTGGGGTCCATGCGCAAAGGTGATTGGATGATCGGAAGTGTCCATCGCATGGCCTAAGATCCAATAACAACACTGAAAACATGATCTGATCATTGATTCATTTACTCGAATGTGATCAATTGAAACATTTTCTTTCAATGGTACGCATTCAGCTACAAATATCAGTGGTAAGAATCATCGATTGGGATTGAGCTTCTTACAATGCACCGAAATCATGGACGGTTCCGATCATTAGGCCTTCTGTGCATGTGGGCCCAGTGAGGTATTGTTCATGATCCTACGTCGCAACTAGACAAAACAAACTAAGGTAGGTAACACAATTTAAATGCCCGGTTTGGACGTTCTAAAAACGTACACGTGGCCTTGTTATTTAAACCACTAAATTTGCTGGGCCCACAAACGTAGATGGCCCAGGTGCACATAACAACAAAAGCCCACCCTTTACCAAAAAAATTGGACAAGGATTGCCTACCGAACGCTGCCGGTAGCAAGGTTGCTCCTTGACAGTGCTCTGTGGGCCCCATTATAAAATATGTGTTATATCCATGCGGTTCATATATTTTTTCAGATCATTTTAGGATATGATAGAAAAAATGAGACAGATCCAAATGTCAATTGGACCACACCACAAGAAAACAGTGGTGATTGAGCGCCCACCATTAAAAACTTCCTATGGCCCACTGTAATATTCATTTACCATCCAACTTTGGTTAGGTCACATAGACATGGATGATTGGAAAACACAAATATACACCCAAAACTTTTATGGCCCCCAAGAATTTTTCAACGGTGGGTATTCAATCACCACTATTTCCTAGTGTGTGTGATCCACATATGATTTTAATCTATCTAATTTTTAGGTTCATATCCTCAAATGATCTGGAAAAACGGATGGACGGAATGGATGAAACACATATATGATAGTGGAGCCCACATAGCACCATCAGTAGCAGTAGGCAATCCGCATCCCCAGTAATATCCAATTGTTGTGAGGAAAAAGAAGCAAGTAATTAGATTTCCCTTTGGTGCTAAATTCATAGCCCACCTGATTGACTGTTTGTACTTTTGGACGGTATGAAACAAATTTTGGGAATGTGACAGGTCACCCAAACTATTCATTTCTCCTTTTCGTCTGCTCATTTTACAAACTACCGTGTTTGGAGGAAATGTTTTGGAAAAGGCGTGAAAGAGAGGTTAAGAGGTTGAAAAATGGATATTTAATTTCAAGAGTCAAGACGGTTGCTACAGAAGGACCCACCTCATGTTGCGACTGATGCGAGAACATCCAGAGTGGGTTTCTTTGGGTTTTCGAAAAGGACAATTGAAACGATTTCAAAAGACGCGTTTTTGGGACTGGGATTCGGTCGGCCGCGGCTTCGGTGGTCACGGATACACCGATCCTTGATTGTGCAACCCACCGTGATGTATGTGCCTTATATCCACACCGTGCATCCATTTTGAAAGTGATGTGTGTGCCTTATATCCACACCGTGCATCCATTTTGAGTGTATTTTAGGGCATGGATCCAAATATGAAGCTGATTCAGATCCTAAGTAGACAACCATAGAAAACAATGGTGATTGATTACCTACCATTAAAAAGAAAAAAGAATAATTAGGCTATTACTTTCCATCCAACCTGTTAATTAGATCATAAAGATTTAGATGAAGGGAGTACACAAATATCAACTCGATCCAAAACTTTTGTCGCACATAAGAAATTTTTAATAGTCAATCACCCGTTATTTTCCTTTGGTGTAACTATAATCCACTTGAGATTTAGACCTATTTTGGATCATGCCTTAAAATGAGTTTTCAAAATAGATGGACCGCATCCATTTAAGGCATGTACATTATGGTGGGCTCCATAAGGATCCACCCAAGCTGCCGACTATCGGGTAGCGATCCCTACAATATTGAAGTAGGGGCGACCAGGGGTGCTAGTCATTGCTCCATGGGCCCACCATGATGCATGGGTTTTATCAACACCGTCCATCCATTTTTTAGCTCATTTAAGGCATGAGAGTTGAGAATTAGGCAAAACCGTATCTTAGGTGAACCACACCCTAGGAAATGGTGGTGATTGAACACTCACCATTAAAAATTTCTCGTGGGACATAAAAGTTTTGAATCAAACTGATATTTGTGTCTTCCCTCCATCTAGATCCGTGTGACCTAATTGACAGGTTTGATGGCAAACCAATGTTATAGTGGGCACTATTAAATTCGACTATTTCTTGTGGTTGGATGCACTTGAGTTTTTTATGATCCACCCCATTATGGTGGGGCTCATAAAGCACCGACTAATATGACCTCAGTTCTAGAGGGATCCCTTAGTAACAGATATGGCCCATCGATAAAGTACTGCCTCTCCACCGGTGATGAAATGCAAAGGTTTCCGTGGGAGAAATCATGATTTGAATATCTAACGGTGCCTTAGTAACAAGAGCACACAATGCGATATCATTGGGCCACGTCAAGACTTACAAAGATTGTTAAAGTTTCACACAATGTATATTTTATTTCCTACCCGTAAGAGGACAATGACTTAATTTATGTCTTTTAATACTCTTCAACCGACATTTCAAATTTTATCCACTGTCTCAAATAGTAATGATATATATACATATAGATGGTTGATATAAAAACCTAACAATAATTAATATAATAAAGGTAAATGCATTTCATGTTATTTAATCATGTCCATCCATCTATCATTATTAAATTTTAATATTTTAGCTAAAAATGTTATAAATTGGGTAAATTACGAAAATGCCCACACACGACATAGTTTCTTAGCTGGTAGTGCATGCTCTCTCCTAATGCAGTGGAGGGCTGGGATCAACCAGCTTAGAAGTGAATAGCTGCTCAGAATCTGACATCCATTGCCAGCCCTGCATTTCGGGCTCTCTTGGGCCTCACCATTAATCTGAGCAATACCTAGACCGTTCAATTATTTAAATATGGACTATCCATAAGTATTATTTTGTTGGTCATTTATTATTAGTTTAGTATCTTCCAATCCTGAAATTTTCCAAGCAACCACCATCAACCATATATCTCTTAGATTAATTTGTTGGATCACCAAACACAAACCAACTATATATCTTTTTAGATCAATGGTTTGGATCACCAAACAAAATCCAAGATCCAAATTGTCTTTGTTTGATTTTGTATGGATGTGGGCAAAAGATCAGATATAACTCATTTAAAGGCTCAAAGGCCTGCTGCGTTTGGCCCACCTACTCCGGCCTTTAAGCTAAAATTCTTTTCTAATGTAGCCCAATGTGGCAAAGCCATGTTCACCAGCCTGCACGTTAGGCCCTGTTGTGGGGCCGTTAGTCTACATGAACCAGGCCCATGCCCGTTGTCAGCTACTCAGGGTCGAACCCCAAACGTAATTCATGTAGTAGGCCCAAGCTCATGATTAGGCTTTAGTCCAACTAAAGCCCATTTCATATAATATGTGATGGCCATGTTTAGCTGGAGCTATGGCTTGACCTACCTCAATACCTAAACTCAAGCCCTGAACATAGACCTGTTGCATTAAATGCAGTGTGTGATGATGTGGTCCAGTTATATTGCAACAAACAGAATTTTCCTACTTGGGGCAAGCATATGATCCGGATTCACCGAGTAATGAAGAGGCCTCTTACCTTCACTTTTTGTGGTTTAAACTAATGAAGAGCGCTCAATAGGCTTTTATGGTACCGAGTAAACTCTGTCAGGCCCACGGTGAATGCGTGTGGCTTATCCACGCTGTCCATCCAAAATTTCAGCTCATTTTAGGGATTGAGCTCAATATTGAAGCTTTGAAAAGGCTGAAGTGGACCACGGCATAGGAAACATAGGAAATAGTGGGGATAATGACGTACACCGTTGAAACCTTCCTGAGGCCCATAGTAATGTTTATCTGTTCATAAGGTTGCAAAGATATGGATGAAGGGAAAACACAAATATCAGCTTCATCCAAAAGTTCTATGGACCCAAGAAGTTTTCAAGGTATATGTTCAATTCACATTGTTTCCTGTAGTGTAATCCACTTGAGCTTTGAATATATTCTTGAATTTTGGGAACATGGCCTCAACTGATCTGAAAAAATGGATTACAACATGAATATGACATATACACCGTGGTGAGCCCTACAAAGTTTACTCAGTACTGAATTATACAATTGGATTTCCTATCCCACTAGTTGAAGGTAAAAGAATATATCATATATATATATATATATATATATATATATATATATATATATATATATATATATATATACACACACGCACACATATAGACACACGTGTTATGTGTATACAACATCACACCGATTCAAAGGTTGGCCCATCACGAAGAAAACCTTAAGAAAAAAATAGGTAGATCCATTCATCGTGTGGGCCCATCATAGAAGACTAAGGGCAACCATTGATATACCTTGCAAAGTACACCCGTTGCCTGCCTGATTAGTGGATTGGCCTAGTTTTTGCACTAGGTAGTCTTTATGTAGGGCCATTGAATGGATCATACATTGTTGACACATGGCACCTTGCTGATTATGTGCCATTTGGACGAACAATCTCCTTAACACTAAAAAAACATATAATGGAGGCCAGTCCAGTTCAAGGCATGTCTACAAAAAATTATCATAAGAAAGGAGTGTCCCATGGGCTGAAGTCATGTGAATCTTACCAGATACACCAGAATTTAGAGAGATAAGGTGGTAGGGATAATGCATTGTGTCCAGCATAGCGGTGGATGCACTTCTAGCGGTAATGAAAAAGCACCGTATACTTCTACTTACGAAGTAAAAAAGTTAAAAACTCTTTGCATGAAATGACAATTTTACCCTTTTTAATATAGGTTCTGTATTTATACATACACACATGGTGCTTTTATATCGGTGCTAGATGGAGTAAGACTGCTTCCTTGTGGGAGAGCTAGAAGAACTTAAATATGGTAGAGCTATCTCCACATGGCACATGGTAGGTTGATGTGCCAATTAGGTCCACTGGTATATTGGAACCGAAAGTGATTGCCAAGTGACATGGCAAGGCCCTTCTAACCCAATAAAATTTGATTGAGTCATGTATTGTTATTAGAGATAGGGCCCAGTTAGCCAAAAGAATAACTTTCAAACATGCTTTGCACAAACCCATCTCTTTTTGTGTCATGTGGTCCAATTAAATTGTTGTCACTTAAATGATGATAGATCATATAAGTAGGATTGTCTAATGGGTGTGAATTTTGAGGCAAACCATCCATGCTAGAGCCTTACACATGGGTGGACCGGATCACAAATCACTCCACTGCATGTGATGCAAAGAGATGGCTCTATTAGATTTTGATTCCTCTGTCTCCGCTATGTCATTTTCCCCCGGATTTTATTTTATTTGTGTAAAGGAATTACTAATATTAATAAAAAACAACCAAACATTAAAGCCTAAGAGTTCAAACGCAAACCATTTATAATGCAATTTGTGATTGTACCCCACCATTCTTTATAAGAGCTCATTGCCACTGTAGAAAACATGTTTGCCGGGCTGTTCCCCGGACCTGACTTAGCTACAACCTCAGAAAGAGTAATGTGTGTGGGACCCTAACTGTGGGACCCACCTCAATGTATGCATTGTATATACACGATGTCCATTAGTTTTGCTAGCTTATATTTATGGCATGGTCCCAAAAATGAAGCACATAGAATCCCAAGTGGACCACACCAAAAGAAGTAGTGGTCATTGAACACCCACTATTAAAAACTTTATGAAGTCATGCGTAATGTTTATTTGTCATCCAACTTGTTGATAAGGTCACATGGATATGATTACAGGGAAAACACAAATATCAACTTGATCCAAAACTTTTGTGATTCACAAAAAGTTTTTAATAGTCAATGAGCATTGTTTCCTGTGATGTGGTCCACTTGAAATTTGTATCTACCTTGACTTAGGGACCATGACCTAAAAATGCTAGAAAAATGGATGGACGGATTGGATATACAATGCATAACTTGATTTGGGCCCCACCATCAGGGTCCCGCCCACATCATTAGTTTCAAGTCACAACTAAGTATGTTGCTATTTGCCTCTCTTCACGAACGAAAATGCCAGATGCTCTAGTTGCATTAGGATATTTGAACACTCCAATTAATTGATCAATCGAGGCCATCTATTAAGTTCACGACTAGTACTAAGAATGTCACGCCCCAAAAATTAGCACCAAAGTACGGAAACTTTGATCCCAAGTTATCGAGGGTGAACTTAGCAAAAATGCATATGAACAACTTTCCACATGCTCGCACAATCCGGTTAACATTCACCCATGATTAATAATTAGAGTAGTTTTAAATCGGCGACATCAAAAGTTAAGCAGAGATAACTAAATCCATAAATAGATGTCTATTATTTAAAATATACAATTCCAAAAGTGATGTCCACCTAAATGGGGACTATATAAGCCACAATAAAATTCAACAATATCAAATCATATAGTCCACCAAGCTAGGGACTCCAATATATAGATAACAAAAAATGAATAAAATGTAAAGTCATCTATTTTCACCCAACACTCCTAAAATATTACAACAATGGTGTAAGCCGGTCTAAGTCTACCTGTTTGAGACCTCGGTGGCAGCTGCATCCAGAAATCGCGTAATTAGTATTTTAAAACATTGTCCTAGGTGGAAGTGAGTAGATAAATCAGTGTTTCTATTTTCTAAGTTACGTATGTTATCAACACAATCAAGTATAGACAATGATAACATTACAAAACAAACAATTCCTAAGTTAATTATTTAAGTGCATGGATGACATGATAATATGCGCAATGGTTGACCCTAGTATAGCCCAACTATGTTTAGCATGATGATGCCTAGGAACACAACAGTCGTAAACTTTCCATATCAACATTATTGCTAGCAAGGACGTCAACATATACGCAATGGTGGGCCCACAATACAACCCAATAATGTAATGATATGCATGATTAGACAGGTAGTTATTATTTACAGTTTAAACAGTAGGTTAGCGAAGGTAGGATACCGTCGTCGTATCACGGGTCTCAGCATGGATCATATGGCTCATTGCGGCACTAGACAACTCCTCACCCATGTCCCCTGATACAAATTTGGGTTTATTATCCAATAGTCCATATAACTTAATCAGATTGATAGTAGGGCTCGTTGCCTAGAGACATTTATAATCAGGGCGAAGGTCGTCACCCATGCCCTAAATGTGAAAAATGCATGCCACCCAAACCATTAATAACACGGTAGGATTGCGATATTCATCGGTGCTCAATGATCACTACAGGAAGAGTAGTCATTCAATGTCTTACCAACATGGCGGATCGTCACCTAATGTTTTGCCTATGTGGCAGGCATGTCATCCCAGTGTAGGCCGACAGCTCAGATACGGTGTCCCATATCACCATATCTAGCCCTCGAGTCTTGTCGGATCGTAATGTGGTAACAGTTATGAATGAACCTCATACGTATACTTTAGTAACATAGTGTAACACCCTGAACTTTTCAATACCCGAGTATTGAAAGTTCTCAAGTGTTACCGTAAAAATTAACGTAACACGTACATGGGTATGATACCAACTTAGCCGTCCTTACCTTGTGTCTACTCTTGAACATAAATCTAACCACAGAGAATGATTTTCATCCATAAATCAAGTCATCCGACCGTTGATAATGAATTAGATGTAAGTCCTTTTGTAAGAATTGTTTAGAAATGGGCATAGAACTATGTAAAACCATTATATTTCACAAAACTCTTAGATCAACAATAATTACGAAAATGTCATCAACCTAGACCCCTGAATTCTAGATCACATAATTCCCATGATCTGTTTCATGTGAAATTTTATACTAGGCCTAATTATCATAAATCAACCATATACGTCGAATTTCAACCTTTAGACCATAGTAAATCAGCTACTTGACCTCTACATCTATTCATACACTTATCAGGTCAAGATTCTGATCCGTCCATCTTGTTCACCCCATATGAATATGTTTAACCCACCATCAGAACTACGATACGAGAAATGTACACATGTGAACAAGACACTCTAATTTAACGATACACATGGTTTACCCAATCACCCCAGAAACTCACGTTATCTTCATCCGTTTATTAAACGGACAGTACATTTACCTACATAGTCAGGATTTTAACCATCAAGTCCCTTTATTTTTAGCAAGTCATCTGGCCATTCATCATGTTTGGATTCGTCAAACGGGCCACACAAACATCATGGTAAACCGATCATCATGAAGATCTTAGGGTTTAGGTCCAAACTGCCCGGTAACTTGTTAATCAGAGGTGTACAAATATTATTTTGAAAATTTGAAGTATATTAGCCATTAAAAGAGCGTCTTCGTCATCCTTGAGAGATCATGGCTCAAACTAGGGCGTTAGAAAGAGCGTGAAAAATAAAGACCATCCGTCAAATCTCATCAAATTTAGATGGTGGAGTCGTGAGCTACGGATGGCATAAGTTTAGACAACAAAAAGGGTAAATTTGTAAAATAAGATGATACCCTACGTGTCACTGTTTATCCAACATATGAAAAGGGTTTCAACGGTGAATGTTTACTGATAGTCGTTGAAGCTGTGCGGTCTACGTGACAAAGGAAATTGTCTCACATTTTACCCACTACCTAATGTTAGTGAGACAAAGACGTGAACGAAATGGATTTCCCATAAGGTCATCCCAAGATGATTCCACACAAAAAAGAAAAAAAAAAAACCAGGATTTACGTGGTTTACGTAGCCACGTCTCGTTACATAATAGAAGGATTGAACGGTGTGCGTCACCCACACACTTCCTGAACGTGTGACCCATCAAAGGCTCAGATCAGCTCCATATTTGGATCCATATGCCAACATGAGGCAATGAAGCTAATGGAGGGTGTGGATCGCCCAAGATATATCATGAGTGGACCCCACTATTTTCAGCACAAACCGAAGCTGACTTCCTTTTGCAACAGCGAAGAAACTGGAAGTAGTCCGTCTTCTGCACGTAAGACGGCCCGCACATGGGGCCAAACTGCAATCTGGACCGCCCAAAAATAAAGGTTGGGGATTTCGATCCCACCCTAGCTGACCAAAGGGAGAAAGGAAAAACGGAGATTCGGCTTTTGGCCAATCTTCTCACGCGAAAGCGAAAGAGCTTCACCGCACCGCGAGTGAAACAGCAGGCGTCTGATCCATATCCAACTAATTTGAATGATCCACGCCGCTCAAAACCCTCCAGGAAACACCTTGACCTTTCCCACAAAAATAAATCTGAAAGATCTACATGAAAACACTGACTGCCCACTTCCTTCATAACGCGGTAGGTTTCCTTATGCGAAATGGAGATGCGAAAGGACATACGCCGTCTCTCTCACTGCGTAAACAAAGAATACATCAGGGAGAATTGTCGGTTTAGACAACCTAGAAAAGGGGACCTATCGTCCGCAAGATAGAAAACGAGAAAAGAAAGACAGAAGAGAGAGAGAGAGAGAGATCTTTTGCGAGTCCAGCCCTTGCTGGACGTGGCAGCAAGAAAGAAAGAAGGAGAGAGAAAAGAGAAGAGGAAGAAAAGAGAAAGAAGGAAAGAAAAAGAAAAGAAGAAAGAAAAAGGAAGGAAAGGAGAGTTGAACCAAGGTGACTCAATGAGTCAACTGGGAAGGTTTGAGTTTAGGTTCGAGTCAACACAAGTTAAAGTTTAGCTTCTTAATTTCATACAGTCACGACAATAGAACATCAGCCTAAGATAAAGATTCAACACTACATCACTTAATCACTTTCAAAGTAGACACACTAAAGGTGAGGGTTTTATCCTTTAGGCTTATGCTAATTTAAGTTGATAATTTTATCCTGCCTTTTCATGCTTGCATGAATTTGATCTTGCCTTTGCGTGTATTTTATCTAGCCCTTTTACATATCACTCTTTAAATCTTCCCTACTATTATACGTTTCACCATCAATTATTGACCCTTTTGAGATTTTTACATAATATCCATTGTTGAGGCTTTCCTGGATTCATGGGAGGCTATGGATACAAGCCTTGCTCTTGTCTTACCATTGATTTGGCTCTACCCCTCTCCATTACCAATAATTGATGGTTTTCGCTCTTCTAATTATAGAGTTGGCCATTGCCACCCTTATTAAAGAATCGGCCGTTACCGCTCTTCTATTTATTGAGTTGGCTTTAACCTCTCTCCTCATCTTCGAGTTGACCTTTGTCTCTTGCCTCTTATTCGAGTTGGTTATTGTCACTCGCCCCTTTTTCCTTAAGGGCTTGGTAGGTGTCTTGTTATACTTAACCGACCATGGATAAAAGAATTCTCTCTTGATGCAAGTACTATAATGGGAATCCCTCCTCTAGTGATTAATTAAATATTGTGGACGTAATGCGTTTTCGGTAGCGGCCCTGAGGTGCCACATAATTCCAGGGTTCTCCGGTGATGTTGCACTGGTTGGTGTACATGAGTCATTCTGTATACGCAGTATATCAATTCCTATCTTAGGGGGGTTGGTCGTCGTAAATAGTCGATCCAATCTCTGGGTGTGTGTTCACTTATATATGTGTTGTGGCCATCTTAGGATAATCGTGTAAAACCATGTTAAGCGTGGGACATGCCGGCGAATATCCGTAGTATGGGATGCAGGTCGAGTTGGATAACTGTAATCGTATTCCGCATTATAGCGATTGTTAAGAGCGATACACTGTATATACTTTGTTAGACATGCATCTCATATAGATTGATTGGGCATTGATACCTCTTGTAGTGTGGATTACTTGACGTATCAAAATATTTACATCACTTGTATGAATCTCTAGAATTACTGTTAATCTTAAAGGATAACCATCACTATGAGCCCTCTCCCAACCGTACAGATGTTGTAGGTGACATACAGATTGACGATTTAGAGGATCATCTTCCTATAGAAGACTACACCGAAAGAATATGAAGACAGATTATTTACTTAGTTTTATACTTCTGCTGCGAACTCGATGAATGTAATAAGCTTCCATTGGGAAGGCCTTTGATTATTTTTTTGACTCTGATGAAATATAATCAATACAGTTGATTTTATTATCATGAATGTTACCTTCATGAATGTATCTGGATGTAAACCCAAAAAAAAAAGGGTGCGATTTCAGAGCATCTAGTTTGTACATTATTAACACCCAGTTTTCTCAGGCATGAGTATAAACTCTGGTCATGAAAATTCAGGATGTTACACATAGTATCCTGGATTTTGTATTGTGTCAGACAATCACCATTTTGCATCAATGTAAATGCTAATGTTTTAAGCACACAGGTAGTTTTCAAATTTCATAGATAAAATGTATATGGTATGTAACTTTAACACACTTCAGTTCTCTTTGACACTTCAAGACTGGAGCGTGACTCAACATCTCAAGAGTAGAAGGTTCATAATGATTTCAAGTGAATAATCAATTATATGCCAACCTACAGATAAAGATGACCTTAGAAAAGATCTTATGATAAAGTGCAATATTATGGTTTTCCACACTTTAACTAATGACTCTCTCTCTTTTTTTCTTTTTTTCTTTTGAAAAATCAAGGGTGTTCAGCTAGCCTAACCACACATTTGGCCAACCGAACCATCTCAGGTGAGCCAAAGATCAACGTAGGTCAAGTTCCCAGCAACTAAAATTCTTATTACTTATGGAGCTTTGGCTGGCCGAACCCTGCTCGGGCCAACCTGAGGTCGACTCAGGTCAAGTTTACAATAATGTACATTTTTCTAATTTTTGGAAGCTTAGGCCAACCGAACCATGTCTTCAGCCAGCTGAAGCTTGCTCAAGCCAGCCAAAGATTTACTCAGGCAAGCCGAAGTTTTGATAAAATCAAATCCGGCGAAATTTGATAGCCGTAGGAATAGTATCGTGGAAATTCGGCCTGCCGAATGGATTCTTAGGCTGACCGAAGATCCAATTTTTTTGCTATAAGTAGAGACTATTTCTCATTGTTTAAAATGCGAAAATTAGAGAGAATTCTTCCACAAACAAAAGAGAGAAAGTATAGCCTTTTCAAGCTATTTGCTTAGTCATTCTTATATTTCTTTTATAGCTTATTCAATTCTCTTCTTAAGTAGAACTAAATTCAATTAGAGAATGCTTTATACTCAACTTGAGATTAGAGAATTGAATCTACGAATTTTAGTGTTTTATTCTTTAAAAAATCATATATCTTAGGTGAGCATACATTAGTTCTTCATCATCTAAGAAAAAAGATTGTTGCATCTATTGAAACATCTACTTCAAAAAGGCTTCATCAATATCTTCGCATCGACATTCGTCTACGATAAAATGAGTGTTTGCTTTCAGTATATTACATTCATTTTAGGTATGTTGAGATTGCCCAGAAATCTCATCGGTTTGTGGAGTGGTTAGCCTATGAAAATCACTTAAGGTTTTACTATGGTAAGCCTGTGAAAATCACAAGAATTATAAGAGATTATTGAGGTGATCCTGTGAAAACCTTGAAAATAATGGAAAACCAAATTTACGTAGAGTAATAATTTTGGGAGTGGAGTATGTATGTGTTAAACACCGAACCACTATAATTATCCATTTATTGCGGTGATTGATAATTTTATTCTCTATTTTATTATCTTAAAATATTAGATTCAATGACGTCATGAAATAAGGTTGTCCTGCGTAAGATTTTAGGGTGAAGGTTGTCCTGCGACTCAATTGAAATCAAGATTTCAATATCTATTGCTATTGTGAATTTATTTTTTGTGATTGATTATAAAAAATTGGTTTAACCATGTAGCTCATCTTGCAATCAACAATCACCATCATTAACTGTAACAAAACTCCAACAAGATAAACATTTTATTGAGTAAGCATTTCATCAAATATGTTTGCTAAAGCAATTTGAACACTAATAACATATTAAATCCTAAGTATAACAAAAATTAAATATTATCTAACCCTATTGAGGGTTGATAAAAAGAAAATTAAGAATAATGGTGTACACCTTATGAAGGAAAATTTCAATTTTCAAGAACCTAGGGTTAGGGTTATGGGGAAATGTCGATCCCTAAATCAAATTCAAAGGAGTTATATGAGATTCATTGGATTTATTACTGAAGAAGTTTATATTGGAAGGTAGGATACATTTCTTATCTCCTATCACAAAGGAAAATAGATCTAACGGAGGAAATGACATCCTCAAGGTTTGTTGTGGCAATCACAACACTCGAGAACAACAATTGTAAACCCAAGCTCTCAATTCCTCACAATCTCTTTCTTTCTCTTCTTCTTTCTCTCTCTCATTCTTTCTCTCCTCAGGGTAGAATTCGTATGGGAGCAAAGGGTTCCCCTATTGCCCTTTTATAGCAGCAGAAATTGTGCAAATGGCCCTAATGGCCAAGGGTTTGGTGTATTAACCCTATGAGATGTTGCCTCTAACTATTGGGGCCCATATGGAGGTATATGGGTCAATCTATGCCGTGGTATAGCTGACCCTAGTGATGATCCACGTAAGACTCGATCACTCCAACTTCTGGATGCATCAATCAATGGATAAGGTCCAAATTCAATTCAACGATTACTGATCATCAATCGGGGTCGTGGCTATACAGATGTGTGTAAGACAATACTCTATGTTAGCGTCCTAAGTTTGGTTGCGATCTAACGGCCCAAAAGTCACAACTTCAAAAAATATCGAAGGCGGACAATTAGCTTAAGTTCCTTCTAATTTCAACCCAGCCTCACACAACACATGTGCTACATTTCTGCTCCAAATTGAGTGATTCCGCACGCCGCCTCAGCTCAACGTTCGCGATGGACGTCAAGCTCGCTAAGACGAACATCTTCCTATAATTTTGAGTTCAGCAGCCCATTAACGAGCGACCTAGAGTACTTTGGTTAATCAGGACATTTTTGGAATGAATTGGATCGCAAGATTTATTTTGTATGGCAACTAGGAAGATGTTCGTCTCTGGCACTTAGAACTAGTTCAATTCACCTCTACCACTTGGAACAAAGCAGAGGTCAATTACTCTACAATTGACGAAGGAGATCCTTGTTGCTCTATGAGCAATTCAAAAGTTCCAAGCTCACGTTCTCAACCAGGAGTTCACTCTTTGAACATATTGCAAGGGATTAGCTAAGTTTATAACGTGGCCTTTTCATAATTAGAGGAAATGGTGATTAGGCTCTAATCACCCTAATGCACAACTATATTAGAAACTACCCAAATTAGTAAAATATAGTAAAAATTAAAAAATTAATTTAATCATACAGGATGCTTTTTAGCATGATTAGAAGCAATTCATAAGAAGACACCGAATATAAAAAAAAAAACTCTAAGATGAAGAAGATATGTAATATCCATCGGTAATATGCAGTTGCATGAATTTTTAGTTTTAATAGGTCTATTGCTTGTAGAGGTGTACACGAGCTGAACCGAGTCAAGCTGGGCTCAACTCGGCTCGCCTCGGTCACCAGGCTGACCCAGCTCAAACTTGGCTCGGCTTGGTGACGGAGCGAGCATGTCCAGCTCAACTCAGCTCGGTCAGGAATCGAATCAGTTCGAGCTCGAGCATTCGAGCCGTGTTCAATTTCGTTATTCGAGCTGAGTTCGAGCCAGATTTGATCTTTCGAGCCGAGTTCAAGATCGAGCATTCGAGCCGTGTTCGAGTTCGTTATCTGAGCCGAGTTCGAGCTTTCATAGCAAACTCCAATTAGTCAGCATAAGTCTTAGATGATTATTGCCAGTTTTGCCAATATAAGATTATGATGATGATACTCGCAAACACTGTTAATTAAGCTGTTTTTCTCCTGTCTTGGGTTTATATATTAATTAGGTTTATGACAAATGCCAACATACAAATATGTATGTGAAGCAACACGTTCTTTCCTGCCAACGTCTAACACGTTTCATATACAACACGTTCTACATTTATATACATTTGACAAAGTATAAAATAAAATAACAAATACAAACTGAATACACTATTAACTATTATCGAGGAGATTCATCTGCTGAGCCCGAGCTACTATCTAAATTTTTATATATGTGTTCATTCACCTCTCCCTCTTCAAAAGGTGGAGATAGCTTTTTATTGCCCTCCTCTTGTATAATCTGAATTAGATTTTTCAAACTTTTTTTGTGAAAAGATTTATACGTAGTTTCCAACATCTTGTAAAATGCACCCGGACTAAAGAGAAACTTAGCTGAATTCTTTCTCTTCTTCTTTTTACCCGTGCAGCTTGAATCTGCTTCGACATTATGTGGTCTTGGAGGACATCGCTGATGTGTAGAAGCCTCTTTCATATTGCGCCTTAAGGCGAGTTGGAATTATTCTTCTTCCAATGCTAATAATTTATCTTCCTCGTCTGCCTCATAAAGTTTGGATTGGGGAGTGGAAGTTTTTTTTGTTTGAATCAAGAACTGCTTAGAAAAGAACTTGGATTTCTTTTGAGGCTTTAGGACACGATTTTGTATCTCCACTCCGATAGGATAAGTGCAATCTAAGCCGATTAGTTTTGTTAACAAACTTGGCTCCACACAAATTACACAAAATCTTTAACTTTTCAGACTTTGAAAAATAAACTAAGGAACTATAGTCGCAAACGTCAATCGATGTTTCACTTGAAGACATATCTACATATTGTGTTAGAAAAGAATTTTAGGCTTTTTAGCAATAATGAAATACCGACATAAAATAAAATAATTTATGGATTGAAAAAGAGCCATTAATGCATTGCGCAGCGCGCATAATATCCATCAACATAACATAAAAATAAAAATAAAAGAGTACCCATTACAACATTGGTAAATTCAAATAAACTAACAAGAAATGTTAATCTAACTTCATTCATGTAATCATGTTGTTGTTGTTTCATGTGTTGCGGCTTGATTCACATTCTCCTCCTCTTCCTTATTAAGATCATAACCTCCTAAACTCGGACGCAACCAATCTTGTGTACAAATTAATACTTCCACTGTATCTAGTGCAAGGGAACTGCTAGTCTTGCTCACAACCCTACTCCATGTACTGAAAGCAGATTCCGATGCCACAGTTGAAATAGGAACTGACAAAATATCTCGTCCCATCGTCGATAGTGTAAGGTATTTTCCTTCACTAACTCTCATTTTCCACCACTCTAAAACATCGAAGTCTGAATCCTGCTGTAGTACGACTGACTCTTTGAGATACATGTCTAACTTTGATTCTTTCGTTTCTGTTTCTGTTTCTGTATTTTCTTTTGCTAAGAAAGACATGCAATCATCATCGAAGCTTGAAGCAGCATGCGATCTAACTTCAAAAGCACTTGGTGTGGACATAGTGCTCGTGTACATATTGTACAATGCTTCGATTGCATCATGAACCTTCGAGGTTTCAGATATTGCATTTTCATTAGGATAAATCCTCATGAAGA
This sequence comes from Magnolia changhungtana, assembly GCA_030180095.1. Classification (NCBI taxonomy): domain Eukaryota; kingdom Viridiplantae; phylum Streptophyta; class Magnoliopsida; order Magnoliales; family Magnoliaceae; genus Magnolia; species Magnolia changhungtana. The sequence goes on from JASAUF010000662.1 coordinate 10,299,513, forward strand.
TGTACTTAACCTAACTCATCTTGCACCGAGGATCAAGAACAATAGCTAAGGACATCATTAAATGACAATCATCCCAGCACTTATCGAACTTCATTTGCATACCACCTGTCATGAGTTGTAGAAAAAATGGACTGTCGTTAGCAGATTTCTTCAAGGCATCCTTAATCTTTCACACAGCGGGAAGAAACATATTTGTTATAGGAAACTTATTGCTAGAAAATATTTTCGTATATTCATAAAAAACCTTTAAAATTTTGTGAATTTCTTTCGCTTTGCTCCAATCATCTTCAATAGGCAACTAAGCATATGTTCTATCACGCGCTACATATTCTGGAAATGCAAGTTCCAATTCCAAGGCCGAATCCAACATCTCAAAAGTCGAATTCCAATGTATGCATACATCTAGCTTCAACGTTTTTGGAGACTTCAAATTCAAACGTTGGAAGATGTCATTCCATATACTCAATCTTGACGACAAGCCTCTTATTTACTTCACACTCTTCCTCACATTCTCTATAGTATGGTCAATTGATTTCAACCCTTCGTGTACAATTAAGTTCAGAATGTGTGCACAACACGACCATTAAATATTTTTCCTCAAAAAATAAATTGTCGGTTGCCTTGAAATGGCTACGTAAGAATGATATTACACTGTCATTTGTTGAAGCATTATCTAAAGTTAATGAACTGGCTTTTTTCCAATGCCTCAATCTCGTAAACAGTTGTAAATGCAATCTGAAATAACTAAATCGGAATGGGGAAGTGGAAGGTGGCGAAAGTTCAATATTCTCTTGCAGAGTTTTTAATTTTCATCAACATAGTGTGCAGTTAATGAAATGTAACCCTTTCTTTAATTTTGTGTTGTCCACATATCAGACATCAAACTTATCTTTGAAACCGAATCTAAAACTGCTTTCAACTTCATTTTCTCACTCGCGTACATCTTCATGCACTCCCTTTTCACAGTAACACGAGAGACCTCAAACTAAAGATTAAGAAATTTACTGTATCCCATGAATATTTCACTCTCTACTAATTTAAATGGTTGCTCATCAATGATAATAAGCTTGGCAAACCACTCCTTCAGCTTCCCTTTTTCAAACTTATGAGTGGTAAGTGTACCTTTAGAAGCAGATCCTTCGGACTTTGTAAACGATAGCAATTGTTGGCCTGAAGGTGGAAGTATAGGTCTCTTGGCACAACTTTGTCTATATTTGTTTAAATGAGACGTCGACCCCCTGACACTTTTGGTGTATAGACTTTTGCAGTGTAAATATCTGATCTTGGTGGCATTGTTAACTACTACTTCTTCAAGATCATCCCAAACAGCTGACCATTTCTTTCCTTTATTTGCTGCTGAAGACCCCTCTCTCTCAATAGTAACTGGTGATGTGGCTGACGCACCTGCACTAGGGGTAGTTGGGACTTCATCCTCACTAGTCATCTCTAAAGATATGAAACAATTTTATTTATCCTTAAACCTTAGTAAAGAATTTTCTAAGCGGATAAATCAGTTACCCATTCAATGTTGAATAGATAGTAATGCTTTCATTATTCAATTTAAATGCGACGCCAAAATTTTGGCAGCATCTCCCCTTATCTCTTCAGAATATATTAATCTTGTATTTGATTCACACGTCAACTATCCACACAAAGTGTGGATATTTGTTGACGAAGTAAATGTAAGAAATATATCTAGAGAGAATTAGGATAGACAAACCAAAACAAGCATGTGCATTTAAATTAGAATAAATAAAAATATTACCATCTACCAATATTGAACTATCTAAAAAAGGATAATTTGAGAATTTCTATGCATCTATGAACACACTCAATTTATGTCTAGCAACATAGAAATCCTCTAATGGGCAACTGATTATCCTATACTACATCAACAATATATATATAATAGACAATTGGTATAAGCATAGACTAAGACTAACTAACAAAAATAGAAAACATTGTGTCTCTTTTAGAGTCAACAGGCAGATCTGGTAGTTCCACACTAGGACCCTTGGGCCGACGTGAAAGCGGGCTCTAAAGGAGCTATTGCTCAAAGAGCAGGGCTAGAGGTGTTACCTCTTCTAACAAACGGGCTGTTGTTCTGAAGAAATCAATTCTATAATTGGCAACTAATAGTCCTATACTTGAACAATTCCATAATCAATCATAATTAACATTCAACATCTAACTAAATAATAACAAAATGTGTTTAAATTGAATAAATAGATTTTGTTTTAATAAATTAACCTAATAATATCTATTATATACTAGTAACATACAAGCAATATTGGGCACTATACCATAGGCTGTAAGAATATCATGTCCCCCTAAAAAATAAATCCTTCAAGGATAACATATATATGCACATATTTATTGTCATTCTCAATAAATAAAGAGATGAAGATAAGTTTATATATATATATATATATATATATATATATATATATATATATATATATATATATAAAGTTCTTATTGTCATTCCCAATCGCAAGTATCATTCATCATCAAACTAACTATTAACAGCATTTACAAAAATATAAATGACTACTCAATATGCACATATTATTTAGTCAAACTGAAATCAATTATCAAGTTTCTTTTAAGAAAATTGCAATAAAAGCTTTAAACTTACTCTTTCTACTTGGCCACATGTATAAATATTGCAATGAAAGATATAATAAATAACCGTGTGTTTAACCAATCTAGTGTGAATGAGATAGAATATGTATGAATAACATGAGCACATGACACATTTAATGGATTTGCAATCCTCTTGGATTTGGAACCCTCTGGATTAGAAACCCCCTGGATTTGCAATCCTACCAGTGTGTTTGGCACCCTGGAGTGTGAATCAACTTTAATCCAAAAGTACCTATTCGACTATCCATAGTACTAGTATATTTACAGGGATTTGAATTTAATTATTAATTCAACTTTAATATCTCTAATTAGTGAGATATGTAATTTTTGATACAATGGTTGTGATAAGCCCGCTGAAATATATGCTTTGCCCGAAAATAATGAAATTCCAAGTCTCGGATGGGCCACAAGCACAAGATCATGTTTGAGTGATTAACCAACGATTTTTAATCATTGATTTACATGGACAATGTTTGGATGGTGCTGGACAATGTTTGGACGGTGCTGATTTACATGGACAATATTTGGACGGTGATGATCATCATTAGTGGGCCATGTGCCCAATAGAATGATAGTGTATAGTGACACAAATGTTACACCTGCAACTAATGAAATGATTTTAGGTGTAATCTAAGCTCTCACCGTGGATTGCAAACCCCCTCAAAGAGGGGATTGGAAACCCCCTAGATTTGCAACCCCCAGTTACTTTATGCTGCCAAATAACCAGGGGATTGGAAACCCCCTCCAATCCACGATGCCAAATGACCCCTAAGTAAATCCACATTCCACAAATATTTCAACTAATATTATGAAATTATGAAAAAACAATTTTATGTATTAAAAGAGAGAGAGAGAGAGATTATATTGGTTGGACGGACGGATGAGCGAGCCTCTGCTAGTCGGGCAGCGAGACGAGCAGAGAGGCGGAGTTCCTCTGGTGGTTGGACGGACGGACGAGCAGAGAGAGGCGGAGGGACTCTGCTGGTCAGACGAGAGAGAGAGAGAGAGAGAGAGAGAGAGAGAGAGAGAGAGATTAAAGAGGTGAGAGTCGAGAGGGGCGCCGAATTACTGGTCGAACGTCGCTACCATTGGTCGACGAGAGACAGAGAGAGAGAGAGGTGAGAGCCGAGAGGGACGAGAGAGAGAGAGATTAGAGAGGTGAGAGCCGAGAGGGGCGCCGGATCGGCTTGGTCGGACGATTTGCCGCTGGTCGGACGAGAGAGAGAGAGAGAGAGGTCGAGGCCGAGAGGGACGAGAGAGAGAGAGAGAGAGAGAGAGAGAGAGAGAGAGAGAGAGGTTTGCTAGGGTTGGGTAGGGAGAGAGGGAGCAGGGGAGAGGGTTTGGTGGGGTTGGGTTGCTGGGTACGGGCGAGATCTCAAAACTCAAAAGGGGAAAGGGACGGGGAATTTAGGGTTACACACACACACACACACACACACACACACACACACACACACCATACGACTGAGTCAGGCCGAGTCGAACCGAGTTTCGATCCAAGTCGAGTCGAGCTGGGGTCAACTTGAGATCGGCTCGAACTCATTTTCGAGCCATAAAAAACGGCCCGACTCGGATCGAACTCAATTTCGAGTCGGGTCGAGTTGAGCTTTTTTAGGCCGAGTCGAGCGAGCTAACCAAGCTAGCTCGGTTCGTGTACACCCCTAATTGCTTGTAATGTTTTGGCACTTTTAATTACTAGATTATTTTTATAATTTTTATGATAGTTCATTGTCAAAAATAATTTATCTCTACCAAATTTTATTCTATTTCAAGTTCTAAAAAAATTCTAAAAATTCTAAAAGTACCAACTGCTTGAAACTAATAATTATCAATATAGTTTCCAAAACGTCCCAAAATCAACCTCTTTTGAGTTTTATTTTTATATAAAACTGAACTCATAAAATTCCAATATTTCTTTTGAACCACCTCAATTGAAGTTGTAAAATAAAAGATACGAATTTTTGAAGTCAATGTACTGAAACTGCTGATTGCTGAACATTGTTGTAGTGTTAAACAACGGGGATGGCGGTGGCACTGCCGCCTACTATCCAATTTTGGAAGTGGTAGCGCCTTTCTGGCGATGGCATAGCCGGGGTTTTCTCAAAACTTATTTTTTTAGCGATGGCATCGTCGAAGTCGATCCACACTCTATAAATTTCGACCTTCCACTCTTTTAGGCAGTTTTAGTGGACCTAAAATCACTCATTTTGGTCCCAAACACGTGAATGTATACATAAATATGCACTTAAATCGAAAATCAAAAGCAACACCCAAGGACATTTAATTCCCAAGTTGGTGAAAATCCAGGGTGTTACAATCTACCCCCCTTAAAAACAATCATCCTATTAGTTGTAATTCCATAAAAAGTACTACAAGCATTCTCAAAGATCTTTAGCATGCTATATCTTTCCATTACTATAATATGTATCATTTCCAATTGAGTTTTCCAAGAACATTATAAAATAAGGTACAACAATGATGAGACTCAACAAACAAGCAGTTCAAATTATTGAATGGGTGGTTATCGATCTTAAATCATCCATCGTATAAGCCATCAATCAAATGCTTACAATCGCTTGATTGATGTTATTTTTTATGTTATAACCCATGGAGCTTTATGCTACACCCAATGGATGTATCAGATTGATCAATTCGATTGCCAGGTGTTAACATACCAGGGCTAGGAGCAATACAACTTATGGGCCATGAGAGTATTGGATCACATCTCCTCTAAAAATACCATCGACACCTAGGGCTATTAATGGGTTAGGCCTGGGTTGGTCTAGCCTAGATTTTGAACTATTCTGGGCTGGGCCGTCGGGCCAAGCCTATTCAAATTCTAATTTTACGGGCCCGAGCCTGACCCATTAACACCCTTATTAACACCCCCTTCCAAATAACGTTGTCAAAGGGCCAAAGTTGGGGTTCGCCTTAGCTTGAATTTTGAATTGTTTCAGGTCGGGACTATTTAAATAATTTATTTTGGCAGGCCTAAGCTCGGCCCATTGACAACCCTACTTCCAAAGCACTATAACTAATGGTGTCAACTGTCGTGAGAGTACTTAGATAATTTTTCTTACTTAAATACAATTAACACACTTCCCGAAATTCAATAGTTAGATTGTGGCCCCTTTCAATGACTTGAGCTATTTATATGATGAACCTAACCACGAATGGGGTAATACCTAACAAAAAAGGAAGCGGATTGGTTGGTGTACCACATACCATCGACCAGTGTGATGTCACCAGGTTCTGTGGGTCCCATCATGAGGTATGTGTTATATCCAAACCGTCCATCCATTTGGCAAGCTATCATAAGGCTTGAGCCAAAAAATAAGACAGATCCAAAGATCAAGTGGATCACACTGCAAAAAGTAGTGGAGGATTGAACGTCTACCATTGAAACCCTTTTGGGGTCATATAAGTTTTTGATCATTATGATATTTGTTTTTCCTCTTCATTTAGGTCTTTGTGACCTTATGAACAGATTGGATGGAAAATAAATGTTCTGGTGGGCCTTATGAATGTTTTAACGATGAGAATCATTGTCCCTGCTAGTATTTGTGGTGTAGTCCAGTTGAGCTTTGGATGTAATATACTAGCAATTTCAAGGGGTGTTTTTTTTTTTTCTTTTGATTATTTAATCATCAACTGGGTCATTTTAACCATTTAAACTAAGATCTGTGACAATCCGTCTGTTCGATCACCAATCCAAACCATGAATCATCGATCTAAACCATCTAAATTGAATAGTAACTAATTAATTTTCAAATCTACCGTTAAAATTATCATCTGACAGATGTATCATTAAGATCTTGAGAATTTTTAATTGAACCACTTGATCTTTCTATAGACAACCGTTTAATATATTCCTACATACAATATCAACAAAGTCATATAAAAATATTGACTTGACTAAGGATAAAAAGCTTAAATCTAAGGCCATGATTTCTTGAACCGTCAAATTTAGCATATTTTGTGGACCCTAGCAAAGTATACTAGCTTCTTATTTCATAACTCTAGTAGATTTTCAAGACCATGATTTTAAAATATACTAGCATATGTAAAATCATAAAAATTATCCATATATATTATAACCATACATTTGAGCATGGCCCATAGTATTATACACTTTTTTTAAAACTTTGAAATTATTTTTCCTATGATCTTTGCAATAAAAACTTCATTTTAATATAATGGTTGGATATAGAGACTTTTGGTATAACCCACACTATTGTGGGATGTACATACTCGATTTATACACCCTACTTCACATGAACGCATGTGTATAATCTTTGGTGCACTGTCACTTCTACAAACACTTGTGATTTTCCTACAATTAAGAGTTGTCATTTTGATCAATAAATCATTTTTACAAGATGACATCAGATATAAACAATCTAATCATGCGCTTAGATCAAGAAGATTGTACTTGTGGGACCCACATCTCCATGGCACATACGCACATATTAGTTGCACCCTCTCCCAACCTAAAACCTCTCACCCTCAATATGAGAGTTACATGCACTTAACATGTGTTCATCACATGTTACATGTGCATATGCACTTATGTAAGAGGGGCTTGGCTCCCCTATATAACTTATGTCAAACTACTCGTAAGCACTCACACTTTAAACATAGAGAGAGTGGGATGTACGTAATCCATGCCACACAAGTTAAAGAATCATTGATCTTCGTCGTACATCAATTAAGTAGCATTTATATTGTATTTTTCAAGGCCCATATGTTTTGATTTTTGAATGGGCTGTTTGGATGTTCCAATCGGTCAAATCTGGATCGTTGATTTGAGGTCCAACCTATGCACATGTGTACTAACCTAGGGATGTTCAAATCCACCCATTTATTTGACATTCTATTGAGTCCAAATTTGATCAATTCTATAACATGCAATGACCACTAAATCTGATGGAATTAAAGACCTTAGATAACCTCGGAACCTGACTAAACCTGGACTATTTGAACGGACTACAAAGCTGTCCAAATTAGGACCATTTGATAGTCCAACAATTGCCAAAATCTAAATCAAGATTGTTAAAATTAGGGAAAAGATCATGATAATGATCTAAATCATTAAATCGATGATCGGGTCCAATCCAACCGTTGATTAAAGGTTTAATAAACCAATCAATGGATTAGATTTAAGAAAATTAAAAATATACTTGATCTAATGTTAAATCAGATCATCTTATCAAAGATCAATCAGGGCCATTGGACCAAAATCGTGGGAAATAAGGAAATAAATCATAGATATAAATATCCAATTGTCTTTAAGGTAGATCTTGATCCTAAGTCAAACTTAACAATGATTAATACCTTTGATTTATGGTTATAAATATGGTAAATTGACTATCTAGGGCTCAAATCTAAGAAGTTAGGGACTTGATTGACCAATTTAATGGATTAATGTAACAATCTTAGGATCGTACTCATTTTTGCAATGTTTTAAGAAAATGGACACTAAGCAAGGAATAAATTAACTTAATACTTATATTCTAGCTAAAAAAAAAAACTTTCTATGGATCGTAGACCCGAGTGCAGTCATTCGATCCATGGAGAAATTATTAAAATGTCAAAATGGTTGAATAAGGAATAGACGTTATGGGTAAGTAGTCATTATCACAGATGAATTTTCTTGCATGCATTGCATAACATTACATACTTACTTTTGCTTAACTTTTATAATTTGTTGATATATATCTAAATATGTAATTACCTTATATTTGATATGTCATTCAGAGAACACTAGACAACTCGAGGATCGAGTTATCCCTTAAATTCTCGGGCAAAGTTGTCAATGGAACCTAAGTTGGTACCAATAGGGCTTCCTCGTTGGACTACAGTCGAGGCTAAGGAATGTGTCACGCCCCAGACCCGGTAACCGGACTCACAAGGAACCTGATAGTCGATTCTGACTGTAACAGCCTCCGTAGTACTCCATTCTCGCTCCTGAGGTAGGTTCCGATCCTCGGATCCTATAAGGAGGATTTCCATAATAGTATAATCATTCCAATATGAGCATACCTAAGATCACAGCAAGTACATCTGGAAATAACAAAGGATACACATCATAAAATCCACTGAGAAATTGAACTTTTATAAGCTTACATCGGGTCCGAAAGGACATACATAAGATAATGGGAAAAGAGAAAATAGTCGACAATACTGGAGTCCTCAAGCTCAACTCTACTCCACGCTCTGCTGCTACGACGCCTGCCTAGGATCTCCTGCACATATCAATCGTACATAAGCTTATAAAAGCTTAGAGGGTGGTGTAAGTGTGTGATAATAGTGCATAGAAGAATAATAGGAGATACAGGACGGAAACATGATCAAAACCAACACCACCAACCTTACCAAGGCTGTCATGAACGCAAGAAGCTATACTAAGGTAATACAATAATGCAGGAAACCATACTAAGGCTATATAATGCAATGAGTACTGGGCGTCATGCCAAGGCGATGCAATGTGAGGTTTACACAGCCGATACAAATGCAATGCGAAGTAATGCCAATGCTCATATCCAATCCACATTCAAGTACATTTCCATCATAAGAAAATCACCAGGGTCCATTACACTGCTGGATGACTGTCGCTCTACAGACCCCTCATATTTAAAGGAGCGTAAGAGACCTCACTACCCTGCTTGCGGATAGCCAATCACCAATAAGGCCTGAAGGTAATGGACCCGTTCACGAGCTGGTCAGACCCAGCCTAGCTATGTCTCCTTACATCAAGCGAGTAAGGCCACACCCCTATCCAACAGACTACACGATAGTGGGAGTCGCAGCCTAACGGTATAAGGCCCTCGTGCGCTCATATATTCCACCCGGTCTCAGCGTTGGAACAAATCCTTAGTACAATGAAAGTTTTGAAATTTTCACCCATGGGCATCCTATGCACCCGGTATGCTCAAGTAACATTTCTGGTGTCCAAACATGGCCATCCACGATGTATCTGTGGAGGCTACAACCCTGATGAAGTAAGGGCGATAATGCTCACATGTTATGCAATGCTAGATGCATGAATCACACAATCAACCATACATCAATTCCAAGTATCCAACGTGCTCAAGGAGTACTACGTCCCTCAGAGAAGGTAACATGCAATGCCCAATGACATAACATGACCACACACACACAGTGTCAACCAAGCATATAATGATGTACAAGGTTATGCGAATGAATTTAATCATACTATATGACGATATACAATGTATATTACATTCCTCCTATCTAAGAAGGAACCAAGACTAGGTACTTAGACAATATCCTTAAGGAAATCCAACTTCTAGTGGGGGCTCATTTACCTGAGGTAGCCCACGAGACTAAGTATACAAACTATGAATCTAAGTAATGTAGAAATGATCCTAGCAAGAGTCTAAGATGAGTATCCAATCACTCTTAATTACAACCGGGCCTAGAGGGGACCATAATGGGGACATTTAACCACCATTCCCCAAAAAGGCATATCAACCATAAACTATATGGATAAAAGGCCCAAGGCCTACATTCAAGATAAGAACACAGGTAACCACATACATATATCCCTCATAATAGGTCAGGAGAAAAGGATATAATACCACCTTTAACAACATGGGCCCTAAGAGGGAAATTAAGGCCCAAGGCTCAATTTTTAATGGCTATAGAATCCATGCATTAAGTTAGACTTGGTGGGCAGCCCACGTACACAATATACAGCACAAAAATATGTTTAAGTTTGGATGAAATGGGCTCCACTACATCAGCTTAATAACTAGCAATCTAAGTGGACAACCAAGGGCCCAATACTATCCTTATCTCAGCCCACAAGTCTATCAAAATGGTAAAAGTCGGCCCAATATATGGCTAGGCCAAGTTGAGATGTCCCAACCCACTCTGGACCCATAGGATGCCCCAAAAATCTGATCTAAGATGGGGTCCTCATGTGATCACTAAAGGTGATCCAAAAGAATGCACTAATTAAGCCACAGGATTATAAAATATAAGCATGCAACACGTACACAAGTTCTCAATATGGTGGGTGTGTATATATCAAGAAAAGATCAAGTGGGCCTACTACTGGATTATGAATCCAGCAGCAACCCAAGGCAGAGAGTGCCTCCATGATCGAGCAATCTAAGCTTGGACGGCTTGGACCAAACATGCGTTAAGGTAAGCTCCACATACATTCACATTGAGCCTCAAACAAATGGCCTAGGGCCTTTGGTGAGCCTTTAACCATCCATAGAAGAACCCATGGGCCTACCTTAGGACCACCCAGGAGGACATCAGTAACCTGCCACTACTCGAACATGAAATAAGGCCCAAGGCCTAAGGCAATCCATGACCTAATGGGCTTATACTCAAAGCCCAACACATACGCAATATGGTGGGCCCTCAAGCAAGGTTGGGCCCAACCATAAAGATCATGAGGCTATTAATTGTGGTGGGCCTAATGGGCAGCCAATTATTCCAGCATATGGGTGATCCTTATATTTAAAACAAGTAAGTTGGGCCTCACATCTCAGCCCAAGTATGGTTTCCTTTAATGGGCAAGCAAGGGCCCAACTACCTGAGTATTTTAGCCCATAAAACCCATCACAATAGTGTATTAAATATAGGCCCAAAGGTCAGGGGTCTATCAAGGAAGTTTCAAGAACCCAACAGCCAACTATGAATATTGTTCTAATAGAACCCATTTAAGGTGGGACTTAAGAGTGTACTAATTAAGCCCAAAAATCCAATCAAGATAGGGTAAGATTTTTGTAATAATGTCCACAAATATGGTGGGCCACGCTGCCCCAAAACATACATTTGTGGGTAGCAACCTTGGGCCAAATACTGAAATTCTAGCCCACCCACTATCTGGGCTTGCTGAAAATTCAATAAAATTTATTTATAGTATATTTATTTCTTTGATGGCCCACACACATTACTGTGGGCCCCACTGGATGAGAAGGAAAACATACAACACATATATTCAAGTGGGCCATGTCGTTGGAATGCAGGACCAGCAGCCCATGGTAGGGGCGTCCCATAGTGGGTTGTCCGACGGGCCTGGGTATTTGGCTCAAAACTGACCCAATTTGCAGGCCGTACCACGGTCAGCTCGAATGTCCGTTGGGTCTAAAATTTTTTAGGATGATACTTCCATAGGTAGGCCACAACCCTACAAAATTTCAGGATTTTTAGACACCTATAAATATTTTAATTAATTTAAATAAAATAGACTATCCAGAAAATTAGACTGACCCGGATGTCCCAATGTGGTGGGCCAGTCAGGCCCTTTCCACGGTGTGTACAGGTGTTCATTGGGCCCAAAATTTTATAGGTAGGTCCTAATATGGGTGAGACACCCCTCTGTAAATTTTCATAATTTTTAGATACTCAGAACTATTTTAATAAATTACGGAGTTACAATCTGTCCAAGGTGAAATGTTGCTGGAAATAACTATCTTGAATTTGGGTCATTCAAATGGGTGGGTTCTAGGCCTCCAAAATTCCTGAAATTTGGACCCAAAGTCCTTCATCAAGTTTAAAATAAGTTGGGACCTAGAAATATAGCTCACCTTCTAAGAAAATATTGTAAAAAAATTTATTTTTATGGAACTATGTTGCTGGACTGCACAGCAGAAATTTCTGGTAGCCCACTATATTGGCCCACCCTTTTGGATGCCCAAATGGGGTCCATTGGCCCTAAAATTTTGCAGGTAAGTCTTACCATGGGTGGGACACCTCTCTAGAAAATTTTAGAATTTTTGAGATAGTAAAAGTATTTTATTTAACTCCTGCAATTTGTTGACAACAAGGTATTTTTAAAAAAATCTGCTACTGAAACAATGATATTGCCCCTGACTTGTGCACCCCATTAGAGTGGGCCCAGGTCTGTCAAAATTTGGAAAAATGTAAGGCCAACCTTCCTATACAAGTATACAGCAAGGTGGGGTCCACAAAGGTGGCCCATCATTTTAAAATCATGTTGATATTTATGTCTTTCCAGCAAACAGTGTGGCTGGACAGTCTAGAAAAATCTGAACTGTCCACCCTCCTTGGCCCAACCTTTTGGGTGATCATACAGGGACAAATGAAGGTGAAACTTAACATGCTTTTAAGTGGGGTTCACACCTCCAGAAATAATCAATTAATGGAAGTAAAACATCCTCCAAATCAGTCCATAAACTATGTTAAAAACAACCCAAAAACAGTCCAGAAATTTTCTGGACAGCAAGGTATGTCTTGAAATAATTGATCATAACCACTGATTAAAGGTGAAAATACCCCACAAGATTAGTTTTGTGGTCCACTTCAGTGCGCCCCACAAACTTCCAGACAAAACTCCTTCATAAAAACCCATTGCATGCATCCAAATAGGAGCAAATAGGGTGTCGACGTCCAAGGAATGGACAACCATGGGTGTCCACCTTGCTTGGACGGTTTGGATATTCCAGATCCCCTAAGAGGGCCACACACATCAGAAATGAAGGATAGATTTAAGGGGAAAAAGAAAAAAATCTGGCTATAAGGGAAGGGTTCCGCTACTATTGAGCCCTCCCAAGAAAATCTAACCACACATCATACACCAATATATATCTACCCTATGAATCTCATACATGCATGACTAAAAATTAAAATGGACGGTGGGGATGTCATTCCCACCATGATCCTAAGGTCTAGATGACCTCATCATGGAAGGAAATCCAAGGATCCACCATGATGGGTTCCATAAAGGAAAGCCTCATGTCTAGGATATGCATGCATGAGGTGGGCCGTTTGGCCACACCTATGGGAACGTGTGGGATCTCCACCATTGATTGGTGGGTCCTACACTCCCCTCATGAATAAATTTTTTTTTTTAAAAAAAGAGAGATCTCTACTATAGAAATCAGATTTACCATATAAGGAAGCACCCACCTAAGGATCTTAACCAAACTTGGATCACCAAGCTCCAAATGCTCCAAGGAACCAAGATAGATGGATGAGATGGGTTTTCAATGAGGTGATTGAGAGGAAAAAGGAGGAGAAGGGGCTGGAGAAATGGAGGGAAGTTGCTAGGGAAAAAGAGTAGAGAGAGAGAAATGAGAGGGAGAGAGAGAGAGAGAGAGAGAGAGAGAGAGAGAGAGACTGTTAAGACTTGTAATGATGAGCTATCTCTCTCCTAGGCAATGATGGTGGCAGATGGTGATATTAACAAGGCTTAGGGTAATAGCCTTTCTAGAAATCTCAATCTAGGGTAAGATGATGGCATGGGAAAACGTGTAACCTATGTTGGGGTCCACCAATCATGTAATCAATGACCCATATTAATCAATGCTCATAACTTGAGATGTACATATCAGATTAATGCATATCAGATTAATGCACGGGACGCAGCGTTGGAATCACGGCGATGAGGCGGACGCAATGGCATAGGTCTCGGGTCAATCCGAGTTGGGTCTATGTGACCGAACTTAAGGATGACTACAAATATTATCCAAGGGTCACGGGTCGCCGAAGTTTAACCGGTAGGACCGCGGGACTAAAATGAACGGAATGCATACTCACACACATGCATGCACATATGTAAACTAGGGCCGGGTCTCACAATCCTCCCCACCAACAAAGAAATTTCATCCTCGAAATTGATAAATTCGGGCAACAAGAATGCATAAACATCATATATATATATATTAATGATCATTAATCACAAGAGAAAGCAATACAAGCAATCAATCATCAAACAATTGGGGATAACGCTCTCTAATCTTGCTTTCGCGTTCCCAAGACGCTTCGACCTCCGAATGATGACCCCATTGTACCTTCACCAAGGGAATGACGTAAATCTAGAGTCTCGGTTTGAAATGATCGAAACTGGGATGCCGTGCAATCTCACTATCTCATCAATGAACACCTCTACAAGCCGGTCCATCGACCAGGAAGCACGCACTGGAATGAAATGAATCAACTTCGTCAGACGATCGACGATAACCCAGATGGTATCGTGACCGCACTGAGTCCTCGGCAAACCTGCAATGAGATCCATCGATATGTGCTCCCACTTTCACTCTGGAATGCTCAACGGCTGCAAGGTTCCAGGGGGTCTCTAATGATCGGCCTTGACATGTTGGCATGTGTCACAGTCGGCCACAAAACTCGTAATCTGGCCTACTATCCCTAACCAGAAATACTGCCTTGATAACAAAACAAGCCAACAAGCTCAACATTGGCAATAGAAAATTATTCGGTGGGCAAGAACATCTCACCAACCAAAACGGAACATGATAATATCATCGACCTAACATAACAATATTCCTAAAAATGTCGATACTAACAATCCTTAACAGCAGACTCTAATAGCAATCTGAGTGAACAAAAGCCCTTGGATATAAAAAGGGTGTGATACACCAAAACATAAGACTTACATACGGAGACAAGGAGAATACCCATAACGACTCCCCTAATAACTAAGGGTCCTGCTGAGTCGGGAAAAATCAAGTCTGAGGTGGCTGGGGAGGTGTCTATCTCCTCTGCATCTGCGGTCTCTGCTGCTACCGCGGTCGCTGCGAAGGTCCACTTGCTAATGGGGACACTCGCGCCTACGGTGTCTCGTTTGCCCACAACCGAAGCAAACTCCAGAAAAGGGGCCGAAAGATGAAGCGGTCGGCGGTGCTGATGATGATGAAGAAGCTACTGCATGTGATGTTGATGCTCTGGCTGCTCGATAGGCTACACGCCTCTGTCGCTTCGATGTTGTCGGGAGCTACTAGAGGGGTCCTACCTCTTCTGGCCTCTTCTCTGATCACGATCCCTCTACGAATCGGTCCACTCGACCTTGCCCTGAAGTAGAAATACCTCCAACGGAGCTCACTGCATAGTCAAACCTCGCAAAAGGGACTCATACGCTCCTGTTCTGCCTATCCGGACATCTCGGGAACGGGCTGACGGGTCTGAAGAACATCAGTGACGACTTGCATCAACTGCTGGAGATGCTCAGCTCCAACAGGGATCGTCAGATAAGCGGGGGAGATTTGGCCTCTGACGGAGGCACAGGTACGGCGAGAGCCTCAGGAATAGGTACGGCAGACTCTAGAGGGGAAACAAGAATTTTAAATGGTAGAGCAAAAGTCACTCGGATCGCTGGAGCAGAATGAGAACCATGTCCATGGGCACCACGGCCACGAGCGTCACAATCATGGACACCTTGACTAGACGGAATGGTCTATAGAAAGAACAAAGGTGATGGAAACTTAAGAATTAGAATCCTTGAAGGCTTAAATAGAACGAGGGAAATGCACTCGGGACACTACTTATCCTAAGCTCGCAGCAGATATGTGATACTATCCCAAGTTATTCCAAAATTATTTGCTATGCTCTGATACCAACTCCTGTCACGCCCTAGACCCGGTAACCGGACTCACAAGAAACCTGATGACCGGTTCTGACCGCAACAGCCTCCGTAGTACCCCATTCTCAGCTCCTGAGGCAGGTTCCGATCCTGAGATCCTACAAGGAGGATTTCCATAACAGTATAATCATTCCAATACGAGCATACCCAAGATCACAATAAGTACATCTGGAAATAATAAAGGATACACATCACAAAATCCACTAAGAATTTGAAATTTTACAAGCTTACATCGGGTCTGAAAGGACATACGTAAGATAATGGGAAAAGAGAGAAAAGAGTCAGCAATACTGGAGTCCTCAAGCTCAACTCTACTCCACGCTCTGCTGCTACGACACCTGCCTAGGATCTCCTACATGCATCAATCGTGCATAAGCTTATAGAAGCTTAGAGGGTAGTGTAAGTGTGTGATAATAGTGCATAGAAGAATAATAGGAGATATAGGAAAGAAACATGATTAAAGCCAACACCACCAGCGTTACTACGGCTGTCATGAATGCAAGAAGCTATACCAAGGTAGTACAATAATGTGGGAAACCATACCAAGGTTATATAATGCAATGAGTACTGGGCGTCATGCCAAGGCGATGCAATGTGAGGCTTACACAGCCGATGCAAATAAAATGTGAAGTAATGCCAATGCTCATATCCAATCCACATATCAAGTACATTTCCATCATAAGGAAATCATCGGGGTCCATTACACTGCTAGATGACTGCCGCTCTACAGACCCCACAAGTTAAACAAGCGTAAGAGACCTCACTACCCTGCCTGCGGATAGTCAATCACCAGCAAGGCCTGAAGGTAGCGGACCCATTCACGAGCTGGTCAGACTCAGCCTAGCTATGCCTCCTTACATCAGGTGAGTAAGGCCACACCCCTATCTAACGGACTACACGACAGTGGGAGTTGCGGCCTAACGGTATAAGGCCCTCGTGCACTCATATATTCCATTCGGTCCCAGCGTTGGATCAGATCCTTAGTACCATGGAAGTTTTGAGAATTTTACCCATGGGCATCCTACGCACCCGGTATGCTCAAGTAACATTTTTGGTGTCTAAACATAGTCATCCACGATGTATCTGTGGAGGCTACAACCCTGATGAAGCAAGGGCGATAATGCTCACATGTTATGCAATGCTAGATGCATGAATCACACAATTAACTATGCATCAATTCCAAGTATCCAACGTGCTCAAGAGGGAGTACTACGTCCCTAAGAGAAGGTAACATGCAATGCCCAATGACACAACATGACCACACACACAGTGTCAACCAAGCATATAATGATGTACATGATTATGCGGATAAATTTAATCATACTATACGATGATATACAATGTATATTACATTCCTCCTATTCAAGAAGGAACTAAGACTAGGTACTTAGACAATATCCTCAAGGAAATCCAACTTCTAGTGGGGGCCCATTTACCTGGGGTAGCTCACGAGACTAAGTATACAAGCTACGGGTCTAAGTAATGTAGAAATGAGCCTAGTAAGAGTTTAAGATGAGTATCCAATCACTCTTAATTATAACCGGGCCTAGAAGGGACCATAATGGGGACATTTAACCACCATTCCCCAAAAAGGCATATCAACCATGAACTATATGGATAGAAGGCCCAAGGCCTACATTCAAGATAAGAACACAGGTAACCACATACATATATCCCTCATAATAAGCCATGAGAAAAGGATATAATACCACCTTTAACAACATGGGCCCCAAGAGGGAAATTAAGGCCTAATGCTCAATTTCCAATGGCCATAGAATCCATGCATTAAGTTGGACTTGGTAGGCAGCCCACGTACAAAATATACGGCCCAAAAATAAGTTTAACTTTGGATGAAATGGGCCCCACTACATCAGCCTAATAACTAGTAATTTAAGTGGGTAACCAATGGCCCAATACTATCCTTATCTCAGCTCACAAGTCCATCAAAATGGTCGAAGTCGGCCCAATATATGGCTAGGCCAAGCTGGGATGTCCCAACCCACTCTCGGCCCATGGGATGTCCCAAAAATCTGATCTAAAATGGGGTCCTCATGTGATCACTAAAGGTGACCCAAAAGAATGCACTAATTAAGCCCAAGGATTATAAAATATAAGCATGCAACATGTACACAAGTTCTCAATATGGTGGGTGTATATACATGAAGAAAAGATCAAGTGGGCCTACTACTGGATTATGAATCTAGCAGCAACCCAAGGCAGAGAGTGCCTCTATGATCGGGCGATCTAAGGCTTGGACGGCCTGGACCAAACATGCGTTAAGGTAGGTTCCACATACATTTACATTGAGCCTCAAACAAATGGCCTAGGGCCTATGGTGGGCCTTTAACCATCCATAGAAGAACCCATGGGCCTACCTTAGGACCACTCAGGAGGACATCCAATCTCAACTGGTTCCCAAGAGGTAGCCCGCCACTACTCGAACATGAACTAAGGCGCAAGGCCTAAGGCAATCCATGGCCTAGTGGGCTTATACTCAAAGCCAACACATAGGCAATATGGTGGGCCCTCAAGCAAGGTTGGGCCCAACCATAAAGATCATTAGTCCACTCATTGTGGTGGGCCTAATGGGCAGCCCATTATTCCAACATATGGGTGATCCTTATATTTAAAACAAGTTGGGCCTCACATCTCGGCCCAAGTATAGTTTACTTTAATGGGCAAGCAAGGGCCCAATTACCTGAGTATTTTGGCCCATAAAACCCATCACAATAGTGTATTAAATATAGGCCTAAAGGTCAGGGGTCTATCAAGGAAGTTTCAAGACATTGGGCCTAGGAAACCCAACAACTAACTATAAATATTGTTCTAATAGAACCTATTTAAGGTCGGACTTAAGAGTGTACTAATTAAGCCCAAAAAGTCAATCAAGATAGGGCAATATATGTGTAATAATGTCACCAAATATGGTGGGCCACATTGCCCCAAAACATACATTTGCAGGTAGCAACCTTGGGCTAAATGCTGAAATTCCGGCCCGCACCCACTATCTAGGCTTGCTGGAAATTCAATAAAATTTATTTATAGTATATTTATTTCTCTGATGGCCCACACACATCACTGTGGTCCCCACTGGATGAGAGGAGAAATATATAATACATATATTCAAGTGGGCCATGCCGTTGGAATGCAGGCCTAACAACCCAAGGTAGGGGAGTCCCATGATGGGTAGTCCTACGGGCCTGGGTATTTGGCCCAAAACTGATCCAATTTGCAGGCCGCACCACGTTCAGCTCGAATGTCCGTTAGGTCTGAAATTTTTTAGGATAACACTTCTATAGGTGGGCCACACTCTCACAAAATTTTAGGATTTTTAAATACCTAAAAATATTTTAATTAATTTAAATGAAACAGACTGTCCAGAAAATTGGACTGACCCAGATGTCCCAACGTGGTGGGCCAGTCCGGCCCTTACCATGGTGTACACAGGTGTCTATTAGCTCCAAAATTTTTTAGGTGAGTCCTACTATGGGTAGGACACCTCTCTATAAATTTTCATAATTTTTGGATACTCATAACTATTTTAATAAATTACGGAGTTACAATTTGCCCAAGGTGAAATGTTGCTGGAAATAACTGTCCTGAATTTGGGTCATCCAAATGGGTGGGTTCTGAGCCTCCAAAATTCCTGAAATTTGGACCCAAGGTCCCTCATCAAGTTTACAACAAGGTGGGACTCATAAATATGGCTCACCTTTTGAGAAAATATTTTTAAAAAATTTATTTTTGTGGAACTATGCTGCTAGACAGCACAACAAAAATTTCTGGCAGCCCACTATATTGGCCCACCCTTTTAGATTCCCAAATGGGGTCTATTGGCCCTAAAATTTTGCAGGTAGGTCCTACCATGGGTAGGACACCTCTATAAAAAATTTTAGAATTTTTGAGATAGTAAAAGTATTTTATTTAACTCCTGCAATTTGTTGACAGCAAGGTATTTTTTAAAAAAAAATCTGCTGCTGAAACAATGCTGCTACCCCTGACTTGTGCACCCCATTAGAGTAGGCCCAGGTCTATCAAAATTTAGAAAAATGTAAAGCCAACTTTACTATACAAGTATAAAGCAAGGTGGGGTCCACAAAGGTGGCCCACCATTTTAAAATCATGCTGATATTTATGTTTTTCCAGCAAACAGTGTGGCTGGACAGTCCAGAAAAATCTAGACCGTCCACCCTCCTTGGCCCACCCTTTTGGGTGATCAAATAGGGACAAATGAAGGTGAAACTTAACATGCTTTTAGGTGGAGTTCACACCTCCAGAAATAATCAATTAATGGAGGTAAAGCATCCTCCAAATCAGTCTATAAACTATGTCAAAAACAACCCAAAAACAGTCCAGAAATTTTCTAGACAGCAAGGTATGTCTTGAAATAACTGATCATAACCACTGATTAAAGGTGGAAATACCCCACAATATTAGTGTTGTGGTCCACCTCAGTGGGCCCCACAAACTTTCAGACAAAACTCCTTTATAAAAATCCATTGCATGCATCCAAATAGGAGAAAATAGAGTGTTAACGTCCAAGGAATGGACAACCATGGGCGTCCACCTTACTTGGATGGTCTGGATATTCCAGGGCCACATACATCAGAAATGAAGGATAGATTTAAGGGGGGAAAAAATCCGGCTATAAGGAAAGGGCTCCGCCACTATTGAGCCCTCCCAAGAAAATCTAACCACACATCATACACTAATATACATCTACCCTATGAATCTCATACATGCATGACTAAAAATTAAAATGGACGGTGGGGATGCCATTCACACCATGATCCTAAGGTCTAGATGACCTCATCATAGAAGGAAATCCAAGGATCCACCATGATGGGGTCCATAAAGGAAAGCCTCATGCATGGGACATGCATGCATGAGGTGGGCCGTTTGGCCACACCTATGGGGACGTGTGGGATCTCCACCATTGATTGGTGGGTCCTACACTCCCCTCATGAATTTAAAAAAAAAAAAAAAGATCTCCACTATAGAAATCAGATTTACCACATAAGGAAGCACCCACCTAAGGATCTTCACCAAACTTGGATCACCAAGCTCCAAATGCTCCAAGGAACCAAGATAGATGGATGAGATGGGTTTTCAATAGGGTGATTGAGAGGAAAAAGGAGGATAAGTGGCTGAAATGAAGGGAAGATGGGCTGGAGAAATGTAGGGAAGTTGCTAGGGAAGAAGAGTAGAGAGAGAGAAATGAGAGGGAAAGAGAAAGAGAGACTTTTAAGACTTGTAATGATGAGCTCTCTCTCCTAGGCAATGATGGTGGCATATGGTGATATTAATAAGGCTTAAGGTAATAGCCTTTCTAGAAATCTCAGCCTAGGGTGAAATGATGGCATGAGAAAATGTGCAACCCATGGTAGGGTCCACCAATCATGCAATCAATGGCCCATATCGATCAATGCTCATAACTTGAGATGTACATATCGGATTAACGCACGGGATAAGGCTTTAGAATCGCGGTGACAAGGCGGACGTAATGGCATAGGTCTCGGGTCAATCCGAGTTGGGTTTATATGACCGAACTTAAGGATGACCGCTAACATTACCCGAGGGTCACCGAAATTTGACCGGTAGCACCGCGGGACCAAAATGAACGGAATGTATACTCACACACATGCATGCACACATATAAACTAGGGTCAGGTCTCACAGAATGAGTTTAGCTATCTCTATAGTGGGCCGCTCATTTTCAAATTATACAGTTATACACAGTACGTGAGATACCTCGAGCCAACATTCGCGCAAGACGTGATTAAACTCCTACACGTGTTGGGCTCGTATGTAGAGCTGAACATGAGTCGAGCTAGCTCGAGAAACTTGCTCGAATCGACTCGGTTAAGTTCGTTCTGACTCGACTTGCAATATGGTTTGGGTCAGGCCGAGTGCCAATAACCTTAGCTCGAAGAAAATCGAGCCGAATTCGAGCTTGGTCAGGCTCAAATCGACTCGAAACAAAGCTTGAACCCGACTTAAACTCGACTCACTCGATATATATATATATATATATATAAGTTTTTTTAAAAAAGTAAAAGTAAAAAAGTAAAAACCCTAAACCCTTCACCTTTCCCTTATTTCATTTTACCCGACCTGAGTCGAGTGCGACTGACTGTGCAAGCGAGCGACTGGCAAATGGCAGTCCGGCAAAGCCCACCACTGAGTGTGACTGTGTGAGCGAGAGGCAGACGACAGTCCGGCAGAGCCCGCCCACTACCAAGTCCAACTCTACGAGCGAGCAGTAGATGACAGTCTCTCTACTCTCTACTCCCAAGTCTCTCCTCTCCTTCAATCCTTCAAGCTAGGTAGACACATTTCTTCTTCCTTCTTTTTCTTTTAATGATGCAATCAAGTTGGGTCAGGGTTACGTCAGGTTGGGTCAGCGTCGAAATGGGTTAGGGTGTGGGTTGAGTTACGTCGGGTTAGGTAAGCATCAGGTTAGGTTAGGGTTAGGTTGTGTCTGGTTAGGTCAGGGTGTGGGTTGCATCAAGTTGGGTTATGGTAGAGCTGTACACAAGTCGAGTTCGAGTCCAGCTAGACCAAGCTTGATTCAGCTCCAGGTTAGGGTTAGATTGCGTCGGGGTTAAGTCAGGGTGGAGTTGGGTTACTTTGATTTTTTATTACTTCAATAGTTGAATTTCAATAGTTGGAAACTAAACTTGTGTGGACTTGTATTTGACTCTTGACTTCAAGTTTTTTATTTGTGTTTTATTTAAGTACTTTACTTGGATATGATTCTTGATTACTTGAATACTTAAATTTGAGATTACTTGAGAATTTCTAAACTTGTGTATACCTGTATTTGATTGCTTTAATTTGATTTATACTTAGTTTAAGTATTCAACTATAAATCATATATTAAATATATGATTTATAGTTGTATACTTCAATTAAACACAAATCAATTAGTTTTAGAGCAACTTCACTTGACACTTGTTACACTTGACAGATGAATTTAATAATCTACCTACCCATTTAAGAATTCATATACAATAATTTGTATTCAAATCAATTATTAGTTATATATATATATATATATGTATATATATATATATATATGAATTCTTAAATTGGCCAAGTTGGACAGTTTGGTAATATATCATGTACCTTAATGTTGCTTACACAATTTACATAGAGTTCAAGATTCGGTGTATTAACCCAATTTATTCTATGAATATATGGTTCCCAACTGGTTGACTGTCTCCCATCTATGAATAACAGATAATGGTGATGACACTTAAACAGTAGATAATTTTTACATATATTTGGACAATTATAGGGAGATGTTGTCGAATTTTTGACTCGCATGTAAATTATGTGAGTAGAGTACATGACATATTACTGAATGGGATAAAAAGTGAAATTAAAAGTTAGGAGACGTTAGAAAATGCCTACTTACAAATCACATGTTACAATCACACCTTCGAACTTCGCATATCTTACGAGTGTTTTCTTATTTTTATATTTAAATATGGCTAATGAGGATGTCCCTACTACCCCTGGTGTTGGTGTATTTGCCACATCTCCTATAACGCCCCAAATTTTAGCGGCCCGAGTACATAGTCGTGCTTGAGAATTCTGAATGTTAATAATGTATAAATTAGATGCTTTAAAAATTGTACCTTATTTTTTTCCATTTAAATCACATCCAATTACATTTAGGAATGTAGCCATTCACAAGAATAAAATCGATTGTATTTATTACTTCATTAGAGTAAAAGAATTCAACAAATCATCAAATGTCATCTCAATGAGAGCTTATTACATCACCAAAGTATGCAATGGAAAACATATAAACAAATAAATTCCAGTACCATTCTTCTTTTTTATTTAAACACATCTTCCAAGGAATGATTATCGTCCGTATCGTGAACCTGCACATCACCTGCATCATCTATACGGTTGGAGAGGATCAATGCCTTACTCATAGTGATGGTTATCCTCTAAGATTCACAATAATTCAAGAAATTCATAAGAGTAATGTAAGGGTTTTGATGTCTCGTACTCCACCACTACAAGTGGTATCGATATGCACAACAAATATATATATATATGAATACATGCCTAGCAAAGTGTGTGCGGTCTATCATAAGTAGTGATCATTACAATGTGGAATATAATTCATAGAAAACCTGACTTTCCCCACATCTCGTAATTATGGATATTCGACAGCATGTCCAACACTACCGTGGATTTACATGAACACCTTGAGGCGGCACAACACATGAGTCATATGAATTACGTGATACAATTTGTTCATGGAGTGACTATTTGCGACATCCAATCCTAGAAATGATGTAACGCGCATTGCGAATTACTTACATCGATTTGCGCACCACTACCTAAACCCATGGAATTACGAGTCAACCAAGAGGGTCACTACCTAAAGCATATTACGTCCATGATAAAATATTTGAATCACTAGTTGTGAAACCTCTAACACATTATTGCACCAAAGAGGAAATAAATTGAATCATGGGAGCTTTAGAATTCCAAGACACATGCCCAAGCCATAAGGGCAGTAGCATAAGACTGACCTAATAAAGGGAAAAAGTAGCATTAAGATGTCATAATAAAAGAGAAGAGTAGCAAATAGGCTAACTCAACATGAATAAGAGAAGATGAGCAAAAGACCAACTCAATATAGAGTGGAAGCGCACGTCGCTCTCAAAATTGGCAAAGGGCAAGGCTTATATCCATTGCCCCACATAAATTCATAAAGATTACGCATAATTAAAATCATACCTTAACCATAATTCCCAACGATAAATAATTGATGATGGTAAATCAAACAATCGCAAGGAAGATTCATAGTAATATGGAAGCATGTAAAAAGAACAAGATAAATCATATCAACTCAAATTAGTGTAAGCTTAAAGGAATCCCTCACCTCTTAAACTTAATTTCTCCCTGATGTTACTAGATTTGCGTTGTTGTGTCCCAACTCTAGCATAAGTAACACATTTCTTATGATAAGATCGTCGCCTTTCATAGATTGTACGGTTAGGATCAAAGTAAACTTCCAATCCTATTAATAATAATTAATGTATATACTTTCTTACCTTGATCATCCTGACCAATCCCTTGGTTAATGGATTTGTCTTCTGTGTCGTCTTGGTTCGACTCGATCTTTAAATCTATGTATGTAGTTTTATGATTGATTACTTTAAATGGATTAGCAACTAGGGATTAAGATAGGTAGTTTTTGGCTAACCTTTGGTTGCTAGAGGCTTGGATCTAGATGTCACTCGTGACCTAGTGAGTTGCCGGTTGAATGCACAGAGTCCTTTACAAACCAGATGTTCTCTCTCTCTCTCTCTCTCTCTCTCTCTCTCTCTCTCTCTCTCTCTCCTTCACTATTTTATCTATCTCCGTTTTGAGTTTCTATGACCCCTTCCTCACGTAAGGGAATGTTTTATAGCACTTTCCAAGAGGCTAGAAGGTTCGTGTGTAAGGATGGATACCATGGGGCGTAAACGGGTTGCGCACGCTATCATTAACACAGATTTTTCTCTCTCCCCCTTTTTTTTGATTAGTTAATTATTTTCATGAGGGTTTCTGGTGAGGACTTAAGGGATGAACATTGATCAAGAATCCCACCCGATGGATGTCTTTGATCTTGTTTTGGGGCCCTCTAGTGTTGTCTTGGTTTTAGTTCAAATGAAGAAGATGATGTATGTTATCATGGCAGATTCCACTCCATTGTGTTTTCCTTCAAATAAGACTTGTTGGACGGTCTAGATTGAGCAATGGAAGCTCAAGGATCCTATAAATCAAAGGTATATAGTAGTTTAATTGGTGGGTTCATTATTGGAAGCTTCGAGCGGACCCACGCTTCCACAACACATGTTTGCCAAAGACCGAAGAATTTGGGTGCTATAACTCGGTTCTTTTAGTCGAATTCTACATAGAAAGAGGAGTGTGGGTCACACAAATCAGCTGGTGAAGATTTTCTTTCAGACTTGTAGGAGGATTCAAACGCATGGAGTGGAAGAAAATCCGTTCGAACATCATCTTTGCATGCACGAAAAACTCGCTAATTTGAGCTAGAATGGGCTATAAATGGTTGAGATTATATCTCTTTGGATTCATGAGGAGATCACTAATGTCGAATGAGAAGTGGAAGAAGGATTGGAAACAGAAGTTTCCGATTCGTGCGCACGGCATGGTGTGTTCGGATGCAATCACAATCCCAAATTAAGTGGGGTCCATTGTGATATGAGATCGAGGGATCCACTTCGTTCATCAACTTCGCAGGGTTTTGTTAGGCCAGGGTTGCAAATATGGAGCAGATATAAGTCCTAGATTAGCTTCTCTTTGAAAACTCTCCTAGCGGGTACCAAAAATAGACTTGATCTAAATTAATGGTTCACACTTAATGATCAAGTACCAAATTTGGGAGAAATGTGTAGTTAAGATAGGTAAATGATTAGACAAAGTTTGGTAGTTGATCGATGGCGGGAAATGCCTAGATCTAAAATTTCATCTGATGCGTCAAAAGGAAGGAACTGACTTTAACGCTCAACGATATAGGATCATAGATCGGGGTCTAAATTTTGTATCATATCGTACTCATGTGAAGTCAAGTTGTGGTCCAAGTTTGAGTTGCGATGGACGACACAAAGTGGTTAAATCTGAAGATATAGATTTATATATAGTTGGTAAGCCTTAAAATGATAACTTCGCGGTAAAGTAAAAGCCTATCAAAGTAGGGTCTTTATATTTTACACTTGATCCATATGATGACCAATCCAAGTCGTTCATATGTAGGGAATTATCCTACTACAACTACCATGGGCTTTCCTCACTTGATGGACACCAAAATCAATGATTAAGGGGCCAATTTGTTAATTGGGTCACTTTTACAATGATCTAAGGGCTTAAATTTGACATGTATGGTTAATTTATGATACATATGTATAATATAAAATTTCACATCAAATGGATCATGAGAACCATGTTATCTAGGATTTAAGAGTCTAGGTTAATGGCATTTTCATAATTAAGAGTTTTGGAAAATCTAATGGTTCTACATGGTTATAGGCATGTTTATAAGCAATTCTTACAAAATAACTTATATCTAATTTATTATGAATAAAAATTTATTCACCAAATTAATTAGGGAATGTCCATATATCAAACTACATAATGGATGGTCGGGTGACATGTTAAAAATAGTAGAACTTGATAGTTAGTACTTTGACCATGTATGTAGGTGGATGTACGGTCGGTTTCATAAACAAATGAACACAAAGTGAGTTTTTAGAGTAATCAAGAGGTACAACATGTACACCGTTAGATTAAAGTAACTTGTTCACATGTGTAAGTTCCTTATATTGTAATTCTGATGATGGGTTAAGCATATTCATAGGTGGTGAACAAGATGAATGGATCAGAATCTTAATTTGATATGTGTACGAGCGGATATAGATATCAAGTAGTTAGTTTACTATGATCGGATAGTTAAAACTCAAAGTGGACGGTCAGATATCTTTACCTATTAATGGATAGTTGACTGAACAGTTGGTTATGATGGACAAGTGGGAATACTAGGACATATGATGATTTTTTCTTAAAATCAGCTATCACATGGCTTGATCTATAGATGAAGATCATTTTCAACGAACAGATTTATATTGGAGAATAGATGTAAGGTTAGGATAGCTAAATTAGTATCGTACACATGTGCATACTAAGTTAAACTTCATAATGATACTCGAGAACTTTTAATACTGGGGTATTGAAAAGCTAAGAGTGTTACATCTCCTCTAATTGTTGATGTTGAACGAGATGAGATACACTTAAATTCAGATACGTCGAATAAAGAAAAAAAAGATCAGTAGTTTGGGACGATTTGAAGAGGTTGAGGTGAAAGAAGGTTCGAACCGTGTTATGAAGGTTAGATGTAAGCATTGAAAGTCAATGCTCGCAAAGCATTACGAGGAATAAACTTCACATTATCGCGGACATACTATTAATTGTGCTAAGAGTCCAAAAATCTCACGTTCAGGCCAACAATTGCTCTTATTTGCCTCATCTGAAGGAAGCAACTCCGACATGCAAGCTGCTCTCATCACTCATAAATTTGAAAAAGACAAACTAAAAAAGTAGTTTGTAAGAATAGTTATTGTTGAGGAGAAACCATTTATATTTATAGAAAACAAAGTTTTTAGCGAATATAACCGATACTTTAATCCAAAATTTGAGAAGTGTTCGCAGGTCACAATGAAAAGAGAGTGCGTAAAGATGTATATGAATGAGAATACAAAGATGAAAGTCATTCTGTCATCAGTCTCATATATTAAGTCTTACTTTAAACTTGTGGACGACATCGAACCAAAGGAAAGGTTACATGTCACTAACTACACACTATGTGGATGTAGATTCGAATATATGTAAGACAATTTTAAACTTTCGTCACCTTTCTCCCTCTCATACCAGTTTGGTTATTTCAGACTGCGTATATAATTGTCTTCAGGAGTAAGGCATCGAAAGTAGAATATCTTTGATCACGCCAAATAATGAGTCTATAAATGATGCTGTGATTTCTTTTTTGCGGAGCCAATTCAAGACAGCATGGAATCTTTATTTTGGGAAGAAAATTTTTCAAGTAAGATGTTGTGCTCATATTCTGAATCTAATTGTGTAAGAGGGGCTAAAAATAATTGACAGCATGATTGAGAACATAAGAAAGAGCGTGAAGTATATACGGGGGTCACTATTAAGATTTAGTATATGGAATGACATACTCTAACGTTTAAACGTTAGAACTTAAAAAATATTGAAGTTAGATGTGTGTACTCGTTGGAATTCAATATATGAAATGTTAGATGCGGCAGTTGAGTTAAAAAATGCATTCCTAGAATTTACAGTTCATGATAAAACATTTTCTCGGTTATCTAGTGAAAATTATTGGAGAGGAGTTGAAGATGTTTGTAGTTTTCTTCGAGTTTACTATGACTACACGAAGTTATTTTTCGGAAATAAATATCCAACGATAAATCTGTTCATTCTAAAGCTTTGGAAGATTAAGGATGCTCTTCAAAGAAGTGTCACAACAGGTCCAATTTATGTTCAGAATATAGCGCTAAGCATGCAACTGAAATTTGAAAAGTACTAGAGCGAATGTCACCTATTGATGGCTTTAGCTGTTGTATTTGATCCTTGCTGCAAAATGGGACTGGTTAGTTACGTTTATAAGAAGATTTACCTGTTTGATAAGGTAGCAGTTAAAACATCTAATGTTTGTGTAGCAATTGAATAATTGTACTCTTCTTTTGTAACGCCCTGAATTTCGAGGGTCGAGCAAAGCTCTACTCCCGAGATTCAGAACATCACTTATGCATTATGGACGATGATATTCAGATTTCTTTCATTTTCATGAGTTAAGCATGCATGAGATTATACTAAACAACACATCATGCTCCGGATTTAATGAAATTAAGCAAGAGCAGAAGTCTAAAACATATTTGTATAAGTGCACAAATGTTTCACAAGGTTTCTTCCAGAGTATGAGTACGTAACCAGGTTCAATATATACATGTATAGTTTCAAAATGTATAAAAAGTGATAGTGTAAATATGTCCAAATAAGCCCTGATGCCCAATGTCCCTGCTTAACGGTCCGTGGTCTACATCGACCCGCCCGAGAGTTAGAAGTAAGAGAATTTCTCCTCTTCATCCATGAAGTCTTGCTCTATTGCATTGACGTCATCTGTACCTGCATCTACATCAGAGTCTGGTTGGTGTTTTAAAACATCGTCCCAGAGTGGGAGTGAGTGATCAACTCAGTGGTTTTATAAGGCAAAAGTTATACATGTTATCAAGTCCATCAAAGCAGTAATGATAAGACAATCATAACAATCACTTCTTAACTACTCTTTTTAATGTAGGAATGGGGAGCAAGTAATGATGCATGCCCTCACATCAAAGCTCCCTCACAAGCGACTTCGACAGCCTATTTCGCGTATGACAACACTTCCTCAAAACAGTGCAACTCCAACACCTTCTTGGCACATCCTAACTAATGCAGTGTGATGCATGGTCGTGTTAGCCAAGTAATTAATTAAGCTTATTTGTACAGTAAGGCCCCGTTTGTTAAATCTGAAGTTTAAAGCTTGAATCTCAAATCTGAAGGTTGAATATGAAATCTGAAGGCTGAATCTGAAATCTGAAGTCAAAATACTTGTTTGGTAATTATGGCGGAAGTCTGAAAATTAAGTACCGAATTTAAAACAACGTGTTTGTTAATAAACATTTGAAATGTCTGAAATACGTTAATTTGATGCATTTGCCCCTATCTCCTATTTGGAATGTTTTACATTATAAAGAGATTATTTTTTATTAAATGAAAATAAAATCATTCTACTTAATTCAAATAAATTAAAGTAATTAAGAGAAAATTAAAATATCGTTATTCATAAAAAATAGATAAATTCCTTATGTTGCCCCACGAATATTTCAAATCAGGACGTTTAATCCTCACATTTTGGGCCTACTTGGTTATTGGATCCACCTCAGTTTCGGTCCCATGTCCTAAAATAAACTCATAAAACCGATAGGCAAGGTGGATTTCTCACAAACATGAAGGTGGGCCCCACCTACGTTTCTAGCACAGGGAATTCTGCAAAGAGGCTTTAGTGGTAAATTCAGCATATGGACGGACACGGATTTCCTAACGAAAGCCTTTCGCATGAAGTTCCAGCACAAGGATTTTGGGTAGGGCCCACTGTGATGTTTGTGAGAAATCCAACATGTCCATCCATTTTTCGAGTTCATTTTAGGACATTCAACCAAAATGAGGAGTATCCAAAACTCAAATAGGCCATACAAGATGAAATAGTGGGGAAAGGAATGCCCACTCTTGAAGCCTTCCTAGCCTCCACCTTAATGTTTATATTCCATCCAAACTATTTATAAGGTCATTTTGACTAAGATGAAGTGAAAATACCGTGAACTTAAACCGAAACAAAACTTTTGTAGCCATATAAATGTTTTAACGGTAGTAAAAAAATCCCCACTATTTCCTATCATGTGGCCCATTTAAGTTTTAGATACATCTTATTTTTGGTCACATGTCCTAAAATGAGTGGACTCTGGGCAGAATAGATAATTATAGGTTGAGTAGCGAGACTCGCTACTGAAGTGACGTTACCAAGTTCCATGAGACCCACCATGATGTATGTGTTGTATCCACACCATCCATCCATTTGGAGATATCATTTTAGGGCATTAGATAGAGAATGAGTCGGATAAAAAATCTGGAGTGAACCTCACCACAGAAAACAATGGGAAGAGTGACGCCCACCCTTGAAACCTTCCTAAGGTCTACTATGATGTTTATCTTAGATCCAACGTGTTCATAAGTTAAGACAGACATGAAAGAAGGTAAAGCACAAATTTCAGCTTAGTCGAAAACTTTTGTGGCCCTTAGAAATTTTTAATGGTGGACGGCACTCTCTCCACTGTTTTCCGTTGTGGGGTCCACTCGAGCTTTGGATCTAACTCGTTATTTGCTTCATACACCAAATTTATATCACCAAATGGATGGACAGTGTGGATACAACAAATACATCATGATGGGTCCCACATAACTTGGTGACATCACTTCAGTAGTGATTCTCGCTGATCAACCTGTCAGTAGCTAATCCGCGTCGCAGGAAATCTATGTTATCGGACAGAGGCGGATTTGTGGGTGTACCACACATTGACCTCGACAAGTTCCGTGGGTCACATCATGAAGTATGTGTTATATCCAAGCCGTCTATCCATTTTTCAAGCAAGTCTTAAGGCTTGAGTTGAAAAATACGACAGATCTAAAGATCAAGTGTACCACACTGCAAAAAGCAGTGGGGGATTGAATGCCTACCATTGAAATCCTTTTTGGGGTCACAGAAGTTTCGTATCAATATGAAATTTGTTTTTCCTCTTCATCCAAGTATTTGTGACCTTATGAACAGATTGGATGAAAAATAAACATTATGGTGGGCCCTATGAATTTGTTAACTGTGAAAATCATTATCATGCTACTATTTTTGGTGCGGTCCATTTGAGCTTTGGATATGATTCATTTTTTGGCTAATGTTGTAAAATAATCTCAAAAAATGGATGAACGGTGTGGATATAATAAATACATCATTGTGGGTCATGTAACTTTAATCTCCTTTGAACCGTTCGCACAACTCGGAGCTCGAGGAGCGTAGGCGCTCGTCTTCCCACGACACGTACTACTCCCCTACAATCAACCCCATGGCTTGTGGTCGGTGCTCTGTGGGCCCCATTATGATGTATGTTTTTCATCCATTATGTTCATCCATTTTTACTGATCATTTTAGGGCTTCACAAAAAAAAATGAGAGGGATATAAATCTCAGGCGGACCACACCACAGGAAAACAATGATGATTGGATATCCACCATTAAAATTCTTCTAAGGCCGACAGTACTGTTTATTTGACATCCAATCTGTTAATTAGGTCATGCAAGCCAGATGAAGGTAAAAAAAATAAAGATCATCTTGATCCAAAACTTTTATGGCCCCCAAAAGGTTTTTAATGGTGGACTTGAGTTTTATTCAATTTCCATTGGTTTTTATGGTGTGGCCCACTTGAGTTTTACATATACCTTATTTTTGGGCGCATGCTCAAGAATGATCTGAAAAAGTTGATGGACGGTGTGGATCAAACACATAAATTACGGTAGGGCATAAATAAATTTCACATGTTAAAAGATAGTTTTCTATTCGGCAAACAATTTAAAAGAGAGAAAAATATCCGTAGTAGTAAGGGTAATTTTAGAATCAAAAATTTCTTTTAATAGGAAATTTTATGGAGCGCATTCAGTGTTCACCGTTAAGCCAGACTTCGATCGTCGAAAGAATTCAGCGAAATATCGCGGAAAATCACTTAGCGCTTTTTAATTTTAGTGTTAACAAACAACTCTTAATACGAGGCATTTTCTCAATTCCGTGTTAAGTGTTAATTTTAAGAGTTAACAAACAGGCCCTAAGTTTGGAAAGCTAGGGTACCTCCCTTTATATCACTGACCTGAATCGAACATTAGGCATTGGACTACCGCAATGGTCCTACTCCTATGTTTTAGATCCATCTAGGTTAGTCACTCCTAGTTAAACACATACGATAGGCAAGTTGTAGGGTCGTCACTCCAAGTCAAATACATATGATAGGCAAGTTGCAAGAAGTTGTGCTCGCGATCACTACGAGGAGGCTCGTCACCCCAGCGTAGGTCAACAACTCGGACATAGGTCTCATACCACCATGCCCGGCTCATGAGTCTTAGTTGCTCACTGGTCACTATGAGGAGGCTCGTCATCCCAGCGTAGGCCGACAGCTCTGACACGGTGTCCCATACCACCATGTCCGGCTCATGAGTCCTAGTGGATCGTGGTACCATGGTTAAAGTGGATCTTTACATTGGTGAGGGGTACCTTAGATTCAAGCAGTCGCGTCCATACATGGTAAACACACAATAGGTCAATCAGTTCATTAGACAAGCTCAATTGGTACAGGCGTATGCTGACTTAATTGACATGGAGCGCATAAGCACCCCTCGTGGCCTAGCCACTGTCAACAATCGTCGTGCGACTCGGATTCATCAAGTTTACCCAAGGTGGTGAGACTAATTCAGTCACCCGAACAAGGACTTTTACCGATTGCTAGGGCTACGTTTATAGCCTCAATCCTACTCAAATACGGCTAGCAACCATGTGTAATAACTATCCCAACATTTAACAAACAATTCTTATGGATTTCTCATGTGGGTATTTCATCAAACACATAGACCATTTCAAATATAACTTGCATTTTATCAATTGATTTCATAGAGGAAAACGTACATATGCATAAGACAATCAAAATCCTATCTTAATACTCATAGTAAATACAAATCATCAACAATTTTCTCATTTAAACAATTTATCAAACACATACACTATGTTAGTTATAACATATGTTTTATCAATTATTTATACAGAGAGATCTACATGCATATGACAATGATGAATCCTAGATTAGCAATCATGGCAAGCCCTAATCATTTTCTATTAGTCATTTAAACATTTCAACAAATACATAGGGTGCATCATTTATTTATCACGATTCATAGGTGTATCTCATACAAAAATCAACGTATTTAAGACAATACGGCAGCAATCAAAACAGACATAAATCATTAGCTATCATGAAAGCATTGATAAACCGCAACCTAAGCATTTATAGTCCGCACCTTTCGTTAGTATGCTCGACTCGGACTTGGTCAAAACTCTACGTTTCCAAAAAATGGAACGTCGGGCACTTAAATGATGAAACTAGTTAGCTAGGTCGATGAACAACTATCCTGAATCTCTATAATGATATTAGGGTTAGTATTTCTTACCCAAAATCGTAGCCGAATGAGATTTGGTAGTGCAGCGGAGGGTGATCTGGTGCGTGGATTTGTAGGAGAAGGTTTCCGCAGCAATCTCCTAACGTATCTCTTCTCTCTTTCTTCTTTTCTCCTCTTTTCTCCTCTCTCTCCCTTGGGGTTTTTACAAAATTCGTATATGGGAGTGAGGGAGAGAAATAAAGGCTATTTATAAGCCCAGAAGTTATGCAAATGGCCCCAGGGCCACTTTATACATTGTTTATACCCTTTGGGCGGCTGTTTCTGATGAACAAGGCTCATAAGAAGGCCCACGACCCATCTACGTCATAGGGTACGTTCCCTGACAATGGATCCATGCCAGGACATGATTTTAGTGCGATCGGATAAGCCGATCGATTGTGGAGAGCCTGCGTCAGATCAACGGTCATAATTACTCAATCGGAGGCACAGTCATATAGATGTGTAGGGGAATTTTCTTTCCCCATGGGTGAAGTTTGGTCATAAATTAACGATCAGAAATTCTCAACTTTGCGTGAGAGTGAATGGCTCAATTCACTTAAGCTTCATTTCATTTTTTAAAAATATCCGCGTTTCTCAAGCACTTCAATCATAGTTCAAGTTAGGCCTTTCTGGACACTATATGGGCTTGATTCCCATGATGGTTGTCAAGCCCAGCAGGATGGACATCGCCCTATAGTTTCGCAGTCATCGGATCCCCGACATGCGGTCTAGGTCCGTTACAGAGTCTCAATGTACTCCCGAGAGCGATAAGCCCTTGGGATTTCTCCTAGGTCTTAAGATGATATTGAGTCAATGGTACTCATGGTTTTAGGCCTTCCTATTTGTGAAAAAGGTGGCCCAAACTTAATCCACCGATTATTTAGTACTTAACTAAATTCCATCTAAGTTATATATAATCGGACATGGTCCTTTGGTAGTTCCGCCTGAGGTGGTACTCGGGTCTTTGCATGGATTTTTCTGAGACGTTACATCTTATATGGGTAATTCTATCAGAAGTTAGGTGTAACATCCCAAATTTTCACGGATCGAGTACATACTCGTGCTCGAGAATTCCGGGTGTTAATAATGTAAAGATTTGGATGTTTCAAAATCTTACCTTAATTTTCTTTCCATTTAGATCACATCTAGTTAACATTCACGAAGGTAACCATTCACGAGAGTAAACTCAACTGTATTTATTATTACATTATACTAAAAGAATTCAACAAATTATAAATGCCCTCTCAATGGGAGCTTATTGCATTATCAAAGTTTGCAGCAGAAATAAATAAAACTAAACATAAAGCTATCTCTTTATTTATTCAGAATAGTCTTTTATAGGGAGATTGTCATCCATGTCTTCAATCTGCACATCACTTGCATCATCTGTACAGTTGGAGAGGGTTAATGCCCTACTCATAGTGATAGTTATCCTTTAAGATTCACAATAATTTAAGAGAATCATAAGAGTAATGTAAGAGTTCTGATATGTCTCGTACTCGACCACTACGAGTAGTATTAGGATGCTTAAAAAAGTGTGTGTGGTCAATCATACGTAGTGATCATCACAATGTAGAATATAATTCATAGAAAATTCGACTCGTCCCGCATCCCATAACTACAGAGATTCGCCGACATGTCCAATGTCACCGTAGATTTACGTGAATACCTCGAGGCGTCACAACACATGAGTCGGATGAATTACGTGACACGATTTGTTCATAGAGCGACTATTTGCGACATCCAATCCCGAAAGTGATGTAACACGCATTACAAATTACTTACATCGATTTGTGAACCACTATCTAAACCCATGGAATTACGTGTCGACCAAAGGGGTCACTACTCAGAGCACATTACGTCTACGATAAAATATTTAAATCACTAGTTGTGAGACCTCTAACACATCACTTGTACCAAAGGAAAAATAAATTAAATCATGGGAGTTTTAAAATTCTAAGACACATGCCCAAGCCATAAAGGGCGGTAGCACGAGGCTAACCTAATAAAGGAAAAAGTAGCATTAAGTTGTCTTAATAAAAGTGAAGAGTAGCAGATAGGCTAACTCAACAAGAATAAAAGGAGAGGAGTGAAAGGCCAACTTCATATAGAGTGGAAGCACGTGTCACTCTCCAGATTGGCAAAGGGCAAAGCTTGTATCTATTGCCCCATATAAATTCATAAAGATCACGCATAATTAAAATCATACATTAACCATAATTCTCAAAGGATAAATAATTGATGATGGTAAATCAAACAATTACAGGGAGGATTCATAACAATATGAAAGCATGTAAAATGAACAAGATAAATCATATCAACTCAAATTAGTGTAAGCTTAAAGGAATCCCTCACCTTAGCCTTAGATTTAAACCCTAGGTAAATATCCATGTTGGAAAGCTTCTACATAAATCACGATCTCTCATGAGCAAGAAGGAGATACCATATGTTTGGAGAAGGAAGCAGATGATGGACGTCTAGGCTTCTCTTTCTCTTTCTCATTCTTTCTCTTTCTTTCTTTCTTTCTTTCTTCTTCTTCTTCTTTTTCTTTTTCTTCTTCTTCTCTCTCTCTGTCTTTATCGCTCTCTCTTTCTCTCTCTTTCTCTTTTTCTTTCTCTCTTTCTTGAGCATTAGGAGATTGGGCGTGTGAGTGAAGAGGGGAACACACACCCCTTTTAAAAGGAATGGGCGTGCGAGAGGGGTGTTTCACATCCCACTTGTATTGGGTTTCTCCAATTTTCTCTTTTCTAACGATCTTTCTTTAAATTTAATTCGTCCGTCGTGTCAGGGTCGTCAAATAGAGTCGGGTTATATGATTTTCTTGGTGATCTGAAATTTAGATTGGCCGATCTTGAAAATTCTCCTAACGGGTGCCAAAATGAACTTAATCTCAATTAACTGTCCACACTTAATGATCATGGCCCAATTTTGGGAGAAATGTGTAGTCAAGATAAGAAAACGGTTCGACAAAATTTGGTGTTGATCAATGGTGGAAAATGTCTAAATCTAAAATTTTACCTCTTGTACTAAAATGAAGGAACTAGATTCAACATTCAACAGTGTAGTATCATAGATTGGGGTATAAATTTTGTATAACCTCGTAGTTATATGAGAAAAAAGTGTGGTTCAAATTTGAGTTGCGATGGACGGCAGGAAATGGTTAAATCGAAAGATCCAAATTTATAAGGAGTTGGTAGGCCTCGAAAGGATAACTTCGCACCTAAGAAAAATCTTACTAAAGTGGAGTCTTTATATTTCACACTTAGTCCATATTATGCATAATTCAAGTTGTTCATATGAAGGGAAATATCCTACTACGACTACCCACGAGATTTCTTCACTCGATGGACACCAAAATCAATGGTTAAATGGTTGATTTGCCAATTAGGTCACTTTTACAATGATCTAAGGGTTGAAATTTGACATGTATAGTTAATTTATGATACATAGGCATAATATAAAATTTTATATTAAACGGATCATGGGAACCATGTGATCTAGAATTCAAAGGTCTAGGTTAATGACATTTTCGTAATTATTGTTGATATGAGAGTTTTGGAAAATCTAATAATTCTATATGGTTATAGGCACATGTCTAAGTAATTTTTATAAAAAAAACTTATATCTAAATTATTATGAATAAAGAATTATTCACCAAATTAACTAAGGAAACGTACATATATCAACTAAAATAATGGATGGTCAGATGACATGTTAAAAAAAAAAAAAAAAAACTTGATGGTTAGTACTTTGATCATATATGTGAGTGGGTGTACGGTCAGTTTTGTAAACAGATGATCATAAGTGGGTTTTTTGGAGTGATCAAGAGGCAGAACATGTATACCGTTAGATTCAAGTGACTTGTACACATGTGTAAGTTTCTTAGATTGTAGTTTTTATAGTGGGTCAAGCATATTCATAGGTGGTGGACAAGATGAATGGATCAAAATCTTTTTTAATATGTGTACGAGCAGATGTTGAGATCAAGTAGCTAGTTTACTATGATTAGGTTGTCCAAACTCAAAGTGGATAGTCAGATATCTTTACCTAAAGGTGAATAGTTGACTGAGTGATTGGTTATGATGGGCATGTCAGAATACTTGTGTATATGATGATCCTATCTCAAAATCAACGGTCAGATGGCTTAATTTATGAATGGAGATTATTTCCAATGGTCAGATTCATGTTGGAGAATAGATGTAAGGTTAGGATAGCTAGATTGGTATCGTATACATGCACATAATAAGTTAAATTTTATGATAACATTCGAGAACTTTTAATACTAGGGTATTGAAAAGTTCAGGGTGTTACATTAGGACACACAACTTACGCATGAACGTGGCTCCAGTTCGTCTATAAGTGATGACAATTTTCTGGATGGGTACTTCTCAGCCTTAGAACAAGATGAAGCGAGTTAGCAAACAAATGAGTCAAAATTAGCTGTATATCTCAAGGAGCCAATCATGAAGGTCTCTATCCAAGACTTTAACGTTTTAAATTGGTGAAAGACTAGAGCTCGTAAAGGAAAATACCCTACACTATCGTTGATGGCTCAAGATATTTTATCAATTCCGATAACAATAGTGGCATCAGAGTCTGCATTTAGCACTGGTAGTAGGGTGGTGAACAAATATAGAAGCTCTCTTGCACCTAAAACAATTAAAGCGCTCTTTTGTACGCGAGATTGGTTGCGTTCAGTTTAGGGTGGCAATTCATTTGATGAAGAGAATGATGAAGAGGATGAGACTGAGAGTTTAAATCAGACTGACACTGCACCTTCATATGTTTAAAGTTTAAACATTGTTTTGAATACTTTGAACATCTTGATCTTATTACTTGTTTTGTAAGACTTTAATTTCTGTTATTTTTGGAGTGGAGTATTTGACATTGACATTAAAATTTTGAACGTACTATAATTTATTTCTTGAAAATTATACTAGCTTCGTGACTTCTCCTAAAAATGTTATTCTTTATTAACAAAAGTTCTTGTGCAGAAATGTCATCTGATGACCTATCCGCTGACATTTGGGATTACGGTATCCATGCCTACTCCCCAACATCTGGAAGAATGAAGATTAAATGTCGTTTGTGTGGAGACAAATTCGTTAACAAAACAAATCGGCTAAGAATATATTTATCTGGTCAGGAAGGAAATGCACAATCATGTCCTAATGCCTCACAAGAAGTAACGAATTCTATTCCAAACTCTCTTAGACTCAAATAAGAAAACTCCCACCCTCTCCACACCAAATTCAACTAGCCACAAAAAATATCATAACAAACCTATTATAATAGATGAAGATTCGGAAATAGAGAGAGTTGAACAAATTAGTAAGAAAGAATAAGAGAAAAATGTCATATTAAAAGTTCTATAAAAAGAACAACTGAAACTTGCCATGAAGATAAGTAAGGAGGAGGTGGAGGCATCTAGATATCGATGTCCTCCAAGACAATATGACGTCGAGGCAGGGCCGAGCATAGAAACAAAGAAGAGTCACAAAACATTAAAGTTTCTCTCCAGGCTCTCATCATTCTATAAGATGTTGAGAACTTCTTATAAATCGGCTCATAAAGAATGATTGAAAAAGTTAGCTAAATATATATAGGAACATGATGGTGAAGCTTCACCACCTTCTGATTCAGAGGAAGTAAATAATTACCTAGGAGAAGATAACACATCTGGATCTGCAAACATATTTCATGTCGGCGATGAAACTAAAAATGCTTCAAGCGGATGGAATGACGAAAGCGATGCTGATGGATTGGGTTCAGATGAAGGTGATAGCTTTCTTATCTGTCGGTCGAGAAGGCGTTCCTCACTTGGACCATATTAACAAGATGCCTATGAATTTTGAGTGAGTTTATGGTTTCTTATAACATTCTCAAATTGTTATTTGTTAGCTTGTATTGACTTGTTATGCACTACCATTACACCTGTCTCAGTTCTAACAATCTTAATTTTTTATCATTTTAATTAATTTATAATAATTTGTAAAATAATATTAACTCGACTTGACTCAAATAGCTCGCTCGACCCGATTCGATCTCAGCTTAACTCCACTCGAACCAGCGAGTCGAGTTGAGCTAGAGGGGTGAGCTCAAAGACTGAGTCGAGTTGAGCTCGAGCTTGGGTCATGGTGGGGTTGAGCTAAGCCGAGCTTGGCCTCGAACTCGACTCGTGTACAATTCTACTTGTATGGATCTTGGTCGGATGGGTGTTAGTAGGCCAGACGTTGTGTGCAACTATGGCCTTGGTTCACTAAAGAAAATGTTTATGTGGTAATGTGGCATACTAAGATTCTCGTATATGCACTTTATCATGCTTATGTTGTGAATTCATGCGTACAACTACTTGATGGATTGTTAGCTCATTATGTTGATTGGAAAACTATCCAAGATAGGAAAATGAACTAGAGTCTTCGCATGTGGAGTGATGACTTTGAGAGACGTACTCTTGAAGATTTGATGTAATAATAAAGAATTTTCCATTTTATATTTATTGCTTTAAATAATTATGTATGAACTTGAGCTGGATATTAGTCATCAGATAATTGATACTTTTTACTAGATGCATGATGATTAATTAAGTTTATTATTTTTTATAATTACTATGGTGATATGTATAATATTATCCCCTCTCCATCGAGTCACACCCTCGACTCGGCAACTGAGTCAAGCGAACTCGGGTTGCTAGAGCCGGAGTGTGACATTGGATATGATTCGTTTTTTGCCTCATGCTCTAAAATGATATAGCCAAATGATGAACGGTGCGAATATAATAAATACATCATTATGGGGCCAACGTAACTTTGATCTCCTTTGAACCATTCGTACAACTTGGATCTCGAGGAGCGTCAGCACTCATCTTCGCATAACACATACCCACACCAACTAGGTTGATGGTGTGTGTTGCACCAGCCAATCCGCTTCTAAAAAAATAAAAATAATAAAACCTTTCAATCCCCTGATTATTCAAAGTTCATGGGGGATAGCTGACTATAAATCGGACTGTGTACTGAGTAAACTTCGTTGGGCCCACTATGAATGTATGCAGCTTATCCACACTGTCCATCCATTTTTCCAACTCATTTTAGGGTTTCAGCCCAAAATTGTAGCATATCCAAAGCTCAAGTGGACCACACCATAGAAAATTATGGGAATAATGATTTTCACTGTTGAAACCTTCACAGGGCCCAATGTGTTGTTTATTTGTCATACAACCTATTCATAAGATCATAAAGACATGGATGAAGGGAAGACACAAATATCAGCTTGATCTAAAACCTCTGTGGCCCTTGAGATTTTTTCAATAGTAGACGTTTAATTCATATTATTTCCTATGGTGTGGTACACTTGAAATTTGGATATGCTTCATTTTTTATATCAAGGCCTAAAATTATATGGTAAAATGGATGAACGGAGTGGATAAAATACATGAATCATGATGGGCCCTACAAAGTTTACTCAATATGCAATCCACTTCTGACTGCCCAAAGGGTTGAAATATTTGATATAAGATATTTTTTCAGTTGTCCACCATTAATGGCAAGGTCCACGGTATAAAAAGCTTAGATAATTGGAAAATAATCTATACCAAAGGCTAGAGTCTTTGCTCTAGTGCATCCTAGTGCAAGTGCAGTACAATAGGCAACTTATGGGCCAATTTGATAGAAACAAAGGTTTAAGATTGAATACTTTATTTTAAGTTGGGCTTGTCCTGATCATGTTTGGCTAAGGCAATGCTAATCTTAATAGGGTCTATGTATAAAGTTTACGATTCAAACTCAACTAGGTCCATGTTTAGGATAGTCTTTGGCGGGAGTGTACGTAGGTTCTTGTGTGGGACCGTCACCGGGCATGAGTGCATACGTGTTAGTCTCCATAGAAGCCTCCGACATGAGTATACTTGGGTCACTGGATTAGGACCATAGTGGTTGTTACTTAGTTGATAGAAAATCAAGTCTCTTCGGGAGCCATTAACACAAGCAAAAATGTGTTTCACTAACACAGGTGTGTAGGTGTTTCACCAACATGAGTGTGTAAGT
The DNA here is from genome assembly GCA_030180095.1 of Magnolia changhungtana. Lineage (NCBI taxonomy): Eukaryota > Viridiplantae > Streptophyta > Magnoliopsida > Magnoliales > Magnoliaceae > Magnolia > Magnolia changhungtana. The sequence continues at coordinate 10,341,984 of JASAUF010000662.1, forward strand.
GTTCCACCAACACGGGCGCATACGTGTAGGTTCTTGTGTAGGACCAAAGGTTTGTGGTGAACCTATTAAAAACCATTGTAAATGTTAGAGGTAAACCTATTAGAAACCTCCGAGATAGTGAAATTCGGTATACTCAAGGAGAGTGTGTCCACCGGAAGTGAAGTAGGCAATTAGGCGAACCACTATATATCGTCGTGTTTGTGATTGGCTTATGTGGATGCATTTCTATTCTCGATTGTAATTGAATTTGTTTGCTTCATATAGATACATGACTATAAGTTATGCTAGACACTTACTTTGTAGCACACACAATTGGCATTTCATATCTCACTCACATGGACTAGTTGCTCATATAATTATATTATTTATAGTCCACATACTGGGGCTCACTTGCCTTGAAAGCCTAAGTGCCAATTTATTTTAATTTACGTATATTTTTAAGTAGTCTTATTTACCATCCTCTAAGACTTAGTCATAATTATAAGATCCTTTAAGCTTCTACGTGCTTTAGTAGACAATCTACACAATTTCATCTTCGATCTCCTTCTTTTGGAGGGTTCAGATGGCCCACAAGAAGCGTAGGGAAAGGAGAAATCAAATGTTAAGATTTTCCTTCTGTAACACCTCGAAAATTGATACCCGAGTACAAAGACCCCGATCCCAAGTTTTCGGGTGTTAACCAAATAAAATGCACGTGTGACCCCGTTCATATTCATACTCATTTTACACATGAGCAATCAAAGTAGCGCAATTCAAATCAGTGAAACCAAAGCGAGGTAAATATAACATAAATTAATAAATATAGGGCTAACAGTCAATAGTACAATTAAAAAATGGTGTCCGCCCAAATGAGAATTATACAAATTAAAATATTTGCAATAGGAACTGAAGAACAACTACCAAGCAGGAGAAAGCTAGAGATTTATTGGGCGCCCCGAGCGCACCACCGAATGGTCTTATTGCTGAGTTATCTGCATATGTCAAATAGGAGGCGTCAAACGCTAATATAGTGAAGAAATATCTCCAAGATTGTTACTTGGGACATTTTTGCGATTAACAGGTTTACAACAAATACATATTAATACGCGTCATACACTCAAGCGTGTTATCTTTAACGCACAACTACTAAACAAGTTACACATGTTACCAACACAACAAAGTGCAAGTAATGATAACATAATAAACAAACAGTTTCATAATTTATTTAGTAAGTATATTAATGCGATGATGAAACGATGCATGCTCCTCACAATCCAACACTTCCTCATAAGTGACTTCCACGCCAATTTCACAAATGCCAACACTCCCTCACAAGCGACTCCAACGTCAAATCGCAACTTATCCTATGATATGCATGATTAGCCAAGTGATTATTAGTACCGGTTCATACAACAGGTTGGCGAAGCTAGGATACCACTGTTATATCATGAGTCATTATCTGGATCACGTGGTTCATTGCGGCATGTGTTGACTCCTCACTAATATCCCTTAATCCAAATTAAGGCATCAACAAGGTACAGGTCATCACCCAATACCGAGTATGAACCATCAATTCAAAGGTGTCGGCTTGTCACTCAAAACTAAATCAATACAAAGGAAATGGCTCGTCACCCAATTCCATTTACGCCTGGTCTTTCGAATGGTACTCCAGTATGGAACCATCGTCGGATAATTTAATAGGGGCTGTTCGAACAACATACTATCACCTCTATCAGTACTCAATGGTCATTATGGGGAGGCTCGTCACCTCAGTATAGGCCGACAGCTCAGTATAGGCTCGAACATGGTGTCCTATACCACCAAGCTCAGCTCATAAGTCTTTGGAGATTATCACACACTAATGGTTATGAGTAGACTAAATCAATAGTAATGGTGGTATCCAAGATTTTGTTGAATGTTATATAATCACTAAGCATAAGAATGATCGAGTTTACAGTAGACTGATGTATCGACTATGAAGGACCCCGGGCAAACCGGCATTGGGTGCAAAGCATCCCGCGTAACTCCAACTACTGTCAATCATCTATGTTCAATTCCGGTCGACTGTATAAGCCAGAGATGGCCTTCCTAAAGTAGGCTATTCGCATATTTAGATAATTTGTGAAACTCGATCCACCACAACAACATAATTCAATCATCTTGTATTTCTAAACATCCAACATCCAAGAATTTTATAATATTAAGAGTTTCATGCTATTCAAGATTTTATCGAGCATTTTATCAATCAAATAACAAATAAATATATTTAATTATTTGATATTTACCTTAAAGTTAAAATCCTCGACTCGGATGCCGCCCTAACGTCGGGAATTTAGGGAAAATGCTCCAAACCTAAATTAAAGTATAAGACTATTATTAATAACATATATTTAGTCCTAATTAAGTATTAAACAATGAATCGTGGCTTAACTAACTCAATTTAATTGATCCATCACCTCGGTTCGACGAATCAAGACTCGTAATCGGCGCATGACTAAAACTGTAATGGAATGGGGCTGGATATGGCTCCCTCAAGAGTATGGACCACTCCAATCGATAATTGTGACTCAAAATTCTAACACACTCAACCATAACATTAGGGTTTGCGAGAATCGAAGGAAATGAAAGGGGTTTCTAACCCTAATGGCTTAAAATGAAAGAAATAGATGGAAAGACATGTAGGGAAACCTCTTACCTAGCAAGGGAGTGGAGAATCCAACCCCAAAAACTTCGTATTTCATCCGTGAACCGAGAATAGAGATGAGGTGTTACACGAATCCAGCAAGCACGGGGATTGGATGGTGTGACCCAGCACCGGGCCCCACAATTTCTCCCTTCTCCTTCTCTTCCTCTCCTTACCTTTGGACAAATTCGTACGGGAGAAAGGGGTGTGCAAATGAGGTTCTTTTATAGAGCCAAAATTGATGAAAATGGCCTCAATGGCTCTTTATTCATTATATTAACCCTGGAGGGGGTTGTTTCTAACTAATGGGATCCACAGGGAGATGTGCGGGTCAATCTAAGCCATGAGATAGGTGTCCTACTAGGCGATGTATGTTTGGACACAACCATTCGATGATCGGACATGTCGATAAATCGAAAAGGCCCTAACCCAGATTGACAGTCACTGAGCATCAATCGGGTTTGCGACTATATGGATTTGTGTAAGACATTAATCTAAGTTGTTACCCTAAATTTGGTCATAATCTAACTGTCCGAAAGCTGCAACTTTGCGAAAGAGCAGAGAGCCCAATTCACTTAAATTTCAGGTTTCTGCTTAGGGCATTCGCGTATCCCAAGCACTCGACCTTCAACCCAAGTTGAGCGGTTCTATACATTATCCCAGATCGACATCCACGATGGACATTAAGGCCGATAAGACGGTCGTTATTCTATAATTTTGAGTCTAGTAGGCCATTAACGTGCGATCTATATCGAATCTAGTGAATCTAGCCATTTTTGGGATGAATTTGGCAACAAGATTTCTCATATACGATGATTTGGGGTTTAGATTAGCTAAATTCATAATATGGCCTACTTGCAATTAGAGGAAATGGTAGCTCGGCTCTAATCACCTTAATAAAAGTACAATAATTCAACTATACTTGAAGCTATCAGAATTAGTAAAATATATTAAAAAATAGAAAATAATATCTAATTAAATATGATAATTCCTTGTATGATTAGAAGCAAGTCCTAAAAAGACATCAAATATAAAAGCTCTAAGATGAAAAAGAAAAGCGTGGTTCATCAGTAACATGTACTTGTAGAAATTTTCAGTTTCAATAGGTCTATTCCTTGAAATGTTTTTGATACTTTTAGTAGCCAAATTATTTTTAAAATTTTTATATTAGTTTATCATTAAGATAATTTATCCCCACAAAATTTCATCTCATTTTGAGTTATATAAAAATTCTAAAAAATTTAGGAGTACCAGCTGCCTGAAACTAATGATTTTGGTACAGTTTCCAAAAAGTCCTAAAATTAACCCCCTTTAGGTTTTCTTTTTATTTTTCCATGAAACTAGACTCATCAAGCTTCAATTAGTTTTTTAATCACCTCAATTGGAGTTGTAGAAAAATAGATATGACTTTTTGAAGTCAATACACTAAAACTGCCGAAATTCGAACATCCAAATTTGCTCGGTTGCTCGAGGTTTACTCGATGCAACTGAGTAGTGCTGCCCCAATTGCCCCAGTTTGCTTGGTGCAACCAAGCCTGGTTGTCCATATTCTTCAAAATTCTCAGATTTCACTCAATCGGGCGATTTTTGTGGATTCAAGGTCACTCCTTTTAGTCCCAAATATGTGCAAATACACACACGGACATACAAGTCGATAAATCAAAGGTACTGCCCAAAGACATCCGATTCTTAGTTGACAAAAATTCGGGGCGTTACACCTTCACAGTGGTTTCCGCAAAAGAAAGGTGCGGCTGTCACACTATGTATGACTGAAGTTTTCGATAAAAAACACGGAAGAATCGGTTTCTTTCGATTCTTAACACACAAAAACTTAGGAATGGACGGTTGGGATTATCTATGAAGGTAGTTTTAGATGGAGAAGGTCAGGAGAAGATATTGCGCAAATCTCCTACACGAACTCAGAAGATGCAGTTTCCGCGTGATAACTCGACTTAAGTTCAGGTCTGGTCGAACCACAACAACTGATAAGGTGTGGTCCATCAGAAGGTGTTGAGAAATCTATATCATCCATCAATTTCTTCATATCCTGATTGGACAGAGGTCCAAAAATGAGGTAGGTTAAAAGCTTCAAGCGAGGCGCTATATTGAAGGTCGGGTAGGGAGATGCCTATCATTGAAAACCTCCTTGGGGCTCAGACACGATGAATGGGGTGGATAACCGCCTTGGATGATGGATGACCTATAATAGAGATGGGTGTGAGACCCACTGATTTCAAATGGATGGAAGAGGCATGTAGCTCCTAGTTTCTATAACAACGTTGAGCGCACATTGAGCTTTTTTTACAAAGGTTTTGTGGGCCCCACTAGTGATGTCAGGAAGGCATCCGAGCCATCTATCTAATCCATGGGCTTGAAAATGGAATAGATTTAAAACTTAAGTGGGCCACGATGTGAAGGAAAATGAGGTGAAACATCATCCATCAAAATCTTTTTTGGGCTTTGTGGACACTAAAAATCGGCGCCCACGCTGATATAAATGGTTTTTAGGTGTAAAAGGTGGGAGTTAGTAAGCCAATTTGTAAGTGTCGGAGTCGCCACTAGCCAATTAATCTCATAATCCCGCAGCCGGCTAAAACCCACGAAATATGTAAGGTTGGAGAAATCCGAAGACTCTCCTACCTTAGATCGACTCCTGGTCTACCATCCGGGATTCCAGGTAAGGGACCTCGGTTATAAAAAGGGAAGATGTTAGGCACCCTCTTTGCCCGTACAAATGTACGGTCTCTACTTGGTGTGGTAAAACAATCTCAAGGGATGATGTATGCTATGGTTGGGATAGGACTAGGTACACACGCGGATTTCTGATGTAGCAAGATCCGAGATTTCGGCAGGTCACAGAGCATACGTCAAACGGCATGTCTAGAAGGCGGATGTGATGATGCTTATGCAAAGAGATAAGAAAATCGGACTAGATCGTTAGCAATTTCTAATGTGACAAAATCCATTATACAACAAGTCACAGAGCATACGTTCACTAGAAATCTAGAAGAGCAGGGGGGTTGAGAAGGGAATAAATGTCATGATGAATGCTTGTGTATGAGATGAATGGATCTTTGGCTTGAACTTGAATAGGCTAAGACATGGACCGAGTCATGACCACTTTGGGCTGGATTTAAGGGTTGAGATGGTTAAGGTGAGGCTAGGAGGTGGCTAAAAAATTTTGGAATTTAAGGCTTAGGAGCTCCTCCTCATCCTCACTCTCACTCTCTTCTCTTCTCTCCCTCTCTTTCTCTCACACTTGGAAAGGGAAAGTGTTTGTTGTTCTTAAAATGTGAAGAGGAGAGGGCTATTTATAGTCTTCTCTAATGGTAATATGGTAATTGTTGGGTTTGAGAGGGGTAAATGTTGACATGGCAACTTGGGATTGGTTGAGGGGAGAGGGACGCCACGTAGCACACTCTCATTGGCTCTTGGTGTTGGTAAAAATGTAAATAATGCTGGTTGGAGGGGTAAATTTAAAAGAAAGTTGACTTTCAAGTGCAGATACAGCTGTTGCTCGAAGGACACACGCACCCCGTGAGAGGAGGTAATTGGAGTACGGCCCGCGGTAGTCAAACTACCGCTCGAGCCGGGTTCGAGCGTGTGGGCCTCATTTGGTGCACCGGTTCGTCTGATAGTCTTCTTTCGGGCTTTTGGGTTCGAATAGGTGAGTTTTCATGTTGATCTGACTCTAATGGGTTTTAAGTTAGGTTGTGGGGTTTTGGGTTTAAGGTTTGGATCAGGGTTTTGGGTTTGGATCAGGGTTTTGATTAGGGTTTGGATTAGGATTTGGGATTTGGATTAGGGTTTGGATTATTGATCATGGTCTAGATTGTTCTTGCCTTTTCAAGATGTTAGCCTGGGTAGGGTGTCTATAGGCTTGTCATGACATGTTTATGTTATTTATAGCTTTCCTAAGATGATGGATGAATGAGATTAATCCAATGGTCGGTTGTGATCAACAAGTCATTGTGATTGTGGGTTTAGGTAGCCTTGGGATTCGTAATTGGATGTTTGCGACAATCTCTACTTTCATTTAATGTGATTAAGTGGTCCAAATTTGAAGTGGATGATCATATATGTTTATTTAGTAGTGATTTGTGTTTTCAATGCTCGTTTTAATGATTGATTGATTATATGATGATAAATGAGGGTTCAAAGTTCATTACAAAGGGCCTATTTGGTAATGCTGAAAATTTTGACTTAATGCGAAATTGGAAAGCAATCGACTTTTAGTTTTGTTTGTTAACACGGAACGTGGAAAGCGCTCCGTGTATTTTAGCTGAATTTTTTAAGCAATAAAGGTCCAGTTTAATGGTGAATGGAGAATGCGCTCAGTGTATTTTTTTTAATTCCAAAATTTCCCTGCAACGGAGATGCACTCGGTGTTTTTTTTTTTTTCCAAAATTTCCCTACACTTTCTCCGTTGCGTAAAACATAATCCAACTTTTAAGGTGTGGCACTTCTCTAGGCCCACTATGATTTATGTGTTAGATCTAAACCACCCATCAATTTTTCTATATTGTCCTAAATCACGATCCCAAAAATTGAGGCACATTCAAACCTCAAGTCGACCACACCATAGAAAGCAGTGGGAATGAAATGACTACCGTTAAAATCTTCTTAGGGTCCATTGTGAAGTTTATTTGCCATTTAACCTCTTTATAAGTTCACATAAACCTAGATGAAGGAAAAACACAAAAATCAGCTTGATCAGAGGCTTATATGACCCCAAGAAATTTTTTATGGTAGGCACCCAACTCCCAGTATTTCTTGTATTGTGGCCCACTGAAGCCTTAGATTTGGCTTGTTTTTGGTCATTTTCCCTAAAATGATATGGAATAATGAATGGACGGTGTAAATAAAACATATACATCATCGTATGCTCCATAGAGCTATTTGACAGGACATCCTTTCTAACCATACTGATTAGCTAGTGGGGGTAGTATGCAATCCCACCCGAATTTGGTGAGTGGATTAGGTTGAGTAGTGAGACTCGATTAAAGTGACGTCACCAAGGTATGTGGGCCCACCATGATGTATGTGTTGTATCCACACCGTCCATCCATTTGGAGAGATCATTCTAGGGTATTATCAAAAGAATGAGGCAGATCCAGAGCTGGAGTGGGCCCCACCATTGAAAATAGTGGAGAGAGTGACGCCCACCATTGAAACCTTCCTAAGGTCTACCATGATATTTATTTGAGATCTAACCTGTTCATGTGTTAACGCAGACGTGAAATGAGGATAAAAATATCAGCTTGATCGAAAAGTTTTGTGGCCCTTAGAAATTTTTAATGGTGGGCTTCACTCTCCCCACTGTTTTTTGTGGTGGGGTCCACTCAATCTTTGGATTTGACTCATTCTTTAAATCACGCACTAATATGAATTCTCCAAATGGATGAATGGTGTGGATACAACACATACATCATGATGGGACCCATAGAACTTGGTGACATCACTTCAGTAGCAAGTCTCGCTACTTAACCTGACAGTAACTAATCTGCATCCAATTGTTGGGTTTCACGGTGTGGGGTGCCACATGCCACCTACCTTGGCCCTAGCGATGGGGCCCACCTTGATATATGTATCCTATATCCACTCTGTTCACCTGTTTTTTCAAATCATTATGGAGCATTATACAAAAAATGAAGCAAATCCAATTATCAAGTAAGCCATATCATAGGAAATAGTGGTGAGTGACCATTAATGGGCCAAAAAAGTTCTAGGCCACATGAGATTTGGATCATCCTCATTTTCGGGATTAATCCCTAAAATGATTTGGAAAAATGGATGGACGACATGGATAAAACACATACATAATGATGGGGGCCACACAATATCGTCTAATAGCTAGGGGCTATCGACGCGGTTAGTATGCAATCTGGATCCACCGAGGTGCATGGGACCCTAACTGTGAGGCCCACGGTGATGTATGTGGCTACATTCATGTTATCCATCCATATTGAAAGCTCATTTTTATGTATGATCCAAAAAATTAAGCAGATCCAAATCTCAAGTGGGCATAGTACAATCAAAAGTGGTAAATGCCCATTCAAAATTTCTTGCAAGTTACAAAATGTCATGCCCCAAACTCTAAAACCGGGCTTACAAAATTCTCGACCGTCGAATCTGGTACCGACAGCTCCGTAGTACCCCATTCTCAGCTCACAGCTCTTATGTGCCAGGTTCCGATTCTGGGATCCTATAAAGAGGATTTTCAGGATTTTTTTTTTTTTGTAAAGGAGCATAACCACAAGTGTACCCAAGACACAAAACATCATCACCACATATCCACTAATATAATATTTGAGTACAGTGCTGAAAGGGAAATACATCATATAACAAAATTTTAAAAGATCGGGCATATGCTTCTGCCTTAATGCTGCTGCGGTCTAGCAAAACCTGCACGTAACAAACTTGTATAAGCTTACTACGAAGCTTAGAGAGTGCGTGCATGTGCACAATGCATGTGCCAAGCATACAAATGTCAAAGTAAGCGAAAATGATAGAAGGCTAAACTGGCAAGTCCATAAATGATGTTAGCCATACCAAGGCTATGCAATGCAAGGCCTATATGGCTGAATGTCATATGCTAGAGATGTAACACAAGCATGTCAATCCTCAACTAATCCACGTATCAGTACGGTTCGTCACTGGAAACATCACCGGGGTCTAGTACACTCCAACACTGGCTGCCGCCCCATCACACACATGACCGAGTGAGTGGAAAAGACCTCACTATCCACTTTGCCAGTGGTATGCCAATGCCCACCTAGCTCGTCGATAACGAACTAATTTATAAGCTGGTCAAATTCAACCTAGCTTAGAGTCCCCTACCCACAGGTGGATAAGGTCACGCCCCTTTTCAACCGACCACGACAAGGTGGAAGACGTGGCCTACTGGTATTCGGCACTCGGGGCGCTCATGTTATCCACCCGATCTTGACGTTGAAGCATCCTACTGGTCACCAAGGGTTTATGAACTTTCACCTAAGGACATTCATAGCACCCTAATGCTAGAACATATATTTTCGGTATCCAATCTGGTCATCCACGATATGCCTGTGAAGGCCATAACCCTAATGTCGCTAGGGCGTAAAGTGATCGTGACAAACAAGATGCCAAATACATGAGTCATACCATCCAAGTCATGCATCAAACTTGCGCATATCGCTCGATCATGTGGGGTAACCCTATCTCATATGGGGTCTCCTAAGTATCTTAGCCCAATGGCATATGCTATCATTAGTCACCACCCACAACATGCATACAAACGATGTGTATGAGCATATGTTTGGGCATGATGTCATTATACTAAGCATGTTCTTAGTGTGTCATACCAAGCCAAGTACACTAGCATGTTATCAGACATATCAGACAATAATCGGCCTTAATCACATCATATATCAAGAGAGTGAGAACTGAACGACATGCCCTACTAGAAATATATAAATATATGTGGTGTGACCCACGTTAAACTAACATCAGCTCCTCATGTAGCCTACAAGGCATGAATTAAAAAAAATATATATATATATATAATATGGCGGGGTCCACTGGGAGTGACCCGGATGAATACCCACATGTATAACACGTGTGTCACTAGGCTACCAATCCATTTAGGCACATGGCCTACTAATGATGTCCCAAAATAATCAGATTATCAATTACATTACTATAGTTACTTTAGTAGAATGATTTGCACCATCTAATCATTGTTAACGTAAATCGATGGTTACAGATCATTGGTTAGTCATTAGGATGTGATCTTATACTCATGGCCCATCTGAGTATTTAGATTTCATCAGTTTAGGCAAAGCATATGCTTACATGGATTTAATAAAACCATAGTTTCAACATTTACACCAACTAATTTAAGGATTTGAATCCAATATGCCAAACATAACTAAAGACCTAAGGGATCTCGATTCCGGGGATTCTCAAGTCCAAGGGATCCCAAAACTAGGGATTCCCAAGTCCAATGGATCCAAAAACCAAGAAATCCCAAATTCAAGATGTTTCTACCCTCACATTTCCCTATAGTGCGGCCCACCTGTGATTCAAATTAGCTTCATTTTTTAGCTTAATGCCTAAAATGAGAATGGAAATCAGATGGACGGTGTGAATGATATATATACACATCATGATGAGGCCTACGAGAGAAGCCCACATGGTGGCTTTGGAATGTAAATGGTGCCAAAGACATGTCTCTGGACATTGTTGCATATAGGGATGACAGTGCCACTACCCCACTCACTCTCTTATGTTTTTAAGGGTGAGGTAGGGCCCACCTAGGAAATCCACTCCATCCATTTGAATGTCCAACTCATGGTGGGGCCATGAAGCTTTAGATCACATCCATTTTTTTTTGTGTATTTTCACATTCCAAGTGTGATTGTACAATCAATTGATTTAAATAGAAAATAAATATCACATCAGGCCACACAATGCGTATCACGCCCCAAACTCGGAAACTGAGCTCACAAAATTTTTGATCGCCGAATCCGGTGCCGACAGCCTCCGTAGTACCCTATTTTCGGCTCCCAGCGTCCATACGCCAAATTTCGATCCTGGGATCCTACAAGGAGGATTTTCTAACTTACATTTAACTCGTAATAAGCATAACCACAAGTTTACCCAAATCACAAAGGCAACATCATCATCACATATCCACTAATATAAACATTTGAATACAATGTTGAAAGGAAAATACATATATCGAAAATCAAAGCTTCAGAGGTCCATTGCATGCTCCAAGCTCAACGCTACTGCAACCTAACGCCACCTGCAGGCATCTATCGTGCACAAGCTTATAGAAAGCTTAGTGGGTGGTGAAAGTGTGTGCACAAGATAAACTCCTGATCTCAGGTTAGTCGCGCACCTCAACCGAAATTCTGGTCATTGCGAAGGTACACGTAATAAATAGTTACACACCACCAGCCCGAGTGGATAGTAAATGAATGAATGAATGAGTATGCAACTCCTGCTTAATAAGTCCACATATCAGTACGATTCCTCTCTGGGATCATCATCGGGGTCTAATACACTCTACATGCGACCACCGCCCACTGACGCGCGACCATGTAAGTGAAAGAGACTTCACCATCCGTCTGGCCAGTAGTCAGTCAATATCTACCCAGCATGTCGATAGCGGACCCATTTATGAGCTGGTCAAACTCAGCTTAGCTATACCTCCTACCCTCGGGCGAGTAAGGCCACACCCCCTCCCAACAGACCAGGACACAGTGGGAGACGCAACCTCCTAATATTCGGCCCTCATGCGCTCATATATATCCACTCAGTCTTGACGTTAGGGCGTTTCCTAGCCACGGAGGTTTAGAAATTTTTACCTAGGGACATCTATGACGTCCGTATGTTAGAACCAAATATTTTCGGTGTCCCATCTGACCATCCACGATATGCCTGTAGAGGCTATAGCCATAATATCCTAGGGCGTACAGTAGTCACAACACACAATGCAAGATGCATGAGTCATACAATCCAATCATGCATCAATCCTGCACACACGGTGCTCTCATGTGAGATAACCTCCACCTATCAGGGAATCTCGTAACAACTTGCCCAATGACATATGCAATGGTCAACCACAGCTCATAACAAACATACAGATGATGCGTATGGGCATGTATCATGATGCTATGCTGTCACATACTCATAATCGGTATTAATAACCGGCATCAACAATCGACCTCAACAATGTGGACATTTAACCAACATTGCCCCCAAGGAATGGCCCACATAGAGCCTAACATATAATGGACCCATGGCCTCACACAAGGGCCAAATATACAACACCATAACCTCACTTAAGAGCTTAATACACATCAGGATGAGTCTTTCACATGGGCCTAACATACATCACAATGGGCTTCATCGCATGACCCTCAAATGCATCACAATGGGCCTCATCACATAGACCTTATATTCATCACATTAGGCCTTAAGCACGGGCAGAATACACATCCCAACGGGCCTTAAATACGGGCCGCATATACATCACACTGGGCCTCAAACACAGGACGGATACACATCACAATGGGTCTCTACTACGGGCCGCATATACATCACATGGGTCTCAACAATCGGCCTCAACAATCGAAATCGGTCTCGACAATTGGCCTTGATATAGGAATCAGCCTCGCCAAACGGAATCGGTCTCGACAATCAAAATCGGCCTCGACTAACGGAATCAGCCTTGTCAATCGGACTCGGCCTCGATAATCGGCTTCGACTAACAAAATCGGCGTCGCTAATCGGACTCGGCCTCAACAATCGAAATCGACAATCGGAATTGGCCTTGACAATCGGCCTCGACTAATGGAATTAGCCTCGTCAATCGGGCTCGGCCTCGACTGATGGAATTAGCCCCGTCAATCGGACTCGGCCTCGACAATCGAAATTGGCCTCGACTAATGGAATTGGCCTCGTTAATCGAACTTGGCCTCGACAATCGAAATCGACAATTGGAATCGGCCTCGATTAACGGAAACAGCCTCGTCAATTGGACTCGGCCTCGACAATCGAAATCGACCTTGACAATCAGCCTTGATTAATGGAATCGACCTCGTCAATCGGACTCGGCCTCGACAATCGGAATCGACCTCAACTAACGGAATCGGCCTCGTCAATCGGACTCGACCTCGACAAGTTGAAGTGTGTAGTCTAAGTGCTTGTGAAAATGTCTGAACGAATATGAAATTTGAATATGCGCTTGCCATGATTATTAACTATGAATATATGCTTGTTATGTATGTGGCAACTCCTTTGTAAAAGGGTTTGCCATGATATATGTTATAACTAGTCTAATACATGTATGTTGAAATGGGTAGCCTAGGTGTTTGATAAAATGCCTGAATGAGAAAATGCTCGTTTAAATGTATGTAATGAGAGTGTTGAGATAAGATTCTCAATCCCTTTATCTATGGTTATAGTCTCCTTTATGTAACCTACCTCACTACTATGTGCTTTATGGTTGAAATGCCTATGTATGCTAACATGTACACTATGTATTTGTTGAAATGCCCAAATGAGTTTTATATTTGATTTTAGTTGTCACATGCTGTCTTTAGTTACTACATGCATATACAATTACTTGAAGTGTGTTTGGGGCTACGATGTAGTCCAGGCAATCGGTAATGGTTTACGATGGGTGGCCGAATTAATCTCACCACATGTAATGCATTCAATGAATCCGAGTCGTACGATGGTTGTCGACAGTGGTACCATGTCGATTAATTCAGCGTACGCTCGTACCAGTCGAACTTGTCAAGTAACCCGATTGGCCTAATGTATGTTCACCATGTATGGATACTACTGCTTGAATCTAAGGTACCAACTTATTAGTGGAATGCCCGTTTAACCTTGGTACTATGATCTGCTACGACTCATGAGTCGGGCATGGTGGTATGGGACACCGTGGTCGAGCTATCGACCTACGCTGGGGCGACGAGCCTTCCCGTAGTGACCAGTGTAACCCAAACTCGTGAGCCAAATACGGTGGTATGAGACACTGTATTCGAGCTGTCGGCCTACCCTTGCACAGCCTGGCTATGGTCCTCAGTCGGGTTGGTGACGAGCCTTCCAAAATAGACTGTCAGTTGGTAGGGTGTTAGTGGTAGTGACCTCGAGTGTACACTGAGACTGCGTTGAGGCAACGAGTCTTTCCATAGCAACTAGAGTATAAACTAAGCCTACACTGATCAGGTGACGAGCCCTTTGTAGTGACCTAAAATCGAAACATCGTATGAGATTTACTAGGACTGACGAACCTAGAATGGATCATTGTTTGGGAATTGATATAAGGGAGGTACCTTAGCTTCCCAATCCTGCTGTATGAATAAACTTAAGTAAGAACCTAACTAATCACGTACATGCACCGCATTACGTGTGCCTTTGGCATAGCAGGTCAAGCACTGAGGAAGGGTTGCATGCTGCGATCGTGAGATGAAGTTACTGAGGGAGCGCAGGCGAGGGCATGCATCATTATTTCATATCATTCTTGCATTAACAAGAGTACTTAGGACCTGATTATTGTATTGCGTTATCATTACTACTTGACTGAATTGATAACATATTAACCTTTGCTTTATGGTTCCACTGAGTTTATCACTTACTCCCACGTTATGAGACGGTGTTTTAAACGCCAACCAAACCCTATTTTAGTTTTATATGATGGCGATGCTTGCGAAGCGGAGCCGGACTTTTATGATGATGAGGGTTTCTCCTATATGCAGCTATCGGGCGGGTCTATGTAGACCATGTTCTGATCGACGGGGTTACAAGGATGTTGATTAGACGCCATTAAACTTGTTATTTTAAACTTTTGGAGCACTCATGTATATTCTTTTTGTTCGTTTTTGGAGTATACATGTATATATTTAACCTGGTAACATGTTCACACTCTGGAGACTTACAACAGTTTATATATTTTATATATCTATCACAGTCTTCTGCTTGCTTATTTAACTATCTCTGGAGTATGACATGTTGTTTGGTATAATCCCACTCATGTTTAATACACTAATATGGACAACATTCAATCATCATTATCTATGTTGCATAAGTGATGCGTTGGAACTCGGGAGTGGAGCTTACACTCGACCCCCGATTTTCAAGGCGTTACAAGTTGATATCAAAGTATGATTTGGATTAAACTGGACCTGGGTTGTGGTCACACGACGTACGCTGACTGTAAGACCTATACCCTAGTCCGTACCGTTCCGTATGCTTTCGTAATCCTTCCGGTCGAATTCCGGTAATTCTCGACTTATATCCTATGTTGCGCGTGATCTTAAGCCGAGTCCTGCCTACCAAAGGCGGCTTGATCCGAAACTTGTACCTTGACGACTGTGCCGTCGCCGCGGTTCTAACGCCGCGACTCGCGCACTGAACCGATACCCAGGGTAGAAGATGTAGGCCTGCGTTTATTCCGAAGGAACGCCGCGCATTGCGAATCTTAAGGGAATCTCTACGAGATGTCCCATCAATCAAGTCAAGTACACCACCTTACCTCCATGCCACCTCACCCAACAACAAGTACACATGACCACTCCTTCCTTTACCATAAGTCAAACCTCTCTCTCCTCTCACCATTCCTCTTTTTTATAAATTTCAACCATAACCCTGCCTCCTTTATAACTTTTCAGCCCAACCCATACCCTTCCTTACACCCACCATCCCACCTATCCCTCTCACCATTAATTCTCCATTTCTCTTAAAAACTCTCCCAAGCAACAAAGCATCCCACGTCCCAAGCCTTCTCAAGCATTTCCAAGCTCTCTTCTCTCCACAAACCACAACCGTAAGTGTGGCCCGCCTTCCTACACCCTCTCATCTCTCATCCACACCATCAAAAGTCCATCATCCACCATTAAAAGTCAAACAAAGGAGCATAGGAGTGCAAGGAAGCAAGGAGGAGTACAAGAGGTAGGTGATCCACCATTGATTTTCATTTAAGGGCCCACTTGTTGGTGGGACCCATTTTGATCTATGTATTGTATCAATGGAAGGCTCATAGTGGCGGGGTCCCTCCCCTCTACCACCGTCTCTCTCTCTATATGAATGGTGATGATGATGAAGGGTGATGAGGCCCACCATGAATCATATAGTTCATGTAGGACCCATTGGATGAATGGGTTGAATCTACGCCATCTAGCCCATTAGCGGGCCAAGATGGAGGAAACCATAAATATCAGGTGGGCCACGTCCATGTGGGACCCACCACAATGCATGTGTTTCTCTGTTTCGTCCAGCGTCCAGAGACGTTGGACGGGTGTTGTTAATATGGAGTGCGTGTACTGCATGGGTGTGTACTTGTAAGCTAACAAAAAAAAAATTTACTTTTGGGGTGGGCTGCTCATGTGGCCCCACCTTGATGTATGGGGCTGATCCACGCCGTCCATTCCGTTCTCCAGCTCATTTTAGGCGTTGAGCTGAAAAATGAAGCTGATCCCATTTTCTAGCGGGCCGTGGCGTTGAGAATACTAGTATTTCCGTTAAAACTTTGAAAAATGATTGCTGGGGTCCACAAGAAGCTTGGACCCACCTGAAACTTGGTGTGGACCCCTAATTTTGTGGGACTCAGACAATGGATGGGGTAGATCTGGTCAACGTGGGTCCCACCAAGAAGAAAAAAAAGCAGCCGCTGCTGCTACTGACAGGCGCAGGCAGCGCCTGCACTGCATGGGTGGCGGGCGGACGAGCTGGGTCTCACGGCCCAGCTATGGGCCCCACCGTGATGCGTTTCGAACATCAACACTGGGCATTTGATGGGTCCCCTTTGAACACGGGGCGTCCCCAAGAATCAGCCGTATACGGAACTCAGGTGGGCCATACCATCTAAAAACATGTGAAGACATGCCTAAATATATAAAAAAACACTTGGTGAGGCCTACCTGAAATTTGGATGTGGCTGAAACTTGGTCTGAACGGTCAGCCAGGTGGAACACACATAATGGGTGGACTGGATTTGTGAACCACATTCCAGTGGGCCCTCCCTGACCATGTGACCCAATCAACAGGTTGGGTAGAAAATAAATATTACGGTGGGCCCCTCCCTGACCGTGTGGCCCTGTGAACAGGGTGGGTGGAAAATAAACATTCCAGTGGGCCCTACCCAAGTCCACGTGACCTTATGAATAGGTTGGATTTCAAATAAATATCACAGTGGGCCTTACCCAAGGTCCATGTGACCTTATGAACAGATTGGATGAAAATAAACGTTATAATGGGCCCCTTGGTCCATGTGACCATATCAATAGGTTGGCTGAAAAATAAACATTTTGGTGGGCCCCCTATTCATGTGACCTTATCAACAGATTGGATAGGAAAATAAACATTATGGCGGGCCTCACATGAGGCTCACTTTGGTAAATATGGGACTATGTATTTAGGCCCATCTTGGCATGTATATAGGCCCAATGTTGAGGCCCACTTTGGTATATATGGGCCCATGTATGTAAGTCATCTTGATGTGTTTATAGGCCCGTTGTTGGGGCCTACCTTGATATATATAGGCCCACGTTATGAGGCCCATTTGAGGTATTTGTGTCCTATTGTTGAGGCCCACTTGAAATATAAGGCCTATGTGATTAGGCCCATTTGATACACATAAAGCTTATGTGATTGAGCTCATTTTAATGCATTTTAAGGCCCATGGGTGATGGCCCATTGCAAAGTACCTAAGGCCCATTGGTGAGGCTCATTGAGGTGGCCCACTTGATGAATATAAGGCCCATATGATATGGCCCAATTGATGTACTTAAGGCCAATGGGGTGCAATTAGGTCCATTGCAATGCGTGATTCCTCCGTGGTGTATATAATGATGTTTATAACGAGTAGTGCCTTGGGAACAATGTTGGTTTGACGTCCACATTGTAAAGATAATGTTGGTTAAATGTCCGCATTGTCACACTCCCTAAGGCCCATTGATAGGCCCATACTTGTAGTAAGTAGGCTGTCTAGGCCCATCTCTGTGATACGCAAGCCCATCCCTATATACATGTTTAGTATAGATCCAGGATTCATTATCATACGCATCATATGTATGACTGATATGAAAAGTGACTGATCATAGCATATGCCTTCGGGCGAACTGTTTATGGGCTCCCCGATAGGTGGAGTTGCCCTACATGAGCGCATGGTTCACGCAGGACTGTTGCATGACTGGTAGTGTGACTCATGCACTTGCATTGTGTGATTGTAGTTACTGTATGCCCTAGCGACACCAGGGCCATAGCCTCCACAGACACATCGTGGGTGGCTGGATTAGATACTGAAAATGTTTGGTTCTAGCATACGGGCGCCATATATGTCCCTGGGTGAAAATTCTTAAACCCAATGGTACCAGAGGATGACTCCAATGTCGAGACCGAGTAGATACATGAGCGCGTGAGGGCCGTATACCAATAGGCCGCGTCTCCCACTATGTCGTGGTCGGTTGGAAAGGGGTGTGACCTTACCCGCCTGAGTGAGGGGGCAATTTCTAGGTTGAGTTTGACCAGCTTGAGGAATCGGTCCGCCATCGACGAGCCGGGCCCGATATTGGCAGGCGGATAGTGAGGTCTCTTCCGCTCTTCCAGTTGTGCGTCTGGATAGGGACGGCAAACTGGCGTAGAGTGTACTAGACCCCGGTGATTATCCAGACTAAGAACCATACTGACTTGTTGCTCTAGTGAGGAGGTACATTGATATGTGGATATGGTTTGACATGCTTGACTTGCATTATGCATCGCATGGCCTTGACATGACCGATAATATTCATATCTTGCATCGCATAGCCTTGGTACGGCTGACTGCATTCATGTACTCATCAGCATATTTCTGCATTACTCTGACCTTGTATTCTGAGCACGCTCATATTGCGCACACACTTACACCACCCTCTAAGCTTTCTATAAGCTTATGCACGATTGATGCGTGCAGGTGACGCCAGGATGCAGCCGTAGTCTCGCCGCAGTTGGAGCGTGCAGCCGAGCTTCTGGAGCTTTTATTATTTTCAGCATATTGTATTTCCCTTTCATACGCCTTGTACTCAAAAGTTTTTTATTATAGTGGATATTGTGATGGTGTTCTTGTGGTTATTGTTCTTGAGTTATGCTTGTGGTTATGCTCATTACGAATTAAATTGATTATTAGAAATCCTCCTTGTAGCATCCTAGGATCGGAACCTAGTATATGGGTGCCGGGAGCCGAGAATGGGGTACTACGGAGGCTGTCGGTGCCGGATTCGGCGATCGGGAATTTTGTGAGCCCGGTATCCGAGTTCGGGTCGTGACACTGACGCATCTCAACTTGGGGGGAGGGGGTGTGAGAAAATGTAGAAACAGGCATAGGTTTCACAGTTTTGCCAATTGGCGAAATTCACAGAAATCGACCGTCAATTGGATTAAACTGGACCTGAGTTGTGGTCACACGATGTACGCTGACGCATCTCAACTTGGGGGAGGGGGTGTGAGAAAATGTAGAAACAGGCATAGGTTTCACAGTTTTGTCAATTGACGAAATTCACCGAAATCGACCGTCGAGATCGGACCCGTACACCCCCGTGATCGCTTGAGGTGATCCTGGATCACTTTTAGACCATCAATCGACGGGTCTAGACGAAGACTTAACCCATTCCAGCCTTAAACAACCCGTATGCGTAAAGGTATATGAGATATGGCCTGAAACGACTCAAAACGGTGTCGGGGGGCCAAATTGTGTAAATCGGGGGGACCCGAAGTGGCCCCCGCACATTTCTGGACCCCCGAGGGGGGGAGGTCATCGCCCCACCGGCGAGCCATCCCCGGAATGTCCAGAGACCGGCGAGGCCTCGCCGATTAGGTGGTAGGGCCGACGCAGGCCGACGGTGATGTGGTACTGTGTGGCCCACCGAATCATGTGGGGATGGTTTTAAACACCCCATTTGCTTCCCCTCTTCATTTCCCACTCCTCCAAGCTCTCCTTCCTTCTAAAAATCTCAGATTTCCTCTCTCAAATTTCCCCTTCATTCTCTCATTTTTTCATTTTCCTTCAAGACATACATCTCTCCACCGTTTTTAGCCGAACCCATCTCTTACCTCCTTCATTTCTTCCCTTTTGAGCACACAAGCATCACTTTGTGTCTTAAAAATCTTAGAAATCCAACAACCCATCCTATTTCTCCACCTTATTCCATTTTCATGGCCCTTTTCAAGCTTATGACGGCCATCTTCTCCATTTCCACGTTTCTTTCTCTCATGGGAAAGAAGAGGACTCCGACGGATGAGGTCGGGCCTAGTCGCCCTACTCGTTCAAGGAGACCAAGAGGCGCCACCGTAAGCACAAGCGTTGACCGAGAAATACGGACAAAGCGGGACCTCGATCCCCAGGCTCCTCTTGAGAGAGCTCTCTTGGCAAAGCTGTCCCATGGAAGATTCGAGGGTCATAGGGTCCTTTTTGAAGCACACGTGGATGAGAGGCTCTTTGGGGAATATCTGGTGCTGGAACACCTGTCTGATGCTGGATGGGGGCCCGTATTCCAAGGCAAGTCGAGTGCAACTGTGGACACTGTCCGGGCCTTCTATGCCCATATACGGGACCCATCGCTGGAGCCTCTACAGTTCAAGATTCTCGTGGTGAGGCGGGAAGCGGTAGTAGATGTCGGTCTGATAGCTCGGATCATGAGGGTACAGCGTGGTGAGGTGCATGCTGACGAGAAGTATTCCAAGAGTGCATGTGAAAGAGATTGCCGCACGCAATACCTTTGCGGCTGTTTGGTCCACTTGAGTAACCGAGGCGATCAAGATGACTTCTGATTTCCGACTACTTCACCATATATTCACATACAATGTGTCTCCCAGGTGGAGCAACCGCACTGAGTGCACGCGCTCGATGGTAGACTTCTTATACCGTATAGGGCAAGGAGATAACTTGTGCTTGCCTACCTTCGTCCTACGCGAGATAGTCAGACCGCATGCTCTACTAGGACAACCATTTCACTCTCATTCTGCCGACTCATATGTAAGCTTACTCATGAATTCGGCTGTAGACTTGGCATAGAAATTCCTGCGCCGATACATTTCATCAATGACACCACTCTTAACGACATGAATATTGAGCCACGACAACGTTAAGCCCGACTTGATAGGAGTGAGGATGAGACGGAAAGCGAAGATGAGGAGAGTGAGGAAGAAGAGGAAGAGAATGAGATAGAGGAAGAAGGAGAGCAGAAAGAAGAAGAGGAAGCCCGGGACACTGATGAGGGCTCTCCTCCTGCTACATAGGAGCGTGGCAGTGATCGGGTTACTATAGAAGCCCGATTGGCTCAACTTGAGGAGGGTCAGGCTACCCTGCGACAAGAGGTTGGTGAGACCCGGGCCTTCGTGAAGCAGAAATTCAAGAAGGTGTCTCGCACCTTGAGGGCCATCCTATGTTGTCTGCAGGACAAGGGTGCACCTCCAACTTCGTCAGATTCCGATGACTAATCATACATGTAGTCGTCTTTTAGTTTGCTTTGTTGCTGTTCTTCTTGTTTTTATGTATAGCCTTGATAGGCTCAGTGATAGGTTAGAGTGGTTGGTATGCTTTAGTATTTGGAACCTTGTTTAGATTAGCGCGATATAAATGGGGCGTGCATTGCGCGGCCCGTCTCGGATCGTGCCAAAATTGTAACTTCTAATCTAAGGGTTGAAATGAGGCGTGCCGCGTAGCGTTAGAATCGTAACACCCGCGCGATCGCTAAGGTACAAGTCTCAGGGTATTGTGGTATAAAAATAGGGTAGCGATCAAAACCTGTGGATCTAGTCCACCGGGAACATGTCATTATTTAAGTAGAAGTGTATGAAAGGTCTCACAAAGTTATGAGTCTTACACAAAATCTTTGTATTAAGATGATATTTTTGTGGACTTTTCATCTATGTGTTTTTTTTTTACCTTATTAACAGATTGGTAAATAAACATTTTGATTGAATCCATGAAGAGTTTAATGGTAGGGATTCAATCGTGAATGTTTCATAAGAACAAATGTGTCAACTTAACATATTCCAAATATTTCAGATGTTAGTTAATAAACAAGTTGTTCTAAATTCAATACTAGGTTTTCGACTTCAGATTCAGATTTTAGATTCAAACTTCCAACTTCAAATTTAACAAACAAGCCCTAAGTGTAAGTGAGTCTTAGGAAAAATCTAGGTGCTACATTAAATGTGTTTACACATGTGGGAGAGCACTTGGGTACTACCTATGCTCATAAATTTTTGGGATATTACATGTTTGTCCACATTGCCTATTTATAGTAGGAACCACCGTAATGTATATGTTTGATCCACGCCACCCATTTGTTTTTCCATACCATTTTAGGTCATGAGCTAAAAAATGAGGCCGATCTAACCCTTAGGTGGTCCGTACCGATAGAAATAGTGGGCATTGAGTGCCTAACCTTGAAACCTTCATTGGGCCCATTGTATTGTTTATTTTTCAGTCATTCAGGGGATGTGGGGTCCCACATTGATGTGTTTATTGTACCTATGTTGGTCATTCATCTTAGCTGCCCACGGTATGTGTGGGGCCCATTTTGGGCAGACCACACCTAGGAAATAACAGTGATTGAGTGCCTACCATTGAAAACCTCCTACGGGCCTACTATAATGTTCATTTGTCACCCTATCCATGGGGCTCGCTGTGGACCCCACCATGGTACGTGTGTTTATTCAGAGTGTCCCAAGGGGTCCCGCCTTTATGTATAAGTTTATCCATGCCATACATCTATTTGCTAGACCATGTGGCAACGGGCCATAAGAGGGGCCGATTCAAGTCTCAAGTGGGCCATGCCACAAAGACCTTTACATTTGTTAGTGGGCCTGCCAATCGGATTCCACTCTCTATATGTTAGGCCAATATAAGTTGATTATCACATGATATGGTTGATAATATGCTAGTGTACTTAGCTTGATAGGTTGACATTGATAATATATTTAGGCCCCATTTGTTAAATTTGAAGTATAAAGTTTGGATATGAAATCTGAAGGTTGAATCTCAAATCTGAAGTAAAAATAAAAATAAAAAAGAAGTAGATATGTTTTATCCACACCGTCTATCCACTTTTTTATATCATTCGAGGGCAAAAAATAAAAAATGAGGTAGATATAAGGGTCAAGTGGGCCATATTGCAGGAAATAGTGAAAATTGGGCGCCTATCATTGAAAATTTCTCAGGGCTATAGAAGGCCCCGATCATGCTAAAATTTGTATTTTTCCTTTTTCATCAAGGTACGTGTGACCTTAAGAAGAGTTTATATGAGAAATAAACATTACATTGGATTCTAGGAAAGTTTCAACAATAGTTTTATTCAATTTATGTTGGTTTATATGGTGTGACCCACTTGAATTTTACATATACCTCATTTTTGGGCTCATGCTCTAGAATGATCTGAAAAAGTTGATGGATGGTGTGGATCAAACACATAAATCATGGTAGGGCATAAAGAGGTTTCACATGTTAAAAGTTGGTTTTCTATTACACAAACAATTTAAAGAGAAAAAAAAATCCATAGTAAATTGAAAAGGGGTAATTTTGGAAGCAATTTAAATTTAAATTTTTTTAATAGAAAAAATTATAGAGCGCATTCCGCATTCACCATTAGCGCTTTCCGATTTCAGCGTTAACAAACAACAATTGATACGAAGCATTTTCTTAATTTCGCATTAAGTACTATTTTTCAGAGTTAACAAACAGGCCCTTAGTGTACTGGATACCAGGCCTTACTAACTTGGGTACCAAATTTCGGGTTGTGACATGAAGGATATCCAAATCTCCAGTGGACCAAAATATAGGAAACAATGGTAATAAACCATTAAAAGCTTCATGTGCACCACAAAAGTTTTGAATCAAGTTGATATTTGTACAGTCTCTTTCTCAAAAGTCTCTATGACCTTATCAACAGGTTGGATGGCAAATAAACATTCTAGTGGCCTCCATGAAGTTTAATGATGGGGATTCAATCACTATTGTCTCATGTGAAAGATCTAGATTTGCTGTACTTTTGAGATCATACCCTAGAACCAGCTTTCAAAATGGATGCACCGTGCCGATATAAGGCATATGTATCACAGTGGGCCCCATGGTGAGGGATCCACCAACCTCGAGTGGATATGGGGATCCACACAAACTGCGCCTAACTCTAAACAGACTAGGTGCACCCCAGCCTAATCCAACATGGTGCGGCCCTGACCATGGGCCCCACTTTGATGTGTATTCTACGTCATGTTGTCATTTTATTTTGTTAGCTCATTTTAGATTATGAGCCCAAAAGTTTTGTCAGCTCATTTTAGATTATAAGCCCAAAAGTGAAGAATATCTAGATCTTAGGTGGACCATATCATAGGAAAAGTTGTAATTGATTGCCCACCTTTATAATTTCTTAGGCCCATGGTAATGTTTATCTATCATCGGACTTGTTGATAACGTCACTCGGACCTAGATAAAGTGAAAACACAAATATTAGCTTGATCTAGAACTCTTGTAGCCCGCACTTTCTTACATCGTGGTCCCGAGATTATTTGATTATTTTTAGGCTCATGTTCTAAATTTAGCTTTTAAAACAGGATGTACATAAAATTCATAATCAAGGTGGGCCTTACGGTGTGGCCACGTGTTGGGCTCGGCATGGGCTCGCCTAATCCGCTCGAAAAAGGGGGAGGGGAGGATTAGGTGAGGCCAGGCCTTACCCAACCTGGTACACCCAACCCAGTGCAGTCCTAATCGTGGAGCCCACCTTGATTCATGTATTGTATATCCGAACTGTTTATTTATTTTGACAGATCATTTTAATTCATTATCTCAAAATTAAGGAAGATCTAAATTGTAAGTGGACCATATCACGGGAAGCAGCAGTCATTGGTCATTAAAAGCTTTTAATAGGCCATAAAGTTTTGTGGATCAAGTTGATACTTATTTTTTTCCTTTCATCAAGGTCAATGTTGCATTATCAACAGGTTGGATGGTAAACAAAAATTGCGGTGGACATTACAGTGGGCCTATCGTGTTTTTAATGGCAGGCATTTAATTACCAATCTTTCCTATGCTGTGGTCCGTCTGAGAGTTAGATCTGTTTCAGTTTTTGATATAAGTCCTAAATGAGATGGAAAAAAGGATGGACGGTGTGGATATTCAATAAATTTATCATGGTAGGCCCATTATCAAGGCTGCACCGTGTTGGGTGAGGTCGGGGCCGCACCAAAACTGTTCCCACCAGTGGGGACGCGGATTGGCTACTCCCCCTGACACCAGCCCCGGAGCTGGTGGTCGGTGCTCTGTGGGCCCCACCATGATGTACGTGTTTCATTCATTCCGTTCATCCATTTTTAAAGATCATTTTAGGGCTTGATACAAAAAATGGGAGGGACATAAATCTCCAGTGGATCACACCACAGGAAAAAAAATAGTGAGTGGATATCCATCATTTAAATCCTCCTAAGGCCTGATGTACTGTTTATTTGACATCCAATCCATTGATTAGGTTATAAAAACCCAGATGAAGGGATAAAACAAATATCAACTTGATCCAATACTTTTATGGCCCCCAAAAAGTTTTTAATGGTCGAAGTTCATTAAACACTGTTTCCTGTAATGTGGTCCACTTGAGACTGGGATATACCTCATTTTTGGTATCAATCCCTAAAATGATCTTTAAAAATGAATGAATGGAATGGATGAAACACATACATCATGGTGGGCCCACAGAGCACCGACCACCAGCTCCGGGGCTGGTGTCAGGGGGAGTAGCCAATCCGCGTCCCACCAGTGGCCATACTGGCCCGTTATTTGAGGCCAGGACCCCGGTAGGGAGGCTTGCAAAGGCACGCGTGAGCGGACCTACCGCCACACGGGCAGAACTTTTATTGGATCCGAACCGTTCATTAGGTGCGTTGCATAACTTTATTTCTGAAACCTATCCTTTACGAGGATCCAATACTTAGAAGTGCCACACCGAAGGAAACAACTGTAACATTACACCCGCCGTCAGTTTTATGTAGGGCCCACCGTTGCGTTTATATTTCATCCAATCCGTTCATCTAACTTATCTCGTCAGGATGAATTCATTCCCCAAATATTAAACTATCCAAAACTCAAGTAACTCTATAACAAGTAAATTTAGCGTTTCTAGGTATAATTCCCTCTTGGTTGGTCCACCTAAGTGTTTAATCAGCTTAATGTTTTATATGAAGACAAAAAAATAGTTTTGTACCTGATGGACGGGAGGGATCTCATCCATGTAATGTCCTTCCCCTGGAAGAAGCGGTAGCCACGCTCCGCGCGTGCCTACAGCAAGTCAGGCAAGAGCTTTCAGTCGCGGCTTCGGTGGATCCCGGATACACCGAGGTGGGTGGGATCCCTGATCATGGGGCCCAATTTGATGTATTTTTATTACATCCACGCCGTCCATTCGTTTTTAAAGCTTATTTTAGATCATGATCCCAAAAATAAAGAATATCCAAATCTCAAGTGGACCATAATATAGGAAACAGTGGTGATCTACCATTAAAAACTTCTCGTGGGGCAAAATAGTTTTGGATGAAGCTGATATTTATGTGGTCACTTCATCCATGCATTTCTGACCTTATCAACAGGTTGGATGGAAAATAAGCATTCCGTTGGCTCCCATGAAAATTTTAATGGTGAGGATTTAATCACTACTGTTTCCTGTGGTATGGTCTACCTAAGATTCAGATCTGCATTATTTTTTAGATCGTGGCCCAAAATAAGCTTTCAAAATGGATGGACAGTGTGGATATAAGGAAAATATATCACAGTGGGCACAGTTAGGGATCCACCCAAACCGCGGCAGAGCTTTCGATCTGAAATTTGCGGCCCGTCTGATGGGCGGATCGGGTCTACCGCTGCTGGAGGCGAACGTCCCAAAAGTATACTCTCACTCGAGTTTTCTGTCTGCACCCTCCAGACGCTAGAGAGAGAGAGAGAGAGAGAGAGAGAGATTTTCTAGGGTTCCTTCGAGGTGCTGCGACAAGAAAACCAGAGATTCTCAACTCCTGGGATCGAAAAAACCGCAGAAAAGCACAGCATCTGAAATCCTAGTTTTTAATTTTTGTTCCCTTTCTGAAGGAGGAGGGTAAAAGAAGAAGCCGGCAAGATGAGGATTATGATAAAGGGAGGCGTTTGGAAGAACACGGAGGATGAGATTCTCAAAGCGGCTGTTATGAAATATGGGAAGAATCAGTGGGCCCGAATCTCTTCCCTTCTTGTCCGCAAATCGGCCAAGCAGTGCAAGGCCCGGTGGTACGAGTGGCTTGATCCCTCCATCAAGAAGGTTGGTTTCCTTTCTTCGATCTTGATCTCCATTTTCATCTTGTGGAATAACCCTAGAAATCTGCTATATTTGAGTTCGTACAATGTTCCCGTGGTAAAAATGGCTGCTTCTGTACGTAGATTCTATGATATTCCCTTTTCTGGCCATGGATGTGGTTTTTGAATGGAAAATCCTAACGCCCTGGCCTGGTCGATTTGATAATTGGTTTTGTCCATGCGTGGTAGAAAATGGTTGCTTTTTAGATTTTAGGATCTCTCTCCAATGTCTTTGTGCTTGCGTGAGTGCCTTCTGTGTGTGCGGGTGAGAGAGAGAAGGTCTCTCAAGTTATGTGTTATGGTCCACCCATCAGATAACTTGCAACCTTTCATGTGTGTGTGCTGTGTGTGTGCTGTGTGTGTGCGTGTGCGCGCGAGTGAGAGAGAAGGTCTCCAATTACATGTTACAGTCCATCCAGAAGATAACTTCCAACCTTTCATGTGTGTGTGACATCCCATCCATCCAATAGCTTGGCCCCACCATGAGGATCACCTTGTATAAAAATCAGCCACATCCACTCATTGAATAGATCACATTTTTTTCTTCTATTTATCAATGGCTAGAAAATGTTCACTATGGTGTGGTCTACTTAACGATTAGATGGTGCTGATTTTTGCACTGGGCGATCCTTATGGTGGAGCCAACCAATTGGAAGTGTTGGATTTTGCATTCTCTCAATAGGTTTGAAGTTATCCGCTGGGTGGACCATAACTTGTGGTCGAACCGGTTGGACTTGTGACCTTCTCTCCCACTCTTTATATAAATATAAATAAAATGACGAGCTTTGTTAAAACCATAGAATCAGAATAGAGAATACAATCTGAAGTTAACAACACCCGCCATGGCTCTTTTTCCTAGGTTCACCCGCAAACTGGACACTGCTTCAAAGCGTCTAGAATTCCTTTGAGGGCACATTGGCATCACAAAGTTGGATGGTGTCATTTGCAAAATGGATGTGCATAAGTGACACCTCTTTCTTACCAACCCCCAAACCCCTAACGATGTCACAAGATGGCACTATCTCCATGAGCAGACTTAATCCTTCTGTCACTACTGAAAATAGGAAAGGGCACAAGGGATCACCCCGATGGATGCCCTTTGAACTGGTAAAAGAAAAGAAAAAAATAACCGATTGGCAGACCATCCACAAGAATTGAGAACAAGACCATAGAGATACATTCTTTGATCCACCAATTCATCTTTTCCCCGAAACCCATCCTTAGAAAGAAAACATAGAAGGAAGTTGCGGTGAACCTGGTCATAAGCTTTTTCCATGTTGATTTTGCTGATAATACTTGCTTCCCCTACTTTATATCTAGAATCAATGAGCTCGTTTGCCACCAACACGCTATCTAAAATCCATCTCCCCCCGTTTTGAAGGATAACAAGTAATTTAGTTGAAAAGCTGCTAGCGGAAAAAATACAACACAAAAAGAAATATTACAATCCAAACAAAGACACCACCATTGTTCGGGGTATCCATGATATTATTGAAATATTCTTGATATTATCCGTATCTTTAGCTCGACGATGCCGATAACACTGGTAGTGATACCGATAACACTGGTAGTATCAGAAATTCCTGGTATTGGCAATGTATTGCTAAGTATCGCCAATGTTTTCAAGTGTGTAAATTCTAGGCGTTGCTTGTATTGCCAATGCATTGCCAATATTTTTGACTGTGTAAATTCTAGGTTTCTCTTGTATTGCCAATGTATTGGCAATATTATCGACGATATTTCAATAATATCGCCAATGTATCGATATTGCGAAAAGTTAATTTATAAAAAAAATTTCGTTTCAAAAATTTTTATGAGGTCATGCTGTATGCAAATTTCAAATTGTCGATGATAATATCAATAATATCATGATATTATCGTTATCGTAATATGGCCGATATTGAGACCGCAATCTTTCGTTTCCTTTCCAGTTGTCGACAATTTCTCGGCAAAATATCATCTGTTGTCAATATTCTAAAATATCAATGGATGTTTGGATGGATAAGATGGGATTGATGGGATGGTTGGACTTATTTCTTATGACAACACATGCTTCTAGGTCCCTATTAAATGGAAACTTATTATGTATGCATTCTTTTGACAATTTTTGATTCCTAAATATGCAAATATGTGTACTTTAGCATCTCGGGAAGTTTCACTGAAATATTTCACCATTTTCCCCAATGTTTCCTTGCATTCTCGGTTATCGGCAATATCAATATTGTTTCCGTATCCTTGACCAACGAAAATTGCAGCGATACTGATACTTTAAACGCTGGATGCCATTATAACATTTGCATTTTTTACCCCAGATACCCAATCTAACACATGTCATTTGGTTTTCCACACTACCTCCTCCCAAGATCCTTACTTGCTAAGGAAGCAAGGCTTATTTCGATCACACCAAATATTCCGTAAGACTGCCGTTATGACTAGGCGCCAACCTGTTGACTCGTCCTTGGAGAGATACACACCGTGCCAAGCCCTTAGTAACTCTTCAATTGTTTGTGGCATAACCCATTCCAGACTAAACATGATAAAAAAGCGGACCATACTTGCCTCACGAAGGTATAATGAATGAAAAGGTGTCTATCGATTCAGCACCCCTTAGACACAAGGCAAATATTGGGTAGAATCATAGCTCCTTTCTGGAGGTTGTTAATAGTTAAGATTCTTTCTCCCTACCAACCAAACAAAGGTACCTTCGGAGGAGCTTCATAGAACAAAAAAAGTGAAAGATATGAGCGATGAGGACACCACTTCATGTACACCTTTGCGTACGTATCAGAGGAGGCTGGCCGCACCGATTTCTTTGTGGCTAAGCAACTACCCGTGATCGTGCTGAAGACCCCATGTGCATGTGCGAGCATTTGGAAGACCCCACACCGGGAAGATGCACATGGGCTGCTATATGGAGTGATCTAGACCATTGGATTGGAGGGGTGTGATAATCGGGCCATTGGATCTCATGGATCACATGATCGGGCCATTGATCGTGAATCATCTACATCGGTTTTTTAGATTTTATCATCTTTTAGGATTTATTTTTTATTATTTTATGTTTGGACACCTTTACGAGTGATTTAGTAGATTCTCTTTAGACTAGGGCCATTTTTATTAAAATTTCATAAGACGGTGTTTTTTGTAATTATTGAAACTTCGTGAAGCTATAAAAAGAGGGTGGGTGTGTGACTCTCTCCCTCATTAGGTTTTGTGAAAAAAAGAAGAAAGAAAGATGCTTCTGTTATTTTCTTCTTCTTCCATCTTCATGAGATTTGAAGATACTTCCATGTGATTTGGAAGGGAGATTGGTGTGAGGCTAATCTTCATCAACGGATGTGCGAGGTCTCTATTTATCCTCACAACATCACCTTTTCATTATCTATCAAGGTATTTCTTCAAGTCTTCAATTCTCCCATCCCATATTTTCATCTTCTTCTCAAGGTGTTCCGTTGCGGTATCGGTGGGCGTAACGGTGCCCACCGTTACCGATACGGATATGCCCCGTAGGCCAATACGGGGTGTGTAATGGTGCAAAATTTTTTTTTGTCAAAAAAATATGGAAAAATATCCGTTAAATCTGGAATATTCTAAATATTCCAAATATGCATTCATTTATAATTTGGAACATGTTTATGGTGGTGTAACGGTCCACTCTTTGGTGAGAATGCTATATCGAGTTGTCTGATGGATTTATGAACCTGACAACCTGGAATTAACCGCAAACCTTTTATATTTAGTTTTCTAACTATCTAATATAATATCTATATAAATTTACTATAATGAATGTAATACCAAAACATCTTCTATTTTCAAGTTTTCCTTTTATTTATAGTGCTAGTGCATTGCATACTTCATGACTCACTTACATTTCATTTCAATATATAGAGTTTAGAGACTTTTGTATCCTATTATGTAATTCATATACCTAACAATTTGACATCATTTTCCTCAATAGATCTAAAAAAAAAATAAATTTAAATTAGGGTAAATAGTGTTGTCAATTCGGGGCTGATTAAGGGACCATTTGATGCCCTAAACTAGCCTTAAATTAATGCAATCTATTAGCACTTATCCCGCTAATGGATTGGAGGACATTTATTGGACAGTGAAAAATGAAAAATATTAAATGGTCCTATTTCAAAAAACAAGTGTCTGCAAACTAATAGTGAAAATTGTTCAAACAATTTAATTTTGGGATTGTGACTTAGCAACAATGGTCCCAAAATTTAATTGGTTAATTTTGAGTTGATATATTCATCATGTATAAATTTTTAGGGCCATGTACGTGGGGTTCACTCGATTATGTATTATATATACATGTCATCCATCTGTTTCGTCAACTCATTTAAGGGTATTGGAAAAAAATGAGGTAAATCCATATCTCAGGTGGACCACTAGTGGGCTAGGCGGGCCACCTCGTTGTATTTGTATATCCATGCCGTCAATCCGTTTTGCCAACTCATTTTAAGGCATGGTCCAAAAATTCAGCTAAAGCTAAATCTTTGGTGGACCACTAGTGAGCATGCCTTTAAAAGTGGGGCCCACCTCAATGCATATGTATATCCATGTGGTCCATCCTCTTTGCCAACTTATTTCAAGGCATGGACCAAAAAATGAGGCTGATCCAAATCTTAGGTGGATCACAAAATAAGGATTTAATTCCCACCATTAAAAATTTCTTAACACATTTTATTTTGGGATCAAGCTGTTATTTGTGTTCTCCCTTCATCAAGGTGAAGGTCTATGTGACCTCATCAACAGGTTGGATGGAAAATAAACATTATAGTGGGCCCTAAGAAGATTTTAACAATGGGCATTCAATCCCAACTGTGTGGTCCAATTGAGATTTGGATCCCTTCATTTCAAGGATCATGCCTTAAAATGAACCTGAAAAATTATGGATGACATGGATTTACTATACATAAATCAAGGTGGGCCCCGCCCCCATGTAATAAAATAGTGCGTGTGCACTACGGAACGTGCATTGCAAAGTATAAAAAAGAAAATTGCGTGGCTATGAAACGGTCATGCAGTCCATTCGTTTTTATTTGGAAAATGAAAAGAAGAGAGGGAAATGAAAAGAAAAAAGAGAGAGAGAGAGAGAGAGAGAGAGAGAGAGAGAGAGAGAGAGAGAGAGAGAGAGAGAGAGAGAGAGAAGGGCAACAAGCGTCTGCAGATAGCGCCATAGCCGCAAGAATAAATGCAGTCTTGGTTGAAAGAAGAACAACAACAACAGTGCCACAGCCCAAGAAGAAGAAGAAGAATAAGAATGTTTTTTTTTTTTTTTTTTTTCCATTTTTTCCCATTTTCTTTAGGGTTATGGCCCGTAACAGTTGTTACAGTACTGTGACGGCCGTTATGGGCCATAACGGCCATTACGAACCCAAAAAACAGAGGTGCCCCATTTTGGGGCTATATCGCGTAACGGTTGATACCGTTACCGTTATGTATCGGCTGTACCGTTACGACCGATACGTAACCGATTTTGAATACCTTGCTTCTTCTAAACCTCACTTTCCCACACCCATCAATAACCCTGAACCTAAAATCTCTAACTTTTCTTATGTTTTCCCAATTTTTCCTTAACCCTAATTTTACCCTAGGTTGTGTTAGGTTATCTACTTTGAAATAGACTATACCCTATGCTAATTGCATGTCCCTACATCCATTAGATCCTAGTTTCCTTTTATTTAACGATCTTTGTTATGATGTTGGTAACTTAGGCTAGGATCATGCATGATGTTCTTTTGGTTTTGTTCATGATATTTGTGTGTTTCTGGCAATGCTTACGTTTAAATATCTTAATTTTACTACTTGAGCTCACATATTATTTGGTTCATGCATCGGTCCTGCATCAATGAGCCTAGAGGGGGATAAAGATTTCCAAATCAACTTGTAGAAGGACCGAACTGAGAATTAACCCAATGAGTTGCCTTTCCATACCAAAGAATCCTTGGAAACGGGGCATGCTTTAAGATTATGAAGCCATTTCAATAAACTTGCAAAATCACGCTTCGTGGTATCTCGAAGCGTGATACCATGAAGTTTTCTTTATTTCCCACCCCCCGTTTGAACACCAAATTTGGAAGCTAGAAGTTCTCTCCACATTTTGCCTTCTTCGGATACGAATCTCCAATACCATTTTCCAAGCAAAGTTGCATTCGTCGACTCTAACATTCTAATGCCAGCATCTCCTTCATAGATCGATTGATATACCTCTTCCAACTAGGAAGATAGAACTTGTGCTTCTCTTTGGCCCCTCTTCATAAGAAATCGCACCTTAGTTTCTCTAGCTTGTCCAATACTGACTTCGGACATTTGAACAATGTTATAAAATAACGAAGAAGGTTAGAGAGTGCCGCTTTGATAAGTGTGATTCGCCCTCCTATTGACAAGTGACGACTCTTCCATCTTGATAACTTCCTCTCAAATCTTTCTGGAGGTTGTCAATAGTTAAGATTCTCTTTTTCCCTACCAACTAAACAAAAGTGGTCACCTTCGGAGGAGCTCCATAGAACGGAAAAAAAAAGTGAAAGATATGAGCCTAGAGGGGGATAAAGATTTCCAAATCAACTTTTTAAAGGACCGAATTGAGAGTTAACCCGATGAGCCGCCTTTCCATAGTAAAGAATCCTTGGAAATGGGGCATGCTTTAAGATTATGAAGCCACTTCAATAAACTTGCAAAATCATGCTTCGTGGTATCCGAAGCGTGATACCATGAAGTTTTCTCTATTTCCCACCCCCCGTTTGAACACCAAATTTGGAAGCTACAAGTTCTCTCCACGTTTTACCTTCTTCGGATATGAATCTCCAATACCATTTTCCAAGCAAAGTTGCATTCATCGACTCTAATATTCTAATGCCAACTTCTCCTTCATAGATCGATTTATATACCTCTTCCCAACCGGGTAGATAGAACTTGTGCTTCTCTTTGGCCCCTCTTCATAAGAAACCGTGCCTTAGTTTCTCTAGCTTGTCCAATACTGACTTCAGACATTTGAACAATGATATAAAATAACGAAGAAGGTTAAAGAGTGCCGCTTTGATAAGTGTGATTCGCCCTCCTATTGACAAGTGATGACTCTTCCATCTTGATAACTTCCTCTCAAATCTTTCAACCACCTCACTCCATAATGAGTTGCTGGCTTCCCCAGTCATAGTGGTAGACTCGAGAGGAGGGGAAAGACCCTACCCCACATCCCAAAACATGCACATATGCCTGTACTTCTTAGATAAACCAATGCTTAGCATTTCACTCTTACTGACATTTACTTTTAATTCGGAAACCTCCTTGAAGCACCCTAAGATTTTCCTCAAATTATTCACCTTTGACAACTTTGCATCACAAAATAATAGTGTCGTCTGCATATTGCATAAAGAGTGCAAAGTGGTTGTGGTTTCTTTTAGGACCTATTTGAAATCATGTAATTCATGGGATTTGTGTTGTAGTTTACCATTTTTAGTATCAATTACATACCACACAAATTTCTAAGGGAAGAGATGCAGTATGATTGCGACAGTAGCAACTTTTAGGTATGGAAAACGAGACAAGACTTTGTGGGTCCCATCATGATGTTTGTGTTTTTATCTATGCCATCCATTCGATTGGCCAAATGATTCTAAGGTATGCCTAAAAAAATGAGGCAGATCCAAAGATCAAGTGGACCACAACACAAGAATAACATTTAAATGGTTAGCGTTCAATCTCCACTGTTTTATGAAATGTGGGGTCCACTTGATCTTTGAATTTGCCTCATTTTTGGGCCCATACCCTAAAATGATCCTTACTAATGAATGGATGGCATGGATATATGATGTAGGATGAATGCTTTGTTATGTCGATTTACAAGAAGAGAACAAAAGTTCAGATTCACACAAATAAATCAAGTATGAAATCAAGTATTCTACCACAGAAATAGAAAATTCAGATTTAAATTATTCAGATTCAGCCAAAAGTAAAATCTTGCAAGAATGTTCACTAGAAAATAAAGAAAGAGTGGACCCTATGCGATACCTCATTAGTGGCTTCATCACCTTTAGGATCTTTTGGACATTCTTCCAATATTTGTTGTCCCTTATAGTCTTCACAACCTCAACCGGTGTCCTCGATGTCTTCTTCTCATGTTTTGTGCTGAGCCAATCTCGGGAAGCGAACATCTCACTCAACTATCCCCTATGCTGGTACAAACTCTCCAGGGCTATAAAGTTAGTTGCAAATCTAGTTGTTGCAGGCTCCATCACCTTTAGGATCTTTTGGACCTTCTTCTAATAATTGTTGTTTCTTATGATTTTCACAACCTCAATTGGTGTCCTTGATGTCTTCTTCCAATGTTTTGTGTTGAGCCAATCTTGGGAAGCGAACATCTCACTCAACTCTCCTCTATGCTGGTACAAAATCTCCAGGGCTATAAAATTAGTTGCAAATTTAGTTGTCGTAGGCCTAAGCAACTCTTTTCCCTTTGTAAACCTTATCATTATTGCAATAACTTGATTATGATTGTAAATAAATGTCGTCACTTCTCTTGCCCTTT
This sequence comes from Magnolia changhungtana, assembly GCA_030180095.1. NCBI lineage: Eukaryota > Viridiplantae > Streptophyta > Magnoliopsida > Magnoliales > Magnoliaceae > Magnolia > Magnolia changhungtana. The sequence continues at coordinate 10,378,026 of JASAUF010000662.1, forward strand.
TGACCATCTCCTCAAGACTCTTCTTCTTCCCAAAATCTTCCAATATAAGATCAATACAATAGGCAATACATGGTGACTAAAATATATGTGGTCTCTTTATCATTAACTTTTGTCTTGCAGCCTTATATGTTACTTTGTTATCTATAACAATCTACACCACATTCTCCTATCCAATCTCATCAGCCATTTTATCCATTAGGGAAAAAATATAACATTTTTTGTTTCATCCGATGTATCAATTGACTTATGGTACACCGTTCCCATCTGACAATAAACCATAAGGTTGATCATGCTGCGTTTGGTTGGGCCAGTCCAATCATCGCACATGATTGCGCATCTTCTGGCTTGCAATATGAGTTTAAAGGTAGCCACGTATGCTTTCACATTCGCATACTCTACATTTGTCCATTTCCCCTTGATCTCCCTAGCCGTGGGAGCTTTAATTCTTTTACCTGCTTCTGTTGCTACATCAATTACCACCTGCTAATATGGAGAATTGGCCACATTAGGGTGTATGTTGGCATGTATAAATAATTTTGTTGTTGCCCTACCCAGATTCTCAAAGGAAGTTTTACTTCATATTTGTTTTATCTTCTTTTGTTTAGTTGATTCTTTACCAGATAGGATCGGATCAATAGAGGGTCTCCTCGGATCATCTTCTTCCAAATCCACATCCACAGGGGTATTACGTGAAGATGCATACCGTCAACTACCAAACATACGTTGTAATCCACCCAAACTACCCCCACTTACAGATGCAATCGCACTGCCAATTGCATTCCCACTCCTAGTCCCACTGCCCCCGGATATCACGTATAGATCCCTCGCCAAACATGCGCTGACGTTCTTCTTCTTCTTCACGAGCAAGTTGCACGCTATCTCTTCTAGCTATAGTAATTTTTCGATTTGAATCTTCGTTAGAATCAATGATCTCTTCATCACAAAAGCCCATATATTTAGGACCAAACACCTCCTGTCGGGCTGCTTCCAAAATCGCATCTTTCTTCTTTTGCACAACAGCTTGTTTCCCCTTTGACTTATCCAATCTGTCTTCATCAAATTCATTCTCTTTTGGCACTCTGGTACATCCCGCAACTTGACCATTTCGATGTGCCAATTATTGTTTTGAGTCGTGTAATTCCACTAGTTATTAGTCTATCACAATGGGTGCACTTCACTTGGTGCCTACCACCACCTACCCTCCGACAATGTTGCCATCCAATATTCTCACTTCCTTGTTGGCCAAACGTTTTCTTAGCTAGATATGGCTTATGTGAGAGTCAACTCGATTCTTTACGTCTAAATACAAATTTTATAAGAAAATGAATTAATTAAAATCTCTACGACTATGAAGCTCCAAAACCCGTTCTAATTTCTTATAAATCTAATCAATAAAAAACTTGTAAATACTTTAATGAAATAATGTTCTAATTTCTTCTAAATCTAATCAATAAAAAAGAAATTAAGTAATAAGCCCTACGACTATGAAGCTCCAAAACCTGCCTAAAATAAGAAAATATAAACACAATCACTAATTTGAAAATAAAAAATAAAAATAAAAATAAAAGATTGAATCAATAATGACAATATGACATTCAAGCACATTATATCATCTCATATAATACCGCATTCTTATTCAATAATCAAACAAGAAAAAAAGATATTCTTTTCTTAATTTTTAAAAATGGGTTGAAAATAGTCTGTAAATACAAAAAAAATACCAGATCACTTGCATAATCTGTAAAAAGGCCATTCATACATTCTACCATCATTAACACATCATATTCAACCATCAAAATAGAAAAATATTGATTTTTTCCCTAATTTTTAAAAATGCTGAAAATAGTCCAAAAATACAAAAAAAAAACCAAATCAATTGCACAATCTGTAAAAAGAACGTTTTTATGTTTTACTATCATTAACACATCATATTCAACCATTAAAATAGAAAAAGATTGGTTTTTTTCCTAATGTTTAAAAATAAGTTGAAAATAGTCCGAAAATTTAAAAATATGAAAAAATAGAAAATCAATTGCATAATTTGTAAAAAGACATTTATATGTTCTATTATAATTAACACATCATATTCAACCATTAAAAGAAGGTCCATTACCATTACCGTATCGCGTAACGGACTCAGCCGTTACCGTTAAGTATCGGCCGTTATGGCCGATATGTAACAGATTTGGTGCACCCTGCTCCACACCTTCTTTCTTCGGAATAATGACAATAAAAGAAGGCCCCATCCCCGCCGTTAACCCGCCTTCTTCAAAAAAGTCTTTAACAAAACCCACTACATCCCTTTCGAGCATTTCACAAAAAACTTGATAGAAAGCCACGGGACATCCGTTTGGACTTGGGGCCTTATCTTTGCCCAATCAGTTGGTAGCCGTTTTACTTTCTTTTGACATAGGTTTCTTTAGGGAGTCCCTTTTTTCAATTGATAAGACTTCAAACTGCTAATTATCTAACTTAGGTCCGTCTCCATTCATTACATGAGAGAAGCTGCGAGTAGTATTGTACCACCGAGGAGCTTATTTGATTCTTATCTTCGATTCTTCTTCCATCAACCATTAGACTGCTTATATGATTGTTTCTTGCCCTTGCATGGGCTATGTGGTGGAAGAAGCGGGTGTTTCTATTGCCTTCTTTGAGGCAAAGAGTCGCAGGTCTCTGTTGCCATTTTATTTCCTCTTCCTTAAGGTATTTGGAGTACTCCGCTAATAGCATACTGCATTTGTGCCGTTTGTCATTAGATAGACCACTCGTCTCTTCCTTAATATCCAGATCATGAATATCATTTCAAATGCTTTTTTGCTTCGACGTTTCTTTTCCCCACAATCTCCATTTTCTAGCTATTCAAATTGCCTTTAAGAGTTTAAGTTTTTGAAGCAATACAAAACCAGCCAAGCCTTCTATTTCAAAGGAATGCCACCACTCCTTAATTTGATATGTAAAAAATCATCCACTTCTAGCCACATAAGCTCGAGCCAAAAAGGTTTTGATCCCCAGCTCTCGTCCTCAACTTCCAGCAAAATGGGCCTGTGGTCAGATATTGTTCTAGGTAGTCCTTGAAAGGGAACCAACGTGTATTTTTCAACTCGCTCAGCAGACAACATAAATCTGTCTAGACGGGCACATTAGTGGCTCATTGCGGCTTACCCATTCTTCTAATCCTGTCATGCTCTGTCATGTGGCTTCCATTGGACTTTTCATGTGCAAATATGACGACGTTGAAGTCACCCCAACACAACATGGCATGTTGAATCTAGTTTTGGTTGCATCTAACTCTGCTTAGATGCGTTGCCTGCGACTCGGATGACACGGTCCACATACTGTTGTGAATTGCCTTATGCTATCTAAAGAGCTGTTCTTAAGGATACCGAAACCGGAAATGACCCAAGAAAATTGTCCTCCATTACTAGAAATCTTTGTTCCATGCCACCAAAATCCTTCCTGCAGTACCCTCTGCATTTAGCGTAGTCCAGTCCTTATTTTTTGCTTCCTAGATTGAATCCGGTACTCTCATCAAACGCATCGAGCTTCGTTTATTGTAGAGCTATTATCCGAGCCTTATATCTACCACATACCTCCTTAACACGATTCCCTCTTTTCTGAGCTGTCTAGTGTCCATACGTTCCAAGTTCCAACTTATCATCTTCATTAGGAAACCATTCGACCCCCCCCTACCCTTCCATCAATATGTTTGCTATGAGAATCATAGTTCACTGAGCACTCCAAATTCAACAGTTCTCTCCACGCTTTCAGAGTCTTCAGCTTTGCTTTCTGCACATGCATTCTCCTCACCCTTTGGGAGCCTCGTTCCTTGACATATTGAATGAAAGCATGAACATCATCGTCACCCGATTCGAAAGATAGGCCTTCTGACTTGCCCACCCTCTCTAGTATGTCGCGGTACCACTCTATTTCTTCCCTTGTCATTGAAGATGACCCCATGAGGTTCCCGAAATTCTCTACCAGGAAGGGTTGTGAGAGTTGACTTGCTTCCAATGGCATCTCCCCGCAACCTGAAGAGAAGTGATGTTGAATTAGTCGTGTTGGCCACGACGATTCCAACTCACCCTCTACCTCCTCTCGCTATGGATCCTCCAGGGTGCCTTCCTCGAACAGGACGATCTGCCCTATGGAGATGTATTTCAGTCAAATCCCATGATGTGGTCGAGACCCCCCTCGAAAGGAAATAGGCTCAAGCTTGCTGCACACACCTCTATTGAGAATAGCCTTCCCCCTCTATTTATAACTACTGAATCAAGCTCCCACGTGTGAGTTTTTAAGAAATGATGGGGACACATATGGCACTACTACACCTTTTTCCGCACGTGGTGAGAGAGACGATTGCCAAACCCTCTCTTATCTTGGAAATGAGGCACGAATTACATGTGTCATTGTCTCTCCTTAATGAAGGCTCCTTGGAATGGGGAAGTGATGAAGCTTAAAGCTCCCTTAACCTGATCACCAAGACCTTAGTCGGAACTTTTTAGACACCTCCAATCAAATCAATGGGTCTGAAGACTTAAATTTCAGCTTCATCTTACGATTTTGGAATGTGAGATGAATGTTGTGGTCCATCCTTTGCTCAATCTAGATCTGACATGGAACTTTGTATAGAAGCTCATAAATCAACTTTAGTTACACCTTGACATGTCTAACAGAAGGCCATAGATAATCCATCCAACTTTAGTGTCTTGGATTTATCCATTTCACAAATCACTTTGTTGACCTCGTGTTGAGGCCTTTTGTTGGGTAGCGGTGGTGAATAAGATCCTAACTCCAAATAACCGTCAAAAGAGAATTTGGGTTATTGCCAATAGGTGCATCGTATGCAAGAAGGAAGAGGAATCTGTTGATCATTTCTTTATTGTGTAATGTGGTATCAGTGTAGCATGGTGTGAAGTATTTTGGCCTTTTGAGCTCAAACAGGTTCTGTTGAGTTCAATAGAGTGGCTAATAGATGTGTGGAATGGTGGTCCATTTAATCCTCCAGGCAAGATCCTTTGGTGGCTGTGTCCCCTCGCTAGCACGTGGAAAATATATGGGAGAGTATCTGGGGATATTGTTTCTAATAAGGAGCATTTATGATGCAGACATCAGTGGTGCACCCTTTAGAGTGTACTAGAGGAGGAGGTGTCGCCGACAAAGTATCGGAGCGGAGGACTTGATGTGGATGGACGTTGGGTCCATCGGATCCATTTTCTGATGTGCTATGAGTGCAAGAGCGGCATGATCGCACCCTGACTGCAGGCCCATGGGGCGGATTTCACACCCTGTCATGCGGATATTTTAATTTTAGGCGTCTTTTTGTTCTTTTCCTTGTTTTTATGGGCTTTAGTGTACTTTTTGTTTTTTCCGTGGCTCATATATACACTATGGGAAACCCCTATTTTATTATTGAATGAATGATAATTCGTATACTTTCTTTATCTTTTATTAAAGAGATTAGGGTTTAAGGATTGGCCGTTGGGTGTTGAGGATTTCCACCCCGGGTTTAGATTTTCCTTCTTTATAGATCTTCGAGGTGCAGGAAAAGGTAAGAATTAGCTGTCTTCTTTTCTTTGATGCCCTAGAATCCGTACTCTCTTTCATCTCGAACCATCTCTTCTTCATCTCTTTCGTTCCTCTCTGTATATTCCCTTTTGGTTTGAACGGAAAAGAGGGATGACTGGTAAGGAGAATCGGGTCCAAACTTGACTATTGACTGACTTATGCCATATCTGGGATTTCCTCATATCCCGAGGTCCTCCCTTTTTTACTATTTACGTGATTTTATGATAAGGGGCATGATCCTGATGGAATGATTTCATCTCTGTGTTGAGATTTGCTTAATCCCTTTGATTGAAAACAGTTAGTTGATTAATTTTATTATTTGAATCCCTTCAACCTGATTCTATATACATCTAGGGTTAGGCCATTATATGTCCTTGCATCAATTTAATGGGAAGGGCATTTGGAACTCGAGGTGTTACTTGGGAATTCTCCGGTGTTCGCATCTCAGGTCTTCTTTGCAATTGGAAGGAGCCAAGCAGGCGATTTGTGATTTTCAACAGCCTTTTGTCAAATGAAATTGGTGGTCCCCTGCACCCCAAGGATGGTGGAAGTTATTAGATAGATGGAAGGTTCAATCAGGAATCTTGGTCTGTTTGATTGCTTGGGCCTTGGGGGCTTGACCTCCACGGAAACTAGCCCTCTTTTTAATCTCTGTCCAGGGAGATCGTTTTTGAGCAAATTGATTATGAGTCAAACTGTGTTGTCAATTCTTTGGCAAAGGATGGGTTCTATAGATCTGCACTCTCATGGATCTTGTTTCCTTTGTTTCATTTTTCCCCTTTGGGGTCTTTTAATAAAAAAATGTCTGTTATCAATAAAAACATGCATAGGATCCTACTATGGAAGATCCATTAAGAGTGATTCTACTTCCAAAAGAAACATAGGACTAATTAACATGTGGTAACTGCTTCTTGAATCTTTCTACAATAGGAAACCACAGAGGAAGAAATAGGTTTATCACCAACTGTAAGGCCAAGATAAATGAGAGGCTAGCTGTATACTTCACAACCAATAATGGATGTCCCTCCTCATACTGTAAGGATGTAAAGGTACCTAAAATTGGCACTTTTACTGAGATTTACTCTGTCAGAGACCACCTCGAACCATCTTCAAAGAACCTTGAGATTCTTCATTTGATATTTTAAAGCATTACAACACACCGAACTGTTATCTTTGAATGGATGCTCGGGCAGTGGGTGAATACAAAGTTGGGTTGTACGTGGGGTGTGCTTGGTTATAGTGGAAAGCTATATCCACCAGTTATATTAGGAAGTGATGGGCACATCATTTAGTTCATAGAGAAGTCACTCTGATTCAACGTACCTTAGCCACAACTATTTCCTTTAATCCGCCATCTCATGGAGGAAGATCACAAAGTGCCATTTTGCTATTATATGGGTCATTTAGATGGAATAAAATTTTTTTAATGTGGCCAGGTTCATGGAGTGTTAAGGGATGCACTACAAACTCTTCCCAATGGTCCGTGAGTAAGGAGGAATTCTTTGGGATAGATGTGCGGGTTCTCCTTGGAATTAGAAGATGTTGATTGGTTTAATCAACGTTAGAAGTCCATGTTGGTGATGCCATTGTCTGCCATCCGAGTGATTACTCCACCCTGCACTGAAGTTGTCTTGCCTGTTGCCGGTGTGTTCTACCGTCACAAACTCCGAGTGAACTTTTAATTAAAAATATTGATAAATAAATATTTTTTTGTTTTGAAAAAATCGGTTACGAGATGTTATTTATGCCTTATTTATGTTAGAATGAGTGTATACTGATCTTAACATCAGCCATATTTGTTGTGTTTCATATGTCTTCTATGACATAAGTTATATGAACTGATTTTGAATATAGTTGCATCAACAAGGCATATTTTAGGACCCTATATAAAGGAAACTTATCATTTGTAAATATTTTTGGTGATCTTTTGAGTTCTAAGTGTGTGTTAATGCATTTTTTAACATCCCTTGAAGCTTCTTTTTTTGAAAGGTGATAATATTATTAAAACCAGAACCGAAAACAGACAACAAACAACACAGAAACGAAAGAGACACCCTGGACCTAAAAGAAAGGGGAAAAAACCTAAAGAAACTAAAATACAACAACAAAAGCCAGTGCCCACACTGGACAAAACCCACTAGCATCACAGGGCCCAATCTCACATGAATTGGGTAACCCTACAGTAAACTCCAGCATTAGTTCTTCTGTTGCGGCAACAACGATCATTCCTTTCAGCCCAGATTGCCCACAGCACTGCAAGCAGGGCTATATGCCATTTCTTTCTCCCGAGACTTCCTCCATTCTCACTGTTAGCAGATCCCCGATAGACTATGGCATGGTCCAACTGACCGACGCAAGAGAGAGAATCTGATTCCAGATTTCTGATGAGAAGGAACATTGAAGGAGGTGATTGGCAGTCTCTGCTTGGTTGAAACACAACAGGCAGATACTCGGGACAATCATGCCACGTTTTTGGAGGTTGTCCAAAGGAGGGATTCTGCTCCTCCCTACTAGCCAATTGAATGTTGCTACTTTGGTGGGGGCACTGTATTTCCAAACCATCGACGTTGGAGCCGTTAGGTTATTGTCTCCTGCCTTTACGAGGTTAGCATAAATCGAATGAACTGAGAATACTCCTGAGACTGCTTTCCTCTAGCCCATGCTATATTCCAACTCCTTATTGATGTTGACATCCTGCAACAGGGAGAGGAGAGATGTTAGGGAATCTATCTCAGATTCCTTCAAATCCCTTTGCAGAAGAGAGCTATCCAGATTATCTCATCTCCATGCCAGGAAATGCAATCAGCCACCAGAATATTGATATCCAAGGATAGGATGGCGAGGTCCAAGAATACCATTTTAAGAGGTTGATCGAGGATCCAAGGATCAGTCTAGAAGCAAACTCTTTTGCCATTACCCACCATAAGACTCAATCTAGAGAAGATCAAGGGCGATAGCTTATTGATGATTTTGCAAGTGTGGGACATACGGTATGCAGTAGATTGCTTAAGCCACCAGCCAGAGGAGGAGGTCTCATATTTAGTCACCAAAATAGATTTCCACAATCTATTATTGTCCTGGAAAAACCTCCACACCCATTTTCCCATAAGAGACTTATGAACCAGCTCCTCCAAGAGAAGTCAGCAAGCACACTTCCTTCCAGTTCAGAAGATGGAATGATGCAGGACATGAAATTAAATATGACGTAAGATTTCAAGCTTTAGATCATACCAATTTTAAACAATTGCAAAATTCCACGTCCCACATACGATCAAACATTCAACAAGGGGAATCTACGGGGGTCCAAGCCTACACAAGTTTAGGGTTGGATCAAATAAAATTATAAACCATACAATGCCCAAAGGAGTGTAGGATTCATCCATTCTTGCAAAGGATTGTTCCCCAATTCAAGAGATTCACCATGTTTCAATTCGGGGGAAAGTTTAGGGTTTGCAAATTTGGGAATACTTGGGATTTGAGATTATCTAGGGTTAAGGCCTTGGATTTAAGGCCAGAGAGGAGAGAAATTGAGGAAAGATGGAACCTGAGGTGATCCACGCATGTGGACAGCAACCAGGTTTGGGCGCACTTGCGTGATTTCTTGTCCGCACATGTGTGGGGCCCACGAAATCGTAAAACGATTCCTAGGGTAGGATCGGCCAAGGGAGGCCCACTTCTATACCAAATTTTGTGTCGATCCGCTGCCGGTTTGTGCGTGGTGTTTTGCCGAAGTTTCAGCCCTTCTGATGGGCTAGAATATGAAAATCTGTTGTGGTGGAGAACTTGCGTACAAGTAGTGTTCGAAATATCGGTATCGCACTATATATTGCACCCTTGGGATACAGATACATATTGGTTATCGCACGGGATATATCGTTTGTATCGCATAATTTATCGCGCTTTTTGGGAAACATTGGGAAAATGGTTGAATTTTTTAATGAAACTTTGGGGATCCACTACTTAGATCGACCACACCACATGGAACAATGGGAATTGATGCCAACAATAGGTTAGTAATTAGGGGCCACCATGATGTGGACCTTCAATCAAAGCCGTTAATCAGGTGTAACTCACTAAAAAGGAGAAGGTACAAAATTCATCCTGATAAAAGAAACTCAGGTGGGCCTCATAGCGTGAATTTATCAATTTGGAAGCAGTTTTACATAGTTCCCATTGGTGTGGCCCACAATAGTTTTTTAATCGGGCTTATATTTTGTATGTACGGATCACTGGATAAATGGTGGATTTTACATTTACAGCATGTTTTACCTTACAGAGCTGTGACTATTTTATTCTCAACATATTTTCACTTCATACAGGTGTATATGAACATATCAGCAGGTCGGATGGAAAATAAATGACATGGTGGACCCTGAAGTAACGTCACCAAGTTCTCTAGGGCCCACCGTGATGTATGTGTTGTATCCACACCGCCCATCCATTTGGAGATATCATTTTAGGCCATGAGAAAAAGAATGAGTCAGATCCAAAGCTCGGGTGGACCCCACCACAAAAAACAGTGGAGAGAGTGACGCCCACCATTAACAATTTCTAAGGGCCACAAAAGTTTTCGATCAAACTGAAATTTGTTTTTTCCCTTCTTACATGTCCGTCTTAACTTATAAACAGGTTGGATCTTAGATAAACATCATAGTGGACCTTAAGAAGGTTTCAACGGTGGGCGTCCCTCTCCCCACTGTTTTCTGTGGTGCTCATTCTGTCTCATGCCTTAAAATGATCTAGCCAAATGGATGGACGGTGTAGATACAACACATACATCACGGTGGGCCCCACAGAACTTGGTGACGTCACTTTAGTAGCTAGTCTGGCTATGCAACCTGTCAGTATCTACTCCGCGTCCTACAAATCCGCGCAGAAGCTGATTGCGTAACCTAAGCGCACTAAGTAAACTCTGTGGGGCTAAACCTCATTCATGCATGTTATCCACTCCATCCATCCATCCATTTTAACAGATAATTTTAGGGCTTTAACCCAAAAATGAAGTCTATCAAAATCTCAAGTGGACCACACCAATGGAAACAGTGTGAATTGAATTTCTACCGTTGAAAGGTTCTTGGGGGCCACGGAAGTTTTAGATCAAGATGATATTTGTGTTTTCCATTCATCCATGTCCGATTGATCTTATTAACAGGTTGGATGACAAATAAACATCACCGTGGGCCTTAGAAAGGTTTCAACGGTGGAAATTAATAGTTCCACTGTTTCCTGTGGTATGGTCCACTTGAGTTGTGGATATGCTTCAATTTTGGGCTTAACACCTAAAATGATTAGTAAAAACGGATGGACAGCGTGGATAAACCACGTGCAATCACGGTGGGCCCAACAGAGTTTACTTAATAAGATAAGAGCGTACTGAGTAACTCAGTACGCAATCCGATCAACCATGTCTGTATGATCGGCCCCTCATTGATGGGGCACAAGCGATGTCACCAAGTTATGTGGGTCCCACCATGTTGTATTTTTTGCATCCACACCGTCCATACATTTGAAGAGATCATTTTATGGCATGAGCCAAAAAATGGGTCAAATCCAAAGCTCGAGTGGACCCCACCACAGAAAACAGTGGAGAGAGTGACGCCCACCATTACAAACTTATTGAGGGCCACAAGAGTTTTTGATCAAGATAATATTTGCCTAAATGTTTGTGTCATGCCCTAAAAAAACATTTCCAAATGAATGGACCGTGTGGATACGACACATACATTACCGTGGGTGACGTCACTTAAAAGTAACTCACTGCGCTTACCGTACTGATTAAACTAATTACGGTCCACCATGATTTATGTATTTTATTTGATCCGTCCATCCATTTTACCAGATTATTTCAGGGCTTTAGCCCAAAAATAAAGCATATACAATGTTCAAATGGGCTACACCGTAGAAAACAGTTGAATTAAACATCTACCGTTGAAAATTTCTTAAGGGCCACAAAAGTCTTGGATGATTGGATCAAGCTTATATTCGTATTTTCCCTTCATCCACGTCTGTATGATCTTATTAACAGTTTGGATGACCAATAAACATCACTGCAGGACCGAGAAAGGTTTCAATATCACCACTGTTTCCTGTGGTATGATCTTTTAAAATTCCTAAATTTTGGTATCAACCCCTTAAATTAGATGGGAAAACGGATGGATGGCGTGGATAGACCACATACATTAAAGGTGGGCCCAACTGAGTTTACTGAGTACGATAAGAGCGTACTGAGTAACCCACCATGCAATCCGATCCCATGTTCACCCCATCCGTGCCCCTCTCTTTCACTTTCCCTCTCCTTCACGCCCGCAAGGGTTTCGGACTGACGTTCGCGACGATGATTCTCGTTCTGAAAGGAAGGGTTCCTCAATCCAGCCTGATTTCTTGCCGGAATCTCCAAGAAATCCCCACAGACACGCTCTAATCAGCGAAGAAAGAAGGAAATTGAAGAAAATAGCGAGAAAAATCTTCGAAGAAAGAGGGAAACCATACTTACCTATCGAATGACCCACCTCCGATCTCCAATCTTCACTACAGCCTACAGGTACTCTTCGATTTCTCTTCCTTTTTTTTTTTTTTTGGATTCTCCACAACTCTGCATCGACTTTTTATGGTCGTTGTGGGTTATTGGCTACAGTGGGACTCATGAGTCCCCTGCAATCAACCCGTGAGTGTCCGTGAGCAGTGTTCGAAATATCGGTATCGCACAATGTATCGCACCCTTGGGATACAGATACGTATCGGTTATCGCACGGGATATATCGTTTGTATCGCATAGTTTATCGCACTTTTTGGGAAACATGGGGAAACATTGGGAAAATGGTTGAATTTTTTAATGAAACTTTGGGGATTGTTAAAAAGGCCCTTAATACACACTTTTAAATCATAACATCTCAAAAAAAGATGCAAATAATAAATTTCCTTTGTATGGGGTCCTAAGTTATGCGATGTTTAACTGAACTAATGCAACTATATTTAAATTGAATGCATGATATTTATAAATATATCATAGTCATGTATGAAAACACAACCAATTCATTGAAAAGCAAAATAAGAACTGAATAAGTAAAATTTGATAAATATACATGTATTTGATGAGGACTAGTTGTGGTCTAGACCCACATAGAGTTGCGTGGTGGCTCATAATCATCATCTCCATCTCGACGGGTGGGCATAAGATCTTGCTCCACTAATCCACAATATTGTACCCAGGTCATAGAAGAGTGGTAGCAGGTTAAGATACTCCCGACATAACGCCGGTACTCATCTTCTCCGAACCGAATCAATACGCCCATTCGTGAGTGCTGCGTAATCGTCACGATCAGAATCGATATGGATCGGGAAGGCGATATGAAGCTCCTTGGTATCCATATTGTTGACCATATCCATACCGGCTTGCTCATATCCTTGCCCATATGCGAAGTGAACTCTTGACCAGGGGTTGAAAAATGATGTGCCGAATGCGTTGGAGTCACTCGTCGCATATCCACTAGATCCATATCCATACCCATCGTGGCACGAACTCGAGCTACTCTCCGGTGTTTGTGATCCAGATTCATGTTGTGGCTTTGTAGCTCGAGCTCCCCTCCCTCGTCCGTGATCCAAATCTAGAGCCACCTCGCACCGCCACGAACGCTTGTGTCCCTCATGCATTTTGCCGTAACTCCTCAAAATCGAAAGTTTATGAGTCTTCTTTTCTCGCAGAGCTTTTGACGCGTGTATGCCTTATTGTAAATAAGACGAGGTCGTGGTTCTCCTGGACGAGAACCATGGTCAGCGTCCTGCGTGGAATGATCAAAATTCTCCTCCCCGGTAAAAGGGCTAAGAGGCCTCTTATCCTGACTCCCACCCGCGTCACCACCACCACCACCACCATCATCATCATCATCATCATCCTTACTGTCATCAGAGTCATCGTCACCCTTATCGCCGCCATCATCATCACCGGACTCATTTCCCGCATCACTCTCTGACTGAGTCTCGGTGTCAGACAATGTTTCCCCACCACGTGTCCCTCGTGATAGTGACTGCCGCGGGCTGCCCTCCGGACTCCTCGTTAATGGGTCGAATGCCTCATCAGGAGACCTCTGTTGCTCCACATGTTTGTCAACATCAATCCCTTGTGTCTCTGCTTCTGCCGCAATATGTGGCTCTGGTCGCCCATCCGAGGTATCTAAGTCATCCGACCTAACCCACTGGTAAACTATGTCATCCTCCGCATCCTCAGCATATGCATGCTGTCCGACCGTCATCAAGTCTAGTGGGTCTTCCTGTGCTTTTCTTCTTCCTTCCGAGCGGAGCAACCTCTCTCGTAACTTCATATTGTAGTGACAATACACTAGCTTCTGAAGCCTCTCATACCCTATTCTATTACGTTTATTTGTATGTATGTGGGAGAATGTACTCCAATTCCTTTCACAGGGTGACGAGGACACCGTCTGCGTGCAAGCACACTGAGAAATGACGGTCGTTGTAAAACCTCATGATCACCCCATACATGGACCACCATTCACCTGCATATCATAAGATTCTTTCATTATCCTAGATTTTCCAAAATAATATAAATGTTAAGTTTACTACAGTGACTCACATGGCATCATGGCGTTCCTTGACTTCACCGCAGGGTGACACCCAAACATCCCAACTGCGTCTGGAATTTAACAATCTGTTGATGGCGTATAGCAACTAGAATAAGTATTTAATAATTGAGATGAAGATAAAGAGAATGTAAGTGCGGAACATATTTACCTCACTACCAAAGGTGTCTTTCCCCGGACAGTCGGGGAATAAGTGATCGTACACCTCATGCACAGCCCTCTTTAATGAATTATCTTCGAAGAGGTTCCGGCTGTAGTGGTATTTGGGATTTAGGAAATACGCTGAAAACCAACATATACACATCAGTACAACCCTCGCTTATTATTGCATATGGAAAAAAAAAATCCATTTAGGTACTTACCAGCCTGATGTAGTGGGTGAGAAAGCGTCCTTTCCCAACGGTCGTCTATTATTGCATGCACCCACTTATATGCATTGGGAGCTTTAATCATAATGGCATCTTTCATTAGTTGTATAGACGGATACAACGACCCCATCGACGGATTTGTCTCATTGTCCACCATCCTCAACACCACATAAATGGGCTCTAGAATACCCACAACACCACGCACTTTATCCCAAAATGTCTTTCCCAGCACCAGCTCCTCAATTCTATAGGTTACTTTCGTCAACCTCCTTTTCCATTCTACGTAATCATGAGAGGCGAAAAGCTCTCGTAACCCTTGTTTGTGTTTGAGAAGGCTACTTAAGGCGATATAATTTGTGGCGAATCGCGTCGCTCCGGGGCGCACTATATCCCCACCACACCTCTCGCGCATTGCGGCTAATAACCAGCTGTGGTTGTATACAAAGTTTGTGATGAGTCGTGCATCAGTAATTACAGTCTTCACTGACGGCCTATCCCCGATCCCCTCCAGCATGAGATTGATGCAATGGGCTGCGCAGGGGGTCCAATAAATATGATACTTGCTCTGAATATCTTTCCCCGCCTTAACAAATGCACTCCCATTATCCGTAACAAACTGCACAATATTTTTCCTCCCAACATCTTGCATGATGTTGTGCATTAGTTTGTAAATGTAGCTATGATCTTTGATCTTACTACTCGCATCTATACTCTTTAGGAACACCGCCCGTCCCCTGGAATAAACCATAAAATTTATAATCCACATCTTCGTCGGTCCGGTCCAACCATCACACATGACGGTACAGCCGTACATCTCCCATGACTGCCGATACGAATCAACGTATGTCTTCATTTCTGCATGTTCATCATCCAAGTATTTTCCCATGATCTGTGCGGGTGTAGGTGGCTGCACACCCTCCCCCACGCTGCACTTATCATATTTTTGAAGTGCGGGCTTGCTGCGGCATTTGCGGGGATTTGACCGTATATAAAAAATTTTGCTATAAATTTTCCAACTTTTTTCCTCACATCCCCTCCACTAAACATCTCCTTTATTTTTTTTTGTGTCCCTCCCGCCTCTTTGTACATCCTCGGATCCGAAGGTAGATCTGGCACCCGCATGCTGCTACTCCTGCCCATGCCCCATATTCCTCCTCGCCTACTTCCCTCCCCTGATCCACCCCTAGCACTCTCCCCTGCTCCACTCCCCCCTGCTCCACTCCCCCCACCACGCTCATGGATAGACCCCTCAAATCGAGGCCTACTTGTATTCCACCTCCTATCTTGATCCCTCTCCCATCGATCCCGTATGGACTCTTGCATTCGCTGTTGTATTCGGGATCATCATCATCATCTTCGAGATCCACTACATCATCCTCACCGCATATGGTGGTCGCCCCAACTCCTCCCTAATCTCCTCTCCCGTGCATGTCGTTCATCTTTTGTCTTCACATTTTTTTCAATATGCTCCTCATCTGTTCTCGCACATCTTGTGGACACTTTGGGCAATCCACAACATTGCGATACCCTCCCGCTAAATGCTCCTTTAAGCGGGTTACTCCACCACTCCTCGATACATGGCCGCATAAATTACAAATACTCCCGAATCGATTATCGGGAATGGGCTGACCCGTACCTCCACCCTATATCAGGTTGCCTACCTCCTCTTCCTCCTGACATATTTTCTCAGTAAAATAATATTATATAAGTCTTTATCCAAAAATGAAGCTTACTAAAAAATCACTTTGGGAAATTTCTTGAATTTGATATTTGGATATGATTCATTTGTTGGATAATGCTCTAATATGATCTCCAAAAATAGATGAACGGTGTACATATAATAAATACATCACTTTGGGCCCACGTAACTTTGATCTCCTTTGAACCGTCAGTGCAACTGGAGCTCAAGGAGCATGGAAACGGACACATTTACTCCCTCGACACGGCCCGGCTGGGGTGGTGGTCGGTGATCTGTGGGCCCCACAATGATGTACGTGTTTCATCCATTCCGTTCACACATTTTTACTGAGATCATTTTATGGCTTGGTCCCAAAAATGAGAGGTATATAAATCTCGGGTGGACCACACCACATGAAAGCAATAGTGGTTGGATATCTATCATTAAAATCCTCCTAAGGCCCATCACTGTTTATTTTACATCTAATATGTTGATTAGGTCATAGAGGTCCAGATGAAGGGAAAAAACAAAAATCATCTTGATCTGAAACTTTTATGGCCACATAATGTTTTTTAATGGTCGACGCTCATTCAACATTGTTTCATGTAATGTGGTCCACTTAAGATTAGGATATAACTCATTTTTGGTCTCATACTGTAAAATAATCCGTAATAATAGATGGACGGCATGGATGAAACACATACATCATGGTGGGTCCCACGGAGCACTGACCACCAGCCATTGGCTGGTGTCAGGGGGAGTAGCCAATCCGCGTCCAAGGAGCACGGACGCATATTGCGTCCTACCCCTGCCCGTCTCTAGCCCAAAACGGGCAGTTCCGTGGGTTGGGCCCACCTTGAACGTATGTGATCTATCCACACCGTCCATTCATTTTTCCATCTAATTTAAGGGGTTGAGCCAAAAATTGAATCATATCTAAAGATCAAGTGTACCATACCACAGGAAACAACAGGATAATGATATCCACCGTTGAAACATTTCTAAGGGCCCACGTGATATGACACCCCCCGTTGAAACATTTCTAAGGGCCCACGTGATATGACACCCACCGTTGAAACATTTATAAGGGCCCACGTGATATGACACCCACTGTTGAAACATTTCTAAGGGCCCACGTGATATGACACCCACCGTTGAAACATTTCTAAGGGCCCACGGGATGTGACACCCACCGTTGAAACATTTCTAAGGGCTCACGTGATGTTTTTTTAAACCATAAAACCTATTCATAAGGTCACGTAGACGTGGATGAACTTAAAACACAAATATCAGCTTGATCCGAAACTTCTCTGGCCCCAAAGAAGCTGTTAATGGTGGACGTTCAATCCCCACTTTGTGGTCCACTCAAGCCATGAACACCGCCTCATTTTTGGTTCACGTATTAAAATTTTCTCGAAAAAATCGTTGGACGGCAGGATGAAACAGTTACATCACGGTGGGCTCCACAGAGCCCTGCCGGACGGATTACCGTCCAGGCGGGGGTAGGACGCAATCCGCGTCCGCTGGTGGTCGGTGCTATGTGGGTCACACCATGATGTATGTGTTTCATCCATGCCATCCATCTGTTTTTACAGATCATTTTACGGTATAAGTCCAAAAATGAGATATATCCAAATCTGAAGTGGACCACATTACAGGAAACAGTGTTAAATGAGGGTAGACCATTAAAAACATTTTGGGGGTCATAAAAGTTTTGGATCAAGCTGATATTTGTTTTTTCTCTTCATCTGGGCCTGTATGACCTAATCAACAGATTGGATGTCAAATAAACAGTATAGTGGGCCATAGGAGGATTTAAATGGTATATCCATTCACTATTGTTTTCATGTGGTGTGGTCCACCTGAGATTTATATCCCTCTCATTTTTGAGTTCATTGAATAAAATGATATTTAAAAATGGATGAACGGAATGGATGAAACACATACATCATGGTGGGGCCCACAGAGCACTGACCACCACACCACGTCCCGCATGCATCCGGCGTACGCAATCCGCTTCCAGCGGATTACGGACGTTGCGTCACCAAGTTACGTGGGTCCCACCATGATGTATTTTTCCTATCCACACCGTCCATCCATGTTAACAAATCATTTTAGGGGGGTGAACCAAAAAATGAGTCAGATCCAGAGCTCGACTGGACCCCACCACAGAAAACAGGTGGAGCGAGTGACGTTCACCATTAAAAATTTCTTGAGGCCACACAACAGATGAATGGTCAAGATGATATTTATGTATTTTATCCGCTCCGTCCATACCTTTTAACAGATAATTTCAGGGCTTTAGGCCAAACATAAACCATATACAATGTTTAAATGGGCCACACCTTACAAAACAGTTGAAATGAACATCCACCATTGAAATACCATTTTTGGCCACACCTTACAAAATGGTTTTTTGGATCGACCCCTTAATTTATATGGGAAAACATATGGACGGTGTGGATAGACCACATACATTGAAGGTGGGCCCCAACTGAGTTTACTGAGCACGATTGGCACGTGCTCAGCAAATCACACCGTCCATATGTTTTCCCGGTTAATCGGGATTTGTACGCTGAGCGTACTGAGTAAACTCTGTGGGGTTCAACATGCCTATGTATTTTATCCAGTCCGTCCATCTATTTTATTAGATAATTTTATGATATGGGTCCAAAATTGAAGGATATCCATGGCTCAAATGCACCACACCACATGAAACAGTGTGAATTGAACTTATACCGTTGCAAAATTCTTGAGTGTCACAGAATTTTTGTATTAAGCTTATATATATTTTTTTTCTTCATCCATGTCTTTGTGATATTATTAACAGCTTGGATGACAAATCCACATCATTGTAAGGCCTAGGAAGGTTTCAACGGTGGAAATCATTATTCCCACTGTTTCCTGTCGTATGATCCACTTGAGAGTTGGATATGCTTCAACTTTGGGTTCAACCCCTGAAATGAGCTGAAAAAACGTATGAACGGTGTGGATGAACCACTTATTTTCACGGTGGGCCCAACTGAGTTTACTCAGTACGATAAGAGCGTACTGAGTTACGGCATACGCAATCCGGGGTATGTTTTCACCCCTCCCGCGCCGGTCTCTTCATTTTCTCCAGCGAAGGCTCGCGATTTCCCTCCCGGACTCGCGATTTCCCTCCCCTTCACGCAGCGAAGTGATCGGAAGAGGTCTCTCGTCGAATCCGGCCCGATTTCTCGCCGAATCTCCGAGAAATCCGCACCGGCACGCTCCAATCGGCGAAGAAAGAGAAAAAATGAAGAAAATAGCAAGAAATTTTGGAAGAAAGGGGATACATGGTACTTACCTGTCGAATGGCCCACCTCCGATCACCGCTACAGGTATTTTCCGATCTCTCTCTCTCTCTCATTCAAAAAATTTTGATTTTCAGAACCCACGGCATCGGTTTTTTATTGTTGTGGGTTGTTGGCTACAGTGGGACTCGTGAGTTCCCTGCAAACGCACCCGTGAGTGTCCGTGACTCTGTTTGTCGATTTCCGACAATAATGGAGGCGGAAATACCGCGATATCTAAATTGGGGTGGGTTGTATCGGCGATATCGACGATATCGGCGCGATATCGCACGATATCGACGATATATCGCACGATATCTGGAGTTAGGGTTTTTTTGTATCTTCCGGGTGTTATCGGCGAAGTATCGTCTCGCTGGGGTGCGATACCGATAATATCGGCCGATATATCGGCCGATAGTATCGATATTGCGAACACTGTCCGTGAGTGCGTTTGTTGATATCCGAAACTAATGGAGGAAATTGTGCGATATCGACGATACATCGTGCGATATTTGGATTTTGTTTTTTTTTTTTTTTAAATAAAATCTTTCGGGGGTATCGCGCGGGTTTCATCTCTATGGGGGGTGATAATGATAATATTGGCCGATAGTATCGATATTTTGAACACTGGGAACAAGAAAGGGTGAATTTGAAGATGGGAGGGCTGTGGAAGATAATGGATGTGGGGTGTAGGAAGTGAGGATGATTTGGGATGGTTGTGGCTTCGCACCACGATAGTTAGCCCTTCGAGGAAGGGAGGGTTTCGCACCCAATTCGATTCTTCAACTCAGAGAGATAAAGAAGAAGAAAAAATGTAGAATTTTTATTCATAAACTTCATTGAAAAATACCTACATGGTTTGCTTATTTATATGAAAACCCTAAACCCCAAAAGCCAATTTTATCCTTGCGCCATGTGCGCACACTAATACTTAGAGGTGAAGTAACTAAAATAATAACTAATTTACGCAATCAAAACCGTTCATGATGTTTCTAATAACGATAATAGCCAAAACTCAAAATCTTAGATCATCAAGGGCAGTGGGCCACGATCGTGAGATCCAATGGTAGAATCCACATGATGATCGGGTTTACTCCAATGCTCCATAGCACAGCCCCCTAACTAAGAGGTCCTCCATAGATGCCGTCGTCGATCTAGATCGATAGTGGGGCCCTCCTCCTCCTTGAGTATGTGCGTAAGGTGGGGGGGCGTGCGCATGCACTTGATGTCCCCATCATGGAATTTCCTATCTTCTGATCCACCTTGCCAGAGAAAATCTCTCCTCAATTTATCTATTTTAACCTTAATTGATGAAGGGCAATGAAACAAGGACATAAAATAGACATGAAGATTAGAGAGACGCTTTGAGAAGAGTTAGTCTCCCTCCCAAAGACATGGATTTACCTCTCCAAGTGTTTAATCTACAGAAGACATCCTTTGAAGTTTCATTGAAAAGTTCGACCAATTTCCCATTGTTTTGCAAAAATGGCTATATTTTATGTGATACTTGATATGTTTCTGTATCTCAAGTGTGTGATACACGCATTGATACCGACATTGAAAGCACTCGTGGGGGACTCCTTCAACCTCTATTGAGTATTCTCTCTTTTCTCTAGCATTTAAAATATATATATATATATATATATATATATATATATATATATATATATATATTTGTACTTCATAAGAGTGTTAAGATCTAAAAGTGCAAATACGAGGCATTGTCAACCAGAATCATTTCCCAATATGGGTTTTGGGGCTAGATGTTGTGGTCCTAACAATAAATAACACATGATCGATGCATGTTATGGGTTTATTTTATGCTTCTAGTTGATGATGCATGGTCTTCTATAAAAATTCCAGAATGGGAGTTTATTCGTTTATATTGGTGTTCTTTTGTTCAGTTATATATTTTGTGGTTTTCTGCTTGAACATGTGACTTGGTTAATCCCAACCTTATTCTAGTTAACATATAAGGTTCGTATGTTTTAAACATCATTATTGCACATGATATCACACCTTCAAGAATGAAAATATTGTGGGATATATCAGGAAATATTACATATATTGTCAAGTTTCAGTCTGTAGGAATCATATATTTTACACCCTGATCCATAGCTCAAGTGGTAGACTGAGTGAAAGATACCTCGTTTCAACACTGAGGTCTTGGTATCGATTCCCTAGTGGGGGTGGCTTACAGTGAAGTGTGAATTGACAGTGGGTGTACTAACAAGCTAACAAAAAAAGAAAAAAGAAAAACTTTAGGAAAACTTCAGAAAAATGGTGGATTTTCTTAGTGAAACTTCAGGAGATGTTAAAAGACAAAGGATTGCACACGGAGCTCAAAATATTACAAATATATGACAGTCTTCCATTACAGAACTATGCATAATTGTTTTCCTCAATTTCTTCTCTTTTCAGCTTGGAAATTCAAATTTCTTGCTCGAAATCCATTTCAATGCATGAAAGTCATGCATAGACATGGATGTCAAAATATTTCATTGCTAATCTGTTGAAAAATGAATTCAAACAAACAAAAGATGCATTTTTCTCACCTTTGGGATTCCGGGCTAAAATTGGTCTCCAATTGCTGTTTCTTTACCAAATCGCTCTTTGATGCGAAACAACTCAAGTGGAGTTGTTAAAACACATTTATGAAGGGAATCCTAAAAAAATTGGGCATTTTTTTCTTCCGAATATGTAGTGATTTACACTGCGAACCTTGCTAAATACTGCAAGTTTTGACCTAAACAGAGCAAATTTGTAGATAAGGCGTGCCGATATATTTGCCAGTAGCAATGATAATTACCGTCAGCATATTATATGTACTTGAGTTGTATTTTATACTGCACATGTTTGAAACATTATATATTAGTTGATATCATTGATATTTAAAACACATGTCAAAATGATTTTTTCTCTTTTGGTTTGTATTGTGTCACCCCTTTACCATATTCTACAGTTCCCTGAAGGTCTATTTTTTGGTTAATCTTCTTTTATTGAAAGTTCTATAGTTGGGAGAGTATCCGATGATATTTTTGTTGTATTACTTTTTCTTCCATCTCTTTAGTTTTTTGCTGGAAGATGTGGTTTGGTAGATTATGCTCCTTGATTCTTCTTGCTTTGAAATTTGAATTCCTTCCATTTGAGGGTTTCGACTTCTTTGATAAAAGCCCTCAAAAGGGGTAGTTTAATTGACTGATGTTTTCTTCATTGGTCTTTTCTAGTTAACCTTGTGCTTTCTTGTCTGTTTGTTAATGGATTTGGATAGAATGGCCTGTATAACTAAAAATACAGCCCTCTGAGAGCATTGAACATTTTTTGTGTGTTTAGCTATACAATATACCTTATCGTAACATGAGAACATTGTAGTACTTCTCATTTGTGTACCGGTTTGTTAAATGCATATCCTTTCAGGCACCTCTGTACATGTAACTCTACACATGACTGCACATGCCAACTGGCACATATGGGACGCCTAATTGGTCCTCATCATTAGATGACCTGGATCTCCTTGTCCATTAATTACACTTGACCCTCGTCAGGTGGGCTGTTGACCATTAGCACTTCTTTTAACTCGGTTGTTTTCGTGCACGGTCCACTTAATGAATTGACTAGCCTGACTTTTTGGGCCTGGCATCTTTGTAGGACCCTCCTGGTGTATGGCCCGGATGTGCCCACTATAGAACTGTGTTCTTACTTCTATAGGAATGATTACATACACCTCATCAGATGATAACACCGTGCTCCCAGCATGTGTCAGTGTGTCACATCCGATCTGCGTGGAAGGTGGGACCTACTATGAGGATCACCAGGTGCAAGAAAAGGCTTGTCCAATTTCCAGGCAGGCTACACTGTTATGAAATGATGGAAAATTCAAATTAGACATGTGACAGTCTGATTCAACATCCTTTGAGGTGTTTACCTGATGATTGAACTCGCCTCTTTTTGTGTCTAGTGATCTTCATGGGAGGACACCTCCACAGCTAGGATGTCTCACATGCTTGAGACTCCTATTTAGTCATTTCTAGAGAGTCCTTTATTTCTATCCATTAATGGTTGTTTGGTTGCATGGAAACCTTCTCATAAGACCAATGTGTTCATAGATGACTGGGAATTTGATGCAGGACGAATCTGTTCTATGAATCTGTTCGCACAGCCATACAGACCGACTTGTATGGACAAGCAGTCCGTATGTGTAGGGCTTGATAAAGATGGGATGGGTTGGGTTTTGGTGGAGGGAGGGATAAGAAAAGATGGGTTTGAGTTTTGGTGGAGAGAGAGTAAAGAGATTTAGGTTTGGAGAAGAAAAGTAGAAGAGGAGGGATTTAAGAAGAAGATGAGAAAGATAAGAGAGGAGAGATTAGGTTTCGCATCTTGGGATCACATCATCAATCTCCATTCATAGGAAGAGAAAGCTTCAAGGGAAGCAAATAAATTTCATTAGAAAAACATCCATCCCTAGGGTTGGCCGTTTCCTCTCTTTTTTAGTCACAGAAAAGACTTTTTACAAAAAGATGCTCTCACATAAAATTTTCAGCGTAAATATGCTCAATGAAATAAAAGTTGTTCCTGACTGTCTAATCTCAACTAAATAGCAAAATAAATCCAACATGAATAATCAACTAAATAAAGGAAATAAATCTAAACATCCTAAAGTCTACGATCATTGTGATCAATGATCCAACTGTCCGATCAAAGCGTTCTCAAGATCCAACCGTCTGATCGATGTGTCCTCGCAATTCAACGGTCCAAATTCCTCAATAAGCAACCTACATGCATCTTCCTAGTATAGGCTCTTCGAAGATGCACGATCATGCATGTGGGGTCTTCAATGTGCCCATGTAGTGGATCACCAAGCCAAAGTGAAACTGGAGCTCATCTCCTCTTCCCTCTCTATGCTCGGTAAGGTGCTTGGATGTCCTCATCAGGATACCGCTGTTTAGCCGCTTTAAGTTTGGTGGATGAGGGTTTAAAAAAACATTGAATATTTAGGCTTCCAACCCAATAGTTGAATGAAGCTTATGGGCATAGGAATCCACATGAGAGCTCTCAACTCCACATCCCATTAAATTCTATAGTCCAACAGATGCAAGCTAGGAATGCACATCCCTGATTTCGGGAGAGCATCTTCATGTGTTAGCACCCAATTAGTCGCATGGATCTTGTGCATGTATGCTATAGCTCACTCTTCAACATATGATCCTGTTAAAGTCACATTGATACACCATCCTGTAATGGCTCGAGTTTTTAGAGCAAGTGGTTGTTTAACATGGTCTCAGAGAGGAAGGTCATGTGTTCGAATCCCGAGAGTAGCAACTGTGCCTCTCTAATATATTCTCCCACAGGGGGCCATTGTTTATGGTGTGAGTGTGCCTCCACCTTTGCCCAGTATGTTCCCGTGCGGAGCTCCACACAGCACGTGCGGGGGAGTGTTAAAGTCCCTTGGTATACATTGATACACCATCCTCTAATGGCTCGAGCATTCAGAGCAAGTGGTTGTTTGACATATCTTTTTGTATTCTTTTCAATTCCTAATCATGAATGTGACTTCCAGGATTCATGATCCAAACACAATCTAAACATCCATGTAACTCTACATTGGCATCAAAGTACAAACTCTCAAAATCCATTGAACCCCTTGTCCCAGATTTAAGGATCCATGGGTATGGACTTCCCTTGAAAACATTCTTCCATGCATCCCAATGACTCCATATGCAATCCAAAAAATATCTTAAAACCCTTGAATGCCTTCTAGATATGATCTTCCTTATTGAAAGGATTTAAGACTGATTTTCTCCAGAAAACTATTAATTCGACATTTTTCCCCCATCCATGTTGCTAATTATTTTCTATTTATAAGTTATATGGTTTTTATCTAGGGAAGTTAGAAATTAAGTGGTGATAACCAGTGTTCGTAATATCGATACTATTGGCCGATATTATCGGTATCGATGGCGAGCGATACGAAACCCCTCGGAAGGCCCTCGAAATACAAAAAATTCGAAAGATCTTCTGTATCATGCGATATATTGCAAAATATCGTGCAATATTGATAGTTATTATCACTTCTACCCCTTTTTATAGGGGATTTTAACATTTCCTTCGCGATTAAAGGGCCGGGAATGTCAAAAAAAAAAAAAAAAAAAGCGGAACAACCCCAGAAAATAAAAAAATATATAATAAAAAAGGAAAAAGCTTTCAAAATAGTGTATTTTGATACCTGTAAAAGAGATTGCCTATTCGAAAGTTGCATTTGGTGGGCCAATCGATCGAAGCCGTGCGCCGTTCGTAGGTTTTTTTTTGAAAAAAAATCTTTGATTCCCTTCGATTTTGGCAAATGATATGAAGAATCAGAGATTTGGAGAGTATTTGAGAGAAAAAGAGGGAATTTCGGGTTCCTTTGTTTCGGAAAAAAAGGCCTCGGATGCCTTTTAGGGACGCAGATTAGCTATTGACGGTTTGAGTAGGGAGACTCGCTACTAAAGTGACGTCACCAAGTTATGTGGGCCCCACCATGATGTATGCGTTATATCCACACCGTCCATACATTTGGAGAGGTCATTTTAAGGCATGATACAAAGAATGATTCAGATCCGAAGCTCCAGTGGACCCCGCCATAGAAAACAGCAGGGAGAGTGAAGCCCACCATTAAAGACTTCTAAGGGCTACAAAAGCTTTCGATCAAACTGATATTTGTTTTTTCCCTTATTTCATGTCTTTGTTAACTTATGGAAAGGTTCGATCTCAAATAAACATCATGGTGGATCTTAGGAAGGTTTCAACGGTGAGCGTCACTCTCCCCACTGTTTTATGTGGTGGGGTCCACTACTGCTCTGGATCTGCCTAATTCTTTATCACATGCCCTAAAATGATCTCTCCAAATGGATGGACGGTTTAGATACAATACATAAATCATGGTGGGGCCCACGGAACTGGGTGATGTCACTTTAGTAGCTAGTCTCGCTACTCAACCTATAGGAAGCGGATTGCATAGAGTAACTCACTACGCTAGTGTACTAAGTAAACTCTGTGAGGGCCACCATGATTTATGTACTTTATGTGCTCCATCCATACATTTTACTAGATAATTTTAGGTATTGACCCCAAAAATGCGGCATATCCAATGTTCAAATGAACCACACCGCATGAAAGAGTTGAATTGAATGTCTAAGGTTGAAAAATTATTGGGGGCCACAGAAGTTTTGGATCAATATTATATTTGTTTTTCACCTTAATCTATGTCTGTATGATCTTATGAACAGGTTGGATGACAAATAAACATCACTGAAGGGCCTATAAAGGTTTCAACGGTGGAAATCATTATCCCCAATGTTTCCAGTGGTGTGATCCACTTGATCTTTGGATATGCTTCAATTTTGGGCTCAACCCCTTAAATTAGATGGAAAAACATATGGACGGCGTGGATAGACCACATACATTCAAGGTGGGCCGAACTGAGTTTACTCAGTACGATAAGAGCGTAGTGAGTAACTCTACGCAATCCGATTTCCAACCAGTGGTGCTAATCCACGTCCTTTTTCTGCGGGCACAGGCAAAATCGGTAGTTGAATGTAGACGGTCTTGTCGAGGGCTCTGTAGGACCCACCATTATGTATGTGTTTTATCCACATTGTCCATCCATTTTGACATGTTATTTTAGGGCATTAGCCTGAATGGAGGCAGATCTAAGGCTTAAGTGGACCACGCCATGGGAAGCTGTGGTGACAATGATGCCCACCATTGAAACATTCCTAGGTCCCATCATGATGTTTATTTGCCATCCAATCTGTTCATAAGGTTTGACAGACTTGGATGAATAGAAAACATAAATATTAGCTTGATCCAAAAATTATGTGGCCCCCAAGACATTTTCAACTATAGCCGTTCAATCCTCATTGCTTCCTATGGTGTGGTCCACTTGAGCCTTAGATCTCCCTACTTTTTTAAGCTCATGCTCTAAAATTATCTGTTAAAATGAATGGACAGTGTGGATAAAACATATACATCACACTGGCCCCACAAACCCTTGATAAAACATATACATCACACTGGCCCCACAAACCCCTAATAAAACATATACATCACCTTACCGATGTGTAGTATATCTATCCTTTTCTCTTGTCTATATTAGCTTATATTAGGATGTGGTCCCAAAAAATTAAGCAGATCCAAATCTTAGATGGACAACACCATAAGAAACAGTGGTGATTGAGTACCTCACTAAAAAAAAAAAATCCTAAATTTTAAGTAGATTCAAATTCCATTGACGCATCATTAAAAACTTCATATGGCCCGTGTTTCCAACAATGTGGTCCACATGAGATTTGAATTTGCCTCATATTTTGGATTATGGTATAAAGCTATTTGGAAAAATAAATGGACAAAGTGGATAAAATGTATATATTATGGTGAGGACCTTAGATCAGTAGGCAATCCATATCCGGCTAGGACCTATTTAGAAATTGATGGTCCCATGGGGCTCATGGTGGGGCTCACAATGATGTTTGTGAGAAATCCACTATGTCCATCCATTTTTCCATAGCATATTAAAGCATAAGACCAAAAATCAGGCAGATCCTAAGATCAAGTGGGCTGCATGACATGAAACAGTGAGCATTAAACGTCCATCATGCCCCAAAAATCAGCTAGTCACATCATTGATGGGTATGTTTACAATTTCTACTTTTGAATGAATTAATTGTATTTTCATACATGCTTTAATACTTTTATTAATGTTATGCATTCAATTTGAATATAGTTACATTAGTTCAATCAGCCAGCGCATAGCTTAGGACTTTTACAAAGTAAACCTATCATATACACTTCTTTTTTAAGATTTTAAGATTTAAAAGGGTGTATTAAGTCTTTTTTTTTTTTTTTTTTTTTTTTTTTTTTTTTTTTAATCCTTGAAGTTTCATGAAAAAATTCAACAATTTTTCCCATGTTTCCCAAAAAGTGCGATAAATTACGCGATACGAACGATATATCCCATGCGATAACTGATATGTGTCCGTATCCCAAGGCTGCGATACATGGTACGATACCGATATTTCGAACACTGGTGATAACCTTTCACAAAGAAAAGAAGAAAGGGATGGTTTGCAAATTGAATATAAAAAAGGCCTATGACTATGTGGATTGAGGTTTTTTAGACTACATGTTAGAATGTTTGGGTTGTGGTCAGAAATGGAGAAGGTAGATACAAATGTGTATTCAGTCGGCCAAGTTTTCGATTTATG
Source organism: Magnolia changhungtana (assembly GCA_030180095.1). Classification (NCBI taxonomy): domain Eukaryota; kingdom Viridiplantae; phylum Streptophyta; class Magnoliopsida; order Magnoliales; family Magnoliaceae; genus Magnolia; species Magnolia changhungtana. Next base: position 10,406,787 of record JASAUF010000662.1, read on the forward strand.
GATCTCCAAAGAGGTATTTTTCATCTTCGAGGGGTTTGAGACAATGGGACTCGTTATCTCCATATTTATTTGTAGTAGTGATGGAAGCTTTCGGTTGAATGTTACAAAGAGGCGTGGATAGATTTTCAGGTTTCCCATCTTTACTATGTGGATGACACGCTTTTATTTTTTGATGTGGATGTGATAGTGGACAATTTAAAGAAGATCGTTTGTTGTTTCCAGGTAGTTTCAGGCTTTGAGAGTGAATATTAGCAAAGTGAGCAATTAGGAATTCAATTATCCGAAGAAGAGGTGGACGAGTATGTGATAGCGGACAACTGACTAGCGTACCAAAAGCTCCAGAGCTGATGGGAAATGACCGATTTATCCCTATATGCAGGCAGACCCAGGCGAGACCTCCCCGTAAGCAACTCCTGCTTCGAACGGATCCCCGGATTGCACGGTCCCACAGTGGGCCTCACCCCGTGCCATTATACATCTCACAGACCCCACCTCGTGGGCCACCCCACCCCAGTGTGAAGATACTGTGCATCCTTCAAATCACACTAAAATGCCCCCTGCATCATCCACCCACGCCGGTGAGGAGACTCGAACACTGGGCTCCCGCCTTAATATCATTTTAATAGCGGATGACCAACCAGCGCACCAAAAACTCCAGAGTTGATGGGGAAGGAACGATTTATCCCTATACGTAGGCCCTTCCAGGCAAACCCAGACGAGGCGTCCCCGTGGGTAACCCCCGCTTCGCACAGGTCCCCGAATCGCACGGTCCTACAATGGGCCCCACCTCGTGGGCCATTCTACATGTCAAAGACCCCACCTTGTGGGCCATCCCACCCCAGCGTGGAGATACGGTGCATCCTTGGAATCACACCAAGATGCCCCCATTAGTATGCCAGAGTCTTTGGATGTCATATGAGATCTTTTCCTTCAACGTATTTAGGCCTTTCTCTGTGTAGGCAAACCGGCTAAACTCTTGAGGAATAAGGTAGTGGAAATGTTTGAACGGAAGCTATCAAGCTGGAAAAGAAAACATCCATCTCTAGGAGGAAGGTTAATGTTGATAAAGGCAACAATGTTTAATCTCCTGATCTATTTTATGTCTTTGTTTAGATGCCCCAAGTTGGTGCTAAATTGCTTGGATAAATGCAAAAGACTCATGGAAGGAGGTGTGCAAGCCATTTCAGGAAGGGGGAGTGGGTATTAGAAATTTGGAAATGATGAATTTGGCATTATTGGGAAAATGGTTATGGCAGCTTGGGGGGAGGAAAGTCATTGACGAAGACAGGTTATGTTAAAGAAATATGGAATAGAGGAAGGAGGTTGATGGATAGGAGTCCTCTCTATATAAAACTTTGAGGGCTTGTAAAGCTATAGCAAGTCTAAGGTGGAAATTTAAGGGGTTGGTTTCTTTTTGGGAGATGGTAGTAGCATTCGGTTTTGGGAAGATGTTGGGTTGGGAGACAAGCCTCTTCATGTAGATTTTCGTAATTTTCCTAGAATTTCAATGGGAATCGAACATTTTGGTTGCTCGTTGCTTCTTGGTTGAAAGAAATGAGGTGATATGCACGCACCCACCCACCCACCCACCCCCCGGTGTAGAAGGAATCTATTGGAAGAAGACGTTGAAGAGATGATTAATAGGGCTAAAGCGAATATATTAGAATGGGCGACAATTTTTAAAGCTATGGGATAATTTTTTCTGCTATCTTGTATTTCTTTTTTCCTTTTGTATATTGTATTTTTTTGGCTTTGGCCTAGCAATAATAAATCTTTACCTTTACAAAAAAAGATAAGCTTTCCCACGCAAGGGAGTAAAAGTTCTTTTTAGCAAAATTTATACATTGCTAGAGCAAACTGGATTCATAGCATGAAAGTGAACGATTCTACATTTGTTGACAAAGACAAAGTTTATGAAGCCATTATGAATTTTTGTAAAGACTTATTATCTTCTGGGGTTGGAAGAGACAATGCCTTTATAATATGACTTCTAACTGTTAATCTCCTTCTAAAGCTAATTGTTTGGAAAGTCTGATTCAAGAGAATCAAGTTAATGTGCTAGTGTTTGGTCTAGGCTGTGATAAAGTGCTAGGCCATGATGGTTTTCCATTAGCTTTCTTTCAAGAATTTTGGGTCGTGGTGGGAGATGTGGTGCTTTTTGTAGAAGAATTTTTCAGAGGCGCTCAACTCACCATAGGATTGGGGAACACTTTTATAGGCATCATCCCTAAAAAGGAATAAGCCGAGAGTTTGAAGGACTTTAGACCTATGAGCTTGATAGTGAGCTTGTATAAAATTCTTGCCAAGATCTTAGCCACAAGATTCTGGAAGGTCCTTTCGTGTGTTACCTCATTGGCTCGGAATACTTTTATCAAAGGGAGACAAATTGTGGATTGTGCTCTCATGGCACCTGAATGCATTAATGCATGTCCTAGGGATGATAAGAAGGGGGTGGTGTGTAAGTTAAATATTGAAAAGGCCTAGAATCGTGTACGGTGTGGGACCTTTTGGACTATATTTTGGAAGGGATGGGATATGGGTTCAGTGGAGAAGCTAGATTAATTCTTGCACTCAGTTGGTTAGGTATTCAGATTTGGTTAATGGGTGGTCCCCAAAAGGTTCTTTTGGGGACTTGCGTGGCCTTCATCTGTGCGATCTGTTCTCTCCTCATCTCTTTATCATGGCCGCTGAAGTTTTGAGTAGGATCCTTGATAAAGGTAAGGAGGTTGGGCTTTTTAAAGGTTTTCATGTTGGAAGGGGTGGTCCTCATACTTCCCATCTTCAGTATGCCCCAATGATACAATTATTTTTAACGAAGCTAGGATGGGTATGGTGGATAGTATAAGGAATATTATTAAATGTTTTGAATGGGTGTTGTTGGGGTTCAGTGTGGTGGATAATATAGGGAAGATTATTAAATGTTCTGAATGGGTGTTGGGGCTAAGTATTTATACCCCAAGAAGGAAATTTTGGGAATTGGTACTTCCAATGAGGAGCTGGATAGTTTGGCAGGTGTTTTTGGGTGTGGGGCTGGCTCTTTCCTTTCCACTCGTCTTGGCTTCCCTCTATGCAAGGGAAAGCCCCCGAAGCACCTTTGGGACTAGGTGATCAAAGCTGCATTATGAAATATGCTGATATATTTCATGTCCTCATTTAAATGTCCGAAAGCGGTTGTGGATCGGCTGGATAAGTTGAGATTGGATTTCTTGTGGCAAGGATCCTCCGAATCTTTATAAATTTCATCTCTTGAAGTGCGGCGAGGTGCGTAGGCTGGTTTGGGAAGGCGGGGCTGGTATAAGAGTTTCGGAGGTTATAGATGGGGATTTGTTGGGCGAATGGTTATGGAGGTTCAGGTCAGAGGAAGAAAGCTTGTGAAGGAAGGTTGCAACGACTAAATATGGAATTCAAGTGGGATATGGTGGGTTAAGAGCTCCTCTTTATAGAGCTTCTAGGCTATGGAAGGATATAGAAAGAGGGGGAGACCTTTAAGAAGGGGGCGAGCTTTGCAATGGGTAGTAGAGATTGGGTTGATGTTTGGATCAGAGACCCACCGCTTCGCGAAGAGTTTCCTAGGTTGACCAGGGTAGCGTCGGACGTCAAGTCCCCGGTGGCTAGCTGCTTCTCTTCTAGTGGCAACGAAATGGTGTGGTCCCCTTCTTTTAGAAGAAATCTCTCCGATGAGCAGGCAAATGATTTCCTAAGGGCTTCGGCTATGCTCCATGGTGCCCATCTGTGTCCCGGAGAGAATGATTCATTGGTTTGGCCCCTTGAGAGATCGGGCAAATTCTTGGTTCATTTTTTATAGGCTTCTCTCTCCTGAGGTGGTGGCTTCTAGTCCTTTGGAGTTTATGTGGGGCTATGGCGCTCATGCTAACCTTTAGAAAAGGTCTATGTTCATTCCCAATATGTGCTCCTTATGTTTTAGCAATGCGGAATCTATAAACCACTTGTTTGTTTGTAGTCCACTTGCTAGATTCATTTGGGATCAGTGTTGTCAAAATCCTACGATTCACGATTTACGATTTGAGTCGAATCTTAAGCAAAATGATTTGAATCCCACTTTTGAATCCATTTTCATATAAATCCCACAATTTGTGATTCAAATTATTCTTGTTTTCTTCTATGTTAAGCATCACTCGGCTTTCATTTTATGTTTTTAAATTGGTGGGGGCTTTAAGAATCATTTAGAAAAAAACCTTTCAAGAAAAAAGAATCGTTTAGGGGAGGTAAATTATTTTATTTTCTTCTTTATAAGAGATTAAATGATGTATATTCTCTTCATTGTTAAATCCTAGATCTTTTTTTTTTTTTTTTTTTTTGTTGTTGTTAAATGATATATATTCTCTTCAATGTTAAATCCTAGAGCTTAAAAAAAAAATGATTTCTTACTTCGTAACTGATCGAAACACCAAATTGATGTATGATTTATCTAGAATGTTTTTATGGATGGTTACAATCATGTCGGCTTATGTATTGTGGAATGATGGTTAGAAATCCAAATATCTTTTTTCATCGATCTACAATATCAAATGCCGCTTTTCTAATGTGATTCTACATTCAAGAAAGGTAACAAGAACATAAATTATTAAAGGATCCTTGTGTTTTAAGGAGAATTTCTTGAAAGACTAAAAAAAAAGAAGGAAATATAAGAATCATTTAATTTTTACCATCTCATGATAGTGTTAAAGTTTCTGATTTATTTACATTTTTCATATTTTTAAGAAAATATAAAAAATGTTACGATTTGTGACTCGATATGATTCAACCCCTATTATGATTTGCTATATTGTAATGATTTTGACAACATTGTTTGGGACGGTTTTTTGGGTATTTTCAAGATTCCTTGGGTGATGCCGGGGACCATTGAGGCCTTTTTTCTCTCATGGCATGGGGGTGGCTTCAGTAGGATCGGCAAGAAAATTTGGAGGCTTTTGTCTACTAGCTGGTCTGTGGTCCATTTGGGGAGAGTGGAGCGGCCATTGTTTAAGGGGCGAGACTGCTCCTTTCTATGTTGTTTTGGGTTGGACTAAGAACAATGTAATAGATTGGGCTTCCACTCTTAAAATCCCCGTAGATTGTTTCTTATAGGCTTTTGTGCATCCTTTTTGTTTCTTTTTGTGCCTTTGGCATTTCAATAAAAGCTTCATTGCATTACCAAAAATAAATAAATAAATAGATCTAACATTATACATGTCGACTCACACAATCAGACCATAAATTGTTAGAGATAATCTCAATAATTCAGTAACTTCTAATTCAAAATATGTCCACCATGGATATAAATTAGAGCACCGACTGTATATTCTGGGTTGTAAAGAGGAGCATTGAAAAATTAGAAAACAATCATTTCTTTAGTACCCTGTTCATTGTCTTTACCTACTATGATGTTCTCCAGAGTCCAGACAACTATGATGTCGATGAGTTGTATTCTTCTTAATATGTTTCTTTTGGTTATGACAATCACTTGAAATATTCTTATTTTTATGTTCTCTAATGGATCATGACTATTGCTGGTTTGATTTTTTTTTCTTTTTCTTTTTCTGATTGATTATGGAACTTGCTTAATTGAATTTAGGACTGATGATTGCTTCAAATTAATTGATTCAGACTGAGTGGACCCGAGAAGAAGATGAGAAGCTGCTTCATCTTGCTAAACTCATGCCTACACAGTGGAGGACAATTGCACCAATTGTGGGTCGAACGCCATCCCAGTGTCTTGAGCGTTATGAGAAACTACTTGATGCAGCATGCGTCAAGGATGAGAACTATGAACCCAGTGACGATCCACGGAAGTTGCGCCCTGGGGAGATTGACCCAAACCCTGAATCTAAACCTGCACGTCCTGATCCTGTTGATATGGATGAAGATGAAAAGGAAATGCTCTCAGAAGCCCGAGCCCGGTTAGCAAACACCAGAGGCAAGAAGGCGAAAAGGAAAGCCAGGGAGAAGCAGCTGGAAGAGGCAAGGAGGCTTGCTTCTTTGCAGAAACGGAGAGAACTCAAGGCAGCTGGTATCGACACTAGGCAACGGAAGAGGAAAAGGAAGGGGATAGACTACAACGCCGAGATACCCTTTGAGAAAAGGCCCCCACCAGGGTTCTATGATGTTGCAGATGAGGAGAGGCCAGTGGATCAGCCCAAGTTTCCGACCACCATTGAAGAACTTGAAGGGAAAAGGAGGGTCGATGTGGAGGCCCAGTTAAGAAAGCAGGATATTGCTAAGAACAAGATTGCACAGAGGCAGGATGCCCCATCATCGATATTGCAAGTGAACAAGCTTAATGATCCTGAAGCAGTCAGGAAGAGGTCAAAACTAATGCTTCCACCGCCGCAGATTTCAGACCACGAATTGGAGGACATAGCAAAGCTGGGTTATGAAGGCGATCTTGGTTTAGGAAATGAGGAACTTGCCGACGGAACTGGTGCTACACGGGCTCTTCTTGCAAATTATGCTCAAACACCACGGCAGGGGATGACACCGTTGCGGACACCACAAAGAACTCCTGGCGGCAAGGCTGATGCTATTATGATGGAAGCGGAAAACCTTGCGCGGTTGAGAGAGTCGCAGACACCTTTATTAGGTGGAGAGAATCCAGAACTGCACCCATCTGATTTTTCGGGTGTTACACCTAAGAAAAGGGAGATACAGACGCCAAACCCCATGGCAACTCCTTTGGCAAGTCCTGGACCAATGGCTCTTACTCCTAGAATTGGTATGACACCATCAAGGGATGGATATTCTTATGGCGTGACTCCAAAAGGGACTCCTTTACGGGACGAGCTTCACATTAACGAAGATGTGGATATGCATGACAGTGCTAAGCTTGAACTGCGTCGGCAGGCTGAGCTGAGAAGAAACTTGCGTTCCGGTTTAATCAATCTTCCACAGCCTAAGAATGAATACCAGATAGTTATCCAACCCATTCCAGAGGAAAACGAAGAAGCTGAGGATAAGATTGAAGAAGATATGTCAGATAGGCTAGCTAGAGAGAAGGCAGTGGAAGAAGCAAGACAGATGGCACTACTCAGGAAGAGATCAAAAGTGCTGCAGAGGGAGCTCCCTAGGCCTCCTATTGCTTCCTTGGATCTCATCAAGCAGTCATTGATCAGGGGTGATGAAGATAAGAGTTCGTTTGTCCCTCCTACTTTGATTGAGCAGGCTGATGAGATGATAAGAAAGGAACTTCTTGCATTACTAGAGCATGATAATGCAAAGTATCCACTTGATGAAAAAATGGAGAAAGACAAGGAGAAGAAGAAAGGAGTCAAGCGTACAGCAAATGGAAAGCCTGCTGTTTCCATCCCTGAGATTGAGGATTTTGAAGAAGATGCACTGAAGGAGGTAAGCTGACTGTTATTTTTCGTGCTTGTTCTTTTTAGAGGTAAAGTAACCCTTGGATATACCAGATATCCCATTTCTAGATATTAATACTTTTCTTTTGATTGTTAAGCATTGCATTTCTTGCATTGGTTCTTATCTTCATATTCAATGCCTTGGTAAGTATCATAATGATATTTGTGGCTATCTGATAATTAATATGCTGGCGAGGTTGATGTCTGTGGATCTGAGTGATCTCAACTTGGAGATATTGGTTTCTTTAACTGTCAGTGATAATCACCAAATGAAATACAAGAAAAGGAAAAAGGAAATTGCAAATGTGTTCACTTCTCATATTTTGTCTGAATGATCTTCGAGTTTCCCAAGCTAATGCAGGAATCTCTTGCTGAAGTTATGCTTGGTGTAATACTTGTCTACCCACGTGCTTAGAGCTTGCAACTCATACACCTTGTCAATGTCCGCAAAGGAACATGTACCTGAATTGGTCATGTTGAGGTGGTGAGAAAGGGCATGAAGGCTTGTTTGCTTTCCAAGGATTGGGCCTTAGGCAGGATCAGTAGGCGAAACAGGGTTTGTTAGTGCAATTGACCCCAAATTGCTGGGAGAAGGCTATGCTGATGATGAGGATATTAGATGTTTGAGTCTGATTCAGAATGTTTTGTTTATTTCTATATGTTACGGCATCTCACAGTATCTGGTCATATTACTTAAGTTTTCAAACGAGAGCAAACTGATGTAGTGCAAATTTCACAAAACATGAAGTCAACCTGGAATGAATCAGCTAAATGAACGAGTGAAAGTTCTGCACTAGCCTTGAATTTGATGAAGACATGTTCTGATAGCTTCTCCTTGCTCATGGGTAGTTCCATGGCTTTTGATGCCTATTGACTTGTAACTTCAACTGCTCTGTTATGCCAAAGGCAAGATACTTTTGGGTTGAGTGTCCATAGACATCCATATAAAATGGACCTCCACAGTTTAAATGAATATTTTTCTGGTGCTGTTGGATGCATGTTATGGACACATGGCCACATGTTTTTGAGTAATAAGTCCTTAACTCTTGTGTTGTTTTTTTTTTTTTTTTCCCATTGTCGCTATTATTCATATAATATTTCTAGCCTTGTGGATCTAATTTATGGACCTGTCAGTTGATCGAGTTCTGAGTCTGTTAGATTATTTCTGCATTTGGCATTGAGACACGAGTTCTGAGCCTAAGTTACATATCATTATGGTTTTTTTTAGCATCAAACAGTGTGAGAACCCAAATTTTCTTGCAGGCTGATTCTTTGATAAAGGAAGAGGTTCAATTTCTTCGTGTGGCGATGGGGCATGAGGAGGAATCTCTTGATGAATTTATTAAAGCACGCGATGCATGCCAAGAAGATCTGATGTACTTCCCGGCTCGTAATGCTTATGGTCTTGCCAGTGTTGCCAACAATAGTGACAAACTTGTGGCCTTGCAAAACGAATTTGAGAATGTGAAGAAGAGAATGGATGATGAGGCTAAGAAGGCCCTGCGGCTTGAGCAGAAGATAAAAGTTCTTACTCAAGGATATCAGGTATAGCGAGAAGTGCTTGTCAAATGTCATGGTAGCCATATGCCATTATCACCATCCTATTTTTGGATCAGATGCTGGTGAATCATATGGCCCTACTTGTACTGCATTCCCATTATATTTCATTTTCTTCCCTGGGACTGGAGTTGCATATCATATGGCAATTTGAAACCTGGGGGTTAATGATAGGCAAAACATAAAGAGTATTTTTATTTTATTTTCTGCTTATCTTTTTTGTACAGATGGTTCCTGTGTACAAGATCTGAATCCAATCATCCAGTAGTCCATCCCTTGGATTGGCCATTTCCCAAAATGCAAAATGATTGGACAATCGGCAATGCTGGCTGTTGGATTGGAGGACATTTCAGGAAGAAAAAGATGGGAGGTCGAAAGACTTCAATTGACCTTTTATATAATCATCCATTTTCTTTCCCCAAAGTTTCTCCAATAGAATGGTTGGGATTGTGTGAATGCTGTTATCTTTTGGGGCATGGCCCATCCAAGGTAAAGCCAACATGATGATTTGTTTGGATCTTGTACATATTCGCCAGGTTTGAAAATTAGGTCACTTCAGCAAAAAAAGTGACAAACAATAGACCTTAATGATGGTTAGTTTTCCTCATTTTAGAATCCCAGAGCTTCCAGTTTACTGATAGTTGTATATCATTTGAATATGCAGATGCGGGCAGGAAAGTTATGGTCACAAATAGAGGCCACCTACAAGCAGATGGACACTGCTGGAACAGAACTCGAATGTTTTCGAGCTTTGCAGAAACAAGAGCAGTTTGCAGCAACTCACAGAATCAATGGCTTGCTTGTGGAAATCAATAAGCAGAAAGAACTTGAAAGAAATCTGCAGCAGCGCTATGGAAGCCTCATAGTGGAGCAGGATAGGATTCAAAGGCTTCTAGAGGAGTACAAGTTAGAATTACAAAAGCAGGCAGAAATTGCTGCGATAGAACTGCAGAAACAACAAGAAATTGCTGCAATGGAATTGCAGAAGCAGGAAGAAATCGCAGTGATGGAATTGCAGAAGCAAAAAGAAATTGCAGCAATGGAATTACAGCAGGAAGAAATCGCATCAGTGGAAACAGAGCAGCAGGAAGAAGTTGAGGTTATGGAATTACAGAAGCAGAAAGAAACTGTGACGGTGGAGTTACAAAATCAGGAGGAAATGGCCGCGATGGAATTACAAAAGCTGGAAGAAGTCCTGGTGGAAAATCGTCCACTAGGGGTATCAGTTCAAGCTACTGAAGATACTGATATGCCAACCGCTCAGTATGGTGCACCTGTTGCCTCTTCCAAAGAAGTCCCAGTCTCAGTTCCCATTGACCATCTGCATGATGAAACATCAACCAAGCAAGCAGATGTCAGTCTAGATCATGCTGTTGAAAATGTGAATGTGGGTCGAAAGGATATCGATGTTGATCCAGAGCCTCAGTCAGTTACTAGCAAGGATATGAGCCTGTCCGATAATGGTGCTGCTACTGTAAATGAGGAAAAGGCGACTCTGTTAGATGGTGAGAATCACAAAGAGCTTAATGCTAGTGGAGATCAGTTCCCTGTTGGGAGTGGTGACAACCTGATAGGCGCTTTGGTTGAAAATCCCTCTATTCCTTTTCAAGCTGACATGGGTCTTGATGGGACTGCCATTCTGAATTCAATGACTAGGGAAGAGAAGATGCCAGTTGATCATCCAGCAGGTGATTCTAGAAATGATGTTCAAGTTGTAGAGGAAGATAAAGCTTGTGATTCAGGAAACCATGTTGAAGCTGCAGGTGAAGAACATACTGCAGCAAATAGTAATAGTTATGTCGAATCCAAGTTACTGGTTGAGGATCATTCCTCTGTTTCAGAAGGCCAAAACCCAGATGCTCTTCCTATCAAGCAAGTTGGTCATCCCCTGACAGCTGCTGCAGGAGACGGTGGTAACTTGGCTGCGGTGGAGATGGAAGAGAAAGCGACGGATGAGGTTAATTAGACTCAAACAGCTGCAGGGAACATAGAAAAGGTGATGACCGATGAGGTTGATCAAATTCAAATGGCCACTCATTCTACATCAGATGTGGGTGGAGACACGAAATGCAAAAATATCGATCCAGCTACTGGGATCGATGCTGTTCCAAATGAGAAGGCCATGGAATCAGATGGAAAGCTGGTGGAAACCATTGCGAGTTCTGAACAGGCAAGCATAGAACTGGATAGTGAGAGAGTGCTTCGATACGTGAGTATGCAGATGCTGAAAAAAAACTTGCTGTCAACCGTTCGATGTTCTCGGAATTCGACAAAACCACTGATTCAACATTCTCTTCATAATCTTCAAGGTCCATCAATGTTTTCTTCACAATATCCACGACCCATGAAATGAAATCATTTGGTTATGGAGGCACGCACAGCCCATTGTGGCAGCTGCCAAGATTGAAATAGACGACTGTTATCCACTTGAGATGTTCTCAGAGAATATTGGCTAGAGAGGAAGTATATCATCTGCAAGAGTGTGTAGCGTAAGGTTGCGAGATGAAAAGCTGTGAATGTTACTGTTGGGAGAGTGGGCTGGACTCTTACATGGTAAGCTTTTCAGACATTTTGAAATATTATATGAAAGGGAATGGTAACGTCTCCATTACTTTCTGGTCTGAAATATATGCTATGGGCAGATGGATTATCTTTATGGGTGTTGAAGTATAGTAAAATGGGAATGCTAACCACTCCACCTTCCTGGGAAGGTTAGCAATTTTCCAAAGCTTTTAAGTGACACATGGCATGATCAATCATCAAGCCTAATGGTCCATTCAATCCTACTGTTGGGGGCAAGCTATGGCGCGAAAATCAAGCCAATCAAACAGAGAAACAATTCAATCATCATCCTGAACCATTCATTCAAGACTGCTTGTGATTCCGAAGAAGCACCTTATGGCTCATAAAAAAATGGATGGTTTTAACAAGATGGCCATGTTCAAAGGGTTAAGACATTTGATCATCGTAACGTTCGCACGATGACTTGCCTGCAATGGTACAATTGAATGGACTCTGTTGCCTGATGATTCATCATGCCTTGTGTCCCTTAAAAGCTTTGGGGGCATTGTTTGTGGATGTTAGTATTTCCCGTAATAAGATGAGTGGTGAGACTCGTTAATAAGTAGTATAGACATACCATGAGATCACTCGGTGAGGCTCATCTATGGACTCGCCAGTTCTCTCACACATTGTACATGGGCTTGTACATGTGTGTGGGTGGACGTATAGCATAGGCTTGTGTTGGAAACCCTTGTATGGTTTAGAGTTTTCGCTAGAAGAGTTGTAGCCTGTGTAAATTAGTGTAAAAGCTTTCTATGAATTACTGGCTGTTGAATGAATGCCACACGACACCATCTTAGCTTATGCATTATTCTAGTGATTTTTCTATAAATAGTTTTCACTCGGGACTCGTGAGCTTTCGGCATTCTGCATTCTACTCGTCATGTTCTCTTTTATTTTCAATGTTAAGTGTATGATGATTGCCTATTGACAGTTTAGTGAGTAGCCAGTTGCTACCGGATGGTGCCCTGTGGACTCCACCATGATGTATGTGTTTTATCCATGCCCTCCATCCATTTTATGGCATGATCCTGAAAATAAGGCAGATCCAAATCCCAGGTGGAGCACACCACATGAAACAGTTATGTTGGAACTGTTGTTAAAAACTTCTTGGAGGCAACAAGTTTTGGATCACGCTGATATTTGTGCTTTCCCTTCATCCAGGTCAGTATGACCTAATTAACGGGGTGGATGACAAATAAACATTACGGTGGGCTCTAGGAAGTTTTTGATGGTGGGTGTTCAATTACGACTGTTTTCCTATGGTGTGGTCCACTTAAGATTTGGATTTGCCTCATTTTCGGCATCATGCCATAAAGTGATCTAGCAAAATGGATGGACGACGTGGATAAAACACATACATCATGGTGGAGCCCACAGAGCATGCTGGAATGTTAAGCATTGGGTGTGTATGAATAATAATACCATAAGAAAGAGTCAGGCAAGTGACCATTGATGAAGGTTGCAATGGCCTATGATTGAGAAACAAAGGAGGACTTGGATAAAGGGATTGAGAAACAACACCAAGGCCTTTCATTCTATGGAAAGTAGGGACTTTTGATTTCTTTACGTAGAAGGATGCTAAAGCTGAACCTGAATAGCGATAGCTGGGACGAAGCTAATAGGGGTGGTGGTGGTGGTGGTGTTGGTGATGGTGATGGTGATGATGGTGTAATGGTATGTTGAAGGAACACACAATACCATCCACCCATTTCTCATAGTGATAGAGGCATTTTGCCACCGTTAATTTTCATTCTTCTAATTGGATGGTTAGATTGGCCAATTGATGTGATTCCTGGTCGTATGTCTGTCCACGATAGGGCCCAGCTAATGAAAGATCCAGATCTTGTACATGTCCGTCCATGATAGGGCCTAGCGAATGAAAGGCACAGATCTTGTACATGTGTGCCTTGCATACAGGAGGAAAGAAAGAGGTCTTTTACACTAAATTGACTTGATTACTGGTGTGGGCCAGTGAAGGACGGTTCAGCTGCATTTCCCATCATAAGAAGGGGACCAATGAAAGGAAACAAGAACACTTATCTCCCAACAGCACTGCTTGACTTGGCACTGCAGCAAGGACGCGGATTAGCTATTGAAGTGACGTCACCAAGTTCTGTGGACCCTACCATGATGTATGTTTTGTATCCACACCGTCAATCCATTTGGAGAGATCATTTTTAAGGCATGATCTAAAGAATGATTCAGGTCCAAATCAACCTGTCAGTAGCTAATCCGCGTCCCTGCAGCTCAACATCAGTTGTAAAATTCCAACGCTTCATTTGAAGCAGTGATATGGATTAATGGCTGAAAAACGTCCGGCTAGGACGTGGATTGCATACTGACGCTGTCAGTATCGAGTCGCTAGTGGATATCCATGCCGTCCATCCATTTTTGAGTCTTATTTTAGGGAAATGGATTGGCTACTCCCCCTGCCACCAGCCAATGGCTGGTGGTCGATGATCTGTGGGCCCCACCATGATGTATGTGTTTCATTCATGCCGTCCATCTATTTTTCCAGATCATTTTATGGTGTAACGCCAAAAATGAGGTATATCCCAATCTCAAATGGACCACATTACAGGAAAAAGTATTGAATGAGCGTCGACTATTAAAAACCTTTTGGGGGCCATAAAAGTTTTGGATCAAGCTGATTTTTGTTTTTTCCCAACATCTAGGCCTGCATGACCTAATCAACGGAGTAGATGTCAAATAAACAGTACAGTGGGCCTTAGGAGGATTTTAATGGTGGATATCCAATCAATATTGTTTTCCTGTGGTGTGGTCAACCTGAGATTTATATCCCTCTCATTTTTAGGTTGAAGCCCTAAAATGATCTGTAAAAATGGATGAACGGAATGGATGAAACACATACATCATGGTGGAGCCCACAGAGCACCGACCACCAGCCACTGGGCTGGTGGCAGGGGGAGTAGCCATTCCGTTTCCTTAAGCCTGAAACATGAGGAAAGAGTGGTGATTGAACACCCATGATTGAAAACTTCTTTTGGGTACAGAAGTCTTGAATCAAGCTGACATGTGACGTGGATGACCTAATCAAGAATGACAAATAAACATTACACTGGGCTTTAGTAAGTTTTTAATGGTGTGCATTCAATCATCACTGTTTTCCTATAGTGTGGTCCACCTGAGATTTGGATATGCCTATTTTTTCGGATCATGCCCAAAAATAATGACCCAAAATGGATGAACGGCGTGGATAAAACATATACATCATGGTGGGGCCCACAGAGAACCGTCCAGAAACCACGTCGCTACTGACGGTGTCAGTATGCAATCCGCGTCCGGATCCCCTGGCCTAAGGCAGTGGTCCCTACGTTTTCAACGCACAGTTGGGTCGAGATAGGATCTTCGAGTGGATGATGTGCAAAGTATACTCGGGCTTTCAGTTATGAAAACAGGGCCCATTGTTCAGCAATCCAGACCGTTGATCTGTTTTGTGCCACGGGGGACCTGCGTTCTATCAAAACTCTTTTCAGTTTTGATACTCTTCAGTCTTCAAAAACAGGAAAGGAATATATCTCACTTTCCCCATCTATGACATAACATCAACTGTTTCGAGCATCTCTCTTATTAGATTTCAGAAGAGCTTTCGCTTTCAACAGACAGGAGGAACCCAGAAAGTTATGGATAATATCCATAATGGGATTTTGATTCTGACAAATGATGAGAGATTTTCTGGGGCATTTTCTATCCACCGTAGGATGTAATAAATCAACGGTTTGGACTGGCTAATCATAAGCTTCACGTGCCAGAATTGAAAAGCTGAGTATACTCTTCAAAGACACTGGTCGTGTATCATGTAATTCCTCAAAGAAGATAAGCACCAGACGAGAGGAGGGAAATTAAAGAAGATATCGTTTTTGCCTTTCGCAAGTCGCCCCTCAGGATCCAGCGTGTGTCACAACCCACCGGGGCCCACATGCTGAGATGATCCGATAATTTGAACCGTCCATATTCTCACTACTTCCATTAAGAATTTATTATCCTATAATCAAGGTTCAGTGATGCTCGGCACTTTTTTAGGTTTGGGCTCCTGTGATGATCGTGTAAAAGTTAGAGGGTGGAATTCTTCCTTAGAAGATGGGTTCAACTTTGCCTTCCATATATGAAGGACTTTTTTTTCCTAGCTATTGTCAAACTATAAGAAAATACTTACAATCGGTCAAGTCATGACTGCAAGGAGCCTTTTTGAATGAAAAACTGCTTGTATTGATAATATGGATAAAGTCCAATGTATGGATGTAGACTTAAATTACAGCTAATTGATTATGACTAAGAGATTACCATTGCTCCTAAAATTGAACTAAGGCTTCAAAGATTATGCTAAGATGAAATAAGATAAATTTAACTCAATTTGTTGAATTGGTATGAGACATTTTTCTTTGTGGATTTCATCTATTATTTATAGACTTCTCCGCTTCATAAATACTCTGTATCCGTTCCTCCTCTTTACTCCAACCGTTATGGCAGATGAATCGTTGTCATGTTGGTCTTCCAAATCCTTCTGTCTCTGTGTTCTTCTAACCGTTCCATTTCTCTCGAACGGTTTCCGACTGTTGGACTTCTCGACCATGCCCTGTCATCAAATAACAAGTATTGCCAACTCAGCACCAGTTGTGCTTCCGTAAAAAAGTTTTCCAAATAAAAAAAGTGTTCCAAATATGTTTGAAGATTTTTCCACACGCTATATTCTCTTTGTGCAACAACACATGTCATTCCCTGATTGGTTAACACGATCGACGGTCTTTCCATGTGTCAGCTCCTTATTGACTTTGCTGGGTCGAGACGAAAACCGAATGGCGGTTTTACCTCTGTCTTGCAGTTATTGTTATAACACGTAGCATACAATCGTGCTATACAAAGAATCATAATTTTCCTTTCATTAATGCGCACAGTTCTGACCGATATATACACTTGTATTTGAAATCGGTTGATCCCTTCCAAATCTTTTACCTTACGCTTCTTCCTTTCTCTCATCCGAAACACTTGTATTTGAAATCGGCTGCTTCTTTATCTTCTACACAGCTTACTATCAGGAAGATTTTATGTAATCATTGGATGTTTTCCCTTCAGAGATGATTTTGGAGGATATTCTTTTTGAAACTCCGATTGATGACAAATCATTCATTACACTTGGCCAAGCTTTTTATCCTCGAGTTATTCCTGAACAAATTCAGTATATAGATTCATTCTTCCATAGTTGTATGGGTGAAAAACTTTTACTTCAATCTTATTTTCTTCCTGATTATACCCTCAAGACGTCAAGGTTCTAGCGGAGATCTATGAAAGGATGTCAGAGTGGTTCGACCGAGTAGAAAAATAGCATGGTGGGACTTTGAGACATTGATATTTATAAATATATCAGTTTATCCTTGCTTTAGTACACAACAAATGCCTTTCTTCTTGTTGCAGCTTCAGCATTTTAGAGTCGATTGACCAATACCTTTCATTTTAGATGTGGTCTGATGAGCCCCACAGTTATGGAGATCTATGCATTATCTATGCATCCATCCATCTTTTTCCATTTGGAGATTCGGTCTACCCCAACTTTGCCCAAGATGAAGAGCACTTTTTCAATCTCTCAGACAAGAGTGGACAGGCATATTCGACTTTCTTATCCATTCAACACAAATTTCATACTGTTATTGATAATCAAGAAAATATGACATTCCTATTGATGTAGATTTGCCTCTATTTACTTTGTGTGAATGCCGTCCAGATAATGAAGGAATATGTTTAGTTGGTCGAGGCCTTAGATAGGGTTCAACAGCTAACCCTTGCTCTGTTCGTGCTCAACACTTGTACAGTAGCATGCATGATGCGACCACTAAGAGTTTCTACTAAAGCAGAGGACCTTTTTGGCTTCTCCAAATGTGGTTGTATGAGTATTTTCATTTTGCTCATGTTAATCCTATCACTCCTCCAACTTCCTTTACTTCTTTCAGCCATCGGAATATTTGCTATTCCAGAGCTTCTCGTTCTCTTGCTGATTACATGCAGCTTTTCCTTGCCTTTAATACTGATAAATCAAACAAATCTTTTTGTTCGTTTCACAATAAAGAATTCGGCTTGGCTTGGTTTACCAAAGAGTATGAAATGGCCAATGTAGAGATGGCTGAGCTTCGAGACAAAGTATGAAAAAGTTACATTCTCTGCAGAGATCTCCCATATGGTGGTGTTATGAAAACATGTGTTAATGCTAAGGCAAGGGTCAAGCAATACTGCACCAATATCGGCTTATCAATTTAATCTTACACAATGCTTTCCTTATCCTTTTACTCACAAGACCATCAATCAACCTCCTTATGGGTGAGCATTGATCGACTCGGTCGATACTTTCCAAACTATTGCCCCCAACTATGGGGCCATGTGTGCAGCTTTCGATCCTCCTCTTTGACCGGGTTGCCCACGTCAGACGCTAACTTTTTATAATTGGTGGGCGAGCTATTATAATAAATTAGTCACTGAGCCGACCGAACTTATTATCACCTGACTTTTTCTATCATATTCAAGAATAGAGAAACCTCCGGTAAAGAAGAAATTAATGATCGAGGGAAATAAGAAGAAGACCGTGTCTAAGCTAGTCATTTCTCCAGGTCAGAGAAAGGCGTGGTCGAAGTGAATGACATCAGTCACCCTAGCCACTTCAACAATAATGGTGACCGATCCCACAATTCCTAAGGTAAAACGCCAAAAAATATTGGTTGTGACCCAATTGGAGTAGTTACACCAGTTTAATCATCACTAGCGTTGAAAACTCCTCTGGTTTTGAATAAAATCTCAGATTTGGGACCTCTTCCGGATCTGATCCTTAAACCTCTCGTTCCTCCTACTATTTCGGCCGCACCCATAAAGCCCTCAACAATAGCCAATAAAGCTGTTCGATCTGTGACGAAGATTTTAGGTACCCTTTCTACATTCGAGGCTATTTCCGCTTTTGAAAAATATTTCAAACTAAGTTTTAGCTGGAATTATTACCATTGAAGTATTCTTGGGAGATGGATGAAGCTTAAAAAAGACATAAAGATACAAATTTCAATAAATCTTGAAATAAATGGCAAAAAGAGATGGAGAGGTTAAATGATCCCAACATTTCTTTCGATCACTTTCTTACACCTTATCGGCCCAATCCTCCGCCTTTTTCTTCTTCTGCTCAACCTCTTTCCATAGTTATAGACGATCTTATTAAGATTCAGTCAATGATCGATCGATACTCCACCATTGTTATTTACTTTAATTTGGGTGGTTGTGCCTTCTTTTGTTATTTTTATATCTCAACCACTTAATAACTTTTATCTTTTTGATATCTTCCATCTATGCAGTGGCTAGAGAACTTTCGACTGCCAAAAAACAATCTTTATAGCCTAAAGCAGTCCATGTTATCGCCGTGATCGACAAGGCCCAAACTTCGTCAGAGAATTTCGATGTCTCAGACTTTGAGAAGACCACGAGTGATGTCCCTCGGCTAGAAATCCATGCTTAATTAAGAAGAGATGGAGAATGTGCTACCAATAGAATCTCTTCGTATCCAGTTTAAGACAACCATCATTTCTCTCGACCAAGAAGAAGATGAAGACGAATCTCTTGTGGAGACACCACGAATCTCTCCTAAAGCTGCATCTTCTCATTCGACACTAATATCGGCTAACCATTTTGAACAAACTATTCTTAGCTCGACTAATAGGTGTCGGGTGCTTGTTTTGAAAAATGAAGAAGAAGAAGAAGCTCCTCGATCAGTCATGGCCTCTCTTAGTTGAACAATAACTATCGAAGTTCCTCCAACCGACGACGCTGGTAATGTTGTCATGTCAGTCGAGACTTCACATGCTCATCCTCCAATGCTCGAGGAGATATTCTCAGTTGAAGATATCCTTTCATCCCTCGGCCAAGTCCTTACCAACGACATTTTAGTGGCTGAATCTCCAGAGCCTTTGATCGAATTTTAGCAACTCCAAGAAGAATTATGCATTCTTATTCGCTCTAGGGCTACTGAGATTATTTTATCAGGGTCGGTTGAAAGACTTATTCTCCTTATTCAGTTATATTGGATTATCTCTCACTTGAACGAGCCAAAATTCCTTTACTTTATGAATTCTTGGGCTTTGTGCAAGAGTGCCAAGATATTAATGTGCTAGTCGATAAAGCCTAGGCCGAGCATGTTGTTGCTAACTTCAAAATGAGTGAAGTCACAAATGCTGGAGAGCGGCTATCTGTTGCATTTTTTGAACTGAAAGAGTCATATTTAGAGATGATAGACCTAAGTATTCAAATTACAATAATGAAATAACAACTCAAGTTGTTGAAAGATCGCCATAAAGAATTAGTAAATATTAGAAGTGAACGAAAAATTAAAATCATTTCACTAGCTATCTTTATTCGAGACAATACCCCAAATGGTCCTCAATCGGAAGAAAACCAAATGGGAGAATATACATGAGAGATTTTTTTATTTTTTCTTCTTTTGATTTCTGTTTTTTCTACATTATGTACCAACCATTGTAATAGATTGATCATTAATGAAATCGGCTGAGTGTCTTCTTTTTCTTCACTTTGTGTCTCAGTCGTTTACTGTACTTAGTATTTTTTGTCGTGTATGTTTAAAAGTAATAACTCATAATATCATGTAAAATTTCATACTAAACCCGAGTATGTCCACAAGGGGTACTGTCAGAAATCAGTATAGTCTTGACAGCATGTCCTAAATACCCTTGGACAAGTGGAAATAGGGAGATTAAGTCCCGTTGCCCATTTATGCTAAATAAGAATGGGTGTAATCGTGAACCTAACTAATACTAACACAAATCATTGTCCGCATATAGTTTCATGGTTTGATTCATTCCAGAAATGCCCTTAATACCCAAACTAACTCTAAACTGCTCGTACGTGGTCTTCTAAACTTGAAACTATAGGAAGACGTTTGTCTCACCGGGCTTGATGTCCATCACGGACATTGATCCGAGATTCCATTTAGAGTCGCTTAACTTGAACCCGTAGGCTAAGTGATTGGAGTGCGCGAGTGCTCGTAGGTACCCAAATGAACTTAAGTTAAAAACCATCATTCACTCTCGGCCCAAGTTGTGACTTTCAGACCGTTGGATTATGATCAAACTTAAGACATCAACTTAAATATTACCCTGTGCATATCCATATAGCTACGACCCCGATCAATCATCGGTGATCGTTGAATTGAATTAGGACCTTTTCAGTTGATCGACACATCCGAATATCGAAGCGATCGCATCTCTATGTAGATCCTTACTAAGGTCACTTACTTTAACGTATAAATCAACCCCTGCACCCTTCGATGGGCCCCAACAACAGGAATTAATCTCCCATAGGGTTAGTACACCCAACCCTTGCCCATTAGGACCATTTGCACAATTTCTGATGCTATAAATAGGGCATTAAGGGAAGCCCTTGGCTCCTATACGACTTTTATGCCCTAAAGAGAGGAAGAAGAGGGAAAGAGAAGAGAAAGGGAAGGAGAAAGAGAGAGAAAGTGAATGTGGAAAGGTTTGGAGGATTTGTACTCACCCATTTCCTTCTTCCCTTCAATTGAGGTCTTTTTTTTTTTCTTTTTTATTACACACCCCCACACACTCACGCCGTAGTAGGATTTCACCACCTATGGATACTCGAACCCTTGATCGGGTGTTGAAACTCCCAAGAGTTTACCACCGGAGCAAGAGTAAGGATCCAAAATATTTATATACTTCAATTGAGGTCCTAACGAGCTTCTAAATCTTCGTTCGAAGTCTTTCCGCCGATGATAGGAGGTAAGAATTGAGTCATTCTTCATAATCGAAGCTTTCTTAGGGTAACTACATGAATCTCACAGCGGCTTTGTCAATTGATTAGGTACCCATTGATTTAACCACAAACTCTAACCCTAAAAGTGTTATGAATTGGGAAAAGTCTTACTAAGGTGCAGACTATTCTCCTAGGTTTCCTTTTATCAACCCTTGATGGTGATAGACTATGATTCCTTTTGATTTAATATGAACCCTTACACTAAACTTTGCCCTAAATGTATTATCCTAGAAATCTCTTATTTTCATTAGTGTTGGTAGTTAACATGTATGATAAAATACTTGCTCATTATAATGTTTATCTTGTTAATGTTTGGCTATGGTTTGCGATGATAATCGTTGATGCCAAATGATGATGGGTGTGTTTCTAGCCTCGGGCATGTTGCATGAAATTTTGTTGTGACTTAACTATAGTAATTTGTGGATTCCTATTGACATGCCTTATTATGCATTATTTTGTATTGATTTAAACTTGAGATGTCTGTTAAATGTAGTATATTGCCATATCAGTATACTTTATAAATTACACTCTTGTGCAGAGAGATCGAGATTTGCCAAACAGTTGGAGTAGGGGATGGCCGCCAGAATTGAGCATCCCCGACTTATGTGGTTGACCATGGCGGGTGCTTGCACCTAATGCCAGTTTGTCATGGGGGAACCCTGGACAATAAGATAAGTCTAATGCATGGCTCGATTGCCTTTATGTTTAGTGATTGCACACACAATACGAAATCCGGGATACCCTGTTATTAGCGAATGAGGTTCATCCATAACTGTTAGCGCGATACGACCTGACAAGACTCAGGAGTCGGATATGGTGGTATGGAATATCATGTCCAAGTTGTCAGCTTACACTAGGGTGATGTGCTTGTCATATTGGCAAAACATTGGATGATGAGCCTCCCCGTACTGACCATCGAGCATTGAGGAATGATGCGACCCTATCATGTTGTCAATGGCATGGGTGGGGTGCCTTCTCCACACTTGGGTCGGGTGATGACCTTTGCCATGGTTGTGATTATCCCTGGGCGACTAGCCCTACTATGAATCTGCTTGAGTTATAAGGACAATTGGGTGATGAACCCTGAAATGAATTATGGGAAAGTGGTGAGGAAATGCTTAGTGCCACAACGAGCCATGTGATATGGATAGAAACTCACGATTCGACGGTGGTATCCTAGCTTCGCCAATTGGCTGTTTGACTTGAAATTAATAAATCCCGGCTAATCATGCATACCATAACATTGTTGGTTTTTTTAAAAAAAATTTACACATGCACACACACCCCCACACACTCACACCGTAGTGGGATTTCACCACCTATGGGTACTCAAACCCTTGACCAGGTGTTGAAACTCCTCAGAGTCTACCACCAGAGCAAGAGTAAGGACCCTACCATAACATTGTTAGGTTGTGTTGCAAGCTAACCATTGTGCATATGTTGACACCCTCGTAGTAGCGTTGATATGATTCGTTACTATAATCGTTGAACCCGGACCACACATACGCATTTCATGTCATTTATTAATCGATAAAAAAGGATGAAAACCCCAAGTGCAAGGCTTTGATGTAGTTTTAACTCGGTGAGACCGAGATCGAATCCTCGGGGACTAGAGCTGGGCATTGGACTGAGTCAGATCGAATTGGGTCCAACTCGACTTGTTCCGAAATCTACATGGCCTGACTCGAACTCGATCCGATCCGGGACCGAGTCCCGGTCAT
Organism: Magnolia changhungtana; assembly: GCA_030180095.1. Classification (NCBI taxonomy): domain Eukaryota; kingdom Viridiplantae; phylum Streptophyta; class Magnoliopsida; order Magnoliales; family Magnoliaceae; genus Magnolia; species Magnolia changhungtana. Next base: position 10,429,813 of record JASAUF010000662.1, read on the forward strand.
CTGACTCAAACCGATTCGAACCACTACTGGCCTAATCCGATCGAGTCCGACTTGGTCAGGAAAACCGAGTCGGATCGAATTCGGTAAGGTTCATATTCATTTTCGGTGAAAATCATTATCCTCACTGCTATTTTCGGTGTGGTCCATTTGAGCTTTAGATATTATTCATTTTTTTTTTTCTTCAAATGCTCTAAAATGATCACGAAAAATGGATAAACGGTATAGATATGATATTACATCATTGTGGGACCTATGCAATCTTGATCTCATTTGAGCCGTTCGTACAACTCAAAGCTCAAGGCGCGTCTCCGATCGTCTTTACACAACACGTTACTATGTTGACGTGTTGTGCACGAAATTACATTCTGTGTGGGCTTGGATTAGATACGAACAAGGTCGGTACCAAATTGCTAACGTCACCAAGCTCTGTGGACCCCACCATGATGCGTGTGTTGTATCCATACCGTCCAATCATTTGTAGAAATGGTTTTATGACATGAGAAAAAAATGAGATAGATCTAAAGTTCAAGTGGACCCACCACAAAAAACCGTGGGATCAGTCGCACCCACCGTTTAAACATTTATAGGGCCTACCATGATGTATTTTTTAGATCCAACCTATTTATAAATTAACATAGAGATAGATGAAGCGAAAACAAAAATATAAGCTTGATCAGAAACTTCCGTGGCACCTAAGAAGTTTTGAACAGTGGATGTCACTGTCCCACTATTTTTTATAGTGGGTCCACTTGAACTTTAGATCTATCTTATTATTTTTCTCACGCCATAGAATGATATCTCCAAGTAGATGAAAGATATGGATACAACGGAGGAGTCCACAAAACTTGGTGATGTCACTACTGACTTGTCAGAATCTAACCGGCACGACACATACCCACAGACTAAGGCTACAGGCTTCAGGCTACCGTGGCAGTCGGGAAACCATAGAAAACGGGAAAGAAACTAATATGATGCCTGCTATTTATAGCTCAGGTTAGACCCATGTTAGTTTTACACCATTAAGAAAACAAAACGGTGGTGATTATCCAGAGCTTAGCCAAGTGAGGTAATCCGGACCATCCAAATGAAACTGATGTGGATGGAGCATAGCTGAATATTTGATACGAAGGTAATGTCAACCATCAATTTGATAGATGTTTTTTTTTTTTTTTTTTACACACGCACACACTCACTCCCTACACGTTTGGGAATTTCACCCCATATGGACACTGGAACCTGGAACGGGAGTTGAAACTCCCAGGAGTCTACCACCCGTCCAAGAGTAAGGATCCAATTTGATAGATGTTAATTGGATGGTTAGGATAGCTTGATTGATGTGACTTCATAGATATGACGGAACCCACAATTTGGCCAGTGGGAATAGCTGTGCATCAGAGCCACATGCTATGAGATGTGTCACCATCACTTGAGCCTTGGATCTACCTCATTTTTCTCCGGTTAATACCCTAAAATGATGTGAAAGCATATGGATGTACGGAGTGGATAAAACACACACATCACGGTGGGCCCCACAGAGCCCCTGTCTGGACAGATTATCCTCAAGGCGGGGTAAGGACGCAATCCGCTTCCCCATCAAAAGGGGTTGCATTGATTCCGTGACATCACCTGAACAAATGACGTCTCTATTAGATACTTTATGCTCTTGAGACCGTCAATGCAGTGGGCCACAGAAGTTTTCGATCAAGCTGATTATTGTATTTTTCCCTTATTTTCTGTCTTTGTTAACTGATAAACAGGTTAGATCTCAAATAAACATCATGGTGGGCCCTAGGAAGGTTTCAACGGTGGCCATCATTGTCCCCACTGTTTTCTGTGGTGGGATCTACTTAAGCTTTAGATCTGCCTCATTCCTTGGCTTATGACCTAAAATGATCTCACTAAATGGATGGACGGTGTGGATACAACACATGCATCTTATTAAGTTCCACAGAACGTGGTGACGTCACTTCAGTAACGAAACTCGCTACTGTCCGGTTCAGTAGCTGATCCGCGTATGAACTAAGCAGGAAGTGGATTGGCAGGTGTATTGACGTCAGCAAGTTCTGTGGGTCTCATCATGAGGTATTTGTTATATCCAAACCGTCCATAAATTTTTCGAGATCGCATTAAGGCTTAAGACGAAAAATAAGACATATCTAACGATCAAGTGGACCACACTGCAAAAAGCAGTGGGGGATTGACCGTCTACCATTGAAACCCTTTTAGGGATCCCAGAAGTTTTGGATCAATATGAAATTTGTTTTTCCTCTTCATCCATGTCTTTGTGACCTTATGAACATATTGGATGAAAAATAAACGTTATGGTGGGCCCTACAAATTTTTTAACGGTGAAAATCATTATCCCCTCTGCTACTTGTTGCGTGGTCCATTTGATCTTTGCATATGAATCATTTTTCGGATAATGCTCTAAAATGATCTCGAGAAATGGATGAACAGTGTGGATATAATAAATACATCACTGTGGGACCCATGTAACTTTGATCTCCTTTGCACCGTTCGTACAACTCGGAGCTGGAGGAGCGTCAGCGCTCGTCTTCGCACGACACGTACCTACACCAGCCAATCCGCTTCTGAACCAGTGACGTCTCTATAGATAATGCTTTTGAGACCGTCGATGCAGTGGGCCACCACACAGATGTGATGTACACGAGAATCATGGGCAATTGGGCTATTTCATGGTGTTTGGATGCCAACCAAATGAGTGGCAGGCTACAACTGCAGTACGGGCGGGCGGCCCGTTGGGCCTGTAAAGTCCAACTTGTCTTTGGACTGGGCTTGGACGTGTCAGCTATGTCCGTTTCCGATCTGGACCTGGCAAGTAAGGCCCCATCATGGATAAGAGCATGATCTTGACCGGCCAAGTTCATGTGTATTGATAAGTTCTGATCATCATCTGACATATAGTAATGCATCTTGCATGGATATCATTAATTTTCAATCTTCTAGACGTCTGTATCATCTTTCATGTGTGTGAGGCCCACCTGTTTGACGGGGTTTTTCCCCGTCTTCGACCGGTCCTGAGCCCCACTCGACTGGTCGTGGGTTCGAGCCCTGGCACGACTCAAAGTCTAGCAAGTTCGTGTTGTTTTTTCTCGGAGGATAAGATCAGTCCTGGAATTACAGGACCAGTCGAAGGTGGGCTTCAATCGGTTGTGGACAGGCTTCGACCAGTCGAAGGTTACGCAGTTTGTTCCGCGATTTTGCACGAAACTGCGGATTTGAGTCCCTTTGCAACCGGGATGCGAAAGGAAAATTTCCTAAACTATAAAAGGGGTTGCTTAGGGTTTTCTAGGTATCACAAGAGAATGCAAGAGGGTTTCCTAAAGCTTTACAAGGGATTTGCTAAAGGGTTTATGGCTATCAAAAGGTGAGAGAGAGAGAGAGAGAGAGAGAGGAAGAGAGAGAGAGAGAGAGCTTATAGAAGGGAGGTTCTGCTCGTGGAAGTTTTCTACTGTGCAATCTATATCTCAGCTCTTCTATGTCCTCGTAATCGGTTAGATCTCTCCGTTTTCTCTATTTCTCTTATTGTTTATCCACTCCTGCATGAGTGAAGAAGGTTGTAACGTTCTGCTTTATAGTGGATTGTTGATTTGGATGAGGTCCCGTGGTTTTTACCTCTTTGAGGGTTTTCCACGTAAAAATCTCTTGTGTGGTGTGATTGATGCATTGATTGTTTTCATTGCTTTATTATCCATAATTCTAGTTTATTCTGGAGGGCTAGATCTTAAGGTTTTGTGCAAGGCCCCCAACAAAGTGGTATCAAAGCTAAGTTCATTGAACGGGTAAGATCGGTTTGGAATTATGGAAGGTGGCTCATCAAGGATGATAAGCCTCAATGGTTCTAACTGGACCATATGGAAGGCTAAGATGGAGGACTTGCTTTATTGCAAGGACCTATATTCTCCAATTTTAGGCATATCTGCAAAATCCAAGTATATGACTGATGATGATTGGAAGAAGATGGACCGAAAGGCGGTGGGGTTTATTAGATAATGGTTAGATGATTCTATGTTCCACCATGTGTCTACGGAAACCTTAGCCGCTAGCCTATGGCTGAAATTACAAGGACTATATGAGAGGAAGACAGCCGGTAATAAGATTTTTTTGATAAGGCGACTTGTGAATCTCAAATTCAAGGATGGTGGTTGTGTGGCCGAGCACATGAATGAGGTCAGCAATATAGTGAACCAACTCACCTCTATAAAAATGGTCCTGGATGATGAACTGTAGGCTTTACTATTGCTTAGTTCATTGCCTGACAGTTGGGAGACATTGGTGGTGTCTCTAAGTAACTCCGCGCCAGACGAAAAGATATCCATGGAATAGGTAACTAGCCATCTCTTCAATGAAGAGACAAGGAGGAAGTCTCAGGGGTTTACTCAGCAAGAGGCTCTTGTGACACAAGAACGGGGGAGAGGAAAGAACAGAAAGGGTGGGAAGGCCCGAGATAAATCAAGAGGCAAGTCGAGTAACAGGAAAGATGTTGAATGCTAGAATTGTGGCAAGAAGGGCCACTACAAGCATGAATGTCGTGGTAAGAAGAACGACAAGAAAGGAAAAGGGAAGGAAGATGAATCAGATTTCACCGCGGTCACTTCAGATGGCGACATGATAGTTATTCTTTCTGCAGATCATGACGTATGTCTCACGGCTACGAGTCAGGACACTGACTGGGTGATAGACTCGGGAGCTTCTTTTCATGCGACTCCACACAAGGACTCCTTCACAAGCTACAAGTCAGGTGATTATGGGACTGTGAAGATGAGAAATTCTGGGGTATCAAAAATAGTGGGAGTCGGTGATATTTGTGTGAAAACTGATGTCAGTTGCACATTGGTTCTCAGGGATGTGAGGCATATCCCAGACCTTCGCTTCAACTTGATGTCGACGGGAAGGCTGGATGATGATGGCTATGAAAGCCGGTTTGCTGGTGGGCGATGGAAGCTCATCAAAGGTTCGTTGATCGTGGCCAGAGGGAAGAAGTGTTGCACCCTGTACAAGACAAGTGTTAGTATGTGCAAGGGTGGGTTGAACGCAGCGGAAGATTCAGCTATTGACATGTGGCACAGGCGTCTAGGCCACATGAGTGAAAAAGGGCTTCAGGTACTAGCAAAGAAGCGGCTTCTTCCAGACGTGATAGGTACACCTCCCAAAACCTGTCTTGATTGTTTATCAGGGAAACAGCATAGAGTTTCATTTGTTAAAACTGCTTCTCATGTTATGTAACATCCCAGATTTTTGCCACTTGAAATTAGACATCCTTCGGTAATGGGTCAATCCTAACACCTGATTAACTTCTCAAACACTCAATTTAAAAGTCTCAAATTTCTTCTTCAAACCATTTTCCTGAAAACCTCATTTCTCCTTCACAAATCTCATCTCTCACTATCTTATCCTTCAAACTTGTTTAAGTGCTTTCATGTTAGAAATAAATCTTGAAGTTTAGGTGAATATAACGACTCAGAAAAATAAGATTATGAAATAACTAATCGAAAGCATGTTATAGGTTACCAAACTGCTGTATACGAAAGCTTAGCGAATCCATCGACTCCGTTACGATTCTACGACAAAAGGTGCGGACTTTAGGTGTATAGGTTATGGTTTTCAACGCTTTCAATGTCAGATAATGATAGATTCATGATCTGCATGCAATTGCACATGTACAAAGTGCTGTTTGTTTTCCTATTTATATGGTGCTTTATAACATGCTTTATAACATGCTTTATAACATGCTTTGTAACATGCTTTATGACATGTTTGTTAACATGCTTGACTTACTTTGTTTATTATGCTTTACTCTACATGCTTTGGAATATGGATTGATTGCTTTTGGGACTATGATTTTAGTCCAGACAATCGGTACCAGACTTGAGATCTTGGTTGAGATTCATTTCGCCACGTAGGATATGTTTGACGAACCCGAGTCGTACTTCAGTTGGCGACAGTGGTTAGGCCACGCGAAGTGCTTATGCACTTCATGTCGTTCAATTGATTGTGCGCTCGAGCTAGTCAGGCTCGTCAAGTAACCCGATCTGTCTAATGTATGTTCACCATGTTTGGATACTACTGCTTGAACCTAGGGTACCAAACTTACCAGTGAAATCCCTTTTAACCATGGTACCTCGATCCGCTAAGACTCATGAGCCAGGCAGGTGGTATGGGACACCGTGGTCGAGCTGTCGGCTTACGCTGGGGCCACGTGCCTCCCCGTAGTGACCAATGAGCAACCAGACTCGTGAGCCGATTATGGTGGTATGGGACACTATATTCGTGCTGTCAGCCTACATTGATAAGGTGATGGGGGAGTGGTGCAACGAATGCGAGCAACAGCCCTGACAGCCCTTTGTAGTGACCTCGAGCATACTCTGAATTTGCGGTGAGGCGACGAGTTTTGCCGCGGTTTATAGAGTATGAACTAGGCCTGTATCTGTATAGTGATGAACCGTTAAAGAGGTGATGGGGGAGTGGTGTAACCATTGTGCGTAATAGCCCTGGCAGCCTCTGCAGCGACTTAGAAACACATTATCGTATGAGATTAACTAGGACTGACGACCCTAGAATGGATCATGTTTGGGAATGATACAAGGAGGTACCTTAGTTTTCTAATCGCTTGTTTGAAATGGACTAATAACAACTCGGTAATCATGCTCATCATGCATTGCATGTGCCCGGAAGATGTGGAGCACTAAGGGATGAAAGCATGCCATGAACGTAAGATGGTGTCGCATGAGGGTGGTTTGGCAAGGGCATCCATCATGACTGCATTCATACTTGCATTAATAAGAGTATTTAGAATTGTTGATTGTACTGCTTTATCATTACTGCTTGACTGAATTGATAACATGTTAACCTATGCTTTATTGTTCCACTGAGTTGATCACTCACTCCCACGATACGGGACGGTGTTCCGAACACCCACCAGACTTTGTCTGATTGCAGATGGCGACGCTACTTCTGAGGCGGAGTCGGACTTCTATGACGATGAGAATGCTTTCTCATATATGTTGTTTTCTGGCGGCTTCGTGAGAGTCGTGCCTTGATTGTCAGGGCTACAGGGATGTTGACTAGATCACACTACATAACTTGGTATAATTTAAAATTATACTTGTAATTATTTAACCTGGTAACTTTATCACATTCTGGAGACTCACCATAGTTTATATATTTTATCTATCTATCACAGTCTTCCGCTTGCAAATTTAACTGTCTCTGGAGTATGATATGTTGTTTTGGCTTAATCTCACTCATGTTCAATGCACTAATACCGACCACATTCAATCATCATTCATTTTGTTGCATAAGTGATGCGTTGGAACTCGGGAGTTGAGTTTATGCTCGACCCTCGATTTTCAGGGCGTTACAAGATGGTATCAGAGCATGATTTGGATTAAACCGGACTTGGGCTATGGTCACACGACGCACTCTGACGCACTCTAACTTAGGAGGGGGCGACGAAACATAGAAACTGACTTGAAATTTTCCAAATTCGCCGAACGGCGAAACCGACCGAAATCGACCGCTGAGATTGGGCCCGTACACACCCATGATCACACGAAACGATGCCGAATGACTTCTAGACCGTCAGTCGACGGGTTTGAGTCGTTCCCTAGAAACGAATGTCCTTAGGTTGTGGGTCAACCACAACACCTTACACTTCATCTCAAAGCCTAAAACCCCTTTTATCCAATTCCTTCAAATTCTCTCCTTGCACCACTTCATTCTTTAATTTTTTCTAAATCCTTTCATATCAGATATAAATTCTAACATATAAATGATGAAGAATAATACTTAAACAATTTTTTTTTACTATAAATAGTGAATATATGTAGATATTGGACTTTTGACCATTCAAATTATGGAATCTCGTGAAATAAATGGGTTAGTTGGATAGATTAGTACCTCCTACCCCAAAATCATATGCTACATATCATATAAACTCATTCCGGTTTGTAAATTGGTCCCGAAAATGCCTTAAATGGAGTCAGGGACCAAACGGAGCACTTGCAGGGGGACCCAGGGTGGGACCCATATTTTTTTGGGGCCTAGGGGTCACGAGGACCTTGCCCAAATGGCGAGTCATCGCCAACCACTCCAAAAGTCGGCGAGGCCCTCCCCAAGTCGGCGAGGCCTCCCCGGGTTTCGGGCCCGGCCAGGCGGGCTGGTCGGGCTGATCATGTTTGGGGCCTAGGGGAACCCCCTGGTATATGGGTCGTCCCTTAAAACCTTCCCAAACTAGTACTCCCTTAAAACCTTCCCAAATTAGTACTCCCCTAAAACCTTCACAACCTCCCTTTCAATCGCCCATTCCACTGTTTTCTGTTAAAACCCACACCCCTCCATCGTTCATAGCAACACCTACTCTCTACCCTTTCCGTTTTTCCTCATTTGAGCTCCCACACCTCCTCATTTGAAGCTCAAAGCCATGTAAGCTCTCAACCCATCCTATTTCTTCATTTCCTTTCTTTAAATCCTATCTTTTGGGGCCTTTACAATCCCTGTTGAGGTTCAAACTCGTGGAGAATTAAAAGTTCCAGCCCCTACGTTAGGATCTTTATGTTTTCATATTGATGGAATGTGTCGAATGTTTGGCAAGTTAGAGTTGTACGCGACAATTGTGAATTCCTTCCACCCCTCCACCATTACTCCTCTTGGCCTCACCATTTCACACCCATATGAACACAAAATCCACATTTTTTTGTGTCCCATAACTTTCATAACCTCCGAATGTTAGGACGTTTAGGGCCCGTTCGGCCAATTGCATTAGGTAAGATTAAGGTGGCTAGAATTGTAAAAGTAACAATAAATGTATGTAAAATGTATGTGTAAGATATGGTCTATCCCATGTTTTCCAATACCATGTTTGGAGTGTATGCAATTAAAAGTAAATTCTGAAATTCCCTTTCCAAGTACACTTAGAAATTCATTATCCTGGGATTTGGAAATCCCATCTCACACTTCCAACACAAGACTCATTTTCCAAAGCCTATAAAATTAATCCCCTCCCACCCTCCTACCAAACATGCCACTCCAAATCCTGAAGTGGGATTAGCAATGCAGTCCCATTTAAGATAATAGGCCCTAGAGTTTTGGACCTAGAGCGGTGCTCTAGATTTCGACAGGCCTGACCGTGTGTAGAAACCCAACAAATTTATAATGTGAACCTTAAGACCCTCTTCGTTGGAATGAGCATATGTGAAATGCTCGAGTGTCAAGTACATGCAACTCGGTTCCAATTAGACAACTTTGACCCTAGGTGATAAGACCCTTTCTGTATTAGAAATGATGTGAACTCATCTAGCGTAAGAGCATAGACTTTGGACTACACCTATGGATTTTCACTAATTCTAAATTAAGACTAGACCACCGGTTACATTAGAAAATGCCAGAGACCGATAGATGTAGCTAAGTCAAATCAATACACCCCTTTGATCTGGGTGGCGCAGCGAAAGCGTGGTGGACCCTACCCCACTGGCCTAGGATCGAAACTGTGCTCGTTAAATATGAACATTATAGAAGCCCTAGCAAGTTCTACTATGAGAAACCGTTTTAGGATGATCTAGTAACGAGGACTCTCTTAGACTAAAACCTAAATGGCAACCTTATAAATAGGCAATTTGAGCCTTTCAATGATGGACATTCCCTAAGTTTTTAGAGTGATCGGTCTACGAAGATACTGAAATATAAACTGCGAAGCATTCGCGGCTTGACCCAATTCTCAATCCTGGGCGACTACCAATGGACTCACTGCTTGGCCGAGCAGAAGACCAGGATCCACCAGGATTCGGAAGGGATACGATGAGCTTTCTACCCTGGCCCGGTGGATGATTGATGTATCGAGATCAAGCCCACTATAACCGTCTCTCCGTGTTGGTCAAACAATGAAAACAGCTATCTTACTCTAAATAATTGGGGATTGTCGTCAAGACTCCAAATAGGTAAAGAAATAAATTGTAGCAAACCATTAGGGTATGAGAAATGGATAAAGAAATAAGTTTTAAGGGGGGTAGACTAAAATTAACCAGGCTAGTATATACCCTGCCACGCGTAGAAACTCGAAATCAATAAAACTTAGGCAAAAGAAATAAGTAAATCTTTCCTTATTACCCTTAGGCAATTTCGGGGACGAAATTTTGTTTTAAGGGGGGTAGATTGTAACATCCCAGATTTTTGCCACTTAGAATTAGACATCCTTCGGCAATGGGTCAATCCTAACACCTGATTAACTTCTCAAACACTCAATTTAAAGGTCTCAAATTTCTTCTTCAAACCATTTTCCTGAAAACCTCATTTTTCCTTCACAAATCTCATCTCTCACTATCTTATCATTCAAACTTGTTTAAGTGCTTTCATGTTAGAAACAAATCTTGAAGTTTAAGTGAATATAACGACTCGAAAAAATAAGATTATGAAATAACTAACCGAAAGCATGTTATAGGTTACCAAACTGCTGTATACGAAAGCTTAGCGAATCCATCGACTCCGTTACAATTCTACGATAAAAGGTGCGGACTTTAGGTGTATAGGTTATGGTTTTCAACGCTTTCAATGTCAGATAATGATAGATTCATGATCTGCATGCAATTGCACATGTACAAAGTACTGTTTGTTTTCCTGTTTATATGGTGCTTTATAACATGCTTTATAACATGCTTTATAACATGCTTTATAACATGCTTTGTAACATGCTTTATGATATGTTTGTTAACATGCTTGACTTACTTTGTTTATTATGCTTTACTCTACATGCTTTGGAATATGGATTGATTACTTTTGGGACTATGATTTTAGTCCAGACAATCGGTACCAGACTTGAGATCGTGGTTGAGATTCATTTCGTCACGTAGGATGTGTTTGACGAGCCCGAGTCGTACTTCAGTTGGCGACAGTGGTTAGGTCACGCGAAGTGCTTATGCACTTCATGTCGTTCAATTGATTGTACGCTTGAGCTAGTCAGGCTCGTCAAGTAACCCGATCTGTCTAATGTATGTTCACCATGTTTGAACGCTACTGCTTGAACCTAGGGTACCAAACTTACCAGTGAAATCCCTTTTAACCATGGTACCTCGATCCGCTAAGACTCATGAGCCGGGCATGGTGGTATGAGACACCGTGGTCGAGCTATCAGCTTACGCTGGGGCCACGTGCCTCCCCGTAGTAACCAGTGAGCAACTAGACTCGTGAGCCGATTATGGTGGTATGAGACACTATATTCGTGCTGTCAGCCTACATTGATAAGGTGATGGGGGAGTGGTGCAACGAATGCGAGCAACAGCCCTGACAGCCCTTTGTAGTGACCTCGAGCATACTCTGAATTTGCGGTGAGGCGACGAGTTTTGCCGCGGTGTATAGAGTATGAACTAGGTCTGTATCTGTATAGTGATGAACCGTTAAAGAGGTGATGGGAGAGTGGTGTAACCATTGTGCGTAACAGCCCTGACAGCCTCTGCAGTGACCTAGAAACACATTATCGTATGAGATTAACTAGGACTGACGACCCTAGAATGGATCATGTTTGGGAATGATACAAGGGAGGTACCTTAGTTTTCAATCTTCTCGTTTGAAATGGACTAATAACAACTCGGTAATCATGCTCATCATGCATTGCATGTACCTGAAAGATGTGAAGCACTGAGGGATGAAAGCATGTCGCGAACGTAAGATGGTGTCGCATGGGGGTGGTTTGGCAAGGGCATCCATCATGACTGCATTCATACTTGCATTAATAAGAGTATTTAGAATTGTTGATTGTACTGCTTTATCATTACTGCTTGACCGAATTGATAACATGTTAACCTATGCTTTATTGTTTTGATCACTCACTCCCACGATAAGGGACGGTGTTCCGAACACCCACCAGACTTTGTCTGATTGCAGATGGCGACGCTACTTCTGAGGCGGAGTCAGACTTCTATGACGACGAGAATGCTTTCTCGTATATGCTGTTTTCTGGCGGCTTCGTGAGAGTCGTGCCTTGATTGTCGGGGCTACAAGGATGTTAACTAGATCACACTACACAACTTGGTATAATTTAAAATTATACTTGTAATTATTTAATCTGGTAACTTTATCACATTCTGGAGACTCACCATAGTTTATATATTTTATCTATCTATCACAGTCTTCCGCTTGCAAATTTAACTGTCTCTGGAGTATGATATGCTGTTTTGGCTTAATCTCACTCATGTTCAATGCACTAATACCGACCACATTCAATCATCATTCATTTTATTGCATAAGTGATGCGTTGGAACTCGGGAGTTGAGTTTATGCTTGACCCTCGATTTTCAGGGCGTTACATGTTAATAAAGTGCATGCATTAGATTTGGTTTATTCTGATGTTTGAGGTCCTATGAGGATAAAAACCTTGGGTGGGGCATTGTATTTTGTCACTTTTATAGATGATGCATTTAGGAGGGTTCGGGTTTATGCTTTGAAATCCAAGGACGAGGTCTTTGGTGTGTTTAAGTTGTTTCATGCTATGGTCGAGAGAGAGACAGGCAGATCATTGAAGTGCATCCGCATTAACAATGGTAGTGAATACATTGGCGACTTTCACGAGTACTGCAAGTCCCTCGGTATACGGCATGAACAGACGGTTCCCAAGTCCCCCCAGCATAATAGTGTAGCTGAGCGAATGAATCGCACCATTGTTGAGAGAATCAGATGCATGTTATCCCATGCGAAGTTGCCCAAGACATTCTGGGGAGAAGCAATGCACACGGCGGTGTATTTGATAAATAAGTCTCCATCAGCCCCGTTGAATGGAGAAGTGCCTGAGAAGGTGTGGACTGGACAGGATGCATCGTACAGTCATCTCAGGGTGTTTGGATGCAGGGCATCCATTCACGTACCAAAGGATGAGAGGTCCAAGCTCGATATGAAGATCAGGCAGTGTGTGTTCTTAGGGTATGGTGATGAAAAGTTCGGTTATAGGTTGTGAGATCCGACCGAGAGGAAGCTCGTCAGGAGCAGAGATGTGGTTTTCTTTGAAGATCAGTGTATAGAAGACATTGGTAAGTCAGAGAAGAACCAGCCTAGTTCAGGTGAGCTAGAGGACATAGATCCGATTACTACTCCCGTGGTGCCTGATGACGGGAGAGTACAGCAAGGTGCAGAGGACGAGGGAGTTCCTTTAGAAGATGGACTAGGGGAGCAGCCCCCACTTGATCCACCTGTTGAGCCACAGGTGAGGAGGTCATCTAGGGACAGACAGTCGTCTAAGAGGTACTCGCCACATGAGTATATTATGCTAACCAATGGGGAGAGCCATAAGATTATTCTGAGGCCCTAGCCGACGAGCATAAGGGGGAGTGGCTATGCAAGAGGAGATAGAATCCTTGCATAAGAACCACACCTATGATATGGTGAAATTGCCTAAGGGCAAGAAAGCTCTGAGCAACAAGTGGGTGTTCAGAAAGAAGATTGAGCAGAAGAATTCAAAGACGAGGTTCAAGGCCAGACTTGTGGTGAAAGGTTTTGGTCAGAGGAAAGGCATAGACTTCAAGGAGATATTCTCACCAGTGGTGAAGATGACATCCATACGGGTGTTGCTTGGGTTGGCGGCTAGCATGGATCTGGAGATAGAGCAGTTAGATGTTAAAACTACCTTTTTTCATGGTGATCTGGAAGAAGAGATCTACATGCACCAACCAGAAGGGTTCGAAGTCAAGGGCAATGAGCATATGGTGTGTAGGCTGAGGAAGAGCTTGTATGGGCTGAAACAAGCTCCACGGCAATGGTATAAGAAGTTCGACTCGTTTATGTTGAAACATGGGTATGACAGAACGGAGTCGGACCACTGTGTGTTCACGAGCAAGTTCTCATATAATGATTTCTTAGTTCTGCTATTATACGTTGATGACATGCTCATCATGGGAAAAGACATCAAGAAGATCAACAGGCTGAAACAGGAGTTGGTCAAGTCTTTTGCGATGAAAGACTTGGGCCCGGCTAGACAGATCCTAAGAATGGAGATAACCCATGACAGAAGCAGCAGAAAGCTCTGGCTGTCACAAGAGCGGTATATTGAGAAAGTCCTAAAGCGGTTCAATATGAATGTAGCGAAGCCGGTCAGTACTCCACTAGATGGTTACTTCAGATTTAGCGACAGACAGTGTCCCAAGATGAAGGCAGAGGTGGAAGAGATGCAGAAGATACCCTACGCGTCAGTGGTAGGAAGTTTGATGTATGTTATGATGTGTACACGCCCAAACATAGTATATGCGGTTGGTGTTGTCAGCCGGTACCTTACCAATCCTGGCAAAGAGCATTGGGCAGCGGTGAAGTAGATACTGCGGTATCTAAGAGGCTCATCCAGGTTGAGCCTATGCTATGGTGATGGTAAACCTGTGTTAGAGGGCTACACAGATGCAGATATGGCAGGCGACATAGACTCCAGGAAGTCTACATTGGGTTCATGTTCACGTTTGTAGGGAGAGCAGTTTCTTGGCAGAGCAAGCTACAGAAGGTCGTAGCATTGTCGACGACAGAGGCCGAGTACATTGCAGTCACAGAGGCATGTAAAGAGATGCTTTGGATGAAGAGGTTCCTACAGGAACTTAGCCTGAAGCAGAAGGAGCACGTGGTCTATTGCGATAGTCAGAGTGCTATACACTTGAGCAAGAATCCAAGTCAGCATTCCAAGTCGAAGCACATAGAGATTCGATATCACTAGATCAGCGATACTTTGGAACAAAAGGTGTTACAGCTTGAGAAGGTCCACACAGACGATAATGGGTCAGAATTGATGACCAAGGCTTTGCTCAAGGGCAAGTTTGAGGTTTATAGAAACCTGGCCAGCTTAAAGAAGGTGGATCCCTCCTAGGTCAAAAAGGGGAGATTTGATGGAGTTTTTTTCCTGTCTTCGACCGGTCCTGAGCCTCGCTCGACCGGTCGTGGGAGGTGCTCGACCAGTCGTAGGTTCGAGCCCTGGTACGACTCAAAGTCCAGTGAGTTCATGCTGTTTTTTCTCGGAGGCTAAGACCAGTCCTAGAATTCCAGGACCAGTCGAAGGTGGGTTTCGATCGGTCGTGGACAGGCTTCGACCAGTCGAAGGTTACGCAGTTTGTTCCGCGATTTAGCGCGAAACTGCGGATTTGAGTCCTTTCGCAACTGGGATGCGAAAGGAAAGTTTCCTAAACTAAAAAAGGGGTTGCCTAGGGTTTTCTAGGTATCACAAGAAAATGCAAGAGGGTTTCCTAAAGCTTTACAAGGGATTTGCTAAAGGGTTTAGGGCTATCAAAAGTTGAGAGAGACGAAGAGAGAGAAGAAGCTTATAGAAGGGAGGTTCTGCTCGTGGAGGTTTTCTACTGTGCAATCTATATCTTAGCGCTTCTATGTCCTCGTAATCGGTTAGATCTCTCCGTTTTCTCTATTTTTCTTATTGTTTATCCACTCCTGCGTGAGTGAAGAAGGTTGTAACGTTCTGCTTTATAGTAGATTGTTGATCTGGACGAGGTCCCATGGTTTTTACCTCTTTGAGGGTTTTCCACGTAAAAATCTCTTGTGTGGTGTGATTGATGCATTAATTGTTTTCATTGCTTTATTATCCATAATTCTGGTTTGTTCTGGAGGGCTAGATCCTAAGGTTTTGTGCAAGGCCCCCAACACTGTTAACGGGTGTATTAGGAACCGTCAACGGGGATTCGATCAATTTTATGGGTTCATCCTCGGGACTTGGGCTTATAAGTACCGGACCAGGCCCGGCTAGGCCTAACTACCACATTCCAGACTAGCTGAGGAGTATTTGAATGTTTACTAAGTTATACGTTGGTTTTTTTTTTTATTGAGTCAAGAATTTAATTGAAAAATAAATGTGTTATGGAAAGAGAAAGATATAACATGTTAAAGATCTTCATGATGCAAATATTTTTTACGATATTACAGCTGACTGAATTACAAAATAGAGAACAGTTAAAAGTAATTCAAAAGTAAACCAAATGGTAAATAGTCATCTAGAAGATTGACTAAGTGGTTGAGTGGAATGTGATCAAGGAAGCAATGGGGCCTGAAGCAATTGTTAGGACAGATGGTAAGGAAGTCTCCAGAATATAATCTAGTATTGAAACAGATACAACAACTGTCAACACATGGGAAGTATTCAGAATGTCAGTAATGCTGAAATATTATAGCAACCGTCAAGACGTGTAAAGTATCTAGATGATCAATTTAATGTTATAAATAACAAGGGAATTCAGCATGAAAATTCTTCTCATACAAACTAAACCAAACCAAAGTAAATTTATCTTTCAATTTTCCTTTCTGTTATTTGTCATTACTTACATTTCGTAGTGAAATCCTTAACTTTTACCTATTGTTTATATTCCTTAGTGTAATCTGTAGCGATAATCAAATAGTTGTTAAATCTTAGCTGTAATATGAATCCACGCTCTAAATTCAGTTTAAATACCAAGCAGAGTTCTTCATTTAAAAAGGCATCATGTAACTACTTTTCGTAGCCGATTGTAACGAATTTTTCTTTTGTTTTGCTTTGTCCTAGGCAAAAAGTCCTTTTATATAAAAGGTAAATATTTAACTCATTTTCAGAGGACGAATCTAACTCTTCTACTATCACCTGATCATTTTAAAATACTTCACAAGTGTTTGGATAGATTAATCTTATTCAATCTTAGTCACATACCACTTATCTACCTGTCTTGGTGCTTAGAGTCATAGTCGTTCAATTTCAATTGAGCAATACATTTAATTCTGGCACGCCTGCATCGAGTGACTAAATTTATAACCAAAAGGCCCTTAACCCCGAATCATTAGCCCCATGCGGGCCCAATCGGATCCTACATCTGCAAATGGGCTTCCAAGATTAGACCCAGGTGGGCCCAACGTTAAAATTCCAAACATGAGTGGGCCAGGACATGTTCCTTGAATCAGGTCCGAGCGTGGACTGATTGGTTAGGCCTAGAAACTCAACAGCCGTCTGATTGTCAGGCTCACAGCTAGGAGCCTCCAATTAAATTGGTTTCCCTCAAGTTTGTGTTCCATGCACAAAAACAACGGCTCTGATTGGCCTGGATGTCTCCCAAATGTACGGTGGATTCTGCTTTCATTGCAAGGTAGGTATAAAAAAACATGACCACAACGATATTCTCTAAAAAGGAAATCGCTTTCATGGTGCGTACTCAAAACATATCCGCCACAGCTTCTTTGGACGGCTACGACTTACCCTGACGAGATGTGCCTGGGTCCATTCGCGCTGGGAAAGGTTGAATAGACGATTGATGGCACACGTGCCAACATAACACGTGTGAGGGATCTGGTCCACTCATCAATTGGAGGCCACTGCGTTCACGAGACCCAAATAAATGACGGTCCACCTAACGACCTGGGCCTCATTTGCAAATTGTATGTAGACCTTCGGTTATTTTTTACTTGTATTTTTCTCAAATGTCTGGACCATCTGATGAAGTGGGTCACTTATATTTTTCCGGGCCATGCTATCATCAGAGTATCCTGTTCATGATCAACGGCCTCGATTATGCACGTGTGACACCGTCGCACGTGGGAGGCGAATTGCCCCTGCGTCTCTTCTGGCGCGAATCGACCTCCTACTTCAGGCACTCCATTGATTGTATGACATCACATCAATGAGTGATATCAGCAAAGATGCCTTCAGGCCGTTGGATCAGTTTTTTTTTTTTTTAATCATCAAGGGACGCTATGCACGGTCCAGAGGCACCAAATCCGCATGAATGGAAACATGGATTACTGATCCAAACCGTTGATCTGGTTCACCCCAAGTTGGATGCACAACATGCCAAAAATCTCCATGGAGAGATAATCCTAACCCTTTAATCTTTAGATGGAAAATGGCTGGTTCAAGTAAATTACAGCAACTTTTTTTACTTTTAATAGTGGAAATGCAAAAGTTCAGATAGGTAAGCTCTTCCAGTGAGAAAGATTTTGGACCATTAGATCTACTGTCATGATCACCATCCACGGTTGATACCACAGCAATGGTTGAAACGTTACGACCATCTTTTCAGTTTTTCATATCTAGGGACCAAAATCGTCTGCAACACTCGTTGTAGGAAGAGCGCGTGATACCCAATCCCTGTGACATCTGCTCCGTCCATCACTTGCGTTACCTCATGTAGGCCTACTTTCAAAAATCCCAAAATTCAGGTGGACCACACGACAGGGAAAAATGGGAAAGGAAAGCCCACGGCAGAAATCTTCCTCGGGACCACTGTGTTATTTATGTTCCATCCAACACGTTCATCACTTGAACCCCACCTAGAAAAAGAGAAAACCCAAAAATCAATTCGATCTAAAACTCAGATAGCCCACACCACGTGAATTTATAGGTTTTGTCCGTAATTTTACGTTTTTCCGATGGTGTCACCCACCTGACTTTTCGATCCCAATTATTTTTGTTATGTACGGTGGAAATAAGATGGTCCAACCGATCCACGGATCCGATTCCACAAAAACATCACGATGGGCTCCACGGCTCATGTGTTACACGCACTTCTTGCAACAGGTGTCGTAGAGGATTCTGGTCCATATCTACCCTTTTCGTATTCCAGCTGCAACTTTTACTTTCATGATGGCGAAATATTTTTTTGAAATTCCATAAATATCCGTCTTCATTATCCAGATGTATGGTACAACCATGCCTTTAACTACATCAAATCCATCGCCATTAATTTACCCAAAAAAAACAAGAAAAGAAAGAAAGATCCGAACATTATTTAAATTACATAAAAAGCAGGAGTTTTTACACTTTTGGTTAAATATCATTCATGGCCAAAAAACATTGTACGCAGAGAATTTTGATAAATTAATCTCAGCCATTGGCTTTTTTTATAACGAATTTGGTGACAACCCAACAAGCTGATGTACCTAATTTCATTGCATATGGACTTTTATGATGAGACTTTCATGATTGATGGTTTGGATCCTTATTTCACGCTGCAAATTGCCTCCGCGATTATATGAGTTTTCTTGTAACCACGTGCATGGAAACTCTGCACACCAGTTAGTTTTGTAGCGTTTTCAAAATGGTGGTGACAGATCACCTCATATGTGGTGCTTAATGAATAGCTAGAAAACCATTGAAACTATCTGTCCAACTATGGTTTGTGAATATTATTAAAATCTTATAAAGCGGTACTAACCATTCATTTTTAGTGGCTATAAATTGCATGGCCAAAAGTTGTTTAGTGCGTGGTTTAAATTCAAAGGGAAAATCGGATGGTTAAAATATCATTGTGTATTTTATTATTATTGGGTCCCTTGATTGCATCTTCCTGTAACCCGTTCATATCTGTGCCACTAGTTGAAAATTTGAATAGTCTCATTCGGGCAGATTTGAAGCATGGCTACCCCCATGTTAAGGCCCACCATATGAAAGATCTGCGATCTAAATCAGCCCCAGTCATTTGGTTTCAAGCATTGCTGCCATCCATTTCGTTAGAACCTGTCAATTTTGAATTGGGCCATTTTGTAAAATCCAATGAATGTGAAGCCAAAAAAACAAACACACCCAAACGCATAGAAATGTACAGCCTACATAAAAAGATAGCATTTCTTTCATCCCCAAAAACATCTACATCTGACAAAAAAAAAAAAAAGGAAAAAAAGACCCAGTTATGTCCAAAATCACAAGCTTACATGCATTGTTTTTTCACCTCTCGTCTCTTCTCACTTCTTCTCTAGAAACAGACAACACAATACACAAAGGGAGAAAAAGAAGCTCTTCATATGCTTCCCTCTTCACCTGCTATTCCTACAAAGGACATCTCACATCTTCTCCATGGATTCATGAAACCATTTTGATTTTACATGGAACTCTCATAAGGAGATGGATCAGACCTCCCAACTCAGCCCCTCTCCTTTTTATTGTTTCCTTTTTTTTTTTTTTTTTGGTAATCTGGGATTTTCTGAGTTCAGGTGGGGCAAAGCCACCGATGGACGGACAGCCGATGCATTAGTGACGGCGGTTAGAAGAGTTCTCTCAACACAGCAATCAGCATCACTCATTTGTCTTACATTGAGTGTGAACTGAAGTAGCTGTAATCATGGTGTTGGACCCTGAGCTGCTTCAGCCAAGAATCTGCAGCACTCATGAGAGAGATGATCCTCTCATGATCAGTAGTTTCAGGGTTTATCCAAAGGTTACCCTGCATCTTGTAAGTGGCCAGCCCAAATGGTGGAAGAGAAATGCCGCTCGCCTCTCCATTACATTTCCCACCCCCGACTTCCGCTTCCGAAGAGCAGACTCCCTTCTCTGCATTGGCTACATCATCTGTGAGATAGCCACCGTGAGATGAAAGCTTAGAAGAAGCGAATTATAGAAACTGAACATTCATGGAAGTCGAAAACATGATGAAAGTGAATTATGTACAGTTGATTGCTATTCATTATACAAGAAAAAGATCCCTCATGTCTCCTGTAAAAATAGAACCTAGAGATTAGATGCTTGAAGAAGAGAACATGAACTTTATATTTCACCTACACAGCGTAAAACCATGGACGACCCATCATACAGAAAATGCGGATAATGACGGACAATATGACCCATATGCAATGAAGAAAATATAATAATGCCCTGTTTGGGTGGCATCAAAATGAGACATTTTTGCCCCTGCAATTACTTCCCAATGGCAGATAACTTCGTGTTTGAGGGATATTTAAAGACATTTTAAATGAAGTCAGGGGCATCTTGGGAATTCAAAAATGTGTGTGCTTAACAACGTAAGCTGAAGATTTCATGAGCATATGCCACTCAATGGTTAACATTCAATAACCAAACCACACAACCCGCTTCCTTCACTTCTTTTGATGTGGGTAGCCACAGCAACTACTCTGCACTGTGGGGTCCACCATTTCGTACATATAAAATCCACTCCATCCATCAAAAAACATTATGTACCATACATGCAAAATACCAGCCCGATAAAATACTCATATGGACCACACCAATGGGAACATTGTAAAATTGCTCCCAAAACCGCTATGTTCACGTGGTGTGGCTCACTTAAAGAGTTTTTAAACAGGCTGAATTTTGTACCTTCTCTTCATCCTGGTGAATTAGATTTGACTAACAGGTTTGAAGAGAGAGACACCATATGGCAACCCGGCCCACACACACAAACCTATGGATTCCCATTCACTCCATTCCATATGGTGTGGCCGATCTTAGTTGGGGATCTAGCTGATTTTTTATCTCAAGACCTAACATAAGAGCATAGAATCTGATAAGCAGAGTGGATTTTACACTTAGAACATAGCAGGCCCCACAGACTCTGGGTGTTTTATGCACTGTGCAGAGGGGGTATTCTAGATGTCTCTGGACCGTCTACCTCACTTCTCCCCTTCAAATTTCTTTTCCCTTTCTCTCTCTCGCCTCTCTCCACGTGCGTCCCACATGCCATACCTCTAATTTTAGTTAAATCATAATTATGTATGGGAGATAATATCTATTTTTGGCAAGGATTAAAAATCATCTTCATAACCAAGGATCATGATCTTTAACAAACAATTACGAATCACCAAAATGAGTTCAACTCATTTCTATGAGGCACCCAAACAGGCCCTAAGGATGGGGTGTGGTGACAATCCAAGATGTCGGTTACTCTCAGTACTGTCCCAAATCTTTAAGCAGATTTCTTTTCCCTTTCTCTTTCCTCTCTCCACATTGGTCCCGCATGCCATACCTCTAATTTTAGTTAAATCATAATTATGCATGGGAGATAATAGCTATTTTTGGCAAGGATTAAAAATCATCTTCATAACCAAGGATCATGATCTTTAACACATAATTACGAATAACCAAAATGAGTTCAACTTATTTCTATGAGGCACCCAAACAGGCCCTAAGGATGGGGGGTGGCAACAATCCAAGATGGCAGTTACTCTCAGTACTGTCCCAACTCTTCTTTCCCCTTTCTCTTTCCTCTCTCCACGTGCGTCCCGCATGCCATACCTCTAATTTTAGTTAAATCATAATTATGTATGGGAGATAATATCTATTTTTGGCAAGGATTAAAAATCATCCTCATAACCAAGGATCATGATCTTTAACACATAATTAAAGAATAACCAAAATGAGTTCAACTCATTTCTATGAGGCACCCAAATAGGCTAGGATGGGGGGTGGTGACAATCCAAGATGGCGGTTACTCTCAGTACTGTCCCAACTCTTTAAGCAAATTTCTTTTCCCTTTCTCTTTCCTCTCTCCACGTGCGTCCCACATGCCATACCACTAATTTTAGTTAAACCATAATTATGTATGGGAGATGATATCTATTTTTGGCAAGGATAAAAAATCATCTTCATAACCAAGGATCATGATCTTTAACACATAATTACGAATAACCAAAATGAGTTCAACTTATTTCTATGAGGCACCCAAACAGGCCCTAAGGATGGGGGGTGGCAACAATCCAAGATGGCAGTTACTCTCAGTACTGTCCCAACTCTTCTTTCCCCTTATGTATGGGAGATAATATCTATTTTTGGCAAGGATTAAAAATCATCCTCATAACCAAGGATCATGATCTTTAACACATAATTAAAGAATAACCAAAATGAGTTCAACTCATTTCTATGAGGCACCCAAATAGGCCCTAAGGATGGGGGGTGGTGACAATCCAAGATGGCGGTTACTCTCAGTACTGTCCCAACTCTTTAAGCAAATTTCTTTTCCCTTTCTCTTTCCTCTCTCCCCGTGTGTCCCACATGCCATACCACTAATTTTAGTTAAACCATAATTATGTATGGGAGATGATATCTATTTTTGGCAAGGATAAAAAATCATCTTCATAACCAAGGATCATGATCTTTAACACATAATTACGAATAAACAAAACGAGTTCAACTCATTTCTATGAGGCACCCCAAAGTGGCCCTGAGAATGGGGGGTGGCGACAATCCAAGATGGCGGTTACTCTCAGTACTGTCCCAACTCTTTAAGCAAAACCAAGCATAGATCCTCAGAACACAGTTTCAATCTTCCATGAGGAGTTTCTTCCTTGGTTGGTAGCATAGTGTATTTGTGGTAAGCAAAACCAAACTCAACTCCTCAGAACACAGTTTCAACCTTCCATGAGGAGTTTCTTCCTTGGTTGGTAGCATAGTATATTTGTAGTATACTTACAGATCCCAATTCCATCATTTGCCATACTAAGCCATACACATGTACAACATCTGGGCAATTCATCAAGAAGGCCCAGGAGTGAACATGCCATGGGCCAACCATTAGGCCAGTCTGCTCAGTGGATTGGTCAGAGACACAGACACGAGAACACTGAATATGAACAGTTGGTCAATTCAGCCAAGGCACATGCATTGCATGGCCCACCTATTTTATGGTCTGAATCTGACAAGATGTATTCAACTCTCCCACGGGCTGCTACAAAGACAATTCTCAATTCTCTTCGCACGAGTCCCCTTTAGAAGGGATCCAAAATGATAGAAAGAAAGAAAACAAAAGATAACTAAAAAATAAAATTTAAAAAAAATTCGAACCTACATGTCACACCTATTTTCCTACAGCTGAAGAAAACAAGCAAAAAAATCTTCTAAATAACAGTCTAAGCCAGCTGATATTTTGAACCAGGCTCCAGCTTCAGTAAATGTTCAGAAATGAATGGTTTTTCAATCCAAGGTCAGACAACTAAATTGAAATACTCGGAGAGATCTCTAGCGTCTTTTGACAAAATTCTAGAACATAAGAATCCAAAACTTCAGGTAAAAAAAAAAGAGCGCCAACTTGAGCTGAGCATGATTTGGGTGTACTCTAGAGATTACTCAACTAGCCAATCCTCACCACAAGCCGTTCAACCAGTAATCTAGCCATTCAACTACAATTTAATATGAAAACCTATGAACAAAGGGCTTTCTGTAGAACCCCACAGCAAAAAAATCAGTGTGTGAGAGTATAGGCAACATCTATCTGATTATCCATTAATGCTACAAGAACAAAACAAAACTTCTATCTAAGCAAATTCTCTTTCAAAAAAAAAAAATGCCATGTTTGGTAGACACCCAAGAACGAGTTCATCTCATTTTAGCTAACAGTGATTTTGGATGGACTCGTTTTGGTTAACAGTAATAATACATTTAACACTGTTAGCTAAAATGAGAAAAACTCTTTTTTAGGCGTCCACCAAACAGGGCGGAAGCAGTTGGATGACAATTTCATGAGACAACCAAAGGGTAAATGAGAAACAGGAAATGGTAGTACTCCCCCCAACCCCCTTAAAACAAGTATAGATAAATACATACCTTGGAAGGATGAGGAAAGAGTATGGTAAGTAAGGAAGCATGCAGATAAGTCCTTCACGTTTCGCCCAGTAGGAATGTGATAAATAGGATACCTAATAAACAATACAAACCATATGAGAAAAAACAAGGAGGAAAAAACCATACATTCATACATTTCTAGAATTAATCAAATAACCCAAAAGAAGTCTTCCCTTTGATTAAAGAAACATAGGGGAGAAATCTTCTTACTTATTAAAAACCCATTCAAAAGAAAAAACAGTTGACTAGTCAAAAATTCTCATGAAGAAAACGGGAGGCCAACGATGCCAGCCAGATACGGGACAAAAAAGTAAAATTAGAAATACGACATACGTCTTCTTGGCGGGACATAGAGCTATATGGAAGTTCTTCAAGGGAGCCTTTCGTCAATTACAAAATTGAAGGGTTTTCTTATCAGCATGAAGACTTTAATGTTATCCTCCATAAGTTTCTATATAGAGAAATGCAAAAAGAGGAGAAAAGAAACATTACCATGCGACCGCCATCCAGCTAGCAGGCGAAAGATCAACGCTCTTGAATGACATCAAACCCGGATAAATCTTCGCCAATTCATTGATCTACACAACCGACAGTCAATCAAAATCAGCCAGAACAAAAAGGAAATGGTTTTGGACAAATGCCATTGAATGGATGAAAACACTGGATTGATTTAAGAACAAATTGAACTATTGCGACTATTAATCTCGGCCATCTAATCACGAACATTACAATACCTTGTCCATGAGTGGAATCCTCCCATAAGGAGCAGACCTCTCAAAGTACTCCAAGTTGAGGAACCCGAGCCGATGATGCATCGGCCACACCCCCTCCTGGTCGAAGTTCGAATCCTCGGACCCTGCATCCCAACCCCTGCTTGAATTGATGCTCGGAGACCTCTTTCCGCTCTCACTATCATCACTCCATGATCCACTCTCACTCTCAAATTCCCCCGCATCACTCTCCTCCCTCAAATTCCTAAAACAAGAGCCCAAACAGGACATGAACACCAAGCACCAAACGAAATCGAATTGCACTAAAAATCAATCAGCGGAACAAAGCAAGAACTTGAAAGTGACATACGATTTACTAGTATAGATCTGGATTGCAGAAAGATACGGGACGTAGTACTGCACGACAGTCTCGCCGCTGTTCAGGATGATTGGCGCCCCTGCCCCGTAGGCACTCCATTCATCGTAGCGATCCCAGAGATCTCCCAACGTGAAGTACTCGATCGTCTCCTTGTCGAGAGGGTGCCACAGGCTGTTCAGATCACGAATGCTCGACTGCTTCCACAGATTAAAATTTTTTTAATTAAAATAATAGAAAAACTAAAATTACAGAAGAAAAATCAGTCAAAATTGAATCTCATTAAAAACAAGAGAATAAACTGCAAAAAATTTTAAAGAGAGAGAGCGAGAGAGAGAGAGAGAGAGAGAGAGAGAGAGAGAGAGAAGAGAATTCTGCAAGAACACAAAAATGCCAAAATTTTACCATAAATAAGCAAAGAGAGAGAGAGAGAGAGAGAGAGATCCTTTTCTCAGAGAAATGCCGAATTTTCATCAATATACTAAAAACAGACAGATTATGTCAAAAAACAGAAAAAATAAAAATAAAAAGAAGAAGAAGAAGAAGAAGAAGAAGAGAGGAATATCATTGCATTGAAAACGCTATATTTGCATCAAATAACCTAAAAATCGCACGAAACGAAACGAAACTAAGATTTTCACGAAGAAACAGAACTTGCAAATAGAGTTCAAAAATGTACTTTTCTCCATTATGAAACCCTAGAAATAAAGAAAATGCATCAAAATTTCAAAGCTTTCACATTTGTAGAGAAATTAACTGAAAGTATATTGCAATTTCAACAAAAAAAAAATTTAAAAATAAACGAAAAGATTGAGATTCCAATGGTGAAAACATCGGATTTCATCAAAATACAGTAAATAAAAACTAAAAACAAAACAGAGAATCTGCAAAATCACCTTAGGAAGGAATTGCGAAGGGATGGTCGGCGTCGTGCAGTCAAGAAAGCATTCGAGATTCGAATGGGAAGAAGACATCATCGTTCTCGAGAACGACATGATTCTGCTGCTACTACAACGATCGTCCGTTGTAGTCACCCACAACGATTAAAAAAGAGAAAGAAGAAGAAGATCTGACAACAGAATAAGAAGAAGACCACAGCAAGAACCCGTTGAAGACACAGCCTTTTTATTCACACTAGTTTGAATTTAACCTTATCTACAATTTTACTTAAATATCCCCAAATTTCAAGGCGTAAGGATCTCTTCAAGTCATCAAAGCAGGGTTATTTTTGGAAATTTTGGTTATTTTTAGGAAAGAAGCTTGCCGCGATTTCTTCCGAAAATCTACTACGGCGTATTATCTTTAATTTCAATCCGTTGTAGAAAATTTCGAAGGGAAGGGATGGAGGAAAGCAAAACGAAGGTGGAGATTTTAATGGCGGGGATGGGATCGGAGATGGAGGGAATCGACGACTAGGAATCTGCCACGTTCCGCAGCGTGACGGAATGGACGGAGTAGAAAGAAGTTGAGACTCGGAGGAGTGAAATGAGAAGGAGAGAGAACAGAGAGAGAGAGAGTGGAGAATTTTAGGCAGAGATGGTGTATAGCTGCAGCCGTTCGCTTCGCCGCGTGTTTCTGCTGCTGCGTGTTTCTGCTGCTGCTTTTGTCCGTCGGATTCCAAACCCACCTTCCTTAACTGAGTTTCATGAGGCGTAACTCACGTCCGGTTTCTGTTTCGAATTTTATTCGGTTTTGGAGTCC
Organism: Magnolia changhungtana; assembly: GCA_030180095.1. Lineage (NCBI taxonomy): Eukaryota > Viridiplantae > Streptophyta > Magnoliopsida > Magnoliales > Magnoliaceae > Magnolia > Magnolia changhungtana. The sequence continues at coordinate 10,456,886 of JASAUF010000662.1, forward strand.
GCAGCACGTGCAACACGTGTGATTGCTTCCTGCTCGCCTCGTCCCACATTCGAGCGGGTGGAACGGGGTCGAGTCGGAGAATCGCACGACTTTGGTGAGTGTTTTTGCTTTTTTGGGTGAGTTCTATGTGCTGTCCCCACGCTTCTTTAGACGGGATATGAGCCGTTGGTGAGGTAGGACACTTTGTGATGGTGACGTTTCGAAGAAATAGGTGGGCCGCAGCTGTAAAAGAACAGGAACGGCGCGTGATTTAAAAAGAAAGTCGTTGAAGGTCCAGATTCATCGCACGTGTGTGGCCTGTGTGACGAGTTAAGCAGCCTCATCTTTGCGCTGGTACATCTTAACAGTGACGCCTACATAATTCACGGATTAGATCTTTCATACATAAGGCCGGCTCGACATCTGCCATGTGCAAAAGTGCAAGTGGGGCCCACAAATCTCCGGAAAATATTTGAATGCACACGTGGCATGCATAGGTGATCCTGACCATCGAGAACTCGTATTCGGTAGTTACCGCTTCAGTGCCGACTCTCCTTGCCCCCCACCACGATGTATGTGAGCCGAAGAATAAGGAGTCGTTTGACACCGTTGATTTGATGGGGTTCAAGGGGATATGAGATCCCCAGTATATTTGGAACCATAAAGGAATTAGGGTTTTCAAACTAAGGGAGTTTTAAATCTAGAGTGAAAGATTAAATTACATGTATAATTCATACAAGAGTTGCATGTGTAACGTTGATGTAGAAATCTGGTTCACCCACATCGAAGCTCCAACATCGACCTCTTGATACTTGTATAAAGGAAGGATAAAGGAGACCCTATGTAACATCCCGTATTATTCAATACTCGGGTGTTATCGTATAGCTAAATTTAGAAATAAATGCGAGTCTAGCTTAAGCAAATGGTCACGAGTAATTCAGTCTAAACTCAACCATTGAAAGTAATCTCTACCCACATATTAAACCATCTATTTGAAAGATTCTCAAAATAGTCCATCACGCCCACAACAACTCATAGAGCGATCCACCACTTGGCCAACGATCTAAGTGGTAACTCAAGCATCAAACCTTTAAATGACTCTATGACTACCAGGACCGTTAATCAGTGGTTTGGAATCAATCCGCCCATTGAATTATAGAGCAAGCACTGCAGTTGACTACAAAGATACGTATTTGCTTAAAATAGCCTAATTGAATGGTTAGAGTCATGTGAGGTCGTTCAGATTAACACCCAAACTAGTTTAGGACCTTTCGGATAAGGGTGGACCCGCAAATTATAAAGGAATGGAAGAAATGACACAAATCAATAATAAAAGAAAATAAAAATGATAAATGATATTAAGGTTATTAATGAATATTAGGACATCTAATCCCTAAATAACTGTAAATTTCTCCTAGGGACCGGGAAGGTCAAATCTGAAGGTGATCTGATAGTCAAATCTTTGTAGATCGTAGAATAACCTATGTACTTAGAAAGTATGGCTCACTTAGGCTTTGGATATGCTTGACCTATGGCCAGGGGTCCCACTTGGGCCTATTGAAGCTGATGAATGGACCAGATTTCATGAGATCGAATCATCCATAGGGACCCCACAAAATAATATGGTAATGATTATATTCAACGTACTAAATGCATGTCAGGTCACCTATTCCCTAACTCAACTATTGATTCTCAACTAAGAGGTCCTTGGGACCATTTTAACCGCTAGTTTTCAAATTCAGAAAGATTCAACCATTAGATTTACAGAAATCCACCGTTAAGACTGGGAATTTAGGTGTATAGCCCACTTAAGATTTAGGACAGCCCCATTCTCGAGATCATGGCCTCATATAAGTAAATGAACCAAATATTCGGAGTGGATTTATCACAATCATCATGGTGAACCTCGCCTTAGAGCGTGAGTGCACGGAAGAGATGTGCACTCACGGTGCACCATTCCCAGAAGATCGGTCAGAGCTCCCTGACCCGAAAATTCCCAAAATCGGGAGGATTCTCGCCAGCGCCTGTTTCAAACGGACTGTCCTGTTCATGCTGATCCGTGGGCCATCGTCATCATCCACTCGGAAGATCCAAACCGTCCATCCGATAAGGGTGGTGGAGTTGGCCAAAACCCGGCCCACCTTGCGTGTTGTGATGCATGCGCGTGGCCACAATCCTCGCTGGAAATAGGCCCTACAAAACCATGTTTCCGAAAATGAAAACTGGGTTCCGTGTAACAGCCTGGCGATCCGCGTAAGGTGCGTTTGGTGTGATTTGGATCGTCCAAATAGACGATATTTCAGCCATCCAGTTGCTTAGGGCTCTCCAAACAAAACCATATCCGGTTTTGGTTTCCTCCCACAGTTTTGAGAAAACCGAACAGCAGTATTCGATCCAGGCCCTTTAATCCTCATCTGACGGCTCTAGGGAGAGCTGGAGTTTGTTTTGAGGGTGAGAGGATTGAGAAAGAGAGGCTTCTTGTCTGTTCTTGCAACCGCGACAAAAAAAAAAAAAAAAACCCGACCACCACCTTCCTTCTTAAAACCCACCGACCCATCCTCCTTGAAGCTTCAATGAAGCTTGTCTACAAATTTTCTAAGACCTACAGGAATCATCTAAAAGGAGCCGATTGGAGGAGGAAGCCTTCATTCAAGATCCACCATTGCAGCTCGGGCGTCTTCCTCGTTCAAATGGCACTAAGTCGCGGTCCGAGTTGGGCCGATTCGTGCCATGCTGAGTCTCCAACACGGTAAGAAGAAAGAAAAAGGAAAGAGAGATTTAAAAAAATAGAGGAAGAAAATGAAAGGGGAAAGTAAAAACGCGAGGCTACTGTTGCATAGCATCGCGCGAGCTGACCTGTCCAGGGGCGCTGGATCTTCAACTAAGAGGGAGAAGCAGGAAGAAAGGAGGGGATGGTGGCGGTGAGGCGCTGCTGCCGTTACTGCACCATACAAACAGGTGGGCTGCATCGTGCAGCTAGTGGGCCGCACGCTGCACATGTGCAAGTGGGCAACACCCTACACATATGCAGGTGGGCTACACCCTGCACATATGCAGGTGGGCCACACGTAAAGAGCAGTGGGCCACCCTCATCTAGCCAATGGGCCTCCCCTTGAATCAGTTTGGGCCTGAGTTATAGGCTGACTCGTTACCGAGTCAGCTAGGTCGAGTTCAGCCCGAGTTAGGCCTATTTCAGTTAGGACGGGTCTGGATTATCCCAGCGGTTTGCTGGCATATGGTCTAAGTGAAGAAGAAAATGAGAGAGAAGAGAAGGAAGGAGGGAAAGAGGGAAAGGAAGAAGGAGAGAGGAGTAGCCGAGTCAACTCGCCTGAGTCGCGAGTTGGGGTTGTTGGAAACAGGATGGGTTTGGAAGCCCGACTTGCTAATGAGCTGACTAATGTGGGTAAGCCTTCTCTGCTAAAGCAAATTTGTTGGTTTAGTATTATAATTGGCATTACCGTGATTATCGTGATTATTAAAAACGATTAGACATTAGCAAGATATGTATGTTAGTTATTATAAACGAAGCTACAACTGTTAAATATTAGACATTAATATTTACTTATCATTCCTAAATATTCTCATTGATATTAGATTACACTATTTGTTACCACTCTTATTATTAGGGTTGCTAACATTAGGTATGATCAACCATTAGTGGATAACCTATGCTAAAACTAGTTATTATAAACAAAGTTGAAATTAGTGAACAGTAGTATTTTATCTATTTCTCTCAAACATTATCATTAATAGTATAGCATAATATTTATTATCCTCATAAGAGTTAAGGTTGTCATGTTAGCTAATAACAGTTTCATCGCTAGTATTAATGGAGATTTTATAATTATTAATACTATTGACATGATTACCATCCCTATCATCATTAGAATTTTAATATCAGGAATGAATAGCCATTAGTAGCTTATCTATACCAATATTAGTTATTACATATAAAATAATATCATTACTAAATACTGGTGTATCGTCTCACCACTCTTGAATATTTTCATAGGTAATAAATCAAAATTTAATTATCGTCATCATGATTATTATTAATATGATAGCTAATATAAAGTATAACACTAATGCTAATAATTATCTTGTAACTATTAAATTAAATTATAACTAATACACCAACTAGAATCCAAACTCTAAAGTCTAAGCCTAGACCTAGACCCTAGGGTGAGACCCTAAGAATAATCAATTAAAACCCTAGGCTATGATCGTAAACTCTAGGTAGTGTGTGTAACTTGGATCTAATTGTATATCCTGATTTATGGTAGGATTTGATTTTAAGGGGACACGCATTACCTGAGCGATGCTGGTAGGCAATGCAAACTATAAGGTGATGATTCTTTCCCTTGAGCTTTCCATCTTCTCATTAGCCTAAATTATAGTTCTTATTTTAATTTAAAATTGATATCTCCATTTCATAGTCCCATGTGTTAATTATTGGAATTGAATTGTTACATTTCATGCTTAATGTTTATCCTGCATATTTATTCATGCTTGTGGATTATTTGTGGATTGCTTATGGAACTTAAACCGATACATTAGTGAGAAATCCCCACCTATAAATGTACACTTATACTTAGGATGTAACCCGATTGGTTGTGATTAAAATGGACTTTCGGCTTAGTGGTTATTGAATGTTGGTTCAAATTGACCATTGATGTGGGCCTACCATCCAGGGTTGTTGTGTCCAATGATTTTTAAAGATGGTCTTTTATCGCATGGTTTTAATACTCGCCCTATGTAGCTTATTTTGATAATTGCCTTGTGTGGCTTGTTTTGATATCGCCCTATATGGCTTTGTTTTGGATATTTTCCTTATATGGGTTCGATGTTTTATACCATGCAACCATGCGATGGTAAGCCCTATATACTTTAATATGATTGACCACTAGTCGACGGGGTTCCATTAAACATCCTAAGATGGTAGTCTCATGAGCCGGGGATGGTGGTATGGGACCTATACCCAAGCTATCGGCCTACGCTGGTGACGAACCCCCGTAGTGAACTTGAGCTTATCTAAATTTGTTGATTGTAACTAGACTAATAATGGTTTGGCTAATCATGCATCCATAACATATTGGCGATGACGGGTGGTTAATTCTAGATGTTGTAGCTCGTGCCTTTATGATCATTGGGGTATCGTTTCGCTAGCTCCCAGACCACCGAATATCGATCTATTGTTTCGACTGGATGATTTTTTCAGGTCGATGATTCGCATGAGTGACAAGCCCAAATTTCGCATGGATGAGCATCTCCGGGGTGTGACTGCATTCACGCATCCATACATCTAATAAGACTTGCATCATGTACTGTTTTATATGTTTTGTTTTATAATTATGCTTACCTAATGTGGCGGTGTGTAATCTTGAGGGGAATTCACATTGAGTTGGCCACACATTCATCAAATATATAACCGTACAGGTAGAACAGGTGGCCCAAGTGGCATTCACTTTCAGGCTGGTGAGTAGCTGAGTACAAGTGCCAGGGGTGTATGGCTGTATTGTTACAAGGCGCTGCGTGATCTTGCGACTCAGATTTTATATGCATTTTGTTATCCCTTTTGTATAAACTGTGAAATCCATGTATTTGTTAATTCAGAGACATTGATTTGTATAAGTTATTATAGACAACTTCTTATACATCCTAAACGTAAATGAAATCTTTCATTATGTATGATTTGTCCATTCTATACTTATCTGCTTACTCTGATAGTTGAAATATACATACATACATATATATATATATATATACACACATATATAAAATTGAATTTAACCATCCTTTAAGGTTAACACTTGGGTTTTTGGGAAACGGGTCATGTACTCGGGACCTGAAAAGTCAGGGCGTTACACCCTGGCTAGAGCAGGGGACCCTCCAATGCCAAAGTCAGGCTAGGAATCTGGGTCTAAGCGATGTAGTGGGGTTTTGGGTGAGAGATTTTGCGTACTTGTTCCATTGCATTTGATAATTATTTATACTTTTCAACTGGGATAGATGTGTTCGCAATACTCGGCGTGATCTTAACCACTAACCATGACCGACGAATATGTAGATATTGGTGGTTATGCAGTTATCCCGTTGATCGTGTGATAATAGGACACTATCAGTCACTTCACTCTTTCGATTAAGTCTGAGACGATGATGGCATCGTACCTCGAAGTTGATATTAAACTACGCAAAACCTCATTAAGTCTCGTTTATCAGACGTCTACCTCATGCCTCGATGATCGGAAGACACTCGAAGCTCCACCACTCATAGATATTTCTCGATCACGCTACTCGAATGTCTCTCAATACATCTCAGAGCACTTCGGATTTTTCCCGTAACACTATGCATAACTACTTTTGAATTAGAATAAATTCTGAATTTAGGGGACCAAAAGCAGCGGGAAGATTTCAAATCCAGGGGCCTAAGGTAAATGCAAATCCCATTTGATTAGATTGCAGTGATGTGGATGCAGAGAAATACAGCTTTATCCAAAGCTTCTGTGGCCCCAAGAAGTTTTCAACTGTGGGCGTTTAATCACTATGTTGTGGTCCACCTGAGATTTGGATCTGCATATTTTTGTGCTTACGCGGTGCCCTGGAATGAGCTAGCAAAATGGATGGACAGCATGGTGGGCCCACAGAGCTTTTCCAGCACCAAAGTCGGTAATAGAGGAAATCGGATTGCACTCAGTTACTCAGTGCACTCTTATGGTACTGAGTAAACTCTGTTAGGCCCACCGTGAATGTATCTGGTCTATCCACGCCATCCATACGTTTTTCCATCTTACTTTAGGGGTTGAGACCAAAATGTAAGCATAGCCAAAGATCAACTGGACCATACCATTGGAAACAGTTGGAATAATGACTTCCACCGTTGAAACCTTTCTAGGGCGCACAATGATGTTTATTTCTCATCCAACCTGTTCATAAGATCAAACAGACATGGATGAAGGGAAAAAACAAATACAAGCTTGATCCAAAACCTCTGTGGCCCCCAAGAAATCTTCAACGGTAGATGTTCAATTCACACTGTTTCCTATCGTGTGGTCCACTTGAGGTTTGGATATACTTCATTTTTAGGATCAACATCTAAAATTATCTGTTAAAATGGATGGACGGAGTGGATAAAATACATAAATCACGGTGGACCCCACAGAGTTTACTCGGTACGCGATCCGCTTCCTCGCCAGAGAATCCGAGTGGGCAAATCTGGGCAATGAATGTGGAACATTGCTGGTTCTTTTCCTCAACTTGATCTAACCGTCCATTTGCACATCACTTATGTTGCCTTAGGATATTACAGGAATGATTGATTTCGAGAAATGGCCCATCAATTTAGTGATTGATCAAAACAACGGTCCTGATTACCCTAGGCCTCTGCCGTATCTCCCGGGAGATGTGCCCGCATGCAATCTGAAGGCGTGGTAAAAGCAGAAGCAGATTAGGTGTTACCCGGATGACACGTTAGCGTGTGTTACCCTTGGGGTAGGTCCATCTTGATGATGTGTTGTATATCCACACCGTCCATCCGTTTTTCCATACCATTTTAGTACGTTGTCCAAAAAATAAAGTAGATCCAAATCTCAGGTGGACCACAACAAATAAAAAAGTGGTGATTGAATGCCTACCATTAAAAACTTCTAGGAGCCCACCTTAAGAAGATCTGCAATGTTGATTTGTCATCCAACCAGTTGATAAGGCCAATCAGACTTAGATGAAGGGAAAATACAAATATCAGCATGATCTAAAACTTTTGTGGCCTACGATATATTTTTATTGGCGTGGATATCGTTCTAAAATGAGCTGAAATAACGGATGAGCGTCGTGCATATACAACGAATTCATTTAATAGGGGGGCCTCAAATGGTAAGAGTAACACCATATCCACTCCCTGAAAAATTGCCGGGAGCGGATTGCCTGCAACTGGTCATATCTATCTGTCCACGACTATGTAGGGTCCACAGAGATGTTCGTAACAAATCCACTCCGTCCATCTGTTTTTGAAGACCACAAAAAGACAGAATTATAAAAATTAAGCATATGCAAAACTCAGATGGCCCACACCAACAAAACACTAGGAATAGCAACATCCACCATTGAAACCTTCCTGGAGCTGACCATGATGTTTATACGTCATCCAAACCGTTCATAGAATTATTATCACTCACATAAACGGTACGAACAAATATCTTCCTGATTCAAAACTTCTGTCTCCAGCAAACGTTTAATCATCACTTATTCATGTGGTGTGGCCCACATGAGTTCTTGAACGGCATAATTTTTTAATCTGATCTTATTTTTGTATTTAAAAACATGTGGACGGATTGGATTTATCACAGAAATCTCTATTGCCCCACACAGCTCCGGTCACAGAGATACTTCCGTCCCGGGGGCACAGGCAATCCGCGCACAAAAGCAAGAGGAATTATATGATACGTAGCCTGCTTGTTAGCAGAGTATGCACGTAATTTCAGTTAAAGACAAATGAAGGAAATTTCTTTGTAAATTTGTAATCCAGACCATTGGTAGTTTACATCCAACCGATATATTACCATTTCCCAAAATTCCCTACCATTTTGATATGTGTCCCACAGTTCGACGGTCAGTAAAGAAATACAACGGTCCATATTCAAATGAAAAAGATCCTAATATTAGTCGCTATGATCCTTCAATCTGGGCAATTTTGGACTTGCCCGAGTGGGTATCAATTCATCAGGCCCACCCTACCTCTAATATGGGGAGACCCAAATCAAACTGGTCCATTCATCAGATGACGGCTACGTCCTGCAAACTGCTCCCTCTCTCCACGTCGGTTCCACGTACCACACCCATCGGTAATTGAATAATAGAATCGTTTGAAGAGAGAGAAAATCTGTTTCCTTAATTAAGAAAGATTTTATATATAATTCGTCGAGACATAAAACTCCTCCGTTAGTCTCAAATCATATATGTGATGCGTACGGAAGAAATCCAGACCACAAATGAAGTGGGCCCTACTCCATCTAGGGTACATAGCTCAAAATCCACACTGGTTGGGAGGCCAAAGGATCAATTGCGTGGACTAACCATCACTTTGTGATTGGAGATAATTCTATTTTAGGGGAAGTATCCTCTTTTGGGTGACCCGCATGGGACCCACATGCAAGGCTATTGTACCGTCCATTTGCTCTTTTTTGTGATAAAGGAAAACATGAATGCCCGGCCCACATGCACCTACACCGTGACTTTAGACTCTGTATGGATACCCGAATCCATGCATTTAAGTTGTGGGGCCCACTATAATAGGCCACATCCCATAAATCACATCAAAGCATGATCAACGGTTGACAAGAAAACTGATCATCCAACAGATTGCATGCGCTTACACCATTCCTGTATTACAGGTGGGGAAAAAAAAAAAAAAAAGAATAAGAAGAAAAGTGATAGTTAGATGCACCTTTAAAACACTTGATATAAAAAGGAAAAAGTGATAGTTAGATACAGCTTGAAAACACTTATGTTTGGAGTGGATGTCACACACACATAAATAAAGATGAGACAGAGAAAGAAGAAAAATGCTGAGGAAAAAAGTAATGTATCTTAACATAAGATGTCACAACAAATGTAACTATCACTTCTTATCATTGGATAATATCTTAACATAAGCTGATACAATAAATGTATAAAATGTATATCACACATTTAATAAAAACAACACCAAAGGCTTTTATTGCATGGCTCTTCTAATAGAAGCTTTATGTAGGCTACACGAAGAGAAGATACAAAGTTAGCGTGCATTGTTAAAAAAATGTGTTCTATGTAGGCCATTCATAGCATCTTATGTGGTAAAGTTTGAGCCATTCCTTACTAATCAACTATATTTTAGTGGTCATTTAACCCTCTAATGACCAAAACTTGTAAAACTAATCAAACATTAATTAAAAAACATCCCAAAATACTAGTATTAGCATTAAAGTATGCTTTATCTCCTCAGTCAATACTCTGCAATGGCTAAAAAAACATGGTTGGTTACTCTAGTTGATCAATTCTCAAGTAGAGATGAGGTGGACGATTTGGATGGTGTCGGCCGTGGCAGCACGTATATGCCACATATACAGTGGTAGCATGGTCTAAAATGTGTTAATAGTAATTGGAGTTGAAACACAGCTTTCTCGTCCCACGTTTCTGAAGACATTTTGAAAGCGTCACAACCAACTCAATTAAATAATTTTATTTGTCATTGTCAATTTGAAAATATTATGAGACTCAGCTCAGACTTGAATTAGTCCTCCATTGGACTGAGTCAGCTGAGTCATAAATTGACCGAGTTTTCCAATTTTTCAATATATTATGGAAAAGCTTAGAGTAAGTATTGCCACCATACACATGTAAGGTAGCTCATGTGCACTCCACATGTGCTAGCATGGAAAATACGGTCAGGATCCAATCCATCCATCATGGGTTTCTTGGTGGGTTTGATGCATTTGCCCAGGAAGTTACTGATGGGCCATTTGCTTATTGCTAGCATTGGACCCATATGATCTAGGGAGTATGTTAACTTAGGTAGATATTTTGAGAAAACAATTTAACAATTGGACCCATTTGATGGACAAATATAATATTTCACTTGTCCGTTGTAGATGGTAGCCTTGGACAATTATAATATTTTACTTGCTCGTTGTAGATGGTAGCCTCGTACATGTGGGAGCTTAACAAAACTGCCTTAAGATGTGATGTGACTTTAGACGCACTGCATCATGTTGAAATTTGTGATTTTTTGAAAAAATTGAATATTTGAAAATTTCGAGATTTTGGTTTTGTTGTCAAAATATTTTGAAAATTACAAATGAAAAAGTAAGGTGTGTGTTTTGTCCTACATTGGAAATGGTAGGAGAAGATTTGAGGTTTATATGTGGAGTTGTGTGTAGTATTCTTATTGGAGCTTTGGAGATTGAGACGTTCGGGTTGCATGTTCCAATGCATAGTATTAGAACACACGTGCTCGGTCTCGGGCACGGGCGAAGACTAGGGCAGTGTGAACGGTCAAATTATTAATCCGAAATGGTCAAGTCGTTTCTGAAAACTGCTAGCAACCTTGAAAGCAACAACGGTCTGAAAACGGACGAGTCATGATGATCCAACGGTCATATCTCCCGATCTGACGATCAGAAACGGCTAAAATTAATGATCAATGGTCAGAAACATTTTTCAAACATTCTAAACCGTTGATGGCCACCTAGCAATGGTCCACTCCCTGGTGCCTATATAAACTGGACCATTCTTGTCTAAATTCCATCATCTCAAACTCACATCTCTCCTCATCCATCAGATCCTTCGGATTGCATATACATTTTAGAATATTGTTAACGCATCCTCTGTTTGATTTTGCCAGAAGATCTGCTACGTTGAATTGTTCCTAGGTGAACCCTTTGTGATTGCTGAACGCAAGATCCAAACAAACTTGTCATATCTTATAAGCAATTCGCCTGTAATCCATCCACAATTTGATGAGGGAGAAAATCACGCTTTAAAGATAACGTATATTTTATGTGATTCAGCCTGGTGAAGCGAAAATAATTTATTTTATTTTATTTTATTTTTTGGTATTTCCAACGCATCATATAAATAATTTTCCACTTATGAAAAGTGGGACATTAAGATTGTCTGAGCATCCCACTTATATAACCTATGACACAAAAATCTCTCAAATAGAAAGAGCTAAGTTATTTAACTTTTCATTGAAATGTGATTTGTAGTTGTATTTGTATGTCACACTCTGAAATTCAACACCTAAATACGGAGACTTTGGCATCGAGTTTCTATGTATAAGCTTAAGAGAAATGCATGTGTGTTATCATTTAAGTTCATATTAATTTTATACACAAATAATCAAAGTAATACATTTCAACTTAGTGGATATAAAACAAAGTAAAGATAACAAAATTAATATATATATAGGGAAAATCTGCGAAGATACAATTCCAAAAATAGTGTCCACCCATATGAGAATTATACAAATCATAATAAATGTAACATTCACGAAAAATACAACTACCAAGAAGGAAGAAGTTCGAGATCTATTGGGGTGCCCTGAGCACACTACCAATTGGTCATATTCCCGAGTCATCTGCATATGTCAAATATATGGTGTCAAAAGCCAACATAGTGAATAAATATCCCTAAGATTTTACTCAAGATCTTTTAGTAATAAGGACTTTCACGACAAATACTTATTTCTATATGTAATACTCTTAAGAATACTACTTCTAATGCATAGATACTAAGTAAGTTACACATATTATCAACACAATCAAGCGTAGGTAATGATAGAATAACAAAACAATCATTTCCTATTTAGTCTTTTTAGGTACATGAATGCTATATGATGTTGCATGATCCTCACAATCCAACACTCCCTCAACAAGTGACTTCAATGCATATTTTACAAAATTGGAACACTCACTCAATAAGCGATTCCTTCGTAAACTACATATCTTAGGATATGCATGATTATCTACGTAATTATTCATCCCAGTTTATACAGTAGGCTGACGAAGTTAAGATACCAACATTATATCACGAGTCATTATTTGGATCACATGGCTCATCGCGTCACGTAACAACTCCTTACCAATATATCTTAATCTAAATTAAGGCATCGTCTGTTATATCTAGAGGTGGGCATCGAGTCGAGTCGAGGTGGGCCAAGCTTGGCTTGGCTTGTCTATGATGTACTCGAGTTCGAGCTCGAGCTCGAGTGTAACGCCCCGGAAAATCAGGGGTCGTGCATAGACACAACTCCCGAGTTCCCGAGTGTCACTTATCATGCATTTATGGTTTTTTACGATTAGTCATGTTTAACTGCACAATTTGGAATTTCCTGAGCATGAAGCACAATCGCACCATTCTACTGAAATGAAGGTTATAACACATATATACAGGTCAAAAAAAATAATAAAGGGTCGCCTAAGGCGTTGCCCAATGAACAACAAAAGAATGCTATGTCTAAAAATAGTAAAGTTGAGCCCGTGGCTCAAAGAAATCCAAATTCGGCCCGATCAAACCGATGGAGAGCCGCCCATCACCGCAAGTAGGAGAGTCCGTCCTCCTCGTCCAAGCTCGCCTCGCAGTGCTCCTCATGCCCTGAGTCACCTGCATCTATGAATGGGTCTGGTTGGTGTTTTAAAACACCGTCCCAGAGTGGGAGTGAGTGATCAACTCAGTGTGAACTATTGATCTCAAGTTACAACAAGCATCAATTGTAATATGAACTTAATAAAAAGCAACTATTCATCAACACCTAATAACTCTTATTTAAAATGCATGCATGCGGGATGATATGATGCATGCCCTCGCCACAACACTCCCTCAAGCGACTCCATCTAACGATCGCATATGACAACACTACCTCAGAGCGACCTCGACTTCCGAGTCGCCACCCTAACTAATGCGTGCAATGCGATCGTGTTAGCCGAGTTATTAGTTAAGTCCATTCATCCAGCAGGTTGGGGATTCTGATTCACCCTACGTATCAATGCCCTAAACTGGTTGCGAGGCCAAGACCCCATCAATGTGTGAGGCCGAGGCCCCGCGGTCCGTGATCCCGTCGGGTTCCTCATCCCCGACTCCAAGCACATGAGGAGTGCCGAAAGGAAGGGATCGCTCGCGGTCACTACGGGGGAGGCGCGGTACCCAGCGTAGGCCGACTGGCTCGGACATAGTGTCCCATTCCACCATGCCCGACTCACGAGGTCGTGGACCAATTTCAGTGGGTTATCGTTGGGCTACAACGGTTGCGGGGTGGTTCGGGTTCCATACATGAGTGAACAAACAGGGTTGACAAACAAGGTTGGTCGACAAGTGGGTTAGACCGCACGGCCAAAGGCGAGCATGAGACGAGTGACCTCGGGCACAAGGGACCCATGTAGTCGAATCTGACCACTCGAACACACCCGCCCAAACCCATGGATATAGCCCTAACATAGTCCTACCGGTGGGACTACCGTCTCTCATCATGTTCCTGACCAACCCAAAGATGTGAAGGGGATCCATAACATACCAAGTATCAATGCATCATCTAACATAAATGACATCATATTCTCATGCTTCTCAACAAACAATTCTAAATTTTCCACCAACATGTAAAGCTACTAATATTATAAACAAGAAGTGTGTGTGTGGTGTGAGTTGGTGAGGAAGTTAAGACCTTCCTACATCCCTTCGGATCAAAATACATAAAAATTTAGGAATCGTACGTTTTATGAGGCACATCATATGAGAAGATCAACAAGGTATGAGCATCTAATCGTCCATACACCAAATCATGTGGAAGGCAAGAACAACATCATGTGGAAGGTAAGAACAACATCATGTGGAAGGTAAGAACAACATCATGTGGAAGCCCAACATACAAATCTAACAAACATACAAGTCCTAGGGTCTCTCTAGATTCTCCAAACATAACATTCAAGCAACCAAAATCATTAAACACATATTAAAATTGGTGCTAGGCCACCTAAGAACAATAGTCCGCACCTTCGAATTCGTTGAAGGCTTGGGAACGCCCTAGGAGGGTGGATTTCGGGGTAGATCGGCCGGAATCCCTAAAGGTGACCACTTGCTTGTTAGATTCCCAAGTAAATCTCCCTCATCACAAGGGTTTCAAAGAAAATAGGGAATGGAGCTTACCTAGTTGCTCAACGGGCGAAATAGCGGTTGTGGGGTGAGGTTTCTTCTTGGAGAAGAGGTGGGAAGATGCAAGATTGGCTTCCTTGGGCCCCACCTCGATCTAGGGTCCACACTCCTCCTTCTTCACTCTCTCTTCCTCCTCCTTTCTCCTCTTTCTCTTCTCCCTTTTCTCTCTTCTCTCTTTCCTCCTTTTCTCTTAGGGCAAAATCGTATGGGAGAGGGGTGCCCAAAAGAAACACCTTTTTATAATTCCGATTTGGTGCAAATGGCCCCAAGGGCTAGGTTTTTACTATACTAGACTTATGGGAGGGTATTTTAGGATCTAGGGCCCTATCACCCTCCGGCCACCAAATTCGGCGTGTAGGTGCCTTATGGCCCGATTAGGGCCCATGCAAAAATTAAGGACGAACGGATGAACGGATATATGATCGAGAAAGAGTTTCGACCTTTAAGTGGTCTGTGGGGCCCATTTTGGTGATTGGAGCATTTCGATGGCCCTCTGGCCATGAAATTTATAGGATAAGTGGTCCATGGCCCGATGAGGGGCCTTACAAAATTTGGGAACGAACGGATGCGGGGTTTGGTCGTACGGGTCCGATTCGCGATCAACGGTCATCGTGCCACGATCGGGGCCCAGATTTGGTGGGCAGGCGTTGAAAAATACATTAAACCTTCACCATAAATTTGAAAGAAATCCAACGGCTGGAAGGCCCGGAGTCTCAGTTTCTTTTGTCAGTGCCAGATTTTAATCTGGCATTGGTGGGGCGCATTGGGCAAGCGCCAGATGGTACTTCTGGGTGTCCACTGGGTCCGCAGTCCGCGATGGACCACAAGCCCAGTGAGATCTATGATTTTCTAAAATTTTAGATTTTTCTGACCCTTCACGGTCGCTGGGTGGCCTACGTGGGCCGTCTTTAAGTGTAAATAGTCATCTGGCTTAGCGGCCCGCACTAGGCCTTATCACGGTCTGTCTAGTCTACTCTAATGGGCTAATCCTAGGTTAATTAACTCATGGTACCCCACCACAAGAGGTTTAACCGAACGGCCCTGCAGAGAATCCTACGTGGACGCCCCAGGACACTGTGCTGATCGGACAAGATGTTTCATGATTAATCGAACTTGTGCGGTTCTTTACTGGTATTACACGTGTATGGGAAAACATTGAGTGCTAATGGTCATTAAGTGATATTATAAGTTAATTAATAAAAAAAAATCAATGATTTTTGGAACTCCAAAACAGTGAAAATCCGGGGTGTTACATCGAGCTTGGCCTCGAGCTCAACATTGAAGCTTAGCTTGTTTGCCAAAGTTATCGAGTTGAGTTCGAGTCGAGCTAGTGGTTTGAGTCGAGTCGAGTTTACCTCGAGTCGAGCTCAAGCTTGTTGGGTGAGAGAGTAATGGATTCTGTTCTTGATCCTCCTCCATTGATGAAAAATTCAAAAATCTTAAGAGAATCAAGGCAAAACTCAATGAAAAAACCAAACAAAGCTTCGAATGGATGAGAAAACCTGTAAGAACCGATTTGTTCTTGATCTTCTTCTACCAGCAGAAATCCAAGTACTAGAAAAGAAACAAAGTAGAACACATATCAGAAATCCAAGTAAAGAGCTCTAGCCAAACAAATCATTGGATTTCCTTGAAGCTCTAACAAATCTGAGAAGAACCCGCTCGAATTTCTTGGGTTTCTTGCCTAAGAAGTAGATCTCAAGAGATTGAAATCATATTATTGTGGAGTTGAAATGAAAACTGGTGGTGGTGGTCGAGGCGGGCGTGCGACTGGCAGTGGGCAGAGAAAGAGAAGAAAGGGAAAGGGAAGGGGGTGCGTGCGGTCGGGTAGAGACTTTAAAGTTTTTTTTTTCTTTAAAGTTTAAACTTAAAACTTATATTAATAATATATATATTATAATATTTAATATATTTATTAATTGAGCCGAGTTGAGCTCGAGTTCGAGCTTCGAGTCAAGTCGAGTTGAAATGTCCCCTGGTCGAACTTGGCTTGAACTCAACTCAAGCTTCAAATAATTAGTTGGCTTGGCTTGAATCGGCCATTCAAGCTGAGTCAATCCAAGCTGACTTGAGCCAAGTCGAACGAGCTTTTCGAGCTAGCTTGACTCGTGAACAGCCCTAGTTATATCTCATAAATTAATAATTTCAAAGGTATGTCATGATACCCTATAATATGTAAAGCAATATGGTAAGGGTGGTCATCTGTAAGACCCGTATCCTATACCGTACTGTTCCGTAGGCTTCCACGGTCCTCCCGGTCGAATTCCAGCAACCCTCAACTTGTAATCGGTGTTTGTGTGCAATCTTGAGTCATATCCCATATTCCAGAGTCAACACGACCTGAGACTTATACCCTTGCGACCGCGTCGTCGCCGCGTCTCGTGTGCTGATGCGATACCCAGGCTAGGAGATGTGAGCCCACGTTCAGTTCGAGGAAAACAGCGCGCGTTGTAAAATCCAAGAGAATCTCTACAACATGTTCCATTAATCAAGTGAACATCAATCACCTCATGTGAAGTACAAGAGAAACCCCATAGTCAACTCTCTCTCTTACACACCCATACATATCAAGTACATACCCATCACCCATCACTCACTCCCCATCATTCCATCACTCACACCCTCCCTCTCTCTCCTTACATCACCTCTCCTCTCTCTCTCTCTCTCTCTCTCTCTCTCTCTCTCTCTCTCTCTCTCTCATTTCTTCATTTCCAAGCAAACCCCCATGAAAAATCCAACATCCAAGGGAGAGGAGAAAGCTAGGTGTAGCCCACCTCCCTACCACCCTATCCCACCATCTAAAAACCATCTTCATCGTTAAAATGCATTCCCTGGAGCTTTAGGATGTGTTAATGGAAGAAGTCTAAGAAGATCAAAGGTGAGTGTTCAAAGCATTTGATATTAATTTTTGATGTAAGGCCCACTTGTGGTGGGACCCGTTTTGATGTATGTGTTGTAGATCCTAGAGGGCCCCATAGTAGCGGGGTCCCTCATCACACCGCTCTCTCTCTCTCTCTCTCTCTCTCTCTCTCTCTCTCTCTCTCTCTCTTCCCTTTTGTGGCCCACCTTGATGTTGATCCATGCCGTCCACCTTCGTGGGACCCGCCAGATGTATGATTCCATCCACACCGTCCATTTGTCTAGGACAGTAGGACCGTCAAAGATATGTATTACATCCACTTTATCCCTATACGTGGGACGGTGTGACCCACCAAGATATAGGTGTTTTATCTGCGTTGTCCATCCATGGAGGGCCCACCTGCATACGTCCAGTGGTCAGGTCCTGGACCCTGGACGTTGGACTAAAAGAAATAATATATATATATATATATATATTATATTGATATTATATATATATATATATATATATCTTATATGGTGGGCCCTACGTGGGACCCACCGTGATATATGTATTTTATCTTGCTGCAACAGTAGGATGGGACCCATGTGTGAGTGGACTCCACGTGGGGCATGCATTTTATCAACGCTGCCTATCTTCATTTAACCCATGTCATCCACCTGTTTTGCAATCCACACCGTCCAGCCAGCCAGTGGGCCACAACCATGATGTATGTGCAATCCACTCCATTCGTCCATCCAGACGGTGTGTATCCACACCATCCATTTAATTGGTGGGCCACGTGTGTGGATCCCACCATAATGCATATGTTATATCTATGTTGTCCGTCCTGGACGTTGGATTGGATATAATAATAATAATAATAATAATAATAATAATAATAATAATAATAATATATTAACATAATATAATATATTATATTTAATGGTGGGCCTACGTGGGACCTGCCTCTTTGAAAACTGATTGGCTGGTCTACCGTTCACCATCTATATAGCTGTTGTATGGCATCAGCAGGTGGGTGGGTTTGATCCACACCTTCCAGACCTTGGACGGTGGGACCCACCATGATGCACGTGTTGTATCCATACCGTCCAACCATTTTGAGAGATCATTTTATGGCATGAGAAAAGAATGACTCAGATCTGAAGTTCAAGCGAACCCCACTATTGAAAATTAATGGGGACAGTGATATCCACCATTCAAAACTTCTTAAGGGCCACTGCAGTTTCCAAACAAGCTGATATTTTTATTTTCACTTCATTTATCTCTTTGTTAACTTATGAATCGTTGGATCTCAAAAATGCATCACGGTGAGTCCTATAAATATTTAACGGTGGGTGTGGCTTCTCCCACAATTTTCTGTAGTGGGCCCTATAGGATTTTAATGGTAAAGATCATTATCACCACTACTAATTGTGGTATGGTTCAATGATCTTCCAATCATCATCTCCGCCGCTATTTGGAGTGCGGTCCAGATGATCTTTCAATATGATTTACCTTTGGCATGTGGTGTGGCCTGTGGATGCGGCCCACTTGATGTGTATGAGGCCCATGTGCAGGGCCCACCTGTGATGTATATTAGACCCATGTGTAGGGCCCATCTATTGTGTATTTGAAGCCCATGGGTTGCGGCCCATTGTGATATATTCAAGGCCTATGGGCAAGGCCCATCGTGATGTATTCGTAGCCTATGAGCAAGGCCCATTGTGATATGTATTAGGCCCATGACGCGTGGCCCTTTTGACGTATACGAGGCCCAGATACGTGGCCCATTTGATGCATATGAGACCCATGTGTAGGGCCCACATGTTATGTATTTGAGGCCCATGAGCAGGGCCCACTTGTTATGTATATGAGGCCCATTGATGCGGCCCGTGGACGCGGTCCGCTTGATGTATATGAGGCCTACTGGTGCGGCCCATGTGATATGGCCGACTCGATATATATGAGGTCCATTGCGATGTGTGATTACTCCATGATGTATGTAATGATGATTAGGGCAGGCCATACCTTGGGAGCAATGATGGTTAAATGTCCACACTGATGGGCGATGATGGTTGAATGTCCACATTGTGACCTTACCTTAGGCCTTGTTAGGCCCATTCTCGCCGATTCTGATTGTCGAGGCCGATTCCAATTGTCGAGGCCTATTCCGATTACTGAGGTCAATTCCATTTGTCGAGGCCGATTCCGATTGTTAAGGCTGATTCCGATTGTCGAGGCCGATTCCAATTGTCGAGGCTGATTATCGAGACCCATATGATGTATATGCGGCCAGTAGTTAAGGCCCATTGTGATGTGTATTCGACCTGTGTTTGAGGCCCAATGTGATGTATATGTGACCCGTGTTTGAGGCCTAATGTGAGGTATATGTGGCCCGTATTTGAGGCCCATTGTGATGTGTATTCAGCCCGTGTTTAAGGCCTAATGTGATGAATATGAGGTCTATGTGATAAGGCTCATTGTGATGCATTTGAGGGTCAGGCGATGGAGCACATTGTGATGTATATTAGGCCCATGTATGAGGCCCATCATGATGTAGCTCTTGAGTGAGGCCCATGGTGTTATATATATTAAGCCCTTGTGTGAGGCCATGAATCCACTATATGTTAGGCTCTATGTGGGTCATTCCGTGGGGCAATGTTGGTACAATATCCACATTGTTGAGGTCGATTGTTGATGTCGGTTATTGATATCGATTATGAGTATGTGACAGCATAACATCATGATACATGATTATACACATCATCTGCATTTTTGTTATGAGATATGATTGACCATTGCATATGTCATAGTGCCGGTGCTTTACGGGACTCCCTGATAGGCGGAGTTATCCCACATGAGCACATAGTATGCGTAAGATTGATGCATGATTGGACTGCATGACTCATACATCTTGCATTGTGTGATGGTGATTACTGTACGCCCTAGCGACATCAGGGTTGTAACCTTCACAGGCATATCATAGATGGCCAGATGGGACACCGAAAATATGCTATTAGCATCGGGCTACCATAGATGGTCTTGGGTGAAAATCTCTAAACTCTCTTAGTACCAGAGGACGCCCCAACGTCGAGACCGAGTGGATATACATGAGCGCCCAGGTGCTGAATACCAGGAGGTTACATCTCCCACTATGTTGTGGTTGATTGGGAGGGGGTGTGGCCTTACCCGCCCGAGGGAGTAGGCATAGCTAGGCTGAGTTTGACCAGCTCGAGGAATGGGTCCGCTAGCGACGAGCCGGGTAGGTATTGGCAGACTACTAGCCAGGCGAATAATGAGGTCTCTTCCACTTACCCAGTCATGTGCTTGATGGGGCAGCAGGTGACATCGAGTGTACTAGACCCCGGTGATGATCCCAGAGAGGAACTGTACTAATATGTGGACTTATTGAGCAGGAGTTGCATACTAATTCATTCATTCACTATCCACTCGGACTGGTGGTGCGCAACTATTTGTTACGTGTACCTTCGCAATGGCCAGGATTTCAGTTGAGGCGCGCGACTAACTTGAGATCAGGAGTCTACTACATTGAGTTTGGTTATCCAAATTTAGGTATGAGACTGGTTTGGATAGAAGTCCCTTGTGATGGACCTCATAGCTTACGATACTACGTGCTATCATCTCGACTTCACTCCAGCTTGGTCATTTCATTCACACCGCATAATTGCATTGCATTTATGGTATTTAACATTTTGGGTTGTCATATTTCTGCATTTATATGGCCTAGATATGACTGACGGTATTCGTGGACTCATCAGGATTTGCATATTGCATTGCATCATCGACATCTGCTATTTGGCTTACTGTCTCCGCATTGTATAGCTGATCTACGTTGCTTCATCAGTATATGATATTATTTTTATTATAATTTTTACATCGCATAGCTTGGATAAGGCTAATGGTATTTATGGGCCTATCAGCATGTTTTCACATTACTCTGATATCATATGATTTATGAATTTTACAGTATTTATGATATTGTATGATTTATAGGCTTGCCAGTATTTCCGCTTATTCTGATTATTCTGATATTGCTTACTTAGCACTTACTTTGTACACACACTTTCACCGCCCACTAAGCTTTCTATAAGCTTATGCATGATAGATGCGTGTAGGTGGCGTCAGGTCGCAGCAGCGTTGAGCTTGGAGCATGCAGCGGACCTCTGGAGCTTTGATTTTTGATATATGTATTTCCTTTTCAGCATTGTATTCAAATGATTATATTAGTGGATATGTGATGATGATGTTGGCTTTGTGATTTGGATAAACTTGTGGTTATGCTTCTTACAAGATAAATGTACGTTAGAAAATCCTCCTTATAGGATCCCAAGATCGGAATCTAGCGTATGGGCCCTGGGAGCCAAGAGTGGGGTACTATGGAGGCTGTCGGCACCAGATTCGGCGATCAGGATTCCTGTGAGTCTGATCTCCGGGTTTGAGGCGTGACATCATCTAAATACCAAGTATGAATAATCAATTCAGATATGCGGGCTTGTCACTTAAAAATTAAATTAATATAAAGAAAATTACTTGTAACCCATTTTCATTCACGCCCAGGTCATTTGAACGGTACTCCGGAACACTACCATTGGTCGTGTATTTGATGAGAGTAGTTCTAATAATAATCTACCACCTCTATTAATGCTCATTAGTTACTATGTGTAGGCTCGTCACCCCAACATAAGCCGACAGCTCAAACACGATGTCTCATACCACCATGCTTGGCTCATGGGTCTTTGTAGGATCGTAACGTACTAATAATAGTTATGAGTAAACTTAAATCAATGGTAATAGTGGTATCCCAGATTCTATTGAATGTTATACAATTACTAAACATAAGAATGATTGAGCCCTACATTAAATTGATGTGATCGACTATGGAGGACCCCTGACATATTAGCATTAGGTGTAAGGCATCCCATATACTTCGAACTATTGTTGATTATTCGTGTTCAACTTCGATTCACCGCATAATTCCGGGATAGCCACCCCAAAGCGGGCCATCCTCTTAATCAAATAATTCAGGGAGCTCGATCTATCATAACGACAATTTGGATTTAACAATTATATAAGCATAATCACAAGAAAATTTAATACCACACATAGGTATACCAATTGAACACATATATGAATTACTACAATCCAACCAACACCAATGCAATCTGACTTATATCAGCATGTACAATTCGGTAAAATTCAATATGCATTAATACTATTCGATTTATATCAACGTTTCTTAACATTCGACATCGAAAAGTTCTAATATTAGGAATTTCATATCACTCAAATATTTCATTGAGCTTGTTATTAACTACATACAAAACATACAATCATTTAAAATGCTAAGTAAAAACTTAAGGGTAAATATTCACCTTAGAGTTAAAATCATCGATTCGAATGTTGCCCTAATGTCGGAAATTTGGGGAAAACGTTCCAAACTCTAATTCAACGAAAATCTCATTGTTAGTAACATGATTTCTAACCTAATTAGATTTTAATCAAGGGTTAAGGGTTTTACTTGACTTAATTTGAGCAAACCCCAACTCGATTCGACAAGTCTGGGCCTAGAATTGGTGTACAACGGCATCCACTTGGGGTTATTCTCAAATATGACTTCTTCAATAGCATGAGCCGCTCCTAATCGATCATAGGGACCCCAAGTCCTAACGTGAACGTATCTTAAGGTTATGGTTTTTGCAGAAAAATTAATTCTTAAACCAATTAAATAGGCTAAGGTAAAATTCATGAAATTCTAACACTAAAGGGATTGAAATTGGAAAGTATGATTCATTTCTTACCTCTAACTCTAAATGGGGTGGATCCAGTGGAGAAATTGGTGACTCGTACGGATTGGTTGGAGCATTAGCAACCCATAAAATAAGGAATTCCAAATCGTTCTCTCTCTCTCTCTCTCTCATTCTCACTCTCTTCCTCTTTCTCTTTTCCTCTCTTCATCTCTTTCTTTCTCACAATTGAGAGGTAAAAAATGAATCATACTTCCCAACCTAAGTTTTTCTAAGATAAATTGTATGAATCTCACCTAATTCCTTTGAATTTAGTGTAGGAATCGTTTTCCTCCAAAACCTTAATCTTAGGAGCTCAAAAAACATAAATTCTTTCTTAATGTGCGGACCATTATTCCTATATTGTCATTTATCGACCTTTGAGGGTCTCAGTTAATGATTTATTGCTGTAGATGGCTTAATGTATACTAACATATCTATATTTCGATTTTGATTTGCAACATGTGTTATTACTTATTTATTGATGCCCACATGTTCGATAAAATGCTTAAGTGATTATGTTGTTTTATTGATGCTCACATGTTTAAGAAAATGCTTAAGTGATTATGTTGTTAAATTTATGCTTAATATGAAATCTCGTTATGATTGCCTAATGAATTGTTAGCTCTTAGTAATCTTAGAATTGCTTACGATGTTACTTTAGTCAATAAATTGCTTGAACCAAGGGGTGACCCGAGTTAGGTTGGTCACCAAAGGCTTGTTCGATTGACCTGAGTTGAACACGGACGACCGGCAATAGCTGAACTATATGGAATGCTTGCACCCAATACCGGTTGCGCTCGGGTTCTCTTACATCTCAAATTAGTTTAACGGCTGACTGATCATGATGTTTACTATGTATGACACGACCAAATTGAATTTGAGATACCCCGTTCCCATGGATAAGTCCAGTTATAACCATTAGTGCATTACGATCCCACAAAGACTCATGAGCCGAGCATTGTGGTATGAGATACCGTATCCAAGCTGTCGACCTATATTAGGGTGATGAGCCTCCCCACAGTGACTAGTGAATACTGATGGAGATGAAAGATTGTTGTTCGAACTACCCATACCAAATACCCCGTCGATGGTTTTGTGCCAGAGTACCATTTGAAGGACCTAGGCGGGAATGGAATTTGGTAACGAGCTATTTTCTTTGTGTAGATTCAATTTTTATGTGACAAGCCAACACCTTTGAATTGAGTGATCGTACTTGGTGTTTGAGTGATGACCCACCCGAATTGATCCTCATACCTTTGATTATCATATCGTACCTTTGGAATTGTTGATTTATGAGATATAACGGGTGATATCTAAATTTGGATCAAGGGACACTGGGGAGGAGCTGTTATGTGCCGTAACAAGCAACGCGATTCAGGTAATAACTTGATATATAACATCGATATCTTAGCTTCGTCAATTTGTTTTATGAACTGGAAGTAATAATTATTCGACTAATCATACACATCAATCGCATTGCACTAGAATATGATGTTATGATTTAGCGTTGAAGTCGTGAGATGAGGGAGTGTTGGCATTTACGAAATAGGCGTTGAAGTTACTTATGAGTGAGTATTGGATTGTGCTATAGACACCTTACCCAGATCATATCCTGACCTGAACCGAACCCTAGCCATGATCATATCCTGACCTGAACCGAACCAAACCCTAGCCCAAACCTCAGCCTAAACTTAGGACCCAGCCTAACCTTAACCCAAACTTCAGCCTAAACCCTAAACCCAGCCTAACCCTAGCTTAAACCCTAATCCAAACTTCAAACCATTACCCAGGCCGAAGCGTACATACAAATTAGTACAAAACACACCTATTTGAGCCTAAAAGCCCGAAAGAATACTTCCAGACGAGCTAGAGCACCAAACAAAGCCCACCGACTATAGCTCGGACCAAACCAAGCTTGGGCGGTAGTCGGACTACCGTGGGCAGTAGTTGGACTGTCGTGGGCGGTAATCCCACTGCCACTCCATAAACGGACAGTTGTCTTCTCTGATCAACAATTATCCCTCATCCCAAAGTCAACTTTTTTGTGGATTTACCCCCTTAGCCTACCTTATTTATCATTTTACCAACCTCCAAGAGCCACTGAAAGCATGCCACTTGGCATTCCTCTCTCCCCAACCAATCCCAAGCTACCATGTCAGCTGTTACCCCTCTCAAATTCAGCAATTACCATATTACCATCAGAAAAGGCTATAAATAGCCTTCTCCTCTTCACATTTTAAATAACTTCTCATTTCCAAAATCCAAGTGAGAGGGAAAGATAGAGAGAAATGAAGAGAGTGAGGGTAAGAAGGAGCTCTCAAGTCTCCAAGATCAGATTTTTCAGCTACCCTTTAACATCCTCCCAACCACTCAACCCACCAGTCTAGCCCGGATTGATCATGGTGCAATCCATGTCTTAGCCTACTCAAGATCAAGCTAAAGATCTTTTCATTTAGTTTACATACAAGCATTCGTCATAACATTTCTTCCTTTCTCAACTCCCTGCTTCTCTAGATTTCTAGTGAACGTATGATCTGTGACTTGTCGTACCGCGGATCTTGTTACATCAGAAATTTCTAATGATCTAGTCAACTTTTCTTTACCTTTTTACATAAGCATCATTACATCCGCTTTCTAGACACATCGTTGGACGTATGATCTATGGCTTGCCGAAATCTCGGATCTTGCCGCATCAGAAATCCACGTGTGCCTAGTCCTACTTCGATCACATCATTCATCCCTTGAGATTTTCTTACCATACCAAGTAGAGACCGTACATTTATACGGGGCAAAGAGGGTATCTAACACCTTCACTCTTTGTAACTGAGTTTCCTTACTCAAAATCCCTGATCGCAAAACAGGAGTCAATTTAAGGTAGGAGGATCTTCGGATTTCTCCAACCTTACATATTCCACGGGTTCTAGCCGATTGTGGGATTTTGAGATTAAGTGGCTGGTGGTGACTCCAAACTGACAATCAAGGTTACATACCCCCACAACATACACACAAGAAAAAGGACAAAAAGCCAAGATCACCTAAAGAGCATGGGCGCCGATCTCCCAGCGTTCACAACTGCATTATTTCATAATCTCATTCTTTCATTTAACAAGAGTTTTTAGGAAGTGCTTGATTTCTTGTTTATCATTATTTGTGCTGATTGAGTCGATAACATGTGTAACTTAGAACTAAAGAAACCACCGAGGTAGCTACTTACTCCCACTTGGGACAGTGTTTTAAAACACCAACCAGACAATATTGTTGATGCATGTGCTATTGAAATATTTGATGAGTAGTCTTGGATCGGCTTACGCTTTAACTATAAAGTCTTAGTAGTGTTGGACGAAATTAAAAATCCTTACATTTATTTCAATTTTTTGCATGTATATGTTGGAGTCCCTCGACTAGGTGTGCTCTGTGTGTTGATTTTATTGTATGTTCATTTTGGCTTCTATAATATCTATTTTGGACAATCACCACTATTGAAATTGTACATTTAACTGTTACCCTATATTTATGGGATTTGTTATCTCTGCTTGACTTTTGATGTCGCTGATGTAAGGCTACTCTGATTATTAATCATGGGTGAACATTAATTGGATTGTGTGGGCGCGTGAAAACTCGTCCACGTGCATTTTTTGTTACGTTAACACTTGGGAACTCAAGATCGGGTGTCGATTTTCGAAGCATTATATTCGCCATAGTAGAAAAGTAAGAAATATATCATCACAATTTATCTATAAAACTAAATATATACAAAATTCAACTTTTTAATGTATAGACGAGGTTATTAAAAAATTTAACTTCAAAGATACTTTACTTCTAAAAAATGAATATCAAAACTATATCTTAACAATTTACATATAAAAATCAAAATTTGGTGCATTGTCCGTGCATAAGGATATTACGAAATACTATAGATTACTTGACACGCGTACGAAGATACGCATATAAAGATGATACATGCTAATTCCTAGCACATCTTTAACAACGTTATTCTTGTGGACCTTTTAGCTCATTATAACTATCTGTTCGAATTTTTGTCTTGTATAATATTGCTATTCTTGTGAACCTTTTAGCTTACTATGAATATGAGTTGGAATTTTTTTAGTCTTGTATAATGTCTTGGTACATGCTTTGTTGCATTTGAATACAACCAATGAAAACAATTTTAAAATGGGAGCTTCCTTGCATAAACAATTCAGATATATATATATATATATATATATATATATATATATATATATATATATATATATATATAACCAATCCAACCACTAAAATCCCAAACGTATCTTATTACAATACGTTTAGATGTATTCTAGCATAAACCTCTTTGAACCTAAAGAAAGAGGCTGGATTCACCATAAAGCTTCTTAAGTTAAGCTTAACCTACATGGGGATGCGTGGGAATCACTTGATGTGTTCATGACATCGGATCGGTCCATCAACGTTCAACTTGGTTCCAAAAGTCAGAGGGATCCGAAATTCAGGGCACACAATGCATGATCATGCATAAATCCTTTAAAATCATATCGTGTGGTTCACCTGAGCTTTGAAATGGCGTAATTTTTTAGCTACCCATTCATCAAAACGAGGATCATTGTCTGAATGGATTGGATGGCATATAAAAGCTAGGTGGGTCCCACATAATCTGAAAGGTTTCTAATGGTGGGGATTGCTATCCCAACTGTTCCTTATGGAGTGGCCCACCCGAGCTGGATCGACCTAATTCTTGGACTCCATGGAAAACGCCATGGAATAAATACACATTATGAACAGATTCGATGTCACCCATACATTAGGGTAGGCCCCACACATTTCATTGGAGTTGTCCGGTCTTTGTAAAATATAGTCTCCTTTATTTTTATAGATTTTCTGGCTAAGTCACAGTCATTGGTTTCGTACCGACATGCATTGCCCGTGCCCCCAGGCCAACGGGAAGTTTGGTAGGCAGAAGCTATGTGGGGCCCACCATTCGTGAGATCCACTTCGTCCATCGACTTGAAAAGCCCACGCAAGGATTGTTAGACAAAATCGAGGTAGATCCATATCTCGGTTGGCCCACGTTATAGGAAACAGTGAGAATGGAAATATCCACCGTTGAAACTTTTCCGAGGCACAACTTGATGTTTATATTCCATCCAAACCGTTCATTAGGTTATTCCCAGTGCGATGAACTGAAAAATAAATATATCAGTCCGATCGCAAACTTATGTGGGCCACGAAGGCTTCAATGGTGACTGTTCAATCTCTACTGTTTCTTGTAGAGCGATCCATTTTTTTTCTATCTTCCTCATTTTTTGGATTCCCAATTCCCATCGTATTGTGAGATGGACGGAGTGGATAACTCACGGACATCACGTTGGCTGCCGGGTAGGCCTATGGGAATTCCACGTTGGCGAGGGACAGGCATTTCTCATCTGTCTTGTATCATGGATTCATGGGGTAGATAAAATCACATCCGCATATGATACCGAATCTGAGAGTATATTCGCTGATTCTGGAAGTTTTCAAAGGGAAAAACCTCTTGCCTCAGTGTCAGCCGTCAGCGGATTGCAAGTGCCCCCGGGGACCAGTGCCAGGGGCTATGTGGGGCCCACTTAGATGTCCATAACAAATCCATTCCGTCCATCTGTTTTTAAAGACTACAACAGGATAGGAATCTAAAAATCAGGTATT
Organism: Magnolia changhungtana; assembly: GCA_030180095.1. Taxonomy (NCBI): domain Eukaryota; kingdom Viridiplantae; phylum Streptophyta; class Magnoliopsida; order Magnoliales; family Magnoliaceae; genus Magnolia; species Magnolia changhungtana. Next base: position 10,485,869 of record JASAUF010000662.1, read on the forward strand.
TTCAAAATCATTTGGGTCATACTAGATGGAACACTGGGAATTGGACGCCTGGATGTGACATAAGTTTTGTATCAGGATGCTATTTGTTTCTGCAGTTTTTATGATTAGAGATAACCTTATGAATGGTTTGGATGACATATAAATATCATGGTCAGCTCCAGGAAGGTTTCAATGGTGGATGTTTCGGTTCCCACTGTTTCGTTTGAGGTGGCCCACCTGAATTTTGTAAGTACCTGATTTTTGAAATCCCATCTACTTGTGGTCTTTAAAAACAGATGGACAGTTTGGATTTGTCACAGACATCTCTGTGGTACCCACACAGCCCCTTGCATAGGTATATCTCCCTGCCCATGGTATATGCAAGAACAAATCAGCACCGTAGACTCTTCCGTATTATGCCTTTGTTTGGCTGAAAACTTACGCCATTGAAAGAAAAAACAGTGGCGGTATTTTGTGTCCACGGGTAAAGGTCTACTTTAGTAAGTAGGTTTTGTTTCGGTCGAATGAAAAAACGTGGGTGGTACCTCGGGTCTATAGTAAAAAATTACGTATGCATTCTGCTCTTTGCCTCAGCGTGCTCTGTGGCCGCTCATTCACCGTACTAAAACCTATCCAGACCGTCCAAAAGTTGGCGCGTAAAGCATATACCACAGAAATCACATTGATCGGACGATCACAGCCGTCTGATTCCACCATATGAACTTCGACCAGTGAACATTTTCCAAGTGTCCATTTTGATGGCCACCATTCATCCAGTCATTGCGAGTTGGACCTCAGCTCCATTCATGATGTAGCCTCTGACTTTGACTTTCAACGGCAAAGATTGGGACACATGTACGGCACGTATCTCCTTAAATCAAAGACAAGCACACCAGTTGGGTGGTTAAGCAGCAAGCAGGTGCCGCCACGTCATCTTCCACTATCATGATAGGGACACGAGCGGTTGTCACACGCGCAGATTAGGTAGCGAGGGCCTCCCCACTTAAGGGAGCGGATTAGGTGTTACCCGGGTAACACCTTAGTGAATGTTACCCTTACAGTGGGGCCCACCTTGATTTTTTTTTTTTTTTTTTTAATACGTCCATCCATTTCTCCGGTCTACTTAAGGATTTTTTTTTAACCAAAACTTAAGCATATCCAAATCTTAAGTGGACCACATTATAGAAATAAAGTGGTGATTGAGTGCCTTGCCATTAAAAATTCCAAAGGGCCTATAGTAAGGTTTTTGTAATTTTATTTTCCATCAAACCTCTTGAAAATGTCAAGAAGACATGTAAAAAGGTAAAATATAAAGATTATCTTGATCCAAAATCTTTGTGACCCACAAAAATATTTTTAATGGTCATTCATCACTATTTGTAATGTTATGGCCCACCTGAAATTTTTATCTTCTTTAGGGCCAGTTTGGCCAGGGAATCGCATGGGATTAGGAGGGATGGGATGGATTTTAAGGTAATGATGGTGGTGTCAGTGGATTGGTTTAAGATCCATGGGATTGCTATATCCTGGGATAAGTTCATTGGGTCTGTTTGGCACACCCGACATATCCTGGGATTTGACCTTCCAACCCGTCCAACCAAGGGATGGGATCAATTTTAAGGTAATGATGGTGATGTCAGTGGATTGTTTTAAGATCCATGGGATTGCTTATATCCCTGGACAAGTTCACCGTGTCTGTTTGGCTCGTCATGTATATCCCGGGATATCGCGATCCCATCCCTCCTAAAACCGTGGGATCGGTTCGGCTAAACAGGCCCTTAAGGTTTTCAATCGCATTATAAATTGAAATGAAAAACATATGATGGGTGTTGATATACAAAAAATTCATCAATTTGAGCCCCACATGGTTGGGGTAACACCCACTAAGGGCTCGTTTGGCCAGGTAGATCCCACAGTATTAAGAGGGATGGGATCAATTTTAAGATAATGATGATGGTGTCAGTATATTGTCTTAAGATCCATGTGATTGCTTATATCCTTGGACAAGTTCATTGGGCCTGTTTGGTATGCCGTGCATATCCCAAGATTTTACCTTCCAATCCATATCCAATCAAGGGATATGATCAATTTTAAGGTAATGATGGTGATGCCAGTGGATTGTCTTAACATCTATGGGATTGCTCATATCCTGGGACAAGTTCACCGGATCTGTTTGGCTCGTCATGCCTATCCCAGGATATCGCCGATCCCATCCCTCCTAATACGGGGATCTGCCTGGCCAAACAGGCCCGAAGGAGTTACCCGGGTAACAGCCAATCCGCCGCCCCCCTCCCCTAACTTATGATAGGCTGGGCGCCGCTTGGGTATATCCTTGTCTGCGGGGCCCACCGTTATATATTTTCTTTAGTTGTACGCCGTCCATCCATTTTGACTGCTCATTTTAGGACATGAACACCAAAATAAATGAGATTCAAATTTTAGGTGGACCACACCACATGAAAAAGTGGTTGTTATTGAATACCCACTATTAAAAACTTAGAGTGGGCCGCTGGAATGTTTATTTACCATTCAACCTGTTGTTTATAAGATCACAAGGACGCTAATAGGCCACACAAATATCAACTTGATCCAAAACTTTTATGACTCACATGAAAATTTTAATAGTCTCTCACCACTGATTCCTGTGATGTGGTCCACCTGAGATTTTGATCAGCTTTAATTTTTGGATCATGCCTTAAATGAGATGTGGGAACGGATGGATGGCGTGGATTTAAGGTACATACATCACAATGGCCCATAGTCAGGAATCCACCTACCTCGCTCGTTCCACATGAGATTTTGATCGGCTTCATCACTGTAATCATGTCCTAAATGAGCTGTGATAACAGATGGACGGCGTAGATTTAAGGTACAAACATCACAGTGGCCCCCACCGTTAGAAATCCACCCACGTCGGTGGATCCGGGTATCTACCGAAACCGCCGGGCGTTTTTTAAACTTATTATGTACTCTTTTTCATCTCTGATCGGAAACGGATTGGTCACTCCCCCTGACAGCAGCCCCGGGGCTGGTGGTCGGTGCTCTGTGGGCCCCACCATGATGTATATGTTTCATCTATTCCGTTCATCCATTTTTACATATTATTTTATATCTTAATCCCAAAAATAAGAGATATAAATCTCAGGTGGACCACACCACATGAAAACAATAGTGGTTGGATATCCATCATTAAAATCCTCCTAAGGCCCACTGTACTATTTATTTGACATCTAATATGTTTATTAGGTCATAAAGGCCGAGATTAAGGGAAAAAACAAAAATCATCTTGATCCGAAACTTTTATGGCTACAAAATGCTTTTTAATGGTCGACGCTCATTCAATACTGTTTCATGTAATGTGGTCCACTTATGATTGGGATATAACTCATTTTTGGTCTCATACTGTAAAATGATCTGTAAAAATAGATGGACAGCATGGATGAAACAAATAAATCATGGTGGGTCCCACGGAGCACCGACCATCAGCCATTAGCTGGTGTCAGGGAGAGTAGCCAATCCGCGTCCTCTCTGATCGCTGATGGGATATGGTGTACCAATCAAATCTTGCCACGTAATTGTATCATTGGACGGTAGCGCTCCGTACCTTATCCACGTCCAATTGTGATGTTGTGTTTTATCCACATTATTCATCCATCATGTCATTTAATATTAAAGCATGATTTTAAAGATCAGCTGACTCAAGACTCAAGTGGGCCACCAAAAGAAACAATAGCGATTGATCGTGAGACACTGGAATCTCCTTGGTGGTCTGTAGAAGTTTTAGATCATGCTGTGTTTTCCCTTCGTACTTGTGGTAATTTTCTTATTAACGGTTTGGATGTGATGTAATAGCTGAAATAGGATTCATTTTGGCTTCCAATGGTGGGCCTTTTTCATCTCCATGTTTTCTATGCTGTGGCTTAATTTAATATTAAATTCCTCTCATTTAATTTTTTTTTTTTTTTTTTTGTTAGCTTGTTTGTACACCCCACTGTGATGGTTACATAAGTTGAATTGAGTCAAGCTTAGCACAACTTTTTTTTTTAGACATGCACGCACATCCCCACACACTCACACCTTAGTGGGATTTCACCACCTATGGATATTCGAACCCTTGACCGGGTGTTGAAACTCCTTGGAGTCTACCACCGCAGCGAGGGTAAGGATCAAAAGCTTAGCACAACTTGACCAATAACCAATTTAAGCTCAAAATTGGCTCGGCTCAGCGCGGCCAACAAACAATCCAGGCTTGAACTTGGCCCAATTCAGTCCTTAAACTTGATTGGTTAGCTTGATTGGGTTCAGTCAGCAACTCGGAGTAATTCAAGTCTACGCGACATTTAAAACATATAAATGATATATTCAATATCACACATTTTAAATATAAATTTATAAAAGCACTTTAAAAGCATTTTTTTTTTCTTTATGAGCCACATCAATGTCAATCCATGAGAGCTGTCTCTTTATATTTTGAGAATTTGTTTCTTCAATTTTCATTTGAATATTCATTTCAAAAATACTCTACTGTAAAGTCAGATAAAAAATTGAATATTCTTTTCAAAAATACTCTACTGTAAAGTCAGATTAAAAATATAATAGTTGAGGCATTTTATTATATACTCGGAGAGCAGCATTAAGATTAAAATAACTAAGTCCCTGAGCCGATTCAATTCGAGTTGATTTAAGTTAGGGTTCCAGCTGGGTTGACTTGAGCTCGAGCGAGATTGATGAGTCAAAATTATTTCCACCTCCGATAAATAATTCTACTCGACTCAAATCCAAATTAAAGCTGAGGCGAGTCTAGCCTTTATGAGTTAAGTCGAGTTACTGGGAGATCCCCGTGCAAGGCACTTATGTCAGAGATCTAGGCCGTTCATCAGAAAGGTACACCGTTAAAATTTTATGGGCCAAAATTAATGCCTGGTCTCTTAATCAGGCTTATGAAAAAAAGTGTTATAATAAAAACTAACGGTAAAAAAAAAAAAATAAAAAAAAAATCAACAGATACGTCTGGCTCACTCGATGAATCTTTTATTGTAATTTTGGCACGTGGCATCTAAAACAGTGCACTGTCCGATGAATGGTCCTGATCTCTGACAGGTGTCTCAGTTCGCACGGATCCATGAACGTGTTCTGCCCCTTTACATGTGGGGCCACCCATGTCGTATTAAATAATACTCCGACTGCGTAGGATGCTCCATGTTTTGTTTTCGAGTTAAATAATACTCCGACTGCGTAGGATGCTTGATACGCAGGCACTCAGAAACTGTCCCCTTTCATTATATCAACTCAAATAAACGGTTTAGATTGTGAGACTCAATATCCGAAAATCAACTTACTAAGATCAAATTGGTTGAACAATTCTATCCTCTAATTCTATGACCGTTGGATTTTTACGTTTATAACCGTCCGATAAATGTCCAATCATAGTCAGATAATCAAATAGGCTTAAATTTTGTTTCGTGATACCTCACATACCGTACCATGATTTTGACGGTTTTCGTGTGATGTTTGTATGCTCACGTGTGTAACTTTTAAATGCCTGTGTATCATCCATTAAACTGCCAGAGTATCAAAGTTTTTCTCAGTTTTCTCTTTAAAGGGAGCACGTCCTTGTGCTTCCTCTAACAACCGCACATTCAACTTCAAGCGATAACTGTTACACGTGGCATTGGATGTGATGACCTGAAAAGGACGCGGATTGGCTGTGCCCCCGGTTACAGGAAGTTCCTGTAGTCGAAAGCTGTGTGGGGCCAAAGAGATGCCCGTGGCAAATCCACTCCGTTCAACAGTTTTACAAGACCACAATATTTCAGAAATTTAAAAATTAGGTAGATACAAAACTCAAGTAAGCCACACCGCACGAAAACAGCTGGGATTGAATATCAACCATTGGAAACTGTGGGGGCCACAGAAGTTTTGTATTAGGATGATATTTGTGCCTACATTTTAGTAACCCATGAACGGTTTGGATAGCATATAAACATCATGGTAGACTCTGGGAAGGTTTTAACGGTGGACGTCTCCGATTCTGCTGTTTCTTTTGTCGTGGCCAATATAAATTTTAGATCTGCCAGATTTGTTTATAATCGTTTATTCTATTCGAAAAACTGATGGACGGAGTGGATTTTCACGGGCATATCTGTGGGCCCGACACAGCTTCTTACTACTGGAACTTCCTGTGCCCTGGGGTACACACAATCGCCCTCCACTTGAGCAATACCATTTCCAATGCACCCGAGAAATCATAATGAAGACAAATGGTTAGGTAATCCAAACCGTTGATCTGATCGTTTCGATGGTGGATGGTAGATTTGCGAGTAAACAGAGCCGTTAATTGAAATTAATAGCTAACACATTTTCAATCATCCATTTTTTTTTCCATTGGATTTAAGAGAAAGCTGCCTTGAAACGGTTATACCAATAACATCCATGGGCCAATCATAGTGGGCCCCATCAGTTTAACGTTTCTGATGATCTAAATAAGGGCCCCACTTTAATCAAACGGATGCATCTAGGCAATATTCAACTTTCGGTGCATCCGGACCATGTAATTCTAAAGAGAATCGCAGTTGTAACTGGTGAGAACTGGCATCAGCAGGATTAAAACGTGCGTCCTTTAAATAAGATGAAACTCTGCTCCGCCGGATCTAATCCGTACACGTGGCAAGCCCGCGAGATATTCCAATTCTGATGGTCCCCACCGGAAAATGCCGTATTAAGGAAACTGCATTGATCACAGGATCTAACCATACTCTCGGTTTCAAAGCTAAAACAAGAAATCTGAGCATCAGTGATGACGGTCTGGATTTAGTATGGCCGGTCATGGTGGGGCCCACACGATCCGACGCTTCTACAGTCTTGATTTAGCAACATATCTTTTCGTGTGCTCATCAAGGACATGGAGAACGCGACTTGGCTACGACTGGAACCGGTCATGTGGGTGATTGTATATCTAGACCGTCCATTTATTTTCCCCTCTTATTTTAGGTTATAGTACCAAAAAAAAATATTAACCGTTAAAAATATTGGGGTACAAAAGTGTTGGATCAAAGCTGATATATCCTTTTTCATCGGGTTCGTTGTAACCTTATCAACATGTTGGGCGGTCAATAAAAATTACGTAGACCTTGAGAAGTTTTTAACTGTGGGTGTCAATAAACACGATTTCAATTGGTGCAGTCTATTTGAAGTTTTTATCTACTTGAATTTTCGTGACCATATTCTAAAATGATATGAAAAAATTAGGTAGACAAGTGTGGATATACAATGCATATCTCCTGGTGGGCTCTACGGTCAGGGTCTCACACACACATAGCTGGGTCCGGGGTAAGTCGCGGTCGGAGGCCGACTAGGTATTGAGTAGCAAGACTCACTACTTAAGTTACGTCACCAAGTTCAATGGCCCCACCATGAGATATGTGTTGCACAGTCCATTCATTTGAAGAGATCATTCTAAGGAACGAGACAAAGTTGGTGGACTCCACCATGGAAAACAGTGAAGAGAGCCACCAAAACTTTCTTAATGTCCACCATAATATTTATCTGAGATTCAACTTATTCGTAAGTTAAAACAGACATGAAAGAAGTGAAAACAAAAATATCATCTCGATCGAAAACTTTGGTGGCCCTTAGAAGATCTTAATGGGTGGGCGTTACTTTCCCCCCTGTTTTCTACGGTGGGTCCACTGAAGATTGATCTAACTAATTCTTCACATCAGAACTTAGTGTCGTCACTTCAGAAGCAGACTCGCTACCCAACCTGTTTAGCAGGGGCATAATGCCGATATAAAGATATTATCGCGATATGTTCGCGAAAAGGACAAACATCATTACGCCATTATATTGCGATATGTTTGCGAAAAAGGACAATATCGTTATTTTTATTTTTTTTCGCGATTTTTATAAATTATTGTTAGATTAACGCAAAATAAATAAATAAATACACTTACATATCATTTAAATTTAAGAAGCTTTTGATTTATATTTAGAGATAAAAACGTCGAAATCTGAAAATCTCCAGAGAAATCTCAATACGAGAAATTTCCGAATCGCGATGCTTTTAGTTTATTTCCCACGTGGCAGAATCGTAGCTTTCGCTTTCGCAGCGGCTCGCCACGTACGGATCTACATATAAGGAGGTGACACGCGTTCGAGGGCACGTGAATCTCGGGACGAAAACTGATGCTATCAACAGGCACGTGTCTACGTGGGCCACCCGTTTTAATGGCTGCAGTTGCTTTGTCGAAAACATCATGTCATTTTCGTCGGTTCTTCGAAATGCGGATAGAGGACATCGGATATGAACAACTTTGTTTTCACGAATGACTAATATACCCCCGTGCCGTACACGTGGAAGCGTATTAGCTGGTGTAACTCTCATACCAGCTGTAGCTGTTGTATCACGTCAGCAAGTGCTGTGGATGTATCACGAGATATGTGTTATATCCTAGCAGTCGATCCATTTGACGAGCTCGTCCAAAGGCTTGAGACAAAAAAAAACATAAGAAAAATATAACTATTAAATACACTGCACTGAAAAAAGCAATGAGGGATGGAACATTTACCATTGAAAGTCTTTTTAAGGTCATGGGAGTTTTGGATCAATATGAACATAAATTGGATGGAAAGTAAACATTATGGTGGCCCTACGAATTGTTTAACAGTTAAAATTATTATCTCTGCTGCTATTTGTGGTGTGGTCCGGATGATCTTTGGATATGATTCATCTTTTGAATAATTCTCTAAAATGATTTCTAAAAATAGATAAACAGTCTAGATATGATAAATACATGTAGGGCATGTAACATTAATATCCTTTAAGCCGTTAGTACAACTCTGAACTCAAGGAGTGTCTTTGCTAGTCTTCGCACGACATGTACATACAGCAGCTCTATGGCTCTAATAAAAACATGTAGGGCACGTAACTTTGATATCCTTTAAGCTGTTAGCACAACTCAAGAACGCAAGGAGCGTCGGTGCTCATCTTCACACGACACGTGCATATAGCAGCTACACAGTTGTAATAAATACATGTAGCGCATGTGACTTTGATATACTTTAAGCCGTTAGTACAACTCAGAATTCGAGGAGCATCAATGCTCGGCTTCACACGATACGTACGTATAACAGTTATATAGCTGGTGTGCGGTACACTAAGCCAATCGGCTTCCGATTTGGTGATCTATAGAGGGGTGCGGATTCGAGACTCGCTATTGAAGTGACGTCACCTAGTTCTATGGGTCTCACTATGATGTACGTTTTGTATCCACACTGTCCATCCATTTGGAGATATCATTTTATAACATGATTTAAAGAATGTATCAAATCCAAATCTCTAGTGGACCCCACCACAAGAAACAGTGGGGAAATTGACGCCCACCATTAAAAAATTCTAAGGGCCAAAAAAGTTTTAGATCAAGCTCATATTTGTGTTGTCTCTTCTTTAATAACTTTGTTAACTTATGAATAGTTTTGATTTCAAATAAACATCACGATGGACCTTAGGAGGGCTTCAACGATGGGCATCACTCTGCCTAGTGTTTTCTGTAGTGGGGTTCACTACAACTTTAGATCTGCTCATTCTTTGGATCATGCCCTAAAACTATCTCTCCAAATGGATGGACGGTGTGGATGAAATACATACATCATGGTAGGGCCCACAAAACTTAGCCACGTCACTTCAGTAGCAATTCTCGCTACTCAACATGTCTGTATTTAATCCGCGTCCTCCACAGAGCTCCTGTCCTTGGTGGGCCAAACTACATTATACCCGGAAGAGGATGGGCCGAGCAATATGGCTGGTGTAGGTACATGTGGGGCGAAGACAGGAAGCAAATTGGCTAGTGTACCACACACCAGCTTTATAGCTAGTGTAGTTATGTGTCTTGTAAAGGCAAGGGTGGACGCTCGTCGAGCATTGAGTTGTACGAACGACTCAAAGGGGATCTAAGTTACATAAGCCCCACACTGATGTATTTGTTATATCCCCACCGTTCATCATTTTTCGAGATCATTAGACAACATTAAAATAAAAATGAATCATATCAAGCTCAAATGTACCACACAAAAATGAATCATATCAGGCTCAAATGTACCACACCAAAAATAGCAGTGAGGATAATGAATTTCACCGTTAAGAAATTTATAGGGCCCACCATAATGTTTATTTTCCATCCGATTTGTTAATAAGGTCATAAATACATGGATGAATAGGAAAAACAAATTTCCTATTGATCCAAAACTTCTATGACCCTCAAAGGGTTTTAATGGTAGACGTTCAATCCCCCATTGCTTTTTGGGGTATGGTCCACTTGATATTTACATCTGTCTTAGTTTTAGGCTTAAGCCGAGCTCACCAAATAAATGGACGTTTTGGATATAACACATACCTCTTGATGGGACTAATAGAACTTGCGGACGTCGATACCACAGTGGAAGCGGATTGGTTGGTGTACCACACACCAGCTATATAGCTGGTGTAGATACGTTGTTATGGTTGAGGCGGAAAAATAGAAAATGAATCACTTAAAGATAGGCTTAAGGCGCGTTACGATGTCGCTATCTTTAAGGCGATATTCGCACCCTACTAGTGATTAAACTAATTTCCAAGAGGGTTATAATAAATCCGCCTCCAAGATACAATAAGCCTCTTCTTCAAGACCGGAAAAATGTGGGTTTCGGCCTGTAAACCTAAAAAACCGTACCTCGAACACACTTTTACAATATACAACCCTGACTTCTGTGCTGTTACAATTTACCCCCTAAAAACTGTTTGTAATTTACTGCCTGAAAACTATTTATAGTTTAGCGCCTGAAAACTGTATCTTTCCAAAAACCTTCCAAAAATGAAAATGGAGAAGAAGAAGAAGATGGAGAGGAGATTGTTGGAATCGTGAATTTGGATAGACCTAAAGATGAGTTTATATAAAATCACAAGAGATGCTAAAGACCATTTTCATGAAAAGACATCTTCTTCCATAGTATCTTTTTAACAATGGCATCCCTCCATTTTAAATTCAAATGATGCTCCCTTTATCAAGAGGCATCACCATTCACAAATGAATGGTCACCAACAATCACCAAAGCCACAACCCTTTTTCCAAAAATCCTTTATAAATTAAAATTTCTTTTCTTTTTATTTTGAAAAAATCCAACAATCCTCCACTATTTTTAAAATACAGAGGTCGGGGTATGTAAGGAAAATATGTGCATAGGAGAATGTGTCTTATGGACTTGAACCTTCACTTAGTGTAAACAAATCAAAGTTGAATCAGAATCCTTAGTGACTATGGTCTTGAACTCAGTATTCTATATGACATAACCAAACATGTTACACACACATATATTTCAATTGTCATGTGTTCTAAAATTATAGCACATTAGTGGCTTTGTACTCTGTCATGGATTCGTGAGTTCATGAGAGTAGCCAGAACTCTCGAACATCAAGAAGTGACCCCACTTCCAATACTCATATAGGTGAGTCCTTATGAATGCCCTTATAACTATAACATCCTTAAAATGACTCATTAAGAGCATCAGTTCGTCCTCCATTTTATCATTAAAGGTACCCAACACTATACATACATCCAGGAATGAGACATATAGAAAACGTACAACGTTTCTTCAGATATTTCCTGTGAGGTACTTTGCTCATTAAACCTATTAACTTAGTTTAAGTTTCTCTCATTTGGTATCTATGAAACTGGCTTAAGTCTCATTCCTCTTGCCAGTCAGTTGGTGAACAGGTCTGCTAGATTCTGGATAGATTGTACATATTGTATTATTATAACACCATCACCAAGTAATTACTACACAAAACTATGCCTTAGACTTATGTCTGGATTTTCTATTATAAGTCTTGTTATAGGCCTTTGATAGTGTCGCTTCACTATCATAGTAGATAGAGACCGGTAGTAAAGGCCTTACCTACAGTGGTATTTATAATAATAGGTTTCTTAACCATTCTACTTTTTTACTATTAGCTGCCAAAGCTATGAAGTCAGATTTCATGGTAGGGTGAGATATGCAAGTTTGCATATTGGATCTCCAAGAAATGACAGCTTCTCCAAGTGTAAAAATCCATCAACTAGTACACTTAGATTCATTACAATAAATGACCCAACTTGCATCACTATACCCTTCAAGTACAATAGGATAATCAGAAAAATGTAAACCATAGTTAATAGTTTTTCTCAAGTATCTGAGTACTCTAGAGACAACATTTCAATGATCTAAACTTGGATTACTTGTAAACCTACTCAATTTACCTATTGAAAAAGCAGTATCAAGTCAAGTAGAAATTATAACATACATAACACTGCCAATCATCTTGAAATACTCTAACTGAGATACACTATTGCCTTCATTTTTAATTAACTTGGTATAAGAATCAAAATGTGTGAAATTAGCTTTTTTATCATAGTGATCAAACTTTTTAAAGTATCTTTTCAATATAATGTGATTACGATAGAATTATACCATCATTGTTTCTTAGTAGCTCGATACCTAAAATCACATTAGCTCCAACCATATCCTTCATGTCAAAACTAGATGATAATAATCTTTTAGTGTTATTTATAACTTCTAAACATGTACCAAATATTAACATATCATCTACGTAAAGACATATAATTAATCCTTTATTATCAGAGAATTTTGAATATACACATTTATTAAATTCATTAATCTTAAACCCATATGAAGTGACTACTTTATCGAATTTTTTATACCATTGGTTAGGTGTTTGTTTAAGTCCATATAGCGACTTGATCAATTTACACACTTTATTTTCTTGTCCTGGAACTATAAAACCTTCTGGTTGCTCCATATAAACCTCTTCATCGAGGTTATTATTTAGAAAAGTTGTCTTTACATCAATTTGGTGGATTTCTAACTTATAGATGGATGCTAGAGCAACTAAAACTCGAATAATTGATATCTTTGTTATTGGAGCATAATTATTGAAAAAATCAATACCTTCTTTTTACATAAATCCTCTAGCCATTAATCTGGCCTTAAACCTTTCTGTGGTTCCATTTGGTCTTAGTTTTCTTTTGAAAATCCATTCACAGCTTATTGGTTTTGATTATAGGGACAGATCAATAAATTTCCATGTTCCATTTTGTAATATAGAATACATCTCATCGTTTATACCTTTCTTCCAAAAAAAACCATCCTGATATTTAAGGGCATCATCTATTGTTACCGGATCATTTTATATATTATATATCAACATGGTTTCCTCTGTTATGTTATTTATATCTCCTTCTATTAGCAGAAGGTAGAAGTCAGGTTCAAAAGATGTACCGGATCATTTTCTATATTATATATCAACATGTATAGTGCATTCTTTGACATGCCATTTTCCCATTTACCTTAAAATGTTTTTAGTGGTGGGAGTTCAGTCCTCACTGTGTGGTTCACTTCAGCCATCTATTTGTCTGGCTCATGCCCTAAAATAATTCAGAAAAACTGAATGAATAGCATGGATACAATCCATACATGGCATTGGCCCACGAAGCCCTTGGATTTGAGAGAGGTGAGTGGAATAGGGAGGAAATGGGGTGGGATTTAGAAGCCTAAGGACATGTTTGGTTAGTGGAATTGAATGGTGTTGAATTGTATTAGATGGGATTAACATCATTATTTCACAATGATTGCATGTCTGAAAATATCATGGTATTGTAGCCATCCAATCCCATGTTTGGGATTAAAAAAAAATTGCCACGGAAAACACCGGATTAAGCTAAATCATGTTTGGTGGACCATGGAATTTATAATCAACAGACCAAATTCACCATGGATGTCGTTCATTTGTATACGTATATAATCAGAATGTCATATGTAAATGGTGCATATGGATGGATGACATGGTTTAACGCATGCCTCAATGTAGGGCCTACATGTGTAGTAGATTTCAAAATCCATGGAATTCATGCATGGGATCAAATGCAATTCCATGGAACTAAATGCAATTCCATCCCACCTAATCTCACCCTTTCCATCCTCTTTAAATGTTAGATGTAATTACATAGACCAAATGCAATTTCATCCCACCTAATCCTATCAAATACCATATGCTAAACACCCCTTAAGGGCCTGTTTGGTCAGTGGAATTAGAGCCCCCTGGATTCAAAACCCCCAGGATTCTCCCAATGTGTTTGGACAGTAGTATTAAGTAGTATCAAACGGGATTGCATTACTAATCCCACTTTGAAATTGGAAATGACATGTTTGGAAGGAGTTTGAGATGGGATTAAAATTAACTTTCTAGGCTGCGGAAAATGAGCCTTGTGTTGGAAAGTGCGAGATGGGATTACCAATCCCATGGATGATGGATTTTTGCTTCATCTAGTTCAATTCAAGTGCTATTTGAAAGTAAATCATTGCCACTTTAACTACTAAATTATTTAAAATTTTTTTTTTTATAGTGATTCATTTTTAATTTAAATTTTATTTACAAAATTGTATTTTATTTCAAGCTTCATAAAAATTATGAAAATTCTAGAAGTACCAGTCATCCAATACCAATGATTTTTTATTTATTTCTAAAATACCTCTATTTCTTGTAATGTCTTTCATACTTACAGTAACTAAACTAGTTTCTAATTTTTTTTTTTATAGTAAGCTATCAGTAAGTTTACTCACATATTATAAAATTTCATCTCATTTTGAGTCATGGAAAAATTATTAAAACTCTAGAATTGACATTTGTCTGAAACTAACGATTTTTTTTTTAATTATTATTATTATTATTTTTTTTTTATGATTGCAAAATATCTCTATCTCTTGTAAGGTTTCTTATACTTTCGGTAACTAAATTATTTTTAAAATTTTTATAATGTTTTATCACTAAGTTTAAAGTTATCCCACAAAATTTCATATCATTTGGAGTTATAAATAAATTATTAAAATTCTAGGAGCAACAGCTGTCCGAAATTAATAATTTTTGGATAGTTGGTAAAATATCTTAATTTTAACTATATTATAATTTTTATTGTTTTCTTATTTTTATATAAAATTAGACTCATCAAGCTTCAATTTGGCTTTTGAATCACCTAAATCGGAGTTATAACGAAAAAGATATGAATTTTTGAAGTCGACCTAAATTTGCAAGAAATTCCGGTGAGGGCAACGAGGGCCGACGGGGGCCACGCCGGCCCCTGGCTTCCTGGGCTGGGGCCACGCCGGTCTGGCGGGGGCCATGCGGGCCTCTGGCTTCCTGGGCAGTTAATGTCTTTCGACACGCATAACTCGCAAACCGAAATGAGTTATTCGATGTGCCATATATGAATTTGGGGTAGGAGAAGCCGATCTACGCAATGAGACTAGTGGTTTCACGATATTCTCCCCGGTTAGCGGTTAAAATCCTATTTTTCTACAGTTTCACTAATTTCGGTAAAATTTCATTCACCTCTATGTTTTCATCCCCGAATGGGTCGGAACTATCAAATTTGGTCCAGTATTAGCTCATTTGGACTTGGACGGTGGTCTCGACTGTCTAATCATTCAGTTCTGGTTCGTTCCTATCATCGGACTAAGGTATTGTAAGTCTCTCGGACTCATTTATTAGTGCCACTACCCTCTCTCACTCCCCAATCCTAACTTTTTGGAAGTCTTACCGTCCATCTAAGATTGCCGGTTTCGGTTCTAGGAGGGTTCTTACCATTCTAAGTCTCTGTCGCGTTTCTTCTATTGTGTATCCTCTCAAGTCAGCCGACACGTTAGTGAGTTCATGATTCATGACCCAATGAATTCCAAACTATTGCTTTGATACTATCTTGTAACGCCCTGAAAATTGGGGGTCGTGCATACACTCGACTCTTAAGTTCTCGGGTGTCACTTATAATCAATTTTATTGTTTTATGATTAATCAGGCTTAAATGCGCAGCATGGAATTCCTTGAAGCATGAAACACAACCACAACCAGTCTACTGAAACGAAATAGGCTAAATATATATACACATCCAAAAGAATACAAAAAGGGTCGCACAAGGCGTTGCCCAACAAAATTAGAAAAATATGTCCAAAATGAATAATGATCTGAGTCCAACACCCAGCGATCCGAATCTGTCTACTAGGCCGGTGGAGAACCGTCCATCAGCTGAAAGTAAGACAGCTCGTCCTTCTCCTCAAGACTTGCACCGCCAGGCTCCTCATGCTCTGCATCACCTGCGCTTATGAAAGAGTCTGGTTGGTGTTTTAAAATACCATTCCAGAGTGGGAGTGAGTGATCAACTCAGTGGGTGTTATTAGTCTTAAGTTGTAACAAGCATCAGTTATAATATGAATTTAATGAAAGACATTCATTCATAAACAACTAGCTATTCTTATTAATGCATGTATATGATGGATGATATGATGTATGCCCTTACCACAACACTCCCTCGAGCGATTCCTTCTAACGATCGCGTATAGTCAACACTCCCTCAGAGCAACCTCGACTGCCTAGTCACCACCCTAACTAGTGCGATGCAATGCGATAATGTTAGTCGAGTTTTCAGTTAAGTTCATTCATACAGCAGGTTGAGGAATCTGATACACCCCACGTATCAATGTCCTGTACTGGTTGTGAGGCCAAGACCCCTCAACGTGTGAGGTCAAGACCCCGTGATCCGTGATCCTGTCAGGTTCCCCGTCTCCGACTTCAAGAACACGAGGAGTACTGAAATGTGAGATCGCTCGCGGTCACTACGGGGAGGCGTGTCACCGCAGCGTAAGCTGACAGCTCAAACATAATGTCCTATTCCACCATGCCTGGCTCACGAGGCGGTGAATCGATTTCCAATCTGGCTAATGATGGGCTGCAATGGTTGTAGGGTGTTTTAGGTTTCATACATATGTGAGTAAATAGGATTAACGAACAAGGTTGGTCAATAAGTAGGCTAGACCGCATGAGTTAGGCAAGCACGCGATGGATAACATCGAGCACAAGAGGCACATGTAGTCGAACTACTGCCGCCCACATGCACCCGCCCAAATTCATGGGTTTAGCCTCAGGGTAGCCCTACCAATGGGACTACCGTCTCTTATCGTATTTCCTGACCAACCAAGGGTTTGAGAACTATTCATAACATGCCCACCATCAAGGTTATCAGCTAGCATAACAATATCATGTTCGCATACATCACAACATACGATTCAAAGACTCCTAACAAGCAAGCTACAACATCATGAACGAGGTGCATGTGAGTAGTGTGGATTAGGGAGGAAGTTAAGCACTTCCTACCCCTCAAGGAATCAATTACACAAGAGTAATGAATCATACACAACATGAAGCAACACATATGAGAAGAAATCAAACAAACATGAGCATGTAATCATCCATATACTAAATCATGTGAGAGGCAAGATCAACATCAAATGAGAACTAAACATGCAATCCATACAATTCCAACAAACATACCATTCCTAGGTTTCCCCTAAATCCTTTAATTCAACATCTCAAACAAACAAAATCATTAAACTCCTACTATAATTGGTGTTACGTGACCTAAGGATAATAGTCCGCACCTTAAGAGGAGATTTCCATTCTTTGAGATCTTAGGGTTTGGGGATTTGGGTAAAAACCTCCAATTCCTAAATCAAATCAAGAAATACAACATTAATGCATAGAAATCTACACTAGGTTGCTCTATTGAAGGGAAAATATACCATTCTTACCTCTCCTTCTTGGCATGGGTGGGTTTGGTGGAGGTTTTGTAGTAGCCACCAGTTTAGTTGAGGAAATACCAACCCTACAAGCATCAAGATTTTCCTCACCCACACAAACGCTCTCTCTTCCTCTCTTCTTCCTTTCTTCTTTCTCCCTTTTCTCTCTCTCTTTCTCTCTTTCTTTCCTCTAGGGCAAAATCGTATGGGGAGAGGGGGTGCCCAAATGAGGCCCTTTTATAATACCAAATTTGGTGTAAATGACCCCAAGGGCTAGGTTTTTACTATACTAGACCTATGGGAGGGTCTTTCTAAGCACTAGGGCTAGAGCTGGGCATTGGACCGAGTCGAATTGGATTTGGCCCAACTCGACCAGGTCCAAGTTCTGCATGGCCTGACCCGAACTCGGTCAGAACCGGGACCAAGTCTGGGTCCTCTGACCCAATCCGATCCTAAACCCTGCTGACGTAGACCGATCCGAGTCAGACTCAGTCAAGAAAACCAAGTCGAATCGGATTGGCCCAGGTTCGGATCGGGTTTCCCATAGAGAAGGAAAGGAAAAACAAGATCAAGAATTTTTCTTATGCCTGGCAAATATGAAACATCAAATTTACTCACTAACCTGGATAACAACCTGATCTTCATTGTTGACGACAAAGCTATCAGCAAATGCACGAGGACCAACATGGAGAAGAACTCGGCCGAGCATCTGAAGTTCTGGGAGCAGTTGAAGCGAATTTGGAGAACAATATATGTATATACAAAGCTGAAAAGCAATAATCAATAAATGAAACATCCACATATATCCAGTACGACAGCCACATTCCAGCAGCAGAATAACCATTCAATCCATCACCCACCTTCACAACATCGCCAACACCTCGACAATCTCTATCATGAGAGTGCCCAACAGCATCATAATTCAAATATATCCTGATGGGCTACCTCATATCCTCCTTCAGCTCCGATGATTGGGAAACTCCGAGCAATGCCCGTCCTTTGCGATAATGGGTTCTCAAGTAGTCAGCCTCCACATAGACTTGAGGGGTGACCGAGTATACCTTGTGGCCCGGACGCCGTCTCTGATCTAGTGTCTGATCATGGATGTAGGAATGCGAGAGAACATCTTTTCTTTCTGCGACGTTGCCAATGTATCTGGTTTTCTTGTGATTTGACATGAGCTGCTTCGATGTGTATCAAAAGCAATATGATTTAAAGCAGAAGAAATACATAAATCAGTGAAAAGAAAGAAAACCAACTTAGCAGAAAATAGGTTCCCCTCTTAACAAAACTATATAAATAATAATAATAATAATTCCACAGGTAAAAATCCAAAACTAAAATATACACTTTTCCATTTTCCTTTTGTAAAACATGGAGGAGCCCTAAGAGGGCATTTGGACCTCTGCCCCAAAATCCCAATTTCGGTGGATCAGAAACCTATTGAATTGGATTCTTTGGACTAGCTAGATGTCCCAGCCATGCACCTTTTTACAATTTGAAATGAAAAAAAAAAAAAAATTGTGCCCTGCTGCCCAAATTGTGAGCAGCATAGTTTGATGCTTGGAACGATGCTACTCGTGATTCAGCACAAAAGCATCCACTTTGCTCGACATGGGCAGAAATCCAAACACTCCCTTGATCTCCATTTCAATCAGAAGAATGTACAATGGAAAAACTTTCCATGTGACCATGAACCATAACAACTGAAAAAAAATCATTCACAACCATCTCTGGTTTTAGAGATAAAAATCTTTATCCCATTAACCCCCCCTCCTTTTACTTCAACTTCTCTTCAAAAAAATAAAATATTTAACAAATAAAAAAATCTTACAATTCTACTGGCAAAAGCATGCACAAAACAAGAAATCTAAAGAAAATCTCAACACACTACCTTAGAAATCATTTTCACCAATAAAATGAACAAAAGCCACTGATGTTCTACACTTGTAATCAAATGCCAGAAGAAATGTCCCCAGAACACTAGACTCCCCATTTATTTTTAAAAGCAAAAGCATGAAATTTCAAAGCAAAATATCATTGACCAATAAGCCCTTAAAAAAACCCAATTCATGGAAAATAAAAAATAAAAATGTATCTGAAAATTTTAGTTTTCCCCCAAAATTCCTTCTACTAAAACCAAAATAAAAAACCCCCAAATCTAAACTTCTAGTGGACAAAATCCCACCAAGAAAGGATCCAAGAAAATTTCAACAGATCCGTGAACTCAAATATATATATATATATATATATATATATATATATATATATATATAAATCAGTTAAATTTCAACAGAAAGCTGCATTTACACCGAAGACAAGTACTCAAGCAGGTAGGGTGGAGAAGAAGATAGTCATCACTCGTAAGTCGGGTAGGGATTAGAGATCTTCGGGTGCGGGACTGCAGGTAGGGTAGAGAAGATTTGAGGATTCTTAGGATTCGGGCGGCGAGAAGGGAGATGCGGTTAGGGTAGGGTGAAAAATCGGTCGGGTAAAAAGTAAAAAAATTATATATATATATATATATGGGTCGGGTCGGGTCTGTTCGAGTCGGATCCTATCGGATCGGATTTTGGGTCGGGTCGGGTCGGAACATGGTCTATCCGGAACCGACTCGAAAATATTTCGGATCTGGTTTCTGCTACCCGATCCTGACCGTCGGTTCTATTCGAATCGGGTCGGATCGGGTCGGATCCAGCGGTTCGGGTATGAAATGCCCACCTCTAACTAGGGCCCACTATGGGGCGTAGAATTCGACACCCGCCGTTGAATGGTTGGCCTTAATGATGATCTACGTATGTATATGATCGACCCGCCATTTGGATGCGTCGATCGACAGATATGATTAGAAGTCTATTCAACGGTCACCAATAGTCAATTGGGCCCAAGGCTATACGGATATGAGCAGGGAAATATCCTTACTCCAAGGGTAAGGTTTGGTCGTAAACCGACGGTCCAAAATCCTCAACTTTGCATAATAGTGGACGACCCAATTCACTTAAGTTTCAGTTCATTCCTTTAGGGTATTTGCACTTCTCATGCACTCGTCCTTTAGCTCAAGTTGAGTGATTCTGGATAGCACCCAGGTTCGACTCCCGCGATGGTCGTCAAGCCCAGTAAGACGGACATTATCCTATAGTTTTGGAACTAGTGACCCACTAATGAGCTGTTTAAAGCTTGTTCGGGGCATTTCTGGAACGAATTAGGTACTGAGATTTCTCGTGGGCAACGATTAGGTTTGGATTAGCTATGTTCATAGTGTGGCTTATTTATAACTAGTGAAAGTGAAGAGTTGGCATGATTACTTTAAACCGTCGGTTTTCATCTAAAAGAGTAACGGGGTTGATATGGTCTATTAGCCAAGATCCGAGCCTTATCTAACTCGGCTTTGGTTAGATCTTTAATTTAGTTATACTCATCTTGATTAGTTAGCGATGGGTCAGTTAGATTTGGGCTCTATGTGAGTAAATCATGGGGTTAAATTTGTTGTTCAAATGATCGGGCGGATTCGTTGGCTTTTTACGGTTGATTAAACGTACTTGTGCGGTTCTTTACTGGTACTACCCCTGTATAAACTAACATTGAGTACTAATGGTCATTAAGTGATATTATAAGTTAATTAAAAATTTTTTTTAAAGATTTTTGAAAATCCAAAACAGTGAAAATCCAGGATGTTACAGAAATATAGGAAAATTTTCTCCAAACCCTAATTCATTGACAATATCATTATTAGTAACGTGAATTCTAACCTAATTTGACTTAAATCAATGGTTAATGGTTTCTACCTAACTTAATTTGAGCAAACCCCAACTCAATTTGACAAGTCGAGGCCTAAAATTGGTATTTACATGGGGCAACGCCCAAATACAACTTTTGTAATAGCATGAGCAGCTCCTAATTGATTGCTGGGACCCTAAATGCTAGCATAAACAAACCCTAGAGTTAGGGTTTCTAATAAATGATGACAAGAAATGAGGATTTCTAACCCTAATGGCTCAAAAATTTAGGAAACAAAAGAAAGATGTTGAATGACAACTAATGAACCTCTTACTTAGTAAGGGATGAAGAATCTAATACGAAATCGTCGAATTTCAGCCGTGAAAGATGTGAAACCGAGCATAGAAGTGAGATCTTGCAAGATCTAGCAGCATGGGGATCAGACGATGTGATCCGCTACTGGGCCCCGCCATTTCTCCCATCCCCCTCTTCTTCTCTTATTTTTTCTCTATTTCTTTCTTTCTCTCATTTGTTAGGAAAAATTCGTATAGGGAGAGGGGGAGCCCAAATGAAGCCATTTTATAATGCCAGAAGTGTTGCCCTAAGGGTCAAGATTTTGGTGTATTATCCATATGGGAGGGTGTTTCTACCTTTTGGGGTCCACTAAATGATGTACGGGTTGATCTATCCACAGGATAAGTGCCCCAAGTGGAGATTTACACATGGATATGATCGACTTACCATTTAGATGCGTCGATTGACAGGTATAATTAGAAGTCAGTTCGACGACCATCGATCATCGATTGGGGCTACGGCTATACGGATATGTGTAAGGTATTGTCTTAAGTTTGATCATAATCTAACGGTTCAAAAGACACAACTTAGGCTAATAGTGAAAAATGTACTTTTAATTTAAGTTCATAGCAAACTCTAAAGGTATTCGCACATCTCATGCACTCGCCTCGCGAGCCCAATTTGAAAGATTAGAGACACGATCTCGGCTCGATGTCTCACGATGTACACCAAGCCTGCTAAGACGAACACTTTCCTATATTTTTGAATTCAGTGGCCCACTAACGAGCGGCTTAGAGCTACTTCGGTTAGTCACGACATTTTTGGAATAAATCGGGTGACGAGATTTCTTGTGCACTACAACCGGGGTTTGGATTATCTAAGTTCATAGCACACCTGTTTCGCAACTAGAAGAAATGGTGATTTGGCTATAATCACCCTAAATTGACTATAGTAGAAACTATCAAAATTAGTAAAATGTAGTAAAAATAGAAAATCCTAAATTAACTAGACAGGATGATTCCTGGCATGATCATAAGCAATTCCTAAAAAATACACTGAATAAAAAAATTCTAAGATGAAAAGGATATGTCCGGACCATCGACGAGATATGGTTGTAAAAATTTTTAGTTCAATAGGTCAATTAGTTAATATGTTTTTGGTACTTTTAGTTACTAGATTATTTTTATAATTTTTATCAATGTTCATCATCAAGTTTAATTTAGCCCCACCAAATCTCAATCCATGTCGAGTTCTAAAAAATTTCTAAAAATTCCAGAAATATTAGTTACTTAAAACCAATGATTTTCATAACAGTTTTTAAAACGTCATAAAATAGCCTCTTTTGAGTGTTATTATTATTATTTTATATGAAACTATACTTATCAAGATTTAATCTGACTTTTAAATCACCTTAATCGGAGTTGTAAAACAAAAAAAAAAAATACAAATTTTTAAAGTCAGTACACTGAAACTATCCATTGCTAATCATTGTTGTTCACTGTTGAACAGGGGGTGACGGTGGGACTGTTGATTTTTGTCTAAATTTTGATAGTGGAATGGTCGGGGTGACGGTGACACTATTGATTTTTGTTTAAATTTTGACAATGGAACGGTCGGGGTGATGGTGGCACTGTTGATTTTTGTCTAAATTTTGACAATGGAACGGTCGGGGTGACAGTGTCACTGTTGATTTTTGTCTAAATTTTGACAGTGGAACAGTCGGGGTGACGGTGGCACTGTTAGGGTCTGTCTGTAAACTTTATTTTTATATGTTGGCACCGTGGAATGTACAGTGGTACAATGGGATGCCATCCACTCTTTGTAAAATTCAAACTTCCACTCTTTTGGGCGGTTTTGGTGGACCCAACATCACTCCTTTTAGTGTCAAACACATGCGAATATATGCACGAACATGCACTCAAATATATCAAATGTAATGTCAAAGGACATCAAATTCACAAGTTGGCAAAAATCTGAGGTATTACACCTACCCTCCACGAGAGGATCCTGCCACCTAGGAAAGCCAAAAATATATCCAAACCCTACCCCCCTCAAGCTAGCTATAGAAAATTTGTCACTAGAACCAGCCAATCGATTCAAGAGTAGAGTCAAATTTAGGGACGTTTGACAATCTCTTTTTGACCAAAAATAGTGTTTAACTTTCATTAATCCTTTTTCACATCTCACTCAGGCGCGGAATGCTCTATTCCACACATTCCATGGTAGCTACAACTACCATTTTTGTTATCTTTAATTATATTTGTTTCTATTTACTATGTTTATTTGGATCGTTTGCCCCATGTTACTTGATTCTGCATAGCAAGACTATAAGTATCTTTTTGTTTTCTACATGCCTGATCCTCTCATATAACTACGCGGAGCATAGTTTGATGAATAACATATTGCAAGTATCATGTCCCCTTGAAAGCCATACACCCCTCTCCTTCCCACGTCATAATCGACACCCTTGCTTAGGATTCTATTATCTCATGTCATTGTTATTTAGGTAAAGGAAGTTTCATAACTCCCCAACCTTAATCTGTGTCCAGGTACTTTAGTCGACTGTGGATACATATTATCATAATTGGCTACTGGTGACTCCGAATCTTCCATAAAATTATTTAAAAATAATAATAAAAAAGAAGAAAAAAAAAAAAGCCAATGCGCCTATCAAAGTGCAAGAAAAAAAAAAGTCAACATATCACATGGGTGACGTTCACAATGGCACATAAACATCAGGGTGAATCCAAGGAGGTTGCAACTGTAGACATAAATGTATTTTCTTTTTCTTACAATGTAGTCTACTTTACTTTTGATCTGATTGATTTGGAACAGACATCACGTTGGGTCCCCCTAATTTTCCATTGCAGGAAGTTCTCGTAGAATCCGCATCCGCAGTAATGTGTTTCTGCACGTGGATCCCATGGTTTGATAATCCTAGCCATTGATCTGTCGGGTCCCTACTTGGTGGAGAATGGCCCAAAAATCTCCACCCTTTCTAGTTGAACATGGATCCTCACTTCATCAGATGGCCCACTCAAGCTAACTTTTGCCACACAGTCCATCCAAGGTGGGACAAAATTGACCAACGGCCTGGATTACTGATTTTTATTTATTTTTTTACACACCCACACACTCCAGTGTTGAAACTCAGTGTACTACTGAGCCATGAGTAGGACACCGATTACTAATCCATGGTTGTGCAAAGATGTGGGCCACGTACAATATTATGATGTGAAATCGCTTTAGTGTAGTGGTGGGCCCCACCACATTGGCATGTCTTTTCGGTCCCCACGTCGGCATGGCATGCAGACTGTAGAGAAGTGAGACGGGGTGGGGAAAGTCAAGGACTAGAGGCTGTGTTCATACCAAACCATCCAATGGTCCCATGGATTTAATACAAACATCACGGTGGGACCCACCTTTAGCAGGAACTTCCAGCTATGAAAAGCTAGGTGGGCCCCACCATGATATTTGTGAGAAATCCACCCTGTCCATTCATTTCGCCGGATGAGGTTAGGACATGGGCCTAAAATTGAGCCCAACAAGAAAGAGTGAAGATTGAACATCCACCGTTGAAATATTCGTGGGGCCACGGAAGTTTTAGATCGGTCTAATATTTTTATGTTTTCAGTTCATCCCAGTAGGAATGACCTTATGAACGGTACAGATAGCGTATGGATAACACGGTGGACCCAGGGAGGTTTCAACGGTAGGCATTTCCTGACCACAGTTTCCTTTCGTGGGGCCCACTTGACCTTTGTATCTCCATCATTTTTGGACCCATGTCCTAACATAATATGCTGAAACGGATGAACGGAGTGGATGGCCCCGCCTATGCAATCCCTGTCCACGTGGAAAATGATTCAGGCCGCCCCACTGACCCTTAAATGCCGTCCAAGTACTATGAGTTGGTGTACAGAAGTAGCTATTTAACATTTTACCAAACCAAAATAATAATAATAATAAATAGGACACGTGGCATGTAATTAATCCACTTGCATATGTGGGCCAGGAAAAGAAAGCATCTCATGGACGCGTGTCAAAAGGTTTGGTATGTACTCGGAACTTAGGACACCTGGCATACACTAGCTCAAATTAATCCGTTAAGATCATGGGGTCCACTTTAGATGTATCATAAACCAAAACGTACAGTGAATTCATGTCATATCAAGTAGATTGGCAAACATGTAGTAGACGGTTAACATGAAAAGTAGTTAGGAGTTCAAATGTAACGAACGGATGTCCATTTACCGACGTCATTGGGATTGTTAAGTTAGTCATATTATAAGGATTTTATGTAAGACGGTCCAATTTGAGTCATTTATGAGCCATGTGTACAGTTTAGAGGTGCGTGCACATGAACCGTCATATGTACGGACTCGGATTTTGGGAAACGGATTGGCTACTCCCCCTGACACCAGCCCCGGGCTGGTGGTCGGTGCTCTGTGGGCCCCACCATGATGTATTTATTTGACATCTACTATGTTGATTAGATCGTACAGGCCCAGATGAAGGGGAAAAAAAACAAAAATCATCTTGATCCAAAACTTTTATGGCCACAAAATGTTTTTTAATGGTCGACGCTCGTTCAACACTGTTTCATGTAATGTGGTCCACGTAAGATTGGGATATACCTTATTTTTAATCTCTTACTGTAAAAGGATCCGTCCAAATAGATGGACCACATGGATGAAACACATACATCATGGTGGGTCGCACGGAGCACCGACCATCAGCCATTGGCTGGTGTCAGGGGGAGTAGCCAATCCGCGTCCCGGATTTTGGTAGAGATTAGCCGCTGTACAGCGCACAAGCGTCCTAGCTGATTTATGTAAGTGACGCATACAGAAGAGCCGGGCAGTACTCGAACTCAAAGGCTACCAATGATGGAAAGAAAATTAAGGTTTTGTAAGTCTATCGTGATGTATTTATTGTATCTACACCGTTCATCTATTTGGATGAGATACTTATAGGAAATTTGCCCAAAATAACCATATCCAAAGTTCAGTGGAGCATATCACACAGCACGGAACTGTCTGATACAGGAAAAGCCCAGCGTACCTCACATGATGTATGTCCTTTATCCACGCCATCCACCTATTTTAAAGCTCATTTAGGAGCACAAGTCAAAAATTAGGTAGATTTAAATCTCAAGTGGACCACAGCATAGGAAACCGTAGTAATTAAAGGCTCATCATTAAAAATTTATCGAGGGGGATGCGGATTTCCTGCCAAGGCCTTTTACGGGAAGTTCCTGCCCAAGGATGCTGGGTGGGGCCTACCGATATGTTTGTTAGAAATCCACCCCGTCCATCCGTTTTGAGAGATCAATTTAGGACGTGTATCAAAAATCGAGGTGGATACAAAACTCAGGTGGGTCTCATGAAAGGGAAAATTGGGGAAAGAAATTCCCACCGTTGAAATCTTCCTTAGCTCTAGCTTGATGTTTATATGCTATCCAAACCATTTATAAGGTCATTCCCGGGATAAGTGAAAATAACAAAAGGATAGCATGATACAGAACTTTTATAGCTATAAGAATACTTCAACAGTTCTCACTGAATTGCCACGGTTTCCTCTCCCGTGTCCCAT
Source organism: Magnolia changhungtana (assembly GCA_030180095.1). NCBI lineage: Eukaryota > Viridiplantae > Streptophyta > Magnoliopsida > Magnoliales > Magnoliaceae > Magnolia > Magnolia changhungtana. The sequence goes on from JASAUF010000662.1 coordinate 10,513,106, forward strand.
CTGAGTATTGTATCCACCTCACTTTTGAACATACTTCCTAAAATAAGCTTGAAAAATGGACAGACGGTGTGGATTTCTCACAAAAATATCGGAGGAACCCACCCACATCCTTGCGCAGAAACTTCCTACCAAAGCTTTACCAGGAAATCAGTGTCCTACTGAGGTCTACAAGGTATTAGATCAAGCTGATATTTGTTTTTCTCTTTTTACAGAGATCTGTCTCACCTAATAACTGGTTGGATGGAAAATATAATTACAGTGGGCCCTATAAAGTTTTAGTGGTGGGTGTTTAATTACCACTGTTTCTTGTTGTGTGGTCCACCTGAGATTTATATCTTCCAAATTTTTGGGCTCATCCCATGAAATGAGCTGCCAAAATGGACGGACCGCATGGATAAAACAAATATATATCATGGTAGGCCCACGGAACTTTTCCTGCAGCACACAATATCGAGCTCGGTGGTGCTGTGTGCTGCACCATGCAATCCGAATCCCATACTCTACCACCGTACAGTGAATATGTCCCCCGATGATGGTGATGATGATAATGTCAACGATGTGATATTTCCACCGTCCAAGGGTAATTTAAGTAATTGGGTCATATGTCTTTTTACTACATCAGCGCAATGTAGCATGTCCATGTCATCCAACCTGAAAAGCAACGACCCCTCCACTACAGTCGGACACCCCTAAAACTAAGATGATGGTGGTCTACCACATAGATTTAAAGGCTTTTGCAGGGTTGTCTATTTTTTTTTACTATAATACGGTCAACCTAGTGATTAGATTGACCTAATTTTTCGAAATTTGATTTTTATAGTATATTTACCTTCATTCAAGACCATTTCTCGTCACATCTTTGTAATAACCATAACAAAGGTAAGTCATTTATGACTATTATAAATTAGGGTCACTATTTATAATTATCTTTAAAATTCATTGAGATTTAACCCATCTAGGTAGGCTAAAATTTTTAATTGTAGAGTTTATGATGCTTAGCCATAAGTTACGCATGAAAGTCTCTCCTCATAGCTCAGTGTTAGACAGCTTGCATTCGACACTGAGGTCATGAACTCAATTACCCATGTTATGTTGTGTGCGAGGGTGTGTGTATGTGAAAAATAAAAATAAAAATGTAAAATATGACACTTATATGTCACCCTCGGTGGATAATATTATTTTCAAATAACCTCTAATTGGTGGACAATTGTTTGTTGGAACAGAAATGTTAGATATTTTTCATATATAGCTGCCCTTAAATAAAATTGATGTGGTTTTTATTGGTGGTGCATTTTTAAATTGTTTAAAAACTACAATTTGGACAATTTAACTTATTCACTTGTACAAAGCATGTGCAATTCATAAATTCTTGCTTATCACTGCCACAATCATCGCAGCGACATAGTAACTTTGATACGGATTATTATTATAAGTAGTTATGAGCTATATGTTGGACATCGAACTGTAGAGCTTACTTGTATGCAACCGCCAGCTAGTGAGCCGTATATTGCTTTCCTTCAAATAACCCACCATAAATATTCCTTCATCCACATAAATGTCCATATCTCTTAAATTGGATTCCATCGAACCGTACATAAACATGAGATTGGATGCAATGGGGTAACCAACACATCCTCATCAGCCTATAAAAGGGAAGCAAAAGTCTTGAAAAATGACCAAAGAGAGAAAATCAAGAAGAGAATGCCTAAGTGTCCTTTAAACTCTCTATATATAATCTAAACCTTTAATCATATTCAGTTGTCATCCTTAGGACTTAGCTCCTTTTGCACTTCCGTCATGGTTAGGTAAAATGTTGGCCCATAGCTGTCCATTTTCAGCTTTACGAAGGTCCTTAAATTAAAATTATGTAGATATTGACATATGTAATGGGTTCACTCATTTGGGACTTTGTCTGTATCTATAATAAATATTGTGAGTACCATCGCAACCAACTTTACTTAAAATTAGTTGTCTTAGGGAGAGAGCTTTAAATAATTTTAAGTCCATAATAAACTATTTTAAAGGAAATTATGGATAATTTGCAAATTGTAAATATTGTCCTACAAATGACGCGGATGTTACTAAACCTGCAAAAAATCTGCATCATTTGCCTCATAAAATCTCCCAAATTTCACTATCAGTTGAAAATTTCTTGTAATCTTCACCTATAAGAACCCGTGTAGGTGGAAGGTCCACGGGTCCACAACGATGACCTTTTTGTGAGCTCTTGTTAGAACAAGATCCCCAAAACAAGGCAATTGAAAAATCAAACTAACCACACCACAAGAAAAAACGGGATTAATTGCCTGCCATTGAAACCTTCTTGGGGCTCATAAAGTTATAAATCAAATAGATATTGTTTTTTGCATCCTTGTCAGAGTAACCTCATGAACAGGTTGGATGCATGAAATATCATAGTAGGCCTAAAAAAGTTTTAATAATAGCATCTCCTTCTCCATTGCTTCATGTCATGTGGTTCACTCGAGTTTTAGATATACCTCATTTTTTATAATAAACTTTCAAAATTTATATTTGATATTGAGTGGTGTACTTGAGTTTTGAATTTTTATGTTTTTTAAACCATGATCACGTCCTAAATGAGTAGGCAAAACTTAAGGCTGGCTAGGGGTGTATATCGAGTTGAACCGAGTCGAACTGGCCTCATCTCGTCTCGGCTCAGCTACTAGCTGATCCCAGCTCGGATTGGTCCTCGAGCCTGACTAGCCAGCTCGGCTTGGTTCGGTCAGCAGCTCGGGCCAGTTCGTGCCAAGTTTGAGCCAAGTTCGCCTTTGCAACATTTTCACAAATACATGGACTACATCTTCGGAATCTCCCAGTAAGAAAAAAAGAATATTTGTTTCATATACATACCTTCCTTACCACCGGCCACACTTCGTTGACCGAGTCATTGAATTGGTTCAATTCGAGTTGGGTTCGATCCAAGTCGAGTTGAGTTGGGGTCAGCTTGAACTCATTTTCGAGCTTAAAAAATCAGCTCGACTCGTCTTAAACTAAGCTTCGAACTAAGCCGAATCGAGCTTTTTCCAGTCTCGAGCAAGCCAACCGAGCTAGCTCGGTTCATGTACACCCCTGGCTGGCAGTGGTATGAGCTTGTGCTCTGCAAAATCAAAATTTAATAGCTAGGCTTAAAGACCTGGTCCGGCCTGGGCCTAGCCCATTGCTAGGCCTAGGAAAACTGATGGACGTTCCAGTGTCACACAAAAATCGTGGTGGGCCATACAGAGCTTCCTCCTTCCACGTGTGCAGTTTATAGGGCTATTTCTCCCTCCCTTCTTCTCTCTCCACGTGCATTGCACATGCCATACTCTCATTTTTAGTAATCATCGCCACGTATGCACATGCATACATGAGGGACAAACCGTCCAAACATGGCACATCATGTTTCATGACGGACGCGGATGGCGTCCTACCCCCGCCCATTTCTAGCAACGAACGGGCAGATCTACCCCCGCCCGTTTCTAGCAACGAACGGGCAGAACTATAGATGGGCCCACCGTGATGTATCTATTTATCCATTCCGTCCATCCCTTTTCTTATATCATTATAATGTTCGGGAAAATAAATTAAGACAGATCTAACGTTCAAGTGGACCACACCACATATAACTCTTGCATTTAATGCAACTGCCCTTTAATGCTTTTGAGCATTTAATGAAACCCAATATTATTATTTAGTGTGGTCCACTTAAGTGTTGTATCTGCCTCTTTTTTTCTTACATACATTAAAATAATTTGAGAGAAGGGATAGACGGCATGGATAAACAGATATATCAGAGTGGGCCCACCCACAGAACCGTCCGTTCGAGGCTAGAGACTGGCTGGATCGGATGCAATCCGCATCCCATCCAGACATGGAAAGGGCCCACCACATACCTTCATATTTCTCTCTGAAAAGGATTGTAATATCACAAAATCTTCATATGGATTACAAGTGGGCCCTACAGACTTAGATATGGTGTGGAGCATTTGAAATTGGTGATATTACCATTACACCCATCAACCTGGTGGGCCCCACGACTTCTCCAACTTCTCGTATTTTCAATTAATAAACAAAAACACAATAAAATGGTAAGGGTTAGGTCATGCATTAGCCGCCACTGCTAACAAGAACCAATAGACGGTAAAAAGGCAAGTCAAATCATTGGGCGCTCTCAGTTTTAGTTACTCTTGCATTATTCAACGGATGATATGCAGCCACTTAGTAATTGCACACGTGGCATACAAGTAATTAAAATCAAACTGGTTAAATTATGGGTCCTAAATTAGATGTATCATAAAGTCAAAAAATTACACTTGATTTGAATGGGATTGTCCAACCAATCTCGTTTCTTCATTGGTACTTAGTTTGAGTTTGAGTCAATGTATGCAACGTAGGCAATTCTATGTGCCTGAGTATCAAGCTGCCAGAGTAATAACCAAAACAAAGGTAAGTCATTTATGACTATTATAAATTAGGGTCACTATTTATAATTATCCTTAAAATTTATTGAGATTTGACCCATCTAGGAAGGCTAAAATTTTTAATTGGAGAGTTCATGATGCTTAGCCATAAGTTGCGCATGAAAGTCCCTCCTCATAGCTCAGTATATAGCTCAGTGTTAGACAGTTTGCGTTTAACAAGGATGAACTCGATTACCCATGTGGTGTGCCGGGGTGGGTGTGTGTGAAGAATAAAAAAAACTTAAAATATGACACTTGATATGTCACCCTCGGTGCATAATATTATTTTCAAATAACCTCTAATTGGTGGACAATTGTTTGTTGGAACAAAAATATTAGATATTTTTCATTTATAGTCGCCCTTAAATAAAATTGACATGGTTTTTATTAGTGGCGCATTTTTAAATTGCTTAAAAACTATGATTTGGACAATTTAATTTATTCACTTGTACGGAGCATGTGCAATTCATAAATTCTTGCTTATCACTACCACAATCATGGTAGCAACATAGTAAGATTGATACTTATTATTATAAGTAGTTATGAGCTATATGTTGGACATCGATCTGTAAAGCCTACTTGTATGCAACTGCCAGCTGTACATAAACATGAGATTGGATTCGATGGGGTAACCAATACATCCTTCAAATAACCTACCATAAATCTCTTAAATTGGATTTGATCGACGGTACATAAACATGAGATTGAATGCGATTGGATAACCAACACATCCTCATCGGTATATAAAAGGGAAGCAAAAGTCTTGAAAAATGACCAAAGAGAGAAAATCAAGAAGAGAATGCCTAAGTGTCCTTTAAACTCTCTATATATTGTTGGAAATTATACAGATTATTGTAATTTCTATATAATATGGAAACCGAAAACTTCACGATAATCAGAAATAAGGACAGGCTGAAGCACGTCTGAAAAACGCTGTCTTTAAAGCGTTATTTGCCCCTACTTAAGTAAATTGAGTATGCTGATAGGTTACAGGCAAATAGCTTCTAAGATACGATGAGCCTGATGTGGGTCTGCGTTCAGCAAACACGAAGGCCCACCGAATGGAACTCTAATACACACTTTCTGACAGTATTACAATATAGAGAAAAAATCCCAAAGAAAGAAAAAGAAAGAGAAAAATGACCACTGCACTGGTCAGTTCAATTCTTCAGCTACTGGTTCAGTTGAACCATCCTAGACCACACCGTTGGTCTATTCTTCAAGCTAAGGTTCAAGCCTTGCTATGTTGCTGGAAGCACTAGAGTATATAAGTTAAGAGGAGCTGGCTGTCTTAGTTCGTATGGGTTTTGCTGGAGTGAGTTGAGATGGATTGGAAACCCATCCAGGTCCTCCTTTTATAGGCTATGGTGGCTGGGGGTTATGGTCCAGGGAAATAAATTCCATGACCGTTTTCTAGCTGTTGGAGAAAACTAGCCGTTTTATGGCCGTTTTCTGACTGTTGTGCATGGGCCATTAAACTGCTGCATGCTGACTGTTGTGAGACAGCAGCTAACCGTTTTCTAGCTATTGGGCTAGCCATGCAAGAAGCATACTGACAATTTGGACCTTGCACTAATGGCTGGTACATTACAGATCCGTCATGTGACTCTATTTTCCAGCTCTCTATATAATCAGAGGAACTCTCATTCAGTCCTCTAGATTTTCGTCCAGCCAACCATCTGCCTTAGCCACTAGTCGCACCGCGACTCGCACACGTCTCGCTCCGGTTCGCGAAGGGAGCGACACGATGCGCACGTGCGAAGTGCAAAGTGCGCCACTAGCACCTCTACAGCCACACTGCCTCACATGCCCACGCCCTCGCACTGAGCCCATGCCCGAAACCGAGACCAAGATCGAGACCGAGCCTGTGCCCGTGCGCGAGCGCGAGCGCGCGCGCAGGTGTTCCAGTGCTATGCATTGGAACACGCAAGGTCCATAGTCCACGGACTAGGTAGGTAAATATTATAATACTCCACTATTATCATTTAAACCACAGATTTTTCTCTTCCCTTTCCCATGTGGGACTATTCCCAAAAACCCACAAAACGACGTTTTTTCCAAACAACATAATATATATTATATATTATTTTTTATTATTAAAATATATTTTATTTAAAAATCAATATTTTGCAACAATCCCCCACTTGATTTTAAAAAAATATATATTTTCTCGGTTAAATAATTCTGCCAGAATAATCAGCTTATATGCATAAAGAAAGATATCTTTCAATTTTAATCTTCCCTTAGTGTAAGTATCTCAAAACTTTGTCGAAATGACTGGTAGCCGCAGCTTTGAACCAGTTGTTCCTAGACAACAAAGTTGGAGAAACCACACACATATTCGCTATGTGTTTGTTAGAGTTCTCACAATATTGCTCAGCACATTTAATGGCCATGTGCTTATCCTAATTCGTGAACAATCGCGAGAGAAAACTCCTAACTCTCATGAGAGACGGCACCATCTCTACGTTCTTATAGGTGAAATCCTTCCAGTGTCTCCGTTACTATAAGACACTTGTCCTATAGACTGGATTTCATTAAGAGTTCTCAGACTCAAGCCTCTTTCGTAACTCTCAGCACTTATCTATTATGGATGGGGTTTTATAATTTAGTGCTGAAAAACTTTCCACATATTAGTGACTTGTTTTTACCCATTAAACCTAAATTTAGAGATTTTCTAACTTTAGGTTGTGTTACCATCACTGGTGGAACTTTGGTTGAAGAGTTTCAACCCCATCCCTCTACATGTAGCCTTTACTACCTCTCTCGGTAGAGGTTTAGTGAAAGGATTTGCCAGGTTGTTGCTTGATTTCACATAGAAAATAGCAATGATTCCATCTCGGATCAATTGTCTGACATAATCATGTCGAAGACTTATATGTCTAGATTTACCATTATAAGTGTCGCTATAGGCTCTAGCTAATGTGGCTTTACTGTCACAATGTAGTGACACAGCCGATATAGGCTTTCCACAGAAAGGAATTTCTAATAGAGGATCCCTTAGCCACTCAACCTCTTTGCCTGTTGCAGTCAGGGCTATAAATTTAAACTCCATGGTCGAGTGCGTTATGCAAGTCTGTTTCTTGGATCCCCAAGATACAGCCGCACCTCATAGGGTGAATACCTACCCTGTAGTAGACTTGCTGTCCCCTGGACTCGATATCCAGCTCGCATAGGTATATCTTTCCAATACGGCAGGAAATTCTGAATAAAATAGTCCTAAGTCTTTGGTTGCTTTTAAGTAACCAAGGACTCTACTAATTGCATTCCAGTGTTCAGTACTGGGGTTACTGGTAAACCTACTAAGTTTACTCACATCATATGCGATATCTAGTTTAGTGCATTACATATCATACATAAGACTCCCTATAGCACTCGCATATTCTAATTGTGCAACGGTTCTTTCAGTATTTTCTTTTAGCTTGATACTTAGATTAAATGGGGTCTTTGCTTCTTTTATATTTAGATGGTTAAAATTGTTTAGTATCTTCTCAATATAATGAGATTGACACAAAGCATAACCCCCACAATGTTGTTTAACTTTGATACCTAAGATAGTATCAACTTGTCCAAGATCCTTTATTTTAAATACTGAAGATAGAAACCTCTTTGTTTCAGTCACACCTTCTTTTTTATTACTTATTATTAGCATGTCATCAACATATAGACAAATAATAACGATATAACTACCATTTATTTTAGAATATATGCATTTGTCAGCTATATTATGCATGAAACCATGAGATAGTATTTTTGAATCAAACTTCTCATGCCATTATTTTGGTGCTTGTTTTAATCCATACAATGATTTGACTAATCTACATATTTTATTTTCATTTCCTAGTAGAATGAACCCTTTAGGTCGTTCCATGTATACCTCCTTATTGAGGTCACCATTCAGGAAAGCGGTCTTTACATCCATTTGGTGGATGTGAAGATGATGTATTGAAGTTAGTGCAAATAATATCTTAATAGATGTTATTCTAACTACAAGAGAGTATGTGTCAAAATAATTTATCCCTTCTTTTTGTCTAAAACTCTTAGCTACTAGTCGAGATTTAAAGGTTTGGATAGTTTCATCAGTGTGATATTTCTTCCTAAATACCCACTTACATCCTATGGGTTTAGAACCTGGAGGTAAGTTTACTAGTTCCCATGTTTGATTTAACAGTATGGATTCATTTAATCGTTTATAGCTTCTTTCCAGAAATCTGCGTCTCTAGAGGATATAACTTCTTTATATGATTTAGGATCATCTTCTATAGTCATCATTATAGGTATTTGTCTTATAACATTTTCTCTATCTGCTTTTACAAGATGGAAATGATACGTTGTGAGTTTATGTGGTCATCTCCTAGACTCTTCTCTATTCTTGTTCTTTGACTCCTACGAGGTTCAATAGGAGCTTCCACTATCTGTAGAGCTGTGCTATCTGGTTCTCTATTAGGAGTTTGGATTTCATTATCCTTTGACTCCAAGGATAGTGAGTTCTCAAAGAACTTAACGTCTCTTGATTCTATTATTGTATTAGACTTTATGTCTAGAAGTCCATAAGCTTTACTATTTTGTGCATATCCTACGAAGGCGCACTTAATAGCTCTTGGTCCTAACTTAGTTCTTTTTGGATCAGGGGTTCTGCAGTATGCAAGACACCCCCACACTTTAAGATATCCTAGGTTAGGTTTTCTACCTCTCCATGTTTCATATGGAGATATTTTATATTTTTTAGACAGTATTCTATTTAGAATATGACATGCTACAAGCAGTGCCTCACCCCATAGACTTAGTGACAACTTTGCTTTTATCAGCATTGAGTTGATCATTTCTACTAATGTTCTATTCTTCCTTTCAGCTATTACATTTTGTTGAGGTGTGTATGGCGCTGTACATTAATGTATCAGTCCATGTTCTTCACAGAAGCTATCGAATTCATTGGAAAAATATTCTCCTCCTCTATCGCTATGGAGAATTTTTATCTTCTTATTTAGTTGATTTTCTACTTCTGCTTTATATATCTTAAACATGTTCAATGCTTCATCTTTACTCTTTAATAGGTACACATACATATATTTAGAGTAATCATCTATAAAGGTTATGAAGTATTACCGTTTACCTCCACGAGTAAGAATGCCGTTTAACTCACAGATATCATTGTGCACAAGATCCAATACTTGAGACGATCTTTTAACACTTGGAAAAAGTTTATTCGTCATTTTGGATCGTATGCACACTTCACATTTACCTGTTTCATTATCTGTGTATAAGATTAAACCATTCTTAGCCATGAACTTCAAAGTACTATACCCTATATGGGCTAGCCTATCATGGCATAGTCCAGCGGATTCAACCATATACACAGATGTGCTACTTTCATTCAGAGAAAACTTAACCATTCCGTTACAAGCGTATCCCTTTTCGACAAAATTCTCATTCTTAGACAGAATCAATTTACCTGACTCGTACACCACCCTTATACCTGATTTTCCCAGAAGATCCCCAGAAACTAAGTTTTGCCTCATGTCTGGAACGTGCAGTACATTGCTCAGAATCACTTTCTTCCCAGAAGTGAATATCAGTTCGACAGTTTCTTTGCTGACGACCTTCGATCGGACTTCATTACCCATTTGGACTTCTTGACCATCGGTCAATTCCTCATAAGTTTTGAAGGCTGATTTGTTATAGCACACATGTATTGTAGTGGCAGTATCATACACCATTCTGGAACTTTGCCTTGGATGGTATTCACCTCAGTGATCATAGCCATAATATCGTCTTCTTCTACTGCACTTGCCTCTTGTTTAGATTTGCGATATCGGCATACTCGAGCATAGTGCCCGATTTTCCCACAGACATGACATGGGCCTTTGAACTTTCCGTTCTTCTTTTGGGCGTTTTTCTTGAATTTTCCTTTATTGGGTTTTAGGGAATTGTCTTTCTCGGGATGTTTGTTATTAGAGTTCTCTATTGCATGTACCTTGGATGAGGTATTCCCGTTATCATTCTTTTTATCGCGGTTACGGGATTCTTCCTCAATTCTCAGGTGTTTCTGGATTTGTTCCAGTGTGTAGTCCTCAGTTTTATGCAGCAACTTCTTTCTATAGTCTTTCCACATCGGTGACAATTTGGCGATTATAGCCCCGACTTGGAATGATTCACGAAGATTTATTTTGATGGCTTTGATTTTGTTTACTATTAGCTGCAGTTCTTGGATTTGGGATAACAGCGGTTTGTTATCTCTCATGTTGAAGTGAAAATACCTGGCGATGAGAAACTTATTGGTACCTTCTTCTTCAGCCTTGTATTTGAACTCCAGAGCGGCCCAGATCTCCTTTGCTGATGACGTCTGTTGGTACAGATCGTATAAATGGTCGGAGAGAGCATTCGGAATGTGTCCTTAACACAAGAGTTCGTCTTCAGCTCGTTTGGTGCGTGCTGCCACCTGTTCAAGTGTGTCGTCATCGATTGCTTCAGGTAGCGCTTGCAGATTTGAATCTAATTATAGTAGATCTTCAACGTCGTTAGGAGAAATTTCAGCTTGTCTTGTCATCTCGTAAAATTGGTTCCATCGAACCGATCAAGACGTATTAAGTCCTGATTCATCAGCTTGATAGATGAAATATTGTCGGCTTCCATCAAATAACGCTTTAAGATTGTTAGAAATTATACAAATTATTGTAATTTCTGTATAATATGGAAACCGAAAATTTCACGATAATCAGAAATAAGGACAGGCTGAAGCATGTTTGAAAAACGTTGTCCTTAAAGCGTTATTTGCCCCTACTCAAGTAAATTGAGTATACTGATAGGTTACAGGAAAATAACTTCTAGGATACGACGAGCCTGATGTGGGTCTGCGTTCAGCAAACACGAAGGCCCACCAAATGGAACTCTAATACACACTTTCTGACAGTATTACAATATAGAGAAAAAATTCCAAAGAAAGAAAAAGAAAGAGAAAAATGGTTTTGACCGCTACATTGGTCAGTTCAATTTTTCAGCTACTAGTTCAGTTGAACCGTCCTAGACCACACAGTTGGTCTGTTCTTCAAGCTAAGGTTCAAGCCTTGCTATGTTGCTGGAAGCACTAGAGTATATAAGTTAAGAGGAGCTGACTGTCTTAGTTCGTATGGGTTTTGCTGGAGTGAGTTGAGATGGATTGGAAACCCACCCAGGTCCTCCTTTTATAGGCTATGGTGGCTGGGGGTTATGGTCCAGGGAAATAAATTCCATGACCGTTTTCTAGCTGTTGGAGAAAACTAGCCGTTTTATGGCCGTTTTCTGACTGTTGTGCATGGGCCATTAAGCTGTTGCATGCTGACTGTTGTGAGACAGCAGCTAGCCGTTTTCTAGCTGTTGGGCTAGCCATGCAGCAGTTACAGCTGGACCCTGCACTAATTGCACAGCTGTTACAGATCTGTTGCAACAGCTCTATTTTTCAGCTCTCTATATAATCAGAGGAACTCTCATTCAGTCCTCTAGATTTTCATCCAGCCAACCATCTGCCTTAGCCACTAGTTGCACCACGACTCGCACACGTCTCGCTCTGGTTCGTGAAGGGAGCGACCCTTTGCGGTGCGACTCGCACACATCTCGCTCTGGTTCACGAAGGGAGTGACCCTCTGCGACACGATGAGTACGTGCGAAGTGCAAAGTACGTCACTAGCGCCTCTACAGCCACACTGCCTCACATTCCCACGCCCTCGCACCGAGACCGAGACCGAGCCCGTGCCCGTGCCTGAGCCCGTGCTCGTGCGCGCACGCACTGGAACACGTAAGGTCCATAGTCCACGGACTAGGTAGGTAAATATTATAATACTCCACTATTATCATTTAAACCACGGATTTTTCTCTTCCTTTTCCCATGTGGGACTATTCCCAAAAACCCACAAAATGGCGTTTTTTCTAAACAACATAATATATATTACATATTATTTTTTATTATTAAAATATATTTTATTTAAAAATCAATAATTTGCAACATATATAATCTAAACCTTTAATCTTTGCACTTTCGTCATGGTTAGGTAAAATGTTGGCCCATAGGTGTCCATTTTCAGCTTTAGGTAAAATATTGACATATTTAATGGGTTCACTCATTCGGGACTTTGTCTATATCTATAATAAATATTGTGAGTACCATCGCAACCAACTTTACTTGCGATTAGTTGACTTAGGGAGAGAACTTTAACTATTTTTAAGTCCATAATAAGCTATTTTAAAGAAAATTATGGATGATTTGCAAATTGTAAATATTGTCCTACAAATGACGGTGATGTTACTAAACCTGTAAAAAATCTGCATCATTTGCCTCATAAAATCTCTCCAATTTCACTATCAATTGAAAATTCCTTGTAATCTTCACCTATAAGAACCCATGTAGGTGTAAGGTCCACAGGTCCACAACAATGTCCTTTTTGCTAGCTCTTGTTAGAACAAGATCCCCAGAACAAGGCAATTGAAAAGTCAAACTAACCACACCACAGGAAACAATGAGATTAATTGCCTACCATTGAAACCTTCTTGGGGCTCATAAAGTTATAAATCAAATAGATATTGTTTTTTGCATCCTTGTCAAAGTAACCTCCTGAACCAGTTGGATGCATGAAATATCATAGTAGGCCCAAAAAAAGTTTTAATAATAGCATCTCCTTCTCCATTGCTTCATGTCATGTGGTTCACTCGAGTTTTAGAAATACCTAATTTTTTATAATAAACTTTCAAAATTTATATTTGATATTGAGTGGCGTACTTGAGTTTTGAATTTTTATGTTTTTAAAACCATGATCATGTCCTAAATGAGCTGGCAAAACTTAAGGCTGGCTAGGGGCGTACATTGAGTTGAACCGAGTCGAGCTGGCCTTAGCTCATCTCGGCTCGGCAACTAGCTGACCCCAGCTCGAACTCGGCTCGGATCGGTCCTCGAGCCTGACTGGCCAGCTTGGCTTGGTTCGGTCAGCAGCTCGGGCCGGTTTGAGTCGAGTTCGCCTGTGCAGTATTTTCACAAATGCATGAACTGCACCTTCAAAATCTCACTGTAAGTAAAAAATGATATTTGTTTCATATACATACCTTCCTTGCCACCAGCCACACTTCGTTGACCGAGTCACCGAACTGGTTCAATTCAAGTTGGATTCGATATGAGTTGAGTTGAGCTAGGGTCAGCTCGAACTCATTTTCGAGCTCAAAAAATCAGCTCGACTTGTCCCCAAACTAAGCTTCGAACTGAGTCGAATCAGGCTTTTTCGAATCGAGTAGAGTCGAGCAAGCCAACCGAGCTAGTTCAGTTCATGTACACCCCTGGCTGGCAGTGGTATGAGCTTGTGCTATGCAAAATCAAAATTTAATAGCTAGGCTCGAAGACCTGGTCCGGCCTGGGCCTAGCCCATTGCTAGGCCTAGGAAAACTGATGGACGTTTCGGTGTCACACAAAAATCGTGGTGGGCATACAGAGCTTCCTCCTTCCACGTGTGCGGTTTACGGGGCTATTTCTCTCTCCCTTCTTCTCTTGCCATACTCTCATTTTCAGTAATCATCGCCGCATATGCACATGCATACATGAGGGACAAACCGTCCAAACATGGCACATCATGATTCATGACGGAAGCGGATTGTGTCCTACCCCCGCCCATTTCTAGCAGTGAACGGCACATCTATGGATGGGCCCACCGTGATGTATCTATTTATCCATTCCATCCATCCCTTTTCTCAAATCATTATAATGTTAGGACAAAAATTAAAGCAGATCTAACATTCAAGTGTACCACACCACATACAACTTTTGCATTTGATGCAACTGCCCTTTAATGCTCTTGAGCATTTAATGAAACCCAATATTATTATTTAGTGTGGTCTAATTAAGTGTTGTATCTGCCTCTTTTTTGGTTACATACCTTAAAATGATTTGAGAGAAGGGATGGACGGCATGGATAAACCGATATATCACAGTGGGTCCACCCACAGAACTATTCGTTCGGGGCTAGAGACTGGCTGGATCGGACGCAATCCGCGTCCCATCGTGACATTGAAGGGGCCCACCACACACCTTCAAATTTTTCTTTGAAAGGTTGGTAATATCAGAAAATCCTTACATGGATTACAAGTGGGCCCTACAGACTTAGATATGGTGTGGAGCATTTGAAATTGGTGATATGACCATTACACCCATCATCCTGGTGGGCCCCACGACTTCCCTTCTCATATTTTCAATTAATAAACGAAAATCCCACCGAGATAGGCGGCTTACAATTTAAGATATTTTTTCCTAAACTGGAGCCCATAGCGAATGTATGCAGCTTATCCATGCCATTCATCTGTTCTTTCAACTAATTCGAGGCATTGAATTGAAACTTGAAGCATATCAAAAGCTCTACTAGACCATACCATAGGAAAGAGTGGGAATAATGATTCCCACCGTTGAATTCTTCCTAGGATATACAGTGAGATTTATTTGTCATCCAAAGTGTTCATAAGATCTCAAAGACATAAAAGAAGTGAAAAATAAATAAATATCAGATAGATCAAAAACTTTTGTACCAAAAAAAATAAAATATTCTAGGGGAGAAGCTCAATTCATACCGTTTCTTATGGTATGGTCCACTTGAACTTTGGGTGTGCTTCAATTATGGGCTGAACACATAAAATTATCTAATGAAATGGATGGACGAAGCGGATAAAAGACATGAATCACGGTGGGTCCCATGTAGTTATCCGTACAGTGGGTGAAGTTGCAAAAAGTGACGCCTTTTTCGATATCTCACAAAACCCAAATAGTTTATCGGCAGCACATGGGATAAAGGTGTACACCATATACAACCGACAATCCATTACAAGTCATAAATGATGGGATGACCATAATTTCATCCCATATAATCCACCGTGATTCATGCGGCCAAGCAGGCCCTAAGATTCGGAACTGCTAGGATTGAAAACCTCCTGGATTGGCAATCCTCCCAATGTGTTTGGCACCCTAGAGTGTGAATCAACTTTAATTCAAAAATACCTATGCATAGTATATTTAAAGGAGTTTGAATTTAATTACTAAATCAATTTTAATATCCCTAATTAGTAAAATATATAATTTTTGACACAATGGTTGTGATAAGCTCGCTGAAATATATACTTTGGTTGAAAATGATGAATTCCAAGTCTTGGATGGACTGCAAGCCCAAGATCATGTCTGAGTGACTAACCAATAATTTTTAATCGTTGATTAACATGGACAATGTTTGGATGGTGCTGGACAATATTTGGACGGTGCTGATTTACATGGATAATATTTGGACGGTGTTGATCATCACTAGTGGGTCATGAACCAAATAAAATGATGGTGTATAGTGACATACATGTTACGCCTGCAACTATTGAAATGATTTTAGGTTTAAGCTCTCACCGTGTGGATTGCAAATCCATGGATTTGATACCCGCATTTACTTTATGCTGCCAACCAACCGAGGGGATTTAAACCCCCTCTAATCCCCTCCAATCCACGGTGCCAAACGACCCTAGTGGTTTAGTCGTGCATCTGCCACCACTGCTAACACGAACTTTAAAAAAGAAAAAAGAAAAGAAACTTCAAAGAAAAAGAAAAAAAGAAGACGGTAAAAAAGGCAAGCCAAATCATTGGGCGCTCTCAGTTTTAGTTACTCTGGCATTAGTCAACGGATAATATGCAGCCACTTAGTAATTGCACACGTGGCATACAAGTAATTAAAATCAAACTGGTTAAATTATGGGTCCTAAATTAAATGTATCATAAAGTAAAAAGATTTACACTTGACTTGATTAGATAAGTTGGACCGGTGGCTATTTATTTACGGTCAAGATTTAAAAAATAATAATCCAACGGTCCTATTTCAACAAACAAATGTCCGCGAATCAGTGGATGGGATTGTCCAACCAATCTCGTTTCTTGATTGGTACTTAGTTTGAGTTTTAGTCAATGTATGCAACGTAGGCAATTCTATGTGCCTGAGTATCAAGCCGCCAGAGTACTAAATAACTCACTGACTTGTTTGATACCGCCAGAGTATTTAATGGTTTATCTATCTGTCTATCAGTCACAGTCCTAAATCCTGACCTTTAATTCATGGATACTTGTTAGTTTATAAGACTATCGTATGCTTTTCGTCCTATCAACCCATTAAATGTCCATTCATCTCATTGGATGGGAGAAATATTTGTTCATCCTGAATCTAAACCTGGAATCCATAATTTAGGTGGTTTATTTTAAATGAATTGTACGCCGCATATGGATTTTCTAAGTAAAATTTAAGTACCTGCGTATCATCCATCCGCTCTGCCGGAGTATTAAAGTTTTTTTTCTCCTCTCGA
This sequence comes from Magnolia changhungtana, assembly GCA_030180095.1. Lineage (NCBI taxonomy): Eukaryota > Viridiplantae > Streptophyta > Magnoliopsida > Magnoliales > Magnoliaceae > Magnolia > Magnolia changhungtana. Next base: position 10,529,896 of record JASAUF010000662.1, read on the forward strand.
CTTTTTAGCGGAACAGGTGCGCACCTGCTCACCGCGCGCACCGAGCTTGACTCATTTTATTAATTTAATATACATTATCCTTTTATCGATGATGACTGCCGTTTGTACACATGTAAGTTCGGCTGAGGAAAGCAAAAATGTTCTGACCGAAAAGGATCTACATATATGATATAATACCTCACATTAAATAATAATAATAATAATAATATAATTTGTGTCTGCTACTTCCCCGTATACTCTGCTTAGATGGGTTTTCGATTTTAATGGCCAAAATCGTCACGGAAAAGTAACCAACGGTCTGGATTTGGATTGAGTCATGATTAGTCTAACACCGTGTCGACTGCCAACTTTGTTGTGTAACGGCTTTTTGCACAACGTCGTTTTTGTGCCAAAAACTGAATTTTGGCATATATTTTTTTTTTTTATGGATTATGGCCCTCCAACCAATTGCTGACACGTAGCTTGGCTCACATGAGCCTCGCAGGAGATTCCCATGCCATGACCATTGCCATCATTTATGCCATAAGACATGTCATCATCCATGGCCCGTTTATGACCCATGTGAGGGTCGGACTCATACGAGCCTAACGTTGATAACGGGCATGTGGCTCGTACTATCTGAACCAACCCACTCCAAATACCTATGAAAAGCTGTTGCAGGTAGTCGTGCGTCATGCCGAAGCTTGGTAGAGCTATAAAATGAAAATTATGTTTTAAAGATTGTAATTATGATCAAATAAAATTTTAGCTAATTAAAGCACAATTACTTATTTAAACTAATATGTTATTCAAGCTAAGTGAATTTAATACGAAGGCTTTCAAGCTATTAGTGAGTCCAATCATATAAAATACAAATGATATGCTGATGAAACAACTAGTATATAAATAAGATAATTTACATGAGTGTGGAATGTGCTAACATCAACTCCCAACATTAATCTAATCATACATACATATAATTCATTAATCACTTACATAAGTATAATTAAACAAGTGTTCAAAGACAATTCCAAATGCAAGTATGTATAATGGTTCGGTTTCCTTACTCCACTCTCGGATGACGCACTTAATCCCTGAGTATACTAGATTTTACTATCGAAGGTTTTAAATCAAGTTCACATTTAACCTTTACAAGCGTATACTCTAACCAGTGGCCTACGTAATGACTTACCCACGTACTCACCTGTGTTGGTGGCCTACGCAAAGATTTACCACGTACACACCCATGTTGGTAGCCTACTCAAGGGCTTACCCAGATACATACCTATATCGATGGCCTAGACAAGGACTTACACATTGACGCATGGATGAACGTGATGAGGATAACTACTCCGAATCCACGGAGCTTCTCTGGACTCCTCACAGAGACTTCTCGAATCCACGAGGAAAGAAAGCAGAAAATAGAAATAAATTCTAAGAAATTCGAAATTGATTAATTGATGAGTAAAAACGAGTTCACAATCCTTTAAATAGGGGTACCAAGCAATGGGAAAAAAATCAGAATCAAACTACAACTAAAACTCCTAGAATCCGCAACTTACTATTAATAGTAAACTTACTATTTATAGATGGTCGTGATGTTTACTAGTGCGAAGGTTTTCAGCTAAAAAAGTAAGTGTCCTATTTGGCTTCACCAAACTGTTCTCCTAATTATTCTAAGCTCTTTTCACGTTGGGCACAACTCCTAAAGCCCGACGGATAAAGAGTTATAATCAAACTAAAACTTACTATTTATAGTAAACATGAAATTAAAGCAGGGAAACGACCGCCAATCTGGGGGTTTTTCGCAATTCCGGGTGTCGCTACCTTACATAGCTGGGTTGGTTGGCTGAAATAGCTCGTTTTACCCTAAAATCATATATTTTACGTCAGCTAACTCATTCCGGATTGCGAGATATGCCTGATCTAAGGTCCGACGGTCCAGATCACTTCTGTCGTCGACCGGGCCTTTTCTGATCCATCTTAGCCATGAAACTCTCCGTGACCCGCTCTACATCAGTCCCCTCCACTTCAAAAGAACTCATCCTGCGTTGGTTCATGATACTCGGTCAGGTCCACGACATTGAAAGTCCGTGAGATCGCCATGTCATCTGGAAGATCAACAACATAAGCATTGTTATTGATCTTTCGAATGATTGGGACGGGTCCAATCTTCTTATTTTTCAACTTATTCTACGTTCCGATTGAAAATCTCTCTTTGCGCAGATGGACCATAACGCGGTCGCCCACCTCGAACACTTTTTATCGCCGGTGCTTGTCCTCTTGTTCCTTGTACTTTTCATTTGAGGCATGTAGCTTGGTCTACACTTTCGCATGGATGCCCATGATCTTGTCTGTCATATGTTCTGCTGCAATGCTCGTGCCTGGGTGCTTGGGCAGAGGGACCAAGTCAAGCGTGTGGCGAGGCACTCATCTATAGATAATCTGGAACGGTGATTTCCCTGTCGAGTGGTTCACCATGTTGTTGAATGCAAACTCTGCTTGAGACAAGGCCAAATCCCACTGCTTCGGTTTTTCTCCAGAAATACAGCGAAGGAGGCATCCCAACGTGCGATTCACAACTTCGGTCTGCCCATCAGTCTGTGGGTAGTAAGCACTACTGAATTGAAGTCATGTATCGAATCGAGTCCACAAAGTCCGCCAAAAGTGGCTAATAAAATTCGTGTCACGATCAAAAGTAATGGTCTTGGGGACCCCGTGTAGCCGTACGACCTCTATAAAGAATAGATTCGCCACGTGTGTTGCATCAAGGGTCTTCTTGCATGGGATAAAGTGTACCATCTTGGAGAAACGATCTACCACCACGAACACCGAATCCATACCGCATTATGTTTGTGGGAGACCAAGCACGAAGTCCATTGATAAATCCTCCCAAGGACCGTCAGGCACAGGTAACGGGGTGTACAGGCCCGTATTCTGAGATTGCCCCTTGAAAGTCTGATAAACATAACAATGTTGTACGGCTTTTCCCATATCACGTACTAATTACGGCCAGTAATACCACTCTTCCATAAGAGCTCGCGTCTTGTCTCCCCTAAGGTGTCCACCGAGGCCACCTCCATGTAGCTCCTGAATAATCTGCTCCCTCAGATAACTTTGGGGGATGTACAATCGATTCCCTTTGAAGAGAAAATCATCATATATGTGAAGGTCATTAGGGTGACCTTCTTGACACTTCATCCAAGAATCTTTGAAGTCCTCATCCTCGGCATACAGCTCCTTGAGATAGTTGAAGCCGACCACCTCGTTGCTCATCGTAACAAGTAGTGATGCACGACGACTAAGTGCATCAACCACCTTATTCTGCTGCCCTGACTTGTGCTTCAGAACGAACGTGAATTCCTGTAAAAACGTAACCCATCTAGCATGCACACGATTCATGTTAGTCTGACTATTAATAAACTTTAATGCTTGATGGTCAGTGTATAGAACAAACTCTCTTTAAATCAGATAATGTCGCCAATGTCGCAGCGCCTGAGCAATTGCGTACAACTCAAGCTCATAAATCGACCACTTCTTTCGGGCTTCGCTGAGCTTCTCGCTGTAGAAGGCTACCGGCCTGCCTTCCTGTGATAATACTCTTCCAATTCCGACGTATGAAGCGTCACACTCAACCTCAAATAATTTGTCGAAATTAGAAAGCATCAAGACCGATGTTGTAGACAAACAATGCTTGATCTCATGAAACCTCTTGTCAGCCTTATCGGTCCACTGGAACGGTCCTTTTTTCATGCAATCTGTTATAGGCGCGACTATGGTGCTAAAATCTCACATAAATCGACGATAAAAAGTATCCAACCCGTGAAAACTCCTCACCTCATGAATGTTTGTCAGGATCGGCCATTTCCTAATAGCTCACATCTTTTCATCATCCACACGAATGCCTGTGGACGTCATAACAAATCCTAGAAACAACAGGCTATCAGTTAAAAAACTACACTTCTTCAGGTTGAGGTACAACTTGTTAATTTGTAGGACCTGTAGCACCTGCCTGAGATGTTTCCTGTGCTCTGCCTCATCCTGGCTATATATCAATATGTCATCAAAATACACTACCACAAATCGGTCAGTAAACGGTTTTAACACTTGATTCATTAAACGCATAAAAGTACTTGGTGTGTTTGATAGGCCGAAGGGCATGACCAGCCACTCATACAACCCTTCTTTGGTCTTAAATGTCATTTTCCACTCATCACCGGGTCGGATACGAATCTGATGGTACCCGCTCCTTAGATCTAGTTTAGAGAACACCTTGGCCCCTTCTAGCATATCGAGCATGTCGTCCAACCATGGTATTGGGAACCGATATTTGATGGTAATTTTGTTGATTACCCAGTTGTCGACGCACATGCGCTAACTTCCATCTCTCTTTTTTTTGCGTTAATAATGCTGGTACGACAGATGGGCTCATGCTCTCTCTCAAGAGACCCTTATAGATCAATTCCTCCACTTGCCCCTGAAGTATCTCACACTCTTTCGGAATCATCCGATAATGAGGGTGGTTGGGCAGGCTAGCCCCAGGAACGAGGTCTATGTGATGTTGGATGTCCCTCATGAGGGGCAATTCATCAGGTAGATCCTCAGGCCAGACTTCTTTGAATTCGTTTAGCAACAGTCTTAAACTTGGAGGGATGTTTGAGGGTTCCTTTTCCTCGCCCTTCACCACTACGGTGAATACCTCGTCGGTTTCTTTGGATTCCTCCATGAATTCCCGAATGGTCAAGAGGGAACTCCCCTCCACTTTAGAAGCTTCAGGGTGGTTCTCTGGTGCCATAAGGGCAAGGATTATTTTTCAACTATCCTTGACGAATACGTAGACATTATCTCGTCCCCTATGGGTCGCATCACGGTCCGACTGCCAGGGTCGACTAAGGAGCATGTGGCAAGGTTCCATGTCGACCACGTCACAAAATATCTGATCCTTATAATTTTTACTAATTGAAAATGAGATAGTGCATTGTTCAGTTACCTTGATCTCATTTACCTTTTTTATCCAACCTATTGAGTACGGGGAAGGATGTTTCATCGTTGATAGCCTCAACTTGTCCACCATCACTCTTGAGACGATGTTCTCGCTACTATCATTGTCTATGATCACATCACAGACCTTTCTGTTGACAGTGCACTAAGTACGAAATATATTGTGTCGCTGTGGATGTAATTCCTTTCGTAGGGTATACAGTAATCGTCTCACAACTAGAAATTCACCACGATCCTCGCCCGTCAGTTCATCGCCACCTGCTATTTCTTCAGTGGTTTGTTCATGTTCATCATAGTCATGACCTTCCTCTATGTCCTCATCTTCAGTGCCCCCTTCGTTTATAGTCAAGTGTACTGAGGGACGTTGATGACAGGTGTTTAATTAGTGGCACAGTGGTAACAATTGTTCGACCTTGGCCGAGCATAAGGATTTGAAATCCTACTCGGGCTCGCTGTTATGGGTGATGCGCGTTGAGGTTTGGATAAGTCGCTCCCCATATCACGGTTTGTGGTTGTAGGAGGTTAAGGACGTTCTCCTACTGGATCTTTTCCTCACGTCAACACTGGATCCTGTGTGGGACTCGTCATGGGGGGTCGAGTTGAAGGATAGGGACGAACAGGAACTCTTGCAAGTTGTGTCTCTACCCTAGCCGCCAATTGAACTGCTTCATCCACGGTCCCGACGGGATACATCTGAACTCGGTCTTGAATTGTCAGCCGCAACACACCTATAAATCGTGCCACCTTCTGTGACTCAGATTCTGACAGATCGTTTCGTATAGCCAACCGCTGGAATTCTTCAGTGTAATCTGTGACGGTTCAATTTCCTTGTCGGCAATTTTGATATTGCTGGAATAATATTTGCTCATAATCACTGGAGAAAAATCGTGATCGAAGAAGAGGTCTCATCCGTGGCCATGATGAGATGGGCACCTTGTTCTAGCGAGCTCGTAAGAGTTGTAATTGTTCCCACCATGCAGAAGCACCATATTTTAACTTAAACGCTACCAATTTTACCCTTTTATGATCTGACATGTCCATATAATCAAAATATCTTTTTACTTCGGCTAGCCAATTGAAGAAATCTTTTATACGTAATAAACCATTAAAACTAGGAAGTTCAGCCTTACTTCGATAGTATCTTTCAGCATGATATAGGTGATCGCCTCCATGAATTGGTCGTCAGGCAAAACCCTCATTAAGGTCCTCGTCGCTAGAACTTGAATCATCTGGTGTAGCCCTACGGTGTGCCACTGGTAGTGCTCTACGGAAATCGGGGTTGCATCGTACAGCAACCATGGGGGGTAGTGGAGCACCGCCTAGGGCTCGGGGCGGAAGTGGAGCATTCGCAAGATGGTCGAGGGTTGCCTGCAGTCCTTGCATAGTCAACTGACTCTCCCGGTGGAAAGCTTCCATTCTTTTCGAAAGATAACGAATCTCTGGATCACCATCCACAAGATTTTGATTCATACCTTCATTATTTGCCATCGGCCTGAGGAGAATCCTCGCTTTGATACCAATTGACACAGGGATGAACGTGATGAGGATAACTACTCCGAATCCACGGAGCTTCTCTGGACTCCTCACAGAGACTTCTCGAATCCACGAGGAAAGAAAGCAGAAAATAGAAATAAATTCTAAGAAATTCAAAATTGATTAATTGATTAGTAAAAACAAGTTCACAATCCTTTAAATAGGGGTACGAAGCAATGAGAAAGAAATCAGAATCAACCTACAACTAAAGCTCCTAGAATCCGCGACTTATTATAAATAGTAAACTTACTATTTATAGACGGTCGTGATGTTTACTAGTGCGCAAGGTTTTCAGCCAAAAATAGTAAGTGTCCTATTTGGCTTCACCAAACTGTTCTCCTAATTATTCTAAGCTCTTTTCACGTTGGGCGCAACTCCTAAAGCTCGATGGATGAAGAGTTATAATTAAACTAAAACTTACTATTTATAGTGAAAATGAAATTAAAGTAGGGAAACGACCACCCGATCCAGGGGTTTTCACAATTCCGGGCGTCGCAACCTTGTATAGCTGTGTCACGCCCCAAACTCGGAAACCGGGCTCACAAAATTCCCGATCGCTGAATCTGGTGCCGACAGCCTCCGTAGAACCCCATTCTCGGCTCCCAGCGCCCATACGCCAGGTTCCGATCCTGGGATGCTACAAGGAGGATTTCTAATAATCAATTTGATTCGTAATGAGCACAACCACAAGCATAACCCACGAACAATAACCATAAGAACACCATCACAAAGTACACTATGAACAAAAGCCTTTGAGTACAATGCGTAGGAAAGGAAAATACAAGATAGTGCTAATAACAAAAACTCCAGAAGCTCGGCTGCACACTCCAACTGCGGCGAGACTACGGCTGCGTCTTGGCGTCACCTGCACGCATCAATCGTGCATAAGCTTATAGAAAGCTTAGAGGGTGGTGTAAGTGTGTGCGCAATATGAGCGTGCTCAGAATGCAGGGTCAGAGTAATGCGAAATCGTGCCAATGAGTACATGAATGCAGTCAGCCGTACCAAGGCTATGCAGTACAAGATATGAGTGCAATCGACCATACCAAGACCATGCGATGCAAGATGCAGCTCAAGCATACCAATCCTCATGTCAATACAGTTATCAGTCTGGATAATCACCGGGGTCTAGTACACTCTACGCCAGCTTGCCGTCCCTATCCGGACGCACAACTGGAAGAGCGAAAGAGACCTCACTATCCGCCTGTCAATATCGGGCCCGGCTCGTCAATAGCGGACCGATTCCTCAAGCTGGTCAAACTCAACTTAGAAATTGCCCTCTCACTCAGGCGGGTAAGGTTACACCCCTTTCCAACCGACCACGACACAGTGGGAGACGCGGCCTCCTAGTATTCGGCCCTCATGCGCTCGTATATCCACTCGGTCTGGACGTTGGAGTCATCCTCTGGTACCATCGGGTTTAGGGATTTTCACCCAGGGACATCTATGGCGCCCGTATGCTAGAACCAAACATTTTCGGTATCCAATCCAGCCACCCACGATGTGTCTGTGGAGGCAATGGCCCCGGTGTCGCTAGGGCATACAGTAACTACAATCACACAATGCAAGTGCATGAGTCACACTACCAGTCATGCAACAGTCCTGCGTAAACCATGCGCTCATGTAGGGCAACTCCGCCTATCAGGGAGCCCATAAACAGTTTGCCCGAAGGTATATGCTATGATCAGTCACTCCTCATACCAGTCATACATATGATGCGTATGATAATGAATCATGGATCTATACTAAACATGTATATAAGGATGGGCTCTGCGTATCACAGAGATGGGCCTAGATGGCCTGCAAAGTACAAGTATGGACCTATCAGTGGGCCTTAAGGAGTGTGACAATGCGGACATTTAACCAACTATCCTTACAATGTGGACGTCAAACCAACATTGTTCCCAAGGCATAGCCTGCCATAAAGTACTATTACACAAACCATAGGAAATCACACATTGCAATGGACCAATATACATCTCATTAGGCCTCGACCCATAGTCCTCAGATACATCAAATGGGCCATCTCATATGGGCCTTATATAAATCAAGTGGGCCGCATTAGTGTGCCTTATGTACATTGCAATGGGCCATAACCCATGGGCCTTAAAATACCTCAAATGGGCCGAAATCACATGGGTCTTATGTATATACCAAGGTGGGCCTCAACAATGGCCACATTAATATGGGCCCCATCACATGGGCCTCACATATGCACTAAGGTGGGCCTAATCACATGGATTAAATGGGCCCAACCACCATTTAAAATTTCCAAGGCCCGCTATAATGTATACAATATATAATATAATATATAAATATATATAGGGAGAAGGTACAACGAGCTCGAGCTAACAATTAAGCTCCCATAAGCTCAAGCCGAGTGGACCCCATGGCTGATGTTTGTTAAACATCCAACCCATCAGTCAGATTCACCATTCAATGGTGGGCCCAGATCTAAAAAATCAAGTCAATCCGTTACTTGTGTGGGCCGCACCAAATACAACAGTTGAGGGCGGCTACCCTCCATTACAACATTCATAATCATTTATCAGGCCCACCGACTTGGGGTTTACAAATCCAGCCCACCCATCGTGGGTGCCCCACTGGAATGAGGGGTCAGACCAAGTTTCAGGCGCATGCAAAAACTCAGGTGGGTCCCACCATCCGCCTGGACGGTGGGGGAGAAACACATACATACCAGTGGGTTTCACCGCCCCTGGACGGTGTGAGTAAACCCATACATCACTGTGGGTCCCATGTGGGGCCCACTAAAATTCTTAGATGCCATCCAATCCGTTCATAAGGTCCCACACGCCTGGGTGGACAAGAAAAATAAATTTCATCTTAATCCAAAACTTCTATGGACCCAGAAATGTATTCCAATGGCAGCCGTTAGACACCACTGTTTCCTCTGACGTGGGCCACCTGAGCATTGGATCAGGCTGATTTTTGGAGGACGGCCCACTAACCCAAAGGCCCACCTCATGAACGGCATGGATGACATACATACATCTCGTGGGGCCCACTGGTACTGGAGCCGTGGGACTGCTGCCGCCGCCTACTGTAAGAAGAAGGCCTGAAGATCTTGTCGTGACGGCCGCACATTTTTTTTTTTTTTTTTTGAAAATTATAGTTTTTTCATGGTTTTTCATGCAAAGGGCCCACATCAGTACAATCTGACCCCGCCAATGGTTTCTACTATCCATAACAAATCCATCAAGCCTAATATCGAGTACCTTTTGGTGTGTAGAAAAAAACCCAGGTGACTTTAAACGGTGAGAATCAGTGTTTTTAATGTTATGGCCCACCGGAACCTCGGATCAACTTCATTTTTCGGTTCAACGCCTAGAATGTGTCGGGAAAAGGAATGGACGGCGTGGATTAGAACTATACATCAAGATGGGGCCTATACACATGGTCCACCCAAAAAGTTTATAAGCCAAGCTAATATTTGTGTTTACTTTCCAGACGTCCAGTGACGCTGGACTCTTCCTTTCTTTTTTTCTTTTTTTTTTCTTTTTTTTTGCCTTGGTATACAAATAACGTTAAGGTGGGCCTTGCTTAGATGGGCCACCACATGGATGGATGGTGTTGGTGTAGCACATATGCAAGCGGGCCCCACCTAGGGATGGCTTGGATAAAATAGATGGCTCATGGCGGGGTCCATCCAAGTGGGCCACATGGCCACATCATCACAAAAAAAAAATGAACAAGAGAGGGAGAGAGAGAAAGAGAGTGGGAGAGAAAAGTGGGACACACGTGTAATGGAGGGACCCCAACACTATGGGCCCTCCCTTGCATCCAATCGTACATAAAATGATAATCAAGATGGGCCATCGGCCACATCTTAGGGTCCCAAGTGAGATCCATACAATTGATCGGTAGGCCTCACTTAGCCCATCATAAAAACACAAAAGCTAGCTTATAGAAGCACCCACCGGTTGATCTCTTCGGTCCGTTGGAATGCCACCCTCCTTGTGCTCCTCTTTGATGGTGGAGATGAGAAATGGATGGCTAGGATGATGGGTTTTGGAATGGAAAAGGTGGGCCACACAAACTCTCTTTTCTCACTTGGAAGCCATGGATGTGTGGGCTATCTCTCTTGCTTGGAAATGGTGTGAGAAAAGAGGGAGAGAGAGAGAGAGAGTTGTAAGGAGAGAGGGATGGGAGATGTGAGGTGAGTGATGTGAGGTGATGGATGTGGTACTTGACTAGGTATGGGTGTGTAAGAGAGAGGGTAAGAAAGAGTTGACTTTGGAGAGAGAAAGCATGGGTTGCTTGTACTTGACATTGAAGTGATTGATTGATTGATGTGATTGATTGATTGATGGGATTGATTTGACATTGTGTAGAGATTCTCTCGGGATCGAGAAAGCGCGGCGTTTCTTCGAAAAAAACGCCAGCTCACATCTTCTGGTCAGGGTATCGGATCGGTGCGTGAGTTGCGGAGTTGGAACCGCGGCAACGGTGCGGTCGCAATGATACAGGTATCGGATTAAACTGACTCGAATCTAAAAGATACGACTTATGATCGATCGCAACATCGATTATCAGTCGCGGATTGCTGGACTTCGACGGAAATGATCGCAGGATTCATCGGATCAGTACGAACTAGGATATGGGTCTTACAACTGGGTTGGTTGGCTAAAGTAGCTCGTTCTACCCAAAAATCATATATTTTACGTCAGGTAACTCATTTCAGATTGCGAGATACGCCCGATCTAAGGTCTGACGGTTCGGATCACTTCTGTCGGCGACCGGGCCTTTTCTGATCCATCTTAGCCATGAAACTGTCCGCGACCCGCTCTACATCACACATGTACTCACCCATGTCAGTAGCGATATGGTCCTACACAAGAACCTACACAAGTTTGGGTTACAAACTCTATACTCAATCTTATGCAAGTTTGTAGTGCCTTATTGAGTTGTTTGCTGGATGCTCTCCTCTGCTTCAATCAACTCACATTTTGCTCCTCGATCATAATGTTAATGCGTTTTCAATGTTTCAGCTCCAAGATCAAACACTTTGCATGTGATGCTCCTTTGAGGTGACTAAGGTGATGAGAGGTTGGGTGAAACTCCTACAACATGTGAGAATGTTGTAATTGTAAGGGATTCACATAGATAGTCATTTTAAAGGTTTAAAGGTTGTTTAGACAAAATGATATATCTATTACGTTAAGTCTAACCTCTAGAAAATATGAGATACCAAGTTTTTCCATAAATGGAACTTTTAAATGCTTATAGAGTGATGAACTGCTTAGAAGATGGTGTGTATCATAATGGGAGAGATCTTAAAAGGATTTGAAAGTATTGGGACACTAGGATCTTTTTCTCACTGAAAACAATTATCTCTACAAAGATTCAATTTACTAGATTTATTTATTTTAAAAAAAACACCAACAAAATTTATAATGGTTAGTCTTCGGTTGGACTGAATTTACCTTTGGTCGCACCGAATTAGACAATAAAAGCCACTGGATAGACTTTCGCACTTTCGGTTCCATCGAATATGGTCTTTGGTCGGATCAAACATGGTCTTCGGTTGGACCAAATGTGGCATTCGGTTGCGGCCGAATTACCTGATTTCTGTCATAACATGCTGACCTATTTTAGTCGATTTCAGTCAGACTGAAGGTTTGTTCGATGGGACGGAAGGTTGCTAAAATTGTGCAATTAATTTTCCAGCAACTCGAGACCTCTAAAGCCAATCTAAGTATGCTCAATTAATGCTCCTAAAGCTTAGAGATGATCAATAAGGCATACCTATTAAGGTTAGGATCACTTAGAGGTTCAAGTATTATTTTAGGCCAAGGGTTAGGGTCTCTGAGGCACCTCATATACCTGTTCTTTACTCCTTGTTGCTCCATGTCCACTTGTATTTTCAATTTTCAACTTATAAGGGCTCGACCGACTATATGACACACAGACTTACGTGATTGACGAACAAGATGCACAAATTAGTACATTAACAAGGAAGAGTGATGGGAGAGCCAACAAGAAAGAGTTTAGGGAGTGTCCAAAGCGTCCAGAAAACCTAAGAGAGAAAGAGCCAATGATAGAGATAGAGACAGCCTTTGAGTCTCTATCTTCTTATATCTTCTAATCCTTCAATCTTTTTCTATTATATTTCAACTTCAAAGGCAAAGCTGTATTTCTTGATCTATTCTTTTCCAGTTTGTACATTTTAACCCCACTGCTTTAAACACCTGATTAGTAGGCTTTACTCTGATATCATGTAAAGTATGCTCTATAGTTGTCTCTCTTGATGATCTTTTGTATCAAAATATGTAACTTAAATGAGTAACCAAAAACGGTGTTCTTTTTCTTTTTTGTATTTCCATCGGTAAACCTTTTTTTTCTACGGTTTTCATTTCATTTTCAGCTTATCTCCCATAGTTTAGACATCTAAATCTTAGTATTTTACTGAAAGTTCATTGAATCCCATTTGAAAGTGTACAACTTGACAAAGTAGAGACAGTATTTGACGTAGACGGTAAAAGGGTGTCTAACACCTTTCTTTTTCTTAATCGAGGCCCCTACCCAAAATGCATAACGCAAACCTATACAAGAGTAAATTGGGTCGAGAATTCTTTGAATTTCCTGATCTCTGGGCGATTTCACGGATTCTAGCCAACTGTGAATTCTTGAGCCTTCATTTTGGCTAGTGGTGACTGTGATCAATACATGGACACGAGTATATTGCATGAGGTGTTATGAATGGTATAAGTATAATCATTACCCTTCTCTTCTGAAGTCCTTTTCGAGGCTCAGGTATGGAGGTCTTAGTTGTGGGTTTCACTAAATCTTGATAGACTTCATATTTGGGACTTTATACGCTACTACCCATATCAACCAAGCATTTAAAATCATTAACCTTCTCTTCTCAACCCCTTTGCGAGGTTTAGGTATAGAGGTATTAGCCATGGATTTCACTAGATTTGAATAAACTTCAGATTTGGGCCTTCGGATGCAATTGCACGTATTAACTAAGCATATAATATTTCTATGTCTATCACCATATATACATATATCCATCATTTAACTCAGGTAACCATTATACAGTTCAACCCGAATACCTAATGGGGCAGCCTGGGGGGATGGCGATTTCACTGGGGAACTAACCATTTGCTAAGTCTGGACTCAAAACATCGGGTAGTGCAGTTCTAGGGGATTCTTTTAACTTCCAGTGTTTACTAGTATTCTTGCATTCTAGTTCCATATTGGTCCATTTAATTTCTAACAATCATCTAGCATTTCATTTTCATATTGGTCTATTTATTTTCTAGCAATCATCTAGCATTTCAGTTCCATACTGCTTCATTTACTTTCCAGCTCTCCAGTAAATACTGGTCCAATTACTTTCTTACCTATTTCCTGCATTCCAATATAAATTGGTCTGGCTTACCTTCTCGTGAGCATCCTTCATTTTAGTGGATGCTAGTCCCATTTACTCTTTTACCTATACATACTGCACTTTAGTTTTTATTGTAATTACCAAAACAAAAAAACATTTACGGGTCCGCCACCCAGCACATATGCACTAGAGATTTACCTAAATTTATGCACCGACAACCATGTCAGGGTATGGAGACTGTCCAGGATCTCTCTTAGAGTCTCCCAAGTAATCCATAATTGCTCCTTTAATAGCTGACCTTGCTCTCAACATGAACAGGCTAGAAAACCTTGTGACCTGCTTCCTTCAAAGTGGAGTCACCCTGTCAAACTGAAGCATGCTGACATAATTGCTGATCACTCCAATCAGTCTGCCGATTTAAAACCTACTTTGTATATAGCCAATCGATTCCAATATTCTCCCCTTAATGAGAGCCGGTCTCAATCTGATCAACCACAACATGTACATTTTAGTAATCATTATTATCCTGCTGGTGGGATTTCTTTTTCATTTACAATCTCCCCTCCCAATTTCGGTTCAACACAATCCCACCGAGGGGAGGAACAACCAGGTCACGATGCACACACCACAAGGAAAAAATCCTTTCCAATCAGGCCCCCCCTGAAATTAATTGGCTCCAGGAACGTTTCGAGAAGCAACTCAAGGCCATGAAAAGTGAACTCCAAAAGTAACATTAGATAGATCTCTCATCCACCAACTTTAGAGATCTTTGCACTTTCCTAGACACTAGGGTATCTCAAAACTTCCAGTTGCTAAAATTCAAATGATACAATGGCGTGGGATGCCCCACAGCCCACGTGAAAGCATTTTGTGGGGAACTCAATGCTATGGCAGAGGATGATGGAATCTTGATCCAATTGTTCCAAAAGACTTGTCCTAAGCACTCATTAATCGCTTTACATACAATCTAAAAGTAGCACTCGAAAGGGCGGATCCTGTTGCTTTGAGACAAAGGAATAATGAGTCTTTGTCAGCTTATGTTGGATGGTGGTGGTCAAAGGTTGCTAAAATAAACACACCCATCGACGAGGAAGAGAAGATCTCAACGATTGTCCACTTGGTAAACCTGAGTATATCTGGATACTTCGTCTTGTATCCGTATGTCAACTTCATCCAACTAATCTGCGCTGGAGAACAAGTTGAAATCAGAATAAGGGCTAGGACAACCTCCCCCTAATAACATCAGGCCACCTCGAAAAAGTGGGATCAAGTGGATGAAGAGCCATCGAATACGAGTCTACCAAATATGATCCTATTGAATATGAGAGTGATGATGACGAAATCCCCATCCTCTATCCAATAAAAGATGATGATCTCATCACCTTTGCCCAAGGTGCACCATTCGCCACTCAACAAGGACAACTCCAATAACAGCAACAACTACAAAGATGGAACTTGCAATACTCCAATCAGAATCGACAAATGAGTACTATTTTGGAACCTAGCATTTCACTACAGCAACATACTAGCCATGTTAGTACAGAGGCAACTTCTTGCCCCATTGCAACCTAGGACCTATCGAATCCACTACTGCTAAACTATAATGAAAACGAGTATTGTGCTTTCCATCAGTCTAAGGGGCATATGACGGACAACTGTTTTACATTAAAATATGCAGTTTAAAATCTGATTGACCAAAGAAAATTTTCGGTCGCAACCCTATACACAACTGTTAACAACACACTTCATAATCCCTTATGACAACATCAAGTGAGGCCCAACATATCAGGCATCCCTACCATCAATCCTATTCGAGAAAGGTCTCACTCCTATTTAACCCAATTCATCCATGCCAACGACTCTTGTCTGGAGTTCACACCACTCATCTTATAGGGGGCAACATCCTACTCAGTTCCCCCTCCAATCTTGGTCCTTCAAGGAGATGCCCTAGAACCACCGTGTTCCCCATCTTCTCATACCAATGAGCCATCGGTCTTTCAAGAAAGGATCCATCATCCAACATTCACCCCCACTCCTTGTTATAGTCCAATGTGGTTCAATCAACCACTTGTCCTTCAAGAAAGGATACCCAATATGAATTTCCCACCATCCCTATTACTTTCCATTCATGACTCGGTCGGGCACATAGCTACATTTAATTTATGACCTTTCGCTTGTTGTCTAGATGGAACCTCGGATCCGTTCGGGACTCTCCCCCCTCACTCCTCACGAGGGGGAGCGGGACAGACCCCACAATATCTCGTCCGAGTTAGAACACCATCCTGACCAACCAACTTTCTTCCAGGCTTAGAGTCTAGCTCCCTTCTCAGCTCCCTTGATATGCAGCAAGCCCATGATCCTTCAAGGAAAGAGCCCGGTAAGTCACTCCGAATCATTGGCCTCTGTCTCTCATGGATCTCAGCCCCAGCCTCCCAATCCCCGGTCATAGACATACAACAATCTAAAAATGACACACCAAACAACAATTGCGAATAGGAAATGTAAATTATTTTCCATCTGTATATCCTATCATATCAAAGTATGCATTTTCTCCTGCCAGGAACCAAATTTTCTATTATTAGCTCGAATACTAAGACTCAACCAGAGTCATTGATGTTTAAGAAAATTCAGCAGGACCAGATCAGGATATCAACCTACTTCATATTCAAGGCTAGAGTAATAATGTCTAATAAGAGAATAAGGCCAAGGGTAGGAAACAATTCATTCACATGCCCGCCAATTAGACACATGGGACGACCTTGACAAAGCTGATCGATGACGGCCTGGATAAGGGGTAGAAGTTGACCCTCATTAATTAGACCACCATCCACATCCCGTCCGAGCTTCACATACCCAAGGAGCTCCATTGCCTTGGGGAGTACCAAAACGTTATCACATTTGCCATCGACTCAGAACCCAACGTCAGATCCATCATGATGCTTGGGCACAGGGGTGAAGGTTCACCTACCACAATCTTTTGTCCTACCTCTTGAGAGGAAGGAGCATAGGACATCCATTAAATCGTTGTCCCCGTGACAGCAGAATGAGCCAATCAATCCTCTCAAGCTATTAGATGTAATAAAAGCAACCCCTAGTTCACAACGACATTCTGGCCAGGGTCCATTAAGAATCAAAAGGCAAAAAAAAAAAAAAAAACTCCAAAAATGATCAAATTAAAAAAATATATATATTTAAAAAAATTAAAATCTAAATAAAGTAAAATTTAAAAAAAAGAAAGGAAAAACTTCAAAAATCCAGTAATAAAATGCTAAGCTAGTCTGGTGGTTCACATGAATTTAAAGTCAACTTTTGTGATTTCGATCTAGAATTTGACTTCGAACTCATGAGATTGGAAGAAGTCAAGTATAAGGGAAATGATGATCCAACTCTCGAACTAGAGGACCTCCTCAAAAGGTTCGATTCAAAAGCCAATTCCTTTCTTGATGATTTCAAAATCATAAACCCGGTGGCATTCAAAATCCTTAGGGAAGTGCATATTGGAATATTCCTACAACTAAGAATGTGCGATGGGAGAATGAATTCTCAGAACCACAATTGTTAAATTTTGCCTTTCCTCATGTCTGAACTCGACTAGCACCCAACTTTCTACTTAAAAGTCAAATTGCCACATGATAGCCACCCTTATACACCAACATCAACCATAGCAAGAAGCCCAAATACACCCTGAAGATAATACATACAAATTATCACATGTCAGACCAAATCATGTTTCGCAATAACATTCCATAGCAAGTCTTTCAACCAGGTCTTGTTACAGTAGGTGGACGAAGCAGATGCAATGAAAATCATCTCCAATGTCCACAAAGAAGTTTGCGATTTACGCATGAATGTGCACATGATGGCAAAAAAAAAAAAAAAAGGATCTTACGGCATGGATACCAATGTTAACGAATGTATATGGAGTCAAATTGTTGTTAGCATGTCAAAAAATGATTCAAATAATAAGAGCACGTGAATCACATGCATGCGCTCACTGAGCTTTACAACATGTTAACATCTTGGCCATTCTCAAGGTGAGATATTGATGTCATTGGCTAAACTTAGCCCAAAAGCATTCAACGATCACGAGTGCATCCTCGCGATAGTTGGATACTTCACTAAATGAATGGGAGCAACATCTCACACCACCATACCAACATTTCTTAAAAGCAACGTCACTAGCTGTCATGGAACCTTGCAAGTCATCATCGTGGAAAATGGTACACCCTTCATATATTAAAAATTATAGGAATTCTTTGGAGAAAAGTGGCCACGACCTTACTAAAATTGAGTACATTAAGCAAACGAAAGTACATACAAGTGTCGTGTGGCTCACTGAGCAACCAAAAAAGAATCGTGAGAGCTCCCAACAATCAAGTTTGAACCAGAAGCTTCAAAATAAGGGGGCAAGAATTTTTTTTTTTTTTTAAAAAGAGTCATGCCCCCTCACTTGCTCAATCTCGAGGGCAAATTCAAACACATATTGGGTTTGCAAATTGTAAAAGAAATTCTTTCAAGAGGTGCTTCCCACCTTACCAACTCGAAGGGCAAAAACTTTCCTAATGCAGACAATGCCGACCACATCAAATTCTATCATGAGTGGCAGACACGATCACGAAAACAACCTAAGGTTAGTGACCCGAATGTAAAATTCCATACTTCCCCCAAAACATCCCCTAGAGTATAAAAAGCAAAAAGAAAAAAAAAACACAATATATGTAGCCCAAGCTTTGGAGAATAATAAGGGTATGAAACATTTTTTTTAATGGAGAAAAAAAAGGGAAAATTGATAAAAATTAGCTCCTTGTGGCGAAACCCTCCATCCCTACCACAAACTTTCTCAAACTGGTTTAAAGCCTTGAGCTCTGTTATTCAAAATCTCTCGCTGCCTGGAAAGATACAATTCGACTAGAAATGAAGGAAATCCCACTATCGATCGCAACGCTAAAAAAGAGAAAAAAAGCAATAAAAGAAAGTGTGTCCAAAGCAAAATGAATGAGGTGAAAACTCGAAAAGGCACCTCGAGTAAAAACAATGAACATAGTGGGCTTCGTGAAAACCTGAAAGGGCACTGGGGCAAGAAGGCACATCTGTCAAGGGACAGGCAAGATCAAATACTCAAAAATGTGGTGAAAACTTGAAAGGACACCATGGGCAAAAATTTGAAAGGGCACTGGTGGTAAAAATAGTCACAAAAAGAAAAAGAAAATGAAGAAAGAAAAATCACAGATTTAGGTAAGCAACTTAAACAAGGAAAATACGACAGTCACAATGTTCTTCAACCGTGCTCAGATTTAGGGTAGGGCTTTCTTTATAGATTTTCTAAAGATATCATAACTCCCCAAGAATCAAACAAAAAAATCGCCAAGTAACGCATGACCGAGTCAACATACCTAATCCCTATAATCCAAGCTCTAAAATCCAAACCCCAAATTGAACAGGCAGTCTAGCACAAGAGCTTATTCATTTCATTTCTTCCATTCATAATTCTATATGCTTTTTAAAAAAAGAATAAAAAACAAAAAGCAAAATGGGTGCATATACATGTATATAATCAAACACCTAACAAAAAAAATCAATCTTTGTACATTGCATCACTTAAGTCGAGTACTCTATTTCCATTCAAATGTGTAACGCCCTGGAAATTGGGGGTCATGCATAACCTCGACTCCTGAGTTCCCAGGGTCACTTATAACCGAATTTCATTAATAGGCGTTTAATTCGATTTAAATGCATAGTCTAGAATTTTCTGGAAAATAAAGCACAACCACACAAGTCTACTGAAATGAAATAGATCAAGTATACACAGGTCCAAAAGAATGAAAGTGGGTCACACAAGGCGTCGCCCAACAAAATCACAAAAGAATGTTATGTCCAAAAAGAATAAGGCTGAGTCCACAACTCAGCGATCTAAAGTCCGCTCGTCAAGCCGATGGAGAGCCGCCTACCAATTGAAAGTAGGACAGCTTGTCCTCCTCGTCTAAGCTGGCATCAACAGGCTCCTCATACTCCTCGTCACCTATAACTACAGTAGAGTCTGGTTGGTGTTTTAGAACACCGTCTTAGAGAGAGAGTGAGTGATCAACTCAGTGGGTGATATTAGTCGTAAGTTGTAACAAGCATCAGTTATAATATGAATTTAATGAAAAGTAATCAATCATAAACACCTAACTAATCTTATTAATGTGAATGCATGATGGATGATATGATGCATGCCCTCGCCACAACACTCCCTCGAGCGACTCCATTTAACGATCATGTATGGTCAACACTCCCTTGAGCGACTCCATTTAACGATCATGTATGGTCAACACTCCCTCAGAGTGACCTCGACTGCCAAGTCGTCACCCTAACTAGTGCGATGCAATGCGATAGTGTTAGCCGAGTTCTCAGTTAAGTTCATTCATACAGCAGGTTAGAGAATTTGATACACCCCACGTATCAATGCCCTGTACTGGTTGTGAGGCCAAGACCCCCCAACGTATGAGGCCAAGACTCCGCGATCCGTGATCTCGTCGGGTTCCCCGTCCCCGATTTCAAGTACACGGGGAGTGCTGAAATGTGGGATTGCTCGCGGTCACTACAGGGAGGCGCGTCACCCCAGGGTAGGCCGACAGCTCGAACACAGTGTCCCATTCCATCATGCTCGACTCACGAGGCGGTGGATCAATTTTCAATCTGGCTAATGATGGGCTGCAATGGTTGTAGGGTGTTCCAGGTTCCGTACATATGTGAGCAAACAGGGTTAACGAACAAGGTTGATCAGTAAGTAGGCTAGACCGCACGAGTCAGGCAAGCACGTGATGGACGACATCGAGCGCAAGATGCTTATGTAGTCGAACACTGCCGCTCACGCGCACTCGCCCAAATCCATGGGTTTAGCCTCAGGGTAGCCCTACCAATGGGACTACCGTCTCTTATCGTGTTTCCTGACCAACCCAAGGGTTTGAGAACGATCCATAACATGCTCACCATCAAGGTTATCAACTGCATAACAATATCATGCTCGCATACATCACAACATACGATTCAAAGACTCCTAACAAGCAAGCTACAACATCATGAACAAGGTGCATATGAGTTGTGTGGATTAGGGAGGAAGTTAAGAACTTCCCATACCTCAAGGAATCAATTACACAAGAGTAATAAATCATGCACACGATGAAGCAACACATATGAGAAGAAATCAAACAAACATGAGCATGTAATCATTCATATACTAAATCATGTGAGAGGCAAGATCAACATCAAATGAGAACTAAACATACAATCCATATAATTCCAACAAACATACCATTCCTAGGTTTCCCCTAGATTCTTCAATTCAACATCTCAAATAAACAAAATCATTAAACTCCAACTATAATTGGTGCTAGGCCACCTAAGGATAATAATCTGTACCTATGGATTGTTGGAGCTTGGAAAATGACCTAGGAATGAGGGCTTTGAGGTCGATCGGCCGAAATACCTATAGCAAGCACTTGCATGTTAAAGATCCATGCCAAACCCTTTTCAACACATGGGTTTCAAGGAGAATGGATGAGGGATTTACCTAAGCGATCAACGGGACGAATGGGCGGTTGTGGTGGAGGGTTTTCTTCTTGGAGAAGAGGTAGGGAGATGTAAGATCGATTTTCTTGGGCCCCACCTCGATCTAGGTTCCACCTTTGCTCCTCTTCACACTCACTTTCTTCTTTCTTTACTCTCTTGCTCTCCTTTGCTCTCTCTTGGTGGTGGTAGTTATGGTGAGTTATGAGATAAGGAGCTAGGGCTTTATTTCTTAGGATTGTGTCAATTGGCCTTAAGTTTCCACAAAATTTTAAAATAGCCCTCTAAGACTCTCTATTAGTATTGGGGCGGCCCTAACATTCCTCTGGCCACCAAATTTGGTGTGTAGGTGACTCATGGCCCGATGAGAGGCCATGCAAAGTTTGGGAACAAACAGATGAGCAAATATGGGGTTTGATCATATGATTCCTATCTTTAAATGGCCCTATGGGGTCCATTCCGGTGATTGGAGTGGTTCTGGTGGCTCTCTGGCCATGAAAATTACAGGATAGGTGATCCATGGCCTGATGAAGGGCCATGTAAAATTTGGGAACAATTGAATATGGGGTTTGATCGCACAGGTCCGATTCGCGATCAACGGTCACCGTTCCACGATCGGGTCCCAGATTTGGTGGACGGGCATAGAAAAATACATTAAATGTCCACCGTAAATTTAGAAAAAATTCGACTGCTGAAATGTCTTATATCTCAGTTTCAATTAAGAGTGCCAGATTCTGAGTCTAGTGGGCTGGGGTGAGCCACACTTTGCAAGTGCCGCTGGGACAGCGTGGATAATTGACTTATGGACGTTTACTGGGTCTGTGGTCCGCAATACATCACAAGCCCATTGAGATCTATGATTTCCAAAATTTTTATAATTTTCTGACCTTCCCAAGTTGCGATATAGCCCGCACGGCCTGTTGCTAAGTGTAAACAGCCATCTGGCTTGGTGGCCCACACTAGGTCCTGTCATGACCTGTCTGGTCTACTCAATTTGGGCTAATCTTAGATTAATTTACTTGTGGTACCTTACCACGAGTAGTTTAAATGAATGGTCCTGCGGTAAATCCGACGTGGACGCCCCGAGACACTGTGACGGTTGGATGGGACGTTACAATCTACCCCCCTTATAAATAAATTTCATCCTCAAAATTTGTATCTGTTCGTATTGCTGAAGCAAGTTGGGGTAATATTTGTGAACTTCTACTTCTGTCTCCCAAGTGGCCTCTTCTTCATCGTGGTGGGTCCATAGCACCTTAACCAATGGGATAACCTTGTTGCGCAGGACCTGCTCCTTCCTATCTAGTATTTTTGTGGGTCGGAGAATATATGTGGCATTTTTCATGATCTCCACATGCTCCCACTTGATGATATGTGAAGGATCGGGGACGTACTTCTTCAACATTGATACATGGAAGACATTATGCACTCCGGCGAGAGGCGTGGGTAAGGCTAAGCGATAGGCAACCGCACCAACTCAGTCCAAAATCTAGAAGGGCCCGATGAACCATGGTGCGAGCTTTCCCTTCTTAACGAATGCGTAAAACACCCTTTATTGGGGAGATTTTGAGAAACACGTGGTCCCCAGCTTCGAATTCCAAGTCCCTTCGCCTCGTGTCGGCATAGCTCTTTTCTCTTCTTTGAGCTGTCAAGAGGCGGCGCCAGATAATTCTAATCTCGGTTGTAATCCGCACCAAATTTGGTCCTTGCAAGCTTTTCTTGCCAATCTCTTTCCAACAATATGGGGCTTGGCACGGACGCCCATACAAAGCCTCGTAAGGCGTCATACCGATGCTAGCTTGGAAGCTATTGTTATAAGCGAACTCAGCATACGAAAGACAGTCATCTCAACTCTCCTAAAAGTCCAGTACACATGCTCGCAAAATGTCTTCTAATATCTGGTTTACTCGCTTAGTTTGTCCACTATCTGAGGGTGGAAGGCGGTGATAAACTTCAACTTCACTCCCATGACTTCTTGGATGTGAGTCTAGAAGATCGACGTGAATCGTGTGTCTCAGTTCGACACAATTTCCAACGGGACGCCATGGAGTTGCAGTATCTCCTTGATATATAACTTGGCCAAATCATCAGTGGAGTTAGAAATCTTTATTGGCAAAAAATGGGCTGATTTGGTTAACTGGTCCACGATCACCCATATTGAGTCATGCCCCTTCCTAGTTATGGGCAAGCCAGAAATGAAGTCCATAGATATGAGTCCCATATCCATTCTGCTATGGGCATTGGTTGCAGAAGGCCCAGTGGTCGGCGGTGTTTGGCCTTGACTTGTTGACAAGTGAGGCATCGGGACACATATTCTGCTATTTCCTTCTTCATGTTGTCCCACCAATAGTTTCGCCCCAAATCCTGGTACATCTTGGTACTACTAGGGTGCATCGCCAACTTGGAGTTGTGAGAGGCACTCAGGACTTCCTCTCGTAGTCCCTGAAGCTTTGAAACACAAAGGCGGCCTCGGTACCGCAATCCCCCATCGGTGCCGATCCTCCACTCAGACCCCACATCATTCTTTACTTTCTCTTTCATCTTCTTCAACAACTCATTGCCCTCTTGGGCTTCAATGATTTTGCTGTCAATCATTGGCTGGGCTTGAATGTAGGCTACGACCTCGTAC
Organism: Magnolia changhungtana; assembly: GCA_030180095.1. Taxonomy (NCBI): domain Eukaryota; kingdom Viridiplantae; phylum Streptophyta; class Magnoliopsida; order Magnoliales; family Magnoliaceae; genus Magnolia; species Magnolia changhungtana. The sequence goes on from JASAUF010000662.1 coordinate 10,553,943, forward strand.
GACTCCTCCACGGTTAGCTTCATTTCAAAGTCCTGAACAAATTCCACCATGTCCCACTCTCTCACCATTAGCGGGGCCGCAAATTCGATTGTCTTTTTATGACTCAAGGCGTCTGCCACCAAATTGGCCTTGCCAGGGTGACATGAGACATCGAACTTGAAGTCCTTCAACATTTCCATCCAGCGGCGCTGTCTCATATTCAGATCCTTTTGAGTGAAGATATATTCGAGGCTCTTATGATCAGAAAAGAGCTCAAACTCTTCACCATAGAGATAGTGTCTCCATACCTTCAAGATGAATACTACAGCTGCGAGTTTGAGGTCATAGGTGGGGTAGTTCTCCTCATGCTTCCTTTGCTGTCGAGACGCATAAGCAATTACCTGTCATTCTGCATGAGCACATAACCCAAGCCCACACGAGACGCGTCAGTATAGACAGTGTACTTGACTCCTTGCTCAGGTAGTACGAGTACTGGGGCTGACGTCAGTTTATCTTTCAACTCTTGGAAGGCCGCCTCTGCCTTCTCACTCTAGGCAAATTTGATGTCCTTCCGTGTAAGCTGGGATAGTAGCTGGGCTATTTTTAAAAAGTCTCTAATGAATCTTCGATAATAGCCCGCGAGACCGAGAAAGCTTCTCACTTCTGTAATCGACTTCGGTTGCTTCCAATCTTGCATGGCTGCCACCTTGTCGAGATCCACAGATATTCCTTCCTTGAACACAACATGACCCAGAAATTTGACCTCCTCTTTTCAAAAGTCGCACTTCCTAAATTATGCAAACAACCGATTTTTCTTAAGGGTTTTAAGGACCGCTCTTAGATGTTCTTTATGCTCCTCACGGCTTTTCGAATAAATTAATATGTCGTCGATGAATACAATGACCAATATGTATATGAACGGCCTGAAGACTCTGTTTATGAGATCCATGAATACCGTCGGGGCATTGGTGAGCCCGAACAACATAACTAGGAACTCATAATGGCCAAAGCAGGTTCTGAAGGCCGTTTTCTGTATATTCTAGTCCTGACTCGTAGCTAATGGTACCCTGATTGTAGATCGATTTTTGAGAAGAAGTGAGCACCCCTCAGCTAGTCGAATAAGTCATCAATTCTAGGCAAAGGGTATTTGTTCTGAATCGTCACTTGATTCAACCTCCTGTAATCCACACATAGACGCAATGAGCCGTCCTTCTTCTTCACAAATAAGACCGGGGCTCCCCATGGTGATACACTGGGTCGGATGAAGCCTGACTCTAGCAATTTGTCGATTTGAGATCACAGTTCTTCCATCTCACATGGGGGCATGTGGTAGGTAGGAAAGGAGATGGGCTTGACACCCGGAGTCAGATCGATCGTGAAGTCTATCTCATGTCGAGATGAAAGTCCAGGTATGGTTTTAAATACGTCCCTAAAATCTTAGACCACGGGTGTGCATGTTATCGAGGGTCTATCATAACCGTTCTCTAATGAAGCATAACGCAAAATCCTACGATCGTGGCTAACTTGGACTGGGAATGTGAGGGAAGTGCTGTCATCTTCGTATATTTTCACCATCAGCGTGTCACAGTCAATCTCTACCTTCATCGTGGTCAACCAATTCATGCCCAGGATGATGTTATAATGGAAGATCTTGGTCATTATCAAATCCATAAGCACCACCTTGCATCCCGAGTTAATGGGACAATCATGACATATCTTTGTTGCTTCTGAGAAGGTATCAACGTCGGCAATGATCTTTACTCCAACGAAGGGAATAGGGTGTAGTCCTAGATGTTTGATAGTCGCATGTGATATGAGAGAGGTAGTGGACCCGGTGTCCACCAACAGAAATATAGGAGTACCTTGTATGTGGGTCGTCACCTCGAAGGCCGTAGGAGTGGGGGTGACTGCATCCTGGCCCTCGGTCGTTAAGGCATGTACTCGTGCCTGTTGTGGAAGGTTCGGTCGCTGTATAGGCCGTTGTGGAGGCCTAACTTGAGGTAGCGGTGGACGACGAAATTGCTGACTAGGCCCCATCGTCCGTAGAGGCGGAATCTGCAGTGCCTACTGAGGGGGTCTGTTATTGCGTTGAGGTGGCGTGAAGCCAATATCCGTCATCCTCGCGAAGCAATACGGCTCCAAGTGGCCAGTCCTCCTATAATAGCTGCACACCTGGGTAGATCACGTAAGAGGGGCCAGTGTAGCAGCTAGCCTGGGCGGAGAGTTTAGGCACGACCTTTTCTCGGTGGAAGAAGAGGACGGTCCCTCCATCCTGCTTCATGGCCCCAACTGTCAACGGGTCTATGCGACTAGCTCCTCATCCTGTTCCGCCCGTATAGAAATCTCAACGAGCTCTGAGTAAGTCCGGATGCTTGTACAATACATTTTCAAGCGGATGCCGCTCCTTAACCCTGTAGTGAATCGCCTCATCTTAATCGCCTCGTTGGCGATCATCACGGAAGCGTAGCGCGACAATTCTGTAAATCGATTTTCATATTGCGCTACAGTCATTCCCCCTTGTTAGAGGCGGAGGAATTCATTTTCCCTCTCATGCTGGTAAGTCTGAGGGAGGTACTTCTCGTTGAAGCAGCTTTTAAACGCCTCCCACGTCCATACGTTGTTCTCGGGAATAGATCGGAGAACACTCTCCCACCACAGGCCCGCCTCTCTCTCAAAGAGGTATGAGATGAGCTCGACGTACTCTGCTTCAGAGCAGTGGAGAGGTCATAGTAGTTTGGTGACTTGGTTGAGCAAATACTTTGCTTACTCGAGGCGGTGGGTGCCGGCGAATGTGGGTGACCTAAATCTCTAGAACCGCTCAAATAAGTGGCTTATGTTGGTCGCGACCGCGGCCATGGCGGTTGGTTCTGGTTGTTGCATGCCTAAATTCTCGGCCATGGCTCATCATAGTGGCCATCATTTGCTGTTGTTGTTGCATATTAGTGGCCATCATTTGTTGTTGTTGTTTCATAAGACGCATCATTTGGCCCATTTGATCCATGGCCATCATTTGCTATTGTTGTTGCATATTAGTGGCCATCATTTGTTGTTGTTGTTTCATAAGACGCATCATTTGGCCCATTTGATCCATGGCTGGTGTCATAGGAGGTATAGGTGTCGCGGCTTACGGTGGCGGTGCATTTGGGGTGCCTCTTAGGTGGTACTACCCATATTTTGGGAACCGCTCGGCCCTTGGGGGCCTTGTTGATCATCAGGGATCTCGTCCCGATCGACTAGGCCGCCATGAGGGAGGTGGACATATCGACCCTCCACTCGCGGAGGCATTTCCTGGAAGAACGTCATTAGATAGATTAGGTACTAGAATATTACTCATACCAAGGTCAGGCGTAACTATACAGGGACCATATATTTTCCATTCATGAACATAGGCAACCACGCACAAACATTCTCATGATGACAAGACAATTTCAAAGCAATCCATACTTTCACATTGAGTTCAAAATGCCATTAACATGGCCAGTTACATGGTACGGCATGGTTTACAAGCATTACTAGACATGTTTACACGTAAGAGGAATACAATCTGCATAAGCAAAGGTCCTAGCTACCCTACAGTATATGTAGGTAGTCCTAACTAACATAAAACAAACTACTAGCTATTCGTAGAGTTAAAACCGCTATTCTTTCGAGCTAGACGAGAACAGAGGTGCTTCCTCTCCCTTGCTGCAACAGATCAGGGTCTTTATGGCCTGATATATCTTTTTGTTCCACTTGTCCTGCTTTGTCTAGTTCTCCACGATCCTCGCCTAACTCTCCTTGATCTCCGCTACCTCAGCCTGAAGTGCAACCAAGTGCTCGCATATACTCGGGATGGTAAGGGGCTCCCTACTGACTGCCCTGATTTCCTCAGCCCCATCCGCCTCTTCGGCTTTATCCTCATTCTCATTCTCATTCTCACTCCCGTCACTTCTCTCGTCTTCCTCTTTGTCGGCATCCCCGTACTGGTCGATGTGAGCCTGTTTTTGTTTGGGTCCCAATCCCATGGAGTTTAGCATCTTATCCCCCATGATTTCTGCTAGTATAGAGTCCTTGTCTGATCCGCCTATCCCATATTGTTCGGCTATATAGCAGGCTAGACGCCCAAAAGGGAGAGCTATGTCCTTCAATACCGCCCTCGTGGCCTTCACAATTTGGTGGAGCACTATACTAGGGGCGCACACATGTGCACCTTGACCCACTTGATACAAGAACTCCACCATGTAGCAGGTGCAGTTGGTGCGGTTCTTCAACCTCGGGTATATATTGTGGGTAGCAATGCGGTGAGGTACCTGATATTCGAGGGCCAGGGCTGTTGCGTACAGGCCGACATCCCGCATCCAGTGGGTAGCTCTGTAACACCCTGGATTTTTCCCAACCTGGAGTTAGACGTCCTTTGGTGATGGGTCGATCCTAACACCTGATTAACTTCTCAAACACTCAATTCAAAAGTCTTAAATCCATTTTCAAACCATTTTCTTCAAAATCTCACCTTTCACCACCTTATTCTTCAAACTTTTCTAAGAACTTTCATATTAGATACTAATCCTAATGTTTAGGTGATGAAGAACAGTACTTAAACTAAAAATTACTATGAATAGTAAATAAATAAATAAAATAGGTTTTTGACCATTAACCTTTTATAATATCATGGAATAGATAGGTTATTTGGATAAAGCAGCTTCTCCTACCCCAAAATCATATATTGCACATCGAATAACTCATCTCGGTTCACAAGATACACCCGTTTCAAAAAACACGTGGTGGAAACCACTACCAGACAGTCCAGCGAACCACGGTGGTGCGCGCCTACCGCGGTCCAGCGGGCCAGGCGGGCCACAGCGGGCCGGGCGGCCCGTTTGATGCCCCATTTTCTATAATTTTTCACTCGGCTTTGAAAAGTCATATCTCCCTCGCTATAACTTCGATTTAGATAATTCAAAAGCCATATTGAAGCTTGATAAGTCTAGTTTCATATAAAAATAAGTAAAAAATATAATAAAAATGATAATATAGTTTAATCCAGGTTGATGTGACAACTATTCAAAAGTTATTAATTTGGACAACGGTTACTTCTAAAATTTTTAGAATTTTTCTATAATACGAAATCTAATGAAATTTGGTAGAAATGAAGTAAACTTAATGATGAACTATTATAAAAATAATTAAATTAATATGCTAACTAAAAATGTCAAAAAGGGACGTAGAACTGCCCTAGGACCATATTTTGTCGTAATTAAGTCATAATTTAGTTAAGTACTAAACTGAATACTCAGTATAATTAGCTTGAACCACTTTAAATATGATCTGTAAGACCTGAAAGTTACAGAATCATCGACGCTATATTACCCTAAAATCTAGGATCAATCTCATTACCCAGTTGCTCTCAGGAGCACATTGAAACTCTGTTTCAGATCTGGACCGCACGTCGGAAGTCCAATTAACGCGAACTTAAACAGTTAGGATCGCCTTGTTGGGCTTGACAACCATCTCAGAAATCAAATCCAAATTGTGTCCCATGACTATTCGCTTGAGCCCGAAGTGAAGAGTGTGAGAAAACCTAGTTTTCTTTAGAAATTAAGTAATCTAAGACTTGATATTTGTGGGCCGATTATAAGCATTCAGACCGTCGGAATCTGACCCAAATACACCCTCGGATCAGGAAAAATTTCATATACATGGCAGTGTACTTGAAATCCCCGATCAAGATTCAGTGATCGTTAAACTGAAACTGGTCCGCCACGCGTGATCTGAGAATCCGACTGGAACGAAAACTTAATTCCACCTAGATCCAAGGTTGGTGAGCTTAAGTCCAACCTTTGGCTCAAGGGGGGCCGCCAGAAGTCCTCCGTTGAATTGAAACTGACCCACTTTGGTTAGAACTTAAGTATACCTTGACCCTGGGTCTATTTTGGAGAGTTTTGGGCCTATATAAGGACCTTAAGCCCTCACTCTCTCATTCCATACGAATTTGAGAAAACCTAAGAGAGAGAAGAGAGAAAAGAGAAAGAAAGTGTAGGAGTTGTGGGAGGATCTCCCTGATGCTCTACCCTGCCACTGTACAAGCCTAACCACCTCGTTCTAATCGCTTTTCCGGCGATTCCGGCTCTATTTCTAGGTAAGAAAACCCTAACCCTAACCTGTTTTAGGGTTTAGATTGATTCAAGTAGCGAAATAGCTAACGTATCCTGTGTTATAGGTTGATATACTGCCGTAGACGAAGACTTAGAGATTCTATCAACTCCGTTACGATTCTACGACAAAAGGTGCGGACTTTAGATGTATAGGTTATGGTTTTCAATGCTTTCAATGTCAGATAATGATAGATTCATGATCTGTATGTAATTACACATGTACAAAGTGCTGTCCATTTCATTTTTCGATTATACGTTAACTATGTTGAATATACAGTATTCTTCGTATTTGTAGAAAGTACCGTATACGTATAAATTTTAAAAGTGTGTTTGCCATGATTAATTACTGTATGAACATACTATATATGTGTATAATACTTACTTGGCGAAAGGGTTCGCCCTAATACATGTTTTTACTAGTATACACTATGTATGTTGAAATAGTGTATTCTAAGTGTTTGTGAAAATGTTTGTAAGAGTAAGTACTTAGATGATTATGCTTTAGGTAGATGTTGAGATAGGATTCTCAACTAACTTAGAGATATATATGACTTCCACCATGTTGGTTGTTTAATTTAACCGCTTACTTATGGAATATATGTGTTTATATTTCTTGTTTATATTGTGCTTTATAACATACTTGAATTACTTTGTTTATTCTGCTTTACTCTACATGCTTCTGAATAAGGATTGATTGTGTTTGAGACTATGATTATAGTCCAGGCAATCGGAAACAAAAATGAATGCGTAGGTGAGATTCATTCGCCATGCGAGATGTGTTTGACGAACCCGAGTTGTACTTCAGTTGACGATAGTGGCTGGCCACACGAAGTGCTTATGCGCTTCATATCGTTCAACTTGTTGTGCGTTCGAGCTAGCCGAGCTCGTCAAGCAACCCGATCTGTCTTATGTATGTTCACCATGTTTGGACGCCTCTGCTTGAAGCTAGGGTACCAAACTTACCAGTGAAATTCCGTTAATCATGGTACCTCGATCCGCTAAGACTCATGAGCCAGACATGGTGGTATGGGACACCGTGGTCGAGCTGTCGGCCTACGCTGGGGTTTCGTGGTGTTGCGAGTGCGTCAGCCCGAGCCTCCCCATAGTGTCCATTGAGCAACCAGACTCGTGAGCCGATTATGGTGGAATGAGATACTATATTCGTGCTGTCGACCTACATTGATAAGGTGATGGGAGAGTGATGCAACGATTGTGTGTAACAGCCCTGACAACCCTTTGTAGTGACCTCGAACATACTCTGAATTTGCAGTGAGGCGTAGAGTTTTGCCGTGGTGGAAAGAGTATGAACTAGGCCTGTATCAATTTAGTGATGAATCGTTAAAAAAGTGATGAGGGAGTGGTGTAACGATTGCGTGTAACAGCCCTGACAGCCTTTGCAGTGCCCTAGAACCACACTATCGTATGAGATTATGTAGGTTTGACGACCCTAGAATGGATCATGTTTGAGAATGATACAAGGGAGGTACCTTAGTTTCCCAATCCTGCTGTTTGAAATGGACTAATAACAACTCAGTAATCATGCTCATCATCGCATTGCATGTGCCTGGAAGATGTGGAGCACTGAAGAATGAACGCATGCCACGGATGTAAGATGGTGTCGCATGAGGGAGTATGTTGGTGAGGGCATGCATCATGACAACATTTCATTCTTGCATTAACAAGAGTACTTAAGATTATTGAGTGTACTACTTTATCATTACTGCTTGACTGTTTTGATAACATGTTAACCTATGCTTTACTGTTCCACTGAGTTGATCACTCACTCCCACATTACGGGACGGTGTTCCGAACACCCACCAGACTTTGTCTGATTGCAGATGGCGACGCTACTCCTGAGGCGGAGCCGGACCTTTGTGTCGACGAGGATGATTTCTCGTATATGCTGTTTTCTAGCGGCTTCATGTGAGCCGTGTCTTGATTGACGGGACTACAGGGATGTCGACTAGATGACCTTACACAATTTGGTATATTTTGTAAAAGTACTTGTAATTAGTTAACCTGGTAACATTATCACACTCTGGAGACTCACCACAGTTTATATATTTTATATATCTATCACAGTCTTCCACTTGCTATCTCACTTGTCTCTGGAGTATGATATGCTGTTTTGGCTTAATCTCACTCATGTTCAATGCACTAATACAAACAACATTCACTCATCATTCATTATGTTGCATAAGTGATGCGTTGGAACTTAGGAGTTGAGTTTATGCTCGACCCCCGATTTTCAGGGCGTTACAAGATGGTATTAGAGCATGATTTGGATTAAATCGGACCTGGGTTATGATCTCACGATGCACACTGACGCACTCTGACTTAGGAGGGAGCGATGGAACATAGAAACTGACTTAGGATTTCCCAGATTTGCCGAACGGTGAAACCGACCGCTGAGATTGGGCCCGTACACACCCATGATCATGCGAAACGATCCTGTATTACTTCTAAACTGTCAAACGATGAGTGTAGATCCCAAATCACCCCATCCCAGCCGTTAGAAATCGGTAAATACAAGTATGTATCAGAAACTTCCCGAAACAACACGAAACAGAGTCGGGGGCCAAAGGATGCAATCCGGGGGGACCCACGATAGACCCGGGGTACATTTGACATCGTGGTCGACCGCGGTCCCCTTGGGCCGGGCTGGTCGGGCCGGTGCCGGTTGGTGTCGGCCCGACCCCTGGACATGTGTGGGGCCCACGAAATTGTGTGGGGGCCCCTCTTTCTTGTTCGTTTGGCCCCCTCCCTCTCAAAGCACCCCTCCAATCACCTCTTCTTCCATTTTTGTACAACACACCCACGCCTCTCTCAAAATCCATCATCACGGCTGTCTACACTCTTCATCCCCTCTCATTTAAACTCTCAAATCCCTATATTGAGTCTTAGAATCGTGGAAACTTCATATCCCACCTCATTCTTCTAAAAAAAAATATTCATGTCTTCATCATTTTATGCTCCCAACTGCCCTCTACAGCTATATGCATCTACCATCTTCTTCTTTTCCATGCTTTGAGTCCACAAACCTCCTCTTGTGACTCATTACTTCACAACCTCCAAATGTTGGGACGTTTAGGGCCCGTTCGGCCAACTACATTAAGTGAGTTTAGGTGGATGAAATTGTAAAAGTACTAATAAATGTATGTGTAAGGTATGGTCCCTAGATTGGGTGTATCTCATGTTTGCCAATGCCATATTTGGAATGTATGCAGTTAAAAGTAAATTCCGAGATGTCCTTTCAATTACACTTAGAAATTCATCATCATGGGATTTAAAAATCCCATCACACACTTTTCGACACAAGGCTCATTTTCCAAAGCCTATACCATTAATTTTAATCCCCACCCACCCTCATTTTTCAACTAGATGGCCTTACACAATTTGGTATATTTTATAAAAGTACTTGTAATTAGTTAACCTGGTAACATTATCACACTCTAGAGACTCACCACAGTTTATATATTTTATATATCTATCACAGTCTTCCGCTTGCTATCTCACTTGTCTCTGGAGTATGATATGTTGTTTTGGCTTAATCTCACTCATGTTCAATGCACTAATACAGACAACATTCACTCATCATTCATTATGTTGTATAAGTAATGCGTTGGAACTCGGGAGTTGAGTTTATGCTCGACCCCCAATTTTCAAGGCGTTACAAGCTCGACCACATAAGAAGCGAGTTCGTTCATTGCGGGCTTCTCTCGAGCCGAGATACGTTTCATCAATTTGCACCTCCCCCAGTGGTACTCCTAGTATTTCAGCAAAGTCCACAATTCCCAAGTGGATTTCCTTGCCACGCACTATAATTTGCTCGAATTGGGGGTTTTTAATTCAAGTGTAAAACATCGTAGCTTGCCCCACATCGGCTTGCTCACTTGCATAAAACATGAGACCCCAATCATTCTTCATAAGTCGGTTGAGTAGAGAGTTATTACCTAGCAGATGTTCCTCCACGGAGGCCTCGAAGGCGACTTGGCTCATGCGGAAGTTTTCCAAATCTTCAACGAGCGTTTCATCTCTTTAGGAATCATTTCGTCTCTTAGATCGCACCTCTGAGTTTGTCCTCCCCTTCGGATCGGTCTTCTTCTTACCGCGCCATTCTTGGCTCGACCTCGCCTCCTCAGGAGCCACTCTTTTCTTCCCCATAAGGGAAAGGACTACCGAAATAGTAAAGAACGAGGCAATGGTGGCAAAGAATGCCATCTTACTCAGTTGAAGGGGAATGGATCTTTAGAATATGGTTGTAGCTTGGGTTAAGAATGACTTTGTGAATGGAGGGAGAAATGTGGGTTGGGTATGGATTTGGAATGGGGTTTTAAAAATGGTTGGAGTGGGATTTGAAGAATGATTTTGGGGAAGATGGGTTGGAGGAGATGGGTTAGGGGTTGAAGTGTTGACAATGGTTGGGAGGATGGTTTGAAGGAAAAAAAGGGTTAGAGGGAATGTTGAGTGTGATGGGTTTAAGGTTGAGTTGAGGGAAGAAGCTTTCTCTTGGAGAAAGTTTTGGGTGAAATGAGAGAGAGAGGTGGAGTTAAGATAAGAGGGTTTGGAGATGTAAATTTGAGATTTTTCTCTCTTGTATGGCTAGTAGAAGAGTGTAATGAGAGAGAAAAGAGGTGGGGTGGTAGGGCTTTAAGTGTACAAAGCAGTGTGGCCCACCCCATTTTCGGATTTGCAAAAGGGGGCCAATAAAGGTGGTCCAGCAGGGGCCACGTGGACGATCGGCGGGGGCCACGCGCCCCACTGTGTAGTCGGCGGGGGCCACGCGGACGAGCGGTGGGGCCACGCGCTCCCCTGGAGGAACGACGAGGGCCACGCGGGGCGGCGGCAGGGGCCAGCGGGGTGAACACGGGGGTGGGTGGCGGGGGCCCTGTGGGATGCTGGAAGTTCGGCGGGGGCCACGTCGGTTTGTAGGGGGCCACGCTGACTGGGACGTCCTGATGTTCTTCGGCATTCTCGGGAGTCAGAAAAGCTCCCTGGGAAGTGCCATATATGATTTTGGGGTAGGAGAAGTCGATCTATGCAATGGGCCTAGTTGTTTCATGAGATTCCTTCCGGTTAGCGGCTAAAATCCCATTTTTCTTCCGTTCCACTATTTCGGTAGAATTTCGTTCACCCTTACCTAATTATTCCCGAACCGGTCAAAACTATCGCGTTCGGCTTGATATTAGTTCATTTAGACTTGGACGAGGGCTTCGACTGTCCAATCCTTTAGTCTCCGACTCATTTCTGTCAATGGGTTGAGGTCCTGTACGACGCCCGGACCCCCTTTCTAGCATCGCTACCTTCTCTTGCTACCCATCCTTAACTCCTTGAAAGTCTATCCTTCATCTATAATTGTCAGTCCAAGGTCTAGGATGGTTCCTAGCATTCTAAGTTCCTATTGCATTTTCTAATACGTATACTCTCAAGTCAGCGGACGCATTCGTGAGTTCATGACCCATGGCCCAAGGGATTCCAAACTATTGCTTTGATACCAACTTATAATGCCCTGAAAATCGGTGGTTGTGCATGACCTCGACTCATGAGTTCCCAGGGTCACTTATAACTGAATTTCATTAATATGCATTTAATTCGATTTAAATGTGCAGTCTAGAATTTTCTTAAACATGAAGCACAACTACATAAGTCTACTGAAATGAAATAGATCAAGTATATACGGGTCCAAAAGAATGAAAGTGGGTCGCACAAGGTGTCACCCAACAGAATCATAAAAAAATGTTATTTCCAAAAAGAATAAGGCTGAGTCAACAACTCAGCGATCTAAAGTATGCCCGTCAAGCCGATGGAGAGCCACCCATCAACTGAAAGTAGGATAGCTCGTCCTCCTCGTCTAAGCTCGCGTCGACAGGTGCCTCATACTCCTCGTCACCTGCAACTAAAGTAGAGTCTGGTTGGTGTTTTAGAACACCGTCCTAGAGTGGGAGTTAGGGATCGATTCAGTGGGTACTATTAGTCTTAAGTTGTAACAAGCATTAGTTATAATATGAATTTAATAAAAAATAATCAATTATAAACACCTAATTAATCTTATTAATGCGAATGCATGATGGATGATATAATGCATGCCCTCACCACAACACTCCCTCGAGCGACTCCATCTAATGGTAACGCATGACTAACACTCCCTCAGAGTGACCTCGACTGTCGAGTCGTCACCCTAACTAGTGCGATGCAATTTGATCATGTTAGCTGAGTTCTTAGTTAAGTCCATTCATCCAACAGGTTGGAGAATCTGATACACCCCACGCATCAATGCCCTGAGCTAGTTGCGAGGCTAAGATCCCCAACGTGTGACGCCCAGACCCCGCGATCCGAGATCCCGTCGGGTTCTCCGTCCCCGACTTCAAGCACATGGGGAGTGCTGAAATGTGGGATCGCTTGCGGTCACTACAGGGAGGCGTGTCACCCCAGTGTAGGCCGATAGCTCGGACACAGTGTCTCATTCCACCATGCCCTGCTCACGAGGCAGTGGATCAATTTCCAATCTAGCTAATGATGGGCTGCAATGGTTGTAGGGTGTTACAAGTTTCGTACATATGTGAGCAAACAGGGTTAATGAACAAGATTGGTCAGTAAGTAGGCTAGACCGCATGAGTCAGGCTCATGTAGTCGAACTACTACCGCCCACGCGCACCCGCCCAAATCCGTGAGTTTAGCCTCAGGGTAGCCCTACCAATGAGACTACCATCTCTTATCGTGTTTCCTGACCAACCCAAGGGTTTGAGAACGATCCATAACATGCCCACCATCAAGGTTATCAAGTAAAATAACAATATCATGTTCGCATACATCACAACATACGATTCAAAGACTCCTAACAAGCAAGCTACAACATCATGAACGAGGTGCATATGAGTGGTGTGGATTAGGGAGGAAGTTAAGCACTTCCTACACCTCAAGGAATCAATTACACAAGAGTAATGAATCATGCACACCATGAAGCAACATATATGAGAAGAAATCAAACAAACATGAGCATGTAATCATCCAAATACTAAATCATGTGAGAGGCAAGATCAATATCAAATGAGAACTAAACATGCAATCTATATAATTCCAACAAACATACCATTCCTAGGTTTCCCCTAGATTATTCAATTCAATATCCCAAACAAACAAAATTATTAAACTCCTACTATAATTGGTGCTAGGCCACCTAAGGATAATAGTCCGCACCTATGGATCGTTAGAGGCTTGAAAAATGACCTACGAATGAGGGCTTTGAAGTTGATCGACTGGAATCCTTAAAGCAAGCACTTGCATGTTAGAGATCCATGCCAAACCCTTCTCAACACATGGGTTTTAAGGAGAATGGATGAGGGATTTACTTAAGTGATCAACGGGACGAATGGGCGGTCGTGGTAGAGGGTTTTCTTCTTGGAGAAGAGGTAGGGAGATGCAAGATCGGTTTCCTTGGACCCCACCTCAATCTAGGGTCCACCTTTGCTCCTCTTCACACTCACTTTCTTCTCTGTTTACTCACTTGCTCTCTCTTGGTGGTGGTAGTTGTGGTGGGAGTTATGTGATGAGGAGGTAGGGCTTTATTTCCTAGGATTGGGTCAATTGGCCTTAAGTTTCCACAAATTTTCAAAATAACTCTCTAGGACTCCCTATTGGTGTTGGGACAGCCTTAACACCCCTCTGGCCACCAAATCTAGTGTGTAGGTGACTCATGGCCCGATGAGAAGCTGTGCAAAGTTTAGGAATAAATGGATGAGCAAAATTTGGGAATGATCGGATATGGGGTTTGATCGCACTTCGATTTGCGATCAACGGTCACCGTTCCACGATCGGGTCCCAGATTTGGTGGACGGGCATAGAAAAATACATTAAATCTCCACCGTAAATTTAGAAGAAATCCGACTGCTGAAATGTCTTATATCTTAGTTTCAATTAAGAGTGCCAGATTTTGAGACTAGTGGGCTGGGGTGAGCCACACTTTACAAGTGCCGCTAGGACGGCATGGATAATTGACTTCTGGATGTTTATTGGGTCTGTGGTCCGCGATGGACTATAAGCCCAGTGAGATCTATGCTTCCCTAAATTTTTATAATTTTCTGATCTTCCCACGTCGCGGTATAGCCCGCACGGCCTGTTGCTAAGTGTAAACGGCTATCTGACTTGGTGGCTTACACTAGGTCCTGTCATGACCCGTCTGGTCTAGTCAATGGGCTAATCCCAGATTAATTTACTTGCGGTACTTTACCACGAGTAATTTAAACAAATGGTTATGCGACGGTTGGATGACAAATCCATCTCTTTTTCATGCACCATTCAATAAGGGAACCCCGATTCTAACCGTTTAAATTTTAAAAAAGGCCATTTAGACACCAGTGGCTAATCAGGTCTGTTCCATTTCATACAATATCTCTGATCTTGAAAGTCCAAGGCTTTGATCGAGGTCATTAGACATCATATGACGGATCAAATTCGCATCATCTACATCAATCAAACCCTGATTCCGACCGTCCAAATTTTCCAAAAAGACCTTTTGGACACTGGGTGGCTAATCAAGCCTATTCCAATTTCATCCAACATCTCTGATCTTGACTGTCTAAAGCTTTAATCGAGGCCATTAGACACTATATGACGAATTTGATTCACATCATTCACATCAATCAAACTCTAATTTCGACTGTCCAAATTTCCTAAAAAGACCTTTAGGACGATGGGTGGAAAATTAGACTCGTTCTATTGCATACGCATCTCTGATCTTAACCATCTAATACTTTGATCAAAGCCATTAGACATAGTATGAAGGATCAAATTAACACATGTCGATCACCCCAAATCTTGACTGCCCAAAGTTTTGATCAGAACCTATTGTACGTCGTATGATGGATCAAATTTATCCCAAGCCATACCACAAGACCAAACTATGCATACGCAACACCTACGCGATCTCTAGAAGGCTATCTTTGTTAAACACAAAATCCACAAAAAAAAAAAAAAAAAAATCAATATTTTTTTAAAACTTCCAAAATATCAAATGCATCTAACATCTTATACACTGATTGGTTTTCCATACTCCTTAGTGGAAGCCAATGCAACAATATATTTGAATTCGGTTTAATCCCAAGAGGATTTTACCCAAAAATTAAAAAAAGTAGACCTAGGATGATCGGCCTAAACTCACAGTGCCAGTTTGATCATTCTAGGAAAATGATAGATTCAAAATACTTTGTTTTGATACTTGAATTATTACAATCACGCTCCAACTTATGAAAAGATCTTTTATAAACCATAGTAACAAAATTCAAAACTCGAATACCTAAAAGCATAATACATACAACTCTAGTCTGAGACACCTGCAAAACTATTGCATTATAATGCGGGAAATTCGTAAAGCCGCAAAATGCACAGGCAACTGCCCATTACAAACAATATGCTTACAAACAATCCTAATGGATTATGCAGCATGTAAAAAATTACTCTTCCAGATCCAATGTGTCCTATCCTTGTAAGGCTGCCCATGTAGGGGTTTAATCTACTGCAACATCTAATCTAGTAAATTTCTTTGATGTGTACGCCAATTAATGGCGTGAAAAGGTTACAATCAGATATTGCAACATTTTTCCCACCCTCGTGAATTATTTGAGTAAAGTTTCTAACTAAGCAGAGGAACCAATCGTCTCTTCACTACTCTAGGTGGGGTGTCCACTCACTTTGGCATTCAATTGTATTCCAACTTCTGCCAAAGAGGGGCATCTATAGACACTACAAATTAAAACATGACAACTTGGCTTTGTAACTTGGGTGGGGCCTAGCTTTGAACGACTAAAATCATCACAGAAAGGCAACTAATGATCTGGATTGAGTCAGGTTTAGCTCAACACCATGTTGGGTACCGACTTTGCTGAGCATCAACTTTTTGCCCAAAGACGGCAGTGTCAATGTTGTCTTTGCGCAAAGACAATGGTGCCACTGCAATATTTGCGTGAAAAAAATGGATTTTTTTCCCTTTTGTGGGTTTTGGCCCTTCAATCGCTCGTTGACACGTGGCTTGCCTCACATGAGCCTCAAATGAGACTCTCATGCCATGAGCGCTTCCATGACACATGCCATCATCCACGACCCATCCATGACCCACGTGAGGGTCTAAATAATACGAGCCTAACATTGAAACTGAGCCTATGGCTTATACGGTCTAAATCAAACCTCTCTAAATGTCTATAAAAGGAGGTTGGGGAGAGTGAAAGGAGACCCAAAGAGAGTCTAGGGAGCGTTCAAAGCATCTAGAAAACCTGAGAGAGAGAGAGAGAGAGAGAGAGAGAGAGAGAGAGAGAGAGAGAGAGCCAAAGGGAGAGAGTCAGTCTCTGTCCTCTAGTCTCTTCCATTCCTTTAATCTTTTTTATTATATTTTAACTTTAAAGCTAAGGTCATATTTTCGATCTTTCATTTTCAATATGTACATTCCACCACTACCTTAAACACCTGAGGTAGTAAGCTCTGCTCTAATACCATGTAATGTATGCTCTATAGTCACATCTCTTGAGGATCTTTTGTATCAGAATGCATGACTTAAAGTTGTAACAAAAAAAAGTGTGTTCATTTTCTTTTCTGTATTTCCTTTGGAAAACTATTTTTTTAGCATTTTCATTTCATTTTCGGTTCATCTCATATAGTTTAAACATCTAAATCTTAGCATTTACTGGGAGTTCCTTAAATCCTCTTTGAAAGAGTATAACCTAGCAAACTGGAAATCGTGTTTGACATGGGCGGTAGAAGGGTGTCTAACCTCTTCCTTTTCCGTAACCGAGAATATTTCCAAAAATCCACGACGCGAACCTATCCAAGAGTCATTGTTGAGACTCAAATATTTCATATTTCCCCATTTATATTTTAGTTATATGAACATGATAATGCTTAATGGTATATTTTATACATGTTTGTGTTGTAAGGTGAGTTTAAGAGCTTAAATTGAAAAGAATGTTAAAAGTGTGGATTTGATACTCAAGAATCACTAAGGCAAAGAATGGACATTTGAAGACCAAAATTGAAGATTTCAAGACCCCGAGAGTCAAGAAAATCAAACGAAAAAGGAAGGAAATGTAGAAATTAGTGCAAAAATTCGTAGGATCTGAGCTTATATGACATCGAAACCAGTCTTCGATGACATCGAAGAAGTCTTAGATGACATCAAAGAATTACAGGAAAATAAAGTTTGGTTGTTGGACAAATTGGATGCAGTCTTCGATGATATCGAAGTAGTCTTAGATGATATCGAACTAGGTTCGATGTCATCGAAGGGTTTACGCGGAGTAAGATAATTTGAGACAGTTTTCAAAATTTTCAAACTAGTTTAAAAGAGGGAGTTCCCCACTTATAAATAGGGCTTCCCAGGGCATTTCTAAGCATCATTCAGGACATTCAAGGGCAAGATTTAGAATTTTTCTAGGGTTTTTAGATCTTTACAACTTCTTTTTAGATCTTTATTAATTTATTTTCTTGTTTTTTTGTTGCTTTTTCATTCTACAATTTAGTTATGTTTTTTTAGTTCATTCTAGCCCAAGCTAGAAGGGAAGCACATTGGTTTAATTATATCATAATTTATGATGATTGATTGTTTTTAATAATGAGATGAATAGTGTATACATGTTATCAATTATCTAGGTTTAACTTTTTTATCCTCATGTGAGATCCATATATTTCCATCATGTGAGATCCATATTGATGGATAAGATTAACCTAGATCAATTAAATTTCTTAGATGGGAGATGTTCTTAACCTGCTACATTTATTTGATTCATTATCTCATGTATATTGAATGCTTAAAATCACTGGCACTTGAGAATATAAATTAATGGTGCTAATCCATGATTCTATAATATTTTATATAATTTATTAAAATATTTAAACTATTTTATTTTCCGATTAAGCCGACCATAGTGCTCGAATCCTAGTTGTGTTATTAAAGTTATCATCATTTATTGATAATTAACTTATGTGTGGAACTTTAAATCTTGAGTGTTGTTTTAATTCAATTGAATTCCATACCTTCAAAACTTTCAAAATCATTTCATTTGTTTAGTTTTTATTACTTAGTTAATTTTGCATTTAATTTTCTCATTCTCATAAATCATCTCCCTGTGGGATCAACCCTATATTCATAGGATATTATTTATGAACATCTGCACTTGGAGGCAAGCAATCAGTCATCCGCGTTGAAAATTCTTCGGCTTTCTCAATCTTAGGAAAATTTCACATATTCTAGTCAACCGTGAATTCTGGAGCTTTCATTTTGGCCAGTGACGACTCTGATTAATACATGGACAAAAGTAGATTGCATGAGGTATTACAAACGATATAAGTATAATCATTAACCTTCTTTTCTTAACCCTTTATATATATATATATATATATATATATATATATATATATATATATATATAGGGAAAAGGTACAATGTGCTCGAGTTAATTTTAATGCCCCATGAGGTCGAGCTGTGTGGGCCCCACCGTGATGTGTTTCGAACATCTATCCCATCAGTCAGATGCACCATTCCATCGTGGGCCTAGGTCTCAAAAATCAAGTCAATCCGTGACTTATGTGGGCCACACTACATACAGAAGTGGAGAGGGGCCGTGCACCATTAAAACATTCATAACCATTTTTGAGGGCCCACCGAGATGTGGTTTAAAAATCCAGCCATCCATTATGTGTGTCCCACTTGAATGAGGGTTCAGACCAAGTTTCAGGCGCATGCAAAATTCAGGTAGGCCCCACCAAGTGCTTTTATATGTTTTAACGGTGTCTTCACATAATTTTATATGGTATGGCCCACCTGAATTCCGTATACGGCTGATTTTTGGGACATCCCATAATTTAAAGGGGACCCATCAAATGCACGGTGTTGATGGTTGAAACACATCACAGTGGGGCCCACACAGCTCAACCTCACGGGAGCTTATCGTCAACTCGAGCGCATTGTACCTTTTTCCACACACACACATATATATATATATATATATATATATATATATATATATATATATATATATATATATATATATTCCACTCATATAACAGGCACTTCATGACCTCGTTATCATAGGAATTGCTTGGTGACCTTAACACCAGCTCTATGAGACCTATGGTAATATGTGTTTTAGCCCTGCCTTTCATGTGTTTTATCAGCTCACTTCAGGGTATGAGCACAAAATTGAAGCATATCCAAAGATTCACTAGACCTTCTATATGTGTCCTCATGAGGCTATACGAACCTCACCTAAACGAAGGGAAAACTCAAACATCAACTTCATCCAAAACTTCCATGGCCTTTGAAAGGTTTTCAATGGCAGCCATTCAATTCCCACCGTTTCCAATAATGTGGTCGACCTGAGCTTTGGATATGCTTTAATTTTGGTATCATGCCCTAAAATAAGCTAGTAAAATGGATGGACAGCGTGGATGAAACACATGCACAACGGTGGGCCCACAGAATCAGTGTGAGGGTCACCACGCAATCCACGTCCAACAAATACATAGTGAGAAAAGTCTAGGGCTGCCAGTGCACCGTGAGCTATAATGTTCCCAGTTGTAAGAGGCACTTGGATGGTCCAATAGATTGATCAGAACCATGTGAAAATGAATCCGTTGTATGGTCCCATCCATCTATTAGTTGTCCTTACTTTTATAGCCATTCATTTCTTCAATCCATGGATACGGTGGTTAGGATTGCATGATGAAACTGATTCTGTGGAATCACAACCGTCCAAATGTCTCCAAGAGACAAGAACACTAACTTATAAATGGCCCGAATTTTGAACGGGGAGTTCCAATTTTGCAATGTCTTCGTGTAAAAATGTATTATTTAATTTTAATTGAATTTCTAAACATGAATTATTAATTATATAAGTATTTGACTTTGGCTCACATAATATACGTATGTTTTATCCAAGCCGTTCTTCAATTTTCCCAATTATAGATCATGAACCCAAAATGAGAGAACCAAATCTCGAGTGGACCACACCACGTAAGAAAATAATGGTGATTGAGTTTATTTGTTTAAAACAATTCCTAGGGCTCACGGTAATGTTTATTTGCCATCCAACTTGTTTATTAAGTCACGCACACTTGGATGAAGACCAAAAAACTAATATCAGCTTAATCTAAAACTATCGTAGCCCCTGTGAAGTTTTTAAGGGCCTGTTTGGCCCGGTAGATCCCATGGTATTAAGAGGGATGGGATCAATTTTAAGGTTATGATGATGGTGTCAGTGGATTGTCTTAAGATCCATGGGTTTGCTTATATCCCGGGACAAGTTCACTGGGTCTGTTTGGCACGCCGTGCATATCCCGGGATTTTACCTTCCAATTCATCCAACCAAGGGAGAGGATCAATTTCAAGGTAATGGATTTTACCTTCCAATCCATCCAACCAAGGGATAGGATGAATTTAAGGTAATGATGGTGATGTCAGTGGATTGTCTTAAGATCCATGGGATTGCTCATATCCCGGACAAGTTCACTGGATCTATTTGGCTCGTCAAGCCTATCCCAAAATATTGCCGATCCCATCCCTCCTAAAACCGTGGGATCTGCCTGGCCAGACAGGCCCTAATGGTGAGTATTCAATTGTCACTCTTTCCTGTGATGTGGTTTATGTGTGGTTTGGATCATGCCTCATTTTTTAGATTATCCCATAAAATAGTCTGAAAAAATGGATGGATGGGTTGGATAGGACACATACATCATGGTGGGGCTCACAGAGAACTCTCACTCGCCACCTTGTCACTTACACTGTCAGTAGTCAATCCACCATTCCACCTTGTCACTTACACTGTCAGTAGTCAATCAGCGTCCCATCTAACCTGGATTAAAATATGATATATTTGTAGGATACGACACTTGAATGTAAAAATTAAATTTCTTCGGAGACTGCACATGAAAATTCAAACATTTACAAGGTAAAAAAGAAAAAAGAAAAAAAGCCACGTGGTCTTAATTTAAAATAAAATTCCAAAAAAGTCTATTTTCGAAAAGTGGATGCCGCGATCCATTAATGAGCGGTGGAGATTCATCTACACCAACTCTCGACAATCCACATGCATTCCTTTACGCGTAGAAAACAAGCAAACCCTAACTGATGTGGTCGACAGCCTTATTTTTGCACTAGGCACATTCCATGTTAGTACGTGTGATATGTGTAAAGGTGCATGTTAAAAAGGTCGGTGTGCGCCCACAAACCTTTATTTCATATCATTGACATTCACTCCATCAATGGTCATAATTTAATTATATCATAAACCATTAGGTGTTCTTCTTACCATATAACTTTACTAAGTATTGCAACAACTTACTTCTAGCTATTATATTTTCTAATCCTTTTCTAACTTTTTCCAAATGCATGCATTTTTACTCTATCCTTTCTCATACATGCACTTATCCATCTCAATATTATTTTTTGAACTATGCTCATTTTATGAACATGTTGTTCCTAAACTACTAACATTTGGGCTAATAAAGCATGGATGGTTTTATAGCAATCATATAAAATTTTCTTTAATTTAATTAGTACATGATGATCTCATAAAACTCCATAGCACGTGCATTTTGTAAACCAACTTAAATTTTTAGGGTAGCGTTCTTATCAATCTCTCCACTCTTATGAATTATTGACCTAAGTTGTTGAAAATAGTAATTTTCGTTAGACTCAATTCAATTCTATACCCAAGTCACTCTGACTCAAGCGAGTTGGTCCAATTGAGCCCTAACTCAGGCTAATCGTGCGCAACTTCACTTAGGGCCATATGAGGTCTGTTAACCATGATATTAATTAATTCTTGGTTGCCACCTTATTGCCATTACAATCGCACTTCAAGTATTCAATTTTATTTTAGTTTAACTAATTTTAAATTCTTTAAATTTTAAAGTATCTCCATTTTACATCACACGTGTGCACAAAAATATGGGATTCTCATGCTTTTAAGGTTATTTTTGGCGGTCATCTTTTAGAAGAAATGGCACTCAGGTTTTTTTAAGATAAGCATTCTAGTGTTGTTGATCTCATCGACATGATAGGGAAGGTTGTCAATTCATGGGTGCTTCTTTTAGATTAGGGTTTGGTTTTATTTATTTATTTATTTTATGGGTTATCTTTTGATGACTTGGGGAAGTGCTACTTATGATGCTATATACAACCGTCTGAAGTGCGGTGGCATGAGAAATTCGGACTTGAGTGGGATAGGATTTAGAGTGTACGTCAAGCTCTTGTGTGTCTATATTTTAGTTGAGTTCCTCGTATGCCTCTACATTATGTGGCCGTAATGATATCTTCCACTAATGTTGTTATGCCATAAATCTAAGATTCCACGCAACCTCTATTTTGACATATCATCTGATGGCATGAGCCCAAAAAGGAAGCAGATCAAATTTCAATTAGACCACAACACAAGAAGCATTGGTGACAATGACACCCACCCTTGAAACCTTTGAAGGCCAAATTGGAATGTTTATTTGCCATCCAACCTCTTCATAAAGTCACATGGACCTCAACAAAGGGAAGACATGAATATTAGGTTGATTCAAAACTTCTACAGCCTCCGTAAGTGTCCAGTCCCCCACAGTTTCCTGTGGTGTGGTCCATTTGAGCTTTCAATTTGCTCCTTTGGATCATCACCTAAAATGATTTATCAAAATGGATGGAAGGACAGCATGGACAAAACATAAACATCACGGTAGGCCCCATGGAGGTCCTGACAGGACCGCATCCTGCTGGGAGGAAATAAAAAGTTCACTAATAGTGGACCATCCTACTTTGTTCCAGTTTTATGACCTACTCAAAAAAATTTTCTCTGCCTTTCGTTTGGACTAAAGTTTTACCATGGGACGCAGATTTTCACGAAAGCCTTATGTAGGAAGTTACTATGTAAGGATGCTGGGTGGGGCCATTGATATTTTTGTGAGAAAGCCACCCTATTCATCCATCTTGAGAGATCATTTTAAGGCATGTGACAAAAAATGCTGTGTGTATCCAAAACTTGAGTGGGTCACACAAGAGCTTTAGTGTAAATAGTTGGAACATTCTGCCATCAGGTAATTTTTTTGGTATTTTCACTTCATCCCAGTGGGACCCTTATAAAGGGTTTGAATGGCATATAAACATCAAGGTGGAGCTTTTTTTTTGGTCACATGCCCTAAAATAATCTCTCAAAATAGATGGACGGGGTGAATTGCTCACAAAAATCTCAGTGGGCCGGCCCCACCCAGAATCCTTGCGCAGGAATGGTATAGATTTTTAACGTACTGGATACAACGTGGATGCTTTGAGTGGCCATCCTATCAACCTCCAACATTGCATAAATGGCCCATCAGCGAAACTAATGGTTTCTGACGAGCAATTAATACATGTGGGTCGAATTTCAGTGATCCAAACGGTTGATTTTCCAGTCCGCTGCTTGGATGGGACACCCATTAAAAGTTTTCTATATTGGGCAGATCCAAATCCTTCAATCAATGACCTATGATTAGAAGGTGAAGGAGACAATACAGCAACGGTCTACATCTGACCAAAGATAGTTCAAATATCAAGTGGCTATTATTTTCCAATCTCTTTGATTTCCGTGGTGTCCCCTATCTAAGGCAAGGCCCATCAGATGAACGATCTGGATCATTGAATCATGGTCCAATCGTGCACATCAGCAGATTATACGATGGTTGATGAGTGGACGATATTGTGCTTTTGTACTTTTTCTTTATTTGTTTGTTTATTTCAAATGGCATTTAGTGTACATTTTTGTATTTATAGGTACTACCCCACCTGTTCCGAGCTATGGACAGGCTGGGCTATGAGGGGCCGTCCAGATGTATAGCTTCCATCCACACCGTCCATCTATTTTAACAAATGATTTTAGCATATGATTTCAAAAATAAGTAAGATCTAAGTTTCATATGGACCACAAAGATGGGATTAAATTCCTACTGTTGAAAACTTTTACAGACTACGGAAGTTTTTGATCAAAATGATATTTGCTTTTTCCACTTCATCCATGTGTATACGAACATGTCAACAGGTTGGATGGTAAATAAACAACATGGTCAGAAGGTTTCAATGGTGGGCATCCTTAGCAACGCTGATTCCTGTGGTGTGGTCCACTTGAGACTTAAATCTGTCTTATTTTTCGAATAATAATCTAAAATGATACGAAAAAATGAACGGACGATGTGGATCAGATTCATACCTTGAAGCCTCCACCTGTACTGAGCTCGGAACATGCGGAGATAGTACCTAATCCGAGCCCCACACCTAGGGTTGTACACGGGTCGGGCCGAGTCGAACTGGCCTCAGCCCGTCCAGGCCCGTTCAACAGCCGCACCAGGTCCGAACCGGACCGGGCCTGGTCACCGAGCCAACATCTCCAGTCCGAACCGGGCCCGAGGTGAGTTCGGGCCGAGTTCGGGCCAGTTTCGAACCTTCAAGTTCGGGCCAGTTTCGAACCTGAGTTCGGGCCAGTTTCGAACCTGAGTTCGGGCCAGTTTCGAACCTTACAACAAATTCATGGGAAGGGCTTTGGTAGGTAATCCGCGTCCCATTACAAGGCCCTCGATCGATGGTTTAGATAGTTGAATTATAAACTCCACAAAAAATCTAACTAGTCAGGACATTTACATACATTTGACAAAACATAAAATAAAACATTTTATACAAACTGAATACAGTCATACACTACTGACTACTGTTGAGAAAATTCATCTGCTGAGCTCGAGCTGCTATCTAAATCTTCATATACGTACTCATTCACCTCTCCCTCTTCAGAAGGTGGAGATAGCTTTTTGTCGCTCTCTCCTCTTGTATAGTTTGAATTAGATTTTTCAAACTATTTTTGTGAGAAGATTTATACGTAGTTCCCAACGTCCCGTAAAACGCGCCAGCACTGGAGAGAAACTTAGTTGAATTCTTATTATTCTTCTTTTTACCCGTGCAACTTGAACTTGCTTCAACATCATGTGGTGTTGGAGGACATCGCTGATGTGTAGAAGCCTCTTCTATACTGCGCTTTAAGGCGAGTTGGAGTTGTTCTTCTTCCAATGCTAATAATTTAGCTTCCTTTCTCGCCTCAGAAAGTTTGGATTGGGGAGTGGAAGTTTTTTTGTTTGAGTCAAGAATCGCTTGGAAAAGAACTTGGATTTCTTTTGAGACTTTAGGACACGGTTTTGCAGATCTCCACCCCGACAGGATAAGTGTAATCTGAGCCGATTAGTTTTGTTAACAAACTTGGCTCCACACAAATTACATAAAATCTTTAACTTTCCAGACTTTGGAGAATGGACTAAGGAACCATAGTCCCAAATGTCAATCGATGGTTCGCTTGAAGACATCTGCATATTGTGTTGGAAAAGTATTTTAAGTCTTTTAACAATAATGAAATACCAACATAAAATAAAAGCAATTTATGGATAAAAAAGAGTCATTAATGCATTACGCAGCTTGCATAACATCCATCAACATAACAGAGAAATAAAAATAAAAGTCAAAAGAGTACCCATTACAGTATTTGAAAATTCAAATAAACTAACAAAATCAAAACATCCATCCCAAACATCCATCATATTGCTATTGTTTCATGTGTTGCAGCTTCATTCACATTCTCCTCCTCTTCCTCATCCAGATCATAACCTCCTAGATTCGGACGCAACCAATCTTGTGTACAAATTAATGCTTCCACTGTATCTGGTGCAAGGGAACTTCTAGTCTTGCTCACGACCCTGCTCCCTGTGCTAAACGCAGATTCTGATGCCACAGTTGAAATAGGAATTGATAAAATATCTCGTGCCATCGTCGATAGTGTAAGATATTTTCCTTCACTAACTCGCAATTTCCACCACTCCAACACATCGAACTCTGAATCCTGCCGTCGTACGACCGACTCTTTGAGATACATGTCTAACTCTGATTCTTTCATGTCTACGTCTGTATTTTCTTTTGCTAAGAAAGACATGAAATCAGCTTCGTCGTCGCAGCTTGAAGCAACTTGGGATCTAACTTCAGAAGCACTTGGTGTGGACATTGTGGTTGTATACGCGTTGTACAATGCTTCGATTGCGTCACGAACCTTCGAGGTTTCAGATATTGCCTTTTCAGTAGGATAAATCCTCGTGAAGATGTACTTAACATAACTCATCTTGCGCCGAGGATCAAGAACAACGGCTAAGGACATTATCAGATGGCAATCATCCCAGTACTTATCGAACTTCACTTGCATACCACCTGTCATGATTTGGAGAAAAAATGGACCGTCATCAGCAGCTTTCTTCAGGGCATCCTTGATCTTCCACACAGATGGAAGAAACATATTTGCTGTAGGAAATTTATTGCCAGAAAATATTTGTGTACAGTCATAAAAACCTTCAAAAATTTGTGAACTTCTTTCGCTTTGCTCCAATCATCATCAGTAGGCAACCAAGCATATGTTCTATCACGCACTGCATATTCCGGAAAGGCATGTTCCAATTTCGTGGTCGAATCCAACATCTCAAAAGTGGAATTTAACGTGTGCATACATCTAACTTCAACGTTTTTGGAGACGTAAAATTCAAACGTTGACGATGTCATTCCATATGCTCAATCTTGACTGGCGAGCCTCTTATGTACTTCACACTCTCTCCTCACATTCTCTATAGTTTGGTCAATTGATTTCAACCCTTCTTGTACAATTAAGTTGAGAATGTGTGCACAACACCGAACATGAAATATTTTTCCCCAAAAAATAAACTCGGTTGCCTTGAACTGTTACGTAAGAATTGTATGACACTGTCATTTGTCGAAGCATTATCTAAAGTTAATGAACTGACTTTCTTTTCAATGCCCCAATCTCATAGACAGTTGTAAATGCAATCGAAATAACCAAACCAGAATGGGGAGGTGGAAGATGGCGAAAGTTTAATATTCTCTTGCAAAGTTTCCAATTTTCATCAACATAGTGTGCAAATCAATGAAATGTAACCCTTTCTTTGATTCTGCGCGCCGTCCACATATCGACGTCAAACTTACCCTTGAAACAGAATCTAAAATCGCTTTTACTTCATTTTCTCACGGCATACATCTTCATGCATTCTCTCTTCACAAGTAACACGGAGACCTTCTCAACCGAGGATTAAGGTATTTATCAGTATCCCATAAATATTTCACTCTCTACCATCTTAAATGGTCGCTTATCAATGATAATAAGTTTTGCAAACCACTCCTTCACTTCCTTTTTCAAACTTATGAGTGGTAAGTGTACCTTCGTATGATCCTTCAGACTTTGTAAACGATAGCAATTGTTGTCCCGAACGTGGAAGTTTAGGTCTCCTGCACAAGTTTTTCTATGTCTGTTTAAATGAGACGTCGACCCCCGACACTTTTGGTGTATAGACTTTTGCAAAGTGCATACATCGGATCTTGGGGACATTGTTAACTACTACTTCTTCAAAATCATCCCAAACAGCGGACCGTTTCTTTCCTTTGTTTGCAACTGAAGACCCTTCTGCCTCAACAACAAGTGGTGATGTGGCTGACGCACCGACACCGCTACTAGGGGTAGCCGTAGGTGGGACTTCATCCTCACTAGCCATATCTAAAGATATGAAACAATTTCGTTTATCCTTGGACCTTACTCCTTAGTAAAGAATTTCCTAAGCGGATAAATCATTACCCATTCAATCTTTGGATAGATAGTAATACTTTCATTATTCAATTTAAATGACACGCCAAAATTTCGGCAGCATCTCCCCTTATCTCTCCAGAATATATTAATCTTGGATTTAATTCACACGTCAACTATCCACACAAAGTGGGGATATTTGATGAGGAAGTAAATGCAAGAAATATATCCAGAGAGAATTAGGAGAGACGAACCAAAACAGGCATGTGCATTTAAATTAGAATAAATGAAAGTATTACTGTCTATCCAACATTGAACTGTCCAAAAAGGGACAATTTGAGAATTTCTATGCATCCATGAACACACTCAATCTATGTCCGCAACATAGAAATCCTCAAATGGGTAATTGATTATCCTATACTACAAGAACAACATAAAAATAATTAAATCAATTACCCATTCAATGTTGAATAGATACTA
Organism: Magnolia changhungtana; assembly: GCA_030180095.1. Lineage (NCBI taxonomy): Eukaryota > Viridiplantae > Streptophyta > Magnoliopsida > Magnoliales > Magnoliaceae > Magnolia > Magnolia changhungtana. Next base: position 10,582,138 of record JASAUF010000662.1, read on the forward strand.
ATGCTTTCATTATTCAATTTAAATGCCACGCCAAAATTTCGGCAGCATCTCCCCTTATCTCTCCAGAATATATTAATCTTGGATTTGATTCACACGTCAACTATCCGCACAAAGTGTAGATATTTGATGAGGAAGTAAATGCAAGAAATATATCCAGAGAGAATTAGGAGAGACGAACCAAAACAGGCATGTGCATTTAAATTAGAATAAATGAAAACATTACTGTCTATCCAACATTGAACTGTCCAAAAAGGGACAATTTGAGAATTTCTATGCATCCATGAATACACTCAATCTATGTCTGGCAACATAGAAATCCTCAAATGGGTAACTGATTATCCTATATCACAACAACAAGAACAAAAAAATAAAAATATATCTAATAGGCAATTGGTATAAGCATTAAAAAGATTACAACTAACTAACAAAAACAACATTTACAAAAATATAAATAACTACTTAATATGCATTAAAAAGATTAAAATGGAGTGGCAGGAAATCTAATAAATGAAAATTTTTAATCATTCATTAGTCATAAGATTCATAAACAAAACTAACTATAATGTGATGACCCTTGCACTAAAAATCTAATAAATGAAAATTTTTAATCATTCATTTGTTTGGTAAGCAGATGGACAAGCCTGGTTTTATCTTCATAGTTAAAGCCTATTGTCTAAAGACTTGATGACCTATGGTCTAATTGAAGTTATGGCCTTTGATAGAGTAGAGTGGCAGGAAAGTATTCATATAGCCGAACCCAAGTCGTTGGGACAAGGCTTAGATCAACGAGCATATAAATAAATCATTTGTGCCTCTTTTTGTGTGTGTGTGTGTGTTTGTGAGTTTTAGATGGTTTTATCTAATAATGTTAAGCGGATAAATCAGTTACCTACATGATCATAGATCATAGATCATTATGAAAGTAAGTTGGAGAACCATGCTACTTTTCCGTTTCATCTTTTTATTTCTTATGAAATTGGAGCAGTTATTAGTCGTCTTTAATGCACTTTTTTAGGAGTAGCAGTGATTACAAGCACCTTTTTTTTACATGAGTTTGGGATTCCAATAAAGCCTTGGTAGGAGCAAATGATAAATAAAAATCCCATCTTTAGGTGGTCATTTTTCTATTTGATTTCGTCGCAAAGTTCATATATACATAATACATATATAAGAAAAGCATGCCTACCCTCTTTTCATTTTTTTATTTCATTTTCCCACCCATTGTTTTATCACATTCAACTAAAGTGCAAGAAAAAGAAAACGAAAAATACAAAAATACAAGAAATAAAGCTGCAAAAGTATAGATACAGGATCCATATCCTTTGGCTCAACCCCATGTAAGGTGATTTTGCCTAACCTTCATAACCATTGGTCCACTCTGCATCATTTGCCACGTGGGTCTTGTTAGGACTTATTAAAGGGAATTGACACTTACACCCTCCCTTTTTAAATATATACGCCCTTCCCTTTTCTTTTATTGCTTTAGGGAGTTGTTAATACTCTGGCTGCTTATGATGCTTGATGCATGGGCACTTACAAATTGTATATGTGATATGCATTAACTCAAATTCAACTGCCTGAATTGTGGAACCCATTGGAGCCTTCTTCTTGACACATGGATACTTTGTTTGCTGAAATAGAACCATTGGATATTTTTCATTTCAACCATCCAATAAATGTCCGCCTATCTGATAGTTATATGATCAAATAAATGTAGACTTTACTTTATGAGAGATCCAAACGTGCACTCATAATATGGCTGTTTAATTTGAACTACTTGCATTGCATGCCATGTGTACAAAATTTCTTTGCCTGTGTATCATCCATCACGCTGCCAGAGTATTGATGGTACAAAGTTGTACTAATGGTCTCTCCCCTCCCAAGTTGAGTTGGGGAAAGAACCATGCTTGATTCATACTGACCGGCCTTTGGTGCAAGCCGTGCAGGACAAACCACCCTGAGAGACCTAAACAATTTAGCCCACCTAAATTGCTAATACATCTATAAAAAATAGTGGAAAAAATAAAAAAACAAATAAAGTAACCAAGAGAATAAGGGTGTGTTTGGTTGCACAAATATCATGATTAACCAGTGTAACTTGATGCAAATTTTGAAATTTGGTGCAACCAAACACACACCAAGTCATTGGATATGTCATATGTGATATGTGTATGTTAAATACAACATGGTTTCAAAGAGGTTTGCTAAGTCCACGGGCGTGTACAAAGGCATCCCATCCATACGTGATACGCCACTACATGTGTACTATACAATGATCTAAGCCGTCCATCACATAGAACTAACCATATACATAATCTGACCCACAAATAGGCATCATCCCAAGTTTATATGCCACCACCATAGTGTGGCCTACCTCATAGCTGGACTGGCCTAATTTTTGGGCCAACTCATCTTCACAGTGGGACCCATCTGATGGATGGCTTTGATCTCATAACCATATGCCAGGATGGCACATCTAGTGGCTTATAGATGACTTGCCAGGATAGACCCATCTATTTTGAAAGACCACGATAGGATACGAATCTAAAAATCAGGCAGATCCAAAATACTGGTGGGCCACACCAACGAAACAGCGGGACCGGAAACTTCTACCGTTCATAAGGTTACTACCACTCAAATAAACTGTAGGTACAAATCATACCTGGTGGTTGGACGGCCGGACGAGCGAGCAGAGAGGCGGAGGTCCTTTGGTGGTTGGACGGCCGGACGAGCGAGCAGAGAGGCGGAGGTCCTCTGGTGGTTGGACGGCCGGACGAGCAGAGAGAGGCGGAGGCCGGACGAGCAGAGAGAGGCGGAGGCCGGACGAGCAGAGAGAGGCGGACGGATGGTTGGATGGATGAGTAAAGAGAGAGAGATTTGGTGGGGGCCGCTGGACGGATGGACAGACAGACGAGCGTCGAGCAGAGAGAGAGAGAGTAGCAGGGGAGAGGGTTTCGTGGGGCCGCTGGTTGACGGACGGACGGACAGTCGCAGACGAGCGTCGAGCAGAGAGAGAGAGAGAGAGAGAGAGAGAGAGAGAGATTTGGTGGGGGCCGTGGGGCCGGGCAGGGAGAGATTTGGTGGGGTCGGGCGTTTTCTCAAAAGAGGGAAAGGGAAAGGGAAAGGGAAAGCACTGGGGTAGGGTTTTTTTTTAAAACAGGGTATTTATAATATACCCTAAAGTGCGGACGGGCCGGGACGGGCCGGGACGGGACGGGCCAGGACGGGCCGGGTTTCGGACCGAGTCAAGCCGAACTGGGTCATATCCGAACTCGGCTTGAACTCAGTTTCGGGCTGAGAAATCTGACCCGTCTTGACTCGAACTCAGCTCCGGGCCAGGCCGAGTCGAGCTTTTTCGGGCCGAGTTGAGCGAGCTAACCGGGCTAGCCCGGTTTGTGTACACCCCTACCCACACCAATGAGCGTGCTGAACTACTCCCCACCGGACGCGGATTGCGTCCTACCTAATCCGTCCGGGCAGGGCTCTGTGAGGCCCACCGTTATGTAAGTATTTTATCCAAGCCGTTCACCGATTTTACCGGATCATTTTAAGATATGATCCTAAAAAACGAGGCAGGTCAACAGCTCCAGTGGACCACACCAAAGGAAGCTGCACTGATAATAACACCCACCGTTGAAACCTTTCTAAGGGCCAAAGTGATTTTTTTTTTTTTTTTTATATCATCCAACCTATTCATAAGGTCACAAAGACGTGGATGAAGTGAAAACATAAATATCAGCTTGATCCAAAACTTCTCCACCTCCCAAGAAGTTTTTAATGGTGGAAGTTTAATCACCACTTTGTGGTCCACTCAATCCTTTGACCTGCCTCATTTTTTGGTTAATATCTCAAAATGGTCTGATAAAAGTGTTGAACGGCGTGGATAAAAAAACTTACATTACAGTGGTCCCCACAGATCCCGGGGTTGGACGCAATCCGGGTCCCTCGGCACCTAATCCGCATCCGTGTGGATGAGTTGGTCGACCGTACCAAGTTTGGAACGGGCAGACAGCAGCAGATTAGGCACGGCCTAACCGTGAGGCCTACCTTGACGTATTCACTGTAGACCCACGCGGTCCATCCTTTTTGTAATCTCATTTTAGGATATGATTTTTAAAATGGAGTACATCCAAATCTTGGGTGGACCACATTCCAGGAAACTTTGGTGGTTAATCATTAAAAACTTAATGTTACAACGAAAAGTTTTAAATTAGGCTGATATTTTTTTGTTTTTTTTTAATTTTTTCATCCATCCAGGCCTACGACAACGTTGTCAACGGGTTGGAAGGATAATAAACATTAGGGTCGGCAGTACCATAGGCCTTGAGAAAATTTTAATGGTGGGCATTCATTCACTACTGCTTCCTGTCGCGGGGTACACCTGAGATTTATATCCTGAGATTTATATCTGCTTCTTTTTTCTCGGCACATGCCTTAAATGAGTTGAAAAAATGGATGTACTTTTTGGCACGTGCCCTAAATGAGTTGGAAAAATGGATGGACCGGATGGATATACAATACCTACGTTAATGTGGGCTTCATAGTCAAGGCCACGTTATGTTATGTTGGTGAGGACAATTGTAACAAATACGACTACAAACTTGATTCCCAGTATTCTAGGTGTCACTTATATTTTATCGGACGCGTGAATTAATCATGCTTTTAATATAATAATTTATTAATAATAAAACTAAGCTAAATAGTGAAATATACTTTGAAATAAATATATATAAAGTAAGTACCAATATTAAAATATACAGCATACATCCATTCAAAGCATAAAATCCATAGTTTGAGGTCCAATATATATATATTTCCAAAATAAACCAAAAATATCTGTCTAAAATTTATTGGAAAAAAGTATTTTGTGAACGCTTGAGAGGACGGAAGATCGACTCTCACTTTCCACTGGTTGACTCGCTCGGGGGCTTTTGTTTTGGACATAAGTAAAAGTGTTATATTTGACCAAAGTCGTAACTAATAAATTATTACGATTCTACGGTCGGTTAGATTCCGTAGAGACGCTTAAGATTGAGGACCCAAAGATCCTTAACCCTAAGATAACTCGTGAGTTTACGTTCCAAAGATTCCAAGTAAGGGACCACGGTTACAGAGAGTGAAGGTGTTAGACACCCACTCTGCTCGTACAGACATACAGTATTTACTTTACAAGATCAAACTAATTTTCGATTAATAAAATTAGTTCTCGCGTGCAGATAATGTAATGCGATGCAATGACAATAGTAATTAATTGATTCAAATTTCTGATGGTCAGGATCTGATTATATCGGCAAGCCGCAGAGCATACATTCAAAACGATCGAATGCGGGGTGTAAAGTATGTATGTATAAAATGCTTGATGCTGTATTGATGCTTATAATAAAATAATGGCCAACCGGCGAAGTGTAACGCCCCGAAAATCAGCACCCAAGTATAATGACTCTGGTCCCGAGTTTTCAGGAGTTAACTTAATAAAATGCACATATGTCCTCATTTAGATTCAAATTCATTTCACACATAAATAATCAAAGTTGTACAATTCAACTTAGCGGAATTAAAGCGAGGTAGAGATAATAAAAGATTAAGAAAAATAGGGCTAAGAGTTAAAAATACAATTCCAATAGTGATGATCGCCCAAAATGAGGATTATACAAGCCACAACGAACATGTGACAAAATTTACATATAAAGCAGAGAATTAAAATAAAAGCAAGGTCTTCCAGCTTCGTCCGATGCTCCCAAGGCATCATGGTGAAAGTGTAATCCAACTAAAGTCTACCCACCATGTCACGCCCTAAACTCGGAAAACGGGCTCATAAAATTCCCGATCGCCGAATCCAGTGCCGACAGGCTCCGTAATACCCCATTCTCGGCTCCTACTGTCCATACGCCAGATTCCAATCCTGGGATCCTATAAGGAGGATTTTCAGTATGAATTTTTTCCTTTTTTTTTTTTTTTTTATAATGGAGCATAACTACAAGCATAACCAAGTCACAAAATAACATCACCACATATCTACTACATCAAAAACTTCAAGTACAATGCAGAAATTGAAATACAAGGTGATCAAAACTCCAAAATAGTCAGATGCGCACTCCTGTCTCTGCGCTACTGCTGTCCAACGCTACCTGCACACAACGGTCGTGCATAAACTTACAAAAGCTTAGAGGGTGGTGTAGGTGTGTGCATAAGGCAAGTGTCAAGTATACAATATCAGATTAATGCGAAAATATGTGGTAAGTCCATGAATGTTGTCAGCTGTACCAAAGCTATGTAATGCAAGGCATGAATGCTATCGACCATACCAAGGTCATGCGAAGCCTATATAGCCAAATGTCAATATGCGAGATGCAATACAAGTATATCAGTACTCATCAAGTACACATCAGCACAGTTCCTCTCTGGATATCACCGGGGTCTAATACACCTCACACTGACTGCCTCCTCCCTAGCTACACAGTCAAGCAAGTGGAAGAGACCACACTATCCGCCTGACCAGTAGTCTGCCAATACATACCTGACTCGTCGATAGCGAACTCATTTGCGAGCTGGTCAAACTCAGCCTAACTTATAGCCCCCTCACTCGGGCAGATAAAGCCACACCCCTTTCCAACTGACCACAACATAGTGGGAGACGCGACCTACTGGTATTCAGTACTTAGGCGCTTGTGTATCCACTCGGTTTAGACGTTGGAGCATCTCCTGGTACTAAAAAAGTTCTGAAATTTTTACCTAAGGACATCTTAAGTGCCCATAATGCTAGAGCTAATATTTTTGGTATCCGATACGACCATCCACGATGTGTATGTGGAGGCCACGACCCCAATGTCGCTAGGGCGTGCAGTGAATCACGACACACAATGCGAAATGCATGAGTCACACCGTCAGTCATGCAGCAATCTCGCGTGTACCACGCGCTCATGTGGGGCACTCCGTCTCATAAGGAGTCCCGTAAATGTCTCAGCCCAACGGCTTATGCTATGATCAAACATTTCTCATATCAAGCATACATATGATGCGTATGCGCATGAATCATGGAAGTGTACTAAGCATGTTATAAAGTAATGAACTATCCTTACACCGAAGATGGGATTAGACGGCCTACACATAACCAGTATGGGCCTATCAATGGGCCCAATGGAGAGTTATAATGCGAACATTTAACCAACATTTTCTTACAATGTGGACGACAAACCATCATTGCTCCTAATGCATGACCCGCCATAATATCAACACACAAACCATGGGAAAATCACACATTGCAATGGACCCTAAGGACACCCTGTTGGGCCACGACCCATGAGCCTTGGATGCATCAAATGGGCCGCATCATATGGGCTTTATATAAATCAAGTGGGCCACATCAATGGGCCTTATGTACATTGCAATGGGCCATAACCCCTGGGCCTTTGAATACATCACAACGGGTTGCATAACATGGGCCTTATGTATGTCAGATGGGCCACACCAATTGGGCCCCATACGTACATCAAACGGGCCACAACCAAATAAGCGTGGTGATAATGATTTCCACCATTAAAAGCTCCTAACGGCCCACCATAACATATGTTTCCCATCCAACCTGTTTATAGATTAATATAATGATAGATGAAGTGGAAACAAATATCAGCTTAATAGGGAACTACTATGGCCCTTAGAAATTTTGAACGGGGACGCCATTGTCCACTACATGAAATGTTGGGGTCCACTTGAGCTTTAGATCTGATTTATTTTTAGTCTCAAGCCTGTTAAGACAAGCTTGCCAAATGGTTGGATGGTTTGGATGCGACACATGTATCAAGGGTGGGGTCCATATGAACTATGGATCTGACTCAGTCTTTAGCTCATGCCATCAAATGAGCTCTCAAATGGATGGAGGGTTGGATGCAACACTTGCATCATGGTGGGTCCCACCGTCTAGGGGTGGACGGTGTGGATAAAACACATACATCAGGGGGCCCACTAGCCGTCCAACAGCCCAGCAAAACGGCTGGATGGCATGGTAACACACATACATTTAGGTGGGTTCCACTGTCCACCTGGACGGTGTGAATAAGACACAGACTTCACTGTGGGTCCCATGTGGGGCCCACCATAATGTTTACAAGCCATCCAACTCGTTGGTAAGGTCACACGGACCTGGATGAAGATGAAGAACAAATTTCATCTTGATCCAAAACTTTGTGGACCCAAAAAGGGTTTCAAGGGCAGACGGTTCAGCCCCACTGTTTCCTGTGAAGTGGGCCACCGGAGCTTTGGATGGGCCTGATTTTTTTAGAGGGGGCCCACTGCTGGGAGTGGCCCACCTAATGAATGGTTGGATGTCATACACACATCATGGTGGGGCCCACGACTGGGGCCGTGGGATCCTGCCGTCCACCCGCCCCGCCGCCAGCAGTGCCGTCATGTCATTCGGCACAGACAGCGCAGCCGTCACCGCCGCCGTGTGTGTGTATTTGTTTTCTTAAGGTCTTTCACATGTGGGGTCCACGTATGATGGATCCACTCCACCCATTGATCCCTACAGCTCATAACCAATGCAACGAGCCTAATATTGGGCATGTTTCAGGGTACAAAAATAGCAGGGTGGTTTTCAACGGTAAGGAAACTGTTTTCTATGCTATGGCGCAACTGAACCTCGGATTGGCTTCATTTTTCGGCTCAACGCCTAAAATGAAATGGGGAATAGGATAGACAGTGTGGATTAGAATCATACATCAAGGTGGGGCCTTGTGTAACCAAGCTAATATTTGTGTTTTCTTTCCACGTCCAGCGTCCTCGGACGCTGGACGGTCTTGGCATACACATGCATAAGGTGGGCCTTGCTTGGGTGGGCCACCAAATGGATGCGTGGTATGGATAAAACATACATTAAGGTGGGGTCCATCCAAGTGGGCCACACACCACATCATCACTCAACAAGAATAAAAGAAAGAGAGGGAAAGAGAGAGAAGGAGAGAGAGAGAGAGATCGAGTGATGGAGGGACCCCGACACTATGGGCCCTCCCTTCCATGTTTACAACATAAATCAAGGTGGGTCCTAATACATATAGGCCCACCAATTCGAAATCAACGGTGGAGATCCTTTCTCCACCAAAATGTATGGTCTAGATGACCTTATTTATGTAAAGACGATAAACATCATGATGGGCTCCATGGAGAATGGCCCCATCATGGAATGATCACGAGGATCAAGGTGGTCCATCGGCTACATCTTAGGGTCCAAAGAGAGATCCATACCATTGATCGTTAGGCCTCACTTGGCCCATAAAAAAAATATATGAAAATCTAGCCTATAGAAGCACCCACTGTCGATCCTCTTGGTCCGTTGGAAAGCTGATCTCCTTGTGCTTCACTTTGATGGAGGGAGATGAGGTTTGAATGACTAGGATGAAGGTTAAAGGGATGGGAAAGTGGGCCACCAAAAATTACTTTTCTCTCACATGGAAGAGCTTGGACGGGAGCACCTCTCTTACTTTTTGTTGCTTAGGAAATGAGGGAGAGAGAGAGAGGGTTGTAAGGAGATGTGAGAGATGGGTGATGGATGGGAGAGAGGGATGGGTGTGTAAGGACTTTGTTAACTTTAAGGGTAGATGATGTAAGAAGGGTATGGGGTGTGTAAGAAACTTTTGACTTATGGGTTATTTAGGGATGGGTGTGAGGTGATGGTGTACTTGACCCTTAATGAGATTGATTGATTGATGGATATGACATGTTATAGAGATTCTCTTGGGATTTGTAACACGTGACATTTTTTTTGAAATAAACGCCGGCCCACATCTCTCGCCCAGAGTATCGGATCGGTGGGTAAGATGTAGCGACGGTGCGGTCGCAATGATACAAGTCTCGGATTAAGCCGACTCAATTCTACAGGATACGACCTAAGGTCGATCGTAAACATTGATTATATGTCACAGGTTGTTGAAATTCGACGAGAAGGATCGCGGAAGTCGATGGAACAGTACGAACTAGGATACGGGTCTTACACGCTAGAAGCCTTGGTAGAACCTGCATCGACAACAATGCCTGGTTGGTGTTTTAAAACACCGTCCAAGGTGGGAGTGAGTAGGTAACTCAGTGGTTTCATTAGTTCTAAGTTACACATGTTATCAACTCAATCAGCGCAGTTAATGATAAACAAAACATCAAACAATTTCTAAATACTCTTGTAAAATGTGTATATGAAGATATGACATGATGCATGCTCTTTCTAAACAACACTCTCTCACAAGAGACTTTAACGCCTATTTTGCAAATGTCAACACTCCCTCATCACATGACTCTAACGACAAATCACCACATCCTATCTAATGCAATACGATTAATGCGTATGTTAGCTGAGTAATTATTAAGTTTCATTCATCCAGTATATTGACAAAGCTATGATACTGATGTTATATCACAAATCCTTATCCGGATCACGTGTCTTGTTACCACATGTAGTGGCTCCTTACCAGTGTCACTTGATCCAACTTTAGGTATCACCCATTTATCTACTAATCAACTATTTTAAAGGTATGACATGATACCTAAAGGTATGAGAATCAACCCGGTATGAGTCATCACCCAAACACCGAGTATGATCACTCAATTCCAAGGTGCGAGCTTGACATATAAAACCAACCCACCACATAGGAAAGAGCTCGTTACCCAATTCCATTCACGTTCGGGTCGTTCGAACGGTACTCAGGCACGCAACCATCGGCCGGGTAATTTGATGGGGGTCGTTCGAACAATGGTCCATCACCTCCATTAGTGCTCATTAGTTACTACGGGGAGGCTCGTCACCCCTGTGTAGGCCGACAACTCGGACTCGCTGTCCCATACCACCGTGCCCTGCTCATGAGTCTTAGAGGGATCGTATTACACTAATGGTTATGAATGGACTCATCTATTCAGAACGGGGTACCATAGATTCCATTTAATCGTGTCATACATTATAAACATACATGATCAGTCATCTTATGGACTAATTTGATTGACATGGGAGAACTACGACACAACCGGCATTGGGTGCAAGCATCCTTTGTAGTCTAGCTACTGTCGATCATCCATGTTCAACTTGGGTCGATCGAACAAGCCTAGGGTAGCCGACCTAACTTGGGTCGCCCCTTGGTTTGGGTGATTTACCGACTGTCCCAATATCCTAAGAAATTCTAAACATCGCTAAGGACTAACAATTCATCAAGTAATCACAAGAAGATTTCATATGAAATCTGAATTTAGTAACACAACCACCTAGGCATTTCATCGAACATATGAGCATCAATAACATAACACCATCACTTAGACATTTCATCGAACATGTGAGCATTAATAAAGCCAAACATTTACCTAGGCATTCCATCAAACATGCAAGCATAAACAAAATAACACATTCATTCACTTAGGCATTTTATCAAACATATGGGCATTTATAACCAAGTAATAATACATGTTGCGATTAAATCAAAGTGTGAACATGTTAGCATACACCAACCTATCTACAAACAACAAAATCATTAATTGAGACCCTCAAGGGTCGATAAATGGCAACATAGGGATAATGGTCTGCACCTTTACAATGTTTGCCCAACTCAACGCACTCCTAGGGTTAGGGTTATACGAAAAATCCACCATAGTCTAAACAATCATACAACGCATTGTAAAGACTAGAAAACCTAACCCAAAATACTAAATTAGATAGTAGAATTTATTTCTTACCTCCAATCGTCGACAAGAAAGTTCCGATGATAATTTTTGTTATAGCGAGGTTGTTAGAGAGTGGATGAGAGGGTAGAGGTGCACCATCACTCACACCTCAATCTCTCTCCTCCTTTCTCCCTTTTTCTCTTATTGAAATTCGTATGGGAGGAGGGGGTGCTTAAACAAGGGCCTTATATGGTGTCAGAATTGGTGAGAATGGCCCTAAGGGCTAGATTTTTACTATAATAGCCATACAGGAGTGTGTTTTCAGCCTTTGGGGGCCACTACGGGGCATAGGAGTCAACACCCACTATTAGATAGTTGGCCCTAGTGATGATATATGCATAGACATAATTGATCTGTCATTTGGACGCGTCTATCGACGGGTATGATCAGAAGTCTGTTCGACGGTCACCAATGGTCGATCGGGGCTGCGGCTATACAGATATGTGCAAGATATTACCTAGATTGTTGCCCTAAATTTGGTCATGATCTAATGGTCTCAAAGCCACAACTTGGGTAAAGACCAAACGCAGATAAGTGACTTAAGTTTTTGGATAATTTCAAAAATATTCGCATAAATTATGCACTGACCTTACAAGTCTAAGTTGAGCGATTCGAATCACAATCTCAACTCGATGTCTCATGATGGACGTCAAGCCCACTAAGACAAACGTATTTCTATAGCCTCGTGTTTAGTGGCCCACTAACAAGCGGTATAGAGCTTGTTTGGATAATCAGGGCATTTTTGGAATAAATTGAGTATCGAGATTTCTTGTGCGCAATGATTAGAGTTTAGATTAGTTAAGTTCATAGTGTAGCCTATTTGTAATTAGTTGAAACAATTATTCAATCATAATAACCTTAAACCGTTGGTTCTTAGGCTAGATTGATTTGATTTGTTAATTGAAATTCGACCCCTAGCTGTCTTAGCTTTTGGCAGATCTTTATTTAGTTATGGTCATCTCGATTAGTCAGTGATAAGTTGACTAGATTTGAACTCTATGTGAACAAATTTCAAAGGTAAACTCGATGTTTAAGTGTAACGCCTCGACTTTTCAGGGCCCAAGTATATGACTCGTTTCCCAAAAATTCGAGTGTTAACCTTAAAGGATGGTCAATTTGAGTATATATATATATATATTTTCTTTCATCAGAGTAAGCAGATGAGCGTAGAATGGACAAGTAAGCAGAAAGAAAAATTTTAAATTTCATTTAGAATATACAAGTGGTTGCCCATAGTGACTTATACAAACCCATGTCTTCAAAAGTAACAAATACAATAATTACATGATCCAATACATGAGAAATAATTGAATACAAGTAAATTTAAGCCGCAAGACTCCTCAGCTTCTCAAGGTAGATACAGTAATGTAACCTTGGCACTTGAACATGACTCCTCATCAACCTGAACCTGAAAATTACTTAAGCCATTTGTGCTACTTGTACAGTTATATTTATTTGATGGATGAGTGGCCAACTCAGTGTGAATTCCCCTCAAGATTACACACTGCCGCATTAGGTAAGCATAGTTATAAAACAAAGCGTAGAAAACAATACATGATGCAGGTCTTATTATGTGCATGGATGCGTGAATGCAATCATCTACTCGGGGATGCTCATCCGTGAGGACAGTGGGCTCGTCACCCATGCAATCATCGACCTGGGAAAAGCATCCAGTCGGACATCATCAACTTGGGAAAAGCATCTAGTCGGACAAATATATACATCATATACGCTAGCAATAGATGTTGGTCTGTGCCATGTATGCATGATTAGCCAACTCGTTATTAGTCCAATTACAACCAGCCGTTTTAAATAATCTCAAAGGTCACTACGGGGGCTTGTCACCAGCGTAGGCCGACAGCTCGGCCATAGGTCCCATACCACCATCCCCGGCTCATGAGACTACTATCTTAGGATGTTTAATGGAAACCTGTCGACTAGTGGTCAATCATATTATAGTATATAGGGCTTACCATCGCATGGTTACACGATATAAAACATCGAACCCATATAGGAAAAATACCAAAATAAAGCCACATAGGGCGATATCAAATAAACCACATAGGACATTTATCAAAATAGGCCACGTAGGGGGAGTATCAAAACCATACGATAAAAGACCATTCTTGTAAACCATCAGACACAACAACCCTGGATGGTAAGCCTACATCAATGGTCAATTTAAACCACCATTCAATAACCATTAAGCCGAAGGTCCATTATAATTGTCACGCCTCAAATTCGAAAACTGGGCTCACAAAATTTTCGATTGCCGAATCCGATGCTGACAGCCTCCGTAGTACCCCATTCTCGGCTCCTAGTGACCATTCGCCAGGTTTCGATCCTGGGATGCTGCGAGGAGGATTTTCAACGTCAGTTTGATTCATAATAAGCATAACCAAATGCATAACCCACAAACAACAACCAACAACTCCATATTTCCACTATGATAAAAAACTTTATAAGTACAATGAGCATAAAGGGAAATACAATGATAATGGATAAAAAGTTCCAAGATGATCTGCCACGCGCTCTAGCCTCAACGCTGCTGTGGTCCAACGTCACCTGCACGCAACGGTCGTGCATAAGCTTATGGAAAGCTTAGAGGGTGGTGAGAGTGTGTGCACAAGGTACTAATACAGTTATGCAGTATCAGAGTAATGTAAAAAATGTTGATGAATCCATGAATACCATTAGCCGTACCAAGGCTATGCGATGCGAGGCATGAATGATGTCGGCCATACCAAGGCCATGCGATGCGAGATGCAAACCAAACACACCAATCCTAATCTAAGTCCACATATCAATACAGCTCCACTCTGGAATATAACCGGGGTTTAGTACACTTTAAACCAGGTTGCCGCCCCATCGTGGCAATAAGGTGAGTGGAAGAGACCTCACTATCCGCCTGCCAATATCGGGCTCGGCTCGTCGATAGCGGACCCATTCCTCGAGCTGGTCAAACTAAGCCTAGCTTTGCCCCCTCTACTTGGACGGGTAAGGCCGCACACCCTTCCAACTGACCACGACACAATGGAAGGCGCGACCTTCTAGTAATCGACACTCTGCGCTCGTGCACCTACTCGGTTTAGACGTTGGAGCAACCTCTTGGTACATAAGGGTTTAGGGACTTTCACTCAGGGATATCTATAGCACCCCATGTAGAACAAGATTTTCGGTATCCTATCCTACCAACCACGATACGCCTGTGGAGGCTACGACCCTGATGTCATTAGAGCGTACAGTATACATGTAACACAATGTGAGATGAATGAATCACACAGTCCAGTCATACAACAATCATGCGCATACCACGTGCTCATGTGGGTAACTCCCTTTTTCAGGGAGTCCTATAACAATATGCCCAATGGCATGTGCTACGATCAATCACTCATCTCATCACAAGCATGCAGATAATGCATATGGGCATGTATTATGATGTTATTTTGTCACATACTCATAATCGATATCGATAATCAGCATCGATAATCGACACCGATAATCAGGGTCGATAATTGGCGTCGGCCTTGACAATCGGCACCGATAATCAACATCGATAATTAGCACCGATAATCAGGGTCAATAGTCGGCATCAATCTCGACAATCTACACCAATAATCAGCAGATAAACAAAGTGGGGTCCATAGATGATCAGCTGATCAACCATAGTATAAGGATTGACACCCGACCATGGTTATATCAAATCTGATAGCACTGAGTCATCCATTTGCGGTGAATGGGACCCACTTATTTGGGTTAGCCCATGAAGAGAATGGGCCTAACAAGGCCTAAGGGAAGGTCACAATGAGGACATCTAACCATCATTGCCCATAAATGTGGACGTCAAACCAACATTGCTCCCAAGGAGTGGCCTACGTAAAGAATTCATACACAATGCAACGACCACATATACAACACATTGGGGCCCGCTCATGGGCCTCAATACATTGCATTGGGCCGATTGAATGGGCTGATCAAATGGGCCAAATCAAATCAAGTGGGCCCAAATAGAGCATTTATGGGCCACATGTAATCAAATAGGCCGCACCGATGGGCCTCTCATGTGGGCCTCATATACAACAAATGGGCCACGCTACTTGGGCCTAGTATGCACCAAACGGGCAACGAATTTGGGCCTAACAATACAAATAGGTGGGCCCCGCCCATGGGCCACATGCATTATGATGGGCCTCATGGATGGGCCGTACCAATGGTCCTCAAGTGGCTTGGACCATACCAAAATCATTTCAGTAATGGTAGGTGTAACATATGTACATTGTACACTATAAATCCATGGGGCTCATGGCCCATCAATGAGGACCAACACTACCCAAACATTTCCATATAAATCAGCACCTTCCAAACTTGTCCAAGTGCATCAGCACCATTTAAACACTATCCAACAGCGGGTCCCACATGTGGGACCCATGGAACTTGCTGACGTTAATCATCAGGTGGGTCTCACCATATGGATAGCTTGAAAGTACACATACATCACGTGGACCTGCAGAGCTTGCTGGCTTAAAAGAGCTGTTGTACGTGCAGCCTTGCTACCTTCTTTTCTTTTTCTCTCTTTTTTTAAAAAAAAAAACAAAACAGGGGGGTCCCACATAGGGCCCACCACAACAGGTATTAGATAATATATATATATATAATATAATATATAATATATATCATATATATAATATAATATATATATATATATATATAATATCTGATGCCCAGGCCGTCCAGGGCCTGGACGGTCACATATATCAGGGAGGCCCCCACACGAGGGGGTGGGTCCCACCGTCCCAGGACGGTGGACACCACACGCAGCACGGTGTGGCCCACCACATGAATGGACGGCGTGGGTGGGTCCCATGGACCCCACTGCCTGCACACACTTCACTGTCAGCCGCTACACTAGGGAGTCACGCTAAGACCTCAGCGTTGCAACGAGGTATCTTTCACTAAGCCTACCACTGAAGCTATGGATTTGGGTGTGCACACGCACCAGGGAGGGCCCCACACGGATGTGGGCTCCACCATCCAGAAATGGTGGACGGTTTGGATAAGACCCATACACCATGGTGTGGCCCATCTGGACGGATGGAGGGAGTGGATGGGTCCCATGGACCCCACGGTCAGTCCACACCCACGTCATTACACCCATGTCAGTACACACTCCATGTTAGCCACTACCACAGGGGTCGATACCAAGACCTCCAGTGTTGAAACGAGGCATCTTTCACTCGGTCTGCCACCTGAGCTATGACGCTGGGTGGGCCCACGTCAGATCACACTTCACTGGCAGCCACCCCCACTGTTAGCCACCTCAAGGTGGGCCCCCTATGAACGATTGGGATGGCATACAAACATCATGGTGTGTCCCACATAGATGGGGTCCACCGGTAGATGGCATGGATGATGTACACACATTAAGTGGGCCATAATCATAGAAAGAGAGAGAAAGAGGCATCGGCGATGTCAGAGGTGATGGAGGGGCCCAGCCACTATGGCCCCTCTTTGATACAAAATATACATCAAGGTGGGTCCCAATAGATATGGACCCTTAAATCATAAAACAAATACATTTAAAAAAAAAAAGGAAAAATGTGGGTCCGAGATCACCCACCGCCCACTCCTTCTTGGTCCGATGGGAAGGTAGTCGCCTAGGCTTCGACTTCAACAGAAGAGATGGGGTTTGGATGGTTGAGATGGAAGATGAGAGGGTAGGAAGTGAGTCACACTAGAGTTTCTCCAAGAGAGCTTGGGAAGCTCATACGTGGGAATTTTTTTGTTGCTTGGAAAAATGATTTGAGGAATGAGAGAGAGGGTTGTAAAGAGAGAGAGAGAGAGAGAGAGAGAGAAAGGAAGATAGGTGGTGGATGTAGTGAGTGATGGGTATGTAAGAAACTTTTGACTTTGCAGTTGCTTGGTGTAAGAAAAATATGGGCTTGTGTAAGAACTTTTTGACTTTGGGGTTGCTTTGGAATGGGTGAAACGTGATGTGTACTTGACATGTACTTGACATGATAGGATTGATTGATTGATTGACTGATGTGACAAGTCGTAGAGATTCTCTCGGAATTCGCACGCGTGGCGTTTTCCTCGCACCGAACGCTGGCCCACATCTTCTGGCCAAAGTATCGAATCGGTGCACGAGTCGCGGCATCGGAACTGCGGCGACGGCGTGGTCGTTAGGGTACAAGTCTCGGGTTGAGTCGACTCGGGTTAACGTCGTGTGAATCAAGGTCGCGTGCAAATACCGGTTAAGGGTCGAAGGTTACCGGAATTCGACCGAAAATATCGTGGAAGTCTACGGAACGGTATGGTCTAGGATATGGGTCTTACAGCTCCCCTACCTAATAAAAATTTCGTCCTCGAAATTTATAAAATTATCACAACTAATCATAACTCATGAGGGAGAAGAAACATAACATTACTATATAAAATCATAGATAACATACAAAATACAACACATGATCAATCATCAAAGAGATGAGGATAGCACTCTCGAATCTCTGCCTCGTGCTCCCAAAAAGCCTCCTCAATAGAATGGTGACCCCAATGAACATTCACCTATGGAATGACCTTGGTCCGGAGGACCTGCTCCTTCCGATTAAGGATACGGACTGGCTGCTTAATGTAGGAAGCGTCCTCACGAACCTCTAACGGCTGCCAATCAATAACAGGAACGATGTCTGACCCACATTTCCTCAACATAGAGAGATGAAAAACGTTGTGAACGCCAGACAACTGAGATGACAAGGTAAGCGGATAGGCCACAGTGTCAACGCGCTCAGTGATCTCAAAAGGTCCTATGAATCTCGGGGCAAGCTTGCCCTTCGCTCCAAACTGAACTACGCCCTTCATGGGCAAGACCTTGAGATACACATGGTCATTACGTCAAACTCCAAGGGACGATGCCGACGATCAGCAAAACTTTTCTGCCGACTATGAGCTGTGCGCATCCTCTGCCTGATGATATCGATAGCCTCTGACATCTCCTGCACAAGCTCGGGACCTAGGAGACGGCACACTCCAACCTTAGACCAATAACTAGGTGATCTGCATGATCTGTCATATAGTGCCTCAAAAGGACCCATACCGATGGTCGCCTGATAGCTGTTGTTGTATGCGAACTCAGCCAATCGCAGATGCTCATCCCAGCTACCCCCGAAATCAATCGCGCAGGTTCGAAGCATATCCTCAAGGATCTGGTTGACTTGGTCTGGCCATCGGTCTACGGATGGTACGTGGTGCTGAGCTACAAATCAGTCCCTATCACTCTCTAGAAGCTCCCCTAAAACTGAAACGTGAACCTCGGCTCTCGGTCAGAAATGATCGAGACTAAAATGCCATGTAGTCTCGCAATCTCCTTGACAAATAATCTCGCAAGCCGGTCCAAAGGCCAAGTTGCACAAATCGGAAGAAAATGCGATGACTTCGTCAGACGATCCACAACTACCCAAATGTTGTCATGACCGCGTTGAGTCCTCGACAAGCCCATAATGAAATTTGTCGACACGTGCTCCCACTTCCACATCGGGACGCTCAACGGCTGTAATAGACCAGGGGGTCTCTGATGATCAGCTTTGACACGCTGGCATGTGTCACACTCGGTTACAGAACTGGTAATCTGGCACTTCATCCCCGCCCAAAAATACTGTCGCCTCATATCATGGTACATCTTCATCAAGCCAGGGTGGATAAAAAATTGTGATCGATGCGCCTCGGTCATAAGATCTCTACGTAACTCAGGAATATCTAGGATACATAATCGGCCTCTGAAGTGAAGTCCACCGTCTGTACCAATCTGTCAATCTAGCTGACTCACGGATGCCACCTCAGCCATATAACTTTGCAACGACTCATCAGCCTGCTAAGCCTCGATCATCCTTGCGACAAGAGAGGGTTGAATCGACAGGCTCGATAACTACACAATAGAAGACTACAGGCCGAACTCAAAATCATACTCTGCTATATCCTCTAGTATCCGCCACCCCTAAATCATCATATGCGTTATCAGGTCTCGTGGCTGACGGTTGAGGGCATCCGCCACCACATTCACCTTGCCCGGGTGGTACTGAAGATTGAAGTCATAATCCTTCAGGAGCTCCATCTAGCGCCTCTGCCTCATGTTTAACTCAGACTGTGAAAAGAGGTATTTCAAGCTCTTGTGGTCGGAGAAGAGCTCGAACCTAACTCCATAGAGATAGTGCTTTCATACCTTCAGTGCGAAGACTACTGCAGCCAGCTCCAAATCATGCGTGGGGTAGTCCAGCTCATGGATCTTGAGCTAGCGAGACGCGAAGGCCACTGGTCTCCCGTACTGCATCAGGACAGCACCCAAACCAATATGCGAGGCATCAGTGAATACAATAAATCCATCACTCCCAGAGGGAAGAGTGAGGACAGGAGAGGACGTGAGACGGTCCTTCAACTTCATAAATGCTCACTCGCATGCGTCGCTCCAAATAAACTCCGCGCCCTTCCGAGTCAACCTGGTCAGCGGGGCTGCAATACGAGAGAAGCCATCAATGAAAAGCCAGTAATAGCCCGCCAAACTAAGGAAACTGCAGATCTCGGACGCAG
Organism: Magnolia changhungtana; assembly: GCA_030180095.1. Lineage (NCBI taxonomy): Eukaryota > Viridiplantae > Streptophyta > Magnoliopsida > Magnoliales > Magnoliaceae > Magnolia > Magnolia changhungtana. The sequence goes on from JASAUF010000662.1 coordinate 10,602,409, forward strand.
TCGTGGGCTGGCCCCACTGGCGCACTGCCTCAACCTTCGAGGGCTTCAATGCGACGCCTTCCCTCGTCACCACGTGATCGAGAAATTTCACCTCCTCCTGCCAGAACTCGCACTTCTCCAGCTTCGCATACAGCTGGTGTGCACGGAGGGTCTGCAACGTAACCTCCAGATGCTGCTCGTGCTCCTCACGGGTTCTCGAATAGATCAGAATGTCATTGATGAAGACTACAACAAACTGATCGAGATAAGGGCAGAAGACCTCGTTCATCAATTGCATGAATACTGCGGGCACATTGGTTAGTCCGAAGGACATGACCTGGAACTCAAAATGACTATAACACGTCCTGAAAGCCGTCTTTAAAATGTCCTCCTCTCGGACCTGAATCTGATGATAACCAGAACGCAAGGCAATCTTCGAAAAAAATTGTGCACCTTGCAGCTGAACAAACAAATCATCAATCCTCAGGAGCGGGTACTTGTTCTTGATCGTGACCTTGTTGAGCTCTCGATAGTGTACGCAGAGCCTCAACGAGCCATCCTTCTTCACGAAGAGTACCGGTGCTCCCCACGGCGAACTGTTAGGATGAATAAAGCCCAACTCGCACAACTCGTCCAACTGCTTCTGCAGTTCCCGCAACTCTAATGGTGTCATACGGTACGGGCCTTTCGAAATAGGCACGGTACCGGGCACGTGATCAATATGAAACTTGGTGAGTCGGTGAGCCGGTAATCCTGGAATCTCCTGGAACACGTCGGGAAAATCGCAAACAATTGGCAACTGATCAATACAAGCGACGACAGGCTCCTCAACGGCATAGGACATCAAGCAAGACAATGGCTCTCCTTGGGGCTCTGCAACGAATTAAAACTGCGACAAGACTGGTATACAGAATGTGACGGTCCTCGCGGAGCAGTCCAAGATAGCGTGGTACTCGGCAAGCCAACCCATGCCCAAGATAACGTTGAAATCAGACATCGGCAGTACATACAAGTCGGCAGGCAAGAAAATCTCTCCCACTAGCACGGGGCAAGATGAACAAAAGTTGCCTAATACTGTAGTCTCCCCAAGGGCGTCGATACGGTCAATTCCCCTCGAGCAAACTCTATCGGCAATCCAGTCGAACGATAAAATCCCTTGGACATGAACAAGTGCGAAGCACCGGAGTCAAATAAAACCCAAGCGATGCATCAACGACTCCTCCAGATGACTGCAGATCCTGCTGAGCAGCATAGAACCTAGCCTGAGCCGGCTAGGGAGGTGTTTGTTCCCTTTAAGCGTGTTGTTACTGTTGCTGTCACTGAGGCGGTCGAAACTACTGCCTCTGCTACTGCGGTCTCGGAAGCTGGTGCTAATGCTGTTGCTGAGGTGACCTCGGTGGTGGGGGCTGCTGTCGCTGTTACTGTGGGGATCTCTGCTGCTGCTATGGTGGAGGTTGCTATTGAACTCTTGGCTGTTGCTGTTGGGGGCGGGGATACTCCCACATACGGTGCCCCATCGCACCACACCCAAAACAGGTGCCTGTGAACTGCCTCGGAGGTGGTGCTGGAGGTGCTTCTGACGCTCGGAAGGCTGGGCAACCTGTGCGCCTCTGCTGCGGTGGTCGACGCTGCTGGGAGTCACCGGCAAGAGCCTGCCTCTTCCGGTCTCTCTTCTGACTGCGATCACTCTGAGAACTGACCCACTCAGCCTAAAAAATTTGAGTCTTCCATACCACCCCCTTGAAAATTCGAAGCTCATGCCTAATAACACAGCCTCGAAGACTGTAACGTAAACCATCGTCGAAATGGCGGGCTCTCCGCTCCTCATCATCTACCAAGTATGGTGCAAATCTGGACATCGCTATAAAACGAGCCGCGTACTGAGACACTGTCATATCACCCTACACCAGGGCCTCAAACTCCAACGCTCGCTATCGTCGAATGTGATCAGGAAAATAATGTCGGTCGAACTGATCAACAAAGTCCTCCCGAGTCCACACAAAATTAGTGGCTGCTGCTTGGGAGACTGATGTCCACCACTGCTAAGCCTCACCATGGAGAAGAAATACTGCTAATCGGACTCGCTGCTCAGTCGTGCATCCCATTGTATCAAATATCTTCTCTACATCGGAGCGCCATCTCTCAGCTACTGTCGGGTTTGTCTTGCCCTAGAAATGTGGGGGATCGAGCCATCGTAACTCTCAAAGGAGGGCACTGGTGAGCTCCTGCTCTGCTTGGGCTGGCGAAACGACGGGGTGCCTGCCCTACCCCTGAAGGGCAGTCGTCACTGTCTGCAACATCTGCTGTAACTAAGAGACACTTAAAGATATGGTCAGATCCGCATCGATTTCTGGTGGAGGAGCTGCATCCATAGGCTGTGCAATAGGAATCTCTGGTGGTGGAGCGGGGATCGTAGGTGGTAGTGCGGGAGTCTCAGGTGGTGGAGAGGGAGTCTCAGGTGGTAGAGCGGGAGTCGATCAGGTCACTCTCCTACGCGACATGTCCTACAGGAAAGAGCGGAGGCGCCTATCAACTTGAAAGATCGCTAAGCTATCCGGACTCGGGACTCAATCATTCTAAACTCATAGCAGACCTGTAATGTTTTTCTTAGTTATTCCCAAGTTATGCTCTGATACCAACTTCTGTCACCCCCCAAACTCAGAAACCAGGCTCATAAAATTCCCGATCGCCGAATTCGGCGTCGACAGCCTCCGTAATACCCCATTCTCGGCTCCCAGCGCCGATTCGCCAGGTTTCGATCCTGGGATGGTACGAGGAGGATTTTCAACATCAGTTTGATTCATAATAAGCATAACCAAAGGCATAACCCACAAACAACAACCAAAAACTCCATCACATTTTCACTATGATAAAAAACTTTATAAGTACAATGAGCATAAAGGGAAATACAATGATAATGGACAAAAAGCTCCAAGACGATCTACCGCACGCTCTAGCCTCAACGCTGCTGCGGTCCAACGTCACGTGCACGCAACGGTCGTGCATAAGCTTATGGAAAGCTTAGAGGGTGGTAAGAGTGTGTGTCCAAGGTAGTAATACAGTTATGCAGTATCAGAGTAATGCGAAACTTGCTGATGAATCCATGAATATCATTAGCCGTACCAAGGCTATGCGATGCAAGGCATGAATGATGTCGGCTATACCAAGGCCATGTGATGCGAGATGCAAACCAAGCACACCAATCCTCATCTAAGTCCACATATCAATACGGCTCAACTCTAGAATATAACCGGGGTCTAGTACACTCCAAACCAGATTGCTGCCCCACCGCCCGCAATAAGGCGAGTGGAAGAGACCTCATTATCCGCCTGCTAATATCGGGCTTGGCTCGTCGATAACGGACCCATTCCTCGAGCTGGTCAAACTCAGCCTAACTTTGCCCCCTCTACTTGGGCGGGTAAGGCCTCACCCCTTTCCAACCGACCATGACACAGTGGAAAATGTGGCCTCCTGGTAATCAGTACTCGACGCTCGTGCACCAACTCGGTCTAGACATTGAAGCAACCTCTTAGTACCATAAGGGTTTAGGGACTTTCACCCAGAGATATCTATAGCACCCCATGTAGAACGAGATTTTCGGTATCCAATTCTACCAACCACGATACGCCTGTGGAGGTTATGGCCCTGATGTCGCTAGGGCGTACAGTATACATGTCATACGATGCGAGATGCATGAATCAGGTAATCCAGTCATATAGCAATCATGCGCGTACCGCGTACTCATGTGGGCATCTCCCTTTTCCAAGGAGTACAATATGCCCAATGGCATATGCTATGATCAATCACTCATCTCATCACAAGCATGCAGATGATGCGTATGTGCATGTATTATGATGCTATGTTGTCACATACTCATAATCGGTATTGATAATCAGCATCGATAATCGACACCGATAATCAGGGTCGATAATCAGCGTCGGCCTCGACAATCGGCACCAATAATCAGCATCGGTAATCGGCATCAATAATCAGGGTCAATAGTCGGCGTTAGTCTCAAGAATCGGCAGTGATAATCAGTAGATAAACAAAGTGGGGGCCATAGATGATCAGCCAATCAACCATAGTATAAGGATCGACACCCAACCGTGGTTATATCAAATCTGATAGCACGGAGTCATCCGTCTGCGGTGAATGGGGCCCACTTATTTGGGTTAACTCATGAAGAGAATGAGCCTAACAAGGCCTAAGAGAAGGTCACAATGAGGACATCTAACCATCATTGCCCATAAATGTGGACATCAAACCAACATTGCTCCCAAGGAGTGGCCTACGTAAAGAAATCATACACAATGCAACGACCACATATACATCACATTGGGCCCCGCTCATGGGCCTCACATACATTGCACTGGGCCGATTGAATGGGCCGATCAAATGGGCCGATTCAAATGGGCCGAATCAAATCAAGTGGGCCCATTTAGAGCACAAATGGGCCACATTTAATCAAATAGGCCGCACTGATGGGTCTCTCATGTGGGCCTCATATACAACAAATGGGCCACGCTACTTGGGCCTAGTATGCACTAAACGGGCCATGAATTTGGGCCTAACAATACAAATAGGTGGGCCCCGCCCATGGGCCACATGCATCATGATGGGCCTCATGGATGGGCTGTATCAATGGTCCTCAAGTTGCTTGGACCATACCAAAATCATTTCAGTAGTGGTAGGTGTAACATATGTACATTGTACATTATAAATCCATGGGGCTCATGGCCCATCAATGAGGACTAGCACTACCCAAACATTTTCCATATAAATCAACACCTTCCAAACTTGTCCAAGTGCATCACCACCATCCAAACACTATCCAACAGCAGGTCCCACCATCAGGATGGTTGGGATGTAGATATACATCACGTGGGACCCATGGAACTTGCTGACGTTAATCACCAGGTGGGTCTCACCATATGGACAGCTTGAAAGTACACATACATCACGTGGACCTGCAGAGCTTGCTGCCTTAAGAGAGCTGTTGTACGTGCAGCCTTGCTACCTTCTTTTCTTTTTCTCCCTTTTTTTAAAAAAAAAAAACAAAACAGGTGGGTCCCACATAGGGCCCACCATAACAGGTATTAGATAATATATATATATATATAATATAATATATAATATATATCATATATATAATATAATATATATATATATATAATATATCTGATGCCCAGGCCGTCCAGGGCCTGGACGGTCACATATATCAGGGAGGGCCCCACACGAGGGGGTGGGTCCCACCGTCCCAGGACGATGGACACCACACGCAGCACGGTGTGGCCCACCACATGAATGGACGGCGTGGGTGGGTCCCATGGACCCCACTACCTGCACACACTTCACTGTCAGCCGCTACACTAAGGAGTCACGCTAAGACCTCAGCGTTGCAATGAGGTATCTTTCACTCAGCCTACCACTGAAGCTATGGATTTGGGTGTGCACACTCACCAAGGAGGGCCCCACACGGACGTGGGCCCCACCATCTAGAAATGGTGGATGGTTTGGATAAGACCCATACACCATGGTGTGGCCCATCTGGACGGATGGAGGGAGTGGATGGGTCCCATGGACCCCACGGTCAGTCCACACTCACGTCATTACACCCATGTCAGTACACACTCCATGTTAGCCACCACCACAGGGGTCGATACCAAGACCTCCAGTGTTGAAACGAAGCATCTTTCGCTCGGTTTGCCACCTGAGCTATGGAGCTGGGTGGACCCACGTCAGATCACACTTCACTCAAGGTGGGCCCCTATGGACGGTTGGGATGGTATACAAGCATCATGGTGTGTCCCACATAGATGGGTTCCACCGGTAGATGGCATGGATGATGTACACACATTAAGGGGGCCATAATCATATAAAGAGAGAGAAAGAGGCATCGGCGATGTTGGAGATGATGGAGGGGCCCCGCCACTATGGCCCCTCTTTGATACAAAATATACATCAAGGTCTGTCCCAATAGATATGGACCCTTAAATCATAAAATAAATACATAAAAAAAAGGAAAAATGTGGGTCCGAGATCACCCACCGCCCACTCCTTCTTGGTCGGATGGGAAGGTAGTCACCTAGGCTTCGACTTCAACGGAAGAGATGGGGTTTGGATGGTTGAGATGGAAGATAAGAGGGTAGGAAGTGAGTCACACTAGAGTTTCTCCCACAGAAGTTTCGGATCAAGCTGAAATTTGTTTCTCCCCTTCGTCCAGGCCTGCCTGACCTTATGAATGGGTTAGATGGAAGATAAACATTAAGGTAGGCCCCACAATGATGCATGTGTCTTATTACCACCGTCCCCCTGGACGGTGGTACCCACTATGATGTATTTGTTTTAACCCCACCGCCCAGGGGACGGTGGGCGTGTGTGCATGTGTGTGTGAGTGTGCACGTGTGTGCATGCATGTGTGAGTGTGCACGTGTGTGTGCACATGTGTATATATATATATATATATTATATTATATATAGTATTGTATTTATATACTATATATAAGTTATATATATATATATATATATTATATACCAGATGGTGGGCCTCTATGGGCCCCACCATGATGCTTGTGTTGCATCCAAACCGTCTAACCATTTGGCAAGCTTGTCTTAACAGGCTTGAGACTAAAAAAAATAAGTCAGATTTATAGTTCAAGTGGACCCCACCTTGGTTTATATAAGCCCAAGTGTTTAGGCCCACCTTGTCATATTTATGGCCCATTGTTGAGGCTCACCTTGATGAGTACGAAGCCATTGTTGAGGCCCACTTTGATGTGAATGTAAGGCCCATGTTATGAGGCCCGTTCGATGTAATTGTGGCCCGTTGTTGAGGCCACCTTGACATATATGAGGACCATGTTATAAGGCCCATTTTGATGTATCCTAGGGCTCATGGGTTGAGACCCATTGTGATGTATAAAGGCCCGTGGGTTGAGACCCATTGTGATGTGAATAGGGCCCATGTTATGAGGCCCATTTGATGTATTGGAGGCTCATGGGTCGAGGCCCAATGGGATGTACATAAGGCCCATTGAATGTGATTCCACCGTGGTTTATGTGTTGGCATTTATGGCGGGCCATGCCTTGGGAGCAATGTTGGTTTGACATCCACGTTGTAAGAATAATGTTGGTTAAATATCCGCATTATAACTCTCCCTAGGGCCCATTGATAGGCTCATACTTGTTATGTGTAGGCCATTAAGGCTCATCTTCGGTGTAAGGACAGTTCATTACTTTATAACATGCTTAGTATACCTCCATGATTTATGCCCATACGCATCATATGTATGCTTGATATGAGTAGTGACTGATCATATCATATGTCATTGGGTAGACCATTTACGGGACTCCTTATGAGATGGAGTGCCCCACATTATCATGCGATATGCGCAGGATTGTTGCATGACTGGGCAGTATAATTCATGCATCTGCATTTGTATGACTTGATCATTGTACCCCCTAGCGACATTAAGGTCGTGGCCTCCACAGGCACGTCGTGGATGGCTAGATAGGACACCAAAAATATTTAGTTCTAGCACTATGGGCACTTAGGATGTCCTTGGGTGAAAGTCCCAGAACCTCCGAGGCCAGGAGGAGCCCCAATGTCTAGACCGAGTGGAACATGAGCGCCCGAGTGCCGAATACCAGTAGGCCGCGTCTCCCACTGTGTCGTGGTCGGTTGGGAGGGGGTGTGGCCTTATCCGCTCGAGTGAGGGGGCTATAAGCTAAGCTGAGTATAACCAGCTCATAAATAGGTCCGCTATCGACGAGCCGAGCAGGTATTGGCAGACTGCTGGCTAGGCGGATAGTGAGGTCTCTTCCACTCGCAGGGCTGTGCAGCTAGGGAGGAGGCAGTCGATGTTGAGTGTAATAGACCCCGGTGATTTTCTTAGAGAGCAACTGTACTGATATGTGGACTTGTTGAGCAGGAATTGCATATCCATTCATTCATTCATTCACCATCCACTCGGGCTGGTGGTGCGTAACTATTTGTTACGTGTACCTTCGCATGGCCAGGATTTCGGTTGGGCGCGCGACTAACTTGAGATCAGGAGTTTACCACATTGTGTCTGAGTATCCAAATTTAGGTATGAGACTGGTTTGGATAGAAGTCCCTTATGATGGACCTCATAGCCTGTGATACTTCGTACTATCATCCCGACTTCACATTCCAGCATGGTCATTTCATTCGCACCGCATATCACATTGCATTTGCAATACTTAGCATTTTGGGTTATTATATGGCCTAGATGAGGTGGATGGTATTCTTGGCTCGTCAGGATTTGCATTGCATCCTCCGCATCTATTATTATCTTATTATGTTTTGCAACGCATGGCCTTGGTATGGCCGATAGCATTCATGCCTTGCATCATATAGCTTTGGTACAGCTGATAGCATTCATGGACTTATCGCATATTTCCGCATTAATCTGATATTGTATACTTGGCAATCGCCTTACACACACTTTCACCACCCTATAAGCTTTTGTAAGCTTATGCACGATAGATGCGTGCAGGTGGCGTAAGGTTGCAGCAGCATTGAGCTTGGAGCGTGCAGCCGAGCTTTTGGAGTTTCTGTTACTTTCATTATATTGTATTTCCCTTTCATACACATTGTACTTAAAATTTTTGATATAGTGGATATGTGGTGATGTTGTTTGTGACTTGGTTATGCTTGTGGTTATGCTCCATTACAAAAATAAATAAATAAATAAATAAAATAAAAAAATTTCATACTGAAAATCCTCCTTGTAGGATCCCAAGATCGGAATCTGGCGAATGGGCGCTGGGAGCCGAGAATGGGGTACCACGGAGGCTGTCGGCACCAAATTTGGCAATCGAAAATTTTGTGAGCCCGTTTTTCAAGTTTGGGGCGTGACAGCTAGGCTCTCACTCTCACTCTCACTCTCCTTGGTGGAGGGATGTTTCCTTGAAAGCCTAATGCTTTTGGGTGTAGTGGGTGTCTCGAAATGAAAATGGATAATTTATGATGCTTGAAATAAGAAGGGTAGGGGCTATAAATAGTCCTCCAACGTCATTTTCTTGTAATTATTGGTAATCCTGTGGGAAAAAAGTAGTTGAAGAGTTAGGATTGGAGATTGCCACATGACATCATCTCATGGGTTGGATGAGGTGATAAAAGTGTGATTTTGGATAAAGAGATGCTCATCAGAGTAAATATACTTCAACCACATACTTGGGGTTTAAAAAAGGAGAGTTTCGGATGCTTGTGGGACGATGCCCCAAAGAGGGGGAGTGCCACGTGGCCAACGACAATCAAAGTGCCACCGATCCTCACTTAGACTTCCTACTTTAGTAAGCAACGTCCTCCGAGCATGTGGAGGCTCTGTTATGAAGGTTGTTACTTTAAGGTTGCACTCATTTATCAGATTAGGCTTATTTTTTGGCTTGGTTTTGAGCTTAACTAGGTGAGTTGACTGGGTTGTTGGATTGGGTAGATTGACTGGGTGAGTTGACCGAGCGAGTTGACTAGTGAGTTGACTCGCCGAGCTGATTCAAGGCTCTTGGGTTTTAGGTTCCTAGGGTTCAGGGTTAGACTGACTGGGTTGACTAGGTTTATTGGGCTAAGTTTATGGTTTATGACTAGAGTTCCCAGGGTTTAGGCTTATAGAAATAAAATTTAATATTGGGGTTTGGATGTTCATCTATCAGTTCAAACTTAATCAGCTTATCAGCCTGGGGTGGTGTTCACAACCCCAAGTGTAAGGTCGCGATGTAGTAATAATCTCGATAAGACCGAGGTCGAATCCACAAGGACTAATCTTGTGTGTTTCTGAAATTAACTAGAAGTAGAACTAGAAGAAGATGTAAAACTAATTCTGAAGTAATTGAGAGAGTAATTGTGAATTAAGTAATTAAAACTAAGAATTTAAAGGTGGGAACTAGGGTGCCAAAGATCCATTTGTAGTGATCGGGGAGCCCTCTTGCTTGATTCAAGTAACGCAATTAGAATTGGAGTCCTATCCTATCCAATTGGAAAATATATTAATAAAATCAAATTTGAACTTCCATTGACCTAATTCTCAATGAAAGAGAACTATGATAATTGGCAGGGATTCCACCATCAAACCATGCTCAGGAGACAATGACAAACAACATGATTTACCAATCTTATAATCTCAAAGCAGGAGAATTGTAAAGATTAAGAAGGATTAATTCCATCACCTTACCATGCCTAAGGGACGATGACGAACAACAGGACTTACTAATTTCACAATCTCAAATCAAGAAAAGAGGATACTCAAAGCTATTGCAGATCTACTGTAGTTTAAGTCACAATAAACTATTAAAAACTGAAAGTATTTCTTAAATATCAAATTAGAATCCATGGAATTCAACATAAACATGAATTAAAGCAATAGAAACATCCTATTATACTACAAGCTTCACCTCTTAGACCGAGCTAAGAGATTTAGCCAACCATAGACATGATTGGACCAAAGTCTCTTAAGAAAAACATGAAAATAACCAAGGAGGAAAAAAAAAAAAAACTCTTCACGACGGCTTCTCTACCTTTTTACTCCACTCCTTAAACTCTAGAAGATAACATGAAAAACTAAGGAGAAATAGAAGAAAAACGCTTGGCGATGGCTTTCCACCCTTGTGCTTTGCTCTTCCAAACCCTAGATGATCCCTAGGAACATGCTAAGGAGTCCTATTTATAGTTGTGGAACTCCAACTTTTGTACCTAGTTGGAAAAGTGTAGAAACCGCCTCAAATTTACATAGTTTGCTAAAATAAACTTCACTCTGCGCAGTTTTTCAAATTAGACTTCACTCTGTGCAATTTCACAAAATGACTCAGAGTTTCAGGATATGCTTTTTCAGAACGATTTTAAGATTCATTTTCTTCACTTCAAATATTTGATTCTCTTCATTCCTCACTTGATTTTTTTGAATCTTTCGCATGTGAATTCTTCAATCTTAGTCTCCTAAGATCTATCTCTTGCCTTGGTGATTCTTGAGCATCAAATTCATGCTTTTAGCACCCTTTTCAATCTAAGCTCTTAAATTCACCTTATAACACAAACATGAGTAAAATATAACATTAAGCATTATCATATTCATAAAACCAATATATAAATGGGGGATAATATGCAATATTTGACCCTCAACAGGTGGGGTGTCTACACTCACCCCCCTCTCTACTTTCTCTTCAACACTTGGCCAATGACCGAACCCTAACCCGCCACCCCACTCATTTCTCTCTCCATAGCTATGTCTGAAGTTCTGGCCAATTGCTCCGATCCAACGAACACCAAGCTCGATCCCTCCTCAGGTACTCTTTCACACACTCTCTCTCTCTCTCTCTCTCTCTCTCTCTCTCTCTCTCTCTCTCTCTCCACTCTTCCTTTGTACTTAGATCGAAAGCTCAAGCTCAAACTCAATGTAAGCTGGCCCAAGTTGCTGATCAAATTGGGTCCAGTTGGACAATCAAGCTCAAGGAGCGAGCCAAGCCAAGATCGAGCTGGGGTTGGCTGTTAGCATAGCTGTGCCAAGCTCAACTCACTTACATGTGGCTCTAGACATGGATGCTCCTTGCTCAAGGATGTAACTTCAGTGGATCCTGACTATGAGACCCGCCATGATGTATGTTCCTTGCAGGCACTGTCCATCTATTTTGATAGATCATTTTATTTCCCGGTCCAAAATATGAAGCAGATCCAAATCTCAAATGGATGGCAACACAGGAAACGGTGGTGATTGAATACACACCATTAATAGCTCATCAGTGGCCATCGGAATGTTTATTTATCCAACCTGTTGATTAGGTCAGAAAGACATGGATGAAGGGACCACCCAAATATCAGCTTGATCCAAAACTTTTATGGCCTACGAGAAGTTATTAACGGTCAATCACCACTATTTCCGAAGGTATGGTCCACCTGAGATTTGGATCTACGTCATAAAATTAGTTGTCAAAACTGATGGACGGTGTGGATGTAAATCATGTACATTAAAGGTGGGCTCCACAGCTAGGGATCCAGATCCACAAAAGCAGCGTCCTCACTCCACAGCACTGTTCCAACCTGTCCAGTGTGTTGTGGGAAATCTGAACCGTGTATAAGGTGGGTCACACCATGCATATGATTGTGACCACGCATATACTAGATGCGGACACTGGGAAAAAACCTTTAATCTGTCCACTGTTTTGGTATAGGTGTGCCCCACCTTTTTTTTTTTACACGCACTGACAACCACACACAACATGGGAAGTGGAGCCATGACATCCGTTGAAACGCACTGTGTTATGCAACTGAGTCATGTGTAGGACCCACCTGATGAATGGACCATCCTGACTTTTGTGGCAGGTGGTTTCACAGCGATGGAGCGTGGTGGTATTTAGTCACGCGTGCCGCGTTTAAAAGGTACGTGTGGGCTATCAAACATCTTTTCTTGTCTTAGCACCTTCAAGCACACTCACCAGTTCCATAATGGACGCAGATTTCCTACCCACCGTCTTGTATTTGAATTATCCACGCCGTTCAAACGTTGTTTCAGCTTATTTTAGCTCATGAGCCCAAATTTTAAGAATATCCAAATCTCAAATGGACCACACAACATGAAACGGAAGGAATTGAACACTTATCATTGAAACTTCTTGGGGGTCACAGAAGTTTTGGATCAAGACGATATTTTACTTTCCCTTCATCCAAGTTTGTATGAAACTGATCTGAAAAAACGGATGGACGGCGTGGATGACAAATAAACATCACTTTGAGGCCTAGTAAAGTTTCAATGGTGGAAATCATTATCCTTACTGTTTCATGTAGAGTGGTCCACTTGAGACTTTGATATACTTCAAATTTGGAATGTTGTCTTAAAATGATCTGAAAAATGAATGGACGGTGTGGTTAATACACATAGGTTACTGCGGCCCGGCGGAATTTACTCACATTGTATAAGGTTCAATCCGCGTCCTTGCCATTACAATCCGGATACTGCATCCCGAGGCCTGTTTGGAACCCCCTGATTCGGATACCCTTGGATTGGCAATCCTCACGTTGTGTTTGGCATCCTGGAGTGTGAATCAACTTTAATTCAAAAATATAAATGCCTAATAATTCACAGGGGTTTGAATTTAATTACTAAATCAACTTTATTATCCCTAATTAGTGAGATATATAATTTTTGACACTATAGTTGTGATGAAATTTCAAGTCCCGGATGGACTGCAAGCATAATATCATGTCTAAGTCACTAACCAACGATTTTTAATCATTGATTAATATGGACAATGTTTGGACGGTGCTGATTTACATGGACAATGTTTGGACGGTGCTGATCATCATTAGTGGGCCATGTGCTCAATAGAATGATAGTGTACAGTGACATACATGTTACATCTGCGACCATTGAAATGATTTTAGGTATAATCCAACCTTTCATCCCCCTCGATTGGCAATCCCCAGTTGCTTTATGCCGCCAAACAATCAAGGGGATTTAAAACCCCCTCCAATCCACGGTTCCAAACGACCCCTAAGATCCCCGACCCGAGTGTTTTAACAAATGGGGCCATCGTTTAGTAATCCGTGCGGTTGGTCTGTGGCCTGCCGTGGTAGATGGACCATATCACAAGTTTACCTCAGACTGGAAGATCCAAGCCACTGATCTAGGGCCCGATTGTGATACATTGTTTTATATCTCGTCTTAACCGTCTATTCAGAGGCCACAAATCCCCAAGGGCGAGAACTTTCAAATGTTGGGTCCAAATGGGTCGTGTCGGGTCAGGTAAAAGTGGGCCTGGATCCGATCCATTTCGTAATTCGGGTTGAGCATTTTGACCCAACCCAACCCACTAAAACTCTGGTCGAGTTTTGGCCGGGTCCCATGGTTCAAAAACCGGAAGACTTGGATATGACTTGAACCGAATTAAGTCCTACAGAGGCTGAGTTGACTCGACCGAGTCATACCCGATTCAGATGAGTCTTAAAACCATGTTGATACAGGTTGACTCAGGCACGACCCATTTATCACATGGGTCCAGTCCGGACCCAGTTTGGCTAATGACGCTGCCACTACCCAAGTGGTTAGTGGTTGGTGCTATGTGGGCCCCACCATGATCTATGTGTTTTATCCACACCGTCCATCCATTTTTACACATCATTTTGAATATTTACCCCATAAATGAGGCAGATCAAAATCTCAAGTGGACCACACCATAGGAAAACAATAGTGATTGAACGTCTACCATTAAAAACCTCCTAGGGCCCATTGTAATGTTTATTAGACATCCAACATGTAGATTAGGTCATACAGACCGGGATGAAGTCAAAAACAAAATACTAGCTTATCCAAAACTTTTGTAGCCCCAAGAAATTTTTAATGGTGAGAGTTCAATCAACACCGTGTAACCAACATGAGATTTTGATCTACCTCATTTTTGGGTTCATACAAAAATTATCCAAAAAAAATCAATGGACTATATGGATGAGACAAATACATCATGTTGGGTCCACAAATCACCAGCCACTGGCCATTGGCTAGTGGCAGGGGAGTAGCCAATCCGTTTTCGGTCCAATATAGAAATATAAGTTTACGCACGAATTACATTTCAAAAATGTGTTGATTGTGATGGGGATTTTCTCTTCATTGTTGAGTTCGATGAAATCGAACCAGTTTCGATATCATCGATAATTGTCCGAATTTTTCACCGTTGGTTGCTGGACACTTTTGGTCCTATTTCGATATCATCGAAGGACCTTAGATGATATCAAAGGCTGTCATCAAGAGACCTTCGATGACATCAATAATTGTCGAATTTTTCACCCCTCGTCGATGGACAGTTTTGGTCCTGTTTCGATATCATCGAAGGACCTTAGAAGATATCGAAGGCTATCATCGAAAGACCTTCGATATTATCGAAGAGTTACGCAGATGCGATTGCCGAAACGTAGATTCTGCGAAATTTATTTCTTATTTTGATTATACCTCTTTCTATTCTTATATAAAGGAGTGTATGCGGGATTGGGGTATATTCTAGGGTATTCTAAGGTTTCCTAAAGGTTTTCTAGGAGGGCTTAGGGCTATCAAAGGTGTGTGTGTGTGTATGTGAGAGAGAGAGAGAGAGAGAGAGAGAGAGAGAGAGAGGAAGCTTGTGGAAGGGAGACTATGCTCGTAGAGGTGATCTACCATATCTCAGCGCTTCCACGTCCTCGTAATCGGTGAGATCTCTCCGTTTTCTTTGTTTCTCTTATTGTTTATCCACTCCTGTGTGAGTGAAAAAGGTTGTAAGGTTCTACTTCATAGTGGATTGTTGATCTGGACGAGGTCCCATGGTTTTTACTTCTTTGAGAGTTTTCCACGTAAAATTCCCTGGTGTCGTGTGGTTTATGCGTTGATTTATTTCATTGCTCTATTATTCGATAATTCTGGTTTATTTTGGGAGGCTAGATCCTAAGGTTTTGTGCAAGGCCCCCAACAGATTGTACTCAATCAAATGACTTTCAAGTCCACATGGTTTTGTGCTATCTTACCTAAACACTCAAAGAGTATTTTTTTAATAAACAAATCTTACTATGAATTGAAAAAAATAAATAAATAATAATAATAATAAAAAACCCTTCAACGATATTTAATAGTTCCATGAGCATCACCCTCCCTAAAGTCCAACCTTGTTTCTTTTGGTGTGGCCCACATGAGTCATGGATAAGGCTGAATTGTGGGCCTAACATGAGTGGACTAGGTGGAATACACATCGCAGCGGGGCCTACACCGATTTCTTATATATTGATTAACTACTTTAACCGGGTCTGCATTGCTAATCGCATGGAACGGGTCCATCTTGGTATAGCCCAACTTGGACCCATTTCAAACTGCTCAGTCCGGTTAGGACTATTTTGGTCTAACCCAATCTTATTCCTGGATTATGTTAAAAGGCTCATCTAGCCTACCCAGCCCATTTTCACTAGCTTGATAACAATTGTTTGAAAGGATTTTTACAATAAAATTCCTCGAAAATTAGGATTTTACCAAATAATGCCTCAAAATTACTTTTGCACATCATATTACCATAATATGTATATGATACTTTTATATAATTTTTTTTAAAAAAAAAGTTGTAAAGTTACATGATATTTTTATGATTTAATTCGTCCCATAAATATAATCTCTTGGATTGTTAAGAAGACAAATTTTAGTTAATCAAAATTTAAGATGGGCCATCCCATAAAATAAATATACACCACTTAAAAACAATAATAATGCATATAAATTTAAGATGGGTCATCCCATAAAATAGATATACACGTCTTAAAAACCATAATAATGCATATAAATTTAAGATGGGTCATCCCATAAAATAAACATACACTACTTAAAAACACTAATTATGCATATATATTTAAGATGGGCCATCCCATAAAATAAATATACACCACTTAAAACAATAATAATGCATATAAACTTAAGATGGGCCATCCCATAAAATAAATATACACCACTTAAAAATAATAATAATGCACATAAATTTAAGATGGGCCATCCCATAAAATAAATAATACCACTTAAAAATAATAATAATGCATACGCGTCCCATTTGATGATTCAACTCCAAATATTTTTAGTCCCTTGGCTATTATGGTTAAGAGTGGCACATTGGATGGATTGAGTGCCATATATTTGTTGGGTAGGCCCAAATTTTTTTGCGTTCATTCCTTGAAAAGCAACGGCCAACAAGAGGGGCCGGGGATTGGGTACCACCCCAAGGGGACTTGGCAAAATATCATGATCTTATCAAGGCTATGTGAGGCCCACCATGATGATGTATTTTATCTACACCATCCATCTATCATTTTGATAAATCATTTTATGTGATGAGACTAAAAATGATGCAGTTTGAATACTCAAGTGAACCACACCACGAGAAGCAGTGAGGACTAAATGCATAATGCTGAAACCTCGTGGGGGCTATAGAAGTTTTGGATTAAGGTGATATATATGCTTTCCCTTCATTTGGGTTTACGTGACCTTATGAATAGGTTAGACGGAGACTAAACATCATTGTAGACATTAGGAAGGTTTCAACGGGTGGAAGTCATTGTCAACATTGCTTCGTGTGGTAGTGTCCACTCAAGCCCTCAATCTGCCTTATTTTTGGATTAATGCCTTAAGATGAACTTTCAAAATAGGTGGGCGGCTCGGATAAAACACATGTATCATAGTGGGTCCCATGAAGCCCCTGACAAGACTGCCCGTTTCTACGTAGGTTGTGATGGAGAGTTAATGCAGGGGCATTTCACACTGGGCTCAAGTGAGGTAGCTTGTGGGATGTGGGGACACACTCGGGGTGGGCGGCCCATGTGAGGCGGGCCCCACCCATGAAAGGTGGGTGGCTCGTGTGAGTACCCATGTGATTTGGAGGCCACGAAGGAGATAACGACCAAAGTCCTAACCCATGAGATGTGGGGCCTTACGTTATAAGATAAAGGGATTAATTCGTCATACTATAACAGTTTGAACTTTTAGAGCAAGTGGTTAATTGTCTTGTATTAAATTGATATTAAAGTAAAAGGTCTCGGGTTCGAGATGGCCTGTCTAACTTTATTATCTATTAACAATTTGATCAACCAATCAGTTTTAAATGGTTGGTTTGATTCACTTCATCTTTAGATTTTTTATTTTTTTCTTTCTTTAGCTCATGTACTGCAATGAGCTGGCAAAACGGATGCACGTGGATAAAACAAATACATCACGGCGGGCCCCACAGACTCGGGTCACCAGGGATATCGCCGGTGATCTGGTGTCCAGGCAATCAGCGTCAACTATTTACTCCACTTTTACTATCCGTTGGATGTCCGCCTTAGAATAATATTTTCTGTAATTGGAAAGTTCAGGTTGAGATAATGACACGTGTATCGTAGGGAGACAATTCTCTATTGTATCGACACTTTCGTACGGATGTACTGTACCAAAGCTCTCTCTCTTCACGTGCAGACTCCTGTGATAGTTCGGTACCGTCTAAAAAATGATTATCATTCTTAGACAGTCCTCGATAAATAGTTTTAAGGCAATCCAGACCGTCCAATTCACTGAAATAATTGTAGATGAAGCAGAAAACAAAAATAACACTGAATGATGGATTTTAGTAATCTGATTTGGCACTTAAAATTGGATGGTCCACTCTTTTAATTCTAACCATCCATCTGACAACCATCAATTGAATGGATGGTATTGCTTCTCAGTGCGAGTTTTGACATATGCTCCATGTAGAATTTTCCACATCAATATCAATGGTCAGGATGGCTGTATATAAGTGCCACGTCTGAGGAGGATGATGAGTCACCACGCTTATCAAAATCATGCGCAACTATCCTCAGATTCAACCCTTATCCGCTATTCAGATAGGGGTATATGACATTTTGACTGCACATGGGCAGCCCCTATAATTCAAAACTCAAAAGGCTAAAATGCTTCAATAATCAAAGGGCAAAATGGGAAAAGGGAAAAATCTTCCGTTGAAATTGTGGCCAGCTGGTAGACGGCTATCAGATACATTGTCCGATTGGCACATTTTCCTATGCAAGACATTTTCCGCATAAAAACGCTTGCGTGCATCGAGTAGGAACCTAACTGGGTCACGACTCGCACGTGGACAAAACGATTTAATTTCCAAAAAATCTAAACCGTCCATCAGGTAGATCACCTCCTTTTTAGTCTTTATCCAAAAAATAATACTGATAGATTTCCTATGTGGGCCACTCCATAAGGAAGATTATCGAGTTATTCTTGAGAACTTTACATTTACTTGGTAAGGCCCACCTGAGTTTCAAAACAGTGTAATTTTTAACTAATTCTTTTATCCTGATGTATGATACTAGATGAATGGATTAGATGGCATACAAAAACCACAGTGGGACCTACACAAAACTAATGGTAGGTGTGTCGACTGAACTATTTCCTACGGTGTCGCATACGTAAGTTTGACTCATCATTATTTTTAGGTTATAAGGTGAGTACGAGGCATATTACCTGATGGACGGTGTAGATCTCATGAAAGTTCCATCCATTTGCCTCTCAATTAGCGAAATTCAACAGGCGGGTCACCTCCGCGATGTACGCTAAGCATCCTCTACTAAAAGTCCACGTGCAATAAAGTCATGGCCTATGGGATGATATACATGGAAAAACGATTGCGTACATTGCCGATCTGTGGTTACTTTCTCTAAGGTGGATAAGATCCACCCCGTCCATCAGCTACAACACCCTTTGTTTAACCATGTTCCCTAAACTTAGACTGATTCAACATTCAATGGGCCAAACAAAAAATCTATGCCTAAAACGCTTAATTCACATTGTACGGCCCAATTGAGTCTTTGGAACACTGTAATTTTGGATAATTTCTTTCATTCGGAGGCACATTCCATGAATGGATTTGATGGCATGGAAGCACCACGGTGGGCCCTACTCAAAACTAACGGTGTGTGTTCCATTCCAACTGTGTCCTATGATATGGTCTACCCGAGCTTTGAGATTATAGAGATATTTTTAGGAAATCAAATACGTACTTTAAAAATTTCTTGGGACACTGTTTCCTTTGGTGTGGGTCACTTGAGCGTTGGATCGGACTCATTGTTTAGCTCATGCCTCAAAATGTTATGCTATGATTGATAGACGGCACAAATATATATATATATATATATATATATATATATATATATATATATATATATATATATATATATATATATATATAGGAGATGGTCATGTGCACCTTTTCACGTGAGCACCAATGAGCACCTTTGCACACGTGTCATGTGCACAGAATCGGAACGGTCCAAGTGATGTCGCACTCCTTGAAATGCTATAGGCCCAATTTTCAGCCTGATCCATGACTCTGGTGAGCCATAGCAAAGAGAAATGCAAATCAAGGGAGGAAACTGTTTCCTTTTTTCATGGCCCACCAGAGTTTTGTATCAGGCTGAAAATTGGGCCTATGATATTTCAAGGGGTGCAGCATCACTTGGACCGTTCCGATTCTGTGCACATGACACGTGTGCAAAGGTGCTCATTGGTGCTCACGTGAAAAGGTGCGCAGGTGACCATTATATATATATCACAATGGGCCTATAAATTTAAACCAGTCCATTTGGACCGATTTTCCAAGAGATATACGTATGAATTTTCAAACTGATGTTAGTGTAATCATTACTTATTTACCGTGTATTCACCTTGTATGTGGAAAATCAAACATGCCCTTAGATTCCATGGTCAAATGACGGACGGGATCGATTTTTCCGAAACTTCCGCCTAAGTGGTTCTCAGGTTTACGAAATTATAAAATGTGGCAACTTATCTAGCGTACACGTCTCATACATGGATCTGAACTATTCAAATCATGCGTCCTGAGCGACTGGACGATCCTGATCAACCGATTGGATATCAGATGGACGGTTGTAAGGAAAACCCATAGCAGTACATATGCAACCCGCAATTTGGAACGTTACGATTGTCCGCACACATCAGTTTCATATCAACGGCATTTTCGTATCTACTGATCGGATAACGTACACGTGGCACAGGTGTATGATTGCCTGGACAAGGCATCTTGCTATCTCTACCGTTGATTGGCCACTGACCAAAAGCTGCTCAGCAAAACCGTCTAATAAATGTATTAGAGAATTTTTGTGCCATGGCCCAATCACCGTTGAAAACGTCAAATGAGTAGGTTTATATATATATATATATATATATATATATATATATATATATATATATATATATATATATATATATATATATATGTGGTATTATGCCAGGTGCGCGAGGATGATATAGAGACACTGAGACGTTGTCGACCCAAATCCTATACGGCATTACTCTTTGCGGGCCGACCGTGAAGTTCATGTCACGTCCATTGCATATATTATCTATGAAACCTTACGTGACGGCTATTACCACAAATTTCCTTTCTCAGCCATTTTTGTGGCAGTAAGTTTATATGAAAATTTCAAATTTTGAAGTTGTTTTTTTTTAAAAAGTTTTTTTTTTATAATTTTAAGAATCTGAATTCTCTGCTTACCATAGGTAGGAAAATCTTGCTTGTTGTAATCTAATTGAACCACATCATTACATACTACATTTAATGAGCGGTGCTATCAATGTCAATGATGATGTGGACTAATCAAGATACAGAAAAGTAGGATTTTTCTGCTTGCAGTAAGCAGATGATGGGATTCTTTTCTTAAATATTAGGGAGAAATTGTGCAAAATGTAAAATACCTAGAAATAAACTCTTTATTCTAAATGGGTATATAAATTTAAACTTAAATACAGCCCGGTTCATGCATCACTCTAGCTTTGTCGGTAGACGTTGATCTTTGTGTCGTATCCACTGTATCTATTAGATGTGACACCTCTTGTGAAGACCATTACGACAGTCTCATTCTTGAGCATTTTCGTGGGGGAAAAAGTTTACATGAGATTTTCAATTTTTGACGATTTCCTTTTTCAGCTATTAGGGGGAAATTTTAGCAAATTGTAAAATAACGAGAAAAATATATTTATTCTAAGTGGATATATAAATTTGAACTTAAGTAGTAGGTATATAACAAATTCCTCGAGATTTATATTATCTTTTGAGTTAACATTTCCATAACATGAGGATATAATATTTGAGAGAATTTCACAGTAAAACTACTTATTAACTTGCATTCAGGTAGCTTCTTGGAAAAGGTTTTAAATAAGTTACCACATTAATGTAATTGGTAATTAAATGGGTTATTAGTTGTTAAAATTACATAAACTTCTCCTGCAAAGGAGTTATGGCTCTTGTAACCTAAGAGTGGGCTCAACTGTGATGTTTATGTGAAATCCACACGATGACCAGATGTGTCATTCTATGTTAGGCCTAAGGCCTAAAAATCAGCTTCATTAGTCATTCTATGGGTCCTTACTCTTGCTCAGGTGGTAGACTCTTAGGAGTTACAACACCCAGTCTAGGGTTTGAGTACCCATAGGTGGTGAAATTCCACTAGCGTGAGTGTGTGTTTTGGGGGGGGGGGGCGTGTAGGACTACATAATTGGAAAGAGTGTGTAGGGCAACACTCACCCTTCAAACCATTTCCTTGGTGGTGTCTACTTAAATCTTAGATGGGCCTGATTGTAGGGCAACACTCACCCTTCAAACCATTTCCTTGGGGCGCGGGCGTGTAGGACTACATAATTGGAAAGAGTGTGTAGGGCAACACTCACCCTTCAAACCATTTCCTTGGTGGTGTCTACTTAAATCTTAGATGGGCCTGATTGTAGGGCAACACTCACCCTTCAAACCATTTCCTTGGTGGTGTCTACTTAAATCTTAGATGTGCCTGATTTTTGGGCATTAGCCCTACTTTTGACGTAGAATTGATTTCTTGGATTGGATTTCATATAATCATCATTGTGGGTCTTGTAAAAATCAATAGTGGATGTCTCTCTTTAAACTATTTCCTAGGTGTGACCCACCTAAATCATAGGTCAAATTGATTTTTTGGCTTGAGCCTACCATAGGATATCATATTTGGTGGTCAAAGTGGATTTTACGTAAACATCATGGTGGAACCATCAAAAATCAAGGGTGGCGGCACCATAAAATTCTTTTTTTTTTTTTTTTTTTTTTTTTAATTTTTTTTTTTTTTTAATATATGAATGGTAGTAATCTCTCTCTCTCTCTCTCTCTCTCTCTCTCTCTAAATAGTTGGGAGAGGATGTTGCCCTTGATTTTTTATGAGCCCCATTATGATGTGCTTGTGAAATCTACTATGACCATTAACTGTGCAATCCCAAGTAGGCCCAGGGCAAAAATTCAGGCCAACTTGTATTCAGGTGGACGACACCGAAAGAAATACTTGGGAAAGAAAGGTCCACCCCTACCTTACAGGACAATCATATGAAATCCACTCCAACCATTAGATGTCACACCAAAATTTAAGCACGATAAGGCTATTTGTGATCCATGTGGGCCACACCCAAGGAAACCATTTTGTGGGTGTGTTGTCCAATACACTATTTCCAATTACTTGTTCGCTTGAATCATGAATGGGGCTAATTTTCTTTACCTAGGGCCTAACAAGGGGTGATGCACCTGGTGGTTGGGGGTGGATTTCACATAAACATCATGGTGGTAGCTTATTGTAAACCTTTTTTAAAAAGGTATCAGATTGTAAATTCTATGATAAGTAGTTTATGTGTAAATCCCAATATTTTAAAATCTTCATCCTGAATTCTTAATAATGTGTTTTTTTCACTACATTATCGTGATATTTTCAAAAACATTTTCACATTGATTAGGGTTGATCCCACTAATCAAGCCAGTTCAAAACTCAAGTGGATCACACCACAAGGATCAGCGGCAATGGGCACTTCAACCATAGAAAGCCTTCCTATTTTGGGGTCACTGTGTTGTTTATATTCATCCAATCCATTCATTAGGTGATACCCACAAGGATAAGTAGACATCCAAATAATCAATTTGATGAAAACTCAATTGGGTCACTGTAATGTCATAGATTTTTTACAACTGGAAATTTGACATTCTTGGCCGTTACCTTTGATTTTTTGATTTGAGTGCATATCCATGTGTGTATTCACACGTGTTTGAGACCAAAAGGAGTGACTTGGATCTACCAAAATTGCCTGATGGAGTGACTTGTTCTAGATGCCTTCGAAACCTCTATCATGTGGATCGCATCGTCATTACGGTCGCCATGACAAAAACCGTGTGTCAATCCAACGCTCCATTAGTAAGATACGACCCATCGAATCCATGACCAAAATTATGTATCCGATAACATGAGTAACATTTATTGTACTAGGCCCATTTGACTTGGGCCCATGTAGGACTAAAGCCTAATTTATAAAACATAGAAATTATCACAAAATAAGACAATTACTATATGACAAAAAAATGGGCTAGCACATATCAGACAATGCACATGAGACAAAAATGGGTTCTACCTCAAAATCCATCATTAGCCATCTCCCCATGCCTTAGAAACTAATCATGGCCCATGTCCACCTCATCCTACACATGCATCCAATGCATGCCTTATTTTATGCCACATCACTTCAAACAACCAATTGTAACACTCCACTTCATCATCCACCATGCATCACTTATAACCCACAACCCTTATGCATCCATTAGCCAATGCATGCCTAGATTTCTTCCACCTTGGTCAATGCATGATTAGCACCATCCACCTCATCTATCCACTACCCATACCATACACCACCTTCCACTTCAATTTTAGCACCAATAAGACCTCATAAACTTGTCACATCATCTTGCCACTTCAACTCCCAATTCTTTATATAAGAGGTAGGAGCCCTCTTACACTCATCCTTTTCTATACTTAGAAAAATTCTGAAATTTTAAGAGAGAGTGAGAGATGGTGGGGCCAAGGTGTGGCCCATCATCAACCTAGAGGGAGTGGACCACACATCATCATCAAGTCATCCATCCATTTGAGGTGAGTCTACACCTCACCTTCCATCCTCCTCATCCTCCTCTTTCCACCTTTTATATTTTCTTGATGCATGTGAGGCTCACTTGTGTGGAGCCTTATGGGTGCATGTATTAATGGCTATGGTGATCAGCATGGTGGCCCACGTCGGTATGGTCCACCATAATGAACATTGTATATATCAACACCCTTCACTTGTAATCCTAATTTTGTATCTGGACAGTAACTTTTAAAAATCATATAAAAACAACCATACTACAATCGGAGTTGAAACTTGGAAATAATATGATCCACAATATGAGCTAACTCTGGACCAAATTTCGTAACCATTTAACGGTCCAATCATCAGTGGCATCAACTTTACTTAGCTGTTATCCAGCAACACATGTAGGATTCCAATTTACCAAAACTGAAACCATTTTTACTTCCTTTATTGAATACAATAAAAATATATGTTCCGTTGGATTCGTAGAAAATCTAAGCAGCTTTCCAATGGTATATAATAAGCCTTGATCGGAGTTCGAACGATTAAGATCTTGGCCTTATACGAAAATATATTTGGGGGCTTATTATGACCATTCTTGTGTGGGTCATATCCGTGATTACAACAGTCGAATATATTTGATATTTATTCTTTACTTACTTAAAATAGATAATAATCATATGTATGGTCCCTATAATCAAATTCTTTCATGATAAAATATAAAAAATTCTGGACTGATATATACTTTCGTTAAGATAAATCTTGAATTATTTTATATGATCCAAATGAATCTAAGGCTCTGTATGGTTGGAAACCTATATTAAGTATAAATGACTTATTTCCAAACCATCCATTGGATGAGATTTTTCAATAGAGGATCTGATCATAGATATTTGATCAATACATTTCATGTGCTACTTGATGTGCATGTTGTATCTATGTTGTGCATAACATTCATCCTCTTATTGACCCATTTGGGTGTGGGACCACTTGTGATTTATACATTTTATTAGTTCATCCAATCTGAAAACCCATGTACATTGTTTTGTGTATCTTATTTATGGATTTCTAATGTGTGGGCCCTACTTTCCATTGTATCTATTTGATTTCCTTTGCACTCTCTCTGTTTATTAAACTTTTTCTTAGTACTTAACCATATTGGATGTAGGCCTCTTTGACACCTTGTAGTGGGCCTCACGCTCTGTAGTTAAGGGTACCACTATGGGGGATGTTTAATTCTTATATCAGTGAGATGGGATGTCCCACCTTTTTATCTGGAATGATCCCTAAGTGTTTGGAAATTGAGCCCTAAGTTGTGATAGACCTTATTGCTGAAAACTGTCTAGTTATTTTTGTGTTTTGTACCAACTTTTGGGCCTATTTAGTGGACCCCACGCATAAGATATGAATAGGCCACCACTTAGAACCGTTAAGATATATCAATTAATAGAGAAATTATATTTTACTTAGGCCAAATAAGACCCCACAAGATCAGGGAGTGGGTCTCAAAATGAGGCAAGGCATAGTTGTGCAAAAAATTAAAATACCTATGTTTAGCCCTATACCAAATATTATGTGTGCATAACCATTTGGTTCAAACTTATATTTTTTGAAGTAAATTTGTAGTACTACCAAGGTAACCTCACGACACACTGAAAGGTGGTCCCTAGTGATCATGAGACATACTCAAAATTGGGCCAAAACTAACTCTACACTGTATTTCCTGCACATTTCTTCCAAGCACCCAAGTTTGAGTCTTCACCAAAATTTGTATATGCATGATTAAGTAGGGTTACCTTATGGGTTTTGAATTACATATATAACTCTACTAAATTCTCTTTTTCCTTCGAAGGTAGTGGACCCCATATAATTGGGGAGTGGATCTCAAATAGGACCGAGCGTTGTTGTGCAGAAAATCCTGCGCAGAAAAATTGAAATGCCTATGATTGGACTTATTCCAAAACTCATATGAGCAAATCCAATGAACCAAACTATTTGAATTTTGAAGGCCACACATATGGTTACCAAAGGAACCTAATGGCATTCCAAAAGGTGGCCCCATCAAATCTACGACACGCCTAAAAATGGGCAAGAGTCATTTCTTCACAGTTTTTCTGCACATCTCCCCCAAGCACCCATGTTTGAGCCTTCACAAGTACTTGCGCATGCATGATTAATGAGAATCGCATTTCAATTTTTTATGCCTATACATAGAACTATCATATGGATATTTTTTCCTTCGAAAGTGAGCCCTCGAAAGGAAGCAGTCCGACAATAAGAGAGAGGGCACCGACACGCTAATCAACGGACCCTAACCCTAGGAGCGACACTAAAAATCGACAAATCACTTCTAGGTGCGGACCATTACCTCTAGGTTACCAATTATCAAACTTGTGTCACAATTAATGATTGTGTAGTGAAAATTGTGAATTGCATGCTAACTAGTGACTAATCTTTAGGCCTATTATCATCCATGAAGTGAAATTTTTGTTTATAGTTGTCGATTATTGATTGCATGCTAGAATAGACTGGATACACTGAAATTTCATGCCCACATATTTCATATTTTTCCCTGATACATGCGCTTAATTAGCTGATTGTGGTAAATTGTGTGATGATTGAATAATGCACTTGTATGCCAATTTGTTCGCCCATATTAGCTAGAATATCTTGAAATATTGTTTAGTTGGCTGCCTATTTCTGAATAGAATTGATTGTGGCATGCTATAAAATATTAGTCTATTGGTAATTGGGTTGGCCAGCAAAGCGAAAAATTCATAAGGGCAGCCCTACTGGATCGGCTCCCCTTGGTTAATCCGACCGATTCACAAGGCCGAAGATGGATAACCGACAGTAATCGGACTACACAAGATGCTTGCACCCAGTGTTGGTTACACCATAATTCGCTTAAGTCAACCGAATTAGTCCACTAATTGGTCAACCATGTATGTTCACATGTATGGCCACGCTTGCCTGAATCTGCAGCACCCTATACCTTTGAGAGACCTACTGATAACCGTTAGTGATACGATCCCACTAAGACTCATATGCCGAGTATGGTAGAATGAGACACCATGTTTGAGTTGTTGGCCTACGCTTAGGTGACAAGACTTTCCGTAGTGACCAGTGATCAACCAAGTCTTGGGAGCTAGGCATGGTGGAATGGGACAATATGTCTATGCTGTCGGTCTAGACTAGAGTGATAAGCCTCCCCTATTGACCAGCGAGCACAGGAAGTGACAGGTCCTTATTCGAACAGCCCCCGTCAAATTACCCGGCCAATGGTTTCATGCTAAAGTATCATATGAACAACCCGGGCATAAATAGAATTGGGTGACGAGCCCTTCCCTATGGTGATTTGGTTATGCGACAAGCTCGCACCTCTAAACTGAGTGATCATACTCGGTGTTTGGGTGACGACCTATACCGAGTTGATCCTCATGCCTTTGGGTATCATGTCTTACCTTTGGAATTATTGATTTGTGAGACCGATGGATGATACCTAAATTTAAATCATAGATCGCAGGCTTAGATCTGTTATGGCCGCCTTAGGCCAAGTGATCTGGATAAGGTTATTGATTAAATGGAGGTGTTTCAGCTTCCCTAATATTGCTAGATAAACGGACTTAATTAAATACTCGGCTAACAGAATATTCATGGCATTATATTAGCATAGGTTGGCGACCCGACAGTCGAGGTCGCATTGAGGGAGTGTTAGTCATATGCGAACGTATAGATGGTGTCGCTTGAGGGAGTGTTTGATGGTGAAGGCATGCATTATATCATAATACCATGCATGTGCATTAACAAGAGTGTCTAGGAACTGTATGCTCACTTTACTTTTCATTAATTGTGTATGTGGATTTGATAGCTTATTATTGAGGGTCTAATATACAATATTGTATATTAGACCCTAGTTATTACCTAGTTTTATGAACATGATACTGTTTAACGCTCTATTTTAATTGTGTTTATGTTACATGGTGGATTTAGGAGCTTGGACTGAAAAAAGGTGCTAAAAGCATAGATTTAACGCTCTAAAATACCAAGGCAAGGGACGGATCCCAGGGGACCGAGATCGAAAGATTTACATGGCAGAGATCCGATAAAATCAAGAAATTGACGTTAAAGGAACCTGAAAATTGTCTAGAATGCAAGATCATAGGGTTTGCACCATCCGTTCAACATGAAACTTTATATCTAGCCTGAGGACCGTAAATTAACCGTACACGTCAAATTTCAGCCATTGGATCCTTGTGGAAGTGGCTCAACAGATAGATCAGCTCATAAAACACTGATTTGGGGCTTACCTGATATCTGGATATGCTCCAATTTTGGTCTCAACCCCTTAAATGAGGTGACAAAACGGATGCACGAAGCAGATTTCTCGTAAAGATCGCAGTGGGCCCCACTTAAGGAGGTGTGTGTGCACAGTGCGCATGCACCAACCGTGCACCGGAAGTCACAAGAAGGGTCAGCGAGCGCTAACCCGATTTTTTTTGTTTAAAAAATGAAAATCTGCCAGCGGGCGGACAACATTCGCCAGGCGACGTGTAGTGGGCCACGTAAACGTGGAGTCAGTTCTCCACTCCACCGACCCATGTTTGGCTATAAAAGGAGAGAGAGAGAGAGAGAGAGAGAGAGAGAGAGAGAGAGAGAGAGGGCGTGTAGAAGCATCCATCAGATGTGGGGCAGTCGTGGAGGTAAAGGTGGACGTGAGCAAAGGCAGGGAGGAGGAGAACGTGGAGTACTGCAACAATTTTCAGAGGAGTTTTTCGTTTTCTTTGTTCCATGTTTATTTATGAATTTTCTAAGAGATTTTAGCCTAATCATGTTGGTGATTGGCTAAGCCTCTTAACTAGGGCTAAGAGGTGAAGCTTGTAGCATGATGAGATGTTTTCTACAGCCTTGATTCATGTTTATTGAACTATCTTTGGTTTTAGTTTGATTATGAGGAATATTCATAGTTTTTAATGGTTTATTGTGACTTAAATTACAATGAATCTGCAATTGCTTTGGGTATGTTCTTTGCATTACAGGGATTGTGAGCGTAGGAGCCCTGTTATTCACCATCGTCTCCTGGGCATGGTTGGATAATGGAACCCTTCCCTACATTCATAACTCCCTTAGATTGGATGTGGATTGGATAAATTCTGTTGTTTGCTTTATCTCATGGGCATGATTTTGTGATGGAATCAATTCTAATTCTCATAGCTCTCATCTCTTGAAAACTAGATCAAAAGAAGTTCATAGTTGTTTTTAACGTATTATCTTTCATCTGGATGAAGATAGGACTCTGAGTCCAGCTGTGTTCTTGAATCAAGCATAGATCTCCTTAATCTCTATAAGTGGATCCTTGGCACCCTAGTTTTTCACCTTTAAATTTATTAGTTTTTAATTAATCTATTCACCGTTACTCTCTTAATTTTACTGATTTAGATTACATCTTCGTGTAGTTCTAGTTCGAGTTACTTTCAGATTACGTACAAGGTACAGTCCTTGTGGATTTGACCTCGTTCTTACTGAGATTATTACTACATCGCAACACTATACTTGGGGTGTGAACACTTATGTAACTTAATGTTAATGGAACTACTGAGTTGATCACTCACTCCCACTCTGAGACGATATTTTAAAACACTAACCACGCGATATTATCAATGCAGATATTATTGAGATTTCAGACGGATAGGCTTAGAGTTGCTTGCACCACCAACTTTGTGTTTTAGAGGATTGGACCAAACCAAAAACTTATACTTTAATAATTTTGGGAATGTAATTGTGTCTTGTATAATCCTCATTTGGGCGAACATCATATTTTAACTGTATTATTATTATTAGCCCCAATTTATTTATCTTTGTTATCTTTACCTCGCTTTGCGTTCACTAATTTGAATTGTCCTACTCTGATTGCTCGTGTGAAAAATAAGTGTAAATATGAACGAGGTCACACGTACATTTTATTTGGTTAACACCCGAAAACTTGAGATTGTGGTCTCTATACACGGGTGCCGATTTTTTAAGTGTTACAAGATCAAACATGAAGTATGAAACGAGGAAGTTCACCGGGGAAAACAACTTCAAATTATGGAAGGTGAAGATGCAAGGCCTTTTAGCTCAGCAAGGGTTGTTACATGCACTCCTTGGTGTAGAGAAGGTTCTAGCATGCATGAGCGATGAAGAGTACGAAGAGTTAGATGAAACAATAAAAACCTCGATCCAACTATGTTTGGTGGATGATGTTATGTACAATGTTCTTAACCAAAAGAACACTACAGGACTTTGTAAGAAGTTATATAACTTGTACATGATGAAAGCGTTGTCGAATCTTCTGTATCTGAAAAAGCAATTCTATAATTTGAAGATGACGGAAAGGTTAGATGTTAATGATCACATCGATGCATTTAATCATATCATTTGTAAATTGATGGGTGTGGAAGCAGAGATTGGCGAAAAAGATCAAGCCCTAATTATGTTGAACTCTCTTCTAGAGTCTTACGACAGATTGGTAGACACTACATGCAATGGTAGAGAGACCATTGATGTTGTATAACACTCTAACTTTTCAATACCCGAGTATTGAAAGTTCTCGAGTGTTACCATGGAATTTAACCTAATATATACACATGTACGATACACACTTAACTATCCTAACCTTACATCTAATCTCTGACACGAATCTGACCGTTGAAAATGATCCACTCCAGTTTTGGATCCACCTGATCTCTGCACAGGGGCTCTACTTTGACCTAATAAACCTAATGGTCAAAGCAGATTTCTCACGGCCATCACGGCGGACCCCACCTGGTAAGTACATGTGCACAGGAGGTGCACAACCGCCGTGCACTAGATCAAGAGACCCAGTCAACGAATCCCGTCCCGACTCCTTTCACGCTCCTATGCAGGGAGATTCAAATACAACTCCAATGGCAGATGAAGATGGGACCCACCACCTTAGATCATGTGATCGATCCGAACCATCCATCGAACCCTCACCACCAATCAAGACCCAACGGACGGCCGGGCGAAAGCTGCACCACGATTAGCCATGGGGGCCACTAAAACACGGATCAATTCCAAATGTTGGGCCAATATCCGAAATCCTCCCGCCAGGCCGATGAATGGGGCAGATCTTCGAAAAAGGCAATGAAGATGGGCCCCACAGACTTCAGCGAGAATCGGAATCCAATCCCACCCGCACCTCTTCCGCATTCCTTTCGTAAACAGCAACAACATGGAGGAATCGGCACACTCATAAAATCTTCTGCGTAGCGCGTTCGAACTGAGAGACTTGGCTTCGATCTAGGCCGTCCAAATCTAAAGAAAGGGAAAACTGATTCCCTCCACAACGTCTGAAGGAAAGAAAACCAAACAGGTTTCAGCTCCAGCCGATCTTTTGCAAGAGATAACTGCACCGTGCAGAAACATGTTCATAAAACACCACTTCCGATCGATCAGACCTCTGATCTAGTGGGCCAGGGAGCCTTGAACGGCAAATCCAAGATGTCTGGAAGAAACATCTCTAAACCAAGATCCCAAAAAAAAAAAAAAAAAAAAAAAAAAACCCCATCTGCCGACCAAAAAGAATCCCTTGTCCCCAACCAATCGCTGACTGTTAGTGTCCATCTTAATGTATGGAAGAAAATCACGACCATCCATCTCAAACTTCTGAAACAGGGTGGAGAAAGGATTCCACACAGACCAAGCCAAACAGAACTAAAACCACTACCTTACACATTACCTTTATGTTATATAAGAAACATTGCCACTCTTCCGCACCTCAACTACGTAAGAAATTCACAGGAAGATTCTAGAAGTCCAGACATGTTATAAAAAGGGACTTCCGCCTTCGTTCAAAAGGACGTACAATCAAAAGAAAGAAAGGAAGGAAGGAAGGAAGAAAGAAGGAAAGAAAGAAAGGAAGAAAGAAGGAAAGAAAAGAAAAGAAAAGAGAGGAAGAGAAACATGAGAGAGAGAGAGCTCTGATCAACCAGCAGTAGCAAGGAGACATACACAGTAAGAAAGGGAGAGAAAGAAAGAGGAAGAAGAAAATGAGAGAGAGAGAGAGAGAGGAGAAACAAAGAAGGCTTGCCGAACCATTGTTGCAACCATGGTTCATCCAAGACGTCAACTGACTGCAGATTTCAGGATCGCCAGGAAGATCATCCGAATCCCTAATCCCATAAAGATAAAAGGTATTGATCCTAGATTTTTAACAGTTTTTAAGAACTCAAGGACTATCCGAGTTGACGTAGCAGAAGATTGATTGAAACCGGGCTTGATCGGATTGTGTATAGAGGTGGATAGAAATATATCCACACCTACTCCGATTTAACCAAATATTCACTTCGATCCCAACCTAAATCATAAACCCGATCAGGCAGAACAGTACAATAACCTAACTTAAGTGAATCCTATTTCTACTAGATCTGAAGCGTGAGGACACATATCTAATAACATTAGGAAGAGGTTGAAATTTATAGGTGAGGGTTTTCTCCTCTTACTTGATTTAGAGATGATATTATCTTGACATTTACATGCTTTCATGACACTCTGAACTTCCCTGTATTTGTTTAATTTATCAACACCAATTATTTATCCTTTGAGAATAGTAGTTAAGGTGTGATGTTAATCATTCATGGCCTCTCAAAATTTATGTGAGGATTTTATCCTTTAAGCTTACCTCGATTTAAGTTTATATGAATTTTCTTGCCTTTTACCTATTCTCATTATTTTCTCTCTAGAAATGTTTAATTTATCATCAACAATTACTTACCCTTTGGGATTATGGTGTGATGTTAATTACGAGTGATTTTTATGAATTTATGCGAGGTGATGGATACAAGCCTTACCCTTGTCCTTACCAATTTTTGTTGAGTTAGCCCTTGCTACTCTTCTCTTTATTGAGTTGGTCATTGTCACTCTCCTCTTTATTGAGTTGGCCATTGCAACTCTCCTCTTTGTTGAGTTAGCCATTGCTACTCTTCTCATTTATTTTGTTAGCCTTGTGTTGTTTACCTTTAAGGCTTGGGCACATGTCTTAATATTCCAGAACTCCTATAATTCAATGGATTTCTCTCTTTGGTGCAAGTACTATATTGAGAATCCTCCTTTTAATGATCAAATAAATATCGTGGACTTAATGCGTTTTCAGTAACGGCCCTTGGGGAAACACATAATTCTATGTTTCTTGGGTAGTGGTGCACAAATCGATATAAGTAATTCGCAATGCGTATTACATCTCCTCCGGGATTGGATGTCATAAATAATTGCTCCATAAATAAATCGTGTCACGTAATTCATCCAGTCATGTGTTGTGTTCGTCTTGGGATAACCGCGTAAATCCACGTTAAACGTGGGACACTTCAGCAAATCTCTGTAAAATGGGATGCGGGGTGAGCCGGATAACTGTAAATCATTTTCTACATTGTGTGATCGCTAAGTGTGATGAACCGCATATACTTTGTTAGAAATGCATCTCATGTAGATTTCTTGCGCATATTAATACCTCTCGTAGTTGTGGAGTATGGGACGTATTAGAACTCTTACTTTACTTTTATGAACCTCTTAAATTATTATTAATTTTAAAGGATAACCATCACTATGAGTAGGGTGTTGACCCTCTCCAACCATACAGATGATGCAGGTGATATACAGATCGAAGACCTAAAGGACCATCTCCCTATGGAAGATTATACTGAAAGAATAAAAAGATAGTTTTATGAATTAGTTTTATGCTTCTGCTGTAAACTCGATAAATGTAATAAGCTCCCATTGAGAGGGCATCTGATTATTTAATGAATTCTTTTACTCTGATGAAATAATCAATACAATCGATTTTATTCTCGTGAATGTTACCTTCATGAATGTATCTGGATGTGATTTAAATAAAAATTAAAATTAAAATTAAGGTACGATTTTTAAAAGCATCAATTTACGCATTATTAACACTCAGTTTTCTCAAGCACGAGTACAAACTTTGGCTGTAAAAATTCAGGATGTTATATGTTGAGACTGTCATTTCAAATATTCAGACAAGGGTGTTAAAAAAGAAGGACAGTAGCACAAGTTCCTTTAAAGATGTGTTGGTAGCTAGGGGAATGAATTCTGAGTAGGAGAAGGGAAACTCGCGATCATGATATAAATCTAAGGGCAAATGAAAGATGAAGTGCTGGAATTGTGGAAGACAATGGCATATGAAGAAGGATTACCAGAATCCTTAAGCCTAAAAGGGAAAAAAAGTAAATGAAGCTCCAAAGGAGGCCAACACAGCGGAATCAAGTGAGGATGTGGGTACTAGTGATGTTCTAACTGCATCCAAATCTAATTATCTCAGTGATATGTTGATCTTTTTTATTTAAGGGAGTCATATCGCATGACCTCACATCGAGATTGGTTCACCACATACATCGAACGTAATGATGCCCAAGTGTTTATAGACAACGTTGTTGCCTATAAGGTCATTGGAATTGAATCGGTGCACATCAGGATTTTTATAGAATTGAACATATTTTGATAGATATGAGACACGTTCCTGACCTAAGGAAGAATTTGATCTCTTTAGGAGATCTCGAGGCAATTTGGTGTAAATTCACTGATTTTGATCTTATCTTAAAGATTTCAAAGGGACACTTGTAGTAATAAAGTCATAGTGGAGCGATAACCTTTATAGGTTGATTGGGAATACCTTATTGGGTAGAACTGCAACGTCTGTAGTAGAGTCCACGTCAATACGTTTAGGTCACATGAGCGAGTGTGACATGAAGGTACTTTCTGATCATTCCTTGATTCCTGAATATAAAAGCGTTAATTTTGATATATGTGAGCATTGCATATATGGTAAACAGTCAAGGTTATCTTTTAAATCTGAAAAACATGTTAGTAAATGTATTCTAAATTGTGTGCATTCTTTTGTATGGGGGCCATTACCTATGGTTTCTAGAGGGGGGTCATGTTTTTTTATATCATTCATAAATGACTACTTTAGAAAAGTGTAGGTATACTTTATAAAATACAAATCTTATATTTTTGTCACCTTCAAAATGTGGAAGGCAGTGGTAAAAAAACTGTCAGGGTGAAAGTTAAAAATTTTTAAGACAGATAATGGAGGTGAATTCACTTCGAATGAATTTAACCAGTTTTGTAAAGATGGGGGGATTGTATAGCATAATACAGTCAGACATACACTAGAGCACAATGGTATAGCAAAACAGATGGATCAAACTCTCTTGGAGAGAACCCGAAGCATGTCGAGCAACATTAGGTTAGGCAATGAGCTATATACTAAGCCCGTTAACACGGCTTGTTACTTAGTAAATTAGTAAAATTTCGGAAGAAGTGTGGAGTGATCATAAAGTTGATTAATCAGTGTTGCGAGTATTTTGTTATTGTAACACCCCGATTTTTTAGGGGTCATGTAAGAACTCGGCTCCCGAATTTCCAGGTGCCACAGGTGCCCTAATGGGCTTCCGATTTGAATTACATTTAGATGATCTCATAAATAATGGAGAGTTTAACCAGACATGAAGCGTAAGTAAGTCATAAAGCAGTATCAAGTGCCACTAATTATAAAAATATCCAAGCTATAAATCCAAAGTCATCTAAATAGGAAACTAGTTCCACCATATATGACCCAAAGTGACTAGAGCCCTGGCCCATACCCCGGTAGCCCAAACTCAGACTAGAAGGATTTGCCGAAAATCTGAAAGTAGGGAAGCTCCTCTTCCTCATCCATGCTCATCTCGCTGGCTCGTCGAGCTCCACCTCACCTACATCTAGTATAGGATCTGATTGGTGTTTTAAAACACCATCCCAGATTGGGAGTGAGTAGCTAACTCAGTGGTGCCATTAACCATAAGTTACATCAAATAACAATAAATCACTAACTAGTCTTGTTAATGCATATGCATGAGTTATGTATGATGCATGACCTCACCCACAACACTCCCTCGAGCGACTTCATCTCACGGTCGCGTATGACCAACACTCCCTCATTGCGACCTCAACTACCGAGTTGCCAAATCCTAGCTAACGCGATGCACGAATAATGTTAACCGAGTATTTAGTTAATTCCGTTCATCCAGCAGGTTGAGAAAACTGGTACACCCCGCGATATCAATGCCCTCATCCATTTGCGAGGCCAGGACCCCTCAACGTGCGAGGCCAAGACCCCACAATCCTTGATCCCATCGGAGTCACCACCCCCGATTGCAAGCACATAGAGAGTGCTGGGAAGTGGGATCGCTCGCGATCACTATAGGGAGGCTCGTCACCCCAGCGTAGGCTGACAGCTCGGACATAATGTCCCATTACATCATGCCCGGCTCATGAGACTGTGGATCAGTTTCTAGTTATTGTCAGTGAGCCTCAGTGGGTAAGGGGTGTTCTATATTCCAGACAGGCATGAGTAAACATGGTTAACAAGTATGGTTGGTCAGTCAGTGGACTAGATCGCCCAAATTCAAGCAAACACGTAACACACGACATTTGGTGCAAGCAACCCACGTAGTCCCACTACTGTCGATCATTCACATCCGCTCAAACCAGTCAATTTAGTCACAGGATGGCCTAACCAATGGGACCATCCTCACAAATTACAGATACCTGAGCAATACAGATAATGAGCTATGTTTAATAACACTTCTTCGCAACTAAGAGTTCATCTTCACGTTTAGATGGAATTAAACATGCAATACATCAAGCATAAAATTTCAGGATATTAAGATGAATGTGACTACTCTTAACAGCATAAATTAGACATGTGTGTGGGTGGTGCCGAATTCCCTAAGAGGTAAAAGATCACACATCATCCATAGTGCAAGGAAATACTATCATGTATTTAACAGGGAAAAATATGCAAATATCAAATGCAAGAATAAATATGCAGCACAAATTCTATACCCCAACAGTTTAGAGATTAATCAAACATCAATACATGCAACACAAATTTCATGCCTAAATAACTTGAAATCAAAGATCAATTTACCATTGCATGCATGTTAGGTAGATGTATCATACAGGTTCCTAACTAGGTTTTCTCTAAATTACACATACACATTAATCTAGCATCCACAATCATTAAATTTATCATAGAATGGGTACTTGGCCACCTAAGGATAATGGTCCGCACCTTAAGAGGAGATTTTCATTCTTTGAGATCTTAGGGTTTAGGGATTTGGGTAAAATCACCAATTCCTAAATTAAAATCAAGAAAAATAACATTAATGACTAGAAATCTACACTAAGTTGCGTAATTAAAAGGAAACTATACCATTCTTACCTTCGATTATTGGCATGGGTGGATTTGGTGGAGGTTTTGTAGTAGCCACCAGTTTGGTTAAGGAAATACCAACCCTACAAGCATCAAGATTCCCCTCACTCACACAAACACTCTCTCCCTTATCTTTCTTTTCATTTACTCTCCATCTCTCTTTCTCTTTCTCTTCTCCTTCACCTAAGGTAGGGCATGAAATTCGTATGGGAGAAGGGGGTGCCCAAATAAGGCCCTTTTATAGTGTCAGATTTGGTGTAAATGGCCCCAAGGGTTGGGTTTTTACTATACTAGCCTTATGGGAGGGTTTTTCTAACCTCTAGGGCCCACTATGAGGTTTACATATTAATATACATTGTAGGATAGTTAGCCTTAACGATGATCTACGTATGGACATGATCGGCTCCCCATTTAGATGCGTCAATCAATAGATGTAATTAGAAGTCTGTTCAATGGTCACCGATGGTCGATCGGGGTCGTGACTATACGGTTATGGGCAGGGAGATATCCTTACTCTACGTGTGAAGTTTGGTCGTAAACCGACGGTCCGAAATTCTCAACTTTGCATAAGAGTGGACGACCCAATTTACTTAAGTTTCATCTTCTTCCTTTAGGGTATTTGTACTTCTCATGCACTCGTCCTTCGGCTCAAGTTGAGCGGTTCTGAACACTACCCAGGTCCAACTCCCGTGATGGACGTCGAGCCCAGTAAGATGGACATTATTCTATAGTTTTGGAACTAGTGACCCACTAACGAGCGGTCTAAAGTTTGTTCGAAAAATCGGAACATTTTTAGATTGAATTAAATATTGAGATTTCTCATGGGCAATTATTAGGGTTTGGATTAAATATGTTCATAGTGTGGCCTATTTATAACTAATAAAAGTGGAGATTTGGTCATGATTACTCTAAACTGTTGGTTATAGGCTAAAAGAGTAATAGGGTTAATTTGGTCTATTAGTCAAGATCCGGGCCCTATCTAACTCGGCTTTGAGTAGATCTTTTAATGTAGTTAAAATTGTCTTGATTAATCAGTGGTAGGTCGGTTAGATTTGGGCTCGATGTGAGCAAATCATGTGGTTAAATTTGGTGTTTAAGTGATCGGACGGATTCGTTAGCTTCCTATGGTTGATTAATCGGACTTATACGATTTTTTACTGGTACCACTCGTGTATAAACTAACATTGAGTGCTAATGGTCAGTAAGTGATATTATAAGTTAATTAAAAAAATTCAAGGATTTTTGGAAATCCAAAACAGTGAAAAAATCCAGGACGTTACAATCTACCCCCCTTGAAAACAATTTCATCTCCGAAATTGCCTAAGGGTAATAAGTAAAGATTTTATTATTTCATTTGCCTAAGTTTTATTGATTTCAAGTTTATATGTGTGGTAGGGTGTATACTATCTATACTAGTCTAGCTCATTTTAGTCTACCCCCCTTAAAACTTTTTCACCCTGATGGTTTACTACAATTTATTTATCTATTTATTTATTTTTAAAGATTTAGATTCTTGACAACGATTTTTCTCTATTTAGAGTAAAAATATTTATTTTCAATGTTCGACCTACACGGAGAGACGGTTGTAGTAGGCTTGAACCTGATACGTTGATCATCTACCTGACCAGGATAGAAGGCTTATTGTATCCCTTCTTCGTCCTGGTGGATCCTAGTCTTCTGATCAGTCAAAGCAGTGAGTCCATTGGTAGTCGCCCAGGATTGAGAATTAAGTCAAGCCGCGAATGCTCGCGGGTGTATATTTCCTTAATTTCGTAGTCCGATCAATCTAAATGTTTAGGGAATGTCTATCATCGAAAAGTTCAAATCTCTTATTTATAAGGTCGTCCTTTGGGTCTTGGTCCAAGAGAGTTCTCATTTTAATTCTTGTCTAACTTAGTGATTTAAATCTCCCACAGTGCCTATGGTCAAACGATTATCTAAGGAAAGCTTCCTATGGCCTAAACATGTTTCTGTATATTGTCATCTTAACATGTTTCTGTATATTGTCATCTTAACATATTTCTGTATATTGTCATCTTGATCTTATGGGCGTGGGTTATAAGCAAATCACGCTTCGGTTTCGTTGATTTCAGGAAAAAGGAAGAATCAAAAGTTTTAAGATATCTCAAAGATTTGGAGGGGTGATGATGCTAAGAATGATGCAAAAAGGGAAGGAAGAAAAAAGTTTTAGGAACTCATAATGTTTTAGTGAAGTTCGCATTGAATACGAACTTACAAGGTCTTAAGTAATGAAATTCAATCCTTCTAAGGAGTTGTAATCCAACCATGCTAGAAACTATTTGGAATATAAAAATATACTAAAAATAATCTGATTTAATCATACAGGACGATTCCTGGCATGATTAGAAGCAATTTATAAAAAGATACAAAGTTCTAAAACTTTAATATATAAAGGATACGTCCGGTTCACTAGCAATTCGAAGTTATAAAAATGTTGTAATGCCCTGAAATTTGGGGGTCGTTTCTCTTTTTGGACCAAACTTTAGGATTTGATCTCCCCCTTGGATTGGCATCATGCTTGCTTCGTCGTTCCTGGCTCGGCCCGCCTCTTCGGGAGCCTATCTTTTCTTTCTCATGAGGGAAAGGATCATCGGGATGGAAAAGAGAAGGAGGCAATAGTTGTAAGGAAGGCCATCTTCCTTGGCTAGAGGTGGATTAGATGTGAGGAAGAGATTTTAAGAAGGGGTTTAAGATTGAGTTTTAAGAAAGGGTTTAGGGAATGGCCTTTAGAAATGAGTTTTGGGAATGGTTCTTAGGAATGGGTTTTAAGAATAGTCTTGGAGATAGGTTTTGGAAATGGTTTTGGGAATGACCTTTGGGAATGATGGAGTGAAATAAATAGAGAGAAAGGGATAGTGGAGTGGGTTTTGGGAATGAGGAAGTGAAATGAATAGAGAGAAAGAAATAGTGTGAAGGAAAGGAAGATAGAAGATTGAGATATGGGTTTTTGGGGGAGATTGAATGAAATGAGTTGAAGGTGGATGTTGTTAGATGAGTTTTTGAGAACAGGTTTGAGATTTGGAGAGGGAGAGGGTTTCTTTAGAGGTTTTAGGAGGGTTAGTAGTGAAACGAGAGAGAATAAAGAACCAAAAGTTCTAGGATTTTTCAGAGGTTTGAAGGGATGGTAACCCTACAAAGGCCATGTGAATGGAAAGAAGAAGAACACCATCTCCTCAATGTAGTATGAATCTTGATTCCATAAGAAAATAAGAAAACTTACAATATTTTAGTGATGTCTGCATTGAATATGAACATAGAAAGTATTAAACAATCAAACTCAACCTTATTCAAAACTTGTAGTTCAACCGTACTAGAAATTATTTGAAGTTGAAGAATAT
Organism: Magnolia changhungtana; assembly: GCA_030180095.1. Lineage (NCBI taxonomy): Eukaryota > Viridiplantae > Streptophyta > Magnoliopsida > Magnoliales > Magnoliaceae > Magnolia > Magnolia changhungtana. Next base: position 10,643,466 of record JASAUF010000662.1, read on the forward strand.
ACTAAAAATAATCTAATTTAATTATATAAGATGATTTCTATCATGGTTAGAAGTAATTTCTAAAAAGAAACAAAATACTAAAACTCCAATATGAAAAATAAAAATAAAAAAATACACTTGGTTTATTGGCAACTCCAGGTTGCAGAAAGTTTTGGTTTCAACCCATCTATTGTTCATAACATCTTTGTCACATTTAGTTACTAAATTATTTTTATAATATATATATTTTTTAGTAATCCATAATTAAGTTAACATTTATCTCACAAAATATCAGTTCATTTTAAGATCCAAAAAAATTATAAAAATTTCTGGAAGTAACAGTTGTTCAAAACCAATGAATTTGTATGATTTCAAAATGTCTCTATTTCTTGTAAGGTTTTTTATACTTTTGGTAACTGAATTATTTTTAAAATTTTTATAATGTTTCATAATTAAGTTTAAAGTCATCCTACAAAATTTTATATCATTTGGAGTTTTAAATAAATTATTAAAATTCTAGAAGCAACAACTGTCTAAAATTAATAATTTTTAGATAGTTGACAAAACATCTTAATTTTAAATATATTATAATTTTTATTTTTATTTTCTTATTTTTATGTAAAACTAGACTCATCAAACTTCAATCTGACTTTTAAATCACCTAAATCGGAGTTGTAACGAATGACATATGAATTTTTGAAATCGACCCAAAATTACAAAAAATTCCGGTGGGGACAACGTCGAAACTGGCTCCCCGGCGGGGACCTCACGGGCCTCTCGCTCATCGGGCGGGGGCCCTGCCAAAATCTAGCTCCCAGTGCGGGGGCACCTCGTGACATGCATATCTCGCAAACCAGAATGAGTTATTCAATGTGCCATATATGAATTTGGGGTAGGAGAAGCTACTCTATTCAAATAACATGGTTATTTCATAAGATTCCATCAGGTTAATGGTCAAAAGTGCATTTTACTTATATTTTTACTATTTATAGTAAATTTTTGTCTAATTATAGTTCTTCATCCTTGAGCTTTGTAGTTGTGTCCAATTTGAAAGTACTTAGAGAAATTAGAAAGATAAAGTGGTGGAAAGTGAGATTTTTTTTGAAAGAAATGGGTTAGAATGGGAGATTCTAAAGGTTAATAGACCTGAGAGGAAACGAGATTTGAAAGATTAGCTTAGAGAGGGGACTTCTCATGGAAAAGATTGGATTTGGAAGAGAGAGTTGACAACTGCCCTTTTTGGATTCAAGAGGCCGTTCACTTAGTGGTATAGGTAGGTCAGAGTCTCTCAAGCTCAAGGTGGAGACGACTCGGCTCGCTAAATCTGAAAGTTGAGTATGTCCTACCTCGGATCGGATTATCGGACATGCAATGCACGTGTCTGGGGTAACACGTGCTACTTTAGCCACTTGACTCCTTAACATTGGGTCGTATTGTCTCCAATCTTCGAATTCCCAACTATAAGTTATTTAGATCATTGCTTATGACCTTAGTCCTTTTTATACCTGAACCTTAGGCTAAGACTTCAGTGTTTAGATTAGTCGGATGACTTGGTCCTAGGGTCCTATAAGTGTTGCTAAGTTCGAGTGCTCCGTCCTAAGTCAGCGAATGCGTTATGGCGAGTTCGTAATCCACAGCCCAATTTAATCCAAACCATTGCTTTGATACTATCTGTAACACCCCAGGTTTTCAGAGGTCGTGTAAGAATTCGGCTCCCGAATTCCCAGGTGCCACGGGTGCCCTAATGGGCTTCAGAGTTGAAATACATTTAGATGATCTTATAAACAATGGAGAGTTTAGCTAGGCATGAAACGTAAGTAAGTCATAAAGCAGTATCAAATGCCACTAATTATAAAAATATCCAAACCACAAATCCAAAGTAATCTAAATAGGAAATTAGTCCCACCCATACAATACCCAAAGTGACTAGAACCCTGGCCATACCCCGCAATAGCCCAAACTCAGACTAGAAGGATCCACCGAAAATCTGGAAGCAAGGAAGTTCCTCTTCCTCATCCATGCTCACCTCACTGGCTCATTGAGATCCGCCTCACCTACATCTAGTAAAGGGTCTGGTTGGTGTTTTAAAACAGCGTCCCAAAGTGGGAGTGAGTAGCTAACTCGGTGGGTGCCATTAGACATAAGTTACATCAAATAACAACTCTATAATGAATTTAATAAAAAACATAAATTCATAAATCATTAATTAGTCTTTGTTAATGCGTATGCATGAGTTATGTATGATGCATGACCTCACCCACAACACTCCCTCGAGCTACTTCGTCTCACCGTCGCGCATGACCAACACTCCCTCATTGCGACCTCAATTGCCGAGTCGCCAAATCCTATCTAATGCGATGTATGAATAATGTTAACTGAGTATTTAATTAATTCCATTCATCCAGCAGGTTGGGAAAACTGGTACACCCCGATGATATCAATGCCCTCATCCATTTGCAAGGCCAGGATCCCTCAACGTGCGAGGTCAAGACCCTGTGATCCTTAATCTCATCGGAGTCCCCACCCTCGATTGTAAGCACGTGGGGAGTGTTGGGAAGCGGGATCGCTCGCAGTCACTACAAGGAGGCTCGTCACCCCAGCATAGGTTGACAGCTCGAACATATTGTACCATTCTACCATGCCCGGCTCACGAGACTGTGGATCAATTTCTAATTGTTGTCAGTGGACGTCAGCGGGCGAGGGGTGTTCCAAGTTCCAGACAGGCGTGACCAAACATGGTTAACACGCATGGTTGGTCAGTCAATGGACTAGACCGCCCAAATTCAGGCGAACATATAACGCATGACATTAGGTGCGAGCAACCCACATAGTCCCAATACTATCGCCCATTTACATCTGCCCAAACCAGTCAGTCTAGTCACATGATGGCCCAACCAACGAGACCACCCTCACAAATTACAGATACCTGAGCAATCCAGAGAATGGGCTAGCTAAGAGTTCATCTTCAAGTTCAGATGGAATTAAACGTGCAATACATCAAACATAAATTTCAGGATATTAAGATGAATGCAACTACTCTTAACAGCATAAATTAGACATGTGTGTGGGTGGTGCCAGATTCCCTAAGAGGTAAAAGATCACACATCATCCATAGTGTAGGGAAATACTATCATGCATTCAACAGGGAAGAATATGCAAATATCAGATGCAAGAATGAACATGCAGCACAAATTCTATGCCCAACAGTTTAGAGATTAATCAAACATCAATATATGCAGCACAAATTCCATGCCCAAACAACTTGAAGACTAATCAAACATCAATTTACCATCGCATGCATGTTGAGTAGATGTATCATATAGGTTCTTAACTAGGTTTTCTCTAAATTACACATGCACATCAATCTAGCATCCACAATCATTAAATTTATCATAGAATGGGTACTTGGCCACCTAAGGATAATGGTCCACACCTTAAGAGGAGATTTTCATTCTTTGAGATCTTAGGGTTTGGGGATTTAGGTTAAACCACCAATTCCTAAATCAAAATCAAGAAAAAATAACATTAATGACTAGAAATCTACACTAGTTGCTTAATTGAAGGGAAAATATACCATTCTTACCTTCGATTCTTGGCATGGGTGGATTTGGTGGAGGTTTTGTAGTAGCCACCAGTTTGGTTGAGGAAATACCAACCCTACGAGCATCAAGATTCCCCTCACTCACACAAACACTCTCTCCCTTATCTTTCTCTTCATTTACTCTCCATCTCTCTTTCTCTTTCTCTTCTCCTTCACCCAAGGTAGGGCATGAAATTCGTACGGGAGAAGGGGGTGTCTAAATGAAGCCTTTTTATAATGTCAGATTTGGTGTAAATGGCCCCAAGGGTTGGGTTTTTACTATACTAGCCCTATGGAAGGGTTTTTCTGACCTCTAGGGCCCACTATAGGGTGTACATATTGATATACACCATAGGATAGTTAGCCTTAACGATGATCTACGTATGGACATGATCGACCCGCCATTTGGATACGCCAATCGTCAGATATGATTAGAAGTCTGTTCAACGGTCACTGATGGTCGATTGGGGCCACGACTATACGGATATGGGCAGAGAAATATCTTTACTATACGTGTGAAGTTTGGTCTTAAACCGACGGTCCGAAATTCTCAACTTTGCATAAGAGTAAATGACCCAATTTACTTAAGTTTCAGTTTCTTCCTTTTGGGTATTTGCATTTCTCATGCACTCGTCCTTCGGCTCAAGTTGAGCAGTTTTGGACACTACCCAGGTCTAACTCCCACGATGGACATTGAGCCCAGTAAGACGGACTTTATTTTATAGTGTTGGAACTAGTGACTCACTAACAAGTGGTCTAAAGCTTATTCGGAAAATCGGGCCATTTCTGCAATGAATTAGGTATTGAGATTTCTCATGGGCAATGATTAGGATTTGGATTAACTATGCTCATAGTGTAACCTGTTTATAACTAGTGAAAGTGGAGATTTGGTCATGATTACTTTAAACCATCGGTTTTAGGATAAAAGAGTAATGGGGTTGATTCGCTCTATTAGTTAAGATCCGAGCCCTATCTAACTTGGCTTCGAGTAGATCTTTTAATGTAGTTAAAATTGTCTTGATTAATCAGTGGTAGGTCAGTTAGATTTAGGCTTGGTGTGAGCAAATCATGTGGCTAAATTCGGTGTTTAAGTGATCGGGCGGATTCATTGGCTTTTTATGGTTGATTAATCGAACTTGTGCGGTTCTTTACTGGTACCACATGTGTATAAACTAACATTGAGTGCTAATGGTCAGTAAGTGATATTATAAGTTAATTTTAAAAAAATCAAGGATTTTGGGAAATCCAAAACAGTGAAAATCCAAGACGTTACATTTATAATGCTTACTCTCATATACCATCTATTGAGAGAAATAAGCAAGACCAGAGGGCGAAGTAATATATTTTTGTTGGTTATGGTGATGGTGTAAAGGGATACATGATGTATGACCGGGTCACATAGAAGATCACGATTAGTCGTGATGTCAAGTTTGATGATGATTCTTTGTTATGTAACGAAGAACACAATGAACCAAAAATATCAGCAGTGATCAATGTTGAAATTGACAAGGGCGAAACAAATGATGAACCTGAGCCGTAACAAGAGATACATGAGTAGGTGGAGCAGCTACTTGTGAGGAGAAATCTACCCAGAGATTGCAAATTACCAGCGAGATATAAAGATAAATCAAATATTGTATTTGCCCTTATCATAGATAAGGGGGATACGTCTATCTTCAAAGAAGCACTAAATGACCCAAATGTTGAGAAATGGATCACAGTAATGCAAGACGAGATGGATTCTTTGTATAAGAAGGAGACGTAGGAGCTAGTGAAGCTTTTCATTGGGTGTAAACCGATCGGGTCTAGATACATTTAACAAAAGAAATATGAAGGTATGCTTAGAAAGAATGCGTCAACTTCAGTGAGATCTTCATGCTAGTTGTCAATAAGGTATCTATCAGATTTGTGTTCACGCTAGTTACCCAATACCATATTAAACTGGAACAAATGTATGTAAAGACTATTTTCCTACATGGAGAATCAGAAAAAGCATATCTACATGAAGTAAATAGATGGGTTCAATGTGCAAGAAGTAAAAATTAAGGTTTGTAGGTTAATGAGGTCATTGTACATCCTGAAATAGTCGTCTATGTAGTGGTACAAGAAGTTTGATACTTTTATAGTGAGTCAGTAGTTTACTAGGAGTGAATATGATCATTGTATCTACTTTAAGATGCCAAGTGATGGATGATTCATTCTGTTAATATTATATATTAATGACATACTTATCGCTAGTCAAAGTATGTCTGAGATCAATATATTAAAGAGTTAGCTATTAGGGACTTTTGAAATGAAAGATCCGAGAATCGCGTGAAAGCAAACTCGAATTCAATCAATCAAGATGAAATCAAATGCAACACAAATACACAGAAATCACACGATTTTTACATAGAAAAAATCTTATGGAAAATAACCACGGTACAAAGTGACAACGAATCCACTATAAAAATAAAATGATAAGAGATTGATGAACTTACTAATCCGAACAACCTCAAAATCTGTTCACAAAACCATATCTTTGCTCTCTCTCTCTCTAAAAGTCCCGTATACATGATTAACACTAATTCCCCATTTATAATTCTTTATATAGAGTAATAATCGAATTAGAAAACAAAATATGCACTTTCGTATAATGCATGTATATGTTGATAGGACCTTCAATTGAATCGACAACCATCAATGTGAGGGCCTATCGATGGGATCAAAGCCACCTTTGATAAAATAGAGTATCACTCCAAAAATTGTCCATCCAGCAACTAATTTTTTTCTGCAATTACTCAATAGAATTGAGGGGATTGTTGATAGGTGCAAGAGCATACGGGTTCAGGCATAATTTAGCATGGTTACGGTGGGAACGGATTGCCTTGGACACACACCACACCAACTTAATAGGGCCCGAATCTAGTGGGGCCCACTGTGATGTTTTCAAGAAAATCCACCCTGTCCATTCCTTTTTCCAACCCTTACTAGCTTATGAGTCCCAAAATGAGACAAATCCAAAACACAAGTGGACCATAGGATTCGAAACAGTAGGGAGCATCTGCCCACCATTGAAACATTCGTGGGGCCGCAAGTTTTGGACCAGGCTAATGTTTTTATGTTTTTAGTTCATCCCACTGGGAATAACCTTACGAACAGTTTGGATGGCATGTATACATTACGATGAACCTTGGGAAGGTTTCAATGGTAGGCATTTCCCTCCCATCCGTGTGATTCAGTTGACTTTTGGATCTTCTTCATTTTTTACACAGTGTCCTAATTAGAGCTGGCAAAGCAGATGGACGGGATGGATCTCTCACAAACATCACTGTGGGCCCCACCCAGCTTACAACCGCAGGAACTTCATGTGGTGTGGTGTAGCCTACCTACATGATATGTATCATGCATCCGGCTGGAATGATTTGTCTCGACTGATGGACCGAGTGGATGGTGATCCTCACATCAGTTGGGCCCACAGACTCGAGTGTTGCTGCACCCTTCCCACAATCAGTATTGCCGTATTGGAGGGACGCGGTTTAGCTGCTGACAGGTTGAGTAGCGAGACTCGCTATGAAGTGACGTCACCAAAAGTTGTGGGCCCCACCATGATGTATGTTTTGTATCCACACCGTTCATCCAGTTGAAGATATCATATTAGGGCATGATCCTAAGAATGAGTCAGATCCAAAGCTTGAATGGACCCCACCAAAGAAAACAGTGGGGAGAGTGACGCCCACCATTAAAAAGTTCCAAGGCCACGGAAGTTTTCGATCAACCTGATATTTGTGTTTTCCCTTCTTTCATGTCTGCGCTAACATATTAACAGTTTGGATCTCAAATAAACATCATGGTGGACCTTCGTAAGGTTTCAACGGTGACTGTCACTCTCCCCTTTGTTTCCTGTGGTGGGGTCCACTCCAGCCTTGGATCTGCCTCATTCTTTGAAGCATGCCCGAAGATGAACTCTCCAAATGTATGGACGGTGTGGATACAACACATATCATAGTGGGCCCACAAAAACTAGGTGACGTCACTTCCGTCAAATTCAGTATGTAATCCGCGACCGCGGAACGCGGATTAGCTACTGACAGGTTGAGTAGCGAGACTGGCTACTGAAGTGACGTCACCACATCCTGTAGGATCCACCGTGATGTATGTTTTGTATCACCGTCTATACATTTGGAGACATCATTTTAGGGCATTATCTAAAGAGTGATGCAGATCCAAAGGTTAAGTGGACCCCACCACAGAAAAAATGGAGATTGAACACCTACCATTAAAAACTTCTTTGGACCACATAAATTTTAGATCAAGCTGATATTTGTTTTTTTCCCTTATTCCATGTCTTTGTTAGCTTATAAATAAGTTGGATCTCAAATAAATATCATGGTGGGCCCTAAGAAGGTTTCGATGGTGGGTGTCACCGTTCCCACTGTTTTTTTGTGGTTGGGTCCACTTGAACTTTAGATCTACCTCATTCACATAATAATGGGCCCAAAAATATAGTAACGTAACTTCATTATCTACTAATGGATGGTGTGGATACAACACATACATCATGGTGGGGCCCAAAAATATGGTGACATCACTTCATATCTAATGAATGGCATGGATACGGCACATACATCATGGTGTGGTCCAAAAATATGGTGACGTCACTTTAGTATCTACTAATGGATGGCGTGGACACGGCACATACATCATGGTGGGTCCAAAAATACTCCTGAGAGTCTGCCAACAAGGAACGGAACCCAAATGTGCCTTTTATTATTATTATTATTATTATTATTTTATTTAACACGGGATTTCACCATGCGTGGGTACTCGAACCCTCAACTAGGTGTAAGAACCCAAACTATTTTATTTATTTATTTTTACACACGCACACACACCACCACACACTCACGCCGTAGGGGGATTTCACCACCTAAGCCACTGGAAAAGGAAGCGGATAAGGTGTTTTTACCTGATAATGGGACCACCTTGATATAAGTGTTGTATATCCACACGGTTCATAAGTTTTTCCAACTCATTTTAAATGTCAAGTGGAACACACTGAAGGAAAAGTGCTCATTGAACACTTACAGTCAAAAACTTTATAAAGTTCACTACAATATTTATTTTTCATCCAACCTGTTGATAAGGTCAAAAATACCTTGATGAAAGGAAAACACAAATATCAGCTTGATCCAAAACTTTTGTGTCCTACAAAAATTCTTTAATAGTCAATCACCATCGTTTTCTGAGGTGCGTTTCAATTAAGATTCAGATCTGCTTCATTTTTTAGAATACACCCTAATATGAGCCGGAGAAACTGACTAACGGCGTAGATATACAATACATACATCAAAGTGGGTCCCACGGTTAGTGAAACACCCCCTACGCCTGATGTGCTCCCATTTGAAAATTGTTTGGTACGTTACGTACTCAAGTGTGCCCCGTTTCTGACGGCAACCCGCGGTCCAAATCGTTCACATAAAAGTGGGCTCACTTTGCAAGTGGGACTGTTCATCTAGCTTGTCCCATTGTGGATTGACTACACCACAATGCACATACGTGTGCACGCGCAGCACCACGTACACCTGTTTGATCATGCTAGCCTATGATTTTTGCCATTTAATGTCAATCACTCAGCCGAGTCAACTCGACTCAGCTGAGTTGACATTAACCCATTTCTGTGAGCAGCTCAGGCAGTCAGCTGTCCATCTGCCCAAACAGAAATTTCATAACTACACAGGGATGAGATGGCTGGCCAAGGAGAATAACTTGTATGGATATGAAGTTTTTAACCGATTTTGTATGGGAGTGATATTTACTCCATGTTGATGTCTTAAAATCTAAAAATTAAAGTTTGTCGGTAACAGCTCGATGTTATTGAAAGTTGATTGATGTCATCGGAAAAATTTTAAAAATTTATGTTTTATTGCTGAAATGTTTTGGTGTTTATTTTGATGATATCAAAGATGTTTGATGTCATTGACAGTCTGTCAATGCCATTGAAGTATCATCGAACGATTGCACACAGTTATGCAGACTTGCGTAAATGTGAAATTTGTTTCTTATTTCGATTGTGATTTTCACGGAGACTATATAATACGGGTGTAATCAGGAATAGGATGTATGTAAGGGCTTTCTAATTCATTCCAAAGGGTTTTAAGGGCTTGTAAAGGTAATTTAAGGCTTGTTCGAATCAAATAATTTTTATCACTTGTAATTTTTTATTTTTATAGTGCATTATTGCCGCTTTGTACTGTGGTTTTTTTTTTTTTCTGCAAAAGTTTTTCCATATAAAAATTGAATTGTTAGCGTTTGGACTTATCGTGCAATCAAGGTACTTTGCTTGGTTCATTTCTTTGTACTTCCACTTTATCTGTTGCGTAAGCTCATTTAAGATGTGAGCTAAGAAAAGAGGTAGAACCAAACCTAAAGTGGGCCACCTCAGTAGGAAGAGTGGGATGGGGATACCCATTTTTGAAACCTTTCTAGGGTCCACCGTAAAATTTATATGCAACACGATCTGTTCATAAGTCGAGTCCCACTAAGATGAATGGAACCAACATTTCAGCATCTTCTCTTAAACTTTGGTTGGCCCTGAGCAGGTTTCAACAGTGGGTGGCAGCATCCCTACTTAACGTTGCTGTAGTATAGCCACTTGAGTTTTGAATCTGCTTGATTTTCTGGGCCAAACAAATCAAAGTTGACCCTATAGAGTTTTGGTCGCACGGGTTTTTCATCTCATCAGTCTATTTAGATAATGACAACTGAGAAAATGGCATTAAAAAGAAAATTTTGACAATGATTAGGGTGCAATGGATGAATCACATGTATGTAGAAATGGCTTATATCTTGCTTACGTGGCATACAACTACAAATTAGGGGTCATACTATAGATTTGTCATGTACCAAAAATTACTCTTATTTGATTATTTGACCATCAGATAAATGGATAGTTAAGAATGATAGATTTGAATTGATCCTGTTTCATCAAACAAGTTCTCACAAATAGAAGGTTAGGATTGCTCAACCAATGATGTCTTAAAATCTAAAAATTAATGCTTGTCGATAACAGCTCAATGTTATTAAAGGTTGATTGATGCCATCAGAAAAATTCAAAAAATCTATGTTTTATTGCTTGAATGTTTTGGTGTTTAGTTTGATGATATCGAAGATGTTCAATGCCATCGACAGTCTGTCAATGCCATTGAAGTGCCATCGAACGATCTCGTAGAGTGATGCAGAGGTGCGTAAGTGCGAGATTTGTTTCCTATTTTGATTGTGATTCTCACAAAGACTATATATGTGGGGTGTAATCAGGAATAAGAAATATCTATGGGCTTTCTAATTCATTCCAAAGAGTTTCAAGGGCTTATAAGGATAATTTGAGGCTTGTTTGAATCAGATAATTTCTATCACTTGTAATTTTCTATTTTTATAGTGCATTATTGTCGCTTTGTACTGTAGTTTTTTTCTGCAAAAGTTTTTCGCGTTTAGACTTGATTGTGCAATTAGAGTACTTTACTTGATTCACTTCTTTGTACTTCCACTTATCTGTTGCGCAAGCTCATTTAAGATGTGAGCTAAGAAAGGAGGTAGAACCAAAACTCAAGTGGGCCACCTCACTAGGAAGAGTGAGATGGGGATACCCATTGTTTGAAACCTTTTTAGGGTCCACCGTGAAATTTATATGCAACAGGATCCGTTCATAAGTCAAGTCCCACTAAGATGAATGGAACCAACATATCAGCATCTTCTCCAAAACTTTGGTGGGCCCAAGAAAGTTTCAATGGTGGGTGTCAGCATCCCCACTTATGTTGCTGTAGTATGGCCCACTTGAGTTTTGAATCTGCATGATTTTTTGGGCCAAACAAATCAAAGTGGGCCCCATAGAGTTTTGGTCGCACGGGTTTTTCATCTCATCAGTCTATTTAGATAATGACAAGTGAGAAAATGGCATTAAAAAAAATTTAAAAATTTTTTGACCGTGATTAGGGTGCAATGGATGAATCGCATGTATGTAGAAATGGCTTATATCTTGCTTACGTGGCATACAACTACAAATTAGGGGTCATACTATAGATTTGTCGTGTACCAAAAATTACTCTTATTTGATTATTTGACCATCAGATAAGGACAGTTAAGAAAGATAGCATCAAACAAGTTCTCACAAATGGAAGGTTAGGATTGCTCAACCAATGAATTTTTTGGGGACAAGGACTTAGAGAAGGTGGGTTCTCCATTTCAAAGTGCAACAAGAAGCATCATGGGGCCCACCGTGATGTGCGCGTGACATCCATCCAATCTGCCATCATTTGCATCACAGGACTTCAAACCAAAAATGATTCTAGTCCAAAACACAGGGAACGGTAGGGATGGTGTAGCCCACCATTTTAACCGTTTGCAGCCGTCTAAGTTTAGGGCCAGGCTCATATTAGGTTTCCATTCATCTTGGCAGGATTCACCTTACGAACGGTTTGGATGGAATATAAATATCAGTGGGGCCCAAGCCTCACCCAAGATGGTGCAGCCCTTACCGTGGGGCCCACCTTGATGTATGTATTCTATATCAATGCCGTCCACCTGTTTTTTCACATTATTTTAGGGCATGACCCCAAAAAAGAAGCAGATCCAGTTCTCAGGTGGACCATATCATAGGAAATAGTGGTGATTGTCCATTAATGGGCACCAAAAGTTTTGGATCAAGCTGATATTTGTCTTTTCCCTTCATCCAAGTTTATGTGACCTTATCAACAGGTTGTATGGCAAATAAACGTTACGGTGGTCTCTACGAAGTTTTTGAATAGTAGGACATTTGCTGAGTTTTGGATCTGTTTCAGTTTTGAACTGGTGACTAAAATGATCTGGCAAAACGGATACAAACATCAAGGTAGGCCCCATGGCAAGGGCCGCACCGTCTTGTGTGAGGCCCGGGACTGCACCCATGGTGAGGCCCACTTGAGTCCTGGGATGGGTTGGTGCAAATGATAGGCGGAGTGGATGTAATACAAACATCACAGTGGGTCCCACAAAGTATGCATGGGCTCCAAGCAATTAGTGGAGATAGGGTTAGGCGAGAGGAGTACATTGCATTATATTTTAAAAATTAACCGACAATTCATGCCAATTAACTGATGGTTGAAAGGGTAGGAATATATTTAGAAAAGAAAAAAAACGACGGTCCTATACATTAAAAATTATCCACCTAAGGTAAGCGATTTCCTTGTAACCCCTAAACATAGCCTAATGAAAATGCGCCATATAAATGGCAGAAGTAGAATTCACAGTGAAAAAGGCAGAAACATCATTTATAAAATTTTGCCTTTTATTATAAGCACCCCTCCTAAATAATGGGCTGATGGGGTTTTGGACAGCTAAGTCAAAACCCCGCCCAGCTTAGAAACATGGTCTAATTTTAAGCCCTAACCTAGCTCGAGACAGTCTAGGCCCAGAAGGCCCTAGTCAAAGTATCCCCTTTTTATCGCTAGATAAGGGGTGCCTTATATTATAAGCACTCCACAAGAGGAGAGGAGCACCCGGCTTTTTTTCCTACCTTTCGGATTTAATCAACGGTATTGTGATAAAAGGGGAAAATAATATTTTTCAAGTCGCTTATTCAACTTTCGATGAAAAACCTTTGATTGGGCCCAAATCACATATCAGCATGGTCTAGATTATATTCATTCAACAAGGTCAACAACAGCTCAAAATCACCTATCTGCACATTGGCAATTAACAAAAAATGACAGGCGAAACTCTGCTTATCAGGCGGTTAGGATCATCCGACCAGTGCCAAATGCATAACCCACAGCGAGCCCAATCAGGTGGGTGATCCTGCATTATGTATTTAGAGATAAAGATCTCTAATTCATAATTACTGTTATCTTAAACTTAGGGGTGTGGCCCATGCGTTGAAGTGAATGATGGCTGAGAAAGTGATATTTATGTTTTTCCTCGTCTTCCTGTCTTTCTTTGAGTACTAAGTGCCCAAGAGCATATTTGTAATTGTACATCTCCATATATTGTAATTAGTGTTGGATGTCCAACCATATATGACTTTTTCTTCTTTCTTAAATTCTTTTATTCTCTAATACCAAGTGTGTCTTTACACTAATCACCATAAGAGTCTCGAACATGAGACCTCCCGCTCTAATACTAATTTGATGCAAGACAATTAACCACTTGCTCTAAAAGGTTAAACTAATAAAGCATGGTGAATTAATCCCTTTATCTCATAGTCCATGCCCCAAATCAATGGGTTAAGTCCTCAGCCAAGCCCTCCTCGTGGGCCCCAAATCCATAGGTTCAACCCCTCGTGGGCTCCAAATCCATGAGTTCTACCTCACACGAGCCAACTGCCTTACATAGGCCCTAAATTCTTGGGTTCTGTGGGCCGCCCACCCTGAGTGTGCTCCTACATCCCATGGGCCACGTTACTCGAGCCTGATGTGAAAATGCCCCCGCATTACGATATCTCATATAGTGAATGAAAATTAAATAACTTGTTGATTATGTCATGACTCTTTAAATTTTATGAAATCAAAGGTTTAATATCTTCTTCTTCTTCTTTTTTGCTTTGATTGCACGCGAGATTTAGTTGACGGTTTGTATGATGATTAGAACAATATGGCCCACATTTAATATTTATCAAAATATGAGTCATTTAAGATAAAGGGAGAGATCAGTATCTGATTATTGTGCCAAGATGCATGGTTTATAGCAGGAATTGTCTTTCCTACATGATCTTCAACTTAAGAGGGCTATATATGGATTGAAGCAGGCGCATCAAGCTTGCTTTGAAATGTTAGTGGGGCCTTAATTCTTATCAGATTTACTCATAATCACTCGGATCATTCTGTGTCTATTAAGAGGCATTTGTAGGGTCCCATTATTGTGAGTGTCTATGTAGATGATATAATCACTGCAAGTGATGATGTTAGTAGTATTTCTAAGTTGAAATTATATATGAACAAAGTGTTTGACATCAAAGGTTCGGGGTCAAAGTCTTGTTGTAAGAAGGGCATAGTTTTGTCTCAACAGAAATATGCCTTTGCTTTGTTTATTTCAACGAGTAATCTTGATGTCAAACGTATTGATTATTCATTGGAAGTTAATAAGAAGCCTCAGACAAATGATGGAGAACTTCTTGATGATCCTTGTATGTACCATCCCTTAGTTGGATGGTTGATATATTTGACTATAACCAGCCTAGATCTATCTCATGTAATGATTTTAGTTAGTCAGTTCATGCATGCTCCCTGTTCTGGTCACCTTAAAGCAGTTCACCACATCTTACGCTACATTAAGTCATCTCTGGGACATGACATCATATGTAATTGTCATAATAATCTTGACATTAGAGGATACTTTGACGCAAATTGGGCAGGATCACTAGATGAAAGATGCTCTACAATAGGCTATTGTATTTTTTTTAGAGATAAGTTAGTTATCTAGATGAGTAAAAAGCAAACAGTTGCTCGATCCAATGCTGAGGTAGAGTATTGTGCTATAGCAAATACCGTGTGTGAAATTATATGGTTGAAAAGTTTTGTTACTGAATTGGGAATTCTTATGAAGAGTCATGTGGCTATATATTGTAATAATCGAGCTGTCATTCATATAATTTCTAATTCTGTTTTTCATGAGTGGACAAAACATATTGAAGTTTATCGTCACTTTAATCATGCAAAGGTTACCGTTGGCATCATTTCCACTGTTTGTTTCATCTTCTGCTCAATTGATGGATATTTCACTAAGGTTCTTGCTGGAAGTTGGACAACATCTTCTTAACAAGCTAGCACAATTAATATCTATATCATAGCTTGAAAGGGAGTGTAGACATCTTTGCGTTATTTCTCTTTAAATTGTTTTATGTTTTTCCACTTTGCCCTCTTTTCTTTCCTTAAGTGCTAAGGGAATATTTCCAATTATACATCTCCATCTATTATAACTAAGGGTTGGATGTCTAGCCCTATATATGATCTTCTCTGACTAGTCAAATTATAACATATTCAATAATAGATAAAAGGTGGATGAGGGTGGGCTATGTACCAATGAATAGTAGTAATACAAAGCAAGATCTTTTCATTGGATCATTGCGTTCGTAACTAGTACATTTTTTCCTTGAAATTCTTAGAACAATATAAAATAAAAAATATTATGAAATCAACCGTATTCTAGAATGTCGATGAATGTATTCCTACTGAAGGATATGAGAAATGTCAACATGATGAGGATGTCGTGCATGAGAGAGGGAGAGGGGGTAGACCTATGGCTGCCAACATTTGTCAGCAGCCATTATACAAACTAAAATCAAAACATTTGATTATTGGCTTGAAACATCACTCGAAAAGATTGCAGAAAGCTGTGTTTGTGAAAGAGATTCTTTTCACCAAGGAATAATATAGATTGATGGTACTGTCATGATTTTTCATCCAAAACTAGCCAAAGAAAGTGAGAATACATGTACTACAAGTTTGGTTGACATGGTGAATCAACATCAGATCTTAAGGTGTTAGATAGACATTTCGACCCTTGAAAATCCAATGCAATGAGGCGCTTCAAACAATTAGAATAATATCAGAAGCTACATCTGAAATATACAAGAAACGCATACAATACAGAGAAAGACAACTAGATGGAAATTAATAACAAAAGACACAAGATAAATTAAGGTCTTTCCTAGAATGACAATGTGTCTGAGACATGTCAGAACCAATTGCTCTGCCGCAACAGCATTGAAGGATCTTACTCTGGCCTTGTTTTTGAGTGGTATTGACCAACCTGTGCTCACATTGGAGGGTCATTTGAAGGCCCTCTCATACATGTGGCTTTCACTTCTTGATGCGCGGGAGTAGCATGCACTCTGATGGAAGGCTGAAGTTGAATTTCCCTGATAGCTGCAAATCCCCTCAGAAGTAAATAGCAGTTTGGGACTCATAGGGATAAGCACTGTCCTAGATGAGAAAGAACAAAGACTCCAGCACATGGAACAAAGTTCATCTCCGAACAGTCCTAGTTGTTAAACGGATCAAAGGAGATTCTTTTGAATCCATCAGATTGATATAGGGTAAGCTAACACAAGTTTGCAAAATTATGGTGTAGATTGGGATTCTGGTCTCCAGCTCGTTAGATGAGCTGTTGCAGACAGTGGAGTCTATGTGAATGAGCCAGGGCTCAATCCCTGGTACCTTAAAAATAAAATAAAATTAAAAATAAAGGAAAAAAGGTCGTGATTCTACTGGTTTGGAATTATATGCCACTCATATATTCTACTGTGTGGTTCCATGTACATTCCATTTTAAAATATGCTTTTTTATTCATTTGATATACAAATGTTACCAAGTACTCTCCAAAGAAAAGCATACAATCATCATTAATACAGAACTTTACCTGAAATGTTGTTACATTGATCACCACATGTCAGTTGACTTCCATGGATTCAGAGGAGTCCGGCATAAAATAGCTGGAGCGAATGCGCTTGGAGAACAATGGACTGGGAATCCTAGCAAGCCTTTGAGCTATACAATTTACAGATTCTACTTGACTATCCTCTTCTTGGGATGATAACCATCGCTTCTTGCATCCAACACGAACACTATTTCCTATTTTTGAGAGGTAGAAATATAATGCTTAAATAAGTCATTCAAGGAAAAAAGATCTGGTACATCAGGGAATAGTGTAGTCAGTCCTCGCCAATATCTCAACTGTTGATGGACATTTTTGTGAGAACCCAGTGCAAAATGAAAATGGATCAAAACAGGATTATTTTTTTTCCTTGAAATTTTCCATTTTGAATTTGCATGGGGCTCCTGCCCATTATCCATGTACAGCAGGAGATCATGTAGACTTAGTAAACCAAAGTCAGGCAACCAAAGTCAGGCTCATAACAAAAATATACAAAAATGAGGGCCTTCAGAAAATACTCAAATGATATGTGACGTACCACATATAGAACTCGACTTGGAATCGACTGCATACCCACTTTCAGAATCATAGGGTAGCCCCTGAATGTGCGCTGAGTTGTTAAGCACATTCCGGCAATCATGATACCTGCAGGCAAAACCCATGGTTCAATATGCTACTCTGAGGATAAGTGATATAATTAATGACTGGAAAAAAAAAATAGCAGAGATCTACACGAAACTAGAAACAAAAATTCAACGTACATCAGAATGATAATCAAATGCCCAATTTCAGAACTGTTTATTTATTCAGTACAAGGTTGAAGACAACCTAAGAGCAAGAAGTGCTCACCTAATCATATACTCGACAAATTCATCAATGAGGACAGGCCAAGAACCTGTTGATATTGTGAGGATGAAAACTACAGGAATCAGATAGTGGTCATTACCATGAAAATCTACAATATAAAAAGGAGAAACATGGCAACTTTACATCTTCTGTAGTTTAGCTTCAGAAAAGTAAATAATCCACAGACACTGGTCTGTGCAAATTGTAGTCATCATGTACTATAGTCCTCCCATTGACTGATGAAAAATGGAGCACAGACACCAGGCCTGAATGCCTTATCACTTTTTGGGTGGGCCCAGTGTCTTCTACTAAAGGGACAGTGCAAGAATTATAGTTCTTGCAGACTACCCATATTTTTCACGAATACGAACAGGTCTCACTAGTCATAAGCCCGAATCAAAGTCACAACCTCTGTACATGTGAAAAATTGGGCTCTACTCTAGAAGTGATCAAAACAGCTTACAACAGTCAACACCACCTTAGTTAGAATACCCATTGATTAAGAGGGCCAAAAGTAACTAGCAATACCTTCAGGGTCGTAATTGCCGAGATCTTCATGCACAACTATGCTGAAGGTCAAAACTTGCAACCAAGTATCTTCAGAGATAGTGTGGCGTTGATGTTCCTACAAAAGTAATTGATCAGGAACATACTTCATACAAAGAATCATCATCATCATCAGAACAGCCGCCACCACCGCCGCCACCATCATCGCTGTGTCCCAGCTTATTTGGGTTCAACTATTCTTATCATTGCTTGGCCCCACCACAAAGAACACCTGATGCAAAAATCAGACCAATCCCCTCATCATGTGGACCACAAAAAACAATGGATAACTACCAAACTGGTCCAATGTACAGGTATGACCGCCTGATAAGTGGATAATTCAGACTTTTGCACCAGGTGATCTTCATGGTTGGGCAAACCAATTAGATGGATTACACAGACAATAAGTAGACAATTATGCACCACCTGGATGATAATACTATGGTTCAACTGGCTGCATGTGAGACCACACAAACACAAGTTGGTAGATATCGTATGGCAAGATTACTGAAAAGAAGCCAAGGCATTCTCTATTTACTATGACTGGAAATACTAGAAGTGAAATGCTTCAACTTATGTGATGTGACTCTATATAAACCCCTTTGCCTGGAGTGACTCAAGTTATCCCCTCCATCCACAACCATTTATCATTCAGATGCTTCACCAAAATACAAAGTAAAAAAACTAAAAATAGTGAAATTCAGATTTACTGCAGCACTTGATAGTCACTTGATAGTCACTCTGCCTTATAATCAGTGTTTTAAATATCGATGATATCAGCCGATATATCCCACGATATATCTTGTATCCCACTTGTGTGATACGAAACGCACGTGTAGTGCCGATATATCCCACCTATTTGATCCAGTAAGCATTTCAATTTTTGATACATGTTTTTGTTGTAAATCACATTAAACAAGTGTCAAATGGTTACAAATGTATGATTCTTCACATTTTCCATAAAAAATCATGGATTTGGAACTTCGATTTCGAGATTTAGGGGAGATGGGTCAAGTTTGCGGAAAATTGAGAAAAATCAAAATTTCTCAACTTCTCGCAAATCATTTGCAATATTTTATCCAAACACAAAATTAAGCTTGTTTGTAACCTGATCTAGTGATTCTTCTTTTTCTTTTGAATGTATTGCTTGTGTTTCCATACATGTCTTTTTATGTTTATAAATTATATGAATAGACTTTGAATATACTTGCATCAGTTCAGTTGGAAAGCACATATATTAGGACCCCATATAAAGGAAACCCCTATTATGTGCACTTTTTTTTTTGTAATGTTTTGATTTCTAAGTGTGTATTAATGTCTTTTTCAACAATACCTGAAGTTTCATTGAAAAATTTTACCAATTTCTCAATGTTCCCATGTTTCCCAACAACAGCAATACGTTACGCGATACAACTGATATATCCCATGCAATAACCGATATGTATCCATATCCCAAGGGTGCGATACATTACGCGATAACAATATTTAAAACATTGCTTATAATTTTATTCTCATTGAAATAAATATTGAGAATTGCCTAGCAGCCACATGTCACACATGGCCTGAAAAACATTGGAGTGATCATAACAATAGAAGCCAATGTACCTTTACAAAACCACACCATTGATCAATTTGTCGAAACCTTCCAGTCAAAACCAGCTTCCATGCCTCAATCCCTGTGCTTACAACTTTACACCAGTAACAAAGTGCAAGGATTACTCTCATTAACCTTGGGTAAGAAACTAAGCATCACCTATAAGTCGTCAAACACTTAAAAAACAAAAAAAAAAAAATTAAAAAAAAAAATTTACAAAAAAAAATTAAAAAAGAAAAAAGAAAAAAGAGGAAGCATGACAAAAAGGCCATATCAACTGAGACAACCAAAGGATTTCGGGTTCGAGATAAAGCATTAGCAAAATCAAGCTGTTTGAACTTACGGATATTCTTTTGGCCTCTTTCCCGACAAATGAAGTAAACAAATTGATAAAAGCAGGAGAAATGGCATGAATCCAACAGCTGCATTGTCAAATGTCAATACAAACGGTAAGTGGACTGTATACCTTATAATAACACCGCAAAAATTTGAAGTTATGGTTTCACAAATCACCAAAGCATCTGGTAAGGTAAGAAAGCTAGTTGTTTCTCAAAAGAAGAATGGATATGCTTGTGTATAACTGGTAACTCAATGCTTCATACCAGATTCAAAATAGTGAAGTGAAAAAGGCTGTAAAAGATGGTTGATGTATTTGACACAAGTTGTTATCAATTCTGCATTCTCCTATGGGTCAAGCACTAGAACAACAACGATATGCAGAAATTAGCTATTTCACATTGCAGCAAACGATCAGAAAATGCAGAAATGTGGAGTTAGTTATACTGATATTTGTCCTATGCAAAGATGGAGTACATGACCTGAAAATTCAATCAGTGAAAGATCCAATTTCTTGTGGTGATATTGTCCCATGCCATGATGGTGCAAATCGGCACTCACATTGCAAAGGGAGAGGACATATCTCTGCACCCAGATGTCTGTTCTCACTTCTCAGTCGTATTTAATTCATTTTGAAGGCCCTTTCAAGATCTACGACTGCTATTTCTTTGCATTTTGTGAGATTTGGTCATTTCAAGTCTCAAAATATAGACTAAAAATACGTGACAAATTTATCACGATTTTTTTTATTTTTTATTTTTCCTGTTTCTTCTTTTGGTTTTTCAAGTGACTTTGTTCATGCATTGTGAGTTTATGGCCTTTCTTCATGCATGGAGAGTTTATTCATGAATTTATGGCCTACAAATTTATGCATCTTATGTGTGTGGAGGAACCAGTGGATGCATTTATTCATGAATTGTTCTTCTTGGGGGAGGTTTGAAGGAGATTTTAAAAAAAAAAAAAAAAAAATCATTCTGGAATGCCTTGAGTGATGATGGGGAAGATAGAAGCCTTTATCCAGGCATAGAATGGGGGCTGTTCGGGCACAAGGATAGTTTTATGGTGTCTCGTTCGGCTGGTCAGGCTACAGTCTATGAGGAAGGAATGAAATAATAGAACATTCAACAACAAATCCGGATTACAGTTGAATGCATTCCAAATGGCTAGAGGAAAGTACTTAATTGGACTGTGGGATTAAGTGCCTTTGGCAGGTCAGACAGGACAAATAGGGGAATTTTGGGGGAAGGGTTCTTCCTTGTACAGGTCCTGATGATCTCTCTTCATCATCTTCTTTTTTCCAGACACCTTTGTACGTTAGCTCCGCATTGTTGAGTGTTCTGTGTTGTTTTGTAATTATCATTCAACCAATTAATAAAAAAAGGTTAGGACCTTATGTAGGAACTCAAAGGCTGTAATTAAATTGAATCGACAGTGGCAATCTCATATAAAGCTATAGGTTTTGGGCTTCGATATTTACCCTATCATATTGATGTAACTTCTGGGGTTTATGCGAAATAAGATGAAGAACAGTAGTTTTTAGTGTTTGAGTGATTCTCAACATTCCGAGAAGTGAATCCTCATACATTTTGGTTGTTGCTTTCCGTTGCTGCATTTTCTCTATTTACCCCAATATGTTGTGTCAGGTGACAACTTGGTGTCATGCAACTCATGTTGGAACATTTGGAAGCTCAAGTGATTCCGAGTGAGGAAAATCACATTGATTCATGAATCAAAATGAGTGACCATGACTTGGATATGAGTCAAAGCCATCCAAAAGATGGATCCTGAATATCATGAATATGAGCAAAAGAAATGATCTAAAAGACAGCAAAATAAGAAAAACATAATTGAACCTAAGCATGAAAAGAAGAGATTTGACTGTATTGAAATGGAAGAGAAAAACCATAATTCTTAGCCTATCCCGTAATTAGGTGCAAACAAATTCAGAACAGACTGTATATACAAGGAAAAAGGGGACAAGTGGTTATAAAGGAAAGGGACCTCACATATGAATCCAGCTCTGACTTGAGTCTACGGAGTCCATCAAGAGCAGCAACCCTACAAGGGGAACAAGACATCGGAAATGGTTAAAATTTAAGGCTGAGTTATTATATTCCCATGTCTATCTTTTGTTGTGCATCGTCCATCTGAAAGTTCTTATGCTGACACATCCACAAGCTTGCATGCATATTAAATACAGAAGCATATAATGTGTAACAAGGACACTCTTTTTCTAAAACATTGCACATCCAACACCAGTCTGACATGCATTTAGGTGTGTAAGGCACACATTGACACAAGAACTAAGAGAAAACCTCAAATTACCTAGCGTTATGCTATTTTTTGATAGATGGGGAAATTTGTTAAATAAAATGAAAGGTACATCAGAGCAAGTGCAGAGATTGCCCAATACATGAAGAGGAACTTGTTAGCCTCACCAGGTCAAAGAATAGAAACTACTACCTCCCTAGCTAAGTCACAAATATCCTCAATAATATTCAAAAATCTCCATGTAAATAAACTCCTTCGAGAAGCCTAGAGATGCAACAAACTAAGTTTCCTTCCACGATGAGCTTTTGTTGTAGAGAAGTAGGAAAAAAAATACTAAAAATGCAGTCCTCACTTCCATTTCATTGGAACCTTTTTTACCTATGGCACGGAGAAAACTAGCTAAATCTAACCCTTGTCATGGCACATACCACTGATTCTGGCCAATCCTGGGTTGTCCTATCAAACTATCCTCAATTTTAACTGGTAACAACACTGCAAACCCGTGTCAACTGTAAACTAGAAAACACTACAAAAATCCCAAAATAAAACGAAGAATGAAGAATTCAAAACGCATGGAATTCTTGCAAAAGAAAAGAAGTCACGGAAAGAGACCCAGGAGATCTGAAACTTAAAGCATGAAAAGAAATAAACATGGAGAAACCTCACAGAGGAACCAACGCTACAAGCCACACCAAAAGTCATTGTCCAAATGCATTAAAAGGACCAGGTTTAGCCAAACTGGTACCCAACACCTCTCATGCGACCAAAGCCCAAAATCAGCCTTCCTGTACTTCACCCATAAGGCCATAACCAACCACCCTTGGCCCTCTCTGAGATATATGTACACATGGTTGTTTCTATGCTTGCATGTTCCACCCATTACCAACCACCCTTAGCAGATTTGCAACGCATGTGTGAATGTGTGACTGTTTCCATGCTCATGTGTGCTTGTACATCTGTGCATGCATATCTATTATTTGCACTTGTATCGTTGTCGACGACGTAGCCTTGTCTGAGCTATTTGGGTTGGTACTTGTACATTATCTGATACTGTCAGTTCATGAAAGCATATCTTACGTGTATGCATGCACTCTAAGTCTCTAACAAATGTGCACACATGCACGTGCACGTGCACACACACAATAACACATTCATTTGGATGCATGCATAAGTTTCTAAATGCTTTTTTTTTTTTTTTGTATGCATATATGATGGATATGTATTAAGGAAAATGTATGTGACAGGATAAGATTGTAGAACTGCCATTAACAAGAGATGCTTCCTCAAGATGCGCATGCACACGCTTGCGAGCACACACATACAATAGTACATTTCAGTGGGATGATGGTTGCATAGAATACATATGGGATTCCCAACAAATGATACAGATACATATACTATCATGACCATTTATCAAATATACTGGACTGACATATATTACCCAGTTTGACCTTCAGATTCTGCATATGCTGAAAGTACAGCCAAAGGTGCTTTCAGCTTTCCCAGAGAATCACCTGATGATAAAATTTCTGCAAGAAGAAGAACAAGAAGAAGAAAAAAAAAAATAATAATAATAATAATAATAAATAACTGCTAAAATAATCACAGGCTTTTACTATAAAAGACCTAGTTATGAAAACCATAAAAAAGGAAAAGGTTGAAGAAACCTTCACCAATTTTATGCCAAATCCATGGAAAAATGTCTATAACATGGTAAAGTCCCAAACACACTTCCAAATGTACAGTGTAACCATGCATTTCAATTATTACAAATTTAACAAAACACAGATATTCTCTTTATCCGATCTTTGTTGTTCTAGGCTTGGGGAAGGGGATGTAATGCACATAAAATTAAAGTTAGGTAAGTAAAATTTCTGGTAAATGAGAAACACCCCAATTCAAGAAAATGTAAAAAACAGGTTCTCAATGTGATCACAGAGATAATTAATGGCAGTGCCGGAGGCTTGGTGATCCTTGTGGATTAGATTTTTCTGGACGTCCACCTTTGGCTTTCTTGGACTACTAGTTGAAGGTTGAGGAGTTCTGAACCTATCACAGACTTGAATTGAACTAAGAATGTGACCACTGCCCAGGCATAGTGACCAAAGACATGCTGCTAAAAGACAATGTTGTACAATTTAAGACGACTACTTTCAAAAGACTGTGGCTTTCCACCATTTTTTGTATCCTCTCAATTTATAGTTGAGGGTTGGACAATTCATTCAGATTTAGCACTACCAATATTGGGACTCCAAGTAGCTTAATTGGAACATTCTCAACTATATCCAGATAACAAGCCTGCTGTGGAACTGGATTACTGTCGGTGAAAGTAATTCTGAATAAAGACAAGAATAACAGCATCCAGTCCTTATCATGTCAACTTCCAAGATAACCGTAACTTTTCTTGACTAAAGATTGGACCAATCTTCAAAAGGAGCGAACAGTATTACCACACTCACAATGATTGAGAACAGCTAAGATCCATAACAAGTCAAGCACATTTACCCATTCAATGCAATGCGAGTGAGCAGAATAACTGCGAATATACCACAAACATGAGGCCAGTGTTTTAAATAGCAGTAGCGTGTTGCACAGCATTCAGCCCTCTGTAGTGTGTAGCATAAATAGTGTAGCATGTAGCGTAAGCTACACGATACTTCTATTTAAATATAGGAAAAATATGATAGATAGTAAGAAATAAGCAAACAATATAAAAATGCCTAAAAGATGATTCAGTTTTTCAAGTATAAGCATATTCAAACAAGTTATTAAATATCATTTATCAAAAGCCAATCCACATATAAAGTCATAAACCAAATCAAATAATTATCATGTCAACAACCTCCTAAGCAAACCACTTTATTTATTTATTTTAATCTAACCTCTTTAATTAATAATGTCTAATTGAAACCACAACTCACAAGTATGAAAAGAAATAAAAATCCCACTGGTTAAGAGTATCAAGTACAATACAGATGTCATCTATACAAAGAGGGGTTTTCGAAAAGAGGAACCCTTTTTTCCTTGTAAGTTTAGTTTTAAAGGTTTTTCAAGCGTGTGATTTTCACACCAACTTTAAGTGAAAGCAAACAATGAAAGGTTTGGTTTTAAGTTTACATTTTAATTTATATATATAAAATATGAGTTTAACACCATTTTTAACAAACAAAATTTTAAAAATAAAAATAAATGTTTTCATCACTCTTCGAATTTAAAAAATAATAATAATAAATAAAAACACTATAGCGTATGCTACAAACGCTACATGCTATGTAGTTGTAGCGTATGCTACAAGGGATTTACGCTATTTAGCTACACTACATAGGGCTACGCTACGTAGCGTACGCTGCCGTTACTCTACGACCGCTATTTGAAACACTGCATGAGGCCTATTATATATTCAACAGTCAATCCACATGATGACCCTCAAAACCAGATTCTTGGAAGCCTGACCAGGAAGTTTAACTAGCAATCGACCACTTGAAAGAGATTATTCAATCTAACATTGAAGAATCACAGATTCTCTTGAGTACATCATAGCATCCAAACACCATTTATGCAGACAAAAAACAATTTGATCGAGTCAGCCAATCAATGAATGTTGAAATGGTCCACAAGAATTAGAAGACTATAACATGGACTCTGCTCATGAGAGACGACCATGAAGAACCAGTAAAAGAAATAGTATTGGGAACAAGAGAGGGGAAGAGAAAGTACCACAATACTCACGGTATATCACCGCCATCGGATAAATGCAATGGCCCAAAATGGTCGTCATTGAGAAGGAAGCCCTACAGAGGAAACAATCTTTGTAGAGTAAAAAGGAAATAAAGTATACAAAGCAGAAAGGTATAACAACATCGATAAATGATCGATTAAGAACCAATCATTCCCTGAGTTCATACTTACCTGGGTGCTCAATTCACTGGGAGGCAATAATTTACAATGACAGAGAACCTTTCAATTATCTGAATTTGAAACCTTCAAACCAAATGCCTTGCTGCTTCAGGTTTCAGATTGGTTTCTTTCCAACTATCCTTCACCAAAGGGCTGGAAAATTTTCTGACTGTTATGCTTTTTATGCTAAGCTCTTTCAGCATCTCTTTATGCCTGCGCTAGATTATTGACAAAGGTTTAAAGAAGCAATATATTCAAAAATTTCACAGGTAACCTATGCCTACTTGAATATAATTTAAAAGATTATACAAGATACCGATGATGATTCTAACAAATCTATTTCACAAAATAAAATGAATGATAAGTTAGCACATTACTTAACCAATTCCATGGATATCTAATCTTATTTATACTTGACAAATAAAAATATGAAAAGATTAAATTGCTAGAAAAGACCAACATTTCTCTCCAAGCCCCCATGTTGTAGAACCATAAAAAGCACTCAATCTTGTGTTAAACATCCCTTTGCTTCCCCTAGTCCAGACTTCATAAAACATGAGTAACAACATTCTTTTAGAAGATAACAGTCAAAATATCAAGCCAAAAACATTACACTATGGGGAACAAATTCCCAATACAAACAGCCTCCCATAGATAAATATCTACATCTCCAACTTGCCAACTTCCTCTCGATTCTTTCGATCACCTTATCCCAAAGGTGCTTAGCCGGCTTCCCAATGCATAACGGCAACCTTAAGTGGGTCGAAGGAAAAGTCCCTTGCTTGCATCCAAAGATGCCTGCCAATCACCTCAAAGCGTCCTCAGACACATGGATGCCCAACATTTCAAATTTTGCAACATTAATCTTCAATCCCGACACAGCCTCGTAACAGACTATTATTTGCATAGATTATCAACCGACCTTTCATCAGCATCATAGAATAAAAGAGTGTTTCAGCGTACTAAAGATGACTAATAGAAACCCCACTAGTTGAAGTCTTGAAACCGCTAAGCAAATCGTTTTCCTCTCCTCTACTCAGCAGCCTGCTAAAAGCCTCCCCAATCACTACAAACAAATAAGGATAAAGGGGATCGCCCTTTCTAAGGTCCCTAGAAGCTTTGAAAAAACCTTTCAGCAAGCCGTTGATTAAAATGGAAAAAGATGCAGACTGCACACAATTCCTTATCCATCCCCTCCACTTCAAACTGCATCCCAACCTTTCAAGCATGTAGTCCAAAAACTCCTATTCCATGTGATCGTAGGCCTTCTTAATATCCAGCTTACACACCACCGCACTTTTCTTCTCCTTATACCTGGAGTCAATACATTCATGGGCAATAAGCACACTATCTAATATTTGTCTCCTCACAACAAACGCCCCTTGATTCTCAGAAATAATCTTTGGAAGGACTTCCTTGAACCCATTGGCGAGAATCTTGGCCAAAATTTTATAAAGACATCCTATTAAGCTAATAGACCTTAAATCTCTAAGATGATCCGCTCCGTCATTCTTAGGAATGAGAGCTATGAAAGAAGCCCCATGCTCAATAGAAAGCCTGGTTCGATCATAGAACTCTGAAATGTACTCTATATCTAGCCTCACCAACTGCCAAAACTTCTGATGGAACAGAATAGGTAACCTGTCAGACCCTGGCACCTTATCCCCACACATCGAACTCAAAGCAGCTAGAACTTCTTCAGAAAAAGGCGCTTCCAAAGAAAGAGTGTCTGCTGTGGATAATTCACAAAAGGACAAATTATCCAACCGCGGTCTCTCCCTCTTCCCTTTTGTCATCAACTTCTTATAGAAATCAACAATGGCCTCACATAACCGGCTCTCATCCGGAATCGGTCAATGGTTTATTCAATTAGTTCCACAAACATAGAGAAACCAGAAGCAAGTGGCAACTAGCTCATTATTCGCGTTGGAGAAGTTGTCTTGGCTTTAACAGAATAGGTTGCAACCATCATGCACTGTAGAGACTACAATGTGCATTCGCCACAAGCTCACAAGTTGTGGCAGCTCATCCACCACAAATATGGGATACATGCATGCAACCCATATTACCCAACCCATGTGCTCCATTGTCATCAGATCATATGAGAAACATCAAAGTGGGTGACAATGCTAAAATTCTATTTTTATAAATCTTCCGTCTTTTTTGCTTCTTTTTTTCTATAAATACGTGTGAATTCCGATTCAATCGCTTTTCCTATACCCATGCAGATAGCAACTCCACCATATGTTTCAGTAAAACGGAGATAATTTCCACCAATTCTAACATCACAATTTCAATCTCTTTCTCACAGCAAAAAATGAATGAATAAAACCCCAAAAAACATACACAATCCCAGAATATAAGAACAGACTGCTGCGAGCTAGAATTCAATCAACCAAAGCAATTGCAGCTGGAATTCACGAGGATCCTTCAAAGATGACCAAATTCAGACAGAGAAATGATAGCCCACAACCAGCCGCATGCTGCATCCAACGTGTCACTTGAGCAGGACATCCAGGCCATGCAAAAGGTGGGCCCACCATGAAGATCACCTGCGCGAGAATCAGGCCTGTCCACTCATCAGGAAAGCAGCAGCTCCATTCGAGTCAATGGACGGCAGCCAACGATCCGACTCACTGTACGTTCGTGTCCTACCTAATGAGTTGATCGGCCTGATTTTCGAGACTGTACACATCCATTGTTGGGCCCACCTTTTACACGGATCGGATGTCCACACAAGTGACACGTGGATCAGTTCCCATTTAGAGAGATGGAGAAGATAGAATTACCGGAAATGATGCGCGGACGGATCGACAGTCCGTCGCGCCGATTCAAAATAGTAAGCAGGAACCCTTCAGAAATCCGCAGATTCCTGAGAAAAATGGTGATGGAATTTCAGTTGAGGCTTTTTTTTTTAAATCTAAATTAGGGTTGGGGTTTTGGTTTTGTACCAAAAAAGGAAAAAAAACGAATATCCATTTCCTCGTCGAAGGAGCTTACATAGTGCATTCTTCCTTTATATGTCAGGGAAGCTAGCGTGTTTCCATCTGAAATATCTATCCGGCATATCCGCGTGTCCGTAGGTCCCTGAGAGGAGTTATGTAATACTCCGCCATTGAACGGTACTTGATACGCAGGCACCCATAAATTCTGCATGTGACGTACATAAAATCAAGCTAAACCGTCCAGGTCGTGGAACTCAAATTTTTTGAAAAAGGAAAATCAGATAGATTTTGAGTATTCGAACTTTTGATTAGTGGAATTTGAGCCGTTGGTTTTTTTGTTTTGTTTTTTTTATTTTTTTTCTATTTTCAACATTGCATTGAACAGCCACCAGCTGGCCGGTTAAATTTCGGTGTGATTTGGGATGACGATCTGAGGTGCAGGTGAAATATAAGGTTTGAAAATTAATTTACCTGTTGAAAGCTTAAACTACTGATTTAATTTTTATTTTTATGAGAATATGGGACCAAACGTATTATTTACCTCGCCATCAAATTTGACACACCTGAGGTATGATCAGGTACATCTTTCAAACATGACCCCTCCATTAATGCACCCTTCAAACATGATTTCGCACATAGTCCCATAGACATATATGAAGGTAAAATAAATAAATATAACTTAATCCAAAACTTTTAAGTCTCCTGAGAATTTTTCAATGGTCAAGTGGTAGACTGAGTGAAATATACCTTGTTTCAATAAATAAATAAAAGCTTGGTAACAGTGAAGTGTGAACTGACAATCGGCGCACAAACAATCTAACAAAAAAATAAATAAATAAATAAAAGCTTTTAATTTCTGTTACAGGAAAATGGGCCCACCAATAAGAAAAGGTCAGGTAGGAACGTTACGCGCTCGGCCGAGCCATGCAATTATAGAAACTCTAGATTCGACTTCCGGCTCTGAAGTCGAAAAGGAGACGAGGTAGAGCTCGACGTCCCACTAGTAAGCCAGAGGGACCCACATAGCTCAATGAAAGGAACCCAACTGCTCAACTAAGAAGACAAGTCGGGATGTGCCAGGTCGGCATATCCCAAGTCGACGTGTCTCAGGTCGCTACGTTCCAGGTTAGAATACTTCAGGTCAGCACAGACCGCCTCTTATTGAGGTCCGACCTCGTTTGCCCGAGATCTCGGCCGAAGATCTAGGAAGCTCATCGCAATACGGATCCGCTCGAGATCTCAGCCGAAAATCTAGGACGGTCATTACAACTCCGAATAGGATTGTAATCCTACTACAACCGTCTCTCTCAAACTATAAATAGAAGCACCTCTAATAGTGAAAGGTACGCATACTCTCTAGCCTAAAACTCCTTACTCGACCAGACCCAGATTCCCTATCTGACTTAGGCATCGGAGGGTCTCCTGCAATAGTCAGGGTCTCCTTTGTTCGTGCCTTGTGCAAGTACATGAAGGTCTAGAGAAAGCTAATTAGATTTCTGCATTAACAATCCCCACTACTTCTTATGGTGTGGTTCACTAGAGGCTTTAGTCTGTCTCATTGTTTTGCTCATCCTAGATTTATTTGTCAAAATGGATGGACGTAGTGGATAAAACATACACATCATGGTGGCCTGACAAATCCCATGACAAGACTATTCTCTAGCTACCCAAATTGCCAGTAACTTGCACATAAATATTCGGGTGCCTGGGATTGTGTGGGGCCCACAGAGCTACACATGACAAATTCACTACATCCATCTCTTTTGCAAGTCCACAATTAAAAAACGGGTCCTTACTCTTGCTCGGGTGGTAGACTCTCGGGAGTTTCAACACCCCGGTCAAGGGTTCGAGTACCCATATGTGGTGAAATTCCATTAGTGTGAGTGTGTGGGGTGTGTGTGCGTGTGTAAAAATTTTAAAAATAATAATAATAATAATAAATAAATAAGAAGAAGAAGAAGTCCACAATAAAATAAGAATATAAAATTCGGCAAATCCAAAACTTATGTGAGCCATACCACATGAAATAATGGGAATTGTACACATAGAGTGATAGAAGTTTTGTATAATACAATATCTATGCTTACACCTGGGGTGACAAAGGTTCTGTATCAGTATAATATTTGTGCCTGGGAAGGTTTCGATGGCATATAAACATCATGGCTGGCTCCAGGAAGGTTTCAATGATGGACACTTCCCTTCCCACCGTTTCTTTTGGCATGGACGGCTTAAACTTTAGATATATCTCATTTTTAAATTCATAGCCTAAAATGATCTTTCAAAATGAATGGATGGCATCAATAAAACCACGGGGCCCACGGTCCACTTGAAATTTAGATCTGATTTGTTTTTGGAACCATGCCTTAGACTGATCTGGAAAAACTGATGGGCCGCTTGAATATACAACACATACAATAAGGTGGGCCTCACGGTCAGGGCATACCCATTGGCGTGTGGGTGCGAATTAGGTGTTACCCCCTAACAGCTTAGTGAGTGTTGCCCCTACGTAGGGCCCACCTTGATAATGTGTTGTATTTATATATCAATGTTGTCCATCTATTTTTCCAGCCCATTTTAAAATGGGGTACCAAAAAATATGTAAATTCAAATCTCGAGTGGACCACACAACAAGAAATAGTGGTAATTGAGTGTTTCAGCATTAAAATTTCTAAAGGGCCATCGCAGGGTTTTTGCGTTGTTTATTTGTAATCCAACCTGTTGATAATGTCAAGAAGATCTCCAACTTTTGTGGCCCATAAAATGTTTTTAATAATTATTCATCACTATTTTTATTGGTATTGCCCACCTGAGATTTGGATCTTCTTATGATTTGGGATCACATCCTAAAATGAGATGTAAAAATAGATGGACAGTGTGGATATACAAAAAATACATCAAGGTGGGCCCCACACGGTTAGGGTAACACCCACTAAGATGTTACCTGGGTAACAGCTAATCTTCTCTCCCACGTGTTAACCAATGACGCCTAACCAGCTTCCTGTGCGTGTTAGGGGTGCACACGGGTCGGTTCGGTCCGGTTTTGGGGTGAAACCGGAACCGAACCGTTCCTAACGGTTCTCTGAATATTGGAACCGAAACTGGACCGTTAGCATCCTAGAACCGAACTGGAACTGGACCATGAAGAACGGTTCGGTCCCGGATCGGATCCACGGTTATGGGCTTTTAAAAATTCAGCCCAATTAGTTGTTTGAAAAAAAAAAAGAATGAAATTTCATATTCTGCAGTTGTATTGGTAGTATGATATTTGTTCCAAAACATTGTTCTGTGTCTAAACATGGAAACACACTCCAATTATTTAAACTAAGCTTCTTGATTTCCATAAGGTTCCTATCAGTTGGAAGTTGTTTGCCACATGAATGGTTACGTACGATTACATTGTTGCATGCCACATGGGTGCAACATGTCCACTCGTGAGCAATGTTTTGAAAGTCGAGTCGGATCACAAAATAACGAGAGGATTGAAAATGTAAATCACAAATCATAAAACCATAAGATTTTTATAATCTTTTACAGATATAGAAAAATCCGAAATCATATTTATACAAACTAAAACCATAAGATTTTTATACAACTTAAAACATACAAGATCTAGTTTATTTAACTTCCTGTAATCCTGTCAGATTGAACTGGTCCCACAACATAAATAAAGATGATTTCAGAGCCCAAATCAGAGATTCAGAGTGAAATGGTAAAGAAGTCATTGTAGAGAGAGATTTATGATCAATCATTTCTGAACAAGACAACAACTGACCAGATATTCAGGTTTAGATAAATTGAAGCATACCTTTTTTTTAAAGTTGATGCACTCAAGCCTTTGAATTCACAGAAAAAACTTGATTAGATTACATGCCAAAGTTGCTTCCGCAAGGTGACACCCCAAGCACAACCACAGCCATGTCCACTAAATCCAAACTGCTCAGATCATGGTACCAGGCGAACGGCGAGAGAGAGAGAGAGAGAGAGAGAGAGAGAGAGAGAGAGAGAGAGAGAGAGAGAGAGAGAGAGAGAGAGCTCAAACGGCAGACGAGCCGCACCTGCACGGGTGCCGGTGTCTGGGACCGAGGACGGCGAGAGAGAGAGAGAGAGAGAGAGATGCGGCGACGCCGGCAAGAGAGGGGCAGAGGCAGGCCAGGGAGTGCGGCGAGAGAGAGAGAGAGGGTAGGGGTAGGGAGTGCGGCTCAAGAAAGAGGGCAGGGCGTGGACTTATGCATGTTAGGGTTTTTTTTTTTTTTTTTAAATACGGATCGACAGTTCGGATCCAAGGTTCCTATCATGGATCGATTCTACGGTTCGGTTAACGGTTCTACAGGACCCTAAACTGGAACCGAACCATTCCTAACGGTTCTCTAAATATTGGAACCGGAACCGGACTGTTAGCACTTTGGAACTGGACCAAACCGGACCGATCCAACGGTTCCACGGTTCCAACGGTTAAATGTGCACCCCTAGTGTGTCTTATGAGAAATTTTCGACTGTGAAACCCACCTTTTACCCACTGTCTTTTCCAAACACTCCCAAACTTTATTTTTCCAAACTAAACCATTTTGTACGGACACACTATTTTCAGACGAAAATCCCTTGCGTGCAGCAAGGTTGCAAAAACCTTTAAGTTGACCTATGGCTATGGATTATAACCATAGCTATTGGTAACATAGGTCTACATGGTATATTGTGCAAAGGCTAGCGAGCCCTAATGCTACGCTACAGTGGCTACAATTATAATCCATAGCCGTATGTCGACAAAATCGATTTCGCAACCCGCTGAATGCAAGAGTATTTTCATATGAAAATAGTGTCTGTACGGAATGGTTTAGGAAAGTAAAG
Source organism: Magnolia changhungtana (assembly GCA_030180095.1). NCBI lineage: Eukaryota > Viridiplantae > Streptophyta > Magnoliopsida > Magnoliales > Magnoliaceae > Magnolia > Magnolia changhungtana. Next base: position 10,677,688 of record JASAUF010000662.1, read on the forward strand.
CTTGGGAGCATTTTCAAAAGACGGTGGGTAAAAGGTGGGTTTTTAAAGTGGGAAATTTCTAGCGATAACACTGCGCCATAACTCTGATGTAGGGAAGTTGTGTGGGCCCCACTATAATGTATTGGATATATCCACACCGTCCATCTATTTTTTCAGATTAGTTTTCGGGCATAAGACCAAATGTGAGGCAGATTCAGATTTCAAAAGGACCACACCACATAAAACAGTGGGAATCATATGCCTATCATTGAAAACTCCTTATGGCCACAAAAGTTTTGGATCAAAGAAAATATTTGTGTTCTCCCTCAATCAAGGTTGTTTGTCACCTTATGAAGAGCTTTGATGGCAAATAAGCATAAGGGTGGGCCCTAGGAAGATTTCAACAGTAGGCGTCATTGTCCACAATGATTTCTGGTGTGGTCCACTTGAGGTGGATATTCCTCTTTTTTTCTTTTTCTTTTTTGCTCACAGTTTAAAATGATCCGGAGAAATGGATGGATAGTATGGATATAACACATTCAACGTAGTAGACCAATGTAACTTTTTCACGTGGCCACCTAATATATTTTCAAGACTTAAAAGGGTAATATCCACCTGGATTCGCAACCCCGAGGATTGGAAACCCCCTAGATTGGCAATCCTCCCTGTCTGTTTGGCACCCTGGAGTGTGAATCAACTTTAATTCAAAAATACTAAATGGTATATTTATAGGGGTTTGAATTTAATTACTAAATCAATTTTAATATCCCTAATTAGTGAGATACATAATTTTTGACACTATGGTTGTGATAAGCCCGCTAAAATATATGCTTTGCCTGAAAATGATGAAATTCCAAGTCTCGGATGGACCGCAAGCACAAGATCATGTCTAAGTGACTAACCAACGTTTTTTAATCGTTGATTATTATGGACAATGTTTGGACGGTGCTGGACAATGTTTGGACGGTGCTGATCTACATGAACAATGTTTGGACGGTGCTGATCATCGTTAGTGGGCCATGTGCCCAATATAATGATAGTGTACCGTGACACGCATTAACACCTGCAACTATTGAAATGATTTTAGGTGTAATCCAAGCTCTCACCGTAGATTACAAACCCCCTCAAAGAGGGGATTGGAAACCCCCTGGATTGGCAATCCCCAGTTGCTTTATGCTGCCAAACAACCAGGGGGATTTGAAACCCCCTCTAATCCCCTCCAATCCACGCTGCCAAAGGACCCCTTGGTCTAAAAATATAAACCAAAATGACTTACTGCATTCAGTTATAAGTAACAAGTAAAGGAAGGGTTGCTGAAAAGGAAAAGAAAAGAAAAGAAAAGAAAAAAACTAATTTAAAGTGATTTTTAACATTAAGTATTAATTACTTTATCTATGTACTTTACCAAACGGTCTAAAAATCTGAAGTCATTGAAAAATGTCATTTTCAAGTATAAGTTCAGAAAATGACATTTGGCCTAGAGTTCTCTTTCATGTAAAGTTGCCAATGCATGTGCGTTAACTATCACAGTCCATGAGAATATGGAAGCTTGCATCATGTTTTGATATTGGACGTGGAAGGCATTTTGCATAAGTTCCTCCGCTTGGATGCAAGGATCCACCGTGATGTTTATGAGAATCCACCCTGCCCATCCATTTTTCTACCTCATTCTAGGACGCGCGACCAAAAATGAGGAGGATCCAAAACTCAAGTGGGCTATACGAGAGGAAACAGCGAGGATTCTATGACCACCGTTGAAACATTTATATAGCCACAAAAGTTTTGTATCAGACTAAGTTTTTGGTGTTTTCATTCCATCCTATGAAAATGACCTTAAAACTGTTTGGATGGTATATAAACATCAAGGTGGAGCTTAGGAAGACGGTAGGCATTTCTTTCCCTACTGTTTCATCTTGTATAACCCACCTAAGGGGGGTTTGGTGCATGGTATTAGATGAGATTAGGTGGGATGGAATTGCTTTTGGTCCATGCCAATTCCACTCAATGTTTGGGAAGAATGGAAAAGCTTGGAATTAGATTAGATGGAATCGCATTGGTTCCGTGCCAATTCCACTCAATGTTAGCAAGTTGTGTAGGTCGCACCATGATGTGTGGGCTATATCCACACCGTCCACCCATTTTTCGAGATCATTGTAGAGCATGGGCCAAAAAATCAGGTAGATCTAAAGCTCAAGTGGACCCCACCATAGAAAGCAGTGGGGATTGAATACCTACTGTTGAAAACTTCTTTGGGGCCACATAAGTTTTGGATCTGCCTCATTTTTAGGCCCATGCCATAAAATGAGGTTACAAAATAGATGAACAATTTAGATATAACACATATGTATTATTCTCAATAGTTTCAAATGATGGTGGGTATATCCATTCAATGTACCACCGTATTACAAATATAGCGTGGAATTAAGCTTATCCCATGATAACAGGGGACAATCATCCCTGCCATACCTAATAAGTATGTTTTTTTAATCCCATCCCACCTAATCCTTCCCAATACCATGCGTCAAACACTCCTTAAGTTTTGGATCTTCCTCATTTTTTGTTGCATGTTGAGAAATGAACTTTAAAAATAGATAAATGGGTTGAATTTCTCATAAATATCACTGTAGACCCAACCTGATATCCTGGCATAAGAACTCTACGCCCTTTGAAACTTGGGTCAAATACTGTAGGGGAAAGAATGGATGCGGATGACACCCTAATTAGTCCGTGGGGCCACCGTTATGTATGAGTCTTATGCACAAAGTCTATCCGTATTTCCAGCTTGTTGTACATGAGCTCAAAATTGAGCTCAAGTGGACCACTCGAAAGGAAACAGTGGGAATTGAACACCTAATATCCATAACTTCGGGGGTAAAGAAGTTTTGGATCTAAGCTGATATTTGAGTTTTCCCTTAGAAGTGTCAATGTGACTTTACAAACAAGTTGGATGATAGATAAATATCAATTTGAGCGCTGGAAAGGTTACAACTTGGATGACATTATCCCTTCTTCATTGGATGACTACTAAGCATTACTTCAAGCTCCAGGAAGGTTTCAATGTAGACTTCATTATCCCCGCTTCACTTTTTCATGTGGCATGGTTCACTTAAGCTTTGGATATGCTTCAACTTTGAGCTCATGCCTTAAAATAACCTGATAAAATAGATAAAATAGATGGACGCTATGGATAGACACACATTACCGTCATCCCCACTAAGTTTACTCAGTCTACTCACATGCAATTCGAGTCATTTTCCTATAGCTCTGGCTGTGAGGCCCTTGGACTCCCCAAAGAGAAGGCTAATCCAATTGCCACGTAGACCACTATGTTAATTTGGAAGTTTTGTATCTCTTATTTTATGTGTGGTCCACCTAAGCATTATATAGACCTAATTTCTGGCAAATTCTATCACAGTAAGATTCTCCATGTTGGGTGCAAGTCAAGCAGGTTAAGTCAGGTTAAGGGTTACACTCGAATTTGACCTAACCATACTCGAATCCGACCTAACCTCAAGAGAAGTAGAGGACCCAACCCAACCCAAATTCCTTTATACTTAACCTAACTTGACTTGAAATGACCCAACCTAAATTCCTTTATATTTAACCCAACTTGACTTGAAATGACCCAACCCAACCCGAATACATGTGATTGTTCCCAACCTAACCTAATCGGACCAAAAATTGGTCAATCTAAATCCAATCAGTTTCAAATTAGGTTGACATTTTCCAACCTAAAGCCAACCTGAGGACCTTAACAGCTTGACCCAAACTTGGGTTGAATCAATTTACAATACCACATCAATGTTTGTATCATGATCCTTTTTCAAAGACGGGAGCCTTTCATATGATGGCCTCACGAAGGATAGGGACACTGAGAAAAGATTTCATACTGACATATTTTAGTAATTGGATTACATTTTCAAAAGAATATAGAATAAATGATCAAAGGGTCATAGTTTCCAATCCAATGCCCTCTTTAGTTGTTAGGAAACTCATTCCTCCAATTTTATGTTTTTGGAAGAAATGCCAGAATTGGTCTCAATCGGATCACTAGGCTAGGAAGCAGTCGTAACGGCTCCTTACTTGTGTCCCTTAACCTGTTTGGGTTCGTCACTCCTAATTAACACATACGATGGGCAAGTTGTCAAAATGTTGCTCACTAGATACTATGGGGAGGCTCATCACTACAACGCATGCTAACAACATGAACACGATGTCTCATACCACCATGGTCGGCTCATGAGTCTTGTGGATCATATAACTAACGATTTTCAGTAGACTCATCCAATGGGAATAGGGTATTCAAGATTCAATTTATTTGTTATCATACATTGTGAACACACATGATCAATCGGCCATGAGACTAATTTGATTGACCTGGGAGAACCACGACACAACCGGCATTGGGTGAAAGCATCCCACATAGTCCAGCTACTTCTAGTCATCTGTGTTCGATCCCGAGTTAATCGAACAAGCCTAGGGTGGCCAACCCAACACAGGCCATCATTTAATTCGATCGTTTTTTTGATTGACCAACATCCTACACAATTCTAAGTATCAGCATAGACTCAACATGCAATAGGCAATCAAGTGAGCTTTCACATAATCCTAAATCTAACAAATAAATCACTTAGGCATTTCATCAAGCATGTGAGCATCTATAAACAAGTAGTAGCATGAATTAAAACCAATAATCAAAATATGAACATGTTAGCATGCTTCAAACTATTTACAACAAGAAATCATTAACTGAGACCCTCAAAGGTCGATAAACGGAAACTTATGAATAATGGTCTGCACCTTGCGTTAGTTCGCCCTACTTGGATTTTCTCTTAGCATTATGGTTTTGGAAAGAATCACCAAAACCTAAACAATTCAAACAAGCCTTTGTAAGGTTGGTGACAACTCAACCCTAGCATCTAGATTTGGAAATTTCAGCTCGAAGCTTACCTTCAATACTTGATGAAAGAGATCTAACAAAGGATTCGATCGTGGCTATACCGATAATCAGACAGGAAGAAGGCAACCCTCACAAACGGTCTCCCTCTCTCACACAACTCCATCTTTTATTGTCTTATTTCTCTCTTTCTCACAGATAGGGTTCAAATTCATATGGGGAAGGGGTGTGAATTTGAGGGCTATTTATGGTGCTAGAATGTTAAAAAATGACCTCAATAACCCTTTGTTCATTATACTAATCCTAAAGGAAGTCATTTCCAACCAATGGGACCCTACGGGAGGTTTACGGGTCAATCTGCGTCATGGGATAAGTGTCCCACTAAGGGATCTATGTTTGGATAAAACCATCCGATGATTGGACATGTCGATCAACAGATAAGGTCCAAATTCAGTTCAACGTTCACCAATGGTCGATCGGGGAAGTGACTATACAGATATATGTAGGAAAATGTCTTAAATTAGCGCCTCGAGTTTGATTGTGATCGAATGATCTAAAAGTTACAACTTCACGAAAGAGCTAAGGGGATAGTTTCACTTAAACTTCAGGTTTTCACCTAAGGCATTCGCACATCTCATGCACTCGGCTTTCGAACAAAGTTGAGCAATCCTAAACACTATCCCGAATCGACATCTGCGATGTCAAGCTCGGCAAAACGGATGTTATTCTATAGTCTCAAGTTTGGCGGACCACCAACATGCGATCTAGATCCATTCCGACAAATCGGGACATTTTCGGGAGAAGTTAATCCTCAGAACTTCTCACGAATTTTGGTTTGTACGATTAACGGAAATGAGATTTAATTCTAATTAACATAAATCTACCAATCTCGACGAGATTAGGGTGACTAGTTGGGCTAGTACAGTCCTCGGATGGTTCCACTTGTGGACGTACTAGGGTTTTAGTACGAAATTTTCCAGGACACTATACTAGTAGACAGAGAAACATGGCACAAAACATAAGTTTGAGGTTGGTGATTGAGTGTATTTGCATTTGAAGTCTTATAAATAAACGATGGCATCTGTTAGTATTAACACAAAGCTCATATCAAGTTCTTCGAACATTTCAAGATTGGGCATTGATTAGCAAATTGCGTATTAGTTGGAATTACCATCTTCTTCCCAAATCCACCTCATTTTCCATATTTATTGCCTTAAGAAGATGCCGAGTACTCAACTTTAACCTTAAGTAGAAGAGTGTGGATAATATGTGTTGAAGGCACATGGGATTCTATGTTGCTGCTTCTCATTGGTCCAAGTTAGCGTTGATGGCACAACTAACATAGTTGAGAAATATAAAGAAAATAAAAAATAAAAATACATTCGTATTTTCAATAGGAAAATATATGTATTTCTTCTTTCACACACAAATATTCCCTAGTCACAATTGGTTTGTGATGGTACAACACGTTAATAGAAGTTTTTGACGTGTGGATCTCCTGTGGACCCCACCATGATGTATGTGTTAGATCCAAACTATCCATCCATTTTTTCAAATCACTTTAGGGCATTAGCCTTAAAACAAGGTAGATCCAAAGCTCACGTGGACCACATCGCAGGAAGTAGTGAGGATTGAATGACTAATGTTGAAACCTTCTTAGGTCCCACCATGATGCTTATTTACCATCTAATCTGTTCATTAGGTCACAAAGACCTAAATGAAGGGAAAATACAAATATCACCTTTGTTTACACCCATTTTCAGTGCCCTGACATGGTCTAATAAAAAATCGCCACATGGTGACACCATGTGTTTGACACACACAGAAGTCGTACTCACATCTGAAGAGATCTTTTGTTGATCTTTCTCTGACGTTACACATTCCGTTATTAATGATATGACACAGACCCTTATGCATGCCTTTAAGGGGATGAATCGCCGCATGCCACGTGGTCACGATGTACATGCCCAATTAATGAGGTAGTGTACCTAGCACGACAATAAAAGACCCGCTAAGAGAATGGATCTAATCACGTATTTGGCTATGATATTCTCGTAGAGGTCGTCTCTCACAGTATTTCCAAAACAGGAGATCTTTCTAAAGATATTCAGAGAGCTAATAATGCTAAAAAAGGTTCTGAATATCAGGACATCAAACCAATGTCCAAGCCATTCTAGCTTTCATTCGGGCCCAAGTCAGGAGAGACAAACACAATGGCTCGATCAGGTTCCCTTCTTCGGACATTAATTGGAATAAAGAGAATCAGAGAACCATATCCTATTTGGTCCAACAACAAGTAGGTATCAGGTGTCAAATCTCACCATCACTCCAAACTATCACCTTATGGATGGTAAAATACAGGAGGTGGTTTGATTTGAATTACTCGAAATCCCGAAGTGGACAAGGTGGGCCACCAACAGATATATTAAGTGGTCATGATTGATCCGAGACTAGCCCTTAAGGTTCTCGGATATTAACCTATTTGTCTTCATTGGAGGAACTTTGGTGGTCTCATACTTAATCTTTAGTGGGCCACAAACATCTCCCATTGAAAGGATCAACTATGAGAAAAAGATTCGAGAAACCAACAGGTCCGGATCTAGTTGGAGTCATTTCTTTACAATACAAGCCGATAATTCCAAATTAACGAATGAGATTCTCATATCCAGAACTACGACGTGAGCACGAAGGATCTAGAAGTGGCAAGAAAGCCCAACGAGGGGTTTCATCGCCTCGACAAGTTATAAAAAGAGCACACGAAGAGGAGCTCGATGTACTAATACAAACTCACTATACATTTATCTTAGCTTAGCCTAACTTACATCTAGCATAGATAGCTATTACATGACGGCTCCTGCTAAGTACCTTAGGAGTACAATAAATATCCTCAACCTTAAGGTATAGGATCATGATCAATTAAGTTCCAATTTAGTTGATCATACCAATCCGGTCACATCATGCTTACCACTCACCTTGAACGTCTATTCCGATAGATGTATTGGGTATTTATCTTTCCTTTTCATTTATTTCTTTGGTTGATTATTACTCTATCAATTGTAATGGAACATACATTTAAATGATAATAAAATCGGCATTATTTAGCCAACCGGTGAAAGAAAAAGTCCTTAAGTTCGTACAATCATGTCTATTGTCTCAAGGTAAAAAGAACTCATTGTGAAGGGCTAGCCCCTACCATTTCATGAATTGCGTGAATGGAGCACAAACTGGTAGTTAAGAGGATAATTGGATCTCATGTCCAGTCTCAAATCTGTCCATCTCGATATAGGGGAACACCATCGATTTAATTAAACCTTTGAGACAAGTAAACTCTAGCACACATGCATATCTTACCCAAACACAAAAAACCAATATGAGCCCTCGTTCACACTTGTGGCCTTATTTGATTTAATTGGCAGTAACAAGATTGAACCAAGCCTTCTATGGCCCCAAGAAGTTTTCAATTTTTGGTGTCTTGTGGTATGACCTACTTGACCTTTGGATCTGCCTCAGTTTTACCTCAAGCCCTAAAATGATCTTACAAAATTGATGGACAGTGTTGATCTAACACATTCATACATACATCATGGTGGGGCATAAAAAAATTCCACACGTCAAAACTTCCAGTTTTCTTCTTTCTAAAATTGGAATTTGAATAGTAGCATATGGTACAACAAGATTTTTGACTTGGTTGAATTTCTACAAGTCATATGTGTTAGGATTTTTGACTTGGTTGAATTTCTACAAGTCAGACCTTTGGATCTACCGTCCATCCATTTTGCCTGATCAATTAAGGGCCAATTCTAGGCATGAAGCCATAAACAAGCCAAATCTAAAGATCAAGTGGACCGCACCACAAAAAGTGGTGAAATTGAATGACTACTTTTGAAACTTTCTTTGGTCCCATTATCATGTTTATTTGCCATCTAACCTATAATGTCGCGTATAACTAGATAAAGGGCAAATATAAATATCATCTTGATTAGAGCTTTATACGGCCTTAGGAAGTTTTCAACAGTGCTTAGGTGCTTGTGAACTCAGGTAGACCCCACCGTGATGTTAGTGCTACCTCCGTTAGGTGCTTCCGCTTGCACAACAGATTCCCTTTCTTTACATACACGACTTATGTGCTGATCTCCCACACGACTTATGTGCCTTGCACGTAGCCAACTCCTTTCTCAATTCCCTTTATTTAAAGTTTTATTTATTTATCTTTATTAAAGATTTTAGATAAAAATTTTAAAAAATATTAATATATTGGGAAGACTTTAAATTCTATATTTAATGAATAGAGAATGAAAAACGGTCGTCGTGTATTTTTAAATTGTGTGCCCGAGGGAGCGGATTAGGTTAGGCCCCGGACTCACCTAAGACGGTGGGGCCCTTACTGTGGGGTCGACCTTGATGTATGTATTCTGTATCCATGCCGTCCATCCATTTTTTCAAATCATTTTTGGACATTATCCTAAAAATAAAACAGATCCAATTATTAGGTGGATCACACCAAAAGGTGGTGATTGAATACCCACCGTTAAAAACTTCTTGGGGTCCCACTGGAATGTTTATTTAACATCCAATCTGTTGGTAAGGTCATAAAGATCTGGATGAAGGGACCACATAAATATCAGCTTGATCCAAAATTTTTATGGCCCACAATTTAATGGCCAATCACTATTATCTCCTGTGGTGTGGTCCACCTGAGATTTGGATCTGCTTCATTTTTTGGATCACGGTGGGCCCCACAGTCAGGGATCCACTGAAGCCTTGCCCCGTATTAGACATCTTATTGAAACATGTCCCATCGTGGCATACAGATACGAGCATGAGATCTAAGACGTCCATCTGGTGACTTGCAATATTTTGATACTCTGTCACAAAAATCAGACCGGTCATGTAAACCGGTGGGCCACTTTTTACAAACTAATTGAACGAATGAAAATCTAAACTTAATTTTAAACCCACGCAATGGACGTCTTGGATCTCATGCCCGTCCCATGCTTAGCAAATGTGGTAGCGTGCAATAATGTTCATGAATTGCCTTGTCCACACACGTGTGGGCTCAGCATATCCGGTGAAAGGCAAGATTGTTAACAGGTACGCGGTTTCCGTGGATCCCTGACTGTGGGAACCACCTTGATGTATTTCTCTTATATCCATACCGTCCATCCGTTTTTTCAGATCATTTTATGCAATAAGACAAAAAATGCAGATTATATAAATCTCATGTGGACCACACCACAGGAAAGAGTGGTGAATAACCATTAAAAACCTTTTGTGGGCTACAAAAGTTTTGGATCAGTCTAATATTTGTGTGATTTCTTCATCCAGGTCTTAGTGACATTATCAACAGGTTGGATGGAAAATAAACATTCTGGTGGCTTGGTCCACCTGAGATTTGGATGGTGGCCGTTCAATCACCACTTTTCCCTGTGGCTTGGTCCACCTGAGATTTGGATCGGTTGTATTTTTGGGTTCATGCCTTAAAATGAGTTTGAGAAACGGAGGAATGGAGTGGATAAAAGACAAATACATAAGGGTGGGACCCACACTCAGATCCGTGGATAACATGTGGTTGTTTTTCAAGGCAGTAAATGAAAAGGTTTTATATAATGTCTGCAGCTTGTTTTTCAGGGCAGCAAAACGGTAACAGTGGACCCAGCCGGATGAAGGGCCTGTATCAAGCACAGGCGCGTGTGGTTCGCATGCGTGTGGAGAATCTTCTGTCAAATTTTCACTCGTGCGAATCACCTTAGCATATCTCTTCGTGTGCATTACACGTACCGACCTAATGCAAGCGTGCAGGATGAAAGCCACGGTGGATCCCCGGGGTCTGGGAAGCGGATTGCGTGGTGTGCCACAGAGTCACAGACCACAAACGTCACCAAGTTATGTGGGCTCACCATGATGCGTGTATTATATCTACACCGTCCGTCCATTTTTAAGACCGTTTTATGATATGGACAAAAAATGCAGCGGATCTAAAGCTAAAGTAAGCTACACCAAAGAAAGCAATATTGGAGATTGAACGTCTACCGTTGAAAACTTATTCGAGGCCACAAAATTTCGGTATCAACCTTATATTTATGCTTTCCGAATAAATGAGGTAGAGCAGACCGCAGATCTATTCTCAGCTGGATTGATAAAGCCCAACGTAAATCTATTCTTAGTGCAGTTGGATTGAAAGACGCCCAACTGAAAGCTAACGTAGTCCATCATATTCAACACCCAAATCCATAACTCAACTGGCAGACTGAGTGGAGATACCTCATTTCAACACTTGTGGTCTTGGTATTGATCCCCAGCGGGGGTGGCTAACATGGAGTGTGTGTACTGACATGGGTGTGTACTAACAAACTAACTCAAAAAAAAAAAAAAATGTTCTACCTACGCGTGTCCAATTATATATATATATATATATATATATATATATATATATATATATATATATATTGTACGGGAATAAATTGCTGTTTAAAGTGTGAATCATTATTATTTTGTATGAGGATAAATTGCCGTTTGAAGTGTGAATCATAATTATTTTATACAAGATAAATTGCCATTTGAAGTGTGAATCATAATTTGGCGAGTATCATTACAAGGCACATAACACAGGAACATTTTCTGTAGAAGGCCATCCCGGGTCAATCCACCCCTATTAAGAAAACACTTCTTTCTGAATTTTTTTTTAAACGCATACATCCTCACATGCATGCGCCCTAACACCTAGAGACACCACAATGGATACTCGAACTGATGACCTTAGCGTTGAAACTCTTACAAGCCTACCACTTAGCCATGGGTAGGAAAAACTTAAGCCCTGTTTGTTAAATATGAAGTTTCAAACCTGAACATGAAATTTAAATATGAAGTTTGAAGTTGGAAAACCAGTTTAGTAACTGTAAGAACGAAGTGTTGACATCTAAAAATTAAGTATTGAATTTCTAACAACATGTTTGTTAACAAATGTTTGAAATGGCTGAAATCTAATAATTTGAGACAATTTCCCATATCTCTTAAATCCATACCATTAAAAAGTTCACGGATACTACTGGTATGTTGTTTTTACCATTAAACCAGTTCATAAGGTCATAAAGACCTAGATGAAGAGACCACATAAATATCATCCCGATCCATATCTTTTGTTGCGCGCAAGAATTTCTTAATGGTGAATTACTGTTTCCTGTACTATTGTCCACATGAGATTTGGATCTATATTTTTTTCTTATCATGCCTTAAAATGAACTTTCAATTCAGATGGACAATGTGAATGTAGTAACATATATAACAGCGGGCCCCACAATTAAGGGTCCCACTCACTTCAGTGGATCCGAGATGCATATTGACTGCTGATGATGTTGGTAGCTTGTAGCTACCGGATGGTGCTAGGTAGCCCCCACCCCACCATGATATAACTGTTTTATCCATACCGCCCATCCATTTTTCAGGTCATTTTAGGAAATGATACCAAAAATAAGAAAGATCCAAATCTAATGTTGACCACACCACAAGAAGTAGTGATGATTGAATGCCCACCATTAAAAGCTTATGGGGGACCTCAAAAGTTTTGAATGAAGTTGATATTTGTGTTTTCCCTTCATCCAAGTCTGTGTGACCTAATTAACAAATTGGATGGTAAATAAATATTACAGTGTGCCATAGGAAGCTTTTAACGGTGGGCGTTCAATCACCACTGTTTTCTCATTGTGTGGTCCACTTGAGATTTAGATGTCTCATTTTTTGGCTCATCCCATAAAATGATCTGAAAAAATAAATTAACATTGTGGATGAAACACATGAATAAATTTCATTTTTTGGCTCATGCCATGAAAAATAAATTTCATTTTTATCACATGAATTCTAGAATAACTTTATCGGTTCAAGGTTTCCATGCCTAAGGTAGACAGTGATTTTCCTACTCACAGCTGTCCCAACCTCAATAAAAGCTTTGGATCAAGCTTATATTTGTATGGCCACTTGATCTAAGTTTTATCAGCAGGTTGGATGACAAATTAACATCACGAAGGCCCCCAAGAAGTTCCTACGGTGGTCATTCAATCACCATAATTTCCTGTGGTGTGGTCCACCGGAGATATGGATCTGCTTTATTTTGGTGTTCATGCCTGAAAATGAGCTGGAGAAACAGATGGACGGCATGGATATAATACAAATAGATCACGGTGGGATCCACCGACCTCGATCTGCTTCATTTTGGGGCTCATGACCTCAGTGGCCCCACATGGATGGACCATTCCCCAAGACTCTCTTCAGTGTAACGATTGTAACCCATATTTGTTGGACTGCCAATGAATAATTACTAAAGGAAATGCACCACGAATCAACATCCAAGTTAGAAAAAAAGGCCAAAAGATCCGGTGGCCGCGACCACCAATCTTGAGACTTTTGAGCCATGTTCCATCCTTGGTGGGCCCCATCAAATGGATCATTGAACTCGGGCCCCACTAATGCATTATGAAACCAAAAGGATACAGTAAAAATCCTCAAGTGGAAGACAAAAGTCGACAAAAATTCCTTGAGCGTGGGGCCGTTAAGGTCCATATCATAGCTCACATCTACATCTTGCAATGGACTGAGCCACTACAATCCGATGTTGAGGCCCGGCACACAATATCTGAGATCAAGCACTGCACAGCCCATATGATTCCTAGGTGCTATTTATGATATTTTCGGGGGAAAGAGTTCTAAAGGAGTTTTAAATATAGCCCCTATATTTTATGACATTTATATATAACCCCTTAGGGCCCGTTTGGACGGGCGGATTGAACGGTAGTGGATGGGATCCGACTGGATTGCACAGATAACCATGCAATAAATGTGTTGTCAGTGGACTGTCTGCAATCCTACCGGAATTACAAATCCCACGTCTGTTTAGGTGGCCTGTTTGGGAAGGGCCGTCCATCCAAGGATTCATCTCAGTTGGCCTGTTTGGACGGTCGTGGAATTGAATGCAATCCCAACGATTTCGTACGGATAGCATGTTTGGGAAGGCTACGTTAGGTGGGGGCGGGAATAAAGCATGTTGAGACCATCTGGCGCTGAGTGAAGCTTGACAAAGGGAGTAGCCAAATCGCTGTTGGCCTGGCATCACCAAGTGCTGTGGACCCCACCACGATGCATGTGTTGTATCCTACCGTCCAACCAATTTTAGATACCGTTTTATGGCTTCTCTCTGAGATTAAAATAGATCTAACTTTCAAGTGGACCCACTACATTATGTCTGTGGGAACCGTCACACCAACCGTTGAAATATTTATAGGGCCCACTACATTATGGCGTGGCATCACCAGTTATGTATTTTTTGGACCACACTGGCTCAATTGTGACCATAGATAAAGATGGAAGTGAAAACCAAAATAAACCATTCTAAAGGAAACTAATGTGGCCCCTACAATATGCCTGGTCATCCACCAATGTTTGATCTGAAATTCCATGTCCTGCCTTATTGAGCTTGGGTATTTTTATTGGGGAACTGCCCATTTTATAATTTTTCAATTTTTTGATATTGGAGTGCAAGGCATCCCCATGAGGCCCGCAGCTTTCTGAAAGAATTTCACAATCATCTTTGTGCTCATCTTCTCATCTTCTTCCTTTTTTTTGGTACAACCGTTTGAAGAAATGGAGAATGTTACATTTAGGTTTCAGAAAGAAGCTTAAAACCACCCCTAAGGAAAAATTAACAACTTGACAGGGCTAAAAGCAGATTTGTTAAGCCCCTTGCAAACTGAAAACAATAAATACAGAAAAATAGAAAATCAAATAAAAGCATTTATTATCCACTGAGCTGGTTGCAACATTGGCTTTTTAAAGTTCTGAGCCAAATGCTTAGAGTTTATCATATGGTTTATGATCTGAGTATAATTATACCTAAATGCAATTCAAAAGGACAATTGAGTCATTTGGAATACTGTTTTACTCTGATCTTATGATTTACCATACAATTGTGACTGCATAGGTTGGCTCAGTTGAATGTCTGTTACTTGTATAAGGAGATGCATGGAAGTAATTTATTGTGAGATGCTCAGAAAGTATAGTTGGTGTCTGTCACAAGGGACAAGGCTACGAGGATGATGACATGTGCATATTTTGAAAAACTATGAAGAGCTTATGCCACAATGAAAACAAGATTTATTTTTTCAGTAAGCCACAACCTTTTTCCAATTCCGAAAGGCTCAGTGTCTGCCCCCACTGAAGCCCTCCACCTCTACTCGAGCATCATCCCAAGTGACATATATTCCCAGATAACATCCAACGAGCATAACATAATACTTATCTTTACCCATCTGCAATGACATGTGGGGATTAGGAATGACATATATTCAAATCGAATTAGGATTGTGAAATGATGCATAGCGATAAAAAGGAATCCAACCATCCCTTAATAATCCTTTTCAAGAATTATAAAACTACAGGTATATACGTACCCTTCCTCTGGTAAATCAAGTGTGTGGTTCGTTCCTTCTTTTAGAGCATAATGCAAGCATGTGAGTATATATACCAAAAATGATAATAGTGTGTGTGTGTGTGTGTAGACCATCCATATACACACAAGTAATTGGGGTATGAGTGGTTGGATTTATATATAGTATATGTATATATACTATACCCTATAGATTTTACAATCGATGAAGCAAAATGAAGCCTAGGTTGATGTTTAGAGTCAAGGCATCTAACAGAGCCTAGGTTGATGTTTAGAGTTGAGAAACTAGTAGTATGTATGAATTTATATGTGTGAATTGAACATCTACTGTTGAAAATTTCTTGAGGGCCATAGAAGTTTTGGATCAAGCTGATATTTGTGTTTTCCCTTCGTCCATGCCTGTGTGATTTTATGAATAGGTTGGATAACAAATAAACATCATTGTGGACCCTAGGAAGGTTTCAATGAAATAAAGGACCATATCAGCCGATACAGCCATTACAAACCAGTTTGAAGATTTTTTTATTTTCTAGTTTTTCATTTCTTCCTCCATTTCAACCGTGAAGGTTAGAAACTAATTTTAAACTAAACATAAGCCTATTTTGAGGATCAAAGCATAAGACTGGAGTGGGATTTGATGAACATCAGAGTGAAGATGACCGTTTAGGAAAAATATTGGAAGAAGGGGTAAATGATTTTTTTAATTTTTCCATCTTTTTGTTATACAGTTACATGTAACAGACCTAATCCACCAAATCATGCTTGATTTCTGTTTGATTAGGGCCTATTTGGTCAACTTTCAGCAGATGAGCTGCCACTGCCCCACACACACACAAAAAAGAAAAAAAGAAAAAAAGGAATAGAATGTTGACGAGTCATTTTAGAGTTGTATTAGCCAGCAGGCTGGTTGATACTAATACTCAAAACTTGTTTGTAACTCTCTGATAGACCTTTGGTAAGAATGTTAGATGTAATTTCAAAACACTAGATACTAGCAGTAGACAAAGGATACTTGTGAAGGTTAAATCGGAGCTTATTATTTAGATGATCATAATCATCATTGTTCATTAGCATGCCTAAAGTTGACAGACAGTCTCTTATGGAGTGTCAGATAAAAAAAAGCTGAATGATGAGCAAGACCCATGGTTGACACCTAATGATTTGTATCTCAAATTGTCACCACTTTCAACAATATCAAATGCACTGAGACAATACTAAGCTGATGATTAGGGTCATGCAAACAAACCAAATGAAAACCAAATGCCCAAACATTTGATGTGGGTCAATATCATAAGCTAGGTATGTTGCCTTTATTTCTGGATATCTTATCAAGTGCGGAAAATAACAAATTCCCATTAGAACACAACATAACGAACTTACCATTTTGATTTATTATTTTTTTACTGTTAGGTAATTTGTGCTCAAATTAAGAACTAAGTGTTGAAACCACTGAGCTACAGCCTCGAACATTTGAAGTTTTATATCATGTTCATTTCAACACTAAGATCTGCATCTCTAAGGGGGTATTTGGTTGTTGGTTCTTTAATTTCTCAGTTGCATCTCCAATTCCCTGGTTTTTTCTACAAATCAAGGTTCACACCCTGTTGTTGCTTTTGTTAGTTTATATATATATATGTAGTTGTGCAATGAAAAACCTGGTTTATTACCAGAATTTTAAGCTTTTCTCAAATTTCTATTAAACAAAAAAACTCCCATGTATCAACTAAACAAAATTTAATCATTTTATAGGAAATACTAACCCAGCTCTAACATTCGCCAGCAAGCATAAAAATCAGAGAAACAATTGGTATAACTTACAAAAAGACTAATGACATCATTTGAAAGAGGGCAAAAAAACATAAACAGGAGAAGGCTATGACATAATTCCATGTCTTTTATGTCTTTTATGAACTGTAAGTTCTAGATCTAAACATTCTAAGACCAAGTCATCTATGTGGTGAGCCCATACGAAAGATGGCTGGGATGTCATGTCACACATAGTTTTCATAGTCATGGTTCAGTTCAGTTCAGGTTCAGTTTGCGGTTTGGATTCTTGAGGTGCTTAATGAATCCAATTCACTGAGCTTGGTTCACCATCAGTTTGTTCAGTTTGTAGTATTGATTTACTAAGTTTGTTTACTCTGTTAGTCATTTTGTGAAGTTTGTAGTATTGATTTACTAAACTTGTTCACCATGGGACTCACTTGTACAAATTCAAACCTGAAATTGTTATACCCTGCTTATTAAAATCTTAAAGAACGAATAGTTGTCATTGCTGGCCAAGAAGTACCGGCAACTACAAAGCCCAAGAGAAAAACTGCTACACAGCAAGGTTAGTTGAATACTAAAGAAGGCCAAGGTCATCTAATTAGTTTACACTTGAGATTGACAAACTTACATGAGATCTTCCTGCAGGAGGTTCAACATTATATGATCTTCAGCAAGCGCTTGAAGATTACTTGCCACTTCTATTGGGATTAGTGAAAGATGGTATATCAACCTCTATACTTTCTATGTTATGTAGATATAACATATAAGGATTTGTACATTAATTATAATGTGTTGTATGATAGTAGTTTTATCACTAAGCTTAATCCTTGACAGTTGTATAATTACATTGTAAACAACAGGTTCATAGACTCAGTGATAAAACAGAAATTCATCCATCATTAGATCTAATCTCAAATAGGATTGTTTGGACAATGTGAATCCTTCAGTCATTTGCTGATACTAAAGACATATCAGAAAAAGATAAGAATTTTTGTACTCACAACATGAAACTAGAGATCACTCTCTCGACATGTAGTTGCAGACATTGAGTAAAGAAACAGGAAAAATATGAAATTTACTCAAATAACTGCATTCTAAACCAGCTTCAGCCAATCATGACAATAATCAATCAAAAAAACATATGAAATAGAAAAGATCTGCTAAGTATAACAAAAATCAATAGGTGTAAGGCTGCATTTGAGTTGGGACGCAAGAAAGTCAATCCCAACTTTCTCTCAGATTTGGTAGCAGAATTTACAAAAATCATGAAACAGCACTTGGTGAGGATTGCAAAGAGCTCTTTTTCTCACTACTTTAAATAAATTTTTTTTAAAAAAAAAACATTTCACGATCTTTGGAAATTCTTACTATGAGTAAATATTCCAAAATCACAAATTAATTCACATTTGAAAGCATCTGCTTCACTGAACCATGGGCTCCATGTGTATGTACTACAAACCTTATATGATGTGCATATCTACAATTCGTCCTTTGAAAATGTCCATGCATTTACCATTTGCATCTTTCATCAGCAGATTTGACATGCATGAGGGTTTGGAGAGAGAGGAAGAAGGTACATGCATGAGGGTTTCGAGAGAGAGGAAGAAGGTGTACCTCAGCCCTCAGCCCAACTGTCAGACGGCGATGGCAACGATGATGGAGGAACTCATGGCCATCGCGATCCACACAATACTTGGATTTATAGCCCCGTTTGGCCGTGAAAAATCACCTCCCGCCATTACTCTCGCGCTGTCTCCCGCCATCACTCCCGCCCTGGCTCCCCAATCCCATCCCGCGGTAAGGGATTGCGATGGGCTCGAGACGCAATCCACCTCCGGAGTCACCAATCCGAAGGGATTTGACGAATCCCGCGAAGAATCCCTCGCAACGAGGTCCGTTCTTATCCGAACGCTATCCCAAACGCGTCGTCGGTCGTGCGGGGCGGGATTTAACTCCGCAATCCATCGTAAGCCGTCCGTTACCGATCGAATCCACCTGTCCAAACGGGCCCTTAGCTTTTCATTCTTAGACTGATTTACCTGAGGTTTTCATCACATTTTAAGAGGTAAAGTACTAAAATGTGATACCATCAGTGTTGAAACACAATCTATCTACCTCTGAGCCATAGGTTGAAACTTAGATGGCAAAGACCTTCAACAGGTGTGCCATGAGTACAAATTTCATATAGATGTGCAACCCAAGGGTGGGTCATTGAATCATGACCCAAAATATAGAAAAACATATTGATACCATTGGACAACTAAACCACACATGCTTCATTTCTTTTGTCGGACAATTTTTCTAACTTATTATTCAAATTTTCTCATATAAGCTTGACCTGCTTGATCAACGGACCAGAGTTATTTTAGTCCTCAATCCCTATTGTTTCATGTGGTGTGGTCCACTTAGGCTTTGTATATTCTTCAATTTTGGGCTCATTTTCTAAAATGACTTGGCAAAAACGATGGACAGCATGGATAAAATACATACATCATAGTGGGTTACTTAGCAATCCACATGCATTTTTAAGGGCATTTTAATCATTTTCTATCTCAAGCATGATGGCATCCAACAAAAAGATAATGACCGTTAACAGCAATTAAGTTAGGAGGTACCTCAAAACATCACAAAATCATGAAACCTAAAGGGAAGTTGGCTTAGAAATGAAAAGATGAAGGGGTGTCTATAAATATAAAAAATTTAAAGGGCTGCATATTAAAAAAACACACAAAGGACACCTCATTATTTCAAAGACAAGCATTCACACATGAGGCTTGGGCAAATGTGTGTGAGATTCACCCCATTCATTAGCTGGTCCTGAGATTTTAGCTGGTCCATTCATCAAGTGGGCCACATGAGCACACAAAAAATTGGATCCTTAAAAAAGTCACAAGTATAAAATGGTCCACATTTGATTTAAGTGTGTGTTCCACCTGATGGGTGGGCCAGAATATTTTTAAAGCCGGGATACATGCATGCTCCGGTTATCCTTCCTGATGAACATCATGGATTTCGTACACGTGTGAGATGCGAACGGTCCACATAATTCCATTGCGTACAAGTGGGGTCCATGATTTAGTAATCCAGGCCGTTGATATGATAGAGACCAAAGTGGATGGAGTATATTTGAAAAAAAAATCCAGAATGGACGATCATAACCAATCCGATCTCTGACCATCATCCAAGAAAATGACCATGCGTTTTTCCAGACTATTTATTCTTAGGCCACTGATCAAAGGATCAAAACTATCTCATCCGGGAAAAAATCAGGCACTGTCCCATCCACCGTTGGTTATTCACATCCCAAAACTATGAACCGTACATGAACAAAGTGGACCACCGGATTTCAAACGCTAAAAACACCTCTTCGCGTTGAGGCCAAGCTCTTTCTAGACCCGTTCAGGCACTGTCTGCGCCCCAGGCTCACATTAGCAACCATCCTCCCTAACACGCCCTCTCCTTCTCCAACCCCATGCAATTCTTCCCACTTGGGTTCACATCTTCACGACCCACCACACATCTCCCATTTCTCAATTTCCGTTACACACGAGAAACCCACATCTAACCGTCCATCTCCCCTTATATAATCCCAACCACCCATCACATTCTTCCCCTGCAAAACTAACAACAAAAAGAATTTAAAAAAAGAAGAAGAGAGTAGTAGACATGAAAACAACTTATAGCTTCTTGATAGCAGTTTTACTAGCAACCGCGATCGCAGACGCGGCCACAACATTCATCGAGTCAATGAATGGTGTTCAGGCAAGTCAGGGTAGTGGGCTAAGTGGATTCATTGCCAAGAGAAGCGGTTTTCGGAAGCGTTTCCACAGCACTGGGACCGATATGGGTCCCGCAACCAAGCAGTACTCACAAGACAAAGCACTCGAACAGTCTACTAGCAGCAGCGTCATGGCGAGTCAGGTTACAAAAAGAGGCCGTTTTCGGATGCCGGGAAGAAGACATGATGAACGTCTACATGGCATTGGGACCAACATGAAGCCCGCGGTCGGACGGTCACAAATAATATCTAGGAAGAAGAAACATCTTCCTGGGAAATGCATGTTCAACTGCAAGAAGTGCACTACGCACTGTTAGAAGTTTGTAGTTCACTTGTTTGTTTGTTATTCCCGCAGTTTTTCTTTTTCTTTTTTTCTTCTTCTTTCGTTTTATGTAATGATGTGTGGCCCACTTGGGTCCACATGCTGACATGTTCTGATTATTAGAATCGTCTATGTTCTGGATATGCTACACTAGATGGGCTACCGATTGCAACTGATTATATAACCAGTACCACTTTGTGTAGATGAATGTAGGGCTCATGTTCTACTCTAAAATCAAAGATCAGGATTCCAACCATCCCACTATTGGAGTGGATTAGTGCGTGTTGTCTTGACCGTGGGGACCACCTTGATGTATGTGTTGCATATCCACGCTGTCCATCAATTATTTCAGATAGTTTTGGGGCATGGACCCAAAAATGAAGAAGATCCAAATTTCAGAGTAGACCACACACGGGGGATTGAATGCCTACCATTAAAACTTCTCAAGGGCCACCAAAGGTTTGGATCAAGCTGATATTTATCTTTTCATTTCATCCATGTCTATGTGACCTTATCAATAGGTTGGATGGAAAATAAACATTATGGTGGACCCTAGGAAGTTTTTAATGGTGGGCATTAAATGAGTATTGTTTTGAGTGCACGGTCTCCATTGATACATACCAATGTCCTGGGTGGTAGTGCTCTCATTATCATCACAAATTTCAGCAAACACTTTTTCTAAATTAGAAATTTTCAAGTCCCCAAAGACTTGAATTAATTCCTTAGTTAGACTAGGTTCCAATTCCTCTTCTTCTATCAAGCAGTGCATGAAATTCAGCTCATGAATCTCATTATTGTCAATGAGCTACTTACATAGATTGAAAGTATTTAACTCTAGGGTTATGTTACCAAAAGACAAGTTCATCATTCCATTCCTGTAATTTATGATTGCATTTGAAGTTGTTAGGAATTAGCGACCTAAAATGATGGGAACTTGAGCATTAACATTTACATATGGTTCAGTGTCTAGTACAATAAAATCTACAGGGAAGTAGAATTTCTCCACTTCGACTAGCTAGTCCTCTAAAATTTCCCGTAGTACCTTAACAGAGCGATCAGTGAGTTGGAGTGTAATCGTGGTTGGTTTAAGCTCGCCTACATTTGTTGGTAAACTAAATAAGGTACTAAGTTTACACTTGCACCCAAATCTAGCAAAGCATGCTCATGCTCATGCGTGATATTTTGTACAACTGAAATTATTGGACAATCCTTTGTGTCATGGTCTGCACCACCACAAATGCTACAAAAATTACTTAAGGAAGTGTTTTTTTTTAAAAAAAAAAAAAAAAATCATATCAACCTTCCTAATTTTCAAGGCTTCGACTTTTCTAACCAATACAACGAATTTTGCATTAAGGTCGTCTTCCTCTCTTAAGACATACATCCCCGCTTTCTCTCTAGGAATAGGTATAGTTTGGTCTGGTTTAGCAAAGACATCTCATGTCTGCGTATTCTCTGATAACATGTCTAGAAAATCTCAAGCCTTATTATGATCTTTGTCAAGAAAGGTTCTACCATACATCATCTCTATGAACTGACGGATATCCACGGTGAGTCCCTTTCGAAACGCATCAATCACTTACCATGGTTCATAACCATGATGTGGACAAGTAAATAGAAAGTCTTTGAAGCTCTCCCAAGCTTGGAAAAATAGTCCATTCCCCTTTTGGGAGAACGACATAATTTCTTATTTAAATGCATTTATTTTGTGCTCAGGAAAGAATTTTTTCAAAAACTCTCTACTTAAGGCTTGCCATGTAGTGATGGTATTAAGTCTTAGAGAGTTAAGCCATGCTTTAGCCCGATCCTTTAGAGAGAATGAGAATAACCTAAGCTTAAGTGCATCCTTTACTTGTACTGTTGCAATTACTTCCTCAAAGTCCTTGAGGTGCAAGTATGGGCTTTCAGAATCCAAGTCATGAAATTTAGGAATCAATTAAATCACACCTGGTTTAAAATCAATGTTCCCTATGTGAGCAAGAAATACTATGCAAGATGGTAAAATTGATCTCTCAGGGTATATACGTTCATATAAAGTCCATAGTTGGTTTAACACATTCCTATGAACTTCATTTTCATCCTCAAGAGGAGGATTATATTGATTTTCTTTATTTTGATTTATAGTTAGATTTGAAAATTTTGGATTTGGATTATTAACTGGATCTGCCATGAAATTTAAGTGATGTTGAGTGTCTCATCTAAGTGAATAATCAAGGCCTGGAACTAGTCCGCTTTCGGAGGAGAGTCGATTGTTTTGATCTTTACTCCAACGGGACATAAACTATCCACACAACACAATAAATACCACTAATTTGAATAGTAAGTATGATACTTAAAATAAAAATAAAAACTTAACCAACAACCCAAGCGACAGGGCTGACCATAAAGGTTCAATCCACAAAATAAAATAAATCAACAACCTAGGTGACAGGGTTGACCATGAGGGTTCAATCTACAAAGTAAAAATAAATTAACAACTTAGGCGGCAGAGCCGACCATAAGAGTTCGAACCACAAAGCAAAAATAAAAATAAATCAACAAAAGTAAAACTAATACAAAAATTAAACTATGCTAATATGGAAAATAGATTCAGCGGATGATCTTTGTGATTAAGCAACAATTGTAGGACAACCATAACACTTGGGTGATAAAATCTCAAGCAGTGATACCTTATGTCACAGTTAGTGCTTAAAACACCCAACTGAATTTACTTTTAAAGGAAAATAAAAAATCTATAGAAATTTTGGAGGGTTTAGAAGAGAACTTACCTTAGTTATCCTGCACAGATCTAATCTATCTCAGTCTCTCATTGACAACGACGCCAAAAACTTGATTGCTTGCCTCTAAGTGCAGAGATTCGTAAGTAATATCCCGTGAATACAGGGTCGATCCCACATGGACATGAATTGCGAGAAGGAGAAAATCAAATATAAAATAAACTAAGTAATAAAAACTAAATTGATGATTTGATTTTGAGAGTTTTGAATGGATGTAATTTAACTAAATTAAAACAACACTCAAGCTTCAAAGTTCCACACATAGGTTAATGTTCCAAAATCATGATGACTTGGATAACACAATTAGGATCTGAGCACTATGGTCGGTCTAATCAAAAAATAAAATAATTTAAATATTTTAAATAAATGATATAAAAGATTAGAAAATCATGGATTTGCACAATTGATATATATTCTCAAGCACTAGTGATTTTAAGAATTCATATCTATAAGATAATGAATATTAAAAAATGTAATAGGTTGAGAACCTCTCCTATCTAAGAAATCTAATTGATTCATGGTAAGCCTATCCATTAATGTGGATTACAGATGATGGAAACATATGGATCTCACATTAGGATAAAAAACTAAACCTAAATAATAGATAACATGCACACACTATTCTTCTCATCATCAAAACAATCAATCTCATAACTATGAAAATATTAAATTAATGTGCTTCATTTCTAGCTTGTGTAGGACCCGTATTCTAGTCCGTACTGTTCTATAAGCTTCCGCGATCCTTCCGGTTGAATTCCGGCAATCCTCGACCCGTATCCGATGTTTGCGCACGATCATAAGCCGAGTCCTGCATACCGAAGCTGGCTCGAACTAAAACCTGTACCTTGTGACCGCACCGTCGCCACGACTCGTGCACTAAATCGATACCCAGGCTAGAATATGTAGGCCCACGTTCATTTCGAAGAAAACACCGCACGTTACAAACTTCGAGGGAATCTCTACGACCTATCCCATCAATCGCCTTCATTTCGAAGAAAACACCGCGCATTACAAACTTCGAGGGAATCTCTACGACCTATCCTATCAATCAAGTACACATCACACATTAAGTCAAGTACAAGCAACCCATACCCCATCCTTACCTCTGTCTTACACAAGCTACCCAAAGTTAACCCTTTCATCACTTCATCCATCATTCAACCCATCACCCATCCTTATCATCCTATCACTTCTCTCTTTCCTTCATTTCTCAAAAACCTCTCCCAAGCAATAAGCTTCACACGTGCAAGCTCCCTCTCTCCCAAACCACAAGTGTGGCCCACCTTCTCATCTCTCATCCACACCATCAAAGCCTCATCGACCTCCATCAAAAGTGTAGGTAAGGAGCTAAGGAGGCTAAGGGACCAAAGAGAAGGCCTAGAGGTGGGTGATCCATCGTTAATTCTTATTTTAGGGCCCACTTGTTGGTGGGACCAATTTCAATGTATGTGATGTATCCATGAGGGGCCCATAGTGGCGAGGTCCCTCTATCACCGTCTCCCTCTCTCTCTCTCTCTCTCTCTCTCTCTCTTTCTTTGTATGATGATGACGATGAAGGGGTGTGTGGCCCATTTGGTGTGTATGTGTCCCACCATGAAGCATATATTATCCAAGCCATTCACCTTCGTGTGGGACCTATCTGATGGATGTGTTGGATCTGCTCCATCCAACTCGTTAGTGGGCCTGGATGGGTGGTAAAAACACAAGTATCAGGTGATCCAAACAAGTGGGCCACGTACATGTGGGACCCACCATGATGTTGTGTTTATCCATGTCGTCCAGCGTCCCTGAACGCTGGACGTGTGATGGTGGCTAACATGGAGTGCGTGCACTGACATGGGTGTGTACTAACAATTAAAAAAAAGTTCTTTTTTTAAAAGTTTGTGGTAGGCCGCTCATGTAGGCCCCACCTTGATGCATGTAGATAATCCGCGCCGTCCATTTCGTTGCTTAGCCCATTTTAGGCGTTGAGCCAAAATTTGAGACCAATCTGATAATCAAGTGGGCCATAGCATAAGAAATAGAGTTTTCTACTGTTAAAACCTACCTGATGATTCTACACACCGAAACATACCCAATATTGGACTTGTTTTGTCAGTCTCCCACTGCGTCTCCCACTGCATCGTGGTCGGTTGGAAAGGAGTGTGGCCTTACTCGCCTGAGGGTAGGGGGCAATACTAAGCTGAGTTTGACCAGCTTGTGAATGGGTCCGCTATCGACGTGCCGGATAGGTATTGGTAGACTATTGGCCAGGCAGATAGTGAGGTTTCTTACGCTCACTTGGACTGTGCGGCTAGGAGAGTGGCAGTGCCATTTGAAGTGTACTAAACCCCAGTGATTATCCTGAATAAGAACTGTACTAATATATGATGAGGATTGACATGCTTGAGCTGCATCTTGCATCTCATGGTCTTAACATGACCGATATCATTCACATTTTACACCGCATAGCCTTGGTACGGTTGATTGCATTCATGTACTTATCAGCATGATTTCGCATTACTCTGACCTTACATTATGAATACGCTTATATTGCGCACACACTTACACTACCCTCTAAGCTTTGTATAAGCTTATGCACGATTGATGCGTGCAGGTGACGCCAGGACGCAGCCGTAGGATAGTAGTAGCAGGAGCGTGCGGTCGACCTTTTGGAGTTTCCGTTATTTGTATTCTATTGTATTTCCTTTTATACGTATTGTACTCAAAGTTTTGATCATAGTGGATTTTGTTATGGTGTTCTTGTGGTTATTATTCGTAAGTTATGTTTATGGTTATGCTCATTACAAATCAAATTGATGATTAGAAATCCTCCTTATAGCATCCTAGGATTGGAACTTGGTGTATGGGTGCCGGGAGCCGAGAATGGGGTACTACGGAGGCTGTCAGCGTCGGATTCGGTGATTGAGAATTTTATGAGCTCAATTTCTGAGTTCGGGGTGTGACAGAAGTTCGTATCAGAGCATAACTTGGGAGTAAGCGAGAACATCATCACATGTTTGTTATGAGTTTAGAATGATTAAGTTCCGAGTGCGTAACCTTCCGATTGAGTTCCCTAAAATGAGATTTTCAAGGTTGATTGGCGTCCTTATTCTTCTTATAGGACATGTCGCGCAGGCCAGTGACCCGATCGACTCCCACTCCACCACCTGAGGCTCAAGCTTTACCACCTGTACCTCCCGTTTTACCGCCAGAGATCCCTGCTCCCCTGCCTGAGGATGACATTCCTCCACCTGAAACTGGCGCGGATCTGACCGTACCTGTGAGTGCCTCTCAGTTACAATAGATGTTGTAGGCTGTAACGGCTGCGATTCAGGGACAGGGCAAGCGCCCAGTTATTTCTCCAGTCCAGGTCGAGCAGGAGCGCATGAGCGCCTTTCTTCGTGAGTTCAAACAACTCGATCCTCCGCGTTTCCAGGGCGAGACAGATCCGACAGCAGCTGAGAGGTGGCGCTCTGATGTAGAGAAGATTTTTGATACTATGACATGTACGACCCAGGAGTGAGTCCGGTTGGCCGTATTCCTTCTCCAGGGTGAGGCAGAGCATTGGCGGACCTCCGTTACCCATGTCGTAGGACCTAATTATGTTTGGACATGGGAGAACTTTATCAACCAATTTGAGGAGCAGTACTTCCCTGACCACATTCGACGTTAGAGAGCACTGGAGTTCGATACTGGTGCAGGGGAACATGATCGTGGCGTAGTACGCAGCCCATTTTGTAGCGCTATCGAGGTTCGCGTCATATGTGGTAGATGATGAGGGGCGGAAGGCCCGCTATTTCGAGAACAGCTTACATTACGGTCTTCGAGGCCGTGTTATTGGGCATAAGCTCCCACTTTTTAGGCTGTAGTACAGTGGGCTCAGATTTATGAGATTGAGTGGTCTGTTGAGGGTCAAATATTGCATATTAGACCCCATTTATTATTTGGATTTACGAGCACAATATTGTTTAACGCTCGGTTTTAACTGTGTTTGTGATGCAGGGTGTATTTATGAGTGTGGCCTGAAAAGAATGCTAAAGGCATGGATTGAATGCACAGAAATCACCAAGGTAAGGGACGGACTCTAGGGGACCAAGATCGACGCCAAGGATCCAAGAAAACTGAGAAAATGAAGCTCGAGCGGCCCAAAATTGATCCAGAATGCAAGATCGTAGGGTTTCCACCATCTGTTCAACTTGAAACTTCATATACGGCCTGAAGACCATATATTAACCGTACACGTCGAATTTCAGCCCTCAAATCACCCTAGAAGTGGCCCAACGAACAGATTAGCCCCTTAAATCATTAAGTGGGGCCCGCCTGACATCTGGATTACTTCAATTTTGGACTCAACGCCTGAAATGAGATGAGAAAAAGTATGGACGGATCGAATTTCTTATATACATCACCTTGGGACCCACATGAGCGATGCACGTGTATAGGGTGGTGCTCCAGCCGTGCACCGGTTTTTGGGAACTCGGTCAGCAAGTGCTGACCGAGGATTCCTTGAAGGAAACTCAGACGCAACAGCATCTAACGCTGTCCGACCAAGTGGTTGACAGTGGGGCCCATCCCTCGTATAGTTTATACATCTGATCCATCCAATGTACCTGGGAGGCAAAACCGACCGTATCCCACCTGTTATCTGGGTCCCATGCTTGCACCCAGGTAATCTTCACCGTAAAACGCAAGACGGATGGCTGGGCTATAATTCAGTGGGCCACGACAGAAGCTCGTCCAAAACAGATCATCTCCAAACGGTTTTCTGAGCCGGAAACAATGAACGGAGTGGATTTCATCGAAACCCCCGAACATGGACCCCACGGCATCAACACAAATGGTGACACGTAAAGGACTTGTGTCCGTAAAAACCGGCCACTGTGGGCCGGTTGTTGTACCTTGATCGTTGTCGGATCGTTGATCCATACCGTCTAAACGCAGGAGAGGGGGGTTACAACCCTTCCTATGGTGTCAGAAGGAGCTACGGGGATGGATTTTCCCTTGAACGTGGTCCACACGCAGCTGCTAGTGCGTATTTTCTTTGGTTGCATAAAACATCTTCAACGGCGAAGTAGAGTCGGTTTTGGAAACCGACTTGCTTGTTACACATTCCACCGACCCAGCCACGGTCAGTGGATGCTATAAGAGAGAAAAGAAAGAGGGAGAATGGGGGAAGCTTGGACGTCTGCACAGAGGAAGATATTGAGAGTTTTTTTTTTATATTTTCTTTTTGTTTATTTTGGATTTAGCTAAATCATGTTTTTGGGCTAAACCTCTTAGCTAGGGCTAAGAGGTGAAGCTTGTAGCGTGATGGGAGACTTTTAACTTGTGTTTTTTTTTTTTTTTTTTTTTTACACTGAATTGGATTTGATATTAGTTTTATTATTAAGGGAATGTTTTTAGTTTTTAATGGTCTGTTGTGATTGAAATTACAATAGGTCTGCGATAGCTTTGAGCATGTTCCTTCCTTCTTATGATTATGACGTCAGGAAGCCCTGTTGTTCACCATCGTCTCCTGGGCATGGTTAGATGTCAGTACCTTTCTTAACCTTCATATCATATTAATTGGTTGGTAATTAGTTTAATTCTGTTGTTTACTTTGTCTCCTGGGCATGGTTTGGTGATGGAATCCATTCTAATTCTTCCACCTTTCATCTCTTGAAAACTATATCAAGGGAAGTTCAGTTTGATTTTCATGGTTACACCCTTCAACTGGATGAAGAAGGACTCTAAGTCCAGTTGAGTTTTTGATGTAGGTATAAGATCTCCCTGATCTCTACAAGTGGATCCTTTGAATCCCTAATGTCCTTTCCTCTGAATTCTCTTAGTTTTAGATAATTATTTCATCATTATTCCTCAAATTACACTCGATTTAGATTTCATCTTAGTCTAATTCTAGTTCTACTTAGTTTCAGATAACGTACAGGTTTCAGTCCCTGTGGATTCGACCTCGGTCTTACCGAGTTTATTACTACATCACAACCCTATACTTGGGGAGTGAACAAGTTTTTGGCGCCGTTGCCGGGGACTGACGGCTACGATTCTCTGAAATTAATTGGTTTTAGAATTAGATTAAGATTAAGATTGTACTAACTTTAATTTTATATTTTTCTTTCTTAGAACTAACTTTCCTGTTTTGTAGGGTCTTTGATAGATCGTCTAAATTGATAACTTCGTCCTAATTTCTCTACTTTTTCTATTTTTTTTAAAAGATTTGGTCTTATCTCTTTTAAGGAAACTGACTTTCTTGTTTCATTTTGCAGGTTTTAACTTAGGAACACTACATCTGGTAACTTCTTTTCAAAATCCTCTCTTTCTTTCTAGATTTTTTCATTTCTCTCATTTAGGTTTAAGTTTAGAATCTGAATTGAGATTATGGCTGCAAATCAACCTCAAGCACTGCCTCCACCTGAGAATGAGGATGTCCATGATGAGAATGAGGTACATCAAGCATCCCGGCCTCGTACTTTACGCGATTATTTACAACCGGCAGGGGTGAGCACGCCCTCATGTATGGTTTTTCTTGAGAATACGGGACATATGAATATCAAGCCAGGGGTGATACAACTCCTTCCTAAATTTCATGGGCTTGAATCCGAAGAACCGTATCTACACTTGAAAGAGTTTGATGAGATTATAACCACTTTATATTCTCCAAACGTGTCTGAGGACACAGTCAGGCTGAAACTCTTCCTATTTTCTTTGAAAGAAAAAGCTAAGACGTGGTTGCATTCACTACGTCCTAGATCTATTGGCACATGGAATGATATGCAAAGAGAGTTCATAAAGAAATTTTTTCCATATCATAAAACGAACACTCTTAGAAAATCAATCATGAACTTCACCCAAAGGGAGGATGAAAGATTCTTCCAATGTTGGGAGCGGTTCAAGGATCTTGTCAGCTCTTGCCCACAACATGGTTTTGAAACGTGGCGTATTACGCATTTTTCTATGATGGGCTGACATCCTCTATGCGCCAATTGGTTGAGACAATGTGTAATGGAGAATTCATGAATAAAAATGTCGATGATGTGTGGGATTACTTGGATAGACTTGCTGAAAACGCACAATCATGGGACACATACCTTAAATCAAGTACCACTTCTAGGCCCACTCAATTAAAGGAAAGGGGTGGGGCATACATGCTGAAAGAGGATGATGATATCAATGTTAAAGTGGCTAATCTCATAAAGAAATTCGAGGCCATGGAATCAAGGAAGGATAAGGGTAAGGAAGTTGTTTGCGGTATTTGTGGTTGTAACAGTCACACAACCGAAAAGTGTCCAACCATATCTGCCTTTCAAGAGGTACTGACTGAACAATCCAATGCTGTAAATAATTATCAAAGACCTTTCAATGGACCTACATCTAATACATATAATCCCGGTTGGAGAAATCATCCAAACTTCAGTTGGAGGAATGGACAAACGGCTACTCCTCAAGGTTTCTTCAATCAAATTCCAAATCAAGAGAAACCTCAAGAGGATCTGGTTCAAAAACATATTCGAGAACAAGAGCTACTTAATCAGAATTTGGCACAAGCATTCCATGATATCCATACAGTATTAGGAACGCTTGCATCGTCTATTCAAAGGATAGAGTCACAATTAACAAGTGGAGGAAAGGGGATGTTTCCTGCTCACCCTCTCCCCAATTCCAAGCCGCAATATGAAATAAGTGACCCTAGCTCTTCAAGCCAGATGGAACAAGCTAAATCCATCACTACTCTTAGAAGTGGGAAGATCATTGACAAAACCATTCCGGTTAGGGCTGAAAAACCTAAGGACCCGGAAGTGGACAAAGAAGATGGATCTAGCTATGTCCCACCAGAGGTAGAACCGGAACCTCAGGAGAAGCCAGTTGCTCCATTCCCCCAACGATTGGTTGCACCGAAATCTCTCTCTAACTCTCAGGATATTCTAGAGGTGTTGAAACAAGTGAAGATCAACATCCCACTACTGGATGCTGTAAAACAAATACCTTCATATGCCAAATTTCTGAAAGACTTATGTACGACCAAAAGACGGCATAATATTCAAAAGAAAATCTTCTTGACTGAGAAAGTGAGTGCCATCCTAAAGCAAGATGCGCCGCAGAAATTCAAAGATCCTGGTAGTCCAATCATATCATGTGTAATCGGGGACTATCGATTGAGCACACACTTCTTGACTTAGGAGTAAGCGTCAATCTGATTCCCTACTCGGTATACAAACAGTTAGGTTTGGGTGAATTAAAACTCACCCCAACCACACTACAACTTGCTGATCGCTCTGTTCGTTTACCAAGAGGAATAATTGAGGATGTATTGGTCCAGGTCGATAGATTTTACTACCCTATAGATTTTATCATCCTGGATACCGAACCCATCAGTAACATGAGCACTCAAATTCCCATCATTCTTAGTCGCCCATTCCTTGCCACTTTAAACGTAAATATCAATTGTAGGAATGGTGTCATGACTATGTCTTTCGGGAATATGACATTGGAGTCAAACATATTTTTCAATACAGGCAAACAGTTAGAGGATGAGGACGTTTTTCACGATATTAACATGATTGACACTTTCGTGGACGATACGACACCTTTGACTTTACCCTCTAACCCTCTAGAGACCCGCCTAACTCGCTCCCATAATTTTAATGATGACATGACTAGGGAGACGTGTGCCATACTTGATGCTGCATATGTACTTGAAGTTAACCGGTGGAGGCCACAATTTGAAAAGTTGCCCCAAACCGATGTAGTGTCTCTATCGTCTAACCTCAAAGTACCGAAGCGTGGCCTAAAAGCTTTACCTTCTGATTTGAAATATGCCTATTTAGGTCAAGAAAAGATAAACCCAGTGGTGATTCCATCCCACCTTGAGAACAATTAGGAGAGTATGCTCATTTCTACTCTCGAAGAAGATAAAGGAGCTATTGGACATATCATCACAGATCTCGATAGGATGAATGAACTCCTTTCAACTGAATGTTTCGACTCTTTGGATGATTACTTGGCACACTTTGTAGATTCAAACGATCCCATGATACAAGAAATAGTGGATGTCTCGCAATACAATACCTCGGTAATTGTGATGGACCGAGAGGACCCTTACTCTGAAGTACCTCCTCCCCCAGATCCTGAATATTTACCATCACAGGAGGAGGAGCTAAGAATTGAACCAAAGATTGAAACTTCGGCGTGTGTGAAGACTACACCACCTACTAAAAATTTTTCTGAATTTCACTTACTTGTAGTCTTTGATTCATCATGGTATACTAACTCCAAAATTTTTTCTACCACAGGAGAATCATATATACTTTAGACACTTCAGACAATTAAAAGAAAACTTTATGCTGAGGTCCCTCAACTTCTCTAGACATTCATGCTCCAAGACATCCAAGCCTACTGTAAAACGGGCTTTTGGATGATCTTGTTGAAAAACCTTCTGAGAAATTTACCGAGATACTGGCCAATGGAAGAACCTGGATGTATGAGTGAGCAGATTTTTCGTGCTTCCACAGTGGAGGTATAGGTAGGTTTATCGCTTTCTTAGGACTAGGGTAGTTGCCTTTATTGGCTGACTGAAGACGTTAAACTTAGCGCTCCTAGGAGGCAACCCAGCTTTCCATTTCATTTTCCTAGTTCAATGTTTGTGGGTAACATTGTTGCAAACCCTCACGAGACTACAACTCATCCACTAGGGGCAACCTAGGGGTTTAAAGGCTTGTTGCATACGCTAAATGCAATCGAGAGTACCTGCGAAAGTGGTGTAGGTAGAATTTTATTTTTATTATTTTTGTTATACTTCTGTTGGTTTCTCTTGTTCTGACTCGCTCTTACGTAGATATCTTTGGAAAGCCTCTTGATTCTTTCGTCCAGGTACTATCTTCCCATCACTCCTCATTGATTTTCATTGTCCCTTGTGCATTGCATGCTCATATCTTTTACATTAAGGATAATGTAGATTTTAGGTTGGGGGTGGGAGATTAGGTTACCTAATCAGTGTTTTCTTGGTCTTGAGCAAAAATTGTGAAAATTTTTAAATTTTTCTGGTATTTCTTGTGAATTTGAAGTGATTTTGACAGCCATCTAGGGCACTTAGAATTTCAAGATACGTGATGTTAGTAATGTATGACTCTCGGATTCAATTATCTATTAGATTTTACAGTTGAGTTGGACTTATTAATCCATGATTAGAAGTTTTAAACATTGATTGAATCATGATTTTACATGTCACATCTCACTTACACATTAAGGTTTCAGTTCCATATTGAAGGATTAACTTGGTAATCACTGAGCATGAAAGGAACCGGCCTGAAATATTTTGCATCAGGGTATAAAAAAAAAAGAGAATTGAAAAGGTTGGGCAATTAATCTTCACCATAGGTTTGCTCCCTATAGGTGTGGATTCGATTTCCCATGGTTAACAGTTGAAAAGAGTTAGGCGACTAATTTCACCATAGGTTTGCTCCCTATAGGTGATAATTTGATTCCCCTCTTGACATTCTTTTAATAATAATAATTAAAAAAAAAAAAGAAGAAAAAGAAGAAGAAGAAGAATATCAAAATCAAATCAAAGTTGGTAGGATGATTTATGGGGCATGTTTTGTTTTGGGTTGTCATGAATTCTCTTATTCGTTACTAATGATATCATGAAATAAAGAAGTGAATAGTAATGTTGCTAAGCCGAGTTACACTTTACACTCATGGGTCCCAATGTTTAAAATTTTTCTAATCAAGGGATTAATACTTTGAACTTGACTATAAAATTTACCGTGCGCTGGAGGCCAGGAAAAAAATACTGCCCAACATTCATGAATCTTAGAATTCTCGTATCTAAATTATTTTTCAAGAATCACTAGAGTTCATAGAAATCATCCTATACTTCTCAATTTATTTTTCGCATACTTTGCTCGGGACTAGCAAAATGCTGGTTGGGGGTTGTGTTGAGGGTCATATATTGTATATTAGACCCCATTTATTACTTGGATTTACGAGCACAATATTGTTTAACGCCCGGTTTTAACTGTGTTTGTGATGCAGGGTGTATTTATGAGCGTGGACTGAAAAGAATGCTAAAGGCATGGATTGAATGCACAGAAATCACCAAGGTAAGGGAAGGACTCTAGGGGACCAAGATCGACGCCAGGGATCCAAGAAAACTGAGAAAATGAAGCTTGAGCGGCCCAAAATTGATCCAGAATGCAAGATCATAGGGTTTCCACCATCTGTTCAACTTGAAACTTCATATACAGCCTGAAGACCATATATTAATCGTACACGTCGAATTTCAGCCCTCAAATCACCCCAGAAGTGGCCCAACGAATAGATTTGCCCCTTAAATCATTAAGTGGGGCCCGCCTGACATCTGGATATACTTCAATTTTGGACTCAACGCCTGAGATGAGATGAGAAAAAGTATGGACGGATCAGATTTCTTATATACATCACCTTGGGACCCACATGAGCGATGCATGTGTATAGGGTGGTGCTCCAGCCGTGCACCGGTTTTTAGGAACTCGGTCAGCAAGCTCTGACCGAGGATTCCTTGAAGGAAACTCAGACGCAATAGCATCGAACGCTGTCCGACCGAATGGTTGACAGTGGGGCCCATCCCTCATACAGTTTATACATCTGATCCATCCAATGTACCTGGGAGGCAAAACCGACCGTATCCCACCTGTTATCTGGGTCCCATGCATGCACCCAGGTAATCTTCGCCGTAAAACGCAAGACGGACGGCTGGGCTATAATTCAGTGGGCCACGACAGAAGCTCGTCCAAAAGCGATCATCACCAAACGGTTTTCTGAGCCGAAAACAATGAACGGAGTGGATTTCATCGAAACCCCCGAACATGGACCCCACGGCATCAACGCAAATGGTGATGCGTAAAGGACTTGCGTCCATAAAAACCGGCTGTTGTGGGCCGGTTGTTGTACCTTGATCGCCGTCGGATCGTTGATCCAAACCGTCTAAAAGCAGGAGAGGGGGGTTACAACCCTTCCTATGGTGTCAGAAGGAGCTATGGGGATGGATTTTCCCTTGAACGTGGTCCACATACAGTTGCTAGTGCGTATTTTCTTTGGTTGCGTAAAACATCTTCAATGGCGAAGTAGAGTCGGTTTTGGAAACCGACTTACTTGTTACACATTCCACCGACCCAGCCACGGTCAGTGGATGCTATAAGAGAGAAAAGAACGAGGGAGAATGGGGGAAGCTTAGACGTCTGCACAGAGGAAGATATTGAGAGTTTTTTTTTTATTTTCTTTTTGTTTATTTTAGATTTAGCTAAATCATGTTTTTGCGCTAAACCTCTTAGCTAGGGCTAAAAGGTGAAGCTTGTAGCATGATGGGGGACTTTTAACTTGTATTTTTTTTATTTACACTGAATTGGATTTGATATTAGTTTTATTATTAAGGGAATGTTTTTAGTTTTTAATGGTCTGTTGTGACTGAAATTACAATAGGTCTGCGATAGCTTTGAGCATGTTCCTTCCTTCTTATGATTATGACGTCAGGAAGCCCTGTTGTTCACCATCGTCTCCTGGGCATGATTGGATGTTGGTACCCTTTTTAACCTTCATATCATATTAATTGGTTGGTAATTAGTTTAACTCTGTTGTTTACTTTGTCTCCTGGGCATGGTTTGGTGATGGAATCCATTCTAATTCTTCCACCTTTCATCTCTTGAAAACTATATCAAGGGAAGTTTAGTTTGATTTTCATGGTTACACCCTTCAACTGGATGAAGATGGACTCTTAGTCCAGTTGAGTTTTTGATGCAGGTATAAGATCTCCCTGATCTCTACAAGTGGATCCTCTGAATCCCTAGTGTCCTTTCCTCTGAATTCTCTTAGTTTTAGATAATTATTTCATCATTATTCCTCAAATTACACTTGATTTAGATTTCATCTTAGTCTAATTCTAGTTCTACTTAGTTTCAGATAACGTACAAGTTTCAGTCTCTGTGGATTCGACCTTGGTCTTACCGAGTTTATTAATACGTCACAACCCTATACTTGGGGAGTGAACATGGGCTGGCACACAGGCCGATCGAGATCAGAGGAGGGAACGAAAGAGGCAAGCCCCCTCTAGTAGCTCCCCGCAGCATCGATGGCTACAGAGGTACAGGAGCCACTCACCTACTAGAGCAATAGTAGCACCTCCAGCACCACCCCAGTAGCCATTTTCAGAGACCTGTTTTGGATGTGGGAGGACAGGGCACCGCCTGTCTGAGTGCTCCCGCCCTCATCTGCAGCAGCCGAGAGCACCATAGCAGCCCCACAATAACAACCGAGAGCACCGCAACAGCCCCCACAGTAGCAGCGATCCCATCAGCAGTGACCGCAGCTACCTCAGCCGTCGAGACCCCAGCAGCGGCAGAGACAGCAGTACAGGCAGCCGTAGAGGCAACAACAGCACCAGGGACCTCAAAGGGAACAGACACCTCCCCAGCCAGCTCAGGCTATATTCTATGTGGCTCAGCAGGACCCATAGACTTTCAAAGGAGTCGTTGAGGGTATACTTTCAGTCTCTGCATGCATCATCCAAGTACTATTTGATTCCGGTGCTTCGTACTCATTTATGTCTGAAGATTTTTACCAATCGACTGGATTACCGATAGAGTCTGCTAGTAAGGGATTGATTGTATCAATGCCCTTAGGGAAGACCACAGTATTGGGCCATTTTTGTTTATCTTACTTTGTTCTGGTTAGTGATATCTTTTTGCCCGCTGACTTGTTTGTGCTGCCAATGACCGACTTTGATGTTATCTTAGGCATGAATTGACTTACCGAGTACCATGCCATTTTAGACTGTTCCGCGAGGATAATCACGTTCTGCATACCCGGCTTGCCACAGTTTCAGTTCGCTGCAGAGCCCTGAGAAGAGCCATTATCTTGTTTGATGTCTTGCGCAGTCGATGAGCCCATTGCCTTGTGTATCGATTAGCTACTGGTGGTCTGTGATTTCCCTGACGTATTTTAGGAGATTTTAGAATTTTCGTTTCGCCGTCATATTGAGTTCCAGATTGATCTTGTACCTGGTGCCGCGCCTATCTCGAAGGCCCCGTACCGTATGGCACCGATGGAGTTGCGCGAGTTGCAGCGACAGTTGGACGACTTGCATCACTTGGGATTCATCCGTCCGAGCAGTTCTCCGTGGGGAGCGCCGATACTCTTCGTTAGGAAGAAGGATGGGTCGTTGACGCTTTACATAGATTACCACGAGCTCAACCGACTCACGATTAAGAACAAGTACCCGCTCTCGAGAATAGACAATTTATTTGATCAGCTGCACGGTGCACAATTCTTTTCAAAGATTGACCTGCGTTCCGGTTATTATCAGATTCGTGTCCGAGAGGAGGACATCCCGAAGACGGCTTTCAGGACGCATTACAGTCATTTTGAGTTTCAAGTCATGTCTTTTGGACTGATCAATGCATCCGCGGTCTTCATGCAGTTGATGAACGAGGTCTTCCGTCCATATCCCGATCAGTTTGTTATGGTCTTCATCGACGACATTCTGATATATTCAAAGACCTGTGAGGACCATATACAGCATCTGGAGATCACTTTGCAGACCCTTCGTGCCCACTAGCTATATGCGAAGCTGGAGAAGTGCGAGTACTGGCAGGAGGAGGTGAGATTCCTCGGTCACGTAGTGTCGAGGGAGGGTGTCGCAGTAGACCCATTGAAGGTTGAGGCAGTACGCCAATGGGACCAGCCCACGACTGCGTCCAAGATCCGCAGTTTCCTTGGTTTAGTGGGATACTATAGGCGTTTCATTGAGGGCTTCTCCCATATTACAGCTCTGTTAACTAGGTTGACTCGAAAGGGCACAGATTTTGTTTGGAGCGATGCCTGCGAGCGAGCATTTATGGAGCTGAAGGACCGTTTGATGACGGCTCTTGTCCTCACTCTTCCCTTTGGGAGTGATGAATTTGTTGTATTTACCGATGCCTCACGTATTAGTTTAGGTGTTGTCCTGATGCAGTATGGCAGGCCTGTAGCCTTCGCGTCTCGTCAGCTCAAGGTCCATAAGCTGAACTACCCTACACATGATTCAAAGTTGGCAATAGTCATCTTCGCACTGAAGGTGTGGAGACACTATCTCTATGGGGTCAGGTTTGAGCTCTTCTCTGACCACAAGAGCTTGAAGTATCTATTCTCTTAGTCTGAGCTGAACATGAGACAGAGACGTTGGATGAAGCTTCTGAAGGACTATGATTTTGACCTCCAGTACCACCCAGGCAAGGCGAATGTGGTGGCAGATGCCCTCAGCAGTCAGCTACGAGGCCTGGTGGCACACATGATAATTCAGGAGTGGAGGAGTGGAGGATGCTCGAGGATATAACAGAGTATGCTTCGATTTTGGTCTGCAGTCTTCTATCGTTCAGTTATCGAGCCTGTTGATTCAACCCTCTCTTGTCGCAAGGGTGATCGAGGCTCAGCAGACAGATGAGTCGTTACAGAATTTTTGAGCAGAGGCAGCATCTGAGAGTTAGACGGATTGAAAGATTGATACTGATGGTGGACTTTGTTTCAGAGGCCGATTGTGTGTTGCAGATATTCTTGAGTTGAACAAAGATCTTATGACCGAGGCACATCAATCGCGGTTTTCTATCCACCATGTCTCGACGAAGATGTATCACGATATGAGGAAACAATATTTTTGGGCAGGGATGAAGCGCCAGATCGCTAGTTTTGTGGCTGAGTGTGACACATGCCAGTGTGTCGAGGCCGACCATCAGAGACCCCCTGGTCTATTGCAGCCGTCGAGCTTCCCGATGTGGAAATGGGAGCACATATGTATAGATTTTATT
The DNA here is from genome assembly GCA_030180095.1 of Magnolia changhungtana. Classification (NCBI taxonomy): domain Eukaryota; kingdom Viridiplantae; phylum Streptophyta; class Magnoliopsida; order Magnoliales; family Magnoliaceae; genus Magnolia; species Magnolia changhungtana. The sequence goes on from JASAUF010000662.1 coordinate 10,717,434, forward strand.
ATGGGTTTGCCGAGGACTCAGTGTGGTCATGACGTCATCTGGGTCATCGTTAATCGTCTGACGAAGTCGGCACATTTTCTTGCGATTCGTGCAACTTGGCCTTTGGACCGGCATACGAGGTTATTCATCGAGGAGATTGTGAGACTGCACGGCGTTCCAGTCTCGATCATTTCCAACCGATATCCGAGGTTCACGTCTCAGTTCTAGAGGAGCTTTCAGAGAGCGATGGGCACTGATTTGCAGTTCAACATTACATATCACCCACAGACCGATGGCCAAACCGAGAGGGTCAACCAGATCCTTGAGGTTATGCTTCGGGCCTACGTGATTGATTTCGGGGGTAGTTGGGATGAGCATCTGCAATTAGCTGAGTTTGCATACAGCAACAACTATCAAGCGACCATTGGCATGGCTCCTTTTGAGACATTGTATGGCAGACCATACAGATCTCCGAGTTGTTGGACCAAGGTTGGAGAGCGGCATCTTCTAGGTCCCGAGCTTGTGCAACAGACGTCAGAGGTTATCGACATCATCAGGCAGAGGATGTGTACAACTCAGAGTCAGTAGAAGAGTTTTGCTGACCGCCGGCGTCGTCCCCTAGAGTTTGATGTAGGGGACCATGTGTATCTCAAGGTCTCGCCCATGAAGGGCGTTGTTCGATTTGGAGCGAAGGGTAAGCTTGCCCCTAGATTCATTGGACCTTTTGTAACGCCCTGAAAATCGGGGGTCGAGCATAAACTCAACTCCCGAGTTCCAGAACATCACTTATGCAACAAAATGAATGATGATTGAATGTTGACTGTATTTGTGCATTGAACATGAGTGAGATTAAGCCAAAACAGAATATCATACTCCAGAGACAATAAATTATCAAGCGGAAGACTGTGATAGATATATAAAATATATAAAATCTGTGGTGAGTCTCCAGAGCGTGATAACATTACCAGGTTATAAATTACAAGTACAATTCAAATTATACCAATGTGTAAGTGTAATGTCTTCTATCCCATGTACCATAGCCCCGTCAATACAGTACCAGGTCTTCAGAGACCTGTCAGAGAGTTACATGTAGGAGAACTCCTCCTCATCACCATAGAAGTAGTCCGGCTCTGCTTCATAAGCATCGCCATCATCTGAAATTCAACAAATCTGGTTGGTGTATACAACACCGTCCCGTAACGTGGGAGTGAGTGATCAACTCAGTGGAACAGTAAAGTATAGGTTAACATGTTATCAATTCAATCAAGCAGTAATGATAAAGCAGTACAAATCAAACAATTCTAACTACTCTTATTAAGTGCGAGAATGAAATGACATGATGCTGTATGCCCTTGCCAAACCACCCTCATGCGACATCATCTTACGTTCGCGAATGCTTAACTCCCTCAGTGCGCCACATCTACTAAGCACATGCGGTGCGATGATGATCATGATTACCGAGTTATTATTAGTCCATTTCAAACAGCAGTATTGGGAAACTAAGGTACCTCCCTTGTATCATTCCCAAACATGATCCATTCTAGGGTCGTCAATCCTAGTTAATCTCATACGATATTATGGTTCAAGAAGCATAGTGAAGGCATCGCAAAGGGCTCGTCACCCGTCAGCGCGGATACAGATCTCACCGTATGCGGCTCAATTGCTGGCCGTCAGCTCGAGTACAGGTCTCACCGTACTCGGCTCAATCACTAGCCGTCAACTCGAGTACAGGTCTCACCGTACTCGGCTCAACTCATACCCTGCGAAAGACTCGTCGCCAATCACAGACCCTTGGAGTATACTCGAAGATACTACGGAGGACTCGTCGCCCGTCAGCACGAGCACAGGTCTTACCGTACTCGGCTCTCGCCGTAAGTATCGACAGCTTGAATATAGTGTCCCATACCACCATAATCGGCTCACGAGTCTGGTTGCTCACTGGTCACTACGGGGAGGCACGTGGCCCCAGCTTAGGCCGACAGCTCGACCACGGTGTCCCATACCACCATGCCCGGCTCATGAGTCTTAGCGGATCGAGGTACCATGGTTAAAAGGAATTTCACTGGTAAGTTTGGTACCCTAGGTTCAGGCAGTAGCGACCAAACATGGTGAACATAAATAAGACAGATCGGGTTACTTGACGAGCTCGGTTAGCTCGAGCGCACAACAAGTTGAACGACATGAAGTGCATAAGTACTTCGCGTGGCCAACCACTATCGCCAACCGAAGTACGACTCGGGTTCGTCGAACACATCTCACGTGGCAAATGAATCGCAGCCACGAATTTAATTCTGGTACCGATTGTCTGGACTATAATCATAGCCCCAAACATGATAACTTGCAGATAGATAAAGCAGTAATGGATCAAGATTCCACTCATACAATCAAGGTATGGTATTATCCGTTTAGGGTCAATTTGTGGTCATTGCACGCACTCGTTGCTCCGCTCCCCCATCACCCATGACGGATCACACAACGTAAATATAAATTTAAACATATGCATTACATAGTTATAATCATAAGCAGTTGAGCATGTTATGAATCACAACTCAAGCATGAGTTTATACATGTTCAATTCCTAATCACACAACAATCCAAGGAGATCATACACATAGTTAAAAGAGGTTGAGAATCACATCTCAACACCCTTATACATTACAATTTGCTAACTACTACTCATTCAGACATTCCAAGAAACACTTAAACAAACATACATCAACATACATGACATATGTCGATCACATAGGCATTAGGCCAAATCCTTTCCCTAGGGAGTTACCCCAATCATAACACGCGTACACCCACGACGGAATTCATGGCAAGCAGGAATCCAAGTTCTATATTCATTCAGTCATTTCCACAAACACTTGGGCCACACATTTTAGCATATGTGGTGTATATTGGCCGTGGCGTGATTTAGGGCAAATCCTTTCGTCATAAGGGGTATCGCCAATACAACAATCATGAATCCATGACAACTAGTCATGGCGAGTACGAATGAGGATTCTATACTCATTCAATCATTTTCACAAACACTTAGAATACACTATTACAACATACATGGTGTATGTTAGTAAAACATGTATTAGGGCTATCCCTTAGCTAAGTAGGTATTTTATCCATGTATAATATATTACTACAGCAAATAATCATGATAAATTCATCTCCAAAATTTATACGTATACAGTATTTTCTAAAATACGCATTTTCAACATACATAGAGTATACAAGCAAACATGTATTACGGCAATTCCTTTCGCCAAGCAAATATTTTATACGCACATAATATATTTATACGACAATTAATTATGACAAACACATCGCTAAAATATACATGTATACGGTACTTCTTACAATACCATATTTCTACATACATAGTGTTTATTAGTAAACATGTATTTAGGCAAATCCTTTCGCCAAATAAGTATTTTATCCATACGTCATATATCCATACGACAAATAAACATGTCAAACACATTTCCATAAAAAATACGTATACGGTATTTTATACGAATACCTAGAGTATGTGAAATTCCAAATTCTACAATTCTAATCGAAACTGAAAACGGAAAGCACTTTATAAATGTGCAATTGTATGCAGATCATGAATCTATCATTATCTGACATTGAAAGCGTTGAAAACCATAACCTATACAACTAAAGTCCGCACCTTGTGTCGTAGAATCGTAACGGAGTCGATAGGTTCGCTAAGGTTCCGTATACGGGAGTTTGGCAGCCTAAAGAACGAAACAGGTTAGCTATTTCATAACCTACAACCTATACAACCCTAAAACAGATTAGGGTTAGGGTTTCTTACCTAGAAATGACGCTGAAATCGCCGAGAAAGCGATGAGAATCAGGCGGTGGAGCCCGAATAGCGGCAGGGAACAGCAGCAGGGAGTTCCTCCCACATCTCCCTCACTTTCTCTCTCTTTTCTCTCTCTCAAATCCAAATTCGTATGGCTGGAATGGGAGAGGGTTTAAGGTCCTTTTATAGCCTAAAACCTTTCCAAAATAGACTCAGGTTCAAGGGTTATTGCTATTATAAGCATTTCGGCGATGTTCCAGCTCAAAAGAGTGTTTCTGGTGGCCCCCCTTGAGCCAAACGTCAGACTTAAGCTCACCACACATGGATCTATGTGGGATTACGTTTTCGACTCGATCGGATTCCCAGATCGCACGTGGTGGACCACTTTCAGTTCAACGGTCAGTGGGCCACGATCCGAAATTCCAAGCACATGTAAATGTTCCTGAAATTTTTCTTAATCTGAGGGTGTAATTTAGTCTGATTCTGACGGTCTGGTTGCTTAATACTGATCCGCAAACAAATGATGCCAGATCACTATTCCAGATATTTATTTTGTAAAGGGAATAGTGTTTTTCACACTCTCTCGCTCCGGACGCGATCGAATGGCCGTGGGACATTGTCTGGACTTGATTTCCGAGATGGTTGTCAAGCCCAACGAGGCGGTCCTAATTCCTTAACTTCGAGTTATTCGGACTTCCGACGTGCGGTCTAGATCTGATACGGAGTTTCAAGATGCTCCCGAGAGCAGCCGGGTAATGAGTTTGATCCTAGATTTTAGGGCAACCTAGCGTCAATGATTCTACAAGTTTTGGGTCTTGCAGATCGTATTTAAAGCGATTCAAACGGATTTCGTAGCTAATCTGGTTTCACACCTAGTTACTTTGTCTTATTTCTAAAGGATTTAGTCCTAAGTGATTTCTGGTCGAAGTGGTACTCAGGCCTTTGTAATTTGTATATAAAGTGATCCAAGTTATACTACTTAGCTAGTTTAAGATAGTGTCTAGGGTGAAAGTTCTTAGAAAAATTGGAAGATCAAGGTGATGAAGGGTGAGATTTGTGAAGGAAATGAGTTCAAAGGCGACTTTAGACTTTGGGATTCAATTCTGACAAGTTAATGAGGTATTAGGATCGACCCATTGCCTAAGGACGTCTAATCCCAGGTTGGAAAAAAATCTGGGGCGTTACACCTTTCGAGATCACTGAGAGCATTGGTGCCGTAGCCTATCGGCTTGCCTTACCATCCCAGTTGTCTGACGTTCACAACATTTTTCATGTCTCTATATTGAAGAAGTGTGGGTCAGATGTGGTTCCTGTTATTAATTGAGAGCCATTGGAGGTTTGTGAGGACGCTTCTTTTATTGAGCAGCCAGTTCGTATTCTTGATCGGAAGGAGTACGTCCTCCGGACCAAGGTCATTCCCTTGGTGAAAGTTCAGTGGGGTCACCATTCTGTTGATGAGGCATCTTGGGAGCGCGATGCAAAGATTCGAGAGCGCTATCCCTATCTCTTTGATGATTGATTATATGTTGTACCGTGTATGCTGTATCCGATTTTATTGATGATACCTTGTTTCCTCTTTTATTATGAGTTATGTTTCCTTGCAATGATTGTGTAAATTTCGAGGACGAAATTTTTATTTGGAGAAGAGAGTTGTAAGACCCGTATCCTAGTCCGTACCGTTCCGTTAGCTTTCACGGTCCTTCCGGTCGAATTCTAACAATCCTCGACCTGTATCCGACGTTTGCACACGATCCTAAGCCAAGTCCTACATACCGAAGCCGGCTCCAACCGAAACCTGTACCTTGGCGACTGCACCATCGCCGCGGTTCTAATGTCGTGACTCGCTCACCAAACTGATACCCAGGCTAGAAGATGTACGCCCACGTTCATTTTGAAGAAAATGTCACGCGTTGCAAACTTCGAGGGACTCTCTACGACCTATCCCATCAATCAATCAATTAATACCATCAATCGAGTACACATAAAATATCAAGTCAAGTACAAGCAACCCATACCCCATCCTTACCTCTCTCTTACACAAGCCACCCAAAGTCAACCCTTACATCACTTCATCCATCACTCAACCCATCACCCATCCTTATCATCCCATCACTTCTCTCTCTCCCTCATTTCTCAAAAACCTCTCCCAAACAATAAGCTTCACACGTCCAAGCTCCCTCTCTCCCAAACCACAAGTGCGGCCTACCTTCTTATCTCTCATCCACACCATCAAAGCCCCATCAACCTCCATCAAAAGTGTAGGCAAGGACCTAAGGAGGCTAAGGGACCAAGGAGAAGACCTAGAGGTGGGTGATCCATCATTAATTCTTATTTTAGGGCCCACTTGTTGGTGGGACCCATTTCGATGTATGTGATGTATCCATGAGGGGCCCATAGTGGCGAGGTCCCTCTATCACCGTCTCTCTCTCTCTCTCTCTCTCTCTCTCTCTCTCTCTCTCTTTCTTTGTATGATGATGATGACGAAGGGGTGTGTGGCCCATTTGGTGTGTGTGTCCCACCATGAAGCATATATTATCCAAGCCATTCACCTTCGTGTGGGACCCATCTGATGGATGTGTTGGATCTGCTCCATCCAACCTGTTAGTGGGCTTGGATGGGTGGGAAAAACACAAGTATCAGGTGATCCAAACAGGTGGGCCACGTACATGTGGGACCCACCATGATGTTGTGTTTATCCATGCCGTCCAGGGCCCCTGGATGCTGGACGTGTGTTGGTGGCGTGTACTGACATGGGTGTATAATAACAACTAAAAAAAAGTTTTTTTTTTTTAAAGTTTGGGGTGGGCCGCTCATGCAAGCCCCACCTTGATGTATGTAGATAATCCGCACCGTCCATTTCGTTGAATAGCCCATGTAAGGCGGTGAGCCAAAATTTGAGACCAATCTGATAATCAAGCGGGCTATAGCATAAGAAATAGGGTTTTCTACCGTTAAAACCCACCTGATGATTCTACACATCAAAACATACCCAATATTGGACTTGTTTTGTCGGTCTTGAGCCATGGAATGCAATGGCTGGCTCAAATTCACCGGATGTGGGCCCCACCTAGGAAAATCTGTAAAAAAATAAAAAAAATAAAAAATATGCATGTGCAAAGAAGGTTGCGAACGCACTTGAGCGGGCCACAAGACGACGGACGGATGGATGGATTTGGGTCCCACGGCTCCAGCCGTGGGCCCCATTGTGATGTGTTTGGGCCATCAACACCGTGCATTAGGTGGGCCCTTAGGGCGGTGGGCCCCCTTCCAAAAAAAAAATCAACTGTATACAAGCTCAGGTGGCCCACGCCACAGGGAATAGTGAGGATTGACAACTGCCATTGAAACCCTTTTTGGGTGGGCCAAAGTTTTGGATCATTTGAAATTTATTTTTCCCTGCATTCAGGGTCCGTGTGACCTTACCAATGGATTAGATGACATATAAACATTATGGTGGGCCCCACATGGGACCACCAAAGATGTATTTATTTTATTCACACCACCGTCCAGTGGTGTGGACGGTGGAACCACCAAAGATGTATGTGTTTTATTCACACCACCGTCCAGTGGTGTGGACGGTGGGACCCCAATGATGTATGTGTTCTCACCACACCGTCCACTGTTTGGACGGTGGGGTCCACCATGATGCATGTGTTACATCCAAATCATTCAACCCTTTTGGCAAGTTCATTTTTAAGGCTTAAGACTAAAAATAAGATAGATCTATTTATCAAGTGGACCATTGAAATCCCTTGGGACCTTATGATCAGATTGGATGGGAATATATGTTGTGGTGGGCCTTGAAAATTTTAATGGTGGAAAATCATTAACACCACTTATCTTTGGTGTGGTCCATATGATATACATACGGCCCATGTCATGTGGCCCACTTGCCATATGGAGGCCCATCTTAATTCATTTGTGGCCGTCCATTGAGGCCCACCTTGGTATATGTATGAGGCTATCTTGATTCATTTGTGGTCGTCTATTGAGGCCCACCTTGGTGTGTGTGTGTGTGTGTGTGTGTAAATATATATATATATATATAAGGCCCATCTTGATGGAGTTATGGCCTATCCACTGAGGCCCACTCTGACATATATGAGACCCATGCTAGGAGGCCCATTTTGATGTATTGGAGGCCCATGGGTCGAGGCCCAATGGGATGTACATGAGGCCCATTACTATGTAAAATTCCACCATTGTTATGTAATAATGTTCATGACGGGCCATGCCTTGGGAGCAATGATGGTTTGATGTCCACATTGTAGGATGATGTTGGTTAAATTTCTGCATTATCACTCACCCTAAGGCCCATTGATAGGCCCATACTTGTAGTGTGTAAGCCGTCTAGGCCCATCTTCACTACATACAGAGTCCATCACTGCATCACATAATTCATGATCATACGCATCATATGTATGCTTGATATGAGGAGTGACTGATCATTGCATATGCCTTTGGGCAGATTGTTTATGGGATCCCTGATAGGCGGAGTTACCCTACATGAGCGCGTGATACACGCACGACTGTTGCATGACTGGTAGTGTGATTCATGCACTTGCATTTGTGTGATTGTAGTTACTATATGCCCTAGCGATATCAAGGATATAGCCTCCATAGGCACATAGTGGATGGCCGTATCGGATACCGAAAATACTGATTCTAGCATCGGGGCGCCATAGATGTCCATGGGTGAAAACTCCTAAACCCGATGGTACCAGAGGATGACTTCAGCGTCGAGACTGAGTGGATATATGAGCGCACGAGGGCCGAATATCAAAAGGCCGCGTCTCCCACTACATCGTGGTCGGTTGGAAAGGGGTGTGGCCTTACTTGCCCGAGGATAGGGGGCAATACTAGGCTGAGTTTGACCAGCTCGTGAATGGGTCCACTATCGATGTGCCGAATAGGTATCGGTAGACTATTGATAGACAGATAGTGAGGTTTCTTACGCTCACTTGGACTATGCGGCTAGGAGAGCGGCAGTGCCATTTGGAGTGTACTAAACCTCGATGATTATCCTAAATGAGAACTGTACTGATATATGATGAGGATTGACATGCTAGAGCTGCATCTTGCATCGCATGGTCTTGACATGACCGATATCATTCACATCTTTTACCGCATAGCCTTGGTACAGCTGATTGCATTCATGTACTTATCAGCATGATTTCGCAATGCTCTGACCTTATATTCTAAGCACGCTCATATTGCACACACACTTACACCACCCTCTAAGCTTTCTATAAGCTTATGCATGATTGATGTGTGCAGGTGACGCCAGGACGCAGCCGTAGCATAGTAGCAACAGGAGCGTGCGGTCGAGCTTTTGGAGTTTCCGTTATTTGTATTATATTGTATTTCCTTTCGTACGCCTTGTACTTAAAGTTTTGATCATAGTGGATTTTGTGATGGTGTTCTTATGGTTATTGTTCGTAGGTTATATTTATGGTTATGCTCATTACGAATTAAATTGATGATTAGAAATCCTCCTTGTAGCATCCTAGGATCGGAACTTGGTGTATGGGTGCCGAGAGCCGAGAATGGGGTACTGCGGAGGCTGTCGGCACCGGATTCGAAGATCGGAAATTTTGTGAGCCCGATTTTTGAATTCGGGGCATGACAGCTTTAGATAGAGGGAACATAGAAAAACATAACTAGAATAGAGAAAGAAAGCAACAAGAAAGAATAGATATCTAAAAACTTCTAAAGAAAAATAAATTAAAACTATAAAACTCTCTAAAAATCCTAGATCTTGCTTTTAATAGGAAAATATATGCATTTCTTCTTTTACATAAATTTTCTCTCTCAACAATTGGTTTGCGACTTCACAACACGTCAATAAAAGTTTTTGACGTGTGGATCTCCTGTGGACCCCACCATGATGTATGTGTTAGATCCACACTATCTATCTATTTTTTCCAAATCACTTTAGGGCATTAGCCTTAAAATAATGTAGATCCAAAGCTCACATGGGCCACACCGCAGGAAGTAGCGAGAATTGAATGACTAATGTTGAGACCTTCTTAGGTTCCACCATGATGTTTATTTACCATCTAATCCATTCATTAGGTCAAAATGACCTAGATGAAGGGAAAATACAAATATCACCTTAGACTCATTTTTAGTGCCCTGACATTGTCTAATAAAAAATCGCCACATAGTGACACTATGTGTTTGGTACACACACGGAAGTCATACTCACATCTGAAGAGATCTTCCATTGATCTTCTTCCGGTGTTATACATTCCGTTATTAATGCGATGACACAAACCCTTATGCATGCCTTTAAGGAGATAAATCGTCGCATGCCACGTGGTCACGATGAACATGCCCATTTAATGAGGTAGTGTACCTAGCACAACAATAAAAGACCTACTAAGAGAATGGATCTAATCACGTAACTGCTATGATATTCTCGTAGAGTTGGCTCTCATAGTATTTTCAAAATAGGAGATCTTCCTAAAGACGTTCAGAGAGCCAATAATGCTAAAAAAGGTTCTAAATATCAGGACATCGGACCAATGTTTAAGCCAATCCAGCTTTCATTTGGGCCCAAGTTATGAGAGACATACACGATGGCTCGATCAAGTTCCTTTCTCCATACATAAATCGGAATAAAGAGAATGAGAGAACTATATCCTATTTGATCCAACAACAAGTCAGTATCAGGTGTCAAATCCCACCATCACTCTAAACCATCACCTTATGGATGGTAAAATGTAGGAGGTGGTTTGATTTAAATTGCCCGACATCCTGAAGTGGACAAAGTGGGCCACCAACAAATACATTGAGTGGTCACAATTGATCCGGGACCAGCCCTTAAGGTTCTCGGATATTAACCTATTTGTCTTCATTAGAGGAACTTTGGTGGTCCCATGCTTAATCTTTAGTGGGCAACGAACATCTTCCATTAAAAGGATTAACTACGAGAAGAAGATTTGAGAAACCAATAGGTCCGGATCTAGTTGGAGTCCTTTCTTTCCAATACAAGCTAGCAGTTCCAGATCAATGAAGGAGATTCTCATATCTAGAACTACGGCTGTAATGTCCTAGATTTTTGATATTTTAAATTACAAAAAATTCTTAAAAACCGTCGATATGACTAGCCTACATTGTCGCTTATTGACCCTTGACGCTCAAAGTGAACCTATACGCGGGTGGTACTGGTAAAGAACCGTACAAATCTGATTAATCAAACGTAGGAAGCTAGCGAATCCGCCTGATCACTTAAACATCAAGCTTAGTTTGGGATTTGTTCACATAGGGTCTAAATCTAACCGACCTATCACTGACTAATCAAGACGATCGTAACTAAATAATGACTTGTCAAAAGCTGAGGTAACTAGGGGTCAGATCTTAATTAGCAAACCAAATCAATCCAGTTATTTCTTTAGCCCAAGAACCAACGGTTTAAGATTATTAGGATCGAATCGTTGTTTCCGCTAATTACAAATAGGACACACTATGAACTTAGCTAATCCAAACCATAATAATTACACGCAAGAAATCTCGATACCCGATTCATTCAAAAAATGCCCCGATTATCCAAAAAAGCTCTAAACCACTCGTTAGTAGGCCACTAAACCCAAGGCTAAAGAAATACGTTCGTCTTAGCGGGCTTGACGTCCATTGCGGGATATCGAGCTGAGATCATATCTCAAATCGTTCAACTTGGACTCACAAGGTGAGTGCTTTGGTTGTGTGAATACCTCAGATGAAATCTAGAACTTAAGTGAAACTAGCCACTTTGTTCTTTCATGAAGTTGTATCTTTCGGACCGTCGATTTATGGCCAAAGTCAGGGTACCAACTAAAGATATTTTCACACACATATCCGTATAACCGCAGCCCCGATCGACCATCAGTGACCGTTGAATAGACTTCTAATCATACCTATTGATCAACGCATTCAAATGGCGGACCAATCATATTCATACGTAGATCATAATTAGGGTTAACTATCATACGGTGTGTATCGACATGTACACCCTATAATGGACCCTAGAGGTTATAAACACTCTCCTATAGGGCTAGTATAATGAAAACCTAGCCCTTGTGGCCATTTGCACAACTTCTGGAACTATATAAGGGCTTCATTTGGGCACCACATTTCTCCATACGAATTTTGCCTAGGAATGAAAGAAAGAAAGAGAGAATGAGAGAATGAGGGAGATCTTAGAGCGTTCTTGATGGATTCCCTTCAATCAAGCCCTAGCTTCGATGTTCTCATCCATCGAATCCATCTCACTCATGATCGAGAGGTAAGAAACGAACCCTACTTCTCAACCTAGGCTTTTATAGATTAAATTGCATAAATCTTACCTAAATACTTCTAAATTGGTATAAGAATAATTTTCCCCAAATTCCTAATCTTATGAGCGATTTGAGTCGGGCGGATCATTGCAAAGGTGCAGACCATTATTTCTAAGTTACTTTTTATTGACCCTTGAGAGTCTCAGTTAATGATGTCTCAAGGTAAACAGTTTGTAAATAGTTAGCATCTCTATATTTCGAGTTTGATTACAATATGTGTCATTGGTTGTTTATAGATGCTTACATGTTTGATAAAATGACCAAGTAATTAAATGCGTTATTCTAATAATGTTCACATGTTTAGTTAACTGATTGATTGGATGTATTGATTTGTTGATGTTTACATGTTTGATTAAATGATCTAGTGAATGTATTATACCATAGAGGCTTACATGTTTGATAAAATGCCTAGGTGATTAGATGATCGTTCTATATATACTCTCATATTTGATAAAATGCCTATGTAGTTGTGTTGTTGAATTTATGTTGACAACATGATGAATTGCTAAGTTTTTAGTGATGCTTACGTTGCTTACAATGTTGGGTCAGTCGGTAAATCGCTCAAACCAAGCCGGCCACCCTAGGCTTGTTTGATCGACTCAGGTGAATACAGACGATCGACAGTAGCTGGACTACACCAGATGCTTGCACCCAATGCCGGTTGCATCGGGATTCTCCGAAGTCAATCAAATTAGTCCACTAACCGACTGATCATGTATGTTCATAATGTATGGCATGATTAAATTAAATCTAGGATACCACGTTCCTCATGGATAGTCCATTTATAATCATTAGTGCGATATGATCCCCCTAAGCCTCAAGAACCGGGCATGATGGTATGAGACACCGTGTCCGAACTGTCGGCCTATGTTGGGGTGACAAGCCTCTTCATAGTGACCAGTGAGCACCAATAGAGGTGATAGGTCATCCCCATCAAATTACCCAGCCGATGGTTCCGTGCCAGTGTACCATTCGAACGACCCGGGCGTGAATGAAATTGGGTGACGAGCCATTTCCTTTATGTGTTTTTAATTTTATGTGACAAGCCCGTACCTTAGAACTGAGTAATCATACTCGGTGTTTGGGTGACGACCCATACCAGGTTAATCTTCACATCTTTGGGTATCATGTCATACTTTTGAAATTGTTAATTGGTGAGATAAATGGGCGATACCTAAAGTTGAATCAAGTGACACTGATAAGGAACCATTACGTGCGGCAACGAGCCACGTGATTCGGATAAAGACTTGTGATATAATGTCGATATCATAGTTTCGCCAATATGCTGGATGAATGGAATTTAATAATTACTTGGCTAACATACGTATTAACTGAATTGCATTAGATAGGATGTGACGATTTGGCATTGGAGTCGCGTGATGAGGGAGTGTTTGCATTTGCGAAATAGACGTTTAAGTCGCGTGTGAGAGAGTGATGGATTAAAAGGTGCATACATCATTTCATAATCTCATTCATACATTTAACCAGAGTATTTAGGAAATGCTTGATGTCTTGTTTATCATTAACAGCGCTGATTGAGTCGATAATATGTGTAACTTAGAACTAATGGAACCACTGAGTTAGCTACTTACTCCTACCTAGGACAGTATTTTAAAACACCAACCAGACAATATTATTGATGCAGATACTAGTAAGGCCTTTAGTTGATAGGCTTGGATCGGCTTACACTTTCGTCGTGATGCTTTGGGAGCGTCGGACGAAACCGGAAGTCCTTTCATTTACTTAATTCTGTGCATGTATATTTTAAAGTCGTGCTTTATGTGTAAGTTTTATTATATGTTCATTGTGGCTTGTATAATCTCTATTTTGGGCGATCATCAATATTGGAATTGTATTTTTGACCATTAGCCGTATATTCATGGATTTTTGTTATCTCCGCCTCGCTTTGGTTCCATTAAGATGAATTGCGCAACTCTGATTATCTGTGTATGAAATAAATTTGAATCTAAACAAGGACACATATGCATTTTATTAAGTTAACTCCTAGGAACTCGGGACCGGAGTCTATCTACTTGGGTGCCGATTTTTGGGGCGTTACAACTGCATGAGCATGAAGTATCTAGAAGTAGCAAGAAAGCCCAACGAGGGGTTTCATCGCCTCGACAAGTTATAACATAGCATACGAAGAAGAGCTCGAGGCCCCACGCCAAACACATTTATCTACTTTACATTTATCTTAGTTTAGCCTAGCTTACATCTAGCTTAGATAGCTATTGCATAACGACTCCTGCTAAGTACCTCAAGAGTAAAGTAAATTTCCTCAACCTTAAGGTGTAGGATCATGATCAATTAAGTTCCAATTTGGTTGACCATACCAATTCGGTCACATCCTGCTTACCACTCGCCTTGAACGTCTATTCTGATAGATGTTTTGGATATTTATCTTTCCTTTTCATTTTTTTCTTTGGTTGATTATTACTCTATTGATTGTAATGAGACATATATTTAAATGATAATAAAATTGGCATTGTTTAGCAAATCGGTGAAAGAAAAAGTTCTCAAGTTCGTATATTCACGTAATTGTCCCAAGGTAAAAAGAACTCATTCAGAAGGGATAGCCCCTACTATTTCATGAATTGCGTTAATGGAGCACGAACAGGTGGTTAAGAGGATAACTGGATCTCATGTCCAATCTCCAATCTATCCATCTTGATGCAGGGGAACACCATCGATTTAATTAAACCTTTGAAGCAACTAGACTCTGGTACACCTGCATATCTTACCCACACACAAAAAGCCAAATGGGCCCTTGTTCACACATGTGGCCTTATTTGATTGAATTGGCAACAACAAGCTTGATCCAAGCCTTCTGTGGCCCTAAGAAGTTTTCAATTTTAGGTGTCTTGTGGTATGACCCACTTGAGCTTTGGATATGCCTCAGTTTTATCTCAAGCCCTAAAATGATCTTACAAAATCGATGGACAATGTTGATCTAACACATACCTACATTATGGTGGCGCCTACAAAAATTCCACGTGTCAAAACTTCCTGCTTTCTTCTCTCGAGAATTGGAACTCGAATTGTAGCGTATGGCACAACAAATGTTTTGACTTGGTTGAATTTTTATGAGTCACATCAGGATGTATGTGTTAGATCTACCGGCCATCCATTTTGCCTAATCAATTCAGGGCCAATTCAACGCACGAACCCATAAACAAGCCAAATCTAAGGATCAAGTGGACCACACTACAAAAAGTAGTGAAATTGAACAACTACTTTTGAAACTTTCTTAGGTCCCACCATCATGTTTATTTGCCATATAACCTGTAAGGTCACATAGAACTAGATAAAGCGAAAACACAGATATCATCTCGATGAGAGCCGTTTATATAGCTCGGATAAGTTTTCAATAGTAGGCATCCAATTCCCACTTTGGTGCTTGTGAACTCAGGTAGATCCCACCATGATGTATGTGCTACCTCTATTAACTGAAGAAGGAAATCTTCAACCAGAGCCAGCAGTTGTTTAAGGCCATTCATAGTCAAACACCATAGCACCATAACAAGGCGGTTTACTTCCAAATGCACAACAGATTCCCTTTCTGTACCTACACGACTCATGAGCCGATCTCCCACACGACTCATGTACCTTGCACGTAGCCAACTCCTTTCTGGATTCCCTTTATTTAAAGTTTAATTTATTTATTTTTATAAAACATTGTTAGCTAGAAATTAAAAAAATTATTAATATATTAAGAAGACTTTAAATTCTATATTTTAATGAATAGAGAATGAAAAACGGCCTTTGTGCATTTTTAAATTGTGTGCACGAGGGAGCGGATTAGGTTAGGCCCCGGACTCACCTAAGACGGTGTGGCCCTTTCTGTAGGGTCCACCTTGATGTATGTATTCTGTATCCATGCCATCCATCCATTTTTTCAAATCATTTTTGGACATTATCTCAGAAATAAAACAGATCCAATTATTAAGTGGATCACATCAAAAGGTGGTGATTGGATACCCACCGTTAAAACATGTCCCATCGTGGCATACAGATACAAGCATGAGATTTAAGACGTCCATAAGGTGACTTGCAATATTTTGATACTCTGTCACAAAAATCAGACCCGCTGGGCCACTTTTTACAAGCTATAATTGAACGAATGAAACTCTAAACTTTTTACACACGCAATGGACGTCTTGGATCTCATGCCCGTCCCATGCTTAGCAAATGTGGTAGCGTGCAATGATGCACATGAACTGCCTTGTCCACACGCGTGTGGGCTCAGCATATCTCCTGAGAAGCAAGATTGTTAACAGGTACGCGGCTTCGGGGGATCCCTGTGGGGACTACCTTGATGTATTTATCTTATATCCATACCGTCCATCAGCTTTTCCAGATCATTTTATATCCGAGCCCAAAAATGAAGAATATACACATCTCATGTGGACCACACCACAGGAAACAGTGGTGAATAACCATTAAAAACTTGTTGTGGGCCACAAAAGTTTTGGATCAGTCTAATATTTGTGTGATTCCTTCATCCAGGTCTTAGTGACATTATCAACTGGTTGGATGGAAAATAAACATTTTGTTGGCCCCACAAAGTTTTTAATGGTGGCCGTTCAATCAGCACTTTTCCCTGTGGCTTGGTCCACCTGAGATTTGGATCGGTTGTATTTTTGGGTTCAATCCTAAAATGAGTTTTAGAAACGGAGGAATGGCGTGGATAAAAGACAGATACATAAGGGTGGGTCCCACAGTCAGATCCGTGGATAACATGTGGTTGTTTTTCAAGGCAGTGTATGAAAAGGTTTTATATAATGTCTGCAGCTTGTTTTTCAGGGCAGCAAAACAGTAACAGTGGACCCAGCCGGATGAAGGGCCTATATCAAGCACAGGCGCGTGTAGTTCGCATGCGTGCGGAGAACCTTCTGTCAAATTTTCACTTATGTGAATCACCTTAGAATATCTATTCGTGTGCATTACACGTGCCGACCAAATGCAAGTGTGCAGGATGAGAGCCATTCAGTGGATGGCCCAGAGGGACGCGGCTTCGGTGGATACCCGGGGTCGGGGAAGCGGACTGCGTGGTGTGCCACAGACTACACATCACCGACCTCGGTGGTGTTATGTTTTTGACATCACCAAGTTTTATGCGCACTATGATGCTTGTGTTATATCCACACTGTCCATCCTTTCTTTCAGACCGTTTTATGGTATGTATTAAAAAATGCGGCAGATCCAAAGCTCAAGTAAACTACACCGAAGAGAGCTGTGGAGATTGAACGTCTACCCTTGAAAACTTCTTAAATGCCACAAAAGTTTCATATCAACCTGATATTTGTGCTTTCCCTTGGCATAGATTTGTTTGACCTTATAAACAAGTTGGATTGTAAATAAACATAAACAAGTTGGTTCTAAAAAGGTTTCAATGGCGGGTATCATTGTCCCATTACATTCTTTGATATAATCCAGTTGAGCTTTGGATCTGCTTCTTGGGCTCATGTCCTACAGTGATCTCACAAAATATATGGACGGTGTGTACATCATGGTGGGGTCTATAGAACTTTGTGATATCACTATGCAATCCGCTTCCCCACATGAATCCATGATCGTGGCTCACCATGATGTATTTATATTATGTCCATGCTATCCATTCGTTTTTTAAGCTCATTTTAGAGCATGAGCCCATAACTGTAGTATATCAAAATCTTAGGCGGACCACACCATAGGAAAGAGTAGTGATTTGACCACGGACTATATGTGATGTAGAGCAGATTGCAGATCTATTCTTAGTATAGCTAGATCAAAAGAAGCCCGAACGGAACCGAGCGTAGTCCTTCATATCCGAGCCCAATCCTGCCTCAGGTGTCCAGTTTGAAAAAGTTCATTTCGAATGGGGAGAAATTATCGTTTGGAATGTGAATCAGATCCAGGTATCGTTATAGGACACACAACCTATGAATATTTATTGTAACATGCCAGCCGGGGTCCATTGACCCCAATAATAGGTCGTGTCGGCCCATTTTACAAGAAAATGCTTCATTTTAATTCAAAATCACAATTTTAATAAAAACTTACTTTTTTTACAAGCACACTCTCACACCCACACATACCACAGTGGTTAATGGAACCCATGACCTTAGTGTTAATTAAAACTCTTGTGAGTCTACCACTAAGCTACGGGTAGGAAAAACTTAGGCCTAGTTTGTTAAATATGAAGCCTGAATATGAAATCTGAATCCTAGGCTTGAATTTGAAGTTGGAAAACATGTTTGTGTTGAAGCCTGAAAGTTAAGTATTGAATCTCAAAAAACTTGTTTGCTAACAAATGCCTGAAATCCTTAAAATATGTTAATTCAACACATTTGCCTACGTCCCATAGGAAGCATGGGTGATTGAATCCCTACCAGTAAAAATTCATGGATTCCAGGTGTGCGTGTGTTTGTTTTTTTTCAGTCAAACCAGTTCATAAGGTCATAAAGGCTTAGATGAAGAGACCACACAAATATCACCTTGATCCAAATCTTCTGTGGCCCACAAGAAATTTTTTGTTGTCAATTACCATTGTTTCCAATACTACGATCCATATGAGATTTAGATCTGCTTCGTTTTTTGGATTATGCCCTGTAATGAGCTTTCAATACAGATGGACAAGGTGGCTGTAGTCACATATATAACAATGGGCCCAACAATCAGGGGTTCCACCCACCTCAGTAGATCGGGACCTCAAAAGTTTTGAATGAAGTTGATATTTGTGTTTTCCCTTCATCCGGGTCTACGTGACTTAATCAACAGGTTAGATGGTAAATAAACATTATAGTGGGCCATAAGAAGTTTTTAATGGTGGGCATTCAATTGCCACCATTTTTTCATGGTGTGGTCTACTTGAGATTTGGATATGTCTCATTTTTGGGCTCATGCCATGAAATGATCCAGCAAAATAAATGAACATGATGGATAAAACACATATATTATGGTGGTCCCACATAGCACTTTCCAGTAGCCACCAAGCTACTAGCCAATCCGCATCTGGATCATGGATTATGAACCGATGCCCCCAAATTCGGAAAGCGGATTGCGTGTGCTCGGTGTTGTGATGTCCTGTGAGCCCTACCATGATGTATGTGTTATATCCACACTGTACGTTCAATTAGAGGCATCATTTTAGGTCATGAAACTTAAAATGGGATAGATCTAAAGCTCAAGTAAACCACAAACAAGAAAGAAGTGGGGATAATGATTCCTACCATAGAAACCTTCCTATGGCCCACCATGATGTTTATTTGTCATCCAACGTGTTCATGAGGTCACAAAGACTTGGATGAAGGGAAAAAAACAAATATCATATTGATTCAAAACTTCTATAGACCCCTGATAAGTTTTCAATGGTAGACATTCAATCCACCCTGCTTTCTGATCTATCTCAAATTTTAGCCCATGTTCTGAGATCATCTCGTAAAATGGGTGGACAGTGTGGATATAACACATACATCATGGTGGAGCCCAAAGAACTTGGCGACGTCAAGTCACCAGGGAGGTCAGCACACCACTCAATCTATTTCAAATGGGGTATTACTTAAATAGGACCGAAGACGGACGGTCTTGTTATGGCCTTGTAGGGCCTACTTGGATATATATGTTTTATTCGCACCATCCATTCATTTTTCCATAGCATTTTAGGGCATACGACTAAAATTGAGGCAAATCTAAGGCTCGGGTGGACCACACTACAAGAAAAAGTGGGAATTGGGAGCCTACCATTAAAGACTTCTTAGGGCCACATAAGACTTTGATCAAGCGGATATTTGTGTTTTCCCTTCATCCAAGTCTGTGTAACCTTATGAAGAGGTTAGAAGACAAATAAACATCACAATGGACCCAAGGAAGGTTTGAAGGGTAGTTATTCAATTCCCACTTCTCTCAGTGATGTGGTCCACTTGAGCTTTGGATGTGCCTCATTTTTTGGGCTTAGGCTCCAGAATGATCTAGAAAAGTTGATGGACGGTGTGGATCTAGCACATAAATCATGGTGGGGCTAGAGAAGTTCCACACATTAAACGTTGGGTTGTGTATTACGCAATCTATCTGAGAATCTTAGTCGCGGGGGCAATTTTGAAAGTAATTTTTTTAAAAGAATTCATTGAGCGCATTCTGTATTCCCCATTAAGCCAGACCTTTATTGTGGAAAAGGTTTTGATAAAATCAAGGAGCGCTTTTTGTATTCAGAGTTAACAAACAACACTTAATGCGGAGTGCTTTAAGGATTCCGATTACTCAAACATGCCCTTATTGCTTTTAATTAGTTTTAATTTGAATGCATATCCTTCGTTTTATAGTTTTAATATATGTAATCTTTTTAGGAATTGCTTTTAATCATGCTGGAAATCATCCAACACGATTAAATTAAGACATTCTATTTTTAGTAAATTTTACTATTTCAGATAATTTTTAGTTTACTGAATTTAAGAACCTTAATTAGAGTTATTTTTTTCTTTGTAAGTAGTATACTTAAAACTCAAAAGTCTAATGATATTGAATAATGAAATTTTAATTTTAATTTTTTATCTCGTGGATTCTAGAATAACCTTATGATTCAAGGTTTTTGTATGGTCCCTTCAATTAGGTTTTGTGTAACGTCCCGAAAATCGGGGGTCGAGCAAAGCTCAACTCCCGAGTTCCAACGCATCACTTATACAACATAAATAATGATGTTTAAATGTTGTCAATATTAGTGCCTTAAACATGAGTGGGATTGTACTAAACAACATATCATACCCCAGAGTTAATGTAATTAAGCAAGCGGAATACTAAGATAGGTATATAAAGTATATGTACGGGTTTCATAACCTCAAGAGTATAATCATATAGCCGGGCAGAATATATACATATTTTGTTTTCAAAATACACAAAATGTCAAAATGTAAATGTTCAACTAATCCAATATCCTTGTAATCCCATCGAAGCAGCGCGAGGTCTACATAGACCCGCCTGAGAGCTGCACATAGGAGAACTCCTCCTCGTCAATGAAATCTGGCCCCGTCGCAAAGGCCTCGTCGTAACTTGCATCTAAATAAGAGTCTGGTTGGTGTTTTAAAACATCATCCAAGAGTGGGAGTGAGTGATCAACTTAGTGGTACTATAAGGCAGAGGTTAACATGTTATCAATTCAGTCAAGTAGTAATGATAAAGTAGTACAACAATCATATTCTAAGTACTCTTATTAATACGGGAATGATATGCTGTAATGATGCATGCCCTCTCCTGCACTTCCTCAGCAACTTCATCTTACGGTCGCGCATGGCAAACTCCTTAAAAGTGATCTTCCTCGCCAAAGCACATGCAATGTGGTGCATAGTCGTGTTAGCCAAGTAATTTATTAGGCTTATTCATACAGTAGATTCGGAAAGCTAAGGTACCTCCCTTTTTATCATTTACCCAAGTAAGGATCCATCTAGGGTCGTTAATCTTAATTATTCACATATAATAAGCAAGTTGTAGGGTATCACCCCTGATGAAAACAGTGGATAGGTAAGTTCAAGAGTTTACACTCGAGATCGCTACGGGGAGGCTCGTCACCTCAGCGTAGGCCTAATTTATACTCGAGGTCACTACGGGAGGCTCGTCGCCTGAATGTAGGCTGACAAATCGAATACGGTGTCCCATACACCACCAATTTGGCTCACAAGTTTGGGTTGCTCACTGGTCACTACGGGGAGGCTCGTCACCCCAGTGTAGGCCGACAGCTCGACCACGGTGTCCCATACACCACCATGTCCGGCTCATAAGTCTTAGCAGATCTTGGTACCATGGTTGAAATGAGTTTTACATTGGTATATGGTATCTTAGATTCAAGCAGTAGTGTCCATATATGGTAAACACACAATAGGCCAATTGGTTTATTTAACAATTTTAATTGGTACGAGCACACGTTGAATTAATCGACATGGAGTGCATAAGCACTCCACATGGCCTAACCACTGTCGACAATCACCATACGGCTCGGATTCGCCGAACGTATCCATTGTGGCGAGACTAGTTCGGCCACTCGATTTGGTACCATTACTGATTGCCTGGACTACATAGTAGTCCCAATCGCACTCAATTGTAATAGGTAAGCACATGTGATAGTCATAGCAGTATTTAATAACCAATTTAAATATAATTCTTATTTGAGCATTTTAACAAACATATTGAACATGTCATCATACGTAGGCATTTCATCCATAAATCACATAGTAGCAAGATAGGTTGCATGAAGGAAACTGTAACTATAGATAAGGTAATTGAGAATCCTATCTCAACACCCTTATTAAATGAAATTCATCAACAATTTTTCATTCAAACATTTTATCAAACACTTAGCCTACACATTACTATATACATAAACTATCCTAGTTATAGCATATATATTATAGTAAAGCCCTTTACAAGGGAGTTGTCATACATACAACAAACATGTATTCTATGTTAAAAGTCATGGAAAGTACAAATCATAATTGTAATTTCATTCAAACATTTCAACAAACACATGGAATGCATAATATATTCACATAGTTCATACACATATAATTCATCGAATACATCGTAACTACATCGTATGGTGGCAAATAAGTCAGACATAAATCATTAGCTGACATCGAAAGCCTTGAAAACCATAACCTAAACGTTTATAGTCCGCACCTTTCGTCGGTACGCCCGTTACGAACTCGGTTTGTACACTACGTCCCCGTCTACAGCACAACGGCTACCTAAATCACGAAATAGGTTAGCTATTTCGTCGTTTACCCTATTTAGATTCCTAATACAAGATTAGGTTAGGATTTCTTATCCAAATCGTTGTTGGAAAGATTTGTATAGCTTGATATAGGGACGATTTGATGCATGAAGTAGCAGGGAAGAAGGACTGTAGCAACTCCAAAGATCTCCCTTCACTCTCCACTTTTTTCTCTCCCTTTCTCTCTTCTCTCTCCTAGGTTTAGAGAAAATTCATATGAGAGAGAGGTGGGGTGGTTTAAGGGCCTTATATAGGCTTAAAAGTGATGTCAATGGCCCTAGGGCCATGGTATACTTAGGATATAGCCAAAAAGTGCCTATTTTTTACAAACGAGGCCCTTAGGAATGTCCATTTCTCGCCTAAGTCATAGAGCAAGTTCCCTGACAATGAATCTATGCCAGGACTGTGTTTATGGTGCGATCTGACAAATTGATCGGCTGTAAAGGACCTGTATCAGATCAACCGTCGTCGTTACTCGATCAGGGCCACAAGTATACCAATAGGTGCAGAGAAATTTTCCTAATCCATAGTTGTAGTTGGGTCAAAATCTGACGGTCTGAAGTCTTCAATTTTGCTCTCAAGCGAACGGTCCAATTCACTTAAGTTTGAGTTAATTTTTTAAAAATATTCGCGTTTCTCACACACTTCGCTCCAGGCTCGAGTTGTGCGTTTCTGGATATTATTTGGGCTCGATTCCCGCGATGGTTGTCAAGCCCAACAAAGTAGTCATGACCTCACAGTTTCGCCATCATCGGACTTTCGATGCGCGGTTCAGGTCTGATACAGAGTTTCAATGTGCTCCCGAGAGCAACTGGGTTTTAAGATTGCTCCTAGGTTTATAAGTAATGTTGAGTTAGTGATTTTAATGGTTTTGGGTCTTGCAGTTTGTATAGATAGTGGTTCAAGCTAATCCACCAATAAATTCAGTTTAGTACTTAATTAAACTTCGCCTAAATTCTAAAGAATATGGTCCTTAGTGCTTTCTGCCTAAGGTGGTACTCGGGTCTTTGTACGGATTTTTTTTTGAGATGTTATATTTTGTGATCTTATCAATAGGTTGGATGGAAAATTAACATTCAGGAGGCCCCCAAGAAGTTTTTATGGTGTTCATTCAATCACCATAATTTTGGTGTGATCTACTTTAGATTTAGATCTGCTTCATTTTGGGGCTCATGTTGAAAATGAGCCGAAGAAACAGATGGACGACGTGGATATATTATAAATAGATCACGGTGGGATATAAAAAAAAATGGTATTTCATCGTTATATTTTGTATTGGTTTTGTATGTTGATGACATTTTGTTGGATAATAGTAACGCAAGAATGTTGAGTGATACCAAAAAATTTCTATATCAAAGGTTTGAGATGAAGGATCTTGGTAATGCCTCTTATGTGATTGACATTGAGATACGTTGTGACTGATCACGTAGAATGCTTAGTCTGTCACTGATGGCCTATATTGATAGAGTACTCGAAAAGTATGACATGCAAAACTATGCTCATGAACAATCACCCATTGTAAAGAGTGATAAATTCATCCAGTTTTAGTGTCCTAATAGTGATTTGGAAAAAAATTGAATAAAGGAATTTTCGCATGCATCGGTAGTATGAAGCATTGTTGAGGGTCAAATATTGTATATTAGACCCCAGTTATTACCTATATTTACAAACATGATACTATTTAATGACTCATTTTATTCGTATTTGTGATGCAAGGTTTAATTGCAAGCTTGGACTGGAAACATGTACTAAAAGTGTGGATTTGATACTCAGAATTCACCAAAGCATGGGATGGACCCCAGGGGACCAAGATCGATGGATTTACACGCTAGAGATCCGAGGAAATCGAGAAACTGAAGCTCAAGTGGCCTGAAAGTCAGTCAGAATGCAAGATCACAAGGTTTTCACCATCCGTTCGGCTCGAAACTTCATATATGGCCTCAGGAGTACAAATTAACTGTACACGTCAAATTTCAGTCATTAGATCATTGTGGAAGTGGCCCAACGAATAGATCAGCCCCTAAAATCCTGATTTAGGGCCCATCTGATATCCAGATATGCTTTAAGTTTGGTCTCAACCCTTAAAATGATGTGGCAAAATGGATGGACGGAGTGGATTTCAAAGATACATCACGATAGACCCCACATGTACATTGCATGTACATAGGGTACATGTGCACAAGAGATGCATTGGATGAAGAATCCGGTCAAATAGAGGATTGACTGAGCCTTCCCTTAAAAAATAAAAATTTCCGTTTTCACCAGCGTCCGCATGTCCGGACGTTGGGACGAGTAATGGGCCCACACTGTTGACGATCATGACCGTTCATTCGGCCCAGGAGGTGTCCAAGACCCTCTCCAAGATCTCCTTTTGGCCCCATGCACGTGTATGCACGTTGATTGTTGAAAAACACAGGACGGACGGTACGTTTGAAATTCAGTGGGCCACACTCAACCCAATCCAAAACCGTCCATATCTGAACTGTTTTTCGCCACGATTCTAATAGACGGGTTGGATTTCTCTTTTGACATCAATCATGGGTCCCACAGTTAACGCAAATCAGAATTTTTGGACTCTTTACGCAGACGCGCGTCCAAAGAGGCTCGGACGTTTCGGTCTGTTTGGTGACCTTAGACAGGATCGGACCGTCCATACTGGCCGTCCAAATTTCTTCCATGGGACTGTCGATCAAGCCCAAGGAGACTGACTGGATCAGATCTAGCATCAAGTTCCTGTTTTTGCTCCGAAAAGAAGAACTCCTCGCCTGTGGTTTCCTGCTACACACGGTGGCTGCGTAAGTAGCAGTCACCAACTCTCCACCGTCTTGCCTGTTGTATATAAGAAAGAGAGAGAGAGAGAGAGAGAGAGAGAGAGAGAAGTGAAGGGGGATCTCTCCTTCCTGGGACGTGGCTACACAAGAGAGTTGTTTTCTTTTTATTTTATTTTATTTTATTTGTTTAAGGGATCCAACCCATTCATGTTGGGCTGAACCTCTTAGCTAGGGCTAAGAGATGAAGCTTGTGGCGTGATGGGGTTAATCCTACGGCTTTGATTCATGTCATGAACTATGTTGATTCTAGTTTTGAATAATAGAAATATTTCTAGTTTTTAATGGTTTATTGCGACTTACATTACAGTAGATCTGCGATGGCTTGAGTATTTCCTTTTCCTTTCTTGTGATTATGAACCCAGGATGCCCTGTTGTTCACCATCGCCCCTTGGACATGGTGGAATGATGGAACTCTTCCCGACATTCATACATCACTCAGATTGGTTGTGAATTGGTTGTTTGCTTTGTCTCATGGGCATAGTTTTGTGATGGAATCCATTCTAATTTACACTTGTCTGATCTCTTGAAAACTAGATTAAATGAAGTTCAGAATTGATTTACAGGTTATATCTTCCAACTGGATGAAGATGGGACTCGAAGTCCAGTTGAGTTCGTGAATCAAGCCTAGATCTCCCTGATCTCTACAAGTAGATCCTCTGAATCCCTAGTTTCCTACCTTTAAATTTCACCAATTTTAGTTTACTATTTCACCATTATTCCTTCAATTATTCGTGATTTAGATTTCATCTTCTTCTGGTTCTAGTTCTGGTTATTTTCATATTACATACAAGTTTCAGTCCCCATGGATTCGACCTCGGTCTCACCGAGTTTATTATTACATCACAACCCTATACTTGGGGATTGAACAAGTTTTTGGCGCAGTTGCCGGGGATTGACGGTTATGTTTTCTGAGATTAATTAGTTTTAGAATTAGGTTAAGATTAGGATTTTACTAACTTTAGGTTAAAGTTTTTTTATTATTATTATTTTATTTTTAGAAACTAACCTGTTTCCTGTTTTGTAGGATCCTGAGATAAACTTCTAATTTGGTAATTCCTTTCTAATTCCTCTACTTTTTTTTATTTTTAGAATTAGGGTTTGAGTTTTGGAAATTTTTTAATTCTAGACTTTCTTTTAATTTCAGAAATTTTCTATTTTCTAATTTTAGAAAATTTTCCATTTTTAGAAACTAACTCATCTTTCGTTTATTTTATTTTTAGAAACTTTCCTTTTTATGACTTAGCTTATTTTTAGAAACTTTTTAATTTTAGGTTTAGATTTTTTATTTTAGAAACTTTCTAATTCTAGGTCTTCTTTTTAGAAACTAACATTACTTTCTATTTTAGGATTAGGATTTGTAATTTAGAACTTTCTAACTTTAGGTTTAGAACTTTCCTCTTTTGTTTTTAGAAACTAGGTTAGTTATTTTCCTTTTTAGAAACTCTTCTTAATTTTAGAAACTAACTCCTTTTTTCCTTTATTTTTAGAAACTTTCTAATTCTAGGTTTAGGAAACTTTCCTTTTTTAAAAACTAACTTTATATTTCCATCTTAGAATTTTTTAACTTTAGAATTTCTATTTTTAGGAACTAATCTCTTTTGTTTTCTTGTGCAGGATCTTAACATAGAATTCCAATCTGTAACTTCTTTCTAACTTCTCCTCTACTTACTTTCTATATTATTGTAGGATTTTTCCTTTAGAATTAGATTCAGAGTTAGGGTTTCACCATGTATATGTACGAGTGGGAACGTCAGTATGCTGAGAAGAATAACTTATATTGGGATGATGATGATAGAAATCAACCTATGTCTCAAAACTTTTCTGAAACTATCATTAAGAACCGATCGGAATATAAAGATCCATTGGTTAAAAAGTCCTTACGTGATCATATGCAAGAGAACAATTACACCCCACGAATTAACAAAACAGTACGTGAGTGTTGGGGTTATCATAACTATGGGAGTGAGAATTATTATCACTCATCTGATAAAAAAAAAACAATGCGTGATTATATATATTATGAGTGATAATAAGTATTACCAACCATCCGACTCTCCCATATATGATTCGTATGACTATGATCAGTGGAAACATCAAAATTGGAAAAATGAACCAACAATATGTTATAGCGATTATTCTCTTGGATCCCCTACCTTTGAGATCCAACCAGAAACGATCCAAGAGGATTCATGTTTGGATATCATGGAAAATCAAAAATTATTCAACCAATGTGTTGCGGACATGATGAAATCATTAGAAGCAATTGAATCACACCTCAATGAGATGAACAAGGCTAGTTTACCTCAGCCTCAACCTAATCCAGAGAAACAATGCGAGGAAAGTGATCCTAACTCGTTTTTGAAGAACTCTAGAATTTGGAATGAGGTGTTGGATTCCATTAACGAGCATACGGTTCAATTTTCCAATGAGTCGGTCTCAATGACTGTTCCAAAGAATGGTGAAGAGATGTGAGTATCTTTTAAATTCAGTGATGATGACACACCTTCCTTACATGACACACAGGATTTTAATGATGGAGACTTGGAGTAGACGTTAGTTTATTCGAACCTCAACCGAATTTAGGAATAGAATGTGAGGAGAGCGATCCCATCCCAAGTGTGCACTGCACGGAATTAGACGATGATGCGTATTTGGATGATGATCATGAATGTTCAGCCCAAATTCCCCTGAAATCAATCTCAAGTATAGTCCAAGTTAGTGATCAAGAAGTACACGAAGTGATCGGCCAGAAAGATCTACTCCACTCATCTGTGTTGCCTGATTTAAATGTGGAGGATGAACCCCATACAACCGACTCTTCAAACTCTTGTAAGGCATGTTTAGACCACTCCCCTGAATTGAATGATGATATGATTCGGGAGAAGGATGAGTTGCTTGCTACGACCCTCGAATTTGAAACCACTCGGTTGAGGCCACCATCTAAGCTGTACACGTTTGACAATTTAACGCCCCGATTGACTAGTTTTAATGGACAGAGTGATCAGATCGATGCTTCCCCTATTGATCTTCAATCTGTCTATGCAGGACTGGAGCAAGAGAGAGTACCTCCACCCACTTTCAAGGATGATGGATTCCTTGGGCAGATCATCACAAGCTCCAATGTGGAAAATAAGTCACACTCAGTTGAACTTCCCAACTCTTGGGATTGCTTGGTACACTTTGCAGATTTAAACGATCCCATGTCAAAAGATAAAGTAGATGCCTTGCAAGACAACATCTTGGTAGTCATCACTAATCGAGAGAACCCTTATTCTGAAGCCCTTTCTACCCCTGATCTTAAACGTCTACCATTAAAGGAGGAAGAGCTGACAACGGAACCGAAGTCTGATACTTCGGAATGTGCTGAAACTACATCACTTTTTAAGAAGTTTTCTAAACTTTATCTACTTGTAGTCTCTGATTCACCATGGGATACTAACGTTGAAACTTCTTCTGTTACAGGTGAATCGTATATACTGTGAATACCTCAAGCAATTCAATGAAAAATTCTTTATGAGGTACATAAGTCTCTCTAAAAGTCATGCTCCAGGGCACCCAAGCCTATTGCAAAAAGGGCTTTTGGATAATCCTGTTGAGGAACTTACTGAGAAACTTATCAAGATATTAGCCGGAAGAGGAATCTTGCGGCATGATCGAATAGTTTTTTCCCTGCTTTCATAAGACTAGGGTAGTTTGCATTATGCTGTTCTAGGATAGACGGTTTTATGTTGTTAGCTTAGTTTACTTGATACGTTGCCATTAGGTTCGTTTGCTTTTGTGTTTTTCACTCTCGTGTTGACCTGCTCTCACATTGCGATCTTTGGAAAAAGCCTCTTGTGTCCTTTGTCCAGGTACTATCTTTCCATCACTTCTCTTTTAATTTTATTGTCTCATATGCATTGCATGCTCATATCTTTTACATTGAGGACAATGTAGATTTTAGGTTGGGGGTAGGAGATTAGGTTACCTAATTAGTGTTTTCTTGGTCTAGAGTAAAAATTGTGAAAATTTTTAAAATTTTCTGGAATTTCTTGTGAATTCGAAGTGGTTTTGACGACCATCTTAGAGTTAGAATTATAAGATAAGTGATGTTGGTAATTTATGACTCTTGGATTCCGTTATTTGTTAGATTTCACAGTTAAGTTCGAACTGTTAATCCATGATTAGAAGTTTTAAATATTGATGGAGTCATGATTTCACAAGACACATCTCGCTTGCACATTAAGGTTTCAGTTCGATATTGAATTGTAACTTGGTGATCATTAAGCATTTAAGGAACCAGCCTGAAAATTTTGTTGGTCATGATCAATTAAAGAAAAAGAAAATACCTAGTATTAAATAATAAAAAAAAAACAGATACCTTTGGAAAGGGTTGGGCCAATAATCTTCACCATAGGTTTGCTCCCTATAGGTGTAGATTTAATTCCCCATGGATGATATGTGAAAAGGGTTAGGCGTACGGTCTTCACCATAGGTTTGCTCCCTATAGGTAAGGATTTGATTCCCCTCCTTGGAGTTGCTTTTAATGAAAAAAATTAAAAACTGGAAGAATAAAAAGATAATATGTAAGGCAAGTTCTGGTTTAGGTTGTCCTGAATGCTCTTTTGATTGTCAATGTTATCATAGAAATTGACGATTAGATCTCTTAATGATTATAAGCCAGGGATTACACTATACACCCATGGAACTCAATGTTTAGAATTTTCTTTCTGATTGAGGGATTAATACTTTGG
This sequence comes from Magnolia changhungtana, assembly GCA_030180095.1. NCBI lineage: Eukaryota > Viridiplantae > Streptophyta > Magnoliopsida > Magnoliales > Magnoliaceae > Magnolia > Magnolia changhungtana. The sequence goes on from JASAUF010000662.1 coordinate 10,747,844, forward strand.
ACTTGAGTATGAAGTTCACCGTGCGCTTGAGTACAGGAGAATGTATTATCCAACATTCATGAATCTTATAATTCTCGTATCTAGATTATTTTGTAAAATTCACTCGAGTATATAGAAATTATCTTGTAGTTCTCAACTTATTTTTCGCATACTTTGCTCGGGACTAGAAAAATGCTGGTTAGGGGTTGTGTTGAGGGTCAAATATTGCATATTAGATCCCAGTTATTACCTGTATTTACGAATATAATATTGTTTACTGACCCATTTTAATCGTGTTTGTGATGCAAGGTGTAATTACAAGCTTGGACTGGAAACATGTACTAAAAGTGTGGATTTGATGCTTAGAACTCACCGAAGTATGAGATGGACCCCAGGGGACCAAGATCGACGGATTTACATGCCAAAGATCCGAGGAAATCGAGAAACTGAAGCTCAAGTGGCCTGAAAGTCAGTCAGAATGCAAGATCATAGGGTTCTAACCATCCGTTCAGCTCAAAACTTCATATATGGCCTTAAGAGCACAAATTAACCGTACACGTCAAATTTCAGCCATTAGATCATTGTAAAAGTGGCCCAACGAATAGATCAGCCCCTAAAATCCTGATTTGGGGCCCACCTGATATCTAGATATTCTTCAAGTTTGGTCTCAACCCTTAAAATGATGTGACAAAATGGATGGACGGAGTGGATTTCAAAGATACATCACGATAGACCCCACATGTACATTGCACGTACATAGGGTACATGTGCACAAGAGATGCATTGGATGAAGAATCCGGTCAAACAGAGGATTGACTGAGCCTTCCCTTAAAAAATGGAAATTTCTGTTTTCACCAGCGTCCGCACGTCCGGACATTGGGACGAGTAGTGGGCCCACACTGTTGATCACATGGACGATCATGACCGTTCATTCGGCCCAGGAGGTGGCCAAGACCCTCTCCAAGATCTCCTTTCGGCCCCATGCACGTGTACGCACGTAGATTGTTGAAAAACATAGGATGGACGGTAGGTTTGAAATTCAATGGGCCACACTCAACCCAATCCAAAACCGTCCATATCTGAATTATTTTTGCCACAATTCTAATGGACGGGTTGGATTTCTCTTTTGACGTCAATCATGGGTCCCACAGTTAACGCAAATTAGAATTTTCGGACTCTTTACACAGACGCGCATCCAAAGAGGCTCGAACGTTTCGGTCCATTCGGTGACCTTGTACAGGATCGGACCGTCCATCCTGGCCGTCCAAATTTCTTCCATAGGACTTTCGATCAATCCCAAGGAGACTGACTGGATCGGATCTGGCATCAAGTTCCTGTTTTTGTTATGAAAAGAAGAACTCCCCGCCTGTGGTTTCCTGCTACGCACGATGGCTACATAAGTAGCAGTCACTGACTCTCCACCGTCTTGCCTGTTGCATATAAGAAAGAGAGAGAGAGAGAGAGAGAGAGAGAGAGAGAGAGGTGAAGGAGGATCTCTCCTTCCTGGGACGTGGCTGCACAAGAGAGAGTTGTTTTCTTTTTATTTTATTTTATTTTATTTGTTTAAGGGATCCATCCCATTCATGTTGGGCTGAACGTCTTAGCTAGGGCTAAGAGGTGAAGCTTGTGGCGTGATGGGGTTGATCCTACGACTTTGATTCATGCCATGAACTATGTTGATTCGAGTTTTGAATAATAGAAATATTTCTAGTTTTTAATGGTTTATTGTGACTTATATTACAGTAGATCTGCGATGGCTTGAGTATTTCCTTTTCCTTTCTTGTGATTATGAACTCAAGACGCCCTGTTGTTCACCATCGCCCCTTGGACATGGTAGAATGACGGAACTCTTCCTGACATTCATACATCACTCAGATTGGCTGTGAATTGGTTGTTTGCTTTGTCTCATGGGCATGGTTTTGTGATGGAATCCATTCTAATTTACACTCGTCTGATCTCTTGAAAACTAGATAAAATGAAGTTCAGAATTAATTTATAGGTTATATCTTCCAACTGGATGAAGATGGGACTCAAAGTCCAATTGAGTTTGTGAATCAAGCGTAGATCTCCCTGATCTCTACAAGTGGATCCTCTGAATCCCTAGTTTCCTACCTTTAAATTTCACCAATTTTAGTTTACTATTTCACCATTATTCCTTCAATTATTCATGATTTAGATTTCATCTTCTTCTGGTTCTAGTTCTGGTTATTCTTAGATTATGTACAGATTTCAGTCCCTATGGATTCGACCTCAGTCTCACCGAGTTTATTATTACATCATAACCCTATACTTGGGGATTGATCAAGCATCATGTACGCTCAAGTCTGCATATGACCATATATTGCTTTTACAGTTGAAATATTGGGCAGGTATCTATCTAATTTAGATAGCTACAAAGAAGGTATTGCACTACTTGCAAAGAACAAAGGACTTCAGACTCACATACATAAGGTCTAATCATTTAAAGTTAGTTAAACACTTAGACACAGATTATGATGGCTGCGTTAATACAAAGAAGTCCACCTCAGGCTACAACTTCATGATGGTTGGGTCTTGGAAAAGCGTGAAACAGTCGACCACAACCTTATCCACCATGGAAGTTGAGTTCATTGCTTGTCATGAGGCATTTAATCAGGCATTGTGATTATACTGTTCTTCTCTGTTTTGTGGGTATTAAAGCATATCCCAAAACCATCGAGAATCGTTTGCGATAATTCAGCTGTGATTTCCTTCTCTATTAACAACACACATTTATCAAGGTCGAGGCATATCGACATCAAGTATCTTGTTGTGAAGGAAAGAGTTTAGAATCGTCTAGTGCTTATGGAGTTCATTGGCACTAAGCAGATGATTACGGATTCGCTCACTAAAAGTCTTCCTATCACGCTATTTCAGGAGCATGTAACATTCATGGGAGTCATTGATCCCACAAATGTATTTAGTTAGTAGGAGTTGAGCATGTTTTATTTTCATAACATTGAAGAGATCTCATTTGATAGAGTTTTGATGATTCTAATATAAAGTTAATTTCTACTTCTCTTTACATTTTTGCAATTTATTCTAAGTAAGAATAACTAAAGACATATCTTGTTGGAGACGTTTGAAAGCTCCAGGACCTCTTAAGGATAAACACATATCATCACATTACATATGTAATCCTTATACTACACTTCCTAGTTTCTGAAATATGTTATTGAGACTGATAGTATTTGTAACCGCACTTAGTCTTATTTTGCTTAGATTAAATGTTGTGATGGCTACCGCGATTCGATACTATTGGTCCTAATGGACCAGATTGTAATAACGTTGCCTATATTATCCAACAATTATATTGGTTAACCATTTGGATGTTTCTTTAAAATTAAAATATATTTTCAAAATATTTTTAAAGATTAATCATTTACATCAATCAATGTGGTCCAAGTGGGAGAATGTAAGAATTATACAAGGTGAGCCTTATTAATCAGCGGTCTAGATTGCTCTAAGAGTTGGATAGTGTGATCAAGAATACCAGTGGACCCCACTCAGTTGTGATTCATCTAAAATCATGTAAGGGGTGGTGCGCTACAACTGTGTCACACACACAGTGTTCTAGTTGGATTAGAATTACTAAATTCATGTAGAGCCTTAGGGACAGGAGTTTCGATGGGTTTTAAACTCCTCATCCATCTAAATTATATAAGCAACGCTAGCTCCCCAAGCCTACATATAACAGAAGCTTCCATTTCCATCTCAGTGCTTCTCTAAGGGCATGTTTGATTTTTTTTAAAGCAAGTGTAAATACCCTATAAATGGATAATAATTACCATTTCATCCGAATGAAAATCCATTGGGATTTCTGTCTTAGAAACCGGTTTAAAAGTGCTAGTTTAAATTTTAGACCCCACTGTGATGTATATGATATATCCGTTCCGCCCATTCATTTTACCACAATATTTTGAGGCATGAGCCAAAACATAAGACAAATCCAACATTCAAGTAGCCCACACCGAAGTAAACGGTGGCCTCAATAAGTTTTTAACGGTGAGTGTTTAATTTCCTTTTTCCTATGGTGTGGTCCACTTGAACTTTGAATCTGCCTCATTTTTTTTACTCATGCCCTAAATTCAATTAACATAATGGATGGACAGTGTGAATAATTCACATATATCACGATGGGTCCCACATATATTTGTGGGCAACTTTGATTTTAGTGTTGAAAAAAGCAGCAGTCAAATCAACCCTTGGTAACGATGAGGTAATTATCATAGGAAGTAATTATTATATATTTGCAATGCATTTACGATTACTTTGGAAAATCAAACTTGCCCTAAGAGTGTAAGGTGCAGAAGACTATAACATCAAGTTTATAGTGATGGCTTTCTAATCAAGTACGCCCTTGTACAACTTCATTGATTTCCATATTCAATGCATAGCACGATACTTTGCAATTTCACATTAAAGTTCACATTTATTACTTTTAATAAGTTTTAATTTGAATGCATATCCTTTATTTATAATTTTAGTATATGCAATCTTTTTAGTAATTGATTTTAATCATGTTGAAAATCATCTAATAAGATTAAATTAAGACATTATATTTTTAGTAAAATTTACTATTTCAGGTAAATTTTAGTTTAGTCAATTTAGGAACCTAGTTAGAGTTTTTTATTTTTCTTTGTAAGTGGTGTACTTAAAAGTCTAAGCCTATATTGAATAATAAAATTTTAAACCCCGTGGATTTTAGAATAATTTTATGGAATCAAGGTTTTGCATGTATAAGGTATACGGTGATCTTCCTCACAGCCTTCTAGGCCATGGTAAAAGTTTTGGATGAAAGCTTATATTTGTATGGTCCCTTCATCTAGGTTTTGTCTTGGATGTCAAATTAACATCCCGAAGGCCCCTAGGAAGTTCTTATGGTGGTCATTCAATCACCATAATTTCTTGTGTTGTGGTCCACCTGAGATTTGGATCTGCTTCATTTTGGGGCTCATAGCTGAAAATGAGCTGGAGAAACAGATGGGAGGCATGGATATAATACAAATAGATCACGGTGGGCCACATAGTCAGGGATCCACCGACCTCTACTTCATTTTGGGGCTCATGACCTCAGTGGACCCACATGGATGGACCATTCCCTAAGACTCTCTTCAGTGTAACGATTGTAACCCATGGTTGTTGGAACTGCCAATGAATAATTAGGCAAGGAAATGCACCACAAATCAACATCCAAGTTAGAAAGAAAGAAAGAAAGAAAAAAGGCCAGATTCGGTGGCTGCGACCACTAATCTGGAGACTTTTATGTTGGGGGCCTTGCACAGAACCTTAGGATCTAGCCCTCCAGAACAAACCAGAATTATGGATAATAAAGCAATGAAAATAATCAATGCATCAATCACACACCACACAAGAGATTTTTATGTGGAAAACCCTCAAAGAGGTAAAAATCACGGGACCTCGTCCAAATCAACAATCCACTATGAAGTAGAACGTTACAAACTTCTTCACTCACGCATGAGTGGATAAACAATGAGAGAAACAAAGAAAAACGGAGAGATGTCACCGATTATGAGGACATAGAAGTGCTGAGATATAGATTGCACAGTAGATAACCTCCACGAGCATAATCTCCCTTCTATAAGCTTCCTCTCTCTCTTTTTCTCTCTATCACCTTTGATAGCCCTAAACCCTTTAGCAAATCCCTTGTAAATCTTTAAGAAACTCTCTTGTCGTCCCTAGAAAGCCCTAGAAACTCCATTTTAAAGTTTTAGGAAACTCCTTTCTGCATCCCAGTTGCGAAAGGACTTGCGACATGAAATCCACGCAAAATTGCGGAACGAATCTGCGTAACCTCGACTGGTCGAGCACCCTGGAGAAAAATAGTCCACAGTCGCTGGACTTTGAGTTGTGCCACGACTCGACTCCACGACTAGTCGACCACTAGCCTTCGACCGGTCGAGCGAGGCTCACGACGGGTCGACGACGAGTAAAAAAAACCCATCAAATCTCTCCCTTTTTGACCCAGGAGAGATCCACCTTCTTCAAGCCAGACAGATTTCTACAAACCTCAAACTTGCCCTTAAACAAAGCCTTGGTCATCATGTCTGACCCATTATCGTCCGTGCAGATCTTCTCAAGCTGTAATACCTTCTGTTCCAAAGTATCCCTGATCCAGTGATACTGAATCTCTATGTGCTTCAACTTGGAATGTTAACTTAGATTCTTGCTCAAGTGTATAGCACTTTGACTATCAGAATAGACCACGTGCTCCTCCTGCTTCAGGCTAAGTTCCTGTAGGAACCTCTTCATCCAAAGCATCTCTTTACATGCTTCTGTGACTGCGATGTATTCGACCTCTGTCGTCGACAATGCTACGACCTTCTGTAGCTTGCTCTACTAAGAAACCGCTCCCCCTGCAAATGTGAACATGAACCCCGATGTAAACTTCCTGGAGTCTATGTCACCTGTCATATCTGCATCCGTATAGCCCTCTAACACAGGTTTACCGTCACCATAACATAGGCTCAACCTGGATGAGCCTCTTAGATACCGCAGTATCCATTTCACCGCTGCCCAATGTTCTTTGCAAGGATTAGCAAGATACCAGCTGACAACACCAACCGCATATACTATGTCTGTGCATGTACACACCATAGTATACATCAAACTTCCTAACGTTGACGCGTAGGGTATCTTCTGCATCTCTTCCACCTCTGCCTTTGTCTTGGGACACTGTCTGTCGCTCAATTTGAAGTGACCATCTAGTGGAGTACTGACCAGCTTCGTTTCATTCATGCTGAACCGCTCTAGTACTTTCTCAATATACCGCTCTTGTGATAGTCAGAGCTTCCTGCTGCTTTTGTCACGGGTTATTCCATTCCTAGGATCTGTCTAGCCAGGTCCAAGTCTTTCATCACAAAAGACTTGCCCAACTCTTGTTTCAGCCTGTCGATCTTCTTGATGTCTTTTCCCATGATGAGCATGTAATCAACGTATAAGAGTAGAACTAAGAAATCACCATCTGAGAACTTGCGCGTGAACACACAGTGGTCCGACTCCGTTCTGTCATACCCATGTTTCAACATAAACGAATCGAACTTCTTATACCATTGTCGTGGAGCTTGTTTCAGCCCATACAAGTTCTTCCTCAACCTACAAACCATATGCTCATTGCCCTTGACTTCGAACCTCTCTGGTTGGTGTATGTAGATCTCTTCTTCCAGGTCACCATGAAGAAAGGCAGTTTAAACATCTAACTGCTCTATCTCTAGATCTATGCTAGCCGTCAACCCAAGCAACACCCGTATGGATGTCATCTTCACCACTGGTGAGAATATCTCTTCTAAATCTATACATTTCCTCTTACTAAAACCTTTTACCACAAGTCTGGCCTTAAACCTCGTTTGTGAATTCTTCTGCTCGATCTTCTTTCTGAACACCCACTTGTTGCTCAAAGCTTTCTTGCCCTTAGGCAGTTTCACCTTGTCATATGTGTGGTTCTTATGCAAGGATTCCATCTCCTCTTGCATAGCTTTCAACCACTCCCCCTTATGCTCGTCGGCTAGGGCCTCAGAATAATCTTCTGGCTCTCCCCCATCAATGATCATAATGTACTCATGCGGCGAGAACCTTTTGGACGGTTGTCTGTCCCTAGATGACCTCCTCATCTATGGCTCAACAGGTGGATCAAGTGGGGGCTGCTCCCCTGGTCCATCTTCTAAAGGAACTCCCTCGTTCTCTGCATCTTGCTGTACTCCCCCGTCATCAGGCACCATGGGAGGAGTAACCGGATCCATGTCCTCTAGCTCACCTGAACTAGGCTGGTTCTTCTCTAACTTACCAATGTCTTCTATACACTGATCTTTAAAGAAGACCACATCTCTGCTCCTGACGAGCTTCCTCTCGGTCGGATCCCACAATCTATAACTGAATTTTTTATCACCGTACCCCAAGAACACATACTGCTTGATTTTTATATCGAACTTGAACCTCTCGTCATTTGGTACGTGAACAGATGCCCTGCATCTAAACACCCTGATATGACTGTACAATGGATCATGTCCAATCCACACCTTCTCAATCACTTCTCCATTCAATGGGGTTGATGGAGACCTGTTTATCAAATACACCGCCGTGTACATTGCTTCTCCCCAGAACGTCTTGGGCAATTTCGCATGGGATAACATGCATCTGATTCTCTCAACAATGGTGCGATTCATTCGCTCAGCTGCACCATTATGCTGGGGGGTCTTGGGAACCGTCTGTTCATGCCATATACCCAGGGACTTACAATACTCATAAAAGTCACCAATGTATTCACCACTATTGTCAGTGCGAATGCACTTCAATGATCTACCTATCTCTCTCTCATAGCATGAAAGAATTTAAACACACCAAAGACCTCGTCCTTAGATTTCAAAGCATAAACCCAAACCCTCCTAGATGCATCATCTATAAAAGTAACAAAATACAATGCCCCACCCAAGGTTTTTGTCCTCATAGGACCACAAATATTAGAATAAACCAAATCGCTAATGCATGTACTTTATTAACATGAGAAACAGTTTTAATAAATGAAACTCTATATTGTTTCCCTGATAAATAATCAAGACAGGTTTTGATAGGTGTACCTGTCACGTCTGGAAGGAGCCGCTTCCTCACTAGTAGCTGAAGCCCTTTTTCACTCATGTGACCTAGACGCCTGTGCCACATGTCAATAGCTGAATCTTCCGTTGTGTTCAACCCACTCTTACACATACTGACACTTTCCTTGTAAAGGGTGCAACACTTCTTTCCTCTGGCCACAATCAATGAACCCTTGATGAGCTTCCATCTCCCACCAGCAAACCGGCTTTCATAGCCATCATCATCCAACCTTCCCGTCGACATCAAGTTGAGGCGAAGGTCTAGGATATGCCTCACATCCCTGAGAACTAATGTGCAGCCCACATCAGTCTTCATATAAATATCACCGACTCCCACGATTTTTGATTCGCTAGAATTTCCCATCTTCACAGTCCAATAGTCACCTGACTTGTAATTTGTGAAGAAGTCTCTGCGTGGAGTTGCATGAAAAGAAGCTCCCGAGTCTATCACCCAGTCAGTGTCCTGACTTATAGCCGTGAGACATACATCATGATCTGCAGAAAGAATAATTACAACGTTGTCATCTGAAGCAACCACAGTGGAATCTGATTCATCTTCCTTCCCTTTTTCTTTCTTATCATTTTTCTTACCATGACATTCATGCTTGTATGGCCCTTTTTGTCACAATTCCAGCAATCAACATCCTTTCTGTTACTCGACTTGCCTCTTGATTTATCTCGGGCCTTTCCGCCCTTCCTGTTCTTTCCTCTCCCTCGTTCCTGTGTCACAAGGGCCTCTTGCTGAGTAGACCCCTAAGACTTCTTCCTTGTCTCTTCATTGAAGAGACAACTAGTTACCTGTTCCATGGATATCTTTTCATCTGGCGCGAAGTTACTTACAGACACCACCAATGTCTCCCAACTGTTAGACAATGAACTAAGCAAAAGTAAAGCCTGCAATCATCATCTAGGACCATCTTCATATAGGAGAGTTGATTCACTATATTACTGACCTCATTTATGTGCTTGGCCACAGAACCACTATCCTTGAACTTGAGATTCACAAGTCGCCTTATCATAAAAATCTTATTACCGGTTGTCTTCCTCTCATACAGCTCTTGTAATTTCAGTCATAGGCTAGCGGCTGAGGTTTCTGTAAACATATGGTGGAACACAGAATCATCCAACCATTATCTAATGAACCCCACCACCTTTCGGTCCATCTTCTTTCAATCATCATTAGTCATATCCTTGGATTTTGCTGATATGCCTAAAATTGGAGAATATAGGTCCTTGCAATAAAGCAAGTCCTCCATCTTAGCCTTCCATATGGTCCAATTAGAACCATTGAGGCTAATCATCCTTGATGAGCCACCTTCCATAATTCAAACCTGATCCTACCCGTTCAATTAACTTAGCTCTGACTTCTGTCACGCCCCAAACTCGGAAACCGGGCTCACAAAATTCCCGATCGCCGAATCCAGCGCCGACAGCCTCCGTAGAACCCCATTCTCGGCTCCTAGCGCCCATACGCCAGGTTCCGATCCTGGGATGCTACAAGGAGGATTTCTAGTAATCAATTTAATTCATAATGAGCATAACCACAAGCATAACCCACGGAACAATAACCACAAGAACACCATCACAAAATCCACTATGAACAAAAATTTTAAGTACAAGGCGTAAGAAAGGGAAATACAAAATAGTGCTAATAACAAAAACTCCGAAGTTTCTGGCCGCACGCTCCAATCGCGGCGAGACTACGGCCGCGTCATGGCGTCACCGCACGCATCAATCGTGCATAAGCTTATAGAAAGCTAGAGGGTGGTGTAAGTGTGTGCGCATATGAGCGTGCTCGTAATGCATGGTCGAGTAATGCGGAAACATGCCGATGAGTACATGAACACGGTCCACCGTACTCAAGGCTATGCAATGCGAGATAAGAATACTATCGGTCATGCAATGCCATGCGATGCATAATGCAAGTCAAGCATGCCGATCCACATCCAAATCCTTATGTCAAGATACAGCTCGCCCGGATAATCACAGGGGTCTAGTGCACTCTACGCCAGCTTGCCGTCCCTATCCGGACGCACAACTGGAAGAGCGAAAGATACCTCACTATCCGCCTGCCAATATCGGGCCCGGCTCGTCGATAGCGGACCGATTCCTCAAGCCGGTCAAACTCAACCTAGAAATTGCCCCCTCACTCAAAGGGTAAGGTCACACCCCTTTCCAACCGACCACGACACAGTGGGAGACGCGGCCTCCTAGTATTCGGCCCTCATGCGCTCGTACATCCACTCGGTCTAGACGTTGGAGTCATCCTCTGGTACCATCGGGTTTAGGGATTTTCACCCAGGGACATCTATGGCGCCCGTATGCTAGAACCAAACATTTCCGGTATCCAATCCAGCCAACCACGATACACCTGTGGAGGCTATGGCCCTGATGTCGCTAGGGGCCGTACAGTAACCACATCACACAATGCGAATGCATGAAGCACACTATCCAATCATGCAGCAATCCTGCGCGTATCGTGCGCTCATGTAGGGCAACACCGCCTAACCGAGAGCCCCTAAACAACCTGCCCGAAGGCATATGCTATGATCAGTCACTTCTCATGTCAAGCATACATATGATGCGTATGATCGTGATCATGGAACTATACTACACATGTTATAAAGTAATGAACTATTCTTGCAACACAGATGGGCCTAGACATGGACGGCCTACACATACCCAAGTATGGGCCTATCGATGGCCCTAGGGAGAGTCATAATGCGGACATTTAACCAACACTATACCCGCAATGTGGACGTCAAACCAACATCGCTCCCAAGGCATTATCTGTTGTAAACATCATTACATAAACCATGTAGGGATCACTCATTGCAATGGACCTTAGGTACATCCCATTGGGCCTTAAATACATCAAATGGGCCGTGTCACATGGGCCTTATATTCATCAAGTGGGCCACATCCATGGGCCGCACCAATGGGCCTTAAGTGCATTGCAATGGTGCGTAACCCGTGGCCTCTATAGTGCATCAAATGGGCCTCGTAACATGGGTTTTATATGTAACAAATGGGCCACACCAAGTGGGCCCCATATGTATATCAAATGGGCCTCAACCCATAGGCCCTAATACATCTCAATGGGCCTTAACTCATGGGCCTTGGAATACATCAAATGGCCTAATGACATGGGCCTTACATCCACATCAAAGTGGGCCCAAATGATCTACCACAAATATATTAAAATGGACCTCAAAGCATGCCAAGGTGGGGTCCACTTGGACTTTGGATCTGGTTCATTCTTAAGCCCATGCCCCAAAATGATCTTTCAAAATGGATGGACGGAGTGGATGCAGTACATGCATCATGGAGGGGGGCCCACTGTCGTTAGACAGTGTGAATAAAACATATGCAGAACGGTGGGCTCCACCGTCTGCTGGACGGTGTGAATAAGACAGATACATCATGGTGGGTTCCACCGTCCACAGCCGTGGACGGTGTGGTAAACACATACATCAATGGTGGGTTCCACATGTGTGGCCCACCGTAATGCTTGTCTACCATCCAATCCGTTCATAAGGTCACAAGGACCCGGACGAAGGGGAAAAACAAATATCAGGTTGATCCAAAACGTCTATGGCCAAAAAAAAAGGTTTCAATGGTAGGATTCAATTCACACAGTTTCCTATAATGTGGGCCACCTGAGTCATGGATGGGCCTGAAATTTGGAGGGGACCTACTCCAGGTCGTGGCCCAGCAAATGGACGGCGTGGATAAAATAAATACATCATGGTGGGGCCCACGGCTAAGGGCCGGGTGGGTGGCCAGCCCGTCCCATCCGCAATGCAGCGAGCGCTGCACTGCGCCACCGACACGGCAGAGAGGCGAAGCCTCTGCTTCTTTCTTTTTCTTTTTTTTTTTTTTTTTGTTTTCTTGCAGGAACAGCGTGTGGGGCCCACTACCGGAGAATCCGCTCCGCCCATTGCATTCTTGGGCCCGGAATACATCAAAGGAGTCCAAAGGTAGAATTTTTTTGATGTATGGTTGAGGTATGGTGGGTCTTAGAAGTTTTGAACGGTAGGGGATACCGTTTTCTATGGTACGGCCCGCCTGAGTATTGGATTTACATCATTTTTCGGCTCAACGCTTAAATTGAGCCAAAGAATGAGATGGACGGCACGGATTGGATATATAAGTCAAGGTGGGGTCCATGCATGGCACCCACCCAAAAGCTTAAAAAAAAAACAAAGGCTGATGTTTGCTCTTTTCTCAACCCACGTCCAGTCCAGCGTCTCTGGACGCTGGACGGTTTCTGTTGTACATTCGTTGAGGTGGGCCCCACTTAAGGTGGGCCACCAAATAAATAGATGGTGTGGGTACAACACATTTAAAGTGGCCCCACCGGTAAATGACTTGGATAAAGTACATATTTCAGGGTGGGGTCCGTCCAAGTGGGCCACATGGCCAAATCATCACACAAAACATAAAAGAAAGGGGAGAGAGAGAGGTAGAGGGAGATCGGTGAGGATGGAGGGGCCCCGCCATTATGGGTCCCTCTTGCATTCAACATACATCAAGGTGGGTCCCACTACATGTGGGTCCACAAATCACAATCCAACGGTGGAGATTCCTTCTCCAATAAGATAGATGGTCTAGATGACCCTTATCAACTAGAAAATAAACATCATGATGGGGTCCATGGAGATTGGCCCCATCATGGAATGATCATGATGATCAAAGTGGGCCATCGGCCACATTTTAGGGTCCCAAGTGAGATCCAAACCATTGATCGGTTGGCCTCACTTGGCCCATCTTAAAAGAAATGAAAACTACTCTATTAAAGCACCCACCGGTTGATCTCTTCGGTCCGTTGGAACGCCAATGTCCTTGTGCTTCACTTTGATGGAGAGGATGGGAGATGAATGGCTAAGATGGAGGATCTTGGGAGAGGGAAAGTGGGTCACACAACACTCTTTCTCACACTTGGAAAACCATGGACGTGGGATTTTTCTTTGTTGCTTTGAAAAATGAAGGAATGAGAAATAAAGGAGAGAGGGAGAGATAAGAGAGAGGGAGAGTAGCTTAGGTAGGTAATGATGACTTGTAAGAGAGGGTGGCTAGCATTAAATGCTTGTAAGAAGGGCTAGGGGTAGGGTGGCTAGCCATAAGTACTTGTAAGAAGGGATAGGGGTAGGTAGGGTGGCTATAGCTAAGGTAGGGTGGCTATAGCTAGGGTAGGGTGATGTCATCGCTCTCATAATTTCCTAGAGATTGGTGCCACATGGAATAGGTGGGCCCCGCAAATACGCGGTCCACGGTCATTATAATGCATGGTCCCCAACTTATGATCTAAGCGTCGGTTTGACGCACAAGATGTGGCGTTGAAACCGCAGCGACGGAGCGGTCGCAATGATACAGGTCTCGGATTAAACTGACTCGAATCTAAAAGATACGACTTACGATCGATCACAACATCGATTATCAGTCGCGGATTGCTGGACTTCGACGGAAATGATCGCAGGATTCATCGGAACAGTACGAACTAGGATACGGGTCTTACAGCTCTCCCCACCTAATAAAAATTTCGTCCTCGAAATTTACACTACCATCATAACTAAACGTAACTCATAAGAGGATAGGGAACATAACATTATGTATGATCAAAACACAGTACAACATACATCAAATATCAAAAGACGGGGATGACGCACATGAATCTCAAGCTCTAACTTTCAAGACGCATCATCCATAAGCAATCTAGCAAGATGGTGTAGGGGCCAAGTCACATGAATCATCGACGACTGCTCCTGATGACTGAGGGTCCTGCTGAACGGCATAAAATCTGGCCCGAGCCCGCCGGGAGGTGCAGTCCCTCTCGAGGCCTCTCGCTTCGCCGCGGGGAGGTCCTGGAGGCCGGTGTTGCCGCCGAGGGGCCTCGGTGGTGGAACCTCTTTGTCGCCGCCGCCGCGGAGAGGCCTCTTTGTGGTGCTCTCAGCGCCGCCGTAGAGGCCGCCGAGGTGCTCTCGGCCTTCCGCCGCCGAGGGGGACACTCCCACCTACGGTGTCCTATCCCACCACAACCATAGCAAGTGTCAGGAAGCTGTCTCTGAGGTAGTGCCGCTGGGGGTGCCGTCGGTGCTACTGGTACTCCGGCAGATGGGTGACTCCTAAACCTCTGCGGTCGTCGATGCTGCTGTGAGCTACTGGAGGGGGCTTGCCTCTTCTGACCCCTCCTCTAATCTCGGTCGTTCTGTCCGCCGGCCCACTCGGCCTCATAGATCTGAGCCCTCCGCACTACCGCCTGGAAGGTCGGGAGCTCATGTCCAATAACACGGCCTCGAAGACCGTAACGTAAGCCGTTCTCGAAACGGCGGGCCTTTCGCCCCTCATCATCAACCATGTATGGCGCAAACCTCGATAGCGCCACAAAACGAGCCGCGTATTGCGCCACGGTCATGTCCCCCTGCACCAGAGTCTCGAACTCCAGTGCTCTCTGACGTCGAATGTGGTCAGGGAAGTACTGCTCCTCGAATCTATCGATAAAGTCATCCCATGTCCAGACGTAATCAGGTCCTGCAACACGGGTAACGGAGGTCCACCAATGCTCTGCCTCACCCTGGAAAAGGAATACCGCTAACCGAACTCGATCTTTGGGTCGTGCATGACATAGTATCGAAGATCTTCTCCACATCGGAGCGCCATCTCTCTGCCGCAGTCGGATCTGGCTCACCCTGGAAACGTAGAGGATCAAGCCGTCTAAACTCACGTAGAAGAGCACTCGCACGCTCCTGCTCTGCCTGCTCTGGTGAAACAACTGGGCGTCTGCCCTGCCCCTGAAGCGCAGCAGTCACAGCCTGCAACATCTGCTGTAACTGCGAGGCACTCACAGATACGGTCGGATCCGCACCGACATCAGGTGGAGGAACATCATCCTCAGGAAAGGGAGTAGGGATCTCTGGCGGTGGAATGGGAGGCACAGGTGGTAAGGCTGGAGCCTCGGGATCCTCAGGTGGTGGGACGGGAGTCGATCGGGTCACTCGCCTACGCGGCATGTCCTATAGGAAGAATAAGGACGCCAATCAACCTTGAGAATCGCACGGTAGGGAACTAACTCGGAAGGTTTCGCACTCGGAACCTAATCGCCTTAAACTCATAGTAAACATGTGATGCTGTTCTCGGTTATCCCCAAGTTATGCTCTGATACCAACTTCTGTCACGCCCCAAACTCGGAAACCGGGCTCACAAAATTCCCGATCGCCGAATCCAGCGCCGACAGCCTCCGTAGAACCCCATTCTCGGCTCCTAGCGCCCATACGCCAGGTTCCGATCCTGGGATGCTACAAGGAGGATTTCTAGTAATCAATTTAATTCATAATGAGCATAACCACAAGCATAACCCACGGAACAATAACCACAAGAACACCATCACAAAATCCACTATGAACAAAAATTTTAAGTACAAGGCGTAAGAAAGGGAAATACAAAATAGTGCTAATAACAAAAACTCCAGAAGCTCGGCTGCACGCTCCAACTGCGGCGAGACTACGGCTGCGTCCTGGCGTCACCTGCACGCATCAATCGTGCATAAGCTTATAGAAAGCTTAGAGGGTGGTGTAAGTGTGTGCGCAATATGAGCGTGCTCAGAATGCATGGTCAGAGTAATGCGGAAACATGCTGATGAGTACATGAACACAGTCAGCCGTACCAAGGCTATGCAATGCGAGATAAGAATACTATCGGTCATGCCAATGCCATGCGATGCATAATGCAAGTCAAGCATGCTGATCCACATCCAAATCCTTATGTCAATACAGTTCTCAGTCGGATAATCACCGGGGTCTAGTACACTCTACGCCAGCTTGCCGTCCCTATCCGGACGCACAACTGGAAGAGCGAAAGAGACCTCACTATCCGCCTGCCAATATCGGGCCCGGCTCGTCGATAGCGGACCGATTCCTCAAGCTGGTCAAACTCAACCTAGAAATTGCCCCCTCACTCAGGCGGGTAAGGTCACACCCCTTTCCAACCGACCACGACACAGTGGGAGACGCGGCCTCCTAGTATTCGGCCCTCATGCGCTCGTACATCCACTCGGTCTAGACGTTGGAGTCATCCTCTGGTACCATCGGGTTTAGGGATTTTCACCCAGGGACATCTATGGCGCCCGTATGCTAGAACCAAACATTTCCGGTATCCAATCCAGCCAACCACGATACACCTGTGGAGGCTATGGCCCTGATGTCGCTAGGGCGTACAGTAACCACATCACACAATGCGAATGCATGAAGCACACTATCCAATCATGCAGCAATCCTGCGCGTATCGTGCGCTCATGTAGGGCAACACCGCCTAACCGAGAGCCCCTAAACAACCTGCCCGAAGGCATATGCTTATGATCAGTCACTTCTCATGTCAAGCATACATATGATGCGTATGATCGTGATCATGGAACTATACTACACATGTTATAAAGTAATGAACTATTCTTGCAAACACGGATGGGCCTAGACATGGACGGCCTACACATACCCAAGTATGGGCCTATCGATGGCCCTAGGGAGAGTCATAATGCGGACATTTAACCAACACTATACCCGCAATGTGGACGTCAAACCAACATCGCTCCCAAGGCATTATATGTTGTAAACATCATTACATAAACCATGTAGGGATCACTCATTGCAATGGACCTTAGGTACATCCCATTGGGCCTTAAATACATCAAATGGGCCGTGTCACATGGGCCTTATATTCATCAAGTGGGCCACATCCATGGGCCGCACCAATGGGCCTTAAGTGCATTGCAATGGGCCGTAACCCGTGGCCTCTATAGTGCATCAAATGGGCCTCGTAACATGGGTTTTATATGTAACAAATGGGCCACACCAAGTGGGCCCCATATGTATATCAAATGGGCCTCAACCCATAGGCCCTAATACATCTCAATGGGCCTTAACTCATGGGCCTTGGAATACATCAAATGGCCTAATGACATGGGCCTTACATCCACATCAAAGTGGGCCCAAATGATCTACCACAAATATATTAAAATGGACCTCAAAGCATGCCAAGGTGGGGTCCACTTGGACTTTGGATCTGGTTCATTCTTAAGCCCATGCCCCAAAATGATCTTTCAAAATGGATGGACGGAGTGGATGCAGTACATGCATCATGGAGGGGCCCCTGTCGTTAGACAGTGTGTGAATAAAACATATGCAGAACGGTGGGCTCCACCGTCTGCTGGACGGTGTGAATAAGACAGATACATCATGGTGGGTTCCACCGTCCACAGCCGTGGACGGTGTGGTAAACACATACATCAATGGTGGGTTCCACATGTGTGGCCCACCGTAATGCTTGTCTACCATCCAATCCGTTCATAAGGTCACAAGGACCCGGACGAAGGGGAAAAACAAATATCAGGTTGATCCAAAACGTCTATGGCCAAAAAAAAAAGGTTTCAATGGTAGGATTCAATTCACACAGTTTCCTATAATGTGGGCCACCTGAGTCATGGATGGGCCTGAAATTTGGAGGGGACCTACTCCAGGTCGTGGCCCAGCAAATGGACGGCGTGGATAAAATAAATACATCATGGTGGGGCCCACGGCTAAGGGCCGTGGGTGGCCCCAAACCGTCCCGCCCAGCAGCAGTGCAGAAGGCTGGTCGCGCCGCCGACACGGACAGAGGCGAAGCCTCTGCTTCTTTCTTTTCTTTTTTTTTTTTTTTTTTGTTTCTTGCAGAACAGGCGTGTGGGGCCCACTAGGAGAATCCGCTCCGCCCATTGCATTCTTGGGCCGGAATACATCAAAGGAGTCCAAAGGTAGAATTTTTTGATGTATGGTTGAGGTATGGTGGGTCTTAGAAGTTTTGAACGGTAGGGGATACCGTTTTCTATGGTACGGCCCACCTGAGTATTGGATTTACATCATTTTTCGGCTCAACGCTTAAATTGAGCCAAAGAATGAGATGGACGGCACGGATTGGATATATAAGTCAAGGTGGGGTCCATGCATGGCACCCACCCAAAAGCTTAAAAAAAAACAAAGGCTGATGTTTGCTCTTTTCTCAACCCACGTCCAGTCCAGCGTCTCTGGACGCTGGACGGTTTCTGTTGTACATTCGTTGAGGTGGGCCCCACTTAAGGTGGGCCACCAAATAAATAGATGGTGTGGGTACAACACATTTAAAGTGGCCCCACCGGTAAATGACTTGGATAAAGTACATATTTCAGGGTGGGGTCCGTCCAAGTGGGCCACATGGCCAAATCATCACACAAAACATAAAAGAAAGGGGAGAGAGAGAGGTAGAGGGAGATCGGTGAGGATGGAGGGGCCCCGCCATTATGGGTCCCTCTTGCATTCAACATACATCAAGGTGGGTCCCACTACATGTGGGTCCACAAATCACAATCCAACGGTGGAGATTCCTTCTCCAATAAGATAGATGGTCTAGATGACCCTTATCAACTAGAAAATAAACATCATGATGGGGTCCATGGAGATTGGCCCCATCATGGAATGATCATGATGATCAAAGTGGGCCATCGGCCACATTTTAGGGTCCCAAGTGAGATCCAAACCATTGATCGGTTGGCCTCACTTGGCCCATCTTAAAAGAAATGAAAACTACTCTATTAAAGCACCCACCGGTTGATCTCTTCGGTCCGTTGGAACGCCAATGTCCTTGTGCTTCACTTTGATGGAGAGGATGGGAGATGAATGGCTAAGATGGAGGATCTTGGGAGAGGGAAAGTGGGTCACACAACACTCTTTCTCACACTTGGAAAACCATGGACGTGGGATTTTTCTTTGTTGCTTTGAAAAATGAAGGAATGAGAAATAAAGGAGAGAGGGAGAGATAAGAGAGAGGGAGAGTAGCTTAGGTAGGTAATGATGACTTGTAAGAGAGGGTGGCTAGCATTAAATGCTTGTAAGAAGGGCTAGGGGTAGGGTGGCTAGCCATAAGTACTTGTAAGAAGGGATAGGGGTAGGTAGGGTGGCTATAGCTAAGGTAGGGTGGCTATAGCTAGGGTAGGGTGATGTCATCGCTCTCATAATTTCCTAGAGATTGGTGCCACATGGAATAGGTGGGCCCCGCAAATACGCGGTCCACGGTCATTATAATGCATGGTCCCCAACTTATGATCTAAGCGTCGGTTTGACGCACAAGATGTGGCGTTGAAACCGCATGACGACGAGCGGTCGCAATGATACAGGTCTCGGATTAAACTGACTCGAATCTAAAAGATACGACTTACGATCGATCGCAACATCGATTATCAGTCGCGGATTGCTGGACTTCGACGGAAATGATCGCAGGATTCATCGGAACAGTACGAACTAGGATACGGGTCTTACAGATACCACTTTGTTGGGGGCCTTGCACAAAACCTTAGAATCTAACCCTCCAGAACAAACTAGAATTATGGATAATAAAGCAATGAAAATAATCAATGCATCAATCACACACCACACAAGAGATATTTACGTGGAAAACCCTTAAAGAGGTAAAAACTACGGGACCTTGTCCAGATCAACAAACCACTATGAAGTAGAACGTTACAAACTTCTTCACTCATGCAGGAGTGGATGAACAATGAGAAAGATAAAGAAAAACGGAGAGATCTCACCGATTACGAGGACATAGAAGCGCTGAGATATAGATTGCACAGTAGATAATCTCTACGAGCATAATCTCCCTTCTATAAGCTTCCTTTCTCTCTTTTCCTCTCTCTCCCACTTTTGATAGCCCTAAACCCTTTAGCAAATCCCTTATAAAGCTTTAGGAAACCCTCTCGTCGTCCCTAGAAAGCCTTAGGAACTCCTATTTAAAATTTTAGGAAACTCCTTTCTACATCCTAATTGCGAAAGGACTTGCAACATGAAATCCGCACAAAATCGTGTAACGAATCTGTGTAACCTCGACTGGTCGAACCGAGTCCACGACCGGTCGAGAGCCACTTTCGACCTGTCGAGCACCTCCTTTGACTGGTCAACACCCCGGAGAAAAATAGTCTACAGTCGCTAGACTTTGAGTCATGCCACAACTTGACTCCACAACTGGTCGACCACCAGCCTTCAACCGATTGAGCGAGGCTCACGACCGGTCGACGACAGGTCAAAAAAAAAAACCCATCATTTTGGGCCATGTTACATCCTTGGTGGGCCCTATCAAATGGTTCATTGAACTTGGGCTCCACTAATGCATTATGGAAGAACAAGGATACAGTAAAAATCCTAAGGTCGAAGACAAAAGTCCACAAAAATTCCTTGAGCGTGGGGCCGTTAAGGTCCATATCAAAGCTCATATCTTGCAGTGGACTGAGCCACTACGCCCGGCCCAAAATAGCTTAGATCAAGCACTGCACAGCCCATACGATTCCTAGGAGCTATTTATGACATTTTAGGGGGAAAAGAGTTCTAAAAGAGTTTAAGTATAGCCGCTATATTTTATGACATTTATATATAACCCCTTAGCTTTTCATTCTTAGGCTGATTTACCTAAGGTTGTCATCACATTTTAGGAGGTAAAGTACTAAAATGTGATACCATAACACAATCTATCTACCTCTAAGCCATAGGTTGAAACTTAGATAGTAAAGATCTTTAACAGGTGTGCAACCCAAGGGTGTGTCATTGAATCATGACCCAAAAGAAAGAAAAACATATATATACCATTGGACGACTAAACCACATGTGCTTCATTTCTTTTGTTAGATGATTTTTCTAACTTATTATTCAATTTTTCTCATATAAGTTTGACCTGCTTGATCAACAGACCAGAGTTATTTTAGTCCATGGCGTGTTCAATCCCCACTGTTTCCTGTGGTGTGGTCCACTTATGCTTTGGATATTCTTCAATTTTTGGCTCATTCTCTAAAATGACTTGGCAAGATGGACAACATAGATAAAACACATACATCATAGTGGGTCACTTAGAAAATCGCATCCATTTCTAAGGGCATTTTAATCATTTTCAATCTCAAGCATGATGGCACATATCCAACTAAAAGATAATGGTCGTTAACAGCAATTAAGTTGGGAGGTACCTCAAAACATCACAAAATCATGAAACCTAAAGGGAAGTTGGCTTAGAAATGCAAAGACGAGGGGGTGTCTATAAATATCAAAAATATAAAGGGCTGCATGTAAAAAAAAAAAAAAAAAACAAAAGACACCTCATTATTTCAAAGACAACATTCACACGTGAGGCTTGGGCGCATGTGTGTGAGATTCACCCCATTCATTAGCTGGTCCATTCATCAAGTGGGCCACATGATCACACAAAAATTGGATCGTTAAAGAAGTCACAAGTATAAAATGGTCCACATTCGACTTAACTGTGTGGTCCACCTGATGGGTGGGACAGATTATTTTTAAAGCGGGGATACATGCATGCTCCGGTTATCCTTCCTGATGAACATCCTGGATTTCGTACGTATGAGATGCGAACGGTCCACATAATTCCATTGCGTACAAGTGGGGTCCATGGTTTAGTAATCCAGACCGTTGATATGATAGGGACCAAAGTGGTGGAGTATATTCGAAAAAAAAAAAAAATCCAGAATGGACGATCATAACCAATCCGATCTCTGACTATCATCCAAGAAAATGGCCATGCATTTTTCCAGACTGTTTATTCTTAGGCCACTGATCAAAGGATCAAAACTATCTCATCCGGGAAAATATCAGGCACCGTCCCATCCACCGTCGGTTATTCACATCCCAAAACTATGAACCGTACATGAACAAAGTGCACCACCGGATTTCAAACGCTAAAAACACCTCTTCACGTTGAGGCCAAGCTCTTTCTAAACCCGTTCAGGCACTGTCTGCGCCCCAGGCTCACATTAGCAACCATCCTCCCTAACACGCCCTCTCCTTCTCATTCCATGCAATTCTTCCCACTTGGGTTCACATGTTCATGACCCACCACACATTTCCCATTTCTCAATTTCCGTTACACACGAGAAATCCACATCTAACCGTCCATCTCCCCTTATATAATCCCAACCACCCATCACATTCTTCCCCTGCAAAACTAACAACAAAAAGAATTTTTAAAAAAAAAAAAAAAGAAGAAGAAGAAGAAGAAGAAGAGAGTAGTAGACATGAAAACAACTTATAGCTTCTTGATAGAGATCGCAGACGCGGCCACAACATTCGTCAAGTCTATGAACGGTGTTCAGGCAAGTCAGGGTAGTAGGCTAAGTGGATTCATTGCCAAGAGAAGCGGTTTTCGGATGCGTTTCCACGGCACTGGGACCGATATGGGTCCCACAACGAAGCAGTCACAAGACAAAGCACTAGAACAGTCTACTAGTAGCAGCGTTATGGCGAGTCAGGTTACAAAAAGAGGCCGTTTTCGGATGCAGGGAAGAAGACGTGATGAACGTCTACATGGCATTGGGACCAACATGAATCCCGTGATCGGACGGTCACAAATCATATCTAGGAAGAAGAAACATCTTAATGGGAAATGCATCTTCAACTGCAAGAAGTGCACTACGCACTGTTAGAAGTTTGTAGTTCTCTTGTTTGTTTGTTATTCCCGCTCTTTTTTCTTCTTCTTCTTCCGTTTGATGTAATCACGTGTGGGGCCCACTTTGGCCCACGTGCTGACATGTTCTGATTATTAGAATCGTCTATGTTCTGGATGATACACTAGATGGGCTACCGATTGCAACTGATTTTATAACCAGTACTGTAGATGAATGTAGGGCTCATGTTCTACTCAAAAATCAAAGGTCAGGATTCCAACCATCCCACCATGGGAGTGGATCAGTGCGTGTTGTCCTGACCGTGGGAACCACCTTGATGTATGTGTTGTATATCCACGCTGTCCATCAGTTATTTCAGATAGTTTTAAAAATGATGAAGATCCAAATTTCAAGTGGAACACACGGTAGGGATTGAATGCCTACCATTAAAACTTCTCAGGGGCCACCAAAGGTTTGGATCAAGCTGATATTTATGTTTTCATTTCATCCATGTTTGTGTGACCTTATCAATAGGTTGGATGGCAAATAAACATTATGGTGGACCCTAAGAAGTTTCTAGTGGTGGACGTTAAATGAGCATTGTTTCCCGTGGTGTGGTCCACTTGAGATTTGTATTTGCTTCACTTTTGTGACCGTACTCTTAAATGAGCTACAACACATGCGCGCATGCATATGCACAGGCTCGGGCTTGGACCCAGTCACGGTCTCGATTTCAGTCTTGGTTTTGGTGTTGGGCTTGGCCCTGTGCAAGGGTGTGAACACGTAGGCAGTATGGCTATAGAAGCAATGGTGGCGCACTTCACACGTGCATATCTCGTGTTGCTGATGGATCGCTCCCTTGTGACTTTAAGCTAACCGGTGTGAGTTGTGGTGCAATAATGGCTATAAGGTCAGATAGCTAGAGTGCTATGGGAAAGAGGTCTGAAAGAGACCTATCCGCCTTATATAGAGGTTGGAACTAGCCGTTTAAGAGGTGGTGTAAATGCTTATGTAGTATTAAACTGAACCATGCAGAAACTGCTACATGTACCTATCCAAGCAATCATAAATGGCTAGCCACTAAGTCTAAACAGCTAGCATGCATCTGGTTTTTCCACATGCAAAACAGTTAGAAATCGCCAAATAACGACTAGTTTTTCACAAACATTCAGAAATAGTTATTTGGAGTTATGACCCTGTACTAAAATGTCCAGCAATCCTAAACTATGTAAACAAAGCTTGGGTAGTTCATTGCACCATCACCAACCACTCAAACAACTCTCTTATGCAAACCAACCGGTAACAACTCTGTGTTCTTTGATAAGCCAGTAAGGTTCAATACAAACCTTAGCCATTAGCTAACAAGTCCTTAAAAACAGACGAGTGTAGTGGGCTAAGCAAGTAATTTCTTTTCTGACTTTTTCTCTGATTTAGGATATTTTCTTTAAGTTTTTTATATGTTAGCAAACCGTGTACACATAGTTCTATTAGTAGTTTCTTCGTACTTATTAAACGCAGAACCACATACAGGCTCATCATATCCTAGAAGTTATTTGTCCGCAACTTGTCAACAATCTCAATTATTTTAAAAATAAACAAATAATACTTTAAGAACAATGTGATCACATATCCTCCAGTTTATCCTTAATATTTTTCAGTTTCTTTTATTATTTTATAGAAATTACAAATATGTAATTTGATAATATCATATTTGATAACAAGAGCCCATACAGGTCCGGCTAAACGACACCCCGCATGAGCCCAAGCCCAAAAGTTTATCAAATAAATCCTTGTTTTCAGTAGGTAAATCTTCCTAATCCATCCTTTCATCAGGTGGGCCACACATGCATAAGAATAGACATCTATGAAAATGTTAACCAATCGACAGGTGTTACCCAACGGGTGATTGGAACAGTTTTTTGCAGGACGGAACACGGGTATGCATTAAAGTGAAGTCTCGGCTAAAATGACCGGAGCCAGCCTAGACCGAGAATTCATTGGGCCATACATGCCAGCCTAAGCCTGGACCACTGGTCAAGCTCCCAGGTCCAAGGCCGGGCCTGGTAGACCACCCCTAATCAAAGTTGAAACGTCGACCAGGCTAACTCTTTAAGGTACCTCTCTTGGCTAAGCCACATTTTTATTTCATCACCTTTCACCGTGGACTGGGATTTCCCATACCGGTTTTTCAATGTCACGTGCCTACCTGGCACACTTATGGGATGCTACTAACATGCACTGGGACGTGGATTGTGTAGTACTCTGTGGGGCCCACCTTGACGTACTTGTCATTATCTACACCGTCCATCCATTTTTCCAAGCTTATTTTAGGCATGAACCCAAAATTGAAGGATATCCAAAGATCAAGCCGACCACCCCATAGAAAACAGTGTGTAGAATGACGTCCACCGTTGAAACCTTCCTAGTGCCCTAAGTGATGTTTATTTGTAATCCAACCCGTTCATAAAGTCATATAAACCTGGGTGAAGGGAAAATAAATAAATATCAGCTTGATCCAAAACATGTGTGTCCTCAAAGAAGTTTTCAATGGTGAGCGTTCAATTCTCACTGATTCTTGTGGTGTTGCTTGAACTTGGACGGCGTGGATAAAACACATATGTCATGGTAGACCCCACAGGGCTTACTCACCACGCCACAATCTGCGTCCCATGCCATGGCCAATGGATCTGGTCCACTCATCGGCTGGACCACACATGAAGATTTAAAATAGACTGTTAATCTCTTCTTCTTTTTTCTAGATGCATGGGCCCACCAGAGAGTGGGCCGGCTGCAAATCACCCCTTCCATCCAGGCCAGAGCCCTAGCGGATGCCTCGCCAGGCATGAAGATCTACCTACACATGGTGCAAAACCACATTGACAAATCCTGGAAGTCCATCCATAGGACCATCCTAACCGTTCAACAGATGGCCATCAAATGACCCAAAATCAGTGGCTCATTTCAAATGGTTAAGATAGCCCGATCAACGTCATTTTCTGGCTATGATTCATCCACGATGTGGAATGCGTTGGTTAGCGTACGTGTGCCACGTGTCAGGTGGATGAGTTGTAAAGATGTAGACCTGTTAACGATGGAGATTAAGTGATGGTCCATTGTCTTACAATGGAGTCAAAAGAGAGAACACGTGATCATTCATTTCCACATGATGGGCATTAAGGATTCTATGGACACCCATCACAAGCATGCCTTAATAAAATGCACATGCAATGCACCGTAATAATATGAGTGGATAAAATGGACGCGGATTGCCTGTTGCCCAGGGTACAGGAGGTTTCTGTAGTCGGAAGCTTTTTGGGGCCCACATAGATTGCAGAGAAAGATCCTTTCCGTCCATCAGTTTTTAAAGATAACAATAGTACGGTAAAATAAAAATCAGCAAGATCCAAAGCTTGTATGGGCGACATAAAACGAAACAATGGGAACAGAAACATCTAACGTTGAAACCTTCCTGGAGTACACCATGATGTTTATATAAAATCCAAACCGTTCATAGGTCTCTCACCACTCCTATAAACAGTAGACACGAATTTTTCTTTGTACAAAACTTCTGTGGCCCCCACGAAGTTTCCAATGATGATCGTTCAATCCCTGCTGTTTCATGTAGTGTAGCCCACATGAGTTTTGGATCAGCCTATTTTTAGAATTCAGTCCTATTGTGGCCTTTTAAAACTGATGGACGGAGTGGATTTGACACGGACATCTCTATCAACCCCACACAGCTTCCGACTACAGAAATTTCATGTGCCCACGGGGACAAGCAATCCGCGTCCGTGAAAATGACAAAAGTAAAAGGGGGAGTAAAGTCAAATTAAACGGAAAAAATTGCTGGACCTGTTCCAGGAAAGTCCATGTCCCAAAAAATTGGATGGGTTGAATAGTTCTGATTTCATTCATGCACAATTTAAGTAAGATTGTTGGATATTTCTAGCTCTGCCAAACTCTATATATATATATATATATATATATAGAGAGAGAGAGAGAGAGAGAGAGAGAGAGAGAGAGAGAGAGAGAGAGAGAGAGAGAGAGAGAGACCCACCCACTTATATCATAGTCGGAGTTCACTACACTGGGCATTGGAACTCATGACCTGGTGTTGAAACTCCTGTGAGTCTACCATGAAGGCAAGAGTAAGGGTTTGCTAAGTCATGAGTCTATTTGTTAAATTTGAAGTCTGGAACTTGAATCTAAAATATGAATATGAAGTTAGAAAATTTGTTTGATAAGTATAAAAAAGTACTCAATTTGAAACAATCTCATTGTTAACAAATGTATGAAATGTTGAAATCTATTAATTTGACATGTTTACTCATATTTCTTGTTCGGAGATGTTTTATATACATGCCATCCAACCCTTTTGCCAACTCAGTATGCTTTGTGGGCCCCACTAAGGATTATGTTCTTATCCACAATCCATCCTTTTTTTCTTTTCATTTTAGTGCATGAGCTAAAAATTAAAGTATATACAAAGCTCAAGTGGACTGCACTACAGAAAAGATGGAGATAATGACATCCATAGTTGGAACCTTCTCAAGGACACAGTGATGTTTATTTGTCATCCAGCCTGTTCATATGGTCACAAAGATAAGAATGATGGCAAAATACAAATATCAAATTCATCCAAAACTTTTGTGAACCTCAGGAAGTTTTCAACATTAGACTATCAATTCACATTGTTTCCTGTAGTGCAATCTACATGAAACAATAGATGGACAGTGTGGATAAGACACATACATCATGATTGGGGCACGTTTGAATATCGGAGACGAGATTCCTGTAAGGGAGGTTGATTGTAATAACCCGAGTTAGTATAGACGATTACACACACTCACGCAAACACAAACATATCATGACACGTGAAGTATAACATATATAAACACACTACATGGGGTATCCTCATCCGTCCACACGTTTGGTGCATTTGAATTTTGATGACGAAATTATTATAAGGGTGGTGGAACATAATGACCTGGGGTTTTGGTGTGCATTTGTACTCGTGCGTGCGTACAACTTGCTTTATCTAAGTATACATGCCTAGATTCATCCATTCATCCATGCATTAATACATACACGCATCCTTAAACTTTTGCAAGTAGTGGCCATTAATGTGTGTGATAGATTTGCTTAGTGTTAATCATTGAACTTTTATAGTTAATGAATATATGATTATGTGTGTATGTGAGAGCCATATTTAATGATCATGGGTCAATATTAGGCTTATTAGATAGAACACATCACAGAGGATCCACACATTTCCATCCTAAAGGTTACTAAGAGAGACCTTAAGCCCCTGCGTAAAATATAATAAAATATTATGTCAAGGTAAAGGCATGTGTACTTTAGGATGTACAACGGCCTTTTGTAAGGCATCTTAGTCTCATCTAGACATAGAAATGTGGGCCCACTAGTCAACTCATTCATCTAATCTCAAATTTAGACTGTTCAAATCTGTCTTGACCACCATCATTACTAATATTTATACCCTTAGATCACCAAACCATCAAATCCATCCATACAACCAAACATCCATTTAAACCACATAATCTTCTTATCCAACCATGTATACATGCATGCATTACAAAACACGTATACAATACGTCACACATACTCAGTGCACATATATTGATCTCATACACATGTGACACACATATACCACTCATATATATGCTTGTGCACATGTACACCACACCTGCATGCACCCACCAAACCAAGAATTTGGAAGTGATAATCCAAATCCCTTATTTTCCTCCAACTCAAAATGCCAGATGCTTATGTGTTTCATCTGCTATCCCAAATAATGTGGGGCCCATTTAACGTCCATTTAGGACAACCCGTGAGAATGCACGACACGTGAAATCTTCTCACATCTTCTACTCCTCTACTCGTTCAACTACAGAGTCATGAATCAACAACCATCGATCCTAACAATCCATTCCTTAAGCCTAAGTCCATCCTCATGACCCATTCAAAACCAGCATCACATACCTAATTGCATAGGATCTCCAGCGGCATTTAACGCTGGAAACCTCAACGACAGATGTTGAAGATAGATAGATAAAGAGAGAGATGATGCAAGGAGACCATCGATTGGGCTATTTTCAGGTTGAATCCGAGTAAACTATGTGCCGTGTTCAAATCAATCTAGCAAACCAGGTGGGTAATCTTACTTACTTTTGAATTTTTTAACTTTATATATTATCTGAGATTTACCTGTGAAATAATTCTCTTATATTGACATTTTCAAAATTCATTTATACCCTGACGTTCATTTTTAAAATTTAACATTAATTGAATCTAATTGATTCATAAAGTTCAATTATAATCTGATTTTATTTCTGAAATTTGATTTTATGTCTATTAAATTAATTTCACTAAATTTAGACCTTAAATCTGAGTTAAACTGATTGATTTAAAATTAGTTTGATTTATAATTAATACTAACTAATTTTATTTTTATGCTTTGAAAAAATAAAATAAAATAAACAAAATAAACAACTTTGCTAAGTATATATTTTAATTTAGAAATTCTAGAATTTCTTTTGTTAAGATTAAATTTAAATATGAATTTAATCCTAAATTTTAAAATTAATTGATACAAAATTAAATTATTAAAATAAATTAAGTTCGAATTAATCTATGAATTCACTGCACCAAAAATACCATTTAGGAACGACCACGTATTTGATTCTGGAACGGTTCTAAATTTTTAAGCCGTACCCGAACCAAAGAAAAACCTATTTCCACCGCAGCCGCACCCACTCTCTCTCCCGCTCCCTCCCGCCTTCATTCCCTCCCTCTCGATCTCTCTCCTTCTCTCTCTCTCTCTCTCTCTCTCTCTCTCTCTCTCTCTCTCTCTCTCTCTCTCTCGCTCCCTCATTCCCTCCCTCCCTCTCGATCTCTTTCCCTGTCTCTCTCTCGCTCCCTCCCTCTCGATCTGTCTCCCACCCGATCTCTCCCTCTCTCCTGCTCCCTCACTCCCTCCCTCTCTCTCTCTCTCCCTCTCTCTCTCTCTCCCGCTCCCTCACTCCCGATCTCTGTCCATCTCAATCTCTGTAACTGCAGAAGATCGTGGATCGATCGACCTTCGCTCCATCCACTTGTTTCCGAGCAAATTTTCTGTCTTTCGACCGCTTTTGAGGCGATGAATCTTCTATCTCGGATTCCATTTTCATGAAATAGGGTTTCGATTCCATTTTCGTATTAATGTCTGCATATCGAGCTTCCAACGATCGGATTTCGCAAGTGTGGAGCGGCTGGAGTTTGGATCTGGTCCGTACGCCTAGGGATCTCCATCCATAAGGTGCGCTCGCTTAGGTATTTTCCAGTTTCTGTTTTCCCCCAAACAATATGATGAATGACACAAAAGTCTCACTTGATTCTATTTAAAATCTAGAGGGAAATCTAATTGCTGGTTTCAAATCTATATATCTACAATGAGGTTTTTGCTTAGGCCACAGCATGCACAGGGCAATTTGTGAACATGCCACCATGTGGCAGCGTGTAATATTCTGTTACTTTCTTCTACAGAAATTGCAAGGTTACTATAATTGGTTATGCAGGGAAGTAGATTTAGCTTTTTGATTAAATCAGTGATATCTAATCCTTCAACAATGTCATTAGGATTCCCCATTTTCATTTTTCATAGTACTGTGAACTAATTCTATAAAAGATAACTTGCTAACCAATGGGGTAAAGACACATGTTTCTTCAAAGTGAACTATTTATCTTTTGCTGAACATGATAACCAGTGGTTTGAAATCCATTTTTTTTTTTTTTTTTTGGGTGAAGAACAGTTGGAATTGCTAACTGAATGTGTGCTCTGAATTGAGTGGAATGTGGATAGAAAAGGTTTGAATCTATTGGGAATAAATTGAGCATATGCCACGAATTTGTTGAAATTAATTCATGAATTAGTGACCCTGTAAATTTACCAAAATACATATCTTAATTTACTATTCTTTCTCCATGTGAGTTCATTTAATTTCGAGAATCCCTGGCTGCTAAAGTCGCTCAAAGTTTAACCTTGCTGGATGTGATGAAATCTCTAATATGATTTGGAAAGTTGTCTTCTGGACACACATTCATCTTCTTCTTTTTTCTTTTTGTCACAAATTCTAATCCTCTTTTGAGCTTGTTAGCATGTTAACCATTAGATTGTTGGGGATTTTGATATTGCAGGTTATACAATGATTTCAATTTGATGCACTGTCAAAGAGAAACATCATTACTGGAATTGAATACAGAGAAGATCCAACCATCTTCGCTTGGGAACTAATGAATGAGCCCTGATGCATGTCCGATGCTTCTGGCAACAATCACTTGGTAAGTGGTCTTTCTATGCATGTTTTGTAGCTAGTATAGGCACTTGAAACATTCATGGTAACTCTCAGATAATCTAATTAATGTAAGATGAGAAGATAAGGAGGAAAAGGCATCTAGGAAAAATAAGGAAGTTTGAACTAAATATATAAATATAGTAAATAAAGGATACTAAAAATGAGGAGGTTCAAATTATTCAAGAGGTTGTTTGATTTTTTATGGAATTTGATTGATGGGTCTGATTTAAATCATGGGTTTGGTAATGGGTTTATAATCTAATGCCATTTTCCGCATAATCTGTTATTTGATGTTATGAAATATTAATACATGTAACACTAATTCTCTAAAATTGTTATAATTTTCTACAATCCAGTTACCATATAAAGTTTGCTTTCACTGCTAATATCCTCACTTTGTTTCTCTTCGTTGTTTTTCTATTATTATTGGTTGAGGACTCGATGGCAAGTGGCTCTATAGTTTCGATAGTAGTCTTATTATTATTTTTTTTCTATAGTTGTTTGGACGAACTTTGAAACTTTGAATTGAATTGAAGAAAATTTAACTGCACTATATGAGCTTATGTGATAATCTTTTTATTTCTGCCTCTTTTTGATGTATAGGTTGGGTATACTCTTGATTATCTATTCCTTCTGCAAACGATTTTGAGATCTGATCCTCAGGTATTCTTCCCTTTGCTATTGTTTCCAAGGCAAAGTGTAATGATATATTAGTTAAGATTTGACCATTCAATTGCAATAAAGAATCTGCTCTGCCTATTTGTAAGTCAAGGGCATTACTTTCAAATACCTGTGAAGGATCAATGATTTAGAAAAAAAGGTAGGTCCTTACAATGTGAATCTTTTCAATGGGGGGAATTTTTTTAGTCTTAAGAGGATGATATACTTAGTGAGATTCTTCTGTAACACCATACATCATTCTCATGTCATTTATGATCTTGGATATTGCAGGGTGCTGTTAATTTTGCTCTTATGATGTCTCAAATGGAGGGAGGTTGTCCTGTGGACTACAACACGATTACAGATCTTTTCCTTCAGGTTTGTGAAGAAATTTTTGTGTGTCAGTTCTTTTTATTTTCTTTGGTAATATATGAGTAAATTTCTCATGATTGTTCTGTTCAAGCTTTAGAGATATCGCCACTATCCTGTAGAGGGGATTGCTCATTTTATACAAGAGTTGGACTTCAGATCTTGTTTGACTCTTCATGTACACTGCTGGAGATCTACTAGATCAGTGTTCTTGCATACTCCTTTCTAGAAATGTACAAGATATGTTCTGTGAAGCATCATTTTGGATACTTACTCACAAAAAAAAATAGATATTAGATTTTCCCCTCAAAGCCTTGTTTGCCTCTACATTTTGTTAAATGTAATAAAAGGTTTGCAATTATGAACCCACTTCATTTTCTTCTTAAATGTGGAAAGGGTTTGAGACAAGTTTGGTTTTTTTTTTTTTTTTTTTTTTTTGAGAGCTAACAACAATTTTATTAGAAGCTCGCAAGAGATGAGTATTGTTGATTTTGTTATTTTTATATTTTTCTATAGTCATGCCATTGAGCCACTCGAGTGTACATGCATCAGTTTTTTGCGTTTACAAGTCATTGGCTAAGCCTTTTTAGATAGGTTGAAGTAGGGATGCGTTTGAAGTTTGAATATTTTAGTCTTTGACAATTTGTTCTAATGGGATAATATGGTTTCTAATGGGATAATATGGTTTACTGCTGCTGCTCAAATTTATGGCGAACCTCTCATTTCTTTGTTTCTCTGTTACATTAATCAATGGTATCCTAGATTTCTGTTTGAAAGATTTGCTACTTTTCTTTAATGAATGCTACTTGACTGGAATTTCATGAGCTTGTCTTGTTTGTGTAGGTCAACGTGCAGCTTGTGAATGACTAAATTGTTGGTTTTCTGCAGAGAAACCTGATTCGGGAAGCAATCTGCATTTTTATTAGACATTTTGAAGCCAAACTTGCCAGAACACGGGTTCCTTCAGACGAAGGTAACATTTTTCATAGAGGCATGAGCATGGTAGGTTTGTCTTCACTTTTTCACTAACTTATGCTGCCCATACAGGTTTTGGAGATCAATCTAGTTACGTTTCCAAATGTTGCTGATGCCATCTTAGCAAATGGGATGTTCAGCCACTATGATCGTCCTAGGATTGCTTAACTTTGTGAGAAGGTGGGCCTTTTTATGCGTGCTCTTCAGGTAAAACCAGGAAGTTCGGAATTTCCCCCTTTTCATGATAATATTTTGTTCGAAGAAGAAAATTTACTTGACAAAATTGGACATCCTATTCCTCTAGAGGTTTTCTAACTGGACTCATTTCAAAGTCAGGTAAGTCCTTGTTTCTCAAAATATTGTGGAGAAGAAACTGGTCAAGGACAAGGAACCTTATAACAGGAACCTTTTTACATCATTGTTTTACACACTTTTAATATCTTGATATTATGTTATGCCATGCATAATGTACTGCCATTTTGTGGTCTTCTAGTGTTTCCATGTCTGATAGATATGTCCTTCCATCAAATATGCTAAAATGCCAAATTGCTTCTTTCCATAACATGCTAAACTGGTGTTTATCTTCTGTCCGATCCATTTGAAGATTTAAGAATTCATTTTACTATATATCTAGTGAACCACATTGGAGCTGCCTCAAGCCATAACATCATCTTTTATGAGAATGTACTATATTAAAATAAGATAATGACACAATGACTTGCACCGAAATTTCCATTTTGTTGCTCTGTAAAAAAGCCTTTCTCTGCAAACTTCTGATGTTGGTAACATTTAGTAGAAATTATCTCGTCTCTATCCAACTGACACATCTGTGAGGTGATCAAAAGGAGAACTGCACTAAAAAAATCCACTATTCTCAACATGTTCATTGCCTGTAATTGTGCAACACTACACTGAGCTACTGGATATAAAGCATGTAATTGTGAACACTCATGCTATTGAGCCACAGTGTTCTTATTATCTCTCTCACTTGCTGTTTGGCATTTAGTAATTTTCTGTTGCATCGAGAGATTTATGCTTTTCCTTTCCAGTCACTTGTAGAATTCTTTGGAACCCTTTCGAGAGAGTGGGCATTGGAATGCATGAAAGATCTTCTATTGGTTAACCTGAGGGGAAATCTTTAGATAATTGTTCAAGTGATTGCTCTTTCACTTTTAAATTCTTCACTTCTCAATCGTGCAATTTCCAGATTATTTATTGTAAGCTTTCCAAGACAGGCTGCAAAAGAATATTCAGACCAGTTGGGTGTGGATGCATGCATTAAACTCTTTGAGCAGTTTTAAGTCTTATGAAGGTCTCTACTTTTTCTTGGGTTCATATTTGAGCTCCAGGTATTTCATTTCTTTTCTGTGGTTGAAGAAGTTCTTTATGTTTTCACATTTCCCCATCTTCTTGCTTAAACATGGTTTAATATGTGCTTGCAGCGAGGATTCTGATATACATTTCAAATACATAGAGGCAGCTGCCAAAACTGGCCAAATCAAAGAGGTTGAGCATGTAACAAGAGAGTCAAATTTCTATGACCTTGAGAAGATGAAGAATTTTTTGATGGAAGCCAAGCTTCCGGATGCATGCCCCCTGATCAATGTTTGTGATCGTTTTGGATTTGTACCAGATCTGACCCACTATTTGTACTCAAACAATATGTTGTGGTAATATTTCTTCTGAGCAATATCCTTGTAATAATATGTGTGCGCCCGCGCGCGCGTGCGTTTGTGTATTTAATGTCAGGAAACCGCGATCCTCATTTTGATTGGATGATGCATGTTGCTGAAGATATTTGTGACAGTTGTTTTTCACATTTATGGGCTTTACAGGTTAATCCAGGTAATGCTCCTTTAGTGGTGGGGCAGCTTCTAGATGATGAATGTCCTGAAGATTTCATTAAAGGCCTTATTCTTTCTGTCCGCTCTCTTCTTCCTGTTGAGCCCTTGGTTGAGGAGTGTGAGAAGAGGTATGTTTCTTCTCTCTTTCTTTCTTTCTTATTTTGTTAGCTTTCATCAAAATTGCCTTAGTCGATGACGTGCTGCCATGATTTTTAATATTCATTTTGTTTTTCATCTTTTTTTCCTGAATGAGATCGACATTCAAGCATGCATAAGTTTTCAGTACAAGAAATAGATATATTCTTTAGTATTATTTTCTGTGTGACTTGGAAGAATAGAAACCCATTTCAATTCGTGACTATATAGTCTATAAACTTTAATTTTTTGCAGGCTATATAGTCTAAGATGGATCGCAAGAGTTGGCCATGGAAGAAGAAATCATCTGAGAAAACAGTGGCTGCAACAGATTCTGTTGCTGCTTCTTTGGCTATCTCAGCTGGAAATCAAGGGGATCAGGTGCTGTATGTAAAATTATGATCAGGTACTATACAACGAATTGCTGACATTATATTCCTCAATCAAATAACATTCCCGCCAGCTACAATACGGACACTCATTGTAATCTCACAAAAAAAAAAGTGGTGTGCGGTTACAACCATTCTGGTTTGGAACCCACTTGTTTGAATTGAAAATTAGTGTACACTGTTCAAAATACTGGTCATGTATAATAAAAATTCTCGTCCTAAATATGCTTATTAGTTGTGGATTTCTATTTTTATTTTCAGACCAGGAGACTACTTTGACTCTGCTGATTGGGAAAAGGAAAAGGTTTTAATTAACATTGCACCTAGTTTTCTGAGTAAGATTAATTCATTGAAGAGTTTGTATTGAGTTCATAACAATTGATCGTTCCCTACTTTGAATGGGCTGAGTAGCTTTGTTCTGTTTCGAGATTCCTTGTTTTTACTTTACAATTTACATGAGTTTTTTCTTAATTTACTTCCATCGTAACTTTGGATCTATTTTTCATATTGTTCTACTTGATGTTTGATCTGTAACATCTGTACAGTGGCTGGAGCAAGCTGCAGACCCATGCCAGGAAGTAGTTATAAAATCATTACTCGTTGCAAGAGATGCTATGCTCGAGATCAGATTTCATATGCAACAGATGGGCCAAGCAGTAGGCTTTTTTCATTTTTGTTCTGGTGTTATTCATGAAATGCACTTTGTTCCCTTTGATTAGCCAATACTGAAATTTTAACAAATAGATTTGCTAGCATTTTTTGCTATCTCAGCAAAGCTATAATTTAAAGTGCTAGCCTTTACTGTAGCTTATTTTGTAAATTTAATTTTGCAATGAAACATCTTTAAGCACATTATTTTCTTATGTTTTTCTTTGGATTAATCTCTATTTTGATGGAATGCAATATACTTCTGTTAATTTATTTTCCTTGACCCTAAATTTTGTGGGTTTATCAAGGTTTAAAATTGTTCATAAAATTCCATCCTAAAAGTTGACCATTGTTAACATTAAGAACGGTTTAAAACCGCTCGTAAAATTTCCTACTAAAAATGTGACCGTTGGCATTAGAACGGTTTAAAACCGTTACTAAATTTTCTTCTCAAAAGTTTGAAACGGTACCCAAAACGGTTCTGAACCGTTCCTAACGCCTCATTTAGGAACGGTTTTAAACCGTTCCAGAAGAATTTAGGAACGGTTTAAAACCGTTCCTAAATGACGATTTTGGTGTAGTGATATTATCTAAGTCGGTGTAATATAAAATCTGAAGATAAATTTTATTAGTTTATATCAAAATCGTTATATTTAATTTTGAATTAAATTAAGTTTAAAATTAAAATTAATAATTTAAATAAATTTTAAGTTTTAAACTAATATATATTTAATTTCATATACAATAGTTAATTTAATTTAGATTGGGTGTGATTATGAATGTTAGAATGATTAATTATTTTAAATTTAATCTATGGTGGTTATAATTAAAATATTAACTAGTGGTTAAATTTAATTTATAAATTTTTAAAATTTAAGAGTTATTATCAATTATTCTAAGTGGGAATGTAAAATTATTTTTAAAGTGTATCATGTAAATTAATCTAAATTTAAATTTAAGATGATCTTTGAAAGTTTTAAAAAATAATCGTAATTCAATTTTTGGTTATTTGGTGACTAATTTGAACTCTAATTTATATGATTATGTAAATTAATTAAGTCAAAATTTAATATGATATTAAATTAAATATTTAAGTTTTGTATTAATGTAAACTCTAGTTTAAGTTAAAATAAAATAATAATGATCTAAATATAAGTCCAAAGAAATTTTTATAAATTATTAAATAGAAAATTAAATTTTAAATAAAGTAATTAGTTCATATTCACAAATAAGTAACTAAATTCAAAATTCAGATTTCGGGGATAGAATCGATATTTCAGCATTTTTCAGGAGTTTCTTTATGAAATTTCAGAACTATTATAGAAAACAACTTGATATTTCAAGAATTATAAGGACTAAATTTTAATAGCATTGAATTTATACACCTTGTATAGAATATGCATTATAGTGTAGGAATCTGATTTATTAAATTGTTTTATTTCTAATTTTAAAATCGTTCATGATATTCGTGCATCTCTATTGATTATGGAATTGTGGAAAAAAAATAATAAATGAAATAAATAAAAGAGAATGGTAAAAGCAAGTAGTCTAGTCGTGTCCCTCGAATGAAAGACCTTAAAGCTAGCTACTAGGGCAATCATATCCCTTGGGTGAAAGACTTTAAAGTCAGCAAGTAAGACAATTGTGTCCGTTTGATGAAAAACCCTAGAACTCATTGGATCCTTCGGAATCTCCTTTGTGTATGACATATAAGTATAATTGTGTGCGCAGACATACGTCATAAGTACGACTTAAGTAGCAGTTTAACCAGCTAACATATAAATGAGTCTATTACCATGAGGTACCAATGCATGGGCATCAATGCAAGGTGGTCAGTGTTGTGAGAAATGATGTTTATTTGATTTTATTATTTTGATAGGCCCGTTTAAAATGCAAATCTAGATATAAGCAATTCATTCAACTTACCGTACATATGTGCACCATCTGCAGTAAAAAGCCGTTGACTGTACATGAAATGCAGGGAGACTGTCGCCTGGTCGGCTTGGCAAGCGGATTGGGTGGTGACCCCAATATCCCTGTTGAACAGACTCGGCAGGGCCCACTGTGATTTATGTGTTTTATCCACACTATCCATTCTTTTTTGTTGCTCATTTTAGGTCATTAGCCAAAAATTGAATCATATCCCAAGCTCAAATGGACCACACCATATAGGAAACAGTGGGGATCAAGTGCCTACCTTCCAAAACTTCGGGAAGGCCACAGAAGTTTTGATAAGCTGATATTTGTGTTTTCCCTTCATCTAGGTCTGTGTGAACCTATGAACAGGTTGGATGGCAAATAAACATAACTGTGAGCTTTAGAAAGGTTTCAACAGTGGTGAACGTCATTATTCCTAATGTTTCCCATGGTGTGGTCCACTTAAGGGTTGAATATACTTCAATTTTGGGTCCTTCAAAATGAGCTGAAAAAACGGATGGACAGCGTGGATGAAACACAGACATCACGGTAGGCTCCACAGAGCCAGGTCACCAGCGACATCGGTGGTGTTGGGTCACCACCCAATCTGATTCCGTTGGTTTGCGGCTGTTTGTAAAAAACAGTTGTCTGACAGTTGGATCTTGGATAAATGGGACACATCCATAAACTCAGATTGATCAGATGAAACTAACTTCTTATTAATGGACATTCTCCAGATCGCCGAATAAGTTTCATTTTAGCCATCCAATAGTTGTCCACCTATCATCCAGTTAGGATCATGGGTGTCACTGTAAATTTTGGTATATCACCAAGTTATAATAGCCCTTTTAAGTGGACGGTTTGGTTGGAAGTAAATATATTCCACGTGTACACTTTCTGCGTGCATGATCACAGAGCATCACGGTCTGGCAGAGTATCAAGTTTTTTCACGAGTAAACTAAACAATAATAAACATGCTTGCTTTCTTCTTAAAAAAAATAAAAAAAAAACGTTGATACTCCAGCAGGATGTGATGGATGATACTCAGGCACTTAGGAATTACTCGGAAATTGCGGAAGTTGCATACAAGTAATTTATATTAATCTGTCCAAGTTGTGGGCCCGATTTAGATGTACCGTGAACCAAAATGAAGCTCATTTGATTATCTGAACTATCGGATTGATGGACGTTTGAAAATAATAATCAATGGGCCCATTTCCACAAACAAGTGTTTACAAATCCACGATGAGGATTGTTCAATGAATCTGATTTTCCTATTAATAGTCGCCTTAGCTTGTGTAATTTATGCTAAGTTTATAATTTCGGAGTGCCTGTGTATGAAGCTACATGCTCTGCAGGTTATCAAATAACTACCTTTTTCCCTTTATGGGAAATTTAGGACCGTACCCCACCTTTTATCCAGCCGTTTTTATGAAAGAAGGCAAACCTTGTTTTGCAACTTAGACCTCCACGTGTGGAGACCGAATTTCAGGACAATAATACTCCTCCTTTATGGGAAACGGATTGGGTACTCCGCTTGCCACTAGCCAATGTCGGATGGTCGGTGGTCTGTGGGCCCCACCATGATGTATGCTTTTCATCCATGTCGTTCATATATTTTTCCAGATCATTTTATGGTATGAG
The DNA here is from genome assembly GCA_030180095.1 of Magnolia changhungtana. Taxonomy (NCBI): domain Eukaryota; kingdom Viridiplantae; phylum Streptophyta; class Magnoliopsida; order Magnoliales; family Magnoliaceae; genus Magnolia; species Magnolia changhungtana. The sequence goes on from JASAUF010000662.1 coordinate 10,787,825, forward strand.
ACCAAAAACGAGGTATATCTACATCTCAAATGTACCACATTACAGGAAACAGTGTTGAATGAGCGTTGACCATTAAAAACTTTTAGGGGGCCCATTGTGATGTTTGTGAGAAATCTTCCCCGTCTAAGTTCATTAATAGGGTCACAAAGATCTGGATGAAGAGGAAAAACAAAATTTGTAATGATCCAAAACTTCTGTAACCCCTAAAAGGGTTTCAATGGTAGATGTTCAATTCCCACTGCCTTTTACAGTGTGGTCCACTTGATAGTTAGATCTATCTTATTTTTCTTCTCAAGCCTTAATATGATCTCTCCAAATAGATGGACGGTTTGGATATAATACAGACCTCATGATGGGACCCACAAAAGCAACACAGTAAAAAAAAAAAATGACCACGAAGGTGCCTCCCGCGGCAGTCTGCTACAGTTATGGCTACGGTTATAATCCGTATCTATAGTGTATCGAAAATTACATGACATTTTAGGCTAACTCGCTGGACAGTTCCAGTCGTTTTTGATAATATCGAAAGACCTTCGATGATTTTTACCTTTAGCTATGGATTGTAACCGTAGCCATAACTGTAGTCTGTGCCAATCTATACAATTTTATTTTATTTTTTTAATCTTTTTATTATTATTTATTTATTTATTTATTTTTACATGGAGAACTTTATTTTGCTTACAATATTCTCTAATACATATTTATATAAATATGTATATATAAGCATATAAAAAAAAAATCTCTCTTTTTTTCATTTCTTTCTTTATTCATTTAACAAGAATTTCTTCTAAACCAAAATTAGTTACTTGACGTACCCTATATGATTTTGGGGTAGGAGAAGCTACTTTAGCCAACCAACCTAGTTATTTTTCAAGATTCCATCAGGTCGATGGTCGAAATCCATTTCATTCACTTCGCGATCAATTTCATTCATTTCATTTACTTCGCGATTAATTTCATGCATTTTACAATCAATACCGGCAATTCTCCTTCACTTCACGGTCAATTCCATGCATTTCACAGTTAATTTCCTTCACTTCATGGTCAATTTCGTGCATTTCACAGTCAATTCCCTTCATTTCACGGTCAAACAGAGATTGAGCGGGGCAAACTAGTAATTGAGCGGGTCAAACTAGAAATTGAGCGAGGCAAATATGAAATTGAATGGGGCCAACGAGAAATTCAGCAGGGCAAACATGAAATTGAGCGGGGCATACTTCAAATTTATATGCTTATATATACATATTTATATAAATATGTATTAGAGAATATTGTAGGTAGAATAAAGCTCTCCATATAAAAAAATAATAATAATAATAAATAAATAAATTTGTATAAACTGATATAGACCACAGTTATAGCTACGGTTATAATCCATAGCTATAGGTATCAAAGCTCGAAATCAAGAGTCTTTCAATAATATCGAAAAAGTCCAGAACTGTCTAGCAAGTTTGTCAAAAAAAGCTTGCAATGTTGGATACACTATAGCTACGGATTATAACTGTAGCGGACTGCGCAAGTCTGTGTTTTTATATATATATATAAGTATATGTTGTGTTGTTTTTGTGGATCCCGTCATGAGGTCTGTGTTATATCCAAACCGTCCATATATTTGAAGAGCTCATATTAAGGCTTGAGACGAAAAATAAGATAGATCTAACTATCAAGTGGACCACACTGTAAAAGGCAGTGGGGGAATTGAACGTCTACCATTGAAACCCTTTTAGGGGTTACAGAAGTTTTGGATCATTACAAAATTTGTTTTTCCTCTTCATCCAGGTCTTTGTGACCCTATTAATGAACTTAGACCGGGAGGATTTCTCACAAACATCACAGTGGGCCCCCTAAAAGTTTTTAATGGTCAACGCTCATTCAACACTATTTCCTGTAATGTGGTACATTTGAGATGTGGATATACCTCATTTTTCGTATCATACCATAAAATGATCTGGAAAAATATATGAACGGCATGGATGAAAAGCATACATCATGGTGGGGCCCACAGACCACCGACCATCCACCATTGGCTGGTGGCAGGCGGAGTGCCCAATCCGTTTCCGTGAAAGGAGTGGTATTTTCCTCCGGAAATTCGGTCTCCGCATGTGGAAGTCTAAGTTGTAAAACAAGGTTTGTCTTCTTTCATAAAAACAGCTAGATAAAAGGTGGGTCCACGGCCCTAAATTTCTCCTTTACTCTTTTCAACATTCCCACGTTCGGAAGACGATCGATCAGTCGCAACTGACCGTCATGTGGGTCCTATCATGGATGGAAAATGATTCAAGATATACGTAAATCAGCTGATCCTGTCCATCACAATAGTGGCCTACAATCCAACGCTACCGAAGAAAAATGGTAGATGCCCAGTGATGGCTACCATCTTCTTATAAATATGTTTTTTATTAGAAATGGAAGCAGATTAGATTCACTGAGGTGGGTGGACCCCTAACTGTCGGGCCTACTGTGATTTATGTTACTACATCGACTCCGTGCATCTGTATTGAAAGCTCATTTTAGGGCATGATCCAATAAATGAATCAGTTCCAAATTCCCGACGGACCATATTACAGGAAACAATGGTGATTGACCATTAAAAACTTCTTGTGGGCCACAAAAGCTTTGGATCAAGATGATATTTGTGTGGCCTGTTCATCCATGTGTTTGTGACCTTATCAATGGCCAATAAACATTCCGATGGAACCCATGAAGTTTTTAATGGTGGGGATTCAAGTACGACTGTTTCCTATGGTGTGGTCCACCTAAGATTTGAGTCAGCTTCATTTCTAGGATCATTCACTAAAATGATCTTTCAAAATGGTTGGACGGTGTGGATGTAAGGCACACACATCACTGTGACCCCCGCAGTCAGGGTCCCACCCACCTCGGTGGATCCCATTTTTCTTCACCTTCCTGCGCTTTATGTTGACCGTTAAGCATTTTTCTTCATGCCACTATTTAGAATTCCATTAATCTGATGGCCAGGATCATTCAGTTTATATGTATGTTTAATTAATTTCATCCATACCATGGCCAACCAGATAGACAGTCCCGATCGGTGCATCACCCTTGCATGTGTACTGTTGAGCTATGGCCATGCGATGTTCCGTTTCTTCAGTGCTCTACCGTATCATCTCAACCGCATGTCTTAGTTTAGATGTATCACAGACAAAAATTTTAGTTTATTTGATTATGTCACTATTGGATGGTGGACATTTATTGGACGGTTAAGAATGAAAAAAAAAAAATGGTCTTATTTTAACAAATAAGTAACCACGAATCAGAGGTTAGAATTATTCAACCCATATGTTATTTGTATCTTGAATTGAAGATTATGAGTTCTACAATTTCGACGGTTTTCTTTGAGTTAACATATCCAATGTGTCCAACTTTTTAGTGCCTGCTTATCAAGATTCATATGCTGCCAGAGTATGAAACACATTAATAGCCTACGGTGGATGCTGTTGGTTCCATTCATTGCCGTTTGCAATGAATGGTACCAACAGCATCCACCGTCGCCTATTAATGCATGCGCACGTAACAAAAATGAGAAAATGATCCGGTACTTCCTTCAGTAACATAAGCTTCCCGTACGGCACCTTTTTCCCGCCAATAGATTATATAGGTAGAACATCCAAGCCATTAAAAAGTTCTGACTCATCGTAAAGAACAGATGACGTGAAAATCAGACCAATCAAGTCACCAGATGGGGCAAACCTGTATGTCAGTTCAGATCGGTGGCTGTCCTTTGACTTCTGTGGTGTGGCCCACCTGATGATAGTGTAATCCCAACTTCTACGCCCGATTATTCATGTTGTTTCAAACGTTTTTCACGGATTGGATGTTCTCCGTGAGGTCTAACCTAACTTCATGGGCCATAATGCTAAAATAAAACCCATGGCATGATCCTGTCCATTGGAGAACTTTAGCCTTCTTTGTTATAGCAAGCAGTACTCTAAGAAACGATGGAAATTTCAAGATATTCCTGTCAAGGTTATTCTGACCTTAACCAATTCAATCCAAGGAGGACTAAATGGACGGTCCCAATTGACAATTGCTACATATCAGATTGTTACAGTCATCGGATCAGTGCGATTTTTTCTGGGTTTCCTATAAAATGTCTGAAATCTATAATGGACGGTATGGATTGCTCGATTACGCTGTCAACGTATCAAAATTCAATCGATAGCACCATATCTTACAGAATCTCATATGAGTAGTTAGTTGTGACTGTTGATTAAGCTCACACCAAAAACAAAACCTACCCAAGGCTCTTTTGCATGCACTCTCAGTTCACCAATCTCACGCAAAAAGCCAACCTTCCCAAAGGCTCTTTTGCATGCTCTCTCTCCACACATTTTCACTGTGTATATACTCCTTTCAGCTCACTTGGCTCTGTATCTGTCTTTCTTTTTGTATACACTCGTCTTCCTCAATTTCTTCTTTTCTTCATTGTCTAAGTTATTTATTTTCTGTGCACAGATAGGAAGAAGGGAAGATGAGAGGCTCGACAAGCCAGGTTATGATGGAGATAGAGTCGAGCAAGCCGGCAGGGAATAGCATTGTCGTCGGAGGATTGAGTCCTTTGAGTGAGAGCCTTTGGAAGGAGAAGACAGACACTGAATTCACCGGAGACGTGTCGGCAAGGCTGACATGGAAGGATTTGACGGTTACAGTATCTCTCGGCAGTGGAGAGACACAGAAGGTCTTGGAAGGTCTCACTGGGTATGCTGAGCCTGGAAGTCTGACGGCTCTCATGGGACCGTCAGGCTCGGGGAAATCTACGCTACTTGATGCATTGTCCAGTCGGCTCGCTACAAATGCATTCCTGTCTGGTACCATACTACTTAATGGCAGGAAAGCAAAGCTGTCATTTGGAGCTGCAGTGAGTTCTTCGATCTAATGTGTTTTATGGAATGCACACAGCTTCTCTCTTCTATCTTACTCTGGTTAGGAATGAGAATCTCATTTCAGTTTTGATTCATGTACATTTTCCTGATTTTTGATGCCCGGTTTTCGTTGGTTTTTTTTTTTCTCTATATGTTTTTCATCTTGAATCAATTCCATTATAGCAATTCATCCAATATGTTGTGAAATATTTCCAGCCTATTCCCTGTTTTTCTCTGTTTCAGGTTTTGATGGTAGTGAGGAAGTTTCTTGTATTCTCTTTCTGTATTTTTGGATTCTAAACAACATGAAACTTGTTTGGCCTCTATGCATTTGCAGCCTGGATTTCTACACGAAAGCGTCTTTCTTTTACTGTTATTTCGCTATTCATAAGATGCAGCTTTCTCTTCCCTGTTTTCGGTCATGATAGTCAAATAAGGAAGCATCTTGTATTCTATTTTCTGAGTTTTTGGGCTTCTAATCCGTAAGAAATTTGTTGTGTTTGTTTGTTTAAATAGCCTAGATTTCTATAAGGAGGTGCCTTTCTTTTACCGTCATTTCACGATATGGTATACATAAAATGTAGCTTTCTCTTCTCTGTTTTGGGTTTCCAAGACAGGTGAGGATGCTACTTGTATTCTGTTTTCTGAGTTTTTGGGCTTCTAATCCATAAGATTTTTGTTGGGATTCTGCGTTTCTGTAGCCTGGATTTCCATACAAAAGTGTTTTTCTTTTACGGTCATTTCACTGTATGGTATACATAAGATGCAGCTTTCTCTTCTCTGTTTTGGGTTCTGAAGGTAGTGAGGTTAAGAAATTCCTTGTATTCTCCTGTGTTTGTAGGCTTCTACTCCATATGAATCTTGTTGGATTTCTGTGTTCGTGTATCTGACTTTTTCTATGAAAGCGTCTTTCTTTTACAGTCATTTCATACGGTATATGTGCGATGCAGCTTTCTCTTCTCTGTTTTGTTCTGTTTTGAAGGGTCCGTCGCATTTCTGTTTTCCTTTTCCTCCTTTTACCTAAAATTTTCATTATTTTTACTACACTAGTCTTGCCTTGTTTAGAGATAGGTTGATAACAAAAAGAATGTAATAACAAGATCATTTTGTATCCAAGATATTTGTATGATATCATAAATTTTTATTTGATTTAGAAGGAGATGCCACCGGGCAACTGACACATCTTTTGTGCAATCTTAGGCATACGTGACACAAGACGATAACTTGATAGGTACTTTGACAGTGAGGGAAACGATATCATACTCCGCTCGCCTCCGTCTGCCCGACAAGATGCCATGGTCAGAGAAGCAAGCTCTGGTAGAGAGCACCATTATTGAGATGGGCCTTCAGGATTGCGCCGATACAGTGATTGGCAACTGGCATTTGCGCGGGATCAGCGGAGGAGAGAAGAGGAGAGTCAGCATCGCTCTCGAGATCCTAATGAGACCCAGAATGCTCTTCCTCGATGAGCCCACGAGCGGTCTTGACAGGTAGAAACCAAACCGCACAAGCTTTTCATATATATATATATATATATATATATATATATATATATATATATATATATATATATATATATATTGAAAGAAGACGCCATGAGCAATCTGTCTGAATCAGACACCATTGCTATTTCTTCTTCCTTTTTTTTGTCCTCCTATATATATTTTTGGGTCTTATCTGACTCTTAAAGATCCTCGCTTCGATTCATTTCTCTTCTGGTACTTTTGTTTGTACCAGATATCATGATGTTTCATGATATGAAATTTATGAAATTTCTTTCATATCATGAAATATCATGATATTTGGTCAACCAAACGCACCCTTCCTGTTCAAATTCTATTGCATTTGTAGTAAATTACTTATGTGGAAGCAGCGACTTCTCTATGTAGTTTATTTCTTCAATTTGAGATTAGTTTGATCAGTTTGAATTCAGTTGTCCTTCGTCTGCTTTCATGGTTTGGATCCTTTTTCCTCCAATGATATCTTTATCTGAACCTCTCTCTTTCGTTTTGGACTCCTGCTGTTCATGGGCAGTGCTTCAGCATTCTTTGTGACCCAGACGCTGCGTGGTCTGTCTAGAGATGGACGGACTGTTATAGCATCGATTCACCAGCCCAGCAGTGAGGTCTTTGAGCTATTCGATCGCTTATACTTGCTTTCCGGAGGCAGAACAGTCTACTTTGGGAAAGCTTCAGAGGCATATGAGGTAAGAAATGGGTAGTGTTTTGTCTCCTTCGATTTCCAACGAGAGCTATGATCTTGATTTTTATATGTAGTTTTTTGCTCATGCCGGATTCCCTTGCCCGGCGATGAGAAACCCATCCGATCATTTCCTGAGGTGCATAAACTCAGATTTTGATAAGGTGAAAGCTACTCTAAAAGGTTCGATGAAATTGCGGGTACGAATAGTTTCTTTTCATATCTTCTTTATTTTGATGGCCATTATTTGATATTTTGCCCTCCAGGCATACTACAAATCCATGAACTTGGATTTTTTCCTTCCATCTTCAGTTTATGATGAGCGAAGAGCCTCTAGAGAAGACAACCACAGCTGAAGCCACCCGAATGCTGATCAGTTTCTACAGTTCTTCTCAATACTACTACACTGCCAAAGAGAGAGTCGAAGAGATCTTCAAGGTGGTAAGTTCCATTTACCGCTTGCAATCTTTGTTATACTCAGATGGGTTTTTGTGAGCAGACAAGAAATGATGATTGGCCTTATTGCAGAAAGGAACCGTGCTGGAATCAGGAGGCAGTCAGGCTAGTTTCTTAATGCAAACCTTCACTTTAACTAAACGCTCGTTTGTAAACATGTCGAGGGATTTCGGTTACTACTGGTTGAGGCTTTTGATTTACATCGTCGAGACCATCTGCATCGGTACCATCTACTTCAACGTTGGAACCAGTTACAACTCCATTCTGGTATTTTTCGAGTCTTTTAAGTATAGCTATAAGCGTGTTTTTCCGAGATCCCCTCTTTTGAATGGGTGATGCCAAGAATTCTCTAAAATGTTGAAATAGAAAAACACATATGCCACGCAAATTCAGAACAAACTAAAGAAAATTGGATGAAGATGAGATCAAAACAATTACAAACATGAATCATAAATAGATGTCTTGAAAACTTTACATACTAAACTACAAGGAGTAACATATATGATGACTAGATTTGAATTTTGAATTTTTGAAGCAGCCCAAATGACTAATCTACCCTGAGAAAATTTCCCAATTGTCAAAACTTCTGTTAAACTTTCCATGGTATGCGCTTCATGAGAAAGCATAGAAGATAAATAGTTGGGAGTGCCTTTAATGGTGTTCTTCATAAATGAATGCAAACTCACATACTGATCGATTTTTTCACAACATCGATCATGTACAGGCAAGAGGTTCATGTGCTTCCTTCGTCTTCGGTTTCGTCACCTTCATGTCAATTGGAGGTTTCCCTTCATTTGTGGAAGATATGAAGGTTGGTGTGAGAATGCGATGCTCTTCCAATTATCCACCGTAAATCCCAATGCAAATATAAATTGATCAGTCTAACCATATGATCAATTCGTGCAGGTTTTCCAAAGAGAGAGGCTCAACGGCCACTATGGTGTGATGGCATTTGTCATCAGCAACACAATCTCTGCAATGCCATTTCTAATCATGATTACCGTCATTTCTGGGACCATATGCTACTTCATGGTCCACCTTCATCCTGGATTCATGCATTATCTGTTCTTTGTATTGTGCCTCTACGCAAGTGTAACTGTAGTTGAAAGCTTGATGATGGCCATAGCAAGTATTATCCCCAACTTCCTCATGGGAATTATTATCGGTGCAGGGATCCAGGTGAATTGCATTCATTCCTTTTACTACATTTCATCCTCAGCTCTTTACACTTTCTGCATAAAATGTACTTGGAAAATGAAAATTTTCCAAAACTAGGATCGACTAAGTGATTGAATCAATGTAGTAAGGACACCCCATTTTAAAAACAGGTGTGGGAGCATCAACTTACAGGGTTTTGTTAACCTTCTGTACCTGGGTGAAGTGTTTTAACCTTCATCAGCACTCATCAGTGAAGGTGCTCATTGATCCAGGCCATCCACTGCATCAGCCACCTGCATATTGATTGGATGATTTCAACCATGAAATAGTTGCCTACAATTACCACTAAGTGGACACTAGAGAAAATACATGCTAAAATTGTAGTACCATCAAATTAATGGATGTTGTAGGCTATTTTTGGATGGTTGGGAGCTCTGACCAGTCTGGGTTTCTGGCAGTGGTCTAACCAAGATGCGGACGTTCCAGTGGAGGACAAGTATCAATGAGCACATTTTGACAGTTAAGTACCCCTGTAGGTTAGTGAGGGTTAATGCACTTCACCCATGCTATGAAAAGGTTAACAAAACCCAATTATTTAAAAATACCTCTTTATTACCATCTAACTTATGGACTGGACAAAGTGATTGATTTTTCAAGGTCATCATGTCTGACACTTAGTGTCCATGTCCAAATTCAAGAGATCAAATGCTATCTACAATTACCAAATTATCATTTGTTATGGGATTTTCAAATAGCAAGATAAATGTTGGACTATTGAGGAGTTCATGACTATTAAACCTAATAGCAAGAAATTGAATAATTCAATCATGGTTTCTATTTTCTCAATTGTAGATTCGTAGGTTCTTCTTTTTTCCCTGTGAATTCATGAACACTACCACCAAATTCATAAACCCAGTAACCCATTTTAGTTGGAATCATAGAAAACATTGCTAGCTTATGAAATTTCCATGTCAATCTGGACTTTCAAAAGACTATGAAAACCAAAATCAATGCAATATGAAGGTTAATGCTTTGTAAGAAGGGCAACTTGGTCATTGACTTAGAACTCAGCTGAGTCAACTCAATTTAGTCAGGCTTCAACTACTTAATCCAAATCCTGATCTTCACTCAGCTGAGTCAACTCAATTTAGTCAGGCTTCAACTACTTAATCCAAATCCTGATCTTCACTCAGCTGAGTCAACTCAATTTAGTCAGGCTTCAACTACTTAATCCAAATCCTGATCTTCACTCAGCTGAGTCAACTCAATTTAGTCAGGCTTCAACTACTTAATCCAAATCCTGATCTTCTTTTATAAAATTTCTGAGTTTTCGTGTAAAAACTGAGTGGAAATCCAAGCTTCAAACAATGAATCACAATGGAACAGTAGAGAGCAGCCAAAAAAGTCAATTCCATGGTAAATCCCCCCATTTTCCTTTTTGACAGGAAACTGAATTTGTAGGTGTAGAAACCTTTCAGATCATTTGATGAATCCTGAAATTTTTATTTTTATTTTTTTCGTCTTTCAATTTCTGGATCCATAATGTTTCTTTTCTTAATGGTTAAGCTGAAGTTATTAACTGCATCTGATGAGTTGATGATGGTTTCGTGTTCTAAACATGGACAGGGAATTTTTATGCTGGTGTCTGGGTATTTTAGGCTCCCAAAGGACATCCCAAAACCCGTCTGGCGCTATCCAATGTCTTATATCAGTTTCCACTTCTGGGCACTTCAGGTACTCAAGAACCACTCTAAATTATTTAGAACATGGCAGTGGCACCATTTTTTTTTTCCCCTTCATCATCATCATCTAAGCCTTGTAGATGATATAGTTTTGATTGAAAAGATGGAGGGCATAAACACAAAGCTAGATTTATGAGGGGTGCTTTGGAATCTAAAGGAGTTAAAATTAGTCAGACTAAAACTGAGTATGTGGAGTGCAATTTTATTAACAATAGGAATGGGAACAGGGAATTTGTTAAGATTGTGAACAAAGAAGTTTTCCAAAATAACCACTTTTGATATCTTAGGTTGATAATTCATGAGGGTGGAGAGATTGAGAAGGATGTTTCCCATAAAATTCAATCATGGTGGAAGAAATAGAGATGTGCCTTTGGAGTTTTATGTGATCATCATGTACCACTCAAACTGAAAGGAAAATTTTATAGGATGGCTATAAGACCAACCATGCTTTATGGAAAAAAATGTTGGGCAGTTAAGGAACAACATGTCCAAAGGATTAGTGTAGCTAAAATGAGAATGTTGAGATGGATGGGTGGCAAGACAAGGAAAGAATAAGAAATGAATGCATTCGAGAGAAGTTAGGAATAGCAAAAATAGGTAACGAGATGAAGGAAAGTAGAATTAGATGGTTTGTTCATGTGCAATAGAGACCAAGAACTGCACCAGTTTGGAGTTCACACAAAGTTGAAGTACTTGAAAGGGCAAGGGGAAGGCCCAAAAAGACGTGGGTGGAAGTATTAAGAAAAAACTAGATTACTTGTGGTCTAATTGAAGTTATGGCCCTTGATAGAGTGAAATGGCCCTTGAAGATGATGGTCATCATCCAAGCCTTATCCCAACTAATTGGGGTCGGCTACATGAATCCTTTCCGCCATTCCACTTTATCAAGCACCATAACTTCAGTTGGGCCATAGGTCATCGAGTATTTTCTTAATACCTTCCACCCACATCATGATCATCATTTGGGCCTTATCCCAACTAATTGGGGTCGGCTACATGAATCATTTCCGCCATTCCACTCTATCAAAGGCCATAGCTTCAGTTAGACCATAGGTCTTAATACTGCCACCCACATCCTTTTGGGCCTCCCCCTTGCCCTTTTGGAGCCTTTGACTCGTTGAACTCACTCCTTGCCGCAGTTCTTGGTCTCCATTGCACAGCCAAACCATCTAAGTCTACTTCCCTCATCTCGTTACCTATCAATGCCACTTCTGAATTCCCCCAAATGCATTCATTTCCAATTCATTCTTTCCTTGTCCTGCCACTCATCCATCTCAACATCTTCATTTCAGCTGTAATCATCCTATGAACATGCTGTTCCTTAACCAGCTAACTTTCTGTCCCACGATGGTCTTATAACCATCCTATAAATTTCCTTTCAGTTTGAGTGGAAGACGATAATCACATAAAACATACCCTCTTATATCCTCTACTTTCTTTTCCCACGTGACATTTTTTTCCCTTAATTTCTAAAAACAAATCAGGAACTCGGCAAAACTCACCTAGTCAACTTGACTCTATCAAGACTTGGATTGAGTAAGTACATTGGTATATGCAAAACCTGCGATAACTCAATCTCAGTGCTTGAAAAAACCTGAAAAATAATAATAATAATAAAATAGAACAAATCAAAACACAATTTATAAAGTTCTCTAAGCTTCAAAAATCAGACTACAACATGAGATTTTTAAACTTGAAACTGAACTCAGCCCCTTCTTGGGTCAGTGTTTTTAGTATTCTTTCTTCTTTTTTTTCAAAGCTGTATAATATTTGTTGTTTCTACTCCTCAGGGCCAATACCAAAACGATCTGAGTGGCCTTCTATTCGACAACCAATCACCGGATCTTCCCAAGATCCCGGGCGAATACATACTAGAAAACATATTCCAAATAGACGTGAACCGATCGAAATGGTGGGATCTAACTGTCCTCTTCAGCATGATCATCATCTACCGCATACTTTTCTTCATCATGATCAAGATCAATGAGGATGTCACTCCATGGATAAGGGGATACATCGCGAGGAGAAGGATGCAACAAAAGAAAAGCAGCAACAGTCCTGGAACCTCTTCAGCCCTGGGCCACCTCACCCAATCACCTTCCCTCAGGACCTATGCAGCCCACGCGGGCCACAAGCCCGAGTAAACTTAGGACCCAATTCAGATTTCAGTTTAACAGTTAGCTAAGAATGGTGTGAATGATCTTACTGTAAAATTCAGATAAAACTAATGCATTGCATGCAAATGATGAAAGTAGAAAAGGTAGGCAGCATTTGAATTGCTGAAAATTGACCCAGATTATTATGTGTAATGCATAAATAACAATTTCAAGAGAAATTTCAGGACGTTTTCCACATTCTAAATTGTGGTAAGGATCAGTTCTGGCTACCTATCAATACTATGCTTTTTATTCACAATTCTTTCCTCGGTATACTGAGGACCATTAAGCCATTGGCCAGTGTTTTTTCAGAGGCAGGTGTGTGCATCTCATGAACATCATTTGGCAGCAGATGAATTGGTTTTGGGTGGGTGATGACAGGTAGAGGAGAAGGATTACAGGCAAAGTTGCAGTTGATGACTAGAGAGCAAGGTGGCTGATTGGACCAATTTATTGAGAAGTGTAATGTACCATTTGGACGTACCAAAATCACTGTTGGATAATCAGATAATACCATTTGCAAAAGTTTCGTTTCTGCCCCAAATCAACATCCAGATAATCAGACAGTTATCTAAATCAGAACTGGTCCAAATCACCCTCACAATCATTTCAAATCCAACCTGAAATGCAAGGAATTGTGCTTAGGATTACAGCTATCATCGAGAAATAAAATGGCACCGCACCCACTTGATCATTCGCTCTTATTGATTTTAAAGTTAATACCATTCAATTCAATTGAGCCTTAGCCTAGAAGATAAAGCAAGTTTCTTGGCAAAAATAAAAGAAAGCTTCTGAATTTCCTACCGTTTGATCATTACCCAAGAGATGACATTACTAGAGTAAGGCATTGCACTTCACTAGATGAACAGGAGAAATGATCATTCATGATTCTTGTTTCCTATTTCAAGCCTACTGCACGAGGCCATGGCTGTCAATGATCTTTGACTGGCCACAGACTTCAATCTCCAGAGCTAAAAGGCCAACTAAACCATTTTCTATTATTTCAGTTCAAGCAATAGATGAAAAGATGAGATCTGTTCTACCATTAGCCAGTTATCAAAATAGAAATAGCTATGGCAAATGTGCAGACTAGAGGTGTCTCACCTTGACCAACCCAAAGTATAGGAAGAAGAAATGAGATGGCTGCTCCAAACACTGTCCATGTAGCACATGCTCCCAAGATCCACTGTTCATCTGATTCGCTCAGGCCGTCTAGTCATCAGGTGAGCCACGGAAGTGCAAAAGGATATAAAAAAGGAATGGTAAAAGAAATCGACCAAAGGTTTGCGTTCGACGTGTACACTTGTAGCCCATCGAACAATCAACCTGGCATGATTTTCAAGCCACATCACATACAAAGTTGGACTCAACAGAATGAATGATCTAGATGCGGAAATCGAATAGGTTGGCCAAATTACCATTCAAAGAAGCAACTTCAGCCAAGAGTGGGGGCCACCACTGTCTCAGCGGTAAGTGGACCAAACTTGAAAAGGGAGCCAACATCAGAGGAAGTGAAACCCATCCCACATGGAAAACACACCCATACTATAATGGAAATACTGAAAATTAATTTACCCAATCTATATCATTATGATTTCCAATCTCACAACCTTCATGATTTGCAGAATAGTTGCCACAAAATGGCCTAGATCACTCATCTATAACTGAATTAACTGCCGACCAAATGACCCATAAGCCCAATACAGGCTCTACAAACCACCACAGGTTTCATGATGCATTCTCCATATGGCTGTATAAAAGATAAAATAAAATTATTCTAAAAAAGAAGGCAAAACAAAGGTCCCTATAATAGAAAACATGATTTTCATTTCCTCAAATTCAGGGAATTGTTGAAGAGATGTCCTTGAGATGGTTGGGTTGGCAATAACACCACCCAACTGAATACAGGTTTCATGGTTAGGTTGGCAATAACACCTCTGTATTGGAAAGGTGGAGTGGTCTTGATGGAAAGTCTCTCCCAAGACATGAGCTTTTTGGCTTTTGGCAATTACACCACCCAGCTGAAAACAGGTATCATGTTGGTTCAGCTACCAGATCAATGGGTTTTCTGGCTAGGCAATTCTGGATTATGCTAATAAGCCCACAGGCCCCTCCATTCAACATCTGAGCCGTGCATCAGGGTCAGTACAAAAATGCACATGACCTGGCCCAGAAATTAGGCCAATCAATCATCAGTAGGGCCACCCTTGTTCGTTGCCAATTTCTTAAAAACATTCTGAGGCATTTCACAGTTTTTTGTTCTTAGGCCACCCATCATTTTTGTACATGTGAGGCACACAAAGCTGATGAGTTGACCCGCATAGCTCCTTGACTGGGTCATTTGCATGGTGGGGGCCCACCTCAATCAGTTTGCAAAATCGGTTCCTACAGAGTGGGTCATGCAGTGGGGGCCACCTCAATTAGTTTGCTATATCAGTTCAGTACAGCCGTACAGCAACCATGAAAGCAACAGAAACCAATCAACAATTGAATTCAGACATGGCATAGGTTCAGTAAATGCTTCAACCAGCTTCTTTTATTTTATTTTATTTTCTTCTTTTTTCTTTGTTCCTGTAGCTCTGCTGCATTTAAAGGGAAACCAAAACCTCCAGATCGTCCATCACTATGCAACCGGACAAACGCCAACAGGCTTAAAAACAATGGGAAAAGGAGAGGAAAAAAAAAAAAACCCAACTAAAAGAGCAACAAAATCAAAAGCTCCCACATCGTGAATCTGTATCAGATCCGATCTCTCTTTAATATCTGGCAATAATAGTACAAGTAGGTGAGCATCCTACTACAAGGAAAAAAATACAGCTGAAATATCCACCAAATGCTTTGCAAGTCAGGCATGGCCATTGAGCTACGAAGGCGAAACCATCGATCCAAGGGCAGGATGAAACACAGCACGGAAATCGCATCTCTTAAAAGAATTAAAAAATTGATCGGAAATGATTCCCTGCAAAACTTGAATAATACGTGAAAGCTATATACTTCATGTCGCCGCCCTTTTCCTTCTCATGTGTTTGAAGGGATCAATCCAATCCTCATCTTCCCTCACAGCTTGATCCCACCGCTGCCGGAACATTTCAAGCTCCACTGTCGACTGTCTCCTTACCTATAAGTTTTTGCAAGTAAAAGCCATGGTGAGTGTAAGAATGTAGAATTTGTGAACACAATCCCTGCCATACATTTTCAATTGATAAGATCTATTTTCTGTGAATTAATTTCTGAAAACTTACTATTGGTTGGATGAAAATGACAACTTATGGAGAGAAATTTTCTTTTTTTTTTCCAAGTCAAGAGGGACTATTGTTTGGTAGAGTTCTATGCTTGCTGGAAATGTGGGTTCTTCTGAAAGGATTCACAAAGATTTTCCAATGGCAACCGTTGCTGATTATTGCCATTCATATAGGTAAACAATGGCTAACATATCCTTTAAAAATCTGAATTAACTCCTTGAGCTAAGCCCACAGATGTGTGCAATAAAGCTCATGTACACACCACATGTGCCAGTATGGCACATCCATGCTAGATCTAATCCATTCAGCAGGTGGGTCCGACCTTGTACATGTTTTCCCAAGAATAAAACCTGGTCCAATCAACATGTAGGCCCCAATCTTGGAAACAAGTGGATGGGTTAGAAAACTTCAACTGAGTTTTTCAGATCTGTACATTTGTTTTGCAAACTGTAGCCCACCTGACCAGCGGATAAACCTGAGTCTTGGGCTGGGGCATCAATATAGTGGTGCCATCCTGATGGATGGATTGGATCTCAGACCTATTATGCCATGATGGCAGATGTGGCACGTACATGAGCTTTATAGCACATGGGCTTAGCAAAGCTCTAACTCATTATATTAATCACTAAAAGAAATTTATTTTTTGGGTTTTTTTAGCATTTAAGGGTATTCCATTATCAATTTTAAATAGGTTAAAGATTGTGAGTGCACATATCTCCCACTAATGATGTGGAAATTGAACTTCAGTGGGAGTTCTAGAGGCAATCCTGGTCTTGCAGGCATCGGACTGGTCACCAAAGGAGACCATTGTGTTATTTGTAATGGCTATGCTGGTCCTGTTGAGTTCACTGACTCAAATGAAGATGAGGATGCAAGAGAATTGATGAATTCCATCTAGGTCCCTCCCTCTCTCCCTCCCCCAGTCCCTGTTTTATGATTTTCTGCTTTCAATAATAGTTTGCTTATCCCTTTTCTGAAGGAAATAGCCATGGCCCTTCCTCCCTCTCACCCTTTAAAAAAATACCCATGCCATGTCCAATTCCAATGCATATGAACATATCTAAGTTATATAGGAAATAGATAGCCAAAAACGATACCAATGCAGAAATGTTTCTTACATGGGATCTCGAATCGATGGATCTGTCGTTTTGTGCCTGTGTAAAAGAGAAACAACGATGCATGCATTATTTTTTAGCAGTAAAATATTGTGATCACATACAAGCATAAACATGAAGTATTTATAGTGCAGGAATGAACTGCATCTAGAGGATCTACCTTCACAGCCGCACGTTCTGAAGAACCACGACGAGAACCACGACGAGCACTATGACGAGAACCACGACGAGAACCACGACGAGAAGGCTGCAGCAATCCAAGAGCAAAGTTTCATGATCTGGGGAAAGCACACATCCTGAGAAGGGAATTGACACGTCTACATTCGATGGAAAATTTTCCAGAGATTGAACAGATGATGAAAACTTTCATGGTGTTTGGCACTGGCAGACATCATCATCATCATCATCTATGTCTAAGCCCTATCCCAATTAATTGGGGTTGGCTACATGAATCATGTTCCACCATTCCACTCTATCAAGGGCCAAACAAGCCCTAGTATGAGTTTGGAATGTCATATTGTTCAGATTCATGATGAAAGTTATTGCATAAGTTTGATGCCGGCTGCCAACCTGACGCACTCCTCCTTTATCAGGGCTGGGGACCGGCAATAAGGACACGAAACTCCCACACGCGTAATGTAATAGACTATTACATCAGTTGATTAGAATCTACCGCTATCTAATAGTTTATTACATAGGTTGATTACAATCAACGAGTTTGGCACTAGCAGACATACAAAGAAAAATAGATTATGTAAATATGAGCAGATATGCACATGCAACAAATTGCAGATTTCTGGTCTTGAGTTACATACACCATTACAAAAGGAGAACCTCATTTATTATTATTTTTTATTATTTTTATTTTTAAAGAACCGACTAAAGAGGGCTTGGAATGGTAGGGAAGGAGAAGCTTGAGAGTGTGGTCAAGGCAATTGTGGTGCAACTCAATGACCGTTTTCAGTAGGCAAACCTTCCACTTTCATAGTAGACCATCTTAAGTGCAACCTGGTTATCGATTCAATGAGATATCAATACCTGAATGTAAGAATGCACAAAAGTACAAAAGTACACCCATATGAATGTTTGAGTACAAAAGAATGAGCAATTTTATTGAAATTGAAATTTCTCCTTACAGTGATATCAACTAAGACTCGTAAGCTTAGAAATGTTGAATGCCTACCTCCCACCACACCCCTTTTATAAACCCTAAAGACAATTCCTATGAATCTTTAATGACCATCCCCCCAACTATTAGATTAACTTCAAGTTGAGCCATAATTTATTTAAGATAATAAAAATCCAGTTAAAAATTTTGGCCTAAAATAGCAAAAACAAATCTACTAAATACCTCTAAAATTTTCAATCATATCTTCCACATCAGCCCCCCTATCTTCCAAAAATGGCAAACAATCCAATATCAGCACATGTTGCGCCCCATGGTGAGACATGGGCCTACATCATTTCCCGTGTTGGAAAGAACTAGACTCCGGCTAGTTGGACGCTTCATACTAGTAGAGGTCCGGATCCAATCTTTTCAATTCGTCATTTGTGATCCATGTGCATTTAGAATGGGCCTTGTTCCTCCATTTCCCAAATAATGATTGCATTAACCTTGTCAAGTATTAGTAGTCTTCATGCGCAACACTTGTTCAACTTCTTCCTTCTTTTTCTTGGGGAATTGTTTACCCATATCAATAATGATTTCATCTTGCACATCAAACACCTCACCATGGTACACCTCACCATGGTATCCGAACAAATCCTTCATATTGAAAGTCAGCGAGATATCTAAGTCATCCAGCAACTTGATCTCATAGATATCATCACTCAACTTCATCTTGACTCAACATGGGCCAATCATCTAGTTTGAGCTTGTTATAAATTCCCCTCAGGAACTTTTCCTTGTGAAAATAAACCATAAACAAGTAATCTTCTTTATATATTTTCTTGTAGAGATGTTCATTTGCAACTTTTGAGTACTTGGTTCTACTCATATCCTCTATTTTCTTTTTCTTCTCTCTTTCTTTTGAACTTTTTTATGCCAGACCATTCAAACAATAGAGTTTCACTTGTTTGGTTAGACTTATTCGATAATGCGCAAGATTCAGCATATTCATACATGGCACCAAGTCAATACGATGTTGAACGTTCCACATAGGAGGAAGTCCAGTTAGGAGCTCTTAGGGCACCAAGTCTTGATATTCGTGAAAGAGCTATCGTATAGGAAGCAGAACATATGATAAGTTTGTATCTTCTTTCGCAACCAAGACAAAAATGATGCCAGTCTCCTTACTTTCATCTTTACAATTTTCTACACTGATGAACAAAATCTGACCCTTGTCTTTATTAGATTTGGGTGTTGGAAGATGTTTCATTGGATACAATGTAATATTAACACCACCCTTGACGAAAGAATAGGTGTTGGCCCACGTTAAATGCACAATATCTCAGTCCCATAACCAAGATTGCCCTAAGCACTTTAATTCGAAAAAGTTCCATCAATCTGTAGATCAACCTCTAAGCACTCTGATGTGATTTTTTTTTCAACCTCTAATTGCAAGTTAAATGGGTGAAATGGAAGAAATTTCGGATTTCCCCCACTTTTCCAAATTCGAAAATCGAAAGACAAAATTCTTGATTGAGCACGCAAAACATCCAAAATCATGAATTATGAACTTCATTCCATTGATTCCAATGAATTTAAATAAGAAAAAACTGTTCAATTTCGCAAAAACACACCAATTTGGGTTCCAATACTAAACACTCTCCAATTTCGGTTTCCACCACCAAATCCCCTTTCCTTTCAAAATAATAAAAAGGAGTTGTCAAAATTTTCTTAGGAATGTAATGAAAGCAAAATGTTTCCTTAAAAAACAGATTTTGGGGGATTTTTGGCAATTTTTCCAATATTTTCACAAAGGGGACTAACGCACTTAAGGTATTGTTGATATATTGTGATACATGGCGATGCATTCCTTGTAATACATTTTAATACATAGCAATACAATATGATACGTAACGATGCATTGCGACATATCAACCGATGCTGGGAAGTTTTCCAACTAAAGCCCAATATTGTATCGGTACCATGTGGTATCAATAATAACAAGCCATATCATGGATACAACAAACATTGTGTTCAATTACCTCAAGAATTGAAGATTTGGCTCAAGCACATTTGCAAAATATGTGTGATGCCCGGAAAGGGAAAAAAAGCTAATCATCTCATTATTAATTACAGGTGGGTATTAACATACTTTCATTATTGTTTTGGAGTTTGGAATTCATGGCAAAGATAGAATTTGACTGGAATTCATGGTAGCTCAACCTATTTTGAATTTCATCTCATATAATTCTCTCACCATCATATCATGGCTTCTGGTCCTCCTTTTCCGCTATTTCTATGCCTTCACATGTCAAACAAATTCTCACAACCTGAGTGGAAAGGGGCTACGCTGGACACAATGCATGCCGTAAAAAAGAATCAAACCTAGGAACTTGTCCCATTGCCTTCAAGAGAAAAGGTTGTAGGATGTAAATGGGCTTTCACAATCAAGGACAAACAAGCCCAATGGAGCAGCGGAGACCTACAAAACCCGTTTAGCAGTACAGGATTTACTCGGACCCACGATTCACAAATTGAATTCTATGCATGTTTTACTTTATTTGGCTGCAAATCTCTCTTGGCCCTTACATCAACTAGATATAAAATGCCTTCCTCCATAGGGATCTATAAGAAGTGTACATGGCACCCTCACCATGATTTCTTCTATCTTTTGGAAAGGTAACAGTTCACAAGCTCCACAAGTCCATTTGAGTCTAAAGCAATCACCAAGGGCATGGTTGGTGTTATTTTTCCTTATCTTCAGCACGTGTGGACCCCAAATGTGGTGATGAGTGATCCCTTTTCGTTGTTCCACTTGCTATGCTTGGGCTCCATATGTTTTGGGTTAAGTTTTAGGCCCATAGACCTTAGTTTTGTAAGGGATTAAGTAAGAGGGGCAATTTTGTAATTAAACATTACTATTGTTAGCCTGGATCTAATGAAACAAGGGGCAGGGGCATGAGAACTACTAAGTTGCTCTCACCTATCTTTTCCTTTTCTCCAATCTCTCTTCTCTTCTCTGATCTTCTCCCTACGATTCTACATAGTATAAAAGCCTTGTTGATCCAATACCTTTCTCTTTTCTCTTTCATTCCTCTCCTTCCTTTTCTTTTGATCTTTCTCTTTTTGCCAAGGTGAAACCCTAATGTGTTTAGGCTGATCTAACCTAGTCACATTTTCTCGTTGTACCACCACTCAATGGGTAGTGTGATCATGTTCAACAAAGGCAATGTAAGGCCCACTTTTATGCTCTAACCGTGTGATGGATCAAAGTTGGCCCTCTCTCATCTACGGTTGGATCTATGGTCAGATTTGAAGGTTGTCGTCAGATTTGAAAACTGAAGTTGTGCCATGAAGATTATTGATGATTCATATAGAAGGAAAAAGGTGTACAAATGGAACCCAAAAAGGGTAGGTAATGATTAGTTGATTACGTTCTACATGCGTGGCATTCAATCCAATTGAATCCTTTTCCCTAACGTGTATTTGAAGTTCTCCTCCCAGTCAAGATGGATACTAGAAATGAATCAAAGAACAATGTTATGTCTGCACCTAAGACGATGCATTTCCAAATCACATCAACTAAACAAAATAGAACAAAATATTTACAGTGGGCCGCATCTGTAGAGGTCTTTCTAACCGAGGAACGAAAAGTAAATATCTAACTTCCCCCAAACCTGATACAACTGCAACAAATTATGATGATTTGGTAGCCAAAGACGCGCAAATTTGGGAATTTTTGTGGAACAGTATGGAACCACATATTAGCATGAATGTTATCATCTTCAAGACTGCCAGAAGTCTAGGATAACTTGAAGAAGTATTCGAGCAAGAAGAATCTCTCCTACAGAGTATATTTTCATTCCATCACGGAGATAAGAGTCTGGGGGAGTACTATTCTGCCTAATAGGGCATGGGAGAAGAATTGAATGTGTATCAACCAATGTCAACCAATATTAAGATTTAAGACTAGGGGTTTCTGTAGGAAAATTCCTCTCTGGCCTCCATCCCAAATTCGAGCTGGTGAGATCACAAATTCTTGAAGGGAGTAAGATCACATCTATCATAGAACATTCGCAAGAATTCAAAGTACAATCGGTATAACCACACAGAGCTCCTCATCTGATCAGTATGCATTTACCTCTACATCTAGCAAAGGAGAAGGAGATGGGGAGAGTAGTGGCAGTCAAGGTCGAGGTCGAGGTGGTCGATGTAGAGGTAGAGACCCACAGAGATGTCGTGGAGGCAGAAATACTTGGGGTGGTCATAGCATAGATTTTGGAGGTGGTCGTGGTCGTGATCATGATAATCAATACTGCACACATTGTGGCCTTAACAATCACACAGTTGATACTTGGGACCTAGCGGGAAAGCCATCTTGGGCTAATCAAGTCCGTTTAAAGGATGGTTCTGAAAGGCGTGTGAACAAGTCTACCACTCATGCTAAACCAAGTATTTCAGGTGACAATTACAATGTCAAAGGAAGAATATGCCAAGCTTCTAAGAAATCACTTCACCCATGCCTCTCCCTCTATAGCTACTTTTGCTAATCAGGTACAACATGTTTTACTTCCTCTAACAATTTCCCATGGATTATTGACTTTGGTGCTTCCGATCACATGATTGGTAAGCGTAGTATTTTGTCTCAATTAGTTCAGTCTTCATCCATCCCCTCTATGACCCTAGCTACCCTAGCTAATGGTACATCTACCCAGTGTTCGAGTTGTCGGTATCGCTACAAGTTTCGCTAGCTAGAGATAAAGATATAATATTGTTATCGCCGATAACCGGAAATGCAAGGAAAAAAGAGGGAAACATAGAGAAAATGGTGGAATTTTTCAGTGAAACTTTGGGACATGCCTAAATACACATATTTACATATTCAGGAATGAAAAAATTGCAAAAAGAATGCATTAAATTAGAAGTTTCCATTTAATGGGGGCCAAAAGGCATGCGTTGTCGTAAGAAATCACTCAAATAGTAACCAAAATGAGTTTATATAATAAAAATGCAAGCTTACAACAATAAAGACATGCAAAAGTAAATGAATTTTAAAAAAAATACACATTTGTGGGCATGATTCATCCTCACATAGAGTGACGAGGTGGCTTGTAATCATTGTCCAGATCCTGTGGCAGTTGAGATAGTACTATTGCCCAACATATTGGCAGTACTGTTCTCAAGTCATCCTCTGCTCGTACCAATTGAGGAACTCTCTTATGTACCTCTAATAGTCATCCTCCCCAAACTGTACGAGTACGCCTAGACGTGGGAATTGAGTGACATACATCAACGGCATTTGCTGAGCGGGGTACTGAGGGAACAGATCAAGTCCAACCCCGACTCCTTGATAGTATTGCTGCTAGTCATACGGGTACCTCGAATATCCTCCTGTCAAAGGGTCATGACTCGAAGAACTATCTTCCGGCTGTTTGTACCCATGGGTAGATGAGCATGACTGAATGTCAGAGCTGTCATGGCCATACCCACGATATCCCCCATGAGCATAAGGTGGGACAGAGGTGGAGCTCCCATGATTTGAACTTATGTCCATATATGACAAGCTGTGTGTGAGAGCATCAGCCGCGGCGCGTCCGGCTTTCTTCTTCGAACGACACTCAAACATATATGTGGGCTCTGATGCTCTCGTCCTAGATGGTGGACGAGATCCATGGTCCTCGTCCTGAGTGGCATGGTCAAAGCTCTGCTCCTCAGTGAACTAGCCAACGGATCGTTGGTTCTGAGCCGTCGTGTACCCCCCACCACTGTCATCCCCACTCCCACTAGTACCACCTATACTAGTGTCGGCGCCTCCGTCCCCTCCCTCATCATCGTCGTCATCGTCGTCGTCATCGTCCCTAAGACCAGTGTCGATTGGGGGTTGAGTCTCATCATCATCATCACTCACTACGACTTAATGATGAGGAGGGGGGCGTGAAGATACTTCTTCACCCTTATTGGAACATGCCGAACTCTTCACCAAAGGATCAAAGGAGTCTGTATCCGCCTTCTGTTCGATTACTACCTGATCGACATCGATACCCAGAGCCGCTGCTCCCTCGGCTACCTGTGGAGCAAGGCCTCCCTCCACATCATCTAAATCAGCTGATTTGACCCACTCATAAAGTGGATCCTCATCATCACCTATCTGTGCCATGTTACCTATAGACAACAGGTCCAGCGGGTCCTGATTTTCCTCCATGTCTCGGTCTACCCGCAACTACCTCTCTTGACTTCATATTGTAGTAGTAATAAACAAGCTTTTGCAGCTTCTCATATGCCAGCCTGTTCCTCTTGCTGGTGTGTATGAGTGACCATGTGCTCCAATTCCTCTCACATGGTGAGGAGGATACAGTCTGTGCGAGAACACGGACTGCCAATAACTGCATGCGGGCGTGTCGACTCCGTACATCGCCCACCACTCACCTATATATCCATGAGGAGCTTGTTTTAGTTTGAAGTTTAAACGAAAAATGCAATTACCTAATTATGTTACCATACTCACACGACATCATTGTTTCAGTCGATGCTTTTGCTAGTGCAGATGAGAACGTACCCCTCGCATCCCTAAACCGCAACAACTGTAAACACGGATTCACATGTCATTATTTTTAATCACCCATATTTCTAGAAGCTATACGGAAGAAAATTTATTACATTACCTGCTTATCAAAATCTGCTTGCGCTGTCGATTCTGAGAACAATCGTTCGAACGCTTCGTGGACGGCCATTATCAAATCTTGATTCTCATGGAGCCGACGTTTATAATGAAATTTGGAATTCAGGTAGTATGCTACAACCCATATATTAGTTACTCAGTTATATTAACATGCAAACAGAAGTGATGCTTAAAGTACTCAGTTGTATTAACAAATTTACCAGCTTGGTGGAGTGGATGCTCGAGTCCTGGTCCATCGATGATCGATGATATTGATCACCCACTGATACGAATTGGGGATTGCAGTCATTATCCCCTCTTATAATTCTCATAAGCTCATACATTGACCCCATCGAAGGCCACATCTCATTATCTACGGCTCGTAGGACCTTGTACATCGGATGCGGAAAGGAAACGACGTTATGAACTTTTTTCCAGAAGGAATCGGAAAGCACTATCTTCGAACAAGTCTTTGCACCCTCAGTCTTCCTCTGATTCCACTCCATGTATTTCTCGGATCTGAACAAATTTCTGAAACCCACGCGGTGCCTGTATAAGCTGTTGAGTGCAATGAAGTTCGTGGCGAACCGTGTCGCGCCTGGTCTAACGATGTCCCCTCCACAATACTCACGCATTGCAGCCAACAACCATGAGTGATTGTATATAAAGTTTGTCACTCTCCTTGCATCCTGGATGGTCTTCCTGATAGAATCCCCCTGGCCTATCTCCTCGAGCATTAAATCAATGCAGTGTGCCGCACACGGGGTCCAATAGAGATTGAACTTCTTCATCAATTTCTTCCCCGCCTTAACGAACGCAGTGCCATTGTCCGTCACAACTTGGACAACATTCTAGGACCCAACATCTCTAATCACTCCTTCTAGAATAGCATATATGTATTCGTGATCTTTTATTCTAGCCGATGCATTAATGGATTTGAGGAAAACCGGTTGTCCACTACGGTACACCATGAAATTGATAATGGACAATTTCATGGGTCCTGTCCACCCATCACACATGATTGTCACCCCGTACTGCTTCCAATTCAGCTTGAGTCCACGTACCTAAGCTTGCATCTCCTCATGCTCCCGATCGAGGTAGACACCGTGAATCTCCTGTGGCGTGAGAGGCTTCACGCCGGGCCCGGCGCGCTGCACCTCCTCGATCATATTTTTGAAGTGAGGACTGGCTGTTGCATTTGCTGGTACATAGCTCGAGATAAACCACCTAGATACAGTGCCACCACTTTCTCCCTGAGCCCCTTGCTCCACATATTTTTTAATCTTTTTTTATTAACGCTTGCGATGGGTGCATCTGGGACACGAGTGCTTTGTGTGCATTGTAGGCCATGCCCGCTGCCTCCCTCAAATCGTCTACTGCTCCCGCCAGCCTCATATCAGGACGTCCCAAACGACGACCTAGTCTTATCAACCCGTCTTCTTTGCTCCCCCTCCCACTCTGAAGCCCGAGACTCACGAATCACTTGTCTAAAATCACTCATTTCTCGAGCAGTAACACAGTCATCGGGGTATGCGATCCCCTCATCGTCGTCATCATCGTGCTCGTCGATAGCACCTAGGCCCCATCTAGTGCCTCGTAGCTCCTCCCTTATATCCTTCTCCCAATCCTTTTGTTGCAGCTTGCGTGACTTCGCTTCAGTCAACACTCTTCTCATCTCCTCTCACTGGCCTTGTTACACTTGGACAGTCTTTCACATTTTTGTATCCCCCTGCTAAATGTTCCTTTAGCCTAGACACTCCCCCACTCCGTATCGCTTGGCCACAATAGTTGCATATGGCTCCATATTTATTCCCCTCCACTGGCCGTCCATGTTTCCACCCAATGTCCCTTGCTCCTTTTCCCAATCCAGACAACATTTTGCTCCCTAGTAGTATACAAATTTGCAATAATCGACCAAAAAAAAAAAAAAAGTGCATCGGCTCGTATTTAGTGTAATAAGCCCAAATCATTTCAAGGGCTAAGATGTTAGATTTGTATTTGGAGGTCAAATCCCCAATATAAATGCTGGGGAGATCTTACAGTTTGATTAGTGAGGGATTTCATATATTTCGCTCCTATTAAGTTGATCTATCAATGGAAGCCAAGTAAAATAAATATTTGAATAGGGATGGACAGAAATGTCTGAGAATGGTGGGCCCAAGGAAGTTTTTAATGGTGGGCATTCAATGACCACTGTTTCCTGTAGTGTGGTCCACTTGAGATTTAGAGCTACTTCATTTTTGGGCATATGCGCCAAAATGAGCTGGAAAAACTGTTGGATGGCTTGGATATATAACACATACATAAAGGTGGGCCTCAAGGTTAGGCAAACACCCACTGGTAACACCTGATCGGCTCCCAAAGTGGGTACCGACTATCAGACCATGGATGCATGTGGGCCCTCCCTATATGGGGAATGGTGCTTTATACAAAACTTTTGTGGCCCATAATAAAGTTCAAGTGGACCCCACCATAGAAAAGAGTGGGGACAGTGACATCCACCATTCAAAACTTCTTAGGGGCCACAGTAGTTTCCTAAGAAGCTGATATTTTTGTTTTCACTTCATCTATCTCTATGTTAACTTATGAATAGGATGGATCTCAAAAATACATCACTGTGGGCCCTATAAATGTTTCAACGGTGGGTGTGACGGCTCCCACGGTTTTCTGTGGTGGATCCACTTGAAATTTAGATCTATCTCATACTCTTTGTAATGCCATAAAACGATGTCTACAAATGGTTGGACGGTATGGATACAACACATGCATCATGGTGGGGTCCACAGAGCTTAGTGAAGTCACTTCAGTAGCCATTTGGCCACTGACCTTGTCAGTATCTAATCCACGCCTAACTCATGCAAGTTTAGGATGGATGAAAGGAAAAAACAAATATAATCTTGATCCAAAACTTTTGTGGCCCCCAAGAATTTTTCAACGATATAACTTCAATTCACACTGTTTCCCGTGGTGTGGTCCATTTTAGCCTTGTATATCCTTCGGTTTTGATCTAAGGCCCTAAAATTATCTTGTAAAATGGATGGACAAACTAGATAAGATACATAAATCACGATGGACCCCACAGAGTTTACTCAGTACGCTTAGTATGTTGCCTATACTCACTACGCAATCTGCTTCCATCCACGCCCGTTTCAATAGCAGCGCGGGACTCGAATTTCCTTCCTGCGCTGCAAGCTCATGTGGGGCCCACTATGATGTTTGTGAAAAATCCTCCCCGTCCATCCATTTTGTGAGTTCATTTTAGGACATGATGCCAAAAACGAACCGTATCTAAAGCTCAAGTGAGCCTAAAACGTGATAATTAAAAGTCCACAGTTAAAATATTCGTGGGGCCACAGAAGTTTTGATTCATGCCAATATTTTTGTTTTCAGTTCATCCCAATAGTAATGACGTTATTAACGGTACGGATGGCATCTAAACATCACTGTTGAACCCAGGAAGGTTTCAACGGTAGGAATTTCCCTAACCACATTTTCCTTTAGTACGGCTCACTTGAGTTGTTGAACCCAGGAAGGTTTCAACTGTGGGGTCCACCGTGATTTATGTATTTTATCCACTCCGTCCATCCATTTTAACAGATAATTTTAGGTCTTGAGCCTAAAAATGAAGTATATCCAAACCTCAAGTGGACCACACCGTATGAAACAGTATGAATTGAACATCTACCGTTGAAATTTTCTTGGGGGCCACAAAAGTTTTGGATCAAACTTCTATTTGTGTTTTCCCTTCATCCATGTCTATGTGATCTTATGAACAGGTTGGATGAGAAATAAACATCACTGTGGGCCCTAGAAAGGTTTTAACGGTGGAAATCATTATTCCAACTGTTTCCAATGGTATGGTCCACTCAATCTTTGGGTACGCTTAAATTTTGGTCTCAACCCCTAAAATAAGATGGAAAAACAGATGGACCGCATGGATAGACCAGATACATTCTCGGTGGGCCCAACAGAGTGTACTCAGTACGTTAAGAGCGTACATAACTATGTACGCAATCCCATTTCATGCCGGCCCGATCCCCAATTTACCTAAAACCCCGAAAATCCCTCTCCCCATCCAGAAATTTCATAATTTCATCTCCTTCCCACCAATTTCTCCAGATTTTCAACCCGAAAATCCCTCTCCCTCATCCCAAATAAGGAAAAAACCCTCAAGATCTCGGCCCGCAAGCAGATTCGAGAAGTTGCAGAGGATTTTTTGACCGAAAAAACAGAAATTTTTGAGGTTGAATCTTACCAGAAATTGCCGATCTGCACTCAAGGCTATGAATTCGCGCCTTCCGCCAAATTCGGGCGAAAAAACATGTATTTTTTGAGATTTTATCGCCGACAACTACCCCTTTTATCAATAAAGGGGGTTGTTGGCTACAATTCCCACCCATGGTTGGTGGGAATAGCGAAATATCGACGAGATTTTGAAAATACCGACAATCCGACGAGATTATCGGCGAAACCTGGAAGCGATTCGAAAAAATGGGGTTTCGATGTCGCCAGTGTAGCGACGGCAATATTTCGATAATATCGCCGACATTTTAAACACTACATCTACCAATATATTTGTTGTTGGTACTATCTATCCTACCCCAGAGCTCCCATTATCCTCAATTTTGTATATTCCCAAATTTCTTTTGAGTTTGTTATTTGTCAATAAACTAACCAAAGCCCTAAATTGTTTTGTCAAATTCTATCCTTCTTATTGTTTTCTAGACACTAAAGACGAGGAAGATGATTAGTGGAGGACATGAATTAAATGGACTCTACTATCTCGATCGTGGAATAAAGGGAATTGAAGCAACTTTGCAGACCAACGTTTCACCTCATCAATGGCATTTCAGGCATAGTCACCCATCCTTGAATAGTTTAAAGAGTCTTGTCCCATCTTTGTCGCATGTGTCTAGGTTAGAGTGTGAAGCTTGTGAGTTAAGCATCATAAAGTGTCTTTTCTTTCTCGTGAAGATAAAGTCAGGATAAACCATTAGTACATTTAGATGTTTGGGGTCCAGTTCATGTTTTCTGTTTGTCTGATTTTAAATATTTTGTTATCTTTGTGGATGATTGCTCTAGAATGATATGGCATACTTGATGAAAGACCGTTCTAAGTATTTACATGTTTTAAAGAATTTTATATGCAAATGCAAACTCAATTTGATGCTAAAATATGTATTCTGAGATCTGACAATGCTAGGGAATATTCGTCGAACTTCTTTCATTCCTATCTTTCCTCCCACAGCATCATTCATTGAACGTCATGTGCACACATGCATCAGCAAAATGGAGTTGTGAAGCGTAAGAATTGTCACTTACTTGAGGTTGTTTGAGCCTTGTTGTTAAATATGAATGCTCTAAAAGGTTTTTGGAGTAATGCAGTTTTAACTGCATGTTATTTGATAAACAAAATGCCTTCATCAATCTTTGGTGGAAAATCTCCTTTTTCTATCCTAAATTCCCAACGTCAACTCTTTTCTATTCTTCCTAAAGTTTTTTAGTGTGTGTGCAGCATACATTAGTTTGACCATGTTTTTTATAAATTCGAACCCAAAGCCGTAAAATGTGTTTTTCTAGGTTACTCTTAAACTCAACGAGGTTACAAGTCTTACAATCCAGTCACTCGTGGGCGGTATGTATCAATTGACGTCACATTTTTCGAGAGTATTCCATATGTTTTTGAGTGAGAAAAATCTTTACAACTTGAACAAGGCTCTGTCACTCTTCCTTTGGTGCCAGACACAACTTCATCTGTTAAGCAAGTTCATGTGCAACATTCATGCCCTTCTCCACTACAGTTCTACTCCCTGTGTTCCAAGAAAGGTGATGGAGAGCATACCAACATGTCCTCTATCAATCAGGCCACACTACCTAAAGATCCTTCTCTTGAGTCTTCACCAATACAGCCCAATGACGAAGATCTACCCATTGCTCTCCGTAAGGGTATACGTTCCTGTACCAACCACCTGATCGCTAATTTTGTTTCTTTTAATGGCTTATCTCGTTCTTTTCGGCAGTTTACTGTCTTTGTCTTTTGTGTCTATTTTTCGTTCTATCAAGGAGGCTCTTCACGATAATGGGTGGTGGAAACCAGCATGTTACGGAGGAAGAAATGGCTACTCTTCATCAAAATCAAACAAATGGTAGTTGAGTTACCTAGGGAAACATGCAGTAGGGTACAGATACGTATATACCGTCAAGTACAATCCCAATGGCTTAGTGGATCATTTAAAGGCTCGACTAGTTGCATAGGATACACTTAGACATTAAGGGTTGACTACTCTGAGACCTTTTCCCCCGTGGCCAAGCTTTATTCCGTTCATATGGCGATCTGCGTTGCTGCTTATTTAGACCGGCCTCTGCACCTACTTGATGTGAAGAACATGTTTCTTCAAGGTGATTTGCTTGAAGAGGTGTATATGGAGCAACTACCTAGTTTTGTTACTCAGAGGGGGTCTAATAAAGTTTGTTATCTGAAGAAGTTAATTTATAGGTTAAAACAATCTCCCCATGCGTGGTTCGACAGATTTAGTGAGGTGGAACTTCAGTTTGGGATGAAACGCAGTCAGGCAAATCATTTTGTTTTTGTTCGTCGAAGCTTGACTAGCACTATCATCTTAGTTGTACATGTGAACGATATTATTGTTACTAGTGATGACAATACAAGTATCTCTGAGTTAAAGTTCTTGCAACAACACTTCTACACGAAGGATTTAGGCTATCTTCAAGACTTTTTGGGTATTGATTGTAACAAGGTTGAAGATGGTAATCAACCTCTCATAGAGGAAGTATGTGATGGATTGGTTAGAAGAAGCAAGTTTGTTGGGGGTTAAGCCAGTTGACTTTATGGATACTAATGTGAAGTTGAGTATAGATGAAGGGAATTGTTTAATGATCCAGGGAGATACCGTCGGCTTGTTGAAAAATTGATCTATTTGATAATTACATGACCAAATATCACATATCTAGTTAGTGTAGCGAGTCAATTTACGTGAACTCCTCAGGTGTCTCATATGAAGGCAGTGTCACATACTTCAATACTTAAAGGGAACCCCTAGTTGTGGAATTCTTTACAAGCATAATGGACATCTTCGAATAGAAGGATATTCTGAAACAGACTGGGTTGATTCCCCCTATAATAGGCATTCGACCACAGGTTATTGTACGTTTGTGGGAGGCAACTTGGTTATGTGGAAAAGCAAGAAGCAAAATGTTATTGCACAGTCAAGCGCAGAAGTAGAGTACAAAGCTATGGCTCATGAAACATGTGAACTCATTTGGTTGCAAACATGAGTGTGTAAACTTGGGTTCGTGGTGGATAATACTGATGTGGTTGTACTGTGATAACCAGGCTACATCTCACATTGTCAACAATCCAGTTTATCACGAAAGAACCAAACACATTGAAGTTGACTGTCACTTCATTCAGGAAAAGGTGGCTAACAAGGAAATATACATGTCGTATGTCAAGTCCCAAAATCAAGTAGCAGACATGTTTACGAAAGCTCTCAGTCGTGCTCATAGCTTAAGGGAGAGTGTTATTTATCCTTATCTTGAGCAAGTGTGGATCACATGTGAGGTCCACAAGTGTGCCACGTATGGTGATGAGTGGTCCCCTTTAGGTGGTCCACTTCTTATACTTGGGTTCCATGTGTTTTGGATTAAGTTTTAGGCCCATGGGCCTTAGTTTTTAAGGGATTAGGAGGGGTAATTTTGTAATTAAACATCATTATTGTTAGCCCTAATCTAATAATACATGGGGTGAGGGTGTGAGAGCTCTTAAGTGCTCTCTAACTCTCTTTTCCTTTTCTCCCATCTCTCTTTTACTCTTCTCCAATCTTCCCCCTACGATTCTACAATTGGAATGCCTTAGTAATGCCATATTGCAATTTGGATATTGTTGAACTTGAACTAATGCAAATCATACTCTATTCTTCAAGATAGGTGTTGGTATCACTGTTGTCATTGTTTGTGTTGGTGATATTATCATTATGGGAGTTGATGTAGAGGGAATTCAGTTATTGAGGAAGTTACTAAGTAAGGAGTTTGATATTAAATACCATAGGCCTCTCGGATATTTCTTGGGCATAAAGGTAGATTGATCGCAACAAGACATCATTATTTCTCAAGGGAAGTATACTCTAGATTTTCTACAAGAATGTGGTCATTTGGGAGCTCAACTAGTAGATACACCAAGTGTTTTAAGTATCAACGATATTGGCCGATATATCTCACGATATATCTTGTATCCCACCAGTGCGATATGAAAAACACTAGTAGGATATATCCCACATGTTCTATCCAGTGAGCATTTTCGATTTTTGGTCATTTTTTTCTGTAAATCATGTTAAATAAGTGTCAAATTGTTACATATCCATGATTTTTCACGTTTTACATGAAAAACCATGGATTCGGAGCTTCAATTTCTAGATTTGGAGGAGATGGGCCAAGTTGCGAAAAATTGAAAAAAAAAAAAAAAAAATCAAAATTTTCCAATTTCTCGCAAATCAGTTGCAATCTTTGTGTCCCAACATAAAATTAAACATGTATGTAACCTGATCTAGTGATTCTTCCTTTGCTTTTGAATGTATTGCTTGTGTTTCCACACATCTTCTTACATTTATAAATTATATGAATAGACTTTGAATATACTTGCATCAACTCAATTAGACAATGCATAGATTAGGACCCCATACAAAGAAAACCTATTCAGTTATCACGTGTGTATTGATGTCTTTTTTAACAATCACTGAAGTTTCAACGAAAAATTTGATCAATTTCTCAATGTTTCCCCATGTATCCAACAACAATGATACATTATGCAATACAACCGATATATCCCATGCGATAACCAATACGTATTTGTATCCTAAGGGTGCAATACATGATGCGAAACCGATATTTTGAACACTCGATACACCTATTAAACAGAATCATCATCTTCAGTTTGATAGTTGCAAGTTACTACTTGGTGCAGAATTATATCAGCAGTTAGTTGACAAGCTCATAGACTTGACAGTTACTAGTCCTAATATCGCTTATGCAGTCAACATTGTAGACCAGTTTCTGTATGTGCCTCGTACATGTCATTTGGATGCTGTCTACAGCATCTTGAAGCTTTTTAAATGGATCTCCTAATAGAGGACTCTACTCCCAAGCATGGTCATACTTGTGTTAAGACATATACAGATGTTGTTAAGTAGGATCTCTCATAGACCGATAGTCTACTATGGAGTTTTGTACTTTGGTCGGTGGAAATCTAGCTACATGAAAGAGTAAAAACTCATTCTAGTGCTGAGGTTGAATACCATGGCTCATGGGGGTGTATGAATCCCTTTAGTTGAAGACATTGTTAACCGAGTCTATCATATCCCTATGAGTCTTCCAATGGCATTCATTGTGACAATTTCACCACCATTCACCCTTGAAAAGAAAGAAAGAAAGAAAGAAAGGGGGGGGGGGGCGCTCTTTGGCATTTAGCTCTTCTCGCCACCCTATGGGCTATCTAGGGAGAAAGGAATAGTAGATGTTTCCAGAATGTTTCTTCAAGGACCAGAATTGTTTTGATGCAGGACCAATGCATGAACTAAGTAACATGTGAGATCAAATAGCCGAATAAAGATATTTAACAAAAAAAACGCAAACATCGCTATAATCATCACAAATATCATGAAAATCAAAAGAAAACCATGCATAATCCCAGCCTAAGCTACTAACATCGTAACACAAGATCATTAAATAAAAAGAAACTAGGATCTAGTGGATGTAGAGGGACATCCAATTAGCATATGGTATAGTATATTTCAAAATAAGAAACCTAATACAACCTAGGGTGAAAATTAGGATTTGGGTAACTTAGAAAACTAGGAAAATTATGAATTTTAAGTTTAGGGTTAGGGTTTCGGGGATGGAAGAAAGGGGTGTTGAAATAATGATAGTAGGAAACCAAAAGGAGCAGGTGGGATTCACACATGTGGCCGTACGGTCACACATGTAGCATGGGAGGATAGGTTTAGGTCGGTTAGGGTTTGGATTGTGGATGGGTATGGGAAAGTAGGGTTTGGGAGAACACGAAGATCTGTGATGGAGATAATGAAGAACCTGAAGAAAATACCTAGATGGGGAAGAAAAGAGAAGATGGTGTGGGGATAGATGGAGACATCGCACCTTCGTTGATGAAGATTAGCCTCGCACCAATCTTCCTTCCAAACCTCACGAAAGTATCTTCAAATCGCATGAAGATGGGAGAAGAAAGCAAGAGCTTTTTCCTCTCTTTCTTTTTTTTTTAAATTACAAAATCCAATGGGAGAGAAGTCACATGCCCCCCTCTTTTTATAGATCCAAGAAGTTTCAAAAATTACAATAATCCCCGTCTTGTGAATCTTAACGAAAATTAACCCTGGTCTAAATAAAATCAACCAAAACACTAATAATGTGTCCAAATATAAAATAATAAAAAACTAAATCCTAAAAGATGATAAAGTCTAAAACTGATGTGGACAATCAACGATCAATGGCCTGATCATGTAATCCATGCGATCCAATGGCCCGATCGTCACGTCCCTCCGATCTAACGGTCTAGATCACTCCATAAAGCAACCCATTTGAATCTTCCCAGTGTGAGGTCTTCCAAATGCCCGCACATGCACATGGGGTCTTCAGTACAATCATGGGTACTCGCCTAGCCACAAGGAAATCAGTGTGGTCCACGTATGTAAGGGTGTACGTGACGTGATGTCCTCATCATGTTTCCTCTAAAGTTTCTAATTCTCATTGTGGATTGGGCTTCTTGTATCTCTCTTCTCTGAAGGATTGTAATTTTTCTATTCTTTTCTTTCCCTTTTTTTTTTATAAAGGCAATAATTTATTAGAAAAAGGCTGAAGCCAAAGAAAACAAAAAACAAAAAGCAGAGAAAAGCGAAAAATGAATGAAACTAGCTTACAACTTTACAAGAAATCGCCCACTCCATTACATTCAATTTAGCCCTATTGAAAACTTCCACTACCTGACTTCTTCAATTTCGAAAGCACCTATTATTCCTCTCCTCCCACACAACCTAGATACTGGCCAACAAGGATAACTTCCATATTGCCTTCCCTTCGTTACCAATTCTTCCCCTGTGTCATGCCCTAAAGAAGCTTTTTATAGATCCTAACATAACCCAAGATATTCCAAGAACTTCCAAAAACTTTTCCCATATGACTCTTGCAAAAGAACAATGGAGGAAAAGATGATCCACCGATTCTTCATCTTGCATATGCATTAGACATAAAATCGGTCAAGACCATCCTTCTCTTTTGAAGATTATCGATCATGAGCACCTTATTCCTTGCCACAGGCCAAGCTAAAACCGCCACTTTGGGGGAAGCCCTATAATGCCACACAAAAGTTGTACGGCTTAATTCCCTCACCAAAAAAAACCCAAACGAGAAGTAATAAAATGATTTGACTAAGAATTTCCTAGATGTATCTTTACTCCACACCATAGAATCTCGCTCACCCACCAATGGCATAACCTTTTGAAGCATTCCCAATGAATTAATCATTGCCTCCACTTCATCTTCCGATAAATTCCTTCTACATAAAGGAGCTCAAATCACCTCATTTCCTACGATAGAACAACAACAAACAACCGGGATATTCGGATCCATCGATATTCTAGCCAAATTAGGGAAAACTTCTTGAAGAAGCTAATCCCCCAACCAAACGTCAACCCAAAACTGAATACTCTTTCCATCCCCCAAAGAGAAACCCACCCCCTCCTCAAATTGCTCATTTAGCCTTGCTATTGATTTCCAAGCCCCCGATGCTTTATACGAAGAAGACACTCTAAACCTTCTACCTCCTTCCTCTATCTCATATTTCTTAACAATGACCTGTTTCCATAAATAACCTTCCTCCCACCAAGCCTCCATAGCCATTGCCCCAAAAGAGCGGAGTGCATCAATTCCAAACTTCTTATGCCTGCTCCCCTCTCTTGAAAAGGCTTGCAATCCTCCTCCGATTTCATTAAATGGAATTTATGCTTTTCTTCAACTCCTTGCCATAAAAATTCTCGCCTAATTGTTTCCAAACGATCCAAAACTGATATTGGGCATCTTGGCACTCTTTTTTGTTTCAGATGTAGCCAGGTTAAACATTTCACTTAACCTCATGAGGAAGGAATCAAATGAGGTAGCTCTACTTTTGGTGACAGAGGGCTCTAATCACCCAGATTTGTATATTGGGACTTTAGTTCGCCTTTGATTTTCAACAAGATGTTTTCTTTGATTGCTTGTTCAACAAACAAAGTGCAGCAGAAGAAATTTAAATAAATAAATAAATCGAAATGCAAACCTCAATGTCAAGTGAAAATATAGAAGCATCCAAATTACATAACCAAATGGACATGAGTTTCTCTATCAAATGCCAAACATCAAATTGAGTTGCTCTGAAATGCAGAATATTTAGTATGTTTATATCCCTTACATAAAAATAAATTTTATTTTTTTTTTAAAAAAAAAAAAGCCCTAACATCTATTATAAGTAACAGTCAATGGAGGAAAAAAATCCATATAATTGCCAAGGCCATTTCTACTTCTAATTGAACCTTATCTGCAGATGATCCTCCCAAAGATGGTATCCCCTGATGAATAATGAATTCACTATCAATCACACCAATTTTCTTTGTCCGATCCCCCTGAAATTCATAGGTATATATCATTTAGCACATACATGGAAAGTGAAGGAGGAAAGATAAGGAGCAACCAACTACAGCTACATACAGCCTGCAAGTTTTGAACTCCACTGAGAATATGTACAATTATATGCTTTGTTTACAATCAAGCATAATAGCAAACTGTATACAAACGACACAGGACTGATGCATGAAATAAAGCTAAACTTATCTGAATTCAGCGACATGATAACATTTTTTTTCTTTTATTATTAGCCCTTCCAGCACATATTAAAAAATAGAATACTTGACCACCAAAAAAATTGACATTTCCATCACCTGAATGCAATATTAAACTAATTGTAATTGGTCTATTGCCGTGACCATCAATTCACATAATCTGATATGTGCATCCATAATCAAACTATATGGACAACAAGCCTCACCTGAGCACAATATCCAAGTTTCATGTCCAAGCCCCATCCATGTATCAGATCGTTCTGCAAGAGATAGAAGGGAACATTCATTAAGTGACTGCTGCAATTTAATGAAAATGATGCCATTCCTTAAACTCACAACAAAATAAACGCAGCACGCTTTAATATGAACATAGAGAAGAAGGCACATTTGTAAGAACAAAAAAAAAGGCTAAAACTGGGAAGAAACAGATCAGCAGACATCCAATGAAAGGATCTAGATAAAGTCAGGTATGCATCCATATTGATTATATCATTAAAAATATATTATAGTCACCAGCATTTCCTCATTCCCAGTGTATAATTCAACGGGATTTGTGAATGTATATGCACTAATTAATTTATTT
This sequence comes from Magnolia changhungtana, assembly GCA_030180095.1. Lineage (NCBI taxonomy): Eukaryota > Viridiplantae > Streptophyta > Magnoliopsida > Magnoliales > Magnoliaceae > Magnolia > Magnolia changhungtana. The sequence goes on from JASAUF010000662.1 coordinate 10,826,024, forward strand.
GCATCTTATGGAGCTGAGATCAGCATAATTTACTCAATTTATTTTATTTTATTTTCAATTGTTATCAGTAACCATAATAGCTGGGACAAGGCTATTATGGTGTTGGTGTTGGCGGTGGTGGTGATGTTTATGATGAATAAACCATATGTCCCAAGTCTTGCCCAATTAGAGATCTCACACCATGTGCTGTTCAAGCTTCAAAGTCTAAACAACACATCTGACTTCATCAATAAAGGGCTTGATGTTTTTTGTAGATCTGACTTCCTGTCAAATGTTTTCTTATTAATCCCCACCATTTCTAGCAAAGTTATTCCACACATCAAAGTCTACCACCAACCTGCATCTGTTGGCAAACAATATCCCACACTTCCATATATCAGCATCTTCACTGAGATCAATATTAGATCCTTACCATATTCATAGACACTACCAACCATTATACTTAACAACTTAATTCAGCAAATAGAACCGGTCTTTGCGGATCCCATTGAAATGATTAGTAAAACACCAGTATACCTTTTCTGTCAGCAGCAGGTACCAAATCTCTAGTCCTGGTATATTCATTAACAAGATTAAGTGTCTGTTTAATGAATAAACAACAACAACAAAAATGGGGACCTGAAATAAAATCGGAGTGGATTTGATTTTATTTTTTGGTATTCTTATGATTGACACCTGAAGTTCGAGTTCGAGCCTGCTTGCCTCTTCTCTCTTCTTTTTATTTGTGAGCTCTACTTCTCCCTTTCTCAGGCAGAATCTGCAGTTGATCATCTCCCACTGCATCATCAATCAATATAAAATAATAATAAAAAATGTTGAAGTCTGTTCTCCCTTAACCACAAAAGCCCCATAGCCTAGCTTCTTTCTTGACATCACAAGAAAATGCCCAGGCTCAAACTTAATGGATGACTCCTGTGTTGGCACCTCTCCCCTGATTAGACACATGTAGATAACTGCTGAGGCCATAAACCAGTTCAAGATTCACCCCTTCATACTGAGGACAAACAAAAGCTTTGATTTAAGGTATCCAATCTATGAACCGTGAATATGTTCTTGTTTAAATAGAGGACTAACATGGAATGCAACTTGTAATAGAAAAGGGTTCAAAAGAGTGGAGTCTAGAATTAAATTACGTATAAGTATCTGAGAGAATGACAATATGGGGAGTTCCATAGAGAGATGCACAATACCATACAGGGGAGAAACAATTGCTAAAACGTGGTTCAGAAGAATCAAAACTAAGAATCTACTACAGATACCAAAATACCAATAGAACTTCTAGTAAGTACCCAATAAAGATGTCTGCATTTCCTTGACAAAAGGCACATGAAAGATTCATTAAAACCAAAATTTTTGAAGTTGAACCTGAATGAGATGCCACACACAACGCCAGGCGGCTCGAGAAAACACAGGTGCCATCCCTTCCACCCATCTGTGCAAAATATAAATTTGTCAGTCATCAAGTTCACATAATTTCATAGCAGAAAACTTTCAACAAACAGCCGCTGATTAACATTTTGCAAAGATGCTCATTATTAATCTTAGAAAATAACATTAACACAATAGGAACTATACCTAAGCTGGTAAGTCAGGCCATACTGGAAACAGAAAAGGAAGCAAAACATCGGTGAAAAACAAAAAGTCCTTTGTTTACAAGTAGAAGCATAGGTTGTGGTTTTCATTTTATGAGATCCTGGCTACAACAAAGTGTTAAAACAATTAACTCCAAATGTATCTAGCCAAAGTAATACCAAGAAACCCCATTAAGTGTAAATTTTGTGCACCCTCTGTAGAAAAGGGCCAGCCAAAGCTGATAGGTTAGTCATGTCAGTGGGTCCACTAGCAACCATTGGCACCTGGAACCCAGCAAAAGGACTGCCAGGAGTCCTGCACCCTCATTATCTTGCAAATCCATCATTTTTTTCTTTGTAAATTAATCAGACCAAACATCCAAGTTACAAATTCATTTCTATAAAAACCCATACACCTTCATGTGTATGGTCAAGAACATATAATTTCAGTTCAGCTCCCATATAATACTTCTCAGCCTACCTAAGTTCCAGTTTCCTGAATTACACTTGCTTCAAGGAACCACCACTGATTACACCCAGCTTGGTAGCTGAGCTAGTAGTGAACCAGCTCTCCCGAGGTGTGGTCTGGGATCAAGTCTCTTTAGTATTGCATTCAGGGGAGTGGCTAAATAATTGCATGCCGCCGCACTCAAACCATCACAAAGGGTGAATGGGATTGATCCAATCCTAGAGACATTTTTGTTTTGTTTGGAAGATCTATGAAACATAAAACCACTAGTTCAAGCTGTAGTCTTTGTCAAATTTCTAGTTAAAGAATACCATCCAGACCACATCACACCATTAAACAAATGTCAAAAGCACCCTCATGCACTCACTTTGGACCACCTTATCACAACAATTAAGGACTAAAATAGTCTCCAGCTTGATACTGAAAGTGTATTAGCTCAAGGCCCCCTACATTCCTTGCAGATCAAGGAGAACAACAGTGATGTAGGGACGTGTGATGACCTAATCCTATATACATGTATAATCAAGTTAGAGAATGTTCAAATAAATATACCAATTAACTAACCGTTTCCAGTCCAAGAGATTAGGTAAACTTCAAAACAAAGATGAGGTCATTCCGTCAGGATCATGCCCCTTATCATAAAATCGTGTAAATAGCAAAAAGGGAGGACCTAAGGATATGAGAATATCTCAGATCTAGCATAAGTCAGTCCACAGTTAAGTTTGGATCTGACTCTACTGACTAACCATCCCTCTTGTCCATTCAAACTAGAAAGGAGATATCCAGAGAAGAACAAAATGGGTGAAAAATGAAGGGTTCGAGATGAAGAAAGTACAGGTCCTTTTGTCGTCAAAAGAAAAGAATGAGGATGATTCTTACCTTTTCCTGCACCTCGAAGATCTAAAAAGAAAGAAACCTGAAATCGGGGTGGAATCCTCAACACCAAAGGGTCAATCCTAAAACCCTAATCTCTTGAATAAAGAGAAAGAAAATTGACGAATTTCTATTCATTAAATAATAATGAAAATAGGGTTTCCCACAACGAATATATAAGCTATGGAAAACGTAAAAGTGCACAAAAGCCCCTGAAAACAAGAAAAATAACAAAAAAAAAAAAAAAAAGTAAAGAAAGTGCAATAAAGCCCCTGAAATAAGGAAAAGAACAAAAACGTCTAAAACTAAAACACCAGTGTGGTAGGGTGTGAAATCCAACCCATGGATCTACAGTCAGAGTACGGTCATGCCGCTCCTACACTCATAGCGTGTCAGAAAATGGGCCCCGATGGACCCAACGTCCATCCACATCAACTCCTCCAATCCAGTACTCTGTCGGCGACGCCTCCTCCTCTGGTACACTCTAAATGGTGCGCCACTGATGTCTGCATCAATTCTCCCCGGGTAGAAAGAATTCGCCACTGACGAAAGTGAACTCCTGTATCTCTCGAGCAAATCGGGGTCGATGCACTGCAACTCTGCCTCTGTGATCCAAGAGTTATCTGTAATGGGCCTATTCCTCCATTTGACTAGGAATTTCTAGAAATCCTCGGAGCGAGTGGAAACCGCCTTGGAATCCAAAATTTCCTCTATCTCGTCTCTTCTCGGTGTAGGTGGAAGAGAAAGTAAGATGGGTACAGGAAGATCAAGCTGTAGCTAAGGTCCATATATAGGGAGGGTCTGGGAAGAAACAAGGAAACCAGTGGATAGAGGTAATGGCTCGTGAAAGGAAACTAGATCTTCCACGTTAAATGTGGAACTGATGCCCATGGTAGCAGAGATATCAACAAAATAAGCATTAGACCCCAACCTTTTCACAATTTTATGTGGACCTATGCTACGGGCATGAAGCTTCTTCACGGAACAAGGTGGAAACCAATCAGACCTAATACGAACCATGATGTCATCTCCATGTTGAAATTCCCTAAATCTCCTGTAGTGTTAGCAGAAAGTTTATAATGTTCATTACTTGAATTAATCTTCCTCCTGATCTCATTATGCAATGCATGTATATGTCGGGCGAAAGACTCTCCTAACTTTGAAGGACGTTGTGGGGTAGCCACGGGGATCAAATCTATGGGGGCTCGGGGTCTAAGACCTGAAACAATTTCGAACGGGCTCATTCCTGTGGACCTGTTCACTGAAGAATTATACGCGAACTCTGTTGTGGGAAGAGCTGTGTCCCAAGTCCTGTGGTGGTCTCCAACCAGACATCTTAACAAATTCTCTAGGCTACGGTTCACTACCTCTATTGACTGGAGATAACATGTTGAAGAAAACTGGAGCCTCGTACCCAAAAGATGCCAGAGAATCTTCCAAAAATAACTAGTGAACCTAGTATCTCTGTCAGACATGACGAATCTAGGTACTCCATAGAGTCGCACAACCTCCTGAAAGAATAACTTAGCAACATGGGAGGCATCTAAAGTCTTATAACAGGGTAGGAAATGGGACATCTTAGAAAATCGATCGACAACCACGAGTATGGAGTCGTGCTTACGAATAGTCTTGGGAATCCCAAGCACAAAGTCCATACTGACATCTTGCCACAGGGCATGTGGAACTAGCAAAGGAGTATATAAACCTGTATTTTGCTTCCTTTGCTTCTCCAATTGACATGTCCGACACTGCCCTACAATCTTAGCCACATCTCGCTGGAGATTAGGCCAATAGAAACGATCAGACACAAGGGCAACTATTTTATCTCGACCAAAGTGCCCTGCCATCCCTCCAGCATGCAGCTCCCAAACTAGAAAATCGCAGAGGGATGTTCGTGGGATACAGAGCTTGTCCCCTCTAAAAAGATATCCATCTGTAAGGACAAACTCCGCACTCCTCGAGGGCGGGTCACTAGACAATGACGCATAAATGATCTCAAAATCAGGACAGTTTGAGTACTCACCCTTGAGTTGCTCAAAGCCTGTAACTTCAATACTCATGGACCGCAACATCATAATATGACAGTTAAGCACATCAGCAACCTTATTCTCTTTTCCGGCCTTGTGCTTAGGCACAAACGTGTCTTTAAAAAAATTGTACCCACTCGACATGCCTAGGGCTCAACTTCTTTTGAGAGCTCAAATATTTCAAGGCCTCATGATCAGAGAACAAGACAAATTCTTGCGGTAATAAATAATGTCGTCAATGGTGCAATAATTGCACAACCGCATAGAACTCCTTGTCATAAGTGGAGTAGCGTTGTTTAGCCTCGTTCAACTTCTCACTGAAAAAGGTCATAGGATGTCCCTCTTGGCTTAACACTCCACCTATGGCAATTCCTGACACATCACACGCTACCTCAAAGGCTTTGGTAAAGTCAGGTAGACGCATGACTGGTGCTTTCGTCATCTTCTTTTTAATTTTCGAGAAAGCCCTTGTTGCGGCTTTAGTCCATTAAAACTCCCCTTTTTCATATGCAATCTGTGATGGGAGCCATAATCAAGCTAAATCCACGGATGAACCGCCGATAGAACGTAGTTAGGCCGTGAAAGTTTCGCACGTCATGTATGGTCCGCGGCTCAGGCCAACTGACAATGGCCTTGACTTTCTAGGGGTCTGCAGACATACCCTCTGACGATACAACGAACCCCAGGAAGATAACACTGAAGGTCAAGAAGGAACACCTCTTGAGGTTCACATAAAGTTTTTCTGTGCGCAAAGCGTTGCAGACCTGCCTCAAGTGCTCGATGTGCTGGCTAGGAGACGTATTACAGATGAGGATATCATTAAAGTACACAACTAAAAACTTGCCCATAAGGGTCGCTGTACCTAAGTCATCACCCTCATAAACGTACTTGGGGCATTAGTTAACCCGAATGGCATAACCAGCCACTCGTACAGCCTGTCCTTCGTCTTAAAGGCAGTTTTCCATTCATTTTCCGGGTGAACACGAATTTGGTGATAACCACTCTCGAGGTCAATTTTCAAAAAGCTAGTAGAGGTGGCCATCATGTCAAGCATGTCATCAAGCCTTGGCATGGGAAACCGATACTTGACAATGATCTTGCTTATGGCTCTACTATCAACACACATGCGCCACGTGCGGTCTTTCTTGGGCGTAAGAAGCGCAGGCACGGCGGACGGGCTCAGACTCTCACGAATGAATCCCTTTTTAAGCAATTCATCTACCTACCTCTTCAACTCAGCATGCTCAGTGGGGTTCATTCTGTAGCGAGGGAGGTTTGGTAGGGTCGCCCTTGGGACAAGATCTATCGCATGCTGAATGTCTCGCATCGGTGGAAGCTCATCTGGAAGGTCCTCTTGGAAGACATCCCAAAACTCTTCTAGGACCGGAGGAGCCTCTTGGGGTATCCCCATAGCAGCCTCAGGTGTACTCTCCCTATCCAGTAGGTCGTACACCATAGTCCCCGCCTGTCTCTCTCTCAAACTCCTTAGCATCTATGATGTGGAGATACTTCGACTGAGGCGCCCTTTAACTCGTAGGACCGTCTGGGGACATAACATATTTCGCTCCTGTTGACAATTTAGGAGGGAGCGGGCTCAAGACAAGCTTCTTTGCCTCATGCTTATATACATAATTATTCGTACGCTCGAATGTTGTGACATTTTTGTCATAGAGCCATGGGCTTCCCAAGATGATATGGCCAACGTCCATCATGACCACATCACACCACAACTTGTCCTTGTATGGTCCAAACTCAATCAGAACAAGGCATCGCTAGGTCACAGGAAGGGATGTTGCATCCACCCAAGGAACTCTGTATGGGTTGGGGTGAGGGACTGGCTTCAACCCCAGGCGACTAAAAGTAACTGGGGAAACTACATTCTCACAGCTCCCACTGTCTATGATCACTTTTCAGCTCTTTTCTCTACATTTGGCGTAAATATGGAAAATGATGGTTCTACGCCAATCTTCACTTTCCTTCATCTGGGTCAAGGCGCACCTCACCACTGCAAGTGGGATAGTCTCCATAGTACCATCCTCAGCATCACTAGTCAAGTCAAGAGAGGGGATAATGATCTCCTCATCACCCTGGTCACCATCAACTTTATCTACTGCTACTTATATGGAGTGTTCGGAATCACATAGTCACAAACCCCATCTGTTTAACCATGCCAAGATGATTCCAGTGCCGAGATGACTTCGATGACGAAAAGTAACAGATCAAAAGATTGATCAATCGATCTAAGGGAGAGTATTTCAAATGAAAGACACGAGAAGGCAGATGATCTTCTCCTTGCAGAGCCTCAAGACGCAGAAGAAGGAGAAATACTTGCATCTTCTGTGAGAGGAGAAGACAGTAACTGGACCCAGGTGACCAGAAGAAAAGAATGAGATCCTAAGTTCCCGAGCAAGAAGAAGGATGTGGCCAGTTACCCAACTCTATTCGTTAAAGGGTTTCCAGAAGGATGGTTACCCATCAACTTCTCAAGAGTATTCGGGAGAGCTGGAGAGGTGATGGATGTTGTGCTCCCCAAAAACAAGGCTAATGGGTCCCTCCGTGGTTTCACGTTGGTGAGGATGGATTTGATGAAAGAACTTCACAGGGCGATCTAGATCCTTAATGGAGAAAGTTTCGGCGAGAACAAAATGCTTGTCCAAAAGGCGAGATATGGTCCAGAACTCAAATGCAAATGTAAACTCCAAGTATCCCAAAAGTCCCATAAGTAGTATTGGGTAGCCTCGAACCAACATCATTAGTCGGGATCCATCGCATTCAAGGAGGTGGGATCTATTTCTTTCAAGGAGGCCCTTCTAAACTCGAGAAAACCCAGCATCACCCGTCACAAAGATAATCATCTTCGATCCCAGTCTAGTCACAGAAGGGAGGAAAAAAAGAGGAGACGAAGATAAAGCCTCCAGAGGTCGACACTATTCACATCCATCAAGAATCATTAAACAATTATAGGAGGGCCCTGAAGGATACAGTGGTCGTTATCACCAAAGAATGATCTTTGATTACAGCGGCAAGGACGTGGTTAGAGGAAATCGAGGGGTTATTAGCAAATGAATACAATCTAAAACCCATTGGTTTTAACGATCTTTGGGTTACGATGACTCCGGGTCTTAACACGGATTTCCTTCTAATGGCAGGAGTTCTTCATTCCAACGGCCTGGTACTCAATATTTTGAGATGGGATCAGTTCTCAACTTTCGGTTTCGAGGAGGTATGGCTCTTGGTCTTGTCGATTCCACTAGAGCTATGGAACAAAGAGTTCTTTCTGCAAATATCTTCTCGTTTGGGAGATTTGATCGAGCTTGATTCCAAAACAAAATCGAGCGAAGAGATGGGAGTCATCAGACTCCGCATTAGAAGAAAAAAAAAAAGGCACTCCATTGCCTCCATTCATCAAAGTTGTTGCAGATGAAAGAACTCTACTTCTACCGATTCAACAAGAACATAAGCATCATCCTATTGCCAGATGGGGTGATATTTAGAAGAGTAGAGAGAGGGTTTCCTCTCATCCTCGGACCACCTCCGAGGTCGATAGGGAAGGTGTCCATTCTCAGAGATCTGCTGGAGCACCAAATTATTGCGAGTCACCATTTCCGAAGTCCCTCGAACTACCGATCTTCACACGTCGCAATCCTGCTCCTCCTCCAGCGTACGACTCCGACACGTGGCATCACGCAATCAAAGCACGTCCACAAGTTTTAGACGCGTGTCCGCCATCGAGCGACTCCGCTCTGATACCACCTCCGATTGCGTCCATCTCACGTCGCAATCCTGCAGTTTCTCCAGTGTACGTCTATGATACGTGTCACCACGAGATCGATACAAGTGCTCGAGAAGTAGCCACGGGTCCGCCATCGAGCGTCTCCACGCCGTTTCAGAGCTGGTGTTTGAGATGAGAAGTCCTCCTGGATCTCGAGACCGATATGTGTCAAGTGGCAGCTATTGACACGTGTGTGAATACTTGCGAGCTAGGCTCGGATTGCTGCCATGTCGAGCATCGGGAGGTTCGGTCGGGCTTCGATAGCCCCGATTCCCTTTTTGGGTCCCAAATCGTAGCCTCGAACACTAGCCTTTTGAATCTAAACCTTTCTCTGTTAGACGAACCTAGGCCCGACCACAGTATCGTTCCTAGCATTAGCTCAAACTATTCAGCCGGAAAACCTCCCTCCATCCAATTTCCGTTCTTCTCTTCGGATCATGACCCTTTGGATAGAGGTTATGCTCCTTCCCCGCGATCCTCGGAGAGGTCGAACTCCTCGGACTCTCATTCCCCCTGATCCACAACACTCTCATAAGCGAACCAGGCCTTAGCCGTTCTATTTCAAGAAGACACCGGTGAAGATATTATCGAAGCCAAACCTCAGCAAATGAGGGCAGGCAATCCTATAGTTGATATGGGAGGAGTTAGTATCGCTAGCCAGGATTGGTCAATCAGAAAAATCAGATCGCAAGAAATATTCAGAAGAAGAGATGGATCAGGGACGCGCTGAGTCATATCGGAAGGTCAATTTGCCTCTCCTTTGGAGATCATCCGGAGGATTTCATCGCCTTATTTCCTTGTATAGAGACTCGGGGCCGTCCTATATCTCTATCCATTTCTCCAAGACATAGCCGCCTCAAGCTTAACTCTAACAGAGAACTTCAAGGCCTCCAATTCGATCCTAATTCTAGTGTCGGGATCGACTTGGTTACGGCCAAAGTGGGCCGAAGGGGTAGATCAATTTCTTAGATGATTATTTTATCCTAGAATGTGCGAGGGGTGGGTTCTAGTCGAAAGCGTAGCATCTTCAAAGATATATGTTACAGAAGCAAAGCCAGCATTATTTGTTTATAGGAAACAAAGGTAGCTAATTTCAGTGATGCTCTTATACGTTCCCTTTGGAAGATTAGAGACGTCAAATGGGTGGCCTTAAATGCTATTGGTAGTGTGGGAGGTGTCGTTATGGCTTGGAACTCCACTGTCTGGTCCCTTGACCACAGCTGAGTGGGTAAGTTCTCAGTTTCAATCCTTCTTAAAGATGCTAGTTCCAATTTTTTGTGCCTCTTTACTTCTGTGTATGGTCCTAATCTAGCAAACAGAAGAATCAATTTCTGGGAGGAGCTCAATCAAGTCAGGATGAATTTCAATGACCCGTGGTGCATCAGTGGGGATTTCAACATCATCCGTTATGCAGAGGAAAAATCCAATGGGGGGAAAGTCTCTTCGGCAATGAGAGAGTTCTCGAAATGGATCAATAACTAGGCTCTGATTGATCTTCCCCTTCTTGGAGCCAGATTTACATGGTCTAATGAAAGGGCTAATCCAATCTGTACGAGATTGGACAGATTTCTTGTTTTGTCAGATTGGCTCGAAGCTTTCCCTCTCATCTCCCAATCTCTACTTCCTAGGCCCATGTCAGATCACAGCCCAGTTGTCCTTAGCTCTATCGAGGACAATTGGGGTCCAAAACCATTCAGATTCGATATCTCCTGGCTAAAGATTGAGGGTTTTCATCAGATGGTTTCGAATTGGTGGAAGGGTTTCTCAGTCGAAGGGTTCGCCGGCTTCAGATTATTTAAGAAACTTAAGCTCCTCAAGGGAAGAATCAACGAGTGGAAGAAAGTCGTTTTGTGTAAAAGACAGTTGGAAACTTCGGCTATTCTAGAAGAGCTTCAAGCTATAGACTCAGCGGCTAAAGACGCTTCTATGTCAGCTGAGAATTGGATCAAACGGACCAATCTCATTCATAGCTATTCCTCCAGTATTTTTGAAGACAAAATCTCCTGGAAGTAGAAATCGCAGAGCACCTGGGTTTCAAAAGGAGACAAAAACACAATTTTTTTCCACAACATTGCAAGTGTGCGAGCGAGTGTTAACAAAATCAAAGCCTTAGAAGTCAATGGGGTTCATATTGATAGTCAAGAACAAATTTCTGAAGAAGCAATTGGTTACTTCAGAAATCTTCTCCTCAAAGAGGATTGGTCCAGACCGAGGCTCGATCATCTCCGATTCGTCCAAATTTCTGAAGAAGAAGCCAATCTCATCGAAGCTCAGTTCTCAGTTGCTGAAGTTAAGGAGGCGATCAGTTCCTTAACAGGCAACAAAGCTCCAAGCCCAGATAGTTTCCCGATATCCTTCTTCCACTCCTTCTGGGAAGTTTTACAGGGAGATATCATGGTGTTTATCTCTGAATGTCATGATAGGAGTTGTTTGTCTAAGGAGCTGGGAGCAACCTTCATCGCTTTGATTCCAAAAATCCCAGGTGTAGTGGCCTTGAAGGATTTCAGACCGATCAGTCTTTTAGGAGGGCCTTACAAAATTTTGGCTAAAATCCTCGCTTCTCGTTTGAGAGGGGTTATGGGCAAGATTATTTCAGACAACCAAAGTGCCTTCATTCCAGGTAGACAGATCATTGATAGTGCTCTAATTGCTTTCGAATGCCTTGACTCAATTCATAAAGCCAAGTCCAAAAGCATCCTATGCAAACTAGATATTGAAAAGGCCTACGATCATGTAGACTGGGAATTTCTTCAGTATATGCTGCAAAAGATGGGTTTCGGTGCTAAATGGCGCGGTTGGATCAAGGAATGCATGGGGACAGCTTTCTTCTTAATTCTCCTCAACGGATCCCCCAAAGGATTTTTCGCTAGTTCCCGGGGCCTCCGTCAGGGAGACCCTCTATCCCCTTTTCTATTCTTAATAGTGGGAGAAGCCTTATCCAAGATGTTGCAAAAAGGTTTAGAAGTTGGTATTATCGGCAGTTGTCCTATCAGAGGCATGCCCCCCATATCCCACATTTAGTACGCAGATGACACCCTTCTTTTCCGCAAAGCCAATCATGAAAAGGCGAGTAATCTTCGCACCATTATTCGTTGCTTCGAGGCGGTGTCGGGTCTCAGAGTCAACCTGGCTAAATCCACTATCTTTGGTGTTAACATGGAAGAGGCGGAGGTCTTCGAGTTCGCTGACCTCTTGAACTGTTCGATTGGTTCTCTTCCCACTACGTTCGTTGGTCTCCCACTGTGGGTAAGCCTCCAAAATTTCTGTGGGATTAAGTCATAGATAGATTCGATAAACACCTCGCCTCTTGGAAATGCAAATATCTATCTATAAGGGGTCGTTTCACCATGATCAAAGTGGTCCTCTCCAGCTTGCTACTATACTTTGTCTTTATTCAAATGTCCGAAATCAATCCTGGATAAGCTTGAAAGTCTAAGATGGGATTTCCTTTGGTATGGCAAGGGGGACAAGAAAAACTTCCATCTGGTCAACTGCAAAACGGTGTGTCTTCATACTCGAGATGGTGGTGCTGGTGTCAGAAATCTGAAGTTGATGAACCGGGACCTCCTTGGTAAATGGACTTGGAGACTCGAGTATGAATCCGGATCCCTGTGGAATTCCTTGGTTAAATGCAAATATGGTCATTCAACTACAGGGTGGTGGACCAGAGATTCTGCAGCTTACAAAGCTTCGGTGTTATGGAAAGGAGTGCTAGAGATGAAACAGGTAGTCCTTAATGGGATTATCTTCTCGGTTGGCAAAGGTAATAATATTTCCTTTTGGGATGATATTTGGGCTGGTGAAGCTCCTTTAAAAGAAACGTTCCCATCCATCTATCAGCTAGCTCCTTTTCGGTTCATCTCGGTTGCAGACAGTTTCATGGTTCTTACTTCTAAGAATGTGTGGAATATCCCCTGTCGAAGAAACCTTCTTGACAATGAAATCAATGAGCTCGTGGCTCTCCTTTCTTTTCTCAATAGCAGCAATCCATATCGGCGGGATTCCAACAGACCTTTATGGCATTATGATAAAAAGGGCATCTTCTCGGTCAAATCATTATACAACCACATATACAACATCTTCTATGTCTCGGCAGATCCATTGTCTAAACAACTTTGGAAATACAGGCTCCCTCCAAAGATTGCGGTATTTAGCTAGCTGGTTAGTATCAGGAAGGTGCTAATAGTAGATAACTTAAGAAAAAGAGGTATGTGCATTCCTAACATCTGCCTTTGTTGTATGGCGGAGGCAGAATCAGTGGATCATCTTTTCATCCACTGCCCTCTTATCCATCAGATTTGGACAGTTGTCTTTTCTTGGTTCAGTATCTCTTGGATTCTCCCCTATTCTTCTGGTTGGCCTGGCATGGAGCAGACTTTGGTAAGTAGAAAAATCTAGTTTGGAGAATGTCCCTTGCGGCTGTTTGGTGGGCAGTATGGGAAGAACGTAATGGGAGATGCTTCAAAGGGGAAACTCAAGCAGTAGGGTATCTAATCAAAAGAGTCCACTTTCTTATCGTGGAGTGGGCCTCCCATGTTCTGCATTTCAGTAATTGTAATTTGCTTTCATTTTCGTTTTCTTAGGTGTTTTGGCCCACTATCTCAGCGGGTCAAATCCCTCTTTTGTAATCCTTTTTTCTTAATATAATTTTTGTCGATTCTCAAAAAAAAAAAAAAAAAAAAACAAAGGCAATGCGCGCCCACCCTTATTTGAACACTCGGCAGTAATGTGACCCATGCCACCACAGCAATAACACTACCCTGGCATTGCGGGCCTAGTACTTGGTCCAACCATATTATTACTTCGATTTCTGTTGACTGGTTGGGTACCGGGTTGAGATCTAGGTTGAATTTCGACCTGGGGTCTCGCTCCCTACGGAGCTACTCTAGACATAGTAGGTCAAAAATCAATCCCCCTCACATTGGACTGGCGCACACAGTGCTCCAGTTCCTGCACCACTTGGTAAGCATGTTCCAGACTGGTAACCATGTGAAGTGTGAGCTCCCACTGAAGCTTAGGCCTGAGGCCCATACAGAAACAAGAGAGAACCACAGCAGGGTCCTCATCCACATCGCACCTCATCATGTATTCCTCAAACTTAGCGATGTATTCTGTCACCGTCATGGATCCTTGGCGCAAAATATGTTATTGATCCAACAGCCTCTGCCTGTAAGAAAGGGGAACATACTTCTCTCGCAACAACTCTTTAATCTCAATCCAAAAGAGAATTAGCCTCTCCAGATCACTCACGGCGACGCTCCGCATTCCCCCAATATAGTTTTGCTTGGCCCACCAATTTCATCTTAGCGAACCCGACTCGTCGTGGGTCTGGCAGACCGTGCCACTTAAAGAAGTGGTCCATGTCTGCTAACCAGTCAGAAAAAACTTTGGGGTCCAATCTCCTATCAAAATTAGGGGCGTCAATCTTGATGCCCTTCGTGACCCTAGAAACAAGGTCCTCGTACTCATGATATCTCTGGGGGTGCTGACGACTCACCCCATCATGGCCATCCCATTGGGCGGGAAGAACAGGATCACGATTGTGTGTGGGTAGGGATGTACATCGAGTCGAACCGAGTCGAGCTGGCCTCAGCTCGGCCACTAGCTGACCTCAACTTGAACTCGACTCAGCTCGGTCCTCGAGCATGACTGGCCAGCACAGCTCGGTTCAGTCAGCAGCTCGGGCCGGTTCGAGCCAAGTTCGCTTGTGAAGCATTTCCACAAACACCTGGACTGCACCTTCAAAATCCCACTGTATGTAAAACAGTAGGAAAGGTTTTTTAGGTATTTTATCAAACACCTTCTAAGCAACATAAAAATCAAGAAAAAAATGGTATTTGTTTCATATACATACCTTCCTTGCCACCAGCCACACTTCATTGAGTCATTTCATCAAACACTAGGTAAGCAAACATTAATATCAAAGTAACCGAGTCAGCGAAATGGTTCGATCCGAGTCGAGTCGAGCTGGGGCCAGCTCGAACTCATTTTCGAGCTAAAAAAATCAGCTCGACTCAACTCGAACTCATTTTCGAGCTAAAAAAATCAGCTCGACTCAGCTCTAACTCAACTTCAAACTGAGTCGAATCGAGCTTTTTCGAGTCGAGTCGAGTCAAGCGAGCTAGCCGAGCTTGCTCAGTTCGTGTACAACTCTGTGTGGGTGGTAATAGATACACCCCATCGTGTCTGTTGCCAGGCCCATGAGCCTGGTTTGCACCCAAACCATCCCTACGTGCATCAGGGCCCACAACTTGGGACTGATTGACAACCCCAATGTCGAGGGTCGCCTGGGCTCTACCTACAGTGATGGTTGGAATACTAGCCTCTAGACACATAACTCTGTCCTCTAGACGCGTGAACCTACCATCCTAAGGCGCAAACTGCTGCGCGATATTTTCCCTCAAGGTTCGAAACTGTTGATCCATTCTCCTAGTTAGGCCCTCCATAGCCTTGGTAAATTGATCAGAGTTCATAGTGTAATGGAGACCGAACCCACGACCAATGTACATGGGCATACACCAGGAATGACGAGTAAATGGTCCTAGATCTATGTGCGAGAAAGGGTAAAAACAATTATACGAATGCAATACAACTACCCTATATGGCCCAAATCTATGTGGGGACTTAACAAAACCTAGGAAAAAGGGCTAAATAAACTCATCAAAATATGCACGCAGGGAGCGGTGCACCCATGCCCGGGGTTCGAGGCGGAGCACTCGAAACCTAAACGATTTTTAATTTTTGGGTAAAGGGTTTCTATAGAAAAATTTTACTACAAAGACGGATTGACAATAAATTAACCTACACTAAAACTAATCTCTGATACCAAATTTGATACAGGGACATGTGATGACCTAATCCTACATGCATGTATAATCAGGTTAGAAAATGTTCAAATAAATACACTAATTAACTAATCATTTCCAGTTAAAGGGATTAGGTAAACTTCAAAACAAAGATGAGATCATTCCCTCAAGATCTTGCCCTTTATCATTAAATTGTGTAAACAGTAAAAAGGAAGGACCTAGGAATATGAGAATATCCCAGATCTAGCATAAGTCAATCCACAGTCAAGTTTGGATCTGATTAAACTGACTAACCATCCCTATTTTCCGTTTAAACTAAAAGGTGGATATTCATAAATGAGGAGTAAAGAATGAAGGGTTCAAGATGAAGAAAGTGATGGGTTTTTTGACACGTCGCTGAACGGTCGTGAGCCCTGCCCGACCGGTCGAAGGCTAGTCTCGACCAGTCGTAGGATTCGAGCCGTGGCACGACTCAAAGTCTAGCGACTGTGGACTATTTTTCTCCAGGGTGCTCGACCAGCTGAAGGAGGTGCTCGACCGGTCGGTCGTAGACTCGATTCGACCAGTCGAGGTTACGCAGATTCGTTCCACGATTTTGCGCGGATTTCGTGTCGCAAGTCCTTTCGCAACTGGGATGCAGAAAGGAGTTTCCTAAAACTTTAAAAAGGAGTTCTTAGGGTTTTCTAGGTATGACAAGAGAGTTTCTTAAAGCTTTACAAGGGATTTGCTAAAGGGTTTAGGGCTATCAAAGGTGAGAGAGAGAGAGAGGAAAAGAGAGAGAGGAAGCTTATAGAAAGGAGGTTCTGCTCGTGGAGGTTATCTACTGTGCAATCTATATCTCAGCGCTTCTATGTCCTCGTAATTGGTTAGATCTCTCCGTTTTCTTTGTTTCTCTCATTGTTTATCCACTTCTGCGTGAGTGAAGTAGTTTGTAACGTTTTACTTCATGGTGGATTGTTGATCTGGACGAGGTCCCGTGGTTTTTACCTCTTTGAGGGTTTTCTACGTAAAAATCTCTTGTGTGGTGTGTGATTGATGCATTGATTGTTTTCATTGCTTTATTATCCATAATTCTGGTTTTGTTCTGGAGGGCTAGATCCTAAGGTTTTGTGCAAGGCCCCCAACAAAGTGGTATCAGAGCTAAGTTCATTGAACGGGTAGGATCGGTTTTGAATTATGGAAGGTGGCTCATCAAGGATGATCAGTCTCAATGGTTCTAACTGGAAAATATGGAAGGCTAAGATGGAGGACTTGCTTTACTGCAAGGACCTATATTCTCCAATTTTAGGCATATCAGCAAAATCCAAGGATATGACTGATGATGATTGGAAGAAGATGGACCGAAAGGCGGTGGGGTTTGTTAGACAATGGTTGGATGATTCAGTGTTCCACCATGTGTCTACGGAAACCTCAGCAACTAGCCTATGGCTGAAATTACAAGGGTTGTATGAGAGGAAGATAGACGGTAATAAAATTTTTCTGATAAGGCGGCTTGTGAATCTCAAGTTCAAGGATGGTGGTTCTGTGGCCGAGCACATGAATGAGGTCAGCAATATAGTGAACCACTCACCTCTATGAAGATGGTCCTGGATGATGAATTGCAGGCTTTACTATTGCTTAGTTCATTGCCTGACAGCTGGGAAACATTAGTGGTGTCTCTAAGTAACTCCGCACCAGACGGAAAGATATCCATGGAACAGGTAACCAGTTGTCTCTTCAATGAGGAGACAAGGAGGAAGTCTCAGGGGTCTACTCAACAAGAGGCCCTTGTGACACAGGAACGGGGGAGAGGAAAGAACAGGAAGGGCGGGAAGGCCCGAGATAAATCAAGAGGCAAGTCGAATAACAGGAAAGATGTTGATTGCTGGAATTGTGGCAAGAAGGGCCACTACAAGCATGAATGTCGTGGTAAGAAAAATGACAAGAAAGGAAAAGGGAAGGAAGATAAATCAGATTCCACTGCGGTCGCTTCAGATGGCGGCGTTGTAGTTATTCTTTCTGCAAATCATGATGTATGTCTCATGGCTACGAGTCAGGACACTGACTGGGTGATAAACTCGAGAGCTTCTTTTCATGCGACTTCACGCAGGGACTCATTCACAAGCTACAAGTCAGGTGACTATGGGACTGTGAAGATGGGAAATTTTGGCGTATCAAAAATCGTGGGAGTCTGTAATATTTGTGTGAAGACCGATGTGGGCTATACATTGGTTCTCAGGGATGTGAGGCATATCCCAGACCTTCGCCTCAACTTGATGTCGACGGGAAGGTTGGATGATGATGGCTATGAAAGCCGGTTTGCTGGTGGGCGATGGAAGCTCATCAAGGATTCATTGATTGTGGCCAGAGGAAAGAAGTGTTGCACCCTTTACAAGGCAAGTGTCAGTATGTGCAAAGGTGGGTTGAACGCAGCATAAGATTCAGCTATTGACATGTGGCACAGGCGTCTAGGCCACATGAGTGAAAAAGGGCTTCAGCTACTAACGAGGAAGTGGCTCCTTCCAGACATAACAGGTACACCTCTCAAAACCTGTCTTGATTGTTTATCAGGGAAACAACATAGAGTTTCATTTGTTAAATCTGCTTCTCATGTTAATAAAGTGCATACATTAGATTTGGTTTATTCTGATGTTTATGGTCCTATGAGGACAAAAATCTTGGGTGGGGCATTATATTTTGTTACTTTTATAGATGATGCATCTAGGAGGGTTTGGGTTTATGCTTTGAAATCCAAGGATGAGGTCTTTAGTGTGTTTAAATTGTTTTATGCTATGGTCAAGAGAGAGACAGGTAGACCATTGAAGTGCATCCGCACTGACGATGGTGGTGAATACATTGGCGACTTTCATGAGTACTGCAAGTCCCTAGGTATACGGCATGAACAGACGGTCCCCAAGACCCCCCAGCATAATGGTGTAGCTGAGCGAATGAATCGCACCATTATAGAGAGAATCAGATGCATGTTATCGTATGCAAAATTGCCCAATACGTTCTAGGGAGAAGCAATGCACGCGGCAGTGTATTTGATAAACAGGTCTCCATCAACTCCGTTAAATGGAGAAGTACCTGAGAAGGTGTGGACTGGACAAGATCCATCGTACAGTATCTCAGGTTGTTTGGATGCAGGACATCCGTTCACGTACCAAAGGACGAGAGGTCCAAGCTCGATATGAAGATCAGGCAATGTGTGTTCTTAGGGTACGGTGATGAAAAATTCGGTTACAGATTGTGGGATCTGACCGAGAGGAAGCTCATCAGAAGCATAGATGTGGTTTTCTTTGAAGATCAGTGTATAGAAGACATTGGTAAGCCAGAGAAAACCAGCCTAGTTCAGGTGAGCTAGAGGACATGGATCCGATTACTCCTCCTGTGGTGCCTGAAGACGGGGGAGTACAGCAAGGTGCAGAGGACGAGGGAGTTCCTTCAGAAGATGGACCAGGAGAGCAGCCCCCACTTGATCCACCTGTTGAGCCACAGGTGAGGAGGTCATCTAAGGACAGACAGTCGTCCAAGAGGTACTCGCCACATGAGTACATTATGCTGACTGATGGAGGAGAGCTAGAAGATTATTCTAAGGCCCTAGCCGACAAGCATAAGGGGGGGTGGTTGAAAGCTATGCAAGAGGAGATGGAATCCTTGCATAAGAACCACACCTATGATATGGTGAAACTGCCTAAGGGCAAGAAAGCTCTGAGCAACAAGTGGGTGTTCAGAAAGAAGGTTGAGCAGAAGAATTCACAGACGAGGTTCAAGGCCAGACTTGTGGTGAAAGGTTTTAGTCAGAAGAAAGGCATAGACTTCGAGGAGATATTCTCACCAGTGGTGAAGATAACATCCATACGGGTGGGCGGCTAGCATGGATCTGGAGATAGACCAGTTAGATGTTAAAACTACCTTCTCCATAGTGACCTGGAAGAAGAGATCTAGATGCAACAACCAGAGGGGTTCAAAGTCAAGGACAAGAAGCATATGGTGTGTAGGTTGAGGAAGAGCTTGTATGGGCTGAAACAAGCTCCACGGCAATGGTACAAGAAGTTCGACTCATTTATGTTGAAACATGGGTATGACAGAACGGAGTCGGACCACTGTGTGTTCACGCACAAGTTCTCAGATGGTGATTTCTTAGTTCTGCTATTATACGTTGATGACATACTCATCATGGGAAAAGACATCAAGAAGATCAACAGCCGAACAGAGTTGGGCAAGTCTTTGCAATGAAAGACTTGGGCCCTGGCCAGATAGATCCAGGAATGGAGATAACCCGTGATAGAAACAGAAGCTTTTGGGTCGTCACAAGAGCGGTATATCGAGAAAGTCCAGAGCGGTTCAATATGAATGTAAGCGAGCTTCTGGTCAAGATCTCCACTAGATGGTCACTTTAGATTGAGCGACAGGCAATGTCCCAAGACGAAGGCAAAGGTGGAAGAGATACAGAAGATACCCTACGCGTCAGCGGTAAGAAGTTTGATGTATGCTATGGTGTGTACACGCCCAGACATAGCATATGCGGTTGGTGTTGTCAGCCGATATCTTGCCAATCCTGACAAAGAGCATTGGGCAGCGGTGAAATGGATACTGCGGTATCTAAGAGGCTCACCCAGGTTAAGCCTATGCTATGATGACGGAAAACATGTGTTAGAGGGCTACACAGATGCAGATATGGCAGGTGATATAGACTTCAGGAAGTCTACATCGGGGTTCATGTTCACGTTTGCAGGAGGAGCGGTTTCTTGGCAGAGCAAGCTACAGAAGGTCGTAGCATTGTCGACGACAGAGGCCGAGTACATTGCAGTCACAGAGGCATGTAAAGAAATGCTTTGGATGAAGAGGTTCCTACAGGAACTTAGCCTGAAGCAGGAGGAGCACGTGGTCTATTGCAATAGTCAAAGTGCTATACACTTGAGCAAGAATCTAAGTCAGCATTCTAAGTCAAAGCACATAGAGATTCAGTATCACTGGATCAGGGATATTTTGGAACAGGTGTTACAGCTTGAGAAGGTCCACACGGACGATAATGGGTTAGACGTGATGACCAAGGCTTTGCTCAAGGGCAAGTTTGAGGTTTGTAGAAACCTCGCTGGCTTGAAGGTGGATCCCTCCTGGGTCAAAAAGGGGGAGATTTGATGGGTTTTTTGACCCGTCGCTGACCGGTCGTGAGCCCTGCTCGACTGGTCAAAGGCTGGTCTCGACCAGTCGTAGGAGTCGAGCCGTGGCACGACTCAAAGTCCAGCGACTGTGGACTATTTTTCTCCGGGGTGCTCGACCAGTCAAAGGAGGTGCTCGACCGGTCGTAGGTGGTTCTCGACCGATTGTAGACTCAGTTCGACCAGTCGAAGTTACGCGAATTGCGTTCGCAAGTCCTTTCGCAACTGGGATGCGGAAAGGAGTTTCCTAAAACTTTAAAAAGGAGTTCTTAGGGTTTTCTAGGTATGATAAGAGAGTTTCTTAAAACTTTACAAGGGATTTACTAAAGGGTTTAGGGCTATCAAAGGTGAAAGAGAGAGAGAGAGAGAGAGAGAGAGAGAGGAAAAGAGAGAGGAAGCTTATAGAAAGGAGGTTCTGCTCGTGGAGGTTATCTACTGTGCAATCTATATCTCAGCGCTTCTATGTCCTCGTAATTGGTTAGATCTCTCCGTTTTCTTTGTTTCTCTCATTGTTTATCTACTCCTGCGTGAGTGAAGAAGTTTGTAACGTTCTGCTTCATAGTGGATTGTTGATCTGAACGAGGTCCCGTGGTTTTTACCTCTTTGAGGGTTTTCCACGTAAAAATCTCTTGTGTGGTGTGTGATTGATGCATTGATTGTTTTCATTGCTTTATTATCCATAATTCTGGTTTGTTCTGGAGGGCTAGATCCTAAGGTTTTGTGCAAGGCCTCCAACAGAAAATACAGGTCCTTTTGTAGTCAAAAGAAAAAAATTGAGAATGATTCTTACCTTTTCCTGCACCACGAAGATATAGAAAGAAAGAAACCTGAAATCAGGGTGGAATCCTCAACACCCAAGGGTCAATCCTAAAACCTTAATCTCTTGAATAAAGAGAAAGAAAATAGACAAATTTATATTCATTCAATAATAATGAAAATAAAGTTTCTCACAACGTATATATAAGCTATGGAAAAAGTAAAAGTGCACTAAAGCCCCTGAAAACAAGAAAAATAAAAGTAAAGAAAGTGCAATAAAGCCCCTGAAATAAGGAAAAGAACAAAAACGCTTAAAACAAAAACACCCGTGTGGTAGGGTGTGAAATCCGACCCATGGATCTATGGTCAGGGTGCGGTCGTGCCGCTCTTGCACTCGTAGCGCGTCAAAAAATGAGTTCGATGAACCCAACATCCATCCACATCAACTCCTCCACTCCGGTACTCTGTTGGCAACGCCTCCTCCTCTGGTACACTCTAAATGGTGCAACAATGATGTCCGCATCAAACAGCCATCATCTTTATACAGCTTTCTTGGATAAACAAGTAATTCTTTTATTTATTTATTTGGATGTTTGGTGTCTAATGTTTTAAACTCAGCTAACACAGTTCATTCTTTTAGAATGTTGAATGCAACAATTACAAACATGATGACAAGATGCTTTTGGTGCACATTCTTCACAATAATATCGAACTGCAGGAAGGGAAGCAAGTCAACGACCTTTTTCGGTAGGTCCATTGTTAGGGAAGTAAATCAAGTTACCTTGAAGGTATCGGTAAACATTACCATACTATGCTTCAAAGGCTTCAATGACAGGTTTCGATTTAAGGAGCCGTAACTTGTTGGGCTTTCACCTGTGACCCAACTCAAGGTGGCAATGGGTAGGGCCAGCCAAATCTGTCCCACCACTTTAGCAGGCCTAAAATTCGGGCCTGTGCCAAAGATCAGCACATGGAATCAATGAATAGGACCACATCCAGGTAGTGTCAGGTCTCAATTGGAAAAAAGACGTCAAACCTCTTTAAAAAAAAAAAAAAAAAAAGTTGTCAAACTCGGGCCCGAGCATTGTTGTTAAAATCTTACAACTCAATTGAACGACAAGTATCATGGTTGTAGGCTAAACCATGGCCTCTCAAATTGCTATTTGCTTTCCTTATTTTTTTTATTTCAGAAGTTATTTTGGGCCCTTTTAAGTCTAAATGACATCTATTGCACTTGCATTAAGCACCTGTGAGGAGCATTTTTTTAGTTTTGTATCTCGTCAAATATATCATACATGTATGACTCCAATGACTACGGTTGTAGTGGAGATGAAGATGTTGAAGCAACTTAAAAGGATTAATTGTTTGACATAAATTGAGATTTGAGTGCTTGCTTTCATTCACTGGGGGCTTTCAGTTTTGGAACTTGAAAAGTACAAAAACATTATTATTGTGTGTTTTAAGCAACAAAAGATAATTTGTTGTTGTATTGTGTTGATATGCTGCACGTAACCTGATGTAGTATGAATATATGATAGAATTTAAAAGAACTAATCATATCCCATTTTTTTATGTTTTGATATTATTGTGTAGCTTTATCATTTGAAAATATTATTTTATATTTTCTATATTTTATGAAACAAAACAATAAATATCTTACAATCTTGCAATTTATTATTTACGATCACATCCCCAATGTTCGAAATATTGGTATCATGTTACGTATCACACCCTTGGGATGCGGATACATATCGGTTATCGCATGGGATATATCAGTTGTATAGCGTAATGTATTGTTGTTATTGGAAACATGGGAAAACATTGGGGAAATGGTCAAATTTTTCAATGAAACTTCAGTGATTGTTAAAGAAGACATTAATACACACTTGTAAATCAAAACATTACAAAAAAAAAAAAAAAAAGTGCACATAATAGGTTTTCTTTGTATGGGGTCCTAATCTATGCATTGTCTAACCGAATTGTTGCAAGCATATTCAAAGTCTATTCATATAATTTATAAATGTAAGAAGACGTGTGGAAAAACAAGCAATGCATTCAAAAGCAAAAGAAGAATCACTAGATCAGGCTACATACATGTTTGATTTATGTTTGAACACAAAGATGGCAACCGATTTTCGAGAAATTGGAAAATTTTGATTTTTTTTTCAATTTTCCGCAACTCGGCCCATTTCCTCCAAATCTCAAAATTGAAGCTCCCAATCCATGATTTTCATGGATTTGTAACAATTTGACACTAATTTAACATGATTTCCTGCACCCTAAAAATTAAAAAAATTAAAAAATTTTAAAAAGGATCAAAAATCTAAAATGCTCACCGGATGTGTGCATTTCTTATCGCACAAGTGGGATACAAAATATATCGTGGGATATATCAGCCGATATCGTCGATACTTAAAACACTGCTCATCCCTCTTACGATTTAGGATCCGATACAACTTTCAAAACATTGGGCCCAAGCCCAGCAATTAAAAGGCCAAATTTGGCCTAAAACACCTCTCTTCTTTTCTAATGACGATCCCAGCATTTACTTGTTAAAATGGTTTATGTGATGCCAAACTTCCATCATCATGGATACGAGCATATGGTTGGAACTTAATTAATTAGACAAGCAAAAGAAACACAGTCACATTGTTGCCTCCACTTGAAATATTGTTACTTAAAATAACCAGCAAAAGACCAACAAAACCTCATCGAGCTTTCTTTTATCACCAATGGAAGACGGATATCATTATTATCATCTAAACCTTATCCCAACTAATTGGGCCGGGTAAAGGGGAAAGATGGGATATATTAGTTGTAAATCCTAATCAATCAATTTTCAAGGTGCTGCCCTAACGCAACAATTTTCTAATTTGAAAACAGTTACTATGAAGAATGCAAGTTGGCATGGTTTGGTATTCTTTAAACAGAGGAAAGGAGTAGCACCAATATAAGATGAGGGAAAACATATTTAGATGGTTTTGTCATGTGCAACGGAGACCAAGAACTGTGCTAGTTCGGAGTGAGTTAGTGCAAGTTGAAGGCTCTAAAAGGAGGGCAAGGGGGAGGACCAAAAGCCATGGGTGGAGGGTGGAAGAAAGGATTGATGACCATGGTCTAACTGAAGTTATGGCCCTTGATAGAGTGGAATGGTGGAAAAGGATTCATGTAGCCAACCACAATTAATTAGGAGAAGGCTTAGACGATGATGATGATGATGAAATAGAGGAAAGGACAAAAAACATTCAAACAAATCACTTACTTTGTTTCCGATTCAGTAACATAGCATCAACCAAAACATAAATGCATTCATTATTGAACTTGTTTTCCACGTGATTGCTTCATTGTTATGGTAGAAAGACATGGATGTGTATTAGTTATGCGGAGTACCATATTGGTCTCCAATAATTGTTAAATTATGATTAGGGTTGTTAATGGTGCAGGTTGGCCTGACGGGCTTCTAGGCCCAGCCCACCTCAGGCAGCCTTGAGCTAGAGGCCTGAGGGCCATGCTCGAGCTTAAAACTATGCTAATTTCTCGAGGGGACCAGGCTTGGACCTAGCTGTCCAAAAGCACGTCAGCCTGGCCCGGCCCTTTTTTTCCAAAATTTTAAAATTTAAACCAATTTTTCCATCCTTCCCAAAATTCAAAATTCAAAAAATACTCCATTAGAAAAAAAATAAAATCAAGAAGAATGATTTTGCTAGGAGGAAAGCAACAAACTCTCTCTCTCTCTCTCTCTCTCTCTCTCTCTCTCTCTCTCTCTCTCTCTCTCTCTCTCTCTCTCTCTCTAAGATTTCTTATACATAAATATGGGGATGGTAACCATATGGAAGCTCACCTCAATTCATTTAGTTAAACAGCAGTGTTCGAAATATCGATACTATCGGCAGATATTATCAACATCGTAGTCCAGCGACACAATACCCTTCGAAAGAGACCGAGAAAGTATTAAAATAAAAAATAAAATAATTACGCGGACGGCATCATTATCCGAAAAAATTGAAAAAAAAAAAAAACAAAAAACAGAGAAACTAGATTTCGGTACCTATACAAGAGATCGCCATCATCGGAAGCTTTCATTTGGTGGGCCATTCGAATCGAAGCTTCTTTCGTAGGTTAGTGGAAACAAAATCTCCAATTTGGGAGAGAAATCCATCAAAATCCGAAGAAATCCGAGTATTTGGCGACATCCGGGGAAATCCTCGTTGAAATGTGGAGAATGTTCGCCGAAATCCGAAGATTTGGGTGATTTGGGAGAGATTTTAGGGCCGGAACCCTCTCTGCTTCGGAAAAAAAAGGGCGTTCGGGCCCTTTTTTGGAATAGAGTGGTGTACCGCACACCACTGACTAGTGTGTTGACGTCACCAAGTTTTGTGGGTCCCATCATGAGGTATGTGTTATATCCAAACCATTCGTCCATTTCGCGAGCTCGTCGTAAGGCTTGAGCCAAAAAATAAGACAGATCCAAAGATCAAGTGGACCACACTGAAAACAGCAGTGGAAGATTGAACATCTACCATTAAAACCCTTTTGGGGGTCACAAAAGTTTTGGATCGATATGATATTTGTTTTTCCTCAACCAGATCTGTGTGACCTAATGAATGGATTGGATGAAAAATAAACATTATGGTGGGCCTATGAATGTTTTAACAGTGACCATCAGTCCCCACTACTATTTGTGGTGTGGTCCACTTGAGCTTTGGATATGACTCATTTTTAGGCTCATGATCTAAAATGCTCTCTCCAAATGCATGAACGGTATTAGATATAATAAATACATTACTGTGGGGCCCATTTAACTTTGAACCGTTCATACAACTCGAGTTGGAGGAGCGTATGCGCCCGCTTTACAGTGTGGTGGGAAGCGGATGATGTAGTGAGTAAACTCCGTCGGGCCGACTATAATTCATGTATTTTATCCGCTCCGTCCATCCATTTTACCATATAATTTTATGACTTTAGCCCAAAAAATGAAGCATATCCAAAGCTCAAGTGGACCACACCACAGAAAACAGTGCAAATTGAACGTCTACCGTTAAAAAATCCTCAGGGGCGAAAGAAGTTTTGGATCAAGTTGATATTTGTTCTTTTCCTTCATCCATGTCTTTGTGATCTTATGAACAGGTTGGATGAAAAATAAACATCACTGTAGGCCCTAGGAAGATTTCAACGGTGGAAATCATTATTCCTATTATTTCCTGCAGTATGGTCCATTTGAGCTTTGGATATGTTTCAAATTTGGGCTCAACCCCTAAAATGAGCTGGAAAAACGGATGGCCAGTGTGGATAAACCATGTACATTCGCAGTGGACCCAATAGAGAGTTTACTTGGTACTATAATAGCGTATTTGAGTGGATTAGGTGAGACCCCGGCCTCACCCAAGACCGTACAGCCCCTGGGGTCCAACTTGACGTGTGTATTTTGTATCCACTCTGTCCATCCATTTTTTCGAATCATTTTACAGCATGATCCCAATAATTAAGAAGATCCAATTATCAGGTGGACTATACTCAAGGAAACTGTGGTAGTTGAACACGGTACTATTAAAAACTTCTTAGGGTGCACCTTAATTTTCACTATATTTTATTAGGCATCAAATTTGCTAATAACTTCACATAAGTTTGAATGAAGAGAAAAAAGAATTATTAGCTTGATCCAAAACTTTTGTGTCCCACTAATGGTCAATCACCATTGTTTCCTATGATATGGTCTGCCTGATTATTGGATCTGCTTAATTTTTTGCATAATGTCCTAAAATGATATGGAAAAACAGATGGATGAGGTGGATACTAGATATAGTTGTCTTAGTTCAATCGGACAACGCATAGCTTAGGACCCTATACAAAGGAAACCTACTATGTGCCCTTTTTTTGAGATTTTATGATTTAAAAGTGTGTATTGATGTCTTTTTTAATAATCCCTGAAATTTCATTGAAAAATTCAACTATTTTCCCAATGTTTCCCCATGTTTCCCAAAAGTGCGATAAATTATGCGATACAAACGATATATCCGATGCGATAACCGATACGTATCTGTATCCCAAGGGTGCGATACATTGCGCGATACCGATATTTCGAACACTGGTTAACAGTAATTGTGTATAAGAAATCTTCAAAAAAAGGTAATTAAAAGATTTTAATCTCTAATACATTATTTCAATTAACATGAACTCATCACGAATTTGAGATCATGATCTCTAATATATAATTATTGTTAACCAAAACGAGTTACCAAACAGGGCCTAAACTACTCTATTCAAGTATTCTCTCCCTCTTTCTGCAGTGTATATGAAAGAAGAGAGCACAAATAACAGCAAAAGAATCATTTCCTATGCTAATATTGATTCAACCCATGGTACATTCCACCCTCTTTCTTCCCTATTTTCCCTTTTTTACTGAGAAGTGGCGTATTCAATGCAAAGGGAAACTAAATAGTCATCCAAATCTTGAATGAGATGACTTTTTTCTTTGGGATTACACGATCATTTCACGCAGACTGTAACCAGGACATCAACAGGACTCAAGCCTGGATCTCCCCTCTGAAGGAGTGTGACCCACCTAACCAACTCTCATAGTGAGTGGTAGACAATGAGTTTAACCAATATTTTGTATTCAGGAAAAGATTCGCAGAGAAAATTCCTGATATCTTCCAACTTTTCTATTTGAAATGTTTTCTCCGAGAGAATAAAAGACTTTGTTCAGATTGCAACTGGGAGTGGAAAGTATAAGCTGAGGAATGGATTCCATTAATGTTGCTTGCTTCAGTAAGTCCAACAAAAATAGAAACTTACCCAGTGCATGGAGGCCCTTTACTATCATCTGAGCAATTCAAACTCCCATGAAAACCGTACACTCGCCTAAGCATCATATAGAAGAAATAAGCAGTTTCAACTGGAAGTGTCCCTATAGCCCATCAAGCCACGGCAGCAAAAAAAAAAAAAAGTGTTGGAAGGTAGCTTTACTAACCTGTGAACCTTCCCCGTTCTATTGCGTACAGTAATGCGATGATGAATTTCGGATCGACGCGGATCCAAAGCAGGCTGTGAAATCTCTAAACCTTCAGAAATCATTATTCTCAAATACCTAAACATCCAGCAATTGATAACTTTAATATGAAACTAAATATATGAGATTATTCACAGAGCGTGAGAAACAAAAAGAAGAGTTAGCTGATAATCACCAAGAAGAAATGCAACTGAAAGGGCCATGTGCAGAAAACTGAAGGTGAGAAACCTGAATCCACATGTATCTTCTTAATGGAAAGGCTAATCAACCAAGTGTTTAGAGCTCCAATTTCTAACTAATAATATTTACGGTGGCCAATACTTATTGTATGACATCGCATTGCCACTGCTTGGGGTGGAGGAGAGGATCATATACTATATCACGAGCTGGGCAATCCATCCCAAGAAGTTTAAAGGAGTTAGCATTTAGGAATTGAGCAGGAATTGGGTATCACTCATTTCAGATTATTATGAGCCCCATAGGAATCATTAGGATTGAATACCACCACCTCCTAGTTGGATGAAATTGAATATCAACAGCTTATCAATGTGCAACCCTGGTGACATCAATGGGATGGCCAGGGATGAGGAAGGTCCAACCCACTATTGTGGAACTTAGCCCTAGACACCACGATATCAAAGAATTATAAAGAATCAAAATGACGTGATGCCTTAATTACGATATCCTACGGTCTTTAACTACGACTCGTCATGTCATGTTATTACTCTTCAAATGGAGGAAGAGGGTCCGGCAAAGTTAGGAAGAAGTTTCACTGACGCCTTGCTTGAGGCGTGCCAAACTGGGCCAATAACCTATGAACCAGGGGGAACCGACATCTATGCCGATGTTTTGTTCTTCTTCCGTCCGTCAGCCGTGACAAGCTTTCACCAAAGGCGGTTATGTGTATTTTCCTTTGATACCCATCTGGGCAAAAAGGGTATCGCTGTTATGATCCCTCTTCTTGTGGAGAGCGGGAAAAAAAAAAAAAACAATATAAAAGCAGTGACACGGATTATTGGTCATCCTGTGGTTATTGCCAAATCGATCGAGAATCTTTCTTTCAATGAAAATGGGGCTATGGAGTCAGGGGTCTGGGGGGACGTCAGTCCTTTGCTTTTTAAACTTTGAAGCCAGCAAGCAATGGCTTTGAAGCCTATTAGTAAAACACCTACAGAATCTTTTTGCTACGAGCCAGCTGAAAAACGTAAGCGCCCCCTTCGAATGTTTGGGTTAAACAGATAAAATTGACTTGGACATTGCAGGGTCAAGGCCCATAAAATATTATGGGCTCCAATCATGTCTGCTTTTACATGAAGGCTCCCTTTTGGGTATTGTGCAATCATTAGGTTACAGTGTTTGGCCTGATCAAGTTAGCATATGAGTGGCATTCAATAAAACATGTACCAGTGAGCTACCTGCTGTACCTTCCAAACAAAAAAGTGAGCTATCTGCTGCTTTTTGCAGCAAACTAATTTTCTTTTTCTTTTTTTGAAAGAGAGAATGTCATTTCAATTTTTTGTGGTACATTTGTGTCGATTTGGGTACTGGTGTTTATTACATGATAGAAGGGAACTCCATGTGTGCTCAATGGTATGTCTAGCAACTCCCATCCATAATCCCAGTTAGCTTGTTTGCCCTTTGGAACATGCTTGTATTAGTTGGGCTAGGGGTTAGTACTGGGTGGTACTGTGTTCACATGCGAGTATTGTCCATGTGAACCTCTACTATGGCCAACCAGATGTAGAGCCCAGGCCCCAGGTAGAAGAGGAAGGTAGATGTCCAACCAGTAGATGACCATAAAACTTTTGCCAATCGACCATTCAAAATTGGTCCTCAAACTGGGAAAAAGGCTAAGATGATGGTGGTGGTGGTGGTGAATTTTATGTATGTCAATAGAGAGCAGTTGGGAGGTGCATTACCAGAAGACATGACAAAACCATTATATATCTCATGCTGCTCTGTATTAACCCCAATGCATGTGCCAAACACATTGCTATGTTTGCATGTCATTCGTCTGTATATTATGTAGTTTCCCTGTACTTAGCTATATATAAAAATAATAATAAATAAAACCAACACATACTGTCATACTCCGACATATCTTGAGTCTTGTAAAGCTCTTTTTTTTAATAAGTTTGTAATGTTCAATAGAACGCCTCTAATCCATATCTGCAATGTGCTGTGTCAAGATTAGACAACATGAAGTTTGTGTAGTTATTGAATATATTCTCAAGACAAAATGAGACTAAAATGAGAATATCATAATATTGCGCACTAATGGAAAAAATGCGGTGTCTCATTACTAAGACAATTTCCTAGTGAACATAGAAAAAAAAAAAAAAAACATTACGAAGACAATTTTCCTAGCGAACATAGACAAGAAAAACAAATCATTTCAACCACATGTAGACTCTGAGAAGGGGTCAAAACCTCATTTACGAACATATGGAGAACCAAATTAAGAAAATCAGTTGGAACTTAGAAAGCATGTAAAAAGGAAAGAAATGTAAAAGCTGAAAATGCTCCACATAGTAGATGAAGAAAGGTGCCACGAAAACCAAGGTAATATGTGGAGACCGAGCTCCAGGAGGTATGCATAGTGGGTCAAAAAGATTGGCCCATCTTAGCAAAAAAAATTAGTGCTTGGCTAGCTCAGTTTATGAAATTCGTGCTATAGGCAACTCCCGAAACTACATGAGTTGAAATTTTCTACTATTTTGAAATCTGCATTGCTAAGGTACAACCTTCCAGGTGTTAGGTACACGTGCACAATACCGGATCAATGATTGACGATGACATTGATAGCCAGACCAACCTCAGAAAAAGTGGGTGTAGCCAAAGTATCGCAACAATTGTTACAAAAAAGTTTGTGGCACCCAATTTTGTAATATATCTTCGGCAAAAAAAAAATAAAAGCAGTTGATGTTGCAGCCTTGCAGGTTTGAATGTGTCCATTATCCAGCCAAAAGAGGATTAGCCCTACTAAATGCCTTCCCATAGCCATCTACAGCTCCAAAGGCAGGGTTACTACTAGTCTATAGGGATGGTGTGATGGTCTTCTTCAAGTAAGAGTTAAAACCCTATTGGCACTGTCTCTGCCATATAGCTAGATAAACCTGAACTGCTCAAGAAATGCCGTCTCAAAGTTGGACAGTTGAGAGTTCTATGAAACGACAATCAAATGATTTGTCACAATGTAGTACTGGTAAAAAACACAGATTGATCCTGCAAGGTAGAACAAGAAGCAGATACAAAACCCCACAACAACAACCAAATACTTTGAATGGAATTCAACTTTCATCTATTGCTAAGAAGGTAAAATAGATCTCAAAAATATGCATCTTCATCAGTAACTTAAACAAATACCTCCCAGCATGAAAATTCTCCACTCCTAAATCTTCATCCCATAGAAAGATATAGTCATAAATATCCACAACATCTGGATGTAAAAACCGCTTAGCAAACCACCTGTAGCAACAAATGTATTAATCACATAGTTGCATCCTAACTGAACCTTCATCAAGAGATATACAGCCATAGAAAGTAACACCCATGCCGACATTAATAAATAAATAAATAATACACCCACATGCACATGGATTGTAACACTACCTCCAAGGCTGTCAATGAGTACCCAGACCCACAGGTATCCGATGGACCCAACCCAACTTTAATGGGTAGGGATCCCATCTTTTGGACACATTAAGAATTTGGGTCGGGTTTGGGTCTCACCTCTTGGGACCAGCTTAATTGCATCAAGTCTGGTTCGAGCAATTAAAGTCGGGTCTGATTGGGTCCGGATAGGGTTTGGTTGGTTTTTAATATATATATATATATATATATATATATATATATATATATATATATATATATATATATATATATTGACAATTTTAGCAACAAAATGAGGTTTCCTAAGCAAAAGAGCCCATTTACACACTATACACGTGTCAAAGTGGCACATGTGTGCATGATCTAATCCATCCATCGGGTGGGCCCAACCATGTAAATGCTCTTATTTTTCCCGAACCCAACTAGATACCTAGATCAAAAGACGTAATGGGTACCTGACGGGTACCCAATCCTGATTAGATCCAGGTCTGGGTATTCAAGAACTAGACCTAGACCCAGCAAGACCCGAACTAGTTAGCCCAGGGTACTACGGGACCTGACCGGCTAACAGCCCTAGCTATCTCCCAAAACCTTTCTAGTTGCATCAAAATCAATAAGAAGTTGAACCAGAGTTTTCAAGATTTTGTAAAACATTTGGAAACCATAAAACAGTTACCACTTTGTTTGGTTGAGAGCAACTATATGTATGGCCTTGTCACTCCATACAAGATCACGCCATCCGTCCACTTTCCCATCATAATGAAAAAGAATAACAGAGCAGTTCTCTGAAAGAAACTGAACTAAAGACATTAGATTAATAATTAGTGATTCCTAAATTTCAGATACACAGAATATCTACTTGGATTATTCAAGTTAAAGAGTGAGCTTGGAGTTCACGAAAATACCTTCCTAACCACTATGTCCACATTTTTCTTTTGCTTAATGCCGACAGGTATTGCCAAGAGAGCAGTGTAAGTCTCACTACTACCCTACAAAATCAAAGTTGGAAATATATCATCGGCCAATATTTATCACAAATGAAGATCATAAAGTCCACTTCTTTCATTATTTCTTTTTTCTTTGTTTGGATACATTAATTCTTTGACCATCCAAACCATAGCCCCATCGTGGATGGATCATAGCCCATAAATCATACCGATTAGGCAATCTAGACCGTCTACTTTGAACAGCTGATAATTTTGTCTCAAACATCCATTTGATGGCCACCAGCCCACAAATTGGATGTTTACTATCATCCAATCAGTGTTATTTTTGAGCTACTCCGGAGCCAACAATTTGGGTCTGGATGGGCAAGCATATATCCCACATGTACGGGGGATGGGTTATAGGACTCTAGTGAGGTATAACTGGGTGGATTTCAACTTTTCCTATGCATGAGAGTGCTATATAATAGTATAGGGTGCAACAGAAGATTGTCAAATCAAAATAAATCATGCAAAATTCAGTCTGGAGCTTCCCTTCAAATAAAGAAACATTACAAGGTCATGATGCATCAAAACATGGACCCACCCCCGGCAGGGCCCAACGCCGATTCAAAGGAAGTACAAACACCATTCACGTCTAATGCATCAGGACCCTTTAGTTTCTCTGAATTAAGTAACGTGGTCAATTTTAAAGAACGAAGATGAACATAATAGAGCATTTGACAGCTGTAGGAATGGAGATATAGCCAATGCTCGGCCATAAGGTTGCACGATACCATCCAAGTGGGAGTAAATGGGCACATGCTTCAGCAATCCAAACACAATGTTATGGATCACATGCTTTGGATGGGCCATGTGCCAAAAATCTTCAATATTGGAAGTATGCTAACCTTCAATGGCAGTCCACAAGTAGACGTTTAATAAAGAAAGTACAAGAACGGTTCACATCCAGCCAAGACAAACACCTATTATCTTCCAATCTGGGACGGTTTCAGTGCATGGACTATTAAGGCGATGCCCGTCACATCAATGGTTTGGATAATTAGACAATGGGCCCCACGTGTACAAAAAACTGAAAACTGAAAACCCCAAACAGCACTTTACAACCTTTCAGCCCAAGCATTGTATTATACATCCATTGCAACAATGATGAATCAGCCATTAACAGTACACAATTAGAGTGGGAACAGAATAGTTACTTTTAACCTTGGGTTCTCCCACAAAGGTTTCAGTTCCATATCCGAGGTCGATTCCACTATCCCGCGAGGTAGCGAACCCGATAATTCAAGCCGATTATAGTACGGATTCTGAAATAAATACAAGTAGCATACCATCAATGAAAAGCTGAAGAATAAAAAAATTAAAATGGCCATCCATTCCAACTATTCGCTCTAAGTCGCTTACGTTGGTTGAGGTGAGAGGCCGCCGCTGACTGTCAATCTGAAAACAGCCATTAAAACGATCGAAGAATCGACATTTAAAAAAATAAAAATAAATTCCAATATAGCTAGTAATAATCACTTACGTTTGTTGAGGTAAGAGGCTGCCGCTGACTGTCGATCTGAAAACAGCCATTAAAACAATCGAAGAATCGACATTTAAAAAAATAAAAATAAATTCCAATATAGCTAGTGATAATCACTTACGTTTGTTGAGATGAGAGGCCGCCACTGACTGTCGATCTGAAACAGCCATTAAAACCATCAAAGAATCGACATTAAAAAAAAATAAAAATAAATTCCAATATAGATAGTGATAATCACTTACGTTTGTTGAGGTGAGAGGCCGCCACTGACTTTCGATCTGAAAACGGCCATTAAAACGATGGAAGAACCGACATTAAAAAATAAAAATAAATTCCAATAAAGATAGTTTGCACCGTACTACAGTGCAAATGAGTTGAGTAGAATTGGGTACGTTCAGAGTCCAGAGCATTGATCTGAACCATTCATCTAACCCAGCATAGTCTTCAAGGTCCAGCACAACAGAATCACATTGATCGGACGATCCTTAACCATCCAATCAATGTCCGTCCATTTTTCCAAACCACCAATCTGACGGTTAGGATCGCCGGACCAAACCGTTTTCTTGCGAAACGTAAGTAATCAAATGCAGAAGCCACCAGATCAGCTATTTAGTTTGATGGATGGATTTTTGTGCAATCAGCTTATCCAGACCGTCCATTTTGCAGGGAGTTGTTCAGACGGCTTCGATCGTTCGGTAACTGTAATTTTAGCTCGGCACCAAGAGAATACCAGGTTGCACGAAATGGACGGTCCAGATCAACGGATACATGAGCCACTTAAGAGTGAACGGATGAGATCACAGAAGGAAGAGTAACCTTGGTGTGCTCGTAATGGAGTCTGATGAAGAAAAAGAAGAGGAGAAGAACGAATGTGATGAAGAGGCTGAAGGAAGCCCGAGATTTCATGGCGAATCTCCGTCGCTCGCCTCTCTTCTCCGTCGGGTCCAAATCGGTGAGTCGTGACTCGGAACGAGTTTTGGTGTATTTTTCGAGAGCGGGTGATGACAGAAATGGGATCTGGGATAAACGTAGGCCTTTGTTCCCGCCTGGGAAAAGCACAGATTTTCTTTTCTGAACTTTCCGCCGGAGACGATGGAAAAGGAAATTAAAACAAAAGAGAGAAAGGGCCACGAGAACGGCTCTTTGTCTCTCATCGATCCTCGGTACACGTGGCGAAACCGGCGTATATGTGGGGCCAAGCTAATAGATTCTGGACACGTGTTGTCTAAAAAAGCGCGGGTGTCTTAACTCATGCATTAGGGGCGGCCAAAGGGGAAACGGATTGGCTACTGCCCTCCACCAGCCATTGGCTAGTGGTTGGTGCTCCATGGGACCATCATATAAGTATGTGTTTCATCCATGGGGTCCATATATTTTATAGATCATTTTATGGTAGGATCCAAAAATTAGGTATATCTAAATCTCAAATAGACCACATTATAGGAAACAGTGTTGATTGAATGTCAACCATTAAAAAGATTTTAAGGGCCATAAAAGTTTTTTTATCAAGCTTTTTTCCCTTTATCTACGTATGTATGATGTAATAAATAGATTAGATGTCAAATAAACGATACAGTAGGCCTTCGGAGGATTTTAATGGTAGATATCCAATCATTATTGTTTTCCCGTGGTGTAGTCCACCTTAGATTTATATCCCTCTAATTTTTGGGATCAATCCTTAAAATTATCTGTAAAAATAAATGAACAGCATGGATAAAATACATACATCATGGTGGGGCCCACAGAGCACCGACCACTAGCCACCAGCCTAGTGGCATGGGAGTAGCCAATCCGCTCCCGCCAGAAGGCAAGCCGGACGGTGCTATGTGGGCCCGACCATGATGTATGTGTTTATCCAATTTTTCTATATTATTTTAGAGCATGAGCTTGAAAATGAGACAGGTCCAAATTTCAGGTGAACTCCAACATATAAAATAGTGATTTAACGCCATCTATTGAAAACTTCGCACAAAAGTTTTAAATTAAGCTGATATTTGTTTTTGTTCCTTCGAGGTCTGTGTGACCTAATAAACAGGTTCTACGTTAAATAAAAATTACAGTGGACCTTAGGAAGTTTAAAATGGTGGATGTTCAATCACCACTGTTTACTTGTGCTGTGGTGCACTTTAGATTTTGATCTACTTCATTTGCAAATTTTTTAAAAAGAACTGAAAAAATAGACGAACGGAACACATACGGTGTGGTAGGAAGCATACCACTGTCGTAGCCACCTCGCTGCTGGCAGCGTCTGCAGGCAATCCGCGTCCGCGCCAAAGCCTCTCCAAGTGTGCCGGAGCGAACACGTGCGTCAGATCATGGTAATTACCGTTCGTTAGAGTTCTTTAGACCCACCTGTGATATTTGTATGGAATCCAGACCTGAATCAGGTTCACCTCATGCTTTTCACCGTTCATCCCAATAAATATACTGATTCAGAGCTCAGGTATGATACCTCATAATGATCAATGTATATTCACTTGTTTTGGCGTACTTAAGTTTTGAAATGCCTTAATTTTTACTTTTTCGCTAATCCTAGAGGGCCTCTCATGATGAGTGGATTGGATGATATATCCACGGCATGGATAAGCCCACATTCCATCTTGGAGTTTATACCATGGGAATCCTCCTCCTCAATCTCACCCACATTTCCCTTCGTTGTGGCCCAAACCTATTCATGAATCATGATGTATTTTGGGCTTAGGCCTGACACGAAGGCTCATCCAATGGACCGGTTGGATGGAAATGCACCTGAATCTAAACAATGGCAGTTATCATTACCATATTCTCGAACGGATGTAATTATATTCGACGATAGTGGCGGCATCACGTACTAGCGTCCGAAAGTTGGGCGGGCCCCACTCGTTAGATTCAGTGTCCCGAACGGAGACACACGATAAGGCCGGTAGATTCAGGAGAGAATTATGTGCGGCCTTTACCGTGGGGCCACCTTGATGCATGAATTCTATATCCACGGTTCATCCGTTTTGCAAAAACCCTTCAGGAGATGAGCCCACAAAATGATGCAGATCTAGTCTTACGGTAGACCGTAGCATAGGAAACAGTGGTCATTGAATGCACTACATTAAAAAATTAATAAGGCCCACCATAATATTTTTCGTAAAAATTATTAGTCATCCAGCCTATTGATAAGATCAGGTAAACATGGATGAGAAAAAAATAATTTAATATTAGCTTCATCCAAAACTTTTAGGCTCATTAATGGTCAGTCACCACTAGTTTGGATTATATGGTCCACTTGAGAATTAGATCTACTCCATTTTTGTGATTATGCCCTAAAATAATGTTAGCATGGATATTGACTACA
This sequence comes from Magnolia changhungtana, assembly GCA_030180095.1. NCBI lineage: Eukaryota > Viridiplantae > Streptophyta > Magnoliopsida > Magnoliales > Magnoliaceae > Magnolia > Magnolia changhungtana. Next base: position 10,863,857 of record JASAUF010000662.1, read on the forward strand.
CACGCGTTGGGGTGCACCCATCCCCGTGATATGGGCTGCACTGTCTTGGGTGAAACCGGCAATGCACCCAACCCACTTACGATTATTAATTAAAATAACGCATTTATAAGTTATGACAATTATGACGTTACAAAAATGATGACTTCGGTATTTGATGCCATCATTTTTTTAGCCTTCACAGTATTATTCGGCTTTTTCCGCAACAAAAAAGCTCATCCGCCCGCCATCCCTTCGTACGGCGATAATATGAGGGCTTCTTAAGAATGGGCTCCTCTATATGAACAATTGAGACCACCCATGAATTCATAGTAAGGTCATTTCAAACAATTAAAAAATTTATAGTTGTCTGTGACCCATAACCGTACGAGTATTGTGTTCTAATTTCATACTATTTTCACCCATATGGTCCACATGTCATGAGTTCTGCACTCAAACTTCATCCTATGTCGTGAAATTAAAACTAACTTCATGTTGACAGTTTAGATTTGTTATAAGACAAGACAATGGGCCCCACGCAAGACGTGGGATTGGTTCAATGTGTGGGTGTCACACCCCAAAATTCGAGGGTCGAGTAGCAACCCAACTCTCGAGTTGCAAAATATCACTTATGCAACATAGATGATGATGATTGAATGTTGTCTATGTCAGTGCAATAAACATGAGTGAGATTATACCAAAACAGTAATTCATACTCCAGATCAATTGTATAAAGGCAAGCAGAAGACTGAAACTGTATATATAAGGTATGTAAAGAAACAAAACCATCTCAATCTCCAGAGTATGAACACTAACTGAGTAACCATATACATGTATTGTTTCTGAATCAAAAGGTCAAAATACAACTAAAAAGATAAATCCTGAAATCCCCGCGATCCAGTCAGCCTAAGCAAAGCCGTCTGAGTACTGCATGTATGAGAACTCGTCCTGGTCCTCATCGTAGTCTGGCTCAGCCTCCTGAATCGACGTATCATCTACACCTGAGACAGAGTCTGGTTGGTGTGTACAACACCGTCCCGTAACGTGGGAGTGAGTAGCTAACTCAGTGGAACAATAAAGCATAGGTTAACATGTTATCAATTCAGTCAAGCAGTAATGATAAAGCAGTACAATTAAACAATCCTAACTACTCTTATTTAATGCAAGTATGAAACGACATAATGAATGCCCTTGCCAAACCACCCTCATGCGACACCATCTTACGTTCACGATATGCGTTCATCCCTCAGTGCTTCACATCTACCAGGCACATGCAGTGCGATGATGAGCATGATTACCGAGTAGTTATTAGTCATTTCAAACAGCAGAATTGGGAAACTAAGGTACCTCTCTTGTATCGTTCCTAAACATGATCCATTCTAGGGTCGTCAATCCTAGTTAATCTCATACGATAATGTGTTTCTAGGTCACTGTAGAGGCTGTCAGGGCTGTTACGCACAATGGTTACACCACTCCCCCATCACCTCTTTAACGATTCATCACTATACAGATACAGGCCTAGTTCATACTCTATACACCGCGGTAAAACTCGTCGCCTCACCGCAAATTCAGAGTATGCTCGAGGTCACTACAAAGGGCTGTCAGGGCTGTTACACACAATGGTTACACCACTCCCCCATCACCTTATCAATGTAGGCCGACAGCACGAATATAGTGTCCCATACCACCATAATCGGCTCACGAGTCTAGTTGCTCACTAGTCACTACGGAGAGACACGTGGCCCCAGCGTAGGCCGATAGCTAGACCACGGTGTCCCATACCACCATGCCCGGCTCATGAGTCTTAGCGGATCGAGGTACCATGGTTAACGGGATTTTCACTGGTAAGTTTGGTACCCTAGGTTCAAGCAGTAGCGTCCAAACATGGTGAACATACATTAGACATATCGGGTTACTTGACGAGCCTGACTAGCTCGAGTGCACGATCAACTGAACGACATGAAGTGCATAAGCACTTCGCGTGGCCTAACCACTGTCGCCAATTGAAGTACAACTCGGGTTTGTCAAACACATCTTACGTGACGAAATGAATCTCAACCACAAACTCAAGTCTGGTACCGAATATCTGGACTATAATCATAGTCCCAAACGCAATCAATCCTTATTAAAAGCATATGGAGTAAAGCATAATAAACAAAGTAATTCAAGCAAGGTAACAAGTATATCATAAAGTATGTTATAAAGCATGTTCTAAAACACTATATAAATAAGAATACAAACACATATATTTCATAAGTAAGCGGTTAAAGTAAACAACCACATGGAGAAAATCATAAACGTCTCTAAGGTAGTTGAGAATCCCATCTCAACACCTACCTAAGGCACCTTCATCCAAACACTTACTCTCACAAGCATTTTCACAAACACTTATAATACATTATTATCACATACATAGTGTATATTAGCAAAACATGTATTAGGGCGAGTCCTTTCGCCAAGCAAGTATTTTACACATATATAATATATTCATACAGCAAATAATCATGGCAAACACATCTCCAAAATTTATACGTATACAATACTTTTTAGAATACACTATTTCTATATTCATAGTGTATATTAGCAAATCATGTATTATGGCGAGTCCTTTCGCCAACTAAGTATTTTATCCATATATATTATATTCATACAACAAATAATCATGGCAAACACATTTCCAAAATTTATACGTATACGGTATTTTCTACAAATACCTAGAATATATAAATTTTCATATTCTTCGTCTTTAATCGAAACAAAATACAGACAGCACTTTGTACATGTGCAATTGTATGCAGATCATGAATCTATCATTATCTGACATTGAAAGTGTTGAAAACCGTAACCTATACACCTAAAGTCCTCACCTTTTACCGTAGAATCGTAACGAATACGATAAGTTTGCTAAGCTTCCGTATTCGACAGTTTGGTAACCTATAGAATGAAATAGGTTAGCTATTTCATAACCTACAACCTTCACAACTCCAAAACAGATTACGGTTAGGGTTTCTTACTTAGAAACGAAGTCAGATTCGCCGGGAAAGCGAGTGGTGGAGCTTGGGTAGCGGCAGGAAATAGTAGCAGGGAATTTCTCCCACTTCTCTCACTCTTTCTCTCTCTTTTCTCACTTCTCTCTCTAGGGTTTCTCTCAAATTCGTATGGCTGTGAGAGAGAGGGTTCTAAGGTTCTTATATAGCCTAAAAACATTTCAAAATAGACTTGTGGACAAGGTATACTTAGGTTATAACCAAAGCGACACTTTTCCAGCTCAACGGAGGACTTCTGGCGGGCCTCCTTGAGCCAAAGGTCGGACTTAAGCTCACAGACCTTGGATCCAGGTGGAGTTAAGTTTTTGTTTCAGTCGGAGTCCCAGATCATGCATGGCGGACCAGTTTCAGTTCAACGATCCGTGAAACCCGATCTGAAATTCCAAGTACATGGATATGTTCATGAAATTTTTCCTGATCCGAGGGTGTATTTGGGTCAGATTCTGACGGTCTGGTTGCTTACAAAATGCCCGCAAGTAACAAGTCTCAGATTACTATTTGAGATATTTATTTTGTAAGGCGGTCCTAAATCCTTAACTTCGTATTATTCAGACTCCCGCTGTGCGGTCCAGATCTGATATGGAGTTTCAATCTACTCCCGAGAGCAGTCGAGTAATGAATTTGATCCTAGATTTTAGGGTAACCTAGCGTCAATGATTCTACAAGTTTTGGGTCTTGCAGATCATATTTAAAGTGATTCAAACGGATTTCATGGCTAATCTAGTTTAGCACTTAGTTAACTTTGTCAAATTTCTAAAGGATTTAATCCTAAGTAATTTTTGGTCGAGGTGGTACTCGAGCCATTGTACAGAAATTTTCGAGTCGTTACAGTGGGGCCCTTGGACGGGAAAGGCCAATTTGGCATTTTCTTCTCTCTCTTTCATTCATCCTTGATGCAATGTCTTGCCTCGTAAGTTGATTGGAAGAGGTGATTGTCAATCCTACCCTTTACTTGGTTTGCTCTGTTAACTTGTTTCGAAAAATCATGGGACATGGGTGGGTGTTGATTTCATAGTTGTCCAAGTTGTCTTCGATGTTGTAATAGAGATATAAGTAGACTTTTGGTCGGAGCTATTTCCTTTATCCTAGTACACGTTTGATGTCTTCTTCCCTCAGACTTTGGATCATACCGTCAAACTATTTCCATGAGATAATGGTTGGTGTAGATTTAAAGGGAGATGCATAGTAGGCTCCACAAAAATTATCTCAAAAGGTGTATATAAGACAAGAATGCCCCATTTTAATTAGCGAGGAAGTTATTTTGGTGAGTGGGAACCACTGCCCTATAAGGTAGTTATGACGGTTAGTGCCAACTCCGTGGGATCCACTTCAATGAGTTAACAGCGTGCATCCGGCATCATTACTTTCATTATGGCATCGTTACTTCAATTCTGCCGAGTTTCCAACGACTTTTTCGATACTTTCTTCATGGCATTGGGGAAACACATGCTTTATGTTTTTTAATATATACGGATCATAACCAACGGTGATCCTGTTTCAAATGTAAAACGGAGATGCACATTAAATATGGGGATATCACAATTCCAATACTAATAGACGAAGCAATTTTCCTTTCAGGTACAACAAAGTTTAAATATCATGGCTATCCGGCACATATGTTGCTATTATGATGGGGAGCTAGTATATGAACCAGGAAAATGGGATTACAATGATGGCAAAAATAAGATTTTCCTTGCGAACAGTGAAATTATATATGATGAGCTATTATCTACAGTGCACAAGATTATGAACATAGTACCTAAGGAATACAACATTATAAATTATTTACCTTATGCATGGCACCATCTCAGTTGGTCTACAAATTATGATAGACGACGACAATGTCATGGCATATATGATTATCTCCGCCATGACTTCAAAATTTAGACACCTATTTTTGTAGAGAAAGCTAGACATACAAAAGAGCCCGTTGCGGTAGATCTAAATGTGTTAGTAACAGCCGTAGATACCTTTGTACATGAAAAAGACTACATAAACTTTCGTTCGCGATATCGTGCAGACATCCCTGCCCCATTAACCATTTCACTTATTCAAGATACAGGGTTTGACAATTTTGACGCTCCAACTTTTTAACTGATCAATAGCCAAGGCTACATGAACTTCCCTCCACATGATCGTGCAGACATCTCTTGCCCATCAACCAATTCACATATTCAAGATCCGAGGTTTGATGGTTTTGAGTAGAGTTGGGCATCAGACCGAGTCGGATCAGATTGGGTCCAACTCGATTCGGTCTGAAATCTATATGGGCTAACCCGAACTCGATCCAATCCAGGACCAAGTCCGGGACATCTGACTTGAACCGATCTGATACATGGTTGGCCTAACCCAAACCGAGTTCGACTCGGTCAGGGAAACCGAGTCAGATCAGGTTGGGTATGGTTTGGATCAGATTGGGATTGTGGGTCAAACTATGAGGTATGTGTTTTATTAAAACCATCCATCTATTTAGAGAGTTCATCTTAAGGCTTGAGCCAAAAAATAAGACAGATCTAAAGATCAGTTGGACCACACTGTAACAAACAATGGGGGATTGAATGTTTACCATTGAAACCCTTTTGGAGATCATGGAAGTTTCGGATTAATATGAAAAATAAGGCTTGAGCCGAAAAATAAGACAGATCTAAAGATCAGTTGGACCACGCTGTAAAAAACAGTGGGGGATTTAACGTTTACGATTAAAACCCTTTTGGAGATCATGGAAGTTTCAGATTAATATAAAATTTGTTTTTCCTCTTCATCCATGTATTGTTAACCTTATTAACAGATTAGATGGAAAATAAATGTTATGATGGGCCCCACGAAATTTTTAACGGTGAAAATCATTATCCTCGCTGCTATTTTCGGCGTGGTCCGTTTGAGCTTTAGATATGATTCTTTTTTTTTTTTAATGCTCTAAAATAATCACGAAAAATGGATAAACGATATGGATATAATAATACATCATTGTGGGGCCCATGTAATTTTGATCTCATTTGAACCGTTCATAGAACTCGGAGCTCGAGGCGTGTCTCCATTTGTCTTTGCACGACACGCATCTACACCAGCTGTAAGCTGCTGTGTTGACGTGCTATGCACGAAATTGCACTGTGTGTAACTCAGTGGACTCTTATCGTACTGAGTAAACTCTGTTGGGGCCCACCGTGAATGCATGTGGTTTATCCACGCCGTCCATTCGTTTTTTCCAGATCATTTTAATGGTTGAACCCAAAATTGATGTATATCCAAAGCTCAGGTGGACAATACCACAGGAAAAAGTATAAGTTTTGATTTTCACCATTGAAAAATTTATAAGGCCCAAGTGATGTTTATTTATCATCCAACCTATTCATAAGATAAATATATGTGATAAATATTCATAAGAATCACTCCGGATCGGATTGGATTTGTCCGGATCGGATCCATTCAGTTCAGATCGGTCCGGATTAACCACAATCTGAACTCGATCCGATGAACGGTCAGATCTGACTAATCCAACTCGAACTGCACCGATCCAGGCCTTCGGTTTGGTTCGGATTGGGTCAGATCTGCTGAATCGGGTCAGTTTGTGCCCAACTCTAGTTTTGACGCGCCAACTTTTCATGAATTGATAGCCAAGACTGTATGGACTTCCCTTCACATGATTGCGCTGACATATCTGACCCATCGACTAATTCACCTAAGCGAGATACGAGGTTCAACAGTTTTGAGGCGCCAACTTTTCAACGAATTGATAGCAAAGACTAACGAACTTCCCTTCATAGGATCGTACAAACATATCTTGCTCATCAACCAATTTGCTTATTTCAGATCCGGGGTCTAACAATTTTGACACGCTACCTTTTAAACGGATTGATAGCTAGGACCGCATAGACTTTCCTTCACAAGATCGTGCAGACATCCCTGGCCCATCATTCTATTCACTTATTCGAGATCCGAGGTTCAACAATTGTGAGCAATCATTAACTCCATGGAGTCATACTACAATAGATGTCATCTTCGAGCCATCTAAAATGTCGCCGCTTAACATATGCAAAGTCGACACTGCATTCATTAACGTGGAATTTCCTGCATATGCGGCTTTTGTTGATGATCCTAGTGGAATAGTCGTCGAACAAATGTAACAGCCCGTACTTTTCAGTACTTGGGTGTTACTGTGTAACCTAATACGCACGTTCATTCCAACCTAGATCTGACCGTTAAAAACAATCCCCACCCATATATCAAGTTACCCACCTATTGTTATTTAGGATAAGCCATTAGATGTGTTAATGACTATATTAGGAAAGAATCTGAACGTCAGACAACGTCCAATTGGGCTAACTAAGCTGCAAAAATATCAGCTTCAGAACTTGAGTCACTTGATCCACCGTTTCTTAAGACTCATGGTCAATATTTGGGTGATCCATCCCCAAAAATCACAAACTAAATTACCTAATTGCAGAATCAACAGTACAATTTTAACTGGGATAAACTAGGTACCCTAAGAACCACTCGAAATCAAAATTAGGGGCAATCAAACCGTCGAATTGACGAAAACCAACAAGATAACTCAAATTAATTATGGCCCACCTAAACCTTGGATCTACGTCATCTTTGGCTGGATGTCTTAATAGGACCCACAGAGTCTGATGGACGGACCTGATATGCCAAATCACCAGTGTGGACACCACCTGGGGTGCGTGTACACAAAGCGTGCTTGCACCGCAGTACACTAAACCCGTCAAACCGTGTTGACCCGATGGGATTTCGAAAAAGAGAGATTTTCTCTCTTTCCACCAGTGTTTCCCGCCAGCAAGTAGATGTGTCCATTTTTTTTTAATAGGACCCACCATCCAGTCATTTTTGGATGATCCAAACTGTTCATCTTGTAGAGGACATAAAACAGGCCAAACCCCATCAAAAGCTCACGTTGATATCTCTGTATGTACACACCGTTTTAGGCACAAGATTGCATGCATGCGAGTGTTTTTCCCCAAACGGAAATTCCATTGCGCTGCCAGATTGGCAAACCAAGCTAGCTAGACTTCTTCGATCTTGGCCATTCATTCAAACAAATCCAAGAGCCTAGAAAGCTCAGTTATAGCGATTAGGTTTTTTCTTCAAACAACTACTCAGGATCGGTTGTGGCAGAGGAAACTCATACCTTATCTAAGATTTCATCATAGCCTTCCAAACATGGACCCCACATTGATCACTGACCACATCTACACCATCCAAATGTATCAGATCATCAAATCAATAGACCGTAGAAGATCCGCCATTGATGGCTGGATCATCTTCCCCATTGAACCCGGATACCCATCATCTACAGTCGGCCCCATCTCTCCATCAGAGCCATTCATCTAATGGACCATGGTATTAGACCACATTTGTTACATTAAATTGCAGCAATGCAATCAAATCCGGATGTACCATCAGAAAAATCTCCGCGGTTTAGAGTCGTTAAGCCTTAACTATCCTAGAGATTAGTAGCATTTGAATCCTCTAGAAGAGGATTAATCTATTCTATAAATACCCGCCTTTTAGGGCTTCCCTTTCCAAAAATAGAAAGGATAAGAGAAAAGGAAAACGCCGCCGCACTGAGTTAAGTTGGCTCGGTATGAGTCGCTGCGAGATCGAACCGAGTCCAGGTCCTCTGAGTCGAGCAGCAAGAGAAAGAGGGAGAGAAGTAGAAGAAGGAAAGGAAAAAGAAGAAGAAAGAAAATATAAGAGTAGAGGCCGTGCGTTTCTAGGTTGCCATCGAGCCAACGACTCAACCTTTGACTCAGGACTTGTCTACGCTCGACCAGACCATGGTGTTGGTCGTCGCTGACCTAGACTCGTTCCAGAGTTCTGGAGAAGGAAGAAGGAAGCAAGAAGAAAATTAAAATGAGGGAGGGAAGCCTATCGTGCCGCATCAGGTGGATTGAGCCAAGTCGCAAGCTGTGGTCTGTCCAAGTCTGGTTCACGCCAAAGGTAATGTTGGACGTTCCAGCAAGAGGGGAAAAGAATGAAGAAGAAGGATGAAACATAAGAAGAGAAGAAGAAGAATGAAGGAGAAGGAAATAGAGAGAGGATATAAGTCGAGTCGAGTTCGACTGCTGCCAAGTCAGGCTACCACGACTCAGTTGAGTCACGGTCCAAGTTTGGGCGGAGTCTGAGCCGCGTCTGGGCCACATCCAGACCTATTCAAGTTAAGAGTAGAAAGAGAGAAAGAGGAGGAAGATATGGAAAGGAAGGAGGAAGAAAGGAGGAAGAAAGAAGAAAGAAGGAAGTCCGAGTGACTCACCTGAGTCGACTCATCGAGTCAGCCCCTGAAACACATTAACTAGGCTTGATTTAGGTCAGTTCAGCCCATTTAAGGCCAAGAATTCTATTGTGGTGTTACATTGTGTTTGATTCAAGTTGAGGAACCAAGTTTCGGCACCGAGTCGAGTTAACTCGGTTTGGACAAGGTAATTAATCTCATAGATTTTAAAATTTTAGCTTAAATTCCAAGAGAGCAATCATTGAACTATGTTATTCTCATATTGAATTCGAATCACCTTCTCTAAATAACAAATTCATATTATATTGTACACTATATAATATTTAGGTTTGATCTTAGGGAATGGCATTGCGATCTAACTAAACAAACGGTTTAAAGTATGATTGAAATTGGATTCATGAACATGTGCGATCAATTCCAACTACATATGAAGTCGATTCGACTCTTGAAAGGTGAGGATCACCCTTCAAGCTTTCCTACGTCATGATAGCTAGCTTAGTGCATTTGGTTTGTTGATTGCTTAATATAGTACAATGTGGAAATAATGATGAATGTTAGTTCCATTGAGTAATCCTTTATAAATGTGACATGTTTAGATTTAAATTTAAGCAATTTAACATGCTATGAATCTCTAGTATCCCTATTTTGATGCGTAGTTACATGTGTGAGTGTTAATGACATTGTATGTGGCTTGTTCTACCACTTATGCTTGCTTGATGGTGTTTTTAGGAAATTCTCGAACTAGTGGCCACCCGTGTTATGGATTAAATAAATTTACGTTGTGGACTCATCATCTTGTGGATCATTTGTGCCTATTTGGCTTTTGAAAAATAATCCTTTCTTATCGCACCATAAAATAAAATATTCGGCCCTTGCGGCTTTTATGGAACAATTGCCACATGTGGCTTTAATTGTTTGTCTTTGTATAACTTTGCGATAGTAAGTTTCACTTGTTGGACTACGATTGGCCACTAGTTGAGTAGGTTACCTTTAAATATCCTATTTGTTAATCTCATAAGCTAGGGATGGTGGAATGGGACACTATACCTGAGCTGTCAGCCTATGCTAGGTGACAAACCCCCCATAGTGACCTGTGAGCTTTCTTAAAATGATTGTTTGAAATTGAAATAATAATGGTTGGGCCAATCATGCATTTTCATGGCATGTAGACTTTTTCGGGTACCTAGTCCTCCTTGGGTGTACCTTTGAGTACTTTTCCGGGAGACTAGACCACCTTGGCTCGTTGCATAGTCTTTTCCGGGTGACTGGTTCTCCTTGGGCGTACCTTTGTGTACTTTTCTAGGTGGCTAGTTCTCATTGGGCGACTTCGTTGCATAGTCTTTTCCGGGTGATTGGTTCTCCTTGGGCGTATCTTTGCATACTTTTCCGGGTGGCTAGTTCTCCTTGGGCGACTTCGCTGCATAGTCTTTTCTAGGTGACTAGTTCTCCTTGGGCGTACCTTTGTGTACTTTTTCGGGTGACTAGTTCTCCTTGGGTGACTTTTTTTTCTAGTTGGATATGCATTCCCAGGTCTGCGAGCATGTGCATGCATTCATGCATTTAAATAAGATTATCTTGTATGATTTATTTAATAAATACGTATATGATGAACTGTCACGCCCCAAACTCAGAAACCGGGCTCACAAAATTCTCGAGCCTCGAATCTGGTGCCGACAACCTCTGTAGTACCCCATTCTCGGTTCCCATCGTCTATACGGCATATTCCGATCCTTGGATCCTATAAGAAGGATTTTCCAATGTACATTTAACTCTTAATAAGCATAACCACAAGTTTACCCAAATCACAAAGGCAACATCATCATCGCATATCCACTAATATAAACATTTGAATACAGTACTGAAAGGAAAATACATATGACAAAATCAAAGCTCTAGAGGTCTGCTGCATGCTCCAACCTCAACGCTGCTATAACCTAACGCTACCTACACGCATCTATCGTGTAAAAGCTTATAAAAAGCTTAGTGGGTGGTGAAAGTGTGTGCACAAGATAAGTGCCAAATAAGTAATATCAGAGTAATCAGAGTAAACGAAAATACTGATAAGCCCATAATTCATATAATATCAGGAATATTGGAAAGATCATAAATCATACGATATTAGAGTAATGCGAAAACATGCTGATAGGCCCATAAATACCACCAGCCTTATTCAGACTATGCGATGCAAAAATATAATAAAATAATATCATATACTGATAAAGCAATATAGATCAGTTATGCAATGCGGGAACAGTAAGCCAAATATCAGATGCCGATGATGCAATGCAATATGCGGTGCGAATGAAATGACCAAGCTGGAGTAAAGTCAGGATGACAGTACGTAGTATCACAGGCTATGGGGTCCACCACAAGGGACTTCTATCCAAACCAGTCCCATACCTAAATTTGGATAGCCGGACTCAATGTAGTAGACTCCTGATTTCAAGTTAGTCACGCGTCTAACCAAAATTCTTGCCATTACGAATGTACACAGTAATTAGTTGTGCACCACCAACCCGAGTGGATAGTGAATAAATGAATGAATGAATATGCAACTCCTACTCGATAAGTTCACATATCAGTATGGTTTCTCTCTGGGATCATCACCGGGGTCTAGTGCACTCTACATGCAACCGCCGCCCACTCATGCGCGAACATGCAAGTAGAAAAGATATCACCATCCGCCTAGCCAGTAGTCAGCCAATATCTACCCGGCACGTCGATAGCGGACCCATTTACATGCTGGTCAAACTCAGTCTAGTAATGCCCCCTACCCTCAGGCGGGTAAGGCCAAACCCCCTCCCAACCAACTACGACACAGTGGGAGACACGGCCTCCTGGTATTCGGCCCTCATACGCTCATATATATCTACTTGGTCTCGACATTGAGGCGTCTCCTGGCCATAGAGGTTTAGGAATTTTCACCCAAGGACATCTATGATGCCCGTATGCTAGAACCAAATATTTTCGGTGTCCCATCTGGCCATTCATGATATGCCTGCAGAGGCTAATGCCCTGATATCAATAGGGCGTACGTAGTCATAACACATAATGCAAGATGCGTGAGTCATACAATCCAGTCGTGCATCATCCTGCACATACCGTGCACTCATGTGAGATAACCTCCACCTATCAGGGAGTCTCATAACAACCTGCCCAATGACATATGCAATGGTCAACCACATCTCATAACAAACATGCAGATGATGCGTATGGGCATGTATCATGATGCGTTGCTGTCACATACTCATAATCGTTATTAATAACTAGCATCAACAATTGGCCTCGACAATGTGGACATTTAACCAACATTACCCTTAAGGAATGACTCACATAGAACCTAATATATAGTGAACCCATGACCTCACACAAGGGCCCAATATACAACACCATGGGCCTCACTCAAGAACTTAATACACGTCACGATGGGCCTCTCTCACGGACCTAATATACATCACGACGGGCTTTATCGACTGGCCCTCAAATGCACCACAATGGGCCTCATCACGTAGGCCTCATATACATCACATTAGGCCTCAAACACGGGCTGCATATACTTCACATTGGGCCTCAAACACAAGCCGAATACACATCACAATGGGCCTCAACTACGGGCAGCATATACATCATATGGGTTTCGACAATTGGCATCGGCAATCGAAATCGACCTCGACGATTGAAATTGGCCTATACAATTGGCCTCAACAAATTGGCATCGGCCTTGATACTTGGTCTCGACAATCGGAATCGGCCTCGACAAATCAGAATCGATAATCGAAATCGACCTATACAAACGGCCTCGACAAATCGGCACCGGCCTTGATACTCGGCCTCATCGGAATCGGCCTCGACAAATCGGAATCGACAATTGGAATCGGCCTATACAATCGGCCTTGACGCTAATCGGTCAATTGACCATGACAATCGGAATCGATCGATAATCAGCACCGATAATCAGCATATAAACAAGGCAAGGTCCATAGATGATCAACCGATCAACCATAGTATAAAGATCGACACTCGGTTGTGGTTATATGAAATCCGATAGCACGGAGTCATCCGTCTACGGCGAATGGGACCCACTTATTTGAGTTGACCCACAAGAGAATAATGAGAATGGGCCTAACAAGGCCTAAGGAAAGGTCACAATGTGGACATCCAACCATCATTGCCCATCAATGTAGACATCTAACCAACATTGCTCCCAAGGAGTGGCCTACATAGGGCCAAACATATAGTAGGCCCATGGCCTCACACAAAGGCCTAATATACATCGCAATGGACCGCATGGCATGGGCCTAATACGTCACATCAAGCCTCATCAAATGGGCTGCAATTGCATCCAGGTGGGCCTTAACGGATGGGCCACTAATACGTCAAGGTGGGCCGCATTTACGGACCGCACCTATGGGTCGCACCATCTACAAGTGGGCCACATCAATGGGCCACAAATACATCCGGGTGGGCCCTATGGATGGGCCATAAATACATCAGGGTACGACCCACCATAACGGATATTCTCCATCTAATCTGATCATAAGGTCACAAAGACCTGGATTAAGGGGGAAAACAAATATCATATTGATCCAAACTTCTCTACACCCAAAAAGGGTTTCAATGGTAGACGTTCAAACCTCCACTATTTTCTGCAGTGGTCTACCTAGTAGACAGTCCGGATATAGAATAAATACATCAATGGTGGGTCCCACCGTCCATATGGACCATGTAGATAATAAATGCATCACGGTGGAGTCCACACTGATGAATGGTGTGGATCAAATCCACACATCGTGGTGGGACACTGTAACACCCCGTACACTTCAGCACTCAGGTGTTACCATGAGAACTTAGCTTCATATAGTCACGAAGTCAATTCGTTTAAATATCCACCTCCATTCAACTTGAATCCAACCAGTAATGGTGATCTCCATCCATAGACCAATTTATCCAATTGTTGAGTTCTAAAGATGAGTCATTGCGTCATTCTAAAACTACACCACGTGCCACAAATCGAATGTCTCAAGTCACACCATCCACCACTCGTTGCAACCTTAATGGCCTAGAGGATGAATTACACTTAAAACGTACAAACTAACTAATCAACCCCTTAAACCACCATTAAGATTCCCTATAGAATTAACTAGGAATCCATGCGAGACTTGAGTATCAGATCTAGAGACGATCTGACCGCCCAATCGGCATAAATTGGTAACGATATCCAAAATGACAAACATTTGTGTGGCCCATGCATGTAAAATGATACCAGTATAAATGGGCAGTGGACCTAATCAACTCACCATCTGAATGAATGATTCTGATAGTGGGGTTGGGCCATCAGATCAGTGAAAATCGTTGGTTGAGGTCCAAGAATTCAAAGTATGGCCCACCTGAACTCCAAATCAGTCCCACCATTGGACTTAGGGTCCTATGCGCATCAAGGAATCAGATGAACAGTTCTGATCATAGATGTGGGCCATATTCCACCTCAAATCAATGATAACTAACATTAATGGCCATGAATTCAGATCATATGGCCCACATAAGTCACAGATCTGCTTCATTCTTTGGGCTGGGCCCTAGTTTAACCCGATGAAATAGATGAACAGAGTGGATTACATCACGGACACCACTGTGGACCCCACCCTTGATGCGTGTGTATGCTGGGTGCGTGTACCCGTGGAGCATCAGGCCACTTGCACGGTCAGACAGGCGCTGACCCGTGCCTGCCCGAAAGAGGAAAGCATTTCCCTCTTCTTTTCTTTTTGAAATTTCGTCAGACAGTCGGACAGGACCGTTCTCATTGAGTTATGGCCCACCACCTTAGGTCCCATGTTTGATTCAAACCGTCTATATTAAAGAGGGCCAAAAGCCCTACAATTCATGACCAATTTCAGCCGTTGGATTGCACACGTGTGCACACAAATCCAGCCACAAATCAAGCCTACAAACACACTGTTTCTGAAAATGGGAAACTGTCTCCTCTCCACCTTGGCAATCCGCGTGAGGCCGAATCCGTTTATCTTGACCTTCCATTTCAAACGGATCCTGACCCTCCAAAACTAGGTTTTTGCTACAAGAGGGAGAGAAAGAACAGCTGTGGGAGAAAACCCACCGCCAGCTCCTCCTTCCGAACCCATCGAAGAAACCTCCCTAAAGCTTCTATCCAAACATTCCCCAAGCTCCCTGAAGCTAAGCCAAACCATCCACAAGTGGTGGAATGGAGAAACAACTGTCCAACCTCAGTTCGCCATTAACAGCCGACTCGTCTTCTCCATCGAGTTGCGCCAACTCAGTCCGAGTCTAAGCTGAGTCCAGGTTCGGACAGGTCCTCTCGAGCATTGAAACAGGGAGGGAAGAAGGAAAAAAAAAAGAAAAGGAAGAAAGAAAGCACGAGAGAGTGGGAGACGTCATTCTCCTCACTGCCAACTCACTGCCGCTGCCACACATAGCAGCTCGAGTTGGGCCGCGTCGAGCCCGGGCGCTGCTGGAAGAACCTGAGCAAGAAGAAAAGGAGAGAAAGAAAGAATAGAGAGAAGAAAGAAAAAGAAAGAAGAAAGGAGAAGAAGGAGAAGAAACAGAGAAAGAGGAAGGGAGAGAAGTTGCACCATGCCTCGGCCACCCATTGACGTCAACAGTGGGTCCCGATCATGAGGTGCGTTACATCTCAACCGTCCATCTGGATGATCGGCCCGCAGGTCATGCCTGCAGCTAATAGCTGCTGTATTGGCGTTAGCAATAGCAAGATCTGTGGGCCCCCTTTAATGTATATGTTTGATATCCATGACATCCGTGTTATGCACGTGGGGCCACCTTGATGATGTACATATCCACACCGTCCAGTAGCAAGCCAAACGTTGTTGGACAGTGGGGACTCGCATCCACTGTTGAAACCTTCTCAGGCCACTGGGCCGTTCATGGGAGGCCCTTGGCCTAGCCCACTACCTGTGTGGGGCCCACCATTCATATGTGTTGTATCTAGGCCGTCTGTTGGATGGACGCACAGCTGGGCCTGGACTCTAGTGAGTTGTCCATCCAGCGGCAGCCCACCTTGAGATAGGGGTTGTATCCATACCCTCTAACCACTTACAGATCATTTTATGGCATTGCAACAGGAATGAAACAGACCTAAATTTCAGGTGGATCCCACCCTGATGTAGTGTTATGTCCACTCCATGCATCTGCGGGTCCCACGTGAGGCCACCATGATTTATGTATTCTATATCTCCACCGTCCACTTGATTAGGACGATGAGATGCCACCGTGATGCATGTGTTTTACAGCCTCACCGTCCCTCTGGACGGTGCTGTGTGGGCCAACCATGATGTATTTACCTTGTAGCCACTTAGTGATAAACAGGTGGGCCCATGCCCCCGGGCCGGCCCTTTGAAAACAGCATAGTAGGTTAGCCCCTTTGAAAACGATGTAGTGGGCCAGGAAGAGCCCAATCTGGTTCTCCTATACATAGCTACTGGACCAGAAAATGGCCCAGTCCATGAGTTGACGGAGAGAATGCATGAGTGAGCCAACTTCCTTTGAATTTCATATTAAATCATATCTAACAATGTTATTATTTACTAAATCCCTATTTAATTAGTAACGATTCTAATCTCATGTGCATAGATCCTCTTGCTTGAACTAACTCAAGTCCAAGACGTTTTAGTGTGGGTGCTGAGTAGAGTTTGTGCACATTGGAGTGATTTAAGATGTCATCTTGAATTGACCAAGGTGAGGACTCACCCTTTGAGTTTCCCACTTAAATTCATTGATCAAATTATAAATGTTGCCTTAATCCTTTCCATTAAGTATCTCCTAAGTTACTTGATTTTGTTACTTAACTTATTATGTGAATGTGTGAAAATAATAACATGATGTGCACCTAATTCCTATGGTAGATAATTAACATATCTCTTTAGTTATAACATGTATAAACGATTTGGTAATAACATGCTATCTTTAGTCGTGCATTGTCAATTAACTGTATGTTTGTCGTTTGTGATTGAGTAACGTAATGAAGGAAACTTGTCATGAACTCACCATCTTGCGGTCCATATTTGACTTACGCGACTTGGATCGCGCATCCTTACTTGTCTTGGACCGCATATTTACCCTACGTGTCTTGGATCGTTTATTTGCCCTTCGTGGCTCTGATGGATTGTAGGTGCCCTTTTGTGGCTTGATGGTTATATTCTCATATCTTGTTGTTTCCTAGCCATCTTATGGTGTTCGCTCGTATTGTGATTTTCGGGTGGAGTGGGTGTTCGCTTAGCGATTTCCTAGCCATCTTGTGGTGTTCACGTACGATTTGATTTTCGGGTGGTCTAGAATTTATATGTTTCTTGTCTCTTCATTTGTCGAGTTCAGTCGTACCATGATTTTCGGATGGAGCAGGTGTTCGCTTAGCGATTTCCTAACCATCTTGCGGAGTTCACATACGATATGACTTTCGGGTGAAGTAAACATTGTGCGTTATTTTCTCTTCATTTGTGGAGTTCAGTCATACCATGATTTTCGGGTGGAGCGGGTGTTCGCTTAGCGATTTTTCAGCCATCTTGCGGAGTTCATGTATGATATGATTCCCGAGTGAAGTAGAGGTTTAAAGGTTGATTTTCTATTCACCTTATGAATTTCACTTGTACCATGATCTCCAGGTGGAGCGGGTATTTCCTTAACGATTTCCTAGCCATCATGCTGTGTTCACATGCAATGTGATTTCGAGTGCAATAGAAGGTCGTATGATTGAGTGTTTGACTTTCTGGATGTATTCATTTATATTGCGATTGCTATTATATTCTGCTTATGATGAGATTCTGTTGATTGCCAAGTTTTTGAGTATATGTTCATGACTATGAAGTGCCCTGTTTAATATATTCATTTTCATGACTTACGATCCTATATGAGATTATGAATGATGAGTGTGCAATCTTAGAGGGTGCTCCTCACTGCGATAGCCATTGACGCTATCAAACCGTAACAGTTGATGGGGGTATAGGGCGAGTCGATGCTGTTCACTAGGTTGCTGGAGTAGATCGAGTAGCTAGGGAGCTAGGCAGGGTCCTTGCAACCCACATTGATTTCCACTGCTAGTTGATAGACTCATGTTTTTGCTTACCTGAACTTTGTTATTTAGGATTGTATAAGTTCCTGTATGGGTGCTACATTTGGAATTTTGGAATGATCAAAATGTTTTATACAATGCATGGTTTATTCTAGCTTCGTTGCTGTTAAATCTGATTAATGATAAATGGTTCAAATTTACACTGGATTTTATAAGCTAACACTCGGGTTTTTGGAAAACGGGTTATATACTCGGGTCCTGAAAACACAAGGCGTTACAGACACACATACAATGGACAGTGTGGAACAACATATTCATCATGCTAAACTCCCACCGTCCAGACAGTGGACGGCTAGGGTAAAACACATACCTCAAGGTGGATACCCACACATGTACGGTGTGGATCCAAGGCATACATCAGGGTAGTGTACCACCGTCCAGATAATGGACGGTGTGAATAAAATACATACATCACATGGGACCCACGTGTTGGGCAGCATGGATGCAACACACGTATCAGGGCAGGCCTCTGGACGGTGTGGCCTTTTCATAAATGTCAGGTGGGTTCCCACATGGGCATTACATACAACAGGTGGATCCCACCATCCCACGTGTTCACCTGAGATTTGGATATATCTCATTCTAATGCCATAAAACTATCTCTGAAAATGGTTGGACGATAAGGATACAATGCATGCATCATGGTGGGTCCCACCGTCTAGGGCCTGGACAGTGTGGATAGAACACATACATCATTGGTGGTTCCCACCAAATGGACTGACAGTGTGGGTATACATACATACCTCAGTGGGTCCCACTTGGGGCCCACCATAAAGTTTATTTGCCATCCAAACCGTTGATATGGTCACACAGACCCTGGATGAAGAGGAAAAAAATTTCATAATGATCCAAACTTCTGGGACACCCAAAAAAGGGTTCCAATGGCAGACGCTCAATCACCTCTGTTTCCTGTGACGTGGGCCACCTGAGTGTTGTATACGACTGATTTTTGGAGGGAGGCCCACTGCCCTAAAGGGGCCACCAATGCACGATGTTGATGTCCAACAGATATCATGGTGGGGCCCACGATGGGACCCCTATTTCCCTGCCTCATTCACGTCCACGACAGCAGAGGACGCTGATGCGCCGTCCTCTGGATAGCAGCAGCAGTGTCTGCTGCTATATATATATATATATTTTTTTGTTTTTATGTTTTCCCACGGTTTTTCTATGGTAGGGCCCGCATCAGGTGGATCTGCTCCATCCATTGGATTCCACGTCTCATGATGGACCAAACAAGCCCAATATTCAAAGTATTTTAGTGTGTAAAAATATCAGAGTGGGCCCTAACAAATTGTGATGGTAAGGATCACTGTTTTCTTTAATACAGCCCACCAGATATTCGGATTAGCTTCATTTTTCAGCTCAACGCACTACACCAAAATCGTGTTTCTGGTACGGCTGGATGTTTGGTTCAGAAACGGCCTAGAGCCATTTCTGATCTGAAATGGTAATGAACCGTACTCGGCTACTTGCTGTTATACTCTTTTGTTTCCATTTTTTTGTTGGTGTGTCCTAATTGAGTGTTTTATGTTCTTATGTATTATGATTATACTTTATTGTTTTATTTTGAAACAGATGGACATAATGGATTTTATTAATAACCTTTGAGTGGACCCCACATGGCCCGAGAACCACGTTATTGTATATACTACAGACTACAGATTATTTTTCCTCATTTCCTTAACGCCAAAACGCCCAAAATCCCTCATTTCCTACAACATCGTCATCTACGTCTCCCTCCCTCTCTCCTCTCTCTCTCTCTCTCTCTCTCTCTCTCTCTCTCTCTCTCTCTCTCTCTCTCTCTCTCTCAATCTCCCTCGATCTCCCTCTCCCAATCTCCCTCGATCTCCCTCTCCCGATCTCAACCCTCTCTCGATCTCCCTCTCCCAATCTCAACCCTCTCTCTCGATCGCCCTCTCCCGATCTCAACCTCTCGATTCCCTCTCCCAATCTCAAGCCTCTCTCTCGATCTCCCTCTCACTCTCGCTCCCTCTCTCTCGATCTCCCTCTCCCTCTTCCGATCTCAATCCTCTCTCTCTCGATCTCCCTCTCCCTCGATCTCCCTCTCACTCTCCCTCCCTCTCCCGATCTCCCTCTCCCTGCAACATCCGTCTCCCTGCATTTCCTCTCATATGAAAGATGCGGTCGTGCATTTGAATCTGTGGAAGAAGGTAATGTGACGTCTGCTTACTCCATGAAATTGAAATGACGTCTTTTAGAATCTCTCATCATGAATGTGCATGTTATAATCTTCCGATAGATATTTGTTTTGGTGTATTTATAAATGTTTATGAACATGTAATTTTGCATTTTGTGGGGTTTTCAGACTGTTTTTATCCAATCTGGAAATCTACTCGAGTTAGAAGAAAGTAACTAAAAGGATAACGAATAATACATATCTGCCATTGGCTTGGCAATTATTTTTGAATTAGAGGTTGTTGGATCGAACACTACCTGATAGAGTTGTTTTTCTTTTTAAAAGAAAGCAAATGAACACCTTAGTTGATCGGGATTTCCCAACTGGTCTCGACTAGGACTCTCTGGTCCAGTTTGGGTTTCAAACACTGCATTAAACTGGAATTTTTGGCTTAAAAGATGGCTATTTGTTCCATCTGAACTTGGTGTGGTGCAAGTTTTTTGAAACTGCATTATCAAAGGTCCCATTTTTCAGCCTTGTGTGCGCCAAATCAGTGTCCAGATTCAGGTTGGATGTGAAACACTGGGGATGTTGATTTGGGGAGAAAAGCATCCTGCCTGGGCAGAAAAATCAGGACATGGAAATGCAACCTTTAAGTGCATGGGGTTGATATTTCTTGTAATTAGGAGTTTGATTTCATTATTCACTTCACTTGGTCCCTTTTTAATTAAAAACAGGATATAAAGCTCAGACCACCATTCTGGGTGGATAAGTAGGTCCAAATATCCTTTAGATAAAATAGTAGAGACCTCACTGTTCTCTTAGAATTTTTCTACAAAGGCCTTTGAATATATCAATTCCTGGCATTTTTTATTGCATAGTTCAAAAACTCACTGACTCGACTCAAAACTCGAGGGAGTAAACTCTGACTTGCTGAGATTTTTAGCTACATCACTGGGAAACTTGGTTGTGGCCCTGACTCGACCTCACCGAGATTGTATCCTGTTTTTGTTTGATAGATTTTGACTCTAAATTTTTATTTTTCAGAGAAATCAACAGTAGAGAATGCAGGACAAAGTCCGCATTGACCAATGGTAATCCAGGTTCAATTCTCTCTACCTTGTTAGGCATCTGTATACTTGGGTTTATTTTCATGGTATTTTGATTATTTACAATGGCACCTTCTTTATTATTATTTTTCTCCCCTCGTCATTTTTGGTGGCGATAAAGCAAACATGTTCTACATGATAAATACAATTACTAACTAGACAATGTATTGTGCTTGTATTCCATTTATCTGAAAATGGCTTCCAGTTTTCCCATTCCCATCTACATTTGGCTAGCATTTCTCATCTTTGCTCGGGCACTTGAACGGATTATAGGTGGTTGCTTTTGAAAAAGATAAACTTTAGATACTCTGGCAGTGTGATGGATAATAAGTACCAGTTTAGATGAAACCAGAAATTACTCTTACTTGCTCGTCCAACTATTGTATTTCCTGACATTTATGACAGGGTTAAATAAATAACATCCAATAGTCTTATTTTAAAAAACAAGCGTCCACTTTGTACTATTCAACCCATCTGGTTTTTAGCCTGTAACTTTGCCACAACTGTTCTTGCACAATCTCATAGTTTATTTTTTTATTTAATATTTGCCACATGTATCATTTCTAAGTGTCTGCATGTCAAATGTTATATCCAGCCAGAGTATCAAATAACATTCTCCATTGGATAAAGGCTAGTATCCATTTAATGTTCTAACTATTACACCCATCTCTTTATATCACATGACATCATCAACATGATTAAATATCTTTCAGTATGTTACCAGAAAAAAAAAACATTTTTTGCCTACTTTTGAGGTTTTTATGCTTCCAATGGCTTATTATTTCTATTCTCAGTCAGGACTGTGTAATTATGGATGATAGGTTATGCTTTAAACTTCATTGATCTAGTGAAAAATGAGAGTTTCATTGATGTAGGTCATACTTGTACATAGGACCAGTTTGGCGGTTGTCCATTGCTTTTTGTGGTCCACATAATGAGGGGATTGGTCTGATTTTTGCATCTTTGTGGTGGGGCCAAGCAATGAGTGCATCATCACAGTTTTTGCATTTATGTATTTCTATTTTATTCATGAATTACTTTACTATGAATAATTGCACATCATTTTTAGGCTTTAACCAGAGATTTAATTTGTACTTTCTAGATTTTGTAGGTGATGCTGCTTGCATATTTCAAGCGATTGATGAGAGAGTTTACACATATGCATGACCAAGCTATTCATCCAACCTGATTCTTGGACCAAGCATAAGTTGTGGGTAAGTTTTACTAACATGTGTGTGAAGCATTGCTCAAGTTTTTAGAACTTTTAGCATAAAAATCAAGTGTTTCCTTAATTGTCTATTTGCGGCCCACCAACCCAAGGATTCAAAGGAAACCTCAGGGATTCATCCATTTTGGACTCATCATGTGTTATTAGTTGTTACTGATAAAGGTCCTAGAAGGGGTCCTATTGGTGCTACAACTTCCATTTGAAACATCCCTGAGGTCCTAAAAGGGAATTGATGCAAATGGATAAATTCTGGGCATTTTGAAGGAATGGGTTTTCACTTAATCCATCACATTAGAGCATTGGTTTCTTTGAACAGAAATGTTTATGTAGGTGGAGGAAGTTGACGGTTGGATTTGTCTAGCCTTACATGTGTCAGATTTTGGGCTGTCCTTCTGTTGGACGCTCACCTTGAAAATCAAGTTGCAACACTCATCAAGTAAGTACATGTGTACATCTTGATGTCGAATTGCCCGAGCCAGACGGATATCATTCGACTTTAGGCGAAGTTGGAATTGGCTCATTTGTTGCATGGCATCATTGCTTTAATGAGTTCACCAATTAGCGACAATAGTCTAATGCTTTTTTGGACACTTAACCTTTTTGGACTGTATATATGTTTTGATTGTATAGTTTACTTGATTAGTTGTTTCTATAGACTGGACATGATAGATGTTATGCAGGTTTGTGAGAAATGTGTTGATGGCTTCGATCATCACTGTAAGGTAAGGAATTATATCACAGATAAAACACTTTACTGAAAGTAGACTCTACCAGTTTGGCTAACACTGCATTGTTGTTGCCAGTCTCTGAAGGTGGAATTCATGTGTTTAGAGGAGTAGAATTTGGGAATGATCAGCAGCATTCTCAGCAGCAGCTGGGTGGGTTACCTCATTCAGCTGATCATCACCATCCAAAAGGTCAGCATTTGAATCTTTGCTTTGATTTCTTTGATTGGTATTATTGTTTTTGTAGTGTTTGTTTATTGAAATATGTTGGTATTTTGGTATCTGAGATTCTTCTGTGATTTCAATGAGATTTTGTTCTAAGCTAATCCTAAACCTAAACTTAAAAACCCAAACCTTGATCAGGTTGCATTTACATCTGAGGGAATTAAAGATGCTCAGCAGACAGTATGTTTTAAAACTTCTCCTGGTAAAATTTGGTGATATAATTGTGTGCCAAGCATTCACTGAGAGTATCTCCCACCACCTGTAAATGGTAGGTGAGAATCTTGACATGTATTCTAAAACTGATGAAAATTCAGATTGTGAAAATGCTGCTAGATTCTTTCCAACCATCTTTAAATGCTGAGAGATTTAGGCTTACTACTCTCGGTGAAATGCCCATGTATTAATAAGATTTTCACTGGGACTCTGTACTGAACTAACTGCTGCTTTTGCTTTTTAGATATCAGCTTTGAAATCTGCTAATAAGGAGTTGAAAGGAATGATGAAAACTGTGAAGATTCAGGACATCGATGTATGATTCCCCCTTCCTCTATTCTCAGGACATGCATGTTTGTATTTATGTGAATTATGTTCATGGACTCAGCTACTTTTAAAGATCTATTTGCTAATTGCACAAATAATTACACTATACTATTAAAAAGTAATAGTATATTGTAAATCTTACAAAATCTATTTGGCACCTTGTATTCGTCGGACATGGATCACACATCGTATCATATGAGCATTATTTCATGATTTTTGGAAACTCTAAATGGTTGTGATACTTGTGCATAGGTCTGCACCATGAGAGTAGAGAAGCGCTTGAATGAGATAGTGAATAGGTGCTGGGTTGGGCTGCGAGGATGCTTTGGTGCATCTGCTGAACTATGTGCGGCCCAATATTTCTGAGACGTCTCCTCATGTCATAAATGTTGTCATGGAAGCGATTGAAGGGATGAGGGTGGCGTTGGGCGCTGCAGCTGTTCTGAACTACAGTCTTCAGGGGCTGTTTCATCTGGCACGGAAAGTGAAGGAGGTGTATTGGAAGATCTACAACCCGCTGTACATTGGATCACAAGATGCACTTGTGGCTGCCTATCCTGTGTTGGATGATGAGGAGAATAATGTGTTTAGTAGGCCAGAGCTGACGATGTTTGTCTGAGGTGGGTGACAATGGGAAGATAAGGAAGCTGTTGGAATCCAATTGTTTGTTGATGCCGATGAATGTTGGGCTTGAGCAGTCTTCATGAAATAGGTCATCTTCATTGAACAAGATACAGGTAAGCAATGTTTTTATTCTGAGCTTGCAACTTCTCTCTAATATCTTAGTAGTAAAATGCAGAATGTGACTGTTTTTAAACCATTATTCTAAGACATGCTTTTATAAAATGTCTTAACTGGCATGACCTTATTTCTCCACTCCAATTCATGTTATGTTCTTCTTTTGTTATTTTGATCTTTGGAGAAGAGTATCTTCTCATATGCGATTGATAGTTAGGCTATTTATTTTTTGAATGTGGGACATTGCTTTCTAGGGTCTGCGACTAGAACTTCCTGACAACATGCACCCCAAGCTATTAGACTTGATGCAGAGATGCTGGGAGGGAACTCCTACTGATCAGCCATCCTTCTCACAGATAACAGTGGAACTTGAAGAACTCCTGCAAGAGGCTCAGGTAAAATCCTTTTCCTAGATTTCGCTTTATGCTCCACATTCATTCAACTCTCCCTACATTTCTGCTTCCACTATTTTGGTTGGTAACTTGAGAGCAGCCAGACATATAGCTGATCTTCATATTGGCTTGTGCATTGTTTTATGCAACGGTTTCGAAACAATTACAAGTTGGTATTGCCAATGGAGTACCTGACGTGAGGCTTTTTATTTTTTCTTTTCCTTTCCTTTTTTTTTTCCTGTCAGTTTTCCAAGTGCATCTGATGGCAAAGTTATAGAGGTGTACCAGTAAGATTAGGCAAATTGATGGGTCTGTGTTCCACCGTCTTTTAGTGAAATGGTGAAATGGGTATTAGATGGTCAGTAATTAGTCTCAACTGCTATTTTTTCTTTCCATAAACATCTACACCATACGTTACGTGGACCTTTATGCGAAAACCTTATTTCTAATATGATGAGCTTGTCCACATAACTGGTTGGGTTTCTCACTCTCTCCTCACATGAACATGGATGCATCTACAGACCCACATCAGCATCATCATCATTACCATCATCGCCAGCAACATCATGATCATTATCATCAAACACAAGCTACAATTGCTTTGTTTCTCCTGCAGTTCCAACCAGCTTCTCCTCAGATGGAAACACAAGGTGGGGCCCTTTACTCCCAGTTGTCTGTAATGCCACTGAAATCTGATGGCTCCCTTTGTATCATGGAAGCTCTTACAAGATCACAGCAAGGTGAAGGTATGCTTCTCTTCTTCTATCTCTTCCTTTCAGTTTCTTTTAAATAGCTTCTAAAAATAAAGTCATATTTATCTCTTTGTTGATGGAAGGAATGATGCCAGCTTCCTCTGTAACATCCCGGATTTTTGACAACCTGGGATTAGACATCCTTAGGCAATGGGTTACTCCTAACGCCTTATTAACTTGTCAGAACTCAATCTCACAGTCTAAAATCGCTTGTGAACCCATTTCCTTCACAAATCCCACCCTTCACCACCTTGATCTTTCAATTTTTCTAAGTACTTTCACCCTAGACACTATCTTAAACTAGCTAAGTAGTATAACTTGGATCACTTTATATACAAACTACAAAGGACTAAGTACCACCTCAGACAGAAATCTTATAGGACTAAATCCTTTAGAAATGAGATAAAGTAACTAAGTGCTAAACTACATTAGCTACGAAATCCGTTTGATCCACTTTAAATACGATCTGCAAGACCCAAAACTTGTAGAATCATTGACGCTAGGTTACCCTAAAATCTAGGATCAATTTCATTACCCGGCTGCTCTCGGGAGCATCCCGAAGCTCCCTATCAAATCTGGACTGCATGTCGGAAGTCCGAATGACATGAAGTTAAGGAATTAGGACCGCCTCGCTGGGTTTGACAACCATCTTGGAAATCAAATCCAGACAGTGTCCCATGACTGTTCGCTTGAGTCCGGAGCGAGGAGGGTAAAAATACTTGATTTTCTTTAAAAATAAATATCTCAAATAGTAATCTGAGACTTGTCGCTTGTGGGTCAGTATTAAGCAACCTGACCGTCAGAATCTAACCCAAATACACCCTCGGATCAGGAAAAATTTCATAAACATATCCATGTACTCGGAATCTCCGACCGAGATCCACTGACCGTTGAACTAAAACTGGTCCGCCACGCGTGATTTGGAATCCCGACTGAAACGAAAACTTGACTAAACATAGATCCAGTGTTAGTGAGCTTAAGTCCGACCGCACACAGAAAAGGGACCGCTAGAAGTCCTCCGTTGAGCTGAAACAGATGCCCTTTGGACAAAACTCAAGTATACCTTGACCTTAAGTCTAATTTGGTGAGTTTTTAGGCTATATAAGGACCTTAGAACCCTCTCTCTCACAATCATATGAATTTGAGATTTGAGAGAGAGAAAAGAGAGAGAAAGTGTGGGAGTTGTGGGAGAATCTCCTTGCCCTTCTTTCCTGCTGCTATCCATGCTCTACCACTCCGTTCTAATCGCTTTTTCAGCGATTCTAGCTCCATTTCTAAGTAAGAAACCCTAACCCTAGTCTGATTTTGGGTGTTAATAGTTGTAGGTTATGAAATAGCTAACCTATTTCATTCTATAGGTTGCCAAACTACCAAATACAGAAGCTTAGCAAACCTATCGACTCCGTTACGATTCTACTACAAAAGGTGCGGACTTTAGGTATATAGGTTATGGTTTTCAACGCTTTTAATATTAGTTAATGATAGATTCATGATCTGCATGCAATTGCACATGTACAAAGTGCTTTCTATTTTCTGTTTCGATTAAGGACGTAGAATATGGAATTTTGCATATTCTAAGTATTCGTAGAAAATACTGTATACGTATATATTTTAGAAATGTGTTTGACATGATTATTTGTTGTATGAATATACGATATATGGATAAAATACTTATTTAGCGAAAGGATTCGCCCTAATACATGTTTTGCTAATATACACTATGTATGTAGAAATAGTGTATTGTAGAAAGTACCGTATACGTATATATTTTGGAGATGTGTTTGCCATGATTATTTGTTGTATGAATATATTATATATGCGTAAAATAATTGCTTGGCGAAAGGTTCGCCCTAAGACATGTTTTGCTAACATACACTATGTATGTTGAAATAGTGTATGCTAAGTGTTTATGAAAATGCTTGTGAGAGTAAGTATTTGGATGATGATGCCTTAGGTAGGTGCTGAGATGGGATTCTCAACTACCTTAGAGACCGGTATGATTTCCTCCTTGTGGTTAATTACTTTAACCGCTTACTTATGAAATATATGTGTTTGTGTTTCCTGTTTATATAGTGCTTTATAACATGCTTTGTAACATGCTTGTTAACATGCCTGAATTACTTATTTATTTAATTCTGCTCTGCTTACTTCACATATTTATGTTATATTCCATGATATCCGTGAAGGGTGATGGGGGAGTGGTGCAACGTTTCCGAGCAACAGCCCTGGCAGCCCTAAGTGGACAATATTGGATATTTGATTGTATGATTTAAAATCTTGATTCATCACTGCTTTAACTATTCTGTAATTGATTGTGTTTGGGGCTATGATTATAATCCAGGCAATCGGTAATGGGATTGAATTCGTGGCTGAGATTCTTTCACCACATAGGATGTGTCTGACGAACCCGAGTCGTACTTCGGTTGGCGGCAGTGGTTAGACCATGCGAAGTGCTTATGCGCTTCATGTCGTTCAACTTGTTGTGCGCTCGAGCTAGTCGAGCTCGTCAAGCAACCCGATTTGTCTTATATATGTTCACCATGTTTGGACGCCTCTGTTTGAACCTAGGGTACCAAACTTACCAGTGAAATCCCGTTAATCATGGTACCTCGATCCGCTAAAACTCATGAGCCGGGCATGGTGGTATGGGACACCGTGGTCGAGCTGTCGGCCTACGCTGGGGCCATGTGCCTCCCCGTAGTGACCAGTGAGCAACCAAACTCGTGAGCCGATTATGGTGGTATGGGACACTATATTCGAGCTATCAGCCTACATTGATAAGGTGATGGGGGAGTGGTACAACGATTCCGTGTAACAGCCCTGACAGCCCTTTGTAGTGACCTCGAGCATACTCTGAATTTACGGTGAGGTGACGAGTTTTGCTGCAGTGTATATAGTATGAACTAGGCCTGTATCTGTATAGTGATGAATCGTTAAAGAGGTGATAGAGGAGTGGTGCAACGATTCCGTGTAACAGCCCTGGCAGCCTCTGTAGTAATCTAAAAACACATTATCTTATGAGATTAACTAGGACTGACGACCCTAGAATAGATCATGTTTGGAAATGATACAAGGGAGGTACCTTAGTTTTCCAATCCTGCTGTTTGAAATGGACTAATAACAACTCGGTAATCATGCTCATCATGCATTGCATGTGCCTGGAAGATGTGGAGCACTGAGGAAAGCAAGCATGCCATGAACGAAGATGGTGTCGCATGAGGGAGTATGTTGGTGAGGGCATCCATCATGACTGCATTCATACTTGCATTAATAAGAGTTGTTAGGAGTGTTTGATTGTACTGCTTTATCATTACTACTTGATTATTTTGATAACATGTTAACCTATGCTTTATTGTTCCACCGAGTTGATCACTCACTCCCACGTTACAGGACAGTGTTCCGAACACCCACCAGACTTTGTCTGATTGCAGATGGCAACGCTACTTCTGAGGCGGAGCCGAACTTTTGTGACGACGAGGACGCTTCCTCGTGTATGCCATTTCCTGGCGGCTTCATGTGAGTCGTGTCTTGATCGACGGGATTACAGAGATGTCTAGATGACACTACACATTTGGTATATTTTAGATTTGTACTTGTAATTCATTAACCTGGTAACCTTTTCACACTCTGGAGACTCACCACAGTTTATATATTTTTCTATCTATCATAGTCTTCCGCTTACAATTTAACTGTCTCTGGAGTATGATATGCTGTTTTGGCTTAATCTCACTCATGTTCAATGCACTAATACAGACAACATTCAATCATCATTCATTTTGTTGCATAAGTGATGCGTTGGAACTCGGGAGTTGAGTTTATGCTCGACCCCCGATTTTCAGGGCGTTACATCCTCTCCCAAGCTTGAAGATTTCCTGGGTGGTGCAACCATGGGAGCCCACCAGTATAGATCTATTGACAGGGAAGCTGTCTCTAAGCTTGGACAACATGTATTACTAGCACAACCCATAAGCTGAAAATAGCAGGTAGTAGCATTCTCTAGGCCTTCTCCAGCCCTTCAGGCAGCTGATTCGAGCCCAATAGCAGCAGCAGATTTTCGCCGATTATGGAAGAAGTGGTGTTTTCGCGTCCAAGGACTCATGGGACATGTCTGAGGCAATCACGGATGGTGCGATGTAACGGCCGTCGATGGAGCTTTCATTTCATCCGTACGATGTGATCTGTGGATATGCACTGGACACTGGTTTTAGTTCTAGTTTTTTTTTCCTCGTACAATTCAGGTGATCTAGACCATTGGAATGGTGGGGCCCATTCTAGTTGAGGTATTCACAGAATATCTTTTAGATTGAAAGATCCTGCACATCGATTGTTTGCCTATGATGTATTACAGTTGTACTTCTGTTCTTCGCCTTCCATTAGGAAGATGGTGGTTCCGCTAATTTTGCACATGCCACTAAAAAAATGGGGCCCACACTTGGGCAGGGAGTGGATATTGCGGTCATGGTCCGATGATGATCATTCAACAATGCATGGATCTTGTGGTGTGCATGTATACACACTATCCCTGATCGCTTTGTCAGTCTCAATACATTTTTGTGCATTTGAATTGATACTCCAGCAGAGCGAGGTAGCTGATAAGCGGGGACTCAAAATTAAAACATCTAAATCAAGAAAAGCAATATAGATGGGACATAAAACTGAAATCAATTGATGGGATGATCATAACTTTCAATAACTTTCAATAGGTAAACGTTGAACTACAAGCCATGATTACTTTCAATTTTAGTTGTCCATCATGTGTCCACAAATTGAAATGTGTACTAGAATGTGACCGTTGGCAACATTAATGAGCATTCAAAGCATTTCTAAAATTTTCTGTCTAGAATGCGACCGTTGGCACTAGAACGGTTTAAAACCGTTCCTGAAATTCTGTTTCAAAAAATTGAAAAGGTACCCAAAACGATTCTGAACCGTTCCTATTTTTCTGCGATGCCTCAATTAGGAACGGTTTGGAACTGCTCCTGAAGCATTTGGGAACGGTTTAAGACAATTTTGGTGTAGTGACGCCTAAAATGAGTTGGGGAACGGGATAGACGGCGTGGATCAGCCCCATACATTAAGGTGGGGTCTGTATGAGCGGTCCTCCAAAGCTTAATAAATCAAGCTAATATTTATTTTATTTTTATTTATTTTGTTGTTACCTGACAGCACACCATACCGTCAGTTCACACATTACTATAGGGCTACGTCTAGCGTCCCTGGATGCTAGACAGTGTTGAGGGTCAAATATTGCATATTAGACCCCAGTTATTACATGAATTTATGACCGTGAAAATGTTTAAAGGCCTATTTAAATTGTGTTTGTGTTACAGGGTGAATTTACGGGCATGTGACTGAAAAGGATGCTAAGAGCATGGATTTAACGCTCTGATGTCACCAAGGTAAGGGACGGACCCCAGGGGACCAAGATCGACGGATTTACATGCCAGATATACGAGAAAATTGAGAAACCGAAGCTTAAGTAGCCTGAAAGTCAGCCAGAATTCAAGATCATAGGGTTTTCACCATCCGTTCGGCTCAAAGCTTCATACATGATCTGAGGGACATAAATTATCCGTACAAGTCAAATTTGACCCATTAGATCCCTGTGTAAGTGGCCCAATGGACAGATAAGCCCCTTAAATCCTAATTTAGGCCCCGCCTGATATATGGATATGCTTCAATTTTGGTCTCAACACCTTAAAATAGATGGAGGAGAGGATGAACGGAGTAGATTTCTAAAAACATCAAGGTAGGACCCACCTTATGTGATTGTGTGCATAAAGTGCACGTCTACTCACATTGCACCGAACCAATAAGGCAGTCAAACTGCGTTTGACCGAATACTGCTCGATCCTATTCACTGTGTTTTGCTTCTGTGAACAGGGGATGGCTGTGATCCCTATGGGCTACCATACGGACCCATCAGCTTAATCCGATCCGTTCATTTGAACCAGATGGAGGAGTCGACCATGAGCTAGGCGATTTTGATCTGGAATATGTTGGATAGTGGGCACCAGTTTGCTGAACGATGGAGTCTTCACCGCACGATTGATCAGATGGGCTGCATCAACGGAATTCCAAAACAGTCCATGTCTGACTGAAAGTTCACGACAAAACTGATGGACGGTGTGGATTTCCTCACTAATATCAGTCATGGGCCTCACCATCAACACAGCGTTCGGGCGCAGTTCCTGTTTACGCGTTCGTGAAACCCAGACGATCGGGGTAGTTGTACGACTCTGGCATTGATCGGACTGCCGATCCTAATCGTCCAGATGGAGCCTTGGTGGATTCTGACCGTCCCCAAGAAGTCAGATTGACGGATCTGGTCAGTCATTCGCACCACAGAAGGGTCGATCGCAAACTGTTTTGCGTAAGAAGTCCCAGCTGCGTACGTGTTCTGCAATAGGCTGCGTAAAAGCCTTCGCTTTCGCAGAAGAAGAGGAAATTTCTAAATACAACTACTCCACCGTCATCCAATCATATAAAGAGGGGTGCATCTCGGTTGGAAGGGAAAAAAAGCAGGAAGAGCGAAAGGAGAGTAGAGTGTTTTTTGTTTATTTTCTTTTTCTTTTTATTTGTTTTTGTTTAAGGGATCCAACCCATTCATGTTGGGCTGAACCTCTTAGCTAGGGCTAAGAGGTGAAGCTTGTGGTGTGATGGGGTTGATCCTACAGCTTGGATGCGAACTATATTTGATTCTAGTTAGATGAAAGAATGCTTTCGTTTTTAATGGTTTATTGTGACTTACATGAGTATTTCCTTTTCCTTTCTTGTGATTATGAAGCCAGGACGCCTTGTTGTTCACCATTGCCCCTTGGACATGGTGGAATGACGGAACTCTTCCTGACATTCATACATCACTCAGATTGGCTCTGAATTGGTTTAATTATGTTGTTTGCTTGGTCTCATGGGCATAGTTTTGTGATGGAATCCATTCTAATTTACACCCGTCTGATCACTGGAAAACTAGATTAAATGAAGTTCAAAAATGATTTTCAGGTTATATCTTCCAACTGGATGAAGATGGGACTCGAAGTCCAGTTGAGTTCATGAATCGACCGTAGATCTCCCTGATATCTACAAGTGGATCCTCTGAATCCCTAGTTTCCTACCTTTCAATTTGACAAGTTTTAGATTAATATTTTCACCATTATTCCTTCGTATTCACCTGATTAGATTTCATCTTAGTCTAGTTCTAGTTTTGGTTATTTTTAGACTACGTACAGGTTTCAGTCCCTGTGGATTCGACCTCGGTCTCACCGAGTTTATTACTACATCACAACCCTATACTTGGGGAGTGAACAAGATTTTGGCGCCATTGCCGGGGATTGACGACTACGTTTTCTGAGATTAACTAGTTTTAGGATTAGTTAAGATTAGTTTTTTTTTCTAATTTTATGTTAGAATTTTTTCTGTTTGATTTTTAGAAACTAACCTATTTTCCTATTTTGTAGGATCCTGACATAAAACTTCTAATTTGGTAATCCCTTTCTAAATTCTCTACTTTTTTATATTTTGAATTAGAGTTTTATTTTTTAATTCTAGGCTTTCTTTTTCTTTTTTTTAAAAATTTTCTATTTTCTAATTTTAGATTTAGATTCTTCATTTAAGTAACTTTCTATTTTCTAGTTTTAGAAAATTTTCCCTTTTTAGAAACTAACTTAGCCTTTTATTTCTAGGATTAGAAACTTTCCTTTTTATAAACTAATTTTCTAATTTTATTTTTAGAAACTCTCTGACTTTAGGATTTCTATTTTTAAAACTAATTTCTTTTGTTTTCTTTTACAGGATTCTAACATAGGAACTTCCAACCTGGTAACTTCTTTCTAATTCTTTCTCTTTCTATTTTTATATCTCTTATTGCTGTAGGATTTTTTTTTTCTTTTATTATAGGATTAGACTCAGAATTAGGGTTCACTATGGAAGCTTGGGTACGTGTCTATGCTGAGATGGATAAGCAGTTTTGGGGAATGCCTGAGGGTTTTGGAATTCAACGTATACCTCAAGATTTTTCTCCATCGAGAACCGATCAGAACGTTATGTTCCATCGGTTAATAGGTCCGTATACGATCATAATTACGGGAATGAGGATTATTATCAACCATCATATTTTCCCATGTATGATCAGTATGACTATAACCAGTGGAAACATCAAAACTGGGAAGATGAACCAACAACATGTTATAATGATTATTCTCTTGGATACCCTATCATTGAGATGCAACTAGAAACAATCCAAGAGGATTCATTTCAGTATAACATGGATTGTCTTGCAGAAACTATAAAAACTTTGGAAGCACTTATTTCAAGTTAACTCTGATAAGTCGATCTCGATGGCTGTTCAAAAGAATAGTAAAGAGACATGAGTGTCTTTCAAATATAATGATGATGACACACTTCAGTCACAGGACACACTAGATTTCAATGATGAGGAAGAGGTTGGTTTATGTGAACCTCAACCCAATCTGGGAATAGAATGTGAGGAAAGTGATCCTATCCCAAATGTGCATTGCACTGAACTAGAATATGATGAGTATTGGGATGACGATCATGAATGTGCAGCCCCAGTTCCCCTGGAATCAATCTCAAGTTTGGTCCAAGTTAATGATCAAGAAGTACACGAAGGGAGCGATCATAATGAGCTACTCTACTCACCTAACGTGTATGATTTAAAAGTGGATGAGCTCTTTACAACCGACCATTCTATCTCTTGTGAGACATGTTTGGATGATTCCCTTGAAGTGCATGATGATATGATTCGGGTGATAAACGAGTTGTTCGAGGCGACTCTGGAAGTTGAAACCACCCAGTGGAGGCCACCATCTAAATTGTTGAATTTTGACGATTCAATGCCTCTTCTGAGTAGTCTCACTGAACAGAGTTCGCACATCAATGCTTCATCTATTGACCCTCAATCTATTTGTGCAGGGCTGGAGCAAGAGAGCATACCTCCGTTTACTTTTGAAAATGATGGATTCCTGGGTAACACATCACAAACCTCAATATGAAGAATGAATCACTCTCAGATGAATTTCCCAATGCTTTAGATGATTGCTTGGCACACTTTGCAGATTCAAACGATCTCATGACAAAAGACAAAGTGGATACCTCGCGAGACAATACCTTGGTAGATATCATGAACCAAGAGAACCCTCATTCTGAAGCCCCTCCTTCCCCAGACCTTAAATGTTTACCATTAAAGAAAGATGAGCTGAAAATTGAACTGAAGTCTGAAACTTCGAAATGTGTTGAGACTACATTACTTCCTAAGAATTCTTCTGAACTTTATTTATCTGTAGTCTCTAATTCACCATGGGATACTAACGTTGAAACTTCTTTTGTCACAGGTGAATCATATATAATTTGGATACCTCAAGCAACTCAACGAAAAATTTCTTATGAGGTACATAAGTTTCTCTGGAAAGTCATGCTCCAGGGCGTTCAAGCCTATTGCACAAAAGGCTTTTGGATGATCTTGTTGAAGAACTTACTAAAAAACTTATTAAGATACTGGCCAGAAGAGGAACCTTACAGCATGACTTAATAGTTTTCCCCTGCTTTCATAGGACTAGGGTAGTTTGTTTTATGTTGTTCTAGGATAGATGGTTTTATGTCATTAGGTTAGTTTGCTTCTTACATTATTTTAGGATAGTTTGCTTCCGTGTCTTCACTCTCGTGCTGACCGACTTTCATGCTGTGATCGTTGTGGAAACGTCTTTCTCGATTCCTTTGTCCAGGTACTATCTTCCCATCACTTCTCATTTACTTTTGTTGTCCCATGTGCATTGCATGCTCATATATCTTTTTCATTGAGGACAATGTAGATTTTAGGTTGGGGGTGGGAGATTAGGTTTCCTAATCAGTGTTTTCTTGGCCTTGAATAGAAATTGTGAAAATTTTTCAATGACCATCTTAGATTTAGAATTACAAGATAAGTGATGTTGGTAATTTATGACTCTTGGATTTAGTTATTTGTTAGATTTCACAGTTAAGTTCGAACTGTTAATCTATGATTAGAGGTTTTACACATTGATTGAGTCATGATTTTACAAGACATATCTTGCTTGCACATTGAGGTTTTAGTTTGATATTGAATTGTAACTTGGTGATCATTAAGCATAGAAGGAACCAACTTGGGGAATTTATCCATCATGTTCAATAAGAAGAATGAAAAAAAAAGAAAATACCCAGTTACAAGATAGCCTGCGAAAAGGGTTGGGCGAACGAACTTCACCATAGGTTTGCTCCCTATAGGTGTAGATTCGATTCCCCATGGTTGACATTTGGAAAGAGTTATGCGACTAGTTTTCACCATAGGTTTGCTCCCTATAGGTGAGGATTTATTTCCCCTCCTTGACGTTACTGTTCATGGAAAAATCAAAGGCTGGTAGAATGAAAAGTTGATATGTGAGGCAAGTTTTGGTTTAGGTTGGTTGTCCCGATTACTCTTGTTGGTTACCAATGATATCATGAAATAACGAATTGAATCTTAATGTTATTAAGCTGAGATTACACTATACACCCATGAAATTCGATGTTATTTTTTTTTCTAATTGATGGATTAATACTTTGAATTTGATTATGAAGTTGCCATGCGCTTGAGTCCAAGAAAAAGTAATGCTCAACATTCATGAATCTTAAAATTCTAATATCTGGATTTCTTTTTAAAAATCACTCGAGTTCATAACAATTGTCCTGTAATTCTCAACTTATTTTTTGCATACTTTGCTCGGGACTAGCAAAATGCTGGTTGGGGGTTGTGGTGGCGTGGAAACAACACAGCATCATGGTGGGTCCCACATGGACGTGGCCCACCATGCATGTATATATATATATATTAATATAATATAAATATATCATATAGATTTCAGTCCAGCGGGTGGGACTTCTCACCGTCTCGACAGTAGACGGCAGATCTCCTTGAAATGTGGTGGGCCACACCGTCTAATGGATGGAGTAGATTTAACATATCGGTGGGGCCCACTTCATTCTAGGGGGAGAGAGAGAGAAAGAGAGAGAGAAATACATGTGAAGGGGAGGGACCCCGCCACTATTGGGCCCTCCCAAATACAATGCATACATCAAGTGGGTCCTACAATAAATGAGCCCTTAGGAATTGAAATCGAGTATGGATCACCCACCTATTGCACTCCTCCTTGATCCCTTAGACTCTTATGCTCCTGGCCTTCACTTTTGATGGTGGTTGATGAAATTTCGATGGTGGGGATGAGAGATGAGAGGGTGGGCCACACTTGTTGTTTTTAGAAGAGAGCTTGGGGAGGTTTAGACGTGTGAAATTTTTTTTTGGGTTGCTTCGGAGTGAAGAGAGGGAATGAGAGAGAGAGAGTGATGGGATGAAAAGGTGATGGAGTGATAGGTGATGGGTGATAGTGTTGTAAGAAAGGGATGGGTAAAGAGAGATAGAGAGAGTTGACTTTAGGAATGAGAAGGGATGGGTTGTTATACTTGGGGTATGGAGTGTACTTGACTTGTACTTGACATGATTGATTGACGGGATAGGTCGTAGAGATTCCCTCGGTATTTACAACGCGTGACATTTTCTCAAACTGAACACGGGCCCACATCTCCTGGCCTAGGTATCGCCTTGGTGCGCGAGATGCGGCATTAGAACCGCGGCGATGGTATGGTCGCAATGGTACAAGTCTCGGATTAAGCCGACTCAGATGTACGAGATATGACATATGGTCGTGAGCAAACGCCGATTACAGATCGCGGGTTGTCGGAATTCGACTAGGAGGACCGCGGAAGCCTATGGAACAGTACGGGCTAGGATACAGGCCTTACATGAACATTATCTGATTCCCATGATAATCATTGTGAATATTTGTTATACACAGTCTCCGATAACTATGCTTAATATCTTGATGATGTGATGAATCTTTGGGGTTATACCTCACTGCGATAGCCATTGACTCTATCAAACCATATTCAATGTGCAGGAGACGTGATTATGCGTATGCTGATGCTCATGTGGAGTCGGAGGAGCCAGATGATCTTGCGACTCTCTATTCCTAACTTCATTTGTATTTAATTTCATGTTTTGTAAAAGTTAAGACATTAGTTTATATAAGTTTTTAGGTAACCACTTAAAATCTCAATTATGTATATTTGAATTCCCTCTTATACTTGATTGCTCATATTTCTATACTCTGATAAAAAGAAAATAAATGTACGTGAAATTTGGGTATCTTTAAAGGTTAACACTCGGGTTTTTGGAAAAAGAGTAGTGTACTCGGGTTTCAGGAACCGGGGTGTTACAGGAGGACGATTGCAGACCTCAAGGGAATTAACCCTTCAGTTTGTACTCACCACATTTATCTCAAGGATAATGCGAAGACCTCTCGGTAATCACAACGTAGACTAAATCCAAATATGAAGGAAGTAGTTAAAGTCGAGGTTCTTAAACTATTTGATGTGGGTATCATATACCTTATATCCGATAGTCAATGGGTGAGTCCAACTCAGGTGGTTCCCAAGAAGTCTGGAATCACCATCATAGCCAATGCCAATAATGAACTCGTGCCAACTAGAGTTACTACTGGTTGGAGAATATGCATTGATTACAAAAAGTTGAATACCGTCACAAAGAAGGACCACTTTCCTTTGCCCTTCATTGATCAAATTTTGGAAAAGCTAGTTGGTCGTTCATATTATTGTTTCCTTGACGGGTATTCGGGCTATAACCAGATAGAGATAGCCCCTGAAGATCAGGAAAAGATCACATTCACATGTCCTTTTGGCACATTTGCTTACCGAAGGATGTTATTCGGACTATGTAATGCCCTTGCCACTTTTTAACGATGCATGATGAGTATTTTTTCTGACATGGAGGGGCAATATCTAGAGGTCTTTATGGACGATTTCTCTGTCTCTTTGGTTCATCTTTCAGCGATTGCTTAGAGAATCTTAAATGTGTGTTGAAAAAATGTGAAGAGAAGAATTTGGTACTCGATTGGGAGAAGTGTCATTTCATGGTTCGTAAGGGAATTGCCCTTGGACATATGATCTCGTCCAAATGAATCGAGGTAGATAAGGCTAAAATTGATCTTATCTCTAACCTACCTCCACCCAAGAATATATGAGACGTGCGATCCTTCTTAGGACAAGCCAGCTTTTATAGGAGATTCATAAAGAACTTAAGTCACCTCTCTCGTCCTTTATGTAATCTATTTCAAAAGGACGCACCATTCGAGTGGACTGAGCAATGTCAGGAAGCTTTTACTAAGCTCAAGGGCATGGTAACCACTACACCTATCATGCGGCCACCCGATTAGAGCCTTCCTTTTGAACTTATGTGTGATGCGTCTGATTATGCTCTAGGGGCAGTTTTAGGTCAGAGAAAAGAAAAGAAGCCCTACGTTATTCATTACACAAATAGAACTCTAAATCCTGCCCAAGTGAACTACTCGACTACGGAAAAGGAACTCTTAGCTGCAGTGTTCGCTTTGGACAAATTTATGTTATACCTGATCGGATCTAAGATCATCATTTACACAGATCATGCAACGCTCAAGTATCTTCTTTCTAAGAATGATGCTAAGCCTCGTTTGATTAGATGGATCCTCCTAATACAAAATTTGATTTAGAAATAAAAGATAAAAATGGAGTAGAGAATGTTGTGGCTAACCATCTTTCCCGCCTCGATCTCCCTAATTCCCTTAGGATAATACATATCAATGACATGTTCCCTGACGAACAACTGTTCAATGTCTCTTATTCACCTTGGTTTGCTGATATTGTTAATTATTTTGCTACAGGTTTCATGCTGACACATTGGATTGCGCAAGATAAAAAGAAAATTTTCACCGAGGTGCGCAAATTCTTCTGGGATGATTCGTATTTGTTTAAATATTGCCCAGACCAAATCTTAAGGAGATGTGTGCCAGACAATGAACACCAAAGTGTCATCTCCTTCTGTCACTCTTAGGCCTGTGATGGTCACTTTTCTGCTAAAAAGATCACGGCCAAGATTCTGTAGTGTGGCTTTTACTGGCCCACTATGTTCAGGGACACTCACGAGTTTTGCAAAGCTTGTGAGTGTTGTCAGAAATTGAGAGCATTGTCCCATCGAAATATGATGCCTCTTAACCCCATCCTGATCATTGAAGCATTTAATTGTTGCGGCATCAATTTCCTGGGACCATTCCCCCAATCTTTTGAAAATGTATATATTTTGCTCGCTGTAGACTATGTCACTAAATGGGTCGTTGAAGCAATTCCGTGCCGGAACAATGACCATCAAACGATCATTAAATTCTTAAAAGAGAACATTCTTTCCCGGTTCGGAATGCCTCGAGCTATCATTAGTGATGGAGGTTCACACTTTTGTAATAAGTCATTTGTGAATTTAATGAAGAAATATGGCATCTCCCACAAAGTGAGCACTGCATACTACCTACAAACAAGTGGGCAAGCTGAGATTTTCAATATGGAAATTAAACACATTTTGGAAAAGACGGTTAACTCTGACCGTAAGGATTGTTCAATTCGATTGACTAATGCCTTATGGGCCTACCGTATAGCATTTAAAACCCCTATTGGAATGTCGCTCTTTAGACTTATCTATGGGAAAGCTTGTCATTTTCCTGTGGAGGTGGAACATAGAGCTTACTGGGCGATTAAAAATCTGAATTTCAATTTGGACAACACTGGCTCACTACGCAAACTTCAGTTAAATGAACTTGAAGAAATCCGGAACGATGCATACGAGAACTAGAGAATTTACAAGGGCAGGATGAAGGTGTTTCATGACCAACACATTCTTCGGAAATCATTTACACCAGGTCAGAAAGTCCTCTTGTATAATTCTCGGTTACATCTCTTTCCGGATAAGCTCCGATCTTGCTGGACCAACCCTTTCACTGTTACCAATGTTTATCCTCATGAGGCTATTGAGATTCGGAATCCAAACAATGACAATGAATTCAAAGTGAATGGACACCGATTAAAGCCATTTGTTGAGCAATTTGATTTAGAGGACATGTCACATACCTTTGAATGATCCTGTTTATCAAGATTGATCTCCTAGTCTGACGGAGGTGTAGCTAG
Organism: Magnolia changhungtana; assembly: GCA_030180095.1. Lineage (NCBI taxonomy): Eukaryota > Viridiplantae > Streptophyta > Magnoliopsida > Magnoliales > Magnoliaceae > Magnolia > Magnolia changhungtana. Next base: position 10,905,166 of record JASAUF010000662.1, read on the forward strand.
GTCTATTGCTTTCATGTTATGTTTAGGATAGTCGGCTTTATGCTGTTTAAGATAGTTTATTTTCTGTTTGTTTTAGGATAGTTTGTTTTTTGTTGTTAAACTCTTGTGCTAACCACCTTCACGCTGAGATCCTTTGTAAAAAGCCGTAAAATTTCTTCATTAGGTACTATCTTTCCATCATTTCTCCTTCAATTACGTTGTCTCTTTTGCAAATCATGCTTATTTCTTTTACATTAAGGACAATATAGATTATATGTTGGGGATGGGAGATTAGGTTACCTAATCAGTATTTTCTCAGTTTTGAGCAAATTTTGTAAAATTTTTGAAAAACTTTCAGTACTTATCTGTTTAGAAAACAATAAGTTGTGTATTCAAGATTGCTTTGAGTATGACAACAAGATAGAAATCGAGTTTTGAATTGTTGAAGTTGGAGCAACTAAGTAATCTATCACTTATGGTTCTTACATTCACTTGGTTAGAGTGAGTTCGAATATTATTTTATTCAAATTGTTCTCTGTGAATAATATTAGATTTTCTAATTGTTAGTATGGTGATCATTGAAAGATATTGAGAACTGAGTCTGAAGAATTTTATTCACCTTAAAAGAAGAAAAGAACAAATTAAAAAACAGGAGATCGACAAAAAAGTCATAAAGAATGAAGAATGGCAACATCTTTTAGTAGAATGAAAAATGTCTTTAAAAAGAATGTAATGTCTATTTTTTTTTTATAAAAAAACTAAGGATGAAAAGAATAAATAAATATAAATTGATCGTCGATATAAAATCAAAAACTGGAAAAAGAAGGAAAAGGGGATAAGTTCGGAGTACTCGGGTTTTCAACCAATCTTGAAGATAGTATTTTCACTGAGCACGTTGAAAAACTTGATATGTGAATGATGCTCTGACCTAATAGATAAAGGATTTAATCGATCAATTGCTTATGTGGTTCGGTTCCAGGTTTTTAAAAACTCACTTTCTCATCTTGAGTCTACTAATGCATACCGAATACACAAAAGATTGTTTTCTGAAAAATGTTGAACATTGTGCATTAAACTTATTTTTTTTGCTTACTTTGCTCACGACTATATAGCAACATGCTGGTTGGGGATTGTGTTGAGGGTCAAATATTGCATATTAGACCCCAATTACTGCTTGGTCTTATGCACACGGTAATGCTTAATGTTCTATTTTAATCATATTTGTGTTATAAGGTGAATTCAAGAGCTTGGATTGAAAAGGATGCTAAAAGCATAAATTTAATGCTCAAGAATCACCAAAGCTAGTGGACAGATCGACCACTGATAGTTTGGGGCCACCTGATCTCTGGATATGCCTTAATTTTGGACTTGACCCCTTAAAATAGGATAAATGAATGAATGGACAGTGTAGATTTCTCCAGATCGTTGTTGTGGACCCCACCTTGAGTCATGTGCGCACACCGCACACACCCGTCTGCTGTGCACCGAACGCTAGGTCAGATCAAACACGGTTTGACCCAACAACGTTTGAATTCAAGAGGGAGACTCTCTCTCCTCTCTTCCTTCTGTACTCAATGCACGGCGTCTGCTAGGAACATGATCTGGGCCACCACCATGATCAATACGAATGATCTGAACTGTCTATTAGGATCAGGGAACAAAATTGATCAGACCCTTCTTCTCTCCACTTGCTTCCAAACAATAACGCGTGCACGATTTCGAACACAAACAACCTGATCCTGTAAACGGATGGCATACAACCAATTGAGAATGGACCACCGTCACAATGATAATGGGAGATCCGGATCGTCCAAAACCAAGGGCTGGGGATTCCGATCCCACCTTAACTGACGGAGAGAAGGAAAAGGAAAACCAGAGGATTCGGTTTCTGCCGGTCTCTTTGCGCTAAACGTCTTCTGAAAGTCATGATCGCAGGAGCCCTGCAAATCACGTTCGCACCAGCGAACAATGTGATAAAAAAGGAGTCATGTGTAGAGTTAGGCATCGAACTGAGTCAGACCGGATTGGTCTAACCTGATCCGATCTTAAATCTCAATGGCTTGAACCGAACTCGATCCGATTCGGGACTCACTTGACCTAAATAGATTCGAAGTGCATATGGCCTAATCCGATCCGGGTCCAACTCGGTTAGAAAAACCGATCGGATCGGATTGGGCAAGGTTCGGATATCCACATTGCTATTGTCGGTGTGGTCCATTTAAGCTTTAAATGTGATTTTTTTCTTCAAATGCTCTAAAATGATCTCTAAAAATATATGAACGGTATTGATATAATAAATACATCATTGTGGGGCCCTTATAACTTTGATATCCTTTGAACCATTCGTACAACTCATAGTTCGAGGTGCAGGGTCACGTGCACAACACGAAAGTGCATACGTAGGTGCACTTTGCTGTATCGAGGTTAACAAGTTGTGTGGGTTTGATCATAGGGTATGTGTTATATCCAAACCGTCCATTCATTTGGCAAGCTCATCTTAAGGCTTGAGACAAAAAAATAAGAAAGATCTAACTATCAAGTGGACCGCATGAATTATTTAACGATGAAAATCATTATCTCTGCTGCTATTTTCGATGTGGTCCATATGATCCTAGATATTATTCATTTTTTGGATAATGCACTATGATGGTCTTTAAAAATATATAAACGGTATAGATATAATAAATACATCACTATGGGGCCCATATAACGTTGATCTCCTTTGAACCGTTCGTATAACTCAGAGCTCAAGGAGAGTCGCATCTTTCACGCTGAAATCCTGAGTCCCTGACAATTGCTACTATAGCTACCGTACACGTACCTGCAGCTCTACAACAACTCGGTGCTTTGTGGGCCCCACCATGATGTATGTGTTTCATCCATTCCGTCCATCTATTTCTCCATGTCATTTTATCATATGAAACTAAAAATCAGTATATCCCGATATCAAGTGGACCACATAAAAAAAAATAATGTTCAATGAGCATCGACCATTAAAAACTTTTTGGGGGCATAAAAGTTTTGAATCAAGCTGATCTTTGTTTATTCCCTTCATCTAGGCCTGCATGACCTAATCAACAGATTGGATGTCAAATAAACAGTACAGTGGGCCTTAGGTGGATTTTAATGATGGATATCCAATCACTATTGTTTTCCTATGGTGTGATCGACTTGAGATTTATATCCATCTCATTTTTGGGATCAAGGCCTAAAATGATCTTAAAAAATGGATGAACGGAATGGATGAAACACATATATCATGGTGGGGCCCACAGAGCACTCACCACCAACGACGGAGCTGGTGGCAGGGGGAGTAACGAATCTGTTCTGTCTGAATACGGGTCTCTCTCTTATGAAAGCGCTCTCTCCCTCTAGAGAGCTCCGTCTCTCCTCTCTTTCACGAAAGCTCTGTTTGGTTAAAGCTCTTTCTTTTATTATAAATGAAAGCTTTCTCTCTCTTATCGAACGTGATAATACATGTCCGCTTGGGTCAGGTCTGGTCGGATCGGTTCAGTTCCAATCAGATTGGGTTTTCGCTCCGGATCTGTCCGAATATACCTCTATCCAGACCCGACCCGAAGAACGACCGGATCTGGATTTTCGAACTTGATCAGGCTTGATCTGGGCCGTCGGTTCTGTTTGGAATGGGTCTGATCGGGTCGGATCCGCCGGATCGGGTCAGGAATGCCCACCTTTAGTCATTTGGGCCAAAGGTTGTCGGACAGTGATTCCTGAATGTCCAAAGATCGGATCCCAAATCAAGAAAAGTGGAGAACCCAATCCGCCAGTAAATCAATGTCTGTCTATGCGATTGCTCACCGACTAACAGAATCAGCAATAGACGATCAGGGACCAATCAGTGACATCCATTGGGTAGTCTTGTTTTAAAGAAACCTCAACCATAAAATAGATGGGGCCAATCGTTGCTGCAATTTCACAAAATTTGGGCCACGCATAGGTCGACTACGAAGTCTTTGTGCGTAAACGGAGCTGCGGAGGATGAAATCAGCGTACATCCGGGAGTTTTGTTGCGCAGAGCGTCTGCAACTGAGATCACGGCCCCGATCGGGACCATCAAAACTTCACAAACAGAAAATTTGAACCTCTCCATGGAGGCAGAACACATCAAAAGTGGGACTGTGAGCTTTCACACTGCTCTGATCCTCGCTGTAGAGAAAATAAAGCCACATCGCAGCAGGTTACGAACCGCCATCACTGCGCAAACAGGGTTACGCAGAAGAACTGCTGGGTTTGGGCAACAGCCTATAAAATAGGATTTGTTGTCCAAAGAAGAGGGAGGACGGACGTAAGCACGAAAGGAAGCAGAGATCAAGCGTGGAGAGGCTGCCTTCATTAAAGAGTTTTTTTTCCCTTCCTTAGTTGTTTTTCTTTATGATTTTCTTAAGGGATTTTTAGATCAATCATGTCTACGATTGGCTAAACCTCTTAGCTAGGGCTAAGAGGTGAAGCTTGTAGCGTGATGGGTTGTTTGATTCATGTTGATGAACTCTCCTTGATTATAGTTTGATTATAAGGAATACTTTTAGTTTTTAATGATTTGTTGTGACTTAAATTACAATGGATCTGTGATAGCTTTGAGTATGTTCTTCTCATTATTGAGATTGTAATTTTAGGAAACCCTGTTGTTCACCATCGTCTCATGGACATGGTTGGATGATGGAATCCTTCTAATCTTCATGATTCTCTCAGATTGGTTGTGAATTAGTAAAATTTCGTTGTTTGCTTTGTCTCATAGGCATGGTTTTGTGATGGAATCACTTCTAGTTCTCATACCTATCATGCATTGAGAACTGGATCAAAGGAAGTTCAGATTTGATTTTTAATGAAATATCTTCCGATTGGATGAAGATGTGACTCTGATTCCAGTTGTGTTCATGAATCAAGTATAGATCTCCTTGATCTCTACAAGTGGATCCTTGGAAACCCTAGTTTCCCACCTTTGAATTTTATAAAGTTTTAGTTAAATAGTTTACAATTATTCTCTTAAATTCTTCATATTTAGAATACATGTTCTTCTAGTTCTAGTTACTTTCAGAATACGTTCAAGGTTCAGTCCCTGTGGATTTGATCTCGGTCTTACCGAGATTATTACTACATTGTGACCCTATACTTGGGGTTGTGAACAAGTTTTTGACGTCATTGCCGAGGACTAACAGTTGCGTTTTTCTAAGATTAGCTAGTTTTGGGATTAGTTTAAGATTAAGTTTTTAAACTTTCTAATTTTAGGATTAGGTTTTTCTGTTTGATTTTTAGAAACGAACCTAACTTTCCTGTTTTGCAAGATCCTGATATAGACTTTCTAAATTGGTAATCTCTTTCTAATTATTTTGTTTTCTGTTAGGGTTATTTTTCTTTTTAGAAACTTTCTAATTTTAGAATTTCTATTTTCGAAACTAACTTGTTTTGTTTTATTTTGCAGGATTTTAACTTAGGAACTTCTAATTTGGTAACTTCTTTCTAATTCCCTCTCTCTTTCTATTTCTAGATTTCTATTTCCCTTCTCTCTTTTAGGTTAAGGTAGAATCTGAATTCGAGGGCTGAGAGTGTTTCATGCCCAAGTGGGTCCGTGATAACACTCAACATCTTTGGAGTGAAGGAGGATTGGTTGAAGGGTTATCTATCCATCGTAGGATTATACATCACTAGAGATCCTCAGAGTTAATTGAAGTGATGGCTGCAAATCAACCGGTAAATCAACAACTTCAACCTATGGTTGAGGAAGTCCAAGATGAGAATGAGGTGTATTAAGCACCCCCACTTCGTACTTTACGAGATTATTTACAACCAACGGGGGTGAGTACACCCTCATGCATGGTTTTTCCAGAAAATACAAGACATGGATATCAAGCTAGGGTTAATCCAACTCCTTGCAAAATTCCATGGGTTGAATATGGAAATCCTTATCTACATCTGAAAGAGTTTGATGAGATTATAACCACTCTATACTTTCCAAACGTGTCCGATGACATGGTTAGGTTAAAACTCTTTCCTTTTTCTTTAAAAGAGAAAGCTAAGACGTGGTTGCATTCGCTACTTCCTCGATCTATTGGTAGCTGGAATGGCATGATAAGGGAGTTCATAAAGAAAACACTACCAAAAAAATAGGCAAAGTCGACGGACTTTGGGGGGCTTTTGCTACGGCTAAAAGCCGTCGGCGAAAGTCGATAATCCGTCGGGGAAACCTCAGTTTTGGATGGTGGACGTCCAACCGTCTACCATTTTCTGATTTTGTGGTCCACCTGAGACTTATTTGATTCTTGTTTTTGGTGATCTACCTCAAAATGATGCTGAGAAATGGATGGACGGCGTGGATGGAATATAGCCATCATGGTGGGGCCCATAGATCCCTCCCCTTTCCGATGATATGTTTACCATTTTTTCTTTTCCTGTCAAAACTGTAAGTTTTGTAAAGAAAGTAAAATAGTGGTGACTCATTTATGAAAATAGTGGCAATGATATAGAGTTATCCAGACCATTCAAATAATCCATCTAGTTGTAAGGGTTTAGTATTTATAATATTTTTATATAATACAATCTTACCCATCCAGAAAATGGTCCCCATTGCATGTGCGACTATTAACAGAAGCTTTGTTGTAAACAATGGTAGACGCACAGTGTATCAGATTTGAACCATTTATCCGATTTAGAAGAGGAATTCCGAAATATAGAGCGCTTGTTTCCTCTTTTTGCCATTTTCATCAAGCGGGTCCCTCTTAGAGCTTCTCTCGTTTCTATCTTCCAAATGTGATCCGAATCTTAGCAATGGAAGCGTTAGATCAAAGATTGAAGATGTAAACTGGGATCCGTGCGGGAGTTGCCGGGAGATTCACGGACTGATGCGATTCCCCGACAGGTTTTTGTTTTTCACCCACGGACTTCCTTGATATGTTTCTAATTTCATCAGGGAGTGGGCTTCTTGACATGGAGGGCTTGTGTTTGAGCTTGTTGGCTATATTTCTAGCTTAGTGTAGTCTTTTGTCTCTTTTCAGTTGCTTTTATTTTTTGTTTTTTGTTCCCTTTTGGCTGTTGCCTAATAAAATAGTCACCTTTCAAAAAAAAAAAACTGTCATGTGGGCCAGAATGTTAGAAAGTAGCAGACAGCTTAGAAAAACTTGGCAAGTTATTTTTTTTTCCCTGTGACATTCCATTTGTTTCATAAACTGTGGCCCACATGATACCTGTTAAAGCCTTTGGCATGAAGTTCCTACGCATGGATGCTGGGTGGGTCCCACCGAGATTTTTTGGAGAAATCCACCCCGTTTATCCGTTTTTAGAGATCATTTTAGGAAATGAGACAAAAATAAGGTGGATTCAAAACTAAAGTGGATCACACGAGAGGGAAATTTGGAGAAAGAAGCTCCTACCGTTGAAACTTTCTTAGGCTCGCCTTGATGTTTATATGCCATCCAAACCTTTTATAAGGTTAGCGAAAATACTAAAAAGAAAATTGCGTGAAACAAAAATTTTATGGCCACAAGAATGTTTCAACCATTCGCACTGAATCTCCACTGTTTCCGATTGTGTGACCCACTTAAGTTTTGTGTACACATTATTTTTGGTCCATTCTCCTAAAATGATCTCTCAAAACAGATTAACAGAGTGGATTTCTCACAAAAATATAGGTGGGCCCCACCCATCATCCTTGTGCAAGTGCGAAAGGCTTTCGCAGGAAATCCGCGTCCCCCTTGAAGTTACTGGACACGGATTGCTGATGATTATCTTGAATTTGGGTGAGGGCATCATACCTTATGGGATCCACCTGATGATTGTCTTAAATTTGGTTGGTGCACATATAACAGGTTGTTGGTTGGCCCCCTTTAACCATCCACTGTCTTGTACACATGCTGGTTGATGATCGGCACGCAAAAATATGAGCTACTAAACATTCATCATGGGGCCGGCATGATGAATAGCATGGAACTGCATGCAGGTGTTGTTGTAGGCATGGGTGGGATAGTTGTGCGTATGCCGATCTGTGGCTAGGAATATTTATCCTCAATGACCTGACTTGAGAAACTTGACTGATGTGTTGGTGTTATTTTATTTTGGTTTGCAGGTGAGTCTTGCCTTCTACTAAATTGGAGAACCCTGAACTTGTGGCATGGTCAGAACCAGTTGCTGAGTTGCTTGATTTGGATCTGAAAGAGTAAGTGACTTCGCTTGTGCTCCTGGATAGTGTTGCTAGCCTTTTGGTTCCATGTACAAATCAATTTAAATTGCTAAAACCTTCAGAATCTCTCTCAACTTGTTTACCTAGAGGCCAGAGCTTCTATGTGAATAACCAAAACTCTGTGACCTCACCTTTTTGCACCATTGTTTACTTTTGATTTGATGGAACATGGGCTTTTCCATCTTTGAGAAATTGGGTCTCTCTGTCGATGTGGTTGCAACTAGTGAAGTCAGTATTTTGTTGGCATTGGATCCCTCGAAGAATTTGCGCAGAGAATCAATTCAGCAGTAGGCAAGCGTAGGAGCTTAAGATCGTTACATTTCATTGAGCTGGTTACTTTCTGTAATCACTTATTGTTGTGTCCAGCATTTGGTATATTTGCATTCTGTGAATAGATCCAGTTGTCGATGCTGTAATTCACTAGTATGCAGCCACGTTTGCTATCATTAGCTAAATATACCTGTGAGGTTTGTTGAATGAGGAAAATATGCAGGCCTCACCATGGATGGCCCATGGGGTAAAAATCCCTACAGATTGGGAGATCCTAGAACTATGTTATTTGGCCCTTTTTGTGGTTGAATGTGAAGGATAGTAGTAATTCTTTATTGACTGCCTATTTGTTGGCACCTACTGCAAGGGTTGGGATTTCTCCAATCTGGGAGATTTGCTGAATGGGGCATCCATAGTGCAGCCCCTGATTTCAACTGTTGGGATCAATGAAGTAGGGACCACATTTTAGCATTCCTACAATCTGAAAACCTGAAACAGTTTTGCAACACTTGGCCTGCCACTTCAGAAATGTTGTAATCTTAATGTTGTTTCAACCATGTGTCTATTCCTTTGGGATTAGATTGCTACAGTACGAGGATGTATTAGATGTCAAACGCCGAATACGGAATTAGTTATTCAACCTTTAATCACCACACACATGGTAGGCATATAAAAGATTCTGAATCTTGACTGTTCATCTTTTTTAGATTATGTGTAATTTTATTTTAATTTTTATTTTTTTGAGCAGGCAACAACATAGCCATTAGCCAGAGCATGGCATCTGTGTAGGAAGGTGGACAACCATGGAAAAGAAAATGATTTCCCCTGATATGACAATTTCCCTGTTTGGGAAACCAAAAAAAAGGGGGTAATCAATTTTATTTCCTAGATTTTCTATAAAAAAAAATTGAGTAAAATCATTTCCACACACAAACAAAAAAAGAAAAAAAAAAAGAAACTGTTAAATGTAGATTTTCAAATGTCATATTGACTTAGAGAAACATCAAGGAAACATGGAAAGAATGGTGGAATTTTTCAATGATAGTTTATGAGATGCTAACATACACATTTGCATATTTAAGAGTCAAATAATAGCAAAAAAGATGTAAATTTGTATATTTAGGGATCAAATGCTAAATTTCCCTTTAATGGGGGGCGTAAAAGCATGCGTCTTTGATTTGAGGAAACATTGGGGACCATAATATCATCATTTCTCAATGGCCCCATTCATAAAAACTAAAAAGCCCCTTGTCTATATCTCTTGTATTTCATGCATGCTAACTATTTGATGAAATGGCTCAACAAAGAATGTTTTGTGTGGATGTAGCTGAGCAGATGAATATGGTGTAAGTTTTAGTGGTCAGTTACATATTTGAACTCATATATATTTCTTCAACTTGTGCATATCTCTTCTTCAAATGAGAATGAATGTTAATGTGTGAACCCGGGACTGAACAGAGGTCGAACAACACAGAATTAATGTGTGAACTTTATGTTATCTGCAATTAGTTTTGTACAGGGAATGCATTTCTTATGTTATCTAGAGTTTGTGACCAACAGATATCCATAAATTTCATACCCATTGAAGTAGAGACTGGCTTTGCTCCTTTTGATTTTCATTAATGCAGATAGCTCAGTTAAAATGTAGATAGCTCAGTTAAAATTTCATAGCAACAAATATCCATAAATGCAGATAGCTCAGTTAAAATTTCCCACCAAAACCCAACCCAGAATATAATCCATTACTCTCTCACCCAACAGGCACAGTTAAAAATTCATCAAGTCTAACCCGACTCATTTAACTGTAAATGTGTCAGGCTCCACTGACCTAAACCTGATCTTGTAGGCTGAACATGAATTCAAACATTCAACCTGATCGATCAAGATACAAACAACCATAAAACAAACCTGATTACATCATGACACAATCCATTTTTGGAAACGAGTCCAAGACTTAGAGAGCAATTTGGCATCATCCTCCAAGGAATAGGCGCTTTGGAATTTTCCATAAAATAGTAACACCGCATGGCAAGAAAATACCTGAGGTATAGGAGTGTGGGCAACAAATGCAAATATGAATGGTATACTCAGTCCCTTAAGGTTCTTGGTTGGGCATTTTCTTTTTATGAGCTGTTTCTTTTTTCTTTTTCTGGCCAATCCAATTCATGTATAGGTTGTGTTTAGAATTTTGTACGATGGCTTGGTTATAGTGGACCAGTGTGGCATTGCTTCAGGCAATAACAAATGTTTCTTTGTTTCATCGGCACATGACTAGTTTACAAGAGAGCATTTGTTTTGTAGATTCTGAGGTAACTGATCCTGACTTTGCAGGTGATGTTTCTTAAATGGTTTTTGAAGAGCAAGTGACTATTGTTACCAATGCTTCGTCAGTGAATCATGGAGTTGATGTCAGTCATAGCCCTACATTAAAGAGCATCATGGAGCGACATGGAGATTGCTTCAACAACCAAAGAAGCGGGATCGCAGAGCACATGACAATATTGTTGATGTTGATGTTGATCTGGAATCTCTTTCGAGCTATCCACTGGATGAGGAAGTCATCGAAATCATAACAATGGAAGATGTTATGGAGGAATTACTACAGGTTGAAAATGTTTGAGTCTTGGAAAGTATTCTTAGAATTCTCTAATTTGCATTGCTTTATTTTCTCTATTTGCTTACTTACTCTAGGTTTTCTTAGCCCATGTGCTTGCATGGAGCTATGTGCATCCACACAAGCACACATGTTGATATGGCACCCATATGTGAGATCTAAGCTTTCCTTCGAGTGGGCCACCTGTTTAGGTCTTCTGACATAAGAATCAGGTTGTTGCACTCCTTGGTGGGCCTGACTTGTTGAAAAAATAAACGAATAACAAGCTATCAATTTCTTTTGCACACTTTGGCCCATATGAGTGAAATGGCCTGATATTTAGATAAAAACATCTAAACAGTGGTCAAATTGATGAAGACCTTAGATCTTGCACACGTGCATATTGACTTGTGTCCTTTCCTGTGGATGGCAGAGCTCCACAAGTGTGTGGGCTTTGCAAACTTCTGTTGGTTAACTGGTGCCATGTATCTCAGCTTTCTCTCATTTCTTCTATTATGTCTTTTTCTCTATATGGTTAAGTAGTGTTATATGTGTTTGTCTACCTTTCCATCCATCTGCCTGTCTATCATCCCCTATTTTTCTGCCTGTCTGTCTCTTTATCACACATTGTGCAATGTCACTACAAGAAAGTGGGCCATTAAGTAGTGTTATATGTGTTTCTTTTTACCATTTCCTTATCTTAGAACTGAAATGCAGATGAACTGTTTGATCCTTGGCCCCAAGATATACAACATGCTCATTTTCAGTTTTTGTAATGTTTTGTTGTCTAGACCGTTTGTGTAATGTTTTGTTGTCTAGACCGATTGTCAGCTAGACCTTCTTTTACTTTGACTTCTTTATTACTTACATATGCAATTTCTTATTTTCATTTTTTTTGATAAGTATTATTGTTTAACACATTTTTTTGAATCATCTTCTCCACTAAACTTTCCTTTAATTGAGTACTAATCCCCACCAAACTTTCCTTTATGTTCCTATCTCAGGCTAAAAGAAAAGAATGCCCGATTGAGAAGCTGAGAAAGTTTGAGGTCCCCATAGCTCCAAAATATATTTTCCTATCATTTGTCTAATGGGACATGCAACAATACACTCTGCCAACACTCTTATGTAACCTGTCTTACTGCAGCAGAAAAAAAAAATGTAATTTCTATATCAAAATCTTCAACCAAATTTCATTTATTTTTTATATTAGTTTCGTTTGATAGCATACGAAAGACACATCTATTCAATTTATACATTTTTCTTGTGGATGGTCTTTTCTTGTTTGACAGGGAACTTTATTAGCACAACGATCTCTAAAAATGTGATCACGCGCAAATGCAACCAGATCTGAATAGTTGAATGTGGACTGCATTTCTAGATTTAAAGCCAAGGACTTAAGAAAACCCCCACAGGTCAAGCAGTATAAAAAACAAAGAGACTTAAATGATGTGGTCTCTTTTTTTTTTAAAGTATATATCCAATCCAAATACTTGAATTTGGATGATATATTTGATTTTTATTTCTTCCTTTTCCATTGTGTAGACTTTACCTTCTCAAATAGGTTGGCTCATTCAGAGCTTTGAAGAAATGGGTATATCTAGTTTTGGATGTGTGCGTTGATTAATACACTTTCATAACTAGATATACCAATTTCTTCAAAGCCCTAGGAACCAACTTGTTTGAAAACGAAAAGCCTACACAAAAAGGAAGAAACCAAAATCAAATATATTATCCAAATTCTTATTATTTTTTTTCTAATTAATGGGAATCGCCGACGGTTTTTAGCCATCAAGAACGCCGACGGATTTTAGCTGTCGTTAACGCCAACGGATTTTAGCTGTTGACAACTCCGACGGACTTTAGCCGCCAATAACGCCGACGGATTGAAGCCGACAAGAACATCGGCGGTTTTTAGTCGCCTGAAACGCCGACGGATTTTAGCCGCCGATAATAGCGACGGTTTTTAGCCGCCGGATTTTTGCCGCCGATAACGGCGACGGTTTTTAGCCGCAGGAAATGCCGACGGCTTTTAGCCGTCGGCGAGCTTCGCCGGTGCACCCTTTACCGACGGACCTTGCAACGGCTAAAAGCCATCGAGGAAGGTCATTGTCGACTGTTTTTATCCATCGGCGTTGCCCTGTTTTCTGGTAGTGAAATTTTCCCACACCATAAGACGAACACCCTTAGAAAGTTGATCGTGAGCTTCGCGCAAAAGGAAGATGAAACATTCTTCCAATGTTGGGAGCCGTTCAAGGATCTCTTCAGGTCATGCCCACAATACGGTTTTGAAACGCGGCACATCACGAACTGTTTTTATGATGAACTGACATCTCCCATGTGCCAATTAGTCGAGACGATGTGTAATAAGGAATTTATGAATAAAAGCGTTAATGAGGTGTGAGACTATTTTGATAAGCTTGTTGAAAACACACAATCATGAGACATCTCCCCAAAATTAAGCACCATGTTTGGGCCGACTCAATCCAAGGAAGACGATGATATCAGTGCTAAAGTGGCTAATCTTACTAAGAAACTCGAGGCCATGGAATTAAAGAAGGATAAGGTTAAGGAAACTATTTGTGGTATTTGTGCTTGCAACGGTCACACAACTGAAAATTATCCAACGATACCTACCTTTCAAGAGGTGTCGAATGAGCAAACTAATGCCGTGAATAATTACCAAAGACTTTTCAATGGACCTACCTCCAATACATACAATCCTAGTTGGAGAAATCATCCAAACTTCAGTTGGAGGAATGGATAAATGGCTACCCCTCAAGGTTTCTTAAACCAAATTCCAAATCAAAGAAACCTCAAGACGATCCAATGCTAAAACATCTTCAAAAGCAATAACTTTTCAATCAGGGGATGCTACAAGCCTTTCAAGACCTTACAAAATCTATACAAGGGCTTGACACAAGGAATACAATTGGGAATAAAGGGAGCCTTCCAGCTCAACCTCTCTCTCTCTCTCTCTCTCTCTCTCTCTCTCTCTCTCTCTCTCTCTCTCTCTCTTTTATGGACATTGGGAATTGGTGTGCGAGTGTATAAGGGATGCACACCCCTATTATGAAGGAGTGGGCGTGTGAGAGCGGGTGTGTTTCACATCCCACTTGAATTGGGTTTCTCGAATTTGACCTTTTCTGGTGATTTTCTTTAAATCTAATTTGTCCAGTGTGTCGAGGTCGTTGAATAGAGTCAAGGTATATGATTTTCTTGGTGATCTGAAATTTAGATTGACCTATCTTGAAAATTCTCCTAACGAGTGTCAAAATAAACTTAATCTTAATTAACGGTTCACACTTAATGTGTAACACCCTGAATTTTCACGGCCAGAGTTTGTACTCGTGGCCGAGGAAACCCGGTGTTAATAATGTATAAATTGGATGCTTTAGAAATCACACTATTCTTTTTTTCATTTGAACCACATCCAAATACATTCATGAAGGTAACATTCACAAGAATAAAATCAACTATATTATTTATATTTTATCAGAGTAAAAAGAATAATCAAATGCTCTCTCAAAGTGGATCTTATTACAGTTATCGAGTTCACAGCGGAAGTATAGAATTAAATCATAAAACTGTTTTCTTATTCTTTCAACATAATCTTTCTTAGGGAGATTGTTCACTAGGTCTTCAATCTGTACGTCACATGCATAATCTGCACAGTTGGGAGAGAGTCAATGCCCTACTCATAGTGATGGTTATCCATTAATATTAACAATAATTCAAGATATTCATAAAAGTAATGTAAGGGTTCTGATATGTCTCATACTCCACAACCTATATGAGATGCATGCCTAACAAAGTGTGTGTGGCTCATCATACGTAGTGATCATCACAATGTGGAACATAATTAATAGAAAATTCAACTTGACCCGTATTTCATAACTACAGATATCCACCGGCATGGCCAACACTAACGTGAATTTATGCAAACATCTTAAGGTAACACAACACACGGTTAAGGGATTTACGTAATATGATCTGTTCATAAAGCAACTATTTGTGACATCCAATCCTGAAAAAGTGATGTAGCATGTACGACGATTTACCTACATCGATTGTGGACCACGCCAACCAACCCACGGAATTATGTGCCGACCAAGAGGGCCACTACCCGTAACGCATTATGTCCATGATAAGTTATTCAAATCACTAGTTGTGATATCTCTTAACACATCACTTGCACTTACCGAGAACACAATCTGAATCATAGAGGTTCTAGAATATTAAGACACATGCCCAAGCCTGAAAGATAGATAGCACAAGGTCAATATAATAAAGAGACGAGTGACAATGCTCAACTCAAGAAGTGGTAATAGCCAACATAACAAATAGAGAGTGACAATGGTCAACTCGATAAGAGAAGAGTAGCAATGACTAACTCAACAAATAGAGGTGTGGCAATGGCCAACTCAATAATAAGGAGAGTGACAGAGTCAACTCCAATAAAGAGATGAGTGGTAGAACCAACTCAAATATAAAGATGAGTGACATGGCTAATCAATAATTTTGAGAAGGTAAGGACAAGGCTTATATATATCCATGACCCCACATAAATTCAGAAAGATCACTTGTAATCAACATTATACTGTAAGCCAAAAGCAAATAATTGATAGTAAAACATATAATTGTAGGGAAAATTCAAATTAATATGAAGGCATGTAAAAGGCAAGATGTAAAAGGCAAGATAAAATAACATGAAGGCATGTAAAAGGCAAGATAAAATAACAACTTAAATTAATGTAAGCTTAAAGGATAAAACCCTCACCTTCAGTTATTTGATATATGTTAATAAGGTTAAAGGCTTCGAGTAATCCCAGGATCAGAACCCGTTTTTCCGTATCGGATTAACGTCGAGTAGCAACTCAGAGGCTGACTTGGCGAGTCAACTTAGCAGTCAGCACACAACCTTTACCTCTCTTTCTTTCTTTCCTTCCTTTCCTTTATTTTCTCTCTTTTCTTTTTCTTTCCTTTCTTTGTTTCTTTCTTTGTTTCTTTTATTTTTTCTTTTTCTTTTTCTTTCTCTCTCACTCTCTTTCTTTCTTTCTCCTTCTCTCTCTTTTTCTTTCTCTTTTCCTTTCTTCTCTTTTCTTTTCCTCTCCTTTCTTTCTTTCCCTTCCTTTTCTTTTCCTTTCTTTGCTGCTACTTCCAGTAGGGGGTTGGATATTGCTCTCTCTCTCTCTCGATTCTTGACTAGGCAGCAGGGGATTTTATAGTGCATCCCAGGATTCTCCCGTGAAGTTCCTTGCTTCGTTTCCGCAGTCCAGAAACGAAGGTGCTCTTTACGCGGTCCCTGTTTTTTCGGCGCAACTTTCAGTTGAAACAGTGTAGTCGCGGTCTACGGCCAGCCTCCAAATTGCTTCTTCTTCACCTCGTAGGTCCGATTGGATTCGGATGGTATTGTATTGTCCTTGGATGGGCCCACAGATGAGAGGCTGTGATCGGTTTCTTGAGAGCAAGAACGATCAGATGGTGGCCTGGCAGAGAGGTTCAACGCAACTGATTGTGTGGAAACGGGGAGTGTTATCGCTTGCGTTCTTTCTTCCCTCCACTGTTAACGTGGATGTGGTCGGAAATACCCTCTCGAGGGATTGGACGGCTCGGTTCAGAGCCCAGTAACCACGTTCGGATTTCTTACGTGGAGGAATTCGAAACCGTATCAGTTTCTTTGGCGTTGTTTGCGGGAGGAGTGTGGAAGAGTTCAGTTCCAGTTTTTTTGCTGAGGTCCGTGGGGCCCACTATCCCGGACGTTTGGGGAAATCTGATCCTTCTAATGGATTGGTAGTGAATTTTAGATCTAGTATTCAAAATATGGGGTGGTTTCAAGTTCTGGATTGCCCGCACGGTCGATCACGGATTGGCACTTCGTTCACTGTTCGTTGGGTGAAACCTCTGAGGTTTCGATCGAAGGCATCATCTGCACCAGATGGACGGTCCCGATCAATTGTATGGGCCACGGTGGTGGGCCACGGATGATCCCAGCGAATGGGTGTTTGAAAGATCTGCGGCGGGAAAACAAGAAAAAAACGGAGAGAGATTTCTCTCCTTTGGAAAACGCGATCAAGCCTGGTACGACCGCGCCAATGGTTCCACTACATCGTGGGTAAACGCCTGCTGTGCACTTACACAATAAGGGTGGGGTCCACTGTGAAGTTTTTGGGAAATCTACACCGTCCATTCATTTTTCCATTTAATTTAAGGGGGTTGAATCCAAAGATCAGATTGACAATACTACTTGAAACAGTGGGTATTGTGGTTTCCACCTTTGAAACCCTTCTAGGCCCTTTGGTAATGTTTATTTGTCACCCAACCTGTCCATAAGATCATACAGGCTTAAATGAAGGGAAATATATCTTACTATGGCTTCGATGGACACCACAATCAACGATTATAGCTGATCTATTAATTTGGGCCACTTCTACAATGATCTAAGGGCTGAATTTCGACATGTAACGTTAATTTATGATAGACATGCATGATATAAAATTTTATATGAAACGGATCATGGAAACCAGGTGTTCCGTAATTCAAAGGTGTAGGTTAATGGTATTTTCGCAATTAACGTTGATCTAGGAGGTTTGTAAAATCTAAGAGTTCTACATGGTTGTAGGCACATTTTTAAGTAATTCTTACAAAATGACTTATATCTAAATTATTATGGATAGAGAGTTATTTATCGATTTAGTCAAGGGAAGGTACATATGTCAAACCATGTGATGGACGGTCTTTGTCTTTAAAATCAATAGTCAGATAGCTTGATCTATGAATGAAGATCATTCCCAACAGTTAGGTTTGTATCAGGGCAAGGATGTAAGGCTAGTTGGATTAGTGTCGTACACACATATATAATATGTTACATCTTATGGTAACGCTCGAGAACTCTCGATGCTCGAGTAACATTGAAAAGTTTAGGGCGTTACAATCTACCTCCCTTAAATATAATTTCGCCCCCAAAATTTAGTACTTCCATTATCCGAGTCATTTTCTATGCCTATAAGGATTCCCTACTTCTTGTGTTCGAGGTAATATGAAAATATGGTTGTAGTAGGTTTGAGCTCGATACACAGATCCTTCGCCTGCGTAGTACAAAAGATTTACTGATATCAATTCATAATCCGGTTGAATCTCAATCCTTTGCTTGATCGGGGCATTGGAATTATTTGAGATTTTCTAGGATTTAGAATTTGGGTCAAACCGTATGAATTTCATGTAAACATATATATATATATATATATATATATATATATATATATATATATATATATCTACGTCCCGATTCATGTAACCAATTATACGCGCACTTAAACATATATATCTATCTTCCGAGTAATACATCGAAAACTTAAGCAAATTCAACTAGTAAGGATGATAGAGGTAATTTTAGGTAGTGTATCGAATCATCAATGTACGCAGTGAAAGCGTAATGGGCCACGTTAGATTTATCTTTTATGAGAATACAAGATTACGTGATTATTTCCCATAAGTTTAAAATAATCAGGATTATGGATTGATGGAACTATGTTTACGTGAAAATTTGGGATGTTACATAAAAATGTGTAGTTAGGATAGGCAAATGGTTGGACAAAAGTTAGTTGTTAATCAATGGTGGAAAAAGCATAAATCTGAAATTTCATATTTTGTACCAAAAGGAAGGAATTAGAGTCAAGGTGGTCATCATTCAACTTTGTAGGATCATAGATCGAGGTCTAAATTTTGTATAATATCGCAATCATATGAGGCCAAAATGTGGTCCAAATTTGAGTTGTGATTGATGGTGTAAAGTGTATCAATTGGAAGCTCTAGATTTAGAAAGAGTTTGTAAGCCTAAAACAGATACGCGCCTAAGGAAAAAAACCTACCAAAGTGGGTTTCTCATATTTCACACTTGGTTTATATCATGGAAAATCTAAGTCATTTGTAAGAAGGAAAATATCCTACTACGACTACCCACGAGCTTTCTTCACTCGATGGATACCAAAATCAAGGGTTAAGGGGTTGATTTGTCAATTAGGGCACTTTTACAATGATCTAAGGGCTGAAATTCGATATGTATGGTTAACTTGTGATAAATAGGCATGATATAAAATTTTACTTGAAATGAATCATGAAAACCATGTGATCTAGAATTGAAGGGTATAGGTTAATGGCATTAAATATTTATAATTTTGCCATATTTTATTTCTCCAACTTCCACCGTCCGTAACGTCGGACTAGGGCTGTACACGAGTCAAGCTAGCTCGAAAAGCTCGCTCGACTTGGCTTGACGCAACTCGGATAGACTCGGCTTAAAAGGCCGACTTAAGGCGAGTCAAGCTTATTTACTAAAGCTCGAGTTGAGTTTAAGCCAAGTTCGACCATGGTGTATTTCAACTTGACTCGACTCGAACTCGACTTGACTTGAAGCTCGAGCTCGAGCTTGACTAGGCTCGAGTAATATATTTTAATAATATATATTATATTAATATTAAATATAATATATATATATATATTTAAGTTAAAAGAAGAAGTTAAAACTTAAAAGTTTTTACTAAAAAACCCTACCCGACCCTACTCGTCCCCATTCCCTCTTTTTCTTTCCCTTACCCTACCGAGGTAAACTCGACTCGAAAGCTTTGGCAAACAAGCCAAGCTTCAATGTTGAGCTCGAGGGCGAGCTCGAGCTCGAACTCGAACTCGAGTATAGCATGGACGAGTTAAGCCGAGCTTGGCCCACCTTGACTCGACTCGGCTCAATGTATAGCCCTATGTCAGACTGCACCATCCAAAGGCATTTAAATTTCACAGACATTCTTTATTTTTCATTCTCTTTCCATCGCCCTATTTCGTGTCACGATTGCTTATAGATGACCAAGATGCCTTTTTAATGAGTTATACCGGCCCGAGGTCTAAATTAATGCTTTTATATATTTAATAGAGAAGTCAGCCGATAGTTGTGGCATATACCTTACGATCTTAAAACTGAGCTGCTCATTCTGATGTTTAGGTGGCCCGTTTAGCAGATCCAAATATGATGGATGGTTAGATGACATGTTAAAAATAGAAAAAACTTGATGGTTAGTACTCTGATCATGTTTATAGGTGGTCATACAGTTGATTTTGTAAACGGATGAACACAAGTAGGTTTTTAGAGTGATTAAGAGGTAGAACATGTAAACCGTTAAATTCAAGTTACTTATTCAAATGTGTATGTTTCTCATATTGTAGTTCTGATGGTGGGTTAAGCATATTCATAGGTGGTGAATAAGATGAACGGATCAAAATCCTAATTTGATATGCGTACGAGCGGATGCAGATATCAAGTAGTTAGTTTACTATGATCGGGTGGTCCAAACTCAAAGTGGACAGTCAAATATATTTACCTATTGGTGGATAGTTGACTGAACGATTGGTTATGATGGAAAAGTGAGAATACTTGGACATATGATGATCTTATCTTAAAATCAACAGTCGGATAGCTTAATCTATAAATGAAGATCATTCTCAATGATCAGATTCATGTTAAGGAATAGATGTAAGGTTAGGATAGCTAAATTAGTATCGTACATATGTACATACTAAGTTAACCTCCATGGTGACACTCAAGACCTTTCAATACTCGAGTATTGAAAAGTTCGGGGTGTTACACTAGAGAATTACCTTTCTCTTGCCACCGGCTATTCCCTTATGGCAGGGCGAGGTTGCGAGCTCCGACGTGGGCAGCGTCGATGTGGAAATCCTCCAAATCAGCTCCCCAAGGAGCTCTCACCTTCACTTCTCCCCACTCTCTCTCACTTACAATTGGAATTTCGTATGAGAGTGAATTTTTGAGCTTTATATAGCCTAGGTTTTATGTCCAAATGGCCCTGAGAGCCCTTTAAAAAAAATCATGCATGCCCCCAGTGGGCTGGATTTTAGCCCACAGGGCTCCTTCAGGGACCCGCTAGCTCATCCACGCCATGGGGCAGGTGCCCCATTATAGGATCCGCGACTGGTCCAAATCGGGTGGAGATCAGAAGCTTTGATCGACCACGGGGACCCTACTTGCGATTAACGGCTATCGATGCTCGATCGAGGCCATAGTTATACATATATGAGCCGGAAAATATATTTGACTTATTACTCGAGTTTAGTTGCAATTTGATGGTTGGAACGTCGCAATTTCGCGAATGAGCAGGGGGCCTACTTCACTTAAGTTTCAGATTCATTTCTAGGAAAATCGTGCGTTTCAGGCACTTCCTTCGCAACCTAGGTTGTGCAGTTCCGGGCACCATCTGGGTTTGCCACCCGCGATGGGCCTCAACCCTAGTGAGGCCGACAATTTCCTATAGTCTCGGACTTAATGGAATTTCGAAGAGTAGCCCACACTCATTCTTGTCTGTCGGAGCAAATTTTGGGAGGGCCAGCCCCCACGGTCCATACCAAGTCCCGGTCGTACCTATGACTAGTTATGTATGCGACACTACCCTTTTATAATTTTTGAAAGTGGTCGTTCAATCTTATTCACTCTCACTTTCTGGTGCTACACATGTGTGCCCCGTAAAGGTTACTTGATACGGTCCTGAGGCGGCTCGCTGGTGGACGCTCTAGGGTCCGGTGTCATTTCGGCTCGAATGTTACATGGTTGTATGCATCGAGGTTGGATGACGGTGGTGCATTCAAAATAAAGACGTATCGATATGAACACACATGTAGCAAGTCTTCCGAGGTGATGGCTTATCGTCAAGCATAGTTTGTAGAGAATGTGAATGAGATTGCTAAACATGAAGCAGCTTATAAAGGGACGGGGAGACATCGTCAATAGGAAACCAATAAAATATGTAATGAGATTGCCTGTAGTCGAATGAGGAAGTGCTTAGCATGCAAGCCAAGTGATATACAACACAAAATGTATAAGGAGTTCACAGTTGATATCAGTGTTGAGGCTCAAATATTGCATATCAGACCCCAGTTATTACCTGGATTTACGAACATGGTACTGTTTAACGGCCTGATTTAATTGTTTTTGTGATGCAAGGTGTATTTACGAGCTTGAACCGATACAGGGTACTAAAAGCATGGATTTAACGCTCAGAATGCATCAAGGCAAGTGATGGACCCCAGGGGACAAAGATCGATGAATTTACACGCCAGAGATCCGAGAAAATCAAGAAACTGAAGCTCAAGTGGCCTAAAAAGGGTCCAAAATACGAAATCACAGGGTTTCCACCATCCGTTCAGCTTGAAACTTCATACATAGCCCGAGGACCATAAATGAATCATACACGTTGAATTTCAGCTCTAGGATCCCTATGAAAGTGGCTAAACTGACAGATCAGCCCATAAAATCTTGATTTGGGCCCGCTTGATATATGGATGTACTTTAATTTCGTTGTCAACGCCTTAAATTAGATGGGGAAAAGGATGGATGGTACGGATTTCTCATGAACATCAAAGTGGACCCCACATGAGGGTGTGCGTGCATTCAGTGCACGCACACGCGAGCCGCATCGAATCGGAGAATCTGGTCAACAGGCGTTAACCCGACCGCAGCTGCGTAAACAGTGTCCGTCTCTGCAGACGCTGATCTTGTGTAGTGGGCCCCACTCACTCCCCATAACGTTGATCTAGATCGTCCATTCATTCCGTAGGATGACCAAGACCAACTCCTATGTGGCAGAATTGAAGAAGAAAGCATGGATTGAATTTCAACCATCCAAACGGAGGATTGATGGTAGAATGAAAAATCCGTGGGCCACACCAAATCCAATCCAAAACCACCCATTTTCGATTGGTTTTTCAAGGACACTTCAATGGATGGCGTGAATCTTCCACCTAACACCAAGAAGTGGGCCCCCCCAATGTCCAGCATCAAGGCTCTGTTACGCACCCGGCTGATCTGGGCCGTTTTTGCAGGCGTGATGAGGAACGGTCCAACCATTTGGACCGTCCATGTAACACCCCGTACTTTCCCGTACTCGAGTGTTACTATATAAACTGACTTAGTCGGATGCAAACCTAGCTTAGTGAACATTCATGTGTATTCTAGTTTAAATCTGACCGTCGAAGGTGATCTATATCCGCATATCAAACATAGGTAGAAAGAAAATATAAATGTATTTTGATAATTTATCTATCATGAAGAATGCACGAAAATGTACTATAATGGAATGATATGTATATATTCAATGAATATAAACTAAACATAATGAACGATAATTCTACAATATATATATATATATTTTTTAGTTCTAAATATTAATGAAGTATTAAACATATTTTACAGATATGAATACAAGAAATTTCTAGATATTTTAATAAAGTGGTGTATTATTTAACAAGGTGATTTTAAATGATATGATACAATTTCCAATTCATATATATATATATATATATATATGGTGGGGTGCTAATATTAAAATCTATATTCATATATGTGTGTGAGATTCTAACCATTGAAATTATAAGTAATATATAATAGTAACAAAATTTACGTGAATATTAGTATTGACTGGTAATATGAGATGGAAACCATGCAAATGGCCCTTTAGGACCTTTTAACCATTGACGTCCAAATTCGAAATCATCCGACCATTAGATTGACGGGAAACCACCATTAGGACCACAAATTAAGTTGTGGGCCCCACCTGGACATTTATCGGCCTGATATTTGATCCCAGGCCCTACTTGGGGACTTCCAAATGGAATGGACGGAGTAGATTTTCCACAAACATCACAATAGACCCCACCCCTACATCGCATGTGCACCACAGGGGATGCACCAGCTGTGCACCCATCCAAAGAGAACCGGTCAAATGTGTTTGACCAAAAATTCCAAAGAAGGAAATTTCCTTCTTCTCCTTTTCTGTTTCCGCCTACAACGGTCCGAAACAAACCGTTTCTGTTTGGTTAAGATGGGGCCCACATCCGCTACCCTATTACACGATTTGATCTGCCCATCTAGTAGAGGGGCCACCAGAGATCCAAACCTAACAAGGCCACATGTTGGTGGACCCGTTCATGCACACGGCAATAACAGTAAGAAGGCGGGCGTGAGGTAGATGTGTGTTTTTAGCCCTCCCAAAACCTTTCCGTTGTGATTAAGGTGGGCCACTTATGACCAATTCAAACCGTCCACCTTGTGAAGCCCTCAAACGTGATTAAAACCATGCCGCTCATGTGGATTCATGTGCACGTGCGTGTGCTCAAACTCAAGCCAAACAGTGCCGCTTGCAGCTATTTTTCTGGAAATGGGAACCTGTTTTTGCTACCAGCTGGCATGATCCGCGTGCGCTGGCTCCTGCGCCATCCCAGCCCTCCATTCTCGAGCAATCTCAGCCACCCAATGGCTCTCCAAGTGGGAGAGGATTTTTGCCCACAGGAAACCAAGTCGTGGCCGGTTTTGGCTCTATCAGCGGTATTTGAAAACAACTTCTACCAGATTATATCTGGTTCTTTCATTACCAATCCAATGACCCTGAGAACATCTAGGGCTTTCTATAAGAAACAAAGGATTGGGCAGCAACAAGATATTTCTGTGGAGAGAGAGAGAGGATCAGACATTTCCTTGCAAGTGCGAACCCACCGCCTCGAACATCTTCAAGCTTTGAAGAGACATGTCTGGAAGTTCTCCAGCTTCCCCACGGACTGACTGCAAAAGTCGAATCGAAGAAAACAACACCCATCTAGAAAACGCCATTAGAGCTCCATTGTCTTCCTCGGCCAAGTGCACCGAGTCTGTCCAAATTTGACGCCACTGCTGGACATTTCTAGCAGCAGCAGGAGGAAGGGAGAAGAAAGAAAGAAGAAAAATGAAGAGAAGACAGAGAGAGGGAGACTGCATTGGGCGCCAACCACTCAAACCAAGCCAACTCAGCTGTCGTTGCGGGCAGACCAGGTAACGCCTTGCCCCCTGACCCTTCCATTTCCTTCCAATCATGGCTACCTGTTGAGGGTCAAATATTGCATATCAAACCCTATTTATTGCCTGAATTTACAAACATAGTACTGATTAACGGTTTAATTTAATCGTGTTTTCGATGCAGGATGTATTTAGGAGCTTAAACTGAACTTGGGTATTAAAAGCATGGATTTGGCACTCCGATGTCACAAAAGCAGGGGACGGACCCTAGGGGACCAAGATTGACAGATTCCCACGCCAGGGATCGAAGAAAATCAAGAAACTGAAGCTCAAGTGGCCCGAAGGACGTCCAGAATACAAGATCACAGGGTTTCCACCATCCGATTGACACGAGACTTCATACGTGGCCTGAACGCCCTATATTAACCGTACACGTCAAATTTCAACCGTCGGATCCCCCTAGAAGTGGCCTAACGGACAGATCAGCCCATAAAATCTAGATTCTGGGCCCGCCTGCTGTCTGGATATGCTTCATCTCCGGTCTCCACGGTTTAAATGACATGATAGAATGGATGGATGGAGTAGATTTTTCATAAACATTACAGTGGACCCCACATGGGGGCGCATGAGTGCACATGCGGTGCACTCCCGAGCCGCACCGGACCCGTATTCGGTCAACCAGACCGCTGATCCGCGTCATCTTCGAAAACGCAACAGCGTTTACGCGGCCGACGCCGGTTCCTCTCAGTGGGGCCCACTCTTCATCCACATCCTCAATCTGGACCGTCTATTGTGTGAAAAGGGGGGTATTAACCTCACCTAGGTGTTCTCTTTCCACCATATGAGATATTGGAAGATCCTGTCCGTTGAAAGCAGGATAGACGGTAGAACGAAAAGATCAAGTGGGCCACACTTAAATCAAAAAAATCTCGTCCTTCCTGGACGGTTTTTCGTCCTGAAGCTGATGGACGGCTTGGATTCTCCAAAAGACGTCGAACTTGGGCCCACCGACTTTCACAGTGCAATCACGGAAGTCTGTTCCGCAGCAGAGCTGTGGCCGATCTCTGTGGGCCACCATCTTGGTTCATCAATCCGATCCA
The DNA here is from genome assembly GCA_030180095.1 of Magnolia changhungtana. NCBI lineage: Eukaryota > Viridiplantae > Streptophyta > Magnoliopsida > Magnoliales > Magnoliaceae > Magnolia > Magnolia changhungtana. Next base: position 10,931,127 of record JASAUF010000662.1, read on the forward strand.
GGATTTGTCCGATGAGACTCAAAGGCTCGGCGATCAAGACTGGCGACGGGATTGAAGAAGATATTGAAGATCAGTTTCTTACCGATCAAACACCAAACGAACGGTCGGGTGAGATCTCTGGTGGACCACACCTAAATCAAACTAATTTTAACACTCCTGAACGGTTTTTCGATAGCGTTCCATTGAACGGCGTGGATTTCTTCGATAAGTCCGATCATGGACCCCACTGATTCCAACAGCGTAAGACGCGCTGTTTATCTCCGCAACGCACGAAAATTCGGTTCCGCTGGGAGCTGTTGTGGCCCACCTCGATGATTTGGACGGATCATCCGAACCGTCCAGACGCCAGCCAAGCCAATTTCGTTCACTCCTATGTGATCAGATTGAGTGGACTGGATGATCAAGTCACCCCAAAACAGGTCAGCCGCAAGGTGTTCTCCACCTCTTTTACACGCAAGCTCGTCATGCTGCGTAAGATTTCTTGCGTAAACAGAGGTTACGCAATTCTCATAGGCCTATAAAAGGGAAGAGAGAAACGGACGGCTGGGAGCATCTGAATTAGGAGAAAAAAGCACGGCTGGGGCAGGGGAGGAGAAGGTGAAGAGAGAGAGAGAGAGAGACAGGGAGTTCTAATTTCTTATTTTATTTTTATGTTTTGTTTTCTTTTTTTATTTGTTTAAGAGATTAGCTTAAACATGTTTATGGGCTAAACCTCTTAGCTAGGGCTAAGAGGTGAAGCTTGTAGCGTGATGGGAGGCCTCTTTGCTTGTGCCTTTGTTTCGACTGAATTGATGTTGATTTGGGTTTTTATTAAGGGAATGTTTTTAGTCTTTAATGGTCTGTTGTGACTGAAATTACAATGGGTCTGCAATGGCTTTGAGCATGTTATTTTCCTCTTTATGTTTATGATGTCAGGAAGCCCTGTTGTTCACCATCGTCTCCTGGGCATGGTCGGATGACGGTACCCTTCCTAACCTTCATACATTGATTGGTTGGTAACTAGTTTAATTCTATTGTTTACTTTGTCTCCTGGGCATGGTTTGGTGATGGAATCCATTCTAATTCATATACCTTTCATCTCTTAAAAATCATATCAATGTCGGTTCAGTTAATTTCCATGATTTGTAAAGCAGGCATAAGATCTCCCTGATCTCTACAAGTGGAACCTCTGAATCCCTAGTTCCCCTTCTCTGAATTTTCTTAAGTTTTAGATTAATATTTCATCATTATTCTTCAAATTACAATCGATTTAGATTTCATCTCAGCCTAGTTCTAGATCTGGTTATTTTCAGATAACGTACAGGTTTCAGTCCCTGTGGATTCGACCTCGGTTTTACCGAGTTTATTACTACATCACAACCCTATACTTGGGGAGTGAACAAGTTTTTGGCGCCGTTGCCGGGGACTGACAGTTACGATTTTCTGAAATTAATTGGTTTTAGAGTTAGTTTAAGATTAGGATTTTACTAATTTTAATTTTATTTTTTTATTTAATTCATAGGACTAACATATTTCCTATTCTGTAGGTTGTTAAGATAGAACTTCTAATTTGGTAAACTCTTTCTGATTTTCTAGATTTTCTAACTCTTTAGATTTAATTTGCTTTAGAAACTTCTTCTCTTGAGAACTAACTTATTTTGTTTTATTTTGCAGGTCTTTAGCTTAGGGACTCCAATTTGGTAATCTCTTTCCAAACCTCTCTTTCTTTATAGATTTTCATTTTCTTTCTTAGGATTAGGTTTAGAATTTGATTGAGGGCTGTGAGTGTTTCATGCCCAAGTGGGCCCGTGATGACACTCGACGTCTCTTGACTGAAGGAGGATTAGTTGAGGGGTTGACTGTCCATCGCAGGATTAGACACCGCTCGAATTCCCCTGAGTTAATTGAGGTTATGGCTGCAAATCAACCTCAAGCACTACCTCAACAGATGGATGAGGAAGTACATGATGAGAATGAGGTGCTTCAAGCATCCCCGCCTCATACCTTACGAGATTATTTACAACCGGCGGGGGTGAGCACGCCCTCATGCATGATTTTTCCTGAAAACACAGGACAGATGGACATCAAGCCAGGAGTTATCCAACTCCTTCCTAAATTCCATGGGCTTGAATCAGAAAGTCCATACTTACATTTGAAAGAGTTCGATGAGATTATAGCCACCTTATACTTTCCCAATGTATCCGAGGATACAATCAGGTTGAAACTCTTTCCTTTTTCCTTGAAAGAAAAGGCTAAGACGTGGTTACATTCACTGCGTCCTAGATCCATTGGCACATAGAATGATTTGCAGAGGGAATTCATAAAGAAATTTTTCCCACACCATAAAACGATTACCCTCAGAAAAGCAATCATGAACTTCGCCCAAAAGGAAGATGAAACATTCTACCAATGTTGGGAAAGGTTCAAGGATCTTGTCAGTTCATGCCCACAACACGGTTTTGAAATGTGGCGCATTACAAATTTTTTCTATGATGGACTGACATCTTCCATGCGCCAACTAGTCGAGACAATGTGTAATGGAGAATTTATGAATAAAGAAGTCGATGAGGTATGGGATTACCTCGATAGACTTGCCGAGAATGCACAATCATGGGACCATTACCCAAAACCAAACATCACGCCTAGGCCAACTCAATCTAAGGAGAAAAGTGGAGTATATCTCTTGAAAGAAGAGGATGATGTAAATTTTAAAGTGACTAATCTCATGCGAAGAGTCGAGGCCATGGAAGGAAAGAAGGATAAGGTTAATGAAATTGTTTGCGGCATCTGTGATTGTAACATTCACACAACTGAAAATTGTCCTACCATATCTGCCTTTCGAGGAGTGTTGAATGAGCAAGCTAATGCCGTAAATAACTATCAAAGACCTTTCAATGGATCTACCTCCAATACATACAATCCTGGTTGGAGAAATCATCCAAATTTTAGTTGGAGGAATGGACAAACTACCACCCCCCAAAGTTTCTTAAATCAAAATCCAAATCAGGGGAAACCTCAAGAAGAACCGGTTCAAAATCCCATACAAGAGCTAACTCAGGCAGTGCGTGGACTTACCGACTTTATGTAAAAAATAGATTCACGTATGACGGTTATAGAAAAGGGGATGCTTCCTGCACAACCGCTCCCCAATCCTATACCGCAATACGAGATAAATGATCCCAGCTCTTCAAATCAAATGGGACACGCTAAATCCATCACCACTCTTAGGAGTGGGAAGATCATTGATAAAACCCTTCCGGTTAGGCCCGAAAAGCCTCAAGAACCAGAAGAGGACAATAATTATGGATCTAGTGATGTCCCACAAAAATTAGAACCGGAACTTTTAGAGAAGCCAGTTGCTCCGTTCTCCCAACGGTTGGTTGCACCAAAACGTCTTTCTAACTCTCAGGATATTCTGGAGGTGTTGAAACAAGTGAAAGTCAACATTCCTCTACTTGATGTCGTAAAACAGGTTCCTCTATATGCAAAATTTCTGAAAGACCTATGCACGACCAAAAGACGGCAGAGTATTCAAAAGAAGATTTTCTTAACTGAGAAAGTGAGTGCCATCCTGAAGCAAGACGTGCCGCAGAAATTTAAGGATCCCGGTAGCCCAACTATATCATGTGTAATCGGGAACCATCGAATTGATCACGCACTCTTGACTTAGGAGCGAGCATCAATTTGATCCCTTACTTGGTATACAAACAGTTAGGATTGGGTGAGTTAAAACCTACCCTAACCACACTACAACTTGCCGATCGAACTGTTCGTGTACCAAGAGGGATTATTGAGGATGTGTTAGTCCAAGTTGATAGATTTTACTACCCTGTAGATTTTATCATCCTGGACACTGAACCCATCAACAACATGAGCACTCAGATCCCCGTCATTCTTGGTCGCCCATTCCTTGCCACGTCAAATGCAATCATCAATTGCAGGAATGGTGTCATGACTATGTCTTTTGAAAATTTGACATTGGAGTCAAACATCTTTTTCAATAACGGCAGCAACGTAGAGGATGATGACGATGTCCACGACATTAACATGATTGATACTTTCGTGGAAGATAGGACACCCCTTACCTTATCCTCTGATCCTCTAGAGACGTGCTTGGCCCACTCCCACGAGTTTGATGATGATATGATCTAGAGACGTGCTTGGCCCACTCCCACGAGTTTGATGATGATATGATTAAGGAGACGTGTGCCTTGCTTGATACTGCACCGGTACTTGAAGTCACAATTTGAAGAATTGCCACAAATTGATGTAGTGCCTCTACCGTCTAACCTCAAGGCACCGAAGCTTGACCTAAAACTTTTGCCCTCTGATTTGAAATATGCCTATTTAGGTCAAGATGAGACATACCCGGTGGTGATCTCTGCCCACCTGGAGAAAGAACAGGAGAGTATGCTCATATCTACTCTTATTGAGCATAAAGAAGCCCTAGGATGGACGATAGCGGACCTCAAGGGAATCGACCCCTCGATTTGTACTCACCACATATATCTTGAGGAAAATGCGAAGACCACTCGGCAACCACAACGTAGATTAAATCCAAACATGAAGGAAGTGGTTAAGGCCGAGGTTCTCAAACTATTGGATGTGGGTATCATATACCCTATATCCGATAGTCAATGGGTGAGTCCAACTCAGGTGGTTCCTAAGAAGTCCGGAATCACCATCGTAGCCAATGCTAATAATGAACTCATGCCAACTAGAGTCACTATTGGTTGGAGAATGTGCATTGACTACAGAAGTTGAATACCGTCACAAGGAAGGATCACTTTCCTTTGCCCTTCATCGATCAAATCTTAGAAAGGCTAGCTGGTCATTCCTATTACTGCTTCCTTGACGGGTATTCCGGTTACAATCAAATTGAAATTGCCCCTGAAGACCAGGAAAAGACCACATTTACATGTCCCTACGGCACCTTTGCTTACCGAAGGATGCCATTTGGACTATGTAATGCCCCTGCCACCTTTCAGCGATGTATGCTGAGTATCTTTTCTGATATGATAGGGCATTATCTAGAGGTCTTCATGGACGATTTCTCTGTCTATGGTTCATCTTTCAGCAAGTGCTTGGAAAGTCTTAAATGTGTGCTGAAAAGATGTGAAGAAAAGAACTTGGTACTTAATTGGGAGAAGTGTCATTTTATGGTTCATAAGGGGATTGTCCTTGGACATATCATATCGTCCAAGGGAATTGAGGTAGATAAGGCAAAAATTGATCTTATCTCTAACCTGCCCCCACCCAAGAACATCAGGGACGTGCGATCCTTCTTAGGATACGCAGGATTTTACAGGCGATTCATAAAGGACTTTAGTCTCCTCTCTCGTCCTTTATGTAATCTTCTTCAAAAGGATGTTCCATACGAGTGGACTGAGCAATGCCAGGAAGCTTTCACCAAGCTTAAAGGCATGTTAACCATTACACCCACCATGCAGCCACCCGACTGGAGCCTTCCTTTTGAGCTTATGTGCGACGCTTCCGATTATGCTCTTGGAGCGGTTCTAGGCCAGAGAAAAGATAAGAGGCCCTACGTCATCCATTATGCGAGTAGGACTTTAAATCCTGCCCAAGTGAACTACTCGACTACAGAAAAGGAACTTTTAACCGTAGTGTTCGCCTTGGACAAATTTAGGTCCTACCTATCGGATCTAAGATCATTATCTATACAGATCATGCGGCACTGAAGTATCTTCTTTCTAAGAATGATTCTAAGCCCCGCTTGATACGATGGATCCTTCTACTCCAAGAATTTGATTTGGAAATTAAAGATAAAAAGGGAGTAGAGAACGTAGTGGCCGATCACCTGTCTCGCCTTAATACCTCTGATTCCCTTGAGGCGACCCATATCAATGACATGTTCCCTGATGAACAACTGTTCAGAGTCTCTCATTCACCTTGGTTCGCTGATATTGCTAATTATCTTGCTACAGGTTCCATACCGACACATTGGACTGCGCAAGATAAGAAGAAATTTTTCACCGAGGTGCACAACTTCTTCTGGGATGATCCATACTTGTTTAAATATTGCCCAGACCAAATCTTGAGGAGATGTGTGCCAGATGATGAGCATCAGAGTGTCATCTCCTTCTGTCACTCACAGGCCTGTGGTGGTCACTTTTAGCGCAAAAAAGACCACGGCCAAGATTCTGCAGTGTGGCTTCTATTGGCCCACTATGTTTAGGGACACTCATGAGTTTTGCAAAGCCTGTGAGCGTTGTCAGAAATTGGGAGCATTGTCCCGTCGAAATATGATGCCCTTGAATCCCATTCTTATTATAGAGGCATTTGATTGCTGGGGCATCGATTTCATGGGACCATTCCCCCAATCTTTTGGAAATTTATATATTTTGCTTGCCGTAGACTATGTCACTAAATGGGTCGAAGCGATTCCGTGTCGGAATAATGACCATCGCACGGTCATTAAATTCTTAAAAGAGAACATCCTTTCCCGATTTGGAACGCCTCGAGCCATCATTAGTGATGGGGGCTCACACTTTTATAATAGACCATTCGAGAGTTTAATGAAGAAATACGGTATCTCTCATAAGGTGAGCACCCCATACCACCCACAGACAAGTGGGCAAGCTGAGATTTCTAATAGGGAGATCAAACACATTTTGGAGAAAACGGTTAACCCTGACCGTAAGGATTGGTCAATTCGATTGACCGATGCCTTATGGGCGTACCGTACTGCTTTTAAAACTCCTATTAGAATGTCTCCCTTTAGACTCGTCTATGGGAAGGCTTGCCACTTACCTATGGAGTTGGAACATAGAGCCTACTGAGCGATCAAAAATCTAAATTTCAATCTGAACAATGCTGGCTCGCTACGCAAACTTCAATTAAATGAACTTGAAGAAATCCGGAACGACGCATACGAGAACTCGAGAATTTACAAGGACAGGATGAAGGCGTTTCATGACCAACATATTCTACGAAAATCATTCACGCCAGGTCAGAAAGTCCTTTTGTATAATTCTCAATTACATCTCTTTCCGGGTAAGCTTCAATCTCGTTGGACCGGCCCTTACATTGTTGTGACTGCATATCCTCATGAGGCCGTTGAGATAAGAGACCCCGACAATGGCAAGGAGTTTAAAGTAAATGGACATTGCTTAAAGCCATTTGTCGAGAAATTTGATTCAGAGGACATGTCCATGCCTCTGACTGATCCGGTTTACCAGGAATGATCTCCTAGTCTGATGGAGGTATAGGTAGGTTTCCTGTTTGCATAGGACTAGGGTAGTTGTTTTATTTGTCTGGCTGAAGACGATAAACTTAGCGTTCCTGGGAGGCAACCCAGCTTTTCAATTTATTTCATTTTTCTAGTTAGTTCAATGTTTGTGGGTAACATTACTGCAAACCCTCACGAGACTACAACTCGTCCACTAGAGGCAACCTAGGGGTTTAAAGGCTTGTTGCATGCGCTAAATACAATCGAGAGCACCTGCGAAAGTGGTATAGGTAGGATTTTATTTTTGTTATTTTTGTTCTACTTTCTCTCTTGTGCTGACCGGATTCCATGCTTCTATCTTTTGGAAAGCCTCTTGATTCTCCGTCCAGGTACTATTTTCCAATCTCTCCTCTTTTCTTTTCGTTGTCCCATGTGCATTGCATGTTTACATCTTTTTTTACATTGAGGACAATGTAGATTTTAGGTTGGGGGTGGGAGATTAGGTTACCTAATCAGTGTTTTTCTAAGTCTTGAGCAAAAATTGTGAAAATTTTTAATGTTTTTTAAAATTTTTTCTGGAAATTCTTATGAATTTGAAGTGATTTTGGCAACTATCTTGGATTTAGAAATGCAAGATACATAATGTTGGAAATTTATGACTCTTACATTCAGTATCTGTTAGATTTCATAGTTAAGTTTGAATTGTTAATCCATGATTAGAAGTTGTAAACATTGATTGAGTCATGATTTCACATACCACATCTCACTTACACATTGAGATTTCAGTTTGATATTGAATGATTAAGTTGGTAATCACTGAGCATGAAAGAAACCAGCCTAAAAGATTTGGCCATCAGGGTATAAGAAAGAGTTGCACCATGGGTTTGCTCCCTATAGGTGTAGATTCGATTTTTCATGATTAACAGTTGGAAAGAGTTGGGCCACTAGTTTCACCATAGGTTTGCTCCCTATAAGTGAAAATTTGATTCCCATCTTGACATTAAAAAAAAAAAAACTAGAAAAATGAAAGAATGATCTGTGAGGCAAATTTTGGTTATCATGAATTCTCTTGTTGATTACCAACGAAATCCTGAAATAAAGAATTGAATATTAATGTTGAAAGTCGGGATTACACTATACACCCATGGAACTCAATATTTAAAATTTTTCTAGTTTATGGATTAATATTTGAACTTGATTATGAAATTCACCGTGCATGAGAGGCCAGGAGAAATTGATAATCAACATTCATGAATCTTAAGATTTCTCATATCTGGATTATTTTTTTCAAAATATCACTCGGCTTCACAAGAATTGTCTCGTAATTCTCAACTTAATTTTCGCATATTTTGCTCGGGACTAGCAAAATACTGGTTGGGGGTTGTGTTGAGGGTTAAATATTGCATATCAAACCCTATTTATTGCCTGAATTTACAAACATAGTACTGATTAACGGTTTAATTTAATCGTGTTTTCGATGCAGGATGTATTTAGGAGCTTAAACTGAACTTGGGTATTAAAAGCATGGATTTGGCACTCCGATGTCACAAAAGCAGGGGACGGACCCCAGGGGACCAAGATTGACAGATTTGCACGCCAGGGATCGAAGAAAATCGAGAAACTGAAGCTCAAGTGGCCCGAAGGATGTCCAGAATGCAAGATCACAGGGTTTCCGCCATCCGATTGACACGAGACTTCATACGTGGCCTGAACGCCCTATATTAACCGTACACGTCAAATTTCAGCCGTCGGATCCCCCTGGAAGTGGCCTAACGGACAGATCAGCCCATAAAATCTGGATTCTGGGCCCGCCTGCTGTCTGGATATGCTTCATCTCCGGTCTCCACGGTTTAAATGACATGATAGAATGGATGGACAGAGTAGATTTTTCATAAACATTACAGTGAACCCCACATAGGGGCGCACGAGTGCACATGCGGTGCACTCCCGAGCCGCACCGGACCCGTATTCGGTCAACCAGACCGCTGACTCGCGTCATCTTCGAAAACGCAACAGCGTTTACGAGGCCGACGCCGATTCCTCTCAGTGGGGCCCACTCTTCATCCACATCCTCAATCTGGACCGTCTATTGTGTGAAAAGAGGGGGTATTAACCTCACCTAGGTGTTCTCTTTCCACCATATGAGATATTGGAAGATCCTGTCCGTTGAAAGCAGGATAGACGGCAGAACGAAAAGATCAAGTGGGCCACACTTAAATCAAAAAAATCTCGTTCTTCCTGGACGGTTTTTCATCCTGAAGCTGATGGACGGCTTGGATTCTCCAAAAGACGTCGAACTGGGGCCCACCGACTTTCACAGTGCAATCACGGAAGTCTGTTCCGCAGCTGAGCTGCGGCCGATCTCTGTGGGCCACCATCTTGGTTCATCAATCCGATCCGGACTGTCCAGTAGACTCCAAAGGCTCGACTGATCAAGACCTAGGCGACGGGATTGAAGAAGATATTGAAGATCAGTTTCCTACCGATCAAACACCAAACGAACGGTCGGGTGAGATCTCTAGTGGACCACACCTAAATCAAACTAATTTTGACACTCCTGAAAGGTTTTTCGATAGCGTTCCATTGAACGGCGTGGATTTCGTCGATAAGTCCGATCATGGACCCCACTGATTCCAACAGCGTAAGACGCGCTGTTTATCTCCGCAACGCACGAAAATCCGGTTCCGCTGGGAGCTGTTGTGGCCCACCTCGATGATTTGGACGGATCATCTGAACCGTCCAGACGCCAGCCAAGCCAATTTCGTTCACTCCTATGTGATCAGATTGAGTGGACTGGATGATCAAGTCACCCCAAAACAGGTCAGCCGCAAGGTGTTCTCCACCTCTTTTACACGCAAGCTCGTCATGCTGCGTAAGATTTCTTGCGTAAACAGAGGTTACGCGATTCTCATAGGCCTATAAAAGGGAAGAGAGAAACGGACGGCTGGGAGCATCTGAATTAGGAGAAAAAAGCACGGCTGGGGCAGGGGAGGAGAAGGTGAAGAGAGAGAGAGAGATAGGGAGTTCTAATTTCTTATTTTATTTTTATATTTTGTTTTCTTTTTTTTATTTGTTTAAGAGATTAGCCTAAACATGTTTATGGGCTAAACCTCTTAGCTAGGGCTAAGAGGTGAAGCTTGTAGCGTGATGGGAGGCCTCTTTGCTTGTGCCTTTGTTTCGACTGAATTGATGTTGATTTGGGTTTTTATTAAGGGAATGTTTTTAGTCTTTAATGGTCTGTTGTGACTAAATTACAATGGGTCTGCAATGACTTTGAGCATGTTCTTTTCCTCTTTATGTTTATGACGTCAGGAAGCCCTGTTGTTCACCATCGTCTCCTAGGCATGGTCGGATGACGGTACCCTTCCTAACCTTCATACATTGATTGGTTGGTAACTAGTTTAATTCTATTGTTTACTTTGTCTCCTGGGCATGGTTTGGTGATGGAATCCATTCTAATTCATATACCTTTCATCTCTTAAAAATTATATCAATGTCGGTTCAGTTAATTTCCATAATTTGTAAAGCAGGCATAAGATCTCCCTGATCTCTACAAGTGGAACCTCTGAATCCCTGGTTCCCCTTCTCTGAATTTTCTTAAGTTTTAGATTAATATTTCATCATTATTCTTCAAATTACAATCGATTTAGATTTCATCTCAGCCTAGTTCTAGATCTGGTTATTTTCAGATAACGTACAGGTTTCAGTCCCTGTGGATTCGACCTCGGTCTTACTGAGTTTATTACTACATCACAACCCTATACTTGGGGAGTGAACACTATCGTGGCTGGGACCACTACCGTCCTTTAGGCCATGAGCTGAGCTGAAACAGGCGTTCAGCTGGCCTGCAATCTGGGCTGGAAACGTGGCTCGGTCAGGCCAGAAATGGCTCCCAGACCGGTAGTGTAAATGGGTTGGAGAAAGCCTCACCTAGGCCATGGAAAATCCGGACTGAAACCAGTCTCTTAGTGGGCCAGAAAAAGGTTGAAAATAGGCCTTTCATCTGGGCCTATTGCTAGGCTGAAATCGGCCCAAGTCCATGCCAAAATCGAGCATGATGGACCTGTGCAAAGCCTAGGTCCATTAAGGTCCCAACTGGGCCGTCCGTTTTTGGGCCTAGGACACCCATCCTAGCCCAGTCTCTGGGCCTTGATTGTATAACACAGGATGGGCCAAACCAGCCCCAGTTCGAGCCTCAGTATTAGGCAATTTCAGAAAGAGAACCATGGAGTTATGCGGAAGTCATGTACTTCATATTATTTCATTTGTATATAGCTATTTGAATTACATTTGCACTAAAGGAATGTACTCATTCTTAGGGTTCCAATCAAATATCTTTGTTTAATAATCACAATCCATAAGTCAAGAAGCATAATAATGGATTCATTAAAAATCACTCACAAAAGATTTCCTTCCACCATGATATATATACAACCATCATACATTCATCCGAAGTCTACTTAGTTGAACCTTGTTCTTCTGATTAACTTCGATGAAAACAACTCCAACAGAAGTGTTAGTAATCTTTATCGATAAGGAATTATATGACATGTGTCACAAATCCTCGCCCATAAACATGAGGATCTTCAATTCTAACAAGTGGGGATCATGTGTAGGTAATTCAAACTGTTGGTGGTGTGATCATATCCTGTAGACATAGACTTCTCATCATGGGTAGTCCAGGCCACCTTGTTGGACCAAAATCTGGTGGGCCTGGTCACCCCAATGCAAGCCCAAATAACCTAATTCATGGGACCCTTCAAACCCACGCTGGACCCATTTTAGTGTATTATTATTAGGATTACTAATATTATAAATGTATGGCCCTTAGCAAATTATCTATACTGATATTAGTTGTCATGTATAAAAATTATTATTATTATATATTAGTGTTTAATCATTACTAATATTATCTTCGATGGTAGAGCATACCATGTACTTTCATTAATGACTATTAGTGTCACGTTAAGATGATATTAAGTATGTTATTAATATTAATGGTTGTCTTGAAATCATTAGCGTTATTAGTAGAATATAAACTGTAAATCAATTAACATTTAAATCCTAAAGATTTAGCTTAGATCTACACCCTGGGGTAAAAACCCTAATTTTGCATTAAAAACCCTAAAAATAAATAACTCAAGCCCTAGGTTATGACCTTAAAACTAGGTAGTGCATGAAACTTGGATCTAATTGTATAAGTTCATCATTTGTGGTAGGATTCGACTTTAAGGGCACGCATTCCCTAACAACACTGGTAGCAATTCGATTGACAGGTGATGATTCTTTCCCTTGAGCTTTCCATGTTCTCATTAGCTTAAGTTATAGTTTTTATTTAAATTCATAACTGATATCTCCCTTTATAATTACATGTGTTAGCTGGTGGAAATTAAATTGCTGTCTTGCATGCTTTATGATTATCCTGTATAATTGTTCATGCTTGTGGATTATTTGTGGATTGCTTACAGAACTTAAACTGGTACATTAGTGGAAAATTCTCACATATGAATGTAGACCCATACTTGGGATGTAGCTTGACTAGTTGTGATCGTAATGGACCTTCGACTTGGTGGTTATTGAGCGGTGGTCTAGATGGATCATTGATGTGGGCCTACCATCCAAGGTTGTTGTGCCCAATGGTTTTTGAGGATGGTCTTTATCGTATGGTTTTAATATTCGCCCTATGTGGCATATTTTGATACTCACCCTACGTGGCTTTATTTGATATTTTTCCTACATGGGCTCGATGTTTTATACTGTGCAACCATGCGATGGTAAGCCCCATATACTGTAATATGATTGGCCATTAGTCGATGAGTTTCCGTTAAAGATTCTAAGATGGTAGCCTCATGGGCCGGGGATGGTAGTCATGAGATACTATGCCTGAGTCGCCAACCTACGCTGGGCCATGTGCTCCCCGTAGTAACCTTTGAGCTTATTTAAATTGGCTGGTTGTAATTGGATTAATAGCAGATCGGCTAAGCATACATACATAGCACAAACCATCATTTATTGTTATCGTACGTGGGGTACGTATTATTTCCAACTAGATGATGTTTCCCAGGTTCGATGATTGTATAGGTGGCAGCCCACTATCAGCACGGATGAGCATCCCCGAGGCGTGAACGCATTCCATACATCCATGCATTTAATAAGACTGCATTTACTCTATTTTGGTTGTATGGATGTTTTATACTATTTCTTACTTAATGCGACGGTGTGTAATCTTGAGGGGAGTTCACACTGAGTTAGCCACTCATCCATCAAATATATAACCGTACAGGTAGCATAGGTGGCCCTGATGATGTTCATATTCATATTGGTGAGGAGCAGGCTATGGTTGACAAGGGTGCCCGATTATATTTGCTAAGGGTTGCTACAGAATTTCATATCTCAAATTTGTTGTAATTTACTTTATTTCACATGTAATATTATTTCATTTTGTAATTGTAAGAATGGAGGTATTAGTTTGTATAAGTCATTATGGGCAGCTTTTGTATATTTCAAATGTAAATGGAATTTTCCTTATATTGATTTGTCCATCCTACGCTTATCTGTTAACTCTAATAAAAGGAAAATATTAAATATTGAATTTGACCATCCTTTAAGGTTAACACTCGAGTTTTTGGGAAATGAGTCGTGTACTCGGGTCTTGAAGATTCAGGGCGTTACAGTCCAAACTTCGCCCATAACATGGCCGACCACCCCCAAGACGACTGCCTGGATCAGATGCCAGACAGAATTCCTGGATTGTTATTCTTGAGGGTTGCTGTGAACAGAAGAACTCTGTTTTTGGATGATTACTACGTAAGTCCTACACACTAGCGAAAAGCTTTCTCCACCGACTCTACACTCCACTGTCTTCAGCTGTCTATAAAAAGACAGAGAGAGGGCCATAAAGGGGATCCTGAGATCTTAGCTTGGGTTGGACGTGGAGCAGAGAGACAGATAGAGTAGAATTGTTTTTTTTCTTTCTTTTTCTTTTTTTCTTTTTATTTATTTTATTTTGTTTAAGGGATTTAGCCTAATCATGTTGTTAGGCTAAACCTCTTAGCTTGGGCTAAGAGGTGAAACTTGTAGCGTGATTAGGAAGGTGGCTTTGCTTTGATTCATGGTTATTGAACTCTTATGGATTATAGTTTGATTATTAAGGAATACTTTTAGTTTTTAATAATTTATTGTGACTCAAATTATAGTAGATCTGCAATAGCTTTGAGTATGTTCTTTTCATTATGAGATTGTGAACTTATGAGACCCTATTGTTCGCCATCGTCTCGTGGGCATGGTTGGGTGACGGAACTGTTCCTAACTTTCACAATTCCCTCATGACTGGCTGTGAGACTGGTAAATTATTATTATTTGTCATAGTCTCCTGGGCATGGTTAAGTGACGGAATCACTTCCAAATCTTCACCAATCTTATTTGTTGATGATTAGATCCATAAGAAGTTCAGAGATCTGACAAATCTCTTCTTACCAACTGAATAAGATAGGACTCTGATTCCAGTTGTGTCCCTGAATCAGTACAAGGTAACTTCCCAATTGCTACAAGTGGATCCTTGGCACCCTAGTTTCCCACCTTTAAATATTACAAGTTTTAGATTACTATTTCACCATTATTCACTCATATTTACCTGATTTAGATTACATCTTATTCTGGTTCTAATTCGAGTTACATTCAGATAACGTATAAGGTTCAGTCCCTGTGGACTCGACCTCGATCTTACTGAGATTATTACTACATCACAACCCTATACTTGGGGTGTGAACAATCAGTTATGTTAGTGCACTAATTTTTTACACCATGTTTGTCAATCATGTGAGTCCTTGTGTCATGTAGTCGGTTGAGCTATCGAAAAGTGATGATCGAAGACACGAGCGAACACTGAGCGTCAAGGAGTAGAGAACAGGCAAATGAGGTGTCTTTGTGACCCTAACCCTTGACCCAAAACAACCTTAGACCTTTAAATGATATAAGCTTAATATGATTACCAAACTGATCATCCCTTGGCCTTAGAAAACCAAGTGAAACATGATAATCAAGGCTAGAAGAGGTGTAAAGTTGCTATGGAAAAAGATAGCCCAAAACAGTGGTTTTTTATGGTTGTTCGATGGCATCGAAGGCCCCCTTAATGCGATCATTTGAGAGTCAGAACTTCCCAGCAACTAAATTATATTTGTTCTGAATTTCTCGATGGCATTGAGCTGCCATCGAAGGTCCCCTCGATGCGATCGTTCGAGTGTCAGAACTTTCCAGCAACTAAATCATTTGTGTTCTGAATTTCTCGATGGCATTGAATGATAAGTTCGATGGCATTGAAGGCTAGCTCGATGTCATCGAGCGAGAGTCGAAACTGTCTAGCAACAAGATGACATTTGTTCTGATTTTCTCGATGGCATCGAGGCTACCTTCGATGGCATCGAAGGTTTAGTTCGATGGAATCAAAGGATACCTCGATGACATCGATTGAGATTTAGAATTGTCTAGCAAGAAAATGACATTTATTCTAATTTTCTTGATGGCATTTCGATAGTATCAAACAAATGAGTCATATGTCTAGCAATATTTTATGATTTTTTCGATGGCATTAAAGGGACTTCGATGACATTGAACATGTTTTGGGCTCGTGCCCTAAAACTATATGACAAAACAGATAGACAATATGGATGTAGAATACATACATCAGGGTGGGCCCCACACGCCACACGTTCCCACATTAGATAAAGGTGGCAATTTCATGGGAAAGGATATCCTGGTTAGTGGGCATCTAATGGACAGCTGAACTTAAAAGTAATCAGCAATCCAAGATTGTATGGCAAATAGACGTCCACGCAATCTCAAATTTAAATGGATGTTGGATATTAAAAGCATGCGCATGAGTCGCACTTAAAAAATACAACTCCTTCCACTTTATAAGTCTGTGAACCCGCTCATTGAGATACTCCTTCGCCTCAAGTGGGATCTACAGATATGTATGTGACAAATCCACTTCGTCCATCTATTTTACAAGACCACAACAGGACAGGAGTTTAAAAATTAGGCAGATCCAAAACTCATGTGGGCCATACCACATGAAACAGCAGGGATTGAACGCCTGAGGGTGACAAAAGTTTTGTACAGGGATGATATTTGTGCCTATAGTTTATCTGGGTGATCGGTTTGGATGGCAAATAAATATCATGGTGATCAGCTCCAGGAAAGTTTCAACGGTGGACATTTCCATTCCCACTGTTTCGTTGGTGTGGCCCACTTGAGTTTTTGATCTGCCTGATGTTTAGGTTCCCTTCTAGTATAGTCTTTCAAAATAGATGGACGGAGTGGATTTGCTACAGACATCTCTATGAGCCCCACACAACCCCGGCCTGGGTCACAGGCAATCCGCATCTTCCTCTTTCACCATTGAGAGGTTTGCAGAATAGGAGGGCTTTTAATCATGACACGTGGGACTTATGTTGTATAATTATTGAATATGTTCTAGTGTAGGAATAGAAGAGAGAGAGAGAGAGAGATTCTACGGCTAGGATGATACGGTCAAGGTTACTCTATGGGAAGGATAGGCAATTAAAGTGGCCCATACACAATGAACGGTCAAGCTTGACCAAACCTTTAGCATGGTAAACATGGACCAATCGTTTTTATAGCCACCAGTTGATTGGGTATGATCATCAAATCAAAGTCACTTGCTAGGTGCGCTTGCAATCAAAGGCAAGCATCACATGTTAAGCTGTCTATGTCAATGGTTGTACTTTATATAAAGTAATTAATATGAACCATCCATCTTCTCAGCAGTTGATCAAGTGGTTGTAGATTATATGGTTTGAAAGCTTTTACAGAAAGTTGGACGATCAAATGTGGGATGCATGTGGATTGTCCATATCAATGATCAAATATCTTTCAACGTGATCAATCAGGTCTAGTCGTTTTTCTCTCGTTCTTTTTTTCTTTCCTTCTTCATGTCGGCATCTATTTAATTGTGTGGCCAAGGTTTATGCCAACTTGATGGATGGGTTAGATACCCCACACATGTTTGCCACTCTTAATATCTACATCTTAAGAATGAAGTTTTAATTTTCCAAGTATTTGATCAAACAAAATTCAATTATTTTTATAAAACAATTTCACATTCCTAAGTTCCCTAGGTGAAGATAAACATTACAAGATAAAAATCCCTTGACAGCCAAACAAGCCCTTGTATAAAGTTGAACTCTTCATAAAACTAACTGCATAAAAACTTGCTATTATAATGATTACATTTTGCTAAGAGGGCGTTTGGATCGCAAGTTATTGTACATAAGTTACTCATGTTGCGGGTAACTTATATTAGTTTCTACTTATTCAGCACATACGTAATGTTCTAAATATCAATGATATCGACGGATATATCATATGATATATATTGTATCCTATTGGTGCACTACGAAGTGTACATGTAATGCCAATATATCCCACATATTTGATTTGGTGAGCATTTTCAATTTCTGATTTCTTTATATATATTGAAATTATGTAAAATCAACGTCAAATGGTTGTATATTCATCGACGCTTCAAGTTTTGCATGAAAAAGCATGGAGTTTGAGCTTTGATTTTAATATCCATTGGTTCTTCATGTTCTTTTTTTTTTTTTTTTTTGAAAATTTCCTTCAACAAGCGTCAATTGAGACTAATTTCGAAGTATTTACGAGTATTTAATGAAGTGATCATTATATACACTCAAATTTCAAATTTTGAGTGTAGGTGGTCCAATTTGAGGAAATTGAAAAAAATTCAAAATGTCCCCAAATTATCCCAAAGTACTAGTAATATTGCACTCCAAACATGAAATCGAGAATGTACGAGGGTTGATCTATTGATTTCTTAAGTCCTTATCAATTTTTGGAAAATAAAATAATTTTTAATTGTTTTTCAAAATTTTCCTTTAAACAACCATCAATTGAGATGAATTTTAAAGTATTTAGGAGTGTTTGATTAAATGATAATCAAATACACTTTGAATGTTATGCATTCAATTTTAATATAGTTGCACTAGTTCAGTCAAATAATGTATAGCTTAGGGCCCTATACAAAAGAAATCTATTATGTGCATTTCTTTGTTTAGATGTTATAATTTAAAGTGTGTATTAAGGATTCAACAAAATTTCCAATGTTCCCCCATGTTTCCCAACAAGTGTGATAAATTACTCAATACAGATAATATATCTCATGCGATAACAATATATATATATATATATATATATATATATATATATATATATATATATATATATATATATATATATATATATATCCTAAGGATGCAATATGTAATACGATACCGATATTTCAAACATTGCGCATAAGTATGTTTACTAAACAACATATTTATCAGCCAAAGAGTAAAAAAAGAATGTTCGGTTTCCAACATTACATAAGTACTTATCCCTCAAGTTTGTTAGGCCTACCCTTAATATCCACCATCCATCATGTGGGCACAACCTTTGATGTGGATTGTTCATTATGTTATGCCACATTAGCCCTATCTTCAATGTGAATTGTTCATCGTGTGAGACCAACCTTCAAGGTGGACCATCCACCTTGCGAGGCCCATCTTTGATGTAGGCTATCCATCATGCAGGGTCCACCTTGGATGTGGGTCATCCATCATGCGAACCCACCTTTAATGCAGATCGTCCATCATGCAAGGCCCAACTTTGAGTGGGCCATCCATCAAGCGGGGCCCACTTTAGATGTAGGCCATTCATCTTTAGGGTCGACTTTAATGTGATTGACCTCATGTGGGCCCACCTAAATATGGGTCATCCATCATGCGAACCCACCTTTAATGTGGATCGTCCATCAGGGCCCAACTTTGAGTGGGCCATCCATTAAGCGGGGCCCACTTTAGATGTGGGCCATTCATCTTTAGGGTCGACTTTAATGTGATTGACCTCATGTGGGCCCACCTAAATATGGGTCATCCATCATGTGGGGCCCACTATGAAAATAAATTATCTATCATGTGGGTCCACCTTTAATATCCACCGCCCATTATGTGGGGCCCATCTTTGATGTGGACCGTCTATCATGTGGGCCCCTCCTTTGACTTAGATTGTCCATCATGCGGCCCACATTCAATGTGGGTCATTCATCATCGACACCTTTAATGTAGACTGTCCATCGTGTGGGGCCCACCTTGATGTGGGTCATCAATCATGCGGGGCTCACCATTAAAATAAATTGTCAATCATGTGGGGCCCACCTTCCATGTCCATTGCCCATCACCTGGAACCCACTTTTGGTGTAGACCATCCATCGTGTGGGCCCCATCTTCAATGTGGGTCATCCATCATGTGGGGCTGCCTTAGATGTGGACATTCATAATTAGGGGTCACATTTAATGTGGATCATCCTTTATGTGGGGCCCACCTTGATGTGAGTCATCCATCATGTGGGGCTCATTTTCAATATTTTTGTAATATGCATAGTAAATTTTAAGGAACAAAATTGGAGCCCATTCTCAATGTTATTATAAACATAACTAGTAAAATTTGGGAGAATAACTAATAAAATTTTGGAGAATAATTTTTTTCTCCCACTTCCTATCATTTTTGGATTTAGTTTCTTAGATCTGAGATGACATCTCTAGAGTAACGTAAGAGATAAGCGGACCTAATGTTGGATATGCAATCATGTAAGCCATTGGATGGACCATTGGGCCTATCAAAGCCAAATCTGAGATGAACCGCCTGCTGCATCATTGATACAAACCATGGATCATTGATCCAAACTATCTAAATTGAAAAATGACCATTAAATTACCAAATGCACCGTTAAAAATTCAATTTTATTGAAAGATCATCTAGATCATGGAAACCTAGCTATTGGGTCACTTGGTCACATGATCCACTTGATGAGTTTTATTATATCATGATTATGTTGATATTTAGTCATAATTTTGTAGATGACCATTTATCTAACCGTGAGATGTTGTATTTAAATGGTTGTGATGACATACGGGTGACCATAGCATTGTGATTTGTGAATGCTGCCCCACGTAAGAGTTCGCCTTCACTTCTTTAGCGTTCTCTTTATCATCTTAGTTTTGTTTGATTTGAATGTGGGGTTAACTTAAATATAAATATACATTTAACTTGGAGTCATCACTAGCAAATGAAGATTGGAATCTACGGTCGGTTAGAAACTGTAGATTCGTTTAAAGGTTGGGAAATCTTACCAACTTAAGCGACTCCTGCGGTTGGTCCGTGACCATAAATTCCGAGTAAGGGCATTGATTATGGAAAATGAAGGGAGTTAGACACTCTTTTTCGCCCATATAATTTGCGGTCTCTACTTTATGGGATTTCATGTTTTTAGAGGGATTCAAAGGAATTTCAGTGTCATTGCATCTAGTTATGTTCCATGGAGTTTAGGACTCTGGGCAGCCAAAAAATAAGATAAGTAGCACCTTCCCTTATTGCGCAGGGTTTAAGACACTAAGTAGGCAAACAAAATGAAAAAGAAGATAAATAGGAGATAAGATCATAAAAATAAAATAAATAGGTGAGTGTGTATATTGTTTATGTGTTTGGGATATGTGAACAGGATACAAATTGATTTAAAATGTGAGAATGAAAATGAAAGACCCGACACCCTTTTCGTATATATATATATATATATATATATATATATATATATATATATATATATATATATATATATATAAAAAAAGGATGGTCGAGTATCCTCGATACCAACCCTAATCCTTGACTTTACTGGCTTCTTTAGTAGAATTCCTATTAAGGGTTGACTTCTGGAGTTAGGTAAGGCCTCGACGTTAACCAGAGATCTCCGAAGTCTTCGGATAAGAGCACCTACCCAAAGGTCACTCTCTTAGACTCCCACTCACCCTCTCTGCTTCTAGGCGTTGCCCCTGTCACTAGTCCCAAAATAGTAGCTATTGTGCTGCATTTATAGATGGAGAACGTTAGCTTACAGTGAGCTAACGGTGGACACTTGTCACCATTTCGTGATTTTAATGTTTGTCGGATTCGAATGTACATTTCTGTAAGGTAAAAAGTATGTCATGTGGCAAGCCGACAGTCCATGTGGCACTATTTCATTTACCAAAATAGGTTCCTTGACACATGTTGGTTCGAAAAATGGAAGTAGATACGATAACATCACCATTGGCTCACCACAAGCATATGGTTTTATTTTGTCTATCTGATCCATTGATTGCCTCCGAGAGGTGTTGTGAACCTTAATATGTGACCCATTTGGATTTGTGATGCTTTACAGGTGAGATATAGACAATTTTATAGTGGTAATCATGGTTTCTAGGGCGTTTGGATGATCGACCAGGATTTGATCTATTAAGTTCCAAATCGGCCGATCATGTCCATTGGTTAATCCCGTGATGTGCCAAGAGTCCTACTCATTTGATCAATTAGATTTTCAATAGTCCTCAAGTCGCCTATTGATGATTTTATCGAAACACATGCAATGCGTGAAGAGTAGTTTAGTCTCATTTTGGGTAGGGGTGTTTATAAGCATATCTTGACTAATTAATCTCTTGGTGATTATCAATTATAATTTTGTATGTGCTTGTGAGATTACATGTGTAGTCTTGATATAGGATTAACATTTGCACCATGATTTTGATCATGCATTCATCATATACACTTATTCACCACTTATATAATTTAATTAGATGCCTTGGTCACACAAATACATAATTGTACAGAGTCATTCTTACTCTTTTTAATTTTATAAAAATGTCATAAGTATATTTTGTTTCTCTCCTTAACAAAAGTAAGCGATTGGCCTACATGGTGAGAGACTTAGAATGAGTATATGAATGTGGAAGGAGGCCTTGGGTTTAAAGTACCTTAACCAACACTTTTCTCTAGCAAGAGACATTTCCACCATCTAGGGAGTAACCCATCCCCTTATAAGGGGAGTGATGGTGGACCCTCAATGAGTTAGACCTGTATTAATTAGTTAAAGAAATTATAGTTTTTTAGCGGTAATCTTAAAGTGAGGCCTTGGGTTCAAAGCACCTCAATTACACTTTTTTCTTTAGCAAAACTTCACTTAAAAGTCAACTCTTTTTAACTTTAGGAGAGAGATATTTCTGTCATTTATGAAGTAACCCATCCACCATTTAGGGAGTAGCCCATGACCTCATAAGGCCATGACCCCCACATTTTTCCTCTCTCTCTCTCTCTCTCTCTCTCTCTCTCTCTCTCTCTCTCTCTCTCTCTCTCTCTTTTCATGATGTATGCATGTGGGCTCCACTTTAGTTAGAGTGCTAGGTGGACCCCCTTAAGTCGGGCATGTATTGATCGGTTTAAGAAACTATGATTTTTGGAGGCGATCTTGAAGAGGTCCATGTGATGGGATCCACTTCATCTTAAGATGTAGTGGTGGGCCCTACATGATTTGACATATTTCATATATGGGCCCCACCACACAACGTTGAAGAATGACGCGGATCACATCTAATGGGTATAACTAGTCATAAATCTATGCTTATTTCTCTTATATATAGTCTTAGATGATTGTGTAACGTGGGATGTATGATTTTGTGATAGATCATCACGCGAACATATGGTAGGCCACATATGTTAAAAGTACCCTTTAAAGTGGCCCTACCACACAATCATGATTGAAGTGATAGATCATGCTATGTCAAACCTTGGTCTTTGATATGATGCTTTACATTGTTTGTCGCGCACACACACACATGATTGACCCCACACACATGATTGACCTAAGATCGTGATCCTTGGTAAACCTCACACATGATAAACGTACTTCTAGGTAGGCCGCACCACGTATGCCTATGTTAGTAATAGGTCTCGCCGCATGTCTAAATCTTGATGATATTACTTTGATATTGACTTTAGTAGATCAAATCTTGAAACTTATGATCGTTCTAAATCTGGGTCGTTTATAATCAAAAGAAAATCTAAGAATATGATCTTAATCCTTCGAAATCCATTACGGTAAATCTAACCATTGATCCCCAATCAACAAATAAGTTAATGACTTGAATTCAGTGTTAATAGACCTTAAGACTCACTTGATTTAAAACTAGAACGAATAATACAAGTAATGACCAATTAGGAGCATCAGATTAAATTAATGAAATATAAATAAAATGGATGGTTGGATTGGATGGATATTAACATCCCATAAATTTATATATTTTTTTATTGATTTATGGAACTACTTAGAGATAGGACTCTCGGTCTATGGCTCAAAAATGGCCGTAACCTATATCACTTTGTAAAATATAATTCACAGTCCATATTTGGGAATCTAATGTTAGATTTGGCAAGCATATAGTCATAACCTATAGAAACTCTATTTTAACTATTTTTTTTTTTAAGTGTCATTTTTTGTAAGTTTTTCAATTCTTATTTAGAAAAGTCTGAACTATAGTAAATTATTGGATTTAGCAATAGCTAAGAAAAGTGAGTGCACTTAAAAGGCAAGACAAGAAAATCTATTAAAAAAATAAGTAAAAAAAAAAAAAAAAACATTACATTCATGCTCGACATATCACTACCAGTACATAATCTCATGCATAACTGCATTTTTTAAAACATATCATGCATATTATAAACCATGCATGATATTTCCTATTGCAAGTTATACTCGAAAACCCATGAGTCATGTAACTCTATTTTAGATACATGTACATGCCAAGTTGTATCATTTAGAAATGTAGTTGATGATAAGAAGCATTCATCATGGTATTATTGTGAGCATTGAACAACTTGAGGACTTGGAGATCCCTTAAATTAGAGAAGCAGGAAGATGACCTTGGGTGCGATTCCCAAACCCTCTATATGGTACCATTAGGGCCTCATCGAATTGTAGGTCGAGTGGGAAAGGAGCACGACCAGTTCAAAAAAAGTTACCCACAGATGTAGGTCAGGTAACTGTGCACTCTTAGTATTACGACAAATAAAAAAGTGCCCCAACCCTTGGTTTCTCTCTTAAACTGCAACTTAAGGAGTTTTTTTTATTTTTTATTTTACTATTGGTTCAATAATAACTTCCCTTAATAATGATATGATAACATCGAAAATAAAATATAAAAAACATCCAAAATATAATACTACATTATTTAAAATATATGTCAATTTAATTTCACTATTACATTCCCAAACAAAGGCCAAGTAAAAGCATGGAAATGTAATCCGCTACTCGCCAGCTACCTTTCCTGGCTACGATTTCTTGAAGGTTATACAACAATTATGACGAGCTTAATAAGCCTGATGGGTATATCTTTAACCACGACAAATGATAAAATCACAATAAGCATGATAGTCAAAACGCACGAGAATGTAACTATACGTATCGTGATACTAGTTATTAATGGAGTGTTTGAACACGAAGATGGGTATATTGATATTAATTATCAATGGGGTGTGTTGAGCATAAAAATGTTGAAGATTCACATAAGATTTCTTTATTGCGTGACCGCACAACTGGAGAAGGATTGTTGGGATAACTTGCAACAATAAGAATGTCTGGTTTGCACATAAACCTATTATGCGACCGCACAACAGGGGTATGTCATGCAACCGCACAACAACACTAAGTTGTATGGATTTGATAGCTCACAGTGTGGAGGCTTATAAATACCCTCATCCCCTCTCATTTAGATCATCAGAGGGGTTAGAAAAATATTCGGGATCTCTTAAAGTCAAGAGTTGTAGCGCTCAGGTATCTCGTGAGAGGCATCATGAGAGAAAGGAAGGAATGACATTCAAGCATGCAGGAGGCTGACCTGTTGCACGACTGCGCAATAGGGCCCCTAGTGGCCCATATGTTATGCAATTTTGCATATTCATTGGGGATTTATTTTATTGTGTGCATGTCTTATGAATAATGGCGTAAAACAATGGTTTCGAACTTGCAAAACTCTTCTATTATTACGACAAATGCCATATAAGCCGAGATGTTGCCAAAATTATTATTAAATTATTTTCAATTATGCCAATTAAATGTACTTTTTGTTTTACAATTAAAGGCAATGTAAGGGATGTAATTAGAATTTAGATTAATGAAATAAAATAATGATGATGATTGTTTTTTTTTAAAAAATTCTCCTCTGTTATTATTGAATGTAAATATTTCAATCTCGTAACCCAGGTTTCTGGTTGAAACAAAATAGCGACTCTGATGGGGATTAAACCTAGAATCTCTGGTTAGAATATCTATATTTAAAAAAAAAAAAAAAAATTTAACGCACGCACACCACCACACACTCATGCCATAATGGGATTTCACCACCTATGGGTACTCGAACCCTTGACCAGGTGTTGAAACTCTTAAGAGTCTACCACCAAAGCAAGAGCAAGGTCCCAGAATATCTAGGTTTAATATTAATAACATGATAATTAAAGGACACTCATCATCAACCGCAACCATAATGGTACCAAAATAACGACTCTTAACGGGAATATCCCTCCCTTTCATCTATAAAATAAAGTATAATTCAACTTAATTAGAATAACAAATAGTCTGTTTTGAAATTTAGGTACTTCGCTCTTATGTAATATCGAAGATATATCTTTTGATCAACATGATTGTTTATTTTACACTCGATGGATTTGTTGTGGATTATATTGGCAACGTGCAATCACCATCTAAAAAGGTACCAGGAAAAAGCTGAGTCGGTTGTGACCAGAAATAGATGACAATAGGTGGTGTCTGGGGTGATCTACGCCTTACCGATAACGCAAATGGACAATGAAGAATGTATAGTGGTAATGTCTATAAGGTACAAGGCTCGATCATCTTCCGCGAAAAGCATGGTCCCACTAAGTGTGATAAGAGGATCTATCACACGGAATATCGCAAGGTACAGTCTTGCCTTAGCTCCATATTCATTATACTCAAGACGGACCGAAATTCCTTCCACCTCACAAGGTTTCCCCGCACCGCCGATTATGATGGTAAAGACACTCACAATAGATTCATTGAGAGTCCATAAGGTTAAGGGGAAAGTCATCGTGATAAGTGAACATTTGCATATGTACCCTCTACAATGGATTCAGTGCAATCTTTTGCATTAAGAACATCGCGTTCTGAGTTGACTAGTTCCTCGAGACATTAATGCGTTAGTCTCGGGTTGAGTAGTTGTTCTCATTGTCATCAATAACTGTGTATTCATCTCCTCCTTCAATATCAAACCAATCAAAGAATAATGAAGCAATGATGTTTATGGTGGGCACTTGTCAGACTGATTCGCTTCCACCAGATGGGTGCTTAGCTGAGATGGCATGCATGTAAGCCCCCTTTATGGAAGAATGTAGGAACCTTTGAGAGGTGTTAGTGACATTAACCCACAGTGCGACTCAGGTTCCTACTCCTCCAATGACAGCCATCATGAATAATAATGAATAATAAGCAAAATGGTCACAACCATAAAGGGTCAGATCTCACGAGTTAGCACATGCTACTGCTCAAACTGTAATACATGAAGAAATCCAACAAGTGGTTGCTGAAGCTGTTTGCCTGAAAAGAGAACGGGATCAAAAGAGAAGATTCCAATATCAGACATCGTGTCCTCGTGAAATAAAGGAGATGTCGTTTCCCACCAATTTGAAATATCCAGACTTTCAAAAGTTTAATGGAGATGACTCACCATAAAAGCATCTGATGCACTTCATGACAATTATGAATTTTTTTTTCATAATTCTTCATTATTACTTACAGCTTTTAGGTCATCATTGACATGAAACGACTTTAGGTGATATTTGGTTCTGGCTCCGGATTTATTCATACTTGGGAACAAATGCGTCTCCTTTATGGTGAACTTTTTCTCTTCTGACAAGGAAGTTATCTTGATTGAATTAGCTTCCATCTGTCAAAGAGAGAATGAACTAATTGAAAAATTAATCGATAAATAGAAAACCTTGGGGGCATCGTGTCGACAACTTCCGAGAGAATCATAGTAGGTTAAACTATGTTTGAGTTGTATGGAACCAGAGGTGGCATCTGGCCTAATAAGTGTTGATATATGAATTTTTCGTGATCTCACTACAAAGGCCTATAGTCTTAAAATAATTGTTAAGAAAGTGTTAGTTTCTCGTATAAAATCGCTACGCCAGAGCTTTAATGGAACATCACCCAACACTGTTAGCAAATGAGAGAAAGGGGAAGACTACTGAAGTAGACAAAAAAAAAACAACAATGAAGAAAATAGGAACAATTATACGATCTAAGTAATAGATAAGAGGTATAGATGGTGTAAGAACCATAGGATGTGTGCATTCATAAACAAATACATACTTCCCATGATGAACCAAATATTGGTTATGGGAAGGATTGAGTTACCACAACCAAAATACCGTGGAGAAATAGGAAAGACATAAGAAAATGATTATTTTCATTATCATTATATGCTAGGGCATCAGGCTAAAAGTTGTTATGCCATTAAAAATATGCTCTAAAAGATGATCAATAAAGGCGAAATTGTTAGAGAATAATACGATGAAATAAAGAAAACATCAACGAACATAAGTTTTAACAAAAAGTATATGTAGTATGAAAATGATATCTCTTAGCCCCATACCAAAACTACTGCCTCTCATATTATCTTTGAAAATTCTTAATTCAGGGGTTAAGAACAGTTGAGGGGGCAAGGAGTCCAAGAAAAACCCATGAATGACTCATGAAGGAAGTTGTGCGAAGTATAACTATTGTACAATGCCAAACATTGATCCTTTAAGAAAATAGACATGATTTCAATGCTTACACGACCCATCATGCTTATGCACAATATTGGGGGCAAATTTGACCCGAAATGAAATGGTCCTTTTCGTTACTTGAAAAAAATAATGTCAGAAAATTTGATTACGAAAATTATCAAGGAAAATTCGACCCAATCAAAAGGGGGGGCAATATGGTCATGTAAAAGCGCAATGAGACGAACAGTCTTGTAACAATGCGATCTCCAGTCATGTACTTTCATGAACCTTCATTCTCTGATGAAGTAATAATAGAGAATGGTTAGTAAAAATAAGAATCAAAGATAAATACAATCTCAAAATATTCTTTTAAACATATTCCTCCAAGTAGTAGGATATGATTGTCTATCCCTTGATCCTAAAAGAGGGTAATTATCGATATTCTTATATAATAATTGTCAATAATAATCTTGTAGAATGACACCTGGGTCGGAATTATCACCGCAGTTGAAGTACTACTATGACCTTCATAAGGACTCCAAAAATTATGTATATGTGTTGACAACCCCAAGTGCAGGGTTGCGCTATAGTAATAGCTCGGTGAGACTGAGGTCGAATCCATAGAGACTTACCTTTTACGTATTTTGAAATAAAGTATAATTATAACCAAAATCGAAATTTAAACTAAAATATATAATAAGATAGGTCAATTGTGAATAAACTATCAATAAGAAAAGGGATACTAGAACGCTAATGATCCACTCGTAGCTATTAAGATGCTGCCTCACTTGATTCAATAAACGCAATTGTAATCGGAGTCATATCCTATCCAGTTTGATGATAGAGCAGTTAAACTATAATCTGAACTTGTCATTGAATTAGTTACCTCATGAAACACCTATATGATGATCGCATGGAATTCAACTATCCACCATACCCAGGAGACAACGATGAATAACGAATTTTACTGATTACACGATTATAAATAAGATTAAAATATATTAAAAGTCTTTCAAGCATCTACTGTAATTAGAGTCACAATAAACTACACAAAAACTGAAATTATCTCTTAATTCAAACTAAGAATCAATAGAAGTTCAACATAAACACAAATCAAGGTAAGATAGACATCTAAAAAAACTACAAGCTTTACCTCTTAGCTCTAGCTAAGAGATTAGCAAACCAAAGACATGATTGAAACTAAAACTCTTAAAGAAAACATAAAATCTAACTAAAATAAGAAGATTTGGGAAGAAGGAATGACTCATTGAAGTTCTCCAACACCTTGTTCCACTCTTCTAACCCTAATTTGTGCTTATAATAAAATAAGAGACTCATATTTATAAACTTTGTTTGGACCGACTTTAAAACCGCATCAATCTTATTTTGGTCAGATCGAAGTTGGGTTCGATCAAACCAAATTAAGGCTGAAAATCTCACTTTCTCGTTAGACAATTCTGCGCGATTTCAGTTACACTGTATTAATGCTGAATCCCACTTTCTCGCTGGACAATTATGCACGATTTTGATCGGACCGAATTAAGGCTGAAAATCTCACACTCTCGCTGAACTGTTTTGCGCGATTTCGATCACACCGAAGTTGAACTTTGGTGGGACCGAAGTCTGATTTAGAAATTATTTCAAGAGTTTCTTTTTAAACTCAAAATTCCATAATGTGATGTTTTTGGTCAATTTTCAGGATTCCTTTTATTCACTTTAAGTATTCGATTCTCTTCATTCCTCTATTGGTTTTCTTGGACCATTAGCATGTGAATTCTTCATTAATAACTTCCAAATTTCTAAATATTCATTTAGTAATCTTTCGAGCATAAATCTTCTTTTTAGCATCAATTTCACCTTAGACTCTTTCGCACATGAAAACATGCATAATTAGATCAATTAAGCACTATCATATTTATAAAACTAATGCATAAATTGGAAAAAAATATGTAATATTTCATTCTTAACAATATGCCCTAAAAAGGTTTCAAAAATATTTTCAGGATTATCGCCGATTATCTCAAATTATTGGAGAATACCACCGATTATTTCCAACTATTAGAGAATATCGCCAATTATCTCCAACTATCAGAGAATATCACCAATTATCTCCAATTATCATCAATTATTTGCAAATTATCGTCAATTATCCACAAATTATCATCAATTATTTGTAGATTATTGCTAATTATTTTCAAAATTATCGCATATTATTTTTAGGATTATCGCTGATTATTTATATGATTATCGCCAATTATCTGCAAATTATCACAAATGATTTCCAGATTATCGCTAACTATCTCCAGGACTATTGTTGATTATCTCTCCAAGATTATCACGAAATATTTCTAAATATTATCACCGGTTTTCATCTCTAATTGATCGCTGATTGGCAATAATTTTCATAGGCCGCGGTGTGCGTTATAAGCCAATCATGCATAAGACCTAGACGATATGTCATGTGATGGGAGAAAGAAAATAATATGAAAGAAGATATTCTCCCGTGAATGACAATAGAGATCGTCGACTCTCTAAATATTATAATATTATACTGACAACAATGGCTCTATAAGCTCAAAATGAATTACTGATGCCAGCCAACATAAGTCATATATGCTCTAACAACTTACGAGACCAAATTGTGAATGCTCCAACAACCTACGAGCCTAAATTGTGAATGTTCCAACAATTTACGAGCCTAAATTGTGAATGCTAGCTCCAACAACCTACGAGCCTAAACTGTGAAGACTCTAACAACTTACGAGACAAAAATGTGAATACTCCAACAACCTACAAGCTTAAACTGTGAATGCTCCAACTACTCAAGAGCCTAAACTGTGAATGCTCCAAATATTTATGAGCCTAATTTGTGAATGCTCTAATCACTAACGAGTCTAAACTGTGGATGACGCCTTAGTTTTATTAATTGAACTCTAAGACAATTCCGCCCACTAATGAGAATGCAACATAAAGCATGCCAATAAGCGAAAGCTATAATGACTGAATTATTGTCATACCTCAAGTTATAGGGAAACATGCAATTGAAATGTGGATTGATGTAGGTTAAAAGTCATCTATAATAAAATGTTGGAGTATAAATAGAGTTGCATATAGCCTATGTACCTGAAATTGTTTGAAAAGTGTAAAATTCCCGTATATCTTGAAATTGTCAATACATTACAATTATTTTAGAAATGTCAATACATCACGTAATTGGGCCAAAGAATTGTGAAGCCCCTAGACGTCAATCTTGGCTAACTTTGTAAGAAAGACCATTGCTCAGGGTCCTAGAACATATAGGCTATGGCTGAGAGGGTGTTCCTAATTAAGGGATATTTGGTGGCTTGGGGACTACCACAACAAGAGCAACATTAAAAGACGGTTCCCTGACCACGGTGTTCAAAGCTAAAGTTATCAGAATTGTCACAGCGGCAGGCTCCAACGGAAAATGAATTGCACAAGCAGTTGTAACCAGGGCTATGGAAGATGCAATTGTAGCCTTGTTAGTCAAAACATGTTCCACGTTGATATATGCTCCTAGTGGTTACCGAAGGACCGTCATGTCCTGATCAACCTCCACATTGCATGGGGTAGACAAATGTCTATTTGGAGAGAGTAGCGCCACCGCCATTGCCTTTGGTCATCATGGTTTACACGTCAGAGAGTGGCAAAAAATCTTTAAAAATATTTAGAATTTTGTTGGAATGGAGGGAATTATGTCAGGTGCACGTTGGAAGCTCGCAGGATTGGATCCCATAGAGGTGGCAACTGTCCTAACGACCAAATAGTCTCCTCTTATGAAAAAAATGGAGAAGAAAAGAAGGAAAAATGGCAAATGGCCTTTCCCGTGTAAAGGACTCACCTATTTAACCAATCCCACGTCTTATGTGGGGCCCATGGTTCATCTTGGACAAGATACAAGCCATCCACATGAAAAGAGTTTTTATTTTTATGCCATATGCTGAAGTTTGAGGGAAAAACTTGTCACGGATGTACCACATGACCGGAGGAAACGATTCAAAATTAACACACAACATTAATGTAATTGTGGGCTACGTACAACCCCGAAATTTTTAAATGACTCTACTGTGAGTTGCTGGTTGTCCGTTGAAAATGAACAAAACAGATTGGCTGAGGAGTGGCCCTAGTCATTGATTTAGGGGGTGCCCGACCCCATCTCAAAATGTCCCGTCAACTTACACAAAAAACTACTATTGTACGAGGGGATGGTTGGCTGATGAATATTTTCATATTGAAAAAAGTTAAATACATATCAAATGGCTAAACTAATAATAACTTCAGATGTTGAGGTCATCACTTTTATGACGTCTTAATTGAAAATTATTTTAATTAATAAATCATACTTTTACAGCTGGACCCACCTTGATTACGTGTAGTATATCTATATCATTCATCCTTTTCTATGACTCCTTTGAAGACGTGGTACCAAAATTTATGCATGCATATCCAATCTGACTACGCTATAGGTGGTTGAGTTCCTCCCCCATTAAAGATTCTAAAGGGCTCATTGTAGAGGTTTTGTAATGTTTATTTCCCATCCAACCTGAAGATAATGTCAATACAAAGATGAAGGGAGAGTACAAAGATCAGCTGCATCTAAAACTTTTCTAGCCCATAAAAAGTTTTTAATGATCATTCATCACCGTTTATAGTGGTATGGTCCACCTAAGATTTGGATCTTCTTAAATTTAGGGATAAAATGAGATGGAAAACAGATGAACGGCGTGGATATACCAAACATACATCAAGAAGGCCCCGCACGGTTGGGGTAACATCCGACAAAGGTCTTACCCGAGTAAGAGCTAATCCGCTCCCGCCCGTGTAACCCGGACGCGGTTTGGCCAGTGACGCTTCCGCCAACCAGGTGGCCAGTGACGCGTCCATTTTTAAAGATAATTTCATATGGTGATACAAAAAATTAGGTATATATGAATCTCAGGTGGACCACACCATGGGAAAACAGTTGTTATTGAATGCCTACCATTAAAAACCTCCTAGGGCCCACTGTAACGGTTGTTTGACATCTAACCTGTTGATTAGGTCACAGCGACTTGGATGAAATGAAAATATATATATCATCTTGATCCAAAACTTTTGTAGCCCCCAAGAAGTTTTTAATGGTGGGCGTTCAATCAACAGTGCGGTCCACTTGAAATTTGAATCAACCTCATTTTTTGGACTCATACCATAAAATGATCTAGAAGAATGGGTGGACGGCACGGATGAAACACAAAAATCATGGTAGGGCCCACAGAACACCGATCACTAGCCACTGGCTAGTGGCAGTGTGAGTAGCCGATCCGTTTCCGTGTAACCCAAAGCCCCGCGGCCGTGGGTCCCCTGACATGTCAACATCTACTCCGTCCAAGGGCTTCGCTAGATATGTTAGGAGTGGGGATTGAAAGGCTGACCATTAAAACCTTCGTCAGCCCATCTCGATCTTTTTGCCATCTAACCCGTTCACAGGGCGGGGGAAAACACAAACATTACCTTGATCCAAAACTTTTGTAGGCCCAGCAAGATTTCAGTAGTGACGTTCAATCCGTACTGTTTCTTACGACGTGGCCCACTTTAATTTTGTATCCCCCACATTTTTTTATTCACATCCAAAAATAACAAGGAGAAACTGATAGACGGAGTGGATTTAATAACAACCTCTCGGTGGGGCCCACAAAGCTTTGGATTAAACGCAACTCGAGTACCGAATGCGAGGGACGCGGATTACCTTACTTTCGCACGTAACTTCATGGGACGGGAAGCTAGTGGGGCCCATCATGTTAGAAATCCACCCCGTTCATCTGTTTGTTTTTCCGGATCGTGTGGACTAAAAAATTTTGGCAGATCCAAAACTAAATTGGGAACGTCCACCGTTGAAACATTCGTGGGCCACAGAAGTTTTATGAGCGGTATGGATGGCTTATAAACATCACGGTTGACCCAGGAAGGTTTCAACGGCGGACATTTCCCTGCCCACTTTTTCATATTGTGCGGGCCACTTGAGTTTTGGATCTTTTGGGTACATGTCATAACATGATCTGGAAAAACCGATGGACGGGGTGGATTTCTCACAAACATCACGGTGGACCCCACCTACCTTCCGCGGGGAGTTTCTGCGAAAGGCTTACGCAGCAATCCGCGTCCCGATGTGTATATGTATATATTCACCGTATAATCGACGTTTTCGACGATTCCAGTTTCCTTTTTTCAGCGACGGAGAGAGAACCAGCACTGGAAAGAGAGAGAAAGAGAGAGATGCTTCAGATCCGTTTGAGCAGGATTCCGTCCTCGGAAGGTGGGGGCGGAGGGGCGAAACCGTTGCCGGTGGAGACGGTGACCGTTGCCTGCCCAGATCACCTCGTCCTAGCCGACCTCCTAGTCGCCAAGGGCCTAGGGACCACATCTGCTTCCTCCGTCGTCAAGACCGTCGGCCGTAGGTCCCGCCGCCACCTCGGCGAGAGGGTCCACTTCTGTGTCCGCTGCGATTTCCCCATCGCCATCTACGGTCGCCTGGTACTCTCCCTCTTCAAGTCCCCCCTTCTATTTTCATTTCTAACTTTCAATTTTCCCAGTATCGATACATTTCGAATAAAATCATATTCAATGCACGCATGAACGATCACAGGATGATCTATGATCTAACTGAAGTTATGGCCCTTGATAGAGTGGAATCGTAGCAAAGGATTCATGTAGCCGACCCGAATTAATTGGTATTAGGTTTAGGGGCGTTTGGATGCCTGCAAGATTTTAAGTTGTAAACACTTCATACCTGAAACTCTTTTCATGTGTAAAATATTCACAATCTGTTCTGTTTGGCTTTAAGTTGTAAAGTGTTTACATGTAAATACTTGTCCGTGTTTAGACAACCTGGAAGTGGTTACAGTCGGTAATAATGTATTCACACTAAACAGAGGTTGGAGTGGTAAATCCCTGTAAAATCTTCAAATGACATATATTGAGTCAATCTCAATAAAGCCCGAGGTCAATTCTTATACTAAACCAAGCATTAGGTGGACAACAAAAGTGAGCCACTGATTCAAATGGCCAGAGATATTATTGAATATAAAGAGTTAACCGTAAACTACCATAGAATTAATAGCAATAAAAAATGTTTAACATAAATATTCAATAATCATCATACGAAACAACTCTAAAAAAGTGCATGTAGAAAAATTTATTGCGGAATGTTCTTCTTCACCCATATATGTTTAAGCTTAGATCGAGTTTTAAGAAAAAGCCTGACTAAATTTGGTGGTCTTGCAAGGTAGTTGGAGGCTTTCCACATCATATATTCATATCGGCAATGATGGTTGAGAGATTTTGCAACTCTTCCACATATTTCCTGTCAATTCTGATTCCCTTTTAGTATATCTGTCTATTGTGTCACGGAGACGGTCTAATATTTGCATTACACTCTCACGGGGAATCAACTTCTTCTCCGTCGGTCTCAAAGTTGATGTTCTCACATTTGGAGGAGCACTTTCCTTGGAATATTGAGCTTGTGCATGTCCCCTCTGAAAAGTCATTGTTTAATGGTATATATGATCCAAATCCTCTAAAGGACAATGAGAGAGAGAGTTTTTTTTTTTTTTTTTTGGGGGGGGGGGGGGGGGGGGGAGGAGATGGTGGAGAAACCTCTTTGCAACAATACTCCCTTTATAAGCATTTTTCAACTAAATGCATCATTGCCAGGTTTCTCTTTACAACTAAAAGTTGTAAAGGGTTTATAGGCAATTACATGCATCCAAACAGCCCAACGACCCCTTGGTCAATGATGATCTTAATAAGATGAGAAAGAGATAAGCATAAGAGAATAAAGTGAAGGTAAAGATTTAGGTCCATATATGTGTGGTGTTTTTTTAATTCTTTTCTAATTTTGATAATCGAGTTCATGAATGTTTATTTGTATTTGTACATGCTGTATTGCAATGAGATGGGAATAAAACAAGTGTGATTTTAGGGAGAAAAGGGTCTTACAGATGGAGAAAACCCTAAAAAAATCAATATCTTTGAATTGTGTGGGTTATGCAAACATTCGTTCTTCTCCTCTTCTTATTTTTCTTTTCTTTCATCCTACATCAAATTGGCACCAGAGCAAGTTCATCTGTGGGCTTGTATGAGATAAATGAACAACAACGCGAAGAATGTGCTGGGAGAAATGAGTTGGAGACTAGCTCCATTGGTAGTAGTTATTTAAGTGACATTGAATAGATTGGATAAGTTGATGTCATCTACGCAATGTCCAGGAGAGCCTTCCCATACATGGAGCAGTGGTAATGTCATGGAATTCAGGGTAGTCATTTTAGGAATGTTCCATTTGATCATCCCCATTTAGGAGAGGCGATCTATTGGAAGATCCTGTACAACTATGGTGTAAAATCTATAGCTGAAAAACTTCCTTGATTGGTTGTCTCATGCAAAGCAATTTTTCAAATGGATTGAGATGCCAAACAAGAACAAGATTAAACTCATGCACTTTTGTGGGGACCCAACTTTAGAAAACCTGCATGCATTGGCAATAAAAAAGCTAGAGAGTAGGAAGAAGATGAAGGATCTGATGCAGCATAAGTTTTTACCGTCGAGTTGAAGCAAGAACTCTATTAGGACTTAGGGGTTCCATTACTTCCGGTGGAAAGATCTGAGTACGAAGTCCTACCACTTCATGATCTAGACCTCAATGAAATGGTAGATCAATTGATAGTAGGGTACATTAATTGGTGGATTACAAGATCCAATGGAAGGTTTCAATGCTAAGAGCTTACTTTATGGGCGAGGCTTACCAACTAGCATTGAAAGCCAAAGAACACAAAATAAGTTTGTGAAAGGAAATTGAGATGAGTCTGTTTCGAATCCAAACCTACTGCATCCTAAAGAGGGCATTGGAGGAAAGGAAAAAAAGAAGCAGATCAAAAGCTGCCCTTTCAAAAAACACTTTCAGAGTAGATATGTACATGGACCACTTATCAAAAGCCACCTTCTCTGCTATGGATAGTAGAGACTAGAGAAGTATGCATCATGTGCCTCCGGGTGCTGAGTATGTGGACCATATTTTCATGCATTGCCTTTCGAGAGGAAGGTTTGAGAAGATTTCGAACTTTTCCAGTTCCATTTGGAGATGCCTTCCTTGACATGGTCAGCTGACTCTTATCTTGGCACGGGTGTCTTCTTGGTTCCAAAAGGACAGCACCTTGTTGCTAGTTGTCATATGGTTAACAACTCTTGAACCTACAAAACATCCAAGTCATTTCCCGAATCCCAGTTGCATCTGTTTTCATTGATAACACAGCGAATGACAACACACAAGGTGATCTAGGTATTCATGATCTGGAGCATATTTTAGTTGCAAGACAAATTGGAAAAGATAAATAATGTATTTGTTACGCGTTGATCCAGTAACCATAGTTTTGATCCTGGGTATAGCTGGGGTATATCTACTATTGGCATTGTAGCTGGTTCATCCGGCTATGTGGTGTAGCTCCAAGATATAAGCACTTATGAGGCACTTGGCCTGCAGAAGTCCCATTGTTTGCTGGTTTGAATTTTAAAGGACCAGGTAATCTGGGAGCATGGGGTGGACCCTCACCTGATTCATGCAGTTGCTCTGTGGGAGTTATGAAACTGTAATGCAATTCAGGGTCACGATCATGATTTTTCCGGGTGATGGGCGAACAATTGGAATATCATTTTTGGATCATACTAAGTGGATAGCATGAATTATTCTAGTGTATCCTGACTCAGGAAATTCACTCCTTGGTATTTCATGCTTTACTTTATCTTTAATAATATTCTATTGTTTGTCCACACCTTATCGTGGCACATCTGACTCCCTTGTAGTAACTGTGGGTTTGAGAAAGTAATGACACGTGAGTCGCTGAGTGGTATAGTTCAAATATTTTTCCAACTTATAATATCTAAAAAGGTAATTTAACATCTGATCAACATATACAAACAATAATAAGCCTGGTTTGGTAGACACCTAAAAATGAGTTCATCTCATTTTAGTTAATCATAATTATGTACTCGAGATCATTTCTCTTTTTGGGAATCGCAACTATGTACTAGAGATCATGATTGTTGGTTATCAAGATTATTTTTCATCCTTGCCAAAAAGAAACATGATCTCTAGTACATAATTACGATTCCCAAAATGAAAGATGATCTCTAGTACATAATTACGATTAACTAAGATGAGATGAACTCATTTTGAGGCACCTCCCAAACAGTTCATTAGGCTATACTTTTCTGCTTCTTAAGCATACAGTGCCACAATAGAATTCAAGTTTCCAATGCCCAGTCCATTGCTTTCAGTATGCAGAGACGATCTGGTATCACCTAGAAAAGTTCAGGAAATAACATTCATTGTTACAAAGGTGATTGACGCATTTGAATCAAGGTGAGGTACACCCTAAATGCTTGTTGAATACCCTCTAGGCACACATTGCCATGGCACATGCCCTTTTAAGGGCCCGAGGTGCGTGCCTGAGGTAGGAAGTGTAAAGCAAGCATCAAGTTAATTTGTTTTCCATTACAGAATGATGCCACTTTTGCATTCTGCAATTTTTAACTGCATGAAAAGGATCCTTTTTTGTAACTGCCATTAATGGCTGAGTTTGCGATGTCATTATTTCCTGACATGATTTTGGTTAGTTGGCATCTATCTTTTTGTATCACCTTCAAGTCCATCCTGTTCAATGAGCAAGGCCAATTTGCCTCTTTTCCCTCTTTGGAATTTTTGGTGCTTGCTGGATGTTAACCTTCATCTTAGTAGCGACATATCAGATGATGGATTTTTTTTTTTTTTTTAATTATTAATAATGATTTTGATGTGCATTTGGGCTTCTGACACATGCCATTCATTTTTACTTTTCAATTGACAATATTATGTTCTTGCAGAGCCCTTGCGAACATGCTTTCTGTTTGGAATGTGCAAGAAGCGATTCGAGCTGCTATCTGTAAGCCTACTTTTCATCTTTGTACCCATAGCACAGTGCTAGTTTGTTTGTTTGTTTGTTTTTTTTTTTTTTTTTCAATTATTGTGGCATGCCTTTTTGATATGCATAACTTTTTATATTGATTCTTGGGGACCAGGGTAGTTCATATAGTGATGATTAATTTTCAGACTTTCCAATGCAATGCTTGGCTTCTACACTGAAGTGAATATTTTTGCTTTATATAGATTTTACTCCTAATAAGCATGCTTTGGACCTCAAGGGAAAGCTGTTATAGTTTCAAAAACTGTTGTCTTCAATCATTTCACAGATAGCCTCATTGCTATGATTTCCACAGGGATGATTACCTGATGGAGTACTGCTTCTCTCTCTGTTGCTATGGGTGTGTGCGCACGGACGTGCATGTTTACATATTATTGTCTCTGCGTGGCCATGTGTCTTTGTAAAACACATTGACCATGAAGGACATGGTATGCTTATACATCCCCGTCATACACAATCTTGAAAAATATGTTATCATAATTTTCATAACACAAAAAAGCATAGGATGTAGAAAAACATATCTGGACAAATAGAAATATTAAAGCTAATTTAATTGTATAGAAAATGACCCGAAAACAAGGTACAAAGATAAATTATTATTATTTTTTTTAAAATAAAAACCTTGGGGAAACCTACCCTAAGCTCCAATTTACTTGTGCATTGCAGTGAAATTGGATGCTCTGGACAATGGTTCATCATCTGGTCTGTTTGTTGTGTGGGTCTCACTGTTGATTGGCCATCATTGAAAAACTGAATTTATTGGATGATCAAAACCATCCAATCTGTAACCTACAAATTGAAGGTACTAAAAAATATTGGCAATGGGCAGCTTCGAATGTGAAATGTCCACTGCCTGGATGGGTAGGGGATTGTCCTGGCTGTGTGATTTACGGACAATATTCCATCAGAGGTCTCAAAGCACGGTCCACGTCATTGACCTTTGTGCCACTTGTCTTATTTCAGTGCAGCACACCACATAGAAACATGGGTTCTCTTGCCAAACAGTCATGTTAGAGCATGCCTGGTTTGCTTGTTCTAGACTTCTAACATTCTTTGTTTTTTTTTTAAATTTTGAGCTTCCTAGGTAAGTGTTTGTATATTATCCATTTAAGCAATGGTATATTATCAACTCCTATAGTTACTTCAGAAGTTAAGATTGACATTTACTACCCGGTAAAGACGGTAATGAAGTCAGGCACTCTAGCTATTTCTGAGACAAATGAGATATTTTTAAGTTATATTTCCATGTTTGAAATTTTTGCATATGGAAAGCCAACAGTATTGTATGCTTTCCTGTCCAAAACACAGTTACTAGAACCCAACCCCCCAACTTGGTCTTTGTTACTACTACCCTGCGAAATCATAGTCTTTATGGTAGAAGGCATTTATGAAAACAATGCAGGAACGTTTTACTACTTTCTAGAAAACATTTTTGAGGTTTATTTGAAAGGGTTCATAATACAATATATAATATGTTTTGTAAACAAAAACTCAACTGTTAGCTGTATGATATAGTGACAATTTATTTGAAGTTGTAGAATTATAAAATGTTTTCTTGCAAATGTTTCCAACAATATCTTGTTTGAATCTTAACAATGTCTCATTTTTTAATCAATGACAATGCATTCGAAGTTGTAGAACAGTTTCTTGCAGCTATTGAATTTTATACGGGTTGGAAATGTGATAAAATGAATGATTGAAGCTTTCTGCTGGCTTTTTATTTCATGCAGTTGCGATGAGCGTATTCAGAAGATTCAGACCATTAAAATGCTGGAAGGGATTTTCATCTGCGCGGCCCCTCACTGTCTCAAATCCTTCCTCAAGAGGTCCGACTTTGAAGCTCATATCCACGAAACCCATGCTGACCTCCTACAACCCAGTGCAGAGAAGGAAGAAGGCAACGAAGCAGAAGCAATGAACATCTCAAGGCCCCCTTCTGCAGACCCACATATCAAGCAAGCTGCGCTGCCAGATTCTTCTACTGCCCGCTCCCAGCCAAGGCCCAATTTTTCGCCCAATTCAAACTCTCAGTCCCATGACCGGGAAGATAAAGCTCGTCGTCACCAGCAGCCCAGAGAACAACTGCCCCCAAAGCCGTTGCTACAGCTGAAGCCCCCACCTTTCTACAGCCGAAACCCACATCAGCTGGCTGAGCCACAGCCTGACAGCAACCCACACCAGGGCTTCGACAGGCCCTACAATAGGTTCCATCACCCACAGAACTTTGACGGCCAGGGTGGCCCCCCACTTTATCGGCGAGACTCTGACCAGTTTCTCCCAGACAAACAGCCAGGTATTCTATCCGAACCGCCATTTGCAGACTACCCACAACCTTTGAATCCCCTTCAGCCCCTGAGTTTTCCAGGTCCACCAAATGCAAACCAGGAGCCAAGTTCCCTGCCACAGTTCAACTATCCTCCTTTTCCAGCGGAGGGAGCTCAACCCTTCTACAGCAATAACTATGAGCTGGCCCGGCCAGAATTGCCATCAGAGGGTGGGGGATCAGAACAGGGGTCCTTGCTGGGTTTCCCACCTGCTGCCCCAGCAGGGGTTGGGGGTTTCTCGGACAGTTATCCCCGACCATGGAACATGGGACTCCCAGGTATACCATTTGAACCAATGCCTGTGGCGGCAGGCCAGGGAATTCCTGAAGGGTTTGCAAACCCACCTGATTCTCAGTGGAGAATGCCGTTTTTCCAAGGTGATTATGGCAGGATACCAGGAGGTTTGCCGATGAATTCTCCTCCTCTTGGTAAGGAGGGATCTGAACAGCAGGGCAGCGCTGCAGACCAGAAGGATGGCAAGGGCGTGTTAGCACCAGTTCCACTTCCACCTCCACCTCCGCTGCCGCCTCCACCACTATCACAGCTCAAACGGGCAAAGTTTTCCAGCTCTGGAGATATGGGTGGAGAGGGTCAGGGCTATGGGTGGCAAAATGAAAAGCGTGGTTTTGGAAGTGGTCAGGATTAACAATGTTCAGCTTGTTATTTTATTTTTTCTGGTGTCGTGTATAACTCTCTCTCTCTCTCTCTCTCTCTCTCTCTCTCTCTCGTGAGATTTTGATCATTCTCATGGTGCTGCATGTGATGATTGGTATGGGCACTCGTATATGCATTTTAGTTCAGACGAGAGCCATTACTGCGTGCTCCTCTGGAATGTGGAAATCAATCCAATTTTAAAAATCCCCTCCAAATGATGTTGGGAGGCAAATTTCTATTGTAGGGAGCCCATGCAACGAAAAGCTGTCGGACAGGCCTGATTTTTGGGCTGATCTCCCAACACAAGCTAGCTTCTGATTTTTGGGCTGATCTCCTAACATGAGCTAGCTCAAATGCTGGACAGAATGGATGCTACACAAACATCATGGTGGGCTCCATAGTTTTTGATTGCACCAGCTTCCTACAACCGGGATTCAAGTACTAAGTGTCCCTGTTGTTGTATTGTAAGGTAATTACAAATAAAATGGGAGGTAAAAGGAGTATTGTGTTAGTTGATGT
Source organism: Magnolia changhungtana (assembly GCA_030180095.1). Classification (NCBI taxonomy): domain Eukaryota; kingdom Viridiplantae; phylum Streptophyta; class Magnoliopsida; order Magnoliales; family Magnoliaceae; genus Magnolia; species Magnolia changhungtana. The sequence continues at coordinate 10,973,489 of JASAUF010000662.1, forward strand.
CTCTCTTAGAATCCCAGTATTTGTTCTACCGTATCAGCTCCCAGTGGCTTTCTCATTCAGGCAAGCCTTTTCAGGGGGGCCCCAATGTTCACTGATCTAGACCATTCATCTGGTAGCTCCTTGGTGGCAATGATGCAAAATGCTCAATGGGACTTTTTGACCCATCTTATTGTTGGCCTAGTAAAAATGTTAAAGGCAAAAGCCAATCGGTCCACCCATCCACATTGCTTGGCCATGGTAGTTTTGTTCCATCAGTTTTCAATAGTGGGGGCCACTGGATGAACGATCTGGATCACCAGATGTTGGCCCTGACTAATGTCTGGAACTACACAACTTACGAAATTGTGGCTCTCATCCACTGTACGGAAGCGCAAGGGATTGCTGGCCCGATTGTCACATGTAAATGGAGTCCCCGATCCATAAATCATTCTATGCTCATCAGCCAATTTGGGCCGTTGAATTTGGACTGATGAATATTCATATCTTGATGGTTGGGCATCAGGTTCCTATAATTCATCACAAGCCGAACAGGGAACTTCCCAGCTGTGCACCGAGTTGGAGCATCTACGGCCATCGTTAGTTTATCCAATTGATCCAATGGTCCCTATCGTGGTTGACCAAGCCCCCCAAATATCCCAAGTTGGATGATCCTAGCCATTGAATCATTGATAACCATGCCTCCAAATATCCCTTGTAGGAGGATCCTACCCATCCAATTGTTTGTCTTTTCTCCGTTGAAACCGATTATTGGTGCATTTCTTCCCTACCATGCATTCTCATGCCAACAATAGAAAACTCGAACCAAGTGAAGAAACTTTTTTGAGTGTGATCATCCGTATTTGGGGTCATTAGCTAAAGGGATTACATAAACAAATGATAGGCCTTACATGTATAAACTCCGTGTACAATAGAGGAGTTCCATCTTTGTCCCAGAAAGGAACTTGGTCTCATACTCAAAATTCAATTCATTAATTATGAGCCGAAGAGAAGAAAATTACTCAGGCAGAGCGTGATGGATGGTGCAAAAGGCACATAGATATTGCATGCGTGTGGCACGACCAATTCAAATTGAAGTCTCCAAATTATGAGTCCTTAGTGTTGGTTCTAATGAAGAGATTAAGCAAAAAAATTCTAGTATACTCAACAAGAAATAATAGAGTAATTTGGAGAGCTGAGATATGTTACATTCGTTGTCTTAAAGAGAAATTTACTCCCGTAAGGAAAAAAAAAAAAAAAAAACTTGATGCATTGGGTTCATCAATTCTACCCGTGAGATACAATCATTTTCTTCCATAAATGATGGTTTTGATCAAGTGGACGTGCGATCTCAGTCAGTCAAAGTATTGATTTGCATAAAGGAAAGTTGCAAAGAGAAAGCTAGAGGAAAACTAAAGAGAAGAAAAGGAGATGAATTTTTTTTATTTTTTTTCCGAGTGCCATACCATTAAGAAAGGATAAGCCTATATAGAAAACAAAAATGTAACTGTTGGGGCTCGAGGTGCATTGATAATCTGTCAACACATGTAGGCTCAATTGATATTGTGTCAGTGTATAGTAGGGCTCTCGATAGGTCGGATATGAATTAGATCCAATTGGATCTAGCTCCAAGTCCGAAAATCTATAGTCAACTTCAGATTAGGATCCAAATTCGAATCTAACTTGGATCCAAAAGGTGATATCCATATCGGATCCACTTATAAAAGCCAGATCTATTCCCGATTCAGAAATCCATATAGCCATTGAATTCAAGTTGGATAATCCACAACATCACAATTTTAAAAAATATATAAGATAATCTATTTACTTTAGCAACAAAATAATGCAATTTGAATATTTTCAAATTGAATCATGCAAGAATATTGAAGTTTGAAGAGAAGTAGTCAAACAACCACACAGAACTCACTATTATGGAAGTTGAAACGACTGATGGCTTGAAGCATGCAATAGTGGGGATCTAATCGGATTTCACTAATACATCCGAATCCGACCCAAATACTATTCGGATTTATTTTTGTGAACCCGAATCCGATCCATTTAATTAATCATACCAATTTTAGGATCCACTCTGCATTATATGGATTCAAAGCTAATCAGATCTTGAATCTAACCCGTTCCATTGAGAGCCCCAGTGTATAGTGGCTTTCTACCTACATGCTTATGTACGTGACGACACACATGACCACACTTATGAGAGAAAAACAAAACAAGCTGAATCAAAGACACCATACACCACCACACTGCATCACGGTGTGCACGAAGTTGGCCCCATGACATATCCTTAACTTCCAATACATATATTGAGTAAATGATTCTCACGTAAAGTCTTAGATATCACTTCTCTAATGTAGGACTAAACTAAACATAATTAAGCAAGTGGGGTTAACACAAGACAAAACCTTTTTTTTTTTCTATTTTTTTAAATCATTATTTTTTCTTTTTATTATAACACTTAGTTTCCATGTATCATGAACCAAAAAAAAAAAGCTTATATTTTGATTATTTGACCATCTTGCTAAAGGATGATGATTATGACGACTACGGCCTATAATCACATGAAGTGTCACTGTGACATTAGAGAACTGGGCTTCAATTTCTAAAGTTACAAACAGAAATACTAAGGCCATTCACACGAGAGATTGAAGTGGTGATCATTCATCCAGGGTTAGTGATCATGCATGGTGCAAAAATCAGGGCGGACCGTTGATTGGGTGGGCCACACACTTGCAAGAAGATGGAAAGCAATGTAATAATTTACTAAGGCCTCTCCTGGTACAAGTTCTAGCATAAGCTAACTTCTGCAAAGGTTGCGAGTAGGGGCTACGGTGTTTGTATGGCATCCAACATGTCTAGCAAGCTCATCTAAACATTATGTGGAGAGACAACCTGACATTGGAAGTTCTCCGGTGGTTGACTATTGCCTTTATGGTGCAGCCTGCTTGTTGATTACATTTAGAACTGGGCATCGAGTTGAGTCGGACCGAGTTACGGCTGACTCGACTTGATCCGATTTTGAAATAGGCCTACCCCGAACTCGATCTGACTCGATACCAAGTCCAGCATGCCTGACTTGTTCCGAGTCCGGTTTGGCCTGGATTGATCTGGACCGAGTCCGATCCAGTCAAAAGTACCGAGTCGGGTCAAGTTGGCACCGAGTCGGATTGAGAGATGAGGGAGGGAGAGACCGAGAGAGTGGGAGAGTGGAGAGGAGAGAGAGAGGAGGAGGAGGAGGGTGATGGTGGTGGGTGGTTGCCGGGCTTGGAAGATGAGGAGGATGAGGGAGGGAGAGAGAGAGGTTGGGCTTGGAAGATGAGGAGGATGAGGGAGGGAGAGAGAGATTTTGGGATCGGGTCGGGGTAGGGTGCAGTGGGTAGGGTTAGAGAGTCGGGTTTTGGATCGAGTTAGATCTAACCGGATCGCATTCCGGGTTGAGTTACTAGGTAACTCGAACTCGACTCGGTTTGAGTTCGGATTGGGTGAAGCCTACTCGGTTTGGACCGACTCACCCATTTGGTTCAGGTCGAGTCGGATCTGAATGAGTCAGACAAGTCGAGTTAGCTGGATGAGTCGTCCGATGCCCACCTCTAATTATATTGGCATGATTTTTTTAAGCACATGGGGCTCACTTAATGTGGAGGGTGGATGGTATACAGAGATGGCGCGACAAAGCCAATGGTGCAGAAGCAAGTGAGTAAGGTGAATAATTTAAACAGGAATATAAATTTTTACACTCAAGATCTGGCCTGGACTAATATTTCAAGGGTATTTTTCTCCGAAGCAGTGAGACGCTACCGTTGGGCTAATAGTGATGTATGTGCCTTAAATCCACACCGTCCAACCATTTTAAAAGCTCATTTTAGGGCATGATCCAAAAAATGAAGCAGATCCAAATCGTATGCGGACCCTACCACAAGAAATAGTAGTGAATGAATCCCCACCATTAAAAACTTCATGGGGCCCACTAGAATGTTTATTTGCCATCCAACCTGTTGATAAGGTCACAAAGATCTGAATGAAGAGACCACACAAATATTAGCTTGATCTATAACTTTTGTGGCTTGTGAGCTTCATCCAAAACTTTTGTGGCCCATGAGAAGTTTTTAATGGTCGATTACCACAGTTTCCTATTTATGGTTCACCTTATATTTGGATCTGTTTCATTTTTTCAACCATTCACTAAAATGGGCTTTCAATACAGATGGACGGCATGGATGTAGTCACATACATCACAGTGGGCACCACAGTCAGTGTCCCACCCACCTCAGTGGATCTAGGGTAGAGGTGGGCACAGGACGACCCAATCTGGCTAACTCGACTCGTTTGATTTAGTCCGATCGACTCGACTCAACACGAATCGAATGGGTGGGTCGGTCCAAACCGAGTTAGCTTCGCCCAATCCGAACTCAAATCGAGTCGAGTTCAAGTTACCCAGTAACTCGACCCGAAACTTGATCCGGTTAGACTCGACTCGATTTGAAACATGACTCGACCCGACTCTCTAACCCAGCCCCAACCCCTCCCTCCCTCCCTCCCTCCCTCCTATTCCAAGCCCGACAACCACCCACCACCATCACCCTCATCCTCCCCTCCCTCCCTCCCTCCCTCCCTCCCTCCCTCTACCAAGCCCGACAACCAACCACCACCATCACCCTCCTCCTCCTACTCCTCCTCTCTCTCCTCTCCACTCCCTCCCTCCCTCATCTCTCAATCCGACTTGATGCCAACTCGACCCGACTTGGTACTTCTAACTGGATTAGACTCGGTCTGGATCAGTCCAAGCCGGACCGAACTCGGATCGAGTCAGGCATGCTGGACTTGGTATCGAGTTGGATCGAGTTCGGGTTAGGCCTATTTCAAAACCAAATCAAGTTGAGTTAACCCTAACTCGGTCTGACTCGACTCGATGCCCAATTCTAATCCAGGGTCTCACCCAATCAGCTCCTTTAAAAAATAAAATAAAATCATATATGATGCATGTTGGGAACCGCTTAGCGAATGTCCTGGCTTTCACATGCTGACAGTCCCTACTGGATGGTGCTATGTGGCCCCAACATGATGTATGTGTTTTATCCATGCCATTCATCCATTTCCTAGCTCATTTTAGGGCATGAGCCCCAAAACAAGGTAGATCAAAATCTTAGGTGGACCACTTCACACGAAAAAAAGTGGCGATTGAATGCCTACCATTGAAAACTTATCGCGAGGTTACAAAAGTTTTACAAGTTGATGTTTTTGTTTTCTATTGATCCTAATCTTTGCTACCTTGTCAATATATTGGATGGCAAATAAACATTACAGTGGCCATACGAACTTTTGAATGGTGGGGTTCAGTCACAACTGTTTTCTTGTAGTGTGGTCCACCTGAGATTTGGATCTGTTTCATTTTTGGTTCACACATGTTTCGTTATGGGCCCACAAAACACCGTCTAGTAGCGACCTGGCTAGTGGCAGTGTGAATAGGCAATCCGAGTCACACAAGTGGGTGGCCAGGCCAGGCTTGGGCTAGCATAATCATACGGGCCTGTGTTTTTTGTCTTGTCATTGCCCAGGGCCGAGCGTGGACATTTGTTTTACTTCTTCTTGCTGGGCTCGGGCCTGTTTGTATTCGCTCGTCACGGACCTGGGCCGGATCGGGCATAGGATTTGAATTTCCCAGTGGGCTGGCCTGATAGCCGTCGGCCCGAGCCTAGACCCGCCCGCTGACGGCCCTAGCAGTTTACCGTCCATGTCCAACGCGGCAACGCACACACGCCGTTCTTGATTCGTGCTTCTGCGAGAGAGAGAGAGAGAGAGAGAGAGAGAGGCAAAAGGGTCTTCTTTTGGAAAAGCTAGGGTTAGGGTTCAGAAGGGGATGAGGTTGAAGAAGAAGAAGAATCAGAGGAAGAGCGTGAGGTTCTACAGGGCATGCTTCGGTTTCAGAGAGCCTTTCAAGATTCTATGCGACGGTACTTTCATTCACCATCTCCTCCGTCATTCCATCCCTCTCTCTCAGCTCTCCAAGCTCCTCTCTTCTTCTACCAAGGTCTTCGTCACTAAGTACGCTTCCCTCTCTCTCTCTCTCTCTCTCTCTCTCTGTGCAACAATTACATCATCTCGTTATCTACAGATGCATCGTCGGAGAGCTGCGAAGCCTTGGAGATTCCCATTCGGATTCTGTTAAGACCGCTTGCACTCTCCTCACTGCTCTCTCTCTCTCTCTCTCTCTCTCTCTCTCTCTCTCTCTCTCTCTCTCTCTCTCTCTCTCTCTCTCTCTCTCTCTCTCTCTCTCTCTCTCTCTCTCTCTCTCTCTCTCTCTCTCTCTCTCTCTCTCTCTCTCTCTCTCTCTCTCTCTCTCTCTCTCTCTCTCTCTCTCTCTCTCTCTCTCTCTCTCTCTCTCTCTGGATTTGGTATTATTGAGAATTTAGGGGTTGGTTTCTGGAATTTACTACAATTGAGTGGGAGTTGTTGTCCTGATGCGACGTTTCAGGTGTGACCATGAACGGAGGAGGAAAAGCGCTGCAAGCTGCCTTGAGTCTGTTATTGGAGGGAACAACTCCGAGCACTTCTTTGTTGCTACTCAAGACACTGATCTTCGTATGAAGCTTAAAGAGGTTTGAGCTCTCGTGTAACTGCCGATCATTATTTAATCAGTTTCAAATCCTTGATGTGATTGTGTGGAGGAAATGATAGTGTAAAATGCTTTGCTAGAATCACCCATATCTCCATTCTGACTGGTTTGGGGTTGGAGCCCATCCCACATTGATTAGAACCCAAGGTTTGAAATGGGTGTTTTATGTAACATATTGGTCACTACCGATACCGTTAGATGTTGCCCCATATTGCCTCATATCAGACTGTTACAGGCCGATACTGGCCCGATACACCCATATTGTTCATTGACGATACTGGTTCATACATATCGGGTGATACGTACTGGTTTCGGATGATACTTCAAACCTTGTTAGAACCACTTGTTTGGTAGGAAGCACCAAGGATGGGGCACATTACAGAAAGGCACTCATCAGACAATCCTACACAACCAATTGTTGGCCTTGAAATGGAAAGTTACCAAATGAAATATAGCTAATGGTCCACGTTGTGCACCAGTCGGATGGCTGGGTTGGTTGATGGAGGATGGTTTGGGTCCATCACCCATCCAACGTGGGGTGCAACAGAAAGAGTGGTCTTCTTGTCTTTTCCGTAATATATAATCAGTAGGACGAAATAGCTTGCTTGAGGATTGAATTCTATAGTGAACATTACATTAACTTCCTCTAATTTATTATTTTAGTTGATGCTTCATGGTTCTTTCTTTAGTTTCTAATCAAATATTTGTTGAGCTCCGAGAATTGGACTGAATTTAAGGTTTGTGTTGGGATCTTTGGATACATTACTGAGTTGAATTGTGCTAATTAGGTCAGTAGACAGGAAGTTACCAAATTGCGATTATTTTCATCATCATACGTGATGGGGAATATAGCATTGCCCCTAAATTGCAGTTACACCCCTTTCAAGTCCATTTTGAAATTATCACAATAGCAATTTTAATCCAAGTCCCCTCAATTCGAATAGCGGGGAAGTTAACGACATTTCACAATTTCCTCTATAGTCTCTATTAAATCAATTATCACAATTCAACTGACTAATTCATCCAATTTCTCAAAAGAAGAAGAAGAAGAAGAAGAAGAAGAAGAAAGGAAAAAAAGAAGAAAGAAGGATTCATTGAAATGAAGCCTACTTTTTCCTATTTTCTTCGCACTGTTTGTGGTGTGTTTATTTTTTTTATTACAGTTATGGATCATTTATTGAACTCTGATTTTATGCGTCTGTTCCCCACATACAGATACCAGGTGTCCCCGTGATATATGGTCTGAAAAATTCCTTGTTCCTTGAACCACCATCTGAACGCCAACGCCAATTTGTTACATCTACTGAAGAGGAACGTTTGCATATTAGCGAGCCGGAATATAATATGTTAAAAAAGAGGGTGGGAATCCAAGTTACAACAGAGTCAAGTGATTCAGGTGAAAGTTTTGAGAATGAAACTGTCATAAATAAGGCTGTGACAAAGACCAACAATACAGGAAGGATGCTGGGTGTGGCAGATACATGTAAATTTAAAAGAAAGAAAGCAAAGGTTTGAATTTATGATCATTATTCTGTTAACCTTCGATAAGAATCATTGGTGAAACAGGAGGCAAAAAGCTAACCCCAAATAGCCAGGGCAAGGCTATGATGATGCGTCCTTTTGGATTATTTTTTAAAAGCATACCCGATTTCTTTCTTCCATGCCTTCTAAAAAAGGACAACAGATCATCATAATCTGACAAAACGACTGCAAAACCAACACAATTCTTGCTGGATTTTGAACTGCATCTGCATCTGGTGCTTTGTAAGTTTCAATCTGTATTTGCAATGATTTTTAGGCTGATGTGATCTCTATGACATTTTTAAGTGAGTTTTTTTGCATTGTCCACCTTACATCTCAGTAGATCTAAAAAAATATATGCTTTTATGAATGAGTACTAAATAAAATTACCACCATCTTTGATAAAAAATTAAAAATGAAATAAATAAAGGTACCACCATCATTTGTTTCTTAGATGACCACTTTCACTTTATCCACAATTAATCATGTAATGATTGGCCCCATTTTGTCTGGTTACCCACGCATTGCAGTAGTGTTTCATGTGAATCTGTAGGTAAAAGTTTTGATGCATCATTAAATTGTGCATTTTAGCTGAATTACGGTGACACATTTGTATTATGGTCTTACCACTCATGGTAAAAGTGGAGATTGTTTCTTTCTAATTACGTGATTGGTATGCTATCTTTGGTCCTGATCCTCTTCCCCATTTTGTTAGAGCAAGATGCTGGTAGGAACTTGGGGTCTCATCTCCCTTACCAAGTCATCCTCGTGCATTATTTTTTCTACAAGCTTCATTCACAAACACTTCCTCATGTTTGATTTCATCTTCGTTTACTCCAGGGATCTTCATGATTTGTGACTTACAACCAGTGATCGTAGTATTGGTATCATTGTATGTATTGCTGGCTGGGGATACGGAAAACATGTTTCGATATTGCTGATATTATCGCTGATATCCAGAAATGTATCGCTGACTTAGGGAAACATTGGAAAAATAATGGAATTTCTCAATAAAACTTCAGAAGATGCTAAAATAAACATATTTGCATATTTAGGAATCAAATAATTGAAAAAAGACGCATACAAAATAAGTTTTCTTTTAACAGGGGTTTAAAAGCATGTAATGCTGACTTAGGGAATTGGAGAAATATGGGGGAAATGGTGGAATTTTTCAATGATACTTTAGGAGATACTCAAATACACATCCGCATATTTAAGAATCAAATAATAGTGAAAAAGAAGCATATTTGTATATTTTGGAATCAAATAATAAACTTTAGTGGGGCCTAAAGGCATGTATCCTTTACTTAGGGAAACACTATAAAAATGGTGGATCCATCCATCCATCCAACAATCCATCCAATCATGCATGCACATACATACATACAAAAACACATGCATGATCCATCCATCTATCCATCCAACCATCCATGGATGCATACATACATACGTATGATGACAAATACATATATACACATACACACATGCATAATCCATCCACTCATGCATACATACGTACATGCATACATCCATCCATCCATTCTTCCATTCATTCATACATATGCACACACATACAAACATGCATTTCATCATACAGCCATGCACCCGTAAAAAAATTTGATGGATGGATGGATTTTTTTAATAAACAGATTTTTGGTGATATCAATGCATTGGCGATATTATAGAAATATCCCCAAGACAAGCAACCCCTAGAATTTACATAGTCGAAAATATTGGTGATACATTGGCGATATTGATACGTTAGTGATACCTGGCAATACTCTGCTGATACCTGTAATTTCTGATACTACCAGTGTTATCAGTATTGCCTAGCTAGAGGTACCGATAATATCAGGGTACTTGGAACAATGCTCTTAACCGAGAATATTTGTTGAGTGGTAGGCCTTGTGGTAAAGTCAAACATGTCAGCTGTGCTTTTATTGGCCTGGTTCTTAGAGAGTTCTAACCAATTGGAGTATCAAGTAGATGCTCTCATGTGATTGGCATACATGTCTTCTTTTTTTTTGTTAGCTTTTTAGTACACCCCACTGTCAGTTCACACTTCACTGTTAGCCACCCCCACTAGGGAATTGATGCCAAGACCTCAGTGTTGAAACCAGGTATCTTTCACTCAGTCTACCACTTGAGCTATGGATCAGGGTGTAAACAAGTGTCCATGTCTTTAGAATGAAACAAGTGTAAACAACATATAGCGAGAAGGGGGTGACGAGCCTATAGTAATTATTATTATTTTGGTTGGCAAGCCTATGATTATTTTCCCTTAAGCTTTAATATAGCTGCATCATTAAAAAATATTTCTCTCTCTCTCTCTCTCTCTCTCTCTCTCTCTCTCTCTCATGTAGCCTTTATCTCTTTCTGAGGGGATTCAAATATGTCAAAGAAAAGAAGAAAGAGATTGTGGGAAAGAACCCAACAATCCTCTAGCCAAATACTAGAGATTGCGATAAATCCCTCCAAACCTTCTACCCAATAGAACCAAAGAAGAAACCCAAAAACTGAATTTTTATTCCATAATCAACTTCATAGCACAGCCTTAAATAGACTTAAATCAAGTAGAGAAACACTAATAATAGAAAGTGGCCAACTGCCCCCAAACCTGTAAAATATAGGTCCTATGTAATGTGCCATAATTCACTCAAACGGCTTCAAAATCATATGATCTTGGGCTCTTTTAAAAGCATACTCAATGGACTATCAAACGTTACCAATTATGTGTCATTCCAACATCATTTAGTGCCCCAAAAAGTGGTCCACCAAGAAAGTGATGAAAATACAAAAGATAATTTATCAACTAAAGGATGACTCTATCGCCCTAAAGACTAAATAAATAAATAAACTCTATGAAATTGATGACCATATGATTGATCCCATGAGCCCCATAGTGCAAGTTGATCAGTGATCCCATCCAATTGATCATAACTGTTAATTTGGTCCATTTCATCAATCAAGACAATTTGAACAATTGGATTAGGTAGATCTTAGATCAACCAACTTATGTGGCCATGTGGTTGCATCACTTTCTGTCTCAAGTTGCTACTACCATGTGTTCACCTGCTGTACCGTGTACCATCAACACTTGGTGGAACTGTGTTTCTGGCCGTTGTGACCTAGATGAGATTCCAATTATGAAAAAAAAAAAAATCCAAAATTGGCTACCTAAGCCTGATATCCTTACATGCCTGCACCACTTTCGATTCTCGCTTCCTCTTGAGGTTTCGGTTTCTCGCATGTGAAATTCTCCACTGCCTAGAAAATTGGACCAAACCCATCTCTAAACTATTGGAATCAACCTAATGTACTTGTTTAACAGTTTCCTTGTGCTTTGCTCTCTTCAACCAGCCTTCTTCTAGTGGAATCCAAAGCCATTTTGCGGTCACTGTCAGGGTATTCAATATCGGTAACGGTGGCCATAACAGCCAGCTTGACCATTATGATACTGTAACGGTAAAAAAATTTTAGAGGAAGAGAATGTATCATCCCCATGTAGGATCGTTATGGGCCTTTTTTTTCACAATGGGCATTACGGCCACATATACGTAACCGTTTTTTATAACATGGTCACCATCCAGCAGAATAATGCTGTATTTTCCGGAGATAGACACAGCCCGACAGATCCAGTGTTGGCCATATGTATATGCATGTTTATCTATATTATAAAGGAAAGCACCATTCCTTTTCCTAGCTTGCGGTACTTAAGGATCTTTGCACAAGATATACCGCCTGGTTTGACCCTTTGGTGATGAAGGTATTGAAAATCATGCGGACCTGATAACTGATATTACTCTTTATGAAATTTGAGAAAAAGCAAGTGGGAATTGCGTTAACTTTGCTTTTAACATCAACACAACATGATGCATCCGGGACTCTACAAGAGCAATCAAGGATGCATCTATTCTGTTTGACCTGGCTGATTGAGGATCTGGCCAGCAAATTGTAAATCAGGCTATCCAATGGTCTTAATCAAAGATCAATAAGATCCAACCAGCCAATTCTCATTTCTAGACCATTTATCTGTATAGATTGTAGATATGGACCTCATCAATGATCCAAATTGGTCTGATTGATGATAAGGATCAGATCTATGGTCTAATGGCGGACTGGGACCTAATTTATGGTTAGGATTGATCTGCGGTGGCCGCAGGATGATGCAGGACATGAAAATTAAATATGATATGCGAGATTTCAGGCTTAAGATCACGTTAGTTCAGAAACAATTACACAAATTCCACATCCCACATGAAAGTCCAAACATTCAACTAAGGGGAATCTATACAGGTCCAGGCCTACACATGATAGGGCTGGATCAATAAAAATTATGAACTAAACGATACTCAAAGATAAGAAATAATCATCCACACATGCATAGTAATCAGTCCCTAATCCAAGGGATTCAGAAATTTCAATTCGGGGAACCCTAGGGTAAGAAAATGGACATAAAATTGGAGATTTGAGTAATTTAGAGTTAGGTTTAGGGATTTTGGATGAAAACGGTGTGAAAGAGAGGAGAAAGACGAACCAGAGAAGTACCACACGCGTGGACAACAACAATGGCCCAGACGCACGTGCATGTGATCCCGGCCGCATGTATGTGGGGCCCACTATTTAGAAAAAGGCCACCTTGGCGCTAGTCGGCCAGGGATGGACTCTAAAACCCCCAAATCTCAGCTCGATTCGATATACGGTTTGTGCGTGGTGCTCCGCCAAAGTTTCAGCCCTCCATTAGGGCCAGATTCTGAAATTCTGCTATGGGGAGGAGAATTGCTGCAATAGATGATTGATTCGAAGTGTAGATGATGGGGTGAGATGAGAAGAAGGGGTGGTAGAAGATGGGTAGTAGAGAAGGCGATGGATGGGGGCGAATCGCGATAGATGTGGCTTCGCACCACGGTAGTTAACCCTTCGATGATGGGAGGGCTTCGCACCCAATTAGGCTTTACAACTCAGAGAATAGGAAAACGCAAAATTTTTATTAATCTTCAATCCATCAAAAGAACTACAAGGGGTGCTTATTTATAGGGAAAACTCTTATACCCCAAAACTCGCGCCATGTGCGCAACCAATTACTTGGCGATGAAGTAAACTAAAATAAAAATCAATCAAATAAATCTAAAGCGTTCACGATGTTCTAAATAACATAAATAAGCAAAACCTAAAATATAAAATCAATCCGACTAGTGGGCCATGATTACGAGATCCCATGATGGGCTTTTCTTGGCTATCGGGCCCACTCTCTTGAACCGAAACTCCGTCTTTTAACTAGGAAGCTCTCATTGGACGTCGTCATTGATCCAGATCGACAGTGGGGCCCTCCTTCTGCCGTACGTGTGTAGGGGGCGGCGGCGTGAGTGCGCGTGATGTCCCCATCACATGATTAATCTGATGGTCTGCATTGAACCACATTTTGTATGATTGCGGGTTGAGGCTCGGATTGACATTTGCATTGAACCACATTTCCTTTGACTTGAGAAAAAAAGATGATCCATATTGATGACTGGGTGAACGTGGGGGGCCCACAAGTCTAATTGTGCACCTTTAAGGGCCTTATAAATAAACCGTGTGAAGAAATAAGAGGCTTTGTATAGCCCTAAAAACCCTTATGGTTGGTGTTTTATGTCTAAAAACAAGAATTGACGTGTTTGATGGTTTTTAATATTTAATCTGATCAATACAGTCACTTTTACATGTATCAGTTTCCTCCTGGTTGTCTCACAATGTGATGCTACACTGGGCACACCTGATGCACTATGAGTAAAACATTTCTCTGAGTGAATGTGAGGTATTCAGGTCCTTTAGGGGACTGTTTTGATTGAGGGTAAACAAGTGGAATACAAGGAAAGCAAAATTGTGACATAAGTGGAAAACTGACATCAGTGCTAGGGGAAGCAAACCCTTTGCACTTGGTCCTTTTGTTAAAGGAAAATCCTGGAAAATGCTTTTCCTTTGCTATTGAAAGTGTTTGGGTTGTAATCCCACAAAGGAATATTATAAAGTCGGGAGTTTGTTCGAATTCTCTGGTCCAGTGGGAATTCAAGACTCTTCCTTTGTGGAGGGTGCCGCCGCCTTCCGTAGGCATGTAAGTTAATCATAGAATACTTGCTTTGGCTGGCAACTATAGAAGGTGATTAATGCAGGGGCATTTTCACACTAGGCTCAAGTGGGGTGGCCTGTGGAATGCAAGGGCACACTCGGGGCGGGCAGCCCATGTGAGGCGGAGCCTATGTGATGTGGGGCCCATGAAGGGGGTTCGGCCGAGGTCCTAACCCATGGGATGTGGGACAGGCTATGAGAAAGGGATTGATTCGCAATGCTCTATCAGTTCGAGCTTTTAGAGCAAGTAGTTAATTGTCCTGCATCAATGATTCAAGCTGCACTATCTTGTGGTCTATCTTCGAAATGGCCATTGGAGAACTATAGGGATGATTGACAAAGTATGGACATATGTAGTGGCCTCTGTATCTCCTTAGATGGGGAAGACATGAAGCGTTGATTCTCTAGCCAAGGAAGGTGCTTCTCACCAGGAGTTGGTTATTTGTGATAATAGGAATGCCATGTGGGGTTGATTCTTAGAACCTTGTGTTCTAAGTGTATTTTTCTAGGTCTTGCTCATGGCCCTAGCACTGCGCTGCTTTGTTGAATCTTTATTTTTCGGTTTCCTTTAATAAAAATTTATCTTCAAAAAAAAAACTCTGCAAAGGGAAATCTCTTTTCCATCCAATTTTGCCATTTAAAACCTCACATCAGAGGCAAACACTTTTCCCACCATTGGACTTTTTGAAAAAAGGGTTTTACTCCCATGTTGAGATGGGAAAAGCATAAGCAGACGGTTTGCTGCAGCATCCTCGCTTCCCAAGTGCAAATGTTTTGTCAACATAAACTAAATGCTTCCCCTGGTTACCCTGAATCCAAGCAGGTCCTAAATTTGCAATTATTAAGGTAAAAAAGAGAATCATTTTGAAATAAAGGTCATTCTTGTTGTGGATTTCTTTACTATGTAGTGTTTGCTGTCATTCTGATCAGGCATGTATAAATGATGATGTGACATCAGTGAGATTAGTTCAAATTGGATTTTTTAAGATTGCACCATTGCTGCTAGTTGTGAATGTCAATGTTTTGAAAGATGGCTTTTGAAATGCACCCATCATATTACTTACTAGAAATTGAATTTTTTTAAGATTGCACTATTGCTGCTAGTTATGAATGTCAATGTTTTGAAAAGAAGGCTTTTGAAATGCACCCATCATATTACCTATTAGTTGCATTCTCTGGGAATATTGGAGACCATTCAATTGTTGTTGTTGTTTTCATTGATCAGTTATAGGCAAGCTTCCTCTGAACTTTGCAGGGCCCAAACCCACTTTCATGCAAGAAGAAGAAGAAAAGTCCTGAGGATTCACGTGCTGAAAATATCGTGAGTCTATAACAAACTATCTGTATGGTTATTGAAATCGTATGTTCACACCCACACACCCATGACCCATCCCATGGGGTGGTAGTGACGAGTAACAATATTGTGCTCTTTGGGGTTTGCATGTTATAGTAGGCTTTGACTGCATGTGTGTCCGATTGGTAACCATTTTTTTGTGGGTTCTCTCCTATTTTGTGTTGCCAACTACTCAATGTTGTCAAATCTCTTAAGCAATCTTAAGCGATCCCATGTGTGATCTCATATCGCATAAGCGATCGCGAAAAAAAGAAGAAGAATAAGAAAAAATGGGAAATAATCTGACTCTTTTTTTTTCAAAAAAACTTTGACTACTCCAATTTGGTTTTGTTTATCTATTTCGATTTTCAATCTAATTTGTGTACTACCTAAGCTAGAATAACTAATAAGCTAATAAACCATTAACCACAAAATGTAAAAACTAAAAATTAACAACTCAACAACTTATTAATAAAAAATTAATAATTTTATTGATAAACGAAATCCCCAAACTGCTAATCTACTATATACATTGTTCCCTCTCTCATGGTGGCACATCACCACCACCATCATCAACGTCATCATCTTCTTTAATGTTCACTTCTTCCGTTTCTTCATCATATGTCCTCACAAGTTGCTCATCAACATCTAATGATTGAGCATCTTTTTTTTGTACTTCTTTAATCTCAATTTCTTCCTGTCCATGACTACTAGTAGCCCCTGTGATATTTCTTGCCCCTTTTCTCCACCTTTGAGAACCTTTCGGCAGGTGCTAATCCATAAGTGGTGTCTTCGACCATGTAAGGGTCTCACTGGCAAAGACTAGATCTTATGTCTTCACAAGTCACTCACCATTTGCCTCCAAATCATCTTCCCCTTTTTCTCCACCTTTGAGAACCTTTCGCTAGGTGCTCATGTATAAGCGGCGTCTTTGATCGTGTAAGGGTCTCGCCGGCAAAGACTAGAATCCATGCTTTTCTCGCCTAGTCTGGAATCTTTCTCGCAGCTTCTGGTTATACTGGATGATGACTAGGTCATTGAGTTTCTTTTGTTCAAGATGATTTCTTTTGTTCATATGAATTTGCATTACATTTAGAAATTTTAATTAAAAATGAATTATAAGTTTTAAAACTTATTGACTCGAATGTACTGCAGTTGCGCTCGCAACTGCTCACAGAACACGTAAGGCCAAGAATTCTCATGGCCAGCTTCTGTAGTGCCGAATCCCTCCTAGTCGGGTCAACTCCATACATTGACCACTAGTTAGTTGTGCAAATAGGTTTAAGTTAGACACCTTTTCACTTAAGACTTCTTACATTGTAAGTTGTAACTTCGTAGAAGTGCATACTTGGCAATTTCATGCTTGTATACATAATAACAATGTCTCTTGACCAAATCCCTACGCTCTTCATGTAGAAGTCTAGCTCCCGAGAAATTCTATCATGTTTTTCTTTTTTTGGGACCATTCTTTCTAAATGTTAAGAAATTTGCCATATGCATCGCCGATGTCATGGCAGACAAAGAATATGCCCGAATTAAGGATGTAAGTAGCTGAATACAATGGGAATGGCATTTAGTTGCCTCATTTAGCATCTATAATATCTAGGATGGATTGGTAATCACATTTTTTATAGTTCAAGTGTTTCGTGATTTTGTTTCTGGCCCTCTCCATCGCATCGTAGATATAGCCCACGGGTAGTTTTTCATCACCATCTACTAATCGCAACACACTTAGTAAGGGTTCTAATGATTTTAAGGCATTCACCACTTGATTCTAAAATGATTGTGAATGACTAACTTTTCTTTGGCCTTCTTTGACCATGGTCCATTATTCCAATCGGCCAACATTACAAAGGTCTTACGTTTAACTTTCTTTGAATTTAACCTTTGTAATGTTAAGAAAGCTATTGCGAATTGGGTCATGGCTAGACATAGCAAATTACACACCCAAGGTGGCTTCTCATATGATAGGGAAAGAGACCATGCTTGTATAGAAAAACCGTGATTCTCCCAGGCCTAGTAATTATCTTAAGATACAACTTACCTACATTTTCTAATATTAGATCAACATAATGTGTCGCACATGGTGTCCAAAATAAATGTTGCCTCTTCTCCATACGCTAAATACACAAATATAATACAATTATACTATTGCAATTTACAATAAAACAAAGTAATGTTGAATATTGGGTGACTCTTGAATGTTTGCTTGTCACTTGAGTCTTGACTCTTGAGCAAGGTATTCTGCAACGGTAATGGTGGACGAAATGGCCACCACCATTACTATACGATATAGGTCATAATGGTTGTTACGGCCCCTGCAACTGCCGTTATGGTCTCTCTTTTTTTATTAACAGAAAAAAGCCAACAAACCCGTATCTGCGCCGTAACTTTGAAAAATAAAATTGAAAAACTCGTTTCTGCCCTGTAACAGACAATTACGGGGCTATTGTGGCCTCTACAGGGGGCATAACTAACGGGCCGTTAATGGCAATTGCAGGGCATAATGGTTGTTATGGCTGTTACAACCTTGTAATGTGTAACGGTTGCCACCGTTACCTTTACATAACGGCCTTTACAGCACATCGTGCTCTGGAGTTGACTTGTCATATGAGTCTCTTGAGTCGTGAGAATGCTAATGAAAGAAATAGATCATACAAGTTAGAACTTAAGAGTAGAGATTAGAAATAGATGCTAATGAAAGAAAGATTGAGAAGAGGAATCGGCGGCCATTCTGAACACGATTCAGAAGTTAAGACTTTTTTTTCTTTTTTTTTTTTGTTTTCTTTTTTCTTTTTTCTTTTTGAGAGATAACTGAAGCTTTATTAGAACAAAAGAAAAAGAGAAACAAAATATAAAGGATAGCTAATCCTCTGAGAGCGGATCGACTAGAACCCAAAAAAGAAAAATTACAACTCTGGATATGAGAAATGGAAGAACTCCAATTTGCCATGAAGGAAATCACCCTAAGCACAATATTCTCCATCGGGTTGGATATACCATTGAAACATCTTGCGTTCCTTTCTTCCCACACTGCCCACCAAACTGCCAAGAGGGAAATTCTCCAGAGGATAGATCTTTGCTTACCGCACCTAAGACCATACCAAGCTTGAAGGAAGCTGCGGGTTGAGCTTGGAGCAACCTAGGGAATGTTAAACCGGGAGAGAATGTGATTCCAAATCTGATTGGAGAAAGAGAAGTGGATAAAAAGATGATCCACTATTTCTTCATCAGCCATACAACAGAGGCAAATATTCGTGAGGAACATTCCCCTTTCCTGACGTTGTCAACTATTAAAACCTTTTGTTTACCCACCAACCAACCGAAGTTAGACTTGAAGGAAGAGAACGGGGAACTATCAGAGGAGGATAGAACATGGAGGGAAGTCCATTCGGCTAAGTACTATGCCAGGTCGAGGGAGGATGAGATCAAATGGAAGCAACGATTGGGGGCGCTATGGCTTAAAGAGGGTGACAAAAACACTAAGTATTTCCATAACACGGATAGTGCGAGGGCTCGAGTAAACAAAATTAAGGCAGTTATGGTAGAGGGACAAAGGATAGAAGGGAAGGCCAATGTGTGTGCGGCAACAATTCACTTCTACAAAAACCCTTTAAAAAGAGGAGATTGGATCCGGCCGAAGTTAGATGATATGCACTTTGATTCGATTCTTTGGGAGGCGGCGGAAGGTCTAGAAAGAGCTTTTATGGAAGAAGAAACCATTAATGCTACCAAATGGCTTCCCGATTTTATTCTATCGGAAGTTTTGGGAGGTTGTAAAGATGGATGTTATAGATTTTAGTAATGAATTTTATGTTTCAGGTTCTCCATCCTCAGAGTTGGGTGCCACTTTTATTGCCTTGATCACGAAGAAGGGAGGTGCAGAAAGCTTATCGGACTATCAACCTATAAGTCTTCTTGGTGAGCCATCTAAATTCTTGCCAAGATTCTAGCATCGAGATTCAAGGAAGCAATTGGGGGAGTCATTTCAAAGTCCTAGGGAGCATTTATAGCGGAAGGCAAATTGCAGATAGCGTGTTGGTGGCAAATGAAAGCATTGATGCCTGCCATAGGAGAAAGGGGTGGTGTGCAAGTTGGACGTCCAAAAGGCGTATGACCATGTAGATTGGGATTTCCTTGATTATATGATTCCTAAGTTGGGATGTGGAGAAAGATGGCAGGCTTCGGTTCGTGTGTGTGTGTAGCTTTGGTGAAGTTCTTGGTTTTGGTTAACGGCTTGCCAAATGGCTACTTTTCCTCCTCCAGAGGTCTGCAACAGGGAGATCCCTTATCCCCTTAACTTGTTTGTGGTGGTGATGGAAGTGTTGAGCAGGATGATTGATAAAGGGGTGAAGGAGAAGTTGATTAGGGGTTTTTGCTATAAATTGCTCTGATTTTCAGTTGTCTCACCTTCAGTATGCAGATTATACGCTTTTACTTTGCAAGGCCAACGAAGACTTGGTGGAGAATATGTGCTTGATCATTGTATGTTTTGAAGTAGTGTTGGGCCTCAAAATAAATATTGCAAAGAGTGAACTATTTAGTGTGGGTCTAAGGAGGAAGTGGTGTCGCATGCAAGTCCATTCGGATGCAAGACAAGATCTTTTCCGTCTATTTATCTTGGGCTCCCCTTGTGCATAGGCAGGCCCCCTAAAAGGGTATGGGATAAGGTAATAGAGAGTTTTGTCAAGAGGTTGTTGCAATGGCGGACTAGAACCTTATCATTAGGGGGGAAGGATCACGCTCATAAAGGCAACAATGTCAAATCTACCGGTTCATTTCATGTTGTTGTTTAGCTGTCCAAAATCGGTGGTGGATAGATTGGAGAAAATTAGGAGAGATTTTCTATGGAAGAGAGCGGAAGAAAAACACAAGTTTCATCTTATGAAGTGGGAGGAGGTCTGTAAGCCACGAGAACTAGGTGATGCGGGCTTCAGAAATTTGGCTACAATTAATGATGCTTTGACAGGAAAATGGGTGTGGAGATTCAGGGTAAAGAAGAACTCCTTACGAAGAGAAGTAGTGGGAAGGAAGTATGGGGTGGAAGAAGGGGGTTGGTGGACTCGGTCCTCATCTCTGTATAGGGTTTCCTCGGTGTGGAAAGTGGTTGATTGGTTGAGGAACGATACGTGGGAAGGTGTTGGTTTCTCCTTGGGGGATGGACTAAAAATCAAGTTTTGGGAAGATATTTGGGTAGGGGACCAAAAATTGGGCCGGCGAAGTGTTTCTCGATGCTAGGGGATGTTTGCTTTCGGTCCCTGCCATGTAGAAGGAATTTATATGATGAAGAGGTTGACGAGCTAGTGGCTTTGCCGGCCTTGCTTGATAAGGTCAAGCTGGTGCTATTAGAAGCGGACTCGTTGGTGTGGTGCAAAGATAGATCCAGGAAATTTTTGGTAAGATCCTTCTACAAACTCTTGGAGGGAGGGAATACAAGTAGTGGGATAAGCCCGTCTGCCCAAGTGTGGCGTTATTGTGCTCCTTCAAAGGTGGCGGCTTTTGCTTGGTTAGTTGGGCGCAACAAGGTTTTGATGGTTGATAACCTCAGGAAAAGAAATATGGTTCTCCCAAATGTTTGTGTGATGTGCTTTCAGAATGAGGAAACCGTGGACCATCTTTTTATTCATCGCGCCTTTGCGAGTCAAGTGTGGCATAGGTTCTACAACCTCTTTGGCATAATGTGGGCCTCGCCTATATGAATCAGTCAATTCTTCTTTATGTGGCATGAAGGGGTGACTGGGAATGTGGGTCGAAAGGTTTGGCGGCTTGTGTTGTTGGCAGGTATATTATCATTGACAAATGATCATCTCCACATCATCATGGCAAAATTTCTTAGTAATGTTGCAACTGCAAGCAACCCATTTCTTCCTCCATTTCCCCTGGATCTTTTAAACCCAAGCTGCAAAAGGCAGCTGTTTTGTAATGCTTGATTTTGGTCTCTTTTTCTAGAGACGTTGACCCTTTTCAGTTGAGATGGGACAAAATGTCCAGGAGACTTCAAGTTCAGGCCTATTAGGTTGATTATGGATCCATACAATATTTTGGCTAAAATCCTTACTTTGAGGTCCCACATAGTGTTGTTTGTTAATGTAATCTCAAAAGGCACAAGGTTCATTTGTTTTTGGAAGGCAAATTCTAGATGGAGCATTGATAGCATTTGTCGACTCTTGATATAGGGAGGGCATAAAAGGAATATCTGTAAGCTTAATATGGAGAAAGCTTACGATCATGTGGATTTGAAATTCTTAGGCTATATGCTTTCTAGATTGTGATGCAATGTGAAGTGGAGGATGTAGATCTAGTTGTGTATCATTTCTGCTAGGTTCTCAATGTTGATGAATGGTTTGCCCAAAAGGCTTCAAAAGGCTTGTAGCAAACTGAGGCATTGTCCCATTCTTATTTGTGGTGGCGGCGGAGGCGCTCAACCATATGCTAGAAAAAAGAGGCTTCAGTAGGTCTTATTAATGGGTTCAAAGTGGAAAATGCACCTTTCCAAGTCTTCCATCTTCAGTTTGCAGATGATATGCCCCTTATCAAGTCTTATTAAAAGGTGTTCAGTCTTTTATTTCTTTTATAAGAAAGAAGTGCTACCCAATTAGAGATGCTTCCACAAAAAGTGGGGAGTGAATGTTTGCTTCAAACATTTCCCTTGTAACTGTTTTCCATCTTTGAGCATATGCATAGATCCTTCGATAAAATGCTGCTGAAAATCAGATTCTTGTGAGTGATGTATCAAAGCCACTTTTCTGCTTGATCACAATTAGTACTGTTTGAGTGTTGGTATTGTGATTGTTACGAGTTTAATTCACTGTGCGTTTGGCTTTTCTTGAACAAATTCCTTGATCCTATGTCAGTTCTTTCTCTTGTTTCTCCAAATTGTCAATAAAAAAGGGGCCTGAACTCACAGAAGAGGAAATCCGAAGGCCCCAAGTGAGCTGACCTCTGCTTCCAAGTCCCTCCCCTCCGATGGGCGCAGAAATGATTTTAAAATTTCCACATTCATCTGTTCTGGTACCCCCACCTTGGAACTGTCAGCAGTTACTTGATGCAATGGTGTTTCTATGTTTTTCAAATTTTATGAATTTGTTGTGAGATTCCAGTGTGTGTGTTAACATTAAATGAGATAAACAGCCTCACCCCTCATTTCATATTTCGGCCCTCTGTGTGTGCATGCACTTATCTGCAACCAAGTTTATTTCAGACATGCATTACTCCACTGCAAATTGTTTGATATGTATGTGTGGATGCAGGATGGTGAGGTCAGCAGTGCCTCCAAGAGAAAGAGGAACAGGAAAAGGAAGAAGGGTCAGATGGAGAGAAAACTTGCAGAGGTCATTGCCGAGTAATACCACGGCAGTTTTAAGACCTATATACACATTCTTGTCTTCGGTAGGATGATGGGATGGAACATTTTTGCCAACAATGTGAGTTTTTTTTTTTTTCTTTTCTTTTTTTCCATCTTTTCGGTAGGTGAAGTTGGTTGAGGCAGGCTGAAATTATCACAAGGTTAATTGCACGGGCTTGGGAGATGTTGGCCATGGCTTTTAAATCATGGAAGTTAGCGGTCAAAAGATGTTCGTTAGATTTGGTTTTTAAGAGCCAATTCCTAGGCCAGTTGTGCTTTTTCTTTTTCTTTTTTTCTTCTGTTGTAGTTCCCTTCCTGACCATGTTTAGGTTTGCATTCTGGGAACTTTCAAGACAAACTGATGGTTGTCTGCATCAGATGAACGCATGGAACAGGCCTTATCTATGCACCCGAAAATATAAATTATTCTATTCTTCTGAAGATATGGAGGCTGCAAATGTACATTTTTGTCTAAACTATGAGTTATCCTTTATTGAGCTGACGGATGATCTTCTAGAGTTCTAGTATGATGCGATCTTACACACTTTTTTCATGCCTGATTGATTTGTTGCTGAATTGTCCACCGTGATCTCATGCCATGGTGTTTTTCACCAGAAATTATTAGCAATAAAATGGATTGGCCTGTTGCTGTGAACTCTGGAGAAGGGAAATGCCATTTTAGATATTTGATTCATGAGTACAGTGAGCAGCCTTGCACATGTTCATGCTCATGTCTCACCTATGTGAAATCTGGACCATTCATCAGATGGGGCAGAACATTTAAAAGGCCATGATCCAGAAAAAAGCCAGTCCATCAGATGGGACAGGTGCACATATAATGCAGACAGCAGGTCTTTTCTCTACATATGCAGGCTACTTAATGAGTAGACCCCACTTGATGGAAGGCATAGATCTCGTGTATGCACTGAGTTGGGTGCGCCACGTATTAGAAGGGTATCCATTTAGTGAGAAACTTTTAAAGCCCGTTTGGTAACCTTCTAAGTTAGGTCCAGGATGAGATATTTTGGATAGGTTTGGGAATCCAGGCGCAGGTATGCTGCTATGGCAGCTATTTGTCAAAAGTGTGGATGGATAGACAAAGTACAGACATGTTGTCACAGGGTGCTTTTAAGATGTAGGCACACTCGGTGTGTGTGTGTGTGTGTGTGTGTGTGTGTGTGTGTGTGTGTGTGTGTGTGTGTGTGTGTGTGATTGAAGATGCACGGTTGCACATGGGACAGGTGAATGTAGCCACTGGCACTGCACATACATCAATGTGTGGCAAATGTTCGTGCTTTAAAATAGGTAATGCGATAGTGAGGCCCTAAAGGTCAACTGGCACCTTGGAACATGTCCAAGGTTTTCCTAACGCATGCCAGAATGGAGCCAAGCGTAAAAACAATAATAAAGGCATACTGAGTACTATCCCTGGGGCCTACTGTGACGTATGTCCGTATATTTTATCAGCACATTTTAGGGTATGAACCCAAATTTTAATTTTATCCAAAGCTCAAGTGGACCACACCACAGGAAAAAAGTAGGGATAATGGCACTGTTGAAACCTGCCTAGGGACCACAGTGGTGTTTATTTGCCATCCAACATGTTCATAAGGTCTCAAAGACATGGATGAATGGTAAACGCAAATATCAGCTTGATCCAAAACTTGCGGCCCACAAGAAGTTTTCAACAGTAGCTGTTCTATTTCCACTGTTTCTTGTAGTGTGGTCTACTTAGAACATGTTTCAATTTTGGGCTCATGCCCGAAAATGATTTGGGCAGGTGTTCAATTTCCACTCTTTATTGTGGTGTGGTCTACTTGAGAATATGTTTCAATTTTAGGCTCATGCCCAAAAATGATCTGATAAAACAGATGGATGGTGTGGATAATCCACATACAACATCCTGGGCTCCACAGTTACGCAATCTGCATCCCTGCTTCTATTGAAGCACAAATGTTTACAAATCAAGGATGAGCTTACGGTCACATATCTTTAAACAACTGTTCGTCAAACATGCCCTTAAACTCCTCATCAGGACTGGATCTGTTTGTCGGTTAATCTTATTGCAGCAAAAGATTCAAATGATAGCAAAGTTTCATAACTGTTACGAATTTGACAATCAATTTCTACCACTAGGAACATATAAAATGAGCGGGCGACTAGTGGTCAGAATTTTAAGCAATGCCATGGCCCACACTATTGAGGCCAGGGCTGACCTGACTCGATCCGGTTTTGAAATAAGCCTGACCCAAACACGACCCGACTCGGCCTGACCTGATCTGAGTCGAGGTCTAGCCTGGACTAATCCGGATTGAGTCTGACCTGGTCGCAAGTACTGAGTCGGGTCGAGTTGGCACCGAGTTGGGTCAGATGCAACGGGTCTCCACGGCCTGAAATCACAACTCAAAACTTAAATGCACTTGTCAGAATTGTAGCCTCTCCATCAGCTACACGGCATCTCAAATACAAAACATCACATCTAAGTTTTTTTAAATATATATTTACGAGTCAAGTTTCGGATCGAGTCGAGTCAAGTTACTGGGCGTCTAGAACTCGACCCGGTTTGAGTTCAGATTGGATGAAGTCAACTCGGTTCAGATGGACTAACCCACTCAATTTGGATCGAATCAAATCTAAACTAGTAGAGTTTGCCGAGTCGAGTCGTCTCGTGCCCAGCTCTAATTTAGGCCATTGTGGAACCCTGATATTAAGGTGGGCCCTAACCATGAAGATTAACCATAGTATAACCAAATTCACAATTGCTCATTTCGTACTTTCTTTTCCTGTTCTTATGCTCTCTACCAAACTGAGGACCATTCTCCAACAATTGCAAAGCTGAAGTAATCAGAATGCTGCGTCTATATTGATGGACAAATACAATTGTACTCAACCATGAAATAAATACAGGCTTCATGCAGCCAATTGTTACAAAATGCTATCACTGTGTATCTTCAAACAGAAATTGGTTAGAGTTTCACATGGTGGGGGCAGCGGTGTTTGCTGACCGACCGACCGTCTGTGGCAGTCTTCAGGTGCCAAGCTGTATCTCGGCTTACATTGGAAAGTCTTTCCACCTTGGTGTTTAGTTTTTTGGAGTTAAAACAGACCCAGATCAGCATATACAAGGGTAGGCGCATGGGCGCACTTCCAGATTCGAATGAAGAAGCACTGAAGCGCCGCGGAAACAACGAAGGCTTATGCATTTTACATCAGCTAATAGCAGGGCAAAAGAATGGCATTTTTCAGTACCTATGCAGTATGTATTGATTATTAGTGTTTCTTCCTCCTTCACAGCACCTCCTGAAGAGCCAAGTTCAGCTCCTGAGCTGACTTTGCAACCGACCCTCCTCTTCTGGCAAGGGAAAAAGGGGAAAACTATGAGCAAAGGGCAAAGATAACAGTAAAATGTATGGACAAGATGCGCCAGAAATCTGGCCGTTAATGACATACCTGGTGAGGGAAGGAAGAGACCGCTTGACCTTTTCCAGCTCGATAAAGCATAGATTGCAGCGCTCCAACCTGAAATCATATTACAATGGTGACAGGAACAGGTGAGTGTCAGCTTTTAGCTTAAGAGTAGTCCTTGATTCCTTTTTTTTTAAAAATAAAATAAAATATAAAGTAGCTCTGACTGCCAGGCAGCATTTGGATGTATCTGCCGAATCATAGTTGGCAGGGTTTCCCAAGCGAATTTCAGGCTAGCATCTTCCTGCATTTTTTTCTATTCGATGCCGGCATATCCCCAAACATACACCGAAGTGCCACATTGCTCATCAGTCCGAAAGCAACAGAATTGTGCTGTAAATGTCAGATATACCTTTGTTCTGCCTGAAGATCTACTCCAACAGACGACGAGGCTGATAGTGTTGAGTGGATTACGGGGCCAAAGATTCTCACCAACTTCAGCAGCATCTCTAAGGAGATCCCTATGTGCCTGAATTTTTTTGTTGGTTGATTAAAAACACAACGGCATTTCAACATAAAGTTGCAGAAAAGCTCCATCTTAGAACATGAAGCTGGAAAAAATTTAATGTGGCAGTGCATGGAAAATGAGTAAGTAGGCCAGTTGCCGATGCTGAAACTTGCACACAGCACAGCAAGAAAAGATTCAACCAGGGAACAAGCAAACTGCTGTTCCCCCAAAAGAAAAGGAAGAGAAGAAGAAGAAGAAAGAGGTGGGGGCACACATGCACATGACACAAAAAATGGAAGAGGCCATGATTTCATGCCAACTCTCTTTTTAAATTGATGATACCATGCCTCTATCACCAGAACTCAAAACACTTGGATGGCTGTCACACCCAAGAGAGACCAGCCTTCTAGAATGCCAATGAGATAACACCGCAAAGAAAAGTAGTTTTTGGGGATAGAAAAGCCCCAACTCACCTATCCATCTTGCTCTCAATAAGGCTTGTGAGGACCGGTAGGAGGCAAGTGCAAATATCCAGTGTGACAACATCACTTTTTTCCATCAGAACACTGATTACATCAGCAAGAACCTGCATTTTGGCCAATATAAATGATGAAAACTAACATCCACTTTGAAATTTCAATTCTAACTTCTCAAAAAATGAAACAAAACACATACAGCATGATCAGACATCTTTTCCAGTGCACTTATGGCTCCCTTGAGATCATTCCTTTCCCAAAACCTGCGGACTATCTGCAAATTGTACATAAAATATAGTTATTGCTTTATGATAGTAAAGGACAGAAAACATTCCAAGAATCTTCTGAGTATTTTATTTTTTTTCCAATTAATTCTTTTTGAATCGCAACATTGAAGTTGTTAAAGCTAAAAAAAAAAGAGAACAAGACCAAATAAAAGAACAGATGATGGGAGATTATCTGTCATGAACAAGGCCGATGCTATTCCCACAGCACACATCAAATAAATTCTTGTGCTACATCCACACACATACACCAAAAAAAGAAGAAGAAGAAGAAGAAAGAAAGAAAGAAAATGAAACCTTGAGCTCTGAAAGCCCAACATACTCTCCTCTTTCGAGTCTTTTGAAAGTTGAAACACCACTTCCTGCAAGTCGATTTTATTAGAAATAGTCCTGAAATTATAATCCTTTCATATTGACTAAAGACTCGGAAGCAGAGACAAACACCACTGGGACTTCCTCCTCCTTCCCTTTGGAACTCCCTGCCAGGTCAGAACAAAATCTTGAATAGTCCCATGCATCACCCAATCCATGTCATATAATTTAAAAATTCTCCACCAAACCCCAATAGTGAAACTACAATGAACACAAAGGATGGTCAATCTCCTCAGCATGCAAGCAAAGTATACACACGTTACCGATGATCATGTTCCTGCTTTTGGGATGATTAATAATGAGGACCATGTCCCTCCCCATCAACCTTACAAAACCAACCATGCAACAGGCATGTGGACCTCCCTATCTCCGCAATTGGGGAAGAAGACTTGATGTTAGCATCTCCCAATCATCATCATCCTAAGCATTATACCAACTAATTGAGTCAGCTACATGAATCCTGTTAACATCTCCTGATAACATCGCAGAAAAAGGAATTGACAGAGACCATACCACCCCTCTCAAGATTGCATCTCAACTTGTTGCTCTTACCTTTGACAGGGATATGACCATTCAAACAATTTATCATACTTCTAAATTCTTCATTTTCTCATCCTACAGGTTTCTTCTAAAACCCGGATTCTGACTACCTGGCCACCACTTCTGTTATATAAGCTTGGGAGACAGGTGTATCTTTTCAGTTGCCATCTTATATAATCTTGGAAAGGGGTAAAGCAATATTTCCACACCATGTATCTTCCCAAAAGTGGATGCACGCTTCTGTTATAAGCTTGGGAGACAGGTATATCTTTTCAGCTGCCATCTGATATAGTCTTGGAAAGGGGTAAAGCAATATTACCACACCATATATCTTCCCAAAAGTGGATGTGCACTCCATCTCCTACTCTTCCTCTTATTGCCTTTGAGAACTCCTTTTCATTTCTACACAGTGCATTCCTCAGAGTCGAGGGCAACCATAGTACTCTTGCTGCTGCACTGCAAGTTCTCCTCGAGGCAGGATTGGTGAGTGGCAGCCCTGAAAAGTGTAGAAGACCTGCAGTTCAAATTGTTCAGGATCCTGCTTCAAGCCAGGCCCCGCAAAACTTTTGCGGCAATTAGGCCATGCATGGGATTGGTCATCGGATCAAGACAGAAAAAAGATGGAGGTGGTGGAGCATGCACATATGCAGAGACTGACCATCCAGAAGTCAGTGGAGGAGGTTGAGCTGCAGGTGGATGACACTGTTTAGCATCAGTTTCCAGCAGGGAGAACACAGGCACATGGTGAACGAAGAGGAGGCTGGTAATCAGAAAATCTCTGGCAGAAGACGGAAGAAGAGAGCAGGAGGAAACGGGTGCAAGCTTGTCAATCTGATAAGAGGTTAAGGACGATGACATGTCAATGAGGTTCATACAGATGCTGCCCAAATGGACATCATTGACAGTAGTAAATCAGAAAGTGAGACAAGAGGTGGTCTTCTAGGACTGAGGTGGTGGTGAGAGAGGAAATCACAGGGCTGAATGACCGAGTAGAGACACGGAATGTGGAGCCACGTGAAGTGTCAGAGAAGGCAAGCATGTAAACTATCTCTATAATTCATGAAATCCCATCAGTGCAAATTCATCCAAACAGATTTCTATTCTTTCCATGATGTACTACTATATAAATCAATGTACCAGAGAACCTACGTTTGTTTTCAATACAGATAACCAAGAAAACCAGTCAGCACTGCATGAAGCAATCCATTAGTGCTAACAGTTCACGTGACTTCTATATGCAATATTGAGCATGTCATGTTCATAAGAAGCGATTCAAACAGGATGAGTAATTGCTGTGCATGCCACAAAACTGCCGTTCTATAGCCCTTTCTATCTGAAATAAACAAAATTACCTGCAGTTTTGTCAAGCGAGATTGCATAGAGGAAAAGAATTGATCATGTTGTTCTACTACATCCGCAATAGCATCCTCATCACTAGCAGATACTGTTTCTTTTTCAGTGGATGAAGGCCGCCCTCTCTGTTTAATTCATTAAATAATAGGAATGAATGCTAGAGATAAAGGTGATATAACCTGAACCACAAGCACAAATAATGAAAACAATGGTGGCCTCCTAGACATAAAAATACATTAAAGAATGATTTTCATCAAGGGGCTAGATGCTGAATAAATAACTTATTCTCAAAACTATCCAGACTAACTCAACATATAGACGTGTAGATGCACACAGCTTTCAAAGAACTAACAGCTGATTGGATAAGCCCACACCTTCAAGAAGAAACCAAGCATGCTGAATTCAATAGATTTTGGTAGCCATGAAGAAGAGAATCTGAACAATCTTGTTAATAGTTGGGTTAAACTCCTAGATGATGTGGTTCATATATAGAAATTGTTTGACAGATCCATCCAGCAATGCTTAAATCACTTGAGGAGAAACAAAAACATGAAGCGCCTTAAATAATAAGCAAAGTGTCTGTTCTAAACCAATGTTGTTCTTGTTTCTGTTGTTGCTTTCCTTTCTTATGAGCATTGTTCGGAGTATCCCCGATATTATCGAAATATCCCCAATATTATGATTATCTGTATCTCCAGTTCAGCGATATTGATAACACTGGTAGTCTCAAAAATTCTAGGTATCGGCGATGTATTGCCAATATTTTTTACTGTGTAAATTCCAAGTGTCGCTTGTATTGCCAATGTATCGATATAACCAATCTTTTTTACTGCATAAATTCCAGGTGTCGCCTGTATCACCAATGTCTCAGCAATATTTCAATAATGTCGACAATGTATCGATATCGCCAAAATTCTATTTATTAAAAAAAATTCCAATTCAATTTTTTTACGAGCACATGGTTGTATGCAATGTTCAAATTGCCTACAATAATATCGATCATATCGTGATATTATCGTTATTGCAACATGGATGATATCAAGACCATGGTCTTTCGTTTCCTTTCCAGTTGTTAACGATTTTTCGGCAAAATGTCGTGTATTGTCGATATTTTGAAATATTGATGGATCGTTGGATGGATAGATGGAATGGATGGGATGGTTGGATTGGTTTCTTATGACAGCACATGCTTTTAGGCTCCCATTAAATGGAAGTTTATTATTCATGCATTCTTTTTGCAATTTTTTATTCCCAAATATGCAAATGTGTATGTTAGTATCTCATGAAGTTTCACTGAAAATTTCCACTGTTTTCCCCATGTTTCCCCGCATTTCCAGTTATCAGCGATATAATCGGTGATATCAATATTGTTTCCGTATCCCCGACCAACGAATCTTGTAGCGATACCAATACTTCGAACATTGCTTATGAGAAAACTAGACTCCAGCAAATGTTCAAAGTTCAGCCACTCAGAAGTTGGCTCATCCAACCCATTTTGGTTGGCTGGGCCTTGAATAACCATATTCTGATTTTATTATCTAATGAGCAGAGATTTTGGTAATTAAAATTGGCCTGGAAATATTCCCAGAGCATTTGGAATGTTGGTAGAGGAAGGTAACTCGAGTAACGCAACTGTGTGGGTGTTCAACAAGTGCTCTATCCCTTGGAAATTAGCCTTCTTGTTAGAAAAGGTAAGAAAACAATCCTCTTTCATGGGAGTTGCATATAACCATGTTTCAAGGGAAGCCAACCCTTGCCAGTCCATTAACAAAAGAAGGGATTTCAAAGCCCACAATTGTATACCAACCAATTATCTCGATGCACTTCTATGATCTTATACCTTTTGTTGTTGCCAATTACGAGAAAAATAAAATATTTTTATAATCCTAATTGACCCTGTGGAGTGTGGCGAGTGTCACTTGCGTCTTCCATTGAGTCCCTGCTGCCGATCTACAAGTCGGATGCACCCTTAGTACCAAAGCCCCCCTCGCTGATGACATGCATGCTCTGGCGGTGGCTTCCAATGAAGACTTGGGCATCCTTGGTGTCGTGCAGACCCCAGCTTGAAGCGCTTGATGGAGACTTCATGAGGGATATCCTGGATGTTGAGCTGATTAAAGTTGCCCCAGGGGACCTTGGAAATGCTAACCTGAGCCCTCTTTAGTATGGAAGCCCTTCATCAGCAGATGAAGCTACTCTCGCTGATCAAGCATCAGGTGCTAGTAGCAAGAGGTGGTTGAGAGTCGCAATGCAGCAGGTTGGTTGATTGCTAGGTGTATCCTTTGGGAACAAGATGAAAAACTATAAGCCCTATTCTAGTTCATCAGGGAGCGAGGTAGCCAGATATCTCTTCACGTGTCTCAAAAGAAGCCTCAGCGCTTGCCCAAAGGTCAAAAGGATTGGTAAGCCCGGTCTCTGATTTTAATTTCGATAATGGGATTCTGTGTCTGGTTTTAGGAAGGAGAAAAGGGGTTGATCAGTGCCCAGATGAAGATCCTCAGTTATAATGTGTGTGGGCTAGGCAGCTGGCAGAAAAGGGGCCAAATCAGAGAATATGCTGTCAGTGGAGGGCTCAGATGGCCACGGTCCAAGAGACCAAGTTGCGATCCGTCGATAGGAAAGTGATGGACTCTCTATGGAGTGTTTCCTCGAAAGACTGGGTTGTCGTTTAGTCTGTTGGTGCAGCTGGGGAGATGGTACTGGCCTGGGACTCTAGTATCTGGTCCAAAGTAGATTGGTGGGGAGGGTCTTTTTCTGCTTCTGTGGTACTTCTTGACATTGCTTTGGGTTTTCAAAGGTGCTTCACTTCTGTTTACGGGCCAAACCAGTTTGCTAGAAGGAAGGATTTTTGGGTTGAGTTCAGCTGTCCGTGCTCACTTTGCGCATCCATGGTGCATTGGTGGAGACTTCAATGCAACATGATTCACTTTTGAGAAATCCAGTGGAAGCAAGCTAACTCATAGTATGAACATTCTTCCGAGTGGGATGCGGTGCATAAGCTGGTAGATTTACCCATGGTCAACAAGAAATTCACATGATCGAATGGTCAAGAAAAAGTTTTAATGTCTAGACTAGATAGGTTCTTGGTGTCGGATGATTGGATGGATAAATTCCGTTTGATTTCTTTGAGGGGGCTGTTGAAACCTATATCAGATCATTGTCGTATCTTGTTGGATGCTGAAGTGGATATTTGTGGGCCAAAGTCTTTTGAGTTCGAGCTCGCTTGGCTCGGGGTGGAAGGCTTCTCCAACCTCGTTATGGATTGGTGGCTTTAGGTTGTCTCAAAGGCTTAAGAGTTTAAAAGGAAAACTCCCAACTTGGAGGAAAGAGGTGTTGGAAATCAGGAAGAAGAAACTTCTAACATTCTGAAAGATATCCAAGCTATTGACAC
Source organism: Magnolia changhungtana (assembly GCA_030180095.1). NCBI lineage: Eukaryota > Viridiplantae > Streptophyta > Magnoliopsida > Magnoliales > Magnoliaceae > Magnolia > Magnolia changhungtana. The sequence continues at coordinate 11,006,729 of JASAUF010000662.1, forward strand.
TAGAGGTTGTCTCAAAGGCTTAAGAGTTTAAAAGGAAAACTCCCAACTTGGAGGAAAGAGGTGTTGGAAATCAGGAAGAAGAAACTTCTAACATTCTGAAAGATATCCAAGCTATTGACACTAGAGCTGATGTTTCAGAACTTTCGGAAGACTATAAACTTCTAAGGACATCACTATCCCAAGATGAAATTAAATGGAGGCAGCGTTCAATGGGCCACCTGGCTCAAGGGGACAAAAATACGAACTTTTTTCATAGCAGCGCGAGTGCGAGGGCTAGGTGTAACAAGGTTAGTAAAATTAAGGAGGGTAGGAGGATAAAGCCCAAGTTTGCAACTCGGTGGTTGACTATTACCGCTCTCTTCGATCTGACAAGGAATGGGATAGGTCCTTGGATGGTCCACATTTTAACTCTCTCCTCGACTAATGCTGCCTCCCTTGAGTCTCCGTTCTTGGCGAAAGAGGTTAAGGCTGCAATTATGTCTTTGTGGAGGGACATGCCCCGGGCCCTGATGGCTTCCCAATAGCCTTTTTTAGTAGTTTTGGGAGTCGGTGAAAGGTGACATTATGGATTTCATGTTTGGATTCCATCGGAGGGACTGTTTGTTGACATCGTTAGGGGCTTCCCTTTATTGCCATCATTCCAAAGATCATGGGAGAGGACAACTTAAAAGATGACCAATCAGTTTGATGGGAGCCAGCGCAAAATTCTCGCCAAAACATTAGCCTCTAGGTTCAAGATGGTGTTAGCTAGAGTCATATTAAAAAGCCAAAATGCGTTAATTGCCGGAGGACAAAATAATGGATAGTGCTTGATTGCTCATGACTGCATCAACTCTCAATATAACAAAAAGGGGAAAGGAATTGTGTAAATTGGACATCGAGAAAGCATTTGATCATGTTAATTGGAAATTTCTAAATTACTTGTTAGGGCATCTGGGTTGCAGTCCAATATGGAGAAATTGGATGGAGTGCGTGAACTCGACTAGGTTCTCGATCTTCATCAATGGTTCCCTTAAAGGCTTCTTCAAGCTTCCAAGAGGAATTTGACAAGGTGACCCTCTTTATCCCTTCCTCTTTGTGGTAGTAGTTGAGGCTTTAGGCAGGATGTTAGTGAAATGCCAAAAGGTCGAGCTTATTAGAGGTTTTCAGGCCGATAAGACGAGCTACCCCGTTTCCTAACTTTTACGAAGCTAATGACATCATGGTGGATAAACTCAGGATGATCATTCATTGTTTTGAATTGGTGTTGGTTCTTTAAGTTAGCATTGCCAAGAGCGAGACATTGGATATCCATCTTTCCAAGGAGGAAATTGCACGGTTGACAGGTATCTTTGGTTGTCAGGTAGCGTCCTTTCCTTCCTCTTACCTTGTTCTTCCTTTATGCATCAACAAGCCAACTAAGCATCTTTAGGACATCATTGTGAAAAGGTTTGAGAGAAAGTTGTCCAAGTGGAAAAGTAGATATCTTTCCTTGGGAGGGTGTCTCACCCTCATCAAGGCTGCTTTATCAAACTCACCCACATCAAGGCTGCTTTATCGAACTCACCCATGTATTTCATGTCTCTCTTTAAATGTCCGAAAACGGTTCTAGCTAGGCTAGAGCATCTAATTAGGGATTTGAAAGGTAAGGGATGGACAACAACAAAAAAAAAAGTTTCATCTCATGGATCGGAAGGATGTTTGAAGCTTGGAAATGACGAACTTAACTCTTTTGGGAAAATGAGTTTGGCTAGTGTTTCGAGGTAGAGGACTCTATGTGGAAAGAGGTAATTGTAGGTCAATATGGTTTACATCCTAGTGGTTGGTGGATCAAGACTCCTTGATGTATAAGGTCTCCAATGCTTGGAAAGGGATCTCTAGCCTAAAAAGGAAGTTCTTGGAAGGGGTGGACTTCTCCCTTGGTAAAGGTGAAAGAATTCTCTTATGGGAAGACGTGTGGCTTGGAGATTCTCTGCTTAAGTAAGAGTCCCCAAGGTTAGCTCGTCTCATAGTGGAAAAAGATATCTCGGTCTCCAATTTTTTTCATGGAGCAGTGACAAGGTGGTGTGTACCTCGTCTTGCCAGAGAAACTTGTTGGATGAGGAAGTGGAAGAACTCGTCTCTCTTCTCCGTCGCCTTCAACATTGCCTCCATACTAGAGATGACAATGATAGTACCATTTGGTTCATCGATAAATCCAACACATTCTTAGTCTGAGCCTTCTTCTCCCCCCTCTAGTCTTCGACTGTGGCCGCTCCCATCTCTCACACATCTCACATATGGCACTGTGGAGCTCCCATGAAGGTGGCGACTTTCAGTTGGCTAGTTGGAAGAAACAAAGTTTTGACCATTGATGATCTTCAAAAAACCATTGTCCTTTGCAAGGTTGGTCCATGTAATCGTTTCTTAACCTCCAAGTCATGAGTTCAAGGAGTTGGTGCCATCATCTTCAAATAATAATAGTAATAATAATAATAATAATCTTCAAAAGAGAGCATGGTGCGCCCCCCCATGGCGGATGTTGAATCAGTAGATCAACTTTTCTTCCATTGCCCTTTCGCTAGACAAATATGGATTTGTCTTTTTAGGCTCTTTGATGTCTCGTGGGTTATGCCGGCCTCAATGGAAACCCTTCTCTCTGCTTGGCATGGGATTTCCCTTGGAAAGCAAAAAAGGGCTCTTTGGTGTTTGGCTTTTCTTGCCATTTTGTCGACAATTTGAGGAGAAAGGAATCATAGATGTTTCTAAAAATTTTCTAAGGCCAGAATTGTTTCCTCTAAGGTTTCTATTTGCATTGTGAATTGGAATTCTTGTATCTCCTCTTTAAGGATTGTAATTTTTATTCTGTTTCAGATGTAGTTTGTAGCCTTTGCACCATCTTGGCGCTCTTTCAATTAAATTTTGTTATTCTTCAATATATATAACCTTAGTCAAGTGTTGACTAGAAAATTTGTATAGAATCTGTTTATTTCTCATGGAGTTGTCCAAGTCAAGCGATACTGATAAAACAATTTCCAAGTTAAGCCCAAGTTAGTCAAGATCATTCTCAGCCATGGCAAATTCATAGTTCAAAGTCAGAAATTTTCATAAATATTTGTTGGTCTCAATGAAACATTTTACAAAAATGTTATATGAAACTTCCTTGGTATGTGTATGAGCAGGATGTTCCAGAAAACTAAAGAAGAATATTCTCTTTCTCATCTCTTTATCCTCAGCCCTTTCTCCCACAAGGTGTGGTTGCATTTTCTTATTCTATTCAACACGTCATAGGTCATGCTGGGTAACTCTAACAAGCTCTTGTGGGCCCATGGTTCTCAATGACAGTATCGGCTGTCGTATAGGCCCTGTGAAAAAATGATACAATACGCCATCGCATATTGAAATCTGGGTCGTATCGGCCTGTATCGGTCAGAATTTTTTTAAAGCAAAAAATAACCAAAAAAATATCAGAAAAATGAGATATTCACGAATCTATCATTTTTTATTTTTTTTGTGTTTTGACAATGTATTCAATGGTGTATCGGACCATTCTTTGATGAGAATGTCGTCTGTCGATTCGACTTGTTGAATGTCAACTAAATGGGCCTTAATTGAACAAAATTAAACATGATTTAGTGAACAATAGCCCATTACATTGGAAATACAACAAAAGGAAGATGAAAATATAAAAAAGAAAGTGAAGGTTTACCCTTCTTTCTGATTTTTCCCATAATGGTCAACTTCGCTTCGATTTGTCAAATCTCATTCAAATCATTTGTTTTGATACCAAAATAGGTCTAGATCTAGCTTAAAATGAGTTTTTTAAAATTCTTCTATGGTTTAAATGAAAAGAAGAAGATGAGACAGTGAATTTTTGAAAAAAAAAAAAAGAAAAAAAGAAATCAAATTTAGAGTTTTATGGGCATATCAGCCTGTATCGGCCTTGTATAGACACTAATACTGGCTGTATCGGCCGATACAGACTGATACGATTCCAATACGGCTGCTACAACCCCGTATCGTGTATCGTATCAAGTTGATACGGATACGATACACCCGTATAGGCCAATACGATACCAATTTTTAGAACCATGTGTGGGCCCGACATGGTGGGGGTGTGTGCAAACATATCAAGACCATTTGGCACCTTACTCTCCCGGCAGTTTGGTGGACCATCTGGTATGAGAGAAACGGGCGCTGCTTCTGTAATAGCTTGAGCTCAGAGGAAGTGGTTATTGTCGTGGCTAAGGGGCTGGTGTCAGATTGGGCTTCATTGTTAATTGATGTGAAGGATTTTGATTTTCCTGCTTTCTTGGAGTTGTATTCTTGTGTTTTCCTTTGTTGTTTTCTTTTCCCACTCACGGGCTTTCCAATAAATTGATCATTACCTCTCCCAAAAAAAATAAATTTGCTTACATTCTACCTGTGACAGGTGAGTGGCAATACCAATTTTTATTTGTATAATTACAACATTAGGATGCATGACAATTTGGAAGGTAATAAAATTGAATTTCCTCCCTCTAGACTTTCATACACCATTAATTCCATAATGAAATGGCCAAGCAATTGCACCTAACAGAGAAATTGTGGATGGTATAGCAGTAAAAGAGCAGTCAACATACCGCACTAAATGAGCCCATGTTACCAGCAGACATAGTCTCAGAAGAGTTACTGGACGTTGGCCCTTCATAGCTCGGAGATACTTCTCTCTTCTCCCAGTTTGCAACTAGTGAGCGGGTTCTTCCTAATTTTTTTCAGAAGAAAAACAACCTGAGTTTAACGAAACTTCTAGCAAACATCAATTGACAAGAAGCACGAACGTACATACCTCCTTTTGGACCTTCTACAGAGCATGAATCTCTGTTTAGCTTGTGCACCCTAGTTTCATCTGAAACAACACCTCCTTTTGGAGCCTCAATAGGGAACACATCTCTACTTGGCTTATGCACTCTACCATCATCTGAAGGGAGGGAAAAAAGAACATTCAGTATTACACATAAAACAATGTCACATAAACATGTGTGTAACTTACAGTTGAGATAGAAATTGAAATTAAGCTAATACAAATGCTAGAGGCTTTTCAATCCATCATAATAAAGGCTTTTCAATCCATCATAATAAAGAAAGAATGGATAGTTCTAAAAGCAGGCTGGGTCATCAGAGAGGAAAAAAGCAAGTTCCACCAAGTTCCAGGTATAGGAAGTCCATTGACAACAGAGTATCATGACAACTGAGTATCATGAACACCATTCACTGGTTGGTGAAATCTCACAGACAGTACATTTTATGTGCCAAATATGCACAATCTCAGTTCCAATAAACGCACCATACCAAACAATGATTGGCCCAAGCAAAACGACACAAGCACTAACACTTATATGGCACCCTAGAACAGCACAATAACATCCACAATGTACCTAGGAATGGAAGGTTTATGTAGCAGACCTAAAAACTTGAGTCAGAAGGGATTTTATATAGTAACATCGTATGATCAGGCTGAGAATTTTCATTTCGGGCTTTCAGCTCACTTGATTTAATAGCTCTCAGATCATTTTTTTAGGCATTAGAAGTATTTGGTGGTCGAATTTGATAACCCAGTTTATCAGTCATGTTACAAGACAAGGTCAAACTGAGTGATACTAGGATGACACCTCCGAGTGAATGGCTGAGAGCCTGAGACTGAACTTCAACGGCAACAGCAAGGAGAATCCAGGATTGGTTAGTGGTTACACTCACGAGGAATAATATCAATACGGAAACATCATGTCCTTCATAATCCATCTGGCTAAGCATGTAAGCACTATGGAAGCTGAGGTAAGAAGGTGAGAAGCTACTTGAAGTGGTCACAAAAGCAAGTATTCTGGATCAAGGGAACACAATGAATTTAAACACATGGGTAAGGAGACTGGATTAAGCCAATGCAAGTATAATTAATCACATTTGTTACTAGTGAGAATTGATTAAAGAAATGCAGATAATCAAATGAAACAATTGATTCTTTTATTAATGAATTGACTGCAATATTTGAGAATCTGAAAATTACAGTTTTCACGGTGGTAAGTGGCAGACGGCTCCATCAATGAATTCATTCCAAGCTTCCCAGACCCAATGCCTCTAGTATCTACAAGGTTCCTTTCAGCTGGAGTGACTGTTTGATTCATGCCACCAATGCTGGAAAGAAAATTCTGGTCGGTAACTTCATTCAAATCTGTGTTCTTAGAACCAATGGAACCAGGTTGGAGAGAAACAGTTGTCCTCTCTGGATCATCTCTGCTGTTTGATAGCTTCCGCAGATCAGTTATCTTAGATGGGATGGCATACGGAACTGCCCTTCCAGCTGTCCCAGCTTCTTTTCTGGAATCAGATGCCTGCTCAACTCTTGCACTAGTTCTAGGGACAATAACAGGTACCACATCAGACTTGTTGAAGATCTGAATATTTGTTGCTGATTGGGTCTTTGGTGCAGATCTCTTCTGAGTCGTGACACTAGGTACTGCTGCTGAATTTGTTGCAGTCGTCTTCGGACCACTGCTTAATGCTACTCTTTGCGGAGTACTGGGGACACTTCCTGTGGCTTCATGTGCAGCAAATAGAAGAAACGGTAAGAAATTAAAATAGCACAAGATTGCTCCTCAAGCTTTCAAACATAAACATATAGGAAGAAAAAACCCCAAAGTGAAACAGAAAAGGCAGATAACCTACATGTCATAGGTTTAGTCTCCTTAACCATAGGATCTGAGTTTTGTGAAACTGATAGTCTTCCCATGCTAGTCTTTACACTGTTGTCAGTTTGTACGGTCTGATTCCCAGTAGAAGTAGATTTTGATTCAGTATGACCATTTGATCGGGTAACAGTAGGAATTGCATATGGCTCTATGCGCTGTAATTCAAGAGGTCCAGAGTTACATATCACACGTCACCGTGTGACTTCATGCATGTTTTTAACCACCAGCAGGATAAAAAAAGTTGTATACAGATGCAAAATTCAGATAACAGAAATCTGGGTAGTACCGAGATGTCCACAACCCATACTCCAACGCAACTTTGATTGTAAGAGCAACCAAGAAGTTTTCCCTCATGAATATTGAGATCTGATAATCTAGACCATCCAACATCCACTGCATCATGACATCTTATCGGTTCCCAAGAGAACACCTACGCAAAGGACATTCAAAATCCTAGTCTGAAAGTCTGAAACTAATGAACATAAACACTTTAGGGCCACTGCATTTCCCAGAGGGGAAGCTTACCTTGAGGCTTTCATGCAATCCGCATAGCAATGTTCTTCCATCAGGATTGAAGGTCATAGAACGCACTCCAGTAGTCTGCAATAGAATTGAAAGGGTCAAATAACATTGTTATGGCCTTCAATTATTTATAAAATAAAAAATAAAAATAGAACCCGATCCAAGATTAGCAGTGCCATCAAGTTCAAGAATATTACAGTATTCCTTGTCAATATGGCAATTTATGCACTAAATAATGATTCAGATGAATAAAACAGTGCTTTAAAAATGAACCATCCAAGGAAACAACAGTGAGGCTAGTTCATTTAGAGCAAGGTTAAACCAGGCAATCAAATGCATCTCAATTTAAATGAAGTTCTAGAACAAACTAGAAAGCAGATAAATTCATAAAATATGAGAAAAAAAATAGAAATAATAGTTATTTTTATTACAAAAAACGCAACTAGTGGATAAAGCAATTTTAAAAGAACAAACAAACACTAATAAAAGGCAAGAAGAATTTAACCATCATCATCATAACCTTGTCTCAACAGTTTCTGTTGGATTTACAAATCCTGTTCACGAAAGATGCAAAACTGGAATTCCAATGCTTCCATTGATCCAAGGGCAGAAATTGCAAAATGCAAGGGATCTGATGGGGACATCAGAGGACCTACTCGGGTGTACCAAAGACGGAGGTGATCGCCCACATCAGTGTAGCTCTCTTTATGGATGGCAGACGAGTTCCAGATGGGGCCCGCTGGGCCATTTTGAAGACCCCACATGCATTGGACGTGCATCAAGAAGACCCCACTTTAGGATGATACATGTGGGCCGCTTAAGAGACCATTTAAGTAATAAAATTTTTATTTCATGTCGATCCGACCGTTGGATGTTGTCGATCACGAGCCACCAGATCTTCCAGATTTGGGCCCCTTGAACCCTGATCTTGCTTGCTTTTTTTTGTTATTTTTTTGGATTTATTTGACGGTTGAGATTAATAATGAGTGTTTTATTTTTCTTATTTTGGATTATGGGTCATATCACTTAAGCGAGTGGCATAGTTGTAGTTATTTTGAGATTTTATTATAAAAGCATATAGGGGGGTGGACGTTCAACCCAAGTGCAGTAGTTTTGATAAGAAAATAAAAAAATAAAAAAAATTCTTCTTATGTGAAGGTATTTTTACTCTTTGTTTTTAGGGTTTGTGAGAAACCCTCCCTTCCAATTGAACTGTGGAAGGATAGAGGCTTGTTTGGTGGTGGACTCCTCCAAAGTGCATTTTTCCTTTTTCTCCTCCAACAAGGTATTCCACTTCTTCTCTTTTCCTTCTTCCCTTCCCTTACAACCTTCCTAAACCCATCAAAACACAACCCAATCCATCCCTTTTCTTTTTCTCCCTACCCATCCATGTGTGGACCCGCATATACGCACGTGAGTCCGTACGGATCTTCACGTGTGGCCCCCGTTTCGTATCTTTGCCTCCTTGATATCTTTCCAAACCTACCTCATCCCTATATCCTTTAATCCTAGAACCCCGATTCCCAAATCTCAATTCGTGAACCTAAAACCCTAATCTCAATCTGATGTTCTTGTAAAACCTTTCCCAAATCAGATTTTTATTTGCGTAATTGTCTATTCACGTGGTTGTTGCACTACCCACGCTAGATTGGAGGTAAGTGGGCCACTCTCGGATTATTTTATATTTTCATGCACCGCGTATGTAATAACCTAGGACCTTTGTGTTACAAATTTGAATTTTCTGAATATATTATGTGGATACTTTTTATTGTACATGTTGATTATTGAAATTGATGCGTAATTGATCTCTCATCTTGCATCCTAGGGTAGTTTCCATCGTCCTACATCGAGATTATTGAGAAAATCGTTCTCAAGGTCATCCACTAGATCATTAGCATCAAGCAAGATGTGCACAAAACTATCATATATACCTATACCACTAGCAAACTCAGAGAGAGAGAGAGAGAGAGAGAGAGAGAGAGAGAGAGAGAGATGACAGAAACACTAGCAAACCTGTTTTCCTTTTATATTTATTTATTCACTGAAAAATGGACAATGAACCTTCAGAGAATATTTTGAACACTTAATTGCTACAACTTAAAGAATCTTCAAAAAGTAGACTCAAATGTTTCAATGTGGGTTTCCGGTTTTGAGATGGTTCAGATTGGTTCTCTTCTTTGCAACATCTAGATCTGGTGTTCTACAGTGGATTTCTGACTCTTATTTGCTACAATGTTCAATCGAAAATAGGACCTCACCAGAGTTTAAAATAAAAGACGATAGTGAAACAAGGCTATGGTTATATATGTTTCTCTTTTCATTGTTTGCTTTAATGCTTGCCTAACTGAAAACCATGTAAGGCAAGTTTGGTGGCTTTTCAAGGGAAAGAGTGAGAGAGAGAGAGAGAGAGAGAGAGAGAGGTGTTCGATAACGGTAATGGCCAGCCTAATTGCCTGCCATGTGACTGTTGTGGTACGACCATACGAGACATAACAGCCATTATGGCCGTGTACTGATCAAAATTCTTTTTATACAGAAAAAAAATACAATAAAATATTGAAAAAAAATCAGAAAAAAGTGAGGATCCGAAGTATGTATTCTTTTCTGATTTGAACATGTATTTGATGGTGTAACGGGCCATTCTTTGGTAAGAATGCTACCTCGGGCTGCCTGATGCTATTATATTCAGGCTTCTAAATATAATATCAATATATAATAAAGATTATAAATCTGTGTGAGTAAAGATGAGTTGATGAGACAATTATAGGCCCATTAACTAAGCAGTATTTAGGCTTCAAACACAAATCAAGCATGATTTGCTGGATTAGGGTATGTTATATTAATATACAAGTACAACAAAACAAAATTGGGAAAATGAAGGAAAAAAAAGTGATAGTTTACTCTTTTTTATATTTCCCAATTCGGTCCACTTTGCTTCAGTTGATTGAATCTCACTCAATTTTGTGTTTTAATCCTCGAAATAATCCCATATCCAGTTCAAACTTGGTTTCTAAGCTTCCTTCATGTTTGACATCAATAACGAGGTGGAAAAAGAGAGAAATTTTGATTTATTTATTTTTTCAAGATGAGTCTTTATGGTCACATCAGTCTGTAACGGCATATCAGCCCCATAACGGTGCTGATACATGGTGTATTGGCCGAAATCGTCCTGTCCATTACCTCATGTGCACTTTCTATGTGCCTGCATATCAAGTGCCACATGCAGCTGGAGTACGATGGATTGACCCAGGATCATCCACTGTGACCACCAAACTCCTCCCAAGCATCACTCTCCTTCACTGCTCAGACTCCCATGAATAACTAGAGAATACCTTCCTCGATTTCAGATCGAGAAATCTTTTACCATTGCATTGCCTCACCCTTTATGGATCGAGTAACCCTTTCAGACCGCCACATGTTGAAGTATTCTGATATTTGATCACCCTAGAAGATTGCCACTTACTAAATCATGTGTGTAAAGGCTGAAGTATCGCATATCAATTTGTTTCCACAGAGGAAGTGATTCCATGATTAAGCATCAACAACCTCAGCACTCTTGGCAACAAGATATGCTTTCTTAATTCACGGAAAAACGAGACATCTCACTGCTGCTAAATCTTTTTCATCAAGAAGATGCTAAATCCTGTAATCATCAATCATAAAGGATTGTCTCCATGGGCTTGAATCATCATAAAAGGGTAATCTACGAAGAATCCCATGGGATTTAAAGGCCACCAAGGTACCCTAACCTATAACAGAGTCATTGAATTATAGTTTTTATTTATGACGACAGGGTGTCCCTGCCCCTTTTTAAGGCGAGACTAATCCCTGTGGATGCACACAATCACCCGCAAACCACGTGCATTGGTAAAGTGCGGGGAGGGGAATTGAACTCGCGTCTGTGGGGAGCAAACCCATGACACTAGCCATTCGCCCAAACCCCAGGATGAACTAAGATAAATCCTAGAAATGCCCAGTTCTCATAGAAAAAACTCTACATGTTGCAGCGTGAAAGTATAACCGATTGCCAGCTATGAAACAAATATCGACATGAACATGTGCATCAACGTGGCTGAACATGTCTGGGAACATTTTAAATCTTTTTTTCAAAAAAGTGAAAATTTTCTTATTTTTTAATCCTGTTCAAACAAGAAATATTCTATTTGCACTTTATATAATTAAATACATTTCAGCAGACATGTCTTGACTAATAACACAGCATGCCCACTTATTTTATATACATATATGGGAATATAGCATATCCACCTTGGAGACTAGCATGCATCCCCTTATACAAATTATATAGGTGTCAAGATTATTAGGACACGTTGAATGCTTAAAAGATTATGAGATTTCACAGGAAGTTCGAAGAGTATAGAAATAAAGTTTGACTGTTAAGGAGTTGTAGAACTTCCATAGGGATTATTCATAAATAAACAAAAATTTCTCTTTGGATTACAAACATAGGAATGAAAACCTTTTTAGAATCACAAGTGACATGGAGTAGATCATTTCCTCTGGTTCGGTTAGATGAATTTCTCATGTACAATATTTTCAAGAAAGAAAGAAAAAATCTCCTGTACATAAAAGCTGGATGTCATCAGCCAATTCTAGTGTCAAACTTTCTAATGTTGTGAGCTTGATAATACACTTTGGCTCCACATACCCTTTCTATTTTTTTCAATAAAATTTAATTTGCACTTGAATAAATAAAATCACAATAGTTGATGCCTGTAGAGATGCCTATTATATGTCAAAGAAATTGGTTAAGAAATGCTTAGTAAATGTCAAATAAACAATCACTATCAGTTGTGATATGCCAAAGAAATAAACTTAAACCCAAATAAGCTTAATTAAATGAGAAATTAGTAATCAAAGGAAAACCATAATTTGAGCTTCCATTGAGTAAGTAATTCGATAGGGATAACTTGGACGAATCAAATGAGATGTCCTATCTGTTTCGTTTTGGGCAGGAAACAACACAAAAACCATTGGAAACAGTTCCTTCAGCAATGTCCCCACCCTGTTCATGACGATTTGGAGAAACCAAACATCCCAAGTTTTCATAGTCAAATCCTTTTAGATGGCGTATTGGAAATAGGGACTTACATCCTTGCACAAAGAGGCACTAAATAAATAACTTGAAATTAATTGTGAGCTATAATAAATTGATTAAGCAAAATTGTAGATAAACATCCTTTGGGGGCATCCTGACACAAGTGCCCAAAACTTAAAAGCCCATAGTCATTAAACCATATGCCCATGTTTATGAGATACCTCAGGTCCAGCTGATCCAATCAGCTCAAAAGTCTCAAGGTCCCAGAATTTAACAGTTCTGTCAGCAGAACCTGCAGAAGCATAGGAAACGAGACAAAAAATCATAATCATCATCATCATCTAAGCCTTATCCCAACTAATTGGGTTAGGTTATAATCAGGTCATACTAATCTACGTAACACCTAAATGCTTCTCAACAAACTAAAGAGAGAATCACTAAACAATTATGTATGGTTTGAATGGCATGGATCAACCATTAGTAGCCAAAAGATGCAGTGAGATAAATTACAAAAGAAACCCCAAAGGAGACCGGTAACAACTACTGAGAGTAGAATGGAGTGAATAAACAATTTATAGATATACCAAATACATCGACTGCATGATATTGATAGTGAATTACATATTCACATGATTGCATGATGATATATACATAACAATCCAATCTGGAATGATAAGCATTCTTTTAGCAAGTGAAACTAAATTTACTGAATTAAAACAAATTACGTCCACAAGTTCAAGCAAGAACCAAGCCTGAAAATTTTGTTCATCTGTCAATGATCAAGTTCTCTAGGAGCAACAGCCTACAACCCACTAAATGCTTTGTATATCTGTCCCTAAACTATTAGTTTCCCTAACCATATGAGAGATCTTTCCAATGATGAATGAGGAAAGAATATGCTATTTCCGGAAATGGAACTATGATGCAAAGTAGGAGGAACACCTGATGAGATTTTTAGAGTTGATCTTGACCAACAATACTTCACTAGGAGCAAGATTGATCTAGAGAGTGTCAGTGTATAGAATGTGTGGTTAGTTTGTGGTTAGTGGTTCTTTTAATGTAAGTGCATGTGCACACTTTCCTCTTCTCCTGCAGTGTACTATATGCTCTATTCTAATAAAACATTGTGCGTTAGGGCATGCTAGCTAACACACAATATTTCCCCAAACTCTCATCTTTCTTCTTCTTCTCTCTCTCCTCCTCTTTTCTCCACACTATAATCATCAAATCATCTTCTACTTGGTATCAGAGCATAGATCCAGGCATTCCACATCCAACAAGTTGAGAGGCGACATGTCACCTTGCTGATGTCAACGTTATACGGGCGCATGGATCCCGTTTGAGCTTAAAGTTTAGGGGTTTGATAGATCTTGATTTTAGAAGATTTGTCATAATTTTTTCAGAATTTTTTGGACCTTTCATGGTGTTTGGCCGAAATAGAGAAATTCGAAGATCGGGTCCTTCATCCTTTTTTCTTTGATCTACCTCAAATTGGTATGCTTTTCTTTGGTTTCTTTGCACAAGATGAATCGAAATCTTCCTCCCACGCTACTCATGGAGGATTTTTTAGCTAAGATTCATATTTGAGTGGTTTTTAATCTCAAATGGACGTACAGCTGGGTCATTTTTCACGTGGTTGAGTCAGATTTGACTATATTTCTTGATATTTTGAACGATTTTTATTTGTTTGAGGTTTTATCTCTCATTCCCTTGAAGGATTGAGTGAAAAAGAGTTGTTTGAATCAATCCTTCTTACTTGGAGTCTCATATGGACGACAAAGGGCCCTATCATAGGGTTGTACATGAGTCAAGCTAGCTCGAAAAGTTTGCTCGACTCGGCTTGTGTCAGCTCGGATTGACTCGACTTGAATGGCTGACTCGAGTCGAGTCAAGCTAAATTTCTGAAGCTCGAGTTGAGTTCAAGCCAAGTTTGAGCAGGGTGCATTTCAACTCGACTCGACTCGAAGCTTGAACTCGAGCTCAACTCTGCTTGAGTAAAATTTTTTATATTACACACACACACACACACACACACACACACACACACACACACACACTCTCTTACACTTAAAAGTTATAAATAAAAATAATAATAATAATAATAAAAACAAACAAACAAACCCTACTCAACCACCCCCATACCCCTTACCTTCCCTCTCTTTTTTTTCCCCAAACCCAACCTAGTCGTTGCCCGCACAACCCCACCCAGCCGCTGCCCGCCCGCCGATCACCGCCGGCCTATCCTCTACTCTCTCATTCTCCAACTCGGCTCGCTCAGCAGTCAACCCATTCGGCCACCATCCAAGCATTCACAAACAAAGGTAGGTTTATTTTTTATTTAATATAATAATTATATAATTTTAGTTGTTTTTTTTTTCAAATAATAATAAGATTGGGTCAGGTTAGCCGGTTGGGCTTTGGGCGATGGGCTAGGTCGGGTTGGGGTTTGGGTCAGGTTAGGTCGGGTTGGGGTTTGAGTCGGGTTAACATATAAACAAGCTCGAGCTCGACTCGAGGTAAACTCGACTCGACTCGACTCGAACCACTAGCTCGACTCGAACTCGACAGCTTTGGCAAACAAGCCAAGCTTCAATGTTGAGCTTGAGGGCGAGCTCGAGCTCGAACTCGAGTATAGCATGGATGAGTCAAGCCGCGCTTGGCCCACCTCGACTTGACTTGGCTCGATGTACAGCCCTACCTCATCTCTTAGCATGGGCTCTCTTAAATCCAACCCCTAGCAGATTATCTCCATTAAGTTGAATGGTGACTAGAAGTGTACACGAACCAAGCTAGCTCGGTTAGCTCGCTCGACTCGACTCAAAAAAGCTCGATTCAACTCGGTTCGAAGCTGAGTTTGAGCAGAGTCGAGCTGATTTTTTTAGCTCGAAACTGAGTTGGAGCCGAGTTCGAGCTGGCCCCAACTCGACTCGACTCGGATCGAACCCAGCTCGAATCGAACTCGGATCGAACCAGTTTGGTGACTCGGTTACTTTGATATTGATGTTGCTCACCAAGTGTTTGATGAAATGACTCGAAGAAGTGTGGCTGGCGGCAAGGAAGGTATGTATATGAAACCAATGCCCTTTTTTTTTCTTGATTTTATCTTGGTTAGAAGGTGTTTGATAAAATACCTGTAAAATCATTGTTGTTGTCTCAAATACAGTGATATTTTGAAGGTGCATTCCAAGTGTTTATGAAAATGCTGCAATGGCGAACTTGGCTCGATCTTGGCTCGAATTGGCCCAAGTTGTTGATCGAACCGAGCCGAGCTGGCCGGTCAGGCTTGAGGACCGAGCCGAGCCAAGTTCGAGCAGAGGTCAGCTAGTAGCCGAGCCGAGTCGAGCTAAGGCCAGCTCAACTAAGTTCGACTCGATGTATACCGCTAATGGTGACAACTATCTTCAATGGGCGCAATCTGTAAAAGTGTTCTTAGGAGCTCGTGAGAAATTGTCGTATATTTTGAATGATCATCCAAGCTCTGCAGATGCTACCTGCTAGTCTTAGACAAAGGAGAATTGTCAAGTTATTGTATGGTTGTTGAATAGTATGGACTCTTCGATTAGCCGCTCAGTGATGTTTTTATCCTCGACTAAAGGCATTTGGGATAAGCTTCATGATATGTTCTCAGAGTCTCAAAATATTTCACGGGCATTCCAGCTTATTCAAGAAATTGGTCGGTTCCAACAAAACTTAATATCATTAAAAAATTACTATTCAACACCTCGGGGCATATAGGATGAATTAGACCTGTATCAGCCTTTTCCTTTCAAATATAAAGAGGATCATGAACATACCCATAAGCAGCAGGATGATACTCGTATCATGCAGTTCCTAGCCAGGTTGAACTCCGATTATCTTCATGTTCGAGATCAAGTTGTTATGCAGGATCATCTTCCCCCATTGACGACAGTCTATGCCATGTGCTAGAGCGCTACTGTCTCCGCTCTTCCTTCTCATTCATTTGTGTCACCTGAGCGTTCAGCACATATTGCTAGTGATTAGTCTTCCCCCGGCCTTCGAGTAGGGGTGTACACGGGTCGCTTCGGGTCGAACTGGGCTCAACCCGGCCCGGCCTGGTCACCGGCCACACCCAGCCCGAACCCGGCCCGGCCCGGTCACCGGGCCAACATGTCCAGCCGAACCCGGCCAAGAAGACAATCGGGCCGAGAGTTCGGGACCGATTCGAACTTTCGAATTCGAGCCAATTTCGAACCTGAGTTCGGGCCAATTTCTCATTTAGCTTTATCATACTTAGTGGAGAAATGTTCACATACAACGTTATGGTGCGGCCCACCCTTTCCAACGGCTTGGATTTTTTAACAAAAGCGATACATTAGCTCATGATGATGATTGGCGTAGAAGGAAAGGTTGCAAGTGAAAGTTCATGTACAATGTTGTATGGGAAGGGTGAACATTTCTCTAATGTAAAATAGCATTATCCACGAATTAGGACTGTTGATGCATCATGACATGAAGAACCTACTACAACCTAGTGGGGCACATGATACGGAGATCCATGCCGTTGATTTAGTTTATGAAAGGGGGAAGGGAAGGGTGGGGTTAGGTTATGAAAGGGGAAAGGGATGGGTAGGGTTAGGTTATGAACACACACACACACACACACACACACACTCGACCGGGTCGGACCAGGTCGGGCAGTCGAGTTTCAAACCGAGTCGAGCCGAACTGGGCTATATCCGAACTCGGCCCGAACTCAGTTTCGGGCTGAGAAAAATGGCCCGTCTCTACCCGAACTCAGTTCCGGGTCGGGCCGAGTCGAGCGAGCTAACCAGGCTAGCCCGGTTTGTGTACACCCCTACCTTCGGGTACTATCCTTGAGTTCAGGGCACATTTTTTTTTGTTATGGTGGCTGTGGTCGAGGCTGCGAGGGAGATCGCAGTCGTGGCGGTCGTAATCTTCATAGTCATGGTAGACGTGGACGAGGACGTGATGGTTCCTGCATTTGTTCGTATTGCGGTGGAACTAATCACACTGTTGATTACTGCTGGCAGCTCCATGTTCATCTTATATGTGACACTGCTTCTATTGCCTCCACAATTGTTCCTGAGGGACATTCTTCCACCCTGACAGTTGAGTAGTCTTTTTCAAGGGAGTCTCTCATCATTTCTCAGGCTGCACATGATGCCCTAATATGGATTTATGTTCGTGATATTCCTTAGCCTTCTTACGCAACTTCGGCCCAACCAAATACTGTTTTTGTTGCATCATCCTCTCCTACCTCCTAGGTCATGGACTATAAAGCTTCCTCCCATATGACTAGTTAGTCACAACTCTTTTCCTCTTATTCTTCTCCCCACACTCAGTATGTCACAGTCGCATATGGAACCCAAACTCCCATCTCTGGGATTGGTTCCATCCATCTTTCTCCTTCTTTGCTTTTGTCCTTAGTCTTGCATGTGCCTCGTTTTCCATTAAACTTAAGTGTCTCTTAGCTCTCTTACTAAATCATTAAATTGTTTAATTACCTTCTTCTCTTCTAATTGTTTGTTCCAGGACCTACAAACGAAGAGAGTAATTGGTGGGGGCATGAGCAAAGAAGCGTTCATCCTCTCGATAATACACCCGCTGCCGCTTCCAATACCATTTCTCTAAATCGAGAGTCCATGACACAGTGGCACTGCCGCTTAGGCCACCCATCAATAGCTAAATTGAGAATTTTGTTTCCCTCCTTGTCTGTCACTAAACTATTATGCTATGATATTTGTGAATTGTCTAAACATCATCATGCTACATTTCCACCTAGCTCTTCTGGGATAAAACCTCAACCTTTTTGTTCTATTTCACTCGGATGTCTGGGGACCAGCTCTGATTACCTCCACTTTTGGATTTAGATATTTTGTCACCCTTATTGATGATTATTCATGCATGACTTGGGTTTATTTTTTGAAATCTAAAAGTGAAATGTTTGATGCATTTAAAGTGTTTTACCGTGAAACGTGCACTCATTTTCAATGTTCCATCAAAACCCTCCATTCTGATAATGGGGGAGAATACATGTCTACTGTCTTTCTGTCCTTCTTGCAAGAGCACGGTATTTTGTCTCGGACATCATGGGCTTGCACACCTCAATAAAATGGTATCGCAGAACAAACGAATCATCATCTTCTTGAAGTTGCTCACACCTTTCTCCTTAGTATGCACCCACCTAAACATTTTTTAGGTGATGCTCTTCTAACTGCTACTTTTCTTATTAATCATATACCCTCACGTATCTTGTCTTACAAATCTTCATTTACTACACTGTATCCTCATGATAATCCATTTCCTCTATCACCTAAAGCTTTTAGTTGAACATGCTTTGCTTAATTTTGGATGGAAGTAATGATAAACTTAGCCCCATGGCAATTGCATGTGTCTTCTTAGGGTACACTCGGAGTCAGAAATAGTAAAAATCTTATGACCCCTTGACTCGCAAGAAATATGTATCCACCGATGTAACATTCTTTGAGGATATTTCTTTTTGTCAACTCCAAGTCGATCTCTCTGTGATCCTCTTGCGAGTCAAGGAGAGCATGACTCTTATTCTCTTCCTCTTTCCACTAGTGATCACGGGGAAACTCATCTCCTCTCCGTTCAGCATCCTGTTGGTGATTTGGGTGACCCTAACATCTACGAATGTATCATCCTTGAGATAAATCTTCACACGCCTAGCCATCCAACCTTCCGCTCACTTTGGATGTTGGCTGAAGTGACTCTCTTACCTCGAGTTTAGATCTCCCCACCCCCCAAAACTAAGAAATGATTCTGAAACTAATTAACTAGTTTAGGCCCTTCCTTTTTCAATTTCTCTAGGTATACAGAAAGTTAGAAACAATTAGTGAGGTGACCATGAACTAGGTAAGTATGGTTAAGATGTAAACTGGTCTACACTAATAAAACTTTTAGAGTGTGGCAGAATCGCAGAACTCTTTAAGAAATTCAAATGAATCAGAGCAAACTGACCACAAAATAGATAATAGTCATCATAAAAGCCTTGTCCCAGCCATTTGGTATCAGCTTTATGCCCTAACCAATCCTGTTTTGCTAGTCAAACCATCTAAGGCGATCCTTGGTAAGTGAATAAACCTTTACATCCCTTCTCAGTTCTCACCACCTCAATCTAAGACCTTTATAGTATTTCTCTCTTCCTCTTTTCAGGCCCAAAATTGTAATGTTAAGATAATTATGATTATGACATAAAGTTATAATATAAACTTGTCTACAAGGGGAACAAGTGCAACATTAACCTGCATCATAGAATTGTGATTATCTACATCATTTTCACAATGCTATAAAACCTTAGAACTGCAGTAGGAACAAAATTATTCCGTCAAGAGAAATCTGAAGGTCAAAAGTATCAAACCTGTTGCCAATAGAAACTCATGGGGATGAAAATCTATACATTGGATCTGGCCCTCATGGCACTTGAAATCATGCAGGAGTTTACCAGCAGTCAGATCCCAGAGCTGTCAAGAAAGTGAAAAGGTTATGAGCTACATACGAAGATCTTCTAAACTGCAAAAGCATAAAAAATGCAAAATAGAAGTATGCAAGCAAGTCTTCATATATGGGAAGCACAATATGCTGGGTAAAAGTGACAATATTTTATCGAAACATCCATCAGTCCCACATACACTGTGGAAAGATCAGAGGACACAAATACCTTCACGATGTTGTCTTCTCCACCAGAAACAACCCAACGGCCATCTGGGGTGAATCTAATAGCATTAACCCCTCGGGTGTGGCCCTTGTATGTGTGAATACATCCCTTCCTTCTGATATCCCATATCTTAAGATTTGTATCCAATGATCCAGATGCAAAGAACTCCCCAAAAGGATGGAAGTCAACAGATATGCAATTAGATCGGTGTCCAGTAAGTGTGCGAACAACTGCAGGAAAACAACCAAAAATTCAAGAGACGAAGGGGAAACTTGTGATTCAAGAAGATGGTGGTACACATTGTTCTCTCTTTTGTGTCTGTGTGTATTTTGGTACATATCAACGAGGTAAGTGCTGTGCCTACTTTTTGCCTCCTCCAAATCCCAGAGCTTTATTGTGCCACTGGCAGCTCCCGCAGCCACCAAGACCTCGGAAGAATCAAAACTCACTGACTCGACAGCACTTGTATGACCAGAGAGACTCTGCAGTTTAATGCAAGAATGGGAAGGAATTGAGACAGTATTCATTAAAAAACAGAATCCTTGAGTTGCCATCTTACTACGTTAAATATTTAACAATGGAACCCTTGAATAAATTTGTGTAAATCTCTTGCCTTTACTTATACATGGGCAATCTAATCCATGCACAGCACACGACTTTTGGTATTGCGTGTTGCACAGAAATTGGGCACATGACAAGGCAACCTGTGATCCAAATCATTCGTCTGGTGAGCCCCTCCACTAATGGACACAGTGGGGAAATGAAATTTTCGACTCCTCTATCGTCTAAACCATCTGATCAGTGACCTACATGCAAGGGTGCAAAAGATTATCGGCAACTTTCAGCATTGATGGGAAGAAATCCACCAACTGGGTGTGTAATTTTATCCAAGAGTGGCCCACCATGGGGCCCACCCAAAGAACGATATGCCAGACCCTTGTTACATGTCTCCTATTTTTGTGCACTCGCATTATATCAATCAAGTTGCTCCAGAGGTCACCGAGAAACTCTGTATATATTCACTCAACCAAAAAAAAAAAAAAAATAGAAATTATCCTTTGACGGAATCACCAATCACAGTGAATAATCTGCATCCCTTTTATTGCAATTGTGTTTAGAAATCTTTTATAAGCAGGACATATATTCAGCGCAATGTGGATTCTGATGCTGCAAAAGCAATCTAGAAAATAAAAGTTAATACAACATAGAGAGGGCTGGAGATGATAGAACTGACCAATATAGCATTCGGCTTGCCGATCGCCCACAAATTCACCTTGTGATCTTCTCCACCCGTGACCAGAACCCTTGATGATTTCCGCCCAATCTTGAGGCAGTTCACATTAGAAGCATGGGCCACAAACTCCTCTGTGATCAACCAACGTTAAGATAACCAAATCCCTCCGTCCGAATTCAAAATCCCCAACACCAACAGCCTCAACCAAGACACTCAGATTCATATATAACACACGCCCATCCTCAAATCCAGAAGTTTTTATTTCGTACAAAGAGAGAAATTGCAATCCAAATGAAACAGATCTACCATTTTCCCCAATTCAATAAAATCCACTGAAATAATTTATTTATTTTTAAGAGCAATAAAATGAGAGAACGATAGAAATAAGCCCAAGTCTCATTTCTTAAAGAAAACCCTAGAAAACAAAACCAAATGAAATGAGGAATGTAGAAAAGAAGAGAAGGATACGGAGCTTGTATGCGCGTTTGGTCGTCATGATTCCGAAAGAGATGCAGAAACCCTAGCTCGGTAGCAGACAATGCTTTCATCTCAAATCGACATTCGTCGAAAAACAGATCTTGAGAAACCTCGGCATTTCTCCTTTCCAATATATATAGAGAAAAATGAGAGAGAGAGAGAGAGAGAGAGAGAAATCAAGAAAGCGGCATTATATGAAGATAGCAGAGATCTCCGAATAATAGCATTTCCCCGCCTCTACTGCTGCTACTCTGCTGCTCTGGCAAGGGTATTTTTGTAATATCCACTTCTTTTCTTCTTCGAGCAGTGATGCGGAAACGAAAACGATGAGAATAGAACAGGAGAATTTGTATGTGAGAGAGAGAGAGAGAGAGAGAAGGCTATGAGGGTGTGTTGTTGCTTTCTTCAATTTCACACCGTCATATTGGCGTTGCTCAAAAGCCACAAAATTGCAAAAAGGAAAGAAACAAGAGAGGGAGAAAGGACAGACACTCCTATGTAAGTTTGACACCATTTTAAAAAATGGTGCTGACCTTTCAAATGCATTAGAGGGCTTGTACTTCAATCCGTACCGACCAAATGCTGGCCCCCCCGCTGGATACACTGAGAAGATAATAAAAACAATCTGACCTTTCTCATTTGAATTTTGGGGGTCATTTGGATGTATGCAAGGGTTTTATCAGCTACGGACGGTTCACATAACTCACTCACTGACAGTGCTCACATAGGAAATTTTGCCAAAATTATAAGTTGGAAGTTATAACATTCGAAATTTAAAAAAAAAAAAGAAGGGTTCCATGTAACTTCATATAAGTGTACTTTTTTGAAGACGCCGAGTTTCGAATGTATTTATAAATGACAGTTAGATTGAAAACTTTAGAAGTTCAACTTACGGCTTTTTAAAGCCTATTTAGTTGACATGATAAAATGGTATTGAATTGCATTAGATGAAATTAACACATTTGTTGTAGAATAATTGCATGGCTGAAAGTATTGTAGTATTTTGACAGTTTAATCATAAGTTTGCAATCAAATTCTTCTTTTGAAAAAAGTAACATATCAAGTGTAACTAACATTTGTTGGACTAAGAAATTGTAATCAACATATCATATTCACAATTGATACTAGTTGTTTGTCACATATGCAACTCGAATGTCATGTGTTAAGGGCACGCGTGAATAGACACTGCTAGTAAAACACATGCATCAATGCAAGGCCCACATAAGTAATTGATTTCAAAATCCACCAAAAATTTTAGAGTATTTTCTATTTGGATCAGATGATGTGATACTTGGATTAAGCAAATAATTCCCATTATTTCCAAGTATTGGATAGAATTTGTATGAAACTACATACAATTCCATACCACTCAATCCCACCCAATCTCATGTTCCAAACAATGCATTTAATACATTTGAAACTCCAAGGTGTGTTGTGTATATTGAATTACATTTGAAGGGATATTGATTCCAGCTTTTGGATTAAATGAGAATGATTAAATTAATTTAAGTATTTGACTTTTTTGTTCCAACAAGAGATACAACCTTATTTTTAAAGGATTTTGAAATCCACTGCATCTATGAGCCATGTGTTTATCTACATTGTCCATCCCGATCCATCCTTTACATGCATCACTCAACTTGCATGTGAACATAGTTGATGGCTATCAAATTTGAAATTTAACTCGTTAATTACCATTTGAGTGTATACCAAACACTGGTTTCATGTAATACAATGTTTTGTTTTAAAAAGAAGAATTCATTGCCAAACATAAATACTGTTGTGTCCAAACATGCCCGAAAAGAAAGGAGCAATTTCACCTACACTCAAGCCCCACTTTCACTAGACACTTATTTACAAATTAAAAAGTTATAAATATCCAAACAACCCTTTGGCCAACCATTTCAATAGATTTAAATTAGATGGTTGAGATTGCATGTCACTGTGATTTTAGAGATATGATCCATCCATGGTCTATAATTTGGATAATCCAGCAGCTGCAAATCAGTACCGGGTGTGAGATCAGTCACCACAATTTCTAAAATGGTGGTGAACTAATATGGTAATGTTTAGTGAGAAAGGCAAAGTGCTTTCTTTTATCAATCTTCTTACTCAGCCTTGTTAGTAAGTTAATGAGTTTTCGTAAGTAAAAGCCGTATACGGTGGAGCGGGTAAGGCTGGAATACCGTAGATCCGTCTCCAGATAGTGAAACGCTACAACATAAATCCTCATTGCTGGCCGTCCGTCTAGTCCCCTGATGTGGATGGGAAATGGCTTAAAATCTACGTTCATCATGCTATCTTGAAATCGACGGTAAATGAGAACTCTGATTATTGATTGACTTTGAATGTTTACCCAATGGCTGTGATTATTTAAAACGTGGCCCATCTAAGATAGATCCCAGAATATGGACCGTAGAGATTGATAAATTGGAGTGCCACGTGTACTATGGACAGAGATGGATCTACCATACTACGGTTCTACCGGCTCTACCCTAAAATCTACTAGACTTCTAACATTGATTAGATTTCATTCATGCTCGCGTGTGATGTGACAAGGACTTCGCGGCTCGTGGTTTAATTTGAAAATACTGTGTCTAATCTGAGACATTCATGAGGTGGGGCCCAATATGAAAGTTTTGTCACATAAATTAAGATGGTCTACTTATAAGTTCAAATGGCTGACTGGAAGAATTATTTACATTTTCACTTTCTTGTTACATTGGTGGACCACTAAATGAGAATACCAGATTTAGTTTTATTATTTCAATCTAAAAAGTGGGGCCCACTTTATGAGTGGTCTGGATCAAGACAAAGTGGTCCATATTTCATATTAATGAGAGGAAAGTACCAGAAAAGCGTACTCGCTCAGCTCACTTGGCACTCCTTCAAAATTCATTTTATATGTCAGAGTACTATCATCCATTCGCATCCACTTTGTGTGTATATCTATCCAATCCATACCATCCAGACCGTCGTACCCTTCGCATACGAGCTAACTAAAAAATCAGATATAATAATACCCGTCCAACTCCTATCAATGGACGATTTAAAAGAAAAATAAATAAATAGAACGTTCGGATTGAGGAAGAAAAGAAGAAGAACAGAAATCTTTATAAGGTAACGATCGCCGACATTTATAATACTGCCATCTACAATGGGGTCCACGATTTGGACGGTTCCGATTGAAATTACGTCTACATTAAATGTACAGTTGCGGTGAGCGATTATGGACCGTTGTTCTCTGATGAAGTATATCAAATAACTTATCAAGGCATATTACCCAAGAGAAAATTACCACTATAGACGCTACCTTTTGTCCAGCGTCTTTTTCATCCAAAACTTACCTTCCTAAATTAGACCTTGCACGTACGAACAGAGCATTTCAGGACGACAATACCCCAGCTTTTCACATAGCATTGCTGTCCGTACGTACAAGTTCTAAGTTGGGAAGGTCAGTCTTGTACTGTTTATAAAAGACGCTGAATAAAAGGTAGCGTCCACAGTGATAATTTTCTCTTTACCCAAACCAAACGAAAAAGGTATGAAAGAAACCTGACTCGTTATCCCTCGTTTCCAAATGAAAATCGAAAACGAAACCAAACGTGCCCCACGTCTTTCTTTCTCTCTCTCTCACCTTTTTCTTTGATTTACAAATTGCAATTTGCCGGTGAAAGTAAATATACGGTGTTTGGGCCAAGGGAGCAATTTTTCTACCTAAATAAAGATTTATACTCCGGAAGAGTGTGATGGTCCATACAAGGCCCTATAAATTCTATACATTAAACTTAAACTACACCGTCCAAATTGTGGGTCATGATTGAGATGGATTAGAGGCCAGAGTTTAGATTGATTTGACATTTCAAATGGATGATTTTTGACATTTACTTGATGGACCGAATTCAACCAATAAAATTCCATTAATCAGAGTTTAAGATTACCCAATCTATCTTTCATTGGGATGCTGACCTATCCACAGTGGTTCCGGTAATTTTGGACGGTACAATTTGAGTTAAGTATACCATTACCAATTGTATAGTCTTTTCAGTGCTTTTGTATGAACCATCACACTACGCCAGAGTATCAAATAACTTCCCTTGACGTCAAGGCCAACCGTCCACACAAGTGGACGATTGTCATATCAGTGACCAAATACGTCACCTGATTTCATCATAGACTGGGGTTCCTGGAACTATGGAAACACTTCTAATAATCCCAGTGTAATGTCGTCTGAATCCTCGTCACCTGAGTATTGCACTCCTGCGGTGAATATATGGGGGTCATTCTGGAAAAATTGCACGTCTGTGTATTTTTCTGGTCTTATAGACCAGGTTACATCTATTCCATATGTAAATAAATTAGAGTAGTTTTAATCCAAATAGTAGAAAGATTAGAGATGAGTAAGAACAAATAATAGTAAAGCAAATGTATAAAAACTAAAAAAACATACAAATCCAAATGGTGGCCGGAAGGCTACACAAATTATAAAATAACTACTATATATAAGGTATCAGTCTCCAGAGATGGTCCTAAGGAAATTGGAATGGTTCGGGCTGCTGTAGCTCGGCTAGCCCAGTTAAGCTAATGCCGCTAAACTCAGTCCGTTGGCATACCCATTGCGTTGCGCCACGAATGCCCTGACTGCATCTCTTGTTTGGTTTTAGATTCAAATCAGGAGTTGAAAATACTTCCAAGATTACATAACGACATATCAATCAAGTATGACTTCATATAAGAACATACCAAAACAACCATAGGGTATAATGTGTTTCATCTAAATGCATGAATGCTTGAATGTTCTTTGCAATGGGGATGTACATTCAACTGGAGTCAAGAACGAACCTTTCAAATAGTCAGTCCATTCAAATGCAAGAAAATTGGTTTTTTAAACAGTTGACTCATTCTTTAAATGTGTGATATTGGATTTTTCAAACAGTTGCCTCAGCTCACCAAGGTTCGTTCGAATAGTATAATAGTCTTTCAAACAGTTAACCAAGCACCCGATAACACCCGTGTATTATGAATGTATGATTAGTTCAACCTTTATTCATCTGGTTCGCAAGTAGTCATTTTTAATAAACCCACACACTAGTGGTGAATCCTCGCCCAATCAATAGACCTTATCATCATCGGTCAATATATGATTTCAAGTGAAGGAGTTCTCCCAATGAAAGCCATATAGGCACCAAAGTCCAATAAGGGATCCTAATAATGAGCCCCCCACTCAACAAGCCAGCAAGTCACATGCTCACACCACATATAGTAAGTCTGCCCCCAATTCCATTTACTCAATCATAGAATGGTCATTGGTTTATGGTATAATCTTATACATGTGTTATGAATATATAAACCACCGACGGGGCAACCGGGTCGCATGAGTCTACCCACAATTGCCTATAATCCTTATGGATATCACAGTTGGATCCAATTGTTGGAATTCTTAATTCAAAACATCTTAACATGCAAATTAGGCTAAATCTCATTACAATGCATGTTCATATAAAATCTACCAAACAAGTATTACACCTGAGCATGTTATGAGGTGCGCATGTGTAACAACCTATACACGAGCTATCATGATATGTGATCACATACATGATTCTAAGCATGTCATGAATTCTAACAAATTATCCCCTATTTAGCACACGTAAGGTAGATGTTGATGGGTTATTGTACAATTCATAGGTTACTTAGTATAATTATTCAAATGATGAGATCATCGTGGGATTGAAAATGTCATGGGAAAGTTTGAAGGGGAGATTCTCACTTTAGCATTGGAAATCTCTCGGTTATGACGTGGCCTATACGTGAAAAATTGGAAAAATTGCTACATGCTCTAAATCAATGGCAATTTCATCATCAAATACCTCGATTCTATCCTAATTAAATATTTAACTAGGGTTTAGGGTTTTACCTACCTCAATTTGAAAAACCCTCAACTCAATTTGGTGCATCAGGGCCCTGGGACTAGCACATGATCAACGCCCCACATGAGGATATGCCTTAATACGGCTCGCGAACAAGAATAGGCTGCTGCAAAATTACGACTGAATGCCGAAACCTAACATGCACAAACCTTAACATTAAAAGCCTAAGATTTTAATGAGAAAAAATGGTTTTCTTACCCTAATCACCTCAAGGTTGCTATAAATCGAGGAAGGACGAGCATGCATAGTGGGAAGAGCTCCTTCCTGGCTAATCAAAGGATTATACTTATGGAGTATACACAGGATGGCTCGAATATCCTGAATTTGGTGAAGGACGGCCCGGTGTGGCAATCCGCACCCGCTTCCCGATCTCCCACACGAGCTCTCTCTCTCTCTCTCTCTCTCTCTCTCTCTCTCTCTCTCTCTCTCTCTCTCTCTCTCCAACTCTCGCACTTCATAACATGGGAAGTGAAAGAAAGATGGTTGAGACCCTATTTATACCTCCACTTGAAAATTCGGTGATTGCAAGTGTTTTTGAAATTCAAATGTCGTCAAACTGACGGGAATCAATAATAAGTCGATGGGATCGACATGCACCAAATTTGCCCTGCTTTAGTAATGCCTAAGTAGGTTCATCCGACAAGGCTTAATTGACCTATGATCGGCCTAATTCACTACTCTCGGGGCCCCACGAGTTCTACTTGGTGTGTCATGCTAACCATTCACACACATTGAGTGACTTGCTCATTTGTAAAGCGGCACCGACTCCCATGAATCAAACACCAAAGCCTACGGGACTGGGGAATCCAGGGTCCTAGGCTATGGTTCTAATTTAGTGGGACCAAACGACGACTCGACTGACTGACGCTAATGTTTGATCGGATGCATTTCACAGGTCAACCTTTGGTTGGGTACTTGATTTTGTGTATTATATAATAAATCCTACCGAAGCGAACATCCAGACTAACAAGTGGGGGATCCGGGGAGTCCAGGTCCAACAGGGGTTCCGATGGGGTTCGATTGATTGGGATATGAGATATGACTTGTGATCCTTAGGTTTGCGAGCACACATGTGCTTACGCATGTGAGGCTTTCTATTTTAATCAAAATTCATTCGATAACACTCGATGACATTCAATACTCAAGTATTGAAAGGTCAGGGTGTTACACCTAACCATGTGATTATCGGCCCACCAATGGCTGACCAAGAGTATCATCTACCTATCTGATGGGTGCCACTGCTCTATGGAGGATGTTTTTGATCCACCACACATCCTAGGTGGGCCCCATCAGATGAACGATCCTGATGTCCAAAACCAGGGCCCACCTGTACGAAGTACATGGCCTGGATAGAGATGAAGTCCGTTTAGGGCCCACAATGAAAAGCAGATTGAGTACATAAGCTATGTAGACCCACCATCATGTTTGTGTTTTATCCACGTAGTCCATACATTTTTTTAGATAATTTTAGGGCATTAGCCTAAATTTGGGACACAAATTTCCTCCAAAAGCCTTTTGCAGGAAGTTCCTGCACTAAAAACGGATATGGGGCCCACCGTGATGTTTGTAAGAAATCTACCATATTCATCCATTTCATGAGCTCATTTTAGTTTTTTAGGTAAAAAATGAGAACGATCCAAGAATCAAGTAGGCATCACTAAAGGAAAAGGTGAGTAAGGAAATTCTTACCGTTGAAACCTCCCTGGGTCGACAGTGATGTTTACATGCCATCCATACGGTTCATAACATCATTCACACTGAGATGAATTGAAAAACAAAATATTATCCTGATTCAAAACTTCCATGGCTCCACGAATATTTCAATTATGAACATTCAATCCTCACATTTTCGACCCACTTGAGTATTGGATCCGGCTCATTTTAAGTTTTATGTCTTAAAATGATCTCAAAAAATGGATGGACGGGGTGGATTTCTTACGAACATCACAGTGGGGCCCACCTAGGTTTCCAGTGCAGGCAATCCGCATCCTTAAATTTAAAGCATATCTAAAGCTCAAGTGGACCATAACATACAATCATTGAGAATTTAACGCCTACCATTGAAAACTTACTAGGGAAGGCAAAAGTTTTAGATCAAGATGATATTTGTGTTTTCCCTTCATCCATATTTGTGTTAACTTATGAACCAACTGGATGGCAAATAAACATCACTGTGTGTATAGAGCTAGGCAGGAACCGGACCGATCCGACCCGATCCGAAGGCCAGGATCGAGTAGGATCGAGTTGGTCCATTCAGATCCAACCACTAATTGGATCGAGTTCGGATCAATGGTTAATCCGGACCGATCCGATCCGATTGGATCCAATCTGGAACGGGTGTATATAAGTAATTTTGTTTTCAACTTTTTCCTTCTTACCTACCTGGCTACCCGCACCCGACAACCCTCCCAAACCTTAAAAACCCCCTTTCTCTTTCTCCACCCGAACGAACGCTACACCATCTCGATTTGGCCACTCAGCAGCCCGGCCCACTCGTCATCACCATTCATCATCTCCATTGATCAGATAGGTACCCTAGTTTAATTTTTATTTATTTATTTTTATTTTATCTTCTATTTTGGAGTATTTTGGAGCGGTGGCCCCCGCACCCACCAATCTCTCCTCCTTTCTCTCCCTCTTTCTCTCTCGATTTCCCTCATCTCATTCTTTCTCTCATATTTTCTCTCCTTATTTCTCTCATTCTTTCTCTCCTCAATTCTTTCTCGATCTTGATTCAGCCTAGTTCGAATCGACTGGACAGACACAACTCGATCCGATTTGGTCAGGGAAACTAAACCCATCCAACTCAGTTTGGTTTCCCTGATCGAGTCGGACTCAATTCGGGTCAGGTCAGCAAGGATTCGGATCGAATCGAGTCAGCCCAGCTGGACTCGGTCCTGGATCGGATCAAGTCCAAGACAGGTTCTCGAAAAAATTAGATCGAGTCGAGTTGGACCCAATCCCGTCTGACTCAACTCGATGCACACATCAAACTGTGCGCCCTAGGAAGGTTTCAACGGTGGATGTCATTATCCCCACGGTTTCCCATCGTGTGGTCCACTTGAGCGTTGGATATTCTTCAAGTTTAGGCTCATGCCCCAAAACGAGCTGCTAAACTGGATGGACAGCGTGGATAAGACAAATACATCACCTCGGGCCCCACAGAGTTTACTTAGTACACTAGCAATCTTCGCTCCTTGCAATGCATCGTACCCATCTTCAAATTTTCTCATCATTAATTCCTCATCTCCTCCAGTACCATGGTGATGTTAGTTGAACGTAGGTAGGTGCTTAAGGCCCACAACCATGCTAAGCTCTCACACGTGTACAAGGTTGCTCGTGTACACGCCACTTCATGTTCCACGGTGGCTCACAGGTGTAATATCCAAGCCATCCATCAGGTGAGTCCAACTTTCTAGGTGTTCTCACCCAAAAATAACTATTGTCCATTGAGGAGGTAGGCCACCATGTTATAAATAGTTTGATGGGTGAGGAAACTTAACCTTTTTTCCAGCTGTGTGGCCCACCTGATTGGTGGATCCATCTAATTCTTGGGCAAGAGAAACTACACAGTGGTATGCCTCTGATGAACGGATTGGATCTCGTGCTAATGTTCCATGCCAGCACATGGTGTGGGGTATGGTTGAGTTGCCTTACGTAGATGCGTGGAATTAGGCTCTTGGACATGAGTTTACTCTCGCATGTCCTAAATTTCCCCCAATTTCATGTGTAGTGTGATTTGCTGATTTAAATGTATGCCTAACAAAGAAGAGACCTTTTTTGTTTGGCTTTTTATTTATTTATTTTTTTCTATGTGCATGTGATTATTAAGGTTGTCTTAGGTGCAATGCAATGCAAGTGGAAATAATAAGGGAGAGTCCAACACTTAGTAGGATGGGGAGAAAGAAGATGAGATTAGAAGTAGTTGTGTCTAAGTACAGAAAGAAAGATAAAAGGGTTCAAAGGTGGATGACCAACCCCAACTTTTTTCTCATTATGTGTCACACTTGAGATTTAGATCACCATTTTTGGACTGACAATAAGCCAATGCAAAATATGTAAGAACAAGATGCCACACATTCATCTAAGTAGGCCCACGGTGCAACGAGGAGGATATGTAGACATTGCTGCCCATGAGAAAGAAGTGAACGGACAAAAATATTTATTGAAATAAAAAATTTTAAAAATAAAACAGCAAAACTTACATCCCTTCACTTTCACTGGCCGCAGTAGTAAAAATTGGCCAAATGTTACTTACAAGTGAAAAACCAAACAGTTGATTTTGCATGTAAAACATGAACCAAGCCTGGTATGCTTTGGTAGTGTGTTGATGTCACTACAACCATTTAGACCTATTGCGATAAGTCAACTCGTCACTAAAAATTCCAAACTAGTCATTAAAAACTTTTTGTGACAAGTTTTGCTAGTCGCAAATTTTGTTGCAAACATGGTGTCACAAATTCTATTTACCGACGAAAACGGCAATCCGTCGCAAATGACTCAATTATTTGTGACGAGCTAATAACTTGTCACAAAATATAACTAATTAGTGACAAGTTAACATGTCGTTATTGCATATCATAAAATGTCGCTAAATATGAAACTCGTCACGAATAAAGACGTTTTGCATTATTATTTTAGTATATGAACCCAAAAATAAAGTAGATTCATTGAAACATTCTCAAGCCCACTTTGATGTTTATATGTCATCCAGCCAGTTCACAAGGTCTTACAAACCTGGATGAAGGGAAAACGAAACTATCAGCTTGATGCAAAACTTCCATAGCCCCTAAGAAGTAATAGTAGGGGTTCACCCCTAATGTTTTTTTTTTTTTTTGTTTTTTTTTTTGTTTTTTGTTTTTGTGGTGGGATCCACTTGAGGTTGAGATCTGTCTCATTCTTGAGCTCATGCTCTAAAATAGTCTCGCCAAATGGATGGATAGTGTGGATATAATGCACACATCATGGTGGGGCCCACCGAACTTCGTGACATTAGCCCCACAATGGCTAGCAAAGACTCGAGGTGCCTGGCAAGTAATTACCAATAGCATCTATCCCTATACTTGTACAAGGTGCAGTGCAGGACTTTGATCTTAGCCGGATGTAAAGATATTAAGCCTTGCAACAATAGCAAGGCTCCAAATGGTTGATTGACCGAGAAGATAGGATTGAACTCGTCCAGGTGTATGGAGCTTACCCAATTGCCAGCGATCGCCCTGACCAACTTCTAGAAAAATGTATTCTGATTGGGTCGACCTATATTATGGAGTCCCCAGAGGTTTCAAATTCTCATAGTTTACCCTGTTTTCGGGAGATAATGAACCTCTACCATTGAACACG
This sequence comes from Magnolia changhungtana, assembly GCA_030180095.1. NCBI lineage: Eukaryota > Viridiplantae > Streptophyta > Magnoliopsida > Magnoliales > Magnoliaceae > Magnolia > Magnolia changhungtana. The sequence continues at coordinate 11,039,628 of JASAUF010000662.1, forward strand.
TACGTTGGTTCACTATACAATATGGAGAAGCATTTCAAAATAATTTCCTGAAACTCCATTTGTTTGGAAATTCACTAACAAAAACCGCATTTATGTAGTATATCAACTTACCGATGAATTCAATTCAGACTTGGGCCAAGATGAAAGAAAATATTCACATCCAATCCTATCGAGTTAAGCCGAAAGTTTCCATGGTCAATCTCTCACGTTTGTGGCAATCGCCAAAGGAGTCGGCTGAACAATTTATTGCCTACTCTAAGTGCGCTAGGAACCATTGCCCGGTCATCTTGCTCGCTGCTTAGTTTGATAAGTTAACCCTAAAAGGCGTGCACTTTGAGCTTCAAAAGAAGTTCGAAGGGCACTTTGAGCTTCGAAAGAAGTTCGAAGGGGCTTACTTTGAAGACCCGTTCGAATTGTCGACTAGGGCCACGAGCTATGAGCGAATCCTCTAGGAAGAGTGATGACAAATGAGTTCATCCAAGGAAACCTATTATAGGGACTTTAACTACAATCTAGTCGTGGTAGATGTAACACCCACATGATCGGATGAAGAATACAATGCGTGCTACGAAATGGCTATTGCTGAAATAATTGGCACACAACCATTCGAATGTCCAACATTAAAAAAAGATCGAGAATAAAACCCTGGTCGGCATTGATATAGAAAAAGTAGCCACTGGGACTTGAATAAATTACACCTTTGACATCTCCAAGTTGGATGAGATATTCGAAACTCTGTTGGAAAGAAAGTTATCAAGTTCCTTACTCACTATAGGACACCTTCGATAGAAGAGGTTAAAAAGAGAATTTACTATAAGTGGCATGACGCTAAAACCCATTCGACTAAGAACTGTATCATTTTTCGAAACCCAGTGTAGGAAAATATTAACAAAGGCCTCCTCGAGTTACCTATAAAAGAGATAGTATATCAACCTACCGATGATTTCGGTTTAGATTTGGGCTAAGATGAAAGAAAATTTTCACATCCAGTTCCATCAAGTTAAGCCGAAAGTTTCCATGGTTGATCTCTCATGTTTGTAGCAATCGCCAAAGGAGTCGGCCAAATAATTTATTGCCTGCTTTAATGGCACCAGGAACCGTTGCCTAGTCATCTTTCCCAATGTTGAGTTTGATAAGTGAACCTTAAAAGGCATGCACTTTGAGCTTCAAAAGAAGTTCAAAGGGGCTTACTTTGAAGACCTGCTCGAATTTTCAACTAGGGCCATGAGCTATGAGCGAATCCTCTAGAAAGAGTGATGGCGGATGAGTTCATCCAAGGGAACCTATTACATGGATCCTAACTACAATCTGGTCGTGGCAGATGCAATACTTACACTGTCGAATGAAGAATACGATGCGTGCTACGAAGTGGCTGTTGCTGAAATAATTAGCATACAACCACATTATAAAAGATTGAGAATAGAACCCTGGTCAGCATTGATATAGAAAAGGGAGCCACCGGGACTTGAATAAAGTACACCTTTAACATCTCCAAGTTGGACGAGATATTCAAAACTCTATTGGAAAGCAAGTTTATCAAGTTCCTTACTCACTAGAGCATATCTTTTGATAGAAGAGTTTTAAAAAAGTATTTACTGTAAGTGACATGGTACTAAAACCCATTCGACTAAGAATTGTATAATTTTTTGAAACCCGGTTCAGAAAAATATTAACAAAGGCCTACTTAAGTTACCTAAAAGGAGGCAATGGGTGTCGGCCGGGATCAATTCCCATCAACAACCCCAGTCAATGATATCATGGTTGATCTTGAATCATCCACTTTACCGACTGAAAGTGCTCGAGATCAAAGGCTTTTGTCTTCAACCCAACAACGAGGGGCACAACGAGAGTAAACTGCCCGATGCATTTTTTGTACCAAGAGGGTTTGGGTAAAAGGAAGCCATTGTAAAACCAGTGACCAAATTGTCACATCGCAACATAACCCTAAAAGGCCTATCATGAGTCAGCCTTCGATACGACAGCGGTGAAAAACAACATATGAACATGGAGAGCTGAGAAGTCAGTTTGGACCATCATCCAGGTACAATAATGGAGGGCAAGGATCATGAGGCAGTACAAACACCATGACCTAAGAATCCATAGCCACCCACATACCATTCCGAGGAGACATATCAAAATGCTTTATGAGCGACCGATCAAGCCTAAAATGGTCTAGCTGACAGAGGCGTTTACTAATCAATGGACCGTCGTTGTCCATCGCAAATTCCCATGGATCCCTTAAGGTTCGACGCATACACAGAAGCGTCAACTTCAATGGTAGAAAGCAACATCTAGAGTTCTTGCTATTGCCACTTAAACCAAATACAAGAATCTACGGCCGGTCAAGGAAAGGCTTGGGTTGCGGCTTAGTCATACTCATCCTCCTAGACATATTTTCTTGAGATGTGACCCAACAAACTGTTGTGCTGACCACTAGTGGCTTGAGAAGAATAACAAATCACTTTAAAGGTTGCCAAGTCCAAGAGATTTCATTTAAGCAATTAATCCAAAAGTAGTTGTGCCTAAGCAAAAGGAAGTTCTTACAACAAATATCACATTCGGGACTGTTGAGCAAATGCCTTACATTCTGCAGGGCAAGGTTGACCGTGAGGATCCACGGTAGACTGTGACTCACTGTGATGTTTACGGTCGATCACGGAATTCCACGGTCGACTATGACTCTTTGTAATGATTCACGGTTGACCATCGGGTTTCATGATTCTACGCGGAATAGGGTACTTGAACCCGGTTTTGTCATTAGGGCTTAAGGTTAATAAATAACTGATACAAGTATTTTGTCAAGGGGTTAGTGTTAGCCAAGGGAGAGAGTTTCCCACACTTGTAAAGGGACTTAAGAATGATTTCTCAAGGGATCTATAGGTTTTCTAGAGGTGCGCATTGAAAGGGGAGATCAAGTACATTTGTAATCGAAGAAGGTGAGTTTGTACAACTCAAAAGTTTTTATTATAGTGGATCTCTATCACTTTGTGTCGTAATTTGTTCCCACTAGGTTTTTTTCACATAAAATATCATCATGTTTGTGATTGTTTGCTTTTGGTTTGATTATCGTGCATTATTATACTGTTCTATCTCCATTTATCATGCTTCTGTAAAGCGCACAGATTGGCAGTGGTTTTAGATCGGAATTTTTAACACATAGAGTTTGATCCGGGTTTGTTGGTGGCTCTGGTTTACAACATTGTGGTGTGATATAGAGCGAGTTCACTCATAACAAGGTGGTATTAGAGCGTCAAGTTGGACATTTGGTTTTGAGCGAAGATGTCAGGATCAAAATTCAATATACATAAGTTTTATGAAAAGAACAATTTCAGTTTATGACAACAAAAGGTCAATGACAATTTAGTTTCATAAGGGTTGAGTAAGGCGTTGTTGGATCGGATGATGACTGGAGTGATCTCAATGAGAAAGCTATTAGCACCATCAATTTATGTCTGTCAGATGGGGTTATGTACAACGTCTTGGATGAGAAATCTCCCCTGATGATGTGGAAGAAGCTAGAAGACATGTATATGTCGAAGTCCCTTACAAATAAGTTGTTTGTAAATAAATAACTTTTTCGAGCTGAAATTGAAGGAAAAATCAAATCTCCTGGAGCACAAGAACTTGTTTACAAAGCTATATAGCGAGTCGGTAAGGCTTGGAGAGACGGTCAAGGAAGAAGACAAAGTGGTGCTACTTCTAGCATCGTTTTCCTCGTCATATGACCATCTTGTCACTGCTCTATTGTATAGGAATAATACATTGAAGCTTGAAGAAATCACTGCAGCACTTGTTTCCAACGAGATGAGGAAGAAGTTGAGTGATAATGACTCTTAGGCGGAAGGGCTAGTCGTGAAAGGGGGGTCAATGACGTGGGCGATCCGTGGAGCGATCTCGATTGGACAATAAGAAAAAGTCTATATCAAAGGACAAATACTTTTATTATTACATTAAGGGGGCACTTCAAGAGAGATTGTCAGAAAAAGAAGGATGACATGGAAAGCAAAAATAAAGGAAATGGAAACACATGTGAATCAACGAGTGTAGTATAAGAGAACTGTGAAGGAGACCTCCTCTTAGTCTTTTCAGGTACTAGTCATCTCTCGTACACTTGGATTCTAGACTCAGAATGTTTATATCACATGTGTCCGGATATGACTTGGTTCCATTCCTACAAGTCCTATGATGGTGGAAGTGTTCTAATGGGAAATGATGTAGCATGTATGGCCATCAGAATATGGACCATTAAGATAAGGATGTTTGACAGTGTCATTCAAACTGTTGATGATGTCAAGCATGTCCCAAATCTGAAAAAAGTTTAATATCCTTAGGAGTTTTAGATACGAACGGTTCACCACATCTGTCGGTGTATTAAAGGTCACCAGAAGTACAATAGTATTGATGAAGGGACATAAAGTTGGAAATCTATACAAATTGGTTGGGAGCACAGTTTTGGGTGAGGCTGCTACCACTTCACACGCAAAATCCGGCACAGATGATACAAATTTGTGGCATATGTAGTTAGGGCATATGCGGTTAGGGCATATGAGCAAGAGGGGCATGATGAAACTCCACAAACAAAAACTATTGAAAGGAATTAAGTCATGTAAGGTAGGTTTTTATGATCATTGTATTTTAGGCAAGCAGTGCAAGGTAAGGTTCAAGACTGCTACACACACTAACATCGGGGTGCTCGACTGTATTCATTTTGATGTATGGGAGCCAGTGACAGTACCGTTTAAGGGAGGGGCACGATACTTCGTGACCTTCATAGATGATTACTCGAGTAAGGTTTGAGTCTGCTTCATGAAGCACACAATTGAAGTGTTTGCCAGGTTCAAGTAATGAAATACGGAAGTAGAGAATAAAACCGGAAGACAAGTCAAGTGTTTCAGGTCAGACAATGGTACGGAGTACAAAGAAGTGAAATTCATGAAAATTTACAAGTATCAAGGCATCACATGACATTTCTCTACTTCAGGAACCCCACAATATAATGGGGTGGCAGAGAGGATGAATATAACTCTGTTGGAGAGGGTGGGAAGTATGCAATTGCATGCGGGGCTAGGTTTGCAACCATGACCCATTCAAAATTGGGCCATCATTGGGAGGAACAACAACATCATCTGGGTTGGGTCCGCAACCATGACCCATTCAAAATAAAGAGAATTGGAGATATAGTATATCCAAATAATATATTGGTATTGGGGGGTTAAATCCCTCCAACACTCCAAGCCATCACCGTCCATGGTGATAAAATGAAGAAGCTGGTTTGATCTAGATCGACCAACACTTGAAGTTGACAAGGTGAGTCATTAAGATATGTTGAATGACCACGTTCGATAGAGATCAACCCTTGAGTTTACCAAGAATTGATCTAATTTTTTCATATGAGGAACTTTGAGGGCACTAAGCTCGATATTTAGTGATCCACGAATATCTTTGTAAAGGATCTACTGTGGAAAGAAGATTCGAGAAGCTAACAAGTCTAAAACTATTTCTTTCCAAAGCAAACACTAGTTTGCTAAGGAAAATGTTGCGTATCTGAAAAGTCCGCATGAAGAATCTTAAAGGACCTAGAAGCCGAATGAGGGGATTTCACCGACTTAAGAAAGTTATAAAAGGAACACTTGAAGAAAAGCTCGAGGTTCCACGTCAAGCACATCTATTTACATGTCTACTTTACATTCATGTCTATTTTAATTTCCCTAGCCTAGTTCATTACTGCCCACTGACTCCTATTGCAATATGTTTATCGTATGTGTATATTAAACATCTGTAACCTTAACTTGCAAGATTCCCATATCCATTTGAGTTCCAATTCAGTTATTCATACGTCGGTTTTATCCTGCTGACAATCTGCCTCGATCGTCTGTTTCGATATGCACATAAGGTATTTATCCTACTTCTCACTTTAATAATAGTGTAAAGCACGACAGTTGTAACAAGGTCATCACGTTAACAAAAATTGATTGTGTTTATGCTAGTCTTTATTATGTTATGTGCAAATCTTCTACGCTGGTTTCTGAATACCACGTTAAAGCATTGGTGAAATAAAAAGTCCTTAAACTGGCTGATTTCATAATTGTTGGTACAAGGAAAAATGAACTTATTCGTGAGGTCTAACTTATTCCCTTACTCAAATCACCTGAGTATAGTGTGCATTAAATCAATCGGTCGATGGTAGAGAAGACTCTGGGTCTAGATCCAGCCTTTAATCTGTCCATCTCGACGCATGGTACCAACAAATTCAGTCAATATCCTTGAGTCAACCAGACTCTGGTATGCCCACACAATCATACACACACATGTACTTCCAATCCAGGCCCTTGGTCACATGAGTGGCCTTGACCGACTGAATTGATACCAACAACATGCATGTTGTCCAAGTCATTCAAATAATCATGTAGTTTAGATGGGCTGCAGCCTAAAAACTTAAGCAAATGGACCATGCAATTGATCCCGTGCCGGGCAAAACAAACATAGACAATCTAAAATCATAAAAAATGGATATGGTCGTCCAATTACTATGGTCGTCCAATTACTTGGTCGTGGGATATGCGCCATTTATGGTGGGACCCAGGATTTGAATGGTTTGGCTCATGCTATGCAATTGACAGAGCACGTTGCATGAAGGCTATTAATCCAGTAGCATATCAAATAACTATTCGTTATTATAAAAATATAAGTGCATAAATGCACTGGTTGACCCGTGCTTGACTTCATTCCTTAAAAGAATAAAAGAAAAACAGAAAAAAAGAAAAAAAAAAAACTAGTCTTATTTTTAGAGTTGTTTTACTCAAATAACCTTCTAACTAGGTGTTATATCAAATCACACGTTCATTTAAGATGAAGATGGGTCACCATCATCTAATTCTTTACAAGATAGGCCTGCTTTTACAATTAATCATCCTCTCTTCTCCAAAATTTGCACACCAACTCCTCTATTTTCATGTATAAAAAATAATTTATGATTAATATCTTATATTAATAGAATTTTCAAAATGGTAAACTCAGGCTCCTTCGTTTCTATTGGCAAGTGCTGTTTTTACTGGTATCGTTTCATTGAACTTAGGAAATTTAAGAATCCTAAAATTCACCAGTTGTTTTTTTATATTAAAATGCTAAAAGCTATGGGTTAGGCTACTTTTTCCTTTTTCTCTTTTTATTCTACATGCAGTCACACCTTACACACGCCCACACACTTATACCACAATGGTTTTTCACCATGATGGGTGCTCCATGATCTTGTGTTGAAACTCTTGTGAGCTGGCCACTGGCCTTTATGATGCTTTGTCATGGCAAAGGCTTAAGTTAATAATCAAAATTTTTTTTACTACAAAGCTTAAGAATGAGAAATAATGTTTTTAAGGGGTGAAATAATCAAAAATGCTTTTTAATTTTTTTAAAGGGGTAGAAAAAGTGCTAAAGTGAAGATTTGTGGAACCCATTTAATATGAATATGACATCCAACCTCTAACAAATGCACCCATCTTGGACGCCCAAATATCTGGCTGATCCAACCATAAATGCACTGCACCATGAAAATATTTGAAAACATTGTGAACTACCCAAAGCATCCTAATTCACATGTAGGCAATCTGATGATTCGATCCGCCGTACGTTTGATTTTTATGATTGTCATGGTGGGGTGCTGATTGGTTGGATGTCATGCAAATCACACGTGGGCCCCACATTTCTTGACTTGACCACTTTTTTGAAGAAAGAGAAAAAACTATGGCATTTTGGCAATTTCTCCACTTAAAAAGCACCATGAAATTACAACTAGTCTGAGATATTATTTAGTAAAATAAAATAATTTCTGACGATTTTTACTGTAAAAATCCGATAATCAAAACCTAAGGTGGGCCCCAGTAAGTGAGCTGGGCCGGTGTTCAAACTTGAAGCTGGCCCATACCTTTCCCGTTGACCCCTACACCAGCAGACAAAATGTCGGTTACTCCCATTCATTTGTTTTTTTCTAATTAATTAAGAGGAATTATAGGGAGCCGGGAGTACGTGCCAATGCACCTGTTTCTTAGCAATGGAGCCCATGGTTTAGTGATCTGAACCGTTCATCTGATCTATTCGCTGTGGATGTTGGATACCCACAAAATACTTCTGGGTCAGATGATGTATCCACTTGATACATGATGGTCATGTGATCAGTCATCTGATATTCCAAGGGTCAAAGCTATTACAATGTAAAGGAATTTTGGCACTATTGGTGGGGCCCAAAATATCAACGGTTGGGTTACTGGAGAATGCTCTCTAAAGGACACTCTTCACGCTTTTGATGAATGTGGGGCCTGTGATTCTTCTGAGAATAAGCACCGGATTGTGTAGTGAGGCGTTTACCACCCTTTACCGGGGCGTGAAGACTGTGGGGTGCACTGTAAGGTATTTGTTTTCCATCTGTTTTTCCAGCTCGTTTTAGTATATAAGTGTAACATTGAAGCATATACAAATCTCAAGTGGACCACACCACAGGAAACTGTGGGAATTGAACGTTAGATCAAGATGATATTAGTGTTTGCAATTCATCCAGGTCTCTGTGACCTTATGAACAGGTTGGATGACAAATCAATATCACTGTGGGCCCTAGGAAGATTTCAACGGTGGACGCCACTATCCTCACTGTTTCGTGTAGTGTGGTCCACTTGAGATTTGGATATATTTCAATTTTGAGCTCATGCACTCAAATGATCTGAAAAAACGGATGAATGGCATGGATAAAATGAATACATCATGGAGGGCCTCAAAGATACTTGACACCATGGTAATGGGTGGTGAGAGACTCACCACACAATCCACGTCCTTAGAATAATGATGCATTATATAGTAAGAAAGAAGCATTTTTCTATGAGTTGGGAGAGATGATGTGGGTTTGGAATCATTATCATGATGGAGACGTTTTTTTAATTTTGGTTTTAGACAAAAAAAAAGGTAGTTAATCACTTTAATTGAGTGGTTGGTTTTCATTTGAATGGTTTTGATCTACAAGAGAGGGAAATGAAGAAAAGTAATTATCTTACACGTGTACAAGTGGGCCAATAGTTCAGTGATACCTTTGATCTTCTAAACCTCACCGTCGATGGATTATGCTTCAAAAGCCTTTTTGATATGACCATCCAGTGATAGACGGTGAGGAAGAGAATGCAACAACGATTCACATCAGTTGAAAACAAGGCCACAGATTAATGGTTTGGATCTTCCAATCTAAGAAATTTTTCGGACATGGTTAATTCAATGTAAGAACAAACGTACCAACGGCCTCGATCAGCGAACCATTGGCCCACGTGTACAAGATGAACACCCGAGTATACGTTGCATCAACACGGAATCAGGAGTGGAGATGAAGACTATTAGTTTCGCACCATTTATAAAATGGTGGTGACTCTTCAAACATTCACATGGCATAGTTGCAAGCCAATCCAGACCGTTCGAAATCCCTGATCCAACTTTTCTATCTTAACAATATGATCTTTTTCTTTGAATCTGGACCACTCAATTTCTCACTTTTCACCACCCATTTGATAAATTGGCATGGTTTTAGAGAGATGCTCCATCCACGATCGGACCCAGAACTTGGACGGTCTGGATGGATGGGCTGTACATTGGTGTCACACACGAGGAGATTGACTTGGTATAAAACTAACATAGGAATGTAGAAGACATCCCCATGATTGATGTGTGCCCACCACGTTTTAAATCCTGTATTGTATGAATTAGGACAGTTCAAAAAATCAGACGCAACATGGAGACGTTGTGATCTTTATTTTTTAAAGCGAATACACATCCGTAAAATAATAGGTTGGAATGTGTCTTATCACATGGTTGACAAGTCACATCAACTACTCTCATTGCGTGTCTCTCTCACGCACGTTCACACACACGAACACATACATGTGCTTGGGTACTCTGGAAGAGTTCGATGGATGATACACAGGCACTTAAAAAGGACGCAACCGGAAGCTAGGTGGGCCCACTGTGATGTTCAAGAGAATTCCACCATATTCATCCGCTTTGAAAGATCATTTCTGTATATGGGCCTAATAATGACAAATCTGGAACTAAAGTGGGTCGTATGAGATAGAGGATTGAACTTCCACCGTTGAAACGTTTGTGGGTCACAGAAGTTTTGGATGTGGATCATTTTTTTTTTTTTTCATCCCAGTAGGAATGACCTCATGAAGAATATGGATGGCAGGAGTTTTCAACGGTAAGCATTTACCCGCCTGCTTTTTCATATAGTGCAGCCCACTTGAATTTTGGATCTTCTACAATTTTGGGCTCATGTCCAAAAAGGATGGATATCCCCTATAAACCTAGCTTCCGGTCGCTCAAAGTTCATTTGAAAGGCTTCGGCAGGAATCCCCGACCTTAGAAATTACTTAACAAAGGCACATACTTTTGTACGGATCAGATGGTGGGGTGATGTGTTGTGTGATTGGGGCCCATAATGATGTATGTGTTTTATATCCACCATTCATCCGTCACTTTTTTTTAGTTTATATGAGGGCGTGAATAAATAATGAGGTAGATACAAAGCTAAGGGCATGTTTGTGTTTAATCCATGGAATTGAATGGTATTGAATTGAGTCCTTACTCTCACTCAGGTGGTAGACTCTCAGGAGTTTCAACTCTCGGTGAGGGCTTCGAGTACCCTTAGGTGGTGAACTTCCACTAGCATGGGTGTGTAGGGTGTATGTGCGCAGGTAAAAAAAAAAGAAAAAAAGAATGGTATTGAATTGTTTCATAGGGAATTAACATCATTGTTGCACAATGACTGCATGTGTTGAAATACCATGGCATTGTAGCCATTTAATTCCAATTTTGGGATAAAAGTTTTACTATGGAAAAACATTGAATTAAGCAAAATTATGTTTGATGAGCCATGGAATTGTAATCAATAGACCAAATTCATAATGGATGTTGTTCACTTCATATATAACCAGAATGTCACAAGTAAACAGTGTATATGGATGGACATCATGGATAAACGTATGCATCAATGTGAAGCCCACATGTATGGTGGATTTTAAAATCTACAAAAATTCTGCTGGGTTTAAATGCAATTCCATGAGACCAAATATAATTCCATCTCACCTAATCTCAACCTTTGTCATCCTCTCCAAATGCTTCATGGAATTGTATCACTAAAAGCAATTCTATCCCACCTAATCCCATCTAATACCCTATGCCAAACGGCCCTAAGTGGACCACCACATTTTTTTTTAATAGATAGCTTTTTCATTACTAACAAACGCTTACATACCTTCGGGTGGGGCCCGACAAAAAGAACAGGCCTCACCTATCATGTGACTAGAAGAGGGAGATGGACTTGAAACAGGAAAATAGAAAAGATAAAGGAGAGGAGAACAACTGACACTGGCCCGAGAGCTAGGAAACTAACCGGATAGCCCCAAGGCCTACTTTATCCAGAAAGAGGCTGCCCCTGACACTGACAGGAAGAAGCGCGTACTGCGTGATCAGAGAGTTTTCCTGAGAGCTACTAGCCAATTTCGCCATGCCATCGGCTGACCCATTGCCTTCCCGGAAGATATGAGAGAAAATGATCCGAGCTAAGGAGTTAAATCTGGTAATCCGTTCAATCCAATATTTCCATTTCCAACCGGGAATGATTGTCCCATTCAAAAAGCCAATGACCAAACTTGAGTCCGATTCCACCATGACCAAACTTGAGTCTGATTCCACCATAATCTGGCTGAGGCCCCGATGAATGCAATGCTCGAGACCATCATGTATTGCCCTGAGTTATGCGTTTACGTTAGAGGACAGACCAAACGCCGAGGAGAAAGCAAACATGAACTGGCCCTTATCGTCTCTGCAGATCCCTCCACCTCCAGAAGGACCCGGATTCCCTCGAGCAGATTCATCCACATTAAGTTTGACCCAACCTATATTCGACCGCTACCACTTGACAGAGAGGGGGGGCTTGGTGTATCCAAAGGTGGGGCCAAGGCTCAATTCTGCCATGAAAGAACGACTTGGAGGAGGGTGGAGAAGAGCCGAGAAGTGTGAAGTGAGCGAGGATAGCATTCGAGAAATAGCTGATCGAAGGGAGGATGGAGAGGGCCTGACGCCGTCAAACCTGGCTGCGTTGTGGACTTTCCATAATTCTCAGAGTATCACACAGGGAGTGATTTGCTAGAGAGGGGAGGTGTGAGTAGGGGAGTTCCACCAAGTTGACAACATTCCATTGATGGAGGAGATAGTGCTAAAAACTATCCCGATAGCGCCTCCAAAAAGGTTCCAAACCGATCGAGCTAAAGGGCTGGAGATGAAGATGTGTTCCAGCGAATCCTCCGATCGAGTCGCATCTGGTATATAAGCGCAACAATCACAGCTGCAGGCTATCGAAATACCACGTTTCTTAACTTCTACATCAACAAGGATAGTTGATCACCCACCATTACAAACTTCTTGGGTAGCTCCGAAAGTTTTGGATCAAGCTGATATTTGTGTTTTCCGACCTTATCAACCGGTTAAATAACAATTACATGTAATGGTGGGCCCAAAAAAAGTTTGAACAGTGGTTGTCATTATCCCAACTGTTTCCTATCTTAATCTTAGTATATGCTTCATTCACAGTTCATGCCCTAAAATGAGCTGTCAAAACTGATGTACGACATGGATATAAAATAAATACATCATGGTGGCCGACAGCGCCCAACACGTAACCACAGGGCGTTGGAAGTGTATTGGCTGGTGAACCACACATCAGCGATGTAGCTGATGTATTAACATCACTAAGTTCTGTGGGTCCCATCATAATGCGTGTGTTATATCCAAACCACTTCATCCATTTGGAGAGCTTGTCTTAAGGCTTGAATAGAAAAATAGGACAGATTTAAAGATCAAGTGGAATACATTGAAAAAGAAGTTAGGGATTGAACCTATACCTTTGAAACCCTTTTTGGAGTTAGGAAGTTTTGAATGGATATGATATTTGTTTTTACTTTTCAGGTCCTTGTGACCTTATGATCAGATTGGATGGAAAACGACCCTAAAATATTTTAATGCTGAAAATTATTATCCCGCTGCTATTTATGGTGTGGTTTAGTTAAAATTTGGATATGATTCATTTTTTTGGCTAATGGTCTAAAATGATGTTAAAAAATGGATAAAAAGTATAAACGTCAAAGGTTTAAATCATTATTCCCATAATTTCCTATAGTATGATCCACTTGAGCTTTAGATATATTTTATTTTTGGGCTCAACCACTAAAATGATACGAAAAAACAGGTGGGCAGAGTGGAGAAGACAGATACATTCACTGTGGGCCCAACTGAGTTTACTCATTATGATCAGAGCCTAATGAGTAACTCGGCACGCAATCCGATTTCGCTTGGGGGGTGGTGTTGGCAACACCGCCTAATCCGTCCGTAAGTCATCTGCATGTATTCCAACCGTCAATATGACGTGGGCCGTTACTGTCGATGGGTCATATCACCAAGAATTGATTGATTTGATGGATTTTACCTTTAAATTGTTTAGCGGATATCTGATGGTTGAATCACAATCGTTGACTACTTTGACTTCACTTATCGATTTGATGAACACCAGTTGAATAATCAGGATCATCCATTCAGTGTACTTATTTTGGTTATAACCCATATTTGGATGGTTTGAATTGGTGTACATGTGTGACACGTGTGCACTTGTTTGTTGAAATAATCAATGGGGATTGCGTATTAACCCCGCCCGCCCATAGCTGTGAACGGGCAGGTCTGTGGGTGGGCCCACCGTGATGTATCTCTACATCTAAACGGTCAATTACTTTTTTCAGATTATTTTAAAGCATTAACACAAAATGAGGCAGATCCAACTCTCAAGTTGACCAGACCAAATAATAAGCTTGGTTGCATCAAAATGCATAAAGCATTAAATGTCAGTTGCATTAAATGCAAGAGTCATTTTTGGTGTGGTCCATTTGATTGTTGGATCTGCCTCATTTTTGTTTTAATACATTAAAATAATCTGAGAAAAGAGATAGATGGTTTGGATGTACAAATACATCACTGTGGGCCCGCCCACAGAGCTGCCGTTCGGAGGTGGGACGGGCGGGGGTAATACGCAATCCGCGTCCGGAAATAATACCAATACATGATTACCTGTTTTTTTTTTTTTTTTCATCAGAGGCCAATATTAAGCCTCTTAAAGCTTGGTGGATAAAGGGACGGATCTTAACCGTCCAATCAGTGCCCGCTCCACCGACCGAAGACCACGAATTGGCTAGCAACGCTGCCAGCAGCCAGTGGGGACGCAGTTTGGCTAGTCGGTGCCAGTCGCTGACCCGAACAAAATGTATGCGTTTTAATCCACACCGTCCTTCCATTTTTATTGGATCATTTTCTACTTGATCCAAAAAAATGAGGCATATCAGTTATTTGAATGTCCACTATTAAAGAACTCTTAAGGTAAACTGTAATGTTTATTTGACATCTAACTACTTGGTTAGGTCTCATAGGCGTGAATGAAGTGAAAAAACAAATATCAGCATCATCTAAATTTTTGTGGCCCCAGGAAGCTTTTAATAGTGCGTTCAATCAACATTGTTTTATATTATTTTGTCCACTTGAGATTTGGATCCAATTCAATTTTGAGGTCATACCATAAGGGCATGTTTGGTCCGTGGAATAAAATAGCATTGAATAGTATTAGATGGAATTAAAATTGTTATTGCACAATGATTGTATGTTTGTAAATACTATCTTATTTTAGCCATCTTAACCCATGTTTGGGATAAAATTCTTGCCATTGGATTAAGTAAATTTTTGCTTGGTAGACCATGAAATTGTAATCAACAGACCAAATTTACAATGGACGACGTTCACTTTTACACATGAACGTGTCGTGTAAATAGTGTATATGGATGTACGACATGGATAAATACATGCATCAATATTGGGGCCACATATAATAGATTTCAAAGTATATGGAAATCCTATGGGAGACCAAATGCAATTCCATCCGACCTGATCTCAACCTTTATTATCCTCCTAAAATGTAGGATGGAATTTGCACGGGACTAAATGCAATTCTAACCCTCCTAATCTCATTTAATACTAGGCGTGCAATTCTATCCTACTTAAATAATCTCATTTAATACCATGCGCCGAGCGCCTCTAAAATTATATGGAAAAATGAATGGATAGTGTTGATGAAATACATAGGCTTGCAAATCACCGACCACTAGGCATTGGCTACTGGCAGGATCACATCTGGATGTATACATTGTATTTACGTCATACATCCACTTTATTTTAAGGCATGGTTAAAAAAATGAAGCACATATAAATTTTAGGTGGACCACACTAAAGGATATACTAATTATTGACTAATAATATATTTTTTTTAGGGCCACACAAGTTTTGGATCAAGTTGATATTTGTTTTTTCCCTTCATCCAGGTCTTTGTGCCCTTATCAACAGGTTGAACAGTTAATAAACAATGCAGTAGACCCTGGAAAATTTTAATGGTAGGTGTTCAATGACCAATATTTCCTGTTATGTGGTCCACATGAAATTTATATCTGCTTCATTTTTGGGACAACATCCTAAAATAAGCTAAAAAAACAGATGAAGGGCATGGATATACAATGCATACACAGGGGAAGGCCTTATGGTCAGGGTCCCACCCACACCACTGGTTCCATGTGGCAGCCATGTCTGGTCTGTTTAAAGATACAACATAGAAAAAAAATATATTAATCTTGAAATATCATGAAATTTCCGGATAGTTGGTGCAACCAAACGTAGCATAAAGGGAAATTCAAAAAAAAAAAAAAAAAAAAAAAAAAAAAAACTCGTAAAAAAATGAATTAGAAAAAACTCCCCTGAGAATGTAATAAAAGATTGGCGGAGCCGTCCTTATTCAATGGACACTTTATCAGAGATATTTTGACGGTCAAGGATTTCATTAGTTGTATTAGTAGAAGTCCCGTTACATATTAGTATAGATGAGAAAGGCTCACATGATATGTGTCGGTGCCAATAGTCATAGACCTAACAATAAGAGATACCTGTCTTTGCCGACATCAACATGGTTTTATGCTACTGCCCTGTGTGTTGGCCTTTGTGGATGATTAAATCAAGCGGCATATCGAGCTATTAATGCAATACATCCGTACTAATGGGTTGAATGCACAAGAATTCATATCATTAATGATATGAATATATTTAGTTTGTCAGGACTTAGGTAACTACTTGGTGATTTTGGGTAATATTGAAATTATGGCATTCTTCCATTGTTTAGGCCGACATATGAAATGGCCAGTCAACTGCAGCCGCCTTGCCTTTACACTGTCAAAGTAAGGCGCATGATCACTGTTGCTACCATTCAAATCAAATGAGGCTATATATGTTAACGAGGGCCGGTATTCGGGTTTTGTGTGTGGGTATGATGTGCAAAGGCACCGAAGTCTACTTGACTCGAGGTTTGATTGAATTATTAGTGTTCTTTTACATTGAGATGGATAAATTTGAAACTGGACAGGAGATTCAGTTATTCTCTCAATAATTGGGTTGTGCTAATTGTTCAAGCAATTTGTGAAAAGGCAAGGGTTAGCCCTTCCAAATGGAATTTCTTTTAAATTTCTTTTTTTTTTTTTTTTTGCCTTGTGACAATATACATGAGCTTATGAACTTAAATGGACATTTTTTTTTATACCAATAATTTCAGCTCAATATTTTTCAAAGGAACAAGAACGTACAAATAAATAAATAAAGGCCAAACAATGTCAATTTCATTAATATTTGAATATATGGCCCATTATAATCGACAAAGTGTTAATCAACAAAAGAAGCAAATGAATAAAAAAGAAGATAAATACCTAATTCATCGAAACAGACAATTGAAGCGGGTGGTCAACAGGATGTGACCGGATGAGTATGATTAACTAAATCAGAAATTGGATTATCATCATCCTACAACTTAAAGTTGCAGATATTTAATCTATGTATAAGATACTGTAGTAGAAGTTGCTAAGCAGTGATGATCTATCCTAGAATTAGACTAGGCTATGCTAAGATAAATGAGAAAGGTAAATGTAAAGTAGATAGATGTGTTTGGCGTAGGGGCCTCGAGCTTTTCTTCATGTTCTCCTTTTATAGCTTGCCGAGTCAACAAATCCTCACTGGATTTCCTTGCTTATCCTAGATCTTCCGCGCTTCCTGAATAGGGGAATCTCCTGGGCAGATGTGGAACTGCTGGCTTGCATTGGAAAGAAAGGGCTCCAGTCATATCCGGAACTGTTAGCTTCTCAGGTCTTCTTCTCATAGTTGATCTTGCTATAAAGATCTTCATAGCCTACTAAAAGGATTCAGAATCACACCTGAGAACGTCAAGATCCCTCTAATGAAGACAACTAAGTAAAAATTAGGAAACCTCAAGGGTTGATCCTGGACTTAAAAATCGATCGTGGCCACTCATCTGGTGGTTCACCTCTAGCTCTTCCACTTCGAGGTATTAGATGATCCCGATGGTTTGGGAATCAATGTGATTTGACACCTGATACTGATATGTTATCAGACCATATCAAATTCAGTTCTCCCATTCTCTTGATCCTAACTGGACCACGACCATAGGAGCAGATCCTCAAGCTCTCCTATTCTTTTGATTCTGATTAATGTACAACTTGGGACCTGATCTGGCTAATGTATTTGTCTCTCTTGACTTGGGTCCGAACTGAAATTGGATTCACTTGGATATCGGTTTGATCTCCTGATATTCAAAACCTTCTCAAATGCTATAGTCTATAGAGTCTTCAAATGTCCTTGGGAAGACCTCTCATTTTGGAATGACTGGGGGAGATGGCTTTGCTGAGGGTGTCACACGTTTTCTCGACAAGTCTGTTATAGATGTGTTGGGCATGTTGTCTCATTAATTGGCACGATAAACGTGGTCACATTCAGATTTGCTTTCTCGACAAGTATCTTATAGACGTGACATGCACGCTGCCTCTTTAATTGGCATCATAAGCATGGTCGCGTGACATCTGCTGATTCGTTCTCTTAACAATGGGCGTAAGGGTTTGTGCATTCATATTAGTAACATAATGCATATTGTTGAAGGAAAATCAAACGAAGATACTCTCGGTTGAGAGTAGGATTTCTGCAGTACTCACCCCATAGTGTCAACAATAGCAACCTTTCATTGGTCCTTGTCGACACTTTGAAAATGGGTGTAAACAGTCCCCATGTAAATGTGGTTGGAATTTCCTCTGTAATGAGATGATGTTTTGGCTTCACTAGTTCTATACTTTAGTGGTTTATTTTTTATGATATGCACTCTCTCGAATCCTGTTTATGCCCTATTTTTCCATTAATTGTTGTCCTTTGCTTATGAGCTCCTTTCCGCCCATCATCTTCCCTCTCTGTCACCCATCTCTGCTCCTGTTTTCACCTTAAATATCCCATTTATGAGTTGTAAGAAATCTCACAAGTGTGTTGTTAAGAGATGTCTTAAATCTGAGGAAATTCGACTAGCTCAAGAAAGTTCGGCTGAAAGTCCAGCAACAATTTATTTTGGGAACTTCCGAGAAATTTGACTAGTTGAAGGACAGGTTCGATTAGTTGACGTGCCCTTCAACTAGCCCGAGCTCTGGTTCGACTAGTCGGAGGTTACGCAGATTGTGCGCAGACTGCGTAAATTTGAAGCGATTTCCGGATTATTCCAAGTCGGTGCGAAAGTTGGAGTTCCCCAACTATAAATAAGAGTTCCTAGGATGCTCTTAGAGTCATCCTAAGATATTCCAAGGTTTCTTAAACTATTCCAGAGGGTTTCTAGATAGTTTTAGGGGTTCAAAGGGTGTAGCAAAGGGTGAGATTCAAGGTTGTTTGAATCGGGTAAGTTCTTTCTCTTTGTAATTTATGCTTTTATAGTGGATTTCTGTTGCTTTGTGTGGTGGTTTTTTCCCAAAAGGGTTTTCCACGTTAAATCTTTGTGTTCTCTTGTGTTTGCTTGGTGCTCTTGTATTACTATCCTAGATTCATCTTTGTGTGATTCCGCAATACAATCCCCAACAAAGTGATGGTATATTTGTCTATCCCCGTCAATGGTGTTAGATCGGGAAACCGTCATCTTCCTCCTTTTGGACTGTATATAAGTTCGCCTTCAATGCATCTTCCTTCCAATCTCTGCAACCTTCATGTAGTAACCCACAATATTATTTCCTTCAACTAGTGTAGTGTAGACACTTCACCCAAAATGAAAATGAACTACTTTTTAGACATCGACAAAACCTTCGCTAGAAAGCTCGTGAACCATTCTAAATCTAAATCGATTAAATGGGTAGGACCATCGACATGTCATGAGGACGAATGATGGACATTATCAGTAGATCCATATCCCGACCAATTAAGTCCTGATTAATTATCTGGACTCTTAAAAAAATCTTATTTACGCCTTATTTCGATAAAGTTGTCTCCAACCGACTCACAAATCATCGAACATCCAACACAAGTCAAATAAAAAGGGTCCTCGACATCTTTCAGAAGCAACCAACATATCGACAAAATAAAATCCCAGGCTCACTGCGAGTCGACAATGACGTTATCACCCATACTTTTGTTTTGTTTTTTTATTTAACAAGTGTTAATGAAACATTTTGTCAAAGAAAAATGTATTAAGTGGATTATCGGGGCGCCACAAGCCGATTGCAAGCTAACAATTTTGGTCTATAAATTCAATGTTGTGGCTATTATTTTAAGGGGCTCAAAGCAGAGAAAAGTCAGAAAGAAGCTGAGAGAAGCGCCAGGGAAGGGTCTTGTCCTCTGAAAACTTTTGAAATTAATTTCTTACTAACATTAATGCTATGCCGAACTCAGGAGGCCAACATGTAATGCCTTGGTTTTCAGAACCCGAGTATATGAGTCGCATCCCAAAAATCCGAGAGTTAACAGAGTATTAATGATAATTAAATATGATTAAAGTGCAAATAACGGGAATCAAGCATAGCATAAATGTAATCAAGATAAGAATATTATCCTGGCTCACTCAGCTGGGGGCCAAATACAAAAACCTCTAATGTAAAATGTTCAAACAAACTATCACAACGGGGTTTACTGGTTCAAGCCATAATATGCAATTGCTTCCTGGTGCGGCTCCTCATCGTATAACTCTTCCTCGCTTACAGCGGTTTCCAGGTCCACTGCATATCCATTTGCCCCTGTACCTGCATCCTTTGTACGGTTAAACATTGATAAATGTGTGGTCAGCTCAGTATGATTTTTCCTCAAGATTATACACCACCGCCCTAGACAAGAAATAACATAAAAACATCCGGACAACCAAAACAAAGTTGAACGCAGTCTTATTATATTCATGGATGCATGAATGCAATCGTTAACCCGGGGATGCTTATCCGTTCAGAAGTTGGGCTAGTCACCTATGCAATCATCAACCTGGGAATGCTCATCCGGTCGGACTTGGGCTCATCACCCATGTAAAGAGGCTGATCGTTTGCAAAGCACATCACGTGTGTACATCACGTACCACGTAAGGACTGCCTGTCATACATCATGTACGTTAGCGATAGACGCTGGTATATGTTATGTATGCATGATTAGTTAATCCATTATTAATCCAGTTCAATCATCTAATTTCAATAAGCTCAAGGTCACTACGGGGGCTCGTCACCAGCATAGGCCAACGGCTTGGGCATAGTGTCCCATGCATCCATCCCCGACCCATCAATCTACCGCCTTAGGGTGTGTATAAAACCCATCAACACGTGGCCAATCAATTCTCAATACAAAGGAACTACCACCGTATGCTGACTAGGAATGAAGTATTAAATCATTAAATGCAGTGACTAAAATGAGTCGGTATGTATGATTTAAATACGAGTAAACAACGGTGATAATAAATGTTGCTAGATTCATTCCATAGTTAGGTAAGTGGAATCTCTCTATAGATGGTGAAAACCCATATATCAAATGCTACTAATCATAACCTCCATGTTGAGGGTCTAATCTTATCACAATCAGTTTCGTTACACCCTAAGTACAGACTCTCTTTAGGTTGAGGTTCCATAGAGAGATTTCTTTAGTAAGAGTTTTGCAATCAATATGATAATAAGAGGGTTTGGTATGGAAGATCAAACATGATTCAATAATCAAGGTAGATCACATGTACACTTACAATGCAAGAGTCACATAACCACAATGTATCAGTTCTAAGACATGTGCTCAAGGAAACTAAACATATAATTCATATTTTAAGTGACTAGTCAAGTAATTTAGACAAATCTAGCATATACTCTCAAGCCAACTAATCAAGTACTTTAACTCATCTAAAACACGTATTTAACTAGTTAAGTATACTAACTAATTCTAATTAATTCGAAGGCATGAGTCGAGCTATTCACATGTTCAAATCAATTATAAATTATAAGCTTAAGTAAACTAGCCAAGTATCAACCACTTATAAGGCATAAGTTCAAGCAACCAATCGAATGATTTACCATTCCTGGGTCATCATTCGTAATTACTATAAAGCCTACCCTTAGCCTAGCTTTGGGATGGAAAGCCCAAGGGGAAGAAAATCATCACCTTGAAGAGTTGTCTAACCGTTCTTGATTCATGTCCCCATGCACACCTTGTGACCTAAATCACGCAAACGGTTCCCTAAGGTCATTCCCGATGTGATGACTTGTATTAGAAGAATTTTAAATCGCTCAACTACACCACTATGCTGGGGGGTCTTGGGAACCGTCTATTTATGCAGTATACTCAGGGACTTGCAGTACTCATGAAAGTCGCTAATGTATTCACCACCATTGTCAGTGCGGATGCACTTCAATGATCTACCTGTCTCTCTCTCGAACATAGCATGAAACAATTTAAACACACCAATGATCTACTTGTCTCTCTCTCGACCATAGCATGAAACAATTTAAACACACCAAAGACCTCGTCCTTGGATTTTAAAGCATAAACTCAAACCCTCCTAAATGCATCATCTATAAAAGTAACAAAATACAATGCCCCACCTAAAGTTTTTGTCCTCATAGGACCACAAACATCAGAATAAACTAAATCTAATGCATGCACTTTATTAACATGAGAAGCAAATTTAATAAACGAAACTCTATGTTGTTTCGCTGATAAACAATCAAGATAGGTTTTGAGAGGTGTATCTGTCATGTCTGGAAGGAGCCGCTTCTTTGCTAGTAGCTGAAGCCCTTTTTTCACTTATGTGGCTTAGACGCCTGTGTCACATGTCAATAGTTGAATCTTCCGCTGCGTTCAACCCACCCTTGCACATACTGACACTTGCCTTATAAAGGGTGCAACACTTCTTTCCTTTAGCCACGATCAATAAACCCTTGATGAGCTTCCATCGTCCACCAGCAAACCGGCTTTCGTAACCATCATCATCCAACCTTCCCGTCGACATCAAGTTGAGGCGATGGACTGGGATATGCCTCGCATCCCTGAGAACCAATGTGCAGCCCACATCGCTCTTCACACAAATATCACCGACCCATATGATCTTCGATACGCCAGAATTTTTCATTTTCACAGTCCCATAATCACCTGACTTGTAACTTGTGAAGAAGTCTCTTCGTGGAGTCGCATGAAAAAAACTCCCGAGTTTATCACCCAGTCGGTGTCCTGACTTGTAGCCGTGAGATATACATCGTGATCTGCTGAAAGAATAACTACAACGTCGCCATTTAAAGCGACCGTAGTGGAATCTGATTCATCTTCCTTCCATTTTCCTTTCTTATTGTTTTTAACCTTACGACATTCATGCTTATAGTGGCCCTTCTTTCCATAATTCCAGCATTCAACATCTTTTCTGTTACTCGACTTGCCTCTTAATTTATCTCGGGTCTTCCTGTTCTTTCCTCTCCCCCGTTCTTGTGTCACAAGGGCCTCTTGCTGAGCAGACCCCTGAGACTTCCTCCTTGTTTCTTCATTGAAGAGACAGTTGGTTACCTGTTCCATGGAAATCTTTTCGTCTGGCGAAGAGTTACTTAGAGACACCACCAATGTCTCTTAACTGTCAGACAATGAACTAAGCAATAACAAAGTCTGCAATTCATCATCCAAGACCATCTTCATAGAGGAGAGTTGATTCACTATATTGCTGACCTCATTCATGTGCTCGGCCACAGAACCACCATCTTTGAACTTGAGATTCACAAGTCGCCTTATCAGAAAAATCTTATTATCGGCTGTCTTCCTCTCATACAATCCTTCTAATTTCAGCCATAAGCTAGCGGTTGAGGTCTCTGTAGACACATGGTGGAACACAGAATCATCTAACCATTGTCTAATAAACCTCACCGCCTTTCGGTCCATCTTCTTCCAATTATCATCAGACATATCATTGGATTTTGCTGATATGCCTAAAATTGGAGAATATAGGTCCTTGTAATAAAGCGAGTCCTCCATCTTAGCCTTCCATATGGTTCAGTCAGAACTATTGAGGTTGATCATCCTTGATGAGCCACCTTCCATAATTCAAAACCGATCCTACCCGTTCAATGAACTTATCTCTGATACCACTGTGAGCCGTGTCCTGATCGACGGGGCTTGCAGGGTTGCTGATTAGATGACATTACACATTTTGTATATTTTGAAACTTTACATGTAAATTATTGACCTGATAACATGATCATACTCAGGAGACGTACGATTACTTATACGTTTTATATATTTATCCCAGTCTTCCGCTTGCTTAACTTAATCGTCTCTAGAGTATGATATGCTGTTTTTGTTTAATCTCATTCATGTTTAATGTGCTAATACAGATAACATTTAATCATCATTATATATATTGTATAAGTGATGCGTTGGAACTCAGGAGTTGAGCTCCTGCTCGACCCCTAATTTTCAGGGCATTATAAGCCCACCTTAATGTATGCCATCCATCATGTGGGACCCACCATCAATGCTAGTTGTTGTTTATGTGGGGCCCCTCAATGTCTACTACCCATCTCCCATCACGTGGAGTCCACATCTGATGTGTCCATAGTTTGGGACCTACCTTCGAAGTGGATCATCCATTATGTGGCCCACTTTGGATATGGGTCATCTATCATGCGAGACCTTGATGTGGACCGTCCATTACAAGGGGCCGCACTTTGATTTGAGCCATCCATCATGTGAAGCCTACTCCATCCATTATGTGATCCCACCTTGATGTGGACCATTCTATAGGGCCCCAACTTCGGTATGGGTAATTCATCATGTGGGTCCATTATTGATGTAAACCGACCATCATGTGGACTCACCTTCAATGACCATCATCCATAATGCGGGTCCCACCTTTGATGTGGACCACCCATCAAATTGGGCCCACTTGATGTGGATGTTCCGTTATGCTGGGCCACACTTTGATGTAGGTCATCCATCATGGGGGGCCCACCTTGATGTGGACCATACATCATATGGGTCCAACATGGGCCATTCATCATGAGGGCCCCACTTTTGTTGTGGACCATATATTATGTGGGGCCCACTTGATGTGAATAGTCCATTATGCGGGCCACATTTTGATCCGAGCCATCCATCATGTAGGTCCCACCTTTGCTGTGGACCGTTTATCATGTGGGGCCCAACCGTTAATATGGGCCATTCATCATGCGGGCCCACCTTTAATGTCAACCTTCCATCATGTGGTCCCATATTCAATGTCCACCATCCATCATGTGGGTCCCACCTTTGATGTGCACCGTCCATCAGGCAGGGCCTTATGTTGGCTCACCTTCGAGGTGGACCATTCATCATGTGGGGCCCCACTTTCAATATGGGTCATTCATCATGTGGGGCCCCACTTTCAATATGGGGTCATTCATGATGTGGGCCTACCTTGGAGAGAGTGTAAAGAGAAGAGAAAAGGATATGATTGAAATTATTTGAAAAGTTTAAAGGCAAACTTGTCACAAAATTAGTCAAAAATGCCTGTCTGCTTAAGCCAAATAAGCTATTTTTCAAAAAATAATTCATCCCCAACTTATAAAATCAAAGCTTATTTGCCATTTTCTAAACAAATAAGCCATTCAATTAAACTTTTATCAAACAATCTAAAAGCTTTTATATATATATATATATATATATATATATATATATATATATATATATAGAGAGAGAGAGAGAGAGAGAGAGAGAGAGAGAGAGAGAGAGAGAGGCTAATAAGCTCTTATTTGTAGAGATGCCAAATACCCCCTAACACTAAAAAGCAATCCCTTGTACACATGATGTAATTTTCATAACTGGAATATAAAATCATACACTAATGTGACATGGTTGATAATGATATAAATGTGCTCGCAATGCCCACCATTTGATGATTCTCTTGAATATCCGACCTACCTATGTGGTATGTTTTTACCTGTGATGTAGATGCCTCTTTAATCTTTCATGCAAATCATCTCTCTCTCTCTCTCTCTCTCTCTCTCTCTCTCCAAAGAACCAACGGTTATGATTATGGTTCTCTCATGGACACACAAAACAACATTGAAGGAAAACTACATTTCCAGTTGCTAGTGAAATTTTTTCATAAGAATACCAGAGAGATGGTGGTGTTAGTAAATTAATTCATGAGTACCCCATGTTTGGTGCCTTCATAGAAGATTTGACATTAGAAAATATCATCTTTTATTTAGCCTAGCCTTTGCAAAGGTATGTTTTAGTCATAATTGTCACATTTCTTATGTACCTGGACAACTTCGACCTCACATGAGAATTTGGGTGTGGCACATCACATGATTCCCATCTGACTTGGAAAATAGAAACACCTAGATGCACCCAGAGATATTTTAGTCACAATTGCCACGTTTCCTTGTATGTCTCGACAACTTCAACTTCACATCAATAGCTTTGTACCTAAATTCATATGCATGCGAATTTGGGTGTAGCACATCCCATGATTCCCATTTGCCTTGGAAAAGAGAAACACCCAGACGTGCCCAAGTACATTTTAATCAGAATTGCCATGTTTCTTATGTAGCGGGATAACTTCAATTTCACACCAATTGCATTGTATCTGAATTCATACGCATGCGAATTTGGGTGTGGCACATCCCATGACTCCCATCTACCTTAGAAAACAGAAGCACCCAGATGCACCCAAATATATTTTAGTTACAATTACCACGTTTCCTTATATGTCTCGACAACTTCAACTTCACATCAATTACTTTGTACTTGAATTCATATGCATGTGAATTTGGGTGTGGCACATCCAATGATTCTCATCTGCCTTGGAAAAGAGAAACACCCAAATGCTCCCATGTATATTTTAGTCAGAATTGCCACGTTTTCTATGTATTAGGACAACTCCAATTTCACACCAATTGCATTGTACATTAATTCATACACATACAAATTTGGGTGTGGCACATCCCATGATCTCCATTTGCCTTGGAAAACAGGAACACCCAGATATATTTTAGTTAGAATTGCCACGTTTCCTTATATGTCTTGACAACTTCAACTTCACATCAATTGCTTTGTACCTGAATTCATATGCATGTGAATTTGGATGTGGCACATTCGATGATTCCCATTTGCCTTGGAAAAGAGAAACATCCAAATGCACCCAAGTAATTTTAGTAAGAATTGCCACGTTTTCTATGTATTGGGACAATTTCAATTTCACACCAATTGCATTGTACCTGAATTCACACACATACAAGTTTGGGCGTGATACATCCCATGATTCCCATATGCCTTGGAAAACAGAAACACCCTGATGCACCCAAATATATTTTTAATTAGAATTGCCACATATCCTTGTATGTCTCGACAATTTCAACTTCACATCAATTGCTTTGTACCTGAATTCATCTGCATGCGAATTTGGGTGGGGCTCATCCCATAATTCCATCTTCTTTGGAAAAGAGAAACACCCAAAGGCACCGAAATATATTTTAATCAGAAGCCACGTTTTCTATGTACCGGGACAACTTCAATTTCACACCAATTGCATTGTACCTGAATTTATATGCATGCTAATTTGAATATGACACATCTCATAATTCCAATCTGCATTGGAAAACCGAAAACCAAATGCACCCAAGTATTTTTCAGTCAGTATTGCCACGTTTCCTATGTATCGGGACAACTTTAACATCCCATCAATTGCATTGTACCTGAATTCACATGCAAATGAATTTGGGTTTGGCACATCCCATCTGCATTGGAAAAAGGAAACACCCAAATACACCCATATGGGTGGTTAGGTTCCTTTAACTATGACTTGAAGCCAACTAACTTTCAATTTGGACCTGCCAACTCAAACTAATGTGGTCATCTACCATGTACGGTTCCAAGGTTTGAAAGCCTAGATAAAAGTGGAAGGTTCTATGTCGTGGGCCGTTGATCATAAAAGATGATAATGAAGCTTGACATAAATGTTGGATGCTTTAATTGATGACTTAAATTATTAATGTCCAAAATACACCTACCGTATTGAAAATCCCTCTCATGTCCTTTCATATCTTAGGTCGAGAACTCTTTTAAAAATTAATTGTGGGGGGTAACAACGTCCAAAACGATTGGTGTTATATAAGACAGATAATATGAAGTTTTATTTCGGAGAGGTGTGCTACGATACATCTCGACGTATTGCAATAAGGATGCATCGGGGCTTTAACTTTTACATCTATGGTCATATTTCAATGATCCAAACCGTTTATATGACGGGCCTCACCTTGTATGGTTTGTGTCAAGTAAGTTAGAAAATATTATTCGATTATAGCATTCTGACCATTTGAGTTTTGACTCTTTACTTTGAATCTAGACGGTGTTCTTCAACTTTTATGAATCAAAGGTTGAGATATTTCAATCCAACGTGAGGTTGGGTTCATTGAAAAAGACCCTGATCCAATGGCTGAAGTCCAATCATATACTATTGTAATACATGAAGATGTATTCTAGCAAACCTCCATTTTGGATCCATGCCGTGGAATCTCCTGATCTTAACTAATTGGATGGTAGCCCAGAAACAGATGGTCCAGATCAAACCAATAAAATATTCACCTATTGCAACCCCACGATTTTACAACGGAGGGGATGTTTGGTGCATAACCCATTTATGATGGGGCCCACTAGATGAACTATTTTTATGTGGGCCCGAGTAAAAAAAAAAAAAGAAAAGATTTTTAAATTTTTTTTTTTTTTTGGTTCTTTTGCTAAAACAGTGATGGCCCACCATAATGCTTATCTGGCATCATCATGGGATAAAATGGGTAAGATCAAAGACACCATCAAATGCAGGCATGTGGTTT
This sequence comes from Magnolia changhungtana, assembly GCA_030180095.1. Lineage (NCBI taxonomy): Eukaryota > Viridiplantae > Streptophyta > Magnoliopsida > Magnoliales > Magnoliaceae > Magnolia > Magnolia changhungtana. The sequence continues at coordinate 11,067,899 of JASAUF010000662.1, forward strand.
GAGAAGGTATTTGTGATGGATGATGGGACCACAGCCATTGAAAGCAGGTTGTATTGTTCATGTGTGGGACCACATGGATTCTGCATTACGAGAGGTAGGAGAGGTTGGCTTAAAACCAAAGTGATTTTGAGAAAAGGGTGTGAAACTCAAGTGAAAGACAGGTGTCTAATTACAGGTGAGAAGGTAGCTTCATAGCCCATGTCCTTCTCATTCACCACCCTCATGTGATACCATTAATCACAATCCAAGTTCCCACCAACGGCTGTGATTGGAACAATGAATGCAGCTCACGTTCTATGCATGTTTTGGCTCACGTTCATCATTCAACAAAAGAAGAGAGCAATTCAATGTGATCTGGTGGGCCACTGCGGTGTGAGATTTTGTAAGGTGGGCCTATGATTCACTCATCTGAACCGTTGATTTGATACTGTGATGGTGACATTGTGGTGGGTGATGCCCAAAATGTCATTATATTGGAAGATCATGAACCTTCAATCAGTGACTTACAAATAGATGGCTGTGATATTTTGATCAATGTACTGGATAACCAAACTATGTGGGACCCACATCTATGGAGAGAGGGAGGAAATTATCTCTCAGAAAAGGACACTGCAATTCCTTCTTAGTATTTTTATTTTTCATTTTTATTTTTTATTTTTTACTCTCTTATAGATTGCTTCTGTTCTTCTTCTTTCATTTTAAAATTATGAAAGAGATTTGGTTCAGAAAGTTGTTCGAAAATTCCAAATTTACCAAAGGAATCTTCACGCAGGTAATGCTTTTTGAGAACAGAAATCACCAAATATTCTCATATATCATTTTTTTTCTTTTAAAAGTAACAAAGTTAGGAAATTTTTGGGCCCACAAGGTATGCATATGACATCTAACCTATCAAACATATGCACTCAACCGCAATAATCAGATGGACTGAAAATCATTTTGATTGAATTGCTAGTTATGCTAGGCGTGTATTTTGAAGTTTTTAAGTGGTGTATATTATTTAGTTATTGTATGGCTCATCTTATATTTAGATTGACTATGTTTATTTTATTTTAAAATTTCACGAATATCACAGTAAATTACATATATTGGATGGGTTGGATATTATAAAAATATCACATGGGTCCTACAATTCTCCACTTCAGACTTTCTAAAGGAAAAAAATGCATAGCCGGCATTATGGCAATCTCACCACTCAGAAAGCACTAGCAAGTAGAGGCATTATTTGATAAAATCTTCATTTGTGAGTAAAGGTTCCCAAATTGAATTGTTACTTAATTGCATTGTCTATTGTTTTAACACATGGTGTGGGTCAAAACAACCTCCCTATTATGCCAAGCCAAATGCCATTTGGGAAGGGCTGGACCAGTCCCAAGTCATTGAGTGACAGCTTGGAGTATTGGTCCAATCTAGTCCAATTATCTAGTGGGCCACCATTATAAATAGTTTGAATGTATTTGGGAATGATTTTCACTCAACGTACATGTGTAATTTAAAGACAATCTTTATTAAGATTATGTGTCAATTCTCAAAACCATTTATTTGACCGCCCTCAATAGGGGTGGAGGGAATTCCTTAAAATAAATTCTTGGATTGGACCAGTCAAAACCTTTGATCATTTCACTCATTTTCAGGTAGGGTTGGCCCTGCATGGCGTGGCCCTGTAGGATGGGCCATGGCGATGCGTTCTTAGCCTGTTAAGGCCAGGTCTTACTGAACTAGACTACGCAAGGACCTTGACCCAGCCCTAGCCCGGCCCATTCTAATTTTTATTTTCTATTTTCTGCGACATTTCAGGCCTGTTTGGATACCACCAAATAAAATAGTTTTTCTACTTACAGCAGTATATAAGCAACTTACTTGAGATAAGTACGTTCGGTTTGAGATCAATTAAAAGTAACTTTTTATTTAAAGTTAATCACTTCAGCTTAGTAAGCAAAAAACCAAGATAAGCTACTTGAGACGTAAGTAGCTTAAGAAACTTACAATCCAAACGCCCCCTTCTTGAAAGATCTTGAAACACCTCAAAATTGAAAAAGCATCTAAATGAAATGGGAATTTTCACTTCGCTTTCATCATAAAGAAGAAATTCTAGCCTTTTCTTGAACCAAAATTCTAGTCATTGGCAGATGAATAGAAGAAAAACATGCCTTTTAAGCTTCACATATCCCAGCTAGAGAAGCCTTAGCTTATGGACCAAAACACTAGAAGAATCTCAGACTTCTGATATGAATTGAGTGACGAATGCCACACTTCAGTGCAAACTCTCATCTTTGGTGCTTCAGGGTTCATTTCTTGATCAATCCATGATGGGTCCCACACTGCTGCATAGACAGATGATCTGGACTGTCCATCTGATGCACACTGCAGTGGATGGGCAGATATACAAGTAACAAATCAGCTGGACATGCCTGTCCATCTAAATTATCTAATTAACGGCCTCCAAATGGATGATGGTTAAAGCAAATATTGGTCCACCTTCAAGGGGGGAAGTCAGATGACTAGGATTTCAACATCTATGATTTTCATATAGTTACCTATCAGCAAGATGGACAGTCATGATCATCTGATTGCGCAGCCACATGAGCCCATGATTTGGATGAGCCAAGAAATGGCTAGAAATATCAATAGACTGGGCTGACATACTAAGGCCGAGGACCCGACCCAGGCCTAATATTTAGGCCGTTTGTTAATCAGGTCAGGCTCAGGCTATATCAAAGAGGCTGAACCTATCCCAACTTGCTTAAGGTTTCAAGGGCATTTTGTCAATAACATGCATCATTAGGCACACCTAACGAACAGCCTAGATATTGCACTAAAGAGGATGCCCGGACCCAGGCTCAAGCCTGACTTAGACCCTTGCCATGCGTCGTCCTAATAGTTTGGGCTTGGCCGTGGGCTTGTTTGTTTTGGCCCATCATGGGCTCGGGTCTAACTCAGGCATAGATTTTATTTTTCAGGCTGAGCTTGGACAGACCTTGGCTCGACCTGAATCTGACCGTTGATAGCCTAAAAATGGACCCTCAGGTGGATCGAAGATAACTAATTTTTATAAAATACTTCCAACTTATTTTTGTATTTTACCCTTGGGACAAGTTGTCCTCTCTCTCACAGCTATTGGGCTGTCCACTATGTCCATCCATTGCACTGGCTCATATTAGTATGTGATATCAAAAATCAAGCACATTCAGAACTTGAGTGGGCCACACCTCAATAAAAAGTGTGATTGAATGCCAATGGAAACTTTATATCGTGCTTGATTGTATTGTCCCTTCATCTTGGTAGGAATGACTTTATGAATGGTTTGGATTGCATGAAAACATCGCGGTGGGCCCAAATCCTTGCAACATTGGTTTTATACAGTGTCGCGAGACAGCCCAATCTTGTGGGGCCCACCAAGTTGGACATGTGAAATTCACTATGTCCATTAGGTTCTATCCTGTATTCTAAGACGTGGAAAAGAAACCAACAAAATCCACACCTGAGGTGGGTCACACTACAACGAACAATAGGGATGAGATGTCAACCATAGGTTTATATTGGGAGACACCATGGGCACCCAAGAGCATTGCCAACGCTTCTGTGAGGGAAAAGACATTTTGTGCTTGAGATCCAATCCGTCCATCGACCACAACACCCCCTTGTCTACCCTTAATCCCAAAATTCAACACTCAAGGGGATCATACCTAAACCGCAAAGTTCACATGTTATGGCCTACTTAAGTTTTGGAATAGCGTGATTTTTGGGGAATGCTTTCAGCCTAATTAGGCAAGTTAGATGAAGATAGAATGAAATATAGACAGCTCTGTGGGCCCTGTACAAAACCAGTGGTGGGCATTCCATACCAACTGTTTCCTATGGTGTGGCCTATCTGACCTTCCTATTGTCATGACTTCTAGATCCCCATATGAATTAGAGGCAGCGCACCTGATGAGTGGGTCGAATCAAACAAATGTTTGACCCACGTGGTGGTAGGTTACTCATAGCCAGGCTAGCCCAGTTTTGGGATTTTCATTGCCAGTATGAGAGTGTATCTCTAAGAGTTATTTTAATACTTCAGTAGAATACATGTAATGCGTATAAACTTAAATGCAGAACCGATTCAAATATACTTTAAAAAGAGTTTCAGGTGTAAACTATTTACATGCCATTCGGTTTAGCTTTTAAGTAATAATCTGTGTCATCTTGCGCACAAACACGCCTCCCTTACGCACGTATGCAAGGAAGGCCCCACCTTTTATCTGGATCAATGACAACATCCATGGAGGGCCTTCTAGTTAGAGGACTGTGTTTTGGTTTCTTGGAGTGCACCCGATCATCATGTGGATCCCATTAGTGGATCTCATGATCATGGCCCACTACCCTAGGTGACCTAGTACTTTAAATTTTGCTTATTATTGTTATTAGGAATATCATGGACAATTTAGATTACTTTGATTAGTTGTTATTTTTATTACTTCATCGTCAAGTAATAGGTTGCGTACATGACGTGAGTTTTGGGGTATAGGGTTTTCTTATAAATAGGCATTTCTTGTAGATTTTTTTTTTCCTTTTCTTTTCTTATTGAAGATTAATAAAAATTTCTGCGTTTTTCTACTCCTTTGAGCCTTTGAGTTGTGGAAATCCAATTGGGTGTGAAACTCTTCCTTCATCGAAAGATTGATTACTGTGGTGCGAAACCACATCTATACCAATTCGCTTCCATCTTTTAATATCCATACTTCTCATATCTTACAATCATCTGTGCTTCAAATCCGTCCTTTATTACAACAATTTTCATTTTTACAGTAGAATTCTAAAATCTAGCCCTACAGGAGGGCTGAAACTTGACGAAAAACCATGCACCAACCGCACATCGGATCAACCCAAAAATTGAAAGTTTTGGAGCCCTTCCCTAACTGACTAGACTCAAGGAGTCAATTTTTGGAATCGGGGCCCCCTGCGCACGTGTGTCAGGCTTGGCCCGCTGTCCGTAGGCGTGGACTGTCATCAGGTTCAGATTTGTTACCTATTTCATCCCTCTTGTACCTATTTTCCATAACCCTAACCCTAGATTACATTATTTTCAATTTGTTTGCTCCTTTTTAATCATAGGGCTCTCTGAACTGAAACCGGTGAATCCCTTAGATTAGGGACAGATTGTTGTGCATGTGTAGATGAATTTACTGCCCTTTGAGTATCGTTTGATTCATAATTTTTATTAATCCAGCCCTAACATGTGTAGGTCTAAACCCGCATAGATTCTCCTTGATTGAATGTTTGAACTTTTGTGTGGGATATGGAATTTGTGTAATTGTTTATGAACTAATGTGATTTTAAGCCTGAAATCTTGCACATCATACTTGAATTTCATGTCCTGCATCAATCTGTTTGCAAATAAATAAATTGTGTTGGCTTATCTTGTAAAGTATTTGCAGTATGTAAAATAATAATTCACACAACATAGAGCTTGCAGTAAATCTTGCCAAATTCATCAAATTACTTTAAAATGACTTGATTTTTTAGAGCCCTAGGACCACATCAAAACATTCACACATTGAACAGATTGAATGTCCTCCACCTATCACAATGGGCCCTAAATGCAATACGAAAGTTTTTAATGATGGATGTCCTATCCTTCTCACTGGTCTATTTGATGATCAATTATGCATTTTTTAAGAGTATAAAGGGAAGCATATGATAGAGTTGAATGTAACATACACATTATAGTAAGTCCCACACTTCATGAGTGTGCATCAACCGATGTGTTCTATTATGCATGATGCCATTTTAACTATAAGGACTGTACATGTAATCTGAAATATGGCTCTTTACACGGTTTTAGATTACAGCTAAAAGCTGTAATGTGCTTACAATGGCTTTACAAGCAAACGCATGTATCCAAACAGCCCTTGCAATCCAATCACCTGTAATCCCTTACAGAAGATAAGTTGGTGAAAATTAACCGAATTAATGAGGTAATTTAATAAAGATCTTTCTCAAAAAGGTACTGAAATGTAAATTCTGTAATCCTTGGGTAGTGATCTATAAAAATCTCTAAGGAAAATAACAAAATAGCTTATTACCGTGAATAAATTGGAAATCTGAATCTTCTCCACTGAAAAATGACATCTTTATACCCCTCTAATTGTAGCCAAAATTTCCTCCAACAAAAGTCTTAAGGGCCTGTTTGGGCACCACTTAAAACATGAGTTCATCTCATTTTAATTAACTACAATATGTATAGAGATCCTGATTGTTGGTTATCAAGATGATTTTTAGTCTCTACCAAAAGAAATGTGTTCTCTAATACATAATTACGATTAACTAAAATGAAATGGAACTCACTTTTAAGTGGCACCCAAACAGCCCCTAAATGGTCAAGAACAAATCAATAGATAGATGTAGATACTACAGACATAAAGAAGAGCATCATGTCATCCACTCCCTCTTTCTTCGATGCATTTGGAATTTGGATGCAATATTTAATTGAACTGCATTAATTAGTCTGGGGTAGTGGAAACAACCAAATTCCAAGTACTTTGCATTCATATTTAGGATCTCCATTCCAAATCATAATTATGTCACTTTCAAGCAACGTCAGGAAACAACATTTCTATTTGCCATTTCCTTCTATTAAGCTAGTTGTTTGCAATTCAATCCCCTTCTGCATCATAATGCAGCCTTTCCAATTCTCTTCAACAGCATGCATCATAACAGGTTTGTGGGATTGGAACCCACCAACTGCACATGATGGATTCAAATCAGTAGTAATGTTGTGCACTATACAACTTAGCAATCGTTGTAGCTCTATACAACCAAATTAAACAGGAAAGACAGCTACCAGGACGTGCTATTGCAGCAGCATATGAGAAACTAGAGAACAGGGGTGTTAGTAACACAGACCTTCCAAGTAAAGCAAGCATGAACTTGCACGGGTCCACTAACTGTATCAAATTACAAACAATTGCAGTTAAAAAACGGATCAGACTCATCAAAGAAGGGATCTTTTTATGTACAAAAGAAAAAAAAAGATTGTCGGCAATCCCATCTGCCCTCAACCTGAGCCTGTGTCAAGTACAGGGAGCCTGCAGTGTAAACTGATGGACTTATCTGTTTGCCGTGTGCCTGGGATGAAGAACTGGAATATCACAGTCAGGCAAGCACCTTGTGGAGCTATACCTGCAAAGCAAAGATATTAGCAGCTCATAAGAAGGATTAACATCAAACTCTTTTATTTTATAAAATAAAGGCCTGTTTGATGTGCCTCGTAATGGAAGAAAATTGGATGTGGCCCTATCCATGTGCATGTTGCAGAAGCTGAGCCATTTGGGGAATCATGCAAAGCACAAATGCCAAGATATTCCAGACAATCCAATCCACAAGATGTGGCCCGAAATGAGAACGTGATGATAATGGGTTAGACCCATTATGAGAGCTTTGCTAAGCCAACACGCATGCAATAAAAAACTCATGTAAATGCCACACTTGTGCCAGCATGGAACGATAGGTCCGAGATCTCCATCCATCAGAGCAGCACCACTATACTGATACCCTAGGCTGAAGTTTTCTAACCCAACCACCTGTTTTTATTGGGGCCCACATGATGAGTGGACCAGATTTATTTTTGGGAAAACATATACAAGGTCAGATCAACTTGATGGATGGATTGGATCTCACACCTGTGTGCCTTGCTGGCACATGTCTGGCGTGCACATGAGCTTTATTGCACATGCGTGTGCACTTAACAAAGCTCCCCATTATCATCCCATTATCATTCTGTTTGGTGGACTCAAACTACCGTCCACAGCAGGTAGACATTCCAAACAGGCCCTAAATGTGAAAAAAAAAAAAGGGTTGATGATTTTTGAGTTTAATACAAACATCACGACTCATTAGCCAATTAAAACAACAAATCAAAAGATAACCACCAAACTGAGCCTGAGACATGGGAAATTGATGGCAACCCATTAACATTTGCATCCAACTTCCTTTACGCAGAGTGCTTACCATAGAAAGCACAATCTGGCTTGGCCAAATGACATTGCAGGCTTTTGGCAAAGTGCTTCATGCTTACTTGCTGTCCAGTTAAAAGAAATGAAGGATGTAAAGTTCAAGAATGTAGTAAGATGTGACAGGAGAGACATAATTATAAAAGGAACCAGAACAAACCACAGATAAAGCTTCTCCCCTCTGTAGTGCCATTTCAGTGCGAGCTCGAGCACTCAAGTTTTGATCCCCAGCTGGAACATCAGCTGAAAAACAATCAATGCATGTGGTTAGTGCTAACATATTCTTCCTTTTGCAGTGCATGATGCAGAGTTCTTAAGCATAAAAAATAAAATGAAGATTTCTCGCCCAACTTCTTACATCCTACATAATCAAATGAAAGTATCCAACTTCTTAAAAAGTCAGTCCACTTCTTAAATTGCAGTGTTGAACACGTGCATCAAATGAACATGATTGATATAACTACAAGGAAAAAACCTTAATTTAAAGCTTTCTTAGGTATTATCTACGGACTATTTATATAGATTCAATGTAGTTCTATTTGTCTATAGACATTTTCTAATTACTTTTTTTTATTTATGAACTAATGTTAATAATTTCGCTTTCAATATCCCCCCAGAACCATGGGCATGATGACATTGTTTATTCCTGCACCATGTTCGAATGTACCAATTATCATGATTGAATCATGAACTAAATCTGCTTTTAACTTCAGTATCAGATATAGGGTGACATTTAGCATTCTTTGACATGTGACTGAATAAATGTAATTCTACAATTGATCGCTATCGAAGCATTCTTTCTGGATGGGAAACAATTCCTATATTCTGCCAAACACATCCATATGTAGTTACTGTGAAAAGGAGCTAATTTGTGCCATTCAGCTCAAACAGCACAGCCAGTTAGTACAATCATTGAATCAATGCTAGTCCAAGAGAAAATTCCAATCACCTTGAACTCCAAGAACTCTCAATTTGCGAAATTCAGAACCAACGGTTATTAGAGTAGTAGAAACTTGTAAGTGGAGATCCCCATATTGGCTGATGGAGACGTTAAGTAAGTCACCAACATGCTTGAGGCGGTCTACCAGATTTTGCAACTGAAGTAGATCGGGAACCTGAACCAGAGTCTGTAATGCAAAGGCCAGAGGGAAGTCAACACGAATGCAAGTTGCATCATGACTACACAGCTTGCAAAATTGTTTGAGAATTTTAATAGAAAATAGAAATGATTAAGACCTGGGGCATATCCTGGGCCATGTCAAGGGCAGACTGGAGTTCAATAACATCAGACCGAGACAGTGGCTTTGAAATAGGCACATCTTGGATTACTGCTGACTTATAACCCTGAAAGAATAGCATCAAAAGACAGCTCATGTGAGTTTTACAAGTTACAGAATTTGGCTCCAGTGGCAGAGCTCATGGTTTTGATAATGGCTCCTATAATGGTTATGGTCCCACGCTATCATGTTATGGAAGGCATGCTTGATGCTTGACCTGAATTACTAGCATTTGCATTTGAGTCGGCACTCACTGGCAGGGCCCAACTTTCAGTGATCTAGATTGTTCACCCGGTATACCACATAGTGGATGGATAATCCTAGTTACCTAAGGACTAGAAGATCCTATTGATTGGATAACTTGAACTGTTTGATCAAAGGGATTTTTGTTCCATTGTCCATCCACGGTGGGTCCACCACAGGAACAAACAATATCACTAGATGCTTGACCATAATAAAGAACTGGTAACTTGGACGAAGCATTGTACAATGGCTACCATAACCATGGTTACATCTGGTATAATGGGCGAATGCCATTAAAGATGAGATAATGTCCACTGTACTTGATAACTATTTTGGGTTGTTATAACACCAGTATTATAATTTTCATATATTTTTTAATGTTTCCAAAGGGACACCAAACAGTACAATTTGTATTACTGCATTTCAAATTGAGAATTGATCACACACAGGCATGGTACCACAACTTGTAGTACCATACCATATTTGCCTCCCACATGTCACTTTCATAGGACATAGGTATCATGAAAAAATCAGGTCCCACCATAATGATCACCTGGGGCAAAAATTAGCCCATTTCGAGGGCCACACCATCAGTACTGAAGGATAACTGACAGTCTGGCTCAACACACAATTGTGGCCCGCCTAGTGAGAGGATCAACCTGATTTTCAAGAAGGGTGATCTTCATGGTGGGGCCTGTCATTTTCATGATACCAATGTCCCACACGAATGGTAGGCTCGTGGGAAAGATGGTATGGTACCACAAGTTGTGGCAATGTTGCCTAAAGAATTAATTCTCATTCAAAATAATAAAAGTTGGTGTTGTTTCATACTTTGCAAAACACTTGAGGAGGCTTTATTGTGCCTTTCCTTGTGGGCAGGTTTAGTCCCACATGAAAAGTTTACAAAAGGTGGAAGGCTTATAAGCATTTCAACACGTATTGCTTGGAGAAATCGCAAAACTTGCTTCTATGTACAACAGGCCTAGCCTGACAGCTGAGTTGGTGAAAAAATCAGTTTAACTGGGTGCATGTGCACGATGCTAAGGTAGAAAAGGAGCACAAATCTCAGCCTAGTAGTTTGGGTGGGTCCTTTCCTTCACACTTTTTTCTCTTATTATTAAAAACTTATCTATTCATTGTAGCCCACTTCTTAGACTGTCACCACATACGAGACGCATCCCTTGGTTTATGGGCATATCCCAAGAAGTATGTGAACCATTCTGTTCACAGGCATATTATGTATTATCCCCTATAAATAAGATGCTTTTGCTCCGACTTTTACAATTAACATGAAAAAAAAAACTTTTTGCCTTTCGATTTCGGACTGTATCCTGGCCCGGGGATAGTGCACTTAGAACCTATTGCACTAGCTAATCTACCAAGAAAGAACTATCTCAAAGAACCTAGAACCTATTGCACTAGCTAATCTACCAAGATGCCTTGACCCACAAGAACTCGTATTCATCTTCCAGCTCTCCTGTACACCCTCTGTTGATTCGGCAATTTCATGCGTGCATTCCTTCTTGAGTGTTGATTGATTATTATCCAACTATTTCCCAATACCATTCAAACTGCGGGTGATCTATGTATTTAGCACATCCTAAAGTTTACAGTTCACACTGATTGGACAATCCTCACCATCAAATTGGTGACCATCAAACAGATAAGTAAAAAAGATATGGTCAATAGGCCAACTTCAAGAGATCTGCACGATGGTGGCTGGTATACCATTCTATCACACCACAACAATGGCTGTTGAAATAGTTATAAAAGCCTACATTGGATACAAAAGAACAGTGAAAATAACAGTTACATTTAAAAAAAGAAGCCCATAGATAACACCATTAAATGGTTTAGGTGGTAAGTGATTTACAGGTATAAATAATTTACAGCTTGTCCTGTTTGGCTGTAAGCTGTAAATGATTTACAGGTAAATGATAGTCTGTGTTTGGATAGCCTGTAAATTGCTTAAGTGCTGTAAATGGAGAGCCAATCTGTCCATTTATAGCTGTTAGGCTGTCAATGGAGAGCCTGTAAATGAAATCACAGCTTTTTGCCTGTAAATCAAATGGGGCTGAAAGCTGTAAATGATTTACAGCCTGTAAATCATTTACAGGCATTTTTCAGCATCCAAACACAGAATGTAAATCATTTACAGTTAGTCCCATTGAGAGGCATCCAAACGACCCCTAATACTGTAGTAAAGGTCTATAACGGAATTGGAGGCCTGATGCATCAGCCTCACAGCACAATTGTCAAGAAGGATTAGGCTAGGCATTGGAACAAGCACCTTGGTCTCGAAAGTGAGGAAAGGCATGGGCTGGAGGGAGCCAGGGGGGAGCTTCTTGACGAGCTTGATCTGGAGGCGGTCACCACCCTCAATGGTGAGGCTGCTGCGGAGGGCGCGGTGAAGGAGGCCGAGGTCAATGGCGAAGGCAATGCGGTCATCATTCTGGCTGGAGATACGGTAGTCTTCGAAGAGGGTCTCCTTGCGGAACTGAGCTATGGATTGAATGCCGTCCCCGTTCAGGAGGTTGTGTAGGAATATAGCATGGTCCCTGGTCAGATACAGATGGCACACCCTCCCAATCTTGTCTAAGGATGGCACAAATCCTATTCCAACAAAACGAAAAACGCGTGTGCATTTTCATTCAAGCATTTAAACAAACAATTGAAATGCATGTCAGAGACACAGATAGATAGAGATAGTACTCTTCTCAAGGAGGTTGACGCCATGGTCGGTGAGAATTGCTTTGAATTTCATCCCTCTTTCTATTTGCTTCTACTAACCAAACGGTCTGGCTTTTCTCCGCTGCAATTTTCGAATGCTTTCATTCGACTCTCCACACTCTTTTGAGTATTTGACTTTGGCGCCCTTTTCTGGAACCAGATTCGTTGACGCCACGGACGCCGATTGTGTGGTGACCATACCACCACCGACCTACGCTGTGGCACGACGGACTGTGGGGCCCACCTCGATGTATGTGCTTTATCCACGCCGTCCATCCGTTTTTCCAACCCATTTAGGCCATGAACTACCGTTGAAAAGCTTTTTCTTTTTATCGTGTGACCTTATGAACAGGTTGGATGACCAATAAAACATGACTGTGGGCCCCATAAGGGTTTCAACGGTTGATGCCATTAACCCATTATTTCGAGTGGTGTGGTCCACTTCAGCTTTGAATATGTTTTTAAATTTGGGATTGTGGTTAAAATGAGCTGGCAAAATGGACGGACCGCATAGATAAAGTACACACATTATAGTGGCCCCAGAGTCTTGCTGCCATAGATTTTGGTGCTGGTGGACACAGATTAGGTACTACCCCACCGGGACCTTGCAACAGACGGACTGCATGAGTTTTATCCAACCCATCCATTTATTTTGACAGATCATTTTAGATGATGACCTCAAAAGGGAGACAAATCGAAGGCTCAACTGCACCACACTCGAGGAGACAATGGTGATTGAATGCCTACCATTGAATTGTTTTTTTGGAAGTTATAAAAAATTTAGATCACTGATATTTACCTTTTCCCTTCATGCAGGTCCACCTGACCTTATGAATATGTTGGATGGTAAATAAACATCACACTGGATCCTAAAAATTTATGGGCATCATTGCCACCCTATAGAATCCACTTCAGCCTTCAATCTACTCATTTTTTGTATCATTAATTAAAATAATTAGTCAACAATATATGTACAGAATTAAAAAATATATGACGGTGGGCTCTGCAGACCCCTTCACAGGATTGTTCTTCTCTAGCTAAGTTCTGGTGGTGGTGGTACCCAATCTCTGTGGCAAAATCCATGTGAGCTGAGTTGGGTGAGGTCCTAAGGTGGGAAGACTTAATTGGACAACATACCATTGTCTCAGCAGGGCACATAAAGTATGTGAAACTAGATTGACAGTAAGCTCAGACAAGGACTTCTATTTGTCCGGCCCATGTGATGCTATGATAGATTCACTTTGGAATGGATTAGGGCCTGTTTGGGAGCGTGGATTTGCAAACCCCCGTGGATTCGAAACCCTCAGGATTGGAAACACCTTGGATTTGAAATCCTTCTAATTCGTTTGGCACCTTGGAGGGTGAAGCAACTTTAATCCAAAAGTACTTATGCATAATATATTTATAAGGGTTTGAATTTAATTACTAAATCAACTTTAATATCTCTAATTAGTGAGATACGTAATTTTCGACACAATGGTTGGGATAAGCTCACTGAAATATATGTTTTGCATGAAAATGATGAAATTCCAAGTCTCGGATGAGCCATAAGCACAAGATCATGTCCGAGTGACTAACCAACAATTTTTAACCGTTAATCAACATGGACAATGTTTGGACAGTGTTGATCATCATTAGTGGGCCATGTGCCCAATAGAATGATAGTGTATAGTGACACACATGTCACACCTGCAACCATTGAAATGATTTTAGGGCCCGTTTGGCGGGTTGGATTGGAAGGGATTAGATGTTAGTGGAAGGGATTGGATGGTAAATCCCGGGAATGGCCGGGCGTGCCAAACAGTGTAGGTGATCTGATCCAAATCCGATGGATCTTCAAACAATCCACTGACAACACCATCATTACCTTTAAATCCCATCCAATCCATCCTAATCCGTTCAAATTAGCTTGCGATGTGTTTGGTTCGTGGGATTGGAAGGGATCGGAAGCTTTAATCTCCGGATTGACAGGGCGTGCCCAACGGACTGGATGTATCAATCCAGGGATACAGCAATCCCATGGATCTCAAGACAATTCGCTGACAACACCATCATTACCTAGAAATCCACGCCATCCACCCTAATACCATTCACTCCCTTCTAATCCACTCGGCCAAACGGGCCCTTAGGTGTTATCTATGCTCTCGCTATGGATTGCAAACCCCTCGAAGAGGGGATTTGAAACCCCCTTGATTTGAAACCCTAGCTACTTTATGCTCTCAAACTAGGGGATTTGAAACCCCATAAAATCTCCTTCAATCCACCCACGGTAGCCTTCTACAGTGAGAAACTTAGTGATGCATGCAAGAAGTGGTGTACATATGAGATCGAGTTGTACGCGGTGGTCCAGGCACTGCGACATTGGCGAAATTATTTGATTCAAAGGGAATTCATGCTTTACACGGACCATCAAGCCCTCAAATTTATTAATAATCAAGCTAACATTAACCGCGTGCATACTAGATGGATCTCGTTTTTACAGGAATTCACATTCGTGCTAAAGCATAAGTCAGGGCAACAGAACAAAGTAGCCGATGCGCTGAGTCGCTGTGCAACTTTGCTAGTCACTATGAGTAATGAAGTTGTCAGGTTCGATCGCCTCAAAGACATATATGCCGACGACGACGACTTCAAGGATGTATGAGTTAGATGTCAGGAAGGTCACCCCGGTGACTTACATATACAAGACGGGTTCCTTTTCAAGGGAAATCGACTATGTATCCCAAAGAGTTCGCTAAGGGAACAGATAATCCAAGAGCTACATGGAGGCGGCCTCAGTGGACACCTTGGGCGAGACAAGACGCGAGCTCTTGTGGAAGAACGGTATTACTGACCGCAATTGGTACGTGATGTGGGAAAAGCAGTCCAACGCTGTTATATTTGTCAGACTTCCAAGGGGCAATCTCATAATATGGGCCTCTACACCCCGTTACCCGTGCTTGACGGTCCTTAGGAGGATTTATCTATGGACTTTGTGCTTAGTCTTCCACGAACACAACGCGGCATGGATTCGGTGTTCGTGGTAGTAGATCGTTTTTCCAAGATGGCGCACTTTATTCCATGCAAGAAGACTCTTGATGCAACACACGTGGCGAATCTATTCTTCAGAGAAATTGTGCGGCTATACGGGGTTCCCAAGACTATTACTTCCGACCGTGACACGAAGTTCATA
Organism: Magnolia changhungtana; assembly: GCA_030180095.1. NCBI lineage: Eukaryota > Viridiplantae > Streptophyta > Magnoliopsida > Magnoliales > Magnoliaceae > Magnolia > Magnolia changhungtana. The sequence goes on from JASAUF010000662.1 coordinate 11,083,312, forward strand.
AGCCACTTTTGGCGGACTTTGTGGACTCGATTCGATACACGCCTTCAGTTCAGCAGCGCGTACCACCCATAGATTGACGGTCAAACTGAGGTTGTGAATCGCACGTTGGGAAACCTCCTTTGATGTATTTCAGAAGAAAAACCGAAGCAATGAGATTTGGCCTTGTCTCAAGCGGAGTTTGCATTCAACAACATGGTAAACCGCTCGATAGGAAAATCCCCGTTCCAGGTTATCTACGGACGAGTACCTCGTTATACACTAGACTTGGTCCCTCTGCCCAAGCTCCCAGGCATGAGCATTGCAGCAGAACATATGGCAGACAAAATCATGGGCATTCATGCGGAGGTACAGAACAAGCTACATGCCTCGAACGAAAAGTACAAGGAGCAAGCGGACAAGCATCAGCGACAGAAAGTGTTCGAGGTGGGCGATCAAGTAATGGTCCATCTGCGCAAAGAAAGATTTCCGACCGAAATGTACAACAAGTTGAAGAATAAAAAGATTGGACCGGTACCAATCATCCGAAAGATTAATGACAACGCTTATATTTTTTATCTTCCAGATGATATGGCGATCTCATGAACTTTCAATGTGGCGGACCTGACTGAGTATCATGAACCAGCGCATAATGATAACTCGAGGACGAGTTCTTTTCAAGTGGAGGAGACTGATGTAGAGCGGGTCACGGACAATTACATGGCAAAGATGGATCAGAAAAGGCCCGGTCGGCGACGAAGTGATCTGGACCATCAAACCTTAAATCAGGCGTATCTCACAATCCGGGATGAGTTAGCCGACAAAAAATATATGATTTTAAGGTAGAATGAGCAACTTTAGCCAACCAACCTAGCTACGCTGGGTTGTGACGCTCGGAATTGTGAGAAACCCTTGATTTGACGGTCATTTCCCTATTTCAATTTCATTTTTACTATAAATAGTAAGTTTTAGTTTGCTTATAACTCTTCATTCGTCAAGCTTTAAGAGTTGCGCCCAACGTGAAAAGAGCTTAGAATAATTAGGAGAACCGGTTGGTGAAGCCAAATAGGACACTTACTATTTTTGGCTGAAAACCTTGCGCACTAGTAGACATCACGACCGTCTATAAATAGTAAGTTTACTATTTATAGTAAGTCGCGAATTCTAGGAGTCTTAGTTGTAATTTGATTCTGATTTCTTTCCCATTACTTAGTACCCTTATTTAAAGGGTTGTGAACTCGTTTTTATTCATTCATTAATCTATTTCAAATTTATTTAGAATTTATTTATATTTTCTGCTCTCTTTTCTCGTGGATTCGAGAAAGTCTCTGTGAGGAGTCCAGAGAAGTTCCGTGGATTTGGAATAATTATCCTCTTGAGGAAGATGGTGCTCGACCTCACGTCCTCCCCTGCGTCATAAACGGCCCCTTAGGTGCAACCCATATTGATGTATGTATGGTATATCCATTCATCGCGAGCTTATTTTAGGTCATGAGCCAAAAAAATATGGTATATCCAAATTTTTAGTAGACCATGCCATATAAAATGATGGTGATTGACAACCCACTATTAAAAACTTCCTGAGATGTAATAGGCACCCTAATGTTTATTTGTCATCAAGTACAAACTTGGATAAATGGGAAAAACAAATATCAGCTTGATACAAAACTTTTCCAAGCTGGGAGGAGGTTTTATTGGTCAATCACCAATTTTTCTTTGGTGTAGTCCACCTAAGATTTGAATAGGCATTATTTTTGGATTAGGATCTGTAAGGAGCTGGCAAAATGGATGTATGGCGTGGACATGAAATACATATACCTAGGTGGGCCATGATTATGGCTGCACTATATTAGGTGAGGTCAGGCCACACCTAATCCCCTTACCTTTTCAAACATGCTTTGTTGTAGACTAATTAAATTTTATCATCCCCCGACAGTGGTACATGGATCAATCAAATCTTGACACATCACACCTCATCAATTTCAGTTCCAAAACATGTATGAAAGTGGCTGATGGAGATTATGTGGTGACACCAACACCGTATAGTTTGGCAGTATTAGGCAAGATTCCGATGCACGTGCTACTGACTTGTACGAAAGTTGTTCGGTGTACTTGCTTGACCTGGCTGCTATCTATCTCATAGCAATATGGTGTTGGGTATTGAGCCGTCACGAGGTCTCTCAAATAGTCTATATCAAACAGTAGTCAGTCAGATATGTACTTGACGCTATTATTGTGGACCAATGAAAGTCCTCACAAAAGTTAGTGTTTTTGGGTAAGCAAAAGTTAGTGTTTTTGGGTAAGCAAACACCAATTTTAGGCCATGATCATGGGCCCACCTTGATATATGTGTTGTATATATATGCTGCCCATCTTACCAACTAATTTAAGAGCGTGAGACAAAATAAAGCAAATCCAAGGATCAGGTGCATCTTACAGTAAGAAAACAATGGTTATTGGACACTCACCATTCAAAGCTTTGTAAGGCTACTGTAAAGTTTATTTGCCATCCAACTTGTTAATAAGGTCACACAAACTTATATGAAGGGAAAATATAATTATCCTCTCAAATATAATTATCCTCTCAATCTAAAACTTTGTAGCTCCCAAGAAGTTTTTAACGGCTGACATTCAATTTCTGTTGTTTTTGGTGGTGTGGTCCCCCGAGTTTTGATTTAGTATCTTTTTTTGGCCCATGGCTTAAATGAGCTGGTAAATTGGATGGATGACATGGATATACACCAAGGTAGGCCCCCTGTGGCATCCTAACGGAAGAGGGTGTTTCCCTCGTTAGTCAAGATTAGGAATGCACACGGCTCGGTTCAGTCCAATTCTGGGGTAAAATTGGAACTGAACTGTGGAACGGTTCTAGGAAAACTAGAACCGGAATTGGACCATTTGCACCCTAAAACCGAAAAGGAACTGGACTGTAAAAAACCAATTCACTTCCACGATTCTAGGCTTTTCATAATTTAGCCCAATTACATAATTTTTTTTTTAATTATAATTCAGACCAAACTCATCTACTGAAAAATTTCATAAGAAAGTAATCTTGTCATGGTTTCCCTTTATGACCCTTTCATATTCCTAAAATAATTTTGCTACCAATGTCTATTTGTGTTGTGATCCGTTTGATGAATGGTATAATTTTTTTTAAAAATTAAATATTTATTAACCAAGGGGTTCGGTTCAGTTCTATGGAACCCCAAATTGAGAACTGAACTAAACTAACTGGTTCTTTAATTTTTGAACCATAAATTAGTGCACTTCAAATCCAGACCATGTAGTCTGGTCAGTTCCGGTCCGGTTTACCGGTTCTACCAGTTCCATGTGCACCCCTAGTTAAAATGAGGAGCTCTATGACAGGGTGCCCCAAGTCTTTGCAATGTACCTGAGTTTTCGAGGTGCGCCACTTGACTGTAAGTAATCCAGGTTACATAAATCCCCTCTAACTCAAACTCTGTGGGGCCCACCGTGATGTTGGTATTATATCCACTCTGCTAGGTTATTTTTGTACAAGAGCCTAAAACATGATCAAGATCCAAGTGGACCACACCACAAGAAACATTGATGTGACCAAGTATACTTTTGCTTGGAAAAATTGAAACAAATAGAATTAAGACATTGTCGTGAAAATGCTAAAGTCCAGTTTAACTTTCTGCGCCAACATTTAAATAAAAAAAACAGAAAAAAACAGACGAATAAATTTAATGACTTCTACTGCATGATTCCTGAAGAATGTTTTATTTACCAGACAACGCTTAGACTTTCCAAAGTTTCAAACATGCTTATAGAGGAGTGAATTGACAAAAATGCACTCTTTCCAAAAAGTGGAGCCAAGCATTGTGGGGCCCACTTTACACCCAGCTCTTCCAACGGTGCACTCCATGGTGATGATTAAATGGACAAAGTTTCAATACCTTGACTTTTTAGTCATCTTACCAAACAATCCCTCGACTTTTCAAAATTCAATTGAAGGGCCAAATGACCAAAATGCCCTGAGATGGTATGTGCATGACATCCAACCCTTTGGAAATAAAACAGGCGCTCCCCATAATGATGATTAAACAAACCAAAAATCCAAATCAGAACATGCATCATGAAGGCCCGTTTAGATAACTAGACTACTGGATTATTAGAACTTGGACCTCATGGGTTTGGAATTGAAATCAAGATGGAGCCACACAAATCACATAATTCACAAAGTCGGACGGCCGATCAATTTGCTGGGCCCAATAAATCGTTCATGTGGGGTTTTGCAGTGATCAAACAGCTCAGGCCCCAATAAGTGTAGACCATTGTCTTCAAGTAGCCAATCAGATGGGCAGGACCATCTGTAAAGGGAGATGGTCCATTCCACATTAATCATTAATCATGAAATAGGCCGTGCCCCAAGATCTCCCTTTATAAGTGATCTTACCCATCTTGATTTGTGGCTTGCAAATGTAAATTTGCTGACAATGGTCCACATTCACTGGGGTCACCTTTGGATAATCAAAGATTGAAAACTGGTTTCGGTGTACTTGGTACATTGATCAAAGATTGAAAATTAGTTTTGGCGTACCCCGTCTGCTGACGACTAAAGCCAGATTGTATTAAGCCCATTTAGGCTAGGCGATACGTATTGGTCTTGAATAGGGTTGAACACGAACCTAGCTAGCTCGGTTAACTTGTCCAGTTCGGCAAAGTCAACTCAAAGCTTGAGCTAAGCCAAGCCAATTTTTTGAGTTCAAAAGGATTTCGAGCCAAGCTTGAGCTAGCCAAAGTTTGACTCGACTAGGCTCAAAGAGCTTAACTTGGTTCAACTTATCTTGACTATAACTTAAATATATAATAGTTTTTATATTCATATTCACACACACACACGTAATTTAATTAATATATGATATTTTAGATTATATATAATAAAAAAAGGGCTGCCCCTATAAGAAATAGAAAGAAAACGCTTGATTTTGAAACTTGAACTTGAACTTGACTCGAAAGTTTGAACTTGGCTTGAACTCGGCTTGAGCTAACTTGAGCTGCTGACTAAACTAAGCTGAGCTGGCTAGCCGGGCATGAGAATCAAGTCAAGCCAAACTCAAGATGTAATAGGCTGTTGGCTGAACGAATTTGTGTAGGGGTACACATCGAATCGGTAGAACTATGGAACTGGACTGGAATCGATCAAACAATTTGGTTTGATCCGATTCTAGAGTGCACCGGTTCCGGTTCCAAAAATTAAAGAACTGTTTAGTTCGGTTCGGTTCCGGTTTGGGCGTATGTAGAACCGATCCAAACCGTGGATCTGATCCGTGGAATCGAACTTGGATCCGAACCGTGGAACCGAACCTGGAATCGAGAGTTTACAATATATTTTAGTTGTATATTTAACTCATGATTTATGGTTTACAATGCCCATTTGCTTGTTTTCATAAATGTATTTTTTCACACCATATACAATATCTAAACCATTTATCAAGTAGATTACAACACGAATGAACATGGGCTAAATTATAAAATAGAACATGCAATTGGGTCAGATTATAAAAAGCCCAGAACCGTGGAACCGAACCGGTTTTCACGATCCGGTTCCGGTTCAGTTCTAGGGTGCTAACAGTCTGATTCCGGTTTCGAAAATCCTGGAACCATAAGGAACGATTCGGTTCCGGTTTCACCCTAGAACCGGACCGAACTGAACCATGTGCACCCTTAGATTTGTGCCAAGCTCCACTCAATTCAGCTCGTGTACAACTCTAGTTTTGAGCAATACCTTAAACTTTGTTATGGTGATCAAGCATTGTGGTAGGATTATGGCATTGAAAATCAATTCTTAGTGATTTTCATTTACAAGGCTACCCATCTATAGCAGGCCAAATGAAATCTCACTGTTCAATTTTATCTTATCATCCTTGACAATGACACATGGATTCATTTTTTATAGTAGCAGGTGGTTCAATCAAATCTTATCATTATTGACAATGATACATGGTCCAATCAAATCTTGTCACATCAATTCTAGTGATGGGAACTGCTTAATGACCACAACACCGTGTAGAAAATGAGATTTAATCGGGCATTGCTATTGTATTGTGTGGGTACTTGCTCGACCATCTCGTAAGGGAGCGGATTAGGTGAGATCCCTGTCCACCTATGTGCGTGGGACCCCTGATGGTGAGGCTCACAGCGATGTATATGCCTTAAATCTAGACCGTCCAACCATTTTCAAAGCTTATTTTGGGGCATGATTCCAAAAATGTAGCATGCCCAAATCTTAGGTGGTCTACACCACAGGAAATAGTCATGATTGAATCCTCACCGTTAAAAACTTCATGGACTCCATTGGAATGTTTATTTTCCATCCAACCTGTCCATAAGGTCACAAAGACCTATATGAAGAGACCACACAAATATCATCTTGATCAAAAGCTTTTGCGGCCCCCCAAGAAGATTTTAATGATCAATTATTATTGTTTTCTATACTAAGGTCCATTGGACATTTCAGTCCACTTCTTTTCTGGGATCATACCTTAAATGAGTTTTCAATACATATGGATGGCATGGATGTAGTCACATACATCAAGCTGGGCCCCACAGTCAGGGGACCGACGCGCCTTGGTGGATCTGAGGCCACCCCCATCTCGCAGCTACATGGTTGAGCTGCCATGTAATCTACGACCAAAGTAGTTCAATAAAAAAATAAAAAAAATGGGCTGGACCAATGAAAGCCCTCCACATTAGGTCTCACCGAAGTTGGTGTTTCCTTTCCTGGCAAGGCTAAAAAACGCTAACTTCCTGATGCAGTGACCGTGGGCCTCACCTTAATGTATTATATATCTATGCAGTTCATTTGTTATGCCAATTAAGTTTATATATATATATATATATATATATATATATATATATATATATATAAAAGCAAATCTAAAGCTTTGATGTAGCAAACCATAGGAAACAGTAGTGATGGAACACCCGCCATTAAAAACTTCCTCATAGTGATTGTAACATTCATTTGCCATCCAACTTGTTTATAAGTTCACACAAACTTAGGTGAAAAAAAAAAAAAAAAAAAAAACCAATTATAATCTTGATTCAAAACTTTTGTGATCCGCAAAAAGTTTTTAATGATAGGCATCCAATCTCTATTGTTCTTTGTGCTGCATTGCACCTGATATTCTACTCAGCTTCAATTTTTTTTGGCCTTAGTAAGTTTTTAATGATCGGTGTTCAATCTCTACTATTTACTGTCGTGTGCTGCACTGGACATTTTGGTCAGCTTCATTTTTTTAGGTCCATGCATTAAAGTAAGCTGGCAAAATGGACAGCGTGGATACACGGCACATTTATCAATGTGTGGACCCTGATAATGGCCTCACACCGAATCCTTGTTAGTTAAAACGAAGAGCTATATGACACGTGGCCTATGTCTTTGCAATGTACTGGAGTTTTCAACGGACGCCACTTAACTGTAAGTAACCCAAGTAACAAAAATCACCTTTGACCCAAGCTCTGTGGGGCCCACCTCATTATAGGACACGAGCCCAAACATGATCGAGATCCAAGTGGGCCACACCACAAGAAACATTGCTGTGACCCAGCTTACTTTTGCTTGGAAAATATTAACTAAATAGAATTAATGACTTCTACTGCATAATCCCTGAAGAATGTTTCAAAGCAAGCTTCTAGAAGGGCGAATCGATCAAAATACCCTCTTTTTTTTTCTTCGAGAATGTGGAGCTAGGAATGATGGGGCCCACTTGGTGTGTGCATGATATCCAACGGACCAAGTTTCAATACCTTATAAGATTTTTTAAAATTCAATTGAAAGTGGAATGACCAAAATGCCCTGCGGTGGTGTCGGAGCCGATTAAATGAACAAAAAAAAATCCAAATCTGATAATCAGGTACACGGCATCACAAAGGCCCGTTTGGACGTCAAGATCTACTTTTGGGGCCCATTCTCATCATGGGGTTCAACAGACTAACGGTCAGGATTATCTGAACTTGGGCCCCATTGATTCCGAATTGAAACGAAGATGGGGACACACACATCATATAATTCCCAAAGATGGACGGTCGATCAATTTCTGAGCCCCAAAAACAGTTCATGTGAGGCCTTGCAGTAATCCAAACGGTTCATTATGATGGCCGTCGTGGAGTCAGCCCCAGTACAGGGAAACCGTCCATTCCACATTAATCATGGAATGGGCCATGCCCCAAGATCTCCTTTTACAAGTGATCTTAAGCATCTTGATTTGTGGCTTGAAAATGTAAATTTCTGACAATGGTCCACCTTTGGATAATCTAGTCCCTTGGTGGGCCCCATTGTGGATCAAAAATTGAAAAATTGGTGTACCCAATGTATCGCTTACCACTAAACCGGATTGTATCAACCCATAATCAGGCCATTTCAATCAAGGCCGTTCAGGCTCGGCGATGTACCGGTTTTGGACAATACCTTAAAGAGAAAATTACCACTGCAGACCCCATCTTTTATCCAGTGTCTTTTATGAAGGTCCAAAACTTACATTTCCAACTTAGACCTTGCATGTACGGATGGAGCATTTGAGGACGAAAATACCTCTGCTTACGCTACCTATGGCTACGGTGATAATCCGTAGTCATAGGTCTACAGAAGCGAAACATCACTTTGAAAAGCAGGGGTATTTTCGTCCTCAAATGATTTGTCCGTACGTGCAAGGTCTAAGTTGGGAACGTAAGTTTTGTATCCATCATAAAAGACGCTGGACAAAAGGTGGGGTCTACAGTGGTAATTTTCGTCCTTTAAAAAAAAAAAAAACTTGTTGTTGTGATCCAGACAGCTTATTGTTGTTAAGATCATGGCATTAAAAAAACTTCAATTTGCAAGACTCCCAATCTATAATGGGCCAGATGGAGGGCTAAGATTGAATCCCATTGCTCAAAATGGATAGTGCCGTTGATTCTTTGTCCAGGTCTGATGTTAGAAATAGAAATCTTTGAGATTCACACACTTTGAACTGTTAGATCCGGTCAGGAATGATCTGATTGCTGTCCTTGGGTCAGCATCCGTGATCGTGCGCATAGCAGACAATTCCGATCGTTGATCATGTTCTTTTCAGTTGTAACGGTCCTTACAGATGCAAGAATCCCTCTTAAGTCTCCATGTAGTCTAATACAATTGTGTGATCAGCCCCAAATAAGCGTGCACCAGTTGCTGGGAACCGGAAGCACACACAATTGCACGACGATGACAATTTGAATTTTACATGGAAAAATCTTTCCAGAAAAAATTAATGACATAAAACGACAACTATATACAATAAAAGTAGAAATTATAAGAGAATAGAGTGTTACCGATTTGAACAAGCCTCCAATCTATTTCATAATCCCTAGCTATGCCCTTAAAACCCTAGAATACATCGCTACTTCCAAATCCCGATTACACCCTATATATAAAGTATTACAACCGGAATAGGAAACAAATTTCGCACTTACGCAACTCTTGCACACGCTCTTGATGGAACCTCAATAGCATCAACATTCCTCCTTGAATGACATCGAGTAGCAACACCAAAACGGTCCAGTAACTAACATGGGATTTTTTGGATTTTCTCAATAAAATTGAGCGTCAATCGATAACATCACATCTACTTGATAACATTGAGTGGTCCTATGAGTGCCTACCCAATTATTGACAGATTTAAGACATCAACAACCAAACAGGTGGGCGGGATCATATGTAAAGGTAGTAGATATTCCATTCCACAATGGGGCCCCACCAATGTCTTAGGTTATCTAAAGGCAGAGCCCCCCAACAAATTTGAACCATTGCCTGCAAACTTACATCTGCAAGCCACCAATCAGATCTATAAGGGAGGATGGATGTTGGGGCATGGCGCATTCCTCAATTGGGACCCACCAGACTAGTGAATGAACAAAGGATCATTCTACAATGAATGATTATACAAAGCTGGCATTGCCCAAATGAATGAATTAAAGACATGGAAGGACAAATTGATCTTTGGCCATTGCTTAATATTTCAACAATCAAATAACAGAAGCTGCAAAAGCTTGCAACTTGTTTCCAATGTCTCTCTCGAGAGATACAATACAGCCATTTTTACTGTGCAGCTGCAGCAACAACAGGCAGTGAGGAAGATCTAACTCCCATCTTTCCGCTCCCAACACTACCTCCCTGCTGAGAATGATTGAATTCTCTCTTCTTCCCGCTCGATGTTGTTGTGACCGATACGCTGTTATTACTACCGCCCCGCTTCAATCTCCTTCCCCCTACTTCAAGATCATGGCCTATCTCATTCAACGCGAGCTGTTCCACCTCCTCGCTAGCGTTCGACAGTGAAGTCCACCGCTCGGTGGAGTCGACTGAATTGGGCTCCCACGAAGAAGGCCAATGGTGGCCGAGGAAGCTGTTGCTCCCTGCCGACTCTTGTGGTTCTGTCTCCCCTCCTGCATTCCTCACTGTTACATACTTGTGGAGGCTGGGCTCCATCAGATCATTGTTGTTCATGACAACTTCGGATTCCACAAATGGGTCCTTCATCGCCGGCCTCCTCGTGCCGAATCGTCCGCCCTCAGCATCAGGGCTTTTGTACTCGGAGAAACCAGATGAGAGATTGGAAGTAGTGCAGGAATTGAGATTGTCCACAGCTTCGAGAATTGAGCGGGCCTTTGAGACGCAAGGCGGGAGTGAAAAGGCAGTGTTCTGTTGATGGTAGTTTTGGATATCCTCCAGCAGCAATGAAGTATAGGAGGGGGCATTGAGTGTATCTGGATTCAGACCCATGACGTCTAGGTCTCTTGATCTCCTAGAAGATCGCGTTCTTGTTATTGTTTGGGGATTGAGACTTTCTGCCATTGTGCCTGTTATTGCAACAACATCACTACTTCTGATCAGCCCTTTCATGTCCACGGCTTCTTCCATTGTGTCAGGCTCTAGCTGCTGCTCCTTCAGTCTGCAGTTCATGAGCTGTTCACGTATGCCGGCAATGTTTTTCTCATCAGATCTCTGCATTTGAGCAGCATTCTCATTGGATTTCTGCATTGAGAAAATAAGATTACAGGTTATTACTGCTTGATGTCTATTGAACACTGAGGGAATCTAAAGAAAACCGAACGCAGGGATTGATGAAAGCCCAAAAAACCATCAGATGGAAATTGAAAGGAAACCCAAAATACAGATAAATAGAAAATGAAAAGAAAAACCAAACAACCCTTCAATTGAAAATGCTGAGAAAACCCAAAACAAATTTTGATAGGATGCAAAGGAGAAATGGTATTTGAATAACAAAGATACAAGGAAATTTATTTAAAACTCTATTCACCTGCAGTTGTAACTGAGAGGTTTTGTCGGACCCTTCCTCTCCTTTGTTCTTTGCTACCTTGACGTTGCTTCCCTTGTTATTGTTGTTGCTGCTGCGGTCATGATTTTTCCCAGCAGGCTGTTCTGTTCTAACAACATTCCCATCGATTTCATTCATGGGGTTTCTTCTGTAAGGAGATTGATCTGCTTTTCTTGAAGAATTCCGGCTAAGGGATGGCTGAGGATTATGGTGATGGGTATTCTCAATCGAAGGTCGGGTATTTGCAGGCGAACGGGCTCGAGGAGAGGCACTGCTCCTGACACTCACCTCTCCACTTCTCTTCGTGGAAGAAGGGGTCGAACCCCTTCTGCTATTCTCACGGGCAGTGGTGATTGTTGCCGGGACTGAAACCATCTTTCCCGGCCTTGTCTTTTCTGTCGGAGTCTCCTGTCTTCTCCCAGGAGATCGACTTGCCCTCCTCCCTCCGTTTCTCTTTCCATCATCCCTGCTACTGGATCGCTTGAGTTCTGAAGCCCCAGCATCCCTTTCCCTACTGGGAGTTCTCCGGTGGGCCTGCCTAATTTGGGGAATCTCATCATCACCGCCCATCTTATCAGCTGGATCATTGTCGAAATCATAGCTCCGTTTTGACCCTGAATACTTCTTGCTTCCACCGCCGCGGGAGTTGTTCTCATTCGAGCCTTTTCCAGATGAGCTCCGGCTCAACCTTCCACACTGTATTAAGATGGCATCGACCTCTTCCTTCGTGCAGCTCGATGTTCTAACAGTGGCGGGGATTGCATTAGAGACTTCTTCTTTAACGGCAGGCTCACTTCGTTTGGGTTCTTCTGTTGGTTCTTTGGCTCCTTCATAGCCGTTGTTGGGGGTTGCAACATGGGTTGCTTTCTTTACAACGATTGCTGCAGCTGCAGGGGCTGACGCCGTTGATTCTTGCTCAGGTTTTGGTTTTGGGAGGTTGTTCTCTTTGGGTTGGGAGAGAGGAATTGGAGTGGGGGGTTGGGGAGGGGTAGAAATGGAAGAGGAGATTTTTTCCTGATTTTGAATCCCTTTCTTGCTTATACAAGCACCCATGTTTGGAATTTTCTTTTGGTCGTTGATGAGATGAGAGTGAGAGCCTAGCAAATGGTGGATTAGAACGGAAACATATACGGGGAAGAAAGAAAGAGAGGTCCAAAAAGGTAGGTTGGGGGAGTTTTAAAGGGGAGGATCTTTATTTCAACCTTTTCTGGGAGAGAGAGAGATTTCAAATTTAAATTCTCAACGGGCGGGATAAGCGTTTTTTCGATCTGGGTGCAACGTAAAATAGCCGTTGAAACCAAGCTGTCGGTCTGACTCCTTATTTTGAGCCATGACAAGAATACTCGCGAGAGTAGGATCTTCAATCCCATTCTTCTCAGCAGCAGCTGTACGCGGATTGCGTACTAAGTAAGTCAGTGCGCTTAAACGCACTGAGTAAACTCTGCGGGGCCACCATGGCTGTATGAGTCTTATCCATGCCGTCCATTTAGTTTTTCTAGATTATTTTGGATTTGAACTCAAAGTTGAAGAATTTACAAATGTCATGTAAACACACCACAGGAAACATTGGAAATAATGACGTCCACCGTTGAAACCTTCCTATGTTCCATAGGCCCTGTTTGGGCAACAGGATTAGAAGGGATTAGGTGGGATTGGATTCATCTGGTTCTGTGCCAATTCCCTCCATGTTTGGCAAAGCTTGGAATTAGATCGGATGGAATTACATTGGGTCCTGTGCCAATTTCACTCAATGCTAGCAAGTTGTGTAGGTCCCACCCTGATGTTTGGGCTATATCCACACCGTCCACCCATTTTTTGAGATTATTTTAGAGCATGGGCCAAAAATCAGGTAATTCTAAAGCTCAAGTGGACCCACCACTGAAAGCAATGGGGATTGAATACTTACCATTGAAAACTTCTTTGAGGACACATAAGTTTTGGATCTATCTCATTTTTCGGCCCATATCATAAAGTAAGGTTACAAAACAAATGAACGGTTTAGATATAATACATATGTGTTATTCTGGTAATTTCAAATGATGGTGGGTATATCCATTCAATGTACCACCATATTACCAACAAAGCAGAGCATTAATCTAATCCCATGGAATCAGGGGACAATCCCTGCCATGGGTAATAATGATGGTTTTTTTAATACAATCCCACATAATCCCTTCTAATCCAGTTGCCCAAACAGGGCCATAGTGATTTCTATTTGCCATCCAACCTGCTCATAAGATCATCCAAAACTTCTGTGGCCCTAAAGAAGTTTTCAATGGTAGTCTTTGAATTCACAAATTTTCTGTGGTGTGGTCCACTTGAGGTTCGGATATGTCTCAATTTTATGGTCATGCACTAAAATTATCTTTTAAAATGGATGGACGGAGTGGATAAATGACATAAATCATGGTGGGTCCACAGAGTTTACTCAGTAGGCAATCCGCTTCCAATTGCATGCTACCCCTGCCAGGACCGACTTGGTCCAGGGATTAGCTCTGTGAGGCCCAGCGTGATGTACTGGTTTTATCCACTCCGTCCATCCATTTTACCATATTATTTTAGTGTAATATCCAAAAAATCAGACAGATTCAAGGCCCAATTGAAGCAGACAGTGGGGATTGAATGCTGACCATTAAAAACCTCTTGGGATTTGCAGAAGTTTTGATCAAGCTGATACTCTTGTTTTCCCTTCATCCAAATTTATGTGACACTATGAACGGGTTGGATGTAAAATAAACATCACAGTGAGTCCTAGGATGGTTTCGACGGTGGGCGTCATTATCACCACTGTTTCCTGTGGTGTGATCAACTTTAACCTTAGATTTTCCTAATTTTTGGGTTCTTATCCTAAAATGATCTATATAAATGGATGAACGGAGTAGATAAAACAGGTCATCATGGTGGGTCCCATAGGCCTGGATTCAGTGGGGGCAGTAGGCAATACGCTACTACAACAGCTAGGCCGGGCCATTCATCAGCCAATCCTCACCTCTTATCTTCAATGCTCTGTCGAGATAATGGGTGGGCTACAGGTGTTTTTTAGCATAGGCATATGGCCCACATCATGATCAAACTGAATTTTAGGCCGCTGCAAATATTTGTTGGGCCTCACTTGAGGCTTTTGTTTAGAGATGGGCCCCACTGATTTTCAGGCAGCAGGTCCACCTCATGGACGGCTCAGATCTCTTAGTCGAGGTGGGATTTGAAATCCTACTCTCGCGAGTAGCTATTGCGTTGTTCTCTTATTACTATTGAATCGTCTAACGGCTACATTCCAGACGGCAGGTAGTATGGTATGGAGAAACAGAATCTTGCGGTTAATCTGTCTTTGTACGTTTGTTTGCTGGGGAAAGATCACATGTCTACACGTTGCTTTATGTATATACATACGTTTGCATCATTGCATGTCTTTGTAACGGTCAATCGAGTTTTAAAATTTGAGTTATACGGTACTCAGGCCGACATGGGGCTTGATATACAGGCGCACTCATAAATTTTACACGTGGATTAGATTGTTTGACCAATCCTAACGTCTGAATCGTAGACACTTATTTGTTGAAATAGGATCGTTGGATACTTTCATTTTTAACCGTTCAATAAATGTCCGCCAATATGAACAGTCAGATGATGAAATAAGCTTAAGTTTTTGCCCATGACATATCTACACTAATTTGGACAATTTAATTTGATTACTTATATGCCAGGTCTGCAATTTCTGAGCGCCTAAGTATCATCGATCGCCAACTGCCAGAGTATCAAAGTTTTTATATAAACTTTGAAGCCATCAGTGGGTACCATTAAATAAGGTTTAGATAGATTGTGGAGGGCCTCATGACATCCAGTGAGATTTTGAAAATCTGTCAATATTTTCATGAAAAATAAAAAAGAAGTAATGTCATACAATAATAATTTTCGTCATGAAAATATCCTGATATTAATGAAAATATATTTAAAATTTTAGCTAACTAATAAATAGTTTATTTTTTATTTTTATTGAGATTTTTCCCTTAATATCCTAGAAAAATCTCTTTACCAAAACCTTCTGTTAAATTTTCATACCAAGAAATTCCCAATTGAGAGATTTGTCCTTGGATTAGAGCATCTTGGGTACCCTTTAGTATCACTCACTGAAGCGTCTATTCCAAGTGGGGGTGGCTAACTATGGAGTGTGTACTGACAGTGGGTGTGTACTAACAAGCTAACCCGGAAAAATAAAAAGGCTAACCCAAAAATAAATAAATAAATAAATAAATAAAAGAGAAAAAAAAAAATAATAAAAGAAAGAGCATCAATTCCAAGTAGCCCATCTGCACTATCCACACCGTGGTGGCTTTCACCCTCATCTAAATTGCGTGTATCATGTGTTATTCTTTTCATCACTCGAACATAAGTCATAATGTTGACTTTAATACCAATTGTTAAGAATCAAACTAATGCATCAAAAACTTCGAGAATGATGGAATGTGTTAAGTTAGACTATTAAACTCTTGTGATTATAACGGTAATCACCTTATCATGTCACGGGACATGTTTCAAAGCTCCGACCATTAGCCACGTGAGATAAATCTGTACATGTCACACCGCAAAATAATAATAATGTTGAAAAAGAAAAAAAAGAAACGAGAAAAGAGAAAGCTAATACCTACGTTTATTGAGCCATAGGTGGAAGATGAATGTAAACTTTTGAACGTTTATTCTAATTGAGCATATTTTTCATACAATTTTGACCTAAGCTGACTTTATTATTTTTGGTCCAGGATATTCTACCCCATTAATGGCATGAATCTTTGACATGTGTGCCTTCATTCAGTTGAAACGGATGCAAATTAGCTACTCACAGCACTTCCGTAGCATCACCAAGTTCTATGGGCCCCACCATGATGTATGTGTTCCATTTGGAGATATCATTTTAGGGCAATGAGGCGGATCCAAAGCTCAAGTGGATCCCACCATAGAAAACAATGGGGATAATGATGCTCACATTTAAAAACTTCTTGGAGGCACACAAGTTTTGGATCAAGCTGATAGTTGTGTTTTCCCTTCATCTATGTTCTTGCGAACTTATGTACAGGTTGGAGCTCAAATAAACATCATGGTGAGCCCTAAAAAGGTTTCAATGGTGGGTGTCACTGTCCCTACTGTTTCGTATGGTGGGGTCCACTTGAGCTTTGGATCTACTTCATTCTTTAGCTCATGCCCTAAAACGATCTCTCCAAATGGATGAACAATATGGATACAACACATACATCATGGTGGGCCCACAAAACTTGGTGACGTCACTTCAGTAGCCAATCTTGCTACTGAAGCCCTCAGTAGCTAATCCGCATCCAGTGGGAACCAAAGGCACCGCATTGATGCTGTCATGTAGGGAAGTTCTGTCAGAGCCCCCATTTATGAAACGAAGCTATAGCAACCCATCCACGCTTCGGTTTGGGTAGAGTAGCCGAAAGGTAGCACTGATTGGATATTTAGTTGGTGGCCATCTAATGGACGGTTGGAATTGGTTAGTAGTGGAAAGTCAACAAATGATTAGATGGGTAAGATCATAGCTAGCAAAAGTCCGTTTTTTCTAAGAAAACATGTATGGTTTGTTAATTGTCTAACCACCGGAGAAAGGAAAAAAATACTCATTTTCTGGACAAAATGAATTAGAAAACTCATTTAACCAAAAATAAAATAAAATTATTTTGAAGTTCATCCACGTATAGAGATCAGTAACTGGCATCCTTTAAAAAAGTCTTGAGTAGAATGTGAGAACTTTCAGTAGGAAGTGATCAATTTATTTATGGAAAGAACAATACTAACCAGCTATTTAATTACGTACATAATTACTCCTGCAAATAAAAAATTTAGAAATTTTAATTTGATATTTTAGCATTATTTTAAAACAACCGTACACATATTTTCCATGTCTCCATGTCATTCTGAATGCCTTCTATTCAGTCCTTCCAATAGTCATCGGTCCATGATCCAAAAATCAGTTTGAAATCATCCATCTCATGCAATTTGGCCGTGATCCCAAAATCAGTGCTCAGACACTTCTAGCCCTTTACTTGGGCATTAAATATGAACATTATGGGGGCGTTTGGATTGTAAGTTGCTTAAGAAAAGTTACTTATTCCACCATAGCTTATCTTAGTTTCTACTTGTTAAGAAGATGAGTAGTATTTTTGGTAAACAACATACTTATCACCTTCTCCTCTCTTCCGTCTCTCCTGATACCTATCTTCGGCAACAAATGAAAAGTTGAAAAGTAAAAAAATAAAATAACTAAAGTGATCAAGTGATTTTAAGTAAAAAAGTTACTTATAACTAATTATAAACCAAACTTATATGAAATAAGTTACTTGTTAACTGTCGTAAGTAGAAAAAGTAACATATTTGGTGGTATCCAAACGGGCCTTAAATCAAGGTAAGCTTAAAGGTATCCCTTACTACGAGTAGGATATTAACCTTCTCCAACCATACAGATGATGCAGGTGATGTACAGATTGAAGACACTATCTCCCTATGGAAGATTATACTGAAAGAATAAGAAGATAGTTTTATGATTTAGTTTTATATTTCTGCTGCAAACTCGATAATGTAATAAGTTCCCATTAAGAGAGCATTTAAAAGTTTGTTAAATTATTTTACAGTCGATTTTATCCTTATGAATGGTTACCTTCATGAATATAACTGGATGTGATCTAAATAAAAATAAATAAATAAATATGGTGCAATTTTTAAAGCATCAAATTCATTCAATTATTAACACCTGATTTTCTCTGGCACGAATATAAACTCTAACTGTGAAAATTCAAGATGTTACAATTGCTTTAACCTACAAATTGAAAATTCAACTTGGAAAATAACCCTTAGTTCCTCAACCTTTGAATGGAAAAACTGATTGAATGCTTTGCACATGTTCTCCAGCTATCTGTGCGAGGCAAACAGAGGTTGCAGATAAATGAAAGAAGTACAACAGGCTGATGTGGCTCCTGCAACATTCTTAATCCATGTCTAAATGGGGAATGGATTAGGAGCAACCCAGCCTCACCCAACACGATGTGGCACTGACCATGGGGCCCATCTTGATGTATTTGTAGTATATCCACACAGTCCATCCATTTTGCAGCTCGTTTCAACACATGAGTCCAAAAATGAAGTAGACACAAATCTTAGGTGGACCACACTACAAGGAACAGTGGTAATTAAAAACTTCCAAGGGCCCGCCATAATGTTTATTTGCCATCCAACCGGTTGATAAGGTCACACAGACCTTGACGAAGGGGAAAAACAAATATCAGCTTGATCCAAATTGTGGCCCACAATAAGTTTTTAATGGTCAATCACCACTATTTCCCATAGTATGGTCCACCTGAGATTTGGATCTGCTTCATTTTTGGTGTCATGCCCTAAAATGAATGGATGGACGCATGGATATACTACACATACATCAAGGTGGGCCACACCTAATCTGCTCCCGTCTAAATGATATATAGAGCTTTGCTAAGCCCACATGCGTAAACATTGGCTAACACGCGCCACCACATGCCAGCATGGCAGACGGGTGAAATATCTAAGCCATCCACCAGAAGGGTACCACTACGTAGATTCCCCATCCCAAGATCAAGTTGGTCCACTAGTCAAGTGGGCCACAGTAAACAAATGTACATTTGATAACTTAAAAAAAGGCTCACCTATTGAGTGGACCACTTTTATCTTTTGAGCTTGGATATTTCACTTGTGTGCCATGCTGGCATATGTGGTGGCATGTGCATTAGCTGACATTTAAAGGCACTTGGTTTGGGCAAAGCTCTGAAACCTAAGCTCAATTACCCATGACTAATCTTTTACGGGGGCATTTGGTTGCACCTACTATCACGACATTTTGGACCAAATCAGTCCATTTAATCATGAAATATTCTAATAGTTGGTCTAACCAAACATGCCATACACCTACAAGTTTTCTTAAAAATTGTCCCCAAATACAATAATCCTGGACATGTATAATCAAACAGCTAACAATATTATTAAGGATAAGGTGCACAGATAAATAAATACATGCACGCATGCGACTCCACAGACAGGCAAGTGCATCAAAATAACGAACCTGATGCATAAGATCTGATTATGATCCAGGTAGAGTTCCTCACTGCTGTCTTAAACACAGGAAATCGACGAGTATAGCAATCAAATAGATGAAGCGAGGAGATGCTTTATTGGTGCTTATAGTAACCACCTTGATGGGGAGGATACGGGGATGGTACAGTGTAGGGAGGCGGAGGGTGCGATCCGGGTTGCTGCGGCGGAATGGTATAAGGAGGTGGGGGTTGTGATCCAGGTTGTTGCGCATGGGCATTGTAGTATGGGCCGCGCCACCCGGGGTAAGCAGGTTGTCCATATTCATGGCCCACTGGTTGCTGAGGTTGGTAATGACTACCAGTGGGCAGTGGTGCATGATAAGGAGGCTGCTGGGATGAGGCATATGCAGGCTGAGGCTGCGTAAATCCAGCTGCCGGCTGCTCCACAGATTGGTAATAAGGCGTCTGTGGGCGTGAAGGATGTGGTGAGCTTTGGGGATCCGGTGGTTGAGAGACAGATCTCTGTGATTGTGGAGGTCCAGCTGAAGAATAGTTGTGGCCACTTCTTCCATTGGCATTGAAGCTGAGACCTGCCACTTGCCTCTGTACATCTTCAATCATTTCACGGCACTGGATGTTGCGGGTCATCGCAAAATCGCTACACTGCTGCTTCACGATTGTGATTGCATCCTGTTCAAGCCCAAATTAATTTTTAGTCCGTCCTTGACATTACTGCATAATGCAGCAAAACCATGTGGACTGATTGTGCAGTGCTGCGGCTACAAGTATGGAAACGGAACCAGACATATAAACCAGATATGGGAAGCAATAAGGGATCGGGTACATTTGTATTCTTTGATACCCTTGCTATCTTCTATGCATGTGATCAAATCAGATAACATAGAGATACTACTGAGCAAAGGGAAGCTTTTAATGTATAATTGAGATTATCTTGCAATACAAAACAGATCAAAATATCAGGAAGCGGAAACAGGTATTTCCCTACCTGAAGAGTGACATAGAATTTGAGTCCCTCATTGATGTTATCCTTGATTTCTCGGAACTTTGATATGGCAGCGGCAATTTGTTTGTAACTCTTCTCACGAGAAGCTAAAAAGGAAAATTCAGAAAATCAATAAGAATTATAGGAGCTTTTCCATGCATAATAGACTCAACCTGAAGCAACTAACATATTCAGTATAATATCTTGTAAAAGAAGTTTTTATTTTATTTTTATTTATTTATTATTCATTCCCAATGGTGATTCTATTAGAAAAGCGCTGAAGTAATTACTCTTCAACAGTTGTTGGAAGCATTTGCATTGCAGGAATTCACTGTTTCAGGAAAGGACATGTCCCAAATCAACTCTGCTTGGTCTTGCAAAGGCTATCAAGCCTAAGAGTTTTCTCCGGTAAAAGTATTCACCTGAACTACCGATTGTGTGAAGCCCATTAAAATTATTTACAAGGCTACCAATGCAAATCTGCGTATAAAAACATGTTTGTTTTTTTCATTTTTCATTTTCTAAATAGGTGATGAGTACTGCACTGATTAGAACGAGATAATAAATACCATAGGAAAACCAAAGCTGGTGTGAAGCATCATAGAAATATCTTCCCAGCAGCTACAATCTCTTAGCATTGATGTTTTGTCCCAAAGATTATCCAAGTAAATGAATAGAAATTGCTCAAGGTCTCTTTGAAAACAACCCAAACACATTAACCCATGAACAAACGAAAAACAAATTATTTCAAAACAGCATGTTAATAAAGAAACCCAATAGGTTCACTAAACTAAACCAATATATTTTCATGAAGACGTACAGGCAGCAGAAACCGATACCCACCTCTGTAATCTTCCAAATTAAAGACAGCAGTGAAATGATCATTTTGAGCCTGCAGAAATGAACAATTGACGAGTTTCAGCATCATAAAACTCAAATCAGTTTGACGAGTAAATTCTGGATTGCCGTGGTACTGGTATCTTAAAAGGAATTCGGTCAAATATTTATTTACTGAGAAATAGCAGTAGGACAACTGAACAAGTCAGCATCATAATTACTGAGGCGTTTGGCAGGTACATTCTAGATAATTATGGCATAATGGAAGAAATTGCTCAAATTCAGGTAACTCAATTCCTAGGGAGCTGGTGAAAAACTGCCCATTCTCAAGGCTTTGCTTTGATAACATAGTAAATGAAAGGCAAGGAAGAAGTGTGAGTTTCATTTTTTATTACTTTCTTTGAATGATCATTATGGCATCATGGAAGAAATTGCTCAAATTCAGGCAACTTTAAAACCAGAAATAGCAATGCATGTTTTCTTGGGAGCTAGTGAAAAACTGCCCGTTCTGAAGGCTTTGCTCTGATAGCATAGTAAATGAAAGGCAATGAAGAAGTGTGAGTTTCATTTGTTATTACTTTCTTTGTTGCTAAGTATCATTTAAATTTGTTTGGATATCTGAAAGGGCGGGGGGGGGGGGGCAGGATGATGACGGTACTGATAAACTATTACTATAAATAAGAAGAGGGACAGCCAATTTTAAGCTCACAAGATATTGAAGCATTGATTGAAACATGGCAGTGTTATAAAATAAAAAAGAATAATGGACCTGAATTTGCAACAATAACTGCTCTTGTGCCTCTATATTTTGCCCAATTTCTTCACGGATGTGATCATACTTTGCTATCTCCTTCCTGAAAAGATCCTCATATGACCCAGCGGTAGTCATCAACTTGGGTAGAATATCATCCTGTAAACACATTTAATAAAGCACAATGAAAAAAAAAAGAAAAGCACACCCGTTGTTGATTCCTGAGTTTGCTCAAAAGCTATGATAACAATTGGCAAAACCAAATCAACAGAGAATAAAAGAAAATTAATATCTTTTCATTTCAATGGAAGGGTCGCAAAAAGACAGAACATGGAAAACCAACATGTTTCACAATCTGATGAGTGCAATAAACGATATATCCTTCATGCTAGGAGAAACAATACAAGGACAACCATTTTAAAAGTCAGTCTCAGCCTCGCTGCAGTCTTGCATTGTTTTCATCTTTCTTTTCCTTTAAACCTCCTTTTACTTCCACAAAAGAAGCTGTGGCCATGCAATATCTCTCTGGAGGAAAAACCAGTTCACTTGCACATGGGAGCCACAGAAAATAACTATGCAGAATTATAGTTGAGTAAGAGTAATTTACTTATTCATTTTTTGCTTCTAAAGGTTGATGCTGAATAATATAAGAAAGCCCAATGTGTAGGCAATTCACTTTTCTTTTCTTTTTTCAAAGATAACGAAAAAATCATTGAAGAAAAAAAAGGAGCAAACAACAAGCACTGCCGAGGTGGCAGGGGAACAAAAAGGAAAGGAAAAACACAGAACTAGGAACCTAAGAAAAGAAAATCAAAATCCTTGAGGGCCGAAACATAAGAACCCCATTGAACAATAAAAGATTTAGCCCGGGATCCTACGGTGGAGGCCGAGGAGTGACAGTTGTTGAAGCATCTCTTGTTATGTTCTTTCCACACCGCCCACCAAATGGTGACTAAGGCCATGCGCCAGACCAAGGAGCGGTTCTTGCCCAATTTAAAACCGTGCCAGTATTCTAGGACGAGGCGTGCAGAAGCCCGGATACACCCTTTGACATTGAAACGAGACTGAATTTCTTCCCAAATCTTGGTGATGAAGGGGCAGTGAATTAGGAGATGATCAACAGTTTCCTCGTTACCCATACAGCAGAGGCAGATATTGGGGATCTGCATGCCTTTTTTCTTCAAATTATCGATCGTGAGAATCCTGTTTTTTGCAGCAAGCCACACAAAGCAAATGAACTTGGGGAGAGTGGGATATTTCCAGATGAAGGCAGGAGCTCAGGGAGCAGAGGTGGGGAGGGTGAGCAAGGAATTTAACCGAGAATTTGCCCGACTTATCAATCTTCCAGATAATCTTATCCAAATCAGAGTGGATGGGGGAAGCAGTGGACAGCACACCGAGAAGGTTGGCGTAATCAGCTGTCTCCCAATCATAAAGGTCCCTGTGGCACGGGATGCTCCAGACAGCGGCTGAGGGAGAGACAGAATAAAAGTCAGAGATGGGGCTGTCCTTTTTGCTGGAGAGGCGATAGATAGCTGGAAATCTGTTCTTGAGGCTTGAGTCTCCTATCCAGCAGTCTTCCCAAAATCGGATGGAGTTCCCCCTCCCCAAGTCGAAGCCCACGTTATTGATCACCAGGGATTTGGATCTCAGGATGCCTCGCCAGCTGTGTAGGCAATTCACTTTGAGACAATATCATCCTCATCTAAACCTTATCCCAACTAATTGGGGCTGGATCTTTACAACAATGTACTAAATAAAGAAATAAATAAATAAAAGGAGAGCCTACCAATCCTTTTCACCACTTCTCAATCACCCAGACAAACGCACAAAGCCAACGGCACACTGAGTACAATGTGTATGTTCAAGGTGAAAGCAGATTATAGCAATGTTTCACCTAAGCAACAAGAGGGCCCACATAATTGTGTAGATCATCATCATCATTTTTTTTGCCCTTTCTCCTAACAATTCGGGGTTGGCTTTTAAATGGTAGATTGGCAGAAGTTATATGATTGGATGCCCACTGGACATGTGCTATAAGTTCACACTGACAACACTCGCATGTTGCACCCAATACTAACCCCCAGACGAGCTAATACACCCACATCACCAACGGAAAACAAGAAAAGAAAGGTCATGGAGGGACAGTTATCAGGCTTACTACTGAGCATGGGGTACACACATACAGATTGAGATCCATAGCTAGTAGCAGGAAAGAAACGCAGGCATCCGAGTTGGCATAGAGGCACACATGTACCAGCATTGGACCAAAAGAATAAAGGACATGCGCAAGTCGTTGGCTGCAAAGAATAGATGGGATCCCAATGACAGATGTTTACCGAACACCACCCAATCATGCCCAAAACTGCACTTTAGCTTGACTATGGCGCATTGCCGAAAAAAAAAAGAAAAATCTGTGGATAGTTGAGGTCTAGAGCATGCAACACCAAACAAGGTAAGCATGATAATTAAACTTGGCGTTGTGTGCTCTAGACCTTAATTATCCACATTTTCTTCTTTTTTTTCGGGCAATGCGCAATGGTTAGGATAAAGTGCAGTGTTGGGCATGATTGTGTGGCCTGTGGGTGGTGTTCAGTCTATCATTGGGCTCTCTTCTATTCTTTGCAGCCAACTACTTGCACATTGCCCAAAAAAAGAAGAAAATATGTGGATAGTTAAGGTCTAAAGCATACACCGCCAAACAAGGGAAGCATGATAACTGAACCATTATATCCGTTAAGTGTCATATTTTCATGAAGTAAACATTTATTCCTGGGGCTTGTGCATCAAGCACATTCTCTCGAATAGGGGTGGCAATGGGCTGGGTGATCCCTTAGGGCAAGGACTTGGGCCCCTAAACTTGGCCTGAGGGCAAGCCCAGGCTTGGATCGATGCATGGTGCTCAGGAACAGTCCGGACTTTCACGTAGTTTATGAATATTTTGTGTAGAATATCCTAGCTGTGCAAACTGTGGGTCACAGTGGATCACAGTTCACTCTGCTACGTGATACAAAAAATGGGTACACGGCACAAGGCTTCCTCCAATACAAGGTACGCTAGGGGTAGGATCATGTAGGTCTCTCCAGTTCATACACTAGGAATATGTAATATAGTTTTATATACGAACTGATATTGTAATTTATGTATGAAATGATGAATGCTATTATTATGGATCTTGAATGCATAGTAGCTAATTACATGCATACTATTGCAAAAATCAAAATATGAATCTCTACATTAATGTAAATTTACATTGCAATTAAATCAACACTAAAGAGTATAGGACCATAATTTCAGATTGCTAAAAATAGTGATCTGGATCGTAAATGGCCCATAATTCAGATCCCACTATAGAATGGAAAACGTAGGGGGTTGGTAATTTTGGTAAAATCAAATCACCATAAATAAAAAATAAAAAATCAAGATGGTCCGCTAAGTGAGCACACTATTGAAATTGATGAACCAATGATATGAATTGTATGTTTGTGGGCACCTAATGAGTGGGTTGGTCTGATTTTTTTCCCTTGTTGAGTTTAGAGGACTGGCCTGCACCTGGCCCGGCCATGTAGGGACAATGCCAAGGCCTTTTCAGCCCAATGAGGGCCAGGGCTGGGCTAAGGCACTGGCACTAGCCTGGTCCATTGCCACCCCAACACTCAAATCTAAGACAAGGTCTGTGCTATACCAGCCTTCAAGGTAATAAGGAGCAAAAAGAAGATCTCAGGTCCGTTCCCGTTGCCTTTCTTTTGTTTTGGCCTGCCTATTCTGATTACCAGCAATGTTAACTGACGCCTTTCTTTTCTTTTCTTCTTTTTGAAGGGCAAAGATTTTATTGATGGGGGAAAAAACAGGAGAAACAACAGGTCATCTCCTATCAACAATGGAGATAGCGGCAATTACAAGACCCTGATTTGGCTAAAAATCAGCCCTAACATTAGCCTCTCTATCAACCCAAGAGAAGACCACCCTATGATGTCCAAACAGATCAACCAATTCCTTGATCCAGTTAGAGACTCTCGAAGGACAGTCCTTCAGGGATGCCCAGGAAATGGCGTTGGAGATGATCTCCTTCTAGAAAAACATGGAAGAAATTAGACTTGATCGCCACTGTTATTGCTTTGAGGAACTGACACCTCTTGTATGCGCAACACTGAAGTTGCCATATAGGCAATAGAGGAAGACAATTTCTATTGAAAAAGGAAAGAGACAAAGGTAAAATAGGGATGATGAAAAATCATCCAACTAGTACAAAGAAGAGTTAACTCCCTAGCCATCCCGGAACACTTCCCCAGGAATACCCTTGAACTCTGTTAATGAATGTGATATGGGCCTAAGCAGGTCCACTTAGATGAATTTATTTTGTTTATAGTAGTCCAGGACATGGTGGCTTTTAATCATTCTGTTGAAAAATATTTGGACCTCCATGGGAAGCCTGCATGGGCTAATCAAGCTTCTCACATTAGAGAGAGCAGTTGGCCTCCTCTGGCAAACTCTACATCTATGACTCCATAGCCACGTACAACTGGTGAAATAACTACTCTGACTTAGGAAGAATATTCCAAGTTGCTGAACAATTTACAAAATCAGTTCGCTTCTACTACTTTTGCAACTACTTCCACCCCTTCGGCTACATTCGTGACCTTAGGTGTGATTTGTTTAGGATCCAAGTCCCCAACTTAATGGGTCATCAACTCTTGAACATCCAACCATATAATCAGTGAGTCCAATATGTTTTCATCCATTGATAGCTCATTAACAGGTTCATCTATCACTCTGACAGATGGTACCCAATCCAAAGTATGTGGAATGGGTACCGTTTACACAAGTCCTATTTCATTATCACCTATTTTGTTTGTTCCAAAATTTCTTTTTAGCCTTATATTTGCTACCAAACTTACTAATCCCTTTAACTATTGTGTCACTTTCTATCCTTCACATTGTGTCTTCCAAGACCTAAAGACGAAGAGGAAGAATGGTTGAGGACATGAACATGAAGGGTTGTATTATCTTGATTATGACGTTGTAGACGCAACAACACGAAAGACATCTCAGCTTACAAGTGACATTGTTGTCTCAAACATTCATCACTGAAGATTTTTAAGGGTGTCATTCCATCTTCACCATTGATGTCATGTCTACAGCGTGATGAGTGTGAATTAAGTAAGCATCACCGTGTTACTTTTCCACCACGTGAGGAAAAGCGTCGTTTAGTTCCTTTCTCTTTAGTTCATTCAGATGTTTGGGGACTAGTTAAAATATCTAGTAGGCCCATATCATATTCATTAACAAACTCTTTGGCAGCTCTCGCCCATTCCACAATCATCAACCTGCCTTTGTGGAAAACCTGCTCCAGTGACATTGACTTGTCACTGAATTAACTATTGGTACGCTCCAACCAAACAGCCCAGAGCACAATGATTAGGGAGATGCGCCAAATCATCTCTTTCAACCAGCCCGGTCAAGCAAAGTGCCACATGGTAAAGAGATCCACCACACTATGTAGCATCACCCAATTTGTACCAAGTAGGAGAAGAACTTTGCCCAAATTGCTTTGTTTTTGCTTTTTGATAATAAAATCGTCACTTAAAAAAAATCGCCCAAATCTACCAGGCAAAAATGCAATAGACACAATAGAGGAAAACATTTGATGAATATAATAAACAAGGGGTAGTAAATACGTCTCAAAAGGCCATGAACATTAACTATAACACATTTACGAATCTCTAAGTGCATATTTCACCAGCAAGTAAAAGAAAGCATTCAGTTATACACAGTAAATAGGTTGCCACATATAAGAGTGGAATTAGCAAAGACATATAGTCTGCAGCTTCAAGCACATATAGTCAGAGACAAAGTGGTCATCTAGAAACTCAAATGAGAAATGAATTGCAGTATTTCTTTCGAAAATTATTTCATGAATAACAGTATTCTACACAGACAAAATGGTCGCACCTTTCTTTTAATCTCTTTAAGCATATCCTCAAGACCTGCCCGCTGTGCACCAAGAGTCTCCAATTGCCTCTGCAAAGGATGAGAATGTGTCAGGAAAGAAATAATTCCTGTCTAAGAATACTGCATCATGGAAGGAGCTAAACCAAATTTGGGAGAAGGTTCAAGAAAAATTTTCAGTAAATCCCCATTTCTTGTCTCCAGCAGGGGCTGGATAGCACAGCAGGTTGTGATGCCTACTCTCTCCTGTTGTAAGAACCGGGTTCGAGTCCTGCCAAGAGTCTCCTCCTGGACTAGTGCAGCAGGTTATGGACGTCTACTCTCAGGTGGGCACCAAGTGGGCTAAAAAAAAAAATTCTTTCTTTACCAATTCACATTGAAAATTTTGTACTAATGCGGTATAAGCACCAGGAGACCACAACATGCTACCACAAGTAGAGAACTTGATGTAGTGATGCAAATGGTGCCACCTTCCATCATGCTTAAAAAGAAAAGAATTGAACCAATGAAACAGTGATAAAGAGATGAGAAACTAAGAACTCTTGGGCAATAAGGGCCAGTCACAAGATCATTCAGTGAGTACATCACAAGAACATCCACCGAACATAAATAGAAAGAAAGTATTACATTACATGAGATTTAGCATGGAGGACGTACACAATTCAGCAACAAATGTACATACATATGTGAACAACCCATCTCAGAACAGCCAAGAACAACTCCATGCTTAATAGTGGCATTTAAGCAGTTCAAGCTTGTCAAGGAAAAACAAACAGGAAATCTAATTAAAATTTGACCTAACATGCTAAGGCTTGATGGGGGAAGACATCGTTTCATAGATGAAGAAGTCGGAGCCATCTGTCATCTGCTCTTCTTTCATTGATAAATTACATGGGCCCTCTAGGACTGCTATTTCCTGGGCCTCCACATGCAAGGGCCCCTTGGAAAAGGTTATTCATTGTGAATGAGGTAATATCAATGGCTGCAGCTGGCTGTACTTGTTTTCAGGCTATTCCTTGAGATGCCAACTCCTTAGCTGATAGCTTGGCTGAAGACGGTGTATCTCAGTCTTCTCTTGAAACTGGCACAAACTATCCACTGACTTAGTGGAGATTTCTGCCTTCATATTCTGCTTTTATCTTAATAATATTTCAGTATTCCGTAATAAACAAAGGAACTTTCTAAGATCACAACCTCATGAGTACGTGGCAATTATATGCCGTGGTGATCCTCCATCAAAAAGAAATGACGCTGCCACGGTCCTGCAAAATATTGATGCACAACAAGGTCGATGAATGATTACAACAGCCAGATACACTCATCTTTTAACAAATCCATAGCCATGCACATTGGAGCAAACCAAGCCAGCGTTAGAGCGAAATGGAGACGGGCGATGAAGGGCAACGCGAGGAGAGACGAGACAAAGGCCGATGTGATATCAGTTGAAGTCATGAGAGCTGGAGAGGAAGGTTGTTGTGAGGCAGATCATTGCGAAGTTCTTGGGTGAGAAATCAATCGGGCGGGTGGGAAATGAGAGAAAAGATTAACATCAGGGAAGACTATCGGGGTGGTAGCAATGGGATTCGCCAGGATTCTCATCAGGGGAATCGCAGTAGGGAGGAAGGTCGAGTCTTGGGGGAGACCAGGATCCCTCAAATGGGGTGAATTGAAGAAGCTGTGAGAGGGAAAGGTCGGAAAAGAAAAGGGGAAACAAGTGCTGGATCAGGGAGGTTTCGACATCAAGGGAGGGCAATGGAAGGGGAATATCTGTGGGGGAGATACCTAAGGAAAGAAATGGGGAGGGTGAATGGATAAAAGCAGGAAAAAGGGTGGTTGTGAAGGGAAGAAGGCCTTGTTGGCGAAGAGGCCTATAACCGAGCTCTCAACCATATTTGTGCAAAAATTCCAAGAGGGCTAGTCTGACTAAATTTCGAAAGGGTTTTTTGGGAGGATTGCAATAGTTGAGAAGGTGGTAAGTCCGAAGAGGTGGGACTCCGGGGAGAGGAGAGAATTCGCCTTCGTTCGGTTGGAGGAGGTGGGCGATGCTGCCTCTATGGTGAAATCATTGAACAAGAGGATGTACGAAGGTTTGAAGCTTTTAGTACAGAAAGCCAGGTATGACCTGGATTATGTGAATCAACAGATAGCGAGCAAGCAAAAAAGGAAAATGGAAGGGGATAGAAAGGAGAAGGAGAGGGAGGGGGAGGTTTCAAAAACAGGGGTAGGGAGGGGAGAGGAGGGGGTAGCACATGTGGGCTTACCCTTCAAAGACGTTCTACAGGGGTCTACAAGAGTTGCAACAAGGGTGGGAAAAAACGAGGAGGCAGAGGTTTCAAGAGAGGAAAGGGAAGAAGGAGGGAAGCAGAGGATGGGATCTTTAGGGAGAGTGGGCTCGGATAAGGGTATCTAGAGAGAGGAGGGATGATCAATACCAGTTGTCAGGGTGCACCCTGGGGTGGTGGAGGAAGCTTGGAGAATGCTTCAATGGAGTCTAGTGGTGTAGAAGAGGCCTGAGGCGTCGATGCAAGAGGTGAAAGAGTGCTTTGATGAGAGCAAGGGAGAGGAAGATCACCAGTGCAAACTGAAGCTGCTTTTAGAATTGGAGGTAAGGGTGTCTCTTAGCCCGGAAGTGTCAATTGATCAGGTTACCATGATGGGTGCCCTGCATCGAGATGGTCTGCTGGTGGATCTGAGCTGTTTGTGTTTGGTTGGGAGGGGGCATGGTTTAGGTTTCAGGAGATGCCTCTAGAGCTTTGGTTTACAGAGGCCTTTGTAACAGTCAGCTCTTGTGTTGTGAAGGTAATGGTTGTGGATCCGGCAACGAAGACAGGAGGAGGTTCGGTGGGTGAGGCTCTATATTAGGCGGAAAAGACGAATCCCGACAACAGAGAGGGAGGTTATTGCCGCCGGGAAAGTAAATACATCTTTGAGGGTGGAGAGGAAGGAGGTGGTTCCTCTTAGGGAAAGAAGGAAGGTGGCGGTCGACTAGGGGTGGGTGTTGCGCCCTCCTCTTGTGAAGGAACACAAATTCAATGCTCCTGCAGAGCATGAGACCAGAGACAGTTTGCTAATCAAGGCGCGTGAGATTTAGACATGTGGCATATGTCAGCTGTCAGGATGATATCATCCATTGGGATGTGTGCTCTACCTCTCTCATTAGATGGCGGATAAGATAGGTTATCCTAAAAATCAATGTGGTTGCAGATACATGAAAATATGTGGCAGATAGAAGAAAGACCGTCAATGGCCATTAATAGCATCCAATTTGACAACCTGATCCTGAAGAATACCCATGTTCATCTACAAAACACAAGCCCATGCACATGCTCAACGACGATAGCACCAACATTTTAATTCCTCAAATAGCTAGCAGATAATGCTAAAGCTTCTATGCTGATAGATGCCGGCAACCTCAATAGTTCAGCTAAATAATGCAAACTTGGGAAAGGAGTCAAAAATACATGACTCAATTGACATGAATGGTGAATGGGCAAGGAGCATAACTGAAATGTATGAACTAGGAAAAATAATGCATTCCATAGTTAAAGAAGAAATTACCAGACTCTGTTTCAGGGCCCCAACAATAGCATCTTCATTGCCATCCAAAGACAAGATTGGCTTCGCAAGACTTGGAAGAGCAGCTTCTATCTATATTTTAAAGTAAAACTAAAATCAGCAGATATGTAAACATGTTTGGCAATAGTACACACTGCAAATAATATCAGCATCAAAACAAAATCTAGTTATGGATAAGATGAATAATCGAATTCATCGCTCGATCAGACCTAGTAGAATGTTGACTAGCTAACTATATAGCTCTTGTGAGATAAGATAGTCACTGATTAACAAGAAAGCATCATCGTTGACTCGGAGAGAACTTTCTTGAGGAAAGTGACACAATTGATGAATCAGTAGGAAATTGGCAGAGTTGGACAATCAATATAAAATCTTAAGAATGCAGAAAAGTAAAGAAAATTTTGAAGAAACTAGGGTGGAACTTAGATTTAAGAGGGGTTGGTATTAAAATGAAACGAGGATCTTTGCAAAGGTACCATCTTTCATGCAAATGCAAGAAATAGATTCAGAGAAGGAAGAGAAGAAAGGAGACAACAGGTTAATAAGAAAGAATTTAACATCCCGATATTGAAGCTATAAAAGGCAGTGAAAAGAGTCTTAGGGGAAGATCAGTATCCTTACACAGTACACTCCAATCTATCATGGAGGAAGAATACCACCAGAACTAAGTGATCCTAAATTTTTAAGCATTCATGACTCTTGTTACAATATATTGCACAGTAGTAACACGCATACCGGCCGATGGTCAAGGATTGACATGAGAGCTGAATGCTCTCTCACAGCACGCTCGATTCGTGCATCACTTTCTGTGGCTTGCTTCAGGTTTCCAGCAAATCTGTTCAACCTGTCCTGCAAGTTCTTTGTCAGAGTGCTTGACTGAGGTCTAGTCCACCGTGTCCCAAATTGGCTTCGGAATTGAGCATCCTCTCTTGCTTCTTTCTGCAGAAGCTCTTCAGTCTGCACAAGCATCTCCTGGTTCACCCTTCTCAAATCCTTAAGCTGCTGCAACTCGGCTTCCAAACTGGATGGGCCACCAACGATCTGAACTGCCTCTACATCTTCTTTAAGATCCACTGGTAGTGTGAAATTCCCTTCCAACGCAAGTATAGAATCAGGCAGGTCCATTTCTTTTAGCTTAACTCTAGTTATCTCACTCCCTTGCTGCAACTTCTCAGCTTGTGTCCGAATGATGTCATCGACCATCTCTGTATACCTCGAAAGAGCCTTTGCACTGGTATCTGGGACAAGACTTGCAAACAACTTCTCTTTGCTTGCATCCAAGACTTCATTCATGGGTGTGGACTTGACCAGTGAAGCAGTCGGAAGAGGTGATAAGGAGTTAGCCGCAGGAACCCTCATGAGATAAACCCTATCATTCTCCTTCATAGCCCTCTCCAGGTTGCGATTTAAATTAGCTTCCAATCTAGTAACAGCATCGAGGAGGGGCGCGGCAACACCTTTAGCTATTTTCTTTGCATCAGCCAATGCAGTGATCCCACTTTTCAGCCGTGCAATTTCCTCCGCAATCTCTTCTTTGTCATGCAGTTCCAAGCCAAAACGGTAGCAAGCTTCCGCATAGAACTGAGCTGCCTTTAACTGTACATGAGAAATCCAGGTCCGGTCGAAGTGCTGGTTGAGAGGTTGAACATTTAAGGCTGCATAAGCTTCCTCATAGTAAAGGCCAACCTGCAGTTGTCACATCACAACAGTTCCAGTTTCATGTCCATAAATATGAAACTCATGTAATTTAAAGCATAGAATGGTTTGATCAATTTTAAAGTGCAAACAAAATCAACGAACTGGCCCCAAAAAGCAGCATAAGCTCAACCCATTTATCAATATGATACAATCACATCCATCTATTATGGAAGATCAAAACTAAAATGAGAGCAACCACAGCCAACATAGTTTAGGCTGCATTTGGATGTTCAATTGAATTGGATTGCAAGTTGCAACAAATAAATTCAATAAAATCTTAATGACCAAGAGTGACGCTGGCCTCAAAATTGCGTTCACTATCATTTTTCAGATCCAACTTGAACCGCACATCCTCATTATGAATTAGATTCCATTCTCATGCTGGTCATTTCCTCTGTAATGAACTGAATTGCTTCCAATATTCTTCACCCAAATGCATCCGTAGCGTTTGAAAACAAAAAAACAGAAACTTTCATGAGAAGTAAAATGAGATTCCCTTCTTAAATGAGTGGAAAGGATTCATCCTTTCTCTGCTGCCTCTCACATTTACCCATATGACAGCCCAGTG
The DNA here is from genome assembly GCA_030180095.1 of Magnolia changhungtana. Taxonomy (NCBI): domain Eukaryota; kingdom Viridiplantae; phylum Streptophyta; class Magnoliopsida; order Magnoliales; family Magnoliaceae; genus Magnolia; species Magnolia changhungtana. The sequence continues at coordinate 11,117,057 of JASAUF010000662.1, forward strand.
GTCTGACAGATGGAGTTGAATCATGGACTCCAGAAAGAAGATGGCCTAGGACATGCATACTCTGATACCCGAAGGCTGTCAGAGCAATGGGAGGCTATTTCAGATATTGATGATGAGTGCAAAGTCAAAAATTAAAAAGACTGGGATTGAAGGAAATAGCGAATATTTCATCGCCAGTCAACTATGAGAAGAAAGAGAGGTTGCCAACAAGAGTTTGATCGTCTAATTTGCCAGATAATATGCTATGATGGAATTAGGCATCAAAGTGGTTCACTTTCTACATGAATATGTTCAAAATTTTAGCTTCACCTGGCCATTACTAGACTGCTAAAATGACAAATCTAAGAGTTATAACTGTTCATTTGGCCTTCTAGCTTCAAGTATCACCTTATATCTTAAGACTGCTCTTGCTCGGGTGGTAGACTCTGGGGAGTTTCAACACTCGGTCAAGGGTTAGAGTATCCATAGGTGGTGAAAGCCCACTACCGTGTGAGTGTGGGGGTGTGTAAAAAAAAAAATAATTATTAAAAAAAAAATAATAATAAAAAAAAAAAGACTGCAATTGATGCTCAACTGAACTGAATTGCAGGAATCAATCCAATAAAGAGTATATGACCAAAGTGAGTTAACTCAACTCCATTTAACATGACGGACAGCCCCAAATCGTAATGCCTATTATCTCAAATCCAGCATGGAGCTCTTGGAATTACAATTATGATTTTCATCATCATTACAAATTAAAATGGTGCCACCCTTAGTTTTTTTCCTCTACGCTGAACTGAGTGAATTGCAATTCGGTTTACTACAACATCCAACACAACCTTAGTGTCCTACTGAATAATCGCCTTACTACAACATCCAACACAACCTTAGTGTCCCACTGAACAATCGCCTTGGTAATGATCAAGACAATAGCCACAAGACGAGAAAATTGGTATCCAAAATTTGAAAAAAAAAAAAAATAATAATAATAATAAATTTTGTCTGGTTTCTAGACAAGCGGTTTGGAACTTTCTACAGTCACTTTTGCAGGTTATGGAAAGATGAATTTCATAGTTGTAACTATTTTTTCAGGCTTTTTGACTTCAACTTTTACCTTTTAGTTCCTTCCATGTGCATTTTTGAATGACCAAGAAACATAGAAAATATATCAGGTTATTTGATACCCACCCTAGAAGTGTGCAACTGTCCACAAGCATGGAATAAGATACATAATCCAAAAAATTACAACGAACCAAGAATCATAACTATCTGGTTGTGTCCATCAAATGGAATGTTAAAATACGAATAATGCAGGGGCATTTTCACATCGGACTCAATTGGGGTGGCATGTGGGATGCGGGGGCACACTTGGGGTGGGGGCCCGTGTGAGGCGTAACCCATTTGATGTGGGGCCCACGAGGGGGGATTGGCCAACGACCTAACCCATGGGATGTGGGTCCTGGGCTATGAGATAAAGGGATTGATTCGTTCTATCAGTTCAAGCTTTTAGAGCACGTGGTTAATTGTCCTGTATCAAAGTGGGAGGTCTTGTGTTCGAGACTCTCCTCATCAGGAGTGATTAATGCAAGGGCATTTCCACACCGGGCTTAAGTGGGGTCCCCCATGGGATGCGGGGGCACACTCGGGGTGGGTTGCCCGTTTGAGGTGGGCCCCACCTGTGCGAGGCGGGTTGGCTCGTGTGAGGCATGGGCTATGAGATAAAGGGATTGATTTGGATGTTGTGAGGCTTGGGCTATGAGATAAATGGATTAATTCAACGCACTCTATCAGTTCGAGCTTTTAGAACAAGTGGATAGTTGTCCTGCATCAGGGGAAATTGTCGAAACCACACAAAGTCAAGAAGCAAATGTTTAAAAAAAATGGAAGTAAAGATTGTCCAATCAATTGAGAATTGAACTATGCGAGACAATTAGATCTCAAGTCCCACATGTAGTCCATTGGATCACAAGTGTGGGTCCCACAAGTCATACATGAGCCCAATATGAGTTCCATATGAAGGAGCATGTGTTTATTTTATCTTTAGCTTTATGCCTTAAAATAAATCTAAAAGTCTAAACTACCCTCACTTAAGGGCTGATTGAACTAATACTTAAAGTAGGATATCTTAGTCTTTTCATTTATTAGGGTGTTCACCATTGTTGGGTTATAAATAAGTCCTTCATGGGACGTGTGACTGTCTTGGAGCAAAAAAAAGTTGAGAAAGTTTCTTCTCTTTCCATGAATTGCAATGGTGGCATGTGTTACCTCTTTAGCCTTTGTATGCATTCTTCATAGTCCTTCGATTTAGTCTGTTTGGATAGCGAATTACAATATTGTAATATAAAAGCATCATCATTACAATTTTACAATGTTTGTTTAAACATGTAATTCGATGGTCAAATGCAAATGTAATAGGAGACAGGTAGATGAATTTGTAATCATTACAAATTTACGATATATTGCAATAAAAATGTCCTATTCAAACACATGAATCAGTGTATTTTTCCTGTTTTTTTTTTTTTTAAAAGCAACGAGGGAAATGCATTGAAAAGAAGAAGAAAACAAACAAAACTGCTGAGATAGCAGCCAGAAACAAACCAAAGACTAAAAACCTAAGTAGAGAAGATTACAACCTTTTAAGCTCATGACATTATAAACCCAATCGACCATCAGCTGCTTCGCAAAGGAACCGACTGAAGCAGCTGAAGCCTGAGTATTGTTAAAGACTCTATTGTTCCTTTCCGTCCAGACATCCCACCAGATTGCGATAACCGCCAATCTCCAAATTTTGGTCTTAACTTTGCCTATTTTGAAACCCTGCCAAGTAGCAAGCATGGAAGCAACCGAGCTTGGAGAACATCCCGTAAAATTAAATCTAAGCCAAAAATCCCAGTATATGCAATTGATGAACGGACAGTGGACAAGAAGATGATCGACAGTTTCTTCAGAGCGCATGCAGCAGCGACAGATACTGACTATCTGCATACCACGCTTCTTAAGATTGTCTATAGTTAAGATTTTGTTCCTAGCGACTAGCCAGCTGAAGCAAATGAACTTAGGGGAGCTGGATATTTCCAAATGAACGGGCATAGAAGTAGAGGGGGAGCAATGGAGGGAAGCAAAGCCTGATATAGAGATTTCACCGAAAATAAACCAGATCTATGTCGGTTCCATATCAGATTGTCCGGAACAAAAGGATCAAGAGTGATAGTGGATAGACGTTGAAGCAAGTCGGCATACTGATGAACCTCCCAATCCCATAAATTTCTGCTACAGCTGATTTCCCAGCACCCTCTAACATCTGATAAAGAGAAATTGGATGCTATCGACCCTTCTTTGTTAACGACAATACTGTAAATGGGCGGGAAAGTTGATTTCAATGTACTATCGCCCAGCCACTGATCTTCCCAGAACCGAATATGCCTACGATTCCCCAAACTGAAACCGATATGAGTTAGCACCTTGTCTTTTAGACGAAGGATACCTTTCCAGACACAGGAAGATCTGTAAAAGGATGTGTCGCGAGTCCACCATCCACCAGCTGAGGATCCGTATTTCCCTTTGACAATTCTATTCCACATAGCATCCGATTCTGTGCCCAGACGCCAAATCCACTTGCCGAGCAGAGCCTCATTCATGATTTTGAGATTCTTAATATTCACACCCCCATTCCTGAAGTGAGAACAGACCTCCTTCCAATCCAATAAATGGATTTTGCTGTGGTTATCCTTGCCACACCACAGAAAATTTCTCCTAATCGCATCAATACGGTTGAGAACAGCCGCCAGGCATCTGAAGAGAGACATATAATAGAGAGGGAAGTTAGAAAGCGCAGCTTTAATTAGGGTGATTCTCCCTCCCAGGGACAAATAACGGCATTGCCACGTAGCCAATTTCTTTTGAATTCTGGCAACAATGTTATCCCACATCACCAAGGGAGGAGGAGAGACTGAGAGTGGAAGACCAACAAAAGTAGTTGGGAAGGGGGCCGAGGAACATCCCAGAGTAGACGCGAAAATTGCCACATCCTGATCGGCTAAGTTGACACCATATAGCTTAGATTTTGCCACATTGATCTTGAGCCCAGAGACAGCCTCAAAACATCTTAGGGTCGTATGAAGATTGTGAACGGAGATATCGTCAGCCTCAATCATAATTAAAGTGTCATCTGCAAACTGAATGTGAGGGATGGGTTGAACGCCGTCCGCCACAAAAGCACCTGTAAACAGCCCAGCTTCCTGGCCTCTTATAATCATTTGGGATAAAGCCTCACCAATCAAAAGGAAAAGGAGGGGGGAGAGAGGATCTCCTTGACGTAAACCACGAGATGCAGGGAAGAAACCATGGGGAGAACCGTTCAAGAGAATAGAGAAGTGCGCCGATTTGACGCACGCACTGATCCACCGACACCATCTGTCCCCAAAACCCATACGCCTCATCAAATACTGCATGAAATCCCAATCAACATGATCATAAGCTTTTTCGATGTCCAACTTAAAAAAATAAAGTTTTCCTACCCTGTCTGTGAGAGGAATGCAGGCATTCGTTGGCAATTAGAGCCCCGTCTATTATCTGTCTTCCTTTAATAAACGCATTTTGGTTCTTAGAGATGAGATTCCCCATAACAGCAGCAAGACGAGAAGAGAGGATTCTGGCAAGGATTTTGTATATACTACTGATAAGACTGATGGGCCTGAAATCAGCAAAGGAGGATGCACCCAACACTTTGGGGATAAGAGCAATGAAAGACGCACCGATACTCTTGGATAAAATCCCCCTCTCATAGAATTCATAAAGAAAGTCCATAATGTCAGAGTGAATCGTATCATAGAACATCTGAAAAAAGGACATAGAGAAACCATCGGGTCCGAGAGCTTTGTCCCCTGATAAACCGATAACTGCAGCCTTATTTTTCCTGTTGATTGGACATCTCAATAATGTAAAAGTATCATCATTATTATTTTACCACACGCCTATCCAAACACGAGAATTCTTGGTCAAATTACCTGTTGATCAGGAGACAAGTATTGTAATGTGTAATGATTGCACTTGTACAATTCATTACAATCGCAATTCGCTATCCAAACAGGCCCTTAATTGCGAGGTTTTAATCATTCAATTTGGTACATCGAATTCTGTTTCTATAAGTAGTTTCATTCCCATCCAAATCCAAACCCATCAAAGGAAAAAAAAAAAAAAAAATTCTTCCTACACCCCCAAATCCAACAAAACCCTAACCATCCCAACTCCCTAAATCAAACAAAACTTTAACCATCTCCACTCCCCCAAATCCAACAAGACCTTAACCGTCCTACGCAAATCCCATTAAAAATAAATAAATAAATCCCAAATTTCCCTTTTAGCTAAATTCTACCCCCAAATCAAAATCAGCCAATTTATTACCCACCTAGATACCAATTGCTTGTGCCCACAAGAAGCAAGGTGCCATATAGTCCTTAGATGGGATGAGAAGGCCCTAATGTGTTCCAACAAATTCTACAATAATTGGGACAAATGAATGCCGACTAGCATCTATTGAGCATGAACAACACAAGATAAGTGCCCGAGTGAAAATCCTCAAGGTCAATGGTAAGAGAGATGTTTAGGTGATTGGTCTGTTGTAGCTAAATTATCAGCGTCTTACGAGTGGTTATAGTTCTAGTTGGGCCCATCCCTATGATGTATGGGTAGGCTCAACTGCATGTTGTATTTTTATCTTTTTTCTTTAATAAGATCTTTGATTACTCTTTAAAAAGAAAAAAGAAAGAAGAAGAAGAAGAAGAAGGTAACAGTGATGCTACAGATCATTAGGCAAATCATATGGCTTGTTTTACTGAAACTAAAGGGACTGGCAATGATCACCTATTTGGCATCGGAGAGGAATGAAGGCCAAGATGAAGTAACGATCTGCCATTAGGCTATGAATCTAAATTGTTCAAGGATTTTTTAGATCTGCAATAAGATAGCCTAACTTTTAGCAGTACACCCAGAAGAACCATGATCTGACGTTGAGGTGTTGATTTAATGGAATCAGAAGTGCAACAGGTAGCTCGTCACAAAAAGGGGGCAGGGACACCCTGTCATCATTTAAATAAATAAATAAATAAAACCACGTAGTTTGTCATTGTATCAGACTCATAAGGAATATTCAGAATGGGATGGTAAAGGTTCAAATGGAGTGTGTGGTTGAAGCATATCAGATTGCAAAGGAGCACAGGAGATACCCAGATGGATGGTAGATTAGACACAACAACTATCAGTCTGGAGGGCATCATCTTGAACTGTTGTCGACCATTCATGAACTCCCATGATCACCATAGGCAAAAACCGAAGGACACGACAAAACAATGATCCTAAAGCGGTAAAGGAAACATTGGAGACATCAACAGGCAATCATAATAATGCACCTGCTACAAGTGTGGAAATAAGGGCCACCTTGCTATCATGTTCTGACGAAGAATCTCAACCTTTTTCAAGAGGCTAACAATGAGAAAGAGCCAAAAGAGGAAAAAAGCATAGATGATGTTGAGTTATTGCTTTATGGCCTACAAGAAAGTCCACTATCTTGTTTCCTTAAGCATATCCCGACAATGCCTAAGGAAGAAGATAATGAAGACTGGTTGCATACCAATGTCTTCCACGCATGAGGTAAATATGAGGAAACACCTATCAAAGTCATCGTTAATAATGGCATCAGCATGAACATTACTTCACAGAAAATGGTCAGTCAATTACAATTGCGATCAGAAAAGTACCTACGACCCCATCAGGTTGCAGGAAAAAGTTTGATGAGATCATGCGAGTGACAAATCGATGCTTGGTGACTTATTGTGACTATATTACACCAAATTGATATAATACGACGCTATCCCAATAAGAGCTTGTCACGTCCCTTTTGTCTGTCCATGGATGCACAATCGTTGTGTGCAGCATCATGGATTTACTATAACTTACGGTCTTATGGATTAAAGGAAAGAAATCACTATCAAACCAATAGTCCTTGAAAGGATGACGGTATGAAGATTGTTTCCGAGACAGCCAAGGGCATTCTAAGTAATGACAAGGTGACATGGGCTAAGCTGGTAAAAGATGTGACAAACAAGAAGGCAACAACTATACGCTTGGTAATGGCACCTTCATTAGCAGAAAGGAAGGTGCCATTACCAATACAGAAGCTTTCCTATCGAGAACTAGTTTACACTCAAGGTTGCATAAAGAGAAAGCGAAGGCATTTTTCATATTTGGAAGAATTCTACCAACCAAGGACCTATCAACAATGGCCAGAGCTAATGATGAAGAATCACAACAAGGCAATAAACTCGAAGTTCCCTCTTGATATTGCAACTTGAGGCTGAGTTCTTCAAAGATGGGGGAACTGATGCATTGATGCAACTAGATCACAAGTCCCACATGTATACCCCATTGGTTCAAAAGCATGAATTCTACATGATCACACATGAGCAAAACTTGGGGTCCACATGAAGGAGTATGTGTTTATTCTGCCAGTTTTAAGCCTTAAATAAATGTAAAAAAGTCTACACTGCCTCACTTAAGGGGCCGTTTGGATGGGAGTAAATGGAGGTAAATGACCTCTGAGGTGCGTTTGGATCGGAGTAAATGCATGGAAATGAGGTGAAATGAGAGTAAATAGGCATGTAAATGAAATCCTCCTTCAAAGGAGAGATTTGGAGGCTGATTTGGGATTTTCTTTGAGAGGCAATTTGGGATATTAAAGCTGATTTGAGATATCACAGATGTTCCTACGAATATATTGGAAATTTCCAATGCCTTCCAATCCCTCCCATTTGCTCTCATCCGAACAGAATATTTGGATTTCAAATGCTTTTCATTTACTCCCATCCAAACACAGCTGAGTAAGTCATTTACCTCCAATTCCATTTCCCATTTACCTCCATTTACAAGCTCCTAAAAGAGCCCTAAGGGTTTATTGGACTAATGCATAAAGTAGGGGTATTTTAGTCTATTCTTTTATTAGGGTTTTAGTCTTAATTGTTGCCAGGTTATAAATAAGTCCCTTATGGGACATGTCTTCCTTGGAACTTGAATATTTAGAAGTTGAGAATGTTTCTTCTCTTTGCATGAATTGCAATGATGGCATGTATTGCCTCTTTGTGTCTTTGTATGTTGTGCTCACGATCTTTCAGTTATTTCTCCAGTTTGCTGCATGTGAATCCTCCCACGCTCTTAATTTTGGTGTTTTGATCATTCAATCTGTCCATTTCTGCAATTAGTTTGTCTTTGAGTCTAGTTGCATTACTACACCAATCTAACGTGGGGCCTGTGATTTTGACAGCTTCGATCAAGATAAATGCATGAAACACATACAATGGTTGGGTCCATGCCTATGGATGGCCCCACAGATTATAAATGGTTGATCATAAATAAATAAATATACCACAATTACAAACACAAAAACAATAATTAAGAAAGCAATAAAACCTTAAAAATCAAATACCATTATTCTCAATCAACAGGAAAAGAAGAAGAGGAAGAAGAAGAAGAAGAAGATGTGAAGACATTGAAAAAGAAAAAGATGAAGAGCACCACCTGCCTGGAGACCTTCGCACAGAGCCCCGGTGGCTTTCCGTCAGCAATCACCTTCTCAAAAAAACATTCCTGCGCCTGCGCGAGCATGAGCTTCTCAAGCATCCCTGCGCACTCACCCGACAAATCAAGTGTCGCGGCCCCGCCCACTGCCGCCTTTGTAGCCTCATTATCCCTCAGAAACCCAAAAGCTCCGGCAGCCGCCTGGAACGAATTACACGCCTGCTTGAGCCCGTGGGCCGCAGTCCTGTCAGCCGAAAGCGCGATCTGGCTATACACGGCCCCGAGGTTGAAGAGAACCGCCGCCTTCTCGAGGTGGATGTTCTGCTGCGTCGCCTTCTTGTTGGACTTGAAAGCGTCGTGCCAGGTGAAGGAGATGGCGTTGATGTGGTCCCGATCGGCCGAGATCGGGAACCTCGATTCCATCAAGCAAAGGGCCCGGTAGTAGGATTGAAGGAGGTCGCGGCGGGCATCGGGGGAATCGGACGGCCGCTCGATGTCGGACCGCATCTGACGAATGGATTGGAGGTCGTCTTCTAGATTTTGGGCTTCTCGCTCCGAGTAGTGGAAGGTGATGTACTGGCGGAGGGGACGGTACATCTCCACGGACGAAGTCTTCTTCTCGTGGATTGCCAGCATCACGTTGTTCACAGCCATCGATACTGTTCGATCGATGGAAGCGATCGGAGTTTCTACCGCGTAAGCGGTTGTTTTTATTGGAATTCCGAGTCGGACTGGAACGATTTTCTACGCTTTTCTTTCTCTCTCGCGCGCGCGGGGGCACCTGTGACTGACTTTCGTTGTGATTAGCTTCATTCCTTCCCTACGAAGGGAACGACTGATTCCTAAAATGCGCGGCCGTGCGCACTGCGCATAGTGTATCCAAAACGGCATTTACCTCGAGAAATCTGAAGCGATTCGCGAGAGAAATGAAACAGGAGATCCGTGTTACACGTGTTGATGTAGTACAGGCGTGTGGGATCCTGGCCGCTTATTAGGTAATGGCTATTGTATCCTGGCTGTATTTACTAAGTTTGGGCGGGCCACGTATGCATGTCGAGTACAGCATTTGGGACGTGGACTAGCTCGGAATGGGCAGTTCTGTGGGCGGGCCCACCGTGATGTATCTGTACATCCAAACCGTTTATTCCTTTTCTCAGATTATTTTAATGCATCATTAAAAAAACTGAGGCAGATCCAACGATCAAATGGACCACACCATAGATGACTCTTGCATTTAATGCAACTAACATTTAATGTTCGGTGCATGCAACCAAGCTTATTATTTGGTGTGGTCCGCTTGATCTTTCGATCTGCCTATTTTTTGTCTTGATGCCTTAAAATAATACGAGAAAAGGAATAGACGGTTTGGATGTATAAATACATTACGGTGGGCCCGCCCACCGAACTGCCGTTCCGAGCTAGGGACGGGCGGGGTAATACGGAATCCGCGTCCCAGCATCTGGGCATGTTTGATTTTTCAAAGAAGCTGTAAATAGCTTGGAAAGGGGTTATAATTACTTCCTCCGTGTTTACCTCGTTTTTCCCTGGGCATGATTTGACGGTGTACGTTTTAGATATTAAAAAAAAAGAAAGTTATAGAAAATTTGTGGGTCCCACCATGATGCATGTCGGTTATCCACACCGTTCATCTATTATGGCAGGTGAATTTAAGTTATGAGCCAAAAAATAGGCATATCCAAATCTCAAGTGGACTACGCCACTTGAAAATTAGAATCGAACACTAATCACTAAAAATTTCTTGGGGCCACTGTTTCTTTTGGTGTGGACCACTTGAGTGTTAGATCAGGCTCATTTTCTACATAATGATTCAAAATGTTGTGGCAAAATGTATGGACGGTACGGATTTATCATATACATCAGCGTTGAGTCCAAAATTTTAAATTGACTCTTTTTAACTGGTTTTCAAGTCAAAAGCTCTATGCATTTTCAAACGAGTGAAAGGATAATAATTAACCATTTGCAGTGTATTTATAGCTTCTTTGAAAAATCAAACAGGCTTCGCGAACATATATGACCTCGATTAAAACCGACTAAATTGTGGGACCGACCACTATCGACTAAGTTACTGTCCTAAAACTAGTTTGTGTCAAAATCCTGACCTCTGATCCGTGGACACTTGTTTGTTGAAATAAGATCCTTTGATTTTTAATTGCTCAATGAATGTCCACCAATTTAATAGTGAGATGACTAGACAAGTGTAAATTTTGGTTAATCGTACATCTGAACAGGGACCCATTTTGGACGGTTTGAATTGAATTACTAGCATTCCACGAATTCAACTTCTAGCTATTTCGTAATTGCCTGCATGTCAACCGTGGCTATATGCGAGGTTCCCTCACTTTCTTCCAAACTACCTTGGACTTATCTGATTTTTCAAATCCTCTGAAAATATGATTTAAATAAGTAAGTTTTTTAACGGAATCAAAAGAACTTGTTTAAATATGTGGTCCCCACAGTTGTATATATGATATATCCGATCAGTCCATCTATTTTAATGGAATATTTTGAGACATAAATAGAAAAATGAGGTAGTTCCAACACTCAATTGGCCCACACCAAAGGAAATAATGGTCTCAAGAAAATTTTAACATAGGCATTCAATTCTCTTTTTCCTATGGTGTGGTCCACTTGAGCTTTGGATCTTTCTCAGTTTTTTGTTTATGCCTAAATTCAGCTGGCATAACAGATGGACGGTGTGGATGAGCCACTTACATCATGATGGGCCGTACATATATATTTCACTGTGCCCTCTGTCTTAGTCTTAAAAAAACGTACGGTTCAAATCGAAACAAAGCTTGGGAAAAAATCAGGTGTTAACAGGGTAACATATTAGTAGGTGTTTTCCTGACCATTGGTCCACCTTGATGTATGAATTGAATATCCAAGCCGTACATCAGTTTTTTCAATTCAGGTGGACCACACAGCAATGATTGAATGCCCCACCATTAAAAACTTCTTAGGGCCACAGAAGTTCTAGACTAAGTTGATATTTGTGTTTTCATTTCATTCAGCTTTACGTGGCTTTATCAACAGGTTATAGGTGGCCTTAGAATTTTTTTTAATGGTAGGCCTTTAATAAGCATTGTTTCATGTTCATTTGAGATCTGGACCTGCTTCGTTTTTTAGACTATGGCCTAAAATGAGCTTGAAAAACTGATGGACGGCTTGGATGTACAACAAATACATGAAGGTGTGGGACCACGGTCAGGGAGACCCGTTAACGTGTTACCCGGATAACACCTGCTCCGCAGTGCATCCATCGGATATTTGGGCCAGTTTCCACTGACGGTGGGCCCCAAATATTGATTTGCATCTTTCATCTGACCGTACATTTTTCTCCAACGCGCCTGCCCCAGCTAACGTGCGGACGGATCTGCTTGATTTTTGGGCCACAGCATTCATGGTGGGTCCGCCTGATGATTAACGAATGAGCCGAATCTCATGTACACGTGCAACAGTAGTACGTACCTGTGATTGCGACCCCGTGTGGTATAATCATTGTCCATTTCCTAATCAGAGCCCGGGTTCTGTTCAGCGGCGTAGGTAGAGCCGGGTAAAACAGACTCGATCCGGTGGATCCGACTCGATCAGGCCCGATCAAAACCGAACCGATGGTCTGGATCGGTGCGGATCGGGTAGCCCCATCTAGATCCGAAAATTTTCCAGATCGAGTTCAGATTGGCCATGATCCAACCCAAAAATCCAATCCGAATGGATCTAGACCGATCCAATCCTTCCCGATCTGGAGTAGTTCTTATTAATATTCCTACTTTTTCTCATGGTATGGTCTGCTTGAGCTTTGGATATGCATCAAATTTGGGTTCAACCACTAAAATGATATGCAAAAACGAATGGACAGCATGGATAAACTACATGCATTCAAGGTGGGCCCTAACAGAGTTTACTATGTACAAATAAAAGAGGATATGCTGGTGTACCACACACAACTATGTAAACAGCTATGTAGCTGGCTATGCGTCTTGCTGTAGGTACGTGTCGTGCCAAGATGAGCACTAACGCTCCTCGAGCTGCGAGTTGTACAAACGGTTCAAAGGAGATCAAAGTTATATGGCTCCACTGTGATGTATGTGTTTCATCCATTTTACGGATCATTTTAGGGCTTTGTAAAAAAATGATATATATATATATATATATATATATATATATATATATATATATATATATATATATATATATATCAATCAGTACCTGTCAGAAATGGATTGTGTACTGAGTTACACTTGTACGATAGTACCTATTAGAAATTGGATTATGTACTGAGTTACACATGTACGCTTTTATCGTAATGAGTTTATATATATCAATCAATCAGTACCAGTCAGAAATTGGATTGTGTACTGAGTTACACCTATACGCTTTTATCGTACTGAGTAAACTCATTTGGGCCCATTGTGAATGTATGTGGTTTATCCACACCGTCCATCAATTTTTTTGCTAATTTTAAGGGTTGATCCCAAATTTGAAGTAAATCCAAAGCCCAAGTGGACCATACCACAAGAAACAGTGTGGAATAATGATTTCCACCATTGAAACCTTCCTAAGGCCCACAGTAATGTTTATTTGTCATCCAACATGTTTGTAAGATCACCAAAACATGGATGAAGAGAAACCACAAACATCAGCTTGATCCAAAACTTCTGTGGCCTCCAAGAAATTTTCAATGGTAGAGGTTCGATCACACTGTTTCCTGTGGTGTGGTCCACTTGAGATTTTTATATGCTTCCATTTTGGGCTCAAGTCCTAAAATTATCTGTTAATATAGATGAACGGAGTGGATAAAATAAATAAATAACGGTGGACCCCATAGATTTTACTAAGTACGATAAGGGTACTGAGTTACCCAGCACACAATCCGCTTCCAACCTGTCAGTAGCTAATCCGCGTCCCACACGCCAGCTGCACTGGTGACAGGCCGTTGCCTGTTGTAAATACGTGTCGTGCGAAGACGATCGCGTACGCGCCTCGAGCTCTGAGTTGTACGAACGGCTCAAACGAGATCAAAGTTACATGGCCCCACCATAACGTTTATTTTCCATCTAATCTTTTAATAATATTAAAAATATATGGATGAAGTGGAAAAACAAATTACATATTGATCCGAAACTTTTGTGATCTGAAAAAGGGTTTCAATGGTAAACGATCAATCCCCCACTATTTTTTGCAATGTGGTCCAACCAATCTTTAGATTTGTCTTATTTTTTGGCTCAAGCCTTAAAACAAGCTCTCCAAATAGATGGACGGTTTGGATATAACACATACCTCATAATTTGACTAAAAAAACTTATTGACGTCAATACACCAGCACCAGCCAATCTGCTTCCAGTTTGTGTCACCCACTTCTCTCTTCCGATCCGAACGTTACTCAACCCGATCCGATACGGTTTTTCTAACCAAGTAGAACTGGGTTCGGGTCAGGCTAGCAGTGCATCGGATCGGATCGAGTCAGATGACCCGAACCCGGTCCCGGATCAGATCGAGTTCAGATCCGGCGATGTAGAATACGGACCGAGTCGAGTTGGACCCAATCCGGTCCGACTCGGTCCGATGCCCAACTCTATGGACAGCATGGATAAATAGATACATCAAGTCTACCCCTGCCCTTCGTCTTTAGCCAGGAACGGGCGGATCTATGTAAGGACACACCGTATTGTATCTGCATATCCATGTTATTCATCCCATTTCTTGTATGGTAAGAAGCTTGGAAGACATTAGGATCGTTTGGCACGTTGATTGGAGGGGATTAGATGGGATTGGAGGGGGTTTCAAATCCCCTTGGTTGTTTGGTAGCATAAAGTAACCAGGGGTTTCAAATCTAGGGGGTTTCTAATCCCCTCTTTGAGGGGGTTTGCAATCCACGGTGAGAGCTTGGATTACGGCGTGTTTGGCGCATGGTATTGGGAAGGATTAGGCGGGATGGGATTTAAAAAGTATAATTATTACTTATGGTAGGGATTGTCCCCTGTTACTATGGGATAAACTTAATTTCATGCTATGTTTGTAATACGATGGTACATTGAATGATATACTCACCATCATCTGAAACTACTGATGATAACACATATGTGTTATATCCAAACCGTCCATCTGTTTTGTAACCTCATTTTATGGATGGGCCTAAAAATGAGATAGATCTAAAACTTATGTGGCCGCAAAAAAGTTTTCAATGGTAGGTATTCAATCCCCGCTGCTTTCTATGGTGGGGTCCACTTGAGCTTTAGATCTACCTAATTTTTTGGCCCATGCTCTAAAATGATCTCGAAAAATGGGTGGATGGTGTGGATATAGCCCACACATCATGGTTGGACCTACACAACTTGCTAACATTGAGTGAGATTGGCACGAGACCCAATGCAATTCCATCTCATCTAATTTTAAGCTTTTCCATTCTTCCCAAACATCGAGTGGAATTGGCACGGGACCAAATGCAATTCCAACCTACCTAATCCCATCTAATATCATAAGCCAAAAGCCCCGTAAAATCATTTCAATAGTTGCAGGTGTAGCATGTGTGCCACTGTACACTATCATTCTATTGGGCACATGACCCACTAATGACGATCAGCATCGTTCAAACATTGTCCAAGTAAATCAGCACCGTCCAAACATTATCCAGCACTACCCAAACATTGTCCATATTAATCAACGATTAAAAATCGTTGTTTAGTCACTCAAACATGATCTTGTGCTTGCGGTCCATCCGAGACTTGGAATTTCATCATTTTCAGCCAAACATATATTTCAGTGGGCTTATCACAACCATAGTGTCAAAAATTATATATCTCACTAATTGGGGATATTAAAGTTGATTTAATAATTAAATTCAAATCCCTGTAAATATACCATATGTAGGTATTTTTGAATTAAGGTTGATTCACACTCCAGGGTGCCAAACAAACTGGGAGGATTGCCAATCCAGGGGGTTTCCAATCCTGGGGGTTCCGGATCAAGGGGTTCCAAATCTACACTCCCAACCAGGCACTTACTATAACAACGAGGTCAACTTGCGGTCTACCCTTGTCATTATTATAACCTGACACTATTCAGGTTTCAGTGATTTTCATTTGTGCCGAGAATGAGAATTGACATGGTCAATGGTCAATGGTGGTTTGGGTATGAGGTTTAGGGTTAAGGGTCTAGATCAAACACACACCATAACCTTTAGGGTCTAGACTATAGTGCTCTTTTCCTGAGTCCTTGTTTTTGCATCCTAAAAATAAGCGGTGTCAATGAGCAGGCTCAGGCTTGAAAAATTAGAATTTTGACTAGGACCAGGATAACGACATTCAAAAATCAGCCGAGGTAGACTAGGATAACGGCATTCAAAAATCAGCCGAGGTAGACCAGGATAACGGCATTCAAAAATCAGCCGAGACCTACCTGGTGTCCCATTGATAGCTCTGCTAAAAACATCCTTACTAGAAGACAACCATGATAAAGGACAGCCAGGTGGTATGTTTGTGTAAAATTGTCACTACAACTGCACTACTCTTGTCCACGTAGTACTGAAATACACAAACCGAGCATCTCATCCTCCATTTCACAAAGTAAGAATATTAACCACTCATTCACTTATAAACCACAACTTTTCTCACACTTTATTCGATGTGAAATGAAATTTTCCAAAAAAAAAAAACTAAAAAAAAAAAACTTTATTTTTTAAACCAAAATTCAACTGATATACCTAAAGATCTGTGTACCTTCGTGTAAAATTGACAATTCTACAAACAATGAGAAGGCAGCAAAGAAGATTACAACATAAACAACCATCCATATGTATTAAATATTACACGCAAACCTTAATTAACATAAAATTTACATCCAGTGATATTCCACATTCGATCTACATAAATATTCCATGAAAAATATGTGTAGAAATATACCTAGTTGATTGTATATAAGTATAAAATCTACTCCACAAATCATGACTAACCATCTGATTATATCCACAAAATAATGTACATGAAAAAAGAGTCCCGCCCAATCCAACTATAGATGACATTCACAAAATCCGAACCATAATCCAAAATAATGGTACAGTAGTCAATTAGCCAATATCAAGTCATCAAAGCCTTTCATCTTAGGTGTATCACGTTTTCCATCTTAAGAGTTTTTAACATTTTACATCATCGAACATTCTCACTTGCTTAACTCTTCCGCATATTCAATATGATCTAATATGATTTTTAGAACTTTTTGCATTTCAGCATGTCCTGTCCTCATGTCCTAATAAACTTGTTGAGTTTGCATAATATCAATTCTCTCATTCGAGATATGTTTTAGAGCATTATTTGTTGATTTGTCAACGTGACATTGAATTTTCATCCCACAAATTTGTAGACTATATACGAATTGTCATCTTGTGATCAACTTTTTTTTTGACCTTCCGCATTTGATCTTTCATAAGTTGTTGAATTATCAACATAACTAAAACTAAAAAGAGTTACGTTGGTAATTCAACAGCTTTCGGAAGATTGGATGCGAATGGTCAAGAAAATAGTTAACTACGAGATGACAATTCATAGTTTGCAAATTCTTGGGATAAAAATTCAATGGCGCATCAAAGATCAGCGGATGATGCTCTAGAAATGCTCTCTAACGAGAGAATTGATACTGTGTAAACTCAACAGGTTTATCAAGCCATAAGAATAGGACACGTTGAAATGCAAAAAGTTATAAATATCATATTAAATCATATTGAATACGTAGAAGAGCTAAGCAGGTGGGTGAAGATCAATGGCCAATGTTCTATCATGTGAAATGTAAAAAACTCTTAAAATAGATAACGTTATACACCTAAGATGAAAGGCTTCAGTGACTTGAAATTGGATACTATATTATTGTTTTGGATTATGGTTCGAGTGTTGAAATTTGGTTTTTGAAAAATTAAATATATTTGAAAATTTCGTTTTCCTACCAAATCAATTTGAAATTTTCAAATGAAAAAAACTGTAATTTTTCTTTAGTCCCACATTGGAAATGAGAAAACAAGTTTTGTAGTTTATATCTAGAGGTGTATGTAGTATTCTTGCTTGGAATCTTGGAAGTTGATATGCTCGAGTTGCGTGGCACTGGAATGCACGTTTGGGCTTAGGCGTGGGTAGTGTGGCCGTAGTGGCGCTAGTTGGCACACTTTGCACTTCGCACATGAACCGTCATGAGACGGTACGATCGCGGTGCAAGTGGTCTGAGATAAGCTTAGGCTTTATGGGCTACAGAGAACGTCGAATTATTGATCGGAAATGGTTAGCTGTTTTGAGAACGGTTAACAGCTTTAAAAGCCACAATGGTCCGAAAAAGGATGGGTTTTGATGCTTTAATGATCAAATCTTTCGATCCAACGATCTAAAACGGTCCAAATTCATTATCAACAGTCATAAATGTTCCAAGTCATTGATGGCTAACTAGCCATAGTCCACTCCCCTGGTGTCTATATCAACTAGACCATTATGGTCCAAAATCAATCAACTCTAATAGATCTATTCCAATCTATTAAATCTCATTAAAATCTACCTCCTTCTAAGAATATTGCGAATATGTTCACTAATTGAGTTTGCCAGAAGATTAGCTGCTTTGAAAAGTTCCAAAGTAGACCCTTAGTGATTGTTGCACGCAGGATCTAGATAGGCTTGTCTTATCATGTAAGCAATTCGCCTGTAACCCATCAGCATTTGATTAAGGGGCGAATAACGGTTTAAGAACAATGTAATTTTATGTGATTCAGCCTGGTGATAAAAGGAAATAATATTTAAAAGTTTCATTTCGATTTTGTAACATATTTCACAATAATCTTAAAGTATGACTATGGATATCGAAAGTGTTGCATTAGTCAAACTGATGAATCACGATTTGATCAGATTAGACCGATTCAATGGTACGAATTTCACCACGTGGCAAGACATGTTGAAATTTCTTTGCACTACGTTGAAGATATTCTACATCATGGATCCAAATCTCTAGCCTCTACTAAAAACAACGGATGCCGACACTTTGGAACAAATCGCTGCCAGAATCAAGTGACAAGAAGACGAACTGCTATGTCACGGCCATATTCTCAATGCACTTTTTGATTGGTTATACAATCATACACAAGAACCACTTCAGCAAAACAAATCTGAAGTACATTAGAATACAAGTACAAGGCTGAAGAAGAATGAACACACAAATTCATAATCACCAAGTACATCGATTTAATGATGGTAGACAATAGGCCACTATTGGCTCAAAAACCATGCATTACAATTAATTGTAAACAAAATAAAAACTTTGAAAATAGAACTACTTGAACCCTTTCAAGTCGAAACTATTATTGCCAAATTGCTTCAAAGCTGAAAGACTATGAGAAAAATCTGTTACATAAATATGAACAATTCGCCATGTAAAAATCAAAAGCATCTTCGTATTGATGAAGAATCTCGTAACCGAGACAAGATGGATGACGCAAATGGTGCATCCTCATCTAAGGTGAATGCAGTAGAAAAATCATCCTATAATAATAACTTTGAGAATAATGATTCCCTAAAACCAACAAAAAACATGAGAAATTCGAGAAAACTCAAAAAAAGAAAACGGCAAACCTAAGGGTCATTGACATATCTGTGACAAGACTAGACATTTCGCTCGAATATGTGGGGACTGAAAAAAGCCTAAAAAAGAGGCGAATGCATTATACAATGATATCATAGTAATAGTCACGAAAGTGCACATAATTTAAGAGAATGTCCTGAGTTAGTGGTATAATACAGGTGCCACAGTCCATGTATGCAACGACAAATCTGCCTTCAAAATCTATGAAGATGTGACCAACGGTTAAAAGGTTTAAATGGGAAATGAAGGTCGATCTATGATCGTTAGCAAATGAACCGTAGAATTACTCTTTACTTCTGGAAAAAAAAAAAAAAAAGTAATCCTGACCAATGCACTGCATGTCCCAGAAATAAGAAGGAACTTAGTCTCAGGGGATATTTTGAGCAAATTCTGAATAAGGGTCGTGTTTGAATATGGCAAATTGATTTTGTCCAAGAATGAGAACTTTGTGGGAAATGATTATTGTAACGCCCTGAAATTCAAGGGTCAAGTAGCAACTCAACTCTCGAGTTCCAAAACATCACTTATGCAATATAGAGAAGATGATTGAATGTTGTCTGTGTTAGTGCAATAAACATGAGTGAGATTATACCAAGATAGTAATCCATACTCCAGATCAATGTATAAAACGCAAGTGGAAGACTGAAAGATGTATGTAGATGTGTATAAAAACAAACGATTTCGATCTGCCACTAAAGTATGATTACTTCACTGAGTCATCATATATATGTACTGAATCAAAAATAAAATGTCAAAGGAATAGTCCAACCGTCGTGATAGCCTAATAGCCTCGTCAATCCGATAGCCTAAGCAAAGCCGCCGGAGAACTGCATGTAGGAGAACTCATCCTGATCATCATAGTAATCAGGGTCAACTTCCTGTGAATTGTCGGTACCTGCATCTAAGAAAGAGTCTGGTGGGTGTCCAGAATACCGTCCCGTAACGTGGGAGTGAGTAGCTAACCCAGTGGAACAGTAAAGCACAGGTTAACATGTTATCAATTCAGTCAAGCAGTAATGATAAAGTAGTACAATTAACATTTCTAAGTACTGTAATTAATGCAAGGATGAGATGCGATAATGATGCATGCCCTCGCCAACATACTTCCTCGTGTGACATCATCTTACGTTCGCGGCATGCTTTCATCTCTCAGTGCTCTACATCTTCCAGGCACATGCAATGCGATGATGAGCATGATTACCGAGTTGTTATTAGTCCATTTCAAATAGCAGTATTGGGAAATTAAGGTACCTCCCTTATATCATTCCCAAACAATGATCTATTCTAGGGTCGTCAATCCTAGATAATCTCATACGATAATGTGGTTCTAGGTCCCTGCAAGGGTTGTCAGGGCTGTCACACGGAATCGTTGCACCACTCCCCCATCACTTTATCAATACAGGCCTAATTTGTACTCTTGTTGCTACGGAAGGGTCGTCGCCTCCATGTAGACTTAGAGTACTCTCGAGGTCACTACAAAGGGCTATCAGGGCTATTACACGGAATCGTTACACCACTCCCCCATCACCTTATCAGTGTAGGCCGACAGCTTGAATACAGTGTCCCATACCACTGTATTCGGCTCACGAGTCTGGTTGCTCAATGGTCACTACGGGGAGGCTCGTGGCTCCAACGTAGGCCGACAGCTCGACCACAATGTCCTATACCACCATGCTCGGCTCACGAGTCTTAGCGGATTGAGGTACCACAGTTAACAGGATTCCACTGGTAAGTTTGGTATCCTAGGTTCAAGCAGTAGCGTCCAAACATGATGAACATACATTAGACAGATCGGATTACTTGACGAGCTCGACTAGCACGAGTGCACAACCAGCTGAACGACATGAAGTGCATAAATACTTCGCGTGGCCTAACCACTGTCGCCAATCGAAGTATGACTCGGGTTCGTCAAACACATCCTACGTGGCGAATGAATCTCAACCATGAACTCAAGTCTGTTACCGATTATCTGGACTATAATCATAGTCCCAATCACAATCAATCCTTAACCAGAAGCATGTAAAGTAAAGCAGAATAAATAAAGTAATTCAAGCATGTTAACAAGCATGTCATAAAGCATGTTATAAAGCACAATATAAATAGAAAATACAACACATATATTTCATAAGTAAGCGGTTAAATTAAATAACCAACATGGAGGAAATCATATACATCTCTAAGTTAGTTGAGAATCCTATCTCAAGACCCACCTAAAGCACAATCATCTAAGAACCTACTCTTACAAGCATTTTCACAAACACTTAGAATACACTATTTTAACATGCATAGCGTATAGTAGCAAAAACATGTATTAGGGCGAGTTCTTTCGCTAAACAAGTATTACACTTATATATAACATGTACATACAGTAATTTATCATGACAAACATACTTTCATAATTTATACGTATACGGTATTTTCTACAAATATACAGAATACACTATACGCCATAATTCGCATAAGTAACTGAAACGCAAAACGAACATCGCATTGTACATGTGAAATCGCATCCAGATCATGAATCTATCATTATCTGACATTGAAAGCTTTGAAAACCGTAACCTATACGGCTAAAGTCCGCACCTTATGCCGTAGAAGCGTAATGAACTCGATATATTTGTTAAGTCTTCGTGTACGGCAATTTGGAAACTTATAGAATGAAATAGATTAACTATTTCATCATTTGCAATGATCATAACCCTAAATCAGAGTAGGGTTTGGGTTTCTTACCTAGAAACGAAGTTGAAATCGTCGGGAAAGTGATTAGAAAGAGGTGGTTAGGCTTGTATAGTGGCAGGGTAAAGTATCAGGGAGATCCTCCCACTTCTCTCACACTTTCTTTCTCTTTATTCTCTTCTCTCTCTTAGGGTTTCTCAAATTTGTATGTTGAGAATGAGAGAGGGTTTAAGGTCCTTATATAGGCTAAAACATAACCAAAATATACCCAGGGTCAACGTATACTTAGGTTATATCCAAAGTGGGTCCATTTCGATCCAACGGAGCACTTCTGGAGGCCCCTTTTCTGTGTGCAGTTGGACTTAAGCTCACTAACATTGGATCTAGGTACAGTTAAGTTTTCGTTCCAGTCAGATTCTCAGATCGTACTTGGCGGACTAGTTTCAGTTCAACGGTCACTGAAACTCGATCGGGGATTTCAAGTACATTGCCATGCATATGAAATTTCTCCTGATTTGATGATGTATTTGGGTTAGATTCTGACGGTCTGATTGCTTATATCAGGCCCGCAAGTAACAAGTCTCAGATTACTTAAATAAGATTTGATTTCTAAAGAAAATCAAGTATTCTCACACTCCTCGCTCCGGGTTCAAGTGAATAGCCGTGGGACACTGTCTGGATTTGATCTCCGAGATGGTTATCAAGCCAAGCAAGGCGGTCCTAAGTCTAAAACTTTGTATCATTCGGACTTTCGATGTGCGGTCCAGATCTGATATAGAAATTCAATGTGCTCCCGAGAGCGGTCGGGTAATGAGTTTGATCTTAGAATTTAGGGTAACCTAGCGTTAATGATTCTACAAGTTTTGGGTCTTGCAGAACATATTTAAAGTGATTCAAGCGGATTTCATGGCTAATCTAGTTTAGCACTTAGTTAACTTTGTCTAATTTCTAAAGGATTTGATCTTGAGTGATTTCTGCCTGATGTGGTACTTGGGTCCTTGTACGGGATTTTTCGAGACGTTATAATTATGATCGTGATGGGATGATTAAATTTTATCTAAATGAAAAGAATTCTTCTACTTATAAGGCTGAGACTGTAACATTGTAGCATGATAGGTTAACACATATTGATTATAGTACCATAAAACTCATGGCTAAGAACAGTTTAATATCATACAATGATAGTGAGAATGATAAATGTAAAGTATATGTATATATATATATATATTCTAAAATAACTAGGAAACCATTCCCAAGTGTTGAGGGATCGTCTTAGATATTAGATAGAGTACATACTAACATATGTGAGCTAAATGTCATTCTTATCCGAGGAAGCAAGAGGTACTTCATAACATTTATACATGATTGTTCAAAATATGTGTATGTATATATGTTAAAATTTAAAGATGAACCATTTAATGCATTCAAGGTCTATAAATCCGAAGTAGAAAATCAATTAGTTAAAAAGATTAAAATTCTTCACAACGACAGAGGATGATAATATTTTTGTAATGAATTCTCTACCTATTATGAAGCACATGACATAATACACCAATGCACAACACCTTATACACCACAACAAAATAGTGTAGCCTAGAGAAAAACTAGGACTTTAGTTGAAATGGTCAACTCAATGTTAATACAAGCACAATTATCATTAAACCTATGAGAAGAAGCACTGTTAGTTACGTGACACATTCTAAATAGAATCTCATGTAATAAGATCAACACATCTCCGTACAAAATATAGAAATGAAGAAAACCTAACATAAAGTATCGTAGAGTGTGTGGGTGTTGTGTGTATCGTAAAACTCCTGAACCCAAAATAACTAAGAATCAAGAGCTATCAAGTGCATCTTTGTAATATATGTACAAAATAATAAGGCGTATAGACTTTTAAACTTAAATTAAATAACCCATGAAACCACCCCCCCTCATGAACCCAAAAGAACTAAGTTAGAATCAAGAGCTATCAAGTGCGTCTTTGTAAGATATGCACAAAATAGTAAGGCCTATAGACTCTTGGAATTAGATTCACATGTCCCATGAAACAACCCTCTCCCCTAAAAAATAAAATTAATAAAAATAAAAAAAATCGCATGCCTTTTAAAAGGCGCCTAAGCCTGTGCAAAATATTCTTCTTATAAATTTTAAAAAATTTTCTTACCTATCCGATGTGGGACTAAACCCACACCACAACAAAACAAAATGCCTTTGTTACTTTTTAAAATTTTGGAGGAAAATTTTCAAACCATTTAAAATTTATTTTTATTAATTTTGAGACATAAAAAAAAATACAAGAAGGATTTGAGATGTCAAATTATTGGGCAACGATGTTGAAGCAAAAAAGAACTTTGACTATATCGTTACCTCATCGTAGAAGAGAAGCTTCATTAAAATAGAGTGTCAAAAGAAGAATATTTTAACATTTTATTTAACTTTTGGATGGAGCTTTAGGCTACATTTGGTTGCACCAAGTATCATGATATTTAACACCAAATTATATGCTCTTTTGAGAGGATTGTTGTTATGGGGGCATTTATGAAGACTTTCCTATATGGGTATTGGAAGTGGGGCTGCTTCATAATATTCGAGAGTTTTGACAACTCTCATCAACTCATGAATCTAGGGTTGAACATTAGATCGTGGTACAATTTTAAAACACATGGCAATTAAAAATATGTGTGTGACATGTCCAATTGTCCCTTATACAATACTTAGTTCTGATGGGTTTTTTTTTGACCCGTCGTCGACCGATCGTGAGCCCTGCTCGACCGATCGAAGGCTGGTCTCGACCAGTCATAGGAGTCGAGCCGTGGCACGACTCAAAGTCCAGCCACTTGGACTATTTTTCTCCAGGGTGCTCGACCGGTCGTGGGAGGTGCTCGACCGGTCGTGGGTGGCTCTCGACCGGTTGTTCGTCATGACCAGTCGTAGTTATGCAGATTCGTTCCGCAATTTTGTGTCGCAAATCCTTTCGCAATTGGGATGCCGAAATGAGTTTTATAAAACTTTAAATAGGAGTTCCTATGGCTTTCTAGGTATGACAAGAGGGTTTCCTAAATCTTTACAAGGGATTTACTAAAGGGTTTAGGGCTATCAAAGGTGAGAGAGAGAGAGAGAAAGAGAGAGAAAAAGCTTATAGAAGGGAGATTATGCTCGTGGAGGTTATCTACTGTGCAATCTATATCTCAATGCTTCTATGTCCTCGTAATCGGTGAGATCTCTGCGTTTTCTTTGTTTATCCACTCCTGCGTGAGTGAAGAAGGTTGTAACGTTCTACTTCATAGTAGATTGTTGATCTGGACGAGGTCTCGTGGTTTTTACCTCTTTGAGGGTTTTCCACGTAAAGATCTCTTGTGTGGTATGTGATTAATGCATTGATTATTTTCATTGCTTTATTATCCATAATTCTGGTTTGTTTCGGGAGGCTAGATCCTAAGGTTTGTGCAAGGCATCCCAACAAAGTGGTATCAAAGCTAAGTTCATTGAACAGGTAGGATCGGTTTTGAATTATGGAAGGTGGTTCATAAAGGATGATCAACCTCAATGGCTCTAACTGGACCATATGGAAGGCTAAGATGGAGGACTTGCTTTATTGCAAGGGCCTATATTCTCCAATTTTAGGGATATTGGAAAAATCCAAGGATATGACTAATGATGATTGGAAGAAGATGGACCGAAAGACGGTGGGGTTTAGTAAACAATGGTTGGATGATTCTGTGTTCCACCATATGTCTACAGAAACCTCAACCGCTAGCCTATGATTGAAATTACAAGGGCTGTATGAGAGGAAGACAATCGGTAATAAGATTTTTTCTGATAAGACGACTTGTTAATCTCAAGTTCAAATATGGTGGTTCTGTGGCCGAGCACATGAATGAGGTCAGTAAAATAGTGAACCAACTCTCCTCTATAAAGATGGTTTTGGATGATGAATTGCTGACTTTACTATTGCTTAGTTCATTGCCTGATAGTTCGGAGGCATTGGTGGTGTCTCTAAGTAACTCCGCGCCAGACGGAAAGATATCCATGGAACAGGTAACCAGTTGTCTCTTCAATGAGGAGACAAGGAGGAAGTCTCAAGGGTTTACTCAGCAAGAGGCCCTTGTAACACAAGAACGGGGGGAGAGTGTAACGCCCCAGATTTTTTACCACTTGGAATTAGACGTCCTTAGGCAATGGGTCGATCCTAACACCTTATAAATTTCTCAAAACTCAATCCTAAAGTCCAAAATCCCCTTTTAATCCATTTCCTTCAAAATCTCACCTTTCACCACCTTATTCTCCAAATTTTTCTAAGTACTTTCATATTAGATATGAATCCTAAAGTTTAGGTGAGGAAGAATAATATTTAAATTAAAATTTACTATAAATAGTAAATAAGTAAATAAAATGGGTTTTTGACCATTAACCTTTTAGAATCTTACGAAATAAATAAGTTATTTCGATAGAGAAGCTTCTCCTACCCCAAAATCATATATTGCACATCGCGTAACTCATTCCGGTTTGAAAGATGCACCCATTTCAAATATCGGGTGGTGAAACCACCACCAAACAGGTCAACGAGTGGGCGATGGCATCGCCGGTTCGGCGAGGCCTCGTTCGTACAGCGGGCCTGGTCGGGCCGCATCGGGCCGGCTAGTCCGTTTTTCACAAATTTCTGTAATTTTTATCCAACTTTAAAAAATCATATCTCCCTCGTTATAACTCCGATTTAGGTGATTCAAAATTTAGATTGAAGCTTGATGAGTTTAGTTTCATATAAAAATAAGTAAAAAATATAATAAAAATTTTAATATAGTTAAATATAGGTCATTGTGATAACTATCCAAAAATCATTAGTTTTGACAGCTGCTGCTTCTAGAAATTTTTTAGAATTTTTGTATAAAATGAAATCTAATGAAATTTGATAGAGATGAAGTAGACTTGATAATGAACTACTAAAAAAATAATAAAAATAATATACTAATTAAAAGTACCAGAAACGGGTGTAGAACTGCCCTAGGACCTTATTCTATCGTAATTAGGGCATGCTTTAGTTAAGTACTAAACTGAACAATCAGTAGAATTAGCTTGAACTACTTTAAATATGAATTGCAAGACCCAAAACTTGTAAAATCATTAACGTTATATTAGCCTGAAATTTAGGATCAATCTCATTACCCAGTTGCTCTCGGGAGCACACTGAAACTTCGTATCGGACCTGGACAGCACATCGAAAGTCCGATGACCACGAAACTAAATGCTTATGACCGCCTTGCTGGGCTTGACAACCATCTTGAAAATCAAATCCATATAGTATTCAGAAATGCACAACTTGAGTCCGGAACGAAGTGTGTGAGAAGCGCGAATATCTTTAGAAATTGAACTCAGATTTAAGTAATTTGGATCGTTCGCTTGCGGGTCAAATTCGAAGGTTTCAAACCGTCAGAATTTGACCAAATTACACCATCGGATCAGGGAAAATTTCATACATATGTCAATGTACTTCTGGCCCTGATCGAGTGGCGATGACCGTTGAACTGAAACTGGTCCATCGCGGTCGATCTGTAAATTTGATCGGGCTGAAAACGTAACTCGACCTAGATCCAATGCCAGAGAATTTAAGTCTGACTGCACGTAGAAAAGGGGCCTCTAGAAGTGCTCCGTTAGATCGGAACAACCGATCTTTGGCTATAACCTAAGTATACCTTGGCCTTAGGTCCATTCCCATCAGTTCTGGGCCTATATAAGGGCCTTAAACCCTCTCTCTCTCATCCCATACGAATTTGGAAAACATTAGGAGAAAGAAGAGATAAAAGAGAAGGAAAGAGAGAGAAAGTGAGAGAGTGAGCTGGTGTTTGTATTTGGGATTCAATCCCGTTGCTCCACACATCTAAATACCACCTTTGTGTTGCAAATCCGACGATTCTGACTCCGTACTTGGGTAAAAAATCCTAACCCTAACCTGTTTTAGGGTTTTCAACTAGTGTAATAGATGAATTAGCTAACCTATTTCCTGTTATAGGTTACTATGGTGTCGTAGACAAAGACTTAGCATTTAAATTAATTTTGTTTTGTGTCTACCAGTGAAAGGTGCGAACTATAAACGTATAGGTTATGGTTTTCAAGGCCTTCAATGTTGGTTAATGATTTATTACTGACATAGGTGCTATTTCACATACCAAATGCGATGTTTGTTTCGCATTTCAGATATATATGAACTATGTTGAGTTTAGTGTATTCCATGTATTTGTAGAAAGGATCGTATACGTATGGAATTTGAAAGTGTATTTGCCATGATTAATTGCCGTGTGTTTATACTAGTTGTAGGTGTAACAACTCCTGGCGAAAGGATTTGCCCTAATGCGTATTATGACCAACATACATTATGTATGTTGGAATGTGTAGTCTAAGTGTTTTATAAATTGCCTTAATGAGGATATACCTGTGGAAATGCATGCACTGAGGGTGTTGAGATAGGATTCTCAACTCCCTTAACTGTGGTTATAGTTTTTCTTTATGCATTCTATAATATTACTACATGTTATATGGTTGAATGCTTATGTATGCTAACATGTATGCTATATGTTTGTTGAAATGCTCAAATGAAACATATATTTAAGTTGGTTGCTACATGCTGTATGAGACTAGCACATATGTATTCTTATTTTACTTGAGTTGTGTTTAGGACTATGATATAGTCCAGGCATTCAGTAATAGATTCTAATAAGGTGGCTGATGTTATCTTGCCACGCAGGACATGTTCGATGAATACGAGTCGTACTTTGGTTGTCGGCAGTGGTTAGGCCACACGGAGTGCTTACGCACTTCATGTCGATTAACTTGAGGTGCGCTTATACTAGTCGAGCTCGTCAAGTAACCCGATTGACGCAATGTATGTTTACCATGTATGGATGCTATTGCTTGAACCTAAGGTACCAAACTCACTAGTGAAAATCTCGTTAATCTTAGTACCTCGATCCGCTAAGACTCATGAACCAGACATGGTGGTATGGGACACCGTGGTCGAGCTATAGGCCGACGAGCCTCCCCGTAGTGTCTAGTGAGCAAGACAACCTCGTGAGCCGAATATAGTGGTATGAGACACTGTATTCGAGCTATCGGCTTACACTGATAAGGTGACGAGCCCTTTGTAGTGACCTCGAGCATACTCTGAGCCTCCGCAGAGGTGATGAGCCTTTCCGTAATAACTAGAGTATACACTAAGCCTGCACTGCATCGAGGTGACGAGCCATTTGCAGTGGCCTAGAACCGCAACATCATATGAGATTTACTAGGACTGGCGACCCTATAATGGATCATTGTTTGGGAAATGATATAAGGGAGGTACCTTAGTTTCTTAATCCTGCTATATGAAAAGGACTAATAAGAACTTGGTAATCATGCTATGCACCGCACTGCACGTGCTGTTTGACGTTGAGTAGAGAGCACTGAGGAAGTGACTAACATACGCGACCGTTAGATGAAAATTGTAGATGGAGTGCAGGTGAGGACATGCATCATTTATACATACCATTTCTGCATTAATGAGAGTTTTTAGGGATGTTTGATTGTATTGTTTTATCATTACTGCCTGACTGAATTGATAACATGTTAACCTTTGCTTTATGGTTCCACCGAGTTGATCACTCACTCCCACGTTACGGGATGGTGTTTTAAACACCAACCAGACCCTGTTTTAGTTTCAAATGATGGCGATGCTTGCAAAACGGAGCCGAAGTTTTATGATATGAGGAGGGTTTCTCCTATATACAGCTATCAGGCGGGTTCATGTGAGTCGTGTCCTGATCGAAGGGGTTACAGGGATGTTGATTAGACGCCATTATACTTGTTATTTTACACTTTTGGAGCACCCATGTATATTCTTTTTGTTCATTTTTGGAGTATACATGTATATATTTAACCTGGTAACATGTTCACACTTTAGAGACTTACAACAGTTTATATATTTTAAATATCTAACACAGTTTTCCTCTTGCGTAATTTAACTGTCTCTGGAGTATGATATGCTGTTTTGGTATAATCCCACTTATGTTTAATATACCAACACTGACAACATTTAATCATCATTTTCTATGTTGCATAAGTGATGCGTTGGAACTCAGGCGTTGGACTCCTGCTCGACCCCCGATTTTCAGAGAATTATAGAGAGAAAAGAACATGAAGGGCGAAAAGGCCCGAGAAAAATCAAGAGGTAAGTCGAGTAACAGAAAGGATGTTGATTGCTGGAATTGTGGCAAGAAGGGCCACTACAAGTATGAATGTCATGGTAAGAAGAACAACAAGAAAGGAAAAGGGAAGGAAGATGAATCAGATTCCACTGCGGTCACTTCAGATGACGACGTTGTAGTTATTCTTTCTACAGATCATGATGCATGTCTCACAGTTACGAGTCAGGACATCGACTGGGTGATAGACTTGGGAGCTTCTCTTCATGCGACTCCACGCAGGGATTTCTTTACAAGCTACAAGTCAGGTGACTATGGGATTGTGAAGATGGAAAATTCTGGCGTATCAAAAATTGTGAGAGTTAGTGATATTTGTGTGAAGACCGATATGGGCTGCGCATTGGTTCTCAGGGATATGAGGCATATCCCAGACCTTCGCCTCAACTTGATGTCGACAAGAAGGTTGAATGATGATGACTATGAAAATCGGTTTGCTGGTGGGCGCTGGAAGCTCATCAAAGGTTCGTTGATCACAACTAAAGGAAATAAGTGTTGCACCCTTTACAAGGCAAGTGTCAGTATGTGCAAGGGTGAGTTGAATGCAGCGGAAGATTCAGCTATTAACATGTGGCACAACGTCTAAGCCACATAAGTAAAAAAAGGGCTTCATCTACTAGCAAGGAAGCGACTCCTTCCAGACGTGACAGGTACACCTCTAAAAACTTGTCTTGATTGTTTATCAGGGAAACAACATAGAGTTTCATTTATTAAAACTGCTTCTCATGTTAATAAAGTGCATGCATTAGATTTGGTTTATTTTGATGTTTGTGGTCCTATGAGGATAAAAACCTTGGGTGGGGTATTGTATTTTGTTACTTCTATAGATGATGCATCTAGGAGGGTTTAGGTTTATGCTTTGAAATCCAAGGACGAGGTCTTTGGTATGTTTAAATTGTTTCATGCTATAGTCGAGAGAAATACATGTAGATCATTGCAGTGCATCTGCACTAACAATGGTGGTGAATACATTGACGACTTTCATGAGTACTGTAAGTTCCTGAGTATACTGCATGAACAGACGGTTCCCAAGTCCCCCAGCATAATAGTGTAGTTGAGCGAATGAATCACACAATTGTAGAGAGAATCAGATGCATGTTATCCCATGCGAAATTGCCTAAGACGTTCTGGGGAGAAGCAATGCACACGACAGTGTATTTGATAAATAGGTCTCCATTAGCCCCGTTGAATGGAGAAGTACCTGAGAAGGTGTGGACTGGACATGATCCATCGTACAGTCATCTCAGGGTGTTTGGATGCAGGGCATCCGTTCACGTATCAAAGGACGAGAGATCCAAGGTCGATATGAAGATCAGACAGCGTGTGTTCTTGGGGTACGGTGATGAAAAGTTTGGCTACAGATTATGGGATCCGACCGAGTAGAAGCTCATCAGGAGCAGAGATGTGGTTTTCTTTGAAGATCAGTGTATAGAAGACATTGGTAAGCCAGAGAAGAACTAGCCTAATTCAGGTGAGCTAGAGGACATGGATCCGGTTATTCCTCCCGTGGTGCCTGATGACGGGGGAGTACAGCAAGGTGCAGAGGACAAGGGAGTTTCATTAAAAGATAGACCAGGGGAGCAGCCCCCACTTGATCCACCTCTTGAGCCATAGGTGAAGAGGTCATCTAGGGACAGATAACCGTCCAAGAGGTACTCGTCGCATGAGTACATTATGCTGACTAATGGGGGAGAGTCAGAAGATTATTCCGAGGCCCTAGCCAACGAGCATAAATGGGAGTGGTTGAAAGCTATGCAAGAGGAGATTGAATTCTTGCATAAGAACCACACCTATGATATGGTGAAATTGCTTTGAGCAGAAGAATTCATAGATGAGGTTCAAGGCCAGACTTGTGGTGAAAGGTTTTGGTCAGAGGAAAGATATAAACTTCGAAGAGATATTCTCACCAGTGATGAAGATGACATCCATACGGGTGTTGCTTGGGTTGACGGCTAGAATGGATCTAGAGATAGGGCAGTTAGATGTTAAAACTGCCTTTCTCCATGGTGACCTGGAAGAAGAGATCTACATGCACCAACTAGAAGGGTTCGAAGTCAATGACAAAGAGCATATGGTGTGTAGGCTGAGGAAGAGCTTGTATGGGCTGAAACAAGTTTCACGACAATGGTACAAGAAGTTCGACTCGTTTATGTTGAAACATGGGTATGACAGAATGGAGTTAGACCACTGTGTGTTTGCGCGTAAGTTCTCAGATGGTGATTTCTTAGTTCTGCTGTTATATGTTGATGACATGCTCATCATGGGAAAAGACATCAAGAAGATCGACAGGTTGAAACAGGAGCTAGGCAAGTCTTTTGCGATGAAAGACTTGGGCCTGACTAGACAGATCCTATGAATAGAGATAACCCGTGACAGAAGCAGCATAAAGTTTTGGCTATTACAAGAGTAGTATATTGAGAAAGTCATAGAGCGGTTCAATATGAATGCAGCGAAACCGGTCAGTACTCCATTGGATGGCCACTTCAGATTGAGCGATAGGAAGTGTCCCAAGACGAAGGCAGAGTGGAAGATATGCAGAAGATACCCTACGCGTCAGCGGTAGGAAGTTTGATGTATGTTATGGTGACGGTAAACCTGTGTTAGAGGGCTACACAGATGCAGATATGGCAGGCGACATAGACTCCAGGAAGTCTACATCAGGGTTCATGTTCACGTTTGCAGGGGGAGCGGTTTCTTGGCAAAGCAAGTTACAGAAGGTTGTAGCATTGTCGACGACAAAGGCCGAGTACATTACAGTCATAGAGGCATGTAAAAAGATGCTTTGGATGAAAAGGTTCTTACAGGAACTAAGCCTAAAGTAGGAGGAGCACGTGGTCTATTGCAATAGTCAGAGTGCTATACACTTGAGCAAGAATCCAAGTCAGCATTTCAAGTCGAAGCACATAGAGATTCGTTATCACTAGATCAGGGATACTTTGGAACAGAAGGTGTTACAGCTTAAGAAGGTCCACATGAACGATAATGGGTTAGACATGATGATTAAGGCTTTGCTCAAAAGCAAGTTTGAGGTTTGTAGAAACCTGGCTGGCTTGAAGAAGGTGGATCCCTCTTGGGTCAAAAAGGGGGAGATTTGATGGATTTTTTTGGACCCGTCATCGACCGGTCATGAGCTCTGCTTGACCGGTCGAAGGTTGGTCTCGACCAGTCGTAGGAGTCGAGCCGTGACACGACTAAAAGTCCAGCGACTTGGGCTATTTTTCTCCGGGGTGCTCGACCGACTAGTCGAAGGTTCGTCACGGCCGGTCGTAGTTCTGCAGATTTGTTTCGCGATTTTGCGCGGATTTCGTGTCACAAGTCCTTTCGCAACTGGGATGCGGAAATGAGTTTCCTAAAACTTTAAATAGGAGTTCCTAGGGCTTTATAGGTATGACAAGAGGTTTCCTAAAGCTTTACAAGAGATTTACTAAAGGGTTTAGGGCTATCAAAGGTGAGAGAGAGAGATAAAGAGAGAGAGAGGAAGCTTATAGAAGGGAAGTTATGCTCGTGGAGGTTATCTATTGTGCAATCTATATCTTAATGCTTCTATGTCCTCGTAATCGGTGAGATCTCTCCGTTTTCTTTGTTTATCTCATTGTTTATCCACTCCTGCGTGAGTGAAGAAGGTTGTAATATTCTACTTCATAGTGGATTGTTGATCTGGACAAAGTCCCGTGATTTTTACTTCTTTGAGGGTTTTCCACGTAAAAATCTATTGTGTGGTGTGTGATTGATGCATTGATTATTTTCATTGCTTTATTATCCATAATTCTGGTTTGTTTCGGGAGGCTAGATCCTAAGGTTTGTGCAAGGCATCCCAACAAGTTCAAGACCATGGTTATTAAGCTTTATTATGTAACTTTGATTTGTCTATATTAAGTGAATGTTCGAGTTCATAAGACATGTTTTCATATACATATATCTTCCATATATATCCTGATCTCTTTATTTTGAAAAATAATAGGAAGTTGTTAAATTTTCTAAAATAAAGAAAGAAAAAAGTAAGAGAATGGTTGTGGCTTTTGGTGATTGTTTGTGACAATTTATTTGTGAATGGTGGTACCTCTTGGCAAATGGAGCATCATTTGATTTTGAAATAGTGGTGAAAGGATGCTGTTGATAGTGGAGGGATGCTATTGTTGAAAAGACACTATGAAAAACGATGTTTTTAAATGAAAATGAACTTAAAGCAACTCTTATAGCCCTATAAAAATTGATTTTTGAGTTCTTTTTTTCATTTTGATATATATATATATAGATTTTTCAAGGGATAAATTGCAAATAGTTAAAAGGTTAGGGGGTAAATTGTGACAGCATAGAGGTTAGGAGTGTACGCTGCAAAAGTTTGTCCGGGTTGCGGTTTTTGTAATTTTATAGGTCAAACCCATTGTATTCTGAAGATAGATTTACTATAATCCTCTTGTAAATTAGTTTAACCACTAGCAAGGTGCGAATATCACACTATCATTAAGTGAGTGGTTAGGTATCCAAATTAAAGTCAAAGACATTTGAAGATGCTTATTATTTTATAAACAATTGAATTAGGGCACACTATTTGGACATTTAATTTGGGCTATTCAAATTAGGGTGTGGCATGTGCTATACAGATGGAGAGGAAATGAAGAGAAAACCCAATTGGATACCAGGATATCTTGCATTGGCACCTACTGGGTTTCTTTCACAATCATGGATAGACGATTTAACGTTTAAAAAATCTGGGCCATCTATCAAGTAAATTAATCTTGTTTGACCTCGATCCAAAAAATCAAGCTAATTCAACCTCAAGTAGGCCACCTTATAAAATTATACCTAAAATACCTAAAATTTATGTGATGTGACTTATTAGAATATTATGATTTTTGGTGGTTCTTTCATTGGTATAAAAGCCCATTAAATGAATGAATTAGATGGCACGTAATAAATACCATGGTAGGCCTTGCACAAAATTAACGGCCAGCATTTCTTTTCACCCCTTCCTTCCTTGCCATGTGTGAGACTTGAGTTTTGGATGATCAGCAGCACACCTATGGACAAGAAATTAACCCCACTAGATATCCAGCTGTGTTGTGGATAAGTTGGGCTTTGGTAGGAGAGAGTCAGCACACGTGCGTGAAATCTTGATCATTTTGAGTGAAATCTTAACCGTACATCGTTAAGCAGGCACATTTTCTAATTTCAAAATGCCCGGAACTTTATCTAAAATGTCTTTTTTATATCCCCTAAATTACCACAGTTGGGCACTTAGGAGAAAGTCTCATCAACGGTTGGGCGGCACTCAGAGAAAATCCTCAAACCGATGGTTAGGATGCTGGTGAGGTTTCGGCGTACAGTGAGATCCGGTACAT
Source organism: Magnolia changhungtana (assembly GCA_030180095.1). NCBI lineage: Eukaryota > Viridiplantae > Streptophyta > Magnoliopsida > Magnoliales > Magnoliaceae > Magnolia > Magnolia changhungtana. The sequence goes on from JASAUF010000662.1 coordinate 11,152,482, forward strand.
GTCTGCCTCCTGTACCGAGATTGATGGACGTAATTTACCTGTAATCCGGCTGTGGGCCCCACTGCGATATTTATAATGCCAACCGTTGGATGAAGATAAAACAGTGTGGATGAAAATGCCAACCGTTGGAACCTTTATAAATCATCCAACCCGTTCATAAGGTTACTCCCATCCGGATGAATATAAAACACAAATATTTGCCGGATGCAAAACTTCTGTTACCACAAAGGAGTTAATGATAGCCGTTCAATTTCTGCTATTTTGTGTTTTGTGGCTCACTTGATTTTTAGATCTCCCTCCTGATTGAGCTCGTGTACTAAAATGAGCCAGAGAAACAGATGGACGGAGTAGATATAAGATAAACATCATGGTAAGACCCACACAGCTCGAGGTTACAGGGGATTCTGGTAACTCCGTGTTGCAGGCGAAGTGCATCCCAGATTGATTACTTCGTAAACAGTAAGTTGCAATGGACGGCTGGCAACGGGCCCAAAAAAATAAAAGGTCCAGCCCGATCTGTTCAAAATGTAGCAATGGCATACCTGCCGGGCCAAACAAACATGCACACGCCACACAAGCACCCCACGTGTCAATCTTCCACACGTAAGCAAGATCCATCTGCTCCATGCTTCGTGCCAAAACAGTCCCCGAATATGGTGGAAAATCCTTTTTATTGAAAGGAACCCTGACCATCCACAGCAGGGAGCCGCAGACGTGTACGTGATCCAACCTTTCCTCCTGCTCTAAAATTCTGTGCATCTCACTTCTACATTTCAAAATATAGACGGCCAGATTTTTTTGGAAGATGAGTATCCAAACATACGAGCTCTGATCACGTACACACGTGCGGGGCCCACACGCGTGTGTGCAAGTTAGATGCTGACTAAAACGTCAAGATGATCAATTAAATATTGACGTGGACCGCTGGTTAATCTTCCCACGTGTTTGGTCTACATGATGATCAGATCAGACCGACTCTCTCACTCCAGAGACAATCATCTACGCAGTGGGACCCACCTGACGTACCAGAAGCAGTCGCAGATAGCTTTCGCAGGAACTTCCTCCCACCGTGATGTTCGTGGGAAATCCATCCCATCCATTCGTTTTGCCAAACCACATCGGGATATGGTCCCAAAAAAAATAAAAAATGATGCAAATCCAAAACCCAAAATGGTCCGCACGACAAGAAAACACGGAGAGGTAAATGCCTACCGTTGAAATCTCCCTTAGGTCCACCATGATGTTCATATGCCATCCATACCATTCATAAGGTCATACCTACTTGGATGAACCGAAAATATAAAAATTAGCATGATCCAAAACTTTAGTGGACGAATGCTTCAGCAGTGGACGTTCAATCCTCTGTCGTGCAGCTCACGTGAGTTTTGGATTTTCGTCAATTTTGGGCCATGTCCTAACATGATGTGTAAAAAACGGTGAATTTTTCAAAAACAACACGATGGGCCCCACCTAACTTCCCGTAAAAACGGTTGGATGGGGTGGATTTTTCAAAAACATAACGTGGGCCCCACCTAGCTTCATGCCGCTAAAGGCTTTGGCAGGAAATAGGCGTCCACCAGAAGCGTGCTCCATTTCCACCAAGTGGATAACTGTCAAATTAAAAAAAAAAAAATGTGAATATTTCTCTTCATTGATCACTTGGGGGATGTTCAGAACCATTGACCCGATGGACCATACCCAAGAAACTCATCCGACCATTCTACTTATCAATGATCAACATCAAACATTCAATGGAAAAATGCACCAATCAGGTGGCTGCGATCATTCAACCACAAGGTTTCTGGGGTAAAACGCTTGTAAATTTATTTTTTTTCATTTAAGAAAGAGAAATGCTCTGGTGTGATTAGAGCATTATAAGTTATAGTGATCTGAGAGCGTTGGAGCATTTCTATTTAAGAAAGAGGTGCAGAATTTCCAACAAAATCATAACATCACCATACGTTAATATGGAAATAAATAAATAAATAAAACATGCTCAGAAAATAATTAGTCTAAACCTACATTTTACAGATACAAAACCAACATGATATTTCAAAATTTGAACAGAATTTCTCCAGTGAAATTCCCACTCTCCGGATGGCATTCCAGTTTCAAATTGAATTGCGTCATACATGCCAACAGCTGCCAGTGTTTGGTTCCACCGCTGCCTGCAAAGTTGCAAACTCCAGATGTATAAATAATTCCCCATCATCAGCAGGCCCCAGGCCGACTTGCATGGAATGCACCTAGTTTCACACTCTTCACTCTCCGGTACTCAACCGAAGGGTCACTTTCACGTTCATCGCCGCTAATTCTGCGGCCAAGTACCTGAAGACATATGGCATGGCCACCGTCTCCATCCCTTTGCTCGTTTTGCAGGCTTGGCACATGACCTTCTTGGGAGCTCTCCCAGGGGGCAGCCCACCGATTGCTGGTGTGGCTCTTTTCTGCTGTTGGATGACAGATGCCGTGAGGACACTCCCGCAGAGGGAGCAGACATCAGCAATATGATAATCGGAACATGTGTGGAGCCTATCGTGTAACAGGTATGCGGCCCCATGTGCGAGAACTGAGTCGCGCTCCATCTCCCCAAAACGAATACCTCCTCCACGCTTTCTTCCTTTGATTGGCTGCCTGGTGAGCTGATCGACGGTTCCTGTGGACCGAACCTGCATTGATAGCCACAAGTAAATTGAATCAGATTCTCAAACTGAAATTAGGTCGTTACAAGGAACAGACATGAATTGTAGCATGATAACTTGAACATGGGCTCGGATATGCAAAATGGTTACAGCATAATAACACCTGGAGCTTTCTTTAGCCCACATGCGCATGCAATAAAGCTCATGTACATGCCATATGCCAGCATGGCACATAGGTGTAAGATCCAATCCCTCCATCAGGTTGGTGCAACCTTCTACATGTTTTCCCCAAAAACAAATCTTGTCCATTAGCATGTGGGCCCCAATATTAGAAACAAGTGGATGGGTTTGAAAATTTCAGCCAAGTTTCTCGGAGCTGTACATTTATAGTGCAAACAGTGGCCCAGACAACTAGTGGATCAACCTGATTCTTGGGCTAGGGCATCAATACCATTGTTACTTTCTGATGAATGGATTGGATCTCAGATCTATTGTGCCAAGCTGGCACGTGTGTGGCGTGCACATGAGCTTTATTGCACACGCATGTGCTTAGCAAAGCCCTAACACCTGAAGATTTAGCAATTGTTTCTGAGATTCGGCAACCATGAATTGGTTTTCAAGGCACAAAGATAAAATAAAATGGCATCCATGGCCTCTTAAGTTCGATTTCGGAATGCATGAATACATTGGTTTCATGTTGTTTTGTGAAGTTGGCCGCACCACAACCAACTGCCCTGATTTATGTCCCAGGGCAAGTTCATGATGGGGACCACATGATGAATGGTTGGATCCCATGTGTGAAGGCCGTATGAGCACTGCCAATGAGACTAAAGCAATGTCCTCTGTGTTTCTTGAAAAAAAAAGGACATAACTCACCTGATACTTGTCAGAAACCATGTGTCGGAGACGCTGGTAATAGACAGGCCCAATAAATATTTCACATGGAAGCTCTGTCCCGAGGACACCACTGTACATGACTTCCAATCCATGATAATTGAACCCATAGGAGGTCAACATAGGGCCAAGTTCATCAACAAGCGAATCTGATTCGGTAGAGGACTCTCCATCAGCTTTCTTATCTGACTTTGGAAATGGAGTTGCATCAATGAAGTTTCCATGTAGGCAGCCTCCCTGGGCAAAAAAGGTGCAAAAATGTGTCGTTCTTAGAGAAAATGCAATCAAAGCAATTCGAACATCAAGTACTCAACAAGTCAAAAGAGAGCAGAATTCTAACAGTGTGAAGGTTGATTCTATCTAGGAACGAAAATTTTCACTCCTAGGTGTCTAAAATACAGGCATCCTGCAGAAAATATTCGACAATATTGTTTCCCAGTAATTTTCAAGTGATACCAAAGATTTATTATTTTTTAGTGGACAGCCCATACACAATCTAAGATACCTAGAAAAGCCATAAGATTAGGGGCCGTCTGGATCCTTGCATTTGTTAAGTCCTGTTTTACCAATCCAGGGATTTGCATTGAATCCAATGTTTGGAGCCTCTAGGGATTGGCAAAGTTCAGGATCAATGAAGCAACCTACCAACCCCCAATCCCCAATAACTAGTGATTGACAAGAAAGGGAAAATGGAAAAGTTAATCTTTGATAATTTTCATGAGAACTATTGTCAGGGTCATGTTTGGATTGAAAGTGTAATTCTTAATATTTGTTATTCAACGGTCAACTAGTTGCTTGTGCTAGAGAATCCAAACTATGAAAAAAACATGCAATGATTGCATTATGGAATCCTCCCTTTTCTTTGATTTCCAAACATTTCTAACTGTCACATCAATGGAAAAAAAAACTTCCATTTCCATGATTTTCCCCACATCCAAACATGCCCTTACATTCACAAGTGAGATTTATCTAATGAAACCAAACATCCCCATTCCCCATCTAAAAGAATAACATAAATCAAGGTTACCAAAATCACATATTAACTAGTAAACATCCTGGATGGAATACAGACAGAAGAGGAAATGAGATGGAGCCATTCTGAGGCATTCATTCAACAGTACCTTAGCTGCTATAGATTCCAAGAGCATTCCAATTGTCATCCTAGAAGGAAATGCGTGTGGATTGATAATGAGATCTGGTCGCATTCCTGTACTTGCTGAAAATGGCATATCAATATCAGGCCAGAGCTGAGAGCAGACACCTTTCTGCCCGTGTCTGCTGCTAAACTTGTCACCAATGATAGGATCTCTACGACGTCGCATTCGGATATTCACCTGCTTGACAAGTACAAAAGAACAATACAAATCTGGGGAAGGAAAATTTTCAACATATTGTATTTCTTTTCAAATTCACATTTAGTCACCAAAGAACTATTTCATTGGTAGGAAAAACAGAAGATTCAAACATTCCATGGCATTCCCTCCCTCCCTCTCCCCTACCCGGGCTCTTACAACAAGTCATGGCATAGGTTCAGAGTAACACCACTCAGATGCCAACACAGTCCCACCCAGTATTTTGACCCCCAGCCCAACTATTAAATGCATGCATGATTCACCAGAGGTCGAGCAAGTAACAATGCAGGGACAGTTTCTATGCAAATTGCAAAGCAAAGAGCACCTCCGTGTTTTGCTCAAATTGGGCTGCAGCCTCCAATCCTGGTGGTGCCCTTTTGCCAACTCCTTGTGACCATCACCCCCCTGGGACCCAAAATTTTTAAATCTCCGATATGATTCTGGCGGAGTCCTAAAAGCAACAACATCAGCCGGTCCTTGGGTCAGCACTGTCACAATTTCTACCAACAGCCATTGTACACAAATAGGCACCAATTCCTATTTTATAGAACGTCTCTTTAAATACTTTGTGCACTGCCCCCCTCATGGAAGTGCCAATTAATCTCATATGCTTGGTTCTTTCGCAGGAAACAGGATTTGCTGCAAACACATAGGATGCTTCATAGTCACAGAACCAATGAAACAAAACATGATGTATGCTGTTTTTATGGCAATCCTAAAGTCATTAAGAAATGTCCTAAAAAGGCACTTCGCTAGGTAGTTTGTTTTAAAGCCTGATTTGGAAACCGCTGCCTTGCTGCCTTTTCTTGATATTAAATTGTTGCCAGAGAATACAGGGACCACTGCTTGATCTTCTCAGTCTTTGACACACCTCAATCTGCATCAGACATTAGAGAACCATTTCCTAAGATCTGAACCTTACTGTAGTCGAGCCACTCCTCAAAATCATAAGAAAATGAAAAATCTTATCCTTTCAAAGTGAGCAACCAAGGGTTTGAAGGTATGTCCCCGCATAGTTGCAGAACACCAAAAAAAGCATGAAGATGACACTAGCAAGAGCTGCAAGATCCCTCCCACTTTATCGTTTTTATCTGCTGTTTCAGTTGACAGATTTGCACATTGTTGCCTTGGAGAGAAATTTGGGATCACAACATGCACTTCCACCGCAGTAGAAGAAAGCATCAAAGCATTCTGGCATCTTATCCAATTAAAATAGTTGGACAAGATGTCACTAATTTAGTCCCCACTACACACTACAAGAAATTAGGAGCATCAGTCCTAGATTATTAGTCAGACCCGACGACACATCCCATACCTTTGTGACAGAGCTATCAGCTAGAAATTGAATATCAACAAGAAGGATGTTCTGCTTACCAATATGAGATCCAGTTTCAAACCTTTCGGGCCTGTTTGGTTGGACGTATTCCATGTCAATTGTTGTGTATTTTACACTTTTTAGCATTAATTACTTACCACAGGAATTTGTGATGGAAGGGAGGCTGCATGAATGTGACATCAACAACTTTTGGGTATGGAAAATGAGATGGGACTCTTTGGGTACGGAAAATGAGATGGGACTCTGTGGATCCCACCATGATGTATATCTCTTATCCATCCATTCATTTGGCCTGATCATTCTAGGGTATCCCTCAAAAACTGAGGCAGATCCAAAGCTCAAGTGGACCACACCACAGGAAGAACATTTAGATGGTTAGCGTTCAACCTACACTGTTTTATGTAGTGTGGTCCACTTGAGCTTTGAATATACCTCATTTTTTGGGCTCATGCCCTAAAATGATATGTAGTAATGAATGGATGGCGTGGATATAACACATATCATGGTGGGGCCCACAAAGTTTTGACTTCAAATTACGCACCCTGTCATGAAAATTGATCCAGGGCAAATACTCCTCACTTTCAAACACCAGTGGTGTTGTTTAATATTTGTATTTATTGCTGACTTGAGAGGAATTACATACATCCAACCAAACAGGCCCTTAGATCCACAATACTTGATAAGATCCACAATTGCAGCAATAAATGGATTAAAAGAAAAAAGATAAAAATGTTGAGTGACACCACAAGCAAAACCCTGACAAGTCACTCCAAAAGGAATATGGAACCATCTCACTGCTATCTTCTAGAAGAATCACTCTCCGAGGACCAGACTCCCACTGCAGGAAACCAAAATGATACTTAATTGAATTGAAAATACCAAAATCTGTTCACAAGGATCATGTGTAGCGTACCCCCCAAAGAAAAGAACCCAGTTTAAAAGCTGATTGGCCCAAATGTAAAACTACTCTAAATTTGTCTCAAACTTGCACAGGAAAAGAGATAGAAAAGGATTGTAAATAAAAAGTATTAGACTCACAAAAACACTTATATACCAACCATATGGGAGAGTCTGCACCAGGGTATGGAATAATGCATATGAAACCCAAAATTAGTATATGGCTCGCATATAAAGCCCTTTAAAGACATCTGATTGAATCAGTAGAAAGAGCAATAAATCAGATCATATATATGGCCCATCCAATTAGATTTGTGGGCTCACAGTTATACCATATGGGGAAGGGTGTGGTGGCGTGTGTGTGTTCTGGGGGATTGCATTGCTGGCTGTTTTCTGGTCGATCTGGTTAGAAAGGAATACTCAAGCTTTTCAGAATCGAAGTAACTCTGTGTGTATAGTTCTTAATAGGGACCTTTTATTTCTGTCAGCTTGGCTAACCTGAGTCGAGGGGCTGGGCGGTTTTTTTTTTTTTAAATCTCTTTTATTAGTTTTATTTTCTTTTGTTTGTTTGTTGTTTCTGTTTTTTCTTTGCCCTTTTGGCCTTCTAATAATATTGCATCATCTTCAAAAAAAAAAAAAAAAAACGTGCAGCACTTGACTCACAACTCTGTGAACGAGTCATCGTCAAACCGCTAGGATTTCTCTAGAAGAAGTTTCTAGATTATTCTAAACTACTCTAGCTAGAAGAAGGCATTAGAGAACTCCAGAACATTCTAGAGATTACTACACAACTCTAAGCCTTCTCTACAATACACTACACTGCCTTTGGTCTACAAGATTAGCAAGCAGACTTGACAGTCCGTTGAAAAGCTCCTTGGAGATGATCGGTCCATGACATGATGCCACCATAAGATCAACCCCAATTTTGGACTTCCAAACTTGCTACACCGTCTATCTACTTCAGCCATCTTTGACTGCTTGAGAACTTTCTCATACTGACCATAAACTGTGTCCCATATGGATTCAATAGTTGGGCAGTCTGATGCAGCCTACTTTAAGACTGCTTGTCTCTATCAAGGTTCCTGGATTCACTATCGAACACCACTTACATCTGCACCCGCATGTATGCTTAGGTTTGGCACTCGAGACTGCATCATGATTAATTTATCTTCAACAAAAAACCATCTAAAGAGGTTTGGCACTCGAGACTGTATCATGATTAATGTATCCTCAACATAAACCATCTAAAGAGCCAACATCTACTACTCACATGCATAAGTATAGATTGAAATGCTACTAACATACATCAGTATAGATTGAAATGCTAGTGCGGAAGGAGCATCCACTTGTTCTCTTATGCACATCAATGTGTATGATACACTATCCATTGGATATCAAAGTTACATTTAAACACATGTATGACTTTAGTTTAGCAATTACTTACATGTATGCATCTCTGTATGCATATGGAACCATAGATAAAAGGGAATTGTGCAAGCATGTATATGTATAAGGATATATCGATATCGGTCTAGGAACTAAATGATAATGATAACACGTGATATGCTTACATTTGACTAGATGGTATACCAATAGGGTTTGGAAGTGTATAGGAGAAATAGGGTTATTTTGGTTGACAAGTTGTTCAATAGGATGGTAAGATTGAAGAAAATGCTAGACGAATGGAGGAAAAGTACCATGGTAACTATTTATAAGAATAAAGAAGATACACAGAGCTACACTAAGAATCATGGATTAAACCTATGATCCATACAATGAAATTTTGGAAAGGAGTGATTGAGCAAAGACAAAGGCATGAGATGAATGGATTAGAAAATCAGTTTGGTTTCATGTCAGGGAGGTCTATCACTGAAGCTATATTCCTACTTTGTAGACAATTGATTGAGATATATCAGGAGAGGATGAAGGATCTCCACATGGTCTTTATGGACTTAAGAAAGCTTACAATAAGGTCCCCAGAGAGAATCTTGTGGGTGTTGGAAAAAAAGGAGTTTGAAGAAGATATATTAAGATGATTAAGGATATGTACGAGGGAGTAGTAAAAAATGAGGAACATTAGTGGATAGACTAGTGAGTTCCCAATAACAATACGTTTGCACTAGGGGTCACCATCAAGCCCATGCCTTTTCGCATTGATTAGACGAGTTAACGGAGCATTTGTAAGAAGAGATCCCATGGTATTTGTTGTTTTTTGATGACATAGTTTTGATTGACAAGAGAAAGGAGGGAGTAAACACCAGCGTTTTAAATATCGATACTATCAGTCGATATTATCCTTATTAGCCATCGTCAACACAAAACCCCTCAAAAATACTAAAAATTTTCGAAATTATTCGTATTGTGCGATATATCGCACCATATTTTGTGATATTGCCGTTATTATCATCTTTCACGTGTTTTATTAAGGGATTTTATCAAATTTGATGCCTAATTACCCGAAAAAATTGAAAAAACAAAACAATAAAAGAGAAAGGCTTTTAATCCACGTAAGAGAGGGGATTTCGGTACCAGATCGCGTGATCAAAAGTATAATTTAGTGGGCCATGATTGACAACGGCACGCCGTGCGAAAAAAATCTCAAATTCCCCGTTTTTTTTTTTCTTCGAATAGATGATAGATTGAAATTGTAAAGGTGATTTTGCGGACAAATCAACAAAAATCCTAGAGTTTTGGAGTTTCGGCGAGAGATTTTGGGGTTTTGGAACCCACTTTTTAAAACATGGCTTCGGAAGCCCTTTTATAGGGAGGCCACCACCAACCTAGCTGGTGTGGGTACGTGTCGTGTGAAAACGAGCGTTGACGCTACTCGTGCTTTGAGTTGTACGAAAGGTTCAAACGACATCAAAGTTACATGGGCCCTACAATGATGTATTGATCATATCTAAACCACTCATCCATTTGGGGAGATCATTTTAGATCTTGATCCCAAAAATGAGTAATTTCCAAGGCTCAAGTGGACCACGCTACAAATAACAGTGGGGACAATGATTCTCATCGTTAAAACATTTGTAGGGCTCACCATGATGTTTACTTTCCATCCAATTTGTTCATAAGGTCACATGGACCTGGATGAAGAGAAAAAACAAATATCATATTCATCCAAATTTTCTGTGACCCTCAAAAGGTTTCAATGGCTGGCATTCAATCCCCCACTGATTTTTACAGTGTGGTCCACTTTATCTTTTGATGAGTCTTATTTTTCAGCTCAAGACTTAGTACGAACTCACCAAATGGATGGACGGTTTGGATATAACTCATACCTCATGATGGGACCCACAAAACTTGGTGAAATCAACACGCTAGCTAGTGGTGGTGTGTGGTACAATAGCCAATCTGCTGCCCTTTTACCCTACGAGGTCTCTAGTTATAGATGGACGGTCCTGTTGGGGGCTTTGTGGGTTCCACCTTGATGTCATGTGTTTTATCCGTACCGTCCATCTATTTTGGATGATCAGTTTAGGGCATGAGTTGAAAAATGAGTTAGATGCACATTTCAGGTGGAGCACACTAAAAAAAGTGATGATTTAACGGTTAAAATTTAAAACTTCTTTGGCCAATGGTAACATTTATTTGCTATCTACCACTTTTTAGGGCCTGCTATTTTATCACATAAGATCTAGACGAACAGAAAACCAAATATCAGTTTGATCGAAACTTTTGTGGCCCCTAAAAAGTTTTTGAACGACCCTTGTTTTGTGTGGTGGTCCGCCTCAATTTTGAATCTGCCTCATTTTTCATTTTTTAGCCCACACCCTAAAATCATTTGCCAAAATGAATTGACGGTGTAGATACACCTTATTACATCAATGTGGCCCTATGGTCGGGGTCTCACTCAATGCCACAGTTGACCAATATTCGAGGAAGCGGTTTGTGTAGTGGGCGTGGATTTCGAGAAGCTGACTAAACTCTTTTCGGCCTACCTTGATGTATGTATTGCATATCCACGTTGTACATTTGTTTGGGCTGCTTATTTTATGGCATGGTCCCAAAAAATTAAGTAGATACAAGTTTCAAGTGGACTACACTACAAGAAATAGTGGTCAATGATCTCCCAACATCAAAAACTTCCTAGGGTAGGGTCCACCGTAATGGTTATTAACCATCCAACCTGTTGAATCTGCTTTATTTTTGGGATAATGTCCTTAAATGATATGGTAAAATGGATGGACGGGGTGGATATTGAATATAGTTGTCTTAGTTCAATCGGACAACACATAACTTAGGACCCTATACAAAGGAAACCTATTATGTGCACTTTTTTTTTTTTAGACTTTATGATTTAAAAGTGTGCATTAAGGTCTTTTTTAATAATCCTTGAAGTTTCATTGAAAAATTCAACCATTTTCTCAATGTTTCCCCATGTTTCCCAAAAAGTGCGATAAATTACGCGATACAAACGATATATCCCGTGCGATAACTGATATGTATCTATATCCCAAGGCTGCGATACATTGCGCGATACCAATATTTCGAACATTGGTAAACACAAACCTAGATATGCGGAAGGGTGCTTTAGAATATAAAAGCTTTAAAATTAATCAAACTAAAACAAAGGATACAAAATGCAAATTTATTAACAACAGGAGCGGAAACAAGGAACTAGTCAAGATTTCTGACCAAGAAGTTTCCCAAGATGACCACTTCCGATATATTGGGTTGATAATTCATGGGAGCAGAGAGATTGAGAAAGATGTGGCCCATAGAATTCAAGAAGGGTGGAAGAAATAGAGACGTGCCTCCGGAGTTTTATTTAATCATCATGTACCACTTAAATCAAAAGGGAAAATTTATAGGATAGCTATAAGACTAGTCATGCTTTACGGGACAAAATGTTGGACAGTTAAGAACAACATGTTCAGAGGATGACCGTAGCTGAAATGAGGATGTTGAGAAGGATGAGTAACAAGACAAGGATAGAATCAGAAATGAATGCATTCTAGGGAACTTAGGGGTAGCAACAATAGGTAATAAGACAAAGGATGGTAGGTAGACTTAGATGGTTTGGTCATGTGCAACAAGTAGACAGACTGCGCCAGTTAGGAGTGAGTTGGTACAAGTTGAAGGGCAAGGGGGAGGCCCAAAAGGACGTGGGTGGAGGTAATAAGAATAGACTAAATGACCCGTGGTCTAGCTGAAGTTATGGCCCTTGATAGAGTGGAATGGTGGAACAACTCATGTACCCGACCCCAATTAATTGGGATAAGACTTTGATGATGATGTTTACATCTGGAATTAAACAAAAGTAAATACAGTTATCAAGTTTTCATCAAAACCCTTTTCAGCTATAAACATCTATTACAACACAGGCTCATTTCTTGTACAGAAATCTAAATCAGGGAGAAACAAATTTTACCTTCTGCAAGCAATTTTTGGAACTTGCCCCATCAATAGAAACATAGTCGATCACAGCAGATTCTGAACCCTTTAGTGTCATAGTTTTTGTTGTATTGTTTACCGTATTATGAAAACTGCAATATGGTTCATTTGGGTGTATTACCTGAGAAAATAATGCTAGTGAGGTTAAAGGTTGAAACTCTCTTAACATAACTGAAGAAAAAATTGAAGTCTAACCTGCCCAACATATGGGAGACCATCAGAATCAATCAGAGAATTCTGAGACCTATCTGTGTTACTTCTAGCAAACACTTTGAAACCAGGATCTGATTTGGTACGCTGATCCGCTAAGTCAAAAGTTTCAACCTGCGTAACAGGGTTTACAGAGGAGAAAACAGTTTAGAAAAGGGAAATCCCAATAAAGATGCCAAGTAAGCTAGTAAGCCAGTTTCAACAACATAAGAATGGCACATAAACCAAACGGGAGATCTCAATGGAATACAACAAAGTATTTTCTGGCCAAGTAGTGTTGGACAAGTGAATGGCAGTGGCACTACTACAGTTTCATTGGTGGTTAGGAGCAAGGTTGGCAAACTGAACATTTAGACTTGACTTGGCCAACCTACAAAATTGAACTCAGGCAAGTCAACACGGTGACTCATGCAGGTCATGTTTAGTAGAATTGATGTTCATTGTTGCCCATCCAACGATTCCTACCATTGGTATGATGTCCACTGTCACCCGTACCATTAGAATGATGTGCCTCATTGAGTGGCCCACATAAAAATACCCCAGATTGAAAGATCCTAAACTTTGGCCTCTTTTTGAGAAACAACTTCAATACTTTGGCAGACCATGATGCTTCATATGCAGACAACAAGGAATTGCACGCATGGCATACAGTGACTTAAACAAGCCGAATAGCGCCCCCTGTTTAGATGGATCAAAATTTGAGAATGCACTGATTTATATTTTTTTACTGGCTGATTGGTGGACATGCAATGGATGGTGTTAATGGCCCATTTAACCAACAAATGTCCATTCATAAGAGGTTACAATGATTCGAAAAATCTGGTTACGAAATAATGACCTGCCTAGAGTGGGACCCACAATCTGGACGGTTTAATTCAACTTCCACCACCATTTCACCCCCCCCCCCCCCCCAATGGCAGTTGCTCATTCTCCTCATGTATATATAGGCCAGCCAAATTGTGGGTCACATTCATGCACAGAAAATGTCACTGAAATCAAACTGATCAAGCAATTCTAACCATTGATCCAAATTGCTAGGGAAAAATCAGATGGTTACTGTCATCTTCAATGTACAGTTTTTGGGTGATGCTACATGGTCAGTGACTTGGACAGTCTGGACTGCCGTACACCAATGCCGTGTGTACAGCTTAAGAGCTACTATGAAATGTTGGTGAACCATCACAAGGGTCTAGCTCCAATTTCCAAGGGCCTGTGAATCAACCTCATATCTGAGTTTCAAATAACACAGTTTGTGATGGTTGAAATATGGGCCATCAGAAATTGTACACGTGACATGCACTGCCTCAAATTGAAATGCCCAAATTGCGATCTGCTTAAGATAGGTCATCATCCAAATGTCAAAATGATTGAACCTCTGATTAATGTAAAGGGCAGTGTGGATTGGTGGAAATCAAAAGGTAACTGAAGAAAGGAAATCAATTTCCTCAGATGAGATGGTTTATCTCATTTCTCTCGTGCAGGTTTAGTGACTCATTCCAGTCACTGGATCATGTGTACCAGGGAACCAAGTTCATGTCCTATGTTCACCCCCATCAAGAGCTCACTATTTTTCACTTGGTATTCACCCCCATCAAGAGTTCACCAATTTTGACTTGGTGAGTCCTGAGTTAACTCACTGACTTGACTGACCTTGGTTGGGAATTTTATTTTGTGATTGTTGCTATTGATGATCATGTTTCAGCTGTTTTCACTCTTTTTCTTCTGCATTTGTAATTTTTACCTTTCATAATAAATTTCGACCAAAAGTCTGGCAGTTAAAGATCTGGCTTTACTTTTTGGCTATATAAATTTCAAAGTTGCAAGAGAAGAGGGGAGAGAGTCATGTGACGGAGATGATGTTGTGTCAAACTGCTTAATCACATAAAGACAATCATTTGGCAATGAGGTTTGTCTGGTCAAAATTTCAGAGGCCTGAAATTATGCATCCTAAATTCCTAACTTTCAGTGAACATTTAATACTTGTATTAGTTCATTGCCAGCTCAGTCCCAGTTTCGAATTCTGAGGAGTCCACTTTTGCATGTGTTATACTCAAAAGACTTAGATCACCAAACATTCAGAACCAGACGGATGAAAATGACACTGATAAATAAGCAATCAATAACAGGACATGGAAGGGACAGCAAAACTTCAGAAACACAATTAACAGAAAACATTTCAAATGTGCCTCCAGCACAAGAGAGCTTTGACAGATAATTTTCCACCAATTTCTTAGCAAGAAGCTTGTGCAAAATTCTCAGAATTCATAGGAAAGTGCATAGATTTTCAAATGTCTTGAATCTTGATGTTCACAGAAGTGTAACTTGTAAATCTGTAGTAATATAAGCAGACCTGGTATATATGACCATGACACAGCCCACGATCAACTGATGACTTGTTCAAGATCATGGCATCCTCCATATCGTAACTGAAAATGGTAAGTGAATCAGACCATGTGATTAACAATAACAGAAGATGTCTCATTTGCCTGAAGCTTACCCTGAGTATGCCAAAACTGCAACGATTGCATTCGTTCCTGTGGGGTACTCATCCATGCTATATTTTTCATATGAAGCTGTACGTACAATGGGGGATTGAGGAGTCTACACAAGTTACCCACAGCATGCGTTATCATGCAGTAAAGAAGCAAAGATTATGCAATCAATAAAGTACTACTAACTTATACGATAAAGGGGTAAACAATGAACTACCATAAAAGACCATTTGAATGAAGAAGTGGAAAAAATTTAATAAAACAATTTTCCGCTTTAATCAAAGAGTGATGGGATTCTTTGGAAGTCAATGGCTATGCCGAGTTTATCCTTTGTAGAAAGTTGAAGCTCCTAAAAGGCTGAATTTTGGTTTGGAAGAAGGATGTGTTGGGGAAGAGGCAAGCTGAAGTCGATTCCATCCTAAGTAATATCCAGGCTCTTGATTTGAAGGAAGAAAGTTGTGAGCTGTTAGAAGAGGAACATGCACTTAGAGCTAAGCTTGCGCAAGATTATGTGGGTATTCTTAAAGAAGAGGAAATTAAGTGGAAACAACGATCTCATGCCACATGGCTTGAGGAAGGCGACAGAAACACTAGGTTTTTCATAATATAACTATTGCTCAGGCTAGAAACAACAAAGCTAGCAGCCGTGGTTAAAGGCAAGAGGATTGAGCAGAAAGTCCAGGTTTGTGAAGCAGTGGTCGACTTTTACAAAAGTCTGTTGCCAGGGGAGAGGTAGAAATAGTTTTGGATAATTTGAACTTTGGATCCTTTTCAAGGACGGACTCGGATTATCTAGAGAGGCTTTTTCCGAGGAGGAAGTAAAAGATGCCATCCTCTCCTTGGGGAAAGACAAGGCCCTAGGTCCTGATGGCTTCCCTCAAGCGATCATCCAAGAGTTTTGGGAAATGCTTAAGGCTGACATGATGAATTTCACGCAGGAATTTTTTGAGCAGGGCCGGCTTCCTTGGGAAATGGGTGCGTCTTTCATTGTGATAATACCTAAAATTCCAGGGCCTGAGAGATTGGAGGACTTTAGGCCTATTCGGAGGGCCGTATAAAACCTTGGCAAAAGTCCTTGCCAATAGATTCTAGAACGTGATTGAAAAGGTTATTTCGGCTAACTAAGGAGCTTTTGTGGAAGGGAGACAGATCTTGGTTAGTGCTCTCATTGCTCACAAGTGCATCGCCTCTAGGCACAAGGAAGGGCTCAAGGGGGTGGCTTGGAAATTGGTCATTGTTAAGGTTTATGACCATGTGGATTGGGATTTCCTAGACTATAAGCTCAACAACAAGGTATTCAAAATCGGTACGTAACGGTAATGGTTATTACCTTTACACGTTACAAGGTCAAAACGGTAGTTACAGAAAAAAAGGTCATAAAGGCCCCGTAATGGCCCTTTAACAATTTTTTCATAAAATAAAAAAGATCATAACGGTAACGGTGGTGGCCATTATGGCCACTGTTACCGTTTACACTTGCTCAACAGAATTGGTTGCAAGGGGATGTGGTGTCTAGATTAAGGAATGTATAAGGTTAACTCAATTCTCGATTTTAGTCTTCTTTTTAATTTTAATTTTTTTTAAAACAATGATAATATTATAGCTAAAGGACAAAGCCAAAATTTTACAAATATATACATGTGGGAGATTATAAGTAGGATGTTGAGAAAGGGATCAAGAGGTGGGTCTTTTTTGCAGTTTCAAGGCGGCTAACTCAAGCCCTCCAATCTCCAAAATTCAATTTGTAGACACACTTTTGTTTTGCAAGGTGATTGAAGAAAAGGTCAACACTTGAGTACGATCATTAGGTGCTTCGAGGTGGAATCGAGCAGAAGGTTAATTTGGCCAAGTGCGAAATGTTGGGCATCCATTTCGAGTTCGAAGAGTTAGCTCAATTGGTCAGATCCTTCAGATGCAAGGCAGGTTTGTTTCCTTTGACTTATTTAGGGCTTGTTTGATTTTCTAGTGCAGTGGTAAATAACGTGAAAATATGTAATAATTATTTCCCCTATATTTACCTTGCTTTTTTCGATGTTTGATTTGACGACCTGTATTTTTGACACAAAAATCAAGAACACCACAACATATTTGTGGGTCCCACCGTGATGCGCATCGCTTATCCACACCGTTAATCTATTATGCCTGATGAATTTATAGCATGAGCCAAAAAACGAGGCATATCGAAAGCTTAAGTGGACTACGCCACTAGAAAAAGGGAATCAAACACTAACCATTAAAAACCTCTCAGGCACATTGTTTCTTTTGGTGTGGGCCATTTGAGTGTTCAATCTGCCTCATTTTTTGGCTTATGCCTTAAAATATTGTGTTAAAACGATTGGACGGAATGAATTTATCATATACATCACCTTGGGGTCCAAAATTTAAAATAACTCTTTTAAACCAGTTTCCGAGGTAAAAAGTACGGTGGATTTTCAGATGATTTTCGAACGGGTGAAATGGTAATAATTACTCATTACTCATTTCACAGGTATTTACACAGTCACTGAAAATCAAACACGCCCTTAGGGATTCCTCTTTGCTTGGGGAGCCCGACTAAACACTTATGAGACAAAGTTATGGAAAGGTTCAAGAGGAAGCTACTGAATTGGAAGGGGCGGTATTTGTCATTGGTGGTCGAATCAACCTTATCAAAGCTGCTTTATTTAATTTATTGGTCTATTTTCTGTCGCTCTTCAAGTGCCTCAAATCAGCTCTAGCTCATTTTGGAAAGGCTTAGATGCAACTTTTTGTGGAGGGAAGCTAAAAGGAAGAAGAATTTCCACCTATTGGAATGAGGTGAGCTATGCAGGCCTTTTGATTGGCCCTATTGGGCAAATGGTGGTGGCACTTTGGGAAGGAGAGGGGAGCGCTTTGGATGGAGGTTATAGCTAGAAAATATGGGTGCCTTGATGGTGGGTGGTGGACCAAGGAATCTTCTTTGTATAGAGTGTTGGCAGTTTGGAAAGGAATTCATGGGGTGAGTGCTAAATTCAAGGTAGGCGTGGATTTTCCCGTGGGAATGGGGAAAATATTTGGGAAGATGTTTGGAGGGGTGATTCACCCTTACAAGTTAGTAACCCGTTGTTGGCCCGCCTTGCTCCGAATCGCAACATTATGGTCCCTAGTTTCTATGCTAGTTGCGGCGGGAAAGTAGTTTGGATCCTGCTGTGTCGTCAGAATCTCCGGGATGAAGAGTTGGTGAAACTTATTTCCCTATTAGATTGCTTGCATCTCTATTGCCCATCTAATGAAGAAAGCAACAAGATGGTTTGAGTTAAAGACAAATCAGCCTAGTTCTCGGTTTGATTTTTTTACTCTCCGAAAGTCGGGTAGGAAGAAAGCGCCTACTAGTCACGTTTGGCATTATGGTGCGCCCCCAAAAGTAGCGGCATTTGGTCAGCTAGCAGGTAGGAAAAGAAATCTTAACCATCGACAACCTCCTAAAGAGAGCAATGATCATCCCAAATATTTGTCTAATGCACATATCTTTGGCTGAATCTATTAATCATCTCCCAGTTCATTGCCCTTTTGCAAGAAGTGTGTGGTATGCCATTCTAAGGAGTTTCAATTTAGCGTGGTCCATGCCTCTTGACATCGAGGACCTTCTGACAGCATGGCACGATCTCTCTGGGATGAAGCAAAAGTTCGTTGGCGACTTTCGCTCTTGGTCAGCTTGTGGTTGATTTGGGGGGAGAGACAATAGATGTTTCCACAATGAAAGTAAAGGGGAGGAGCGGGTAGTCGGTAGATCTTTTTCTTTCGTCAACGAGTGGGCCGTAAGCATGCTTATGATTTTTGTTTTTTCTTGTTTTTTTCCTTCATGTTTTCAGCTTGTAGTTTGGCACTACTTCAGCTCCTTTTTTTTTTTTTTTTTTTCTTTTCTTCAATGAAAGCTTTTGTTGCCTTTTGAAAAGAATTTAATTAAAAAATAGTAAATTTAAGCTGTAGTAGTTTTGCAGCTAGTAACTGAACCATCAGGTACATAAGAGTTAAAGCAAGTGGTGAGCAGCTTATCATGTCTATTGAAAAACAGATAAGATGATATCACCCATACCTGAAGATGGTATAGCTTGTGATCTGCACGAAATTGTATAGCTTGGGATGAGAAAGCCATTGTTTGTTTAGCCATCTACAATTGAGTGTAAATTAATTGGAAGTTATTGCATAAACTAATAAGAGTAACAGACAAGACTGTATAGGCCAACATTGTGCTACAACATTAAATTTTCTCGTAAGTTGTAACCAAAATGCATTTTTAGAAGGGACAACCTGGCATTGATACATATTACGAGGGCTTTGATTGTGATCAGACCAAGGCGTGAGATTGGCAACCACACTAAGTATTGCGGTGGGGTGGATCTCTTCATGAGTGGCAGAAAAAGGACCTTTCCTCCCCCCATCTCCCCCATCCGGACATCTTATCTCCATATACGCCTAGGAATTGCAGATAAAATCCACTTAGCTACATAGATGATATCCACCAGACACAAATGTATTGTTGAAACAAACCATCATAGAGCTATATGCAAGGAAGAAAGTGTTGATTTCTGGAGTCCAATATTAAGATAATAAGCAATAAAATGTCATAATAAGACAATATAACAAAGTTTTATAGCTACTGCACCTGTTCAAAAGGTCCGATAAGTTCAATATCCATATTTCCCCCTGAAGGCTGGGAAATATTCCTAACTGGACGAACAAATCTTGAAGGTGATGTGAAAAGGTACAAGCCAGGATAAGCTCCTCCCATGGTAAAAGGTACATACCCCACCTCCAAATCATCAGGAATCTGAAATCTATGATATCATTGGTGACTTCCATGGAAGAAAAAACATTTAATGTCCAATAACGTTGAGAATACGCACCCCAGAAGATGGATTAATCTTCAATCTTCGAAAATGTGCAATGGCATTCTCAACCAGACTAGAAATTATAGAGCCAATAACACATCCATCTAAAAGAACATAGAGAACATCAGGGGGAGCAGCTTCCTCAAGCTTTGGCACCAGAGGTGTCATTCCCATTCCAACAAGAGCATTCAAAATGCGCATGCGGATTTTGAGAAAATCTTTAACATTTCCTTGTGAGTCAAAGTATGATGTGATTCCTGAAAATAAATGGAGAAAAGTATATTAGATGCATCTTGTACAATGGGGAGCACAAATATGACCCCTTGAATTGACAGGAAAAAAAAAAAAAAAGGACAGGTGACCCTATTGCACCCCTAATGATGGATAAAAGTCACCAATACGAGGAATGAAAACTTACGACAACTAGATGTCAGATGATTCAACAAACCACATGGTTCCCCGTCAGGTGTGTGGACAGGGCAAAGAAAACCCCAAGCTCTGAAAACCAAAACAATAGGGATAAACACATAAAACAACCATTAACTACCCAAATAAAGTAGCATAACAAACATACTCTGGTAGCAACTTCCGAACGTCAGTGGTGCGCATTCCCGTGAAAAAAGCACCTCTATGAACAGATCGAAAATGTGAGAGAAAGCGGAGAAAGTTGAGCTTCTCTGCTAGAATGGTCATGGACTCTTTCTGTTGAAATCAGGAAACAGACCATAAATAGTATGCTGATCTATTTTGGAATTAAGCCAAAACTTCCAAACAAACAGACATCAAATAAAAAATCCAACCATATAGACATCAAATAAAAAATCTAAGTGACAACTCCTAATGTTTTTCATCCACGGATTCTGAAGACAAAAGTGCCTAATTTTAAAATTACTGAGAGCCGTGCATCTAAAAAGGTAAGGGTTTGCTGCAGTTCATGAAATCACAAAGCCAATCGATTTATGGGGTGTGACATTGAAAGTCTAGAGTCTAGTTGATCAGTGGATTTTTGAACAAAAGTCCTTTTAATGAATTCATCGATAAGAAGATTTAAACATCAATTGAGTCTAGTTCACAAATTCACATTTAACTTAGTCCTTAAGGCTTAATTGAACTCTTATTTTAGCTTCATAATTACTCAAAAGTGTTAGGAACCAAGCCTGGTGATCCCTTGTCTACCTCGATATGAAAAGAAAAAAAGGACCAACTGAAAAAGAAGAGGAATCGAAAAGGGCTACCTATTACATGTGCTTAATGAAAAAAATGAAAGAAATGGAGAGAAACAAAAAGATGAAGAAAGACGATAGTGTGAATGTCATCGATGAAAAATCAAAACCTGAAAAATTAAGTGGAAAGGCAGATGGGTTCGGAATCAATAGATTATCTTGATCTGACCACTTCTGAGTAATTATCATAGTTAACATCATGGAGGGAGGGCCGCCTTTTAGCGAGATTATAAGTTGGAATTCATGGAGCACACTAGGAACTTGATGTTTGTATGTATGCTATCAATTGATTGCTGAAAAAACTTGGTTTAATGGTTCACTAATCATATTAGGTTTTAGACTGATGATATTTTGTCTTTGTATCGTTGAATTCTATTCACATATGCCTTGAATTACACAAAACATTACTCTTCTGAAAGATGTATGAAGTTTGGGTTTGGATTTAGTTTTTCGCATGTTTTGCTTGGGACTACCTAAATGCTGGTTGGCGGTGTGTTGAGTGTGAAATATTGCATACTTTCCCCTCATTGTGCATTTTTTTATAGGCATAGATGTGATAAATTGATTTAATTGTATGTGTTTTTTTGTGCATATGGCATCCAACTCTTTCATCATGTGTGCTTGACTTGGATGAAGGGACAACCCAAAATCAAGCCATTCCAAAACTAAGAAAGACCACAACACGTGACTTTAGAAGTTTTAGGCAAGATTTTACATTGTTCCCTATTGCATTTGCATTGCCCAAATGATTTTCTCCCTCCCTAACACACACACATGAATATCACATGCACATACACGCGCATGCATGCACATCAACAAGTACGTGTAGATGCACACACGAATCTTGCACACATGCAAGAATACTCCCCACACACAGTGACAAATGGAAACACGCAAAGATAGATAGATAGATAGAGAAGGTGAATCACCTTTGAGGAATCGATTTGACCATCGATTTAAATTAAATCCTCACATGTATAATGGTTCTTACTTAGTTGAACTCCACACTCCATCTTGGTTATGCTAATTTTAAGCCTTTAGAATTTAGAGCCTTTCTGCAAACCTCTATTTTATCATATGCCTCCTCTCTAGTTTGCGAATATTGTCGTCTTGATCGACAAAAGTAGAGAGGGGAAATGTTAAATCGGAGACATTAAGAAATGCTCTAGGGTCTACGGGCTAATACCCTCCCTCCCTCAGTGTCATCATGAGCTCCCTCCCTACCACCACTATTAGTGTCATCATGAGCAGTATAAGCTCCCTCCCCACCTGTAACACCCCGTACCTCTGGTACACGGGCGTTACCTCTTAAAACGACATTAGTGAAAGCCGGGATCGACCAGCTAAGTAACTCAAGTAAATCATGTGCAGGATAGAACCCTCCGTCAGCACTGATGCCACCCACCATGACCCCCTGGAAGCTCGGGCTGCACTTCACACCGGCCAAGGAGGTAAGCATGAACGAAAAACTTAAGTTCAATTAGCTTCTAAGTCAACTAGTAGTGGTAATATTCTGAAAACTCAACCCATGAGAGTCAGTGGGTAGCCAACGGAGTACCCCCGCGCTTTAAATCCATACTTAACCATTAAAAACAAATATCAGACCCATCTGACTATCAGATCGCGGCATGTGGGCCAAATATGGCCCCAAAAGGTGCGTAACGGCCCACCTGGACCTCATCAATGGCCCAAAGTGGCACGGGACGCCCTAATGGGACCCATGAAGTGGTTGAACGGAGTGGATGAGTCACCACCATCACAAATAGGGGCACACATGGTGCATGTGCACCTTACAAGTGTAGTGCACGACATGCACGGGATGAGACCAAGCGGTCAAACATGCATTGATTGATAACCGTTGTAAAAAGTTGATTTTTCCCACTGTTTCAAGTGTTTGAAATTGTAAAACTTCAAGCCCCAAAGTGGACCACCCTGGCCACTTGCTGGATGATCCAAACCGTCCATTTTACTCGCGTGGGTCCACTAAACAAAACGGTATACAGTCTTAGGCCCATGCATTGGAACGGTGAAGATCAGCCCCAACCGTCCAATTCCTTCACGTGGGGCTGAGATTCAACGTAAGGGACCATCAGGTGGCTTGTTGGGCAAGCCAACACCCTATTGACCAAAGGATTATGGCCCTCCCATTTGCCAGCTAAGAGGAGTCCTCTCACAGCCCAAAAATGGATGGACAACTAACAAAGAAGAAAAAGAAGATTTCCTTCTTTTGGATAGTGGAGGCTATCACACTTGTGACCGTCCAATGGGCCACGTGGCTTCATCTCATCCCTCCCAAGTGGAAGGTACGAGATGAGACAACCAACTCTCTCATCTCAGGAGAAAGAGAGGAGAAATCGGAAGATTCTCATGAGATGGAGCCAAGTGTCGCCTGGGGTCCGAAAAGTGGACCCCACACCACTTATGGGACCCATCCAAACCGATCAAACGGTCTGGATTGCCCTAAGAACCTAGATGACGATTCGCCATTGATGGGTGGGTCATCTTCCTCAAAGACCCACCCAATCACGTCAACAAGATGGGCCCCACTAGGCCTGGAAAAATGTACTTCTAGGGAGCCTAGGGCGCTACAAATGCATCTCCACAAACAGATGGGCCCCATGCACAATGGACCATGGATCCAAACCATTGAATAAGGGGGACACTAGCTGACCGTCGGCTGTCCCTCTCCCAGCCTATAAAATGGGCTCAGCTCTGTAGGGTCTGCACAGAAGAGAGGAAAAGGAAGGAGAGAAGGAAAGGAAAGAGAGAGAGGGAGAAGGGAAAAAAAAGAAAAGAAGAGAGGGAGAGTCTGTGTTGGAGGATGGTTCAACCAAGCAAAACCAGGTCCTCTTCCTTCCATTTTTTTTTCTTCATTTTCCTTACTTGGTGGCCACGTTTTGGGGCCAGAAGTTAGGCAGCAAATAAGGCTGCAAAAGTCCCTTGCATGGGTGTCCGGTCTCGGCTGGAATTGGGCCTGAAAACAGCCTGAAAATCAGGCCAGGAAACACGCCAAATCCTGGCCGTTTCTGGGCTGAAAATGGTGCAGGAAAGGTCCCTGTTTGAGCTCCGATTTAGACTGGAACAAGCTTCACAAACGGGCCGTGCAAGGTGCTGTTTCTCAGCCAGAAAAATAGCTGAAAGCTGGCAATGCAATAGCTGATTTTTGGCCTTGAGAACGGCTGGGAAAGCGCAGCACATCAATGGCTGAAAGTTACCGGTTTTTAACCTAAATGGTTGCTGCAAATCAGCCAACAATTCGCCTACAAGTAGTCCATGAAACAGCGCCAGCTGATGCACAAACACGGCTGAAAGATCAGTTGTAACGACTGATTTTTCTGCTCTAATGAATAGCTGAAAATCTGACGTGAAAACAGCTGCAAAATGCACCTGTAAACGGCTGATTTTCCAGCCTGAAAACAGCTGTAAAATGCACCTGTAAGTAGCTGATTTTTCAGCTCGAAATCAACTGGGATTTGCAACTTGAAAGCAGCTGAATTTTTCAGTTTGCAAACGGCCGAAATAGGAACTGAAATCAGGCCTTGCAAATAGGTCTTACGTGGGCAGCAATACTGGGCCCTACAGAGACCTGGAATCAGCACTACAGCGGCTGTATTCTGGTCTGAAAACTAACCCAGAACTGGGCCAAAGCAGGCCCAGCATTTGTACATCAGCAGGGGTGGGCCACACCACATCAAGACGTGTGGGCCTCACCATGTTAATGTCAGGTGGGCCGCACCCTGTGCAGAACAGGTGGGCTGCACCATGCAAGTGTGTGGGCCGCACCATGCAAATGAGTGGGCCCCACCATAGAATGTGGTGGGCCTCATCATGAGCTGTTGAGGCCTGAGGGCCAGCCCCACTTAGGTTTAATTTGGACCCAACAACTGGGCCAAAACAGGCCCAATTCAGCCCATAGTTGATGATGAGCTTGAGCCCAATAGGGCCACCTTGTTTGGATAAGTATATGGTGGGCTTGGTCACTTTAATTCAAGCCCAAATCTCCCCCATAATGAGCCCTATAAGTCCCATACACTTTCAATGAATTAAGAACCTTGAAACACTTATCTAATATGGGCCGTTAAATCGAAAATGACAACCAGGAAATTCCTAGCTTGGTGTTGGGCCGCTAGACGCTCACGAGGACTTGGATCAAGTGGCACGCTACGCATCGTCTGGTGATGATTTTCTTCCCCTTGAGCTTTCCATCTCTAAACTGGATTAAGGATAATTTTTCTTAGCAGTTACAATGATATCCTAGGAGTGGATGATCATTCGACTTGCTTGCTTAAAAACATGCCTTGTAACTGTACTTAGCTTTTGGTTGACTATTGAACAGACATCTAGAAAAGATTAAATCTCTAACTTTCTATGAATACGATCCTTTAAATAATTTACCATGTTTTAGAAATCTATTAATCATATGGTTTATCTTACCTAAATGTACGTCTTAGACTCACTGAAGCATTGGTTAATCTTGCTAAGAACTGTATGTTTAGAACTAAATCATGTTTATATCTTTGTCTCATATGATTATATTGGTTGTAAGACACATAGTGATTGAATTCTCTCTACGAAAACTCTTATTGAAAGAGAGTCCGGGCTTAGGGTGTAACGGAACGAAGGTGATGAATAGACCCTCAACATGGAAGTTATAATTAGTGGCGATTGAATTATGGGGCTCACCATCTATGGAGTGATTCCACTTACCTGACTGAGGAGTGAACCACACCATGTTTATGCTCACCGTTGCTTACTCGTATTGATCCATACATACCGTCCTATTTTAGTCGCTGCATTTAACTGATTTCTATATTTCATTCCTAGTTAGCATACGGTGGTAGTACCCTAATATTAAGAATTGATTGGCTACGTGTTGATGGGTTCTACACACACCCTAAGGCGGTAGCCTCATGAGCCGGGGATGGTAGTATAGGACCTATGCCCGAGCTATCGGCCTACGCTGGTGTTAAGCCCCCGTAGTGACTTTGAGCTTACTTAAAATGGATGATTGTAACTGGATTAATAATGGTTGACTAATCATGCATACATGGCACAAACTAGCATCTATTGCTATCGTACGTGATGTACGTATTTTTCTTACTGGATGATTTTCCCAGGTTCGATGAATGCATGGATGACAAGCCCAACTTCTACACGAATGTGCATCCCCGGGGCGATGACTGCATTCACGCATTCATGCACATAATAAGACTACATTTGCTATGTTTTGGATTGCCAGTCTGTTTTATGTTATTTCTTGTCTAGGGCGGCAGTGTGTAATCTTGAGGGAAGATCACACTGAGCTGGTCACTCATTCATCAATGTTCAAACCGTACAGATGAGACAGGCACAGTCGCTGAAGAGCGTGAGGCAGACCTAGAACCTGCTACCGCTGATGAGTACTATGACGATGAGTCGCAACAGGAGGCGGCTGCCTACTTCGGTTTAAACCAATAGTTTAGTTATCATGGTTACTTTTTGAACAATTATATTTTTGGGATTTTGTATATGGCCCCAGCTGAGTGGCCCTGAATATTCATTTGAGTAGGGATATATCTATGCTACGCTTGTTTCCACAAATCGCACTTTGATAAATTATCTATTTTGATCACTAATTAACACCGGGTTTTCGAGAACGAGTCGAGTATTCGGGTCCTCGAAAACCGGGGCATTACACCACCACCACTATTAGTGTCATCATATTCACGAGCAAAATGAGCTGAGAATGAGTCTACCACCACTATCAATGTCTACCACCACTACTCCCTCCCTCCCTCCCTCTCATATATATAAATTTACGAGAAGGTTTCAAGCCCAACCGGTCGGATGATAAGTTATTGTCCAACCAACGAATAACTTAAGACTGTCATGAGTGTATGACATACAACCCGACCGATGAGGTTGGTCTCACTGTGAGGGTGCACAAATTGGTGGGTCCCACCATAGAAAACAATAGATAGTCACTAATAAATAACAAATACAAGTGTAGTCCATGTAAATATTTATGTACCATGCTCTCTGGACCAGGGGCCGTCTCTTATTCTCCTTGAATTTCTCTTATTATTTTTCCTTTTGCCCTTGGTTCTAGTGGTATTTTATGTAATTTGAGACACCACTTAAATAAGAAGAGGGCTATAAATCGACCCCTAGTTAGGGTTTTTACTCTCCCAAATGCTTTTTTCTCTCTAGCATGGTATCACAACAAAAAATAACAAAAAAAAAAAAAAAAAAAACTCCTAGAGTTTTCTCCTCGTCCTCCCTTCTTGATCTCCCTCTCTTTTCTTTCTTTTTTCTTCTTTTCTCTTCTTTTCTTTCTCCTTCTTATATTTTTCTCTTGGTTTAAGAGTTATTGCAGCCTAATCAGCCATTGAATGTAATTAACAAAGAGGGATCTTATGGCAGTTTTTGATTTTCTTTGAAAGATTGCTGGATTTCAGTTTTGATCAGAGTTTTCAGGCATTTTTCTTCCAGTAATTTTAGAAACTGGTTTGCAGCAGCTAGAGTTTTCTGGATATTTATGTTTGAACAATTTTTTGGGTTCTTTTCGTCCTGATTTACAACAATTCTTTTGCAGCCGGCAATCGGGATTTTGAGACTTGTTTTTCTTTTTGAAAATTATCAAGATTTGTTGATATATGGTGGAATTTAGCCATAAGATCCCCTTCTCCTCTTTAGTGGTTTGATTTGAAGCTACGAAGATTGGTGCCTTTTTTAATATTTTGGGTTCTTTTTTTTAGACTGCTGCAAGTTATAGTTGGTTATAGCAGTTTTATTTTTTGTATTGATTGGTGTGAAGTCATGATACATAGTACTCTTTTAATTGTTTGGGATTAAATATGGCTTCATCATCAACAACTGAGACAGTTGATCCCATCACCTCCAAGATTGAGAGGTTGTTTGTTCATTCTAAAAATCATGGGTTGCAGCAACTCAGAAACTTAGCAATTATCTTCAATAATCAAAAGTTGTTGAGATGTTTGAGGAAAACAGAAGCTTGAATATATAAGATGGCAATATAGTGGAACCTCCTATGACTGATCATTTTCATAGAAAATCGAACAATTTGGTAGTTATATCCTGAGCCTAGTTTGTGAATTCTATGAACCAAAGGTTAGTGATGAACTTTTTCTATTGTCAACTGCACATGAGACTTGGTTGACTGCTTGTGAATTGAAAGTTGATCAGAATAATATTGTCAAATTTAAAATGTTTATCAAGAGATTGGTCATTTGAGAGGGGGAGAAATCATATTTGATTATTATACCAAGATGTGTGGTTTGTGGTAGGAACTCTCTCTCCTACATGATCTTTAATTTGTTTGTACTAGACGTAGAGGCATATAAAAGAACTGTTGAGAAGAAAAAGATATTTGAATTGTTGGCAGGTCTTCGTTATGAGTTTGAGCCTGCTCAAGCTCAGATTCTTGGCCCACCTACTTTACCTTTACTTAACAGTGTATATGCTTTGCTTTTACGAGATGGGAAGTGGTGTATAACTATGAGATCAACTGTGGTTGAGAAATCTACCTAGTGATAGGATTCAGAAATTTTACTAATGTTAGCGTCAATTGAGGTATAAGTGCAAGAAGAGGAGGTCGTGATGGTGGCCGAGGTCGTGGTTGTGGTATAGATCGTCTATGCACTCATTGTGGTAGATATGGACATATTGTTGACTATTGTTAGATCCTTCATGGTCAACCTCAAAACCAAGCCGCTAATTCTACAGCTGCAGATAGTAAGGATTCTTAGGATGCTATTGGGGACGCTATATCATTGGCAAATAAACTCACGGTTCCATCAGCTGGTCATGTGGATCATCGCTCGAAAGTGAGTATCATGCCTTAATAAGAGATGTCACTCGAAAGATAAATGATTTGAAGTATAGATTCCAAAGCGTTTGATTATTCGAAGGATTCAACCCTACCGTAAATAGTTGAGTGAATCCCAACGTGTCTCATATCTGTACAATTAAGATAGATGATTTGATGGTTGTAACTGTTATGATTGATATGGTTGTTGTCCTAGCATAATCCTTGCTTTGTGATACACGTCCTGAAAGATTTATGCTGTATATTGAACATGCAAACATGTCAAACGTTGATATCATGAACTTATTGATACTCTCAGAGAGAAATGAATTGTTGACTATACATGACCATGCATATACATTGAGCACGTGAGACATGTGATGTAGGATGATGGAAACTATCCTAGGATGCAAGATGAGAGATCAATTACACATTAATTTCACCAATCAACATATAAAATCAAGCATATCCTCATAATTGATTCAGTATAACACGAAGATCCTAGGTTATCACATACGCAATGCACGAAAATATAAAATAATTCAAGAGTGGCCCACTTGGAAGTAGGGACTTCCAATTTAGCATGGGTAGTGCAACAACCAAGTGGATAGAGGGTCCTTGCTCTTGCTCCGGTGGTAAACTCTAATGAGTTTCAACACCTGGTCAAGGGTTCGACTACCCATAGGTGGTGAAATCCCACTACAGCGTGAGTGTGTGGGGGTATGTGTGCATGTGTAAAATAATAATATATATTTTTTTAATTAAAAAAAAAAAAACCACGTGGACAGATAATGATACAAGCAAAATTCTGGTTTGGGAAAAGTTCGAAAAGAAAAGGAAAAGAAAAAAAAAAAGGATTTTCATTAGGGTTTCGGATTCATGAATGGAGATTTAGGATTGGGGTATTTAGGGATTCAAAGGATCTAGGGATTAGGGGGTTTGAAGGGAAATCAAAGAGGGAAAACCCCAAACGGGCGCCCACGCGTGGCTAGGTAAAAGTAAAGGAAGAGAATGAAGATTGGGTAGGGTTTTGATGGGTTGAGAAGGTTGTAAGGGACGAGGAAGGAGGAAGACGAGAAGAAGAATGATACCTTTTGGAGATGAGAAAGATGAATGATGCACCTTGGGGAATGCATCACCAAACCAGCATTTATCCTTCCACAATTCAATTGGAAGAGAGGGTTTCTCACAAACCCTAAAACATAAGGAGGAAAATTCCTTCACACAAGTGACTCTCTCTCTCTCTCTCTCTTCCATCCCCCCCCCCCCCGCACTTTTATAACAAAATTTCAAACTAATTACAACTATACCACCTAAAGCATCTATTATTAATCTCAACGTCAAATAAATCCTAAAAATAACAAAAGACAAAAGAAACAAGCTCGGAATCCAAGGGACCCAGATCTAGAAGATCTAGTGGCCTGATGGCCTGATTGACAAGATCCAACAGTCGAATCGACACGAAATAAAAATTCTCCAACTAAAATGGTATCCTAAGCAGCGTACACGCATCATCCTAAAGTGAGGTCTTCCTGATGCACATCAAGATCTGGTCGCCTGATGGCCTGATATTTGTGATGATCTGCTTGGTGGACAGATAATCATTGATAAATAACAAAATATAAGAGTGGTCCACCTAAAGAAAGGATGGGGCCGATTTTGCACAAGGTCGATCTTCACAACGGAAGGTATCTTATCCTCTATGTGTCTCTATCCGTATATTCAACCATTGTTCACATTTTAGAAAAGATAAAGACATCATCTAGTTCCCAACATGTAAATACCTGTTGCAAATCAAGACCTGACATTGTAGCTAACTTGCCATTCTTTATCATACTCTCAATAGCTTTACCAACATTCGATGCAGGACTTTTATCCATAA
This sequence comes from Magnolia changhungtana, assembly GCA_030180095.1. Taxonomy (NCBI): domain Eukaryota; kingdom Viridiplantae; phylum Streptophyta; class Magnoliopsida; order Magnoliales; family Magnoliaceae; genus Magnolia; species Magnolia changhungtana. Next base: position 11,183,464 of record JASAUF010000662.1, read on the forward strand.
CCTTCTTTATTTGGACAACTGCATCGATTTCACATGAAACAAGGGTTAGATCTTCCAACATGAAGGGACTGTCCAACATAAAAAGACAACTAAAGCAACCAATGTCTAGGAAGCCAGACAATACGGTCCAGACTTGTTTGACCAGAACTGGAGCAGTTATCCAATCAGAACCAAACTAAACCATTGGACTTTCTGAAAGCCACTCAAACCATCCAGTTAAGCAGTCAAGCCATTCAGCCCTGATGAACTGGATGGTTTTCAGCAAACCGGGCTCATCAATACAACACACCATTCCATTTTTGGTTTCTAAAACATGAAGTGCAACCTAAAAATTTCAAAGAAATGAATCAGCACATTAATATGAGAGCCTTCATGCATAAAACTTGTATCTCCATCAACAATCAACCAAGAAATCAAACACCAAGATCAGACATTTAAACCTTCGAGGCAGGTAAGATTAATGGAGAACAGGAAGCTCAAGGGCTTGTTTGATTTTCCAGTGCACTGGTAAATACCAGGTAAAAGAGTAATAATTATTTCCCCGTGTATTTACAACATACCTGATTTGACTACTTACTTTTTTGACACGGAAACCGAAAACATTACAAAATATATATGGGTCCTACTATGATGCATTTCGCTTATCCACACCGTTCATCCATTATGCCATTTGAATTTATAGTATGAGCAAAAAAATGATGTATATCCAAAACTCAAGTGGACCACACCATACAAAAAAGTGAATCGAATACTTACCATTAAAAACTTTGTGGGGCCACTGTTTCTTTTTGTGTGGGCCACCTGAGTGTTGTATCTGCTTCATTTTTTGTCTCATGCTTCAAAATATTATAGTAAAATAGATGGACGGAACGGATATATCATATACCTTACCATACGATTCAAAATTTAAAATTATCTCTTTTGAACTAGTTTCAATGGCACAAATACCTATGAATTTTCAAACACGGTAAACCGTAATAATTACCTATTTCCAGTGTATTTACACTGGCTTTGAAAAAACAAACAGGCCCCAAGAGATTGAAGGTTAGGAGATCACTGCATATTTACGCACGGCATACATGATCATCAATCCAAATCATAGCCCACTACAGATGGATCATAAGCACAAAAACTACATGAAACTGATGATCTTAACTCTCCAACTGGTTCCAATCCAAATGGATAGTTAAGATAAAAGGTAGCCAATTGTTTGAATTCGGGCAAATATTCCATTTGCAATGGGTGCCAAGTTTTGGACAGTTCAGACGAACTACATGCATGCGATGTGAGCATTGGCAATGTACTTGTGTTACAGAAGTCATACTCTACCAAAGTATCAACTACCACCTCATCGAGAAAAGAAGGTTTATTTATTGATGTGGGCAGGTGGGTTGGTTGTCAGGTGAAATTATTACAGCTAGAATAGCAAATGGTGGTTGCTTATCCCCATCCAGTGGCATAAATGTACAGAAATACTGTCCAAATCACAAGCCCCATCAAGGCAGGAGCATATCCCAAAAGTAACACCATCCAGACAATCATAACCATCCAATTGACATTTATCATGTGGATGGTTAAAGATAGAAAGGCCACCCCATTGTGGCAGAAGCACATCCCAAAAGTCACACCAACCAGACAATCATAACCATCCAATTGATGTTAAGCATGTGGATGGTTAAAGATAGTAAGGACGCCAGCCAACCTCTATGGAGTAACAACCCAGAATAATCCTCCATGGAAAAGCAACTTCCAAGGTAAAATATAAAGAGTGAATTTTTAGTGCATAACACTTTTGGTGATAGCTAGGACTTGAGGTCCTCAGATAAGTTGTGGGGACTCAATAGCTTCACACACATTAATCACCACAAAAGGCAATTCAAGCTGCTAATACAAGGATATGAAGCTAACTAATGCAAACACCACAGTAGTCAAGTCTATGACATTGCATATTTTAATTAAAAACATAATAGCCATTTAAAATTGAAAGAAAAAAAAATACAAACATAAAGAATTATGCATTACCATGTTAACAACAAGAAGCAATCGCCAACATTAAGAGGTTGACTTGAGAGAAAAGAAAGAACGTGTTTCATAAATAGAAGGTGGCCAAAGTATTTAACTCATGGCACAGGCTGCAAGTGATAATAGATGCATATCAGAGTTGGCTTCCATTAGCAAGGAATGCAGCTGAGTTGTGAACTAATCCATAGGGCAATACCGAGGAGAGCTAACAAGGGCATGGAACTCACCCAAAGAATCAATTAGTGAAGACAAGCCAATACTTATTGTTAACAGTTAAAGGCAAACTAAAAATGTGTCACAAGCAGTGCTTCTGTCAGCGATATTATCAATAATATCGGTATCACTGATACCAAAACACCCTTTAATTTGGAAAATTCCAGGTATCGCTAATGTATCGAAACATATCAGTATCAGTACAGTATTGTTAACCCCCCTATATGAGGGAGTGTGTAAATACTGGGTAAAAAAAAAAAAAAAACCTGAAAATTAAAAAGAAAGGGGGGGATATTTGTGAATTTTTTTGTGAGATGTTGTTCTTTACTTGTTTGGACCATTTCTTTTGAAGTATTGTGAATTGAAACACCTTATTGGGGGATAATTGAAGATTGAAAGGTTCTTAGACCGGAAGTTCCAAGGTATGAAAATTTGTATAAATTTCTGTTTTTTGGTTCTTTTGCACGGACTTGTTCTAGATGGAGATTAGGTCAAAAGCCCAAGATCCATGGCAGGCAGTCTTCTCTTCAACATCGAGCTCTTGTGTTCAAGCATATCAAGTCATAATTTCCTAAATCAAAGAAGTCACATTTACTACTTTTAGAGCATCGGTTAGAGCAAATTGTGAGAGGATCTTTTCTTTTCTCCTCTTCTTTTTTTAAGGGGTGAATTCTGCAAGGATTTGACATCATTTATCATAAGATTAGTAGATTATTTATTACATCCATGGTTGATTTCCACCCAAAAGCCATATGATTTACTATTTGGGTCTCCAAACACACAAAACCATTTTCATTGCGGGCAGGACCACCCAAAAAACTAAAAAAATTAGCATACATGTCTTTTTGGAACCAAGCAAAAATATGTAAACAAAGATATGCCATACTGCTCTTAAATTCGAATGTCTCCTCGCTGTTTTGTATCTTGTCTTCAATTTGCTGCCTTGCTTTGTGTAACCAGTCTTCTAGTTTCTCCTGCAATACAGAGCATTAGATCAAACGTTGACACACCCACCCACCCGTGCATGTGTCTGTCTATAAGTGGCACTACCAGGCTGCTGTAGAGCCCAAATGCTGTGCGTATATAACAAATGACCCATACAATAGATATTCCTTACCATGATGGTTAGACATACCAAAAATCAGGCCAATCCAACCATCTGCTGCACCATGGAAAACAGTGAAAAAGCCCAAAATCTCCAAATTCAAGTGCCAGGGATCACCTAATCATTGGATTGAACTGATTTTTTGGGGTGTTGCATCATCATGTTAGGGCAAACCTTTTCGATGGGTTGGATGCCATATATAAACCACATGGACCCACCACTAGAAATTGGGTGTTTTCAAGCGGTTGTGCATAGTTTTTTTGTGGGCCAGTCCACATAATGATTTGCTTGGCCTGGTTTTTTGTCTAGATGCAGATCATGGTTGGGGATACCTTTAAGATTGGTTGGATGTCATACATGCTCCATGTTGGACCCACAACACCCAGCACTATTTTTTTGGAACATCATGGTGGCAATACCTTTCAGATGGATTAGATGTCATACCCGCTCCATGTGGGCCTGATTTTTATCTAGATGCACATCACGATGGGGCATACCTTTCAAATGGGTTGGATGTCATACGCACTCCATATGGGCCCCACAACAGACCAGTACGGTTACCATGTGAGCATTTGTACACACGTGCATGCATGCTTACACATCTTGTGGTACTGATACTAGCCAGATTTGGGCCCATGAGATGTATGCACATAATCCAGCCAGTCCATCTGATGTGTTAGCTCATGTTACCCCTAGGCAATGTTCGAAATATCGGTACCGCGTTACGTATCGCATCCTTGGGAGACAGATACGTATCAATTATCGCACAGGATATATCTTTTTTATCGGGTAATTTATCACACTTTTTTGGGAAACATGGGAAAACATTTGGGAAATGGTTGAATTTTTCGATGAAACTTCAGAGATTGTTAAAAAAGACCTTAATACACACATTTACATCATAACATCTCAAAAAAGAAGTGCACATAATAGGTTTCCTTTGTATAGGGTCCCAAGATATGTGTTGTTTGACTGAACTAATGCAACTATATTCAAATTCAATGCATAACATTGTGTAGTGTAGTGTATGTGATGATCATTCCATCAAACACTCTTAAATACTTCAAAATTAGTCTCAATGGACAGTTAGTTGAAGGGAAATTTAAAATATAATAATATTATTTTAATAATTTTTAATTAAAACTGATTTTTATTTTCGAAAAATTGACAAGGACTAAACAAATCAGTAGATCAGACCTCATACATGCTTGATTTCATGTTTGGAGTGCAATATTGCAAGCAATTTGGGAGAAATTAGGGAATTTTCGAATTTCCCTCAATTTTCCTCAAATCGGACAACCTACACTCATATTTCGAAATTAAATTGTATATGATGATCATTTCATCGAATACTCCTAAATACTTTGAATTAGTCTCAATTGATAGCTGGTTGAAGAAAATTTTCAAAAAAAAAAAAAAAGAAGGAAAACAAGAACCCATGGATATCGAAATCAATATGCTCAAACTCCATGATTTTTCATGCAAAACATGAAGAACCAATGGATTTATAACCATTTGATGTTGATTTAACATAATTTCAACAAAAAATGGATCATAAATTAAAAAAGTTCACCGGATCGAACATGTGGGATATAGCGGCACTACTTGGGCGTTTTGTATCGCACAGGTGGGATACAAGATATATCGTGGGATATATCGGCCAATATCGTCAATATTTAAAACACTGCCCCAGGGCCAAAGACTAAGGACAATCCATGAATAAGGTGGGCCATAACACAAGGAGCAAGATGAGAGGGAACGCCCATCCTTGATTTGTGTTTGGGGGGATGACGGGTCGGGCTAAAAATCAGGCTATTTTGCCATGCAAATGGGCCTCGATGCAAATTATGGGTGAGCTTTCACTCCCATCTTGCTCCTGTTTTGGCCCACCTAAGTGTTGAATCGTGCTGAATTTTTGAAGCCAAGGGGAAACATGAGCCAACGCATCTAACAGACGGGTTGGTTGTTCCTTGCACATGTGTGACCATTCCAAACGTTCCATGTGGTCTACTGGTGTGTCTATGTGTGTGCGTAGACACATGCACACACTAAGGGGTATGGCATGTGCAATGCACATGGAGAGAGTAGTAACACAGGACAATTAACCACTTGCTCTAAAAGCTCGAACTGTTAGAGTATGGCGAATTAATTCATTTATCTCATAGCTCAGGCCCCACATCTCATGGGTTAGGACCTCGGCCGAACCCCCGTCGTGGGCCCCAAATCACAATGGTACCGCCTCACACGGGCTGCTCACCCGAGTGTGTCCCCGCATCCCACAGACTACCCCACTCAAGCCTGGTGTAAAATGCACAGTAATCACCCCTCGTGAGGAATCTTGAACACGAGACCTCATTTGTGGGCCCCGCCCACCCCGAGTGTGCCCCTGCATCCCAAGGGCGACCCCACTCGAGCCCAGTGTGAAAATGCCCCTGCATTAATCACCCCCGGTGAGGAGTCTCGAACACGAGACCTTCCGCTCTAATACCAATTTGACGCAGGACAATTAACCACTTGCTCTAAAAACTCGAATTGTTAGAGTATGGCAAATTAATTCCTTTATCCCATAGCTCAAGCCCCACATCTCATGGGTTAGGACCTCGGCCGAACCCCCTTCGTGGGCCCAAAATCACATCGGTATCGCCTCACACGGGCTGCCCACCCCGAGTGTGTTCCCGCATCTCACAGGCTACCCCACTCGAGCCCGATGTAAAATGCGCATTAATCACCCCTAGTGAGGAATCTCGAACACAAGACTTCCTCCATGGGCCCCACCCACCCCTGCATCTCACAGGCGACCCCACTCGAGCTCGGCGTGAAAATGCCCCTGCATTAAGTAGTTTGCAAGATGAGCTAGAAAAAGCAAGCAAATTCATGAAATGCTTGTCATACTTCTCGTGCAACGGGCATAACACCAAAGCAGCCAACAACGCTCATAAGAGGGAGTGGAGAGAGTGGAGCTACGCATGTATATGACATCCAATCCATCCATAAGGTGTGGCCCACAATGTTAGGCCTTGTGGAAAAATATCTATCCAATCTACATCCCAAAATTAACCACACTACAGTGAACAATGATAACAGCATGCCAACCATAGGTTTGCATGTGGGGCCTAAAGTCATCTGTCTATTCCATCTAACACGTTCATCTTAAATTAATAATCTAAATTAAGACCAAATAATCAGATTGATCTAAAACTCAATAGGGTCATAATGCATTAACTTAAAGAGGTTTAAGCCATAACTTACATCATTCCTCGTATTATGGACCACTGGAGCTTTAGATCAGTCTTAAATTTTGGGAGGTACGATGAACATGAGGGGCTACATCTGATGGATGGGGTGGATCTCAAACAAACAATATGGTGGGCTCAACAAAGCTCGGGCATTGCATTCCCTCTTTCTACGCGTGTTATTACAATATAACATTTTAAGGGATGCAAATCTCCACCTTTCCTTGTTTTTTGGGAGAGAGAGAGAGAGAGAGAGAGAGAGAGAGAGAGAGAGAGAGAGAGAGATGGTCATGCTCAACTGGTTGGATGACAAGTTCCTATCCAATTAGTGGATAAGTTCAATCCTCTATGTTGTGAGTGAGAAGATATGACCTATCCAAAGGTATGTCCCAACATGAGGACCATTTAATGCAAAAAATATCCCAATCCACTCATCAAATGGGCCACACGACAAAAAATAATAGGTAGTTGCTAATACAATCTTTAAAAAATCTTGTGTGCCCACCTGATGAGTTGATTTTGATCATCATGGGCCAACCATTTCGACAGGGTTGAATGTCTAAGACACGTGATAGGATAGAAATTATCCATTGGTTGGATGGTGAATTTTGCGGTTCAACCGGTTAAAACAATCATCAGGCAGACCACAACATGGAGAACAAATGTGGAGAAGGTGTTCTGTATCTGTTACGATACACCCGTAAAGGTCGATACATATAGGTAACGACCACGACCGTTATGTGATACGGGCGTGAAAATCAGCCGTTACGGTGGCCGTAAAGGCCATTACAGGGCATAATCACTTTTTTTTTTCTATTTAAATTTATTTTTCTCATCTTTTTCACTTTTCTCATTCCAAAAACTCTCCTATATCATTTTACAACAGATTTCGACCACTCATTATAGCTTTTGATATTAAAATTGTGGATTGAAGTGATTTGAGCGAATAGAATCTCTGAGGGCCTTTTAAAAATAAAAATAAAAAATTGAAAAATCTGTATTTATGCCTTTTTCTGATTCCTAATTCTAATGCTTGATTATGATGTGTAAACATTAGAGACATAATCATATTAAACAATTCACTACATAGCCCGATACAACACTCTCACCAAAGAGTGGACCGTTACACTACCATAAACATGTTCCAAACAAAAAATTGAATACATATTTAAAATATTTACATTATTCTTGATTTTCTAGATATTTTTTTAGAATTTTTCGGGCAAAAGAAAATTTTCAACCATTACGGGGGTCGTAACGGTCGTTATGCCCTTGTATCGGCTGGTTATGGCCGATACCCATATTCGTAATGGTGATGACCGTTACGACCACTGTTACTAATATGGAATACCTTGGGAGAGGGGGACCATAGAAGAAACCCCAAATTCACTTTGGGGCTCACCATGATGATGAGATACCTCAAAAATCAAGTGTGTATGTCATGTGATGTGCCCCACCATGATGATGGGATACCCCAAAAATCGAGTCGATCCGATGATGAGGTGAGCCACACCAATAGTAAACGATGGAGAAACACTCAAAAAATCCAAATTGATGGTTGGATCAGCCTGATTTTTTTCCCTTGCTGCCACTGAAATTATTGGGTGCATGGTTTTGAATGTCGGTATCGGTCGGCGTATCGACCCGGTGGAAAAATGATATGACACGGCATCATGTCTTGGTATCGAAGCCGTATCGGCCCCGTATCGGTTAAAATTTATTTACTTTCTAAATAGGCCCTAATTGAACACAAATCAAGTATGATTTGGTGAACTAGGGCCCGTTACATTGAAATACAATAAAAAGAAGATGAAATATAAAAAAGAAAGTGAAGGTTTACCCTTCTTTCAGACTTTTCCCATAATGATCCACTTCACTTCGATTTGTCGAATCTCATTCAAATCATTTGTTTTTATCCCAAAATAGGTCTAGATCTAGCCTAAAATGAGTTTTTAAGCTTCTTCCATGGTTTAAACAGGGAAAAAAAAAAAGAAGGAGACATAAGTAAGATTTTGAAAAAAAAAAAATCAAAACCAAAATTGGGCTTCCATGGGTGTAACAGCCTGTATCTGCCGTATCAGCCCCGTATCGGCTGATACAGGCTAATACAGGCCGATATGGGGTCAAATATTTTCATATCAGGCCAATATCACCCTATATCGTGTATCGTCATGTGCCGATATGGATACTATACAGCCGTATCTGCCGATATGATACCGATATTCATATCTATGATCGGGTGCCCTCTTGGATGGGTTAGATGTCATATACACACAACATGGGCTCCATTTTGTACCATTACCTCCATAAAATATGATGGTACTGCTACCACCATTACCACCTCATGCTCAAGAAAGTGCTTACCATTGACAACTTAAGGAAAATAAAGATGACTGTCATTGACAACGATGAGAGTTTAGACATGATTTTACATCTCTGTGGTGTGGCCTATCTGAGTTTTAGATTTAGGCTGATTTTTTGGTTCCTGGCCCAACACAAGGTTGCACTTGATTTGATGCACCGTTAAGTGCCACACATAAATCATGGTGGATCCCACAGAAACGTGAATGCGTGTGTTGAAATATGCATGTATGCATATGACTGAGTTTCTTGGGCTCCCGTCTCAATGTGAGGGCCGCACCCAATGCACAGTTTGGATGCCACAAACATCACAGTGGGGCGCATTGAAGCTTGAATGATTGTACAAAGTACATGCATGCTTGTGCACACATGGGCGCATTGAAGCTTGAATGAGTGTATAAAGTACATGCATGCTTGCACGCACACACACGCGCGCGCGCACACACACATACATACATACATACACACACTAACAAATGGACAATAAACAAGATGGAAGCGATGCCATATTTCAGATCAACCCAATCCCCATGCCCACCAGCTAGCAAAGAAATCCATACAATGGCAGTCAATGGTTGACTATCCATGGTAAAGAACAACAAGGACCGGGAGAGGAGTATGAGAACAAAAAAAAAAAAAAAAACTAAAAAACAACAATTTTAAGCATTGTACCTTCAGATAGATACAAATTAAGTGTCCAGGCTGCAGAACCTCTTGAAATTGCAGTGCATCCGAATTATCTGGTACAGACGTTTGATCGACAAGCGAAAAAAGCTTCTGCAGCATAAAACTAAAGGATAGTAGCATATTAGTAATGTAATGGACCCAAATGATCGTCACAATCTTCAATTAACAAAATCCTCTCTTTTTTCCTTTTTTTCTTTCTTTCTTTTTTTTTTTTTTTTTTTTGAGAGAGAGAGAGAGAACTTGAATTTTATCAATGAAAAGAAAGGAAGAAAAGAAAAGTCACAGTGATGACAAATCATCTCTTGCAATGCAACAGATAATATGAATTCCAAAACAAAAAACTCTAGAGGACAATTATCGAAAGCCTCTAAAGACTTGAGCCCAAACAACCAGAGTCACTCTGTCTCTCTTGAACACTTGCTAAGGTTCTGTTATTAAGCAAAGTAATAGTTGTTGACGATACAACTATTGGAAATATAAATATCAGTACTGAAATTTATATGAAAATGAATGAGACAGTAGCTAACATTAGCAAATTGAATTTGTCATGGTTGCTCCCAAGATGCACAAGTACATAGTTTCTTAGAACAGCTTCTCCAACCTACAAAATATAGTGCGAAATATGGGATAGAGACGATAAGAAGCAACGTCAGATCCCTCAAATATGTGCTTAAACATTGGAAAGAAATAACATAAAGAGCACTGGGACAACATTGCCTTAAACTTACAACAGAATGGCTTTCTGTTTTCAGTCCATCCATTGCAGGTTTGAAGTACTCTCCTGAATTCAGAGGAAAATTTGATACCACCATTTATAAGAAACTTGATAATTATGGCTTGAGAGAATAACACCAATAAACATGCTATTTTTTGTTTTATTTAATTGGCTAATACATATGATAATTACCAATATACTGTAGACATTGAAGGCGAGTTAGGAGAGACAAGTTCCTGACTTCGTCAAGAATTATTTTCGCCCTTTCACCTGCAAGCTGACTACCAACGGCACCTTTTTCCCTCTGATGTTTCTCACTATAGAAACATGTCAAACTCACATAAATTTCATGGTCATTAGTGTCAATAAGGGCCTGTTGACAACAAATGGTGGTGTTATTGATGTCAATCAAACAACACTGATCTTAGAGAGAGAGAGAGAGAGAGAGAGAGAGAGATGCCATGCAAGTAATTAAAACATAAAAAAGAGAGATAACTCCCAAGACAGAATTGAAAGTTATTTTCTGACTACAACTCTATAAGCGATACAAACTGGATGCCATGCAACAGTAGCTTCATATACTGTATACAGCAATACTTGAGAATAAGCAGGGTAATATGCATTACCAGCAACATAGATGATAGTATGACAATCAACATGCTCATATCCTCTAAGATGCAGTTCAACACTCATAACAGTGTGATGACATAATTCTATCTTGCAAGCCAGACTTGCATTCGTGTAAGCTATGCTGCTGGGGCTTCTTCTGGTGATTTACTTTTGGTAGCGTCATATTCATGGCACAGCACCATGATCTGATCTAGGTTCATTTAGAATCCAATTTGGGGAGAATTGGGATATGATTCCATCTCTAATCTTAACAGATAAGGATTTCAATTATCTCTTCGCTTGTATTGTTCCACACTAAATACTTCCATTACCATTGTTTATCAGTAATAGCCTCCTCACTTATAATAAATCCTCTTACATCAAGTCTGCTTCTTCAATCCGAAGGACCCAACGTTAAATGGCAATAATAACACTTCTGAGACTATCAATCATCAAATCTGGCATTCTGAGGCAAGGGCATGTAAAGATGGGCAAGTGGAATTTCAAGATTATTAAAGAACTTGAATTGATGCGTGGCTCTTTCCTCAGAAGGCTCAAGGCTGTTCCTATGATGGTTGAACAGATATAAAGTACTACAAGTAAAAGTGTGGAGGCCAAGTTTAGATGCCTCAGCTGTCAGATCCTAGTCATTCTAAGATTTTAGTTTGTTTTTTCTTATATTAAGAGTTCAATGGTTCTGTTGATAAAGGAGCTAGTGTAATAAAGGATCATATGGTTAAAATTATTCGGCAATACAATAATGAACTTCTACCTTTTTACAATCTTCTTCATGCTAGAACTCATTCTCACAAGATTTCATGCCTTCTCTATGCTCAAGAAACTCTTATGGGATCTACCACATCACCCCCATATTCCCCCCCCGGGCAAAAAAATAAAAATAAAATTCCATGAAAGGATCATAATATGACTATTTCCCAACACAAAGTCAGAATGAGCAGAACTTTTATCTGTTGAAGGAATGCATGCTGATGAAACATTAAATCAAGGAATGATTAACAGATATTCCCATGTTTGCTCCATAATAGATATATTAAAAAAAGCAACAGCAAAAACTATACATTGAGAAGAATCAGTTTTTCAGCTTAGCACCTTCAGAACAATGCCCACAGGAAGTAGGTACTCCTTCCCTCTCATCCTACAAAAAATTAGAACATAATGTATTGTAGGTGTCTGCAACTTTGATTCATATAATAAATAAATGAAATTTGCTTTACCAATAACATGGATAAAATATGTCATAAATCTAAATTGATGCATTCACATTACTCACGAAAATCCAACTCTTGCACTGCCATTCTGAAGGTAAAACAGCTTAACTGTGACAGCAGATTGATCTTCTCTAACACATCTAAACAAATAAATGAAGGAAATGACAATCTTGCAGAGCAAAACCAATTTTCAAGAGTAATAGCAAATAAATGCATAACTAAAGCAAAATCAAACAGAAGAGTGAGAATACAACAATAATCCAGTCCATTTACAGAAGATACCAATTTCCATGATTCAGGGACTCTTGTCACTAGAGTATTATTGGTGCCTCCTGGAGAATTTACCAGAATCTTCACATATAGGGATGTAGATCAAAAAAAGAAAAGAAAAGAAAGAAAAGCACCTGATGACAACTGCTTTATCAGTATATCCATCTCCTCGTTTACGATACGCATTTCGCACATAAGCCATTGGCTGGAACATTAAAAGGGCATTTAGAAATGAATTGAGGTATTTCTTCTGATGGGCAAAATATCTGATGTGCAAAAAATTATAGAGGAATTCGTTGGATGCAACGACTGAGGGTTCAACTAGACTAAGTATTAGAATTGGAGCATAGAGAAAATGACTCACATAGTTTCGCTTTGGCATGATCAACAATCGAAAAAGTCGTTCCATCCCATTGCAAATGAAGTAACTGGAAAGGAAAATGGAAACTTTAGTAGAAGGATAAGAGAGTAGAATATTCTACACTTTAAGGAAACACAGCACTGATAATTGAAGACAGACATCAAGGTAAGCATAAAAGGTGCTCCAATTCTGAACATAGAGCCATCAAGTGTGTGTGTGTGAGTGATCCAGGGTTCAAACCCTGGTAGTATTACCTATCAAAAAAAAGTATATACACGAATAGAAAACATAAACAACAGCATGATAAAATAACAAAATCAAAATAAGATAATAATAGAAGTCCAAAACCTGAGATCCATAAGAACAAATAGTTAAAGCAACACTTATGGCACTTCTGTGTTGACCTCATAACAAACAACATCTTGCAGGAAAAGATTAAACACTGGAACAGAAGTGCCTATTCACATGGCCAGACTGTATATTTTGAATATGCAAGCGAAATATAGAAAAAGAAACAATCCTTTTTCAAAATAAATAAATAAATTTAGAACATCAAGGAAAAAGCTTCCATACTCACCCACCCATTTCAGTCATCTCTTCTTTGTGGAGAACCAGTTCTTGAGGATCAGCATTTCGCAAGTGGCAGAGTTTTGACTACACAAATAAAAGCTCGAATCATTAGAACAAACACAATAATTGAAAGAAAAGAAATAAACATTGAAGATGATTTTTTTATAGGCGATAAACATTGAAGATATAAATGGTGAGTTCTGTTTGATATAAATGGTGATCAAATACACCATCTGCATGGTCAATGACATAAAGAAAATTGGGTTGAGTTCTGAATATCCTATAAAAGAAAGAAAAGCTGGCTAGAGTTGGAAACAATTGCCAACTAAAAGTACCACAAAAACAAAAACAAAAACAAAAGCATATCAGTAAATAAAGAGGACATTAAGTTGCTACTGCATAGCAACATACAGCAGAAGCTTCAGATTACAAGTACCGTAAACTAATGGCATCCAACCAGATGCCCAGCAGGGTAAGAACTAGAAATCATTCAAAAGATAAGCATGCAGAAGAAAGTGCCACACTTCATATTTTTTTTGTGACTCTCAAACAGTTGTGCATCATAGGTTTCTATAAGCCCAAACAATTTATAAAATGACGTATGGTTCTAAGCAACGTACACAAGCACGACAGTTGCCTTCAAAATGATAAGACAGTTATTTACAATGCATCACATCCGTATTCTCTAGAGAGCAGTGATGTGACCAAAACAGGCCAGTCCAGTCATCAGGTGGGACATGCACAAGGTATTCAATAATGGTAATGGTGGGTGTAATGGCCGCCATTGTTACTGTTACGATACAGGCCATAACGGGTATTCAATAACGGTAGTGGTGGGCATAATGGCTGCCGTTGTTACTGTTACAATACCGGCCATAACAGCCGTTATGGCCAATTATTAATAATAATAACTACAGTAATGGCCCCATAACGCATAACAATGCCCTCCTTTGCCGTTACATGACCGTTTTTGCATAGCATGGAAAAAAAAGCTACATGTTCTCTCAAGAAAGAAGTGATTACATTTACGATGTTCATACATATTTTACTAATACAATATCTAATTACCTCTAAAATTTGCTGCATGTTTTACTAAAACTGCAGCATATGGATTTATTATTTCTTCAATAAATGACCCTTGGGAGGAATTATCATCATTGGGATATATACAAGCCATGTTCCAAAAGGTATTTTCCCACTTTTATAAATCGACATCACTAAAATCATTTCCACTCACACAAACTCAATTAAATGAATTAGAGCCAAAATCCTATCAACAAAATAGAACGTTCAATCAAACAAACAAGCAAGACTAATAAAGCACAACTGGACCGTTTCCTCATTCCAAAAAGGCTGAGAAGAGCACAACCCAGATTTGTCAGGAGCTATTATCCCAATGCAAACCTTGGACCACCATCCAATTCCACTTAATTCACCAGAATCCAGAAAGGGCATTCCCCGTTCAAATTAATTTGTTTTCTAAAGAAACGAAAAGAAAAGGTCAGGAAGCTCGAACAGTAGTGAAATGAATCGGTGTTCGAGGGTTGAGCCGGGTCCAGATATATGAAGAAACTTCAATATGGAAACATAAAATCAACGAAGGGAGCAAAGGGAAGACCTCAGGGTTGCATTGTTTAACAACCGCAAAAATTAAGAACATCTTGGAGATAAATAATCTTTTTGAAAGGCGAAAAGCGATAAAAATAATTTATTTTTCCACTGGGTTGATATTCTGAGGAGCAAGGGTATATCCAAGTTATGAGTGGGAGACAAATTAGTTGAAGAACCGAGTGAGGAAGCCTATAGTATTATTTCCAAATCCTTTACTCAGGGGAAGGTTTCAAAAATTCTACCCTATGTGGAACTAGTTTTGATACTATTCCCACAAATAAAGGGAATGGTTGGAAGGGGAGTTTCATGCAAGCAAAATAAAGAGAGGTAATTTTCGCTATAAAGAGCAAGAAGGCTCCGGGACCTGATCGATTCATGATGGTCTTCCATCACAAATTTTAGGGAAGCAGACTGCATCTGACCCCTGCCCGGACGTAGCAAGGACCGGCCAGATATGTGTAGGGCCCTACCATGATGTATCTGTTTATCCACGCCGTCCATCCCTTTTCTCAGATTATCTTATGGTCTGAGGCCAAAAATGAGGCAGATTCAACGCTCTAGTGGACCACACCAGAGATTACTCTTGCATTTGATAATTTTTGCATTTAATGCAACACAAGCTTATTATTTGGTGTGGTCCACTTGAGCGTTGGATCTACCTCATTTTTGGGCTCATACCTTAATATGATCTGAGAAAAGGGATGGACAGTGTGGATAAACAGATACATCGCGGTGCCTCCACACGGATCTGGTTGGTGCTTGCTACGTCTGGGCGGGGGTCGGCCGCAATCCGCTTCCAAATTTTAGGAGGCGAGAAACAATCGTCTTATGCTAGTATTTAATGAATTTTTTTATAGGAGTCATATACATGAAGGAGCAAAGCTATATTCACACATTCTTAAGAAAAACAGGGCAGAGTAAATCTTAGATGATGATGGAAGGCATTCTTATGGCTAATGAGTGGGCGAACTCTAGAAAATGAAGGCAACCTACGGTCATCATATTTTCAAAGTCGATACGGAAAAAGCGTACTTCAAATGGAGAATTGGATTAATCATGCATATCGACTAGGTATTTCCATCTCAATCAATAGAAACTTCTAAACACTTCTTTAAAATCTAGAGGTATTCTAGCAAGGAGGTCTGCTCACTCCCTTTTACTCCAAATTTTGTGAAAAGCCTTGGCAAATTGTCACGGGCAATATTCTCAAAAGCTACACTGATGTACTCCAGGTATCCCAATATACCCCTTCAAAAATGCTAATAATGATATTTTTTGATATGCCTTCAATGAGCAAGTCAGAGTTATTAAAGCCATCAAGAGATGTTTGAAACAATCACCGCTCTTCAGGTTAACTTTAGCAGAAGTGTCATCTTGGGGTGGGACTAGAGTCGATCAAAATGTAATGCAGACTATTAATGATTGTGATGTGGGTTGTACGACTGTACAACCCACTTGGATGAATCCAATAAGGGGTCATACAGCAATATGGTTGATGCGGATATCAGTGGTGCACCCTTTAGAGTGTACTAGAGGAGGAGGTGTCGCCAACAGAGAACTGGAGCAGGGGAGTTGATATGGATGGATTGCTTGTCCATCGGACCCATTTTTCGACACGCTATGAGTGCAGGAGCGGCGTAACCGCCCATGGGGTGGATTTCACACCCTGTCGCTTGAGTGTTTTAGTTTTAGGCATTTTTGTGTTATTTTCCTTGTTTTCAAGGGCTTTAGTGCACTTTTTTTTTATTTTTTTATTTTTCGTCTTTTTGTTATTTTTCTTATTTTCAGGGGCTTTGGTGCACTTTTACTTTTTTCATAGCTTTTATATATATATATATATATATATATATATGTATATGTATATGTATATATATATATATATTGTGAGAAACCCTATTTTATTATTATTGAATAAATAAAAATTCGTATCTTTTTTTCCTATTTTATCATGAGATTAGGGTTTCAGGATTGGCCCTTGAGTGTTGAGGATTCTACCCTGGTTTCAGGTTTCTTTCTTCACAGATCTTCGAGGTACAGGAAGAGGTAAGAAATCCGCATTCTTTTCCTTTGATGACAAAGGACTCGTAGTTTCTTCATCCCAAACTCTCCCTTCTTCATCCCTTTCGTTCTTCTAGACATTCCCTTTAATTAAAACGGAAAAAAGGGATGGCTAGTCAGTAAAATCATATCTAAGCTTGACTGTAGACTGACTTATGCTAGATCTGGGATATCCTTATATCCCTAAGTCCTCCTTTTTTACTGTTTATGTGATTTTATGCTAAGGGACATGATTCTGACGGAATGATCTCATCTCCATGTTGAGATTTGCCTAATCCCTTTGATTATAAAGCAATTGGTTGATTAATTTTTTTACTTGAACCTTGTCATCCTGATTATACATGCATCTAGGGTTAGACCATCACATGTCAGTTTTGTCCACGTATCCCTTTATTTAGTTTATCACGTGCACTTAATATACACGTCATATTGTGAGGGATATTTTTGGGATTTTTACTTTTTGACTTAATATAAAAAGAAAGATAGTAGGGGCGTGCAGCCCTCTCTCTTTTTTCCCATCTCTTTTTCTTTCTGTTTTCTATTTCCTTTCACTTCTACATGGTATTAAAGAGGATTTCATTTTGATTTACACCACTTTCTCTTCTATCTCATAAATTCTTCTTTTTTTCTTTTCCTCTTTGCTCTTCATATCTCCTTTGTGTTGAAGGTTCTCTTCATTTCTCCTTTTTTGGTGGCAGGCCTTTGCAATCGTCTATACATGTGAGAGGGTTAATGTTGTATTCATGATCATCGCTCTTCTTGTGTTTGGTTAGAACTTTTGGGCTGATTGTTTCATCAAGTGTGGTGTATGCATCATGTGGAGCATGCAATTGGAGAGTTCTTATATCTAGAAGAGTCAACCCTCATTCATGAGAGCATTTGTATTATTCTCTTTAATTTCTTCTTCTAATGGAAATGGAGGATGATCAAAGATCTACGTTCTTAAATCCATCTAATTTTCTAGTTCAAATAACCTCTATAAAACCAAATGTGGCAAATTATCTCCAATGGTTTAAATTGATCCAAGTGTTTTCTACGACCAAAAGAAATTAAAATATTTGACCATAAAAGAAACTAGATGAAAGTGATAACACATACGACCAATAGATCCAAAAAAAATGATCAGATCGTGACGTGGTTGTGGAACAATATGAAAACATTTATTAGTGGTAATGCAATATTGCTAGATACCACAAAGGAGGTGTGAGATGCATTACGAGAGATGCATTCATCCGATAAAAACATCTCTCATGCATATCAATTCTTTGACAAAAATTTTGCATACCAAGGGGATAAGTCACTTGGTGAATATTATTCAAAACTCAAAGGAATGTGGAAGGAACTAAATGTGTATCAGCCAATGCTTAATGATCTAGAGGAACAACGTTAGCAACATAAGGATTTCTGTGTGACTAAAATCCTATTTGGCCTAAAATCGGAATATGAGCTAGTGCGTGCATAGATCTTCTGTGACAAAGTTGTCCCATCTCTAAATGAAGTTTATGCTTGCCTTCAATGTGTATCTCTTGGCTTAGCGGGTTGAATTGATGATGATTATTCTCTTATCATTTACTAGACGAGGCTAAGGTGATAATCGTGGTGGCCAAGTTAATGTAGGAGGTGAAAATGTGATCAAGGTTATCGTAGTGATACAGGAGGTAGTCGTGGTAGAGGTCATAGACGTAGAAAATGTACTCGCTGTGGGCTTACTAGTCACACTAGTGAGAAATACTGAGACATGCATGGGAATCCAACTTGAGCAAATCAAGCATCTTATTTTGAAAAGAGCAATGGGTCCATTATGTTGGTCCCATTGTTGTCATGTGCGACCGCATATGCGCATATCCATATGCAGATGGCATATTTGATCATGGCATATGTGATATGGCACATGCGATCGCATATGTGATGTATGCGATCGCATACAACATATGTGATCGCATATTGGCCAACGGTTGGCACATTATGTTTTTTATTTGTAAAAAAACTACTTCTTGTCTATAAAAAGACTTTCAAACCTCCCCCATTTGCAATATTCTCACTCCAAAACTCTCTTACTCTCTTCTTTTCTTACATTTCTTAATTCCAAGTGGTTTTAATCTCTCTCTCTCTCTCTCTCTCTCTCTCTCTCTCTCTCTCATTTCCTACTTCCAAGCGGTCATAATTTCTCTCTCCTACATTCCCTCTTTTGTAAGTTGGAAGATCAAAATTCAAACACTCGATGTTTAATTCATTGTTTAATTTATTTTATTTCTCTCAAATATATTTTAAATATGTAAAATTAGTTATCTATTAACTTGGGAAAGTTGCCCTTAATTTCTTTTCTTTTTACAATTTTTTTTGAATTTTTCCATATTTTTTTATTTTTCAAAATAATATATATATATGTATGCGGTCACATATGCGATTGTGCGATCACATATGCGCATAGGCAGATGCAATCGCACATGATCACATACGCGATTCGACAACATTGGTCGGTCCAACTCCTACAATTAAGTAGCCATGTACATCTGTTGACATAGTTACGCCTACTAAAGATGAGTATTCCTAGTTATTGAAGAATCAGCATATCTCTATTGCTACTCCCGCTTCTACATTCACATTCTTGAACTCAAGTATAACTTGTTTAGGATCAAAATCATCATCTCCATGGATCATTGACTCTAAGGCCTTTGAGCATATGACAGGTGAGTCCAGTGCCCTTCCTATATTGAAACAATGTTGTCAAGTTCATTAGTCACTATGGCAAATGGTAACAGTCCAAAGTGTGTGAAATGTGCACTATTCATCCAAGTTCATTTCTTTCATTGTCATTTATTATCTATGTACCTAAATTTCCTCTTAGCCTCATATTGTTAATAAACTCACTTAATTGCTCTGTGACTTTTTATCCTTCACACCACATTTTTTAGGATCTAAAGACGAAGAAAAAGATTGGTAGAGGACATGAGCATTGTGGAATTTACCATCTTGACCATGAAGTAATTGGAGCAATAACATAGAACAACATTTGTCCTTACTAGTGGCATTGTCATCTTGGTCACCCGTCCTTGAAGTTTCTCAATAGTATTATTCCTTCATTATCGCTATGTCAACTTTGAAATGCGAACCGTGTAAGTTAAGCATAATCAAGTCACTTTTCCAACACGTATGGAAAACCATAGTCTAGTTCCATAGGCTTTGGTTCACTCAGATGTTTGGGGACCTATTTTAGTCTCTAGTGTGTCAAGGTATAAGCGCTTTGTTACTTTCACCACCAATTTTTCAAAAATGACTTGCCTTTATTTAATGTAAGATAAATCTGAATTGTTCTCTATTTTTAAGATCTTTCATGTGGAACTATAGAATAAATTTAACTTCAAAGTGTGTGTGTGTGTGTGTGTGTGTGTGTGTGTGTGTTTTCATTCAGATAATGCTAAGGAGTGTATATCCTGATATTTCTATAGAAATCTGAATTGTTGACATCTTGAAATCAAGTTTTGATTCAATTCAGGGTGGTCCTCATTGTGAGATTCCATCATCTTAAATAGATCACATAATGCTATACATGGTATATGTTGATCCACAATTTTGGGTGATTACAATCCCTGATTTAAGGGATGATGAAGAAGAATAATTCTATTCTTTAAATAGACAACTTAAGTATAGTACATGATTGAATGGGATAACGAAGGAGAATAATCCCATTCCTAAAATAGACAACCTAAGTATAGTACATGATTGAATAGGATCCACGTTTTGAGAGTGTGGTCCCTCGATTGACACACACACACTCTCTCTCTCTCTCAAATTGATGCCGAAGAATCGAACATCATCAAATTGGATACAAGACACAGATGGTGTGATCAAGGCAGTCCTTTCGTGAAGATATCAACGATTTGAAGGTTGGTGGAGACATGAAGTGATGATCAACTTCGATGGGTTTTGTACACTCATGAAACACTAGATTCTCTGCAATTTTAACAACACTGGTATTATCAACATGTAGAGGCATCGGATGAGGTTAAACAAAGCCTAGATCAGCCAAAAGTTCACTAAGCCAAAGGATTTCAGAACAAGCAGAGGACATAGCTTGATACTCTACTTTTGTAGAAGATTTTCATACCCAATCCTGCTTCTTACATTTTCAGGAAATTAATGCCTTGCCAAGGTAGATGCACCAACCAGTAGTTGATCGGCGCATGTCAAGGCAACCAACTCAATCAGCATCAAAGTATGAATGTATGGTAAGATCGTTAGCTATGGGAAAGTATAACCCCTTTTGGTTGTGCCAAGAAGGTATCGAATGAGGCATTTGACCGCTACTAAGTGAAGATGCCGAGGAGCACTCATAAATTGACTCAACAAGTTGACAACATAAGATATATCAGGTCTTGTGATAGTTATATAAATTAAACTTCCAACAAGTCGTCGATATAAGGTAGGCTCAGGGAGAAGATCACCATCATCTTTGCTCAACATGATATTTAATTCAAGAGGTTTGTCAACTGGAGTAGAATGCTAAAGATTGGCTAGTTCAAGGAGATCCTTAGCATATGTGTTGATTGAGAAACAATCCTCAAGAAGATTGATGAACCTCCAATCCAAGGAAGTAAGCGAGCGGGACCCAAATCCTTCATATGAAATGATGCATGAAGGAAAGCTTGAAGACGCTTTATCATGTTGGAATCAGTTCTAGTGATGAGAATATCATCAACATAGACAAGAAGAGCAGTAAGGCTAATAGAAGTTTGATGAAGAGACACATATGCATCACAAGTACTCTAAGTAAAACCAATGTCACTATGAAAGCTTCTGAGTTTCTCAAACCAAGCATGTGGAGCTTGTTTGAGACCATAAAGGGAACGCCGCAATCGACACACTACGTCAAGAAGTAGAGTGTACTCCTTGGGGTAGGCACATATAGACCTCCCCCTTAAGGTTACCATGAAGAAAAGCGTTTTTTACATCCATCTGGTATAGCGGCCAGGACTGTGATGCGGCAATGGTGACAATAATACAAACGGTATTCATTTTTGCCACTAGTGCAAATGTTTCTTCATAGTCAATCTCGTATTCCTATCGAATTCCTAAAGTCACAAGACGAGCTTTATAGCAGTCTAAAGATCCATCAGGTTTGAGTTTAATAGAATAAACCCACTTGCATCCAATCGGTTTGATAGATGGTGGGACCTTGTACAATATCCCAGGTGCGATTCTTTTAAGAGCCTGCAATTCATCCTGCATGGCTTGTCACCAACGTTCATGTTGCACAACCTGAGAGGAGTGGGGAATAGAATTAGAAGACGGTATAGCCATCAAGGTAGTATGGGTAAAACCATATCGGTCGGGAGGCTTAGACAGTCGCAAGGAGCGACACAAAGAGGGAGGTTGACTTGCGTTAAATGCAGACGAGATCTTGAGGGACTTGTCATGTAATTGTGTCTTTCTTCCGCCTTTGATACACAAAATTAGGGTTAAACCGAGTAAATGTTGTTTCATTGGAAAAACCAGACAAGGAGACAATAGATATAGAATTTGGAGGCTCAAGATGTAGTTGAAAAAAATATTGATTCTTTGAAAAAAAAAAACATTTCTAGAAATCTGGATACGACGAATTTGAGGATCATAGCAAATGAATCATTACTATGCATATTGAAGGAATGCACATTTGGAAGACTGATCAGTGAGTTTGGTGCGTCCAGAAGAAGGTAAATGAACAAAACGAACACAACCAAAAGTACAAAGATGATCATACGATGGGGGTGTGTTGTACAAGCGAAAATGCGGGGTTTGATTGTTAATAGAGGAGGGTAACCGATTTATAAGATAAATAGCAGTTGTGAGTGCCTCAGACCAAAAACGGGGAGAAACAAAAGATGTAAGCAAAAGAGACCGAGTTACATCAAGAAATTTATTTTGTCTTTCCGTAACATCGTTTTTGTTGGGGGGTATACAGACATGTTCGTTGAGAGATTATCCCCCTTTGTTGCAAAAATGTTTGAGATTCTGCTGAAACATACCAACCCCCCTCCCCCGGCCAGTCCGAACGTAGAATTTTAATGCAGGCAGAAAACTTATTTTCGACATAAGCTAAAAACATCTTAAATGCATGAAACAATTTGGACTTCGAATGCAAGAAGTAAACCCAAGTAAAAAGACTAAAATCATCAATAAAGGTCATAGAATACTTGTAATGGGCATGAGAGATAACTGGAACAATTCCCCATACATCACTATGTATTTAATCAAAATATTTTAAACTTAATGCAGTGGATGTAGGAAATGAAAGGTTCTTGCTTTTCCCAAACTTACAAGTATTGCAATCAAAAGACATAATTTTTCACGCCAACAGATTTATTCGTCAATCCAGAATTGAACAACATCGATAAAGTTTTGATATTTGGATGTCCAAGCCTATTGTGCCACAATTGGCAATTATTCTGAACAGAAAAACAAAACAAATCATTTATTGGTTTATGCTGAAGAAGTGCAAAAAGGCAAAGAGGAAAGAGACATCCACATTTAGGGCCCTTCGCGATCACTTTTCCCGACATCTGATCATGTATCACACAATCTGAAGGTGAAAAGAAGATATTGCAGTTATTGTCAACAAGTTGGCCAACAGAAAATAAATTGGTGGTCGAGCGAGGAGAGAGATGAACATTTGTCAATGGTACTGAGCCACGAACATCACCAACTGCAGTAATTGGAAGACTACCTCCTTCTACAGTCTGAACTTGGAGATTGTATTTTTTGACATAGGAAAGATTTTCAGATGTGAATGTCAAGTGATTTGATGCTCCAGAATCAAGATACCAGATAGGATGTTTTCTAGTTTTACCTAAGACACCAAGTGCAGAAAAGGCATTTAGAATCATTTGTTGGACCATTTCGGGGGTCAGAGACGCGGATGAGACTGGCTATGTACTAGATGAGGAGGAGGCAGTAGTCGAAGCAGATGAAATCACAAGCTGTATAACAAACGCAGCAGTTGTTGCAGTATAGGCACGAGGAAACTGATTTGGAGTAGTCTGATTCTGAGAATGTTTACAGCATTCAGTAATGATATGACCGGTTCCTTTGCAATAAGTACAAAAATTATGTTGACACTGGGAGGCATAATGACCAATTTGTTTACAACTGTAACATTGCACAATACTCATATCACAAGAAGAAGGTTTTCCTTGAGCAGCGTAAGCAACATCAAAGTTACTTTCTTTAGTTTTCTGTTCCAAATGTACTTTCGTTAATTGTCGTTGTTCTTCACAAAGAAGTTCATTCATGCATTCATCCAAGGATGGGGATGGAACCATACTCATTAGATTAGACCGAATAGTCTCATATTCATAACATAATTTCATCAAAAATTGGTCGCGGTGACTAATAGATTGAAGTCCTTGGATTTCAGCCAGAACGGCGTCAAATACATTAGCATATTTAATCGCATCATATTCAACTCATAAAGTAAGAAAACCTGAATAATATTCTTGAATAGTCAAAGTTCCTTGATGATATTGAGCAATGTCAAATTCTGATTGGAATTGAAGTACAGAATTTCCTTGATGATATACCTTTTATTTTAAATTCCCACATTTCCTTTGTGGTTTTGTAGGGTTTGAGATGCAAAATGAATTGATGATCTACTAGACCAAGAATCCAGGATTTAATTTTCGCATCCTGAGTATGCCAGGAGGATATCTTTTTATCATCCTCTGTATGCAGCATATCAGATCCGAAGACATGCCCCCACAATTCCTTGCCTTCAAGGTATACTTGGAATTGGAAAGCCCAAGGGGTATAATTTTTGCCAGTAAATCGAACCAAAAATACCGCAGACTTCTCCATTTCTATGATTCACAGCCAAGAATGGATCAAAATATCTGATGAGCAGAAAATACTAAAAATCTTCTGAATGTTCTGAATATTCAGGTTGTCATGAACTGAGAGTAATGTCTAACAGTGCTTGGAAGATCGCAAACTCGTTCTATACGAACTGAGAGAAGATGCTGCAACTTTCATGTATTGCAGCAAATAAAAAATTGATGGGAATGACGAGACAAGGAAGTCTATAAATCGAAGACGAGAAGTCTCCAATCGCAAAGAAAATCGTGCCAACTTCAAAGTGAGCATTGTGGCTCTGATACCATGATATTTCTATAGAAATCTGAAATGTTGAGATCTTGCAATCAAGTTGTTTCAATTCGGGGTGGACCTCATTGTGAGACTCCATCCTCTTAAAGAGATTACAGAATGCTATATATGGTATATGTTGACCCATAATTTGGGTGATTACAATCCCTGATTTAAGGGATAATAAAGGAGAATAATTATATTCTTAAAATAGACAACCTAAGTATAGTACGTGATTGAATGGGATAATGAAGGAGAATAATTCCATTCCTAAAATATACAACCTAAGTATAGTACATGATTAAATGGGATCCTTGTTTTAAGAGTGTGGTCCCTCGATTGACATATCCAATTCTTTTAGCTTGTATTTATCTGAATATGGTATTTTGCATCAACCATCATGTGCCCACACTCCACAGCAAAACGTGTCGCAGATCGGAAAAACCGTCACTTGCCAAAGGTGACACGTGCCTTGTTGATTCATATGAATGTCCCAAAAAGTTTTACAATCATGCAGTCTTGCAACATGTAATTTGATCAATAGAATGCCCTCTACTATCTTAATGGGTTGATCATAGCATGCAGTTTTGTTTTCAGGTGTTCCATTGTTGTTGTTGCCTTCCAAGGTTTTTGTTTTGCATATTTTGTTCATCAAACGGAGTTAGACCATGATAGATTAGACACTAGAGCAGTTAAATGTATCCATGTTAGGTATTCTAGAATGCAAAGAGGTTACAATCCCCATCTTAGAAAACAATTTATTTGTGTCGTATTGCTTTCTTTGTGTGCACTACATTATTCTGAAATGATGATAGATCTCTCAACTTTGAAGCATCACCATTAATGTTTATTTTATTTTTTTTGAAGACACAGGGTGTCCCCACCTCATTTTTGAAGTAAGACTAATCCAAGGTATCCCGTATCGGTATCGGTTGGCGTAACGGTGCCCTCCGAAACCGATACGGATACGGGGGCGTAACGGCGATACAGGGGCGTAACGGCGCAAAATTTTTTTTTTGTAAAAAAAATATGAAAAAATATGGATTAAATCCGGAATATTCTAAGCATTTCAAATATGCATTCATTTATAAATTGGAACATATTTATAGTGGTGTAACGGTCCACTCTTTGGTGATAAGTTGTATCGGACTGTCTGATGAATTTATGAACCAGATAACCTGAATTTGACTACAAAATTCATATATTTAATTTTCTAACTATCTACTATCAATGATAGATATATTAGAATGAATTTAATATGAAAATATCTTACATTTAGGTGTTTGCAATTATTTTTGAAGGTCAAAATTCATGCATAAATAGAAAAAAAATATATAAAATGGCACCCCAAATATGTAAAATGCACATTAACATGTTCAACTATGATTATCACATCATATGGCATCATTAAAACAGCAAAAGAATTATTAAAAAATGATTTTTTGAATTTTCAAAAAAAAGCCAAAATAAATGCGTAAATAGAAAAAAATATTTAAAAAATATAAAATAGCACTCCAAATATGTAAAATGCACATTAACATGTTCGACTATGAATATCACATCATATGGCATCATTAAAACAGCAAAAGAATTATTAAAAAATGATTTTTTGAATTTTTAAAAAAAGGGCTAAAATAAATGCGTAAATAAATAAAAAAATATTAAAAAAATATAAAATGACATCCCAAATATGTAAAATGCACATTAACATGTTCTACTATGATTATCACATCATATGGCATCATTAAAATAGCAAAAGAATCATTAAAAAATAATTTTTTGAATTTTCAAAAAAAGGGCTAAAATAAATGCGTAAATAGAAAAAAATATTAAAAAAATATAAAATGGCACCCCAAATATGTAAAATGCACATTAACATGTTCTATTATGATTATCACATCATATGGCATCATTAAAACAGCAAAAGAATTATTAAAAAATGATTTTTTAAATTTTCAAAAAAAGGGCTAAAATAAATGCGTAAATAGAAAAAAATATTTAAAAAATATAAAATAGCACCCCAAATATGTAAAATGCACATTAACATGTTCTACTATGATTAACACATCATATGGCATCATTAAAACAGCAAAATAATCATTAAAAAATGATTTTTTAAATTTTCAAAAAAAGGGCTAAAATAAATGCGTAAATAGAAAAAATTATTTAAAAAATATAAAATAGCACCCCAAATATGTAAAATGCACATTAACATGTTCTACTATGATTAACACATCATATGGCATCATTAAAACAGCAAAATAATCATTAAAAAATGATTTTTCGAAATTTCAAAAAAGGACTAAAATAAATGCGTAAATAAAAAAAAATAAAAAAATGGATGGACCATAACCTATAACCTACAACATTAACTTATGGTGTGGTCCACCTGAAATTTGGATATTACTAATTTTTTGGATCTTGACCTAAAATAATGTGGCAAAATGGATGGACAATATGAATAAAATATATATATATATCATGGTGGGCTCACCTGGGTCAAATTGGATGGAAAATAAATGTTACCGTGCGCCCTACTAATTGTTTAACCGTGAAAATCATTATTTCTGCTGCTATTTTTGGTGTGGTCCAGATGATCTCTGGATATAATTTATTTTTTGGGGGGTGCTTTAAAAGGATCTCTGAAAATTGATGAACGGTGTAGATGTAATAAATACATCACTGTGGAGCCCATATAACTTTGATCTCCTTTGAACCGTTCGTACAACTCGGAGCTCGAGGAGTGTCAGCGATCGTCTTTGCGTGACACATTACTACAAAGACATTGGTCGCGCCAATAAAAAAGAAAAGAAAAAAAAAAAAAAAAAAAAGAATGGAGAGAAACCGAAAAGAAAAAAAAGAGGGAAAGAAAGAGAAAAGAAAGAAGACGGAAAGGGGGAAAGAAGAGATTGAGAGAGAGAGAGAGAGAGAGAGAGAGAGAGTGAGAGAGAGAGGAAGAAGAAGAAGCCTGCAGTCAAGCCATAGCAAGCAAGAAATGGTGAGCAGTAGCGAACCATGGCCAAGACCTGGCAATGCCGAGAAGAAGAAGAAGAAGAAGAAGAAGAAAAAGAAGAAAGAAAAGAAGAAGAAAAGAAAGGAAAAAAAGGTATGTTTTTTCTTTTTTTTTTTGTTTTTTTTTTTTTCAGGGCCCGTAACAGCCGTTACGGGTCCGTAACGACCGTTATGGCCTGTAACGGCCCGTAACGGCCGTTACGGTCACAGAAATTCATAACGGCCGTTTTGACCCCGTATCGCGTAATGGGTCCCACCGTTTCCGTTACGTATCGGCCGTTACGGCCGATACGTAACCGATTTGGCACACCCTGGACTAATCCCTGCGGATACACGCAATCACCCACAACCACGTGTATCGGGTAAAGCCAAGGAGGGGAATCGAACCCTCAGCTATAGGGAGCAAACCTACGGTGAAGACCATTCGCCCAAACCTATGCCTATTCATGTCAAGGAAAACGTTATCCAATTGCCTCATTCCACTGGTTCGTCCATTCCTACTACTATGCCTACACTCAAAGTCTATTCATGATGAAAATGGGAAGATAGTGCCACCATCCATGATGTGTCATCCGCCATATCTTCTTCCGAATATGTTGATCCAATCACTTAACTTACATATCATGATTTATTTGATATCCATATTGCTTTGAGGGAAGGTAAGTGTGTACCAACTACCTTATCTCCAAATTTGTTTCTTTTAATGCTGGTCTTCCACCTATTCCTAAGTCATACCAGGAAGCCTTGTCAATAAGGAGTTGAAGCAGGCTATGGAAGAAGAAATTGCAACACTCATCAAAATGATACTTGGGATCTAACTAATCTTCCCGCCAGTAAACGTACTATTGATTGTTGACGGGCCTATACAACTGAATTTTAGCCCGATGCCACATTTGAATGACTGAAAGCTCGCTAAGTCAATAAGGGATACACTCCTTGATGTAGGACGATTGAAACAAACCTAGGACGCAAGATGTGAGATCAATTACGCATAAATTTCAGCATTCAACATTTAAAACCAAACATATCCACATAATAAATTCAGAAAATTCAGATTTGTAATACAAAGGGCCTAGGTTATCACATACGCTGTACACGAAAATATAAAATATTATCAGAGTGACCCACATGGAAGTAGGGACTTCCGATCTAATGTGGGTAGTGCAACAACCACGTGAAAAGACAATAACGCCTCAAGTCTAGGAAAGGGATTTTTTTTTTTTAAAAAAAAAAAACATATTTTCATTAGGGTTTCGGGATTTAAGGATTGAGGTTTGGGATTTTTTGGGGAATTAGGGATCTAGGGGTTAGGTAGGGTTTGGGAGGGCTATCAAGGAGGGAAAAGTACCAAAAGGGGCCCACACGAGGCAGCCCATATGGACGCATGTGCGTGCACATGGATCCACACGTGGATGGGTATGGGAAAAAGAGAGGAGGTGGATTGGGTTGGGTTTTAATGGGTTTAGAAGAGTTGTAAGGGAAAGAAAAGAAGAAAAAAAGAGGAAGTTGAGTACGTTGTTGGAGAAGATATAGAGGACGAAAGCACCTTGGAGGAATCCACCACCAAGCAAGCCTCTACCCCTCCACGATTCAATTGGAAGGGAGGGTTTCTCACAAACCCTAAAAACAATTAGAAAAATACCATTTCAACACAAGGACCATTTTCTTTCTTTTCTCAAGCTCCCATTAGGGTTGGACGTCCACCCACCCTTTGCTTTTATATCAAAACTTCAAAAAAAAAAAATACAAATATGTCACTCGCTTAAGTGACATAGCCCATCAAAATAAGCAAACAAAAACACTTACCATCAATCTTAACCGTCAAATAAATCCTAAAAATAAAAATAAAAAAATAAAAAACATAAATGAAACAAAATCAGGGTCCAAGGGACCCAAATCTAAAAGATTTGGTAGCCCGATAGCCTAATCGACAAGATCCAATGGTCAGATAGACATGAAATAAATATCATATGACTAAAATTGTTTCCTAAGCAGCCCACATGCATCATCCCTAAGTGAGGTCTTCCTAATGCACGTCCAATGCATGTGGGGTCTTCAAAATGGTCGTCTCCCATCCACAAAGAGAATTGTATAGATCTGGGTGGTCGCCTCCGTCTCTGGTACACCCAAGTAGGTCATCTGATGTCCCCATCAACTCTCCCCGGCTAAGAAGAATTTACTACTGGCGAGAAAAAGTTGTGGTAACGCTCAAGGAGGTCGGGATCAATGCGCTAGAACTTTGCCTCTGTAATCCAGGTGTTGTCTGACTCCGGCCTATTCTTCCACTTCACGAAACATCCTCGATCTCTTCTTTCTGACCAGGTAGTGATGGAAGAGAAGACAATGGGTGGGAAATAGGGTCTGGTAAAGGCCATGGGCTAGGGACAAGGTTAGGGACACCATCATCTAGGATAAGAGAAAGGTCTGCAAGATGGCTAGAAGATGGAGGTGTGGGTCCATCACAAGGTCCTCCACGTTGAACGTTGCGATAATGCCCATGTCAAATGAAAGATCCACCACATACACTTTAAGGCCCATTCTTGTCAAAATTTTATACGGACCTACATTGCGAGCATGCAATTTCCTCACAGTTCCCTATGGGAATCGTTCAAGCCTAATGCGGACCATGGCATAGTCACCCAACTGAAACTCCTTAAACCTACAATGTGAATCTGTAGAGATTTTATAATGTTGATTACTAGAATTAATGCGCCTCTTGATCTTGCTATGCAAGTTATGAATATGTCGTGCAAATGCTTCTGCAGACTCAGATGGCCTATGTGAGATGGACATGGGTATGATGAAATTTAGAGGCGTTCTAAGCTTGTACCCAAATAATATCTCAAATGAACTCATTCCTATGGACCTATTGATGGAATTTTTGTATACAAACTCGGCTACGGGCAAAATCGCATCCCAGGTCCTAATATGGTCTCCCACCAAACATCGTAGCAGATTCCCTACGCTTCAATTGACAACTTTCATCTGACCATCAGTCGGAGGATGGTATGCCAAAGAGAACTGCAACTTAGTTCCCATCATGTGCCATAGATTTTTCCAAAAATAACTCATAAACCGCACATCTCGATCTGATGAACTACCTCTGCAAAGAATATCTTAGCCACGTTATTGGCTTCAAACGTTTTAAAACATGGGAAGAAGTGAGCCATTTTCGAAAAGCAATCCATAACTACAAAATTAGAATTGTGCTTTTTAATCGTCTTGGGGAGCCCAGGTACGAAATTCATGCTAATATCAACTCATGGAGCGTGGGGGACTGGCAAAGGTGTATATAAACCGATATCTTGCTTCCTCTGCTTTGCCAGCTGACAAGTCCTACATTGCCCCATAATGTTAGCCACGTCTCGCTTGGGAGTTGACCAATAAAAATGCTCCTCTACAAGGGCAATAGTCTTGTCACGCCCCAAAATGGCCAAGTATCCCTCCAGCATGAAGCTCCCAGACAAGAAAGTCACGGAGGGACATACGAGGTATACACAATCTATCGCCTCTAAACAAAAACTCGCCTACCAGGACAAGCCCACTACTACCCCCGAACTAACCATCTAACAACGATGCGTACATCTCCCCAAAATATGGGCAACTAGAATGATCTTTCTTTAATCGTTCAAACCCAGCGACTTCGACATTCATGGATTGGAGCAACGCAACTCTACGACTCAACGCATCAGTAGGTTTATTCTCAACCACGGCCTTGTGCTTCAACCTAAAAGTGTACTCCTAAAGAAATTGGACCCACTTGGCATACCTCGGGTTCAACTTCTTTTGCGAGTTGAGATAGCACAAAGTCTCATAGTCAGATAATAAGACGAACTCCTGCGGTAATAAATAATGGCACCAATGGCGCAAAGACTGCACTACCACATACATAGAATTCCTTGTCATAGGTAGAATACTTTTGTTTCACTTCATTCAGCTTCTCATTAAAGAAAGCGACAAGGTGTCCTTCCTAACTAAGCACTCCGCCTATACTGAGACCAAACGCATCACAAGTGACCTCAAAAGCCTTGAAAAAATCTGGAAGTCGCATGACAGGAGCTCCAGCCATCTTGACCTTGAACTCCTTGAATGCCCTAGAGGCTGCTTTAGTCCATTGAAACTCGCCTTTTTTATGCAATTGATAATGGGAGCCATGATGGAACTAAACCCTCTAATGAACCACCTATAAAAAGTGGCTAAGTCGTAAAAGCTACACACCTCATAAATATTAAGCGGCTCAGGACAACTTTGACTATGAACTTGACTTTCTCGAGATCCGCAAACATGCCCTCAAATCACACGATAAAACCTAAGAAAATGACACTACTAGACAAAAATGAACACTTCTTGAAGTTGGCATACAACTTCTCTACCCCAAGGATCCCACACACTTGCCTTAGATGGTGGTATTATTCGTTAGTCGTGCTATAAATAAGGACATCATCAAAATGCACAACTAGAAACTTCCCCATGAAGGGTCTCAACACTTACGTCATCACCCGCATAAATGTACTTGGGACATTAGTCAACCCAAAAGGCATGACTAGCCACTCGTATAGCTCATCCTTCGACTTGAAAGCAGTTTTCCATTCATCACCTGGGCGAATACAGATCTGGTGATACCCACTCTTGAGGTCTATTTTGGAGAAAATTTTGGCATTAGCCATCATGTCCAACATATCGTCAAGACACGATATAGGAAACCGATACTTAACAGTAATCTTGTTGATGATTGTGTTATTCACACATATGCCACGTGCCATCCTTCTTGGGTGTCATAAGGGCAGGCACGGCACATGGACTCATGCTCTCCGAAATGAACCCTTTATTAAGAAGCTCGTTACTTGCTTCTTGGGTTCTGCATGCTCCGTGGGGTTCATTCTGTAATGAGGAAGGTTTGGGAGAGTCTACCTAGGGACAAGATCAATAACATGATGGATGTCCCTCATAGGTGAAAGTTCATCCGGGAGGTTGTCAGGAAAGACACCAATGAACTCTTTCATAACCAAAATCACCTCACTAGACAACTCTACACCAACCTGGGGGATAGCCTCTCTAGTCACTAGGGCATACACCTCTAAATCCTCCCTAATCTCTCTTTCAAATTCTTTTGCATTAATGATGTGAGAAGACTTAGGCTTGGACTTCCTCGAAGTTCTAGAATCACACCTCTTGGTGGTCTCCTCCTTTTTCGATACGCTCTTGGGTGGAAGAGGACACAATCTAATTTTATTGCCCTCAAACATGAATGTACGAATATTCGAGCGATTGAATATTGTAATGTCCAAGTCAAATAACTAGGGCCTACCCAAGATGATGTGGCCGACATCCATGGGAACTACATTGCACCACAGCGAATCGCTATACAACCCAAATTGGATGGGGATATAACATTATTGTGAGACCGGAATGGAGGACTCATCAACCCACGACACTCTGTAGGGCTAAGGGTGAGACTCGGCTTTCAAGCCCAGATGACTCACGATGCTGGTAGAGACCACGTTGGCATAGTTGCCATCGTCCACGATCACTTTACGATTCTTTTCTCCACACTTGGTATAAGTATAAAAGATCGTGTTCCTACGCCAATCATCATTTTCTTTAGTTTGGGCAATGGCACATCTGACTACTGCTAGCGTATGGGTCTCCTGCTCATCAAACTCCTCATCACTAGCACCAATATCAGGCTCATGTTTCTCTACATCACAATTGCCCTCGGCATCCTCATCTACCTCATCTATCATAAGAGCTTCACCTCTTTCTTTGTTCGGGCATTCCTTTGCGAGGTGACCATAACCATTGCAACGAAAACACTACATGTGCTCACTTCCTTTCGAACTCGCTCGACGGCGATCTGACATGTCATGCCACTCGAAGTAGTCGATGTGATGCGAACACCAGACCATTCAAACTATATCAACGCAGAAGGCGTGCATTACCCGTGTCAATGTGGTTAGATGACGGATACGGGTCGGGTCTCTGGAGGTTGAAGACCTTACACATGTGTTCATGACATGTGTAAGTTACTTAAAGGAGACATTTGGACCATTGGATCCCGAGGATGGTGTGATCGGACCGTTGGATCGTCACGGCCCACCTTCATTACACCACCTTCACGGCACTATCATCGGGGGCCCATCAGGCATCTTAAATTTACATTTAGTTTATAAACATTTGAATTAATTAAGTTTTGAGACAGTTTGTGCACAATTTTGCGTGATTTTCTTTTTTTTTTAAAACTTTTTTTAGTAGAGGTATTTTGGTAATTTCATGTAATTACGAATTTATAAGAGTTGCCCGAGTTTTTTGCTTCTGACAATTTCGTCTTCGACTTCCAGTGATTGGAAAAGGGCGTGAGGCCCGGGTAAACGATTTCTCATCCCCTACTTCTTTCTCCTTCTCTCTTTTCTCAAGGTAATCTTTTCTTTAACCCCATTCTCTTCTTTTTCTCCTAGAATCTTTAGATCTAGAAGCCAAATCTTGTTTCTTTTTATCCAAGTCATTAGATCTCAAAAGATTTTCATCCCCTACATAAAACCCATCACCCAAATCTAAATCTGAAGAACCACCAATTCTTTTCTAAATTTTCTAGATTTCTCAATCCAGGAAATTCCTATTTTTCTGGATTAGAAAATCCACTTGGATCGTTAGACGGACCTATTGCAAGACGAAAGTTCTATCTTTTGCCGAATCCAACTAAACTCAGATTTTAAGATTCAATTTTTCATGTTTGTGATGGATGGACATAATCAATACTATATTAACCTTATTTTGTTCTTATCTTATGATGTATAAGGCTGATATTTTATTTGTTTTTTTTACATTGCATAAATCTGCCCCTTTCATATGTCATGCTCATTTAAGGTTGTATTAGGTCATCCTACATTAATTTTGGTATCAAAGCTTAGGTTTCTTGCATTGGGTCGTCTTAGATCGAGTTATCAAGAGTCTAGATTTTTATTTTATTTTATTTTCTAGGGTTTCATGCATATCACATATAGAGTCTAGATCTGAAATTTTCAGATTTGCATTTATAAAAATAAAAATAAAAAAAAAGTCTAGATCTGAATTTTTCCACATTTGCATCATTCTAAAGGTTAGGATCATCGGTGTCCATAGTCTTGTGTCAAAACAATCTCTTAGAGTCGTGTTTTAGGAAACCTAAGTTGAGTCTTATTGTGTATGCCCACTCGGACTGGTAGAGGATTTGATCTACACCCAATTTTCAATATGGAACAGTTGACTTAGATGATGAACACAATCAACAAACGTTTGGCCGCCATTGAGGCACAATCTAGGAACACGAATATCCGTATGGATCAGATAGAAGCATCCCTAAGAGAAATCTCCGACATTGGAGGGGATAAACAGTCTCACGTAGGGGGAGTAGTTGAGAAACGGGTAGGAAATCGTAATAGAGGTCGTGGAGCACGTGGCCGAGGGGTAGAACGTGGAGGGGAGCAAAATCCGCAGCCCGTTGTCGAGTATCAAGACTATTATGATGTCGATGAGAGGGTCTTAAAGAGTGTTACAGTAGATGCTCCTAGTTTTGATGGGCGTCTTGACCCAAAAGCATTCCTTGATTAGTTAGCGGACATAGACCATTATTTCGAATGGTATGAGATGTCTGAGAACCGACAAATGCGGTTTGCAAAGATAAAACTTGTGGGTCAAGCTAAATTATTTTGGACAAATACGGAGCATAGGATCGAGAGATCAGGAGGTGTCCCAATCGCGCATTGGGTAGAGATGAAAGAGTTATTAAAGGAAAAATATCTTCCTCTCTCTAACCGTCAAAAGCTCCTAAATCAATGGCAAGCATTACGCCAAGAATCTATGTCGGTTGCAGATTACATCGCAAAATTTGAGGAGTATATGATGCGGTGTGATATTCAGGAGGATCCCTTAGTGACGCTGGCGGGTTTCAAGGTGGGTCTTCGCATAGATCTGCAGCGTGAGCTTATGACCCATGCAGTGAGTGACTTGGATCAGGCTTACCAAGTTATACAGGAGTTAGAGCTTTACCTAAAGTCTCCTGTCACCCGAGATTCTACTATTAGATCTGGTTTTCAAGGAACCAAACCTAACATTGGAAGTCAGCCTAGGACGCAGGCTAGTGCACCGCCTAAGCCTAAGGATGATAAGGGAAAAGGTGTCATTGGTGCCAATCCTGGCAGTAGTAGTCATTTGAGATGTTATGAGCACGGAGGTACAGGTCATTTCGCATACCAGTGCACGGCAAAGACTCGCGGGAAAGCCTTAGTCATAGACGAGTCAAATGAAAATGCGGATGACATGGGTGATTATGAAGTTAAGGAATATCACCCAGAGATAGGTGCTAGTGATTATGAAGAAGAAGAACCAGAGACTACACCACTAGCTGTAGTTAGATGTGCTTTAGCACAGGCCAAAGAGAGTGATGATTGGCGCAGAAGCACAATTTTCTACACGTTTATCAAGAGCGGCGACAAAAATTACAAAGTCATCGTGGATAGTGGTAGTTGCACCAACGTGGTCTCAGCTAGCACAGTCACTCGTTTGGGTTTGAAGCCCATCCCTCACCCTCAACCCTACAAGGTTTCTTAGGTTGACACGTCTTCTATGCCTGTGTCCCAGCAGTGTTTAGTCCCCGTCCAAATCGGTTCATAAAAAGACATGTTATGGTGTGATGTTTTACCTATGGATGTAGGTCACATCATTCTAGGGAAGCCGTGGTTATACGATAGAGATGTCACAATTTTTTGTCGCTCTAACTTGTGTACATTCATGCATGAGAGCAAGAAAATCAAGATTAATCCATTGCCACTCAAGAGCCACATGGACAAGGCTAGGGATGTGAAAACGAGTAAGTCAAGGAAGGATGTGAGGAATTCTATTCTGAAGTCTCTACATATCATAAATGCAAAAGAATTTGAGAAAGAGACAGAGGATGATTCGAAGGTGTACGCCCTAATGGCTAGGGAAGTTACACCCAAGGTTCATGTAGAGTTATCCCCTGAGGTGACTTCGGTTCTTGAGCAGTACAGTGATGTATTCCCTGAGGATTTACCGGATGTGCTTCCACCTATGCGGGACATCCAGCATGCCATTGATTTCGTCCCAAGGTCTACTTTACCAAACCTTCCTCATTACAGGATGAATCCTGCAGAGTTGCATAGACAAGTAAATGAGCTCCTGCAAAAAGGTTTCATCCGTGAGAGCATGAGTCCGTGTGCCGTACCAACGCTATTAACGCCAAAGAAAGATGGTACGTGGCAGATGTGTGTGGACAGTAGGGCCATTAATAAGATCACGATCAAGTATCGGTTTCCGATACCGAGGCTTGATGATATGTTAGACATGATGGCCAGATCCACCATTTTTTCCAAGATAGACCTCAAGAGTGGGTATCACCGGATACGCATATGCCCTGGAGATGAATGGAAGACAGCCTTCAAGACGAAGGATGGGTTGTACGAGTGGTTGGTCATGCCCTTTGGCTTGATTAATGCACCCAGTACTTTTAGTGTGATGACCCAGGTTTTGAGACCCTTTATGGAGAAGTTCTTAGTGGTTTATTTTGATAACATACTCATATATAGTACCACTAAAGAGCTGCATCTCGACCACTTGAGACAGATCTGTAGTGTCCTGAGGGCGGAGAGGTTATGTGCGAACCTTAAGAAATGTTCGTTCTTGTCTGAAAGGGTTGTCTTCTTAGGGTTCATAGTGTCGTCTGTAGGGATGCGAGCATATCCAGAAAAAGTCAAGGCCATAGTTGACTGGCCTGAACCGCGGAACATACATGAAGTGAGAAGCTTTCATGGCTTAGCCACATTTTATCGTCGGTTCATTTGAGGGTTTAGCACTATTATGGTTCCCATTACTGATTGCATTAAAAAGGGAGAGTTCATATGGTCTAAGGCCACAGCTAAGGCATTCAAAGATATTAAGGGCAAGATGATAGAGGCTCCCCTCATGCGTCTTCCAGATTTTTCTAAAGTCTTTGAAGTAGCGTGTGATGTTTCAGGCGTAGGCATAGGAAGAGTACTAAGCCAAGAGGATCATCCAGTTGCCTATTTCAGTGAGAAACTAAATAAGGCAAAACAAAAGTATTCCACCTATGAAAAAGAATTTTATGCGGTAGTGCAATCGCTACGTCATTGGCGTCATTATCTTCTACCGCAAGAATTTGTCTTGTTTTCTGATCACGAGGCTTTAAGGTATTTGAATTCCCAAAAGAAGCTTAATCCAAGGCATGCCAAGTGGGCAGCGTTTCTTCAGGAATATTCACTTGTCCCAAAACATAAAGCCAGGATCGAGAACAAACCAGCCGATGCCCTTAGTAGGAGAGTGACATTGCTTAACTCCTTGAGTGTAGAAGTTGTCGGGTTTGAGCAATTGAGAGATGAGTATCCCATGTGTCCAGATTTGGGGGGAACATACGTGTCACTCTTAGGTGCCCAACATAGTTCGGGTGAGTTCGTGCTGAAAGATGGTTTCCTTTTCAAAGGAGACCGACTTTGTATTCCCCGCACTTCCCTCCGGGATTTCCTTGTTTGGGAAGTTCATGCTGAAGGCATTGCTGGCCATTTTGGTCGAGATAAGACCATTGCCCTAATGGAAGATCGATTTTATTGGCCTAGTCTCAAGCAAGACGTAGCCAAAATTTTAAGGTAATGTCAAACATGTCAACTGGCAAAACAGAATAAGCAAAATACTGGATTGTACACGCCATTGCTAGTGCCACACGCACCGTGGCAAGACATCAATATGGATTTCGTGCTTGGACTTCCCAAGACAATTAAAAAGCACGATTCCATTTTTGTGGTCGGGGACCGTTTCTCAAAAATGGCCCACTTTATCCCTTGTTCTAAAACCTCAGATGCGTCCAAAAGAATGTAGAAGTATGGTGACAATACAATCATCATAACTCGCATGTTATTAGGAAAAAACCAAGGATAATGCACTTACGTCCCCGAAAATGCCAGAATCCCAGTTGTTAATAAACCTCCAAACTGCATCAAAACAAGTGAAACAAAATCAATAACACATCTTCCTTTCTATACCATAGTTACTAGGGTCCACTTTGCGTTTGATTTGCAATTCAATATTTGTCGGTGCTTAATGAATCCAATTTGTTGAGATTAGCTTGTCATGAATTTCCTCAATCATTGCATCTATTCATGAATCAAATTCTTCTGTTCGCAAAGCTGCATTATAGAGGTATTGTACAATGCTCGGCCCATTCATTTGTGCCCACATTCTATGGAAGGGGGAACTCTTTCAATGATCCAGATCATCCATATGGTGGATCCCACTATAGTTTGCTGATGGGATAAAAAAATCGTAGAGAAAAATACCAGCCATCTGATAGGTGGACATTTCATTGTGCATGGACTGTTGGCAAGATTTTACATTTCAACTGTCCAATCACAAGCTGCTTATAGATAGTAATTTCCAATGAGATCTTTGCTTAACCCATATACATGTACAAGCCATACCATCTACATGCCATCACATGTGCCGGTGTGGCAGAAAGATGTGATATCCAAGCCGTCCATTAGGGTGGTCCAAACATTCTCACCAAAATCAAGATTGTCCAATCATCGTGTGGATGTTAAGAACAGACGGACAGGTTAGAAGACTCTGGCCAAAAGTTCTCGTCTGCCTACCATCCTCAAACTGATGACCAAACTAAGGTTGTGAATCGAAGTCTCGGAAATCTACTACGATGTTTGGTGGGTGAATACATTAAAACTTGGGACTTAGTCCTGCCAGTCGCCGAGTTTGCATATAACAGTTCCGTTAATAGGTCTACGGGTATGAGTTCATTCGAGATTGTTAGTGGTTATAAACCTAGACTACCCATAGATTTGTTACCTATGTCAGTCACCCAGAGGACCTCAGAGTCAGCCGATGCATTTTCCCATCACATTCATGAGTTGCATGCAGAGATTAGGAGGCGGATAAATGCTAGTAATGAACAATACAAAATTTCAGCTGACTTACATCGTAGAATTCAAGAATTTAATAAGGGTGATCATGTAATGATTAGGATGAAGCCAGAACGGTTCCCACAAGGTACCGTTAAGAAGTTACAAGCATGCAGTGCTGGACCATTTAAGATTCTGAAAAAGATTGGGTCCAATGCATATGTGATAGATCTTCCACCTCGCATGGGGATTAGTTCAACATTCAATGTGGAGGATCTAATGCCTTGTTCAAGCCATCCCATACACCCTAATTTTGTTACAAACCATTAGCCAATTTCTGAATTTTCTTCCCAACCTACACCACTTATGCCTATTATACCTGAGAAAAGAGAAGAAATTGAAGGAATTGTGGATGAGCAAATTGTTTCCACTCGAGACAGTGGATTTCAGAGGTACTTAGTAAAGTGGAAGAACAGACTATCATCCGACTGTACATGGTTGACGGAAGCAGAGTTGCAGCGACTAGATCCAGATTTGTCAGAAAAGCACAAAAGTTTTATCTCGCCGGAGTCCAGATCTTCTCAGTTGAGGGGAGTTAATGCGAACACCAGGCCATTCAAAGTATATCAACACAGGAGGCGTGCATTACCCGTGTCAATGTTGTTAGAAGACGGATACGGGTCGGGTCTCTAGAGGTTGAAGACCTTGCACATGTGTTCACGACATGTGTAAGTAGCTTAGAGGAGACATTTGGACCATTGGACCGCGAGGATGGTGTGATCGGACCGTTGGATCGTCACGGCCCACCTTCATTACACCACCTTCACGACACTATCATCGGGGGCCCATCGGGCATCTTAAATTTACATTTAGTTTATGAACATTTGAATTAATTTAAGTTTTGAGCCAGTTTGTGCACAATTTTGTGCGAATTTCTTTTTTTTTTTTAACTTTTTTTAGTAGGGTATTTTGGTAATTTCATGTAATTACGAATTTATAAGGGTTGCCCTAAACCCATAGCATGTTATGTGATACTTTATGAAAAAGAAAAAAGAGCTTTTTGCTTCTGACAATTTCGTCTTCAACTTCCAGTGATTGGAAGAGGACGTGAGGCTCAGGTAAACGATTTCTCATCCCCTACTTCTTTCTCCTTCTCTCTTTTCTTAAGGTAATCTTTTCTTTTACCCCAT
This sequence comes from Magnolia changhungtana, assembly GCA_030180095.1. Taxonomy (NCBI): domain Eukaryota; kingdom Viridiplantae; phylum Streptophyta; class Magnoliopsida; order Magnoliales; family Magnoliaceae; genus Magnolia; species Magnolia changhungtana. Next base: position 11,224,740 of record JASAUF010000662.1, read on the forward strand.
TCTCTTCTTTTTCTCCTAGAATCCTTAGATCTAGAAGCCAAATCTTATTTCTTTCTATCTAAGTCATTAGATCTCAAAAGATTTTCATCCTCTCCATAAAACCCATCACCCAAATCTAAATTTGAAGAACCACCAATTCTTTTCTGAATTTTCCAGATTTCCCAATCCAGGAAATTCCTATTTTTCTGGATTAGAAAATCCACTTGGATCGTTAGACGGACCTATTGCAAGACGAAAGTTCTATCTTTCACCGGATCTAACTAAACTCAGATTTTAAGATTCAATACTTCATGTTTGTGATGGATGGCCATAATCAATACTATATTAACCTTATTTCGTTCTTGTTTTATGATGTATAAGGCTGATATTTTATTTGTTTTTTTTACATTGCATAAATCTGCCCCTTTCATATACCATGCTCATTTAAGGTTGTATTAGGTCGTCCTACATCACCATGTCAGCTAAGCCGTCAAGGAAATGCTTCGGGTTCAAGCAACTATCAAAATTGGGAGTATCGACTTTAACGCTCTTTATTACCCATTCCTCAAGGTCATAACGATCCCGCGACTCTCTACGGGGCGTGTAGGTGCGCAGTCCTACATGACCTACTCCTTGACCAAAGTTCCTATGATGACCCCTAATGGGTTCCACTGGGACGACCCTATTCAACAAAGTCCTCATCCACTGGCTCTCCTGCCTGAGACTGGTGGGTCTTCCCCAGTGACGGGGGTACCGTGAGAGGTACCCTCTAACCGCATGATACGCTGGTTGCTGGCAATCAATTGTGCGGCAGTGGTCCTATTGTGCGTCTCAATGGCCATCAGACAGTTAATCTTTTTGAAAGCCCTGGCAATATGATTCATCTTCATGATGGGGAATAGATCAAAACCACGACCTATTCACGTTTGCATAAACTAAACGACCTTAATGAAAGAAAACCTAGATTTATGTGTTCTATATAATGAATGCGATGTAAAATTCATATTTGATGACGCTTAATGTGATACTATATGATGCACCTGTACTTTATGTATGATGACCCTACGTACCTTAAACTCTATGGACGGTCCTAGAATGATTCTAATAAGGCCAAAACTTAAAATTCAGCAACTAGGTGTCTTAAAGTCACTAAATTTGAAAATTCCAGCAATATAGGACTTTTTTAAACACCAGGGCAGAAAATTCAGCAAGCCAAATCAGAAAATTCAGCAAACTATGTGATCTATATGCTCTACTATTGGTATATGAATTTCGTCGAAGACATACTATACGCTAAACCTAAGCTCTAATACCAAATTTGACGTAGGGCAATTGAAACTAACCCAAGATGCAAGATGTGAGATTAATTACGCATTAATTTCAGCATTCAACATGTAAAACCAAACATATCCATGTAATAGATTCAGAAAATTCAAATTTGTAACACAAAGGGCCTAGGCTATCACAAATACGGTGCACAAAAATATAAATCATTACGAGAGTGACCCACTTGGAAGTAGGGATTGCTAATTTAGCGTGGGTAGTGCAACAACCATGTGAAAAGACAATGACACAAATAAAATCAGGTTCGGGAATGGGATTTACAAAAAAAAAAAAAAAATCAGATTTCCGTTAGGGTTTTGGGATTTTGGGATTGAGATTTGGGATTTTTTTGGGAATGAGGGATATGTGGATTAAGAGATCTAAGGATTAGGTAAGGTTTAGGAGGGGAATCAAGGAGGGAAAAGTACCAAAAGGGGCCCACATGTGGTAGCTCGTACGGACGCACGTGCATGCGGGTCCACATGTGGCTGGGTAGGGAAAGAGAAAGGAGGTGGATTGGGTTGGGTTTGAGGGTTTTAGAAGAGTTTTAAGGGAAGGAAAAGAAGAAAAAAGAGAAGTTGAGTACAAGTTGGAGAAGAGAAAGGGGAAGAAAGCACCTTGGAGGTATCCACCACTAAGCAAGCCTTTACCCTTCCACAATTCAATTGGAATGGATGGTTTCTCACAAACCCTAAAAATAATGAGGAAAATACCGGTTCAACACAAGGACCATTTTCTTTTCTCTTCTCAAGCTCCTAGTAGGGTTGGAACCCCCCTCGCTTTTATATTAAAACTTCAAAAAATTTACAAATATGTTACTCAGTTAAGTGACATGGCCCATCATCCAAAATAAGCAAACTAAAACACTTACCATCAATCTTAACCATTAAATAAATCCTTAAAACAACCAAAAAAAAAAAAAACATAAGTGAAACAAGATCATGGTCCAAGGGACCCAGATCTCAAAGATTTGGTAACTCGATGGCATGATCAACAAAATCCAACGGTCGAATCGACACGAAATAAAATCTTATGACTAAAAATGTCTCCTAAGTAACCCACATGAATCATCCCTAAGTGAGGTCTTCCCGATGTACGTCCAATGCATGTGGGGTCTTCAAAATGGATCGGCGAGCCCCATATGGAATTCGTCTCCCATCCACAAAGAGAGATGCACTGATTTAGGTGTTCGCCTCCATCTCTGGTACACCCGAGTAGATCCTTTAATGTCCCCATCACTCGGACCCTCGGCATTAACTATATTGAAACCTTCAATCCAACTGCCACGCTTAATACCATTCCCATCATTTTTTTCGTTACTATTAATCAAGGGTGACCCCTCATTTAACTCAAAGTTAAAAATGCCTTTCTTCATAGTGATCTCACAGAAGAGGTCTATATGGACAACCACCTGAGTTCAATGCTCACGTAAAGTCAAATAAGATTTGTAAACTAAGGCAGGCAATCTAGGAGTTAAAACCGTCACCACATGCATGATTTGATAAATTCAATGAGGTTGTGTTAGCCAACGGTTTTGTTCAAAGTCATGTTGATCATTTTGTCTTCATACGAACAAGTGCCTCTGGTCTTATTGTATTAGTTGTATATAAAGATGGCATTGTGATCACAAGGAGTGATGGTACAAGAATTGAAAATCTTAAAAAATATCTTCAACGTCACTTTCTAAAGAGATTTGGGTCATCTTTAGGACTTCCTTGGGTTTAGAAGTTACCAGATCAAAGGAAGGCGTTAATCTATCTCAAATGAAGTATATTTTTGGATTTGTTCATATAAGCAAGACTTCTTGGTACCAAGGTGATCAATGAGAAGTAGTTGAAGCTTGGTTAAAAAACTTATCTACCTAACAATAACTAAGCCAAATACATCATATGCTATGAGTGTGATAGGTCGGTCTATGAGTTTTCCTAGGGCGGCTCGCATGAATGCGGTTGTTCAGATTTTGTGATACCTTAAAGGAACGTCGTGCTAGGAAATTTTATATAAAATGAATAATCATATACAGGATATTATGATGCCAATTGGGCTCACTCCCCAACTAATGGTCGATCTACTATAAGATATTGCACATTTGTGGGAGGGGATTTGCCACAAGGAGGACGAAAAAGCAGAGTGTTGTAGCCTGATCAATCATTGAAGCAAAATATAGTCTGATGTCGTGATGACTCATACCACATGTGAGCTCGTGTGAATTAAGAAACTTTTACAGGAAATAAGTTTTGCAGTGAGACCACCAATGCAGTTATACTATAATAATCACAAAACCTCCCCTATTGTAAACAAATTAGTTTATCATGAGAGAACCAAGCATACTGAAGTCGATTGTCATTTCATACATGAGAAGGCTTCTAGTGTGTGAAATTTATACCCCATATTTTCGGTTTCAGGATCAACTTGTTGTGTTCACTAAAGCCCTCAGCACAGTCATTCTACACATATTTATTCCAAGTTAGGAATCAATGGCATCCATACTCCAGCTTGAGGGGGAATGTTTATGAGGGTGGATGTGGGGACATACGACTATACGGTCCACCTGGATTAATGTAGTCGGGGGTGGTACGGCCCACATAGTCTTCAATTTTGTTTGTCCCTTTATTTAGTCTATTAGGTGCACTCAATATACATACAATATTGAAAGTGAGGGGTATTTTGGAATTTTTACTTTCTTTACTTAATATAAAAAAGGAAGAGAGTAGGGGCATATGGCCCTAGTTTTTCCTCTATCCACTCTTCTTTTTGCATCCATTTTTTCTCTCTTTTTTATTTCCTTCTACTTCTACAAAGACCAAATCTTTGGGTGTGGAGGAATCAAGCTTCCTAGTAGGTTGGTCTTCCGCTTGAAGCGAATCTTAAATCATCACCCACATGAGAACCAATGATTGAAAGATTTCAGTAGAAGTGAACAACATAGAAAAGATCGTATCACTCATGCAAGGGCCACATCACTCTTGTCAAGTCAAACCCATCAAATCTCCCAACATTCCATTTTCAATATCCCAACCAAAATGGTAAAATAAGCTAGAGAAAATTGTGCAAAGTTTTCTTCTTCTTCTTCTTTCTCTATTTTTCTATGAATGGTTGCCAAAAAATTTATTCAAGAATTAAGCAAATAAATTGGGTTCTTTTGGCAAAGTTGTGGAGATTCATCAAGGCACAAGAAGCTCAAATAGGTCTACATTCGCAAAACCATTTCAAATTTTGGGGACATGGCAAAGGGCATGCATTAGATCTTCTCGAATGGGTTATCAAGATCTTTGTTATAAGGAAATTCTCTTCTTGAGATGTTCCCCTGCCTATTCACTTTACTGCATGAGCTAGTGGATGACAGGATTGTTTGGTCCATTCAATTTTCTAGGAATCTATGGCACTCTGACATCGTCATGGCGCTTGCATTTCTCAATAGGTTGTATAGGTCATTCTCCTTCCCCGGTCAAACCACCTTGCGCAAAGGTGTGGGGAACTAGCTCTCCTCTTAATGTGGAAGCTTTCATTAGGGTTGTCATTGCCAATAAGACTCTCAAAATAGAAAACCTTCAAAAACATAATTGAGCCTTCCAATATGTCTTACATGTAGAAAAGAGTTGAATCGGTGGTTAATATATATCCATTTAGTGCAATGAGGCATGATATATTTGGGCTAGCTACTTCACCTTTTCAAATTGATATATGGGTTCTCTTAGGTTTGATTGCGAAGATTATGGGCAGTTGGAATGATGGGCCTTCAAGCCTCAGAGTTAAATTTGATGGAGGATGCTTCCCCTTGCAATTTATGTAGGGAATATGGAAGAAAAATGAAGAAAAGAATTTTTTATGCTAAACCATTGAGACTGGTTAACCTTATGGCCCCAATATTAAGCGATAGTTGGTAACCTAGGGTTACACCTTGGAAGTATTCAAAGGTATCCACGAAGGTTGGATAAGATCCACTTGATCATCTCTTCTACCATGACAAAGATTGCTCAAAAGTCAAAACACCATTGGAACAACTAAGATCCTATTCCAAGCAACTACTACCTTCTTGCACATGAGGAGGCACCCCTTGATGTTGTGTCAGCGTTGTCAAAGCATCCAATTGATGAAATATTTCATGAAGTATTCCCACCACCCGACTATATCTCCTTAGTATTTTGAAAGTCTCGTGTTGATTCCAAGAATCGTATTCATTGATGTCAATGCTGAAGACATGAACATTTGGCCTTGGGCTCCCAATGGCAAAGTTTTGTCCAAATCACTCTTTCATGCCACATGCCCTCCAATAGGGTAGTCTTCAAAGAGTGGAAAGCATCAATTCCTCTTTGTGCTCAAGCATTCACTTCCCTTGCAACAGCCAATAAAATCTTAATGCTTGGAAATCTCCAAAAAAAGAAAAAAAAAACCCACAATGCTCCCAAGCATCTGCTTTCTTTGCAAATGCGAGGAAGAAATAAGTTGACCTTTTATTTCTTCATTGTTCCTTGGCACATTCTATTTGGAGTCACTTCCCTCATCCCTTCGGTCTTTGTTGGGTAATGAGAACATCTATTCAAGAGGATATATGCAGTTGGCCCAATGTCCTGTTTTAGCTCAAAGGGGAGAATGTGGAATATTTAGCCTTGCACTATATATTGTGGAGCTCATGGAAGCAAACAAATCGCAAGATCTTCGATAATAATGTCTCCTACCTGGAGCCGTCATAAGAAAAATCACCCACACTATCATACAATGGGCTTTGGCCACTCCAGTTTTCCAAGGATCTTCCCAAGCTGCTATCTTGAAGGAATGGAAAGAATGATTGAAAGATGGAAGCCCTAAGTTCATATTCCTTTGGTTTCCGACCAAAGTTAGGCCTTTGAAGTCTTTTGTTTTTTACCTCTTTTTTACTTATTTTCTTTTTCTTATTCTTTTTTTCTTTGTAGTTTCACGTTATGTTACATTCAACAGGTTACTAGTTTTGGACAAAAAGTTTACTCGCTATAGGGGCCCCTCCCCTTAGCTTATTTGCATTTTTCTTTTAGCTTAAATAATATTAGTCATCTCTTCAGTGTGTGTATGTGTGTATGTATGTATGTCTTACACACACACGGACTATTTCCTTCAAAAATTTTGCAGTAACCATTGAGCTCTTGAACGAGTCCATATATGGAACCTGCCTTCATACCAATTTAATCAGAGAGTCAATTCAATGAGAAGGAAGAAAAGAAGAGAAGAACGACGAATTTTTTAACAAACCACACAGTTCTTCAGGGTTTCCTCCCACAGTGAGAGAATACTTTCTCCCAAAACTCACGCTTTTTCTATTTGTCATTCATAACTCCCCATATATATGACCTCAAAGATATTTATATGGGCCTAGATACAAATGTAAAGATCCAAAGAGATGCTTCAAATCTAGATTTTTAATATTTTAGGCTCCCTAGTACATAATAAATTCAATAAAAGATTATCACATAGATTTCTAGTAAAACACAAAATGAACAACTTTTTAAAGATTCTATAAATCCCAATTTAAAAAAACTACAAAATACCTGGATGGCAGTTTTTTTTACCGGCCCATAGAAACGCATTGATTAGTAATTTTTAGCTCCTCTATCAATGGCTGCCAATCACACGTGTGATCAAAGTGGTCCCACATTGGACACGTGTGATCACAGTGGGTCCCACACTGGACACATTTTCTGGCTCTGCATGAATCACTCACACTTATAACAATCAGTGATGTGTGAACAACCATCCGATCTGATCGTGCCCCAATTGGGCCGCCTCACTGTGACTATCCATTTTCATTGGATAGCTGCAATCGTCAGATGGGTGCAGACATCAGAGCATCACACAACCCATAAAAGGAACCACAGTATCCATAGCCTGGGATACCAAAAGGTGGACCCCACCTGTACCATTAGTCCATGAAACGGAAACAGAAAACAACTTCTCCTTTAATCAAGCATCATACAACAATACCTCCTAAAATTCAACCACCAGGCAACCATGGAATTCTAGAACAAGGTTTGAAATACGAAACCAGAACCAACCTTTAACATTATTGGAATATGCCCGAAACTGAACCGCTCTCGAATTACCGGCCCCATTGCCGACTTCTCATTCCACTGAAGGCATACATTGGTAAAATATTTACCTCGATATGTAAGTCCACCTTGCCTACACTGTTTTCAACCAAAAAAAATAAAAAAATCATAACCATAAACTTTGACTTTGAAAAAGAAAAAAATTTCATAAATTGCGAGAAGAAGAAGAAAATTAGAGTAATCAAAGCAAAGCCACCTATCTTCGGAACCTACCTCGAAAGGAAGAATTTTTGTTCTTTTCACTGATTTCTTCCGACCGCCTTCCCATTGTGGAAAGCCTAATTCCGGCTTCTCGAACCAAAGTAAGATGGTTTGTCAAGAAATAACATCCACAAAAAAAAAAAAAAAAAAAAAAAAAAGATGGAGAAGAGGCATCCATATAGTGAAAGAGAGCATTGCGTGAATCCAGACCGTCCATCTATCTTTTGGGTCTGCCAGTTGCATCTGGACCGTTCGTTTGAGTAAAGATCATCCGTTCGGCGTGATGAAGCGCTAGACAGTACCCCATAGATGAACGGTTTGGATCTACGTACAAACAACAGTAGGATATTTCGAAGGGTGCAATCTTCGGAAGGGTTGTAGATTTTGACGGGTTGGATGTTCATAATTATCTTCTCGAGACCTTCGTCTATGAAGTAATCGAAAGAGTCGATGTGAGGTTTGAAGAGCTCCCGCAGGGCTTCGAAGTCCGTGCCGTCGCCCATTTCGGACGAGTAGGAAGCGTCTCTGTAAGACGAGTAGAAATTCCGACACCGAAACTCGCGATTGGTAGCGTTTGGAGAAGAACGGAGTGCTGGAGGTGGTGCTGAGAAGAAGGCGGTTTGTGTTTTTTTGCGACAAGTGATGGGTGAGAACACGTGATTTTCCGCGGGAAGCCCTAAGACATGCCCTAATAACTTTTGAAACGATGATGGGTTCCTCTCACGTGTAAAGGGACGCACACGTGTCAGAGACTCGGACCATTCATGAGGCGGCGTGCGGTGTGAGTATTGCCATGGACCAAAGGTGATGCTGCTGGACGCGGATTGCGTCCTACCCCCGCCCGGACGGTAATCCGTCCGGGCAGGGCTCTGTGGGGCCCACCGTGATGTAAATGTTTTATCCATGCCGTTAATCGTTTTTTTCAGATCATTTTATCATGCAAGCCAAACAAATGAGGCAGGTCCAGCGCTTAAGTGAACCACAAAGTAGGGATTGAACGTCCACAGTTAAAAACTTCTTGGGAGCTTGATAAGTTTCAGATCAAGCTGATATTTTTGTTTTCACTTCATCCACGTCTGCATGACATTATGAATAGGATATATGGTATAAAAAAAAAAAAAAACATCACGGTGGCCTTTAGATAGGTTTCAACTGTGGGTGTCATAATCATTGCAGCTTACTTTGATGTGTTACATTGGAATTTTTCATAATCTTCATGTTTTGTCTCATAGCATAAAATAATCTGAGAAAAACGATTAACGGCATGGATAAAACACTTACATCACTGTGGGCCCCACAGAACCTTGCCCGGACGGACGGGGGTAAGACGCAATCCGCGTCCGATGCTGCTCGGCTGATCAGGAAATTCAAACGGACGAAATTTGCGCCCTACCCTCGCCCGGACCGTAATCCGTCCGGGTAGGGCTCTGTGGGGCCCACCGTGATGTCAGTGTTTTATCCACGCCGTTAGACGCTTTTCTCAGATCATTTTAGAATATAAACTAGAAAATGAGGTAGGTACAAGGCTTAAGTGGACCACAAAGTGGCATTGAACGTCCACCTTTAAAAACTTATTCGGTGCTGGATAAGTTTCGGATCAAGCTGATATTTGGATAGTTAAAAAACATCACGATGGCCCTTATAAAGCTTTCAACGGTGGGTGTCATTATCAGTGCAGCTTCCTTTGGTGTGGTCCACTGGATATGGGGACCTACCTCATTTTTAAGATCATACCTTAAAATTATCTGATAAAATCGCTGAACCGAGTTGATAAAACAGTTACATCACGGTGGGACCCACGGAGCCCTGCCCGGGGGTAGGACGCAATCCCGTCCAATTCAAACTTGAAACTTGAAAGAGAGAGCGGCGGTGAGAAATAAGGCCAGCGGATTACAGCGGCCCCGGCCTCAACCAAGATGGTGCGTTCATTACCGTGGGGCCCACCTTGATGTACGTATTTTCTATCCACACCGTTCATCCGTTTTGCGAGATTTCTTTAGGGCATGAGCCCAAAAACAAAGCAGTTCTCAATCTCAGGTAGACCGTGCTATTGGAAACAACGCAACACCACCGTTGAAAACTTCCTGGGGCCTACCGTAATGTGTCTGTGATGGTTGGATGAGGGTGATTAAAAAATAAATATTAGCTTAATCCAAAACTTTTGTGGCTCATGATAAGTTTTTAATAATTAATTACCACTGTTTCCTGTGGTGTGGCCCACCTGAGATTGGGATCTGCTTCATTTTTGTGTTCATCCCTTAGATTTCTCTGGCGAAATGTATGGACTGCGGGGATATAGAGTCCACGCATCAAGGTGGGCCCCACGGTAAGGGTCATACTGTCTTGGGTGAAGCTGAACCCGCTCCTAAAAATAAGGCGCAGCGGTTCAGATTCCAGCGTACATCTATGGCTCGTTTCAAGTGTACAATCCTGCTTTTTGGTGCGTTGCATGAATGGGCCTGAATGGCTACTAGAACCCAACGGTCATGATCAGTGATTGGAACGATTTGTTATATGAACTTTTCCATGAAATGCTATGGATGATAGGCAGGCACTTGAAAATTGCCTGTCTTATATATAATTTGTTAAAATTAAACCGTCCAATGATTGGTTCAGTTTACATCTAACATAGATGAAAAAATACACTTATTTTAGTTTACCATTGGATTGGTGAACATTTATTGGACAGTTAATTGGAGGAAATCCAAGAATCCTATTTTCAGAAAAATATGTGAGCTCCACAATTCATAGACCGGGCAATGACAGGCTTGGCCCCGGCTTAAGTTTTGAACTAGTTAGGCGGAACCCATCCAGGGGAGTTTGGCGCAGGGTATTTAGTTAGATGGGATTAGGTGGGATGGAAGTGTACTCGGTCCCATCACCCATGGAATTGCATTTGGCCCCATGCGGATTGTCATGGATTTTGAAATCCACTACATATGTGGGCCCCACATTGATAATTGTATTTATCCATTCCATCCATCCATATACACCATTTATACGTGGCATTCTAGTTATATATGTAAATTTCGTTATTTTGGATTTCTAAAAATTCTTGAAATTTTTTTATATACTTAACATACGTTGTTATTGACTGACCATTGACACTCGAAGTGACCCTATACGTGGATGGTACCAATAAATAACCGCACAAATTTAATTAATCAACCGTACGAAGCCAACGAATACGCCCGACCAGTTAAACATCGAGTTTAGCCTCGTGATTTATTCATCTAGAGCCTAAATCTAGTTGACCTACCACTGACTAATCAAGGCAGTTATAATTAAATAAAGATATACTTAAAGACGAGACGATTATGGTGATTATCATAATTAATGAACCAAATTGACTCAGTTACTCAAACGACATAAGAACTGGTGGTTTATGGTGATTACGAATGAATTAGCATTTTCGCTAGTTACAAATAGGCCACATTTTGAACTTAGTCAATCAAAACCATAATCATTGTGCACAATAAATCTCGATACCTACTTCATTTCAAAAAATCATTGATTATCTAAACAAACTATAGATCGCTCGTTAGTGGGCCACTAGTTTTAAAACTATAGAATAATGTATGTCTTATTGGGCTTGATGCCCATGGCAGGTGACGAACCAATAAAGTACAAAGAACTGCTCAACTTGGGCTGAAAGTCAAGTGCTTAAAACACACGATTTCTCTAGGCTAAAATTTAGAAGTTAAGTGAAACTAGCCACATTGTTCCTTCACGAAGTTATGATTTTCGGACCGTCGATTCATAGACAAAGCTGGGGTACCAACTAACAATATTTCCCCACACATATCCATGTAGTCGTGGCCCCGATCGACCATCGGTGACCATCGAATAGACTTTTGATCATACCTGATCGACGCGTCCAAATGATAGGTCAATTGTGTTTATGCGTAGATCATCATTAGGGCCAACTATCCAATAATGGGTGTCGACTCCTACACCCTGTAATGGCCTCCAAATGGTAGAAACACACTCCCTTATGGTTATTATAGTAAAAACTCTGCCCTTGGGGCCATTTACACCAATTATAGTACTATATAAGGTCCTTGTTTGGGCACCCCCTCATCCCATACGAATTTCATGCCTAGAACAAGAGAAAAAGAGAGAAAGATGATAAATGAGAAAAGATAGAGCTTGGGGTGTGAGTATTGGTGCACATTCACCTTTTCATATCCTCTCTAATCACCTCGTCGTAACCGGATCCGTCATCGAAGCTTTTTCGACAACAATTGGAGGTAAGTATTGAATCTCACTTGTACTTCAAGATTCAGTAGTTGTTTATCCATAAATTCACAAGCTTGTATGCTTGTTTAGGTCTTTCAACGATATTTCTCTAATACCCTAACCCTACGAGCACCGTTAATCAAGTAAATCGTCGGATTATCATTTATCGACCATTGAAGGTCTCAGTTAATAATTAGATGCTTGTAGATGAATTTGTGTATGTTAATATATTAACATTTTGATTTGTCTATAATATATGATATTGGTTTGACAAGGATGCTCACATGTTCGATAAAATTTCTAGGTGATTAAATGTGTTGTTTTATGGATGCTCATATGTTTGATTGAATACTCAATTAAATGTGTTATTTTATTGATGTTCACATGTGTAATAAAATGCCTAAATAGATGTGTTGTTTCATTGATGCTTACATATTTGATAAAATGCATAAGTAGGTGTGTTGCTTTTATCGATGCTCACATGTTCGATTAAATGCTTAAATGGTTGTGTAGCAAAACTTATGTTATAATTACATAAAGTAGTGTTTATTTTATAACGATACTTATGATTGCTACGATGTTGAGTCAGTTGGCTAACAGCCATAACAAAAAGAGTGGTCCGAGTCGGGACGACCACCCTAGGCTTATTCGATCGACAGTAGTTGGACTACATGGGATACTTGCACTTAATGTCGGTTGTGTCAGGATTCTCCCAAGTCAATCAAATTAGTCCACTAGTCGACAAATCATATATGTTCAAAATTTGTAACACGACTAAATAAAATATAGGATACCTTATTTCTAATGGACGAGTCCATTCATAACCGTTAGTGCGATACGATCCCACTAAAACTTGTGATCCGAGCATGATGGTATGGGACACCGTGTTCGAGATGTCGGCCTATGCTAGAGTGACGAGCCTCCCCGCAGTGACCAGTGAGCACTAATGGAGGTGATAAATCATTGTTCGAAAGACCCATGTCAAATTACGCGGTCGATGGTTCCGTGCCAGAGTACTGTTTGAACGAATTGGGCGTGAATGAAATTGGGTGGCGAGTCATTTCCTCTGTGTGATTTGATTTTATGTGACAAGCACGTACCTCGGAACTGAGTGATTATACTCAATATTTGGGTAATGACCCATATCGAGTTGATCCTCATATATTTGGGTATTATGTAGTACATTTAAAATCGCTGATTTGTGAGATAAACGGGTGATACCTAATTTTGGATCAAGGGACACTCGTGAGGAGCCGCCACATGTTGCAACAAGCCACGTGATCCGGATAAGGACTCATGAAATAAAGTTGGTATCGGTATCCTAGTTTCGCCAATCGGCTGTATGAATTGTAATTAATAATCAATAAGCTAATCATGCATACTTTGTGATAAGTTGCGATTTGGCATCGAAGTCACTTGTGAGGGAGTGTTGTCATTTGCGTAATAGGCGTTGAAGCCGTTTGTGAAGGAGTGTTGGATTGTAAGGTGCCTGCATCATTTCATAATCTCAATCGTGCATTTAACAAGAGTATTTAAGAAATGCCTAATTGATTGTTTATCATTAACTGCACTAATTGTGTTGATAACATGTGTAACTTATAACTAATGGAATCATTTAGTTAGTTACACATTCCCACCTAGGACGATGTTTTAAAACACCAACTAGGCAATGTTATTGATGAAGGTACTAGCGAGACCTCAATCATGTAGGCTTAGATCGGCTTGTGCCATGAAAACTTTACAATTCAATCGTCTTCGATATATAAATTGTGGCTTGCATAATTTCTATTTGAGCGGACACCACTTTTTTCATCGTACTTTGACTGTTAACCCTATATTTACTAATTTATATTATTTCTACCTCGCTTTGGATTCATTAAATTGAATTATGCTACTCCGATTGCTTATGTGTGAAATAAATACAAATCTGAATGAGGTCACACGTGCGTTTTCATTTAGTTAACACTTGTGAACTCGGGATCGAAGTATATGTACTTGGGTGCTGATTTTTGGGGCGTTTGAACGACATCCGTTATCCATTAATTACAAGTACATGGTCCATCAAACAAGATATTGCTTAATCTAATATTTTCCCGTAGCAATAATTTTATCCCAAACATGGGATTGGAAAACTAAAATACCATAGTATTTATAAACATGCAATCATTATGCAACAATGATGTTAATCTCATCTAATACAATTTAATACCATTTTATTTCATGAACCAAACACGCCCTTAGAATTTCAAGCTTGTTACAGCCTGGCCTATCGCATAGGCACACTCAATGGTTCTTTAGTTTGACTTGGGTTAATGTATGTAATATGATACGTGTACAATTTTTAAGTACATTTGTATCAAATATTTTATATGAGCAATTTAGCTTAAAATCAAAAGTCCAAAGAGGTGTCCATAGGGACTCTTGGTGCAACTTGGGAGTCATTCACAAGGTCGGCGACACAGTGTATTGTCTGCTATATGGATGGTTTTACAACGTGGGGTGCGCTTCGGTAGAGGAAGGAAAAATCTACCTGCAATGTTGGAAAAATAACAATTTAGAACACAAATGATAAATGAAAAAGATAATGAAATAATCAAATCTACTAGGTTCGAGGCTCGACTTGAATAGTCAATTTCTCAAGACAGATTTGCTGACTTTTTTCTGGTAATTCCAACAAGTGTAAACAAATGAAATGTACAAATCGTCTTCAAGATATAATGAACTCTCACATTTAAGTGTTGAACAAATCTCTAGCTTTGACACCGATGTGCCTTTAAAATGTTCTGGAAAATCACAGTAAGAGGTCAGATTCAAGAGTACTGCACAATGGATGGTTTATCTAGAAAATGAAGAGAATCCACTTTTTGGATTATAGTATCAAGGATTTATAGCAATTGAATGGTCATGGAGTTCTTCCTGTGGAGATACCAATGTACCTCTTCAAGACATTCACACCCATTAATATCAAACAACATCCTTTCATGAAAGGAAACAACCATTTGTCCTATGACAGTTATTTATGTATCATTTTATACAAAAAAAAAAAAAAGAAGTCATCCAACAGTTTTAAATTGTTGCCACATGAGTGACACGTGGCATAGGTGCCACATGTACAACCACTCTCAATCAACACTAAGGTTAATAATACAAAGTTCCATGCGTGCGAAGTGTGCTTAATAAAGCGCCCAAGCACGGACGGTGTCTTGAGGAGATTTAAACCCTGGTTGCAGAAGCAAAAACATATTCTCTTACCAACTAGCTATACACACTACTAAAAATAACTTTTATTTTTTAAATTTAATTTTATTATAAAAACACAACAACCTAAACACCGAAATGACTAATGCCATTAAGACCTATTCCTACCACCATACCCCACCTCTTGGCCAATGGGAGGATGCCACGTGGCAATCTCATTCCCTTGACCAATCACAACCCTCTATCTCATCTTTTACTCTCAAACTTCACCCGAATATCTGAAAATTTTGTCCATTTCACTCATAATTACTCATATCCTCTTCATTTCACACATTTGTAATTCATTTTTCATAACTCTTAGAGAGATGAGTGGTAAGAGCTACAACCCATCCCATCCATTCACTATAGAGGAAGAGAGAAGGAGAAAAGCCATTCTAACCCATAGGCTAGCCTAGCTATACCCAAACCCTCTTGTCATCTCAGCTACCTGGTGCAACTCCAGCCTTTTCCTCAAACCTTGTGATAGCTCATTCATTAACCACCATCCAAGCCATAGATCAAGCTGCATTCATCTTTTTCACCTCATATTTAGCATTTGCATCATCACATCTCTCTCAACCCCTATGCTTATGTAGTCTACTAAAGTGTATACTTTGTAGCTTGCCAAAATTTCTAAATTCTGTTACATCAAAAACTTGAATCGGCCAAACCATTTTCCTTTAATTTTTTTATTTTTTTAAAATAATTTATTATCAGCTCTTAGGTAAATATATGCTAACAAATTGCCTTCATCAAACTCTCAGTCCCAATTTGAGTTGGGCACTCATTATTCATTCATTAATTTCTTTATTTTGGTCTCTCTTAGGTAAGCAAGTGTTGGCGGATAGCCTTCATCGATCTCTCACTCTCAATCCTGAGTTGGATGCCCATATTCTATTCATTCGTTTTCTTTCTTTCCGTATCTTTCTAGTAAACGAGTGTTGGTAGATCACCTTCATTGATCACTCACTCTCAATCTCAAGTTAGACACACATAATTCATTCATTACATTTTTAGACACCCTAATGATGAATTGTTCACGTCCAGGCGGGGCTGTATGATGAACGACCCACTTTGAAGGTTTGTCCCATATGATGGATGGTCCACATCAAAGGTGGGCTCTACACGATGGACGATCCACATCAAAAGTCCAACACAATGTATGACCCAATCCAAGGTGAGAGGCATGGAGAGGCACACTTTGTTGGAGATGGTATTGTTGAAAATTTAAAAAACTATAGCAAATACCTATAAAAAAAAAACTCTTATTTGAATATTTTAACATATGTGATTATTTCAAATAAGAGCCTTTTTGGGTCATGAAAATTTTCTTTTACCCAACAAGCTTATTGTAAAACAATTAATCGGACAAAAAGTCTTAATTATCTAGCTCTTATTTAACATAGGGAAGGGTGTGATAAGGAAGATCACACTGTCTATCTCAAGTGGGCAAAACCTTGAATTCATAATATTATTCTTGAATCCACATGGAACAAAGGAAAATTCAAAATTTTTATTAATCAACAATGTTAAAACTTTATGATTACATCACTTATAAAGTAAAGAAAAACTCTAATTAGGAGTTCTAATTCAACTAAAATGAAATTTACTAGAAACATAAAAATTTACTAAAAACAAGATTTCTTAATTTTTATTATATAGGATAATTACTGACATGAATGACCAATTTACAGTTCACACCTTGACCGCCAATTCTCTCTAGAGGTGTACATGAACCGAGCTAGCTCGGTTAGCTCGACTCGAAAAAGCTCGATTTGACTCGGTTCGAAGCTGAGTTCGAGCCAAGTTGAGCTGATTTTTTTAAGCTCGAAAATGAGTTCGAGCTGAGTTCGAGCTGGCTCTAGCTCGACTCGACTCAGATCGAACCTAGCTCGATTCGAACTCGGATCGAACCAGTTCGGTGACTCGGTTACTTTGATATTGATGTTGCTCACCAAGTGTTTGATGAAATGACTTAATGGAGTGTCGACTGGTGGCAAGAAAGGCATGTATATGAAACAAATACTATTTTTTTTCTTGATTTTTATGTTGCTTAGAAGGTGTTTGATCAAATATCTTTAAAACCATGCTGTTGTTTTACATACAGTGGGATTTTGAAGGTGCAATCCAAGTGTTTGTGAAAATGCTACACAGGTGAACTCGACTCGAATTGGCCCGAGCTGCTGACCAACCGAGCCGAGTTGACCAGTCAGGCTCGAGAACCGAGCTAAGCCGAGTTCAAGCTGCGACTCTATGTACACCCCATTACGTCATGCCCTATGTAGGGCCGACCCCAAATTTGAGGGACTAGGTTCGCTTCCATTCAAGCTTCTTTTAGTCCATCTATGCCGATAATAAGTCTATTACCCACTACATTATTATTATTATTAGAGAAACTTTTATTGGATTAAATAAAAGATGCCAAATGGACCTTTAGCTATTTCAATATCTACTTTATTCATATTCCTCCAATCTAAACGATCATAGATACACGGGGCCAGGAAAATGATAACTATAGTGAGATTGTGACCATGGCACCCGCCTTAACGTCTTTCTTGTATATCCTAGTTGCCATCATTTTGCCAACTCATCTCAGTCCATCGGACTCAAATGAAGCTGATCCAAATCTCAAGTGCATTGCACCACATGAAACAGTGGCGATCAAATGCCCAATGTTTAAAAAGTCTTGGATTAAGTTAATATTTATGTTTTTCGTCCGTCCAAGTCTCATGTGACCTTATCAACAGGTTGGATGGAAAATAAAAATTGCATGAGTCTTAGGTGCGCATTCAATCACAATTGTTTCTTATAGTGTGGTCTACTTGAGATTGGGATCTGCTTCATTTTTGGATGGTGCCCTAAAATGAGCAGGCAAACCGGTTGGATTAGGGCCATTCATCATGTCACACGCCGTGATTTTGTGTAATCTATTTGTTTCATGGCATATATTAATTGGACCACTTGTGGTACGCTCAATATGTGCCTTCCATTTTCATTACTATGGGATGGGTGGTTGTGATCACCCAACGAAAGTGATCTTTTACAACGTTGGGGGATCAATGGTGGGACCCACATGATGGATGGCCTACATGGATGATTAGATCTTCGCCATCAATTTCTGGGACCAATGAGGATCATTCAACAAATGTGATATTTAAAGAAGGCTATAGGTGATGAGACCGTTTTGTAGCATCATCTCTTAGAGCATTCTGCAGAAGAATTGTTAGAAATTTAATAGTATCTTGTACACGACGGAGGATAGAAGAAAATAATAACGAAATGATTAGATCTTTCGGGTTCAAGGCTCGACTTGAATAGTCAATTTCTCAAGACAGATTTGCTGCCCTTTTTCTGGAAATTCCAGCAAGTGCAAACGAAGGAAATCTGCAAATTGTCTTCAGGATACAATGAACTCTCAATCCAATTTTCAACACGAAAATTTGCACATTTAAGCGTTGAACAGATCTCTAGTTTTGACACCGATATGCCTTAAAACGTTCAGAAAAAAAAAACTCAGCAAGAGATTAGATCGGAGTAATTGCACAGAAAATGATATAATCTTGAGGATCAAGAGTCTTATCTTCTGAATTATAGTATCCAGGATTTATATCAATTGAAAGGTTATGGATTTCTTCATGAAGAGGTGCTAAAGAGCCTCTTCAAGAAATCCATACTCAGTCACAGCAAATAATTGCCTTTTCATGAAAGGACATGACTCTGTCCTATGACAGTTATTTCTGTACCCATTCATACAGGAGCAGTTATCTAACAAGAAAAACTGTATCCACATAAGCGACACATGGCATAGGTGCAACATGTACAATCATGTCACAATTACTCTCAATAAACAAAAAATGTAATAAACATCAGGGTACCATGGCCTAAAAAATATGAACTGAGTGCCAAAAAGACTAAGGCTCTCATAGTTCCTTGCGACGATGCGCACGTGCGAAGTGCTAAGTGCGCCTAATAAAGTGTCCTACAGCCCATACCACGCGTGCATGTGCATGGACGGTGCTTCGCACCATCCTCGAGGAGATTTGAACCCTGGTTGCATAAGCAAAAAGTCATTCTCTTACCGACTAGCTAAACACACTATTTATGGAAAGTTTAAATAATTAATATATTTATTTACTTTCTAAAAATAACTTTTATTTTTTGAAATTTATTTTTATTCTAAAAACACAACAATCCCCCACAATTTCAAAAAATAAAATCAGATTCTTGAACGAATAGTATATCGGTATAAATAGG
The DNA here is from genome assembly GCA_030180095.1 of Magnolia changhungtana. Taxonomy (NCBI): domain Eukaryota; kingdom Viridiplantae; phylum Streptophyta; class Magnoliopsida; order Magnoliales; family Magnoliaceae; genus Magnolia; species Magnolia changhungtana. Next base: position 11,244,053 of record JASAUF010000662.1, read on the forward strand.
TGCATAAGTAAAGGTATCTTTTGAATTTGAACCTTTACTTTAGTGTATACGTATTAAAGTTATGTCAGGTACTTAGTGACCCATTAGTCTTGAACTAAGGACCTTATACGACTCACCGGACACATAACACACATCTATTCATATATAACTGGAGATCTAAAAGTTCGCACATTTCTGGCCTTATGCGTATCCTTATTTCATGAGTATTCTAGAGATGATCCCAATTTCTTCAAAAGCGGCCTCACTTCTCTACTCATATAGGTAGATCTATCAAAAATGATTTTGCTTCATTTGAGCAAAGTTTGCTTATAAATCTATTAAGAGTTAGTACTCGAACTCTTATGAAATGCAGAAATTAAACGCTAGACTTTTTAGGAATGAGACTCAAATTTTCTTTTTCTAGTGTATATTTCAGTCACATACTTGACTTGTTTGTCCCTTTGAACCTAGCCTATATTTCAAAACATAGGTAGGGTTGCCATCAAGAGTGAAAGTTATATCTTTATGGATCTTAGTCTCATTCCTTTAGTGGTTCTTCTTATTTGATCTTTTGATAAACCTTTTGTCAAGGGATCTGCTAAGTTCAGGATGGATTTAACATATTCTACTGTGATTATTCCATCTCTGAGCAATCCCTTAACAAAGTTATGCCTTAGACCTAGATTTCTAGACTTACCATTATAAGTCTTACTCATAGTACGACAAAGAGTAGCCCGACTATCACAAAAGATAGATATGGCAGGAGTAGGTTTTGGCCAATACTGGATTTCCAACAGTAGGTATCTTAGCCATTCACCTTCTTTACAAGCAGCACCAAGTGCAATAAACTCAGTTTCCATTGTAGAGTGAGATATACACATTTATTTCTTACATGCTCATGATATTACTCCTCCTCCAATAGTGAATATCCAGCCACTTGCAGATTTAGATTCTATGCTATCTGCATTCCAGCTTGCATCGCTGTACCCTTCAAGTACAACGAGATATGATTTATAATGCAGTGCATAGTCTATGGTTCCTCTTAGATACTTTAAAACTCTCGATATCGCATTCCAATGTACTTGTCCTGAATTACTGGTATACCTGCTTAGCATTCCTATGGTGAATGCTATATCGGGTCTAGTGCAATTCATTGCATACATTAAACTCCCAATAACACTCGCATATTCTTGTTATGCTTTACACTTATTAGTATTTTTAACCAATTTAATACTTGGATCAAATGGAGCTGAAACCGGTTCACTATCATAATGATTAAACTTCTTTAACACTTTCTCTAGGTAATGAGATTATGTTAAGGCTATTCCATCATTAAGATTATAAATCTTAATACCTAATATTACATCGATTTCCCCATATCCTTCATGTCGAAGTTGGTACTTAGAAACTTTTTTGTTTCTTTCACACAGTCCTCATTTAGTTCAAATATTAGCATATCATCTACGTATAGGCAGATAATGATTTGACCTTTAATATATATGCACTTATCTGCTTGGTTTACTCTAAAACCATTAGATTGTACTACTTAATCAAACTTCTCATACCATTGTTTAGGAGATTGCTTGAGCCCATAGAGAAATTTGACCAGTTTACACACTTTCTTCTCTTGCCCAGGTTGAACAAACCCTTCAGGTTGTTCCATATAAACTTTCTCATCTAGATCACCATTTAAGAATGTCGTTTTGACATCCATTTGATGGATTACTAAGTGATGAATTGCTGCAAGAGCAATTAAAATCCTAATGGTAGATATACGAGCAACAGGAGCATATGTATCGAAAAAATCAATACCTTTCTTTTGTCTAAATTCTTTGGCTACCAATCGAGCTTTAAACTTATTTATGGTTCCATCAGGATTGAACTTTCTTTTAAAAATCCACTTACATCCTATAGGCTTTGAACCTGGTGGAAGATTGATCAAACACCATGTATTATTGGAAACTATGGAATCCATTTCATCGTCTATGGCTTCCCTCCAAAACTATACATCAGGAGATGAGAGAGGTTCACTAAGTGTCGATAGATCACTTTCAATGCTTAGTGGTAGAGTAATCTCCTTTCTTATTTCATTTCTATCCCCTTCTATAAGAAATATATAGAAATCTGGGCCAAAAGATGTTTCTTTTCTTGCCCTTTTCGATATTCTTGGTTCATTTCCTTCTGGATGAGTGTTAGATTTATCATGAAAGTTGTTATGCTCTTCGTTCATTGGTTCTATTATATTTTCATTAACCTGTCTTTTTGTATGATTATTTATATAGTCTTTGTATACTATATTTTCAAAAAATATAGTATCCCTAGACTCTATAATCATATTTTTGTCTGCAAAAGAAGTTTGTTATAGAACCAGGAATCTATATACGGGACTATGAATCCCATAACCCACAAAAGCACACCTGATTCCTCTAGGACCTAATTTTACTCTCTTAGAATCAATAATTCTGACTTCTGCTATACTTCCCTACACTTTGAAGTAATGAAGATATGATTTCTTCTTTTTCCATAATTCATATGGGGAGATATCCAATTTTTTTTTGTGGGATAACATTTAGAATACGGTTTGCTGTTAACAATGCTTCCCCCCATAAATTTAGTGGTAATCCAGAATTTAATATCATACAGTTGATCATCTCAACTAATGTCTTATTTTTGCGTTCCGCTAGGCCATTTTGTTGAGGTGTGTAAGGTACTATAAATTCATGGATTATACCATTTGATTCACAGAAGTCGTTGAATTCATTAGAAGAGTACTCACCCCCTCTATCACTTCTGAGGGCTTTAATCTTTACACTCAACTGATTTTCCACTTCGGCTTTATAAAGCTTAAACTTTTCAAAGGCTTCATTTTTAGATTTTATCAAGTATACATAGGAAAATCTAGTGAAGTCATTGATAAATGTGATAAAATACATTTTTCTTCCACGAGTTAAGGTATTATTTAAATCACAGATATCGGAATGAATTAACTCCAAGGGTTGTGATTTTCTCGTGCCAGTCCCAAATGGTTTTCTGGTTATTTTAGAATGGGCACACACATCACGTTTCCCTTCTTGTTGAATTTCATGATTTGGTATAAGGCCGAGGATCATTATTCTTTTTATTGAATGATAATTAACATGACCTAGTCTAGCATGCCATAAAGATACAAAATCTACTATATAAACGGAAATATCATCATTATTATTAATATTCAGTTTAATCATACCATTACATGAATATCCTTTGCCTATAAACATACCATTATTGGTGATAACCAACTTATCAGACTCAATCACTATTTGAATCCTCTCTTATTAAGAAGATCGCCTGACACTAGATTTTTAGACATGTTAGGTACATGCAATACATTTGTTATAACGCCCTGAAAATCGGGGGTCGTGCATACACTCGACTCCCGAGTTCCCAAGTGTTACTTATCATCATTTTTATGATTTTATGATTAATTAAGTTTAAATGCGCAACTGGGAATTACTGGAAACATGAATCGCAATTCACAACTAGTCTACTGAGATGAAGGAGTCTAATATATACAAGTCCAAATTAATATAAATGGGTTGCCCAAGGCGTTGCCCAACAAAATCACAAAACTATATCCAAAAGGAATGATGAGCTGAGTCCAACACTCAGCGATCCAGTCCACTCGCAAACTCTGCGGCGAACTGCCCATCGACTGGAAATAGGACAAGTCGTCCTCCTCATCCAAGCTCATGCCGCAAGGGTCCTCGTACTTGGCATCACTTGCAACTACTGAAGAGTCTGGTTGGTGTTTTAAAACACCGTCCCAGAGTGGGAGTGAGTGATTAACTTAGTGGGTGCTATTAGTCTTAAGTTACAACAGACATCAATTATACTATGAATTTAATGAAAAACAGTCATTCATAAACACCTATCTAATCTTATTAATGCTCATGCATGATAGATGATATGATGCATGCCCTCGCCACAACTCTCCCTCAAGCGACTCCGTCTAACGATCGCGCATGTCAACACTCCCTCAGAGCGACCTCGACTGCCGAGTCGCCACCCTAGCTAATGCAATGTAGTGATAATGTTAATCGAGTTCTTAGTTAAGTCCGTTCATCCAACAGATTGGGGAATCTGATACACCCCACATATCAAATGCCCTGAACTAGTTGCGAGACCAAAACCCTGCGATCCGTGATCCCGTCGGGTTCCCCATCCCCGACTTTAAGCACATGGGGAGTGCCGAGAGAAAAGGATCACTCGCGGTCACTACGGGGAGGCGCGTCACCCCACCGTAGGCCGACAGCTCGTACACAGTGTCTCATTCCACCATGCCCGGCTCACGAGACGGTGGATCAGTTTCAATTGGGTTATCGATGGGCTACAACGGTTGTAGAGTGTTCCAGGTTCCATACATGTGTGAGCAAACAGGGTTAACAAGCAAGGTTGGTCAGCCAGTAGACTAAGCCGCATGAGTTCAGGCAAATACGTGATGGACGACATCGGGTACGAGTGACCCATGTAGTCTAACTACTGTCGCCCACACGCACTTGCCCAAATCCGTGGGTTTAGTCTCAAGACGGTCCTACCAACGGAACCACCTTAACTCTCCTTGGTTTCCTGACCAACCCTAGGGTTTGGATGGTGGTCCACGACATGTCAACGGACAGGGTTATCAACTAGCATAATCATCATCATGTTCTCATACACCTCAACATACAATTCAAATTCTCCTAATAAGCAAGCTAACATAATTTATGAGTAAGGGTGCATGTGTGTTGTGTGTGTTGGTGAGGAAGTTGCTCACTTCCTACAACTCATGGAAATAAATTACGCAAGAATTAATGAGGCAGGCATGCTATAGGGCATCATCATATGAGCAATCAAACAAGACATCAACAAGCGATCATCAAATTTGCACCAAGTCATGTGAGAAGCAAGAACAACATCATGTGAGAAAACCAAATAAAACATACAATTCCATACCACTCTAAATAAACATAAATTCCTCAGTTTTCTCTATATTCTCTAAATGTATCAACCAAGCAATCAAAATCATTAAATTCATAATGAAATTGGTGCTAGGCCACCTAACATTAATAGTCCGCACCTTCGGATCGTTGGAGATTCGGAAAACGTCCTAGGAAAGAGGGCTTTGAGGTCGATCGGTCGGAATCCCTAAAACAAACTCTTGCATGTGAGAAATCCAAGCCAATCCTTCTTAATACATGGATTTTCAAGAAGAAGGGGTGAAGAATCTTACCTAGACGGCCCACGGACGATCGTTGAAGTTATGGTGAAGAGTTTCCTTTGGAGAAAGGATAGAGAGTTGCAAGTTGAGCTTCCTTGGGCCCCAGTTCCAACCACGCACTCCTTTCCTTTCTTCTTCCTCTCTCTTTCTCCTTCTTTCTCCTCTTTCTCTTCTCCCTTTTCTCTCATATCTCTTCCCTTTCTCTAGGGAAAAATTCGTATGGGGAGAGGGGTGCCCTAAATGAGGCCCTTTTCTAACGCCAGATTGGGTGGAAATGGCCCCAAGTGTTGGGCTTTTACTATACTAAACTTATGGGAGGGTCTTTTTAAGTTCTAGGGCCTACTATGGGGTGTACAAATTGATACACGCCGTAGGATAGTTGGCCCTAATGATGATCTACGTATGGATATGATCGGCCCGCCATTTGGATGCGTCGATCGACAGATATGATTAGAAATCTGTTCAACGGTCACCGATAGTGGATCGGGGCCGCGGTTATACGGATATGAGCAGGGAAATATCCTTACTCCATAGGTAAAGTTTGGTCGTAAACCGACGGTCCAAAATCTTCAACTTTGCATAAGAGGGGACGACCCAATTCACTTAAGTTTCAGCTCATTTCTTTAGCGTATTTGCATTTCTCATGCACTAGTCCTTTGGCTCAAGTTGAGCGGTTTTGGGCACTACCCAGGTCTGACTCCCACGATGGACGTCGAGCCCAGCAAGACGGACATTATTCTATAATTTTGGGACTAGTGGCCTACCAACGAGCGGTCTAGAGCTTGTTTGGGAAAATCGGGGCATTTTTGGAATAAATTTGGTAGTGAGATTTCTCGTGGGCAATGATAAGGGTTTGGATTAACTATGTTCATAGTGTGGCCTATTTATAACTAGTGGAAGTGGAGATTTGGTCATGCTTACTCTAAACCGTCGGTTTTAGGCTAAAAGAGTAATGGGGTTGCCTTGATGGGTCTTTGGTAACGAAATTTATAGGACAGGGGCTTCATGGCCTGATGAAGGGCCATGCAAAGTTTAGGAACAAATGGATGAACGATTATGGGGTTTGATCAAACAGTTCCGATTGTTAAATGGCCCTGTGGGGTCCATTCCGGTGATTAGAGAATCTCTGGTGCCCCCCTAGCCCTGAAATTTATAGGGTAGGTGTTCCATGGCCCGATGAAGGGCCATGCAAAATTTGGGAATGATCGGATATGGGATTTAATAGTACGGGTCTAGTTTGCGATCAATGGTCACCATCCCACGATCGGGTTCCAGATTTCGTGGACGGGCGTAGGCACATACATTAGACCTTCACCGTAAATTATGAAGAAATCCAACGGCTGGAAAGCCCAGAGTCTCGGTTTCTTTAACCAGTGCCAGATTTCAACTATGGCCTTGGGCGGGTTGACAAGTGCTGTTGAAACAGCACGGAAAATCAACTTCTGGGTGTCCAACGAGTCCGTGGTTTGCGATGGACTACAGCCCAGTGAAATCTATGCTTTCCCAAATTTTTACATTTTTCTTAACCTTCATCGGCTGCTGTCGCCGAGTACAAACCGATCATCTGACTTGATGGCCTGCACACGGTCTGATCGTGACTAGACTGGACCACTCGTATATAAGCTAACGTTGAGTGCTAATGGTCAGTATGTGATAATAGAAGTTAATTAAAAAAAAAAAATTTCAAGGATTTTTGGAAATCCAAAACAGTGAAAATCCGGGATGTTACATTTGTTAGTATCAGTCTTTTGCCTGATGTAAACTGAAGCTCTACTGTTCATTTTCCAACAAAGTTCGCATGAACGTTATTACCCATTTTCTCTTCTTATCCAGTTGTTATACTTTCATAGGTCTTGATGATGTTTTGGTCCTTTGATATATGAATGGTTGCACCAGTTTCTAGCCACCATCAACCATCGGATGTTAATGTATTAGCTTCAGTAACCATTGCTACGAGTTGGTCTTCTGCCATGTTAGCCTGAGCTTTCAGTTGTTTCTTCCTGTGTCGACGTTCCTTTATATAGTGTCCAGGCTTATTGCAGAAGTGACACTGCCCTTTTTCTTTCCCTTTTTCTTAAACTCTGTATTTTTCTTTGGGGGAATATATTTGGAGTTTTGAGATTTTTGCTTGTCATCTTCTACTATATTTGCTTTGGAATGATTTTCCGAAGCACTTTTTCTTGTCTCGGTTTCTGGACTCTTCTTCTATACGAAGATGGCGTTGAAGCCCTTCAAGCGTATACTTCCTTTCATCATATTTCAGTTTCTTTTTATAATCAAACCATGACAATGGTAATTTTGTAATTATTATACCAACCAGGAATTCTTCAGGAAGATCTATCGCACCAATCTTCAATTCATCAACCAAGTTCTGTAGTTTGGTTACTTGGGAGAGAATTGGTTGATCATTTTTAAACTTAAAGTAGACATAATTGTCGATCAGAAATTTCTGAGTACTGATTTCTTCAGTTTTATATTTTTGATCCAATTTTGTCTATAAATCTTTAGTAGAGGATATTTTACGGTACGAATTATAGATAGAATTAGAAAAGGCGTTTGAGATATGACCTTTGCATAGAAAATCGTCCTCCTTCCTTTTCTTCTGTTCTGCCTTCACTTGTTCTGAGTCATCGTCTTTTGGCTCAGTCAGAGAAGGCAGATCATCATATAGGATGTAAGATAACTTCAGAGTTGTCAGAAAGAAAAACATCTTCTGCTGTCATCTTGAGAAGAATTGACCGTCGAAACGATCCGGTTGTACAAAGTTTTGGTTCATAACTTGAATGGAATGAATTGCCTCCATTGTGAAAAGATAATAAATCTGTCTTAAATGTTAGAAAATTAATAGTATCTTGTACACAACGGAGGATAGAAGAAAACGATAACGAAACGATCAGATCTTTCGGGTTCAAGGCTCGACTTGAATAGTCAATTTCTCAAGATTCTGAAAATTCCAGCAAGTGCAAACGAAGGAAATTTGCAAATTGTCTTCAAGATACAATGAACTCTCAATCCAATTTTCAACACGAAAATTTGCACATTTAAGTGTTGAACAGATCTCTAGTTTTGACACCAATATGCCTTAAAACGTTCAGAAAAAAACTCAGCAAGAGATTAGATTGAGAGTAATTGCACAGAAGATGATATAATCTTGAGGATTAAGAGTCTTATCTTCTGGATTATAGTATCCAGGATTTATATCAATTGAAAGGTTATGAATTTCTTCATGAAGAGGTGCTAAAGAGCCTCTTCAAGAAATTCATATCTATTCACAACAAATAATTGCCTTTTCATGAAAGGACATGACTCTTTGTCCTATGACAGTTATTTCTGTACCCATTCAGACAGGAGCAGCTATCCAAAAGGAAAAACCGTATCCACATAAGCGACACATGGCATAGGTGCCACATGTACAATCATGTCACAATTACTCTCAATCAACAAAAAAGGTAATAAACATCAGGGTACCATGGCCCAAAAAATATGAACGCCTAATAAAACGCCCAAGCCACGCGCGTGTGTGCGCAGACGGTACTTCTCAAGGAGATTTGAACCCTGGTTGCATAAGTAAAAACCTATTCTCTTACCGACTGGTTAAACACACTATTTATGGAAAGTTTAAATAATTAATATATTTATTTACTTTCTAAAAATAACTTTTATTTTTTAAAATTTATTTTTATTCTAAAAAACACAACAAGAATTTTGTAGTATTGCTGAGTTTGAGAAGTGAGTTGTAGGCCATTCATCATCAATTCCGCACTGCGTATCAAAAACCAAGGCAGTATGCTTGAAATGAGCCACAAACGGCTGTACGGAAAAGAAAAAAGAAAAAGAAAAGAGAAGAAGAGCCACACGTTTTTATTGAATCTGAACGGCTTGATCTTAATTCTCAGAAGTTATATTATAGATTTAAGCTTTGGGACTAGTTTGGGCTTGAGATTGATTGGGTTTGGCTTGGCATTAGTCTAGGCTTATGGTTTAAGGGTTCAAATTGAGTGTACCGGGTTCAGGTTTTATGAGAAGGGAAGCCAGAGCCATCGACCTGAATGGGGTGTCTACAGACCCATCTTGATGTGGGTTGTCCATCAGGTGGGGCCCACTTGATGTGGTCATCCAATATGTGGGGCCACACTTTCATGTGAGCTGTCCATCATGTGAGACCCATTTTTGATGTACACTGTCCATCATGTGGGGTGCACCTTCCATGTGGATCATCCATCATGTTGGGCCACTTTGGATATGAGCCATCCATCATGTAGACCTTGGATGTGAACCGTCCATCAGGTGGGGCCCGCTTGACGTGGACTGTCCATCATGCGGGGCTACACTTTGATGTGGGCCATCAATGTGAGGCCAACTTTGTCCATTACATAGGCCCAACTTAATGTGGACCATTCATCGTGTGGAACCCACTTCGATATGAGTTGTTAATTGCGTTGGCCTTTGATGTGGACTGTCCATCAGCTGGGGCCCACTTGATGTAGATAGTCGATCATGTGAGGCCACACTTTGATGTGAGCCACCCATCATATGGGGTCCACCTTTGATGCAAACCGTGCACTACGTGGGCCCACCTTAACGTGGACCATTCATCATGCAGGGCCCACCTTCAAGTAGGAGGGAGAACAAAAAAAAAAAAAACCATCACCTCCACATCAACGGTCATATTTCCAAGAGCAAAACACGGGGACTCTCTTCCACATGCATAAATGCATAGAGAGAAGCCAACCACAAAAAAAAAAAAAAAAAAAAAAAAAAAAAAAAAAAAAAACGTATTTCCTTCTCCTTTCTTCTTCCTTTTGTTGAGAGAGAGAGAGAGAACCACCTCCTCTCTCTAAACCCAAGCCAACCCAAGCCCAATAACATCTCCACCTCTTCACACAGAGAAAACCACAGATCCAAGAGAGGAATTTTCAAAGAGTGCTACCTGCATATTCATTGTTGACTACAGAAATAATAAGAGATCATTTGGGCAAGAGCAAAGTTGTGTTCAAGATAAACTGTTTAGGTCATACTATCTTGGAAAGGCTATGAAAGGTTCATTTGGCACCTGAGTATCTAGTTTCTAGAAAATGGTTTCCATTGGTGAGGAGTTGACCTTGTATTTGGATCCTGAGAAAGGGTGGGTAATGAATTCTCATATGAATCCATTTGCCAAAATATGCTCTTTTTATTATTCCCATCTTGAAAGTGGGTTACAAAATTTTGCAAAATGGATTTCTATCCAACAGTCATATTTTCAAAAACCATTAAAAAAAAACCATAAAAAGGCTCTCATCTCCCAAGATTCCTCAGAATAGCTTTCAAGTACCCAAACACCATGACAAAATCTCTTCCCTGATGATATGTTTCCTAAAAATAGATTTGCAGTCCCTGTAAGATTCAAGGGACTCCAGAAAACCCTATCATGTTATACTAAGGGCTGGCTATTCTTTTTTTTTTATTTTTATTTTTTATTATCTGTCAAACATACTTAAACACAAGGCACTTGAAGATTACCAATGGAACATGCCGAACATATGGGGTACTTAAACATGACAATTACACAAGTAACATGTTTAACACACAAAATGCATACACATAACATTGTGTTCTACTTCGAATTAGCTTTCCATATCTTTGTTCCACTATTTTCAAAAGACATGTTGTCCTACTTTACCATTGCCTTATTTCATTATAGGTACTTGGTTTTCATGCAGAAATGCTCAAACAAACCATGAACAAACTTGCCTGCCCTGACCATCTTGTGGCAAACACAACTTTTCTTGCATCAAAATGGCAAAAAGTCACTTCTCAATTTAGATTACATGTTCCCAACCTTAACCTTAGGGGCTTCATGAATAGTTCTCTAGTCATGGGTTTGATTGGAGCTTGTACCAAAAAAAAAAAAGAAGCTTGAGAACACCAGCAGCAAACAGTTTAAACATTAGCACATGAACAGATGGCAATGGCATTGCCTAATTCAGAATAAGAAAGACCCCTCAAATTTAAAGTTGCATTCATTTAAATCTAACCTGAAAGCTACCTGCAATTGGGAGCCCAATCCATCAATAACAATGGTAAGAAAGGTAACTAGGATTTGGTTGATTTTGCTGCTTCCACTTCCTCTGATTAATAATAGCAATTCAATCTGACAGCATGCCGAAGGCAAGCAATGCCAAACACCATTGGAATTCAATCATGGTGCCCAAATGATGGGCAAAACAACTTCCACCAAGCAAGAGAGATGGCACCAGATCCTTGAACAAGGAACCAAAATAATCGCAATCCCATAATCAACACGCAGTGGTATACATGATTCAATAGCAACAAGCATCTCAAAACAAGCAAAACGAAATGCTTTACCGCCTCTGAGGAAACCACCGGCCATACAAAAATAAGCTGTTTTCCTTCTATCTTTTGGAAATCTGTAAGCTCAGAACAATATTCCTAAGATATATAATCAGTTGCAATGCCTCACAGAAGATTTCTTTTCTCATGAATATCATCATCATTCCTCCATTAGATGGTCCTCTGTTTGCGGTTTTGAGACTTGGACCTTGATCTTTGGAAGCGTGAGTGAGGGCTCCTGTTGGAGGGCGACAGGAGCTTTGACCATGTGAATGCTTTGTTCCAACTCCTTTGCCGCTTCCTTCTGCTCCTTGGTTCTCTTCCCCTTCATCCTGCAAATTTCCCCGAAGTGTAAGTTCGAATACAACATACATGCATAGATCTGTCTGTGTATGAGAAATGATCATATTTGCAAAATACACAATTCATCTTAATAAACTGGATGGAATGAGATGGAGAAACCTTTGTGCATGGTGTTTGGCCTCCCTATCTACTCTGATTTTATCAATCTTCTTTATGGCCTTCAATGTGTTCTCCGCAAGATTCCTGTCATATCTCTCCGGCCTGTTTCGTTTCCTTTCAAACTCAAAGGTTGAATCCTTGAAAGAAACCAACAACCATCTTATTCATGCAACCATATGTCAAGGCAAAGTTGCAATTTGAGTAGAAGGAAAAAGAATTGTCTTACCTGTGTCATATCCTTTCCATGCAGCCGTCTGTATGCCTTTGTCCATTTTACTTTGCGAGGATTCCTCTTCATCTTAAAGTTTTTGTGGCATTTTGATCGGCAAAACCGGAAAATCTGCAGACAGATGTTCAAGAGAGGCGGATATCATCACCGGGAAAGGCATCCCAGCACTCATGCGAAGTCAGAAACAACACATGAATTAGAATAGATAGCATAGAGAAAAACAAAAGAAATACATGTGAACATATGACAGACACACTCCCTAGAAGCAATGCGCCAACCAGCCTCAAGCTCGGGTAATGGATGGGGGTTGATATCAGACAGGCAGCTTGTCGTCAAAGCTTTGCCATAAATCTTGAAAGCTGACCCCAAATAACTGGGACAAGGCTTATGATGATAAAGGACAATGACGATGGAGATGATGATCATGATGATGTGTGGATGGAATAGCACACCAATGTTTACAAACTTGATTGAGGAGACTCGATGGCATGCTGACTCACATCAAGTTAAAGGAGTAACTCGATTTATTTTCTTTTAATAGGTAACCTACGCCTGAACCCCGAGACCTCAATGTTGATAATACCCCCCCATCTAACATTGACTTACAGGCTTGGACCCAGAAACGTGGTTTTTTCTTTCTTTCTTTCTTTTTTTTTTTTTTTTTTTTTTCTTTTTTCTTTTTAATACATAGGCTGGGCTTGAACCCTAAGAACTCAATGTGGATGCACACCATCTACCATTGAGACTCAGTAACTTGGTTTCTTTAAAACACAGGAAAGAAACAAAGAAAATACTCAGTAGTCAAAGAACTCAACACAGGACTCAAGACCGATCAAGTGCTCCAAAGACTTGAATGGGGAATGCTTACATGGTACCCGTATGATACCACCACTATCAGTGCTGGTACCAAGTTAATAGCATTTGAATCTCATACATGTATGACATCCAACTTGTCCAATATGTTGGCCCCCATCATGAAGATTGCCCAGTGTAAAACCAGGTCAATCCACCTGTCAGGTGGGCCACACTATAGAAAACAATGGACAACCACCCATCATACACACATGGCCCACTTGATAAGTGGATTGGATGGATGCCTTTTTCTACTAGGAAGAGATCCTCAAAAAAACGTGTGCGTAGAGATAGAGAGAGAGAGAGAGAGAGAGAGAGAGAGAGAGAGAGAGAGAGAGAGAGAGAGAGAGAGAGAGAGAGAGAGAGAGAGAGAGCCTTACCGTCGCATCATTGCGAACATATTGGATACCGTGCCCTGGATAAATAGTGGAGGAGCAGAACCAACACTTCTCTAACCTCATTGTCTTTCCAAGTCGCACAAAACTGGCCTCTGCCAAGCAAAGGAAAATCAAATGACAAAACAGAGAAATGATTGCCCACACGCATGCATTTATTTACTTATAGTTGATTGGAGTCTACAAGGCCCTGAAATGCACATAACAATCAGACATTTTTTTAACACACGCGCACACAACCCCACACACTCACACCGTAGTGGGATTTCACGACCTATGGGTACTCGAACCCTTGACCAGGTGTTGAAACTCCTTAGAGTCTACCACCGAAGCAAGAGTAAGGACCCACATAACAAGCAGACATGCTCAGCCATGTAGCGAGACAAAGACAACCACATCTAGCCACCTATTCACAGGTCAAGATCCCACCTAGGGCCCATTTCATGTTATGCCATAAAGGCCGTTACGTAAAGGTAATGGTGGCAAACGTTACACGTTATGGGGTCATAAAGGTCGTAATGGACGTTACAGATAAAATGACCCGTAAAGGCCGTTACAGCCCCCGTAACAGCCCGTTACGTCCCCTCTAAAAGCTATAATGGCCCCCGTTACAGGGCTGATACAGGTTTTTTGTTTTTTTTTTTTTTTCAATAGAAAAAGAAGAAGAGAGAGACTGTAACAACCATTACAAGGGCCGCAACGGCCGTTACAGCCCGTATTGTAATGGTAACAATGGTGGCCGTTACGGCCACCATTACCGTTACAGAATACCTTGGCCCATTTCTGACATTCCCATATCCTGAAGTGCCCCTACAGTGGTCGATTGACCAATCACTGACCAACTAAATGAGGTTTCTATGGGCATGCAACTCGGTTTCACATTCATCTAAAATAAAACTGGTGTTTGGATGTCACCTATTGTTCAGTTCTCTCCCCCCTCCCCCCTTTTATCTTTCTATTTTTGAAGAAAAACACTTTTTTGAGAGGCAGTGATGACTGTGTCTCACACATGCTAATATGTGCCATGTATTTGAAATCTGAACCGTCCATCTAACTCGATATCAAGAAAACCAGTTTCTGGCAAAATTTCTGTCCCATTGGATGCCTAGGAGGGCACTCTTAGTTCGAATTTGGTGTGCATTCAATGGGCACTGTCACCCATGACATGAGAAAAATGGATCAAAAACTCATTTTTAGTGGCACCGTAACATACCCTAAGGGCATGTTTGGATTAATGGAATGGAAAGGAAAGGAAACACCATTTCCCATGAAACTAACTTTCTGTTGTTTGTGAAGCCTTTCTTTGTGGGAAAAACCATTTCCCACTTACTTTTTTTCATTGGAAAATCAAGAAATTTATTTTCTCACCTCCACTCCTAAGGAAGGCATTTTCTAATGATGGAAGGAGAACGAATTTTTCAAGAGTTCAACACAAATGTGTCATAGACCATCTTCAATCACCTCTCATGTGCCATTTTCCATCTTTGGTTATCACCCAAATGTGCCATTATGCCACATGTGCCTCCATCCCTCTTCTCTTGTACCTCACATATGCAACCCACATGCGCTAGTGCCTAGTGTCCCACATGAGCTACCATCCATCTTGTCTCGCACCCCACATGTGCAAAGCGTCCCACGTGCTAAAGTGTCACATGTACCACCACCTATCTTCTCTTGTGCCCCAATGGGCAAAGGTCCCATGCGGTAATGTGAGACATGTATCACCATCCATCTTCACTTATGCCATTAATGTGCAAAGCAACCCACATGTGCCAATGTTTCACCTGCCTTCAGTCACCTTCAATCGCTCCACATATACCACATATGCCAATGTGCCAATTGTGCACAAGTGCTACCCACTAGCTTTAAGTGTGCATGTGTCAAATGTGCCAATTGTACACAAGTGTGACCCACTGGCTTTAAGGGCATGTGTCAAATGTGCCAAAGTGTTTCTTGTGCCACATGTGCCACCATACAGCTAAGCACATGACACGTGCCGCAATTTAGCTTCAAGCACCCCACATATGTTGTGAATGCCACATGTGCAGCTGTCCACTTTCTAGCATCCCATGCGCCAAATGTGTTAATCTGGCACATGCCAATGGTTATTACTTATTAGGATTTTTTTTCCAAGAAAACTTCTTTTTTTGGCAAACAATAAATTTGAAAATAGGTCTGACATTTCTAGGAAAATCTTGTTGAAAACATACAGGGATAACTATGTTTACCTTCCCCCAATTCCCCAGAAATAAGATTCCTGAGAAACACTATTTCCTTTACGATGCTTTTCACAAATCCACACAGGGCCTAAAAGTTAAATTGGATCGGAAAATGCAAATATTGATGCATGTTTGATGTGATAATATGCTGATTTTTTCTGGAATTTCAAAGAGCAATGACTATATAATGCTAATTAAGTATGAATTATGAAGGCAACTATAATTCAGAGACCATCTTTCACAATATTAGCAGCCCGGTTACAATGCAATAAACATAACATGTATGACAATGTGGCACTTGTGCGCGAGATCGTGGCCATGTACCAAGCGTGGCTCAACAAGAACATGTACAGTCCAAGGTCCACACTGATCCATACTCCAGGTGGGTGGTACTTGTGCAGGTGCTTCTTCTAACTGTCCATTTTCCTAGTAGGCTAGTACAAGCGTGGCCAACCTGATCAGTGGATTTGACTTTATGAGCCAGGACTACTCACAATTGAACCCACCTAATGATTGACCTGGATCACTCAAACTAGTGCAGTGATTCACCTCTTCAATCTCTCCTCAAAGGAGTCGTGATACAATTCTAATGAAACTAATAAAGTGGAAATGATCGAATTGCAGTTACCATCCTTAAGGCATGTCTGGTTGCTACTCCTTTTTCCGTTTTTGAACCATATTTCAATGGAAAGCAAAATCTGAAAACTTAGTTCCAAAACCTATTTTTATTTGCAAATGTTGTTTAGATGGCATTGTCCGTTTTATATATTTTCGTACAATGTTGTTTAGAGGTTGTTGTTTTGAAATAAAAGAAAAAAAATATTTTGCTAAAATAATGCCACATGATGCATTATTAACATAAATAATGCTGCATGATGCATTATTAACATAAATAATGCCATGGTTAGGATTATCCGATCAAATTGACCTTTAAGAGGGATGGGCAACCAACGGTGGTTTATGTGGGGCTCACATAATTGACAGTCCAAATCACTAATCGAACTTACCATGGTCTAGTAAATTCAGGCTGTCTATTTTCATAACCATTGATCATATGGTTAGGATCATCATCCATTCAAAAAAGTTTTTTTTTTTTTTTTGTAGAAGGATAGACAACCAAAGGTGAGCCCAACGTGATGGACAATTCAATTGATAGTTGGACTTCTATCATGATTAATATGGACTATCCATTTTCGATCCATGATTAGATGGTTAGGATCCTAATATCAAAGAAACTTTCAATAGGTAATACTAATAAAAGGTTGACCCCACATGATGGACGACATAAACCATTAATTGGACATTCTTTAGTGTAATAAATATGGCCCTTCATTTTCCTAGGCATCGAACAAATGGTTAGGGCCATCAAACCAAAGTGGCTTGTAGAAAGAATTGGCAATGAAGGTCGGGCCCATATGATAGATAGTTCATATCAATGATTGGGCCTCCATTCTAACCAGTAAGACCTTCCACTTTTTCAACTCTTGATAGGATGGTAAGGAGCATCCAATTTAACGTGTTATTGAGATGGATTACTAGCCAAAGCTAGGTCCCACGTGATAGACAGGCGCAAATCATTACATTGGACCTTCTCTAGTATACTAAATATGTTCCATCCATTTTCCTAGGCATTGATCAAATGGTTAGGGCCATCATACAATGAGTTTTAAGAGAGAGACTAGTAATGAAACATAGCGCCCACATGATGGACATTTTCTTAGGCATTGATAAGATGATTAAGGCTGTCGGATTAAAGTGACTTCTAAGAGATTGACAATTGAAGGTAGAGCCCACTTGATGGCCAGTTTATATTAATTATTGGGCATCTATTCTAGTCAACAAAGGAATCCATTTTCCTAGTTGTTGGTCAGATGGTTTGGAACATCCAATCAATATATTTTTTTGAAGGGATTGCTAATTAAAGATGGATGAAAATGATGGATGGTCTTATTATTAAGTAGACTCTCTCTAGTATTATAAACATACCCTGTTCATTTTCTAAGGCATTTATGATCTCTGTGGGGTGTTTAATACTTAAGGCAAATGGACTCATCTTCAAGGTGAATGATCACCAAAGAATATTGTTGAAATGGCAGCAAATGGTTTCATTAGAATGTTGAAATCGGTTTCACAACATACAACTTGTTCATTGTGACCAATGGTTACCATAAAAATCACTAATTATTACTCAACACGTACATTTATCATCTTGTAGCAACTCCTTGTCTCTAAGGATGTCAGAGAGCTTTACAAAGACATTTTTGCCTATTATGAATTGTTCTCGTGATAAATCATCACGACGGTATAAAACATACTACATAAAATGTGCTCTATTAAATTAAAAAGAGATGCTCAAGCACAACTGGTTGGACATCCAACTAGTTCCTGTAATTTAGGGATTTATCAATGTCAATAAATATTCCCAAGCGAACATTTATTTGACGATAGTTTGGAAAAGGGGCCGTGGCTCAACTGGGCCCCATTGTGGCGTTAACGTGAAGTCCACCTCGATCGTTAGGTGCATTGCCCTATGTCAAACCTGACGCTCGAAAATTATCCCCATTGACCACATTATTGGAGACAATGTACAGGGAAAAGTTCACCCTCCAAACTTTTCCCTTGGTGTGGCCCACTTGGATTATGTATGGGCCTGATTTTGGCATCCAGGCCTACCTTTTGGTACGACATCTAATGATTGGAGTGGATTTCACATACTCACCAGAGTGGGCACTATAATAAAGGGTGGATGTCTCTCTCCCAACTATTTCCATTGGTGTGGCCACCTGAATAATAGTCAGCCTGATTTTTGGATTTGGGCCCAACATGGGATTACACATCTAATGGTTGGAGTGGATCTCACATACAAATCATGGTGGGCCCTGTCAAAAGCAAGGGTGGGTGTCCATCTCCTGCCTATTCTAAGAAAACCAACTACCTCACCTAATTTAAGGGATTAATTAATGTTAATAAATGTTGGCTGAGAAGAGTTATTTAAACCTCACTTTGCAAAAGGGGTCGGTAGCTCGCGTGGGCCTACTGTGGTGTTAATGTTAAATCCACCCCGACCATTAAGTCCGTCACCCCATGTTAGACATAGGGTCCAAAAATCCACCCCATCCATGATTCAGGTGGACCACAGGATTGGAAATAGTGAATTAGAAAAAGCTTGCCCTCCAAATTGTTTCCCTTGGTGTGGCCTACTTGAATCACGAATGGACCTGAATTTTGGGTCCTAGGCCTACATTTTAGTGTGGCATCTAATGGTTGGAGTGAATTTTGTATAATCATCATAATGAGCCCTGTAAAAATCAAGGGTGGACATCTCTCTTCCAATTGTTTCCCTTGGTGTGGTCCACCTAAATCATAGGTCAACCTGATTTTTTTTTTGCTTTGGACCCAACATATATTACACATCTAATGGTTCACAGTGGGTCCCGTCAAAAATCAAGGGTGTGCGTCCTGTAGAATTCCTTTTTACAGGATGGACTATATGTTAAGGTCCAACCGTCAAATAACGTTCAACCTTTCATGTGTATATGATATCCAACCTGTCTAATAGGTTGGCCCATCATGAGCATCTCCTTCTAGAAAGCTCCCCAACAACCACACATTGAGTGGACTAGACTTTTGTTTCGCTATTTACCAATGTCTAAATGTTATTTTATATGGCGTGGACCACTTGATTTGTACATACTATGACTATTGCACTAGGTGACCCTCACGGTGGGGCCAACCTATTGGAAGGGCTAGATTTCACATGCATATAATACTTTGGAAATTCTTATATGGCTGGATTGTAGCTTGTGGTTCAATTGGTTGGACTAAAGAATTCCACTTCTTGGAATGTATCATTGTTTTCTTGTAATAGGTAGGAGATGGACACCCACACTTGATATTTACAGGGCCCACCTTGATACAACCATTAGATGTGTAATCCCATGCAGGGGCTAGAGCCAAAAAATCAGGCTGGCCTGTGATTTAGGTGAGCCACACCAATGGAAACAGTTAGGAGAGAGACGTCCACCATTGATTTTTACAGGGCCTACCGTGATAAGTATGTGAAATGCACTCCAACCATTAGATGCCACACCAAAATCTAAGCCTAAGGCCCAAAAATCAGGCCCATATGTGATTCAAGTGGACCACACCCAGGGAAAAAGTTTAGAGGGTGATCTTTTCCATGTACACCATTTCCAACCATGTGGTCCACCTAAACCATGAATGGGGATGATTTCTGAAACCTAGGTCTACCCAGTGTTCAAGTTGTTGGTATCGCTACAAGTTTCGCTGGCTAGAGATAAAGATATAATATCGTTATCGCCGATAACCGGAAATGTGGAAAAAAATGCGAAAACATGAAGATAACGGTGAAAATTTTTAATGAAACTTCAGGACATGCCTAAATACATATATTTGTATATTTATGAATTAAAAATTTGTAAAAAAATACATTAAATAATAAGTTTTCATTTAAGGGGGTAAAAAAAGCATACATTTTCATAAAAAATTACTCTAATAATAACCACAATAAATTTATCTAAGTTTCAAGTGGACCACACCATATGAAATAGTGGGAATAATGATTTCCACCATTGAAATCTTCATAAGGGCCCAGTGATGTTTATTTGTCATCCAACCTGTTCATAAGATCACAGGGACATGGATGGATAAAAAAAACAGAAATATCAGGTTGATACAAAACTTTTGTGGCCCCCAAGAATTTTTCAATGGTAAACATTCAATTCACATAGTTTTATGTGGTGTGGTCCACCTAGGCTTTGGATATGCTTCATTTTTTGGCTCGTGCCTTAAAATCATTTAATAAAATGGATGGACAGTGTGGATCAAATACATAAATTACAATGGGCCCACAGAGTTTACTCAGTATGCAATCCACTTCCGTTGTGGCGCAATTTGTATGAATCTCAAAACTTACCTAGGTAGGTGGATCGGGAGGCGGAATGGCTGGTGTACCTCACACTAGCTATTGATGTCGGCAAGTAACGAGTGGGTTTGATTATGAGGTATGTCTTATATCCAAACCATTCATCCATTTGAATAGCTCGTCTTAAGGTTTTAGACGGAAAAATTAGACAGATGTAACTATCAAGTGGACCACACTGCAAAAACCAGTGGGGGGATTGAACGTCTACCATTGAAACCCTTAAACCCTTTTTAGGGTCACAAAAGTTTTGGATCAATATGAAAATTGTTTTTCCTCTTCATTCAGATATTTGTGTTTTTAATGGACAGATTGGATGCAAAATAAACATTACGGTGGCCCTGCAAATTGTTTAATGGTGAAAATCATTATCTCTGCTGCTATCTATGGTGTGGTCCATATAATTTTTGGATATGGTTCATTTTTTGGATAATGCTCTAAAATGAACTCTAAAAACAGATGAACGGTGTAGATATAATAAATACATCACTGTGGGGCCAATGTAACTTTGATCTCCTTTGAATAGTTCGTACAACTCGGAACTCGAGGAGCGTCAGTGCTCGTCTTTGCACGACACGTACCTACAGCAGCTATATAGTTGGTGTGAGGTACACGAGCCAATCCACTTCCCATCGATCCCTAACTGTGGGATCCACATAATGTACCTTAAATCTGCACCGTCCATCATATATGATGGCTTATTTTACTTCGTGAACCGAAAAATGAACCAGATTCAAATCTTCAATGGACCACACCATAGGAAACTGTGTGAATTGAACGCATATCATTAAAAACTTCCTGGTGACCACAGAAATTTTGAATCAAGCTGATATTTATTTTAACCCTTCATCCATGCCTTTTTATATTTACAAAATGGTTTGATACAAATAAACATCACTGTGGGTCCTAAGAAGGTTTCAACGATGAAAATCATTATTCTCATTGTTTCTTGTGGTGTGGTCCACTGGAGCTGTGGATATGATTTAATTTTGGGATTTACCCCTAAAATGAACTAGAAAAATGAATGGACGGCGTCGATCAATCACATACATTCACGGTGGGCCAGAGAGTTTACTCAGTACGCTGAAGCGCACCATGCGCAGTGCTTCTGTAGTTCTGAAGCATAAAAAAAAAAAAGAGGGTTTTTCGTTTGCGAATAGGGGTTTTCGGCGGAGGGGGGATTTTCGACTGAGGGTTTCAAAATCCCATCTCAATCTCCCAAAATCCTTGATTTTTTGCCGAAATCATGTATTTGTGACATCAATCTTCCAATCGAACGAAGAAAAGGAAAATTTTCAGATTTCTTTACCTCCGTCGAAGACGAGAACTGTCGATTGCTGCCCATATTCTTTTCTTCCGAGTTCCGATCAACCATCAACCAGGTATTACCGAAATCAAAGGTGTTTTTTTTCGATTTTTTTTTGCTTTTTACCTATTTTGTCGCAAAAAATCCAAAATTATCGACAATATCGCCGATATTTCGCCGATAATCCAGAGAGAAACGAAAAAGGGGGGTTTCGGTGTCGCTAGTCTAGCGACACCGATAACATCGGCGATATTATCGACATTTCGTCGACAATGCGAACACTGGGTCTACCATGGGGTGACGAACCTAATGATCGGGGTGGATTTCACATTAACACCTCGGTGGGACCCACTCAAGCCGCTACCCCTTTTCCAAACTTACATGAAATAACTCTTTTGTCGGAACATTTATCAACATTAATTAATCCCTAAATTAGGAGGACTAGTTGGACGTATAACTAGTTGTGTGTGAGCGTTTCTCAGTTAAAAATATGTTTTGGTTGCTTAGACATGTATTTAAAATAATATGTTATAACTTGTTCTACTAGTTCTTCCATATCAGAGTCAATGTTAGAATATGTATCTATTACACAACCACGTCTAAATAATAGTGTCATAATCCAAACAAACAATAAAATTATATTAATGTCTATCAATTACTATAATTAGATAAAATCATATTATGAAGCAGATAAAATCATCTAGCGCAGTCATATTACCTAGTTCTTCAACTTGAACATCTCCTTTTAATAGGTGCAATTCCTGATCTCCATTGCACAACCATCTACATCAACTTCTCCTCATCTTATTATCTACTGGTGTTACTTCTAAATTTCTTGCACAGGTTCATTTCTAATTCTATCTTTATGTGTCTTACCAGTAACCTTGTTTCGACATCCTCATTTCAGCTACACTTGTCCTAACAACATGTTGTTCTGTGATTGCCATTTCCCAAACAATCAGTCCCATAAAGCATGGCGGGCCTTATGGCAATCCTATAAAATCTCCCCTTCAGTTTGATCAATATGCAGCAATCGCATAAACTCCAAATTCGCATCTCTTCATCCACCCAATTCTAATTCTATGACCAACATCCTTCTCAATCGCTTTAATAGTTTGGTGTGCAGCAATTATGAAGAAACTATGAGAGTTTTGCAATTCTAACAGACTATGGTACGATCGTTGTTAAGTTGCTAGCAAATTGCTTCCAGAATATGACAAGCTTTAATAGTTTTGTGTGTAACAATTATGAAGAAACTATGAGACTTTTGCTATTCTGACCGACTGTTTTTGTGAAAAGATAACTTACATCTAGTACTTGTGGAGAGAAAACGATAAAGAATATTAACAGAGAATTTTGATATCTAGAAAGAGCAATGCAATATATGTTTAATCCTCGATTTCACTGAGTTTTATAGAGAGTAAAGGGCTATGCAATTTTGTAAAAAGTTGCTCTTGAATAGTTGTTTTTGTAACTATTTACAACAGTTAAGTGCACATACATCACAGTGGGCCCCACAGTTAGGGATCCACCGAAACTGTGCCCCAAGGTTATGTATCAAACCTGATTTTTGGGTCCAAGACTAAACAAGGGAGGGCACGGATGTCATCAACACATTATGATGGGCCCACAGCACTCGTTCACACCGCGATTTGGTGAAAACGTTTGGACTACATAATTTCCCTGCAGCATCACACTATCACGTGCAGCTCACTTAAAGAGGGGTTGAAAACCTGCATGTAGTATGCAAAGCCTTGGGTCGTGTATAGCGTATAACTGCTCTCCCCTAAAACCCTAGGAGCTTCTCTCCTCTCTCCGTACCTCTTTACCGTGCATCCATTGTTGAAGAAGAAGAACGAATACAATAGAGAAGGTTGGGCAGGTACGCTTGTAAAATTTCACGGCTCTCCTTTTCTCTTCTTCTTCTCTCTTCGTCTCTGTATGTGTATATCACCCTCCAGGCATTTGTTTGTAGAATTCAGGGTCTTCAAGGCATAAGTTGTGTTTAGAAAGGCAGGCGAATGGGGTTCAGGTAATTGAGATTGATCAAACGGAAATGATAAAAATTTATTGATGTTTTCTACCATTCGCCATGGGGAGTCATCCCTCAAAATCGCCTTCACTGTTCTTTCGAGTTTCAAGTCCAACTCGAAAGCAATATAGTTGCAATTTGGATGCCAGACCATTGGTATGAATGATAATGAAAGAAATCTCAATTCAGTTATTTCTACTATACTAGGTTGATGATTGCAATTCGATTAGGTTGTGCATCCAAAAGCGAGTGAATTGAATCACAAACATTCAGGCTTAGTCAAGAGGAAATGACAAGATAATGATTCTTTGTAGCGATCTTGATGAGGAATCAGCCTTTGGAATGCAGCTTATGCTCCTTTCTAGTCCACAGCTCGAAAGGTAGGAGTGGCAGCTTGTTGAGCTGGGCCATTGGGTTTTGGGTCCCAGCCCTTTGTATGTTGTGCCTGAGCTTGTTGAAGGCATGTGGGTCAGATCTGTGCCTGATCTTGAAGCCCAATTAATGAAAGTAATGCAGCATGATACATTGTTAACATAAATGACTCTCTCAGCATCCCATCTCCTCTCTTCTTCCTCTACCATTTATCTCAAAATGGCAATCAAAGGTGGAACAACTTGGTGGATAATGTAAAACAATGACTTGTCCTCTATTATAATCAATATGGACCATTCATTTTCCTAGCCATTGATTTGATGAGTATCTTATCAAATTTATCATCAAGTGGAATGGATAACCTAAGGTGTTTCGTGTGAGTCCCACATGATTGACAGTCTAATATAGTATATGTGTAAACATTCATTTTCATAGTCATTGATAAGATGCTTAGGCATGCATGTAAAAAGGTTTTTCGGAGGGATAGGCAACCAAAGGTGGGTACTGCATGATGGATAATTCAAATCATTAATAAGACTTATGATCAATATTGACTGCTCATTTTCAATCCATGACTAGATAACTAGGATCATCATATTAAATAGACTTTGAAGAGGGATTGTCAATCAAAGGTGGTCCTACACGATGGACGACTTGGATAAACAATTAGAGATTCTCTAGAATAATAAACATGGTGAATCCATTTTCTAAGCTGATGATTAGAGTAATGGATCAAAGTCACTTGTAAGAAGGATCACAAATTGAATGTAGGGCCAACATGATGGACAATTCATATCAAAGATTGGACGTCTATTTTAATTAGTAATGGCCATATGGTTAGGAGCATCTAATCAACATATTTTTAGAAGGGATCATTAATTAAAGGTGGGCCTCGCATGATATATGGCCCACATCGTTAATTAAACCTTCTCTAGCACTGATCATGTAGTTAGGGCCAACAAATCATTGCTAATAAAAGGTAGGGCCAGTGCTTGGACCTCTATTATAATCAATAAGAGTCATCCATTTCTTAGCCATTGGTCGGATGGTTAAGAGCATCCAATTAATTTATTTTTTAAAGGGATTTTTATTCAAAGGGGAGTGCCACATGATGGATAGGACAATCTATGACCTTTTAAAGCATAGTTGTGTGGCACATCCATTTTCTTAGGCATTGATCGGATGATTTGCATCATCTAGTCAATGTGACTTTGAAGAGGGATTGGCAATCGAAGGTAGGGTCTACATGATGGACGATTCATATCAATGATTAGACCACTACTAAGGGCCATCCATTTTTCTAGTTGTCCATTGGATGGATTTGAGCATCCAATCAACGTATTTTAGAAAAGGGATTGCTAATCAAAGATGGGCTTAAATGAACGACTTATATTATTAATTGGGCCTTCTCTAGTATCATAAATATGATGCATCCATTTTCCTAGGCATTTATGATCTCTAGTGAAGTATTATTAACCTTTAGAGGCAAAATATACCCATCTTCAAGTCGACTTGAAGGATCGCTCGAAGAACATTATTGAAATGGTGATTATGGGTTCCTTTGAAATGTTGGAATCGGCTTCCCAACATACAGTTTGCTCATTTTAACGCAGAAAATAAATTGTCAATTGTTCCTCATTACTGACTTTTCTCATGTATTATATTAATCCCTTGTTTTCAAGGATGTCAAAGGGTTTCATGAAAACATCTTTTGTCCATTTTTAATAGTTCCTGTGATAAATTATCATGGCGATATAAAATATCATGAATCAAATGTGTTCTATTAAATGTAGAAATGTGTTTTGGCTCCTTACATGTGCTTAAAATAATATGTTATAACTTGTTTTACTAATCCTCGTCCACGTTAGAGTCAATATCAGAGCATAGATCCATCATATATTTACATTTATATAATAGTTTTATAATTCAAACAAATAATAAATTTATATTAATACTTATCAAGTATTATAAGTAGATAAAATAATACAATAGAATATAAACAATCATCTAATGGAATTATATATAAAAAAATATAAATAAAACATTAACATGAGTACCATATATCGAAATAAGTTATAAAATGCTTTAAGAACTATCCATGACAATGTTGATAATAAAATCAAATACTTATTTCATTTTACACAAATTTAACAAACATAAAAGAGCCAAGAAGCTACAACCCTCGAAGAGTTTTCTTAATCGATAAAGGATGTATCTGCCCTAAGTCATAAACATTGCTCTAATACCATTATTGTCAAACTTTTTGCTTGTGGTCACTTGAGTAACAACACTTAGATGTTTGAACTTCATTATCTCCTTGACGCAAGTTGGGGAGGAGTACCACTTTGCATCACTAGCTGCCTTGTCCACAATAATTTTTGCCCCCTGTGAATCAGCATGCCTTTTTTCTACCTTGAACTTGATTGTACTTTCCATCTCTCAAAGTAAATCAGTCATGTCATTTCCCAACATGTCAAACTCGCACTCTTCCACTGAGACACATGGTTGATGGTGTCAACAATTGATTTACTCTTATTGGTACGTTCTTTGTATCTTCATCTGGTTGAGTACATTCATCGTCGTATATCCATTAGAATATTGGGAGGATGTTCCGACATCTTATGAATTCATTTTCTCTATGATTTTGAGTTTGGTTTATGCTTATTATGAACCTCTATTCTTTAATCTTTTTTTTTGTTGTATTACTGATGATTCTTGCTCTTAGGATTAATACCAATGGGTAATAAGATGTGGGAAAATTAACTTAAATGAGGGAAAGCATACGAGTGATAATTTGGTAGGTGTTGGGAAAGAAAGGAGTCTCAAGCAGATTTAACGACATGGTTAAGGATATGTAGAGGAGATTGTTAACTAGGGGTGCAACTCAAGCGGGTTGGGTTGAGTTGAGGTTCTACTCAAGCTCAACCCGACCTCAAGAGGAGTTGGCCAAGGCCCAACTCAACCCATGCTACCCCAACCCAACCTAACCCATGTATTTAATACTCAACGTTACGAAATTCGGGTTGGGTTAGGTTAAGTTAGATCGGGTATGGTTTGATGGGGTCGGGTTAATACCTACAACTAGTAAACTAATGCATGAAGTGAAAACATCTAACCATCTAATAACACCAAGGCCAACCCCACCTCAACCCAAATGACCCAAAGTTCGGGTGGAACCTATCGGGTGACAACACTAGCTACCAACCTAATGCAACCCTCCTTACTCTAGGCTTGGGACCATTAATGCGAGCATAAAACTCCTAAGTGGTGTATCATATGTGTATAAATGTTCTCTAAACTTTCAACAATTTTCTAAGCATTTAAATCAGTCATCCATTCAATGTTGAATAGATAGTAATGCTTTCATTATTCAATTTAAATGCCACGCCAAAATTTCAGCAGCATCTCCTCTTATCTCTCCAGAAGATATTAATCTTGTATTTGATTCACACGTCAACTATCTACACAAAGTATGAATATTTGATGAGGAAATAAATGCAAGAAATATATCCAGAGATAATTAAGAGAGACGAACCGAAACAAGCATGTGTATTTAAATTAGAATAAATAAAAATATTATTATCTATCCAACATTGAACTGTCCAAAAAGAGACAATTTGAGAATTTCTATGCATTCAAGAACACACTGAATCTATGTCTGACAACATAGAAATCCTCAAATGGGCAACTGATTATCCTATACTACAAGTAGAACAATAAAAATAATTAATATCTAGACAAACAAAAGAGCAGGCTGAAAGGACAACTATTAACAACATTTATAAAAATAAAAGATATCCAATAGCTAATAGGTATAAGCATAAATCAAGACTAGCTAACAAAAATTAAAAAATTTGCATCTCTCTTTTAGACTCAACAGGAAGATCTGATAGTTCCACGTTAGGACCTTTGGGCCAACGTGAAAGCGGGCTCCAAAGGAACTATTGCTCAGAGAGCACGGCTAGAGGTGTTATCTCTTCTACCAAACGGGCTGTTGAGAGTTTTTAGGAAAATAACCATCTATGTAAATTATTACATTAAGTTGGAGAGCTTGGAATTGAATGAGAATATAATGGACCCTATACATGTGGCGGCACATGTACTTGAAATTGTACATTCATCAAGTGGACTCTTCCATAGACGGGCCATTGCTCAAAAATCACTATGATTAGACAAAGAGGTTTTCATGCCTTAAAGTTAAAGCTAGAAATATCCCTCTAAGCATAGACATAAAATCAGGTCATTGACACAAACAGGCAACATCCACTTCGATAATAGATAACATAAAAACTCCACTACCCACGCTCTCTACCAATCTTGGAATAGTATTTGGATTCTCAGCCCACGCATTAACCCAAACAACTTCATCATGGCTCCTACAACTGAACTCGAATTGATAGCTAGAAAACATACAAAGAACTCCCCAATGTACTTTAAATAACTCTGTAACTACCAACATGAATGGAAATGCAAATAACTAATCCTGAACCGGGACCCCATAATGCACTTGTATGTCCAGATTCACTAGCATTTTTTTTCCAGTTTGTAAGGAACAAATTGTGATATGTAATTATTCATTTATATAATTGGAAGCACACTATCCAAACATAGTACAAAATATTGGCTGTTATGGTAATTGAGTGATCAAATATCCACCAGTTTGTGATGTTCCTCTTATGCTAGATACAAAGTTACAAACAATAGTAGTGTTCGATAGTCTTGGTATTTATTGACATCTTGTATTAGGTGGTTATTGGTGACGGGTTTCTTGAAACTGGCAGACCGTCCTGGAATTGCAAGTTGAAAGTTGATGCCAGTCACTGTCTCAGATGTTGATATCTTTTGCCAGCCACCGTCGCCCAATTTGGAAGTTGGAAGTCGAAACCAGTCACAAGCACTTACTACCTTTGGGACAAAACTCCTGTGGCCACCGTTTTCATAATGTTGATATATCCTCCTCACATTTGACCTGCCTGTATGGATATCTAGATAATCTGATCTGTGGGGCACATCCTAGATGGATCATAGTTCAAAAACTGGACTCGACTCGATATCCTGCCAGGTTGGGTATGAATCGAGGACTCGATTGATTCGGAACTGACTCTCTCTTGTGATTCAAGTTTCTCGATAACTCCGCTTGAAATCTCATGTACTCGAGTTTTGACCTGGCCGACATGGTCACCAAGTTCTAGATCCATGGATGGAGTGCATCTCAAAAATCAGACTTACCGAAAATTCCTAATTATCAAATAGGTGTCACCATAACATGGATGATTAAAAGTAAAATACCGAGTGGCCCAAATGCCAAATGGTTGCTATCATCTACCTAGTGTGGCTCATGGGTGATGTTCCATCCCATTGTTGGGTCAGCAATTAGGAGGGCTGTGATTGCATGTTCCGTTGTTAAAATGGCAGTAGACCATTGGAGTCGGGCACTTAAAAGGTGTTTCCAAAGGCTAATAATAGAAAGGAGTAAGAAGTAACATTTTTCTAACAGTAACTATTTCCAGACTTCCAGTTGACAGCTTACATTACGGAATATGCAATGTCTCATAACATGACAAATAAGCAACGTCTAATACACAAATATGCAATGTCTCATACCTGACAAAGAATGGAGATTTAAACTATCAAATGCAAGTCACCAGATCGCAATACATTAGGGAACATAGACTAATATATGCATCATACAAGTTGACATGGTTTTTGCTATATTAAAATATGATTTTCTTTTTTTTTTTTTCTTCGGAGAACAATTGCATGCGGTCAACTATACAATGCAGTCAATTGCATGTGAGGCCCAACATGATGCATGTCAAATATCCAAACAATGCATCAAAAATTAGCTGGATCCGGAGTTCAGGTAGGCCACACCATCTGGAACAGCATAAAAACATGCCTAGAACCTGTAAAATCACATGGTTTGGGGCCCACCTGAGATCTGGAATGTCCTGTTTCCTGTGGTGGGGCCCGCCTCGTTATGGTTTGGGCTGATTTTTGGGGCCTGGTCCTAAATGCCAGGACACACCTGATGAATGGCTTGGATTTCTGCAATACATCACGGGGGGCTCATCAATTTAAAAGCAAGGGGCATGGGCGACCGGGCTTGCGGCTTACCGGCGGTCGGACTCGGACTGGCGAGTTGCGGCAGGGGCAGGGGCGACCGGGCAGGGCAGGGACCGCCGGACAGTCGATGTGGCGACCAGACAGGGCGAGGTTAGCGCCTGAGAGAGAGAAGGAAGAAGACGGGTAAGGGAAAGGGCGACCGGGCAGGGCAGGGACCGCTGGACAGTTGATGTGGCGACCAGACAGGGCGAGGTGAGCGCCTGAGAGAGAGAGAGAGGGAAGAAGACGGGTAAGGGAAATGGCCGTGCGGGTAAGGAGGGTTAGGGTTTTTTCGAAGGGCAAGGGAAACGGGCGGCCGTGCGATGCGGGTAATGGGAGGGTTTTTTTAATAAAAGGGTATATATAACCTGCACGAGTAGAGCCAAACCGAGTCGAGTCGAGCTGGGCAAGCTCGAACTCAGCTTCGATCCGAGTCGAGCTAGCTCGGTTCGTGTACACCCCTAGACTTAAGTCTATTCATTTTGAATGAAGAGGCGCAACTTGACCCAGATTGGCCGAACCAACCATTTCTATCGGCCGAATGACGGCTGAATTCAGTTAGCCAAACATCATGTCGGTCGATTTCTGGTAGCTGATTTCTGTCGGTTAATCAATTCAACGGCTGATTTCTATTGGCCAATTTCTTGATGGATTTACTTATTACACGGCTCACAGCAGATCGTGCTGGTCTGCAACACGATACACATGCGCAAAATGCAAAGTGAACCACTAACCACCTTTACAACCTCGCTGCACCTAGGGCTGTACATGAACCAGGCTAGCCTGGTTAACTCGCTTGACCCAGCCCGAAAA
The DNA here is from genome assembly GCA_030180095.1 of Magnolia changhungtana. Classification (NCBI taxonomy): domain Eukaryota; kingdom Viridiplantae; phylum Streptophyta; class Magnoliopsida; order Magnoliales; family Magnoliaceae; genus Magnolia; species Magnolia changhungtana. The sequence continues at coordinate 11,275,328 of JASAUF010000662.1, forward strand.
AGCTCGATTCAGCCTTACCTGGAATTGAGTTCAGGTCAGGACAGGCCATTTTCTTCGGCTCGAAATTGAGTTCGGGCCGAGTTTGGATATATCCTAGTTCAGCCCGACTCAACCTAAAACTCAACTCGACCTGGCCCAATCCGGCCCGACTCAACCTAAAACTCAACTCGACCTGGCCCGATCCGGCCCAACTCAATCAAGTGGTGTGTGTGTGTGTGTGTATTTCAAAACCCTACCCGTCCCTTTACCCTTTTGGTATAGTTCACCACCCATCTTCGAAATGACGGTAAGGTCTGAAACTGGCTCGAACTCGCCCGATTGCTGATCGGGCCAAGTTCGGGCTAGACGTGTTGGCTGAGTGACTGGGCCAGGCCGGGTTCGGGCTATGTTTGCCTGGTGACCGGGTTGGGCCGGGTTTAGCTCAATTTGACTCGGATCGACCCGTATACACCCCTAACCACTAGTGCCCTTATAACCTCACTGCCCACGCCATGCGTGTGTGTATTGAAACATGTAAGTTAACCTACTTCTCTCTACAAAATTCAAGAATACTTAGAGAATTCAAAGCTTGTAGACCTCTTTAGCCTTTTCTTCTCAAGTGAGTGGAAGTAAAGAATTTCCAAAGGTTTTGCTTTTAAAAACTAAGGGGTGGTTTGGCACTGTGGATTGGAGGGGGTTTCAAACCCCCTTGGTTGTTTGGCATAATAAAGCAACTGGGGATTGTCCAATCCCCTCTTGGAGGTGGTTTGTAATCCACAGGGAGAGTTTGGATTGTACCTAAAATCATTTCAATAGTTGCAGGTGTAACATGTATGTCACTGTACACTATCATTCTATTGGGCATATGGCCCACTAATGATGATTAGCACCATCCAAACATTGTCCATGTAAATCAACCCCGTCCAAACATTTTTCATATTAATCAACGACTAAAAATTGTTGGTTAGTCACTCAAACATGATCTTGTGCTTGTGGTCCATCCGAGACTTGAAATTTCATTATTTTCAGGCAAAGCATATATTTCAGCGGTCTTATCACAACCATAGTGTCAAAAATTATATATCTCACTAATTAGGGATATTAAAGTTGATTTAGTAATTAAATTCAAACCCCTGTAAATATACATGCATTGGTATTTTTGAATTAAAGTTGATTCACACTCCAGGGTGCCAAACACACCGAAGGATTGCCAATTCAGGGGGTTTCCAATCCTGGGGGTTCCAAATCCAGGGGGGCCTATTTGGGAGCGTGGATTTAGAACCTCCAAAATTAGAAACCCACTAGATTTGCAATCCTCCTAATTTGTTTGGCACCAGGAGTATGAATCAACTTTAATCCAAAAGTACCTATGCATGGTATATTTACAGGAGTTTGAATTTAATTACTAAATCAACTTTAATATCTCTAATTAGTGAGACATGTAATTTTTGACACAATGGTTGTGATAAGCCCGTTGAAATATATGCTTTGCCCGAAAATGATGAAATTCCAAGTCTCAGATGGGCCACAAGCACAAGATCATGTTTGAGTGACTAGCCAATGATTTTTAATCATTGATTTACATGGACAATGTTTGGACGGTGCTGATCATCATTAGTGGGCCATGTGCCCAATAGAATGATAGTGTATAGTGACACACATGTTACACCTGCAACTATTGAAATGATTTTAGGTGTAATCCAAGCTCTCACCGTGGATTGCAAACCCTCAAGGAGGGGATTAGAAACCCCCTTGATTTGAAACCCCCGGTTACTTTATGTATGCTGCCAAACGACCAGGGATTTGAAACCCCCTCGAATCCCCTCCAATGAACGGTGTCAAACAACCCCTAAGTTTTAAAGAAAAAATAAAATTCAAACAATTTTTTAAGAAAATTTTAAAAAGGTACAATTGTATTATATAAGAACATTTCTATTATATTAATTTAACCAATCCCAATCAACATAATATCTTGAGAGACTGATCGTTATTTGTGTCTAGCCATCCATTTTTAGCTTAAAATGTCTTGCTCATTTGATGAGTGGAACACGAGGATAGGATACGTTGGTGGGGGCATTGATTAGACGATCAAACTGTCAATTGGTGATCATGCCCATGACTACAAATCAAGGGATACGATCAGATGTAAGGCCGTGCTAAAGACCATCCAATTCATAAAACAACCCATTGGCAGGCCAATGCTAAAAACCCATCAGTAATTTGGTGTTTTTAACCACAACATCCCTTCACAAGTTTTTTTTCTTTCTTTCTTTTTTTATTTTTCTTAACCACTCGATACGGTTCTGATGGTCAAACTCCACGGCAATAGCTTATCCAAGCTGTGGCCCACTAGCTGGGCTATTTACCATGTGGTCCAACCAACCGTTCTTCAGGCTTGTACAATTCATAGGTGGTATCCAAGTGCCCCCAATTCCTGAGCTTTGTTTTCCTTGTATGCACAGGATCACACACATGGCCATGGAGCTGAACGTCCCACGTCCCAACTGTTGGACCCTGTTGTGGATAGACCGTTCATGAATTTTGGGGGATGAGGCAAACAGCCATACTTGCATGAAATTGCGCGGTCCACACATCGAATCAAAGGGCTGTTAGAACATGCTACTGGAGAAATCATTCAACCCACTCAGCAGGAGCTGTTGATTCAACGTGGATGGCAAAACCAATGGTGAAGATGCACTTTGTGTTTGTATTAAAAAAAGGTGTAACCGGGTCACAATATAGGCTATGCAGTTTCCAATGCTTTGCGTAGGCACATTGCAGACAAGCATTCTTCAATGGCTTGGAAAAATCCACATTGCACCTGTTTGGTCAACCAAGACCCAACCGAAGTAATTCTACACTGTTTCTGAAGGCAAAGGTCCATGGATGCCAAAGCTCTTCTTTGTATCTTCTCTTTTGGCAATCACCACCAGAACATCAACGGCAGCCTGGTGCTCTACTGTTGAGATGGGGACTGACCTCTTCCGAACTAGTTCTGTTCGATTACTCGGTTTATGATCCCTACTGCAACAGTCTTTCCCGACGATCGCAAGAAAACCCTCCCAAGAGCCTTACAATTAGAGAATTCTTCCACACAAACTGCCCTATCCAGAGCCACCTGAAATCAGAGGAGTTCTATGAGTGTTGCTGAGGCTGTTCTCACTTCTTTTTTTCCTGATCTTAAATCACAACAAGAAGAGTGCATGTGCCCCATTCAAGTGCAAGTGAGGCCCATGGTTCATTGGCCCAAGACTGTTGTCCAACGGGCCACACTGGACAGGAAACGCCCCAAAATATTTTGGATGGGAATTTCCTAGCTACGCAGCTCTGGCTTCTTTTCCGCACAGGCTTACTTCCCTAACCATCCATTTGTGGGCTATTGAAGTATGTTGTCAAAAACATTATTGAATCGCAAGTCGTAATAGAGGTTGAATTGTGTAGAATTGCGAATTGTAAGATTTTTTTCTGATTCACTTAAAATATTGAAAAATCATAAAAAATTAAAAACACATCAATCATTAATTTGCACCATGCAAAGTAATACGTGTCATGACATTGGTAATTGAGAACTTGTATAGAATCCACTTATCATGATAGAGTTAAAAATGACTTGTTTTTCCTTTTATGATTATTCTTTCAAGAAATTAACCTTTAAAAAACATACAAGTATACTTCTATAATTTTTACCTTTACTGAGTGTGGGATTATGTTGGGAATACCAGCACTTGATTTTGTTGACCAAAGAAAAAGATACTTTGATTTCTCTTGTTTGAGTTTTTGAATATCGAAATCACAAATCTTCTCTTATAAAGAATAAAATAAAAAATAATTGACTTCTTTAAGCGATTCTTAAATCCCCCGCCAATTAAAAAACATAAAATGAAAGCCAAGTTTAAAAAGAAGAGAACAAGTTTTATTTGAATCCTAAATTGTAGGATTCAAATCATAGGATAGTACGATTCATCTAAAAATGGATTCAAGGTGGGATTCAAATCATTTTGCTTAAGATTCGACTCAAATAGTAAATTGCAAATTGTAGGGTTTTGACAACTATGAACTGGACAAAGGCAGAGGGCAATCCAACCAGAAATATTTTTTGGGCAATCCCAAAAACTACATGGGGACAATGTTGTCATATGTGATCGCATATCATGGCTCAGATCGCTTATGCCATGGTCGCATATGCCATGGTCACATATGCCATGCAAGAAGTATGCCATGATTATGCCATCACATAATCGCACATAATGGCCAGTAGTCAAGTTTCGTTGTAATAAGTAGTAAGTTATAACTTGTGTTGTATGCATCAACTCATCAAGATTCAAGTTAGTAATACAATTTCTATATTTGTAGTTTTCATTAATTAATTCCTTCTTAGTGTTAACTTGTTAATTATTTAAATCTGTTTTGTTATATATAATATAATATAACTCAACATATAGATGACCTAATAGTCAAACTACAATGAAATAGGTAAATAAACCCAATCCAATCACTTGTAGTAATTATACATAGTTTTTCTTAAAAACCATTTTTACTATTTTTTCAATTTTTTTAATTTTCAAAAAGGAAAAAAGCAATCAGCCTGAGCAATCGCTTATGCAATTTGACAACATTGCATGGCGGCCCAATCATATTATTGATCCTGAGCACCAAGCCATGGGCACCAACTGCATGGAATGAGCCCATCAGGAATTACAGGGACCAATGACTGAACAGCAATGCTGAAAATATGTAAACACCCAATGCACCAAAAATAGCAACCAACGGAGAAAAGTATGGTTGGAAAGCTGGATATACAGGGACTAGAATACCGGAAGCAGTGTGAGAAAAGCAATATTGACCAAGCCTTGGGTTGCCTCAGGGTCAGCCTTAGCCAGACCTGATAATGAAAGGCCCATGCCGACCCGATTAATCAGGCACCAACTCATCCCAATGTGCAATTTCTGCATGTACATTAATGGAACAAGTTGATAAAAATACAGTTAATCTGCATTATTATCATCACGGTTCAGAGTCTTCAGTTTGCCCTGAGCCAACCCAGGAGCATGGTGACCAGGATGCAAACCCACCTGAACTTTTAGAACCAACCTGGCCCAGTGGTCCTAGAATTCTAGGCATTAGCTTGGCCTGTCTTGAAGTCCTGAGTTTTGCAAACCAAAAGCATTTCAAAGATAATGATATTTTACCTCTATTACTGCACTCTGTCTTGCTAGAAGACAGCGCGGTGCCTTTTTAGAGACCTTGCCTGTCTTTGGATCAAGCAGAGACAATATCCTCACCACTTTCGCAGCCTCCTTTGCATGATGCACGTGAAACTCCAGCTGCAGTTTCCATGTGAATTAGGTGAAAGTGCAATGGCAAGCTCAAATAACAAAAACAGAAGCTCGTTGGAGACGGCACCTGAGACCCAACTAGGATTGGCATTGAAATATCCAAGATAAGGACCTTCAGCTCCAAGCACGTCGCAATCGCCACAGGGAAATCTGGGTGACAGAGCACTCCCCCTGTCATCAGGCAATTTCCATCAATGCCTTGCAAACTGACTGATATATTGTCTCCTGCTCTTGCAATGCTGCACGTGCCAGAATCCCGTTCAATGGACCGCACTGTGGCTGAATCTCCTGAAGGTAATACTAGAACCTGCAACCATTGCAAATCACAGCAGTCAAAACAGTAACAGTAGCTACATTGGCAATACTAGTAGCTGTAGTACCAATAGTGGAAGAAGCAGCAGCAATAGAACAAAACCACAAATAGCCCAGAAATTTTAAATGCAGACTTGCCAACAGATCTCCCACCGGACACTGATCACCAACAGTTCTCCCAAAGATGGGGAAAATGCCGTTGTCATGATTCTTGGAAAAACAGGGGAATACCAGAGTCCAGATAATTCAGAAGAGATCAACATACTCTTTCTTTCCTGTGATGACAGGTATATATCCCAAACTTTTTGGAAGTGATGGGTTCTGCTGCACGATGCATGCATCTACTTGTGGCCACACATGCCAACCTGGCACCACCACCACCCCCATCATCATCATCTAAGCATTATCCCAATTAATTGGGGTTTGCTGCATGAATCCCATTCCACCATTCCACTCTATAAAGGGCCACATGCCAACCTGGCACATATGTAGGAAATCCAGGCAGTGCATCAGGTAGGCCCCAGAGTGTAGATAGCATTGCCCATAGGTAAGGCTAGTAAACTCACTAGGGCAGCTGTGTATGTATGAAACAATAGACAATGGGGGAAAAACATCTACCATTGACCATCCATGTGTGGACCGCTTAATGTGGACTGACCTGATTTTGGGCCATATCATCTATATGGTAGAAAGGGTCATGTAACATTAATGTGCCAAATTGGCATGTGTGATTGGTCATAGAGAACTGTGTTGACTTGGCAAATTCTAAAAACGATGGTGGCGGCATCAATGATGACAAACATGACATGGTGCTTATTAATAACCAAAGTAACCATCATTTAAAATAATTACTGAATGAAATTGTCATAGAATTGACAAGATTGCACCCTCTCAGTGCAGTGCCCAGACCTAGTCCACAACGTGGGGTACCTCAACCTAGAAAGTTTGTGTCTGTGGATATTTGCTTGATTTATTCAATTACAAACACAAGGTCTACATAAAAATTCCATACCTTAGAACCATTTTTTAGAGCTCCCATCTCCAGTTTACCGTTAACTGCTACCTGGCCCAACGAATGTGACTTGATGACATCACATATGGGCATACGAAGTGGCTTTGAGACATCCCTCAAAGGAGGTTGCAACGAATCGATGGCATCCAACAAATGTGGTCCTTGATACCTGCAATGCACTGTTCTTAGTTCTCAAAGCATGGAATGTGACATCAATAATACTTGAATAGAAGTGTGTAAGCCTTATGATGAGGATGGGGCTAGTATTAAGGACTTGGAGGTGATAAATAGGGTGTTATTGCACAAGTTGTTGTGGAGGTTCAGGTTGGAAGAAGATGCATTAGGAGGGTCATGATTGCTTCCAAATAATGTTGTGGTGTTGGTGGATGGTGCACCAAGAAATCATCCTTGTACAGAGCCACAGCGATCTAGAAAAGGATTCTATCCATAAAATCAAGTTTCAATGAAGGGATTAGCTTTAGTCTTGGGGATTGGGAGAAGATTCGATTATCAAAAGATGTGTGGGTGGGGGATACACCGTTGCAAATTTTGTTTTCAATAATTGCCCGTCTGTCTCCATCCCACAACATCCTGGTCACACAATGTGCCTCGATGTGCGGTATCTCTGTGGTGTAATCTCCACCGTGCCGCATATTCCTTTTGGATGAAGAGTTGGCTGAGTTGGCTTCGCATCTTAATCTCATTCATTTGTATCAACCAACAAACGGGAAAAGTTACCAAATGGTATGGCAAAGGGGGAAATCAGGGAGTTTCTCAGTTAGGTCTTTCTACTCTATGCTTTACAAGATAGGAGTTGATGTTGTGTTCATGAATACTAAGCATGTATGGTCCAATGCCACTCCTTCAAAGATCACAGCTTTTTGTTAACTTGTTGGTAGAGAAAGGATCCTAACTATGGACAATCTTCAGAAAAGGGGAATGATTTTACCCAATATATGCTTGTTGTGTGGTGCTAACTCGGAATTAGTCAATCATCTCTTCATCCATTGTTCGTTTGCTACCAAGGTGTGGAATGGTGTTTTCTCCATTTTCAATGTTTCTTGGGTCATGCCGAGTTCTATTGGGAATTTATTGATGGCTTGGCATGGTGCGGAAGTAGGGAAGGATAAGAACGCTTTGTAACTGCTGTGTCTGTTGGTGGGTCTTTAGCAAGGTGTTCCGTAGCGGCAATGGTGGGCGTAATGGTGCACACCGTTACCGATACGTTGAATCAGCATAACGGCCGATATGGGGGGTGTAACGGCCAATACACCCCTAAATCGGGTTTGTTTTTTTTTTGCTCCAAATAATTCAAAATTTGTAACTATTCCAAATATGCATTCATTTATGATTTTAAACATATTTATGGTAGTGTAACGGTCCAGCCTTTGGTAAGAATGTTGTATCAATTGCTTGATGAATTTATGGATCTGACAATTTGGAATTGACTACAAATCTTTTATATTTATTTTTTCTAATGATATAATATCAATATAAATTTATTAGAATGAATGTAATACCAAAACATCTCATATTTATAGCTTTTACTATTATTTATAGTATTTGTGTATTACATACCTTGTGACTCGTGTATATTTCATTTCAACATACAAAATATAGACTGTCCTATTATGTAATTCATACATCTAGCAATTTGATATCATTTCTTTTAATAGATCTTAAGAAAAAATTGAAATTAGATTCGGGTAAAAAGTGTTGTCAATTTGGGGCTGATTAGGCGGACCACTTGTGCCCCAAATCATCCTAAAATTCATGCCATTTATTGGCACTTATCCCACTAATGGATCCACGGACATTCATTGGAGAGTGAAGAATGGAAAATATCAAATGGTCCTATTTCAAAAAAACAAGTGTCTGCAAATTAATGGTTAAAATCATTCAAACAATTTGATGTTGGGATTGTGACTTAATAACAATGGTCCAATAATTTAATTGACTAATTTTGAGTTAATATATGCCTCTTACTCTTATACAATTTTTTTAGCCCTTGTATGTGGAGCCCACCTCAATATGTGTAGTATATCCATGCCGTCCATCCATTTGCCAACTCATATTAAGTAATGGTCCAAAATATGAGGCAAATCTAGGTCTCAAGTGGACCACTAGTGAGTGAGGCCCTGAACATGGAGCCCAACTTGATATATTTGTTTATCCATGCCATCCATCTGTTTTGCCAACTCATTTTAACGTATGTTCCCAAAAAATGAGTCAGATCCAAATATCAGGTGGACCACTAGTGAGTGGCCCCTTGAAGAAGAAGAAGCAAACAGACAGAGAAGAGAGGGCCGAACAGCAGCCGCAGCAGCTACAACAGCCGCAATCGATGAAGAAGAAAAGAAGAAGAAAAAGGTAAGGCACCAACTGAATGGATGGTTTAGATTGATGACTGGAATACTTCTGTCATAAAATATCATGCCAATTCCCCGTTTCTGGAGGCACTATATCATCTCCCTAGACATACATGGACATATACATGCATATATTCATAGCTAAAAACTTTATCTACTAGGATAACAAGATACAAGTCATATGAAATGTTAGTAAATTACTACCACATCGATATGAGAGGTATAACTCACCAAGATGATAAACGGGCATCAGATGCAGCAGCCACCAAATTCTGATTTTCCATGGCACTCAAAGGGATCCACGTCATCAATGATTCCTTGAACCCACACAAACGGAGAAATGTGCCGAGTTGCAATTTTATGTTATCAAACCTTTCCTTGGAGTACTCCACAACATCCATTTTATTAACAGCAACAATGATCTGTTCAACGCCAAAACTTCTAATAAGTTGTGCATGCTCCTTTGTTTGCCCTCCTCCATTTCCTTCCATACCCGCTTCAAATGAACCAATAGAGGCATCTATGACAAGAATAGCAGCATCTGCTTGTGTAGCACCCGATATCATATTCGGAACGAAATCTTTATGTCCTGGAGAGTCGAGCACAACAACATGGTATTTCTTTGAGTCGAAATATGCGACAGCCACTGTCATGGTTATACCTCTTTCCCTTTCTTCACCACTCGCATCTAGTGCCCATGCATATGCAAATGATCCTTTCCCCTGCATTTGAGAAATAACAGCACATCACATTCACCACAGCTAAGCTGTACTGACTATAAGCTGGATGTTGTAAGCAAACAATAACCATTTCAGTGAAAGGGTACCTTTTGTTTGGACTCTTTCTCAAATTTATGCATTTCCTTCTGAGAAATCCGGCCCATAAGGTGTAGCAGTCTCCCTGATAGTGTTGATTTTCCAGAATCAACATGGCCAACCTATTACAACATTGTAAAAAGATAAAATGTATTTTTATAATGACTTAAAGGCAACAATCAAACCATGATCAAAATGTGTCAGGTTCAGCAAGATGAAAAGCTTACGATTGCAAGACTTAGTTGAGTCAGGTTTTTTTCTTCTTGAATGGGAAGCATCCATTTTTCTGGCTTATACTGGGCATGTGATGTCCGTCTTCTAGTATTTGTAGAACTTTTCGAAGATCCAGTGTTTCTATCCAAATTCAAATTGCGTAAATTGCTCTTCAGGGCCTGTGGCTTGTCCTCATTGACAGCAGAACCGTTGCTCTCATCTTGATTAGGTTGATGAGCTTTAGTCGACAAGGCCGATGAACTCCCTGTCATTTTATCGTTTGGGAGAATTTTCATCTCACTGGTGCTTGAGGACACTTTTGAAGGTGGCAACTGCAAAGTGTTGGCTACAGAACAAAGTAATAGAAACAAAAGAATGTTAAAAGTAAAGTTGGACAAGTTAAGAAAAAGCAACCAAAAAAATAAAAATAAAATAGATTTGTTATTCAGTTACAGCAGTTAGAAACCTCTGTAAGCATGAAGACAACACAATGAACTACTATCACCAAATATATATATTTTTTAAGGTAGCAATAATTTATTAAAGAAGGCACTGAGGTGGCACAAAGGACTATAACTGAAACAAGAAAGATAACACCAAATAACATATAAGTGAGAACTTCTGAAAAGTGTGCTATCCAGCACTTCAACAAATAGCATGGTGAGTTGGAACAGATAACTAGAGAAAAAGGTAATAGCACGGTAATGAATTGGGAAGGGTAGGCACTGGTGATGCTGTCGAAGTCGCGTTTCCAAGTACTATAATGTCCCTTCTAATCCCAGTGTTCAATAAAACGATCAGAAAGGAATCTACCAGGACACTCGTCAAGGCTCTGCACGACCCCATGATCAACTACATCCTCCATGATTCAATGAGAGAATCACATAAAATTTTCAGGTTGATAATAGCTAGCTAAAAGCATCCCAGAAAGCAGATATGGGGATTAAACCAATGGAGCGTTGGATCTATGGCCGTCTTTACCTCAGACATGAGAAGTAAACCAATGTGGATCTATGGCCATCTTTGCTAGTGTTTTCTGAGAGACTGCATATTAATATTTGTTCCCTATACTTCTCTGATTATTCAATGCTCTTGGTATGCCATCAATAGCTGTTTGGCAAGTGTTACACATGGCAGAAGATAGAATGTAAGGCGTCTTTCCATGGTCGTCAACCTCCACTTTCACTGACTAGCTACCCGTATTCAACAAAAGCACAAAAGTGCATAACCAAACTCTGCGAAAAGAGACGGTTTGGACATCATACACAGAAAGTTGGACAAATTTGAAAGGAAAACATGGTTCTCTGCAATCTCCTTTTCATTGACATGTACATTGCAAGAATAGCAATAGTTCTAAAAGAAGAGACTTAAATACAAATCACACGCCACTAGTATCCTCATAACTTCTATGCAAAAGTCACAAGATACCTTTTGAAGCTTTCATAGAAGAATTCTTCCCAGCTGAAACCATATCATCTGGAGGGAAGTTATCAAACTTGAAAGGGGCTGTTACCATTAACAAATATGACTTAGAATCCACATATGGCATACAAGAAAACTAAACTGGAAAACTGAGCTGGCAATAATGGAGAGAAAATGTACTGTCCTTTCAGGAGGTAACTAAATTTGAACTACAGCAACTAAATATATTTTAAGTCATATGCCACTAGTATCGTCATAACTTCTATGCAAAAGTCACAAGATACCTTTTGAAGCCTTCATAGAGGAATTCTTCCCAGCTGAAACCATATCATCTGGAGAGAGGTTATCAAACTTGAAAGGGGCTGTTACCATTAACAAATATGACTCAGAATCCACATACGGCATACAAGAAAACCAAACTGGAAAACTGAGCTGGCAATAATGGAGGGAAAATGTACTGTCATTTCAGGAGGTAACTAAATTTGACCTACAGCAACAAAATATATTTATACAGTATGGCAGGAAAATATTAGAGGAATGGAAACTCAAAGCCACATGATTGCATGATTTTCTGATGCACATCCTTCCTTGATTACACACAGACCTATATCTCTAGAGTGACTGCAGTAGGGAGCCATAAAAGCTTTCTGGAAATCATTAAAATGTCCACGAATATTTCCAAACCCACGGAAGTTATTGGTCCCTTTACTGAGAAAATCATAACTTAGCTGCTGAAAGATTATATCCATTTTGAGCGTTCCACGAGGCGATGATGCAAAAAGAGACTTGGCCATAACCGATACTCCAGAATCTTTGCACATGTCATCAACTGCATGAAACAGCTCCACTCTATAACTGACCAGAGGGGCATGAACATGATGCAGCAGAAAAAATGCTGGATGAGATGCAAATAGCACTCGCACAAGTGCCCTTTCCAGGTACTAAAAGTTCACACATGCACAGCCCAGTCTGCAATATTGCGGGCCAAATATCTGCATTTAATGGGGACAGTTGATCAAAATTATTAAGAGACTCGTTCTTTTTGTACACATGGCCAACCTGATAAGTGGATCAGCCTATTTTTTTGGCCCAAGACATCTGAATGATCTACACCTGGTGCCCACCTGATGATGGCTTAGATGCCACACACGTGCACATTGGCATATGTCAGCCATGAGTTCCAGCCTCCAGGAAAGTGCACTTGTGTGGGAGCACGCTTACAAAGGAATCAAGGCTGGACAGAGGTCGATTTACAGCACTTAATTTGTCAATGTAGGAAGATATGATTTAACTGAGGATACAGTCCTCAATAAAGTGTAATGAAAGAACAGTATTTGTGTAGCCGGCCCCAGTAGTCAAGATAGGGCTTAGATGGTGATGGTGATGGTGATGTAATTTACATCTCTGCAATCTGAAAGAAAATAGTTTCCAAAGCATATCACTCACCTTTTTTCTCAGCACCATTATTGGAAATGTTGACGGAAGAATCCCGAAAAACTCCACATATATCACATGAAGACAAACTTTCATCGTTATCATATGTACAAATGGAGCAGCGCCAAAGCCCAGACTTCGCAACTGCCTTGTCTCCCTGAGATGTTTCCCCTTCTGTAACAAAGATATATAAAAGTAAACTAGCATCATGGAATGGACTAAGCTCAACCATGTAGTATAGCTTCATATGCAATCTTTTTAACTTTTTACTCAATTTATGAAAGGCAATAATTAACAAAATGCAAGAAAAATAAACTTGGAGAGAATCCTACTTCTTTCCTATCATTGGCATCAACCACGTAATTGGCACAAATGCTCAAATGTAACAGTTTCAAGTAATTTAGGTGCAAGTTTCATGGCAAAACCAAATGAGTCATTGATCACAACCAATGTTGTCGAATCGCATATGCGATCATGTGCGATCACAGGATCGCATATGCCTATGCGCATATGCGATCGCACAATCGCATATGCGACCACATTTTTTTATTTTTTAAAAAATAATATATATATATATATATATATATATAATAGGGAAAAATTCAAAAAAATGTAAAAATATATAAGAAACTAAGGAGAACTTCTCTAAGTTAATAAATAACTAATTTTACATATTTAAAATGCATTTGAGAGAGATAAATCAATAAAAAAATGAATTAAACATCAAGTCATCGACATTTAACAATAAAGTTAACAAGAAGTAACAACAAAATCAACAAGCTATTTATTCATTATTGTAGAAAATCAACAAGCTATCTTCCTTGAAACTTGAAAGCGCTTGAATCTTGATCTTTCAACTTCCAAGAGTGAGGGAATGTAGGAGAGAGAGAGATTAAGATCACTTGGAAGTAGGAAATACAAGAGAGAGAGAGAGAGAGAGAGAGAGAGAGAGAGAGATTATGACCACTTGTAATTAAGAAATGTAAGAGAAAAATAGAGTAAGAGAGTTTTGGAGTGACACCCAGATCCATAGCTCAATTGGCAGACTGAGTGGAGATACCTCGTTTCAACACTTAAGGTCTTGGTAGATCCCTAGTGGGGGTGGCTAACATGGAGTGTCTGTACTGACATGGTGTGTGCTAACAAGCTAACTCAAAAAAAAAAGGAGAGAGAGTTTTGGAGTGAGAATATTGCAAATGGAGGAGATTTGGAAGCATTTTTACAGGAAAAATTTTGTTTTTTTGCAAAAAAATAAAAATAAAATTCAATGTGCTATGGCCAATATGTGATCACATACATAGCATATGCGATCGCATATTTTCGCATATGTGCCATGGTCGCATATGCGATTTGCATATGGATATGTGCATATGCGATCGCATATGCGCATATGCGATCGCACATGACAACACTAATCACAACACAAATGCTAAGAGAAAAGACTGCAGAAATTTAGGCTCATCATATGCTTGGGACAGGCATGTTGGCATGCAAACAGTGTTCAGTAAACATGCAACGGCAGGCCTGCTACTCTTTGCGGCAAACTACTTGAGCATATACTTTCTGCTTTTGGTCTGATTGTGTGTGTGGCCCAGTACCAACTTGGCTATTTGTGCTTATTACTAGATAAAAGGAAGCTCCATGTGTGCATATGCCTACTGCTCAAAGGTATCTCACCGGGCTGTGTTTCCTCCTAGTTTATCTAGGAGGAAACCCATACCCTTTGAGTTAGTCCAGTAAGATGTTTGGAGTCTTGCTCTTGTTACCTCTTATATATATATATATGTGTGTGTGTGTGTGTGTGTGTGTGTGTGTGTGTGTATTTGTTACATTTATTGATGATTGCACACATATGACTGATATGACCTGGGTTTATCTTTTAAAATCCAAGCATGAAGTTTTTTATATGTTCAAGTTTTTTTTACAATAAAGTGGCCAACCAATTTCAATGCCCCATCAAAGTTTTACATTCTAATAATGGGGGCGAGTATATGTCAAATGCCTTTGTCTTTCTTGCAAGATCATGGTATCTTGTCCCGAACATCATGTCTCCACACCCTTTAACAAAATGGTGTAGTTGAGCGATAGAATCGTCAGCTTCTTGAAGTTACTCGTGCCCTTCTACTTGGAATGAATCTTCCAAAATGATTCTAGGATGATGCCTTACTGTTGTTTTTCTAATTAATCGCATTCCATCTCAAATATTGTCTCACAAGTTTTCATTTGAAATCTTGCACCAACCGAACAAAACGTTTCCATGGACCCCTAACGTTTTTGGGTGTACATGCTTTGTTTGGATTCTTGATGTGAGTGATGACAAGTTGTGTCATCGGGCCACAAAGTGTTCTTAGGTTACCCTCTGTCTCAAACAGGGTATAAATGTTATAATCCTATGACTTGTAAAAGGTATGTGTCAACAGATGTCACATTCTTCAAAGAGATTCCATACTTTTCTACTGAAGAAAGATCTCTACACCATCCTCTTGCTAGTCAGAGGGAGTTTATACAATCTAATTCTAACTCTATACCTCTTCCAGTTTTATGTGTAGATGATATGGTATCTCCCTCATCTGTCCCAAAACTTATTCTTGTGAATCATCGACGAACTAAAACTTCTATTGATCACCCTCCTACCACTTCATCTACTTTTGTTGGTGGTTCAGGTATAAGCTCTCACTCTCAACCTCACGACGATCTTCCTATCGCCTTATGTAAACATTCCCACTCATGCACAAAGCATCCCATTAATAATTTTGTTTCCTACCACCATCTTCACCTTCCTTCAATCTTTTATAGCTTCCATATCTTCCTCTGCTACCTCGTACAGTTTGAAGGAAGCCATGAGTAGCCCTAACTGGACTAAGGCAATGATGGAAGAAATGCAGGCACTGGAGAAGAACAATGCCTAGGAGATGGTTTCCTTACCTGAGCAAAAACAAACATTGGATGCCAATATGTTTACAACACCAAGTATTGTCCAGATGGTTTCGTAAACCATTATAAGGCACAATTGGTTGTAAAACTTTAAGACATTCTCTCTGGTTGCAAAACTTAACTCTGTTCGTGTGGTTATCTCTGTGGCCGTAAATTTGTCTATATGCCCTTATTTTAACTAGATGTAAATTTAAAAAATAAAGATAAAAAAATTTTTAAAAAAAAATACATTCTTACATGGTAATCTTGTTGAGGAAATCTATATGGACCAACCCCGGGATTTTCCATGTCTCACGATTCACCCCTTGTGTGTTGCCTGAAGAAATCAATTTATAGTCTCCAACAGTCTCCACATGCCTTCTTTGATAAGTTCAGTCATGCTCTTCTAGACATCAACCCACATGAGTTATGGTACTAATTGTCTACGTGGATGACATGTGTTGTCTGGAGATGATATCGAGGGAATGATGGATGTTAAATCGTTCCTCAAAACTCGATTTGAGATTAAAGACTTAGGGGCTCTTCAGTATTTCTTGGGGATTGAAGTCGATTGAACAAAGTTGGGAGTAGTGCTCTCTCAAAGAAAATATGCCCTTAATCTGCCATCAAAGACGGGAATGCTAGGATGCAAGCCTACCACTATGCCTATGAATATTACTATGAAACTCAATCCTGATTATGGTGCTCTCCTCTCTGATCTACGGACGTACCGTCGATTGGTTGGTCGACCTATTTATCTCACCATTGCTCAACCGGATCTTTCTTATGTTGAGGGTATCGCTAGTCAATTCATGCATACCCCTCATACCATGCATCTAACGGCCGTGTATCATATCCTTCGGTATTGAAAATCCGCATTGGGCGAAGGCTTGTTTTTTCAACAACATGGTCATCTTCACCTTTCGGGCTACTCCGATAATAATTGTGCTAGAAGTCTACATGATCCATGACGGTCTACCTCTGGATATTGTACGTTCGGCAGTGGCAATATTGTCACCTAGAAGAGTAACATGCAGTTTGTTGTTACATGTTCTTCTACCAAAGCGGAGTATAAAGCAATAGCTCATGCAACATGTGAACTTGTTTGGCTTTGAACCCTCTTACAAGAACTTGGCTATAATCCTTCCAATCCAATTCCTTTGCACTGTGATAATTAGACTACCATTCACATTGCCAACAATCCGGTGTTTCATGAGCGCACAAAGCACATTAAGATTGATTGTCACTTCATTCGGATGAAGGTGGCTAATAAGGAGAATGTAACTCGCTTCATTCGCTCTGAGGAACAACTAGCTGATGTCCTCACCGTCTCTCAGTCAAGATGCTCTTCTCCACATTACTGGCAAGTTGGGCATGATTGACATCTATGCTCCAACTTGAGGGGGAGTATAGAAAGATAATGCAATGTACTTATATAATGTTAGTGTGTGAGTGAGTTTTGTACACGGTCTTTTTGTGCTCTTCAGGAACATGTAAGGGTGTGCACTAGTAATAGAATAAAAGTGTGTCAAGTCTTGTGACTATAACACAAAAAGGTGTTTCTCTCAAAACTCTCTTTTCTCTTCTTCTTCCCTTCTTTCCTTTTCCTCTCTTCTTCTTCCCCCTTCCAAACTTCTCAAATCAACTGGGACTTCTTGCAAATAATCATGAATTTTAAAAAATCGTGCTTTAGAGACTTCCAAACTTGTTTGGCTTTCCCATCTCTTCAATGAGACAATGACAAATAGAGATAAGCATCAATACTCAATGTCTAGCACTACAAATGAAGATCGTGTATACATAATAGTATTATTGCCAACAACTCAAGCCTCGAAGAATAGTTGATGTTTTGTTGCATGACATATAGTGCTGCTAAAATGTTCTAGTAGCCTCCACTATGAGACAACATTTCCAAAATAATCTCTTTTATAAAAGATGACTACTTTCTTTCCATATGTGGCATTGTTCGAAGTATCCCCAATATTATCAAAATATTCCCAATATTATCCGTATCCCCAGCTCGGCAATACCGATAATACTGGCAGTATTAGAAATTCCTAGTATCAATGATATATCGCCAAATTTCGTTAATGTATCGATATTGCCAGTGTTTTTTACTATGTGAATTCCACACGTCTCTTGTATCACCAATGTATCGCTAATATCTTCAACTATGTAAATTCCAGGTGTCGCTTGTATTGCCAATGTATTGGTGATATTTCAAAAATATAAGCAATGTATCGCCAATGTATAGATATCACAAAATATATATATATATAATAAATTGTTTTTAAAAAAAACATCTCAAATTTTTTTATGGGTGCATGGTTGTATGATGAAATGCATGTGTGTATATGTATGCATGCATGGATGGATGAATTGATGTATACATGGATAGAAGGATGACTGGATGGTTGGATGGATAGGTGTGTGTGTGCGTGTGCGTGCACGCATGGATGGATAGATCATGCACATGTTTGTATGTATGTATGTGCATGCACGGATGGATGGATGGATCCACCATTTCTGCATGTTTCCCCAATGTTTCCATGAGTCAACGATACATGCTTTTAGGCCCCATTAAAGGGAAACCTATTATTTGATTCCTAAATATGAAAATATGTGTCTTTTCCCCTATCATTTTATTCTTAAATACGCAAATGTGTATATTTACATCTACTGAAGTTTCACTTAAAAATTCCACCGCATTTCCGGGAATCAGTGATATTGTCAACGATAACGATATTGTTTCTATATACCTGGCCAGCGAAAGTTGTAGTGATATCAAAACTTTGAACACTGACCTGCGGTCACTAATAAAAAAAAAAAAAAAAAAAAAAAAAAAAAAAAAAAATTCTATCACTTATAGCAACTTGATTTATTTTCATTTTGGGCAAACCTCTTATGAATTATTTTTTTTACAATTCTATTCTAATTTCAGAGCTCCCATAGATTTTTAAGTACGATGCGTGCTTCAATGGTACCGATAACCACTATAATCTTTTCATAAAAGATAACTAGTTTCTTTCCATATAAGTTGTTGTCGCTACTGCTACTTGATTTATTCTCATTTTGGGCAAACCTCTTGCAATTGGGTTTTTTTTTTTCACAATTTCGCTCTGATTTAAGAACTCACATAGATTTTTAAGTATGAGGGCATGCTCCAATGGTACCAATAACCACTGTAAGCTTATCATGGTACAGCTAGATGTGGGGCCCACGAGATCAATGCAAGCCATCCAACCTATCCATCACATAGTCACCCCATATTACCATCAAGTGCCAAAAATCAGCCAGTTCCTCAGGTGGGCCACAACACACTGAACAATGTGAGCGAGGACACCCACCCTTGATTTGCACAAGGGCCCACCTGAATCAAAAAACAGCCTGAGTTTGGTCTGACCCTTCATCCAGGCCAGATGAGGGTTGGAACAGCCTAGATTGGGGGTGACCTCCATGAAAATCAAGGGTGAGCATTCCCTCCCAACCTGCATCCCATGATGTGGCCCACCTGATTTGTGGATTAACCTGATTTGGACCTGCCGTTTAATATGCACTGAGGCATCCGATGGATGGGTTGGAATCCATACATGCATCACATGGGCCCCACATCTAACCAGTACCACTGTAAGTTTATGCTGGCACTGGTACCAGTGAAGCACACCTCTTTTAAGTATTTCCGTTAAAGAGAAAAAAACTTTGGGGGGGGGCAGATTTTTCTGGCATCAAATGCCTTCTACAGCACTGACTGAGTATCACATATACCAAACAATTCTGTTTCTTGCAACTGTTTCTTGTCAAATACATGCTAGAAAGCTAAGTTCAAATTCCTAGACATCTCCTGCATAGCCATGATTGAATCATTATATACTCTCTAAGGGGAACGTGTCTCACACACTACTGATATTAGATGAAAATTTGGTGCAACTAGCTTCTTGTAAGGCCCATCATGGTGTGTGTATGGCATCCAACCCATCCAACAGGGTCTCCCATCCATGAAAATAGGACACCCCAAAAATCCGGACTGAATAATCATCATGTGGGACACCATAGAAAACAATGGACAACCATCCAAAGACTTCCAAATTCATTTAGTGGCCCATCTAATGGTTGGATCTCGGCTGAATTTTTAGGGCGTCATTTTCATGGTCGTGTGTCCTTGATGGATGGGTTGGATGCCATACACAAACCACGGTGGACCCCACATTTAAGTTGGCAAAAGCTTGAAACAAATATTCGGATGTCATAAGAGAATCAAAACCAAAATAAATAATAGTGACGAAAGATTCCTACCATGTGATGCAAGATATGGATCTAATCAGACATTTTATGAGATTTCTTTTCCACGACTTTAGGAATAGCTTGTTAGATCTTAGGATATTGGGTTGTATGAAATTAATTACCTATTAAGGAGACAAAATTATCTTATTAGAGGTTTAGGTGGGGCAGGTTCCCTTAAAATTAGATATTCAGAGTTAGCTTCTAATGGATAAGGAAGGTATGTGTGAAAGATGGTCAAAGAGAAGAACTATTAACATTTCCTGTTTGGGGGCCGCAGCCCCTTGAAATGGCCTATATTAGCATAAAACCTTGCCTTTTTATTTTCCATCCATGGATCATTAGTAGCTAGCTAATTCTAGAAACTTCAGCATCTTCTCCATAACCAAAGTTTTCCATGCCATATGCAGGGAATTTTCTCAAGAACAAGGGACCCAAAATAAATTAAATAACAAAAAAAAAAAAAACCATGTCGAGAGGACATAAGCAATTTGGAAGCATATGTTAATCACAAGCTGAAAGGGGGGGAAAAATGAAAATGTAAGAACTAACATAAAAATTAAGAAACAATGGGGCGTGTTGCCAAGAAGCCCAAACAGTGGATTAAGAATTATTCATTGTTTTTTTTTTTTTAATGAATGCTAAGAATATTCAAGGGAGGGAAAATGTTAGGCATAGAGATATGAATAAGAAAAGAAAAGCTGAAGTAGTTACCATCTACTTCTTCGTCATAATCATAGTCATAATCATCATAGTAATCATCATATTCTTCATCATAATCAACTCCATGATATACTTTGCGAGGCATTTTCCTGAATACACAGAATTAGAAAGAAAAAAAAATCAATTTATTGGCACATGATGCAAATGATAGATAGGCCAAAACAGGTTAAAGAAACATTACTGCACAAGAGAAGTATGGAGAGTTACTGAACCATAAAAAACCAACGTACCCGAAGGACCGTAGAACACTGTACTTAATAACACCCCATCAAGTTGAGGATGAAGCCATCAACTAGAATGACGTTCAAAATGGCATGATGTCAAGTTTTGGGCATCGGGTGAAGATAGAAGCTGGAACTTCTTAGAGCGTGGACATAATTTAAGGGGCAACCAGATGAAGTTCAATGTTTCCCCTTATAAATCATTCTCTTTCCCTGGTTTAGTAGGATCCCCCTCAATGTGTTTGGTAGTGGTGTCGAAACTAGGATTAGCTGCTAGAAAACCTTTGCCACCATGAGAGAAACTGCACATGAATAACAACTCATTACAGCTATTCAAGTAAAGGTTTGGACATCCTAACCTCGTCTGCAATGATGACCACCTCACATTGCTTGGAATGAAATCTTCCACATATAGTATATTAGGGACTGTTTGGAAAGATGCATCGCATTGCATTAGATGGAATTAACACCAGTATTACACAATGATTATGTCTAGAAATACCATGGTATTTTGACCATCCAATTCAACATTTGGGATCGAATTCTTCCTTTGAGCAAAACATTGTATTACATTAAACCAGAGTTTGGTGGACGTTGGAATTATAATCAATGAACCATATTTCAAAACTGATGCATATCACTATATTCATATGTAACTCGAGTGTCATGTGTAAAGGGTGCATGTGGACGGTCAGCATGATGGATAAAACACATGAATCAATGTGAGGCCCACATATGTAGTTGATTTCGAAATCCACCAGAAATCATGTTGTATCCCCTACTAGGACTGGAAGGTCAAATAGCCAGATTAATCCAATCTTTCCTATCGATTCCAAACGCCGCATGGAATATATCTCCCACCTAATGCAATGTAATACCACCTAATCCCATGTTCTGAACAGGCCCTTAGAAAGTACTTGCAAAAGATTTGGATAGTTCCCACTTCTTTTCTATGTTACATGGCCAGTATGATTAAAGCAAACACTTTCAAGTGTGTTTGTGAATGACAAAGAAGATTGTATTTCGATTTATCTTTGGAACCAATGAACTTTTTTGCTATAAACTTGTTGCACAAGGGGCAAGACTGGATCCCATTACACTCACTCCCCTGAGGCTCTTTTAAGATGGTTGATTTTCTTATTAAGAAGCATTAATTAATGCCATATGAAACAAGCGAGCATGCTAAGACGAGATTTAAAATTAAAATGTTTCATTAAAAAAGTATATTAAGACAAGATTTGAAGTTTTAAATTTAAAAAAAAATAATAATAAATTAAAAGGAATATCAATAAAACTTCACTTGGTGTCAGTCAAAGCTCTATCAGTCTAAATAGTACAAGATATGCCTGAATTTCATCTATTATGTAATAATAAGGTATAAGTGATTTATAGAGCTATATCAAAGTTGAAGATAGACATAAGTCCTATATCCAGGTTGCATATTTCTGGCCTATTCATATAAACAACATTATGATGGTCATAAGATATTTGTGTTTTGTCCAACAATGGCAGAATTCATATACCTTACGCCAACAAACTTACGGCAGATTTCTATTATTAACAACAAATACCAAGTCCCATTAGTCATGCACCATGTGTATATATCAAACTGGACCACTAGAAATTTTCTGAAAGAGACCATTATCCAACTCCAACCTAATGAATTGACCAGGTATGGTCCACTCAATAAACAACTCGAATGCCCCACACATATGGAGGTGCCTGTGGGCTGAGCAAAGCTCAACTCACATATATCAGCTACAAACCAGGCATTTGCATATAAAATAATATATATATATATATATAACACTGTTGGGGGACCGCGGAAGCACACAAAGATGAATCAAACAAAGTACTCCAATCATAGCAGTCAAGTCCAATCACAAATACTCCGAATTTAACGTGGAAAAACCCTTTCAGGAAAAAACAATAGCGAGAAGTGACAAATATCACTATGAAAGCAGAAATTTCAAGAGATAGAGAGAATACCCGATTCGAACAAGCCTCGAATCTCCCCTTACAAGCCCTTGAAAACCCTAGGAACGAATTAGAAAGCTCTGAGATACACCCTAGTCCCGATTACACCCATATTTAATTATTTATAGCCTCTAGAAGATTCACAATCAGAATAGGAAACAAATCCCGCACTTACATAACTCTGCGTATTTTCTGCACAATCGTTCGACGGCACCTTCGATGGGACTTCGATGGCATCGAACAGCCTTCGATGTCATCGAACAGTCTTCGATTGCATTAAACTAAACACCAAACGTTCCAGCGATAAATCATGGATTTTCTTGATTTTTCCGATGGCATCGATCAGGCGTTCAGTGTCATCGAACGACCTTCGATGGCATAGAGCCGGACACCTAAAGTGTCCAGCAACCAACATGAGAAATTCTGGATTTTTATGATGGCATTGAGCCGGACTTCAATGGCATTGAAGTCTGCTCGATGGCATCGAACTGTCATCGACGAGCATGTTGATTTACAAATTTAAGACATCAATCAACAATCTCCACCCTGTCTTCAATCACAATTCTTCATAGCTCATTTTTCCTCATTTCTAATTATGCATTGCATTATAGCTCCACCATCACTTCTCGTGCACATTCCGTCTTCCTTTTACGCCTTCGCCAAGCCTAGAGAAGATGCACAGAACTTGAACTTCTCTGTGGGAACCACCTCAGTGAGCTTGTCCTCCGGATTCACGCTCGTGTGAATCTTCTCCAGAGTCACACCTCCTTCCTCAAGCACTTGTCGGATAAAATGGTGACGAACATCAATGTGTTTAGTATGTGAATGATAAACAGAATTTCTAGCTAAATTGATCGCACTTTCGCTGTCACAATTGACCGACACGACCTCCTATTAAAGCCTCAACTAATTTATCATCCCTCTCAACCAAACACCTTCCTTGAATTCCTCCGTTATTGTCATGCACTCAGCTTCAGATGTGGAAAGAGCCACCACAAACGGAAGCTTCGACATCCAACTGATTGCTCCACCCGCTAGCACAAACGAGTACCCTGAAGTCAACTTTCTAAAATCTACACTGCCCTCGTAATCAGAATTCACATACCCAACTAACTTGGCCCCTGATTTCTCAAAAGATAAGACATAGTCCTGCATATCTCGAATGTATCGAAGTAGTCATTTCATTGCTTCCCAGTGTTGCTTTCCGAGGTTAGACATGTATCTGCTAACAACACCAACTGCATGTGAAATATCCGATCTAGTACAGACCATGGCATAATCAAATTGCCCACCGCATTCAAATAAGGCACACTTGACATAACCTGCTTTTCCTCATCCGTTTTAAGACATTGTTCTGAGCAAAGCTTAAAATGAGTCGCATGAGGAACGTTAACCGGCTTTGCCCTGTCCATCCCATACTTCAACAATACATTCTCAAGGTATTCCTTCTGAGATAACCAAAGATTGCTCTTTTTCCTGTCTCTGTGTATATCAATGCCGAGAAGTCTCTTTACAACCCTCAGATCTTTTATCTCAAATGTCCCCGATAACTGAGTCTTTAGTAAATCAATTTCAGACATGCTATGACTAGCGATCAGCATGTCATCGACGTATAATATCAAGATAATGAAGTTTTTGTCACTCGGCGCCTTGTAATAGACACTGATCATATTCACGCCAAGTAAATTTCTGGCTCACTATGAAAGAATCAAACTTTTTATACCCTACCTAAGCGACTATTTCAGGCCGTACAACGACCTCTTTAACCTGCAAACCTTGTTCTCTGCCTCTTTTATTTCGAAGCCTTCTAGTTGTTTCATGTAGATTTGCTCTTCCAATTCCCTATGCAGGAAGGCAATCTTTACATCCATTTGTTCCAGCTCGTGATCGTATTGGGCAACCAGTGACAACACAAATCTGATAGATATTTGCTTAACAATCGGCGCAAATATCTCAATGAAGTCAACACCTTCCCTCTAAGCGTAACCCTTCGCAACCAACCTTGCTTTGTACCTATCTCGTTTCTTCTTGAAAATCCACTTAAACCCGATCACTTTTCAGCCAACGGGAAGCTTCACTAGCTCTCACGTCTCGTTCTTATACAAGAAGTTCATCTCATCGTCTATCGCTACTTTCCACTTTTCCACATCAAGCTCATCAAGAGCCTCCTAAAGAGTAGACGGACCCCCTTCATCCGTAATAAGGCATATGCGATATTAGAGTCATCCATGTATCTCGCCTATAACCTGCGATCTCGCAGCGGATTCCTTCTCATAGGTGGTTGCTCCACCTCCTCCTATACCTTTGTCTGTGCACTTGTGTCAGCCTGAGTGTCATCTATGCCTATCTGAACTTCCACAACCAACTTTTTTTATTCCTCGTGCACATCCTTACCGAACAAGGATCCTTTGTCAAACTTAATGTCACCACTAATGATGATTTTACATGTGACTCGGTCATACAGCTTGTACCCCTTCACACCACCATCATAGCCAACAAAGATGTACTTCTGAGCCCTTTGGTCTAGCTTATCTCTCTCAACTAACAGTACATGAATAAGCTTCACAATCAAACACAAGCAATCCTGAGTAGTCTACCTGTTGAATACTCTATACTTCCTCTGGAATTTTGCAATCAATGGCCATAAAAGGAGATCGATTCACCAAGTAACAAGCCATATTAACAGCCTCAGTCCACAATTCCTTGCCTAACCCAACATTATTAATCATGCATCGGGCCTTCTCCAAGAGAGTCCAATTCATTCGCTCAACCACGCCGTTTTGCTCTAGTGTGTGACGCACTGTGTTGTGCCTCACAATCCCCTCGTTCTTACAGAATTGATTAAATTCACTTGAAGTAAATTCTTCACTGTTATGTTCTTAGAACCTTCACCTTTCACCTTGACTGTTTTTCAAACATTGCCTTCCACTGCTTGAAATTGGTGAAAACATCGGATTTATTTTTCATGAACTCATACTTTCCTAGAGTAGTCGTCAATGAATGTGACGAACCATGACAACCCTTCAACGGAAATCATGGGCGACGGCCCCCATACATCAGAATGCACATAATCAAGAACACCCTTACATGTTTTACAAATTTAAAAGATAACCTTGAACATTTACCATATATATACAGTGCCCGCATATACTTAAATTAAAACTTTTAAAAGTTGGAACTAAACAACGGTCAGAAAGTACATTCATACCCTGCTCGCTCATATGGCCCAAACATGCATGCCACATACGTGTAGAAGTGGAATCCACTACAGACGTTGCAATTCCACTTAATGAAGTGCTCCCGATCAACCTGTAAAGGTTCCAGCTCCTCTGTGCTCTCATAACAATGAGTGCCCCTTTTGAAACATTAAGGACACGGTCAAAAGCGGTGAACTTGCACCCAAGCACTTTGAGTGCTCTAAGAGATATTAAGCTCTTCCTCATATCAGAAACGTGCCTCAACTTGGTCAATGTACACTCCATGTCATTAAACATCTTGATGCGCACTAATCCAACACCTACCACATTACAGGCATTATTATTGCCCATAAATACTTGGCCACCATCGCATTCTATGTAACTGGTGAACCAACTCCAATGAGGAGTCATGTGATATGGTGCCCCAGTATCCAAAATCCAATCATCCATACGATCATCGTATAAGTGTCCAACCATAGATACTAACAACACGTCACTTCCACTCGTACCTTCATCAAACTCTGTAGTGTTGGCTTCCCTGGAAGAAGCCTCTGAGTTCTCTCTTCTTGCCTTAGGATTAATACAATCCTTCTTCATATCCCCAGACATCCCACAATTGCAGCACTTCACTTTCTTTTGCCCTTGCCCTTGGATTTGGATTTCGATTGAGAAGATCCAATGTCCCGCTTAGAGTTCTACCCCCCTCGTAACCAATGCATCTATAGAGGGCCATAGGCGCCCATGTCCTCGCTTTTCTTTCTCATCGTCTTTCCTTGAAGGGCTAAGATAACGGTATCGAAACTAAGGTCCGATATACCCATGCACAACGAGTCCTTGAATTACTCATACGAAGCCGAGAGATAATTCAACAAGATGCATGCCTGATCCTCATCTTTAATCGTTTCCTCCACATCCAGCAATTTGCAAATCATCTTGTTAAAGTTACTAATGTGGGCCTCAACATCACCTCCCTCTGTCATCTTCAGATTGAACAACTGAAACTTTAAGTATAGGCAATTCTCAAGAGATTTCTTCACATAGATGTCCTCTAACTTCGCTCATAAACTTGTTGCGGTTTTCTCTCTCATGACATTATAGAGGACCTCATTTGTTAAGCACAATTGGATAGAGGTGCTCACTTTCTTATCCATCTTGTTTCGTTCATCATTTGTCATATATTTCAGTCGCTTCTCAAGAAGTGCATCATCTAATCCTTGCTGAACTAGAAGACCAGTCATCTTGACCTTCCATTTTTCAAAGTTATTTTTTTCGAAATATTTCTCAACATCGAACTTAGGATTAGAAGCCATTGATACTCTATTTTCATATTCAATCCACGCCCCAACATTTAGCTCTGATACCACTTGTTGGGGGACCGTGGAAGCACACAGAGATGAATCAAACGAAGTACTCCAATCACAGTAGTCAAGTCCAATCACAAATACTCCAAATTTAACGTGGAAAAACCCTTTCGGGAAAAAAAAAAAAACAATGGCACAAAGCGACAAATAGCATGCAGCTAGTCTCCCACATGCAAAACGATCAGAAACTACCAAAAAATGGCTAGTTTCTCACCGACACTGAGAAATGGTTTACTATATTTATGATACTAGACCAAAACGTCCAACCACCCTTGCCTGTATAAACAAAGCTTGGTTGGTTCATTCCATCATCACAACCAAACCCAACCTTCAAGTGTTCTCTGATCAAGCCAACAAGTTCATTACGAACCTGAGACTGCCAGGTCCACAAGAACCAGACCAGACCAATGTAGTGGTCTAATCCAAAAAAGCTAATCTTCATTTTTTCTATCTCTCCTTTCATTTGGGAATTTTCTCTTTAGTTTTCATCTGCTAGTAAAACTGTTTACAGAATTCCATCAGTGGTTCCTTCATGCTTGCTGAACGCAAAACCACACACAGGCTTATCATATCCTGGTAGGTATTTGCCTGCAACCTGTTAGCAGTCTCAATTATTCTGAGAAGGAGCGAATAAAGCTTTAAGGATAGCGTGATCACACGTGCTTCAGCCTATCCTTAATATTATATTTTTCGGTTTCCTATTTCCTTCTATTTTACAATAATTATAAATCTGTAATCTGAGATTATCAAATCTCAACAGGCACCACAGATGCAGTATCACACATTTGTTTGCTGAGTCCTAGTATTTGAAACAACAATAACATGCTATAGCATTCATTGACATGATCTTCACAGAGCAAGTAAAGCTGAAATATTCGATTCGCATGAGCAGAAAAAGGGATGGGGGTAAATAATCAAAGAGGAATTATGCAATCCTTGAGACAGAGTATCATCAGGCTCTCAGTTTGTACAAGTGGCACCCACTGTTCAGTGTCCCAAATCATCGGGCCCTGCTGTGGATGCATCATGACTTGGATGTCTCCCGGCCTGGAAGATCCTGACCGCCAATCTCAGGCCTTCCTCAATTGAATATGGATCAGTTTGTACGAGTGGGACCTCAGTTCAGGGTTCCGAACATCAGGCCCACTCTGGATGTATCATGCCACGGAAGTCTCCAAGGCTGGAAGATCAGAGCCACCTTTCTAGGACATCTCTTAAGTTGAAAGCGGGCCATTGCCACATTTCTCTTCTTGACTGTATATTTGCATGCCGGAACTCGCAAGGTCTGGATTCTCCAATCGAGCAGTTCCTTTTAGGGCATGCCCATCTAGGGTAGGCCCAATCAGACCAACGAACAGGATCACTTATAATAAACCGTGCATTTCCGGATACAGCAACCGTATAATTCCTCAACAACGAATGCCGAGTTCAAATAATACCCAAAATTTGTGGTCAGGAACTTCCGATCAGGGAGATCTTCAGCTCATGGGCCATCCAAAATGGTCCCCACCAGACCAACGGTCTGGATCACTGAAAAATGGACCTCACCATAACATACCAATTAAAACCCAAGGACACTCCGCGTATTATCATCGGCTCGAGTGCTGGGACCCTGAGATTCCGTTTCACTTCCAAGAAGAAGAAGAAGAAGAAGAAGAAGAATTAGGGCAAAAGAGAAAACGGAATCTAATTTCTTCAGTTGAAAGAATTAGGGCTTACCATTTCTTCACTGAAAAATGGGATTATTTTTTTTTCCCGTTTCTGCTTTCAGTGAAACGCTTCGCACCAAAGACAGTATGCGCAAGAAAGAGGACGACGGCTTTTCTGTTTTTTCAAGGAGGGGAAGGTGAGGTAAGAGGAAGGATAGATGCTCTACTATGGAATGAATTCGTAGTCCCCCGATAGCGTGGACGGTGGGAGAACCGTAATAGGGTAGAGCCAGTCATCTATACACAGCAGCACACGGTAAAGAGTATGATAAAATCAGGTCCGTTCATATGTAGGGATTTAGCATGGATGGTTTATTTCTCAAATTTCAATCCCAATCCATTCCGTCTGAACTGTGGGCACTAAAGTGAGGGATATGATGACTCTCATAGGCTTTTATTTTTGAAATATAAGCCATCCATCTTGCCGCCAATCTATGGGTGGACCCGATCCATACGAGACAGATCTACGTGTCATACCCAAGGAACCGTTCAAGCTGTAGGTCCCACCAAATATAGGCTCATGGGAGCGGATTAGATGAGACCCGAGATTCACGGACGTGGGTGCGTGGAACCCTCTGTCCAACAATTTTCAAAGCTCATTTTAGGCCCGTTTGGCCGGGTGGATTGGAAGGGATTGAATGGTATCAGGGTGGATGGCATGGATTTCAAGGTAATGATGGTGTTGTCAGTTGATTGTCTTAAAATCCATGGGATTGTTAATCGAGTCTATTTGGCCGGCGATTAAACCTTCCCATCCCTTTCAATCCCTCGAACCAAACAAGTCCAAGGCAATTTTAAACGGATTACGGTGGATTGGATGAGATTTAGAAGGTAATGATGGTGTTGTCAGTGGATTGTCTTAAGATCCATGGGATTGATATATCCCGGGATTAGATCACCCGGCCTGTTTGCCACGACCGGCAATCCCGGGATTTAACTTCCAATCCCTTCCAATACCATCCAATCCCTTCCAATCTGCCCAGCCAAACGAGGGTATGCCCAAATCTTAAGTGGACCATACCATAGGAAATAGTCGCGATTGAATCCCCACCATTAAAAACTTCATGAAGCCCACTTTAGTCCATTTGAATGTTTATTTGCCTTTTTTTTTTCTTTTTTCTTTTTTCTGGGCTTGTTAGTACACCCCATGGTCAGTTCACACTTCCCAGGTAGCCACCCCCAAATTTGCTATTTAACCAGTTAATATGGCCACAAAAACCTATACAAAGACACTACTCAAATATCATCTTGTTCCAAAGTTTAATAAGTTTTTAATGGTTAATTACCGCCATTTCTTTTACTATGGTCCATCTGAGATTTGGATATGCTTCATTTTACAAATCAGATCTTAAAAGGAGTTCTTAATACAGATGGACGCCATAGATGTAGTCATATACATCAAGGTGGGCCCATAGTCACGGTGATGTATCCGCATTGTCCAACCATTTTCAAAGTTCATCTTAAGGCATGATCCAAAAAAAATGAAGTATGCCCAAATCTCAGGTAGATCACTCCACCGGAAACAGTCATGATTGAATCCCTACAATAAAAACTTCATGGATTCCACTTAGAATGTTTATTTGCCATCCAACGTGATGATAAAGCCACAAAGACCTATATGAAGAGACCACTTAAATATCATCTTCATCCAAAGTTTTTGTGGCCCACAATAAAATTTTAATGGTCAATTACTAATGTTTCCTTTGCTATATTCCAACAGAGATTTGGACTTGCTTCATTTTTTGGATCATACCTTAAAGTAAGTTTTCAATACAGATGGATGGCATGAATGTAGTCATATACATCAAAGTGGGTCCTATAGCTAGGGTCTCACACAGTTGGGTGGATCAACCTAAGCCGTGGCTAAGGCTCGAGAGCCAATTAGGTGAGCCCCCGGATCCACTAAGGTATGTGGGACGCTGACCGTGAGGCTCAAAGAGACGCATGTGCCTTAAATCCAAATATTGAGTGGTAACTTGACCTCCCCCAATTTGAAAGGGACATGGAATCTAAAACCAAAAACGAGACAGATGCAAGGCTTAAGTGGACCATACTAAAAGAGGCAGCGATGATAAATGGCACCCATAGTTAAAACCTTCCTGAGGCCCACCACGATAGTTAATTGTCGTCCAAACTATTCATAAGGTTACATAAATTTGAATGAAGGGAAGTACAAATATCAGCTCCATCCAAAACTTATGGCTCTCAAAAAGTATTCAACCATGGGTGTTTAATCCCTACCACGTGGTCCACTTAAGCCTTGGAATTGCCTCATTTTTGGGCTTGTACACTAAAATGATATAGCAAATGGATGAACAGCGTGGATAAAACCTATACATCAAAGTGGCCCCTCAAACCCCATGTCTGTTCCTAGCTAGGTACAGGCAAGGTAGTACCCCTATAATCATCCCATGTTAACGGTTTTGATATTAAAAAGGCCAGATCTAACAGCCAAAGTCAGCGTCCTATTGATGTGCTCCGCTAAAGTTCTCCCTACTCGCACGAGTAGGATTCGAGACCTATCCTTGGAAATGTCCTATGCTTATTACCAGGCATGGTGATAATAGAATTGGGAATTCTCATTTTCTCGAATGGGTACCATTCCCCATCTTTTGTTTGTTGAAGATTTAATGGTCTTTTCATTTAGTTGCTTGTATTTGAAATGTGTTGGATTACATATCCCAAATACATTAAAATCCAATGCATTAGGAATCTTTAATTGTGTTTGGCATCTTGAAATTGGAATGCATTGGAATTGCTACTTGGTTTCCGGTACTTGGAATACAGGCGTGTTAGAATTGAATTTGCGATTCAATTTAAACCGAACAACTATGACCTCAAGCATTGAGATAAGCGGCACGTGGTGTGTCATCGAGATCTGATGAGATCGGCCACCTATTCAATCACTCGTTCAATGTGTAAACAGGATCAGGCATTATTCAGAGGGTAGGGTTCATCCTCTAATGATGTGTTACACCTTTGCCTCCCATACGAAATAATTTTTTGATACAGATAAAGTGAAATGAGAAAGGGATTCTTACAGTCAGCATGAATAACACATATAAAACACATATTTTTATGCAAAATTGAATCCAGCGTGCAAGCATAAACTCAAATTACAACTAAAATTACCAACTACTTGAATAGTGCTACGGATTATACTACGAAGTGTAGACAGCAGGCGGAAAGTAAACGAATACACTAATAAATGTAATTTACCTGGCAGGAAAAGTAAAGTGATTACACTAGGGAATATAATTGACTGATAATTGAAAGATAACATTTGGTTTGATTTGGTTGGTATGAGACCAAATTTTCATATTAAATCCATTTGCTATTTATAGCCTTAATTAGGTCATTTGTATGCTTCCCATGTTTTGACGGTTGCTATAACCATTTAACACTACTTAGACTTCTGGATGCTTCCCACGTTTCATTCAGCACTACACTACTAGATAAATAATAATCTAGAACACATAAAGATGTAAATATATATATATATATAATGAGACAATCGGATCTATCGGGTTCAAAACTCGACTTGAATAGTCAATTTCTCAAGATAGATTTGTTGTCATTTTTCTGATAGTTCCAACAAGTGCAAACGAAAGAAATCTGTAAATTGTCTTCAGAATACAATGAACTCTCAATCTGAATTTCAACACAAAAAATTGCACATTTAAATGTTGAACAGATCACGAGTTTTGACATCGATATGCCTTTTTAATGTATTGGACAAACCCAAGAAGAGGTCAGATTCGAGAGTATTGCACAATAGATAGAGAAGAATGCTTGTTTTGATTATAATATTCAGGATTTTTAGTAATTGAATGGTAATGGAGTTCTTCCCGTAGGGATACCAAAGTGTCTCTTCAAGACAAACAACATCATTTCATAAAAGGACATGACCCTTTGCCCTATAGAAGTTATTTTTATATTATTTTTATACCTTCTTATACAAAAAAAAAAAAAAAAAAGAGAAAAAAAAAAGCCATCTAACGGTTTAAAACTATTGCCACATGTGTGACACGTGGCATATGTGGCACGTGTACAATCATGTCACAATCACTCTCGATCAACACTAAGGGGGTGTTTGGCCCATTAAATCCCATGGGAATTGAAGGGATGGGATTACATTTTCGCATTTATTATGGACTGTCAGAGACTTGTCCGGGACTAGTGTAAACGACCAAATTCAGCCGTTGCGTTTGGAATGAATGGATGCTGCACCTGACAGCCTTCGTAATACGAAATCGTGTGTTTGGATTGCATTGTACATGAAAGTATCCCATGGGAGCATGTGATGTACTAAATGGGACGTGGGTTTTTGGATAATAAAAATGTATGACAAAACGTGTATGGACAATTCAGTCCCCTTGCCACAAGCGCGGTGGTGGTGGTCAATGCTCTGTAGGCACCACCATGATGTATTTGTTTCATCCATGCCGTTCTTACATTTTAACTGATCAATTTAGGGTATGAGACCAAAGAATGAGAAGTATATAAATGTCAGGTGGACCACATTATGCTTAAAGAATATAGATCGGAGATCCACCATTAAAATCATCCAAAGGCCCACTGTCCTGTTTATTTGACATCCAAACCATTGATAAGGCCTGTTGATCTTGATGAAGGGAAAAAACAAAGATTCTACGGTATCATACCCGATTGCAAGAACCACACCATCGATGTATATGTGACTGTCTTAAGTACATCCATATAAAATTTTTACTACATGTATTTAAAGAAAATGACAATATACAGGTAGAGAGATTACGAAACGGTAAGGACGTGATGAACAACCATTGCTCTTCGATCTGTACACATGCAGAGTACATGTGACTAATCAACCAACTCTGAAAGATCAATCTACATGTGGTAAATAACATGCAAAACAGGTCATCAATCTGAATATGAAACCGTATATAAGTCTTCTTAAACCAGTTTTTTTTTTTCGTACCAAACATACACTTCATATTTCATGAAAAATAGGGGATCAAATATGAGGAAATCGTAACCCTGCATTAGACGTAAACAATAACAACGTTAGACTCGTCTCAACGTCATCATTTTACTTGGGTGTTTTGTTTCAATGTCAAACGGAGAAAGTACGGGAAGCACACTTGAATATGCAATGTGAATTTTTGATATATGCACTCCACCTGGACATACTTTAGACAGCCGAACTGTAATGTGAAGGAGTGTAGGGTGACACTTCACTGGATTCATGGTCTCTTACGCAAACCAACATCAAGCATTAGATGGGCATATAATGTAAAATGCATAGGTTATACAACCATACTTAGCTTTGGTGAAATGGCCATATTATATTCAGAGTGTTGCCCACTCATCATGTGGTAAAGTACGGAGTAGATTTTTTAAAGAATAAAATGCGACAAATGGATATACACATAATGTCACGCCCCAAATCCAGAAATCGGATTCACTGGAATCCCGATCGCCGAATCCGGTGCCGACAGCCTCCGTAGTATCCCATTCTCGGCTCCTAGTGTCCATACGCCAGATTTCGATCCTAGGATTCTACAATGAGGATTTTCCAATGTACATTTAACTCATAATAAGCATAACCACAAGATTATCCAATTCACAAAGGCAACATCATTATCATATATCCACTAATATAATCATTTGAGTACAATGCTGAAAGGGAAATACATAAATCAAAAATCAAACTCCAGAAGACTGTTGTACGCTCCAAGGTCAATGCTGCTGCAACCTAACGTCACCTACACGCATCTATCGTGCATAAGCTTATAGAAAGCTTAGTGAGTGGTGAAAGTGTGTGCATAAGGTAAGTGCCAAGTAAGCAATATCAGAGTAATCAGAGTAAGCGGAAATACTGACAAATTCATAAATCATATGGTATCAGAGTAATGCGAAAACATGCTGATAGGCCCATAAATACTATCAGTCTTATCCAGGCTATGTGATGCAAAATATATAATAGAAAAAATCTCATATACTGATGAAGCAATGTAGATCGGTTATGAAATGCGGAGACAGTAAACCAAATGTCAGATGCCGATAATGCAGTGCAATATGTGGTGTGAATGAAATGACCAAGCTGGAGTGAAGTCGGGATGATAGTACGTAGTATCGCAGGCTATGGGGTCCATCACAATGGACTTTTATCCAAACCAGTCCCATACCTAAATTTGGATAGTCAGACTCAATGTGGTAAACTCCTGTCTCAGGTTAGTCGCGCGCCCCAACCGAAATCCTAGCTATTACGAAAATTCACATAACAAATAATTGTGCACCACTAGCCCAAGTGGATAATGAATGAATGAATGAGTATGCAAATCCTGCTCAATAAGTCCACATATAAGTACGGTTCATCTCTGGGATCATCACCGGAGTCTATTACACTCAAAACCAGATTGCGGCCCCATCGCGCGCAAATGCTATCTACGCGTTGTAGGTCGCCGGAATTCGACCAGAATGACCGCGGAAGCCTATAGAACGATACAGTCTAGGACACGAGTCTCACAGCTCTCCCCTCCTAATAAAAATTTCGTCCTCAAAATTTACAGAACAGACAATGGACGAGGAAACATCATCATGTATGTTTGTTAGGGTACAATTAATCTACAAAAGGATAAAGATAGCGCTCTCCAATCTTAACCTCGCCCTCTCCGGACGCCTCATCAATGATATGGTGACTCTACTGAACCCTGGATCCTGGATCAGAAATGCTCGTAATGGAATACCATGCAACCTCTCAATTTCAACGTAAGGGAGCTATATCAGAAAGTCTCTAAGTTATTCAAACTCGGGGATCTAACCATTCTAGGTTCTCAACAATCATGGAGTGAAGGGTAGCTATTAGTAGACATGTGATGTTATCTTCAGGTATTCTCAAGTTATGCTCTGATACCAACTTCTGTCACGCCCCAAATTCGAAAATCGGATTCACTGGAATGCCGATCATCGAATCTAATGCTGACAGCCTCTGTAGTACCCCATTCTCGGCTCCTAGCGTCCATACGCCAGATTTCGATCCTGGGATCCTACAATGAGGATTTTCCAATGTACATTTAACTCATAATAAGCATAACCACAAGATTACCCAATTCACAAAAGCAATATCATTATCACATATCCACTAATATAATCATTTGAGTACAATGTTGAAAGAGAAATACATAAAAAAAAAAAAAAAAAAATCAAGCTCCAGAAGACCGCTGCACGCTTCAAGCTCAATGCTGCTGCAACCTAACGTCACCTGCATGCATCTATCGTGCATAAGCTTATAAAAAGCTTAGTGAGTGGTGAAAGTGTGTGCATAAGGTAAGTGTCAAGTAAGCAATATCAAAGTAAGCGGAAATACTGACAAATTCACAAATCATATGGTATCAGAGTAATGCGAAAACATGTTGATAGGCCCATAAATGCCATTAGTCTTATCCAGGCTATGCGATGCAAAAATATAATAGAAAAAATCTCATATACTGATGAAACAATGTAGATCGGTTATGAAATGCGGAGACAGTAAACCAAATGTCAAATGCCGATGATGCAGTGCAATATGTGGTGTGAATGAAATGACCAAGCTGGAGTGAAGTCGGGATGATAGTATGTAGTATCGCAGGCTATGGGGTCCATCACAAGGGACTTCTATCCAAATCAGTCTCATACCTAAATTTGGATAGTCAGACTCAATGTGGTAAACTCCTGTCTCAGGTTAGTCGCGCGCCCCAACCGAAATCCTAGCTATTACGAAAGTTCACATAACAAATAGTTGCACACCACCAGCCCAACTGGATAATGAATGAATGAATGAATGAATGAGTATGCAAATCCTGCTCAATAAGTTCACATATCAGTACGGTTCATCTTTAGGATCATCACCGGAGTCTATTACACTCAAAACCAGATTGTCGCCCCATCGCGCGCAACAAGGTGAGTGGAAGAGACCTCACTATTCGCCTGCCGATATCAGGCCCGGCTCGTCGATAGAGGACTCATTCCTCGAGCTGGTCAGACTCAGCCTAACATTGTCACCTCCTCTCTGGCAGTTAAGGCCGTACCCCCTTCCAACCGACCATGACACAGTGGGAGACGCGGGCTAACGGTATATGGCCCTCATGCGCTCATGTATCCACTCGGTCTAGACGTTGGAGCAACCTCTGGAACTAAGAGGGTTCTGGGACTTTCACCCAAGGATATCTATAGCACCCCATTTAGAATAAATTTCCGGTGTCCCATCTGGCCATCCACGAAATACCTGTGAAGGCTACAGCCCTGATGTCGCTAGGGCATATGGTGGTCATGTCACACAAATGCGAGATGCATGAGTCACACAGTCCAATCATGCATCAATCCTGTGCATGTTATGCTCTCATGCGGGACAACTCCGCCTATCAGGGAGCCCTATGAACAACCTGCCCTATGGCATATACAATGGTCAATCACATCTCATAAAAAACATACAGATGATGCGTATGGGCATGTATTATGATACTATACTGTCACATACTCATAATTGGTATCAATAACCGGCATCAACAATCGACCTCGACAATGTAGACATTTAACCAACATTGCCCCCAAGGAATGGCCACATAGAGCCAAACATATAGTGGACCCATTACCTCACACAAGGACCTAATATAAAACACCATGGGTCTTACTTAAGGTTCACATATACAAA
Source organism: Magnolia changhungtana (assembly GCA_030180095.1). Classification (NCBI taxonomy): domain Eukaryota; kingdom Viridiplantae; phylum Streptophyta; class Magnoliopsida; order Magnoliales; family Magnoliaceae; genus Magnolia; species Magnolia changhungtana. The sequence continues at coordinate 11,313,273 of JASAUF010000662.1, forward strand.
ACAGGTGGGCCCTGCTCATGAGCCTCAAATACATGTCATGTGGGCCCTACACATGGGTCCCGAATACATCAAAGGGTCGTGCATCATGGGCCTAATACATATCACAATGGCCTTGCCCATAGGCCACGAATACATCACAATGGGCCTTGCCCGTAAGCCATAAATACATCACAATAGGCCTCAACTACGGGTCACGTATGTATCATATAGGTCTTGACAATTGGCCTCGGCGGTCAAAATTGGCCTTAACAACTGGAATCGACATTTGGAATCGACCTCGATACTTGGACTCATATACATCAAATATGCCACGACAATTGAAATCGGTAAATCGGTCACGTCAAACGGAATTGGCAATAGGTCACGACGTAAGGTGGGGTCCATGGATAGATGGTCGATGATGGTCTAAGCAATATCAATGGGGGACCATTCGTTTGGGTTAACCCAGTAGAGAATGACGAGAATGGGCCTAACCAGGTCTAAAAGAAGGTCATAATGTGGACGTTTAACTATCATTGCCCATCAATGTAGACCTTTAACCAACATTACTCCCAAGGAGTGGCCCACATAGGGTCAAACGTGCAGTGGGCCCGCGGTCTCACACAAGGGCCTAATATGCATCACCATGGACCTTGCTCGAGGGTCAAATGTACACCACAACGGGTCACGTTACATGGGCCTCATACACATTACAATGGACCACGACATATGGGCCGGAAATATATCTCAGTAGACCTTACCCGTAGGCCACGAACATGTCACAGTGGGCCTTAGATACATCTCAACGGGCCTCGCCCATGGGCCTCAAATACATCACATTGGGTCATAACCTATGGTCCTAATATACATCACAATGGGTCTTGTCCTTAGGCCACGAATATGCCTTGAATACATTACAATGAGCCTCGTATAATGGCTACATACACAACAGGTGGGCCCTGCGTTAGCAGCAAGTCGGCCTATTCATCTCAGTTGGGCCTACCAGCGGCCTAGCCAAAGAACAACCTAGATAACATACATATCACGATGAGTTGCGTCATTGGACTACACCAATGGGCCCCATATACAAAAGTGGGCTGCATCAATGGGCCGCACTAATGGGCCCCATAAATATATTAAGGTAGGCCTCACAGATGGGTCACAAGTATATCAAAGTGGGCCTCATAACATGGGCCACAATTACATCAGGATGGGCCTAATCATATGGGCCTCATATATATCAAAGTGGACCGAATCAATCATATGAGCTAAATCAATCAAATGGGCCGACACGAGCAGGCCAATCAAATAGGCCGATTCAAATGGGCTGGGTCAAATGGGCCAATTCAAATGGGCCGAATCAATTGGTCGGATCAAGTGGGCCAATTCAAATGGGCCGAATCAATGGGCCAATTATGCATTAAGTGGGCTACATCAATGGGCTGCACTAATGGACGGTCATGAATGTAAAATAGATGAGTGACGTGGAATACACCACATAAATCAAGTGGGCTCCACGGAACCTGCTAACATCAATTTCTCAGCTATCAAGCGGGTGTGAAGTACTCCAGTTAATCTGCATCCACCATTCATGGGTTGGACGGTGTTGATAAAACACATCTCAAGGTGGCTACCACCATCCAGTACCTCTGGACGGTGCAGATCAGATACATAAATCGAGGTGGAACCCACGTGATGGCTCACAAGATATACACCGACAATATATATATTATGCAATAATATAATATGTTATTATATTATAAACAACATCAATATAGCTAGTGTAAACATACACCAACCAAGCCTCTTTCACAAAGGTGGGCCTCATACATGTACCAAGGTAAGCCTTAATGGACGGCCACAAATAAATCAAGATGGCCTAATCACATGGGCCCCATGCATATATTAAGGTGAGCCTAAGCAATGGGCCATAAATACATCAAGGTGTGTGTAAGACCCGTAACCTAGTCCGTACTATTCCGAAGGCTTCCGCGATCCTTCCGGTCGAATTTCGGCAATCCTAGACCTAAAGCCAACGTTGCGTACGATCTTAAGACGAGACTTGCATGCCAAAGTCGGCTTGACCCGAAACTTATACCTTAGTGATCGCGCTGTCGCCGCGGTTCTAACGCCGCGACTCGCGCACCAAACCAATACCCAGGCTAGAAGTTGTGGACCTGCGTTTAGTCCGTAGAAACGTCGCACTTTGCGGATTACGAGGAAATCTCTACGGTACATCACATCAATCCATCATTTCAAAGGCTAAGTACACCACCCATGCTCCATGCCACCTCACCCCTCACAAGTCAACCCTCTCTCTACCCACCCATACTTTTTACACCATTTTCAAACCAACCCATACCTCCCCTTTCCCATCTCTTACAACAACCACACCTTATCAATCCATCCCATCCTCTCTCTCTCTCTCTCTCTCTCTCTCATTTTTCTCCCAAGCTCCATGAGAGCAACCCACGTCCAAGGGAGAGAAGAAAACTAGGTGTGGCCCACCTCCCTACCACACAATCCCACCACCCAAAGATCATCTCCACCGTTGAAATGCATCTCCCGGAGCTCTAAGACGTGTTGATGGAAGAAGAAGTCCAAGGAGATCTAAGGTGGGTGCTTCTTTCTCTTTCTCTCTCTTTCATTTTGTGTGGTGTGTGGCCCACTTGGATGGACCCCACCTTAATGTATGCCTCATCCAAACCGTCCAAGTCATGTGGACCTTACCCTTTGGTGATGGGAAACATAAATATTAAATTGATCCAACTCAAGAGAGCCACATCCATGTGAGACCCACCAGCCGTGGTCCCCACATGTGGGACCCATCTTGATGATATGTCTAGTCCAGCGTCCCTGGACGCTGGACTTGGCTTGAAACCTGAATAGGAAGTGGGCTGTACCCGCTGCAACCAAAAACAAAAAAAAAAACACAACAACGTCATTACTTTAGCTCTTTTTGAGAGGGTCACTCATGTAGGCCCCACCCTAATATATGGGTTTAATCCACACCGTCTATTCCATTCCCTAGCATATTTTTGCCATTGAGCCAAAATTTGAGACCAAACCGATTCTCGAGTGGGCCATACGATTGGAAATAGTGATATTACCATTAAAACCCACTTTAATCTCTCCATCCGCCAAAAAAAACATGTTGCATATTGGTCTCATTTAGTCGATCGTGGTCCGTAGAATACAATGGCTGGAGTAGATTTTACTAATGTAGGCCTAACCTAAGAAAAACCTTAGAAAAACCAAAATTTATGAAAAATAGGTAAGTGATGGCCTTCTTGTGCTGACGTCAGCGTCCAGAGGACGCTCGAGCTTTCTGCTGCTGGACGTAGGTGAGACAGTGGGCCCACTACAAGCCCCACCGTGATGTGTGTTGAAAATCTACACCATGCATTTGATAAGTTCCCTTCAGAAATGGGATGTCCCCAAAATTTATCCATACATGAAACTCAGGTGGCCCACACCATCCAAAAGAATATGGAAACATGCCTAAAACGTATATATACACTTGGTGGTGCCCATCTGAAATTTGGACGCTTCTGAAACTTGGTCTGACCCCTTAACCAAGTGGGACACACTAAATGAATGGTCTGGATTTGTGAACCATGGCTCGTTGGGCCCTGATGTATGTGGGACCCACCTTCGGAAGCAGATTGGCTGGTGTACGTTAACGTTACAGCAGCAATAGCTGCTGTATTAACGCCTCATCTGTGGTCCTGTGGGTGAAATCCCAACCGTCCGTCTGCTGAGGACGTGGACCCCACCACCATTGATACCTGTGCCCCATGTCCCACACAGCCCATCCATTTTGACGTGGCCCACCAGATCTGGACGGTGGGTCCTATCTTGATGCATGTGTTCATCCATGCAGTCCACTGCCTAGATAGGGACGGTGAGACCCAAGGTGATGTATGTGTCTGGACGGTGAGGACAGCCACATGTGTGGCCTTCTACGTGGGTGGGACGTGGATCCCCACTATGATGTATGTATTGCATGATCCCACCTACTGGCTGATGCAGCGAGTTGTGTGAGCCATTGATGTATGTGTTAAATCCTAACCATCGTCATTGTTGGCCGGCCGTCGCCCTCACGTCGACAGAACCGTGGGACCCACCCGTTACTTATAATGTTAGCAAGTTCCGTGGAAACCCATCGTGTGCATGTTTTGTAATCCACGCCGTCCATCTGGACCGTGGACCAACCGTGATGTATTTATTCCACACCGTCTAGATTGCACTAGACGGTGCTAGACAATGTTTGGATGGCGTCGACTTACATGGATAATGTTTGGACGGTATCGGTTTACCTGGACAATGTTTGGACAATGTTGACCGTCATACGTGGGCCATGTGTGTAGTGATACACATGATTACACCTACAATTATTGAAATAATTTTGGTGTGGCCCATAAGATGAGGCCCACCTTAATATATTTGTGGTCGTCCATGAGGCCCGCCTTGATGTATTTATGGCCCATCCGTGGACCCCACCTTGATGTATTTTATGACACACTCACGGCCCACTTTGATGTATTCCATGGCCCATTCGAGAGGCCCACCTTGATATATTTGTAGCCCATCTATGCACCCCATTAGTGCGACCAATTGATGAAGCCCACTTGATGTGTATGCGGCCCATTAGTGTGGCCCATTGATGGGGCCCAATGTGGTGTATTCGTGGCCCATTGAAATGTATTCCAGACCCATATGGCTTGGCCATTGTGATGTTTTTGTGGCCCATGTTATGAGGCCCGTTGTCATGTATGTAAGGCCCATGGGTTATGGCCCATTGCAATGTATGTAAGGCCCAATTGGCGCTGCTATTCGATATATATATGAGGCCCATGTGATTAGGCCCACTATAAATTTGGCCCTACGAGGGCCACTCCTTGGGAGAAATATTGGTTGAATGTCCACATTGTGACCTCTTCTTAGGCCTTGTTAGGCCCATTCTCATCATTCCCTTAGTGTGTTAACCCAAATAAGTGGGCCCTACTCGCCATAAACGAATGGCTCCGTATTATCAGATTTGACATGACCGTGGCCATGAGCCGATCTTTATATTATGGTTGATCGGTCGTCCATCTATGGGCCTCGCCTTGTTTATAGGCTGATTATCGATCGAGGCCGATTACCGATTCAGATTTGTCGTGGCCGATTATCGATTATCGATCGAAACCGACACGATCTCGATTTGTCGTGGCCAATGCGATTATCGATCGATCGACACGATCGTGGCCGATTGTCGATTGACGTGGCCGATCGATTCGATTTTGACGTGGCCGATTGCCGATTCTTGTCGTGGCCGATTGACCGATTACCGATCGAGGCCGATTATCGTGACTGATTACCGATCGTGGCCGATTGTCGATTGACGTGGTTGATTGCCGATTCCGATTGTCGAGGCCCAATGTGATGTATATGCGGCCCGTATTTGAGGCCCGTTGTGATGTGTATTCAACCCGTGTTTAAGGCCCAATGTGGTGTATATGGGGCCCATATGATGTATTTTGGCCCATGTACGGGGCCCACCCTTTTTGTATTTGAGGCCCATGTAATGCGGCCCACTTGATGTTTATATGGCCCATGGGTCATGGTCCATTGAGATGTATTTTCGGCCCATGGTTTGTGGTCCATTATGTTGTGTTTGAGGCCCATGGATAAGGCCCATTATAATGTATTCGTGGCCCATGGGTAAGGCCCATTGTGATGTATTCATGGCCTATGAGCAAGGCCCATTGTGAGGCCCATGAGCAGGATCCACATGTTGTGTATATGTGGCCCTTGAGTAAGGCCCATTGTGTTGTATATTAAGCCGTTGTGTGAGGCCGTGGGTCCTTTATATGTTAAGATCTATGAGGGTCGTTCCTTGGGGGCAATGTTGGTTAAATGTCCACATTGTCAGGTTGATTGTCGATGCCCGTTATTTATACTGATTATGAGTATGTGATAGCATAGCATCATGATACATGCCCATACGCATCATCTGCATATTTGTTATGAGATGTGGTTGACCATTGCATATGTCATTGAGCATGTTGATATGAGACTCCCTGATAGGCAGAGGTTATCTCACATGAGCGCACGGCATGCGCAGGATTGATGCATGACTAGATTGTGTGACTCATGCATCTCGCATTGTGTGTTATACGCCCTAGCGACATCAGGGTCGTAGCCTCCACAGGCATATCGTGGATGGCCAGACGGGACACCGGAAATATTTGGTTCTAGCATACGGGCGCCATAGATGTCCCTGGGTGAAAATCCCTAAACCTCTGTGGCCAGGAGATGACTCCAACGTCGAGACCGAGTGGATATATGAGCGCATGAGGGCCGAATACCAGGAGTCCGCGTCTCCCACTGTGTCGTGGTCGGTTGGAAAGGAGTGGTGGCCTTACTCGCCCGAGAGCAGGGGGCATTACTAGGCTGAGTTTGACCAGCTCAGAAATGGGTTCGCTATCGACGTGCCAGATAGGTATTGGCTGACTATTGGCCAGGCGGATAGTGAGGTTTCTTACGCTCACTTGGACTGTGCTGCTAGGAGAGAGACAGTGCCATTTGGAGTGTACTAAACCCCGGTGATGATCCCAGAGACGAACTGTACTGATATGTGGACTTATTGAGTAGGAGTTGCATGCTCATTCATTCATTCATTCACTATCCACTCGGGCTGGTGGTGCGCAACTAATTGTTGTGTGCCTTCGTTATGGCAGGGATTTCGGTTGGGGCGCGCGACTAACCTGAGATCAGGAGTTTACCACATTGAGTCTGACTATCCAAATTTAGGTATGAGACTGGTTTGGATAGAAGGCCCTTGTGATGGACCCCTTAGCCTGCGATACTACGTACTGTCATCCCGACTTCACACTTTAGCATGGTCATTCTATTCGCACCGCATAGCGCATTACATCTACTGCATATGGCATTTCGGGTTACTATGTTTACGCATTTATACGGTCTAGATACGACTGACGGTATTCGTGCATTCATTAAGAATTGCGTACTGCATCGCATCCTTGACATCTGATGTTTGGCTCTTTATGACTCCTCATTTGCATAGATGTTCTATAATGCGTATTCTGATATTGATTAACTCATGGACTTGTCTGTATTTTTGCTTACTCTGTTATCGTATGATTTATGACCTTGTTAATAATGTTGTTTACTCGGATAATTCATGTTATTGTCAGTATTTTTACTTATTTCTGATATTGTATGATTTATGGGCTTGTTAGTTTTCCCGCTTACTCTGATTACTCTGATATTGGTCACTTGGCACTTACCTTGTGCACACACTTACACCACCCTCTAAGCTTTCTATAAGCTTATGCACGATAGATGCGTGCAGGTGATGTTAGGTTGCAGCATTGTTGAGCTTGGAGCGTACAGCGGTCTTCTGGAGTTCGATTTTCGATTTATGTATTTCCCTTTCAGCATTATACTCAAATGATTATATTAGTGGATATGTGATGATGATGTTGCCTTTGTGAATGTGTAATCTTGTGGTTATGCCTATTGCGAGTTAAATGTACAAAAAAAAAAAAAAATCCTCCTTGTAGGATCCCAGGATTGGAATCTGGCGTATGGACGCTAGGAGCCGAGAATGGGGTACTACGGAGGCTGTCGGCACCGAATTCGGCGATTTGGATTCCTGTGAATCCGATTACTGGGTTTGGGGCGTGACAGTGTGGCCCACCTTAATATATTAGAGATCCAACCTATTCATAAACTAACATAGGGATAGATGAAGTGGAAACACATATTAGGTTAGTAAGGAAATAATATGGCCCCTTAGAAATTTTGAATGGTGAAAGTCACTGTCTCTAATATTTTCGAGGGTGGGGTCTACTTGAACTATAGATCTGTCTCATTCTTTAGCCCATGCCATAAAATAAGCTTTCAAAGTGGCTAGACAGATTGGATGCAACACATGCATCAAGGGTGGGTCCACTGAAGGGCCACCATCCTGTATATAATATAATATATAATTTATATACAGTATATATATACAATATTATACATAATATACTATTATATATATACACATATATATATATTTATATATACATACATACACACACACGCATAGAGCTGTACACGAGCAAACTAAGGCTCGAGTACTCGCTCGACTCGACTCAGAATACTCGACTCGTACTCGACTCGTCTGAGTTAGAGCCGAGTACGAGCGGGTTTCCACGACTCGTTTACATAACGAGTAGAGTTCGAGTCTAGAGGTACTCGACTCGGTACTCGACTCGGTACTCGACTCGGTGCTCGACTCGTACTCGACTCGTTCCTCTGTATATAAGCCCGCCCCAAAAAACCCTACCCACCCACCCGTTTTTCAACCAGCGAGTAGCCGAGCGCCCAAAAAACCCTACCCACCCAGACACCCACCCGTCCGTCATTTTCAACCAGCGAGTAGCCGAGCGCCCAAACCCTTTCTCCCGCCCGTTTGAAAAAAAAAAACCCTCTCACCCCTCCAACGCTCGTCCGGACTCCGCCGTCCCTCTTCTTCCCTCTCTCTCTCTCTCACTCGCCCGTCGCCCCTGTCCCAAAAAACCCCCTCTCCCTCCCCTCCCTCTTCCAGCGCTCGTCCGGACTCCGACCGTCCCTCTTCTTCCGTCTCTCTCTCTCACACTCGCCCCTGTCCCCTGTCCGGCGGTGCTAGACCCTGCCGCTCGTCTCTGCGGCCTGTCCGGTGACGGAGCTCGTCCCTGTCAGTCGTCCGGTTTAAAATCGTCCCTGCCTGCCAGGCTGCCACTCGTCATCGCCCTGCTCGTTCCTGCCCAGCTCGCCCGGTAATGTGTGGATTTTTTATTTTTTATTTTTTATTTTTAGAAATTGTTTAATATATATTAATATAGAATTTGTTTAACATAATTTTGAGATTAACCTCAGGTTTGTGTTTTCCCTAAATATTCGGTGGATAATTAGTTGTTAATATAGAATTTGTTTACTATAATTTTGTTAATCAATTGTTAATATATTTCATATTTGTGTAACTGTGTTAATAGAGAATTTGTTAATCAGTTGTTAATATATTTGTGTTAACTTGATATTTGTTAATACATTTGTGTTAATATATTTGTGTTAACCTGATATTTGTTAATATAGTTGTTAATATATTTGTGTTAACCTGATATTTGTTAATATATTTGTGTTAACCTGATATTTGTGTTAATATATTTGTGTTAACCTGATATCAGTTGTTAATATAGAATTTGTTTAATATAATTTTAGAATTAACCTGATATTTGTGTTTTCCCTAAATATTTGGCATATATATGAATTATTTGTATTATTCTACTTGAAGACTTGTATCGTAGTATAGGATAATCAGTTGCCCATTTGAGGATTTCTATGTTGCCAGACATAGATTCATGTGTTCTTGGATGCATAGAAATTGCTCAAATTGTCCCTTTTTGGACAGTTCAGGGTTAGATAGATTGTAATGTCTTCATTTATTCCAATTTAAATGCATATGTCTGTTCTGGTTTCGTCTCTCCTTTTTCTCTCTGGATATATTTCATGTATTTATTTCCGTCGTCAAATGTCCACACTTTGTGTTGATGATTGACATGGGAATCAAATACAAGATTAATATATTCTGGAGAGATAAGGGGAGATGCTGCCGGAATTTCGGCGTAGCATTTAAATTGGAAAATGAAGCATTACAATCCATCTAACTTTGAATGGGTGACTGATTTAGACAGTTAAGTAATTATGTCCGTCTAGCGGTCTAGCCATCTAGGACCCTAGGTATAGCCGTATCCCGTATAGCCGTATAACATATCGAGAACTTTATTTTATAGATGGCTAGTCAAGACGAAAGCCCAAATACCCCTGGAATGGGTGCATCGGCCACATCTCCTCTAATAGTAGAGGGAGACACAGACACGTCGACCGCATGCAAAGGGAAGAAGAAGAGATCGGCAGTGTGGGATGATTTGAAGATGTGACGATTAATCTGTGTCGAGAAGATAAAGTGTAATAACTGCAAAGGGTTATTCAGCAAGATTCCAAGAGGATCTACGACACATCTAATTAGACATTTGAAGACGTGTCCTAAGAAAGCAAAACTCTCTCCTCCTGGCCAACAGACGCTGTCATTTACGAAGTCAGAAGGGGACGACTCCCAAGGCGTAGTGTCGACTCATAAGTTTGACAAGGAGAAGCTAAATGAGTGGTTTGCTAGATTAGTGATTTTGGAAGAAAAACCTTTCAGAATGATTGAAAGTAAAGGGTTTAGGGCTTTCTGTCAATTCCTTAACCCTCGGGCCGAGAATGTCTCCCGCGTCACAGTGCAGAGAGAAAGTATGAAGATGTACGCAAAGGAGAAGATGAAACCGAAAGAAGTTTTAGCTTCAAGTGACTATAATAGCTTTGACTTCTGATTTATGGACGGCGTCCAATCAAAGAAAAGGATACATTTCATTAACCGCTCACTATGTTGATAAGGATTGGAAACTATACAAGAGAATTTTAAACTTTAAACACCTTCCTCCTCCACATACTGGTTTACTTATTTCAGATTGCATCTACAGTTGTCTAGAAGGCTGGGGCATTGAGAAGAAAATTTCAGCAATAACTTTAGACAATGCTTCAGCAAATGACAGTGTCATTTCATGCTTACGTAACCAATTCAGGGCTACAGGAAATTTATTTTTTGAAGGAAAAATATTTCAGGTTAGATGTTGTGCCCATATTGTAAATTTGATTGTACAAGAAGGGCTGAAAGCAATCGATGACACTATAGAAAACATAAGAGAAAGTGTGAAATATATAAGGGGGTCGCCATCGAGACTGAGTGTATGGAATGACATCATCCAACGTTTGAATGTGCCATCTAAAAAAACGTTGAAGTTGGATGTCTGTACACGTTGGAACTCGACCTATGAAATGTTAGATGCGGCAATGGAATTACAACTTGCATTTCCTGAATATGCGGCGCGTGATAGAACGTATTCTTGGTTGCCGAGTACAGATGATTGGGCCAAAGCACAACAAGTTCACACATTTCTCCAAGTTTTCTACGATTGCACGAAGATTTTTCTCGGGAATCAGTATCAACCGCGAATCTGTTTCTTCCGTCTCTTTGGAGGATTAAGGATGCTCTGCAGAAAAATGTCGGTGCGGGTCCAGATTTCATACGCGGATAACAAGTTGGTATGAAGACGAAGTTCGATAAATCTTGGGGACGAATGTCATCCGTTGATGTCCTTAGCGATTGTTCTTGATCCCCGTTGTAATATGGGATTGGTTAGCTTTATTTTCATGAAGCTTTATACTACCGAAAGAAGCGGCACAGAGACGTCTAAGGTTCGTGAAGCCCTTGAAGATCTGTATAAATCGTATGTTAATACTTTACTCAAGCAATGCAAGGTGTTGAAGAAAGTAGAGATGCAGATATTTCTGTACCTGGTAATTCGGATGTGCTAAATGAATACATATCATATTTGGCACAAGCACGAATGGGAGTTGATACTAAGGAATCAGAGTTAGAAATGTACCTCAAGAAGCCAATCGTAGTGCGAGCTGAATTTGATGTGTTGGAATGGTGGAAGATGAGGGTTAGTGAATCAAAATACCCTACATTATCTGTGATGGCACGGGACATATTATCAATACCAGTTTCAACAGTGGCATCAGAATCCGCATTCAGCACAGGGAGCAGGGTTGTGAGCAAGTATCGAAGCTCACTTTCGCCAAACACAGTTGAAGCGTTGATTTGTACGCAAGATTGGTTGCGCCCGATATGGGGAGGAGATATGAATGATGATGATGAAGAAGAGGAGATTGAGATTCATGACGCGTCTCTACCTACAGATCAGTAATTATTTTCGGTTTTTCAATTTTTTTGGCTGAATGTTGAATGATCTGTAATATTATTTCACTGCAACTGCAAACACGAAAGTGTTGGTCCTTTTGGAATGTGGTTTGGAAGACTTTGAATCATTGATATTTATTTACATATGACTGTTCATTTGCTTTTATTTTTAAATTTTGATACATTTATATTGTTTTGTTTTATTGCTATATCAAGTTCAATTTATTTATCAATATTCTGATTTTTTTATTAAAAATTGAATGTAGATATGTCGTCATCTGAGCCATCGTCAAACATTTGGGACTATGCTTCCCTAGTTGAATCACCGCCACGGTCTGAAAAAACAAAGATTAAGTGTGGTTTGTGTGGCGCAAAGTTTGTGCACAAGACTAATCGCTTTCGCCTACACTTGTCATGTCGAGGTGGTGATGCAAAACCATGCCCCAATGCCCCTAAGGATGTCCAAATTCTTTTTCGAGCCCTGTTAGATTCGAATAGAAAGCCTTCCACTCCATCCAAACCTTCTGCTTCTGGATCTGGTACACAAATGACATCCACAAAAGATGCAGAGGAGGAAGCCAGATTAAAAGCTTTGGAGGAAGAACAATTCTAAATCGCCATAAAACGCAGCATGGAAGATGCTTCTAGACTTCAGCGATATTCGAGTCAAAGACGACACGATGTTGAAGCAGGGTCAAGTTACTCGTCGAGTACGACAAACAAGAAGAAGAAAAAGAGTAACAAATTGAAATTCCTAACTCGTCTCGGTGAATTTTATAGGGCATTGGGTACTACATACAATTCTTCACATAAAGCAAGTTTGAAAAATCTAGTTGAAAGTGTAGAAGAGCACGAAGGAAAAATCTCTTCGCCTTCTGACTCAGAGGAAGTGAATCAATTTGTATATGAAAAAATAGATAGCAGTTCCGATGGATCAGATGACAATACAGAACAGAAGACACTCATCTTATAGAGGTTATTAGTTATAAATTGTCATTTTGAACAATGTAAAAATTAATTTCAATTTATAACTTGAACTTGGCTCAAAGCTCGAACTCGTTACTCGAAAACCCTACTCGAATTGGGCTCAAATTCAGACTCGGACTCAAACTCGCCTCGAAAACTGGCACTCGGTACTCAACTCGTGTGCTCGTACTCGGACTCGACTTGAAAACTCGCACTCGGTACTCAACTCGTGTGCTCGTACTTGAACTCGCCTCGAAAACTCGGACTCGACTCGACTCGTTTACTACTCGTACTCGACTCGTACTCGGGCGAGTAGAGTACGAGCAGGGTGTCATGCTACTCGGCCGAGTAGAGCACGAGTACGAGCAGCGGTCGGTCGTTAAGAGTCGAGTACGAGTAGGGCAATACTCGACTCGACTCGACTCGTGTACAGCTCTACACACGCACCGTCCCCTGGACGGTGTGGATAGAACACACACCGTCCACCGTCAGTGGATGGTGAGAATGGAACACATACATCGCTGTGGGTCCCATGTGGGGCCCACCATAATGCTTATATGCCATCCAATTTGTCCATAAGGCCACGCAGACCTAGATGGAGAGGAAAAATAAATTTTATGTTGATCCAAAACTTCTGTGGACCCAAAAAGGGTTTCAATGGTAGAGGGTCAGCCCCACTGTTTCCTGTGATGTGGGCCACTTGAGCTTTGGATAGGCCTGATTTTTTTAGGGCGGCCCGCTGCCCTAAGGGCCCGTAGAATGGACGGAGTGGATACATAACACACATCATGGTGGGGCCCACGGCTGGGGCCGTGGGGCCCTGGCTTGTTCGCCTACACGCATGGATGCCTGGCGTCCTATCTCTGATAGAAGCAGCGGCTGCTGTTGCTGTTTATTTATTTTTTTGGAAAAACTAGAAATCCTGGGGTTTTTCCTACGTGGGGCTCGTTCCAAGTGAATCCAACCCAGCCATTGCATCCCATGGCTTAAGACACGCCAAACAAGCCCAATATTGAGTAATTTTCGGTGCATAGAAATATCAGGGGAGATTTCAACGGTGAAAACCATCATTTGCTATGCTATGGCCCGCCAGAACCTCGGATTGACTTCATTTTTCTGCTCAACGCCTAAAATGATATGAGGAACGAAATGGACGGCTTGGATTTACAACAGGCAACATGGTGGGGCCTGTATAAGTGGCTTGTCCAAAAGCTTGCCAATCAAGCTAATATTTGTGTTTTCACTACACGTCCAGCGTCCCTGGTCGCTGGACGATTGGGTGCAACGCATACATACGAGGTGGGGCCTACTTGGTAGGTCACCAAATGATGGATGGTATGGATAAAACTTACATTAAAGTGAGATCCAACCAAGTGGGCCACACATCACACAAGAAAATTTAAAAAAAAAAAAGAAAGAGAGAAGCACCCACCTTAGATATTGGACGTCTTCTTCCACCAATGTGTTCTAGAGCTACAAGGGAATAAGATTCAATGGTCGGGATTGATTTTAGAGGGTTGGATTTGGGGGTGGAGAGCTTGCAAAGGGTTGGAAATGGAGTGCTCTCATGGACGTTGGGAGCTCTCTCTTGCTAGGGGAGGAAAAATGAAGAAGAAGAGAGAGAGTAAATAAATGAGAGAGAGTGAAAAGATGGGTTTGTAAGAGGGTAATAATGGGTTGTAAGAGCATAGGGAAGAGAACCTCATAATGACTTGTAAGAGAGAGTTAACTAAAGCTCTCATGGAAAATGATGCTCCTAAGGTCGGTCCACCTAGGGAAACATGTGTACCCTCTCAAAGTGGACTTCACATCAATCAATTGCTCAAATACTATAAATGGTACATCTTTTGATCTACCCGTCGGATTGGTGCACGAAATACGGCGTTGGAATCGCAGCGATGATGCGGTCGCAATGACATAGGTCTTAGGTCAAGCCGACTCAGAATTATGGGATGACACTCAAGGTCGCGCCCAAATGCTATCTACGCGTCGTAGGTCGCCGGAATTTGACCAGAAGGACCGCAGAAGCCTACGGAACGATACAGTCTAGGACACGGGTCTCACACATAATTTATCATCACTGTATTAGGAATGATCCAAAACTTACATGTCCACATAATGCGTAATATGACTACTATAAAATCATGTTGAAATAGTTATACAATTCATAAAATAATAACGTTTAGATCAGTTGACAAGCAATTAAAAGTTCCCAATATTCAGTCCGTCGACGAGCACCATATATGTGTTCATTAAAGCATATACCCTATTATAAAAAGGAGTCAATAGATATAACTATATATGCAAGCTACAACTTAATGATAATATACAGAATAAAGAATATAACCAGGATAGCAGTTACTAATGTAGTCACTCTTTCCTCAATTGACATAGGGGTATCATCCGTTTGTGCACTCCTACATACCAAGGATCCGTGAATATGTTGGATCGAGTTAGTAAATAAAGTCAATGTAGCAACGTCACCACAACACTGGGGTATGTATCCAGGTACGATATCTCGTGACGTGGACTGTCCACTTGTGATACATGCTTGGTCAGAATTCCACCAAGCACTTACATCTACCATTGATTTGAAGGCTCGGTGTCCAGTACTGCTGAATCCTTTTACATGTAACCGTGCCTCGTCCCAAGATAAGTATATGCTTGGATGACGGCCCACAAGAATGACGTAGTATTTGCTGGAACCCATCTGCATTCAAATGAAAGACAGAAAATTGAAACATATGATTGTATACAAACCACATACATGTATCGATTTAGAATTGACCCTGGTTGAGAATGTCAGTAGAAGTAATTCTTATATCACGACTACTTAATGTGTGCTTCTGTCTATATGAAGATGAGTATAAGTATTCAACATGCATCATCAATAGGGTGGTTTACAACCACGGTGCAGATTGCTCCTTCGCCTGTTGAAATATAAGTGGTACCGTAGGAGGTGGATCATATACCTGTTATGCAATCTAAATAGATACACTACAAGCATAATCAAACACATGCTAATTTAGTTATTACAAGTCCATTATATCTATTGTAATAAATATTCTCCCACCCCAAATATTATCCAAAGTGTAACGTAAATATTAAAGTTTCAAAACTCATTAATTCTGCTTCCATTAACTAGAAGCACCACCGTCATTACACTTCAAATCAGACAGAGTTTTTTTTTTTTTTAGCCAATCAACACGATGTTCCGGTCGTAGACTATAAAAAAAAGGATGCAAGCTTGTCATCCCTACTTAGGAGCTGACCAACCTTAATGAACTTGGAGTTGGTTAGCCCTTGAACCTCTTCAAGGATATATAGGACCTTACTTGTTCGATTGACCTCCTTTCCAAGTCCATACTTCAGGGTAGTCAAGTTGCACCATAGCAAAAAAAATTAAATCGCGTGCCAAAAAGGCTAAGACTCCTTTGGCTGCATACGATGATGCGCGCGCGTGAAGTGCTAAGTGTATCTAATAAAGCGCCTAAGCATCCCTATAGCCCATGCCGCGTACGTGAGTGCGAAACCCTGGTTGCAGAAGCAAAAACCCCTTCTCTTACTGACTGGCTATATACATTATTTATGAAAAGTTTAAATAATTAATGTATTTATTTACTTTCTAAAAAAAAACTTTTATTTTTATTACAAAAATACAACATACACAACCTCCTTGAGACTTCCTTGCAACTTGTCCTAGTAATTATTTCATGCTTCCTTGTTGAATCAATGACATTTCACTTGGCTGCTCGATCGACCTCCTGAATGACCATCGGCCCCTTGGTCGACCTCGTGGATGACCATTGGCCACTTGGTTGACCTCCTAAATGGCTATTGGCTACCGGGTCGACCACCTGGATGGCTATCGACCACTTGGTCGATTACTTGGTTTTTTTTTCGAATTCCTCACAATTGCTCCCTATCTTGTTATTCTGTCAGCTGTGATTATGTAAAAAGTACTCCAAGCATCGTATACTTAAATATCTTTAGCCTATAATATATTTTCTTTGCTACAACACATGTCCTTTCTGATTTTGAAACTCACTAAGAAATAAAAAAACACTATAAGATTGATTATGAAAGATACGATAATAAATTCAATAATAAATGCAAAACATTTTTTAATAAATACTTTAGTAGAAGTATCCTCGAATATCATAAATGTTGGTAAGATTCTATTTTTCTTATATACTTATTTATTTTGTATTTTTAAATTATAAATATAACGACAAATGAACAATTTAAGTAACAAATAAGGTGAGCAATATGCAAAAATGCAAGCCATCCCATTACATCTATAAAAAATAAAAAATCATTTGCTTAAGATAATAATGGATAATACTGCCACTTAGCAACCGCCAGTGGGGCGCATATGTTGAGTTATGGCGATTCATGTACACCTCTGAGCATACATGGATCGCCACAACTTCACGGATGCACCCCACTTGTTGCTTTTAAGTGACAACACTATCAGTTAGTATCTTAAGCAAGTGATTGGAAAAAAAAAAAAAACTAGATGCAATGAGATTACTTGTGGTTTTTGCGTGTTGCTCACTTTGCTTGTTATTTAAATTATTCCTTAGCCTTTTTATTTGTATTTTGAACACACAAAATAAATAAAATTAGAGTAAAGAAAAATAATCATACAACATGTATAATATTCAAGAATACCTCTACTAAAGTATTTATTGAAACATGTTTCACATTTATGACTGAATTTCGTATCATATCTTGCATGATCAACGCTGTAATGTTTTTCAATATTTTTGTGAGTTACAAAATCATGTTTGCAATAATGTCAATGAAGGGGCGTTGCATTTTTTATATATTTATTTATGTATCAAACAAATATTAAAATGTCTAATTAGGCATTTAATTCTACATGTGTCTTAAAAGAATAAGTCAAAAATACATTGTATGTGTTGGGTAGAGATAAAAGCCTTGGGTTTAACATGTTCCCCTTTTTGAGAGCTAGTTAAAGTTAACGTTGTCAGTTTCGTAGACAAGTTCTTTGAGAGTATCCATTTACTATACGAGATGGGAAAGTTATTTTACAACATTATTTCAAAGAAAGTAGGGAATTTCATAATCATTATAATTCACACATATTTAGATGTGTATATGTATATGTGGGTCACATATGTATGTGCTTTTAAAAATTGAGTTTTGGGATGATTGATGATGATTTCTTGTTCTTACATTTCTTCTTTAATTAATTCATGATAATCTTGTCTTTTCATTTCTATATGCCTTTATTCTGACTTTAAAGGTTATTGAATTGGGTAGACTTGCAAAGTCAACATAAAACACAAGATAAAGACAGAAATTCCAAATGAAAAGAAGGAGAAAATATTTAACAAATGGAGATGTAAGAGAGGAAAGAAGAGATCCAATACTATTTGTAGAAGAGATGATCGGATATCTTCAATACCGACTGTACTTCCAGTTGTTGGGTGGGCTGATGTAGGACACTTAGAGGACGTTAATGAGATTTTAGAGTCGATACATTTTGTAATTCTGAAACTGTATATTTTGCTAAGTTGTAGTCTCATGATTTGGATAAACATATTTTACTTGTTAATTGATTTACTTGCGTTCATGTTCATTCCATAGTACATTGCTAGTCTATTTTAATTACATGATTTGCTCAAATGTCAGGTAAAATGAACTATAGAATCCCACTTCCGCAAAGTATAATTGGCACCCGGGATATTGGGAGTTGAGTATTTACTCAGCCCTCAAAATCCGGGGCGTTACAAAAGTTAAACTTCATTTTCTATCTCTCCTTTTAATATGAGAAATTTTCTTATAGTTTTCATTTACCAACAAAATTGTGTTTATAGAGTTCCACTAGTGGTTCCTCTGTACTTGCTGAACACCAAACCGCACACATGTTTGTCGTATCATGGAACTGATTTAATTGCAACCTATTGGTAGTCTCAAGTATTTTTAGAAGGGGTGAAAAATGCTTTAAGGACAACATGTTTACACGTGCTTCAACATGTCCTTAATATTATATTATTGGTTTTCTATTTTCTTTTATTTTACAGTAATTATAAATTTGTAATTTTAGATTATCAAATTTTCAACACTCTTAAGATATATACGAAGTGTTTCCGGCATACCTTGTTCAGAATGCATGCCCTAAGATAGCCTCATTTGCAAAAAGGCGGTCCCACTCATTGGCCAAGCCATATGGCACATAATAGTGGTGAATAATTTATTGCAATATTTAACTTGTCACACTAGCACCAGGTAAAACGCTTTCCTAATTTCCAAAGGGCTCGTTTAAAAGGGAATTGAAATTCTAGGTATCTAGTCTTTAACGTGCATTTGGATTATGAGTTGTTTTAGGGCTTGTTTGGTATTTATACTCTGATTTAATAAGAGCTTTTAAAATAAGTGTTGCTCTAATATTTTATTATTATTATTATTATTTTGGTACTAGCCCTTGTTTTAAATAACTTTGTTAATAAAAAAAAATTCTAACTTAAATAAAGCATTTATTTTAAATAAGTATATTCGGTAAAACATTTAAATAAAAGCTTTTTCAAAAGAGAGTTGATGTCATTTTAAAAAATTACAACAAATTCAGTATAAGACCAATTTAGATAGTTGTTTTGGTAGATCTCACCATTAACAGACCGTGACCCAAGTGGAAAAAGAATTGATTGCTACAATTCTACGTGTTTTAAGACATTTGAATAATCTATTATGTCAAACATCAGATATGAATCTTCCAACACATGGAGCCAACCTTTGATGTGGACCATCCATCGTGTAGGTCAAACCTTTAAAGTGGTCATCCATCATGCAATGCCCATCTTAGATGTGGACTATTCATCACTATGAGCTAGCCTTTGACATGCACCATACCTTGATATAGGTTGTCCATCAGGTGGGGTCCACCATCAATGCTATTTGCCTTTTTGTGTGGGGCCCTTCAATGTTCACCACCCCATCACGTGGAGTCCACATTAAATGTGTCCATAGTGGGGGCGCCACTCTCAAAGTGGGTTGTCCATCATGCGGGGCCCACTCTTGATGTCCACCATCCATCACGTGGAGCACACCTTTTACGTGGATCATCCATCATATCGGGCCACTTTGGATATGAGTCATCCATCGTGCGAGGCCCTAGATGTGGACTGTCCAGTAAGTGAGGCCCACTTGACGTGGACTATTCATTAAGAGGGGCCAAACTTGATGTGAGGCATCCGTCATGCGAGCCCACTTTATCCATTACGTGGCCCCACCTTGATGTGGACCATTTATTATGTGGGGCCCACCTTCATTATCGGTTGTTCATCGTGTGGGCCCACATCTGATGTCAACCATCCATCATGCGGGCTGGCCTTCAACATCCATCGTCCATCATGTAGGTCTCTCCTTTGACGCGGACCGTCCATCAAGTAGGCCCACTTGATGTGGATCGCCCATCATGATGGGCCGCACTTTGACATCGACCATTCATCATGTGGTGCTCACCTTTTATGTTAATCGTGCATTATGTGGGCCCACCTTGACGTGGACCATTCATCATATGGGGGCCCACCGTCAATACAAGTCGTTCATCATGCGAAACCACCTTGATATCCACCATCCTTCATGTGGGTCCAACCTTTTCTGTGGATTGTCCATCATGTGGGCCCCACTTGATGTAGGTAGTCTATCCTGCAAGGCTGCATTTTGATGATGTGAATATGCATTATGTGGGCCCACCTTGATGTAGACCATTTATCTTGTGGGGCTTCATCTTCAATATGGATTATTCATCATGTGAGTCCATTGTAGAGAGATTATAAAGAGAAGATAATAGGGCAAGATGGTAAATATATAAAAAAGTTTAAGGACAAACTTGTCTTAAAATTAGTAAAAAAACGTTTGCCCACTTAAACCAAATAAACTCTTAAAAATAAGTGACCTCTCCATCACTTATATTTAAAGAGTTTCTTCTTTTTTTCTTTTCTGTTTTTTTTTCTTCTTTTTCTTGCTAGTTTCTAAAAAATTAAGTGATAAATTTAAAAATTTACTAAACAGTTTATTTGTAAATAAAGTTTTTTTTTTTTTTTTTTTTGAATAAGCAAATAAGCCCTTATTAGTAAGGATGCCAAACAACCCTTTAACTTAAGTAGCTCATTTTAATTTCTAGTTATTTAGTAGATGAGTATATTTGATAAACAACCTACTTATCAACATGTTTGGTGCACAATATATATATAATCACAAAAATAGAAAAATATATTTGGTTTCTAAAATTACATGAGTACTTGTCCCCTGAGATTGTTTGGTACACCTTTAATATCCACCGTCTATCCTGCTGCCTAACCTTTGGTGTGGATTATTAATTATGTTGTGCTCATCCTAGCCATGTCTTTAATGTGAATCGTCCATCGTGTGGGGCCTACCATTAACGTGGCCCATCCACTTTACGAGGCCCGCCTTCGACGCGAGCTATTCATCACATGGGGCCCAACTCTAATGTGGATCATCCTTCATGCAGGGCCCAACTTCAAAGTGGACCGTCCATCATGCAAGGCCCAACTTTAAAGTTGACCATCCATCAAGTGGGGCCCACCTTAGATGTGGGTCATTCATCATTAAGGGGAAACCTTTGATGTGAATGTCCTCATGTGGGGCCCACCTTGACATGGGTCTTCTATAATTTGGGCATGTTATCAGTGTTATTCTCCATTATGTGGGGCACACCTTAATGTCCAACACCCATCATATAAAGCCCATCTTTGATGTGAACCATCAGTCATGTAGGTCCCACCTTCAACATAAGCCATCCATCATGTGAGGCGCACCTTAGATGTGGCTCATTCTTCGTTAGTACCTTTGATGTGGACCGTCCATTATGTGAGGCCCACCTTGATGTGGTCATCCATTATGTGGGGCCCACCTTCAGTGTGAGTCATCCATTGTGCGGAGCCCACTTTAGATGTGGACCATTCATTATTAGGGGCCTACTTTTGATGTGGACATTCCATTATGTGGGGCTCACCTTGATGTGGTCATCCATAATGTGGCGCCCACCTTTGACATGGACCGTCCATCATATGAGATCCACCTTTGATGTGAACCACTTAGGGCATGGGCCCCACCTTTAATGTGGATCACCTACCATATGGAGCCTTTGATATGGACAATCCATCACATGCAGATATAAAACATAGAAAAGAGAAAAAAAAAATCATGAAGACAGGTAACTTCCATTATATTAGTTACTTTTACGATGGTCGTTAATAAACTAAATTGGTTTTTAAAAAATAACTTATTAACTTAATATAAGTTAAAAAGTTACTTATCAGGTAATATCCAAATGAGGTCTTATTTGTATTCTCTTTATTTTCATTTATTTTGGTACCGTGAATTTTAAAAATCCTGGATTTCATCAATTATTTTGATAGTATGGAATTAACTCTTGGATTTTTAATTTTATTTTATGTTGTATTCATCATATAATAACTGCAATGAATTAAGTGACTTCAAATACTTTAAACATGACATGTATGCAGCCTAAGATGACTACTGCACTGAGCCTATTATAAGATAGCTTTAGCTTAAAATAATAAATATGACATTCATATACAACATGAAATGACCACTGCATTAATCTTATTGTAAGATGATCATATCCCATAAAAAATTTATAAGCTTTTGGTGACCTACAACAATATGCCTCTTATTTTCATAATTGAATCAAAATTTTATATTGTTTTTTAGCGACTGCCATTTTTATTATATAGTACAACTCACGTGATAATTGCATGAGTTTATTTTTTTATAATTTTCCATCACTATGATATATAACCAAGTGAAAACGCCTAACGAAGTGAATGAATGTAAATATCTTAAGAGTTTGTTTGCATTGATGATTATCACAATAATGTAGTGAAAATGTACAATATTTATTAAATATCCGGCTCGTTTCCTAAAAACACGTGCATTTAAAAATATGATTGTCGCACTTGGTTTGTTAAGGGTAAAATTGTGATGATGACACTTTTTCATTACTTTAATGTCAAATCATTAAGTCCAAACACCGATCTACCTATTTAGATTCGAGATTTTTAAGGTAATGCAATTCAAATGAGCAATGATTACAAATTTCACATACTTGTATCATAAAAACATTTGCATTTAACTAATGATTGTCGCGTTCGGTTTTGTAGTGGTAAATTCGTAATAATGATACTTTTTCATTACATTGCCCTATTAATCTCCGGCCTAAATAAGGCATTGATAGAAGAGGAAATGATAGACATGATATTAGAGACGAGCCCAAAATTTTAAAATTTGTAAGCTAGGGATTTCCCTTAGAATTGAAAATTGGCAAAAATCCTGATTTTTGAACCCATCTCATAATTGAAATCTAGAATATTCGGTGGTGCAAAAGAATTCCACTTTTATAAATCATTGAGTTCATCGGTGCCAAATGCATAGGAATGAGCGGACAAGTAGAAGTGTGAGTGTACTAAGGCCCATGTTTTTGTAACATAGACCATTGATTTGTTGTGTCTCATAAAGCACGTAGCATGTCCTAAAAACTTCCTCAGTGGAGATATTATCAATTTGTAACCCACCAATAGCCCAAAAGGAGCAGAAATATGATAGACATCCACACACTGACTGAAAATTATCTTAACATCGGCTGGTGGGATCTACTAATTAATCGTGGATTTTTATTGTTATGCATTCATTTTCCAACCAAAGTAGTAAGTAACATGCCCATAACATTATATTAAAGAATAGTTCTACTTGTCAAAATAAAAAAAACATGCCTGATATACGGATGTTCATCGGTAATATGGGCTCATCATAACCCAAGTATAGTCGGTTAACAACCCTATATATTAAAGTACATCCCAAAGTATTACAACGTTATACAGCAAGACCTTGGTAGTAAGGGTGTAGCTCGGAAGACTCAAGTCCAGCCAGGCCCAGTTAGATCGGTTAACACCCCAACCTTAATCAATGGGAATATCTAACGGTTTTGTTTAAGTGCCTTGATATACATCAATACTCCATCATCTAACAGCTCAAGCTTTTAGCATGATTTGACATGGTATCAAAGTGGGTGGTCAATTGTTTGATTCTTGGGAGTAGTAATATATTCTCTTGGGGGGGGGGGGTATGGTGGCATTTTTTCTGATACGCTGCTTATTTTTTCACCTTTCAAGGCTCCTATTATCTTTACTAGTTTATTTAATGGCTTGGAATCTTCTTTACTCATTTTCCAACATTACAAGTTTGGTTTCCATTCAATTGGATCTTACTTGCGATACACTGGGGCTTACATGCCAGGATGATCTAATGATTCGCCATTAGTCCATATTTTCACTACTACCATGAGCAGGCCATTGTTGCACAATTATGAGTCATTCATGATTAAGCCCCGCCTTTTACTTTTAAATTTACACATGAGTCGTTAATGATTATAAGTATCCAATCACTTAACATGTGAGGCCTAGGATATCGCAAACATGTTTTCAATATATACATGTCTTCAATGCATGTACATTTTTTTTGCCATAAGTATTGTATAGCATAAGATCTGTGGTATGGAGGCTTACATGGCCATAATTTTGTTATTGATGTCTTAAATCTATTAATAACAAGGCCTGTCGATGCCATCGACAGGTGCTTGATGCCATCAGATAAATATGAAAAATCCATGTTAGTTGTTGGAAGGTTTTAATGTTGCTACTCGATGTCATCGAAATAAGTTTGATGACATCGATGGTCGTCGATGGCATCGAAGGTCCCATCGAAGATGTGCACAAAATTGCTTAAGTGCAAAATTTGTTTCCTAATCCAGTTGTGATAGTATATATATCGGGTGTAATCGAAATTAGGGCAAAGAGAGGTGTTTTGACACTTTCTAAATTGTTTCTAAAAGTTCAAGGGCATGACTAGAGCTTGTGAAATAGATTAATGGCTTATTTGAATCGGAAAGACTTTATCTATTGTAATTTATGTTTTCATAGTGCATTATTTGCCGCTTTGTACCATGGTTTTTTTTTCCATTAGGCTTTTTCCACCTAAAATTTAGATTGTCCTTGTTTGTACTTGGTTATGCAACTGCATGTACTTTGCTTGATTCATCTTTACGCGTTTTCGCGGTTCCCCAAAAGTGGTATTAAAGACAATGTTGGGAAGTAGATCGAATCTGGAAGCAATGTATCAATGGCATCTAACCCGAAATTCGATAAAAAAAAATACTATGGTAAAATTATTTTTGAACTATGGAAAGTAAAGATGAACGGTATCCTAGTCCAATGAGGATTGGATGAAGCTTTACTTGAAAAGCAACCGGAATCTATGATAGAAGAAGAATGGAATGAGATAGATAAGAAAGTTAGAACCTCTATCCAAATGTGCTTAACAGATAAGGTCCTCTATAATATCATGAGAGAGAAAACCATAACAAATTCATGGGCGAAATTATAAAATATCTATACGAAGAAGTCTATTGATCAATCGTATGTACTTGAAGCTATAGCTGTTTAATTTGAAGATAGCGGAGGGGGCAAACCTTGAGGCCAATATTAGTAACTTCAATAGGTTGATTTGCAAATTATTAGGCATTGAAAAAAATGATGAAATATAAAAATCAGGCATGTATATTATTGAACTCTCTTATAGCATCGTATGAGCCGTTCAAACACTCTTTGTGCACCGGTAGAACGACCACTAACTTTGGGACCGTTATCCAAGCCATTTAGTCGAAGGCGATGAGAAATAAAAAGTGTCATATGTGCTTATACAAATGCACTAGTTGTGAGGGGGATAAATTCTGAATGAGATAGTAGCTCTTCACGATTGAGGTCCAAATACAAGGGTAAGGGCAGAGGCAAATTGAAGTGCTGGAATTGTGGCACTGGATTCCACAGTGTTGGCTTCGCCAATAAAAAATATATAAGTTGATAAAGGAGAATTTTTATATATATATATATATATATATATATATATATTTTTGGCGAAGCCAACACCGTGGAATCCAGTGAGGAAACGATTGAAAGTGATGTGCTGACTGCATCAAAATTTGGAGTCTCCGTCGAAGAATAGATTTTAGATATACGGGCTTCGTACCACATAACCTCCTATTGAAGTTGGTTCACCAGTTGCAGTGAGCGTGACGGTGGCTAAGTGTTTATAGACAATGATAATGCTTATAAAGTGGTAGGTGTTGGATCAGTGCCTATTAAGATGTTTAATGACATTGAGCGTATCACGACCGAAGTGAGACATGTTTCTGATTTGAGGATAAGTTTGATATCTCTATGAGCATTCGAGGTACCCGGGTGCAAATTCATCAATTTTTATCATGTCCTTAAAGTTTCAAATGGGGCACTCATAGTCATAAATGTACAATGGAATTGAAACTTTTATAAGTTGGTCGGGAGTACTTCATCAGGTCGAGTTGTAACGTCCGTAGTGGATTCACGTCTGTACGTATGTGGCATGCACGCTCAAGCCACACAAACGAACGGGGCATAAATGAACTTTCTAACTGTTATTTAATTCCAATTTTTAAAATTATTGATTTTAGTATATAAGAGCATTGTATGTATGATAAATTATCGATGTTGTCTTTTAAGTCTGGAAAACATATTTGTAGAAAGTTTTTTAATTATGTGTATTCTGATGTGTGGGGGTCGTCGCGCTATGATTTATGGTGGAGGGTCATCACGTTTTATTACCTTTATTGATGATCATTCCAGAAATATGTGGGTTTATTTAATGAAAAATAAATCTGATGTTTTTATCAACTTCAAGCAGTGAAATGCGATAGTGGAAAAAATAGTCAAGGTGAAAATGTTAAAGTATTGAGAACTGGTAATGGTAGAGAATTAAGTTATGGGGAATTCAATCGATATTGTAAAGATAAAGGGATTGTGAGGCACAACATAGTGTACCACAAACCAGAGTATAATGGTGTGGCCGAGCAGATGAATCAGACTCTCTTGGAGAGAGCCCGATGCATGATCAGTAATGTTGGGTTGGGTAATAAATTGTGTAATGAGGTCGTTAACACGACTTGTTACTTGGTGAATCGCTCCACTTCTATGGTTATTGACTGTATAATTTCAGAAGAAGTATGGAATAGTCAGCACGTATACTACTCGAGATTGCGAGTATTTGGTTGCAATGCTTATTCTCATATATCGTTAGTTGATAGAGAAAAGCTGGACTAAATGACTAAAAAGTACATCTTTATTGACAATAGTAATGATGTGAAGAGCTATAAGTTATATAATCGGGTCATATGAAAAAACATCCTTAACCATGACATCAAATTCAATGAGGATGAACACAATGAAGTGGAAAAGTTGGTTATAGACACTCAGTTAGATAGAGATGAGATACAATTTTATACTGAAATACAAATACAAGTACAGGAGCATGTGGAGCATCCATCCATAAGAAGAAATCTGGCAAATGATCGTAGGTTACTGACGAGATACATGAATGACTCAAATATTGATTTTGCCCTCATTACGAATGAGGGAGATCTATCTACTTTTCAGAATGCTCTTGGTGAGACAGATGTCGAAAAGTAGAAAGCAGTGATGGATGATGAGATGAACTCATTGTACAAGAATGAGACGTGGGAGCTTGCCGTCAGCCGAAAAGTAATCAGGTGCAAGTGGATCTTCAAGAAAAAATACGATAGGTACAATGCAAAGTTGGTAGCGAATAAATATGTGTGAACTTCACTGAGATATTTGTGTTGGTGGTGAAGTAAGTATCTATCAGATTTGTATTGGCGTTAATTGCTTAATACAATCTCGAGCTGGAATATTGCTTTCCTGCATGGGGAATTATAAGAACGAATTTACATGAAGTAATTAGAAGATTTCGAAACATAGGGGGTAGAGAATAATGTTTGAAGGTTAAAGATGTTGTTGTATGACTTGAAATAGTCGCATAAGCAGTGGTACAAGAAATTTAATTATTTCATGGTGACTCAGAAGTTTACCATCAATGAGTATAATCACTGTGTTTGTTACGAGATGCCGAGTGATCAAAAGTTCATTGTTTTTGTATTATATGCTAATGAAATGCTTATCGCTGATCATAGCATGTCTGAGATCAACATACAACAGACTCAACTATCAGGGACATTTGAGATGAAAGATCTAAGGGCTGTAAAGAGGGTTCTCGACATTGACATACACATAGACATGAAAAGTAATGGGCTGTGGTTATCTCAGGCTAAATACCTTGAGAAAGTATTGATGAAGTATGAGATGGACAAGGGAAAGCTGGTCAGTGTTCCTCACGTGGCTCATTTTAAGCTATTTTTTGAGTAGTACCCTAAAACAGTTGAAGAAAAGTAAGAGATGTCACATGTGCCTTATTTAAGCATAGTTAACGACTCGATGTATGCCATGGCCTATACAAGACCACATATTTCACATACAATGAGTGTCGTTAATAGATACATGTCTAACCCAGCAAACAACACTTGGAGGCAGTGAAATGACTACTTCGATATATTTGAGATACGCAAGACTACACCTTATCATTTTAGAAATCAGGGGACAAGTTAGTAAGCTATGCGGATTATGATTATGCAAGTAGTATGTATAGTATAATGTAGCCTTTCGGTTACTCGTTTGTGCTAAAGGGTGGAGCAATCAATTGAATGTTGAAGGTTCAATTTGTGGTAGTACTTTCATGATAGAAGATGAGTATATGACAGTGATCAAAACATTCCAATAAAGTGTTTGGTTGAGAGAGATGATAAATCAATTGAGACTTCAGTAATAGGTTATACCAGTCATTTGTGGCAGTAAAAGCACAACCAATTTGACTAAGAATTATGTTTTATCACTCACGTATTAAATATATTGATGTGTATCATCATTTTATCCAACATGTGCTCGAGGGAGGATGCGTGACCCTATAGAAGAGTCACACAAGCGTGAATCCAGTTGACATGCCTGTGAAGGTGGTTCCTACGGAGAAGTTTGAGTTATGTTCAACTTCTCTATGCTTGACGAATGTGTAAATGGAAGACAATATGCATGAGAAAAAATATTGAAGCTATCATGCAAGGCAAAATTAGAGATCGTAATTGATAAGAAGCTATGAAGAATGAATATTGAATACACGGTGGGAGATTGTTGTTGATGTCTTAAATATGTTAATAACATAGCCTATTGATGCCATCGACAAACCACTTGATGCCATCAAAGCAGATGTCGATGCCATTGACAAGTGCTTGATGCTATCAGAAAAAATCAAAAAATTCATGCTGGTTAATGGAACATTCTGATATTGCTACTCGATGTCATCAAAGTAAGTTCAATGACATCGAAGGTCACATTGAAGATGTGTGCAAAATTGTGTAACTACGGAATTTATTTCTTATTCTAGTTGTAATAACAAACACACACATACACACATATAGTGTAATCGATATTATGATAAAGAGAGGTGTTATAG
This sequence comes from Magnolia changhungtana, assembly GCA_030180095.1. Classification (NCBI taxonomy): domain Eukaryota; kingdom Viridiplantae; phylum Streptophyta; class Magnoliopsida; order Magnoliales; family Magnoliaceae; genus Magnolia; species Magnolia changhungtana. Next base: position 11,342,524 of record JASAUF010000662.1, read on the forward strand.
GGGTTTTTAAAAGTCATTCCTAAAAGTTCATGGGTATAACTAGGGCCTGTGAAGTAGATCCAAGGCTTGTTCGAATCGATAAAACTTTATCTCTTATAATTTATGCTTTCATAGTATATTACTTGTCATTTTGTGCAGTGATTTTTTCCTATAATGGTTTTTCAACAAAAAATTTGGATTGTTCTTGCACACTACAAAAATGTTACGTGCAAGACATATAGTGGTTGGCGAGGGACACATGTAAATTGAATATGTATTTTAGAGTAATTGATTTTTTTTTTTTATAAAAAATTTCCCTTTTAATAGTCATTTTCTCGTATAAATTTAACATACTCATCCAATAGACATACATTATTTATGGCCCACTGCATGCTTGCAGTGTTCCCACGTGTGGGGATGGGTTGGATCAGCAATAAGTGTGCCCCACACGCAATGTTCCTAGCCAATCCTCAACCAAGTCGTATTTGAGTTGAGTCCAATACAAGTTGCACCCGAATTAACATCATTTTCAATAGCCAACTTGGTTTTTGTGATGAACTCTCACCATTGATGAGTAATAAAAGAGTAATTCATAAATTCAATTATTATGACCTTTTGATTATTCGAGGGGTTGAAATTCCACAGTCGAAGATGAGTCCCATCACGTAAATGGTCTGGATCATTGAAAGTGGCCATCAGATCCAATGGCTAACCTTCGGGATGTGTTACTACAAAATACCCACGAGGTTCAAAAATTAATGGATAAAAGAAACTTAAAGTGTGTAATAGCACAAGGAAGAAGTTAGGAGGGAATTCTCAATCCTTCAAAAAATATGTCATAAATTAATTACCGTGTTTGAGGTTTTTTCAATGATGCAACAGGGACATAGTGGGATTTGATTGGTCATGGGGACCTAACATGCCATTATTAGAGATGGGCTTGGTCGTGGACATGTTCAACACGGATTGCATGGCTTGCTGAGTTCAAATATGTGTTTACATTACCAGAATATGTGGGCCCACCATGATGTGTATTATATCCATGTTGTCCATAAATTTTGTGAGATTATTTCAGAGCATGAATTTAAAAAATAAAATAAAATATAGGTAAATATAAAATTATGTGAATTGCACCATAGAAAATAGTGGGGACAATGAAGCCCACCGTGAAGCCTTCCAAGGCCCACCATGACGATTATTTGTAATACGACATTTTCATAAGGTTACATATACATAGATGAACGGAAAATAAAAATATCAACTTGATTTAAACCTTCCATTTCCCGATGAAATTTTCGGTGGCAATCCTCATTACTTTCCATCATATGGTCAACTTGAGCTTTAGATCTGCATCCTTTTTTAGCCAATGCCTTGAAATGATCTTACAAAATGGATGGACCATAATGATATATCACATATACATGGCGGGCCTCACATAACTTTGTGATGTCAACACACCACCATTTCAAATATGCATTGCATGACCCCTCTTTGACAAAGGCACATGGCCAATTAAATCCCTTCACTACCTACATAAGTTGCGGCTGAGTCATTGTGCACCCTATCCTGCAATCTATGGCAAAATTGGGATGTACGTAACAAACATACGAATTATTAAACTACATTCAATTACCGATAGGTGTGTACACTGAGTCGAGCTGGCCTCAGCTCGACCACTAGCTAACCCCTGCTCGAACTCGGCTCAACTCGGTCATTGTGCTTGAATAGCTAGCCATTGAGTCATTTCATCAAACACTTTGCGAGCAACATCAATATCAAAGTAACCGAGCCACCAAATTGGTTCAATCCGAGTTTGATTCAAGTTGGGGTTTGATCCGAGTCGAGTCGAGCTCGGGCAAGCTTGAACTCGGTTCGAATTTTTTTTGAGCTAAAAAAATCAGCTCAACTCGACTTGAGCTCAGCTTCAAACCGAGTTGAATTGAGCTTTTTCGAGTCGAGTCGAACGAGCTAACCGAGCTAACTCGGTTCGTGTACACCCCTAATTACCGACGCGGATTTACTTCTAAAGTTCCTGCGCAAGGATGGTGGGTGGGGCCCAATTAAATGTATGTGAGAAATCCATTCCATCCATCCATTTTGGGAGCTCATTTTATGATGATCGACTAAAATTGAGGTGGATAAAAAACTCTAGTAGGTCAAACAAGAGGGAAATTGGGGAAAAAAATTCCCACCGTTGAAACCTTCCTAGGATCTACATTGATGTTTATAAGCTATCCAAACTGTTCATAAAGTCATTCCGAGATTAAGTTAAAACACCAAAAAATAACTTAATAGAAAACTTTTATGGCCATGAGAATACTGCAACAGTGCTCATTGAATGCCAACTGTTTCCTCTAGTGTGGCCCACTTAAGTGTTGATTACACCTCATTTTCGTCTAACTTATTCAAATGATCTCCAAAAAACGGCTGAACCCGGTGCATTTCTCACAAACATCTCAGTGGCCCCACCCAGTATCCTTGCGCGTAAACTTTCTGCCAAAGGCTCCAGCAGGAAATACGCGTCCCTCAACTACTCCAATATTCTACTTCTACCCAATTATATAAATATAATTGCGTACAGTAAAGGGCCAATAAGACAATACTGTTGAATTGGTAAGGTCAGGTCACTCAGACCCGGATGAAGTGAAAACACGAATATCAGCCTTATGCAAAACGTTTGTGGCCCAAGAAGTTTTTAATGGTGCACGTTAAATTACTACTGTTTCCTGTGGTGTGGTCTACATGAGCTTCGGATCTGCTTCAGTTTTGGATTTATGCCCTAAAATGAGGGGGAAGGACGGATGAATGGCGTGGATATAAGACACACACATCACTTTGGGCCCCACATTGCCTAATACATGACACACCACCGCTGGGGCAACACCACCCAATCCGCATCCATAAAAAACAAGCAAAGTCACCAAATCAAACATACATGCGTGCCTAACTCGACGAGTAGGCTGATCTGGTTGCACGGTGAGGCCCACATGATGTACGGTTCAGATGTTCCACACACCTACCGGCAGGCACATGTTCTGCGTGTAAAAGTGCGCGTGGAGAGAAGCGCGTCTGGGGCCAGCAGACCTCGTCAGTACAAAATCGAATCCTCCACCGGAGAGCTGCAAGAAAACTAGATCGCAGCTCTCTCTCTCTCTCTCTCTCTCTCTCTCTCCCGCTTCAGCCATTTTTGGCCAGATCTCAGAAGAACAAGAAGCAAAAAGTACGACTTTCTTGTTCCTTTCCTCCTCATTTTCTCGAGCATCATACCATTTTCTCTCCATTTTAAAGAAAACGTTAGGGTTTCTGATCTCCCTCTCTCCCTCTCTATCTTCGTCTCCGTCTGTCTGTCTGACGCAGAGAAGAAGAGGAAGAAGAAGAAGACGGAGAAGAAGAAGAAGAACTGAACATGCATTTTTATCATAAACAGCGTAAGATCTCATTCTCGCTCTCGCACATGCATTTTCTCTCCTTTCTTTCTCCAATTTCTCCTCTCTGCATTTGATCTGTTTTATTTTATTTTATTAAGTAATTTTTCTCTTCAATGCGATCTTGAACCGTTCTTTCTTGGATTCATGCATCTCTTCTGGGCAGGAGATTGATTATCCATGGGACCACTTGAACTGATGTTCTGTAATGGGAGGTCAAGATCGAAACCGTCTATTCCGTGGCCCCCAGCATGGATGCCCGCTGTGCAGAATTCCAAATGATTGGGCAATGCAGCGGCGGTGGCCGCAAAATAATTGTTAAAACTGAAACACCCAATGCTGGCATCGTGATGGGCTGGTTCTGATATTCGAGGGTGGATCCCATGTTGCATGTACCATAATGTATGTCTGCTGATAGTATTAGAAAAATCTCACTTGCATGTACCATAATTTATGTCTGCTGGTAGTATTAGAAATATCTCACTCGAGCGATGTGTGGCTATTTCAAGAAAGTCAGTGATGTTGTTAGAATCACATCCTTAAAAAAAAAAACTGTTGTGAGGATCACATTATGGGGATTTTGGGCGCCCTTTCTCTCCCTCAGAACTCTTGTTGTGGACCTCAGCCCAATCTTGATGTAGACCTCTTTGTCCACTTTGTTTCAGAATTGCATTTTCAGCTTGAGTGTCTTGATCGGTGCCAGTTTTGTTTGGCATTCCCAAACCCTGAATGAGTAATTATAGTACTCCTGCTACTCCTAGTCTGAACAAGTGGGCTTCATTTTGGCGGGGTCTGCCCCCAAATTCTTTTAGGTTTGACCAGACATCCAATCTATGTTTCTTTTTTATTTTCTCCCAGATGATCGCTGTATCTTCCCTTAAAAGTCAGTTTTCCTCCGTATCATTGGAAGGGAGGGTCACTCTAGTAGAGTTTTAGGGCAACCCCCATCTGTGGTCAGGAACATCGAATCAGTAGTCTGGATCACTGACACTGGGCCCCACATGTACGGTCTGGGCGCATCCAGACAATTCCTTCTCTCGAGGACTTAGAATACTCCGCTACTTTGCGAGTTTTCAGCTGGCAATGCTGCTATCACTATCATATCCATGAATGTTTATTTATGCTTAGATTGTGTAAGATTAACTGTAAACCATTACGGGCGAATTCCTATAACATGTAGGTTGGTGGGAAAATTGATTTTTCGTCATATCCATCATTTGCCTAGTTTCAGTTGTCGTGTCTAGTCTTTTTTTTTTGGGTGTTTGAGTGGAGCTCACAGGTGCTTTTCCATAAATTTGCTTTTTAATCTGTCTGTTCTTACTGCAAAAGTAGTTAGAAGAAGAAAACAGAGTTTTGCATAAATGAATCTAGAGGCAAGGTATGGATGTTAGAATTTCTTTTTTCCTTCCCTTTTAATACAATGGCATGAAATTAGAAGCAGCTCTAGAGAAATGGCTTTTATGTTCCCACAGACTCTGTGTATTGAACTAAATGGTTTCTTTTTGGTCTTGGATGATCTTTCTCCTGAATTTCTTTTTTTTTTTTTTTTTTTTTTTGTGTTATTGCACTAAAGTTAGCAATCCCATGATTCAAATCTAAGCATGCCAACTATGACACTTGATGTGAAAAGTTCTTGTAGATATGGATAACAGTGCCATGCCTAATTTTTGTGGTATTTTATTCATTGCCTTGTGGTTTGCAGGTCTATTTTATGGACTTCAGAACAATGTTGTACATCCATGAAATGTTCTATATGATGGTGGTTCATGCTAGGGGATATCTAAGTTTCCATCCCATTTATGCTGACGAAAAAGCATGTGTTGAATTGTAGCCTCTTATTATCAAATTGGAGGAGTGGTCTTTTCAGAAGATTGGTTCATTAAGAATTGATAGCCAGGAAAGGGTGGGTTTTGAACTAATAAGTTGGCATGATGATCAGCAAGCCACTTCTGCTGACCTATCTATATCTACTAATCTACATACTTCTCTCTTCTGGAGTCATTTTGTACAACAAGGTAATGCATTTTGATGTTTTCTTTATGTATTTCCGAACCTTATTGCTGTTGAATTGTTCTATTTGTTCTATTCATAAAAGTTCTATTTGTTTTGCTTCCTCATTTTCTTAAGTATATGCATTGGGTTGTACTCTTTCTTCACATGATTCCATGACATGGTGATGATGATATCTTAAGTTTTTCATTGGGTTTCATGGCCCAAAACTAGAGTAATCATTGTTTGGAGATTGCAAAATTTTGAGTTCTTTTTGTAACGAGCAAGTAATAATAATTGTAAAAGGAGCTGTAGCATGAACACACACACAGAGAGAGAGAGAGAGAGAGAGAGAGAGAGAGAGAGAGAGAGAGAGAGAGAGAGAGCAACCCATCTTCCTAGAAATGGATTTGCTCCCCTTCCCTTTTTCTTGATTCTTTAGAAAGTCAATCTCATTAGCTGGCCTAAACATTCAATTCTTCGAAGGTGGATGGAATTGGTGGATGATTTGAGGAAGTTCGTGAGAGGCTTTGAAGTGGTCTTAGTTTGAAGGTTAATATATGGGTATTTGCTTTTCTAAGGAAGATATGGCAAGATTGGCGGAGGCGTTTGGCTACAAGGTGGGCTTCATTTCCCTCATCATATCTTAGTTTTTCATTATTCATTGCTAAACTGGCGAAACATTTGTGTGATAAGGTAATTGGAAGAATAGAGAGGAAGTTGTCAAGGTGGAAGAGTTTGGTATCTATCCTTGGGAGGTTGGCTAATGTTAGTTAATGCAGCCTTGATAAATTTATCTTTGCATTCACCTCTCTCTTCAAATGTTCGAAATCTATCTTGGATAAATTCCAGAGGCTAAGACTGGATTTTCTATGGTGTGGCTTCGAAGCAAAACAAAAATTTCACCTTTTGAGATGGGAAGAGGTTTGCAAGCCATACGGGGTGGGGGGAGCAGGTATAAGGGATTTGGAGACGATGAATCATGCCTTGTTATGTAAATGGTTGTGGAGGTTTGGTACGGAAGAGGGGAGCTTGTGGAGAGAGGTAATTACAAGCATGGGACTCGAGGGGGGGGGGGTGGTTAAAGGAATCTTCTTTTTTACAAGGCTTCAGGAATCTTCTTTTTTACAAGGCTTCAGGTTCATGGAAGGAGATGAATAAATTGGTAGTTGAGTTTAAGGAGGGGGGTAGCTACTCTCTCGGGGAAGATGGGTAAAGGAATCTTCTTTTTACAAGGCTTCAGGTTCATGGAAGGAGATGAATAAATTGGTAGTTGAGTTTAAGGAGGGGGGTAGCTACTTACTCTCTCGGGGAAGACGGGTAAAGGAATCTTCTTTTTACAAGGCTTCAGGTTCATGGAAGGAGATGAATAAATTGGTAGTTGAGTTTAAGGAGGGGGGTAGCTACTCTCTCGAGGAAGACAACATGATTCACTTTTGGGAGGATGTGTTTGTTGGTGAGATTCTTCTCAAGCTTGACTTCCTAAATTTAGTTTGGATACTTAGGTAGGAATATCTCTATTGCTTGTTGCTTCTTTGCATGGTGATGTAGTGCTTTGGATCCCTCCTTACCATATTAGTTTGTCGGACGAGGAAACAAAGCGCCTTCATCAGTGCTTCCTAGCTTTGGGTAAGAGGAATGCATTGGTGTGGAACAAGGACATGTCGGCTCGCTTCTTGGTTCGTTCTTTCTAGAAGTTGCTTAGGAGATGCTTGATAGGCGAGAGCCGTGGTCATACTATCATAGTTTGGTCATACGTTGCCTTGCCTAAAGTTGCGGCTTTCGCGTGACTGGTGGATAGGAAGAGGGTCCTCACAATCGACAACCTTAAAAAAAGATCGGTGGTGCCACTCAACATTTGCGTGTGATGTATATGAAAAATGCGGAATCTGTTAATCACCTGTTCATTCACTGCCCTTTTGCTCAAAGGGCATGGGATTCCTTCCTTAATTGCCTTAAGAGTTCAATGGGTGATGTCGGGGGCAATTGATGAGCTCTTCTTGGCATGGCACAGAGGGGTTGGGAAAGATAGAAGGGTGATGTGGCAGCTTATCTTGTTAGCTGTTTTATGGGCTATTTGAGGGGAGAGGAATAGTTGGTGTTTCCAGAATAAGAGTAGTTCAGTGTCGGAGGGGTTCGGTAGGGTTAAGCTTAGTCTTTATGGGATGGTTCTCATGATTGTAATTTTTCTTCCTCCGTTGAGATGTAGCTGTTTCTCTCGCTTGTGATTTTCGTTGGCATTTTGCTTAATAAAATTTCACTATCTTTCAAAAAAAAAGGAAAAAAAGAATGAAAAAAAAGTGAGGGGTCTCCATTATCCATATCAAATACACTAATCCAAAACCGTTGATGCTAAAGTATACTGAGAGAGGGGAATGAATCCAAGACATCTTTCATGCGTAATGCTCTTTTACAAATGCTTCATGATGCAGACCAGGGTGGGCCATTATCTTACAGGTGACTGGTTTGGGCATTTGGTGGACCCGCATGCCCATGATAATCCAAGTCTTATAAATCAGGATTTAGATTGGTTTTACGGTATAGTAGATGCTTTTGTTTTAATCGTATAGCCCTTCCTAGCATCTGTTTCCTTTGCAAATGTGAGGAGGAATCCATCAATTATTTATTCCTTAATAATGTGTTGACATTTATTCTTCATTGTTCCTTTGCATCTATTTATAACCACCTTTTTCTAATGAATATACTTAATATTATGTGGTAAATAACCCAAACCATACTACTGTAGCATACTGCAAACAAAAGGTAGTTGCTATTGTACCTTGGCGACCTGAATGAGCCTACTCACAGCTTACCACATATTTGATGATGTATCTTACTGTATACCAAAGCGATCCGAATGAGTCTACCCCAAGTGTACTGTGTACTTGTTCTCCTATTGTGTACTCGGGTGATAAGATTTCTGGGTATCACTGCCAACACCATTGCCTTTGCTATGGATGGTTATAAGCAACTATGGTGCCTCAATGGGTTTTGGATCAAATCGGGAACATTGTGTGATGCTTGGGATTCCTTTTGGCCATCTTCTTGGGATCCTAAACATGTGGTTGACCATCTTGCAAAAAAAAAAAAAAAGAAAAAAAAGAAAAGAAAAACAAAAAAGAGTTGTGTTTAGAAATTCTCTCTTTGTCGACCAATCTTTGCTATCTTTCTAATTTGTTTGCCATTTGTTTTTAACAAAGTGTTATTTTCTTTTAAAAATGAACTGCAAGGAAAGGGCTGATTCTACATATGTTTGTATTGGTAAGCTCCCAACAACTAAGTCATAGAACGTTGGAAGATTATTGCAAAATATCTTTTTTAAGCAAAATGATTATATGGTGAGTACTACTTGACTTAATTTGTTGGATCTTTTTATTACTGTTCATATGATTGTATCTCAGATGTGACCTTTTCTTTCAAATTTGGAAAATGTACAAGACCGTTATCATATATATGTTTGTTGAGTAATTAATCCTGGTTAGCTGGACTTATAACCCAACTTGGGGTGAGCTAAGGTTGCACTTCCTTTGTGGTAGGTTGTAGAGTATTTCTTGCTTTCATCTGTCTTTCAATCTTTTATACTGCATTTCTCTTATTGTATCATGTAGTGTATGAGAGACAATGACTTTCGATTTATGTTTTTCATATTTAATTTTGCTGCTAGAACTTGTATTTGAGCAAATAGGTCTTTGAAAATTTTTCTATCTTCCTCCATTTGCAGTGGGTTCTCTCACCAAAATATTTCAATTTTCCACTTCCTATAACGCTTACTATGATTCACATGGGATTTTCTGGCGCGGTATCATTCTTTCTAGTTCGTGTTGTCAAGGTATGCTTTTTGTTAATCCTTCGGGACATCATTCATGCTCCTGGTGTTTTCCTCTTACTTTGTCTTTAGTACCATCAGTATTTTTCTGTGGCCATGAAGCTCACATTACATGTTTTCTATTTCATGCTGCTTTTGTTTTTCCTTTCTTCTGCTTTCCTGCAATTTTTTTTTTCCCTTGTTGTGTAAATAAATGGCTGCATGACAAATTTTCCTAATATGTTAGATGCATACGTCTTTCTTTAACATCATGATATTTGATTTCTCCTTTATCATGGGTATATGGGGTGCCAATGCCATCGCCAAGGGGGTGCCAATGCCATACATATTATTTATGATGTGTTTGAATGTTACTATAGTGGATGGAAGACTGAGAGTAATCACTATTGGCAAATTTGCCATTGGCTGGAATTTAGTGGGCAGTCATATTATGTTTCAAAACAGTTTGATGGAAGAAATGACCTGAGCACCCTTGCATGCTTCCCAAACACTTAAAAGGAAGCGACACCATTTAATGAATTTCAAATAATGAGAAATTTGCATTTGAATGTCCTCCTTGCAGGAATTATTTATTTATCTGTTTTTTTATGGTTTGTATATGAATGTTATAAACATGCTGAGCTAGTTATTTAATCTTACATTACACACATTACTTGATTTTTTAAGAGCGCTTTTCATTGAAAGGACACCCGTAAGTGCAACAATTAAAGATAATAGAGTCACAATGTCCACCCTGCTACATGTATTTTTAAGACTTTGATTGAAACCACACCCAGAGCTCCGAGAGGGATAGATTGGTCGAGTATCCTAGAGATGCTATACCTGAGACATCACAAAAGGACCTAAGGCACTTGTTTGATAGTATCTGGAGGGAGGCTTCACGATTGGAGAATAGCTTTACCATTGTCAAAATTAAATGTTTTCGGTACAGAAGGAGACCATACTCTGTGTCCATATGACTATGTCGTGGTGTGTAATCAAACATTTGGGACTTCACACAGGAAAGTGTCTCCCTTGGTGGGTGTATTATGCTGAGATTTCTGATTTGGATGAATTTGAACGCATCTACTAGATTTTGTCTCCCTCCTTCCCTCTCTATTTCTAACCCACTTTCAATGAAATCTCATTGCTTTTGCTGCTTTTTACTTGATTGTTGTATGCCAAAACTGTTCGAGACATCAGTGCACCATCATTTCAAAAAAAATTATAGATCCCAACTCCTACAAACACTAGATGGACAGTCTACTGTCCATGTTACTCTAAAGTTAAACTAAGCACTGTTCTAGAGGAATCACAGATTAACACGGACAGTCTACTGTCCATGTTAACTTTAAAGTCAAACTAAGTACTGTTCTAGAGAAATCACAGATTATTTAATCATGCGCCAAGCTACACGATACTTCTATTTTTTAATTTAAAAATATGACAAATATAATAAATAGTGAAAAAAAAGAGGAAAAAATATAAAAATGCCTAAAAGATGATTCATTTGATCAATTATAAGCATGTTGAAAAAAAGTTATTAGTTATCATTTATCAAAAGCCAATCCACATATATAAGCAAAATCAAATAATTATCACATCAACAACTTTCTAAGCAAACTACTTTAATTAATAATGTCTAACTGAAGCCACAAGTAACAATTATGAAAAGAAATAAAAATCCCATAGGTTAAAAGTATCAACTACAATACAAGTGTCACATTCCTCGACATTAGAAATAAAGAAAACGTGAAAAAAATAATAAAAAAATAAAATAGTAAAAAAATACATTGTAGCGTACGCTATAGATTTACGCTATTTGGAACGCTACGTAGCGCTACAGCCATGCTATGCTATGTAGTGTACGCTACCGCTATGCTATGGGCGCTATTTGAAACACTGGTTAAAAAGTGCCCCACCACATGCATTTCAGATTGTTATAGGGTCTAAAATAAATGAGTCCTAAGTTAAAAACTGTTAATTGTATTATACTGTCGACTTTACTTCAATGGGTGCTCCATTGTAGACACTGGTAAGGCCCATGTAGAAGATTTCTTAGCGATGAGAGGAGTAGTCAAATTTGTAATTCCAGTCAGTTGGTTAACAATATTCTAATGAGGCAAATGTGGGATGGCAACAGAAGCATGGGAAATATATTTGGAAATACGAATCTAGCATCCGAGGTGATAGAATTCGCTTTTGGCAAGATGAATGGTGGGGTCAAACTGCCGTAAGTGTTTGGTGTCTAGTCCAATTGGTATAAAAGATCCTAATGAGGCACAGGTGGGGGTGGCAACAAAAAAGTGGAAAAAGATCCTCATATAGGGGCTTCAACATTGGGACAGGTGTTTGAATACGTTATAGGAAGATGAATGGGCTGGGTCGGATCTTTAGACTATTTGGCATCCCCAGGTCGTTGTAGGGTGGCTCTTATTGAAAGAAAATTTAGTGAAATAATGTAATGATTTCATGTGGAGAAAATGGATTGAAGCACGTGGAAAGGAACCCCTAATGGTGATTTCTCTTCAATTTTTTTTTCAAATGCCATTATGTTTATTTGCCCCTTGTAATAAGAGAAGCTGTCCTCGTCTTAATGGATATTAGTTTCCTCATTGTTTCTCTTTGATTTCTTCTTGTTGCTAATAAAAAAGGGTGAAGGGAAAAAGGCCTTCTCCGTGTGTTGAGGGCTTTTTGTTGGATGGTAGTGGTTAATAAAGTGATGGCGGGTAACTTGAAGAAGTGAATGTGGAGGATGCTGAGGTTATTCCCCCCTTTAAACAAGGAAGTTAAGCAAATTGGGGAGCTTCTATTTGTTCAATGAGCGACAATGAGATCTCCAAGTTGGATGGTGGAAGCTCAACTTTGATGGCTTCTTTGTTGGCAAAACGAGTCCTTCTGGATTCAAGGACATTGTTAGGAGTGTGAAGGCGGGTGAGATTATCACAGATTCTCTGGGTCAGCCAGTTGGGGTGACTCTAATTCGGTAGGCAAAAGCTCTTGGAGAGGGCTCTTATTTCTCTCTAGCTCCTTCAACCAGAGGATTATTTTTGGAGGGGATCTGAGTAATATCATAGTCATAGGTCGGACTCAAAGTGTTCTGTAACGGTAACGGCTTACCTTTACGATACGGGTCGTAACGGTTGTCATGGCCCCCGTGATGGCTGTTACGGTCTCTTTTTTATTGAAAAAAAAATACTGAGAAGCCTGTATTCGTCCCGTAATGTTGATTAAAAAGTATTGAAAACCTATATCTGCCCCATAACAGACAATTATGGGGTTGTTATGGACTTTATAAGGGACGTAACGTGCCGTTAACGGCAATTACGAGTCATTTTTTCCATAACGGCTGTTACGGCCGTTACAACCTCGTAACGTGTAACGGTTGCCACTGTTACCTTAACGTAACGGCCTTTACAACACACCATGGGCTTAGCACATATACCTTCAATGAAATTAGGGAACCATAACCAGTGTTTTAAATATCGACGATATCAGCCGATATATCCCACAATATATCCTGTATCCCACCCGTGCGATACGAAATACATAGGTAGTGTCGATATATCCCACTTATTTGATCTAATGAGCATTTTCAATTTTTGATACATGTTTTTGTTGTAAATAAAGTTAAACTAGTGTCAAATAGTTACAAATCTATGATTCTTCATGTTTTGCATGAAAAGTTATGAATTTTGAACTTCGATTTCAAGATATGGGGGAGATGGGTCAGTTGCGGAAAATTGAGAAAAAATAAAATTTCTCAATTTCTTACAAATTAGTTGCAATCTTTGTATCAAAACACAAAATTAAACATGTATGTAACCCGATCTAGTGATTCTTCTTTTGCTTTTGAATATATTGCTTGTGTTTCCATTCACGTCTTCTTACGTTTATAAATTATATGAATAGACTTTGAATATACTTCCATCAGTTGGAAAGAACATATATTAGGACCCCATACAAAGGAAACCCCTATTATATGCACATTTGGTTTTTGTAATGTTTCGATTTCTAAATGTGTACTGATGTCTTTTTCAACAATCCCTGAAGTTTCATTAAAAAATTCAACCAATTTCCCAATGTTCCCATGTTTCCCAACAACAATGATATATTACGCGATACAACCGATATATTCCATGCGATAACCGATATTTATCCGTATCCCAAGGGGGTGACTACATTACGCGATAACGATATTTAAAACATTGACCATAACTTGCTTAAATATCTCATTTAACCATTGTCTTCGTCAGCATCTATCACACCCCCTGATGTGGAACCTTTTTGGTCATCGTTACCACCCTGCCCTTCTTCGCAGCGTTGAATCGTGCCATGATATGGATCACCACAGTCCTTCATCCATCATTCACGTTCTTTCTCTGATTGTCTCTGAACCTCCCTCTTGTTTGCTCTTTTCTCTTCTATTGCAGATTCCTTTGGGATATCTCTCAAAGGCTCTCGCAGATACACCCACGTGGTCTTTATTAAAACACTTCTATAATATCATTAGAACATGGCCTCCTTTTGGGAGAACTAACATCATAGCTCTCATGGATATTACACCTTTCCCTCATTAATAAGATGACATATTCTGTGCTATCCCCGGCAAATCCCATTAGGTAAGCTGACATGCAACAAAGGCCAAGTGGTCGGTGATTGTCTCATCTATCTACCTAGCAGAATGCTTCTGAGCAACCCATGGGTAAACAAATGATCCCCCCCTCCCCCCCCTCTGAACTTTTTCTAAGTTATCACGATAATTCCTGTTTCTAAATTGATAAATCAGGATTCACAAAGCCAAACCCAAATAGCTGGGGCTATGCTATGATGACAATGATTATGATTGAAAGTGTTTTCATTCATTGATTTATTTATTGCAAAGAGTGATCATTGGAGTGATATCTTCTCTTTTCAAATGGGGCTGATGGAGAAAGGTGGAAGAAGAAAAGGTGCAGGATTTACAATTTTTAAAGAGTGCTGACTGATTGAGTGCCTTTGAAACTATTTTTCCATACAAGCCAAGCAATCAGCCATGTGGAAAAAGATAAAAACAGCACCTGGACTTCACCCAAACCCTATTGTATATACACTGCTTGTAAACCTTAATTACCTCTAATGGTGTGGTAGAATGTGGTTACTGCGTTTCTGAATCGTTGTTTTAGGCAAGAGATGATAAATACACTATCTGATTCTTTATTGATAATGTCACTTAGTTACAATAGATAAGAATAGGGGAAGATAATAAGAAGAAGAGATACATGAAGAGTGGTGCTTCTCAGGAACACCAATCTAATCTACCTAGGTATGGGTATGACACTCTAAACTCTCCCCCCAAGCTGGAGGATAGATGTAATGCATGCGCAGCTTGTCTATGATGTGCTTGATTCGGTGGAGGCTGGTTGCCTTTGTAAAGATATTGCCCAATTGACTGTAGGATCGAACGAAAGGCATAATGAACAGTGTTTTCATTACATTCTCTCAAACAAAGTACAATCCAATTTGATATGTTTTGTTCTTCATGGAATACTTGATTTTTAGCAATATAGATGGCAGCTTGATTATCCTAATGGAGAGGGACAAGAGTACCAACACCAAATCCCATCTCTTGGGGAAGAGATTTCAACCATATTAACTTGCACGTAGCATTAGCCATTGCTTTATGATCAACATCAGCAAACAATTGAGCAACCACAATTTTTTTCTTACTTTTTCCATGTTACCAGATTTCCTCCAACAAACATACAGTCACCACCGGTAGATCTTCTGTTGCCATACGGGCCTGCCCATCTCCATCACAATATCCTGCTTATTTTCAATTGACCGTGATTCAAATAAAGAAATCCTCTTCCAGGAGCAGCTTTTAGATACTGAAGAATACAATGAAAAGTGATGAGCCCGAGAAGTATGCATGAATTTACTTACTACATTGATTGGATCTGTTGTCTGCCCCAATAATAGTCAAATGGATAAGTTTGCTGACAAGTTGTTGATAAGTGCCTGGATCACTTACTACTAAAAGCTTGTTTTCATGAAGACGATGATTCATTCTATAGGAGAATCATCCGGTTTTGCACCAAGCATGCTCTCATCAGTAAGCAAATCAAGAATACACTTTCTTGAGAAATGAAAATACCCCGATTTGATCTGGCAACTTCAATTCCTAAAGGAATTTTAGTGGTCTAAGATCTTTGATAATGTCAGACTCCTTCCTCAAATGCAATTTTACTCCCTCTATCTCATCACGATCAGATGTCAGAACAGTGTCATTGACATGGACAACCATGATTATGATAACATCATTGTTTCTTTTAACAAACATCGAATGATCAGATGTGCTCCTTCGAAACCGATACCTAGATAGAACAGTGCTGAATTTTTCAGACCATGTTCTGGGAGAGTGTTTCAAACCACATATAACCTTCGTCATCTAACATACTTTATCTCTCTTCCCCTCAGAAGAAACTCCTGCTGGATGGATCCATGTAAACCTCTTCTTCAAGATCACTGTGCAAGAAATCCTTCCTGACATCAAGTTGATAAAGTGACCATTCTCAATTAGCCGCAACCAATAAGAGAGCTCGCATAGGTTTCAACTTTGCTTGCATAGAATTCTCAGTTAGATGTTCAATAGATTCATTTGGTTTGTGCTTTAGTGAACACCCACTTGCAGCTGACAGTGTGCTTTCCTTTAGGTAACTCAACTAGATCCCAACTCCCTTTTTTTTTCAAGTGCAATCATTTCTTCCATCTGGTGGGGATTAGCAAGGACATCTGTAACCTTCTTTGCTATGTAACATAAATGGATGAAAGAAATTTTCTAGAGAAGGAGAATTTGTCAACATCAGACGAAATTCTTGATGAGATGAGAAGTGCATGACCTTTTTTCCGTATGCAACTTGATGGGAAGGCTTGAAGTAGAGGATGTCGGTAGATGGTGGTCCACAGTCTCTTTGCTATATAACAACACCACTTGCACATATGGCACTCTTGACAATGGGCATTCTTGCCAACTGGATGGATCTTTCTAGCATATGATGGTGCTTTCGAGCACTCAATGTTTCCTATTTCTGTTCATTGACGAGTGCTAGTTCTTTGTTCCTGCTTACCCCTTTGTACTTTAGTTTCCATTCATCTATAGTATCAAGAAATGTAATGTAGGATAACCTGCAACAGCAGAATAATATGAAAGGAATAAATGAGCAATGTTGCCATATTGTTGTCTACTACACACTTTTAACTGTAGAGATTATTATTATTATTTATCTTATGAACATGCTGCAGTCATGCTGACCATTACGTTACATTTTTGAATTTATTGCTACTCTCACACACAATCCAGCTGATTTTACATATGGACTGCTTTACATGCAGTTGAAAGCTTGCAAGTTTATCTTTGATTTATCAATTAATTCTGCCCTGGTTATTGTAGCCTTGATTTAGTTATGCATCTGTGCCTTTCACTATTTGATGGTTTGATGATGCATGCAGGTTGTAGCACCTGTCAAGATGACATTTGAAATGTAAGGGTGCGATTAGACTGCGACCTTTTGTGGTCATTTTGTTTCAACTTTCCTTCACCCTTATATACTTTTATTTTTATTTTGTTCAGATATGCAACATGCGTGATTCCCATTAGTGCCTTCTTTGCATCAAGCCTTTGGTAAGCACAAACAGAGGTGCAAGTACACTTTTGATTACTTCCGTTCTTCCATGCTCAGGCAAACATGGGTGTTTATTATTTTTATTCCCTGATAGTGTGAAGTATTATATTCGTGGCCGATGCTGTTTGTTAAATATGCATGCTGTCTGATTTCATTGATGAAACATCTTTTAAATTTTATTTCATATTTGTGAACAAAGTTTTCCATTGTGGTAGACGAAAACTTAGCTATGTCTGTACACACATAAGCTATGTCTGCACACACATAATGGGCTACTTATGAACTCTCCATTAATGCTAAAACACATTTAATGGGCTACCATGCAAAAATCACGAAGATAGGACAATCTGATCCATCCTCAATTTGGCCATTTTTCATAGCCATCCTTTTTCCAAGCCATGGATGGGATTGGTTATGACTTCCTAATGAAGGCGATTCTTCAGAATCATAAGCAATCCATGATGAGCTGTAACAAATAGATGGATCAAATTGTTGATTGGAAGTTGGAACTACTTTTTTGTAGATGGTCTTGACTGTCCATATTAAGGGCCATTGATCAGATGTTTATTTATTTTTTAGATTAATGCAATATTTGCTTGACAGCTCATGAAATGTGTGCTGGACCTGAGGAACAGTGCCGATAATGGGATTGAATTGTCTAAGCGTCCCATGCAACTAGGAGCACTGGAGTATTTCTCACACACATGCATGCGCGCGCACACACACATATCCTCTATTTGTTTTGCAAATATGGATTTTCTAATATTTTACAGTTATCAGTGTCCATCCAGAAAATCATAGATATTTGTCATTTTTTTGAAGTTTCCACTTGATGACAGGTCTTTTTCTTTTTTTTTTTTTTGGTTTTTTTGTTTTTTGAAGTTTCCACTTGATGACAGCCTTCAATAGCAGATCTCACAAAATGAGTCATGCTAAATTATTTCTGGAAAGTTGCTACTTGATAACATGCACTTGTACTTTGCTTGCGGCATCACTTAATATTGGAAGAGTCAATGGAAATCCATGCTTTCTACTCCTTCACTTCTAGAGTGTTTGTGCCTGAGTCTATAGCTGATAATTCTTTCATATTAAAATATAATGGCACAAATATTTGGTTTCAGTTAAGGAACTGTACTGATGAAAGATTTTAATTGTGATCACAGGTTTGGTAACACTGCTTATCTGCACATTTCAGTGGCTTTTATACAGATGCTCAAAGCCCTAAGTATGCACTCTTTGTGCTTTTTTCGTTTCTTAATTTTTTTGAGAATGCTGACAGTAACTAACTTGTTGATTATTCTCGAAATCTTATTTGCTACAGTGCCAGTGGCAACATTTCTCATGGCTGTTATTTGTGGGACTGACATATTAAGGTGTGACGTATTCTTGAACATGGTGCTGGTCAGTGTTGGAGTCGTCATTTCCTCATACGGGGAAATTCATTTTAATATAGTCGGGACAGTTTACCAGGTCACGGGCATATTTGCAGAAGCTCTTAGGCTGGTCTTAACTCAGGTCCTCCTCCAAAAGAAAGGCTTGACTCTAAATCCCATCACCAGTTTATATTATATAGCTCCCTGCAGGTATTACATTTCGATGGTTCCAAAAAATTCTTTTCCTTTTCCTTTCTATTGTGAGTCTATCTGATAGATACTTGCAGAACTTGGTGAGAAATGCTACTAGTATATGCACATTCCATGGAATTCCATGAAGTTTGCACCATAGCATCTCCATTGTAGACATTGCACTTGTGATCCAGGCTGTTGATTTGGTGGGTCATCTTTAGATGGTTCATAGCACAAAAAGCAATACGATCGGACTATAGACGCCAGCTACTAGGTGGTCCTGTAATGGATGGTTAACTCAAGCAAACAGTGAGCAACCGTCCATATTCAACCCACATAAATAAAAGTGATCAGTTCAGGATTGTCCAATCTATGTCTTTTGGGCTATTTCCAATCCATGCAGTGGCCTGTCAGATCAAGCAATCCTAATCACTGTACCTGTTTTCAATGTGTATTTTGATCAAGATTCCCAACCATGCTTTCATGTTCCTAGTTATTCTATTTGGAGGTAGAGAACTGTTTCACGTTGCCTTGGATCTTCTCTCCCATGTGTTCTCTACTCACTTCTAACTTCTTTGTTTGTCACGATCTCTACCTAACTTAAGCCCGCTGTGATCTGAACATCTAAGATAGCATTTGTCTTCTGTGAGTCCGCTGTGTATATAAAATCATATTCTCTATTTTTCATTTTCTTGTGGCTGCATGGGATCTGATTTGTACTTTTTCCTATGTTGCTCTTTTTGCAACTCAATCCTAATGCATTAGGAATTTCCTTGTTCTCTCATCTTAAAAAGAAGTGTTATGAACGAGGAGGTTTGCTAGGTCCATGATGCAGTCCTGTCTATGATGAATCCAAGACGCACACGGCTGCGGTAAAAATGATGATGAATGACAATTAGAATTGTCTCAAGATAATCTGTCCACACTGCAAGCGCCTCAGCAATTGGTCGGCAATGCCCAGTGAAAATGATGAATTCCGCGAGCAACTTAGCTGGAATTGGGTCTCATTCTTTCAGCAAAACCAGATTCCCTTGCTGGAAACAGCATGGTGAACGTGAAGGCTGAGGGAAATAAAATTATTCACTATGTAGGAAAACCCTTATTAGAACTTACAGAGGAAGTTTGCTTTAACATTAAGCTAACTTAACAACGAGTGACACCCTAAGAAACCTAATTAACTTTAAGCTAACTTAATCACTATGCAAGCCCTAAGAAACTGCAACTAACCAATGTTTATCAAAACACAAATAGTAGCAACTAAAAATTAACTGCAACAACATCTATGGCCCACTGGTGGGTCTGATATTCATCTAGACTGTTTGGTAAAGCTCTAATTTTAGCGCCTTTTTTTTTTCCCAGAAACTAGCAAAAAAGCTCTTAAAAAATAAGTGATGGGGAGTTTACTTTTTCTTTAAGAGCTTATTTGGCTCAAGCTGTTAGACATTTTTGGTTAATTTTTGGATAAGTTTGACTTTTAAGTAAGTCCCATCTTGCCTACTTTTCTTTTCTTTACCATCTCTCTAAGGTGGGCCCACATGATGAATAACCCATATATTGAAGGTGGAGCTCCACATGATGAATGGTCCACATCAAGGTGGGCCCACATAATGCACGGTCACATCAAAGGTGGCCCCCACATGATGGATGCCCCATGTCAAAGTGTGGCCACACATATGAACCACATCAAAGGTGGGACTTGCATGATGGATTGTGGACATTGAAGGTGGGACCACATGATGGAAGGTTGACATGAAAGGTGGGCCCATATGATGAACGGCCCATATTGAAGGTTGGGCCCCACATGATGGATGGTGAACATCTAAGGTGTGTTCCACATGATGGATGGCCCACATCAAAATGCGGCCCTGCATGAAGGACCGTCCACGTCAAGGGGGCCCCACATGATGGGTGGTCCATGGCAAAGGTGGGACCCACGTGATGGATGGTGGACATCAAAGGTGGGCCTGCATGATTAACAATCCATATTGAAGGTGCCACCCACGTGATGAATGGTCCACATGGTGGGCCCACATAATGCACGGTTCACATCAAAGCTGGGCCCCACATGATGGATGATCCACATCAAAGTGTGGCCTAACATGATGGACCATCCACGTTAAGTGGGCCCCACTTGATGGATGATCGACATCAAAGGTGGGACCCACATGATGGATGATGGACATCAAGGTAGGCCCACATGATGGACGGTTGACATCAAAGGTGGGTCCACATGATGAGCGGTCCTGTATTGAAGGTGGGTCCCCACATAATGAATGGTCCACATCAAGGTGGCCCACATAATGGATAGAGTGGCCTCACATGATGGATGGCCTGCATCAAAGTGTGGCCTCTCGTGATGGACAGTCCACATCAAGTGGGCCCCACTTAATGGATGGTCCACATCCAAGGTCTCACATGATGGACGGTCTATATCCAAAGTGGCCCAACATAATGCATGATCTACATAGAAGGTGTGCCCCACATGATGGATGGTTGACATCAAAAGTGGGTCCACATGATGGACAACCCACTTTGAAGGTGGGGCCCACACGATGGATGCATCAAATGTGGATTTTGCATCATGGGTAGTGGACATTGAGGGGCCCCGCATAAAGGACAATTAGCATTGATGATGGGCCCCGTATGATGGATGGCCTACATCATGGTAGGCCCCACATAATGGACGGTCCATATCAAAGGTCAACCCCTAATGATGAATGGTCCACATCCAAGATAAGCCCATAGGATGGATGACCCACTTTGAAGGTTTAGCTCACACGATGGATGATCCCCATCAAAGGTGGGCTCCATATGATGGAAGATCCTCATCTAGTGTTCGACATAATGGACGGCCCAAATTTCTTAAAACATGAAGGTTGTAGCCATCTATTGTTTTGCTATTTGGGGCACGGTCAATCTATAATGAGATCCACCAAAACAACCATCGGGATTGCTCTTATAATGGAGTTGTTGTAATCTTTAAAAATGTCATTAATTACCCTTTAAAAAAGCTCTTATTTCGAATAAGATCCTTTTTTTGTTATTGTTTTGAAAACGTGAATTTACCAAACGAGCTTATTTTAAACAAGCTCTAGAACAAAAAGAGCTTATTAGAGTAGCTCTTATTTGAAAAGCTCTTATTAGATTAGAGTAGAGATGCCAAATGAGCCCATTACCTTTGATCGTGGCTACATAATTCGCTTCTTTATGTGGAGCACACTCACTGATCCATGCATATGGTGGGTCCCACCATGAAGATGGCCTCCTACCTTATGTATGAATCACGTTGGTTCGCTAATCCGGTGGACCCACCATGAAGATGGCCTCCTACCTTATGTATGAATCAAGTTGGTTCACTAATCCAGTGGACCTTTGGCAATGATTTTTTAGAAGCAATTTTTGTGCAGGGTGAATTGCTTGATTTGTTTATTTTTTGTGACTGATCATCTGCATGATTTGGCTCACTTTTTGTATGGGTTAGATGTCCACACGTGCTGTTTTTGCACGTAATCTGCGTGTAAATTTGTGCATGGAGGGGTTGTTTATGGGGATAGGAAACATATATGAACAAGTGTGGGCAGTGAAACTTTTGGTTTTCTAGTTTTACCACAACAATGCTCTGTTTATTTGATATCTTCCGATAGTTGTTTCTTTTATGCTGTTTTAGCTAATTTTAGTTACTTATCCGTCACTCGCTTTTTCATATTTTGATCCATGCAGTTTCCTGTTCTTATTTGTACCATGGTATTTACTGGAGAAGCCAGAAATGGAGGTTTCACAGATTCAATTCAATTTCTGGATATTCTTTTCGAATGCTCTCTGTGCTCTAGCCTTGAACTTCTCAATATTCTTAGTAATTGGTAGAACTGGAGCAGTCACCATCCGGGTTGCTGGTGTTCTCAAGGATTGGATATTAATCGCCCTTTCTACGCTTATATTTCCAGAGTCAACAATAACTGGACTGAACATTATTGGCTATGCAATTGGTATGATTTATTTTTATTTTTGTTCAGTCTGAGTTTTCATATTCTTAATGGAATCGCAAAATTTTCTATCATTCTTAATTGAGGCTCCATTTGGAAGAGGTTGCTGATAGGCAGCCGTGCCCTATATGGATGGAGCCTGCTCCTGATTGAAATTGGCGCTTTGCTTGGAAAGTTTGGAAAACCAGATCCCAATGGAGCAGTTAGAGAATGCCTGTCACACTGGCTCCAAATGGAAAGTGAGCATCTTTCGTAGATTCCAAGACAGGATCTCACTTGCCATTTGGCCCACCGGCTATTCCAGTCAATCCAAATACAGTAACTTCTGGATGCACGCAAAGATATGGTCTGTCTAAAGAGCAAGTGTGTTTTTCTGCAGCTCTATTAGGTGTTGTCATGTACAACTACTTGAAGATCAAGGATGGCCGTGCATCAAATCAACTTCCTGTGGAAACTGTACCTGAAAGAGTATCAAAGGTTGGTGCTGTCAATTATCTTTGATGTCTATTAAGCTTTATTAGGTCTGTTCTGTTTCCATGAATGATAATTCCACACTGCAAATATGAGTTCCCATAGAGGAGCATACTGCTGTTGTTTGTGCAGCCCCCACCGTGTATGGGCCAGGGCCAGCTAATAAGGTTGTTTAGATAAAATCCCAACTGCTTGTTGGTAAATATGCCCAAAACGGGGCCGCAGACTGCTGTCATTTTTTTTTCTTGAACTCACACTTAATATCCTTATATCATAGGGATGTCAATGGGCTGGGGCTGGGCCGGGTGAGATTCAGATCGAACCTGATCTGATAAAATCAGGCCTGAGCCTGATCCATGCCCAGAATAATGGCACTATTGGTGAGGCCCACAGATCCGATTGATGACCTTATGGTGCTTTATATAATACAATCCAATTTAATTGTCAGAAACCTTACTGATCCAATATAAACTTGCCTAAATTCAATTAAATGGAATTCCTCCCCCTTTCTTTCTTCCCCAATTACAACCCCCTTGAACCTTACTGATCCAATATAAACTTGCCTAAATTCAATTGAATGGAATTCCTCCTCTTAATTTCTTCTCCAATTTCAACCCCCTTGAACCTTACTGATCCAATATAAACTTTGCCTAAATTCAATCGAATGGAATTCCTCCCTCTTTCTTTCTTCCCCAATTAGAAAAAGAGAGACTCGTAAATTCCTTGTTTTTCTGTTGGAGAGATTGTTAAATTTTGGAGCATATCTTGGTGGAAGTAGATATTTTATTGGGCATGTATTCAAATCTCTTTCACTTTGGGCAGGTTTTAACTGAAGGTCGGGCCCTTGATAGAGTGGAATGATGAAACATGATTCATGTAGCTGAACCCAATTAATTGGGATAAGGCTTAGATGATGATGATGATCATTCAAATCTCTTTCACTTTGAGTTCATTTCTGGCATATAGCTTCCCTAGTTTTTGGTATTAGAGCAAGTTCTTTTCTAGGGATCTTTTGTCCTTCTAATCTTATTTTTTTTCTCTTTTTTGAATTGAAATGAAATGCTGCCAATTTTTGAACTGTCTTATGATCTTATCCTAACCTTAAACCCTAATTTCTTAGTTTCTCCAAAAAATTTCGATTTGGTATCCGAAACCCTAATATAATCTCCAAACCCCAATTTAATCTCCTCCAACTGCCTGATGCGGGGCATGATGGGGTAGAGGTGCTCATGTCAGGTTGGACAATAAGCTACCATCCAACCAAAGGATGAGTTCCAAACTGTAATTTGAATGTGACATCCAACCCTTCCAATAGGTTGGGTCCACCATCAGGATCTCCTAGTGCTAAAATCAACCTGATTCACTCATTAGGTGGGCAACAACATAGAAAACAATGGACAGCCACTACAATAATTTTTAAAAAAATGTAGGTGCAGCCCACTTGGTGAGTGGATTGGTCTAATTTTAGCACAAGGTGATTATCGTGGTGGGGCCAACCTTTTGGATGGGTTGGATGTTGCATGCATATAAGAGGGTGGAAAGTATCAACTGGTTGGATGGTATATTAGGGTCCAACCAGTTGGACATGAGCATCTCTTGTCAATATACTATCCTCTTTTGGAAGAAAAATCCAGGTGAGGCATCGTTGGTTGGAGTTTGTGTGTGCACACATATGCGTGCTCATGTTGAAATGAGAATGTTAGGTCATTCTAGAAGCACTTGGATTTTATGTGCTTGTTGATGTGTTTGCCATTTTAGAGAAAATGGCAATGTTATTTTCATGCTGGCTTATTAGAATTCAAAGCAGCATGTCTGTTGCTTCTTAATAGTGGGCCCCGGTGCTGAGGACTTTTTAAAGTTGTTAATCATTGTCTTTGGTACAGGAGTGGAAGTTGGACAAGAAATCATCGGATCTGTACCCCAATAATGGGAATAACGGCAATGGTAGAGGCAATAATGGTGGGAATGGTTCATCGTTAGATTCTAGCGTGGACGAAGAAGCACCCCTTATTACGTCCTCGAGGCTGTCTCACATTGGCCGAAGCCAGCTTAGCAGCAGCAGCTACAATGCGTGAGTAGCAGTCAAAGATCACAAGCATATTTCTGCATCAACTACCTCTGTCATTCGTCAAAAGGAAAAGAGAAATAGAGAGGAGGAACTGACAAAGTCTGAATCCTAATGTAGCAATTCTTTTGTACGAAAAGCCGGCCATTTTTTTCTCCGCCAAGAGCACATACATCGCAAGGCATATCATGAAACTGCCTGCGGTAATGTGGTAGTAGCCGATGATCGGATAGTAATCATTGATCAGGCCATGAAGATGTGTTAGCTTGAGTGGTTTTTCTTTCTTTCAAGTAATCTCTTAGTTTTGGCATGGATGCCTGCCAATTAGAAACATAGAACATATCTTGTCCTTCACATGCATTTCATATTCGGTTGTTTTTCAGGCCGTTTGACTACGAAGGGCATCCATAAAAAGGGCATTTTGGTCAATAAGCCATTACGCTGTATTCTTGCATCCCTTTGTTGATAGGGAGCCGGAGGGGGTGTGAATGGTGCCCACAAATACGGCTGAGGTTTTGAAAATCTCGCATAATATTGCGATGAATTCACAAAATGATATTATCATAATCTCGGCACATTTTATAATATTGCAGTTTTATCCCGATATTATCCCCATTTTATTCCGAGAAATAGTCGAAACTTTAAGAATTTTTTCTAATGTGAACATGTAATGAAAATTTAAGTTTCTTTATTAATTTTAAAAATATATATTTTTAAATTTTTTATTTTCAGTGAGATTCTCCCGATGATATCATCATCTTGAGAAAAACCTCAATTTGAAAATCTCCCTCAAAATTTTTAAGGCTGAGATCTTTCCCAGAACGAGATTTGTCACTATGGTGCCCACTTGTGTCCTCGTTGGCTTATTCTGTGGAGGTTTAGGGTTTGAAGCAAATAGATGCTCCCAAAGATCCTTGAAGCAAATAGACGCACCCACTTGTGTCCTCGTTGGCCTTTTTGGGAATCTGATAGTTTGAAGCACGGAAACGCTCACCTACGAACTTTTTTGGAGAACTCATCATACGTGATAAGTCTCGAAAATCTGAACGGTCCACATGAAGCAGAGCCTCATTAAACCCTCTGGTACCAATTTTTACAAACCCTCTGGTACCAATTTTTACTTTGAACCAACACTTCGGTAGGCCATGAAAAATTCAAACAGTTTCTTCCCTTAATTTGCATTTCTCTTTGCTATGGCCCACCAGAATCTTATATCAGGGTGAAAATTCACCCCTTGGGTTTCATGGGATTCCTCATCTTATGGACCGTTCGGATTTGACTCCTATGACACGTGTGCAAAGGTTCGCACGTGCGTAGGTGAGATGCCTCGTTTGAAGCAAATAGATGCACCCAAAGATCCTCCGTTTTGGATCAACCTAACCCTCTGTTTGGTGTGAAGCATGGCAACGGTCAGCAAGTAACTTGTTAAACTCTGTTTTTTTTTTTTTTTTTTTTGCCACATATATAGTGGCCCTTACAATCGTGTTGATCTGGATCGTGAATTGTTGCCCATGGAACGCGGTTTCGGTAGATCATTCCATCCACCACGGACGGCGGATCCCTGTGGGGCCCACCTTGATGTATTTTTTTTTTTTGTTTTATATCCTCTGTTCATCCGTTTCCCAGCCCATTTTAGGGCATGAGCCAAAAAATGCAGCGTATCAAAATCTCGGTTGGACCACACCACATGGAAGTGGTGATGCACGCCCACAATTAATGTCTTGGTGGCCACTGTAGTGTTTATTTTCCATCCAACCCGTTGATAAGGTCACAAAGACCTGGATGAAGGGACCACACAAATATCAGCTTGTTCCAAAACTTCTGTGGCCCACAAGAAGTTTTTAATGGCCAATCACCTCTGTTTCCGGTGGTGTTGTCCGCATGAGATTTGGGTCTTTGGGCTCGTGCTCTGAAACGAGCTGGCGAGATGGATGTACAGTGTGGATGTAAAGCAAATACATAATGGTGGCCCCACAGTCACGGATCTACCGAAGCCACCTCCTAACTTATGGCCCTACGGGGGGCTGTGCTATGAATTCTATTCCGTCGAATGGCTTTGGGTACAGTGCTTAGACAAGTGATGACTTATGCGCCCGTGTTGAATGAATGCGATTTCCCACTACTGTATCGATGGTTCTGATCACTGAGGGTGGTCTCTGTATGGGTGGAAGTCGAAGTCGCAAACAAACAAGTGGGACTCGTTTCTTCATGATAGAGTGGGGGTTTATGTGAATAAAAAATGAAACTGAGAGTGGGTTTGGCAGGACGCGGATTGTGTGTGGGAATTGAACACCTACCTTTGAAAACTTCCCCTGGGCACAGAAGTTTTGGATCAAGCTGATGTTTGTGTTTTCCCTTCATCCATGTCTGTGTAATCTTATCAACAGTTTGGATGATAGATAAACATCATTATGGGCCTTAAAAAGGTTTCAATATCCCCACTGTTTTATGTGGTGCGGTACTTGAGCTTTGGGTATGCTTCAATTTTGGGCTCATGCTCTAAAATGAGCTGCAAAAACAGATGGACGGCATGGATAATAAACATACGTTATGGTGGATCCCACAGAGTTTACTTAACAAGTTAACATGCTTAGACAATCCAGCTCTGGTATGCGAGGGTAATTTCAGAATTATTTGACACTCATTCAGAGCATTATCTAAAACTTTCGTGGCCTTTAGAAGTTTATAATGGTGGCCTCATTGTCCCTGCTGTTTTCTGTGTTGGGTCTACTGGAGCTTTGGATTTAAGTCATTCTTTAAATACTGCCCTAAATTGATCTCTCCAAATGGACGGAAGGCGTGGATACAAAGCATACATCATGGTTGGTCCACAGAACTTGGTGACGTCACTTCAGTAGCGAGTCCCACTACTCAACCCTCCAGTAGCTAATCCGCGCCCCTTATATATTTGCTGAACGGTCATTACTCCTGATTCATGGGCCATTGTTGAAATCCGACCGTTGAATTTATGTCGTTGTGAACTGGAGCTTACATTTTCGACGGTTTAATTCGAGTGTCTTACACGCCCAGTATACAATTTCTTATACGCCCAGTGTTTTGAAGTATTTCTGTTTTAGCAATGTTCCTATCGTTGCAACTCCAATCCTGGCTTTAGAAGGGTGAGTGTTTTTTGGTCAACCTGGTGGTTTGGGAGAGAACTTTAGTCATTGGCAGAAAAAAAAAAAAGAACAAAAAAAAAGAAAAAGAAAAAACCATTTCCGCACTAGCGTTCATCCCGTCCGTTCATTTGTTTCTTTTGCATCTTATCCACTCTATTTCAGTCACCTCGGTAGAAACTAAATAGAGAGAGAGAGAGAGAGTTCGTTGCGTTGCGCTTGCCATTCAGGGCGTGTTTGGCCGGACCGATCCCATAGGATTTGGTGGGATGGAATAGTTTTTAAGGTAATGATGGTGATGTCAGTGTTTGTCTGTAGATCCCATGAGTTTGGGATAGCCCATGGGATATCCAGCAGGGTGTTTGGATGGTCACAAATAGATGGGTTTGCATCTCCATTGCTTCTCGTGGTGTGCCCCACTCACTGTTTTATAGCTGCCTCAAAATAACTCCATGGCATTTAGTAGGCAGGTGAAAATGGACGGAGTAGATATCTCATTGATATTTTAGTGGGCCCTATACAGCGGTGAAAACCTTTGTCTCGAAATCAGTGAAATATAGGCGCTGCGTTCGAAATGGGGTGGGATGATTTTTATCGCGCCATCCCAAACAGAGAATGGGATGGGATGTAAGCAGTATAACCCACTTAAGAGGTGGATAACCCATATCCAGCGCCTGGCCAAACACGCCTCAGCGGTTTTGGTGGCCTACCAAACAGGGTTATTTAAATCATTATAAAATTTAGCAGGTCAGAGTTGCTCTATTTATTGGGCTGATGCTTTACACGTGGCGTTTTCTATGTTGGGCCAAGAATTTAAGTGGAGGGTATGTTGGGCATCTTCGTCCACACCATTTCCGTAGTGGTTTTTAGCACGTTGTATTTTGGGCTGTTTTAGTGATGCGGCTTACTACTTCCATCAACACCACACCACATATGGAGTGTTGTGGGGCCCACTGAAAGTGATTGTACGTGTCAGATGTGGTTGGACGGGCCAAATCGGCCACATGCAATTGCTTCTTTTTTCTTCTCCCACCCGCTTTTCAAGGGAATTAGAAGGTGGGGCCCACTGAAAGGGGAAAATTAGGCGAAAACCTAATGCTATGCATGCATAAAGTCAAAACTAGACTCTATGAATATGCTGCGAGATGGTGTCCACACATACAAGTCTTCCATTTTGATTGGCTGAGGTTACCCAGTCGGTGCCATGGTCCATCCACGGTTGGATCTTTAGATGAACGGTTGGATAATCATTGACTGATAGTATAATTAAGATAAACCAATGCACAGATAGACCTTATCCCTTCCTCCACTACTTGATAGATTTTTTTGAGGGAGAATAATCCAGAATTGTCTAATTTAAGGTAGTGTCGACCTAATTAGGGCCCATCCACCGTGGTGAGTGGATGACATCTCTAATCCCTTCTTTCCATCACTTGCGCCCTTCGATGTGCTACATGGGTCCAACATCTCCTATCAGGTGGGACGTATGACATTGAAGAGATAGGGAGGGGACGCCAACGAATAAAGCACTCCATATTGTTTATGGGGCCACCTTGATGTATATGCCGTCCACCGCCTAAGACTACAGTGGGCCCCAAAGGTTTTACAAGTCTTATGTATGAATTTATGTTGTTCCCACTGGTGTGGCCCCTCTCAGTTTTGTGTCAGCCAGCGGTGAACTTGATGGAACCCAATTGACCGTGAGGATAGTTCTAGTGGTAAATGGAGTGAAGATCACTCGTTTCAACACTGAGGTTTTGGTATCGATTCCCTAGTGGGGTTGCTAACAGTGGAGTGTGTACTGACGGTTGTGTGTACTAACTGGCTAAACCCCCCCCCCCCCCCCCCCAAAAAAAAAACAAAAGACTTAAATCATGCATTTTATGACCATGCTCTCCATTTATTTTGCTAACTCATTTTAAAATATAGTTAAAAAATGAAGTAAATTCAAATTTCAAATAGAACATACTCCAGATATAGAGGTGATTGAACGCCTATCATTAAAAACTTTTGTGGGCCACTAATATTTGTGTTTTACCTTTTCAAGTTGGATGGGAAATAAAATAAACATTACGGTTGAAAGTAGAAAGCTTTTAATGTTGGGCGTTTAATCACCACTATTTCTGGTTATGATGGATGGACTGCATGAATATAAAGCACATATATTAAGGTGGGCTTTACAGCCACGCTCCTAATCCACTCCCAAATCATGTGATAGTGGTTATACGTCACACAATTGTGGGCTGGACCAATGGAAACCCTCCACGTCATCGTCTCACTTGTCTTATGCATCATAAAGTTGGTGTCCGTTGCGTTTAACTTTTTGTCCTTTTTTTTTTTTTTTTTTTTTCTGAACTCCTGTTATACATTGTTATTAAGGGTTTATTAAAACAGACACTGATCGAAGGGTCAGTGACCTAATAGCTGGGATACATTAGGAAGATCCTCCATCTACTGTAGGATCTGTAAGATCAACGGTCTGGATCACCCAACCATGCGCCGTATTGGTGCACCAATCAGGATTTTTTCTTAAATTGGGAGCCGGATGGCGTAGGGTAGCTTTCTTGACTTGAAGCCTCCAAAAATATTCAAAAGGGAGGCAGGCTGTTTGCAAACGTGAATCTGTACGCGCAACAACAAGCGCCACACATTTTCCCGGGTTTCAGACGTCCACGAGATCTATCCCGTTCAACAAGCGTTCCATTGAAACGGATTACTGATGAACGGAGTAGATCTTCAACAGATTTTCTTAAATTTCCTTTTTCATACAAGTACAAAAATGAACGGTCAGGAAAAGGATAGTCAAGGGTCCTGATCCAACTAGCGCGTTTTGGCCAACCTGTTGGATGGATGACCTATCTTTTAGTCTAGGAAGCATCCATCGACGGGCTCATCGGACTAAGCAAATAGGATCTTTCACACGTATTCCAGGTCGGCAAGCGTGCCGATACACATTCGAAATTGCGTGCGCGTCTACAAATAGCGTCCATGATATTATTAGTATCTTCGTTTGGTTTATTTATTTATACTTTTTTCAACGCAAGTATCTCTTCACGTGATGCATATGAAATTCGTGGGATCGCCCAGCAAATACGGACGAGATCCTTTGAATAATGGCCCTGCAAGGGAAAAAATCTATAACATTGCGAGAGGAATGTATGTGAAGCTAATTGAGTGATTTGTCTGTAATGATAACCCAAACTGTATGTCAAGAGACCCAAAAACGTGCTTAATAGGAAAAAACAAATTACAGAGTTGTTCTATATCATACTGGATTAAGGAAATTGGATTTCCTGACTCATTCTAATGAAGAATTAGTGCAACTTGTGACAATCTAGTGGAGGTTTGGGTGTCTTCTATGAGAATTTGGCTATTTTTTTTTAACGTGCATATGAAATCGAGATTTGTATATGGCCTTTATAATGCATTACACTCATATGTACCATAGAAGTGGTTATCAAACATGACGATATTCAAGTCTATGTGACACTCCTTTATTTATGCATGTGAGGTCAGATACATATCTATTGTTTTTCAAAAATAATTAGAGATTGTTGGTTTAGTTGTATGGTTTTTTTTTTTTGTTTTTTTTTTTTATAGAGTGAAAGTTTGAGCAAAAAATGCTTTGAATTTTCGCTTGTGGGAATAGTCCCACATTGGTAAGAAAGGAAATTTTTTTTTCCCTTTATATATAGGAGCATGAGAAGCTTATGTTGAGCTCTTAAGTATGTTATACCATGGACTACATACTTAAGCTTGTCTACGTGATTTCTTTTGTTTTATTTTATTTTGATTTTTTTTTTTTTGACCGAGTCTATTGTTACAATATATCACATTTCTTTGTAATATTATTATGACTGTTTGTAACACTAATGTTTACGTTGGCTGACACCTCAATGTTGGTGTTTGCTACATAAGCCCTACAATTACTATAAATAGTGTTTTCGAGAAGAAAACCTAGTATTATGGTTATAGTCACAGTATCATTCTTTCCATCTTACGAAAAAAGAACTTTTTCGTTTTCCCAAAAAATTCCCATTGTTTTGTTTTTCTATTCAAGTGGAGGTATTGTAAGCATCAATCACTTGGTGTTTGGGTCGGTCATTCGTAGTCGATTGATGGTCGTATCTCAAAGACTTTTCATTGTAGGAGATTTAGGTCAGTCATCTAAGTCAGGAAGATCTAGATCGGTCAATTAGGTCAGGAAAATGGCACGAATAGTCTTCAGGAAAGCGACATA
The DNA here is from genome assembly GCA_030180095.1 of Magnolia changhungtana. Classification (NCBI taxonomy): domain Eukaryota; kingdom Viridiplantae; phylum Streptophyta; class Magnoliopsida; order Magnoliales; family Magnoliaceae; genus Magnolia; species Magnolia changhungtana. The sequence continues at coordinate 11,374,826 of JASAUF010000662.1, forward strand.
GATCCGCACCTCTACTGAGTTTGTTGATACTATATTTTCCATCTATTCATTCATTAATTAATCCAGGTGCATTTCTTCAATAATATTCTTTGTATTTTTTATCTCATAATTTGTCATTAATTTTTGTTAATATTTATAAATTTATATTTCTAATTAATAATTTTTGTGCATTGAAATAACACACTGATCCGTCCATGCCAATGGCTCTCACATGTGGCGACGACGTTATCTGAAAATTCTCTACCATTTATCATGACCTCCCATAAATAGTGTACATATAGTACATTAGTTCGTGACTTAGACAATTCATCTCACGGTATCTATAGTGGATGGGTCATGATCCAAACATTAATTGAATATATAATTCTAGTCGTTTGATTGTTACAGTTTTTCTTTGAGATGAAACCGTTGTGAATATATGCTTTTCATGATCGGTTGACATTGTCTTCCATAAACATGATTGGTGTATGACCCCTCTAAATCTAGGTAATCCAAACCTTGGGTTATAATCTTAACCATAAATAGTGTAAGAACTTTGATCTAACCACAAAATTTCATAATTTATCGTATGATTTGACTTTGAGGGTGTGCACGCGCTTCCTAGCAACGTTAGTTGGCGATTTGATATGTAAGGTGATGATTTCTTCCCTTTGAGCTTTCTATTTTTCCACTAGTTTAAGTGATAGTTTCTGCTTTAATTTTAGCTGATAATTGATATATTTATCTTATAATTATATGTGCTAGTTGTTGGAATTGAATGCTAAATTACATGCTTAATATTTATCTTGCATATTTTCTCATGCTTGTGTATTGCTTGTGAAACTTGAATTGGTACATTTATCAGTGAAGAACCCCACTTACATATGTACATCCATACTTGGGATGTAATTTGATTAATTGTGATTATAATGAACCTTCAACCTAGTGGTTATTTGAATGATGTGAATATTAATGTGGGTTTACCATTCATGGATCGTTGTGCTTATGTGGCTTTTGAGGACGATCTTTTTATCGCATCGATTTGGTATTTGCCCTATGTGGCTTTTATCTGATATTTACTCTATGTGGCTTAGTTTTGATATCTGTTCTATTTGGCTTAGTTTTGATATTTGTCTTATGTGGGTTTGATGTATTATTTTTATATAACCATGCGATAGTAAGTTCCACTTGTCAAACTATGATTGGCCACTAGTTGATGATGTTCTATTAAACATCCCAATGTTGGAGTCTCATGAGCTGGGGATGATGGTATGAGACCTATGCCTGAGCTATCGGCCTACGCGGGGTGATGAGTCCCCTGTAATGACTTTTGAGCTTTGTTAAATTAACTGGTTGTAATTGGAATAATAACAGTTGGGCTAATTATGCATTCATAGCATACGGGAGATGATGAGTAACTAATTCTAGATGTTATAACACGTGCTCTTAGGCCTTAGTTGTGGTATCATTTCGTTAGCTCCTAAACCACACCGACTATCGGCCCACTTTTAGTGAGTTTGGCACTACGCACGTACGGGATGTACTGTTGCTGGTGACCGACCACATGTATGGGTCTCGCCCAAAAGCCAACTGGATGAGCATCCCCAGTTATGTGCATTCACGCATCCATGCGTTTAATAAGATTACATCATGCATTGTTTTTTATAGATTTTTATTTACAGTTATGCTTAACTAATACGGTGGTGTATAATCTTGAGGAGAATTTACATCAAGTAGATCACTCATTCATTGAACATATAATCGTACATGTAGCACAAGTGGTTTAAATAATATCTATGTCCAAATTGACAAAGAGCAGAGTACAATTATAAGGAGTGCATGGATGTACCTGCCAAGAGAAGCTGCACGATCTTGCAGCTTAAGTTTATATATTTTTTATTATTTCTCACGTGTTAAATTGTATATTTCTTGTGATTGTTAATATAGAGACATTGGTTTGTATAAGTCATTTGGGCAGTTGCTCGTACATTTTAAATAAATATGCAATTCCTTTTATGCTTGATTTGTTAATCGTTCACTAAGTTGATAACTCCGAGAAAAAAAGAAAAAGAAAAAATATATACGTAGAATTTAGTTACCTTTAAAGGTTAACACTCGAGTTTTTGGAAAACGAGTCATATACTCGGGTATAAAAAACTCAAGGCATTACATTTATCTTTTGAAAAATAAATCTAATGTTTTTGTTATTTTCAAGATGTGAAAGAAGATAGTAGAAAAATAGTCAGGGCGGAAGTTGAAATTGTTGAGGATAAACAATAGTGGAGAATTTACTTTTAGGAAATTCAATCAGTTTTGCAAATATTAAAGGATTGTGAGACACAATACAGTAAGGCATACATTTGAGTAGAATGGTGTGGCAGAACACATGAATTAGACTCTCTTAGAGATAGCCTGAAGCATGTTGAGTAATGCTGCATTGGGTAAGAAACTATGGACTGATGTTGTCAATATATTTTATTATTTAGTGAATCGGTCTCCATTTATGCTCATACGTACTAAAATTTAAGAAGTGTGAAGTGGTCATGATGCAGATTACTCAGGGCTACCAATATTTGGTTGTGATGCTTATTCTCATGTACTGTCAGTTGAGAGAAATAAGCTAGACTAAATAATGAAGATGTGCGCATTTGTGTGCTATGGTGGTGGTGTGAAAGGATATATGCTGTATGATTGGGTTGCAAAAGTAATTGATGTAAAGCGATCGGATGTAAGTGGTAATTAACATTGAAATCGAAAAAGGTGAGACAGAGCTGAACCATATGAAGAGGCACAAGAGTAGGTGGAGCAACCATCTGTGAAGACAAATACACCGAGAGATTACAAATTACTAGCGAGATACAAAGATGACTCGAATGTTGCATTCGCTCTCATTACAGATGATGAGGATCTATCTACCTTTCATGAAGCATTGGATGACACAAATGTTGAGAAACAGATGATGAGAATGTAGGATGAGATAGATTCTTTGCAGAAGAATGAGATGTGAGAGTTCGTAGAACTTCCTGTTGAACGTAAAATGATCGGATGTAAGTGGATTTATCAGAAGAAACATGATAAATACAAGGCTATACTGGTAACGAATGGTATGCATAAAAGGAAGGTGTTGACTTTAGCGAGATTTTCACGTTTGTAGTCAAGCATGTATTTATCATATTTATGTTGGTATTGGTTTCCCAATACAATTTGGAATTGGAACAAATGGATGTAAAAACTACTACATGGGGAATTGGAAGAGCAAATGTACATGAAGCAACTAGAAGGGTTCGAGATACAGGGGATCAGAGAATAAGGTTGGCAAGTCGAGAAGGTCATTGTACGGCTTGAAATAGTTACATATACAATGGTATAAAAATTTAATTATTTTATGGTGAGTCAATGGTTTACCAGAAGTGAATACGATCATTGTGTATACTTCAAGACACTGAGTAATGAAGAATTCATTGTACCGGTATTTATACATTGATGACATGATTATCGTCAACTATAACATGTATGAGATTATTATAATGAAGACTCAGTTACCAGGGACATTCGAGATGAAAGATCTGGGTGATGTAAAGAGGATTTATGACATTGATATACATAGAGATAGAGAGAAGAGCATGTTACAGTTGTCTCATGCAAAATACATTGAGAAGGTATTGGTTAAGTTTGGGATTGACAAGGCTAAACCGGTTAGCACAATCCATGCTGATCACTTTCTGCTTTATTCAGAGCAATGTCCCACTACAAATAAAGAAAATCATTTTATGTCTCATGTGCCCTACTTGAATGCAGTTGGTAGTTTGATGTATGCCTCGGTCTCTATGAGACCATATATTTTACATGCAGTTGGTGTTGTGAGTAGATGAATGTCAAATCCCGGCAAGCAACATTGGGAGGTAGTGAAATGATTACTTTGATACTACAATATCTACAAGGTATAAGGGACTACGTTTTAACATTCGAAAAATTAGAGGAAACACTTATAGGCTATATTGACTCAGATTATCCAGGGAATGTGGACAACAGAAATTCGACTTCTAATTACTCGTTTGTGCTAGCAGGTGGAGCGATCAGTTGGATGTCGAAGCATTAGTTTGTTGTTATTTTTTCCACAACCGAAATTGATTATATGGCAATGATGGAGACATTCAAAGGTGTTTAGTTGAGAGAAATGATTAACAAACTTATGCTTTGGCAGGAGGTCATGCCGATTAATTGTGATAGCGAAAGCGCAATCAATTTGGCAAAGAATTCAGTACATCATTTTTCCACTAAGTATATTGATGTTCGTCATCATTTTATCTGACAAGTGCTTGAGGAATGCAATGTTACTCTTGAGAAAATCCACACGAGCATGAATCCGGCAGATATGCTTACGAAGATGGTTCCTGTAGAGAAGTTTAAATTATGTTTGACTTCTCTGAACTTAGCTAAGGTTTGTTGAAAACAGAGTATGCACGAAAAGCAACAACGATGTTATTACCGTGATGGAGATGATTAGAGATGGAGCTTGGAGTTTTAGATTATGATGATTAAAGCTATGGTGGAGATTGTTGATTGGATGTCTTCAATCCATGTAGAAACATGAGATTTCGATCAATCGAGAGAACCTCAGATTAAACAAATTGGTCTCTTGATAGTTTTAAACAAGTTTAATTGATTGAAAGTGGAGGGTCAATCGATCGATATAACTCGAAAAATTCAAGTTAACTCTTTGAACACTTTTAAGCATGTTTGATAAATCGAACGTGGAGGTTTGGTTGATGTCAATCGATCAATGGATAGATTGATAGTGCGCGTGGTTTTACGTAATCATGCAATTTATTTCTTATTCCGAGTGTAGCACTATGTGTGTGTGTGTGTGTGTGTGTGTGTGTGTGTGATATGAGATTTGGATAGAGAACGATGAGAGCAGAACCATTTTTGGGGTTTAGAAGGGAGGATACTGGAGTTTTCACATATGTAAGTTGATTCTATCTTTCGTACTATCATTTTCATAGTGGATTGTTTATCGCTTTGTGCCATATTTTATTCCCACATGAATTTTTTCACGTAAATCACGTGTTTTTTGTGTTGCTTTGTTTGCATTTATCTTTTGCTTATGTGATTCTACTTAAAGATTTATTTTTTTTTATTTTTATTTTTTTATTTTTATTTTTAATCACAGCTCCCAACATCCAAAGCTAAGTGGACTACTCCATAGGAAACAATGTGAATTGAGCATTTACGATTGAAAATTCTATGGGGGCCATAGAAGTTTTGGATCAAGCTGATATTTGCATTTTACCTTCATCCATATTTGTGTGATCTCATACACCCTTAAGGTTGTCTTCACAATAGTCACAACCTTTTTGAAAGGGTGTCTGTAACACCCCGTACTTTCCAGTACTCGGGTGCTACCATGTAGAGTAATTTAATAAAAAAATATATAAATAATGCAACCTAAAGATATGTATTATGAAACGTATGTACTTTGTAGAAATTTAAAATTTCATGCTAAAATGATATGAACGTATTTAATGTATATAAATATTACAAAAATAATATTATAATAAATAAACATAACAAATAACAATTTCACGACATAAGATCAAATTTTAAATAATAATGTAGCATTGAATATATATATATATATATATATATATATATATATATATATACACGTATGCATTAAAAAATCATTAGATAATTTAATGGAATTGTATATTATTTAACAAAATTATCAAATACAAATATAATTTTAATTAAATATGATACTGTATGATCTTCAATTCATTTTTTACATTATGAATTATTTATATTAATGAAAGTGTGAACAACAGCATGAAATTAATAGCATGTAAACAATAACATGATAATATTAGAAATTTATTTATATATGTGTGTGAGATTCTAAATATATTATAATTATAGGTAACATACAAGTATAACAAAAACATTATATTAATAACAGTATCAGTTAGTAATATATGGAGAAATCCTTACAAATGGACCATTACAATCTTTTAGCCGTTGACGTACAATTTTGGGACAGTCCGACCGCTAGATCGTCGAGAATCCACAAATAGAGCGAAATTCAGGATATGGGCCCCACCTAGATCTTAGGTATGCTTGATCTTTAGCATAGGGACCCATTTGGGCCCATAGAGTAGGATAGACGGAGTGGATTTCTTAAAAACATAACTGTGGACCCCACTCACATGATGCGTGTGCACAAGGCATGTGCACATGCTGTGCACCGAACCACTGACTCGGGTCAGATGCAGCTGACACGAGTTTTCCCGAAATGGAGAGATTTCTCTCTCTCTCACTGGTTTTAACAGCAACGGTCGGACGACCATTTGGGACTGTTCGTGGGCCACCATGATCACCCACCTTGATGACCTAAACCGTCCATCTGATGGAGGGCCAGCGATCGAACAAACCCCACCCATTTTCAGACCTTGAAACGCGTGTGCACGCGCACGACTCTGGGCGCAAACCAACCCTACAAAACCAATGTTTCCAAAAATGGAAACTATTGCCAGCGGGGCGATCCGTGTAACGTCCCACCTTTGCATCTCCACCATTCAAGACGAGAGAAATCTCAGCCATCCATTCACTTAGGGCTTTCCTTGCAAAACCAGGGATGGTTTTTGTTCCCACCCACTGTTTTGGGAGGCTGTTTATACCAGAACAAATCTGGAACGCCCATTGCTCATCCGACTGTTCAGGAAGGATTAGGGCAAGCATATAAGGGGTGAGGATCGATGAACAGTAACTCACCTTCCATTTTTGTAGCCTCGACCAAAAACCGGCCGTTTCCCTCCAACCTTCGAACCCACCAAGAAAATGTTGTTAAAGCTCCACTCTAACTGTTCCCCAAGCTCCATTACACCCCTAGAAACCCTCCCACGTTGTCGGATTAAAGGAAGAAGAAGAGGAGGTGAATCTGCCATTATCTTCCCCGTTGATGAGGTGCTGCAACACACGAGTTGAGGTGTGTCTGGACGTGTCGGATGAGCTCGTCTAACTCCAATGGGGTTGTTGGCCTTCAAAAAGAGCTGAGGGAAGAAAAAAAAAAGAAGGAGAAAAGAGAGTGAGAGAGAAGAGAGAGCGGGGGTGGGTGTTGCACCAGCCCGACCTGGTGGTGGTGCGCGAGTCAGGTAAGGCCGTTAGCGACGTTGGATTTGTAGCAGACGAAGAGTGAGGAGAAGTGTGAGAGTAGAAAAGAAAAGAGAAGAGAATCAGAGGAGAAGGAAGAAATAGGAAGAAAAAAAACGAGAGAGAGGAGAAGAATCTTTGTTCTTTGTTTTACGTTGACTAGGTCCGCTCTCGTGTCAAGACCGAGTCGGTGACTTAGTGCTAGCGAGCCTGTCTTTAGAAGCAGGAAGAAGGAAAAGAGACAAAAAAGAGAAGAGAGAAGCGGGAAGAGGGAAGAAGGAGGAGAGAGGAGATTTGTGAGAGAGGCGAGTGGGGTTGTGTCACGCCCCGAACTCGGAGACCGGGCTCACAAAATTCCCGATCGCCGAATCCGGCACCGACAGCCTCCGTAGAACCCCATTCTCGGCTCCCAGCGCCCATACGCCAGGTTCCGATCCTGGGATGCTACAAGGAGGATTTCTAATAATCCATTTAATTCGTAATGAGCATAACCAAGCATAACCCACGAACAATAACCACAAGAACACCATCACAAAATCCACTATGAACAAAAACTTTGAATACAGTGCGTAGAAAGGGAAATACAAGGTAGTGCAAATAACAAAACTCCAAAAGCTCGGCGGCACGCTCCAACTGCGGCGAGACTACAACTGCGTCCTAGCGTCACCTGCACGCATCAATCGTGCATAAGCTTATAGAAAGCTTAGAGGGCGGTGTAAGTGTGTGCGAACGTGCTCAGAATGCAATGCCGGAGTAATGCGAAATCATGCTGATGAGTACGAAATGCAACTAGCCGTACCAAGGCTATGCAGTACAAGATGTGAATGCAATCGGCCATACCAAGGCCATGCGATGCAATATGTAAGTCAAGCATGTCAACCCTCATCCAACTCTTCATGTCAATACAGTTCTCAGTCTGGATAATCACCGGGGTTCAGTACACTCCAAATGGCTTGTCTCTCTCCAGCAAAGACACGGTCAAGTGAGCGTAAGAAACCTCACTATCCGCACGGCCAATAGTCACCAATACCTATGCGGCACGTCGATAGCGAACCCATTTCCGAGCTGGTCAAACTCAGCCTAGTAATGCCCCCTGCTCTCGGGCGAGTAAGGCCACCACTCCTTTCCAACCGACCACGACACAGTGGGAGACGCGGCCTCATGGTATTCGGCCCTCGTGCGCTCATATATCCACTAGGTCTCGACGTTGGAGTCATCCTCTGGTACCATCGGGTTCAGGGACTCTCACCCAGGGACATCTATGGCGCCCCAATTGCTTGGAACAAGATTTTCCGGTATCCAACCAGCCACTCACGATATATCTGTGGAGGCTATGGCCCTGATGTCGCTAGGGCATATCTCAATCATACAGATGCAAATGCATGAACCACACTACCAATCATGCAACCATCCTGCGTGAAGCACGCGCTCATGTAGGGCGACTCCGCCTATCAGGGAGCCCGTAAACAGTCTGCTCGAAGGCATATGCTATGATCAGACACTCCTCATCTCAAGCATACATATGATGCGTATGATCATGAATCATGGGGCTATGCTAAACATGTTATAAAGCAATAAACTATCCCTCAATGAAGATGGGCCTAGATGGCCTACATGAACAGATACGGGCCTATTAGTGGCCTTAGGGAGAGTTATAATGTGGACATCGAACCAACATTACTCGTACAATGTGGACGTCAAACCAACATTGTCCCCAAGGCTCGGCTCACCTCAAATACCATTAAATAAATCCTGGTGGAATCACACATTGCAATGTGCCTTAGGTACATCCCACTGGGCCCTAAATACATCAAATGGGCCGTATCTCATAGGCCTTATATTCATCAAGTGGGCTACCTCAATGACTCTCACCAATGGGCCCTAGGTACATTGCAATGGGCCATCATCCATAGGCCTGAGAATGTATTAAAATGGGCCCAAACACATAGGCTTCATGTGAATCAAACGGGCCTAATCACATAGGCCTTATACATATCAAAATGGGGCTCAATAATGGGCCCAAAAAAATATGACAAGATGGGCCTAAACACATCAGCCCATATGCATCCAAGTGGGCCTCATGTGAAGCCCACCATAATGTTTATTTTCAATCCAACCTTCTCATAAGGTCTCATGGGCCTAGGGTAGGGCCCACTGAAATGTTTATTTTCATCCAATCTATTCAAAAGGTCACGGACCAGGGGCCCACTAGGATGTTTGCTTGCCATTCAACCTATTCATGAGGTCCCATGGGCCTTGGGTAGGGCCCGTTGAAATGCTTATTTGCCTCCAATCTGTTCATAAGGTCATGTGGACCATGGCCCACCATAATGTTTGGTTGCCAACCGAACTGTTGATAAGGTCACACGTGACCTGGGGTAGGGCCCACCGAGATGTGGTGTGCAAATCCAGCCCAGCCATTATGTGCGTCCCACTTGAAAGAGGGTTCAGACCAAATTTCAGCCGCACCAAATTTCAGGTGGGTCCCACCGTAATATTTATTTTCTGTCAAAACTGTTCATGGGGGCCAGCCCCATGAACACTGCTTCCTGTAACGTGGTCCACTTGAGATTGGGATTTACCTCGTTTTGGGCTCGTGCCTTAAAATGATCTCATCAAATAGATGGACGGCATGGATGAAACTCACACATCAAGTGGGGCCACAGTGGGAGCCGTGAGGCCTGGCTAAATCACTTCGCTTCAATGCCATGAGCGCGCTCCTGTCTGGCAATATGTTACGCTGCAATACTTTTTATTTTTATTTTTATTTTTAAGGGGCCCACCGTAATGTAATTCAAAATCCAGCCCACCCATTATGTGTGTCCTCCAAGATTGACGGTCCAGACCAAATTTCAGCCTCATCCGGACTTTGGGTAGGCCCCACCAAGTGATTTTATATGTTTTAGGCATGTCTTCACATGATTTAGATGGTATGGCGCACCTGAGATACGTATACGGCTGATTTTTGGAACAGGGCCCTTTTTAGAAGGGGGCCCCATAATGGACGGTGTTGATGATCGAAACATATCACAGTGGGGGCCCACAGCTGGAGCCGTGAGGCCCAGCGTCGCCACCGTCACTCACTCTGCAAAGAAAGCTGCCTTAAAATATTTATTTTATTATTATTTTTTTTTGTTTTGGGGGCCCACCGAGATGTGATTCACCATCCAGACCACCTATTATGTGTGTCACGCTTTTCAGGCCGTCCAGACCGGGTTTCAACTGCATTCAAACTTCAGGTGGGTCCCACCAAGTACTTTTATATGATCTAGTATGTCCTTACATGGTTTTAGAGAGTATGGCCCACCTGATGATCGGATCATCTTGAAACTTCGGCTCAACGCCTAAAATGATCCGAAGATCAGAATGGACGGTGTGGATCATTATCATACGTCAAGGTGGGGCCTGCATGAGCAGCCCACACTAAAAGTAACTTTAACCCTTTTTTTTTTTTTTTTTTAATGCATGAAAGCGTCCTTCACGTCCAGCGTTGGACGGTATACACCACCTCATGGTGGGTCCCACATACACAGACCACATGGTGGGTCCCACATGCACGTGGCCCACCATACACATATATATATTAATATATATTATAATAATATAATATAATATATTACTACATATATATATATATAAATGAAGGGTGGGTTTCACCTGAAATGCGGTGGACCACACCGTCTGATGGATGAAGTGGATTTAACATACTTTGGTGGGGTCCACAACATTTAAGGGGAAAAGAAAGAAAAGAGAGATAGAGAAAGAGACAAGAGAAAAAGCGGTGATGGTGGGGCCCCGCCACTATGGGCCCCACATGATACAATTCATACATAAAAAATGGGTCCCACCAACAAGTGGCCCTAAAAAAAAGAAATTTAACGGTGGATCACCCACCTTGTTGCGATCCTCCTTGCTCCATTGGCTTGAAAACTCCTCACCTACGGTTCTTATGGACGTCGATCGGGTTTTAACGGTGCGGATGATGATCGGACGGTTGAGATGGAAGTTGAGGAGGTGGGCCACACTTAGAAGTTTTGGGAGAAATTGGGTTGCTTAGAGGAGGTTGGACGTGTGAGAGAGAGGAAATGAGAGAATGAGAGAGAGGAAGAAATAAATTAAAGGAAGAAGGGATGGAGGGAGTGGTGTTGTAATTAATGATGTATGGTTGGGTTTGAAAATGTGAAAAAGGAGGAATGGTGAGGGGAGGGAGAGTTTGACTTGTGGGAAAAGGGAGAGAGGCCACTTGTACTTATTGTTGGGTGAGGTGGCATGGAGGTATGGTGGTGTACTTGACTTGATTGATGGGACATCTCGTAGAGATTCCCTCGAGTCGCAACGTGCGGCGTTTCTTCGAACCGAACGCCGACTGACATCTTCCTACCTAGGTATCGGTTCGATGCCCAAGTTGCGGCGTTGGAACCGCAGCGACGGCGCGGTCGCCAAGATACAGGTTTCGAGTCGAACCGACTTCGGCATGTGAGACTTGACTTAGGATCGTGCGCAACGTCGGAAATGGGTCGAGGGTTGCCGGAATTCGACCGGTAAAATCGCGGAAGCCGACCGAATGGTACGGTTTAAGTTATGGGTCTTACAACTCTCCCCTCCAAATAAAAATTTCGTCCTCGAAATTTAATCTATCATCGCAAGTGAACATAACTCATAATAAAAGGGGGAATAAGGCATCGTAATATAAAATTGAAGACAGTATATAAGATACAGCACAAGATCAATCATCAAAGAGATGGGGATAGCGCTCCCGAATCTCAGCCTCGCGCTCCCAAGACGCCTCATCTGCAGAATGATGACCCCACTGAACCTTCACCAAGGGAATGACCTTGGTCCTGAGGACCTGCTCCTTCCGATCAAGGATATGAACTGGCTGCTCAATGTAAGAAGCGTCCTCACGAACCTCTAACGACTGCCAATCAATAACAGGGACGATGTCTGACCCACACTTCCTCAACATAGAGACGTGGAAAATGTTGTGGACGCCAGACAACTGAGATGGTAAGGCAAGCCGATAGGCCACAGCGCCAATGCGCTCAGTGATCTCGAAAGGTCCGATAAATCTCGGGGCAAGCTTGCCCTTCGCTCCAAATCGAACTACGCCCTTCATGGGCGAGACCTTGAGATACACATGGTCCCCTACGTCAAACTCCAAGGGACGACGCCGGCGATCAGCAAAACTCTTCTGCCGACTCTGAGCTGTGCGCATCCTCTGCCTGATGATATCAATAGCCTCAGAAGTCTCCTGCACAAGCTCGGGACCTAGGAGACGCCGCTCTCCAACCTCGGTCCAACAACTCGGAGATCTGCACGGTCTGCCATACAATGCCTCAAAAGGAGCCATGCCAATGGTCGCGATAGACTGTTGTGTACGCGAACTCAGCCAATCGCAGATGCTCATCCCAGCTACCACCGAAGTCAATCGCGCAGGCCCGAAGCATATCCCCAAGGATTTGGTTGACCCTCTCGGTCTAGCCATCGGTCTGCGGATGATACGCGGTACTGAGCTGCAAATCAGTCCCCATCGCTCTCTGGAAGCTCCCTCAAAACTGAGACGTAAACCTCGAATCTCGGTCAGAAACGATCGAGACTGTAACGCCATGCAGTCTCACAATCTCCTCGATAAATAACCTCGCAAGTCGGTCCATAGACAAGGTCGCACGCATCGCGAGAAAATGTGCCGACTTCGTCAGACGATCTACAACAACCCAAATGGCGTTATGACCGCACTGAGTCCTCGGCAAGCCCATAATGAAATCTGTCGACACGTGCTCCCACTTCCACATCGGGACGCTCAACGGTTGCAATAGACCAGGAGGTCTCTGATGATCGGCCTTGACACGCTGGCATGTGTCACACTCAGCCACAAAACTGGCAATCTGGCGCTTCATCCCCGCCCAGAAATACTGTCTCCTCATGTCACGATACATCTTCGTCGAGCCAGGGTGGATAGAAAACCGCGATCGATGTGCCTCGGTCATAAGATCTCTGTGCAACTCTGGAATATCCGGGACACATAATCGGCCTCTAAAGCGAAGTCCACCATCAGCACCCATCTGCCAATCTGTCTGACTCTCAGATGCTGCCTCTGCTCGGTAATCCTGTAACGACTCATCTGTCTGCTGAGCCTCGATCACCCTTGCGACAAGAGAGGGTTGAATCGACAGGCTCGATAGCTGAACGATAGAAGACTGCAGACCAAAATCAAAGTCGTACTCTGCTATATCCTCAAGCATCCTCCACTCCTGAATCATCATGTGTGCTACCAGGCCTCGCGGCTGATGGCTGAGGGCATCCGCCACCACGTTTGCCTTGCCTGGGTGGTACTAGAGGTCAAAATCATAGTCTTTCAGAAGCTCCATCCAGCGCCTCTGCCTCATGTTCAGCTCGGACTGGGAGAATAGATACTTGAGCTCTTGTGGTCGGAAAGAGCTCGAAGCACGACCCCATAGAGATAGTGTCTCCACACCTTCGGTGCGAAGACAAGCTGCGCCGGCTCCAAATCATGCGTAGGGTAGTTCGGCTCATGGACCTTGGTGACGACGCGAGGCTACGAGAGCTGCCGTCTTTGCATCGAGACGGACACCCAATCCAATACCGAAGCATCGGTAAATACAACAAATCCATCACTCCCGGAGGAAGAGTGAGACGGAGCGGACGTCAGACGGTCCTTCAACTCCATAAATGCTCGCTCGCATGCATCAGTCCAAACAAAATCTGCGCCCTTCCGAGTCAACCTGGTCATCGGGGTCGCGATACGAGAGAAGCCCTCTATGAAACGCCGATAATAGCCCGCCAAACCAAGGAAACTGCGGATCTCGGATGCAGTCGTGGGCTGGTTCCACTGACGCACTGCCTCAACCTTCGAGGGGTCCCGCTGCGACACCCTCCCTCGTCACCACGTGGCCGAGGAACTTCACCTCCTCCCCGGAACTCGCACTTCTCCGGCTTCGCATACGGTGGTGGGCACGGAGGGTGCAAAGCAATCTCCAAATGCGCATATGATCCTCACGGGTCCTCGAATAAATCGAATGTCGTCGATGAAGACCACAACAAGCGATCGAGATATGGACGGAAGACCTCGTTCATCAAGCGCATGAAGACCGCGGGTGCATTGGTCGGTCCAGAAGGACATGACTGAAACTCAAAATGACCGTAACGCGTCCGAAAGGAAAGCCGTCTTCGGGATGTCCTCCTCTCGGACACGAATCGATGATAACCGGAACGCAGTCAATCTTCGAAAAGAACTGTGCACCCCGGTGATCAAATAAATCGTCTATCCTCGGGAGTGGGTACTTGTTCTTAATCGTGACCCGGTTGAGCTCGCGGTAGTCGACGCAGAGCCTCAACGAGCCATCCTTCTTCCTAACGAAGAGTACCGGCGCTCCCCAAGGTGAACTGCTCGGACGAATAAATCCAAGCTCTCGCAACTCGTCCAACTGCCGCTGCAACTCATGCAGCTCCATCGGTGCCATACGGTATGGGGCCTTCGAGATAGGCGCGGTACCAGGCACAAGATCAATCCCGAACTCAATATGGCGTCGAGGCGGCAATCCCGGAATCTCCTGAAACACGTCGGGAAAGTCGCAGACAATCGGAATATGATCGATACAATCGACAACGGGCTCCACATCGGCGCAGGACATCAAGCATGACAACGACTCTCCTCGGGGCTCGGCAACAAACTGAAACTGCGGCAAGCCGGGTATGCAGAACGTGACTATCCTCGCGGAACAGTCCATGATGGCGTGGTACTCGGCAAGCCAATCCATGCCCAAGATGACATCGAAATCTGTCATCGGCAGCACAAATAAGTCTGCAAGTAAGAATATATCACCAACCAAAACGGGGCAAGATGAACAGGAATGGCCCAACACTGTGGTCTTCCCCAATGGCGTCGATACGGTCAATCCCTCGCTAGAAAACTCGGTCGGCAATCCAGTCGATCGACAAAAATCCTCAGACATGAATGAGTGCGAAGCGCCGGAATCAAACAATACTAGGGCGATGCATGAAGAGACAGGAAGTATACCCTCGATGACTCCTCCTGAGGTCTGTGGGTCTCTTGAGCGCATAAAAACACTAATTTGGTGGCCGGGGAGGTGCTGTCCCCTCTCGAGGTCCCACAGTGCTTCTGCCGCCTCTGCCGCCCTATCTTCTTGTCTCTCTTCTTGTTGGGGCCTCGGTGGCTGAGGTGGCTGAGGTCGCTGCTAATGGGGCCTTCTTCTTGTCTTGAAGAAGGCTTCTTGTGGTCGTGGTCGGCTCCCGAAGACCGCCGCGGTCCTCTAGACGTCTTGTAGATGAGGACGGGGGCACTCAGATATGCGGTGTCCAGAACCGCTACATCCAAAACAACTCCCTGGAAACAACTGCTGGGGTGGCGCAGAAGGTGTCGCCGACGCCGCTATTCTTGGTCTTCTTGGTGTCACTTGGTACCGCTTTGGTACTCTAGCGGGTGGATGACTCCTATACCCTCGTGGTCGTCGATCTTTCGCCGAGACTCTTGGGTGGGTGGCCTCTTTCGGCATCTCCTCTGATCTCGACCGCTCTGAGAGTCAGCCCACTCAGTCTCATAGATCTGGGCCCTCCGTACTACCGCCTGAAAGGTCGGGAGCTCGTGCCCAATAACACGGCCTCGAAGACCGAAACGTAAGCCGCTCTCGAAACGGCGGGCCTTCCGCCCCTCATCATCAACCATATATGGCGCAAACCGTGACAGCGCCACGAAGCGAGCTGCGTACTGCGCCACAGACATATCTCCCTGTACTAGAGTCTCGAACTCTCGTGCTCTCTGACGACGAATGTGGTCAGGGAAGTACTGCTCCTCGAATCGGTGACGAAATCCTCCCATGTCCAGACATGATCGGGTCTGCGACACGGGTAACAGAGGTCCACCGTGCTGCTCGCCTCGCCCTGGAAAAGGAATGTGGCCAATCGGACTCGCTGCTCGGTCGTACACGACATAATATCGAAAATCTTCTCCACATCGGAGCGCCATCTCTCAGCTGCTGATGGATCTGGCTCGCCCTGAAATCGTGGAGGATCCATCCGTCTGAACTTGCGGAGAAGGGCACTCGCGCGCTCCTGCTCTGCCTGAGCTGCAGAAACAAGCCCGGGCGTACGCCCTGCCCCCGAAGTGCGGTGTCACGGCGGCCTGTAACATCTGCACATGAATCGCGAGGCACTCACAGGCACGGTCGGATCCGCACAGGCATCAGGCGAAGGAAAGTCATCCTCGGCGCAGAGGGCGAGGAATCTCATGGGGGTGGAACGGGAGGCGCGGGTGGTAAGGTGGAGCCTCAGTTGGTGGATCGGGGCGCGCTCGGGTCGCTCTCCTAGGCGGCATGTCCTATGGAAAAGACAAGGCGCTAATAAATTTCGAGAATCGCACGTTAGGGAAGTCAAACGGAAGGTTTCGGACTTGGAGCCTAACCGCCTTCAACTCATAGCAAACACGTGATGCCGTTCTCGGTTATTCCCAAGTTATGCTCTGATACCAACTTCTGTCACGCCCCGAACTCGGAGACCGGGCTCACAAAATTTTCGATCGCCGAATCCGGCACCGACAGCCTCCGTAGAACCCCATTCTCGGCTCCCAGCGCCCATACGCCAGGTTCCGATCCTGGGATGCTACAAGGAGGATTTCCAATAATCCATTTAATTCGTAATGAGCATAACCAAGCATAACCCACGAACAATAACCACAAGAACACCATCACAAAATCCACTATGAACAAAAACTTTGAATACAGTGCGTAGAAAGGGAAATACAAGGTAGTGCAAATAACAAAACTCCAAAAGCTCGGCGGCACGCTCCAACTGCGGCGAGACTACAACTGCGTCCTAGCGTCACCTGCATGCATCAATCGTGCATAAGCTTATAGAAAGCTTAAAGGGCGGTGTAAGTGTGTGCGAGCGTGCTCAGAATGCAATGCCGGAGTAATGCGAAATCATGCTGATGAGTACGAAATGCAACTAGCCGTACCAAGGCTATGCAGTACAAGATGTGAATGCAATCGGCCATACCAAGGCCATGCGATGCAATATGTAAGTCAAGCATGTCAACCCTCATCCAACTCTTCATATCAATACAGTTCTCAGTCTGGATAATCACCGGGGTTCAGTACACTCCAAATGGCACTGTCTCTCTCCAAGCAGCACAGTCCAAGTGAGCGTAAGAAACTTCACTATCCGCCTGGCCAATAGTCAGCCAATACCTATGCGGCACGTCGATAGCGAACCCATTTCCGAGCTGGTCAAACTCAGCCTAGTAATGCCCCCTGCTCTCGGGCGAGTAAGGCCACCACTCCTTTCCAACCGACCACGACACAGTGGGAGACGCGGCCTCATGGTATTCGGCCCTCGTGCGCTCATATATCCACTCGGTCTCGACGTTGGAGTCATCCTCTGGTACCATCGGGTTCAGGGACTCTCACCCAGGGACATCTATGGCGCCCCAATTGCTTGGAACAAGATTTTTCGGTATCAACCGGACCACCCACGATATATCTGTGGAGGTTATGGCCCTGATGTCGCTAGGGCATATCTCAATCATACAGATGCAAATGCATGAACCACACTACCAATCATGCAACCATCCTGCGTGAAGCACGCGCTCATGTAGGGCGACTCCGCCTATCAGGGAGCCCGTAAACAGTCTGCTCGAAGGCATATGCTATGATCAGACACTCCTCATCTCAAGCATACCTATGATGCGTATGATCATGAATCATGGGGCTATGCTAAACATGTTATAAAGCAATAAACTATCCCCTCAATGAAGATGGGCCTAGATGGCCTACATGAAACAGATACGGGCCTATTAGTGGCCTTAGGGAGAGTTATAATGTGGACATCGAACTAACATTACTCGTACAATGTGGACGTCAAACCAACATTGTCCCCAAGGCTCGGCTCACCTCAAATACCATTAAATAAATCCTGGTGGAATCACACATTGCAATGTGCCTTAGGTACATCCCATTGGGCCCTAAATACATCAAATGGGCCGTATCTCATAGGCCTTATATTCATCAAGTGGGCCACCTCAATGACTCTCACCAATGGGCCCTAGGTACATTGCAATGGGCCATCATCCATGGGCCTGAGAATGTATTAAAATGGGCCCAAACACATAGGCTTCATGTGAATCAAACGGGCCTAATCACATAGGCCTTATACATATCAAAATGGGGCTCAATAATGGGCCCAAAAAAATATGACAAGATGGGCCTAAACACATCAGCCCATATGCATCCAAGTGGGCCTCATGTGAAGCCCACCATAATGTTTATTTTCAATCCAACCTTCTCATAAGGTCTCATGGGCCTAGGGTAGGGCCCACTGAAATGTTTATTTTCATCCAATCTATTCAAAAGGTCACGGACCAGGGGCCCACTAGGATGTTTGCTTGCCATTCAACCTATTCATGAGGTCCCATGGGCCTTGGGTAGGGCCCGTTGAAATGCTTATTTGCCTCCAATCTGTTCATAAGGTCATGTGGACCATGGCCCACCATAATGTTTGGTTGCCAACCGAACTGTTGATAAGGTCACACGTGACCTGGGGTAGGCCCACCGAGATGTGGTGTGCAAATCCAGCCCAGCCATTATGTGCGTCCCACTTGAAAGAGGGTTCAGACCAAATTTCAGCCGCACCAAAATTTCAAGTGGGTCCCACCGTAATATTTATTTTGTCAAATCGTTCATGGGGGCCCCCATGAACATCTTTGCTTTTCCTCGTAACGTGGTCCACTTGAGATTGGGATTTACCTCGTTTTTGGGCTCGTGCCTTAAAATGATCTCATCAAATAGATGGACGGCATGGATGAAACTCACACATCAAGTGGGGCCCACTAGTGAGCCGTGAGGCCCTGCCTCGTCTGCTTTCGCCAGCCAACCTAGCTAGCAAAGGCCGTCACTGCAGCTGAAGCAACAGTTAACGCTGCAATATTTTTTTTTTTTTTTTTTAATTTTTAAGGGGCCCACCGTAATGTAATTCAAAATCCAGCCCACCCATTATGTGTGTCCTCCAAGATTGACGGTCCAGACCAAATTTCAGCCTCATCCGGACTTTGGGTAGGCCCCACCAAGTGATTTTATATGTTTTAGGCATGTCTTCACATGATTTAGATGGTATGGCGCACCTGAGATACGTATACTGCTGATTTTTGGAACAGAGGCCCTTTTTAGAAGGGGCCCCATAATGGACGGTGTTGATGATCGAAACATATCACAGTGGGGCCCACTGAGCCGTGAGTGAGGGCCCGTCCGCCACCGTCACTCTGCATGAAGAAGTGTTATTTTGCTTAAAATTTTTATTTTATTATTATTATTTTTGTTTTGGGGCCCACCGAGATGTGATTCACCATCCAGACCACCCATTATGTGTGTCACGCTTTCAGGCCGTCAAGACCGGGTTTCAACTGCATCCAAACTTCAGGTGGGTCCCACCAAGTACTTTTATATGATCTAGTATGTCCTTACATGGTTTTAGAGAGTATGG
Organism: Magnolia changhungtana; assembly: GCA_030180095.1. Taxonomy (NCBI): domain Eukaryota; kingdom Viridiplantae; phylum Streptophyta; class Magnoliopsida; order Magnoliales; family Magnoliaceae; genus Magnolia; species Magnolia changhungtana. The sequence continues at coordinate 11,394,464 of JASAUF010000662.1, forward strand.
CCCACCTGATGATCGGATCATCTTGAAACTTCGGCTCAACGCCTAAAATGATCCGAAGATCAGAATGGACGGTGTGGATCATTATCATACGTCAAGGTGGGGCCTGCATGAGCAGCCCACACTAAAAGTAACTTTAACCCTTTTTTTTTTTTTTTTTTTTTTTTTAACGCATGAAAGCGTCCTTCACGTCCAGCGTTGGACGGTATACACCACCTCATGGTGGGTCCCACATACACAGACCACATGGTGGGTCCCACATGCACGTGGCCCACCATACACATATATATATTAATATATATTATAATAATATAATATAATATATTACTACATATATATATATATATAAATGAAGGGTGGGTTTCACCTGAAATGCGGTGGACCACACCGTCTGATGGATGAAGTGGATTTAACATACTTTGGTGGGGTCCACAACATTTAAGGGGAAAAGAAAGAAAGAGAGAGATAGAGAAAGAGACAAGAGAGAAAAGGCGGTGATGGTGGGGCCCCGCCACTATGGGCCCCACATGATACAATTCATACATAAAAAATGGGTCCCACCAACAAGTGGCCCTAAAAAAAAGAAATTTAACGGTGGATCACCCACCTTGTTGCGATCCTCCTTGCTCCATTGGCTTGAAAACTCCTCACCTACGGTTCTTATGGACGTCGATCGGGTTTTAACGGTGCGGATGATGATCGGACGGTTGAGATGGAAGTTGAGGAGGTGGGCCACACTTAGAAGTTTTGGGAGAAATTGGGTTGCTTAGAGGAGGTTGGACGTGTGAGAGAGAGGAAATGAGAGAATGAGAGAGAGGAAGAAATAAATTAAAGGAAGAAGGGATGGAGGGAGTGGTGTTGTAATTAATGATGTATGGTTGGGTTTGAAAATGTGAAAAAGGAGGAATGGTGAGGGGAGGGAGAGTTTGACTTGTGGGAAAAGGGAGAGAGGCCACTTGTACTTATTGTTGGGTGAGGTGGCATGGAGGTATGGTGGTGTACTTGACTTGATTGATGGGACATCTCGTAGAGATTCCCTCGAGATTCGCAACGTGCGGCGTTTCTTCGAACCGAACGCCGACTGACATCTTCCTACCTAGGTATCGGTTCGATGCCCAAGTTGCGGCGTTGGAACCGCGGCGACGGCGCGGTCGCCAAGATACAGGTTTCGAGTCGAACCGACTTCGGCATGTGAGACTTGACTTAGGATCGTACGCAACGTCGGAAATGGGTCGAGGGTTGCCGGAATTCGACCGGTAAAATCGCGGAAGCCGACCGAATGGTACGGTTTAAGTTATGGGTCTTACAGGTTGTCCCAGTCGAGTCAGGCCAAGTTGGTGAGTTCTGTTGGGTGTTCCCAGCAGCTGGGAAGAAGGAAGAAAAGAGAAAAGAAAGAAGAAGGAGAAGAGTGGAGAAGAAAGGAGAGGAGGAGGAATGAGAGAGTTCGGGTCAACTCGGGTTGAAATCGAGTCAACTCGGTTGAAAACCGGTTCGGTTGGGCTGAGTCGGGGTTAACCTGGCCTTGAATCTAGCCCAGGTGTGGCTGGACATTTCAGCAAAAGGAAGAGAAAAAGAAAGGAGTGAAGAGAATAAGAAAGAGAGAGGAGAGTAGAGAGCAGGGGAAGGATGTTGCCTCCTCCACCTAGTTTCTGTCGAGTCATCCCGCTGACTCGTTGGAGGACTCAATGTGACCAAGGATGCTGCTGGTTCGGCCCAAGGAAAGGAGAGGAAATAGAGGAGAAAGACATGGGAGAAAGAGAAAAGAAAAGGGAGATAGGAGAGAGGGAAAAGGCCGAGTCAACTCGACTCGAACTGAGTCGACTAGGTGAGCCACACTTTCTGTCCGGTTTGGTATTATTTCAACTGTCATTGTTACTATTATTAGCATTTTTAGAGTTTCTCAGTTAGATATGAATAACTGTTAGAAATTGTCCAGACTTATATTAATTGATATATAAATTATTATTATCATTAAAATATTAGTATTTTATTCGTCATTCTTAAAATATTATTATTGACGTTAGAACATACTATTTCTGTTCATTACAATGATTTTTAGCGTCACATTAATTAATATTAATTATATCATTACCATAAAACTAGTAATATTATTAGCCATGGTTAGCCATTAGTAGGTCATCATGCTAGAGCTAGTTATTATAAACAAATTGCAATTAATAAATGGAATTATTATATATTTTATCCTAAATAATAATTATGGATAGTAGATTGTACTAATCATGAAAATTATCATTGCTACATTAGCTAACATTAGCCGCAACATTGATGTTAATAAATATCTTATAATTATTAAATTAACATTTCAATTAATTATCCATTAGCTAGAAGTTCAAATCCCAAGACCTAAGCCTAGACCTAGACTATAGGGTGAAACCCTAAACTTAAGTGATCCAAACCTTAGATTATAATCTTGGCCATAGATAGTTTGTAGAACTTTGATCTAACCACACGATCTTACGATTCATGTTAGGATTCGACTCTAAGGGCATCTTAGCGACAATGTGGGCAGTTCAAAGTATAAGGTGATGATTCTTCCCCTTGAGCTTTCCATCTTCTCATTAGCTTAAGTTATAGTTTTTATTTAAATTCATAAATGATATCTCTCTCTTATAATCACATGTGTTAGCTGGTGGAAATTGAATTACTGTGTTGCCTGCTTAATGTTCATCCTGTATATTTGTTCATGCTTGCGGATTATCTGTGTATTGCTTATGGACTCTAAACTGGTACATTAGTGGGAGATTCCCACATATGAATGTACACCCATACTTGGGGATGTAACTTGACTAGTTGTGATCGTAATGGACCTTTGACGTGGTGGTTATTGGGTGGTGATCTAGATGGATCATTGATATGGGCCTACCATCCAGGGTTGTTGTACCCAACGATTTTTAAGGATGGTTTTCATTGTATGGTTTTGATATTCGCCCTATGTGGCATATTTTGATATTCGCTATATGTGGTTTTATTTGATATTTTTCCTATATGGGTTCGATGTTTTACACTGTACAACCATGCGATGGTAAGCCCCATACATTGTAATATGATTGGCCACTAGTTGATGGGTTTTCATTAAACATCCTAAGATGGTAGCCTCATAAGCCGGGGATGGTAGTCATGGGATACTATGCTGGGCCATGTGCTCCCCGTAGTGACCTTTGAGCTTATCTAAATTGGCTAATTATAAATGGACTAATAATGACTTGGCTAATCATGCATACATGGCACGTTCCGACTGGTTGATATTTCCCAGGTTCGATGATTCTGACTGGTTGATGTTTCCCAGGTTAGATGATTGCATGGGTGACGGCCCACTGTTCGCACGGATGAGCATCCCTGGGGCGATGATTGCATTCACACATCCATGCATTTAAAAAGACTGCATTTACTCTGTTTTGATTGTCTGGATGTTTTATAACTATGCTTACCTAATGCGGCGGTGTGAAATCTTGAGGGAAATTCACACTGAGTTGGCCACTCATCCATCAAATATACAACCGTACAGGTAATACAGGTGGCTTCAGAAATATGTATGTTCAGACTTGATAAGGAGCAGGGTATGACCGCCAGGGATGCACAGATGTACTTGCCTAGAGGAGCTGCGTGATCTGGCGACTTATATTTATATGCTTCCTGCTATTTTTCATGTAGTAAATTCTTGTAATCTTGTACTTGTTAAGTTCAGAGACTTGGTTTGTATAAGTCATTATGGGTAGCTTCTTGTATATTTGAATAATAATGAAATTTTTCTTTATGTCGATTTGTCCACACTACGCTCATATGCTTACTCTGATAAAAGAAAAATATCATGTCTGACCATCCTTTAAGGTTAACACTTGGGTTTTTGGGACACGGGTCGCATACTCGGGTCCTGAAGATTCGAGTTGTTACAGTTGGTATCAGAGCATATTTGGACAACTTGGCCTTGGGAAATGATCTTATATAAGCCTTAAATGTCTCAAGTTAGGGTGTTTGAAATAGAAATTTGAACCAAGTGAATCTCCCTTAAACTTAGGAAAATCTGAGAATGTATAAACCCAAACTTAGGCCTCTAAAATAATTGTTTTGATGATCGTAGAACTTAGAAATGAAACTAGTTCCCTTTGAACATTTAGTCATTTGAACTTATGAAAAGTTCCCTTAAAGAATTTGGAGAACATAGATACTTCAAACTCTAGGCTCCCCTGCAATTTTTGTAGGTTAGACTTTTGGACCTTAACTTATGTAGAAACCCTTATAACTGGGAAGAAATAAGGATGTAGAAAACTCAAATGTTAGGTTCCCTTAGAATTATTAGAACAAGTATTTGAACTTATGAGAACTTCATCTGTAGCTAGGAGGAATTGAGAATGTAGAAAATCAAAATGTTAGGCCCCTGGATAGTTGTTTGGATAACCATGGGACTTAGAAGTGATCTTAGATTCCCTTGAAAATTTTAGGTTAGTCATTCAAACTTAGAAATAAAAACTTTAGGTTCCCTTGAAAATTTTAAGATAGACTTTTGGACTTTAGACTCATATGAAATTCCTTTGGAATTAGGAAGGATTTGAGAACATAGATATCCAAAAACTTCATCCCCCTTTGAAATCTTAGGGTGAGCCGTTTGAATTCAGGAATAAGAACTCTGGTTCCCCTATAAATTACTAGAACATCTGTTTGAAACTTGGAAACTAAACCTAAATGTTGTGGGTAGGCGAACACCATTGCAACGTACATAGGAACTTGAGGTTCTAAGCTCCCTGTAGAATTGTTGGGTAGTCGTAAGACCTAGAAATGAACTCAGGCCCCTTGGACATCTAAGATTAGTCATTTGAACTTAGAGACAAAAACGCTGGTTCCCCTATAAACAATAGGACCGTTGTTCGAAACTTAGAAATACAATTTTGGTCTCCTCATCAACTTAGTTCTCCATTGTAGGATATCAGGGTAGCTGCTTAAACTTGGAAGCTAAGCCTAAAAGTTGCGGGTGGACAAACACCATTGCAATATACATAAGACCAAGTGGAATCATCCCCTAAACTTAACTCCCAAAATACAATTCTTAGAGACCTAGATTTTGAACTCTTGTAGAAATTTCCTTAGTTAGAAATAATGTCGTCACAACAATCAGCATATGAAGCGAGCTTAGGAAATTTCTTACCCACCACATTGAACATAAGCACTTCCTAAATCTATGGATTCATAGTAGGAGTTGTTACTTAGATACACCTTACTTAGGAATGATAATTCTCACAAGTTTCAGTATGTAGAATTGGTAAGAGGAAGTTATAGATTTATTTACTTATTTATTTATTTATTTTGGTAAGTTTTCAACCCTAGGCTGTGCATATTAGAATTAGATTTGAAATCCCAAGTGGGTTTAGAAATTTTCAACTCAAACTTCATGTAGAAATCCTTGCCTTGAAACTTACAAGTAGAACTTAGATAATCAGAGTGCGCGCTGGAAGCGTGATGGTCGCTTGCGTCTATTCATGTAAATTTCGGGCGCTCTCATTAGATGATTACAGGATCTCCCCATGAGTCTAGAATAATCGGAATCACGGACTGATGGAAACATATTTAAGCAAAGTTACGTGGTTTGACTCGACTCTAAGTCCTAGCTAATCCTAATGACCTCAATGCCTTGATCAAGCAGAAGGTTAAGGGTTACCAGGATTTGGAGATGGATACCAATGAACTCACTGCCCTGATCAGGCAGAAGATCGTTGTATCAGGCTCAGACCAACCATAACTATCGGTTCATGTTAACCCGAACATTGAAAGCATAAACCACTATTCTTATCCTACATTTAGATTTTATGGGACAATCATTGTAAATTTCAGACATACACACACTCGTATGCATATAGAATAGTAAAAATAATAATAATAATAAATAAATAAATAAATAAAATTTTATTACCTCATGTGAGCAAACCGTAGATCTAAATTGATGCTAGAGGAAATTGGGATGAGCATGATCGAATCTCGTGGGCGAGATTCTTCTTTAAGGGGGGTAGATTGTAATAACCTCCATTTTGGGCACCTAGTGGCATACATTTGTACATGTAGGAAAGTAATGGTATTTATCATCGTTCTTAATCATAATAGAAGCACTGAATTTCGGGGACGAAATTCTCTTTAAGGGGGGTAGATTGTAACACCCCGTACTTTCCAGTACTCAGGTGCTACCATGTAGAGTAATTTAATAAAAACATAGATAAATAATGCAACCTAAATATATGTATTATGAAACGTATGTACTTTGTAGAAATTTAAAATTTCATGCTAAAATGATATGAACGTATTTAATGTATATAAATATTACAAAAACAATATTATAATAAATAAACATAACAAATAACAATTTCACGACATAAGATCAAATTTTAAATAATAATGTAGCATTGAATATTTATATATATATATATATATATATATATACGTATGCATTCAAAAATCATTAGATAATTTAATGGAATTGTATATTATTTAACAAAATTATCAAATACAAATATAATTTTAATTAAATATGATACTGTATGATCTTCAATTCATTTTTTACATTATGAATTATTTATATTAATGAAAGTGTGAACAACAGCATGAAATTAATAGAATGTAAACATTAGCATGATAATATTAGAAATTTATTTATATATGTGTGTGAGATTCTAAATATATTATAATTATAGGTAACATACAAGTATAACAAAAACATTATATTAATAACAGTATCAGTTAGTAATATATGGAGAAATCCTTACAAATGGACCATTACAATCTTTTAGCCGTTGACGTACAATTTCGGGACAGTCCGACCGCCAGATCGTCGAGAATCCACAAATAGAGCGAAATTCAGGATATGGGCCCCACCTAGATCTTAGGTATGCTTGATCTTTAGCATAGGGACCCATTTGGGCCCATAGAGTAGGATAGACGGAGTGGATTTCTTAAAAACATAACTGTGGACCCCACTCACATGATGCGTGTGCACAAGGCATGTGCACATGCTGTGCACCGAACCACTGACTCGGGTCAGATGCAGCTGACCCGAGTTTTCCCGAAATGGAGAGATTTCTCTCTCTCACTGGTTTTAACAGCAACGGTCGGACGACCATTTGGGACCGTTCGTGGGCCACCATGATCACCCACCTTGATGACCTAAACCGTCCATCTGATGGAGGGCCAGCGACCGAACAAACCCCACCCATTTTCAGACCTTGAAACGCGTGTGCACGCGCACGACTCTGGGCGCAAACCAACCCTACAAAACCAATGTTTCCAAAAATGGAAACTATTGCCAGCGGGGCGATCCGTGTAACGTCCCACCTTTGCATCTCCACCGTTCAAGACGAGAGAAATCTCAGCCATCCATTCACTTAGGGCTTTCCTTGCAAAACCAGGGATGGTTTTTGTTCCCACCCACTGTTTTGGGAGGCTGTTTATACCAGAACAAATCTGGAACGCCCATTGCTCATCCGACGGTTCAGGAAGGATTAGGGCAAGCATATAAGGGGTGCGGATCGATGAACAATAACTCACCTTCCATTTTTGTAGCCTCGACCAAAAACCGGCCGTTTCCCTCCAACCTTCGAACTCACCAAGAAAATGTTGTTAAAGCTCCACTCTAACTGTTCCCCAAGCTCCATTACACCCCTAGAAACCCTCCCACGTTGTCGGATTAAAGGAAGAAGAAGAGAAGGTGAATCTGCCATTATCTTCCCCGTTGATGAGGTGCTGCAACACACGAGTTGAGGTGGGTTTGAACGTGTCGGATGAGCTCGTCTAACTCCAATGGGGTTGTTGGCCTTCAAAAAGAGCTGAGGGAAGAAAAAAAAAAAAGAAGGAGAAAAGAGAGTGAGAGAGAAGAGAGAGCGGGGGTGGCTGTTGCACTAGCCCGACCTGGTGGTGGTGCGCGAGTCAGGTAAGGCCGTTAGCGACGTTGGATTTGTAGCAGACGAAGAGTGAGGAGAAGTGTGAGAGTAGAAAAGAAAATAGAAGAGAATCAGAGGAGAAGGAAGAAATAGGAAGAAAAAAAAAACGAGAGAGAGGGAGAAGAATGCTGTTGCTGTTTTCTGTTGCACTAGGTGCTGCCCTGCTGTGTCAAGACCTGAGTCAGGCTGACTTAGTGCTAGCAGGGCCCTGTGCTAGAAGCAGGAAGAAGGAAAAGAGACAGAAAAGAGAAGAGAGAAGCGGGAAGAGGGAAGAAGGAGGAGAGAGGAGATTTGTGAGAGAGGCGAGTGGGGTTGTCCCGGTCGAGTCAGGCCAAGTTGGTGAGTTCTGTTGGGTGTTCCCAGCAGCTAGGAAGAAGGAAGAAAAGAGAAAAGAAAGAAGAAGGAGAAGAGTGGAGAAGAAAGGAGAGGAGAAGGAATGAGAGAGTTCGGGTCAACTCGGGTTGAAACCGAGTCAACTCGGTTGAAAACCAGTTCGGTTGGGCTGAGTCAGGGTTAACCTGGCCTTGAATCTAGCCCAGGTGTGGCTGGACATTTCAGCAAAAGGAAGAGAAAAAGAAAGGAGTGAAGAGAATAAGAAAGAGAGGAGAGAGTAGAGAGGAGGGGAAGGATGTTGCCTCCTCCACCTAGTTTCTGTCGAGTCATCCCGCTGACTCGTTGGAGGACTCAATGTGACCAAGGATGCTGCTGGTTCGGCCCAAGGAAAGGAGAGGAAATAGAGGAGAAAGACATGGGAGAAAGAGAAAAGAAAAGGGAGATAGGAGAGAGGGAAAAGGCCGAGTCAACTCGACTCGAAATGAGTCGACTAGGTGAGCCACACTTTCTGTCCGGTTTGGTATTATTTCAACTGTCATTGTTACTATTATTAGCATTTTTAGAGTTTCTCAATTAGATATGAATAATCTGTTAGAAATTGTCCAGACTTATATTAATTGATATATAAATTATTATTATCATTAAAATATTAGTATTTTATTCGTCATTCTTAAAATATTATTATTGACGTTAGAACATACTATTTCTGTTCATTACAATGATTTTTAGCGTCACATTAATTAATATTAATTATATCATTACCATAAAACTAGTAATATTATTAGCCATGGTTAGCCATTAGTAGGTCATCATGCTAGAGCTAGTTATTATAAACAAATTGCAATTAATAAATGGAATTATTATATATTTTATCCTAAATAATAATTATGGATAGTAGATTGTACTAATCATGAAAATTATCATTGCTACATTAGCTAACATTAGCATAACATTGATGTTAATAAATATCTTATAATTATTAAATTAACATTTCAATTAATTATCCATTAGCTAGAAGTTCAAATCCCAAGACCTAAGCCTAGACCTAGACTATAGGGTGAAACCCTAAACTTAAGTGATCCAAACCTTAGATTATAATCTTGGCCATAGATAGTTTGTAGAACTTTGATCTAACCACACGATCTTACGATTCATGTTAGGATTCGACTCTAAGGGCGTCCTAGCGACAATGTGGGCAGTTCAAAGTATAAGGTGATGATTCTTCCCCTTGAGCTTTCCATCTTTTCATTAGCTTAAGTTATAGTTTTTATTTAAATTCATAAATGATATCTCTCTCTTATAATCACATGTGTTAGCTGATGGAAATTGAATTGCTGTGTTGCCTGCTTAATGTTCATCCTGTATATTTGTTCATGCTTGCGGATTATCTGTGTATTGCTTATGGACTCTAAACTGGTACATTAGTGGGAGATTCCCACATATGAATGTACACCCATACTTGGGGATGTAACTTGACTAGTTGTGATCGTAATGGACCTTTGACGTGGTGGTTATTGGGTGGTGATCTAGATGGATCATTGATATGGGCCTACCATCCAGGGTTGTTGTACCCAACGATTTTTAAGGATGGATTTCATCGTATGGTTTTGATATTCGCCCTATGTGGCATATTTTGATATTCGCCCTACGTGGTTTTAGTTGATATTTTTCCTATATGGGTTCGATGTTTTACACTGTACAACTATGCAATGGTAAGCCCCATACACTGTAATATGATTGGCCACTAGTCGATGGGTTTCCATTAAACATCCTAAGATGGTAGCCTCATGAGCCGGGGATGGTAGTCATGAGATACTATGCCCGAGCTGTCCGCCTACGCTGGGCCATGTGCTCCCCGTAGTGACCTTTGAGCTTATCTAAATTGGCTGATTGTAAATGGACTAATAATGACTTGGCTAATCATGCATACATGGCACGTTCCGACTGGTTGATATTTCCCAGGTTCGATGATTCCGACTAGTTGATGTTTCCCAGGTTCGATGATTGCATGGGTGACGGCCCACTGTCCGCACGGATGAGCATCCCCGGGGCGATGATTGCATTCACGCATCCATGCATTTAAAAAGACTGCATTTACTCTGTTTTGATTGTCTGGATGTTTTATAACTATGCTTACCTAATGCGGCTGTGTGTAATCTTGAGGGGAATTCACACTGAGTTGGTCACTCATCCATCAAATATACAACCGTACAGGTAATACATGTGGCTTCAGAAATATGTATGTTCAGACTTGATAAGGAGCAGGGTATGACCGCCAGAGATACACAGCTGTACTTGCCTAGAGGAGCTGCGTGATCTGGGGACTTATATTTATATGCTTCCTACTATTTTTCATGTAGTAAATTCTTGTAATATTGTACTTGTTAAGTTTAGAGACTTGGTTTGTATAAGTCATTATGGGCAGCTTCTCGTATATTTGAATAATAATGAAATTTTTTTTATGTCGATTTGTCCACACTACGCTCATATGCTTACTCTGATAAAAGAAAAATATCATGTCTGACCATCCTTTAAGGTTAACACTCGGGTTTTTGGGACACGGGTCGCATACTCGGGTCCTGAAGATTCGGGTTGTTACAGTGTCTCTACACCCTTAAGGTTGTCGACACAAAGTCTATAAATAGACTTTCTCTCATTTGTTTTAAATTAGTAAGAAAAAGTTTATTTTACATTAAAAGTATGGTTTAAGTGTTTTCTAGTTCGGGTTAAGATTGCAAGTGGTTCGAGCCCGTGTACAGTGAGTGCACTGCTGGGACTAGGTCATATTCGTTGTATCCTGGAGGTCGATTGCTCTAGAAACCTGTTGCACTTGGGATGTTATCCAAGGAGAGCAAATTCGATTTCAAGCCGAGTGACTCACATCACGCCTCGACTTATACAAATTAATAAGTTTTCTAATTTTCTTATTTTAATTTTATATAAATTAAAAAGTTTTCCAAAATTCAATATTTAACAAAGGCACACCGATGCAAAAAGGAAAATAGAAGAGAAACAACTAGTTTTGTGGGGTAGGAAAGTGACAGTTGATTGCATAAAATTTGACGTCAATCGATCATGAGAAGTGAGATTGCTGAAAAGGCGTTTTGAGGAATTATGATGCTTAAAAAATTCTAATGGATGTTTTGGTGGTTTTTGGTGGTTTCAAGAATATTTTGGTGATTTCCAATGTACGCTTTGAACCACCCTATTGATTGAAAATGTCTGATAGGTAGATGGACTACCAAATTATGTGGTTTCCATTCGTTGTTGAGATCATTGTAGGAAACCTAGTTCATTGGTTCTTATTGTCCGCTCATAGTCTGCAAATTGGGTCATTACTATGGATGATCGTAACAATTCCAAATGTGGATCTCATATTGAGTGGGTCATTAAAAAAGTTTGAATCTCCACAAATGATGCTAGTCATTTGATTAGTGGACGGTTGCATAATGTTATGCATCATTTTTTAAAGACCATTTATGACCTATTCTTCGTGTGAGCCAATATCCTGAAATGGGTCCATTGGATCTTTTCGAAGATTGTATGCTTTGATAGTGACTTATTACACAACTATATAGGTAGGCTCACTCAACATTTGGCAATCAAGATTGTTCCAAGTATACCCCATTGTCAATTATGTGTATGTCAACAATGTATTTTCCATTGGACAATCTTACCTATCCATCTTGTGGATTCTAAGAAGATGACTAACGACATTCATGATGGCCGACGAATGAATGCATGGTTTGGTCATTCCGTTGATATAGAACATATCATTATTTTGCTTAGTTCTATGTTTTGATTTTGTCTTTGATTCGCGAATATGCATGAAATGAGTAATTATGTTAATAAAGTAGAAGATTAAAGTTGGTTAGGAAAGCACTATGATGCACTGCACGAGTGTACACCAATGAGTCACCTAACACGTGATTTTATTTATTTATTTATTTATTTTTTAAGTGAGTCACACACACATATATAGTGGTCATTAAATCATACTTGTCTAGTTATGCTACGAAGACTTCTTAGAGTACATATAATAGCATGGTAGTATGAGAGATCTTAGCCAACTACCAAATGGGGTTGAATAATAGGCTTTGTTCGAAAGTCAGACAAGTATGTCCATCAGGTGAGCAACCCCATGTGAAAAGGCTTCATCCCGGTGGGGGCGTGTCTGATGATCAGATTGGATGGGCCTCACACGGAACGGGCGTCCACGTTGTCCCACTTTGCTTCCGTGTTGTGGCCCACCTATATTTCGGACGAGGTTTTTTTTTTGATCTGGGATCACATATGATAACGAACGAGAACGGGTTGGCTACTCCCCCTGCCACTAGCCAATGGCTAGTGGTTGGTGCTCTGTGGACCCCACCATGATGATGTGTTTCATCCATGCCGTCTATCTATTTATATAGATCATTTTATGGTATAAGCCCAAAATGAAATAAATAACAATCTCAAGCGGACCACATTACAGAAACAGTGTTAGTTGGACGTTGACCATTGAAAACTTTTTGGGGGCATAAAAGTTTTGGATCAAGCTAATTTTTGTTTTCCCTTCATCTAGGTCTGTATGACCTAATCAACAGATTGGATGTCAAACAAACAGTACAGTGGGCCTTAGGAGGATTTTAATGGTGGATATCCAATCACTATTGTTTTCCTGTGGTGTGGTCCACCTGAGATTTATATCCGTCTCATTTTTGGGATTAAGTCCTAAAATGATCTATAAAAATGGATGAACGGCACGGATAAAAGACATACTTCATAGTGGGGCCCGCAGAACACCGACCACAAGCCGCCGGGCTACTGGCAGCGGGAGTAGCCACCGGGCAACTGGCAGGGGGATTACCCACACAGCGCGAACTCACATACGTCGGAACATACGCGATCAATCTCTCAAAAGGGAAGCGGATTAGGTAAGGCCCCGGCCTAACCCAAGACTGTACGGACCTATCTATGGGGCCCACCTTGATATATGTAATATATATCCATGCCGTCCATACATTTTTTCAGATCATTTTAGGTATTATCTCAAAAAACGAAACATACCAAATTCTATAGTGGGCTATATCATTGGAAACAGTGATCTTTGTCCATTAATGGGCCACAAAAGTTTTAGATCAAGCTAAATCAAGATAATATTTATTTCTTTCCCTTCATCGAGGTTTACGTGACCTTATCAACTGGTCGGATGGAAAATAAACACTAGGTTGATCACTAGAAAGATTTTAATGGTTGGGCCATTCATTCATCACTGTTTCCTGTAGTACAGCCCAACTGAGAATTTTACCTTAATAATTTTTCTGTTGTGCCATTAAATGATTTGTAAAAACGAATGGACGGTGTGGATATAACTATACACATCAATGTGGGCCCCACTTTAAGGGCCGGACTGTATTTGGTGGGGCTGGTGCCGCACCTAATCCGCTCCCGTAAAAAGGTAACGTGCATCAATTCCTCTGTTACGAAACACGCCTATTTGCTTCCTCGCAACAAATAGAAATGCAAAGAATGTTCGCGCGAGGACAGATTGCAAGCGCTTTGCAAACACGTCTACACATCACACGCGTAATAAAGATCGGGTCCATTCATTAGACTGGTCCATCACATAATGCCCGAAATCAATAGTCTGAATCATTATGCATTCCACTCGTGTGCTTTCGGTGGAGACATCGGTTATTTTCTAAGGGCCCACCTTCTCAATTACGCGTGGCCCCTTTGATTTTAACGGCCTACGTTTTTCACACGCTATAAAAAGAATCGTGTGAGTCCATGAATTCCTGGATCTTTCTCGTACGTGCGCCACGAATCTATCCTCGCTTAAACCGCCTCAAGATCTCTCGATTCCTCCACCGACGGGAGACTTCTCCGGAACGATTGGCGCGATTACGTGGCCTCTCCTCGCCGAAGTTTATGCGTATGGTGTCTGTAGTCGTCTCTTTCCGCCACGTCATCAGTAACGGTGACGGCGAATCGACGCGTCTCGCCGTCATAAAAGACTATCATCTAAGAAATTAAATAAATAAAGCTCCTTATCATGTAAGAAATTGACCAGGACCGTCCATCATGTTTCCAAAAGAAAACAGCTATGAGTGCTCGCGCGTGTGGAAATTAGGATGGCTCCTCTATCCACACGTGCGAATATTGAGCCTAGAGGAATCCACGTGTGACCAACCACTGTGAGATAAAATCAGGACTCCCGGTCATCCGGTGCGCCACGGGGGGACGGTTTCTCATTTTTTAGCCGTCCATTTTTGTGAACATGTGTGGCCCTTCAATCGATGATCCAGCCTAAATTTCGTATCATATGCGTTTTATGGTATGGCTAACTAGATGAACGGCCATGATGGCTCCCACGCATGCCACATAAGCACGTACGGGAAGAGAGGGATTCGGGTGGCTATGAAGTTTCTCTCATTTCTTGACGTGGAGGAACCCCCAAAAGGTGAGAAAACCGCTCCAAAAAGTTATCGGAAGCTTAAAATTGCAAAGTTTACTTTACGAGCAAATTGCCAAACCCACACACTTCCGCTCCTTAAAAAGAGGGAAGGTTGATAAATAAAGCCCTATTATTCTAATTTTAGAAACACAACCATATAAGAATGTGTTATTGGGTTATAACAAGTAAAAAAGATGGGTATATCTATCAATCGAGTGGATGTAGAGATTTAACAGTGGCTCCATGTGAGAGTTAGATATACTCTGGCAGAGTATGAAGCTTGATACTCATGCACTCAGAAATTGAACACGTGGTGTATGTTAGATATGTTCTGGCAGACTATGAACCTCTTGATATTCATGTACTCAGAAATTAAACACGTGGTGCATACTTGATATACTCTGGCAGAGTATAAGGCTTGATACTCATGCACCCAGAATTTAAACATTTGGTATGTACAGACTCTATTTAAACCGACTAAGTTGTTGAAGCCACTATCGGATTCACGATCCAAGAATCAGATTAATTGAGAAATTCTAACCTCTGATTTGTGGACACGTGTTTATTAAAAATATGAGCATTGGATTTTTTTAAACCGTCCAACAAATATACTTAATAAGTAGATAATTTAGTAAGAATAATTCCTGGCTGTGATGCATCTAAACTAGAACCCTTTTGAGCGGTCTAGTTTGAATTGCTTGTATGCGACAGGTGCAATTTATAAGGGCCTGCACATCACCCATCACAGTCTGCCGGAGTATCAAAGATTAAAATCACTCTGTGCAAGTTATCCACCACAATGGTAAGTGTGTGAGATCTTAGCTGTGAAATTGTGGGGTTCATGGATGGATGATAGTGCTTAAATGCCACCGATCGTCATAATCATTGGAAGTCATCGCATGGACGGTCAAAAGTGAAAATGGTCGGCAGTCTAGATTCCGCGAGAATCGGATGGTTAAGATCACTGTGCTGTGTGATTTTCAGGCCATGTTTAATCAGATCGGGGACCAAGATTTGAATGGTACAAATAACTTACGTGTGTACCGTGTGCATGGTGAATGGCTTACCTCCATGGCCATTCACATCGCCACGGTGGAAGTAGGGGTGTACGTCGAGTCCGACCGAGTCGAGCTGGCCTTAGCTGGACTCGGCTCAGCTACTGGCTAACCTCAGCTTGAACTCGGCCGGCTCCGTTCGTTCAGCAGCTCGGGCCAGCTCGGGCTGAGTGCGAGCCAAGATCGAGCCGAGTTCGCCATTGATGCATTTCTACGAATACCTGAACTGCACCTTTAAAATCTATCAATTTTCGATACAATAAGAAAGGCACAAACTTCTTGATCTTGCAGAGCTTGGTTCCTTGTACGGGCGTTTCAGAGTGAAATCTTCTATCTGATGCTGTGAAGATCATCGAGAATAACAAGATCAATAAGCGGAAAGACGATTAGAGACGAAATCTTGTAGTTGAGCTTAGTTCCTTCCATCTGTAAATCTCGCCGAGAGAAATCCCCTTCGTTTCCAGCGGGTCTCTCTCTCTCTCTCTCTCTCTCTCTCTCTCCATTGTCTAGAAAATGATCAACACTCAAAAAAAAGATTAGGGGCGTGCCGAACAGGGCGAGCCGAAGAGGAGGGAGAGACTAGAGATAGAGAGGGAGGAAAATAAGGAGTAGCGATTAGAGGTGCGGGTTTAGGGGCGTCGGTCGTGCGGACAAGGAAAATGGGTTAGAGCAGTAGGTTTTTTTTAAATTTTTTTTAAAAGGATATATATACCCCTGCACCGAGTCGAGTCAAGCTAAGTTCGAGCTGGATTCGATCCGAGTCGATTCGAACTGGGGCAAGCTCGAACTTGTTTTCAAGTTCCAAAAATCAACTTGGCTCGGTTCGAACTCAAGTTGGAGTAAAGTCGATTTGAGCTTTTTCAAGTCCAGTCGAGTGAGCCAACTGAACTAGCTCAGTTCGTGTACACCCCTGAGTGGAAGCGGATTGCGTGCCGAGTAAACTCTATGGGGTCCACCATGATTTATGTAATTTATCCACTTTGTTCATCCATTTTAACGGATAATTTTAGGGCTTAAGCTAGAAAATGAAGTATATCTAAAGCTCATGTGGACCTCACCGCAAGAACTTGTTGAAAAATTCTTGGGGCCTCCGTAGTTTCGGATCAAGCAACAACTTATGTTTTCCCTTCATCCATGTTTGTGTGATCTCATAAAAAGGTTGGATGACAAATAAAAATCACAGTGAGCCCTTTAAGGTTTCAACTGTGGAAGTCGTTTTCCACCTTTTTCCGTGTAGTCCACTTGAGCTTTGGTTATGCTTAAATTTTGATTTCAACCGCTAAAAAGAGCTGAAAAAATAGATGGACGGCGTGGATAAACCAAATACATTCGCGGTTGGCCCAACTTACTCTAGCGTACTGAATATCAACTTACTCTAGCGTACTGAGTAACTCAGTAGGCAGTCCGTTTTCCACCATAGTATGAAATAGACAAGTGGGACCCATCTCTTTATTGGGACCCACGGCAGGTGACTATTATGTTTCGTTTCTTAACCATCTTTTGACGGCCACAAATCGAAGGGATAAGATAGTCTTATCGTCTAGACTCTTGAGGAATGGTCCATCCAATGCGGGGCCAGATCCATCAACGGTTTAGATCAATGAACACGGCCCCCACTTTAGGATTACGGAATTCGGATCGCGTCGTGTAGCATACAGCACCGTCCGCACACGTGCTACTTGAAAACATATCTTGTCCCCACCATCATGTATATCTTTTATCCATGCCGTCCATCCATTTTAACAGCTCATTTTACAGAAACAACCCAAAAATGAGGCAGATCAAGATATCAGGTGGACCACAGTTGAGATTGAACTTCTACCATTAAAATCTTGTTGGGGCTATAAAAGTTTTGGATGAAGCTGATATTTCTGTTTTCCCTTCATCCACTTCCGTTTGACTTAATCAACAGGTCGAATGGAAAACACGCATTACAGTGTGCCCTATGAAAATTTTAATGGTGGGTGTTTAATCACCATTGTTTCCTGTGGTGTGGTCCACCTGAAATTAAGATCTATCTCATTTGTAGTCTCAGGCCCTAAAATGATCCATAAAAATGGATGGACGGAGTGGATAAAACACATACATTATGGCTGGTCCACTACTAAGAGCACTCGTGAGAGCACGCCGGCACACGTGTTTAAGACTCAGGCCATTCACCTACTCTAGCTGGAAAATAACGCAGTTTACCCATCAACCAGCCCACGGGTGTCTACTCCAGCAATTACTCATCTACAGATGTGCTGCACACGTACGTGCTCGTAATTACTGAAGACCAGAGTCCTACTCGCGCGAGTATCCTTCTCGGTTGTATATCCATGGATGGAAATGAAATATGATACTGCCAGTCCATCATCACCAGGTAAATCCACCCTTTAAGTGCACAAGTGTAAAGATATAAAATGGATCTGAACCGTTCACACAGTGGGAAGCTCTCGTGATAAAAATACTCCCCAAAAAAAATAGCCCCACACTTATGGATGGTGTCCATCAAAGTACAATATATTAACGGATGAGATTAATGGATGAAATTCAAGAGAAATATGGTTATTATTATCTATTTGTAAAATCTTCAAAATAGAGATCCATTTACCCAAAAAGTGTACGTTCCCGATCCACCGTGTATCTTGCCACGCGTACGCTGGAAATGTGGGCTATGTAGTTATAATAGATAGAGGCGACCCTACCGTATCTTTCCCGAGAGAGGGAGAGAGCCGTTGGATAACGTCGTAATTAAGTAAAAAAATAAAATAAAATGAAAAAGAGAGAAAAAGAAAGAAAGAAAAAAACCTACAAATAGAAACACATCCCTCCGGCGTGTGCGATGCACTGAAAAGAAAGCAAGAGAAAAAGAAGAACGAAAGATAGAACATAAAAAGCAAAGGAAAGCAGCCGTAGCAAACGAGCGTTCCGTTCCGTTGTATTCTGACATTTTCATCTCTCGCTCTCTCTCTCTGTCTCCATCCATCCATCCATCTCCCGGGCGATCGATCGATTCAGTGGGTTTTTTGGGGTTTTGGAATCGTTCGATCGGCATGGCTGCTGAGTTCGATTCCCCGTCGGAATCCGGCAAGGTGGCCGGAATCGCGTTAGAATTTCCGGCGTGCGAGTCGACTTCTCCGACGAAGGTCCCTAGGCGAATTCGGCAGCGGCTTCTTGAAAGCAGCCCCTCTTCTTCTTCCTCAACTCTCGAAGAAATCGAAGCCAAGCTCAGAGAAGCCGATCTCAGAAGACAGGTATGCAGTTGGCATCAATGATTCGGAGTTCTTTTCCTCTCCTTTTCGTCAAATTTCAGTCTCAACTTTCAAATTTTGGGCGTGGAATTTCAAATTTTCGGTGTAGAGTTTCAGAATGGGTTTTTAGGTTTGATTATTAGTATTATTATTTTTTTATATATAAAATTTCAGTTCTGGATTTTCCTTTTCCCGTTTTGCTTTTCTTTTTATGGGATTTGTGCTTTTCAGTCTTAAATTTTTTAGAGTGGTTGGTGGGATGTAATTCCTATTTTGGGTCCTTCTAATTTTTGTTTGGTGAGTAGTAATAACGAGTACTGCAGTTTAAGGAACTTGATCCTGTTGATTTTCCTTTCTTTTTTACTTTTACCGGCTTCGAATTCGCTGCTAATTTTCTGGTTTTCTTCTTCAATCTGAATCCTTTTTCTTCTTGTTCTGCTTCCCGACCTTCATGTGAAGCTTCTAAATCACACGTAGCATGCGCAATCATCGATTCGGACCATCCATTCATTTGTCCCATTGGGGCAAAGCTGAGGTGGTGGAAGTCATGGATCGTTCAACCAATAGCTTGAGAAATGGATTCTCAACGTCTCAAATCACCAATCTGGTTGCCAATCTTTCTTACTGTTGGGGCCAAGGCACGATTAAAAAATAAATTTTTTTTTTAAAAAAACACCAATCCGAAGATTGTAACCATCCTATCGATAACTTGAAAAATTGATGGTCAATCCCCCCATGGGGATGTTAGCGACGGCCTAAATCCTATAATTGACACTCTGGGAGGGCCAATCATCAATCTGGCTGTCCACTCATTCATGCAAATAGGGGCAAGTTGTGGTGCCAAAATAAGCGGATCGTAAGCATGTACTGAATTTTGATTGATTGAATTCATCTTATCCCTCTAAATTTTTAGTGTTGCTCAATATACTGATTTCACTGTCTTGCAGCAATTTCACGAGTGGTTGTCGAACAAGGCCCGACCGAAGCCAAGAAGTCCATCGTGGTCATCACAAGATGAAGACCTTGCACAGCGGCTTGAAGCGAAGCTTTATGCAGCTGAGCAGAAAAGGTATTTTTTTTTATTTTTATGGTGATGGGTTTTTATGTGATTTCTTCAATTTAAGTTTGCTCTCGGCCTAAAGTTGAGACTTCTTTGTGTGATGATATTTTATTTTTACAATTTGAGAAATCCAGTTTTGGGTTTTTGTGATAATACCTGAAGATTGATTTTCTGCTTGTTTCTGCATGTTTGGACTGATAGTTTCTGTTGGGAATATCTTTAGCTCTATGACTGGTTGGGAAATTTAACATCAAAGAAATTCAAGGCCTTCGTTTTTACTTGCCATTTTGTCTCTTTCCTTCTTAATAAGTTAGTCTTAACTTCTTACCTTCTCAATAAGTTAATCTTAACTTCTTACCTTCTCAATAAGTTAAACCTTAATGCGTTCTTAGCATGAGAGGAATTGCAGGGTCTGGATGTGCCAATCTGTATTATTGGGGCCTGCGATTTGGTGGTCCTAATTGTTGATAGATGGATCCCACATTGGACGGTGGATTCCCCCAAAACCTCCCAATTTGGAAGATCCTAACCCCCAATCACTAGCCTACAAATAGACAGTTGAGAAGAATGTTTCATAACAGTCAAGAAAAAGGCTGAAGATTTGGTTGGTCAAGATATTCCTGTCCGGAAGTTCTCCAGGCCATCTCCCATCCATGTGATCATCAGGTCAAAGGTCTGGATTACCGTAGCAAGGGCTCCCCTTGTACAGTTTCGTCAGGGCAATATTCAAACGAGGATGCATACAGGCATCACACCCTTTAAAAAATGTGAAGGCATCATCATACCTCATGACTAATCTATATTGATGTTCTGTAAGTTACAAACAAAACACTTAGTGTTTGATGAGGAAGTGATCACATATTGTGTTTGATGAGGAAATGATCACATATTGTACCTTAGAACCGATTTCTTGGCCTTCAGAACTACTTTTCTAATCTTCCCATATGACTAAGATATTTTCTCCCCATTCCCTTGATGTTCAATAAATTCCAAACAAATGTGTACATTCTATATTGATGTTCTGTAAATTACAAACAAAACAATTGTGTTTGATGAGGAAAACCTATTGTACCTTAGAACCCATTTCTTGGGCCTTCAGAACTTCTTTTTCCAATCTTCCCTTATGACTATCAGATATTTTCTCCCCATTCCCTTGATGTTCAATAAATTGCAAACAAAATACGTTTGTTTGATGGGGAATAGAATAATCAATCTACATCTGATTGCAAAACCCCAGAACCTTTTCTTTGGCCTTTAGATTATTTTTTTCAATCTTGCCTTTGAAGACAGAACATACTTCCAAAATGTCATTCCTTTTCCCTTTTTGATAACACATGGTTATAAAATTGGTTCGTGGATTTAATTTAACCTTCATTGGTTCTAGCTTACCATTCCTCTATTCAATAGATGAAATACAGACAGGGATGATTGATTATTCCACATGCACTTAAAACTTAGCACCTGCACATGGCTCCCCATATGTCGATCTGGTTGTGGCCTGGAACATCCAAGCAGTCCATTAGGTGGGTCCCCAGTGTATGGCTGCCCTGGCCAAACATCTGGGCGGTCCACTCATCAGGTGGCCATAAGATATGGCACAAACAAACAGCTAGAAAATACTTGGCACTGATTTTTAGGCCAGGGCATCTAACCAGGTCAGTGGAGGGCCCATGTCAGCACATGTGTACCATGTTCTTGCATGTCGGTGCAGTTGTGGGATCCTGTAATGAACAGTTATATATATATATATATATATATATATATATATATAGGAATTAGGAATAACATAAATAAAACAACGAATACTTTAACATGTGTTTCTTAAAATCCAGGAAAATGGTGAATGAATGTAAAACAGAGATTGGGCTGACCTTTCTTAAATTAATGTAACAGCAATTGATGTGTTTTATATTATATTTTGAGAGCAACAAATCAGTCTCTGCCTGGACTTCTTCTTTTCCTTGTTTGGGTTCAGAGTTTCTGATGTCTTGGCTACTGAATTCTGTACGCCCCGTTTGAACGGTAGGATGAATATTTTGGCAAAGGCTCAGATGCGTTTGGCTAGGTTGGATGAGCTGCGGCAAGCGGCAAAAACTGAGGTAGAAATGCGTTATGAGAAGGAACGTGAGGAACTAGGCACGAAAGTCGAATCGCGTGTACAACAGGCGGAGTTGAACCGAATGCTTCTTCTCAAGGCTTATAAACAGAGAAGAGCTGCAGCTCAGGAAAGGACAGCCCAATCTCTGTTGCAGAGGAGACTTCGAGAGAACAAGTACAAAGAACGTGTCCAAACTGCGATGTGCCAGAAGCGTGCAGCCGCAGAAAAGAAGCGATTGGGATTATTAGAGGCAGAGAAGACACGTGCTCGTGCTAGAGTGATGCAGGTACGACGGGTGGCCAAGTCTGTCTATCATCAACGAGAGATCGAGAGACGAAGAATGAAAGACCAACTAGAAGATCGGCTTCAAAGGGTATGAGAAATTAAAGCATGTGTATTGGTTTGTTCTATTCTTACTTGTTCTTAAGAAAATTCGATGAATAACAGGCAAAGAGACAGAGGGCAGAGTATTTGAGGCATAGAGGAAGTCCCTACAGGTCAACTCGCATTAATTGGAATAAGATGCACAAGCATGGGGATTTCCTTTCGAGAAAATTAGCGAGGTATTACTCAGTTGAGTTAGGTTGTAATGTTTTGGGGTTCATTCCTTCTCTAGTTCTCTTAGGAGAGAGACTGATAACTGATTGGAAAACACTTGATTGCCATATGAACCAAGAATCTAATCACTATATATTTTCAATTACAATACTATCATACCATATCTGGAGCTTAAATAATGTTTGACTGAATTGTGCATCCAAACAATGCCTCTGTTTTTCAATTTTGAAATATGAGAATGAATTTTTACATCACCCATATTTTCAGGTGCTGGAGGCGGTTCCTGAAGTCGAGAAGAACTACTTTTGCTCTGGCTAAAGCTTACGAGGCCTTAGAAATCAACGACAAATCTGTCAGGTCGATGCCATTTGAGCAACTTGCTGTCCACATTGAATCAGCTGCAACCCTTCAGACAGTGAAATCTTTACTTGATCGGTTGGAGAGCCGTTTTATGCTTTCACAGGCTAGTTCGTCGAGATTGGACAACATCGATCATCTGCTCAAACGTCTTGCTTCTCCAAATAGAAGGGGGGGATCTAATAACACTGCTAGGACTAGAGGGGCAAAGAAAGGATCAAAGAAAGAAACAAAAAGCCTGGAAGTAAATAAATTGTTGAGGTACCCAACAAGAGTAGTACTCTGTGCTTACATGATTTTGGGCCATCCGGATGCGGTTTTCAATGGGCAAGGGGAGTGTGAGGTTGCACTTGCCGAGTCGGCTGCAAATTTCATCCAAGAGTTTGAGTTATTGGTTAAGATTATATTAGATGGTCCTTCACAAAGCAATAGTGCAGGCTCCTCAAGGCAATCATCTCCGGATATAATGGCCGATAGTTTGGATATTGAGGAATCTGCCCCATCACCAACTCGACGGACCTTCAGATCCCAGCTGGCAGCTTTTGATGCAGCATGGTGTTCTTATCTGTACCGCTTTGTGGCGTGGAAGGTTAAAGATGCAAGGTCACTAGAGGAGGATTTGGTTAGAGCTGCTTGCCAACTCGAGCTTTCTATGATGCAGACATGCAAGCTTACTCCTGAAGGCAGCAGCGGCGATCTTACTCATGATATGAGGGCTATCCAGAAACAGGTCCATATCTGCTCCTTTGTATAGTTCTATAAATAACTTCAATCGTTATCTTGACATTTGGCTGTTTAAAATTCCTCCATGTTATGATGCCATGATTTTCGAGGTCTGCTGGCTAGCTGCCATTTAGTTAGGACCACACCTGAAAGAATCAGTTAATTTGTGATGATTCCTTTCTTGTGTTTGGCCTAGGGAGCCATGGCTTTTTTATTTCTAGCCTTTGTTTTTATTATTTTATTTTATTTTATTTATGTTTATTTTTTGCTGTTTCTGTCTTTCAATCTATGCGGGGTACATCCAAACACATTCTTAGGTAATTCAGATGCTTGAATGATGTTTTCTCTTTATGGGTGTAGTTTTGATGGCTACTTGTTGATCAATATATGATCAATGCTTTGATGGTTTCGTATGTTTCATGATGCTTAGGTTTCTGAAGATCAGAAACTTCTGCGGGAGAAAGTGCAACATCTGAGTGGTAGTGCTGGCATTGAACGGATGGAATGTGCTCTCTCAGATACGCGGTCCAAATACTTTGAAGCAAAGGAGAATGGTAGCCCGACAGTGCCACCAATTGCTCATATTTCATCTTCAACACCCAGTTCTTCAGCTGAGCCTTCTGTTCCAGTCTCAGAGCAAAGGAGTCCTGTTGAAGGCAGTCAGAGCTCACACCGTGTAGTTCGCTCCTTGTTTAAGGATGCCCCATCCTCATCCAAAGTCACTTCAGCTGCTCCCAGAACTTCAGATGCTCAGCCGAGTTCTTCTACGAGTGAGAATTTAGTCACTGAGAATGAACTGCTTGTTAATGAAATTCTCCATGTTGGTCCTCGTGCGTTTGCTGATAGCTTTGTCGTCAATAATGAAGATCAGACTGTTATCCAGATTAGTGAGTAAATTTGATGTTTCATTTTTGCCAGGCATAAGAAAACATCTAGATCTTGTTTTTCCTTTTCTTCTCTGTGGGAAAATCATCCAAGAAATAAAGAACAAAAGAAAAGAAGATTGCTGCAATTGATATACTTGTTTCCCACCTTGCAGGCAAAAATTAAAGAGACAATGGAGAAGGCCTTTTGGGATGGAATTGCAGAGTCGTTGAAAGAAGATGAACCTGATTATGGTCGAATAGTCCTACTTGTGAAGGAGGTGAGGGATGAACTGTGCGAGATGGCTCCTAAGAGTTGGAAGCAAGAGATTCATGAAGCTATCGACCTGGACATCCTTTCTCAGGTAACCTACCTATTCCATAATCCATAAACACTGTGATCACATGTACGAATCCTTTTGAGGAGTTGAGGGCGTTTGGTTGTCGGTGTCTCACTGTAGGCTCACAAGTTTTATCCAAAAGAAGTGGCAGTTTCTTAATTTCTCAAAGTTGGGTGTGACTTTTGTTTGACTGGGAATTGGAAAATTGGTCCGTAATCATGCTTGAGGAAAGATTGGCCATTACTAATTACTGTTTGTGCCCTCCAATATTTATAGATGCATGGGAGTTACTGATCTTACAGGCATGTATAATTCAGTCCCTCTTACATGCCACTGCACATGCAAATGTAGACAAAAAGTGTAGTTATCTCTGTCAGGTGAGTCCCATTATAGATGCCCTGGCCCAAAGATCAGCTTGTTGCTCTCATCAGGTTAGCCAGCTTTCAAAACAAATGGAGGGCTAAAAAGACCTGTGATGTTCTTTAGGGCCCGTTTGGACGCATGTCCTCAAGAGGGGGTTACCGAAAAGGGGGTTTTGACCCTGCTTTTTCAGTGTTTCAGCGCCTATATTGTTGATCAGGAGTAAGATGGGGGTTTGCAAGGCGTGTCCAAATGCACAGCATCAATTGTTGTTTGGACCAAAATGGCGTTTTTGGACCAAAATGGCGTTTAGGCCTCAAATGCCCCTTCTGAGGGTGAGTCCAAGTGGGCTTCTTAAGCTGTCCATTTATTTTGAAATTGTGTAGCTCCCTGCGGGACTGACATGATTTTGGGCTACGGAGTCTACACAGTGGTGCTCAGCTGATGGAGAGATCTGGCGTGACACATATAGGGACTGGTGAGGGGGCATGTGTTGTACACTAACTGCTTCAGTGGAAAATGGTATATTCGACTTGCAATTTCAGTCTTAAAAAAAAAAATTTATTTCTATTTTGTGCACCCAAGGACCACCACAACAGTTGCTAACTATTTATAGATCAGCATAGGCCTGCGTTGACATTTTTTATTCTTTTGATGATTAAGGTGCTTAAGTCAGGAACCCTTGACCTGGATTACCTTGAGAGGATCCTGGAGTACTCATTAGCCACACTGCAGAAGCTTTCTGCTCCAGCGAAGGAGGATGAAATGAGAAAGGCCCACCAGAATTTGTTGAGTGAGTTGGCAGATATAGCTTGTGCAGGTGGAAAATTAAACAGCTCCTTTGTCATTGCAACGATCAAGGGCCTGCGCTTTGTTTTAGAGCAGATTCAGGTTTGCTTTGTTGCTTCTCTAAAGTCCTGTCAACACAAAGGAGAAGGAGACGAAATGTAGTTTCTTCATTGAAATTAAATTTACACACACAACTTTTTTTGGCAGGAGCTGAAGCGAGAAATTAGCAAAGCACGTATACGGATGATGGAACCGTTCATCAAGGGTCCAGCTGGGTTTGAGTATTTACAGAAGGCGTTTGCAGATCGCTATGGACATCCATCTGATGCCGCAAGGTCTCTACCACTGACAGTGCGGTGGCTTGAATCTGTGCATGCCATTGTAGAAGAGGAGTGGGACGAACATAAGGATTCTCTTTCTGCTTTGACGATGGGCAATGCAGGTTCTTCGCAGGGTCTTCCTCCAGCCTCCTCCCTCAGGACTGGTGGTGCTGTTCCAGTGTCAGGGAACCAGGTTCTGATGGTTTCTCATTCGCAGACCTCTGCAACAGGTGCATGTGTTGAACAGTCTTTCCTTATGCTTTTGTTGCCTCCTTTGATAGGATGTAATTAGCTTCTCAAGAGTATCTTGTCATTTCAAATGTCAGTGGGAAATCTGTTTTAGACCACCTGTCTTCATGAAGGTAACATTTAAAAGGGGGTATTGTATGATTGTGTGGTCCACAACCATACAGCTAGTGCACACCTTTTGGTGATCCAGACTATTCTAGGCCCAATCACATCAAGCATGCTGCAAAAGTCACCCCCATATGATGGATCTTAGAATCTTGAGGTTTTTTTTTTTTTTTCCAATGGGGAGTATTTTTTGGTGCCACCAGTTGAATGGTCTGGATCATGGAAAGGTGGGTGCCCACCTGTACAGTTGCTGGGCCAAGCAGAGTGCCATTTTCCTCAGCTGAATATGGCATGCACAGCCTTGTGAGGAAAAACTAGCAAAATTTTTGGGGTTTCCTTGCTCTTATCTTGAGAACTACAAATAGGATGCATTTCCTGGCCCTGTTCTCATGGTCCTCAAGATCAAAGCCATCTCTAGTAAGTAGAAATCCTTAGGGGAGAGATCTTGGAAAAGGTACATATGCGTGTTTTGGCAATTTCTGCCAATATGCTGTTCTCCTCACTAGCTTTTGGGTGTTGTCAGGTGATCAGCTACCAGAATGCAAGGGAGGAAGGGTTGATATGTTGGTGAGGCTTGGTTTATTGAAGTTGGTTTGTGGGGTAGAAGGGATGACCCAAGAGGCTCTTCCTGAGACTCTGAAGCTCAACTTTTCAAGGCTAAGGGCTGTTCAGAGCCAGCTTCAGAAGATCATTGTCATCTCTACCAGGTGAATTTTATTCCCATCACACCATGAATTTCTATGTTTTGTGCTACCTTTTTCACTGCTTCCCTTTCATGTGGTGTGAATGAGAGAATGCCCAGCACTCCTTGCCATCCCAATTGTGTCCCCTTCCGTGAACTGTTGATTGCAAGCATGTCAGGAGCCATCGAAGGGTTACCATCATCTGTTGATTTGATGACTCGTTTGAGTCATATAATTCCCCTGAGTTGACTCGGTCCCACTCCTGAATGGGGCGGGTCGGCACCACTTGTCAGCCCCCACTCACCCCGATTTAAGGCGAGTCATGATTTGACTCGAAGCCAACCAAGTCAGGACTCAGAATTAGTTACCAGAGTAATTAAAAACCATGCCCGGATATCTAACTACTGCATTGCCCATACCTGTGATGCAATTCCTGGATCAATGCCTTGAGTTTCCAGAAAGTGGGTCTCAGCTATACCGATGCTGGGTTGAACAGAAGAACATTGCTCTTTATTTATTTATTTATTTAAATATTAAAGCGTAGCTAATGTCAATCCATGTTGGTTTGTTGTGTATCTAGCGTGTTGGTTCTCCGCCAAATTCTGCTCAGCGAGAACTCAGCCACCAGTTCTACTAACGTGGAAGCCGTCATCTCTGATTCCGTTAAGAGACTCTCTGAACTACTGGACTGTGTCGCAGATGCAGGCATTGCTGAGATAGTCGAAACAGCGCTTGAACCATCATCCTCAGCCGAGGACAGAGAAAAGGCCAGCAGCATGGAAGGGCTCCAGGCGAGGAAGAAGGTGATGGCGAGCATGTTGGCTAAGAGCCTGCAAGCTGGGGATGCTGTGTTCTCTAGGGTGGCCCGGGTCATTTACTTGGCGGCAAGGGGGATTGTGCTCGGTGGAAGCACAACCAACGGACGTAAGTTGGCGGACACTGCCCTGAGACGTGTGGGGTCAGCTGTTCTTTCTGATCGTGTTGTGGAGGCAGCGGAGGTGCTGGTGGTGACGGCAATGGTGTCGGGTCAGGTTCATGGGCCATGGTACTCGGTCCTGGTTGAAAATATGTGATTAGTTTGAAATTATTCTTGTCCATTTGCCTTTGTAAATACAAATGCGTGTCCATATTTAGTACAGTCGCAGTCCGTGCAGGAGGAAGGGTTGTGCATTGTAAAATAATCTATCCATGAAGGTGGTAATGTGTAAAATTGATGGTTTTAGGTTGAAATAACAGATTCTCTGATGGTGTTTTAAAAAGCGTGGCGTTTTTGTAATTTAGGACGGATGGGTACAACGTCACTGAGCCCCCTCTGCTCATCAGCAAATCGATGGTTGCTGACTTTTTCGTCGAGCGCATGATTTAGGTGCATGTTGGTGGGGCCCGGTAGATCTACTGGCTACAGCGTATATGTTTTCCCCTCCTCTCATGCCTGGTGTTTGCTGGGCACCCACCCAATTTAAAGGTTTTGACATCTTTAAATCTGGCATTGGTCTGGTGCAGCATCACCCATATGGTGGGTCCCATTAGATCTACGGGTTTGATTGCTGAAATGTGGGTCCTGATGATGGTGTTGCCCATTAAAGTTTGTGGGACTTCTGACCAGTTCCTGTGGGCCCCCACTGAAAATCACCAAAATCAGGGTGGTCCACTAAAACAGGTAGCTTTCCTTTGTACGTTGAAAATACAGAATGCATCACACGTGCGAACTTGCGGCAATGTTTGGTAAACAACAAGTATTTATCCCTTCATTTTGTTTGGCCACCCTTAATATCCACTGTCCATCATGTGGGGCGACCAATATGTGGGGTAACCTTTGATGTGAACTGTTCATTATATTGGGCTCATCTTTGCTGTCTTCAATGCGAATTGTCCATCATGTGAGGCCTACCTTTAACGTGGACCGTCCATCATGTGGAGCCTACTTTTAACGTCGTTCATCATGCAGGGCTAACTTCAAAGTGGGTTGTCTATTATGCAGGCCCGCTTTTGATGTGGGTCATTCATCAATAAGGGGCCGACCTTTGATGTGAACTGATCTCATGTGGGGCCAACCTTGATATGGGTCATCCATCACCATCAATATTATTGCCCATCATTTTAAGGCCACTTTCAATATTCACCACCCATCATATGGAGTGCACCTTTGATGTGGACCGTCCATCATGTGGGCCGCATCTTCAATGTGGATTGTCCATCATGCAGGGGCCACATCCAATGTGGGCCATTCATAATTAGGGGCCGCCCTTTGATGTGAATCATTCATTATGTGGGGCCATCATGATGTGGGTCATCCATCATATGGGCCCACTCCCAATGTCCACTCCCCATCCTGTTGATCCCACCTTTGATGTAGACCATCCATCATGTGGGCTAAACCTCCGTCGTGGGTTTTCGGGCTCACCTCGGAAGTGGATCATTCATCATTAGGGATTATGTGAGGTTCAACTTGATGTGGGTCGTCCATCATATAGGCTCACTATCAATGTTAATTATTCCTTGATGTGGGTCATCCATCATAGACCCACTATCAATGTTAATTGTTCATCATGTGCAGTATGCCTTTAATGTCCACAATCTATCATATAGAGCCTACCTTTGTTGTGAATTGTCCATCGTGAGAGCTCTACCTTTGATGTAAGTTGTCCACCACGCGGGCCACATTTGACATAAACTATCCATTGTGTAGGGAGGAAAGAGAAAGTTAAAAAGTTAAAATATAAGATTTTTTTTTTCTTATCATATAAGTAACATTAAGGTGTTAAGCTCGGTGCTCACCAAATTAACCTAAAATATTCATATTTTTGTTACCATAAGTAAAAACATAATAATTTACAATGGATAGTATCGAATGATTCAGACCAATGTAAAGGTGAAGGCCACTTTTATTTTTTTCTTTTTACAGTCGCACGCACACCCCTTACACTCGTCATGTTGGGACTTCACCACCCTTGAGTACTCAAACCCTTAGTAAGTGATCTCACCATGTGATGGACATAAATTTCCTACCGACCGGTCGCAGGGACCTGGTGTAACAGAAACTGTGAGCCCATCATGAAGTTTGTTTGGAATCCACCTTGATTATCAGTTCCATGAGCTCATTTTAAGATGTTAGCTAAAGAACAAGCCGTATCTAAAACTCAAGTGAGCCATGCTAGGCAAAACAGGGCATGAAAATGCCCATGATTGAAACCTTCCCAGGCCCACCGATGATGCATATAAGTGATCTAACCCGTTCATAAGGTGATTTGATATGGAACACAGATTAGAAGTGACACAGGTCTATTGAGGTGTGTCCCTGACTGTGGGGCACGCCTCAATGCATGTGTTGTATATCTATGCTGTTCATTTATTTTACGCGCTGATTTTAGGATTTGTCTAAAAAACGAAGCAGATACACATTTCAGGTAGACAACACCTGAGGGAACAATGGTCATTGAATGCTCACCGTTAATAACTTTTAAGTGTCTACTGTATTGTTATTTGCCATCCAACTTGTTTATAAGGTCACAAAGACTTAGAAGAAGGTAAAACACAAATAGAAAATCGATCCGAAGGTTTTGGTGTGTCAATTGTCTGTGTTAAAGGCACTGGATATTCCAGTGCCATCACTTTTCTGATGCGGATCTCCCGCCAAAGCCATTGGCAGTGCACTGGGATGACAGGTGGGCCTACCTTGATATTTGTGAGAAATCCATTGTTTCCATCCAGTTTCCGGATTATTTTAGGACACGAGACCAAAAATCAGGTGAATTCAAAACCCAAGGTAACCATAAGAAGCGAGAAAGCACACCCACACTGGTGCCCTAGTGAGATTTCATTACCATTGAGGAAAGCATAAAAACCCTTGTTCTAAATACAGTGAGAATTAAATGCTTACTATTGAAAACTTTTTTGGGCAAACAAAGGCTATCAACGAGATGATATTTGTGTTTTCCCTTCATCCAATTTCAATCCCTTGTCGTGGTGTGGTTCACCTGAACTTTAAATATGCCTCAATTTTTTGGCTCACACTTTAAAATAATATAGAAAAAATTCAATAAGTGATATAGATCTAACACACAAATTATGACGGACTAGAGAAGTTTCATACAATAAAAAATAACCTAGCATGATAATCTATTAGGAAAGAGAAAATCGGCATGTTTTGTGACGGAGTGTCTTTGGGAATGATGTCTGACAATGAGAAGCGAGCGCACTGAATTTTCCCCGACCATACACACTCAAACTTTTGTGGTGCCAAATGTTTTTAATGGTAGGAAAACAATCCCTATTGTATGGTCCACCCGAGAGTTGTATGTCCTTGACCATGCCTAAGATGAGCCAGATAAACTGACTACCTGGGTCCTTACTCTTGCTCGGTAGTAGACTCTCAGGAGTTTTTAACACCTGGTCAAGGGTTCGAAAACATATAGGTGGTGAAATTGTACAATGGCGTGAGTATGTGGGGGTATGTGTTAGTATTAAAAAAAAAAAAAAAAACTACTGATTACCTGACCATCGTTGCCAAAATTAAGCATTGATCACCTGGCTATTGCATTCGCGGACTTATAGATTTGACTATTATATAAAAAAAATCCGATGGTCCTATTTTAACAAACGAGTGTCCATAAATCATGGGTTAGCATTATTCAACGAACCTTATATTTTGACTATTACTCACAGATAACGAAGTTTTCACAAGCTAATCGATTTCAAATTTCAAGGTAATATATGCCACCTGGACAATTTATGGGTGACTGTGCATCAACCGCCATACGCTGCAGAGTATCAAATAGAACTCCTCCGGCGGAAAAACCCCTGCGCGGGGTTTAATAAGAGTGGCAGAGCAGAGCGGCCATGTATCGAAAAAACCAGGGAATTGTACAACGGCGGAGATGGCACCAAAATCCGCCAAGAAGCCTTCAAAACCCTCGAGAAAGCCCTCTCCTTCCACACCAGAATCTTCACAATCACCTCTCAACGACGAAGATCTCTCTCACTCTCTCCTCCAACGAGCTTCCCTCCAATACCCTTCCCTCATCTCCACTTCCGCTTTCATCGGTCGAATCTCCGAAGTCGAATCCAAGCGCAGTGGCCATGCTGCCGTCATCTGGCTCTCTCAGACTGCGATGGTCACATCCTCTCTCTTCCCCCACTCCCTCGTCTCGGTAATATCCTGTTCTGCTCTTGTTTTTGGTTTTTAATTTTCATTTTCTGGCTGCGTTTTGGTGCACAAATGAATTGAATTGCGAACTTACGATTCGATCGAGACGAAATGACGAGAGATAATGTATGTTAGCATTCGTCGGCAGCCTGCCTCTTTGTGCTTTATATGCAGGTTTTTATTATGAAGAGTGGGCAACGTGTATGAAGACCGTTGGTGTTTTGCTTTCCACCTTTGATGGACCAATCCCCAAAAATAGCCCAAGTTAGAAGGCCCCATGGAACAACAACTTGGGGCTTTTCAGTTTGATGTGGGCCGTTATTGCATTTCTGTTCTTAACCATCTAATCCATAGGCCACAAATTGAAAGGTTGATATTGTTCCAATGAGGAGATTTTGGTGCATGCTCCATCTGTCATGAGATGCAACAGACCAATCGTTTGGATCATTGAACTGTGGGCTCTACTGTGAGAATGAAAATCTTGTATTTATTGCAGAAGGACATGGCTTCTGTATCATATAACTGCTATTTGGAACGAGCGATTAGTCCTCTAACTTGCGGTTACAGTTCTTCTTGGTCCAACTTGCAAGTGACATAATTGCAGTTTGGATTTTGGAATACGTACTCTTGATATGGATGCTAAGGAAACCGCAATTTGGTTACCTCCGGATTATCAGACTAGTGATAACGATGGGAATTAAATTCAATAGTGCATCCAAACATTGTGTATGATTGCTTTCGTGCATTCAATTAGTAGCTTGATAGAGGCAGGATTAGGGGTGGCAACTGATTGGGTCGACCCATGGGTCAATTGGCCCAATCTGCTTCTAAGCTAGGTTCGGGCCAAGTTGGATTGAGTTGCAGGTCGGGCTCGGGCAAAAAAAGTAGCCCATTTAGATCAATGGGTTGGGCTTGGGTTTAGGCCAACTAAACCTGACCCACCCATATATTGAATCAGTGGGCCAGGCCAAATGACTCGACCCAACCCATTACCTAAAACAAAGGCATCCTAATATACACGTGTGATTGCTCTCTTGTGAGTCGAAGATGGGATGAAATGTACACGTGTTGTTAAAACCCAATCCCACAAGTGTGTAATAGTGAGCTCAATACACATGAAAACACTAGAATAGCAAAGAAGCTTAAAATGAGATATTAAAGTTACTATATGGGTTGGGTTTGGCTGGTTGGTTGAGCTTGACCTGACAGAAATTAAATGGGTCGGGTTCGGGCCCTAAAAATTTTAAGCAGGTCGGGTTGGGTCACTAGGTAATGGGTAGCAGGTCAGGTTAGGGCCAGATTTTTTGACCCGTTTATTAAATGGATCGAGCTTCGGCAGACCCCAAGCTTGACTGAACCTGACCCATTCCCAGGCCTAGGCAGGATCCAATATGAGACCCTATTTATTATTGACCATATAACTCATTACATTGTGATTGCTTCAATCAATCCAGACCGACCAACCGATAGGTCACCTCATGGATGGGCCAATAATAAAAGATTGCAGCAATTCGATGTTTCTAACCATTTGATTTATAGAGCTTTTTCTTGACTGTTGCCGTAATTTTTTCTTTTATCCAAGAATATGTGGTGGGTTGGCAGTTATCAAATTCTAATCAGCATGATTATTGGGCTAGGCTAATCCATTAAGCCGTCTAGTAATTGGATTGTCCACTGTCCAGTGTGATTGCCAAAGTGCAGCATGAGGGTTTGTAAGGCTGATGTCATTTGTTAAACGGTACTAGATGATGCAGATTGGTCCATAAAGCGACTAGCTATTGAGCATTGAAAGAAATCTATGACCCGCCTAGTAAGTGGACGGTCCATTGCAATTGCCAAAGTGCATCAATTGGGGTTTGCAAGGTTATTGCCATTTGTTGAATGGCACTTGATGATGGAGATTGGCCCATAAACCAGCTTGCAATTGAGCATTAGAAAGACATAGGAAAAGCAAAGGATAATTTGGACGTTCTACATGCTTGTTTAAATGTTTTGCAACTGATCTTTTCTAAATTTTAACTGGTCTATTGTTGACTGGCAGGTTTCACTTCCTGCCTCAAGCAAGCAATTATATAATGATTCTTCCCCTCTCGACTCATTAGCGGATGAGTGTTCCAATCATTTCGGTATTGATGTCGGCAGTAACATGGTTTCAAATGTTGGAAGTTTCTTTGCACTTGCCGAAGTTTTGCCTTCTTCGAAGGTTTGAATTCCAACTGACTGTAGCATTGCATTGCTTCTTGCAAGAACGAAACAACGATGATGCTAAGATCTTGTCTTTGAGATGGAATATTTGTTACTTATTGAACTTCCTATCTCGAGGGATTGTTTGATCAAGCAAATTCCTGAGCCAACAAATTGGACATGTGGGCCACCTTTTTTTTTTAATAGTCTGGATGGGTAAGCTGGGCTTGAATCCGAGACAACGATGTTGAAAAACACCTGCCTACCATTGAGCCACGCACTTGAACCACTGGGCCAACTTTTGGTGATCCAAATTGTTTGTGTGGCGGGGCTTGTTATGGATGGGAGATGCCACAAATCTTCCTCATCTGATGATCTAAACCATGCAATAGCACCTCCATTCAGTGTGTAACGTTGCCTATGATGGTCCGTTTGCAAGCTTCCAGTCAGATGGCTAGGATCATTTGATTGGTGAGATGCTGGGGGCATGTCCCATCCCATAATGGGTCTGCCAGATGAACAACTAACATCACCTTAAAGTGGGCTCCATCTGTACCATTTCTGCATCAAAGAAAAAGGTTTCCTTTGATCAAGCATCATAAAAGAACCCTCTTTTTCTTAGGGAAAAAAGACTTCTGACCACATGTACTTGGACCATTCCTTTTTGTAGGTTTTGAAGAATGGTGCAAGGCTGTCTTGGAGTTTGTCTTGCACCATGGGTGGTCCTGCTATGGGTAGGATCATATTCATTTCCCTTGTCAAAAATCAATCCATAGCCTGTCCCCTAAATGGGATTAATGAGGTGCATGACTCAACTAATGAGGAAGTTTCTGGTCTCTCATTGTACAAATGCAAGGACCTTTACCTAAAACTGGTCCCATCATACCATGGGCAAACAGTGAGTAGTGACATGTCATCCTCCTTTGACATTCCAGCTGAAACAGTCTGTGATGTTTCATCCCCAAAGACACCTTCCCCATATCAGTCAAAGGTTACTTCTCCAAGTGTTAGCCAGCCACATTTGAGTAGTTTTCGAGAGTCAGCGTTGAGTGTAGATCGGTTGGATGGGACATCCTTCAATATATCTGCTATTAGGATGGAACTGGAGGATGAAAAAGCAAGACGACTTTGGGAGATTGGTTCTGCCTGTTGGCTTTGTTCTCGAAGTTTACTCCTTGGAAATCTCGTGTCACTCCCAGTAGGTACCCACACTGGCTTTTTCTGTGTGGAAGATGCTAATAAACTATCAGTGGAGAGCTCTTTCCAGAATTCTGTACAGGAAGGGAAACTGAGTTTGTTGCCTAATGAAATTCAAACTCCCAATTCGGTGGGCCATGTGGTTGCTGCCTTTTTGGTTGACTCTAGCACAAAAGTGCATCTGTTGTCACCCATGCCTTTGGTAACAGGAACTCAAGATAGAGGAGGCTCATTGCTGGTGGAGGATGCGGAGGCATTTAGTATTTCAAAGTTGGGTGGCCTGTCGAAAGAATTTGCAGAATTGAAGGAAATCATTGTTGACAAGGTTGGTGTTTATTTATTTGCTTTTTAACTTAAATGTTGGCACGGGAATTGCTATTTCCACCCAATGTTTCAGCTTCAGGCACCCTTATGAATCTACTTTTGGTACTATAAACCACAGAGTATGGTTGACATCCAATCTGACCAACAGGTTGGCCCCATCATGAAGATCACCTGAAAAAAAAGAAGAAAACAAAAGCCAAAAAAAAGAGACCAATCTGCTCTTCAAGTGGTCCTCGTGTGTAGCTTGGTCCAGTTGGAAGTTGTTCATTGTTTCTATGTTGTGGGCCACATGATGAGTGATTGGTCAGATTTTTGCAGCAGGTTTTATTCTTGGTGGTTCTGACTTTTTTAACTGGTTGGGTGTTGTGCATGCTTGATATGTTGACATTTATATGCTAGTTGGGTGTACCATTATCATCCAACTGCTTGTGTTTGCGTGCGTGTATGAGCTAGAGAGTCATTTTTTAACCTGGATCTGCAAACTTTTCTACAAGTCAATGATTCCAAACTAGTGTAGACCCTCCCAACTAACTCAACATTTCCTTGTTCACATTAATAAGATTGAAACCAATCTAGAACCTCCTCCCTTTACCTTTTCTTTTCCTTATTATTATTATTATTATTATTTATGAAAGGTGATCATTTTTGTTAAAGAAAATGAAAGCAAAAGAGACAAAATTACACAGCACAAAGCCAGGAACTGAAGAGGTTAAAGCTCAATTCCCAAAAGCCTTTATAATGGAGGCCAAGGCCATAACTTCCAGCTTTGCCCTTTTGAAAACCTCATCCAGAGGCCTACTCTGGTTCTGAAAGCATCTGTCATTCCTCTTCATCCATATATGCTATAGAACTGCTAGAAGAGAGCTACCACAACTTCCTTTATAACTCATAGGGCCCATGTCATGCAAGGAAGGAAGCGCTGATTGATTCAGGCATTACCCGACAACAATGGAACAGACCAAAGAATCTGTCCCAAAACTGCTCTGATAAACCAAATAACTTAATCCCATAGCTAATATTTTTATTTTTTAATTTTCCTTTTTGAATGATATTGTTTGTTTATTTATTTCTGAGAAGCACTGGTATATGTCATTTCCTGGTAATGTAAGATGGAACGCGCACACGCAGACACAGGACAAGTGAGACATATTTCCTTGCACGTTTGTTCACCATTTTCATGGTGTAGGCATCAGTTCCACCTGGCAGCAGTGTGCTAGCCGGTCTCAACCACAGGTAAAGGAGGGTTGATGTCAGGTGGGCAGTAGTTGTTTTGGATCTCGATCAAACTAGAGTCAGACACATTGATGCTAAAGCTGACCCAGATACATGGGACAAGGCTGTGATTGTGGTATGATGATGGTGAAAGTACTATTCTAGTGTCAAAAGTAGAAAAGTTAGTGCATGCAGCAAAAATCAGGAATGTAAGCTCCCTTTTAACATATTTGTGACACTGTTGTTCATTTCTGTTCTACTTCTCAATTTCCTTCATGTTTATGCCAGCGATGATAGGTGGATCTGGTAAATTGGCCGGTTCCAATTCTGATAGGTGCACCTGATGTGACATTTCCACGATCAAATAATATTTCATTTGCACAAAAAATTTCCTTTACTTTCAGTTTTAGCATCCATTTCCTTGGCCTACTCCACAACAAAAGAAATTATTCATATTTTGTTAATGTTAAAGTTGATTAACATTGGCTGTATAATCATACAACCCACCTAATCCTATGTTTCTATCCTTTAATCTCTCTTCTTATGCATATTTTATATTATCGGGGGCTTATATTGTTTAGTGTATAAGGTGAGGGATGTTTTTAGTATTTTGATTTTATGACTTGAGTAAATAAAAGCAAGAGGGTGGGTACGTCCAATGCTAACATCTCTTTTCCTCTTTTCCATTTCTCTCTCTCTCTCTCTCTCTCTCTCTCTCTCTCTCTCTCTCTCTCTCTCTCTCCTGCATCTTCTCTTTCCCTTTTATCACAAACTTTCATGGTATCAAAGCACTAACCGATCAAGCTTGGATCTTCTTCTACTCTTACCTCTTAAATCCCTTTCTCCTTCCTTTTGTTTTCTCCTTTTCATTCTCCTGTGGGCTGAGCTTCCTTAAGGAACCTAGGGTTTCTTTTCTTTGGTGTTTCGGCCTCTTATATGGCCTACGTCTGAAGAGCATGATGATGTGTAGGTGATTGCTATGTTGGATTATATGGTCAAAATCAAATAAACCATATAAAACCAAAAACAAAAAAGGAAATTAAAACGAACAAGGCAGAACACTTATAGAGTTGAGTCGAGGCGTGACATGAGTCATTCGGCTTGAAATTGAATATGCTCCTCTTGGACAACGTCCTAAGTGCACAACAGGTTTGTAGAGCAATTGACCTCCAGTATACAATGACTATGACCTGGTCCTAGCGATGCACTCATTGTATGGGGCTCGAACCACTTGCAGTTTAATCCGAAAGTGCCGAGTTAACTTAACGACGAACTCGGCAACCAAAAGAACATAAACTAGGGCTGTACATGAACGGAGTTAGCTCGGTTAGCTCGCTCGACTCGACTCGAAAAAGCTCGATTCAACTTGGTTCGAAACTGAGTTCGAGCTGATTTTTTGAGCTCAAAAAAAATTCGAACCGAGTTCGAGCTTGCCCGAGCTTGACTCGACTCGAATCGAACCTAACTTGAATCGAACTAGTTCGGTGACTCGGTTACTTTGATATTGATGTTGCTCATCAAGTGTTTGATGAAATGACTCAACGAAGTGTGGCTGGTGGCAAGGACGGTATGTATATGAAACAAATACCCTTTTTTCTTTCTTTCTTGATTTTTATGTTGCTTAGAAGGTGTTTGATGAAATACCTGTAAAACCATTGTTGTTGTTTTACATAAAGTGAGATTTTGAAGGTGCAGTCCATGTGTTTGTGAAAATGCTGTACAGGCGAACTTGGCTCGAATTGGCTCGAGTTGCTGACCGAACCGAGCCAAGCTGGCCAGTCAGGTTGGAGGACCGAGCCGAGCCGAGTTCGAGTTGGGGTCAGCAAGTGGCCGAGCTGTGCCCAGCTCGACTCGGTTCGACTCGTGTACACCTTTAACAAAAA
The DNA here is from genome assembly GCA_030180095.1 of Magnolia changhungtana. Lineage (NCBI taxonomy): Eukaryota > Viridiplantae > Streptophyta > Magnoliopsida > Magnoliales > Magnoliaceae > Magnolia > Magnolia changhungtana. The sequence continues at coordinate 11,433,913 of JASAUF010000662.1, forward strand.
CAATAGCAACATGGAGTTTTTGACTAGGAAGGAAACTGATTTTCGCTGTAAACAAAATGGAGGAGGGAAGTCTTTATATAGACTTCGAAATGGTGCACACCCGCGCGAGTACACGGTCATGGCTTGGCTCGTCACAATGCACACGGACTCCCCCCCCACCCCCCCCAATGTCGGGTCGGTCACTTTCAGCCGTAGTATGTAGTGTATGCTACGCCCTTTTAAAAAAGAAATTTTTTTTTTTAATGAATGATAATTATATTTTGTATTTTCTTTGAAGGTAATTATATTTTGTATTTTGTTCTTAATATTCTCGACTTGTGGGATTTTAATTTCTTTTCATACTTTTGAGTAGTGGTTTCAATTAGACATTATTAATTATAGTTTGCTTAAAAAGTTGTTGATGTGATAATAATTCGATTTGATTTATGTATTTGATTTGGTTTATGTATGTGGTTTCAATTAGACATTATGTATTAGGCATTAATAATAAATGATGATTAATAACTTGTTTGAACATGCTTATACTTGAAAAAATGAATCATCTTTTAGGCATTTATATATATTTTTGTTTATTTCTTACTATTTATCGTATTTTTTTCTATTTTAAATTTAAAAATTACAAGTATTGTGTAGCTTATGCTATACACTACACTACTTGCGTTACACACTATAGAGGGTTGAACGCTACGCAACATGTTACCGCTGCTATTTAAAACACTTGTATATATGTGTGTGTGTGTGTGTGTGTTGTGTGTGTGTGTGTGTGTGTGTGTGTGTGTGTGTGTGTGTGTGTGTGTGTGTGTGATGACCATGGAAATCTGGATGTGTGTGTGTGTGTGTGTGTGTGTGTGTGTGTGTGATGACCATGGAAATCTGGATGAGAATGGTAGAAGTATGATGAATGAATGTAAGAGAGTGCTCAAATTATGACATGATTGTGGAACGGCATGGAAATATCTGTGATTGAGAATGTGATATTTTTTTATACGGCCAATGTTCAAAGTATTGGTATTGCTACAAGCTTCAGAGGCTGGGGATATGGAAAAAATATCGATATCACTGATAACCAAAAATACGAGGAAACATTGGGGAAACATGGGGAAAATGGTGAAAATTTTCAGTGAAACTTGAGGAGACGTTGACGTTAGCAACTGTACGGCTGACATCAACATATGTATGGTTTGTACGGTCCTTTTAAAAAAAAAAAAAAAAAAAAAAAAACAGGAATGGCATATTGTAATACATCTCAATTTTAAAAGATTTATGGTAATTTTTGCAAGATTTTTTTTTAGATCATTTAAGGTATGCATGAGCCAATTTTTATTTTCAGCCGAAAACCCCCAATTTTTTTTTAGTTTCATTGATTCTTCTCAAATCGGTGGCTGTTTTTTGCAATTCTCTTCACATGGTGGGTTGGATTCATTGTCTTTACCTACCTAGGATGTCATTTTAGGAGTGGATTTTGATGCCAAAATGTGGATTGGAAGTGCTGGTTTTGGGCTCTAGTGGGTATGAACATACACTAGAGCTCATGATGTATGCTTTTGTGCTTAGCCAGCTCTTGTGAAGTGCTCGTGTTGTTGGTTTCAACCACCTCTTGGTCTTCACTGCTCCTGGACCTCCAGGCCACCATCTGGAATCCCAATTTTCTGTAAAATTGTTGTGTTTTTGCCTCTTGTGCCTCTTTTTTTTTTTGAGTGATCTGCAATTTGGGTTTGTCTTTGTGGGTTCCTATAGAGGACAAGATTGGTTCGAGCTCTAGATTAGGATCTTCAGAATCCCATCCCTTATCTATCACAACGGTGAAGTTGAATGGTAATAACTACATGCAGTGGGCTCAATCTGTGAAGCTGTTTTTAGGAGGAATAGATAGACTCTCTCATATCTTAGATGAAGAACAAGATTTTACAGATGGAAATTTCAACACTTGGACCAAGGAGAACTTCCAATTCATGACTTGGCTACTTAACAGTATGGAGCCTACTCTAAGCAATTCCGTCATGTTCCTTAACTCAGCAAAAAAGGATGTGGGACACCCTTCATGATATGTTCTCAGAAACAAAGAATGTCTCCAGAATATTTCAATCGACATCAGACATCGGGAAATTTCAATAGGATTCAAGATCCTTGAGGGAGTACTTTTCTACTCTTTGGGATAATGTGGGATGAGTTGGATCTCTATCATCCTCTGCCTTCCCATTGTACAATGGACCATGAACATGTGTGGAAGCAACGTGAGAAAACTCGAATAATGTAGTTTCTCTTTGGTCTCAACTCTGCGTATTATAGTGTTTGGAAGCAGATTATAGTCATGAACCCTCTTCCTCCTCTCATAGCTATCCATGATGTGTCAGAGGGTCGATACCTCATCCACCTCTGCATATGTTCCCGCCTGATCGATTTGTGTATGCTACTAGGGACTGGCCCTCCTCTACTCATAGCTCTAGAGCTCCAATGTGGAGTGCGCCAGGACGTAGAGGTGAGAGTGGATTAGTTGGCCAAGGCAGTAGCCATGACACTGATTGTGGCAACCATGGTAATTGTGGTGGACGTGGACGTGGACGTCCCGCATCTCATTCTTGTACACATTATGGAGGCACAAATCACTCTGTTGAGAGATGTTGGGATCTCATTGGTTGTCCATCTTGGGATGGCATGTCTGTCGTTAGCGGTACCTCCACGAGCTTCGAGCAGACTCAACTAACTACAGTAGAGAAGTCTTCCATGTGTGAGTCCGTTTTTGTCTTGTGAGGCTTATGACGCATTGGTGCGACTTCATGTTCGAGAGGTTCTAGAGCCTTTTAGAGCCCAATCAGGTACTGCTCTCCATGTGCCGTTTCCTCCTCCTTGGGTCATTGACTCTGGAGCTACTTCCCATATGACTGGTAAGTCCCTTGGAGACAAGTGTAGGATGGTGCCTTGGTCGGTTGAGAGGGCTATGGAAAATGTAAAAGATTGGGCTTCCAATCTACACCGTGTAGGTTGGTTTTCTTAGCTTCTTTTGGGTCGCTTTTGTAGCTCTTTTGCGCTTTTGGCGTGCTTCTAATAAATTGCTAGTATCTTTCGAAATTAAATTAAATTAAATTTGTGGGTGTTCATTTCTCCAAAAAAAAAAAAAGATGTTAAAATTGATTGCCAAGGCAGACAGGACACACTAGATGACTGTTCTAGGTGACCGTTTGTGGAATCCATGGTTTCCTTTCCTGAGGGTTCCAGATTACCTCTGCATATCTGCATTTTAGTTTTCCTCCATCCAAGTAATAGACTTCCTCATTCAGCTAAACAAGAAAAAAGTTAATGGCACTTTGACTTTTTAAGTTTCAATGGTAATGATTTCCTGTTGATTTCAACGGTAATGTCTTTTTACCCATTTTCAACAGTGCATTTGGGCCTGTTTGGTTTTCCAATTACAATGGTAAATGGGTGTAAATGGGTAATGGTTATTTACTCTTTGTAATTGTATGATGACATAACTAACATTTGACTGCAATGATGATTTTGCTACATTGTTTGTTTCACTCAGAAATTATTGTAAAAATGATAGTTCTATAGTATGAAAATGTAATGATTACAATTTACTTTACCTACTTCCTTTACAATTGTATTTGATTCTTGGTTTACAAGCCACAATTCATTTTTAAACAAACACCTGGAAATGATAATTATGGCTCATTTACTTTGCATTTCTTAGGAAATTGGAAAACCAAACAGGCCCTTAGTATAATCATGTATATTCTACACAGTACAATAGTAACATGTGATTTATGCATCATCAGATCCAACGCCATGCAAAGTACACAGGGGTACTTCTTCATGGTCCACCTGGTACAGGTAAAACATCTCTGGCTTGTTCTTGTGTTCATGATGCCGGTGTCAAACTTTTCTCTGTAAATGGCCCTGAGATTATTACTGAAGACTACGGAAAAAGTGAGCAAGAGTTGCATCAAATTTTTGATAAAGCTAGACGGGCCGCCCCTGCTGTGGTTAGATTCTCACACTTTCTCACTCCTATGCAAGAAAGCATTTCTTGTTATTTTTGTTTCTGGTATTCATTATGTGTTTCAGAACTTTAGAACATATTCTTTTAGTTCTTGGAATTATCTGACCTTGTAGTTTGGAGAAAATGGTAAAAAACGAAGAAGAAATAAATATTGACTAGTTGCTCTTTTCAAGGTGTTCATTGATGAATTGGATGCAATTGCCCCAGCACGAAAAGATGGAGGTGAACACCTGTCTCAAAGAATGGTCGTAACATTGTTGAAGTTGATGGATGAGATTAGAATCAGCGGTGTACTGGTAATTGCTGCCACCAACCGACCTGATAGCATCGATTCAGCATTGAGACGGCATGGAAGGTTTGACCGAGAAATTGAAATAGGTGTTGTGCTAGTCTTTCATCTTTTCACCTCTAGGAAACATTTACTTGTTTGAGATCTGAATTTTTGTGGAACTAAATATGATTTTATGGACATGAAATCTGCATTACTGAAGAAATCTACTTTCAGGAGTGCCATCTCGAGAGCAGCGGTTGGATATACTGGTTAACCTTCTCAGTGAAATGGACCATTCCCTTGTTGACGCTCAAGTTCGATCTCTTGCTTCAACTACCCATGGATTTGTTGGCGCAGATTTAGCTGCACTTTGCAATAAGGCAGCATTAACTGCTCTTCGGCGTTATATTAAGATGAAAAATCCAAACAAGTTTCCAGAGACACACAATCAACAGTACATGGAACAATGTCTCAGATTTGATAGTTTTGAAGATGTTATGGGGAGATCTGACACGGTTAAAGTTGAGGGTGTGTCTTCCACGGATCATGTCGATTCCACAACGTTGTTGCTTTCAAATCTGACCGTATCATCAGGGCCCCCTTATTCTTCTGGTTGTTGTGACATGGCACCGGAAAGTATTAATTCTCTTCAAGATGCAGTTTATATTGATAATGGAAAAGAATATTGTGTAATGGAACCTTTGCTTAAAGTGACATTTGATGATTTTGAAAAGGCCAAGATAGAAGTGAGGCCCAGCGCAATGCGAGAGGTAGCTTTTTCTCTTCTTCTTTTATAGTTTTTAAGATGCATGTCGATCTTGGCTTTTCTACCCAATCATACATATTTTCGGCTACTCGTGGCTTGTACCAAATCGGTGTATTTATAATTGTTGGCATAGTTTATAATTAACTTTTCATGTTCATAATGGCATGTTGCGTCAAAAAGTTGCGTGGATGGAATGCATGAGAACAACTATGAACTAAGCCTTTTCTTTTCCAGATTATGATTGAGGTTCCAAATGTTAGCTGGGAAGACGTTGGTGGCCAAGATGAGGTTAAGAGACAACTGATAGAAGCTGTAGAATGGCCGCAAAAACATCAGGATGCTTTCGAGCGTGTTGGGATTCGGCCACCAACAGGGGTGTTGATGTTTGGTCCTCCAGGTTGCAGTAAGACCCTAATGGCCCGTGCAGTCGCTTCCAATGCAAAACTGAATTTTATTGCAGTGAAGGGACCGGAGCTTTTCAGCAAATGGGTTGGGGAATCTGAAAAGGCTGTAAGATCTTTGTTTGCCAAGGCGAGGGCTGCTGCTCCATCGATCATATTTTTCGATGAAATAGATGGTCTTGCTGTCACCCGTGGCCAAGAAAATGATGGGGTTTCTGTTGCTGATAGGGTCATGACTCAGCTTCTTGTAGAATTGGATGGTAAGAAAATGTTTATGCTACCAAGCAGGGTATCATTGCCACCATTGGATGTCATGCATGTCAGATATCAGGAGAGTTCATCAGGTAGTGCCCAGTGGACACTGGACACCAAGATTAATGTTGGTTTGCTCATCAGGTAGATCATACTTGTATGAGAAAAGAGTCTTTAGAAAAAGGGTACAAAGTTCCAAATTTGATGTACGTGTGTAGTTCACTTGATGAGCGTACCAAATCAAAATTTGGTATATGGCACGTTCACAGTGGGCACTACCTAATGAATTGCCCAGATCGATCAACATGAGCCACCCAATGGTGGGAAATGATGGCCTCACAAGGTAGTGGATTTGGGTCTCTTCATTCTATTCAAATCCCAATTCTTTTTTCATTACAAGTTAGGCATTTGATATGTTTCACAGTGATCTTCTGAATGAAGCTATATTATCATCGACCCTTCAAAGATGAAAAGAAGAAACCATGCCATCATCTGGTGTTTTTCAGGATTGAAATTAATGTTTAGGGCCCATTTGGAAGTATTCCCAAATTGGTATTGGTTCTGCTTTTTTCCTTGAGCCAATCTCCTTGCTTTCTGGGCATACTGGTGACCTTCCCATCTCCTTGCCTTTTGTGCTCCAAATTGCGAGATATGAATGGCTGCGAGTTGGATGCATCATTCATCCACTCCACAAATAGGGGAACTTCCAAATGAGCCTTCAATTGTCAATGCTTTTCTTCCTGTAGCGAGCAAGATAAGCTAGAAATGCTCCAACATGTTTAACCTACAAAATCATTTGAAAACTAATGACAGAAAAGCCAATCTTTTACGTCCAACATGTAATATGATGGTAATATTTACATTAGCTGGTCATATGTTACCGAGCATGCAATGCTACAGACAACTGAATTGTTGGATCTGTGTGCAGCACTTGTTTACATGTGTACAGTCAATGCAGACTGCCTTTATGTATGGAAGAGAAGAAAAAGCCTCCCGTTCAGAAACACGAGAAGCTCTCATCAACATCCAACACTATGGTTGGATCACCGTCTCTAATACAACTAAATATATGGTTTGTACAGGTTTGAAACAAAGAGTAGATGTTACTGTTATTGCAGCTACAAATCGTCCCGACAAGATCGATTCTGCCCTTTTAAGACCAGGTCCTACAAAGACTTTATACGTGTGAGTTCTATGCTTGCATACTTGCGTAGCCAAGTTGATGAACAATATATCTTGGACAGGACGCTTTGATCGGCTGTTGTATGTTGGACCCCCAAATGAAGCCGACCGGGAAGATATATTCCGTATCCATCTGCGCAAAATGCCTTGCAGTTCCAATGTCTGCATCAGAGAGCTGGCTCATCTTACTGAAGGCTGTACTGGGGCGGACATTTCGTCAATCTGCAGGGAGGCAGCTCTTGCAGCACTAGAAGTCTGTTGAGTTCCTACTGTAAACTGGTGTATTATTCTACTTCTAAGGAAATCAATTGATTTGTGAATTGTCATGTATCAGGAGAGCCTGGACATTGCGGAGATATCAATGGCACATTTCAAGGCTGCCATTGGGAGAGTGCTGCCATCCGAATTTCAATCTTATGAGGAGCTATCAGCGAAGTTTCAAAGGCTTGTATCCAGCTGCAGCACGAGATGACTTGTATCATATCTGTTCGAGCCTTTTGCCTCCCATTTTCTAATTCTGAAAGGCATGCAATTTTCTATTAAGAGGTAACATCTGATGCTCGATCCAAAGAGAGTATTTATTTTCTGTTCTACTTGGCAATGGTGTAGGCGTGCTCCATTTTTTTCAAGCTAAGCCATTGATCTGGTGGGCCCCATCATGTGATGGATGGTGCCCTAATATGTCTCTTATAAGCTGATCCTAGGGGCTCTTATTGAAAATGGACAATGAGAACGAAAGTTTGACATTTACATGATCCAGTCAGACGGTTCGGATTTTTGGTGGGGGAGATTTTGGGGTATCTCCAACCACTATGGGACCCTCCATAGGAGGAATTCAGGTCACCAAATTGCGGGCCTTAAAATATCTATCCATTAAAGTGCACAAATGCTTGATGGATTGATGTTTATTTTTATGATCCATTGTAAGGTGCTAATTTTAATTGGTTGAAGCAGGAAATTCATGACATCTATCATACCATTTCTTGGAAGCTCACAGCATTGTACATTCTTACTCCGCTGAAAGCTTCTCACCTTTGCTGGCCCCATTCCAGGTTTTTATTCATGATAAAAGAAAAAAAAGAAGCATTTTGGCTTTCTATTCTCTAATTTCATTCATTTGATCTCCTCGAAACTTATTTATTTATTAAATCATAGAACTATGTTCAAATATTCATGAAGGGTGGCTGATTGTAGACCTAGTCCCCCAGTTACGACTTGGATGGGCCACTGATTAATTTGCCCATGAACTATATGAAATTTGCATTTTGGCTGATTTTGATATCCAATGGCACAAAATATGGCAGTTCTGAAGGTAGCAATAGTGTTATTTTATTTTAATAATGATTATAATCATGTAAATTTATTTGGGAAATTAAATTGGAGGATACTTTGTGTGTAGGGAAATGGCACTGTGGTCAAGCGATGTAAACAAAGGCGAAACTGGCATTACCCATTTGCTACTTATCGGGCAAGTTATCGATTCCCTGGAAAGACTCCCACCGACATGATGGAGGCGGATTGTCTGATGGTATGTTGCTGTCACCAAGTTCCGTGGATGTGTTATATCCACACCGTCTGTATTTCTGGAGAGTTCATGGAATTGGATTGTCTGATGGTATATTGCTGTCACCAAGTTCCGTAGATGTGTTATATCCACACCGTCTGTATTTCTGGAGAGTTCATTTTAGATCATGAGCCCAAAAACAAGGCAAATGCATAGCTCAAGTGAATCACACCACAGTGCAGTGGGGACAATGATACCCGGCCTCAGCAGTGACAGTGTGGCCCTCATCGTGGGGCCAACTATATCCATGTATTTTATATCCATGCTATCCATCCGTTTTTCAAGATTACTTTATGGCATGAGTCCAAAAATGAAGAAGATCCAAATCTTAGGTGGACCATAGTATCGGAAACAGTGATGATTGAATGCTTTCTATTAAAACTTCCTATGGACCATTGTATTGGAAACAGTGGCAATTAAACGCCTACCATTAAAACTTCCTAGGGCCCACAATAATGTTTAGTTTACACCTCTTGATAAGGTTAATGGGACCCGAATGAAGGTAAAATGTAAAGATCATCGTCATCCAAAACTTGTGGCCCATAAAAAGCTTTTTATGGTCATTTACCACTGTTTCTAGTGGTGTGGTCGACCTGACATTTGGATCTACTTAAAAGTTCTGGGATCACGTCCTTAAGATAATAGGATAAAACGGACGTACGGCATGGAGATACAAAAAATAAAATAAAAATCAAAGTAGCCCCACATGGTAAGCAACTTCTGTTACCTAGCCGTACACACACACACACACACACACATTATGCTGTGGCCCTCCTGACTTGTCAACTGGCCTTTTTATTGGGGCAGGTGTATCAACGTTATTGGACTTCTCTCTGACGGATGCATTGGATGTCATACCTGTCTGCCATGCTGGCAGATGTAGTGAGCGTGTGTGCAAGCGTGTAGGCTTTGCAAAGCTCTTGTCCTTGTCTGCAGGAATATATCTTAGCAAGGGTGGAAACAAGAGAATGCTGGCCCACCTTTACATGATAGGGACTCTGCTGTCCATTGAAATGGTGACTCCTTGGGGAGATGCTTCTTGTATGTCAATGCTTTAAAGACTATTCCTGGGATTCAAATGGAGTAGTGTTTATCCAAGAACAGGAAAAGAAATGGATGATATTCTGTGAGAACTAATGTAATTGCCTTCTCATTGGTGGTTGGGATGGATCCATTGAAGGGTCCTTGCTACTAAGACTTTCGTATGTCCATTTTGATATTTTGCATTTATCTATCTAGGGTTTTGCTTTAATTTAAATGTTTTAGGCCTTCATTGGTTGACTAATCTACCTTCAAAAGTAGTGAGTTACAGGCATGCTTCAACCTTAGTGGGGGTGTGCCTTGTTGATCTCATGAAAGTTTCACCCACGTAGCTCTCAGTTTCCACTCCTTGAAAGTTCCACTCATGCTTGCAAGAGTAACCCAATGGGTACGTTTCTGGCTGAAAATTACAACTCACAAATTCCTCAAATTATAACTTCCAAGGTCTTGTGCTTCAATCTACCTTATAAGAAAATGGGCCGATGAGTTCATTATCTATGAGGACATTTTTAAAAAAAAATTTATTTAAACGTAATTATCTTTTGTCATAGATAAAAATCGTATACTTTTAAATTATTTTTTTTATACAATATTTATACACTAACATTACTAACATTGACTTTGATTTTTTTGAAATGTAAGTTGGAAGATGGTATTTTTCATTCACGTGCAAGTCTTCATTTTTCAACAAAAGTAGTTGTCCAAGGGACGTGGACAAGACCAAAACTATTGTGGTGGGGTACACTGCAATGTCCTCGAGAGCTAATGGAATGATGTGAGGCTAAAAAATTAGCCACATTCAAAACTTAGGGTGGGCCACACCACCAGAAACAGTGGAATTGAACACAAACCACCAAAAATCCCATCGCACATTGTTGGCTATGTGGTGGTTTGCTAGAGCGTGGGATTTGCCTTGTTTTTAGGCTCCCACGGTTTTACCAACTTGCAAATTTGATGGACGGAGTGATGTCACAAAGGCATTGCAGTGGACCACACCATAGGAAACAGTTGGGATTGGACGCCTACAGTTGAAAAATTATTAGGGGAGCCAGAAGTTTTGGATCAAGCTGATATTTGTGTTCTCTCTTCTGTGTGACCTTATGGACACAATGGATGGCAGATAAACATCACAATAGGCCTAGCAAGGTTTCAATGGTGGGTGTTAATATTGCCACTGTTTCCTGTGGTCTGGTCCACTTGAGCTTTGGATTTGTCTCGTGTTTGGGCTCATCCCAAAAAAGGGCTGGTGGAACAGACAAGGGCAGCGTGGATAAAACCCATACATAACAATGGGCCGATTTGCATGGCATACATGAATTGAAAAACAGCACGATGTCTTGACCCTTCATCTGTATAAACGGCATGGATTCGATATAAACATGGTGGATCCTCCAAAATTAAGGTTGTAGGTTCCCTTCCAGTTTATAACCTGTGACGTAGCCCACCCGATTTTTCTGGATGTGGTAAAATGCGCTTAAGCATTTGATCAATGGCATGGATTTCATGTATAAATCACGTGGGCCCCACATCTGCCCAGTACCACCCTAAGGTACGATTATACTTGAACTTCCGGATTCCCATAGTTTAAACGATCTGTAACTTCTGTGCGCCCCAAGCGGTTTTGATCGTGGTCATTCAATACCCACACCAAATTACATATGAAGTATATCTGAAATTTGCAGGCCGGCTTCTTTGGTAGCCTAACTGACGGTTAAATGAACTGGATTTTTGGTGCCTCTGGCCATCAGTACTATATAATTATACTCAAGTTGATAAAAATATGAAGGAATGAATTTCTATTATATTTTTGTTGTACATATATAAGGACTTTAAATAGACTTTGAATAGAACGGAAAAGGTTTTATTGTAGCTTTAGCACAGAAAATTAAAGAAAAGGTTCGCTCTAATGCAAGCCAGACATTTCGAGAGATTGTATAAGACATGACTTGAGTGAGGACATCTTCAGTGAACAAAGCATTAATGGTGGCGAGGATTAAAGAATCCTGACGAAGCCATTGAATATAGTGAGGATTGGGAATTTTAATAATAGCACTTGTGCTAGGATGAGGAACATTAATTTCTTGAGGTGGGGTTGGGATTGTGCCATCAAGGTAGCCAAAAATAGCTTGACCTCTGAAGTAAGGTAGGGTCTGAACTTTCCATACAGGATAGTTGGAGGAGTTGAGTTTGACGCTGATAGTAAATGGAAGATTGGAGAGGAATGAGACAACGGTAGTAGGATCAGTAGAATTATTTAAGGTTTTAGAGGATGAGGAGGCCATTGAGGATTGGAAGGGAGTAAACGTTGGTCTTTTAGTGGTGCTTTGATACCATATAGAATTATACTCAAGTTGATGAAAATCTGAATGATTAAATTTCTATTATATTTCTGTCGTACATATACAGAGACTTTAAATAGACTTTAAATAGAACAGAACTGTAACTGTTATCTTACTTAGTTGCCTATACAACGCATGCATTCAAAAATGAAAAGTTATTAGCTATATTCCTAAACAAGCGGAGTTTGTTGAAGTGCTTTGAACTTCCGAAATAGAGGAGTCTTCTGCAGATGAATTGGTATCATTGACCTGTTCTTTCTATCGATGCAACTTCCAAGCCATGGATGGAATAATCAACTGATCGGATGATCCAATTCATCTTTGGTGGTTTGGCATTATTTTTCGCAGCCATCCATGGTTAGAAGTCATTAAATGTGGGCCTAACACCTAATGAATAGTCCAGGTTAATGGATTCGATTGGCCAGATGTGCGCTTCCAACATACACTACGGGGCCCATCTGATCAATGATCCAAATCACAGGAAGAGGGATGAGAATGGGGACTTAATCGATTCGTACACTTTCTCCTCAGCCGTAGATTTAAATTGACCACTTCTAAACAGTTCCATTTTTTTAGCTGTGTTTTGTAACAAAGGTGGACCACTAAATGGATTGTCCAGATCCTTTAGGACGCTGTGCCATCAAGGGTCAGTCCACTACATACTATTTACTAAATCGTAATTGAAGTCCACATTAGATTGGAAGCGGATTGCGTAATGAGTAAACTCTGTGGAGTTCGCCATGATTTATATATTTTATCCACTCCTTCAATCCATTTTATCATACAATTTTAGAGCCTAAAGCTAAAAATAAAGCACATCCAAAGCTCAAATGGACCACACCACAGAAACAGTGTGAAATGAATTGAAAAATTCTTGAGGGCCACGGAAGTTTTGGATCAAAGTTATATTTGTGTTTTTCCTTTTCAGCTTTGGATATGCTTCAATTTTGGTCTCAACCCCTTAAATGAGCTGAAAAACAGGTGAACAGTGTGGATAAACCACATAATTTCACAGTGGCCAACAGAGTTTTTCAAAGCCCCAGGCAGCTTCTACACAGACTGGCCCACCTGATGCACACGGAAGCGGATTGGCTGGTGTACCACACATCACCGACCTGGCTGATGTGCTGACGTCACTAAATTTTGTAGGTCCTACCATGAGATATGTTTTATATCCAAACCGTCCGTCCATTTATCGAGCTCGTCATAAGGGTTGAGCTAAAAAATAAGACCGATCTAAATATCAAATGTACCACACTGTAAAAAAGCAGAGGGTGATTGAACTTCTACCATTGAAATCCTTTTGAGTTGACAGAAGCTTTGGATCAATATGATATTTGTTTTTCCTCTTCATTAAGATCTATGTGACCTTATGAACATTGAACAGAATGGATTTAAAATAAACCTTATGGTGGGCCTATGAATGTTTTAACGTTGAGAATCATTGTCCCAACTGCTATTTTTGGTGTGGTCCACTTGAGCTTTGGACATGACTTATTTTTGAACTCATGATTTAAAATGATCTCTCCGGATGGACGAACGGTGTGGAATAAATACATCATTTGAACCGTTCGAACAACTCAGAGCTCAAGGAGCGTCAGAGCTTGTCATCGCACGACACGTACCCACACCAGCAGGGTCGGTGGTGTGTGTTACACCAGCCAATCCGCTTAAGATGCACACCGGCGTTTTGTAAATGACCAACACCCCCAATTTGAATCCCGTACGTCTAGGTACCGAGGCCCACCTGATGCATATAACATCCACGTCATTATACATTAGATGATTGGTTTGGATGATCATACGTCCCTGTGAGACCTGTCATTTTCTTCTTAGATTGAGAGAAGGGGGAAGAAGCAGCTCCTCCGCTATCCATACACGCACATGCATGCTGCTGCAATAGTATCCCGCCAGCAAACTCATTAGGGGAACCCAAAAGGCCAAACACAACTCAATAAATGATATTTCCAAAACCCATAACCAAATCCCAGCTAATAAAATTCCAAAAACTCAATATAAAGAGAGAAAAGCAAGAATCTCACTACCATACATTGGAAAGCAAAAACGGAAAATCTCATTCCTTATTCATCATACATTGGAAAGAAGAAGAAAAAAAAAAACAAAAAGACCGACCGACAAATAGAAGCAAGTAAAAAACAGAAATCATCCATACTAAAACCAAAATCCAAGCACGAAACAAATAGCAACAAATCACGAATCCAAAGCTTCTATCATTCTCATCTCATGATGAAAGAGAGAGAGCTTCCATCATTCTCATCTCATTATGAGAGAGAGAATAACCCAAGAAGATGAAACAAAGCCAACAAGAAGGAAGAAAAGAAGCGAAACCCCTATACAATAAACAGAAGAAAAACAAGAACCCATGATCCTAATTTCATTTCTCCATTCGAAAATGTCCCTTTAGAGCATCTCCATCGATGATAACCTTATGCCTCCATGTTAAATCATATTTTATTGAAATCTTCAACTATCATGAAAATCACATAGTCATACTTTATGCGGAAATAAATCTTTCATAAAAAACATACCGGAATCTACCATAATAAACTCTACTGCTTGAAGAAGACTTGTAGCAATTATTTCTCTCACTTAACTCCTTTTCTTTGTTTTACCAGAACGTATGAGAAAATCTGATAAAAGAAAAATATATAGGTAAAGAGAGGACAATTCCTACGTACAAATGAAACAGTTATCCTACTTCCCATAAAAGTAGGCAGATAAGACAGATAACTTCCCCTATTTTCTCTCACTCATTAAGTAACCGTGCATATCTTTCTAAAGCCAATAACCACCTTATCTCATTAAGTTCAAATAACGTCCATATCACCCTTTCATGTGGGACATATTTCAACATTCTCCCACTTGGCCCATATGAATGACACTTATTTGGATTTACAAGGCAAACATAATATGTGCATAATATTAGCTATTCGTACTTTAGTGAGATTACAATAATATCATAATTAGATAACTTACCAACATGAGTCATAGCGGTAAATATCAATAAAGTGATATCTTCACTTACATGCACTACAATGCTAGTAAATTACTTAATCATAATCCATATTAGGAAGTAACTGCAATGTCTCCATAATGTCTTTGTCAAAGACGATTCCTGTCATCAATGATCTATTTTCATAATTACGTAATTGATGGTAAACAGGAAAAATGTCAGAAACACAATTAGTAATATCTCTATAGATGTTATAGAACGAAAAAAAAAAAAAGATCCACAAACATACCTCAGGGATTGCAACAAAGACCCATGTGATCAACATGTTCCTTAAATGTCTTTGGTGCTAACCCTTTAGCCAAAGGATCTACAATCATGAGCTCAGTCTTAATATGTTCTATAAACACTGTTCGTTTCTGAACTTCCTCCTTAATGACCAAATATTTAAACTCCATGTGCTTAGCGCCATTAGAATATTTGTCGTTGTTTGAGAAAAAGACTGCTGCGAAATTATCACAATACATTCTCAGCGGCCTAGCAATGCTATCGACAATTCCAAGTCCCAAGATAAAATTTTGCAACCATAAAGCATGAACTGTGACCTTAAAACATGCCACAAATTCAGCTTCCATAGTAGATGCTGCTATGATAGTCTGTTTGACGCTTTTCCATGATATTGCTCCTTCAGCTAATAGAAACAAGTAACCAAAAGTTGACTTCCGACTATCAACACAATCAGAAAAATCTGAGTCGGAGTAGTCAACCACCTCTAATTGATCAGATGTTCGATACGTGAGCATATAGTATCTTGTTCCCTTCAGATATCTTAAAACTTTCTTTGCAGCTTTCCAATGCTCCATTCCGGGATTACTTTGGTAGCTCTCAAGCATTCTAACTACAAAACTAATATTCGGTCTTGTACAAGTTTAAGCATACATCAAGCTTCCAACAATGGATGCATAAGGAATATTTTCCATCTTTTTCTTTTCTAATGCATTCTGTGGACAATCCTTTTCACTCAACTTGTCCCCTTTACAAATAGGAGCAGGAGTAGCCGCACATTCATCCATATGAAATCTTTCAAGAACTTTATCGATATATCTCTTCTGAGACAACCCTAACAATCCACGTAATCTATCGCGAAATATTTCAATTCCTATCACGTAAGTTGCCTCACCCATATCTTTCATTTCAAAGTTCATATAAAGAAATTTCTTGATTTTATTCAGTAAACCAAGATCATTACTGGCAAGCAATATGCCGTCAACATACAAAATCAAGAAAATAAACTTGCTCCCACTGACCTTTAGATATATACACCGATCAACGGTATTTTCCTTAAACCCAAAGGACGTGATGGTATCATTAAACTTGAGATACCATTGTCTGGAAGCTTGTTTAAGTCCATAAATTGACTTCTTTAATTTGGATACCATATGCTCATTTCCTTTAATCAAGAAACCTTCAGGTTGATCCATATAAGCCTCTTCATCTAAATTCCCATTTAGAAAAGCAGTTTTTACATCCATTTGGTGTAACTCCAAATCGAAATGAGCCATCAAAGTCATTATGATCCTAAGAGAGTCATTCTTCGATATAGGAGAGAACATATCTTTTTAATCAATATCTCCCTTTTGAGTGAAACCTTTTGCAACAAGTCTAACTTTATGTCCTTCAATCTTGCCATTGCAGTCTCGTTTGGTCTTAAAGACCCACTTACACCCAACTGTCTTAAAACCTTCAGGCAAATTATCGACATCCCAAACTTCATTTTGTTCCATTGATTTCAACTCATCATTTATAGCATTGATCCATTTTTTAAAATCACTACTTTCAATGGCTTGTGAAAATGAAATCGGATCTTTACTTGTCCCTAAATTATAATCAAATTCTTGTAGATATACCAAATAATCATCTGAAATAACTGATCTCTTTTCTCTTTGAGATCTCCTTAATGTCATTCCTTGTGATTGTTCTGCAATTGGTTCATTGGTGACATTCTCATTATGAAGTGACTGGTCATTAGATTGTTGTTCAATGTTATCATACTGTTCGACAACTGGAGAAACAACAATTTCCTTTGAAGTTATGGGTATCGGGATAGGCATCCAAACTTCTTCAATGACTACATTACGTGATACATCACTCCCACTAATTTCACCATTCTCAAGAAATCTGGCATTTCCGGTTTCAACAATTCTCGTACTATGATTAGGGCAATAAAACCTATACCCTTTGGACTTCTCTGGGTAACCAATAAAATAATCGCTTACAGTTCGAATCCAACTTCTTTTCATGTGGATTATAGATCCTAGCTTCTGCTGGACAACCCCAAATATGAAAATGTCTCAAACTCGGTTTCTTTCCCGTCCACAATTCAAAGGGAGTCTTTTGAATTGCCTTGCTAGAAACCCGGTTAAGCAAATAAACTGCTGTCGTAAGGGCCTCCATCCACAATGAAATGGGTACTGAGGAATTACTTAATATACTCCTAACTATTTCCATAAGAGTACGATTACGCCTTTCAGCTACACCATTTTGCTGAGGCATATCGGGCATTGTGTATTGTGTACAAATACCATGCTCTTATAGAAATTTAGCAAACGGTCCTGGACATTGTCTTATTCCATCATACCTTCCGTAATACTCACCACCTCTATCAGATCGAATGATTTTCACCTTTCTATCTAATTGTCACTCAACTTCAGCAATATATGCCTTTAAAGCATTTATTGCTTGAAACTTTTCATGTAACAAATAGACATAATCATAACGCGAAAAATTATCGATGAAAGTGATAAAGTACTTTTCTCTACCAAAAAACGGTGAGTTGAAAGGTCCACAAATATCGGTATGGACAATCTCCAGAAGTTTTCCACTTCTTGTGGCGCCTTTCTTTGTATGTTTGGTTTATTTTCATTTAATTCAATCCACACATACATCGAAATCAGTAAAATTAAGATTTGAAAGAATTCCATCTTTTACCAATCTCTCTATTCTTTCTCTGGATATATGACCCAGTCTTTTATGCCACAAGAAAGAAGAATTCTCATTAACTCTGTTACGTTTAGTTCCAACATCATGATGCAAGGTGAGGAGTGTTTTAGCAAAATTTTTGTTAAGATTAAATCTATATAACCCCTTAGATAAAACACCAGAACTAGAGCTGGGCAAAATGGACCCGATCCGGCGGATCCACCCCGATCCGCCCCGATCCGCCCCGTTCCGAACAGATCCGACGGCCAAGATCAGGCCTGATCGGGTCAGATTTTTCAGATCCGATTCTTTTCGGCTCGGGTACGGATAAACCTATATCCGAACAGACCCGACCCGGATACCCGACCCGAATGTACCCGACCCGACCCGAACAGACTCGACCCGAATGGCAGCGGTATATATATATATATATATTAAAAAACTTTTACCGCCTGAATTTAGATTCGACGCCAAAAAATCCCGCCTAATGTATTCTCTATCTCTCTCTCTATCGGTCTCTATTTGTGATTCTCTCTCATAAGTCTTGCTATTTCTGTTGAAGAAGAAGGCACGAAGATGATTCTCTCTCCGTATGCCTTTCTATTTCTGTTGAAGAAGAAGATAAGAAGAAGGTTTCGGAGCTTGTGCATGGAAGAGAGAAAGAGGGAAAGAGAGAGAGTGCAGGTATGTTTTATATCCAAACTGCCCATCCATTTGGCGAGCTCATTTTAAGGCTTTGGATATTCATCAATTTTAGGTTCAACCACTAGAATGATATGGAAAAGCGAATGGACGGCGTGGATAAATCACATGCATTCAGGGTGGGCCCAACCGAGTTTACTCAGTACAGTAATAGGATTCGCCGGTGTACCACGGAAACAGATTGGCTACTCTCCCTGACACCGACCAATGGCTGGTGGTCGGTGCTCTGTGGGCCCCACCATGATGTATTTGTTTCATCCATGCCGTTCGTATATTTTTAAAGATCATTTTAAGGCCTGAGACCAAAGATGAGGTATATATCAATCTCTAGTGGACCACATTAGAGGAAACAGTTTTGAATGAGTATCGACCATTCAAAACATTTTGAGGGCCATAAAAGTTTTGGATCAAGCTGATTTTTGTTTTTTCCCTTTATCTGAGCCTGTATGACCTAATCAACAGATTAGATGTCAAATAAACAATACAGCAGGCTTTAGGAGGATTTTAATGGTGGATATCCAATAACTATTGTTTTCATGTGGTGTGGTCCACCTAAGATTTATATTTCTCTCAATTTTGAGAGGCCTACTAAAATGGTCTTTAAAAATGGATGAACGGAATGGATGAAACACATACATCATGGTGGGGCCCACAAAGCATCGACTGCTAGCCACGGGGCTGTGGCAGGGGAGTAGCCAATCCGTTTCCGTGTAACACACGAAATGAGATTGGTACAGTTACTTAGGACGTTTTTATCGTACCGAGTAAACTTAGTTGAGCGTACTATGAATGTATGTGGGTTATCCACACCGTCCATCCATTATTAAAGATCATTTTAATCGTTGAGTCTAAAATATAAGTATACCCAA
The DNA here is from genome assembly GCA_030180095.1 of Magnolia changhungtana. Classification (NCBI taxonomy): domain Eukaryota; kingdom Viridiplantae; phylum Streptophyta; class Magnoliopsida; order Magnoliales; family Magnoliaceae; genus Magnolia; species Magnolia changhungtana. The sequence goes on from JASAUF010000662.1 coordinate 11,453,250, forward strand.
AGCTCAAGTGGACCACATCAAAGGAAACATTGGGAATAATAACTTCCACTGTTGAAACCTTGCTGGGGCTCAAAGTGATGTTTATTTGTCATCCAACCTTTTCATAAGATCAAGAAGACAGGGATGAAGGGAAAACACAAATAACAGCTTGATCCAAAACTTCTATGGGCCTCAAGAAATTTTCAACCGTAGAATTTCAATTCACACTGTTTACCGTGGTGAGGTCCACTTGAGATTTGGATATATTTCATTTTTGGTCTCCAGCCATAAAATTATTTATTAAAATGGATGGACAGAGCAGATAAAATACGTAAATCACGGTGGACCCCACAGAGTTTACTCAGTACGTTTTAACGTAATGAGTTACACAGTACGCAATCCACTTCCGTACCTAGCTACAGCTAGCTGTAGGTACGTGCCGTGCTAAGACGGACGCGATTTCATGCAAAAGAAGTTCCTCCGCTGGGAACCCATGTGGGACCCACTGTGAAGTTTGTGTGAAATCCTCTCCGTCCATATGTTTCGTGAGTTCATTTCAGGACATGAGGTTAAAAATGAACTGTATCCACTGCACAGGTCGGCCGAAAAAGTGATAATTGAACGTCCACAACTGAACTATTCGTGGGGCCACAAACATTTTGAATCATGCTAATATTTGCTTTTTCAGTTAATCCCAGTAGGATTGACGTTATTAACAGTATGGATGTCATGTAAACATCACCGTTGAACCCAGGGAGGTTTCAACGGTAGGAATTTATCTAACTACCTTTTCCTTTAATATGGCACACTTAAGTCTCAGATCCTGCTAACTTTTGGTATCATGTTCTAAAATGATCTCAAAAAACGGATGAACGGAGTGGATTCCTGAAAAATATTACAGTGGGCCCCACCCACAACCTCAACACACGAAGTGCGAAATGCTTTAACAGACATCCGCGTTATGTTAACGTGCCGTGCACGTAAATGAAAGCCAGTTGTTTCTCGAGCTCCGAGTTGTACGAACGGTCAAAATGAAATACATGTTACGTGGGCCCACAATGATGTATTTAATATATCCATACCGTTTATCCATTTCTTGTGATCATTTTAACGCATCTGGAGAAAAAATAAATCATATTTAAAGATCAAATGGACCACACCAAAAATAACGACGACGATAATGATTTTCACCGTAGAAAAATTTGATCCTTAGCTAATCCGATCCAACTCGGTTTCTTTGACCGAGTCGGAATCGGTTCGAGGTCAGGCCAAACATATAACGATTCTGGTCGGGTAGGATGTTCTGGACTCGGTCGTAGATCTGGTCGGGTTCGGATGAGTCCAGCCATCTTTCGGACGGTGCCGAGTTGGACCAAATCCGATCCGACTCGGTCCGATGCCCAGCTCTAACCAGAGCCAACAAATGAGTCATTTCTCAATAAACAAAAACCTTTATGTTCAAAATATAAAGCATAACCATCATAATCAAGTCTTGACATGGAAATTAAATTTCTATAAATAGTAAGAACATAAAAAGTATCAAATAGGTCCAAACAATGGCCTGACTCTAAAAACAAACGTAAAGTTCCAATGCCAACAACTGGTACTTGAGTTCCATTTTTCAACACTATAAATTGTTCATTTTCCTTTATGTTATGGATCGAAAGGTATCCCTGCATCGAATTTGAAACATGAATAGTAGAACCAGAGTCAATCCGCCATGTATTAGAAGGAACTTGTGTCATATTTGATTCGAAACATATATAAGTTAAAAACTTACCATTCTTTTCGAACCAAGCTCTATGTTTCGGGCAAATTTTTTAGTATATGCCCATAGCCATGACAGAAATAGCATTTCGGTCCATTATGTTCCTTCTTATGGGTCCCATTGACATGAGAAGGTTCAACAATCTTCTTCTTCGGTTATTTTGTTTCCAACTCCATGACTCATAACATTAACTGAATGTTGTCCTTGTTGCCTAAGCTTTGCCTCTTATTGAATTAACATACTTGCCAATTCATTCACATTCCACTTTTCTTTAATAGTGTTATAGTGAATCTGAAATGACTCATACTGAGTAGGCAAGGAATTCAGAATGAACTGAACAAGGAAACTTTCATCAACATTCATACCCAGAGATTTGAGTCTGGCAACTAGATTGGTCATTTCAAGGACATGCTCATTCATTCCACGGCTACCATCAAATTTCATGGTGGTAAGTTCAACCATTAATCTTTCTCCAAGGGACTTATCTGCTGAACGAAACCGATCTTCCACAGCCTTGAAATATTCCTTTGCATTTTCAATTTGAGAAAGCGTTGATTTAATATTGTTCGCAATGCACATTCGCATAAACATGATGCTTAATCTGTTCGATCTTTCCCATGACTTAAATAAAGCTTGCTGCTCCGAACTGCTTGTTTCAGTAATAGCAACCGGTTTGTCAATTCGCAATGCTAAGTCAAGATCCAGAACACCAAGGTGAAACTGAACCTGTTCCTTCCAGTTAGAGAAATTAGTTCCACTAAAGATCGGAACAGAAGAAGCTAGCGAATGAAGCGAAACAGGAACTGACACTACAATAAAATCATTACAACATTAATGCTTTGAGAAAATCACTTTCATTAGTAATATTGCGTTCAATCTTGGATTAACTAATGCAATATACAAATATTCAAATTCAATGGTAATTTTTATTCACTTAGGTATAATTGATAACCCCTTAAAGTTTGATTGGTTTGTCACGTTTGGGCACCTATTCCAATCTCACTTTCATTCTATCAATTAACTAATTAATTTAATGACTACTTGAAAGTTGGTGCACCTTTGGGTCAAACCATAATAATCAAAATAATCATTTCATAATAATTTTGCAAAGTCATAATTCAATTTAATATTTATAACTTTTCTCAACAAGATCACTTTGGTGACAACATGCTAACCATAATATAAATATTGCTTGATAAATAACCAAGCAAAAATCTGTCCATGTTCAAAACAGATAGTAAGTCCAATAAAACAACAAAGAGAATTTTATTCGGCCACAAAATCAGATTTTGAATTGGCCAGTGGGTTTCATATAATGCATGCAACAAATTCGAAATAAACTCACACGAAATCAAGCCGATAACATGAAATCCCATCATAAATTAAAACAAACAGTGAAATTCCAATAAATCCGGCTAATATGAGATTTCATGAATTCAATTAAATTTGGTGAAATAACAATACAGTGAACATTCGAATTTAGCAATCAACAGTGAGATATAAATTTGTGTTTCGAACATCATAAAATACAGCATATTGCACACAAATTATAAGAAAAATCATGATAGTTTCAACTATTATCTAATACCACATGTTAAATCATATTTTATTGAAATCTTCAACTATCATGAAAATCACATAGTCATACTTTATGCGGAAATAAATGTTTCATAAAAAATATACCGGAATATGCCATAATAAAATCTTCTTCTTGAAGAAGACTTGTAGCAATTATTTCTCTCACTTAACCCCTTTTCTTTGTTTTACCAGAACGTATGAAAAAATCTGATAAAAGAAAAATATATAGGTAGAGAGAGGACAATTCCTATGTACAAATGAAACAGTTATCCTACTCCCCATAAAAGTAAGCAGATAGGAGAAATAACCTCCCCTATTTTCTCTCACTCATTAAGTAACCGTGCATATCTTTCTAAAGTCAATAATCACCTTATCTCATTAAGTCCAAATAATGTCCATATTGCCATTTTATGTGGGACATATTTCAACACTCCAAGCAGGCTAGTTATGTCCATCATATGAAGACGGTCGTAAAGATTTATCTCTAGAAATGAGGAATGAAAAAAGTTGTTGTCTTTTATCCTTATCTCTAGAAAACAGCGATGACAAGATTCAACGTCTTTCATTTTCACTTTCAGAAACCAGCAAGAACAAGAATTCATCTGTTTCATGAACATCTCTAAAAAGCAGTAATGACACGAGTCGGTTTATTTCATTATCATCTTTAGAAAGCAGCAATGACCACATCCGATATCTTGACTCATCTCATAGGATTCCAATGGGAGATCGATTAACCTCTCCTTCTTGACGGATGGAGGGCTCATGACCATCGACTGGAGCAACGGAGGAGGATGCATGATCATGGATCGGAGTGATGGATGGTGCATGATCATGGACCGGAACAACATCTCTTTCCTGATCAATGGAGGGCGCATGATCATAGACCGGATCGTCGACGTCTCCTTGTTGATAGATGGAGGGCGCATGATCATGGACCGGAGCGATGTCTTCTTCTTGAGTAATGGAGGGTGGATGATCGTGATATGTTGCAGATCGAAAGATCCTTGTTGCGCCTCAGACCATCATGATAGCCTAAGGAGTGGCTGTGATGATCGCACCACCTGTGGTCAAGATGATGTTCCCAGGATTGTGGCAGTAGCGGGCGTAAATGATGCATCCCAAGATAGAGATGCAGAGGCTGTGGGCGAATTCTAGCCTTGGTAGGATCGTTGATGGTGGATGGTTGGATGGCAGTGGTGGATTCTCTTAAGGATCCATGGTGTTTCAAGAAGAGAGAGAGAGAGAGAGAGAGAGAGAGAGAGAGAGAGAGAAAGAGAGAGAGAGAGATGTTTTATGAATGCAGGGAGAGGAGGTCCCTTTGGTGTATTTGAATCAAGGGGTTGGCGGGCTATGATTCTCTCGCGAGTCTCCTTACAGGGTTGCCGACTTACTCGTGCAAGTAGGACATTGAACAACCACTACTGAAACACGTAGGGCCACCGTGACAAATTTACTTCATCCACCAATTTGGCCGGATCATTTTAGTTGGTGGGCCAAATGATGAGTCAAATCTAAAGGTCAGATGATCAGCATGGAAAGAAAGATTCAGTATTGAACGCTCATCATTGAATTCACTTCTCTTTCTCTATCAGTGTTATTAAATGCCCATCATGGCCAAGACGGTGTTTGTGAGAAATCCACACCATCCACCAGTTTCGGATTAGTGTAGGTGGTGGGCCAAATAATAAGGCAAATAAATCCAAAGCTAAAGTGGGGACATAGAGATGGAAACAGTGGACGTTGAACAACCACTATTGAAACACCCCGGAGCAAACAATCTATCCCGTATACCAATTTTTCCGGATCATTTTAGGTGGTGGGCCTAAAAATGAGTCAGATCTAAAGCTCAAGGGGACTAGAAAGAAAACGGTGGACATTGAACAACCACCTTATTATTCATCTTGATGTCAAATCCACCTCGTTTAAAGGTCAAGCAGGTTGCATGACAAGTAACAGTAAATATTAAACCTATAAGACTGGTCCACTTGATGCACAGTCATGATTTGCCGCTGTTTTATTATGACCAACCCCACAAATTTAGGCCTGTCAACTTATTAGCTGGATCACACAATTATGTAACGTCAAACCTTGGTGCCTATTTCTTAAATTGTCCACGCATGCGATGAGCTGACCTAATGTTAACATATTCGTCTAGGTAGCGAGGCCCACTTGATGCATATAACATCCACGCCAGTGTACATTAGTTGATTGGTTTATATCATACGTCCATGTGGGACCTATCATTTTTTTTCTTAGATTGAGAGAATGGGAAGAAGCAGGCTCCTTCAGAATCCACACATGCGCCATGCTGTTGTAATAACATCTCGCCAACAAACTCAACAGGGAAACACGAATCCCTAAAGCTAAACAGAACATGAAATTTCCAAAACCCAAAAACAATTCCCAGGTAATAAAATTCCAAAAACTCAACATAAAAAAGAAAAATAAGAATCTCACCACTAATCATTCTCATCTCATCTCTTACTCATCATACATTGGAAAGGAAAAAACAGAAAATCTCATCTCTTGTTCATCATATATTGGAAAGAAAACAAAAACAAAAATAAAAAGACCGACAAACAAAGATAAACAAGTAAAACACAACAATCTGTCATATTAAAACCGAAATCCAAACACGAAACAAATAGCAACAACTCACAAATCCAATGCTTCCATCATTCTCATCTCATTATGAGAGAGAGAGAGAGAGAGCTTCTATCATTCTCATCTCATGATGTGAGAGAGAGAGAGAGAGAGAAGAACCCAAGAAGGTGTAGCAAACCTAACAAGACGGAAGAAAAGAAGCGAAACTCCCATGCAACAAACAGAACAAAAACAAGAACTTATGATCCCAATCTCATTTCTCCATTCGAAAATGTCCCTTTGGAGCATCTCCATCATCGATATCCTTATGCCTCGAAGCGAGCTAGTTATGTCCATCATATGAAGACGGCCGTAAAGATTCATCTCTAGAAATGAGGAATGAAGATAGTTGCTGTCTTTCATCTTCATCTCTAGAAAACAGTGATGACAAGATTCGGCGTCTTTCATTTTCACCTTCAGAAACCAACAAGAACAAGAATTCATCTCTTTTATGAACGTCTCTAGAAGACAGCAATGACATGAGTCGGTTTATTTCATCATCATTTTTAGAAAGTAGTAATGACCACATCCGACATCTTGAATCATCTCAGAGGATTCCAACGGAGGAGGAGGATGCATGATCATGGATCAGAGTGATGGAGGGTGGATGATCATGATGGGTCGCAGATCGGAAGATCCTTGATGCACCTCGAAACATCATTATAGCCCAATAAGCGGCTGTGATGATCTCACCAACTGATGTAGGACATGAAAATTGAATATGATATGCAAGAACTCAGGCTTTAGATCATATTAATTCAAAACAATCACATAATAATTCCACATCCTATACAAAAGCTCAAGCATTCAAACAAGGGGAATCCGCACGGGTCTTGGCCTACACAAGATAGGGCTAGATCTGTACAAAATTATAAACCAAACGATGATCAAAGACTAGTAATAATCATCCACATATGCACAACAATCAACCCCTAATCCAAGGGATTCACCAATTTTAATTCAAGGAACAATAAGGTGAGAAAAGAGACAAATAAATTAAGGATAATACAATATATGGCTAGGGTTTATGAAAATAGGTATGAGAAGGTAAAATAAGAAAAAAACCTGAACCAGAAGACAGTTTTCACGTGCGGATAGCGGGCCAAGCCCGACGCACGTGCACAGGGGCCTGGCCGCACATGCGAGGGGGTCCCACACCTGAAAACCGACTCCTTGGCTCCGGTAAGCCAGGGGTGAGCTCTAAATCTCCCAAGTTTCGGGTTGATCCGAGCTACGGGCTGTGCGTGGTGCTCGCCGAAGTTTCAACCCTTTTATAGGGCCAGATTCTGGAAACTGACTGTAGGGTAAAAATTTGCTGCAAAAATTGATGGATTTGAGGCGAGGATAGCTGTAGAAGGTGAGAAGTATGAATGATAGAAGATAGGAGTGGATTAGAATCGATGTGGCTTCATATCACAGTAAGTAGCCCTTCAATGAAGGGAGGGCTTCGTACCCACTTGAATTTTTCCACAACTCAGGAACTCAGAGAGTAGAAAAAAATGCAGATTCTTTTATGTTAAACTTCAATGAATAAAAAAGCTACAAGGGGTGCCTATTTATAAGAAAAAACCTATGCCGCAAACTTTCGCCATGTGCGCAACCTATTACTTGGCGATGAAGTAAACCAAAATAAAAACTAATTAAAGAAATTTAATTCATCCATGATATTTTAAATAACATTATTAAGCAAAACCTAAAATATGAGATCAATCAGACTAGTTGGCCACGATCATGAGATCCCATGATGCGCTTTACTTGACTATCGGGCCCACTCCAACGAATCAAAACTCCGTCTTATAACTAGGAGGCCCTTCTTGGACGTCGTCATTGATCCAGATCGACGGTGGGGCCCTCCTCCTGGCGTACGTGCGTAGGGGAGTAGCGCATGTGTGCGTGTACGCATGATGTCCCCATCACCAACTATGCTCAAGATGTTGTTCTCGTTGAGGGCAGAAATGGCCCATCCTATGAAAGACATGAAGCCGTTGCTGACGAATTCCAGAGATGATGGCCAGTTTCATGATGGTGGTGGTGGGTTCTCTTGAGGATCCATGACATTTCAAAGAGAGAGAGAGAGAGAGAGAGAGGTTTTGAGAATGCTGGGAGAGGAGGACGTTCTTGGGTCTTTATTTGAATCGAGAGGTTGGCGGACTATGATTATCTTGCGAGTCTACTTACAGGGCTGCATCTTTACTCGCGTGAGTAGGATTGGAGATTCTCATGCCAACCGAGGGGTTGGCGGACTATGTTAACCTTCCTCACCTCTTTTTAAAAAGCGCCCGGGCAGAAAATTAATTTCAACAAGAGCCCGTTCCTTTGCTCCAACAAGATGCCTGAAAGGAGAATTAGAGCCCTGGAATTACTGCCGGGGTTTTCTAAAGCCAGGACAGGTATGAAATACCTGGGTGTTCCTATCAAGGTAGGCAGGTTAAAAAAACAAATCAGATTTTCATTTCCTCCAAGACAAAATTTACAGCAAAATTAATAGGTGGAAGGCCAGGTTTTTGTCGCAAGCAGGGAGAGTGACATTGATCAAACACATCTTGGGAAGCATCCCAATTCATGTTCTTGCAGCGTCCTCTGTTCTAGTGGGTGTCTTAGATGAGCTGGGAAAAAAGTTTTCCAACTTCCTGTGGGGTTGGGCTGATGGAAAGTAAAAACTACATTGGATTAGCTGGAAGAAGGTCTGTAAGCCGGTCAGTGAGGGTGGGTTGGGGATTAGACCTATGAGGGAGATCATGAAAGCCCTTAGCTTGAAGCTTGCTTGGGAAGGTCTCTAGCCAGTGGGTTGGGCTGATGAGGGCTAAACACCCTCAAGATTTTTGTCCTGATGTTGGATCCAGAGTGCCGCTCATCACCTCTCATATATGGATTAACATTAGAAATATCTTTTCCCTTCTTGCGGAGAACATTCAGTGGTAAGTTGGTAATGGGGATAATAATCTTTGGGAGGATAACTGGATGGGGCTGGGGCCGCTAGCTCTCCAGATAGAAAAAAGATTCTCGTTCCTCTCCGTGGGTTGAAAGTCAGAGACCTAATTGAGAAGAATGGTCCGCTTCCTCCATCCTCTGTCTTTTCATTTCTGCCTCAACAGGTTATTGATTTCATCTTCTCAGGGGGCTTTGCAACGTCTAAAGAACCAAATCAATGCTTCTGGCTGCTAGACTCCTCTGATCAGTTCTCGGTGAAGTCAGCGTTGGGTCTTTGTAGATCCAGGGTGCAGTAGAGAAGCTAGGCTAAGGAGGTTTGGCATGGCAAGCTTCCGCCGAAGATAGCTACTTTCGTATGGAGATTGATTCGAGGTGCCATCTTAGTTGATGAGAGAATTCAAACCAGAAGCGTGAGGCTGGTGTCCAAGTGCGTCTGTTGCGTGGAAGAGGTTGCCAACATCCCAGCGGTGGAGTCCCTCAATCATCTCTTCCTCCATGGGGTGCTTACTTCCTCTGTTTGGAAGCATTTTGGGGACATGTTCGGGCTTCCTTCTTTACGGGCCCACTCGATCAAAGCGAGGTTGAAGCAGTGGTGGTTGGTAGATTTGGGAGGCAGCAATGTTGCAAGAAGAAAGATCACTCCAAGTTTGGTTCTTTGGGAGATTTGGAGGACTAGAAACTCCATGAAGATGTGTGTGTGTGTGGGGGGGGGGGGGGGGTTAGGCAGTCTCAAGTGCGGCCACCATAGCCCAAGTTAAATGGTGGTTGGACTCTCTTTGTTCTGAAGAGGGCCAGGGTATGAGGTGGTTAGGTGGGTTAAACCGAAAGAGGGTTGGGCTAAACTGAATTTGGATGGTTTGGTGCGAGGGAACCCAGGGCCATCGGGTGCAGAGGAATTTGCAGAAACGCAGAAGGGAACCTCCTTTTTGCGTTTTTTGTGGGGTTCGGTGTGGGTTCAAGTAACAGGGCAGAACTGCGCGCAGTTTGGAACGGCCTTTTCATGTGTCTCAGCCTGGGTCTGTCCAAAATTGAAGTGGAATCCGACTCGATATTTGTGATCGATCTAGTCTGTGGTGGCTCGAATCCGAGCCGAGCTTGGAAACACTGGTTAAAGAGAATTGATGCTCTTAAAATTCGAGGCTCTTTCTTGTTTCGCCATTTTCCGAGGGAGGATAATGGCCCAGTAGATGGCTTGGCTCGTATTGGTAGCCGCTCACAAAGGAACTCAGTTTATTGGGTTTTGTCTGATCGCCCGATTGAAATTAGGGGTTAATCTTGTTAGATAAAACTGGACCAGGGGCCATTAAAAAGAAATCTTAGGGGTTCGGTAAGGATAGTTAGGAGCTAACTCATGTGATAGGCTACCCTATGTTTTTTTGGGTGGGAGCCCGAAATCTGTCTAGATCCCGTAAAATTCGTTTTATGGTTGAATATTAAATAAATAAATAATTTTTTTAAAAAAAAAGAGTTTCTTCCCAAAAAAAAAAAAAAAGTGGGGACATAAGGAAATGGTGGACGTTAAACAGCCACTGTTGAATCACTCAAGGTCCACTGAGATGTTTGTGAGAAATTTATTCTGTCAGCAAGTTTCGTTAGATCATTTTAGGTGATGGCCCAAAAATGAAACAAAAGAAATAGTGGATATTGAACAAAAAACAATGAGCTGCGTGGGAGGAAACAGTGAATATTTAACGACCAGTTATCTCTGTTAATCCTATGCAAAACAGTGTTTTAAATGTCTACAGTCAACAAGATTGTGGGGCCCACCATAATTTTTATGCAAATCACTCCATTCTATACATTCGCCGGATCAATTTAGGTAGTAGTCTGAGAATTGAGGTAGATCCAAAGTTCAAGTGGGCCACACCCAAGGAAACAATCAACATTTAACAACTACTTATATATATATATATATATATATATATATATAGAGAGAGAGAGAGAGAGAGAGAGAGAGAGAGAGAGAGAGAGAGAGAGAGAGAGAGTATCATTAGGTTTGTTACAAATCCAACAATCTACCAGTTTCACAATATCATGTTAGCTGGTGGACGCAAAGATAAGACAAATCCAAAGGTCAATTGGACCACGCGGAAGGAAATAGTGAGCATGAAACGTCCATTGTTGAACACTTGAGCTCCACTGTGTTGTTTGTGATAAATCTACCCGTCCACCAGTTTCAACCAACAGCTTTAATATGTGGGCCCAAAAATAAGGCAAATTCCTGTATTGGGCCATCCGGGTAGAAAAGTCAGTATTGAATGCCAACCGTTGAAGTCCTTGTCTCTCTATGCTACTGTAAACATACATATTAAAGTACATCATTGATAAGATCTTTGGGCCAACTATAATGTGTTTTTAGAAATTAACTCCATTCACTAGTTTCTCTTAATCATTTTATGGCCTGGCCAAAAAATGAGGTAGATACAGAACCGGAACAAACAAGGAGGCAGTAAACAGTGGGTGTTGAATGGCCACCATTCAGACAATCATGGGGCTCACTATAAGATTTGTGAGAATCCCATCCCGTCCATCAATTTTACCAGATCAATTTTGGGGGTAAGCCCAAAGATGAGACAGATCCCAAAGTATTAAAATTTAAAAAAAAAAAAAAAAAAAAAGCATTAAAAGGGTTTTGGATCAGTAGACATACCCGTATGGCCAGATCAGGCTACTAGTTTAGCCGCCAATTGCATCCTACCCCAGCCTCTCTAGCCACGAACAGACAGTTCTATGGGCGGGGCCCACCGCAATGTATCTATTTATCCATACCATCCATCCCTTGTCTCATATTATTTCAAGGTATATGCACAAAAATTAGTCAGATCCAAGCTCAGGCGGATCACACCAAAGATGACTCCTGCATTGAATGCAACTTGTATTTAATGCAAGGTGAACTTATTATTTGGTGTGGTCTACTTGAGCGTTAGATCTGCCTTATTTTGATAAGAATACTTAAAAATGATTTAAGAAAAGAGATGGATGGCATTGATAAACAAATACATCATGGTGGGACTGCCCATAAAACCGCCCATTCATAGCTCGAGACAAGGCGAGGCAGGACGCAATCCACGACCTAGTATTTTATTGTTTCATTTCATCCCAGCGAGAACTGATCTAGAGAAACTGGTGGATGTAACATACACATCAAGAAAGCTGGCCTTAGACATAGGGCAGGCAGTTTTTAGACTATGCAGTGTAGTTTTATTATAATAGTTTAAACATATGCTGTTTTTTGTCCATGGCCAAAAGATAGGTGGCTCTATGGAAAATCCTTTATTTAGGCACTCACGTGTCATGCATGCCCAAGACATGCTTAGGGCGTGTTTGATTTTTCAGTGGCTGTGTAAATACCCTTGAAATGGGTTATTATTACCATTTCACCTGTTTGAAAGTCGTATAAAAATCCATTTACCTCGAAAACCGGTTCAAAAGAGTTATTTTAAATTTGTGGACCCCAAGGTGATGTATATGATAAATCTATTACATCCAGCCATTTTAACACAATATTTTAAGGTATGAGCCAAAAAATGAGGTAGATTGAACACTCAAATGACCCATACAAAAAGAAACAGTGGGCTCGAGAGGTTTTTAATGGTAAGTGTTCGGTTCCCTTTTTCTAGTGATGTGGTCTACTTGAGCTTTCGATATGCCTCACTTTTTGGCTCATGCCATAAATTCATTAGCCATAATAGATTAACGATGTGGATAAGCGATACACATCACGGCGGGACCCACAAATATATTGTGGTGTTCTTGATTTTCGTGTAAAAATGCATATTGTCAAATCAAACATGGATAAAGTGAGGTAAATACAATAGAAATAATTATTACATATTTTTACGATATTTTCCAATGAATTGAAAAATCAAAAAAGCCCTCAATAGTCGCTTGCACCATGGATTTGGGAGGATTCAAGGGAATTTCAAATCCCCTGGTATGTTTGGCACCACATATTAATCAAGGGTTTTAAATATAAAGGGCGTTTGAAATACAACGTATAAGCTTGATTGCATCAAAAATTCTTTCAAGAGTTGCACGTGTAACATGTGCGTAACATGTATGTAATTTATTGGGCACATGGCCCATCTGCGAAGGTTCTCACCATGGATAGATGATATAACCTAAAAACCTCCCAGCTGAAGATCCCAGACCTCCAAAATCTCAATTGCAAGCCTGTCAAATCAATTGTCTACATTGCCCGGTCCTGACTGCTCGTATACAAACCAATGACCCAATCCGATCATATGCAACTCAGATCAAGTGTACCATTTATAATGGATCCACCCAAATTCAGATTGACGGGTATCTCAATGGATCTAGATTTAGCAACTGATGGGCCACCTGATTGACGCCCAGTGTTTAAAATTTTACATGTGATTGCCTGCTTTTAGCAATCGATCTGTACGCTTTCTCCTCAGCCGTATATTTAAATGGACTACTTCCAAACAGTGCCATTTTTTATCTGTGTTTTGTAATAAAGGTGGACCACTAAATAGATTGTCCAGATCCCTTTGCTACCGAAGCGGATTGCCTAGTGGACCACACACCAACTGTATAGCTGCTGTACGTACGTGTCATGGGAAGACGAGCATTGACGCTCCTTGAGCTCCGAGTTGTACAAACGGTTCAAAGGAGATCAAAGTTACATGGGCCCCAAGGTGACGTATTTATTATATCTACACCGTTCATCTATTTTTAGAGATTATTTTAGAGCATATTATACAAAAAATGAATCATATCCAAAGATCATCTGGACCACACCAAAAGTGGAAGCGGAGATAATGATTTTCACCATTAAACCATTCGTAGGGCCCACCATAATATTTATTTTTCATCTAATCCTACTAAACCTAAAGTCAATTTTCATATGGAATTACCTCTAAAGTTTACTTTATTTACCATCATACCAAATCCAAAGTTAACTTTCATATGGAATTGCCCCCAAGGTTCATTCTATTTACCATCCTACGAAACTCAAAGTCAACTTTATATGGAATTACCCCCAAAGTCCATTCTATTTACCATCATATTAAACCCAAAGAGCCTATAAAAGTATGTTATGTAGCATTACCCTGCCCTCAACCAATCACAAGCTATTATATCAGCATTTACCTCTAAAAACCTTGGAATTACCAAAATGTCACTCCAAAAGACTATAAATAGCCTTCACCTCTCTTCATTTCACACAACGACTATTACCAAGAGAGAGGGAGAGAGTGAGTGAGTGAGAGTGAGAGGGAATGCTTGAGTTCTCAAGCTCCGATCTTTTTAGCCTCCCTCTAGCCTCTTCAAACCATCTCTTACTTCTCAATCCCACTTAGGTCAATCATTCCAACCATGATGCACCTAAACATTCAAGTCATGCCAAGTACAAGCCAAAGATCATGCAATCATCACTAGCATTCATATTTTATCAATCGCATCATTACTTCCCTTTTCAACCCTCTTACTTCTCTAGGTTTTTATTGAATGTATGCTCTGTGACTTGCCGAAATTTCGTATCCTGTCACATTAGAAACTCATGGTAGCCTAGTCCCTCTTTTTTATAGTTCTAGCATCATCATATCTATTTAAAAACTCCTCTAGACATTCTCTAGACGTATGTCCTGCGGCTTGCTGAGATTCCGGATCTTGCCACATCAGAAATTCAAGTCTGTGTAGTCCTATTTCACTATCATCATCATATCCCTTAAGACTATTTTACCACACGAAGTAGAGACCATACATTTGTATGGGCAGAGAGGGTGCCTAACACCTTCCCTTTTTGTAACCGAGATCCCTTACTCGAAATCCTGGATAGCGGACCATAAGTCAACTTAAAGCAAGAGAGTCTTTGGATTCTCCAGCTTTACATATTCTGCAGGTTCTAGCTGACTACAGGATTTTGAGTTAAGTAGCTAGTGGTGACTCCAAGTCTATCTACTACTTCATAATCCAAATCAATCACCACCACCCACAAACAACAAAAATCAATGTGGGCGCCAATCCTCAGCGTTCACAAGAGGAAAAACAAATTTCATATTGATCCAAAACTTCTGTGACCCTAAAAAAGGTTTCAATGGTAGACGTTCAATCCCCCATTGCTTTTTTCAGTGTGGTCCACTTGATAGTTAGATCTGTCTTATTTTTCGTCTCAAGACTTAAGACGAGCTCGCCAAATGGATGGATGGTTTGGATATAACACATACCCCATGATCAGATCCACAGAACTTGTTGACTTCAATACAGCAGCTATATAGCTGGTGTAAGGTACACTAGCCAATCCTGACGTCACCAAGTTCTGTGGGGCCCACCATGATGTGTGTATTGCATCCACACTGTCCATCAGTTTGGAGATATAATTTTAGGGCATGAGACAAAGAATGAGTCAGATCCAATGCTCGAGTGGACCCCACCACAGAAAACAGTGGAGAGAGACATCCACCATTAAAAAAATCTAAGGGCCACAAAAGTTTTCGATCAAGCCGAAATTTATTTTTTCCCTTCTTTCATGTCTATCTTAACTTATAAACAGGTTGGATCTCAGATAAACATCATAGTGTACCTTAGGAAGGTTTCAACGGTGTCCCTCTCCCCACTGTTTTCTATGGTGGGGTCCACTCCAAATTTGAATCTGACTCATTCTTTGTCTCATGCCTTAAAATGATCTCTCTAAATGGATGGACGGTGTAGATACAACACATACATCATGGTGGGCCACACAAAACTTGGTGATGTCACTTCAGTAGCGAGTCCGACTACTCAAACTATCAGTATCTAATCCGCGTCCCTAACATTAGGTCAGCGCATCGCATGCATGGACAATTTAAGAAATAGGCACCAAGGTTTGACGTTATAGAATCATGTGGCCTAGCCAATAAGTTGACAGGCCTAAATTCGTGGGGTGGTCATAATTAAACAGCGGCAAATCATGACCGTGCATCAAGTGGACCAGTCTCATAGGTTCAATATTTATTGTTACTTGCCATGCAGCCCGCTTGACCTTTAGACGAGGTGGATTTGACATCAAGATGAATAATAAGGCGGTTCTAGTCCCCTTGAGCTTTAGATCTGACTCATTTTTAGGCCCACCACCTAAAATGATCCAGAAAAACTGGTATACGGGATAGATTGTTTGGTCCCGAGTGTTTCAACGGTGGCTATTCAACGTCCACTGTTTCCATCCCTGTGTCCCCATTTTAGCTTTGGATTTATTTACCTTTTTATTTGGCCCACCACCTACACTGATTCGAAATTGGTGGACGGTGTGGATTTCTCACAAACACCATCTTGGCCATGATGGGCATTTACTAACAATGACAGAGAAAGAGAAATTAATTCGTTGATGAGCGTTCAATATTGATTCTTTCCTTCCATGCTGATCATATGAGCTTTGGATCTGACTCATCATTTGGCCCACCAACTAAAATGATCCGGTGAAATTGGTGGATGGAGTAGATTTGTCACGGTGGCCCTAGGTGTTTCAGTAGTGGTCGTTCAAGGTCCTACTCGCATGAGTAAGTTGGCAACCCTGTAAGGAGACTCGCGAGAGAATCATAGCCCGCCAACCCCTTGAGTGCGGATCCTCTGCCTCCCGGAGGCAGGAGCTCCCTGCCTCCAGCGTTTTCATTGGTCCGTCATTATAAGTGCCACCTCGTTTGAGTTTTTAAATATATATTAAAAAAGTACATTTAATAAGAGGTATCACGGAGACGTTAACTAAGCAGCTTTGCGTCTTTGAATAACTCAAACAGGTAAGCGTCTCGAGTAAAGTCTGTGGAGCCCACCGGCGTCATTCCTGCGTTGTATCAACGCCATCCAGCTCTTTTATCATTAATTTTAGGGCTTTACAACAAAAATTAATCATATTCTAAGATCAAGTGGACCACACCACTTGAAATAGTGTGAATTGAATTCTACCATTGAAAAGTTGTTGGGGGCCCACAGAAGTTTTATATCAAGATGATATTTGTTTTTTCCATTCATCCATGTCTTTGTGATCTTATGAACAATTTGGATGAAAAATAAACATCATTGGGGGCTTAGAAACATTTCAATGGTGAAAATCAATACTTGCACTGTTTCATTTGGTATGGTCTCCTTGAGCTTTTGTTACACTTCAGTTTTGGGCTCAACCCCCTAAAATGATCTGAAAAAATGGATGGACGACGTGGATAAACCACATGAATTCACAGTGGGCCCAACAGAGTTTACTCAGTACGATAAGACTAGTACACAATCCGAAGGGATGCGGATTTCCTGCCAAAGCCTTTTATAGTAAGATCCTGGGTAAGGATTTCGGATGGGCCCACTGCAATGTTTGTGATAAATCCAACCCATTCATCCATTTTTAGATATCATTTTAGGACATTATACCAAAACTAAGGTGTATACAAAACTCAAATGGGCCACACGAGAGGAAACAGTGGGGATTTAGTGTCCACCGTTGAAATATTTATATGGCCACAAAAGTTTTGCATCGGTCTAATATTTTGGTATTTTCACTTCATCCTAGTAAAAATGACCTTATAAACAATTTGGATGGCATATAAACATCAAGACGCCTAGGAAGGCTTCAACCGTAGGAATTTCTTTCTCCACTGTTTCATCTTGTATGGCTCAGTTTAGCTTTTGATCATCCTAATTTTTGGTTACATGTCTTAAAATGAGCTCTAAAAATGGATGAATGGATTGAAATTCTTATAAACATCATGGTGGACCCCACCATACATTCCGATCTTTGGAACTTCATGCAAAAGGCTTTCCCTAGGTGAATGCGTCCACGGTTTCCATTGGAAACGGGCTAGCTACTCCCGTGCCACTCGGTACTATGTGGGCCCACCATGATGTATGTGTTTCATCCATGCAGTCCATTTATTTTTTTAGATCATTTTATGGTCTGAGACAAAAAATGAGGTATAACCCAATCTCAAGTGGACCACATTACATGAAAAAGTGTTGAATGAACGTTGACCATTAAAAACTTTTTGGGGCTACTGTGATGTTTTTTTACCATCCAACCTATTCATTAGGTCATGTATACATGGATGAACTGAAAACACAAATATCAGCTTGATCTGAAACTTCTCTAGCTCTCAAGACGTTTTTTACGGTGGACATTCAATCCCCACCTTATGGTCCAATTAATCATTGGACCTGCTCCTTTTATTGGATCACACCTTAAATTATTTGAAAAAGTTGATGGACAGTGTGGATCAAATACATAAATCATGGTGAGGCATAAAGAAGTTTCACAGGTTAAAGGTTGATTTTGTATTACGCAAATAATTTAAAAGAAAAACATTTCATAGTAACTTGAAAAGGGGTACTAAGCAAAAAAATTTTGTTTAATGAAAAATCACGGAGTGCATTCCGCATTCACTATTAAGCCAGACTCCTATCACGGAAAGAATTCAGTGAAAAACCACTTAGCACTTTCCGTCTTCCGCGTTAATAACACATTAACAAACACTACTAAACACGAAAATTTTTCTTCATTCTGTGTTAAGTGCAAAAGTTCAGCGTTAACAAACACGGCCTTAGTGTTGCAACTTCGTCACTTTGTCTAGTGAACCCTATCACTTTGTACTGCAACCCCGTCACTTTGTCTATTGAACCTCGTCACTTTGTACTGCAACCCCATTACTTTGTCTATTGAACTCGTCACTTTGTTGACTGCAACATCGTCACTTTGTCTACTGTATCCCATCACTTTGTGCTACAACCTCGTTACTTTGTCTACTATACCCCGTCACTTTGTGTTGCAACTTTGTCACTTTGTCTAGTGAACCCCGTCACTTTGTACTGCAACCCCATCACTTTGTACTGCAACCCTATCACTTTGTCTATTGAACTTCGTTACTTTATACTGCAACTCCGTCACTTTGTCTACTGTACCCCATCACTTTGTACTGCAATCCAGTCACTTTGTCTACTGAACCCCGTCACTTTGTAGTTTAACCCCGTCACTTTGTCTACTGAACCCCATCACTTTGTACTGCAATAGACAAAGTGACGGGGTTACAGTACAAAGTGATGGGGTTCAGTAGACAAAGTGACAGGGTTGTAGTACAAAGTGATGGAGTACAATAGACAAAGTGATAATGTTGCAGTACAAAGTGACGGGATTTAGTAGACAAAGTGACGGAGTTCAGTAGACAAAGTGACGGGTTCATAAAGACAAAGTGATGGCGTCAAGAGACAAAGTGATGTGGTCATAAAGACAAATTGACGGGTACAATAGACAAAGTGACTCGGATGCAAAGACAAAGTGACGGGGTTTAGTAGATAAAGTGATAGGGTTGCAGTACAAAGTGACGGGGTACAGTAGACAAAGTGACGGGGTTGCAGTACAAAGTGATAGGGTTCACTAGACAAAGTGACGAGGTTGCAGCACAAAGTGATGGGGTATAGTAGATAAAATGACGATGTTGTAGCACGAAGTGATATACTTCAGTTTTGGGCTCAACCCCTAAAATGATCTGAAAAAATGGATGGATGGCGTCGATAAACCACATGAATTCACAGTGGGCCCAACATAGTTTACTCAGTACGATAAGATTCGGTAAGCAATCCGATTTCCTGCTAAAGCCTTTTGTAGTAAGATCCTGTGCAAGGATTCCGAATGGGTCCACTGCGACGTTTGTGATAAATCCAACCCGTTCATCCATTTTTAGATATCATTTTAAGACATAATACCAAAACTAAGGTGTATACAAAACTCAAATGGGCGGATTTAGTGTCCACTATTGAAATATTTATATGGCCACAAAAGTTTTGCATCGGTCTAATATTTTGGTGTTTCCACTTCATCCTAGTAAAAATGACCTAATAAACAGTTTAGATGGCATATAAACATCAAGACGCCTAGGAAAGTTTCAACTGTAGGAATTTCTTTCTCCACTGTTTCATCTTAAATGGCCCAGTTTTTTATCATCCTAATTTTTGGTTACATGTCTTAAAATGAGCTCTAAAAATGGATGAATGGATTGGAATTCTTATAAACATCTTGGTGGACCCCACCATACATCCCAGCGCTGGAACTTCATGCAAAAGGCTTTTCCTGGTGAATCCGCATCCACGGTTTCCATTGGAAACGGACGGGCTACTCCCCTGCCACTCAGTGCTATGTGGGCCCACCATGATGTATGTGTTTCATCCATGCTGTCCATTTATTTTTCTAAATCATTTTATGGACCGACACCAAAAATGAGGTATAACCCAATCTTAAGTGGACCACATTACATGAAACAGTGTTGAATGAACGTTGACCCTTAAAAACTTTTTGGGGGACATAAAAGTTTTGGATCAAGATGATCTTTGGTTTTTCCCTTCATCTGGGTCTTTATGACTAAACCAACATATTGGATGTCAAATAAACAGTACAGTGGGCCTTAGAAGGACTTTAATGATGGATATCCAATCACCATTGTTTTCCTGTGATGTGGTCCATATGAGATTTATATCCCTCTCATTTTTTGGATCAACCCCTAAAATTATATGTAAAAATAGATTAACGGAATGGATGAAACACATTCATCGTGGTGGGGCCCACAGAGTACCGACCACCACCACCACCGGGCTGGTGGTGGGGGGAGTAGCCAATCCACTTTCATTTCCATTTGGGATTCAGTGCCACATTGAGCAGTGGGACTCGCTATTGAAGTGATGTCACCTATTTATATGGGTCCCACAATGATATATGTTTTGTATCCACACCGTCCATCCATTTGGAGAGATCATTTTAGGGCATGAGCCAATGAATGAATCAATCCAAAACTCGAGTGGACTCCGCCACAGAAAATAGTGGAGAGAGTCATGCCCACCATTTATTATGACTGAATCCAATCCAAACCTCGTCACTTTGTCTACTGAACCCCGTCGCTTTGTACTTCAACCCCGTCACTTTATCTACTGAACCCTGTCACTTTGTTTTGCAACCTCGCCACTTTGTCTAGTGAACCCCGTCGCTTTGTATTATAACCCCGTCACTTTGTCTACTGAACCCTGTCACTTTATACTACAACCCCGTTACTTTGTCTACTGAATTCCATCACTTTGTACTGCAACATCGTCACATTATCTACTATACCCCGTCACTTTGTGCTACAACCTCGTCACTTTGTCTACTGTACCCCTGTTATTTTGTGCTGCAACCTCGTCACTTTGTTTAGTGAACCCCGTCACTTTGTACCGTAACCCCGTCACTTTGTACTGCAACCCCGTCACTTTGTTTACTGAACCCCTCACTTTGTACCATAACCCCGTCACTTTGTCTACTAAACTCCGTCACTTTGTACTGCAACATCGTCACTTTGTCTAATGTACCCCGTCATTTTATGCTACAACCTCGTCACTTTGTCTACTATACCCCGTCACTGTGTGCTGCAATCTCGTTACTTTGTCTAGTGAACCCCGTCACTTTGTACTGCAACCTCGTCACTTTTTCTATTGAACCTCATCATTTTGTACTGCAACCTCCTCACTTTGTCTACTGTACCCCGTCACTTTATATTACAACCCCATCACTTTGTCTACTGAACTCCGTCACTTTGTACTATAACTTCGTCACTTTGTCTAGTGAACCCCATCACTTTGTACTACAACCTCGTCACTTTGTCTGGTGGACCCCGTCACTTTGTACTACAATCCCGTCACTTTGTCTAATGAACCCCATCACTTTGTCATGAACCAGTCACTTTGTCTCATCGAACCCCATCACTTTGTATTGACATTGTCACTTTGTCTACTATACCCGTCACTTTGTTTATCGAACCCCATCACTTCAGACTTGCAACATCGTCACTTTGTCATCAGTACTCGGGTCACTTGTCAGGTCGCAACCTCGTTATTTTAGAAGTACCCGTCACTTTGTGATGGAGATTTACTAGACAAAGTGATGGGGTTAAGTAGGGTTACTGGACAAAGTGATGGGGTTAAGTATGGTTACTGGACAAAGTGACGGGTACAGTAGACAAAGTGACGAGGTTGCAGCACAAAGTGACTGGGTACAGTAGACAAAGTGACGATGTTGCCGTACAAAGTGATGGGGTTCAGTAGACAAAGTGACGAGGTTGCAGTAAAAAGTGACGGGGTTGCAGTACAAAGTGATAGGGTTCACTAGACAAAGTGACGAGGTTCAGTATACAAAGTGACGGGGGTTTCAGTACAAAGTGACGAGGTTGCAGTATAAAGTAACGGCGTTCAGTAGACAAAGTGACGGGGTTCACTAGACAAAGTGACGAGATCGGCAAAGATAAAGTGACGGGTACAGTAGAGAGACAAAATGACGAGGTTGTAGCATAAAGTGACGGGGTACAATAGACAAAGTGATGATGTTGCAGTACAAAGTAACGGAGTTCAGTAGACAAAGTGACGGGGTTGCAGTACAAAGTGACGGGGTTTACTAGACAAAGTGATGGGGTTTAGTAGACAAAGTGACGAGGTTTGGATTGGATTCAGTCGTAATAAATGGTGGGCGTGACTCTCTCCACTGTTTTCTGTGGTGGGGTCCACTCGAGTTTTGGATCTGATTCATTCTTTGGTTCATGCCCTAAAATGATCTCTCCAAATGGATGGATGGTGTAGATACAAAACATACATCATAGTGGGACCCATATAAATGGGTGACATCACTTCCCTACCATGATGTATGTGTTTCATCCATTCCGTTAATCTATTTTTAGATATAATTTTAGGAGTTGATTCCAAAAGTGAGAGGGATATAAATCTCATATGGACCACACCACAGGAAAACAATGGTGATTGGTATCCATCATTAAAGTCCTCCTAAGGCCCACCGTACCATTTATTTGACATCCAATCCGTTGGTTTGGTCATAAAGACCCAGGTGAAGGGAAAAATCAAAGATCAGCTTGATCCAAAACTTTTATGCATGGTCCCTAAAAAGTTTTTAATGGTCAACGTTCATTCAACACTGTTTCATGTAATGTGGTCCACTTAAGATTGGGTTATACCTCATTTTTGGTCTCAGACCATAAAATGATCTAGGAAAATAAATGGACGGCATGGATGAAACACATACATCATGGTGGGCTCACATAGTACCAAGTGGCACGGGAGTAGCTAGTCCGTTTCCAATGGAAACCGTGGACGCGGATTCACCGGGGAAAGCCTTTTGCATGAAGTTCCAGCACTGGGATGTATGGTTGGGTCCACCATAATGTTTATAAGAATTTCAATCCATTCATCTATTTTTAGAGCTCATTTTAAGACATGTAACCAAAAATTAGGATGATCAAAAACTCAACTGCGCCATACAAGATGAAACAGTGGAGAAAGAAATTGCTACAGTTGAAGCCTTCCTAGGCGTCTTGATGTTTATATACCATCCAAATTGCTTATAAAGTCATTTTTACTAGGATGAAGTGAAAACACCAAAATATTAGACCGATGCAAAACTTTTGTGGCCATATAAATATTTCAACGGTGGACACTAAATCCCCACTGTTTCCTCTCGTGTGGCCCATTTGAGTTTTGTATACACCTTAGTTTTGGTATTATGTCCTAAAATGATATCTAAAAATGGATGAACGGATTGGATTTATCACAAACATCACGGTGGGCCCATCCGAAATCCTTGCCTAAGATCTTACTGTAAAAGGCTTTGGCAGGAAATCCGCATTCCCCGTTCGAATTGTGTACTGGTCTTATCGTACTGAGTAAACTCTATTGGGCCCACTGTGAATTCATGTGGTTTATCCACGCCGTCCATCCATATTTTCAGATCATTTTAGAAGTTGAGCCCAAAACTGACGTATATCGAAAGCTCAAGTAGACCATACCAAAGGAAACAATGGAAGTATTGATTTTCACCATTGAAGTGTTTCTAAGCTCCCAATGATTTTTATTTTTCATCCAAACTGTTCATAAGATCACAAAGACATGGATGAATGGAAAAAACAAATATCATCTTGATATAAAACTTCCGTGGGCCCCAAAAACTTTTCAACGGTAGAATTCAATTCACACTGTTTCAGGTGGTGTGGTCCACTTGATCTTTGGATATGATTAATTTTTGTTGTAAAACCCTAAAATTAGATGATAAAAGAGATGGTTGGAGTTGATACAATGCACGAGTAACAATAACGGTGTGCTCCACAGACTTTACTCATTACGTTTACTGTATTGAGGTACTCTATGCGCAAACCGCTTCCGTTTAGCCTCCGTTATAGTTTTTATTAAATTTACTTTTTTAAATATATTTAAAAAATTAATGACATGGCACTTACAGTGACGTGGACCAATGAAAACGCTGGAGGCAGGGAGTTCCTGCCTCCGGGAGGCAAAGGATCCGCACTCTTGATTCAAATAGACTAAAGGGACCTACTCTCCCTGCATTCATAAAACATCTCTCTCTCTCTCTCTGTTCCTGAAACGCAATGGATCCTCAAGAGAATCCACCACTGCCATCCAACCGTCCACCATCAACGATCCTACCAAGGCTAGAGTTCGCCCACAGCCTCTGTATCTCTATCTTCGGATGCATCATTTACGCTCGCTACTGCCACAATCCTGGCAACATCATCTTGACCACAAGCGGTGTGATCATCGCAGCCACTCATTGGGCTAACATGATGGTCTGAGGTGCATCAAGGATCTTCTCATCTGCGACCCATCATGATCATCCACCCTCTATTGCTCAAGAAGAAGACGTCACTACGGTCCATGATCATGCACCCTCCATCGATCAACAAGGAGACGTCGACGATCCAGTCCATGATCATGCGCCCTCCATTGATCAAGAAGGAGATGTTGCTCCGGTCTATGATCATGCATCCTCCTCCGTTGTTGTGGTCTATAGTCAAGAAGGACGAGAATGCATGATCATGGACTGGAGCAACGGAGGAGGATGCATGATCATGGATCGGAGTGATGGAGGGTGGATGATCATGATGGGTCGTAGGTCGGAAGATTCTTGATGCGCCTCGGAACATCATGATAGCCCAATGGGAAGCTGCGATGATCACACCAACTGCGGTCAAGATGTTGTTCTCGCCGAGGGTGGAAATGACCCATCCCAAGAAAGACATAAAGCCGCTGCTGAAGAATTCCAGACGTGATGGCCAGTTTGATGGTGGTGGTGGGTTCTCTTGAGGATCCATGGCGTTTAAGAGATAGAGAGGCTTTGAGAATGCTTGGAGAGGAGGACGTTCTTGGATCTTTATTGGAATCGACTATGATTCTCTTGCGAGTTTACTTACAGGGCTGCCTTTTTTACTTGCGCTAGTATGATTGGAGATTATCATCCCAA
Source organism: Magnolia changhungtana (assembly GCA_030180095.1). Lineage (NCBI taxonomy): Eukaryota > Viridiplantae > Streptophyta > Magnoliopsida > Magnoliales > Magnoliaceae > Magnolia > Magnolia changhungtana. The sequence goes on from JASAUF010000662.1 coordinate 11,478,401, forward strand.
TTGCGCTGCTTGATACACACTTATGACGAATCTGGGCAACTTATCAGGAGTATCGTGCATATGTGCTGGTAGGTGAATCAAGACAGTTCCGATTATCAGCTGCGCCACACTTGTATGACAGAAATTTACCGGTGGAACAAAAAAAAAAAAAGACCAACCATCCCTGTTCATTCGAACGCGGTTTGGCTGTTAACGCTATGTGTCAACCTCCGTGGGACCTACCATAATATACATATTTTATCCACACGGTTCATCCATTTTTTTCCGCTTATTTTAGAATACGAGACCAAAAATGAGGTAGATCCAAAGCTCGATTGGACCACACTACAGGAAACAGTGGGGATTGATTGCTTACAGTTGAAAACTTCTTGGAGGCTATAAAAGTTTCGGATCTAAATGATACTTGTGTTTTCCCTTCATCCTGTCCGTGTGACTTTACGAACATTTGGATGATAAATAAAAATCAATGTGAGCCTATGAAGGTTTCAATGGTGGACATCATTTTTCCCTTTCTTTCCATGGTGTGGTCCACTTGAGCTTTGGATATGTCTCATTTTAGGGTTGATGCGGTAAAATGAGCCGAGAAATTGATGAACGATATGGATAAAATACATACATCATGGTAGAGCCCATAGAGATTTGACACCAGATACCTGGCTGGTCTTGGGTCATCAGCCAAACCCGTCCTGTAAAAGTACACGTGTGGCCACGATCTATATTGGCACGTGTGCCCTCATCTTCATTCTATCGGAGCACGGATATTGTCAATATCTCGAGTAGGACAATATCTCGAGTAGAGTTAAATCCCCAGCTTTTCATAGGGGCCAAAAATGAGGCTTTCATCAGTGGACCCGTGCACTCACGCGAATCTGGCCCGTCTAGACACCGTTGGGTCCATTTTAGATACTGATTTTCAAAATAATACTCTTGAATGGTCGTCGATGTGTAGTGTAGTTTTATAATAATACATCAGGAAAGCTAGCCTTAGTTTTAGAATAATAGTTTAAACATATGCTGTTTTTTGTCCATGGCCAAAAGATAGGGAGCTCTATGGAAAATCCTTTATTTAGGCACTCATGTGTCATGCATGCCCAGGACATTCTTACGGCGTGTTTGATGTTTTAGTGGCTGTATAAATACCCTTGAAATGGGTTTTTATAGGAACCTCCTCTCCCTACATTCATAAAATATCTCTCTTTGTTCTTGAAACGCCAGCCATTCAACTGTCCAGCATTAACGATCCTACTAAGGCTAGAGTTCGCCCACAGCCGATCCGCAAGAGATTCCACCACCGCCATCCAACCGTCCAACATCAACAATCCTAGTAAGGCTAGAGTTCGCCCACGACCTCAGTATCTCTATCTTCGGATGCATCATTTATGCTCGCTACTGCCACAGGCAGTGCGATCATTGCAGCCATTCATGGGGCTATCATGATGGTCCGAGACACATCAAGGATCTTCCGATCTGCGACCCATCATGATCATCTACCCTCTATCACTCAAGAAGAAGACGTCGCTACGGTTCATGATCATGCACCCTCCATCGATCAACAAGGAGACATCGACGATCCGGTGTTGTTGTCTCCTTGTTGATCGATGGAAGGTGCATGATCATGTACCGTAGTGACGTCTTCTTCTTGAGTGATAGAGGGTGGATGATCGTGATAGGTCGCAGATCGGAAGATCCTTGATGAGCCTCGGACCATCATGATAGCCCAAAGAGTGGCTGCGATGATCACACCGCCTATTGTTAAGATGATGTTGCCAGGATTGTGGCTGTAGCGAGCGGAAATGATGCATACGAAGATAGAGATACAGAGGCCGTGGACGAATTCTAGCCTTGTAGGATCGTTGATGGTGGACGGTTGGATGGCGGTGGTGGATTTTCTTGAGGATCCATGGTATCTATAGAAAGCAGCGATGACCACATCTGGCATCTTGATTCTTGACTCATCTCGGAGGATTCCAACGGAGGAGGATGCGTGATTATGGACCGGAGCAATGGAGGAGGATGCATTCTCATGCCAATTGCGCTACTTGAGACACGTGTGACAAATCTGGGCAACTCATCAGGAGCATCGTGCATATGTGCTGGTAGGTAAATCAAGACAGTTCGATTATCAGCTGGGCCACACTTGTATGACAAATTCACCGGTGGAAAAAAAAAAAAAAACAGTGGACAGAAAATGACCAACCATCCATGTTCATTCGAACGTGGTTTGGCTGTTAACCCTGTGTGTCAACCTCCGCGGGACCTACATAACATACGTATTTTATACCCACCGTGCATCCATTTTTTCAGCTTATTTTAGAATATAAGACCAAAAATGTGGTAGATCCAAAGCTCAATTGGACCACACTACATGAAACAGAGTGGGATTGCATGCTTACCGTTGAAAACTTTTTAGAATAAAAGTTTCGGATCCAGCTGATACTTGCGTTTTCCCTTCACCCATGATGTCCGTGTAACTTTACAGGCATTTGGATGATAAATAAAAAACAATGTGAGCCGATGAAGGTTTCAACGGTGGACATCATTCTCCCCGTTCTTTCCTATGGTGTGGTCCACTTGAGCTTTGGATATGTCTCATTTTGGGGTTGATGCAATAAAATGACCTGAGAAACTGATGAACGATGTGGATAAAATACATAAATCATGGTGGAGCCCATAGAGATTTGACACCAGATAGCTGGCTGGTCTTGGTTAATCATCCAAACCGCGTCCTGTAAAAGTACACGTGTGGCCACGATCCATATTGGCACGTGTGCCCTCATCTTCATTCTATCGGAGCACGGATATTGTCAATATCTCGAGTAGAATTAGATCCCCAGCTTTTCATCGGGGCCAAAAATGAGGCTTTCATCAGTGGACCGACGCACTCGCGGGAATCTGGGCCGTCTAGACACCGTTGGGTCCATTTTAGATACTAGTTTTCAAAATAATACTCTTGAATGGTCGTCAATGTGAGCCTACTTACTTTAATCTAATCCATTCATATGGTGTGGCTGTGGGCCTACTTACTTTAATCTAATCCATTCATATGGTGTGGCCCACCCATTGCTGATGGGAAAAAGAAGGCTGGGGTGAGAGAGTCTCGAACTCTCGACCTCAGGATAACTCAGCAAGCTATGAGACCTACGCGCTAGCCAACTGCGCCACCACCCCGTTGTGTTTGAAAGCAAGGAAAATATTAATAGAATATTAGTGTGTGTGTATACATATATAAGGTTAAGCCATGGAACCCTGTTTCTTACTTTCTTAGGTGAACGTTTGTTGGACGGCTAAAAATTAATATAATCAACGGTCCAATTTCAACAACAGATGTCTACTAATCGGGTCGACCAATCTAATTGTGGAGGAAGCGGATTGCGTGCAGCTCCCGTCTCCGTAGATCCCTGGGTGCACGACGTGGCCAAGCTCTATGGGGCCACTGTGATTTACGTGTTTTATCTACGCCATCCGTTCGTTTTGCCAGCTCATTTCATGGCATGAGACACAAAAATAAGGCAGATAAAAAGCTCAAGTGGATCACACCACAGGAAATAGTGAGGATTAAATGCCGGCGGTTGAAATCTTTTTAAGGGGCCATTGAAGTTATGGATCAAGCTGATATTTGTGTTTTCCATTCATCCAGGCATTTTTGACATTATGAATGGGTTGGATAGAAAATAAACACCACAGTCAGCTCTTAGGAGGTTTCAATGGTGGACATCGTTATCTCAATTGTTTCTTGTGGTGTGGTTCACTTAAGCTTTGGATCTTCCTCATCTTTCGGCTCATGCACCAAAATGAACTGGCAAGACAAATTACAGCCGGGATGAAGCACATACGTCACAGTGGCCCCACAGAGCTTGGGCCACGTCGTGCAACAGGGATACCCCTGTACAGGTGCTGCAGTCACTCCAGATCCCTAACAATTACATCTTTAACTATTTATTTTATTGTCCATCAATCCTACCAATTCGTATATGGTACACATGTGATCTGGACCGTTCATTACTTGCGCCAGCCGTGTACGTCCAAACCCACAGCCGTAGGATGATAGCCCGCCCTTGTAGATCTTCTGCACTCTCAGCCCATTGAAACCTCCCATCAGCCACACTTTCATCCATTCGTTTCGAATAATCAAAAGCCCATCCACACTACAAGAAAATAGGCCTTTAGCTACAATTTTTTAGCCTCATTTGAAAAAATGGAGGCTAAATGTGTTTTTAGCCTCGGTTGATAAGGAACTAAAGTTAAAAGTTCATTTTTCACCTCAGTTGCTAAGGAACCGAGGCTAAAAGTTTACTTTTTAGCCTTAGTTTCATTGGAACCTACTTTTTAGCCTCAGTTGCATAGGAACCGAGGCAAAAAGTCTACTATTTTGCCTCTGTGACATAGGAACCGATGCGAAAAGTCTACTTTTTAGCCTCAATTGCATAGGAACCGAGGCCAAAAGTACTAAAAGTCTACTATTTTGCCTCAATTGCATATGAACTGAGGCGAAAAGTCTACTTTTTAGCCTCAGTTGCATAGGAACCGAAGCCGAAAGTCTACTTTTCAGCCTCAGTTGCATAGGAACCGAGGCCAAAAGTCTACTTTTTAGCTTCAGTTGTATAGGAACCGAGGCCAAATGTCTACTTTTTCTACTATTTTGCCTCAATTACATAGGAACCGAGGCCAAAAGTTTACTTTTTAAGCCTCGGTTGTATATGAACCGAGGCCCAAAGTCTACTTTTTAGCATCAGTTGTATAAGAACTGAGGCCAAAGTCTACTTTTTAGCCTCAGTTGCATATGAACAGAGGCCAAAGTCTACTTTTTAGCCTCAGTTGCATATGAACAGAGGCCAAAAGTCTACTTTTTAGCCTCAGTTGCATAGGAACCGAGGCCAAAAGTCTACTTTTTAGCCTCAATTGCATAGGAACCGAGGTTAAAAGTCTACTTTTTAGCCTCAGTTGCATAGGAACTGAGGCTAAAAGTCTACTTTTTTGCCTCAATTGTATGGGAACCGGAGCTAAAAGTCTATTATTTTGCCTCAATTGCATAGGAATCGAGACTAAAAGTCTATTTTGCAAATGTTGATATGACACGACCTGATTTTTGGGCTAAAGAGATTTTGGGTCCCACCATGGTTTTCTGTTTGCAGGTTGAAGATGTGTTTGGCATCGTGGCCACTAAATCAATGGTCCCTATCATCTCATTAAAGAATTTTGTCGCTTTGAAGTATGACTTGTCAGGTCTCTAGTTAGGGGTGGAAATGGGCTGGGCCCACCTAATGAGTCACTGGACAAGATGGTCATATGTTCAAAATTGGAACTTATGATGCAAGTTTAGATTTTCGCCTTTGGTGGGACACAATCGCCTCTGTTTCCCTGTTTCCCTGTTAAACAATCTCTGTTTCCTTGTTACATAAGGTCCTTCCGTCTATCCAATTTCATTTGTAGAAAATCTAAAATCCCTGTTTTCTTTTTCTTCTTTTGGTGTTACAGGTACAGATCATTCATCAGTTCAGATATTCAGAAAAGATTTTTATCAAGAGATTCGACTGAGGAATTGTAAGGTAATGTACAATAGAATCAATCCCGCGTTTTTCCTCTTTCAATTGAAAACTGTTTGAATTTAGATCAATCTCCGACCAGTTAATAGTGAGCGATATAGGAAAAAAAAACACAGGCTGGTCGCCTGGTCCAATGATCAAGTGGGCTATGCTCCATGCAAAACAGGCCCATGATTTGGATGGTCTGGATTGATGTACTAGACTGTTTGGATTTGATTGGCTGTACTAGACTGTTTGGATTTATTATGTTTAAATGTTGGCTATGCTCCATCAATTGTTTGGATTGATGTACTAGACCATTTGGATATGCTCCAACCTGACTAGCATCTATGGAGAGGGGTTTAGGCTTAGTGATAGGTGACTGAGATGGTCACCTTGTAGTGAGTTTGTATCAGTAATCATAATAGAAAGAGTGGCCCAACCTTTCCATAAGTCATTCCTTTTTCTTTATTCTTCAGTAATTGGAGTTAGTTGCGTCTGAGTATTTCATTCCCAATGGAGTTCTATTCATAGGCATAAATACTCACATGCTTGCATTGGTTCACATTAGCCTCCGTTTCTTTTGCAGATCAAAGCATACATCTTTTGCTCAATCAGTCTATACCCTGAACGCTGTAATTTCATCTCATAAGGGCAATAAAGCCTTTACGAGATGATGGTCTTGACACTAATATCATGGCTTTTGAAGAACTGTGGTTTGATCTTTGTACTTGCATGGACTTGGATGTTGTATTTTTGAGGAAGATGTTCTTTAAAAATCTAGTGGGGTCATAATCCAATACCAACTGCAGGTTTTTTGAGCGAAGATAGGGCATTTGATGTCCATAAATTTTGTCAATACTTCTATATTTGATTGAACCAACCAATCCACAACAATCATAGCTAACTTCTACATAAATGTGCCAATCCCAAAAAAGGAGGTAAAAAAATATAGTTAGACGTGTGTAGGTGTCAAAAACAGATGCAAGATGTCAGACACACCTACCTCCATAACCCAACTCATAAACATGTCACCATGACCCATCTAATGAATGGTTTAGAACTTCCACATATATTCCACACTGGCATGCAGTTATGAACCATATCAAATATCTCTTGATCCAGGTTGTTCTCTCACTGTCTTTTTTTTTTTTTTTTTTTTGTGTGTGTGTGTGTGTTTGCCTTCTAAATTTTAGAATGGGCTCAACAGATATGAATTGTAATTGCAATTCAGTTATACAGTGCATCTGATTGCACCAGTGTAGTGCAGTATTTGGAGGCGTTTTCATAAAATTGTTTATACCACACTTCACCCATAAACAATGATACTTTGATATGAGAGTGTAAAGTAAAATAACCAAAGCACCTATAACATGGGTTTCATTTCTCTTCCACACCGAACAAAAAGAGCTGTAGCTTCTGTTTTCTATCCTACACTGAACAACAAGAGCCATGTGTATATATGGTTTTTTGTTCCATGATTGTTGTTAGAAAATTTGATTGGATACACCGAAAATCACAAAATAAATAATTGAAAATTAACAATTTCACTAGGCTGAATCACGTATAAAATACGCTGTCCTTAAAGCGTGATTCGTCCCCTTATCACTGTTGATGGGTTACAGACGAATTGCCTCCAGGATAAGACAAGCCTTATCTGGATCCAGCGTGCAGCAATCACGATAGGTCCACTATGGAACAGTTTTAACGCAGTAGATTTCTTCTGACAGATTTAGACGGTAGAGATGATCACAGTGTTCTAAAAGGAGCTATGGACTGTATTTGATTTGATGGGAGAGATGGTATGTTGAGATGATGAAATCGGACTGGAATGGTCCAGTTTATATAGGCCTCAGGTTTAGACCCGTTGTTGTGTGGTATTCAATGGTCCAGAACGTTTGAAAAACGTTTCTGGCCGTTGTCCATTAATTCCAGACATTTCTGGTCATTAGATCAGAAGATCTGACCGTTAGATCATCCTGGCCCGTCCATTTTCGGATCGTTTGGCTTTCAAGGCAGAGAGCCGTTTTTAGAAACGGCTGGACGTTTCGGATTCTAGATCCGACCGTTCTCATTCACCTATAAAAACCCAGGCTCATTTCAGATCCACACTGCGATGCGGACGTGCGAAGTGCAAAGTGCGCCATCTAGCACCACTACAGCCACACTGCCTCACTGCCCACTCCCGTGCCCGAGCTCGCGCGCGTACGTGCGTTCGTGTGTTCCAGTGCTTCGCACTAGAACACGCAACCCAAGTTTCATCTCCTCCAAAAAGCTCCAAGTAAGAATACCCTTCACAACATCTCATATAAACCACAAAACTTTCTTTTACATTTCTGATGTGGGACAAAGCACACACACCGCACTTTTTAATTCAAAAAATTCAAAAAACGTTTTGGCGGGAAAATCCTGAAATTTTGAAAATTCGAATTTTTGTTTTTTATTATTGTTAAAAACCACTAATTTTTCAACAATCATCTCTGATATCCTGTTTATACTACAGCTTTTATTTGCCATCAAGCTTCAAAGCTAGGTCACATAGTACAGTTCAAGAGTACATTAAAGGTGCATTTGGATGTACCACCAAATCGCAGTTGGATGTTTTTCCATCCACTTCCGCTGGCCCACTTATGCAACAACAAAAAGATTAAAATTGTTGTAATTGCCTGTTTTTTGTTGATCTTATAAACCATGGAGCTGTTCGTGATTCATGGTTCTGCCACTGTTTTGGTTATTAATTCTTTAATGATACTGTTCTGCCAGCTCTTGCTGATAAGAATGTTTTAACAGGTGCTCCACTTCCAAGAGGTCAGGTGCTTGCTAAAAGGGCGGTTGAACCCAATGGTGATCACATAGAGGATAAACCAATAAGTTCCTCAGACTTTTTACTCTTGGATGTCATAAGACAAAAATCATACCATCTGCTCATTCGCATGGAAATAAGTTTTATGTAAGCTAATTGCATAAAAAAGCAGTGTTTTGTGAAGGTGTGGGTTAGTAGTTTCAATGATGGGTGGATCGTCTCCACATTTCCTTGTTGGGACCGGAATGGATTGCGCCTCGGTCACTTTTACATCACACATAGTGGACGTGTGATCATGGCCAGTGAGGTTTGTGTTGTAGACATCTGCTAGAAGATGTGGCCAGGAAAGGAAGACTTAACCCTGGAATGATGCTACGGGTAGATTTTGAGAATCATATTGTTGTTGATGATGAGGCCTTGAAGCAGCAGTACTCTCTAGACAGAAAATAGAACTTGAGGATATCACAAATTCTGTTCCTGAAGCTGATAGAGTCCCACCTACCATATCTGGAACAGTGCCTGTGAGTTCAATATCTTGTCTCATGTAGTTTTTCTCTTTGCATTCTGATTTTAAGAAGTTCTGAGCATGGCATGGTCGTAACTGCCATTTTTATTTATACTTTAGGTATATCGACATGATGATAATAACATGGAAAACATGGGAATTCATGGATTGTTGGCTCCATTGAAGGCTTTTGGGTAAGTAGTTTCAGACCTTTTCTATGCTGTTTTCTTGCTCATCTATGAAAAATGAAATAAATCATTGAGTTTCCTTATTCGGATACACTGTAGAAGCCCTGGAGACGTTGTTGTTGCCTATGGCAAAAGATGGTACTGAGACTTGGCTCAATGGGAAATGATGCTCCTTTGGTTGTGATGTCCAACAGAGAGAAACTTACATTTGAGTATTTCAAGCAAATGTTTGCTCAGGTTACAAACCCACTAATTGATCCGATCTGAGAGAAAATAGTCACGTGGAAGGGGACCTTACTGAAACAGTTCATGTGGAAGGCTATGTGGCAGTTTATTTGTTTTAAAAACTTTAAATAGACCATTAATTGTTTTGTTGGTATTGTGCTGATTGTGGTCTTGATGGATGTTAAATGGGTGAAACATGCACAGGTTCAATCATTGGCTGATTATAATATTGTTAGCTTTTATTTATAGAAACTAGATTTAGCCTTGGTTATTGATAAATGATGTTAAAAATTGAATTTAGCCTCAGTTGATGCCAAAAAAGCTGAATCTATCTTTAGTCTCAGTTTTGCCTTAGTTACCTACACTGATACTACAACTCCCATGGCTAAAGGGTTTAGCCTCCGTTGTTAAGAACTGAGGTTAAAAATAGATTTAGTTTCAATTGGAGGCAACTGAGGCTAAAATTTGAATTTAGTCTCAGTTGGAAACAATAGAGGCTAAAATTTTGATTTAGCCCCATTGCAAGAAAACTGAAGCTAAAAAGGTGCTTTTAGCTTTACTTAAAGAACTGAGGCTATGAAAGTCATTTTAGCCTGGTTGCTAAAACTGAGGCTAAAGCCTTTAGCCACGGGGGTTTCAACCTCAGTCTAGATAACTGAGGCTAAAGGCTTTAGCCTCAGTTTTTAACCTTTTTAGCCACAGTTTTAAACCGAGGCTAAAGCCCCCTTTTCTTATAGTCCAACTGGTATCCAAGCTCATCCAACCCAGTTTGACTCTCGTGAGCACAATCCATCCATGGAAGGGTCCAACAAATGAATGGCCCAAACCTCATAAACGAAGTACAGGATTGGATTAGCCGTTAGATGTCCACCATTGCCTAAACTACCAGACAGGATATAACGTTTATTGGCCGTTAGTTTTTTCTTGCATAGCTGGCTAAAGGCGAATCAGTTCTTAAGAGACCCAGGTCATGCTTCAGTAGATTTGGAGTCTGATACAACTGTTGAGAAAATATTAAGGAAATCATATTTGAAAAGAATTCTTATGTTTCCTTAAAATAATAATTAAAAAATAGCTACTTTTGGTTCCTTTAATGGGATATGGATAAAGACTTTATAAGATCTTGATATTTTAGACATTACCGTAAATCCAAAACACCTACACACGTGCATGATATCTGTTTCTGTTTCTGTTCCAATGATTAAGCTGATTTTCAGTGCAAAGTTCAATCATAGCTTTTAGTTGTTAGCACATGTCAACTAACAAACAACCAAAATTGTGTCCGACCAAGATATGTTATGGTCTTGGTACTTTTGGATTATCGCCCAACACATGGACAGTTTGGAATTGCAACTCACGAACAGTGTGGCCCACTCAGATACTTGATAGTCCTAATGTATAAGGCATGGTACCTTTAGACCGCAGGTGAAAAAACTGCATCTGTATTTTTCTTTTAAATGACCGTGTCCCAACAACTGCACAGACCCCTTGCAAATTCAAAATTAAATGATTTTACTGCACCCACTTTTTTTTCCATTAAAATTTTCAACTAGTTGAGATAAGTCACATGTTATTTTGTGAAGAACTTGCAAATTACAAACTTGTAGACAATTAAAAGACTACCAATGGGGAGAAATATATTTTTCTGAAAACTTCCCAGACTTGTTTAGAGAGTAAGATCTGGCAACCATGGTTCTAGAGCAGGCCCCACTTTCATTTCTTTAGCTAATTGAATGTGAGAGCAGTTTGGCTAGGAATACAATCTCTACATGGACAAATCCAATGCCACAAAACTTTCCAGCCTCACCAATGCTCTTCTTCTTTCTTTCTTCTTTGCCTCTTCCCAGGGAACCATTTCTATTTGCCTCTGTTGAATAAGAACCATAAAATAGCAGCACAACGCGAAGAAGAAACAGACATGCTAGGGAGAAGAGCTCGTTAGCAGTTGGACCTGACAAAGAAACTGAACCATCCCCAGCTGAGTTCACCTGCCCGTTGATGGGTCTTTCGTTACATGAACCCTTTCCAACAACATGTTCCTCAGGGATTTAATTCAAATCTCAAGACCTCATGTTGCTGCCATATCCAACATATAGATTGTAACATTTTTATGGAATTTGGATTCCCAAACCACAAAATGTCAAATTTGAAGATAAGGTGGAAGGGACAAACAGAAAGAAAAGATTTCCGTCCACATGAAACCTAATGTTGTCCGACCAGCAGCACAAGCATTTTCATTACACATAGGTTTCTAATTCCGGTCCCTAGGTGAGACATCCATCTCCAACAAACCAAAAAAAGAAAAAGAAAGTATAAGGCCTCAGCTTTAGCCTCAACAAGCAAATTTGCAGTCTGGGTGAAGGGAAAGCCTAGACAGTGACTAGCAAGGGAGGATCCTCGTTGAGTTTCTAACAAATGTGTTTGACCTCCATTCACAAAAGTAAGAAAATCATAACCGTGTTTGGCCTCCATTCACAAAAGTAAGAAAATCATAACTGTTTTGGCCCCCCCTTACACGAAAGTACAAAAGTCATAATCCACATGCATAGTATGATAAATGGGCCATTTGAAATATCAGCACGGATTATATGGTTTCTTGAAGTGCTGCTTAGACATCAACATTGCACCCAACTCAGAGAGTTTTTAAAATAAAAATAAAAATTACAATGTATTCCTCCTCCAATTAATCGAATTATCATAAATGTAATTACATGATAAGGTCATGTACAATGACAGTGGCATGTTGGTCAAATTCGCAAAAACATAGCTTGGCCATTTCCCCACCATCACGATCAGGCTTCTGTTTTAATGTGTGCAGTAGTGCAAACAAAAAATCGGGACCAAAAAAAAAAAAAACAAAAAACTTTCTTTTGCTGTGTGGACTGTATTAACTTTAATCATATGCTCGTTTACCAAGATGGACGACCAGAATAGGTCATAGATGACTTAGAAGTTAGAACCAAAAACTCATGAGCAAGACGTGCAAATATTCTCAAAACTCTCGTGACAGAGCCATGTGGACATTTTGTTGACGAGCACAGAATCCAAAATAATCCTCATAAGCAAGTCCCATTTCCAACCATCAAGCCATTAATCCTCCTTCCACTTGTTGACGTATCTGAGGAAAGCTGCAGTAGGATTGTCCCTCGGTTGAGCCTGGACACGTGTTGACCTCCTAAGCACAGCCTGCTCCAATGCAATCCTCTGAGAAATGTCCTTTGACCTCTTCTGCAATGCTGAACTGCAGAAAACCAAAATGACAGGCATGGATAGTTAAAAAAGATATAAAAATGAGTTTGTGGTTTACACGTCTTCTAAGTCCATGTTTCGAAACCATGGATTCCATGCCAGAAAATGGAAAAGGAAAAGGGTTTTCCTCTTATTTGTATTGTTTGGATAGCAAAGAAAGGGTGGATTCCACCAAGCAATCATTCCTTTTCCATAGTTTGATTCTTGGCATAGGAAACTAGGTGAGTATTGGGAGAGGAATATGAGATATCCACTTTCTGTCTGAACAAGAACTCAAAACTGAATCCATGTTTCAATAGTTCTGATATTAATCATCATTTCATAATTATCTTTGTTTCCCCTTCTTTTCCCTTGGATTCCCACATATCCAAACATGCCCTAAATTTAAATATGGAAAGGAAGAGCTAACCCTGACTGGAATGTTGTAACTGATGTTTGATTCTCCAAAATATTATAAGAAAGACCATTCCAAGTTACCAAATCAAAGTACACGAACCAATGATATCAAAATACAGGAGCCATCCATATATAATAGATATTCCCACATGCAGATGTGCACACAAGAAATCAAATAAGACCTTGTTGTAACCTATGAAATACAGACACTTTAAAACAGAAAAGCATCCACAATTCCACATGGTACACAAATTTGAAGTATGAAATAATGGGTAGGGCCTGTGACTTGCACTTGTCATCAGAGGATCAGACATGAGTACAAGATTAGCTAGCTAAATATAATAAACACATGAAAGGTGCATATGCACGCACACAGAGAAGCGCGGATGCAGAAATGTAGGACGGAGAACTCACGATATTCTACTGTAGTGTTTCTCCAGCTGTTTCTGAAGGGCCATCTCCCTCTCACCTTTTGGATTAAGCGAACCAATGAATGCATCGAGCTGATCAGGAAATTAGAACTAAAATGAGATTGCTGATCAGCATATTATTATATGAAAAAAAAAAAAAAAACAGTATTCCACGGTGTTAGGGATGATGACCTCTTCCTTCGTGGTGTAGCAGCCCCACTGCTTACAGTCGGAACTCTCAATAAAGATCCTCCCATCACATCGGAAAAACCAATACCTGTTGTAGTTCCTGTCTTTTCCTAAAGGATTGGTGCATATATATTGCTTCTCTATCTCCCGTTCAAAATGTTCTTTCTGCGGTAAAGCAATGAAAAACTATGAGAGAGCAGGGTTGACTGGTGAGGGTGGGGGTGGGAGGGAAGTTTAAGTATGTATACCCTCTGTTCTTTAGTATTTTTTTCCTGAGTTTCACTCTCTTTGTCCTTCCTCTTTCGCTTAGCCTTTCTGTGGTCAGTCAGGCTAGATGACTCCTTTGCATTCTCCATGCTGACTCTAGCATCCATCCGCTGATTCAAGATCTCATTCCTTGAGGTTGTGACCGTGTGATTGCTCCTCCTGCAGAAACACCATATCAGGCAAGGAACAACTGCAGGCTTTTTCAAAACATCAAATGATGCAGAACCCAGATCAAAAAGTTCCCAACCGTAAATAGATTTGCATACCCATTTGCTGAACCTTTGTTTCCGTTATATGAAAATTTCTCATTTCCATAAGCAGAAACATTCCCATTACTGTACGAATTGCCTCCCCCATTCTCCAAATCATGTTCATGCATTACTTCCTCAGTTTCAGACTTTGTTTCTTTCAAATGTTGCTGCTCTGTTCTTCTCTTCATAGCATCTTCCAGTGCTTTCTCCCTTTTTCTGGCTCCTAATTCCCGTCGTTGTCCAATATACTCATCCAACTGCTCTCTAATTGCATCAGTTGAAAGGGCCTGAGAGACCAGCTCACTGAGGATTCCCAGCTTAACATGAGGATCCAGAAGACCATAATGCCCCCGTTTTATAGTCCCTATATGACTCGATAATTCTGGTATATCTTCCATCTCTAAGAAGTCACATAAATACTCTGTCCAATTCATCAATGTTATCTGAAATTAGAAGGAAGAAACGTTAAAAAAAATAAAATCAGCCAGCATGAGTAAGATAAATCCAGATATCTATCTATCTATCTATTTATTTATCCATCTATCTATATTTATTAAAGAAGAAAGTCCTGGAGCCAACTTTGTATCTGTAAAACTCAAATAGCAATCTCATTTAAGGATTAACTGAATTTGTCACCTTCGATTTCCGTCTTTTCTTCTTTGTAGCTGTAAAATAGTCGCCTTTGTCTTTAATAAGCAAGCGCAGAATTGCTGAATGTGATTCTGAAATAAGAATCAGGTCGCTATCCTTATGGCAGACTGCATTTTCAAAATCGTCCAGAGAGAATGGCCACAAGTGCAGCAACCTACTAAAAGACGAGCAAAAATCCCAAATCATGAGAAGGTCCCCAAAAGAATCTACTGGCACACAGAAATCCCTTGTTGGAAAAGGGCGATTGGTAAAATCTGGATCATCTGGAGAAGGCTTCACTAGAAGATCATCAATTGGGTATTTAATTGGTTCTTCCTTCGGCTTATCTTCTTCTGCAAGGCAAAGATTTTGTATCATATGTATAGTCAAATTAAAGTTTTTTGTGAATGACTTGGAAGTTGAAAATCTCCAAAGTGAAAACACAAGAAGGACTCTACGCTGAAAAGTTTCATGAGCATTAGATTAACGGCAGAGATGAACTCTATAAAAAACAAAAAAGGCTGAACTCTATAAAATATAAAAGTTGCTTTATTTAACTTATAAACGCATCAATAGGATTGTTTTTTTATTAAATAAACAACCGAGGTAGATGATAATATCAGTGAAAAATATTCTGGAAAATGCAGAACTAATGTTACTTGATAGTGCAGTTCAACCATGGCACCAGAATTAGCTTCAAAATTAACACCGTTGTGATCCTTAACACGTACCTTGTCTTGCTTTTTTCCTCGCAGTCTCTGGGGCATCAGAGCTCATGATTTCTTGTTTTTTTGTTTTCTTCCAGAATTTTCCATTTTCAGCATCCTGAATTTGATGAAAAGCAAGTGAAAATTAAGTTGTTGGACATTCTAGTCAACACGCAAAGTTATAAAAGAATATTACCGAGATGTTATCCCTGCCTGACTTGTTTTCCCGTCTTCGTTCATTGCTGCAAAGACACCCATTGGTGAAAATTTTGTCTCTTAAACCTTCTGGAGGTTCGGTCAAGATCCCATGCTTCCTTGCTAAATTATCGTGTACCACCCATGGAGCACTTTGAGAAGTGGATTCCCTAATAAAAGACTTTAGCAGGTTTCTACTAAATGGAAGCTTTCTCCTTATCAGATTAAGTGCATTTACTGTTGAAACTCCAGTGACTTTCTTATTTTTGTCAAGCCAACCCACTTCATAATGGGTATTATCAGCATCCTCTAAAATTTTCAATATTCTGCAAGGGCAAACAGACTGCTCCTTCCTTCCATACAACTCTTCACCCTCTAACAAATGTCCCTGCAACCTTGTAAATATTGTGCTGATAAGATCTTTCAGCCTAAGGGTGCCTGCCATTAAATTGAAACATGGATGAAATCTTATGAAGCAGACTGAAAATATACAATGGCAGAAAAGCACAAACAAAATAGAAGGAACAGATAGTTAAAAGATATCATTATTAATCAACACCAACTATTCACTTAGAGGTCCGGATAAACCAATAACTGGTAGTTAAGTAATCGAGAAAGCATCAGATAAAGACAAATATCACTTTGTAATTCATCATAGAAAATTTTTCTTCAGGATCGATGGTGAAGAAAAAAACTGCCGGAAACGGCGCGGCAGAATCAAAATCAGCTGGAGGATCCAGAGCATCCGATGGAGCGAGAGCATCTGATGGATCTAGAGCTGAAGAAATCAAAGACGTCGAATCGGAGCAACACGAGTCGAGCAATTGGAAGCAGGTCTTACGCAGAAAGGGGAAACAGCTTTCATCAGTTAAAGCGATTAGGAAGATGGCCTCTTATCCTACCCTCTTCATTAGAGTGTACCCGGAGGGGTGGCTCCCTATCAATATTTCGAGGATCTTTGACCGTGCAGGAGCGGTAATCGACGTTATTGTGCCCAAGGACCGGAGAAACGGGTTTTATAGAGGATTTGCGCTGGTAAGAATGAGTTCGGAAGAGGAACTGGCTAGAGCGGTCAGGATGCTTCATGGCAAGAGATTTGGTGGGGTTCCCATGTTGGTTCAGAGAGCACGGTTTGGTCCAGAACGCAACTCTAACAGAGTTAGAGCTTCCAATCCAAAGGAAATCATGGAAGCCCAGCCCGTTCATCCCCAAAAATATGCTGCTCGATTGGAAGGGTTCTCATTCAAAGACGATTTTCTATCGAAGGTGAATCAGAATCCCTCCACAAGCAGCGATGTTGAAAGAGGAGAAAATCTCGGGTCAAAGAATGAAGATCCTCATGACAAAGGAACGGACTGCATCATCCGCATCAACCAAGAAAGTTTCAATCGCGCTAGAAAGGAGTTGCTGGATACGGTTGTGGTAATAACTAAAGAAGGGGCTTCCATTTCACAAGTCAAGAAATGGATCGATGAATGTTGTGGCTTTCAACCGCAGAATTGTAACATCAAACCTATCGATTACAATGAGCTGTGGATCAAGGTATGCCCTGGTCTAAACCCAAAGATGCTAATTATAGCGGGTCATTTACATTCTGAAGGTCCGGTTGCAAAAGTTCTGACGTGGGAAGATTACTCCATCTTTGGTATGGAAAATGTTTGGATTCTTATTTGGGAAATCCCTCTGGAATGCTGGTACGATGAGTTTTTCATCTCTACGGCAACCAATCTTAGATCCTTTCTAGAGTTGGACCCTAAGACCAAGATTAGAGAGGAAATGGCAGTCATCAGAGTTCGGGTGAGAAGGAAAAAGGGGGTTCCATTGCCATCCCACATCCTGGTTCACGTAGATAACATAGGCAGATCCATCTTCCAATACAAAGAAAGACTAATAATGGTGTATATCCCAGGTGGGGAGATCTGTGGAGGACCAGGGATCTCCCTCCACCCTCATCGGTTGCAGTCGCAGAGGCGAAGGATTACGAAGATTCACGATGCTCCCTCGGACCACGGAGTCCTTCCTCTGCCACTCCAGCTGCTCTCATCGTCGAACACACTAGCAGGAAGACCTTTCGGACTACACGTGTCAGTCATGCAGGAGCCCCTCTCTCTTTTTCTGATGACATCGGTCCTCAAGACATGGAAACATTCACATGTTCGGTGGAGATTAATCCACGCCACCCTCCTACTCTGCTTTCTAGGGAGTCAAGCCTTAATCTCAAGGACGACTCATTAGTGAAATGTGGAAGTATCGTTCATCGACACGCCAGCCCAAGACGTCTAGCGATTTTCAACTTCGGGTCTGGACTCGACATCTCGGGTTCAAATCTGGAGTCTTTGAGACCATGTGATCTCAACCTCAATACGGCATCAGCTTCTGAATCGCAGTTTGAAAGCAAACTAGTCCAAAGAGCAAATACTCCCAAAAGACCTTCAGCGATCCCTTCTCCATTCAGTGAGTTCCTTCCCTCAGATACTTCAAAGGCGTTATGGCAACTTCCGCATCAATCTGCGTCAACCCTGCATCAACCTACTCATCCGAGCTACTCCTCTCATCCGATCGACATATATGACCGTGTTTTAGCAGGAGGAGACTCAGAGAACCCTTCTCTTTCTTCGAGATCCGAGAGCTTGCCCACCTCTCCCCTACCTTATACTCTCTCTCCCTCCCAAGACTAGTCAGACCTAGGACCAATTACTCTCTTTTAGGAAGACACCGAAGGCGACATTATAGAAGCTGAACCATTGCAAATGCGAGTCGATCTTCTTTCACCTTAGAAGAAAGCTCTCGAAATCATTTCGGAGGAAGAAAAAATCAGGGCAAACTTAATACACACAATCTAAAGAAAGAAATGGATCAGAGATGTTTAGGCCACGTCAGAAGATCCCTAGGACTGTCTTTCGGGGATCGACCAGAAGACTACATAGCTCTATTTCAATGTATTGAGAATAGAGGAAGACCCCTTCCAGCGTCCAGAACTCCAACGAAGCCTCTCCAGATCTGTGAGCAACTGGGAGCTCCAACACCTCGTGCCGAGCTCTGGCCTGTTATCAGACATCAAAGAAACACTAGGAAGGCAGGGAAATTGGGGAAGCTCAGTGCCCCAATGAGAATAATTTCGTGGAACGTAAGAGGGGTGGGGTCCAAACAGAAAAGAAGACTCATCAAAGATTCCGTGGGAAGAAGGAATCCAGATGTCCTCTGCTTTCAGGAAACTAAGGTCTCTCAGTTCAAAGACGATCTTCTGGCCACTCTGTGGAAGGTTAAAGATGCAAAGTGGGTGTCCCTTGACACTAAGGGCAATTAGGGTGGTATTCTGATTGCGTGGAAATCGTCAGTGTGGGATCTCCAGTCCTCTTGGGTAGGTGCTTTCTCGATATCGGTTGTTCTTCAAGACAAAACGGCAAACTTTCGTGGCCTCATCTCCGCTGTATATGGCCCCTTCCTTGACTCTAGAAGTTCAGATTTCTAGGGTGAGCTGACTTCTTCTAGACAGTCATTCTCAAGGCCTTGTTGCATAGTCGGCGACTTCAACATTACCAGATTTGCGGAGGATCATTCCCGTAGCATAAGGGTCTCCCCAGCAATGACAACCTTCTCCGAATGGATTCAAAACCAAGAGCTCATTGATCTCCCACAACTAGGGGCCAAATTCACTTGGTCTAACGGGAGAAGGATCCCGATTCTCTCCAAACTGGACAAATTCCTAGTCTCCCCCGAGTGGCTGGAAGCGTTCCCCTCCGTTTCTCAACTAGCCCTTCCGCAAACTATCTTCGATTACTGTCCGGTTATGCTTTCGATGGAAGAAGATAATTGGGGCCCCAAACCATTTAGGTTCGACTCCTCCTGGCTTATGATTGAGGATTTCAGTCAATTAATTGCAGATTGGTGGTCGGGAATTCAGGTGGAAGGATTCACAGGTCATAGGCTCCTATGCAAGCTCAGGCTCCTCAAAGCTAATCTCAAAAAGGGGAGAAACTCGGAGCATCGCAAAAGGGAATCTGAAATGGAATCACTGTTCTCCAAGCTTCAAAAGATCGATGCTGATTCGAAATCTAGCCCTATGTCTTTAGAATTACTGGGCCGCGGAATCCACCTCATCCTATCTATTTCCGCCAGGGCCTTGGAAAATGACATCTCTTGGAAATTTAAATCTAGAGCAAAATGGATCAGAGAGGGAGACAAGAATACCAGCTACTTTCACAGTATCGCCGATATGCATGCTCGTTCCAAAAAAACTCAGCAGCATCACTGTGAATGAGTCGCATTGAAGACAGACCAGATAGCAACCTAGGCCATTAAACATTTCAGATCTCTCCTCTCTTCTGAAAAATGGGCCAGACCGCAGCTTGATCTCCTCCAAATGAACAGTATTGACGAAGCATATTCCTCGGCTCTCGAATCTCAATTCACAGAGGAGGAAGTGAAGATGGCTTTAGATTCGCTCAGTGGAGACAAATCCCTTGGCCCCGACAGTTTCCCAATCTTGTTCTTCCAAAAATTTTGGGAAGTCATTCGCCACGATGTTATGGATTTTATTCATGAGTTTCACAATAGGGGTAGACTTTCTAAAGGTCTTGGTGCCTCTTTCATTTCCCTCATCCCTAAATTCGCGGGTGCAAATTCTTCTTCTGATTTCAGACCAATTGGTTTGATTGGGGGGCCGTACAAAATCTTAGCAAAGTTCCTATCCTCTCACTTAAAGAAAGTCATGGGCAAGATCATCTCAGTCAATCAAAGCACGTTCATACAAGGAAGACAGATCATGGATTGTGCACTCAGAGCAAATGAATGCCTTCATTCTAGCTACAACTCACGATCGAAGAGCATCTTTTGCAAATTGGACATCGAAAAAGCCTACGATCACGTAAACTAGGGTTTTCTCCAATATATGTTAGTTTGTATGGGTTTCAGCACAAAGTGGAGAGGATGGATAGGAGAATGCATCGGCTCGGCTCATTTCTCTATCCTTCTTAACGGATCTCCAAAGGGCTTCTTGAATAGTTCGAGAGGGTTGCGGCAAGGCGACCCCTTATCCCCGTTCCTCTTTCTTATTGTGGGGGAGGCCCTATCCAGAATGTTACACATGGGCCAAGAAGAAGGTATTCTCCGCGGTATTCCTATGCCAGGTATGCCTAATCCGATCTCTCACATTCAGTTTGCGGACGACACTTTGATTTTCTCTGAAGTGTCCTCGGATAAGATTGATAATCTTCGCACTGCAATTCGATGCTTTGAGGCTGTGTCCGAGTTGAGAGTTAACTTGGCAAAATCTAAGATGTTTGGGATCAACTTGGAAGAAGAGGAGTTATCAAGTTACGCAGCGCTTTTCGGCTGCTCCTCAGCTTCCCTGCCGACCACATTCGTGGGGCTTCCTCTTTGTCTAGGCCCACCCCCAAAACATCTTTGGGACAAGATTTCTAACAATTTGACAAATATCTTGCCAGGTGGAAATGCCACTACCATTCTTTGGGAGGCCATCTTACTCTCATTAAGGCCGTGCTTTCCAATCTGCCCCTGTACTTCATGTCTCTATTTAGATGCCCATCTTCTGTGTTGGCTACTATCAACAAATTAAGACGCGACTTTCTCTGGTTTGGTAAGGAGAATCAGAATAAATTCCACCTTCTTGATTGGAAAGAAGTATGTAAACATTTCTAGGAAGGCGGAGCAGGGGTCGAAGACCTAAAGATCATGAATCAGGCCCTCCTAGGCAAGTGGATATGGAGGTTAGGGACAGAAGGAGGATCCCCTTGGAATATCATCATCAAAAGTAAATACGGCTCTTCTCTAAAAGGGTGGTGGACTAGAGAGTCTTCTTCCTACAGGGCTTCATTCCTTTGGAGGGGTATCCTTCGCATGAAAAAGGCAATTCTCAAAGGCATCGGATTTGAGTTAGGAAATGGTGTCAACATTCGGTTTCGGGAAGACTTATGGGTGGGCGATGAGCCACTGAAAACTCGTTTTCCAAACATCTTCCTCCTTGCTCCAAACAAAGCAATCTCCATTACTGAATGCTACTCTGTTGCTGCTGGCAAGATTGATTGGAACGTGAAGTGCAGAAGAAACCTCCAAGATTGGGAGATCAATGAATATGTGGAACTAATCAGTTGCATCCACAAAGCTATGCCCAACCAGTTAGCTACTGATAGCCTTATCTGGAGATTGGAAAAATCAAGTCAAATCTAGAGAAGTTTGCTCTATTCCCAGCTCCACTCTAAAGCTGCTCCTATCGGTATTGTAACTCCCTTCATTTGGAAGTACTCGGCTCCCCAAAAATTATTTGCTTTGGCTGGCTGGTAGGCAAGAAGAAAATCCTTACGGTGGACAATCTCAGAAAGAGGGGGATGCAAATTGTCAACATCTGCTTATGCTGCATGAAGGACGAAGAAACAGTAGACCATTTGCTCATCCACTGTCCATTTATTGTGAAAATATGGTCCGATTTCTGCAAGCGGTTCAAAATCAGCTGGTGTGTCGCAAGCACAGTAGATAACCTTTTGTCAACTTGGCATAGGATCAGGATAGGAAAGAAAAGAACATGTCTTTAGAGAATGGCTATTCTAGCAATCTGGTGGTCCGTGTGGGAAGAAAGAAATGGTAGATGCTTTAAAAACATCTCGGCGGAATCGGTTTCCTCCAGGGCCAAGGGTCTCCTTTTTGAATGGGCTGTTAATGTATCTTTTCTGAAGGACCTTGACCTTCGCTTTTTAGGAGCTTCGCTGTGTCTGCTTCCTCAGCAGATTCTTCCCCCCTTTTTTTCTCTCTGTATTTTCCCCTTGTTCTTTAATACATTTATCGTCATATATATATACATATATATATATATATATACATATATATATATATATACATATATATATATGTAAAGCTTCATATGTATATATTTATGTGTGTATATATATATATATATATGAAGACGAAAGCTTCATATGTATATGTATACATATATACATATATATGTGTGTATATATATATATATGTATACATATACATGTATATATGTATATATGTATACATATATGTGTGTATATATATATATATACATTTATATGTGTGTGTATATATATATATATACATATGTGTATATATATAGCTTTTTACCGTCATTTCATCTTCCAAGAAATTTGGGTCTACTCATGCTTGCCAAGAATATGTTGAAGACACATCCATATTTTCTGGATGAGTTGCTTATCCCTTTTGTGTTTGATGCAAACCCAAGTCTTATCTTCTTCTTTTTAATCTCAACAAAAAACCATCACCAAATCCAGAAAATATGGATGTGTCTTCAACATATTCTTGGCAAGCATGAGCAGACCGAAATTTCTTGGAAGATGAAAATGACTGTAAAAAGCTATTATTTGGTTCCACGATAATGATGATGACAGTAAAAAGCTAGTGTTTGATTCCAATATATGCAGTGAGAAAGGACCTGCATGCACACACATACAGATCTATTTGGACAATTTGGAGGATGATGAGGAAATGTTGCATCCCCTAATCCAAGGACATGAATTAGCACCTACAAAGTGGATTCCAATAAAGCACTCATGGGAAATAATTGGTAGAAGGTGTAGAGGACTGACCATCTTCCAAAGAAAGCAAAGAGGTGGAAATGTAGAATTCGATCAATTGAAGAATTGATGAGTATATATCTAAAAGTGCAGAAAAGAGTTCAGATGGGAGGGTTTTGGTCTGTCAGTTAAAATAGGTTTTCTTTACAATCTTTCTTTTAGAGTATTGACTATGTAAGGTGTTTGGGAGCCATTTCCACCAGGAGTTGAAGCTTTTTATTGGACCACAATGTGGACAAGAATTCCACACCTAATCATCTCCAGCATAGGAGTAAAGGTTCCTAAACAAGTTCATCATGCGTGGACTATTTGGGGAATCCGTGGTCTCACAACGTTCCAAATAGTGAATGATTGCCAGCATTTCATGCTTGTTTGACATCCAACCTGTCCAAAAGATTGACCCACCATGAAAATTACTTAGCAAAAAGACCAGGCAAATCCACTCATCGTGTGGACCGCATGTTTGCTTTGGATCAGATCACAGCTTTCCCTTGTCCTCCATGGTGTGGGCCACTAGATTAGTGTATCAGCCTAGTTTTCATGGCAGGGCCAACCTTTCACACATGTCAGATGTTGTACACACTTGACACATGGGCAATTATCAGCTACTTGGACAAAAACTTCTTCTCCAATTAGTTGCATGCTTTAACTCCCCACTTTTAAATGCCCAACGTGACATAACACAAACACATTATCTATCCAGGTATCATAAATCCAAATATCTTCATCAGCACTCATCGTCATCATTTAAACTTGATCCTAATTAATTGGGTCGGCAAGACGGCTAATCTTTTTCCACCATTACATTCTATCAAGGACCATACACTCGGCTAAACCATAGGTCATCAAATCTTGTCTTATTGCCTCCATCCATGTCCCTTTGAGCCTTTCTTGAGTCCTATTGCCTTCAACTTGAACCAACTCACTCCGAACCAGTGCAGTTCTTGGTCACCAATGTACATAGCGAAACCATTTAATTCTACTTTCCCTCATCCTATACCATTGTGGCTACTCCTAGGTTCCCTTGAATGCATTCATTTATAATTCCATCCTTGTATGCCCACTCATCCATCTCAACGTCCTCATTTCAGCTACATTCATTCTATGAACCCGTTCCTTGACTACCCAATATTCTTACCCATGAAGCATGGCTAGTATGCTGCAATTACATGAAACTTTGCATCTACTCTATCTACCTGCTACCTCTACATGTCCTTAACCATGAGGTATATCCTCTTGAGACTCCTTTCTTCCCAAAACCCACCAAATTTTGACTCCCAAGACTGTCATATATGTTGCCTCTGAGTCAATAAAGACCATGTGGAGATCATTTCTCCTTTCCCATAACTTCTTCCTCAATTGTCTAAGTAAGAAAATAGCTTCAATTGTCTCGTGAGTCATGCCTTAATTCGAACTTATTTTCTAACACATTTGCTCATGCCTTAATCTTTTACAATCATTCTTTCATATTTCTGTACTATAGTCTAAAGTTTCATAGCATGACTCACAAGTTTAGTCCCGGGATAGTGCAGCTTCTTATGTCACCTTTGTTTTCGCGGATGGGTCTTATAGTACTTTTCCTCCATTATCTTAACATTTTCTCCATTCGTAAGCCAACCTCTCCCATGCACTTCCATCATCAGATTATTGCCCATGGGAAGTGGACTTCACTAGTCATGTTTCTTCAACCATACCTATCTAAGGTTATGTCCTAAGAGGTGAACAAGCCTTCATATGCCCTCTGACTACCTTGACACAAATCCCATTAGGTACTCCCCTCATCTTCCTTTTAGGTCCTTCAACCCTATGAACATTCCCTCCTTATTAGGGCCATCTAGGCTTTTGCAACATGACTAAACCACAGAAGTCTTCTCTTCATCATCTTCTCTCACACTAGGGCTAGCCTTAGGCTGCTTGCAATGACTTGATTCTTGATTATATCTTTTGTAGTCTTCCCAGGCATCTATTTAAAAAAATTCTCATGTGTGAAAGCTCATTCTCTGCTCATATTGTTTCCTAAATGCCAAATTTGAGCTATGAAGCATAGCCAATGGGGTCTTAGTTGCACAAACCTTCTATATAGGTGTTGTTCCCATTGTGAATCTCATTACCAATTCACACTCCCGCTCATGCTTCCAGGCTGTTGATGCTTGTTAAAAGAGACCAGATCTTTAGTCGCTTCCCTTCACACTTCTTGCAACCATTGTTTTAAATATCGACACTATCGGCCGATATATCCCACAATATAACTTGTATCCCACCAGTGGGATACGAAACGCACAAGCAATGTGATATATCCCACATGTTCGATCTAGTGAGCATTTTCGAATTTCGATGCTCTTATTTTCTGTAATTCATGTTAAATTAGTGTCAAATTGTTACAAATTCATGATTTTTCATGTTTTGCATGAAAAATCATGGATTGGGAGCTTCAATTTCGAGATTTAGAGGAGATGGGCCGAGTTGTGAAATTTAGAAACAAAAAAAAAAAAAAAAAAAAAAAAAAACAATTTTCTAATTTCTCACAGATCGTTTGCAATCTTTGTGTTCAAACATCACATTAAAAATGTTTGTAACCTAATCTAGTGATTCTTCCTTTGCTTTTGAATGTATTACTTGTGTTTCCACACATCTTCTTACATTTATAAATTATATGAATAGACGTTGAATATACTTGCATCAATCAGTTAGACAACACATAGATTAGGACCCCATACAAAGAAAACCTATTACTTGTTTTTTGTAATGTTTTGATTTATAAGTGTGTGTTGATGCCTTTTTTAACAATCACCGAAGTTTCCCAATGTTTCCCCACGTTTCCAACAACAGCGATACATTACACGATACAACCGATATATCCCATGCGATAATTGATACGTATCCGTATCCCAAGAATGCGATGCGTGAACACTGCTTGCAACTATAGGTTGAATAGCAATCTATTTCATTGGCAAACTTTGATCAAACTACACTCCAGAGCATATCTTCGTTTCATCCATCAGCTCTAATTCTATCAGAAAACGCCCTCATCAATCTCTCAATCCTTTCAAGTTATAGAACCAAGGTAACAAAACATGTCACTTTCAATAATATGTTTGCCATAGTTTTTAACTCACACCTCACCTCTAGAACTAATCCTAGTTGTTAAGAATGTAGTTTCTAAAGTGTCGGTTTTGTAAACTCATGAAGATCACCATAGTGGGAGGATTTTATTATCATTTATTGTACTCTTATCTCTTTTTTGTATTTACAGTGTTCTTATCTCTTATACATAAACCATTATGAGAGGGACAGTGCATCCTCTAATTCCTGATCATTCAATATCCTCTTCTATTTCTCTAATATCATGTGTTAACACTGGTAAAGTTGCATTCAATTTAAACGCTTCATCTTGGTTCTGCTTATTATTAACCCTCTAGACTCCAAAGCCTTCCTCTGAACCTCCACTTTAGCATCACCCCCTCTCTAGTCTCGTTAGTATACACCACACCATCCACAAACAGTGTCTACCAAGGTGTCTTTACAGAATTCTAGCGGTTCATGCATCCATAAAAAGTGCAAAAAGTTACAGGTTTAGGGGAACCCCTAATGAAGAGGTAAACAATAGAAAATCCATTTTGCCAAACCACAAGCCATTCTAACCACGGTTTTAAGCATCCGCTGCATTGTATTTGTTTGGCCGTTATGGTATCAATCACCCTCGCTATCAAAGGATGGTCTGATACACCACTCAATACATGTTTAAACACAACAAGATAGATTTTGATGTTTTACAATTTTTTATTTTCCCATCATTTTTCAAGATTTTTTGTGCTTAAAAAAATAATAATAAAATAAAAATAAAATCAGCATATGCAGGCCCGATACGGTCTGATAAGTCTTGTATCATAATCATTTTTGGGCCCAGCCGATAAGGTTACCAATACCGCTATTCAAAACCTTGGTTCTAACCCTTGCAACAGCACCTTTATTGATAAATAGCAAATAATAATAATAATTGGCAACTTTGCCATTAGTAAAAGAAGAAATGTTGCATTATGCATGCACATCAAATAACAAATACAGGTGGTCCGTGACATATGCCAATGGAGTTAGACCCTGCTTATTAATGAAAACATTGAAAACTTTTTTATATCGTCTCTATCTCACAGCAATTCCTCAATAAAAATGGGGAGGTTCTTAAGCATTAAAGACACAGCAAGCTTTTCAAATATTTCACTGACGGTCAAAGATATCCTTAAATATTTAAAATAAGTATCGCAGTCCACTGGTTAAATCAGATCTTCAATGACTTCAACAAGGAATTAATATGAGACACTTTTTATAACCTTTTATGTACTACAAATGAATCTCATGTATCCCCCATTCACATTAAATTTCGCCACGAGTTAAGACAACAATTTATGTTGGATTTTTGTGATGGTTTCTTGAGACAGCTGCAAATATCTGTTCAAGTAGTGAATTAAAAAGAGGATGATAAACCAAGGAACCACAAGCTACCTATAACCAAGAAACATAAGAATCAAACTTCCAAAGTAAAATAAAATAAAAAATGTTGATGCAAGTTCCACTTATTGAGAATTTCTTACTGAATTGCACAATACGCAACACAGGTGCCATTAGCTCTTTTGGGAACTGTTGAACTTTCTCAGCGGCACGCCTCTCTGAAACCAATGCCTCTTCATAAGTTAAGTTTGTTTTCCCAGTAACATTACATGTCCACACCCGCTGACGATACAGATTTATACGGTTCACATATTCTCTGATCTAAGTGAAGGAAATACTTGTTTAAAAGAAAATTTAAAAAAGAAAAAAGAAAAAAGGAGAGAGTAGTAGAGTAGATAATAACATCATTATTTGAAATCAGAAGTATAGCATGATAACTTATGCTAATGAGGAGACAAATGTTCAATGAATCATTTGCTTGGGCAAACAAACTGAACATGTGAGCCTCACCATTCATATCATGAGGCTAATGGTGGATGGAGATGCCACAGAAATCTCCCCTATCAGATGATCCTAACCATCTGCTGCTTTGCCCCCATTAAATGCACACCGCTGGTTGTAGTGTCCATTATTTCTAATGACTAAGATCATCTCGTAGGGGAGATGGCACCTCATGGCCCATACCGAGATGGGCCACCTGTACCATTGCTTGGTCGAATGATAAAATTCCATTTGTTTCAATCAAGCATTATATAATACCTGATTCAAAACATCTCTTTCCAATGATTAGTATGTGCGAATATAAATTAGAAAGGAAATGGGCCATGTTCTTGAATTTCCTGAGGATATGGCAGAAATCAAAGGATACTGGTAGTCCCTGAATATCTCTTTTGTGAAGCGAACTTGGAAAACAGGCTCATCTGGATTCAAATCCTGCGGTGGTTGCACCTGGGGAAATGGCTTTCTTTTAAGGAGAGGCATGGAAACCCTGTCTAAACCCAAAGCCGTGCACCAAAGAACCCAAATCACAAAACCTGCTTCCTGTAAAACCCACAAAGATTTTAGCCACATAAAAGAAGAAGCAGAGCACGAAGAAAAGGAAGAAAAATCGAAAGTAAACACTTTCTTAAAATAAGTGAGACATCAACAGTCCCAAACCCAATGCTTAATCTGTATTTGGAGTCTTCTTTTTTTTCTAAGAATAAGAAACAGCTTTAAATTTGTTTAAGCAATTCAACCTTGTTGCAATGCATCACAACATCATGCTTTCATGCTCGATAATTTGAAAATAGAAATCCCAAAACTAGAATATACTGAATAGAGGTCAAAACCCTAAAATCCAAACAATACAAAAGGGTCTTTTCTAAAGGGGAAAAAAAAACGGCCGTTTACCTTCTGAGATATTAAAATAATAGAAGCAAAGATGAAAAAAAAAAACCCTAGACTGGAAACATCAAAGTAGAACTTGACACATTTCCCTCCTCAGTTCCAATTTCAAGCAAAAAAGCCCGAATTCGACAATAGCCGAACTAATTGGAGACCGTAAACAGCAAAAAGCAGTGAGAAATACTAACATGTATGGATTTCAGACAACATAAGCCTAAGAATGCAGAAATCAATACCACTTTCGCCACAAAAACATTCAAACAAGAGCTCGTCGGACAACAATCCGATCATAACTACATAACTACAGATTCTACCAGAAGCAGCGAAAAACAGTCTGAATCGAGCAAGTAGATGAAACGTCAAATGCTAAAAGGTTATGGAAGTTTTTGACCTGGAAATCGACGAAAACCGCACGGTTTTGGTCGAGAAGAGATTCAAATGGAAGCTCTTCGATCGGAGATTCACATGGAAAATAGAGGTACTAACTGAGAAAAAGATAAAGACCCTTACCTTGAAGCTATGAAATCAATGGCGGAGGGGAAAGAGTGGTAGAGAAGAGAAACGGACAGTAACCGTCCGTTTTCGAGTTGAAGAGGAGATGACCGGGCTTCTGTGCGGCTTTCCTTCATCACACTCTCACCTTCGTTCCATTAAATTAAATAAATGAGTACAATATATATGGATGCTTTTATTTAAGGCGTTTTACAAAGAACTGACTACATAATATGAAATTTACATTCAGGTACCTTTTCGAAATTAGCTTCCAATCAGCATTGGCGTGCTTCCGTTAGATTTCTTAACAAAGTTAGGGTTTTCCCTTAGATTTATGTGAAATCCAATCCTACCATCAAGTTCTTCATTCCATGTCAGTGTCGGGGCCTAAAAATCAACCCCATTTGCAATTCAAGTGAATCACACGATTGGATATAATGTGTTGGGCAACACTCGCCCACCAAATTCCGTAGTGTGGCTCACCTTAATCATGTAATGACCTGATTTTTTTGGTTTCAGTTCAATATTTTGGTTTGGAATGTAATGATTGGAACAGATTTTATACAATTATCATGACCGGCGCATTAAAAATCAAGCGCGACGTCCTTTCCTAATGGTTTCATTTGGGGTGGTCCACTTGATTCATAAGTCAGCTTGACTTTTTCTCACTTACTCTAACCTGATATTAGCCATCTAATGGTGGCAATAAATTTCACATACACATCATTATAACCCCTTATGAGTTCAATCACCCGATTATTCACGACAGGAAGGATAAAAACAAATATCAGATTCATCCAAAACTTCAGCGACCCTTTGAAGTTTTCGAAGGTAGATGTTAAATCTCGGTTGCTTTCTACAGTGTAGTCTACTTGAGATTGGGATCTGTTTTAATTTTCTTTGGCTAAAGACTTAAAACGATCGCCCAAAATGGACAGACGGTTTGGATATAACACATATATGATGGTGGGCCATAAAATTTAATGACGTCGTGTCGTGTATTGCGGCCATTTGTCACGAGCAGCACGTGGAAGGTAACATTCGCCACGTCTGGAAAGAAATCTCACCGCCAAAAAACGAAAGCAGCGTGTCATCCTGGATACGCGAGCACTGGGGGAGGATTAGGCCCGTTTGGCCGGGCGGATTGGATGGTAGTGGAAGGGATTGGAAGTTAAATCTCAGGATTGGCCGGGTGTGCCAAACAGACTGGGTGATCTGATTCGGGGACAGCAATCTCATAGATCTTAAGATAATCCCCTGACAACACCATCATTACCTTTAAATACCATCCAATCCACCCTAATCCTTTCAAATTTACCTGGGACGTGTTTGGTTCGAAGAATTGGAAGGGATAGGAAAGTTTAATCCCGGGATTGGCCGGGCGTGCCAAACAGACTCGATATAGCAATCCCGGGGATCTTAAGACAGTCTACTGACAACACCATCATTGCCTTGAAATCCATGCCATCCACCCTAATACCATTCAATCTCTTCCAATCCACCCGTCCAAACGGCCTAAGTGTTACTGGGTAATGGCTTAGTGGGTGTTACCTTACCGTAGGGCCCACCTTGTTGATGTGTTGTATATCTACGCCGTCCATCCATTTATCTAGACGATTTTAGGATGGGATACCAAATATTATGGAGATCCACATCTCATGTTGACCACACCACAGGAAACTGTGGTGATTGAGTGCATCATCATTAAAAATTCCAAAGGCCCATTGTAAGGTTTTTGTAATATTTATTTGCCGTACAACCTCTTGATAATGTCAAGAAAATCTAGATAAAGGGAAAATAGAAAGATAATATTGATCCAAAACTATTGTGACCCACAAAAAAGCTTTAATGATTATTTATTATTGTTTCCATTGATATGGTTCACCTGAAATTTTTGGATCTTTTTATGATTTGGGTCTCATCCTAAAATCAGATATAAAAATAAATAAATGGACTGCACGGATATAAAATAAATAAATACATCAAGGGGTAACACCCACTCAGCTATTACCTAATCCATTCATGGGAGCACTCAAAAGTTTACACGTGCTGCTTTGAGCAATTTTGATCTATGATTCGTGGACACTTGCTCGTTGAAAAAGGACCACACGATATCTTTCATTTAAGCCATACAATAAGTGTTTTCCAATCTGATAACAAGAGTATCAGGTAAGGGTAGTTTTTCTTATCACGATGCATCTGACTCGGTGGTATCTTGGGTTTGTTTTTTATCAGGTGTGGTGTGTGTTGTCCGTGGGTGTGCCAAAATTAATCATGCAGCTTGTTTCAAACCAAACAACTTTAACCCCAAGCGGCAGTACAAGTAAATATGTCGAATGTGATCCTATGTGACTAAATCTTAAGAAGATTAATCACTTATTCAATCACTCACATAAAATTGTTGTAAGATGATTTGACGGTTGTCAAAGGCTGGGTTGTTTTTTCGAAGATGGGTTACACTTTGCCTTCCATACCAAACGATTTTAAGTAAACCAAGTAATAAAAAAAATAATCACAGAGAAAAAATATACTTACAATCGACCACATAACAAGACTATAAAGACCCTTTCTGAATGAATGAAAAAGGTTTGCATTGAAACGGAAATATTCCGGCATAAGATCATATACTTGAATTACAACTAGAGATTATCGCTAAAATCTATCGCTACTCTTAAGATAAAGCTAAAGTTTTGATAAAGAAAGATAAATCAATTGGTTTGCTTGGTTGGCATGAGATGCTTTGCTTTACTGAACTTATTACTATCTATAAAATTCTTATATGCTTTTTGGGTACTTCCCTCTCTATTTCAACGGTTAGGTTCGTTTCTTCTCGACACATATCCATATGATCATTCCTCTTCTCTAGACTGTTTTCCATCCATTGAGCTTATTAGTCGTGCCTAGTCATCGGATGACACGTGTACCATCCAGCTCAGCACTAGCTGTGATTCGGTGAAAAGTGCTCTAAATATCTCAAAAGATCTTTTTGAATGCTATATCTTCCTCGTGCAATGACACGTGTCCATTTCTAATTGTCTATTTTAAGAACAGTCATAAATAGGGTACAACGTCGCTTGGTAAGAGAATTAAGCTTGAAAGATGTAACACCCCGGAAATCGGCACCCTACTACAAAGACCCCGATCTCGAGTTCTCAAGTATTAACCCAATGAAAATGCACATGTGACTTCATTCAGATTCACATTCATTCCGCACATGGATAATTAGAGTAACGCAATTCACTTAGTGGATCCAAAGCAAGGTAAAGAAAACGAAAGATTTAGAATTATATGGCTAATAGTTAAAAATACAATTTCAATAGTGGTGATTGCCCAAAATGAAGATTATACAAGCCACAGTCCATAATATACATACACAAGAAGGTTAAAGTATAAAGCTTTCAATTTACGTCCAATTCTTCAAAACATAAAGGCGTTAACACAACTCGATATAAGTTTACCTGTCTGAGGTCTCATTAGTACCTGCATTAATAATATGCCTGGTTAGTGTTTTAAAACACCGTCCCAAGTGGGAGTGAGTAGTTAATTTAGTGGTTTCATTAATTCTAAGTTAAACATATTATCAACCCAATCAGCGCAGGTAATAATAAAATAAGAAATCAAACAATTCTTAAATACTATTGTTAAATGCGTATATGAAGATGTGACATAATGTATTCTCTTTCCAAACAACACTTCCTCTCAAGCGACTTCAACGCTTATTTCGCATATGCGAACACTCCCTCATCACGCGACTCCAATGCCAAATCACCACGTCCTACCTAATGCAATATGATTGATGTGTATGTTAACCGGGTAATTATTAAGTTTTATTCATCCAGCATATTGACAAAGCTAGGATACCGATATTATATCACGAGTCCTTATCCGGATCACGTGGCTCGTTACCGCACATAGCGACTCCTTACCAATGTCCATTGATCCAACTTTAGGTATCACCCATTTATCTCACCAATCAACCATTTTAAAGGTACGGCATGATACCCAAAGGTATGAAAATTAACCCAGTATGGGTCGTCACCCAAATACCGAGTATGATCACTCAGTATTGAGGTGTTGGCTTGTCACATAAAACTAAACAATCATTCCGATGTCGGACTCATATCGCTGCCCCGACTGACTGGAGCACTATTTTCAAAGGGGGTTCGGATTAAATGGCTCATCCAACCCACGCCCGGACTTCAAACCGAATGAACAATGCTTGGCGCGTTACAGCACGTCAACCAATTTCATTCACACCCGAGTCGTTCGAACGGTTCTCTAACATGTAACCATCGGTCGGATAATTTAACGGGAGTCATTCGAACAATGGTTTATCACCTCCATCAGTGCTCACTGGTCACTATGGGGAGGCCCATCACCCCAGCATAGGCCGACAGGTCAAACACGGTGTCCCATACGACCATACCCGGCTCGTGAGTCTTAATGGGATCGTATCGCATTAACGGTTATGAATGGACTCATCCACTGGGAACGGAGTATCTTAGATTCAATTTGATCGTGTCGTACATTGTAAACATACATGATCAGTCGGCTAGTAGACTAATTTGATTGACATGGGGGAATCCTAATGTAATCGACATTATGTGCAAGCATCCCGTGTAATCCATATACTGTTGGTTATCCGTCTTCAACCCGATTCGATCGAACAAGTCTAGGGTGGCCGATCTAACTCGGGCCACCCTTTGGTTTGGGCAATTTACTGACTGACTCAACACCATAAGCAATCTAATATCACGACGGACCTAGCAACTCATCATGCGATTATCGTGAGATTTCATAAGAATCATAAATTCAACAACGCAAACACTCGGGCATTTCATCAAACATGTGAGCTTCAATAGAGTAATACATTCATTAGAGCATTTAATCAAACATGTTAGTATCAATAAATCAACACATTCAATCTAGAGTTCAATCAAACATGTGAGCATCATTAGAATAACACATTTAATCACTTAGGCATTTTATCAAACATGTGAGCATGCATAAATAAGCAATGACACATTATGATCAAACATAAAATATGAACATGCTAGCTATTTATAAATCATTCACCACAAGCAATCATTAACTGAGACCCTCAAGGGTTGATACATGGAAACTTAGGCATAATGGTCCACACCTTAAGAGGAGATTTCTGATATTTGAGCTCCTGGGGTTGGAATTTTGGAAAAAATCACCAATTCCTAATGTAAAAGAAAGAAGTATCGTTAATCACATGTAAAATAGGTATAATTTACGAAATCGAAGAGTTGAATGAAAGTCTTACCTCCGGTTGAAAGTGGCGATGGATTCGACGAAAGATTCGGAAAGTTTCGAGGTTTGATCGATTAGATACAAATCCCCAAGCACTAAGATCCTTCCCTCCCTCTCACACTTTCTCTTCCTCTTTCCCTCTTCTTCTCTTTCTCTCTTAAGGCTTGCAAATTCATATGAGAGCAAAGGAGGCCCCCAAATGAACTATTTATAGCACTAGATTTGGTGCAAATGACCTTAAGGGTTGGATTTTTACTATATTAGCCTTTGGGGAGTGTTTTTGAACCCTTTGGAGGCCATTACAGGGCATAGGAGTCGACACCCACCATGGGATAGTTGGCCCTAGTGATGATCTATGTATATACACAATCGGCTTGCCATTTGGAGGCGTTGATCAACGGGTATGATCAGAAGTCAATTCAAGGGTCACCGACTATCGATAGAGCCCATAACTATACGGATCTGTGTAGGACATTACTCTAGGTTGTTACCTCAAATTTGGCTGTGATCTAATGGTTCGAAAGCCACAACTTAGGCAAATACCGAAAGTGAATAAGTGACTTAAGTTCTTGGTTAATTTCAAAAATATTTGCACAACTCATGCATCGACCTTGCAAGCCCAAGTTGAGCAATTTGCAATGCGACCTCGGCTTGACGTCTCGCGATGGACGTTGAGCCCACTGAGACAAATGTTTTTCTATAATCTCAGGTTTAATGGCCCACTAACGAGCGGTCTAGAGCTTGTTTGGATAATCAAGACATTTCTAGAATGAATTAGGTATCAAGATTTCTTGTGCACAATGATTAGGGCTTGAATTAGCTAAGTTTATAATGTGGCCTATTTGCATCTAGCGAAAATGACGATTCATTCATAATCACCATAAATTGTTGGTTCGTAAGCTAAATGAGTAGTTGAGTTTATTTGGTTTGCTAATAAAGATCCAGCCCTAGCTTTTTCGGCTTTAGGTAGGTCTTTATTTAGTTACGTCTATCTCGATTAGTTAGTGATAGGTTGGTTAGATTTGGGCCCTAAATGAACAAATCAGGAGGATATATTTGAGGTTTACATGATTGGACGGATTTGTTGGCTTCTTACAGCTCATTAATTGGGTGTGTGTGGTTCTTTACTGGTACCACCCAAGTATAAAATAGCATTGAGTATTAATGGTCAGTAAGTGATAACATAAGTTAATTATATATATATATATATATATATATATATATTCAAGAGTTTTTTTAGAAATTTAAAATAGTGAAAATCTAGGACGTTACCATCTACCCCCCTTAAAAACAATTTCATCCCCGAAATTACCTAATGTTAATAAGTAAAGATGTTCTAATTTCGTACACTCAAGTTTTGTTGATTTCATGTTTATATGTGTGTTAAGGTGCATACTAACTATACTAGCATGGCTTATTGTAGTCTACCCCCCTTAAAAACAATTTCACCTTAAAGGTTTACTATAACTTTTCAAAAGATTTGGACTTGTGACGATAGTTCCCCTACATCTAGAGTAAAAATTTATATTTTCAGTGTTCGGCTAACACGGAGAGACAGTTGTAGTGGGCTTGGACCCGATATATCGATCATCTACCTGACCAAGGTAGAAAGCTCGTTGTATCCCTTCCTAATCCTGATGGATCTTGGTCTTCTTCTCGGTCAAAGTAATAAGTCCATTGGTAGTCTCCCAGGATTGAGAATTGGGTCAAGTTGCGAATGCCTCGTAGGTATATAGTTCCGTAAATTCATAGTCCAATTATTTTAGGCATTTGAGAAATATTGGAATTTATTAGGAATTTCAAGTTTCATATTTATAAGATTGTCTATTGGATCTTTTCAAGGTGGGTTCTTATTTAATTTATATTCAACTTAGGAGGCGATGAGTCTCTCACGATGCCTATGATCAAACAACTATCCTAGAAAGGTTTCCAGGAGCCTAAGGTTTCTCTTGACATTACCATTTGATCCTATGGTTAATGAGTTATAAGCAAATCACACTTTGGTTTCATTAATTTTAATAGGGAAAGAAGAATAAAAAGTTTTAAGGTATTCTGGAGGTTTAGAGTATTGGTGATGCAAGGAATGTCGTGGAAAAGTAAAGAGGAAGAACATTATCGCCTTAAAGTGGTATGAACTTTGAACCCATAAGAAAATAAGAACCCAAAATATTTTAGTGAAGTTCACTTTGAATACGAACTCACAGAGTCTTAAGCAATGAAACCAAACCCTACTCAAGAAGTCTAATTCATCTAAGATATAAATTATCTAAAATAGTAGAATATACTAAAAATAAGAATTTAATTTAATCACTCAGGATGATTCCTGAGATGTTTGGAAGTAATTCCTAATTAGATTCCAAATCCTAAAACTCTATGATGAAAAAGATACGTCCGGTCCATCAACAACTTTTAGTTATAGAAACTTTCAATTTTAATACACCTTTTGTTCATAATGTATTTATCACTTTTAATTACTAGATAATTTTTATAATTTTTATGATAATTCATCATTAATTTGACTTTTTTCATACAAATTTTCATTCTATTTCAAGTTCTATAAAATTTATAAAAAATTCAGAAGTACAAGTTATTCCAAACCAATGATTTTCTGTATGATTCTAAAATGTCTCTAATTCTTGTAACTTTTCTTGTACTTTTAGTAACTGAATTATTTTTAAAAATTTTATGATATTTTATAATTAAATTTAAAGCCATTTCACAAAATTTTATTTCATTCAAAGTTGTAGAATAATTATTAAAATTCTAGAAGTAACAGTTGTATGAAACATATGATTTTTGTACAGCTGTCAAAGAATCTTAAATTTTAATATATTAAAATTTTTATTTTATTATTTATTTATTTTTATATAAAACTAGACTTATTAATATTCAATATGGCTTTTAAATCAACTCAATCGGAATTGTATTGAAGGAGATATGAATTTTTGAAGTCGGCAAAAAAAATCTGAAAATCTCTCCAAAATTCGACGGTAGTGCCGCCCATCTGGGGGTAGAGCCGCCGCTCCCTACCACTCCAGCGGTGGCACCACTGATCCCGCGGTGGCACTGTTGATGGTCCAGTAGGGCATTGCGGCTCTCGCGGTTGCACCACCGTCACCTGGCGGATTCCGACAGTGCGCCGCCGCTCCAGCGGTGGTGCTGCCAAATTTTTTTTTACAAAGAAAAAGCTTTTTTCTTAAACCTTTTTCTCTAACACACACACACACACACACATAAGGAAAAGGTATTATGTGCTCGAGCTAATGGGAACGTCCCATGAGGTCAAGCTGTGTGGGCCCCACCGTGATGCGTTTCGAACATCTACCCCATCAGTCAGATGCACCATTCCATCGTGGGCCTAGGTCTCAAAAATCAAGTCAATCCGTGACTTGTGTGGGCCACACCACATACAGAAGTTCAGAGGGGCCGTGCACCATTAAAACATTCATAATCATTTTTTGGGCCCAACGAGATGTGGTTTGCAAATCTAGCCCATCCATTATGTGTGTCCCACTTGGATGAGGGTTCAGACCAAGTTTCAGCAGCATTTAAAACTCAGGTGGGCCCCACCAAGTGCTTTTATATGTTATGGCCCACTTGAGTTCCGTATACAGCTGATTTTTGGGATATCCCATAATTTAAAGGGGACCCATCAAATGCACGGTGTTGATGGCCGACACGCATCACGGTGGGGCCCACACAGCTCGACCTCATGGGAGCTTATAGTGAGCTCGAGCGCATAGCACCTTTTCCCATATATATATATATATATATATATATATATATATATATATATATATATATATATGGGAAAAGGTACAATGTGTTCGAGCTGATTTTAACACCCCATGATGTCGAGCTGTGTGGGCTCCACCATGATGTGTTTCGAACATCTACCCCATCAGTCAGATGCACCATTCCATCGTGAACCTAGGTCTCAAAAATCAAGTCAATCCGTGACTTGTGTGGGCCACACCACATACAGAAGTGGGGAGGGACCGTGCACCATTAAAACATTCATAACCATTTTTGAGGGCCCACCGAGATGTAGTTTGCAAATCTAGCCCATCCATTATGTGTGTCCCAAAGAATGAGGGTTCAGACCAAGTTTCAGGCGCATGCAAAACTCAAGTGGACCCCACCAAGTGCTTTTATATATTTTCACGGTGTCTTCACATAATTTTAGATGGTATGGCCCACCTAAGTTCCGTATACGGTTGATTTTTGGGATATTCGATAATTTAAAGGGTACCCATCAAATGCATGGTGTTAATGGTCGAAACACATCATGATGGGGCCCACACAGCTCGACCTCACGAGAGCTTATCGTCAGCTCGAGCTTATTGTACCTTTTCCCTATATATATATATATATATATATATATATATATATATATATATATATATATATATATATATATAGGGAAAAGGTATTATGTGCTCGAGCTGATGGGAACGTCCCATGAGGTCGAGCTGTGTGGGCCCCACCGTGATGCGTTTCGAACATCTACCCCATCAGTCAGATGCACCATTCCATCGTGGGCCTAGGTCTCAAAAATCAAGTTAATTCGTGACTTGTGTGGACCACACCACATATAGAAGTTCAGAGGGGCTGTGCACCATTAAAACATTCAGAATCATTTTTTGGGCCCACCGAGATGTAGTTTGCAAATCCAGCCCATCCATTATGTGTGTCCCACTTGGATGAGGGTTCAAACCAAGTTTCAGACACATGCAAATTTCAGGTGGACCCCACCAAGTGCTTTTATATGTTTTTGGCATGTCTTCACAAGATTTTAGATGGTATGGCTCACGCTGTGTGAGCCCCACCTTTACCCATAATATATATATATATATATATATATATATATATATATATATATGGGAAAAGGTACTATGCGCTCGAGCTAATGGGAACGTCCCATGAGGTCGAGCTGTGTGGGCCCCACCATGATGCGTTTCAAGCATCTACCCCATCAGTCAGATGCACCATTCCATCGTGGGCCTAGCTCTCAAAAATCAAGTCAATTCGTGAATTGAGTGGGCCACACCACATACAGAAGTTGAGAGGGGCCGTGCACCATTAAAACATTCATAATTATTTTTTGGGCCCACTAAGATGTGGTTTGCATATCCAGCCCATTCATTATGTGTGTCCCACTTGGATGAGGGTTCAAACCAAGTTTTAGCAGCATTCAAAACTCAGGTGGGCCCCACCAAGTGCTTTTATATGTTTTTGGCATGTCTTCACATGATTTTAGATGGTATGGCCCACCTGAGTTCTGTATATGGCTGATTTTTGGGATATCTCATAATTTAAAAGGGACCCATCAAATACACGGTGTTGATGGTCGACACACATCACGGGAGCTTATCTTGAGGTTGAGCGCATAGTACCTTTTCCCATATATATATATATATATATATATATATATATATATATATATATATATATATATATATTTTCTTTCTTTCTTTCTTTCTTTCTTTCTTTATTCATTCAACAGGCATATCTCCTAAACCACAACGAGTTACTTGATATACCATATATGATTTTTAGATAGGAGGATCTACTTTAGCTAACTAACTTGGTTATTTTCCAAGATTCCATCAGGTATATGGTCAAAAATTCATTTTATTTCCATTTTTACTATTTATAGTAAGTTTTAGTTTAATTACAACTCTTTATCCTTTGAGCTTTAAGAGTTGTGTCTAACATGAAAAGTACTTAGAAATTTTTTTTTAGTAGAATAACGTAGTTAAGCTAGATAGGACACTTACTATAAATAACAAATTTACAATTTATATTAAGTTACGAATTTTAGGGAGTTTGAGTTGGAGTTTAATTCCGAAACTTCTTACAAGGTTTGGTATCACTGTTTAAAGGATTGTAAATTCATTTTTATTATCTATAAATGAATTCTTGAATTTTTTAAAATTTATTTCTATTTTCTTATTTTCCCTCGTGGATTCGGGGTATCTCCGTGAGGAGTCCAGAGAAGCTCCGTGGATTCGGAGTAGTTATTCCATTGAAAAAGACGGTGATCTACCTCATTACGCCCATTCATTTTCTTTATTTCTTAGGCCTCCTGTTTTCTTAAGGGCTCGTTTGGGAACGTGGACTTGGAAACCTCTAGACTTAGAACCCCATAGATTTGAAATCCTCCTATTGTGTATGACACCATAGATTTGGAATCAACTTTAATCCAAAAGTAGTTATACATGGTATATTTACAAGGGTTTGAATTTAATTACTAAATCAACTTTAATATCTCTAATTAGTAAACGTATGTAATGTTTGACATAATAGTTGTAATAAGCCCATTGAAATACATACTTCACTCGAAAATGATGAAATTCCAAGTATCGGATGGGCTGCAAGCACAAGATCATGTCCGAGTGACTAATAAACAACTTTTAACCGTTGATTAACATGGACAATGTTTGGATGACACCGATCATTATATTAAAGTAATTATAGTGATGCAATTGATAATCTAGTTGTTTTAGGATATCATTAGTGGGCCATGTGCCCAATGGTTTAATAGTTTAGTGACACATATTATACATGCAACTCTTGGAAGCAATTTAGATGTAATCCAAGCTTTCACTGAGGATTTCAAACCTCATATCTTAGGGGATTTGAAACTCCCAGTTACTTTACGATGCCAAACTACCAGGGGAATTGAAACCCCTTCAAATTTCCTCAAATATCCTTAAATCCATGGAGCCAAACGACCCTTAACTATTACTTCGAGGAACATAGCCCCACTGTCCATATTCCGTAAAACTTTAACTTTGTACTTGTTAGTCGAGTTTCTATCAAGCTCGGATCACCCATCCTACTGAGTCTTTGAACTCCTACATCGAATCTTGCTCACTCGAGCGACGATTTACCAAATTCACTCGTTCCAAGTCAGAATCACCCATACTTAAAGACTTTGTAAAACTAACCAAGGCGGTCCTAAGTTTTTGATTTCTAAGTTAAAGTTTTAAAGCATCACAAAATTGGGGATTTAATCCTATTATTCATCGTTTCTAAGTTTATATTCAAAATCATCTACGCAATAGGAAATTTAATCCTAGAGTCCAGTTTCTGAGTTTTGAATTCCAAAGCATAACAAACAAGAGAGTTTGGTCCTAAGGTTCATTGTTCTGATTTAATGGATTTCTTATAGTATCGAATATTCCTAAAATTTAGAAAACCTCATTCAAGTCTAAACCTCAAATCCTAAGTTTCTTAACATCTACTTATTGTGGTTTATATAATCCGCATTCCCAAGGTCCTAGTTATCTCAATACTCTGCTCTGATACCAACTTGTTACACCTCGAAAATCGACACCCGATTACAAAGACCCCGATCCCGAATTCCCGGGTGTTAACTCAATGAGAATGCACATGTGACTTCATTCAGATTCACATTCATTCTGCACATGGATAATCAGAATATCGCAATTCACTTAACGAATCCAAAGCGAGGTAGAGATAACGAAAGATTCAGAATTATAGGGTTAACAGTCAAAAATACAATTTCAATAGTAGTGAACGTCCAAAATGGAGATTATACATGCCACAATCCACAATATACATACCCAAGACGGTTAAAGTATAAAGCTTTCAATTTACGCCCAATTCTCCAAAACATAACAGCGTTGGCAGAACCCGATCGATGATATGTCTGGTTGGTATTTTAAAACACCATCCCAGGTGGGAGTGAGTAGCTAACTCAGTGGTTCAATTAGTTCCAAGTTAAACATATTATTAATCCAATTAGCACAAGTAATGATAAAATAAGAAATCAGACAATTCCTAAATACTCTTGTTAAATGCGTATATGAAGATATGACATGATGCATGCTCTTTTCAAACAACACTCCCTTCCAAGCAACTTCAACGCCTATTTTGCATATGTCAACAGTCCCTTATCATGCCTCCAATGCCAAATCGTCACATCCTATCTAATACAATGTTATTGATGCATATGTTAGCTGAATAATTATTAAGTTCCATTCATCCAGTATATTAGCGAACCTAGGATACCGACGTTGTATCACGAGTCCTTATCCAAATCACGTGGCTCGTTGTCACATATAGTGACTCCTTACTAGTATCCCTTGATCCAACTTTAGGTATCACCCGTTTATCTCACCAATCAATAATTTTAGAGGTACGACATTTTCAAATGTATGAGAATCAACTCGGTATGGGTCGTCACCCAAACACCAAGTATGATAACTCAGTTATGAGGTGCGGGCTTGTCACATAAAACCAAACCATCATTCTGATGTAGGACTCGAACCACTGCCCTGACCGACTAGAGCGCTATTCTCGAAAGTGGTCCGGATCAAACGGCTCAACCCAACTCATGCTCGGACCACATCCCGGATGAATAGTGGCTGTGGCGTTACAGCAAATCACCCAATTTTATTCACGCTCTAGTCGTTCGAACGGTACTATGGCAAGCAACCATCGGCCGGGTAATTTGACGGGAGTCGTTTGAACAATGGTCTATCACTTCCATCAGTGCTCACTAGTCACCATGGGGAGGCTCGTCACCCTAGCATAGGCCGACAGCTCAGACACGGTGTCCCGTGCCACCACGCCAGGCTCATGAGTTTTAATGAGAACATATCAGACTAACGGTTATGAATGGACTCATCCACTGTGAATGAGGTGTCTTAGATTCAATTTGATCGTGTCATACATTGTAAACATACATGATCAGTCGGCTAATGAACTAATTTGATTGACTTAGGAGAATCTCGATGTAACCGGCATTGGGTGCAAGCATCCCGTGTAGTCCAGCTACTGTCGGTTGTCCGTGTTCAACCCGAGTCGATTGAACAAGCCTAAGGTGGTCATCTTAACTTGAGCCACCCTTTGGTTTAGGAAATTTATCGACTGACTTAACATCATAAGTAATTTAATATCACAACGGACCTAGCGACTCATCATGTGATTATTGTGAGGTTTCATAAGAATCATAAATTCAACAACGCAAACACTTGGGCATGTTATCAAACATGTGAGGCTCGATAGAGTAATACATTCATTGGAGCATTTAATCAAACACGTGAGCATCAACAAATCAACACGTTCAATCTAAAGTTCAATTAAACATGTGAGCATCATTAGAATAACACATTTACTCACTT
Source organism: Magnolia changhungtana (assembly GCA_030180095.1). Classification (NCBI taxonomy): domain Eukaryota; kingdom Viridiplantae; phylum Streptophyta; class Magnoliopsida; order Magnoliales; family Magnoliaceae; genus Magnolia; species Magnolia changhungtana. Next base: position 11,522,268 of record JASAUF010000662.1, read on the forward strand.
AGGCATTTTATCATACATGTGAGCATGCATAGACAAGAAATGACATATATTATAATCAAACACAAAATATGAATATGCTAACTATTTATAAATCATTCACCACAAGAAATCATTAACTGGGACTGTCAAGGGTCGATAAATGGAAACTTAGGCATAATGGTCCGCACCTTAAGAGAGGATTTCTAATATTTGAGCTCTTAGGTTTAGGATTTTGGGAAAAATCACCAATTCCTAATGTAAAGGAAGGAAGTATCGTTAATCGCACATAAAGTAGGTATAAGTTACAAAATTAAAGAGTTGAATACAAGTCTTACCTCTAATTGCAAGTGGTGATGGGTTCGGTAAGTTCCGGGGTTTGATCAATGAGATATAAATCCCCAAGCACCAAGATTTTTCCATTCCTCTCATACTCACTCTCTTCTTCTTTCTCTCTTCTTCTCTTTCTCTCTTAAGGCTTGCAAATTCGTATGGGAGCAAATGAGGCCCCGAAATGACCTATTTATAACACCAGATTTAGTGCAAATGGCCTTAAGGGTTGTGTTTTTACTATATTAGCTCAAGGGGAGTGTATTTTTACCCTTTTGGGGCCATTACGGGGCGTAGGGGTTGACACCCACTGTAGGATAGTTGGTGTTAGTGATGATCTATGCATAGATACAATCGGCCTGCCATTTGGATGCGTTGATCGACGGGTAGGATCAGAAGTCAATTCAACGGTCACCGACTATCGATTAGGCCCGTGACTATACGGATCTATGTAAGACATTACTCTAGGTTGTTGCCCCAAATTTGATCGCGATTTAATGGTCTGAAAGCCACAACTTGGGTAAAGACCAAACGCAAATAAATGACTTAAGTTCTTGGTTAATTTCAAGAATATTCGCACAACTCATGCACCGACCTTGCAAGTCTAAGTTGAGCAATTCGTGATGCAACCTCGGCTCGATGTCTTGCGATGGACGTCAATCCCATTAAGACAAGTGTTTTTTCATAGTCTCGGGTTTAATGGCCCACTAACGAGTGGTCTAGAGCTTGTTTGGATAATCAAGGCATTTCTATAATGAATTATGTATAAAGATTTTTTGTGCACAATAATTAATGCTTAGATTAGATAAGTTCATAATGTGGCCTATTCGCCTCTAGCGAAAATGACGACTCATTCATAATCACCCTAAACCGTTGGCTCGTAGGCTAAATGAGTAGCTGAGTTGATTTGGTTTGCTAATTAAGATCCTACCCATAGATTTTTCGGCTTTAGGTAGGTCTTTATTTAGTTATGGTTGTCTCGATTAGTCAGTGATAGGTTGGCTAAATTTGGGCCCTAAATGAATAAATCATGAGGATAGATTTGAGGTTTACTTGATCGGGCGGATTTGTTGGTTTCCTACGACTGATTAATTGAGTTTGTATGGTTCTTTACTGGTACCAACAACATATAAATTAACATTGAGTGTTAATGGTTAGTAAGTGATAACATAAGTTAATTATATAAAAAAATTCAAAGGTTTTTTTGAAAATCTAAAACAGTGAAAATCCAGGACGTTACAAAAGAATCAGTAGAGGGCAGTGCTATTCTGGTAATGAGTCAGCGGTAAAGGAAAATATACAGTCTCAATTGGAAAAAGCATACTATGAGTCGAAGAAATAGGATAACATATATGGGAATAACAACATTAAAAAATACTAAGTTGTTCACTCAAAGGAAGATCATCTCATATGTGAAGCAATATGACATTTTCAAAAGTTATGTTGGAAAATGACCAAGAATGGTCAAACCGATCGTGGATATGGTCAACCAATGGATCAAATCCACCCATCCAAAATTTTTGTAATACCCGCAAGAAATGACAAGGACTCAAAAACGCTGCTGGCAGTGACAAAAGGCAGCAAAAAGAGTTATGAAAATGCAAAATTCGATCCATAATAGATTAGAGAGACCAACTATGCACAGTCGACAAACCTCTAGTCAAAATTGGACATGGAATGATAGATTGAATTGTTAGTGCACTGATTTATGCATTATATTTGTCAATCAGGTAAGTTATTTTGTCATGTAATCGGTTGAGCCCTTTGAAGTTGGAGACCGAAAACATAAGTGAAGGTGAAGCATTAAGGAGTAAAGAACAAGTATATACGATACCTTGGTAACCCTAACCCTTGAACCAAAACAATCTAAACCTCTAGATGATCTTTAAACCCAATCGGTAAACCTTTTATTAATCATTCATTAAGTCATACGAGCCCAAATTAACCATCATTAGATTGGCTTTAGAGGTCCCGTGTTGCTGAAAAAAATGTATAAATTCAGCAACCTTTGGTCCCACCAAACCCACCATCGATCCGACCGAAAATGGCTAAAACAAGACAGTGTGTTGGGGTAAAATTTCAAATAATTTGGCTACAACCGAGTGTCACCTTCAGTCTCACCAAAAACATCCTTCGGTGTGACCGAATGTGCCCAAATCTATCCAGTAGCTTTCATGTCTAATTTGGTTCGACCAAACTTTAAAATCGATGTCATTGAACATAACTAGGTGCAATCGAAGACTTTATACACCATTTTGGTCAAATCTAAGTATCTATCAACCTTTATAGTATCCATCAATTAAAATCCTATAGGCTTTACAACTTCTCATTAACTGTAAGAGATTCTACCCAACTTATCATCACCTTCATCACTACATTGGATCATCACATGCAAGGTATTTGATCTCGAAGTTGAAACTTTAACAAAGCATTGACATCATAATTGAGGGAGTAAATGAGAGTTGATTAAAGCACAAGAAAACATCGATTAAGAAAACTGATAAGGCGCTATAAAAAGAGCTCAATCTGATAAATAAGTTGTCACATGTAAGAGTCCGTATACACTCATTCCTCGTGTAAGAATGAGTGTAAGAGTTTGAATTATCAAACCTAGCCAGGTTCTTGTGTAGGACCCTGACTCTTATAAATGGTATAAATTAAAGTACTTATATAGGCCATTGGACACGAGTGCGTATGTGTTAGTCTCCGTGGGAGCCTCCAGTGGGAGTAAGCGTAAGTCCTTGGATTAGGATTGAGGTTGTTGGTTAGCTTATCGGAAACCAACTCAAGTTTCTTATGGGAGCCTCCGATGTGAGTGTATGTCAGTAGGTTCTTGTAGAGGTCCGAGGTTCGAAATGAGCCTATAGAAAACCACGTAAAGTCTCTTGCAAGAGTCAATCCTTATATAGAATTATAAAGGTTAGAGATGAACCTGATTTAAAGCATCCAATAGTGAAATCCGGTACACTCATGGGTTGAGTGCGTCCATCATGAATGGAGTAAGAAAACTGAACCACTATACATGCTTGTGTTTATGATTGAATTTGAGCACTTATTTAATTATGCTTAAATGAAGATTGTTTAATTATATAGATGCATGATTAGATGAATGCTAAGTGTTGATAGTTAGCACATCCCACATACACATGTACACTATCATGTTTATAAACTAGTTGCTTAATTGCGACATTCTTTGTAATTTATGTGATTGGACCCTCTAATGGCTTGAAAGCCTCGGAGTTAATTGTCTTTCTTAGTTTAATTTGCATATTAATTTAACTATGCAATTGTGTTTTAAATGCATAATTTTTAATAGGTCCTTATCACCCCCCTCTATGATATATCACTATTCCTTAGTTTTGCCAAGCTTTTGCATGTATAGTTCGTGGCATCTTATCACGTGTAATTTCACGAACAAGAAATAAAAAGCTGAAACGGTCACGCCATGTGTAAACATGTAAACCGACCAAGATGAGCTAAAACTCACTGTCAAAACCAAGCAAAATAACCCATTAGAAAAATATTTAAGTGATTATGGTTATTCACAACCCCAAGTGCAGGGTCGCGATGTGGTAATAACTCGGTGAGACCGAGGTCGAATCCATGGGAACTAAACTTGTATGTATTCTGAAATTGAACTAGAACTATAATTAGAAGAAGATCTAAATAAAAGAAAGTAATTGTGAAGGATTTATCAAATATCAAAAGGAAACTAGAGCGCCAAAGATCCACTTGTAGCTATCAAGATGCTACCTTGCTTGATTCAATAAACACAACTAGAATCGAAGTCATATCCTATCCAGCTGAAAGATAAAATAATTGAAGCATAATCCGAACTTTGCATTAAATTAGTTTACATATGAAGGAGTATTGTGATGATTGGAAGGGATTCCGTCATCCTACCATGCCTAGGAGACAATTGTGAACAACAGGATTTACCAATCCTACAATCTCAGAACGAAAAAGAAGAGATTCAAAGATATCACAACATCTATTGTAATTTAAGTGATAATAAATCATTGAAAAATGAAAATATTCCTTAAAATCAAACTAACAATCAATGAAGTTCAATATAAACAAGAATCAAAGCAAAATAAACACCCCAACACGCTACAAGTTTCACCTCTTAGCCCTACTTAAGAAATTAGCTAGTTATAGCTAACTCAAAAATATAATAAAAACAAAAAAAACTACTAAAACGCATGAAGAAATCGAAGCGGAAGAACTTCGTTGGTGTAAGTGTTATGGTTTCTTGCTCCTTTGATTGTCAAATTTTGTGGTGCCAAAATCTCAATCTATGTCTTGTGTAGCACGTTGATATACATATGTTCAAGGCACTGCATCTCAATGCTTCAAGTCAAGAATAATGATCTACTTTAAGAAATGCAAGATCAATTACATCGTTCTCTTCTCTAAAGCATCAGGGTTTTAAAGCTACATCGAAGATAAAATCTTGTTCAAGACTCTAGCTGAAGTACAATTCAAGGACTATGTATTCAAGCTTCTGAAGATTTCAAGTTTCATCAAGTGTCGAGGTCTCAAGCTTCTTGAATTTTAAAATCATCTAAAGAAGAGAAGGTTCAATGTTCATACTTCATGGTAAAGGTATGATTGACCTTAGATTAACCTTAGGGTAGGTCATTTTGTATACATAATTCAAATTGAATCACTTTACATATATTTGGACTGTTCTAAGACTAGTCCTGAACCCTGTTCGACTAGTCCTAGCACTGGCTTGACCAGTCCAAGAAATTCCAGGACCAGTCCTATGTTGGTTGCAATTTTTTGAAATTTTTTGTTCGTCTACGACCAGTCCTGGAGACTGCTCGACCAGTCGTATGAACAGTGCTCGACTCGTTCATGACCAGTCCAGTAGCCACGACTCAAACTACAGCAACGAATTCTGGTTCCTCACGACTAGTCGTAGGAAGGTCACGACCAGTCGTGGAGGACTCACGACCGGTCGTGAAGAGCCTTCAACCAGTCGTGGAATGGTTTTATCCGATCGCGCTCTAAATTCAAAAATCTATTCGACCTTCGACCAGTCATAGTGTCCACAGGACCGGTCGAATATGCGATTTCTGCAACTATAAATAGAGCACGAATTTCAGAGTTTTATATCCAATTCAAGTAAAATCAAGGCATCACTCTGAGAGATAAGTTTGTGTTATTGTTAAGCTTCATTGTGCTTATTTAATATTCTCTTTTCTATATCTTTTATCATTCAAGTTTGTGGAATGTATGTGTAGATGTGAATGTTGTAATATTTATATTTCAAGCATTATGGGGAATGTTGTAATAGTATAGATTTCAATTCTCGTTATTTCCTTTTTATTTCTCTACGATTTGAGTTTTTAATTCTCTATTTGTTCTAGTAAGGTTGTCCTTGCCATAAATCCTTTGTTTTTTATGGTGAAAGGTTGTCCTTATAACAATTAGAATTTGAGGTTGCTTTACATTCTGTATTGTGGATTGCTATCTTTCTTTTACTTGGCTATCTTATTGTTTAATTTCACTGGTTTTATTTTTAAATTTGGCATAGTCCTATTCACCCCCCCCCCCCCCCCTAAGACATATAGTTTGGCCTTTTCAAGTGGTATCAAAGCCTAATAGCTCATTTTTATTTATTCTATTTGGATTTATTTCCTGAGCTAATCGATCTAAGCTATTTATAAGATGTCAAATTTTGATAGCCTCTCAGTCACTAGGCCTCCACCATTCGATGGCACCAACTATGCTTATTGGAAAGCCAGAATGAGAATTTTCTTAAAATCCATGGATGAAAGTGTGTGGCTAGCCACAGTGACTGAATGGACCCCTCCTACCACTGAAGTAACTGGTATCGATGGATCAAAATCAATGAGAATAACACTTTATTTTTCATGGGCCAATCTTCAAAAAAGTGAGAGTAGTGTAAATGCAAAAGTACTAAATGCAATCACGTGCGCACTATCACCGGATGAATTCAAAAGAATTATATCCTGTGATTCTGCAAAGCAAGCCTGGGATATATTAGAAATAACACACGAGGGAACATCAATCGTCAAGAAATCTAAAGTCCAAATCCTCACAACCAAATTTGAGGAAATACATATGGAAGAAAATGAAATGTTTATGGACTTCTACACTAGATTAAATGACATTGTGAACTATATATGGGGTCTTGGTGATAAAATCTCAGAAAGTAAAGTATGTGCAAAAATACTACGCTCACTTTTTGAACGGTTCAATTCTAAGGTAATTGCGATCCAGGAACTTCGTGATACGGACAATATAAGGGTAGAGGAATTAGTTGGCTCTTTACAGACTTATGAGTTAACTTTTAAAACTCCAAAATGTAAATGTATTGCCCTTAAATCTTCTAAAAATAGTTTTCAAGAAAATAATAACAATTTTGATTTAGAGAACTCTGAAGATGATATGACCCTTTTAGCAAAAAAGTCTTATAAAATTTTCAAAAGTAAAAAGAGGGTTAATTTTCAAAAATCGAATGATAAGCAGAAATCTAAACCTAAAACTCGAAAATAATTAAAAGACAGTCAGTGTTACAACTGCCATGAATATGGGCATTTAGCAAACAAGTGTCCTAAAAAGGACAAACCCAAAAAGAAGGGTATGTTGGCTACTTGGGATGAATCCTCTGATTCTGAAGCCTCTTCTGAATCAGAAGATTCTGAAACCAAGTCGGGGAGTGAAGTTAAAGCCCTTATGACTCTAGCCAAGTTCACTTTTTTAGATAATGATGATTTAACTAGTGAAGAAAATCTGAATAGTGATTGTGAAAATGAAGATAATCTTCAAGATGCTTACAATGCCCTATACAAGGAAAGTTGTAAAATTGTTGTCAAACTTAAACTTCAAAAAGAAAAGTTTTCAAAGCTTAAAGAAAATTTTGAAACTCTTGTTTTAGAAAAATTCCATATTTCAGATTGTTTTGAAAAATGCAAATGTGATTTAGATTTCAAAACCTCCCTTATTGAAAACCTTAAATTTGAAAATGAAAAACTTAAAATTGAAGTCTCTTCACTTTTGAGTTTAAAGGATACATAGAGGTATGTCCAAGGAGATCCAAAGTTAGAAAAACTTTTATCTGGATCAAGAAAATGTAGTGACCGATCTGGTTTGGGCTACGATAGAAATATTCCTCCTAAACAGAAGAATACTCATCCCAAGTTTGTGAAAGGAGAAACCTCAAACTCAAAAGGGAAAAGTACAAATCAAAATTTTTCTAAAAATACTAAAACTTTTTAAAAACCTAAAAGCAACTGTATCAACTATAAAAATCAGAACCAAAATCCTTTAGCTGAAAAAATAGTTGATTTACTCAAGGAGCTTTTAAAATCTAACTCAGTAGGTCACTCTTACAACAACTACAAACAAAAGAAGACCAACTATACTCCTAAACCCAAAACAGTTATGAAATGGGTTCCTAAGGTTACTTTCTTGGTTGCCCACACTGCTTTCAAAGCTACAAGTCATTCAAAGTGGTACTTAGATAGTGGATGCTCAAGGCATATGACTGGTGATAAAGGTATATTCACCGATCTCAAAGATATGGCTGATGGTTCAGTCACATTCGGTGATGACAGCCGCTGCAGAATTATTGGCCAAGGTACGGTTCAAATCTATAACCTCCATTTGTTTAAAAATATTTTATATGTTGAAGGGTTAAAACACAATCTACCGAGCATATCTCAAATATGTGATAACAATCAAAGTGTAAAATTTTCTAACTAAGGTTGTGAAATTCTAAATAATAAGGGTTCAGTAATATTAACTGTTCACAGAACTTCTGAAAACTGCTATATTGTTAGTGAATCCAGCTCATCTAGTCAATCATGTTACATGGTCCATACAGATGAGACTGATTTATGGCATAAACGTCTTGGACATGTACACTATCGTAATTTGTATAGATTGAGTAAAAGAGAACTGATAAGAGGTCTACCTAAAGTATAGAAAGTAGACAAAATATATGGTGAATGCCAGATTGGCAAGCAAATAAGGAACTCTCACAAAAAGGTGAACTCCAATGCCACATCAAGACCACTCGAGCTTATCCATATGGATCTTATAGGACCTACCAGGATAGAGAGTTGATGTGGCAAAAAATATATTTTGGTAATCGTGGATGATTTTACCAGATTCACATGGGTAGCCTTCTTAAGGTATAAATCAAAAACCCTTGAAAAAGTAAAAAGAGTTCTCAAACGGATTCAAACGAAAAAAGGTTCTCAAGTCTGTAAGATTCGTAGTGATCATGGATCTGAATTTGAGAATAGCAGTTTTGAGAAATTTTGTAGTGATCAGGGAATATCGCATGAATTCTCTGTGCCCAAAACGCTACAACAAAATGGAATTGTTGAAAGAAAAAATAGAGTGCTTGAAGAAATGGCTAATGTAATGTTGAATAGTATGAAGCTATCTAAAAATCTTTGGGCTGAAGCCGTAAATACTGCCTGCTATATAATCAACTGGGTTTATACAAGTAAATCTAATAATAAAATGACTTATGAAATGTGGTTCGATAAGAAGCCTACTATCAAAAACTTTCGAGTTTTTGGCAGCAACTGCTATATTTTACGTGACTGTGAAAATTTGGGTAAGTTTGACACTAAAAGTGATGAAAGGATCTTTTTAGGATATTCGTTAAACAGTCGCACATATCGTGTACTGAACAAGAGGACCAGTGTGATTCAAGAGTCCATCAATGTGGTCATTGACGATCACTTGAATACACCTGCCCCAAGTTCAAATAATGATGAAGTTCTTTTAATTGACAAACCAAATACTTCATCAAGTCAAAACAATTCAGAACTGAAGACTGTTAAAGATCGTCCAACCACTCAGATTCTTGGAAACCCTCCACTGGTGTGCGCACTAGTAGACGACTAGAAGATATATGTAATTACGTGTGCTTTACATCCCAGATAGAACCGACAAACGTATAAGAAGCTCTTACTGATGAAAACTGGATTGTTGTGATACAAGAAGAGCTTAACCATCTTGTTCCTAGACCTAAAGATAAATATATTATCGAAACTAAGTGGATTTTTAAAAATAAGTCTGATGAACTTGGTAATATAATTCGAAATAAGGCTAGACTGGTTGTACAAGGGTACACTCAAATTGAAGGAATCAATTATGATGAAACCTTTGCCCCAGTAGCTCGTCTTGAATCAATCAAACTATTTATATCAATTACTTATTTTAGAAAGATCAAAATATATCAAATAGATGTAAAGAGTGTCTTCTTAAATGGTGATCTACATGAAGAAATGTATGTTGAACAACCAATGGGTTTTGAAGACCCTAAGAACTCTGATCATGTCTATCGTCTTAAAAAGACTATCTATGGTTTGAAACAAGCTCCCAGGGTATGGTAGGAGAAATTCACTAAATTTTTAGTAAGTCATAATTTTCAAATGGGAAGTGTTGATAAAACTCTTTTTATTAAGAAACATAACAATCCTATCTTAATAGTATAGATCTATGTTGATGATATTATTTATGGATCTACTTGTACTAACATGACTGTTGAGTTTGCAGATTTAATGAAATCTAAGTTCGAAATGAGCATGGTTGGGCAATTGAACTATTTCCTTGGATTACAAGTAAAACAACAACCTGATGGTATTTTTATTTCTCAAACCAAATATGTTTTGAACTTAATCAAAAAATTCGGATTTGAGAATGGTAAGAATTTTGATACTCCTATGAGTACAACCTTAAGATTCTCAAAGGACTCTACAGGTAAAAATGTGGATCCTAAATTATATCGTAGTATGATTGACAATTTACTTTAACTAACTGCTAGTAGACCTGATATTGATTTAAGTGTTGGTATTTCCGCTAGATATCAGTCTGATCCTAAAGAGTCACATTTAACTGCTGTTAAGCGGATTATGCGATATGTCGCAAGTACAACAAAATTAGGTCTTTGATATTCACATGAGACTAGTGTTCAGTTGGCTGAGTACTCAGATGCTGATTGGGTTAGTAATATCGATGATAGAAAATCAACCAGTGGTGGTTGTTTCTATATTGGAAATTGTTTAGTTTCTTGGTTTAGCAAGAAACAAAGTTTTATATTGCTCTCTATTGCTGAGGCTGAATATTCGCAGCTGGAAATGCATGTACTCAACTTGTTTGGATGAAACGTATGTTAAACGATTATGGAATTGCACAGGATTCAATGATTTTATTTTGTGATAATTCCAGTGCAATAAATATTTCGAAAAATCTAATCTAGCATTCACATACCAAACACATTGACATTAGGTTTCATTACATTCGTGAATTAGTAGAATAAAAGTTGATATCTTTGGAATACATTCCTACCGAGATTCAACTTACTGACATTTTCACTAAACCGCTCGACAAAAGCAGGTTTAATAAATTGAAATTTGTTCTTAGTATGTACATTTGAAATTGATTATTCATGCTTGTATGTATCATAATGTATATATATTTGATAATTTATTGGTTTAAATTTTAATTTTTTGTGAATATTGCATATTTTTGTTGATACACGACCAGTCGAGGACGTACTCGACCAGTCGTGGTACAACCGGTCGAGGATGGGCCACGACCAATCGTGTAATGCGCTTGACTTTTTTAATTTGGGGAAAAACACTTTCTTCTTCATTTCCTATTTCTTCTCTAACGGGCCGAAGCATAACTAGTCGTACCCATTTGTTTAATTTATCAAGGTTAGTGCATTATTTCTGTTATTCTTGTAGATTCAAGCTCTATTCACTTCATTTTCTTCATTAGAGTCCTTGATTTTAAGTTTCCTTAAAGTTTTTGGAGTTTTCTTCTCCAAAATTTGATTTTGAAAAAACCCACTTTACATCGTTTTACACCCACTTGATTCCTTCATTTCTTAGTTGTAAATGGATGCTAGAGGTAAAAAGAAAACTTCCCATGGTGCTTCCTCATCTCGATTAACTGTAACAAGGTGCTACCTTCGGTCACCCGAAGATGATCCCTCCCATGTGCGGGATTTACGATTGCGCAATGTTATCGTTGAACGACTTGTCGATCTTGAACACATTGCTCCTTTTGACCTCCTTCCACTTCTTCAAGTTGTAGGATGGGCTAATATTCTACATTGGGGTGGGCCAGCATACCATTCTATTGCGCAAGCTATGTTTGCGTGTATTTCTTAATTTTCGACTAAGAATTTAACGTTTAAAATCGCAACTAGAGAAGGTCCATTTGAAATAGACCGTCGCTTAATTTCTGCTTTGATGGACATACCTGTTAATGACGATGGTATTCATATTCACACTTTAACTGGAAAAACCGTCGAAATAAAAAAAAATGAGTGCTCATAAGGGGAATGCGCTCGCCTCAAAGTTCTTGTTACCCAGATACAGGGTTTTACATCGAATATTTATTTCAAATCTGTATCCACGTTCTGGTAACAAAACAGAACTAACTTCCTTTATGATTCGGGTTTTGCATTCCATCATCTCTGGTACTCCAGTTTGTCTTCCATCTTTAATCTGTCATTCTATCATTCAATTTCGTCTCCATCCTGGATACAATGATATTCCATTTACCTATCTTATGATTGTGTTAGCTACTCACATGCTAGTTGCTATGCCTGTTGGAGAGGCTCCTATTCATCACCTTATTTTCAACAATTCAAATATAAATAAGATAAAATTAAAACTGGCTCCTGGCCAAATGGATGTGGGCGGTGGTGGAGCTGAAGCAGGGAATGAAGAAGACAGTGGCGATCTTCCTCCTGATGATATCAATATTGATGACATTTTTGATGAAATTGAATCAGACTCTGGAAATGATCTTGACTTTGAGCCATCTGATTTTGATGCACGTCTACATGCACTTGAGGAGAAGGTAGAGAACATGAATGTTGCCCATGATTTGCAATTTAAATATATGCGCAAGTATCTTAGGTGCTTAAATAAGGGCCTTCATCAAATAGATCCTACCATATCTGCTCCTTCTTGAGGATCTGATTAAGTGTGTTATCCTTTGGTCTGTAATAACTTTTATACTACTTTATTTTTGTTGGTATGTAAACTTTGATTTTATTTTAGGTTGCTGGTTAATGATATGTGAACTTTGAATTTGTTTATACTTCTTTCATATCTTGGATATTTCTCTCCTTTATTACTCTCTTGTTCATTTTCCTCTTCCATATCTTAATTGTTTCCTTTGTCATATTGTGACAAAAAAGGGGAGAATATTTATGTTTGTTTGCTTATGGATATGGATGTATCAAGTGGCATTGTTTTTTATATGTGTGCTACTCAGGGGGAGTAAGTAAGAAGGTGTTTTGCCTACTTTATGATGATGTATACTAGTTGATGATAACTAGTGCATGATTCTTTAATCAGGCAATAACTAGTTTTCTTTTATAACTGGTGCATGATTCTTTATGTGTATATTGGTTATATTATTGTTGAGTGTGTTTTGCCACAAATTTAACAAAGGTGGAGATTGTAAGTGCTATGGTTTCTTGCTCCTTTGATTGTCAAATTTTGTGGTGTCAAAACCTCAATTTGTGTCTTGTGTAGCACGTTGATATACATACATGTTCAAGGCACTGCATCACAATGCTTCAAGTCAAGAATAATGATCTACTTCAAGAAATGCAAGATCAATTACATTGCTCTTTTCTCTAAAGCATCAGAGTTTTAAAGCTACATTAAAGACGAAATCTTGTTCAAGACTCTAGCTGAAGTACAATTTAAGGACTATGAATTCAAGCTTCTGAAGATTTCAAGCTTCATCAAGTGTCGAGGTCTCAAGCTTCTTGAATTTTAAAATCATCTGAAGAAGAGAAAGTTCGATGTTCATACTTCATGGTAAAGGTATGATTGACCTTAGATTGACCTTAGGATAGGTCATTTTGTATACATAATTCAAATTGAATCATTTTACGTGTATTTGGATTGTTCTAAGACTAGTCCTGAACCCTGTTTGACTAGTCCTAACACTGGCTTGACCAGTCCAATAAATTCCAGGACCAGTCCTATGTTGGTTGCAATTTTTTGAAAATTTTTGTTCGTCTATGACCAATCCTGGAGACTATTCGACCGGTTGTATGAACAGTGTTTGACTCGTTCACGACCAGTCCAGCAGCCATGACTCAAACTACAGCAACGAATTCTAGTTCCTCATGACCAGTCGTGGAGGGCTCACGACCGGTCGTGAAGAGCCTTCGACTAGTCGTGTAACGGTTTTATCCGATCGCGCTCTAAATTCAAAAATCTGTTCGATCTTCGACCAGTCATAGTGTCCACAGGACCAGTCGAAGATGCAATTTCTGCAACTATAAATAGAGCACGAATTTCAGAGTTTTATATCCAATTCAAGTAAAATCAAGGCATCACTCCAAGAGATAAGTTTGTGTTATTGTTAAGCTTCATTGTGCTAATTTAATATTCTCTTTTATTAGCTTTTTCATATTTGATTTTGTTTCTGCATTCTAATCTAACTTGAAATAGGAATTGTGATATTTCACTTTTTGGAATCAAAATCAAATAGAGCTAGGCCAACTGGTTTAATTTAAAATCAATTAGAACCTATAATCATTTCAAAGTGAGTGTGGACATTGAACTTCTATATTCAAACTTTTACTCTGATTTGGTTCTTCCGGGCTGCTACAAAAGGAGAAATTCAGGTATTTTACATTTGTGTAAATCTTTTATTGTATTGGTTTCTTTTGAGATTAAACCAGAAAATTCTCATTGTTTGTTTATCTGAGGTGATCTAGAAAACTCAGAGTGGGGTTTTTTGAATAGTGTAAGCCCATTAGAAAGACACAATTGTGAGGGTTTTAGGTGAACCTGGAAAAACCTATTTTAATAGTGAACGCTAATATCCCTTATGTGAGGATATTAAGAGTGGAGTAGCAAGTTATGTGGCTGTTGTTTAACAGTTGCTGTACACACAGGTGAACCACTATAACTCTTTGTGTTTTATGAATGTGTGATTTATTTTCTATATCTTTCATCATTCAAGTTTGTGGGATGTATGTGTGGATGTGAATGTTGTAATATTTACATTTCAAGCATTGTGGGGAATGTTATAATAGTATAGATTTTAATTTTTGCTATTTTCTTTTTATTTCTCTACAATTTGAGTTTTTAATTCTCTATTTGTTCTAGTAAGGTTGTCCTTGCCATAAACCCTTGGTTTTTATGGTGAAAGGTTGTCCTTAGAATAATTAGAATTTGAGGTTGCTTTACATTTTGTATTGTGGATTGCTATCTTTCTTTGACTTGGCTATCTTATTGTTTAATTCCGCTGGTATTATTTTTAAATTTGGCATAGTCCTATTCACCCCCCCTCTAGGACATATAGCTTGGCCTTTTCAATCGGCGCTTCGCTTAGGCCCCTTTTTCCTTTTCAAACCCTAGAAGATGCTTTGGAGCATCCTAAGGAGTCCTGTTTATAGTTGTGGAACTCCAACTTTCGCACCGAGTTAGAAAAATCTAGAAACCGCCTTAAATTTATGTACTCCGCGTAAAATCTGCATATGCTTTCGATGCCATGAAGTATATTCTGACACCTTTTCATAACTATGGTTTTTTGGCCCGAGACTTTCAGAATATCTTTTTTTTTTTTTCAGGATAGTTTTCAGTATTCCTTTTCTTCACTTTAAATATTTAATTTTCTTCATTCCTCACTTGATTTCCTTGAATATTTGGCATGTGAATTCTTTAATCTTGGTTTCCTAAGATCTATTCCTTGCCTTGATGATTCTTGAGCATCAAATCCATGCTTTTAACATTCTTTTCAATCCAAACTCTCAGATTCACATCGCAATACAAACCGGTATAAAACATACCCATTAAGCATTATCATGTTCATAAAACCAATATATAAACAGGGAAAAATATACAATATTTGACACTCGATAGTGGCTCTTTGAAAGAAGATTTGTTAATTAAAGAAATATTGACAAACGTTAAGATTTTAGAGGAAGATGTTGATTTTCAATAAACGATAGTCATGAAAAATAACAAAGAATCCGGCAAGCAAGTGTCGACAATCATCATATTCAGAAACTTGCGACATTGAAAATAAATTGAAATATGGTGTTCACGCCCCTCTTAATTTATTGGCTAAACTAGATCATTTGAATGACATCAAAGGCGATGTTGAATAAACATTGACAACATTGGTCAAAGATAATTAGCAACCGATGAATCACAAGGGTTTGTCAACCATATTGAATTAGGTGCACATGCAGAAAAAAGTAGTTTTTGACCAAATTTCACATGCAATGTCGAAACATCTTAAACCACTGATTATATCAGCACATATAAATGGGCATCTTGTCCCCCGTATATGGGTAAACAATGAGGTTGTAGTTAATATCCTGTCAAAGAACATGTTAAAAAAGTTGGGAAAGACTTATTCCGACCTGATTTATACAAAAGTAAATATTATTGATTTTACTGGCGGTGTAACAGATGCCGAAGGAATTCTACCAATCGAATTAACAGTTGTAAGTAAGAAAGCATTAACGACTTTCTTCGTAGTGCCATTGACATCAAACTATAATGCTCTCCTCGGACGATATTAGATCCATGTGCATTTTTGTATCCTCTCGTCTTTTTATCAATTTCTTATATTTTGAAAAAAAAGAAATGTCAAATTGGTTTTGGCTAATAATAAACTATTTCATGCGAAGTTCAACGCATCGAAGGCTTACCTGTATGAATACGATGTTGTGCCTGTGATTTTCACAAGTCGAGATCGATTAGGCCAGCTGACTAGAGTTTGATTATCGAAAAATTTGATGATAAAGGTGAGAGATATAAGCCTAGATGCTAGTAATGAATTAGTTGCACCAGGAACACTAGTTGTGCATTGGTTAGGGCAGTCTAACATTGTCGAAGAGTCGTTATGAATACGACCTTGAAGAAAAAACAAGAAATAGTTGAAAATCACGGCTTAGTTTGCAAAAATCAAGTAGGCTTGGGACAAACGTGAGTTAGGAAATGACTATTTTGTTAATATAGCTGAATGTTTGTTAGAATACGATGAATTTGTCGAATACGACATATATTTTGAAGAATTGAAAGTTGTATTAACGAAACTTGATGATTTAAAGGCAGATGTCTAGAATCCATTGCTTAATGTTAATCTAGGAGATGACTATTATCCCCAACTAATATATATCAGTGGTTGCTTATCACAAAAAGAGCGAGAGGTAATAGTTGAACTCCTATAAAAAAAAAATATAAAGATTACTTTGCATGAGATTATCATGAAATGTCAGGCCTAAGTCGGAAGTTAGTCGAGCATCGATTGCTGGTTACAAAAGGATTCAGATCACCCAAGTAGTCTTCGCGAATAATGACTATAGAGGTCACAACTAAAGTTAGTGAATAAGTGGAAAGACTCCTGAGGGTCAGTTTCATCAAATTAATCAAGTGCACCGAATGGATCTCTAATATAGTCCCAGTGGTAAAAAAGAATGAAAAATATGAGTATGCATTGATTTTATAAATATAAATCATGCAATTTCGAAGAATGAGTATCTCATGTCCGTTTCCAATTAGTTAATTAATCGGGCAGTAGGCCACAATATAATATCATTCATGGAAGGTCATTCTAAATATAATGAAATTTATACTGCGGAAAAATATGTTGTAAAAATGACTTAAAAATGTCCAGGAGTTATTAACACATTTTGCTGGAAAATGATGTCATTTGGACTTGAGAATGTTGGGCCAACTTATGAGAGAACCATACATGATATCTTGCATGATGTGATCAACTATATACCAAAAGTGTATATTGATGATGTAGTTATTAAATTATATGATTTAGTTGACCATTTTTATCATTTATACCAAACATTTAAGCATATGAGATTGCATAAATTGAAGATGAACTCCTTAAAGTGTGCATTTGACGTCTCAACAGAAAATTTCATTGGGTTCTTAGTACATCAAAGAGGTATTGAAATAAATTGAAATGAGGCAAATGTTATTATCAAGGCGCAACCTCCAAAGAACAAAAAGGAACTACAAAGATTTCTTGGTCAAGCTAGTTATATTCACCGATTTATTTCGAATTCAATAGGAAAAAGTAACATTTTTTTTTGTTGATTAAGCTAAAAGTAGGATAAACATTTTTATGGGAAGAAGACTTTTAACAAATTAAAAGAGTGTTTAATAAAGCCATCAGTTTTGATCCTATCACACAAAAAAAGATCTCTTCAGTTTGCATATTAACGGCCAAAAAATCGATTAGAGTTTTGTTAGTACAAGAGAATGACAATCGGAAATAACAAGTTGTTTATCACATAAGTAGTCATGCTCTAAAATCCGAGTATATAGTGTGCACCCTCATACCCAAGTTTCAATTCGTAACTCGCACATAAAGTGTACTAACTTAATTCCTTGATCAGTTTAATCAAAGGTGATAATTAGATTAGTCTAAGTTTCACCCCAATTCCAATCACACACACACAACACTTAGCACCAATCAACTAGGCATATATAAATCTTGACGACCATTAAAATAATATACACCTTAAAAATAATTCATTTATTATATTATCATAATATAAAGATGTTTATTTCAGACTAACATTGTGTCAATGAGATAAATTTAAACAATTTCTTAAAATATCTCATAATCAATACCAATATACATTATACGTTAATCAAACTATTATAACAAATAAATCACATAATCAGAAATGGTCTAATGTTGTCACTTCATCTTCAGATAAGTATGATCACGTTTCACATGGGTCATGTTCAGGTGCAGTGGATCCTTCTAGTTCCTGTGCCACATCATCTGTTAATGGCTTATCTGTATGGTTTTTTCATCAATAAAATGGTAAGCTGGCCAGACTTAGTGAAATAACCCAGCATGGTTCATAATCATAGCAAGTAAAATCATAATGATATGGATGTAAATGGTGTATGAATGCATCAGATGGGATGATCATCCATCTGCTTGGGTTAGAGATTATCAACCTGCATCCAACCATTGGGTAGGCTTCCACCTTTCGGTAGGCTTAGGCATAACCCGCATTTGGTAACGCTTTATCAGGATCGACATTTCTTCCAAGGAGGGCCCCTGGGATCGACCATGCATTATGTAAATGTAATAAAAAATGAATGATATGTGAATGTATCATTTTCATAACTACCATAGGTACTTGTCTTGATAAGTAAATTCAAGTTACAGTTATTATCATTCATGCAATTTGATACAAATTAGCATATAATTTACCACATCATACAATATTAAAAAAATACTCAAATCAGTACATAAATTAATTAAACCATCACAGATAATTTATTTTAATTAATTTTAATGAATCATGAGACATGTTGGGTTACTCACCTGAGTCTAGTAGTGTAGAATCCACAAGGTAATTAGGTTGGTTTGAATTAAGAAATCCAATCAATTATGTACATAATATTATTATTTATTTGGTTATATTACACGGTGGGGCCCACCTTTGATTAGCATTCTAGGTGGTCAAATCCTAAATGATCAAATAATTAAAATTTCTGTTTAGATTTTTATCTTTTATTTTCTTTTTAAGATTATAAAATCGAATGAAAATTGCTTGATTGGGGTGTCTCGTTGGACGATTAAATAATTCAGATTCTTGAGGTCTTATTATGTTTTGCTTCTACACATTAAATAAATGGTGTGGATTTAACCACACATACACCGATGGCCCATCTTAACCTTTTACGTCAAGTGATACTAATACTTACACAAAAATCTAGACTTTACTTATTAACCATTTATAGATCTGACTAATATGGCCCATCTGATGATCATATTGATATGGAAATTAGGGCCCTTGTATATTTTGGCCTTAGGGATCGTATGATCTGTGTAGATCTAATCTGATTCAACTAGGTGCACACCAATCACAATTAGAAATTTTGCATAGAATTTTAGACTTCCATCACCTTTACATCGTATCTACTATAATCAAATGCAATGAACGTGTGGTCGATCCACACCGTTTATTGCATAGATCGATTCAAATTAAATGCATAAAAATATTAAAAGAAAAACGATAGACATACCTGATCTAAGCTATTCAAAATACTATATTCCTTTTTCAGCTGTCACAGGGTGCCCTTTTTGAGAGATACGTGAAAGTTTATAGATATATAAGGGGTAGATAAGATAGGAGATAAGATAAAGATAAGATAGAGATAAGATAAAGATAAGATATAGATAAGATTAAAAAAATCTTTTATTTATTTATTTATTATTATTATCATTAAATTTTCACGGGTGTTACATAAGTAGAAGATTGAACGAAGTCGCAACTCGATGTTCATCAATAAAGAAGTTACGTTTATCTTTGTATTTCGCAGCTACAATATTATGACACTACTTTATATTTAACACTATTCATTTAATCGCTTATACCAATGCCATTAAATATATGTTAACGCGTCCTATACTAAGATGTTGAATTGGAAGATGGATTTTGACTTTATCGGAGTTTAGTTTCAGTTATGTTCCTCAGAAAGCTACCAAGGGACAAGTCAGAACCGATTTTCTAGTGGATCATTCAGTTAAAAAAATATGTTAATGTTACAAAAGGTAGTCGAGATATGTCTTGTCAACATATTATAACAGAAACTATTTTTTAACAGTTTGAAAATAGATCAATCGACAGGAACATGGATTGTTATTACTACTCCTATTGGCGAGAGACAAGAGTTTTTCATTTTAATTAGAATTTGACAACATTAATAATCAGGCCGAATATAAAGCTTTTATTATTGGCTTAGATACAAAGTGACAGAATTAAAATCTTTAAAATTGGATGAGAAAATTATATTTGCGGAAGTAATAGGAAAAAATGGCCCCAACAAAGTAGTAAAAAAAAAGGTTGGGGATGTTGGAATGTCGAAAAGTTTTAATTTATTTGGAGCGATGATGATAAACAACAAATAAAGAATAAGACTTCAAAAGAAGAGATGAAGCATAAAAAAGTAAATGAGACGAGATGACATATATAAGCCACCGCATGCGCAACATTAATTGCCACATGACGATCCAAATGAATTTCGAGACGAAAGTTACGTTATAGATACAAAAATGTATTCTACGCATGAAGCATGACAATGCATGACAGGAAGAATAAAAAGATATAGACGTCATTTGTTATCTAATAAACAAAGAGCATGACATGTGGCCAACTCATTAATGTATCGCCACATTTCTAACCATTCCTTATTGAATAACCATAAATGTGAGGGGGCGGTGTTTGTACCAAAGTATGTTCTGATTAGATAGATAGTGCGGATTAAGCCACGTGTCATATAAGATATTTGAGAAGCATGTACCAAAGATTTAAAGATCATGTCATCTTTTTAAGGGGTGTTTTTGGTATTTAAGTTATCTCCGAATAAGGGCAAGCAATCGTTCCACCCACGTTAGCCCCGAAGTACGTTTGGGTGTCCAATGAAAACAAGATCATGCTTGATAAAATGTAATCGCTCCTTCTCAGCTGGTTACACGTGAAGCGCCACGCGGATGAGCGGTTGTTTTCTCACCTCTCTTAGGAAGCTATAAATAGCATAAGCATATACAAAGTGAAGCCTCCCAATCCAAAATCAAACTACATAACTCTTAATCCAGCACAATGTTGTGTATATGTAAGTTTAGTTCTCCATTGCTCATCAGTAGCGAACCTTTAGGGTAGATTTTGTTTCAGTCCATTCTTGCGCATACACTGGACTGACTCTTGGCTATAGCCCGTAGTTATAATTTCCTTCCATTTGTGACTACGTGCCGAATCTAAAAGAAGATCTTAGTCTAGAAACCCATTCGTCTATGCTCATATGTTGGGCTGACCAAAGTTGTAATCTCCGATATTACCTTTGCCTCGCTCATTAACACGCTACTCCGTGAAGTACTTTACTGCTCTCAGCTAGGTTAGTAATCCCATTGTAGTGGTAAGTTACACTTTTTTTTTATATTTATCTCCAACCTTTTTTCATTCAACCATACAACTATTGTACATTTGAAAGTCTTTGAATTTTCAAGGAAAAAAGGAGCTCATTAGAGGAAGGACCCTAACTTTCATCAGTCACTTAAGTAACGAGCGCACAATAGTTAGCTGAATAGACGAACGGTCCAACTGTTGGACGTGGACCAGTGGGGCCCACTTGTGAGCAATCACTAGTGGGTACGTCCCATGCATTCTCCGGTCTCTTCCTTTCAATTAAATTTTAGATTCAAATATGAATTTGATTTTTAATTGAAGATAGGGCTTTGATCGAATTATGAGGCCTTATCTCAATCCCACCCAAACTCTCCGTCCTCTGTTATAAAAAGGAATGCGCTTCTCTCACGTAACGCATAGAATCATATGAAACACCGAGAGTATACAGAAAGAAATAGAGTGCATTATAGTCTGTCTATTTTAGCTTGTCCTTGGGATGATCTGATCCATAGATAGCAATCCGGGGCCACTATATACCGTAGGATCAGAGGTGTGAATAGTTCCATCTGCTCTAGTAGTAGATAGGCGGGCCGTTGGAGCACCGTTCTTCTGCTTTATGAGGGTTTCAAATATCGTGTAGACCGTCAGACCTTCCGCGCTTCCCTACAGTGGTATCAGAGAGTTTAACGGCAGATCTCTGATTATTTTCATCTAAAAAGGTAAGTGGCCCAACCTTTCTTTTTTGGATTGGAATCTATGACTTTCGAATGGTATTGGATCAGTATGTGTACGGTAGATTAGATTTTATATACACGCATGAGGATACATGTAGCATATGCATGTATGGTGGCTTTAAATATAATCGGCATAAAATGTATACACATATGCTATATGCATGTAATCGGCATGAATGTATACACGTATGCCATATGCCTTTAAGCCCGATTATGTTTCCATACACATTATGCATCATACCACATGCGTGTACATCTCACAAAATATACAACAATGGTTGTTGTATTGAACTATACCACTAAAATTATAGCTGATCACGTATCTCACCATACATGTGTTGGCTTCTGTACATGTACATGTCACGTGTCACATGTGTTGGCTCACATGTCACGTGTGTTGGCTGACGTGTCACATGTGTTGGCTGATGTACATGTACGTGTGTTGGCTCATGTGCATGTATAACACATGTGATTGATTGGTGTACAGCATGCCAAAAGTTATTACACACTTGGGAATCAGATTGGCTAGTGTACATCAGTGACGTACACAACTAAGACACGTTATGTGTTTTATTTACGTTGACAGAAATAGGAGTTGTATTCACATGGGTTACTTGATATGTACCATGATATGTACTGTATCCAATCCGACCATCCAAGTAGACCCACAACATCGTGTTGGTGGCCCACCGAATAAGATGGCCCATTCACGTTGATATGTGCATTGAAGTGCATTCACATTGACATGTGCATGTGCATGTGGGCCCAATGGACCATGATCATGGCACATTAACGTGTACTTTTTGAGTCTTTAAAAGAAACATATAAATTATTGCATGGACCATGATCAGACCGACAGGATACAAAAACATAGCTGCTGCGGATTGGCTAATGTGCATAAAACAAGTCATGTAGTTGTTGTATTCAAATACACTGCTAAAATATAGTTGCCGTATTAAGAAGAAGCAGATTGGCTGTTATTCAATCACACCAACTATATTAACGTCAGCAACATATGTAGGTCTGATCACATGGTATGAGTTGTATCCAAACCGTCTATCCAACAGGCGAGCTCGGTTGTAGGTTAAAAAGGCAGATATAATTATAAAATGGGCCACACTGTACAATGAAATAAGGAATGAACATCTACTTATGGTGATGAGGGCAGCTAGCTTGGGTCTATAGGATAGAGTCTTGTCAGTGTTGCTGGCTCAAATGTTCTAAAATGAGCGGTTGAGTCATGTAACTTGGGCGAAAGCCTAGGCTACTTGGTTCCTAGAGTGGAGGGTACTACGTTAAGCTGGGCTACGGGTCTGTGCTGGCTCAGGCCTTATATGCCCAACGGTTTTGAATCAGGCGTACCACCATTTTTTTAAAGATGGTCCTGATTGATATAAGCTAGAATGGTGTGGCCCATCTGAACTTTGAATCGTTTTTTTTTTTTAATCATTATTTCATGCTGCTACTTTATACTTGATTTTTAGATTTGATCAATTATACATGCATATGAATGCTGTTTCTTTTATAATATTTTCTTCATTGTTGATCAAGAGTTCATTAGTGATTGAAATGATCATCAACCATGATGATCAATGTTAATGAAAGGATCTTTCATCAACAATGATTATTAACGGTAATGATCGGATCCATCACTAATGGTCATGATCACAGGTGAAGATAGAACTCTCTTCATATGAAGTACTTCATTTTTCTTTCTGATGTTGATGTTTATATGTGTAAAATAATTAGGCTTAATGTGTTTAGATCTAAGTCCTTATTTTTCATTAGAACATATAGAAAAACTTAGTGCTAGAATCTTCCCTAAAAATAAAGGTTGTGCATAACCTGAGTGAGAGTTTATTCTCCTCCACCAAATGATGCATGCAACTAAATAATGGTAGGTTGCATGTTATATAAATTTATTCTTATAAAAGCATTAAATCTCATCTTAAAAGGATAACTTGATTGTTCTACACCGCCCATTCGGGTATGTGGACTTTCAGATCTCGTTAAGATGCGTTTATTATTTTTATACTTTGAAAATTTGAATAACACATAGAAATGCTGATGATTAGAGTCAATACCTTAGATCATAGCTAAGCAGTGATACTCATGCAATGTAGAGATGGTCACCAAAACGTTAATCGCTGAACAGCTAAAAGGACAACATTTCGACGGCAATAACTACGAAGACTGGTCCTATGCGGTGCGATACCTTCTGGATGAGGACGACATATCTCACACACTCGATGTAGTTCAAGAGGAACCCATCTTGGCTGAAAATGGGAATTTACAAGAACATATGGTTGCGATGACTCGCTATAATAAGTGGCGAAAATAAAATCGTTCAGCTCGAAATGTCCTTCGTAGCACTATACACAAAGAACTCATACCTACGTATGAAGTGCATGAAACCGCTAAGGGAATCTGGGAAGCCTGACAAATGCCTATGCACAAAAGTCAGATGCGAAAGTTAGGGCAATGGAATTAGAATTTCAGGAGTATAGGATGCCGGTCGGCTGCCCCATCAAAGATCATATTCGTAAGATGGAGCAAATGATATGTGCCCTTAGGAATGTTGGGTGTAAATTGACTGAAAATTAGAAGATTATAGTCATGCACCGTTCCTTGCCTGAATCTTGAGCCAAAATCAAAAGAATTCTGAACCATACTGATTCTATCACTACGTTTAAAGACTTTTATAGCCACTTGGTACGTGAGGTTGAAATGAATGTAATTCAGCCAGGTTCGGCCAAGGCCTTTGTAGAAGAGACCCATAAGTGGAAAGCTAACAATAAACGGTCCAAAGCTCGAAAGAAGGCGAAGAAGAATAATCAAGAACAAAAGACCACAACACCACCTCCGAATCTCAAGAAGGGGAATGGAAATAAGAAGCAGAAAAAGACAAATGTAGTCTGCTTTATCTATGAAAATTTCGGCCATTATGCTCGACAGTGCGCCCATAAAAAGACGGTAATTTCTCAGTCACTAAATACTTTGTATGTAGGTGTTTGTTCTGAAATCCTTTCCATATATATAATATCTAACGACTGGATTTTGGATTCAGGCGCAACAAAGCATGTGACACAGAGTCGTCGATGACTCGAGGAATTCCGGCCTGTAGCCAAGGGAAGTTATGAGCTGTACATGGGCAATAACGCTGTTGAAGATGTACAAGGGATTGACGTTCTCCATCTTCATATACGCATAGGGCGAACAATAATCCTCCGTGATACTTTTTATGCACCGGCGATGCGTTGGAATTTAATTTCTGTTTCTAGGGTATTATTTGATGGTTTTGATATTCGATTTTCCGGGACAAGAGTTTCTTTGAGATTGAATAACCTCATCTTTTCATGAAAAAATTTAATTTCAGATTTATTTATTTTAGATGTAGATTGTGAAATGCCCCTCTAGCTTTATCTGCTATGTCGAATGAAACTGTAGTATCTAAATTTCAAAAATGGCACGTGAGTTTAGGTCACATAGAAAAGTATCGTATGACAAGACTAGTATGTTCTAGTCTGTTAGACTCCTTATCCAAAGTTGATTTGTCATTTTATGAACATTGTGTGTCTGAGAAGACTTCGAAAAAACTATTTCTCAAAGCGGCTAAGTTTAAGGGCACACTAGAGATAATCCATTCAGATATCTGTGGACCCTTTAATGTACATGCTAGAAACGGATGTCAATACTTTGTCACTTTCATTGACAATTACTCGCACTATGGATATGTGTATCTTATCTCACACAAATATAAGGCTTTTGATTGTTTTCTTAAATATAAAGCTGAAGTAGAAAATCAGCTTGAGAAAAAGATTAAAATCCTTCGATCTGATAGAGGTAGCGAGTATACATCTGAAACGTTTAAGTCATACTGTGAAAACGTTGAAATTGTTCGGCAGTACACAATGGCGTATACTCCACAACAAAATGGTGTTGCAGATAGAAGGAATAGGATACTATTGGACATGATTAGATCGATGATGACACAAGCCAATCTCTCTAACACATTCTGAGGAGACGCACTGTTAACAGCTGTTTATGTCCTTAATAGAGTCTCATCCAAATCCATTCCTAAGACACCATATAAGATGTGGCCTGAGAGGATTCTTTCTCTAGCCAACCTACGCCCTTGGGGATCTTTGGGTTATGTTTTGCTACCTACTCCGCATAGAGGTAAACTTGATAGTAAAACTATTGAATGCGTGTTCATTAGGCACCCTATGCATTCAAAGGAATACGTTTTAGTTTATGAGGACCATGAACGATGGATTGAGATAGAATCCAGGGACGTGACCTTCGTTGAAGATAGATATCCAATCCGAATAAAGCAAAAGGCTCCAATAGAACTTTTTGAAATACCCGATGTATCTCAGGAGAGTGGGAGTTATGCTTTATAAGACAATGATACTCCTATAGTTCGTCAGGACAGTGGGAGGACATCTCAACAGGCTCCTGAGTTACGTCGAAGCGAAAGAGGATTGACTTCCTGAAGATATTTCGATATTGAAGGGCAAACATTCTCTTGCGTTGCGGTTGATGATGATGAACCTGATTCATATCAAGATGCATTATCATCTTCTAACTCGGCCGATTGGGTGAATGCTATGGACGAAGAGATCACTTCCATGGAGAAGAATAAAGTCTGGGAACTTGTTGATCTGCCTTCAAATCGCAAAGCAATAGGTAACAAATGGGTACTTAAGATCAAAAGAAAGGTAGATGGTACAGTGGACAAGTATAAAGCACGATTAGTTGCTAAAGGTTTTACACAACAAAAAGGCATTGATTACGAGGAGACCTTTTCACCTGTTGCGAAGTTCTCTTCAATCCGCATGATCATGTCCATTGTCGCAAGTTTAGACTTAGAGTTATATCAGATGGATGTAAAGACCGCATTCTTAAATGGTGACTTGAATGAAGAGATATACTTGCAACATCCCATAAGTTATATGGACAAAAAGCATCTAAAGAAAGTCTGCAAATTGTTAAAATCTATCTATGGGCTGAAGCAATCTTCAAGACAGTGGTACATGAGGTTCCACTTGGCCATTACCACTTTTGGATTCACAATGAGTGAAGAAGATCATTGTGTATACATGAAATGGTCTGGAAGATCTTTTCTGATACTATCTCTATATGTAGATGATATCCTGTTAGCTGGTAATGACATGCAATTGTTGACATTGACTAAAAATTGACTATTCTCGAACTTTGAGATGAAAGACCTCTGTGAAACCAACTTTATCCTTGGGGTAAAAATCATCAGGGATCGCCCTAAGAAATTTATAGGCTTGTCTCAAGCAACCTATATACAAAAGATCTTAGAATGGTTCAGGATGAAAAATTCAAAAGCTGTTGAAACCCCTATGGATAAAGCTATCAAGCTAGATAGGAAATCATGTCCCTAGACTAAAGCCGAGAAATTGACTATTTCCTCAGTGCCTTATGCAAGCGCAGTAGGGAGCTTAATGTATGCTATGCTTTGCACCAGACCAGATATTAGCTATGTAGTTGGCATAGTCAGCCGTTATCAGAGTAATCGTTTCATTGGCAAGCCGTCAAACGTATATTCCGCTATCTCAGAATAACAAAAGACCTAATGTTGTGTTATGAAGGAACAAGCCTCGAGCTCAAAGGATATTCTGATGCTGCTTGGAGTAATGACACCGACAAGGAAAAGTCTACTTCGAGATATGTATTCTTACTCGGAAGAGGAGCCATCTCATGGTCGAGTAAGAAACAAACATCCATATCTCTTTCATCTATGGAGGCTGAGTACATTGCATGTTGTGCTGCAGTTCAGGAGTGTGTATGGGTTCACAGATTTCTATTGAGTTTGGGTATTGTACCAAGTGTTCGTCAACCTATATCGCTAAAGATAGACAATACTTCTGCTCTTGATTTAACAAAGGATCCTAAACACCACCAGAAATCTAAGCATATTGAGATCAAGTATCATTACATTCGTGATCAAGTGAGAGATAAGAAGGTCACCCACAACTACATTTCTACTAAGGAGATGATAGCTAGAGATCTATTTCAAGTTCAGTCAGGCAGATTGCATTAAGGAAAGCTTGATAGACGTACTTATTTTGTAATACATTCGATCTTTCATTAATGAATAATATATTCCATTTATTCAGTATTGACCTCTAATATAAATTAGGTAAGAAGATCATCAACATTTACCTTGAGATCATGTAGGATTTCTATTTTTGTCGGTAGGCCGGTCACCCACTCGCACGAGTTGACCAACCTTGAATGTACAAGAGAGGTACATTTGGGGTTATGTTTATACATTGAGGTATGAACTTCCCTTTATTGTGAATAATAAATGATGAGGATATGAGTGAGTCGTATCCGCCTACAATCTTATAAAAACCGTAGATGAGACTGATAAAGTCGAATAACATAATCACACCATTCCATTACATACGATCAATGTTATGGCCTGAAATTAAAGCCAGGTTATGAGGTTATGAGATGAGTCGTACCTCATGTAAAATAACCTGTGTATTGTAGACCCGACAAATACCCAGTATTGTCTACTTTACGACGTGGATTGTAGCCACGTGCTGAGACCTATTACCTATAGATTGCTTTGATTCGATCTAATCATTGCAACGTGTGAGTAGCCAGTCCCGTAGGTGGCTCTTTGTGTCCTTAGCTACCCTCCGCTTGTGTATATGAGGATGAGATTGAGTGTTGCTACTTTAGTGTACTATGACGAAAGGTCCTTGATTGGCCAGACTCAATTACGCTAAGAAAGCAGCTTGATTAATTTCAAATTACACATCTGCGTGGGGAAGATCCCGTGACAGCTACACCAAGTTTCTAGAACTATAAATACGTACTTGAAGACTTATCCGCCAGCAGTATCGAGTTATTTTTATTAGACTTTTGTAAACCATATTTTTTCTTTTAAAAAAAGCATATATATAAGTATTGTTTTAAATCAATTTTAGTCGAAGTTTGTGAAAAATCAAGTTTTCAGAATAACTCGATAAGTTGGATAAGTGCGTATGTTGGCCGAGTACTCTAGATCGAGAGTTAACTTCATCCGGTGTGGTCATGCGGACTAGGACAGACATTGTAAAACTTGAGTTATTGAGTACTAGTTAGGTGGTCACTTAGTACTTAAGCACCTATGAGAAGATTATGGTGATCCGGCTGGTCCCACACCTCTGATTCTTTTGATCACGATGTTTGGTATTTGATTATTATAAGGCAAGTTAGTTGGACAGATTTATGTGCCTATCCCACAATGTGATTGAGTGGGAGATGTTGGACGTAGACCAGTGGAACCCACTTGTGAGTAATCATTAGTGGGTACGTCCCATGTATTCTCCGGTCTCTTCCTTTCAATTAAATTTTAAATTTAAATATGAATTTGATTTTTAATTGAAGATAGGATTTGATCAAATTATGAGGCCTTATCCCAATCCCACCCAAACTCTCCTTCCTCTGTTATAAAAAGGAATGCGCTTTTCTCATGTAACACATTGAATCTACGAAACACCGAGAGTATATAGAGAGAAATAGAGTGCATTATAGTTTGTCTATTTTGGCTTGCCCTTGGGACGATCTGATCCATAGATCGCAATCCAGGGCCACTATATACTGTAGGATCAGAGGTATGAATAGTTTCATCTGCTCCAGTAGTAGATAGGCGGGCCGTTGGAGCACCGTTCTTCTGCTTTGTAAGGGTTTCAAACTTCGTGTAGACCGTCAGATCTTGAGGGCTCACCTTCCGCGCTTCCCTACACCAACCACGATTGAATACCGCTTTATCTCGATGCCAGGTGTCGGTGTTCATGATTTGAATAAGACTCAATTGATTATAGCATGCCTGCAAACCTTATATGTGTTCTGCGTGGCCGAATTCGAGACCAATAAGGTTGAATCATCATTTTGAAACATCTATTCAATAAATCTCACTTTTCAATTGCTTATGATTTTTAAGTAGCACTTTGGTTTAATGATTCTATCTGTGTAATTTATGAGTTTTAAACAATAACAATTCTAACGAATTGGTTATATTCAAACGACCAAGATAATTTCATTGTTGTGATTCTTGTACCATGGCTTGCTCTCAATGGTTCTACTAATGACTCATTTCGATTGATGACTAAGTGGCTTATTGGCATCCAAAAGGCCATGGGATATTTCAAAACCCGAGAGATGTGTGGTAGGCCTAAAAACCCATGTAAGTTTAATGGAGCACTATAAGTTCCAATGCTCCTAATTGCACCACTTCACTTCGTCGATTTAGTTGGTTGATCATATCAAGTCCATAATGCATTTTATGGTTTACCATAACAAAATAAAATCCATCATATGATTGATCATCCTTTATATAGCCTTATCTAATTATGGCTGTTCCTTTTCTAAGGAATGGATGAGATAGTTATGATTGGCTAACAAAAAGTGATTCCCGAAATCATAAGTAATTCATGACTGACTATAACAAATATATATATATATATATATATAGAGAGAGAGAGAGAGAGAGAGAGAGAGAGAGAGAGAGAGCTTCGAACCAGTTCGTACGTACTACGTACAAACTTTTTTGAGAAGCCATCATACGTGATGTGGATCCAAAATCTGAACCGTTCAAGTGAAGCAACACCTAGTGAAACCCTCCGGGACCTAGTTTTACTTTTATCTAAAACTTTTATCCATGCTGTCCATAACAAAGAGAAATTCAAATCAAGGAAAGAAACTGTTTACATTTTTCACGGTCCACCAAAGTTTCGGATCAAAGTAAAAATTCATACTATGGGGTTTCATGAGGTTCTGCTTCATGTGGACCGTTCAGATTTGCGAGATTCATAACGTATGATGGGTTCTCAAAAAAGTTCGTATGTACTACGTACGAACTGGTTCGCATGTGAGCGTTTTCCTATATATATATATATATATATATATCAATTGTTTTTTATTTTTATTTTTTACAAATGCACCCATCACGTACATGTACCGAACCCAAAACTTCAATTATTGATTAAACTTATTTTTTGTGTAAATAAACTTGACTTATATTAAAGTCCATTGATCAGATACTTAATGTTCGCCGGGAAAGTGTAATGTTCACTGGAACGATTAGGTGCAGGCCGGCTCTACACCTGCGATAGTGCTGCCCTTAGTATGGGGTTTATCCAAATCTCAGGTGGACTATTACACAAGAAACAGTGGTGGTTGAATACCCATCATTACTTGTCCTTAGTAATGTTTTAGTTAGATTTATTAGCCATCCAACCTGTTTACAAGGTTACAAAAACACAGACAAGAAAAAAAAAGATTAATTCAAAACTTTTGTAGCTCACCAAAAGTTTTTAATGGTCAATGACCATTATTTCCTATAGTATGGCCCACTTGAGATTTAGATATGCTTTGTTTTTGGATTCATATCCTAAAATGATTAGGCAAAAAGGATGGACCATATCAAGGTGGCCCCACGTTAAGGGGCACACCTAATCGGCTCCCAATGCTCGCATGGAATGCTTACTGGGCATAAAGAAGAGTCTGGATGGAGAACACAGATCCTTCTTTTGTGTCAAGCAGCAAAATTGTGGTTATTGTATCTAATTGGACCGTGAAATTGTATAATTGCATTGTTGCAATCTAATTGGACAATGTGATTGTGTAATTGCATCGGTGATTGAGATGGACCAATCACTATTCAGCGAGCAAGAAAAAAAGTAGGAAAGTCGTGCTTTTGGCAATGGATTAGTCTGTCCAAGTGTGTGATTGTAACCAGGAGCACCAAACTTACCGTGTATATGTAAGATGTACAATCTTACGGGCCACCGGGCTTCCCCGGGCCACATAAACTTTTCATCACATCCACCTCGTTCACTCTCGGTTCCTTCGTTGCTTAGAAAGTCCCAATGCAAACTCGAGTGTGCCACAGAGAATACTTGAGATGAGGCCCCACCAACCAAAAAGCACTCACCCACAGTCTGTGGGGCCCACTATACTGTTTATATTCCCCAAATTCATTCATAAAATGCTCACATGTGTACACTAAAAATAGGTTATTCCAGAATCTAGGTGGGCCACACCACGTGAATTTGATCTGTCAGCATAGTTTTACATTTCAAAACGGGGACGGAACTGCTGGCTACCCGGACTGCAGGAAGGAGCCTAGGTGGGGCCAACACGATGTCTGTCATAAATCCACACCGTTAATCTGTTTTGCCAGCTGAGGTTCGTGCATGTGCCCCAAAATGAGATAGATCCAGAACTCAAGTGGGCCATATCACATGAAAACAGTTGGGATTGAACACTCAACTGTGAACATCACGGGGACCCAGAAAGGTTTCCACGCTGGGTATTTACCTTCTCGCCTTTTTCCTGTAGCATGGTCTCCTTGAGGCTCCGATCTTTCTCGTTTCTGGAACATGTCCTAACATGCTTGGGCTAAAATGGTCTACTTAGGGGGGCGTCTGGCACAGGGTATTAGATGGGATTAGGTGAGATAGAATTGCAACCGGTTCGCCCAATTCTATCCAACGTTCAGCGAGGATGGGCGAGATTGGGATTTGGTGGAATGGAATTGTATTTGGTCCACATGAGATTTCTATAAATTTTGAAATCCACTACACGTGGGCGCCACATTGATGTATGTATTTATCCATGCTGTCCATTCATATACTTACATGTGACATTCTGGTTATATATTTGCACAAGTGAATGACATTTACTGTGAATTTGGTCCGTTGATTACAATTCCATGATCAATTAAACATGATTTTGCTTAATATAACGTTTTTCCGTAATAAAAGTTTTATTTCAAGTATGGGATGGCTACAATACCATAGTATCTCCGAACATATAATCATTGAATTCCACCGGCCAAACAGGCCCTGGAGTCTTAGATCTTTCTCGTTTTAAGAACATGTCCTGACATCCTTGGGCTAAACGGACAGACGGAGTGGATTTCTTACAAACATCACGATGGCCCTCTTAGGTTCCGGTTAACCGCCGTCGGGGCCGCGGGCTTGCGAATCTAATCCGCATCCCATTGCGGTGGTACAGGGAAGACGCCGATTCCTACGAAGCTGTGGGGTCCACATTAATGTTTTTTAAGAAATCCACTGCGTCTGTCCATGAGGAAAATGGGGAGGGAAACGACTATCGTTGAGAATTTTTTGGATTCCACCGTAATGTTTATATTCCATCCACACCGTTCATAAGGTCATCCCACTGCCATGAATTGAAAACACACAAAAATTAGCACCATAAAAAATTCTGTGGCCCCGCAAATGTTTCAACGGTGAGCATTCAATCCCATTATTTTCTCTCGTGTGGTCACTTGAATTTTAGATATATCACGTTTTTGTAATCGCATTCTAACATTAACTGAAAAAACGGATGGACGGGGTGGATTTGTTACAAATATTACGGTGGGCCCCACTTAGCTTTCGAACGTAGCAGGCAATCCGCGTCCCTGTAGGTACCATAGAGCGCACTTCAAAATATAAAAACGAAGTCTCCGGCTCGGTCTCACTCACTGCCCGTTGTGTTTCTCGATGGCCTTCTTCTCCACCGTCATCTCTCGCGCTCTCGTCCGCAGCAGCAACAGCAGGCTCTTGAAACCCTCGATTCCATGGCGATCGATCTGCCATGGCGTATCGAGAGAAGACGCGAGCGCCTATCATCTGAGCGGTGGCCCTTCTTTCATGAGGGGGACCGTCTTCTGGGAGCCAAACAAGCCTCTCACCATCGAAGATTTCCAAATGCCTCGCCCCAAAGCGGGAGAGCTCCTAATCAAAACCAAAGGTCTTTTCTTCACTCCCACTCCTGCGTTTTTTCCCTTCCGTCTCCACTCACCGGGGCCCAGATGCGGAGTGGTCCAGTGTTTTGAACCGTTCATTTTCTCATTACGATGATCATAGCCTTTGATTTTTATATTTGGATGCCAGACATTGAAAACTTTTCCTTCGTTTGTTGCAAATTAATCTACAGACAGTGATGGCCACAATCACCCGTTTAGTGTAATTTTCTTAAGTTAGCCGGAATGGCGTGGAGTCTACAACATGGAGAGTTTTGATCGTTGGACAGCTCAGCATGTGGGCCCCAGTGCACAGCAACACAAGCTGGATCCAAAGCTTCCAAGGAGGCAAAAATGAACTCTTTTTTCCTAAAGCGAATTGCCAATAAACTTAAAATTCTAAGTTCTGCCTTGTGATTTTTTTTTTAAAAATTTGGGAGTTACTTTATACTCTGGAAACATAGGATACTTAATATTCAGGCGCATAAATTGTGTATGTGGTATAACCTAATTTGTGGATGCCATTGTTTCTGAAGTCACAATCTCAAAATCAGAATGGTTGAACAATCCTGAGCTCTGATTCATGGATGCTTGTTTTCTGAAATAGGACCGTTGGCTATTTTTCATTACAACCGTCTGATAAATGTCTACCAATCCAGTAGTTATATAATCAAATAAGGGGTTGTTTGGATGCTTATAAAGTTTTAAGTTGTAAACACTTTACATCTGAAACTTTTTTAAGGAGTAAAGTGTTTACGGTGTGTCCTGTTTGGCTTTAAGTTGTAAATTGTTTACAGGTAAACAGTTGTTTATGTTTGTATAATCTATAATGTATTTATAGCTTGTAATGGGGTTTTACACTAGACAGCTTGGAGCTGTAAATCCCTATAAAATTTTCAAATAACACATAAGAGCTTCATTTAAGATGAGTCGTTGGGTTGAGCTCATCTCAATAAGCCTAGGGCTGATCCTTATGTTAAACCAAGTATTAGGTGTGCCACATGAGTGGGCTCACTAATTCAAATGCCCATTTATAAGGATAAACTATTGAATATAAAGAGTTAGCCATAAACTACTTTCAAATTAATAATAATTAAAAGGTTTAAACATGATATCTAGTGGAGCATAACAGCTACATGCACAAATAGAACCATTATGCTTGTGGCAGACTTGTAACTCTCTTGTAACTCAATCCAAACCGTCCAAATAACCAACATTGTAAACTTGGACAGTGGTAAATATCTAACAAACAGTTAAAACGGACAATCTCAATGGCCAACATTCAAGGTATCCATTAATAAAATGATCCAATTAATCTAATATCACAAAAAATAAAAGAATGGGCCCCGCAGACCTCAATTGTTGTACTGATGTGTATAAGGTGTTGTAGAGGATTCCAATCTGAATAAAGTGGGCCTCAAGATGAACTGATGAAAAAGTCTGGACAATTCAATAATCAGACTAGCCACAAATGTTGAATTCGAAAATTTCACAAAAGCTTTCTTAAACCCAATTCCAAATCATCATCATCATCTAAGCCTTATACGAACTAATTGGGGTCGACTTAAACCCAACTCCAAATATATATAAAGCTAATCCTTGGTGCTATCTTCTTGCACGCTATCACTAGTTCATTGACTATGAAAAAACAGTTTGTTTGAGAGGATCCTATCAACAACATCACTAGTTCATTGACTATGAAAAAACAGTTTGTTTGAGAGGATCCTATTGACAACAGATAGATTGGTGGGCCATATCCTTAAACACTCCTTGATGAGACAATCCCAACCATCAACTTGTAGCTTGGTAATAGGTGTTTAAGGGGAAAAAATCCACATTAAACTAAAATGAATCTTCCAATTTGGGTGAGTTTTGACCTTAAGGCCTAACATAGAGGATAAAACCTGACGAACGGAGTGGATTTTAAATTTACAACATGGTGGGCTCCACACACAACCTATGACTAGCATCCCATTCCCATTGTTCCATGTAGTGTGGCTCATTTGATTTGCAAATCTAGCTAAAATTTGACCTTAGGGCCTTTTACATTTACAACATGGTGAGCCTTACACGCTTGTTTTACGCGTGTGATAGAGGATTTCAATGCAGGTAAGAAAAGAATAGATACCCCGGAGACGGGGAGTCCAATGAACGGATCCTCTCTCTTTCCATCCAATTTGTTTGTGTTCGTTATAGTTACAATAGATGGTTAGAAATCCTTTATTTTTGCAACCCGATCGCTCTTTTGACTTTGGAAGAAATTCTCTTTATCAGTATACCGTTTCTTCTACACATTCGTCTCCACTCCATAATAGAGAAAGAATAGTTAATAGTTAGGATTCATGAAAAAAAAAAAGGAATCGATGATCCACTCACAGGAGAACCCTTTCCCGCATCAGGCACTAATCTATTTTTAACGTCTAATTAGATCGGGTAATCATTCGAATTATGAACCGAGCTCGTTGCTTTTGGTTTCCTTATAATTGGAGCCATTAGGGCTCTATCCATTTATTCACTCGACCAAACTGTGAATTGATTTGGTACCGTTCCAAGAATCAAAACAAGATTTTCTACCGAGCCAGGAAGTATTCTCAAAGTTCTCCATTGATACGACATGCTGTTTTTTCCATTCATTCCCTTTCAGGATCAGTCGTGGTCTTACAAACCATACCAATGGTATGGACGAATCTGTTGCTTCATCCAAATGTGTAAAAGATCCTAGCCGCACTTAAAAGCCGAGTACTCTACCGTTGAGTTAGCAACCCGTAGAAATATGGTGTGTAGATACGATCGGAATCAAAAAAATAAATAAATAAATAAAGAGATTGGATTGCCCTACCCCATCAAAACATTGAACTAGCAACAAATCTAAAATAAACATTTGATGATCAATTATGAACATCAAAATGTTCAGATCAGATTCAAATACAACGGATTCACGGATAAATATAGATAGATGTAAAAATTTGTGGACCCTCCTGTTTTGATCATTTTTTTTTTTTCATTATCTTAAGAAGATACTTCTTGTGTCACAGTGAATCCTTTGTCAGTCAAGTTCAATTTCAATCACTAGTACGTCATGTGTACAATTTCTCATTGCATGCATATCGTCCATCACATTCTGCCAGACTATCAATCTCTCTCTCTCTCTCTCTCTCTCTCTCTCTCTCTCTCTCTCTCTCTCGTGTGCGTGCGAGATAAGAGTCAAAGGTGACATTTCGTTCTTAAGTCATGTGTGCAGCTTATTGGGCATTATTGCAATATGTAGAGCATCCAGATGATTCCTAAAATAGCGAGATCTTGTGACCTTAATGGGGATGTCAGGAGGCAAAAGGACACACGCGGCTCTCTAAGTTTACCAGTGGAGCCCCACTATCAATGGATCATTCCCAGGAATCTCTTAGCTTGTAAGATCATCCAGTCTTTAGCCTTTGTTCCAATGCGGACAGTTGCTGCAATTTTTTTCCTTAAGCATCTGTTTGCAGGACAAGAATCAAAGGTCAGGTCGTCCCATCGGAGAGTTTTTTCCAGGCACAGTCAATTCAACGCTCAGGATCACTAACCATAGCCCCACTGTTGCAGGTAGGGGACTAGTGGATACTGTGCACTTTCTCAGCTTGAGGATGCTTGATCATTCAATCTTTGAAATGAATAAAAGAAATGCTAAGTGGGCAAGGACTTAACGTTAGTATGGATGGTATGACCCTGCACAATGGATCTCTCTATTTATAGTCCCTCCAAAGAAATTAAACACATGTCAAAATATGCATTGTGTCCGTTTTATTGATCAGTTGAGAGTCTTGATTTACAATATTTCATGTGTATACAAGCATTGGAAACGTGAATTGGGTGGAAAGCTTGTGACCCACAGGAACAGATCTTACGAAGCATGCTTATATAATGACATGAGCAGTCAAATACCCATAGCAGGATAGAAGTCTTGAAGGTCCAAAGAGAAGGATAATCAATATTTGGGTGTTGTGCAGACTGTCCTACATATGAGTAAGTTTGATTGCTTTCTCATCTCAATTGAGTGGGAAGGCACTATCTAGGTCACTAGGTGTAATGCAGTCTGTTCTTAACCAGTTTTGCGCAAATACGAGCAATCAAATACCCATAACAGGTAGGAAGTTTGGAAAGTCCAAAGAGAAGGATGGCCAATATCTAGTTGTAGTACTGTTCTTCCTAGTTCCTATGAGCAAGTTGGATCATTTTCTCATCTCAACTGAGTGGGAAAGGCACTGTCTAGGTTAATAGGTATAGTGCATGATGCAGGACACATGATTTAATGCTAGCATGCAACGTTGAGATTATGAAAGACTCCATAAAGTGGCAGCAAAGGAGGTTGCCTCTAGTGTTCTGGAGATGGCAGTTACGAGAAGGTCATTCTCTTTGGTGACCTCGTTGCCGCCTTCTGTAATATGTTTTCTTTTGGAATAAATCGCTCCTCTTCTTGAAAAGGAGGAAGTTTAATCTGATTATCAATGTGGATTGGGTATACACACCACACATCTTCGATATACAATGCTTTGAGAACACCATTGGGTATACAATCGGTCCTCTTAAGTAGTCACATGTCATTAGTTGTGATTTTACACCATTCCTTCACTTGCTTTGAGAACACAATCTAAGATGATATTTGGAAGGAAAAATTTATTCAGTGGGTTCGTCATATCTTCTTAGGATGGTGGATGTTGGAACAATAAACTATCTTTTAAATCTCCTTTTTTGCTTTATTCTCTCTTTATGATTTTTTTTTTCTTTGCACCAATGCATATCTATGGCTTTTTGTCTTCTAAATTAAGGATTCCATTTCCTTTTATAACTTGGATGCATGCTGCTCCATTAGCATGTTTTAATGGGCATGTTACTTTGTAGGCATTCTTAATCACTATACAAGTCATTCTATAATCTAGTTGATTACAGTATGCTGGTATTTAATCATGTATCTGTAAATGCAGCATGTGGAATCTGTCACTCCGATCTTCATGTCCTGAAAGGTGAACTTCCATTTGCAAGTCCTTGTGTTGTGGGCCACGAGATAACAGGAGAAGTAGTTGACCATGGGGCACAAACCGATAGTGGAATTATAAAGAGGTAGACTTTACGTGAGCGAAATTTGGACACATTATCCCATTATCGGAGATGTGACTTTCCTTCTTCTTCTTCTTCTTCTTCTTTTAACCTAATAGCTGAATTTGATATCTTACAGATGTAGAAGCAATTAATATACAATGCTCAGCTAAAACTACCATGTTCTATTCAGATCAGCATTTTGTATGGGTGGGGCCCACTTTAGGCATTTTTTTGGCCATCGCACATCCATGGTGGGTACCTCCAGATGAATGATCTGAGCCACTGCGAAGTGGGCCCGGCATGCACAGATTGCTGGCCTCAGCAGATGAAAATGTTAATTTGGGCAGTATTGAATGATACCTCTTAACTAATAGCATAATCAAAGGAAACAAATGAGAAGTTTCGTATGAACTTTCAGGTTTCCTGTCGGAGCTCATGTAGTAGGAGCATTTATAATGCCTTGTGGTAACTGTTTCTACTGTGTGAAGGTAAAAATTGATGACAGTTGATTCATTATGTTTTCTGATTTACATCAGTCTGCTGATTTTATGAATACTTCTGTTAAGGTGATATTCACTGCTCTGAATGGACTTCATGGATGTAATCTTTTTCTTGCTTGAATGTGGCCAGGGTCAGGAAGATCTGTGTGAGGCTTTCTTTGCATACAATCGGGCAAAAGGAACACTTTATGATGGTGAAACTCGGTTGTTTCTGCGCAGCAGTGGTAGTCATCTCTCCATCTTTGTTCGTTCACCTTCCAAGTTTCTTACATGCTTTTAATTCCTTTTTCCAGCTCATTGTTTTATGGAACTTTAGATTTCATTTCTTACAGGCACATGGTTCTCTTATCACATCGTAGTTTCTGAAACATTTATCCATCAACAAATGAGTCAAACAATCTTTAATTTGATTTTATTTGATACTAAACAAACTTTGACTGTTTTGTATGGCAGAAGGACAATTATTTGCTCTGTAATGTGTCATGTTAGACTTAATCTTCTAGATGGTGGCTACAGTAAATGCCGATGATCATGATGTAGTAATCCCACTGGGGCGTTGACTGTTACTGAATGCTTTCTTAGACAAGGGGGGCCAAGATGCAGGCATGGGGTTTAACGAAAGTGCTAATCTGTTTCATGGAGAAGTGGAGAAGGGAAAGGTTCCACTGGGTGAAAAGAATGAGGCCCAAAAAGCTCTTTTGAGTGTTTTACCATATATCCCTAAGAGCCAATGATGTGTTTTAGCAACCACTTGTCTCCAGAATCTTATGAAAAATTCATGGATGCAATCCTTAAGGAAGTAGGATTGGAGGTCCTGATGCAAGACAATGCGTCTTGAAGCTCCAATATGCTATGAAGCCAGGAATGGAGTCCAAGTTGACAGAAACATTTTCATGTTTTAGTACCAAATTTGGTATCTCAATGCCGATCTTGAATGCAAGCATCACTCGTAGGAATTAAAGGAGATAGGAAATAGGAGAAGAAATAAGCAAAGAATATACCCAAGTAATCATAACACTGGAAAAGACATCTAGGTCACGACACCACTAGATTAAAGGAGCATCACACCCTGTAAGTTCATCTATCACAAGTTTAAAAGAAAAGAGTTTTGAATAATCGAACAACTGTGCCTCTGCACCACATGTACGGTCCAGTTATTAGAACATCAAACTTTAGATTTTCTAACTTAAACATGAGTTGTAAGTTGTAACTTCTGCTAATCAAGTTTCTACAAAAAGAAGAAATATCGGATAGTTGAATTCGAAGTAGGAATTGTAGAGAAAAGCTGTAAATCATGCGGATCGGACTATTGGGCCATAGGGTTGATGGTTTGGATGTGCCAAATAACTCTGTGGGCCCCACATTCCAATCAGACCACTCATAAGTTATCCAATTGGATTTGTGGGCACCAGTTTCCAATTACCACTTATTAGATCGTCTGCTTGGTTCTGTGGGCCCCACAGTCCAACTAGACCACTTATTTGATGACCATCTTATTGGATATGTCAGCTACAATCTGATCAGACAGCGGTATGATTCATTTTCTTGGGTTGTCCAGCAGGTGGGGTCCACCCCTGGCCCTATGTATGATTTGTGGCTTGGATGTGTCAATTCCCCTGCTCCCATGCTAATCCATATCCCAGATTCACCTTTGCATTAGACCTGCTTTAATGGGAGTTCGAGGCCACAGTTTTCTTTATACACAGTGAAATATTGTTAAAAGAAACAAGAAAACAGGTTGACCTATGTTAACATAATTGATATGAATCACCCATGTTTAAAGATTGCCTTGATGCACCGCTTACTGCCAACTCATCAGCAATCATGGTTTGATGTATCATCCGAAACTGGTACAGGCCGCCCAATATGTACCAGTATCACCCATGAGTGATACAGCTGTATTGGCCCATATCTGCCTGAAACAGCCAGATACAAGGGTGATACGACTCTGTGTCGGTGGTGACTGATACGGTACACACCGAAACCGATTTGCAAACCTTGTGGTAAATTGACCCCCTTGGAGCAAAATTGAAGAAAGGAGGAGACGTAAACCACATCACTTTAATCTGGTTCACTCTAGGGGCTTGTTTTGGTGCAGGCAAAGTTCTATTCCGAATGGGCTATCCTGGGTAGTCTATCAGGGATAGTCTGTCCTGGATAACCTGCCTTGCATGTTGTTTGTCAACCACCCTGGATAGGGAAGGAACATCTAACACATGTGGCGCATGTGGCATATGAGCTGCTTGTAGATTGATGGTGGCACATGTAGGCGCTTGAAGATTTATGCTGACACATGTAGCACATGTGGGTTGCTTGAAAATGAACAATGGCATTGGGCGCATGTTGGCGGTTAAAGGTTGATGGTGGCACAGGTGGTACATGCGGCACATGCAACATGTGTACCAAATCTGCCTCGTTGTAGATTTTTCACTCTCTTTCAGTAAATTTTGTCATTTTTTCAATATGTACGCATCAATATGCACACATATAATAATGTATAAAAAAGCACAGTCGGAACTAAGCATTCAAAGTAATTAACCAAAAGCCAGTAAGTTTAATATCTAATTTCAATACGAATATCATCTGTGTCAGCCTCTACTATGGCAGTGCCAGAGCCTGAATGAAAGAGGAATGTTGATGCTTTATGGGCTGCTGATCACAGAACTTTTGCTATATCTGCCATATAAGATGACCACATATTGCTGGGAGAAAGGCTAACATGATGATAATGATGATGATGATAAAGATGATGCACATGCACATACATGTTGATATCCCCCCCCCCC
The DNA here is from genome assembly GCA_030180095.1 of Magnolia changhungtana. Lineage (NCBI taxonomy): Eukaryota > Viridiplantae > Streptophyta > Magnoliopsida > Magnoliales > Magnoliaceae > Magnolia > Magnolia changhungtana. The sequence continues at coordinate 11,564,393 of JASAUF010000662.1, forward strand.
CCCAAGGAAAAAAAAAAAAGAAAAAAAAAAAGAAAAGGAAAGGAAAAACTATGTTAGAGTATCTTACTATCTCCTTAACAGATCATTGGAGCACCATCACACTGCTTAGTTATTCAATCTTAATTTGCTGATCATTTCTTTGTTCTTATACGTACCTATATCTTGTGCATCCAGTATTTGTGGCTATCATGACATGAAATACATGCTTACTATGTTGATTGCTAAAACTAGGCTATATTGTGCAGGAAAGCCTGTATACATGTATAGCATGGGGGGACTTGCTGAATATTGTGTTGTGCCTGCCAATGCATTAGCAGTTCTTCCAAACTCATTGCCATATACAGAGTCAGCTATTTTGGGATGTGCGGTCTTTACAGCCTATGGTGCCATGAAACATGCAGCTGACATGCGTGCTGGAGAAGCCATTGCTGTGATCGGGATTGGTGGTGTTGGATCAAGGTGACAGCCCAGAGTTGTAATGTGATCAACATCTTTGTAACAATATCCTTTCATTATGCTTTTGGTTAATTTATTCACATAAATGGCAACAGTACATAGTTTGGAGATTTTTTTTTTTGGACAAGTTCTAAATCTGTTCAATTGAGATTGTCAAAGGACTTGGGTTTTAGGGGCCATGTGGAAGTACTAGAGCTGGGCATCGAGTCAAGTCGGACCGAGTTAGGGCTGACCCGACCCGATCCAGTTTTGAAATATACATGACCTGAACTCGACCCGACTCGTTACCGAGTCCAGCATGCCTTAACCGATCCGAGTCCGGGTCTGGCCTGGACTAATCCGGACCGAGTCCGACCCGTCACAATGACCGAGTCGGGTCAAGTCAGCCCCGAGTCAGGTCAAGTTAGCACTGAGTCGGATCGAGTTGAGCTTCTTTTCCGTCTTTTTTTTTTTTTCCCACTTGAGTTGAGTATGGTTGGTAGAAATAAAAATGAGAAATCGTGTTTATGCTTTGAACTATTAAGAAAAGAAAGAAAGAAGATCAAGTCAGAGACTTACGGTAGTAGGCCCTCTTCTATGGCTTCCCATATATCAGTTATGCTTGTTGAACTGATGGTAGTATCTTGATGCAAACCAAGAATCCTCTTCTGCATTTTTTGATGTTAAACAGGTCATGATGTCTGATTAGGTTCCCAAAAAGAAAAAAATAATGAAAGCAGAAAACAGACCTTTATAATTTCAGCAATGGCCACTGTCTTGCTGATTGCCTGGCCCATTGCCTTGAGAACAATCTCTCTTACCCGTTTCTCTTGCATAGAGTGCCACCATATTAATAGATAGAATGGCAAAAAAGTGTAGTCTTATTTGCAAGAAGCCATAAAATTCAAGCATCGAATTGATACATCACAAGAACCAAACTAATATAAAAGGAGAAACTCATCTTGCACGAGAGGAAGCACTAGGGTTGTAAATGAGTCGAGCTAGCTCGAAAAGCTCGCTCAACTCGGCTCGAGTTAGCTCAGATTGACTCGGCTTGAATGACGACTCAGGGCGAGTCAAGCTCAATACTACCCAACTCGATTTGAAAACGAGCCGAGTTCAGGCATAGTGCAGCTCGACTCGACTTGAATTCGAACTCGAACTCGAATATGCAGCCCTATCCTCTCTTTCTTTTCCTCCCTTTCCCTTGCCCAACCCAACCCGCCACAACCTGCGCCCGCCCGAGCAAGCAATCAAAAATTATATATATATATATATATATATATATATATCTCCCTCTCCTCCTCCTCTCCTGTCCTGATCCTCACTCTGCTGGCATCTGCCCGACTCATCTTAGCCCGGCTCAGCAATTGGCCACTCACTGCAGCTCTGTCACTCTCTCTCTCTCTCTCTCTCTCTCTCTCTCTCTCTCTCTTTCTCTCTCTCTCTCTATCTCTCTCAGTAGTCAGATACCACCACAAGGGTAGGTTACATTCCTCTATCAATGAATATTTAAATGATTTATTTAATTTTTTATATTTTAGTTTTATTTTCTGTTTGATTTGGATTGGATCCTGGGTTGGGTTGGGCGGCTGTGTTGGGTTGGGTGCTGAACTTAGTACAGCATAGACAAGTCAAGCCGAACTTAGCCCACCTCGACTTAGCTCGATGTACAACTGTAGGAAGGACAAACCAAAAAGGTATGAGCCGTCATTATCATATGGTATCAGAAATCAATACAAGTTCGCCGACTTTAAAATGTTGTAGGCTTATAGCAAAATAGCATAAATGTATTTTACAAATGCAATCCAACAACAATTATCCAAATTTGTGGGTGGAGAGAGAGGGAGGGAGTGGAGAGGAAACACAAAGAGACGAGGGTGGTGGTGGTGGTGGGTGGTTGCCAGGCTTGGGAGAGGAGGAGGATGAGGGAGAGAGAGTTTGGGATCGGGTCGGGTGCGGCGGTTAGGGTTAGAGAGTTATGGAAAATAGTTTTCACACACACACACACACACATACACACACACACACACCTGAACCCGAGTCGAGTCGGGTTTCAGATCGAGTCAAGTCTGAACAAGGCGGGTTTTGGGTCGAGTTACTGGGTAACTCAGACTCGACTCGGTTTGAGTTCGGATTGGGCGAAGTCTACTTGGTTCGGATCGACTCACCCATTCGGTTCCGGTTGAGTTGGGTCTGAACGAGTTGAGTCATCCCGTGCCCAGCTCTAGGAAGTACCCCAAGTTTTTTGTTGACTTGTTGGTGGGGCCACTTCATCTCGAAAGGACTGTGCATTGAGGTGGACTGGGGAATGTAAAGTGTAAACACATTTGACGGAATATGTTTTCCTGCCTTTTCTGTTGCACGTCAATGTTTCCTTGTGGAGGCTCCCAAACGGGGAAAAATTGACTTGCACCAATCCGCATCAGGGATGCTGCCATAAGAGAAATAAATCTATATCTCACCCTTAAATCCCTGAAGTTTTCATGAGTAATGGAAGTAGCTATGCCTCTGCATTAGTTATGGCTCGTTTGGTTACTGCAAATTCCAACTCAGATGACGCCATGATCATTAACAAAGTACGCTGTCTAAAGAACAAGGCCTTTGCAATAATGATTCATCAAGTGGTTGACTGCTAATGATTATGGAATATGCAATTTGGCAGTAACTTAACATCAGAACATAAGGTATGCTAATTTTATTAACTTACCATAGTAGAATAGTGACAAGGCAGGAGATGTGCTGTGTTGAAATTCAGATATTTAAGCTTGTGCTGAACAGCAACTTGTTCAGTTTCAGGTGGCTGTTTAAGTTGTTGCACACCCTTGTGTGGATGATTGTCTATCACATAATACCCCTTTTCGTATCATTCAATTAAATTTATGAAGCAAGCTGATTTTTTATTTATCTATAAAAACGAATTAAGTGATTCAAATTTCCAAAAAAAAAAAAAAGAAGAAGAAGAAAAAGAAGAAGAAGAAGAAGAAAAAGAAGAAGAAGAAGAAAAGAAAAGACATCTGTGGTAAAGGACAGCGGATGGTAGGAGGGCAGGTGGTTAACAAACTTTTGCCAATAAATCATGAGAATTCCTGTTTGAAAAGGATTCCCGAAGCTGACTCAAAATACCTGGGACAAGTCTGAGGTGATGATGATGTTGAATTGGATATTATTGCTGATACGCAAATGCACACGCTGCTGATCAAATTAGCTGGGGCAGTGATTTGACCTTTTAAAAAAAATAAAAATAATGATGATAACTCTGCCATGATGCTGATGATGACCCATGTAAATGCTGTATATTTCTTTTTCAAATTCCTCCAGCATAGTTGATGGCATATAATATAGCGTTTCTGCTTTTATAGAATCTTAAGTCTCAGGTTTACATCATTATGACTAAATTACTTCTCCCAGTTGTTTACAGATAGCACGGGCATTTGGGGCTTCTGAAATTATTGCTGTTGATGTTCAAGATGATAAACTTCACAATGCAAAGATGCTAGGAGCAACTCACACAATAAATGCAGCAAAAGAAAATGTCGTTGACAAGATAAAGGTGCTCTTCTGTACTGAACCATTTTATTTAAAGCTTGAAACTAGATTAAGAACGGTCCTTATAAAGGATGTGGTCCTTTTCACATGGCTGAAAGAGTTTTGAATGATTAATGTCTTTTACAATCATCAACCTGTTTATTTACTGGATTTAACTATTGAAAATTTGAGTACAACAGTTGCTCTATTATCATGATTGAACCAAGGGTTCTCCCTCCTGTTTTATGTTGAAGTCAAGAGTTTCTTATGTCCACATACACCTCTACATGTGCCCACATGGACCTATCGGGCAAATCTATTTGACATTCACATTAATGTCATGCATCAGGTGGGCCCAAGCATGTAAATTATGTGGTCCAAAAATCAGGCCCATCTACTCATCAGCTGGGCAATGTGTATGTTGATTGTTGAATGTGGACCATTTGCAATTAGTTAAACTGTCCACTGTTTTTATACATGACTAAATGAGTGACCCCCCTTATCATTTTACCAGCCTGATTTTCTGGTCAGTTAATCTCCACATCGGGGCCCACTTGATGAGTTTACCTGCCTGATTTTTAGGTCGTCTCCACATTGGGGCCCACCTTTGCATGGATTGGATGTTCCACACATGTCCAAGCTGACAGTGTGGCCTGACAGGTATTTGGCAAGATGAATGGCGGGCTTAGTAATGTTCAGTGAATTTATTGTTCCTCAGACTTTTGGCATTGCTTATCCTGACCAGGAGTGTAACTCTTTATTCGATTCATCATATCATTATGATATTCAAAGAAGGCATTATCAAATACATACTAGCGAGTTTACTTTAATGAGACATACTTCTCAGCTGACGAATGATACCTTTCTGATGATTTGGTATGAGCTTGCTGGTTATATTTTTTGCACTTGCTATTGCCAGGAAATAACTGGAGGAAGGGGTGTGGATGTTGCTGTGGAAGCATTGGGAAAGCCACTCACTTTTCTGCAGTGCACACAAAGTGTACGAGACGGAGGGAAAGCTGTAATGATAGGGCTTGCTGCATCCAATGCTATAGGGGAAGTAGATATAACCCGTCTTGTCCGCAGACAGGTATGATGTGGTATCTACCAATTAAAACATTATTCAGTGATTTTCCAAGTCCTTCAATTATTAGAAATAATCTTCTATGAATTACTGCAGTAGTCAGAATGAATGAGATTTCTATTATAGGGAGGTTAAATTCTTTCTACTCATCTCTAATGATTGTTTTTAAGAATCTGAGAAATGTGCCATTGTTATCTGAGATGATGGATCATATATCAGAAAGAACTTGGAAGTGTTTAAGGCATTGCTAGACTGCGGAATTTATTGGAGTTTTATTCGCAGAAAAAAAAAGTTTTGCATCTCAGTCTAGCATACCTATTCCTTACAAATGTCTATTTGATGCCTTGACTGAGACAAACAGATCAGTTTTGCATCACATGGTTTTTAAGGATCATCTTGTGATGTTACTTTTCAACACCATTGCCTCTTAATATGAATGTTTTCCAAAAAAAAAAAAAAAGGGAAAAATGTCTATTTGTAGAACCAAGAAATGACAGCCCAAAATAGGTGGGACCAATGTTACCTAAATTGTCAACCCCCATAGTTTCCCATTCCACATTGTGCTGTTTGGTTATGGTCAATTTATATGTAGAATGTAGAGATTTATACTTTGATTTACGCAATGGTGTACATATAATATAGCATTATGCATGGAGGATTGGTATAACATTCATCATTTCATTACAAATGACGATATCATCATCTAAGCCTCATCCCAACCAACTGGGGTCGGCTAAATGATGATATATCCCATATATTAAACCAGATTGCATATATTAGTGCATCTAATGGACAACTCACATGATCCTACCCCTAGCGTTCCACTTATTGGAGGATAGTTTGCCGCATACCTGTACACATGCGGTGTATTGGCGTGACCCGTGATCCAAGTATCAGTTTATGTGCAGTGTACAGAAACGACCCGTGATCCAAGTAGGGATTGACAACTCCTTTGAAAAGTATGGAAATCCTCATTTTAGTGCCTTTGACTCTTCGTAGAGTTGATTAGAGTCCAGAATTCATGTGATAAGAAGCCCCTCTCATTTCTTTCAAGTTACCATGATAAACTGATCCCGTTGTCGTGGATTGACCTCTTTTACTAATCATCTACTGTCTGATGTTCTGTTGGGTCCTTAGATTCACCACTTAGGACAGTGAACCTGCTCTGGAACATTCCCCATTCTGTTAATTTATTCCAGCACATTTTTACTAACCATTGCTCTTCCCTCCCACTTGCGCTCAGGTTTAGCTTCCCATATGCTGCGGTATCTCTGCTCCTGCCTTGTGACTCCCTCTCCACCTTGTTGTGTTTTCACCTGAGGGTAACAACAAAGTGGAAAATGTGTGCAGAAAAATGTTGTAATGACTGAAAGTTATTTCACTTGGGACTTTCTACTCTCTCTGTTGAAAAGTTTCAATTACTATGAAGTCTTTTTCGTTTTGCTAAAAAGAAATGAGGTCTTTTTCCCTTAGCTGTTTTGCTCTACAATCTCCTATTTAAGTGTAACGGCCATACCTTTTTAAATTTTATTTTATTTTTTAATTTTATTTATTTTTTTATTTTTTTATTAAAAAAAAAAAAAAAAAACTGGTAGTGGCCATTCCCCACATAGGCGCATGGCTATACACATCTTGGTCATGGTTATGGACATTCCAAAAAATCCTATATTTATGATTCATTGTCTCAACATCGGGGACCACCTCGTGACTTTCCTACCTTTCTGTTAGAGCAGTTTGCAGCCATAGTTGGAAAAGATGCAATATTCTATTCCATCCCTATTCTTTCTGTTAATTTTTCTTTCTTTTTCATGAAAATGAAATATGGCATGAAACCCATGATTCCGTGGTGCAGATTAAAATCATAGGCTCATATGGAGCCAGGGCAAGGCAAGATCTTCCCCAGGTGGTTAAACTTGCAGAAACCGGTATCTTCAATCTTAGTGACACTGTTTCGAGAAAGTGCAAATTTGAGGAAGCGGGGAAAGCATACCAGGATCTTGATGCTGGAAATATCATTGGTCGAGCTGTCGTTGAGATCATGTAGTTCAGAGTTAAAATCTCTGAAGAGGTATTTCTTGCAACTTCTGGGAGAATTTTGATATTCCTTTATCATTTCTGGTAATTTCATTGATAACCCTTTCTATGTAGATTGCTATGCTAACCTTTGGAATCTTTTCCTTCCTGACTTGTTTTGTCATTCCTCATGTTCATTATGCTTGCAAATTTTGGTGAGACTTGCATCGATGAAACTGGGGATTGAGATATCCTAGTGGTAAACAATGAATCATATTCTTATCTTTCAATTATGATGGCTACCGAAAATTAAAACCAACTAAATTCATGGGCATGGACATGGAAAACCCCCTATGGAAACATCAGGGAATGGAAAACTAGGGAAGGTTTGGAGTGTCATTTTCCTTGGAAATGTTAAAAGGTCAATGGTCAAATAGCGAGGGCTGTCAAACAAGGATTGTCAGGAAATACTGATTGTCGGAAGGGGTTTGATTCCCTGGCCTGGCAAACAATCACAGAGGATCATCAGCATGGAAATATATTAGTGACGTTGGGAAAAGAGTCACCTGTGTCATTAGGTCCATCACACGTAAAAGTCAGGGGGAATTTATGGAAGGTGTCTGATTTGAGTTGGGAAGGGAGGATATGATTTTATTTTGGAAGGGCGTGGCTGGAAGAATCACCATGAGAGTCATCTTATCAGGTTCTTTACAACATACCCCTGAACAATGACATAAAAATTCGTGACTGCTACGAGCCGGTGGGGGTGAATGTGGTATGGGATATCAGAATGAGAAGAAATCTCAATGAAGAGGAAGTGGAACAGCTGGCAAGGCTATGCAAACTGGATGAAGTCGACATTGATCTATCATTTGAAGATAGAAAGATGTGGAGATGAGAGATGGGAGATGAGACACTTCTGCCTCATGCATAGATATGGAAAGCCTCCATCACACTTAAGTGTTTAAGCTTTTGAATGGCTGTCTACAACAAAAAAATTCTCACAGTTGATAACTTCAAGAAGCGAAACATGGTGATTCCTAACATGTATGTGATGTGTAGAAAAGAAGAGGAGACAGTTGATCACTTGTTTGTATATTGTCAAATAGCGCGAGAGATGTGGAGTTATTTCCTCATCTGGTTTTGGGTGAGATGGTCTTTTCCAGGATAAAAGCTCATCCTTAGCAGCAAGATGGAAGACTGCTCCATCTTATGATGGAATGGGCGTAGGCTGAATTTCATGGATGCTCAAAGGAGACCTTTAATGGGAAGTTGGGAAAGCTTGTAATCTGGAGTTAAATCAGCTCTAATTTCCCAGTAACCTAAAGAGTTAGAAATCGTCTGGTTTTATTTACTTGGTTATCTTTATGCTCCCGGCTTGCGGTTTGGTTCCTGCAAATGATGAGAGGATCACTACCCATGCGGGCCTAGTCTTATGTAATATACTTTTTTGTGAATGAATATACATCACCAATTTTAAAATAAAATGAAAGAGAGAGGGCTGTCTCTCATAAACATGGAAATTGAAACTCAACATGTTGCTTTGGAAGAAATTGAAACTCAACATGTTGCTTTGGAAGAAATTGATTTGAGGAAAACCTTAGAAATGTAAATCAATTTCCATGCCCTCTCTCTCTCTCTCTCTGTTGCCCTCAAACAGAGGAAGAGGATTCATGTAGCCGACCCCAATTAGTTGGGATAAGGCTTAGGTGACGATGGTGGAAAACTAGATTTCAATGGGAAATAGATTTTTTTTTAAAATGTTTTCCACCTTCCTGAAGCTAATTGGAAAGCCGTGCATTGTCATCGTTGAATTATAACATTTTGTTTTTCCACACAGTTTACTATCTCATCACATCAGTGTACGCATCATGCATCGACCCACTAAACCCATTTAGCATGGGATGTTGAGAACCCAACCATAATAAGTTATGCTATGACTGTATCTGATATTTTCCTGAAATTGCAAGAATTTAATTAAACATATAGGAAAAGAGCACATGGAGATGGGACCTGTTCAATTCACATTGACAGCCCCCACCTAAGTTCATGATTGCAATTCGTTTATTTGAATTTTGGACTTAACATGATTGAAACAACTCGTTGATTGTAATCAATGTATGTAATAGACTATTAGATAGCGCTTGATTGTAATCAACCTATGTAGTAGCCTATTACATTGTGCCTGTAGGAGTTTTATACTCTAATTGCTGGTCCCCAGTCCGGCTAAAGGAGCGCTACATCAGGTTGGCAGCCAGTGTCAAACTTATGCCATAACCTCCAACATGATTCCAAACAATATGACATTCCAAACTCATGCTAGGGCCCTTGATAGAGTGGAATGGCAGAAAATGATCCATTTAGCTGACCCCAATTAGTTGGGATATGGCTTTAGATGATGACAACGACTTAAAAAAAGAAGAAGATGACAACGACTTGAAATGATTGAAACTGCTGTTTGGGGGTTACTCCCTCATGGGGCTAGCCTCACTTTGGCCATTCCACGCAATTAAGTTGAATTGCTGCAATTTGATTCAGAGTCCAAATGCCAGCCTAGATGTACTGGTGGTGTGGTCTGATACTGTTCCTTTTAAGAACATAGAATGCATTGTAGTTGCAAGATTCCTGCTTCTAGGGTGGCAAATGAAAGTTCTGTGAAACTATTGAGTCATCTCTGGCCAATAGATTAAAACAAGGCAAACTACAGTAAGGGGAATGCGTTGCACATGAAACAAGCACAGCAATATAAAAAAAATTCATTCTTCCATTTCAAGCATAGAATATCCTGGCGTATGTGAGCAACTTCTATGCGTTTCTCCTACCTTGTGTGCTTCTCTGTTGCCTTTCCTCTCTTTCCTCCTCTTTCCAGGCTTCTCCCCCCTTGTTTCGGTGCATTTCCTTCCTCTCCGGTAGTTACTAGCATCTCCCACTCCATTTTTGTGACGGAGGACTCGGCCTCAAGTTGCTATTATGATGCTTTCCTGTCCAACTTGAAATGCGTGTTAACTGTGAATAGGTGTGTGGTCGCCGCCTCTTCCACTCTGGCGATCTTCTCGTTGGGTTGAATTATCACAGCCGCACCATAAAAACTTTGAACTAATCATATCCCCTGTGAACATTCATGCAGGTTAACTTAAGGAGAGCAAATGAGATGGCTAGTGGCTTGGAGCAAAGATCTAGCATTCGAGTGAAAACCCATCATCGGAGACCAATGGTTGATATGAATTGACGCTCTCATAACTTATTTCAATATTTCATGTTAACAATAATGATGAACGGGTGCCCCTCTTAGTTCAGTGCCAATGAAATAATAAGATACTAAATCCAAAGGTGGTAAGGTGTAGAATCATCACATTTTCTCTTTATCTTTCATGGGGAATAAGCTAGTCTTATGCTCAAGGGTTTGTTTTCAAGGAAGTATGAGGGATTATCGGGAACCCTGGGGACTATCTTGCATGACAAATGAGTGGTTGGATCTCAAATATTTCATTAGGGCTTTATAGACAGCCTTGGTTGATTTAGGCCTGAATTTTGAAAGGTGCGGATGGACCTATTCAAAATCTGATTTTCAGATCAGGCCAAGGCGACATGACTGATTAATCCAAAGTGGTGAGAAATCTTCTTCTACTTGTGATGAGCCATTTTTGGGTAATTTGTTGTATTAACTATAGGGTTGCAATTAGGATGGGTTGGGTCGGTTGAAGGTCAACTGCAGTCCAACCCAACCCAACCCCAAGAGAACCGAATCCACAACCTGACCCCAACCTGATCTAAATACATTATGATTATTCCGAACCCAACCTAACCTCTCCCAAATTTGCCCAACCTGATCTCAGTGTTGGGAATTTTCTGACCCTGACAACATGACCCTTTCTGACCAAACTCGGGTCGGGTAAAGTCCGGTTGGGTTGACATGATTAAAGAAAATTATTTTTATTTTTATTTATTTATTTTGGATGATAAAATGGGGAAAGTGGCATATGCCGGTGTCATGTGCTACGGAAATGAACCAGTGGATCGAGCCCCATAGAAACTAGAGTAGTCCAAAACCATGAATGATGGCTAAAGGTAGAAATGGGTAGTGGTTGTTGGGATTAAATAATTTGTCTCGATTCCCTATACATTGGCCCACCGCCCCTAGAAATTGAGATATTAGAGGCCGCAGGTGGGAAGACAAGGCGGTATCAAGTGGGAAGTGGATTGCCTCTTGACCCTGCCAGTAGCTGGACCGGTGCTGTGGGCCCCACCATAATGCATGTTGTTTTTATCCGTGCTGTCCATCCACCTTGCTGGCTCATTTTAGGGCATTATCCCAAAAAATGAGGCAGATCAAAATCTCAGGTGTTCCACACCACAGGAAACAGTGGTGATTGAACGTCCACCATTAAAAACTTCTTGGGGGTCACAAAGGTTTTGGATCAAGCTAATATTTGTTTTTTTTTTTTTTTTTTCCCTTCGTCAATGTCTCTGCGACCTAATCAACAGGTTGGATGGCAAATAAATATTGCAGCGGGCCCTTGGAAATTATTAACAGTAGGCAGGCGTTCAATCACTGCTATTTTCCTGTGGTGTGGTCCACCTGAGATTCGGATCTGCTTCCTTTTAGGACTGATGCAATGGATGGATGGACAGTGTGGAAAAAACACATTCATCATTGTGGGGCCCACAGAGCACCGTCCAGTAGCCACGTTGCTAATGGCAGTGTCAGTAGGCAATTTCCGTCCTGATTTGCATGGCACACGTATACAAAAGATCTGGAGTATCTGGTGGTAGCATGTAAAAGCGACCTGTAAACATGACAATCGTATGCAAGAGATCTGGACTGTTCGTCTATAGGCTGGTGGGACTTGCTCTATTTTTCATGAGTGCACTGGATCTTCCCATCTTTAAATAGAAAAAAAAATAAAATCGAAGAGCTTGTCGTGCCCATCCATTTATGGTGGGGTCACCTATGTGATGCACAATCCTCTCTCTAAATAGAGGGTACGGAGAGAAAATCGTGCCTTTCCATTTAGGTGGCCCCCGCATCTCTGAGGGATAGACTGGTGGACGTGGTTTTGGTGTATCCCTCTGAGAAAATCGTGCACAATCTCGTCCATCTGTTTTGACAGCTTATTTCAGGGCATGATCCCTAAAATGGAGCAGATGTGGACCACACTACAAAAGTGATGATTGACCATTAAAAACTTCTCGTGGGCCACCGGAATGTTGATTTACCATCGAACCTGTTGATGAGGTCACGAAGACCGAGACCTGAATGAAGGGACCACACAAATATCAGCGTGATCCAAAACTTTAGTGGCCCACAACAAGTTTTTAAATGGTGGGTATTCAATCACCACTGTTTCCTGTGGTGGGTCCACCTGAGATTTAGACCTGCTTTACATCAGGGATCCAACGACCTCGGTGGCGAAGCCGAGTCCTAGACTGGTGTGTGGTGGGTCCAGATCTCCTTGAGAGAACACGAAAAAACAAAAAAGAAATCGTCGACAGCAGGGTTCGAACCTGCGCGGGCGAAGCCCAACAGATTTCAAGTCTGTCTCCTTAACCACTCGGACATATCGACCTCTGTTGAAAGTAATTAGTATGATTTTTATTTAATTGTAAATTAAGAAGTTCCTTGGGTTACCATGAACCATTCATCCAATTCTCCTCACAACAGGTAGCCCGAGGGACAGCATCACACCAATCAGACGATCTTAGAAATTCTATCATTTTAAATTTCCATGCAGAATATGAATATTGATCCTGTCCATCTTCAGCCGTCCATTGTTGTCCATCCATATGATCATTTTGATTTTTTCGATATGCCACTTGTCAGTGGAGTTAGCATTTGGGCATGGACATAAACTATCTTCATTTGTATCACGCAGAGCATGGAACCAACACTCTTTTCTTTTCTTTCTTTTTTTTTTTTTTTAAAAAAAAAATAAAAAATAAAATAAAATTCTTTTGATTAATATCTTGAAATTATCGAAATCTTTTGTACATAAACACTATCAAACTGAATTGGAATAATATCATTAGTCTAATAAAAGTAGCAGAGCAGGCAGATTGTAGTTTCTTTCCCCCTTTGAATTCAATATTGAGGGTCCCACTCGCGCCAGCATGAGTCGAGCTTGGATCTAAAGTTTCACCCCATTTGGTAATTATGGCTGACCTTGGACAAAGCTTATCCGTCCATCAGGTTAGGTTGGGCAAGGCCTGGCCCACTATATTAATAATGAGGTATATTAGTCATACATACATGCATGTAGTTGATTGCTTAGCAAACCACCTTTTGTGTTCTGGTAAGGCTCAGGCCACGCTGGGCCAATTCAATACTAATAATCGCATCGTACTTTCCTCTTGATTCTGACCATCCCTTTTAAATTCAGTTCATTTCTGCATCCCAACGTAGCCCTAATGAATCTTGGGAAAACCTATCACGTTTTACTCGGATAAAAAAGATGGTGAGATGACTATACTTTGGTATGCTGACCACTTTTTAGCTGTTTGTATGGCCATGATTATATGGACATTCGTTTTCATCAGATAGCCTTATTTTCAGGCCATGGTCCATCCGTAGTGGAGCCTAGGATTTAATAGTCTGGATTGGCCTGCACACATGCCAAGTGTGCCTTACTTGAGCGCGACTTAGCTGCGGCCCTGGGACCAGGTATGAGGTTGCAACCCTGACCGTAGGGCTCAACTCGATGTTATGCATTCTATATCCACACCGTCCATATGTTTTCCCCATTTATTATAGAGCATGATCCCAAAAATGAAGCAGATGCAAATTTCAGATGGACCACACCACAAGAAACAGTGATCATTGAACGCCCACCATTAAAAACTACTTATGGGCCATGTAATGTTTATTAACCATCCAACCTGTTGAAAAGATCACATGGACCTCGATGAAAGGGAAAAAAAAACACAAATATCAGCTTGATTCAAAACTTTTGTGGCCCACAAAAGGTTTTTAATGGTCAATAATCCTTGTTTCTTGCGGCGTGGTCCACCTGAAATTTATATGTGCTTCATTTCTGGGAGAATGTCCTAAAATAAGCTGGAAAAACAAATTGATGGCATGGATATAGAATACATACACCGAGGTAGGCCCTATGATCGAGGGTCACATCCACATCGCTGGTTACGGTCGCAGCCAAGTCGCGCTTGCCTTGTTTACAGAATCACGAATTCCTGAAGCGAAAGCTACTGGAGTAGGGTACATATAAAATCCATTGTACTGTTTTACAATACAAGGTTGCTGAAGGGCCATTTGGCTGAAAGTAAATGGAGATGGGAGAACTTACAGAGTACATGGAGGTAAATGGCCTTTGAGACGTGTTTAGCTGAGAGTAAATGTATGAAAAAGAAATGAAATAAGTGTAAATGTGCCGGTAAATGAAATCCTCTCCAACTAGAGATTTGGATTGGAAGTATATGGCATGAAATGGCCTTTTAGGCTCTCATAAAGAGTCCGAGTTGTTGGTACTTACAAACAACCAACTACCAGCTACATCACTAAAATCACACCAATATAATGATCCAAACCATCCAAAGGTTTGCCATCTAAATGAATGGTTAAAATATGCTGGCAAGCTGCTTATTTGTGATCCTTATTTTGTAGCCCAACTGAGGCTTAAAATTTCCTCATTTTGGCTGAAGTGTATATTTCAATGGGCTTATTACAATCTTCCTATCAAATATCACATGTATACACTAATTTGGGATATTAAAGCTGATTTTAGATATTACATATGTTCCATGAATATATTGAAAAAAATTCCAATACATTCCACTTCCTCCCATTTACTCTTATCCAAGCAAGATATTTGGATTTCGAATGCATTTCATTTACTTCCATCCAAACACAGCTAAGTCATTTACACCCAATTTATTTACCTCCAATTCCATTTCCCATTACCTCCATTTACAAGCTCCCAAAAGAGCAGTTATGGACGAGTCCAGAGGATTCATAGTACACCTGATAGACCTGCAGGCCAGAGATGGAATGTTCGAACAGACTTGGGTGTCTTAAACCGGCGGGTCCTCGAGGAGTAAGAAAACTGATCCTGCTCCTTCCAATTTCTTCTGGTAGGGCTGCAACTGGGCTGGGCTTGTCACTGGACATCCTAGAAGTCTGGACTTACAGTCTAAAACTTTAGGCCCGTTGAATGCATTTGGGCTTGACTTTAGGGCAAAATAAAATGAAATAATAATAATATGAAAAGAAATGAGCTTCGATAAGACTCACATCTAAAAATTGGACCAATTCAAAAGCTGGCCTGCTTATGGCTTGCCAATGACCAGGCCTCTGTCCATCTTCCGGGAACATGGGCTATTTTCCTTTACAGCTTTTCAGGCCCAAAAGCTAGTCTAAGCCCAGGTGATTTTGTACAGAGACGTAACTGATCACCAACATTCCACCGCATGGTGACTTGCCTTTGCAGCCTTCTACGCCCACATACCACTTGTGTAGGCCATCTGTACCATGTAAACCTGGTAGATTCCATCTTGAAAAATTGGCTAATCCACTAATTCACGCCTGCATGTTGAATCAGACCAATGGTTGTCCAATGATTCCAGCGGTGTGGCCCACCTAACGATTGAATTGGCTTGATTTCTGAGACTAGTGATTTTTATTATGAGGCCTACAGTTTTCATGGTGTGCTTGAATCACTGGAAAGATCCAAAGGGTTTTGATAGAATAGGCGAAAGGATTTCGATAGAATCTGGGCCAGCATGACAGCTACGATGTAGGCCCCAGTTCCCACAGTCAGATGGTACATGTCAAACATCCAGGCCATTTATCAACTGGTGGACGTTGTGAACGTGCACTAGACCAAAAATAATATTGGCCTACCAATCAGGCAGATCGTGCTAGTATGAAAAAAATGGACAATCAAAAAAAAAAAATTCTCCAAAAATCAACCTCTACATGTGTGGCTAACTTGATGTCTGATTAGTGCACCGGCCTCATTTTTTGTACATGGGATGAATTGTTTGGACCTCTGATCTGCATGCCATCAGACTGGGGGAACCACACCCTGCATGGTAGCTGACATGTGGGTCCACGCAATTCTATCATAATCCAGAAGAAATTCCAAAAGAGGTTGAATTAGGAAGTAAAAACATGGCATTTTAAAATCCCAACTAAAGAAGCGCATTTTTGCACATAAATAACGGCAAATGCCTGATGATACATTTTTTATGGATGCTAATTGCACACGTTGCCACGCAAGAGTTCCCATTCGAACCATGGAAGACATGAAGGCAAGTTTGGTGACTCCACTCTCTAGAATTGAGGGGAAACAAACCACTGAATATTTTTGGTCCCTGTTCCTATCGACGGGCCAGCATCATCCCATTGGCCTGATGTTTGGACTTTTAGGCCATCATATATGTGGGCCTGCTGGAAGCGAGATCCCGATCTTGTATGTCTACTGCAACTCCCTATGGGAAACTCTGTGAGACAAGTGATGTGCAATTCGCCTTCATATTTTTACATAGATGAATCAGGAAACCATAAATATTGGAATACAATTGCGGGAAGATTTATTTTGGTGAGAGAAAATGCACCCGTGCGAGCGTGTACTCTTTTCCAGAAATCCGAACACCAGTTTGCGACCACTGCACATCTTCCCAGTCAAGATTATCCACCAGGATCTGAAAAATCATGAAAACAGGAGAAACCACAATAGAGATTAGTTACCAAAGAGACAACTGTTCTGCAGCAAATCCACTTGGAGAATATAATAATCCTATTTATAATTTATACAATGGGATTGGGTATATTAATTCTTTCCTATCCCATCCATTGACATGCCTGTCAATCTAGAGTCTAGACCATCCAATGGATAGCCCACCTCTTGGATGGTATATACCCTGAAAAATCACCACAATTATGATATTCCAAACCATCCAACCAATAGCTTGCTCCTCCATGGTTGTCAAAAGCCATCCATCTATTTATTAGATGGCACAGATCGCTGAATCTGGTTGATCTTGCCCTTCATCAACCAAATGGTTCAAATTAGTAAGCATGTCCAGTGACTGGACAGTAGGTCTATTATGCACCGAGTTTCAGGTTTACTGCAGACCATGGTGTGCTGTAAAGGCTGGTACGGGGCCGTAAAGGCTGGTACGTAAAGCTAACGGTGGCAACCGTTACACGTTACGGGGTCGTAACGGCCGTTATGGAAAAAATGACCTGTAATTGCCGTTAAGGGGCACGTTACATTCCCTATAAAGGAGATAATAGGCCCGTAATGTTCTATTACGAGACATATATAGGTTTTTCATACTTTTTAATCAACATTACGTGGCAAATACAGGTTGGGGGGGGGGGGGTGTTTTTAATAAATAAAAAAATAAAAAAGAGAGACCGTAAAGGCCGTTACGGGGCCGTTACAACCGTTATGCCCCGTATCATAAAGGTAACGGTGGTGGCCGTTATGGCCACCGTTACCGTTACGGAACACCTTGCTGCAAACTTCGTGGCTGATGGCATCAACTTCTAGCAATAACCACTAGAATTCTAGACAACACCCAAAATCCCGTGTGTGTGTGTGTGTGAGAGAGAGAGAGAGAGAGAGAGAGAGAGAGAGAGAGAGAGAGAGAGAGAGAGAGAGAGAGATTTTATTTATTTATTTTACTTCAAAGCCATCAGGTCCAAGATGTTAGCATTAAACTTTGGGTGAAATTCCTACCAAAATAGATTATTACAGAAACTTCAGCGCTTTCATCTAAATAAAAAAATGATTAAGTTTTATATATTAATATTTACCAAAATTTAAATATTAACAAGTTCAACAAAAAAGGATATTCGGACATTGAAAAGGAATTTTAGGCCATGTTAACAGCTATTCATATGAAAATTATGAAGTTTCAGTCAAGAAGGCATCAAGAAGTACCTCCAAATGTTCAGCAGGCAATGGGATTCCAATCAAACGCATTACTTTCTGGGGAAGGGGCTTCTTGCAACGCGACCATCGGAATACATCGTCGCGATCTCCCCTACTTCTCTCATTGACTTGGGTTGCACATGTATTATGATTATGAAGTTTCTGCAATGCTGATTCTGATGCATGGAAGGCTGCTGATGCACCATTGTTGACAGCCCTCTCTCCGCTGAAACAGAGTTCATACCTACAGAGAACATAACCCCAGCAAAGGGGGAAAAGGAATAGAAACAGGCTATCAACTGCAGTGTCGTTCATGGTAAACTTCCATTTATTATTATTTTTTTGTTTGAAAGATCATGAGAATTGTATTAAGAAGAAAGAAGAAATAATAACAAAATTTGGAGAAAAGGGCTGCTGAGGGAGCTGACCCAACTAGACTCCAAGAAAGAGAAAATCACAGCCCTTAAGATAGTCTACATTTAAAGCCCAGGGCAAACTTCCATTTAGCAGTGCTGAAAGAAGAAAATTCCATTTACCATTGACAACAGAGTTCAGAATCCTACCAATTCCCTTCTCAAACCTTTTGAGGTGTACGATAGATGATTTCAGCAATTATTTTTAGAGGTTGTACACAATTTTGCCTTAAAGAAAGTTCCCTTATCCCAAATTTGCCTAGGAAGATGCTTCTAAAATTGCGTGGAGGTTAACCTACAACTGGTTGTAGTTAATTGATCTTATTTCTGTTGTTGTTTATGATAAAGACATGACATGAATTAACAGTTGTTTTTTTTTTTTTTTTTTTAATAGCGAGTATTTTAGCTTTAACATATGACCAGTCTCATGTGGCAATGTATGTGCAGGACATCCAAGCCATGTAAAAGGTAGATACCACCCATACAGATCACCTAGCACAAAAAATCAGGTGAGTCCATCAATCAAGTGGGCTTGCATGAGAACACTTTTTTTCTTTCTTTCTTTTAAAGGTAATGACAATTTTATTAGGAAAGGAATGCCTTAAAAAAAAAAAAAAAAAATACGAGCAAAATAACAACGAAAGCCCAATTACAAAAGAAAAATACGCACATCAAAGGCTTTTAAAAAAGAGGCCCACTCCATGACATCAGACTCCGCCCTTCTGAAAACCCCTCATGGCAAACACACTGGTTCTGAAAACACTTGTTGTTCCTTTCTACCCGCATGGCCCACAGACAGGCCAACAAACACAAACCTCCACATCACCATTTCTTTTCTCTTCTTTCCTACCCCACCCCCGTGCCACACAAGGAGCAAGTCCTCAATGGTCCTCGATGTCATAATGCCTATAATAAGTAAAAAAAAAACTCTCCCACACAACTCTAGGGAAGGGGCAATGGATGAACAAATGATCAACTAATTCCGTGTCTTGCATGCATATTATACAAATATTGGGGATAACTAACAACATTTTCAGAAGATTATCGATAGTGAGCACCCTGCTCCTTCCCACCAACTAGGCAAAAACTGAAACCTTGGGAGGCATTGACACAAAAGTTGAGTGACCATGTCCCTCTCCAGCCAGATGCTGGGCAATCATCCTATAGAAGGATCGAATAGAAATCATCCCTAACTTTTCCTTTCTCCACACCATCGCATCCCTCTCACCTGGCGAAGGGTGACCAGTCGTGAATCCGAGCCAAGAGCCGGATGAGCTCATCCACCTCCTTGTCTATCAAGTCCCTTCCACAAGGGAGAGACTAAACAACTTCCACACTCAAGAAGGAGAAGCATCGAGCAACAGAAATGCCTGCAAAGAAATCCTAGCTAACCTGAGGAATTCGACTTGCAGCTGGTCCTCTCCTAACACAAGCATCTTTTCAAAAACAAATCCTCTCCCCATCTCCCACGGAAAAGCAACCCCATGGGACAAGTTACAATGCCGTTATCGTACTCCGTCAACTGCATATTTGTTAAGTGTTCTAGAAGATCCGATGATGGACATAGACCAAGAAACACATCACCTAGGAGACATTGCCCCCAACGGTACCATTGTATGAACCGTCTGAGTGATGTTTGGGTGTCCCACTCCCACATGTCATTCAAAAGCTTTGGGGGCATTACTAACATCCCCATGAAGGAGGGGATGTTAGCATTGCTTTGGGGGCATTACTAATTAGACACATAAAGCAAACATGAAGAAACATCAGTCCTTTTCCATTCTTATGCTCTTCTACAAATAGGCTAGTAGCGCCATGTTGTGCACATCTGAATGACAACATTTTCAATTAAAAAAAAAAAATTCTGTTGAAATAATTTCTAATTATCATCAAATATGCAGTTGGATACCTAATTCCTAACACAAGATAACGAAATACAATTCATCATGAGGGACCAACATTTATATCAATAAAAAGCATACCTGTTTGAATGGGTTTCTAAATACAACACTTCTCCCTTCTTCAAGCGGGCAGACGTGTAAAGGGGCTTCTTCAATCCTTTATCAGCAACTGCGCCTATACTATATTTAATCCTGAAGCAGTTCTCAAGCACAGTAGCTAGTAAGTTCAAGAACCATTTCATAATGAATTGCAATGAAAGAAAGCCACCACAAACTTCCACATGAAATGAAAACATATCAAACAAAGCAACTCATGCAGAAAGTTTAGAATCATGAGTAAATTTGGTTATAAAAAAAAAATTAGATGTGTTTAAGTGACACGCAACTTTATGATTTTGTTTTCTACGAATGGTAAGATATCTATATGGGAGATATGAGAGACCACTCAAGAGATTGGTCAAGAGGACGACAATCATTTTGCTTGGGAGCTTGAAAAAGTTGCAGAGGAAGATCATCTCAAGGCCTACGCCAAGTCAGGGAGAAGATCTTTATCTCCCCATAAAGGCTCGATGGTCAAGATAGTGAAGATCAAAAGGAGATTCAAATCAAGAGCATGGTTAGGGCTCCTGAGAAAGGAAAAGGGGTGGCTGGAGTCAAGGAGAATGGCAACTGGACAACAGTCCAAAGAAAGATCAGAGCCAAGAAGGAGAGAGGGAAGGCGCATGAAACCTGGGAACTCGAGAGTTTCAGATGCTATTTATCAAAAAATTTCCAGTAGACTGGAGGGAGTGGCACTTCGAAAGAGCCCTTGGGAGCTGCAGGAAGGTCATAGAAATAGTAACACCTTAGTTAAGAGGTTTTGCTTTCGTGAGAATGAAGATGCATGAAGAGACTCTACAGGGAGTCGCAATTTACCATGGCGAGTCCTGTTGCCGGATGAAGCTGGTTGTGCAGTTAGTGAATAAAGGCTGGAAACTGTAAACAAGGAATCTCGGGGGTTGGGTTTAGGCAATGTAGAGGCAAGGGAAAAGGGAGGGCGTAGAGAGAAGAGGTTTAGGGCCAGAGTAGAAGCGCTATAGAATCCCAAGGGGGGGGGGGGGGGAGCAATTGACGTAGGCAACTACCACTTGCTCTAAAAGTTCGAACTGATAGAGTGTGGCGAATCAATCCCTTTATCTCATAGCCTTGGCCCCACTTCCTATGGGTTAGGTCCTTGGCTGAACCTCCCTCATGGGCCCCACATCACATGGGTCTTGCCTCACACAAGCAACCCGCCTCACAAGGGCCACCCACCCCGAGTGTGCCCCCACATTCCAAAGGCCACCCCACTAGAGCCGGTTGTGAAAATGCCCCTACATCAATTACCCCTGGTGAGGAATCTCGAACAGGAGACCTCCCGCTCTAATACCACTTGACGCGGGACAACTAACCACTTGCTCTAAAAGCTAGAATTGATAGAGACAAATCAATCCCTTTATCTCATAGCTCCGGCCCCACTTCCCATGGGTTAGGTCCTCGGCCGAACTGCACTCGTGGGCCCCACATAACATGGGTCTTGCCTCACATGAGTCACCCACCTCACACGGGCCGCCCACCCCGAGTGTGCCCCCCTCATCCCATGAGCCACCCCACTCGAGCTCGGTATGAAAATTCCCCTGCATTACCAACTCTAGCCAAGAGTCTAGAGCTTTGGATCTTACAAAGATGCAGTGGTTGGGGTCTCCTACGAAGAGGGAGTGAAAAGGCTGGGGAGATGAACACTTAAGCAAGGGTGAGAAAGCAGGGGTATAGATGCTGGTATGGGTGGAGCAAGTAGAAGAAGGTTCAGTGATGCGTTTCAATGAGAAAATCGTAGAAAGCTCCTAACAGTGTCTGCAATGGTGTTTAATTGCATCTTTGAGGCTTGGGGCCTCCATCACCGACGTGGGAAGGTGGTTAGAAGAGAGCAACAAAGTGGAGATGGCTGATTATTCACTGAAACCTCTTTCTGATTCCATTGTGCTAGTATCACCGAGGTAGGTTACAAACCTAGAAACCATCCTATCTATAGGAGCGCTCTTCAATCAGGGGCTAATTGTTAGTTTATGCCAGTGGTCAAATTAGTTAGACTTCAGGGAGGAGACCCGCTAGATCCAGATCAGGGACCTGCCCTTAGGGTGTTGGTTCTTCGAAGCCTTCATCGCAGTTAGCTCTTGTATCGAAGAGGTAATGGCCATCAACTGGGCAATTAAAGATATGAAGGACCTCCACTTCGCGAGGTTGTGCGTGAAAAGGAAGAAACATCAAACTGTCCTGAACTGATTCATAATCTTCATCGGCAACATCCAAGCCTCAATTAGAGTGGCCCATGAAGGTGTTGGAAGGTTAGGATCATCAATTGCAGTAGCTGGGAAGAAGCTCGCGGCAGAAGCGCAAAAGGTGCATGGTGGGCTGGATGCTCCAACAAACCACTGGATGGAGAAGAGAAAATGTGGCAGCTGAAGCGGGGGAGGGCAGAGGGGGAAGTCTTCAAAAAGACAAAAATGAATGTAATCAGGCGTATTTCTTGCTAAAAGGATTTTGACCCAAATGATAGGTTGATTCAAGCAAGACCCTAAATTTTGTCATCTTTGTAATTTTGAGTACCAGGCTCTTGCTTAATAAAGAAATTGTCATTTCTCCCAAAAAAAAAAAGTTACAAAAAGAAGAAGAAAGATACCTATAGATCTACAAATTGATTTTGTTCTGATGTATAATAATAGATTTCATGGTTTCATTTCTTAGTCTAAAATTATTCCTAGTTTCTGATTTTCCATGAAGCATATCTTAAGCCAAAAGAGTTTCCTCCCTATCAATGACTGACGTTTGATGGTTGGCTTGCAAGAATTATGAGATACCAAGAGATGTAAACGATTACCAAGCTCCCATCTTGAATGAATGTCTTGAGAGGAAAAAAAAAAACCAACTTAGTACAGATCAACTAGTTCAGAAGAGTGTAAGGGTCATATCTTAAGCCAAAAGAGTTCCTTCCCTATCTTTGACTGATGTTCGATTGTTGGCTCGCAAGACCCCACCAGAGAAACTAAGCGATGCAAACAATTACCAAGCTTCCATCTTGAAAGAATGTCTTAAGGGAAAAAACAACAACTTAGAACTGGATCAACTAGTTTAGAATAGGGTAAGGGGCATTAAGCATGTAAAACAAATCCAGTTCCACGGGAAAATGTCCTCCCATCAAACGGTTAAGATCGTGTAATAGATATGACTTTCCAGATATAGCCTGTCCAAGGGCAACTGGATGAATTGTCTGAACATCTTACAAGTATGTGATCATGTATGTTTTAGATTGAGGGACCCAAATTCTTGTGTCAGTCAAAATCTAGCTTGTAGGGACAAAACCTTTTCCTTTTTTGATAAACAAAAAGATAGGGTGCAACATGAGGAGACGTTCCAGGAGGTCAACTATCCCAGTACTACAGCCCAAGCATGCTTAGATGCTGAGAGTAAAATACTGATAGATTAACAACAAGGTGCCAATTATAATACATTTATGTGTTTTATATTACGATTTATTTTATTTTTCAATGTTTTTTCTTAGATGAATGAACTATTTGAAACAACCCAAACTTTTATATCTTAGAGGGAAAAAACCTGAAGAACTCTCAATAATGGAAATGCATCATGGCACATTCGATAACAAATCTAAAGGATAGAAATGCAACACCTTGTCAATATTATAATTACTGAATTTGAGCTTTTACGTTCAACTGATCAAAGGAAGCAACATAACACTTTCAACAATGAATGACTTGCTTATATTATTAAGGCTTGTGCAAATCAGTAATGTCAAAACAACAGAAAGCATGCTCTTCATAAAAATAATAATAATAAATAAATAAATAATTTAAAAAAAAAAAAAAACATCAAGAATGTCTCAAGGAAAGACTGGAAGTATACCATGGCTCATTGCATAGGTTGTATTGGATTGTAACTTCACGTACAAACCTCTGCTGCCGCAATGCATTCTACAGTACAAAAGCCATCAAGTCCATATTAGTCATTTGGGAAGTATCACAATGAAATTACACCTTGGTGTAAGAAATCTCAGTATCCAAAAATTTCAAATTTATTATATAGATCAGTTACGATTCATGTACAAAAATAAACAAAAACCTACAGCACTTCAACAAAATAAACCTACACCTTGGTGTGTTTACTCCATTTATGCTAGCAGTTCAAGTAGATTCTCATTGATTCGATAATGAGATTGCATCACCTTAGAATTTTGCAGTAATATATTTTGGTGATGATAGAAGCAAACCTAGTAATGGTAATAAAGTAGCGCATAACAAATTAATGAACATCAATGTGAAGCCACTTTCCCACTGACACTGTTGATGGTACAAATCAACTGAATTTAAAGATAATACTTTACAAAGTGAAGTGAAATAACAGAATGACAGAAAATCAATATCCTTTACTGATAGATCAGATAAGTCATTCTATAGTATGGCACCTCAAAGAAGTTTAAACACAGTATGTTTCCAATGGGCCAGAATAATTAGTGCGGATCCAAGCATATAAATTTTTTATAAACAAAAATATGTGAGCAAAACCAATACTGCATGTTAATTGACCTGAGATCATCTTGACATAATTAGCTCAAGGACATCTCTAAATGAAAAAGGTCTCCAAAGTGAGAATCCCAAATTCAGTTAAAACTAATATGCTCAACATCAGCACATTTTTCAGGTGTTGCATCCTCACTTGATAGGTTTTATTCTCAATTATGAACATGATAGCGGACGGGCAACGAAAATAAAGAATTAAAGAGAAAGAACCAAGATTCAAAGATTTTCAAGAGAAGATGTGAGGATTAGAAGAAAAGAAGAAGAGTATAGAAGATTATAGTAGGGGAAGAGATACAATTCACCCTGGAATCCGCACCAGAAATGATCTTGGAATCATCACAGCACCAAGATCAGGAAACGGAATCGCCAACTCTACCAAACGAAAGATCCTTTCTTCTTCAAAGCCAAGTTACAATGTCCGATTCTTTACCCCCAAGAAACCCCCAAATAAAGGCTACTTTACTGACTTAAGAGACATATTACAAAAATACCCCCGCAAAAGACTTTCCTTAACAAAAAGCACACGTGCGCTTGATGGGCTCAAGTGGGGTTAACCACACCACCTATTTTGGCTTGCCAGAGTAGTTGGCTGGCCTGAGGAGCCTGGAGAAGACTCGTGGGCCCCACCCCAGCCTTGGTTCTCCGTTTGTAGACTTTAAGGCTGCCATAATCTCTTCCCGGATTGGACAAACTCGACCCCAGCAAGTTGGCCGCTTGGCATCTCACGTACAAATCCGGATTAAGACACTGGAAATCGGAAGCCGTAATCCATGTGCAATTGGAAATTGGTCTACCCTTCCATTTGACAAGGAATTTGTGATATCCGCCATCCTTAGTAGACATTAATTGATTGTCGTACACATCTTCAATCTCTTCACTTACAATAGGCACAGGAGGCAACCTTATGGCTTGTTCTCCAATTTCTTCATCTTCATGTTAGCCATGATAAATAGCCAAGTCTTCGACATTGAATGTTGAGCTGATGTGCAAATCATCTGGTAACTCCACAACATAAGCGTTAGCATTGATTCTCTTCAATATTTTGAAAGGGCAAGCACTCCTAAAGTGAAGCTTCTAATACTCTCCTTTTGGAAATCTTTTTGGTCGGAGATGTACCATCACTTGGTCACCTTCCTTGAATTCCACGAAGCGCTGATGCAAATGAGCTTGTGCCTTATATCTTTCATTGTTGGTTGCCATCTTCCTTCTTACCTCTTCAAGGGTGTCACGCATATGTTAGGCAAAAATTTCAGCCTCTGATTGAAGGTTGTTGATTTCAGATTGCCGATTGTTTATGACTGTCCGCTCAGATTCAACCTCTGTCTTGGACCTCTTGATTTATGCTTCTAACACGACAACTCACAGAGCCAACATGGAAACATGAAGTGCAGTTTGGTCTCTCAATCTCTAGTGTCAGCTTCCAACCTTGCAACTGCACCTCGAGAGGCCTAATTGCATTCGACGATTCCTCGAAGATTATCCAAGTGTTACCTCAGCTTCCGCACGTTGTAGCCCACTTGCTCCAATTGGGACACTCTCTCTGTCAAATCCTCTATTTTGGAGGTGAAATCACGAGGACCCAATTGTCATCTTCAAAAACTGTAACAAAAGCCAAATTGAGACCCACGATCATTCTCTCACGGACTATACTACTATAATTCGCAAATGGGACATAATGTGTGTCTTGAGGCAAAGCAGCGAAGATGCGGTCCTTGAGCTCCCTAAGATGTGGTGACAAACAAAAGTCACCTCAAACAAGATTCTCCATACTACATACTTCTTCACGTCCACTACAATTTGCTGTAGCAACATCACTACTTGAATCTATCTACACCATTGATTGCCGTTACTTTGGTGTTCCTTGAAATTGTGAGGATTCTTTAGATGCGTGCAGATTTCCCTTTGGCAGCAAGCCACCACCTGAGCTCCTTTCCATCTCCTCTAGAGTCCACTGGCCCATAACACCATCCCAGCTGCTTTCAACACAAATTGCATCACCTGCTGCAGCAGCGGCTTCTTGTTCATCCATTTTTTGAGTCATTACTCATATAAAGGTGCTAGGAGCATTGGTCAATCCGAAAGGCATAAACAACAATTCGTAGAGCCCATCCTTTGTTTTAAATGTTGTCTTCCACTCATCCCTAGGTCTAATCCGTATCTAGTGGTAATAGCTTCTCAAGTCAATCTTCGAAAAGACCTTGGAATCAGCCAACATGTCGGCATATCATCGAATCGTGGTATGGGATAGCAGTACTTAATGGTTATTTTATTTATGACACGGTTGTCCACACACATCCGCCAACTTTCGTCTTTCTTTGGCGTCAACAAGGCCAAGACAACACAGACTAAGGCTTTCTTTGATGAAGCCTTTCTGCAACAATTCATCGACTTGCTTCTTTAACTCAGTGTACTCGGCCGGATTTATCCTATAGGCTAGTAGATTAGGAAGCACGGACCAAGGGACAAGGTCGATAACATGTTGAATGTCCCTCGTAGGTGGTAGTTCATCTAACAATTCATCAGGTACAAGATCTGAACATTCAGACATTAACCTTTCTACTCGTGGATTTGTCACTTGCCCTGTCGTTGAAACCTTGTCTTTGACCTCCCGCGTCAGTAGAGCATACATAACAACTCCCTCTTTGCTCTCTTCCTCAAATGGTCTCATAGGTCGGACATTGGATGATTTATGTGGTTCGGCTCTCTCCTTCATTGGTTCACTTGCTTTCATAGGCGTAAGGAGAATCTTCTTGCCATTAAATTCAAAGGTAAATGTGTTGGCTTCTCTATCACTAAACACCTTTCGGTCATAAAACTAAGGCCTCCCAAGCAATATATAAGAAACATTCATGGGAACTACATCGCACCAAATGGAATCTTCATAGTGGCCTATCTTAAATTCACCAAGCACCTGTTGGATACTGGAATGGTCATGTCATTGACACATGCAATCTTGAAAAGTTGTGGGTGTGCCTCCACTGATAATTGTAACGTCTCAACCGGCTCTTACGATACCACATTTGAATAACTTCCTGCATCAATATTCAGGTTACATACTTTATCACCACACCTAACTCTGGTTTGGAAAAGAGTAGTCTGTCACCAATCTTCAGTCTCTTCCTGCCTAGGGGCTACAAGCACTCTGCGAATAGCGGCCAATATCCTGTTTTCTGGGCCACATCTCACCTTTTTCGTAATGTTGTTGGCCACATAGTTGCTTTTTGGGCGGTCCCCTCCAAAATACCTTGGAATAGTATCCATGAACGCACCTCGTGGAGGAATAAGCCGCTCCCAAGTAGTCCTATCGGTAGTTAGATTAGCAGGTGCCACTGAATGCTCTCGAGGAAGATCATCGACCTAGTCCGGAAGCCTCGCCATCTCTCGTGTCATGTGTAGGGTTTGTTGGTACAAGATTTCCATCACGCCTTGATTCCAATCGCTCCACTCGCATTTTTAATGCATTCATGCGTCGCATGAAGTAGTCAATTTGATCCACCATGTGTCTAAGCGTGTCATGGATCATGTGTCTAAGCGTGTCATCCTATTGCTCATCTGTGAATCTCCAACAGTAGGATTTGCCTGTGCGAGTCAGCATTGGCAAACCTAGGGCTTTGACACCAAATTGATAGCGGATGGGAATTTAAAGAGAAGGAAAGGAGATTCAAGGGTTTTCACAAGAAGATGTGAGGATTAGAAGAAAAGAAGAAGAGTATGAAAGATTATAGTTGGGGAAGATAGATTTCGCCCCGAAATCCACACCGAAGGCGATCTGGGAATCAACACCAAGATCAAGAAGAGGAATTGACACCTCTACCAAATGAAAGATCCTTTCTTCTTCAAAGCCAAATTACAATGTCCGACTCTTTATCCCCAAGACGACACTAAATAAAGGCTACCCGACTGACTTCAGAGACATATTACAAAAATACCCCCGCAAAAGACTTTTCTTAAACAAATAGCAAATGTGCGCTTGATGGGCTCGAGGGGCCGTGCCACCTATTCTGGCTTTGCCGGAGTGGTTGGCTGGCTTGAGGAGCTCGGAGAAGAATCGTGGGACCCACCCTAGCCTTGGTTCTCCATTTGTAGACTTTAAGGCCCCCATCAGAACAATTTGAGGTTCCAAATATAAAAAGCAACACCATATGGACATATTTTACAATTTTTTTTCTTTTTTCTTTTAATACAAATAAAGAGAATGATAAGACATCATACCAAAATACAAAGAAGAACCCCACCCACAAACACACACACCCCAAAAAACAAAAAGACAGTGCACCCCATGACAGAGTCCTCAGACGATCATCCAACCTAATCTATGACTAGCCATTGACTTTAAGAAAGACTGCATCTAAGGAACAAAACTTATCCTGAAATGCTATATGACTGCGCTATAGGGAAAACACCCATAAAGAAGCCAATAGAGCCAATCGCCGTAAGAGAGACCTATTGCATTCCTTCTACCACCATGCCAAGCTTGAAAAAAGCTTCTTTGCACAGCTGTTGGCAAGCAAAATGCTCCAAACAGAACTAACAAAGCCACAAGCATGACAAAATCACCATGGGTTCAGAAAATGTTTCTAATTTCTGTAAATTACAAAAAGCAAATTGAGAGAAGAAACAGAAAGCAAACTAATCCAGTAGAAGAATACCGAAGCAGCAGCTCTTGTAGTCATTGGACGTTCAACAGCCACTGGAGCAAGAGTGGGCTCCACTGCTGATATATGTGTCAAACAAGGCTCGAGATCAATGCTCCCACCTCCTTTCTGCATAACAGCAGCTAATTAGCTATAAGCAGTATGGGGCAACAGAAAGAAGGTTCAATCATCACAATCCAGTTCTCAAGCATCTGGCATTCCAAAATATGCTTGAAAAGAGAAATGTGATGACAGATAAACAGTTGAGAAATCTAGCCCATAGTTCAGAGAATTACACAAGGAACTACCTCTAATTCAAAACATAAAGAAACTAGTAGTACGCAACATCTTACTCTTAGAGATTCCAAGATACATGGTACATAAAGAATCAATAAAAATAAATAATTTATTTATTTATCAAGATAGTAATGCCTGTCACCTTCACAACGCAACACCGTTCAACACGATAACTACAACCAATTGCAGCTCCCCAAGCGCGAGACCGAACATTGTTTCTCAAAGTTGAAGTGTAGCCTACATCACCATAAAACTTAAAAGTTGAGCAAGAATCTCATGACAGTAGTACAATATTATCCACCAAATACGACCCTCAGATGAGAACACACACACACACAACCTGACATACACAATCAGCTTGTGATTATCCTAGTCAACTTTTACCCTAACATTCAGGTGTTTCTTGTATAAAGGATTTTGACCAAAATGATTGGTCATTCTTAGCTGGGATGTAATTTTGTTTTGTAGCTTTGTAATTTTGTTTTGTTTTGTAATTTTGACCAAAATGATTGGTCATTCTTAGCCTTCCATGCTCTTTTAATGAAATTGTCGTTGGCTTTCCAAATAAAAATAAAAATTTCAAGACTCAACAATTTAATAAATATTAGAAAATAATACTGATAATATAGCAAAAAACAAAAGAAAATTAACTATAAGATACAAGATTGGTGGGTGGCCAAGGCGCGCGCGCGCACACACAATGTTTTAAATATCGTTATCGCGTAATGTATCGCACCCTTGGGATACGAATACATATCGGTTATCGCATGGGATATATTAGTTGTATGAGTAATATATCGCTATTGTTGGGAACCATGGGAACAATGGGAAATTGGTCAATTTTTCAATGAAACTTTAGGGATTGTTGAAAAAGACATCAATACACACTTAGAAATCAAAACATTACAAAAAAGTGCACATAATAGGGGTTTCCTTTGTATGGGGTCCTAATATATGCGCTTTTTCAGTTGAACTGATTCAAGCATATTCAAAATATATTCATATAATTTATAAACGTAAGAAGACATGTATGGAAACACAAGCGATATATTGAAAAACACAAAAAGAATCACTAGATCAGGTTACATACATGTTTAATTTTGTGTTTGGATACAAGGATTGCAACTTATTAGCGAGAAATTCAGAAATTTTGATTTTTCTCAAATTTTCGCAACTTGACCCATATCTCCCAAATCTCAAAATCAAAGTTCCAAATTCATGATTTTTCATGAAAAGCATGAAGAATCATAGATTTGTAACCATTTGACATTGGGTTAACGTGATTTACAACAAAAACATGGATCGAAAATCGAAAATGCTCATTGGATCGAATAGGTGGGATATATTGGCACTACCCATGCGTTTTGTATCGCACAAGTGGGATACAAGATATATCGTGGGATATATCGGCTGATATTGTCGATATTTAAAACACTGTATATATATATATATATATATATCTTTTAAAAAAATATATATTTTTTAACATGGATAATAAAATCCTAAGAAAAAGTTTGAAAATATGCATACTAATTCATAATTCATCCGTCCATCCACCAATTGAATTTGGTAGGTGTATCCTGACCTAGTGGCATGCAAATAAACAGTTGGGAAATGCAATCATGGTCCACATTCTTCTGAACAAAGGACCAGAACTGGAGGCTAGGATCTTGCAATCTGGGAGGTTTTTGAATCAAAGCCCATCCGGGGTGGTTATACTTAGAGCATGACGTTTGGGGAGCCATTTCACGACTAGCGAAGAGAAAGGGGACATGAAGGGTAAGGTTTTTAACTGTTTTTCCAGTTTTACCCTAAGGGCCTATTTGGCCGGGCAGATTCGATGGGATTGGATGGTATTAGAGTGGATTGCACGGATTTCAAGGTAATGATAGCTGCGTCAGCGGATTGGTGCAAGATCTATGGGATTGCTATATCGGGTCTGTTTGGCACGCCCAGCCAATCCCGGGATTAAACCTTCCAATCCCTTTCAATCCCTCGAACCAAACACGTCCCAGGCAATTTTGAAGGGATTAGGGTGGATTGGATGGGATTTAAAGGTAATGACGGTGATGTCAGTGGATTGTCTTAAGATCCATGGGATTGCTATATCCCGGGATCAGGATCCCGTGTCTGTTTGGCACGCCTGGCCAATCCCGGGATCTATCTTCCAATCCCATCCAATCTGCCCGGCCAAACAGGCCCTAATATAATTAAGCGGGGATTGATTTCGCTCGATTTCTTCATCAAGCCAGGCAGGCCTATTCTCATCAAATCAAGTTTCTTGAGTTTTCTAGTTTAGCTTGCATGGGCTTGGGGTTGGCTTCGGCCTGGATTTTGAACTCTTCAGGCAGGGCCTACTCAAAATTTTGACTTTTCCTGGCCCAAGCCTGGCCCATTGACAACCCTAGTCACATTAGGCACCTGACAAAGAATTAGGTCTTGATACTTTGATGGATAGTGATTTTATATATTTGAACCATCAATTCCTTAAGAACTTGCCTTGGAGATTAGTATAATCGCCACATGCAGACCAACTGAACCATTAGCTATTATGGGCAGCAAGTATAGAAATAAAATATTTAAGGTAGAGATTCTAATGCCAAATTAGTTATCATTGGTCAATTACAAAAAGAAATAAATTCGATCATCATCATCATCATCTAAACTTTATCTTGATTAATTGGGGTCCGTTACATGAATCTTGTTCCACCATTCCACTCTATCAAGGCCAGACCTTCAGTTAGACCACAGGTCATCAAGTATTTTCTTACTACCTCCAATGTCCTTTTGGGCCATCCCCTTGAGCAGAGATGTGCATGACTTAACTAATTTAGAAACCTACTAGTCACAGTTGGGAGTATGAAGAACTGCCAGTCTCCAAAATGGCTTCTTAGGTGGACAGTTTTGTAAATCAGATGTACGTTATCAGGACTAATTGAGTTATTAAATTCCATGTGAGAACTTCTTCACCCAACATCAAAACCTTGGAAGGGGCCTAAAAATATCTGTAGTTTAAAGAATGAACTCACAATCTTGTGGAGGCAGCACTCTAATAGTTGCACGTAACTCAAGGATGGCAGGAGGAGGAGGGGATGCTGTTGGGCGGCAATAACCAGTATGCATGAGAACTGAAAAACAAATCCATATTAGAAAATAAGAAACGCATTCATCATGCGTCCAATGTACACACATCCAATCAGACACTACATAGTTCTATGCAGAACTGCATACCAGCAACAAGGTCCGAATCATCTGTATATATATCTGTTCCCCATAGCTGGCCACCTCTGACCTGCAAATAATGAAACCTAAATAACTTCTTTACACAAGAATGTCTAGAGCAATATGATACTCCTTAAAAGCTCCAAGTCAATGAATAGAGTGCATGCTTGAACCAGATGTGAACTATGGTGGTGACAAGTCCTAAGATCTAATGCACCCTACATAAAACCAAAGCAGATGAAGAATAAAATGAAAAACCACATGTTTAAGTCCGATCCAATTTAATCTGTAGAAGAAGAGAAAATATGTAGGCAGAATATCAATCCCATGCCAATTTTAAGAACAATAGAAGCAATAGGTGGAGCATGTAATGCAGCTGCCTACTGCTATCAATCCATGATTCTAAAAACTGAGAGCATTTCCCTCAAGGAAAAACACAGAAAGAAATGCAAAGGTAAATGCATAAAGAGGAAAGGTAAATGCATAGAGAGGAATTCTACTATGATGAGCATAGCTTATGGAGTTCCATGAAGTGCGCACTATAACATCTCTATTGTACACATGACACTTGTGAAGGCAGATCAGACCATTGACTTGGTAGTTGGTACACCATCACATGGATGGGCCGCATCCAAGAGAGGCAACTCAACTTTGGAAGCCATCTTATCAGTGGCCTGAAAAGGGAATGATAAACTCGAAAAACAGGCAATGGCCAACATTCAACAGGCAAAATTCACAAAAAAGAAAAGAAAAGAAGAAAAAAAAAAAGGAATGTTCAAAAGTGACTAATTACCGTTTTACCCTATCACCCATTTGCATGGTACCCACCAGACCAAAGGCCCTGATCTCCACGCATTTTTTGGGGTCGTGTAGGTTGGGGAAGGCACTTCATAGAAGTTGTAAGAAGCATGTGTCATAATAGCAGTGCTCTTGTATAGATTAATAGCAGTCTCATAAATCTCTTAAGAACTAGTGACAACGGCAGCCATTAAAAATGAGGTTTCAAGTTTCTTCCATCCTGAAATCCAAAATCTCTCCTTTTCTACAAAATGCATCATATTTTTCTAAAATATTGAAAATTTCATAGAAATATTTTTCAAGATGTTCTCAGATGATCCCACAAGTTATTAGCTATTACTTGGAACAACTAACAGGAAGACAATACTTCTTTTTGTTTTTCTTTCTTTCTTTCTTTATTATTAATTTTTCTTTATTGGTGAGTAATGCTTTATTAAAAGAACAGCCCAAGGGCAATTACTAAGCCAAGGGATTACAAAGAAGAACCGACCAACAAGAGGAACCAACTCCAGAGCTAACGGAAGAAAAACAACTCGAAGCCCCAGGAGCTAACAAGATGTGCAGCTCTAACAACGACAGAGGAAGGTGGTTCACTGATTATTGTTGAAAGTATGTTTATTTCTTTCCTTCCAACTAGCCCAAAGGATCGCTAAAGCAAATATTCCATTAAAATTTTCCTTTTCAACCAAAGGGGTTCAGTCTCCAAGCCTCAAAATTTTGCTGAATGGATACCGGCATTTATCAAGCCACATTAAACTGACCCAAACACCATCCTCATACAGACAAAACATAGGAGCAGTAGATGGGGATGATTGACACATTCAGCATCCAATAAGCATAAGCAGCAACCGTCAACTATCAGCATATTTCTATGACAAAGGCAGTTAATCATCCGGATATGATCCCATCCTGCAAGCCATGCAAAACCTATAACCCTTTGGAGAGCCTTTATTTCTTGTTCAATAAGTAAGAAGACAACAATAGTTCTATGCTAGTGCAAACCATAAGTTTCCACTGATAAGACACTAGAGGCATTAGGGAAGACACATGGCTATGTAAGAAGAAGAAATGGTGTCAGTTAATGGAGAGAAAACCAAGGATGCTTCAGTGCTTACCAAGGAGTCCTATAAACATACAATCCAACTTTCTAGTCTGGGATTCCTGGGATCATGATGCATATGGGCCACGCAACCATCAAATGGGTCCCAAATGAGCTCCACATGCTGAATGATCGAGGATCAGACCCTTAGATTGAATATGTGGCTCAGATCAAGCCTAACCAAGTCCATACATCAGATCAAGACCATCCAACCGTCCAGATTGGATATCAGGACCACATCACAAATCCAGATTGGCCTCATTGGAAATTTGGGTCAGATCCATGGTCCGAAGACAGACCTGGACAAAATCAATGGTCTGATTAGTCAGTGGGACCCAGAGATCGCATGTACAACAGTCTAATTGACCTGTGAGACCTACATATCCAGTAATATTCTTTTTTTCCGCACCATTCTTGATGTTCAGCAAGGTAACTTTCTATTTATGCATATAGGAATCACTATCAATAACCAACAGCCTATTTGCAACAAGATAGTCTGTCCAGATATTATTTTTGGAAGCAGCAGCAGAAGCTACTTTGGATATTTTTGGGAATTTTCACAGCGACACATCCCCCAGCAGCAGTTGATTCATATTTTTGGAGAGATTACAGGTGGCTATCGCCTATTGGAAAATAATATTCAGTCAATGGACCCCTGTACTCCTGTGGCACTTTGTTTGTTGTTTTATACAGTCAGCTAGGGTTTTATGCAGTCTAATATTTCTATTTCTGGTTTTTCCTGCAGCTGGCAGATTTCATATCTGGTTCCAAGTCAACTGTATGTGGCTGCATAGTTGTGGTGATGGTTTATGCAAAGAAGATCCGTAGTTATTTTTGTAGTATTTGGTTCTCTACAATTAGTTTCCATTTAAGAGGTTTCCCATTAGCAGCAGCAGTTGTTATTGCTTATAGGAACTCAATTAGATATGCTCATCAAAAAAAAAAAAAAAAAAAAAAAAAAAAGAACTGTGATTCGATATAGATATGGATGAAGCTTATTTGGATTGTGCGTCGCCTGTAAAAAGACCACAGTCCACAGTCCCTTTGTATGACGGATGATTGATTTTTCTGAGTAGATTATTTTCCACCATGTGTTCCTCTGACTTCAAGCATGTGTTGCTGTAACTTTAGCATGTTGCTTCATCCAATTACTAGATTTAACCTACTGGCTGTTGGGTATGAACCCACAGTCTCTATTTGCATTTATCTCTCAATTGTGAATTGAGGCTTGAGCCAAAATCTGGTACATGCACATCTGGATTTATCGTAACTCAATTCTTCGCTGAACAGAAAACCCAACTTGATAATCAATGGTCAAACCATTGGAGAAAATATCACCAACATACTGCATGCCAGATTCCCATTTTTAGCTCTAGTCAGAAAAGAATTGATAATTCAAGCAGTCTGAGCAGCTCACAGATACCTGGACTAGATTGCAACACTCACCAGTTCTGTCGAACAACAAATCCTAACCTAAGAGATGGCAAATCCATACACATGGGTTATAACAGTCTACAAGAAAGACATTGACCTTAAAACTAGTTACATGGTTTGCATTTGTCAAAGTGGCACTGCAACAAACCTATATACATATTTTGAGTTGCTTATATGTGTAGTTGCATTAGTTTCAGCCAAGCAATGCCAGAAATGTCTGAGACAATATTTTATAGGTCTATTTGAGAACTGTGAAGACATGATAACAAATGGCCAATAAAGTTTTGAGTGTCTTATAGCCATAATTAATCATTACGAATCAAGGAAATTTGTACCTTACACCTTACAGCGTTTTTGGATTGAGGGTAAACTGGGGGAAAGCCTTCAGTTTACGTCGACAAGACATTTGCACTTGCTTGGGAAGCGAAGAATGTCAACAGCAAACTGTTTGCCTTTGCCTTTACTACCAAACAAGGGAGTGGAACCCTTTTTCTCAAAAAGGCAAATAATGAGAGGAAAAAAAAAAAAAAAAAAAGGGTTTCCCTTTGATGTGATGTTTTAAATGGAAATTTTGGAGGAAAAAGAGGTTTCCCTTTGTGGGATTACAACCCAACCACTTTCAAATGCAAAAGAAAAGCATTTTCCAAGACTTATTTTTAGCAAAACAAACAAGTGGAAAGGGTTTCCTTCACCCAGCACTGATGTCAATTCACCATCTGCTTATCTCACAAGTTTGCTTTCCCTTGCCTTTCCTTAGATTACTCCCAATCCAAACACGCCCTTAGTTACACCAGGCATCAACAAACTGTGAAGTCAACCCAAATAGCTGGCAAAAGCCTGTGATGATGACAACGATGATGCTTAGAACATTATAGAAGATTCATTCCTACTGCAGAACCATTAATATTTCAGAAGTTAACAAAGATGGAAAAAAAAAAATTTGTTTTTCATGCTTACTTGGCGATTTGTGGCAGTGACATATTCAGCAGGTACACGGATTTCCAGAGTTGGAATAGTGTCATGAGAGCTTTCACCATTTTTAGTATCTTGAGATGCTTCATATTCTTTCCACAATTTTAGCAGTTCTTGCATGCATTCACCCGCTTTATAGACAACAGTAGAGACTTCAAGTTTAACTGCAAATAGCAACATGATATGTTTCAAAGGTAATAAAGATAGATAAAGCCAAGCTTTAGATAAAAGAAGTGATGAAGGTTTTTAATCGTTAGGCAGCAGAAATTTCTCTCGGAAAAGGGGAAATTTCGAGAACATTCAAGGAGGATCAGAAGAAAAGAACTTGGGAAATAGAAAAGAAAAGAAAAGAAAAGAAAAAAACTATCCATGTTGACGTTCTTGGGGGAAGAATTGCAAAAGGTGTGTGTGATCTGGTGTCAGCGGTGGATGTCTACATGGGGGCTTTTTTGCTTTCATTGAAATGCCACATGGTTGGGGAGTTATTGTGGGAGTTAACAGTAGTTTACAAGCCAAATGATCCTAGAATGAAAAGCGGATTTTGGAATGAGTTGTTTGAGATCAATAGCAGGTGGAATCTCCCATGGTGCTTAGGCAGGGATCTCAACACAATCCGGTTCTGGTGGGAGAAGTTGAGAAGAAGCAAGGTGACGACTTCTATGAGAAAGTTTGCTGTGTTAGTTAACAGCAATAACCTGGTTGATCTTCCTCTTAATGGAGGCCACTTTACTAGGTGTAATAACCAAGATAGGCCTGTTATGCGTAAGCTCAATAGGTTCCTTATCTCTCATGAGTGGGAAGGCCATTTCTCAGGGGTGGTGCAATGTGTTCTCCCATGGCCGACCTCAGATCATATTCCAATTTGTTAAGAAATTCAGGCATGTTTAGTGGCCCTTCCCCCTTTTGCTTCCAAAATCAGTGAGTAAAGCCGAATTGGTTATGTGGAAATGGTTGCATGGTAGTGGAACAAGTAGATGGTTAAGGGATGGGCCGGATTCCAAATCATGAAGAAACTTCAATATATTAAATCCAAGCGGAAAGATAGAAGCAGATCCACTTTTGCGGCTGATGCTAGAAAAAAGGAGCCGTTGAGTTCCCAAGAGAAGAAAACTGTAATATGATTATTCAATTGTGAGTTCCCAAGATTTCCTAGGAGTATGGAATATGGATTCCCATGAATTCCATTTTGGAATCTTGTTTGGATAACAATGGAAATCCAAATAAAGCTCTCACAAAAGTCGCATCGTATTTCGTGGTTGAGAATTTGACTATGGTGTTTGGATAATGATTGCATTTTGAAATCCAATGTTTTCTTTATTATTCAAAGATGATAAACGTCCCATCATAGAAACAATCATCTATTTTCTTTTCTTTTCCCACAATCCAAACAAGCCCCTAGGGAGGTTTCTAAGGTTTGAATACTAAGAGATCTTGAAGAGAGGAGGGAAGTTGGAGGCAAAATTCTGGAGCTATTTGGCTCGAGGGGGATAATAACACTGCCTTTTTCCATAATATTGCTAATGGTCGAAGGAGGGTGAACTATACTCTGTGTGGCTGATGATGTCTTTGAAAAAGTTCCCTCCCTGAGAAGCAATTGTTGGCTTTTAGAGTCAGCTTTATTCTAAAGGAAATATCTCAAAGCCTAAGCTAGATGGCCTTCCTTTCTGGGATGTTATGGAGCAGGAAGTTGTTTGGCTAGAGAGGGATTTCTCTAAGGAGCATATTCGAAAGGTGGTGTGGGGTTTGGATAGAGATAAGGCCTTTGGGCTAGATGGTTCCTCCTTTGCTTTCTTCCAAGATTGTTGGGAGGTTATCAAAGATCTAAAGTAATTTATGAAGGGCTTCCTTGATCCAATGTGCTTTATGAAGGACTTCCACAATCAGGTTATTCTAAGTAGGGACCCGGATGCTACGATCATAACCTTGATTCCCAAAACCCAGTATGCTTCTAACATTAAGGATTATAGATCGATAAGTTTGGCTGGGAGAGTTTATAAGATTTTTGCTAAGACACTTTCCTTAAGGTTGAGAGAGGTCCTTAGGTCGATGATCTCTCCCTTTTAAGTTCTTGTGAAAGAGTGAAATTTTAGAAGGTATCTTGGTAGCAAATTAAGCTATTGTAATGCAGGGGCATTTTCACACCGGGCTCGAGTGGGGTTGCCTGTGGGATGCAGGGGCACACTTGGGGTGGGCAACCCGTGTGAGGCGGGTGGCTCGTGAGAAGCGGGCCCCACCCATGTGAGGTGCTACCCATGTGATGTGGGGCCCACGAGGGGGGTTTGGCCGAGGTCCTAACCCATGAGATGTGGGATCTAGGCTATTGAGATAAATGGATTGATTCGCCATGCTCTATCAGTTTGAGCTTTTAGAGCAAGTGGATAATTGTCCTGCGTCAAAAGGAATGCAAATTTTTTATAAGAAAGAGTGCCACAGAGACGGCTCTATCCTAATCTGTACGTTCAGTCAGTGGTTCTGGATTGGGTCAGTTGTCTCCCAAAACTATGTAACCTAGGTGGCTGAGATTAGAAGTAATTAGGAGTTGATTGTTATTGGGTGATTGGCTAGGGTTTCAGGCCAATTTTTTGTTTCTATTGTTTTTTTTTTTTTTTCTTTGCTGTGTTTTATTTATTTCTTTCCTCTTGTGCACCTGTCATGTGGTTTGTTTCTATTTCTGCAGAGGTGAGACGACAGGTGTCACCTTCCT
Source organism: Magnolia changhungtana (assembly GCA_030180095.1). Classification (NCBI taxonomy): domain Eukaryota; kingdom Viridiplantae; phylum Streptophyta; class Magnoliopsida; order Magnoliales; family Magnoliaceae; genus Magnolia; species Magnolia changhungtana. The sequence goes on from JASAUF010000662.1 coordinate 11,604,429, forward strand.
TTGCACTTTGTGCCTTTTCTATTGTTCATTTATTGATATTGTCGTCTTCTTTAAAAAGAATGTGCATATTCTGTCTAAAACTAGCAAATGATAATTTCATGATTTTTCCTGATCAACACGAATTGTTTCTTTTGAAAACCTACACTAATATCACAAATTCTTTTGACACCAAACAAACTTTACACCACTAAATAGTAAAACTGCAAAAATTTCAAAGCCTGTTGAAGCTGCATGGGCCAACAGTCAAATAATGCCTAAATATAAAAAGGTTTTCGAGTAAGGATTGGTCACAGACTGCAAGTTTCTACACACTCACTGCAAGGAGGTAGCACCCAAATGTTCCATTCCCCAATGCCCATTTATATCAATTATGACTTTCACGTCTTTCCAATTTACTTTTGAACTCGAATATCATGTAATGCATAGTTGCCTCTAAAAGTAAAAAAGGATCCACCAGTTCTATAATGCATTTGATGTCAACGTCAGACCCTTCCAACCACTCAAAGATGAATGAGAACTTGAATACTAGTGAGCTTGAAGTACCCAATAAAGATATGGAAGCAGGAAATTCAGTACATAAGAAAGGAAAATGAGAAACGGGGGAAGCAAAGAAGAAACATATGAGAAGCAGATAAGGAAATGAATCAGGACACACTTGAGAAACATATGGGTTTTTTTTTTTTTTTTTGGGAGAGAGAGAGAGAGAGATGCATAGGTAATGAAACACAGTGGATGAGAATTTTATTGAAGCTTGTTTAAACTAACAAGAAATGCCGTTAAATTTACAGGATTTTTTAAAACGAAAGTAAGAAAAACTTATGAAAGTTTTTTAATATAAAGTTTCACTTGCATTGCACGAGCATGTCACAAGGTTCCACAAATGTTTCGCAGGAGGTCCAAAATACAAATCATTGTGGACTCAGAAACTCATTGCAACAGAGATGCATTTCGCCTGCCTCAAGGGCTTTTCATATGCTATGATAAAGACTGCAATTGAAGAAGGTAGAAACCATCTGGAAGGTTACACCACCTAGGAAAAAACAAAAGTAAAGATAATAGAGACAACTTAAGACTATAAAAGTCTAGGCTCGGTTCAAGCTTTGCAAAGTAAACAAGTTCCTGACAATATTTTTTGACAGGGAAAGGCACTTTAAACCAATGAAGTATGTTGTTGTTGGTTTGAACTCGTGATAAAGAAACAACAACAATCAAAATCACAGTTGAGGAGAATATCTTGGCTAACCTCGAGATCTGCATAAAAAAAAAAAAAAAAAAAAAAAAAAAACAGAGAGATGAAGACAAGTAATCAGCAAGTGCTTGACCACAAAGGAAATAAACATAAAGGGATAATGTACAGAGGAAGGAGGCAAAGGAAATATGTAAACATATTCACTCACACTGCACACACAAACAAGCAACCAATTTCCAGAATTTAAGCTTGACTGGTTTGTATTCCATGAGTGTGCAATGACAGTGAATAAGGAATGTTAACTGTTATATCGATCATGAAGCGAAATAACAACAGCTGGAGTACATATATAAGAGAGTATGGATGCTACTTAGCATATCCATATAAGCTTGCATGAAAATCAAGAAACATAGTAATGCATACCCTTCATTATCTCGTGGACGAGGCTGAAAACGAGGTTCCCGACTAGCTGGTTGGGAGGTCATCCTTGACCGTAGCATCCTCCTGCGCTGCTGAACACCAGGGCTGAATACTTCTCTATCCCTTTCAGCAACTCTATCGCCTTCTCTGCATGCATCATCAGGTTCCTTGTAAGACCTACCACTTTTATCACGTATATCTCCTTCCACATCAAGATCCTTTTCTCTTTTCTGCTCTTTATCGTCCCTATCCATGGCTCTCAAACTATCAAGTTGTTTAAGTCGCTTCTGCTCTAATTCTGGACTTTCCTGCTCAGGCATTTTGAAAGATCCATCCACCAGTCCCTTCCCATTGTGTGGAATCTCTTTCTCATTAATATTCAATGCTTCTCTCCTAATATGATCCTTTTCCCTATCCTTCGGCCGTTCCTTGTCTTTCAAGACATCCCTTTTTTCCATCTCCCACCTCTCCATTTCTCTTTCTTCCCTAGTTAATTCCCTACGTTCGGTACTTGTACTGCCTAGCTGCAGATTGTTTCCGTGATCATTTCTATCCTTTTCCCTTTCTCCCCAGTCTCTGTATTTCTCATCCTTCCTTTTCCCTTCCTTCTCTTTGAGTTTCTCTTCAGCTTTCCAATCAACTTTGTTTTCTCCAACAGCCTCACCTGCTTCTAAACACTCCCTCTCTTCAGTTTTCAAAGCTTCCTTCCCTATATCATCCATGCTACGTGAATTATCCCGTGCAACTCGCCATGGATCCATACCATCATTTGGTGTTTCTGAATATCTTTTTCCTCTATTGTTTTCTTTAGGCTCATTGCAATTCAAGTGAGAGTTCCCAGGAATGTAACCATCCTTTTCCACCTTAATTTCTCCCTTAAAATCCGTTTCAGACTCCCTCTCAGGTTTTATTTCTTTTTCACTGGCTACACTATCTGACCTTGTATCTTTCTCACCTTTAGAAGCTTGAGGATCCATCCTTGTATCATTGTACAACTCCCTAGTGTCTGCCTTTGTTTCCCTGTTCTCAATCTTGGCACTTCTGTTGTCCTTGGAATCTCTCAATTCTGGTCTGCTCTCAGCAGCAACTGGATGGCCTAAACATGAACCAAATGAAGAGGATGGTATCCGATATAGTGGAAGCACAGATGATCGTTTATCAGCATCACGTGGCTCAATCCGTTGGACTTTTGCTAACCGTCCATCACTCATGGGCACGAAGGGAGGGTGGTATTCATTAGGAAGTGATTGATTAAATTTACCAGAAAGATTGGAAAATATGGAAGGCTCGTCCAGTGGGCGTTTTGAAGTCATGGGATGACTTCCCTCATGCCCTTGTAATCTCTTTGGAGCACCACTCATAATGTCTTCAATGTTACAATTTACCAGTTTCTCTGACAAAAATGACAATTTCTCATAGCCTTCACTAAGGGAAGCAATTGCTGATCACCACCTGCAAATCAAAGTTTCCACACCCGTATAAACTCGTGTTGGAATCACTTAGATCCACCGTGATCTTCCAAAAGTAAAGAAAGAAAATATGATGAGATCATAAGAGGAATGCTATTTCAGTAGAACTATTTGGTATTTGCAAATGAGAGGTTTTAGTAAAATCACTTTAGGATGTGGATCAGATGGCAAACCTTATTGCAGGGGGTTCATCAACTGATGTGCATGAGATCCATGTTTAAGTTAATTCAACAGGGCAAAAACATATGAGAATCATGACATTTTTTTCTGAGATACCAGGAAAGAAAGATCATACATGCCTTCGAAATTGCCAAGTTAACAGGCCTAGATACAGCTATGATCAGTAACAATTCAACAAAATATGACAATGATGACTGAGAAGCTAAATGGTCTAAATGAATCACTTGGCAAGTTCAGCATCCCCTTTAGTTCCACTTTGCCGCAATGATTTTCAAACTGAAATGAGCTTGAGATGCTTCTGTTTTGTAAAGGATGGAGATTTTAAATTAAGTGGAATATGCACATGAATGCAGCATGCATTCGGAACATCACATTCATGAAACATGCAAGGGAAATGGCAATGCCTAACTATGATGCTGCGCAATGTAAACATAGTAGAAGTATACATGACCAGCAACATGGCAACATCTGGTAGTGAATTTTCAAAAAAACACAAGCAAATTATAACATCCCCTCCTGCCCAACCATTGGATGAGAATTTTCTACAATGAAGAAATTATAGGCAAGAAAAAGCCAACGAGGGAAGGACATTAAGATGAATTATAGCATATCCATTAATATGACTGGAAATTCCTACCTGGTTAAGGCTCACACAATGTAAAATTGTATTTGATAACTAAATATCAACCGAAAGGTATAGAGAACAACATTGTAGGCACAAAATTACTGATTGCGGTACCATGCTTGGGAAGAAATATTACAAATAACAGTCCTAACACCAAAATCACCTCCAAATTGGATAAAGCTATACGCTTCCTCACATGCTGGCCATTTTGTATTTACTGCCCATTCATTGTCTAACCCCAAGAGGTGAAAACTCCTTCTCCAATAAATATGAGAAAGTATCTAATGTTAAACCCTTATGCCTAAGTTAGCAAGCACTCTATTTCAGTACATGTCGCACATATGTAGGAGATCCAGACCATCCATTCACTGGGCCCTACCGTGAATGAGCCAAACCCCAAAAATAACACTGGTCGAATGACCCTAGACACTAACTGAGGAACCCTTTTGCCCATTGAATGTACACATTCCTTGAAATATTTCCAAACTATCAATTTGTCATCCTGAGAAATGACGGTGGCTAAAATCATCCAATCAGCGTAGTTTTAGCCTTTTAGGGCTGTGGGCCATGCCACCTGGCAGACAAACAGTCCAGATCCCATATATCTGCCTCACATGTACAAAGATGGAGTGCTCAATAAGTAAGATGTACTGTATGTGTTTAAAATTGGATGATCCTTCCATAAAAATTATACATCTAATTCAAAATAAACAATTAAGATTTGGAGTAGAAATTGGACAAAAAAATAAATAAATAAACATTCTCTAACATTAATATAATCAAACAATTCCATGTTCGAAGACATCTAAAGGTTTTCCTTCAACAAAAACAACATGCACATGCACATACACATACAAAGACATTTAACACGCAACTAACTGGATGTAGTGTAATCATCCAACTAGTGCATAAATGTCAGCATGTCAAATGCATACAACATGAAGAGCACCTGATGCAAAAAGTCAGACTGATCGACTCATCATGAGAGCCTCACCATTGAAAACAATCGACAACGGCCAGTGTAGTCCAAAGTACACATGTGGACCACCTGACAAGGGGAGCAGTCTTATGTTTGCACTAAGTAATTTGCATGGTTGGACAGGTTGGGAGTTGTTATGTACTAGTGGACAATTAAATTGTTGTCCAACTACTTGTGTTTGAAACCTCATGCATACACATGTGTGTACAAGTGTAGCTAAGGCTACCATTCCCACCTTCACGTGGACATTAGAGATGTCCCGGAAGTTCTTTAGTGGTTTCGTGATACATTGCACAGCCCAATCGGCATAGTCCAGGATATCATACCATTGGAAGAAAGCCATGGTGTGAAAATAAAATAGTAGGATGATTCTAACCCTTTGAATGTAGACATTTCTTGCAACCGTCCATTTTTTTATAAGCCATAGATCAGATGGTTAGCATCATCAAACTCTAGAGCTTCTTTGGAACCATAAGCAATCCATGGTGATATCCATTGAATGGATGCTTCAAAACTATTATTGTAGCTATTCCTGCCCAATCTTGACCGTCCATTTTTCATCCTACAGAAAAGAATCTTGGGATAGTTAGGACCAGCCAATCAATGTGATTTTGCACCATGGCTTCCGCAATGGTATGTTTGAATAGATTGTTCAGATCAATGACTGGTTGTGCCATGCTTACTTAAAAGCTTTGAGGATGTTGCTAAGATCCGCAAGAAGGTGGGGACATTAGCATTCTGCACAAGTACATAATGGACAGTCATTAGCCCATAGAATGGACAACCAAGATCATTCATATAAAAAATAGGTCCAATCAACGATTTGTGCCACTTATTTGTTGGGGCTCACACGAATCACTTATGCTCCTAAAGAATGATTTTTAGACAAATTATATCAACCGTCCCATCCCAACAATAGGTTTTGGGAAATGGATAGCTATAAAAGAGAAGGACATCCTACTGATGGGCCAAATCATCCAATAGATTTTTATGCATGGTAGCCCATTAAATGCATGTTTGACCTAATGGACAGCCCAGATAGGTTGATTGGACTGTCCAAGCATCCTGATGGACCACCATTTGATACCATGTGACCATTTCCCAAATTGTACAATCAGTTACTGTCCAACCATCTGGTAACTTCCAACCAATCATGTTTGTGCAACATCCAACCTGTCCAAGAGGTTAGTCTGGCAGTGAGGATCACCTCATGCTAGATTCAGCATGATCCACTCATCAGGTGATCCACACCATAGGAAACAATAGATGTCACTGATATGATCCTAAGTATAGATGTGGCCCCGCCAATGAGTGAATCAGGCTGATTCTTGCACCATGTTGGCAGGCAACCTTTTGGACAGGTTGGATGCCACACAAACAACAGGTGGAAAATTATCAGATGGGCTGCATATGAGCATTTCTTGTGCGTGTGTGTACACATGCATGAGCATATGTATGTATGTGTGCATGTGTGAGAAATGATCACCTACATAGGGAGACTTATAGAGTCCACGGACCGATCCGGACTGTCCATTAGGTCAAGCACACACCTCATGGATTATCATGAAATAATCACCCCAACAAGACCATTATAACCATCAAGTAAATAGCCCACAAAATGGACGGCCACGATCACTAATATAAAAATAGGTACAATCAACAACAATCTGAGCCATTTATTTGTTGGGTCTTATCATGGATCCCTTGTGTTTCTAAAGAATCAATTTTATCAGACAATCTTAACCAGGCGTTGTGAAATCGATGGCTTTAAAAAAGAAGGGCATCTTACTGATGGACAAAATTATCCAATTGGGGTGTTTCTCCATGGTAGCCTATGAAATATGTGTTGGATCCAGTACACGGTTAAGATGGATCGATTAGACTATTCAAGTGTCCCGATGGTGGTGGTGGTACCGACTCCAAGAACATTATAAGCCCCGTAAACAAGATCATATCTATAATTTTACAAATGCCTGTCAGATTACACATAAAATATACAAACTGTACGCAAATCTGAAAATCCAATAAAAATTAGAGCTACAAAAGAGAAAACATATGACAGAATGAGATTGAAAAAAACATAAAGCGTCGAATCACAAAAATAGAACCATCTCTGTCTATTTCGTCAAAAGAAAAGAAGGGTAGAGAGAATCAACGGTTGCAGAATTTCGAGATGGAATGGAAATCGAGCAACGGACGGATCAATGTGGAATATCGGATTTGAAATTGGTGGGGAAATTTTCAACCCTAACTAGGGGTTTGAAAACGAAACCCTGGAAGGAGAAAGGAGAAGGGAAGAGAGAAAGAGAGAGAGGAAGGAGCAGATGCGAACCTTGGTCGTCGCTCTGCAACTCATGGCGTCTCACCTTCTTCTCTAGAGAGACTACTGCTACGGCACATGTTATACGGGCATGTAACTGCCCTTTTATTCGCTGTCTGAAATGACGCAAATACCCTCAATTCGATTGGGCTGAAATGACGAAAACACCCTTTCATTCGCTCTATTTTCATCTTTCCGTGGGTTTTGATCGAGGGCATGGATTAGGTCCGGGGTAACAGCTTCGTGGGTGTCCCTTACGGTGGGGCCCACATTGATTTATTTTTTGTATATCCACTCCGTAAATCAGTTTTTTCAGATCATTTAAGGGTATTGGCCCAAAAATGAATGAGATTAAAATCTTAGGTCGTACACATCATAGGAAACAGTGTTCATTGAACGCCTACCATTAAAATTTTCCTAGGGCCCACTGTAATGTTTATTTTCCATCCAACCTGTTTATAAGTTCACGCAGACGTGGATGGAAAAAAAACAAAAATATAACATTGATCCAAAACTTTTGTGGCAACCAATAAGCTTTCAATGGCCAATAACCACTGTTTCATGTGGTGTGGTCCACTTGATATTTGGATCTGCTGAATTTTTGGAATGATGTTCTACAATAATCTGTAAAAACTGATGGACGGAGTTGATATTCAACACATATATCAAGGTGGGCTCCACGGTCAGGGATTCACCCCTCTGCTGTTAACCCCACTCACCTAATCCGCGCCCTTGGATCCAACGGGCGGTAGGGTTACCTCTTAGTGGGTGCATGATAGAGTTACATTCACAAACCGACAGCCACGTGGGTGAAATTTTAATGAGATCAACGCCGTCCACCGGGTAGGCTGACTCATGTTAACCATTGAAGCTTTATAATAATTCAAAACCCAGGTATAAGAAACCATAGGAACCGGTTGGGATTCAACGTACACCATTAGGCCTGTGTAAGGCACACCCTAGTGTTTATATGCCATCCTTTGCGGATTTCCTGCTAAAGCCTTTCCCAACAAGTTCGTGCGCTGGGAACCAGCTGTGGCTCACCGTTAGAGCTGTACACGAGCAAAGTAAGCTCGGTAGTACGCTAAACTCGACTTGAAAATGCTCAACTTGACTTGGATCGAAGCTGAGTTCGAATCGAATCGAGCTGATTTTTGGAGCTTAAAATGAGTTTGAGTCGAGTTCAATCTTGCCCCAGTTCGACTCGACTTGATTCGAATACTGCTCGAACTCGGCTCGACTCAGCTTGAATGGGTATAGGGTATATATACCCTTCAAAAAAAACTTTATCCCCTTTTCAAAATACGTTTTACCTGACGCTCACACGATCCCTTTTTAAAAAACCCTATCCTTTTTCAAACCCTCTCTTCCTCCCTCTCTTCATTACGTGAAGCTTATTTTCATGGAGCCAACTCCGGCATCCATCACCATCTTTGTCATTCCTCAACCCTCTATAAATGGAAACGGGACTGCAGAAACCCCCAATATCTGCCCTTATCGTTGATTCTTCCACACTCGGTTCGCCATTCTATAATGTTGTTGACGTTGCCCGAGTCCAGCCCTATCACTACCGATTGCGCCCGCATGTAATGAAGAAGGATGCCACTGCAATCAGTCTGACGCACGGCTCGAACTCAGTCGAGCCGAGCACGAGCTGCTATTCCGATCTCGAGCAATCTAAGTTAAGCCGAGCATGAGCTAGGACTCGAGCAGTATGAGTCGAGCACGAGCTGAGCAAAGCTCAACCCGGCTCGACTCCTGTACACCTCTACTCACCATTATGTTATTGAAAAATCCACTTCATCCATCCATTTTGTGAGCTAATTTTAGGACATGATGCCAAAGTTGATCCCGATCAAATATCAAATGGGCCGAAAACATGAGTAATAAACGTCCACGGTTGAAATATTCGTGGGGCCAAAAATGTTTTAAATCAGGATAATATATGTGTCTTCGATTCATACCAGTAGGAATGACATTATGAACGTAATGGATGGCATGTAAACATCAGGGTCCACCCCATAGAGGTTTCAACTGTAAGAAGCTGATGGTCGGTGCTCTAGGCCCTACCATGATGTATGTGTTTCATCCATTCAGTTCATTCATTTTAATAGATCATTTTACGGATTGATACAAAAAATAATAGGGATATAAATCTTAGGTAGACCACACCACAGGAAAACAATAATGATCGGATATCCACGATTAAAATCCTCCTAAGGCCCACTGTACTGTTTATTTGATATCCAATCTGTTGATTAGGCCATAAAACCCAGATGAAGGAAAAAAATAAATATCAGCTTGATCCAAAACTTTTATAATCCCCAAAACCTTTTTAATGGTCAACGTTCATTCAACACTTTTTCCTGTAATGTGGTCCACTTGAGATTGAGATATATCTCCTTTTTTTTTTCATACCATAAAATGATCTATAAAAATAGATGGACAGCATGGATGAAACACATACATCATGGTGGGTCCCACAGAGCACCAACCACCAGCCAATGGCTGCTGGCAGGGGCAGTAGCCAATCCGTTTCCTCCATCAAGATGGGTGGGATCCCTGACCATGGGCCGTGATGTATGTGCCCTGTATCCACACCATCCATTCGTTTTGACAAGTTATTTTAGGGCATGATCTCAAAATTAAAGTAGATCCACATCTCAGTGGACCATACCACACGAAAACAGCTGTGATTGAATCCTACTGATATGGTCACAAAGATCTGAACGAATAAACTATAGAAAAATCAGCTTGATCCAAAACCATTAAAAACTTCATCTGAACCATTGGGATATTTATTTATCATCCAACCTGCTTATAAGATCACAAAGGCTCGGATGAAAGACCACATAGATATCAGCTTGATACAAAACCGCTGTAGCTCATGAGAATCTTTTTAACGGTCAACTATACTATGATTCACATGTGATTTGGATCTACTTCATTTTTGGATCATACCCTACAATGAACTATCAAAATGGATGGACGTCATCAATATAAGACACACATATCACAATGGGCCCCACAGTTAGGGATCCACCAACGCCGAATAGGATGCGGATTAGATACTGACAGCTTGAGTAGCGAGACTCACTATTGAAGTGACGTCACCAAGTTCTGTGGGCCCCACCATGATGTACGTGTTGTATCCACAACGCTCATTCATTTGGAAATATTATTTTAAGGCATGAACTAGAGAACGAGGCAGATCCAAAGCTTTAGTAAACCTCACCACATAATACAGCAGGAAGATTGATGCCAACGGATGAAACCTTCCTAATGCCCGTATGATGTTTTTTTGAAATCAGGATCCACTTAAGCTTTGGATGTGACTCATTACCTTAAACCCTAAACTCATTCTTTAGATCTTACCCTAACATACATCATGTGGGTCGATATAAGTTGGTGATGTCACTTCAGTAGCATTCTCGCTGCTCAACCTGTCACTAGCTGCCCTTCCATCATGGTCGGTTCCATATAACTTGGTGACGCCACTTTAGTAGCAGTCTCACTGCTCAACCTGTCACTAGCCGCCCACCCATCATTAGGGTCTATATAACATAGTGACGTCACTTCAGTAGCAGTCTGGCTGCTCAACCCTCCCCCAGGATAGCCCACCAGGATGCTGACATCAAAGCTAAAGGGAGAGGTGGCTCCGATGGATTTCTAATTCGGAAGCCTACCTTCGATGCATGTACCTTACATCCACGGTGTCCACGCATTTTTTTCATTTAAGGACACTATGCAAATGACTGAAGTAGATGCAAAACTTACAAGAACCACAGCAAGAAATAACAGTGATTGAATACCTATCATTATAAACTTCTTGAGAGCCGTTGAAATATTAATTTTCCATTCAACTTGTTAATAAGGTCACATAAACATACATGAATGAACCACATAAATATGAACTTGATCCAAAACTTTAATGGCTATAAAAGTTTTTAACAGTCAATAACCATCATTTCCTACAGTGTGGTCCAAATGAGATTTGGATCTACTTAATTTTTAGGGTCACATTTTAAATGAGCTGTAGAAATAGAAAGACAACACATAGGTAAGGCACACATAGTATTATAGGCCCCACAATCAAGGATCTACCCACGTCCACAGGAGCTACGCCCAAATGAGGGGACCTAGACTAGGTGGCGAGCCACAGTGTGTTGGCCCATGTGATGCATGTTTTTTGTTTTTTTTTTAAATCCAAGCGGTCCTTTCTAGTTTTTACGGCATGAACTTAAAAATGAAGCATGTAAGAAGTTATGTAGACCACAGGAAAAATGGTACTGATTGAATGACCATAGTTAAAAACTTGGTGGGAGACACAAGTTTTAATTTGGTTGATATATATTTATGATTTCCCTTCATTCAGGTCTAATAATTTCATCAATAAGTTAGATGGCAAATAAATATTACACTAAATTCTAAATTGTTTCAACAGCAAGCGTTATCACCACCGTTGTTCTTTTCTATGGTGTGGCCAACTTCTTTCGTTGATTCATGCTACTAAATGAGCTAAAAAATAAATAGATGGCTTGAATAGAAAAACATACATAATATAGGGTCGCAACGCCCAACGCACCAACACGCTACCGAAGGGAGCCATCTAACAGAGACACGATCTCCCGGCGTTCTGTATCCATGCTGTCCATTTATTTTTCCATATCATTTTAGGGCATTATCCAAAATACATACATCAAGGTGGGCCCCACCATCTTGGGTGATTCCCGGATCTCACCTAATCAACAGGTTGGGGAAGCCGACGGACAGCGAAGGGTTTTTGCACGTTTGTAGAAAGGAAGTCGGTAGTACCTTGCACGCAGGGCTTTCAATGGGCCGCGCCCGGGCAGGTCTCGGCCGGGATTTTGAACTTTAACGGGCCGGCCAGTCGGGCCGGTAATATTCATAATTTTCATTTTCGTACCCGAGCCCGGCCCATTTTACACCCTACTTGCACAAGGCACGCCTGCCTACTTAGACACGTGGTTTGAACTTTCATGAGATCCACCACGTTCATCAGGTACCCTGCCTCATCCTCACCCTGGAACTCAGAAATCATGGTGATCCAAAGCTCAGGTAGGCCACGCCATGGGAAACAGTTGGAATGAGACGTCCACCGTTAGTCTAATAAACACTACAAAAGCCGCATGGCACCATGAGCAGAGTTGTAAACTCAGCTTTCCTATGATATGGTCTACCTGAGAATCGGATCTACTCATTTATTGGCTCATGCCCTAGAGTAATATGAAAAAACAGATTGACTGTCTGCGTATAAAATACATACATCAAGGTGGGCCCACGGTAAGGACCTCCCTGTCTTGGGTGAGGTCAGGGCCGCACCTAATCGGCTCCCAATTCTTTTATCCCATCAAGGCATGTCAAATGAATGGATTGGATGATATCTAAGCCCCATGATAGGCCCTGTATAAAACTAACGGTGGGATTCGCATCCCAACTATTTTATATGGTGTGGCCTACGTGAGTGTTGGATCACCGTGATTTTTGTGTTCGAAGGTAAACATGAGGCAGCATGCCTGATGAATGGAAGCTTGAATAGTGTATCCCGATGTTCCAAGGTTGTGGTTTTGTGATCCGAGCCATTTATCAAGAAAAGAACGGAGCCAACGGTCACTGATTAGACGACTGGGATCTTTGGGTCTAGAATAATTTAGAAGCATGCATCAACCATTTTAGGTACCATTGGTTTGACCATTATGATCATTTGATCAGGGGCTGATATTTCTACAAAATGGATAATGCAAGGAACGGTTCTGATTATCTGATCAGGACTTTACTTGTACAAACTGGACACATCATTGATTGGATCATGTATGAGTCCAATAACCAGAAAATTTTCTGATCTTGATTGAATTTTGTTAGGGTTTAACCATAACCGTTGGTTTTGAATGGTGGCCCTATTCTGGCAATCATCTGATGATGGTAGGCTATGCAAAAGAGAGAAGATTTGATACTCTACCACAGTGTGGTGGATGATGCGCAGACCTTAAAAATCATTTTAAAATTGCCATCATGCAAATAAGTTGAATTAAACTGTCCAAACTAAAGGTTTCCAATTTAAATGTATCACGAATCAATATTTACCTTCATTCGTGGACATCATTGGACTGTTAAAAATGAAAAATATCTTATGATCATGTTTCAACAGGCAAGTGTACATGAATCAAAGGTTAGGATTGTTCAACCAATCAAAGGCCCACACGAAGAATCCTAAAGAATATGTAAGCTTAACGAGTGGCTTTTCAATGGCTCTAGAAAGCTATAAAAGTAACATTCGGAGAAGAGCTTGACCCTAAGCCAAATAGATATATTTACATGTCTACTTTACATTCATGCATATTTTTATTTTCCCTAGCTTACTTCACTACTACCTAGCTACTTCTACTACAATACGTTTATCTTATGAGTAGATTAAATATTTACAACCTTGAGTTGCTAGATCCTCATATTCTTCTGATTTAGTTGTTCATACCCATGTCATATCATGCTGACAATTTGCATCGATTGTTTGTTCCGATAGGCGCATTATGTATTTATCTTACTTCTCGTTTTAATAAGAGTCTAAAGAATGACGGTTGTAACAACACATTAATAAAGATCGACAGTGTTTATGCTAGTCTTTATTTTTTTATGTGTAAATCTTTTATTCTGATTGAGGAATATTACGTTAAAGCACTGACGAAATAGAAAGTCCTTAAACCGACCAATTCCGTAATCACTGGTACAAGGCAAAAGAACTCATTCATGAGGGCTAATCCATTCCCTTGCTCAAATCACCTAAGTACAGTGCACATTAAATCAATTAGTCGGTAGTTGAGAGGACTTGATGTCCAAATCTAGTCTCTAATTCATCCATCTCGATGCAGGGGTAGCTGCCAATTCAATCAATATCCTTGAGTTGACCAGACTCTGGCATGCTCGCATAATCATATACACACACATACTTCCGATCCAAACCCTCGGTTACACGAGTGGCCTTGATTAGCTGAATTGAGAGTAACACCTCCTCTTTGGTACGCTCGGTAGGACTCAGTGGTGTGTGTATTTCTCAATCAAGATGAGATGTCACCAAAATCGAAAAATACTAGTTTTGTGATCGATGTTGTTGATGAACAATAAGATCCGACTCAACACCTTGAGTCTGTGGTCGACGTTGATGCAAAAACATCCTACCAACACATCTCATATGATCTTATTGTATTCCTTAAGCAAATCACGAAGTGTATGCAATAGATCGCAAGGGATGCTGAGTCATGAGCAGAAATGAGCGAGATAAACGTTGAGAGACATTTCCGGAGACTTGAAACACTTGAAAAATATTCTCCCATTCTCCATCCCAGTGGACATGAGGCAAAACAAGCAACTGAACTCTCAATTACAACAAACCAAAATGAGCCACAAGGCCGGCTTCTACCATCCTCATTGACGGTAGAGGAAGAGCAAAACGACTACGACTTTAACCAGTTAGAAAGTCTTGGTAAATAGAGTTACCACATTTCTGGGAGTTATGCCCTAGTCGGATCGAGTAACCCTGTTGCCCAAATGAATGATGTACCATTATGACATGGCTTGATGGTCAACCCACTTCGGGGGCAATCCCTGAATGGATCGGCCTACTATAATGCAACATATAGGGCTGTGTATCCCCACGGATCAACCTAGGATATGCAAGCCTTTTACCATGGGCAAAGTAGGTCACAAAGGTTCATAGGGCAACCTTCAGTCATGCCTTAGCTACATAGTGGCTCGTATATGACCGAAATACTTGGGGGGGAGGGGAGCCTCGGTCGCCATCCCCGATCTACCATGAACCATGTCAAACTGCCACTCTCAAGGGGAATCCTTATTCAAAGTCTGTAGTACAAAGGCACCCGTGGGGCAACCCTATGTACCACCTTTGCCCCATAATGGTCACCAAAGGCATAACTTGCAAAGGTATCTGGCCTTACAACAGTAGCAGGGCCCCCAATGGCCGATCGACCAAGAAGATGTAATAGGACTCGCCCATGAGTACGAAGCTTACTTAAACGGCCGACGATTACCTCGCCAACCAATAGAAAACCGTATCCTGATTTGGTTGACTTATATTATGAATTCCCCAAATGTTTCAGATTTTCAGAGTTTATTCTATTTTATGAGGAAAACGAGGCCTTTACCATTCAAAACGTATGTCGGTTTACCATGCAATGTGGATAAGCATCCCAAAATGATTTCCTGAAACTCCATTTATTTGGGAATTCACTAACGGGAACCACATTTATGTGGTATATGAACCTGCCATCAAATTCAGTTCAGACCTGGGTCAAGATGGAAGAAAAGTTTCACATGCAGTTCTATCAAGTTGAGTCGTAAGTTTCCATGGTTGACCTCTCTCGTTTTAGGCAATTGCCAAAGTCGTCCGGACAATTTATTGCCCCTTTAATGGCGTGAGGAACCGATACCCGGTCATCTTGCCCGAAGCCGAGTTTTCTAGGTTAGCCCTAGAAGGCATGCACTTGGCTTCGAAAGAAGTTCGAATGAACCTACTTCGGATATCTGTCCGAGTTGTCGAACAGGGCCACCAAATATGAGTGAATCCTTCGGGAAGAATGACGGCAGATGAGTTCATCCAAGGGAACCTATTATCGGGACCCTAACTACAATCTAGCCATAGCTAACATAATACCCACACGGTTGGATGAAGATTATGATGCCCATTTCAAGGCAACCATGGCCGAGATAGTTGATACACGGTTGTGCGAGTGCCCGACCCTGAGAATGGCATAATATAGAGCACTGGCTATGGTAAGCCTGAGGAAGCGTACTCTTGAGGCCAACATGATTTATACGTTTGACATTTCTCAGGTTGAGGAAATATTTGATACTTTCTGGAAAGTGTGTTTATCAAGCTTTATGCTAACCAACAAGTTCCCTCGACCTAGGAGCTAAAGAAATAAGGATATTATAAATGGAATGACACTAGGTAACACGCGACTAAAAATTGCATTGTGTTCATAAACCTAGTGCAGGAGAACGTCGAAAATGCGATTACTCAAATTCCCTAAAATGGAAAAACATGTGATGGAAGTCAATACTTTTGTAGATTAGGAAACAGTCAATGTGAACATCATTCAAGTGAATGTTGAAAAGGCCAACCACCCCCTCAAAAAGCAAATTGAGCTGCTCCACTACCCGTCCAAGCAGGGTAGCCCGATCGAGTGCACTCGTACCCTATAGACTAAGATAAAGGAATACTTTCTTCCAATGAAGTTACTTATAGAGTGTAAATGACTGACACGACTGAAAGACTACTAGTTTAGCTAGTCATTTTATTGGAAAGTTTGAGTCTAATCTACTAAGACTTTAAAACCTCAAGCCATATGAGTAGTGTAAAACCCAGCTCTCCAACCTTCATATGCTACGAATGCTGGAGAAGGAAAGGTTGGAGGGAGCGCCATGCACCACAATAGCTTCATCCCCAACTCAAGACTATGCCATTTCGAGGAAGGAGTTTCTCCGCACACCATGGAAGATGTCATCCATAGTTGTGTGTCTCACGTCATGATTACAATGAATTTTGGGCCAACAAGAAGAGGACTTTCCCTCCCAACCAACCATATGCTGGTTGGGCAATTCAGTCAAAGAAAAGGCCCTGTGATGTTTGCCCAATAACAAACATGCAACAACAACTAGTTAAGCACATGAGGGAGCAATTGTTATTTATGAGATGTACGTAGCAGGCGAACGCTTGCACTCTTCAAAAGCACGAAGGATGCAACTCCAAGACCCATTCGTCTTGCCTGGGGGCTACCTCTAGCCAGAAGGAAGGGAATAAGAAGCAATCACTACCACAATGGATTCGAGTCCACAGGGATCAACAATATGTTGAGTTCGTCTAGCAAATAATGGACATAATCAACAATGGATGGTCAGATGATTCTCACAACTAGCCTTGACAACCTTCACCCATGAAAGAGTCATCCAAATCAAGATGCCTGTGTAAGAAAATGATTGCAAATAGGAAAAGACAAGAAGTCATGCAAGCTCCATTACAAGAGAATGACATTTTCTCTCACGATCGATTACCATGTCAAAGAAGCCAGAAAAGGGGACTTGAGGGGAGGCTACTGTTGAGGGTCAAATATTGCATATTAGACCCTAGTTATTACTTGGATTTACGAACATGATACCGTTTAACACTCTATTTTAATTGTGTTTGTACTGCAAGTTGAATTTAGGAGCTTGGACAGCAAAAGGGTGCTAAAAGCATGAATTGAATACTTTAAAGTCACCAAGGCAAGGAATAGACTCTAGGGGACCAAGATCGAGGAATTTATACGCTAGAGATCCGAGAAAACCAAGTCGTTCACGTTAAAGAGGCTTGAAAAGTGTCCAGAATGCAAGATCACAGGGTTCCCACCATTCGTTCAGCTCGAAAGTTTATATCTGGCCTGAGAACCATAAATTAACCGTACACGTCAAATTCCACCCATCGGATCCTTGTAGAAGTGGCCCAATGGATAGATTAGCTGACAATACTTTGATTTGTAGATATCTGGATACACTTCAATTTTGGTTTCAACCTCTTAACTAAGGCAGGAAAACAAATGGTTGGAGCGGATTTCTTATATACATCAAGGTGGGACCCACCTTACACGGTGCGTGTGCACACTACACATGCACTGGATGAACACCGCACCTAAGGAATCGGTCAACAAAAGCTTTGACCGATTTTTCCTAAGGGCCTGTTTGATTTTGAGGGAATTGGTAAATCGCGCGTAAAAAAGTAATAATTATTTCCCCCGTGAATTTACAGCATACCTGACATGACTATTTACTTTTTGACACAAAAATCAAGAATATTACAAAATATCTGTGGGTCCCACTGTGATGCATTTCGCTTATCCACACCGTTCATCCATTATTCCATTTGAATTCATGACATGAGTAAAAAATTAAGGCATATCCAATACTCAAGTGGACCACGTCATACAAAAAAGAGAATCAAATACTTACCGTTAAAAACTTTGTAGGGCCACTGTTTCTTTTGGTGTGGCTGACTTGAGTGTTAGATCTGCTTCATTTTTTATCTCATGCTCCAAAATATTGCAATAAAACGGATGGACGGAATGGATATATCATATGCGTTACCTTGAAGTTAAAAAATTAAAATTATCTCTTTTTAACCAATTTCACCGGCACAAATTCTTATGCATTTTCAAACAAGATGAAATCATAATAATTATTATTTACCGTGTATTTCCCATTGCTCCGAAAAAACAAACAGGCCCTAAAAGGAATTTAAATTCCTATTTTACTGCCGCTGAACAGAGATTGTGGACTGGTTTTCATGGGCCACCATGATCAATTGTACAGATGATCAAGACCATCCATCAGATTTTAAAGGGCTCTATGATCATGGCCTAAGTGTCAAAACCTAGAAGGCAATGAAGGAAGATTTCCAATCGTCCAAACGGAAGATAAACGGTGCAGTGAAATAGTCCGTGGGTCACACCGAAACCAATAAAAAATCGTTTATTCCCAACACATTTTTCAAGAGGAAACTAATGAATGGACTGGATTTTGTCGCCATCTCCGATCATGGGCCCACTAACCATCACAGCGCAAGAATTGCGCAGGGCACTTCACAGACGTCGCACGGGCCACTGCGAACTGTTGTGCGATCAAGGTTCAGATCGGGGCCATGATTCGGACCATCCAGATGATAGGGAAGGAGATTACACCTGTCCCCACGTTGACAGATGGGATTGGAAGTGATGCAGTGGACGACGATCAACGTCCGATCGTCCCTATGTAAAAACAGGGTGCGCTGGAACGAAATTGGACACCTGGTCGAATTGTGATTCACGCATGAAGTCGACTCCAAGCCACCGTCTTCCTGCTGCTATAAAGGAAAGAAGAGACGAGAGAGAAAGGCATCCATTCCTAGGAACGTGCAGCCGTGGAGGAAGATCCGATCCATCTGATCTTGGGCTTGAACGTGTAAGAGAGAGAGAGCGAGATTAGTTTAGTTTATTATTATTATTATTATTATTATTATTATTATTATTATTATCATTATTATTATTATTATTATTATTATTATTATTATTATTATTATTATTATTATTCAGTTTTCTTTGCATTATGGAGATTAGCCTAATCATGTTGGGCTAAACCTCTTAGCTAGGGCTAAGAGGTGAAGCTTGTGGCATGATGGATGATCTCTACGTCTTGAGTATGTGATTGAACTGATTTTGATGTGGTTTAAATTTAAGTAATGCCTTTAGTTTTTTTTAATGATTTATTGTGACTGAAATTACAATAGATTTGCGATGGCTTTGAGTATTTCCTTTTCATTATTGTGATTAAGCAGTTAGGAAGCCCTGTTGCTCACCATCGCCCCTTGGACATGGTTGGATGATGGAATCCTTCTTACCATTCATACATCTTTCTGATTGGCTGTGGATTAGTTTAATTCTGTTATTTACTGTCTCATGGGCATGGTTTTGTGATGTAATCCATTCTAATTTACATCCGTCTTATCTCTTGAAAGCTCGATGAAAAGAAGTTCAGAATTGATTTTCATGGCATATCTTCCAACTGGATGAAGATGGGACTCTAAGTCCAGTTGAGTTCATGAATCAAGTGTAGATCTCCCTGATCTCTACAAGTAGATTCCTGGCACCCTAGTTTCCTACCTTTGATTTTTTTTACGAATTTTAGATTAGTATTTTCACCATTATTCCTTCACATTCACCTAGTTTAGATTCCATCTTATTCTAGTTTTATTTCTGGTTATTTTCAGAATACGTACAGGTTTCAGTCCCCGTGGATTTGACATCGGTCTTACTGAGTTTATTACTACGTCACAACCCTATACTTGGGGTGTGAACAAGTTTTTGAGCCGTTGCTGGGGATTGACGGTTACGTTTTCTGAATTTAACTGGTTTTAGGATTAGTTTAAGATTAAGATTTTCTAATTTTAGGTTTAGATTTTTTTTTTCCTGATTTCTAGAAACTAACCTGTTTTCCTGTTTTGTAGGATCCTGACATAAATTTCTAATTTGGTAATCTCTTTCTAATTTCTCCACTTTATCTATTTTTAGAATTAGGGATTAGTTTTAGAAATTTTCTAATTCTAGGTTTTTTTTTTTTTTTTTTTTAAAAAAAAATTTTTTTTATAGAAATTTTCTATTTTCTAGTTTTAACAAATTTTCCCTTTGTAGAAACTAACATTATTTTCTCTTTTAGGATTAGGTTTTCTATTTTAGCAATTTCTAATTCTAGGTTTAAAACTTTCCTAATTTATTAGCAACTAACTCATCTTTGTATTAGTTTCTATTTTTAGAAAATCTCTAAATTCTAGAATTCTTTAATTTTAGAAACTAACTTTGCTTCTAGGTTTAGGAAACTTTCCTTTTTTAGAAACTAACTTTCTATTTCAATTTTAGAATTTTCTAACTTTAGGATTTCTATTTTTAGAAACTAATTTCTTTATTTTCCTATGCAGGACCCTAACATAGAACTCCAATTTCCTAACTTCTTTCTAACTTCTCTTCTACCTGCTTTCCATATTGCTATAGGATCTTTTTTTAAAATTTTTCTTAGGATTAGATTTAGAGTTAGGGTTTCACCATGTATATGCATGAGTGGAAACGTCGATATGTTGAGATAGCTTTTGAGCATGCGAAACAGTGCGAAGGGATGTATGATGATTATGATAGACATCAACCTATGTCTAAGAATTTTCCTGAAACAATCATCAAGAACCGACCTGAGTAAAACGCTCCATAGGTTAAAAAGTCCTTACGCGATTATATACGGGAGAACAATTCTACCCCACGGACAGGATGTGAGTGTTAGGGTTATCATAACTATGAGAGTGAGAAATATTATCACCCATATGATAAAAAGAAAACAATGCGTGATTATATTATGAGTGATAATATGTATTACCAACCATAAGATTCTTCCACTTATGATCTGTATGACTATAATCAGTGAAAACATCAATGTCAGGAAGTTGAACCAGCTATATATCATAGTGATAATTATCTTGGGTCCTCTACCTTTGAAACCCAATCAGAAACAATCCAAGAGGATTCACTTCAAAAGCTCATGAAAGCACAAGAGCAGTTCAATCAACTTATCATACAATCATGTGAATTGCTCGAATCATTAATTCCGATATTCAGTCACATCTTATGGAGAAGGAAGAGACTAGGTTATCCCAGCCTCATCCCAATCTAGAAGTACAATGTGAAGAAAGTGATCATAACTCGCTTGTGGAAGAAACCGAAATTACCAATGAGGAGTTGGATGCTATTAATGAGCATATTGTTCAATTTCCCGATGAGTCGATCTCGTTGACTGTCCAAAGGAATGATCAAGAGACGTGGGTGTCTTTCAATTATAATGATAGTGACACACTTCACTCACATGACACATATGATTACAATGATGATGTAGAGGTTAGTTTATTCGAACCTCAACCCAGTCTAAGAATAGAATGTGAGGAATGTGATCCCATCCCAAGTGTGCACTGCACGGAATTAGATGCTGATGAGTATTGGGATTCAATCTCAAGTGTGGCCCCTGCTAATGATCAAGAGGTTTAGGAAGTTGTCAACCATAGTGATCTACTCCACCTGTTTGACATGACTGATTTAAATGTGGAGGATGAACTATTTTCAACTAATCCTTCTAACCTTTGTGATGCATGTTTGGACCACTCCCCTGAATTGAATGATGATATGATTCGGGAGATGGACGATTTACTTGATATGACTCTGGAATTTGAAACTACCCAGTTAAGGATACAATCTGTGTTATACACTTTAGACGATTCAATGCCTCCACTGAGAAGCTTCAATGACCAGAGTCTTCACACTAATGCTCACCCTATTGACCTTCAATCTGACTATGAAGGGCAAGAACAAGAGAGCATGTGTCCATCCACTTCCAAAGACGATGGAATCCTTGGACAAATCATCACATACTTCAATGCAGGAGACGAGTCACTCTCAGCTAGCTTTCCCAACTCTTTGCATACATGCTTGGCATACTTTGTGGATTCCGATGACCATATGATACATGAAATAGTGGATGCCTTGTAAGACAACACCTCGGTAGTTGTCATGGTCTGAGAGAACCCTTACTTTAACGCCCCTTCTTCCACAGATCCTGATCATTTACCATTAAAGGAGGAGGAGCCGAAAATTGAACCGAAGTCTGAAACTTCGGAATGCGTTGAGACTACATCATTTGCTGAGAATTCTTCTGAATCTTATTACTTGTAGTCTCTGATTCACCATGGGATACTAACATTGAAACTTCTTCTGTCGCAGGTTAATCATATATACTCTAGATACCTCAGGCGCATTAACGATAATTTTTTGCTGAGGTACATAAATGTCTCTGGACATTCATATTCTAGGGTATCCAAGCCTATTGCAAAAAGGGCTTTTGGATGATCCTGTTGAGAAACTTACTGAGAAATTTGTCCAGATATTGGCCGGAAGAGGAATCTTGCGGCATGACTGAGTAGCTTTTCCCCTACTTTCATAGGACTAGGATAGTTTTCTTTATACTGTTCTATGTTAGTTGGTTTTATGCTATTAGGTTAGTTTGTTTATACATTGTTTTAAGATAGTTTACTTTTGTTAGTTTCACTCTTGTGCTGAGCCGCTCTCACGCTGCGATCTCTTGGTAAAAGCTTCTTGATTCCTTCATCCAAGTACTCTCTTCCTATCACTTCTCATTTACTTTCATTGTCTTCTGTGCATTGCATGCTCATATCTTTTACATTGAGGACAATGTAGATTTTAGGTTGGGGTGGGAGATTAGGTTACCTAATCAGTGTTTTCTTGGTCTTGAGTGAAATTTGTGAATTTTTTTTTTCAATTTTTTTTTTTGAATTTGTTGTGAATTTGAAGGATAGTCGTGATTTTAGATTTATAAGATATGTAATATTAGTAAGTTATGACTCTTGGATTTAGTTATCTGTTAGATTTCACAGTTAAGTTCGAATTTTTAATCCATGATTGAAAGTTGTAAACATTGATTGAGTCATGATTTCACAGGTCACATCTCGCTTGCACATTAAGGTTTTAGTTCGATATTTAAGGATTGACTTGATAATCACTAAGCATGAAAGGAACCAGCCTAGGGAATTTGCCCATCATGCTCAAGAAGAAGATAAAAAAAGAAAGAAAAAGAAAGCGAAGAATTGAAAAAAAAAAAGTATAAATACCCAACTAAAAAATAGTTGTCGTCGGAAAGGGTTAGGCGAATGGTCTTCACCATGGGTTTGCTTCCTATAAGTGAGGATTTGATTCCCCTCCCCATTGATGAAAAAATTAAAAGCTAGAAGAATGAAAAGTTGAACTGTAAGGTAAGTTTTAGTTTAGGCTATGGTTATCCTGAATGCTCTTTTGATCATCAATGTTATCATGAAATTGATGATTGGATCTCTTAATGTTGATAAGCCGAGATTACACTATAAACCCATGGAACTTAACGTTTAGAATTTTTCTAGTTGATGGATTAATACTTTGAACTTGATTATGAAGTTTATCGTGCACTTGAGTCTAGGAGAAAGTAATGCCCAATATTCATGAATACTAGAATTCTAGTATCTGGATTGTTTTTCAAAAATCACTCGAGTTTATAGAAATTGTCCTGTAATTCTCAACTTATTTTTCGCATATTTTGCTTGGGACTAGCAAAATGCTGGTCGGGGGTTGTTTTGAGGGTCAAATATTGCATATTAGACCCCAAATATTACCTGAATTTACAAACATGATACCGTTTAACTCTCAATTTTAATTGTGTTTATGATGTAAGGTGAATTTAGGAGCTTGGACTGCAAAATGGTGCTAAAAGCATGAATTGAGCGCTCTAAAGATAACAAGTTAAGGAATGGGTCCCAAGGGACCAAGATCGAGGAGTTTATATGTCAGAGATCCGAGAAAACCAAACTGTTCACGTTAAAGAGGCCTGAAAAGTGTCCAGAATACAACATCACAGGGTTCCCACCATCCATTCAACTTAAAATTTTATATCTGGCCTGAGAACCATAAATTAACCATACACGTCGAATTTCACCCCTCGAATCCTTATGAAAGTGGCCCAATGGATAGATTAGCCCACAATACTTTGATTTGCGGCCCACCTAATATCTGGATACACTTCAATTTTGGTTTCAACCTCTTAACTAAGGTGAAAAAATGAATGATTAGAGCGGATTTCTTATATACATCAAGGTGGGACCCACCTTACATGGTGTGTGTGCATAGTACACGTGCACCGGATGAACACCATACCTAAGGAATCAGTCAACAGAAGCTTTGATCGATCTTTCCTAAAAAGAATTTAAATTCCTGTTTTGTCGCCGCTGAACAGAGATTGCAAACGGGTTTTCGTGGGCCACCATGATCAATTGTACGGTGATCAAGACCGTCCATCAGATTTTAAAGGGCCCTATGATCACGACCTAGGTGTCAGAATCCCAGAAGGCAATGAAGGAAGATTTCTAATCGTCCAAACGGAAGATAAACGGTGCAATGAAATAGTTCGTGGGCCAGACCGAAACTAATAAAAAACTGTCTATTCCCGATAGGTTTTTCGAGAGGAAACTAATGAACGGTCTGGATTTCGTCGCCATCTTCGATCATGGGCCCACTAACCATCACAGTGGAAGAATTACGCAGGGTACTTCGCAGACGTCACATAGGCCACTGCGAACTATTGTGCGATCAAGGTTCGGATCAGGGCCATGATCCGGACCATCCAGATGATAGGGAAGGAGATTGCACCTGTCCCCACATTGACAGATGGGATTGGAAGTGATGCAGTGGACGACGATCAGCGTCCGATTGTCCCTATGTAAAAGCAGGGTGCGCTAGAACGAAATCCGACTCCTGGTCAGATTGTAATTCACGCATGAAGCCGACTCCAAGCCACCATCTTCCTGCTGCTATAAAGGAAAGAAGAGACGAGAGAGAAAGACATCCATTCCTAGGAACGCGCAGCCGTGGAGGCAGATCCGATCCATTTAATCTTGGGCTTGAACGTGTAAGAGAGAGAGCGAGATTAGTTTAGTTTATTATTATTATTATTTTCGATTTTCTTTGCATCATGGAGATTAGCCTAATCATGTTGGGCTAAACCTCTTAGCTAGGGCTAAGAGGTGAAGCTTGTGGCGTGATGGATGATCTCTACAGCTTGAGTATGTAACTGAACTGATTTTGTTGTTGTTTGAATTTAAGGAATGCCTTTAGTTTTTTTAATGGTTTGTTGTGACTGAAATTACAATAGATCTGAGATGGCTTTGAGTATTTCCTTTTCATTATTGTGATTATGCAGTTAGGAAGCCCTGTTGTTCACCATCGCCCCTTAGACATGGTTGGATGATGGAATCCTTCCTAACATTCATACATCTTTCTGATTGGTTGTGGATTAATTTAATTCTGTTGTTTACTTTGTCTCATGGGCATGGTTTTGTGATGGAATCCATTCTAATTTACATCCGTCTTATCTCTTGAAAGCTTGATCAAAAGAAGTTCAGAATTGATTTTCATGGCATATCTTCCAACTGGATGAAGATGAGACTCTAAGTACAGTTGAGTTCATGAATCAAGTGTAGATCTCTCTGATCTCTACAAGTGGATCCTTGGCACCCTAGTTTCCTACCTTTGATTTTTTAACGAATTTTAGATTAATATTTTCACTATTATTCCCTCACATTCACCTAGTTTAGATTACATCTTATTCTAGTTTTATTTCTGGTTATTTTCAGACTACGTACAGGTTTCAGTCCTTGTGGATTTGACCTCGGTCTTACCGAGTTTATTACTACATCACAACCCTATACTTGGAGTACGAACAACTACTGAGAAACCCCTATAGGCGAAGTCTCATAACATTTGAAAGGCGTGGAGGCTAAAGGCATCAGTCATCCATATTGCCTAAACTTAGAAAATAAAGCAAGAACAAAGAAGGTCGAGAAGATAGCCCGGAAGTCAACTTATAAGTGCATCTTATAGTTTGAGATTATTTTAAATAAATATACAGCTAACCGAACACGGTCCGGCTTAAATCTTTTAAAAGAGGTACAATCAGTAAGGCAATCAACCATTCAAAAAATATATAAAGAGTATTAAGTGATTGCATACGTGGCCCTTGCACAAAAATGGCTGCAAAACTATAAGAAAAATTTAAAGATCGGCTTGTGGCCAGCCAATGATCCAAGAGTATAAATAAAGAAAAAGAAAACATGAGATGTAACCCATTCAGGAGTCAAACCATGCTTGTTTTAGTTCAAGAATTTTCTACGTAACATCATCAGCTAGTCACAAAGCTTCTTGTTGTTCGGCCTCACAAATGGTTGATATGGCTTCCATGGCATCAAGTTGTTGGATTTTTTCTAACCCATTTGCACACAGATGCTTCTTGTCATTTGCTCGTTCCTTAACTATTGTCGTAATCTATGCCTTACGAGCATGGATCTTTTCAATTTTAGCTTCTCGATTTGTTAAACACCTCTTCAATTCCTCTACTACCTAGATCAGGGCTGGGAGTTGTTGTTCAAGATTGCCTAATTCTTGTTGAAGCGAGTCCTCTTCATGACTTAAGGTCAGTATTCTCTCTTCATGGATAAGATAGGGGCGATTGTTCTGTTCTGTGTCTCAATGTGGGTGGCAACAATGTTAATATGCTCCTTGACAACCCTAAAGGCATATAAAGTTGTGAGCAGCTCCTCAGCACGAACCAAAATTTTCCCCCATTCCTTGTCATTGCCAAATGCCAACTAGAGTACACCTAGGGCGTCTGGGACTTGAACAAGACTATTGAAAGTTGAAGATGTTTTGGTAGAAGAAGCATTTGATAAAATGCTTCAGCCCCTCGACATTTTAACCAGTTGGGATAATGTCTAGTGCTCCACAGGCCATGGCTACATCCTCTAGTCGATTGAAATACTCAAGCACGAAATCTTCACTGGCCTCTTGGGAAGAAGATAGGGTTGAAAGAGAAAATATCTTTCCCATGTCTATTCAAGGTATTAAGAGACGCATAAAAAAAACACTCGCAAGTCGTTAGAAGCGCACCACCTGTATCCTCATGCTTGACGTGCCCAAGGGAGTTGAGAATGATATCCCCTGAAATTCCTTATGGTGGAGAGGATGTTGTTGAAATAGGATCCTCGAGAAAGGAATTGTTAATCTCTGTTCTCGTTCCCAAATCAGCCAAGGGAGAAGTTGGTAACTCTGCAATGGGAATGTCCTCTCTGAGCGCAAAGGAACTTTTACTTGGGGAATCAACGTGACAGAGTGGAAGAAAGGGAACTCAGGCCAAACACTGAAGGTTATATCTTTCTTCCCTTTAACCCCTGAAAGAGGCAAAAAGAAAAGGGTCTTACCACACGGGCGATGCAAAAGGGGGGATATAAGTCCATTCGGAAGTTAGAGTCACCCTTTGGTGAAGGAGAGCCGAGCTGATCCTCCAAGGGGCAGCTAATTCCAATACCCAAAGATTTGGTTGGTCCTTGAGTTTTGTTTCTAAAAGAAAAACCTGAAAGAATCTTTGATCGTGAGTCATTTCTTCTTTTCCTATTAACACTTCCTTGCACAACAATTTTAATGCGACCGCACGTCGGGCGTTTATGTCGAAATTGCTTATGAGATGGACAAGCCTTAGTAACAGGATTTCCAAGAGAGGAATAGGAAGCGGGCTTGGCCTTGACTATGGGACCCGTAAGGCTGTCGGTAGCCTCGAGGCTTGTGGAGTCGGTCATCTCTACAACCAACAAAATTTGTTCTCCAATAGGGAAAATATTCATTAGGTCAACAATTTGAAGAGAAGAATATTAGGTACCCGAATATGATTCCCACCAAATTTGGAATTTGGGGACCTCACACGGTTGAAGCTAAGGAAACTGGGAAGATGAAGATATTGATATCTACTTTAAACCCTTCTCAGATCGAGCAAAGTTCTTCTCGATGACCGAAGAGTATTCTTATAATGCCCTGAATTTTGAAAGTCTAGTACTTCCTCGAGTTTTGATATCCGTGGTGTTAACTTATATTTTGGAACCGTAATTTAAGGTACAATTTAATGATTATCTAAAATGCTAGTTTAGAAATAATCCAAAATGTGTCATAATATCATAGTTTTTTTTTTTTTATTATTTTTTTAAAGTGTACCAACAATGATAAGTCCAAATCAAACCATACCAACATCTAAATAAAGAGTATACGTCCACTCAGTTAAGGACTTAAGTACATGTCCAAATAAATGCTTAGAATACGAGTATTCTAGAATAACCAGCCCCAAGCAAATGAAAAGCAAAAACAAGCTAGAACTACTCCTGCTTCCCCTGCATCTAGAAGTAGGGTGCTTGCTAGTTAGAATCCCTAAATACATCCTCTAGCACAACAGTCTTTATATGATATGCGTCACAAACATCTAGGTTGGTGTTTTGAAACATTATCTCGAAGGAGCAGGATCGACTATAGTGATTTTTTACAGGGAGTTACAAGTCTCAAGAGTGGGGGGATGTTCTTTGAAATGCAACAATGGGGAAGTGGGTCCTCCTAGGCCAAGCGAAACTACCATGCACATAGAGCAACCAGATAAAACTCGACACCTATTTTAGGGTTGAGATTGTTAATTGGAAAAGCGCCACCGTACGGAAGGTCCTGTGAAATCAAGAAACCAACCCATAACTGATGAATTAACTCAAGGGTGGTCTCATAATTAAATGGGTCATATTGAAAACATTTGAACCAATCTAAACCACGAATCATCTTAGAAAAGGGAAGAAAGATTTGTTCTAAAAATTCTGCAAGCCAATTGTAATGCCCCGGTTTTTTTAACCCGAGTATATAACTCGTTCTCTAAAAACCCGAGTGTTAGCATATAAAATTCAGTGTAAATTTGAATCGTTTATCATTAATCAGAGTTAACAGCAACAAAGCTAGTGTACTAAACCATGCATTGTATAAAAATATTCCAACCATGATAAAATCCAGATGTAGTGCCCATATAGGACTTACACAACCCAAATAACAAAAGTTCATTAAATAAAAACATAATTCTATCATCTAATGGTGGAGCTCGATATGGGCCGTAGGGACCCCATCTAGCTCCTCAGCTACCCGATCTACTCTAGCGACCCAGTGGACAGCATCAGCTCGCCCTACACCTATATCAACTGGTATGGTTTGATATCGTCAATGGCTATTGCAGTGAGGAGCACCCTCTAAGATTACACACTCATCATTCATAATCCAGCACAAGCCACAATATATGAGGGAGAGACATATTAAACAATGCATATTAATATCATGATCATATATATAGAAATAAGCTAGTCAACATGATCTCAACCTTAAGGAAATGGAATATAAATCGCAATGCAAGGGACGTATCTAGTTAGTCAAATAATCAATCTTACAAACTCCATGGAATGACTAGAGAATCAAGCTTAAGGCCTATACTTCACCCAAAAATCATATCGTACGTGAACACCGCAAGATGGCTAGGAAATTGTTAAACGAACACCCGCTTCACCCAAAAATCACGATACGACCAAACACCGCAAAGTGAAGAGAGAGCAACATATAAATTTCTACTTCACCTGAAAATCATATCGTGCGTGAACACTGCAAGATGGCTAGGTAATCGCTAAGCGAACACCCACTCCACCAGAAAATCATGGTACAACTGAACATCGCAAGATGAAGAGATAAGCAACATAAAACTCTAGACCACTTGAAAATTATATCGTACGTGAACATCGCAAGATGACTAGGAAATCGCTAAGCGAACACTCGCTCCACCCGAAAATCACAGCATGACTGAACACCGTAAGATGGCTAGAAAACCAACAAGCCACAAATGGGCACCAATAATCCATCAAAGTCACGAAGGGCAAATAAACGATCCAAGCCACATAGGGCAAATATGCGGTCTAAGCCATGTAAGGCAATGTACGATCAAGACCATGTAAGTCAAATAGGGACCGCAAGATGGTAAGTCCTTAACATGTTCCGTCCAGTCCATAAGATAATCATAAACAAAAACATCTAATTAATTAACAGACTTTACAACTTGGGACAGCATGTGGCAACCAAATCATTCATGTTTGCTAACACTATGGTAATTATACGTTACATGAGTCAGTCGCGCAACATATTAGCATATTCATATAATGAGATAAGTAAACTATGAAATAACTTAGAGCTGCTAACTGCGTGGAATAAAGCATCGTTTATGTCTAAATTGATGAATTTAAGTGGGAAGCTCAAAGGGTGAGTCCTCACCTCTTGCCTCAACTAAGAACTCAAGATCTCAATGCTCAACTTTAGAGGCTACAACATAAACATGGGAATAAGCTTTTAGAACAACTTAAGCAACCCGGAATTTATCAACTCATAGAATTTATAGGATTTTAACTCGACTTACACGAACTTGAATCCAAGATAACTCCACCACCCCAACCGAAGCTACCTGAAGAACCAGAACGCATGAGAGTTGAACCATCAGCTAAGATCCAACCCTGATATAGCATGCGGCTAGAGATAAGATGTAGCCATTGAGTTGGCTCACTAGAGACTAATTTGAACCCATCTTGGCTACAAACCGTTCTCAACCATCTCGATCTAGGCGAGGGATTCAACCCGGCCTGATCTAGTTGCTGAAAAAACTCGTACAAGCCAAGAAAAATGATTTGAACCATCATTTTTCTAACCGTTTATACCCAGCAACTCACCGAGTTAACTGGGTAATGGCAAGCTTAAGTAGTGGGTCGGAGTTGACTCTCCTCTAGATGAACTGATGCTAGATCTGGTCTACCAGTTAGGATTGTCAGATTTAACTTCCTAACAGCTAGACTTGGTGGAAGAAATTAGGTGAGTTAACTCGGCAGTAACCGAGTGACTCAGCCATAAGTTTATGGTTAGAATCATACCTTTATTGGAGCTGATTTAACTATTTATGGCCAACTAGGTGGAGGAGGCCTCGACTGTGACTTAGTGAGGAACTCGGTTTCAACCGAGTCAACTCGGTAGCCACCAAAAACCCCAAGCTCTCTCTTCCTTTATCTCCCTCTCCTTTCTTCTCACTTCACCTCCTGCTCCTAGAATGTCCAACAACGCTTGAACTCAAATGGAGTTTAGCTGGATGGCGTTGGGGCAACAAATTGGCTCGGGTCACTCCCACTTGATGTGGCAGCCACCTGAGGGAGGCATCAACATCTCTCCTCATACTTCCATCTTCTTCTTCTTCTCTCTCTCTCATATATATATATATATATTGAAGTTCTACGGACGCCTGGACTAGAACAGAGAGTTAGCAGGTCCATTACTCGGACAACAGCCCAAACGACCGCACTTGCACTCAACAAAAGTGCAGTGCCGCACCTCTGACTCTCCCTACTTTCTCGTTCATCTCCTCCTTCCTTTCTCCTTCTATCCTCATTGTTTCTAGCAGAGGTTGGGCTCAACATGAGACTCGGCCCGAACTTAGTTACCGAATCAGCCCTGCTCAGTGCGGCAATGGCGGGCGGGGCTCCACTCCTCTCTACTCTTTCTTCTCTTTTCTTTTTCTTTATGTGGACAAGGGCTGCCCTAAAGGAGCATTTATAGGCCCTAGAAAATTCGAAAGCATAGGCTACTAATCTTAGGATTAGTCGCGGTTTTGCGATTCTATTCAGAACAAGAGTTAGGTCTGTCGCTGATTTATTGAGGAATTCGGTTGCATGGGTGAAATCCTTAGTTACGGATGTAATCCTAACATTATAATCCACTAAATGGTCGTCTTAGATCAGCAAGTGGGCCACATTACAAGTAGGTGATTTTTTTCCCACGAACAAAGAAGGTGATCCGAGTGTTCATGGCAGAATGTGATCGGAAGGTTCACCTTTCGATCCATTCCTTTTGGATGGACCGGATTGGTCCCTAAGGACTTGTGGGGCCCATGAAATGGACGGCCATTAACATCTCGTAATTGTTTGGCTTTAGTAGCAGCGGCGGGTGGAAAACTCGAGCAATGGTTGAGGAAGCCCTACTTTGAAGGGCTGGGATTTGTTGAGGTGGAGGGCTAGGATCACATGAAGAGATTTCACGTGGATCGCCAACGTGTAAAGGCAAGAAACAGATTCCTTTCCCTTTTTGGAAATAGGTGTATTTTTAGCCTGATTTGTGGCTGGTATTGTGTGCAATCCAACAACTGAAACTGTCAGGGGTTAGACGTATTTGGGTGTAATGTCTTGAAAAAATCCGTACAAAGACCCGAGTACCACCTCAGGCAGAAATCACTCAGGACCAAATCCTTTAGAAATTAAACGAGAATTATAAGTGCTTAACTAGATTACTTGTGAAATTAGCACTAACCACTTTAAATATGATCTGCAAGACCCAAAACTTATAGAATCGTTGACGCTAGGTTACCCTAAAATCTAGGACAAAACTCTAAACTCGGTTGCTCTCGGGAGCACCTTGAAACTCCGTATCGGACCTGAATCGCACATCGAAAGTCTGATTACCCCGAAACTATACAGTAATGACTGCCTAGCTGGACTTGATAACCACCTCGAAAATCAAGTCCTAATTGTGTCTAGAGATGCTTAACTTGAGCCCGGAGTAAAGTGTGTGAGAAACGTGAACATATTTGAAAATAAAATCCGAATTTAAGTAAACTGAGTCGTGTCACTTGTGGGCCAAATATAAGGATTCAGACCGTCAGAATCTGACCCACATACACCCTCGGATCAAAAAAATTTGCCAATACGTGTCAGTATACTTGTGGCCCTAATCGAGTTCCGGTGACCGTTGAATTAAAACTGGTCCGCCACGGTCGATCTGTAAACCCGATCGGACTGAAAACTCAGCCTGACCTAGATCCAACGTCAGGGAGCTTAAGTCCTACCGTATGCAGAAAAAGGGCCTCCAGAAGTGCTCCATTGAGTCGAAACAACCCCAATTTAGCTATAACTTAAGTATACCATGGCCCTGAGGCCATTCCCATCAGTTTTGGGCCTATATAAGGGCCTTAAACCCTCTCTCTCTCTCATTCCATACGAATTTACAAAACCCTAAGAGAGAGGAGAGAAAAGAGAAGGGAAGAGAGAGAAAGAGAGGGAGAGAGTTAAAGCTTCTTCTTGGGATTCGATCCCGTTACTCCACGTGTCATTCCATCACTTCTGGATCGCTACTCTGGTGATTCCAACGCCATTCTTAGGTAAGAAAACCTAACCCTAATATGTTTTAGGGTTTTCAATAGTGTAAGTTATGAAATAACTAACCTAATTCATGCTATAGGTTGCCAATCCGCCGTTGACAAAGACTAAGTGTCTAAAACGAACCCCTTACGCGTTTACCGGCATAAGGTGCGGACTATAAACATATAGGTTATGGTTTTCAAGGCTTTCAATGTCGGTTAATGATTTATTACTGACGTGGATGCCATTTCACATGCCAAACGTGATATTTGTTTCATTTTACGAATACGTATGAACTATGTTAAGTATAATGTATTCTATGTATTTGTTAAAATACTTGAATACGTATGGATTTTGGATTCGTGGTTGACATGATTATTTGTCGTGCATATATGCTTGTTGCACTGGCGACATCTCCTCGGAGAAAGGATTTGCCCTAATACGTATTATTACCAACATATATCATGCATGTTGGAATGTGTAGTCTAAGTGTTTGTAAAAATGTCTGAATGAGTAAGTAGTTAGTAAATTGGAATTTATATGGTTGTTGGGATATGATTTCCAACTACCTTAACTATGTGTATGATTTGCTCCATGTGCCATATATTGTAGTGTCTGTTTTATTCATGGAATGCATGAGTGTAAATTCATGTTTAAGTTGTGTTCCATAATATGCTCAAATGATTGTAGGACTTGAGTTATTAATTTATTACTGCTTTGACTACCTTATATGATTCCTTGTTGTAATTGAATATAGTTGGGACTATGATATAGTCCAGGCAATCGGTAATAGGCCTTGATTAGGTGGCTGAGGTTGTTTTTCCATAAAGGATGTGTTTGATGAATCCGAGCCGTACTCCGGTCGATGACAGTGGTTAGGCCACACGGAGTGCTTATGCACTTCATGTCGCTCAACTCGATGTGCGATCGTGCTAGTCGAGCTCGTCAAGTAACCGGATTGGCCCGATGTATGTTCACCATGTTTAGACGCTACTGCTTGAACCTAGGGTACCAAACTCACCAATGAAAACCTCGTTTAATCTTGGTACCTTGATCCGCTAAGACTCATGAGCCGGACATGGTGGTATGGGACACTGTGGTCGAGCTGTCGGCCTACGCTGAGGAGACGAGCATCCCCGTAGTGACCAGTGAGCAACATCGCCTCGTGAGCCGAATACGGTGGTATGAGACATTGTATTCGAGCTGTTGACCTACGACTAGGAGACGAGCCATTCGCAGTGACCTCGAGCATACTCTGAGCCTGCGTTGAGGCGACGAGCCTTTCCTTAGCAATTAGAGTATAACTAGTCCTACACTGATTAGGTGACGAGCCCTTTGTAGCGACCTAGAACTGCATCATCGTATGAGATTTACTAGGACTGACGACCTCAGAATGGATCATTGTTTAGGAAATGATATAAGCGAGGTACCTTAGTTTCCCAATCCTGCTGTATGAAAAAGACTACTAAGAACTTGGTAATCACGCTCATGCACCACATTGCATGTGCCATTTAGCGTTGAGTAAAGAGCACTGAGGAAGTGACTAACATGTGCGACCGTTAGATAAAGATCGCAGAGGGAGTGCAGGTGAGGGCATGCATCATTTATACATACCATTCCTGCATTAATCAGAGTATTTAGGGATGTTTGATTGTATTAGTTTATCATTACTGCTTGACTGAATTGATAACATATTAACTTTTGCTTTATTGTTCCACTTAGTTGATCACTCACTCCCACGTTCTGGGACGGTATTTTAAACACCAACCAGACTCTGTCTTAGTTGCAAATGGAGACCCGACTGATGAGGCGGAGCCAGACTTAGGATGCTTTCTCATATATGCAGTATTTAGGCGGGTTCATATAGACCGTTCTGATCGACAAGGCTTCAGGGTTATACTTGTAGTGGACTTTTACATTCTTTTGATATTTTGTATTTTGAAACAATAATTGTAATTATTAACCTGGCAACGCATACATACTTTGGGGACCTATACTGGTGTATAAAGTTATACATATTCGTTTCAGTCTTCCACTTGCGTATTATAACTGTCCCTAGATTATGTTTTGCTGATTTGGCTTAATCTCATTCATGTTTTATGCACTAATACGGATGACATATAATCATCATTAAATATGTTGCATAAGTGATGTGTTGGAACTCGGGAGTTGGATTTCTACTCGACCCTCGATTTTCAGGGCGTTACATTGGGTTACCTATAGGATGGACGGTTTGGATCATTAGAAAGACCTTCAAGGTGGGCCGCAATCCTTCCCAAACGGATATGGTCCGTTTGAAAGAGATGAAGGCGGGAAAGCCTCCTGCTTTTTTACTGCTTCCATCAGGTCAAACTTGATTGACCGGGCTAGCCATTTTGGTGTGGTGTGAGTGTACACCTGTTGTGTACATGCACCACTCAGGGTGGGGTCCACCATGATGATTTCGGCCAATCCACTTTGTCCATTTGTCTAGTTAGCTTGAATTAGGGCCCAACCCAAAGGATGAGGCAGATCTAAGTCTTAGATGGGCCATATTGGATGACCGATGGCCTTTGAGTGCTGGTTATTGTCAATTCAATGACGGTCTCTGATCCAATCCCATGATTAGAACTATTCATCTGATTCCTTGATGTGTATAGGGCCTTGAGTCCAATAATGGGGCTGATCTGGAGTTCAGGTGGGCCACACTTTAAATTCTTGGACTTTAACCATGGATCTTCGCTGGTCTAACGGTTAGTACCTTTCTAAATCTGATCTAGTGGTCCGTACTCCAATTTAGGGTAAATTTTGCAATCATTTATATAATTAATCACTCCTACCTCTCACTTGAATGAACGATCATGGGTTTGAACGGGTGGATTATCTCAAGACGATTCATCGGCGGTTTAAGAGTCCCTTATATGGATTTAATGACTAGTTTTGATGATCATATCCATCATTGTACGATGCGAGGCCTAAATCCAATTATCTATCTCAAATTTCATAGTTGATCCATAGTTCCAACGGTCGTCAGATCTTGCGATCCAAAAGTGCAAGTGTTTCAGACTCACTCCTCACAAGTCTTAAGCGTTCTAAGGTCAATATAGGTAGATATCTAGCGACCGATCCTATGATCAAGGGTTAGATGGCTTGATCTATGGGCGAGGATCCTTCTAATGGTCAGATTTAAGATAGAACGAATGTGGATGTTTAAACGATTTGACTTTGTGGTCACGTTTAGTCAGGTTCTCATGGTAACACCCGAGTACTGAAAAGTACGGGGTGTTACACCAATCAAGAAAAAGTGAAGAAAATCTTGAAAGACTGTTCTTTCCGCTGATAACATGACAATCGACAAATACCATAGGTTAGAGACCGAGGGGCGGTTCGAAATTTAGAAAGCTAAGAGGAGGAAAGTACTTGTAGAGCCATAATTGAAGGAACCATAAAGGCCCCTCACAGGGGTAAAGGTTTCTTATCATGAGGCGATGAAGGGAACGATAAAGGTGGGCTAAAACAAAAGGACCGAGAGCTAAGTGGTGGCCAGTAGCTAGTGATTTGACTAACTCAATGTATTCTTTAGTCATCTACCCAGCTAGAATATAGAACATGAAATGACATAACCACATTATTAAGAAAGAGCAGTGACCTTGATGAGTGATTGGATCTTGCCCCATTTCTTCCTGTAAAAAGGTGTTATGGGCAACATTGGCTTGATGGTTGTTAAAAGAAGAAGATGATTGAGTACTCAATAGTTCTATAAAAGCACCTAAGGATGAAAGATCAGTGAGTGCACAAACGTCTAATATAGTGGGGCTCATAAACCCCCAAGGGAAGTGAAAGCAATTGGTGGAATGGCTACAGAAGCACACGATAACTGTCAAAAGATGAGGATTCATGGTTGTATCGAGTCAGGAAAGTTGGATGTAATTAAAAATCCCGATGATCTGCCATTACTCCCTGAAGGCAGATTCTACACAACCAACCAAGAAATCGAATCTCAAGGGGAGAAGGCCATAAACAATGGCGAGACCCAAAGAAACTCTATTGCGACTAATTCAAGGAAGGTGTATGTAGAATAAGCTCATCTTTTGGACACAATATAAAAAAGGAAAAGAGAGAAGAAAAGTTCTCGATTGGGGTAGGAGAAAAGGTTGGACCTAGAAGGTATTGGTCTAACAGCCTATCTTTATAATGGGTGAGAGTGCCCGGAAGAGTATAGTCGATCAATCCATCCACAACATAATTAATAGCTTTTGAAGAAGAAGTCTCTATAATAGTGGGACCAATTTAGATGAAGGGGTTCTGGAAAAAATGGAATGCAAAAAATTGGGAATAAGGTGAATGAGAAGCATGAAGACGATTTACAGTGGAAACATAGTCGTATCAAAGAAAATCTAACTATTGCAATTCGCTTCTGCATTAATCTTGCTAATCGCACCAGGAGAATTCCATCCCTTACATTTACGCGCATGCGGCTGAGCCCAAACCCTATAATGACACATTTTGAGAAACTGAACGATCGCCAAAAACTTAAATATTGAACGTCTCATCATATCTCTCAATACGAAGGGACATGGGGGGCATTGTTTACACCCATTTTCGACGCCCTAACATGGATCAATAGGAAGACACCACGTGAAGACAATATGTGTTTGACATAGTTGAAATCATACTCGGAATCATACTTGCACTTGAAGAAGATCTATGTTTGATCTTCCTTCAGCGTTATGCATTTTGTAATTGTTGCGATGGTATAAACTCATATCAGGCCCTTTAAGGGGATGAATCTTTGAATGCTACATGTCCATGATTAACATGCCCATTAAATGAGGGACATACCTAGCATGACTATAAAAGACCCTCCGGACGAGCATATCTTATCTCGCAACTAGATATGATTTCATTCGCGAGGTCATCTCTTATAGTCATTCCAAAATGAAAATTTTCCAGGAGATGTTCGGAGAACAAGAAGCGATATATAGAAGATTCCGAAGATCCACATAATGAACCAACCTTCAAATGAACCCAGCCCTGGATTGGACAACGATTGGGAGGAATAACAATATCATTTGGGTTGGGTCCACAACCATTACCCGTTTGGAATAAAGAGAATGGGAGAGTTCCATGCAACATGACTCATCTTCAACTGGTATCTTGTAGCATCTAAGATTTTTGCTATTTTGGATATCCAAAAACCCTTGAAATTTTTCGATATAACTTGCTTACGTTGTCACTTACTGACCCTTAACGCTCAAGGTGAGCTTATACACAGGCGATACCACTAAAGAACTGTATAAATTTAACTAATCAACCATATGAAGCCAATGAATCCGCCGATCACTTAAACCTCGAGTCTATCCTCGTAATTTGTTCATCTAGAGCCTAAATGTAGTCAATATATCACTGACTAATTAAGACAACTACAACTAAATAAAGATTGCCAAAATTCGAGACAACTAGGGGCCATATTAAACTAAACTGACCCAGTTACTCGTTTAGTCTAAGAACCAACAATTTAGAGTGATTAGGACCGAATAGCCATTTTTTCAAATCACGAATAGGCCATACTATAAACTTAAATAATCCATACTCCAATCATCATGCACAAGAAATCTCCCTATCCAATTCATTCCAGAAATGCCTTGATTATCCGAATAAGCTTTAAACCGCTCGTTTGTGGGTCACTAAACGCGACATTATATAAACACGTTTGTCTTAACGGGCTTGACATCCATCATGGGACATTGAGCCGATATCATGTCTTGAATTGCTTAACTTCAACTCGCAAGGCCAGTGTATAAGATATGTGAATATTCCTGAAATTAATAAAGAACTTAAGTTAGTTTTCTATATCCACTCGTAGCTAAAGTTGTGTCTTTCAGACCGTTAGATCATGACCAAATTTAGGACAATAACTTAAGTTAATACCCTGCACATATCTTTATACTTGCGGCTCGGATCGACCATCGATGATCGTCGAATTGACCTCTGATCATACCCATTGATTGACGCATCAAAATGGCAGACTGATTATATCCATACGCAGATCATCATTAGGAACAACTTTTCTATGGTGTATATCGCCCCCTAAACCCCACAGTGGACCCCAAAGGTTAAGAAATTCACCCCTAGGGCTAGTATAGTAAAAATTTAGCTCTTATGGCCATTTACACCATATCTGGTTCTATAAGTAGGGATTTTGGGGGCATCCTTGCCCCTATCTGATTTTTCCCTAGAATAAGAGAAAAATGGAGAGAGAGAGAGAGAGAGAGAGAGAGGAGAAATGAGAAGATAGAAAGCTTGAAAGAGTGAGTGTTAGTGCACCTCCGCCCTCTCATCACCCCTCTAGCCGTCTCACAGTAATCGAAGCCGTTGTAATATAGGATTTCAATAGTGGTTTGCCCCTAATCTCACAAGCTTATATGCCCGTTTAGATTTTCAATGATTTTCTCTAAAACCCTAACCCTAAGAGCACTGTGAATTAAGTGAATCGTCATAAGGTGCAGACCATTATCTTAAGATTATCAACCGTTGAAGGTTTCAATCAATGATTAGTTGCTTGTAGATGAATTTGTGTGTTCTAATATATTCACATTTTGATTCAACTATAATATATGTTATTAGTTGGACATTGATGCTCACATGTTTGATGAAATGTCTAAGTGGTGGAATATATTGCTTTGTTGATGCTCGCATGCTTGATTTAATGCTTAAGAGATTTCACTACTCTATGCATGCTCACATATTTGATTTAATGCTTTAGTGAACGTATTATCATATGGATGCTCACATGTTCGATGAAATGCCTACGTGGTTGTATAGGAGAACCTATGCTGTTGTGGATGATGGAAATCGGCGCCCATGCTGATTTGAAAATATCTTGTTGGTTTTGTTTAATGGGGTGACTTGGCTGATTTGTGGATGTTGGAGTCGCCATTAACCAATAAATCTTAGTGTCCCGTCGTTGGCTAGAATTCGTGGAATATGTAAGGTTGGAGGAATCAAAAGATTCTCCTACCTTTCGATTGACTCCTGGTCTGCAATCCGGTGATTCTAGGTAAGGGACCTCGGTTACAAAGAGGAAAGGTGTTAAGCACCCTCTCTGCCCGTACAAGAGTACGATCTTTACTTAGTGTGGTAAAACAAACTCAAGGGATGATGGATACTGTGGTCGAGACAGGACCAGGCACACATGTGGATTTCTGATACAGTAAGATCCAAAATTTTGGCAAGCCATTGAGCATACGTCCAGCGGTGTGTCTAGAAGGCAGGTGAAATGATGCTTCTGCAAATAAGGCAAGAAAAGTGGACTAGATCGCTAGGAAATTCTGATGTGACAGGATTCGGTGTACGACAAGTCACATAGCATACGTTCACTAGAAATCTAGAGGAGCCGGGGGGTTAAAAAGAGAGTAAGTGTCATGATGAATGCTTGTATATGAGATGAATGAATCTTTGGCTTGAACCTAAATAGGCTCAAACATAGATCGAACCATGACCAATCTGGGCTAGACTTAGAGGTTAGAAAGGTTAAGAGGAAGGGCTAGGGGGTAGCTAAAAAATCAGGACTTGAAAGTTTGGGAGCTCCTTCCCTCCTTCACTCTCTTCCTCTCTCTCTCTCTCTCTCTCTCTCTCTCTCTCTCTCTCTCTCTCTCTCTTTCTCTCCCTTAGGTGAGTTGTGTTGTGTTGGTGTCTGAAATGAGAAGAGGGGAGGGCTATTTATAACCTTCTCCAATGACATTGTAGCAATTTGTGGGTAGGTAAGGGGTAAAAAGCTAACATGGCAGCATATGAGTAGTTAGGGAGATAGAAACACCACGTGGCGCACTCCCATTGGCTTTTGGGGTTGGTAAAATGGTAAATAATGCTGGCTGGAGGGGTAAATTCAAAAGAAAGTTGACTTTTGGATGTAGAGACAACTGTTGCTCAGAGGACACATGCGCGCTGCAAATGGAGGTAATCCGAGTATCGCCGGCGGTAGTCAAACTACAGCCCGGGCCGGGCTTTGCCCGTTGGGCCTCGTTTGGTGCGTTGGCTCGCCGATGATCTTCGTTCGAATTTTTAGGTTCAAATAGGTGGGCTTCGGGTTTGGGTGACGGCTCAGGTTAGGATTTAGGGTTTAGGCTGAGGTTAAGCTGGGATTTAGAGGTTTGGATTAGGATTTCGGGGTGCGGATTAGGATTTCAAGGTTTGGATCAAGGTTTCGGGTTCGGATTAGGATTTTAGGGTGCGGATTGAGGGTTTCGAGGTTTAGATAGGATCATGGTTCTTCGACCGTCTTAGCCTTCTCAAGATATTAGCTTGGGTGGGGTGTTTACAGCTATGATTGCGTGACGTAGTGTTTAGTCTATAATGATACTTAGGATTGCTATGATATTGGGTTAGTTGGCTAACTGCCAAAACTAAGGAGGTGGCCTAAGTTAGGTCGGCCATCACAAACTTATTTGGTTGACCCGGGTAAAACACGGATGACCGACAGTAGCTGAACTACATAAGATGCTCACACCTAATAACGGTTGAGCCGGAGTTCATCAAGTCGATCGAACTAGCCTAGGAGTCGACTGACCGCTTATGTTTGTGATGTATGATAATATGAATAGAATCTTGGATATCTCATTCTCATTAAATGAGTTTACTTATAATCGTTAGTGGTATGGTCCACAAGACTCATGGGCCAGGGCATGGTAGTATGGGACACCGTGTTGGAGTTATCGGCTATAACGCCCCGTGTTTTCAGGACCCGAGTATATGACTCGTTCCCTAAAAACCTAAGTGTTAACCTTAAAGGATAGTCAAATTCGAGTATACATTTTTTTCCATTCATTCAGAGTAAGCAGATGAGCGTAGAGTGGATAAATCAACATAAGAGAAATTTCATTATCATTCAAATATACAAGCAGCCCATAATGACTTATACAAACCGATGTCCCAAATCTTACAAATTTCAAAATGAAATAATATTACATGTGAAGTAAAATAAATTACAACAATCTTGGGATATGAAATCCTGTAGCAACCCTCAGCAATCACAAGCATGCATCCTTATCAATTATAACTTGCTCCTCATCAATATGAACATGAATGTCACCTGGGCCACCTGTGCTACCTGTATGGTTTTATATTTGATAGATGAGTGGCCTACTCAGTGTGAACTCTCCTCATGATTACGCACCGCCGTATTAGGTAAGGAATAGTATAAAACATTTAGGCAGTCAAAACAAAGTAAATGTAGTCTTATTATATGCATGAATGTAATCATTATCCCAGGTAAGACATCCAGATGGATATTGGGCTCGTCACCCGTACAATCATCGTCCCAGGTAAGACATCCAGACGGACATTGGGCTCATCACCCATGAAATCATCGACCCGGGTAAGACATCCAAATGGCCGGATACGTACATCACGTATGATAGCAATAAATACTGGTCTGTGCTATGTATGCATGATTAGTTAACTCATTATTAGTCCAATTACAACCAGCCAATTTAAATAAACTCAAGGTCACTATGGGGGCTCGTCACCAGCGTAGGCCAACAGCTGAGGCATACTGTCCCATTCCACCATCCCTGACCCATGAGGCTACCACCTTAAGATGTTTAATGGATCACGTCGACTAGTGGCCAATCATATTCCAGCATATGGGGTTTATCATCGCATAAATGTATAGAAATAATACATTGAAACCATATAAGGAAAACACCAAAATAAAACTAATTCGGGCGAATATCAAGGCTAAGCCACATGGGGCAAACTATCAAAAAACTAAGCCACATAGGGCCGATATTAAAACCATGCGATGAAAGATCATCCTTAAAAACCATTGGAGATAACAACCCTTGATGGTATGCCCACATCAATGATTAATTTAAACCACCACTCAATAACGACCAAGTCGAAGGTCCATTACGATCACAACCAGTCGAGTTACATCCCAAGTGTGGATGTACATTTATATGTGGGGATTTCCCACTAATGTACTAATTTAAGCTCCATAAGCAATCCACAAATAGTCCATAGACATGAAATAAATATGCAGGATCATTAAGCATGTAATATAGCAATTCAATTTCAACAGTTAACATATGTGATTATAAAATGGAGATATCAATTATAAATTTAAATAAAAATTATAACTTAAGCTAATGGAAAAATGGAAGCCCAAGGGGAAGAAATCATTACCAGATGAATAATAGCGCGCCCCTTGATTTGAGTGATCGAGGGTACCTTGCTGCTCAATATCACGATAATAACCTCCTGGAGTCATTTTCCAATAAGATAACTTGTGTTAGGAGACAAGACCATCAATAGGATGGATAGGACAAGGATGAATAGTCCAAAAGTATCCTCACATTTACAGTTT
Organism: Magnolia changhungtana; assembly: GCA_030180095.1. Taxonomy (NCBI): domain Eukaryota; kingdom Viridiplantae; phylum Streptophyta; class Magnoliopsida; order Magnoliales; family Magnoliaceae; genus Magnolia; species Magnolia changhungtana. Next base: position 11,648,180 of record JASAUF010000662.1, read on the forward strand.
GTAAAATTGGGCCCATGGTTCATTATTGAGATTGGGACCCAATAAGCCCTCTGTAAATTGAGGTCCACTAGCGTGAAGTGGGGCCCATCTGACGTGGAAATGGGATCCACAACTAATCGTGGCCTGCTGACATAGGTGGGGTGGTCCACCGTAATTTGCAGTGCGGCCACCCGCTTGGGTTTAAATCGGGTAGGACCCAATTGAGAACGGTATGCAGTGTAGTCCATCGTCTCACGTGGTGAGGCCCACTGTTCTAAACAAGGAGCGGCCCACTGTATAGCTGGAGGCCTGGGCTTGGATCCAGGCCCACTACAAACATTAGTGGCCCCACCTTATGGAACTCAGCCCGAACACGAGGCCGACTAGTGCAGCCCCTGTCCGGCCAGATCCCGGCCTCACACACGGCCCTATACTGGCTCGAATGAGCTCTAGATTCCCCATCCAACCGGAACTGCTTGCTGTCCGAAGCAGACTGATGTATGGACCTGTTTTCACCCCAAGGTACACCCACCCTCTGGCATGTTGTGGGCCCAAAAACAGACCCTGACTTGGCTTGGTTACAGTTCGACCCACAGCCATCTTGCGGCCTGTCTTTGGCCTGCAACAAAGCTGGCGTTCGGCCTTGTTCGGACCTAAAACACGGCCATTATTGGGGCACGGCCTTGGCCCAATCATAGGGCCATTGTTTGGTCCCGTTTCAACCCCAACATAGCCATTTGTTTGGCCTGATTTAGGTCTAAAACTGAGTGTCCCTTGATCCCTGCTTCGGCTTGAGATGCAACAATTAAACGGGCTTCATTCCATCCCTCAAAATACCACTGTTTTAACTTCGTTTGGGTTCGAAACTCGGCTACCACCTGGCGTGGTCTCGGCCAAACTTTTAGCCATTGCAGGCCCGGTTTCTTAGTCCCACATGAGGCCATTTCTTGGCCTGTCTACGCCCCAAGACCGAGCTTCTATACCGGCCGAACTTCAGTCCGAACACAACCATCATTTGGCTCAGTTCTGGCCTGGATTCACTGCCTTATTCGAGTTCGGCACAGCTCGCCTTCATGGCCTGAAGGAGGTCGTGCACCACTCCCTAGATGGCGCGTATTAGGTTGTAAGAAAGGAAAATCCAAGGCATAAGGAAGAGCTGACTGCTAAGGACCCATACCTGACTCACAACTCAGCCCTTGACCGAGTCAAGCAACGGGTTGGGTCGGTTGGTTCACACGGCCACACTCTCCCTCTCTCTTTCTCTCCCTGCTCTATTTTCTTTGGTGCGAATCCCAAGGTCTACAAGACCCTTTTTATAGTCAGGGAGGAGGGAGCTACAACGGCTGGAAATGGTCCACCTTGCAATGGCTGTGATCGAAGATTGGCCTTGCAGGGGGTCCATCCACTCGTTTGGATGGGAAGCTGACCCCAAGGCCCACCAGAAAAGGAACTTTTTTGATCCGGTGGGGCCCATCTCGTGGTTGGGTTCAATCTGATCAACGAAGAAGATGAGAGGGCCAATAATGACAACTCTCAAACTAAGGTGTATTCCTGAGATCTGGTCCATTTGGACGGACTAGATGAGGTCTTTGATGAACGTGGGGTCCACTTTTTGGACCCCAAACGCTAGTTTAGGCACATCTCATGAGAAACTTTATTTCTTATGAGATGGAGTTTTTCACTTCTCTTTTCTCATCTCCCCCAGTACCAACGGTTGGGATGACACCACTTGGCCCCAGAGATGGATACAAACCCACCAGAAATCCTTTCCAGAAGGGGGAAGGTGCAATTTTGCTTTTCCTCATACAGCTCTTGCTTGGCCATATCTGGAAAACATAGGGTGCAGGTCTCTCTAGCGTTGGATGGCTGGGATGGCCAAATCGGGACGATCACGGGTCACCCCTGATGTCCCAGATGGGTCCCATCTTACAGGTGTCCTCCACGTGTAACGTGTTGGATGGTGGCAACCCATCTCCCTCGTTCATTTGCATTAACTCAAAAGCCTATATGGTTTTGTTGAGGTGGGGCCCCTGAGTCATTTGGACAGTTTAGATCGTGCTCGTGGGTACGATGGTGGGCCACATTCGTAGCAACGAACGCCCTCTGTTTTTTTATTTCTTCTAAAAATGCCCGCAGATGAGAGCAGAAAAGAGAGAATGCTCTCTTTTTTGGAATTTTTCGGTCAACATGGTTTGACCGTGTTGACAGATCTGGTGCACCTCAAGTGCATGTTTGCAATGCACGCACACCGCCCTGGAATGGGCCCTATAGGGGTGGTGGGGCAAATCGGCACCGTCCATTCCATTTGGAAGTTCCCAAGCAGGGTCCGGGATCAAAGATCAGGCCGATGAAATGCCTAGGTGGAGCCCACGACTTGATTCGAGCACTATTTATGGATTTCCTGCCGATCTAGTGGTCGGATCTTCTCGAGATTGAACGCCAACGATTAAAAGATCTTAATGGGCCATTTGTAAGGCTTTCGTCATATATTACTAACCGATACTAATATTAATATAATTTTTATTATTTTTATATATTACTTATAATTACAATGTTTAAAATCTCATACATATATATATATATAAATATAATTTTAATATTAACATACTACTAATTACATGCTGCTGTTCACACATTCATTAATATATATAATTCATAATATATGTATAAATGAATTGAAGATTGTACACTATCATATTTAATTAAAATTATATTTGTATTTGATAATATTGTTAAATAATATACAATTCCATTAAAGTATCTAATGATTTTTTTTTTACATACTTATAAAAGATATTCATTGCTACATTATTATTTATAATTTGATTTTATGTTGTGAAATTATTATTCATTATGTTTATTTAATATAATATTATTTTCATAATATCTTATATACATTAAATACATACATATCATTTTAGCATGAAATTTTAAATCTTTACAAAGTATATACATTTCATAGTGTATATATTTAGGTTGTATTATTTATATATATATTTTTGTATTTATATTAAATTAATCTATATGGTAACACTCGAGTATTGAAAAGTACGGGGTGTTACATCAGCATACGCTGGAGTGAAAAGCCTCCCCGTAGTGACTAATGAACAATTAATAAGGCTATGAGTCTATTACATCAAACTAGAATGATGCCACGACTGCCCTATAATTGCGTTGGGTGACGACTCATACATCGATTGTAGGCGTTTTCCATATGTCGATGGGGTGCCTAACCCTGTGTGTCCGGGCTGCGTTATCCGAGTCCTTTGTGATTGGTCGGGCCACTGTTGTCATACGTGATCGCATAATTGATTATGTGATTGCATAATCGCATAATACCATGCATATGGTATACGCGATGGTCGCATATGCCATATACATGGTATGCGATCACATATGGCATATTGCGATTTGCATATGCTCCAACGGTCATAAATCTGACCATTGTAGCATATATATATATATATATATATATATATATATATATATATATATATATATATATATATATATATGGGAAAAGTACTATGCGCTCGAGCGTAAAGCGGTCCTCCATGAGGTCGAGCTGATGTGGGCCCCACCGTGATGCCGTTCGAAAATCTACCCCCTCAGTCAGATGCACCATTCTAGAGGGGGCCCACACGGCTGAAAATCAAGTCAATCCGTGACTTTTGTGGGCCACACCACGTACAAAAGTTGAGAGGGGCCGTGCACCATTGAAACATTCAAAACCATTTGTGGGGACCTTTTGAGACATTTTTTGATGATCAACACCGTCCATCATGTGTGTCCCACTTGGATGTAATTTTAGACCAAGTTTCAGGTGGTATCCACAACTCAAGTGGGGCCCACCAAGTGCTTTTACATGTTTTTGCGTGTATTCTTATGTTTTTCGATGGTATGGCCCACCTGAGTTACGTGTACGGTTGATTTTGGGCTGTGTAGGCCCACCCTGGGCTTGTGCATCTGGTGGATGGTGTGGATCTTCGAAAGGCATCACGGTGGGCCCACACAGCTCGACCTCACGGATGACCGCTTTACGCTCGAGCGCATAGTACCTTTTCCCTATATATATATATATAAAAAGGAGCTTTTGCCTATAAAAAGGCCCTCTCTTCGTATACATTTGTAATATATCTTCCCTAAAGCTTTCATACACTCTCTTACTCTCATTCTAAATCATTCTAAAGCCCTCCAATCTCATACTTTCATTCTCTCTTAATCTCTTTTATAATCTCTGTTTACTATTTCACTTGAGGGCTAGATCAAGAAGGCAAGAATCACTATCTACTTAATTCTTCAAAAAGACAAGAAAATTCACAACAACTCTCTCCATTTATTCTCTTATTTACTCCCTCTCTCTATCTTTCTATCTATCTCTATTCTCTAATATATCTACTCTCTCTCTCTCTCTCACTATTCTCTTATTCTCTTTTATTTTCTTATTCATTCTCACTTTCTTTCTTTCTCTAATCTATTATCTCTCTATTCTCTTATTCTAATTTATTCTTTAATCTCATTATCTCAACTCTCACACTCTTATCTCATCTCTCAAATCTCAAAGAATCTATTTCTAATCTCTACTCTTAAGTTCTAACTTGTGTAATTTATTTCTTTCATTAGCATCTCAAGACTCAAGAGACTCAACAAGTCAACTCAAGATTCAATAGTCAAGTGACAAGCATGCTCCAGAGTCAAGTCACCCAACATTCAATATTATTTTGTTTGATTGTAATTCGAATATTGGAATTATATAAGTGTTTGTGTTTGTTTAGATAGTAGTTACTAATTACTGTAGCATTTATTCATTCTTAGTTTCTGTTTTTAATTTTTACTTTCTAGTTTTACTTATTTATTTTATCAAGCATCAAGATTGAAGACATTTGCATCAAGATTCAAGAGTCAAGAGTCAGGACTTCAAGACTTCAATTTTTAGAGCTTTTCATGACTCAGACTTCATTTCAAGAGATTTTAAGATTATACTAACCACCACCACAATCCTCTCTCTCTCTCTCTCTCTCTCTCTCTCTCTCTCTCTCTCTCTCTCTCTCTCTCTCAATTGTAACTCCACAACTATAGTGAGACGCTCTCTCCCTTTCTCTCTACATTAGTATAATACTGTGTTGCCATAGGTAGTACCCTATGCATATACAAGTAGCTGGGCATCCTTAGTTTCCTATCTTGCAGTGCTTTGAACATTCAAAACATTGTGTCCATGTTTAGTGCCTTAACCGAAGAAAATTGACAATACCTCATACACAAGAAAAAGGGGCTTCGAGTAGGGTGGTACACGAGTCATATGACTCAACTCGTTTTGAAAATGAGCCGAATATTAATTTTTTTATATATATATATATATATATATATATATATATATATATATATATATATATATATATATATATATATATATGATTTGGGGGCTTGGTTAGGTCAGGTGGCTGGGTTGAGTCAGGTTGGGTACTGGGTTATGTCGGATGTGGGTGCAGGCTTGCCTCGAAAGGTTTGGCAAACAAGCCAAGCTCCAATGTTAGGCTCGAGGGCGAGCTTGAGGAGAGGAGAGCACGGACGAGTCAAGCCAAGCTGGGCCCACCTCGACTCGACTCGGCTCGATGTACAACCCTAGTTTCAAGCATCAAAATCATCAAATTTTACCCTGAAACGAGTAACCAAAAATAGCTGTACAAAGTGCAGAATTTTGAATTAGCATGATAATTGTGCACTAATGAATTATATTTGGATTAGCATGATAAATATGCAGATGGTGGACCCCACATGGACAGGTGAATAACCATTAGACTGAGGTAATAATTCCTCCAATTAGGTGATTACTGTTACAATGGCCTACTTGTATAATCAATATAAAGTAAAACAATCTAACTTCAGACTAGAATTGAAGCAACTTAACTCTGAAAACTTGTTTCTATCGTATGTTTAACTTCATAGAACTTAGTAAGAAAATGAAATAATATAAACTAACAAGAATCATGGAAAGAAATAATGTTAATCCAATGTGCATTTGAGAAATAATTAAAAAAAAAAAAACATTAAATGCAATTATTCTTCCAATATTTCATTACGACGATAAGATGTGTGCAACCATATGGGTGGAGGCCTTCCCAAGTCGTTACTTGAATCGTATTGGCATGGCAACGATGTGATGCTATTATCCTCCAAGTTGAACACGCCTAAATCAAGACCCCCTCGTACGCCAGACATATGGAACCATTCGTAGTCATCAGTAAAGTAAATACAATTCCTTTTGAAGCCAGGAAAATCGTGAGCTGATAAAGATAATGAGTAGTTTAAGCCTAAGAACAACATACAATCACCAAGAGTTTTCACCTCAAACCTCTCTCGCCTACATATATCCAACTTAAAAACTTTAAATCCAATTGTATAATATATCCAATTCTCTCCATTCTCATCTTTATAAATATCTGTGAAATAATATCTAACAACCTGTAATAGCTCCCCCAATGATTCCACTAAATACATTGACTCGCTATAGATTTTCATCTTTGGCATGACCTCCACCACCTCAAGAGGACCATCAATGTTGCAACTTGCAACTCTTCCATCACGATCTACCACATAGAATTTTTCTTTATAATGCACAATGTCAAGATAAGGACTCCATCTCTTTTCAATTATGGTCCACTCCTTGTCTCCATGTCTACAGAATGCCAATTTTCTAAGCTCGCCATGAATGGCCATAACAACATAGTCAGGGTTCGACGCAGGGTTTGAGGATACCACAGACTTCCTTATGAAGAGTCTTCTCATCTGTTCCAAGCCTCGGGCACGTACTTCACGATCAAAGAAACACCGGACACTGTACTCTGCACCCACTCTAGATTTGTCAAAACCTACTACTTCTGGAAATGTTGTTACGGGAGGAAGATCGATCTGAGCCTTGGTAAATGGATTCAATAAACAAATGATAGGGGTCTCATCTACTGCAACCAGCCAACCATTAATGGAAGAACCACAATACCTTAGCCCATGAGCCTCTGATAGCTTGAGGTAATATATCTTGTTATCAGATAGACTATAGGCACGGTAGGCATCAACGTTCTTGTCATAGGGAAGCATTAACAATGGTAGCTGGTAAGGGTAATGAAGAGGCATTTCCTCTATGGCTGATCGCCATGACTTGCAAGTGGCACGAAATGCCAGATAATCCCCATTGGCAGATTACTTGGAACAAAGTAAATCAATAGTACATCTCAAATCCAATCAGTTTTTAGCTTATACTACTAAATCAGGCTCATAAAACTTCAAGAACTTAAAATTGAAACCATAAGTGTAATTTTCTAGGTACCGAGAGTGGAAATAAAAATATAATTACTATTAAAAAAAGTATATTGTTCATCCGTTTTTACACACACACACACATATATGGAAATGGTTCTATGCGGTCAACCTCATGGGAACTTCCCATGAGGTTGAGCTTTGTGGGCCCCACCATGATGTGTCTAACATCAACACCGTGCATTTGATGGGTCTCCTTTAAATTATTGGATATCACAAAAACCAGTCGTATATGAAACTCAGGTGCGTCATACCATCTAAAATCATGTGAAGACATGCTTAAAACTTATAAAATTACTTGGTGCGGCCACCCAAGTTTTGGATGTGGCTGAAACTTGGTCTGACCCCTCATCCAAATGGGACACACACAATGGATGGCCCAATAAATGATTATGAATGTTTTAATAGGAGGGTAACCCCTCTCAACTGTTGTGTGTGGTGTGGCTTGCCCAAGTCATGGATTGACTTAATTTTTACGCTCATGGCCCACCATGGAATGGTGGGTACATCTGAACGATGGGGTAGATGTTGACACGCATTGTGATGGGGCCTACACAACTCAACCTCATGGGAAGTTCCATGAGCTCGACTGCATAGAATCATTTCCTCTCTCTCTCTCTCTCTCTCTCTCTATATATATATACATATATATATATATGTATATATATATCATTTTAGGACATGATCCAAAAGTGAATCATATCCAAAGCTCAAGTGGACCAAACCATAAGAAACACGCCATTCATCCATTTTTACAAGCACCGGGGAATGCACCAAAAGCTCCAAGCTATTTAGGAAGCACCAGAATATCCCTTTATCTATGCCTTTCCTAACCAACCGACTAAGATATCCCCGTAGGCTATCCTGAATCTCACAAGTCCCACCGTGGTACCCACCCCGTGGGCATTCTGCATCTGATAGAACCCATCTCATGAGTCAGCCCACCCTAGTGTGGAGATGCACATACATCAGGTTGGGTTCAAATCTTACTCTTTAAGTATATTATATTTTTAATAAAATCTCATCATTTACCGTTCAAATCACTCTAAATTTGCAATGATGCACTTGATGACAATTGAGGTCGATGGAACAGAAACCCCAAGCCTGATTTTACATTACTTCGCCTTATGGTGTAGCCCACCTTGGTTTTGGACTGGGCTGATTTTGGGCATGTATGGTAAACATTAGAAGCTGCACCTGATGGAAGAAGTGTGAGTCACATGAAGGACACTGCCTAAGATATTGTAATTTCTTATTGCATATAAATATTATTATAGGAATGCCATCTAGCAAACGCTAGTGGGCCTCATAAAGATTTTCATATTCGTCCATCTTCTGATGGCTATAATTGGCGATCCATGATTAAAAAAGAAGAAAAAAAAAGAAATTATGTTGAACACGCAACATCATTAGAAAGAAGAGAGAGAGAGAGAGAGAGAGAGAGAGAGAGAGAGAGAGAGAGAGAGAGAGAGAGAGAGAGAGAGAGAGAGAGAGAGAGAGAGAGAAATGTGATTGACTGAAACAAAAAGTGTGACTAATCTTGGTGTGTAACACAGAATTCGGCACGTAGGAGTATGTGTGTATGAACTTTCTCACTACGGTTTTTTTTTTTTTTTTTTTCTTTTTCTTTTTCTTTTTCTTTTTTTTTTTTTTTTTTACTGAAAGTGGACTCCTGCCACTACTCGTATTAATCACAGGAAAATACATCCTTTCGGGTGTGGAACACAGCCCACACCTATCATATGATAGAGAAAACAGAAACAAAATACATAGTTTTTAAGACTTTTCAAGGCGTCAAAAACTTTCTCACTACGGTTATCAATAGAACATATATAACAAGTTTCATTCAGTTGGCACTTAGTTTTTAAGACTTTTCAAGGCGTCAAAATACATCCATATAATAATAAGATTTCTAACCATGGATCAAAATCATCAATTTCTACATAAACATCAAGATCATCTCAAATTTATACTCTCAAAAGATAACCTCAAAAACAGAAAATAGCAATATGAATATTCAACAAGTCACCACAGTGAAAACAAAATAACAAGATTCTAAATTATAAATTCAAACTACTAAATCCGTCACAAATCCAGAGATAATCTTACATAAATCTAATAGTCTTGAATCGAATAGAGAATCATGCTCATATGCGATTACTAATCCGAGGACCCGCCGCTCCTGGACTCAGGTGTTAACTCTCTCTCTCTCTCTCTCTCTCTCTCTCTCTCTCTCTCTCTCTCTCTCTCTCTCTCTCTCCCCTTAGGGTATCTCTCTCTTCCTATCGTCAGGTAGGGTTTTTATAGCCATCTCTTGTAGTTTCTATCGTCAGGCAGGGTTTTCCCTCTCGTGTGACCTCTTAAGTTTTGGATCCACCTCCTTTTTTGGACGGGGTGGATTTCTCACCCAGCATCCTTGCGCAGGAACTTTCTGCGAAAGGCTTTTACAGAAAATACGCCGGGAAGTTCATGCGCTGTAAACCTAGGTGGGGCCCATCTGTGATGTTTGTGAGACATCCACCCTGTCCATCCGTTTTGTGAGATAATGTTAGGAATTGAACCCTAAAGTGAACAGGATCCAAGACTTACGTGGGCCGCACTAAAGGAAAATGTGGATAAGAAAATTCCTACCATTGAAACCTTCCTGGGATCAGTGATGCCCAATTGAGTATTAGATCCGGCTCCTAAAATGAGCTCGCTCACAAAACGGATGGACGGAGTGGATGTCTCACAAACATGACGGTGGGCCCCACCTAGGTTACAGCGCAGTAACTTCCCTTTCGCAGGAAATCCGCGTCCGAATTTCGGAACGAAAGAAACGGAGGAGTAAGTTTCCGGAAACGTCGCTGGTGGTCGGTACTCTGTGGCCCCACCATGATGTATGTGTTTCATCCATGCTATTCATTCATTTTTAGAGATGATTTTAGGACTTGATACAAAAAATGAGAGGGATATAAATATCATGTAGACCACAAACACAGGAAAACAATAGTGATACAATATCCACCACTAAAATCTTCCTAAGGCCCACTGTACTGTTTTTTTGACATCCTATACGTTGATTAGATGATACAGACCTAGATGATAGGAAAAAATAAAGATAATATTGATCCAAAACTTTTGTGGGCCCAAAAAGTTTTTAATGGTCAACATTCATTAAACACAGTTTTCTGTAATGTGGTCCAGTTGAGATTGATATATAACGCATTTTTGGTATTCCAATCTAAAATTATCTATAAAAATGGATGAACGGTATGGATGAAACACATACATCATGGTAGGCCCCCAGAGAACCTACCGGCTGGTGGCACGGGTAGTAAGCCAATCCGTTTCCGCAGTTCTCACGCGCTGTCACTGTCGAACGAAGATCTCCGGAAAAGCGGGTTGCGTAATGAGTAACCAAGTACTCAAAGGGCCTGTTTGGCCGGGTGGATTGGAAGGAATTGAAAGGGATTAGAAGGTAAATCCTAGGATTGGCCGGGGGTGCCAAACCGACTCGGGATTCTAATCCCGTGATATAGCAATCCGAGCAATCCAATGACATCACCATCTTTACCTTAAAATCCATCCAATCCACCCTAATCCCATTCAATTTTGCCTTGAACATGTTTAGTTCGACGTATTGGAAGGATTGGAATATGCAATCCTGGGATTGGACGATCTAATCCCAAGATATAGCATTCCCAATGATCTTGCAACAATCTACTGATGCAGCCATCATTACCTTGAAAGTGATGCCATTTAATACCATTCAATCCCTTCCAATCCGCCGGGCCAAACAGGCCCTAAGCATACCGACTAAACTCTGCCGTGTCCACTGTTACTTGTGTATTTTATACACTTAGTCCATCCATTTTATCAGATAATTTCAGGTCTTGATCCCACAAATGAAACAAATCCATAGCTCAATTGGACCACACCACAATAAAAAGTGCGAATTGAACCTAAAATTCTTAGGCACCACAAAAATTTTTGATCAATCTCATATTTGTTTTTTCCCTTCATCCATGTCTTCTTGATCTTATGAACAGATTTGATGACAAATAAACATCACTGTGGGCCCTAAGAAGATTTCAATGTTGGAAATCACTATTATGACTGTTTCCTTATAGTGTGGTCCAGTTGAGATTTGGATATGATTCAATGCTGGGATTGACCCCTAAAATGAGTTGAAAAAACGGGTGAACAGCGTGGATAAATCAAATACAATCAAGGTGAAGGTGGGCCCAAAAAACTTTACTCAATACGATGAAGCATATTGAGTTAGTCTTAGTGGGATCTTTGGTGCGTTCCAACGGAGAAAACGGAAAGAAGTGTTTCGCGCTTGGGGACGCGGATTGCGTCCTACCCCCTTAATCATTTTTCTCGGATCATTTTAAGGTATGATGCAAAATATTAGGCAGGAACAAGTCTTAAGTGAGTTTTTCTCGGATCATTTTAAGAGGGTTTTTCCACATTAAATTCAAAGTGTTTATGATTGGACTTGATTATGTGATTGGAATACTTTGTTTGATTCATATGTATGCTTTCGCAGTCCCCCAACACTAATGTGCCCCATATGGATTATACATGGTTAGGATCATGTAACAATGGGCCTGTTGTTAAGATCATCTAACAGTGACCCCCATGTGGAAATACCCATGGTTATGATAGGCTAATGATGGGACTCATCTAGCTTGTCAACACCCATCCAACCAAGACCCACACAAATCTAATACTTGTAGGAGTATACCCACATCTTGCATGAATACTAGCATGAGGTAATTCACATATAGTGTATAATGATCCGACAACGAGCGGTCCTGTCTAGAGCTAGCCAAACTCATTCCTTAGCCTTAATCGAAGTTCAAGGATGCCCTATTGGTACCAACTCGGGTTCCACTGGGAACTCTTCCTAAGAATTTAAGGGATGTCTCAATCCTTGAGTTGTTTGTTGTCCTCATAATGATTATACATCATTCATATAATCACCATAATACAAGACAATTGTATACTTAATAGATATGAACAGATTATCAGAATTAATCAAATATAAGTATGTAATGTTATACAATGCAGGCGGGATAAATTTTATCTATGAAAGTGACTACTTATCCATAGCATCCATTCCTTTTTAAAAAATAAAAAATAAAAATACAAAAATAACATCATTTTTATATAGATCTAATTATTAAACTTGGGTCTACATTCATTAGAAAGATTTCCTTTTTGAGTAATAAATAGAATTCAAGCATCAAGTTAAATCTTTTTTTTTTTTTTTTACTGTCTTCTCTAACTTATGGTACTTGCAAAAGCAATTAATAATAATAATAATCTAAGATTGTTAAATTAATCTATTGATCATCCAATTAAGTTCTAGACTGCTCGTTAGTGGGCCACTATAAACGCGACATTATACAAACACGTTTGTCTTAACGGGCTTGACATCCATCACGGGACATTGAGCCGATATCATGTCTTGAATTGCTCAACTTGGACTCGCAAGGCCGGTGCATGAGATATGTAAATATTCCTAAAATTAATAAAGAACTTTAGTTAGTTGTCTGTATCTACTCGTAAACAAAGTTGTGGCTTTCATACTGTTAGATCATGACCAAATTTAGGACAATAACCTAAGTTAATACCATGCACATATCTTTATAGCTGAAGCTTGGATCGACCGTCGAACTGACCTTTGATCATACCCATTGATTGACGCATCCAAATGGCACATTGATTGTATTCATATGCAGATCATCATTAGGGACAACTATTCTATGGTGGATATCGACCCCTATACCCCACAGTAGACCTCAAAAGCTAGAAACACACCCCTAAGGTTAGTATAGTAAAAATCTAACCCTTATTTCCATTTACACCAAATCTGGTGCTATAAATAGGGATTTTGGGGGCATCCCTTAGCCCCATCCGATTTTGCCCTTCAATAAGAGAAAAATGGAGAGAGGGAGAGAGAGAAAGAGAAGAAATGAGAAGATAGAAAGCTTGAAAGAGTGAGTGTTGGTGCACCTCCACCCTCTCATCATCCCTCTAGCCGTCTCACAGTAATCGAAGCCATTGTAATATAGGGTTTCAATAGTGGTTTGCCCCTAATCTCACAAGCTTGTATGCCCGTTTTGGTTTTTTAATGATTTTCTCTAAAACCCTAACCCTAAGAGTACCGTGAATCAGGTGAATCGTCATAAGGTGCAAACCATTATCTCAAGGTTATCGGTCCTTAAAGGTCTCAATCAATGATTAGTTGCTTGTAAATGAATTTGTGCATACTAGTATATTCACATTTTAATTTAGCTATAATCTATGCTATTAGTTAGACATTGATGCTCATGTGTTTGATGAAATGTCCAAGTGGTGGAATGTGTTGCTTTGTCGATGCTCGCATGCTTGATTTAATGCTAAAGAGATTTCACTACTCTATGCATGCTCATATATTTGATTTAATGCTTTAGTGAACGTATTACCTAATAGATGCTCACATGTTCGATGAAATGCCTAAGTGGTTGTATAGTAGAACCTATTTATGATTGCATGACATAGTGTTTAGTCTGTAACGATACTTATGATTGCTATGATGTTGGGTCAGTTGGCTAACTGCCAAAACTAAGGAGGTGGCCCAAGTTAGGTTGGCCACCCCAGACTTGTTCAGTTGACCCGGGTAGAACATGGAAGACCGACAGTAGCTGAACTACATAAGATGCTCACACCTAATGGCAGTTGAGCTGGAGTTCCTCAAGTCGATCGAACTAGTCTAGGAGTCGACTGACCGCTTATGTTTGTGATGTATGATAATATGACTAGAATCTTGGATACCCTATTCCCATTGAATGAGTCTACTTATAACCGTTAGTGGTATGATCCACAAGACTCATGGGCTGGGCATGGTGGTATGGGACACCGTGTTTGAGCTATCAATATACGTTGGGGTGACGAGCCTCCTCGTAGTAACCAATGAACAATCAATAAGGCAATGAGTCTATTACATCAAACTAGAATGATGCTGCGATTTCCCTACAATTGCGTTGGGGGACGACTCTTATATCAATTGTGGGCGTCTTCCACATGTCGATGGGGTGCCTAACCCTGTGTGTCTGGGCTGCATCATCCGAGTCCTTTGTGATTGGTCAGGCCATTGTTAGTCCCTCATTGGTTGGGGAGTTGTCGCTTAGGTGATCAACACATAAACGGATCAAGGGACACAGGTAATGAGCCGATACGGTCACCCTGAGCTTCGTGATCCAGTCGAGACCACGATAAAATGAGAGTACCCTAGCTTCCCCAATATGTTGGATGAATGAAACTTAATAATTACTCGGTTAACATATGCATCAACCGCATTGTATTAGATATGATATTGCGATTGGGCGGTAGAGTCGCTTGTGAGGAAGTGTTGGCATATATGACATAAGCGTTGAAGTCGCTTATGAGGGAGTACTGGTTGGAAAGGACATGCATCATGTCATAACTTCATACATGCATTTAATAAGAGTACTTAGGAAGTAATCGATTTCTTATTTTATCATTACTTGTGTGATTGTGTTGATAACATGTCACACCCCGAAATTCGGGTACCTAAATAAGGTATTCAGGACCCGAATCCCAAGGTGTGAATTATGATATGATGACATTTATTACATTCTAGCTGATTCAACCAATATTCAACATAATCTAAAGAAAATACAACTAAATATTTATTAAACTCAACTCTTTAATAGTTGTTCATTTCTACATCGAAATTTAAATATAAACTAAACCTAATTAACAAGAAAACTGAATTGAAATAAAACTAAACAAATTTTCTAGAAAATAACATTAATAGTAGAGACCCTACTTTTTTCGTAGTATTCCAAATTTCTCTTCACTGTACATTTTATTTTAGTAGGATGAGCATAATGACCCAAGAGGGTCATTTCTTACCCAAAATTCAATATGTTCGAGTAATATTACTTTTATAACAATGAAGGAAAAATAAATACATATAACAATGAATGTAACAAAAGAAAATGCAATGCATGTAATATTTCCATGAATACTTGTAACATTTAAATTATTTCTTACAACACCGTACCCAAGTGGATGGTCACGTTGCATTAACGCCCACGCACTGGTACCTCCCTGGTGAGGGACCCATTTACACGTTAGTGGTCGACCATCGCTCCTGGGTTGTACATTAGACGTATGTCCATGCACACAATTGTACTCATACGCCGTACACAAAGAAGACTCCAATGGATCCAGTGGGTTCTAGGGTCTTTCACCCAAGGGACACAATTGCCCTACTTGCTGGCTTTAGGGTCTCTCACCCAAGGGACACGATCGCCCTACTTGCTGATACAATTATACATATCTTTTTACAATTTAAATAATCAATAAATGAACATGAATAACATGAACAATTTTAATATCAACAAAAATAAAAATTAACAATTTAATAAACCCAATTCTACACTATAATGCAAGTTCTGAACGATATGCATAATTTTGTTAAAATATCAGGTTCTACATGAGCTCCACCCTTGAGAAATAAATCTCACATTGAGAAGATGGGGCCTACTAAAATTCATAGTTATTTCACATTCTCAGCTCAAATTTTTGGTGGTCCACCATTAAAAGTTGGTTCATCAATTTGGACGATTAAATTTACCGTACAAGCATTTCATGATGGACGGTTGAGGAGTCACCACCATATTAAGAATGGCAGTAGACTATCATGATAGTGTTATTTAATAAAGAGGCAGAGTGTGGAAATAAATCCATACAACAAACTGAGTATTTGGTGTCACTCAAATTAATAATTTAGAAATGCAGGTATATGTGAATCTTTACTCTACAGAATCTAAAGGGTTATGACCATTTGCACAATCCAAAGCTGTTGGTTCATTTCTAGAATTCATACAGCAACTCCAATGCTCCACCATTCATTTCTTCATAAAAAAAAAATGGGAAAGCTACTCGCGCAAGTAGGATTTGAATCCTACTCGTATGTCACGTGTCACACGAGCCACGTGTGTGATATCTAATCCGTTCATCTGAGAGGTCATATTTTCTATGTTCCCTTAACTAAAAATTTGAACGTTAAACTAATTAAGTGGACCATACTTGTAAGTTGAATAAGGAACATTGTTAGCCTTCATTCATTCATGGTGTGCCTAAGAAAAATAGACAGACTGTGCTCTTTTTATTTATTATTATATATATTTTTTTGCTATTTGGGCACGTCAAAGATGTGGATTACATAGTAGATTTTCAGACTTACACACGTGTGTTATGTTCCGCATGTAGCGACGAGTAAGATTGTAGTCATACTGGCATATCTCGTACTAACAGAGTCCCTTAAAATAAAAAGATCTCTAGTACAATCGGTTGGAAACATTACGGTCCATCAAGTAAATAACTTCTAACCTTTAATATATATGAAAAATCTAACCCATTCACTAGGTTTATTGAACAATTAGGAACACTTACAAAAAAATACACTTACATTCACTCATTAAATGAATAATACCATTTATCAACAGTTATAAGTTATTTTCTATTTTTGAGGATACCCTGACTAGTATGTAGGAATAATTTTTCATATATGTAATCTTCATGTTGTTTAGATGTATTGGAAGGGTTGAAATTTGTATAAACTTAGTATGTCATAAATCTATTGGTGGGTGGACCGTGACTTGTGGTCCAACTTAATGGACTTGAAACATTCTCCATTAAAGTAGGTTCTCATGGTGCATCCTCTGACATCTCATAAGGAGTTATTTGGTACTCTGGCAGAGTATGACGATTGACACGCATGCACTCTGAAATTTGTAATTGTGGCACATGATAACACAAATACTTTTATAAATTAATTTATAACTTTAGATAAATTGTTTATTTATTTATTTATTTTTTAAAAAACTTATATCAGAGTTTAAATTAGTATGAATTGAAAGTTTAATTTAACATCGAGTTAAGATTTTGATTTAAATAATTTAATAATCATCTAGATTAAATCATATAAAACCTTAAATACTTAAATTTAGACTTATAACAATTTAATTTGATCAAAAGGGATTTTAAAACTTCTAAATCAGAATACAAATTTAGTAAAATTATTTATCTATTTATTATATATATATATAATATGTATATTCTTAATTTAGAATAAATTTAATTAGTATTTATTCTAATAAACTAATTTAGATTAATTACTCTAACTTAGATTTATGGTATAAATCTTAACACTTAATTTCGGAAATAAAAGATATTATGATCTAATCTACAAGTTAAGTAGATTCAGTAATTACTAAAATTCAGAAAAACAGATATCATGTATAAATGAATTTGGAAATATTTATTAAAGTCATTATAGATAATTTCAGAAATATATAAAATCAGAAAATTCATAGTGGAGGAGAATTACCCACATAATAATCACTACAATAATATTCCTATTAAAATCTTTGGAAAAATAAAAATAATAATTAACTGAAAATATTAAATTTCGAGATAAGATCACCTACCTCAAAGTTGATGATCCGGCCCCGCACAAATCTCTCTCTCTTGATCTCTAGGTTCTCACACTCCCTCTTTGATAAGATTGTAACTTTGCTAATATCTTTTCTTCCTTTTTAATGGATGTGAGGAACGATGCAGAAGAGTGGGGAACGTGGGAAGTTTTGTTTCGTGGGAGGTTTCGGCAGCCATTACCGCACAAAAAGGGGAAAATAGTTTAGTCGTGCGGAAAGTATAAAATGTTATTTTTTATTTTATTATTATTATTTTTTAATATGGTGGGTCCCGCTAATGATAATATAAATCTAATCCATCCATCATCTCAGTCAAGCCAAGAGAAAATGTAAGGCCAAAAATGAGGCTGATCCAAAACTCAGGTGGGCCACACAGAAGCGGATGGTGGAGTTAGTTTCCACAAAAAAAGTGGGTTGTTACATAACATGCGTGGAACCACTGAGTTAGCTACTCACTTCTACCTGGGATGGTATTTTAAAATATCAACTAGGCATTGTTGTTGATGCAGGTTTTATCGAGGCATCCGGCAGGTAGGCTTGGATTGGCTTGATCTTTTGTTGTGATGTTTTGGGAGTGTTGGACGAAACTGGAAGACCTTCTATTTATTTAATTTTGTGCTTGTATATGTTGGAGTCCTCGATTGAGTATGCTCCGTATGTTGATTTTGATGTATGTTCATTATAGCTTATATAATCTTCATTTTGGGCGATCACCACTGTTATAGGAAGATCCGAGCCGATGACAATCGGAGAGATAGACGATCCACTAGTCCGGGTGGAGAGTCCGAGCCTCGGCATAATACTAGGAAGGAGGGTTAAGATGGGTGAAGCTCCCATTCATGACTGCCTTCTTTCCAAGGGCAGTCGGAAGGGAAAACATTTAAGCCGCACGATCAACCCTGAACGAACTTCCATCATAATACCGAGGATGACCAGCTGCATTACTTACGAACGGACCAAGGTTCGGCTCGGGATTGGCACAGTCAATCCTCAGCTCGGAGCGATGCCGTCGTCCTCGATCTAGCCGAGCCGAGGTATCTCCGAGGATAAAGGTTACGCGCACTAAGTGGGGAAACTACCATGTATGGACGTGTCCTATTATCTCGTCCGTAGATACGCACGCCGTAACATATGATCTCCGGATTCTAGGCAGTATCTCCATGATCTGTAAATCACACTGATCGTGCCGAGATTATCGAATGCGAATCAAGCGATGAAGAGGTATAAATATCACATCGTCCCATGAGAACAGGTACGCAACATCTGGCACTCTCACTTTCCTCCCCAATTTAGACCCAGATTCCATTGTCTTGACTTAGGCATCGGAGGGTCCCCCGACTTAGCCAGGGTCTCCATTGCTCACGGTTTATGTGCAGGGAACCAGGTCCTTCATCTATTCGGAATATGTGAAGAGGGGAAGAGGGCTGACCAGATTTTGACCTCAACATTTTTGGCGCCGTTTGTGGGAAACTGATACAAAAAGTCAGGTTCCTGTTCTTGAAAGCTATGGCCAGAGGGAAGAAGAAGGCAATGGTGGTGGAACCGGAGCAGACCCGCTCTTCGTCATCACTTCATGCGGAATCTGCTCTGGGCCCTTCCCAACGATCTCGTAATCGTTCCAACAAATACCGCGCCTTGCAAGGTGAAGTGCAGGCCTTACGCGATGAGGTGGAACGGATGAGGAAGGAGTGCGAGTCCCAGCAACAACCCGAGCGGAGAAGTCCAGAAGCTGTCGGGCCAGTCGTTCAAGCCCATTCAGTGACAAGGCGTGGGACATCTCCGCAGCGATCTACCCGAGCACCAGTTTCGGCTCAAAATCCTCCCCTAGCTCCAGTGCGAGCCCATACCAGGAACGCGACGACTCAGGCCCCGACGGATGTCCCAGCCGCCTTGGCTCTGGCTCCAACGGACCTTCGTCACACCTTGGAGAGGAGAAGGGAAAGGAGAACGCCCGAGCCGGAGAACACTCGGGAGGTAGTGGCGGAAAACAGGGATCCCTGGGAGTCACGATTCACAGACCTGACTAACCAAGTTCTGATGTTACGGAAGCAACAGCAGCCATCATCTACCCCGACTGCTGTTGAAGCCATGATGGAAGAGACCGAGCCTCCGTTCACCTCAGAAATCATGAACGAAGTGATGCCTCAGAGATTTCGGATTCCTCCTGTCATCCAGTACTCCGGGTCGGGCGACCCATCCGAACACGTGGAAGCTTATCGTTCGTGGATGCAGATACAGACTGCAATTGATGCAATGATGTGCAGAGGATTCTCGATTACTTTGGTCGGATCCGCTCGGAGTTGGTATCGACAACTCAAGCCTAGATCCATATCTTCATTCGAAGAACTGGCTCGGTCATTCCTTACCCAGTTCATAAGCGGTAAGAGAAGCCGGAAACCTAATACCCACCTGCTTACCATCAAACAAGGTCCGAAAGAGTCCTTGAAGGATTACATTGCTCGATTCAACGAGGAAGCATTGCAGGTGGAAGACTATGACGACAAGATGGCTCTCGCCGCAGTATGTAGCGGCTTGAGGGAAGGAAGGTTCGCCTTCTCTATAGGAAAGAACCCGACGAGGACGTTAGCCGAGCTTATTGCTAGAGCCCAGAAATATGTCCACGCCGAAGAGTTCTCTGCTACTCGCAAGAACATCCAAATAACCGAGCCGAACGGGAAAGGAAAGAGGCCAAGGAACGAGGAACCCCAAGCCCCGAGAAAAAACTCGGATGATCACTCTTCTCGTGATCGCCGACCGAGCAGGAAGCCAGAAGGGAGATTCCGTTCCTACACACCTCTCAACACTACCGCCGAGTAGATCTTGCTGGATATCCGCAGCGAGAAACTTCTCAACTGGCCAGTCTGCATGCGGGCATACCTGGAACTTCGCGACAGGCGTAAGTATTGCCGCTTCCATCGAGATCATGGCCACAATACCGATGAGTGTGTGGATCTCAAGGATGAGATTGAATCCCTCATTCGGAAGGGACACTTACGTCGGTACACCAAGCAAGAGAAAACTACTCGGAAAGAGGAGCGAGTACGAAAGCGCCTCAAAAATCCACCCAAAGAACCTGTGGAGATCTACATCATCTTCGGAGGTACATCAGGCGGAGGAGACTCAAACAGAGCCCGAAAAGCTCATTCCCGAAGAAGCCCAGAGCATTACATCAATCTTACCGAGCGGCCTAACAAAGAACCACGAGTCAGTCCCTGTAGCATCACCTTCACGGAAGATGACGCTCGGGGGATCCAACATCCACACGATGACGCCTTGGTGGTCACTATGACCATAGCCAATCATAAGGTGTACCGGGTTCTCGTTGACACTGGAAGTTCAGCCGACGTGATCTACTCTAAGGCCTTCGGAAGGATAGAGATTCCACGGTCTCGTCTCAGGCCTGTGAAGACCCCCTTACACGGCTTTGTCGGAGAGAGAGTAATCTCTGAAGGAGCTATTTCCCTCCTAGTGACTGCGGGAGAGGGGCAACATCAAGTCACCTTGATGGTGGACTTCCTTGTTGTCAATGTACCATCAGTACATAATGTGATTATGTGCAGGCCCTCTCTCAATGCAATGCGGACGGTCGTGTCTACTTATCACCTAATGATGAAATTTCCCGCCGAAGGCGGAACAGGTTACCTCCAAGGCGATCAACGCGAGGCTCGAAGATGTTATGCCATTGCGGTTCAAAAAGGGTCTGTAAAGCAAACACTCACTGTCAACATCTTGGACCCGCGCGGACCTACCGAGAATAAGCCGCTTGAAGATCTAGAGAAGGTACCGCTTGACGAAGCCGATCCTAGTAAGACGGTTCAGTTCGGAACATCGCTCAGGCCTGAGCAACGCTCTGAGCTGTTAACTTTCCTGCGACGACACATGGACGTATTCGCCTGGTCGCACGCGGATATGCCAGGAATCTCTCCAGATGTTTTGGTCCATCCGCTGAACGTGGATCCCGACCACAAGCCTGTGAAGCAAAAGAGGAGACCGTTTGATGCCGAGCAATGTGAAGCCATTACGGAAGAAGTCACAGTCCTGTCGGACGCCAGCTTCATAGAAGAAGTATATTATCAAGAATGGATCGCAAACGTGGTGTTGGTTAAGAAGGCAAATGGCAAATGGAGAGTTTGCGTGGACTACTCAGACCTGAACAAAGCATGTCCGAAAGACAGTTTCCCATTGCCTCGGATCGATCAATTAGTAGACAGTACAGCAGGACACGAACTACTTTCCTTCCTGGATGCCTACTCTAGTTACAATCAGATCGCGATGCATCCCCCAGATAGGCAGAAGACTACCTTTGTCACGGACAGGGGGCTCTACTGTTACCGGATCATGCCATTTGGCCTGAAAAACGCTAGGGCCACATACCAGAAGCTAGTCAACCAGATGTTCGCAAGATAGATTGGGCGCACGATGGAAGTTTACGTCGATGACATGTTGGTAAAAAGCGTCAAGGCATCCGATCACTTGGCGGACCTCAGAGAAACTTTCGCAGTCCTCCAAGAATATCAAATGAAGCTGAACCCAGCCAAGTGCGCTTTCGGAGTCAGTTCAGGAAGATTCCTTGGATTCCAAGTCAGCCAGAGAGGCATCGAAGCCAACCCCGATAAGATTAAAGCACTCCTCGACATGAGTTCGCCTCGGACTGTCAAGGAAATACAATGCCTCACTGGTCGGGTAGCAGCGCTCGGACGCTTCATATCCCGAGCCACTGATAAATGCCTCCCCTTCTTTCAGCAATTGAAGGGTCATAAG
Organism: Magnolia changhungtana; assembly: GCA_030180095.1. Classification (NCBI taxonomy): domain Eukaryota; kingdom Viridiplantae; phylum Streptophyta; class Magnoliopsida; order Magnoliales; family Magnoliaceae; genus Magnolia; species Magnolia changhungtana. Next base: position 11,670,736 of record JASAUF010000662.1, read on the forward strand.
AAGGCCGAGTGGACGCCGGAATGTGAGCAAGCTTTCCAGCAGTTGAAACAATATCTGGGCTCACCACCTCTGCTATCAAAACCGGAAGAAGGCGAATCTTTGTTCCTGTACCTCGCAGTCTCAGCTTCAGCAGTTAGCTCGGCCCTGATAAGGGAAGTGGGGAATAAACAGCATCCAGTATACTATGTGAGCAAAGCCATGGTACCAGCAGAAACGAGATACCCCACTCTGGAGAAACTCCATTCTCTCTTTCCTATGGGTCGGAGGCAATAGTGCCCGTTGAAGTCGGCCTCCCTACGGCTCGGGTGGAAAATTACTGTAAGAATCAAAATGCCGAGCAAATCGCAGCCAATTTGGATCTTCTTGAAGAAATTCGAGAAGTTTCGAAGCTCCGAGCCGCTGCCCAACATCAACAAGTAGCCAGATTCTACAATTCTAAAGTGAAGGTTAGACGATTTCGGCCAAGGGATTTGGTTCTTTGACGAGTCTTTCAGAACACGGCCGAGCCGGGAACCGGAGCACTCGGACCTAACTGGGAAGGACCATACCGAGTGGTCCGATCGACTAAGTCCGGATCCTACCACTTGGAGGATCTCGAAAGCCGGCAACTCCCCCACCCGTGGAATGCTGAGCATCTGAAAGTTTACTATCCTTAATGAGGCGCTCCGAGCAGCCTATTGATCTTTGAGGTTGTTCAATAAATGTACGTCCCCGAGCGACAAGCCTTTAAGGCTACGAATAAAAACACATCTGAACGGCTTATTCTTGTCATCTACAAAGATTAAACGAACTAAATTCTACGAAGGCATCTCCTCCTAACCGAGGAGAAAAAGTCACGATGCGATCTGACTCCCTAGTAAGGAAGTCGGACCAATTTCTACAAAGGCATCCCCCCTTAACCAGGAGGGCAAAGCCAATGGGTAACCCGACTCCCCAGTAAGGGAATCGGCCCCACCTACGCGGAAGGCCCTTCGCTGAAAGCGAAACGAGTTGATCCTTTTAAGGATCAAACCGAGGCCCAAACAACATTCAAACGAATCAAGGACTCAATTCGACTGCATAATCGAGTAAGCAAGTACATCAGCCATACGAAAGGACGACCGATAAAAAAGGGAGGTGATCCAAAATTGGTTCTGTCATTAAATGCTCTAAATGCGAAGGACATACTAAAAAAGAAGAAGAAAAAACAACAAAGTACAAATAAAAGAAGCGGAGTCTTCAAGGGGCCGGAGGAGCTTGGGAACCGGGGGCTTGATCCTGGTTGGTCGCCTCGACAGCAGTATCAGCAGGGTCCTTAGGCAGGAGGGGATCAAGGTCAAGGTCCGGGTACAACTTCTGGACCTCGATAAGGCACTCGTCAAAGCCACGGTCATAAAACTTGGCGGCCTCGTCATTCCTCTCCTTCGAGGTCTTGTACGAATCTATTGCCACAGCAACTGCCGCTGCCAAGGAGGCCTCGGCCCTCTGAATCTCCAGAGCTGTGACAACGGCCCTGTTTTTCTCTTCTGCAGCTTCGGCCTTGATCTTCTCCTGGTCCTCGCTCAATCGGACAGTCTCCTCGGCCAAGGTGTCAGCGCGGGCCCTGACATGATCCAGCTCGGCTACTGCTGCATCACGTTGTGCCTCTAGGTCCTTCGCGACCCTTTGAAGCTGAAGCAGTTCAGATCTGCTGCTCTCAAGCTGATGACACAGATCACTCCGCTCCAGCTGAAGGATAGAAACCTTGTCCCGTAAGACTCCCGCTTCCGCCTTGACAACCTCCGTCTCCGCCCGGAGGGCTCTTACCTCGCTCCTGAGGGTTTCGACCTCAGCGTCAATTTTCCGATGCTCTCGGACCCTCTCCCAGCATAAGAGGATCCTCGGAACAGACTGATCCAAGGCAAGAAAATGAGGAAAAAATAATAATACAAAAACGGCTACAACTTTTTCAAGGGAAGAGGCAGGAAGTACCTGATAGAAGACTCCAGCCAAGTCTTCCAAGAAGCAGTCGTCCGGTTTATCAAGAAGGCGCGAAATAGATTCCTCCGTAACATGTTTCGTCGCCCAGTCTGTCAAACAAGACATGTGATAACCTGGCTCGAACCTGCCTCTGCTCGTGCCAACCTGAGCCGAGCCCGTCGCCTCCTCAGCTCCCGTCCGACTACCAGCCGAGGGCTGAGCCTCACCCTCGGCATCGCGTACAGCCTCCCCCTCATTACCTGGTTGGGTAATCATGGCATCGGCCATCCAAACGGCTTCCTCCCTCTCGGAAGATGATGTAACGGCTATCAATGGAGGATTGAACCGTGCTCCCTCGGTGGGGGGAACGGCGATGGATGGAGGGGGGGTTGCCCCTGTTGCCGAAGCGGGGGCGAGGTTAGGGCCGCCCAAAGGTACGACCATATCAACACCTAATAGGGGCACCGTGGCTGCACCCGGTAGTATTGGAATTGGGGACATAATTGCAGATACAGATGGTCCCTCAACCGAGGGTGCTGCGGCAGGAAATGGAGCTGTATCCCGAACCAAGATGTTTGGGATAGGGGGGGAGGTGCCGCCCTCCGAGCCGCGACCCCTGAAGCAGAACCTGAAGGACGAACTCCTTGAACGACCTTTTTCCTCCGAACTACCTTCGCCAGGGGCTCGGCTCTCAGCATCTCCTCTGCAGTCAGCGCAGCTTTCCTCCTCCGAGAACCAGATGCCTCGGCCATGCCTGTACGGGAGAATAATAAGAATAGCGTTACCTCGGATCAATAAAAATACACTGGCTGAAAACAAGGACACTCACTGAGCGAAGTAGGGAGCGGCCTCGTCTTGCAAAGCCCCGATCGGTGAAGGTTCGCAGCCGTGATCAGATCTAACCAGCAGCGACGCTCCTCCGAATATGTCCTCGCTTTGGCTATCTGGTTCCTTTGGTCCGAGGTGATGAAGGGCACGCCCCTCGCGAAACCTGCAAAACAAAAAGCAATTCTTTTCTAAGCATAGCTGAAGCAAAATGCGATATAAAAAAAAAGAAAAAAAAAATTTCGGTCCGACCTGGCATCGTGAAGCGGGTGGGGACCCGAGTCGAAAGAGCCCCAATCTCCGCTGCCGGCGCCTCCCATTCGCCCGCGGCCCAAAACCACTTGTTCTTCCAGTCCTTATTCGAGGACGGAAGACCCAAGACGAGCCCTGACCCCTTGCTACCTCTGGTCGCGAAATAGTACCATGGATCTTTGCCTTCGTGCTTGACCAGGTACAGGCTCATCAGCTCGGCGGATGTCAACTCCGAGTTCCCGACTTGTTGCCAGATGATGTAAGCGTAAATCAGCACCCTCCAAGCATTAGGGGCAAGTTGCCCAGGCGCAAGCCCTAAGTAAGTGGTCAGAGCTCGGATGAAGGGGTGCATCGGGAGGCGGAGCCCGCATAAAAATATAGCTATCTCCCCGACCGCGGGATTGCCAGCAGCATCGGTGGGCTCGGGGGCTCTGATCCGAACGGAGCGTGGTATGTCAAACTCCATACGGATCCATTCAATTTGGGACTCTGTTATTACGGAGCCCCCTGGAACCAATTCCGACGCCCGTCCGCCAGGAGGCATCTCTGGAACATCAGCGACTGCGGCTCTGGGGGCTCGTGTTGTCCTTTTCTTGCTGGCCTTCTTGCTGACCTGGCGAGTCCGAGTCATCGCCACCGTCTGCTTCTGGGGCCGGGGATATAAAGGCACAGCCTCGAAGGGACCTTCAGAGGCCTCTCTTCCATTATCGGAACTCCCCAACTCGGAGTCATCATTGTAGCCTCTAGCTGATTCCATATCGGAAGACATCTCGAAACAGTGGTGTTGAGAATCGAACTCACCAGACAATCGCCGGAGATTGCTTTAGCGAGTTTAAAAACTATGTCGGAAATCACTTCTGCCAGAAATCGCCTTCACCGGAAATTGCCTCCTCCGATAGACAAATGCAAACGATGGAAGCTGAATGAAGACCCCAGATGGACCTTTTATAGACTGAGGAAACTTCGCATTAAATGGCTTGCAATAATGGCTGCTTCGGAATCATTGCAGGCCGACTCCGATTCCGACGTGGCGTCATATTATTGGTTCAAGGCCTGCCAAAGGTAGCGCCATCTGCCTCGATTGTTGTGCATGAAATAATCAACACGATGCCCGAGCGCAGAAAAGAGTGCTCGACACGACGCCCCGAGTGCACGTGGCGATCGTTCACAGGTTGGTGACGATTCAGAATCCTAACCGTCGCCACGTGTTCGCTCACAGTTAGCCCGAAGTCGCTAAATCCCGAGGACGTGATGTTTCACATGAGAACCATAAATGCACCGAAGAGCCGAGGTGACTGATCTTCCGATTAATTACTCTCCGAGCTCGTGAATGACCTCAGAGAGTAGGGGGCTTCTGTTATAGGAAGATCCGAGCCGATGACAATCAGAGAGATAGATGATCCACTAGTCCGGGTGGAGAGTCCGAGCCTCGGCATAATGCTAGGAAGGAGGGTTAAGATGGGCGAAGCTCCCATTCTTGACCGTCTTCTTTCCAAGGGCAGTCGGAAGGGAAAACATTTAAGCCGCACGATCAACCTTGAACGAACTTCCATCATAATACCGAGGATGACCAGCTGCATTACTTACGAACGGACCAAGGTTCGGCTCGGGATTGGCACAGTCAATCCTCAGCTCGGAGCGATGCCGTCGTCCTCGATCTAGCCGAGCCGAGGTATCTCCGAGGATAAAGGTTACGCGCACTAAGTGGGGAAACTGCCATGTATGGACGTGTCCTATTATCTCATCCGTAGATATGCACGCCGTAACACATGATCTCTGGATTTTGGGCAGTATCTCCATGATCTGTAAATCACACTGATCGTGCCGAGATTATCGAATGCGAATCAAGCGATGAAGAGGTATAAATATCACATCATCCCATGAGAACAGGTACGCAACATCTGGCACTCTCCCTTTCCTCTCCAATTTAGACCCAGATTCCATTGTCCTGACTTAGGCATCGGAGGGTCCCCCGGCTTAGCCAGGGTCTCCATTGCTCACGGTTTATGTGCAGGGAACCAGGTCCTTCATCTATTCGGAATATGTGAAGAGGGGAAGAGGGCTGACCAGATTTTGACCTCAACAACCACTATTGTAATTGTATTTTTTTTTTTTACTGTTAGCCTTATATTTCTAGATTTTTCATTATCTTTACATCGTTTTAAATTTGCTAAGTTGAATTTCGTTACTCTGATTATTTGTGTGTGGAATGAATGTGAATTTGAACAAGGTCACACGTACATTTTCATTTTGTTTACACCCAGAAACTCGTGACCGGGGTCTCTATACTAGGATACCGATTTTGTACGCGTGATATGTATTTATTGTTAAATCCTACTTCTGTCAAGAACTAGGTGATTTACATTAGATCACCATAGTAAATGACTGTGATTAAGTGAAAGATGTCCCCTTATTCGAATTAAAATGGCCCTATAGGGGAGCATTTACATGTAAGAGTGAAATTCTGAGTTTCAGTCACTAATAACATTTCAGGGATCTTCCTGATTAAGAGCTTTCAGATATATAAAGGAAAATGTTGTGTATCCATAAAGCCCACATGAAGAATCCTAAAGGATTTAGAAGCCCAGCAAGGGGCTTTCACCGCCTCAAGAATGCTATAAAAGGAACACATGAATAATAGCTCGAGGCCCCACGCCAAACACATCTATTTACATGTTTACTTGACATTTATGTCTATTTTACTTCTCCTAGCTTAGTTCACTACTACCCAATGGCTCCAGTTGCAGTACGTTTATATTAGGAGTAGATTAAATATTTGCAACATTAGGTTACTAGATCCTCATGTCCATTTGAGTTCTTTTTTTCTTTTTTTTTTTCTTGTAAGGACCTGTTTTTTTTTTTTTTTTTTTTAAAGCTCAAAATTTCATTGATCGACAAAATTAATTACATTCGGGTTTCCGCAGGAGAAAAAGGACCTGCAGAGAACCTATCATGAGAAGCCCAAAGCCTAACAGAGCAAAAACAAGACATCAGGGGTAGCCCCCGACCTGACTGGAATTCCTTATAGTCCCTAAGCCAACTCTATCAAGGAAGATGAGCCCTTTGACCTGGTGGGGAAGCGCGGATGGGTCCTCATACAGAACAGAGGATTGGTTAGCGCTACCCAAGTTGGCCAAAGCATCCGCTGGAGCGTTTCTTCGTGTCCATTTGAGTTCTGATTTATTTGTTCATATATACCCCAGTCATATCTTACTGACCATTGGCCTCGATCGTCTATTCCAATAGGCGCATTAAGTATTTATCTTACTTCTCACTTTAATAAGAGTGTAAAGCACAATGGTTGTAACATGGCCGACATATTAATAAAGATCGATTTTGTCTATGTTAGCTTTTATTCTTTTATGTGCAGATTTTCTACTCTGATAGAGGAATACTATGTTAAAGCACTTATGAAATAAAAAGTCCTTAGACTAGCCGATTCCATAATCATCAGTATAAGGCAAAAAGAACTCATTCATGAGAGCTAACCTTTTCCCTTGCTCAAATCGCTTGAGTAGAACGCACATTAAATCAATCAGTTAGTGGTCGAGAAGACTCTGGGTCCAGATCCAATCTTCAATCTGTCCATCTCGACATAGGGGTACCAACCAATTCAGTCAATATCCTTGAGTTAAGTAAACTCTGACATACCTGTGCAATCATACACGCACATGTACTACTAATCTAGGCCCTCGATCACATGTATGGCATTGACTAGTTGAATTGAGAGCAACACAATTTTTATTTTTATTTTTAAATATCGGGCATTAAATCACCTTTGTTTCTGTCGGTGTGGCTCACTTGAGATTTGGCTCTCTTCATTCAAGGGATCATGCCCTAAACGCGCGCACGCACAACACACACACACACACACACATATATATATATATATATATATAGAGAGAGAGAGAGAGAGCATGCATGTTATCGTGTGCCCACATACACAAATTCACTGACTTGTGGTTCTACACCGCAGATATGGGTGCAAGCACAATATTATAGATTTTGATCATTGGATGGTAGACAATTAAGATGGACCTAATTACGTGTTAAACCCACATTTTTTTAACATATTTCGGTGGCCTAATTTCTAATTAAATCCCATCATAGTCATTCTTATACAGTCACTGGCAAGAGCAGTACCTAATCCACATGCTTTGAATGTTTACATTGATGACCATTGATGAGCACGTACACTATATGCAATAAATCTCATTTACATGCCACAAACGTGCCAGCCTGCACTATAGCCCGAAGATCCATTCCATCCATCAGAACGGAACCAATGTATCAATGCCCCATGCCAAGAATTAAGTCGATCCATTGGTCAGGTGTACCAAATTCAGCAAAACAGATGTACAACTCTGGAAAACTTAGCTGAAGTTTTCTTACCCATGCACCTGTTTCAAAGTAGACTATACTTATTTATAAGAAATTAAAACATGTAAAAGGTATAACCAACCTGATGGATAAATTGGATCTAGCATGGCACATATGTAGCATATACATTAGCTTTATTGTACACAAGTGTACACTGAGCGAAAATCATATCATATTATCCGTTGAACCGTTAAAGATAATACGGGGCATAGTATGAATCTGCACTGTTCATCTGGTGGGGCCGCTTCGAAAAGGTCACAACGATAAAAACAAAACAAATCTGATATGATTGGTATTATAAAAAGTTGTCAGTTTTTATTTTTTCTGTTTTTTTAGTAAAACCCAATGGCACGGAAGTTTTTTTTTTTTTTTTTTTTTTAATTATAAATATGCATAAGAGGAGAGTTGTCCCTATTTGCATGATGGAAATAATTTACAAAAACCAAAACAATTAACCATACTTAGCCTTCAATTTTATTGGCTTAAAGTGCCAATGATAAAATTTGCTTATGAGAAAAGGTGGCGGGCATTTTTTCTACTAAGTATTAATAAATGAAATGGTCTAAAGGGTCTTGATGTTGAGGCGGCGGCTCTTTATTAATAATTATGGCTACTTTGACACGGTGTAGTTACCTGTAATTTGACTGAATTAAACATTTATTGACTATAATGGTAAATTCTTAAAATTATTCCATATTATTTTTAATAGGTCCAAACATGGGAAAATGAGGTGGATTCTATGGCCATACGAAGATGTATGTGTTTTATCTACATCGTCTACTCATTTTGCCGTAACATTTTAAGGCATGAGCTTAAAAAGAGGCCGATTCAAAGCTCAAGTGGACCACACCATAGGCAATAGTGTATAGGCAATAATTATCTTCGAAATTGTTTTCATTGGTATGACCCACCTAAATTATAGATGGACATGAATTTTAGCCCCTAAGCCTAAATTTTTGTGTAATGTCGATCTAATGGTTGGAGTAGATTTCATATAAGTATCACGGTGGTCTCTATAAAATTCAAGGGTAGACATGTCTATCCCAAATATTTTCTTTGGTGTGTCCCACCTAAATTACAAGTAAACATTTTTTTCTTTTTTTTTTTCTTTTTTGCTTGAGGCTTAAAATGGGACTACACATCTAATTGTTGAGTATATCTTACATAAACTTCACCTTGTGGCCAATAAAATTCAAGCCTAGATCCTTACTCTTGCTCCGGTGGTAGACTCTCAGGAGTTTCAACACCCAATCAAGGGTTCGAGTATCCATAGGTGGTGAAGTTCCACTGAAGTGTGAGTGTGTGGGGGTGTGTGTGCGTGCGTTAAAAATAAAAATAAAATAAAATAATAAAAATCAAGACTTGGCATCCCATGCATCTTCAATTGTAAGGAATATCATGGAAAAAAGAATATTATAGGGGACAAAACACTTGATCTTGAACCCACCACAATGTTTATGTAATATCCACTATGACTATTAGATATTTAGTACAATATTAGGCTCGGAGATAAAAATCAGGTGGACATGTGATTCTGATGGGCCACCCCATAGGATACAATTGGGAGAGAGACATCCATCTTTGATTGTTAGAGGACCCAATGTGATTAGTATATGATATTTATTCTAATTATTAGATTTAACATAAACATTTAGACCTATATCTCAAAATTCATATCTATTCGTGATTCACGTGAGCTACGACAATGGAAATAATTTAGAGGGTGAACGTTGCCATGTACACCATTTCCAATTATGTAGTCTACCGATTCATAGATAGAACTGATTTTTTGAGGTTTTGACCTAAAATGAGTAACACACTTGGTTGGCGCCACCCAAACCACCAACCCATTTCATCTCAATGCTTCACAGTAGGTAGTGGAATGATAATTATGTAGATTGATGAAAAAACTTCTTGAAAGCCATTTTGAAAATAGTACTGAATTGTAAATTTTATATTAATTAGATGATATTTTTATTTATAAAATTTTCTTTATTTAGTTTTAATATATAGGTTGTTAAGGAAGTATCATTTTCACAAGGCATGTGTCCGCATCAGAGAGAGGACGCGGATTGCGTTCTACTCCGTCTTCTCTAACGGGCAGTTAAGTGGTGTGGGCCCATTGTGATGTATCTGTATATACATGTTGTCCATCCCTTCTCTCGAATCATTTTAATGTATGTGCACAAAGATGAGGGAGATCCAATGCTAAAGTGGACCACATCAAAGATGACTATTGTATTTAATGCAACCTTAAAATGATATAAGAGAAGGAATGGACAGCGCGGATATACCTAAGCTTATTATTTGGTGTGGTTCACCTTAACATCGTATCTACCACATTTTTGTGCACATACCTTGAAATGATATAAAAGAAGGATTGAACGGCACGGATATTCAGATACATCAGAATGGGCCTACCCACGGAACTGTCCGTTTGTGGCTGGAGACACGTCCCAGATACAGAAATAACTTCCTAATTGTCTGTATTACGTGTCATCAATCAGTCATCGCAGGGCAAGCAAACGGTGAGAACAAAGAGAGCTGATTGAGGTACACACGCAGCATATATGGGCAAGATTTGAACCGCACATTGATTGAAAATCCTGCCTTTTAGATGATATCCACCCTTCAATCCGTGACATATAGGACGCGTCATCCAGCGGCTTACTAGAGCTGTACACGAGTCGAGCCGAGCCGAGTATTGCCCAGCTCATGCTCGGCTTGCACTGGCCGAGTCCTACTCGTACTCGGCTCTGCTTGGGCATCGAGCATGGATTCCTTGCTCATGCTCTACTCATCCGAGTATGAGCCAAGTACGAGCAGAAATCAAGTTGAGTTCGAGTCCGAGTTTTCGAGTTGAGTTTGAGTCCGAGTTCAAATTTGAGCCCAATTCGAGCAGGGTTTTTGAGCAACGAGTTCAAGCTTTGAGCCGAGTTCGAGTCATAAATTGAGATTCATTTGACATATTAACATATTTCTATATTAACATATTAATAATTTCTATATTAACATATATTAGCTATATTAACATATATTAACAATTTTAACATGTATTAGCTATATTAACATATATTAACAATTTTAACATATATTAGCTATACTAACATTTATTAACATATTAACATATTTCTATATTAACATATTAACAATTTCTATATTACCATATATTAACTATATTAACACATATTAACAATTTTAACATATATTATCTCTAATCGTCCGAGTACGAGTACCGAGTCGAGCACACGAGTCGAGTATCGAGTTGAGTACGGCCCAGCTCGTATTCTACTCGAAATCAAAATGAGCATAAAAAATCTGCTCGTGCTTGGCTCAAACTCATGACAAGTCGAGTGGAGTCGAGTAATTCTGAGTCGAGTCGAGCGAGTAACCGAGCTTACTTTGCTCATATACAGCTCTACGGCTTACATTCAGTAGGTAAAAGCTTTGTTTGTTAGATGGCTAGGATGGTCCGATCAATTTCTGTTTTAGTTAGTGATCAATCAGTGTTGGACCCTAGGATTATCATACACGTGCCAAGTAAAAATCCCAACAGAAGTTTGGCTAAAAATTCCTAACACGCAGTGAAATGGAATCCTCTGTTTACCTCAAGCAGCAAAATCTCACCTTCTTGCACCGTGATAACTTGATGTTATTACTGATGTCCTCAATACGGCTGTATTAAATGCATAGTGTGATGACGTGGTTCAATTAGATTGTAATGAGCAAGAGTTTTCTCCAATTGGCAGGTGTACCACACACCATCTGTTTAACTGGTGTATTTACGTCAACAAGTTCTATGGTCCCATCACGAGGTATTTGTTATGTCCAAACCGTTCATCCATTCATAAGGCTGGAGCCGGAAAATAAGATAGATTTAAAGATCGAGTGGACCACACCGAAAAAAGCAGTGGGAGATTGAACATCTACCATTGAAACCCTTTTAGGGTCACATATGTTTTGGATTGATATGATATTTGTTTTTCCTCTTCATCCAGGTCCTCGTGACCTTATGAATAGATTGGATGAAATATAAACGTATTGGTAGATCCTACTAATGTTTTAACGGTGGAACCATTATCTCGGCTTCTATATGCTATGTTGTCCATTTGAGCTTTAGACATGATTCATTTTTTCGGTTCATGCTCTAAAATGATTTGGCAAAACGGATGAACCGCGTGTATATAATAAATACATCATTGTGGGGCCATGTAATTTTGATTCCTTTGAATCACTCGCACAATTCCGAGCTCGCGCTCGGGTGTGGTACACCAACCGGTCTGCTTTTGTTTTTTCTGCTTGTGCAGATGATCTGAATTCTTTGCACTAATAGGACATTTGGGTTTTTTCATTACAACCGTCTAATAAATGTCTGCCAACCCAATTTAAAGATAACGGTGTTGACGTCAAAATCTGGTCCGCTCTCCTCTTGATCTCGCCCACTCAATGCAATCACCAAACCCTGAACCTGTGCACCAACAGTGAACAAAGGAGACCCGTGCTAGGCCGGGGGGCCCTCCGATGCCTAAGTCAGGGCACAGGAATCTGGGTCTAATTGAAGAGTTGAGAGGAAAGTATTCGATATTGTGTACCTGTAGACATGGGGCGATGGGCTATTTATACCTAACGACTGAATGGTCCGAGTCCGACAATCTCGGTACGATCAAGGGGATTCCCGAATCGTGGAGATATGGCACGCGATCTGTAGATCGTGCGACATGCCAAGCGCGTAATATGTATAACTGGACGAAGTTTTCGGCTACGTATAGTCATGACAGTTTCCTCATTTAGTGCATGAAGCCCTGACGCCTACTCGGCTCGGCTCATTTACGTAATTATCCTTGGTTCACAATTCATTAGACTCAGACGATATATAGGTCCGAACTGATATCTCGGATGTGACCCCGAGGTGAAAGCTTTGCTATAGATGGAATTGGGTTTTGTGTCCAATCGGATAGCAGATTCTACCCCGACCTATAGTCCCGAGGTGAAGGTCTTTTGAATGTTGCGCCTCTACGGAACGCTTCAAGTCGGTTCAGACAAATGACACCTCGAACGTTGAGAATGCTAGTCGGCTCAGTTTGGCGCTCCGTGCTCGAATCTTAAGCGAGCTCGGATCTTCCCATAACAGAAGCCCCCTACTCTTCGAGTTTAGTTATAAGCTCGGAGAGTAATCATGCCAGGAGTTTCCTGCCTATACCGCAGTAATGATATCTTCAAGATCGAAGCGTCAAATCTTGGGATTTTGCACATGCGGACTATCCTCGAGTGAACGTGTGGCGACGGTTACGATCTTGGATAACTGTTCGCCTATGAGAGGCTACCACCTAAGCCCGAGGAGAGGTGTATAAGTCATCTTCCCTTGCTCGGGTGTCGCTTCGGCCGCCGTATGCACGACAAATGAGGCAAAAGGTGTTACGCCCGGCAGAGTTCTGGCCAATGGAGCCCTGCCATGTGTATTCTTGAATCGGCTCTCATCGGCTCGGCTGCAGACATTAATGTTTACTAATTAATGTTAAGATTCTCCGGAGCTTATATAAACCCCACTCAAAGAGTAGCACTCATTTTTGCCTCCTGTGCTCAATTTGCTATCTGAGAGGGTGATTTCCGGCGAAGGCGATTCCCACTGATCTTCACTTTCTGGTGGGAGCGATTTTCGGCAAGTGCTCAGTGAGTCCCGCCTTCAACATTCTTCCTTCTCTTTGAAAGATGTCTTCCGACCTGGAGACGGTTCGCGATCTCAACGGAGACTCTGAGTCAGAGAGTTTCGACTGTGAGAGGGGGGCCTCCGAAGGCCCACTCGATGTTGTCCCCCTGTATCCTCCTCCCCAAAGAAGAAAGGAGGCAGGGGCTCGGACCCACCGAGCCCGTAAGAAGAGGGTTGTACGACCCCCTAGGGTCGTGGTTGCCGCGACCAAAGAGATGCCACCGAGTGGCCGGGCCTCTGAGGTGGTGTCAGGGGGCTCTGTAATAACAGAGTCCCAAATAGAGTGGATCCGTTCGGAGTTTGAAATTCTCAACTCCGTTCGGATCAAGGCCCCGAAACCCACTGATGCTGCTGGCGCTCCTGCGGACGGGGAGATTGCAATCTTCTTATGCGCCCTGCAATGTGGGCTCCGCCTCCCCATGCACCCCTTTATCCAGGCTTTGACTATTTACCTGGGGCTGGAGCTTGGACAGTTCGGCCCTAACGCCTGGAGGGTGTTAATTTCTGCCTTTATCATCTGGCGCCAAGTTGGGAACTCAGAACTGACCCCCGCGGAGCTGATGAGTCTGTACTAGGCTAAGCATGACAGCAATGAGCCATGGTACTATTTTGCGACCAGAGGCAGTAAGGGATCAGGGCTGGTCTTAGATCTTTCGACTTCAAATAAAGACTGGAAAAACAAGTGGTTCTGGGCCGCGGGCGACTCGGAGGCGCCGACTGAGGAGGTGAGGGCTCTGACATATCGGGTCCCTACCGAATTCACAACTTCAGGTCGGATTATTCATCCTTGACTTTATTACATAGCCTTTTTACTTCGTTGTGGACTTACGGCTTCCTTTTTCTGTAGTCTTTGCGAGGAGTTTGCCTTTCCTCTCCTCGGATCAAAAGAATCAGATAGCCAAAGCCAGGGTAAGGTCGGGGGAACTTCGCTCCTGGTCGGGTTTGATCACGGCCTCCAATCTTCACCGATCCGGTCTCTGCAAGTCACAACCCCTTCCTAGATCTTTCAGTAAGTTGCGTTTTATTTGTTTCTTGATGGATCTGATGTCGCTTGTCCAGTTGCTGATTTATTGCTTCTTATACAGGTATGGCCGAGGCGTCTGGTTCTCGGAAGAGAAAGGCAGCGGCACCCTCAGCGGGAGTATGTTGAGGACCGATCCGAAGGTGAAGATTACTCGGAAGAAATCGGTCGTGCATGCCAAGGGGGGTGCGTCTGGATCTACCCCGACCGTAGCTGCTCGGGATACAGCACCGGTTTCCGCTGTTCTGCCTTTGCCTGCTGCTTCCGCTGCGGTTGCCGGCCTTGCCCCAGAGCTTGCCAATCCGACCCTGGCAAATTAAGCTCCGATCTCAATGACCGGGGCAGCTGCTCCTGCTTCAACGACCAGGGCACCTGTCCTTGCTTCAACGATTGGGGCAGCTGCTCTTGCCACTCCCGCTGTCGCCCCGATGGAGGTTCAATCCGCCATTCCACTGGTAGTTATCCCATCATCGTCTGAGCATGAAGAAGCTGTTCGGATGGCTGACGCCATGATTGATCCTCCTGTTGAAGAGACAGAAGCTGAATGCAATGTAGAGGACGAGAACCAGCCTTCTGCTGGCAGTCGGATCGGAGCTGAAGAGGTAGTAGGCTCTGCTCAAGTAGGGACGAGCGGAGGAAGGTTCGAGCCGAGCTACCACTTATCCTGCTTGGTACCCTGGGCAGCTAAGCACGCCCTAGAGGAGAACATTGCACAAACCCTTGGGAAGTCGGATACTTCCTTTTCGAATGACCTAGCCTCCATGTTCTACACCGTAACTTTCTCCCATTCTCCTATTAACTCACAACCTGTTGCTTTCAAGTGCTTAATAGTTTTATTCTTGTTCAGTCTATCGCGAAGCTACTTTCGGTTCGCGAGAATATACGGGAGCTTCAAAGGAGAGATGCCGAGGTAGAAAACCTCCGGACCGAGGTAGGTGCTATGCGGGAGGAGATTACTTATCTCCGAGTCGAGCAGGACAAGTTGCGGCAGCAGCTCGAAGAAGGAAGGAGCAAGGAGCTACACTTGCAGGGGCTGGTGGATCGGCTCGAAGCAGAGAGGGCCCGACTTCAGGGGGTCGTGAAGGACCTTGAGACCAGGGGTGATGCGGCAAAGACCGAACTAACCAGTGTCAGGACCCTTGCTGATTCCCTCGCCGAGGAAAATACCAGACTGGGTGAATCCTTGGAGCGAGCTAAGGTCGAGGCCGTCGAAGAGAAGAGCCATGCTATTGCTCAGGCAGTAGAAGCTCAGCAGGCTAAAGATGAGGCTTCCTTGGGTGCCACAATATCTGCGGCGGTGGAAGCGTATAAAACCTCGAAGGAGAGGGACGCTGAAGCCGTGAAGTTCTACGACCACGGTTACTACGAGTGTCTCGCCGCGGTCCAAAATTTGTACCCTGATCTTGATCTCGACTCCCTGATCCTCGAGGACATTGGGGGAGAAGCCCCCGAATCAGCCCACCCGGAACAAGCCCCCAGCTCCCAAGTACCCCCAACTTTATGAAGGATCCTCTTTTTTTTTGGCCGACTGTGGTCGGTCTATAACCATTTTGTTACTTCTGGATTCTATTAAATGTTGATTTTATCTAAATTGTTTAGATAGCCGAGTCGGTTTTTCGTGTCCGAGTGGGGGGGGGGGGGCAATCTTTGCGGTTGGCCCGGCTTCCTTGTCGAGGGGCCTACATCATCCTTTTCCCCTTCAATCTGATGAACATTGAGGGGTCGGGTCACCGCTTGATTTTTTTTTGGGTTGAGGGAAAGCCTTTTCCCCTTCGATCTGATGAACATTGAGGGGTCGAGTTACCACTTATTTTTTTTTTTGGGTTGAGGGAAAGCCTTCGCAGGAATTGGCCCGACTCCACTGCTGGGCAGTCGGATTGACTCTGGGCCTTTCTCCCTTGTTAAGGGGAGATGCCTTTGTAGAAATTGGTCCGACTCCACTGCTGGGGAGTCGGATTGCCTCTTGGCTTTTCTCCCCGGTTAAGGGGAGATACCTTTATAGAAATTGGTCCGACTCCATTGCTGGGGAGTCGGATCGCCTCTTGGCTTTTCTCTCCAGTTAAGGGGAGATGCCTTTGTAGAAATTGGTCCGACTCCACTACTGGGGAGTTGGATCTCCTCTTGGCTTTTCTCCCCGGTTAAAGGAGAGATGCCTTAGTAGTAATTGGTCCGTTTATGTAAAAGTAGAGAATTTTATTGAGAGCCTTAAAGGCTTAGTCATTTGAAGTCGTACATTTATTCATGGCTTTAAAGGCTTGCTGCTCGGAGGTCTCTCCATTAGGGATAATACACCTTTAAGTGTTCGACATTTCACAGGTGGGGGAGTTGACGACCTTCGAGATCTTCTAGATGATAAGACCCTAGTTTCGTTGAACAGACCACCCGATAAGGCCCTTCCCAGTTAGGTCCGAACGGCCCAACACCTGGCTCAGCGGTGTTCTGAAAGACCCGACGAAGAACTAGGTCGCCTGGCCTAAACTGTCTGGTCTTAACTTTGGAATTGTAGAATCGGACCACCTGTTGTTGCCGAGCGGCGGCTCGGAGTCTAGAGATGTCTCTGACTTCTTCGAGCAGGTCCAGGTTGGCCGCGATCTGCTCAGCGTTTCGATTCTCTTCGAAATTTCGGACCCGAGCCATAGGAAGTCCGATCTCCACTGGCACCATTGCTTCTAAGCCGTAGGAGAGAGAGAAAGGGGTTTCCCCTGTCGAGGACTGGGTGGTAGTCCTATAAGCCCAAAGGACAAACTTAAGCTGCTCAGCCCAGTTGCCCTTTGCCTTTTCCAGTTTCGTTTTGAGATGATGTTTGATGACTTTGTTGACTGCTTCCACTTGCCCATTTGACTATGGGTGTCGAGGTGACGAATACGCATTAATGATACCGAGCCCTCGGCACATGCCTCGAAACTTGTCATTATCGAACTGTCGTCCATTGTCAGATACGATTGTTCGCGGGATCCCGAACCGGCAGATGATATTTTTCCACACGAAGTCGATCACCTTCTGCTCGGTGATCTCCACCACAGGATCGGCCTCGGCCCACTTGGTAAAATAGTCGACAGCAACAATAGCGAACTTGACTTGTCCCTTTCCTGTGGGCAAGAGACCGATGATGTCGATCCCCCATTGGGCGAATGGCCATGGTCCGCTCATGGGAGTCATTTCTTTCCGGTGGTTGTCTCAACACGGCTGCGTAGCATTGACACTTGTCTCACTTTTGAACATAATCCTTCGAGTCTTGTTTGAGGGTTGGACAAAAATACCCTTGACGGAGTATCTTTAGGGCTAGGGCTCGGCTTCCGGAGTGATTTCCACAGATCCCCTCATGAACTTCTCGGATCACATAATCGGCTTCGTCTAGTCGAAGACATCTAAGATATGGCTGAGAATACCCCTTCTTATATAAAACTCCATCCAGTATGACATATCGGGCTGCCCGGACCCTTAATCTCCTTGCCTCCAGCTTATCTGAGAGCACTTCACTGGATGAAAGGTAATTGAAAATTAGGTCCATCCAGCTCGAAATAGTGTTCACAGGATTGACCTTCTCCGAATGACCGATGCTCGGATACTCGATGAATTCGACAGGGACGAACCGCGGGATTTTTCCTTCAGAGGCTGAGGCGAGTCTTGCAAGGGCGTCGGCCCATGAGTTTTCTGCCCTAAGAATTTGCCGGATCGTGCAACTTCAAAATTTCTCAACCAATTTTCTTGCTTCACCGAGGTAGGCGATCATTCTACTTTCTTTGGCCTCATACTCCGAAGAGATGTGGTTCACCACCAGTTGTGAATCGCTCCGGACTTGAAGGGTTTGGACTTTCAGACTTGCTACTAACCTTAACCCGGCTAACAATGCTTCATATTCCGCTTCGTTGTTTGACGCTTTAAATCCGAGCCTGATTGCGTATTGGATTGTCGTGGAATCAAGTGCAACCAGGACGATTCCGGCTCCGGCTCCCTTGACGTTGGATGACCCATCGACGTAGAGAACCCATTCAGGATCCGTCTCGGTCTCTCGATTGTTCAGAGGGACGGGCGGAGTCATTTCGACCTCCGTGCTCAACTCCTCCACGCTTGGGGTAGTAAACTCAGCGATGAAGTCAGTCATGGCCTGACCCTTAATTGCCGTCCTTGGACGAAATTAGATGTCGAACTCCCCGAGCTCAATTGCCCACTTGGTCATCCTGCCTGACACCTCGGGTCTTTGGAGAACTTGCCTCAGGGGAGAGTTGGTCAATATGATGATGGAATGGGCCTGAAAATATGGCCGCAATCTCCAAGCCGAGACAACAAGGCAGAGAGCCAGCTTTTCTAAGGATGGATATCTTGTCTCGGTAGGTACCATGGCCTTGCTCACATAATATACGAGGTATTGTCTGCCCCCAACTTCTCTGATCAGGGTCGAGCTGACGGCTGAGGTCGAGACCGTGAGGTAGAGGAATAGGGGCTCTCCTTCTTCGGGTTTAGATAGCAGAGGAGGTGAACCTAAGTATTGTTTCAATTACTAGAAGGCCTGTTCGCACTCTGGTGTCCATTCTGCCTTCTTATGACCCTTTAACTATTGAAAGAAGAGGAGGCATTTATCAGTTGCTCTGAAAATGAAGCGTTCGAGTGCAGCAACCCTTCCCGTGAGGCATTGTATTTCCTTTATAGTCTGAGGTGAGTTCATGTCGAGGAGAGCCTTGATCTTGTCAGGGTTGGCCTCAATTCCTCGCTGACTAACTTGGAACCCAAGGAACTTTTCGGACTCGACTCCGAACACACATTTAGCAAGGTTCAATTTCATCTGGTATTCTCGGAGGACACTGAACTTATCTCCGAGATCTGCAAGGTGATCGAATACTTTAATACTTTTCACTAACATGTCGTCAACGTAGACCTCCATAGTGCGTTCGATCTGCTTAGCGAACATTTAATTTACCAATCTCTGATATGTTGCCCCAGCGTTCTTCAGGCTAAAAGGCATGACCCGGTAACAGTAGAGCCCCTTGTCTGTGACGAAGGTGGTCTTCTACCTATCTGGGGGATACATGGCGATCTGGTTATACCCGGAATAGGCATCCAGGAACGAGAGCAACTCATGTCCAGCGGTGTTGTCCACTAGTTGATCGATCCGGGGTAATGGGAAGCTATCTTTAGGACATGTCTTGTTCAGATCTGAGTAATCTACATAGACTCGCCACTTCCCATTGGATTTTTTCACAAGCACCACATTTGCTATCCAGTCGGGGTAATATACTTCTTCTATGTAACCCGCACTGAGCAGGACAGAGACCTCCTCGGCAATAGCTTCATATCGTTCAGCGTCGAATGACTTTCTCTTTTGCTTTACTGGCTTGTAGTCTGGATCCACATTTAGTCTGTAAACCATAACATCAGGAGAGATTCCTGGCATATCGGCGTGTGACCATGTGAAGACATCTTGGTGTTGCTTTAAGAAGGTTAACATCGCAGATCGTTGCTTAGGATTTAATGACGATCCGAGTTGAACAGTTTTGCTTGGGTCATCTTCATCGAGAGACACCTTTTCTAGTTCTTCCACCGGTGAGTTCTCCATAGGTCCTCGGGGGTCCAAAGCATTGATGGTGAGAGTTTGCTTGGCTGTTCCTTTTTTGACCACTATGGCATAACACCTTCGAGCTTCTCATTGGTCGCCTCGGAGGTAACCGATTCCGCCTTCAGCCGGGAACTTCATTATCAGGTGATAGGTTGAGATGACCGCTCTCATTGCATTGAGGGAGGGTCGGCCAAGGATGATGTTGTGTACCGATGGCACATTGACAACCAAGAAATCCACCAAGACAGTGGCTTGATGTTGTCCTTCCCCCGCTGTAACCGGGAGGGAAATGGCTCCTTCGGAGATTACTTTCTCTCCAGCAAAGCCATGTAAGGGAGTCTTCACGGGTCAGAGTCGCGACCGTGGAATTCTCATCCTTTCGAAGGCCTTAGAGTATATTATATCAGCCGAACTTCCTGTGTCGACCAAAATGCGATACACCTTATGGTTCGCTATGGTCATGGTGACCACTAATGCGTCATCATGCGGATGTTGGATTCCGCATGCATCGTCTTCCGTGAAGGTTAGGCTGCATGGACTGACTCGGAGCTCCTTGTTGGGCCACTCTGCGAGATGAACGTAATGTTCCGGATCGGACCTTCGGGAATGAGTCTTCCCGGCCCTGTTAGAATCCCCTCCCCTGGCCGAGCCCCCGAAAATTATGCAAATTTCAGTGGGCTCTTCTGCGGGGTTATTCGGCTGCAGTTTTTCTTCCCTCCGAGCGGACCTCTCCTTTTTGGTGTAACGTCGCAAATGTCCCTTGCGGATGAAGGACTCAATTTCATCCTTGAGGTCTACGCAATCGTCCGTATTGTGGCCGTGACCTCGGTGAAAACAGCAGAACTTACGTTTGTCTCGGTGCTCCGAATCAGCCCTCATGCAGACTGGCCAATTGAGCCGCTTGTCTTCTCGAATGTCCAACAGGATCTGCTCTGTGGACGTATTGAGAGGAGTGTAAGAACGGAATTTTTCCTCCGGCTTCCGACTCGGTCGACGATCGTAGGGAGCGCGGTCGTCCGCTCTTTTGGACGGCTGGGACTCTTCGTTCCTAGTCCTCTTTCCTTTGTTGGTCGGGTCGGCTACTTATACCCCTTTACGAGCATTAGTGAATTCCTCGGCGTTGGCGTATTTTTGAGCTTTTGCCATGAAGTCCGCAAATGTTTTCGGTGGGTTCTTTCTAATGAAAAAAGTAAACCGCCATTCCTTTAGACCGCTGAGTATTGCGGCAAGCGCCATTTTATCATTGTAGTCTTCAACCTGTAGCGCTTCCTCGTTGAAACGGGCAACGTAATCTTTCAGTGATTCTTTCAGCCCTTATTTAATAGTAAGCAGGTGAGTATTGGGTTTTCGGCTTCTCTTACCGCTTATGAATTGGGTAAGGAATAACCGACTTAATTCTGCGAAGGAGTCGACGGAGTTGAGGTTGAGCTGTCGGTACTAACTCCAAGCGGATCCTGCAAGGGTTATTGAAAACCCTCTACACATCATCGCATCCGTTGCCGTTTGGATTTACATCCAGGATCGATAGGCTTCCAGATGCTCGGATGGGTCCCCGGTTCCCGAATACTGAATGACAGGAGAAATCCGAAACCTCTGCGACATCACCTCTTCCATGATGGCGGAAGTGAAGGGAGGCTCGGTCTCTTCCATCATGGCTTAGACTGTAGCGAGAACCGTTGACAGCTGCTGCTTCTTTTCCAAAGTTCGTAGTTTATCGTCGAATTCCGTAAACCGAGCTTCCCAGGGATCTCTATTCTCTGTGATTATCTCTAGGGCATCCCCCATTTCAGGAGTCCTTCTCTCCCTCCTTCGCTCCAACTGATGACGGAGATCCGTAGGCGCTAGAGCCGAGGTGATCGAATGGTTTGTGAACGCCCGAGTGGCGGTGTTCCGTGATGAGACTCTGACTTGCACAGGAGGATTCTGACCTGAGAGCGGCAATCTCGCCTCGTGCCTCACACTCTCCGGTGCCGAGTGAGTCTCTACATACAGGCCTACCAGCTCGGGATTAGGGTTCTCCTGAATTAGGTGCAGTTGTGGATCCCTTTGCTGCTTCATTCTATTCACTTCATCGGGTAGGGCCTGAATCTCACTCTGCATGGCTCGATACTTGCTCGCTCGGTTGCGAGAGAGCTGTGAAGGCCCCGGCGCGGATTCAGCATGAAGAGGTGAAGAAGATCGTGTTTGCTCATTTGACTCTGGTTCCGCAGTCACTGCTTTCTTTTTCCTCGCAATTGGATTTGAGAAACGAGAGTTTGGCTTTTCGTATCGCTTCCCAAAGACGGCACCAAAAAATGTTGACGTCAAAATCTGGTCCGCTCTCCTCTTGATCTCGCCCGCTCAATGCAATCACCAAGCCCTGAACCTGCACACCAAAAGTGAACAAAGGAGACCCGGGCTAGGCCGGGGGACCCTCCGATGCCTAAGTCAGGGCACAGGAATTTGGGTCTAATTGAAGAGTAGAGAGAAAAGTATTCGACATTGCGTACCTGTAGACATGGGGCGATGGGCTATTTATACCTAACGGCTGAATGGTCCGGGTCCGACAGTCTCGGCACGATCAGGGGGATTCCCGAATCGTGGAGATATGGCACGTGATCTGTAGATCGTGCGACGTGCCAAGCGAGTAATATATATAACCAGACGAAGTTTTCGGCCACGTATAGTCATGGCAGTTTTCTCATTTAGTGCATGAAGCCCTAACGCCTACTCGGCTTGGCTCATTTACGTAATTATCCTTGGTTCACAATTCATTGGACTCGGACGATACATAGGTCCGAATTGATATCTCGGATGTGACCCCGAGGCGAAAGCTTTGCTATAGATGGAATTGGGTTTTGTATCTGATCGGATAGCAGATTCTACCTTGACCTATAGTCCCGAGGTGAAGGTCTTTTGAATGTTGTGCCTCTACGGAACGCTTCAAGTCAGTTCAGACAAATGACGCCTCGAACGTTGAGAATGCTAGTCGGCTCAATTTGGCACTCCGTGCTCGAATCTTAAGCGGGCTCGGATCTTCCCATAACAAACGGTATAACTTTAAAATTTTATTTATGATACATCTAGCTGGGACCCATTATTTTTACAGAACTGAGTGTATGCATTCTCTATGCCAGCGTATCATCCATCACTCTTGGCCAGATGATCAAAGTTCTTCTCATATAAAAATAGCTTGAGAGAGAGTGCACATGATCACTACACATATGGCTCGCATGGATAGAATTCGACCTCTACATTTACTAGGTCTAATAGGTGATGGACCATAGAACAAAAACACATTGTTTGGTGGGTGTGAATTAGAGTTGGGCACAAACAAGTCATCTCAACAAGCTTGATTCACTCATTCAGACCCGAGTCGGCCCAAACAGATTGAGTGAGTCAATTTGAATCGAGTAGACTTCACCCAATTCGAACTTAAACTAAGTTACCCAATAACTCAGACTCAACTCGACCCAAAATCTAACTTGATATTGACTCAACTTGATTCGAAACCATCAAAGTTCGGGTTGTGTGTGTGTATATAAACCTAAATCTAATGTAACCTATCTACCACACCTGACCCGACTTCTCTCCCTCCCTCCTCCTCTCCCGAACCTCACAATCACCCACCACCACCAGGCCAATCTCATCTCTCTCTCTCTCTCTCTCTCTCTCTCTCTCTCTCCTCCACTCCTCTCATCTCCCGCACCCGACGGTCCCGATCTAACAACCATCAGCTTGGCAACTCGCCTGCTCATCTCAACTGTGCAGCTCGTCCCCACCTACCCAGCACACTCACTCGCCGACGACTCTTGACAACTATCCAATTTTTCAAATCAACCAATCAAAATAATTTTGTATTTGGAAAGACTTTTATTTCATGATTTTTAATTATTCTTGTGAAATACATCATGTTGTGGTATTGTAATTTGGGAATTTTATGAAATCAGAGTTATATAAGATTGAATGGACAAATTAAAATGATCAAGTGCCTGTATTTAGTTTGGACTAGATCAGGCTAATCTATTTTCTAAATCCTAAACCTTAAATCTAAACCTAAATTCTAAAGGTCAACTGAAGAAAAAAAAAAAAAAAAAAAAAAAAAAAAAACGAGAGAGAGAGAGATGGGCCCATACTCGAATCCGGTCTGGCATGTTGGACTCAGTACCGAGTCAAGTTGACTTCAGATCTAAGTCTATTTCAAAAACAGGTCGGGTAAAGTCAGCCCTAATTCCGTCTGACTTGATTCAATGCCCAACTCTAGTGTGAACCCTTTAATCCTAGGTATACAAGTAGAAAAAAGAGAGAATTGAGCAATGGCTCACATTCAGTATAAAAACAATCATTTGTTAGACGGCTAGGATAGTCGGATCAAATCAATTTTGGGTCATGACCCAATCAAGGGCAGATTTTGCATGATCCATGATCCAGATCATGATATTCATATGCTACGTGTACGGTACAAAATATGAATGCGTGTAATTTTCTATTTCCGTTTCTTCCGTCCCAAGCAATTAACCCCAACACTCCAACAGACAATATTAGACATACCACGCTTTTTATATCCGCTGACGTCTCTCATGTATATGAGATCCAATCCGTACAAAAGGTGGGCCACATCGTAAAGATCACCTGAGAGGAAAACAAGGAGAATTCATTCATCAGGCCGGATACACCGTTCTAGCCAATGGTTGACTCAAACCTCAAAGTCTGTTTGTACCTTACCCTTTCTCCATACGATCTTCAATGTATGGCCCACCTTTTTCACGGCTTGGATGTTCCACTGAAGTGACACATAAGCTAAAGATGCACACGTTTCCTAAGTTTACATACAACGACGTGCAACGTCACTTGAAAATCTCGTTGAAATCAGAGTATTTACTTGATACTCTCACCGTCGATAGATCATGACCCGGCCTCTGCACATTTTTTCAGCATGATCCATGCCGTTCAAATAGTGGGCCCTGATGCGGATTGGTTGTAGGCTTTGGAAAAGCAGCTTCAATCAAACAATAACCACTCTAGGCAGAAAAATGTGCCCTTGGCTATCTTAGCCGTCCGTTGTTAGCATACAAAATGGATGGTCGAGATCCTTTAGGAAAAGAATCCGATAATGTATCTAAACTAGTATTCTTGTGTATCCACCTTCGATTCGCCCGTTCATCTTAAGAATCTAAATATTCATAGTAATCCAATTAGTGGCCAACAAATGTACGGTCCGGATCATTTACTACAAACGCCATCTGCTCATGAATTTAGACCGTCCATATTCTTGACACCACCATTAATCCTTGTTCCCCTCATGAATTTCTTTGATTTAATTATCCTAGCCATCTAATACACGGCCAAAGAAGTGGATGGCTCAGATTATTTACGAAAAAAGTACAGTCACGGACACGGACCATCCATCATTTTGGCCCTACCCGCGATCACCGTCAAGAATGAATTTGATTCGATCATCTCAGCCATCCGATCAATGGCCAACAAAATGGATAGTCTAGGTAACTCGTGACAAAAATAATCTGATCATGGAAATGGACAGTTCATCATGCACACTGCACATCTAATTCCCCTTTCCCCTCCAAGATTCACTTTGATCCATTAAATAAAAAAGGAAAAAAAGATTCATTGATAGATCCAGACCATCCATCTCTCGGGCCCAGCTAATTTAGGAGGTGGAGCACACTTGGAACTTGACCTTCCATCCCATGGGCCACACCTCTCTATTTATATTTTTTTTTGTTACCACAAAATATTTAAGAAATTACATACAAGAAACGGTAACCCAGATGCATGTACAAAGAAAAAGAGAGATGGGTTGAAGAAAATTTACTAAGATGGATTATAAACGGCTGGGATCCCACCTTCGAATCCCATCCATTCTTCCCATTCATCGAATTCGTCTTCGTAATACTCAGCTGCCCTTGATTCTTCTTCCTCCTCAAACTTCTCCATAAGGCTCTGCTCATTTAAAACAACCAAAGATAAGAAAGTGCTTATGGTGATAGATGAATTGGGATTGGCCACACCATCCTATCACCTGATGGGCCCTACTAGTTACAACTAATGAATGATTCTAGATGTAGGAAGATCAGTTGGCATAAATATCAGGCATCATGGGTCAGACCATTTGAATCCATGAACATCAACAACCGGACTTGACATACAGGAGTGGCCACACGTTTCCATTGCTCTTGAATTCCTTCCACGAGAAAAAGAAAGATATTTGCGGGAGAATAACAAATAGGGCTGTACATCAAGCCGAGTTGAGTTGAGCAGGCCAAGCTCGGCTTGACTCGTCCGTGCTATACTCGAGTTTGAGCTGGAGCTCACCCTCGAGCTCAACATTGAAGCTTGGCTTGTTTGCCAAAGCTTTCAAGTCAATCTCGAGTCGAGCTAGTGGTTCGAGTCGAGTCGAGTGGAGCTTGTTCATAAGCCAATTCAGCCGCCCGGCTCGACCCAAACCCACACCCAACTCAACCCGGTGCTCACCCCGACCCAAACCCTAACTTGACTCAATCCAGCACGGTTAGGTAGGATTTTTTAGTAAAAACTTTTTAGTTTTAACTCTTTTTTTTTTTTTAAAGTTAAACATATTATATATATTAATATTAATATAATATATAATATTAAAATATATTGCTCGAGCTGAGTAGAGCTTGAGCCCGAGCTTCGAGTCAAGTTGAAATGCACCATGGTTGAACTCTACTTGAACTCAACTCGAGCTTTAGAAAACAAGCTTGGCTCACCCCGAGTCAGCCTTTCAAGCCGAGTCAATCCGAGCAGACTCGAGCCGAGTCGAGCGAACTTTTCGAGCTAGCTTGACTCTTGTACAGCCCTAATAACAATATCTAAAAACAGATTCCAGCCTTATAAAGTGAAATCACATAGATTTTTTTAATGTAAAAAAATACAAAGAATCAGTTCTGGGTGTCTTTATAGAAGCACTGTCCAAAATCAATTCCATCTTATCATCCAATTAGACTGTCTAAAAGACAAGTCACGGCACCATGACCCACCCAATAATGCACCAAACATGTTCATTGATGGGTTAGCTTGCATCATTAGATAAAAAGACATTTTTAGCATATTATCTATCTAAGGTGAGGCCCATCAACTGGACGGTTAAGATTGTGCTTTGTTAGGTGGGTAGGTAGGCTTCATCGGCTGAGCTCCGGAGGAAGCTGATTGCCTTGGTGATCTTGACATGGCGACCTTGCCACAGCATCCGTAGGAACCGACCTTACTTAATTGGATTTGATTGGGTCACGTGCTGTTATCAAAAATAAATTTCATGTAAACATAAAACAATAATTGAAAGTTTGTAAATTTGGGTCAATCAAATCCCTCCAAGCTAGGTCACCAGGGATGTCTTTGGCAGTAGAGTCACTGAACAATCAGTGCATGTGTTGTCCTCAGTGCTATGTAACCCTCACTGTCTGTGATGTATATGTTTTATCCCTTCTATTCATTCATGATTTATATATTTAGCATGAAACAAGAAAATTGAGGCAGATCCAAATCTCCCGTTAACCCTATAATAGGAAATAGTGGTCATTAAGTGTCTAAATATTTTAGTCACAAAAATTTTGTATAAAGCTGATATTTATGCAAGTAAACATTGGCCACTAGAAGTTTTCAAATGGTGGATGCTCAATTACTACTATTTCTCATGGTGTGGTCCACCTGAGATTTGGATCTGTCTCATTTTTTGGCTATTTTTCTAAAATGAGGAGCAAAAATGGATGGACGGCTTGGATAATACACATGCATCAGGGTATGGTCCACAGAGCTCCCTCCAGCAACGACCAGGCTGGAGGAGTCACTACCTAATCCGAGTCCCGAGTGACAGGGTATAAAGCTATACACGAGCAAAGTATACACAATAACTCGCTCGACTCAGAAATACTTGACTTGGCTCAGCTTGAAATGAGTTCAAGCCAAGCACAAGTTAATCTTTGATACTTGAATTGAGTTTGAGCCGAGCACGAGCTTGACCCTGCTCGGCTTGCTACACTCAAATAGTACTCGAAATCCACTCAGTTCCCCTTTATTTCTTTATTGACTTGAATAGTACTTGAGGAGTCACTACCTAATCCGAGTCGCAAGTGACGGGGCACTGACTTCAATCCACTCCCGTTTATTGACAGGATTATTCCAGAGGATATACTGGCAATAAGGAACCTGCGTGCTACGCGACCCGATGCTTTGTACGGTATACACGAGATTTCAATTTAAGCAAGTGGACCCATGTTTTCAGTAATCCGGACCATCGATCTGTTTGATCCCAATCTGAATAGACAATCCTCTAAAAATATCCTACTTTTGAGTCCTCTAACCACCGATCTTACTTCATTTCTCTTCTCAACCACGGTGGGACACAAGGAACCATGGGCCCACTTGTCGGAACAGAAACCCAAGGCACACCTTACGGAGTCTCGTGTCCCATATCCTGCGATTCCTGTTGCCTTTGTTTGTCAAGGATACCGATAAGAAGCGGGACGCCTTATCCTTTCCTGGATATTTGTCCCGAGAAATGGATGGAAAAAATCGACGAATTGAAATGATCTCATCCCCACCGAAGGCATATTGGCCCTCACTCTTGAATCCATACAAGTGGGCCCATTTCTTGGAATCAAAACCGTTGATCTGATGGTTCCCACTGTAGATGGAGAATATAGCCTAAAACCTCTCAGATTTGGAAATCATAAGCCTTTGATCGGTGGCCTGAGAATAGATGGTTAAGTAAAAAAACAAGTCTACGACCGGCATTCATTGAAATAGATTCCTCGCAAAGATTAGATGGACACGATCAACCAATATAAAGATTTGGCCCATCTACGTTGAGGCCTATCAAATCAACAGTATGGATTTACCAAATCACGGGCACCACTTGCACAAACTCAATGACTGAGGACACGGACAAGGGGGGCTAGACAGGCTAATAATCGAGCGGACAACAGTTTCTTTATCAGGTGCGGTGCATTCAGTCGCAAAATCATCCATGATGTTGACCGTCCATCAGGTACGTTCCGTCACGGACTGGTCATGGTAGAAAGTCACATAGATAAGATATCAAAAAGGTAAATGTTCACCAATCGAACACGTAGTATCATCCAATCCATGTGATTCATGTTCAGTGGCCCATCATGGTGAGCCCCATCTAGTGAACAGATGGATCATGGACAATGATACCACGTGTCCAATTTAAGTGCACCGTACCCATTACGACTTCGGCATGAAATCCACTCCGTCCATCAGCTGGGAACATCAATTTAGAACCTAGGCTGATCTAAAACTCATGTGGGCCACATCACAGGAGGAGTAATGCCACCATAGAAAACTTCCTAGGGTCCCTGTGTTGTTTACATGCAATCCAACCCGTTCATCAGGTAATCGTATCCAGGATAAAGATAAAAAAATTCATCCTGATCCGAAACTCAGATGAGTCGGACCGAGTGAATTTAGAGGTATCAACCGTGATTTTATATTTTTCTAGTGGTGTGTCCCACGAGACTTTGGGATCAAGCTGAGTTTTGTTATGTATAGTGATCATGAGGACTGTCAATTGATGGACGGAACGGATGTAAAAAAACATCATGGTAGCCCAACAGAGTTCGGGTGTGGCACAGAACCCAGCGTACAATCCATTTATCTGGAACCTACGGATTTTTTACCATGTACACGACCTTTGACCCACGTCACCTTTTTCAACCGACCCAAAACCTAACATACCAAAGTATACCTCAGATGTACGGAAAAACCCATTTCAGACGAAAATATCCTAACCTTTTTTACCTTCTTATACCTTAAAATGAGGGGTATTTTCGTCCAAATACCTCTATCCGTACCCTAAAGACTACATTCGTAATCAAAGTTTGCGGCCGTTGAAAAAAAAACCTTAAAAGGTCAGCATCTACAGTGCTAATTTTTTCAATTGTCTATAAATACCCCTTTTACGCAGCTGCGTAAAACTCCAAGCTCTGTGGGCCCCACCCAAATCCACTCCGACCATCAGGTAGGAACCATTATTTGAACGGTACATACAAAATAAAATTTCAGCTAGTTTTTTTAAAAAAAAGACAATCCTATGGGTCATACTAATGAGAACAATGTAAGGCCGTCCATCAATCTTATTTTTGTATCTTCACTTCATCCTGGTAAGTTACACCTGATTAACGGGTTGGATGAAAGATACACACAATGGTGACGCCACACATAAACCTGTGGTTGGCATCCTATCCTCATTGTTCCCTGTGCTTTGGCCCACCTAATTGGTGAGTTTGTCTAATTTCTGACCCCTAAGACCCATCATGGAAGACAGAACCTGTTGGACGGAGTAGATTTTAAATGTTTACGTATAAACTTGTGGACCCCACAAAGCTTGAGTGTTTTAGGTGGGCGCGGATTAGATACTGACAAGGTCAGTAGCCAAATCGCTACTGAAGTGACGTCACCAAGCTCTGTGGACCCCACCATGATGCATGTGTTGTATCCATACCGTCCAACCATTTGTAGAGAACCTTTTATTGTTTTAGAAAAAGAATAATATAATCTAAAGTTCAAGTGGACCCACCACAGAAAACCGTGGGCTCAGTCACACACACCGTTGAAACATTTATAGGGCCCACCATAATGTATTTTTTAGATCCAACCTATTGATAAATTAACATAGAGATAGATGAAGTTAAAAAAAATATATAATCTTGATCAGAAACTTCTGTGGCCTATAAGAAGTTTTGAACGGTGGATGTCACTGTCCCCACTGTTTTCTATGGTGGGGTCCACTTGAACTGTAGATCTATCTCATTATTTTTATTATGCCATAGAACGATCTCTCCAAATGGATGGACGGTATGGATAGAACACACGCATCATGGTGGGGCCCACAGAGCTTGGTGACGTCACTTCAGTCGCAATTTGGATACTGACCTTGTCAGTATCTAATCCGCGCTCGTTTGAGGTGATGCGTTAAACGTAAAACCACGTGAAACAGGTGCGGCAGAGGATCCCGACCCAGGCTACGTGCCCGCACACGTGTTACGTATTGGCACGTGCGCCTGCGTGTGGATGGGAATGCCCCCACACGAATTCAAAATCATCATAACCAAAAAAACATAAATCCGTAAAAATTAAAAGAAAATAAATTCCAAAAAAAAAATATTTTTTTTTACCTCGTAAGCAGATTTAATATCCTTAAAAATGTCCTGTTTATGGCGGCCATTCTCCTCTCTGATCACATCTGGGTGGTACTGAAATCAAAACCATTAAAAAAAAAAAAAAGGAAATAAGCTAAGATGCGCATGGGGTGTGTAATACGCACTCCCTTGTTTATTGAATCCTTCGTTATTTTCGTTGTTTGTTGTTTTACCTTCAAGGCTAAGCGCTTGTAAGCGTGTTTGACGTCGCTCTTGGACGCCAAGGGCGTCAGACCTAGGACCCCGAACTCGTCGGAAACCGACAGGGATTTCGCCGTGAATCTTACACACCGACGAGATTCCGGCTTGACAGTGAGAAAACGGCCTCTCTGCATTCCACCCAATCGCCCCATCCCATTCCTCATCGCTACCTTTTCTTCTCTCTCTCTCTTCGGTTGGTGGCTTCCCTTATTTAAAGGATGGGAAAAGAGGTTAGCAATCTCACATCCGACTTCGATAAAATTGCAGAACTGACCTTGACGCAGGGTATTCATTTGATACTCTGGCTGCGTACGACGCTTGATACGCAGGCACGTCGAAATGTCACACGTAGGGTATATGTAAGCCCAAATTAAACTGACTAAATTCTGGACCCAATGTTTATTAGTTTCTATCTTAAAATGTGAGTGGTCGAAAAGTTTCTACCCTTAATTTGGACGGTTTAGTGTGAATTATTTATATGCTAGTAATTTCAAATTTCCTGCGTATCATCCATTACACTCTCCAGAGCATCAAAGCATTTCTCGAATGGAAAACTGACGTCCCGTGCCCTTCGGCTAAGGCATTTGTCCGGTGCGGCTTTGCTGCGACAGTAGTTGCGCTTGCGCGAGGCCGTGACGAAAGGACTGTGGGGTCCACATTGATGTATTTGATCCAATCCGTCCATCAGTTTATCTAGATTGTTTTACCACTTTTCGAAAAAAATAGATACTTGAAAAACTCGGTGGGGCCACACCACAGGAACTGGTGGAGATGGCGATGCAAAACATTGAAACCTTCTTGGGGATAGTTGATATTTGTATTTTATGCTTTTTCTCTTTGGAGTCACCACTTGAACGGCTTAGATGGCATATAAATATCACTGTGGGCCCGATAAAGCTTCTAGCATTGGATCCCCATTGTTTCCGGAAGCGGATTGCGTGCTGAGTAACTCAGTATCTTAAGCGTACTGAGTAAATTCTGTGGGGTCCACCTTGATTTATGTATTTTATCCACTCCATTCATCCATTTTAACAGATAATTTTAGTGTTTAAATATAAAAATGAAATATATAAAAACCTCAAGTGGACCACACCACAGGAAACAGTTTGAATTTAACATCTACCGTTGAAAATTTCTTGGGGGCCACAGAAGTGTTGGATCAAGCTTATATTTATTTTTTTCCCTTCATCCATGTCCTTGTGATCATATTAACAGGTTTGATGAGAAATAAACATCACTGTGAGCCCTAAAAAGGTTTCAATGGTGGAAATCATTATTCCAACTGTTTCCTATGGTATGGTCCACTTGATCTATGGGTATGATTAAATTCTGGCCTCAACTGTTAAAATAAGATGGAAAAACGGATGGACGGCATGGATAGACCACATGCATTCACGGTGGGCTCAACAGAGTTTACTCATTACAATAAGAGAGTACCGAGTAACTCAGTAGGCAATCCAATTTCATTGTTTCCTAGGCATTGCCCAGTTGAGTTTCGCATCAAATTGATTTTTGGTCTTCCCACCTCACATTAGATGGACGCGGATTACGTACTACCCCCGCCCGTCCCTAGCTCCGAATGGGCTGTTATGCGGCAGGCCCACCATGATGTATCTGTACATCCAAGCCGTCAATCTCTTTTCTTAGATTATTTTAAGGTATGAGCTCAAAAATGAGGTAGATTCAACGCTCAAGTGGTCCATTTTACCATTGGATTTACTTCATTTTTGTTTTGATGCCTTAGATTAATATGAGAAAAGGAATAGACGGCTTAGATGTACAGATTCATCAGGGTGGGCCCGCCCACAGAACTGCCCGTTCAGAGCTAGGGACGGGAGGGGTAGTACGCAATCCGCGTCCCTATTAGATGGTGAAAGCGATGGACGGAGCTGATGATATAAAAACATCACAATGGGTCCCACATAGTATTTCATTTTTAAAGGTTCAGTACAACATGAGTAATTTCGCGTCAGATTTGCCTTGCCCACTTTGATGAGGGCTGAAGTGGAGGGTTCTGATTAGTCCAGCCCACGTGTAAGTTGGTCGAGTACTGCTTTCAAACGTGCTTGGCGGGTAGCGGATTCGGATAGGTATGAAGCACCGCGTTCGTTCATAACGTTACCGTATGACCACCTTAATGGATTTGTTGTATATCCATGCCCTCTATCCGTTTGGACAGCTCATTTTAAACCGCGAGCAAAGAATGAAAATTATTCAAATCTCAGACGTACCACACCACAGGAAAGAGTGGTGATTTACTACTAAAAACTTCTAACGGGCCACAAAAGTTTCAAACCTGATATTTGTGTTTTCCCTTTGTCCGGTCTGTATGTCCTTGTCAACAGGTTAGATGGTAAATAAGAATTACAGTGAATCGTAAGAAGTTTTTAATGATGGGCATTCAATCACCACTGTTTATTATAGTTTGGTTCACTTAAAAATCTAATCTACTTATTTTTCAGAACTTGACTTAAAATTAGCAGAAAAAAATAGATATATTGCCAGTATATATAAAGCATGAAGCGTATTGCATCCTACTCCCACCTGCCATGAATGGTCACATATCTGTGAGGGTCCACCATGATGTATCTGTTTTTCTCCATCCATCCCTTTTCCTCATATCATTTTGAGGTATTTCCCCATAAAATAGGCAGATGCTTTGCTCATTTAAGGCAACCCAAGCTTACAATTTGGCAAGTGTTCGATTTAACTTATTTTTAAGCTAATATGGTAAAATGATAGAGAAAAGAAATGTACAACATAAATAGACAGATAAATCATAGTGGGCCACCACATAAATGTGCCCGTCCATGGGTAGGACGTGTCCTACTAAACATACATCAAGTGGTCCCTGGCTACAACCCTACCAAAATTGTGTTAACGTAAGTGGCTCAATTAACAAACATATCTTCTACTTTAAGTGGTAATCTCTATTCTTGGCACATGGCACAATCAAATCTCCCTGAGTTTAGGTATTTGCCGAACTTCTGATTCCCGGCCTCAATGAATCCGCCTCGGATCTTACAAGGTTAATCTGTTGGAGGCTCTTTCGGGCCATCATGATGTAAGTGTTTTATCCATACTGTTCATTGCTTTTATCATATTATTTTAAGATATGATCCTAAAATTTAGGTAGGTTCATAGATAAAACGGACTATAACAAAGGAAGCTGCAGTGGTAATGACACTCACCGTTGAAACCTTTCTAAGGGCCACCGTGATGTTTTTTTACCATCCAACCTATCCATAAGGTCATTTAGACATGGATGAAGTGAAAAAAACAAATATCATATTGATTCAAAACTTCTCTGGCTCCTAAGAAGTTTTTAATGGTGTACGTTCAATCTCTTCTTTGTGGTCCACTTAAGGCATGTAGATATCTTATTTTTTGTCTCGTATCTTAAAATGATTTAATAAAAACTATGAATGGAGTGGATAAAACAAATACATCCCTATGGGTCCTACATAGCCCTACCCGGACGAATTGTGGTCCGGGCGGGGTAGGACGCAATCCGCGTCCTAATCCGCCAGGGCGCATATGTTAGAGGTGCATATAAAATGCACGCTCCGTGGGGTGATTTTACTACTATTTAGATCTGTTAATAATACATCAACAATACACACGTGGCATGCATGTAACTTAATCTGGACCGTCCAAGTTCTGGTCTGCTGTGTCTGTTCGTCATCCACAAAAATTGCTGCCATTAGACAAACTTAGACATCTGATTTTACCCGTTGAATTTTGACCACTGAAGTGAGCCAGTAATCATTTTTATCAAGAGCGGATTACGTGAAACCCCGGCCTCACCCAAGATGGTGTGGTCCTTCCTTTGGGGTTAACGTGGGCCCACATTGATGTATGTATTATGTATCCACACCATCTATTTATTTTTATGTATCATTTTAAGGCATTATACCATAAATGAAGAAATCTAATTATCAAGTAAATCATACCATAAAAAACAGTGGTGATTGACAATTAATAGGCCACAAAAGTTTTAGATGGTGCTGATATTTGTTTTTCTTCCTTTCATCCAAGCTTATGTGACCTTATCAACATGGCATATGGTAAACAAACACCGCGTAAACATTAATCTGCACCCTAAGAAATTTGTAATGCAAGGACAGTCCATCATTATTATTTTTTATGATATGGTCCACCTGATAATTGAACTTGCTTCAATTTTTAGATAATACCCTAAATTGATATGAAAAAAAGAAAAAAGAAAAAGAATGGACGGCTTAGATACATAATACATTCATCAAGGTGGGGTCTCACTTAATTCGCTCTCTTCCTTGATAATCTAACTTCATGACCACAAAAAGTTCAACATCCAGGATTGACCGTATCTTGGGCCACGATCCAATTTGAAAGTGGCTTGTGATTTTGACAGCTTTGATTAATGGGAAACGGATTGGTTACTCCCACTGACAGCAGCCCCGTGGCAGCCGGTCGGTGCTCTGTGGATCCCACCATGATGTATGTGTTTCATCTATTCCGATTCATCCATTTTTACAGATAATTTGAAAGCTTGATACCAAAAATGAGAGGGATATATATATATATATATATATATATATATATATATATATATATATATATATATGGGAAAAGGTACTATGCGCACGAGCGTAAGCGGTCTCCATGAGGTCGAGCTGGGGTGGGCTCCATTGTGATGCCGTTCGAACATCTATCCCCTCAGTCAGATGCACCATCCCTGGACAGGCCCACACGGCTGAAAATCACATCCATCCGAGACTTTTGTGGGCCACACCACGTCCAGAAGTGGAGAGGGACCGTGCATCATTCAAACATTCAAAACCACTTGTGGCCCCGTTTTGAGACGTTTTTTGATGATCAACACCGTCCATCATGTGTGTCCCACTTGGATGTAATTTAGACTAATTTTAAGGTGGTATCCACATCTCAGGTGGGCCCCACCAAGTGATTTTACATGTTTTCGAGTGTATACTTATATTTTCAGAAGGTATGGCCCACCTGAGTTCCGTGGACGGTCGATTTCCAGCCATGTGGATCCCACTTGGAGCTGTACATCTGGTGGACGGTGTGGATCTTTGAAAGGCATCACGGTGGGGCCCACCCCAACTCGACCTCATGGACGACCGCTTTACGCTCGATCGCATAGAACCTTTTCCCTATGTATGTATGTATATATATATATATATATATATATATATATATATATATATATATATATATATATATATAATTCAAGTGACTAGACCACGGGAAAATAATAGCGATTGGATATCCACCATTAA
Organism: Magnolia changhungtana; assembly: GCA_030180095.1. Taxonomy (NCBI): domain Eukaryota; kingdom Viridiplantae; phylum Streptophyta; class Magnoliopsida; order Magnoliales; family Magnoliaceae; genus Magnolia; species Magnolia changhungtana. The sequence continues at coordinate 11,707,073 of JASAUF010000662.1, forward strand.
AATTCTCCTAAGGCCCACTGTACTGTTTATTTGACATTCAATTTATTGATTAGGTCATACAGGCCATCAGATGAAGGGAAAAACAAAAATCAGCTTGGTCCAAAACTTTTATGGCCCCAAAATGTTTTTAATGTTTGACGCTTATTCAACATTGTTTCCTGTAATATGGTCCACTTGAGATTGGAATATACCTCACTTTTGGCCTTATACTGTAAAATTATCTGTAAAAATAGATGGACGGCATGGATGAAACACATACATCATGGTGGGCCTACAGAGCACCGTCCACCAGCCATTGGCTGGTGTCAGGGGGAGTAGCCAATCCGTTTCCTGATTAATTAATGGATGGCAGTCGTGGCGTGGCTTGCACGGTATTGAACTTACACGATAGAACATGCCATACAATTTTATAGATCCCAACCGTCCAAACAAAGGATTTCTGACCAGTAGGTTGTCAATCGTGCAGTAAAAGGAGATTTGATTGTGGTAATTTTCTAGTAAATTAATGTCTGGGTCACTACGGTCCTCACTCATGTCTCCTCAATAGTAGACTCACGAGAGTTTTATGCTCATGGGTTTGATTACACATTGTGGTGTAAGATCGATGTGGTGTGAGTGCGCGTGTTTGTATTTTTTTTTTTTTTTTTTTTTTTTTTTTACGTCTTTATCACTACATTGAGAGCATGGCCGATGAGGTGAACGGTTTGGATCCTGCTAATATCATGGGCCTACCTAGCTCAATTGTTCTGATAGAAGGCTCCACGTGAAAACCGCTAATTATCGTACCGTGATTTCTAAATGACAAATGGACGTGTCCTGTCCCGGGTCTCTGGTTACGAAAAGACATTTATGTGGGTGGGCCCACTGTTATTAATCTGTTTATCCTTGCTGTCTGTCTTTTTTTCTCATATTATTTTACTTAAGCGTTAAAAAATGAGTCTTATCGCACAATGCATTAAATGTAAGAGTCATTTGTGGTATGGTTCATTTGAGAGGTGGATCTGTCTCATTTTTGTAATCACATTTTAAAATAATCTGAAAAACAAAATGGACGGCATGGATGAACCGATACATCATGGTGTGCCCGCCCACAGAAATGCCCGTTCGTGGCTAAAGACAGGCGGCGTAGGACGCAATCCGCGTACCCTACGAATATGCTACTTTTGCTTTACCAACTTCGGTGCATTCCACGTTTACAGCCGTTCAGTCCCGAGGCATATTGTCTTGGTGTGCGGACGCGGATTTCCTGCCAAAGCCTTTGGCGGGGAAGCTCATTCGCTGTAACTCAGGGGCCCACCACGATGTTTGTTAGAAATCTATCTCATCCATCCATTTTTTAAGCTCATTTAGGAGCTGGGACCGAAAATGAACAGGATTCAATACTAAAGTAGGCTGAAAATGTGAGGATTAAACGTTCATAGTTGAATGATTCGTGGGGCCATGGAATTTTTGAATCAGCCTAATATTTGAGATTTCAGTACATCCTATTAGTATTAACATTGTGAACGGTATGGATGGCATGAAAACATCAATGCTGTACCCAAGAAGTTTCAAAGGTATAAATTTTCTTATCCACCTTTTCCTTTAGCACGCCGACTTGAGTCTTTGATTCTGTTCAACTTAAGTCCTAAAATGAGATCAGAAAATGGATGGACGGTTTGGATTTCTAACAAAATTTTGGGTGGGTTTCCAGGACAGTAACTTCTTGCCAAAGGCTTTCCCAATAAATATGGTCCGCATTTTGCTGCAAACCACCGATTTTGGTAGTGTGCTGACGTGGTTAAGTTTTGTGTGAGTTAATGTAACGTATGTGTTATATCCATTTAACACATTTATTTTGCGAGATAGGCTATGGGCCAAAAAATTGAAGTAATAAAAAATTCAAGTGAACTATGCCATTGAAAGCAATGGGGATTGAATGCCAACCATTGAAAATTTCTTAATAAAAGTTTTGGATCAAGATGATAATTGTGTTTCTCTTCGTCCAGGTTTATGTGATTTTATGAACTTGTTGGATGACAATTAAATACTATGGTGAGCCCTAGGAAAGTTTCAACCATGAGTGTTATTATACCTCTTACTTTTATGTAGTGTGGTTCACCCGAATTTTGGACCTAACTTAGTTTTAAGATCATGCCTAAAAATAATCTAGCAAAATGGATGGACGGTGTAGATATAATGAATATATCTGGTGAGTCCACATAACATTTCCTATGTCGTCACACCACCGAGGTTGGTGGTGCAGTGGCACGCCGTGCAATCAGCTTCCGTTCAGGTGAGACCCGCTACTAAAGTGACGTCGCCAAGTTAAATGGTCCCACCATAATGTATGTTTTGTGTTCACATCTTCTTTCCATTCGGAGAGACCATTCCAGGGCATCAGCCGAAGAATGAGTAGGATCCGAATATCTAGCTGACCTCACCACAGAAAACGGTGGAGAGCTTGAGGCTCACTATTAAAAACTTATATGAGTGCCATGTTATAACTTATGAATATGTTGGATCTCAAATAAACATCACGTTGGGCCTTAGGAAGGTTTCAAAAGTAGGAGTCAGTCTCAGTCTCCCATCTCTCGCCTATTTTCTGTGGTGAGGTACACTAAAGCTTTAAATCTGCCCAATTGTTTGAATAATTCTCTAAAATGATTGCTGCAAATGAATGGACAGTGTGGATACAACACATACATCATCGGACACACATAACTTGTAACGTCACTTCAGTAAGGAGGCTGTCAGTAGCTAATCCGCGTCCGAAGAAAGCGATTGGTGCTGCTCGTGTGTCGTGTCCATTAGCTGAAGGGTAAATTCAACTGGAGCGGATTAGGTGCGCCCCGGCTCAACCCAAGACGGTGTGGCCGTTACCGCGGTTCCATCTTGATATAAGTATTTTATATCCACTGTTCACCTGTATTTTCAGATATTTTAGGGCATAATCCCCCCAAAAAAAAGAATATCCAAATCTCATTTGGTCCATATCATAGGAAACAGTGGTAATTGAAGGTTCTACCATTCAAAAATTCTTTGGACCCACCATAAGGTTCCTAGAATTTTTAAATCCCATCCAACCTGTTGATAAGGTCATGTAAATTTGGATGAAGGGATGAAAAAAAATCAACTTGTTCCAAAACTTTATGTACCATTAATGGTCAATAACCACTATTTCCTATGGTATGTCCATCTTATAATTGAATCTCTTTATTTTTGGGCTCATGCCCGAAAATGATATTTCAAAATAGATGGACAGTGTAGATTTATAATAAATGCATCAAGGCGGGCCACACTATAAGGGCCGCACCATCTTTCGTGTCGCCTGGGTCGTACCTAATCTGCCCTCTCCGGTCCCTGCATCAACCGATCAGTGCTGCATCCTGTAGATTATTTAAAGGGTAAATTCTACCCCTGGTCTTTAAATTATTAACAGAAGTACCCTTCACCTGCCCCACCGTACGTGCTTCCGCCTACAAACCCCGACGACTTCAATTTCATCCTTTGTAGGCAGACCGTTACGTACGTTTTACTAAAACAATACCGACGGAGATATGGAGTAGTTCTAAGTCAATCTGCTATAAATATATTGATTTTAATATATATTTTAATAATATATTATAATAAAGTATTTGAAAAAAGATGTTTGAAAAAACACGTTTTTCAAGTTTTTGGGAATAGTCCCACATGGGAAAGAGAAGAGAAGAAAATCTGGTTTAAATGAAAACAGTGGAGTATTATAATATTTACCTACGTAGTCCGTGGACTATAGACCTTGCGTGTTCCAGTGTGAAGCACTGCAACACCCGCGCTCGCGCTCGGGCTCGGGCTCGGGCACGGTCTCGGTACGAGGGCGTGGGCATGTGAGGCAGTGTGGCTGTAGAGGCGCTAGTGGCGCACTTTGCACTTCGCACGTGCCAACAGCTATAAAACGGCTAGTCAGCTCTCTCACAACAGCCATATAACGGCTAGTTTCTCCAACAGCTAGAAAACGGTCATGGAATTTAATTCCCTGGACCATAAACCCCAGCCATCATAGCCTATAAAAGGAGGATCTGGATGGGTTTCCAAACCATCTCAGCTCACTCCAGCAAACCCATATGAACAGAGACAGCCAGCCCCCTTCCACTCATATAATTATAGTATTTCCAGTAATATAGCAAGGCTCGAACCTTAGCTTGAAGAATAGACGGTGTGTGGTCAGGACTGCTCATTCAAGCGAAGACGAGTGGTGACGAATTGAACTGACCAGTGCAGTGGTCAAAATCAATTTTCTTCTTTCTTTCTTTTTCTTTCTTTGGGATTTTTCTTTTATATTGTAATATTGCCAGAAAGTGTGTAAAAGAGTTCTATTTGGTGGGCCTTCGTGTTTGCTGAACGCAGACCCACACCAGGCTTGTCGTATCCTAGAAGCAATTTGCCTGTAACCTATCAGCTTACTCATTCCACTTGAGTAGGGGCAAATAACGCTTTAAGGAATGACGTTCAGACGTGCTTGACTGTCCTTAGTTACGATCGTAGTGATTTTGGTTTCATATTATACGGATATTACATTAATCGTATAAAATTCTCAACAATCTTAAAGCGTTATTTTTGTAATAGGCGACAATGTTTCATCCATCAGTGATGAATCAAGACTTGATACGTCTTGATAGGTTCGATGGAACCAATTTTACTAGATGGCAAGACAAGTGAAATTTCTCCTAACGTAGCTAAGGATCTACTACATACTAGATCCAAATCTGCAAACACTACCTGAAGCATCCGATCTGATACACACGAGAACAGTGGTGCCCCGCCAAACGGCCGATCGAAGCGAACTCTTGTGTCGAGGACACATTCGAGCAACGCTCTCTCCGTCGATTGTACGATCTATACCAACATCATCATCAAAGGAAATCTGGGATCGCTCTGGAGTTCAAATACAAGGTGAAGAAGAAGGTACCAACAAGTTTCTCATCGCCGGGTATTTCGACTTCAACATGGTAGATAATAAACCACTTCTTGCCCCAAATCAAGAACTGCACTACTAGTAAACAAAATCAAAGCCATAAAAATAGATCTTCCTGAATCATTCCAGGTCGGGGCTATAATTGCCAAATTGCCACCGATGTGGAAAGACTATAGAAAAAAGTTGCTACATAAAACTGAGGACTACACACTGGAACAAATCCAGAAACACCTCAGAATTGAGGAAGAATCCCGTAACCGCGACAGAAAGAATGATAACGGGAATGCCTCGTCCAAGGTACATGTAGTTGATAACTCTAATAATAAACATCCCGAGAAGGAGAATTCCCCGAAACCCAATAAAGGAATATTCAAGAAAAATGCCCAAAAGAAGAACGAAAAGTTCAAAGGCCCATGCCATGTCTGTGGAAAAATCGGGCACTATGCTCGAGTATGCCGATATCGCAAATCTAAACAAGAGGCAAGTGCAGAGAAGAAGGCGATATTGTGGCTATGATCACTGAGGTGAATATCATCCAAGGCAAAGTTCCGGGTTGGTGGTATAATCTGCCGCTACTGATACATGTGTGCTACGACAAATCCCTTCAAAACCTATGAGGAATGGACCGATGGTCAAGAAGTCCAAATGGGCAATGAAGTCCGATCAAAGGTCGTCGCAAAGGAGCTGTCGAACTAATATTCACATCTGGGAAGAAAGTGATTCGACCAATGTCTTGCACGTCCCGGACATGAGGCGAAACTTAGTTTACGGGGATCTTCTTGGTAAACCAGGCATAAGGGTGGTGTACGAGTCGGGAAAGCGATTCTGTCCAAAAATGGGAATTTTGTCGGGAAGGGATACGCTTGTAACGGGATGATTAAGTTTTCTCTAAATGAAAGTAGCACTTCTGCGTATATGGTTGAATCCTACGAATTGTGGCATGATAGACTAGCCCATATAGGGTATAGTACCTTGAAGTTCATGGCTAAGAATGGTTTAATCTCATATACAGATAATGAAACCAAAAAATGTGAAGTGTGCATAAGATCCAAAATGACGAAGAAACCTTTTCCAAGTGTTGAAAGATCGTCTCAAATATTGGATCTTGTACACAGTGATATATGTGAGTTAAACGGCATTCTTATTCGTGGAGGTAAAGCGGTGCTTCATAACCTTTATAGATGATTGCTCTAGATATGTGTATGTGTACCTATTAAAGAGCAAAGATGAAGCATTGAACATGTTTAAAGTATATAAAGCAGAAGTAGAGAATCAACTAAATAAGAAGATTAAAATTCTCCGTAGCGATAGAGGAGGAGAATACTTCTCCAATGAATTCGATAACTTCTGTGAAGAACATGGTGATACATCAATGTCTGTTGCCATACATACCTCAACAAAACGGAATAGTGAAAGAAAGAATAGAACATTAGTAGAAATGGTCAACTCAATCTTGATAAGAGCAAAGTTGCCACTAAATTTATGGGGTGAGGCAACTTGCTTATGAGCATGCCATATTATAAGCAATTCCGTCTAAAAAATATAGAATATCTCCATATGAAACATGGAGAGGAAGAAAACCTAACCTAGGATATCTTAAAAGTGTGGGGTGTCTTGCATATTAGAACCCACGATCCAAAAAAAGAACTAAGTTAGGACCAAGAGCTATTAAGTGCACCTTCGTAGGGTATGCACACAATAGTAAAGCTTATAGACTTCTAGACATGAGTCTAATACAATAATAGAATCTAGAGATGTTGAATTCTTTGAAAACTCACTATCCTTTGAGTCAAAGGATAATGAAATCAAACTCCTACTAGAGAACTTGATAATACAACTCCACGGATAGTGGAAGATCCTATTGAACCTCGTAGGAGTCAAAGAACAAGAATAGAGAAGAATCAGGAGATGACTACATAGACTCACAACGCATCATTTTCCATCGATAGAAGCGGATAGAGAAAATGTTATAAGGAAAATACCTATAGTAATGACTATAGAAGATGATCTAAATCATATAAAGAAATTTGTATCCTCTAGAGACTCGACTTTCTCGGAAAGAAGCTATAAACGATGAAATGGATTCCATACTATCAAATCAACATGGGAACTAGTAAACTTACCTCCAGGTTCTAGACCCATAGGTTGTAAGTGGGTATTTAGGAAGAAATATCACATGATGGGACTATCCAAACCTTTAAAGCTCGACTAGTAGCTAAGGGTTTTAGACAAAAAGAAGGGATAGATTACTTTGACACATATTCACACTGTAGCTAGGATAACATCCATTAGGATATTATTTGCGCTAGCTTCCATATATCATCTTCACATCCACCAAATGGATGTAAAGACCGCATTCTAAATGGTGATCTCAATGAGGAGGTATACATGGAATAACATGAAGGTTTTGTTCTACCAGGAAATGAAAACAAAGTATGTAGATTAGTCAAATCTTTGTATGGATTAAAACAAGCACCAAAACAGTGGCATGAGAAGTTTGATTCCAAAATTCTATCTCATGGTTTCATACATAATGTGGTGACAAATGCATATATTCTAAAGTAGATGGTAGTTATATCGTTATTATTTGTCCGTATGTAGATGACATGTTAATAATAAGTAATAAAATGGAAGTGTGGTGAAACAAAGAGGTTTCTATCTTCCGTATTCAAAATGAAGGATCTTGGACAAGTTGATACCATTATAGGTATCAAAGTTAAAAAACATTGTGGGGTTATGCTTTGTGTCAATCTCATTATATTGAGAAGATACTAAACAAGTTTAACCATCTAAATATAAAGGAAGCAAAAACCCCATTTGATCCAAGTATCAAGCTAAAAGAAAATACTGGAAGAACAATTGCACAATTAGAATATGCAAGTGTTATAGGAAGTCTAATGTATGCTATGCAATGCACTAGACCGGATATCGCATATCTTTGTGAGTAAACTTAGTAGGTTTACTAGTAACCTTGATCAACACTTTGGAATGCAATCAGTAGAGTCCTTGGTTACTTAAAAACAACCAAAGATTTAGGACTATTCTATTCAGAGTTTCCTGCCATATTGGAAGAATATACCGATGCGAGCTGGATATCGAGTGCAGGAGACAACAAGTCTACTACAGGGTGGGTATTCACCATAGGAGGTGCAGCTGTGTCTTGGGGATCCAAGAAACAGACTTGCATAACGCATTCGACTATGGAGTCTGAATTCATAGCCCTGGCTGCAACAGGCAAAGAGGCTTAGTGGCTAAGGGATCTTCTATTAGAAATTCCTTTCTGTGTAAAGCCTATATCGGCTGTGTCACTACATTGTGATAGTGAAGCCACATTAGCTAGAGCCTATAGCGGCACTTATAATGGTAAATCTAGACATATCAGTCTTCGACATAATTATGTCAGACAATTGATTCAAGATGGAATCATTGCTATTTCCTATGTGAAATCAAGCAACAACCTGGCAGATCCTTTTACTAAACCTCTACCTAGAAAGGTAGTAAAGGCTACATCTAGAGGGATGGGGTTGAAACTCTTCAACAAAGTTCCACCAATGATGGTAACCCAACCTAAAGTCGAGAAAATCTCTAATTTTGGGTTTAATGGGTAAGAACAAGTCACGATATGTGGAAAGTTTTCAAAGATTTGAATTATAAAACATCATCCATAATAGATAAGTCTTTGAGCGTTACGATAGAGGGTTGAGTCTTAAGAACTCTTAATGAAATCAGGTTTATAGGACAAGTGTTTTAAAGTAACGGAGACTTGGAAGGATTTCACCTATATGAACGTAGAGATGGTGCAGTCTCTCATGAGAGTTAGGAGTTTTCTCTCGGGATCGTTCACGAATTAGGATAAGCACAAGGCCATTAAATGTGCTGAGCAAGATTGTGGGAACTCTAACAAACACATAGCGAATATGTGTGTGGTTTCTCCAACTCTGTTATCTAGGAATAACTGGTTCAAAGCTGTGGCTACCAATAATTTCGATAGAGTTTTGAGATCCTTACACTAAGGGAAGATTAAAATCGAAAGATATCTTTCTTTATGCATATAAGCTGATTATTCTGGCAGTATTGTTTAAACCGAGAAAATATTTTTATATAATCAAGTGGGGGATTGCTATAAATATATTGATTTTAATATATATTTTAATAATATATTATAATAAAGTATTTGAAAAAAGATGTTTGAAAAAACACGTTTTTCAAGTTTTTGGGAATAGTCCCACATGGGAAAGAGAAGAGAAGAAAATCTGGTTTAAATGAAAACAATGGAGTATTATAATATTTACCTACGTAGTCGTGGACTATAGACCTTGCGTGTTCAGTGCTGAAGCAACTGAACACCTGTAAGGCGCTTGGCCGCCTTCAGCGCTCGGGCCGGGCTCGGGCTCGGTCTCGGTCTCGGTCTCGGTCTTGGTCTTGGGCTCGGTGCGAGGGCGTGGGCATGTGAGGCAGTGTGGCTGTAGAGGCGCTAGTGGCGCACTTTGCACTTCGCACGTGCCAACAGCTATAAAACGGCTAGTCAGCTCTCTCACAACAGCCATATAACGGCTAGTTTCTCCAACAGCTAGAAAACGGTCATGGAATTTAATTCCCTGGACCATAAACCCCAGCCATCATAGCCTATAAAAGGAGGATCTGGATGGGTTTCCAAACCATCTCAGCTCACTCCAGCAAACCCATATGAACAGAGACAGCCAGCCCCCTTCCACTCATATAATTATAGTATTTCCAGTAATATAGCAAGGCTCGAACCTTAGCTTGAAGAATAGACCAATGGTGTGGTTCAGACTGATTCAATGAACAGTGGTGACGAATTGAGCCCGACCGGTCAGTAAAGTGGTCAAAATCAATTTTCTTCTTTCTTTCTTTTTCTTTCTTTGGGATTTTTCTTTTATATTGTAATATTGCCAGAAAGTGTGTAAAAGAGTTCTATTTGGTGGGCCTTCGTGTTTGCTGAACGCAGACCCACACCAGGCTTGTCGTATCTGAAAGCAATTTGCCTGTAACCTATCAGCTTACTCATTCCACTTGAGTAGGGGCAAATAACGCTTTAAGGACAGCGTTTCAGACGTGCTTCAGCCTGTCTTTAGTTCTGATCGTAGTGATTTTTGGTTTCTATATTATACAGATATTACATTAATCTGTATAAAATTCTCAACACAATCCAGACCGTCCAAATCATAATCTCATGTTTAACGTAGTAATATTATAAAAGAGAAGGTAAATTAACTTCCAACCTATTAAGTGCAGGTGAAATTCGACCCTTAATCCCATCACATCGATCACCTACCGCAAAAATCAGGCATACCTACTCATTAGGTTGGCTGCACCTTGAAATAATGTGTAACCGTTGATAAATTGTAAAATACAAGTGTAGTCTCTTCAGTAGGTCCATATGGCAGAATTTTGCAGCAGATGATTCTTATGATGGGGCCAACTTATTGGACGGTTTAGATGTTTCACGCACGGTGTGGATTTTAACTGGTGGTCCAACTTGTTGGTCTTGAGTCCGAATATCCTTAACAGGGAATTAAAGGACATCAAATGGATGGTTGAAAGTAAAAGTAGCCCACACTTCAAATTCAACGGCTGATGTCATATGGGCATGTTCGTCCACACTATGGGCCCCACTTGGGTAGTCTTTTCGTCTGTCAAGATGCAAATGTATGCCACGTGTACAACCTAGGCCAACAGTGGGAAACATCAATAATTGTCTAGCCGTATCTATATAACGGTGAAACTGGAAGGATCGTAATTTGGTACATCACTCTGTCCACAGGACACGTGGAAGGGTGACCTGCATATCAGGTACGTCCATGTACAGGGCCCTAGCATAGATGGTTTTATGGTAAAAAATCGCTATTGTTAGATGATCTTGCCAGTTTGATATGTGGCCGTTAAAGTAACGGCGGAAAACAATAACAGTTAAAAAGGTCAAGTACGCGACAAACGGTATAAATAGCGATGGCCGGTATCTTTTTGAAACAATAGGGCGAACGGACGAGTCCGTACGACGCCTTTAGTATTTTCTCAGGCGGAGAGTCAGTATCGAAAAAACGGCTTTGTAGGGTGAGTCAGCTGCCATTTTTACGAAAATACCTTTGGTCGGTTAGGATAAGCAGCCGTAGAAGAAGAAGTATTTTGGTCTTTTTAGATTTATCTGTACAACCTTAGGTCTAATTTGCACATTAAGTTTCATTGCATCGAGTAAACTTGCTGGCTGAAACCTGCAGTTTATACGCCTCAAGAACCCTATCTTTTTCATGGGATTGCACTGGTCCTTTCGTCCATCTTGCCTAGGTTCTCCGCGGGCCTGACTTTACAAACAAACATTAAATCCACAACGTCCATTCGATACGGTATCAGATCTTCACGATGGATGATAAATTTAGTAAAAAATACGAGATTTCGGTGGGCCAAATCAAAAGTAACGGACCCCTATTCGTAGGAAAGTCACGCAGGCGTTTTCGTTTTTCACGGGTTTTACTACTGAAACGTAACGCATCCGGAACGCGTATTGCATCCGGAGCTTTAATAACTGGCCACCGAGATATATGGGTTTTATCCACACCGTCCATCCAATTTTCTGTGGAACTTTATTATTTGGAACTAAAAGTTAGAAAAATCTAAGGCTCAAGTGGGCCACACTACATGAAGCAGCGGTGATAATGATTCTTACCATTGAAACTTTCCGAGGGTCCAATGTAATGTTTATTTGCCATCCAACCTATTCATAAAGTTATATAGACCTTGATGAAGAGAAAACACAAATGTCATCTCGATCCAAAACTTGTGTGGACCCTAAGAAGTTTTCAGCGGTTAGAGTTTAATCCCCATTATGTGGTACGCTTGTTTCTTGGATCTACCTCAGTTTTGGATTGATTTACTGAAATGATTGGGAAAAATGGATGGACAGTGTGGATAAAACGCATACATCAAGGTGGTCGTCACTCAAAGCTCCTGCCTGTTCTCAGCTGTAGACTGGCAGGGGTCGTAAAGCTTTCAGACAAGGGCTGAAGGGCACAATGCAATGCTTCAACACGTCCACTAAAAAAATGTACACTTGTTGTAGATATAATCAAAACTAACCGTTCAAATCATGATCTCTACTTTTAGACGGATCTTAAGTTGACAAAGACACCCCACGCACGTGCTATCTGGCCGATTGATGTAAATCTAATGGACAGTTGAATGGAAAACAATCAACAGTCCTTGTTTAATAAAGATAGATTCCATTAAGCAGAGGTTCTGATACTCCAATTTTCGGATTATGGTCAATTTACATTGGGGCCCTCGATTTGGACGGTCTGATTTGAGTTAAGTAAATGACACTCGTAGAAATGAAGGGTGAATGTGCACAGCTCTCATACTCTGTAGTCGTATCAATAACCCCCATTAAAATTTTATGTGGCTGAGATGGGTCCTGTAGCATGGAGCACGTGACCTGTTCATTAAGTCAAGGCTGCAGATTCTTAAGACGAATAAAGTTGCCGTTTACGACTTAAAAGTCGGTTCAGCGCTGGCGATGGTTACTGCATCTATTGGGCCGTACCGTGGGTGGGCCATGGTTATAAATCCAATTCACGAGTGCAATTTGAATGGTTTTGAAATTGGTGGTATCAATTTATGCATTAAAGAGAAAAGAATGTAAAACTCCTATTAGGTGAGCCATATATGATCCTCTTTTTTACCTAATCGTCACATTATTCATACCCACAATTGTGATCATTACATGTAAGTTTATAGTGGGATGCTCAAATTGGATTCCTATAAATAGTTATTAAGCCGATATAGAAACTTATGATATGGAGATTATAAAGAAAAGAAGTGTGATGGATAAGCATATCCGGCTCTTTTATATATATATATATATATATATATATATATATATATATATATATATATATATATATGTCTTGATCTCCTCACTCATATAAACAAACAAACAATAAAAAAATAAAAATAAAAATAAAAAAAAAAAACCCTAATTTCATTGAGATGCTTTCCTGAGAATGTAAGGTACGTAAGATTAAGATCTCCTCTTAACAACATCGTAGCAATGATACAATTCGTGTTTAAGATTAGAGTTTGAAATATTCAATATTGATGCATAGATGGTCCGTTTATTCTATTGTTTAGATGATAAAGAATCGAACGGTTGGACTAACCAATTGGGTTTGGTATATTGGACACCAATGTAATTCCCAAAAGATGGATGGTCCAGATTCACCGATCATGTAATAACATTACCAACACAAGTTCATTATCTTTTTTCGCACATGCACACAAGATACATGTGTGTGACGCTCCAAATTTTCACCAACCTGGAATTCAAAAATCTTTGGCATTACTGCTGAGACATTAAATAAATATGGATAAATATGCATGTCTACACTCGAAAATCCTGAAAACTTATACATGAAAATTTGTCTCTAAGTATAATATATGGACAAAGACTTTAAAGATAAATCAGAACGTAAAAATTTGATTACATATCCTTAAAAAGCTATCAAATCCGCTCTATCACTTAAACCTTGAGTCCAACCTTATGATCTATTTATTTAGGGTCCAGATCTAGTCGATCCACTGTCGATTAATCAAGATAATCACATCTTAACGAAGGTATACCTAAAGCTAAAATAACTGATGGATTAAATCTGAATTATCCCATACACATAAATCGAATTGGCAAAAGTATCCAATGACCTTCAAATCAACGATTTAAGGCGATTAGGACCGAATCACCATTTCCGCTTATTACGAATGACACACGTTGCAAACTTAGGTAATTCAAGCTTAGCTAATCGCACAGGATAAATTTTGTTAATTGTTTTATTTTAGAATTGTTCAAATTAACCAAACAAGTTGTAGACTGCTCGTTAGTGTAATGCTAAACGTGAAACTATAAAAAGACGTTAGTCTTAACAGGCTTGACATCCATCACAAATATTGAGTCGAGATTGCGTATGAAATAGTTCAACTTGGGCTTGCGAGCCGAGCGCATGGGATGTATGAAGGCATTAAGAAATAGCATGAATTGAAGTTAAAAATTTTCTTTCACTCTTTGCCCAAGTTGTGGCCTTCGAACCGTTAGATCGCGACTAAATTTAGGATGCAAATATAATTTAATACCTTACATATATTCCTATAACCGCAACCTCGATTGATGATTCATAACTGTTGAACTGACTTCGAATCACACTCATTAATCAGTGCATCTAAATGACGGACCAATTGTATCCATGCGTAGATCAACACTACTGCCAGCTACCTTACGGTGTAGATCAACCCGTACATCTCCTAGTGGAGACTAAAAGTTAGAAACAACCTCTCATAGGGTTAAAATAGTAAATACCTAGCCTCGGGGCCTTTTGCACAATTTCTACCACTATAAATAGTCCATTATTCCACACCCCCTCTGCCTATTCGAACTTGTGCCCTAATATTGAGAAAGAAAGAACAAAAGATATGAAGAAGAAGAAGAAGAAGAAGAAGAAGAAGAAGAAGAAGAGAGAGAGAGAGAGAGAGAGAGAGAGAGAGAGAGAGAGATAAAATGTGAGGGTTGTGCACTTTCGTCCTCTAATCTCTTCTATCACAACCGTAGTTGCTCTCGGATCCTTCATCGGATCTCTTTTACCGACAATCGGAGGTAAGAAATGGATCATTCTTTCCAATATAGGTCTTCTTAGGTTGAGCTTCAAGAATCTTATAATAGCTTGTGTGTTGATTAGGTTTCGGTGATCTTCCCTAAAACTCTAACTCCAAAAGTGTGACTAGGATGGGTGAAACACTCTAAGATGCAGACCATTATTCTAGGTTTCATTTTTATCAACTCTTGATAGTATTAGATACTATTATTTTATTTTATTTTTGTTATTGTTAAGATTTCATATGTTATTTGTGTTTAGATTGCTTTATTATTGCATCCATAATGTTATTTGAAGTTGATAGCTAACACGTTTGATAAAATGCTTGAACAAGATGAAATTCCTACTGTTAGAATTCTTGTATACAAATTGATAAGTGATGTTGATATACATTGGATTGTATTAATATATGCTGAATTGTACTGATTCGTACACATGTTCAGTTGATACACCATATTGTGATATTAAGTTGCTTCGTGATTATATTTATGTATTTGATAATATGATTTGTAATTGTGTGGATCGAGTTCGCAAAATGTTAAGTAAGAGGATGACCCACTTTAGATTGTCTATCTCGGACTTATACGGTAGACCGATGTTGAACTCGGTTGACCGACAATATATAGTTGAATCGACACGGGATGCTTCGCATCCAATGTCGGTTTCGTCTGGGGTCCCCTGTTGTCGATCGGATCAGTCCAATGCCTAACTCAATTATTCTTAGGTTTGGTGGTTGTATAATATTCAAAGAAATCTAGGATACCGTTATTACCACTGAAATAAATCCATTTATAACCATTAGTGCGTAACAATTGTTCAAAGACTCATGAGCCGGACATGGTGGTATGGGACATCGTGTCTAAGTTATTGGCCTATGTTGGGGTGACGTGTCTGCCATATTAGTAAAAAATGGGGTAACAAGACCGCTACATTGGTAAAAAAAATTGGATGACGAGCCTCCCTGTAGTAACCATTGAGAACTAGTAAAGGCTATGAGCCTACCATATTGTTAGTGGAATTGATGTCGTGACTTCGCTATATTTGTTTTTGGGTGATGACCCTTACATTATTTGTGGTCATCCTTGGGTGATGAACCTTAAATTAGATTAAGGGACATAGGTGAGGAGCCACTACGGCCGCATCAAGCCTCATGATCTAGGTAGTGATTCGTGATACAATGACGGTATTCTAGCTTCGTGAAATTGCTGCTTGAACTAAGATTAATAATTATTTGGGTAATCATGCATATCATGACACTCTTTAAGATTGATAGTTTAAGAAAAATATTGAAGTCGTGTGATGAGGAAGTGTTGACATTATACGAAATAGGCGTTAAAGTCACTTGTCGATGGAGTGTTTGATTGTGAGGATCATATTATGAGAGACCCAAGCTCAGAAATCCTCAAAATGATTGGAGGAGCGGTATGTGTTAGGATTGAAGCAATTGTCAGAACCAATTTAGTTGGACTTGCCACATTGGTCTTCTAACGCTTCAACTCAGGTTTAACTGGCTCAACTGCTCTTACTAATGTGAAGGAGGGCTCAACCATCTTTATTGGTGTTGGGGATGGGACGTCGATGCGACCAAAGTTGTCTTCTTTGATCACGTTTTCCTCTGTGAAGGGGACATGACCGACTAATGAGCAATCAATTTCTTAGTGCTTTCTTTATCCTTCTTCTTCTTGGCCATAGGTTTCTCCATCTTAGATGAAGATGAAAGCTGACCGATGATCAGTTCATGGGACCTACTAATCAAAGTCCCATGGTAGTTTTCCACCGGGAGTAGAATGACTCCAACTGTTGCGGATGGTTGGAGAAGAGGGAGAGTGTGAAAGAAGAACTAATGGAAACAAACCCTCAGTGGAGAGTCTGAAAAGTGATTGACTGAGTATGCAATTGGTTGATGAGTCGGAGGTTGGTTGAAAGTTCGATGAATAAATGAAAAATGAATACCTTGAGCTAAACCAAATTGACGAGTAAGAAAATTGGGGTTGTACTATTCGATGACAGCCTTGGGACTAATATCCATATCTATTGTGCCACCGTATAGGTTTCTATAGATCAGGTAACTTTTCCAAGCCACCTCCCTAACACTTTCTATCTTAGTGTTGGTCAACTCGTAGTCTTCAGTAAACCAGGTTGGCCCAAATTCTTTATCTTTAAATGGGCAAAAAGAATTGTTGGACTTCTCGAGGGTAAAAGAAAGGAAAAATCTCATAATTCAACAAAAGAATAATTAATTTTGGGATAGAGGATGTTATGGTGACCGAAGTAGGTAAATTCTACATCTGCTGGAATAGATTTAATGAATTTTGCTCCAAAATACTTGTAGAACTATATCTGGACAAGCCAAATAGGCCTGCAAGAGTGGTAAAATCCTTTTGTGGTTGCTTCAAACATGTTGCTGTAAAGATGACCGGGCACGAAAGGAGTGAGAGCTAGCTGACATCCTTGAGAGGTGCCTCGACTGGGTGAATGTATTCATTGGTGATTTACAAGGCACTCATACGTAGCCGGAATCGGCAAATCCACATCAGAAGAAACATTGTATATTCTTATTCATCCACTTTATCTCAAGACTTGTGTTGTAACTATGAAAATGGAATATGCCTTATTGGTCTTGTCTGAAAGAGTGAAGGGGTGTTGATTCTTCAAAGCGATGACCAGATAGATAGGCTCACCAAAGGGCAAAAGGTGAGTGAATGCACATACATCCATGATTGTCGGATCCATAGATCCGCATCCAAAATAGAATGTATTGGTCGATCGACTCCAAAAAGTCGACACCTCTGTGAGAAGGAAGGTGTTAGCCGAATATTCATGCAAGGAAAGTTTGATGCATTGGTAGATTCCTGACTGCTTCCATGTATCACCATATCGTGCTTCAATCGCGTGAACCATTCGACCCAACCATTCATCAGTTTCGAACATGACCTCAGAGATTTGAACGCGCTGGAGTGTAATATCCTGGATTTTCACTGTTTTGGATTTTCAAAAATTCTTAAAATTTTTTAATTAACTTATAATATCACTTAATGACCATTAGCACTCAATGTTAGTTTATGCTGAGGTGGACCAGTCTAGTTATGATGGGACATAGTGCGGGTCGTCAAGCCAGATAGTCCGTTTACACCTAACAATGGCCCGTGTGGGCCACCTAGCGACCGAGGAGGGTCGAAAAAATCTAAAAAGTTAGGGAATTGAAGATCTCACTGGGCTTGTGGTCCATCGCGGACCACAGACCCAGTGGACACCCAGAATTGGAATCTGACACTTGCCAAATGCACCCCACCAATGCCAGATTGGAATCTGATACTTGCAAATAAAATTGAGATACCAAGTTTTTCAACTGTCGGATTTCTTCCAAATTTACGGTGAAGGTTTAATGTATTTTTCTACGCCCGTCCACCAAATATGGGATTCGATCGTGGCACGGTGACCGTTGATCGCAAATCGGGCCCGTACGATCAAACCCCATATCCGATTGTTCTCAAATTTTGCATAGCCCTTTATCGGGCCATGAGCACCTATCCTACAAGTTTCATGGCTAGAGGGCCACCAGAACCACTCCAATCACCATAATGGACCCTACAAGGCCATTTAAAGAATCGAAACCGTACGTTCAAACCCCATATCCGTTCATTCGTTTGTTCCCAAACTTTGCATGACCCCTCATAGGGCCATGAGTCACCTACACACTAAATTTGGTGGCAAGAGGGGTGTTAGGGCTATCCCAACACCAATAGGGAATCCTATAGGACTATTGTAAGAAATTGTGAAAACTTAAGGCCAAAGGGCCCAACTCTAGCAAATAAATCCCTAATCCTTATCTCATAACCCTCACCACAACCATTATTGCCAAGGGAGGAAGAGAGAGCAAGAGAGAAAGGAGAAGAATGTGTGAGTGAAGAAAGAACTTGGGTGGACCCTAGATCAAGGTGTGGCTCAACCCTTGTAACTCCATACCTCTCCTCAAGGAGAAACTCTTCACCATTACCACAACAATCGTCAGTTGGTCATCTAGGTAAGATCCTTCACCCCTTCTTCTTGAAATCCATGTATTAACAAGGGTCTGGCTTGGAACATGCAAGTGTTTGCTCTAGGGATTCCGGCCGATCGACCTCAAAACCCTCATTCCTAGGTCGTTTTTCGAATCTCCAACGATCCGAAGGTGCGGACTATTGCTCTTAGGTGGCCTAACACCAATTTTAGTACGTGTTTAATGATTTTGGTTGCTTGAATGCTATGTTTGGAGGATCTAGAGAAGCTCTAGGACTTGTATGTTCATTAGAATTGTATGTTTGGCTCCCATATGATATTGTTCTTGCCTCTCACATGATCGTGTGTATGGACGATTATATGCTCATGCCTTGTTTGAATTTCTCATATGATATACCTTATAACATGTATGATTCCTTGATTTTTGTGTATTTTGGTTCTAAGGGAGGTAGGAAGTGCTTAACTTCCTCACCAACCCACACCACACACATACACCTTGTTCATGATATTATTAGCTTTACATGTTAGTAGAAGTTTAGAATTTTATGTTGAGAAGCATAAGAACATGATGTTGTTTATGTTAGATGATGCATTGCTAGTTGGCATGTTATGGATCTCCTTCACCCTCTTGGGTTGATCAAGAACATGATGAGAAAAGGTAGTCTCATCGATAGGACTACAATAGGGCTAGATCCGTGGGATTGGGCGGCGTGTTCGAGTGGCTGTAGTTCGACTACATGGGTCCCTTGTACCCGAGGTCACTTGTCTTATGCCTGCCTGACTCGTGCGGTCTAGCCTACTGTCTGACCAACCTTGTTATTAACTCTGTTTGCTCACCTATGTATGGAACCTGGAACACCTTACAACCATTGTAGCCCATTGATAACTAGATTGTAACTGGTCCACAGTCTCGTGAGCCGGGCATGGTGGAATGGGACACTGTGTCTGAGCTGTCAGCCTACGCTGGGGTACCGCGCCTCCCCGTAGTGACCGCGAGCGATCCCTTTCTCTCGGCACTCCTCATGTGCTTTAAGTTGGGGATGAGGAACTCGACGGGATCACGGACCGTGGGGTCTCGGCCTCAGGCGTTGATGGGGCCTTGGCCTCGCAACCAGTTTAGGGCATTGATATATGGGGTGTATCAGATTTTCCAATCTGTTGGATGACTGGACTTAACTAATAACTCGGCTAACGCGATCGCATTGCATCGCATTAGTTAGGGTGGCGACTCGGAAGTCGAGGTCGCTCTGAGGGAGTGTGGTCATATGCGATCGTTAGATGGAGTCGCTCGAGGGAGCGTTGTGGCGAGGGCATGCATCATATCATCCTGCATGCATGCGCATTTAATAAGAGTTGTTAGGTGTTGATGATTGTCTTTTTTTCATTAAGTTCATATTACAATCGATGCCTGTTATAACTTAAGACTAATAGTACATACTGAGTTGATCACTCACTCCCACTCTGGGACGGTGTTTTAAAACACCAACCAGACTCTCTCATAGATGCAGGGGAGGCGGAGCAGGTGGAGCATGGCGATGCTACTCTCTACGAGGAGGAGTTTTCATACTTCTAGATGATGCGCGGGACCTCACCGGACCCATAGACGAGCCGATGGATCGCTAAGCAGCGGGCTCAGTCCTATTCTTTTTCGACTTGCTATTCTTTTAGGATTTTGTTGGGTGACGCCATGTGCGACCCCTTATTCTTTTGGACGTGTATATATGTATATCTCGATCTCTTTCATTTCAGTAGACTTGTTTGGTTGTGCTTCATGTTCCAGAAATTTTCAAGCTGCGCATTGGCTGGATTAATCTCATATTAAGGAAAACCGGTCATAAGTGACCCCGGGAACTCGGGAGTTGAGTATATACATGACCCCCGATTTTCAGGACGTTACAAGATCATACCAAAGCAATAATTTGGAATCCCTTGGGCCATGGGTCATGAACCCGCTAACGCGTTCGCTGGCTTGAGAGCAAATGCAACAGAGATTTAGAACGCTAGGAACCATCCCAGACCCTGAACCAACAATTGTAGATGGATGGTAGGACCTCCAAGGAGTTTGCAATGGGTAGCAAGAGAGGGAATAGTAACGCTAGAGAGGGGGATTCGAGATCTTACAATGCCACGACCCATTCCCGGGCAAGAAATTGGGAACCTGGCTGCAAGACTCGATTCGATTGACTAGGAGATTTAGCTAGTTTAGTCTATCAAATTCCTAGGGCTCGTTGGGCCAACTGAAATAGGTGGGATTAGGGTGTGATGAATTTTATAGTAACGATAAATGCAGGTGTAAGGTATTGTCCCTAGTAGAGGTGTGCATTTGTGACCCGATCCGGCGGATCCGACCCAATCCGACCCGTTCTGAACAGAACCGACGGTCAAGATCGGGTCTGATCGGGTTGTGATTTCCAGATCCAATTTTTTTCG
Organism: Magnolia changhungtana; assembly: GCA_030180095.1. NCBI lineage: Eukaryota > Viridiplantae > Streptophyta > Magnoliopsida > Magnoliales > Magnoliaceae > Magnolia > Magnolia changhungtana. The sequence goes on from JASAUF010000662.1 coordinate 11,728,091, forward strand.
GGTCAGGTTCAGATGGACCTCTGTCTGGACAGACTCGACCCGAATACCCGAACCGATGGGACCCGAACCGCACCAAACAGACCCGAACCTATAGGTGTGCGGGTAGTATAAAATATAATTTTTATTTTTTACCCTATTTTTCTTAAAAATGGATGGACGGTGTGGATAAAACATATAAATTGCATAAAATATGTTGATCAAGTTATGAGGACCCGGATGAAGGGAAAAAATAAATATCAGCTTGATTGAAAATTTTTATGGCCTACATAACATTTTTAATGGTCAAAATTCATTCAACACTGTTTTCTATAATGTGGTCCACTTGAGATTTCAATATACTTCATTTTTTTCCAATGATTTAAAATGATCTATAAAAATAGATGGAGGGCATGGATGAAACACATACATCATGGTGGGGCCCACTGAGCACGGACATCCGGTGGCAAGGGTAGTAGCCAGTCCATTTCCTTTCCAAAGTACAACTATACTCGTCTGCCCTCTCGAGCTGCAGGCGCTCCTCGAGCTCCGTGCTATACGGACGGTTCAAAGGAGATCAAAGTTATGGCCCCACAGTGATGTATTTATCATATCTACATCGTTCATATACTTTTAGAGATAATTATAGAGTATTATTCGAAAAATAAATAATATCCAAAGATCATGTGGCCCACACCACAAATAGCAGCATAGAATGATTTTCACTGTTAAACCATTCGTGTGGTCCACTCGATAGTTAGATCCATCTTATTTTTCGTCTCAAGCCTTAAGACGAGCTTGGAAAATAGATGAACGGTTTTGATATAACACATACCCTATGATTAGATCTGCTCACTTGGATTAAGAAATCACATGTAGAACTCTGCTTGTGTGAAAGGCAAGTTGTTTATTTCGTGCACAGCACGTTAAAGATTATATTCAATATTAAACACTGTACACGGATCATTGAAAGTTTTCTCATAGCCATGTGGGGCCCACCTTGATGTGTATGTTTTATCTAAGCCGTTCATCAATTTTTACATATTATTTTAGCCATTGAGTACAAAAAGTAGGTAAATTAAAGGTTAAAATAGACCACACCACATGAAACAATTTAATTAAATTTATATATCCGAATTCTATCCAACTGGATCCGACTCAGTTTTACTAACCGAGTCGGACACTGTTCAAGTCACAGAAACCATGCATCGGATCTGTCCGAATCATGTGGCCCAGATCCGGGCACGGATCTGGGCGGATTCGGGTAAAGCCTGTGAAATTTCAGATTTAGTCGAGTTGAACTTAATCTGATCCGAACAAGACCAATGCCCAGCTCTAATCCCTAGGATGAGCGCATCCCATGTTCTATAATGCCCTGTTGGAATGTATTCAATTAAGGGTAAATCCCGGGTCCTCCTTCCCAATCATACTTAGAAATTCATCCTCCTGGGATTTGGAAATCCCACATTACACCATCCAACGCTAGGCTCATTTAGCAAAGCTTGTGAAATGAATTTGAGTCCCATCGCACACTCCTTCCAGACATGTCATTCCCAGATCTTGAGTTAGGGGTGGCATTGGAACCCCGTTCAATACAACTAGACGCCTGTAGCCAACCAGGCCTAAGTCAAAATTCCTCTTCCCTACGTACCTCCTCAAATATTCACCTGACATCGCTTTATTCTTGAACTCCCACAGTACATTGGTAGGATAAGTGGAAAATTAAAAGATTTGGCGATCGGACCCATCGTCCTAGTCCAAATGAGCTAATACGGGTCAAACTTGATAGTTCCAACCCATTCAGGGATAAATATGTAGGGGCGAATGAAAATTCACCAGAAATAGTGAAAATATAGGAAAATCAGATTTTTGGCCTCTAACCGGGAAGAATCTCATGAAACGAATAGGTCCATTGCGTAGATCAGCTCGTTCTACCCCAAAATCATATATGGCACTTCCTGGGGAGCTTTTCCGATGCCCGGGAATGTCGAAAGACCTCCGGGCCAATAATCGGCGGCGTCACCCTACCGATCCGCGTTGTCACCCTGTCAACGGTCCAGAGGACCGCGTGGTCCCCGCCGATTCCGCGTGGCCGCCCCGCCGACCCGCGTTGCCCCCGCTGTAATTCCTACAATTTTAGGTTAACTTCAAAAATTCATATCCCTTTCATTACAACTCTGATTTAGGTGATTCAAAAGCTAGATTGAAGCTTGATGAGTCTAGTTTTATATAAAAATGAGAAAAAAAAATAAAATAAAAATTATAATATAGTTAAAATTAAACTATTCTGTCAAGTGTCTAAAAATTATTAATTTCAGACAACTGTTGCTCCTAGAATTTTAATAATTTATTTACAACTCCAAATGATATAAAATTTTGTGCGATGACTTAAAACTTAATGATAAATCATTATTAAAATTTTAAAAATAATTCAGTTACTAAAAGTATAAGAAACGTTACAAGATAGGTCCTCTCCTCCCTTTTAATGTACACACAAGTGGGGCCCATTTCTCTTGCTATGTGGGACTATCTGGAGTCCATAAAACCTATCTCTACTACTCCTATTAACCTCCGCCATCCCTTCTAAACCCTAGAGAGAACTCTCCCATTCTAAATCTACTTCAAACCCATCTCACCTTGTTTTCAACCTTTCTACACCCCTTTTCATCAAAAACTCCTCAAATCCTTAACCTTCAACAACTCTCATCTTCTTCCCCTTCACAAAACTCCAAACCCATTCCTTCACACAAAAACTTCCCTCCATTCATCCCACCTCATCACTTTCAAAACCTAATCATAAAATAAGCTCCAAACCCATTCAGCCAATCTCACTCCATACACTTATTCGCCCTCAAACCCATTCCAACCCTTCTCAAATCTCATTTCCCCAACTCATTACCTAAACATTTCTCAACTCCCATTCCTCAAATCCATTTTCCTTAAACCCATCTACTCTTTCACTCTCACTTCACCATCCTCCATTCTCCCAAATCTTTAAAGAAAAGCCCATCTCCTTCTCTAAACCTCAACACATCATCCTCTTCAAAACTATCTTCTTTCCCTTCACATCTCTTACCTCCCTAACCCATCCCACTCCATCACTTTCACTCTTTCACTCCTAAAACCCATCTCAAACTCCATTTTCTTTAAAATTATTCCATACCTCTTTCAAATCTACCATCTTTTTCCCTCACCAAAACCCTCTCCCTCTCAACTCCTAAACCCATTCCTAAACCCAATATCAAAACCATTTTTCATAACCCCATTCTCTCCATCCATCCACAAGGCCATTCCTATAACCCAAGCTACCACCCCATGCTTCAAGCCTATTTCTTCTTCATACCCCTCCCAAACCCATCAACCAAATCTATCCTAGCCAAAGGAAATAGCCCTCCTAACAACCGTTGCCTCGTTCTTCTCCATCTCGGTGATTCTTTCACTCATGGGGAAGAAGAGACCGGCAACCCCCGAGCCGGGACTAAGCCGAAAAAGGTGATGCAAGCAAAGGGCCGATCTGAAGGAGAAGAGGCACCCCCATCCTCGTCCTACCCAGAAGGATAATAGCTTAACTTTACAGAAATTAGTAGTTGCTTTGAGTTAGTTAGGACTACTACCATGTATTGAAGATAGTTAAAACTCTTGCTTGATTTGTCTGCTTTTTTCTTTATGTTTATAGTATCCAGTAATACATGTAAATCCATATTGTAGGATATAACTGGTCATACTAATGGCATTTTGAATTTAATATGAATGTATGGATCGTTTTAGAATTTTCTTGTCGTCTTGTGAATGCTTGTATGAATAATTGTCTTACTGCGTCCATCTTAGTGTTATTAGCACTCTAAACCACCAGAATACCTTAAAACTTTCGATTCTTCCTCCTCTGTTAAAATTCATGAAACCAAAGCGTGATTTTTCCCATAACTCACTAACCATAGGATCAAAATGGTACTGTCGAGAGGAACCTTAAGATCCTGAAAACCTTTTTAGGATAATCATTTGATCATAGGTATCGCAGAAAACTCACCACCCACTAAAATATTATAAATGTGAAGCTTGAATTGTTAATGAATTTTTTTTTATCTTCCAGATGTTGAAAATGATCGGACTACGGAATTACGGAACCATACATTTACGAAGTATTCACGGCTTAACCCAATTATCGTTCTTGGGTGAATACCAATGGACTCACTGCTTTGACCGAGCAGAAGACCAGGAACTACCAGGACAAAGAAGGGATACGACGATCTTTCTGCCCTGGTCAAACAGATGATCGACGTATGGCATCAAAGCCTACCACAACTGTCTTTCTGTATTAGCCCAATCATAGAGAGAAGATATACTACCCTTAGGTAAACTTTAGCATCAAACACTTAGCACGATAATAATGATTTGATATTGTTTTCAAACCTCAAAGGTGAAAACTTTTAAGGGGGGTAGATCATAATGAGCTAGGCTAGCGTATTTAATATATATACCCTAAAACGTATATAAACCCGAAACCAACAAAACTTAAGTAAATAAAATGATAATATCTTTACTTATTACCCTTAGACAATTTCGGGGATAAAATTGTTTTTAAGGGGGTAGATTGTAACATCCTAGATTTTCACTGTTTTAGATTTTCAAAAATCTTTAAATTTTTTTAATTAACTTATAATATCTCTTAATGACCATTAGCACTCAATGCTAGTTTATGCTGGGGTGGACCAGTCTAGTTATGATGGGACAAAGTACGGGTCGTCAAGCCAGATAGTCCGTTTACACTTAGCAACAGCCCGTGTGGGTCACCCAGCGACCGAGGAGGGTTAGAAAAATCTAAAAAGTTAGGAAACTGAAGATCTCACTGGGCTTGTGGTCCATCGTGGACCACGGACCCAGTGGACACCCAGAATTGGAATCTGGCACTTGCCAAATGCACCCCACTAATGCCAGATTGGAATCTGGCACTTGCAAATAAAATCGAAATACCAGATTTTTCAGCCGTCGGATTTCTTCCAAATTTACGGTGAAGGTTTAATGTATTTTTCTACGCCCATCCACCAAATATGGGATTCGATCGTGGCACGGTGACCGTTGATCGTAAATCGAGCCTGTACGATCAAACCCTATATCCGATTGTTCCCAAATTTTGCATGGCCCTTCATCGGGCCATGGAGCACCTATCCTACAAGTTTCATGGCTAGAGGGACACCAAAACCACTCCAATCACCAAAATAGACCCTATAGGGCCATTTAAAGAATCGAAACCGTACACTCAAACCCCATATCTGTTCATCCGTTTGTTCTCAAACTTTGCATGACCCCTCATAGGGTCATGAGTCATCTACACACCAAATTTGGTGGCAAGAGGGGTGTTAGGGCCATCCCAACACCAATAGGGAATCCTATAGGACTATTTTGAGAAATTGTGGAAACTTAAGGCCAAAGGGCCCAACTCTAGCAAATAAATCCCTAACCCTTATCTCATAACCCTCACCACAACCACCATTGCCAAGGGAGGAAGAGAGAGCAAGAGAGAAAGGAGAAGAATGTGTGAGTGAAGAAAGAGCTTGGGTGGACCCTAGATCAAGGTGTAGCTCAACACTTGCAATTCCATATTTCTCCTTAAGGAGAAACTCTTCACCATTACCACAACAATCGTCCGTTGGTCATCTAGGTAAGATCCTTCACCCCTTCTTCTTGAAATCCATGTATTAACAAGGGTCTGGCTTGGATCTCTAACATGCAAGTGTTTACTCTGCGGATTCCGGCCAATCGACCTCAAAACCCTCATTCCTAGGTCATTTTTCGAATTTCCAACGATCCAAAGGTGCGGACTATTGCTCTTAGGTGGCCTAGCACAAATTTTAGTACGTCTTTAATGATTTTAGTTGCTTGAATGCTATGTTTGGAGGATCTAGAGAAGCTCTAGGACTTGTATGTTCGTTAGAATTGTATGTTTGGCTCCCATATGATGTTGTTCTTGCCTCTCACATGATTGTGTGTATGGACGATTATATGCTCATGCCTTATTTGAATTTCTCATATGATGTCCCTTATAATATGTATGATTCCTTGATTTTTGTGTATTTTGGTTCTAAGGGAGGTAGGAAGTGCTTAACTTCCTCACCAACCCACACCACACACACACACCTTGTTCATGATATTATTAGCTTTACATGTTAGTAGAAGTTTAGAATTTTATGTTGAGAAGCATGAGAACATGATGTTGTTTATGTTAGATGATGCATTGATAGTTGGCATGTTATGAATCCCCTTCATCCTCTTGGGTTGGTCAGGAACATGATGAGAAAAGGTAGTCCCATCGGTATGACTACACTAGGGTTAGATCCGTGGGATTGGGCGGGCGTGTTCGGGTGGCTATAGTTTGACTACATGGGTCCCTTGTGCCCGAGGTCACTTATCTCATGCTCACCTAACTCATGCGATCTAGCCTACTGTCTGACTAACCTTGTTGTTAACCATGTTTGCTCACTTATGTATGGAACCTGGAACACCTTACAACCATTATAGCCCATTGATAACTAGATTATAACTGGTCCACAGTCTCGTGAGCCGGGCATGGTGGAATGGGACACTGTGTCCAAGCTGTCGGCCTACGTTAGGGTACCGCGCCTCCCCGTAGTGACCGCGAGCGATCCCTTTCTCTCGGCACTTCTCATGTGCTTGAAGTCGGGGATGAGGAACCCGACGGGATCACGGACCACGGGGTCTCGGCCTCACGCGTTGATGGGGCCTTGGCATCGTAACCAGTTTAGGGCATTGATACGTGGGGTGTATCAGATTCTCCAATCTGCTGGATGACTGGATTTAACTAATAACTCGGCTAACACGATCGCATTGCATCACATTAGTTAGGGTGGTGACTCGGAAGTCGAGGTCGCTCTGAGGGAGTGTGGTCATATGCGATTGTTAGATGGAGTCGCTTGAGGGAGCGTTGTGGCGAGGGCATGCATCATATCATCCCGCATGTATGTGCATTTAATAAGAGTTGTTAGGTGTTAATGATTGCCTATTTTTCATTAAGTTCATATTCCAATCGATGCCTGTTATAACTTAAGACTAATAGTACATACTGAGTTGATCACTCACTCCCACTCTGGGACGGTGTTTTAAAACACCAACCAAACTCTCTCATAGATGCAGGGAGGCGGAGCAGGTGGAGCATGGCGATGCTACTCTCTACGAGGAGGAGTTTTCATACTTCCAGATGATGCGCAGGACCTCACTAGACCCATAGATGAGCCGATGGATTGCTGAGTAGCGGGCTCAGTCCTATTCTTTTTGGACTTGCTATTCTTTTACGATTTTGTTGGGTGACGCCATGTGCGACCCCTTTATTCTTTTGGATGTGTATATATGTATATCTTGATCTCTTTCATTTTAATAGAATTGTTTGGTTATGCTTCATGTTCCAGAAATTTCTAAGCTGCGCATTGACTGGATTAATCACATATTAAAGAAAACCGGTCATAAGTGACCCCGGGAACTCGGGAGTTGAGTGTATACATGACCCCCAATTTTCAGGGCGTTACATGGAGGGATTTAGAAAGTTATTGGATTGAATTAGGACTTCATCAAGACACTTTGGGAAAGTTGGTTCGATCTCACGTAGTTGTTCGTGAGTGATTGCAGGGTGAAAAGCTGGACCGAGTGTCAACAGTGCCTTGTTAGGTTCGATCGAAGTGTTGAGAAGGAGGTCATTGACTACTATCGATGACAGTATATCCAGATCTTTGATGAATGATTCTAGATAGAAAGTTAGAGCATATGAAGAAGAAGACACAACCATTGAGAGGAAAAAAATCGGAAAGAAGGATTTTGATGTAAGAGAAAAGAAGCAAAAGTAAAGGAATATGAGTGCACCGACTTGGAGTCGTGTTTATATATCGGCCACGATATGTGCACATTAATGAAATGATAATCATGATTCATCATACAATACGATTCTATGCGACGTGTCACATGGATAGCTCAAAAGGGTGAGGTAAATGATATCTTTTGGTACAGTTTCGGTCAGATAGAATCAATGGAGAGAGAATAGGTGGAAAGCTGCCGATTGCATTTATTGCAGTGGTCAATGAAACAACATTGCTTTCACCTTTTTCCTAAAGGAGAAGCGACATGGGGGGCAATGTTGTACTCTATGTTCTGGCTATTCTGGAAAAGTCAATAGGAAAGCAACATATGGTATTGTATGAGAAATAAGAGATAGATGAAAAGACCTCCAAGATACTTGGAGTGTTTTTTACAGAATCATAGCTGACGTAAGTTCAATTTTACATGTTAGTGAATGGTAGACAGGGTGATGTGGTCGAGTTACTCAAAATTTTAATGAGCGAAGAGAGAAATACGGTTGAGCAGTTCGAGGTACAAAAGGTGACCGAGAGGAATAAAGCTTGGGCGACAAATGAGGAACAATCGCAGAAGAGAAACGTATAGAAGGATCTAAAGAAAGACTTTTGTACTGTTGTAACTGTTGCGGTAACAGAATAAGGGTTTGGAAGAATAAGCTACATAACAAAACTCTACAAATAGCAGAGAAAAATCTTTTTTAAAAAAAAAATAAATCATAACACAATCCAATAAAAAAATGACTAATCTATCAATTTACCTTTATCTCAACTCATCTTAAGGGTAGCGATAATTCTTATCTATAATCTTTTGTTATAATCCAAATCTACGCTCATACGCTAGATTTATTTACTATCAAATATCACAGAGATTTTTCAAAAGACACATTCTTGTCGTCACTACTAGTGATTCATTGTGAGTTTTTTCTCTTATTTGATTGTACTGATCTTCTAAAAGTCCTTTCTTGTGGAAGTAAGAAAGCAACCCATGTTCGGAATAAGAACTCCACCTTCAAATTATTGCCTGATTATTATAAAATTCTGCAAGTGGCTGGGCAAACAACCAATTTTCTTATAATCTAATCATATATGTTTATACTTGACATATCTACTTATTTTGATGCTTGGGATCAAAGTTAATCAGTTTGGATGGAACTACTTTATCGATTCTGGCACACCCGCGCACACACTATGCATGACATAAAAACAAACCAAAGCTCCAACAGATAAATTTGCTTATTTTTTAGGCTTCTACTATAAAAATTAGATGGCAAAACAAATAGATGGTGTGGATAAAACCCATATATATATATATATATATATATATATCGGTGGCCACTGAGAGCCACCGCCATGCCGAGAAAGACCGCGTGGTAACTACGTAGATCTAAGTATCAAATGGACTAGACAGTGGGATTAAATGCCTACTGTTGAAAACTTCTCGAGCTCACAGATGTCTTGAATCAAGTTGATATCAATGTTTTCTCTTTTTCATCCAGGTCTACGTGACCTTACGAAGGGGTTGGAGGGCAAATAAACATCACGGTGTCCCCCAAGAAAGTTTCAACAGTGGGTGTCATTATCACTACTGCTTCCTATGGTGTGGTCCACTTGAGCTTTGGATTTGCCTCATTTGGGATCACGCCCTTAAATAGCATGGCAAAAATGGATGGACGGTGTGGATAAAATGCATGTATCACGGGGTCACTCAGAGCCCCTACCATGCCGAACTGGACGTGGATTTCTTTCGTAGGAAGTTCCTGTGCTGGGAACGCAGGTGGGATGTTTGTGAGAAATCCTCACCGTCCATCCGTTTTGTGAGTTCATTTTAAGACATCAAGCCAAAAATGAACCGTATCCAATGCTCAAGTGGACCGAAAGCGTGATAATTGAATGTCCACAGTTGAAATATTCGTGGTGCCACAAAAGTTTTAAATCATGCTAATATTTGTGTTTTTAGTTCATCCCAGTAAGAATGACGTTATTAACGGTATAGATGGCATGTAAACATCACTGTTGAACCAGGGATGTTTCAACGGTAGAAATTTTCCTAACTACCTTTTATTACGGCCCACTTGAATCTTGGATCTTGCTAAATTTTGGTATAATCTCCTAAAATGAGCTAAAAAAACGGATGTATGGAGTGGATTCCTGAAAAAGATAAGGGTGTGCTCCACCTAAGTTTATAGCGGAACTTCCTGCGAAAGGCTTTGGCAAGAAATCTGCATCCTGCGAGGCTTGTGACGGGCTATAACGGATTGGCTACTCCCCTTGCCACCACCGCCTTTGCTGTAGTCGGTGCTTTGTGGGCCCACCATGATGTATGTATTTCATCCATGCTGTTCATCCATTTTTAAAGATCATTTTAGGACGTAAATCTAAAAATTGAAAGGGATATAAATCTCAGGTGGACCACACCATAGGAAAAAAATAGTGATTGGATATCCATCATTAAAATCCTCCTAAGGCAATCTAGATTAAGGGGAAAAACAAAGATCAACTTAATCCAAAACTTTTATGATCCCAAAATGTTTTTAATGGTGGACCTTCATTCAACACTGTTTCATGTAATGTGGTCCAATTGAGATTGGGATATACTTCAATTTTGTTATTATACCATAAAATGATATGGAAAAATAGATGAACAGCATGGATGAAACACATAAATCATGGTGGAGCCCACATAGCACCTGGCCGGGTGAGTAGCCAATCCGTTTCCGTGACGTGTACCTCACACCAGCTATATATCTTTTTGTTTTGTTTTCTTTGGGTTACGTTGTTAGTAGTTAGTACACCCACTGTCCATTCACACTTCACTGTTAGCCACTCCCACTAGGGAATTGATACCAGGACCTCTTTCACTCAGTCTACCGCTATGGATTAGGGTGTCACCACCTACATATACTACGCCAAAACAGTGAAAAAAGGACGGTCCAAAACTGTCTCAAATGACCAAAAAGGACGGTTATGGACCGTCACATAGGCCGTCAAATTTTGACGTGTCCTATCTTAAAGGACGGTTGAAAACTGTCATTCTTATTGATGAAAAAAAGACGGTCATGGACTGTCCTAAAAAAGGACGGTCATGGACCGTCCTTAAAATGGACTGTCATAAACCGTCTCTTATGAGCCTAAAAAGGACGGGCATGGACCGTCCTTTAAAAGGACTGTCATGGACCGTCTCTTATGAGCTTTCAAAGGACGGTCATAAACCGTCCTTTAAACGGATGGTCATAGACCGTCCTTAAGAAGGACTGTGATGGACCGTCTCTTATGAGCCTTTAAAGGACGGCCATGGACCGTCCTTTAAACAGATGGTCATGGACCGTCTCGTATGAGCCTTCAAAGGACAGTCATGGACCGTCCTTTAAAAGGACTACTATGGGCCGTCTCGTATGACCCTTAAAGGACATTTTCAAATTTAACCTGATCACCTGTTATACAATATATTTCATCACATTCACATTCACATCCATCTAAACCCAAACTACGTAAATCCATCCAAACATAAACTACATCCATCCAAACACAAACAATCCTATCCACATTACATTCATCCATGCATAATACATATAAATAAGTTTAACTTCATAAGTAAAAAAATAATCTTATCCACATTTCATCACATTCACATCCATCTAAACCCAAACTACGTAAATCCATCCAAACATAAACTACATCCATCCAAACACAAACAATCTTATCCACATTACATTCATCCACGCATAATACATATAAATAAGTTTAACTTCATAAGTAAAAAAAAAAAAGGAAAAAAATCAGCAACGATTTTCTTTTTGTCTTTCATCTAATAAAAAAATATTCAACCAATAAAACATTATAATTCAAAATCATGAGGAATTGCAGAAACTTCATTCAAAAAAATGGGCACTTTTTAAAAATAAAACTGATCATTAAAATAAAACTAATACGAGCAAATAATGCAAAAAAGTATTTCAATTAATAGAAACAACAACAAAAATTAAAGCTTTGTAAAAAGGGGCATGTGTTAAAAGGGATACATTCTTATTTGTTGCCATGTGATTGGGCTACATTATTATTACAGCAATCAGGTTCGGGTTTAGGTTCGGTATCGGGTTTAGGTTTGGGTTTTCAAGTTTAGGTTTAGGTCAGGGAGTTGAGGTTAGGATTAGGTGTAGGCCTAAGTTTAGGGATTTGAGAATACATTCAGGTTTTAGGTTTAGGTTTAGGTTTAGGTTTTAGGTTATAGGTTTAGGTTTAGGTTTAGGTTTTAAGTTTAGGTTAAGGTTTATGTTTAGGTTACGGTTTAGGTTTAGGGAATTGAGAATAGGTTAAGGTTTAGGTTTAGGAAATAGGGTTCGGGTTCGGGATCGGGTTTAGGTTTGGGTTTTCAAGTTTAGGTTTAGGTTAGGGAGTTGAGATTAGGATTAGGTGTAGGTTTAGGTTTAGGGATTTGAAAATACATTTAGGTTTTAGGTTTAGGTTTAGGTTTTAAGTTATTGGTTAAGGTTTAGTTTTAGGTTTAGGTTAAGGTTAGGTTATAGGTTACAAGTTTAGGTTATAGGTTATAGGTTAAGGTTTTAGGTCTTATAAGCTATAGGTTTAGAGAATTGAGAATATGTTAAGGTTTAGGTTTAGAAAATCGGGTTCGGGTTCGGGATCGAGTTTAGGTTTGGGTTTTCAAGTTTCGGTTTAAGTTTAGGTTAGGGAGTTGAGATTAGGATTTGGTGTAGGTTTAGGTTTAGGGATTTGAGAATACATTTAGGATTTAGGTTTAGGTTATTGGTTAAGGTTTAGGTTTAGGTTAAGTTTAGGTTATAGGTTATAAGTTTAGGTTATATGTTATAGGTTAAGGTTTTAGGTCATAGGTTTTGGTTTTAAGGCTATAGGTTTAGGTTAAGGTTAAGGTTTTAGGTCTTATAAGCTTTAGGTTTAGGGAATTGAGAATATATTAAGGTTTAGGTTTAGGAAATCGGGTTTGGGTTCGGGATCAGGTTTAGGTTTGGGTTTTCAAGTTTAGGTTTAGGTTTAGGTTAGGGAGTTGAGATTAGGATTACGTGTAGGTTTAGGTTTAAGGATTTGAAAATAGATTAAGGTTTAGGTTTAAGAATTCGGGTTCGGGTTCGGGATTGGGTTTAGGTTTGGGTTTTCAAGTTTATGTTTAGGTTTAGGTTAGGGAGTTTAAATTAGGATTAGGTGTAGATTTAAGTTTAGGGATTTGAGAATAGGTTAAGGTTTAGGTTTTGGAAATCGGGTTCGTGTTCGGGATCGGGTTTTAGGTTTGGGTTTTCAAGTTTAGGTTTAGGTTTAGGTTAGGGAGTTGAGATTAGGATTAGGTGTAGGTTTAGGTTTAGAGATTTGAGAATACATTTAGGTTTTAGGTCATAGGTTTTGGTTTTGGTTAAGGTTGTAAGTTTAGGTTAAGGTTTAGGTTTAGGTTTAGGTTAAGGTTTAGGTTTAGGTTATAAGCTATAGGTTTAGGGAATTGAGAATAGGTTAAGGTTTAGGTTTAGGGAATCGGGTTTGGGTTCGGGTTCGGGATCGGGTTTAGGTTTGGGTTTTCAAGTTTAGGTTTAGGTTTAGGTTAGGGAGTTGAGATTAGGATTAGGTGTAGGTTTAGGTTTAGGGATTTGAGAATACATTTAGGTTTTAGGTCATAGGTTTAGGTTATAGGTTTAAGTTTAGGTTTTAGGTTTAGGTTTAGGTTATAAGTGTAGGTTATATGTTTATGTTAGGTTATAGGTTAAGGTTTAGGGAATTGAGAATTGGTTAAGGTTTAGGTTTAGGAAATCGGGTTCGGGTTCGGGATTGGGTTTTGGTTTGGGTTTTCAAGTTAGGTTTAGGTTTAGGTTAGGGAGTTGAGATTAGGATTAGGTGTAGGTTTAGGTTTAGGGATTTGAGAATAGGTTAAGGTTTTGGTTTAGGAAATCGGGTTCGGGTTCGGGATCGGTTTAGGTTTAGGTTTTCAAGTTTGGGTTTAGGTTTAGGTTAGGGAGATGAGATTAGGATTAGGTATAGGTTTAGGTTTAGGGATTTGAGAATACATTTAGGTTTTAGGTTATTAGTTAAGGTTTAGGTTTTAGGCTTAGGTTTAGGTTATAGGTTGAGGTTTAGGTTATAAGTGTAGGTTATAGGTTTAGGTTTAATTTAGTTTATAGGTTAAGGTTTAGGGAATTTAGAATAGGTTAAGGTTTAGGTTTAGGAAATCGGGTTCGGGTTCGGGATCGGGTTTAGGTTTGGGTTTTCAAGTTAGGTTTAGGTTTAGGTTAGGGAGTTGAGATAAGGATTAGGTGTAGGTTTAGGTTTAGGGATTTGAAAATAGGTTAAGGTTTAGGTTTAGGAATTCGGGTTCGGGTTTGGGATTGGGTTTAGGTTTGGGTTTTCAAGTTTAGGTTTAGGTTTAGGTTTAGGGAGTTTAAATTAGGATTAGGTGTAGGTTTAGGTTTAGGGATTTGAGAATAGGTTAAGTTTAGGTTTAGGAAATCTGGTTCGGGTTCGGGATCAGGTTTTAGGTTTGGGTTTTCAAGTTTAGGTTTAGGTTAGGGAGTTGAGATTAGGATTAGGTGTAGGTTTAGGTTTAGAGATTTGAGAATACATTTAGGTTTTAGGTCATAAGTTTTGATTTAGGTTAAGGTTTAGGTTTGGGTTATAAGCTATAGGTTTAGGGAATTGAGAATAGGTTAAGGTTTAGGTTTTAGAAATCGGGTTCGGGTTCGGGTTATGGATCGAGTTTAAGTTTGGGTTTTCAAGTTTAGGTTTAGATTTAGGTTAGGGAGTTGAGATTAGGATTAGGTGTAGGTTTAGGTTTAGGGATTTGAAAATGGGTTAAGGTTTAGGTTTAAGAATTCGGATTCGGGATTGGGTTTAGGTTTGGGTTTTCAAGTTTAGGTTAGGGAGTTTAGATTAGGATTAGGTGTAGGTTTAGGTTTAGGGATTTGAGAATAGGTTAAGATTTAGGTTTAGAAAATCAAGTTCGGGATCGGGTTTAGGTTTGGGTTTTCAAGTTTAGGTTTAGGTTTAGGTTAGGGAGTTTAGATTAGGATTAGGTGTAGGTGTAGGTTTAGGAATTTGAGAATAGGTTAAGGTTTAGGTTTAGGTTTAGGTTAAGGTTTAGGTTTAGGTTATAAGCTATAGGTTTAGGGAATTGAGAATAGGTTAAGGTTTAGGTTTAGGAAATCGGGTTCGGGTTCGGGATCGGGTTTAGGTTTGGGTTCTCAAGTTTAGGTTTAGGTTTAGGTTAGGGAGTTGAGATTAGGATTAGGTGTAGGTTTAGGTTTAGGGATTTGAGAATATATTTAGGTTTTAGGTTTAGGTTATAGGTTATAGGTTCGGAGTTTAGGTTTAGGTTTAGGTTAAGGTTAAGGTTTAGGTTATAAGCTATAGGTTTAGGAAATTGAGAATAGGTTAAGGTTTAGGTTATAAGCTATAGGTTTGGGATTGGGTTTTAGGTTTTGGTTTAGGTTAGGGAGTTTAGATTAGGATTAGGTGTAGGTTTAGGTTTAGGGATTTGAGAATTGGTTAAGGTTTAGGTTTAGGAAATCAAGTTCGGAGTTTGGGATCGGGTTTTAGGTTTGGGTTTTCAAGTTTAGGTTTAGGTTTAGGTTAGGGAGTTGAGATTAGGATTAGGTGTAGGTTTAGGTTTAGAGATTTGAGAATACATTTAGGTTTTAGATCATAGGTTTTGGTTTAGGTTAAGGTTATAGGTTTAGGTTTAGGTTATAAGCTATAGGTTTAGGGAATTTAGAATAGGTTAAGGTTTAGGTTTGGGAATCGGGTTCGGGTTTAAGTGTAGGTTTAGGTTTAGGGGTTTGAAAATAGGTTAAGGTTTAGGTTTAGGAATTCGGGTTCGGGTTCGGGATTGGGTTTAGATTCGGGTTTTCAAGTTTAGGTTTAGGTTTATGTTAGGAAGTTTAGATTAGGATTTGGTGTAGGTTTAGGTTTAGGATTTAAGAATAGGTTAAGGTTTAAGTTTAGGAAATCGGGTTTGGGTTCGGGATCGGGTTTTAGGTTTGGGTTTTCAAGTTTAGGTTTAGGTTTAGGTTAGGGAGTTTAGATTAGGATTAGCTGTAGGTGTAGGTTTAGGAATTTGAGAATAGGTTAATGTTTAGGTTTAGGTTATAAGCTATAGGTTTAAGGGGTGAGAATAGGTTAAGGTTTAGGTTTAGGAAATCGGGTTCGGGTTTGGGATCGGGTTTAGGTTTGGGTTTTCAAGTTAGGTTTAGGTTTAGGTTAGGGAGTTGAGATTAGGATTAGGTGTAGGTTTAGGTTTAGGGATTTGAGAATAGGTTAAGGTTTAGGTTTAGGAAATCGGGTTCGAGTTCGGGATCGGGTTTAGGTTTGGGTTTTCAAGTTTAGGTTTATGTTTAGGTTAGGGAGTTTAGATTAGGATTAGCTGTAGGTGTAGGTTTAGGAATTTGAGAATAGGTTAAGGTTTAGGTTTAGGTTTAGGTTAAGGTTTAGGTTTGGGTTATAAGCTATAGGTTTAAGGAATTGAGAATAGGTTACGGTTTAGGTTTAAGAATTCAGGTTCGAGTTCGGGATCCGGTTTAGGTTTGGGTTTTCAAGTTTTGATTTAGGTTTAGGTTAGGGAGTTGAGATTAGGATTAGGTGTAGGTGTAGGTTTAGGGATTTGAGAATATATTTTGGTTTTAGGTTTAGGTTATAGGTTATAGGTTCGGGTTTAGGTTTAGGTTAAGGTTAAGGTTTAGGTTTAGGTTATAAGCTATAGGTTTAGGGAATTGAGAATAGGTTAAGGTTTAGGTTTAGGAAATCGGGTTCGGGTTCGGTATCGGGTTTAGGTTTGGGTTTTCAAGTTTAGGTTTAGATTTAGGTTAGGGAGTTGAGATTAGGATTAGGTGTTGGTTTAGGTTTAGGGATTTGAAAATAGGTTAAGGTTTAGGTTTAAGAATTCGGGTTCGGGATTGGGTTTAGGTTTGGGTTTTCAAGTTTAGGTTTAGGTCTAGGTTAGAGAGTTTAGATTAGGATTAGGTGTAGGTTTAGGTTTATGGATTTGACAATAAGTTAAGGTTTAGGTTTAGGAAATCGGGTTCGAGTTCGGGATCGGGTTTAGGTTTGGGTTTTCAAATTTAAGTTTAGGTTAGGGAGTTGAGATTAGGATTAGGTATAGGTTTAGGTTTAGGGATTTGAGAATACATTTAGGTTTTAGGTTTAGGTTTAGGTTTAGGTTATAGGTTATAGGTTTAGGTTTAGGATTAGGTTAAGGTTTAGGTTTAGGTTTTAAGCTATAGGTTTTGGGAATTGGGAATAGGTTAAGGTTTAGGTTTAGGAAATCAGGTTCGGGTTCGGGATCAGGTTTAAGTTTGGGTTTTCAAGTTTAGGTTTAGGTTTAGGTTAGAGAGTTGAGATTAGGATTAGGTGTAGTTTTAAGTTTAGGGATTTGAGAATATGTTAGGTTTAGGTATAGGAAATCAGGTTCGGGTTCGAGATCGGGTTTACGTTTGGGTTTTAGGTTTAGGCTAAGGGTTTAGGGATTCAGATTCGGGTTCGTGATCGGGTTTAGGTTTAGGTTTGCAAGTTTAGGTTTAGGTTTAGGTTAGGGAGTTGAGATTAGGATTAGGTGTAGGTTTAAGTTTAGGGATTTGAGAATACGTTATGGTTTAGGTAAAGGAAATCAGGTTTGGGTTCGAGATCGGGTTTACGTTTGGGTTTTAGGTTTAGGCTAAGGATTTAGGGATTCAGATTCAGGTTCGGGATCGGGTTTATGTTTGGGTTTTCAAGTTTAGCTTTACCTTTATGTTAGGGAGTTGAGATTAGGATTAGGTGTAGGTTTAGGTTTAGGGATTTGACAATACATTTAGGTTTTAGGTTTAGGTTTAGGTTTAGGTTATAGGTTATAGGTTTAGGTTTAAGTTTAGGTTTAGGTTTAGGTTATAAGCTATAGGTTTAGGGAATTGAGAATAGGTTAAGGTTTAGGTTTAAGAAGTCGGGTTCGGGTTCGGGATTGGGTTTAGGTTTGGGTTTTCAAGTTTAGGTTTAGGTTTAGGTTAGGGAGTTTAGATTAGGATTAGGTGTAGGTTTAGGTTTAGGGATTTGAGAATAGGTTTAGGTTTAGGAAATCGGGTTCGGGTTCGGGATCGGGTTTAGGTTTGGGTTTTCAAGTTTAGGTTTGGTTTAGGTTAGGGAGTTGAGATTAGGATTAGGTGTAGGTTTAGGTTTAGGGATTTGAGAATACATTTAGGTTTTAAGTTTAGATTTAGGTTATAGGTTATAGGTTTAGGTTTAGGATTAGGTTAAGGTTTAGGTTTAGGTTATAAGCTATAGGTTTAGGGAATTGAGAATAGGTTAAGGTTTAGGTTTAAGAAATCGGGTTCGGGTTCGGTATCGGGTTTAGGTTTGGGTTTTCAAGTTTAGGTTTAGGTTTAGGTTAGGGAGTTGAGATTAGGATTAGGTGCGTTTTAAGTTTAGGGATTTGAGAATACGTTAGGTTTAGGTATAGGAAATCGGGTTCGGGTTCGAGATCGGGTTTACGTTTGGGTTTTAGGTTTAGGATAAGGGTTTAGGGATTCGGATTCGGGTTTAGGTTTGGGTTTTCAAGTTTAGGTTTAGGTTTAGGTTAGGGAGTTAAGATTAGGATTAGGTGTAGGTTTAAGTTTAGGGATTTGAGAATACATTATGGTTTAGGTAAAGGAAATCGGGTTTGGGTTCGAGATCGGGTTTACGTTTGGGTTTTAGGTTTAGGCTAAGGGTTTAGGGATTGATTCGGGTTCGGGATTGGGTTTAGGTTTGGGTTTTCAAGTTTAGGTTTACCTTTTAGGTTAGGGAGTTGAGATTAGGATTAGGTGTAGGTTTAGGTTTAGGGATTTGACAATACATTTAGGTTTTAGGTTTAGGTTTAGGTTATAGGTTATAGGTTTAGGTTTAGGTTTAGGTTTATGTTATAAGCTATAGGTTTAGGGAATTGAGAATAGGTTAAGGTTTAGGTTTAGGACATCGGGTTCGGGTTCGGGATCGGGTTTAAGTTTGGGTTTTCAAGTTTAGGTTTAGGTTTAGGTTAGGGATTTGAGATTAGGATTAGGTGTGAGTTTAAGTTTAGGCTAAGGTTTAGGTTATAGGTTTTGATTTACGGTTAGGTTTAGGTTATAGGTTATAGGTTATAGCTTTAGGAAATTGAGAATAGGTTTAGGTTATAGGTTTTGGGTGTGGTTTAGGTTAAGGGTATGGTCCCTGTAAATACAGATATAAACACGGCCTGTCCAAATGGCCAGGCCCCTCCAATGTTATCCATAGGAAATGGACAGCTTCATCATGGTCATAACAGCGGTTCCCACCTTCCAGGGACCCCCGCTCATCCGGATAGCTCTGACGCACATCCGGATATACTCCATTAATTTCGAGTAAATATATAAACACAGCCTGTCCAAATGGTCAGGCCCCTCCAATGCTGTCCATAGGAAATGGACAGCTTCATCATGGTCATAACAGCGGTTCCCACCTTCCAGGGCCCCCGCTCATCCGGATAGCTCCGCCGCACATCCGGGTCTACTCCATTAATTTGGAGCAAATATATAAACATAGCCTGTCCAAATGGTCAGGCCCCTCTAATGCTGTCCATAGGAAATGGATAGCTTTATCATGGTCATAACAGCGGTTCCCACCTTCCAAGGACCCCCACTCATCCGGATAGCTCCGACGCACATCCGAGTCTGCTCATTTAAATAAAATGGATTATCAAGATCATTTAAATAAAATCAGGTCCAATCAACAATCTGACCTGGAGGATTTTGTTAGCATTATTGATGGCACCTCGAACCTTGTTTTAGGGCCTAGAAATTTAAAATTAGATACAAAAATTAGAAAAACCAAAGAAATTTAAGTAAGATAGTCATAGTCCATGTGAATGAGCACAAGTATGCACCAAAATATGAATTCTAAAAAGCTATTGTATATCACAAAAAAAAATAATAATAAATAATAAATAATAAATCCTTGCGTTTGGATATTCAACAAAATTGAATTGTAATAATTCAATTCAGTTCAATAAACTCAGATTTCTGAGAAGGATTTAATGGTTTTAAATCCATGGTTTTCTGGAAAAGGTCCATTTCCTGGACGTCAAATTCAACGGGGAAAGTAAGATGGTTAATATTACTTTTCACAGTGCAAAGTTTCAGTTATGTCTCTTCTTTACCTTCCATTTTCTTCTTAACAAAAAAAATCCATATTTACTAATATTCTCATTTTTCTATTTTTTAAAAGAATGAGTTCGGGCTCCGAAAGCGTCAGCTCCAGCACTCGTACTTTCAGCCCAAACCCTAACCAAGGACTCCAAAATTACCAAGTACTCATAAACATTCATTGCAAGCATATTCTGTCTATGTGCATAATATTATTGGTGTAGCCAATCCCAATTAGTTGGTATAAGGCTTAGATGATGGTGCTGATGACTAAGCATCCATATGTCTTGTAAGATTCATCTAGAATAAAAGTTCTCAATATGCATCTTTTATGAAAATACAATGTACCAGACTAGAAAGGAAACATAGAAGTAATAGAGAAGTCTATGTTACATCTAGTAAAAAGATCAAAATTAACCATGCTTAAAAAAAGAGCACTCACACATTCTTCAACCTTGTTGTTGAACAAAATCTAGACATTGTTTCACAAGCTGCACCAGATCGAAATTTGTTAAAGCATGAAAGTTGCTTTCACCAATTAAAAAGAAAAAAGAAATATTTTCCTTCTTATTTATTTCCAGCCCAAGAAAATTCACAATTTTTCATCTCGTAGCCACTTTAAACAGAAACAAACCATTTCCAGCATTATATTCACCAGAATGATTATAGGGTTGAGAATTCAATGGAACTACAGTGCATGTACATCAAGAAAACATTTACTAAATAAAAAATTCCAATTTATCAGTAAGGTCCAATTTATTAGTCAGATACATCCAGCTAGACCAAATACTGCTTCTTTTTTTCTAAATTGAAACAGGGTAGATAGTTGATGATCTTTTCATATATAACCAATGCGACATATGGAGAGATAGGACTTATAATTATGCCATGTGCCTCGCTTAGACATCTCCTAACAAATTTTATTTCTAATATAACAAAAAAGCTCATCACTTCTCCATCCTCTGTTCATGAAACAAAATGAAGGTTCTTCTTGAAACAATGCTAGGTTTCAAAATCAATTTGAAAACACTATATATAAGCGTGTTTTACATCAATGATAAAAGCCATATATATAAGATCTTGATGTCACCAAAGAATATATCAAAATCAATTTGAAGGCACTGTGGATAAGTGCATTTTGCAAATAAGTATGATAAAAGGGTGTGAAATACCTACAGAGACTGTCCACACATCACACGAACATATCATGACAGTTTTACATGCAAATAAACCATTCCATTCATCCATTAATTAGATGGATCTAGCAACTATAGCTAGTAATGAAGGCTTGCACATTCAGTTCCAAGTAATCATATACAACAAATATATAGGAGACCATAGGTACCTGCATATAACATAGTGGTAAGAGTAATGGAAAAGAAGTAAAACTAAGTAGCAATCCCATGAAATAGGACACCCTTCTACAACCTAAAAACTCTCTTTTATAAGAAAGTGTGTGTGAGATACAGAGATAGGATATACCCTAGAGAGCGAGAGAGAGGTTTACCTTAACAACTACTATAAACATCTCCCTTAAATTGCACTTCCTAAACCAACGGACACTCACACACCCTTCCACGGAATGTATCCTGAAGAAACAAAGCAACTATCAGCATACATGGAAACATCTCAACTTGTATGCTGGGCTAATTGTACCCTTTAATACCTTACAACCAGTAATGTTGGCAGCCTTATCTTCCCAGCAACCACCATTATAGTTCAAACACTCGTTTGTCTGAATTTTGTGAAGTGTGAACTGACACCATTCATTTGAAAATTTAGCTGAAAATAAAATATAAAAACAATAGAAAATGAGATGCAAAAATCTGATCTAAGGCATGCGTTTGTACATTTAATGATTCTACATGTATTCCAACCATCCACACTCAAAAGAAGAAGAAAATTTTGGTAAGCTTCTTTCAAACTTAAAATCTTAGTAAGCTTCTTTTGAGAACTATTTATCTGAAACTCCAGAAAAGAACTTCCCAAAAGAATTTTAGAAAACTCCACTAAGAACTATTTATTTAGATCTATGAAAGAACCAAAAAAGAGAGATCACGACCATCTAGTTCCCTAGAAAGCATGAAACAACTCACAATGCCATTCCCTTAAAACCATGAAAGAACCAAAACTAATCAACAAAAAAAAATAATAATAATAAATTTAATTGAAGAACCACTCTAGCACAAGCAACCCCCATTCTTTGAAGAAACTAATGACAGATTTAGTTTCAAAGATGGTAGCTCATGCTTAATGAATGAATATCATATTCCTTATGCAGTAATATCTACAAAAATCTTATTAGAGTTGCTTGTTGTCACAAACCCTTGGCTGGGTAAAGTGTGCTATATAAAACCATCCTTGTAATAACCTTCTTCTTGGTTTTTGTACCCTTTTGCTGCTGGTATGAGTACCAACTACTGTTAGCTACCCATACTAACAACTATCAACTAATATTATTTCTAATCTAAGGATTCAAAGAGCCATGAAAAAGATTAAAGACATTAAGAAAAAGATGTTTTCAACAACTTTTATCAAGCTAGAGTGCCTTAATAGGACCTTTCCTTTGCCTTTCAATACAATGGAGATGGTTGAGATGAAAAAGAAAGAAAATAAATAAATAAAATCAAAACTCCAAACAATGAGATCTGAAAGGAAAACAGATCTAGGTGAACAACACTTGTCAAAGATCCAGGCCGTTCATCAAGAAGGGTGCATTGTAAAATAAAATACAGCAGGATACACTACGGATTCCAAAAAGAATATGTCAATGAAAAGCCATTCGATCAAAAAAATAAAAGGAAAAAGAAAAATAATGAAAAATAATGATGAACATGTGAATCAAGTGTTTAAGAATGGAGGTCATTAAACCAACTCCTTTTCTACTCATTTGATTTTGCAATTTGGAGGACCCTAACATCTTTTGCATCAACTTGTCCTAGCCAAAAACCATAGCTGTTATTCAAAATAGGCTTCTATAATGATAGAGGCCGGATGCTCTAGAAGGAATATCACTAAAGGGTGCTTTGAATAATCTAGTGGGCTATGTTGTCTGATGGAATTTGCAGTCATAAGACGTGAAGACTTTGAAAAGGTACGCGAAGTGATAGATGATAGATGGAGTAGGATCTAAAGGAAACTGAAAGTTTTCATAAAGAATCTGGTTCCCATGCATCATCTACCTCTCATATACCAATCTCCCATATAAGAATATACTCAGTTAATTAATACGCATGCACCAACATTGATCATGGACTAGTTGCAAATGAAAGGTTGGTAAATATGAGAAGCATATGAGAAATAGCTGCATGTTGAACACATTGAATATGCAAATTTTAGCATGATAAATTTATCATGGTCGATAACTTCAAATCACCCACACAATCAAAAGCTTATCTTAAGACCATAGCAGCTAGTAAATTCCTTCAATCTCATGCTGTAAAAAATTTTAGTTTTTTTAAATCGTTGTTTAGATAAAATTACATGCTCCATTCCATTGTTATTCATTCATCATTTTGATTAAAAAAATTGAGATCCATATTTTGAACTGCAATTGTACATAACAATTGGAAGTTGAAAGAGGCCCAAATATAACAATGATGATACTTTGAATTGAGTGGGCCCCCAAATAAATAGACCAGTCTCCACAAATTGTACAGATTGGATTATCCTACAGATCCAACTGGTGAGCTTTTCCCATGCTGTAATCCATTTAGAAGTCATCAAATAGGATAGATAAGACAACCGAATTGGTGATATCATTTACAATAGCATCAAACGGACAATGCCCAGTCCTACATGAAAATGGTAGAATTAACAGAACCAAACGCACCCACATTTGCAATCTTAGTAAAATAATAATAATAATAATAATAATAATAATAATAATAATAATAATAAATGAAGAATACTAGTATTCAGGAATCATTAGATAAGAATACAGATACACAAATCTACATTACACATGCTCTCTCTTTCTTTTTTTTTTTTCTTTAAAAATGAGAAAGTTCTTCTCTTTTACTTACCCCTGTGCCTTTGCTAAGGTAAAGTCCACCACCACGCACTAGAAGCCAAAGACCACCATCAGCCCTCCATCCCATATTCTGAATTCTCCGTGCAACTGCTCTATTGTGTGGTTGCTAGTATGGCTGCAAAATATGAGAATTACATAAGAATCTTCACGACTTCTTGTTTAGTATAAAGACCCGGCACTTTCGTAATATAGTTTCATGACTTCTTGATTTCTTTTCTTATTTTCATTTATCAAATATATGTCCATTATCATGCACCTTCATGAATAAAGAAAGGAATAACGAAATTTGGGATACATCTGTTCACCCCAGATGTAACAACAGAGCGACTAACTAGTCGTTTCAATGAAATATCAACGCAAAGGAAATCTGGGAAATTTGTTATAAATTGTTGCTATCTTTGTTCTGGATGAGATTAATGGCATTGATATTTCATATGTAAAAGGTATGATCAATCCAAACAACCAGTAACAAGAGAGATTGCATTATGTAAGTTCTACCATTCAAATACAAAAGAATTACTATAAGACCAAATCCCAATCTCTTTCAACTTTGAAAAATTTTCACTTGTAACCAACCACATCATCAAGTAGTTGAAAAATAGCAAGAACACATAAAAAGAAAAAAACGGAATAATCATCCAACCAATCTTACAAAAAAGGCAGTGATGGGACATCGTAGGTAATAAATTCAAAAAATGAAATAAGGAAATACAAGCCTTTTAATCATCCCATCAAAAAATGGTAACAATACAAAAACAACAACAATACAATTCACACCTCCATTGCATGGAAAAAATAGAAAAAAAAAAAAAGAAAAAAAAAGTGAAAGGTATGAACATTAAATCCCCATAAAGCAACAATAAATCTAAGAAGAGAAACTAAAAAAGAGTCAACCCATCACTCTCTATTGCAAAATATAGGTCAGAGAACAACTGGCCTTAATCTCTAACAGTAGCAATGAAAAAAGCTAGCCCCACAACAATGAATAAATGGGTGAAAATGAAATCAGATGCTATCATAGCTAGAATAGCTCAATCTCTAACAAAAACAGCTGAAAGGCTACACCAAAGAACATTCCTTAACTCAAAAAAAAAAAAAAAAAAAAACAAAACAAAACAAAACAAAACAAAACCAAAAACAAAAACAAAACAAAACAAAACAAAACCATAAAAATTCAAGGACAAATAACAGAAAAACATGAAAAACTAAAGGCCAAAACCAATTATCACCAACTGGAAATATCAAAAAGTCCCAAAAATACTAACCAAAAGAGAAATTCAAGAAAATTTCAGACTTACAAGTATCAGAACCTACTTCAACTAGTATCATTAAAGAGATCATTTCCTAAACACCCAACATGAAACAAAAAAATAGAAAAAATCGAACCGTCCATGTGCCTAAATGAGGCATTGAGAAAACAACAAATCCACATCCAATGTGAAAAGGCCAAAGACTGGATGGCTGTGATCTTTCAATTTGTGAGAATCTAGGGAACAAGCATCCAATTCCTTGGCCCCATGATTTGTATAACAGGCCTTAGTTACTACTAGTGGGGCCCATCACTTAGCATTACGAGCCCCCACATCTTGCATATAGATGGTTAAGAGGAATAGAGTAAGAAGAGGACAACAACAGTCCACCCAACAATCAGACCTATTAAAAAGAGAAACCCAAAGATGATTGAGAAAAAAAATTGGTCCCTAATATGAGAAATCAAGATCCTCCAATCAGGGCAATTTTTGGAGTGAGTTCCATCTAATTGGGCCAATGGCCTAGATCACCGAACCATGACCCCCACTTGCCACAGTGCAAAGATGTGGGCCCCACAAATCGCTCTATCAACTCACCCTTTAAAAAAGAAAAAGAAAAAAAAAAGTAATTTTCACATTTGCTCAACCAAGAGGATCACAACACCACCACCAAAGCATCATCGAATCAATACAAAACTCCATTAAACACTAAGCAATAGAAAAAGAATATTCATTTGGAAGAAAACCCAAATCACGGTTTTTCCTTTCTTGCCTTCCAAAGAACCCAAACCGAATTTTGCCATCCAAACGCATCTGTATAACTATCTGTATAAATCAATGCAAGTTCTTGCCTCAAGTTCTCTTAGTATACTAAGCCCAAACGAGTACTAAAATGGGAAAAGGAGATAAAAAGGATACGAACTGCTCTTACGTTGATTTCCAGCCCTTGACCGATTGGGTTCGAGAGGAAGGACACGATACATCTTCCTCAATCTGCCCGTTACCATACACAATGGAATCGGTGATTCCAATGGTGTGGCTCACATGATGGATGGATAGATCCGATCGTAGTGGAATACATCATAGTGGGACCACATAAAACACATCATGGTGGGTCCGATCAGTGAGGAAAGAGAAGCTCACCTATTTGAAGACACTGATCCATGGAAGATGACGCTGTCGATGGTGAAGGAAGATGCCGCTGCTCGAGGCGATGGAAGATGCCGCGGCTTGAAAATGGGAAAATAGAAATGGCGCTCGATATTGCAAATCCTCTTCTAAATAAGATAACTCCTTCAAATCTGAAACAGTGTGTGTTTAGCATTGTTTATAACAAAGAACCTGTTAACAGTCGTACATGCAAGAGGGACCATTTTCTGGATGGTTAAGATTGTATTATATAAGAAAATTATAAATATTAAACATTTACAACTAGAAGGATTATTTGAATGGTCTGGATAACTCTATATCATTGCCACTATTTTCATAAACAAGTCACCACTATTTTACATTTTGCACAAAACTCACTATCTTTTTACAAAACAAAAAACGGTAAATATAGCTTTGGAAAGGGGAGGGCTCTATGGCCCCCACCATGATGGATATGTTTCATCCACGCCGTCCATCCATTTCTCAACATCATTTTGAGTTATATCACCAAAAATTAGCCCTAATTAAGTCTCTGGTGGACCACAAAATGAGAAAAAGGTGAACAGTTGGACGTCCACCATTCAAAATGTGTGGTGCGCCGATAGATAATTGACTTTTGGCTACGGCTTTTATTTGACATCCAATCTGTTGATTTGGTCACACAGGACCAGATGAAGGGAAAAAATAAAAATCGGCTTGATCCAAAACTTTTATGGCTATTAATCATATTTTTAATGATCGACGCTCATTCAACACTGTTTCCTGTAATGTGGTCCACTTGAGATTTGCATATATCTCATTTTTGGTCTTATATTATAAAATTACCTGTAAAAATATATGGACGGCATGGATGAAACACATACATCATGGTAAGAGCCATAGAGCACTGGCCACCTGTCATTGGCTGGTGTCAGGGGGAGTAGTCAATCCGTTCCTAAAAGTACGGATGCGGATTTCCTGCTAAAGGCTTTTGCAGGAATTTCCTACACAAGATTTTATATGGGGGCCACTATGATGTTTGTGAGAAAGCCACTCCGTCAATCCATTTTTAGAGTTCATTTTAGGACATGCCACCAAAAATGAGGAGGATCAAAAACTCAAGTGGGCCACATGAGAGGAAACAGTGGAGATTTACTGACCACCGTTGAAACATTTATATAGCCACAAAACTTTTGTATTAGTTTAATTTCTTGGCTTTTTCACTTCATCACAGTGAAAATGACCTTATAAACGGTTTGGATGGAATATAAACATCAAGGTGGATCCTGGGAAGGTTTCAACCGTAGGAATTCCTTTCCCCACTGTTTCATCTAGTATGGCCCACTTGAGTTTTCGATCCTAATCATTTTCGGTCTCATGTCCTAAAATGAGCTCAAAAATCAGATAAATGGGTGGATTTTTAACAAACATCACAATGGGCCTCATCCAGAATCCTTACGCATGAGCTTCCTGCGAAAGACTTTCGCAAGAAATCCGTGTCCCAAAAGTACAGAGTAAATCCTATGTGGCCCACCATGATTTATTCATTTATCCACTCCATCCATCCATTTTAACATATAATTTTATTACATAAGCTAAAAAATGAAGCCTATAAAAATCTGAAGTGGACCACATCATTGGAAATAGTATAAACTAAACGTCTACCATTAAAAAAATTTGGGAGGCCACTGAAGTTTTGGATCAAGTTGATATTTTAGTTTTCCCTTCATCCATGTATTTTTGATCTATTGAACAGGTTGGATGACAAATAAAAATCACTGTAGGACAAAAAAGAGGTATATCCCAATCTCAACTGGACCACATTATAGGAAACAGTGTTGAATGAGCGTCGACCATTAAAAAGGGCCATATAAAGTTATGGATCAATCTGATATTTTTTTCCCTTCATCTGGGCCTGTATGACCTAATCAACAGATAGGATGTCAAATAAAAAGTACAGTGGGCCTTAGGAGGGTTTTAATGGTGGATATCCAATCACTATTGTTTTCATGTGGTGTGGTCCACCTGAGATTTATATCCCTCTCATTTTTGGTATCAGGCCCTAATATGATTTGTAAAAATGGATGGACGACATGGATGAACACATACATCATGGTGGGACTCATAGAGCATCGACCAACATCCAAAAATGGTTACTCGCCTCGATCATACTACATATGAGAAAGATATTGGGCAAACAAGATTGATCAACAATTTGAGTGAATTTTGATTTAAACATCTAAAGTTATTTATTCTTCAATTTGAACTAATTATATTGTCCAGAAAGATATTAGGCAAACAAGATTAATATATATAAAACTTTTGTTGCCTTTAGAAGTTTTTAATGGTGGGCATCATTGTCCCACTGTTTTTTGTGCTAGGGTCCACTGGAGCTTTGGATTTAACTCGTTCTTTCGATATTGCCCTAAAATGATCTCTCTAAATGGATGGAAGGTGTGGATATAAAACATACATCATATGGTGGGGCCAAAAATGAGAGGTATATAAATATCAAGTAGACCACACTGCATGAAAACAATAGTGATTGGATATCCATCATTTAAATCCTTGTAAGGCCCACTATACCATTTATTTAGCATCCAATCTGTTTATTAGGTCAAACATGCCTAGATGAAGGGTAAAAACAAAAATCATCTCGATCCAAAACTTTTACGGCCTCCAATATGTTCCCCTTATCTTAAGTGTGGTCCATTTAATCTTTGGATATGATTCATTTGTGGTCCATATATATATATATATATATATATATATATATATATATATATATATATATATATATATATAGACACACACACACACACACACACCCGATTTCGAGTCATGTTTCAGATCGAGTCACACACACACCCGAATTGGAGTCAGGTTTCGGATTGAGTCGAGTCTAACCAAATCGAGTTTCGGGTCAAGTCAGGTTGAGTTACTAGATAACTCGAACTCGACTTGGTTTGAGTTCGGATTGGGTGAAGCCTACTCGGTTCGAACCGACTCACCATTCGGTTCAGATCGAGTTGGGTCTGGATGAGTCGAGTTAGTCGAGTCATCTCATGCCCAGCTCTACTACTTACTATAATAGTCTCATGTCAAATGTCTTAATTCATCAAATATCATACATCATATCCCACTAACCACTAACTTTAATTCTAATATATGTGATCTAATGCATTTATGCTGGTATGATAAAATTAAAAATATCTCAAAATATATGCAATGTTTTAAATACATAAGAATTTTATTATCCACTTGCATATATATGCAATGTTTTAAACATAATCCAAAACGCACGTTGGGACTAACCTGACCCAAAATTGACCACCAATGCAGGCCATTGCTTGTACTTCAAAAAAAAAAAAACACTATAACCATTAGGTTATGCTAATTCTCTATTTTGTGTGGATCTCAAATGAAGCAGAATTACAACTTAAAACTGACCAGAATAGTTTTAAAAGATTACTTATGACAAAAAATAAAAAATAAAAACAAAAGATATCACACCTGCTTTCAAATCACTATTAATTTGTGCAGCATACGACTCATCTGCAGCCTAAAACAATACTACTTCACATGCCTTAACATGGATGCAGTCCATTTAATCTTTGGATATGATTTATTTGTGTATATATCTAAAGGTCATAAAACTTTTATATCAAGATGATATTTGTGGTATCAATTTGATCTTTGTAGTTTACCTTCATCTAGATCTTCTTTACATTATCAACAAGTTAGATCGCAAATAAACATTACTAAAATCTTACGATGGGCTCTTTATAATTTTTAATGGCGAGATACTATATTATCATTCTTTCCAGTGGTGTGGTCCACTTAAGATGCAAAATCTACACAATTTTTTATACCCGACCCAAAAATGGGTTGGAGAAACATATATAGGGGCGGCAAGGATATACAACACATCATCAAAATCTCACTTTTGTTATCTAACTTTTCAATTTTTCTTGTCAAAATACAAAATCTAGTTTTCTTTTTTAAAAAACATATTTTTTTTACAATTTGTCAATTTTTTCACAATTTTGTTTAATTTCTTAAATTTTCTTTTTCAAAATATCATTTTTTAGTGGGCACACTTTTGTTATATAATTTTTCAATTTTTTTTGTCAAAATGCAAAATTTAGTTTTCTTTTTAATTTTTTTTTTTTTCAATTTGTCAAATTTTTCACAATTTTGTTTAATTTTTTAAATTTCTTTCAAAATATTATCTTTTTATCGAAATCTTGCTATATAACTTTTTAATTTTTTTTTGTCAAAATATAAAATCTAGTTTTCTTTTTTAAAAAAAATATATATTTTTTACAATTTGTCAATTTTTTCATAATTTTGTTTAATTTTTAATATTTTCTTTTTCAAAATATCATTTTTTTATCGAAATCTTTTTTTTTTTTCAAAGTTATCAACATTATTCAAAGTTCTTAATTTTTTTAAAAAAAATTTTAATTTTTATAAAATCACAAATTTTTTTATAAATATTGTTAATTATTTTTTCTAAACTTCTTAACTTTTTTTTTTTTTTCGAAATTCATAATTTTTTGGTTGGTAAGGACCTGAGCATTAGAGACGGTTAAGGACCGTCTCTAATGCAGACGGTCTTTAACGGTTTCAGATGACGGCTATAAGACGGCTAAGGACCGTCTTTAATTGAGACTGTCATTGACAGTCTCTATTAGAGACGGTCCTTGACGGTCTGTCTTTCACAGGGAAATAAGACGGTTAACGACCGTCTCTAATAGAGATGGTCTTTGACAGTCTCAGACTACAATTAAAAGACGGCTAAGGACCGTCTCTAATAAAGACGATCTTTGACAGTCTCTAATAGAGATGGTTTAGGACCGTCTCTAATAGAGATGGTCTTCGACAGTCTCTAATAGAGACGGTTTGAGACTCTAGTAGAGATGGTCTTTGATAAGAATATAAGACTGTTAAGGACCGTCTCTAATAAAGACGGTCTTTGACAGTCTCAGATTACAGGTAAAAGACGGCCAATGATCGTCTCTAATGCAGACGGCCAATGACCGTCTCAGATGACCCCATATAAGACGGTTAAGGATCGTCTTTAATGCGGACAGCCAATGACCGTCTCAAATGACCGCATATAAGACGGTCAACGACCATCTTAAATGGTTTTTGGACGTTCAAATTTTTAAGACAATATTAAAGACGGTCAGGGGCCATCTAAAATTTTAGAGACGGTTTACGGCCGTCTCTAAAGCGTTTTTAAACCAAGCAAATTTAGAAACGGTCCAGAACCATCTCTAAATCCGTCATTTTTTTTCCATTTTTCACTTAGCATCAACAAGCTATGTGAGTATGATCACGAGGTATGTGTTATATCCAAACCATCCATCTATTTTGCGAGCTTGTCTTATGACTTGAGACGAAAAATAAGACAACTATCAAGTAGACTACACTACAAAAACTAGTGGGGGATTGAACGTCTATCATTTAAACCCTTTACGGGGTTGAAGAAGTTTTGGATCACTGTGAAAATTTTTTTCCCTCTTCATTCACGTATTTTTGACCTTTTGAATAGATAGGATGTAAAATAAACGTTATGGTAGGACTTTGAAAATTGTTTAATGGCCAAAGTCATTATCGCCGCTGCTATTTATGGTGTGGTTCAGGTGATCTTTTAATATGATTTGCTCTCTAAAAGCAGATGAACGGGGTAAGTATGATAAATACATCACTGTATAGGCAGTATAACTTTATCTCCTTGAACCGTTTGTACAACTCAGAGCTCGAGGAGCGTCAGTGCTCGTCTTTGCACGACACGTACCCACCGCAGCTATATAGCTGGTGTGAGGTACACCAGCCAATCCGCTTCCCCGTAGTACCCAATCGGCCTGCAAGAGGACGCATTGGATCTCTTGCCGTAGAATGCTTAATAATCGAGAAATAAAGATCAGATATAGTGCCGTATCAGAAGTTATGATACAACACTTTTTTATTTGTTATTTTGTAAATTCATATATAATCCAATCCCTTAATAAGGTTCATCGAACTATGGTAAGCATGTTACATGGAAATTAGGAAGAGAAAGTCATTGTAAAGACATAAAATCGAAAAACATTTACAGCCACTGGTATGACTCAATGTACTTAGTATGCACCACCTGATGAGCCGATCCACCTCACTTTTATGTTAGATGATAAACACATGGGGGCCACCTTTTCCACTTACTGGATTTCACAAATGAGGTTTTGAATTTTAAGATTGCTGCATCATAACTTCTGGTACCAGCTGATGTATTTAATAATTTTCATTATTAATTACGAGGCATGAAATTAAGTATGCAGATGTCATGTCCATCTTGTCTATTTATTTGAGGGGTTTATATGTGTGCAAGATATTACACTCGTAAATACATGTTAGTTTTGCATTATCGTAAAATGGTGGTTTTTCATATTCTTTTCTATTCTTTTCTTCTTAACACGTGCTCTTAAAACTTTTTGTTTTTTCACCGCTTTTTGTCTATTGGAATTTTCTCAGCCGACTTGCTACATCTTTTCATACAGTAATATAAATCTATTTTTTCAGAAAACAAACTCTTATTTTACTTTTTAAAATCTTAATTTTTTTTTCAAATTTATCAATTTATCCAAACTTTTCAAAATTTTCAAGATGCCATTTTGTTTTTAAAATCATAACATTTTTTCAATTTCTCAATTTTCTTTTTCAAATTGACAATTTATTTTGGTCAAATATCAATGTTTTTTTTTTACCTTTTCAAAATCTCAATTTTTTTAAACATTGTCAATTTTATTTTCAAAATCACGATTTTTTTTAACTTCTCAATTTTCCTTTTCAAAATGTTAGTCTTTTGTCAAAATCTCAATTTTTTAATCTTGTTTTTTCATTAAAATTTTTATTTTTTTTCAAACTTCTGCATTTTCTTTTCCAAATTTTTTTTTTCAAACTTCTTAATTTCATTTTCAAATTCTAATATTTTTTTTCAAAATCTTATTTTTGCCATCAAACTTTTCAATTTTTTTCAAAATACAAAATCTCAATTTCTTTTTAAAAGTATTGATTTTCTTTTCTAAAATCTATTTTCTTTTTCAAACTTATCAATTTATTCAAACTTCTCAAAATTTTAAAAATGCCGTTTTTTTTTTTCAAAATAACGATTTTTTTTCAACTTCTCAAATTTCTTTTAAAAAATTACAATTTTTTGTCAAAATCTTAGTGGGTTTTTTTTTTTTTTCAAAATCTCAATTTTTTCTCTAACATTGTCAATTTTGTTTTTCAAAATCACAAAATTTTTAAACATTTCAATTTTCTTTTTCAAAATGTCAATCTTTTTTGTAAAAAATATCAATTTTTTTTTAATCTCATTTTTTCAAAATTCTATTTTTTTTTTCAAACTTCTCAAATTTTTTTTTTCAAAATCACAATTTTTTCACAATCTCATATTTTTTATGAAACATTTCAATTTTTTTTTTCCAAAATACAAAATCTCAATTTCTTTTTAAAAATTTCAATTTTTCTCTATATCTATTTTGTTCAGACTTATTAATTTTTATTCAAAGTGCCAATATTTTTGTTTAAAATGCCAAATTATATCAACGTCTCAATTTTTTTAATTATCAATTCTTTTTTAAATCTCAATTTTTCACAAATATTGTTAATTTTTTTTTAACTTTTGAACTTTGTTTTTCAAAATTACAAAAATTTTAAACTTTTTGAATTTTCTTTTCAAAATGTTAGGTTTTTTTTTTTGTCAAAATGACGAATATTTTAATCTCTTTTTCTTCAAACTTCTCCATTTTCTTTTTCAAAAAGCTTTTTTTTTTTTTTCGAAATCTAATTTTTATTATCAAACTTTTAAATTTGTTAGAAATATAAAATCTCTCTCAATTTCCATTTTTTTTTTCAAACTTCTCGATTTTTTTGAAGATGCCATGTGTTTTCAAAAGCTCATTTGTTTTAGCTTATAACTTGTTTTTGAAAGTGTCATATTTTTTCTTAAGTCAAAAATTTTCAACATTTCTGTTTTTTTTAAGATCAATTCTTTACAAAATCTTATTATTTTCACACATTGTTAAATTTTTTTCAAACTTTCAAACTTTTTTTTTTTAAATCACAATTTTTATTTTTTTTAACTTTTCAAAAATGTCAATATTTTCCATTTTTTTTTCAAAATTATCAACTTCATTCTAACTTCTCAAAAAAAAATTTAAAATGTCATTTTTTTTAAAATCCCGATTTTTTTTTTTAAATCAAAATTCTGTTCAAAATCTCAATTTTTCATAAACTTTTGAACATTCTATTTCAAAATCATAGTTCTTTTAAACTTCTGGATTTTCTTTTTCAAGGTGAAGTTTTCGTCAAAATTTTGATTTATTTTTAATCTTGATTTTTTTTTTTTCGAATTTACTTCCTTTTTTAAAATCTCATTATTATTTTTATTTTTTCAAAAACTACAACTTCAGGAATTCTCCATGTGATATTGCCAAGCATTTAAAAAATCAATTTTCACTCAAAAATAAACATAAATTCCACTCAGTTGACGTTTGGGGCAAAAGTTACTAATTTTATTAAAAATCTCATATTTGATTAAAATATAAGTACAAAATTTCATTAAATTCTACAAATAATAATAATAATAATGAGGTTTGGGTTAAAAGTTAGAAATTTGGCAAGATTTGCAACGGACCATGATCTGTTGCACAATATTGAAAAATCCATAGCTAAATGTTAAAACACAGTTGGGAAGTCGAAAAAAATAATTTTGCAACTGATATAATCTGTCACAAAATTCAACTAGGCAGAGCCATTATTTTTCAGGCTTTCAAACCCAAGATTTCATATATTTTGAACGAAAGGATTGATTGTATTATAACTCGTCGGCCGTATAGTTATTAGACCTTCCTCCCAACTACTAAATGAGGTTGGGGGTTTGGTGATTGTTCTCAAATAGGGTGGTTTCTTACTTTCGCGACAGATTATATCCATCGCAAAATAACAATTTAGATGTATGATTCTCTTTTAGTTGCATGTTTCTAATATAAACCTGAACCCTATCCCAAATTCAAATCCACATGTACAACCAGCTGTGGTTCCAACTTCTAATTTACTCTCAGACATTAGAATTGATAGGACCCAATGGAACACCCAAATCCATTCAGGTGTAGATCTTATTCCTCCAACATGGTACTCGTACCTGAACCCAGTAGGACATGCATCCATTTCCCTATTCAGGTATGCTTAGTATGAGTGCTGGATCCAAATCCGGCCCTGAAAATCTGATCTTAGCCTGTCCTTGGTCTGCTCTGCGCCCATGGAATAGCTAAACGTGAGTGAGTTGGTTTTATCCAAGCCATTGTGTCTAATGGCCCATCATGGATGAACCCAGCGAGTCTACTTTAACCTTTCAACTGTTAGCATGTAAATACACGGTCAAGAAGAAATTCACCAACAGTCGACATTCAATGGAGAAAATTCAAGAGATTTGATAGTTAGATTCTTCCAATTTGAGATTTTTAGGACATGGTATTGGTCCATTCATGATGATGGCCATCAGTGTTGTGGCAGTGGAAAGGTGGAAACACCCACTGTCCTAAGGCAGGGGGTTTCTTAGTCAGAAACAGCATCCCCTCTCTTTCCGTCTTATATTGTGTACATACGCATACACATATGGAAGAAATGAAGCCTAGGTTCTTATTTTGTTTATTATTCTCTCTCCGTGGCGTTGCCTATATAAGTAGGGCTATATGTAGATATAGGTATTCTATTATTTTATCATTTAAGAGCATTTTAAATGTCAAATTTCTTGTACGGGTAAGAGAGAAAATGCTTGTATTTTTATTTCTCTTGTTTATAGGAAAGAAAAAAAAAATTCTATATTGATATCTCATGACATAAGCATATTATCAAACCATGTAAATTATTGTCTTTTCTCTTATTTTGGTCAATCATTTTGACCCTAGTTTAGCCATTTTCTTTTGTGTTTTAACTTTACCTACATTAATCACATGCAAACTTTTTCCATAATAATCAGATTAATAGCTTTGTCAAATAACCCATGAGGCCCGCATGTACAAACTTTGTAAGATCTCCATACACAACAGGAAAAGTTCCTTGTTCGACACAAATAGGAAATTCATTCTACTAAAATAAAAATAAATAAATAAAACAGTTGATAATTGTCATATAAGGTATCTTGATTTATATTAATATATATTTGAAATTTGGGTTTTGCTTGGGCTAATGATGGCTGTTTGGTTGCCCCAAATATCATCATATATCTTGATATTTGTAAAATTAGATTGATTAAAGCCAAGATTTATGATTATTATTTTTTTTTATATCTCAGGGAGACCCCAAAATTTGGACATATCCTAAAATTCCTGGTCAATCAATATCTGGAAAGGAGATTTGTCCCCATCCTTGTGAAGTGTTAAATCAGAACCATGGTTTTAAGACTCAGACGACTCTGATGCTACTCGTCCGAGTCAACCCGGACTTGGTTGGACCCTATCTGTCTTTGACATTGTAACTCACGAGTCTGAGTCACCCCTGACCCAGGCGAGTCAGGCCAATTCAGCCAACTGGGTCAAGTCCCGACCTGACTCAGGACTGAACGAGTAGGACCGAGTCACTGAGTCGTTTAACCATGATCCGGACCTCAAATCTTGTTTCCATATAACTTACAGTGCTTGGATCATCTCTCTTCTGAAGTTGGATATTTAGAAAGAACCCGCTCTGTGTATGTGGGTAGAACTTTCATAAGATCCACACCGTACATCAGGTGTTCTGCTTCATGTTAACAATTAAAATTAAAAAAAAATTCAAGAAAATCCAATACTCAGGTGGGCCACAACATAGGAAACAGTTGGGATGGAACGCTCATCATTAGTTTTTGGTAGGGCTCACCATGGTGTTTATATATATATATATATATAGTATCATCCATTAATCTGATATGACTCATGAAAATGAAAATGAAAGAATTATCCAAGAGTTACAGTATTCCAAAAATTAGATTAAGCCTACTACATGAATTTAGAGGCCTTAGGTATGTATATTTTTTGGTTTATCACATCTAAAGGTTTAAAAAGAATGATTTTTGGGTTCAAGGCCAAACAAGGGATGCTATACAGGATGGATGGATTGGATTTAAAGAAATTTAATCAGACTGA
Organism: Magnolia changhungtana; assembly: GCA_030180095.1. Lineage (NCBI taxonomy): Eukaryota > Viridiplantae > Streptophyta > Magnoliopsida > Magnoliales > Magnoliaceae > Magnolia > Magnolia changhungtana. Next base: position 11,765,621 of record JASAUF010000662.1, read on the forward strand.
TTTTTGGGTTCTAGGCCAAACAAGGGATGCTATACAGGATGGATGGATTGGATTTAAAGAAGTTTAATTCATTTCTCCCATGAGCGTTTTCCATCCAGAAAGGCGTAGCCTGGCAGCATGACGTAATGTATGAGAAAGAGAAATAGATGAGAAGCATTCTCACAGAGAGGCAAGAGCGGGTAGTGTGTTAGATAACACCGCAGGGATCATTTCTCTGACCATGGGGCTAACCTTGATGTAATTGTTGTATATCCACTCCATCCATCAGTTTTCTCACCTCAGTTCAGTGCATATTCCAAAAAACTAAGCATATACAAATCTCACCTGGACCACACCTTGGGAAATAGTGGTCATTGATCATTAAAAGCTTCTTGTAGACCAAAAAGGTTTTGGATCACGTTGATATTTGCGTTTTACATTCATCCATGTCTGTCTGACCTTATCAACAGGTTGGATGGAAAATAACCAGTGGGCCTAAGAATTTTTAAGTGGTGGCCATTGAATGAAAACTGTTTCCTGTAGTGGTCCACTTGACATTTGGATCTGCTTCAATTTTTTTGGAAAATTCTATAAAATTATCTGAAAAACCTGATGAACGAAGTGGATATACATCACATACCCCAAAGTCGGACCCACGGTCCGGGACTCACCCACTACGCAATCCTCACCCAATCCCGAAATCGGATTGCGTACTGAGTTACTCAGTACCCTTTTATTGTACTGAGTAAACTCAGTTGGGCCCAATGTGAATGTATGTGGTTTATCCACACCGTCCATCCATTTTTACTGCTAATTTTAGAGGTTGATCCAAAAATTGAAATAAATCCAAAGCTCAAGTGAGCCATTACACAGGAAACCGTGTGGAATAATGATTTCCACCGTTGAAACCTCCCTAGGGTGCAAAGTAATTTTTATTTGTCATCCAACCTGCTCATAAGATCAAAAAGACATGGATGAAGAGAAACCACAAACATCAGCTTGATTCAAAACTTCTTTGGCCTTCAAAAAATTTTCAATGGTAGAGGTTCAATAAAACTGTTTCCTGTGGTGTGGTCCACATGATATTTTAATTTACTACGTTCTTGGCATCAAGCACTAAAATTATCTGTTAACATGGATTAACGGAGTGAATTAAATAAATAAATAACAGTAGACCCACACAATTTACTCAGTACGATACGGGTGCTGAGTTACTCAGTACGCAATCCGCTTCCCCCAATCCCGTCCCAGCGTAACGTGGAAGCGCAACTGTAATACGTGGGATGCGTATGGAACCTTCTCATGTACGTAGTTGAATTTGGATTTGTTGGCATCCAGGAAATCATCTGGACCGTCCATTAGTTCTAATCTAATGTTTATAGGCCACCTTAGAAAAAAGAACTTAACGGTCAATGATCTAAAATGCCAGAATTGGATGGACAAAATTGTTTGTAGAACACTACCGCTGCGATTTTGGTACGGTAGAAGAAGGATGGACTGGACTTAATGGACGGTCTAGATAGGTGATGTAAACCCCCACAGAGTCCGAATGAGCCGTAACACTCAAAAAGACAAAAATATTCCAGTTCGGTAGTGAGATTCTATCACATGTAAAGCATAGATCCATTGGACTCTTGTAGCCATCACGTGCCATGCATGTGAGATATGTTTGGGCTCAGGGATATTTTAATGTGGTTTGCTCCTTTCAAACACGCGTGTGGGAATCTATCTATCCACACACAAGCAGGCGTGCCACTGTGGAACACGTGTAAAATCTAGATACGGAGCTTTCCATCATATCCACGTACGCATGCATGTATCCTACGAGCAGTGTCGGCCGTGGAAGCAAAGAAGTCAGTGATTCAAGTGGGCCCCACTATGTCAAAACTCATTGGACCATCCCCTTATTAGGCCATGGCAAATAAAAAAACATAAAAACAAATCAACCATATTCTAGTTCAAGTGGACCAGACAATTAGAAAAGGTGAACATGTGACTCTCACCTTTCAAACTCTCTTAGTGGGGCCCACTTGAATCACATATAGGTTTGATTTTTGAGCACCAAGATTAACTTTTCGAGTCACATCTAATGGTTGGTGTGAGTTTTACATAATTATCAAGGTGGGCCCTTAAAAACTCAACGGTGATTGTCTCTTCGCAAATTGTTTTGCTTGGTGTGATGACCACCTGAATCATAGGTTAGCCTGATTTTTTTTTTTTTTTTTTTTTTTGTTTTTAACCATTGGGCCTAATGTGAGATGACATATGTAATAGATGGAGTGGATTTCACACACACACACACACACACACACACACACATATATATATATATATATATATATATATATATATATATATATATATATATATATATATATATATATATATATCACAGTGGATCATGTCAAAGATTAAAGGTAGGAGTCACTCTCAATTTTTTTCTTATGGTATGGCTCGCCTTTCATTGTTTGTATAGCCTTTCTCTGTGGAAATTAGTGGAAATACAATTTCCTACTTATATTTTTCTTACAAAATTAATAAATTTATTTTCTCATCACTACTCTTAAGAAATGCATTTTCTATTTAGAAGAAAAATGAGTCTTTCAAGAGTTAAACTCAAATGTATTTTCATCCACCTTCAATAGCTTGACATGTGCCACATTTGCCAATGTAACTGGCACATGATTTAGTCTTATGTGATTTGTAAAATACCATTATAGCATCACATTTACCAAGTTCCCATTATAACTCTTGCATGTGGTGATCCCTATAATGGTATGAAATGATATTCGGACAATTCCATCATACATCAAATGTGGGCCTTATAATATTAGATAGGAAACATTATTATTTCATATATGGAGTTTTTATTTTTCATTATAGACTAATATGGTTGCATGATGCTTTTTCATTGAGCTACGTCAGGAAATTATATGGGGCTTTTAACCAAGGTTAGTGGCAATTTGCATCCCTTGCAAACCACTTATGCAAAATAACTTAAAAGTTTCAATGTCTTTTTTTTTTTTTTCAACGCACGCACACACACCCCACACACTCACGCTAGTGGAATTTCACCACCTGTGGGTATTCGAACCCTTGACCCGGTGTTGAAACTCCTGGGAGTTTACCACCGGAGAGCAAGAGTAAGAACCCACTTATAAGTTTCAATGTGACACATGTGCCTTCACCCACCTTCAATTGCTCCATACATGTGATACATGTGCCAATGTGCCAAAAGTACAAAAGTGTTGTCGTCTATCGTTTAAGTGCCCTTCTATCTAGTTTTCCTTAGATTGGACCAAAAAATTGTTTGGTAACATACATCCATATGGTGATCCTAGCCGTCCAATTCTTGGCCTTCAAAATCAAAATAACCATCACCAACAACAATAGTTAACTGTCAGCATTCAGTACGAGGAAGTCTTCCGGTGCAGACTTAGGATATACAAACGCTTTCCTTTTTAATATGAAAGATTTTATTGGTTCTCAAACTTGGTTGGATTGACAAGATGTAGCATAGATTTGTATGGCTCAGAGTGCATTTCTGTTGCAAGAAATATTATGAAAATTTATGATTAATCAATCTACTTCGGTGCAAAAAAATTTAATGATATTTGGGCAACCAAACAGGCCCTTTCTTTAAGTTTATTTCCATTTTTAGGAAGGTAAGAGCACTTTTATCTATCCAAAGGGGGTACAAAAGCCCAAATACAATCAACTAAGCAAGTGCAAAGCCTAATTATAATCGACTATTGGACCACTAATTAGAGATAACAAACATCACCGAAAAACAAAGGCCCACGGCAAGCACGCCCGCCAATTGAGCCCAACTTAAAGAAGGGACAAAGATAAGAGAAAAAAGGGACAATAGACTATAGAGGTGGAGCATGTACTTTGCCGAGATGAATTGAATTATGTTTTCTTTTCCTTTCTCAAATGTAGGAATTTGAGACTGAACTCCACCAGTTTACTTAATGGGTCAAGTTTTTGAGATTACTATTTAAATGTTCTGGTTAACCTTTCTATTATTGTCCATGAGGGAGTGTTTGGACGCATCAACAAAAGATTTATTTGATGCCAAACCCTAGTTTGTATTGTACATTTGGAATACTTTGGCAAATACGGTTTGATCTCCCACTGTTGAAATAGGTAGTAAAGAGTTCACAAGAGCCCACTTGCTTTTAAAATTTTTTTAAAAACAATTGGATTGGTTATCCACAGGTTTGACTGAAAATTTTGTGAGAAAATTCTGTTCAATGGGCCTGATTTTCTCTCTTAAATCTAACCCACGATGACTTTAGGTTGAATCTAACAAGTGGGTCAGCCCAGCCGTATTTGTTTGGTTGCAGCTAGACTGGGCTGGCCCAGATGCCATCCGCTCGGCTTATTGACTGGACCTGGGCTTGTGTCTGCTTAAAGTCCCAACAAATCTGGGCTTGTGTATGCTTAAAGGCCCGAATTCGGACTAGTTACTGCACCTTGCTTGTGTAATATAGGTGGTCCAAGCCTCTGGCCGGCCTGAGCCTGATTCGGGTCCTTAATATGGGCTGGAGCCGTATATGATTTGACTCAGCTGGATTAGGCCCAGTTTCGACCAATGGTTATTAGCTCTTATGTAGAGATGGCAACTTATTTGATGAGGAATGAAGATATCTTTTTCGAATTAGAATTCTCAGTACCCGTGGATCCACCGGATACTAACAGGACAATGACCTTAGGGTTGATGTTTACGGTACATATGGCACTGTTGTTCAGTGATCCAAACCGTCAATCTGATGGCCCACCTTCTGGATGGGCTATTCCCGAGAGATTTGACAATTGGAAGATTCCAGCACTTACATGTATACAATTGTTTTGCTGTCTTCTTAACTGTATAGTTGTAATACTTTGATCTAACGGTGACTACCTTCCGATCTAGATGATTTTCATGGCATACCTTATCCTCATTCGGACCGATCAGATCAATGGTTTTGTTCACAAGAAGATATGGTCCGGACAGGATCTGCAGGAGGAAGTATATCCTCTGGGCCCACATCTTGGCGCATAACACATGGTTTTAAATTCTGATAATTGGGGGCCATGATTTGGCAATCCAGGCCATTGATCTGCTAATTGCCACCGTGGATGTAGCAGTCCCAAATGTCGGGACCTTTTTCAGTTGAAACTGGACTGTTGGTGTAATTCTCTTATTAGTCGTCCATCCGTTGGCCACAAATTGTAAATATAGGATTGTCGTGTTTTAGAGAGAAATAAAAAAAAAAGGCATAAATCAACAATGCTTCATACCTTAAATCAATGACGATTCCATTATTAACAACCAAGATTCTATCATTATTAAGCATTTAACTAGGGTTTATGATTTTAACTCGGAAATCCCCAACTCGATTCGACACATCGGAGCCGGAACCGACGCTCGATTGACGCCCACATGAAGTAGCACTGTAAAATGGATCGCCAATGAGAATAAACTGCGGCAAATCGATGGCCGGACGTCGAAACATATCATGCACAAACCGTCACATCACAACCCAAAGATTCAAGTGGAAGCAAAAAAAAAAAAAAAAAGAATTCTTACCCTAATCACATGGGAGTTTCCATGAATTGAGGAAGGACGCTCATGCACGGTAGGAACAGCTCCTTCCCGGCTAATCGGATGATTCTACCGCCCGAGTAGACGCATGATTGCTCAAAGATTTTGAATTTGGTGAATGACGACCAAATGTAGGGATTCGCACCCGCTTCCCAATCTCCCACGCAAGCTTTCTCGCTCTCCATAACTCTCCCTCTCCCCCAATCTCCCACATAAGTTCTCTCTCTCTCTCTCTCTCTCTCTCTCTCTCTCTCTCTCTCTCTCTCTCATGCTAGGCCGTTACACAAAACCTTAGGATTTAGCCTTCCAAAAACACCAAAATTATAGGATAATAAAGCAATGAAATAAATTAAAGCACAAACCACATGACACAAGAGATTTTTACGTGGAAAACCCTCGAAGAGGTAAAAACCACGGGACCTCGTCCAGATCAACAATCCACTATAAAGTAGAACGTTACAACCGATCACAAGCATACACCGCTTGGATCAAACCTTCTTCACTCACGCAGGAGTGGATAAACAATAAGAGAATAAAAGAAAAACGGAGAGATTTCACCGATTACGAGGACGTAAAAGCGTTGAGATATTAGGTGCACAATATATTACCCTTATGAGCATAACCTCCCTTCCACGAGATTCCTCTCTCTCTTTCTCTCTCTCTCTCTCTCTCTCACATCTTTGATAGCCCTAAACCCTTTAACAAACCATTGTAAAGCCTTAGGAAACCCTCTCGCATTAACTAAGAAAGCCCTAGGAACTCCTATTTATAGTTTAGGCAACTCTCTTCCGCACCATGGCAAAAACTGCATCAAATTTATGTAGTCCGCACAAAATCCAGACATGAATTTGTGTAACCTCGACTAGTCGAGCAGAATCCTTGACCGGTCGAGCAGACTCCTCGACTGGTCGAGCAGCATGGAAGAATTAATTCAATAGGTCGCTGAACTTTGAGTCGAGCCCGAGCACGACTGGTCGAGCACCACTCTCGATCGGTCGAGTAAGGCTCGCTCACAACCGGTCGAGTCTTGGGAGGAAATCTCATCAAATCTCCCCCTTTTCTGACCCAGGACGGATTCACCTTCTTCAAACCAATTAGATTTCTATGAACCTCAAACTTGTTCTTGAGCAAAGCCTTGATCATCATGTTTGACTGTTCACACCCCAAGTATAAGGTTGTGATGTAGTAATAAACTCGGTGAGGCCGAGGTCGAATCTCAAGGGACTGAAACCTTTACGTAGTCTGAAACTAAGTAGAATTAGAACTAGAAGAAGATAAAATCAAAATTAAGTGAGTATGAGGGAATAATGATACAATATTAACTTAAAACTTGTAAATTGAAAGGTGAAAAACTAGGGTGCCAAGGATCCACTTGTAGCAATTGAGAAGCTACCTAGCAATGATTCAAGGACACAACTGGAATTAGAGTCATATCCTATCCAGTTGGTAAGAAGAGTTTTGTCAGATCTCTGAACTTCTCATAGGTCTAATCATCAATAGATAAGACTGGCGAAGATTTAGAAGTGAGTCCGTCACTTAACCATGCCCAGGAGACTATGGCAAACAACAACAATTTACCATTCTCATAGCCAATCATGAGAGAATTGTGAAAGTTAGGAAGGGTTCCATCACCCAACCATGCCCATGAGACGATGGTGAACAACAGGGTTCCCAAGTTCACAATCTCACTACATGAAAAGAGAATATCTCAAGCTATCGCAGATATATTATAATTTGAGTCACAACAAACCATTAAAACTAAAAACATTCCTTATAATCAAACTAGAATCCATGAGAGTTCAATAAACATAAATCAAAGCAAAACTAATACCCCAATCACGCTACAAGCTTCACCTCTTCGCCCTAGCTAAGAGGTTTAGCCTGACATGGTCATGCTACAACTAGGAAAAGCATGAACAATGAAAAATAAAGAAATAAGGAAGAACTCTTGAAAAACTGGTTGATCTGCCTCCACGACTGCCCAGTATCCAGGATTGAATGGCCCCTTCTCTCACGATCTCTCTCTCTATTTGTAGCTGTGAAGAATAGTGAATAAGTCAGTGGAGAAGTCCGTGCATAGCTTTTACGCACGACGTAAGAATGTCTCCTTCTTCTGTGAGAATTCGGCTGCGAAAATCTCTCAATTGGCAACCCTTCTGTGAGATCTGATCCGTTCAATCAGTTCGGCGTTGGTCGGTTGTACCTTGGGAGGATTTTAGACTGTCCAGATAAAAGGACCAATCATCTTCCATGATCACCGAACAGATGTAATGTTCGTGCGTGCGTAACTGGACTTACGCTGGTGTTTGGTGGGACCCATTATTGATGTCATCAAAGAAATCCACTTCATCCATGACGTCCTCCTCGAAAAACTGGTTGGAATAGGGTACTCCTGGACGTTCTACGCTGCGGCCCACAGAACTTGTAAAGCCACCGTCCTTCTACCGTTTGGATGATCGAAATTTTATCTCCATGGTTTCTTGAAATTATTCACCTAGGCTAGGGTGAGAGGATCCTTGGGCTTCTACTGGACGGCGATCGGACCGAAGATGCATAATGGTGGCCCACAACATTCCTCCGCAAGCTCTATTACGAAACAGAGCTTACGAAACAGAGCTTATGGACCGCTGTTGTGATGATCGGTGGGCCTCAGTACAACGTTGCATAGAAAATCTATGCCGTTCATTGTCTTTAGGACGAAAAACCCTCCAGACAGGCCGAGACCGAGCTAATTTCGGTGTGGCCCACAAGACGTTTTCGTCCACCGTCCTTGTGGTCTTGAATGTTTATTTATTGTGATTGGTTACATAGGACTCAAAGGTCAACATAGTTGTGGTCGTACCCACTGCCCGGACACAATGGACGGATCAGATTTTTAAGATCTATAATGGGTGGGTCCCACTACTATCAAATGGATGGATAACGTCCCACGCTGCCCATTTTCTTGAAAATTTTGAAACTGGCGTGGGTTAGCGCCTGCTGACTGAGAAAGTTGGTTCAGTGTGGCTTAGGAGTGCACCGCACGGTGCACTCCCACCTTATATGTGGGGTCCACCCGTGATGCTCATGCGAAATCCACACCATCCATCATGTTTCCCCTCTAATTTAAGGGGTTGAAACCAAAATTGAAGCATATCCAAAGATCAAGTGAGCCCCAAATCAAGATTTTATGGGCTGATCTATTAGTTTAGCCACTTTCACAGGGATCTGGGAGCTGAAATTTGACGTATACGGTTCATTTATGGTCCTCAGGTCATGTATGAAGTTTTGAGCTGAACAGATGGCGGGAACCCTGTGATCTTGCATTTTGGACGTCATTCAGGCCATTTGAGTTTCGGTTTCTTAATTTAATCGGATTTCTATCGTGTAAATCCATCGATCTTAGTCCCCTGAGGTCCGTCCCTTGCCTTGGTGACTTCAAAGCGTTAAATTTGTGCTTTTAGCACCATGATTCAGTCTAAGCTCGTAAATACACCTTGCAGCACAAACACAATTAAATTGGGCCATTAAACAGTAACATGTTCGTAAATTCAGGCAATAACTGGGGTCTGATATGCAATATTTGACCCTCAACACAACCCCCAACCAGCATCTTGCTATCCCGAGCAAGGTATGCGAAAAATAAGTTGAGAGTACAGAACAATTTTTCTAAACTCGAGTGGTTTTTGTAAAAAAATCCTTATCTTAGAATTCTAAGATTCATGAATGTTGGGCCTTACTTTCTCCTAGACTTAAGTGCATGGTAGATTCCATAGACAAGCTCAGAGTATTAATCCATCAATTAGAAAAGTTCTAAACATTGAGTTCCCTGGGTGTATAGTGTAATCCCGGCTTACCATCATTAAGGGATCCAATCGTCAATTTCTATGATGACTTTAATGATCAAAAGAGCATTCAGGACAACCCAAACCTACCTAGAACTTGCCTTACAGTTCTTTTTTTTTTTTCTTTTTTTTTCATTCTTCCAGCTTTTGATTTTTCCGTCAATGGCTTTCACTTTATATCACCCTTTTACAGGTAATTCTAAGGCGAGGAATTGAATCCTCACCTATAGGGAGCAAACCTATTGTGAAGACCATTCGCCCAACCTTTTCCGAATGTTAACCAAGAAGGGGAAACGAGTCTTCACTTATAGGGAGCAAACCTATGGTGAAGACCGTTTGCCCTACCCTTTTCGACGACAACTGTTTTTTTTTTTTAGCTGGGTAATATTTTTTTATTTTATTTTTTCTATATTCTTCTTATTGAACATGATGGACAAATTCCCTAGGTTAGTTCCTTCTATGTTTAATAGTCACCAAGTTAATATCGAACTAAAACCTTAAGGCGCAAGCGAGATGTGTCATGTGTAATCATTACTCAATCAATGTTTAAAACTTTTAATCATGGATTAACAATTCAAACTTCACTGTGAAATCTAACAGATAACTGAATCCAAGAGTCATACATTACCAACATCACATATCTCGTAATTCTAAATCAAAGATAGTCATCAAAATCACCTCAAATTCACAAGAATGTCTAGAAAAATTTTAAAATTTTTCATAATTTTTGCTCAAGACCAAGAAAATACTGATTAGGTAACTGAATCTCCCACCCCCAACCTATAATCTACATTATTCTCAATGTAAAAAGAAATAAGCATGCAATGCACATGGGTCAACGAAAGTAAAGGAGAAGTGATGGAAGGATAATACCTGGACGGAAGAATCAAGAGGCTTTTCCACAAAGATCTCAGCATGAAAGGCGGCTCAGCACAAGAGTAAAATTAACGAAAGCAAACTAATCTAATGGCCTAAAACCGACTAACCTAGAACAACATAAAGCAAACTACTCTGTTCTTATGAAAGCAGGGGAAAAGGTTACTCAGTCATGCCGCAAGATTCCTCTTCTGGCCAGTATCTTAACAAGTTTCTCAGTAGGTTTCTCACCAAGATCATCCAAAAGCCCTTTTTGCAATAGGCTTGGATGCCTTGGAACATGAATTTCCAGAGAAACTTATGTACCTCATCAAAAAAAATTCGTTGAATAGCTTGAGGTATCCAAAGGATATATGATTTACCTGTGACAGAAAAAGTGTCAGTGTTAGTATCCCATGGTGAATCAGAGACTACAAGTAAATAATATTTAGAAAACTTCTCAAGAAGTGATGTAGTCTCAACACATTTCGAAGTGTCAGACTTCGGTTAAATTTTCAGTTCCTCCTCCCTTAATGGTAAACATTCAGGATCTGTGGAAGAAGGGGCTTCAGAGTAAGGGTTCTCTTGGTCAGTGATGATTACCGAGATGTTGTCTTACAAGGCATTCACTATGTCTCTTATCATGGGATCGTTTGAATCTGCAAAGTGTGCTAAGCAATCATCCAAAGAGTTGGGGAATTCGGCTGAGAGTGACTTATTTTTCACATTGAAGCTTGTGATGATCTCCCCATGGATTCCATCGTCTCTAAAAGTGGATGGACGCATGCTCTCTTGTTCTCACCCTGCACAAATAAATTGAGGGTTAGTAGACGAAGTATTGATGTAAGGTCTCTGTACATTGATACTATTCAGAAGAGGCATTGAATCGTTAAATTCAGATGGTAGCCTCAACTGCGTGGTTTCAAATTTCAGAGTCATATCGAGCAACTCGTCCATCTCCCGAATCATATCATCATTCAATTCAAGGGAGTGGTCCAAATATGTCTCACAAGAGATAGAAGGGTCGGTTGTAAGGAGCTCATCCACTTTGAAATCAGACATGTCAGGTGAGTGGAGTAGCTCATTATGACCACTCACTTCGTGTACTTCCTGATCATTGACCTAGACCAAACTTGAGATAAATTCAAGGGGAACTGGGGCTGCACATTTATGATCGTCATCCCAATACTCATCATAGTCTAGTTCAGTGCAGTGCACACTTGGGATGGGATCGCTTTCCTCACATTCTATTACCAGATTGGGTTGAGGTTCACATAAACTAACATCTTCCTCATCATTGAAGTGTGTTATCATCATTATATTTGAAAGACACCCACGTCTCTTAACCATTCTTTTGAATAGTCATCGAGATCGACTCATTAGGAAATTGAACCGTATGCTCATTAATGGAATCCAACTCCTCATTCTAAATTCTAGAGTTCTCCACAATCGCATCATGTGAACTCCCCTGTTGAATATCTTTTATAAGTTCTTGTAGTCTTTGGAGTGTATTTTGCTGGCTAAGCTCTAGAGTTTGGAAGGAATTTTGAATTGAATTCTCTTAAATTGTTTCTGGTTGGATCTCAAAGGTAAGGGATTTAAGAGAATAATCATTATAACATATTGTAGGTTCTTCTTCCCAGTTTTGATGTTTTCACTGGTTATAGTCATACTGATCATACATGGGAGAATATGATGGTTGATAATAATCCTCATTCCCATAATTATGATCGTATACGGACCTATTAACTAGTGGAACATAATGTTCTAGTCGGTTCTCGACGGAGAAAAATCTTGAGGTATATGTTGAATTCCAAAACCCTCAAGCATTCCCCAAAGCTGCTTATCCATCTCAGCATAGACACGTATCTAAGCTTCCATGATGAACCCTAATTCTGAGTCTAATCCTAGAAGAAAATAAAAAAATAAAAATAAATAAATAAAATCCTACAGCAGTATAGAGAGTAAGAGGAGAAGTTAGAAAGGTGTTACCAAATAGGAAGTTCCTATGTTAAGATCCTGCAAAACAATATAAACCAAGTTAGTATCTAAGAGATAAGACCTGAACTAAAGAATAGAAAAGTAAAGAAATTAGGACGAAGTTACCAATTTAGAAGATCTATCAAAAATCAAATAGAATGAAAAAAAACCTAAAATCAAAGTTAGAAATCCTAATCTTAAACTAATTCTAAAACCAATTAATTTCAGAAAATCGTAGCTGTCAGTCCCCGGCAACGGTGCCAAAAACTTGTTCACACCCCAAGTATAAGGTTATGATGTAGTAATAAACTCGGTGAGACCGAGGTCGAATCTCAAGGGACTGAAACTTGTACGTAGTCTGAAACTAAGTAGAACTAGAACTAGAAGAAGATGAAATCTAAATCAAGTGAGTATAAGGTAATAATGGTGCAATATTAACCTAAAACTTGTAAATTTAAAGGTGGAAAACTAGGGTCCAAAGATTCACTTGTAGCAATTAAGAAGTTACCTAGCAATGATTCAAGGACACAACTGGAATTAGAGTCTTATCCTATCCAGTTGGTAAGAAGAGTTTTGTCAGATCTTTGAACTTCTCATGGGTTTAATCATCAATAGATAAGACTGGCGAAGATTTGGAAGTGATTCCGTCACCTAACCATGCCTAGGAGACTATGGCAAACAACAACAATTTACCAATCTCGCAGCCAATCATGAGAGAATTGTGAAAGTTAGGAAGGGTTCCATTACCCAACCATGCCCATGAGACGATGGTGAACAACAGGGTTCCCAAGTTCACAATCTCACTACATGAAAAGAGAATATCTCAAGCTATCGCAGATCTATTGTAATTTGAGTCACAACAAACCATTAAAACTAAAAACATTCCTTATAATCAAACTAGAATCCATGAGAGTTCAATAAACATAAATCAAAGCAAAGCTAATGTAAGACCTGTACCCTAGTCCGTACCGTTTCATAGGCTTCCGCGATCCTACCGGTCGAATTCTGGCAATCCTTGACCCATTTCGATCGTTACGCGCGATCCTAAGCCGAGTCCTGCATACCAAAGTCAGCTCGAACCGAAACTTGTATCCTAGCGATCGCGCCGTCGCCGTGGTTCTAACGCCGCGACTCGCACACCGAACCGATACCTAGTCCAGGAGATACGGGTCAGCGTTCGGTTCGAAGAAATACCGCACGTTACGAATCTCGAGGAAATCTCTACGATATGTCCCATCAATCCACCAATCAATCAATGTCAAGTCACTCCATACCCCAAGTACAACAACTCATATCTCCTTTACTCAAAGTCAACTCTCTCTCTCCCATTTTTCAAAGCCACCCTTACCCATGACATCATCACACCACTCCCTCCATCCCTTATTTCTTTATTTTATTTCTTTCTCTCTCTCTCTCTCATTCTCTCATCCCCTCCCTCTCACACGTCCAAGCCTCTCTAAGCAACCCAATCTCCCAAAAACTTCTAAGTGTGGCCCACCTCCTCATCTTCCATCTCGACCGTACAATCATCATCTGCACCGTTAAAACCCGATCGATGTCCATAAGAACCGTAGGTGAGGAGTTTTCAAGCCAAGGGAGCAAGGAAGATCGCAACAAGGTGGGTGATCCACCGTTAAATTTCTTTTCTTAGGGCCACTTGTTGGTAGGACCCATTTTTTATGTATGAATTGTATCATGTGGGGCCCATAGTGGCGGGGCCCCACCATCACCGCCTTTTCTCTCTTGTCTCTTTCTCTATCTCTCTCTTTCTTTCTTTTCCCCTTGAATGTTGTGGACCCCACCAAATTATGTTAAATCCACTCCATCCATCAGACGGTGTGGTCCACCGCATTTCAGGTGAAACCCACCCTTCATATATACATAGATATATATATATATAGTAGTATATTATATTATATTATTATAATATATATTAATATATATATGTGCATGGTGGGCCACGTGCATGTGGGACCCGCCATGGGGTCTGTGTATGTGGGACCCACCATGAGTCGGTGTATACCGTCCAGCGTCTCTGGACGCTGGACGTGAAGGACGAGCTAATAAAAAAAATTGCTTTTGGGATGGGCTACTCATGCAGGCCCCACCTTGATGTATGAGGCTGATCCACGCCGTCCATTCTGTTCTCCAGATAATTTTAGGCGTTGAGCCAAATTTTTAAGGTGATCCGATCATCAGGTGGGCCATACCATCTAAAACCATGTGAAGACATGCCAGAACATATAAAAGTACTCGGTGGGACCCGCCTGAAGTTTGGATGCGGCTGAAACTAGGTCTGGACGGTTAGAAAAGTGCGACACACATAATGGGTGGGCCAGATTGTGAATCACATTTCGGTGGGCCCCATAAAAAAAAGGGAGGCAGCAACGTCGACGTTGCTGCTGCTGCTGCAAGCGCCGCAGGCAACGCCTGCGCCAGGCGGGCGGCACATCTGGGCTGACCCACGGATCCCAGCTGTGGGCCCCACCATGATGCTTTTCGACCATCAACACCGTGCATTTGATGGCTCCCCTTTGGCTATGGGGTGTCCCCGAAAATCAACCGTATACGGAACTCAGGTGGGCCATACCATCTAAAGTCATGTAAAGACATGCCTAAACATATAAAACCACTTGGTGGGGTCTACCTGAGATTTGGACACGGCTGAAATTTGTTCTGAACCCTCAGCCAAGTGGGACACACCTAATGGGTGGATTGGATCTGTGAACCATATCACAGTGGGCCCCCAGGTCACGTGTGACCTTATAAACAGGTTGCATGACAAATATAAATCACGTGGGCCCTGGCTCACGTGACCTTTTAAATAGGTTGCGTGGAAAATAAACAATAAGGTGGGCTCGCTGGCCGTGGGCCCAGGTCAGTGTGACCTTATGGACGGTTGAATGGCAAATAAACATTTCAGTGGGCCCTAGTCCCATGACCTTATGAATAGGTTAGATTTCAAATAAACATTTTGGTGGGCCCCTTGCCACATGGCCTTATTAACAAGTGGAGGGAAAATAAATATTATGGTGGGCCCTCTACTCATGTGACCTTATTAACAGATTGAATAGTAAAATAAACATTATAGCAGGGTTCACATGTGGCCCACTTGGATGCATATGGGCCCATGTACTTAGGCCCATCTTGATGTATTTTTAGGCCCATTATTAAGGCCCACTTGGATATTTATGGACTCATATATTTATGCCCATCTTGGCATGAATATAGGTCCAATATTGAGGCCCACTTTGGTATATATATGGGCCCATGTATATAGGCCATCTTGATGTGTTTATGGGCCCGTTGTTGGGGCCTACCATGTTATATATAGACCCACGTTATGAGGCCCATTTAATGTATTTGTGGCCCATTGTTGAGACCCACTTTGATATGTATATGGCCTATGTGATTAGGCCCATTTGATTCACATAAAGCTTATGTGATCGAGCTCATTTTAATGCATTCTTAGGCCCATGGGTGATGACCCATTGCAATGTACCTAAGGACCATTGATGATGCTCATTGAGGTGGCCCACTTGATGAATATAAGGCCTATGAGATACGGCCCATTTGATGTATTTAGGGCCCCATGGGATCTACCTAAGGCACATTGCAATGTGTGATTCCATCAGGATTTATTTAATGGTATTTGAGGCGAGCCGAGCCTTGGGGACAATGTTGGTTTGATGTCCACATTGTACGAGTAATGTTGGTTAGATGTCCACATTATAACTCTCCCTAAGGCCACTGATAGGCCCGTATTTATTTCATGTAGGCCATCTAGGCCCATCTTCATTGAAATGATAGTTTATTGCTTTATAACATGTTTAGCACATTCCCATGATTCATAATCATACGCATTATATGTATGCTTGAGATGAAGAGTGTCTGATCATAGCATGTGCCTTCGGGCAGACTGATTACGGGCTCCCCGATATGCAGAGTTGCCCTACATGAGAGCACGGTATGCATAGGATTGATGCATGTTTGGCAGTATGATTCATGCACTTGCATCTGTATGATTGAAATATGCCCTAGCGACATCAGGACCATAGCCTCCATAGATATATCATGGGTGGCTGGTTGGATACCGAAAAATCTTGTTACAAGCAATTGGGGCGCCATAGATGTCCCTGGGTGAGAGTCACTGAACCCGATGGTACCAGAGGACTCCAACGTCGAGACTGAGTGAATATATGAGCGCACGAGGGCCAAATACCATGAGGCCGCGTCTCCCACTGTGTCGTGGTCGGTTGGAAAGGAGTGGTGGCCTTACTCGCCCGAGAGCAGGGGGCATTACTAGGCTGAGTTTGACCAGCTCGGAAATGGGTTCGCTATCGACATGCCGGATAGGTATTGGCTGACTATTGGCCAGGCGGATAGTGAGGTTTCTTACGCTCACTTGGACTATGCTGCTTGGAGAGAGACAGTGCCATTTGGAGTATACTGAACCCCGGTGATTATCCAGACTGAGAACCGTACTGATTTGATGCTCTAGTGAGGAGTTACATTGGTATGAGGATTGGCATGCTTGACTTACATATTGCATCGCATGGCCTTGGTATGGCCGATAGCATTCACATCTTGTACTGCATAGCCTTGGTACGGCTGGTTGCATTTACATACTCATCAGCGTGATTCCGCATTACTCCGGCATTGCATTCTGAGCATGTTCGCACACACTTACACCGCCCTCTAAGCTTTCTATAAGCTTATGCACGATTGATGCGTGTAGGTACGCCAGGACACAGCTGTAGTTTCACCACAGTTGGAGCCTGCCGCCGAGCTTTTGGAGTTTTGCTATTACCATTATCTTGTATTTCCCTTTATACGCACTGTTGTTCACTCCTCAAGTATAGGGTTGTGATGTAGTAATAAACTCGGTAAGACCGAGGTCGAATCCACAGGGACTGAAACCTGTACGTAATCTGAAAGTAACCAGATCTAGAACTAGAATGAGATGAAATCTAAATCAAGTATAAATTGAGTGAATAATGGTGAAATAGTAATCTAAAATTTAGAGAATTAAAGGAAAGGAAACTAGGGATTCAGAGGATCCACTTGTAGAGATCAGGGAGATCTATGCTTGACTCATGAACTCAATCTGAACTTCCTTTTGATCTGGTTTTCAAGAGATGAGACGGGTGTAAATTAGAATGGATTCCATCACAAAACTATGCCCATGAGACAAAGCAAACAACAGAATTAAACGAATTCAACAGCCAATCTGAGTGATGTATGAATGTCAGGAAGAGTTCTGTCATTCCACCATGTCCAAGGGGCGATGGTGAACAACAGGGCGTCCTGACTTCATAATCACAAGAAGGGAAAAGGAAATACTCAAGCTATTGCAGATATATTGTAATGTCAGTCACAACAAACCATTAAAAACTAATCGCATTCCTTAAAATCAAACCAAAAAAAATAGTTCAGGACATGAATCAGAACTGTAGAATATCACCCATCACGCTACAAGCTTCACCTCTTGGCCCTAGCCAAGAGGTTTAGCCAACCATGTTGGTTTGAATCCCTCAAACAGAACAAAAGAAAAGGAAAAAGAAAAATAGAAACAAAAAAACTCCAACAGTCTCTCTCTCTCCGTAGCTTTTCTCTAGCCGTGAGATAGCCCCCTCTCTCTCCCTCCTCTCTTTGCTTTATACACAGCTGTAGGGAGGTCGGCTTCTGCTAGAATCGGTGGATAAGTTGCTTTTAGAAACTGCCTCCTCAGACATTTACGCAGCCGGCTCGTTTCCAACGTTACACAGCAACATGTGTTGCGTTCGGCTTGAGTTTTGGAACCGAAGGCGGCCTGTCCTTGGAGTTTGACTCCATGGTTGGGGTCTTGACCCCAAACTGAATCTTCTGAACGGTCTGGATCGGTCATCCGATCACGGATGGTGGCCCACAACTACCTGCAATTTCCGGTTTTCCCGGACGCTGTCATTACACAGCTTGTCTTGCGCTAGTGCTTGGTGGGGGCCACTTATGATGTTCATTTGGAAGATCTGATTCGTTCCTTTGATTTGTGAGGACGAGTTAGGACACGAGCCAAAATATGAATTAGATCAGAGTCTTGAGTGGGACACACCATCAACCGACGCAGTTGTTGCTACGTGACACTGTGAACTTATTCTGATGCATGGATGCCTGGAAATGATCGGGGTTTGGTCGATTTTCACTCCTGAGCACAATGGACGGCTTGGATCATCAGTTCGGATGACGAAGATGGGCCGCTGATGGATCAGCGGACGGACAGCGCAATGAAAAAACAGAGAGTCTCTGACTCTGTTTTAGGAAAGTCGGTCAGCGTGAGTTTTGACCGCACTCTCTGTCCAGTGCGTTTCTCATGCACTTGTATTCTATGCACATGCAATGCTCATGTGGGGTCCATCGCGATGTTCGTGAGAAATCCTCTCCGTCCATCCATTTTTCCAGATCATTTAATGTGTTAAGAACAAAATTGAAGCATCTCCAAATACCAGGTGGGCCCATAATCATCAGTTTATGGGCTGATCTGTTCATTGAGCCTCTTTCACAGGGATCCGAGGGCTGGAATTCGACGTGTACGGTTCATTTATGGTCCTCAAGCCACGTATGAATTTTGGAGCCGATCAAATGGTGGAAACTCTGTAATCTTGCATTTTGGAGGGCTTTCAGGCCTCTTTAACGTGAACGGCTTAATTTTCTCAGATCTCTGACATGTAAATCCGTCGATCTTGGTCCCCTGGAATCTGTCCCTTACCTTGGCATCATCAGAACATTAATTCCATGCGTTTAACATCATTTTGTAATCCAAGCTCTCAAATATATCCTGTATCACGAACACAGTTAAATTGGTCCATTGAATAGTATTATGTTCATAACTCTAGGTAATAACTGGGGTCTGATATGCAATATTTGACCCTCAACAACTGTATTCAAAGTTTTTGTTCATAGTGGATTTTGTGATGGTGTTCTTGTGATTATTGTTCGTGGGTTATGCTTGGTTATGCTCATTACGAATCAAATTGATATTAGAAACCCTCCTTGTAACATCCCAGGATTGGAACCTGGTATATGGGTGCCGGGAGCCGAGAATGGGGTACTACGGAGGCTGTCGGCGCCGGATTCGGCGATCGGGAATCTTGTGAGCCCGGTCTCCAAATTCGGGGCGTGACAGCTAACACCCCAATCATGCTACAAGCTTCATCTCTTAGCCTTAACTAAGAGGTTTAGCCTGACATGGTCATGCTACAACTAGGAAAAGCATGAATAAAGAAAAACAAAGAAAGAGGGAAGAACTCTTGAAAAACCGGCTGTACTCCACGTCTCTCTCTCTCTCTCTCTCTCTCTCTCTCTCTCTCTGCTTTCTTCACATGTCTAGATCTGCCTCCATGGCTGCCCAGGATCCAAGATTGAATGCTCCCTTCTCTCATGATCTCTCTCTCTATTTGTAGTTGTGAAGAATAGTGAATAAGTCGGTGGAGAAGTCCATGTGTAGCTTTTACGCACGGCGTAAGAATGTCTCCTTCTTTCTGTGAGAATTTAGCTGTGAAAATCTCTCGATTGGCAACCCTTCTATGAGATTTGATCCGTTCAGTCAGCTCGGCGTTGGTCGGTTGTACCTTGGGAGGATTTTAGACTGTCCAGATAAAAGGACCGATCATCTTCCATGATCACCGAACAAATGAAATGTTTGTGCGTGCATAACCAGACTTACGCTGGTGTTTGGTGGGACCCATTATTGATGTCATTGGAGAAATCCACTCTATCCATGGTGTCCTCCTTGAAAAACCAGTTGGAATAGGGTACTCCTGGACGTTTTATGCTACGACCCACGGAACTTGTAAAGCAACCGTCCTTCTTCTGTTTGGATGATCAAAATTTTATCTCCATGGTTTCTTGAAATTCTCCACCTAGGCTAGGGTGAGAGGGTCCTTAGACTTCTACTAGACAGTCTCGATCGGACCAAGGATGCATGATGGTGGCCCACAACATTCCTCCACAAGCTCTGTTGCGAAACAGAGCTTATGGACCGCTGTCGTGATGATCAGTGGGCCTCAGGATGACGTTGCATGGAAAATCCATGCTATCCATTGTCTTTAGGACGAAAAACCCTCCAGACATGCCGAGACTAAGCTGATTTCGGTGTGGCCCACAGGACGTTTCAGTCCACCGTCCTTGTGGTCTTGAACGTCTATTTTTTGTGATTGGTTACATGGGACCCAAAGGTCAACATGGTTGTGGTTGTACCCACTGCCCGGACACAATGGACGGATCAGATTTTTAAGATCTATGATGGGTGGGCCCCACTACTATCAAACGAACAGACATCGTCCCACGCTGCTTGTTTTCTTGAAAATTTTGAAAGTGGCACGGGGTCAGTGCCTATTGACCGAGTGCGTTGGTTCGGTGTGGCTTAGGAGTGCACGCATGGTGCACTCCCACCTTATATGTGGGGTCCACTTGTGATGCTCGTGAGAAATCCACACCATCCATCATGTTTCCCCTCTAATTTAAGGGGTTGAAACCAAAATTGAAGCGTATCCAAAGATCAGGTGGGCCCCAAATCAAGATTTTATGGGTTGATCTATCAGTTTAGCCACTTCCACAGGGATCCGGTAGCTGAAATTCGACGTGTACAGTTCATTTATGGTCCTCAGGCCATGTATGAAGTTTTGAGCTAAACGGATGGCGGGAACCCTGTGATCTTGCATTCTGGACGTCATTCAGGCCATTTAAGCTTCAGTTTCTTGATTTTCTCGGATCTCTAGCATGTAAATCCGTTGATCTTAGTCCCATGGGGTCCGTCCCTTACCTTGGTGACTTCAGAGTGTTAAATCGGTGCTTTTAACACCCTGTTACAGTCCAAGGTAAATACACCTTGCAGCACAAACACGATTAAATTGGGTCGTTAAACAGTACCATGTTCGTAAATCCATGTAATAACTGGAGTCTGATATGCAATTTTTGACCCTCAGCATTGACCCATTATTGTCCGTGTGGACCTTCTCAAGCTGTAACACCTTTTGTTCCAAAGTATCTTTGATCCAGTGATACCGAATCTCTATATGCTTCGACTTGGAGTGCTGACTTGGTTTCTTACTCTAGTGTATAGCACTTTGACTATCGCAATAGACCACGTGCTACTCTGCTTCAGGCTAAGTTCCTGTAGGAACCTCTTCATCCAAAGCATCTCTTTAGGGCCTGTTTGGATTCGTGTATATGATTGTATTGCATTGTTATACAATACAGCAGTAG
The DNA here is from genome assembly GCA_030180095.1 of Magnolia changhungtana. Classification (NCBI taxonomy): domain Eukaryota; kingdom Viridiplantae; phylum Streptophyta; class Magnoliopsida; order Magnoliales; family Magnoliaceae; genus Magnolia; species Magnolia changhungtana. The sequence continues at coordinate 11,787,092 of JASAUF010000662.1, forward strand.
TACAACGACGGATGTACACTGTATCGAGTGCCCTTTTCATTTTCGATCAAACTGTTTGGGAAGGATTGGCTTTACATATGTAATCAATGGATGTATACATGTTCAATGTTTGTTGAAGGATCGATCTATGTGGACCTCGTCTTCACCACATACACTCATTACACCATCGACCATCACGTAATATCTATGTAGGCCCCATCACGGTTTAAGGATTTAATCCAAACCGTCAATCAACTTATATAGATTAACATATAGCACCATCCAGATTATATGATAGTGTATGTTGGCACCCCACTTCTAGATTATGCACCCACAATAACAGTCTGATTTACTTATTAGGTCGGCCTTCTTTGATTTGGTCTATCCACCACCTAGATTTCATCACCTGCCCGATGTCCTCGTGATGCGCAGCTCTCCGGTGCATGCGCATACTCGCCGCTCTTCCGAAGCTCTGTAACCCGACTGAGATACAAACAGAGGCTTCTTCGTTGGCTGAGGAAGAAAAGGCTGATGCAATCTTTGCTGTTATTGATCGTCGGGATGTCCCCAACCGAGAGACCCCTCTCCATCTTGCTGTCAAGCTCAGGGACGCAACTGCAATTGAGATGTTGATGGCTACAGGGGTGAACTGGAGCTTACAGAATGAGCAGGGCTGGAGTGCTCTCCAGGAAGCAATTTGCCTAAGGGAAGAACCGATTGCTAAGATAACCGTCAGGCATTACTAGTCGTTGGCATGGGTAAAATGGTGTAGGCGGTTGCCTCGAGCGATTGCAATGATGCAAAGGATGAGAGATTTTTACATGGAGATTAAATTCAATTTCCAGAGCTTGATCCCTTTCGTTTCGAGGATTGCACCCTCAGACACCTACAAGATTTTGGAAGAGGGGGTTGAATTTGAGAGCAGACATGACTTCGGCTGGTTTTGACGATTTCAGGATTCAGCGATCGGATCAGAGTATTTTGTTTCTTGGGGATGGGTCAGAGGATTGGAAGGTGCCGCCTGGGTCCCTCTGCATGGTTTCGCATAAGGAAAATCGGACATGAAGCACGCAGAGGTTTGAGAGATTCTCTGCTGTGAGAGGCGGTGCAGTGCAATGACATCGCTGCTGTAACGCCCCGAACTTTTCGATGTTCGGGCATTGAAAGTCCTCGAGCGTTACCATAAGATTCAACGTGACATATACATGTGTACGATACCAATCCAACTATTCTAACCTTACGTCCTTTCCCTGACACTAGCTTAACCGTTGGGGATGATCTTCATTCATAAATCAAGCCATCTGACCGTTGAATTTCAAGACAAGCTCACTCATCACGTGATTTGACGTAAGTACTTTCCCTTAGATGACGTGATGAATAACTCCCTATACATAATGATTTAGATATACGTTCTTTTGTAAGAACTGCTTAGAAATGTGTTTATAACCATGCGGAGTCATTAGATTTCCCAAAATTCATAGATCAACAGTAATTACGAAATTGCCACTAACCTAGACCCCTGAATCCTTGATCACATGGTTCCCACAATCTGTTTCATGTGAAATTATATACCAGGCCTAATTATCAAAAATTAACCATACACGTCGAATTTCAGCCTTTAGATCGTAGTAAATTAGCTACTTGACCTCTACATCCGTTCATATACCCACCAGATCAAGATTTTGACCTGTCCATCTTGTTCACCCCATATGGATATGCTTAACCTACTATTAGAATTAAAATCCGAGGAACTTACACATGTGAATAAGTCACTCAAATCCAACAGTATACGTGTTCGGCCCCTTGATCACTCTAAAAACCCATTTCGGTTCATCCATTTACAAAATTGATCGTACAATCACCTAAATACGTGATTAGAATACTAACCACAAAATTTACTTATTTTTACCAAGTCATCTTACCACATATCAGGTTTGGATCCGTTAAGTGGGCCATCCAAATATTAAGATGAATCGGTCATTTTGAAGATCCTAAAGTATATGACCAAACTACCAGGTAATAGTTCAACTAAATATGTACAACTGACATTCTGAAACACAAAGTGGGTTGGCCATTTAAAAGAGTATCTTGGACATCCTCGGGAGATCGGGGCCCAAACCGATGGAAAGAGAACGAAAAACGAGGAACCTTCACCAAATTTCAGGGCATTTGGAGGTGCAATCAGATATAACTGACAGTGGAAAGTGGTCGAAGAAATTATGGCAAATTTGTAATTAAGGATGCATGGCACATACGTAAAGGGTGAAGATGGTTTTAACGATGGATATTATCCAATGCATTAGTAGATCGTGCGGCCCACCTGAAGTTCGGATCTGCTTCAAATTTGGGACCATAGGTTTACATGGCGTGCCAAAGATGGTGAATAGAGTGGATCTTCCTGAAGATCATCACAGGTGGACCCCATCTATTTTGAATAACAAGGTAGAAAAGGAACTATCTGTACAGCGGATGTAAAATGGGAAGTGACTGGATTATCACCACACGTTGACTAGTGGTGTGGCTCATCCAAAACTTGGATCCACCCCATATTTTGGCCCATGGCCTAAGATTATCATACAAAGCAAATGAAGGGAGAGGATTTGCCTAAGCGACATCACGAGGGACCCCACCTACCCCTCAGAATCAAACGGGAAGTTAGTCTTCCGCACGCTGTAACAACGTGCTCAAACTGGAAACGCCAAACGAAGTACAACGATGGTTTTTAACTCATTTTCTTGCTTCTTAGGTGGGCTGTTTGATCAGTGCGTTCACCTCAAATTTAGGCCCATGTACGATCATGGCATGATAAACTAGATGAACGGGTTAGATCCACCCAAAACTATTATAGTGAACCCCACATTGAGTAGGTGTGCATAAAGGATTGGGGCACCAGCGGTGCACCGGTCCAGCAATAGCTGTCAACAGAGGGATTCCCTCTCTTTCACGTTTCCCACCGTTTGGCGTTTAAACGGACTGACTCCGTTTTCATGATGTGTGGCCCATCAACACCACCTATTTGGATGATCCAAACCGTCCATCCTGTAAAACGCAAAATTCTGACCAAAACCATGGAACTTTGACACATCAATACCCGCGTGTACATGCATAGTGATGAATGTAAACTGCTGATGTGGGAGGATTATTTCTGAAAACGGAAACTGCATAATTGCCAGGCTAGCAATCCTTGGGAGAATGCTCCCAGCAGTCTCAGCCGTTCAAAGCAACTCCCTAAGGATTAGGGTTCTCTTCCCAATGAAGAGCGCGTGGGAGAGAGAGTTTCTGCCCACAGAAAACCAAAACCAGCAACCGGTTTGGCTCTGACAAGCGTTGTTTCCATCTCCCTTTGAACCCATCAAGAAACGGCAATGGAGCCTCGCTCCGTGGCTCCTACAAGGTCTCTTGGACCACTCCTAACCCTCTGAGTGCAACCATTCTAAGAAACAAGCGTCGGTGGTGGATTCGCCATTGGAGCCAGATCATCTTCCTTGACGATCCTTAGTCGCGGATCCGCTGCTGGTTGCGTTCTAGGTGCAATAGGGAGGAAAGGAATGGAAGGAAGGAGTAGAAGAATGAGGCAAGGATGGAAGGTGAGGAATAGAATGAAGAAGAAAGAGAGGAAATGGGTGGTGCGGCTGCACCACAACGCTGCTCGACTGCACCAGGCGATCCAGCTTTGTTGCTGTCTGAGTCGGGGCCATGGACAGTCTGATTCAGATGGATCTAGGTTGTGTCTAGGCTCTATAAAAGGGCATGGAAGAGAGAAGAGGAGTAGAAAAAGGAAGGAGGAAGAGGGCGAGCATGTGGTGTGTGGCATTTTCCTAGCCCAACCGAGTCGCTAGTACAACTGCCTGGCTCACTAGTTCGGGCCAAGCCGAGATTCCAGCAAAGGAAGAAGAAGAAAGGAAAAGAAAATGGAAAATAGAAAGAGGAAGAAGAGAAAGAAAGGAAGGGAGAATGAAGCGAGGATAGACATGGCAACTGGGTCAACTCGGTTTGGAACCGAGTCAGACTGCTGGCCCATTGGCTAGGTCAAGACCAGAGGTTGTTGGACCTCCCTAAATGAGATGAAGAGGGAGAGGTCGAATTAGAATGACTCGTTGCCGAGTCGACTCGACTAAAACTCGCCGAGTCTAATCGAGTCAACTCACTCGGATCTAGCTCACGTTAAGTAAGCCATCTTAATCAACCATATTTGCTATTGTTGTTATAAACCATTGCTAGATTTTTATTTCAAATCAGTAATATCATTAATATTGTTATGATATAAATTAGAAATTTAATCCAAAAATCTAAACCTAGACCTGACTCTAGGATGAAAACCTAGATCTACATTAATATATTATTTGCGCTAATGTTAGTTATTATAAACATTAAACAAAATTACCACTAATGATATTAGTGTAGTATCCCTCGCTTGAAGATATTATCATTAAAAGTAGATTTCATTATTTCGTTGTAATACTTAGTATTACCATGGTGACAAATATTAATTATATCATTAGCGTTAAATTGTAACTAACCATATTATTACATCGTGTAAACTACACATGCATTATAATTCAACTCCAAGAACTAAACCCTAGGGCGAAACCATAAAACTTAAGCAATCTCAACCCTAGGTTAAAACCCTAACCATAAACAATGTATAAGGCTTGGATCTAACTGTATAACCTTATAATTCATAGTAGGGTTCGGTTCTAAGGGCGCAAGTACTTAGCGAAACTAGAAGGTGATTCAGTTCATCAGGTGATGATTCTTCCCCTTGAGCTTTCCATCTTCTCATTAGCTTAATTTATAGTTTTTATTTAAATTCATAATTGATATATTCCTTTATAACACATGTGTTAGCTGGTGGAAATTAAATTGTTGTCTTACATGCTTTATGATTATTATGTATAATTGTTCATGCTTGTAGATTATTTGTGGATTACTTACGGAACTTAAACTGGTACATTAGTGGAAAATTTTCACATATAAATGTACACCCATACTTGGGATGTAACTTGACTAGTTGTGATCGTAATGGACCTTCGGCTGGGTGGTTATTGAGTGGTGGTCTAGAAGGATGATTGATGTGGGCCTACCATCCAGGGTTGTTGTGCCCAATGATTTTTAAGGATGGTCTTTATCGTATGGTTTTGATATTTGCCCTATGTGCCATATTTTGATACTCGCCCTATGTGGCTTATTTTGATATCTACTTACGTGGTTTGTTTTGGTATTTGCCCTATATGGGTTTGATGTTTTATATCGTGCAACCATGCGATGGTAAGCCCCACATACTGTAATATGATTGGCCACTAGTCGATGAGTTTCCATTAAACATCCTAAGGTGGTAGCCTCATGAGCCAGGGATGGTGGAATGAGACACTATGCCTGAGCTGTCGGCCTACGCTGGGCTCTGAGCTCCCTGTAGTGACCTTTGAGCTTATTAAACCTGCTGAGTGTAATTGGATTAATAATGGACTGGCTAATCATGCATCCATAGCATATTGGCGATGACAGGTGGCTAATTCTGGATGCTGTAGCACGTGCCCTAGAGTTGTTGGGGTATCGTTTCGCTAGCTCCCAGACCACCGATTATCGACTCCTGTTCCGACTGGATGATTTTCCCAGGTCGATGATTTGCATGGGCGGCGGCCCTGTCCGCACGGATGAGCATCCCCGGGGCGTGAACGCATTCCGTACATCCATGCATATAATAAGATCTGCATCATGTACTGTTTTGTATGCTTTATTTTATAACTATGCTTACCTAATGTGGTGGTGTGTAATTTTGAGGGGAATTCACACTGAGCTGGCCACTCATTCATCAAATATACAACCGTACAGGTAAAACAGGTGGCCCAAATGATGTATATGATCAGACTTGATAAGAAGCTGTGCAGGTACCATGGATGCACGACCGTATTGCCAAGAGGAGCTGTGCGATCTTATGGCTCTCATTTATATGTTTTATACATTTCAAATTTCTTATGTATGTAATCTTGCAATTGATAGTGCAGAGACATTGGTTTGTATAAGTCATTATGGGCAGCTTCTTATATATTTGAATGTTAATGAAAATTTTCTTTATGATGTTGTCCATACTACGCTCATCTGCTTACTCTGATAACTGAAAAAAAAAAAATGTACACTCGAATTTGACCATCCTTTAAGGTTAACACTCAGGTTTTCGGGACATGGGTCGTGTACTCGGGTCCTGAAGATTCGGGGCGTTACAGTTGGTATCAGAGCATAGTTTGGACTAACTTAGCCTTGGAAAATGATCTTATACAAACTTTAAATGTCTCAAGTTAGGATGTTGAAAGTAGAAATTTGAACTTAGGTAAATCTCCCTTACACTTAGGGAAATTTGAAGAACGTAGAAACCCAAACTTAGGTCCCCTTAGAAATTATTAAAACAACTATTTGAACTTAGGTGAAATCTCCTTGTAGCTAGGAGGAATTGAGGACTTGGAAACTTGATATTCTAAGCTCCATGTAGACTTGTCTGAATGATTGTACGACTTAGAATTGAACTCAGGATCCCTTAGAATTGAGGATTAGTCATTTAGACGTATGTGAAATTCCCTCATAATAAGAGAAAAAAAAAAAAAAATCTAAAACATAGGAGTTTCAAACTCTAGACTCATTTGAGACTTTTAAGATAGACTCTTAGACCTTAGACTTACATGGAATTCCCTTGGAGTTATGAAAAACTTGAGAACATAGATATCCAAAACCTTAGCCCTTTGAAATTCTTAAGATGAGTCATTTGAACTCAAGGAAAGGACTTTGGTTCCCATGAAAAATTGACAAAGCGACCATTTGGACTTAGAAATAAGAACTTTAGTTCCCTTATAAACTACAACATGGTTGCTTGAATTTAGAAGTTAACCACGTGAATATCTACTATAATGTATTTGAAGTCAAATGAGAGCATTCATTGAATTTGACTCTCAATGAATAATCCTTAGAAATCCATAATGTGAACTTTTCCAAAAATTTCTCAGTTGGAAATAATATCGTCATAACCAATGAAGCGAACTTAGGATCATAAGAGTTTTTACCCACCATATTCCACACATTAGATTAACCATGCGCACTCCCAAAACCTAAGGAATCCTCCCAATGAACTGAAATTTGAATTCCCTAGCTAATGCATCTCTTTGCTTAGAAATAATATTTCTCACAATTTCCAGCATGAAAAATAATTAGAAGAGTTGTATAATTTTTGGGTAAGGTTTCAACCTTAGGCTAAATACATCGAGGCCAGATTTAAAATCGTAGATAAACTTAACAAAAATTTTAGATTCAGAATTCACGTAGAAAGCTTTGGTCATGGAAATTTTGAGTAGTGCATTAAGTACTCGGAGTGCGCGACGAAAGCGTAATGGGCCGCATAGGCTTATCATGGAAAAAAAAAAAAAAGGATATAAGATTACATGATATTTTCAGGAGTCTAGAATCATTGAGATCACGAATTGATGGAACCATATTTAAATGAAGTTTACATGGTTTGACTCGAATTTTAAGTCCTAGCAAATCTCAATGACTCCAATGCTCTGATTAAGTAAAGGATCGAGATTTAACAGGATTATGAATGGATACCAAAATCCTGTCCTGCGCAAACAGATGATCAATGTATTGGGCTCAAACCTACTATGACCATCTATTCGTGTTAGCCTCAACATTGAAAATTTGAAATCTTTAAGGGGGGTAGGCTGCAATGACTCTTGTTCTAGTGGTACGTTTAAATATAGCTTATTAATAGTAAAGGACGTGATTGTACAGATGAGAAATAGAGTCCACTATTGAAATGAAATTATTACTTGTAATGTTAACATTTAGGAGTACACCTAACAAATCTCGGGACGAGATTTCTGTTAAGGGGGGTAGATTGTAACGCCCCGAACTTTTCGATGTTCGGGCATTGAAAGTCCTCGAGCGTTACCATAAGATTCAACGTGACATATACATGTGTACGATACCAATCCAACTATTCTAGCCTTACGTCCTTTCCCTAACACTAGCTTAACCGTTGGGGATGATCTTCATTCATAAATCAAGCCATCTGACCGTTGAATTTCAAGACAAGCTCACTCATCACGTGATTTGACGTAAGTACTTTCCCTTAGATGACGTGATAAATAACTCCCTATACATAATGATTTAGATATACGTTCTTTTGTAAGAACTGCTTAGAAACGTGTTTATAACCATGCGGAGTCATTAGATTTCTCAAAATTCATAGATCAATAGTAATTACGAAATTGCCACTAACCTAGACCCCTGAATCCTTGATCACATGGTTCCCACAATCTGTTTCATGTGAAATTGTATACCAGGCCTAATTATCAAAAATTAACCATACACGTCGAATTTCAGCCTTTAGATCGTAGTAAATTAGCTACTTGACCTCTACATCCGTTCATATACCCACCAGATCAAGATTTTGACCCGTCCATCTTGTTCACCCCATATGGATATGCTTAACCTACTATTAGAATTAAAATCCGAGGAACTTACACATGTGAATAAGTCACTCAAATCCAACAGTATACGTGTTCGGCCCCTTGATCACTCTAAAAACCCATTTCGGTTCATCCATTTACAAAATTGATCGTACAATCACCTAAATACGTGATTAGAATACTAACCACCAAATTTACTTATTTTTACCAAGTCATCTTACCACATATCAGGTTTGGATCCGTCAAGTGGGCCATCCAAATATTAAGATGAATCGGTCATTTTGAAGATCTTAAAGTATATGACCAAACTACCAGGTAATAGTTCAACTAAATATGTACAACTGACATTCTGAAACACAAAGTGGGTTGGCCATTTAAAAGAGTATCTTGGACATCCTCGGGAGATCGAGGCCCAAACTTGACCGATGGAAAGAGAACGAAAAACGAGCAACCTTCACCAAATTTCAGGGCATTTGGACGGTGCAATCAGATATAACTGACAGTGGAAAGTGGTTGAAGAAATAATGGCAAATTTGTAATTAATGATGCATGGCACATACGTAAAGGGTGAAGATGGTTTTAACGATGGATATTATCCAATCCATTAGTAGATCGTGCGGCCCACCTGAAGTTCAGATCTGCTTCAAATTTGGGACCATAGGTTTACATGGCGTGCCAAAGATGGTAAATAGAGTGGATCTTCCAGAAGATCATCACAGGTGGACCCCATCTATTTTGAATAACAAGGTAGAAAAGGAACTATCTGTACAGCGGATGTAAAATGGAAAGTGACTGGATTATCACCACACGTTGACTAGTGGTGTGGCTCATCCAAAACTTGGATCCACCCCATATTTTGGCCCATGGCCTAAGATTATCATACAAAGCAAATGAAGGGAGAGGATTTGCCTAAGCGACATCACGAGGGACCCCACCTACCCCTCAGAATCAAACGGGAAGTTAGTCTTCCGCACGCTGTAACAACGTGCTCAAACTGGAAACGCCAAACGAAGTACAACGATGGTTTTTAACTCATTTTCTTGCTTCTTAGGTGGGCTGTTTGATCAGTGCGTTCACCTCAAATTTAGGCCCATGTACGATCATGGCATGATGAACTAGATGAACGGGTTAGATCCACCCAAAACTATTATAGTGGACCCCACATTGAGTAGGTGTGCATAAAGGATTGGGGCACCAGCGGTGCACCGGTCCAGCAATAGCTGTCAACAGAGGGATTCCCTCTCTTTCACGTTTCCCACCGTTTGGCGTTTAAACGGACTGACTCCGTTTTCATGATGTGTGGCCCATCAACACCACCTATTTGGATGATCCAAACCGTCCATCCTGTAGAACTGTAACATCCTGGATTTTCACTGTTTTGGATTTCCAAAAAATCCTTGAAATTTCTTTTTAATTAACTTATAAAATCACTTAATGACCATTAGCACTCAATGTTAGTTTAGGCTGGGGTGGACCAGTCTAGTTATGATGGGACAAGTGTGGGCCGTCAAGTTGGATAGTCCGTTTACACCTAGCAACAGCCCGTGTGGGCCACCCAGCGACCGAGGAAGGTCAGAAAAATCTAAAATTTTAGAAAATCATAGATCTCACTGGGCTTGTGGTCCATTGCGGACTACGGACCCAGTGGATACGTAAAAGTACCATCTGGCGCTTGCCCAATGCGCCCCACCAATGCCAGATTGGAATCTGGCACTTACAAATAAAACCAGGATACCAGGCGTTCCAGCCGTTGGATTTCTTCTAAATTTACGGTAAAGGTTTGATGTATTTTTCTATGCCTGTCCACCAAATCTGGAGCCCGATCGTGGCACGGTGACCGTTGATCGTAAATCGGACCCGTACGACCAAACCCCGCATCCGTTCGTTCCCAAATTTTGTAAGGCCCCTCATCAGGCCATGGACCATTTATCCTATAAATTTCATGGCCAGAGGGCCATCAGAAATGCTCCAATCACCAAAATGGCCCCACAGGATCACTTAAAGGTCAGAAACGCTTTCTCAGATCATATATCCGTTCATCCGTTCGTCCTCAATTTTTGCATGGGCCCTAATCGGGCCATAAGGCACCTACACGCCGAATTTGGTGACCAGAGGAGTGTTAAGGCCACCCCAACACCAATAGGGAGTCCCATAAGTCTATTTTAGGAAATTGTGGAAGCTTGGGGCCTTTTGCACCAAATCTGGAATTATAAAAAGGGTCTCATTTGGGCACCCCTCTTCCCATACGAATTTTGCCCTAGAAGAGAGAAAATGAAGAAGAGAAAGAGGAGAAAGGAGAAGAAAGAGAGAGGGAAGAAGGCATGGTGGACTCTCAATCAAGGTGGGGCCCAAGAGGATCAAACCCACAACCTCCTACACCTTCTCCAAGAAGAAACCGTGCACCACAACCACCAAAATCGTCCATTGATCGTCTAGGTAAGGCTTCTCATCCTTTGTCTTGAAAACCCTTTTGATGAAGGGGGATTTTACATGGATTTCTCATGTATGAGCTTGCTTTAGGGATTCCGACCAATCGACCCCAAATCGACGTTCCTATGTCGTTTTTGAGTCTCCAACGAATCACAAGGTGCGGACTATTATCCTTAGGTGGCCTAGCACCAATTATAGTAGGAATGTAATGATTTTGTTTGTTGAGTTGTGGTGTTGAAGAATTTAGGGAAACCTAGGAATGGTGTGTTGTTGGAATTGCATGATTTGGCATGATTAGTTTACATTTGATGTTGATCTTGTCTCTCACATGATTTAGCATAGGAATGATTACATGCTCATGTTTGTTTGGATTGGTTTCGCTCATATGCATTGCTCCATAGTGTTTATGAATCTTGACTCTTGTGTGTTTAATTCCTTGAGGTATTGGAAGAGCTTAACTTCCTCACAAACTCACACACTCACACGCACCTTGGTTCTTGATAATGTTTGCTCACTTGGTAGAAGTACTCATTTTTATAGTTGAGATGCATATGAACATGGTATTGATATGTTAGTTGATAACTTGTATACTTAACATGTTATGAACCACCACCTAATCCTTGGGTTGGTCAGGAATGCGATGAAAGCGAAGGCGGTCCCGTTGGTAGGACCGTCTTGAGGCTAAACCCATGGATTGGACGAGTGCGTGTGGGCGACAGTAGTTAGACTACATGGGTCGCTTGTACCCGATGTCGTTCCGCCACGTGCTGGCCTGATTCATGCGGTTTAGCCCACTGTCTGATCAACCCTGTTTGTTAACCCTGTTTGCTCACATATATATGGAACCTGAACCACCCTACAACCGTTGTAGCCCATCAATAACCCACCTGAAATTGGTCCACAGCCTCGTGAGCCGGGCATGGTGGAATGGGACACTGTGTCCGAGCTGTCGGCCTACGCTGGGGTGCCGCGCCTCCCCGTAGTGACCGCGAGCGATCCCTTTCTCTCGGCACTCCTCATGTGCTTGAAGTCGGGGATGAGGAACCCGACGGGATCACGGACCGCGGGGTCTCGGCCTCACGCATTGATGGGGCCTTGGCCTCGCAACTAGTTTAGGGCATTGATACGTGGGGTGTATCAGAATCCCTAACCTGCTGGATGAATGGACTTAACTAAGAACTTGGCTAACATGTCATTGCATCGCATTAGCTAGGGTGGCGACTCGGCAGTCGAGGTTGCTCTGAGGGAGTGTTGTCATATGCGATCGTAAGATGGAGTTGCTTGAGGGAGAGTTGTGGCGAGGGCATGCATCATACCATTCACCATGCATATGCATTATCAAGATTAGCTTAGTATCTACGAATATTGCCTTTCATTAAATTCATGTTATAACTGCTGCCTGTTAAAACTTAAGATTAATAGTTCACACTGAGTTGATCACTCACTCCCACTCTGGGACGGTGTTTTAAAACACCAACCAGACCCATTCATAGATGCAGGTGACCCAGGGCATGAGGAACCTGGCGAGGCGAGCTTTGACGGGGAGAACGAGCTCTCCTACTTTCAGCTGATGGGCGGCTCACTATCGGCTAGATCAGGCTGGATTTGGATTTGCTGAGCCGCGGGCTCAGCCTTATTCTTTTTGGACCTAGCCCTCTTTTGTTGTTCTGTTGGGCAACGCCTTAGGCGACCCTTTATTATTTTTGGACCTGTATATATGTGTGATATCCTTCATTTCAGTAGATTGGTGTGATTGTACTTCGTGCCTCAGGTAATTCCAAATTGTGCAGTTGAAATTGATTAATCATAAAAACCATAAATGCATGATAAGTGACACTCGGGAACTCGGGAGTCGAGCGTATGCATGACCCCCGATTTTTCGGGGCGTTACAAGAATGCAAAATTCTGACCAAAACCATGGAACTTTGACACATCAATACCCGCGTGTACATGCATAGTGATGAATGCAAACTGCTGATGTGGGAGGATTATTTCTGAAAACGGAAACTGCATAATTGCCAGGCTGGCAATCCTTGGGAGAATGCTCCCAGCAGTCTCAGCCGTTCAAAGCAACTCCCTAAGGATTAGGGTTCTCTTCCCAATGAAGAGCGCGTGGGAGAGAGAGTTTCTGCCCACGGAAAACCAAAACCAGCAACCGGTTTGGCTCTGACAAGCGTTGTTTCCATCTCCCTTTGAACCCATCAAGAAACGGCAATGGAGCCTCGCTCCGTGGCTCCTACAAGGTCTCTTGGACCAGTCCTAACCCTCTGAGTGCAACCATTCTAAGAAACAAGCGTCGGTGGTGGATTCGCCATTGGAGCCAGATCGTCTTCCTCGACGATCCTTAGTCGTGGATCCGCTGCTGGTTGCGTTCTAGGTGCAATAGGGAGGAAAGGAATGGAAGGAAGGAGTAGCAGAATGAGGCAAGGATGGAAGGTGAGGAATAGAATGAAGAAGAAAGAGAGGAAATGGGTGGTGTGGTCGCACCACAACGCCTTTCGATCGCACCGGGCGATCCGGCTTTGTTCTTTGTCGTCTCGAGTCGGGGCCATGGACGGTCCGATTCGGATGGATCTAGGTTATGTCAGGCTCTATAAAAGGGCATGGAAGAGAGAAGAGGAGTAGAAAAAGGAAGGAGGAAGAGGGCGAGCATGTGGTGTGTGGCATTTTCCTAGCCCAACCGAGAGTGCCAGTACGACCGTGCCGGCTCACTAGTTCGGGCCACGCCGAGATTCCAAGAAAGGAAGAAGAAGAAAGGAAAAGAAAATGGAAAATAGAAAGAGGAAGAAGAGAAAGAAAGGAAGGGAGAATGAAGCGACGATAGACATGACAACTGGGTCAACTCGGTTTGGAACCGAGTCAGACTACTGGCCCATTGGCTGGGTTAAGACTAGAGGCTGTTGGACCTCCCTAAATAAGATGAAGAGGGAGAGGTCGAATTAGAATGACTCGTTGCCAAGTCGACTCGACTAAAACTCGCCGAGTCTAATCGAGTCAACTCACTTGGATCTGGCTCAATTAGGTAAGCCATCTTAATCAACCATATTTGCTATTGTTGTTATAAACCATTGCTAGATTTTTATTTCAAATCGGTAATATCATTAATATTGTTATTATATAAATTAGAAATTTCATTCAAAAATCTAAACCTAGACCTGACTCTAGGATGAAAACCTAGATCTACATTAATATATTATTTGCGCTAATGTTAGTTATTATAAACATTAAACAAAATTACCACTAATGATATTAGTGTAGTATCCCTCGCTTGAAGATATTATCATTAAAAGTAGATTTCACTATTTCGTTGTAATACTTAGTATTACCATGGTCACAAATATTAATTATATCATTAACGTTATATAAATTAGAAATTTCATCCAAAAATCTAAACCTAGACCTGACTCTAGGATGAAAACCTAGATCTACATTAATATATTATTTGCGCTAATGTTAGTTATTATAAACATTAAACAAAATTACCACTAATGATATTAGTGTAGTATCCCTCGCTTGAAGATATTATCATTAAAAGTAGATTTCACTATTTCGTTGTAATACTTAGTATTACCATGGTCACAAATATTAATTATATCATTAACGTTAAATTGTAACTAACCATATTATTACATCATGTAAACTACACATGCATTATAATTCAACTCCAAGAACTAAACCCTAGGGCGAAACCATAAAACTTAGGCAATCTCAACCCTAGGTTAAAACCCTAACCATAAACAATGTATAAGGCTTGGATCTAACTGTATAACCTTATAATTCATGGTAGGGTTCGGTTCTAAGGGCACAAGTACTTAGCGAAACTAGAAGGTGATTCAGTTCATCAGGTGATGATTCTTCCCCTTGAGCTTTCCATATTCTCATTAGCTTAAGTTATAGTCTTTATTTAAATTCATAATTGATATATTCCTTTATAACACATGTGTTAGCTGGTGGAAATTAAATTGCTGTCTTACATGCTTTATGATTATTATGTATAATTGTTCATGCTTGTGGATTATTTGTGGATTGCTTACGGAACTTAAACTAGTACATTAGTGGAAAATTTCCACATATAAATGTACACCCATACTTGGGATGTAACTTGACTAGTTGTGATCGTAATGGACCTTCGGCTAGGTGGTTATTGAGTGGTGGTCTAGAAGGATGATTGATGTGGGCCTACCATCCAGGGTTGTTGTGCCCAATAATTTTTATGGATGGTCTTTATCGTATGGTTTTGATATTCGCCCTATGTGGCATATTTTGATACTCGCCCTATGTGGCTTATTTTGATATCTACTTACGTGGTTTGTTTTGGTATTTGCCCTATATGGGTTTGATGTTTTATATCGTGCAACCATGCGATGGTAAGCCCCACATACTGTAATATGATTGGCCACTAGTCGATGAGTTTCCATTAAACATCCTAAGGTGGTAGCCTCATGAGCCAGGGATGGTAGAATGAGACACTATGCCTGAGTTGTCGGCCTACGCTGGGCTCTGAGCTCCCCGTAGTGACCTTTGAGCTTATTAAACCTGCTGAGTGTAATTGGATTAATAATGGACTGGCTAATCATGCATCCATAGCATATTGGCGATGACGGGTGGCTAATTCTGGATGCTGTAGCACGTGCCCTAGAGTTGTTGGGGTATCGTTTCGCTAGCTCCCAGACCACTGATTATCGACTCCTGTTCCGACTTGATGATTTTTCCAGGTCGATGATTTGCATGGGCGGCGGCTCTGTCCGCACGGATGAGCATCCCCGGGGCGTGAACGCATTCCATACATCCATGCATATAATAAGATCTGCATCATGTACTGTTTTGTATGCTTTATTTTATAACTATGCTTACCTAATGTGGCGGTGTGTAATTTTGAGGGGAATTCACACTGAGCTGGCCACTCATCCATCAAATATACAACCGTACAGGTAAAACAGGTGGCCTAAATGATGTATATGATCAGACTTGATGAGAAGCTGTGCAGGTACCATGGATGCACGGCCATATTGCCAAGAGGAGCTGTGCGATCTTATGGCTCTCATTTATATGTTTTATACATTTCAAATTTCTTACATATGTAATCTTGCAATTGATAGTGCATAGACATTGGTTTGTATAAGTCATTATGGGCAGCTTCTTATATATTTGAATGTTAATGAAAATTTTCTTTATGATGTTGTCCATACTACGCTCATCTGCTTACTCTGATAACTGAAAAAAAAAGTACACTCGAATTTGACCATCCTTTAAGGTTAACACTCAGGTTTTCGGGACATGGGTCGTGTACTCGGGTCCTGAAGATTCGGGGCGTTACAGCTGCTCTGCCCGATGACCTCGTGATGTATGTCCAAACCGAGTGTCCACGGTCTTCTGGTTCGGCGCTGTATTTGCATGCCACGTACTATCGCGGATTTCAAATCCAATTCAAACGCAGTATATTGTATTTATTCAACTTAAAATAATGCAGTACGTCGGGTCTGTGTGATCCAAACAGGCTCTTACATGCTTCTGTGACTGTAATGTACTCGGCCTCTGTCGTCAACAATGTTACGACCTTTTGTAGCTTGCTCTGCCAAAAGACCGTTCCCTCTACACAAGTGAACATGAACCCTGATGTAGACTTCCTGGAGTATATGTCACCTTCCATATCTGCATTTTTGTAGCCCTCTAACACAGGTTTTCCGTCATCATAGCATAAGCTTAACCTAGATGAGCCTCTTAGATACCACAGTATCCAATTCACCGCTGCCTAATGTTCTTTGTCAGGATTATCAAGACATCGACTGACAACACTAACCGCATATCCTATTTCTGGGCGCGTATACACTATAACATACATCAAACTTCCTACTGCTGATGCATAGGATATCTTTTGTATCTCATCCACATCTGTCTTCGTCTTGGGACACTGCCTGTCGCTCAATCTGAAGTGACCATCCAGTGGAGTACTGACCGGCTCGCTGCATTCATATTAAACCGTTTTAAGACTTTCTCAATATACCGTTTTTGTGACAGCCAAAACTTCTTGCTGCTTCTGTTATGGGTTATCTCTATTCCTAGGATCTGTTTAGCCGGGTCTAAGTCTTTTATCGCAAACGACTTGCCCAACTCCTGTTTCAGTCTATTAATCTTCTTGATGTCTTTTCCCATGATGAGCATGTCATCAACGTATAATAGCAGAACTAAGAAATCATCATCTGAGAACTTGAGCATGAACACATAAGGGTCTAACTCCGTTCTGTTATACCCATGCTTTAACATGAACGAGTCGAACTTCTTGTACTATTGCCTTGGAGCTTGTTTCAGCCTATAAAAGTTCTTCCTCAGCCTACACACCATATACTCTTTGTCCTTAACTTCGAACCCCTCTGATTGGTGTATGTAGATCTCTTCTTCCAAGTCGCCATGAAGAAAGGTAGTTTTAACATCTAACTGCTCTATCTGCAGATCCATGCTAGTTGCCAACCTAAGCAACACCCGTATAGATGTCATCTTTACCATTGGTGAGAATATCTCCTCGAAGTTTATACCTTTCATCTAACCAAACCCTTTCACCACAAGTCTGGCCTTGAACCTCGTTTGTGAATTCTTCTGCTTAATCTTCTTTTTGAACACTCACTTGTTGCTCTGAACTTTCTTGCCCTTACACAGTTTCACCATATCATAGGTGTGGTTCTTATGTAAGGATTTCATCTCCTCTTGCATAGCTTTCAACCACTCTCCCTTATGCTTAGGGCTTCAGAATAATCTTTTGGCTTTCCTCCATCAATGAGCATAATGTACTCATGCGGTGAGTACCTCTTGGATGGTTGTCTGTCCCTAGATAACCTGTGGCTCAACAGGTGGATCAGGTGAGGGCTGCTCTCCTGGTCCATCTTCTGTAGGAACTCTCTTGTCCTTGGACCTTGTTGTACTCCCCCGTCATCAAGCATCACGGGAGGAATAACCGGATCCATGTCCTCTAGCTCACCTGAACTAGACTGATTCTTCTCTGGCTTACCAATGTCTTCTATACACTAATCTTCAAAGAAAACCACATCTTTGCTCCTGACGAGCTTCCTCTCGATCGGATCCCACAATTTGCAACCAAATTTTTCATCACCGTACCCCAAGAACACACACTGTCTGATCTTCATATCAAGCTTGGACCTCTCGTCCTTTAGTAAGTGAACGGATGCCCTGCATCCAAACACCCTAAGATGACTATACGATGGATCTTGTTCAGTCCAGACCTTCTCAGGTACTTCTCTATTCAATGAGGCTGATGGAGACCTGTTTATCAAATACATTGTCGTGTGCATTGCTTCTCCCCAGAACGTCTTGGGCAACTTCGCATGAGATAACATACATTTGATTCTCTCTATAATGGTGCGATTCATTCGCTCAGCCACACCATTATGCTGGGGGGTCTTGGGAACCATCTATTCATGCCGTATACCTAAGGACTTACAATACTCATGGAAGTCACTAATGTATTCACCACCATTGTCAGTGCGAATGCACTTCAATGATCTACCTGTCTCTCTTTCGACTATAGCATGAAACAATTTAAACACACCAAAGACCTCGTTCTTGGATTTTAAAGCATAAACCCAAACCCTCCTAGATGTATCATCTATAAAAGTGACAAAATACAATACCTCATCCAAGGTTTTTGTCCTCATAGGACCACAAACATTAGAATAAATCAAATCTAATGCATGCACTTTATTAACATGAGAAACAGTTTTAACAAATGAAACTCTATCTTATTTTACTGATAAATAATCAATACAGGTTTTGAGAGGTATATCTGTCATGTATGGAAGGAGTCGCTTCCTCGCTAGTACCTGAAGCCTTTTTTTCACTATGTGGCCTAGACGCCTGTGCTACATGTCAATAGCTGAATCTTCTGATACGTTCAACCCACCCTTACATATACTGACACTTACCTTGTACAGGGTACAACACTTCTTTCCTCTGGCTGCGATCAATGAACCCTTGATGAGCTTCCAATACCCACTAGCAAAACGACTTTCATAGCCATCATCATTCAACCTTCCTGTCGACATCAAGTTGAAGTGAAGGTCTGAGATATGCCTCACATCCCTGAGAACTAATGTGTAGCCTACATCGGTCTTCACGTAGATATCATTGACCCCTACAATCTTTGATACACCAGAATTTTTTATTTTCATGGTCTCATAGTCACCTGACTTGTACCTTGTGAAGAAGTCCCTGCGTGGAGTCTCATGAAATGAGGCTCCCGAGTTTATCACCCAGTCGATGTCCTGACTCGTAGCCGTAAGACAAACATCATGATCTATAGAAAGAATAACTACAACATCGCCATCTGAAGCGACCGCAGTGGAGTCTAATTCATCTTCCTTCTCCTTTCCTTTTTCTTTCTTGTCATTCTTACTCCTACGACATTCATGCTTATAGTGGCCCTTCTTGTCACAATTCCAGCATTCAACGTCCTTTCTGGTACTCGACTTGCCTCTTAATTTATCTTAGGCCTTCCTGTCCTTTCTGTTCTTACCTCTCCCCCGTTCTTGTGTCATAAGGGCCTCTTGCTGAGTAAACCATTGAGATTTCCTCTTTGTCTCCTTATTGGAAAGACAGTTAGTTACCTGTTCCATGGACACCTTTCCGTCTGGTGCGGAGTTACTTAGAGACACCATCAATGTCTCCCAACTATCAGGCAATGAGCGAAGCAATAACAAAGCCTATAATTCATCATCCAAGACCATCTTTATAGCGGAGAGCTAGTTCAATATATTGTTGACTTCATACATGTGCTCAGCCACAAAACCACCATCTTTGAACTTGAGATTCACAAGTCGTCTTATCAGAAAAATCTTATTGCCGAATATCTTCCTCTCATACAACCCTTGCAATTTTAGCCATAGGCTAGCGGCTGAGGTCTCCGTAGACACATGGTGAAATACAAGTCTTTCCGGTCCAATTTCTTCCAATCATCATCTATCATATCTTTTGTCTTTGCTAATATGCCAAGGATTGGAGCATACAAGTCCTTGCAATAAAGCAAGTCCTCCATCTTAGCCTTCCATATGGTCCAGTTAGAACCATTGAGACTAATCGTCCTTGATGAGCCACCTTCCATAATTCAGAACCGATCCCACTCTATTTAATGAACTTAGCTCTGATACCACTTTGTTGGGGGCCGTTGCACAAAACCTTAGGATCTAGCCTCCCAAAAACACCAGAATTATGGGATAATAAAGCAATGAAATAAATCAAAGCACAAATCACACGACAGAAGAGATTTTTACATGGAAAACCCTCAAAGAGGTAAAAACCATGGGAGTACTCGTCCAGATCAACAATCCACTATAAAGTAGAACGTTACAACCGATCACAAGCACACACCGCTTGGATCAAACCTTCTTCGCTCATGCAGGAGTGGATAAACAATAAGAGAATAAAAGAAAAATGGAGAGATCTCACCAATTATGAGGACGTAGAAGCGCTGAGATATCAAGTGCACAATAGATCACCTCTATAAGCATAACCTCCCTTCCACAAGCTTCATCTCTCTTTCTCTCTCTCTCTCTCACACTTTTAATAAACCTAAACCCTTTAACAAACCCCTGTAAAGCTTTAGGGAACCCTTTTGCATTAACTAGAAAAGCCTTAGGAACTCCTTTTTACAGTTTAGGTAACTCTCTTCCACACCATGGCAAAAACCGTCTCAAATTTACGCAGTCCGCACAAAATCCGGACATGAATCTGCGTAACCTCGATTGGTAGAGCAAAGTCCTCTACTGGTCGAGCAGACTCTTCAACTAGTCGAGCAACACGGAAGAATTAATTCAATAGGTCGCTAGACTTTGAGTCGAGCACCACTCTCGACCGGTCGAGTGAGGCTCACGACCGGTCGAGTCCTGGGAGGAAATCCCATCATCTCATTCTCCATAACTCTCCCTCTCCCCAACTCTTCCACTCCCCCCACCTACGAAATGAAACAAAAATGGACATGACCCTATTCATACCTCCGCAGAAAATTTCGGTGATTGCAAGTGTTTTCGATATTCAGAGGTTGTAGGTTGGGCCGATGACAATGTCGATCGAACTGATGGGAATTGATGATGGGTCAGTTGGACCAACAAGCACCACTTTTACCCTGCTTTGGTGTTGCCTCAATAGGTTCATCCGACATGGGCTAGATCGGAAGTGCAGTTCACTTCTCTTGGGGTTCTACGAGTTTTACCTGGTGTGTTATGCTGACTATTCACACACAGTGAGCGACTTGCTCACTTGTAAAGCAATGGCAACTCGACTGACCTTTGTTGAAGTCTGATCGGATGCCTTTCTTAGGCCAACTTTTAGTTGAGTACTCGATTTGTAATCCTTGGGGTTTATGAGTATACACACATGTACACACGCATGACTTCCTATTTTCAGTCACAATTCCTTTAGGGCCAGTTTGATTTTCACCGTTTCACTAGGAAATGGTAAATCCCCTGGAAATGGGTGATTATTACCATTTCACCTGTTTGGATATTAGTGGGAACTTTATTTCTTGGAAACCGGTTCAAAAGTTTCGGTAGTCATTTTAGGACCTCATCTTGATGTATATGATATATATGTTCCGTCCATCCATTTTATCACAACATTTTGAGATATGAGAAGAAAAATGAGTTAGATCCAACACTCAATTGGCCCAAACCAAAAGAAACAATGGCCCCAGGAAGTTTTTAATGGTAAGTATTTAATTCACATTTTTCTATGGTGTGGCCCACTTGAGCTTTGGATATGCCTCATTTTTTAGCTTATATCATAAATCCATATGACATAATGGGTGAACGGTGTAGATATATGATATGCATCATGGTGGGACCCACAAATATTTCCCATTTTTACGTTGAAAAAAGTAAGCCGTCCAATCAACTATGGGAAACGTGCAGCACTTCATTGCATTTCCCTATGAAGTAATAAATGCCAGGAGAAAATACATTTCTAACGAATTCGCTGAAACAAACAGGCCCTAATAACACTCGTGGACATTTCAATAAATGAGTATTGGATAGCTGGATGTTAAATTTAGACCCTGACAGTAGGCCCTAGATACTTTAATATATACACGGTATATCTAGTCAAGTCAGGCTCCCGAACAAGAGAGTGGATTAGGTGAGACCCACCCCACTCAAGACTATGTACCCTTGCCCTGGGTTACCTCAGGGCCCACCTTGATGCATGTATTATGTATCCACACGGTCCATCCATTTTTCAATTCCATTTTAGGGTATTATTCCCAAAATGAAGCAGATCCAATTATCAGGCAAACCATACCATGAGACACACTGGTGATTAACTGTCCTACCATTAAAAACTTCTCAGGGCGCACCTTAATATTTCCGAGCCGATGAAGCAAAAAACGCTTGATCCAAAACTCTTATTGCCATTAATGGTGAATCACCACTGTTTCTTATGGTATGGTTCACCTGATAATTGGATCTGCTTCATTTTTGGAATAATGCACTAAAATGTTATGGAAAAATGGATGGATGGTGTGGATACATCCAGACGGCCCGGTAAGGGCCACACGATCGCCACACCTAATCCGCTCCCATAAACGTTGAAATTGGATCGTTTTACGCTTTTCATTTTTAACTGTAAGATAAATGTCAACCTATCCTAAAGTCAGATAATCTAGTCTGCTTGCTTATTGGTTTGTGATACATCTACACTGGGAACCGTACGTAATTTAGACGGTTTAATTTGATTACTGATATACCGTCTCTTCAATTTATAAGTGCCTGAGTATCATCCAGCACACTGCCAGATTATCAAAGTATTTCTCTTACAATTGTCTCCTTTAAAAAATTTATAAAAAAAAAAAAAAAAAATCTTTTTTCAAATTGCTGTGAAATAAAAGGTTCTGCAACGCAAGAAGCCACTCTGACCGGACGAAGTTTGGCCAGTGACGCTGACAGTGGCAAGGTGGATGATGGTAGGTGCTCTGTGGGCCCTACCATGATGTATGTGTATTATCTGCTCTGTCCATCCATTTTTATATATCATTTTAGGGCTTAATCCAAAAAATACGTAGATCTAAATCTCAGGTGGACCACACTAAAGGAAAATAATAGTGATTAAATGTCCACCATTAAAAGCCCTCCTAAGTTCGACTGTAATGCTTATCTGACATCCAACTTGTCATACAGGGAAAAAATATCAGCTAAAAACCTTGTGGCCCCCAAGAAGGTTTTACTGGTGGGCGTTCAATCAATAATATTTCCTGTCATGTGGTTTACATGAGCTTTAGATTTACCTCGTTTTTGGGTAAAATGATTTTTTTTTTTTTTTTAAATGGATGTAATCATATACATCTTGTTGGGTCTATCTGAGATTAGTTTTACTATGTTTTGGATCGTAGCTTTCAATACAGATCTATGGCATGGATGTAAAGAAAATACATCACGGTGGATCTCACCCACCTCGGTGGTTCTGGGAGTCCACCGAAGCCACGTGCCCACTGTGATGTAATCAATGTTTAAAATAAATTGTTGGACAAATGAAGACCATGGTGCTGGATAGAGCTGGGCATAGGACCGAATCGGATCAGTTTGGGTCCAACTCGATTCGGTCCGAAACCTACATAGGCTGATTCGAACTCGATCCGATTCGGGACCGAGTCTGAGACATCTAACTCGAATCGATCCGATGCATGGTTGGCCTGACCCGAACCAAATCCTACTTGGTCAGGGAAACCGAGTCAGATCGGGTTGGGTAAGATTCGGATCGTATGAATTTAATCCAACTGTTTCATGTGGTGTGATCCATTTCAACCTTCAATATACTACCTTTTTGTGCTCAATGCCTAAAATGATATGTCAAAATGGATGAATAGCTTAGATAAAACATATACATCAAGGTGGGCCCCATATGCCTCTGAAAGAACTGTCCGTCTACCGTATCCACGCTTTTATCGAACATCTTCTAGGCATCATGAGTAGTACTGTTGACGTGCACTGCACGAAAGTGTGGTGACGTGCTTTTCACGCAAGTGCAGCTGTGCTCAGTGCATTGCTGTATTGACGTTAGCAAGTTCTGTGGATCTGATCATGGGGTATATGTTATATTCAAACCGTCCATCCATTTGGCGAGCTCATCTTAAGGCTTGAGATGAAAAATAAGACAGATCTGACTATCATGTGGACCACACGAATTGTTTAATGGTGAAAATCATTCTCTGCTGCTATTTGTGATATGGTCCAGATGACCTTTAGATATTATTCATTTTTTGGATAATGCTCTATAATGATCTCTAAAAATATATGAACGGTGTAGATATAATGAATACATCACTATGGGGCCCATATAAATTTGATCTCCTTTGAATCGTTCGTACTACTCGGAGCTCGAGGAGCGTCAGTACTCGTCTTAGCACGACATGTACCTACAACAGCTATATAGCTGGTGTGTGGTACACCAACAAATTCGTTTCTGGCTCTCTTTTATCGTACTGAGTAAACTCTGTTGGGGCCCACCGTGAAAATGCACATGGTTTATCCACTCCGGATCGGGTCGGTTCGGATTTACCACGATCTGAACTCGATTCGAAAAACATTTGGATCTGAATGGCCCAACTCGATCCGCACCGATCCAGTCCGTTGGTTCGGTTCGAATCGGGTCAGACATACCCAGCTCTAGTGCTAGATCATCTGCCCCGTTTGTAGACTAAGCCCATCCTGGTATTCTATAACTCTTCAGCATAGGCCCACCTTGATTTTTTTTTCTTAGAATCCAATCCGTTCAGAAAGGTCTAACTACTATGGGATTGGGACACATCAAACATCTTGATGATCCAACCATTATATGGGCCACCTCGTGAATAGGAGGTTTTTGGGTGGTTTTCCAAAAGTTTTGTAAGGTATGGCCCACCGTCTTGTTTTTATGTGATCCAACCTAAGAATAGAGTGTGTCTCACCTGATTAGAGCTGAACATAGTTAAACCAAGTTGAGTTTGACAAAGCTTGTCTCGGCTTGGCTACTAGCTGACCTAGGCTTGACTGGCCGGCTCAATTCAATCAGCAGCTTGGGCCAATTCAAGCCAAGTTCAAGCTCGTGTACAATTTTCTCAAGCCAAGTTCAAGCTCGTGTACAATTTTCTCAAACACATAGGGTGTACTTTTAATTTCTCATGGTATGCAAAATAACAACAATATTTTATAGGAATTTCATCAAACATTTAGTAGGCAGCATCAAAATCAAGATAAAAGGTACTTTTATCATGTAATATTTTTTTAAGTGACTTGTTTCTTATCCATACATTCCTTGCCCGCAGTTGACCATGTGGAGAGCGTATGCACTTCGTTGAGTCATTTCATCAAACACTTTGTGAGTGACATCAATATTAAAATAATCGAGTCATAGAACTGTTCAATCCAAGTCCGATTCGAGTTGAGATTCGATCCTAGTCGAATCAAGCTCGAATTCAGCTCAAAATTTTTAAAGCTCCAAAAATCAGCTTGACTAAACACGAACTCAGTTTCGAACGGAGTAAAACCGTGCTTTTTCAAGTCGAGTCGAGTGAGCTAACCGAGGTAACTCGGTTCGTGTACAGCTCTACACCTGATGGGATTTCCAAAAAGGACGAGGCTTATAAAATTACCATATGGGCCACACCTTAGAAAACAATGGATTACCATCGAAAAACCTCCAAATTCATGCGATGGCTCACTTGATGGTTGGATTCGTCTTATTTTTCGAACGTCCCACTTTCATGGCTGGGTTACCGCTCTGGACGGTTCGATACCATAGATACACCGCCGTGGCTCCACCGTCAACTTTTGTAGAATAAGCTCACCGGCCTCGAGGACGGATTCAAACAAAACGATGGACGATAGCAGTACACAAATGCAGGAATACGTATCTGCTGACGTATGCCCAGGATAAAAAAACTCTCCAAAAGGTGGCGGTCGCGTGTGAGGATAGGATCGGAAATGCCATTCGATTCACACGTGGTAATATATCACACGTGTGATCTATCTAATACATTCGCCAATCGGCCTCTAGGGTAACGCGCTGGGATTACTTTCGCAAACGGAGAGCTTTAGTGAAATTGTTATGAGATCCGCCCCGTCCATCAGATACTCAGCCTCATTTTAACCATTGAACCTAAAAATCATGATCATACAAACTTAGGGCCTGTTTGGGCAGTGGAATTAGAAGGGATTAGGTGGGATGGGATTCATCTAGTCCTGTGCCAATTCCACTCTATGTTTGGAAAAGCTTCGAATTTAGATTAGATAGAATTGCGTTAGGTCCCGTGCCAATTTCACTCAATGTTAGGAAGTTGTGTAGGTCCCACCACGATGTGTGTGGGCTATATCCACACTGTCCACCCAACTTTTGAGATTATTTTAGAGCATGGTCTAAAAAATAGGTAAACCTAAAGCTCAAGTGGACCCCACCATAGAAAGCAACGGGGATTGAATACTTAGGGTTGAAAACTTCTTTGGGCCACATAAGTTTTGGATCTATCTCATTTTTAGGCCCATGCCATAAAATAAGGTTACAAAACAAATTAACAGTTTAGATATAACACATGTTTGTTATTCTCAGTAATTTCAAATGATGGTGGATATATCCATTCAATGTACCACCGCATTACTAATAAAGCATGACATTAATCCTGTCCCATGCCAACAGGGACAATTCCTGCCCAGGTAATATTATATTTTTTGAATCTCATCCCACCTAATCTCTTCTAATCCCACCGCCCAAACAGGCCCTAAAGAGGCTGCACGCCAGGAAAAAGTTGGAATGGACCGCCAAACATTAGTTTTGCGTAGGACCCATCACGGTGTTTATATGCCATCCATTCATATGTATCTAGTCAGGGCGAAAAGAATTACCCAAAATTACAATATTCTAAAATGCAAGCGGTTCATACCACATGAATTTAGGTTTTAGGTAAAAATAAATAAAATTGTGGCCCACCTGACATTTTTGGGATCGGGACGCAATAAGAGGTCGTGAATGTGATGGACGGCTTGGATTTCATGTACGTTTAAGTCGTTTCTCCCACGTGAAAGTGTGTCCAGTAGTTGCCCGAGGCACCACGTGTTTTCACTAGAAGCGGATTGCCTAGTGAACCCAACACCACGTAGGACTCTGTCCGTCCACCGTAATTCATGTGTTTTATCCCCGCATCTATCTGGCCCATTTTGATGTATGTTTTTTTAATCCATGCCGTTCATCCCTCTTGCCAATTCTAGAGCATGAGATCGAAATTGAAGTATATCTAAATCTCAAGTTGACCACACCAAACACC
Source organism: Magnolia changhungtana (assembly GCA_030180095.1). Taxonomy (NCBI): domain Eukaryota; kingdom Viridiplantae; phylum Streptophyta; class Magnoliopsida; order Magnoliales; family Magnoliaceae; genus Magnolia; species Magnolia changhungtana. The sequence continues at coordinate 11,814,245 of JASAUF010000662.1, forward strand.
AGGAAAATTAACGTCCAAATTTTAAATTTTCCTAGGTCCCGTTGATGTTTATTTACTGGGGCTGAAAATCTGACGGGTTAAGTCGGGCAGTGCTCAACCCTAGCCCAACCCAAGGTTTCTATACTTCAACCCTAACTCAACGCAACTCCGTTAATTCTCAACCCAAGCTCAACTCAAACGGGCTTGATTGGGCTAATAAGGTTAGCCGGGTGAATATATGTTAATATTTTTGTTATTACATTAGTTTATTATATTTTAATATATATCTTATTTTTTATACTTATAATTTTATTAATTATATATATAATTATTTATAATAAAAATAATTATTTTTACTAAACAAATAAACTAAAATATATAACTACTCCTTTAAAAGTCATGCTCACACAATGTACTTGGAAGAGAGAAATGTGATAGCTTGGTTCATCGAAGATGGCATCGACCAATGAGACCCCATGCCCTCAACACGGACAATTCGCACTCAAGTATAACTTATAACTTGCATATCGATGGGTTTGAGTTGAGTTACCCAACCCGAGACTTCAATGTCGGGTAAACACAAATATAATCCAAACCTTTTGCGGCCACTTAGAAGTTTTCAACGGATGATGATCAGTCCCACTGTTTTCTGTGGTGTGGTCCACTTGAGCTTTGAATATGATTTAATTTTATATTTATGCCCTAAAATGAGCTGGAAAAACGGATGGACGGCGTGGATAAAATATATAAATCTTTGTAGGCCCCACGGAGTCCAGTCACCATGTATGTCGGTAGTGTTGGCGTCGGCACCCAATCCGCTTCCAGAATGCATACAACCGTCCGAGAGCGAAAAACGTGGCCGTGTGAAACACTAGGGTGTTTCGTTCATTCACGCGTTTCTCGTTCCTTCATGCCTAATCAATCTCCAAAGGGAATCGCGCGAGTGAGATGGGACGAAGCTTCTACTTCTAAAATACCGATACGCGGCATGTGATGGTATCTGAACCACTCATCAGACCGAAACAACCTTGCAAACGGTCTATACAGAAAATAAGGTCTTTAATATCACACGAATGAGAGAAACATGGATCGTCCAAATCCAAGATTCGAATGAATTGAAATTTATCCTTTTTGATCATGGATTAAAAAATCTTCAAGAGAATCCCATCTTATGTATGGATCTGATGCTTCACAGGAGCATCGAATCAGCATATGTAACGCGATGGGTCCTTCTCCATCTAACTCGCGCGATTATATTTGGGTTTGACAAAAATACCCCTATAAATTGGCCTTCCTCCCGCAGCTTCTTATTGCAAAACTCTCTCAGGATTGTAAGATGGATACGTTTTTCTTATCTCACGGATCGCCTACTCTCTCCATAGACGAGTCACAACCAGCGAGGCATTTCTTGAAATCGTGGAAGGATAAGGTTTTCCCGGACATTCCTAAAGCGATTCTGATAATATCCGGGCACTGGGAAACCTCCGATCCAACGGTCAACGTTGTCCAACGCAACGGCACCATCCACGACTTCTATGGCTTCCCAAAGCGCATGTATGAGGTAGGTCCCACCATCTTTATTCTCTCTCTCTCTCTCTCTCTCTCTCTCTCTCTCTCGCTCTCTCTCTCTCTATTCGTTTTTGTTTTCATTTTGAAAATTCTTTTTTTCCAAAAAGCCCTTCATTCTAACAGGCTATCGTTTTGGTTGAGTACGGATTGCGTACTGTCCAGATCCAAGGCTCAGGTGGACCCCACTGTGGGGATTGAACGGCTACCATTAAAAACTTCTTGGGAGATGCGGAAGTTTTAATCAATTTGATATTGGTGGTTTTCCTTCATCCACGTTTATTGAACCCTATGAACAGGTTGATGTGTTTTTCCTTCATTATCACCACTGTTTCCATTGGTGTGGTCCACTTGAGCCTTGGATCTGCCTCCTTTTTGGGCTCGTCCGTTAAAATGTTCTGGAAAAATGGATGGACGGTGTGGATGAAGCACATACATCACGGTGAGCCCCACAAAGCCCCTGCCTGGACCGAGTCTGTCCTGGCAAGGGCAGGACGGAATCCGCTTCCATTTTAGTTAATGGATTCCATCCCTGGGAAGGATCACATACTTTCCGATGAACGGTAATTACCATGTGGGCGAGCTGTTTGGGGCCAATCCACACCGTTGATCTGGAGCGCCTCCTCATTTTCACTGTTTATGTATCAAGAATTGTCTTGATCGAAATCTCAGGTGTGGCACGCTACAGGGAGCAAATGTACAATCATACCTAAAACATATTTATTCACGTGGTAATCCACCCCCTTTGTTATGGTGGGGCACACCCAATGACTGGGTTGATGGCATATACACAACAGTGTGAAGCCCACATTCCATTCCCCCTCCACCCATGTCTCCAATTGTTTCCTTTGGTATGGCCCACCTGAATTATGGATCAGACTGAATTTTGGGATCTAGATAAGGATGTGTTGGATGACAATCCCACATTGTGGTGTGTTCCCGTATCACGGCCATTGCATACCATTTTTCTTCCAGAACAGGGCTGTATTGTGTAACGGCTCCCACCATTACCGTTACGTCTCAGCCATTACGGCCACTACACTGCTGCTTTTGAATGCTATGCCACGGACTCTATATCGTAAGCTTTCTCTAAGTCAATAAAGATCACGTGGAGATCTTCCTCTCCCTATATTTCTCTATCAAATGCCTATGTAGGAAAAAAAACTTCAATTGTAGTATGTAGACCTCCATTGCATAAAACCAAATTGATTTTCTGATACATTCTCATGTCTTAGCCTTTGCTCAATCACTCTTTTCGAAAGTTTCGGGGTATGACTCTCATGTTTAATCCCCCAATAGTTGGGGCAGCTTTGTATGTCTCCTTTATTCTTATATCACACTATCGCCTTTCATTTTATTCAATCTTACAATCTTATTGAACATCTTTTTCAACCAAAATTACCTAATATCTCCCATACACTTCCAAACCTCTATTAATCTTCCATTTTGTCTAAGGGTCTTTCCTGTTTTCATCTTTCGTAGAGCTTCTTTAACTTCATTTTTCATCTTTCTCAAAGCTTCTTCCACTTCAAATCCTAATTCTATGAATGTATATATGGACTCAAATGTTCTTTGAGTTTATGGTTACTTTTATCTCTATGATCTCAGAGTGGTTATCGTTTAATAAGTTTTGAAAATAGCTTCTCCACCTTTCATTGATCTTGTGCTCAACTTGTATCCTTTGGTCATCTCTCTTAATGCACCTAACATGATTTAGGTCCCAACTCTTCCTCTCTTATTTTTGCAAGTTCAAAAACATATTTCTTACATTCTCTTCTCCCGCTCCAGTCATCTTTCTTAATGCACTTAGCATGATCCAAGCCCCTACTCGTCATCTCTCTCATTTTTGCAAGTATGAAGACATATTTCTCAGATTCGCATCCAAATTTATTGTAAAGACCCAATGAGGTTCGGGCGAGCGGCCATCACCATGGGTTTGCTCCCTACAGGTGTGGGTTCAACTTCCCTCCTTGGCATTACTCGATACACGCGTTGTGGGTGATTGCGTGTATCTACGGGGAATAGTCTTGCCTCAAAAGGGGGGTGGACACCCTATGTCTTCAATTTATTTATTTATTTATTTATATATTTATTATATTGTAAAGATCATCATAAACCTTAAATTTAGCACCACTTACTACTTTCTTAGCAATCTTTTTGGTATTTCTATGTTGTTCAAGATTTTCATTATCTCTAGTCCCTTGCTAGGCTTTGAAACATGAATGTTTCTCGTTAATAGCTTTTTGTATATCTTCATTCCACCACCAACTTTCCTTATATGATTGGCTTTTCCTTCTAATCCTAAAACATATTATGCCCTTTTCCTAATTCTTTCACCCATCTCATTCTATATAACGTTTACTTCTTCCTTGACATTCCACTTTCCTTCCTTCATGAATTTATTTTTGAGTGGTGCCTGAGAAATCTTATTTATCTAGATGCTGACATGTACTTTTCTTTTTTTTCTGAAAGGCACTGACTTGCTCTTTTAGATTATAGATTTTGTAAATTGAACTTGTTATATATCTAGCTTATTGCAATTTGATCTGTTATAATAACTGCAACTCCTAGATTAGGTTTGGAATGTTTTAGATGTTAGCATACATAAAATGAAAGGGAGGGAGAGAGAGAGAGAGAGAGAGAGAGAGAGAGAGAGAGAGAGAGATGGCCTTTATAAACTAACTTGAATGTTGTTCACTTCGCCAGCTCAAATATCCAGCACCGGGTGCACCCCAACTGGCAAAGAGGGTGAAGGAATTGCTGACAGGAGCTGGCTTCAAGCGTGTAAAGGAAGACAAAACCCGTGGGCTGGACCACGGTGCATGGGTCCCACTCATGCTCATGTACCCGGAGGCTGACATCCCGGTGTGTCAGCTTTCTGTTCAATGTGAGTTGGATGGGACACACCACTATAACATGGGGAAGGCATTGGCCCCCCTCAGAAAGGAAGGCGTCCTTATAGTCGGGTCAGGGAGTGCTACACATAACTTGAGGGCCATTGGACCCAACAATGGCAGCGTCATTCCATGGGCCCTCGACTTTGATACATGGCTCAAAGACTCACTTCTAAATGGAAGGTAAGCGTGTTCCAAGCTCACGTTTGCACGTATGCTCTCACATTTACATGTGCATGTACGCATACACAAACTGTTTGTGTTTTTCTTGTTTCATGATGAGATTCTATGGATACTTCCCATCTCCCACACAATTGAATAAAAGAGTTGAAATTGAGCAAGTGGTGCTTCAGGTGCTCCAGGCTTCAGCTCATCCTCTGTATATGAGCAATGCATGCACCCCAATATGGATAGCACATTGCCTGAATATCCCATTGATGGGATGATGGGGACCATTTCTTTGTTGACCATCAAATAGATGGTCAGAAAGGAAGCGGTCAGATAGTTAACATCAGCCCATCCGTGCGATTTTCAGGATCACTCCATCCACAATAGGGCCATTATTTGGATAGACCTGAGCGAGGTATGTATATGCCACTTGTGTTACATGTGAGTTACAAAATGCGGATAGTATGAAAACACCACTTGACCATGCCTGAAACTCTCACAGCTGAACAAACCTCATATTCCAAATCTGCCCATCTTTGTACATTGTACATCGGTAACTCCACCCAGGGGCAAATCTGGAACCGAAATGTGACGCCCTGTCATTACAACAGCAAAAAGATACTTTACAGTTTTGAGTTACTGATTAAAAAACACACTTTTATAATTGTTTCTTGTGGTTATGACAGACATGAGGAGGTGAACCATTATGATGAGAAGGCACCTTACGCAAAGATGGCACACCCATGGCCAGACCATTTCTACCCTTTGCATGTAGCTCTTGGGGCCGCCGGTGAAAGAGCGAAAGCTGAACTCATCCATCATAACTGGGAAGCTGGGTCACTTTCTTATGCTTCTTACCGGTTCTCAACCGCCCACTGACTTTTCTGTTAAATACTGATTTTTCTTACATTTCTAGATCTTCGCCATAGTGAGCGTTGTGTGTTGTATGATGATAAGAACTATGCTGTAATGATTGTATCATAATAAATGATGTACATTGTACACCATTATAGTGTAATGAGATATTGAACTCGAGTTTCTGTTAGTGGAATGGTGTTTTGTGAATAAGAAGGTCTGTTCAGATTGTTTTTTTTTTTTTTTTTTAGTGGGATTATCTGATATTGGAATATAGCAAGCAGTTATTTGGGCCTCTTGAATCTTGATCAGTCATGGGGTCCCACTAGATCGTGACCCCATAACTCTAGTTCTCTTTTCTACATCAACAGTCATGATTTGCTGCAACCTATGCTATCACTACAAGTGGGCCATAACAGAAATCAATGATCCTATGATTAGTAATGAAAATACCAGTCTAATGCTCACCCTTAGTAATGTGTCTGGAAAGGTGTGGCATGTTTGAGACTTTCTACAATATCTGTCACAGATCCAATGCTGGCTAGAAGAGAAACAGCTAAACAAATAAAACTCAAGCCCTGCAACAAAACCCATTTGGGCATTCCCCTTGTAATCTTTGCTTGAACTATGTACATGCTCACTGGGAAATACACCGTCAACGGCCAAAATGACAGTGCGCCAAGAAGGCCCAAGATGGCATTAAAGAAGGGGAACAACATCGCCACTAATGTCGTGAAAGCAATGAAGATTGATCTTAATATAAGCGTAGATGGTGTTAAGCTCAAGGAAGTTGCTTTGGTAAATGGGAGCGGAAATGTGTAGATGGTGTGGATGAACTCAGCTTGAGGCCACTTTGAGGCAATGCGTTTCTCGGCAGAGGCGAAAATGGGCTGCGCGTAAACCTGAGAATTAATGAAATCTGATGGATCAGTTTCGGGAAATGTCTAGTAGCCGACATGAGGGGCTGTTTGGATGCATGGAACTCTTCATTTAAGTTGTAGGGACACCATAGGTGGAGTGGCCAACCTATTTGAATGGCTTAGATCAAGGTACGCGACGCGAACATAGCAACTCTGAGCATGAAGATGGGTGTTCATACTCCGTTGTCAACAGATCAAATAACTCTTTTTAAGTGTAGTTCACTTCACAAAATGTAGAATTTACCTGATAAGCACCTAATAGATGGAGAACGATGCATAAGTTCGCAATGTCCACGAGCCAAAAGGGTTCATAGAATCCAAAACCAGTAAGGATGTTGCTAGGAGCATTGTCTCCGAAAGCTGCGTAGCCTATGCAACCGAGCGATAGATAGAATGCCGTCGTAATCCCAATTCCACACATGGACGCCTTCTTCATTGTTTTGTTTTCAGGAGGAGGCGATTTCAAGGTGTCCTGCATAATAGTCATGTTTGGATATAACCAATTCTGCATGTGAGTCGCTCATTTCGTCGATATCCTACAATGTACTAGTGGAATGAGACATTAGCAATGTATGGCTAACCTGGATTTCAATTAAGACCTCCGCGAAAGTGTAAGCGAAAGCGATGTTTCCAAGAGCTTGTAGAACATGCCATGTTTTTGTAGATGTAGTTACTCCATTAATACCAGTTCCAGCACCTGCTAAACTCCCTCTAAATTCACCATGAGAAGCCAATTTTACTACAGAAAGGCAAAGTCCAATGAAAGAGTATGCGAATGACATCACGGCTGCTGCCACAGAGAGCCATGTTATCTTCTCTAAGCTTGGGAGCTGAGATAGGAAGATCTCTGATGCCCCAAATACCATCATGAATAGATTTCCAGAAGCATTGCATTTCGCGCTGTGCCCGTTTCTATGGAAGCAGTTCGATCGCTTCACTGCCCTGTTTATAAAAAGATACACGGGAGGGTTTTTTGAATGTTGGAAAGAAATTTTTAGAGCTGGGCATCGAGTCGAGTCGGACCCAGTTAGGGCTGACCCGACTCAACCCGGTTTTGAAATAGACCTGACCCAAATCTTAGGTGGACTACACTACAGGGAACAGTGGTGATTGCCAATTAAAAACTTCTTGTGGGTTAGGGAAGTTTTGAATCAAGCTGATATTTGTGTGGCCCCTTCATACAAGTCTTTGTGACCTTATCAATAGGTTGGATGCTAAATAAATATTCTAGTGGCCCCAAGAAGTTTTTTAATGGTGGGTATTCAGTCAACACTGTTTCATGAGGTGTGGTCCACTTTAGATTCGGATTTACTTCATTTTTGGGATCAAACACTAAAATGAGCTTTCGAAATGGATGGACAGCGTGGATGTAAGTCACATAAATCATAGTGAGCCCCACTGTCAAGGATCCACCGAACCCGCGCTCCTTTCCGAAAGACAGTATCTCTTCAATCGAAGGTGTTGCTGGGTATGGTTCATTGGATTCCGTGCATCTTTGGCCCATAGTTTGGTGATCCAAATGATCGATCTGATCGCCCCCAACATGAATGGCCCAGTTTGGAAGATCCTCTCTCCACATCCCATCAGATCAACGGCCCTGATGAAGGCTCGTGGCATGAGATGCAAACCATGGTGCATGAGCACGGAATGTTAGTTGTCCACATTCCACAGTTAATAAAAAAGGAGGCACTTACATCATACTAGCGCCAGCAGTGATGGTGTAGCCCAGCATCGCTCCCCAAAGATTTGCATACTGTGCAATCCCACACATGAGGACTTCTGTGGGCCCTACATCACATGCATTCAAACATCCATACATTACCAAACAAACATAGAGATACACTGGCACTCAGATATTGTACACGTGGCATGCGTCAACTCAAATTGAAGCGAACAAATTATGGAATCCACCGTCCATTAGTCATAGGCCCAACATCAGATTGGTTGAATAATCCTAACCGCTGATTCATGAACCCTTGTTGGTTGAGATAGGATCATTGGATATTTTCATTTTTGACCGTCCACCAATCCAATAATGGAATAATCAAACGAGAGTGATGTTTTTCTTATAATACATATATAGTGGGACCCACAGTTGAGACAGTTTATTTATTTATTTATTTATTAACACACGCACACACACCCCCACACACTCACGCCACACGCACCCCACACACACAGTGGGATTTCCCCACCGTGGGTACTGAACCCTTGACCCGGTGTTGAAACTCCAGGGAGTCTACCACCCGGGAAAGAGTAAGGACACGTATGCAATTACTAAGTGCCTTTGTGTTATTATCATCCATCACGCTCTACTGAGTATCAAAGTTGATATTGTGGCAGAGTATGGCCATCTCTATACCTGCATATCCTCAATCCAAAACGTGAGCCGCATTACGAGGTCGATCAGAACCAAAAAAAATTAAAGGAAAAGGGTGATGCTGAATGGTGGGATCAAATGGACAGTTAATATGGAAAATAATTAGCTGTTCAGATTCAACAAACTGATGTCCATTAATTGAAGGTTAGGATTGTTTAATTAATGGGGAACGGTTTGGATTTACCTATAAGTATGCCCAAAATACAGTGGCTGTGTTCATGAAAATGGATGGGCATACTTTGACAGATTTCATTGGTTTTTTCTTATGCATATGAGAAATGATTCAGTGATCGTAAAGGATAGGTGGACACTTTAATGGATTGGTCTGAAATATTCATTAGGTGTACCATACATTTGGGTTATCGTGTAGAAATCACACCAATCGGACAATTCTAAAACATCCAATCAATGGCCATAAAATGGAAGGTCATGATGACTTATTAAAAGGAAATCCAATGAATAATTTGAAATGACTTATGGTTTGGTCCTGGGATTCACTTTTATGAGACATGACTTGAAAAATGAATGAATATTGAAAGTAAGTCCTGTTGCCTCTTGGTATCCAAATGTGGACACGTATGATAAATTGGCCTCGCGGCTCAATCCAGCTAAACAACTTTGACCCAAAGCACTAAATAGATAGGTACGTCAAACTCGACCGTATATGAACGATGTTTGACGTGATTGACTCCTATTTAGCCACTTATAAGCTGTTTAAGATAATCAGGCGATTATCATATGGTACAGTTCGTCTTCTAAATATGGATTGCACCTTGCCTTATGTGCGAAATGACTTTCAGATTCATGGGTAAATGAGAAACATTTACCGTTGACTACAGGGAGCAACTGCAAGGCACATTTATAAAAGAGAAACGGCTTGTATTGAAATAAGATTCGTCTAGCATATGACTGTAGACTAGGATTACCACTACAGATTACAACTTCTCCTAATGTAGGATTAAGCTATTGTTACACTAAGGAATGTAAAAGATATATTATGCTAAGAAATATAAAGAATAATTAATAGGACTGTTAGGATTGGTTTGATTTAGTTGATTTGTTTGATTTAGTTTATATGAGACACTTTGTTTTGTTGAGCTCCTTAGCTATTTGTAGGTTTCCTGAAAATAACATGGCTTTGCTTTATGTGATTTTATGGTGCGCCCCATGTTTTGCACCCTCAAGTATTCTACACAAGTGACAAGTTGGCAGAAAAAATCCTGCATGTGTTTCACCCACAAATTACACCTTATCATTAGATTCTTGGTAGAAATTAAAGGCCTGTTTTGATTGGTAAAAAAAACAATAAAGGGAATAGTCTCTCCTGAAATCTTATTTTCAGAAACCGCAAGAATGGGAATATATTTTCCTTGCCTGTTTACACGATATCTCTTATGAAAATTTGGAATATCTATTTTCAAATTTTTTATTTGCTAATAGATTTTTATTATTGAAAATATATTCTAATATTTATTCTATTATGTTTAGCTTAACACATCGAGCACAAATGGATCTCTAGAAAATAAACAGATATACATTTGGCATACACAACAAATGTGGGGCACTTGAAATTGAATTGTAGTACATGTGGCACATGTAAAGTACTTAAAGATGTATGTATTGTGACACATAGGGCACAAGAGACACTTTAGCACAGTTGGGATGTGAGCACTTGAAGCTAAAGGGTAGCACTTGTGCACATTGACACATTGACATATGTGGAGCAATTGTAGCATGAATTCCCTACAATCCACATATAGAGGGGCACCCTATAACCTTGCCATTGTAAAGGTATCATGTGTGTGTTTTAGATGTGGGTCTGTAGTGAAAAATAAAGATTTTTTCATATGAGATGATGATTTTACGTCCCTATACATTGTGGAGCTCACATTTGATGCATGCAGATGACATTGTAATGGGATTGTCCAAATCGTGTAACTTGTAATGACAATGCTCATCTTTGTGCCATTATAAGGACTATCGATGCAAAGACCTATATATGATGTTGTAATAGCAATTTTCAAATCACATAACTTGTAATGTCATTATCCATCCTCAAAACATTTCAAGAGTTACCAAATACGGAAGTTATGAACCAAATAGTAAGTTTGCGCATGTGATATTGTAATGGAATCATTCAAATCATGTAACTTATACTGACTATGTTCATCTTCGTGCCGTTATAAGGATTGCCAAATGTGAAATTACATGAATCAAAATGACATGTTGGTGCACGTGACACTGTAATAATAACACCGTCCAAATCATGCAATTTGCAATGGCAATGTCCATTTTGTGTCATTTTAAGGATTGTCAACTGAAGGATTATATGGACCATATAGCACGTTTGGTGCACATGACTTTGTAATGACATTGTCCAAATCACATGGATTATATCATGTTAGGGTTACATTGGCAAATACGACACATATCACATTATCAAAAGTGGATGGTGGTATGGGTTTAACTTTTAAAAACTCATTATCCTTTCATCATGAGAAAATGAATTTCTTAAGATGAAGTCAGGAAAACTAATTTAATAATTTTTTAACAAAAATAGTTAATAGGAAATTCTGTTTGTCACAAATTCTCTCGAAGGGGGATTTCACAAGCAAAGGAAACTTAATTTTGTTGGAAATGGTAATTCCTTTCCTTTCTATGAATCCAAAGAAGTCCTGGCTATGAATCCAAACAGGTCCTAAGTAATATTAAGCAAGAAAATTTTCTTTTTTCTAATTGTTAATAAAACTATTAATCAATTAAAATTAAAAAATAAGTAGAGAAGATCTGGGCCGTTGAGAATGATACCTAGGTATGATCTAACGGCATCCATGTACGTGTGATTTCTTGTGCCCGTGATTGGATGAGGGCACCTGTAGCAATCAGCCAAGAGAGTAGAAGTGTAATAGGTGACCCATGCAAAGCCCATCAGAACAGTGGGCCCCACCACCCAACCCAACTGAGCAACGCTCCATGCCAGTGCCAGCACCCCTGACCCGATCACTGCAGTGACCACATGCGCTGTTGCCGACCACACATTTCCTATATGTGTCACATAATTAAAAATAAATTAGGAAAATCATATTAGTAAATTTGATCACAATTTTAGAGTTTTTCTTATTTCACACAGGAGTAGATCTCTGCCAATCCACACACACACACATATATATATATATAATCCACACACATATATATATGCAAAAGGTACAATGCGCTCAAGCTGGTTTTAACGTCCCATGAGGTTGAGCTGTGTGGGCCCCACCGTGATGCGTTTCGAACATCTACCCCATCAGTCAGATGCACCATTCCATCGTCGGCCTAGGTCTCAAAAATCAAGTCAATCCGTGATTTGTGTGGGCTACACCACATATAGAAGTGGAGAGGGGTCGTGCACCATTAAAATATTCATAACCATTTTTTAGGGTCCACCGAGATGTGGTTTGCAAATCCAGCCCATCCATTATGTGTGTCCCACTTGAATGAGGGTTCAGACCAAGTATCAGGCGCATGCAAAACTCAGGTGGGCCCTACCAAGTGTTTTTATATGTTTTAACGGTGTCTTCACATATTTTTAGATGGTATGGCCCACCTAAGTTCCATATACGGCTGATTTTTTATAGTTGACGCGCATCACGGTGGGGCCCACATAGCTCGACCTCACGGGAGCTTATCTTCAGCTTGAGCGCATTATACCTTTTCCATATATATATATATATATATATATATATATATATATATATATATATATATATATATAATCATGCTCCCATGCGCACCTTTGCACACGTGCCATGGGTGTCTAATCTGAACGGCTCATGTGATGCGAAATCCCATGAAACCTCACGTGACAAATTTTCACCCATATCTAAAATTCTGGTGAGCCATAGCAAAGAGAAATGCAAAACAAGAGAGGAAACTGTTTTCATTTTTCATGGCCCATCAAAGTTTGAGATCAAAGTATAACTTGGGCCCAGGAGGTTTCACGAGGTGCTACTTCACATAAACGGTTCAGATTTTGAATACACATCCCATATGATGGGTTCTCAAAAAAGTTCTTACATAGTATGTACGTTCGCAGGTGAGCGTTTCCATATATATATATATATATATATAGAGAACTATAAGATCGACCTCATGAGAATTTCCCATGAGGTTAAGTTGTGTGGGCCCCACCATGATGTCTATCGAACATCAAACCCATTAGTCAGATACACCATTTAATGGTGGGCCACGGGATTAAAAATCAAGTCAATCCATGACTTGGATGGACCACACTACATGCAACAGTTGAGAGGGGTTACTCTCCCATTAAAACATTCATAATCATTTATTAGGCCCACCTAGATGTGGTTCACAAATCCAGCCCATCCATTGTGTGTCCCAATTGGATGAGGGATCATACCAAGTTTTAGATGCATCCAAAACTCATGTGGGCCCCACCAAGTGATTTTATATGGTTAAGGCTTGTCTTCGCATGGTTTTAGATGGTATGCCCTACCTGAGTACCGTATACAGTTGACTTTTGGGATATTCCCTAACCTAAATGGGACCCATCAAGTGCACGGTTTGATGTCCGACACACATCACGGTGGGGCCCGCACAATATCTATTAGGGGTTGTTTGGAAATTTGGAATTTGAAAGTTATTGAGGAATTCAATTCTAAAGATACTGGAATCCGAATCCTATGAATTTGCAAACCAACTTTTCAAAAATAATTATAAATGACTTAAAATCAGAAATTGAATTAAGGCCATTATTACTATTAACGAAAATGAGATGAACTCTTTTTTGAAGTGGCATCCAAACAGGTCCTTAGAATTTGGTGCATGGCATCTTAATACATACCTTCTCTTTCATGGCTTTCTTCTTCCTTCTCTTGCATTCTCGCTCCTCTTTCATGATCATCTGCTTCCTTCTCTCTCTCTCTCTCTCTCTCTCTCTCTCTCTCTCTCATATAACACAGGTACCTTATAGGAGGTCTGGAGTCTAGGGAAGGGGCCTACCATGCACGTGGCAACTGTTTGTGATGCTAATCTGCTGGGCCTTCTTGGATGGGCTATTAGTGGAGATACCCAATGACTGTGCCATTTTTGAGCACCAGAGCTTAATGCGGTATTGGAGCACTGGATCATTTCTCATGGCCGAGTGATGTAATAAATATCCTCGGTTTCGTGGAAACCGTGAGCGGCTGAATCAGCTTTATTATTGATCCACGTCACCGTAAATGCCACGTCACCAGTTTTATTAAATATATTTAAAAAATTACATTTCACGGAAAGTATAACGGAAACGGTACACGGTTTCCATTCGGGAATCCGATTGCGTAGTGTGTACAGTAGGAGAGAAAACTCAGTTGGGCCCACCTTGTATGTAGGTCGTCTATCCATGCCGTCCATCCGTTTTTCCATCTAATTTAATGGGTTGAGCCCAAAATTGAAGTATATCCAAATATCAAGTGGCTCATACCACAGTAAACAGCCGGGATAATGATTCCCACAGTTGAAACCTTGCTAGGCCCCACAGTGATGTTTATTTGTCATTCAACCTGTTCATAAGATCATACCGACATGGATGAAGGGAAAACACAAGTATGAGATTGATCCAAAACTTTTGTAGCCCCCAAGAAAGTTTCAACGGTTAAGGTTCAATTCAACTATTTCCTATGGTGTGGTCCATTTGTACATTGTACATGCTTCATTTTTTGTCTAAGCCCTAAAATTATCTGGTTAAATTGATGGATAGAGGAGATAAAATACATAAATCATGGTGGACCCACACAGAGTTTACTCGGTAGGCTAAGCATAGTGAGTTACTCAGTGGGCAATCCGCTTCCTTCCATTTGAGGATTTAGCATACGGATTGAGTAGAAAGACTCGCTACTAAAGTGACGTCAGTCACGTCACCTAGTTATGTGGGTCCCACCATGATGTATGTTTTGTATCCACACCATCCATCTATTTGGAGATATCATTTTAGGGCATGAGCCAAAGAATGAATTAGATCCAAAACTCGAGTGGACCCCACCATAGAAAGTAGTGGAGAGAGTCACGCCCACCATTAAAAACTTCTAAGGGTCACAAAAGTTTTCGATCAAGCTGATATTTGTGTTTTCCCTTCTTTAATATTTGTGTTAACTTAAGATCCACCATGATTTTTATTTAAGTTTCCATTTGGGGATTTAGCGCACAAGTTGAGTAGTGAGACTCGCTACTAAAGGGACGTCACCTAGTTATGTAGGTCCCACCATGATATATGTTTTGTATCTATATCGTCCATCCATTTGTAGAGATCATTTTAAGTCATGAGCCAAAGAACGAATCAGATCCAAAACTCAAGTGGACCCTACCACAGAAAACGATGAAGAGAGTACGCTCACCATTAAAAACTTCTAAGGGCCACAAAAGTTTTCGATCAAGCTGATATTTGTGTTTCCACTTCTTTAATGTCTGTGTTAACCTATGAAGAGGTTGGATCTCAAATGAAAATCATGGTGGACCTTAGGAAGGCTTCAACGATTGATGTCACTCTCCTCACTATTTTCTGTGGTGGGGTCCACTCCAGCTTTGGACCTGCCTCATTCTTTAGATCATGCCCTAAAATGATCTCTCCAAATGGATGGACAATGTGGACACAACACATACATCATAGTGGGCCCCACAGAACTTGGTGGCGTCACTTCAGTAGCTAGCTACTCAACCTCATGTCGGTAGCTAATCCGCCTCCGATTTCTTTCTTCTAAAATTTAATTAGGCCATGTCATCTCACGATAATTTTATAAGATTAAAAAAATATATTTATAATTTTTTATTTTTTTTTGAGTTAGCTTGTTAGTATACACTTTACAAAATTTGCTTGATTAGCAAGGAATATTAGCTACAACCCAGGATGAGTGATGTCTGTAGGATCCTCACCGTGGACCCACCTTGATCTATGCGTTGTATATCTACTACATCCATCCATTTTCTCATATTATTTTAAGACTCAACCCAAATCGGTACTTGTGTTCAGGTCAAATTCAGTCCGACTTAGTCCTGGCCAGACCCGGGCTCGGATCGGGTTAGGCATGCTGAACTCGGTACTGAGTCGGGTCAAGTTCGGGCCAAGCCTATTTCAAAACCGAATCGAGTCGGGTCAGCCCTAACTCGGTTTGAATCGACTCGATGCCTACCTTTAACCATGATGGTTGTTATTTTATCCACACTGTTTATCCATTTTGCTCACTTACATCAGGGCATGAGTCTAAAAATAGATAGATTGATATCTCAAGTAGGCCACACCATAAGAAAAGTGGTGATTGAACGCATACCATTATAAACTTCGTAAAGCCCAATGTAATGTTTATTTTCCATCCAACCAACTAATAACGTCACAAAGACATGAATGAAAAGAAAATACAAATATCAGCTTGATCCAAAACTTTCGTAGCCCCAAATAAGTTTTTAATCTTCTAGTCATCCATGTTTCTTGTGGTGTGGTCAACTTGATATTTGGATCTTACTCAATTTTGTGCTCATGAACTACAATGATCTCTAAAAATGGATGGACGAAGTGGATAAAATACATATAACATAGTGGAGCCAATTAGAGTTTTTCCAATAATATATAGTACTGCAGTTGGTGATATATGTTACCGGTGTCCCCTTTGTGAAAACTACTTGTATGAGCAAATACTCAGTGGCTCGGGTGGGCCATACTATGATGTTTTTTGAAAAATCAACCTAGACCACAAGGTGCCTCATGCCATTTTAAACCACAGGTTGAAAAAAATCAGTTCTATCTATAATTCAGGTTGACCACATGATTGTAAACAATGTATAAACAATCATCACCTTCCAAATTGTTTTCATTAGTCTGGCCTAAGTGATTCATGTATCGGTATGATTTTTGGTAAAATATATATATATATATATTTTTAATAATCTAGTTGTTGAAGTGGAATTTGATGTAAGTATAATGTTTGACCTTTTAAAATAAAGGGTGGACATCTATCTCTCAACTACTTCTTTTAGTGCATATCTCTAGGCTCAATATGGGACTTAATGGCCAATGGTTATAGTGGGTATTATATAAACATTGCATTGGGCCCTGAAAAAATCAAGAGTCACGCCACATACATATATATATATATATAGGGAAAAGGTACTATGCGCTCGAGCGTAAAGCGGTCGTCCGTGAGGTCGAGCTTTGTGGGCCCCACCGTGATGCCTTTCGAACATCAGCACCGTCCACCAGATGTGCAAGCCCAGGGTGGGCCCACACGGTCCAAAATCAACCGTCCATGTAACTCAGGTGGATCATACCATCGGAAAACATAAGTATACACGCAAAAACATGTAAATGCACTTGGTGGGCCCCACCTGAGTTGTGGATACCACCTAAAACTTGGTCTAAAATTACATTCAAGTGGGACACACATGATGGACGGTGTTGATCATCAAAAAACGTCTCGAAAGGTCCCCCAAAATGGTTTTGAATGTTTCAATAATGCACAGCCCCTCTCAACTTCTGTACGTGGTGTGGCCCACAAAAGTCACAGATTGACTTGATTTTCAGCCGTGTGGGCCTCCTATGGAATGGTGCATCTGGTGGACGGTGTGGATTTTTGAACGGCATCACGGTGGGGCCCACACCAGCTCGACCTCACGGACGACCGCTTTACGCTCAAGCGCATAGTACCTTTTCCCATATATATATATATATATATATATATATATATATATATATATATATAACTCTCTTTACAATTTGAAAAGGATGGGGGATTGAATTTTTGGCGAGGGTCCACCATGATATGTATGCAGAATCCATTATGACAATTAAATACGTAATCATTTAAGCCTGAATCCAAAAAAATTAGGTTAAGACATGATTTATGTGAGCCACACCAAAGAAAATATTTGGAAGAGAGACATCCACCCTTAAAATTTATAAGACCCACCATGATGATTATATAAAATGGACACATTAGTTTATCTAATGGAATCCCATCATTTTGTTTAATGGAACCCTATCACTTTGTCAAATGAACTCGTCACTTTGTCTATTGAAACCCTGTCATTTTATTTGACAAGCCGCTACTTTATCTAGTGAAATCATGTCACTTTGCATAATAACATCGTCACTTTATCTAGTGGAACCAAGTCGCTTTATTCGAAAACTCGTCATTTTATCAAGCAAAGCCCTATCAATTTGTCTGGCAACCCCATTACTTTAGTTAATGGAACATCGTCACTTTATCTAGTGGAACCCTGTTACTCTGTCCAATAATCACGTCACTTTGTCTAGAAGAACCTTGTTACTTGTCTAGCACCCCTTTCACTTTATCTAGTGAAATCCCGTCACTTTGTCCGACAACCTCATCACTCTCTGTCTAGTAAAACCCCGTCACTTGATATAGTAGAGCTTTGTCACTTTGTCCTACTACATAGTCTCTTTGTCTAGTAGAACCTCATCACTTCGTCCAAAAGCCTCGTCACTTTGTCTAGCAACCTCATCACTTTGGTTAGTGAAACCCAGTCACTGTCTTCCAGCCTCGTCACTTCGTTTAGTGGAACCGGGTCACTTTGTCCGGCAACCCATCACTTTTTCCAACAATCTATAACTTTGTTTAATGGAACCCTATTTGCTTTGTCTCGTTTAACCTTATTACTTTGTTTAGTGGAATCATGTTACTTTGTCGAGCAACCTCGTCATTGTGTTTAGTATAACTCTGTCACTTCGTCTAATAACCCCGTCACTTTGTCCAATGAACTCCATCACTTTATTTAATGACTAAGAAAAAATTATCGGCAATGAATGGTTTATATTGTCGGTGGCCCCACATGATTTAAGGCTCACGTTGAATTGTGCCCTATATAATGTAGGATCCACATCAAAGGTTGCCCTCACATAAATAAAGGTTGGGGCTCCAAATCATGGACGTTGTATTGCTAACTAGTATAATGTGCTGAGTAAACTCTGCGAGGAAGTAGATTATATCTTGCCCCCACATATATCATATTCCCTCGAGGCAGGGGCTATATTGGGCCCACCATAATGTATGGGTTTTATCCATACTGCCCATCCAATTTTTTTTCAAATCATTTTAGGGTTTTAGCCCAAAAATAAGTAGATCTAAAGCTCAAATGAGCCACGCTAGAAGAAGTAGTGATAATGACAATCATTATCACCACTACTTCTAATGTGGCCCAAGGAGTTTGGAACAAGAAGAAAGAAGAGAGAGAGAGAGAGAGAGAGAGAGAGAGAGAGAGAGAGAGAGAGAGTATGAAAGGGATTTCGAGTCTACCAAGTCGACTCAACCATCCATTTTGGCACCGAATTTCTAGCATTGTTATTAGATTTTTAGGCCAAAGCGTTTTAATCTAGAAGAGAAAGGAAGAAAAATGAAGAAGGAGAGATGTCAATCTTAGAGTGCTAACATCCAACTCTAACAACATTGAGAGATAATTCAATTCTAAGGTGAGAATCGCCCTTCAAGCTTTCCTACATCTAGATAGCTATATTTGTTTATTCATCTTCGTTCATTACCTCATTAATTGCTTAATATGGTTGATTTCTCTTATTGATTTTGATTCTTTATAAATGATTGATGGATTGGATTTAAATTCAAATATTTGAACATGCGATGAAATTAATACCTCTATTATGGTTTTAAATGAACGTTTTAGATATGCATGTGCTATCGATATTATACGTAATCTAATTTGTCAAAGTAATAGGGTTTCATTAGACAGTGATGCTATTCCACCAAATAAAGTAATAGGGTTGCCAGACAGGTTAATAGGGTTTTGCTTGATAAAATGATGAGTTTTCAAATAAAGTGACTTGGTTCCACTAGACAAAGTGAGGATGTTATTCCGTAATGTGACAAGATGTCACTAGATAAAGTGGCGGCTTGTCAAATAAAATGACGGGGTTTCGATAGACAAAGTGATGGGTTCATTTGACAAAGTGCTAAGGTTCCATTAGACAAAATGATAGGGTTTCATTAGATAAATTAATATGTCCATTTTATATAATCATCACGGTAGGTCTTATAAGTTTCAAGGATGGATGTCTCTCTTCCAAATATTTTCTTTGGTGTGGCTCACATGAATCTTATGTAAACCGATTTTATTTTATTTTTATTCGGGCCAAAATGAGTACACATGTGTTAACCTAGATCAAGGTGGGCCCATGGTGAGGATTCTACGGACATCACTTATCCTGGATCGCAACTAATATTCCTTGCTAATCATGTAGATCTTGTAAATATTTTTTTTCTTATAAAATTGACATGAGATGATGTGACCTAATTAAATTTAAAAAAAAAAAGAAATTAGAGGCGGATTAGCTACTTAGCTACTGACATGAGGTTGAGTAGCTAGACTCGCTACTGAAGTAACGTCACTAAGTTATGTGGGGCCCACCATGATGTATGTGTTGTATCCACAATGTTCATCCATTTGGAGAGATCATTTTAGGACATGATCAAAAGAATGAGGCAGATCCAAAGCTGGAGTGGACCCCGACACAGAAAATAGTGAGGAGAGTGACATCCACCGTTGGAGCCTTCTTAAGGTCCACTGTGATTTTTATTGGAGATACAACCTGTTCATAAGTTAACACAGATATTAGAGAAGGGAAACACAAATATAAGCTTGATCGAAAACATTTGTGACCCTTGGAAGTTTTTAATGGTGGGCATGACTCTCTCCACTGTTTTCTATGGTGGGGTCCACTCGAGTTTTGGATCTAATTCATTCTTTGGCTTGTGCCCTAAAATGATCTCTCCAAATGGATGGACAGGGTGGATACAAAACATATATCATGGTGGGACCCACATAACTAGGTGACATCACTTTAGTAGAATGTCTCCCTACTCAACTCGTGTGCTGAATCCTGAGATGGAAGGAAGCGGACTACTTAGTGAGTAATTTAGCGTACTGAGTAAACTTTGTGGGGTGCATCATGATTTATATATTTTATCTGGTCTGTCCATCAATTTTAAGAGATAATATTAGGGCTTGAGACAAAAAATGAAGCATATACAATGTTCAAATGGACCACACCATAGGAAACAGTTGAATTGAACGTTTACTGTTGAAACTTTCATGGGTGCTACAAAAGTTTTGGATCAGTCTTATATTTGTGTTTTCCCTTCATCCATGTCTCTATGATCTTATGAACAGGTTGGATGACAAATAAACATCACTGTGGGGCCTAGCAAGGTTTCAACGGTGGAAATAATTATCCCCACTGTTTACTGTGGTATGATCCACTTGGTATTTGGATATACTTCAATTTTGGGCTCAAACCCTTAAATTAGATAGAAAAACGGATGGAAGGCGTGGATAGACCACATACATACAAGGTGGGCCCAACCGAGTTTACTCGGCACAATAAGAGCGCACTGTACACGGTACACAATCCGATTTCCAAATGGAAACCATCTACGCTTTACGTGAAATGTAGTCATTTTAATATATTTAATAAAACTGGTGACGTGGCACCTACAGTGACGTGCACCAATAATAAAGTTGGATTGAGCTGCTCACCATTTCCACACCAGACGTAGATTGCGTCCAACCCCGTTCGGGCAGGGCTCTGTGGGGCCCACAGTGATGTGAGCGTTTTATCCACGCCGTTCAACGCTGTTTTCAGATAATTTTAATGTGTGAACCAAAAAATGAGGCTGGTCCAAGGCTTAAGTGGACCACACCAAAGGAACCTACACTGATGATGACACCCACTGTTGAAACCTTTATAAGGGCCAACGTGATTTTTTTTTTACCATACAACCTATTCGTAAGGTCATATAGACGTGGATGAAGTAAAAACACAAATATCAGCTTCATCCGAAACTTCTCCAGCTCCTTAGAAGTTTTTAATGGTGGACGTTCAATCCTCACTTTGTGGTCCACTTAAGCCTTGGACCAGCCTCATTTTTTAGTTCACATATTAAAATTATCTGAAAACAGCGTTGACTGGCGTGGATAAAACACTCACATCACTGTGGGCCCCACAGAACCCTGCCCAAACAGATTACTGTATGGGCGAGTGTAGGACGCAATCCGCGTCCTTACACCTAGTAAAGTGGGGACGCGGATTGCGTCGTACCCCCGCTCGAACGGTAATCCGTCCGGGCAGGGCTCTGTGGAGCCCACCGTGATGTAACTGTTTTATCCTGCCATCCAGCAATTTTTTCAAAAAATTTTAATATGTGAACCAAAAAATGAGGTGCATCCAAGACTTGAGTTGACCACACCAAAGGAACCTGCACTGATATGACACCCACCGTTGAAACCTTTCTAAGGGCCTATGTGATGTTTTTTTACCATAAAACCTATTCATAAGGTCATGTAGACGTCGATGAAGTGAAAACACAAATATCAGTTTAATTTGAAACTTCTCTGGCTCCCTGCATCCAAATACCCTAAGATGACTATACGATGGATCTTGTTCAGTCCACACCTTCTCAAGTACTTCTCTATTCAACGGGGCTGATGGAGACCTGTTTATCAAATACACTGTCGTGTGCATTGCTTCCCCCCAGAACGTCTTGGGCAACTTCGCATGAGATAACATACATCTGATTCTCTCTATAATGGTGCGATTCATTCGCTCAGCCACACCATTATGCTGGGGGGTCTTGGGAACCGTCTGTTCATGCCGTATACCTAAGGATTTACGATACTCATGGAAGTCACTAATGTATTCACCACCATTGTCAGTGCGAATGCACTTCAATGATCTACCTGTCTCTCTTTCGACTATAGCATGAAACAATTTAAACACACTAAAGACCTCGTCCTTAGATTTCAAAGCATAAACTCAAACCCTCCTAGATGTATCATCTATAAAACTGACAAAATACAATACCCCACCCAAGGTTTTTGTCCTCATAGGACCACAAACATTAGAATAAATCAAATCTAATGCATGCACTTTATTAACCTGAGAAACAGTTTTAACAAATGAAACTCTATCTTATTTCCCTGATAAATAATCAATACAGGTTTTGAGAGGTATAGCTGTCACGTATGGAAGGAGTCGCTTCCTCGCTAGTACCTGAAGCCCTTTTTTCACTATGTGGCCTAGACGCCTGTGTCACATGTCAATAGCTAAATCTTCTGCTACGTTCAACCCACCCTTACATACACTGACACTTACCTTATATAGGGTGCAACACTTCTTTCCTCTGGCTGTGATCAACGAACCCTTGATGAGCTTCCAATACCCACTAGCAAACGACTTTCATAGCCATCATCATTCAACCTTCCTGTCGACATCAAGTTGAGGTGAAGGTCTGAGATATGCCTCACATCCCTGAGAACCAATGTGTAACCTACATCGGTCTTCACGTAGATATCACTGACCCCTACAATCTTTGATACACCAGAATTTTCTATTTTCACGGTCTCAAAGTCACATGACTTGTACCTTGTGAAGAAGTCCCTGCGTGGAGTCGCATGAAACGAGGCTCCCGAGTTTATCACCCAGTCGATGTCCTGACTCGTAGCCGTGAGACAAACATCATGATCTATAGAAAGAATAACTACAACATCACCATCTAAAGCAACCGCAGTGGAGTCTGATTCATCTTCCTTTTCCTTTCCTTTTTCTTTCTTGTCATTCTTACTCTTACGACATTCATGCTTATAGTGGCCATTCTTGTCACAATTCCAGCATTCAACGTCCTTTCTGGTACTCGACTTGCCTCTTAATTTATCTTAAGCCTTCCCGCCCTTTTTGTTCTTACCTCTCCCCCGTTCTTGTGTCACAAGGGCCTCTTACTGAGTAGACCCTTGAGATTTTCTCTTTGTCTCCTTATTGGAAAGACAGCTAGTTACCTGTTCCATGGACACCTTTCCGTCTGGCGCGGAGTTACTTAGAGACACCACCAATGTCTCCCAACTATCAGGCAATGAGCGAAGCAATAACAAAGCCTATAATTCATCATCCAAGACCATCTTCATAGTGGAGAGCTAGTTCAATATATTGTTGACTTCATATATGTGCTCAGCCACAAAACTACCATCTTTGAACTTGAGATTCACAAGTCGTCTTATCAGAAAAATCTTATTGCCGACTTTCTTCCTCTCATACAACCCTTGCAATTTCAGCCATAGGCTAGCTGCTGAGGTCTCCGTAGACACATGGTGAAATACAAGTCTTTCTGGTCCAATTTCTTCCAATCATCATCTATCATATCCTTTGTCTTTGCTAATATGCCAAGGATTGGAGCATACAAGTCCTTGCAATAAAGCAAGTCCTCCATCTTAGCCTTCCATATAGTCCAGTTAGAACCATTGAGACTAATCATCCTTGATGAGCCACCTTCCATAATTCAGAACCGATCCCACTCTGTTTAATAAACTTAGCTCTGATACCACTTTGTTGGGGGCCGTTGCACAAAACCTTAGGATCTAGGCTCCCAAAAATACCAGAATTATGGGATAATAAAGCAATGAAATAAA
Organism: Magnolia changhungtana; assembly: GCA_030180095.1. NCBI lineage: Eukaryota > Viridiplantae > Streptophyta > Magnoliopsida > Magnoliales > Magnoliaceae > Magnolia > Magnolia changhungtana. The sequence goes on from JASAUF010000662.1 coordinate 11,838,466, forward strand.
TCAAAGCACAAATCACACGACACAAGAGATTTTTACATGGAAAACCCTCAAAGAGGACCATGGGAGTACTCGTCCAGATCAACAATCCACTATAAAGTAGAACGTTACAACCGATCATAAGCACACACCGCTTGCATCAAACCTTCTTCGTTCATGCAGGAGTGGATAAATAATAAGAGAATAAAAGAAAAATGGAGAGATCTCACCAATTACGAGGACGTAGAAGCGCTGAGATATCAAGTGCACAATAGATCACCTCTATAAGCATAACCTCCCTTCCACAAGCTTCATTTCTCTTTCTCTCTCTCACACTTTTGATAAACCTAAACCCTTTAACAAACCCTTGTAAAGCTTTAGGGAACCCTTTTGCATTAACTAGAAAAGCCCTAGGAACTCCTTTTTACAGTTTAGGCAACTCTCTTCCGCACCATGGCAAAAACCGCCTCAAATTTACGCAATCCGCACAAAATTCGGACATGAATCTGCGTAACCTCGATTGGTAGAGCAGAGTCCTCTACTGGTCGAGCAGAGTCTTCAACTAGTCGAGCAACATGGAAGAATTAATTCAATAGGTCGCTAGACTTTGAGTCGAGCACCACTCTCGACCGGTCAAGTGAGGCTCACGACCGGTCGAGTCTTGGGAGGAAATCCCATCACCTCATTCTCCAAACTCTCCCTCTCCCCAACTCTTCCACTCCCCCCACCTACGAAATGAAACAAAAATGGACATGACCCTATTCATACCTCCGCAGAAAATTTCGGTGATTGCAAGTGTTTTCGATATTCAGAGGTTGTAGGTTGGGCCGATGACAATGTCGATCGAACTAACGGGAATTGATGATAGGTCAGATGGACCAACAAGCACCACTTTTACCCTGCTTTGGTGTTGCCTCAATAGGTTCATCCGACATGGGCTAGATCGGCCCCTGATCAGTGCAGTTCACTTCTCTTGGGGTTCTACGAGTTTTACCTGGTGTGTCATGCTGACTATTCGCACACAGTGAGCGACTTGCTCACTTGCAAAGCGATGGCAACTCGACTGACCTTTGTTGAAGTCTAATCGGATGCCTTTCTTAGGCCAACTTTTAGTTGAGTACTCGATTTGTAATCCTTGGGGTTTATGAGTATACACGCATGTACACACGCATGACTTCCTATTTTCAGTCACAATTCCTTTACCTGTTTGATTTTCACCGTTTCACTGGGAAATGGTAAATCCCCTGGAAATGGGTGATTATTACCGTTTCACCTGTTTGGATATTAGTGGGAACTTTATTTCTTGGAAACCGGTTCAAAAGTTTCGGTAGTCATTTTAGGACCTCATCTTGATGTCTATGATATATCTGTTCCGTCCATCCATTTTATCACAACATTTTGAGATATGAGAAGAAAAATGAGTTAGATCCAACACTCAATTAGCCCAAACCAAAAGAAACAATGGCCTCAGGAAGTTTTTAACGGTAAGTATTTAATTCACATTTTTCTATGGTGTGGCCCACTTGAGCTTTGGATATGCCTCATTTTTTAGCTTATATCATAAATCCATATGACATAATGGGTGAACGGTGTAGATATCTGATATGCATCATGGTGGGACCCACAAATATTTTCCATTTTTACGTTGAAAAAAGTAAGCCGTCCAATCAGCTATGGAAACGTGCAGCACATCACTGCATTTCCCTGAGAAGTAATAAATGCCAGGAGAAAATGCATTTCCAGCGAATTCGCTTAAACAAACAGGCCCTAATAACACCGGTGGACATTTCAATAAATGAGTATTGGATAGCCCGATGTTAAATTTAGCCCCTGACAGTAGGCCCTACTTTAATATATACACGGTATATCTAGTCAAGTCAGGCTCCCGAACAAGAGAGTGGATTAGGTGAGACCCACCCCACTCAAGACTATGTACCCTTGCCCTGGGGTTACCCCAGGGCCCACCTTGATGCATGTATTATGTATCCACACAGTCCATCCATTTTTCAATTCCATTTTAGGGTATTATTCCCAAAATGAAGCAGATCCAATTATCAGGCAAACCATACCATGAGACACACTGGTGATTAACTGTCCTACCATTAAAAACTTCTCAGGGCGCACCTTAATATTTCCGAGCCGATGAAGCAAAAAACGCTTGATCCAAAACTCTTATTGCCATTAATGGTGAATCACCACAGTTTCTTATGGTATGGTTCACCTGATAATTGGATCTACTTCATTTTTGGAATAATGCACTAAAATGTTATGGAAAAATCGATGAATGGTGTGGATACATAATACATACATCCAGACGGCCCGGTAAGGGCCACACGATCGCCACACCTAATCCGCTCCCATAAACGTTGAAATAGGATCGTTTTACGCTTTTCATTTTTAACCGTAAAACTATCCTAAAGTCAGATAATCTAGTCTGCTTACTTATTGGTTTGTGATACATCTACACTAGGAACCGTACGTAATTTAGACGGTTTAATTTGAGTACTGATATACCGTCTCTTCAATTTCTAAGTGCCTGAGTATCATCCAGCACACTGCCAGATTATCAAAGTATTTCTCTTACAATTGTCTCCTTTAAATTTTTTTTTTTTTTTTTTTTTAAATCTTTTTTCAAATTGCTGTGAAATAAAAGGTTCTGCAACGCAAGAAACCACTCTGACCGGACGAAGTTTGGCCAGTGACGCTGACGGTAGCAAGGTGGATGATGGTAGGTGTTCTGTGGGCCCTACCATGATGTATGTGTATTATCTGCTCTGTCCATCCATTTTTATATATCATTTTAGGGTTAATCCAAAAAATATGTAGATCTAAATCTCAGGTGGACCACACTAAAGGAAAATAATAGTGATTAAATGTCCACCATTAAAAGCCCTCCTAAGTTCGATTGTAATGCTTATTTGACATCCAACTTGTCATACAGGGAAAAAATATCAGCTTGATCCAAAAACCTTGTGGCCCCAAGAAGGTTTTACTGGTGGGCGTTCAATCAATAATATTTCCTGTCATGTGGTCTACATGAGCTTTAGATTTACCTCGTTTTTAGGTTCATGCCGTAAAATGATTTTTTTTTTTTTTTTTAAATGGATGTAATCATATACATCTTGTTGGGTCTATCTGAGATTAGTTTTACTATGTTTTGGATCGTAGCTTTCAATACAGATCTACGGCATGGATGTAAAGAAAATACATCACGGTGGATCTCACCCACCTCGGTGGTTTTGGGAGTCCACCGAAGCCACGTGCCCACTGTGATGTAATCAATGTTTAAAATAAATTGTTGGACAAATGAAGACCATGGTGCTGGATAGAGCTGGGCATCGGACCGAATCGGATCGGATTGGGTCCAACTCGATTCGGTCTGAAACCTACATAGGCTGATTCGAACTCGATCCGATTCGGGACCGAATCTGAGACATCTAACTCGAATCGATCCGATGCATGGTTGGCCTGACCCGAACCAAGTCCTACTTGGTCAGGGAAACCGAATCGGATCGGGTTGGGTAAGATTCGGATCGTATAAATTTAATCCAACTGTTTCATTTGGTGTGATCCATTTCAGCCTTCAATATACTGCCTTTTTATGCTCAAGGCCTAACATGATATGTCAAAATGGATGAACAACTTAGATAAAACATATACATCAAGGTGGGCCCCACATGCCTCTGAAAGAACTATCCGTCTACCGTATCCATGCTTTTATCGAACATCTTCTAGGCGTCATGAGTAGTGTTGACGTGCACTGCACGAAAGTGCGGTGACGTGCTTTTCACGCAAGTGCAGCTATGCTCAGTGCATTGCTGTATTAACCTTAGCAAGTTCTGTGGGTCTGATCATGGGGTATATGTTATATTCAAACCGTCCATCCATTTGGCAAGCTCATCTTAAGGCTTGAGATGAAAAATAAGACAGATCTGACTATCATGTAGACCACACGAATTGTTTAATGGTGAAAATCATTCTCTGCTGCTATTTGTAGTATGGTCCAGATGACCTTTGGATATTATTCATTTTTTTGGATAATGCTCTATAATGATCTCTAAAAATATATGAACAGTGTAGATATAATAAATACATCACTATGGGGCCCATATAACTTTGATCTCCTTTGAATCGTTCGTACAACTCGGAGCTCGAGGAGCGTCAGTACTCGTCTTCGCACGACACGTACCTACAATAGCTATATAGCTGGTGTGTGGTACACCAGCAAATTCGCTTCTGGCTCTCTTTTATCGTACTGAGTAAACTCTGTTGTGGCCCACCGTGAAAATGCACGTGGTTTATCCACTCCGGATTGGGTCGGTTCGGATTGACCATGATCTGAAGTCGATTCGAAAAACATTTGGATCTGAATGGCCTAACTCGATTCTCACCGATCCAGTCCGTCGGTTCGGTTCGGATCGGGTCAGACATGCCCAACTCTAGTGCTGGATCATCTGCCCCGTTTGTAGACAAAGCCCATCCTGGTATTCTATAACTCTTCAGCATAGGACCCACCTTGATTTTTTTTCTTAGAATCCAATCCGTTCAGAAAGGTCTAGCTACCATGGGATTGGGACACATCAAACATCTTGATGATCCAACCATTATATGGGCCACCTCGTGAATAGGAGGTTTTTGGGTGGTTTTCCAAAAGTGTTGTAAGGTATGGCCCACCCTGTTGTTTTTATGTGATCCAACCTAAGAATAGAGTGTGTCTCACCCAATTAGAGCTGAACATAGTTAAACCAAGTTGAGTTTGACACAGCTTGTCTCGGCTTGGCCACTAGCTGACCTAGGCTTGACTGGTTGGCTCAATTCAATCAGCAGCTTGGGCCAATTCAAGACAAGTTTAAGCTTGTATACAATTTTCTCAAACACAGAGTGTACTTTTAAGTTCTCATGGTATGCAAAATAACCACAATATTTTATAGGAATTTCATCAAACATTTAGTAGGCAGCATCAAAATCAAGATAAAAGGTACTTTTATCATGTAATATTTTTTTAAGTGACTTTTTTCTTATCCATATATTCCTTGCCACCAGTTGACCAGGTGGAGAGTTCATGCACTTCGTTGAGTCATTTCATCAAACACTTCGTGTGCGACGTCAATATCAAAATAATTGAGTCATAGAGCTGCTCAATCCAAGTTCAATTCGAGTTGAGATTCAATCCTAGTCTATTCAAGTTGAGATTCGATCCTCGTCGATTCAAGCTCGAATTCAGCTCAGAATTTTTTCAAGCTCAAAAAGCAGCTTGACTAAACTCGAACTCAGTTGCGAACCGAGTAAAACCGAGCTTTTCCGAGTCGAGTCGAGTCCAGCGAGTTAACCGAGGTAACTCGGTTCGTGTACAGCTCTACACCTGATGGGATTTCCTAAAAGAACGAGGCTTATAAAATTACCATATGGGCCACACCTTAGAAAACAATGGATTACCATCGAAAAACCTCCAAATTCATGCGATGGCTCACTTGATGGTTGGATTCGTCTTATTTTTCGTACGTCCCACTTTCATGGCTGGGTTACCGTTCTGGACGGTTCGATACCATAGATACACCGCCGTGGCCCCCACCGTCAACTTTTGTAGGATAAGCTCACCGGCCTCGAGGACGGATTCAAACAAAACGGCGGACGATAGCAGTACACAAATGCAGGAATACGTATCTGCTGACGTATACCCAGGATAAAAAACTCTCCAAAAGGTGGCGGTCGCGTGTGAGGATAGGATCGGAAATGCCATTCGATTCACACGTGGTAATATATCACACGTGTGATCTATCTAATACATTCGCCAATCGGCCTCTAGGGTAACGCGCTGGGATTACTTTCGCAAACGGAGAGCGTTAGTGAAATTGTTATGAGATCCGCCCCGTCCATCAGATACTCAGCGTCATTTTAACCATTGAACCTAAAAATCATGATCATACAAAACTTAGGGCCTGTTTGGGCAGTGGAATTAGAAGGGATTAGGTGGGATGGGATTCATCTAGTCCTGTACCAATTCCACTCCATGTTTGGAAAAGCTTCGAGTTTAGATTAGATAGAATTGCATTAGGTCCCGTGCCAATTTCACTCAATGTTAGGAAGTTGTGTAGGTCCCACTATGATGTGTGGGCTATATCCACACCGTCCACCCATTTTTTTAGATTATTTTAGAGCATGGACCAAAAAATAGGTAAATCTAAAGCTCAAGTGGACCCCACCATAGAAAGCAATAGGGATTGAATACTTACCGTTGAAAACTTCTTTGGAGCCAAATAAGCTTTGGATCTACCTCATTTTTAGGCCCATGCCATAAAATGAGGTTACAAAATAAATTAACAGTTTAGATATAACACAGGTTTGTTATTCTCAGTAATTTCAAACGATGGTGGATATATCCATTGAATGTACCACCATATTACCAATAAAGCATGACATTAATCCTATCCCATGCCAACAGGGACAATTCCTGCCCAGAGTAATAATTATATTTTTTGAATCCCATCCCACCGAATCCCTTCTAATCCCACCGCCCAAACAGGCCTTAAATAGGCTGCACGCCAGGAAAAAGTTGGAATGGACCGCCAAACATTAGTTTTGCGTAGGACCCATCGCGGTGTTTATATGCCATCCATTCTAGTCAGGGCGAAAAGAATTACCCAAAATTACAGTATTCTAAAATGCAAGTGGTTCATACCACGTGAATTTAGGTTTTAGGTAAAAAAAAAATTTGTGGCCCACCTGACATTTTTTGGGATCAGGACGCAATAAGAGGTCGTGAATGTGATGGACGGCTTGGATTTCATGTACGTTTAAGTCGTTTCTCCCACGTGAAAGTGTGTCCAGTAGTTGCCCGAGGCACCACGTGTTTTCAATAGAAGCGGATTGCCTAGTGAACCCTACACCACGTAGGACTCTGTCCGTCCACCGCAATTCATGTGTTTTATCCACGCATCTATACGGCCCATTTTGATGTATGTTTTTTTAATCCATGCCGTTCATCCCTCTTGCCAATTCTAGAGCATGAGATCGAAATTGAAGTATATCTAAATCTCAAGTTGACCGCACCAAACACCAGGAAAATTAACGTCCAAATTTTAAATTTTCCTAGGTCCCGTTGATGTTTATTTACTGGGGCTGAAAGTCTAACGGGTTAGGTCGGGCGGTGCTCAACCCTAGCCCAACCCAAGGTTTCCATACTTCAACCCTAACTAAACGCAACTGCCAAGAATTCTCAACCCAAGCTCAGCTCAAGCGGGCTTGATTGGGCTAGTAAGGTTTGCCGGGTAGATATATGCTAATATTTTTGTTATTACATTAGTTTATTATATTTTAATATATATCTTATTTTTTATACCTATAATTTTATTAATTATATATATAATTATTTATAATAAAAAATTTTATTTTTTTTAAACAAATAAACTAAAATATAAAACTACTCCTTTAAAAGTCATGCTCACACAATGTATTTCAGAGAAAGAAATGTGATAGCTTAGGTTCATCGAAGATGGCGTGGACCAATGAGACCCTATGCCCTCAACACGGATAATTCGCACTCAATTATAACTTATAACTTACATATTGAGGGGTTTGAGTTGAGTTACCCAACCCGAGACTTCAATGTCGGGTAAACACAAATATAATCCGAACATTTTGCGGCCACTTAGAAGTTTTGAACGGATGATGATCAGTCCCACTGTTTTCTGTGGTGCGGTCCACTTGAGCTTTGAATATGATTTAATTTTATATTCATACCCTAAAATTAGCTGGAAAATGTGGTCCACTTGAGCTTTGAATATGATTTAATTTTATATTCATACCCTAAAATGAGCTGAAAAAACGGTTGGATAAAATATATAAATCATTGTAGGCCCACGGAGTCCAGTATGACGGTATTGTTGGCGTCGGCACCCAATCCGCTTCCAGAATGCGTACCACCATCCGAGAGGGAAAAACGTGGCCGTGTGAAACGCTAGGGTGTTTCGTTCATTCACGCGTTTCTCGTTCCTTCATGCCTAATTAATCTCCAAAGGGTATCGCGCGAGTGAGATGGGACGAAGCTTCTACTTCTAAAATACCGATACGCGGCATATGATGGTATCTGAACCACTCATCAGACCGAAACAACCGTGCAAACGGTCTATACAGAAAATAAGGTCTTTAAAATATCACACGAATGAGAGAAACATGGATTGTCCAAATCGAAGATTCGAATGAATTGAAATTTGTCCTTTTTGATCATGGATTAAAAAATCTTCAAGAGAATCCCATCTTATGTATGGATCTGATGCTTCACAGGAGCATCGAATCAGCATATATAACGCGATGGGTCCTTCTCCATCTAACTCGCGCGATTATATTTGGGTTTAACCAAAATACCCATATAAATTGGCCTTCCTCCCGCAGCTTCTTATTGCAAAACTCTCTCAGGATTGTAAGATGGATACGTTTTTCTTATCTCACGGATCGCCTACTCTCTCCATAGACGAGTCACAACCAGCAAGGCATTTCTTGAAATCGTGGAAGGATAAGGTTTTCCCGGACATACCTAAAGCGATTCTGATAATATCCGGGCACTGGGAAACCTCCGATCCAACGGTCAACGTTGTCCAACGCAACGGCACCATCCACGACTTCTACGGCTTCCCAAAGCGCATGTATGAGGTAGGTCCCACCATCTTTATTCTCTCTCTCTCTCTCTCTCTCTCTCTCTCTCTCTCTCTATTCGTTTTTGTTTTCATTTTGAAAATTCTTTTTCCAAAAAGCTCTTCATTCTGTCAGGCTATCGTTTTGGTTGAGTACGGATTGCGTACTGTCCAGATCCAAGGCTCAGGTGGACCCCACTGTGGGGATTGAACGGCTACCATTAAAAACTTCTTGGGAGATGCAGAAGTTTTAATCAATTTGATATTGGTGGTTTTCCTTATCCACGTTTATTGAACCCTATGAACAGGTTGATGTGTTTTTCCTTCATTATCACCACTGTTTCCATTGGTGTGGTCCACTTGAGCCTTGGATCTGTCTCCTTTTTGGGCTCGTGCGTTAAAATGTTCTGGCAAAATGGATGGACGGTGTGGATGAAGCACATACATCACGGTGAGCCCCACAAAGCCCCTGCCTGGACCGAGTCTGTCCTGGCAAGGGCAGGACGGAATCCGCTTCCATTTTAGTTAATGGATTCCATCCCTGGGAAGGATCACATACTTTCCGATGAACGGTAATTACCATGTGGGCGAGCTGTTTGGGGCCAATCCACACCGTTGATCTGGAGCGCCTCCTCATTTTCACTGTTTATGTATCAAGAATTGTCTTGATCGAAATCTCAGGTGTGGCACGCTACAGGAACAAATGTACAATCATACCTAAAACATATTTATTCACGTGGTAATCCACCCCCTTTGTTATGGTGGGGCACACCCAATGACTGGGTTGATGGCATATACACAACAGTGTGAAGCCCACATTCCATTCCCCCTCCACCCATGTCTCCAATTGTTTCCTTTGGTATGGCCCACCTGAATTATGGATCAGACTGAATTTTGGGATCTAGATAAGGATGTGTTGGATGACAATCCCACATTGTGGTGTGTTCCCGTATCACGGCCATTGCATACCATTTTTCTTCCAGAACAGGGCTGTATTGTGTAACGGCTCCCACCATTACCGTTACGTCTCAGCCATTACGGCCACTACACTGCTGCTTTTGAATGCTATGCCACGGACTCTATATCGTAAGCTTTCTCTAAGTCAATAAAGATCACGTGGAGATCTTCCTCTCCCTATATTTCTCTATCAAATGCCTATGTAGGAAAAAAAACTTCAATTGTAGTATGTAGACCTCCATTGCATAAAACCAAATTGATTTTCTGATACATTCTCATGTCTTAGCCTTTGCTCAATCACTCTTTTCGAAAGTTTCGGGGTATGACTCTCATGTTTAATCCCCCAATAGTTGGGGCAGCTTTGTATGTCTCCTTTATTCTTATATCACACTATCGCCTTTCATTTTATTCAATCTTACAATCTTATTGAACATCTTTTTCAACCAAAATTACCTAATATCTCCCATACACTTCCAAACCTCTATTAATCTTCCATTTTGTCTAAGGGTCTTTCCTGTTTTCATCTTTCGTAGAGCTTCTTTAACTTCATTTTTCATCTTTCTCAAAGCTTCTTCCACTTCAAATCCTAATTCTATGAATGTATATATGGACTCAAATGTTCTTTGAGTTTATGGTTACTTTTATCTCTATGATCTCAGAGTGGTTATCGTTTAATAAGTTTTGAAAATAGCTTCTCCACCTTTCATTGATCTTGTGCTCAACTTGTATCCTTTGGTCATCTCTCTTAATGCACCTAACATGATTTAGGTCCCAACTCTTCCTCTCTTATTTTTGCAAGTTCAAAAACATATTTCTTACATTCTCTTCTCCCGCTCCAGTCATCTTTCTTAATGCACTTAGCATGATCCAAGCCCCTACTCGTCATCTCTCTCATTTTTGCAAGTATGAAGACATATTTCTCAGATTCGCATCCAAATTTATTGTAAAGACCCAATGAGGTTCGGGCGAGCGGCCATCACCATGGGTTTGCTCCCTACAGGTGTGGGTTCAACTTCCCTCCTTGGCATTACTCGATACACGCGTTGTGGGTGATTGCGTGTATCTACGGGGAATAGTCTTGCCTCAAAAGGGGGGTGGACACCCTATGTCTTCAATTTATTTATTTATTTATTTATATATTTATTATATTGTAAAGATCATCATAAACCTTAAATTTAGCACCACTTACTACTTTCTTAGCAATCTTTTTGGTATTTCTATGTTGTTCAAGATTTTCATTATCTCTAGTCCCTTGCTAGGCTTTGAAACATGAATGTTTCTCGTTAATAGCTTTTTGTATATCTTCATTCCACCACCAACTTTCCTTATATGATTGGCTTTTCCTTCTAATCCTAAAACATATTATGCCCTTTTCCTAATTCTTTCACCCATCTCATTCTATATAACGTTTACTTCTTCCTTGACATTCCACTTTCCTTCCTTCATGAATTTATTTTTGAGTGGTGCCTGAGAAATCTTATTTATCTAGATGCTGACATGTACTTTTCTTTTTTTTCTGAAAGGCACTGACTTGCTCTTTTAGATTATAGATTTTGTAAATTGAACTTGTTATATATCTAGCTTATTGCAATTTGATCTGTTATAATAACTGCAACTCCTAGATTAGGTTTGGAATGTTTTAGATGTTAGCATACATAAAATGAAAGGGAGGGAGGAGAGAGAGAGAGAGAGAGAGAGAGAGAGAGAGAGAGAGAGAGAGAGAGAGAGAGAGAGAGAGAGAGAGAGAGAGAGAGAGAGAGAGAGAGAGAGAGAGAGAGAGAGAGAGAGAGAGAGAGAGAGAGAGAGAGAGAGAGAGAGAGAGAGAGAGAGAGAGAGAGAGAGAGAGAGAGAGAGAGAGAGAGAGAGAGAGAGAGAGAGAGAGAGAGAGAGAGAGAGAGAGAGAGAGAGAGAGAGAGAGAGAGAGAGAGAGAGAGAGATGGCCTTTATAAACTAACTTGAATGTTGTTCACTTCGCCAGCTCAAATATCCAGCACCGGGTGCACCCCAACTGGCAAAGAGGGTGAAGGAATTGCTGACAGGAGCTGGCTTCAAGCGTGTAAAGGAAGACAAAACCCGTGGGCTGGACCACGGTGCATGGGTCCCACTCATGCTCATGTACCCGGAGGCTGACATCCCGGTGTGTCAGCTTTCTGTTCAATGTGAGTTGGATGGGACACACCACTATAACATGGGGAAGGCATTGGCCCCCCTCAGAAAGGAAGGCGTCCTTATAGTCGGGTCAGGGAGTGCTACACATAACTTGAGGGCCATTGGACCCAACAATGGCAGCGTCATTCCATGGGCCCTCGACTTTGATACATGGCTCAAAGACTCACTTCTAAATGGAAGGTAAGCGTGTTCCAAGCTCACGTTTGCACGTATGCTCTCACATTTACATGTGCATGTACGCATACACAAACTGTTTGTGTTTTTCTTGTTTCATGATGAGATTCTATGGATACTTCCCATCTCCCACACAATTGAATAAAAGAGTTGAAATTGAGCAAGTGGTGCTTCAGGTGCTCCAGGCTTCAGCTCATCCTCTGTATATGAGCAATGCATGCACCCCAATATGGATAGCACATTGCCTGAATATCCCATTGATGGGATGATGGGGACCATTTCTTTGTTGACCATCAAATGGATGGTCAGAAAGAAAGCGGTCAGATAGTTAACATCAGCCCATCCGTGCGATTTTCAGGATCACTCCATCCACAATAGGGCCATTATTGGATAGACCTGAGTGAGGTATGTATATGCCACTTGTGTTACATGTGAGTTACAAAATGCGGGTAGTATGAAAACACCACTTGACCATGCCTGAAACTCTCACAGCTGAACAAACCTCATATTCCAAATCTGCCCATCTTTGTACATTGTACATCGGTAACTCCACCCAGGGGCAAATCTGGAACCGAAATGTGACACCCTGTCATTACAACAGCAATAAAGATACTTTACAGTTTTGAATTACTGATTAAAAAACACACTTTTATAATTGTTTCTTGTGGTTATGACAGACATGAAGAGGTGAACCATTATGATGAGAAGGCACCTTACGCAAAGATGGCACACCCATGGCCAGACCATTTCTACCCTTTGCATGTAGCTCTTGGGGCCGCCGGTGAAAGAGCGAAAGCTGAACTCATCCATCATAACTGGGAAGCTGGGTCACTTTCTTATGCTTCTTACCGGTTCTCAACCGCCCACTGACTGTTCTGTTAAATACTGATTTTTCTTACATTTCTAGATCTTCGCCATAGTGAGCGTTGTGTGTTGTATGATGATAAGAACTATGCTGTAATGATTGTATCATAATAAATGATGTACATTGTACACCATTATAGTGTAATGAGATATTGACCTCGAGTTTCTGTTAGTGGAATGGTGTTTTGTGAATAAGAAGGTCTGTTCAGATTGTTTTTTTTTTTTTTTTTAGTGGGATTATCTGATATTGGAATATAGCAAGCAGTTATTTGGGCCTCTTGAATCTTGATCAGTCATGGGGTCCCACTAGATTGTGACCCCATAACTCTAGTTCTCTTTTCTACATCAACAGTCATGATTTGCTGCAACCTATGCTATCACTACAAGTGGGCCATAACAGAAATGAATTATCATATGATTAGTAATGAAAATACCAATCTAATGCTCACCCTTAGTAATGTGTATGGAAAGGTGTGGCATGTTTGAGACTTTCTACAATATCTGTCACAGATCCAATGCTGGCTAGAAGAGAAACAGCTAAACAAATAAAACTCAAGCCCTGCAACAAAACCCATTTGGGCATTCCCCTTGTAATCTTTGCTTGAACCATGTACATGCTCACTGGGAAATACACCGTCAACGGCCAAAACGACAGTGCGCCAAGAAGGCCCAAGATGGCATTAAAGAAGGGGAACAACATCGCCACCAATGTCGTGAAAGCAATGAAGGTTGATCTTAATATAAGCATAGATGGTGTTAAGCTCGAGGAAGTTGCTTTGGTAAATGGGAGCCGAAATGTGTAGATGGTGTGGATGAACTCAGCTTGAGGCCACTTTGAGGCAATGCATTTCTCGGCAGAGGCGAAAATGGGCTGCGCGTAAACCTGAGAATCAATGAAATCTGATGGATCAGTTTCGGGAAATGTCTAGTAGCCGACATGAGGGGCTGTTTGGATGCATGGAACTCTTCATTTAAGTTGTAGGGACACCATTGGTGGAGTGGCCAACCTATTTGAATGGCTTAGATCAAGGTACGCGACGCGAACATAGCAACTCTGAGCATGAAGATGGGTGTTCATACTCTGTTGTCAACAGATCAAATAACTCTTTTTAAGTGTAGTTCACTTCACAAAATGTAGAATTTACCTGATTAGCACCTAATAGATGGAGAACGATGCATAAGTTCGCAATGTCCACGAGCCAAAAGGGTTCATAGAATCCAAAACCAGTAAGGATGTTGCCAGGAGCATTGTCTCCGAAAGCTGCGTAGCCTATGCAACCGAGCGATAGATAGAATGCCGTCGTAATCCCAATTCCACACATCGACGCCTTCTTCATTGTTTTGTTTTCAGGAGGAGGCGATTTCAAGGTGTCCTGCATAATAGTCATGTTTGGATATAACCAACTCTGCATGTGAGTCGCTCATTTCGTCGATATCCTGCATGTACTAGTGGAATGAGACATTAGCAATGTATGGCTAACCTGGATTTCAATTAAGACCTCCGCGAAAGTGTAAGCGAAAGCGATGTTTCCAAGAGCTTGTAGAACATGCCATGTTTTTGTAGATGTAGTTACTCCATTAATACCAGTTCCAGCACCTGCTAAACTCCCTCCAAATTCACCATGAGAAGTCAATTTTACTACAGAAAGGCAAAGTCCAATGAAAGAGTATGCGAATGACATCACGGCTGCTGCCACAGAGAGCCATGTTATCTTCTCTAAGCTTGGGAGCTGAGATAGGAAGATCTCTGATGCCCCAAATACCATCATGAATAGATTTCCAGAAGCATTGCATTTCGCACCGTGTCCGTTTCTATGGAAGCAGTTCGATCGCTTCACTGCCCTGTTTATAAAAAGATACACAGGAGGGTTTTTTGAATGTTGGAAAGAAATTTTTAGAGCTGGGCATCGAGTCGAGTCGGACCCAGTTAGGGCTGACCCGACTCAACCCGGTTTTGAAATAGACCTGACCCAAATCTTAGGTGGACTACACTACAGGGAACAGTGGTGATTGCCAATTAAAAACTTCTTGTGGGTTAGGGAAGTTTTGAATCAAGCTGATATTTGTGTGGCCCCTTCATATATACAAGTCTTTGCGACCTTATCAATAGGTTGGATGGTAAATAAATATTCTAGTGGCCCCAATAAGTTTTTTAATGGTAGGTATTCAGTCACCACTGTTTCATGAGGTGTGGTCCACTTTAGATTCGGATTTACTTCATTTTTGGGATCAAACACTAAAATGAGCTTTCGAAATGGATGGACAGCGTGGATGTAAGTCACATAAATCATAGTGAGCCCCACTGTCAAGGATCCACCGAACCCGCGCTCCTTTCCGAAAGTATCTCTTCAATCGAAGGTGTTGCTGGGTATGGTTCATTGGATTCCGTACATCTTTGGCCCATAGTTTGGTGATCCAAATGATCGATCTGATCGCCCCCAACATGAATGGCCCAGTTTGGAAGATCCTCTCTCCACATCCCATCAGATCAACGGCCCTGATGAAGGCTCGTGTCATGAGATGCAAACCATGGTGCATGAGCACGGAATGTTAGTTGTCCACATTCCACAGTTCATAAAAAAAGGAGGCACTTACATCATACTAGCGGCAGCGGTTATGGTGTAGCCCAGCATCGCTCCCCAAAGATTTGCATACTGTGCAATCCCACACATGAGGACTTCTGTGGGCCCTATATCACATGCATTCAAACATCCATACATTACCAAACAAACATAGAGATACACTGGCACTCAGATATTGTACGCGAACAAATTATGGAATCCACCGTCCATTAGTCATAGGCCCAACATCAGATTGGTTGAATAATCCTAACCGCTGATTCATGGACCCTTGTTGGTTGAGATAGGATCATTGGATATTTTCATTTTTGACCGTCCACCGATCCAATAATGGAATAATCAAACGACAGTGATGTTTTTCTTATAATACATATATAGTGGAACCCACAGTTGAGACAGTTTATTTATTTATCTATTTTTTAACACACGCAGACACACCCACTCACGCCACACGCACCCCACACACGCACACAGTGGGATTTCACCACCGTGGGTACTCGAACCCTTGACCCGGTGTTGAAACTCCGGAGTCTACCACCCGGTAAAGAGTAAGGACACGTATGCAATTACCAAGTGCCCTTGTGTTATTATCATCCATCACGCTCTACTGAGTATCAAAGTTGATATTGTGGCAGAGTATGGCCATCTCTATACCTGCATATCCTCAATCCAAAACGTGAGCCGCATTACGAGGTCGATCAGAACCAAAAAAATTAAAGGAAAAGGGTGATGCTGAATGGTGGGATCAAATGGACAGTTAATATGGAAAATAATTAGCTGTTCAGATTCAACAAACTGATGTCCATTAATTGAAGGTTAGGATTGTTTAATTAATGGGGAACGGTTTGGATTTACCTATAAGTATGCCCAAAATACAGTGGCTGTGTTCATGAAAATGGATGGGCATACTTTGACAGATTTCATTGGTTTTTTCTTATGCATATGAGAACTGATTCAGTGATCGTAGAGGATAGGTGGACACTTTAATAGATTGGTCTGAAATGTCCATTAGGTGTAGCATACATTTGGGTTATCGTGTAGAAATCACACCAACCGGGCAATTCTAAAACATCCAATCAATGGCCATAAAATGGAAGGTCATGATGACTTATTAAAAGGAAATCCAATGAATAATTTGAAATGAATTATGGTTTGCTCATGGGATTCACTTTTATGAGACATGACTTGAAAAATGAATGAATATTGAAAGTAAGTCCTGTTGCCTCTTGGTTTCTAAATTTGGACACGTGTGATAAATTAGCTTCACGGCTCAATTCAACTAAACAACTTTGACCCAAAGCGCCAAATAGATAAATACGTCAAACTCGACCGTATATGATCGATGTTTGAGGTGATTGACTCCTATTTAGCCACTTATAAGCTGTTTAAGATAATTAGGTGATTATCATATGGTACAGTTCGTCCTCTAAAAATGGATTGCATCTTGCCTTATGTACGAAATGACTTTCAGATTCATGGGTAAATGAGAAACAATTACCGTCGACTACAGGGAGCAACTGCAAGGCACATTTCTAAAAGAGAAACCGCTTGTATTGAAATAAGATTCGTCTAGCATATGACTGTAGACTAGGATTACCACTACAGATTACAACTTCTCTTAATGTAGGATTAAGCTATTGTTACACTAAGGAATGTAAAAGATATATTATGCTAAGAAATATAAAGAATAATTAATAGGACTGTTAGGATTGATTTGATTTAGTTGATTTGTTTGATTTAGTTTATATGAGACACTTTGTTTTGTTGAGCTCCTTCGCTATTTGTAGGTTTCTTGAAAATAACATGGCTTTGCTTTATGTGATTTTTATGGTGTGGCCCATGTTTTGCACCCTTAAGTATTCTACACAAGTGACAAGTTGGCAGAAAAAATCCTGCATGTGTTTCACCCACAAATTACACCTTATCATTAGATTCTTAGTAGAAATTAAAGGCCTGTTTTGATTGGTAAAAAACACAAGAAAGGAAATAGTCTCTCATGAAATCTTATTTTCAGAAACCGCGAGATTGGGAATATATTTTCCTTGCTTGTTTACACGATATCTCTTATGAAAATTTGGAATATCTATTTTCAAATTTTTTATTTGCTAATAGATTTTTATTATTGAAAATATATTCTAATATTTATTCTATTATGTTTAGCTAAGCACATCGAGCACAAATGGATCTCTAGAAAATAAACAGATATACATTTGGCATACACAACAAATGTGGGGCACTTGAAATTGAATTGTAGTACATGCGGCACATGTAAAATACTTAAAGATGTATGTATTGTGACACATAGGGCACAAGAGACACTTTAGCACAGTTGGGATGTGAGCACTTGAAGCTAAAGGGTAGCACTTGTGCACATTGGCACATTGACATATGTGGAGCAATTGTAGCATGAATTCCCTACAATCCACATATAGAGGGGCACCCTATAACCTTGCCAGTATAAAGGTATCATGCGTGTGTTTTAGATGTGGGTCCGTAGTGAAAAGTAAAGATTTTTTCATATGAGATGATGATTTTACGTCCCTGTACATTGTGGAGCTCGCATTTGATGCATGCAGATGACATTGTAATGGGATTGTCCAAATCGTGTAACTTGTAATGACAATGCTCATCTTCATGCCATTATAAGGACTATCGATGCAAAGACCTATATATGATGTTGTAATAGCAATTTTCAAATCACATAACTTGTAATGTCATTATCCATCTTCAAAACATCTCAACAGTTACCAAATATGGAAGTTATGAACCAAATAGTAAGTTTGCGCATGTGATATTGTAATGGAATCATTCAAATCATGTAACTTATACTGACTATGTTCATCTTTGTGCCATTATAAGGATTGCCAAATGCGGAATTACATGAATCAAAATGACATGTTGGTGCACGTGACACTGTAATAATAACACCGTCCAAATCATGCAATTTGCAATGGCAATGTCCATTTTGTGTCATTTTAAGGATTGTCAAATGAAGGATTATATGGACCATATAGCACGTTTGGTGCACATGACTTTGTAATGACATTGTCCAAATCACATGGATTATATCATGTTAGGGTTACATTGGCAAATACGACACATATCACATTATCAAAAGTCGATGCTGGTATGAGTTTAACTTTTAAAAACTCATTTTCCTTCCATCATGAGAAAATGAATTTCTTAAGATGAAGTCAGGAAAACTAATTTAATAATTTTTTAACAAAAATAGTTAATAGGAAATTGTGTTTGTCACAAATTCTCTCGAAGAGGGATTTCACAAGCAAAGGAAACTTAATTTTGTTGGAAATGGTAATTCCTTTCCTTTCTATGAATCCAAAGAAGTCCTAGCTATGAATCCAAACAGGTCCTAAGTAATATTAAGCAAGAAAATTTTCTTTTTTCTAATTGTTAATAAAACTATTAATCAATTAAAATTAAAAAATAAGTAGAGAAGATCTGGGCCGTTGAGAATGATACCTAGGTATGATCTAACGGCATCCATGTACGTGTGATTTCTTGTGCCCGTGATTGGATGAGGACACCTGTAGCAATCAGCCAAGAGAGTAGAAGTGTAATAGGTGACCCATGCAAAGCCCATCAGAACAGTGGGCCCCACCACCCAACCCAACTGAGCAACGCTCCATGCCAGTGCCAGCACCCCTGACCCGATTACTGCAGTGACCACATGGGCTGTTGCCGACCACACATTTCCTATATGTGTCACATAATTTAAAAAAAAAATTAGGAAAATCATATTAGTAATTTTGATCACAATTTTAGAGTTTTTCTTATTTCACACAGGAGTAGATCTCTGCCAATCCACATACACACACACATATATATATATAATCCACACACACACATATATATATATATATATATATATATATATATATATATATATATATATATATGGAAAAGGTACAATGCGGTTTTAACGTCCCATGAGGTTGAGTTGTGTGGGCCCCACTATGATGGGTTTCGAACATCTACCCCATCAGTCAGATGCACCATTCCATCGTAGGCCTAGGTCTCAAAAATCAAGTCAATCCGTGACTTGTTGGGCTACACCACATATAGAAGTGGAGAGGGGCCGTGCACCATTAAAACATTCATAACCATTTTTTAGGGTCCACCGAGATGTGGTTTGCAAATCCAGCCCATCCATTATGTGTGTCCCATTTGAATGAGGGTTTAGACCAAGTTTCAGGCGCATGCAAAACTCAGGTGGGCCCCACCAAGTGTTTTTATATGTTTTAACGGTGTCTTCACATATTTTTAGATGGTATGGCTCACCTGAGTTCCGTATACAGCTGATTTTTGGCATATCCCATAATTTAAAGGGGACCCATCAAATGCACGGTGTTGATAGTCGACACGCATCACGGGAGTTTATCTTCAGCCCGAGCGCATTGTACCTTTTCCCATATATATATATATATATATATATATATATATATATATATATATATATATGGGAAAAGGTACAATGCCCTCGAGCGGAAAGCGGTCGTCCGTGAGGTCGAGCTGGGTGGGCCCCACCGTAATGCCTTTCGAACATCAACACCGTCCACCAGATGCACCATTTCATATTGGGCCTGGACGGCCCAAAATTAGGTCAATCTGTAACTCAGGTGGGCCACACCATCTAAAACCATAAGTATACATGCCAAAAAGATATAAAAGCACTGGTGCGACCCATCTGAGTTTTCCATGCACCTTAAACTTGGTCTGAACCCTCATTCAAGTGGGACACACATAATGGATGGGCTGGATTTGCAAAACACATCTCGGTGGGCCCTCAAAAATGGTTATGAATGTTTTAATGGTGCACGGCCCCTCTGCACTTTTGTATGTGGTATGCCCCACTAAAGTCACGGATTGACTTGATTTTGGGCCGTCCAGGTCCACCATGGAATGGTACATCTGGTGGACGGTGTGGATCTTCGAACGACATCACGGTGGGGCCCACACAGTTCAACCTCACGTACGACCGCTTTACGCTCGAGCTCATAGTACATTTTCCATATATATATATATATATATATATATATATATATATATATATATATATAGTCATGCTCCCCTGCGCACCTATGCATGTGTGTGCCTTTGCACACGTGCCATGGGTGTCTAATCTGAACGGTCCATGAGATGCGGAATCCCATGAAACCCCACGTGACAAATTTTCACCCAGATCTAAAATTTTGGTGGGCCATAGCAAAGAGAAATGCAAAACAAGAGAGGAAATTGTTTTCATTTTTCATGGCCCATCAAAGTTTTAGATCAAAGTATAACTTAGGCCCAAGAGATTTCACGAGGTGCTACTTCACATGAACGGTTCAGATTTTGGATACACATCACATATGATGGGTTCTCAGAAAAGTTCTTACGTAGTACGTACATACTTGTTCGCAGGTGAGCGTTTCCATATGTGCGTGTGTGTATATATATATATATATATAGTACTATGAGATCGACCTCATGAGAATTTTCCATGAGGTCGAGTTGTGTGGGCCCTGCCATGATGTCTGTCGAACATTAAACCCATTAGTCAGATACACCATTCAATGGTGGGCCACGGGATTAAAAATCAAGTCAATCCATGACTTGGATGGACCACACCACATGCAACAGCTGAGAGGGGTTACTGTCCCATTAAAACATTCATAATCATTTATTAGGCTCACCTAGATGTGGTTCACAAATCCAGCCCATCCATTGTGTGTGTCCCAATTGGATAAGGGGTCATACCAAGTTTTAGATGCATCCAAAACTCATGTGGTCCCCACCAAGTGATTTTATATGTTTAAGGCTTGTCTTCGCATGGTTTTAGATGGTATGCCCTACCTGAGTACCGTATACGATTGATTTTTGGGATATTCCCTAACCTAAATGGGACCCATCAAGTGCACGGTTTGATGTCCGACACACATCACGGTGGGGCCCACACAATATCTATTAGGAGTTATTTGGAAACTTGGAATTTGAAAGTTACTGAGGAATTCAATTCTAAAGATACTGGAATCCGAATCCTATGAATTTGCAAACCAACTTTTCAAAAATAATTATAAATGACTTAAAATCAGAAATTGAATTAAGGCCATTATTACTATTAACTAAAATGAGATGAACTCTTTTTTGAAGTGGCATCCAAACAGGTCCTTAGAATTTGGTGCATGGCATCTTAATACATACCTTCTCTTTCATGGCTTTCTTCTTCCTTCTCTTGCATTCTCTCTCCTCTTTCATGATCATCTGCTTCCTTTTCTTCCATTCTCTCTCTCTCTCTCTCTCTCTCTCTCTCTCTCTCATATAACACAGGTACCTTATAGGAGGTCTGGAGTCTAGGGAAGGGGCCTACCATGCACGTGGCAACTGTTTGTGATGCTAATCTGCTGGGCCTTCTTGGTTGGGCTATTAGTGCAGAAACCCAATGACTGTGCCATTTTTGAGCACCATAGCTTAATGCGGTATTGGAGCACTGGATCATTTCTCATGGCCGAGTGATGTAATAAATATCCTCGGTTTCTCATGGCCGAGTGATGTAATAAATATCCTCGGTTTCGTGGAAACCGTGAGCGGCTGAATCAGCTTTATTATTGGTCCACGTCACCGTAAATGCCACGTCACCAGTTTTATTAAATATATTTAAAAAATTACATTTCACGGAAAGTATAACGGAAACGGTACACGGTTTCCATTTGGGAATCCGATTGCGTACTGTGTACAGTAGGAGAGTAAACTCAGTTGGGCCCACCTTGTATGTAGGTCGTCTATCCACGCCGTCCATCCGTTTTTCCATCTAATTTAATGGGTTGAGCCCAAAATTGAAGTATATCCAAATATCAAGTGGCTCATACCACAGTGAACAGCCGGGATAATGATTCCCACAGTTGAAACCTTGCTAGGCCCCACAGTGATGTTTATTTGTCATTCAACATGTTCATAAGATCATACCAACATGGATGAAGGGAAAACACAAGTATGAGATTGATCCAAAACTGTTGTAGCCCCCAAGAAAGTTTCAACTGTTAACGTTCAATACAACTGTTTCCTATGGTGTGGTCCATTTGAGCATTGTACATGCTTCATTTTTGGTCTAAGCCCTAAAATTATCCGGTAAAATTGATGGACAGAGGGGATAAAATACATAAACCATGGTGGACCCACACAGAGTTTACTCGGTAGGCTAAGCATAGTGAGTTACTCAATGGGCAATCCGCTTCCTTCCATTTGAGGATTTAGCATACGGATTGAGTAGAAAGACTCGTTACTAAAGTGACATCACCTAGTTATGTGGGTCCCACCATGATGTATGTTTTGTATCCACACCATCCATCCATTTGGAGATATCATTTTAGGGCATGAGCCAAAGAATGAATCAGATCCAAAATTCGAGTGGACCCCACCATAGAAAGCAGTGGAGAGAGTCACGCCCACCATTAAAAACTTCTAAGGGTCACAAAAGTTTTCGATCAAGCTGATATTTGTGTTTTCTCTTCTTTAATGTTTGTGTTAACTTAAGGTCCACCATGATTTTTATTTAAGTTTCCATTTGGGGATTTAGCGCACAAGTTGAGTAGCGAGACTCGCTACTAAAGGGACGTCTCCTAGTTATGTAGGTCCCACCATGATATATGTTTTGTATCTATATCGTCCATCCATTTGTAGAGATCAATTTAAGTCATGAGCCAAAGAATGAATCAGATCCAAAACTCAAGTGGACCCCACCACAGAAAACGATGAAGAGAGTACGCTCACCATTAAAAACTTCTAAGGGCCACAAAAGTTTTCGATCAAGCTGATATTTGTATTTCCGCTTCTTTAATGTCTGTGTTAACTTATGAAGAGGTTGGATCTCAAATGAAAATCATGGTGGACCTTAGGAAGGCTTCAACAATTGACGTCACTCTCCTCACTATTTTCTGTGGTGGGGTCCACTCCAGCTTTGGACCTGCCTCATTCTTTAGATCATGCCCTAAAATGATCTCTTCAAATGGATGGACAATGTGGACACAACACATACATCATAGTGGGCCCCACAGAACTTGGTGGCATCACTTCAGTAGCTAGCTACTCAACCTCATGTCGGTAGCTAATCCGCCTCCGATTTCTTTCTTCTAAAATTTAATTAGGCCATGTCATCTCACGATAATTTTACAAGATTAAAAAATATATATATTTATAAATTTTTTTATTTTTTTTGAGTTAGCTTGTTAGTACACACTTTACAAAATTTGCTTGATTAACAAGGAATATTAGCTGCGACCTAGGATGAGTGATGTCCGTAGGATCCTCACCGTGGGCCCACCTTGATCTATGCGTTGTATATCTACTCCATCCATCCATTTTCTCATATTATTTTAAGACTCGACCCAAATCGGTACTTGTGTTCGGGTCAGATTCAGTCAGAATTAGTCCAGGCCAGACCCGGGCTCGGATCGGGTTAGGCATGCTGGACTCGATACCGAGTCGGGTCAAGTTCGGGTCAAGCCTATTTCAAAACCGAATCGAGTCGGGTCAGCCCTAACTCGGTTTGAATCGACTCGATGCCTACCTCTAACCATGATGGTTGTTATTTTATCCACACTGTTTATCCATTTTGCTCACTTACATCAGGGCATGAGTCTAAAAATAGATAGATCGATATCTCAAGTGGGCCACACCATAAGAAAAGTAGTGATTGAACGCATACCATTATAAACTTCGTAAAGCCCAATGTAATGTTTATTTTCCATCCAACCAACTGATAACGTCACAAAGACATGAATGAAAAGAAAATACAAATATCAGCTTGATCTAAAACTTTCGTAGCCCCCAATAAGTTTTTAATCTTCTAGTCATCTATGTTTCTTGTGGTGTGGTCAACCTGATATTTGGATCTTACTCAATTTTGTGCTCATGAACTACAATGATCTCTAAAAATGGATGGACGGAGTGGATAAAATACATATATCATGGTGGAGCCAATTAGAGTTTTTCCAATAATACATAGTACTGCAGTTGGTGGTATATGCTACCGGTGTCCCCTTTGTGAAAACCACTTGTATGAGCAAATACTCAGTGGTTCGGGTGGGCCATACTATGATGTTTTTTGAAAAATCAACCTGGAGCACAAGGTGCCTCATGCCATTTTAAACCACAGGCTGAAAAAAATCAGTTCTATTTATAATTCAGGCTGACCACATGATTGTAAACAGTGTATAAACAATTATCGCCTTCCAAATTGTTTCCATTAGTCTGGCCTAAGTGATTCATGTATCGGTATGATTTTTGGTAAAATATATATATTTTTTAATAATCCAGTTGTTGAAGTGGAATTTGATGTAAGTATAATGTTTGACCTTTTAAAATAAAGGGTGGACATCTATCTCTCAATTATTTCTTTTAGTGCATATCTCTAGGCTCAATATGGGACTTAATGGCCAATGGTTATAGTGGGTATTCTATAAACATTACAGTGGGCCCTGAAAAAATCAAGAGTCACGCCACATACAAATATATATATATATATATATATATATATATATATATATATATATATAAAACTCTCTTTACAATTTGAAAAGTATGAGGGATTGAATTTTTGGCGAGGGTTCACCATGATATGTATGCAAAATCCATTCTGACAATTAAATACGTAATCATTTAAGCCTGAATCCCAAAAAATTAGGTTAACACATGATTTATGTGAGCCACACCAAAGAAAATATTTGGAAAAGAGACATTGAATTTTTGGCGAGAGTTCACCATGATATGTATGCAGAATCCATTCTGACAATTAAATACGTAATCATTTAAGCCTGAATCCCAAAAAATTAGGTTAACACATGATTTATGTGAGCCACACCAAAGAAAATATTTGGAAAAGAGACATCCACCCTTAAAATTTATAAGACCCACCATGATGATTATATAAAATGGACACATTAGTTTATCTAATGGAATCCCATCATTTTGTTTAACGGAACCCTATCACTTTGTCAAATGAACTCGTCACTTTGTCTATTGAAACCCTGTCATTTTATTTGACAAGCCGCTACTTTATCTAGTGAAATCATGTCACTTTGCACAGTAACATCGTCACTTTGTCTAGTAGAACCAAGTCGCTTTATTCGAAAACTCGTCATTTTATTAAGCAAAGCCCTATCAATTTGTCTGGCAACCCCATTACTTTATTTAGTGGAACATCGTCACTTTATCTAGTGGAACCCTATTACTCTGTCCAATAATCACGTCACTTTGTCTAGAAGAATGTTGTTACTTTGTCTAGCACCCCTTTCACTTTATCTAGTGAAATCCCGTCACTTTGTCTAGCAACCTCATCACTCTCTGTCTAGTAGAACCCCGTCACTTGATATTGTCCTACTATATAGTCTCTTTGTCTAGTAGAACCTCATCACTTTATCTAGTGAACCTCGTCACTTCGTCCAAAAGCCTCGTCACTTTGTCCAGCAACTTCATCACTTTGTTTAGTGGAACTCAGTCACTGTCTTCCAGCCTCGTCACTTCGTTTAGTGGAACCGGGTCACTTTGTCCGACAACCCATCACTTTTTCCAACAATCTGTAACTTTGTTTAATGGAACCTTATTTGCTTTGTCTCGTTTAACCTTATTACTTTGTTTAGTGGAATCATGTTACTTTGTCGAGCAACCTCGTCACTGTGTTTAGTATAACTCTGTCACTTCGTCTAATAACCCCATCACTTTGTCCAATGAACCCCATCACTTTGTTTAATGACTAAGAAAAAATTATCGGCAATGAATGGTTTAAATTGTCGGTGGCCCCACATGATTTAAGGCTCACGTTGAATTGTGCCCTATATAATGTAGGGTCCACATCAAAGGTTGCCCTCACATGAATAAAGGTTGGGGCTCCAAATCATGGACGTTGTATTGCTAACTAGTATAATGTGCCGAGTAAACTCTGCGGGGGAAGTAGATTATATCTTGCCCCCACATATACCATATTCCCTCGAGGCAGGGGCTATATTGGGCCCACCGTAATGTATGGGTTTTATCCATACTGCCCATCCAATTTTTTTCAAATCATTTTAGGGTTTTAGTCCAAAAATAAGTAGATCTCACTAGAAGAAGTAGTAGTGATAATGACAATCATTATCACCACTACTTCTAGTGTGGCCCAAGGAGTTTGGAACAAGAAGAAAGAAGAGAGAGAGAGAGAGAGAGAGAGAGAGAGAGAGAGAGGAGGAGGAGGAGAGGAGAGAATATGAAAGGGATTTCGAGTCTACCAAGTCGACTCAACCATCCATTTTGGCGCCGAATTTCTAGCATTGTTATTAGATTTTTAGGCCAAAGCATTTTAATCTAGAAGAGAAAGGAAGAAAAATGAAGAAGGAGAGATGTCAATCTTAAAGTGCTAACATCCAACTCTAACAACATTGAGAGATAATTCAACTCTAAGGTGAGGATCACCCTTCAAGCTTTCCTACATCTAGATAGCTATATTTGTTTATTTATCTTCGTTCATTACCTCATTAATTGCTTAATATGGTTGATTTCTCTTATTGATTTTGATTCTTTATAAATGATTGATGGATTGGATTTAAATTCAAATATTTGAACATGTGATGAAATTAATACCTCTATTGTGGTTTTAAATGAACGCTTTAGATATGCATGTGCTATCGATATTATACGTAATCTAATTTGTCAAAGTAACAGGGTTTCATTAGACAATGACGATATTCCACCAAATAAAGTGATGGGGTTGCCAGACAGATTAATAGGATTTTGCTTGATAAAATGATGAGTTTTCAAATAAAGTGACTTGGTTCCACTAGACAAAGTGAGGATGTTATTCCATAATGTGACAAGATGTCACTAGATAAAGTGGCGGCTTGTCAAATAAAATGACGGGATTTCGATAGACAAAGTGATGGGTTCATTTGACAAAGTGATAAGGTTTCATTAGACAAAATGATAGGGTTTCATTAGATAAATTAATGTGTCCATTTTATATAATCATCATGGTATGTCTTATAAGTTTCAAGGATGGATGTCTCTCTTCAAAATATTTTCTTTGGTGTGGCTCACATGAATCTTATGTTAACCGATTTTATTTTTTTTTATTCGAGCCAAAATGAGTACACGTGTTAACCTAGATCAAGGTGGGCCCATGGTGAGGATTTTACGGACATCACTTATCCTGGATCGCAGCTAATATTCCTTGCTAATCATGTAGATCTTAGCTACTTAGCTACTGACATGAGGTTGAGTAGCTAGACTCGCTACTGAAGTAATGTCACCAAGTTATGTGGGGCCCACCATGATGTATGTGTTGTATCCACAATGTCCATCCATTTGGAGAGATCATTTTAGGACATGATCAAAAGAATGAGGCAGATCCAAAGCTAGAGTGGACCCCGCCACAGAAAATAGTGAGGAGAGTGACATCCACCGTTGAAGCCTTCTTAAGGTCCACTGTCATTTTTATTGGAGATACAACCTGTTCATAAGTTAACACAGATATTAGAGAAGGGAAACACAAATATAAGCTTGATTGAAAACATTTGTGACCCTTGGAAGTTTTTAATGGTGGGCATGACTCTCTCCACTGCTTTCTATGGTGGGGTCCACTCGAGTTTTGGATCTAATTCATTCTTTGGCTCGTGCCCCAAAATGATCTCTCCAAATGGATGGACAGGGTGGATACAAAACATATATCATGGTGGGACCCACATAACTAAGTGACATCACTTTAGTAGCATGTCTCCCTACTCAACCCGTGTGCTGAATCCCGAGATGGAAGGAAGCGGACTACTTAGTGAATAATTTAGCGTACTGAGTAAACTTTGTGGGGTGCATCATCATGATTTATGTATTTTATCTGGTTTGTCCATCAATTTTAAGAGATAATTTTAGGGCTTGAGACAAAAAAATGAAGCATATACAATGTTCAAATGGACCACACCATAGGAAACAGTTGAATTGAACGTTTACCGTTGAAACTTTCATGGGTGCTACAAAAGTTTTGGATCAATCTTATATTTGTGTTTTCCCTTCATCCATGTCTTTATGATCTTATGAACAGGTTGGATGACAAATAAACATCACCGTGGGGCCTAGCAAGGTTTCAACGGTGGAAATAATTATCCCCACTGTTTACTGTGGTATGATCCACTTGGTATTTGGATATACTTCAATTTTGGGCTCAAACCCTTAAATTAAATAGAAAAACGGATGGAAGGCGTGGATAGACCACATACATACAAGGTGGGCCCAACTGAGTTTACTCGGCACAATAAGAGCGATCTTTGTACACTGCAGATTTAACGATTTCCAAATGGAAATCGTCTAGGCTTTACGTGAAATGTAGTCATTTTAATATATTTAATAAAACTGGTGACGTGGCACCTACAGTGATGTGGACCAATAATAAAGTTGGATTCAGCCACTCACCGTTTCCGCACCGGACGCGGATTGCGTCCTACCCCCGCCCTGACGGTAATCCGTCCGGGGAGGGCTCTGTGGGGCCCACAATGATGTGAGTGTTTTATCCACGCCGTTCAACGTTGTTTTCAGATAATTTTAATATGTGAACCAAAAAATGAGGCGGGTCCAAGGCTTAAGTGGACCACACCAAAGGAATCTACACTGATAATGACACCCACTGTTGAAACCTTTCTAAGGGCCAACGTGATGTTTTTTTTTTACCATACAACCTATTCGTAAGGTCATATAGACGTGGATGAAGTAAAAACACAAATATCAGCTTCATCCGAAACTTCTCCAGCTCATTAGAAGTTTTTTATGGTGGACGTTCAATCCTCACTTTCTGGTCCACTTAAGCCTTGGACCAACCTCATTTTTTGGTTCACATATTAAAATTATCTGAAAACAGTGTTGAAAGGCGTGGATAAAACACTCACATCACTATGAGCCTCACAGAGCTCTGCCCGAACAGATTACCGTATCGGCGGGGGTAGGACGCAATCCGCGTCCTTCCACACCTAGTAAAGTGGGGACGCAGATTGCGTCCTACTCCCGCCCGAACAGTAATCCGTACCGGCAGGGCTCTGTGGAGCCCACCGTGATGTAACTGTTTTATCCCGCCGTCCAATGATTTTTTCAGAAAATTTTAATATGTGAACCAAAAAATGAGGCACGTCCAAGACTTGAGTGGACCACACCAAAGGAACCTGCACTGATATGACACCCACCGCTGAAACCTTTCTAAGGGCCCACGTGATGTTTTTTTACCATAAAACCTATTCATAAGGTCATGTAGACGTAAATGACGTGAAAACACAAATATCAGCTTAATTTGAAACTTCTCTAGCTCCTAAGAAGCTTTTAATGGTGGACGTTCAATCCCTACTTTTACTTTGTGGTCCACTCAAGCCTTTGACTTACCTCAATTTTTGGTTCACATGTTAAAATTCTTCTGAAAAATTCGTTGGACGACGGCGTAAAACAGTTACATCAAGGTGGGCTCCAGAGAGCCCTGCCGGGGGTAGGACGCAATCCGCATCCGTAAAGTGGGGCAGAGTCCGGAAACGGAAAGTTACTGATTCCAACGCTTGTTAGTGGGGTAGCCTTGGAAGAACGCGGATTTCCTGCGAAGAGACTTTTGCAGGAAGTAGATGCGCTGAAAACCTAGGTGGGCCCATTGTAACGTTATTTTGAGAAATCCACCTCGTTCATACGTTATATGAGTTCATGTTAGGATATGACGCTGAAAATGAACTGGATCCAATACCGAGTGTGTCGGAAAACGTGGGGATTGAACGTGCACAGTTGAAATATTCATACAGCCATAGAAGTTCTGAATCATATTAATATTCGTGTTTTCAATTCATCCAGTATTAACGACGTTACGAACTGTATAGATGGCATGTAAACAACACAGTCGACCTTAGGAAGGTTTCAATGGTTGAGATTTCCCTGACACCTTTTCTTCTAGTACGGCCCACATGAGTCTTTGATCCTGCCAGCTTTTGATATTTTATCTTAAAATGGATGGGCGGGTGGATTTCTAACAAACATTATTGTGGGGCCTAGTGCAGAAACTTCGTGACAAAGGCTTCCGCGGGAAATCCGCGTCCGCTGCACCGTTGGAGTTTGTTATGTCTGTGTCACGACGTAGATTGCGAGGATGTGTGACCCCATGCAGAGATGGTGTGGCAAAAGTAACCGTCATTATCTGGTTGATGCTAGAGTCCATAACTAAAAGGTGGATACTCATCTCCATGGATGCGGATTGGCTGGTGTACCACACACCAGCTGTATAACTGGTGCATTGAGGTCAGCAAGGTCCGTAGGTCCTATCATGAGGTATGTGTTATATCTAAACTCGCCATCCATTGGGTGGCTCGTCTTAAGGCTTCAGCCGAAAAATAAGATAGATCTAAAGATCAAGTGGACCACACTACAAAAATTAGTGGGGATTGAACGTCTACCATTAAAATCCTTTTGGGGGTCACAAAAGTTTCGGATTAATATGAAATTTGTTTTTCCTCTTCATCCATGTATTTGTGACCTTATTAACAGATTTGATGGAAAATAAACGTTATAGTGGGCCCTACAAATTTTTTAACGGTGAAAATCATTATCTTCGCTGCTATTTGTGGTGTCGCCCATTTGAAATTTGGATATGATTAATTTTTTATCTAATGCTCCAAATTGATCTCGAAAAATGGATGAACGGTGTGGATATAATAAATACATTATTGTGGGGCCCATATAACTTTGATCTCCTTTGAACGGAAACGGATTGGCTACTCCCCCTTCCACCCGCCATTGGCTGTGGTCGATGCTATGTGGGCCCCACCATGATGTATGTGTTTCATCCATGCCATCCATCTATTTTTATAGATCATTTTATGAATGAGAGAAAAAATGAGATATATCTCAATCGCAAGTGGACCACATTAAAGGAAAATGTGTTGAATGAACGTTGACCATTAAAAACGTTTTGGGGCTATAAAAGTTTTGGATCAAGCTGATATTTATTTTTTTCCCTTCATCTGGGTCTTTATGTCCTAATCAACGGATTTGATGTCAAATAAACAGTACAGTGGGCCTTAGGAGGATTTTAGTTGTGGATATCCAATCATTATTGTTTTCCTGTGGTGTGGTCTACCTAAAATTTATATCCCTATCATTTTTTGTATCAATCTCTAAAATGATATTTAAAAATGGATGAACGGAATGGATGAAACACATACATCATAGTGGGGCCCACAGAGCACCGACCACCTGCCCCGGGGGCTGGTGTCAGGGGGAGTAGCGAATCCGTCTCCCCTTTGAACCGTTCGTACAACTCGGAGCTGGAGGAGCGTCGACGCTCGTCCTCGCACGACACGTATCTACACCAGCTATATAGCTGGTGTGTGGTACACCAGCCAATCTGCTTCCCAGTTCCATCTCCATCCTACAATTAGCAATATCTGTTGATCAAGACCATCCAATTTATGGCCACCTTGGAACTGATCAGACTGCAGTATCATAGCCAATGCACTCATTGACTTCTATCTGTTGAATGCAGGGAAAAGAGTAGGGCCGTTAGGCCCTGTCCTTTCCCAGCCCTACACCGGCCCATTGCCACCACTGGTTGAATGCAAATCATGATCAAAATTCTCATTCAAAACCATCATTTAAAGTCCAATGATAACATTGGACTATGAATAAAGTGCCATCTAAGCATCGAGCGTGTCATTTGCACGGCTCAGATCTTCCCTTACATCTAGTACGGACAAATTTCTACCTTACATTTTTTGTGCTTACAAATGAACACTAAAACCAGGCCACTAAATAGGCAATTTAGACTACGTACCAATGGAGTATTTCTTCTGCAACTTTTGTAGATGAGAATTTTGTGCAGTTAGCTGTTAGTGGGCCCACCTTGGAGTGTGTATGGCATCCGACTGATTCAGTAGGATTGACCTACCATACAAATGGGACAACCTAAAAATTAGGTGGATCCGATCATCAAGTGGACCACACCATATAAAAATACGGTGGCCAGAAGGAGATCGAACCGTTCAAACCCACGAACGAGTTGAAGAATGGGACCATCATTGCCACCATAGTCGTGAATGTGACTAGAACCACTCGTAGAAGTTGACAGAGCGTGAACTAATAAGCAGTAGGCTTGGGAAACGTGGACCGTAACGTGTATAGACTGAAAGAAGCGGGCCGTGCCATTTCGCCAGTAGTCACTTGTTGGTCTCGAATCTGGCTATGCGGAACATGTGCTGAGGCTTGTCGGCGTGTTAAAACTCATGGGGTCTAATTCAAATCATGACCACCGACCCCTAATGTATGGGAAGGGTGATGTTCGGTCGTGGGTCCACCATTCATCTACTTAGCCAACTATCACGTCGTTTGTTTCACTTAGGTGATCAGTAAAGGTAATAGTTCATCCTCCAAATGAGCTCTTTTTTATCTTGAAAATTGATGAACTTTCGAAAGTTTATTAGTTGAATGAAAAAAAGTAGAAAATATGCGATGATTGAAAATTGAAGAACTTTCAAAAGTTTAATAGTTGAATGAAAAAAAGTGTAGAAAATGGGATGACGAAAAATTGTACATGACTTACAACTATAGCGGGATCAACGGCTGGCTGAGAGCAACAGATGCTTCAATGAATAGCATGCTGATGAGCGAGGCAATAGCAATGTAGGGAATTACAACTATGGTCGGCTCAACATATGAACATAGGTGTACGGGTTCTAGGCTAAGGTCCTCCTTCAGATTCTGTTCGCAAATGTAGATAAAATGGAATTACAGCTAGCTATTGCCTACAATTAAAAATCGGTTCGGCATAAGCACATGGACTGATTGTAACTACACTTATCCTAAGGGTCCGCTGCTTATAAATATTACTGGATGTGTAAACCTAGATACATAGCATTGCACTGGATAGAAGCTTTGACAGACTAGTTTATTATTCACGTGTGGGAGTTATTTGACGGGCCTCTTTTGTGTATATGTTTCTCTTATTTATAGTATTTTAGAAATGATATGAGAACAACCGTTTGTCTATGTGGCGCCTTTATGTGTAACTAGCTGGAGAAAGAGCGATTATATTTTATTAACCACGATCTTATCTTCGTTGTATGCTTATAACGTGCTTTGGGGTTAATGTGGCTGAAACAACTGCTTGTCTTTATTATGAGAAAACTAAAATACCAAAAACACCCTTGAAAAGATGAGCTAATCTCTCCAATGCATGCTTCTCAAATATCTTATGTGCCACATGGCTAAATTTGCTCTGTTTATCTCATCCATATGGATTTTGGTACAAACAACACTTCTCATAGGAGGTGACAGTTGGTTGTGTGAATACGTAATACATGTTTGAAGTTCATTGTACATTGAGTACACATTAATCCAATTGCAGTGGACCATAATACATTTTGGAGAACTTATCTCCTACAACTGCATGCACAATAACTTGTCATGCATTACACAAAAACTCAAACTAAACTCAAAACCTAGTTGAGCCAACTCGGCTCAAAAACTCGCCTGAGTTTTTCTCCATTTTTTCAATATTATTAAATATTTATAAGTATAAATAATGTCAAGAAGTGTAAAGTTGTTATTTATCATTTTTTTTCTCCTACTCTCATTGAGTCAGGTTTTTCTCTGGTTTTGATCAAGTCAGGGCCAGTTTGAGTTTTTTCTCTGGCCTTGGTAAAATATAGTTAAGTCGAGTCCATTTTTTCCACCAACAAGCATAAGGCATTGATGTAGAGTGGGTCACGGACAATTTCATGGCCAAGATGGATCAGAAAAGGCTCGGTCGACGACATAAGTGATCCGGACCGTCGGACCTTAAATCGGGCGTATCTCGCAATCCGAAATGAATTATCGGACGTAAAATATATGATTTTGGAGTAGAACAAGTTACTTTAGCCACCCAACCCCGGGTTGCATAAGCCAGATTTGTGTAATACCACCAGATCGACGGTCGTTTTCCTATTTTAATTTCGTTTTTACTATAAATAGTAAGTTTTAGTTTGATTATAACTTTTCATTCGTTGGGCTTTAGGAGTTGCGCACAACGCGAGAAGTGCTTAGAATAATTAGGAGAACAACTTGGTGAAGCTAAATAGGACACTTACTATTTTTGGTCGAAAACCTTGCGCACTAGTAGACATCACGACCGTCTATAAATAGTAAGTTTACTATTTATAGCAAGTTACGAATTCTAGGAGTTTTAGTTATAGTTTTATTCTGATTTCTCTCCCATTGCTTGGTATCCCTATTTAAAGGGTTGTGAACTCATTTAATTCATTCATCAATCAAGTTACGAATTTATTAGAATTTATCTCTATTTTCTTGCTTTCTTTCCTTGTGGATTCGAGAAGTCTCTATAAGGAGTCCAGAGAAGCTCCGTGGATTCGGAGTAGTTATCAAGACGGTGATCGACCTCATCACGCTCATCCCTTCATCATGCATCCATACCATGCAAACTGTAGGACCCACTGAAGATCGCCTGTCATGATATAATTTGTGTGTGTGTATATGATGCATCTAGGCTAGGTGAGTCGGGGAAGTTCCAAACCAGGCCCATTCAATAATTGGGTCTAGATTTTAGGTTGGGTCTTAGTCCAACCAAGCTGGATCTAGGTCAAGCATGGGTTAGGTCTCGGATAGGTGGATTCAAACTCTTAATTTCTAATTCTCCACTTATCATAAACTTCTAATTAGCAATCACACAATTATGGCCATGTATTAGATATTTTCAAGTGTAATCTATCCAATTTATCTATTATCCTGCTTGCCTATTGGATGGTTAAAATTATTGGATCAAGGTGTTGCAAGTCATGATGGTCAATCGATTGTGGGAACTTTATGATGAATGTTCTTGATTAGTTAATGGACATTTTCTAATACAATTAATCTGGAACATCTATTTCCTAGCATATGGTCAGAATAGTTTCTTGAGAGATTGAGCCAATCAAACTGTGGTCCAACTCAATGATTGATCCTTTTCTTGTACACGAACTGTCCATTTCATGTCATTTTGAACCAAATTAGATTGAATAAGTGCAACAAAATGCCCTAAATCAAGGGATTTTAAAGATGGGTTAGTCTAAGGTGGGCTTGTTTTGGACAACTTTAAGAGGTTCCAGATCTAACATATTTGATGATGGTTCAGTATTTTTTCTGATCTTCGTTCTTGACAAGCTGATTCGACCCATTTGCAAACTTGAAAGTTCTATTTGCCATGTATCAACACATCTCTCGCACCTATGACATGGTGTCATGTGAGTCTAAATAACCATGCATGTATGTATGGGCATGCATGCATGTGGGGGTGCTTGTAACATGCAGATGTGTTGAATATACTACTACATTAAATAATTTAAATAAAAAATATACCCCTTTACCTACAACCAGGAATTATTATCCTAGACTTACTCCTATTGATCTGCAATTCAAAGAATGCGGATAATTTATACAATGTACATATAGCGGTGGATCAATTTATAAATGGAACATTGATGGTATGTCTGAATACCAGATTCTCAACTAAGCTCATGAAATGACTATGGTAGCCTCTGCCTATAAAACCAAATCAGGTAATGACGATTTTACTACTGCCCAGCTCCTTATACTCGGATTTACTGGTCAGCTTAAAGGTTGGTGGGATAACTACCTATTAGCCTGATATTTGTGTTTTCCCTTCATGCAGGTGGGAATCACCTCATGAACTGTGGAAAACACAAATATCAGCCAAATCCAAAACTTTTATGGCCCCCAATAAGGTTTCAATGGTGGACAATCAATCCCCAGTGTTCCTTGTGGTGTGGCCCACTCAAGTTATAAATCTCTCTCATGTTCGTGACCATGTCGTAAAATGAGTTGGCAAAACTGATAGATAACATGCATACAACACCAACATCATCGTGGGGCCCACAATGCTTGGGGATTCAAGAATCCCCTATAACCCCCGCTTGCAAGCAATCCGTATCCGCCATGAATAAGTCTGTTCCTTGCATGTCAATCAAATGAATTCCAATCCACTAATTGACAAACATCCATACCTAAAATTAAAAATCAACTGACGATCCTAATTAGGAGACCCACTAAAAAAAAATCCAATCAATCAAAATCACACCTGAAATTGGATCTTCTAATACTAATAAGAAATAAATACAA
This sequence comes from Magnolia changhungtana, assembly GCA_030180095.1. Classification (NCBI taxonomy): domain Eukaryota; kingdom Viridiplantae; phylum Streptophyta; class Magnoliopsida; order Magnoliales; family Magnoliaceae; genus Magnolia; species Magnolia changhungtana. Next base: position 11,874,956 of record JASAUF010000662.1, read on the forward strand.
TCCAAACTCTCATACAGTCATACCCGAGTCCCAGTGATGCAGTACACCAAATGTGGGAACTCCGTCCGTACCAATCCTAGCGAATCACGTGCTACATCGAAGCTGCAGCATCAAATTACATACACAACTGATGTAGAGCAGGTCGCGGACAGTTTCATGGCCAAGATGGATCAGAAAAGGCCCGGTCGACGACAGAAGTGATCCGGACCGTCGGACCTTAGATCGGGCGTATTTCGCAATCCGGAATGAGTTACCTAACGTAAAATATATGATTTTGGGGTAGAACGAGCTACTTTAGCCAACCAATCCAGCTATGCCAGGTTGCGATGCCTGAAATTGTGAAAAACCCATGGATCGGTGGTCGTTTCCCTGCTTTAATTTCGTTTTTACTATAAATAGTAAGTTTTAGTTTGATTATAACTCTTCATTCGTCGGGCTTCAGGAGTTGCGCCCAATGTGAAAAGAGCTTAGAATAATTAGGAGAACGGTTTGGTGAAGCCAAATAGGAGACTTACTATTTTTGGCCAAAAACCTTGCGCGCTAGTAGACATCACGACCGTCTATAAATAGTAAGTTTATTATTTATAGTAAGTCGTGATTTCTAGGAGTTTTAGTTGTAGTTTGATTCTGATTTCTTTCCCATTGCTTGGTACCCCTATTTAAAGGGTTGTGAACTCATTTTTAGGGATCAATTAATCAATTTCGAATTTCTTAGAATTTATTTCTATTTTTCTGCTTTCTTTCCTCGTGGATTCAAGAAGTCTCTGTGAGAAGTCCAGAGAAGCTCCGTGGATTCGGAGTAGTTATCCTCATCACGTTCATCCCTGCGTCAACAACAAAAGGCGAAATTAAAAAAAAAATCAATGAAATGGCAGGAAGGTAAATATTCAAAAAGAGAATGAGAAAATTCTACCTTAAGCACGGCCACCCGATATGGAAGCCATGGAGAGAATTGTAAGCCAAAGGATCGCATTGAAGCTCTTCACCCTCTTCTAATTTTTCTACGATCGGTTGTCATACCTATCTCACCAAAATTTTCAATAAAAATAAAGGACCTGAAATGGTAAAACCAGAAATAAAAAAGGAAGATATGGGCTTTTTTGAAAGTTGTATACCTTAGCAGGGTTGGAGGGACCTTCTTCCGTCTTTGGGGCCTGTACAAAACAAGATGGGTAAGGAATAACAAAGACAAAAATAAGGGCGTAAGAGGGGCAAATGAGGAAAGTGAGTGTAGGTGGTCACGACTCGTCCTTCGACCAGTCCTAGAACTACGACTCAAACTCCAGCAACCAATTCTGGTTTTCTACGACCAGTCCTGGGTCAGCTTCGACCGGTCCTAGGTGGTCTACGACCAGTCGTAGAATCCTAAGACCAGTCATATAACTGTTTTTCAGATCACGCTTAAATTTTCAAAATGTCGTTGGAGCTACGACCAGTCGAAGGGTTCCTAAGACCAGTCGTAGACGCGATCTTTACTTCTATAAATTGAACACGAATTTCAGAGTTTCATATCGATTAATTTGAGAAAATTCAAGCCTCCGCTCTGAGATAAGTTGTGTTCATTTTAAGCAATGTTGTGCATATTTAATATTGTTTTGTTAGCTTTTCTTATTTGATTTTATTCCTATATTCCAATCCTATTTGAAAAAGAGGAATTGGTGCATTCCTTCTTCATTGGAATCAAAATCAAATAGAGCTATGCCCAATTTGGTTTAATTTAAAATCAATTAGAACCTAGAACCATTTCTTAAGTGAGTATTGGACATTGAATGTTATTCGAACTTCTACTTTGATTGGTTCTACCGGGCTACTACAAAAGGAGAAATCTAGGTATTTTACATTTATTGTAAATTCATTATTTTGATTTTGTTTGAGATTCGCCAGAAAAATCTCATTGTGTTGGTTATTTGAGGAGAGCCAGAAAACTCAGAAAGTATGGGTTTTTGGATTGTGTAAGCCCAAGTTAAAAAGACACAATTGTGAAGGTTTTAGGTGAACCTGTAAAACCTGTTTGATAGTGAATGCTAATATCCCCTGTGTGAGGATATTGGAGTGGAGTAGCAAGTTGTGTGGCTGTTGTTTAACAGTTGGTGAACACACAGGCGAACCACTATATATCGGTGTGTTTTGTGATTTGAATGCTCTTTTAATTTTCATATCTTTAATCATTCAGATTTGTGGAATGTATATGTGGATATGAATGTTGTAATATTTACATTTCAAGCAAAGTGGGGAATGTTGTAATAGTTTATAATTTATTTCTTGTTATTTCCTTTATTTACTTTCTGTTTGAGTTTTGATATTCAATTTGTTCTAGTAAAGTTGTCCTGCCATAAACCCTTAGTTTTTATGGTGCAAAGGTTGTCCTTAGAACAACATTAGTATCAAGCTCTTTATTTAAGATTGCTTTACATTTTAGTTATTTGATTTACTTAAAGTACTGTTCTTTATTTTTTAAGGCTATCGTACTTCTATTTCGCTGTTAAGTTTTATTTTGGCACAGTCCTATTCACACCCCCCCCCGCTTAGGACATATAGCTTGACATTTTCAAGTGGTATTAAAGCCTAATAGCTCGTTTTTTAATTCTTTATTCTTGGATTTATTTCTTGAGCTAACGATCTAAGTTATAATTAAGATGTCAAATTTTGATAGCCTTTCAGTCACTAGGCCTCCCCTCTTTGATGGCTCCAACTATGCCTATTGGAAAGCCAGGATGAGGATTTTTCTCAAATCAATAGATGAGAACGTGTGGCTTGCTACAGTGATTGAATTGAACCCTCCTACCACTGAAGTGACTGGTATCGATGGTTCAAAATCAATGAGAGTAACACCATTTTTTTCATGGACCACTCTTCAGAAAAGTGAGAGTAGTGCCAATGCAAAAGTACTAAATGCAACCACTTGCGCACTATCACCGGATGAGTTTAAAAGAATCATATTTTGTGATACTGCAAAGCAAACTTGGGATATATTAGAAATGACACACGAAGGTACTTCAATTGTCAAAAAATTTAAAGTCCAACTCCTCACAACCAAATTTGAAGAAATTCATATGGAGGAAAATGAAATGTTTATGGACTTCTACACTAGATTAAATGACATTGTAAACTCTATGTGGGGTATTGGCAATAAAATCCCAGAAAGTAAAGTGTGTGCAAAGATACTACGCTCACCACTTGAACGGTTCAATTCTAAGGTAACCGCGATCCAGGAACTACGTGATACGGACAATATGAAGGTAGAAGAGTTGGTTGGGTCTTTACAAACTTATGAATTAAATTTTAAAGCTCCTAAAGGTAAATCTATTGCGCCTAAATCTTCAAAATTTATTTCTTAAGATTCTGATTTAGAAAATTCTGAAGATGATATGGCCCTTCTTGCAAAAAAGTTTTACAAGATTTTCAAAAGTAAAAAGAGGGTTGATTTTCAAAAATCAAATGATGAGAAACGTTCTAAACCAAAATCTAAAACTTGAAAATCTTTGAAAGATAGTCAGTGTTACAACTGCCAAGAATATGGGAATCTAGCAAACAAGTGTCTTAAAAATGACAAACCTAAAAAGAGATGAATGTTGGCTACTTGGGATGAATCTTTTGGCACTGAAGTCTCTTCTGAATCGAAAGATTCTGAAAATGAGTCGGGCAATGAAGTTAAGGACCTTATGACTCTAGCCAAGTTCACTTTTTCAGATCATGATGATTCAACTAGTGAAGAAAATCTGAATAGTGATTATGAAAATGAAGAAGATCTTCAAGATGCTTATAATGCCCTATACAAGGAAAGTTGTAAAATTTTCGTAAAACTAAAACTTCAAAAAGAAATGTTTTTAAAACTTAAAGAAAATTTTGAGTCTCTTATTTTAGAAAAATCCCATATTTTAGATTATTTTGAAAAGACTAAATGTGATCTAAATTTCAAAACACCCTGATTATTGAAAATCTTAAATCTGAAAATGATAAACTTAAACTTGAAAACTCTTCTCTTTTGAGTTCAAAGGATACATAGAGGTATGCCCAATGAGATCTGAAGTTTGAAAAACTTTTATTCGGATCTAGAAAATATGGCGACAGATCTGGGTTGGGCTATGATAAAAATGTACCTTCTAAACAGAAGAATACTCCTCCTAAGTTTGTGAGAGGAGAAGTCTCTAATTCAAAAGCTAAAAGTATTAATCAAAGTTTTTCTAAAAATGCTAAAACTTTTCAAAAATCTAAAAGCAATTATATCAACTATAAAACTCAAATCCAAAACTCTTTAGCTGAAAAAATAGTTGATTTGCTTAAGGAGCTCTTAAAATCTAACTCAGTGGGTCACTCGTACAAAAATTACAAATACAAGAAGACCAACTATACTCCTAAACCCAAAACAGTAATGAAATGGGTTCCTAAAGTTACTTGCTTGGTTGCCCACACTGCTTTCAAAGCTACAAGTCATTCGAAGTGGTACTTAGACAGTGGATGCTCAAGGCATATGACAGGCGACAAGGCTTTATTCATCGATCTTAAAGATATGACTGATGGGTCAGTCACATTTGGTGATGGTAGCAATTGCAAGATTATTGGCCAAAGTACGGTTTAACTCTATAACATTCCCTTATTTAAGAATGTTTTATATGTTGAGGGGCTAAAACACAACCTGTTAAGCATATCTCAAATACGTGATAATAATCGTAACGTGAAATTTTTTAATAAAGGTTGTGAAATCTTAAACAAAAAGGGTTTTGTAATATTAACTGGTCGCAGGACTTCTGAAAATTGCTATATTGTTAGCGATAGAAGCTCATCTAATTAATCGTGTTACATTGTCCATACCAATGAAACTGAATTATGGCATAAACGCCTTAGATATATACACTACCGTAAATTATACAGATTGAGCAAGGGAGAACTAATAAGAGGTCTACCTAAATTACAAAATATAGACAAGATATGTAGTGAATGCCAGTATGGCAAGCAAACAAGGAGCTCTCACAAAAAGGTGAACTCCAATGCCACATCTAGACCACTCGAGATTTTCCATATGAATCTTATAGGACCTACCAGGATGGAGAGTCGAGGTGGCAAAAAATACATCTTGGTAATTGTGGATGATTTTTCTATATTCACTTGGGTAGCCTTCTTAAGGGATAAATCAGAAACCCTTGATGAAGTTAAAAGGATTCTCAAACGGATTCAAACGAAAAAAGGTTCTTAAGTTTGTAAGATCCGTAGCGGTCATGGATCTGAGTTCGAGAATAGCAGTTTTGAGAAATTCTGTAATGATCAGGGAATATCGCATGAATTCTCTGCACCCAAAACTCCTCAACAGAATGGAATTGTGGAAAGAAAAAATAGAGTGCTTCAAGAAATGGGAACTGTAATGTTGAATAGTATGAAGCTTCCTAAAAATCTTGGGGTTGAAGCAGTGAATACTGCCTGCTATGTTATTAATCGGGTTTATATATGTAAATCTAATAATAAAACTTCTTATGAAATGTGGTTCAATAAAAAATCTACTGTCAAATACTTTTGAGTTTTTGGTAGCAAGTGCTATATTTTGCGAGACCGTGAAAATCTGGGAAAGTTTGACACAAAAAGTGACGAAGGAATCTTTTTAGGATACTCTTTAAACAGTCGCACATATCGTGTACTGAACAAAAGGGCCGGTGTTATTCAAGAATCAATTAATATAGTCATAGATGATCATTTGAATACACCTGCCCCAAGTTCAGATAATGATGAAGTTCTTATAATTGACAAACTTGATGCTTCATCAAGTCAAAACAACTGTGAATTAAGGACTGTTAAAGATCATCCAACTGCTCAAATTTTTAGTAATCCTTTCACTGGTGTGCGTACTCGTAGACAACTAGAAGACATGTAATTACGTGTGCTTTACATCTCAGATTGAACCGGTAAACGTAAAAGAAGCTCTTTCTGATAAAAACTGGATAGTAGCTATGCAGGAAGAACTTAATTAGTTTGTTCGAAATGATGTTTGGTATCTTGTTCCTAGACCTAAAGATAAACACATTATAGGAACTAAGTGGATTTTCAAAAATAAGTCTAATGAACTTGGGAATATAATTCGAAACAAGGCAAGACTGGTTATACAAGGGTACACTCAAATAGAAGGCATTGATTACGATGAAACCTTTGCTCCAGTTGCTCGCCTTGCATTAATCAAACTTTTTATATCCATTGCATGCTTTAGAAATTTTAAAATTTATCAAATGGATGTAAAGAGTGCTTTTTTGAATGGTGATCTACATGAAGAAGTATATGTTGAACAGCCTGCAAGGTTTAAAGACCCTAAGTTTATTGATCATGTATATCGTCTTAAAAAAGCTCTATATGGTTTAAAACAAGCTCCTAAAGCATGGTACGAAAAATTGACTAAGTTTTTACTAAGTCATAATTTTCAAATGGGTAGTGTCGATAAGACGCTTTTTGTTAAGAAACATAACGATGATATCTTAATGGTTCAGATCTATGTTGATGATATTATTTATGGATCAACTTGTACTAACATGACTGTTGAGTTTGCAGATTTGATGAAATCTAAGTTCGAAATGAGCATGGTTGGGGAATTAAATTATTTCTTTGGGTTACAAGTAAAACAACCAAATGGCATTTTCATTTCTCAAACAAAATATGCTTTGAACTTAATCAAAAAGTTTGGATTTGAGAATGGTAAGAATTTTGATACTCCTATGAGTACAACTTTAAGACTCTCAAAGGACTCTACAGGTAAAAATATAGATCCTAAATTATATCGTAGTATGATTGGTAGCCTACTTAACTGCTAGTAGACCTAATATTGCTTTAAGTGTTGGGATTTGCGCTAGATATCAGTATAATCCTAAAGAGTCACATCTTTCTGCTGTAAAGCGGATTATGCGATATGTCACAAGTTCTGCTAAAATGGGTCTCTGATATCCATTTGATACTAGTGTTCAATTGGCTGAATACTCAGATGCTGATTGATTTGGAAATATTGATGACAGAAAATCAACCAGTGGTGGTTGTTTCTATATTGGAAACTGTTTGGTTTCTTGGTTTAGTAAGAAGCAAAGTTCTATATCGCTCTCAACTGCTGAGGCTGAATACATTGCAACAGAAAATGCATGTACTCAGCTTGTTTGGATGAAACGTATGTTAAGCGATTATGGAATTGCACAGGAATCAATGATATTATATTGTGATAATTTCAGTGTTATAAATATATCAAAAAATCTAATCCAACATTCACGTACCAAACACATTGACATTAGGTATCACTATATTTGTGAATTAGTGGAAGATAAAATAATATCCTTTGAATATATACCGACCGAGACTCAACTTGCTGACATTTTCACTAAACCGGTCGATAAAAGCAGGTTTAATAAATTGAAATTTAATCTCGGTATATGCATTTTAAATTGACTATTCATGCACATTTGTATCATAGTATATATATTTGATAATTTATTTGTTTAAATTTTAAATTTTTATGGAAAATGCATGTTTTTGTATTTTCACGACCAGTCGAGGACATGCTCGACCAGTCGTGGTACGACCGGTCGAGAACGATCCTCGACCAGTCGTGTAGCGCGTTGGAATCTTTTAAAATTGGGAAAAAAATTTTATCTTCTTCATTTTCATTTCACTCTCCAACGAGCCGAGGCACGACTAGTCATACCCACCTTCCTAGATCTTCAAGGTTAGTGCATCATTTGTGTTTCTCTTATAGATTCTAGTTCCTATTACTTCATTTTCACTCTTGGAGTAATTTATTTTGAGATTCTTTGATACATTGGGGCATTTTCTTAAAAAATATGATCTAGCAAAACCCCTTTTCCATATCTTTAGTATCTACTTGATCCTTTAATTTTTATATTGTTAATGGATGCTAGAGGGAAAAAGAAAGCTTCCCATGGTCCATCTTCTTCTAGATTAGCTCCTCTCGTTAGGCGCTATCTTCGTTCACTTGAGGATGATCCCTCCGATGTACGGGATTTGCGTATGCGCAATGTCATTATTAAACGGTCTGTCTGTATTGAACATATTGCTCCTTTTAGTATTCTACCTATACTCTAAGCTGTAGGATGGGATAATATTTTACATTGGGGTGGGCCTGCATACCAATCTATTGCACAGGCCATGTTTGCATGTATCTCAATGTTCTCTTTTGAAGATTTAACTTTTAAAATTGATACTAGAGAAGGTCTATTTGAAGTTGACTGCCAGCTGATTGCAGGGTTAATGGATATACCTGTTAATGAGAAGGGTATTCTTATTCATTCTTTAGCTGAAAAACCCTCCAAATCTGAAAAGCGTTTACTAACCAGAGATTTGTGTAATATGAATGTACAATGGACTCATAAAGGGAATGCGCTCCCCACAAAGTACTTGTTACCCAAATACAGGGTACTTCACAGGATTTTTACTTCTAGCCTGTATCCTCATTCTGGTAATAAAACATAATTAACTGCTTTTATGGTTCGTGTTTTGCACTCTGTCATTTTTTGTTCTAAAATTTGTCTTCCTTCCTTGATATGTCATTCCATTATTCATTTTCGTCTCCATCCAGGTCATAGTGATATTCCTTTTGCCTATCTCTTGACTGTTTTAGCTACTCACATGCTCGTGGCTATGCCTGTTGGAGAAGCTCCCATCCATCATCTTATTTTTAACAATTCACAAAATGAAATTGGAATTGGCTCGTGGCCAAGTGGATGTTGGTAGAGCTGAGGCTGGGGATCTTCCTCCTGATGATGTGGATATGGATGATATTTTTGATGAACTTGAATCTGATTCTGGAAATGATCCTGATTTTGAGCCTTCTAATTTTGATGCTCATCTTCATGCTTTAGAAGAGAAGGTAGAGAATATGAATATTGCTCATGATCTTCAGTTTAAATATATGCGGAAATATCTTAGGCGCTTGAACAAGGGAATGCATAATCTTGATCCTACCATTCCTACTCCTTCAGGATCTGATTGAATGTTTTCATTCTTGATATGTAATAACGTTCATACTTATGTTGGATTGTGCACTCTATTTAGTTTACTGACATTTTTTATACAAGTAACTGGATTGTGAACGTTTACTTACTTATATATTGACGAGTTACTTCATCTATTCCTCCAATTATTATCCTTAACTTTGTTGCTTCCTTTGTCATATTTTAACAAAAAGGGAGAGAAGGTTTGATTGCTTATGGCTTATGGATATGAGTAGTTATATTTTGGTTATATTTTGGATGTGTGCTGCTACTCAGGGGGAGTATAGTATATAAATAATGAGTTTGTACTACTTAATGTCAACTGGTGCATGATTCGTTAATATGCATGTTGTGCTTCTCTTATTGGAGTATGTATGTTTTGTCACAAATTTGACAAAGGGGGAAATTGTAAGTGTTATGGTCTCATGCTCTTTTGATTGTCAAATTTTGTGGTGCCAAAACTTCTATCTGTGTGTCTTGTGTTTGTATGGATTCAAGTTGACATCAATGGTTCAAGACATGTATGGTGCTCTGCTTCAAGGAATACAAGGTTATGTTCTTTGTCCTCTTCGGTATGCATCAATGTTCAGAGCTACATCGATAAGAAGTGTTTGTTCAAAGACTCAAGTGCATTTCAAGACCCAAGTACAACTCAAGTTGAAGTAAAAATTCAAGCTGTAGAATATCTCAAGTTCAAGCTACATCTAGTAGAGATCTCAAGCTTCAAAGGTTAACCATTATCTGAAAGAATGAAGTTCAATGTTCATACTTCATGTTCCAGGTATGATAGACCTTAGTTTGACCTTAGGGTAGGTCATTTTGTATACTTAATTCAAAATGAATCTTTTTACATGAATTTGGTCTATTCTAAGATTAGTCCTGGACCTTCTTCGACCAGTCCTAGACCTAGTTCGACCAGTCCAAGAAATTTCATGACTAGTCCTAAGTTGTTGAAGATTTTCAGAATTTTTTTGTTATTCTTCGACCAGTCGTGAAGACTGTTCAACCGATCGTAGGGTGGTCACGACTCGTCCTTCGACCAATCCTATAACTATGACTCAAACTCCAGTAACCAATTTTGATTTTCTACGACCAGTCCTGGGTGAGCTTTGACCAGTCGTAGGTGGTCTACGACTAGTTGTATAATCCTAAGACCAGTCGTAGAATTAATTTTTTAGATCGCGCTTAAAATTTTAAAATATCATTGGAGCTACAACCAGTCGAAGGGTTCCTAAGACCAGTCGTAGACGCGATCTTTGCTTCTATAAATTGAACATGAATTTCAGAATTTCATATCGATTAATTTGAGAAAATTCAAGCCTCCGCTCTGAGATAAGTTGTGTTCATTTTAAGCTACGCTATGCATATTTAATATTGTTTTGTTAGTTTTTCTTATTTGATTTTATTCCTATATTCCAATCCTATTTGAAAAAGAGGAATTTGTGCATTCCTTCTTCATTGGAATCAAAATCAAATAGAGCTATGCCCAATTTGGTTTAATTTAAAATCAATTAGAACCTAGAACCATTTCTTAAGTGAGTATTGGACATTGAACGTTGATTCGAACTTCTACTCTGATTGGTTCTATCGGGCTGCTACAAAAGGAGAAATTTAGGTATTTACATTTATTGTAAATTTATTATTTTGGTTTTGTTTGAGATTCACCAAAAAAATCTCATTGTGTTGGTTATCTAAGGAGAGTCAGAAAACTCAGAAATTGTGGACTTTTGGATTGTGTAAGCCCAAGTTAAAAAGACACAATTGTGAAGATTTTAGGTGAACCTGTATGTCACGCCCCAAATCCAGAAATCGGATTCACAAGAATCCCGATCGCCAAATCCGGTGCCTACAGCCTCCGTAGTACCCCATTCTCGGCTCCTAATGTCATACGCCAGATTTCCGATCCTGGGATCCTGCAAGGAGGATTATTTTTTTTTAATGTACATTTAACTCGTAATAAGCATAACCACAAGATTACCCAATTCACAAAGACAATATCATCATCACATATCCACTAATATAAACATTTGAGTACAGTGCTGAAAGAGAAATACATATATCAAAATCAAAGCTCCAAAAGACGGCTGCGTACTCCAAGCTCAACGCTGCAGCAACCTAACATTACCTGCACGCATCTATCGTGCATAAGCTTATAGAAAGCTTAGAGGGTGGTGTAAGTGTGTGCACAAGGTAAGTACCAAATATACAATGCAATGCCTTAATCATACAATGTCGGAAACACTGGTAATCAATAAATCGTACAATGTCGGAATCAGCAGAAACACTGACAAGAGCAGGAGTTTATCAGAGTAAACAGAAATACTGACAAGATCATAAATCATACGATAACAGAGTAAACGGAAATACGGACAAGCCCATGAGTCAATCAATATCAGAATACGTAATGTAGGACAGCTATACAAATGAGAGTCATAAATAATCAAACATCGGATGCCAAAAATATAATGCAATATTCAATTCGGAAGAGCTAACGAATACCATCACTCTCATATAAGTCACAGGAATACAGAAACATAGCAACCCAAAATGCCATATGCCGAGGGTGTAATGCAATATGCAATATGTGGTGCCAATGGAATGACTATGCTAGAGTGTGAAGTCGGGATGATAGTACGTAGTATCGCAGGCTACGGGATCCACCACAAGGGACTTCTATCCAAACCAGTCCCATACCTAAATTTGGATAGTCAGACTCAATGTGGTAAACTCCTGATCTCAGGTTAGTCGCGCGCCCCAACCGAAATCCTTGCCATAACGAAGGCACACAACAATTAGTTGCGCACCACCAGCCCGAGTGGATAGTGAATGAATGAATGAATGAGCATGCAACTCCTACTCAATAAGTCCACATATCGATCAAGATTCATCTTTGGGATCATCACCGGGGTTTAGTACACTCCAAATGGCACTGTCACTCTCCTAGCAGCACAGTCCAAGTGAGCGTAAGAAACCTCACTATCCGCCTGGCCAATAGTCTGCCAATACCTATCCGGCATGTCGATAGCGGACCCATTCCTCGAGCTGGTCAGACTCAGCCTAGCAATGCCCCCTACGCTAGGGCGGGTAAGGCCACACCCCCTCCCAACCGACCATCGCACAGTGGGAGACGCGGCCTCCTGGTATTCGGCACTCGGGCGCTCATGTGTATCCACTCAGTCCCGACGTTGGGGCGTCCTCCGGTACCAAGAGGGTTTTTAGGGATTTTCACCCAGGGCCATTTACGGCAGCCCGATGCTAGAACAAATTTCCGGTGTCTCGTCCGGCCATCCACGATATGCCTGTGGAGGCTACAACCCTGATGTCACTAGGGCATATAAAAATCACAATGCAAGATGCATGAGTCATACAATCCAGACATGCATCAATCCTGTGCATACCATGCGCTCATGTGAAATAACTTTCGCTTATCAGGGAGTCTCATAACAACACACTCAATGATATATGCAATGATCAACCACATCTCATAACAAACATGCAGATGATGCGTATGGGCATGTATCATGATGCTATGCTATCACATACTCATAATCAGTATCAATAACCGGCATCAACAATCTGCCTCGATCGGTAATCGGTCAATCAGCCACGATAAGCAAAATCGACAATCGGCCACGACAAGCAGAGGCGGCAATCAGCCACGTCAATCGATAATCGGCCACGATCGGTAATCGGTCACAATAATCGGCCGCGATCTGTAATCGGTCAATCAGCCACGACAAGAAGAATCGACAATCGGTCACGTCAATTGATAATCGGCCACGATAATCGGCCTCGATCGGCAATCGGTCAATCGGCCACGACAAGCAGAATCGGCATTCGGCCACGATCGGTACTCAGTCACGATAATCGGCCTCGATCGGTAATCGGTCAATTGGCCATGACAAGCAGAATCGGCAATTGGGCATGTCAATTGATAATCGGCCACGATCGATAATCGGCCACAATAATCGGCCTCGATCGGCAATCGGCCACGACAAGCAGAATCGGCATTTGGCCACGATTGGTAATCAGTCATGATAATCGGCCTCGATCGGTAATCGGTCAATTGGCCATGACAAGCAGAATCGGCAACCGGCCACGTCAATTGATAATCGGCCACGATCGATAATCAGTCACGATAATCGGAATTCAATAATCAGAATCGGCAAATCGGTCACGGCAATCAGATTGATCGATAATCAAAATCGGCAAATCGGTCACGATAATCAGAATCGGTAAGAATGGGCCTAATTAGGCCTAATGGAAGGTCACAATGTGGACATTCAACCATAAATGTTCATCAATGTGGACATTCAACCAACATTGCTCCCAAGGAGTGACCCACATAGGGTTAAACATATAGTGGGCTCATGGCCTCACACAAGGGCCTAATACACATCGCAATGGGCCTCAAACGAGGGCTACAATTACATCACAATGGGCCCTATACACGGATCGCAAATATATCACAAGGGGCCACACCTATGGATCACAAATACATCACATGAGCTTCATATACATCACAATGGGCCTCGCTAACGGACCTCAAATACATCATAATGGGCCTCGAATACATCGCAATGGGCCACAATCCATGGGTCTCAAATACACAATAGGTGGTCCCCACACATGGGCCTAATATACATAACAAGTGGGCCCTGCACATGGGCCTCATTTCATCACATCAGGCCTTGCCAAATGGGCCTTAAAAACCCCGCACCTGGGCCTCAAATACACAACCGGTGGGCCCCATCTCATGCCAGCAGGTGGGCATCATGGATACATAACACATACAAAACCGTGGGCCACTTACTGGACGTTCAGTCCACCAACGTGGGGGGACACATGAATGGATGGTGGATACAACGCATATCTCATGTGGGCTCCACTAGCTGGAGATGGACGGCATAGATAAAACACAATTATCAAGGTGGACCCCACCCATTTTTGGTCGTTCAGTCTCCACTAATTAATAATAGTGGGGCCCATAGGAGTCAGGGATCAAGCTGACATTTGTATTTCCCTACATGCAAGTCTATGTGACCCAGTGAACAGATTAGATGGAAAATAAACATCAAGATGGGCCTTGGAAAAGTTTCAAGGGTGAACATCAATATCTCCACTGTTTCCCATGGTGTGGCCCAGCGGGGATCGGGATCCTCCTTCTTGGCCTCACTCCCTAAAATTATCTAGAGAAATGGTGGGACGGTGTGGATCTGATACATACATCATGGTGGTGGCCCAGGCAGCAAATGGAGGTGGATAGCATAGACACAAAAATCAAGGTGGGCCCCACAGAAATTGCTGACGTCAACTGACCAGCTACTCTGCTGGTGTGAAGTACACTAGCCAATCTTCTTTCCTTGGACAGTGAGGGTACAAACACATATCTCATGGTGGATACCCACACATGTACGGTGTGGATCCAAAGCATACATCGATGTGGGATTTCCAACGGTGTGAATAAAATACGTGAATCAGGGTTGGGGTCCACGGACCTGCTGACATCCTATAGCAGCCATATAGCTGGTGTGGTCCACATAGATGGACGGTCCAGATAAATGGACGGTGTAGATGTAATAAATACATCATGGTGGGGTCCTTCAACAGATGAGTGGATGGTGTGGATTTAAATCCATATGTTAGTGGGTTCCACGACACTTGGGACGTCCACACAGCAGCTATATAGGTGGGTCCCACTGAGATGGACGATTGGGATAAAACCCATATGTCAGGTGGATCTTCCACCGTCCAGACAGTGGACGGTGTGGATCACAACCCTCAAGACCAAGCCGTCCCAGCTGTACGGTCTGGATATAATACAAATCTCACATCGGCTACACAGATTCTGGTGACGTCAACCCAGAAACTGCTGCTGCTGGAGTCCCCACAAACGGACGGTGTGAGATGTAACACATACATCACGATCAGGCCCACACCGTTTATAGTCACTGCACGGCAGCTGGAGCTGCTGGCCAAATCAGATGAACGGCGTGGGATAGAACACATATCATCAAAGATGGGTCCCACCGTCAATGGACGGTGGATGTACACATACCGCATGATCTGACCTACAGATCTTGCCGGTACCAATACAACAGCTATATGTAGCCGAGTAAGGCACACCGGCCAATCAGCTGACAGCAGGTGGGTTAGGCCCACCACAAATACATACATATACATATTTATATATATAATACTATTATTATTATTATTATATTACTCTCTTTCTTCCCCTTTCTCTTTGTGTTTTTTTTTTTCTTTTAACGTCTTCTGGATGTCCATTGATGGACGGTCTGGATATAAATCCATGTGGGACCCACAGAACTCCCTGACATCACTTCTGCAGCTGCATGCTGCTGGTGGGACCCGTAGATGAACGGTTTGGATATAAAACATATACCTGAAAGGCGGGTCCGTCCTGAAATTTAGATCAGTCTCGATCCAATGCTGTAAAACTATCTTTCAAATGGTTGGACGGTATGGATGGTATAGATGAAACCCGTACATCACAGTGGGGTCCACGTGGGTGGACCACACGGTTTTAGATCAGCTGACATTTGATTTTTGCCTTCGTCCAGGGGTGCTGGACGGTGCCAGCAACTGGTTCATCCACGCCATCTGGCCGTCTGGATGGGCCTGGCCGTCCAAACCTTGGGTCCACTTGCTGGACAGGGGGGGTGCACACATCTCAATGGGTCCACCATCCCAGCTGGACGGCTGGATAACATATAAACATCAAGGTGTGTCTCACTTGGATGGGGTCCACGGTGTTGATAAAACCCATACATCAATGGTCGGCCCTACCTAGCATGTCCAAATGGACGGCTGGATGGCATGGATACATCACAGTGGGCCACACAATCATCACAGAGAGAGAGAGATCAGTGAGATAGAGGGAGGGACCCCGCCACTATGGGCCCTCCCTATATGATGCATACATCAAGTGGGTCCCAAATCTTGTGGACCTTACATCAAAATCAAGGAAATGAACACCAACCTTTGATCTTCTTAGACTTTTTCTTCCCTCAATGCATGCTAGAAATCCAATGGATGTACTTCAATGGTTGAGATCGACTTAGGACGGTGGAGATGGGAGATAGGAAGGCGGGCCACACTTTCTCTCCATGAAAGCCATAGACGTTGGGGGCTTGGATTGCTTGGGAGGATGAGAGAGAGAATGAGAGAGAGAGATGATGGGAGAGAGGAATGGTGAGTGAGTGATGGGGAAGGGGAGAGTTGACTTTAGGGTACTTGGTTGTAAGAAAGTTATGGGTTGCTTGTACTTGGAGATGGAGTAGTTGTACTTGACATATGAAGTGATGGATGTGATTCATTGATGTGACATTTCGTAGAGATTCACTCGATGTTTACAACGCGCGGCGTTTTCTTCGAACTGAACGCGGGCCCACATCTCCTGGCCTGGGTATCGCCTCGGCGCCCGAGACGCGGCGTTGGAACTGCGGCGACAGCGCGGTCGCCAAGGTATAAGTTTCAGATCGAGCCGCCTTCGGTAGGCAGGATTCTGCTTAAGATCGCGCGCAACGTCGGATACGAGTCGAGAATTGCCGGAATCCGACCGAAAGGACCGCGGGAGTCGACGGAACAGTAGAAACTAGGATACGGGTCTTACACTGTAAAACCTGTTTGATAGTGAACGCTAATAACCCCTGTGTGAGGATATTAGAAGTAGAGTAGCAAGTTGTGTGGCTGTTGTTTAACAGTTGGTGAACACACAGGCGAATCACTATGTATCGGTGTGTTTTGTGATTTGAATGCTCTTTTAATTTTCATATCTTTAATCATTCAGATTTGTGGAATGTATATGTGGATGTGAATGTTATAATATTTACATTTCATGCAAAGTGGGGAATGTTGTAATAGTTTATAATTTATTTCTTGCTATTTCCTTTATTTACTTTCTGTTTGAGTTTTGATATTCAATTTGTTCTAGTAAGGTTATCCTGTCATAAACCCTTGGTTTTTATGATACAAAGGTTGTCCTGTCATAAACCCTTAGTTTTTATGATACAAAGGTTGTCCTTAGAACAACATCAGTATCAAGCTCTTTATTTAAGATTGTTTTACATTTCAGTTCTTTGATTTATTTGAAGTACTGTTCTTTATTTTTATAAGGCTATCATACTTATATTCCGCTGTTAAATTTTAATTTGGCACAGTCCTATTCACCCCCCCCCCCCTCTAGGACATATAGCTTGGCCTTTTCAGTGAGAGTTGGGAAGAGTAAATTATAGAGGACGTACTCTATTCTTGCGCTTCGTCTTATTAACGTTTTTTAGATTACAAACCATTTTATTTTTCCTTCGAAGTCAACTCTAGTGGAGAGAAGAAAGAAGCTCTTGTTTTCACAAGGTTTTTAGGGTTTTAGTTTTTCGGACTCACTATGGGCAGTAAGATAAAGGGCGAGTTTATATCTAACGATACTAACCTGACTCGGGTGGTGCAGCATAGAACATAGCATCACTATCAGTGTTGTGTATACATCGCAAAAGATACATGGGCCCCACAATGATGTAATGTATTTTATCCATGCCGTTCATCCATTTTTCTAGCTCATTTTAGAGTCTGATCCCAAAAATGAGACATATCTAAATCTCAGATGAACCACACTTAAGGAAACAACTGTGAGTGAACATTGACCCTTAAAAAATCATAGGACCCACTGTAATATTTATTTGCCATCCAAGCGGTTGATAAGGTCACGTACATGCGGATGAATGAAAAATATAAATGTCTGCTTGATCCAAAACTTTTGTATTCTTTAATAAGTATACAATAATAAACATTTAATTCTTTATTATTTCGTAGGATGTGATTAACTTGAGATTTGAATCTGCCTTATTTTTCTAGCCCATGCTCTAGAATGATTAGGAAAATAAATGAATAGAACAGAACAACCAAAGGTATACAACATAGTGGGGCCCAGAAAATAGATTAATATAGACTTCGTATCGGTCAGTCTACTATCGAGTTTGAGCAATGCAGATTGCTTGTGCCCTTGTTGTGTTGAGATGCCAATGACAAATCTACTCTATCCATCAGTGCAAAACATAATAGAATAATAATCTAAAAATTAGGAAGATCCGAAAATATTTACAAGTCATCCAAACTGTTCATAAAATTATTACCACTTATTTAAACTATATGTACAAATGTCATCCTATACAAAACTTATTATTTTAAATGGTGGGGATTCAATTCCTACAGTTTCATATATCCTGTACAAAACTTATTATTTTTAACGGTTGGTATTCGATTCCTACTGTTACATGTGGTATAGCCCACATCAATTTTGGATTGCCTTATTTCTCAACTTTTGTCTTATTGTGGTCTTGCATGATTGATGAATAGGGTGAATTGTCCTTAGCATCTCTATGAACCCCCACAACTGGGGCATAGGATCTAGTCCACATCTAATCGTCCCATTATGTGGGCTGCCATATTTTCACCGTGGATTAAAAACTAATGTTAAATCTATGTTTTACCAAGGCAACTATAGTAAGCGGTGTAAGAAAATACCTAAAAACTATAAATTCATGGAAATTGGATTGTGTACTAAGTTACTCAGTACGTTTTTATCTACCATGTTAAGTAACTCAGTAGGGCCCACCGTAAATGTATTTGGTTTACCGTTGTTGCCTATTCATTTTTCTAACTCATTTTAGGAGTTGAGCTCAAAATTAAGGGGTCATTTGGCACCTTGAATTTGGGAGGGATTTGAGGGAGTTTCAAATCCTCTTACTGTTTGCACCATAATGTAAGTGGAAATTTCAAATCCAATTCAAATTCCCTCAAACATGGATTTGAAATAAAGTTTGAATTACCTCTAAAATCTTTCCAAGAATTGCATGTGTAACATGTGTGCCACTAGACTTTTAATCTATTGGACACATGGCCCCACTAATGATATCCCAAAATAATTAGATTATCAATTGCATCACAATAATTACTTTAATACGATGATCAATGTCGTCTAAACATTGTCTATGTAAATCAACAGTTAAAAATCATTGGTTAGTCAATCGGACGTGATTTTGTGCTTGTGATGCATCCAAGACTTAAATTTCATCATTTTCAGGCAAAGTATATATTTTAGGAGACTTATTACAATAATTGTGTCAAACATTAAATACCTTAATTAATTAGATATATTAAAGTTGATTTGTCATACTGCTTTATAAGTTTTCATAACTGGATTGCATACTATTAATAATATTTTCATCTGAATGACTTAATCTAGAGGATGAAACATTATTACTTCAAAATAAACTAGCCATCATTCTATTATTAAAATAATTTAAGAGAGACTTGACTGTTCAATTTCAGACTCCCTTACGGCACAACGACGGTTATTAGCATAAAGCCAAAGTGGGCACACCACCTTAGAACAGAAGATAAATCTCTATAAACTACTTTAATGATATTAATAACAGCTAAATTATTAGAAATAATAATGTTTATCTTAATAACTAAGAAAATGTAATATTTCTGGAAAGTAACAAGATACATCTACTTTTTGATAATTTTCATCTAAAGCTTGTATTTGGTTTTGTTCATCAAAATATAAGAATACTTTCATGGCTCTGATACCATTTGAGGCTATCACAAGAGGTGGTAGAGTAATGTCATATGCAGTATAATATCTTATATGTAAATATATAATTGGTTCGCTATTTTCTAAAATTAATATTTTTGAAAATTTAAAAATATATTCATATCTCATTGTGAAATTAAATATGGCAGATTAAGAAACTTTACAACTTTTTTGGTCTTTGTCTTTGACACTTAATAAATTTTACAACCGTGGAACAGAACACCGTCTCCAAATTTTCCTTAAAACTGAAGGCTGTGGAACAAAACACCGTCCTTCAGGGTCAAGAGGGAAAGTCTATGAAGTATGGTATAGATATGGGTTCCAAAGGAACTACTAGTTTGAGACCACAACAATTGTATTTCTATGATTCTCTTAATCAGACTTGATTTTAAAATTAATTTTTTAAGTGGAAACATTTTGCAATAGAATAGATTATTGTAGTCATGAAAAGCATAAAAGCTAGCTTTACTAGAATTCCTCAAGAAAAACCCTCATCTTTGCAAAACCAGTATTTCTACAGATCATGAATTTCTTCTCTCAAAATCAAGTATTCATACAAGACTTGCATCGGCAAAAATAAAAGTAGAAGCAAGAAATTTTTTATCAGAAGTAGCATCACAATTAGGCTTAGATGATGAATAAGACACTTTTTCCAGTACTCATTTCTTACAAACAAACAAAGATGATTATTACGGGCTTGATTTTGTACAACCACTTCAATGAACCAATAATCCAAATTTAATTTCCAGCATCAGTATGATTCATCTCCATCTAGAATACTGTAGATTTCTTCTAGCTCCTACCGCAACTCACAGAAAACATTAGCACAAGAAGACAAGAATTACTGCCGCAAACAGTAAATGTCGGCACAAGAAGACATGAATAGTAAACATCGGCACAAGAAGACAAGAATTACTACCACAGACAGTAAACGTTGACACAAAAAACAAAAGTTATCGTGGAAAAAAAAAGTAAAATTTTACTGTAGCAATTATGACACGTACACGAATAGTACCCTACAAGACGTTATCTCGAAGCATCTAGATTTTAAACCATTTCCGTTCCAGATTTCTTTTCGTCTATAAGAGGAATAACATAGAAGATAAGAAGCAGAACTTATTCAATCCATTTTCAAGCACACAACAATCCTTGTTTCTAACCTTTGACCCAAAACCTCTCCAGAACTAATAATTCATTAACCATTTCAGTAAACCCCAAACCCCAAAACACAATTATTAATTCATGAACTATTTCAGTAAACCCCACTGTATTTCTTTAGTAATTATACTTTTCATGGCTACAATAATCTATTTTATTATAAAATATTTCCGCTTAAATAATTAATTTTAAAATCAAGCCTGATTAAGATAATCGTATAAATAAAATTGTTGTGGTCTCAAACCAGTAGTTCCTTTGGAACCTGTATCTATAGCAGACTTTGTAAATTTTCCCTCTTAACCCTGAAGGACGGTCTTTTGTTTTACATCCTTTAGTTTTAAGAAAAATTTGCAGACGGTGTTCAATTCCACAACTGTAAAATTCCTTAAGTGTCAAAGACAAAGATCTAAAAAGTTGTAAAGTAGAATTTCTTAATTCTGCCATATTTAATTTCACAATGAGATATAGATATATTTTTATATTTCTAAAAATATTAGTTTTAGAAAATAATGAACCAATTGTATATATACATAGAAGATATTATACTGCATATATTCTACCACCTCTTGGGATAGACTCAAATGGTATAAGAGCCATAAAAGTATTCTTATATTCTAATGAACAAAACCAAATACAAACTTTATATAAAAATTATCAAAGAGTAGATCGATGTATCTTGTTATTTTCCATAAATATTACATTTTCTTAGTTATTAAGATAAACATTATTATTTCTAACAATTTAGCTGTTATTAATATTATTAAAGTAATTTATAGAGATTGATCTTCTGTTCTAAGATGGTGTGCCCACTTTGGCTTTAGGCTGATAACTGTCGTTGTGCTATAAGGGAGTAAGAAATTAAACAACCAAGTCTCTCTTAAATTATTTTAATAATAGAATGATGGCTAGTTTATTTCGAAATAATAGTGCTTCGTCATCTAGATCAAGTCATCCAGATGAAAATATTATTAATAATAAGCAATTCAGTTATGAAAACTCAGAAAGCAGTATAAAAAATTGGAATATTCCTAAAATACCTAAAAAAGAAATATATAAAATTGGAAGATTATATTTAATTGCAAGTTATGATATTAAAACCACATAACAAATAATTAACCTAACAAAAAAAATCAAGAAACAATCCAATTATTAAGTAAAGAAGTAATTAAAAATCATAGAAAAAATAAATATAATTAGTTACATATAGGATTAGTCCAAATAGGAATTAAACCCATTTGTAGAAATGGATTAAATGTTGATATATTACTATACTTAAGAGATGGTCGACATGTACGAAAAGAACACTTTACTAATTCCCTATTAAGATTCGTAGAAACAAGTTTATATAATGAACCAATTCATTTTAATAGTTATCCAAATTTAACATTTTCTTTCACAAATCAAAACATATTAAATGGATTAACTTTAAATATAAAAACTGATATATTTCAGCTAATGCCTAGAAGTCCTCCATTAGCATTAGTATATAGAGTATTTTATAAAGTAATGACAACAACTGTAATACCAAAAGCATTAAAAGAGAGTCCAAAATGACATATTATGTTATTACAAACAAATATTAGTAATGTGAATGTTTTAGTACCACAAACAATTGATTGGAATCAAGTTAGACTTCCAGAAAATTCGAGTTTAGGAACAGTTCAACCCACATAAGAAATAAAAAATAAAGAAGCAGAACAAATTGTAGAACATTATAATGGGACTGTAGGCTTAAGATTTACTCCACAAAGGCAAGTATCTTTACACATTTTAGATATTCAACCCTCTAGACATTCCGTCTCATATCATAATTTTAGTCATAAAGAACCAGAAATATCTTCAGTTTTTAGGATAACTTCTCAACCTAATGACCCTATACAATTATAGGGAATAAGAAGTACCAGTGTATAACCAAATGTAACTGAACCCTACTATTCTACACAATCTGTACAGCCACAAGAATTATCTCCAACACACTCACAAATGCAAGACCCATATATATATATATATATATATATTAATGTTTTAGATAAAACAAAAACTTAAATCAACTAACTTAATAAATAGATTTTAATGATTTAAATATATATATATATATAAGAGAAAAATATTGCGCAAAAGATGATAAGTAAGAACAAAATATATATAAAAAATTTCATTATCACCATTTCTTAATTCACCAAATGTTTATACCTGTCTTTGAATGGATTCCTAAAAATAACTTAGTAATAAATGTAATTATAAGACCTATTCAAACTTGTAATACTAAATAAGGCAAAAGAATTTTAGTTGTTCATCCACCAAATAAACAAATCAATATTCAAGTAAAAAATTCTATTATACAAACAACACCATTCAGATCTATATCAGAACAAGAAGCTAATCGAGTATTAGCTAGTAGAGATATTAAAACAGTAATAGATCAAAACGACTATACAAATCAGTATTTACAAACTATAGGAGAACAATTAATTAGGATAGAAAACACCTCCGGTAGAATAGAAAATGTAGTTGAAGAAACTTACTTAACAAAACATCGACAAACTACAAGTTATATGCCACCGCATAAAAACTTAATTCATGATGAGGTTCCTTTATTTAAACTTCATGAGATCCCCAAAGACATGATTTTATTCAAAGACTCTTCAAAAGAAATGTTAGTAGCAATTATAAAAAAAAAAAAAAAAAAAAACCTCAATATTCTCTCGACTTTTAAAGATAGATCTATATCTCATTTATCACAAGAAAATACTACTACATTAAATATTTTAAATAAAAATACACTCCTTTACCTACAACCAGAAATTATTATCCTAGACTTACTCCTATTGATCTGCAATTCGAAGAAACACGGATAATTTATACAAAGTACATATAGTGGTGGATCATTTATGAATGGAACATTGATGGTATTTCTAAATACTAGATTCTCAACTAAGCTCATGAAATGACTATCGTAGTCTCTGCCTATAAAACCAAATCAGGTAATGACGATTTTACTGCTGCCCAGCTCCTTGTACTCGGATTTACTGGCTAGCTTAAAGGCTGGTAGTTAACTACCTATCAGCCTGATATTTGTGTTTTCCCTTCATGCAGGTGGGAATCACCTCATGAACTGTGGAAAACACAAATATAAACCTGATCTAAAACTTCTATGGCCCCCAATAAGGTTTCAATGGTGGGTAATCAATCCTCATTGTTCCTTGTGGTGTGGCCCACTTGAGTTATAGATCTCCCTCATGTTTGTGACCATGTCGTAAAATGAGCTGGCAAGATAGATAGATAGCATGAATACAACACAAACATCCATACATGTAATTAAAAATCAACTGATAATCCTAGTTAGAATGCCCACTAAAATAAAAATAAAAATTCAGTCAATCAAAATCACACCTAAAATTAGATTTTCTAATACTAATAAGAAACAAATACAATCCAAACTCTCTTACCCAAGTCCCAGTGATGCAGTACACAAAATGTGGGAACTCTTTCCATACCAATCCCAGCAAATCACATGCTATGTCGAAGCTGCAACATCGAATTACATACACAACAAAAAGAGAAATTAAAAAAAAAAAATCAATGAAATGGTAAGAAGGTAAATATTCAAAAAGAGAATGAAAAAATTCTACCTTAAGCAGGGCCACCCGATATGGAAGCTATGGAGAGAATTGTAAGCCAAAGGATCGCATTGAAGCTCTTCACCCTCTTTTAATTTGTCTACGCGTGGTTGCCATACCTATCTCACCAAAATTCCCTACAAAAATAAAGGACTTGAAATGGTAAAATCAGAAATAAAAAAGGAAGATGTGGGCTTTTTTGAAATTTGTATACCTTGGCAGGGTTGCAGGGACCTTCTTCCGTCTTCGGAGCTTGTAGAAAGTAAGATGGGTAAGTAATAACAAAGACAAAAATAAGGGCGTAAGAGAGGGGAAAATGAGAAAAGTGAGAGTAGGGAAGAGTAAATTGCAGAGGACGTACGCTGTTCTTGCGCTTCGTCTTCTTAGCGTTTGTTAGACTGCGAACCATTTTCTTTTTCCTTCAAAGTTGACTATGGTGGATGTTGAGGTGTGGTGTCAGCACACCAATGCCATCATTGATGAGGTTTTCCTCTTCGGTTCAGAGAAGAGGTAGTGTAGCCAGTTGTAAAAAGGATGTCTTTCACCGCGCTGCTCGACCGGTCAAGTGGACTTCTCGACCGGTCGAAGGGAGCTGCTCGACCGATCGAGGCTCGCTCGACTCAAAGTCCAGCGAGCTGGATTTTTTGGGCTCGACCAGTCGAGGGCCTGACTCGACTAATCGAGGACCTGACTCAACTAGTCGAGGGTTACATAGATTGTGCGCGGATTTGGTGCGAACTGCATAAATTTGAGGCGGTTTCGCAGAGGTGCGAAATGGGAGTTACCTAAACTATAAATAGGGGTCCCTAGGGCTATTCTAGGGTAATTTTTCTAATTCTAATGTCATAAGATTAGGGTTTCTATACGTCCAAGAGGAGAAAGAGATAAGAGGTTAGAAAAAAGGGTTATCTTTGTGCATGGGAGCATCGGAGAAGGTAAGTATATTGCTTGTAACTTCATTTTTTTCATAGTGGAAGTTTGCACTCGTAATTTTTTTACCCTTGTTGGGGTTTTTCCACGTAAATTTTGTCTTGTGGTTTGTTGGTATGCTGGGATTCTACTTCTAGGTTATATTTCTTCCTGTTTATCATTTGTGGGTGAGATCGGAGATTGGATCTTGGCTCACTTATGTTGTTGGCATGCTACGCAACAATTGGTATCAGAGCTTTGTAGCTCAAGTGGGAGCGATGATGAAAGAAGGGAAGAGTAGAATTGAGAAGTTTGATGGTTCAAACTTTGCCTTCTGGAAGATGCAAATGGAGGATTATCTGTATCAGAAGAACCTCTATATTCCTCTAGGAGGAAAAGAAAAGAAACCAGAGAAGATGATAGATGATAAATGGTCTTTATTGGATCGGAAGGCTTTAGGAATGATCCAACTCTCTTTGTCTAAGAGCGTCGCCTTCAATATATCCAAGGTGAAGACCACAAAAGAATTAATGCAAGCTCTAGCTATGATGTATGAGAAACCCTCAGCGTCTAATAGGTTCATCTTATGAAACGACTATTCAACATGAAGATGTCAGATGGTGGGAGCATGGCTGAACATCTAAACGAGTTCAATACAGTCACAAGCCAATTGAAATCCATTGATATCACTTTTGATGACGATGTGTTATTAATCTTGTCCAGTTTACCAGACAGTTGGGATGGTTTGGTGATTGTCGTGAGCAATTCTTCAGGGTCGACAAAGTTAGAATTGATGATGTGGTTGGTCTAATTCTCGGTGAAGAATCTAGAAGAAAGGCATCGGGAGTTTTAGGGGATTTAAGGAATGCTCTAAACGTTGAAGGAAGAGGAAAATTACTGAATAAATGAGGCAATAAACACGGATGTTCTAAGTCGATGAAGAAGTCCAATGGACCGAAAGACAAGGACGGGTGTTGGCATTGAGGGAAGAAGGGGCACGTGAAACGTGATTGCAGGGCGCTTAAGAAACAAGAAGGAAGCTCTCGAGGTGGGAAGGATTCAGTGAATCTATCTGAGGAGAGTGACACAGAGGCGTTGATCTTGTCTCTTGATGACCGAAATGAGTATTGGGTCATAGACTTGAGTGCTTCGTTTCATGCCACTTCGTGTAAGGAAGTTCTATGTGATTATGTGTCAGGTTACTTTGGGAGAGTATACTTAGGTGATGATGAGCCCTGCAATATTGTTGGAAAGGGAGATATTCATATAAGTCAGAAAGACGGAACGACTTTGAAATCGAAGGATGTCAGACATATACCGAGTTTGAGACGAAATTTGATCTCAGTGGGGCAGTTGGCCGATACTGGATATGTGACGACATTCACCAGTGATTCCTTGAAGATCAAAAAAGGTGCCTTGGTGATATATCGAGGTAAAAAGTAAGGTACTTTGTACGTGACTTCTGGATCGTATAATTCACTAGCAGTCGCGTCAACTGGAGTGAATGGGCAGTTATGACATCAGAGGTTGAGACATATGAGTGAGAAATGTATGAAAGTGATATTGTCAAAAGGGAAGCTATCGGGGTTAAAGTCTATTGACTTGAAATTTTGCGATGACTGCATGTATGGCAAGCAGAAGAGGGTAAGCTTCAAGAAAACAGGACGCGCTCCAAAGACGCATTTGTTAAAGCCTGTACACATTGATGTGTGGGGATCGGCACAGGTATCATCTCTTGGTGGCTCACGTTATTTTGTATCTTTTATTGATGATGCTAGTAGAAATTATGAGTCTATTTCTTAAAGCACAAATCAGATGTATTCGATGTATTTAAAAAGTGGAAAGTAATTGTAAAAAACGAGACAGGTAAAACAATAAAATGTCTCAGATTAGATAATGAGGGAGAGTATTGTGATAAGAGGTTTGAAGAGTATTGTGCAGCAAATAAAATCAAACATCAGAAAATAATTTCAGGGACACCGCAACAAAATGGTGTGGTTGAGCATATTAACAAAACTATCCTTGAGCACGCCAGGAGCATGAGGTTACATGCAGGATTGCCCAAGACGTTTTGGGCAAATGCTGTGAATACTGTTGTATATCTCATTAATAGAAGTCCCTCAGCACCATTGGATGGTGGGCTACCAAAAGAAACGTGGACTGGGAAAAAAGTGAACCTTGTACATCTCAAAGTGTTCGGTTGCACTTCATATGTTCACGTTAATGCAAAGCACAAAAACAAGCTGGATGCGAAGTCCAAGAAGTACACGGTTATAGGCTACGGGCAACATGCTTTTGGCTACCGGTTTTAGGATACAGAGAACTGAAAAATCATCAGAAGCAAAGATATAATCTTTAATGAAAAAGTGATGCATAAGGACAGTGTGCAGCAAAAAAAAAAAGGCCGATGAGAAAGAATTCGTAGAATTAGAAGAGTTACCAGACACAGGTGTTACAATGTCATAGGATGAGCATGCACAGGAGCATAATGAGGCAGAGCCATATACACCGGTTGTGAGGAGGTCTACTCGGGAGAGGAGACCCAAGGTCTGATACTCACCCTTCTTATATTATCTACTACTAATAGATAATGGTGAACCAGAATGTTTTAAAGACGCATTGCAGTAAGATACATGGGTTAAGTGAGAGTAGGCCATGGATGATGAGATGGACTCTCTTGAGTCCAATCGTACGTGGGAGCTAATCACTCTACCTAACGGTAAGAAAGCTCTTCATAACAAGTGGGTTTACAGACTAAATGGTGAGCACGATGGTTTGAAATGGTACAAGGCCAGATTGGTTATGAAAGGGTTCCAACAAAAGGCAGGTATCGACTTCACTGAAATATTTTCACCAGTGGTGAAAATGTCTACGATTCGCATGGTCTTAAGTATAGTGGCTACAGAGGACTTACATCTAAAGTAGCTAGATGTTACGATAGCCTTTCTTCATAGGGACCTTGAAGAAGAGATATACATGCATCAACCGACAAGATACGTGACACCAGGAAAGCAGAAAAAGGTGTGTAAACTGAAGAAGAGTCTATATAGCCTGAAGTAGACCCCAAGACAGTGGAACAAGAAGTTCGGCAATTTCATGTCAGGAAACGGTTTTAGGAGATGTCATGTAGACCACTGTTGCTATTCGAAGAAGTTTGATACGTCGTACATCATCCTTCTTCTGTATGTTGATGATATGCTTGTTGCCGGATTAAACATGAAGGACATCTCAGATCTCAAAAGACGACTGTCTAGAGAATTTGCCATGAAGGATTTAGGAGCTACAAAATCAATCCTAAGCATTAGGATAAAGCATGACAGGGAAAACAAGAAATTAGTTTTATCACAGGCAAATTACATAGCCAATGTACTTAATCGATTCAGTATGGGAGGTGTTAAGCCGATTAGCACTCCATTAGCCAACCATTTCAAGCTTTCTAAGGAGCAAGGTGCGAAGATGTAGGAGGAATGAGACTACATGACTAAAGTCCTATATGCGTTAGCTATTGGGAGCCTCATGTATGCTATGGTGAGCACGAGGCCAAATATTGCTCAAGCAGTGAGAGTTGTTAGCAGGTTTATGAACAACCCTGGGAAGGAACATTGGGAAGCGGTGAAGTGGATCCTTAAATACCTGGTAGGTACTGTGGATGTAGGGTTGTGTTATGGAGGATCGAAAATCAAGCTACAAGGCTACGTAGATTCAGATTTAGTAGGAGATATCGACAACAAAAGAAGCGCTACAAGGAATGTCTTTACTCTGGGTAGTGCTGTAGTCAGTAGGGTCTCTCGGTTATAGAAGATAGTATCCATCAGTATAACGGAAGAAGAATATGTTGTAGCTATAGAAGCGTGCAAGGAGATAGTGTGGATGTAAGGTTTCATGGAAGAGTTGAAAAAGAAGCAAGTAGATTGCAAGCTGTACAGTGACAGTCAGAGCGCAATACACTTGGCTAAGATTCAGTCTTTCATTCAAGGACCAAGCATATTGACATCAGATATCACTTCATACGTTCGTTACTGAAAGATGGATCGATTGCTCTGGAGAAGATCTATACAAGCGAGAACCCTGTGGATATGCTGACCAAGGCGGTCACACAGGAGAAGCTGAAGCTCTGTTCAGCTTTGATTGGTCTTCAGGCTTAAAGACGGGGAGGTGATGCAATCTAGATGTAGAAGACGAAAGATTATGTTGACGTGTCTCCAAATGGGAGATTGTTGAGGTGTGGAGCCAGCACACCAATGCCATCATTGATGGGGTTTTCCTTTTCAGTTTAGAGGAGAGGTAGTGCAGTCGGTTGTAAAAATGATGTCTTTCATCGTGCTGCTTGACCGATCGAAGGGAGCTGCTCGATCGATCGAGGCTCGCTCGACTCAAAGTCCAGCAAGCTGGATTTTTTGGGCTCGACCAGTCGAGGGCCTAGCTCGACTAGTTGAGGGTTACGCAGATTGTGCACGAATTTAGTGCAGACTGCTTAAATTTGAGGCAGTTTCGCAAAGGTGCGCAAAACGGGAGTTGCCTAAACTATAAATAAGGGTCCCTAAGGCTATTCTAGGGTAATTTTTCTAATTCTAATATAATGGGATTAGGGTTTCTATATGTCCAAGAGGAGAAAGAGATAAGAGGTTAGAGAAAAGGGCTATCTCTGTGCATGGGAGCATTGGAGAAGGTGACTATATTGCTTGTAACTTCGTTTTCTTCATAGTGGAAGTTTGCACTTGTGGTTTTTTACCCTTGTTGGGGTTTCTCCATTTAAATTCTATCGTGTGGTTTCTTGGGGTGCTTGGATTCTATTTCTAGGTTATATTTCTTCCTGTTTATTGTTTGTAGGTGAGATTGGAGATTGGATCTCGGTTCACTTACGTTGTTGGCATGCCGCGCAACAGTGAAGAAAAGAAAGAAGCTTTTGTTTTCATGAGGTTTTTAGGGTTTTAGTTTTTTAGACTCGCTATGGGCAGTAAGATGGAGGGCGAATTTATATCTAACGATTCTAGCCGGACTTAGATGGCATGATGTAAAACACAACACCATTGTCAGTGTTGTGTATACATCGCAAAGATATGTGGGCCTCACAATGATGTAATGTATTTTATCCACGCCGTTCATCCATTTTTCTAGCTCATTTTAGAGTATGATCCCAAAAATGAGACATATCCAAATCTCAGATGAACCACACTTAAGGAAACAACTGTGAATGAACATTGACCCTTAAAAAATCATAGGGCCCACTGTAATATTTATTTTCCATCCAAGATTTTGATAAGGTCACGTACACACGGATGAATGAAAAATATAAATGTCAGCTTGATCCAAAACTTTTGTATTCTTTAATAAGTTTACAACAATAGACATTCAATTCTTTATTATTTCCTAGGATGTGATTAACTTGAGATTTGGATTTGCCTGATTTTTCTAGCCCATGCCCTAAAATGATCAGGAAAATAGATGAACAGGACAGAACAACTGAAAGGTATACAACATAGTGGGGCCCATAAAATAGATTAATATGGACCTTGTATCGGTGGGGCCACTATCAAGTTTGAGTAATGCGTATTGCCTGTGCCCTTGTTGTGTTGAGATGCTGGTGACAAGTCTATCCATTGGTGTAAAACATAATAGAATAGTAATCTAAAAATTAGGAAGATACGAAAATATTTACAAGCCATCCAAACCATTCATAAAATTATTACCACTTATTTAAACTATAGGTATAAATGTCATCCTATACAAAACTTATTATTTTGTATAGGATGACATTTGTACCTATAGTTTAAATAAGTGGTAATAATTTTATGAACGATTTGAATTAAATGACCACTATTGAAAATAATAAGTTTTGTATAGGATGATATTTGTACCTATAGTTTAAATAAGTGGTAATAATTTTATGAACGGTTTGGATGGCTTGTAAATATTTTTAGTTCTTCCTAATTTTTAGATTACCATCCTATTATGTTTTCCACCAATGGAAAGAGTAGATTTGTCACCGGTATCTCAACGCAATAAGCGCACAGGCAATCTGCATTGCTCAAACTCGATAATGGCACCACGATATGATGTCCGTGTTAATCTATTTTGTGGGCCCTGCTTTGTTGTATACTTTTCAGCTGTTCTGTTCTGTTCGTCTATTTCCCTGATTATTCTAGGGCATGGGCTAAAAAAATAAGGTAGATCCAAATATCAAGTTAATCACATCCTAAGAAATAATAAAGAATTGAGTGTCTATTATTGTAAACTTATTAAAAAATACAAAAGTTTTGGATTAAGCTGACATTTACATTTTTCATTTATCCGCGTGTACGTGACCTTATCAACAGCTTGGATGGCAAATAGACATTACAGTGGACCCTATGATTTTTTAAGGGTCAATGTTCACTCACAATTGTCTCCTTAAGCGTGGTTCATCTGAGATTTGGGTCTGTCTTATTTTTTAAGTATACTCTAAAATGAGCTAGAAAAATGGATGAATGGTGTGGATAAAATACATTACATCATTGTGGGGCCCACATATCTTTGCAATGTATATACAACACCGACAACAATGTTGTGTTCTACACTATGCCATGCTCCGGTTAGAATTGTTAGATATAAACTGGAAGTGGATCGCCTGCTTTACCACACACAGCTATATAGCTGATGTATTGATGTTAGCAAGTTTTGTAGGTCCCATTATGAGGTGTGTTATATCCAAACCGTCCATCCACTTGGCGAGCTCATTGTAAGGCCTGAGCTAAAAAATAAGACAGATCTAAAGATAAAATGGACCACACTGCAAAAAGCAGTGGGGGTTGAACATCTACCATTGAAACCCTTTTGGGAGTCACAGAAGTTTCGGATCAATATGAAATTTATTTTTCCTCTTCGTCCAAGTATTTGTGACCTTATGTATTTTGTGACCTTATGAACAAATTAGATGGAAAATAAACATTATGGTGGGCCCTGCGAATTTTTTAAGAGTGAAAATCATTATCCCCGCTCCTATTTTTGGTGTGTACCATTTGAGTTTTGGATATGATTTGTTTTTTGGTTAATGCTCTAATATGATCTTGAAAATTTGATGAACCGTGTGGATATAATAAATACATCATTGCCGGGCTCACGTAACTTTGATCTCTTTTAACCGTTCGTACAATTGGGAGCTCGAGGATTGTGGGTGCTCGTCTTCGTACGACTCGTATCTACACTATATAGCTGGTGTGGGCACTGATTAGGTACTTCCCCGCCTGTTCGAAGCTTGGGACAAGCGGAGACTCTGAGGGCCACTGAGAGTCCACCGTGATGTTTTCATTTTATCCAAACCGTCCATCCATTTTTCATATCATTTTAGAGTATTGTATAAAAAATGGAGAAGATCAAAGGCTTAAATGGACCACAAGGTGGGGACTAGATTCCTACCGTTGAAAAATTCTCGGGGACCACAAAAGTTTTGGATCAAGATGATATTTGTATATGATCGTATCAACAGGTTGGATGGAAAAAAAATAATACGGTGGACCCTAAGAAGGTTTCAACGGTGGGCATCCTTAGCACCACTACTTCCTGTGGTATGGTCCAATTGAGCTTTGGATCAGTCTTATTTTTTATTCAATAGTTTAAAATGATATGGAAAAATGGATCAACGGTTTAGATAAAATGAAAACATCACGGTGGACCCTTAGTGGCCCTCAGAGCCTCTGCCTGTCCCGAGCTCCGAACAGGCGGGGGAAGTACCTAATTCGCGCCCAGCTGGTGTGTGGTACACCAGCCAATCCGCTTCCATACGAACTCAACCTCCATCTCACTTAGAGCTGGGCATGTCTGACCCGATCCGGTGGATCCGACCCAATCCGACTTGATTCGATCCGAACCGACAGCCTGGATCGGTGCGAATAGAGTAGGGCCATTTAGATCCGACAATTTTTCGGATCGAGTAGGGATCGTGGTCAATCCGGATCGATCCGATCCGAAGTTCGATTCAAATGGATCCAATCCAATTTGATCCGACCCGATTCGCACAATGTTCATTCAACATTGTTTCCCGTAATGTTCTCCACACGAGATTGGGATATAACTTATTTTTAGTTTAATACCATAAAATGATCTAGAAAAATAGATGGACGACATGAATGAAATAAATACATCACAGAGCACCGACCACTAGGGAGAGTAGCCAATCCATCCTCTCGCATCAGCTCGTGGCTCGAGGTACATCGAGCACCGAGCTACGTTAGACTGTCAGACCGCCATAACACCCCGTTGCGTGCAGGGAAATGCTTCTATGCGTCCAGCTCATGGGAACTTCCCATGAGGTCGAGTTGTGTGGGCCCCATCGTGATGCGTGTCTAACATCAACACCGTGCATTTGATGGGTCCGGATATCCCAAAAATCAGCCGTATATGGAACTCAAGTGGGCCGTACCATCTAAAATCATGTGAAGACATTCCTAAAACATATAAAAGCACTTGGTGGGGCCCACCTAAAAGTCGGATGCATCTGAAACTTGGTATGACCCCTCATCCAAGTGGGGACACATATAATGGATGGTCTGGATTTGTGAAACACACCTCGGTGGGCCCAAAAATGATTATGAATGTTTTAATGAGAGGTAACCGGTAACCCCGTCTACTCTATGGGTCCCATCATGAGGTATGTGTTATATCCAAACCGTCCATCCATTTGGTGGGCTCGTCTTAAGCTTTATCCGAAAAATAAGACAAATCTAAAGATCAAGTGGACCATACTGTAAAAATAATAATTTAAAATAGAAGATTTAATCCGAACCGTACCCAATTCAATCTAACTTGGTTTTCCTGATCGAGTCGGACTCGGTTCGAGTCAGACCAACAGTGCAACGGATCGGATCGAGTCAGAGGACCGGGACTCGGTCATGGATCGGATCGAGCTTGAGTTACCGTATTGAACGTTTCGATTGGGTCCGACTCGACTCGATGTCCACCTCTTATTTCTCGCTGCACGGACGCGGATTGCGTCCTACCCCCGCCCGTCTCTAGCCCCGAACGGGCATTTGTGTGGGCGGGCCCACCGTGATGTATCTATTTATCTAAGACGTCGATCCCTTTCCTCGTATCATTTAAAACTAAAACCCTAAAAACGTCCTGAAAACAGGAGCTTCTTTCTTCACTCCACCAGAGTCGACTTCGAAGGAAACAGAAAATGGTTCGCAGTCTAAAAAACGCCAAGAAGACGAAGCGCAAGAAGAGAGTACGTCCTCTGCGATTTACTCTTCCCTACTCTCAGTTTCCTCTTTTGCCCCCTCTCGTACGCCCTTATTTTCGTATTCGTTATTCCTTACCCATCTTGTTTTGTACAGACCCCGAAGACGGAAGAAGGTCCCTCCAACCCTGCCAAGGTACATAAATTTCAAAAAAGTCCTATCTTCCTTTTTTTTTTTTTTAAAAAAAAATTATTATTATTTTCGATTTTGCCATTTTCAGGTTTTTTATTTTGGGAATTTTGGTGAGATAGGTATGGCAACCGGGCGTAGACAAATTAGAAGAGGGAGAAGAGCTTCAATGCGATCCTTTGGCTTACAATTCTCTCCATGGATTCCATATCGGGTGGCCCTGCTTAAGGTAGAATTTGCCCCTTCTATTTTTGAATATTTAACTTCCTGCCATTTTGTTATTATTATTATTATTATTTAAAATTTCGCCTTTTGGTGTGTATGTAATTCGACACTGCAGCTTCGACATAGCTCGTGATTCGCTGGGATTGGTACGGACGGAGTTCCCACATTCGGTGTACTGTGTCGCCGGGACTCAGGTAGGAGAGTTTGGATTGTATTTGTTTCTTATTAGTATTAGAAGATCCAATTTCTGTTGTGATTTTGATTGACTGGATATTTTTTTGAGTGGGCCTCCTAACTAGGATCACCAGTTGATTTTTAATTCCAGGTTTGGATGTTTGTCAACTAGTGGATTGGAATTCATTTGATTGACATGCAGGGAACAGACTTCTGCATGGCGGATGCAGATGTATGAATTTTTTAAACTACAAGCTCTAATTTGATGCTAAAGCCTTATAACCATGCATTTGGATGCAGATGGGCCCCTTTTTGTTCAACCTCATGAATTTTGATTGGGAAAAACCATCCCTACACCCATATTGTTTGGATAGAGACTCCAAGACTTCTTAAAAGTCTTTAAACATCAGCCCATTGAAGTAAAAGGACTGAATTAACAATCCAAACAACAAATCCACATGCATACAGGTTTTAGCCACAACTGGTGGACTGTGTACACGACACAGTTTGCAAATCTCCTATATACACAACATGGTTTGCATATGCTTTCCAATTATTGCAATTGAATGATGTATAAACTCATTTAGTTCTAGTAAGACTTTTATTTCATTCAATACTCCATCATATATCAACTTTATGGTCTTTGTAGTAGACTATTAGATAGCACTTGATTGTAACTAATTAACCTATGTAATAGTCTGTTACATCTCACCTGTGGGAGTTTTGTTGCTTTAATTGCTGGTCCTCAGCCTGGATAAAGGAGGGTTGCGTCAGGTTGGCAGCCAACGTCAAACATTCGCCAAAACTTCCATCATGAATATGGGCTATTTGACATTCCAAACTCATGCTAGGGCATGTTATGACCCTAGATAGAATATGGCAGAAAAGAAGTCATGTAGCCAACCCAAATTTGGTCGGGACAAGGCTTAAGTGATGCTGATTATGATAATGGTCTTTGTATACCAACTTTATGCTAAACAAAGATGTACTGTATTTTTTATTTTATTTTGATGATGATGGTTGATATTGGGGCCTAAACAACATCTAATTGGCCCTGGTGGATCCCACAGTCCACCGGAGCCTATCTTTGATGGAAATTCTTACACATGTGGGTTCCTAGTTCCACACATGACACATGGTTTGGATGCTTAAGTAGTCCTGAATTCTCTGAAAGTTGTTGATAATAGATGATGTACAGTGGAACATGGTATATTGGCACATTAACAAAGCCTAGTTGATTAATGTGATTCTGCTCCTTGTGACTTGTGAGCAAGTGTATGCCTTTCCACGCTGAGGGTTTGCATTGGAAAGTATCTCTATGATGCTTTCCTATGCAAAGAGGGAGGCTGAGATATGTCGATGGATGTACCTGCTGTTACACCCAAACACTGAGGCAAGGTTAGCAATGTCTTCCCTGTTTAGACTTATTCCTAGAAGTTTGCCTTTTGGAGATTAAGCTTTTGTCTGACACTGCTTCGGAATACCTTAATACAATTCTCAGATTGACAACATGGTCTCAACATGCATCACAAAACAAGAGTTTGTAATCGGTAAACTGATGATGGGAGTCCTAAAAATTGACATTTTCAACCATGAATCTCTTAATAAGCCCCTTCTCTCTCTCTTTTTAGCATACTCAGCCTTCACTATCACAACAAAGAGAAATGGGGATAAATGGTCCCCTTGACAAAGGTCCCTTGCCCCCCTAAAAAAGCCTTAATGCGACCCATTGATGAGAAGCAAGAAATTCCCTGAGCTAACGTGCTCCATCGTCCATCTTTCCACCTTACCCTGAAGTTGAGTCTCAACATATACCTTATGAATTTCCAGCCAACATGGCAGTAACCTTTCTCTTATTGAGTTTGAATATGAACTCGGCCTCTCCCGCTTCTACCTTCAAGCAATTAGAGCTGCATCAAGGATTTCTCCAACGAACAAAAGCACCTTGCAAGCTCAAGGTCACACATATAAGCACCTTTTTGAGACTCAAAGCCAAGACTTTTGTTAATATTTTGTTAGGACTTCTTATTGACCTTCTGGGTCTAAACTCCTTCCAAGTTTTCTGCCCCTTGTTTCGCTCCAATACTTGAGAATGCCTTCTGTCACATCCTCCTGGAACAGTTGGAAGAAAGAAGCAATTGTATACCTGTCCAGTCCGGCTGCTTTGTACCTTCCTAGCTCTGAAGTTGCTGACTTTACTGCGTCCTCCCCAGTCAGACATTCTAACCAGTTTGCCTCTCCTGCTGAAATATGGACTGTTGATCTAATATTTTCTTGATGATATGAGGTGTGGCCCTTGGATGCAACATTCGGCCTGATTCAGTTCCTGCACAATTTAACTGCAGGTATGGA
Organism: Magnolia changhungtana; assembly: GCA_030180095.1. NCBI lineage: Eukaryota > Viridiplantae > Streptophyta > Magnoliopsida > Magnoliales > Magnoliaceae > Magnolia > Magnolia changhungtana. The sequence continues at coordinate 11,912,322 of JASAUF010000662.1, forward strand.
GCTATCATAATCAGCGCATGATCTCTCCCACAACTGTTAATAAACAAAGTGTATAAACACGGCAAGTAAAATATAAAAATGCAAGTGATGAAATCTGTTTGTAACTCAATTTTTGTTAGCATATATATATATATATATATATATATATATATATATATATATATATATATATATATATATATATATATATATATATGAAAGATCACTGATCGTATTAGAAGAAAGACGGAAAAAGATACAAAAAGGGCGTGCTCGCTGAGAAGGCGGACCACCTAGGAGCCAATAAAAAGAAGATTACAACCCTTGAGGCTATCAATATTAGAAGCCTATTCTATGATCCTTCTTTCGACCTTTCGCACAACAATATCCGCCGAATTGGAGACATCCAGGGAGCATCTCCCATTCCTTTCTTCCCAAGTGGCCAAGAAAGCCAATCTCCTAACCGTCTTCCTCTGATTACCTAAACTGACTCCATGCCATGCCTTCAGGAGCCGACCTACCTGCTGTATCGTGGAGAGACCACTTAATACCGAAGAGACTAAACAACTCTGTCCAGATTAGGCTGATGTAGGGACAATGAGCAAAAAGATGATCGACCGTCTCTTCGTTCAACATGCAGCAAAGACACACATTAACTAATTTCATCCTCCTTTTTTTTCAAGTTGCCCACTAACTGTAAGAACCTTTTGTTTTCCTTCCAACCAACTGAATGAAACGATCTTGGGGGGGGGGGGGGTTAGCTCCAAATGTGATTAGTGAGGGATTCTTGATTAGATAAGGAGTTGCTGCCCATCACCGTGTAAAAGGACTTAACCGAAAAGGAACCTGATTTATCAATCTTCCAAATCAAGGTGTCGTCGCTGGTGTGATCCGGTTTGCTACTGGAGATCCACTCAAGAAGGGCCGCATATTCTGATATCTCCCAATCATGTAAAGACCTTCTGCATTGCAATTCCCAAACCAACTCTCCACCAATTAGAGAATAGCAACTGGTGACTGAGAAAGATGGGTTACGAGTTATGCGGAAAATATTTGGGTAATCTTCTTTCAAAGCTGAGTCGCCCACCCAAACGTCTTCCCAAAAACGAACTTTATCTCCTTTACCGATAACAAAACCGATGCCTTTGAGGACTTCCCTTTTCAAAGATAGAACTTCCCTCCAAAGGGTTGAGGTTCTATAAGATGAAGAGTCACTTGTCCACCATCCTCCCTCAGATATATCATACTTGCTTTTAAGTAACACGTTCCAAAGACTCCCACTTTCTGTCCCTAGTCTCCATATCCACTTCCCTAAGAGAGCCTGATTCATTCTTTTGAGGTCTTTTATACCTGCTCCCCCCTCTTGAATGTGTTTGCACACCTCTTTCCATTTTACCAAGTGAAATTTCTTTTTCTCCTCATTGCCATACCATAGGAAGTTACGTCTTAGTTTCTCTAGGATAGCTAGAATAGACGGAGGACACTTGAACAGAGACATGAAGTACAATGGGAGATTTGAGAGAGCTGCCTTAATGAGGGTTAGCCGACCCCCTAAAGATAAATATCTACATTTCCATCTAGCAAGATACTTCTCAAATTTGACTATGACCTTATCCCATAGAGAACGAGGGGGCTTGCCGATGCACAATGGGAGACCAACAAAGGAGGTCGGGAAGCGGCCAATAGAGCAATCAAACAGGTCGGCATAAATTATGATGTCTTCTTCCTCTAAATTCACCCCGCATGTCTTGGATTTAGACATATTCACTCTCAAACCGAATACGGCCTCATAGCAATGGATCGTAGTACGAAGATTGCTCACTTTGTCCTGACAAGCGTCACTGAATAACAAGGTATCATCCGCAAACTGGATATGAGAGATCGGAGAGTCCATGCCCTTTCTACGGAAACCGTTTAAAATTCCTTCTTTTTGACCTTTGGATAACATTCTGGATAAGGCCTTCCCTACAATAAGGAAAAGAAAAGGGGACAAAGGGTCTCCTTGCCGTAAGCCCCCAGAGCTTCTGAAAAATCCTTTTTGGGGATCCATTCAACAAAACAGAGAAGTGAGCGGAGCTAATGCACTCTTCTATCCACCCTTTCCATTTGGTGTCGAAACCCATCCGTGAGAGCATATACTGAAGAAATCCCTAATCCACATGATCATAAGCCTTTTCGATGTCGAGTTTGCATATGATTCCCTTTGATCTGGATCTATGGTTGGAATCTAGGCATTCGTACGCTATCAAAGCACTGTCAATGATTTGTTTACTCAGGATGAATGCATTTTGGTTTCCAGAGATTACCTTACCTATCACCTTCTTTAAGCGAGATGCCAGAACTTTAGCCAAGATCTTGTACGGCCCTCCAATTAAGCTTATCGGTCTAAACTCTTTAAAACTAGCTGCCCCAGGAGTCTTAGGAATTAGCGCTATAAAAGATGCCCCAAGGCCTTTTGATAAGCGCCCTCTAACATGGAATTCTTTAAAGAAATCCATAACATCACCCTAGATGACTTCTCAGAATGTTTGGAAAAAAAAATGATAGGGAATCTGTCCGGCCCGGGAGCCTTGTCCCCTCCCAAGTCATCGATTGCTTGCTTCACTTCTTCTACTGTAAAAGGGGCTTCTAAAGCTGTAGCGTCAGCTTCCGTCAATCTGTCTATATGCAGAAAATCCAATCCGGGTCTGTTCCAATGTTCACCCTGTAGCAACTTGCTGAAATAGGAAATAGCTTTTGCCGCAGTTTGATCTTTATCTTCGATACAAGTACCATTCACCACAATACTACTAATTTTGTTGTGTCTAGCATGGACACTCGCAATCGAATGAAAAAATCGAGTGTTTTTATCGCCCTCTCTAATCCACTTTGATCGGGATCGTCGTCTCCAAAAAATCTCATCTTCTGCCACCCTAGCTGAGAGATCTTGAATGAGTTGAATTCTTCTGGACAATTGTTCCATAAATGTAGATCCTTCTGCCACCCTTGCATTGATCGACTGGAGCTCATTTAGAATCGATTTAGCTTCCATCTCCCTTTTACCTAGAGTCTTAACTTTCCCATGCTTTATCTTGTCCTTTAAAAGTCTCAATTTGCAGCTCAGCCTATAGCCTGCAAATCCTTCCGCTTCAAGACCGCACCACCATTCTTTTATTAATTGCAAAAATCCTTCAATCTTCAACCAGCAAATTTCGAACCTGAAAGGTTTGGGACCCCAATTTTGCTCAACTGCTTCTAAAATAACTGGCCAATGATCAGACGTAGTTCTAGGAAGAACTGATTGGGACACAAAAGGGAAGGCCTCCGTCCACTCGGGAGAGACCAGGAATCTGTCCAGCCTGGACAGGATCGGATTTGCCCTCCCATTGGTCCAAGTATATCTGGATCCATGCAAGGGAAGGTCAACTAGCTCCTGACTTTCGATCCAGGAAGAGAAACATCGCATTGCTGGAGTGCCCCTGCTGCTGTTGGTTTTTTCTTCTGCATATCTAGCAATATTGAAGTCTCCGCATATACACCAAGGGCCCTTGAATTTGAGACTTGTGACCTGTAGTTCCTCCCAGAAATCCTTACGGCTGTCTTCAAGATTAGGACCATAAACTATGGTAATGAGGCATCGAAAGTCAGATGCTATTTCTTTCAGTACGATCGAAACCGAGAAAATTCCTGTCCAGCTGTTCTCAAGAGCCCACAGAGACGATTTCCAAGCCATGAGGATACCTCTTGCACTGCCCTTTACATCTAACGTTACCCATTTTGCATCTTTAGCCTTCCACAAGGATCCCATCAAGCTGTGAGTGAAGTTTTGAATCCTAGTTTTCTGAAAACAAATCACATATGGGTTGTTTCTCCTGCAGGTGTCTTTTAGAAGGCTTTTTTTCTGCTTAGGCCCTACCTCTCTAACGTACCAACATAAAATCTTCATAGAGGAACTGTGCTGCCCCGTTTACCTGTTTTCCCTGCTCCTGTGTTGGCTCTGAAGGCAGTACTGCTGTTAGAAGAACGACTGTGAAGTTCCCTGTTACTGATCGATCTAGGAGGGTGTGTTCTAGGCGATCTTGATTCTGACAGCGGACGACCGTGGGTCTCCACACACTGGAATAAGGCTATATAGTCTTCCGGGTAGTCCCCAAAAGATAGCCCTGGAGATCTGCCCACATAGCAGATGGCGTCTCTGATCCACTTCTTCTGAATCGTGTTGATCAGTTTGGCCCTCTGTAATTCTGTTTCCACCTTTGTCAACTGATAGATTTCCCTGTCTTTTGCTGGTGTGCCGATGAGAGCCTGCAGCGGCTCTGCATCGATAATATCGGCTCCGTTTTCTTCATTAAACAGAGTAATCAAAGCTTGCTCCGATATAATGCTTCTGGAAGAAAGAGGGGAGGACAACTGGTCGCTATGGGTATCCTGATAATTAGAATTCCACGAGCGATTGTCGCCATCTATTGGATCATCTCCCACATTTGAGTAGCATTTCGAATCAAACTTGGCCTCTGGGTCATCACCGAATACTTTAGGAGAGAGAGGATTCTGCGTCGCCCAATGCAGAGCTGGGGCTTCACCTTCGGTTGCTGCATCATTAGCTATAGACATAATCACTTCACTGTTAACAGGCAAGAGAGGAGGTTCGACATTAGATGAATGGTTTAGATTGAGAAGGGTTGACTGATCCAGGCCGAAATCGTCTGACCGCGGATGTGTATCTAACCCAACTAACTGTTCCCGAACCTCTCCGGAAGCAACTGCTATGGCTTCCCTCCTGCCATGTGTCGCACTCGGGCGAGGTTGAAGCTGATAGTTGGGCTCCCTCGGTATTGGCCCCTGACGTAGGTGGCAAGTCTGCATCTCGTCCACCCACGTGGTAAAGGGCTCTTTAACGGGGTCTTGAAAGCTACCACGCATCTCTCTTCCTCGAAGCTTCAGGTGACAGCTCGTCTCCCTCGAGATCTCAACCTTCATTAGCATAATGCTATCACAGATTGAGCATCTGAAATCGAGAAATCACCTCTTGAGATAGAGAGAAGAATCACTTCCAAGCAAAACCATTAAAATTTTCCTCCATTCATATCTATGTCCAATATAAATGTCAACATAGGCCATTCTCTCTCCTATCTTTTTTTCCTCATGTATACTCCCTTCCCTAATTAATTCAAACCCTTAAAAGCACTCATCTCCCTCCGAAATAAAACAACAAAAGAATAGATTTTCCCTAATATGCTCACTTTCCTGATTAGAATTGGGAGCCACCTTATTTTTAGGGAGGAACAAATAAATGCTTTTCCATTAAGGAGTAAAGAAGAGAACTCTGTGAAGCCCTTCTTCTTGGAAGGCGTTGGCTTCGCTTGGGCATGGTGAGAATATCCGGTTTTAGGAAGATGCTTGGGTTGGAAACTCCCCTTAAAAGCCAACTTTCCTTGGGTCTTCCACTTGGCCCTGGATCCTTCCGTAGCGGTGGCTGGTTGCTTTCCCATCATTGGGGACGCTGTTGTCTACGAATCTCCTTGTAGAAGGTATCTCTGCGATGATAAGTGACCGAGTTTGTGGCGGGCTTCTTAATAAAGTTATTGTTGCCTTAAAAAAAAAGGAGATAATTTGTGGCGCTTTCGGAGCACATTCATCTTTGCTCTCCAGTTGCTTCTGATCTGGATAAGATGGTTTGGAGGATTGACAAGTTGGGTTCCCTTTTGGTTCGGTCTCTTTATTCCATTATTCATGAGGATAGTAGGCATGGGGGAGTTGAGAAACGGCAAGTTTGTATGACACTATGATGTTCCTCCCAAAATAGCTGCCTTTGGGTGGTTGGTCGATAGGAAGAAAGTCTTAACTAGTGACAATCTTTGGAAAAGGGCAAAGGTGATCCTGAATATTTTGCCTATTGTGCATGAACGATGAGGAAATGGTCGATCATCTTTTTGTGCATTTTCCCTTCATGGAATCCATTTGGTTGGATTTGCTGTGTCATTTCAAAGTTTCTTGGTCCTTTCCAAAATCGGTGGGTGATATTTTGATCGCGTGACATGGAGTGGGCATTGGTAAAGCTAAAATGTCGCTTGGATAATGGCCTCTCATGGGCCATTTGGGAAGAAAGAAACGCCAAATGTTTCAGGAATGATAGAAAGTTGGTAGAGGGATCCTCCCAAAGGGCTAGATTGCTTGTTGTCGGATGGGCTTATCGTGTGCCTAACCTTTCGGGTTGTAATTTTGATTTTCTTGGGATGCAATTGGGTCGCCATCTCAGCGCCCCTGGTTTGCTGCCTTTTCTGTTTTGTTGCTGTTTTGCTTCAATAAATTTCGTCATCTTTCAAAAAAAAAAAAAAAAAATCTTAAATAAATAACCTATATTCCGAAAATAGCTTTGCCAAATCTTTCGCTTGAAACAGAGGTTACTCTATTAATCATTGGATCTCACTGCTGTGCATGGGCCCCCACCTGATGATGTCATCTGCCAGTTGCTGCCTATCCTCCCTTCTCCCTTGCTTCTTGTGCAAATGATGTAGAAAACTTGTCTGGATCGGATGGTTATGAAATTCTAATCGGCTCCATTTCTAGGATCTGGTTCATCCAAGAGGCTGCCCACAAATTGGATGGTCTGCATCCATCACCAAAGTGCACCAATCAATGATTTTTAGGGTTGATGCTGTTCACTTAATGGCCTCAGGTGCACACTGGATCCTACTCAAACCACTTATCATTTAAACTGGATGAAAATGTCTTGGTAGATTGAGCCAAGTTTCTTTCTCAAGGATCTTGAATGTTGTAATTGTTTAATAGAAAAACACATTTCTAATGCTTTGAGGACACTTGCTTTCATCTTCAAAGGAGCCATTAATCACGAGAATGTCTTAACTGTAGAACTAGTACAAGCAAGTTGAGTTGGGTCCTGCTGTTCCTGTTTTTGTTGTTTGCCTCTCTTGACTTCTGCTTTCTTTGTGATTGCAGGCTGAGAAAGCTAGCTGGAACTATATTGGAATATTTAAGCTATGCAATATATCTGGAAAAAGGCGTGAGTTATTGCCTGCTAAATCTGTTGGTAGTGATGTTGATATGGATGATAGTGATAGCAGCAGTAGTGATGAGGAGGATGAGAATGATGGGCCTGGCGGATCTGAGCCACCTAGTTTGCAGGTAGCGTTTGTTTTATAGGTCTATTTTGAGAAAATCTGCATTTTAAATGTACTACACGGGTTCACACTGTCATCTGTGTCATTGTTATTTTTTTCAACAACTAATGTCTTACACAGCAAGACATCATTCTTATTCTTTTCATCACCTAATGTTTTGCAAGAAGACCTTGCTTACAGTTCTTGTCTATGTCACTGTGTAACAGCTACGCAAGGTGGCCCATGAAGGATGTGTAAACCGCATACGCTCAATGACCCAACAACCCCATATATGTGCAACATGGGCAGATAATGGTCACGTGCAGGTTGGGCTGTCTTTAGGTAATCTGGAAGTTAATGCATTTATCCCCCTTGCAACTAAAACTGATGTATCATGGATCTGACATGGTGTATTGATAGGTACAACCATGGGTCCCACACATACATAATCCATATGGATTCTATACTTGCAAAAGAATCTTCTGATTTGGGTTTTATACTGCTAACTCTTTTATGCAGGTCTGGGACTTCACCTCTCATCTAAATACTCTAGCTGAGACGGAAGCAGGAATTAGCACAGGAGCAAGTTCCATAACTTCTCAGGCACCCTTAATTAAATTCAGTGGGCATAAAGACGAGGGATATGCAATAGACTGGAGCCCTGTTGCTCCTGGGAGGCTCGTCTCTGGTCTGTTTTATTATAATCATTGAGCCAAGTTCCTTTCACGAGGATCTTGAATTTTTTTTTTTTTTTTATATTGCTTAATGAAAGAAAACATTTCTAATGCTTTGAAGACACTTACTTTCATCTTCAAGGTGATTGCAAGAATTGTATTCATCTTTGGGAGCCTTGTACTGGCGGAACTTGGAAGGTTGATACAAATCCATTTATTGGACATGCTGCAAGCGTTGAAGATCTGCAAGTATGTTAATTTTGCCTAAAAGTCAATCTCTGCGTGTTTGTTGCATTTGCATGTTTGCTTTGTAAGTACAATACCTGTCTACTTTTGTTTGTGTAGTGGAGTCCCACGGAAGCTGACGTCTTTGCATCTTGTTCTGTGGATGGAACTATTGCGATATGGGACATCCGTGTGGGGAGATCACCTGCAGTTTCTGTAAAGGCACATAATGCAGATGTCAATGTCATCTCATGGAACCGGTAAGAAGAGTTTATTTATTTATTTAATTTCTAGTATTCCATGCCCTTGTGTTTCATTTGATCTTTGTTCTTAATAATGCCCTCACCTACACTTTTAACTATTTTGAATAGGTTGGCTAGCTGTATGATAGCTTCTGGAAGCGATGACGGCTCATTCTCTATTCGTGATCTTCGATTGATTCAGGTATGGGTAATGTGTTTGCATTTATGAGTAAATTGCATGCTTATAATAAACAAGCCAACATTATTTCATTGATATGCTTGTGAGGATGAGTTCTTTACATGCCCAGCTTGAGTCTTAAGTTGGTTATTATACCCGCATTCCTGACCTGGTATCAAACTTGGTTTTGACAAGGCAGTGGCCCTGAAACTTAACAAAAAAGTATATGGGCGAAAAAAAATAGAGGATTAGTTTTTTGTTTTTTAAATCATCATCATCATAGCCTTCTCCTGGTAATGTAGGTTTGGTTTTTCTAAAAGTTTGATTGGCCAAAAGTTTACGATCAACTGGCCACCAGATATCAATCTTCCTCTTCTACCCAGGCTCTTGGAAACTGGCCATGGCAGAGGCCCAGGCTGACAGCACTTGCATGCCATTGTGGTCCCAGGAACACAAGCTAATTAGTTTCATGGAGGTGCAGTTGCCAGGCAATACTGTTAGGCACAAGTCATACACATAGATGGATTGTCATGATCGACTTTTTGGCTGTACAAAATATCTAAGGAGCCAACCAGTCCATGTACTGAACACCACTACATGCCAACAGAGTCATCCCCCACGCTGCATGTTAGTTATTATAGGTTACCACAAAGGGACATCTTCAAATAGTTAGGGTCTCTAGCGCATGCAGTGTCAGTTGCCTGCTGAGGTACTCCAAATTTTTCTGGAAGGAAATTATGTAGTCCTTACCCTAAGTATCCAACTCATGCACAATTTTTTGAAGGATCCAGGTATCAACTGCATCATAGATTCTTACCATGATTCTAATTGTTCTTATTGAACTCGAAACTGAGTGTGATTGCCCTCCCAATTCCCTGATCCTCTACTGTGGAGAAGCTCATCAACTGACCTCCCTGCAGCCTTGAGACTGCTGTATTCACCCTATGTAACTAGTCGTTGTAGCCATCTCTACCATCTATAACCACTGCAAGAGGTTCTCAATCTGCCAATAAGAGATCTCTAATTCAGACCTTTTTGATTATTCTCACTCCACGATCTCTATATGTAAGTCTCCTATAAGCTGGATAAATTTTATTTATGTAAGTGTTTTACATGAGGAATGATCGGATACAGCCCATTTCATTCAAAGCTAGCATGCTATTCCCTTCTCTCTCTCCCTCTCTCCATTTAATGTGTTACATGTGTATGACATCTGAGTCGTGCAAAAGGTGGACCCTGGCATTAACTTCAGACTGATCTGCTCATCTGATGTGCCAGACCATTGGAATCCAATGGACAGGCAACAATCTGACCCAACAAATGGGTGTGGCCCATCTGATGAGTGGATCGGCCGATTTTCATGGCAGGTGATCTTCATGATCAGTTGCTCCTTTTGCACATGTGGATCAGATGTCCTAGATGTGATATGTTCGGAGTGTGTTTATGGTGATCATTACTCATGTTAAATGATTCTAGGCACTCTACACAGTGGCTACCCAGCCGCACATTATCACTTGTCACCCAAATGGCACCTGCAGTTGGTCGATAAGCAGTTTGATTTTTGTGAAGCATTTTTGGCCCTAGTGGAAACAAAAATGGAAATAAGGCAATTGATGAAGATTTGTCAAATGAGACACTTGATCATGATCTGTATCCTTGCATGCGGTTCAAATCTTGATTTCAGATTTTTTTTTTTTTTCATATTTAGGACTGATTGTGTAAGGCTATAGAAATCGGCAGGATGACATGGTTTACGAGTTCTTATGTTTTTACCCCAATTGTCTTTCTTTTCTTTGGTGCAGGGAGATTCACTTGTGGCTCATTTCGAATACCATAAGCACCCTATCACATCCATTGAGTGGAGCCCACATGAGCCCTCCACTTTGGCTGTTTCATCGTCAGATAATCAGCTAACGTAAGATGCTTCTTTATTCACAAATCCAATGGATTGAATGAATTCTCATTGTCTTTTACTCTTCATTCTTATTTCGTCCATTTCCAATTACCAGGATTTGGGATCTTTCATTAGAAAGAGATGAGGAAGAAGAGGCGGAATTCAAAGCGAAAATGAAAGAGCAAGTGAATGCTCCCCAAGATTTACCACCTCAGCTTCTCTTTGTTCATCAGGTCTTTTTCTTCTCTCTCTCTCTCTCTCTCTCTCTCTCTCTCTCTCTTTCTTTTTTCTTTTTAAGATTTTAAGTCCTGTTAGACAATAATGATCAAGCCTGCTATCTCTACTGGTGGGAATAGGATTTTGAAATGTACTCTCATTGCATGTGTTTGCATGGCTAGTGTGTCCAATCTGGCCACATGGTGACAAAGCTCGTTCTTGGGAATTTCTTGTGAGATTTTCAAAATATGAGTTTTTTTTTTTTGGCAGGATATTATTGGGAAAATCTTGCTAACAATGTTCTCAAATCATATATGCCATTGTATGCGACCAGCATATGCTATTTGCATATGTGATCACATACTCGCATATGCAATCACATATTTCTCTGTTTTTATTTTTTATTTATAATTGAAAAAAAATCTAAAAAGTTAGGAAAAACTATGCCTAATTACCGCAAGTGATTGGATTGGTTTCTCTTATGTATTTCATTGTAGTTTGAGTGTTTGCGACTATTTAGACTATCTATAAATTAAGTTATATATCTAATTATTTATATTATATTTACAAAAGATTTAACAAAACAATATGCGATCATGGAGTATGCCATTGGATGCTTATCGCACAAAAAGGCATGCCGTCTTAAACTATCCTAGTTCGCATATGCCATATGTGATCCATATGAAAAAATTGGCATATGCAATTGCACATGACAACAATGCTCGCTGAAGGTAAGAGTTATAAATACTTATTATAAATTAATAAATAGTTTTAAAATTTTATATATACAATTATTAATGAGTTAAAATTCAAAATAATTTTTTCTTTAATATTGGTATATCATCACAGTAAAACTGAGAAATGTTGAAAAAGGTTATATTTTGAAAATATCACAATACCCTCACCTCTCGATAATGTCGTTTTGTTATTTTTCATGAAAATGTCACAAGATTTTCTAAGTCTCAGTGATACCTGTCAGTCTGGCCATTCATCAGGTGGACCCTGCTTTGTATCCTCCATGCCTGAAATATGGCTGGTTCAGTCATCAGGTGTGCTTAACTATCATTTTCATGTTTTTTTCAATCACATGTGGGCCGGTTGATGAGGACTGCTCCAGCCTGATTTCTGCGGCAGGGCACATTTACAGTTCGGTTTGCATGACAAGTGACCTAGATCTCACATGCATGGGAAATTTAGCCATTGCATTTTTCGAAGGTGTTTTTCTTTGGATGGATTGTGTAATAGATGATAGCTTCTAGATCTTGTAACTGTTATTTCCTTTATTTAACAGGGTCAGAAAGACTTGAAGGAATTGCATTGGCATGCTCAGATCCCAGGGATGCTCATATCTACCGCTGGCGATGGTTTCAACATTTTGATGCCCTCGAACGTTGAAACGACTCTTCCATCAGCCGATGATCGGTAGCTAATAGGAGGATTCAGCGTCCGTTGCTTGATTCCCAAATCCAATATTGATCAGCCTATTCAGTCATCATAAAATGGTGTCAAAGCATCGGGCAAATACTCCGAGTGTTTCCCAAGACCCAGTATGCGTAGCCTCTATTGCGCAAGTTTTGACCAGAAGACACCAGCATCTGCTGAGCAGTGGGATGCAAGCTTATGTTGGTGGGGTGCAATAGTTGTTTTTGTGGACCATATAAATCCTGTTTATTTGTGTTGACTGTATAAAGCCTCCCAATGATGTTTAGTATGAACGGTGCCCCAACTTTTATTAGGTCATGATGGTTATGCAATGAATAGAGTTTGTAGATTATTTGATCCATGATGATGGTTTTTCAATGTAGGAATTATAGGTGTGGCAATGTCTAGGTGGTACCCGGTCAATGGTGAATGGTCTGTTTTAGCCCGTGTTGGGTAGTGCCTTTGAAAACCAATGTTTATGTTTCTCAATCTATGTATATGATTATTCATTCATTGGCCTGGTTAGCATGTGCGGAGAATGGATTTATGATTATGGTTTTGTCGCTTAAGGTGCATTAAGGGGTCGTTTGGATGCCTATGAAGTCTGTAAGTTGTAAATGGATTATAGGCAATCGGATTACAGGGCTGTTTGGATGCATGTATTTGCCTGTGCTGTAAGCAGATTAAAGCTTTTAGCTGTAATTTGAAACCTGGTAAAAAGCTATGTTTCAGATTATAGGTAAAGTCTTTACATCTAAAATGGCATTAAACACGTTAGAACACAGTGGTTAATATACACTCATGATATGTGGGGCCCACTGTAATATGTTTGGTGCATCTAATCTATCGATCATGTACTTCCCGTGATGCTCTCCTGTGACTCTAAGAAAACAGCTCGTCCATCATCAAATGGACTACACAAGGGAAGGATGGGACGTCCCTCATTAAAAACTTCTGTAAAAACTTCTAGATTTCATTTGGGGCCACTGTGATGGGTGGAAATCATCTGATCCGTTTAATGTGTGCATGCCTTAATACTTTCTTAGGGTCCTAAAGAAAATCAAGTCTTTCTTATGTGATTTGTAGATTTTGAGAGGTTCACTGCCTAAGCTCTATGGTATAAATACCTACTTTATTCATTGTAAACACTTTACAGGCTAGCCGAACACACAATATGTTTACCACATACGAACAATTTCATGTGTAATGTGTTTACAATTAAAAAAATTACAAGTATCCAAATGACCCCTAAGATTAGACACATTAGTCTATGGTTGAAGAAAGTTGTGATTCATGGACCTTTTTGGCTATGACCATATAGGTGCTTGGATATGCCTGGAGTTGTAATGAGTCGAGTTAGCTCGGTCAGCTTGCTTGACTCGACTCAGAAAAGCTCGACTCGCCTTAGCTCGAAATTGGATTTGAACCGAGTCAAGCTAGTTTTTGGAGCTCAAAAAAATTTCGAACTGAGTTCGAGCTTGCTCGAGCCCGACTTGACTCGACTCAGATCGAACCTCAACTCAAATCGACTCGGATTGAATCAGCTCGAGAACCAAAGCTGGCCGCCGGCAAAGGTTCTCTATTTATTCAACACACGGGCATCCTAATTTCATTCCGCTGACTCTCTCTCTGCGCCTCTCTCTCTCTCTCTCTCTCTCTCTCTCTCTCTCTTTCTCTCTCTGCGTCCCTATCTCCCTCTCTCTCTTTCGCACCTCTCCCTCTCCCTCTCCCTCTCCCTCTCCGCCTCGATCTCTCTCTACCTCTCTCTCTCCCTCTCCACTCTCGAACCCTCCCCTCTTCCTCTCCGCTTGATCTACCTCTCTCTCTCTCTCCCTCTCTCTCCCTCTTTTGTTTTCTTCTTTTCTTTGGCTGCAACATCAGGTATCTCCCTCTCCTCTCGATCTACCGTATATCAAGGAGCATTCTGCTTCAACATCAGGTCTCTCTCTCTCTCTCTCTCTCTCTCTCTCTCTCTCTCTCTCTCTCCTTATCTATTCATATCAATTTGGGCATTTTTTAATCCTTCAAGTAACATTGTGCAATGATTTGTGTATTGAGAATTTTTGAGTTTCGAATCCCTAATTAGGGATTTGTAGTGTCGATTCCCTAATTGTGTATTGGTGTAGAAGTGTTGTCTAAGAGAAGACAGTCATGTATCAGAGGTCTATTTGCATGAAGATGCTGATATCTTAGTCCATGAGTGTGCAACATACATTTGGTTATACATTATATAAGATGTTGAAGTTGGTGGGCCATCATTGATCAAATAGACTGCATTGTTTGGATCAGTGGCCCATCAGATTGGAGGATTATGCGTATCCAGTGGGCCCCACAAAGGTGATCATACACATGGATAAAAGAGGGGCTGCATATGCTTCCATGCTCCGCCTGTCGTATCCCTTGTCCTTTTTTTTTTTTTTTTTTCTTTTCTTTTCTCTTTTTTAAACCAAGGGTATTGTGCTGCATTTATTATGATGTTTTGATTGATCTCATGCCTTTATCTTCACCTGGAATCGGATCATCTAGGATTGTAGCATGCTTCACTTTCAGTATTTCACAACTGCAAATAGTTGCAATCAATACCCTGTTTTCAGTGGAATCCATACTCTGTTCTTGTTCTCTGCAAAGAAATGAAATCAGAAGAAGTTTGGATCTCTCTCTCTCTCTCTCTCTCTCTCTCTCTCTCTCTCTGTTTGCTTTAATACTCTGTCAGAGTGTGATGAATGATACGCAGGCAGTTCAAATTTACTGAGAAATTGCATACGTAGAAACAAGTGATTAGACTAAGTTATCCAAATTCTGATACCAGTTTAGGTGCATAATTGACAAAATATTGCTGTACATTTGTTGGACGTTTAAAAATGAAAAATATCCAATAGTCTTATTTAAAAATAAAAAAGTGTCCATGAATCAGAGGTTTGGATTGTTAGACTAGTCTAATTTTCAGCAGGTCCCACAGGTCTCACAGTGTATTTGGTTTTATTTGACTTCATATCCACAACATGGAAAGTTCCATTTACCAAAGCACTCAGCATGTGGGCCCCGGTGAGCCGAGCTTCTTTTTGCTTTTGGCAGGATGCTTCACAGCAATGCACAAACAATGTGAAAACATACATTTTCTGTTTTTCATCTTGTTTGGCCCACCTGATGAGTAGACCATCCTAATTTTAATCCCATAGCCCACCTGATGATTGGACCCACCTAATGAATAGCTCGGAATTCCCACACTTAGCATCTATCTCTCTCTGCTTTTTTTTTTTTCTCCTGATGCACCACATAAAAGGTGGGAACATGGCCCAATGATCCATCATCAACAGACAGGTCCAGTGCGAATGTATGGAAGAAAAGTCCAACGGGACAAATGATCTTAACCATCCAACATGTGTCTTACCAATGGACAAATGTACAAAATATGAAGCTTTGATGATGATTATGAACTTTCCATGGTACCATTTCTAAGTGCCTGTGTATGAAGCTTACGTTCTTACGCAGCCAGAGTTAAACCAAGTAAACCCTGCACTCTGTTTATTTCAATGCATTCCCAAATCTACAATGAAATATATTTCAAGTGGAGGATTTTTGAGGATTCCAAGTGGGTGTCTAGAAAGAAGTCAACCAACAGTATGATGGGTATCATCTTTGAGATACATCCATCTACTGCACAATGCAAGAGATTAACAGTGGATCTCCTATCTGTGCTGCTGCATGTACAAGGACAGAGTACCTGATTTCTAAGAAAAAAACAAAGTTGCTAAGATTCATATCCTTTCTCACAATATAAACAGCTAGATTCAATCCAACTAGCATGCACAAAATCACATTTTAGCTCTTTGAGATCCCCAGCATGGTTGTATCAAATGAATGTCACTCAAGCATGATGAAAGATGCAATATTGTAAAAGGATGGAAGCTAAACACACACGCATAGTATATACATATTCAACTCTATTACTCTGTTTTTCAGTTCCTACAAGGATGCATGATTTTCTAAATAGTTACATATACTACAGCAGTGGTATGGTGCCTGTTTTGGAGTGAGAACACATGGGGAGCATAGCTTGGCAAATTTGTGCTCCAGCTTGGCTGTTCATCAGGTGGGCCCTGCTGTCTAGATGCCCTGGCCTAATAATCAAGTAACTTGGCTTAGACAATGAGTCACATGCGGATCTTGAATGGAAACTGTCAGTTGATGTTTTCTATCCATCCAATTTCTTGGTAATGTGTGGCGCACTTGATGACTGGACTAGCCTGGAGCATAGATGGTGGGGCCTAGCTGATAAACGACCAGGTTCTTGCCTATGAGTTACATGCTAGCACGTGTGACCAGGTAGACCCAACAGGGACCCAAGCTCAGCCTGAGTATGGCTATAGCTGAATGAGTGTGGGTGTAGTTTTGTTAGGAAACTGTTCAGAAACTGTTAAATCATGGATAGAGGAGAATAGTATGCCTATCTTAGGTTTTGCTTGAGAAGGTTGAGATAGTTAAATCATGTTTATATTCTTGACTTCCGTGGTGTTTGTGACAAGTGGGAGTTTTGAGCAAATAGACAGATGGAAAAAGTTTGGCATTTGTCAGGAAAATAACGTCAGGATTTGTTAACATTCTTATCAACTGTGGGATGAGAGAGTCCCATCAAGGTTGCTGAATATGATTTTGTTGATGAGAAGTATTTTACTGTATGCAGAGGTAGCATGCTTTGGCACCCCATCCAGGTCAGAATTCTTGTGGATGTAACCTGGGCTGTCATCTTACTCCCATACATTTGGCTTTCGGCAGATCCTGTGTTCTTCTTTTTCTCTATTAGTTACTTAGACCATCAAATTCAGCTTGTTGCTATCTAAAAACTGAGAATCAATTCTCTTGATATTTTATTTGTTATATTCTGTGGATCCATCAATTGTTCTGAAAGTCACATATTCAAGGATTTATAGAATCCCTGAACCTATGGCATTCACTCTCATGCAGATGTGACCGAACCATTGTTGATAGAGGTTGATCAGATATATCATTTAGCTTGCCCAGCTTCTCCAATCTTCTACAAATACAATCCTGTTAAGGTGAATATGACTCTACACCTCATTTATGAATTATGAAATTCTGTTTATCATTTTATCTTTGAATTTATGTTTCAAAGTGATCATGTGAGTACCTTTGAGTGCTTATGCATGGCATCTTCTTACTAGTGATCTTCAGTATACTTGTTTCTCGTATGTCCAACAGTCTGTCTAGCTTCAGAAGCTATTTTAGCATATATCACATGTTCTGTGAAGTTACTTCTTGGAGCTTTATGGTAGACAGCCTATGGTGCACTGAGTCTCTTTTTCCTTCTTTGGATTGCCTTAACTGCCAAATGGGTTTTTGTTGACCATTAAGGAAAACAGTAGTTTCAGGAGAATCCATGCTCAAGGATTGGTTGGACGATACAATCAGTGGTATTTTTGTACTCAGCCCATCAAATGTGTTCCAAACTTGATGGACAGTTCAGATCGATTGATTGGACCATCCAAGTGTATCAATGCAACTAGGAGCACTATAACTTAAAGTGCTTTGAGAACACCAGGGCATTTCTCTTTATGAATTATGGTTATCAAGATTTTTGTTTTAATCCTTACCGAAATCTCTAATACATAATTACTGTTAACTAAAATGAGATGAACTTATTTTGAAGTGGCAACCAAACAGGCCATTAGCATTTTTATTGAGGGATTGGGAATTTGGTTATTTCCAATAACAGCTTGCAGTTCATTCCATCCAAATGCGGCCTTGTACTGATTCTGTTGGCAATAGGATTGAACTGTGCATTTGATCCATTTGAAGAATCTGAACTAACCTAGAGTTGGTCGACTATATGGATGGTCTAGATGGCTGCATGGGATGTGCCACTGTGCTCCATATTAGCAAGATCCAGGTTGTTCATGTGGTGGTCCCCACTGTGTATGTACCATGGCCCAAATTTCTAGTCATGAGGGGAACCACATATGCATGAAAAGCTATAAAAAAGGGAGAATGATCCACATTCAATATGCATTGTGGCCCATCTGATGACTAGACTTTTTTTGTTGGCTACTACACATACATGGTGGGCCCCACCTAAGGAACGGCCTGGACCTCGAATCCATGGGCACGGTATAATTCAAAATCCTACTGTAACAGGTAGCTGTAGGAGAGCTTAATTGTTTACAATTTAAAATCCTACTATAACAGGTAGCTGTTGTAGAGCTTGATTGTACTATATTTCAATGCTAATTGCTGCCATTTCCTTTAACTGCAGTAGAAGTTTGGTTCTGTCGGGTTTTTGGTGCATCTTCCATCTATGGCAGAGCTTATCAAATTAAAGTTTGTATTTCACAATTGCTGGCCCTACATGTAAGTTGTAACGTGCATCGCAACATTTCAACCCAATGCACTAGGAACTTATGTTTTCTCCATGATTAGTTTTAGGGGTCATTTGGATGCCGGTAAGTTTTATTAGTTGTAAAGGGTCTACAGGTGTTTGGATAAGAAATTTCACTGTCAGTTACAATATAAGCATGAGCTTACTTTCAGGTGGAACTTGCTTGCAACTTAGAAAGTTATGGGCATCCAAACGGCCACTTGAAATAACTATATGCTTGGACTACTATAGATTCAAGCAAACAAATTATAGCATTTGACTTTCAGGTTTTACTTACAAATTTGATTTCGGAAATATTGTGATGACCACTAGACGGATGTGGAGGTGGAATGATGATTTGACGGTGATGAGATGTTTGGATGATATTTTCTAGCTTGAGGATATTTGTATCTTATTTTGTGGATATTTAATTAGCACTGTTTTCTTATTTTGTTGTACACCTTAGATTTAGATATGATTCATTTTTGGGATCCATGAGTATGTTTTTTTTTTTGAAAGATAACTTGTATTAAGAGGAAAAAAGAAGGAAAAAACAGGAGAAAGGGAACTGCTGAGGTAGCATATCCTAGGAAGTCTGAAGAAACGCTAGATCAACATTAATCCCATCCATATGGGAGGCCCATTCAGCAATGAAACACTTAACAAAGAGACACACTAAGATAGGGGGCTTCGACTCGTTCCGAAAACACCGATTGTTCCTTTCGATCCAAGCAGCCCACCAGGTCGCCAGAATCGCCATGCGCCATAATCGAGATAGAGATTTGCCTAGTCGAACACCATGCCGGGCCTTGAGTAACGTATCCACATCTCTAGGGAAGCACCAGTTAATTTTGAAGCAAGATAGGATGGCTGCCCAGATTGAGCTGACAAAGGAGCAGTGGATCAGAAGATGATCCGCAGTTTCTTCATTGGACATGCAGCATAAGCACACATTAGGGAGGATCATTCCTTTTTTCTTGAGGTTATTGATGGTGAGGATTCGACCATTTCCAACCAACCATCCAAACACTTGCAGTTTAGGGGGGACGGCATACTTCCATATGAAGTGAGGATGCTGCTTAGGGGGGTCGTTGTTAGAGACCGATAGCTGCTTGAAGAAGGATTTGACCAAGAAAACAGACAATTTATCTACTCTCCAGATAATGCTGTCCTTATGGGCCTGAGAAGGGAGGGCGTGTTGGATGCAATCCATAAGTTCCACAAATTCGTTAATTTCCCAATCTTCGAGATTTCTCCTGCATTTAATGTTCCAAACAACCTTGTCTGCTTGGGTAGAATAGTTTTCCTCAATGTTACTATTTTTGTTACTCGCCAACCGAAAAATGTTAGGATATTTGTCTTTCAGAGGAATATTACCTAACCACATATCCATCCAGAATCTGATGCAGTCTCCCTTGCCAACTTCAAACCCAATCCTTTTGAACATCTCACGGTGCATGCGCCATATACCTTTCCATAATGCAGAAGCCCTGTACAAGGATGATTCGCTGGTACACCACCCCCCTTTTGAAGTCCCATATTTACCTTTGATTATCTTGTTCCACAGGCAATCTTTTTCAGTGCCTAAACACCAAATCCATTTCCCTCAAAGGGCCTGATTCATCGCTTTTAAGTCTTTTATACCGGCTCCTCCATCTTTAATATTCTTACAGACATGTCTCCACTGTATGAGGTTGTATTTCTTTTTATCATCCTTACCTTGCCATAAAAAGTTGCGTCTGAGAGAGTCGATTACCTTGAGGACCTTAGCGGGGTAGCGAAACAGGGACATGAAATACGTGGGGAGATTAGATAGCGCTGCATTTATTAGAGTGAGGCGCCCTCCAATGGAAAGATACCGGTTTTCCACCTAGACAGGTGGTTATGGAATCTCTGAATAACCTTATCCCGCTGATGGGAATTGGGCAAACCAACACATAGAGGAAGACCAAGGAAAGAAGTTGGGAAGGATCCGGTGCAACACCCCATTATTTCTGCGAGCTCCTTAACCTCCTGGCTATCCAAATTGATTCCATAGATTTTGGACTTAACCATATTCACCTTCAGCCCTGCAACTACTTCAAAACATCGTATAGCTGTTCGCAAGTTGGCAACAGTTTCAGACTTTGCTTCTGAAAAAATAAGGATATCGTCCGTAAATTGCGCATGAGATATTAGATCGAGCATTCCTTTCGTTGGGATTCCTCGAAGGATGTCTTCCATCTGCCCCTTCTGGATCATCACAGATAAAGCCTCGCCGATAATGAGAAAAAGCAGGGGAGATAGAGGATCACCTCGCCTTAGGCGACAAGAGCTTTTGAAGAATCCCTTCGGTGATCCATTCAATAGAATTGAGAAATGAGCGGAGCTGATGCATTCCCGAATCCATGTCCTCCATTCTCCCTGAACCTCATACGCTTCATCAGATATAGAAGGAAGTCCCAATCGACGTGGTCATAGGCCTTCTCCATGTCCAAATTGCAAAAGATGTATTTCTTCTTCGATCGATGGCCTGTGTCGAGGCATTCATTAGCAATGAGAGCTCCATCGGTGATCCGTCTCCCCGGAATGAAAGTGCACTGATTGGGACTGATAATCGAGCCGATAACAAGCTAAAGCCTGTTTGCAAGAACCTTAGCCAAGATCTTGTAGAGGCTGCCAATAAGACTAATAGGTCTGAACCCCCCAAACTCTGATGCTCCCGGGAACTTGGGAATCAACGTAATGAAAGTCGCCCCAATATTTTTGGAAATCCTTCCTCTATCATGGAATTCATTGATAAAATCCATCACCTCACCTTGAAGCAGATCCCAGAAAACTTGAAAGAAGAGAATTGGATATCCATCTGGGTCGGGAGCCTTGTCTCCCTGTAAAGCCATCACTGCTTTCTTAACTTCGTCCAGGGAGAAGTGCATCTCTAGAGAAGTAGCAGCTTCATCACTGATACGATGGAACGAGAGATTGTTCAACCGGGGCCTGGTCCATCCTTCATTTCGAAGAAGCCTTTGAAAATAGGATATTGCTTCGCTGCTGATCGCTTCTTTATCTTCGATCCGATATCCGTTAAAGGTAATGCTGCTGATGCGATTTGCCTTCGCATGCATGCTGGCTATACAGTGAAAGTACCTAGTATTCCTATCTCCTTCCTTTATCCATTTAGCCCGGGCTTTTTACTTCCACGAGATTTCGTCTTGGAGAATTTTTGCTGAGAGGGACTAAATGAGCTGGATTCGTTTTGCCAATGAATCTTTGGACATTGAGGTAGATTCATCAAGAGCGTTGATCTTCTGAATTTCTAATAAAATTGATTCCGTCTCCTCTTCCGATCTTCGACGTTCCTCCTTTGACCACCGTCACAGATTTCTTTCAGGCTCTTTAGCTTGGAGCAGAGGATGTGGCCCGCGAAACCATGAGACTGGAACTCCTTCCACCAATCAGCCACCATAGATTTGAAACCTACACCATTTAGCCAAGAAATATCAAAACGAAAGGGCTTGGAGCCCCAGTCTACCTCCTTAGCAGACAAGAGAATGGGTCAATGGTTTGAAGTAGTTCTAGGGAGGACGAACTGAGAGGAGGAAGAGAGGAGGGCAAGCCATTCCGGGGAGACAATAAAATGATCTAACCTGGACAAAATCTGGTCAAGTCTCCCATTCGTCCAGGTGAAACGAGAACCAGATAATGGAAGGTCGATGAGACAGTTACTGTCGATCCATTTGGAGAAAGCCACCATATGAGGTTTCAATTTGCTCCCCGAAGATTTTTCTCCCGTTAACCGGATGGTATTGAAGTCTCCAGCAAAACACATTGGTTCACGAAAACTCTGACAGACTACTGGTATCTCTTTCCAGAATTCATCACGTAAATTGTTGCTAGTCGGCCCATATACTGAGCAAATGAGGAAATCCGTAGCAAGAGCATTGTTTCTCAGGGTAGCTGTGACAGAGAAGTTGTCCACTGAGCTATTCAGAAGAGACCAAGAAGCCGACTTCCAAGCGATTAGAATTCCCCCAGAGGTTCCCGAAGCTTCTTTTGCCACCCATTGAACACCTGAAGCCTTCTTGAGCGAACTCATAAGGCGATCATCGAACGTATTCACTTTGGTTTCCTGGAAACAAATAATGTGGGGGTTGTATCTGCTACAACAGTTCTTTATAAGTCTTCTTTTTTGCTTAGACCCCACCCCCCGAACATTCCACGAGATAATCTTCATGAGGAAACAACACTTCTCCGAATGCCCTTGGCTCCATCTTCGTTCGTAAGCTGAGCTGCAGTTGGTGAAGGGGTAACTTTTTGCTTTAGGTTCCTATTTCTTCCTGACCTTGGGGACCGTTTGTGGGGGGTTCTGTTTGGGTCCAACGGTTTCCCGCTGTTCTCTACGCATTGGAAAAGAGCGAGGAAATCCTCCGGATAATCGCCGAAAGAGAGACCGAACAGTGTCCTAATATGTCCCATTGCATCTCGGATTTATTTCTTCCTCTGAATTTTCTTGCTCAGAGAAGCCCTTAACTCTTCCTCAATCAGTCTAGCTTCAGGATTTTCATTTATGATCTGGAGGGGTTCCGCGATGATAATCACTGTACCTGGGGAATCTTGAAAAAGAGAGAGGAGGTTACACACGGATCCCTCAAAAGATTGAGACAAGATATCAGATTTGGAAGACTCTGGGGATGATGGGGGGTGTGAGTAGGAGGATGTCTCTTCATCCTGGAGCGGGTCTTCAGAAGGAACGTCTAAGGGAATCAGCTGCAAGTGCGGATTCATGTCTTCTTGGCAGGCGATACCATAAGAACATTTGAGACTCGTGTCAGACTTAGCTGCAAAAACTCGAACATGCGAAGAGAGAGCAGTAGCCCGGGTAGTACGATAGTTGCGACCAGTGCCAGGTGATCGGTTGAGATCAATATGGGTAGGATCGGGATCATCAGGGATTATTGGTTCGAGTCCCGAAGCAGTAGCCATGTTTTCCGATCGAGGATCCACCCCCGACGCACCCACCGAGTTGGAATCGAGGCCGGTTGTAAGGGTAGGCTCGGAACCAAAGCAGAGGAAGGTCGTGGGGATCTCGGCACGTGAGATCGCGAGCTCATGGCAGATAGAATGTGTCGACATGTCTATATTCGGAGTGGCTATGGGAGAACGGGCAACATCATCAGTCGCGCCACGTGTAGCTCTCGCCTCAGGATGGCTGTCATGGCGAGCGAGTCGAGGTCGGGCCATCACTGACTTTTTGCCACATGTATCTCTTGAGATGGACAAATTGAGGCGGTGGGTGTCTCGAGGTCGAGATGCGGCTGGATGATCGGCATGTGGCACGCGGTCTGGCAGCGAAGAGTGAGAACAATTAAGGCCTCCACCTACCGCACTGAAATCTTTCGGTGCTCCGCGTGTGCATGGGAGACAGGTAACATCTTCTTCCCTACCATGGCCGTAGCTCGGAGCCAGCGGTTGCGGCCGTAATCTGCTCCTCCATAAGTCACCCCAGCGAGGTAGGGGGGAATTGGGACATTCCTTTTGGATCGGGAGATTGATCGTTCTATCTTCCACCAGGACAACAATGGATGTTGGAAGGGGCGATCCCTTTCTTCTGTTGACTCGGACTCTTATGACACCCATCTCTACCCCTCGACTTGTTTTCAAATCCAACTCCACGAAGGAGCCCAGGCATGAGGCAGCTGCACGAAAAAAAATTCTTCGTTCCATAATTCGGGTGGAACACCCCAGATGAGGACCCATATGTCCTTGTTACCGAAATCAGAGAATTAATTCCAAATATTACACCCGTAACGGGTCCTTCCCTGTGGATTGCTCCCGCCACGATTAGAGCCTCCAGATTAACTCCCGGGTCGACTTTAACCTAGATTTCGTTGTAACCAATGGGGCACAAACTAATCGATCCGGCACGAATGGTTGTGCATTCATCGATCCAGTTGTAGATTTGAGAGATGGTGGCATCCTCACGAGCAAGGATCACCACGGAATCCTTCAGCGCGTCCTTAGCCTTGAAAATGTCTTCGGGTCGAATACGGATGGAGTGGGGGGATTGTAATCCTTCTTCGGGAAGACAGGGCTTCCTGCCTACACCCGTGTCGGTTAGGGGAGTTGTATGCCCAGGTTGCCGATTGGCAGGGGAAGAGCTTACTAGAACATCTCGATAAGCAGTAGAGGGGTAGGGAGCTTTGGAGGGGACGACAGTACCAATCTTGAAATGTGGACGGGATTCCAGAATCGATCTCTTTAGATTTCTCTCTGGCCCATACCTTGCATGCTGTACGAGTAGCTTCTCCCCCCTGAAACTTTGGCCATGTAACATTGCAACAGCTCTTAAGAGCACTTCCTCAGTACTCATCCTGATGAGTCCGAAGCCCTGGTAATGGTCAGTGCTTATGGATCTTGGCATAATCACATTCATAACAGCCCCAGCCCTCCCGAAAACTCTTTCCAGATTTAGGGGTACTCATCCAGACGGGTATCCTTTCACGAAAAGGGTTGGGAGGGAGTCATATTTGGAACTTCTTAATCTTCGATCTAGTGTTTTCTGTCTCACCTAGGTCTAGTCGTCTGCAATGTCATTGCCGGCACCATCGCGAATGTGGGGCGTCGATTTCGTCGTCTTCATCTCATCCATGGAATCATGACCAACATGAAAGAAAATATTGAATTGGATTATTTGGTAAATTAATCGGCATCAAAAGGATGGGAATGATGTGATATCTCCTTGTTGATTTTTGTATAGGTTGGTTTGTTGAATTTGGAAAGTGAGGACTTCGCCAAGAAAGTAGTAGACGCTATGCAAACTAGTTTACAGGTTTGCCATATAGAAAAGATTTTTCCACCGGCTTTTTTTGATATTATGGTGCATTTGCCCATTCATTGAGCGGGCGAGGCCAAAATAGCAGGATCGGTACAATACCGATGGATGTACCCCATCGAGAGTTGAGTGCTAATGTTTATAAATTAAATTTATTTTTCATGCTATTCCAATCACGCTAATCGACCATATATTTCTAAACTGTTTAATATTGGTGACCATAGGTACCTGCTCATACTGAAGTCATATGTACGTAATATATGTCGGCCCGAGGGTTCAATTGTAGAAGGGTACTTGGCAGAAGAATGCTTAACTTTCTGCTCGGGGTACTTATATAATGTAGAGACAAGGTTCAACCGACCAATACGGAATGATGACTATGGTAACACCGTTATAAAACAATCATCTATTTTTCCACGAATAAGTCATGCATTAGGGAAGCCTGAGGATTGTGTACTGGATAAAGTTGCATTTACACAGGCACATCGATATGTTCTGTTTAACAGCAGCGCACTCATCCCATTTCTTGAGTAAGACAACTACGACACTTAATTTATACATGTGGAAAATAACTTACCACTGTGTTTCTTACTAGAACCAATTCACATGTAGAGAACACATGAATGTTGTTAAGCAGAAGAATCTTCGCGCACGACCAAGGGATATAGAACGCATTCACATTTCGTAACTGGTTTAGCGATCATGTAAGTAGTCGATGCAATAAGTTGACTGACATGTGCATGTTCATTTATTTTTATTTAACATTTTTTATATTCGAATAGGTTGAACAGTTGCGCCATGCAAAGAATGAGTAGGTCTCAGAAGACCTTAGATGGCTAACTTGGGGTCCTAATATGGCAAGAAGATATAAGAGTTTTATAATAAATGGCTTCAGGTTTCACACTAAAGATCGAGAGAAGAAAAGAAAAACTCAACATAGTGGAGTTGTGGTGATTGTAAAGACATCAAGCTTTGTGAGTGTTAATGATAAAAACCCTATTGCAGGAGATGTAACTTACTATGTTGTCTTGACAAACATCATTGAACTGGAATATTGTGGTGATCAGAAGGTTGTATTATTTAGGTGTGATTCAGTTGATGTTCTATCTCAGGGCAGGGGTGTGAAGAAGGATAAATTTGGGTTGACACTCGTGAATTTAAAACAGCTCTGCCATATCGTTCAACAGTTGTTTGATGAACCATTTGTGTTCGCATCTCAAGTTGAGTAGCTGTTCTATGTGCAAGACCCCGTCGAGAAAGATTGGCATGCTGTAGTGAGGACGAAACCTAGAGATTTGTTTGAGATACGTGGGGAAGAGTCTACAAATGATGTTGACACCAACTTAGAGAGTTCGTCATGCAATGATCAAAGTTTGGAGGACTTGAGTGATGACATTATTAGTTGGGAAAGGATAGATATCGATGGTACAACAATTCTCACACCTTTACTACCTACCCAAAATATGGTAGATGACCAAATAGATGATACCGATTTTTCTGATCCCTATGAAGCTGATATTATGTACAATAATTGATTTCTTATGTACCATATTGTCCTGATATATAAAAAAGAAATTTAAATGTCTTTTTTTCATGCGATTTTGTTATTATTATTACTGTTTTTCGAAATTTGAATGTCTTTTCATTAACTAAAGATGAAGAATATTTTATTGTCATACTGTCATATTGCTAGACATATATAGGTGTTAGACACGAGGCACATTAAACACACGGCTAGGCGACTGGTAGGTCCTATGACTGATGCAGGACCTAGCCAGCCTTAGGTGACCCAAGCTACAACGGGTCCCTCACAACCTCAAGATTCGCACCAGGCTACAACTGGTCCCTCACAGCCTCAAATTCCGCACCGGGCTAGAACGGGACCCTCTAGTGGTATGCTATGCATCGATTATTTCTTGTGCTTTTATGCTAAGGAACTGTACGGGTATGCATATTAATGTTGTGGTTTTAACATATTCAAAGGGTGTGATAAAAAAGAGAGGCCACACATGATGCCTCGAAGTTTGGAAGATGCGTGAAGGACAACGAATTCCTATTCTCGTCAACACTAAAGGACAGCTCGTTGGTGACAATGTTAACAAGCTGGCAAACTTCCTGGGGACAATAGCATGCAATGAGGAATATGCACCCCTTACGTTTACTGATTGGAGGGCAGTGCGAAATGTGAAGAAGGATGATATGTTGGGACTTGTCATGGTAATGATGACAATGTTGTCTTTTTTTCATTTATTATTTTTTTTTTCATTTTTTGTTCATTATGTGTTTGTCTATTTTAACATGTGATGCAGTCCAAGTTTGAGTTTGACGCAGTTGCAAAAAGAGTTGGGTGTTACAATCAATTGGTAAAAAATGGAAGGATTGGAAATGTGATCTGGAAAAACTCCACTACTCTCCTCATGAGACTGACGGGGAGCGGCTTGCGGACCTTGATGAGTGGGTCAAAGAGGATCAGTGGAAGGCCCTCATTCAGTTTTAGAACTCTGAAGAGGAGAAGATATGTGATGAGTAACTATTGATTGCTTTATGTTTTAGAATTACACAACAATCTTTCGTTGATATCTTATAATTTACTCTGTCGGTGTGTCACATATAGGCATGCACTAAGATGAATATAGAGAAATGAAAAAAATAATTAATCGGCCACACTGCAGGCTCAAAGAGCTTTGCACAGATACATGAGGAAGAGGTAAATTTTTTTAATCACTCGATCAACCATGTTGGTCTATTTCTCATATATAACTTGTTTACGTAATCATAGAGGAAGAAAAAGGCCAACGGCTAGGATCCAAGCCTGGCAAATATGTTTATATTGACCCATACATGCAAGAGTGGTAGGCCTGTGGATGAGGCTTCATTAAGAGCAATGGTATGTTCATTTCCATGATACAAGTTTTCCTCCTTGTCATAATACTGTTCATAAGCTATTATTTGTAGGAAGTGTGCATCGACATGATTTATGTAGATGTGGGAAGTTTATGAAGTGTGCTATCATATTGTTAGGCTGTGTTTCTTTGATAATTTTAGAACCAAGTTGATATTTTCATTGCATTTACTCAATCTAGGCCACTTCCAATCCTGATGCATCACGGGAATATGGACACAAACTGTGCATGCTTGGTAACCAATCAATTACAACCCATTATTCTTCTGAGAATCTCCCACCCAATGCCATCCATAGCATCCAAATGATTATTTAAGGATCTTGAAATGAAGAGAGGAAAATGCATCTCAGTTACAATACTCTAGATTCGATGACATCCTTGTGTAAATGTTAGCTCATTCTTCACATGTAAAGTTACTGTTATTGTTCATGAGTACATCTTGAGTTTATTTTTCAGGTGTTCTGATATCTTATTTACTTGCATTTTTCAACTGATCAGGAAGCTGTAATATCAGCATCCATATGTTCAGGCTCGTCAAGGAACTTGGATACAGCTCAGAAGAGAGGCTCCACAATTCTTAATCTGAAATGCACAAATGCTGACGTTCTCAATGTGGATTTAGTTCATTTCTATGATTAGAGTGTTCTTTCTTTTAAGTTGATTTTCTTGCCTTTTATATTGCTAATTTAGCTTTGAATTTAGACAGGGCTGATGGGGAAAGCTCTTCTTGAGTTTCAATCTACCAAGGGAGATGTACTTCCTGCCCACAAGGTGAATATACTGACCAGTAAATAGGTATATCGTGGCTTTATCTTATAAATGTGTTCTTATTCTTTTCTATATTCTAATATCTAAAGGTTGATGATTTTGATAAGTTATATCAAATGCTTGAACTGCATTTATTCACTCACTTTAAAGATTGAAATGCATGGATATTTTAATCAGTAAGAATTTGTTGCAGCTAGAAGTCATCTTCGAGTTCCACAAAAAATATATACATGTTCCACGTCAGTGTTTATTCATCGTTAATTTGACTCACGTCAGACATGAGGAATGCTGGATGTATAAAGAATTTCAGACCCTATATTTCATTGAATTATTGACTCCAGTCCTGTTTGGAAGGAGTGGAATGGAAAAATCTTTATTGTAATCATCAGAAGCTTAGACATTGATTAGGGGCATTGCTGGCAAGGTCTCTGAAGAAAGGCTGACTATTTTGGCATGCCTTGAAGAGAATTCTGTACCTGAACTATCGTAGCTTCGCTAGCAATGGGAGATAAATTATGAAAGGTTAGAAGGGGCAGCATATGATTGGCTAAAACTGAATTGATGGGAGTAGCATGGTAGGTGCAAGATTGGTAGGTTTGCTGGAGATTTCTATTGACGAGCCATGAAAGCGGGCTCGGCTTAGCAAAATTGTATGAGTGAAGTGGAGTTATAGACCCTCTGGAATGGAGTAAAGGCTATGCAGTAGTGCAGCTTCTCTCAGAAGTTCTGGAAACAATGATTTGGATCTGTTATCTCTGTTCTTATATTCCTCATTCATTGATTCTATCAATTTGATTTTTATGAAGCTCTAGAGACGTTGCTTTTGATGGGCCTTTTTATTTTTCCTGCTCATATAGGCTGTGTTTGGATGCAATATTGAATTGACTTGCAATAGGTAGTTTCATTAAGGTGGAAATGACTAAATTGTAGCTTCTTTCATTTTCAGTCTAAGGGCCTGTTTGGATTGGTGGAAAAAGGGATTGAACAGAGGAAATAAAACTGATTCCTCTGATGTGACAGTTCCCCACATTTGCAAAAGTAAAGACAACTGAGGAAATGTGTTTTCCTTTCTACCGTTTTCCCCAGAAAAGGGCCATTTCCTTTTACTCTCTAAGACTAAGAAATGAGATTTCCACTCTTTTTGCAGGCTTTCTAGTCAATAGCATCTCCACCTACAAAGCCATGGCATGGTAAGTTCACTTGTAAGAATCAAACCGCCTTTCCCGAATCTAATTTTCTTTGCACAATTCTCTTTGATGTATGTATTTCATCATTGTGATTTTCAGGTTTCTTGGAAACAACAGCTTGTCCGATATACTGCCATCCCAAAAAAGCTATAAACTTCTTAATGTGTATGTTCATCTGACTCATTTGTACCGAACTTGTAGCTTTAATATGTATTTTGATGCAATATTGAGTTGAATTCCAATCTCCAATTCTGATACCAATTAATTTCTTTTTGCTATTTTGTTTTGCAGGTTTTAGGCATGGATGAATGGGAGCTAGATAGATGGATTTTTTTATTTTTAGTTTTATTTTTTGTATTTGAAACTATTCAATTTATTATTGTAAATATTATTCGCTGCAGTAGTAAAGAAGAGAAGGGAAATGGCTACAACATCAAACAAAGAAGCTTCCATCTACTTGCTTATAAGTTGCTTTGTAAGCCATAGCCCATCCTACCAATGCAACAGCCAATTTTTTTGGCTTGCACATGCGTGCCACATCAGCACATAAGGTGGCATGCCTAATGCTAACCTTTCACTCAGTGGCATCAAATGAATGACTAAGATGAAAACTGTCAACAATCTATGTCCAGGTCACCAGCTCTCATGTGATTTTCATGCTACACTATCCAAATGTGTCCATTGTCTTGGATATGCGGCTTTGGTTGCGTCAGTGTCGTGCCCGTGGTTGTACTTTCTAACAAACTTTCTAACAAATGCATACGTAAGTCTAAAATGCATGGGTGGATCCAAAATTCGAATACCACAATGTACCGTACATAAACAACCGTCAGTAAAGGAAGCTGGCTACTGGTAAAACCTTTACCAACACAGGATATACCGGCGCCACCCTGACCGCCGGTAAAGGTGTATAAATCCCACATGAATCGACCACCAGCAGAACTGCCGGTAAAACCTTTACCGACGCAGGCTTTACTGGTGCTTGCCTGACCGCCGGTAAAGGCTTTACTGGCAGTTTTAACTGCCAATAAAGGCCAATTTTCTTGTAGTAATTCAATGTGATCATCAGATGGGAGAGCCATCTAACCAGAATTTGAACTATCGATCAACTTATCTTAGCCGTTTATTTACTTTTTTGTACATATGCGGACCCACCTGGTGATCATACAGGACCTACTTTTTTAGATTTGTATAGATTGGTCGGATCTTCTTAGAAGTGGCTCAGATCTTACATGTGATTTTCTTGATCCCACGTGTGAGGTGAGAAAGTACACTCGAACGAGGGCAATTGGCCTTACCGTGTAGGCAGGCAGTGAGAAAAACAAAGGACACGATAGAGGAATCATCGCATCGGATCTTCTGCCTCTTATTACCGTTGATATGATGGATGGGCAATGGGCAACAGAAGGATGGCAACGGTCCATGTGCAATGTGGAAGGAATTTGAAGCATTTCTACCGTCCAATCTAGAACATTTGAGGTCCATCCCTTAATTATCCAAAGTTCATATCAATGGTTTGGATTACTAAACTACAGTCCACAGATGTAGGAATTAGAAAATCTCTCTCAAACACATGCATATGTAAAATAATCTACGCTTTTATGTTGGGGAAAGTTGGATGATCTGGCCCACCTCATTTGATAACATATATGATTGGATCAGGTAGACTTCCAACTCAACAATGACTTAAATGGCCAGATTTCTAGCCCAAACTGATGCAGGGATGGACGTGACGAGGTTGAGCACCATCTTCCTTAATGATAACTACTCCGAATTCACGGAGTTTCTCTGGACTCCTCATAGAGATTCCTCGAATCCATGATGGAAGAAAATATAAAATAATTTCTAATAATTCTAAAAATAAATTGATTTTTTGTTGTTGTTGTTGTTGTTGTTGGGTCCTTACTCTTGCTCCGGTGGTAGACTCTCAGGAGTTTCGACACCGGGTCGAGGGTTCGATTACCCATAGGTGGTGAAATTCCACTACGGTGTGAGTGTGTGGGGGTGTGTGCGCGTGCGTTAAAAAAATGATAATAAAAATGAGTTTACAATCCTTTAAATAATGATATGAAACCTAACAGAAATTTCAAATCAAGTAGTAAACTTACTATTTATTGACGGTCATGATTTCTACTAGACTTCATGGTTTTGGTTCAAAAATAGTAAGTGTCCAATTTGGCCTACTTGCCCATTTAGCACAGTTCTTATGAGTCGGGAATCAGTGAGGAGCCATGGATATCAGGCTCAATTGATTGCTGTGCCACCATGATCTTTTGGTATATGGCCTGTTAGCAATGTGTCACTACCTGATGAACGGCTCAGATCACAATGCGTTTAATTGATTGTTTACACTACTACTATCATATAACAAAATATATTTTAGACTAATAATACCTTAGATAAAAAACAAAAAAAAACATCATTGTAACATTTCGAATGCGATCCCAAAAACAACTAGAATGTGATATGAAAAAGTTTTGCATGCTCGAGGCGCTTGACAATGTCTGCAACAGAACCTGTAGCAGCAACGAGTGATACGAGCAATGAAACCATGCTCAAGCTCTGTAAGACAAACCATCTATAACTCCCTCTCTTGATCTTTGCTTGGGCTATATACATACTCAAAGGGAAATATATGGTCAATGGCCAGAAGGCGATTGCGCCAAGCAAGCCCACGATCGCATTGAAGAATGGCAGGATCATGGCCACCACATTCGTGAAGACAACGAAAGCCGTCCGTAGGAGAAGCTTGCAAAGTGTGAATCGGAAAGCATGTGCTTTGTTAAATGGAAATCTCACCGTGTACACATTGTTAAAGAAGCTGGAGTTGGGCCATTTCGAAGATAGCCATTTCTCATGCATGGCGAAGATAGGTTGAGCATATACCTGGACCATGTTAGAGAAATTCTCAAATCAAGCTTAAGTTCTGATAGTCCCAACTAACAGTGTTCACATATAGAATAACTTCATTGGTGTCATGGAAGTTATGTGCAGTTCTTATTTAGTACTGATCAGGTCTCTTAATTTGGTGGGCCACCTGGATAGACCACTCAATCATCCCATTGTGGGGTTTTCACATTAAACGTAGACCATTAATCTTTCAGGTTAATCATATTTCAGGGAGACTGATCAGACTACATAGTAGAGCCCACAAAATCAAGTGTCCTGAACATCGCACGCATACGTGCAACTTGTATATTAGAGATGTTTTGCAAATGACACATTTCTCTAATTCATCATACCTGGTAAGCTCCAACTAGATGTATAATGACGGCAAGGTGCGCGATATCAACAAGCCAAAAGGGTCCATAGAATCCAGTGAGAATGTTCCCTGGAGCTTCATTGCCAAAAGCTGCATATCCAGCACAACCCAATGAAATGTAGAATAAAGCCGTT
Organism: Magnolia changhungtana; assembly: GCA_030180095.1. Taxonomy (NCBI): domain Eukaryota; kingdom Viridiplantae; phylum Streptophyta; class Magnoliopsida; order Magnoliales; family Magnoliaceae; genus Magnolia; species Magnolia changhungtana. The sequence continues at coordinate 11,945,690 of JASAUF010000662.1, forward strand.
GCACCGATGCCATACAAGGTTGCTTTCTTCATTGTTTTATTTTCCGGGGGAGGCGATTTCAGAGTGTCCTTAATAAACAGTAATACAAGATTGTCTAAATCATTTACAGAATAATAGAAAAATACTCAATTTTTATGTTTATTTGTATGAGAAATTATCTGGAGTTCTTCAAGCACTACCATTAATGATTCTGCCTCATTTGCTATGTCCAGCATACCTTTCATGGGCTAAAATGTGAAATCTTACTGATAAATGATCTGATACATCCATAAATCATTCCTGATTAAAATCATTTTTCTGATTAGAACATAGAGAATTCAATAATGGGACCCAACAAATCCATGGATCAAATTGTTGACTAGGCCTATTTTTCACGATTGATCTTGACCATCCATTCTATAAGCTACTAATGGGATGATTAAAAAAATTCTGTGATTGTTGTGAATTTTACATTGTAGCCCATGAAATCTGTTCTGGACCTGATGGACAGACCAGATCAATGAATTGCAAGTGTGCAGAAGCAAATAAGAGCATTATAATTTACAACACTTTGGTAGAACTAGATCATTTCTCTATTTTTATATATACCTGAATTTCTATAAGGAGCATAGAATATGTGTAGGCGAATGCGATGTTCCCAAGGGCCTGGAAGACATGCCAAATCTTGTCTGATGTAGAGATGCCCATCATCCCTATCTTAACGCCGGTTAAGCTCCCTCCAATCTCATGGCGTGAAGCTAATTTTACTATAGACAAATACAAGCTGATGAAGGAGTACGCAAATGACATTGCAGCCGCGACCACCGAAAGTAATGTTATTTTCTCCAAGTTTGGGAATTGTGATAATCCAATTTCCATTGTTCCAAAGATGATCATAAATAGATTTCCTGAAGCTCCACACCTTGCATTGTGCCCCTTTTCATGATAACAGTGTGAAAGCTTCACTGACCTGTTTTTTTTTTTTCATTGAGATCAAACACAATTATTTCAAGAAGGGATTATATAGTGCAATTTAGCTGCAAAAAAATGAGTTTGTATTGTTGAAAAATATAAATAGAGAAAATATACAGTAATCAACCGGCCTAAAACATTTGGTGCCTACATTTTGGTGACCCAAATCATTCATATGATGGTCTCTATGGTGGATGGAGATATCCAAAAATCTTTCCAATTGGATTCTCTAAGCCATCTGATTGGGATACTGAACACTGGCCATTGTTATCCACCTTCATTAAGCGGATACAGGGTCATCTGATACGGGGGAGAAGGATATGGCCCGTGATGGATAGAACAAATTAGATCAATGTTTTAGATTACAAGGCAGACCCAATTTGTATCGTTGTTTAGACTACTAGGTGAACTTCACAAAAGATTGTACATGTCATTCAGTGTAATGTATTAAGTTGTGACAAGAAAAACAACTCACATCATACTTGTCGCAGCTGTAATCGTGTATCCGATCATCGCTCCCCAAAGTATTGCATATTGAACAATACCACATACTAACACATCTCGGGCACCTGAGAGAAATATTTATGTAACCCCGAGTGTCTGATACAAATACAATTATATAACATAAACTCACACTAGTAAGTGTATCTAGCGAACAGCGTTCACGTGTGTCCCCTATGTATAAAAAAATGCATCCCACACACACATGCTTGCACTTACATATGTCTGTGGGCATGTCGACGAACATGCGAGAATTCTCATTGGACTAAAAACAAGGTCAGATGGGGTACCTAGACATGCTCTTACGGCATCCATGTATGTATAGTTTTGCCTCCCCTTGATTGGGTCTGGAGTTCTGTAACAGTCTGAGAGAAGAACGGCAGTGTAATAGGTAATATATGCAAAGGCCACAAGAGCAAGGGGGCCGAAAAGCCAACCCAATTGAGCAACACTCCATGGCAATGCCAAAACTCCTGACCCTACAACGGCTGTAACCGCATGTGCAGTTGCCGTCCACACGGTCCCTGAAAAAGAAGGTAAGAATAGAAGTAACAATCATAAAACAGCAATTCAGCTCTATAATGGTTGTTATGTTATACTATTTGAGGTCTAAATCTAGACTTCACAGTATATTACAAGACTCTGGATCCAATACAAAGCCTTGTACTTTATGCTTAATGTACAACATGGATCCAAGTGTATTTAAATGCATGTAAGTGCATCTAAGTGCAGTCTAAGTGGGATCAAAGTACATAATTGCATGTAAGCAAACTTATACTCACTTACGAACTATATTTAGACTATATTTAGACGCACTTAAATGCACATAAACACTCTACTAAGCTCAATATACAAAGTTTTTGTACTGAACCCTTCCTCCTATTACAATAATTTATTTAATAGGAGCCCAACTAAAGGAGGTTTGGGTTGGAATACCACAAAATCTGGATTAAGCCTTAATCCCATTTTTGGCATGTTGTTTGGATGGCATTTCTCCCATTTAATTATAATTTTCAATGTTTTTAGTACCCGATGTGATTAAGCAGTGTTGTGAAAAATGTGGTTAAAATTTTTTTATATAAATATAAATTATTTGAAAAACTTGGGTTTTTAAATTTTTTTTTTTTTTTTTTATACTCTTTGGGAATAATCCCATATGAAAAAGGAGAAGAAAAAACTGTGTTTATATATGGGGTGTGGAGTACCTTATTATTTTCTTGGTTGATCCGTAGAGTACCGGGACTAGTATGTTCCATTGTTTGCATTGGAACACCCGTGCATGGGAACAGTCTCACGTTCGGTGCGAGGGCATGCGCATGTGAGGTAATATGGCTGTAGAGGCGCAAGTGGCGCACTTTGAACTTCGCAGATGGGTCGCTCCCTCGAGACCTTACACGAGACAGGTGCAAGTCGCGGTGCGACAGAGAATATGGGTTAGGTAGTTGGAGTGGGCAAATGATCTGAATGAGACATGTGTGTCTTTTATAAAGGTTGAAACTAGCCGTTTGAGAGAGGTTTAACTGCACATGCAATATTAAACCGGACCATGCATAAACTGTTGCATATGGCTAGCCTAACGGTCATAAAATGGCTAGCCATTGAGTCTAAATGGCTAGCATGCAGCAATTGGTTGTCTCATATGAATAACGATCACAAACTGGCAGTAACGACTAGTTTCTCACCAACAGCTATAAAACAGTCATACTAACTTATGACCTTGGACCAAAACGGTTAGCAACCTTGGCCTATATAAGCAGTGCTTGTGTGGTTCATTGGACCATCACCAACAACTCAAACCACTCTCACATACGGCCTAACAAGAAGAGCAATAGTGTACTCTGATCAAGTCAGCAAGGTTCACATGAACCCTAACCAACAGTCCTCAAGAAACAGACCAAAGCAGTGGTCTAAACCAGCTACAATTTTCTAATCTTCTTTCTGATAAGGGATTTTCTTTTATTTATCTGCCAGATAAAATTGTATGTACAGAGTTCCATTTGTGGTTCTTTGTGTTTGCTGATCAAATCTTAGAAGCGATTTGCCTGCAACCTATCAACATTCTCAATTACTTTGAGAATGGGCGATTAACACTTTAAGGATAATGTGATCACACGTGCTTTAGCCTGTCCTTAATTTTTCAATTTCTTTATTATTTTATAGAAATTATAAATCTGTAATTTGTAATAACAAGCAATGGAAGGTCTCAACTCATGGCTCAATGGTAGATAGACTACGTTTAAACACTAAGGTCTTGGGTTCAAGAGCTCATGTGGTGTATGTGTTGGAAAATGTGTGCTAGAAATAATAAAGAATATTTGAAAACAGAAAATAAATAATAAAAATTAAGTAAAGAAAAGATGACTTATAGTTTTGAGTCGAGGCATGACTGAGTCACTTGACTTGAAACCAATTTTGCCATCTTTGGACTGCATCCCAAGTGCAACAGGAATCACAGGCAATTGGCCTTTAGGATACAACGATTATGACCCAGTCCTAATGGTGCACTCATCATACACGGACTTGAACCAACGTACAGAAATTAAAACCAAAGTGAGTTGACTCAACAATGAAATCAGTTGCAGAAAGAACAAAAAAACTAAAGACCGTTTTGAAAGAACAGATAGAGAAATATGTTAGTTTTGAATAGAAAATCAGACTGAGATGCAGTCTATTTAAAGACCATGATTAGGTGCTTAAAGCACCCTTTCAAATGGGTTAAGTCCATTGGGTTTGAACCCAACTGGTGTAACCACCCGAATAGACGTGTCTCAAGTTTGAAAATTCACGCGAAAACATAGGTGCAAGTATACTCTTAGAGCAAAATTGTTAGCGCAGGTGTACACTTAGTCCACACATAGACCCAGGCCTAGACTTGGATCGGCGCGTGCGCACACACACACGTCCATGGCCCGACCCACCTCGGCATGTGCACGTTGTAAAGAGATGGTCCAATCCAAACATTCATTCGTCTTTGGCGGCTCAAGCCTTATACAAACCACATCTCTTATATACTTGAAATTTTCTTTGGTCATTTTCGATGTGAGATAAAGCTACACTAAAAGACAAAACACTTTTCAAAAGAGAAACAAATAGGGAATTTCAAATTTAAAACATATTTATTTTAAAAACATTTTAAAAATATAACAATACGTGTGTCTAAAAGCAAAAAGCGTGGTGAAAGCACCCTTTCGTTCTAGCGATCGAAGAACATCTACATATTTCTTATGGCCACACAATTTCATTAGAGATTTCCACTAATGTGAATTGCAAAGCCCTTTCGTATACTTGCAAATGTTACAAGTGATAAAAAATAATTGAATGCACATTTTATTTAATTTGAAAATCTAAGATCAGTGTTTGAAATATTGGTATCACGTTATATATCGCATCCTTGGGATACAGATACGTATTGGTTATCACACAAAATATTTCATTTGTATTTAATAAATTATCACACTTTTTGAAAAACATGAGGAGACATTGGGAAAATGGTTGAATTTTACAATTAAATTACAAGGATTGTTAAAAAAGACCTTAATACACACTTTTAAATTATAACATCTCAAAAAAGAAATGTACGTAATAGGTTTCCTTAGCATGGGGTCTTAAGCTATGTGCTGTTTGACAAAACTAATATAACTAATATTAAAATTGAATGCATAATATTTAGAGTGTATGTGATGATTATCTTATTAAACACTTCTAAATACTTCAAAATTATTATCAATTAATAGTTGGTTGAAGGAAATTTTCAAAAAAAAATTAATATTTTAATAATTTTTAATTTTAAAAAATCGACAATGACTTAACAAATTAGTATATCAGCCTTCAAACATGCTTGATTTCATGTATGGAGTGCAACATTGCAAGCAATTTAGGAGAAATTGAAGAAATTTTATTTTAAAAAAAATAAATTTTCAAATTGGACCATTGATACTCAAAATTTAAAATTAGAATGTATGTAATGATTGTTTTATAAAATACTCCTAAATACTTCGAAATTAGTCTCGATTGACAGCTTATTGAAGGAAAATTTTGAAAAAATACATGGAGAACATGACGAACCAATGCATCCGTAATTAAAGCTCCAACTTCATGATTTTTCATACAAAACATGAAAAACTAATGGATTTATAATCATTTGATACTGATTTAATATAATTTCTACAAAAAAGTGATCGAAATTTAAAAATGCTCACCAAATCAAATATGTGGGATATATTGGTACTACCTGTGCGTTTTGTATCGCATAAATGGGATACAATATACATCATAGGATATATCGGCTGATATCGTCAACAATTGAAACATTGAGTAAAATTAGTGATAATAATGAACTAATTAATTTTATTTTGTGTACCATGTAGTGGTCTAAAAAAAGATTTGGTGCTTCATTCAAATTAATCATGCTAGGGGTATGGACCAAGGATGCGAGTGGTGGGTGGGTGGATGGGTGGAGAGAGAGAGGGTGTAGTTGTAAGCAACTAGAGAAAAAGATGGTGGGCATCCCATCCTCAACTTCTTTTGGTGTTGTGGCACATTTGAGCTTTAAATCTACTTCTTTTTCTATGTTTTATATACGTCCTAACATGTGCAGATGCAACTTACGAATAGTATAGATGCTATATAAACATGGACCCCACATTTTTTATTGGATAAGCTTAGGAAGGATTTACCTCATAGGTGGGCTACATGCAAAGAGGAAAAGGACAGGCGCTCATCTCATTAAAAAAAAAGAAGGAGAGAAACTCCTTCAATTGAAGGGTTAGACACATCAAGTATTCTTTTCCAATTTAAAATCTCAATAACTAATTGGAATAAAAAGTTATCATACATAGTAAAGATTTTAAAGCATTTGAGCACAAGACATTTAAGCATTTAGACCACCTAAATCTAAATGGTATAATAAATCAACGCTATGCATGAAAAAAAAATATTATGAATTTACAATGCATCATATGATAGACTGTTTGGTAGACACCTAAAAATGTATTAATCTCATTTTAGTTAATCATAATTATGTATTAAAAATATTATTTCTTTTAGTAAGCATTAAAATAATCTTGATATCCAACAATCATGATCTCTAATAGATACTTATGAACAACTAAAATGAGATGAACACGTTTTTTGGCATCTACCAAACAGGCCCTTAAGAACCCCAAAGTATTTAAACCATTTCTTGAAAATTCCTATGCTTATTGTTCATAATTCCCCATGGCAAAATGGGTCTGACTTAGGCATTCATGGCTGTTTATTAATAATGGATGGCAAATGTATGAGAAATCAGGGCCACTATGAAAAAAACAAGGTCCATTCAACAGGTGAATGATGCCAATGCTCTTAATATAGACCGTTGGTGCTAACCATATTCCGGATCTTTATCCCTTTCTATCATGTGCGTTTCACGTGCATATTCTACTTCAAGTGTCCTTGATTCACACAGTCAATTACCATACACGTGCGCCATGTGTACGAGATCTGAATCCTTTCATTTTAAGCCTTCCGAAAGTCACTCCAGTCAGGCAGTCCAATCATTTTTAGATGGATGAACGGCTAAAACCGAAGGGAGCATGACCATACATTCCAGCCCTATCTGATCTCTTCACTCTTTTGCAACGCTACTATGATAGTTCACCACCATTTGTGGACCAGCCAAGGAACAGAGAAATCTATTTGGATGGATGATACTTCAAAAATCTATACCCTTAGAACAACGATCCTAACCATCCATCAAGTGGCTATCAAGTGGAAGGTCAATCAGCAGCCTAAATTCGGTGGGCAAAATCAGATTGTTAAAATCATCTGATCTTTTTGACTTGTGGACAGCTGGAAATGAGCCCAACGATGGATTTTGATCATGGTGGTGAACTTTCACCACAGTCTAGCGTACCTCTCTTTATGAATATCGTAACGTGCCCGTTCCGGAAGTGCCACGTTGGTGGCCGATGACACGTAATCACTTCCGTCACGCCACGTGCCACGTAAAACATGTTTACTAAAAATAGAAAGCTCCCAGATGGGTATTTGCATGCATGAAGAAGCTTTGATACTCTGGCAGAATGTGATGGCTGACACACATGCGCTTAGAAGATAATCAAGCTGGTGGATATCAATTGGACGGTTAAAAATGAAAACATCTAACGGTACTATTTCAACCAACAAGCGTCCACCAATCGGAGGCTACGGTCGTTCGACAAATCTATTTTTGGGACTGGAACTTAATGACAGTGGGTTCCATCGGTTACTGAGTCACTGCATGCCACGTATACAAGCTCTGAGAGCCTGTGTAGCAAGTATCATAATCCGCCAGAGTATCAAATAACTGCTCTGCACACACAATGCATGCATGCACGTGTTTCCCGAGGCGCGGATTCAGTCAGGTCGGGACCTGGCGGAGACCGATCAGCTACTCCCCCTGACACCAGCCCCGTGGCTGGTGTTCGGTGCTCTGTGGGACCCACCATGATGTATGTGTTTCATCCATTCCTTTCATCCATTTTAAAAGATCATTTTATGGTTTGATCCCAAGAATGAGAGGGGTATAAGTCTTAGATGGACCACACCACAGGAAAAGAATAATTATTGGATATGCACCATTAAAATCCTCCTAAGGTCCACTATATTGTTTATTTGACATCCAATCTGTTGATTAGGTCATACATACCAGATGAAGGGAAAAAACAAAGATCAACTTGATCCAAAACTTTTTGGGGGACTTTTATGGCCCCCAAAAAGTTTTTAATGGTCAACGTTCATTCAACACTTTTTCCTGCAACGTGGTCCACTTGAGATTGGGATATACCTCATTTTTATTCTCATACCATAAAATGATCTATAAAAATAGATGGACGGCATGGATGAAACACATACATTATGGGGGGCCCACAGAGCACCGAACATCAGCCATTGGCTGGGGCAGGGGGAGTAGCCAATCCGTTCCCGGACCTGGCCGAGTTCCGTCATATCTCTGCCGTGGGGCCCACCTAGATGTATGTGTTGTTTATCCATACCGTACATCCGTTTTCCCAGCTTATTTTAAGCATAGGACTTAAAAATGAAGCAGATCCAAATCCGAGGTGAACCACACCAAAGTAAAGAATGGTGAATGACAATTAAAAACTTCTGGTGGGCCACACGAGCTTTGAATCAAGCTGATATTCGTGTTTTCCCTTCCCCACTATGATGTATGTGTTTTATCCACACCGTCCATCCATTTTGAAAGATAATTTTAGGGCTTAGATCCCAAAAATGAGGTAGACCTAAATCTTAGTTGGACCACACCATTGGAAAACAGTAGTGATTGAATGTCCACCATTTAAAACCTCCTAGGGCCCACTGTAATGGTTATTTGACATCTAACCTGTTGATTATGTCATGCAGATTTGGATGAAGGGAAAAAATATATATCAGCTTGATCCAAAACTTTTGTGGCCCCCAAGAAGTTTTTAACGGTGAGCGTTCAATCAAAACTGTGCGGTCCACTTGCGATTTGGATCAACCTCATTTTTGGGTTCATACCATAAAATGATATGGAAGAATGGGTGGACGGCATGGATGAAACACATACATCAGGGTGGGGCCCACAGAGCACCGACCACTAGCCATTGCTTAGTGGCAGGGTCAGTAGCCAATCCGTTTTCCTGTTTCCCCGCTCCCTACATCATTAGCATACAAGACACGAAGATGACCTACGCATACGAACGTACATCCGTCTATAGTATGACGATACAATACCCTAAATACGGTAATATAAGAGAAGAACAGGAAGGGTATTTTCGGTATATTAACTGAAAAAAGGGGTTCCATCTAAAATACGCCATTGGCTTCCCGAGCTTAACTGGGGTCACAAGGTCTTGGGCTTCAAAGAAGTCAGCCCTGAGATACGAAAGAGGACCTGCTGCATGGTAGGACTCACCACATGACCATGACCACACACGGCGCATGTTAGAGACAGGCCTGGAATTACATGCAAGGCGTTTTGGAAGCTTACCTGTCCTGATGCGTCCATCATCTCCCAACTCCATTCCTTTGTATGAGCAAAACCACTGCCCGTAGAGAGCCCCATATAAATGGAAAAAATACGATTACTCTGTGTTAGTTTAGCACCATTTCTAAAGTGGTGGTGACTCATCATCCTCCCATGTGGCATTGATGTACAGCTATCCGGACCACCCAAATTGTGGTTCTCGTTGTGGATTGAGCGTATGTCGAAAATCACACTGAACAATAAATCCTAACCATCCGATTGTTGGCTATCAAATGAATGGTTGGAATAAAGTTACTGAGCAGTTCATCCACAGTTGGGTCAGCGATTTCGACGGTTTGCATGGCCGTATAGCAACCCCACGTGTACGGTTATAGAGTCACTAACTCTTTAAATGGTGTTGAACTAACATCGGAGTTGACCCAAGAGATACTGACGTTGAACTAAAATGATTGGACAAACTGATGGACGGATTGGATGTCGCGCGGACATTGCGGTGGGCCACATTGCCCTTTGGGTCACACGGGCTCCGTGTAACTGGATTTGTACGTATACAGAACTGGAATTCTTTCGTACTCTGTCGGAGTACGTTAGTTCATATGCATGCGCTCAAAATTATATAATTCACCGTACAAGTGAGGAAAATTGGACCTATAAAACTAAAAAATAAGAATGATCTTACAATATTGATCTCCGATTGATGAAAATGTTACTGGGATTCTTTATTATCCTTCCATAGGTATAAAAATATTCTAATTGAATTTTTTGGTGTAATATTTTAATTAATTAAGCTATAGTAGGTATTTATTATAATTTTAACGGACTAGATTGAATTATTATTATGCCACTTGTACAATATCTTAGCACAGGTGTATGAATAGACTATATTCTACGAGAGTATGAAAGTAATTTTCTCCGACGAAAACTCGGGAGAAATTGACAACTGTATATAACACCATTACCCGGCGTCTTTTTATAGCGCTCTCAAACTTTACTTTCCCAAAGTAAACTATTCTGTACGGACATACTATTTAGAGACGAAAGTGTACTTGCATTCACCGTGCTATCTATGGCTACGGTTTTGATCCGTAGCTATAGTTATTGAAGGCAGAGGTATTTTCGACTACATATAGTGTGTCCGTACAGAATGGCTTACTTTGGAAAAGTAAAGTTTGGGATTGTGTTGAAAAGACGCCGGATAAAACATGGTGTTACAATGGTGAATTTCTTGAAACATGGTCTACTCGAGAAGGGATTACCTGCATCTTGGGGCATGGGATCTTCGACCTTTAGATTTAGTACCACACATTTTAAAGATGTATATGATGATCTGAACCATAAATCCTAAGGAATTAGCATAGATGGACAGTTAAATAAATTTATTTTATAATATAAAATTTTAATCGTCTAATAAATGATACTTTCTTCAGTCAATAAAATATGTTGCTGGTTTCGTACATTAGTGTGACAAATATAACCGTTTAAACATTATAATTTTTGGAACATAGAGTAAAAGCTATTGGAAGCACAAAATGGACGGTTTTGATCTGATCCATGTGTGCCACTTAGTCAGAATTAGATTAGGAGTCGGGATCCTCTGTTATCGGGTCAACAGGATTTTCCTGTTACCCTAGTGGTTCGGCCTCCGAAGTTTTTTATTTTTTTTATATTTTCGGTGAGTGTTGACGTGGACCAATGATTTTTACGGTATTAGGAATTCTCTGTTGACCTGATAACAGAGGATCCGGACTCATCAGATTAAAGTGGAGGCACGGAAAATGCCATGTCCAGATACATGGAATCTGAGATCCACTCACTAAAGCCACTATCCAACGGTTAAGTGGACCAATCGTTAATTATCTGTTTATCTATGCCGTTCATCCCTTTTCTTGGATAATTTTAAGACAAGTTTTTAAAAATGAGATAGATCCAACGGTCAAGTGGACCACACTAAATGATAAAGCTTGGGTTGCATTAAATCATTGAATGATGCAGGTTGCATTAAATGCAAGAGTAATACGTGGTGTTGTATACTTGAGCGTTCGATCTATCTCATTTTTGTACTCATATCTTAAAATGATATGGGAAATGAGATGGACGGCGTGGATAAACAGACACATCACTGTGGTCGCTCCCACGTAATTGCCCGTTCGTGGCTAAAGATGGGCGGGGGCAGGAAGCAATCGGATGCGGATTGCTACAAAAGCTTTTATCAAGAAGTTCATGCGCAAGGATTCTAGGTGGGGCCAGTGTGATGTTTGTGAGAAATCCAACCCGTCCTTTCGTTTTCAAGATCATTTTAAGACATGCAAAAAAATATAACGCATATCCAAAACTCAAATGGGTCACATGAGAGAAAATAGTGGGAATTTAGTGACCACCATTGAAATATTTATATGGCCACCAGAGTTTTGTATCAGTCTATGTTTATGGTTTTTTCACTTCATTCCAGTATAAATGAGGTATGACTTTAGCAAGTTCAGTGGGTATGATCATGAGGTATGTGTTATATCCAAACTGTCCATCCATTTGTCGAGCTTGTCTTGAGGCTAGAGATGAAAAATAAAACAGATCTAACTATCAAGTGGACCACACTGCAAAAAAAAAAAAAAAAAACAATGGGGATGAACTTACCATTGAAAACCTTTTTGTGGTCATAGAAGTTTTGGATCAATATGAAATTTGTTTTTCCTCTTCATTCAGGTCTTTGTGACCTTATGAACAGATTGGATGGAAAATAAATGTTATGGTGGTGCCCTACGAATTGTTTAATGGTGAAAATCATTATCTCCGCTGCTATTTGTGGTGTGATGATCTTCAGATATGATTCATTTTTGGGATAAAGCTAAAATGATCTCTAAAATTAGATGAACGGTGTAGATATAATAAATATATTACTGTGGGGCCCATGTTACTTTGATCTCCTTTGAACCATTCGTACAACTTGAAGCTCAAGAAGCGTCAGTAGAGCTGGGCATCGAGTCGAGTCGGATCGGATTGGGTCCAACTCGACTCGGTTCGAAATTTCCATGGCCTGACCTGAACTCGATCCGATCCGGGACTGAGTCCGGGTTGCTTGACTCGATCCAATCCGGTCAAGTGCTGGCCTGATCCGATCTAAGTTCGACTTGATTGGGGAAACCAAGTCAGATTGGGTTGGGTACGGTTCGGATCGGGTTAGAAACAATTTCATGTGAAAATGTTCTCGCTTGGTGTAGCTCCTTTGCCTCCAACTTTTTATTTAAAAATAAATAAAAGAATATGATTTTTACCATTAAAAAATTTGTAGGGCCCACCGTAGCGTTTATTTTCCATCTAATCAATTAATTAGGTCATAACTACATGGATGAAGAGGAAAAACAAATTTCATATTGATCCGAAACTTCTATGACCCCTTAAAGAGTTTTGTGACGCCCCACACGTGGGCGGGCACACGTGGGCGGGCGCACATGTGGGTGGGCCCCAAGATGGCTGGCAGGCTATTGTGTGGCTGGCAGGCTATTGTGCACACAGTGAAGGTGAAACTTTGTTCCACATTGGAAGTGTCGTCTGAAGTTGTGGTGGTTATATGTGGAGTTGCCACCCTATTTGTATGAGGCCTTTTGGGGGCGACCCCGAGAACAAAACCGTGCGGGTTGTGCCTAGAGCGGACAATATCATACAGTATGGGCGTGAGCTATTACAAATGGTATCAGAGCCGAAGACGGCTCTGCCTTCGGTGGGGATATTGTGACGCCCCGTCACTGTGGTCACATGTGGGCGGGCCCCAAGATGGCTGGTAGGCTACTGTGCACATGGTGAAGGTGAAACTTTGTTCCACATCGGAAGTGTCGTCTGAATTTGTGGTAGTTATATATGGAGTTGCCACCCTATACTGTATGAAGCCTTTTGGGGGCGACTCCGAGAACAAAATTGTGCGGGTTGTGCCCAGAGCGGACAATATCATACAGTGTGGGCGTTGACTGTTACAGTTTCAATGGTAAACGTTCAACCCCCCACTGATTTTTGCAGCGTGGTCGACTTGATCTTTAGATCTGTCTTATTTTTCGGCTCAAGCCTTAAGACGAGCCCGCCAAATGAATGGATGATTTGGATATAACACATACCTTATGGGACCCACAGAACTTGCTCACGTTAATGCACCAACTCATGCATGGACAACACGGTACACCTGCCCATCTGTCTTCCTCACGGCTATCAAAACTGGAGTCAATTAGAACTCCGAAGTGCAGCATACTGAGTAACTTAGTACCATAAGTGTACATAGTAAACTATGTGGGCCATGATGTATTTATTTTATCCACTCCTTCTATACATTTTATAATTTAATTTTGTTTTCATGTACCAAAAATTAATTATATACAAAGCTTAAATGGGCCACACCACAGGAAACAGTGTGAATTGAACATCTACCATTGAAAAATTCTTTAGGGCAACAGAAGTTTTGGATCAAGATGATATTTGTGTTTTCCCTTCATCTATGTCCTTTTGATATTATGAACAGGTAGAATGGCAAATAAATGTCACTGTGGGCCCTAGGAAGGTTTCAATGGTGGAAATCATTATTCCCACGGTTTCATGTGGCATGGCCCACTTGAGCTTTGTATAGGTTTCAATTTTGGTCTCAACCACTAAAATGAGATTAAAAAAAGCTGATGGACGGCGTGGATAAACAACATGAATTCATAGTGGGCCCAACATAGTTTACTCAGTATGGATAACAATGTACTGAGTAATGCAATCCGATTTTTAAGTCAGAAACGGTGCTCGATGCGCTGCTTAAGATGATCGAGGAGATGAATTGGTTGCTCTGTGGACCCACCAGATTGGGTTCAGTTCGGTTCGGATCGGGTCGGGTCAGATCGGATCCAACGGATCGAGTCAGAAATGCCCAGCTCTAGTTGTCAGTGCTCGTCCTCGCATGACACGTACCTACAACAGCTATATAGCTGGTGTGTGGTACACCAACCAATCCACTTTTTGCTGTAACTTCTACTACCGGAAGCTATGTGAGGCCCATCGTCATGTTTGTGAAAGATCCACTCCTTCCATATGTTTTTCCAAATCATGTTAAGATGTGGGACCAAAAATAAGGCAGATACAAAGCTCAAGTGGACTGTTCGGCGGAAAAAGGCAAGGACTGAAAGCATTCATGAGGTCACATAAGTTTTGGATCAGTCTAATATTTTTGTGTTTTCGGTTCATTCCAGTAGAAATGACCTAATGAACGGTATGGATGGCATATAAACATCACCGTGAACCCAGGGAAGTTTCAACGGTGGACATTTCCTTACTCACCCTCTCCTCACTTAAGTATTTGATCTACTTTTTTTTAAAAAAAAAAAAAAAAAAATTTTTAAAACCGATGTCCTACCATTAGAGTTGGGCATCAGTCCTGATCGGATCGGATTAGGTATAACTCGATCCTATTCGATTTTCCAATGGTTAGACTCAAATCCGATCCGATCAAAGACCGGATCCGGGTCACCTGATTCGAACAAATCCGATGCCTAGTTAACATTACCCGAACCAAGTCCGCCTCGGTCAGAAAAATCGAGCCGAATCGAATTAGGTATGATTCGAACAGTATAAATTAAATCAAATTGTTTCATATGGTGTGGTCTAAGTTAACCTTTAATATATTTCCTTTTTCTGCTCAATGACTAAAATAATATTTCATAATGTTTAAACGACTTAGATGAAATATATACATCAAGGTGGGCCCCACATGGCTCTGAAAGAACATTCAGTTTTCGTGTATATGTTTTCATTTAACTTTTAAAGTTACTTCCTCTTCACGGAACCTTTTACTTGCTTTTCACACAAGCATGGGTAAATTCAAATTGTGTATCCACGTTAGCGATTTTTGTGGATCTGATCATGGGGTAAGTGTTATTTCCAAACCGTTCATTCATTTGGCAAGCTCGTCTTAAGGCTTGAGACGAAAAATAAGACAGATCTAACTATCAAGTGGACCACACGAATGGTTTAACAGTGAAAATCATTCTTTGCTGCTATTTGTGGTGTGGTCCAAAAGATCTTTGGTTATTATTCATTTTTTGAATAATGCTCTATAATAATCTATAAAAATATATGAATGGTTTAGATATAATAAATACATCATTGTGGGGCCCATATAACTTTGATCTCCTTTGAACCGTTCGTACAACTCGGAGTTGAGGTGCCAGACGGCGCCAGTACAGCTGTAGCGCTGTACTGGAAATGGACGGGCTACTCCCTTGCCACCGGTTGTCATTGCTCTGTGGACCCCACCATGATGTATGTGTTTCATCCATGCCCTTCATTTATTTTTATAGATCGTTTTATGTTATTAGAAAAAAATGAGGTATATCGAAATCTCAAGTGGACCGCATTATAGAAAACAGTGTTGAATGAACGTTGACCATTAAAAACGTTTTGCAGGCTATAAAATTTTTTGATCAAGCTGATATTTATTGTATACTCGACATTAAAACCGGGTCGGGTCGGTTTGGGTATTCAGACTGGATTTGTTTGGATACAGTGCTATCCGAACCTGATTAGAAATACTTTCGGATCTGGACCATCAGAATCGATCAGGCCCAATCAGATTGTCGGTTCTGTTCGGAACAGTATCGAGTCGAGTCGAGTCGGGTCAGGTCGGATCCACTGGATCGGGCCTAAGTTGCCCACCTCTACCTACCATCGTATGTACAAACAGGACAACCGATTTCTTAGGAAACGGATTGGCTACTCCCCCTACCGGTTCTTTGTGGGCCCGACCATGATGTATGTGTTTCATCCATGCTGGCCATCTATTTTTCTAGATCATTTTATGGTATGAGACAAAAAAATGAGGTATATCCCAATCTCAAATGGACCACATTACATGAAACAATGTTGAATGAACGTCGACCATTAAAAAATTTTTGGGGCCATAAAAGTTTTGGATCAAGTTGATCTTTGTTTTTTCACTTCATCTCGGTCTGTATGACCTAATCAACAGATTGGATGTCAAATAAACAGTACAATGGGCCTTAGGAGGATTTTAATGGTGGATATCCAATCACTATTATTTTCCTGTAGTGTGGTCCACCTGAGATTTATATCCCTCTCATTTTTGGGTTCAAGCCCTAATGATATGTAAAAATGGATGAAACACACATCATGGTGGGCCCACGGTGCACCGACCATCAGCCACCGGGCTAGTGGCAGGGGGAGTAGCCAATCCGTTTCCAATTTCTCACAAACACGAGGGTGGACCCCACTAGGCTTATCGTCGCAGGAAGTTACTGCGAAAGGCGTTCGCAGGCAATCCCCATCCGATCGAATCAATTCGTGAGTAGGGCTTGGGCTAACGTCTAGCCCAGTAGGCCTAGGTCGACCCCTGTGGTTCAAACCATTTTTTTTTTTCCCAACCCGACTCATTGCCACCTACAAAGTCCAACCAGCGTTCCCACGTAATGTAAAGAACAGATCTCACATAAGTGTTTCACATTGACACGTGTGAATAGTATACAGATGTGCAGGGCTCTACACGTGTTTGGCCTCAGCAAATCTCAGCCATCAGCTTGATGCTAGTAATGGAAAGAAAATAACATACTATGACGTTATCATTAACCACCTACAACGTTATACTAAAAAGCCTAGCATGCTTAAGTCGCTCTCCTATATCTGCAACGGACCCGACTGCGGCAACAAGTGAAACCATCAAAGCAAACATGCTCAAGCTCTGCAGGACTACCCATTTCCGTGTTCCTCTCTTGGTCTTTGCCTGGGCCATGTACATGCTTACAGGGAAATACACCGTCAACGGCCAAAATGCAATCGCGCCTAGCAGGCCCAGTATCGCATTGAAGAATGGCAGCATCATCGCCACCGTTGTTGTGAAGACTACGAACACTGTCCGTAGGATAAGCCTGCATAGTGTGAATTGGAAGGAGCATGATCCGAACGGTAATCGTATCGTGTAGACGGTGTGGAAGAAGCCGGCAGTGGGCCATTTCGAACCGAGCCATTTTTCAAAGAAGGCGTACATTGGTTGTGCGTACAACTGAGATATTGTAGACAAAAAAGAAGAAATGGGTGAGCTCAATATACTGAGAAGTTTGAGTTTTACTTGGATATACCCCACCATCTGATGATCCAGACCGTTCATATACTGGGCTACATTGTGGATGGGACGGTTAATATCCCAGAAGTGATTCCCATTGGCTGATCCTAACCATTTAATACATTCCCCATACAATATGATATGTTCTGATGGGCATTGGCTTGTATATTCTTCCACTATTTTTATATTTCTGCTATATGTGATTATTAAAGTATCTATAAATAAGGTGGTCTCAATTCCAACTGATTGGACCACAGGTTGAGGTCCACCCAGCGGTTAACTTCCAACTTGTTAAGTGCATGTAAAATCTAACCCTTCCAAGAGGTTGGTCCCATCATGATGATCACTGGTTGCAAAAATTAACCCTATCTACTCATCAGGTGGGCCAAAACTTTGAAACAATATGTAGCCATTGATAAATAGTAAAATACAAGTTTAGCGTACCAAAAAGCGTTGGTGGCCCATTTTTACACAGGGTGATCCTCATGATCGAACAAAACTATTGGACGGGTTAGATGTAGCATATGCATGAAGGATTGGAAGTTATCCAAAGGATAGACTGTTAGCTTGTGATCCAACCGGTTAGATATGAGACCTTCTTTTTATAAATAACATTAATTTAAATATTAAACCGGTTAGATATGAGACCTTTTTATAAATAACATTAATTTAAATATTAAACCTAGAGTTGAGTTAAGTAAAAACTCGTCCTAGTTTCGAGTCAACTCGATGTAACTTGACGGTGAGTTGAGTTTTCACGGTTTTGTGACGGTGGTAAGGGCATGATGAAGATGATCACCATCTTCTTTGAACAATAAACACCTTGAATTTATACAATCCTCTTGAATTCACAAGAAAGATTTCTTGAATTTACGAGAGAAATAAGAAATTTATAAATATGTTATTGAAAAATCTATCTCAAGTAAACAAGTTTTTCAAGCACAAAGTTCTAAACAAATAAGGAAATAAAAGATGCAAAACGTGGAAAATTTTGCTCTTCGTTGTCGATCAATCAATTGGGTTGGATCGATCGATTGGGATCGCCTGAAAACATCCAAGGACAAACAAATAAATCATGTGAGTTTCGATCAATTGATCCGACTCGATTAATTAATCAATTGATCGAATTATGCTGAATTTTGTTTGATTCTAGTCAATCGATCAAACTATGTTGAATGTTTTTCCAATTTTCCATTGCTTCGTCTAGTTCATTAGTGATAGGGATGCTTGATCCATATCCTACATCAAATCTCCTCCACTTGAAAAAAACTTATCCCCAAGTTATCCTCCAGCTCTAGTTCATAATATTCGTATAGGTCCGTTACATTGAACATGCGTGAGATCTCCATGCCTTCGGGAAGATCATCGACATAGGCATTGTCATTAACCTTACAAAGTATAGGTACTGGCCCAATCTTCTTATCCTTCAGCTTTTCGTATGTCCTAGTAAAAAATATCTCCTTGCGCATGCAGATGAACTACGATGTTGTCGCCCACATTGAACACCTGTGGACGCCAATGTGTATTGGTCATTTCCTTGTATTTGTCATTGGATGCTAGCAAATTGACCTGAACATCAGCATGTAAACTTAAGATTTTGTCTGCCATATGTTCTACAACAATGCTCATGCCTGGAAGCTTGGGCAATGGAACCAATCAAGAGTATGCTTAATGACTCGTCCATTCACAATTTCAAACAGAGACTTGAAGGTGGAATGGTTTTGCATACTGTTAAATGTGAATTCCACTTGGGCCAAAGCAAAATCCTATTCCTTGGGCTTATCACCCAGGATGCATCATATAAGATTTTCAAGTGTATGATTCACCACTTTGGTTTGCCTATCTATTTATAGATGATATGCACTGTCGAACTGCAGTGTCAAATCACCTCCACAAAGTCCTTCAAAAGTAATTGAGGAACTTAGTGTTATAATATGAGGTGATAGATTTTGAGATACCATGTAGTCGTACAACCTCTCGGAAGAGTAAATTTGCAACATGTGTAGTGTTAAGAGTCTTCTTATATGGTTGAAATGAGTGATCTTGGAGAATCTGTCGACCACAACAAATACTGAGTTTATTTCATGTTGGGTTCGTGGAAGACCTAGCACAAAGTTCATGGATAAATCCTCCCAATGGCCGTCAGGTACCGGCAATGAAGTGTATAGGCCTGTATTCTGTGATCGTCCCTTAGAGGCATGATACGTATGGCATCGCTACACTGCTTTTCCAACATCCCATTTCAACTGTGGCCAATAGTAACGATCTTTCAAGAGAGATAATGTCTTGTCTTGCCCTAAGTGACAGCCGATACTACCTCCATGTATCTCTTAGATGACACACTCCTGCAATGAACTCCATAGAATGCACAACTAATTTTCGTTAAAAAGGAAACTATCATAAAAATGGAGCTCATTGGAGTGACCCTCCTGACATCTAAACTATGCGTCCTTGAAGTTGTCGTAATTGGTATATAGATCCTTGTTGCTCATGGAGACAAAAAAAGGCTGCGTGTCGGCTAAGTGCATCAACCACCTTGTTCTATTACCTGGCCTTATGCTTTAGCATGAATGTGAATTCTCACAACAAAGAAATCCACCTAGTATGCATATGGTTAACATTAGCCTAGCTATTAATAAATTGAGAGCTTGGTGATCCATACAGAGTATAAATTCCCACTGAATCAAATAATGCCTCCAATGTCGCAATTCTTGAATTACTGTGTATAATTTTACCTCATATGTTGACCATTTCTTACGAGAATCACTAAGTTTCTCGTTATAAAAGGCTATCGACCTGTCCTCTTGAAACAACACCCCCCAATGCCAATATACAAAGCATTGCATTCGACTTCAAATAATTTATCAATACTGTTAAGTACGAGATTGGAATAGTGGACAACCTCTACTTAATTACAATAAAACTTTTGTCAACCTCGTCAATCCACCGAAAATGTCCATTCTTCATGTAGTCAGTGATTGGTGCCACTATGGTACCGAAGTTCATCATGAATCGATGGTAAAATGTGACTAACCTGTGAAAACTTCGCACTTCATGATTGTTCGTCAGAACCGACCATTCTCTGATGGCTTTTACTTTCTCTTTGTCCACAAGGATGCCTGTGAGCATCACGACAAAGCCCAAAACAAGAGTCTCTTTGTTGAAAAGTTGTACTTCTTCATATTGAGGTATAACTTGTCCTCTTGAGCATTTGAAGCACCTGTTCGAGATACCCTACATGGTCTGCCTTGTTCTAATTGTATATTAAGATATCATCGAAATAAACCACCATGAATCGCTCAATGAATGGTTTAAGAACCTGGTTAATTACCCTTATAAATGTACTTGGCGCATTCAAGAGTTTGAAGGGCATGACCAACCATTCATATAGACTCTCCTTGGTCTTAAATGATGTCTTCCACTCATCACCTAGTCAAGTACGGATCTAATGGTAGTCGCTCCTCAAATCCAATTTTGGAAAACAGTTTCGCCCCCTTTAGCATGTCCAACATATCGTCCAACCGTGGTATAGGAAATCTATACTTTACGGTTATTTTGTTTATTTATTAGTTGTCGATACACATATGCTAATTTTCATCCTTCTTAAGCATCAACAAAGATGGGACAACACATTAGCTCATACTTTCTCGCACTAGACTCTTACGGATTAATTCTTCCACTTATCCTTACAAAATATCCCACTCTTTTGGACTCATCCGATAATGAGGGTGATTAGGTAAGTCAACCCTTAGGACAACGTCAATAAGGTGTTGTATATCTCATATGAGAGGCAACTCATCGGAAAGTTCATCGGGCCAAATTACCTTAAATCCTCACAACAACGGTTTCAATTTTTTAAGAATAATTATGGGCTCTACCTCTTCAGCCTTCAAAACCAATGTATATACTTTTTCCATCTCTTTGGACTCCTTTACAAAGTCCTGTATGGCTAGGAGAGAACACCCGTCCACTTTAGAAGCTTCGGGTTGCTCATCTAGGTCAATAGAGGCGAGTATGTTTTTTTAGTCATCCTTGACGAAAATGTATATATTATCTCGTCCTCTATGAGTGGTATCATGATCTGATTACCATGGCCAACTAAGTAATATATGACAAACCTCCATGTCAACTACGTCATAAACTACTTGGTCCTTATAATGTTTACCAATTGAAAAAAGACGTTGCATTGTTTAGTTACCTTCGTCTCGCTGACCTTCTTAATCCAGCCGATTGTGTACGGGGAGGGATGTCTTTCCATCTTCAGCTGCAACTTCTCCACCATAACTTCGATAGATGTTATCTATATGAGTGTACCTCATTCATTGGCGTATACAATAGACTCCTCACCACTAGAGATTCATAGTGATCTTACAAAACCCAATCCGCTTCGTCCACTTCATCATTCTTGACATTTTCTACTTCATCAATCTTTGGGTCTTCCTCTGCATTTTCAATGCTGTCATTATTAATAGCTCAGTTCACCATTTACAGCTGAGGACACGCGTTTGATAAGTAACCTGGTTGACAACATTGATAACAATGGTCTTGCATTGGGCAACCATATGGGTTTGGAATCCTTCTTGGACCGACATTAGTGGTCACTGCTCTTTGCGGTCTCTCTTGTTTGCTCCCCAACTCTCAGTTTGCGAGTTTAGGAGGTTGAGGATGCCCCCTACAATTATTTTCCCTTGGCTAGTGGTGCTCCATGCGAAGGACCCGTAGTGGCTACCCTATTAGTAGGATAGGGCTGCTTATTGGATTGTTCATGTTGCGTCTTCGCTTGGGTGACTAGTTTGATCGCTTCGTTCATCGTCCAAACGAATTGCATTTAAACCTGTTTCTGGATCTCAACACGCAAACCACCGATGAATCGGGGGACTTGCTACGATTCAATCTCAACTAAATCATTTTGCGCCGCCAAACAATAGAATTCCTCTACATAATCTCTCATCGTTTGGCTACCCCTGTCGACAATTTTGATATTGTTGAAATAATACCTGATCGTAGTTGCTTGGGAGGAATTGTGCATGTAACAATTGTTTCATTCGCTACCAAGTGCAAATTAATGCATTCATTTGTCTCATCCGTGCGAGCTAAAGCTGTTCCCGCTAAGCCGTAGCTCCGCCCTTCAACTTGTAAGCCTCAAATTTAAACTTTTTATTTATTTATTTAGGGAAGTCCATATAGTCTAAAAAACGCTTGAATTCAAGTAGCTAATCAAGCAGGTCTTAGATGTGGAGTTGGTCGTTGAAGTTAGCAAGATTGACTTTCATCCTAAAATTTTGATATGTCCGATTTACTCGATCACCACCTCGCTTGGGGTGTTAGAGGACCATGTTATTGATCTCCTCGTCGTTGGATCCCACATCCTCAAGTGGGACTCTGTGATTCACTGCCGGCATCGTCCTATAATTAACACGATTGCGAATTCCAATGCTTGTTCGAGGAGGATCATCGCCACGAACATGGAGTTGCCCTAAGGCCTCCGTCATGGGGTCGAGAGCAGCATGCAGCCTTTGCATGACTTGTCGATTCTTCCACTGTGCCGCCCAAAAAGCCGCCACTATTAAAAGATAATTCCTTGGAGCACCGTTCATGGGATGTTGCTTGATTCGTTGTTAGAAGATATATCGATCTGAGAAAAAACCTCGATCTGATACCAAACTAATGTGGGGAAGGGCATGATGTGGATGATCACCATCTTCTTCGCACAATAGACACCTTGAATCTACAAGGCCCCATTGAATCCACAAAAGAAATTTCTCAAATCCATGAGAGAAATAAGAAATTTAGAAATATTTTATTGAAAAAGCCATCTCAAATAAACTAGTATTTCAAGCTAAAATAGCCCTAAATAAATTCTAAGATACAATTAAAAAAGATCTAAACAAATGAGGAAATAAAAAACGAAAAAACAAGGAAGTTTTCATTGTCTGTCGCCGTTCAATTGATCGGGACGGATCAATCGATCAAGATGGTCCAAATGCATCCAAAGACTATAACAAATAAATCATACAAGTTTTGATCGAGTCGACCTCGTGGCCTGATCGATTGATCGAACTATGCTAAATTTTCTTCGATCCCAGTCGATCAATCAAACTATGCTGAATATATTTTTTTGATTTTCCTTTGGTTTCTTCTGGATCGATCCCAATCGATCAATCAAACTATGCTGGAAGTTTTTCCAAATTTCCGCGGCTTCTTCCAGTCCATTTATGTCAAGGATGCTTGATCCATGTCCTACATCATTTTAAACATTGCGCTGGAGTGCATGTGATGCATATGCACATACTAAATAAGATTAATCGAACATAGATGTATGCATCTAGTTCATAAATCTGAACATCTGATATGTAAGCTAAAGGAGTCTATATATATACGGTTTAAAGCCAAGATCATGTTAGTGATTAACCTGTGTTCAAATTCATGGATACAGGCATACACGTACTAAAAAGAATGAAGGAAGGATATATGTACCTGATAAGCTCCAATCAAATGTATAACAACAGCAAGGTTGGCAATGTCGACGAGCCAGAAGGGTTCACGGAATCCGGTGAGGACATTCCCTGGAGTAGCATTCCCGAAAGCTGCATACCCCACGCAACCCAACGATACATAGAACATTGTTGTAATTGTGATACTGTACATGGTCGCTCTCTTCATCGTTTTATTTTCTGGCGGAGGAGATTTTAGAGTATCCTTCATTTAGATGAAATGAGTAGATATTATGAGAATTCCATGCATATAGAATTTGAGGATGTAGAAGTTCCATGCACTTCTGTCCATGTATTACGCATGTACATGCGATCAGGACCGTTCGATTAGTGTGGCCTTTGGGTTGTTGTCAATTTTCAGTCGTCGAATGTGTGTCATTGCTCTGTTTGAGCGGAGTTGGAATAATGGTTATCAGTTCAATCAACGTTTCCTTTCAGATAGGCTCATCGAATGTGGTCCCACCAAATAAACGGTTCTGATCGCTGCATATTAGTGCCATGTGTGGATCTGCCAGGCTTGGGTTGAGTTGAAACGGCCCATTTTTTCTTCTGGGCCGAGCCCACAGGCTTGAGTCTTAAGAGCAAATCCACCAAAGGCATGTACTCAGTCATGCTGTGGGCCCCACGAAAAATTATGTTTTATTAGGCCCATGGGTGGCTTGTTTATTTATCAGGACATACGGTCAGGCCCAAGCCCAGCCCATGAACAGAGAAATTAAGCCCAAGCTCATCCACAGGTGGGACCAGGTGCCCAATAAGCAGTCCTACCCTCGGCCGTCTCTAGCCACGAACGGGCAGTTCTGTGGGCAGGCCCACCGTGATGTATCTGTTTATCCACGCGGTCCATCCCTTCTCTCATGTCATTTTAAGGTACGTGCATAAAAGCAAGGCAGATCCAACGCTCAGGTGGACCCCACCACAGATGACTCTTGCATTTAATGCAACTTGTTTTTAATGCAACCAAAGCATATTATTTGGTGTGGTCCACTTGAGAATTTGTTCTGCCTCGTTTTTTCTGCATATTCATTAAAATAATATGAGGGAAGGGATGGATGGCGTGGATAAATAGATACATCACAGTGGGCCCGCCCACAGATCCGCCCGTTCGTGGCTAGAGAGGGGCGGGGGTAGGACGCAATCCGCGTCAGTACCAAGGATTGATGACCTGTCTGAGTCGGATGCAACTCGACCGGGTCGACTGGGACATATCAATTCCGATCCAGTTTGGTACCATGAGTCAGAATTGAAAATATGAGTGAACCGGCTCGACTTGGCCAACTTACAACTCCAGCCAGCACTAACTGAATCGATGCGAGTCAGGGAATCTTAAAACCATGTTCAGTGTTCACACGCACACATCAACAAACCATATGAGATAGGGGTGCACACAAAACCAGTGGAACCGGTAAACCGGACCAGAACCGATCAGAACACATGGTTTGGTCCGGTTTTGAAGTGCACCGGTTTCGAAAATCAAAGATCAGGTTAGTTCAGTTCAGTTCTTGGTTTGGGGGTCTATAGAACCGAACCGGAACTGTACCCCTCGGTCCATAAATATTTTAATTTTATTTTTTTTTTACAAAAAAAACTTAATCTTTCATTATTCTCCCCCCTCTTTCATAGCCTCTCTTTGTCTCTCGAGAACCATGCAATTGGATTGGATTATTAAAAAACCATGTAATTAGACTAGATTATAAAACAAACCAAGAAATTGGATTGAATTATAGAAAGCCCATAATTGTAAAATTGAACTAGAACCGAACCCTTTTTTTACTATCCGATTTCAATTTGGTTCTAGGGTGCAAACAGTCCAGTTTCGGTAATGATTTTCCTAAATAGTTGGGAATGGTTGGTTTCTGGTTTCACCCCGGAACCAAACCGAACCAAACCGTGTGCACCCCTAATATAAGATAGTCATGAAATTTCCTTAAATAACACCATATTCTCTACCCATGATCCAATGGCCAAATCCAATCCAGTTTTAATAAACCGCATGATCCAAATGGCCCCAAAAAACAAAACATTATAATGTACCTGAATTTCGACTAGAAGCATTGCATAGGTGTAAGCGAAAGCAATATTTCCAAGTGCTTGGAGTGCATGCCACACCCTTTGAGACGTAGAAACACCCATAATACCTGCCTTAACTCCACTTAAACTCCCTCTAATCTCATGGTTAGATGCAAGCTTTATACTGCACAAATACAAGCCGATGAAAGAGTAGCCGAACGCCATCACCGCTGCCACGACCGATAGAAATGTCACCTTATCCAAGTTTGGAAATTGCGACAACACAATCTCAATTCCTCCAACGATTATCATAAACCAATTTCCAGACGAGCTACACTCTGCATCAGGGCCATTTTTATGGTAGCAGTTGGACCGCTTGAATGACCTTTTTTAAAGTGAAAATTATCATATTATCATTTGAAGAAGAAACTAGAAAATGCATTTTAATTGGGTACGCAAATTTTCAAAAACTCGAATTTATGTTAATGAGTTATAACTCACATCATGCCTGTAGCAGCAGTAATCGTGTATCCGATTGCACATCCCCAAAGGATTGCATACTGTGCAATGCCGCATACAAATACATCTCTTGGACCTGAATGAATTAGATTAATGAAAATTAACATTATAAATAGTAGAGAATTTATTCAAATAAATCGATGTAGACTGTAAGAATTCTATAAGGCAGCCCTTATAGATCAATGGTATGGATTACCCTAATAGTTGAATAATGTGATCGGGAGTACTAGTAGACCCCACCTTTTATTTATTTATTTATTTATTTTTATTTTTATACACACGCATACACACCCCACACACTCACACTAGTGGAATTTCACCACCTATGGATATTCAAACCCTTGATGGGGTGTTGAAACTCCCAAGGGTCTATCACCCGAGCAAGAGTAAGGATCCTACTAGTAGACCTCACTTAGCTATGATTCATCTAAAATCGTATAAAGGTGGGGCACTACAACTATGTCACACGCATAGTGTTCTAATTGGATTAATATTGAAAATTTTGTATTAAGCTTGAAAGGGATTCGAAACTCATTAATCTTCTAAACTATATAAGCAGGCAGGGTTCCTAAGCTACAAACTTTTCATTTCGTTATGCTGCTTTTCTAAGGGTATATGGTGAGGAAGATTCCGATTATCTTTTATGGCAATACCTTTGATACAACTACTTTAATCTTCATACTCGACGCATAGTTCGATCCTTTATAATTCCAGATAAAGTTTAAAGTCTGTCTATCATATTTTGAAACATATTTATCAGCTACCATGCAAAGTTGTATTAATCTGTTTGGACTGGTTTGATTAATAGCTTATAAAATGGATATTCAAATAATTTATATGAAATGGGTCCAATCTGTGATTCGGTCCATTTATTTGTTGGGGCCCATTAAGGAGAATGGATCCTGTAAATAGCTTGGAGCTTAAGCTTAACCTACATTGCAATGTCTGGGCCCATCGTGATGTATGAATGACATCCAATCCGTCAATCATTTTCGCAACATCAATTTCTCATTGGGGAACAAAAATCATGCCTATTGAAAGCTCAACTGGGCCACGCAATGTTAAATCATGCCTGAAACTTATAAAATCACATGGTGTGTCCCACATGAGCTTTCAAATGGACTGATTCTTGGGCTGTCTGTTCATCCTTGGAAGGCACATCTTCTGAATGGATTGGATGGCATATACAAGACACGCTTGACTACAAAGCTTTGTATTGAATATGGTTTATGTCGATACATTGTACCTACGGAGAAGTGAATGAGATCCAATGTACGTGTGCCACCCACGTAAAAAGAAAATGTAGACACATGCACGTGTATGCACGTGTGAGAGTGGATGCGTGGAGGGCCAAAAGGAAGTTAGGTGATTGATTACCTAGACATGCTCTTACAACATGCATGTATGTGTAGTTTCTCCTTCCTTTGATAGGATCAGGTGATCTGTAACAGTCGGTGAGAAGAGTGGCTGTGTAATAAGTCACATATGCAAAGAAAACGAGGGCAAGTGGACCCATAATCCAACCCATCTGGGCCAAACTCCATGGCAATGCCAACACACCCGATCCAATGACGGCTGTGATCGCATGTGTGGTGGCCGTCCACACGGTCCCTGAATAATCAAGAAAGGAAGAATGTCATCAGTTCCAATTAAAAAAAATACAAAGAAATCAACAAAATAATAATAATAATAATAACACTGAAGAGCTGTTTAGTACTGTCAGGTCATTAATCTAGGATTTACAATCAAAAGATCCATATGGCCCACCTGAGTTTGGATCTGGCTGATTTTTGGGGTGTTTTCATTTTGTGCTGCATCTGAGCAGAGTTCGGATGCCCAACACACATCAAAGTGGGGCCCATGCCCACTCATGCGTACGGTACACTCAACACCATGGGATCTTTTATCATATAGAGGAAAGATCCCACAGTGACGTGTGTCATACATCTCATACATCCAATCCGTCCATATATAACTTGTGTCCTCTGATGTTATGCCTGCTGCCCCAAAATCAGCCCGAGCACTCTGACCTTGGATCTGCCTCAATTTTGGGCATGGACACTAAAATGATATGGAAAAGCAGATGGACGGTGTGGATAAAATCCATATATCACGGTGGCACCTCAAAAATCCTATCCGTTCCTAGCTAGGGACTGGCTGCGTCCATATACATGGCAGTACCTTTTTTTTAAAAGGTTTTAAAGCTACCTCATTAACAACAAAGTACCTTGGGTCGGCGGCTTGGTGGCCCCCACCTGATGTTTATGTGAAATCCACCTAGGTGATCAGGTGCATCATCGTAGGGCCCAAAACTTAGCTCCATTCGTGATTTAGGTGGACCACATGGTTCAAAATGAGCCCCAGGCCTAAATTGTAATTTTTTTCTAATTGTTAAAGTGGATTGGTGAACTCTGAAAAAAAAAAAAATAAATAAAAAAAAAAAAATTCAAAGGTGGACATCTTTCTCCCAACTTTTTCCTTTGGTATGGCTCAGTTAAAACACAACTAGCCTAATTATTATTGTTATTTACCTTGGATCTAGCGCAGGATTACATATCTAATAGTCAGAATGGATCTCACATACATATAACCGTGAGTCCCATGAAAATTAAAGAAAGGGTGATTATTTATTTATTTTTATAATATACAAGTGGAAATTTAGACAAAAAGTCTTTGTTTTATAGGAGGCCCTCCATAATGTGTATGTCAAATCCACTCAGGCCATTAGATGTGTAATCCTATATTAGGTCCAGGGGCAAAATATCAAGTTGACTTGAGATTCAAGTGGACCACACTAAAGGAAATAGTTGGCGAGATACGTCCACCCTTAGTTTTTACAGGAACCACCATGATGGTTATATAAAACCAACTCTAACCATTTGATGCCGTGCCAAAATTTAAACTTGGACAAAAAATCATGCCCATGAGTGAATCAAGTGGACAACACTAAGGAAAATAGTTTGAAGGGTGAGCATCACCCTACACTTTTTCCAATCTTATGACCCTGAATCACATATGAAAGTGAGTTTTACAGCCTAACATGAGGTGATGGTTAGGATGGGTTCCACATAAATATCGGGCCGCCGACCCATTGCTAACATGGGGTGACGTATCTAGTGGAGTTGGTGGATTACACGTGAACATCAGGGTGGCCTCCCATCCAACCGCATTAAAAAAATAAATGGGAAAGTGCTCTGATAATAATTACTTAATGAGATAGTTTATTGGAAAGTTTTTTTAAAGAAGTATTAGAATAAAAATTCTATGTTAAGTACGTAGTTGTTTTTTGTAAAAGTTCCTTATTTTTTGGGTGTGCGAGCACATAAGATGACATTTTGTGCTTATCTAAGCCACTCAAACGTGGGTCGGCGACTATATGCCGATTATTTTTTAGTGCTACGCTATCTCAGCATCTGCCACTGACACGTGGTAACTACACACGTGTGGAAGATACCAGTTATTAATCAGTAAGATCACATGGATAGATGACTTGTTACAGGAATTAGGCTTGTCTGATCCTCAAGTGGGCCACACATGTATGAAATAAATCCAAGTTTTAGAGAAATTAACCATCGGTCCACATTTAAACTATTCTAATTAGCCCTTACTATCATCAGATCCACATGATTGTTTATAAAAGAGGACGCGCTTTGGCCAGCACCAGCCAGCTAGATGATGTCAAAGCTATGTGGGCCCCACCATGATGTATGTGTTTCATCGTCCATTCATTTTAGGGCAAAAGCCCATGTGAAGATAACGCTATAGGAAACAGTTGAAAACCTCTTCTCGGAGTTACCGAAGTTTTGGATGAAGCTGATATTTGTGTTTTACCTTATGTGTGAGCTTATCAATAGGTCAGATGGTAAATAAATATAACGGTGAGCCTTATGAAACTTTTAACTGTGGATGTCCAATCAACACTGTTTTCCTATGGTGTGGTCTACCCGAGATCCGGATATACCTTTTTTTTGGATATATGTTATAAAATGAGCTGAAAATGGAGGGGTAATATGAATAAAAGACATACATTATTATGAGCCCACAGAGCTTTTTCAAGTTGCTTTTATAGGAAAAAAAAAATCCACTTAAAGTGCTTCGGAGGAAAAAAATACCAGAGTAGCATCACCTCGTCGTCATCTTTATCTTTTTAACAAAAAAGAGTTGATAACGTAAAAGTCATCGACTAGACTGGATATCTATCGGAAATAATCAGAGGAACGGACGAGTCCGTACAATGCATTTTAAATTTTCGCCGGCGGAAACTTATTTTAGAGAAAACGACTTTTTTTAAGTGTTCGGCAGCTGCTAAAAAGATCAAAATATCCCTTGACTGTTAGGGTAAGCATCTGAAAAAGGAGGGTAATTTGATCTTTTTGAGTTCATTGGTACAACCCAGTTCTAGTTTCCAAATTAAGGTTTCTTTGCGTCTAATAAATTTGCTGGGTGATACCTGAGGTCTATACGCCTCAAGAACCCCTATCGTAACATGTTAGTAGGTGTTCCCCCCATACCAGGGGCCTACCTTAAAGATGTGTTGTATAGCCAGGCCATTCATCCATTTCTCCAGCCCATTTTAGGACAGTCCCAAAATTTATGTAGATCCAAATCTCAGGTGGGCCATATTAGGGGAAACAGTGGTTTTTGAGTGCCTCGCCATTAAAATTTTCAAAAGGCCCCTTCATGAGGTTTTTGTAGTCTTTATTTTCCATACAACCTGTTGATAATGTCAAAAAGACCTAGATAAAGGGAAAATACAAAGATCAGCACGATCTAAAACTTTCGTGGCCCACAAAGTTTTTAATGGTCATTCTTCACTGTTTCTGGTGGTGTGGTCCACGAGAGATTTAGATATTCTTAAGGTTTGAGATCACGTCCTAAATTGAGATGTAAAAACATATGGATGGCGTGGATATAAAAAAATATATATCAAAGTGGGCCCCACACGGTTAAGGTAAGGGTAACAGCTAATCCGCTCCCTCTCGCAGAATGCGTGACTCTATTCACATGCTGTGAATGATCAAGCACACATGTTGAAATCAATCTGATGGGCCACACATAATCTAACAGTTTGTAATAAGTGGGGCGCACCGTTTGTTGATTTAAAGCTCTTTGATGAACAGAATCCTAATTGGCCTTTCTATGTATTGATTGTGTGCAACTACTCAACTGTCAATTAGCTGACAATCATTGCAAGGGTTAGGATCTTCCAATCTTGGATATCTCTGGGCCATCTACTATCAACGGTGAAGGTTATCAGATACAACGGTTTGCATCAGTATTCGATGGACCCCACATAAAAGGAATCGTGTGGATCGAAAGATTACCTGTACGGACACGCCCATCTTCTTCCACCTCCATTCTGGCAAGATGGACACTCCAAATGTTCCAACAGCTTCTCTCTCTCTCTCTCTCTCTCTCTCTCTCTCGTATGAAATGCGAGGGTTGTTGTAGTGTTCAAAAAGCTTGAATGATTAGTACTAGTCGATCGTTGGGGCCAAGCTGGCCACTATCTTTTAAAGATACACACGGGAGTTATTTGATACTCTGGCAGAATCTTATGGTTAATACACATGACACTCATTGAATTTGTGACTGTGGGATACACCCAATGCACACACACAACGGTCCAAACCGAGGGACCCACCATAGACATATCACAAACCACATTTCGGATTATTTGAAGTTAACCCCACCTCTTATTTGTGATTATTTGTTTGTTGAATCTGGACCATTGACTATTTTTCACTTAACGGTCACTCTGAAGCTTACCAATCATAGGACCAGGATACCACTTCAAATTAAGTTACACCATTGATCAATCTAAAGTTTGGCCCACTATTTGGACGGTTTACTATGAGTGATACGTATGCATGTGTATGATCGTGTGAACATGTACTATATACTACCATACTCTGCTACAGTATCAAAAGGTTGGTGGGGTTTTTCTTGGGTGCAGAAAGGATATCTACCTTTAGATATACGGAGAAATGATAGGAATCCAAGGGGAAGCGGATTGCGTGGTGTGCGACACAACACCTAGGTGGTGTGTTACGATTACCAAAGTTACACATGTCCCACCATGATGTATGTGTTATATCCATACCATCCATCCATTTTTCAAGATCATTTTAGGGCATGCGTCCAAAAATGAGACAGATCCAAAGCCCAAGTTGACCACATTATAGAAAGCAGTGGGGATTGAATGCCTATCATTGACAACTTATCAGGGCACAAGTTTTGAATTAAAATGATATTTGTGTTTTCCCACAGATCTTATGAACAGGTTGGAGCAATTAAACATACTGTAGGCTTTAACAGGGTTTCAACGATGGGCATTAGTGTCTTCATTGCTTCTTATGGTGTGGTCCACTTGAGCTTGGTATACTTCATTTTTTTTTGGGACATTCTCTAAAATGATCTCGTATAATGGATAGACGGTATGTATATAACACATGGATAATGGTGCGGCACACAAAACCTGGTGACGTCAACACACCATCACACGGTGGTGTGGCACACCCCGCAATCCGCTCCAAGCTGCTTACCTTATTCTGGTGCAACTCCCATGTCGGAGGAGATTAGTTGGGACCCCGGATCCACCGAGGTGGGTGGGAACCTGACTAAAGGCCCACTATGATGTATGTGTAACACCCCTTGTTTTTTCAACGGTGGGTTTCACTGTTCCCTTTGGTGTGGTCCACTTGAACTTTGGATTAAATTCATTTTTGGGCTAATGCCCTAACTTTGACGGGCAAAACTGATAGACGGATTGGATTTGTCACAGCATCTCTGTAGACCCAATGTGTTCTTTATATATATATATATATATATATATATATATATATATATATATATATATATATATATATATATTTATTTATTTATTTTATATTTTTTTATATTTTTATATTATAAATCGAAGAAAATAATCAGGATCAGCACGTCACTCCAACGTAACCTTCCCGACTCTCTCTCCTCTCCTTCTTCCTTCTTCCTTCTTCCTTCCGTATCCAACGCCTCAATAGCTGCACCCCAGCCAGTCTCTACTCCACACCTACCATCAAGAGGGGACCCACCTAATTAATCTGAGCTGTCCATCCGATTAAAAAATTAAAAAAAAAAAGAAAAAGAATCTTGTTGGCCAAAATCTCTTCCCCATTTGCAATCTATGTGGCCCACCTTGGACTGTTGATCAAACTCATTCTTGAGAACTTGCCTGACTCGATCTGAAAAGCCTAATGGACGTTGTAGATTTCTCCTCAGACCATTTTTCCATCCAACTCCGGCTCTTGCTATGTTATCTATTGGCAGTTTCAAGAATCAAATGTGCAGCATGAATTATTCTCGTTGAGATCAGATTTTTTTATTAGATTCTACCAAACATAATAGGAAGGTGATCATCCCTAGTTGGAAATTTTATAAATTCTATCATATATAAGTCTAACTATGGATTATTCTTAACTAAATTCAAAATGATATTCACACAAGGCGTTACTATTTCATTGTATGTTATGAACTTTCGAATCTAATTGATGGTATTGTAAGTGTGGATGATTGATCTATTATTCCATTGGATACAATACATGCGTTGTATGTTATGAACTTTCGAATCTAATTGATGGTATTGTAAGTGTGGATGATTGATCTATTATTCCATTGGATACAATACATGCGTGAGTGTGTCAATTTTAAATTTTACTTACATTATTAATTCCTAATTCAAATCGTTGTTACATGTGTTTAGAGAACCATGGATATGGAATTCTAGAATAACTATGGATGTTGTTGAAATCTTTATATTGTAAATGTATATTTTTATAGGTTGAATCTATAGATTCAACCCTGTAAACCCTAGAACTTGAATAGTATGCTTTCGAAAAATTTGTTAATCTTCCTCTTATTTGCAAAGTGTAATTATAAATTTTATCGTTAATCTTCCAAGTGTAATAGTGTAAATTTGTTTGATTAAATTACTAAGACAAATATTATATTATTCATACATATATATTTCATTGTCTATTAGTATGTTGTTATGAATATTGGGGAAATGGAAAATGGTTCGGTATATTGTTGTAGGTGCTCTGCATAGAGTCA
The DNA here is from genome assembly GCA_030180095.1 of Magnolia changhungtana. Lineage (NCBI taxonomy): Eukaryota > Viridiplantae > Streptophyta > Magnoliopsida > Magnoliales > Magnoliaceae > Magnolia > Magnolia changhungtana. Next base: position 11,980,338 of record JASAUF010000662.1, read on the forward strand.
TTCCCAAAAGGATCGGCACGGATGCTCTGTCCTTGGTGATTCCCTAAAAGATATGCATACATGGATGCTCTACCTTGGGTTTTTCTTCCTAAAAAATTTATATCGATGCTCTACCGAGAGTCATACCCTAAAAGGATCAACACTAATGCTCTGTCATGAGTCATGCCCTAAAAAGATCAGCACGCACAATGTTTCACCCAGTTTTATTTTATTTTTTCATTTCAGAAAGACTTGTTAGATCAAATTGTGTATCACATGTTCATGAATGTCAAATTGTTAATTAAGATGTTAATTTTGGTATGTGTATTATTTTATGAGATATGATGAGCTTACATTTGATAGTATTGTGAAACTTTCAACTCAGGATCGATGTTACCCTACGAGCCATCACACTCACACCCTCTTAGACAATTTTGCAGGTATGTGATGTGATCGTGAAGAGGAAGCTGGACACTATAGCGTCTCCCTTTTGTATTTGTTGTTAGGATAACTTGATTATTTAATTTCATTATAATGGAAAGCATTAATGGAAGCGTGGAATGAATTTATGAACATTTATGTAATACGAAATTCATATTTTATTTTCCTTTAGTTGTTTTGGTAGCTTTGGAAATGAATGGAAATGATGGGGTTGCCATATATATTCCGTTAAATGTAACTCATGGTCTTGGAATTCAGGTTTGGGTATGGCCCACTCATGTACCGAATTTCAGGGTGTGACAATATATGACTACATCCATGCCGTCCATCCGTATTAAAAACTCATTTTAGGCTATGATCTGAAAAATGAATCAATTCCAAATCCCAAATGGGCCACGGTACAAAAACCGTGGTGATTGACTATTAAAAACTTCTTGTGGGCCACAAAAGCTTTGGATCAAGATGATATTTGTGGCCTCTTCATCTAGATGTTTGTGACCTTACCAATAGGTTGGATGGAAAATAAACATTCCGGTTCAAGACTGTTTCCGATGGTGTGGTCCACCTAAGATTTGAGTCAGCTTCATGTTTGGGATCATGCACTAAAATGAGTTTTCAAAATGGTTGACGGTGTAGATTTAAGGAACATATGTCACTGGGAGCCCCACAGTCAAAAGTAAGGCACATACATCACTGTGAGCCCCACCGTCAGGGGTCCCACCCACCTTGGTGAATCCAGGGATCTCACCTAATCCGCTCCCCTCCCATGTGAGGCCTGCGTGGCCGCACGGCCCTTCGATAAAGGGATCCGGACTTGTCTACTGAGTAACTAAGTACGCCTAGGCATTCTGAGTTGATATGGCATGTGGTTATTGGGTGTTAGATCTCGGCTAGACCATGATGTATGTGTCTTATCCATATCGTCCATCCATTTTTCAGCTTATTTTAGGGCATGATCCTAAAATTGAAGAATTTCCAGAGCTCAAGCGGACCTCACCACAAGAAACAGTGGGGATAATGACATCCACCACCGTTGAAACCTTCCTAAGGCCATTGTGACGGTTATTTGTAAATTAACCCGTTCATAAGGCCACATAGACATGGATGAAGGGAAAACACAAATATCAGCTTGACCCAAAACTTCTGTGGTAAGCATTCGATTCCCACTGTTTCATGTAGTGTGGTCCACTTGAGCTCTTGATATGCTTCAATTTGGGGCTCATGCCCTAAAATGAGCTGGAAAAACTGTAAAACACATACATCACAGTGGCCCCACAGAGTTTATCATATTGAGACCGTTGTGCTCCCCCCTTCCATGTTTACAGTACATGGGACGTATCCAGGGTGACTATTACAATTAATCCATTAGGCCACAGCCAAGAAAGGTGCTCATGATTCCGACATTCCTAGCTGTTTCCTTGGTCCAAATCTGATCTATTCATATTGAACACCCTATTTATTATGATCAATTCATAGGTCTGAGTCATCTCTCTTCCAAATACAGGCTGCTAAACACAAATTAGTAATTCTGATGACTGAATTGCTAGATTCTAGAGAATTCCGTTTATAGGCTCTCCCAAGCATAATTAGTGATTCCAATTCACTTGAATTCAATGATAATTGTCATTGCATATCAAATACAAGCTTCAAAATGGCTGCCGAATGAAACCAACAGCTGTTATTTTGCCTGGTTATCTCTCATATACATGCTGGCCCACGAGATTAACAGTCCAGATCCTCATAGCTAAGTTCCACATGTACACTAGCTTAAGAGTCAAAAGCCTTCCTCAGGAGAAGAATTTCAACATCACAAGGGCTAATGTGGAGAACAACTTTGAGGCGGCATAGAAAAATGGGCCACAGGCAAGATCAGAACCATTCATTTAGATCCAACGATAAACGGAAGGATACCAAAAAAGTCACACATGCCTATTAAATGAAGATAAGAGAAGGAAATAACCATTTTTTTAAGAAGAAAGAACTATATTAAGATCGTAATTATACTTGCATCATTCATTGAATTTGGATGCAGCCATTCAATATACCAATGGAACTAACCTACAAGCCGTCAGTGAGCTATTTCATGAACATTGACACAGCAGCCTGAATTGACTACTGCGTACAGGCACAGGGCGGCGACTAAAGGAGTGTGGCCCACTCCATACAGATCTTGGGTCATTAGGGAAAAGGGTCCCGCACATCTGCAAAATCAATGGATTTTCACGAAAGAAAGGATCCTCAAGTATCTTTGTCCGATGACGCTTCTGGGATTCCTGTAAACAACAGAACTACTGTAAACAGAAGATGACACTCATCACGCATACTTGCATGCCTGAGATTCATGCGTTGATACATGCCCATGCACGCGCGGGCTTCGATGGCCCACATGACATGCAACATGTACACTGCAATTTATAGAAAATGGATGCTCCGAATGCTGGGGACATGTCGGCATGTCAACTTCGGAAGACAGTAACTTCCAAGAGAATATACAATGTAGGATTGAGCATTTGCTGAACTGAATGAACTGTACATGCAAGCCCACCTTTTGGTAATCCAAATTGTCCATATCCCAACGTGGATGGGAGATGGCCCACCAGAAAACATCCCACTCCCTAACTGTCCGATTGATACAATCAATTGTAAACTGTGATTGTCCATCTGCATCAAGTGGTTGGACTCATCTGCAAGTAGAGATATTAGGACATGACCAATCCCATGATCTGGCCCATCAGATCAACCAGCTTAGGTTACTGAAAGGTGGGTCTGCATGTAACATTGCTGGGTCCACTCCAGATAAAAATGCTTTGATTTCTTTGACTGAGCATACATAAAGCCACAACTAAGGAATTTGACACGATGAATTAGCGGTAGTTGAAAATCACGAAAGGTTGTTGATGGAACTTACCGCGTCCTTCTGCTCTGCATCTTCCTCATGGTCAACTGCATCTAGATCTTCCTCCTGCTGCTGCATTGATCCGTCATCTCTTTGTTCATCTGGTCGAGCTGAGAGTCCCAACGACTCCATTTCATGTGACTGAGATTGTCCATTGGAGTCTTCCCCAGTTCTGTCAATAGGTGGAACCTTCTCGGAAGATTCCCCATTACCTTTCTTTGGAATCCCAGTCTCATCTTCTTTGCTCATTTCCTGCTTCTCATGTTAGAGGTGTACGAACTCTATGTAGTGGGCCTTACTGATCAACGGTCTGGATTGTACTCTAGTTGGACGGTTTGATTGAGTTAATCAATGGGCCCCACTTAAGGTGATGCGTTGCGCAGTCTATCTACGCAACACTGCATATTTGGGGTGGAATGCTATAACCTTACACAAGGCAATTTGAGTCGAACTAGGACACAATGATGTGGAGCGTGGGAGAGAGAGTTTTGATGGGTTTCAAACTCCCTCTCCACATACTATATATAAGAGAGCTGGGTCCCCGATCCTACACCACGGCAGAATTCGAGTCCCATCTTTTGAGTTGCAGAAAGGATGTGAAGGAGAGGAAGATCCTAAGCTCTATAAATATTCTGGTATTCTTATTCTCAGCAATGGCGTTCCACTTAGGTAAGCCTTCCGAACCCTTTATCTTCATGACCTGTGCACAGCCGATCTCTGGGATTTCCACATCCAGAAATTCTTACAGTTGGTATCAGAGCCATTGTGCAAAGGCATGAATGATCAGATTCATCTATTACAGATTCATATCAGCTATTGAGTTTTTTTAATTCGAATTCCCCACATACGGTTGAAATCAGAGATTTTTCCATGAATTTAGAAATCAGCAGATTAGAGAATTTGAATTTAGAATCCCCAAATAATTAATTAGGAATTTTCAGATTCAGAATCCCCAAATCAAAAATTAGGGATTATTCGAAACCCTAAATCCAGTTAATTATTGATTTCAGATTTGAATCCCCAAATCAGAAAATCAGGGATTTTCAATTCGGAATTCCCAAATCCGTTAATTAGGGATTTCGAATCCCAAATCCAGATCAGGGATTTCAGTTCCAGTAGCCCTAAAATATGGAATTTTGAAATTCGAACTCCATATCCAACACAAATTGGGGAATTTCATCCTATTGAAGTTTTTCCACCTTGATTACTTGTGATGGCTAGCGGCCTGTTGAGGGTCAAATATTGCATATCAGACCCTAGTTATTGCCTGAATTTACGAACATGGTACTGTTTAATGGCTCGACTTAATCGTATTTGTGATGCAGGATATATTTACAAACTTGGATTGAAATAGGATGCTAAAAGCATGGATTTAACGCTCATGAGTCACTAAGGCAAGGGACGGACCCCAGGAGACCAAGATCGACGGATTTACACACCAGAGATCTGAGAAAATCAAGAAACTGAAGCTCAAGAGACCTGAAATTCATCTAGAATACAAGATCACAAGGTTCCCACCATCTGTTCGGCTCGTCGAATTTCGGCTCTTAGATCTTTGTGGAAGTGGCCCAACGGATAGATCAGCACATACACCATCGATTTTGGGCCCACTTGATCTCTGGATATGTTTCAAATTTGGGCTCGACCCCGCAAATTAGCTGGAAGAACGGATGGATGGATTAGATTTCTCAATACATTGCGATGGGACTCACTTCCATGGAGTGAGTGTGCACAACATACGTGCACAGAAGGTGCACCGAATCTGGGGAGTAGTATTTTAGATTTTTTTTTTTTTATTTCTACTATTTCTTTTAATTATTTATTTTAAGATGTTTAGCCTAATCATGTCTATGCTAGGCTAAACCTCTTAACTAGGGATGTGAGACTTTTTACTTGTGCCTTTTGTTTTGACTGAATTGATATTGATTTTTGTTTAATTAAGGAAATGTTTTTAGTTTTTAATGATCTATTGGGACTAAAATTACAACGGGTCTGTGATAGCTTTGAGCATGTTCCTTTCCTTATTTTGATTATGATGTCAAGATGCCTCGAATGCATAATCGGAATCACTCTATCTTCCTTATAGGAAAATATTTTATAGAGTAGGATTCTGTCTTAACCTTGACCCAACCCGAAGCCTCGTATTGGTACATCATCTGAGTTGCGGATCAAGGAAGTCGAAGATTCTTCATCAACAAGGAGGAGATCTTCGTCAACGTACTGAATGGAACTCATCCACTTATTTGTAAGGTATTAGAGTCCAGAGGACACTTGTGATCATTCCTTTTTAGGATTGGATCTAAGGTGTTTCTCACCCTTGCAAGCCCTCGTAGGAGGCCTCCGGCTGGAGTGTTTGTGGTGGGTGTGTTGTGTTGACCCTTGCTCTGTTGAGAGCATAAACAATTAGGTTCCTTGTGTGGATCCTTAGCCAATGTGCCTAAAACCGGGTGCAATGTATTGACCCTTGCTTAAGGAGCATAAACAGAGGTTCCTTATGTGGATCCTTGGCCAGTGTGCCTAAAACCGGGTGCTATGTATTGACCCTTGCTCAGGGAGCATAAACAGTCAGCCTAGGTGTAAGTTGTAAAGGTTGAAGGTGAACCTGATTTAAAACCTTAGGTTTAAGGTGAATCGATGTGAAACCTCCTTAGTGAAATCCGGTACACTCAAGGATTGAGTGCGGTTACCGGGAGTGGAGTAGACAAGTAGTCGAACTACTATAAAAATGACTGTGTTTGAGATTATTATTCTTTGGTTTGTGTGACTCGCTTTAATATTTTCATATCTGAATATCTGAGATCACATCTCACACACATACACAGTCATATCTATCATAAACTAGTTTGCATATTGTTTATGTCATAAATAGTTTGTGATTGAATCCTCTACCGGGTTTGGAAGCCAATAGAGTTACTATTAAGTAATCCTAATACGTGCTTGTTGTTAGGATTAGTGTAATAGGATTTTAAATGAAACATAAAACTTTAAAAAGTCCTATTCACCCCCCTCTAGGACATATTTGCATATTCCTACTTCAACTAAAGTGATCTTCACCGTTATTTCACATACATCATGGTGGGGCCCACATAGCACCGGCCACCGGGGCTAGTAGCAAGGGAGTAGCCAATCTGTTACCCTGCGAAAGCCTTTCGCAATAAGTTGATGCACAAGGATTCTAGGTGGGGCAATTGTGATGTTTATTATAAATCTAATCCGTTCATCTATTTTTTCGACATCATTTTAGAGCATGAGAAAAAAATATAACGTGGATCCAAAACTCAAGTGAGCCACATGAGAGTAAACGGTGGGAATTTAGTGACCACCGTTGAAATATTTATATGGCCACAAAAGTTTTGTATTGGTCTAAGTTTTTGAATTTTTCATTTCATCCCAGTGAAAATCACCTTATAAACGGATTGGATGGAATTTAAACATTAAGGCGAAGCCTTAGGAAGGTTTCAACGGTAGGAAATCATTTACCCACTGTTTCATGTGGCATGTCCCATTTGAGTTTTGGATACTCTAGGTCAGCCTATTCGCCCCTAAAGTTAGCTCAAATAATGGATAGACGGGTTGGATTTCTCCCAAACATCAAAGTGGGCTCAAGTAGAATCCTTGTACAGGGGCGCGGATTGGCTATGGCCAGGTTGAGTAGTGCAACCGAAGTTACGTCACCAAGTTCTGTGGGCCCACCATGATGTATGTTTTGTATCCACGCCGTCCATCCATCTGGATAGATCATTTTAGGGTAAGAACTGAAGAATGAGTCAAATCCAAAGCTCAAGTGGACCCCACCACAGAAAACAATGGGGAGAGTGACACTACCATTCAAAACTTCTAAAGGGAAATTTTTTTTTGATCAAGTTGATATTCGTGTTTTACCTTCTTTAATGTCTTTACTAACTTTTGAACAATTGGATTTCTATAAAACATCGCATTAGGAAGGTTTCAATGGTGGGCATCAATCTTTCCGCTGTTTTCTATGGTAGGGTCCACTAAAGCTTTGGATCTGCCTCGTTCTCTGCTTCATGCCTTAAAATAATATTTTCAAATGAATGAGCGTTGTGGATACAATACAACACATACATCATGGTGGGGCCCAGAGAACTTAGTGACGTAACTTCGGTAGCGTGTCTCGCTACTCAACCTTTCAGTATCTAATCCGCGCGTCCCATTATCCGGTTCTTCGCACGAGGAAAACTCATTAACTTCTTCCATGCCTTTACATCTTTTAAACATCTGTCACAAATCGGAAACGTTGAAATGGTTCTTACGAATATGAAAATTCTATTTTTAAAAACTTATGATAGTTATTTCGTATAGAAGGTCGTAAGGTTATGCTGGCCTCAATCTTTTCATCAATTCCTTAACTGCTCAGTGCTTCTACACTTGTGTAGCCCACCTGAGATGAATTTTTCTTAAGAAATATCTATATGAAGTAGTCATCAGTTGGTGAACGATTTTGGATCTTTATCTTCTCTGACAGTTTGCTCCGTAGGAGAAGGCGAGTGCATAAAAAAGCCAGTTCACTAGCCATAATATCTATCTCTCGGCGGATTTCCTGCAGAAGCCTTTCGCATGAACTTCTGCTACAGGAAGCTAGGTGAGGCCCATCGTCATGTTTACGAAAGATCCACTCCGTCCATTCGTTTTTCCAAACCATGTTAGGATGTGGGACCAAAATGAGGCAGATCCAAAGCTTAAGTGGGCTCTTCGACAGAAAAAGGCAAGGATTGAATGTCCACCGTTGAAACATTCATAGGGCCACAGAAGTTTTGGATCAGGTTAATTTTTTATGTTTTCAGTTCATCCCAGCAGAATTAACCTCATGAACGGTATGGATGACATATAGATATCACAGTGAACCCCATAGAGGTTTCAACCGTAGACATTTCCCTACTTACCTTTTCCTCCGTTAGGGCTAACTTGAGTATTAGATCACATTTCCCGCATTGTTTTTTTTACCAATGTCCTACCATCATATATAAAAACAAGATAGATCAGATTTCTCACAAACATGAGGATGGAACCCACCTGACTTACTGTCGTAGGAAGTTCTGCGAATGGCGTTCGCAGGCAATCCGTATAGGATCCAATCAATTTCTGAGCTAGGCTTGGGCTAAGGTCTAGCCCAGTAGGCCCCGGTCGACCTCTGTGGTTCAAGCCGCCATTTTTTTCCGACCCGACTCATTGCCACCCATAAAGTCCAACCAGCGTTCCCACGTAATGTAAAGAACAGATCTCACATACGTGTTTCACATTGACACGTGTGATAGTATACAGATGTGCAGGGCTCTACACGTGTTTAGCCTTAGCAAATCTCAGCCATCAGCTTGATGCTATTATGGAAAGAAAATAACACACTATGACGTTGTCATTAACCACCTACAACGTGATACTAAAAAGCCTAGCATGCTTAAGTCGCTCTGCTATATCTGCAACCGACCCGACTGCAGCAACAAGTGAGACCATCAAAGAAAACACGCTCAAGCTCTGCAGGACTACCCATTTCCGTGTTCCTCTCTTGATCTTTGCCTGGGCCATGTACATGCTTACAGGGAAATACACCGTCAACGGCCAAAATGCAATCGAGCCTAGCAGGCCTAGTATCGCATTGAAGAATGGCAGCATCATCGCCACCGTTGTTGTGAAGACTACGAACACTGTCCGTAGGATAAGCTTGCATACCGTGAATTGGAAGGAGCGTGATCCGAACGGTAATCGTATCGTGTAGACGGTGTGGAAGAAACCGGCAGTGGGCCATTTCGAACGGAGCCATTTTTCAAAGAAGGCATATATTGGTTGTACGAGCAACTGAGATATTGTAGACAAAAAGAAGAAATGGGTGAGCTCAATATGCTGAGAAGTTAGAGTTTTACTTGGATATACCCCACCATCTGATGATCCAGACCGTTCATATACTGGGCTACATTGTGGATGGGACGGTTAATATCCCAGAAGTGATTCCCATTGGCTGATCCTAACCATTTAATACATTCCCCATACAATATGATATTGGGCATTGGCTTGCATATTCTTCCACTATTTTTATATTTTAGCTATATGTGATTATTAAAGTATCTATAAATAAGGTGGTCTCAAGTCCAACTTGGACCGCAGGTTGAGGTCCACCCAGCGGTTAACTTCCAACTTGTTAAGTGCATGTAAAATCTAACCCTTCCAAGAGGTTGGTCCCATCATGATGATCACCGGTTGCAAAAATTAACCCTATCTACTCATCAGGTGGGCTACAACTTTGAAACAATATGTAGCCATTGATAAATAGTAAAATACAAGCTTAGCATACCAAAAAGTGTTAGTGGCCCATTTTTACACACGGTGATCCTCATGATCGAACAAAACTATTGGACTGGTTAGATGTAGCATATGCATGAAGGATTGGAAGTTATCCAAAGGGTAGACTGTTAGCTTGTGATCCAACCGGTTAGATATGAGACCTCTTTATAAATAACATTACTTTAAATATTAAACCTGGAGCTGAGTCAAGTGAAGACTCGTCCTAGTGTTCAAGTCAACTCAACGAGACTTGACAATGAGTTGGTGTTTTCAAGGTTTTGTGACGGAGGAAAGGGTCTGATCATGAGGATGATTACCTTCTTTGAACAATATACAACTTGAATTCATAAGGTCCTGTTTAATTCAAGAGAAATTTCTTGAATTCACGAGATAAATAAGAAATTTAGAAATATATTTTTGAAAAATCTATCTCAAATAAACAAGTTTTTCAAGTTTAAATAACCCTAAATAAACTCTAAAATGCAATTCAAAAAGTCCTAAACAAATAAGGAAATAAAAGATGAAAATTAATGTGAAAGTTTTCATTGTTCGTTGTCGATCAATCGATTGGGTTAAATCAATTGATCAAGATGGCCCAAAAACATCCAAATACAAACAAATAAATCGTGCAAGTTTTGATCAATCGATTCGAACCGATTAATCGATCGAACTATATTGAATTTTTTTTTATCCCAGTTGATCGATCAAACTATGTTGAATGTTTTTCTGATTTTCCACTGCTTCTTCTAGTTCATTTGTGTCAGGAATGTTTGATCCATATCTTCCATTAGATCTCCTCTACTTGAAAAAAAACTCGTCCTCAAGTTATCCTTCGACTCTGGTTCATGATATTCGTATAGGTCTGCTACATTGAACATGCGTGAGATCTCCATGCCTTTAGGAAGATTAGCGGCATAGGCATTGTCATTGATCTAATGAAGTATGGGTAACGGCCCGATCTTTGTATTTTTCAGCTTTTTGTATGTCTTGGTAAAAAATATCTCCTTTCGCATGCAGATGAACCACGACATTGTCGTCCATATTGAACACTTTCAGGCGCCAATGTGTATTGGTCATTTCCTTGTTTATCACTGGATGCTTACAACTTAGCCTGAAGATCAGTGTGTACATTTATGATTCGGTTTGCCATATGTCTTACAGTAATGCTCACACCTAAAAGCTTGGGCAATGGAATCAATCAAGAGTATGCCTAAGGACTCGTCCGTATACAACTTCAAACAGGGATTTGGCAGTGGAATGGTTTTGCATATTGGTAAATGTGGATTCCACCTGGCTCAAAGAAAAATCCCATTGCATGGGCTTATCACCCAAGATACATTGTATAAGATTCCCAAGTGTATGATTCACCACTTCGGTTTGCCCATCTATTTATAGATGATATGCAATGCTGAATTGTAATGTCAAATCACCTCTATAAAGTCCTTCAAAAGTAATTGAGGAACTTAGTGTCACAATCTAAGGTGATAAATTTTGAGATACCATGTAATCGTATAACTTCTCGGAAGAATAAATTTGCAACATGTGTGGCATCCAGAGTCTTCTTACATGGTATGAAATGAGCCATCTTGGAGAATTTGTGGACCACAACAAACACTGAGTTCATTTCACATCGGGTTCGTGGAAGACCTAGCACAAAATTCATGAACAAATCCTCCTAAGGGCCATCAGGTATCGACAATGGAGTGTATAGGCCTGTGTTCTATATATGACTGTCACTTAGAGAGGCCTTATATGTATGGCATTGCTGCACCGCTTTTTCAACATCCCGTTTTAGTTGTGGCCAATAGTTGCTAACCTCCAAGAGAGCTATTGACTTGTCTTGTCTTTCCCTAAGTGACTGCCAAGGCCACCTCCATGTAGCTCTTGGATGACACGCTCCCCCAACGACCTCCATATAATGCACAACTAATTTCTATTAAAAAGGAAACTGTCATAAATATGGAGGTCACTTGACTGACCCTCTTGGCATCTAAACCATGCGCCTTGAAGTCGGCATCATCGGTATATACATCCTTAAGATATTAAAACCTAACAACCTTGTTGCTCATGGTGACCAATAAGGCTCCATGTTGATTAAGTGCATTAACCACCTTGTTCTACTTTCTGACCTTATGCTTTAGCACAAATGTGAATTCCTGCAAGAAATAAATCCACCTATCATGCATACAGTTAACATTAGCCTAGATGTTAATAAATTTGAGAGCATGGTAATTCATATAGAGTATAAATTCCCACTGAATCAAATAATGCTTCTAATGTCGCAATGCTTGAACCATTGCATATAATTCTAGCTCATACATCAACCATTGCTTACGAACATTACTAAGTTTCTCGCTATAAAAGGCTATCGGCATACCCTCTTGAGACAACACACTCTAATGCCAATATACAAAGCATTGCATTCAACTTCAAATAATTTATTAATGCTATGAGGTATGGGAACCAGAGTAGTGGACAACCTCTACTTAATTACAATGAAACTTATGTCGACCACGTCAATCCACTGAAAATGTTCATTCTTTATATAGTTAATGATCGACGCCACTATGGTTCCGAAGTTCCTCACGAACCGATGATAAAGTGTCACCAGCCCATGAAAACTTTGCACTTCATAATTGTTTGTTGGAACCGGCAATTCTTTAATGGCTTTCACTTTCTCTTCGTCTACACAAATGCTCGTGAGCATCATGACAAATCCCCAAAACAAGAGGTTCTCTATCAAAAAAATGCACTTCTTCAAATACCCCACATAATCAGCCCCAAAATGCTCTATGAGTGCTTGAAGCACATGTTTAAGATACCCCACATAATCTGCCTTGCTTTGATTGTATATCAGGATATCACCAAAATAAACCATCATGAATCGCCCAATAAATAGTTTCAGAACCTGGTTCATCACCCTCATAAATGAACTAGGCATATTCAAGAGTCTGAAGGGCATGACCAACCATTCATATAGACCCTCATTGGTCTTAAATGCTATCTTCCACTCATCACTTGGTCAAATACGGATCTGATGGTAGCCGCTACTCAAATCCAGATTTGAAAATAATTTCTCCCCCTCTAGCATGTCCAACAACATATCATTCAATAGTGGTATATGAAATCTATACTTTACGGTTATTTCGTTTATTTCTCAGTTGTCGATACATATATGTCAATTCTCATCCTTTTTAGGCGTCAATAGAGATGGGACAACAGATGGGCTCATACTTTCTCGCACTAAACTCTTACGGATCAATTCCTCCACTTGTACTTGCAAAATATCCCACTCTTTCGGACTCATCTGATAATGAGGGCGATTGAGTAAGCTAGGTTATGGGACAAGGTCAAGAAGGTGTTGTATATCTAGTATGAGAGGTAACCCATCAGAAAGTTCATCGAGCCAGATTGCCTTAAATTCTCACAACAACGGTTTTTATTTTTCAAGAATAATCGTGGGCTTTACCTCTTCACCCTTCACAACCAATGCATAGACTTTTTTGTCCCTTTGGACTCTTTTACAAAGTCCCGTATGGCTAGGAGAGAGCACCCCTCCACTTTAGAAGCTTCGGGTTGCTCATCCGGGTCGATAGGGGTGAGCATGTTTTTTTTATCATCATTGACGAAAATGTATATATTATCTCATCCTCTATTAGTGGTATCATGATCTAATTACCACGGCCGATCAAGTAAAATATGACAAGCTTTCATGTCAACTACGTTACATATTACCTGATCTTTATAATGTTTACCAATTGAAAAAGAGACGGTGCATTGTTTAGTTATCTTCGTCTTGTTGACCTTCTTAATCAACCGATTGTGTATGGGGAGGGATGTTTTTCCAACTTCAGCTGCAATTTCTCCAACATAACTTTGAAAAATGTTATGCCATTATGGGTGTACCCCATTCTTTGACGTATACAATAGCCTCCTTACTATTAGAAATTCACAATGATCTTGCAAAACCCAATCCACTTCTTCCACTTCATCAATATCTAGTCTTCATTTACATTTTCAATGATGTCATTATTAATATCTATATTCGCCACTTACCGTTGAGGACACGCATTTGATAAGTGACCTGGTTGGCTACATCGGTAATAATGGTCTGGCATTGGGCAATCGTAAGGGTTCAGAATTCTACTTGGACCGACAGTAGTGGTGTAAGGCCCGTATCCTAGCCCGTACTGTTCCTTCAACTCCCGCGATCCTTCCCGTCGAAGTCCAGCAACCTGCGACCCATAATCGATGTTTGCGCGCAACCCTAAGTCGTATCCTGTAGATTTGAGTCAGCTTCATCCAAGACTTGTACCATCGCGACCGCATCGTCGCTGCAATTCCAACACCGCATCTTACGCACAAATCCGATACCTTGGCCAAGAGATGTGGGCCAGCGTTTATTTAGAAGAAACGCCGCCCGTTGTGAACTTCGAGAGAATCTCTACAATATATCCCATCAATCAATCAATCAATCAATGTCAAGAACACACCTACCCAAGTACAACAACCCATACCCTATCCTTACCTCTCTCTTACACAAGCTACCCAAACTCAACCCTCACATCACTTCATCCATCACTCAACCCATCACCCATCCTTATCATCCCATCACTTCTCTTTCTCCCTCATTTCTCAAAAATCTCTCCCAAGCAACATCCCATGTCCAAGCTCTCTCTCTCCCAAACCACAAGTGTGGCCCACCCTCTCATCTCACATCTCAACCATTCATCCATCATTAACCTCCATCAAAAGTGTAGGCAAGGAGCTAGGAAGGCTAAAGGACCAAGGAGAAGGCCTAGAGGTGGGTGATCTACCGTTTATTTCAATTTTTAAGGGCCACTTATTGTGGGACCCACTTGATGAATGCATTATATTTGGGAGGGCCCAATAGTGGCGGGGTCCCTCCCCTCCTCGTGTAATTTTCTCTCTCTCTCTTTTTCTCTCTCCCTTAGGATGAAGTGGGTCCCACCGATATGTTAAATCTACTCCATCCATCAGATGGTGTGGCCCACCACATTTCAGAGAGATCCTTATTCTCCACTCTAGGGATGGTGGGGAGTTCCACATTTTAGACTAAATAATATATAATATATAATATATTATAGTTATATATATATATATATATATGCATGGTGGGCCACGTACATGTGGGACCTACCATGATGCTGTGATAATCCACGCCGTCCAGCGTCCAGGGATGCTGGGCGTGAGGGTGGTCAACACGGATTGCATGTGCTGTCATGGGTGTGTACTGATAAGCTAAAAAGAAAGAAAAAAAAATTGCTTTTGGGGTGGGCTGCTCATGCAAGCCCCACCTTGATGTATGGACTTAATCCACGCCGTCCATTCCTTTCCACACTTCATTTTAGGCGTTGAGCCAAAAAATGAGGTTGATCTGAGTATCTAGTGGGTTATAGCGTTGAAAAAGTGTGTCTACCATTTAAATTCACCCTGATGTTTTGATACGCCAAAATATATTCAATATTGGGCTTGTTTAGTTGTCTTGAGCTATGGGGACCAATGGCGGGGTCAGATTCCACTGATGCGGGCCCCACACATGAAAAATTGCAAAAAATTGTGATTTCAAAAATAAATAAATAAATAATACAGCAACAACCGACGCTGCTGCTGTCAGAAGCGCAGGCAGCGCCTGCTGCTGGCGAGCGAACGGAGAGCAGACCCATGGCCCAGCCGTGGGCCCCACCATGATGTGTGTATGGTATATCCACACCGTCTGTCTTGTTTGCCCTTAGGGCAGTGGGCCCCACCCAGAAAATCAGCCACATCCAAAGCTCAGGTGGCCCACAGCAGAGGAAACAGTGGTATTGAAGGTCTGCCCTTGGGGCACTACGGAGGCTGTCGGCACCGGATTCGGCAATCGGAATTCCTATGAATCCGATTTCCGGGTTCAAGGCGTGACAAGTGGTCACTGCTTTTTGAGGTCTCGCTTGTTTGCTCACCGACTCTCGGTTCGTGAGTGTACAAGGTTAAGGATGCCCCCTACAATTTATTTTCTCTCAACCAGTGGTACTCGATGCAAAGGACCCATAGTGGCTACCTTATTAGCAAGATAGGGCCGTGTATTGGATTGTTCATTAGAGGTGTACACGAGTCAAATCGAGTCGAGCTTGGCACAGCTCGACTCGGCTCGGCTACTAGCTGACCCCAGCTCGAACTCGGCTCAGCTCGGTCCTTGAGCCTGATTGGTAGCTCAAGCTGGTTCAGTCAGCAGCTAAGGCCAATTCAAGCCAAGATCGAGCCTGTGTGACATTTTCACAAAAACTTGGAGTGCACTTTCAATTTCTTAGTGTATGTAAAACAGTAACAACTATTTACAAGTATTTCATCAAACACCTTGGCAACATCAAAATCAAGAAAAAATGGCATTTATTTCATATACATGCCTTCCTTGCCACCAACCGACACTTCGTTGAGTCATTTCAACAAACACTTGGTAAGCAACATCAATATCAAAGTAACCAAGTCACCGAACTAGTTCGATCCGAGTTTGATTTGAGTTAGGGTTCGATCCAAGTTGAGTCGAGCTCGGGCAAGCTCATACTCGATTTGAAATTTTTTTCGAGCTAAAAAAATTAGCTCGACTCGGATCGAACTCAGTTTCGAACCGAGTCGAATCGAGCTTTTTCGAGTTGAGTCAAGCGAGGTAACCGAGCTAACTCGGTTCGTGTACAGCCCTATTGTTCATGTTGCGTTTTCGTTCGTGTAACACCCCATACTTTCATGTACTCGGGTGTTACCCTCATAATCTAAATTTGTGTATTCATGTGAAAATAAACATCACCTACGTTATTAACCATCGTTTGATAAGTCACAAACCACCACTTAATCAATACAATTAGAATACCGGATTCACAAATACAACCATTAATTTAATATAAACCGATAACCGTACATTAAGACCCATGTATTATAACCCCCTTACAATTAAAATAATCCAATCTTTTTTTAATCAAAGCCATGTAGGGAGCTAGGTGAAGGAATAAATGTCACAGATCGGGACGTGACCCACATAAACAAATTAAAGAAAAAGTAGAAGAAATAGTACAAAATAATAATAACAATAATAATAGTAATAATAAGGTTATTAAAAATATTGTAATATAATATTATAAATGTGTACGGAGTCATCTAACCCCAAATCTAGCCATTTATTTGAGCTAAGTGGTCCCTTGGACACTTTTTACCATTAATGTACAAATTTGGAATGATCTGACCATCTGATCTTCAAGGGTCATCGAATAGTATCAATTAGGCATATAAAACAAACATTAGGGCCCACCTAAACCTTGGATCGGTCTGATCTTTGGTCAGGGGACCTATTTAGACCCAAGGAGTCTGATGGACGAGTCAGATCTCGAAGGGCAACCCCGTGGACCCCACTTTTGGGCAAGGTGAGTGCACAACATGTATACACCATAGAGCAGCGGACCATCAATTCAGGTCAAATGACTTTGACATGATGATTTCCAAAGAAGGAAATATCCTTCCTTTCCGCCAGCATCCATTTCAAATGGATGAACATTTTTTGCTTGATCAATGGCCCACCATCTTGCCTCTTTAGCATAATCCGAACTGTCCATCACGGAGTCCATGAAAAGTTGATCAAAACCCAAGTGTTTCAAATTCTGGAAAGCTCATGTGTACACACAGCGTCGATCGCAAAAAGGCTGGCATGCAGGGAAGTTGTGTTTCCAACCCTCTCAAAACCAACCGTTTGTGATCTAAATGGGCCACCTTGAGCCAATCAAACCGTTCAGGTTGTAGGCCTCTCAAATCCATCCTGGATGGTGGGAACCTCATAGATGCATGCACACGTGCATGTGTGGAAATTCAGCCTAAAGTCACCCTCTCACGAGCATTCCATTTCCAAAAATGGAAACTATTCCTTCCCCTTCACGAGCCAGCTGTTGCGATCCATTTGAGAATCTCTCCTCTAATCAGAGCCCTCTGTTTCAGACGAATCCAGACCATCCAAGCGTTGTTCATGTGAAATAGGGTTTTTCACTGGAAAACCGATGCCAAACCATGTTTCCATTAGTGGTTTTTAGAAAACAGACACCTAAATCATATCCTAACCATCCACTTTCCATCCAACGGTCCAGAAAAGCTAAGTTTTGATATAAAGAGGAATAGGAAGGATCGAACAACAGCAACTTCTCTCATCTTCTTGTGGCAACATGAAGAAAGCACGGTCGTTTTCTCCTTCCTTTGAATCCACCAACCAAACGTCGTCCGAGCTCCATTCCATCTATCCTTCAAGCTCCCTATAGTCCATCAGGGTTGTTCAGAGAGAAAATGGAGAAAAACCCATCGAGCTTCAATTCGCCATTAACGCCTATACCTTCTTCGTCGTCGTTTTACCGCACTGAGTTGATGCGGTTCGAGTCTGGTTACGTTTGGACTCATTGTTGGGTGTCTCTGGAGAAGAAAGAAAGAGAAGAAAGGGAAGACGAAAGAAAGGAGGGTGAGCTGTTGATCACTGTTGCTCGCTACAAGGTGTCACACCACCTTCCGACTGTTTGAGTTAGGCTCGAACTTAGAGAGAGTTAAGGTGGCTAGTAGCCTCGACTCTGGAGAGAGAGAGAGAGAGAGAGAGAGAGAGAGAGAGAGAGAGAGGACTCGGGGTCCAGCAGGGCTCGACTGGATCCGAGCTCGAGTTACCATCCAGACTCGTTGGATGGTGTCTGCTGGAGCTGTTGAAGAAGGACTGTTGAGTTGACTCGAGTAGTCCCACACCCACCAGGGACGTCGATCTGGAGTGGTTGCTGATTCCAGGCAAGCCAACTCCCCGCTCACTCCAAAGAGAGAGGAAAAATAAGAGGAGAAGGGAATAGCTGATGCTCGCTGCCACACAACACCAGCTCGCTGAGTTTACTGGAATTTCAGTGAGTTGTGTTGGGCCTTCATTGCTGACTCATGGGTGTGCTGTTGGGTTGGACAGAAACTTAATCCCATATGCGTAAGGGGGTTGTTGCTGTTAATCTTGAGAATCTGATGAATTGTGCAACTAGTTCAAGACTGAGCTGTGACTATACAATCTCCGAGTCGTTGTTCCGTGGACTCGACGAGTTAGGTTGATTTCATGCTTGCATGGGAAGTCCAGGGGTGGAAGAACCCTGGGAGAGAGTTAATGTCAAGTTTGATCAACTCGTTGGCCGAATTGGTGACTGTAATTCCAGCGAGTTGCTGGTCATTTTGTTGACAGTTTATGGAGTTGGAAAGAGGAGAGGGAAGAAAGGAAGGAAAGAGGAAGGAGAAGAGAGGAGAGGGGCTTCGCTTCCCTTCATGGTGTTTCTGCTGAGTTAACTCAGTCAAGTTGTTCGGAGTTGGGTCAACTCAGTTGAGTCAAGTCGGGTTGAGTCGCAAAGCGGGTCGTCAGTTCGAATTGAGACCGAGTTGAACTACTGAGTCGACTAAGGTAAGTCCACATTCTCCTTCTAGACTAAAATTATTTTGATTACAATTATCATTGTTACCATTATTATCATTATTAGGATTATTAATATTAGATATGATTAACCATTTGTAAATTGCCTATACTAATATTAGTTATTACAGACAAATTACAATTATTAAATATAAGTGTTTTATTTTTATTCTTAAATATTATCATTGATAGTAGAGCATACTATTTATTTTCATCACAATGATTATTAGTGTCAAATAAACTAATATTAATATATCGTTAATGTTAATGATCACCATGGAATTATTAATATTATTAGCATTATGGTCAATTGTACATCGATTAGCATTTAAATCCTAAAATCTAAGCCTAGAACTAAACCTTAGGACGAAACCCCAAATTTAAGTAATCCAAACCCTATGTTATGATCCTAACCGTAGAAGGCATATAAAACTTGAATATGACCATACAATTTTACAATTCATGGTAGGATTTGATTCTAAGGGTACACGTGCTTCTTAACAACATTACTAAGTAGTTCAACTCGTAAGGTGATGATTTCTTCCCCTTGAGCTTTCCATTAGCTTAAGTGATAGTTTCTAATTTAATTTTGGTTGATAATTGATATCTCTATCTCATAATTATTTGTACCAGTTGTTGGAATTGAATTTTAGATTTTGTGCTCAATATCTATCCTGCATGAATATTTATATGTTGCACTTGTATATTTCCTCATGCTTATGGATTGCTTGTGAAACTTAAATTGGTACATCGTGGGGAAACCCCACTTATAGATGTACAACCAGACTTAGGATATGACTTAATTGATTGTGATTATAATGAACCCTCAACCTAGTGGTTACTTGAATGATGTGAATATTTATGTGGGGTTACCATTCATGGGTCGTTGTATTTAAGTAGTTTTTTAATATTTACCCTATATGGCTTAATTTTGATATTTGCCTTATATGGCTTAGTTTTGGTCTTTGTCCTATGAGGGTTCGATGATTTATTTCTACATAACCATGTATGGTGAATTCCACATGTTGAACTATGATTGGCCACTAGTCGATGAGGTTCCATTAAACATCCTAAGATGGTAGTCTCATGAGCCGGGGATGGTAGTCATGGGACACTATGCCCGAGCTGTCGACCTATGTTAGGTGATGAACCCCTCATAGTGACCTTTGAGATTTATGAAATTGGCTAATTGTAAATGGTATAATAATGAATGGGATAATCATGTATTCAAAGCATATGGGCGATGACGGGTGACTAATTCTAGATGTTGTAGTACATGCCTATAGGATTTAATTGGGGTTCATTTCGCTAGCTCCCAGACCACCGACTATCGGCCAACTTTCAGTGAGCTTGACACTACGCATGTACGATGTACTTTCACTGGTGACTGGCCACATGCATGGGTTTTGTCCAAAAGTCAACTGGATGAGCATCCCCAGTTGATATACACTCACGCATACATGCATTTAATAAGACTGCATCGTGTATTATTTTGAATGCCTTTCTGTTTACAACTATGCTTAACTAATGCGGTGGTGTGTAATCTTGAGAGGAATTCACATTGAGTTGGTCACTCATTCATTGAATATATAACCGTACATGTAGTACATGTGGCTTAAATGATATTCATGTCTACATTAATAAAGAGCAGTGTACAATTATCAAGGATGCATGGTTGTACCTGCCAGGAGGAGTTGCGCGATCTTGCGACTCAAGTTTATATGCATCTTATTATTTTTCATGCGTTAAATTATGTAATTCTTGTATTTATTGTATTTGTTACCATAGAGACATTGGTTTGTATAAGTCATTCAGGCAGTCGCACGTATAATTTGAATGTATATGCAATTTTCTTTATGTTTGATTTGTTCCTATTCCGCCTAAATGCTTACTCTGAAAAAGAAAATAAGGGAAAAAAACATATATGTGGAATTTGGTTATCTTTAAATATTAACACTCGGGTTTTTGAAAAACGAGTCATATACTCGGGTTTCGAAAACTCGAGGCGTTACAATTTGGGTGGCTAGTTTGATCGCTTCGTTCATCGTTTAAACGAGTTGTATCTTAACCCGTTCCTCGATCGCAACACGCAAGTCACAGATGAATCGAACGACTTGCTATGATTTAATCTCAACTAAATCATTTTGCACCGCCAAACATGAGAATTCCTCTGCATAATATCTCATTGTTCGGCTACCCCTACCGATAATTTTGATATTGTTGGAATAATACCTGATTGTAGTCGCTTGGGAGGAATTGTGCACGTAACAACTGTTTCATTCGTTGCCACGTGCGGATTAATACATTCATCTGTCTTGTCTGTGCGAGCTAAAGTTGTTCCTACCAAGTCGAAGCTCTGCCCCTGAACTTGTAAGTCATAAGTTTAATTAACCTTTTTTTTTTTCTTCAAGGAAGTCCATGTAGTCGAAAAAGAGCTCGACTTTAAGTAGTCAATCGATGAGGTCTTAGATGTGGAGTTGGTCGTTGAAGTTAGGAAGATTGACTTTCATCCTGAAATTTTGATCTGTCTGATTTACTCGATCACCACTTTGCCTGGGGTGTTGGAGGATCATGTTATTGATCTCCTCGTCGCTGGATCCCACATCCTCAAGTGGGACTCTGCGATTCACCGCCGACATCGCCATGCAATCAACATGATTGAATTGCAAATTTCAATGCTTGTTGGATGCAGATCATCGCCACGAACATGGAGTTGCCCTAAGGCTTCCGTCATGGGGTTGAGAGAAACATGCAACCCTTGCATGACTTGCCGATTCTCCCACCACGCCGCTTAGAAAGCTGCCACTATTAAAGGATAGTTCTCTGAAGCACCGTTCATGTGATGTTGCCTGAGCTGTTGTTAGAAGCCAACAATTCGAGAAAAAACCTTGATCTGATACCAAACTAATGTGGGGAAGGGTATGATGTGGATGATCACCATTTTCTTCAAACAATAAACACCTTGAATCCACAAGGCCCTACTGAGTCCACAAAAGAAATTTCTCGAATCCATGAGAGAAATAAGAAATTTAGAGATATTTTATTAAAAAAGTCATCTCAAATAAACTAGTATTTCAAGCTTAAATAACCCTAAATAAATCCTAATATGCAATTAAAAAAGACCTAAACAAATGAGGAAATAAAAACTAAAAAACAAGGAAGTTTCCGTTATCCATCGTTGATGGATTGATCGGGTCAAATGGATCGATCGAGATGGTCCAAATGCATCCAAAGACAAACAAATATATCATGCAAGTTTTGATCAAGTCGACCCAACCTAATCGAACAATCGAACTATGCTGAATTTGGTTCATTCCCAATCGAACAATCAAACTTTGCTGAATATTTTTCCGATTTTCCTTTGGCTTCTTCGGGTCCATTTGTGTCAAGGGTGCTTGATCCATGTCCTACGTCATTTTAAACATTGTGTTCGAATGCATGCATATGCACATACTAGCATATATTAGAATCGAACATAGATGCATGTATGCATCCAGTTCATAAATATGAACATCTAGTAGGTAAGTTAAAGAAGTCTATATATCTACAGTTTAAAGCCAAGATCATATTAGTGATTAACTTGTGTTCAAATTCATGGATACATGCATACCTGTACTTAAAAGAATGGAGGAGGGATATCTGTACCTGATAAGCTCCAATCAAATGTATAACAACAGCAAGGTTGGCAATGTTGACGAGCCAGAAGGGTTCACGGAATCCGGTGAGGACATTCCCCGGAGTAGCATTCCCGAAAGCCGCATACCCCACGCAACCCAACGATACATAGAACATTGTCGTTATTATGATACCGTACATGGTCGCTCTCTTCATCGTTTTGTTTTCCGGAGGAGGATATTTTAGAGTATCCTTCATGGAGATGAAATAAGTAGATATTATGAGAATTTCATGCATATGGAATTTGAGGATGTAGAAGTTCTATGCACTTCTGTCCCTGTATTACGCATGTACAGGCGATCAGGACAGTTCGATTAGTGTGGCCTTTGGGTTGTTGTTAAGTTTCACTCATTGAATGCGGGCCCACCATGATGTATCCGTCATTTTAAGGTATGTGCACAAAAGTAAGGCAGATCCAGCGCTCAGGTGGACCCCACTACAGATGACTCTTGCATTTAATGCAACCAAAGCTTATTATTTGGTGTGGTCCACTTGAGCGTTAGTTCTGCCTCATTTCTTGTGCACATTTATTAAAATAATATGAGAGAAGGGATGGAAGGCGTGGATAAATAGATACATCACAGTGGGCCCGCCCACAGATCCGCTGTTCGTGGCTAGAGTGGGGCGGGGTGGGATGCAATCCGCAGAGATGTTTCAGTACCAAGGATTGATGAGCCGTATGAGTCGGATGCAACTCGACCGAGTCGACTTCGCGGACTCAATGAAGTTCAATCAGGTTCGGCACCATGAGTCAGCACTGAAAATATGGTGACCCGGCTCGATTGGCCAACTTGCACTCCAGCCAGCACTAACTGAGTCGATCGATCTGAGTCGCGGAATCTTAAAACCATGTTCAGTGTGCACACGCATGCATCACCCAACCACATGAGACGGGTGAACATGGAACCAGTAAATCGGACCAGAACTAGATCTTATGGTTTGGTCCAATTTTGAAGCACACCAGTTCCGATTTCAAAAATCAAAGAATCGGTTAGTTCCGTTCGGTTTGGTTTGAGGTTATGTAGAACTGAATGAGGCCGTGAACTGGACCGTAGAACCGAACCTTGGTTTTGAACCTAGAACTGAACACCTCATTCAATAAATATTTAAATTTTATTTTTTAAAAAAAGTATTAAAAAAATATAAAAATAATTTTAAAAAAACCCTAATCTTTCATTGTTCTACCCCTCTTCCATGGCTTCACTTTGTCTCTCAAGAACCGTGCAATTGGAGTGGATTAAAAAAAAAAAAAAACCATATAATTGGTCTAGATTATAAAAACAAATCATGCATTTGGACTGAATTATAAAAAGCCCAGAACTATAAAACTGAACTAAAACCAAACTAATTTTTCATTTGGTTCGAAGGTGCAAATGATCCTGTTTCGGTTCTAATTTTCCTGAAATCGTTGGAAACGGTTCAGTTCTGATTCCACCGTAGAACCAAACCGAACTGAACTGTGCGGACCCTAATATGAGATAGTCATGAAATTTCCCAAAATAACATCATAATCTCTACCCATGATCCAATGGCCAAATCCAATCCGGTTTCAATAAACCGCATGATCTGCATTTCCCCAAAAACCCAATAAACAAAACATTATAATGTACCTGAATTTCCACTAGAAGCAATGCGTAGGTGTAAGCGAAGGCGATATTTCCAAGTGCTTGGAATGCATGCCACACCCTTTGAGACATAGAAACACCCATAATACCTGCCTTAACTCCACTTAAACTCCCTCTAATCTCATGGTTAGATGCAAGCTTTATACTGCACAAATACAAGCCGATGAAAGAGTAGCCAAATGCCATCATCGCCGCCACGACCGATAGAAATGTCACCTTATCCAAGTTTGGAAATTGTGACAACACAATCTCAATTCCTCCAAAGATTATCATAAACCAATTTCCAGACGAGCTACACTCTGCATCGGGGCCATTTTCATGGTAGCAGTTGGACCGCTTGAATGACCTTTTTTTAGTGAAAATTATCATATTATCATTTGAAGAAGATATTAGAAAATGCATTTTAATTGGGTACCAAAATTTCAAAAACTTAAATTAATGTTAATGAGTTATAACTCACATCATGCCGGTAGCAGCCGTAATCGTGTATCCAATTGAACCTCCCCAAAGAATTGCAAATTGCACAATGCCGCATACGAATACATCTCTTGGACTTGAATGAATTAGATTAATGAAAAATAACATTATAAATAGTAGAGAATTTATTCAAATAGATCGATGTAGATTGTAAGAATTTTATAAGGCGGGCCTTATTGATCAATGGTCTGAATTACCCTAAGAGTTGAATAGTGTGATCGGAACACTAGTGGACCTCACTTAGTTGTGATTCATCTAAAATCGTGTAAAGGGTGGTACATTATAACTATTTCACACGCATAATATTCTAGTTGGATTAAGATTGAAAATTTCGTGTTAAGCTTGAAAGGGATTCAAAACTCCTTAGCCCTCTAAACTATATAAGCAGGGCAGGGTCCCCAAGCTACAAGCTTTTCATCCTGTTATGCTGCTTTTCTAAGGGTATAAGGTGAGGAAGATTCGGATTATCTTTTACAAGGGTTACAGCCTTTTGATACAGCTTCATTAACCTCTATTCTTGACGCATAGTTCAATCCTTTATAATTCCACGTAAAGTTCAAAGACGGTCTATTATATTTTGAAACATATTTATCAGCCACCATGTAAAGTCGTATTGATCTGTTTGGACTGGTTTAATTAATAGTTTATAAAATGGATATTCAAATAATTTATATGAAATGGGTCCAATCTGTGATTCGGTCCATTTATTTGTTGGGGCCATTAAGGAGTACGGATCATGTAAATAGCTTTGGAGCTTAAGCTTAAGCTACATTGCAATGTCTGGGCCCATCGTGATGTGTGAATGACATCCAATCCGTCAATCATTTGCGCAACAGCAAGTTCTTGTTGGGGAACAAAAATCAGGCCTATTGAAAGATCAACTGCGCCATGCAATCTTAAATCACGCCTGAAACTTGTAAAATCACATGGTGTGTCCCACATGAGCTTTCAAATGGATTGATTCTTGGGCTGTCCGTTCATCCTTGGGAGTCACATCTTCCGAATGGATTGGATGGCATATACAAGGCACAGTGGGCCCTGAAAACGATCTGGAATTTTTTTAATGTCAGGCGTCATGCACACGTCACGCTGGGCCCCACACAATGCTCTGTAGGTTAAGCTTGACTACAAAGCTTTGTATTGGATATGGTTTATGTAGATACTTTGTACCTACGGAGAAGTGAATGAGCTCCAACGTACGTGTGCCACCCATGTAAAAAAGAAAATGTGGACACATGCACGTGTATGCACGTGTGAGAGTGGATGCGTGGAGGGCCATAAGGATGTTAGGTGATTGATTATCTAGACATGCTCTTACAACATGCATGTATGTGTAGTTTCTCCTCCCTTTCATAGGATCAGGTGATCTGTAACAGTCCGAGAGAAGAGTTGCTGTGTGATAAGTCACATATGCAAAGAAAACGAGGGCAAGTGGACCCATAATCCAACCCATCTGGGCCAAACTCCATGGCAACGCCAACACACCCGATCCAATGACGACTGTGATCACATGTGTGGTGGCCGTCCACACGGTTCCTGAATGATTAAGGAAGAATGTCATCAGTTCTAATTTTATTTTATTTTTAAATCAACATTGAAGAGCTGTTTAGTACTGTCAGGTCATTAAACGTTACGTGTGTCATACATCTCATGTTGGAATATTTGGTTGAATTAAATAGACTATTAAAATCGAGAACCAAACGAGAAAATAAGATTTTGAGAAAGAAGAACTTATTGAATTGAGTCAAGGCGTGACTGAGTCACTCGGCTTGAAATCGAATTTGCTCCCCTTGGACAGCATCCCAAGTGCAATAGGTTTCCAGAGCAATCGACCTCCAGGATACAACGACTATGACCTGGTCCCAGCGGTGCACTCACTGTACGCAGGCTCGAACCACTTGCAGTTTAATCCGAAAGTGCTGAGTTGACTCAGCGATGAACTCAGTAATAAAAATTTAAAACCGTATCAGAGAGAGTTTTATAAGAGAGAGTATTTTCGTATATTTAAAACTGGAATTGGTAGTCTTTATATAGACTCTGAAGTGGTGTATAAATACCCTTTACAAAAGGTTAGGTCCGTTGGGTTTAAACCCATCAGGTGCGACCAACTGGAAGGGATGCATCTCTCTGGTTTAAAACGAAAAGGCGCAAGTGCGAGTACACTCTGGCAAATAAAGTCCCGCGAGTACCCATACACATACACACCCACGCGAGTACACGCACACCGCACCCGCACCCGTGCCCACGCCCAGCCCGTCCCGTTGCGTCGCGTTGCGTCGCGTCGCGACGCGTCGTGTACGCGCACGTGCACACGCACACAGACACAGACTCAGCTCAGCTCAGCGCAACCGCGCGTGTGTGTGGTCAATGGCATAGATTAGAGCTATTGGTATAGCCCCCCCACAGGACCAAATTCACATGCCCCCTGAAAGGGGCACAAGCCCTAGGCAAAAATACTATCTTATATACAAGATAGTTCACTTTGTCAAATCCGATGTGGAATAAAACCTACAACACAAAAGTACCAATATTTTTCAAATGTGGAGGAAAATTATCGAAAATTTGAAAATTCAAATTTTAATATTATTTTAAAACAAAATATAACAATCCCCCGCATGTTTTAAAATAAAACTCTTTCGGATTAAAGCATAATAGTTGTGCAATGGTGCCGGTGTTACCATAGACTTGAACCGACATTAGAGTGAGCAAGACAGGTCTATAGGAATCAGGTGACACCATAGTCTTGAACCTGAATCCTTTTAATGTAGATCGCAAGTACATGTTACTCATATAACTCTTCCTCTGCAAGTGATTCTGCCGTTCGGTGCGTTTCGGCCATACACCATTACCTGGCTTTAATGAGTGCTCTAGAGAATTCGCCCAGATTCTCATAGGAAGCGGCCTCCACCTCCACACCCATATAGGTGAATGATGTTTTATTTAAACCAACATGATTTAAATGATATTTAAACTCGCAAGTATACGAATCAGATGCAGATATGGTACGTATTACGAGATCGTTCCCACGAAGACTGGACGTCACAATTCAAATCTATGATTCTCCTTAACTAATCCAACAAATAATGCAACTAATTACTAAGCACAATTTTAGAAAAAAACAATTAAGAACAGGGAAGAAAATTCAATCAGAGAGAGAGCACTAGGACTTTTGAATCCACCCCTAATTATCCTAACCCTTGTTTTGTCTGTTGATTCACCTTGATCTAGATTGATACCACTTATATAGAGAAAACACAATCTGTGTCCTCAATCGGGCATACGGACTGTCTAATTCCTTTAAGCAATGTCATGAATGACATATCCCATATCCTTGGTAGGGCATAAGGGATGTACAGTTCATTAAAGCATCATGTTCTTCCTCGATAGGAAACTTGTTCTTGATCAGACCCAAGCACCTATAATAAGCATCCAAACAACATCCATATATATACTTTGGTCAAGTTCATAGATGGAGAAGTATAGAATTTAAACCAATCAAGCCCACTTAGAGAAAGAAACAAATTAATTAATATTCAAAGTAAATCAACCAATACAAGAGCTAATCAAATTAGGGGCTTCATCTCAGCCCTAGCTGAGAGATTAGTGACCCATAAAATCCATCAAAAATATTAAATAAAATTCATAAAAAAAACGGAACACCAAACCAATCGATCTCTCTCTCTTCTTTCTTCTCTTTCTTCTCTCCCTTGCTTTAGATCTGAAATTCCCTGGTTCGCAATGCCTTTCCCACGTCTAAAACTCTCCTTTTATAGCTGCTGGATGGCTGGGGTCGGTGGCAGAGTCGTAGAAGGACTCGGAGTACAAATTTTTGCAGTCGTGATCGGTGGGCCCCACAGAGGTGTTTTCTGGAAAATCCACCCCGTCCATTGGATTCAGGACGAAATTTCAGTCAAGAATGGGTGGTTTTGAATGTCCATTGACGCGGCCCAGAGAAGAAATCTCAACAAAATCAGTTTTGAACGTCACAAGACCGCCTGTTTGTGGCCTCTGTATCACGCACGTGTGTACGCATGGGAGTGGAATATCAGCATGGTTTTGAAGCTCTCGAAGCCCTCTACACGATGAACGGATCAGATCGACCGTACAGACGACGTACGGGGCCCACTAATTTCCGTAAAAACTGGCAGCGTCCGTGCGTTTCGCGGACGCCAAACCGACGCTGCGATGATGGTGGGGTCCATTATTGGACTTTTCACAGGAATCCACGCCGTCCATTGGTTTCAGCTCGAAAAATCAGTATGAATTGACTGGTTTTGGGGTGTATTCGGTGCAGCCCACGTGGCTTTCTGTCTTGCCGTCCATCCTGCGTTTGTACGGTTAAAACCCGATCTCTGCTTTCCTTTGAATTTTTGCCACCTAGGCAACGGTAATAGCTGCCCCAGGAAGCGGATGGACGGTTTGGATTACTCATTAGGATAATGTGTGGGGTCCACAATTGCCGGCAAGTTCGCCGTTCGCAGATGCTGGACGGCGAACTCGTTTTGAAGATGCCGGCGCGGGTCAGCCTTCGCTGACCGTCATAGGCGGTCCGGTGCACCGCAAGTGGACGTGTACGCATGGTGTACATGCATCATCTACGGGGTCCACTATAATGTCTATAAGAAATCTGCACCGTCCATCCTTTCCTTCATATAATTCCAACCGCCAAAACCAAGTTTGAGGCAGTTTCAAATATCAGGTGGGCCCCAAAGTGAAGATTAATAGGCTGATCTGTCCGTTGGACCACTTCCCGAAATCCTCAATGGCTGAAATTTAATATGTACGGTTAATTTACGGCACTAATCACATGTATGAAGTTTCGAGTTGATCGGATGGCGGGAAACATGTGATCTTGCATTCTGGACTCCTTTCGGGCCCCTTTGGCTTGCTTTCCTCCGATCCCAGGCGTGTAAAATCTTCATTATTGATTCTCTGGAGTCTATCCCGTGCTCTGGAGACTTTGGATCATGAAATCCATGCCTTTAACATCAATTTTCAATTAATGCTCCTGCTTTCATCCTGTAATAAAAACACGATTAAAACACTCCATTAAACTTTATCATGTACGTAAAATTAGGCAATTACTAGGGTCTGATATGCAATATTTGACCCTGATCACAACCCCCAACCAGCATTTTGCTAGTCCCGAGCAAAACATGCGAAAAATAATTTCAAAAATAAAAGACAATTCCTGTAAACTCAAGTGACTTATGAACAGATAGCTGAGATGTGAAAATTCTAAGATTCATGAATGGTAAGTAGAATTTTCTCCTGGAATCAAGCTCTCGGCAGATTTCATAATTAATTTTCAAACTATTAATCCATTAATTTGAACAATTGTATACATTGAGTTCCATGAGTGTATAGTGTAATCTCGGCTGACAATCATTAAGAGATCCAATTATCAATTTCATGATGTCATTGGTAATTCGTAACAACCAAACCTGAAACCAACACTTATCTCACAGATTAACTTTTCATCTTACCAGCCTTAGATTTTCTTTATGAGTAGTAACGCAAATGAGGGGAATCAAATTCTCACCTATAGGGAGCAAACCTATGGCGAAAAACTTGTCACCTAACTTTTTTCATGTCAATTATGAGGAATCGAATCTTCATCTATAGGGAGCAAACCTATGATGATGATTATGCGACTTAACCTTTTTTAATTCTTCTTTTTACCAAGTTAATCATTCAGTTATCGAACCAAAACTTAATGTACAAGCGAGATGTGATATGTGAGATCATGGCTCAATCAATGTTTACAACTTCTAATCATGGATTAACAATTCAAAATTGACTGTGAAATCAAGCAGATGGCCGAATCCAAGAGTCATAAGTTACCAACATCACATATCTTATAATGTTTAAATCACAACTATCTTTCAAAATCACTTTGAATTCAACAGAAATTTCAGAAAAAATTTTAAAATTTTCATAAATTTTGCTCAAGACCAAGAAAATACTGATTAGGTAACCTAATCTCCCACCCCTAACCTAAAATCTACATTGTCCTCAATGTAAAAGAAATAAGCAAGCAATGCACATGGGACAACGAAAATAAAAGAGGAGCGATGGAAGGATAGTACCTGGACGGAGAATCAAGAAGCTTTCATAAAAAAAAATTTCAACATAAAAGCGAGTTAGCACAAGAGAGAAATCAACAGAAGCAAAAATAACAAAAAGAAAACAAAAGAAGATCCTACCTATACCACTTTCGCAGGTGCTCTCGATTGCATTTAGCGCATGCAACAAGCCTTTAAACCCCTAGGTTACCCCTAGTGGACGAGTTGTAGTCTCATGAGGGTTTGCAGTAATGTTACCCACAAACATTGAAGTAACTAACTAGAAAAATGAATATAATCAAACAAAAGGCTGGGTTGCCTCCCAGGAGCGCTAAGTTTACTGTCTATCCTAAAATAGCATAAAGGAAACTACCCTAGTCCGAAGAAAGCAGAAAAAAACTACTCAGTCATGCTGCAAGGTTCCTATTCCGGCCAGTATCTTGATAAGTTTCTCAGTAGATTTCTCAACAGGATCATCCAAAAGCCATTTTTGCAATAGGCTTGGACGCCCTGGAGCTTGACTTTCCAAAGAAATTTATGTACCTCATAAGAAATTTTTCGTTGATTCGCCTGAGGTATCCAGAGTATATACGATTCACCTGCGACGGAAGAAGTTTCGAAGTTAGTATCCCATGGTGAATCAGAGACTACACATAGATGAAAGTCATAAAAATTCTCAGAAAGTGACGTAGTCTCAACACATTCCGAAGTAGCAGACTTCGGTTCAATTGTTAGCTCCTCTTCCCTTAATGGTAAATATTCAGGATTTGTGGAATGAGGGGCTTCAGAGTAAGGGTCCTCTCGGTCAGTGATGACTACCGAGATATTGTTTTGCAAGGCATTCACTATATCTCTTATCATGGGATCGTTTGAATCTGCAAAGTGTGCCAAGCAATCATCCAAAGAGTTGGGACATTCAGCTGAGAGTGACTCATTTTCCACATTAGAGCTTATGATGATCTGCCCAAGGAATCCATCGTTTTTTAAAGTAAACGGAGGTGTGCTCTCTTGCTCCAGCCCTGCACAGACAGATTGAGGATCAGTATACGTAGCATTGATGTGTGGACTCTGTTCATCGATACTACTCAGAAGAGGTGATGAATCGTCATTATTCAACAGTTCAGATGGTGGCCTCAACTGGGTGGTTTTAAATTCAAGAGTCATATCGAGTAGCTCGTCCATCTCCCGAATCATATCATCATGTAATTCAAAGGAGTGGTCCAAATACGTTTCACAAGAGTTAGAAGGGTCGGTTGTAAGGGGCCCGTCCTCTACCTTAAACTCAGACATGTTAGGTGAGGGGAGTGGCTCATTATGACCGACCACTTCGTGTACGTCTTGATCATTGACTTGGGCCAAATTTGAGATTGATTCAAAGGAAATTTGGGTTGCACATTCATAATCATCTTCCCAATATGCATCATCGTCTACTTCCATGCAGTGCACACTTGGGATGGGATCGCTTTCCTCACATTCTATTTCCAGATTGGGTTGAGGTTCGTATAAACTAACCTCTTCCTCTTTATTGAACTCAAGTGTGTCATGTGAGTGGGGTGTGTCATCATCATTATATTTAAAAGACAACCATGTTTCTTCTCCATTCTTTTGAACAGTCATTGAGATCGACTCATCGGGAAATTGAACCATATGCTCATTAATGGAATCCAACTCCTCATTCCAAATTCCAGATTTCATCAAAAGCGAGTGAGGATCACTTTCCTCGCATTGTATTTCTGGATTGGATTGTAGTTGGGATGAGCGAGCTTCCTCTATCCTTTCAATGTGCGAATTGAGTGCTTCTAATGATTTCATCACTTTCGCAACATGCTAGTTGAATTGTTCTAGATTAAAACATGAATCCTCTTGGATCGTTTCTGGTTGGATCTCAAAGGTATGGGATCCAAGAGAATAATTATTACAATATGTTGTTGGTTCATCTTCCCAGTTTTGATGGTTCCACTAGTTATAGTCGTACTGATCATACATGGGAGAATATGATGGTTGATAATAATCCTCATTCCCATAATTATGATCGTATACGGCCCTATTAACCGATGGAACATTATGTTCTAGTCGGTTCTCAATGTCTGTTCTCGATGGAGAGAAATCTTGAGGTATACGTTGAATTCCACAACCTTCAGGCATTTCCCAATATAACCTATCCAACGCAGCATATGCATGTACCCACGATTCCATGGTAGAACCCTAACTCTTACTCTAATTCTAGAAGAAAGCAAAATCCTACAGCAATACCGAAAATATAGAAGAAGTTAGAAAGATGTTACCAGAGTAGAAGTTCCTATGTTAAAAAAAAAAAAAAAAAAACAAGTTAGAAGATCTATCAACGACCCTACAAGACAGGAAAATTGGTTCTAAAAATCAAATAAATAAATAATCTAAGACTAAAGTTAATAAAATCCTAAGCTATGAATTATGATAAGAGAGAATCTTAAATTCAATTTGGAACGAAACAGTCCCCGGCAACGGCGCCAAAAACTTGATGTTTTATTTAAACCAACATGATTTAAATGATATTTAAACTCGTAAGTATACGAATCAGATGCAGATATGGTACGTATTACGAGATCGTTCCCACGAAGACTGGACGTCACAATTTAAATCTATGATTCTCCTTAACTAATCCAACAAATAATGGAACTAATTACTAAGCACAATTTTAGAAAAAAACAATTAAGAATAGGGAAGAAAATTCAATCAGAGAGAGAGCACTAGGACTTTCGAATCCACCCCTAATTATCCTAACCCTTGTTTTGTCTGTTGATTCACCTTGATCTAGATTGATACTACTTATATAGAGAAAGCACAATCTGTGTCCTCAATCGGGCATACAGACTGTCTAATTCCTTTAAGCAATGCCATGAATGACATATCCCATATCCTTGGTCGGGCATAAGGATGTACAATTCATTAAAGCATCATATTCTTCCTCGATAGGAAACTTGTTCTTGATCAGACCCAAGCACCTATAATAAGCATCCAAACAACATCCATATATATACTTTGGTCAAGTTCATATATGGAGAAGTATAGAATTTAAACCAATCAAGCCCACTTAGAGAAAGAAACAAATTAATTAATATTCAAAGTAAATCAACCAATACAAGAGCTAATCAAATTAGGGGCTTCATCTCAGCCCTAGCTGAGAGATTAGTGACCGATAAAATCCATTAAAAATATTAAATAAAATTCATAAAAAAAACGGAACACCAAACCAATCGATCTCTCTCTCTTCTTTCTTCTCTTTCTTCTCTCACTTTCTCTAGATCTGGAATTCTCTGATTCTCAATGCCTTTCCCACGTCCAAAACTCTCCTTTTATAGCTGCTGGATGGTTGGGGTCGGTGGCAGAGTCGTAGAAGGACTCGGAGTACAAATTTTCGCAGCCGTGATCGGTGGGCCCCACAGAGGTATTTTCTAGAAAATCCACCCCGTCCATTGGATTCAGGACGAAATTTCAGTCAAGAATAAGTGGTTTTGAATGTCCATTGACGCGGCCCAGAGAAGAAATCTCAACAAAAACAGTTTTGAACGTCACAGGATAGCCCTTTTGTGGCCTCTGTACCGCACACATGTGTACGCATGGGAGTAAAGTATTAGCATGGTTTTGTAGTGCTCGAACCCATCTACAAGATGGACGGCTTGGATCGGCCGTACAGGGCACGTGTGGGGCCCACTACCGTCCTTTGTATCACGCACGTGTGTACACTTGGGGAGTGAACAAGTTTTTGGCCTCTGTATCACGCACGTGTGTACGCATGGGAGTTGAATATCAGCATGATTTTGAAGCTCTCGAAGCCCTCTACACAATGAACGGAACAGATCGACTGTACAGACGACGTACGAGGCCCAATAATTTCTGCAAAAACTGGCAGCGTCCGTGCGTTTCGCGGACGCCAAACCGACGCTGCGATGATGGTGGGGTCCATTATTGGACTTTTCACAGGAATCCACACCGTCCATTGGTTTCAGCTCGAAAAATCAGTAGGAATTGACTGGTTTTGGGGTGGATACGGTGCAGCCCACGTGGTTTTCTGTCTTGCCGTCCATCCTGCGTTTGTACGGTTAAAACCCGATCTCTGCTTTCCTTTGAATTTTTGCCACCTAGGCAACAGTAATAGCTGCCCCAGGAAGCGGATGGACGGTTTGGATTACTCATTAGGATAATGTGTGGGGTCCACAATTGCCGGCAAGTTCGCCGTTCGCAGACCCTGGACGACGAACTCGTTTTGAAGATGCGGGCGCGGGTCAGCACTTTGCTGACCGTCATAGGTGGTCCGGTGCACCGCAAGTGGACGTGTACGCATGGTGTACATGCATCATCTACGAGGTCCACTATAATGTCTATAAGAAATCTGCACCGTCCATCCTTTCCTTCATATAATTCCAACCGCCAAAACCAAGTTTGAGGCAGTTTCAAATATCAGGTGGGCCCCAAAGTGAAGATTAATGGGCTGATCTGTCCGTTGGACCACTTTCCGAAATCCTCAATGGCTGAAATTTAATATGTACGGTTAATTTACGGCCCTCATCACATGTATGAAGTTTTGAGTTGATCGGATGGCGGGAAACATGTGATCTTGCATTCTGGACTCCTTTCGGGCCCCTTTGGCTTGCTTTCCTCCGATCCCAGGGCGTGTAAAATCTTCATTATTGATTCTCTGGAGTCTATCCCGTGCTCTGGAGACTTTGGATCATGAAATCCATGCCTTTAACATCAATTTTCAATTAATGCTCCTGCTTTCATCCTGTAATAAAAACACGATTAAAACACTCCATTAAACCTTATCATGTACGTAAAATTAGGCAATTACTGGGATCTGATATGCAATATTTGACCCTGATCAGTGAATCCCATCAAGTGTATGCAGCAACTGTATACACCACTAAATATACGGCTATGGATTCATTAAGAGTTCTAACAACTCATCCTTCTTCGTTGCTGCTCGCACTGTACAGCATAGAAGGGGCTCATACAACTCAGTGCAATCGTTTACCTCGTGTTTTGTTGTTTACGCATTAAACCTATCTCATGGGATCTCCACTTGTATAGGTTGGGTTGCCGACACTGGCAGCTCATATATTAGGTTCAGCCTCATTTCCTTCGATGTATCATTGACTAACCTTTTAGATAGTCCTTTAGTCAGAGGATCTGCTAGAATCTTTTCTGACCTCACAAAGTCAATAGATATGACTCCATCACGCAACATGTGTTTCACCATGTTGTGTTTGAGTCTAATATGTCTGCTCTTTCCATTATATATTTTACTCTTTGCTTTTGCTTATACCGCTGATGTGACACAATGAATAGACACGGCCGATACAGGCTTTGGCCACAATGATATATCAGCTAAGAGATTTCTAAGCCACTCGGCTTCTGATCCAGCCTTTTCTAAGGTAATAAACTTGGATTCTATAGTAAATCGAGCGATACATGTCTGCTTGGTAGATTTTCAAGAGACTGATCCTCCACCCAAAGTGAAGACATATCCACTTGTAGATTTTGTCTCATCTGAATCACTGATCCAATTAGCATCACTATATTCTTCTAATACAGCAGGATAACCATTATAATGTAAACCATAGATCATACTGCCTTTTAGGTATTTTAAAATCCTAGATAAGGCATTCCAATGCTCTTTTCCAAGGTTATGTGTATATCTACTTAGCCTTCCTAATGCAGTTTGTTAGATACATGAGGCTATCAATTATTATGGAATACTCCAATTGAGACACACCATTTTCTTTATTCTTCATGAGAGTCACACTATAATCATAAGGAGTACTGACAGGTAAACAGTCAAAATGGTTAAATTTTTTCAATATCTTCTCAATATAATGAGATTGTGATAATATAATAACATCATTTTTCCTGGTTACTTCAATACCTAAGATTACACTAGTCTCTCCTAAGTCTTTCATGTCAAACTTAGATGACAAGAATTTCTTAGTTGCATTAACTAATTTAATATTAGTTCCAAAAATAAGCATGTCATCAACATAAAGGCATATAATAACATAATTATTTTCAGAACTTTTACTATATACACATCTATTTACATCATTTATATAATAACCATTTGATTTTAAAACACCATCAAACTTTTCATGCTATTGTTTAGAAGCTTGTTTTAAACCATATAGTGATTTAACTAGTCTACATACTTTATTTTCTTTACCTAATATCTTATAACCCTCAGGTTAGTCCATATATATTTCTTCTTCTAGGTCTCCATTTAGGAAAGTCGTCTTAACGTCCATCTGGTGTACCACCAGTTTATATATGGAGGCTATCGCTATTAAGACCCTTATTGATGTAATTCTAGTTACAGGGGAATATGTATTAAAGTAATCTATTCCTTCCTTTTGTTTAAAGCCTTTTGTTATCAACCTACCCTTGAACTTATCAATAGTTCCATCTGGTTTTAGTTTCTTTCTAAACACTCATTTACAGCCTATTGGTTTGTTTCCAGGTGATAGGTCTACAAGTTCCTAAGTATTATTAGATATTATAGATTCCAACTCATCATTTATTGCTTCCTTCTAAAAGGTTGCATCTGGAGAATTAATAGCTTCCGTATAGGTAGTAGGATCATCTTCTACTAAGAATGTGAAAAAACCATCTTCTAGGTTAGTTTCTCTTCTAACCCTAGTACTTTTTCTTGGTTGTATCTCTTCTACTATTTTCTCGTAAACATTTTTACTAGTAGACGCAATATCTGATTCATTGACTTCCTCTATTCCTATAGATTTAGATTTCATAGGGAATATGTTCTCAAAGAACTCTGCATCCCTAGCTTTTATAATTGTATTAGGATCCAGAATATTGTCCTTAGTTTTTAAAACTAGAAACCTGTAGGCTGCACTGTTTTGTGCATAACCTATAAATACACAGTCAGTCGTTTTAGGACCTAATTTTCTTTTCTTATTTTCAGGCAATCCTACTTTAGCAAGATACCCCCACACTTTAATATATTTATAACTAGGAACATGATTCTTCCAAAGTTCATAAGGTGTTTGTTCAGAAGATTTAGAAGGAATCCTATTTAGGATATAACAAGCAGATAGAATTGCTTCTCCCCACATATTTGAGGGTAAGCCCGAACTGTTTAACATGACATTCATCATCTCTTTTAGGGTTCTATTCTTACGTTATGCTATTCCATTCTGTTCTGGTGTATAAGGAGCTGTAGTTTCGCGAACTATTCCATTCTTTTCACATAATTCTCTAAATTGAGAAGATTCATATTCTCCTCCTCTATCTGTTTTAAATATTTTAACTTTTATATTTAACTGATTTTCAACTTCAATTTTGTATTTAGAAAAAACATCTAAAGCTTCATCTTTGTTTCTTAATAGATAGACTCTAGTGAACCTAGAGTAATCATCTACAAAAATTATGCAATATCTTTTTCCATCTCTAGACATGTGATTTCTAAAATCACCTAAGTCACTGTATATTAACTCTAATAGAACAAATGATCTTTCTATTCGTTTAAAAGGTTTTCTAATGAATTTTGATTCTACACATGTTTCACATTTTTCAAATTTTTCATTAAATATATTAGGTAATAAACCTAATCTTTTCATTTTCTTTAAAGATACTTTATTCACATGACCTAATCTACTATGTCATAGATAAAAAGGTTCAACAATATAAACAGAACTAGATGCATACTTATTATTATCATTGGATACATTTACAATTAATAAACCATCACTACAGTATCCTTTTACCAACAAAAGTTTCATTTTTGGTCATTACAAGCTTATCTGAATCAAATACTAACTTAACACCAGCCTTATTGAGGATCGAACCAGAGACCAAGTTTCGTCTAATGTCGGGTACATGTAGGACATCATTCAACATCAGAGTCTTTCCAGAAGTGAGTTTCAGAAGTACTTTCCCTTTCCCTACAACTGGAGACGTTCTAGCATTACCCATGAACACTTATTCATCATCTCCTGATACTTCGTAGGAGGTAAACATGCTACGATCCTTGCACACGTGCCTAGTTGCAACAGTGTCTAATACCCACTCCAAGTTGTTTATCAGGAAGACTTCCTACATCACAGCTACTACCATGTCAGACTCGTTGCCTGTTTCTGTAAGATTAGCCTGCGGCTTATCTTTATTTTTCTTAAGCCTGTAGGTTTTAACATGATGTCTAGGCTTTCCACAGTTGTAGCAGTTTCCTTTTATCTTGAATTGATTATTTGCATTCTTCTTTTTGAGTCTGCATTCATTTGCGTAATGTCCAAGTTTGCCACAGTTATGACAGTTGCCCTTTTTCTTATTATTTACCCGACTTGATTCCACAAGATTCGCCTTTGAATCTATCTCATTTCCATTTTCTTTTTGGTCCCTGATTCTATTGGCCTTCTCTATTCGTATATGTACGATAGTGGTTTCTAAAGAAATACCATTCTTTTTATGTTTCATTCTATTCTTATATTCTTTCCAGGAGGGCAGTAGTTTTTCTATTAGCGCTCCTGACAGAAATACTTCATTCAACTTAATTCCTTCTGTCGATAGTTCATGAACTAGACTTTGAAAATCATGAATTTAATTTGTGACAGGTTTATCGCCTGTCATTTCATAATGAAGGAAATTAGCAATTGCATGTTTCTTAGCGCCTGCATCTTCCAATATATGTTTCTTTTCCAAAGCAGTTCATATGTCTTTAGCGGACGTGTAAGAAGCATACACATCATATAATTCGTTGGATAAAGAATTTAGAATATAGTTTTTACAATTATTTTCATCTGTTACTTTAGTTTGATTTGCTGGATACATAGTAAATGATTCAGATAAAATGTATGAAACTTTCAAGGTGGTCAAAGCGAACATCAGTTTTTGTTTCCACCGTTTAAAGCATTGTCCAACGAACGGTTCGATTTTGGCTAACTCAGTAGAAGCATTTACTGTTACTGTAGCCATAGTCTATGTAATTCAACAATTTGATTTCAAGATTGTTGGAATATTTGGTTGAATTAAATACACTATTAAAATCGATAACCAAAAAAAAAGAAAAAAGATTTTGAGAAAGAAGAACTTATTCAATTGAGTCGAGGCGTGACTGAGTCACTCGGCTTGAAATCGAATTTACTCCCCTTGGACAGCGTCCCAAGTGCAACAGGTTTCCAGAGCAATCGACCTCCAGGATACAACGACTATGACCCGGTCTCAGCGATGCACTCACTGTACGCGGGCTCGAACCACTTGCAGTTTAATCCGAAAGTGCTGAGTTGACTCAGCGATGAAGTCAGTAATAAAAATACTTAAAACCTTATCAGAGAGAGTGCTGAGTTGACCCACGAGTACCCATACACACACACACCCACGCGAGTATACTCACACCGCACCTGCACCCGCACCCGCGCCCACGCCCAGCCCGGCCCGTCCAGTCACGTCGCGTCGCGCACACGCACACGGACTCAGACTCGGCTCGGCTCGGCTCGGCGCACGCGCGTGTGTGTGTGGTCAATGGTATAGATTAGAGCTATTGGCATAGCCCTCCCACAGGACCAAATTCACATGCCCCCTGAAAGGGACACAAGCCCTAGGCAAAAATACTATCTTATATATAAGATAGTTTACTTTGTCAAACAGATGTGGGACAAAACCCACAACACAAAAGTACCAACACTTTTCAAATGTAGAGGGAAATTACCGAAAATTTGAAATTTCAAATTTTAATATTATTTTAAAACAAAATATAACATCTCATACATCCAATCCGTCCATAACTTGTGTCCTCTGATGTTACGCCTGCTGCCCCAAAATCAGCCCAATCACTCTGACGTTGGATCTGCCTCAATTTTGGGCATAGACACTAAAATGATATTGGAAAAATGGATGGACGACGGTGTGGATAAAATCCATACATCACGGTGGCCCCTCTGAAACCCTGTACGTTCCTAGTTATGGACTGGCTGCGTCCATTTACATGCGAGAACCTTTAAAAAAAAAAGGTTTTCAAAGCTGCCTCATTAACAACAAAAGTACCTCGGTCGGCGGTTAGTTGGCCTCACCTGATGTTTAATACGATGTTTACGTGAAATTCACCCTGTTGGTCAGGTGCATCATCCTAGGTAGAGCTGGGCATCGAATCCAGTCGGACTGAGTTAGGGCTGACCCGACTCAATTTGGTTTTGAAATATGCCTGACCCGAACTCAACTTGACTCGGTACCAATTCCAACATGCCTGATCCGATCCGAGTCCGGTATGCCTTGGACTAATTTGGACCGAGTCCAAATTGGTAAAAATAGCGAGTCGAGTCGAGTTAGCACCGAGTTGGGGGGAGAGAGAGAGAGAGAGAGAGAGAGAGAGAGAGAGAGAGAGAGGAGGAGAGGAGAGTGGTAAAGGTGGTCGATAGCTGCCAAATTTGGAAGAGGAAGATGATGAGGGAAGGAGAGAGAGAGAGAGAGAGAGAGAGAGAGAGAGTTTGGATTCGGATCGGGTCGGGCTGGGGTTTATATATATATATATATATGTGGGAAAAGGTACAATGCGCTCGAGCTGATTTTAACGCCCCATGAGGTCGAGCTGTGTGGGCCCCACCATGATGCGTTTCGAACATCTACCCCATCAGTCAGATGAACCATTCCATCGTGAGCTTAGGTCTCAAAAATTAAGTTAATCTGTGACTTGTGTGGGCCACACCACATCCAGAAGTAGGGAGGGGCCGTGCACCATTAAAACATTCATAACCATTTTTGAGGGCCCACCGAGATGTATTTTTCAAATCCAGCCCATCCATTATGTGTGTCCCACTTGAATGAGGGTTCAGACCAAGTTTCAGGGGCATGCAAAACTCAGGTGGGCCCCACCAAGTGCTTTATATGTTTTAACGGTGTCTTCACATAATTTTAGATGGTATGGCCCACCTGAGTTCCGTATACA
Organism: Magnolia changhungtana; assembly: GCA_030180095.1. Lineage (NCBI taxonomy): Eukaryota > Viridiplantae > Streptophyta > Magnoliopsida > Magnoliales > Magnoliaceae > Magnolia > Magnolia changhungtana. The sequence continues at coordinate 12,022,168 of JASAUF010000662.1, forward strand.
ACTGATTTTTGGGATATCCCATAATTTAAAGGGTACCCATCAAATGAACGGTGTTGATGGTCGAACACATCACGGTAGGGCCCACACAGCTCAACCTCACGGGAGCTTATCGTCAGCTCGAGCGCATTGTACCTTTTCCCCCTATATATATATATATATATATATATATATATATATATATATATATATATAGAGAGAGAGAGAGAGAGAGAAGCGCTCACCTGCGAACCAGTTCGTACGTAGTACGTACGAACTTTTTTGAGAACCCATCATACGTGATGAATCTCGCAAATCTGAACCGTTGATGTGAAGCAGCACCTAGTGAAACCCCCCAGGACCAAGTTTTACTTCTATCTAAAACTTTTATCCATATCGTCCATAGCAAAGAGAAATTCAAATCAAGGAAAGAAACTGTTTACATTTTTCACGGTCCACCAAAGTTTCAGATCAAAGTAAAAATTTATACCATGAGGTTTCATGAGGTTCTGCTTCATGTGGACCATTCAGATTTGCGAGATTCATCATGTATGATGGGTTCTCAAAAAAGTTCGTACGTACTACGTACGAACTGGTTCGCAGGTGAGCGTTTTCCTATATATATATATATATATATATATATATATATATATATATATATATATATATATATATATATATACCAAGCTGAGTTGGGTTTCAGATCGAGTCGAGTCTAACAGATCAAGTTACTAGGTAACTCAAACTCAACCTTATTATTATTATTATTATTATTATTATTATTATACCTTGGATCTAAGGCTAGATTACACATCTAATTGTCCGATTGTATCTCACATACATATCCATGTCAGCCCCATAAAAATTAAAGAAAGAGTGAAATTTCCTTTTTTATTTAATATACAAGTGGAAATAACTATTTTTTAGAGAAAAATTCTTTAAATTTTTGGAGGCCCACCATGATGTGTATGTGAAATGCACTCTAGCCATTAGATGTGTAATCCTATATTAGGTTTAGGGTCAAAATATCAAGTTTACTTGAGATTCAAGTGGACTAGACTAAAGGAAATGTTTGGAGAGAGACGTCCACCCTTAGTTTTTATAGGACCACTATGATGGTTATATAAAACCAACTCTAACCATTTGATGTCATGCCAAAATTTAAACTTAAGGCCAAAAATCAAGCCCATAAGTGAACCAGGTGAACGACGGTAAGGAAAATAGTTTGAAGGGCAAGCATCACTCTATACACTTTTTTTTCCAATCTTATGGTCCCGATTCACAAATGGAACTGGGTTTTACCCTGGGCTTAACATGGGGTGATGCACTGATGGTTAGGATGGATTTCACATAAACATCAAGCCGCCAACCCTATGCTAACATGGGGTGACGTATCTAGTGGAGTGGGTGGATTACACGTGAACACGATGGCCCCCCACCCAACCGCATTAAAAAAATAAATGGGAAGTGCCCTAATAATAATTACTTCATGAGATAGTTTATTACAACAATAAATGGGAAAGTGCCCTAATAGTAATTAGGTAATGAGATAGTTTATTAAAAATAAATAAATGGGAAAGTGCCCTAATAATAATTAATTAGTGAGATAGTTTATTGGAAAGCTTTTTGAAGAAGTATCATAATAAAAATTCTATATTAATTATGTAGTTTTCTATAAAATTTCCTTTTAATTTTTGTGTGTGTGTGCGCGCACGTGCGCAGAAGGTGACATTTTGTACTTATTTAAGCCACTCAAATGTGGGCTGAGCACTATATGCCCATTAACGTGGATTTTTCTGGTGCGTTTTTTAGTGTTGCGCTATCTCAGCGTCTGCCACTGACACGTGGTAACTACACATTGTTGGGATATGGAGTTTGAAAAACTATTTAAACAAAATAAATTTTAAATTGAGAATAAGAGAAAATTTATTAGTTTATAGAAGTCGAGGCGTGACGTGAGTCAATCGGCTTGAAATCGAATTTTCTCCCCTTGGACAGCATCCCAAATACAACAGGTTTCTAGAGCAATCAACCTCTATGATACAACAACTATGACCCGATCCTAGCAGTGCACTCACTGTACACAAGCTCGAACCACTTATAATCTTAACCCGAACTAGAAATACTTAAACTAAATTTAAACTTAAAACAAACCTTTTATTACACACTAAAAAGGATAAGAAAAAGTCTATTTATAGACTTTGTGAAGACACCCTTAAAGGTGTAGAGACACCCTTTTAAAAAGGGTTATGACTATTCGGTTTAAACTTACTTGGTGCGACTCGTAGGCTTCAAAAGACATAACTTTTCAAAATAAAAAATGAAAGGATGCAACCTTTCAGACTTAAGTGAAAAGACACATCCGTAGGGCACATGCGCACCTATGGCCATATCCATGGCCCATCCCAATGGATATTTTGAAATATTAAATTATTTTAAAATAATTTAAAATATAACAATCCCCCACATGTTTCAAAAATTTTGACATTTCAGGTTAAGATGGAAGAGTTGTGCAATGGTGTCGGTGTCCCTATATACTCGAACCGACATTAGAGTAAGCATGACAGGTCTACAGGAATCAGGTGACACCATAATCTTGAACCTGATTCCTTTTGATATAGATCGCAAGTATATGTCACTCACATAACCTTTCCATTACAATTGATTATCTGGTTCGGTGCGTTTCAATCATGCACCATTACTTAGTTTCATGAGTACTCTAGATAATTCGCTAGATTCTTATAGGAAGCGGCCTCCACCTCCACACCCATATAGGTGAATTCCATCAAGTGTACGCAGCAATTGGGTACACCACTAAATATATGGTTATAGATTCATTAAGAGTTAAAAACTCATCATTCTTCATTGCTGCTCGCACTGTATACCATAAAAGGGGCTCAATTATATCAGTGCAATCGTCTAGATCATGTCTTGTTGTTTACCAATTGAATTTATCTCATATGATCTCTACTTGTATAGGTTGGGTTGTTAACATTGGTAGCTCATTGTAGACACCCCACCCAGGCTAATATCTTGAGAAGGCTAAGACTACCCGGGAACCATGATCATGACCTAACCTTAACCTTAATCCCATCCTAGACCTAACCCTAGCCGCAGACCCTAGTCCAGAATTCCCAAAACTCCCCAATCGCAACCCGAAACCGTGATCCAAGCCGTTCAGCATACACAAAGCCTCGCATATACCCTATACCTTGGCCAGAACCCTGCACCCATACCTAAATCCACCGCTTTGAGTCCCAGAAACCCAAAAAGGAGACTATCGGACGAACCAGAGTACCACACGAAGCCCACACGTGAGAATCCGGCCCGAACCAGGCCCGCGCGGTAGTCTGACTACCGAGGGTGACAGTCTGACTACAACCAGTGGCACTTCGACCGCCGCCACTCGCGGCTCACGTGTGGATAGCTGTCCCAGCGTCCAAAAGTCAACTTTCCTTCAAAATTACTCCTTACCTTCACTATTTACCAATTTACCAGTCCCATAAGCCAATGAGAGTGTGTCATGTGGCATCTCTCTCCTCTCCATCAATCAACACTTGCCACCTCAACTTTTAACCCTCTCAAATCCAGTAATTACAGCAATGCCATTGGAGAAGGCTATAAATAGCCCTCTCCTCTTCTCATTTCAACACACACCACAACCAAGAGGGGAAGAGAGAGAGAGAGAGAGAGAGAGAGAGAGAGAGACAGAGAGAGAGAAAGGGAGAAAGGAAGAGAGTAAGCGAGGAAGAGAGTGAGGGAAAGGGAAGGAGCTCCCAAACCTTAAAAGTTCTGATTTTTTTTTAGCCACACCTAACCCTCCTCTCAACCCTTTCAACTCATAAACCTAGCTTGGATTAGTCATGGTTCGGTTCATGTCTTAGCCCACTTAAGATCAAGCCAAAGATCCACCATCATGCAAGCATTTATCATGACATTTATTCCCTTCTCAACCCCCCTGCTCCTCTAGATCTCTAGTGAACGTATGCTCTGTGACTTGCCGTACACCGGATCCTGTCACATCAAAAATTCCTAGTGATCTAGTCTATTCTTCTTTACCTTTTTATATAAGCATCATCACATCCGCTTTCTAGGCACGCCATTGGATGTATGCTATGTGGCTTGACGAAAATCTCGGATCTTGCTACATCAGAAATTCACGTGTGTGCCTAATCCCATCTCGACCACATCATCCATCATCCCTGGAGATTTTTTTACCACACTAAGTAGAGACGGTACATTTGTACGGGCAGAGAGGGTACCTAACCCCTTCCCTCTTTGTAACCGAGGTCCCTTACTCATAATCTCATACTGCAAACCAGGAGTCAATTTAAGGAAGGGGAGTCTTCGGGCCTCCCCAACCTTGCGAATTTCGTGGTTCTAGCCAACCGCGGGATTTTGAAATATTTCAGCTAGTGGCGACTCCAATATCCATACTTAGCCTAATCATCCACCAAACATTAACAACACCAAATCATCATAGGCACCGATTTTTAGTGTCTACAGAATGGCGACTCCACTGGGGATTTGCTAGCTCGCACTAGCTGAGACCTAACTTGAAAGTGTGTGGTACTTTAATCTTAAGGGACATCATCACTGCATCCATAAAAAAAAAAACAAAAAAATCTTTGGCTTGCACTTTCTTAGGCACAGATTCGAACCATGACCACTTGATCCCGCGCAGCCATGACCTCTCAAGGTAACCATGAAAAAGAGCTGGTAGCTCAACCAGCTCTAAACATTGACACCTTCACCCGCATCAACACCCACACCACTACCAATACCTCCAGTAGATCCGCAAGCCACTACAACCACGCAAGAGCTATTACTGCGAACAATGCAAGAGTTATTGCTTCGCCTAGTGCCAAACGCCACACTAAATACACAGGCAACCCAGCCTAGTGTACAGAATAGTTCACTCCCTCAAACCCCTTTTGCCTTCTCTCTCATTCCCCCAGCAAATCCCATGCTCTCTCTCCCAAAAGAGTCAGCACAAGAACAACAATAGCCAGCAATCAGGAGCAACCCTCCCACACATCTCTACTCAGCACAACACAACAATCAAGTTACAACACAAGGTCCCCGTAACAGGAACCACAGATAAGAACTGGCGGATGCCCACAAAGGGGGCCAGTTTCGAGTCCAACTCACTCCCCCTAACGGGAGTAACATTCCAGAATTGGCAGATACCCCAGGCGGGAGCTATTTCCGAACATCACACCCTCCTCCAAAAGGGAACGGTGTTCAATTCCAAGTACCTCCCACCACCAAGAGTCCACCATCATTCCAGCAACCCCATATTCTTAATCCATATGAAGAGAAAGCAACACAAGCCCTACAACAAGGGGCAAAGTATCCGCAACAGGGCAAATCAAAAATTGAAGAATTACGAGAGCAGTTGCAAATGGTGCAAAATCAACTTCAGAGACAGTAAGGAGTGGACCACCCATCTACCAAATTCAGGGACCTCTGTCCCTTCCCAGACGCTCGAGTACCTCCGAACTTCAAGGTACCAAAATTCAAAAGGTATGACGGTAGTGGGTGCCCCACAGCACACATAAAAGCATTTTGTGGGGAACTCAATGCGGTAGCAGGGAATGATGGAGCCTTGATATGACTCTTCCAGAAATCCCTTAAGGGTGACACTTTGGATTGGTACACATCACTGGACAGCCATCAAATCAGAACCTGGGAGAAACTTTCCTAGGTATTCATTGATAGGTTCTTATATAACCTAAACATGGCTCCAAGAAGGTCTAACATGGCTACCTTGAAACAAAAAAGCGACGAATCTTTATCGGCATACGTAGGACGATGGTTAGCCATGGCAGCTCGAATGAGAAACCCCATCGATGACAAAGAGCAGATATCCATGATCATACATTAAGCAAATCCCAGCATTTCAGGATATCTAATCTCGTATCCCTATGTAAATTTCCCCCAACTCATCCGAGCCGGAGAACAAGTGGAAGCCGGGATCAGGGCTGGAACCATTTCCCCATGGCCACACCAAGCCCCTTCAATCAAAAGAAACAAAGTTGAGGGGAAACCTGTTGGATACGGGAATGGAAACAGCACTGCTCCCACGTAACGCACTACAGAAGTTAACAACATTGTCACTAACACTCAAGACAACCAGTATGCTCTACAACCAGAATCACGGCAAGATAGGCAACATTAACCACAGCCAAATAGACAGTACCAACCACAGTAAGCCCAACAGGGATATCAAACACCGCCATCTCAACAACAGCAACAGCAACCCAAGGGAAATACGCCTGGCCCTTACAAACAGGCAATGTTAGGGAGGAAGTTCACTCCTTTAGCACAAACATACGGTCAGGTTATGATTATGTTAATGCAAAAACAACTTCTGACACCGCTCCAACCGCGGCTTCCACCTAACCCTTTGCCACCTGGTTACAACGAAAATCAATACTGCGCATATCATCAGGCTTCTGGCCATCTGACGGACCGCTGCTTCACTTTGAAACATGCGGTCCAAGATTTGATCGAAAGTCAAAAAATTGCGATCACCCCACAGGCTAGCAATACGGCTCAAGTCAACATTCTCCAAAATCCCCTGCCATCGCATTAAGCAGGGCCCAGTACATCCAGTACCTCTGCCGTCAATCATATCGAAGGAGGGCAACCCACACACTCCTCTCCACATTACTCCATACAAGTGATTATGCCCGATGCAGCAAATCGGACATGGGGATACCAGCAGGCGTCATCGCCTAGGCCACAGGTATTTCTCGAAATAGCACCAGCAGCACAACCTCTTATTTTTCTCGAAGCAGCACCATCAACACCGCCTCTTGTGATCCTCGAAGCAACACCCGACAGGTCACACCCTCAGTATCCGGCCCCCCAAGGGGCACGCTCAACTCCAATACCTCCAAAAAGGTCGAATTCTGAACTCGTCGTTCTCCCAATAGGTCTTCTCGATCTAGCTTCGCTAACCTTGCGAGGGACATTCCCGGTTCAAGCCCCAAAATTTCTGATGCCTCGCCAACTAGCACATGCCCAGAGGACCCCTCCCACATAGCAAATGGAGGAAGAGAATCCTAATGTCAAATCTCACCAAGACTTGGTAGCGCCTCAAGAGAAATCACCAAGTCTTTCACAAACAGTGTCAGCCACAATCCCTCAGCTTCAAGAACCAATGGTATACCTGGAAGGGAGGACGATTCCCTCTTACAACCCAAAGGCAGTCCCATGGCACTACCCAGAATGCGATGAAGTGGGTAACAATGGGAGGTATTTCAGGAGAGATACCCAGAACTCAAAAGAAACCCGAGGAACTTTGTGCAAAACCGATGCTGCTTATGACGTAGCAGCTCAACTCAAAACCATTCCCGCACAAATATCTATCTGGGAACTCCTTTGCACATCAAGATCGCATCAAGAAATCTTTACGAAAACACTGAATGATGCCCATATCTCTCCTGACATACCTTCCAAAATGGTGGCAAGTATGATGGATCAACTCCTCGTACCACGAGCCATCACTTTCTCGGATGAGGAATTACCACCTGAGGGTCGAAAGCACGGGCGCTCACTAAACATAGTAGCCCACCATAAGAACTTTAAGGTCTCACTCGTGCTCATTGATAACGGATCCAGTCTCAACATCTGCCCTCTAAGGACTGCCGAACAATTGGGGATAGTATCGTCTTCTTTCAGGCCTAGCACCATGAGCGTTAGAGCCTTTGATAACTCTCAAAGACAAGTTGAGGCAGAAATCGACCTTGAGTTACAAATCAGACCAGACATGACCCTTGTCACATTCCAGGTCATCGACATCCCTACCTCATTTAACCTTTTGTTGGAACGGCCGTGGCTCCATGCTGTTGAAGCCATCCCTTCAACCCTCCATCAAAGGGTTAAATTCCCTTCGGAAAACTGAATCATTTCAGCGTTGGCCGAGCTAGAAACCATCCTCCCAATAACGGCTGATATCCCAGAAACTGACTTCCCAGTGATTGACGTTCAGCATACGGAATGTGACATAGCATATCATAGCTTCGAGTTCGAAGTTGTAAACGCAATCGCCAATCCACGGCCTCTCGCTACTGAGTATGTCATCCCCCCTGCTGAACGATTAATCTTGAACTACCATACCGAGTTTCATAAAAAAGATATGGTGGTAAAATCAGCACCTGCCAACATACAGAGACAGGGACTGGGATATCAACCGACACCAGAGGATCAAGCTGAAAGGCCCAAAAAGGGTCAACCGTTTAAGTGCACACTCATCAAGTTCATCAAGACTGAGACAGTTTGTGAAGACGCGATGATTTCCCTCGAGGACCACCTGCAGCGACTTAAACTCTCAAAACATTCCAATCAAGAATCTATCTGGCCACCAATTAGGTGGGATAAGATCCTCAGGGTATCCAAAGCACATTCAAAGCCAGGGGCAGAACCCCCAGATCCATCACATGAGGCTAGAGGCAAGGAAACTGGGTCATCCACAGGAGACCCAGAACCAGGGGTGCCACTTGTAAAAGATGCAGGCAAGAATGGGGAGACACCCATCTCCACCCACGGTCAAGGGGACACATCCCCGTCACCAGCTCAGCAACACAAGGGGCAGAAGCAGCCCATCCATTGGGTTGACAAAGGAAAATGGCCCGCCCATGATTGGACGGATGTCAAAGTCCCGTCACCAGGTGAATTCGAGGAGCCAGAAAAACTCCAACTTCTGAGCGAAGAGATCGAATCAGACTCTGACGATGAGCCAAACCCAACAAACATCATGGTCATCGAGACAGGTGACCCTCAGGAACAAACAGATTAGATTAGCAGAATTGAAGGGGGAAGGAACCAAGCTGGTCAGCTATCCCCCTAACAATCGAATCAGCCGGTGAACCATCCATCAATGTCGGCCTTAAAAAAAAAGGCCAATGTAAATAGCTGTGGGTACTCCGAACTAGGACAGGATCAGTCATGGTTTGCAACACCATCCTGTTCAGGATACCTTGGCGACACAAAAAAATTAAAAAATTTTCAAAACAGAAAAACATCACATATTCCCAAAAATACTTAAAAAAAAATATTCCTCAAAACCACAAAACATCAGAAATTTCTCAAAATACAAAAACGATAGAAAAACTTTCAAAAATCACTGTGCCAAACACCTCGCACACATTACAGGAGTTTGAGGTCGACTCTTATGATTTTGATCTAGAGTTGGACTTCGAGCTTATGGATTTGGATGAAGCCCCGGATGAGGGAAATAATGATACAGCTCTCGAATCCGAGAATTCTCTTGAAAAATTGGAAACAAAGGCTAATGTTGTAGCAGACGACTTCGAAATTGTGAACTTAGGGTCAGCGAAATCTCCCAAAGAGGTGGGCATCAGAAGGTCGTTGTCTCCGAAACACAAGCAGAGAATGATGGAGTTTCTGAAACCAAGGTTGTCCAATTTTGCCTTTTCTTACGAAGACATGCCAGGGCTCGATGAGGATCTGGTGGTACACCATTTGCCAACAAAGCCAGACATGAAGTCTGTCAAATAAAAGCTGTAGAGAATGAAGCTAGAATGGGCCCTGAAGGTCCGTGATGAAGTCATCAAGCAATACAACGCGGGGTTCCTGGTAGTCTCCAACTACCCGGAATGGCTCGCAAACATCGTACCAATTCCAAAGAAAGACGAGAAAGTCAGGATGTGCATCGACTTTAGAGATCTCAACAAGGCGAGCCCTAAAGATAATTTCCTTCTGTCTCACATCAACATACTGGTGGACAACACTGCTGGACACAAGATCTTCTCCTTCATGGACAGTTTCTCCGGTTATAATCAGATCAAGATGGCCATCGAGGATCGTGAGAAGACTTCCTTTATCACACCATAGAGAACTTTTTGTTACCGAGTCATGCCCTTCGGATTGAAGAATGCAGGAGCTATATATCAGTGAGTCATGACTGTCTTGTTTCATGACATGATAAACAAGGAAATGAAAGTCTACGTGGACAACATGATCATCAAGTCTCGCACAATCGAAGGACACTTTGAAGATCTCAAGAAGCTTTTCGACATGCTAGAAAAGTTCAAGCTCCGCCTCAATCCGCAGAAATGCATCTTTGGTGCAACCAAAGGCAAGCTGCTATGCTTCATTGTTAGCGAAGATAGTATCCAGGTGGATGAGACCAAGACTAAGGCAATCATTAAAATGCCACCACCCAAGACTGAAAAAGAAATTCAGGGTTTTTTCGGGCGAATCCAGTATATCAGCCGATTCATCGCACAACTCACTCCGATCTGTGAGCCCATATTCAAGCTACTCAGGAAGAACTCGCCAAATGAATAGAATGACAACTGTCAGGTGGCCTTCGACAAGATCAAGAAATACCTACTGAATCCCCCAGTGCTCATGCCACCTACTCCGGGTAGGCCATTATTGCTATATATTTCTGTCGCGACAGAAGCAATCGGTTGTGTTCTTGGCCAGCACGACGACACAGGAAGAAAAGAGCAGGCGATCTACTATTTGAGCAGACGATTCACGAGCTACGAAGCCAAATACTCCAGCTTAGAAAAGGCATGCCTCGCCCTAGTCTGGGCGACACAACGGCTACGACAGTATATGATCGTTCATTCAGTCCTTCTACTCGCACGCATGGACCCATTGAAATACTTGTTCAAGAAACCAGCGCTAACAGGCAGGATCGCAAAATGGCAACTATTGTTTTCTGAGTTCAACATCACCTATGTCACTCAGAAGGCAATCAAGGGGCAAGCACTGGCCGACCACTTAGCAGCCCACTCCCTGCCTAACTACCAACCACTGAAGACCTTCTTCCCCGACGAGGATATCCTCCTGATTGAGGAAGAAGAAGAAGAAAGAAAGGCAGGAGAATGGACACTCTTCTTTGACGGGGCTACAAACTCAAAAGGGAGTGGAGTAGGCGTCATACTCTACTCTCCCGATGACGTCCCAATTCCCATATCCAGGCGACTGGCATTCTAATGTACCAACAATGTAGCAGAGTATGAGACATGCATCGCCAGTCTTAGAGAAGCTATCATCCTCAACGTGAAGAAGTTACGAGTCTTCGGTGACTCACAACTCATCATCAATCAAATAAATGGCGATTGGAAGACCAAGGATGAAAAGTTGATCCCTTATCACTTGTATCTGGAGAATCTAACCGAGGAATTCGAAGAGATCACATTCTCTTACATGCCTTGAGCCAGGAACCAGTTCGCAGACACTTTGGCTACCCTTGCCTCAATGATGAAGATCTCAAAAGGAATTGCTGAATGGGAACTCACCGTCGAACTCCAAGAGGAACCTGCATTCTGCCTACAGATTGACAAAGCTGAACCTCCCCCAAATGATCGGCAATAGTACATAGACATCAAAGAATATCTCGAGCATCAGAAGTACCCGGAAGAAGCAACACTAACCGACCATCGTACTATCCAGCGGCTAGCAGCCTAGTTTACAATCACTGGGGGCATTCTTTACAAGCGATCCTTCAACCAGGTCCTTCTCCGCTGTGTAGATGAGACAGAAGCAGCGCAAATCATGTGAGAAATCCACAAAGGACTATGCGGCCCGCACACGAATGGACACATGATGGCAAAGAAGATCTTACAACTCGGCTACTATTGGCTTACAATGGAGACAGATTGCTGCAAACACGTCAGGAAATGCTTCAAATGTTAGGAACATGCAAATCAGATCCATGCGCCCGCTTCCAAACTCTATAACCTGACATCACCATGGCCCTTTTCTGTATGGGGATTGGACATCATCAGCAAGATCAGCCCCAAAGCATCAAACGAGCATGAATACATTCTGGTGACAGTAGATTACTTCACCAAATGGATAGAGGCAGCATCCTACACCACCATCGCAGCATCTCATGTGGTCAAGTTTATAAAGAACAACATCATCAGCCGTTATGGGATCCCTCAGGCCATCATCACTGATAATGGAACTCCGTTCGTCAATAAAAGGATGAGCGACTTCCTCGACAAGTTCAAAATTCAACGTCATCGGTCAAGCCCCTACTATCCTCAAATGAATGGTGGGGTCGAAGCAGCAAACAAAACTATCATCAGTATATTGGAGAAAATGGTGAAGACATACCGTGATTGGTCAGAAATGCTTCCTTATGCACTCTGGGCCTATCGGACGTCTGTACGGTCTGCTACAGGCGCAACTCCATACGAACTCTCATACGAAATTGAAGCAGTGCTGTCAGTCAAAATTGAAATCTCATCACTCCGAATACTGCTGGAAAGAGAAATCGAGGAAAGTAAGTGGCAACAAGCAAGATACGATCAACTACATCTGACAGACGAAAAGCGCATGCGGGCGCTAAGCCACTCCCAATGTTATCAAAGAAGGATCGCCCGGGCTTACAACAAAAGGGTCCGAAAGAGGAGCTTCAAAATTGGGGACATGGTCATGAAACGCATCCTACCACCGCACTTGTCAGATTCCAGAGGAAAATTCAAACCCTCGTGGGATGGACTGCTGATCATTCGAGAAGTTCTCCCAGGAGGTGCTCTTCGACTCACCAATCTGAGAGGGGAAGATCTTCCCGAGCCCATCAACGCCGACAATGTGAAAATCTATCACGGGTAACCACATCTAATCTTGTCAATGATTACAATCGCAAAGCTGTGCCCATCAAAAATAAAAATATTCGTCATCTCTCCCATAAGAAGGACCTGTCTCTCACAAAAAAAAAAAAAGAATAGAAGAGAAAGTAAAAGCACAAAAAAAGGGGAAAATAAAAAAAAAACAAAAAAAATCCAAAAAAGAAGAAACCCCAAAAGGAAAGAAAACAAGTTCATCCCGCATCCCCAAACAATCTGCTCAAAAAATGGCTTACAATTGTAATCAAAGACAAGGACATGAAGGTAACCAATCGGCTGGCTATGAAGGAAGTCTCTCCACCACTCCCGGCATTTCAAAAAAAAAAAGAAAAAAAAAAAAAGACATGCCTAAGCAACAAGGGGCAAGTTGAAAACTCGAAAGGGCGGCTCAAGTAAAAACAGCAGACATGTAGCGGACTTAATGAAAACCTGAAAGGGCACTAAGGGTAAAAACAGCATGGCTGCTAAGGGGCAGGCAAAATCAAAAACTCAGGACAGTGAAAATCCGAAAGGACGCTATGGGCAAAAATGACGGGAAGAGCCGGACGTAGTGAAAACCTGAAAGGGCGCTACAGGCAAAAAATGACAAGAAATAAAAAATAATAATAATAAAAGTGCAGGTACAGAAGAGGCCAAGACAGCAAGCATCACAGCGAGATACCAAGGAAGATCAACTGCAGATCAGTTCTCTATCAAACCATGCTTGAATCCGGGAATGTGATCCCAGACACCCTCTCAGGGAACCAAGACCTTATGAACACAATCTAGGATACTGCATGCAATGTGGGCTGAGCCCAAGATTCTGATCCCAATCATCCAAAGCACAAATCCAAACATAAGCAAGTATTAACAAAAGTGGCACAAACAAAATTTTTCATTTCTTTAGTGTTTTTTTTTACAAGTACATTATTTTCCTTTTTTTTCACATAAAACCAAAAATCAAAACAAAGTATTTTTATGCATATGGGACAAGCAGTTGATCAACATTAAAGAGCCACAGGTAAGCTCCTACCTCTCGTATAGCGATAATCTCTGCCTTAGCCTCTCTACCTCCATGTGCAGGTAGAAGATCTCATCCCTCTCCAGACGGTGTGCCACGAACATGCTATCATCGTACCACCGTCCCACTGCTAGACGACGAGTCATATTCTCGCAAGTATGACGAAGGACGGCAATCTCAGAGATCAGGTGACCATGAGTGGCCAGCAAGACAAACGGGTCAACGAAAGGGCGCTCCTCAAAGGCCTCGAACGAATCGCCTACACACGAGGAGGATGAAGTGGCGTCACCCACCATATCCTGATCGGCAGCTTCATTCGCCAAATGCCAGCCAGGGACCTGACGATACAACGACTGCTCTGTCACCCATTGTTGATACAACACTGTAGCCAAAGGAGGGGCCCAAGACTCGAGCTCCAACATCGTCGTATCCAAAGATCACTGCCAGGAAATCCAGACTCGCCTGTACAGAACAGTCAAATTAGAAGAAAGAGGGGCATGCCCAAATCCAGAGAAGGCGAAATCTGGAATATCCTGTCAAAAGCCGAACTGTCGAAGGAAGCGCACGGGATGATAAGAACAATATCCCCGAAGCCCCAGCAACAGTAAAGGAGTACGAGCAACGCTGCAAATCAAAGGAGAGCGATGAAGCCAGGTGGCCTCCCAACTGATCTCCCACCCTCAAAGCCAAGTAAGCATGCAACGATAAAGCGACTCAGTAGCCTCAGCACCTAGCGGAAGGCCGTCAAGCAACAAGCGCAGCAAGTCACCGCGACGAGAGTCCGGCCATAAAAGCTGGGGAGTCATGAACAAGTGCTCCTACAACCAAACCTTCAAGAAAATATGGGTCAAGCTCAGGACGCAGGCAGATAATCATGCCAAGCAAAGGAAATGGAAGATGGGAAATACCTGAAGAAATGAGCAGTAGCCCCGGAGGATACGGGTACGTCCAAGGGAGCACTCGGTCAGCCCTAAAAAGAGTTCCGTCAGCACCACAGAGGTAATGCTCCTACGATGCAGGACACGGTAGAATACATCCAGCAAGGCTACCAACGATGACTGCCAACAACCCGAGAAAAGCAACTCAGCCAAGACACAGAATATCAGCGCATTCAAACACTGAAGCTGGCGATCGGATCCAGGAGCACCTCGCGAAGTATAACAACGGTCATACAGGACTGCAAGTGAAAGCTCACCAACCCTACCCTCCGCAGTAGGAAGAGCCATAAGAAACCCAAACTAGGAAATCAGATCAAAAGAACGAACCAGCTCAGAAGAAGGAATGTAAGGCTCACAGGTGAGAGGAAGACCAGACAAGCGTGAGAACTCCTCCAGTGATGGGCCTAACTCCAGATCATTGAAGGAAAACATATTCAAAGACAGAACCCAGTTGTGTGACGCCACACTCAACAGTCGCCAATCTAGGCGAACTCAGTGAAAATGGAGAACCTCCCGGAAGCTAAAGGAGCTCAGCTTAAAGATCTCAGATTCGGTCAAGCTCTCTGTCCAAAGGTGCAGACGCTCTAAGCAGGTATCGCGAGGGTGCAATCGACAGGTCCGGACAGGCACGCCCTTCACAATTTGAATCCCCGGGTCAACAGGGGAATCATAAAAAATGGGCATCCTCTCGTCCAACAGATTTATCTCATGGTGGTGAAAGAAACCAGCATCTCCTATCGGATCACGCAAGGTGCCCTAGAAAGCTACAACAGGTGGGCCCGAGTCGCCAACAATCATCACCTTAGGAGCAGTCTGAAATACACAAGCCCCAGGAGCCGCGGCACCTAAAGTGTCCCAATGGCTGACATGACCGACACCCTGATTCCCGACTGCGGCTGACTGTCCCATCACTGTCTCGATATCCGTGCCAAAAATCTGAGCCAAGCTGTCTGCGAGAAATCCATCACCCGCCAAATCCAAACCGCTTGGGCCACCAAAATAAGGCCCGCCATCCATCGAGATCCGATCTATCCCGTCCGCACCATCCACCATCACCATGCTATCATCTACACCACCCCTAGACACCACTCCATCAATCAAGCCATCTCTCATCATCACCACACTATTCTCACTACCCAAATCATTCATCCTCACATCCATATATCCTGGCGGCCCATCTAGTATAGATCCATGAAACCTACCAAAACCTCTCATCCCATCCAACCCAACCTCACACCCTCCATTAATGGTGGTAGGAGTAACACCATAAATAGCATTGACCTCCTCAAAAGAGCCCATTACTCCCCCACCAACCTCCATCACCATCCACAAATGAACTCCCTCCATCATTTATGGACCCACCTACCTCCCCACCATTCATAAACCCATCAGTACCCCCATCATTGCTGGCCATAATCAGTCCAAAAGAAAGAAAGAACAAAAGGAAGAAGAGGACAAAGAAAGGGACAAAAGAAAATAGATAAAGGGAATGATCGGACGAACAGGGATCGAGAAGAATATCTGAAAAGGGGCAAAGGGAATGAACAGAGAAGAGGGGTACTCGCTGGAAGAAAAGTTGAACGGAGGCGGCACCCCGATTACTGCCCGCGATACTCCAATCACCACCCACAAACCGACAGCTTCGCATCATCGCAACGCCGATGTAACGTAACGGAAAAAAAAAAAGTCGGCCGGCCCGGCCGCAAGCAAATCGCTCACTGGACTCACTTTCGGCCGTATTTTGGACAGGATCCGCTCCGGAAAGCCAGAACCCAGGAACAAACTTATATACACTTAATTAGGATTTCAAAGGCGATCAAAAGTAACAATAAAAAAGGGAGCAATGTTGACCAACTGAGATTTTATATAAACATGAGAATTCCACATCCAAGGATACAAGATTGAATGATATAATGAACTAATCATCATCAGGAAGATAAGCATCAGTATCCTTGTGATGAAAATGGGGTCCCAAGATCCCTCCTCCAGCAAAACGTGCGCCTCCACCAAGAGCGTATCCAGGCTGCAAGATCGGACCAATGCTATACTGCTCGCACCAGGAGTTGTACTCCCTACTCGGATCAACGAAAGCGCTAGCGTCAAAACCCTCCAAGGCAGCGATCAACTCTCTCTCGGGCACTGATCTCCAGTCAGATGGACCCGAAGTTGGACTAAGTGGCACCATGGGACTACCGGTTAACTGCCAAAAAAGTCTTTCTCCCAGATACCACTTCGTCACACGTGGATCCTCCAGAATGTGACGCCGACGAGAGGCCTGAAAGGCCTCCCGAGCTCCGGGAGTAAGTGCCGCATTTGATCGAAGATACGGCCTGGTATGGAACTACAGAAGGAAAAAGTCAAGGGCTGAAAGACAAGTAGAAAAGCAACGCATGGGCAATGCGAGAAAGGGGCAGATCACTCACATCATCAGGAACAAGGGCATCAATATTCGACTCCAGGCAAGATCGAAAAACAAGCGCTTGCTGCTGCGATTATCCTTATACCACAGCATCATGCGAGGAAAAGGAGGCAAATGGTCGATCAAGGTAGGGGCCAAGTGGGGAAAATGGTCGAAAAAGCAGGTCTGCGCAAAACTATAATCAGAAAAAGGCACACCAAACTATCTCCAGGGAGAACAGGACATCAAGTAGGTACCTCAATCATTGGATAAAAGTTTATCAAAGATCGGCTGATGCAACGGCTAGCCTTGTCCAGCCCTTCGTACAAATGGGCCAAGAGGGCTGCATTCCAATTGTACGGCGTGGGAAAATTGATGTCTGCCATAAGCGACAACAAACGGGAACTTACAAACTCATTCCCATGGCAGAAAATTATTTCACCCATAGTGTACAAAATCAAGGCACGGGCTTTCACCACAGCCGTGGCTTCGGTCTTGGTGATGCACTTAGCAAAGTTTGACGATAACCAGAGAAGTTTGAATCAAGGACCGGTAAAATCTGTAGCATCTGGCATCATCCCTAATAATCTCATCCAGTCATCCTCAGTAGGCACAGGAAGATCATCCTCGAAAGGGACGGATCCTCCGTCATACCGAAAGCCCAACAGCATGTATATGTCATATGGGGTAATGCCCCACTCTCCAAAGGGTAGCTGAAACGTATGGGTCTCAGGGTGCCACCGCTCAGTCAAAGCAGACAAGAGAGACATGTTCGTCCTACTCAGACGAACTCGGAACAGATGAGCAAAGGGGGTGCGCTCTAAGACCTCAAAGAATAGCGGCTGCGGGTCATAGAACCAATCAGGCCAATGCGTCCTGACTCCTCATCCTCTCAAGACTGCAGGCGCACCACCTTCCCGGGCCAAGTCAGACAGATGTCGGCCCTCTCTAGGCACATAACACAGATCGGTCGACTGACGGGAAGAACTAGCCTCATTTCTACCACGACGAGGCATGCTGCACATGCAAGGCACACAAGTAAGTATCCATCAAAGCCCACATCAAAGGCCCATTTCAAAAGGCCCATTTTCAAAAACCCATTTCCAAAAGCCCATATCAAAAGCCCACATCAAGGTTCATTTCAAAAGGCCCATTTTTCAGGATCCATTTCAAAAGGCCCAAAATTCCAGGCCCATTTTTCAAGGCCCATTTCCAAGGAGACCCATTCCAAAAGCCTAGGCCCATTTCCAAAAGCCCGTCTCAAAGGCCCACATCAAGGACCATTTCAAAAAGCCCATTTCCAAAAACCCATTTCCAAAAGTTCATCTCAAGGTCCATTTTTCAAGACCCATTTCAAAAGGCCTAAAAACCCAGGCCCATTTTTTTAAGGCCAATTTCCAAAGAGCCCCATTCTAAAGCCCAAGCCCATGTCAAGGCCCATGTTCAAAAAAAAAAAATACAAAATACAAAAAAATCAAAACAAATAAAGTTCTAAGGGTGGGGCCCTTTTCTTATCACACCCCACTCCACCAACACCAAAAAAAAAAAAATTTTGAAAAACACAAATATATATATATATATACGAGAATAATCCAGCCAACCATTTGGCCCAAAAACAAATAAGTGTAACAAGATCCAACGGATCAGATCCAACTAAGACGGTCCAACGGTCCTGATCATGGCCCTCTCCAAACTCAAGAGGAGATCCAACCCATCGAATGTTCCAAAAAATGAATGGCCCAACAAGGTCCAGCAAGCATACAATGGCCAAGATTACCTGAAATGGAAGGAAATAAGAAAATGAAAGGAATATTAAAAAAAAAAAAAAAAAAACTTCTCCAAAATAGCTCTAGGGACCACAATGGGTCCCTGGACGTCCCAAATGCAAGATTCAAATAGGGGAAGAAATGGCATCGAATGGACCAAGGTACGGTGATGGACCAACGGCCCAAACAATGGACGAAGCAGTAGCGATGCTGATCGCCCATGTAGTCCAACAATTACCAACCAAAAGCGTGTGGGGGGCGGCGGGCTCTGTTTCTAAGACGGTTGTGAGCAACCGGTTTTTCCCTCTAACCGTTGGACAATACCCAAAATTTTCAAAAACTACCAAAACAGCCTCTAAATTTTCAAAAATTACCAAAACAACCCTCGAGTTTTTAAAATTACCCAAAAAATCCTTTAAAAAACTCCAAAATCCCAAAAAACTTCAAAAATTTTCAAAAAAATCTCCAAATTTCCAAAAAAATCTCAAAAATCCCAGAAATTACCAAAATTTGCAAATTAACACAAAATAAATCCTCAGTGAGTATAGCCTCAAAAAGGTTTGTCTCTTCTAAATCATTAGCCCCATTAATTTATTAGTGGAGGCCATTTAACTTTGCTGCAAATAAAAAAACGAACGACGACGCCCACCCGTGAGATCGAACGGATATTTTCTAAAAAAATAATAATAATAAATAAATATATATACTTTTAAATAAAATTTCCAAGGAGCCTAGCTCCAAAGGGAACAACTTTCAAACAAAGTTTTCAAAAACACACATGGCGCGCAGTACACTGAGGAACCTTTCATATTCTCCAGTTGCAGTCAGTGCAAACAGCTAAATAAGATTCGGTCTCCCCCAGTTCCCCCAGAGGATGATCAAATCAGTACATGATACATGTACGATTGGCCAGATCTCTATATCTGAACAGTCGTACGATTGCTAGTAAAATGATTGGATCTATCTCTGGAGAGAATAATCAAACTCGAAGTGACAACAATCCATTGTAACCAAAGTGTCAAAATCAGTAGACTACATGGCAAAGGATTACCTGCACATACCTAGTCCGGGATGTTCACAAAATTTGATCGAGTCCAAGTTGGTGTAGTGAGTTCCCCGTAAGGCCGCACTAACGCGTAGGGCAGCTAACCACTTTGACAATCAAATAGAACAAACACTCCTAGGGTGATTACATAGCAAAGGAACGACAGACCTAACAGTACGGAAATCCTCGTAAAGCCGTGACAAATGCGCAAAGGCCCTTATTTTTCAAACTTACCCTCCAATGCTGTTAACAATCCAATGTGAAAGGGTTGTGGTTGGTGATCCGTAAAGCCGTGACGAATGCGCAGGATACAATCACAACATTTTCTTCAACCCTCGTGATATGTGCAAGTCATCTTTTTCCAAACAGTCGATTGAAAATGAAACAATGGCAGGCAACAGTTTTGAATCACTATCCTTTCGGACTAGAAAGGTGGGGTGTCCACTCACTTTGGCCTTCGGTTGCTTGCAACCTCGGCCAAAGAGGAGCATCTGTAGACACCCCACCCAGGCTAATATCTTGAGAAGGCTAAGACTACCCGGGAACCATGATCATGACCTAAGTTTAACCTTAATCCCATCCTAGACCTAACCCTAGTCGCAGACCCTAGTCCAGAATCCCCAAAACTCCCCAATCGCAACTCGAAACCGTAATCTAAGTCGTTCAGCATACACACAGCCTCGCTTATACCCTATACCCTGGCCAGAACCCTGCATCCATACCTAAATCCACTGCTTTGAGTCCAAAAAACCCAAAAAGGAGACCATCGGATGAACCAAAGCACCACACGAAGCCCACATGTGAGAATCCGGCCTAAACCAGACCCGGGCGGTAGTCTGACTACCACGGGCGGCAGTCTGATTACCGCCTGCGGCACTTCGACTGCCGCTGCTCGCGGCTCACGTATGAACAGTTGTCCCAACATCCAAAAGTCAACTTTCCTTCAAAATTACCCCCCTAGCTTCACTATTTACAAATTTACCAGCCTCATAAGTCAATGAGAGTGTGTCATGTGGCATCTCTCTCCTCTCCACCAATCAACACTTGCCACCTCAACTTTTACCCTCTCAAATCCAGTAATTACAGCAATGCCATTGGAGAAGGCTATAAATAGCCCTCTCCTCTTCTCATTTCAACACACACCACAACCAAGAGAGGAAGAGAGAGAGAGAGAGAGAGAGAGAGAGAGGAAGAAAGGAAGAGAGTAAGTGAGGAAGAGAGTGAGGGAAAGGGAAGGAGCTCTCAAACCCTAAAAGTTTTGATTTTTTATCCACACCCTAACCCTCCTCTCAACCCTTCCAGCTCATAAACCTAGCCTGGATTAGTCATGGTTCGGTTCATGTCTTAGCCCACTTAAGATCAAGCCAAAGATCCACCATCATGCAAGCATTTATCATGACATCTATTCCCATCTCAACTCCCCTACTCCTCTAGATCTCTAGTGAACGTATGCTCTGTGACTTGCCGTACACTGGATCTTGTCACATTAAAAATTCCTAGTGATCTAGTTCATTCTTCTTTACCTTTTTAAATAAGCATCATCACATCCGCTTTCTAGGCATGCCATTGGACGTATGCTTTATGGCTTGCCGAAAATCTCGGATCATGCTACATAAGAAATTCACGTGTGTGCCTAGTCCCATCTCGACCACATCATCCATCATCCCTTGAGATTGTTTTACCATACTAAGTAGAGACCGTACATTTGTACGAGCAGAGAGGGTACCTAACCCCTTCCCTCTTTGTAATCGAGGTCCCTTACTAATAATCTTGAACCGCAGACCAGGAGTCAATTTAAAGAAGGGGAGTCTTCGAGCCTCCCCAACCTTGCGAATTTCGTGGTTCTAGCCGACCGCGGGATTTTGAAATATTTCAGCTAGTGGCAACTCCAACATCCATACTTAGCCTAATCATCCACCAAACATTAACAACACCAAATCATCGTAAGCGCCAATTTTCAGTGTCTACACTCATATATTAGGCTTAGCCTCATTCCCTTCGATGTCTCATTGACTAATTTTTTAGATAGTTGTTTGGTCAGAGGATTTATGACCCGTAAGCCTTTTACGTCCACCCATCATTGATCCGTCAGGCTTTCACCTATTATAAAAAATTAACCATTGTTACCTTTCATAGGAGTTAGGCCTTATCTTACTCCCAATGTAACCGATCATCCTTTCAAACTAGTTACGGATCATCACCTTGATAAGCTATTGCTTCACCAACTAGCTATACAGAAACGAGCTTTTAGTTAGGCAGATTCCTCCTTTTACTCCTTAGTTAAGTCTTTGGCAGTCAGTTGCATCCTTTTTTACTATTCATATCTCAAGTCAATGCATACCAAACTCATTTCTAACCTCACAAAGTCAACAATTACAACTCCATCAAACAACAGATACTGAGCATCACTTTTATTATGATAGTTGTCGTATCACCTGCTCTGAATACAACCAACTTTCTTATCTCTGAATGTACTCTTACCATTCAACCAACTTTACTAGCCCACCATTCAACTAACTGGTAGTAAAGTCAATCGAACTTATTGTATCTTCAGTACAAAGAGGTCGGAATAATTTGTCATGTATAGACATATGACAACTAAAATAAAATATAACCTTCATGTAATCATATTGCAATATTATCATGTTATCACATGTTCCCTAACACATGAAAGGTTAGCTAATTTATTAATTGGTGATTAGAATTCAATACAATCAATGGATATTTAGTAATTGAATATAAATGAGAAATGTTCAAGTTCATTATCAAGTATCTTAATGACTGATTGAACAATAAGCTCCATTGGTGCATAAGTTTTTTTTTTTTTTTTTTTTGTGTGCACGCGCAAAAGGTGACATTTTGTGCTTATTTAAGCCACTCAAACGTGTGCCGAGCACTATATGCACGTTAACGTAGATTTTTCTAGTGCGTTTTTTAGTGCTACGCTATCTCAGCGTCTGCCACTAACACATGGTAACTACACACACGTGTGGAAGATACCAGTTATTGATCAATAAGATAACACGGATAGATGACTTGTTATAAGAATTAGGCTTGTCTAATCCTCAAGTGGGCCACACAAGTATGAAATAAATCAAGTTTTAGAGAAATTAACAATCGGTCCACATTTAAACTATTCTAATTAGTCCATACTGCGAATCAGATCCACTTGATTGCTTATAAAAGAGGAGACGCGCCAACACCAGTCAGCTAGATGATGTGAAAGCTATGTGGGCCCCACCATGATGTATGTTTTTCACCCATGCCGTCCATCCATTTACTCCATTCATTTTACGGCAAAAGCCCGTCTGAGGCAAAAACAGAGGGAATTAAATGTTTACCGTTGAAAACTTTTTCTTGGAGCTACGGAAGTTTTGGATCAAGTTGGTATTTTTGGGTCTGTAGTGAAATGAGCTAGCAAAATGGATGGATGATAGGGATAAAACACATACATTATAATAGGCCCAAAGAGCTTTTACAGGTTGCTTTTATAGTTTTTTTTAAAAAAAAAATCCAACTTAGAGCGCTTTGGAGAAATAAATTTACCTAAGTAACATCACCTCATCATCGTCATTATCTTTTTAACCGAATAGATGATAATGTAAGAGTCATCTACTAGACTGGATATCTATCTGTTACTTAGACTTGAATGGCCTGCATTAGGTGTTCCGAGGGTTACATGCTAGTAAGTGTTCCCTATACCATGGGGCCTACCTTAATGATGTGTTGTATATCCAGGCTATTCATCCATTTCTCCAGTCCATTTTAGGACAGAGTCCAAAAAATTACGTAGATCCAAATCTCAGGTGGGCCATACCACAGGAAAAGGTGGGTTTTGAGTGCCTCACCATTAAAAATTCCAAAGGCGCTTCGTGAGGTTTTTGTAGTCTTTATTTGCCATCCAACCTGTTGATAATGTCAAAAAGGCCTAGATGAAGGGAAAATACAAATATCAGCATCATCAAAAACTTTTACGGACCACAAAAAGTTTTTAATTGTCATTCTTCACTGTTTTTGGTGGTGTGGTCCAACAAAGATTTAGATCTTCTTAAGGTTTGAGATCACGTCCTAAATTGAGATGTAAAAACATATGGATGGCGTGGATATACAATAAATACATCAAAGTGAGCCCCGCACGGTTAGGATAAGGGTAACAGCTAATCCGCTCCCCGATTCTGTGAATGATCAAGCACACATGTTGAAATCAATCTGATAGGCCACACATAATCTAACAGTTTGTAATAAGTGGGGCCCACCGTTTGATGATTTAAAGCTCTTTAATCAACAGATTCCTAATTGGCCCATCTATGTATTGATTGTGTGCAACTACTCAACCGTCATATTAGTTGACAATCATTGCAAGGGTTAGGATCTTCCAATCTTGGATATTTCTGGGCCATCTACTATCAACGGTGATGATTATCAGATACAAAGGTTTGCATCAGTATTCGATCGATGGACCCCACATATAGGAAATCGTGTGGATGGAAAGATTACCTGTACGGACACGCCCATCATCTTCCACCTCCATTCTGGCAAGATGGACACTCCAAATGCTCCTACTCTCTCTCTCTCTTGTATGAAATGCGAGGGCGGTTGTAGTGTTCAAAAAGCTTGATGATGATTACCAGTCGTTCGTTGTGGCCAAGCTGGCCACTATCTTTTGAAAATACACACGGGAGTTATTTGATACTCTGGCAGAATCTTGTGGTTCATACACATGACACTCATGAATTTGTGACGGTAGGATACACCTAGTGCATACATACAACCGTCCAAACCGAGTGACCCACCATAGACATATCACAAACCACATGTCGGATTATTTGAAGTTAACCCCACCTCTTATTTGTAATTATTTGTTTGTTGAATCTGGGCCATTGACTATTTTTCACTTAACAGTCACTCTGAAGCTCAACAATCATAGGACCAAGACACTACTTCTTCAACTTAAGTTTCGACCATTGATCAATCTAAAGTATGGCCCACTATTTGGACAGTTTACTATGAGTGATACGTATGCATGTGTATGATCACGTAAGCATGTACTATATACCACCATACTCTGCTACAGTATCAAAAGGTTAGCAGGGGGTTTTTCGTGAGTGCATAAAGGAGATCAACTTTCAAAAGAGGGAGGATTGGACAACCGAAGCACGTGACTGAGTAAATATACAGAGCAATGCATGATGGATCCATTCCGAAGGGAATCGGATTGCGTGGTGTACCACACCACCAAGGTGGTGTGTTACGGTTACCAAGTTATGTGGGCCCCACTATGATGTATCTGTTATATTCATACCATCCATCCATTTTTTGAGATCATTTTAGAGCATGTGTCCAAAACTGAGGCCGATCCAAAGCCTAAATGGAACACATTATAGAAAGCAGTGGGGATTGAATGCCTATCATTGATAACTTCCCTGGGCACAAGTTTTGAATTAAGCTGATATTTGTGTTTTCCCCTGTATCTAGGTCTGCATGATCTTATGAACAGGTTGGAGCAATTAAACATCACTGTAGCTTTAGTAGGGTTTCAACGGAGGGCATTATTGTCCTCATTGCTTCCTGTGGTGTGATCCACTTGAGCTTGGTATGCTTCATTTTTTGGGACATTCCCTAAAATAATCTTGCAAAATGGATGGATGGTGTGGATATAACACAGATAATAGTGAGGCACACAAAACTTGGTGACGTCAACACACCATGACTGGGCTGTGGCACCACCACGCAATCCGCTCCAAGCCGCTTACCTTGTTCCGGTGCAACTCCCATATAGGAGGAGGGGATTAGTTGGGACCCCGGATCCACCCAGGTGGATGGGAACCTTGACTATAGGCCCACTGTGATGTATGTGTAACACTCCATTTATTTTTTTTCAATGGTGGGTTTCACTGTTTCCTTTTGATGTGGTCCACTTGATCTTTGGATCAACCTCGTTTTTATGCCCATGCCCTAACTTTGATGGGCAAAATGGATCGACGGATTGGATTTGTCACGGCATCTCTGTAGGCCCGCTGCGTGTTTTTTTTTTTTTTTTTTTTTTTTTTTAAAGAAGAATAGAAAAGAAATCCAGTAACGTGCGGATCGCACGTCACTCCACTCGTAACCTCCGACCCGTCCCTGCTCCACACCGCCCACCAAGAGGGGACCCACCTTATTAATCTGAGCCGTCCAACCGATTCAAAATTTAGAAAAAGAGATCTTGTTGGCCAAAATCTCTTCCCCATTTGCAACTATGTGGCCCACCTCGGACTGTTGATCAAACTCATTCTTGAGATATTGCCTCACTCGATCTGAAAAGCCTAATGAATATTGTAGATTTCTCCTCGGACCCTTTTTCCATCCAGCTGCTCCGGCTCTCACTATGTTGTCTATTAGCAGTTTCAAGAGTCAAATGGGCATCATGAATTATTCTCATTGAGATCAGAATTTCCATTAGATTCTACCAACCACAACAAGCAAGTGGTCATCCCTAATTGAGAATTTTATAAATTCTATCACATGTAAGTCTAATTGCTGGATTATTCTTAACTAAATTCAAAATGGTAATTCATACAATGCCTTGCTATTTCATTGTATGTGATGAACTTTTTAGTTTTGAATCTAATTGATGGTACTGTAAGTGTGGATGATGGATCTATTATTCCATTGGCATGTACATGTGTAAATATCAATTTTAAATTTTACTTACATTGCTAATCCCTAATTCAAATCGTTATTATTTGTGTTTAGAGAATTTGATATGGAATTCTAGTTTAACTAGGGATGTTGTTGAGATCTTTATGTTGTGAATGTATATTTTTATACCTTGAATCTATAAAATTAACCCTGTGAACCCTAGCACACTAATTGTATGCTTTTGAAATTTTTGTTAATCTTCCTATTATATGCAAGGTGTAATTATCAATTTTGTTGTTAATCTTTCAAGTATAATAGTGTAAATTTGTTTGGTTAAATTATTAAGTCAGTTCATACTATTCATACATATATCTTTCATTGTCATTTAGTATGTTCTTATGAATATTGGGAAAATGAAAAATGGTTTAGTATATTGTTGTGGGTGCTCTACCCGGTGTCATTTCTGAAAAGATTCGCACGATATGGGTGCTCTGCCCAGGGTCATTCTCGAAAGTATTAGTACGGGTGCTCTACCCTGGGTAATTCTTTAAAAGATATGCACATACGAGTGCTCTGCCATGGATTTTGTTCCTAAAAGTTTTATATTGGTGCTCTGCCGAGGATCGTACCTTAAAATGATCAACACCGATGCTCTGTCATGGGTCATGCCCTAAAAGAATCAACACACATAAGTGTTTCATTCAATTTTATTTTATTTTTTTCATTTAAGAAAGAGTTGTTAGATCAAATTTCGTATCACATGTTCATAAGTGTCAAATTGTTAAGTAAGACTTTAATTTTGGTATGTGTATTATTTCATGAGCTACAACGAGCTTTACATTTGGTAGTATTGTGAAACTTTCAACTCAGGATTGATGTTACCCTATGAGCCACCTCACTCACACCCTCTTAAACAATTTTGCAGGTACATGATATGATCTCTAAGAGCAAGCTAGACAATGTAGCATCTCCCTTTTGTATTTGTTGTTATGATAACTTGATTATTAAATTTCAATGTAATGGAAAGCATTAATAGAAGTGTGGAATGAATTGATGAACATTTATGTAATAAGAAATTCATATTTTATTTTTCTTTAGTTGCTTTAGTAACTTTGAAAAATGTATTAAAATAATGTGGGTTGCTATGCATATTTTGTTAAATATAACTTACATCTTGAAATTCGAGTTCGTGTCTGGCCAACTCGAGTACTGAATCTCGGATCGTGATAGTGACTACATCCATGTATGGATGTACATCTGTATTAAAAGCTCATTTTAAGTTATAATATGAAAAATGTAGTAGTTCCAAATCCCAAATGGACTATGGTACAAGAATCAGTGGTGATTGACCATTAAGAACTTCTTGTGGGCCACAAAAGCTTTGGATCAAGATGTTAGCTGTGGCCTCTTCATCTAGGTGTTTGTGAACTTACCAACATGTTGGATGGAAAATAAACATTCCGGTTGAATCCATGAAGGTTTTTTAAGGGTGGGGATTCAATCATGACTGTTTCCCTAGTGTGGTCCACCTAAGATTTCTGTCAGCTTCACTTTTGGGATCATGCACTGAAATGAGCTTTCAAAATAGTTGGACGGTGTGGATTTGAGGAACATACATCAGTGGGAGCCCCACAGTCAGGGTTCCCACCTACCTCAGTGAAACCGGGGTCTCACCAAACCCGTTCCCCTCTCATGTGAGGCCTGCGTGGCCGCACGGCCGTTCGATAAAGGGATCCGGACTTGTGTATTGAGTAACTCAGTACGCCTGGGCATTCTGAGTTGATGTGGCATGTGACTATTGGGTGTTAGATTTGGGCTAGACCATGATGTATGTGTCTCATCCACACCGTCCATCCATTTTTCCAGCTTATCTAAGGGCATGATCCTAAATTTGAAGAATATCCATAGCGCAAGTGGACCTCACCACAAGAAACAGTGGGGATAATGACATCCGCCACCGTTGAAACCTTCCTAAGGCCATTGTGATGTTTATTTGTAAATCAACCAGTTCGTGAGGCCACGCAGACATGGATGAAGGGAAAACACAAGTATCAGCTTGATGATGATTACCAGTCGTTTGTAGTGGCCAGCAAGCCAAGCTGGCCACTAGCTGGCCACTATCTTTTAAAAATCCTACGGGAGTTACAAGATACTCTGGCAGAATCTTTGGTTCATACGCATGCATCATGAATTTGTGACCGTTGATTTGGACGGTTTACTATGAGTGATACGTATGCATGTGTGATCGCGTGAGCATGTACTATATACCACCATACTCTGCTACAGTATCAAAAGGTTAGTGGGGGGTTTTCCGGACGCGGATTTTCTGCGAAAGCCTTTCGCAGGAAGTTCCTGCGCAAGGATTCTGGATGGGGCACACTGTGATGTTTGTTAAAAATCCAACCCGTTCATCCGATTTTTGAGCTCATTTTAGGACATGCGACAGAAAATGATTAGGATCCAAAACTCACGTGGGCCACAGTAGATGAAACACTGGGGAAAGGAATTCCTACCGTTGAAACCTTCTCAGGATCTACCTTGATGTTTATATTTCATCCAAACTGTTTATAAGGTCATTTTCACTGAGATGAAGTGAAAAATCCAAGAAATTAAACTGATACAAAAGTTTTGTGGCCATATGAATGTTTCAACGCTGGTCACTAAATCTCCACTGTTTCCTCTCGTGTGGCCCACTTGAGTTTTTGATCCTCCTCATTTTTGGTGGCATGTCCTAAAATGAACTCTAAAGATGGATGGACGGAGTGACTTTCTCATAAACATCACAGTGGGCCCCACATAGAATCTTGCGCAGGAACTTCCTGCGAAAGGCTTTCGCAGGAAATCAGCGTCCGGGTTTTCCTGCAAGGATATCAACTTTTAAAAGAGGGAGGATTGGACAACCGAAGCACGTGACTGAGTAAATATACAGAGCAATGCATGGTTGGACGCGGATTGCGTCCTACCCCCGCCCGGACAGTAATCCGTCCGGGCAGGGCTCTGTGGGGCCACCGTGATGTAAGTGTTACATCCAGGCCGTTAATATTTTTTCTCAGTTCACTTTAGGGTATGAACCAAAACCGAGCAAGGTATAGTGCTTAAGTGGACCACAAAGTGAGGATTTAATGTCCACCATTAAAAACCTCTTGGGAGCTGGACAAGTTTCGGATCAAGCTAATATTTGTTTTTTCACTTCATCCACGTCTACATGACTTTATTAATAGGTTGGATGATAAAAAACAGTCACGGTGGCCCTTAGAAAGGTTTCAAGGGTGGGTGTCATTATCACCACTGCTTCCTCCGGTGTGGTCCACTGGAGCTGTGGACCTGCATAAATTTTATAGAAATTCCTTAAAATAATCTGATAAAAGATATTAACGGCTTGGATAAAACACTTACATCATGGTGGGCCCCACAGAGCTCTGCCCGGACGGATTACCATCCGGGCAGGGGTAGGACGCAATCCGCGTCCTGCATGGTTGGGATCCATTCCGAAGGGAAGCGGATTGCGTGGTGTACCACACAACACCCGGGTGGTGTGTTACGGTTACCAAGTTAGGTGGGCCCCACTATGATGTATCTGTTATATCCATACCATCCATCCATTTTTCAAGATTATTTTAGAGCATGTATCCAAAAATGAGGCAGACACAAGGCCTAAGTGGAACACATTATAGAAAGCATTGGGGATTGAATGCCTATCATTGAAAACTTCTCAGTGCACAAGTTTCGAATTAGGCAGATATTTGTGTTTTCCCTTCATGTAGGTCCGTGTGTTCTTATGAACAGTTGGAGCAATTAAAATGATCTTGCAAAATGGATGGACGGTGTGGATATAAGACAAATAATAGTGCGGCGCACTAAACTTAGGGACGTCAACACACCATGACTCGGTGGTGTGTGGCACACCACGCAGTTCGCTCCAAGCCGCTTACTTTTTTCTTCGTTTTTTTTTTTCGGAGTGTTAGCTTGTTAGTACACACATTCCATGTTAGCCACCCCGCTAGGGATCGATACCAAGCTGCTTACCTTATTCTGGTGCAACTCCCATGTCGGAGGGCATTAGCTGGGACCCCGGATCCACTGAAGTGGGTGGGAACCTTGACTATAGGCCCACTGTGATGTATGTGTAACACCCTTTTTTTTTATTTTAACGGTGGGTTTCACTGTTTCCTTTGACGCGGTCCACTTGAGCTTTGGATCAACCTCATTTTTAAGCCAATGCCCTAACTTTGACAGGTAAAATTGATGAACAGATTGGATTTGTCACGGCATCTCTGTAGACCCACTGCGTTTTTGTTTTTTTTTGTATTTTTGTAAAAAGAAAAGTAATCCAGTGACGTGCGATCAGCACGTCACTCCACTCCACTCGTGACGCCACTCGTATCCTCAACCTGCCCCTGCTCGACGCCGCCACCAAAAGGGGACCCACCTTATTAATCTGAGCCGTCCAGCCGATTCGAAAATTAGAAAAAGAAATCTTGTTGGCCAAAATCTCTTCCCCGTTTGCAATCTATGTGGTCCACCTCGGAGTGTTAATCAAACTCATTCTTGAGATATTGCCTCACTCGATCTGAAAAGCCTAATGAATGTTGTAGATTTCTCCTCAGACCCTTTTTCCATCCAGCTGCTCTGGCTCTCGCTATGTTGCCTATTAGCAGTTTCAAGACAAATGGGCATCACGAATTATTCTCATTGAGATCATAATTTCCATTAGATTCTGCCAACCACAACAAGCAGGTGATCATCCCTAATTGAGAATTTTATAAATTCTATCATATGTAAGTTCAAATGCTGTATTATTCTTAACTAATTCAAAATGGTAATTCACACAATGCATTGCTTTTTCATTGTATGTTATGAACTTTCTAGTTTTGAATCTAATTGATGGTACCGTAAGTGTGGATGATGGATCTATTATTCCATTGGCTACTGTACATGTACATGTGTAAATGTCAATTTTAAATTTTACTTACATTGCTAATTCCTAATTCAAATCGTTGTTATTTGTGTTTAGAAAATTTGATATGGAATTCTAGAATAACTAGGGATATTGCTAAGATATTTATGTCGTGGTTGTACATTTTTATACCTTGAATCTATAGATTTAACCCTGTGAACCCTAACACACCAATTGTATGCTTTTGAATATTTTGTTAATGTTCCTATTATATGCAAGGTATAATTATCAATTTTGTCGTTAATCTTTCAAGTGTAATAGTGTGAATTTGATTGCTAAATTATCAAGTCAAATCATACTATGCATACATACATACATATATATATATATATATATATATATATATATATATATATCTTTCATTGTCCATTAGTGTAATACCCGGTTCTTTTAAAACGGTGGGTTAACCGTTAACCCACCGTTACATATGATGTGGCCCACATGAGTTTTGGATGGCCCTCATTTTTGGGCTCAGGCCCTAACTCTGATGGGCAAAATGAATGAGCGGTGTGGATCTATCACATGATGCCTGTGGGGCCCATTCTCAAAAATAAATAAATACTAAAAAAAAAATCAAACCACAAAGTGACGTGCGTCACATGAAACAGACTCTCTCCACGATTCTCTCTCTCTCTCCACGACTCTCTCTCTCTCTCTCTCCCACTTCTCCACAACTGTTGCGGATGGGAACCCATTCACCATGATTTCCATCATCATGGTGGGACCCATTCCTCAATCTAAACCGTCCATTAGACTCAGAACCCATCAAATCACCTACCATTATTTTATACCCCATTTCTCATGCTACATATAGAAAATCAAAAAAAAAAAAAAATCACAAAAAAAAGAAAGATTTTGAGAAGAAAAGAGAGATCAGGAAAAGGGAGTACGTAAGGGTTCAACATCGAGTTCAAAGTGGATTAATCCAAGTTCGTGCACGTCGAAATCAGCATCTCTTCAGATTATTTCCTCCCATCACACTATTTTCCATATCAGGTAGGTGATCATTCCTCCATTGAAAAATTCATATATATTGCTTTATATAATCTAGACATTGAAATATTCATAAATAATTTCCTATTGAAAGAAATTTTTTTTATTTGACTACTGTACAAATGTAATTATTATTATTATTATTATTATTATTATTATTATGTATTGCTTTATTATTTGCATTTGATATTATTTGTTAGTGATGATGAATATTTATTATGTATTGTTATTATTATTATTATTATGTATTGCTTTATTATTTGCATTTGATATTATTTGTTAGTGATGATGAATATTTATTATGTGAACTATTATTTTTTTTATTTTTACGGGTGCTATGCCCTAAAAGGATCACCGTATTATCTGTTATAGGCACTCTGATATTAATTGTTACAATGTTCCTTGTAAGTTAGATTCATCGTATGTGAGTAATTATTTTTTTTGTACAATGATTCTCACGGGTGCTCTGCCCAGGGTCATTCCTGAAATGATCAGCACGACACGGTGCTCTGCCCAGGGTCATTCCCAAAAGGATCAGCACGGGTGCTCTGCCCTGGGTGATTCCCTAAAAGGATCAGTACGCACAGGTGCACTGCCCTGGGCTTTTGTCCCTAAAAGGTCATACCGGTGCTCTGTCGAGGGTCATACCCTAAAAGGATTAACACCGGTGCTCTGCCGTGGGTCATCCCCTAAAAGGATCAGCACACATGAATGTTTTGTCCACTCCAAATCTTAGTATTTTTTTATTTTGAAAAGCTATGTTAAATAATTCATTTATTTCATGTTCATGAATGTCAAATTATTAACTATGATTTTACATCCAATGTTCACTTTATTTTGATTAAAATGTCGAGATTAAATTTGGTAATATTTGTGAGTTTTTCAACTCGGGATTGATGTGATCCTATTGAGTTGTCAACTCATTATGTTTTAACCGTTTCAGGTTACGAATATTTTGAAGATGCAGGATATTACTATTAGCAGTGGAACATGGAATGTGGTTGGATGCACGTGGCATGTTATTCTACATTGAATAAATTTTATTTTATTTTAGAACTATGAATGTAGTAATGTTGAACTTGATTTTCTTACTTCAAGTTAAATTAAATAATTATGTATTGTGTAATAACAAATTTTGTAATTAATGATCTTAGCATGTGTTTGGATTTTAAATATTGGGTTATGGTGGAAGAAAATGAAATGCATATGAAATTGTCATTCTTTATCTTTTATTTTTATTTTTATTTATTTAGGTCACGGGTCTGGAATTCGGGTCCTGGACACCCTATTCGGGTACCCAAATTTTGGAGCGTGACAAAGTTGGTATCAGAGCCAAGTTGATCTTAAACAATGGACCTAGAATAGAGATTTAGCTCTAAGTCTTCCTATGTGGCCTTAACTAGGAGGTGGGAAATTTAGAATACCTATGTAGGACATTTTCATCTATTGTAATATAACACTTAGATCTCATTTAGGCTGTATATTAACATACGAAATCAAATCTGGACATTAGAAATTTTTTGAGAATTTTTCTAACTATTTATTGAGTTGGACAGCAATAATTCATATAAAATGTGTAACTTTGAAAAATCATAACTATTTAAGTAAAACTCCGATTGAGATGATTCAAAAACTCAATTAAAGCTTAATCAGTATAATTTTATAGAAAAATAGGTAAAAATTAAAAATACTGACCCTTCATATATGTATTTGAAGTTAAGAAAAACCTGTCTAGAAATCGTTCAAATCTGGACAGCGTGTACTCTCTGAATTTTTAAAAATTTTACAGGATTCAAAATATTATAAAATTTCACAGGGGTACAGTATACTTATAGATATATCTATATAAAAATTTTTAGGTTAAAATAATGTCTACAAATATCAAAAATATCAAATAGAATAGCACCCTTATGACCAGAAATTTCTGCACATAATTCTAAACTACATTTTAGTTTAACTTCTCTTAGATCTTCATGTATGCCTACATTGAACCGTCTAATTTCTTATAATCTTAAAATTATTCAGTAAAATTCATAATTCCCTTTATTTATCCTAGGCTATGACGGATCAAAGAATGAACCTCGGGGCCGCATCGGAGACTCAAGTATCCGATGCGCCTGTGCAAGGAACAATTATTGACAAGATCCTCCAGCGATGGAAGGGTTTGCCTCATTTATGGGAACACAAGTACTTATAAGTCAATCTCAGGAGCAGACTCAAGCGACGCTTGTAGCCCCTGAAGGGACGGGGTCCTTATTGGAAAAATTTAAGAGGCAGAGACCGCCTACGTTTAAAGGTGGGCCTGACCCAAGTGAAGCTGAAGGTTGGAAAAGGCAGATGGAGAAAATTTTCACAGCTATGAGATGTAATGAGCAACAAAAGGCTGAATTAGCAATATATATGTTGGAAGGAGAAGCCGATCATTGGTGGGAATCTACGACTAAGGAGAACCCGGGCATAAAAAGGTGGACATGGGACCAATTCTGTACAATATTTGAAAATAAATACTTTCCAGCTTATGTGCGTGCTCAAAAGGTTACAGAATTCATGAAATTAGAACAAGGAGATATGACGGTGCATCAATATGAAGCAAAGTTTACGGGGTTGGCACGATTCGCGACATTTCTCATACCGGATGAGCTTCGTAAAGGGCAGAAGTTTGTTGAAGGACTAAAACCTTCTATCCGTACTCGACTGGCGCCATTTCTTATTAAAACGTATGCGTATAGTAGAGGATGGAACGCCACGCATAAGAATAGAAAAGGATTTTGATGAGCATTGGAAGAATCGCGAGCCGAGGAAGGACATGAGGTGTGGAGCTAGGACCACGCCCCATTTATCTCCCACACAACATAAATCAACTAAGCGACAGAAGATGATGCCAACATTAGTACCCAGTCATGCCACTATGCAATTTTCAACGCAATTCACTGGGACTTGCCATAACTGCGAAAAGGTGGGCCATCCTGCCCGCCATTGTCTTCTACCACCTCGTCACCAATATCCAAGGAATCAAGGACCGCCACGATCGTTTTACAGGCCGCCTCTTCATTATGCACCGTCTACATCATATCAACGACCTCCGCCGCCGCCTTCTCAGATGATTCATCCAGCTGCGAGACCAAGACAACCTTATCCTCAGAGGCCTGCACATCCTACATCCACGATCCCAGCCGCCTGGACCCCCTCAAGCTTATCCGAGACCACCTCAACAATGGCAACAATAGGTCAAGCCTCCCCAATATCAGCAACTGAGGCCAGAAAGTCAGGCGCCCCGACCTCAAGCTCAAGGCAGTGTTTACGCTCTATCTTCATTCACAAATAATTCAGCCCAACTTCAGGAGTATGAGGATCCAAACCGAAGCTATGATGATCCAACGCCACCTCAAGATGATGCTGCACAGATGTATGAGACTACTGTTTCTGCTTATGAGGACCCAGCACAACCTGCGGATATCACTCCTCAACATGGTGTTGAAGCTACTAATGATGTGGTGGAAGGTACTATCTTGGCTTACACCTCTCTTGCCAGAGCATTATTCGATTCAGGAGCTACACATTCATTTATATCTTATTTCTTCGTATGCTCACTTGGTATATCACCCGTACGATTAGATAAGAAAATTATCGTAGCAACCCCTCTCGGTAAGTCCATGAATTTAGAGCAAATATGTGAAGAATGTCCCATCATAATTGAAAATGAAATACTGCCAGCAAATCTCATTATTATGCCTATGAGGGAATATGATGTTATCTTAGGAATGGATTGGTTGTCCCAGTATCGTGCCAAGATAGATTGTTTCAGGAAGACAATTACGTTGAACATAGAAGGACGATCTCCACTGAAATTTTGTGGGACACGAAGAAGGAAAGCACCGATTGGTTTGTCGACTATTGTGGGAATCGAGCAATCAGAAGAAGGGATTAAACAAATACCTGTGGTAAGGGAGTTTCCAGAAGTTTTTCAGGATATTCCAAAGTTACCTCCAAAGAGAGATGTGGACTTCGGTATCGATCTAACGCCCGGAACTGCACCCATCTCTAGAGCACCTTATCGCATGGCCCCTGTAGAATTAAAAGAATTAAAAGATCAGATCCAACAGTTGCTAGATCAGGGTTTCATTAGACCCAGTACGTCGCCATGGGGAGCACCGGTCTTATTTGTAAGGAAGAAGGATGGAACTATGAGATTATGTATCGATTATCGTCAGTTGAATAAAGTGACAATCAAGAACAAATATCCTCTTCCTAGGATTGAGGATTTATTTGATCAGCTTAAGGGAGCGAGGTTCTTTTCTAAAATAGATTTAAGGTCAGGTTACCATCAGTTGAGAATAAAGGATGAAGACGTGCACAAGACGGCTTTTAGGACTCGTTACGGGCACTACGAGTTCTTGGTAATGCCATTTGGATTGACAAATGCTCCAGCGGTATTTATGGATCTTATGAACAAACCTTATTTAGATCGATTCGTTATTGTATTCATCGATGATATTCTTATATACTCCAAGACTCATGAGGAGCATGAGGAACTCAGGACCGCTCTGCAGACGTTAAAAGATAATCAATTGTATGCCAAGTTATCAAAATGTGACTTCTGGAAGCATGAAGTAAAATTTTTGGGGCATGTGGTGTCAGAGAAAGGGATATCTGTGGACCCAGCTAAAATTGAAGCAATATTAGAATGGGAGCAGCCCTCGAATGTGTCTGAAGTGCGAAGTTTTCTAGGCCTTGCTGGTTACTATCGAAGATTTATAGAAGGATTTTCTAATATATCAAGACCCCTAATTAATCTAACTAAGAAGAATACGAACTTTAAGTGGGATCAAGATTGCGAGCAGGCATTTACCGAACTGAAGAAGCGGTTGACATCAGCCCCAGTTCTGGCATTACCGTCCGAAGGAGAAAGATTCATCGTTTATACCGATGCGTCATATCAGGGGTTAGGATGTGTTCTTATGCAAGGAGGCAAAGCTATCGCATTCGCATCTCGACAGTTAAAGACTCACGAGCGAAATTACCCGACGCATGATCTGGAGTTAGCAGCAGTGGTTTTTGCTTTGAAAATTTGGAGGCACTACCTATATGGGGAACAATTCGACTTATATTCAGACCATAAGAGTTTAAAGTATCTCTTTAATCAGAATGAATTGAATATACGTCAGAGAAGATTGATGGAATTTTTGAAAGACTACCATTTCGATATTTCATATCACCCGGGAAAAGCAAATGTTGTGGCCGATGCCCTAAGCAGAAAGACACGGAGACTTGTGGCCAGCTTAATGATCAAAGAGTGGGAGATGCTAAATGTCATCAAGGATTTCGATCTGCAGCTCCAGCTTGAAGAACCTCAGGCGTATCTAAGTAACCTAGTAGCACAGTCTGCCCTGGTGTGTAATTTTATTTTTATTTTCTTAAGTTTAATAGCTAAGTTTAACTTATTTGAGATTAGATCATGATAAACTTTTCTCTTAGATTCGGCGTATTCTAGAAGCCCGGAAAGGAAGACGTTTGGCTACAAGAAAAAGGAGCGGAAGGAATGGGGAAGGAGAATGCAGAATGGCTTAATTGGCACTGATGAAGGGATTAGGTTTCGTGGAAGGCTATGTGTTCCAAACGAACCCGACTTAAAGCAAGAGATTTTGGACGAGGCCCATAGATCAAGATTCACTATCCATCCAGGGAGACCAAAATGTACCACGATGTTAAGCGCCAATATCTTGGTGGAACAATATGAAGCGGGAAATCGCCGAGTACGTATCTAAATGTGCGACATGTCAACAAGTGAAAGGACCATCGAAGACCACCAGACTCTTACAGCCGTTACCGGTCCCCAAGTGGAAATGGGAGCATATATCCATGGATTTCTTAGTTGGATTTCCGAAGACAGGTCGACACCATGACACTATATGGGTGATCGTGGACAGATTAACCAAATTCGCACACTTCATCCCGATTAAGATTTCTACATCTGCAGTGGAGTTGAGTAAAATTTATATTAAAGAAATCGTCCGACTTCATGGTACTCCAGTATCCATCATCTCCGACTGAGATCCTAGGTTTAAATCACGGTTTTGGGCAAGTCTACAAGAAATTTTGGGAACTACTCTCGATTTCAGCATAGCATTTCACCCACAGACCGATGGGCAAACAGAAAGAACAAACCAGATTTTAGAAGATATGTTACGCAGTTGCATTCTCGACTTCAAGGGCAATTGGGACGATCATCTGTCGCTGGTGGAATTCGCATATAATAATAGTTATCAATCCAGCATTGGTATGGCACCATTCGAAGCTTTATACGGAAGACCCTGCAGATCACCAAGTTGTTGGACCGAAGTAGGAGAAAGGACATTGTTGGGACCAGAACTTATTCAAGAGACCTCCAAGAAGATTGACATCATTAGGGAACATATCCGCGCCGCCCAGAGTCGCCAAAAGAGCTATGCAGATAATCGACGCAGAGACTTAGAGTTTTGTGTGGGAGATCATGTGTTTATAAAAGTTTCTCCAATGAAAGGAGTTATGCGTTTTGGAAAGAAAGGGAAGCTCGTGCCACGTTTTATCGGACCCTTCGAGATCTTACAAAGAGTAGAAGCTGTAGCATATAAGTTGGCCCTACCGCCTCAGTTATCCAATATCCACAATGTATTTCATGTCTCCATGCTTCAAAAATACAAGCCGGACGATTCTCATGTCATCGAATGGGAGCCGCTAGAGATTCAAGAAAATGTCACATATGAAGAGCAACCTGTGCGCATTCTCGATCGTAAGGAGCAAGTACTTCGGACGAAGGTTATACCACTTGTGAAGGTACAGTGGAGTCATCACAGCGAGGAAGAAGCATCGTGGGAGCGAGAGCAAGAAATTCGAGAAAAGTATCCTAACCTGTTTTAGGTATGTAAATTTCGAGGACGAAATTTTGTTAAGGTGGGTAGAATGTAATACCCGGTTCTTTTAAAACGGTGGGTTAACCGTTAACCCACCGTTACATATGATGTAGCCCACATGAGTTTTGGATGGCCCTCATTTTTGGGCTTAGGCCCTAACTCTGATGGGCAAAATGAATGAGCGGTGTGGATCTATCACATGATGCCTGTGGGGCCCATTCTCAAAAATAAATAAATAAAAAAAAATCAAACCACAAAGTGACGTGCTGACGCACGTCACCCCATGAAACAGACTCTCTCCACGATTCTCTCTCTCTCTCCACGACTCTCTCTCTCTCTCTCCCACTTCTCCACAACTGTTGCGGATGGGAACCCATTCACCATGATTTCCATCATCATGGTGGGACCCATTCCTCAATCTAAACTGTCCATTAGACTCAGAACCCATCAAATCACCTACCATTATTTTATACCCCATTTCTCATGCTACATATAGAAAATCAAAAAAAAAAAAAAAATCACAAAAAAAAGAAAGATTTTGAGAAGAAAAGAGAGATCAGGAAAAGGGAGTACGTAAGGGTTCAACATCGAGTTCAAAGTGGATTAATCCAAGTTCGTGCACGTCGAAATCAGCATCTCTTCAGATTATTTCCTCCCATCACACTATTTTCCATATCAGGTAGGTGATCATTCCTCCATTGAAAAATTCATATATATTGTTTTATATAATCTAGACATTGAAATATTCATAAATAATTTCCTATTGAAAGAAATTTTTTTTATTTGACTACTGTACAAATGCAATTATTATTATTATTATTATTATGTATTGCTTTATTATTTGCATTTGATATTATTTGTTAGTGATGATGAATATTTATTATGTATTGCTATTATTATTATTATTATGTATTGCTTTATTATTTGCATTTGATATTATTTATTAGTGATGATGAATATTTATTATGTGAACTATTATTTTTTTTATTTTTACGGGTGCTATGCCCTAAAAGGATCACCGTATTATCTGTTATAGGCACTCTGATATTAATTGTTACAATGTTCCTTGTAAGTTAGATGCATCGTATGTGAGTAATTATTTTTTTTGTACAATGATTCTCACGGGTGCTCGCCTGTGGTCATTCCGAAATGATCAAGACGACACGGTGTTTCGCCTGTGGTCATTCCCTAAAAGGATCAAGACGGGTGCTCTGCTCCCACAGGTGATTCCCTAAAAGGATCAGTACGCACAGGTGCACTGCCCTGGGCTTTTGTCCCTAAAAGGTCATACCGGTGCTCTGCCGAGGGTCATACCCTAAAAGGATTAACACCGGTGCTCTGCCGTGGGTCATCCCCTAAGAGGATCAGCACACATGAATGTTTTGTCCACTCCAAATCTTAGTATTTTTTTATTTTGAAAAGCTATGTTAAATAATTCATTTATTTCATGTTCATGAATGTCAAATTATTAACTATGATTTTACATCCAATGTTCACTTTATTTTGATTAAAATGTCGAGATTAAATTTGGTAATATTTGTGAGTTTTTCAACTCGGGATTGATGTGATCCTATTGAGTTGTCAACTCATTATGTTTTAACCGTTTCAGGTTACGAATATTTTGAAGATGCAGGATATTACTATTAGCAGTGGAACATGGAATGTGGTTGGATGCACGTGGCATGTTATTCTACATTGAATAAATTTTATTTTATTTTAGAACTATGAATGTAGTAATGTTGAACTTGATTTTCTTACTTCAAGTTAAATTAAATAATTATGTATTGTGTAATAACAAATTTTGTAATTAATGATCTTAGCATGTGTTTGGATTTTAAATATTGGGCTATGGTGGAAGAAAATGAAATGCATATGAAATTGTCATTCTTTATCTTTTATTTTTATTTTTATTTATTTAGGTCACGGGTCTGGAATTCGGGTCCTGGACACCCTATTCGGGTACCCGAATTTTGGGGCGTGACAATTAGTATGTTCTTATGAATATTAGGGAAATGAAAAATGGTTCAGTATATTGTTGTGAGTGCTCTGCCCAGTGTCATTCCTAAAAGGATTGGCAATGGGTGGGTCATTTCTGAAAGAATTAGCACAGGTGTTCTGCCCTGAGTAATTCCTTAAAAGATATGCACACATGGATGCTCTGCCATGAACTTTTGATCTTAAAAGCTTTATATTAATGCTCTGCCGAGGATCATACCTTGAAAGGATCAACACCGGTGCTCTATCATGGGACATACCCTAAAAGGATCAATACACACGAGTGTTTCATCCAGTTTTATTTTATTTTTTCATTTATGAAAGAATTGTTAGATCAAATTTCATATCGCATGTTCATAAATGTCAAATTGTTAAGTAAGACATTAATTTTGATATGTGTATTATTTCATGAGATACAACGAGCTTTACATTTGGTAGTATTGTGAAACTGTCAACTCAAGATCGATGTTACCCTACGAGCTGCTGCAATCATGCCCTCTTAAACAATTTTGCAAGTACATGATATGATCTTGAAGAGCAAGCTAGACACTGTAGCATCTCCCTTTTGTATTTGTTGTTAGGATAACTTGATTATTAAATTTCAATGTAATGGAAAGCATTAATGGAAGTGTGGAATGAATGGATGAACATTTATGTAATAAGAAATTCATTTTTTATTTCCCTTTAGTTGCTTTGGTAACTTAAAAATTGTATAGAAATGATGTGGGTTGTAATGTATATTTGTGTTAAATATAACTTACATTCTTGAAATTCAGCGTGACAGTATGTGACCACATCCATGTTGTCCATCTGTATCAAAAGCTTATTTTAGGTTATAATCCAAAAAATGAAGCAGTTCCAAATCACAAATGGACTATGGTACAAGAAACAGAGGTGATTGACCATTAAAAACTTCTTGTGGGCTACAAAAGCTCTGGATCAAGATGTTATTGTGGTCTCTTCATCTAGGTGTTTGTGACCTTACCAACAAGTTGGATGGAAAATAAACATTCCAGTTGAATCCATGAAGGTTTTTTAATGGTGGGGATTCAATCGCAACTATTTCCCTGGTGTGGTCCACCTAAGATTTATGTCAGCTTCACTTTTGGGGACAGTGGATTTAAGAAACATACATCATTGTGAGCCCCACCGTCAGGGGTCCCACCCACCTTGGTGAATCCAAGGGTCTCACCTAATCCGCTCCCCTCCCATGTGAGGCCTGCGTGGCCGCACGGCCGTTCAATAAAGGGATCCGGACTTGTGTAAACTCAGTACGCCTAGGCATTCTGTGTTGATATGGCATGTGGCTATCGGGTGTTAGATTTGGGCTAGACCATGATGTATGTGTCTTATCCACATCGTCCATCCATTTTCCAGCTTATTTTAGGGTATGATCCTAAAATTGAAGAATATCCAAAGCTCAAGTGGACCTCACCACAAGAAACAGTGGGAATAATGACATTGACTACCGTTGAAACCTTCCTAAGGCCATTGTGATGGTTATTTGTAAATCAACCCTTTCATAAGGCCACACAGACATGGATGAAGGGAAAACACGAATATCAGCTTGACCCAAAACTTCCGTGGTAGGCATTCGATTCCCACTGTTTCATGTAGTGTGGTCCACTTGAGCTTTTGATAGGGCTCATGCCCCAAAATGAGCTGGAAAAACTGTAAAACACACACATCACAGTGGGCCCACAGAGTTTATCATATTGAGACCGTTGTGCTCCCCCCTTCCATGTTTACAGTACATGGGACATATCCAGGGTGACTATTACAATTAATCCAGTGGGCCACAGCCAAGAAAGGTGCTCATGATTCCGACATTCCTAGCTGT
Organism: Magnolia changhungtana; assembly: GCA_030180095.1. Taxonomy (NCBI): domain Eukaryota; kingdom Viridiplantae; phylum Streptophyta; class Magnoliopsida; order Magnoliales; family Magnoliaceae; genus Magnolia; species Magnolia changhungtana. The sequence goes on from JASAUF010000662.1 coordinate 12,065,210, forward strand.
TTCCTTGGTCCAATTCTGATCTATTCATATTGAACACCCCACTTATTACCACCAATTCACAGGTCTCAGTCATCTCTCTTCCAAATACAGGCTGCCAAAAACAAATTAGTAATTCTGATGACTGAATTGCCAGATTCTGGTGAATTCCGTTTATAGGCTCTCCCAAACATAATTAGTGATTCCAATTCACTTGGATTCAATGGTAATTGCCAATGCATATCAAATACAAGCTTCTAAAGGACTGCTGAATGAAACCGACAGCTGTTATTTTGTCTGGTTATTTCTCATCCACATGCTGGCCCACAAGATTAACGGTCCAGATCCTCATAGCTAAGTTCCACATGTACACTAGCTTACTTGTCAAAAGCCTTCCTCAGGAGAAGAATTTCAACATCACAAGGGCTAATGTGGAGAAAAAATTTGGGGCGGCATAGAAAAATGGGCCACAGGCAAGATCAGAACCATTCATTTAGATCCAATGATAAACGGGAAGGATATCAAAAAAGTCACACATGCCTATTAAATGAAGATAAGAGAAGGAAATAACCATTTTTTTAGAAGAAAGAACTATATTAAGATCATAATACTTGCATCATTCATTGAATTTGGATGCAGCCATTCAATATACCAATGGAACTAACCTATAAGCCGTCTGTGAGCTATTTCATGAACATTGACACAGCAGCATGGATTGGACTACTGCGTACGGGCACAGGCCGGCGACTGAAGGAGTGTGGCCCACTCCATACAGATCTTGGGTCATTAGGGAAAAGGGTCCCGCACATCTGCAAAATCAACGGATTTTCACGAAAGAGAGGATCCTCAAGTATCTTTGTCCGATGACGCTTCTGGGATTCCTGTAAACAACAGAACTACTGTCAACAGAAGATGACACTCATCATGCATACTTGCATGCCTGATATTCATGCGTTGATACATGCCCATGCATGGGCTTCGTTGACCCACATGACATGCAACATGCACACTGCAATTTATAGAAAATGGATGCTCCGAATGCTGGGCACATGTCGGCATGTCAACTTCGGAAGACAGTAACTTCCAAGAGAATATACAATGTAGGATTGAGCATTTGCTGAACTGAATGAACTGTACATGCAGGCCCACCTTTTGGCAATCCAAATTGTCCATATCCCAACGTGGATGGGAGATGGCCCAGAAAACACCCCACTCCCTAACTATCCGATTGATACAATCAATTGTAAACTGTGATTGTCCATCTGCACCAAGTGGTTGGACTCATCTGCAAGTAGAGATATTAGGACATGACCAATCCCATGATCTGGCCCATCAGATCAACCGGCTTAGGTTACTGAAAGGTGGGTCTGCCTGTAACATTGCTGGGTCCACTCCAGATAAAAATGCTTTGATTTCTTTGACTGAGCATCCATAAAACCGCAACTAAGGAATTTGACATGATGAGTTAGCAGTAGTTGAAAATCACGAAAGGTTGTTGATGGAACTTACCGCGTGCTTCTGCTCTGCATCTTCCTCATGGTTAACTACATCTTCCTCCTGCTGCATTGATCCATCATCTTTTTGTTCATCTGGTCGGGCTAAGAGTCCCAATGACTCCACTTCATGTGCCTGAGATTGTCCATTGGAGTCCTCCCCAGTTCTGTCAATAGGTGTAATCTTCTCAGAAGATTCCCCATTACCTTTCTTTGGAATCCCAGTCTCATCTTCTTCGCTCATTTCCTGCTTCTCATGTTGGAGGCTGTCCTCTTGTTTGGGAGCCTCCAACTTGACATCATCCCCTTGTTCTTCAAGGTCATCTTCTGCATCGGGCTCCGGTGAGCAGTCGGAATTATCTAAGGGAGAATTCTCCTGTTATGGATAATAAGGGATGGCAATTAAGGAGCCTTTCCACCAAAATGGAACAAGGTGCCCACATATGGAGTATGCTATTGAAGAAAATGAGATAAGACTATTGAAAATATGCCAGTTTCCTTCGAGATACTCTCTTTGTAGAAATAGTAAACATTCAAATATCATGGTCCAGTTCTGAACACAAGCAAATTTACCAGAAAGAATTTTATATTCTTCGACCAGAGGCAATGCATAATCCCCTCGATTTTCAGCTTGTTTAAGTGGGACCTTGGCTTTCAGCATGTTAGTCTCTACATTGGACTGGCCTAGCAATCCAATATTTAGCAATTTTCCAGTGATAGTAGATTGTGGCTGCACTTCTTTTGTAAGATGTCCTTTCACAAGCCACCAATGGCAGTGCTAGGATTGTTCGATCAAGGGTGTTTCCAGTTTATGGTCAATCCAGTGAGGAACATCAGACTAACAATCTGGATCATTGGAACATGGGTTCCACTTGCACAAAATGAAAACTGGCATGCATATCCATCAGACCAAGGATCATATACTCCTCCCATCTCATCTAGACATGCATGTGCAATCTAATCTAACCAAATATCCTCCTTGCATTTATGCTCAAACAGAAATGATATGAGTTCCGTAACAACCTCTTGCTTGAACTCTTGACTCAAATTACCATCAATCATTCTCCTCTGCATTCGAGCATTTTCTTCACGTTCTCGCCTGCGACGCATTAGGATACAGACAGCACATAGACAACCACTTTTGTGGTGGTTGATTCTGCATGGGAAAAAACTGGTTAAGCGGCATTAAAAAAATAATAATAATAAATAAATAATAAAAAAAAACAAAAAAAAAAACACTAGGGAACTCTTCTACTCAACCACCTCATCTAAGAGGAAGATACATCCATTTCAACCATGGATTCTTACAAAGTAAAATACATAGTATACAATTTTTCTTTTTTTCCTTTTTGTATATATATATATATATATATATATATATATATATATATATATATTCCCTAAAAAAAAAAAAAAAAAAAAAAAACTAGAGGGGAAGGGAATACCCAATATAAAGGTAAGGGGGGTTTCTCCCAGATTTTGCTATATCAACAACCACGGTATAAGAGTATGCAAGTATCACTCTAGATGTGTCAGTTAACTGCAGCAAACCTAATGATATGGCTGTGTCTGGATCAAATGATTTGAATTGCAGACATTCCCAATTGAGAGTTAATCACAAAAATGTTGGGGATAATGGCCCATCGCCTTCGTTTTTAATGAGGGGCATTTTTCCTGACAAAATGGTCATTTTTGCATGTTACTTGATGGACATCCTTTAAAGGGCTCGTTTGGGAGCACAGAAATGAGATCCTAGATTTGTAATCCTTGATTTCAAATCCTGGATTTGAAATCCTGTATTTTCAGTTCTGTTTGGCAGCATTGATTTTCAAAATCTAAGACTTGAAAACTTGCGTATGGGAGCCTGGATTTTGACTCGGATTCTTGGAATTATTGTGTTATATTCATATGATAATGAATGTGAAAATTAAAAATGGTCTCAACTATTCTAAACATGACATATGTGTGCAAAGTAACATGACATACACGTGCGATATAAAATGACCATTGCATTGAGCCCATCATAAGATAGCCTTAGTAGCTTACAAGTGAGCTTACTAATTCCATAATTAAAACAAAATCTTATATGTCTTTTTGGGTGATTGTCATTTTTTTTTTTTCCTTTGGTGTGGCTCACATATAATTAGTTAGGCTTGATTTCTGTATCACCCCGTCATCATGGTATGGATGCAAGTGAAAACATTCAATGGTATGAATAAATGTGAATACATTAAAAGGAGGAGGTAGTTGTGATGGTTGGAGATGACCCTAAAATCTTGGATTTAACAAAGCTTAGGGGTCTCCCTTGAAATTGAAAATGGGTGAAAATCATGGATTTTGAACCAATCTGGATTAGAAATACAGGATTTTCAAGTGAGCCAAGCGACCCCACTTTTGCAAATCCTAGATTTCAATTGCCAATTGTAAAAAATACAAGATTTTGGGGGGTGCCAAACGACCCCTAATATGACCATTGCATTGAGCCCATCGTAAGACAGCCTTAGCAGCTTACAAGTGAGCCTACTAATTCCATAATTGAAACAAAATCTTATATTTCTTTTAACGTGATTGTCAATTTTTTTCTTTGGTGTGGCCCATATATATGATTAGTTAGGCTTGATTTCTGTATCACCCCATCATCATGGTATGGATGCAAGTGAAAACATCCAATGGTATGAATAAATGTGAATACATTAAAAGGAGGTAGTTGTGATGGTTGGAGATGATCCTAAAATCTTGGATTTAACAAAGCTTAGGGGTCTCCCTTGAAATTGAAAATGGGTGAAAAACATGGATTTTGAACCAACCTGGATTAGAAATACAGGATTTTCAAGTGAGCCAAGCGACCCCACTTTTGCAAATCCTAGATTTCAATTGCCAATTGTAAAAAATCCAAGATTTTGGGGGCTGCCAAACAACCCCTAATAAGCAAAAAAGTCTTCTCATCTATGTCTCCAAGCTTGGGCATGTTATAAAAAGGTTAAGAGGTAGAATTTTCTCTTTGGAGCCTAGAATGGTTTTCCCTTGTGCTAGCAAGATGGAGAGGAGAGAAAGGACGAGTGGGTTTCTCTCAAGGGGAGAGTTTTCTCCAGTGTTTTCTTATCATGCATTGGTGAAGGTGGCGAGAAAAGGTGGCCAGTGTTCACAATATTAGCATCGATGCATGTAACACACCCTTGGGATACGGAAACATATCGGCATCGCAAGGGAAATATCAAATGTTTTAGGGAATGTATTGCTGTTTGAGGGAAACATTGGGGAAAATGATGGAATTTTGAAGTAAAACTTTAGGAGATGTCAAAAGAGACATGATTACACACTTAGAACTAAAAACATCACAAGAAAACATGTATAGGGTCCTAAACTATATGTCGTATGATAAAAGTGATGCAACTATATCCAAATGAGTTCATACTATTCACAAACTATACAAATGATACAATGCAAATACCAAAACACAACCAAGAAATCTAAAGGTAAAAAATAGATGAAGAAAAAAATACATTTTGCAGCCATTGCCCACCACATCTCTGCCTTAGATCCACTAGTGGTCCTCACATTTATTATTGCTCCCTCATATATATCCTTAGTCATATGAATCTGTCCTCTTAAAAGTCTTTTCTTTCCCAACGACCACCAGATTGACTCTCTAGGGACCCTATTGTTAGCTTTAACTAAGTAAATAAAGATCATGTGAAGATCATCCTCATCTCTCCATATTTCTCCGTCAATTGTCTAAGTAGGAAACCAACTTTAGTGGTAGACCTCCCCAGCGTGAAACATTTATTTCATGCCTTAGTCTTTGCTCAATCACCTTTTCCCCAAGGTTTCACAATATGGCTCATAATTTTAATCCCATGATAGTTAGTGCAGCTTTGTATGTATCCTTTTTTCTCACAAAAAGGTAGCACGGTACTTTTCCTCCATTTGTCTGGAATTTTCTTCGACCTTGCAATTTTCTTGAACAACTTTGTCCACCAAAATAACCAAGTATCTCCCAAGCACTTTCAAACCTCTATTGGTATATAATGCAAGGGCATTTTCACACTGGGCTCGAGTGGGGTCGCTTGTGGGATGCAGGGGCACACTCGGGGTGGGTGCGGCCCACGGGGGAGGTCTCGTGTTCGAGACTCCTCACCAGGGGTGATTAATGCGCATTTCACACCGGGCTCGAGTGGGGTAGCCTGTGGGATGCGGGGACACACTCGGAGTGGGCAGCCCATGTGATTTGGGGCCCACGAAAGGAGTTCGGCCGAGGTCCTAAAACCCATGAGATGTGGGGCCTGGGCTATAAGATAAAGGGATTAATTCGCCATACTCTAACAGTTCGAGCTTTTAGAGCAAGTGGTTAATTGTCCTGCATCAAATTGGTATCAGAGCGGGAGGTCTCGTGTTCGAGACTCCTCACCGGGGGTGATTAATGCAGGGGCATTTTCACACTGGGCTCGAGTGGGGTCGCTTGTGGGATGCAGGAGCACACTCGGGGTGGGTGCGGCCCACGGGGGAGGTCTCGTGTTCGAGACTCCTCACCAGGGGTGATTAATGCGCATTTCACACCGGGCTCGAGTGGGGTAGCCTGTGGGATGCGGGGACACACTCGGGGTGGGCGGCCCATGTGATTTGGGGCCCACGAAGGGAGTTCGGCCGAAGTCCTAAAACCCATGAGATGTGGGGCCTGGGCTATAAGATAAAGGGATTAATTCGCCATACTCTAACAGTTTGAGCTTTTAGAGCAAGTGGTTAATTGTCCTGCATCAGTATACCATTTGATCCAAAGGCCTTTCCTGTTTTCATCTTTCTCAAAGCTTCTTTCACTTCAGATATCCTAGTCCTACAAAATAATCTATGGACTTCGATAGTACATCTGCACAGACCTTAAATAAACCATCAATTATGTTAAATGAAACGATAAAATTGCCAACTAAATATTAGGCCTCGTTATTAAAAGTGCCCTGGTTTGTCAAATTACGTGAATGTTGAGTGAGTCTTCAAGTGAGCTTCAAGATGAAGATTACAAGATCAAGACCTTAACCAGAAAGAAGATCGAGTGCTCCAAATAGGTAAATGAAGCCTCGCTTCCCTAACCAAACCCCTAAGGTAAATGACCCCCATTAAACTTAGTCCTACCTTCAAATCTTTGAAAATCATCTTTGGTAAGTTTAAGTGTTGAACACCTAGAATTGTAGAGGAGTTAAACATGAATTATACAGATAAACTTGATTGCATCGATTTGCAATCAAAGTCATTTCCGATTCTATTGAACATGGTTCAATTGCATCGAATAATAGGCTCATTCTGTCCAGCAACAACATAACCATTGGCTAGGAAATCTCAATTACATCGAAAATAGCCCGATCTTATCGAAATTCAAAATTCGATATAATCGAACCCTATTCAATAACATCGACTTTGGGCACTCCCTCATAGAATCATTCTCAAAAGTGTTCATCGATATTCACATTCGATTACATCGAGAGTAAGTTCTCGATTGTATTGAATCATGCTCGATTACATCGAATATTAGGAACATTTTGTCCAACAAGCCATCAAAGAAAATATATCTTCGATCACATCGAATACCATTCGATGTCATCGAACTTCAAAATTCGATAGCATCGAATGATGATCGATAATATTGAATATCTGGACAACATCTTCTAGCAACTAAAGGTAATTTTCTAAAGAAAATCTGATGGGATCGAACTACCTTTCGATGACATCAAAGTGCACGTCGATAACATCGAATGGTACTCGATAAAATCAAGCAGAATCTATCCTACACAAAAACGAACATATATGTGTAGAAAGTCGATACAATCGAATGAGACTCGATATCATTGAAATTTAAATTTCAATAATATCGAAGACTATTCGATAGTATCAACAATGACAAATTTCTGCCCCTTTTTTTACCATTGGGATTCTTCTTCTATAAATACCACAGGTTGCCTCTTAGTAAGATGAGCTAAAAATTAAGAGAGTTTGACAGAGTTACTTCACATATATTATACCCTCTTCCTCATTCCCTCTTTCCATTAAGAGTTCATCGTTCAATCTTGGCATATGCTTTAACTCAACATCTTATGTGCTTAAGATTGAATTATGAACTCTAGCATTCAGTGAGATTCCAACAAACCTCCTTGTGGGTTAATCATGTTATTGGAACTCTTGAATGCATAGCTCATGGGAACCTTCTCTGTGTGTATTTAAGATCATATCATATCCATAGAGAATATAAAAAATCCTAAACCTCACAACCTCGGAGCATTCGTGAAAGCATCAACAACAGGTTGCGGTTCAAGGGAGCTGAAGACTCCTCGTCATCATCGAAGATCTTCACATCGTGCAAGAAAGGGGCTCACCAACTAATTGTAAGTATATAGAGTCCGTCGAGTCTGAAGCCCTTTCCTTGTGTAGGATTGGGATTCAAAGTTTGAGTGACAAACTCGCCAAGACCTCTTTGTAGGCCTCCGACGGGAGAATACGCTGTCCTTGTGTAGGCTTGCGTTGCCTTGTGTAGGGTCCTAGTTGTGTCCATGTGTTGGACACGTCGCCTTCTGTAGGCACTTAAGGGAACCTTGTGTAGGCACTTAAGGGAACCTTGTGTAGGTCTCTTAGTTAACCTTGTGTAGGTTGTGAAGGTTCATGGTTAACCTAATTTGAAACCATTGGATAGTGAAATCCGGTGCACTCTAGGAGAGAGTGCGTCCGCCAGGAGTGGAGTACGCAAGTAGCCGAACCACTATATATGATTGTGTTTGGGATTGTCTTTTGTGCATTGTTCTGATTATGCTTATGTTCATCAAATGACTTTTATGATGCATGATTTTGTTAATGTATAAATATTGATAGAAATCATGTTCCACACATAATATATACTATCCTTGTAGGATTTGCCTTTTTATATACAAATCTTGCACAAACCATGCCTCAGTAATAGCGGTTCTACCGCAATTTCATGGTACACGCCTAAAAATTATTAAATCTAATTTTAGTTAACAACGATTATGTATTAGAGATCTTATTGTTAACATGAACTCATTATGTATTAGAGATTTTAACAACCATTACGTATTAGAGATCTTATTGTTAACATGAAGTCATTATGTATTAGAGATCTTGATCATCTTGATCTTTAATACATAATGGATATCAACTAAAATGAGATTAACTCATTTTTAGGCATTTGCCAAACAGGGCCTTAGTATATCACCTATCGGTTATCCTTTTCAATCTGAGTTAATGTGGCCATTCCTAGATTTTGCTCTTGGGCAGAGGACCTAGAATCTAAATCCAACTGAACTGGAGGACTGTAGACTCTATTAGGATTTTTCTCTATTCAACCATGCGACGGGTGCTTGCAGTACCGGACAGTAAATTTTTTATTTTTTATTTTATTTTTATTTTATATATATATATATATATATATATATATATATATATATGGGTTAGCTTGTTAGTACACACACTCCATGTTAGCCACCCCCACTAGGGATCGATACCAAGACCTCGAGTGTTGAAACGAGGTATCTCCACTCAGTCTGCCAGTTGAGCTATGGATCTGGGTGTACTGGACAGTAAATTGGCCTAGGAAGCTCACTCAAGAAGGAAATGGAAACAAAGAGGATTACAGACTTTTTAACTGCACAAACAGGGTAACGAATGTGAAGAAGAAAATGTGGAACGATTTTTCAAACTTTATGGCCAGCATTGAAATCAACGAGATCATCCATTGGAACTATAGAAAATATAGCACCTTTGTAATGCAACACCTAATATTCATCAAATTTGTCATGCTAAAGACTGAGCTAAAGACAGGAAGCCAATAGGAGCTGTTCGAGAAATTTTACCGAGACAAAGGTCAAGTTTCTGGATTTGCACAAAACAAAGCTTGATTTTTTTATTTTTATTTTTTTTTCATTTTTTGAAAATAAAGCGGACCTTGAAGATCAACATGGAAGATACATATCAAACTGTAAGCAACATCTTTGTTTTGTTTTTGTCTTTGTTTTTGTTTTTTCTTTTCTTTGAAATTTGAATGTAGTACTTACAGTGTTAGGGCCCGTTTGGTTAACCATCAAAGTTTTGCTCAAAGAGGCTAATCTGAAAGCATTACAGCTAAACATGTCTGGATAGGCTTGTATGGATAGACTATTCCATTGTGTGTTGTTTGTCAAACACCCTTTCTAAGCAACCACATGGGGCCCTTGCACACAATTAGCACATTGGCATAGAGAAACATGTGACATGCTTGTAGATTTATTTATTTTTTTGTTGAGAGAAAAAAAAAAAAAAAAAATGCTTGTGGGTTGCTTGAAGATTAATACTAGCAAATGTGGCACGCGTGGTGTCACTTGAAGATGCTTGAACATACACGGTGGCACATGTGTAGTGCTATAAGATAGGTGGTCCAACTTGTGGCACATTCACACTGTGGCTCATGTGGCACATGTGCCATGCATGTGTACAAAAATAGTTACTCGTTCGGGTATTTATAATAAAAAATAAAAAATAATAAAAAAATAAAAAAAAAAAGGCTAAAACAAACTTCTTATCAAGATTGCCTTGTACAAGGTAATGGCTAGTTTGTTTTTTTTTTTTTTGGAGAACCCCCTTCTTTTTATTGGAATTGGTGCTGTTAAGAGTACACAGAGCACTTATGTACATGTGGAGCACATTAGCATTGTGGAGCATAGGGATGTGTGCTACCTCAGTGTACCATACCTAGGGGAATTAACATTTATCTAGTTCTTCTCATTGTACCTTATCATGTATCATGTTGAGATTATAAATAAGAAGCTAAAGTAGAAAGAGGGATAAGATGTGACTAATCTTGTATCAAGTTAAGATTATAAATAAGAAGCTAAAGAAGAGAGAGGAATAAGTCCCTTTCACCTGATGAGGACATCACGTCACGTACACCCTTACGTATGTATCAGTGGAGGAGACGGGCCGCATTACTTTCCTTGTGGCCAGGTGAGTACCCGTGATCGTGTTGAAAACCTCATGTGCATGTGCGAGCATCTGAAAGACCCCACACTAGGAAGATGCACATGGGCTGCTTTATGGAGTGATCCAGACCATTGCATCGGAGGGACGCGACGATCAGACCATCGCATCGGAGGGACGCGACGATCAGACCATTGATCGTTGATCGTCCACATCAATTTTAGATTTTAGCATATTTTAGGATTTAGCTTTTGAGTATTTTATATTTGGACACATTATGAGTGTTTTGGTTGATTTTATTTAGACTATGGCTATTTTCGTTAAAGTTCACAAGACGGAGATTATTGTAATTTTGAAACTTCTTGGATCTATAAAAAGAGGGGGGGGCGTGTGACCTCTCTCCCATTGAATTTCGTGATTTTAAAAAAAAAAAAAAAAAACTCTTGCTTTCTTCTTCCACCTTCATGCGATTTAAAGATACTTTCATGCGATTTGGAAGGAAGATTGGTGCAATGCTAATCTTCATCAACGGAGGTGCGAGGTCTCCATTTATCCCTACACCATCTTCTCTTTTCTTCCCCATCCAGGTATTCACTTCAAATTCTTAATTCTCCCATATCAAATCTTCGTTTTCTCCAAACCTAACTTTCTCATACCCATCCATAAACCAAACCCTAACTGCCCTAAACCCATCCTCCCACGCCACACATGTGACTGTACGGCTACACATGAGAATCCCACCTGTCCTTTTTGGCTTTCCACCGTCATTATATCAAAACCCCGCTCCTCCATCCCCGAAACCCTAACCCTAAACCTAAAATGTCTAACGTTCCCCAAATTACCCAAACCCTAATTTTCACCCTAGGACGTATTAAGTTTCCTATTTTAAAATAGACTATATCCTATGTTAATTGGATGTCCCTACATCCATTAGATGTTAGTTTCGTTTTATTTAATGATCTTATATTATGATGTTCGTAGCTTAGGCTAGGATTACGCATGATTTTCTTTTGATTTTCATGATATTTGTGATAAATATAGCGACGTTTGTGTTTTTTTTTGTTAAATATCTTAATTCGGTTATCTAATCTCACATGTTACTTAGTTCATGCATCAATCCTACATCATCACCCCTCATATAATTCGATGACTCCTCCCTCTTTTTTTCTTCTCATTTAACATCTTTTATTTTGTATAAGTTGCCACCATCTAGACAAGGCTGCATAAATGGAACTTTTTGGGTAACCAAATGATCCTTAAATAAGTAGATTTTCCATCCAAAGGGCATTTTGGTAATTTTGAGTAATAGAAAATCTGAATAAATTATTTTATTTATATATATAGGGGGATCTATCTTAGGTTCTTTATGTTTTTATTGGTTAGAGTTTGTTGATATAGATGTAGTGAGTAGTGAGTGAGCAAGTTCAGCCACGTTATGTTGAGAGCCACACTGAGATAAAATGTATAGACCTGGTGAGGCTACAAAATTGATGCCAATCTGGCGAGTTTCTCAAAGTTTTTACACGACTCAGTTTGAGTCAAAAGAATCTCGGGTAAGTCATTATGCATTTTGTTGCTTTGTTCTTAGCGATTGGTAAGGGGCATTGCCAAACCCCAATGCTCCTCGTCCTTGGCCATTGTGTAGTTGCTTGCCACTGTGTTGCTGCTTAGAAAAGACACATGAAAGATGGGTAACATGTATTATACTAAAATGATATTGTAGTATATTATCTTAAGATGGCATAAAAGCTGCATTTGGTAACATGTTCCTGCATTTTTTTTCCTAACGTTTAACCACAAGCCACAAAGGGTTAGAATTGTCCAATTGATGAGATTTTTGGGAGTGCTCTCTGCAATGGGTGCCATCAGATCAACCATCTAGATCACTTAACCATGATCCCCACTTTTACAAACTCAAAATCAAAGGATCCTATATATATCATCCACTAAAGGATCATACAGTTCATCTTATTCGCTCTATTAGATTGGTGGGACCAATCAGATAGGGTAACGTTCCACCATAAGAATATAATGGCCTTTACTTTGTCTTTGAACAGTAAGAATATGATGACTTTTACTAAAACTACTCCATAAAAGAAGTAGCCCCGAGCAAGAGAAAAGGAGAAACCTACCCTTGACGCTTACGTGTCTTCTGTTTTAATGAACCACCTTTTGTGTACACTTTTCCGAGACTAGAGGGTGCAGCATCTTCCACCCGAATGCTTTCACTACCTGCTAAAAAGGATCCACATCAATGCAAACAAAATGAAAACAGGACATCACACTCCACAGAATAAAAAAGAACCTGCACATGTCACACAAAAGTCCTCCAAGTGTCCACATAGCCAAAAAAATGCAAGCAACATGGGCCAGGATAGTTGACGTGTTGCTAAAGAAAATAATTTTGATAGTGGAGGCAAACATCCAACCATATAATACTAGATATACATCCGTACACCACCAGAATGACCTTCCATGGCTAGACCAAAAGACACGGATGCCATTGTGTCCTGTGGCTAAGGGTAGCTGATGGGCTAGACTACTATGTGCATTTTCCACCATTTTCCTATATTGCAGTGACTCATCCACCCTACATGTGTGGTACCTGTGCCTAAAACCAGACCGCAGGCCCCACTATTGATGGAATATATACCAAAAATCCCACTGATTAGATGATCTTAACAATCAAATAACGGTTGTCACCGTTGAAAAGAAATTTGTCAGAAAAAATCAACCACAACGATTGTTGGGGTCTTCCAATCAGTGTAATTTTAAGGTGTGGCCACATCTACCATGGAGATCATGGTTTGGACAGTCTAGTTTCATATACGCTCAGGTCACATGTAATTTCACTCCATTTAAAAATAGTGGAAAAGGCACCAAGTCGTCTACTTGTTATCTGATTAAACATTGATGCATATAAAATGAGTCATAAAAGTGTGCTTCTTAACTAAACACAAAAAAATGTTAACAAGATGCACAAGGACAGGACCCACTCGATTTGACAAGATCAAGCACCATTTTCATCGACTATGACAAAGTGCTCTACATATCAGGGATACAACCCATAATATCAGCCAATATTATTGGTATCTCACCATTCTGATATGAAACATGGAGGAAATAACAATTATTAAAAATGTGTAAAAGATCCTAGCCGTACTTAAAAGCCGAGTACTCTACCATTGAGTTAGCAACCCATATAAATACGGTGTGTAGATACAATCGGGAATGCAAGGTGACCAGAAGAAGTTGGATGTGAGGAAGGAAGGCTGGAATATCGACTTAATTGAGTTCTCGCCCGGGCAACAGAGGCGAATGGAAGGAAACGCCACCAGTATTTCCCACCAGGTAAATACAAAATTCCAGGTGTGCGAGATATCCACTGGCTCTCTTTAGTATTCATGCACTGTATTGATGACAACAATGATATTCCTACTAAAATAGGGGGGGGAAAAAAAAGTCACGAAAAAATTTGAAAAGAAAAACCTCAATCTATTGGAAATTTTTAGGGGAGATCTCTTCTTAGGGTGTAATTTCACTGGTGTTGTTTGACATAAATACATGAATTTGGGGGAGAAATCGTGACATGAGAGTGGAATTGAACCGGAACTCAAAGGTGAGTAAAAAGTTGTTTTCTTTCTACATATTAGCATGGATTCTAGTAGAAATCCATGTCTGGGCATGATTCTCATGCATTGACATGGATATTCAGGGGGAGAAATCAGATTTTGAACATGAAAAATGGAGGAATTTGGTTAAATGCTAATTTTCTCAATTTTTAATCTTTAAAGTTGCAATGCAAGGGTGGAAAATGTATATACATTGCTGAATGTTGGTCAATCTATAGATTAGAACTCCTTCCCTTTCTTCGAGTAAAAATATTTTTTTAAAAAATACATTTATCAAAAATAGATAGTTTAATAGAGATATGCACGGGAAGACCCTTTGCATATTTCAGTCCACAAAAAATTATTTCTTGAATTATTACCATTGGTTCTCTCTAGTTTCTAGTTGTATTTTTGTGCTCTATTACTTGTACTGTATAATATTTGAATTATACACACTTAAGTTTGGGTATGATTGCACAGCTTTTGTCTGAATTCTGAAAGCTCATGGTTCGAGCCCCTAAACGATGGAAACCTATTATGTATAGTTCAAGGTATTCAATAAGGGAAACAGTCACCAGAACGGCCAGTCTTATGGCCATTACAATTATGGCCCTGTAAATTATTATTTTTTTAGTGGAAGGAAATGTATCGGCCTCATATTGGACCGTTATGAGCCCATATCGGCCCCCAGAAACCGACACATTTCCCAGTATGTCAAAAACCAGGACAAGAACAAGGGCAGTCACTCAAGCATTCAAGACCCACAACTCTTCAACAAGTGAACCACTGGATTATATTCTACCACTACTATTGACTTTTCTCGACCTAAAGTTTCGTTTCTTTTGTCCCCCTTGATTCTTTCAACTGGATACGCTTGGTCTCAAGTCCGAAACCAACTTGACTTGGCTAAGCTACTTGTCAAGTTCATACCATCACAATTTCAGCACCTTGCAATCTGTGGCACTACATAGGAAGACTGAAAGAAAAAGACATCCATGGCGAGTATTTCCTATTCCAATGAATATGTAACCCTGTAGCATATGAGATCACATGATATAGATTATTAATGAATAAGGCTCAGTGATTTCCAAGGATAGAGATGCAAAACCAGTAGTACTATCATCAATTTATTATGCATGATTGTAAGAGGATTGGGTCTCTGCATACCATTTAACCTTCCATCTGCACTTGGACTTTCAAGAGTTTCCTTCTTGGACATCATTATAATTGTCTTTCTTCCACTTGCTTCTTGAAGATCTTTGTCCCTTCCATGGTCATCTTCTCGTGTCAAACCCTCTGAATCTTGATCTAAAGCAGCATCTGCATTCCCAAATTGTATCTTATTTTTAAACCAACGTCATCATAATAGCCTAGTCCCAGCTACCTGGGTGGGTAAGGTGGATCTTATTTTCAAGCATAACAAAAAAAAATTTCTTTGGGATGCCTGTCTAAATCTTATTTTCCAGCAAAAAGCCAAAGAGCACACATGCCATAACCAGTAAAATAAAGTTAATATGCAGGTAAGGTAGGCAGTTATTAAGGAGAAGGAATATAGTGCTAGTAAACACAAAAAATATACATATCAAGGACACCTGTCGGCAGAGAACCTTGTGAATAACTATATCTAGGACAACTACTGGTAAAACAAACTTTCAATGCACAACACATCCATCAGATCTTAAGGGGCTCTCATTGTTTTATCATTTATTTCATTAAGGAACCGAAGAGCTCATTGTTTTTTTTATAATAAAAAAAAAAGTTGACAACTTCATTAGAGAGAGCCGAAAACGGTTAAAAAAATACAAAGAAATACAAAGGGGATAGCCACCCCCCAAAACCATACCAAACAACTCTGTAAACCAGAGAGATCGCCACCCGTTCAAGAGCTTCACATTTAACCATCAAAACTACCTCCATTGTTCCACTAATGTTGCAAAAATAACAGTTGTTCATTTCCCTCAATAAAGCCTAAATACCCACTGGTAAGGTCCATTTCCATGCCCTTTTGCCACTTCTCCCCACCCCTCCCCATGTGATGAGGACATTCGAGCACCTCACAGAGTATATTAGAGGAGATCAACTCCAGTTTCACTCTGGCTTGGTGACCACTACATGGGCCCAGGTGGGCCACATTGAAGACCCCATGTGCATGATCGTACATCTTTGAAGACCATACACTAGGAAGATGCATGTGGGTTGCTTATTGAGGAGTTTGGACTATTGGATTGCAAGGACACGTCGATCGGACGGTTGAATCTTGAGGATGCTTTAATCAAACGGTTGGATAATTGTGATCTTAGATCACATTGATCGTAGACTTTAAGATGTTTTAGATTTATTTATGTTATTTAGTTGATTATTCATGTTGGATTTATTTTGATATTTTGTTGATATTAGGGGGTTAAGAACAAATGTTATTTCATTGAGCGTCCTTATGCAAGGATTTTCATATGAGAGCGTCTTTTTGTAAAAAGTCCCTCTTAAGATTATAAAATGCTTGGACGTCCAACCCTAGCCAATGATTGGATATTTTGAATTAAAATAAAAAAATAAAAAATAAAAAACTCTCTTACTTTAAGATAGAAAATCTCATGTGAATTGAGATTAATGGTGTGATGCCAGGGTGTGAAGCCTAGTCTATCCTCTTTGTTTCTCTTTGAAAAGGTATTTATCTCGTCTTTCTCATCTTCTTCTCAAATCCTTCTTTTCTTCTCCAAACCTAAAACCCTTTATTCTTTTCCTCTAAACCTAAATCAATTGCCCAAAACCCATCTTCACTTATCCCTCTCTCCACCAAAATCCAACCCATCCCATCTCCTTCAAGCCCACACGTACGGACCGCCTGTCCGTACAAGTCAGTTTGTATGGCTGTACGGACAGGGTCGTACAACTGTACAGTCAACCTCTTCTCTCCATTTTTCTTTCCTTTCTTCAATTCATCTTCCTGTCCCTTAAACCCTAGCCTAAAACCCTAACTCCTATTCACCTATAAGCCCTAGTTATCTAATTTTCCCCAAACCCTAATCCTCAATTCCTTATGAAACCCTTATTCTCAATTCCATATAAAATCCTAAATTCTCAAGTCCTTCCAAAACACTAATTCCTTTCAAATCCATAACTCTAGATTCTCATATACCTAACCCTGGAAAGACCAAATCAGTCCCCTTGAATTAAACCCAAGCTTATGATAAAGTGGAAGTTCTACCTTCCATTGATCCTTTGAAATTCATGTTTTATATGGTTTAGTTTATTGTGAGAATGTGATTTAGATTGAAATCTGAATTTTATTGTTAGTTTGATTTCTTAAATTTGTGGTAGGTTAGTATATCTTATACTTTGAATTGCTCTTTAATCTATTTATAATTTCTTTGCATCATATTAAGTCTAGATCATGGGCCTTGCATCACCATGCTATGACGGAAAGAACTCTCTAACTGATTCTGACATCACCCAAGAAATGCCGGAGGACCACAAAACCCAATCCCACAACACACTCGCAAAGGGGCAATGAAGGAAAAGATGATTAATAGTCTCCTCACTACGCAAACAAAGAGGACAAGCATTTATGATGATTATATTCCTCGTCCATAAATTATCCATCGTAAGCACATTGTTCCTGCCAACCAACCATGATCCCTCCCCCCCCCTAGAAGGCAAGATGTCTACCAGCCGAGACAACACAGCAAGAAACTCCTCCGTGAGATTCCTTCGGCGAAAAGGGGTCCATATAGCATCCCTACCCAAAACTGTGAAGCAGCTAGCCAATGAGATATCTGAGCCCAGGAATACACTAGCAATCCTCAGAAATTCCTCACGGAGAGTTTTGTCTCCAATCCAGACATCATCCCAAAACCTAATCATTCTCCCATCCCCCAAACAAAAACCATCCCTTACTCAAAACAGTGCCTCAACCTGGAGATACCTGTCCACAAAGCCAAAGCCCTGTGCAAAGAGGAGGCATTTGTCCACCAAGCCTCATTGGTTTTTATATTCTGTGAAAGAGTATTTGAAGAAAGGGGGGTGGCTGACTTCACCATAAATACACAAAGACATGTATGTTTGCAGAAAAAACACATGAACATTGAGGAAAGACTTAAATAACCACAGAAGTTCAGAAACATGAAAGAGATATTACGATATCCGACAATCGTGCCATTCAATACAGAAACCAAAATTATGTTTTTTTAGGAAGCAATGTCATATAAGAGTAACATAATACAAGTGCTAGCATAACCATGTAACAGACAGGAAAGAGAATCAATCTAATTTATCATAAGCAGGCATGGAGCAGGACAATAATGGAAAAAAGAGATCATCTTGACTACCATCAGCCAAAATGTAAGCATCACATGAGGCTCGAATATTACATTAAAAACCGAAAAAAAAAAAAAAAAAAAAAAAAAAAAAGAACTGGATTATTTGAATATAGTTGATGTTACCTAACCAAAAAACAAAAGAAAAGAATATAAAAAAAAAAATGGCATGCTTTAGCTCTAGTTAACTGAGAAAACTCACCGTTGATCCTCTTCTGCGGTTCACAGTACAGCCCAGCTGCCATCCAACACTTTCTAAAATGCTTTTTCACACGTTTCATAAGGTCCAGAATATAATTCCCCTTACTGTTGTACCTGTAGCAGTTCTTCCAAATGAACTGTACATCTTTATACACATCCTCTGAGTTCATATACTTAAGCCCATGTTCAAGATAATGGCATATTGTGCCAAAATCCATAGGGGTGTCTATAATATCAAAATAATCCTGATAAAAAAAAAAAAAAAAAAAAAAAAAAACAGAGAGAGAGAGAGAGCCTATCAGGCTGTTGAACAAGATTGAACCAATTAAAATTACAGAAATGCATTGCATATAATTGTTTGCTCATGGAGAATCATGTATTGGTTTCTAATTCTAAACCCATGATCCAATGCTATTCAGACAAGACAAAACAAAAGTTGCACCATCGGTGGTGTGGCAGTTGGTGGCTACGGCGGTTCTATGGGCCATTTGGTGTGAAAGGAATAGTCAGTGTTTCGAGAATAGATTAGAATCTGTTAGCTTGGTTGTTCGGAAGATTGCTTCTTGGGTGATTGAATGGGCCTCCAGCTTTAACGATCTGAATGCTTTGTCTTTATTGCTCTTTTAATTTTATTTTATTTTTTTGTCTTGTATTCTTTTCCACTTTCATTTTGAAGTGGCTTATCAATAAAGTTGTTTCCTTTAAAAAAAAAAAAAAAAAAAAAAAAAAAAGAAAGAAAAAGGACAAGAAAGAAAGAAAAGAAACTCAGGTGGTTTAAGTCCAGTTGAGGGTCAACCCGAGCCCAACCCGACCTTAAGAGAACCCAACCCACAACCTGACCCAACCTGAATCCTAACCCAAGCTGCCCAATCTGAACCGAGCATAAATTCCTCTATACGCGAACCCTAACCCATCCCAACACAAAATGTGATTGTTCCTACCGAATCCAATTTTGCTCAACCTGAACCCAAGCTGTTTCACATTAGGTTGGTGTTTTCCAACCCAAGGACTTTGACAACCCAACCCCACCCCACCCCACGTAAGGACGATCCTACCTTGTTGACATATTTTCCAACCCTTCCCAACCCAAGGACCTTGCCAATTGTCGACTTCAACAAGTGTTTAGTATCTGACTCATGGTTCTGAATGACGGGTATCAGCGGCCGTATCGGCCCCGCGGAAAAATGATAGAATACAGTGCCGTGTATCAGTATAGGAGCCTTATCGGCCCGTATCAGTCAGAATTTTTTTTTAAGCAAAAAAAAATATCAAAAAATAGGGAGAATGAGATATTTACAAATTTATCATTTTTTGTGTATGTTTTGAACATGTATTCAATGTGTATTGGACCATTCTTTGGTAAGAACGTTATCCTGGCGGGTTGACCTACTGTAAGTTCTGGTATTGATTTTTTTATATAAACTGTTGATATATGTCATAAATTGATATCATATATTGCTAATAGTCTAATATGATTATATATTATTAACTATTGGACTATTTAGTATTAACTATTAAAGAAAAATAAGCATAATATTTGAAAACAACAACAACAACAAAATTCCTCAAATCTGGTGTAGTTCTTAACAAAATTAGCCCCCAAAGCTTTATATTTAAAATAATAATAATAAATAAATAAATAAATATTTTAAAATTTTAAAATTCGACAGAAA
This sequence comes from Magnolia changhungtana, assembly GCA_030180095.1. Lineage (NCBI taxonomy): Eukaryota > Viridiplantae > Streptophyta > Magnoliopsida > Magnoliales > Magnoliaceae > Magnolia > Magnolia changhungtana. Next base: position 12,085,426 of record JASAUF010000662.1, read on the forward strand.
TTCCAAAAAAAAAAAGAAAACCCTCTTTTTCCAATCAAATCTGCCGTGATTTGATCGGAATTGAGTCCCCTCTCCAAATCCGTTCTTAGATTATTAAAAATAAACATTTTCAGAAATTTCGACAGAAATTCCAAAAAAAAAAAAAGATTCCAATCAAATCTGATGTAGATCTGATCGGAATTGAGTCCCCTTTCCAGATCTGTGCTTGAATATATATATATATATATATATATATATATATATATATATATATATATATAAAATTTAAAAAAAAAAATCAAAAATTACAGAAAAATTGGGCATAAATGCCCAAAAAAAAAAACCACAAAATGATCGAAACGATCTCCAGATCTAGTGGGTTTTGGTAGATTTAGGCATATAATAAACATTTATATGGATTTGAACAAGGATTTTTAAAAAAAGAAATATTTTTTATACCTTTTTCCCAATTTTTTCAAAACTGGCCCCAACCTCTTTCAATCCTTAAAATTGGATAAAAATCGATGTTTTGATCCTCCAAATAGTTGTAAATGGCGCCGAAAATTCCTCTACTTTGATGTCCTTCAGTGATTTGAAGCAGAGGAGGAGAAATGAGGGTGGGAGAGAGAGATTGGGGGGGTTGTTGTTGCTTATACCCATATCGGTACAAAATATCGGTGTCGATACGGGTTGTATCGGCCGATACGGCACAACCTTTTCAGATACGGCCAATGCAGCCCCGAATCGCATATCGTATCAAGCCGATACGGATACAATACGCCCATATCGGCTGATATGATATGCATATTCAGAACCATGATCTGACTATATTTTGGGCCATGATAACTGCTTTAGCATGAGAAAGCAGCATAAAAGTAAACCATGGCAATGCTGACCTCCTTTTTCAATCAATCAAAGTTGACCTTACAGTGAGGCCAATGACATTGAAAACTTTATTTTGAAATGGAAGGAACATAAACAAGGCAGTACATTCCTAGTATCCATAAATGTAGGGCAAGTAAGATACCCTGGGAAGAACGGCCTCACAACTGAATGTTTGGAACCAGCCCAATAATGCATAATGAAATCAATATGGTACTCGAGGACCTAGGAACACTCTGCTCCACAGCAACATTTTCGTGACCAAAGGCAGAGAAAGCATTACATTTGTTCTCAGCAGAAGCAATCAGCTGAGTAGAGGCATATGCCTAAACATTCATGTACTTAGTAGCAAGCAGATGTATTCATAGACTAATGGCTTGTACGTGTAGCATCTTAATTACAAAGCATACTTACAGGTATTCCCAGAGCAACAGGATTAACTGGAGTATTGAAGGGTTCAGCTGCATCCGTTTTCATGATTTCCTTAATCACCTAGAGAACAAAAGGTCAAGTAGCACTCCCAAATAAGTTAAATGAGGCTCAATATAGCATTCGACATAAGAAATTCAAATTTAAAGGTTGTAAATAGAGTTCTCAACTATTTTTCCAACTTACCATGAGGGCAGCGTTAAGTTCTTTCTCATTGTATTGGTGATCCAGATGAGCTAGCTTTGTTTCCCTTTGGCGTGATTCCCTAGATGTTGATGAATCTACTATTTTCTCATTTTCTAAGAGAACATGTGTCCTATCTTGCTGCATTTGTGCAGGACTATTTGGCTTATTGATATGTTTTTCTGGCATGACAGCACCCGAAGGGCCTAAAGCCCTTGAAGATTTGATCTTTATGCTGCCAGCTTTCTTGGTTGTGCTTGCTGAAAGAGTAGCTTGCATTTCAGAGCGTGAGCTGGCCCCATCCTCCACGTTTTCAGTAACTTCTCCATGCTTCTCTAACACCCTCTGTAGGGTGCTTTTATCAGCATCACTTTGTGTTAGTTCATTCAAGTAAGTGTGCTTAGGTTCTAACACTTTTGACCTGAGCTTCACCTTAACACGCCCCACTGGCCTATCATTCAATCCATCCACATCCATGCTCATAAGTTTACTTGATTTATCAGGCTCCGGGGAGGTTGCTTCAATCTCCATCGCTGAATTCAGTTGGCAATCATCAATGTCATCCAAACCCGAATCATATTCGGTGTTTGTGTTATCAATATTTGAAACAGGATCATTCTCGACCACCAATGGTTTTTTGCTTTTCCCTTTCTTATGACCTGCTCTATGGCCACGCTTGCGTTTCATGGCCACGCACGTCGCAGGAAGGAAACCCTCGTCAGAAGATGAATTTGTTTCTGTCACTGCAGCTACCAGAACTGGTCGACCAGTATTACCTCCACAGGAATTATCATTTGTCGGGGTCTCTGTTGTTGATGCCTTAAACTTGATTTTCAGTCTATACTTCTCCATAACCAAGCAAATCCTGAATTGAGCAAAACTGTTCCCGAGATACCTTCACTCATCTAACCAACAAACCAGCAAAGAACAAAACAGTTAAGAATCTCACTACAGAACCATTTTTAAAAAAAAAAAAAAGGCAGTATAAAACCATTAATAGTTTTCTATTTTCATTGAAAGCCACTAAATCCAACTTGTTTATACTCAAGATGAATTATATGATGCTCATCTGAGCAAAAGTATATTCCACTCCCCATGAATTATCTGATGCAGGTGGGTGGCGGGTGATTGCATGCATCTGTAGGGAATAGTCTCGCCTTAAAGGGGCAGGGACACCCTGCGTGCATCTGTAGGGAATAGTCTTGCCTTAAAGGGGCAGGGACACCCTGATATATATATATATATATATATATATATATATATATATATATATATATATATATATATATATAAAATGATGCTCATCTGAGCAAAAGTATATTTTCCTTGGCTCAGCAACAGTACGAAGGGAGGGGAGGATCTAGGGAATGATCCATCCATCCCATCCATGGTTGGCATGCATAATCATGGTATTCTGTATCGGTAACAGTGGCCATAATGGTCACCACCATTACTGATACAGTTATTGGCTGTAACGGCCAATACAGGAGTGAAACGATCATTATGACCCCCCGTAACAGTTGAAAAAAAAAATGCCCGAAAATTCTGAAAAAATATCTAGAAAATCCAAAATATTCCAAATATCTATTCTTTTATTTAAACATGTTTACAGTAGCGTAACAGGGTACTTTTTGTGAGCATGTTGTATCAAGTCGTCTAGTGAATTTATGAATATGGTTATACGTCTCTAATGTTTATTACACATCACAATCAAGCATTAGAACTAGAAATCCAGGGAAAAAGAAGCATAAATACCTTCTTAAAAAAAAAAAAAAAATGGCCCTCAGAGCTTTCATTCGCCCAAATAGCTTCAATCTACAGTTTTAATCCTAAAAACTATAGTAAGAATGGTCAAAATCTGTTGTAGCATGATCTAGAAGAGTTTTTGGAATGAGAAAAGTGAAAAATTAGGAGAAAGTGGATTTAAATATAAAAGGTGACCATTTTTCGACCATTACAGTAGGTGACGGTTGGGGGTAACAATCATTAACGTCCGATACGGTCCCAAAAAAAAACAACTACCCTATTTCACCCCCCATATTGCATAATAGTCACGCCCGTTTCTATATCAGCCTTTACAGCCGTATCGTAACGGATATGAAACACCTTGCGTATAATGAATGATATGGATTGCTTCAAGGTACGCAATTATTGGTCAAGTAAAATGGACTGTTTGCTCAGTCAACTCAAGCATCATTTGAAAATGGTGCCTGTAAACTTCAACTGGATTGGCTAAAGAAACTGCAGAAATCTGATGGATGGATCTGACCCTTAAACAAGCAAAGGTGTCATTACGAACCCACCAATACACACACATGCATGCAGGAAAATTTTGTCTACAACAAAGAGCCAAGTTGGTTTGAAGAAACCCCAAAACAACAATATCGTACGCATTCTAGTGAATATTTCCATAAGGCTGATTTCAGATGAATCCAGGTTTTCTGGTCTGCTAGCCAGAGGCAATATTGGCCAATTGGCAGTTTGGGTCATACACTTCTTAAGAGACGAACACAGAAAGGAGAGGATATGCATTTGCTAATTTGTGGTTGGTTTACTAAATGATATCCCCTTCATACTCCAGCTGGGCGTGGAGGGACCATTCATTTGATACCCGCCTCAGGGTGGCCCCGGGACCAGGCTTTGACCTATTAGCTTGGCTTGTGGAGCTGGCATTTATGTCCTGATCAACTTTCAGGCCAGGCTTGGCATTAGGTCATTTAAGCCTGGGCCAGCCTGTCCAGATTTCATGTCTAAATGTGTTCTATTCTACATATATGTTGTTCAAATCACTGGTTAGGCAACACATGCATCTTGCATGCGGACCTTGGTTTTCATTGTTTTCTAAATGTTCTTTATGCATGTTGGGCCCACCTGACCAAGGGATTTATTAGGAACATTCACCATGGGAAATAGGACTTGATCGATTTTTGGGCCAGCTTGGGTAGGACCCAGGCTGGACCAATTTTTTGCAGCCTCGGCTTGGGCCTACCATGCTAGGCCATGCCAGGCTTGTGCCATGCCTAGCCTAACCCAGCTGAAACCTAACCATTTCCACCTTTATACCCAACAAAGACTGAAACGGTTTCATATTCAAGTAATACATCCCATTGCTTCAGGAGCAAGACAGAGAGGTATTGTGCTACTGCTACCTTTCCTGCAGACCATTAATTGTTTTCCATTCTCAGAATCAGATTTAATGGCCCGCAACGATTGTAGTAGATTTTCTCTCTTCTTTCAGATCTTCATAAAAGATCAAAGTTAAACAAATTCCAGCAAAAAATAATAACTAGCCAATTTAAGAAAATCAATGGTCTTTCCTATCATGATAGTTCACTGCCATTTCCCAACCACAGTGACTCATCCACCATACATGTGGCATGCGAGCACAGCAATCCAGATTCCAGACTGTCCAGAACGTGGGTCCCACTACGGATGGAGAATAGCCCGAGCCCAAAGTTTGCAATGGCTGAACTATCCCAACCGTTCGATCAGCGGCTATCAACTGGGCAGTTAAAAAGAAAATGGTCATCAGTCCAAATTCAATGGAAAAAAAAAAAATGGGAATCTCAAGCTTGCGCAAAATTGGTGAGGTTTTCTGACCATGTTCCATCCACAACAGAGCCCACAATTTCGACGGTCCATATTGGCATGTAAGTGAGTTACAAACAGTGGATAATTCACCACAAATTGAAATTTGCAACGACCAATCACTCAATTCTATCCTTTTCTTAATTTCATAGCTCGTGGCACCGAATAAGAAAAATCGAAATCGCAATTGGAATTGGAATAGAAATGATCAGAAACCCTAAACCCTAATTCGCAACAAAGAACAACAAAGGAAGAATCATAACAGAGAGCCAATCCCAATTATAAAACCCTAACCCTAATTGAAATCGCATTCCAAAGAAGAAAGAATCCGTGTTTGTTTACCTAATTATGATGATTTTTCAAAAAAATCAAAATTCGAATCTACCTTTGACAGATTGGAGAGTTGAAAATAGCCCGGAGTGCGTCGTAAGGCGGATCTGCTTAGCTCCCTGCGCATTTTATATGTTTCGGCGCTGGATAAGCGAGACCTGAGGGAGACCCCGCGCCTTTTGTTTTGTAAGGAGTTCGCTGACACGACACGCATTCTACTCTCTCAGATACGGACGCGGATTGGCTACTCCCCTGACACCAGCCAATGGCTGGTGGTCGGTGCTCCGTGGGACCCACCATGATGTATGTGTTTCATCCATGCCGTCCATATATTTTCACGGATCATTTTACGGTATAACACCAAAAATGAGTATATCCCAATCTTAAGTGGACCACATTACATGAAACAGTGTTGAATGAGCGTCGACCATTAAAAAATATTTTGTGGCCATAAAAGTTTTGGATCAAGATGATTTTTGTTTTTTTTTCCCTTCATCTGGCCTGTATGACCTAATCAACGTATTATATGTCAAATAAACAGTATAGTGGGCCTTAGGAGGATTTTAATGATGGATATCCAACCACTATTGTTTTCATGTGGTGTGGTCCACCTGAGATATATATACCTCTAATTTTTGGTATCAAGCCAGAAAATGATCTGTGAAAATGGATGAACGGAATGGATGAAACAAATACATCATGGTGGGTCCCACAGAGCACCGACCACCCGCCCCAGGGCTGGTGTCGGGGGGGTAGCCAATCCGTTTCCCTCAGATACACGCAGGAGCACGGGCAGGAGATCCTAGCCGTTTTTTTTTTTTTTTGGGTTAGCTTGATCCTAGCCGTTTATTTTGGAAGGGCCTGCCGCTTGGCACCGTACGCTTAGGTTTTCAATTCTGACGAGTGGATCCTATGGTTTTGTAATCCTGACCGTTAATTTATTGTCTCTCGATGTGGATAGATTATAGCCGTAAAATATCCTTGGTAAGGCAATCTTAACATTTTGATTTATGGCCAATGGATAGACGGGTAAGAAGAGATATAAAACAATCAGTACCCAATCCACCGAAAGAGATCTAATCTCGGGGATCCTCCAAGTTCCAACCGAGGTGTGATCATATGGTCCCGGTTCCACCAGAAATTGTGGTGGTGCCGGGCTTCTTTGAGGCCTACATCAACTATGAAACCGATCCACCTCGTCCATCGTGTTCTCCCTCTTGATTTCAGTGTTAAAAAAAACAAAACTCAGCCAATCGTAAGGTTTAGATGGACCACAACACAAAGAAAAATGAAAATCATGCCCAATACCTCTAAATTAACGTGGTGGGGATCACTTGGGTTTTAGAATGGGCTGATTTTTAGTTTGATGGCCCCACAAACAGTGGGGAGGGTTTTATTGTTTGGGCATCCCCTAGAAACTGTTGCTTGTGTTGTGGCCCACCTAAACTTCCGTCAGGGCCGATTTTATGTTTTACGTTCTAACAGTTAATGGCGCATTTAATGGATGGCACGGACCTGATGCATAGTTGATTTTATGTTTTACGTTCTAAGCAGGTACCGTTACGGGTTGCTTGGATTCGCGCATATAGGATTGTATTGCGATGTAATATTGCGATGTAATATTGTACAACGCGTTTACTCTAGACATTGTACAATGTATCCATGAGTATTATCATTGATTATAGAATGTTTGGTATAGAGTGACCTTGGAAATGTAATTAGAGGATATACTTAATTCATTGTTTGTTGAAGGAACGGACTCCCTGGTGCGAAAAGTCTATAACACAGACCACATACCATAGTTGTTATGGACCACAGATTGGCTACTAAAACCTGACACCACCCAATGGATGGTGTTCGATGCTCTAGGGGGCACCACCACGATGTATGTGTTTCATCCAAATTGTAATCAGCTACCTAATTCACTATTTGATGAATATTGTCTCTCAGGTGTATTGCATGCTACACCTTCTTTGTAGGGCATAGGAGAGAACTATCTCCACAACCCTATTCAACTGCTCCAACAACAAAAGGTGCATTGATCGGACTTTGTCCCTGAAAATGCAAAGGACAGAAAATACATTACCTGGTCTTACAAAGTCTGTTAGAATGATGTGTATACGGGAAAAGAGTATCGATTTTTCTCAGGATGAAGCAACATAAAAGTTCATGGCATCTTCGTCGTAGCCGAAGACCCTTTGGCGAACATCCAGGCAAACGTCCCAGATGTTGTCAGAGAGGAACGATCTCCTCTTTCACAGAGTGGAAGATGAAGGGAGAAGAGGAATGAAGATATACACTCGCGCTATGCTCTCTCAAAACACCAGAGAGGAAAAGGGGAATTGTACAAAGATGCGTGCCCTTCCGTTTATAGTTTCGAGACGTACATGGGCGGCGAGTGTATATCGGAATTCAAATCTAATTCAAACGGAAGTTAATGTATTATTTTAAAATAAAACAACGCAGTACATTCAGGGCCTGCAATCCAAACACGCCCTAAGGGAACTATGGGGATTTCTCCATTCCTGATTTAAATAAACCTGATACCACACGTCCCACTTTTGGGAATTGAAAACACGTGTATATGTGCACATGTGCTTCGCACGTGTAAACTTTCATGTCCACGACGGGACATGGGCCTAACAATTTATTGAGTTAGCTAGAGAACCGTAATGGAGCCCATGCAGGATCTGGACCGTCAACGGGTAGGCCGGATGGGAGACACCAGAAGCGATGACACCAATAAGAAATCATAGCCGTTTGATTTACCATTTGAAATATATGGTAATCTGGATCATCCAAATCATGGACCCATTGTGGAGATCTTGACTAATGAGTTCCATTTTGCCTATTCGGGGAGTGTGCTCACACACATATGATTGGACTGTCGATCATCCCTACCGTACTTTTAAGAGGCCAGCTATTTGACGATCAAGCTGAAAGAATGATTCCGACCGTTGGTTCTTGGAGTTGAACATGAATCCTTGAAATTTTCTTCAGCTGTACTCCATTTCCAAAGAATCTGCTAGTTACTTGTCGTGGCACTGTGAACGTTGGGAGATCGACGCCCACACTTTAGGCGATATGATTTTTTCATCTTCTATATAGGGGTGTAATCTTAATTGTAAGTTTGGAGTTGTCACCAGCCGCTTAATCTCAAAATCCTGCAGTTGGTTAGAACCTGCAGAATATGCAAGGCTTAAAGAAATATGAAGATTCTCTTGCCTTAAATTGACTCCTGGTTTGCGATTCCGAATAAGAGACCTCGGTTATAAAGAGGGAAGGTGTTAGGCACCCTCTTTGCCCGTACAAATATACGATCTCTACTTTGGTGTGGTAAGTAATCTCAAGGGATGAATGATATGGTCTAAGTAGGACTAGGCACACGCGGATTTCTGATGCTGCAAGATCCAGGATTCCGGCAAGCCACAGGGCATACGTCCGGGGATGTGTCTAGAGACGGATCTAATGATGCTTATGTAAACATAAAGAAAATTGGACTAGATCACTAGGAGCTTCTGATATGACAAGATCCGATGTATGGCAAGTCATAGAGCATACATTCACAAGCGGTCTAAAGAAGCAAGGGGGTGGAGGAACGTGGAAATGTTATGATGAATGCTTGAATAGAAAATGATATAATCTTTGGCTTGATCTTGAGTTGGCTAGAACATGGACTACACCATGATCAATCTGGGTTAGACTATGGGGTTGAGATGGTCGGGAGGAGGCTAAGAGGTAGCTGAAAAATCTGATCTTAGAGGCTTGGAGTTCCTTCTCACTCTCACTTTCTTCCTCTCTCTCCCTCTATCTCTCGGATTGTTGTTGTTGTTTTGTTTTGTTGTTGTGTTTTTGTGTGAAGAGGAGAGGGCTATTTATAGCCTTTTGAGATGACATTATGGTAATTGCTAGGTTTATGAATGGTAAAAGCTGACATGGCAGCTTGGGATTGGTTGAGGAGAGATAAATGCCATGTGGCATGCTCTTATAGACTCTTGGGGGTAGATAAAAGGGTAAATAGGGTGAACTACAGTTGTAATTCTAACAGGGGATAGTTGTGTGCCCAGAGAGGACACCTGTCAGATAAGGAGCGGCAGTCGGATTACCGCCCGCAGTAGTCCAACTACCGGCCGGGCTGAGTTTCCCTTAGGCTTTGGTCAGCGGGCTTTCTTTAGTGCTCTGGTTTGGCCCAAAGTCTTTTTTTCAGGATTTCGGCTCAAAATGGTTGAGCGTATTTTTGTGGTTTGTACTGATTTTCATATATGCTCTGGCTTGGGTGATGGTTTAAGGTTTGGATTAGAGTTTAAGCTGGGGTTAAGTTGAGTTTAGGGTTTAAGATGAGGTTATGGTTAGGATTTAGCTAGGGTTTTAGGCTGGGAATAGGGTTTGGTTTAGGATATGATTAGGGCTTCCGGATTGTTCTAGTCTTCTCGAGATGCAAGCCTGGGTGGGGTGTCTACAGATGCCCCTCTTTGGCCGAGGTTGCGAGCAACCGAGTGCCAAAGCGAGTGGACACCCCACCCTTCTAGTCAGAAAAAGGGTAGTGATTCGAATCTATTTCCTGTCATTGTATCGTTATCAGCCGACTGTTTGGAAAAGAGATGACTCGCGCATATCATGAGGGTTAAGGAAAACGTCGTGATTGTCCCTGCACGTTCTGCGGCATTACGGGCCACGAATCACAACCCTTTCACGTCAAATTGTTAATAGCATTGGAGGGTAAGTTTGAAAAGTAGGGCCTCTGCACGTCGATACGACTTTACGAGGATTCCTGTACTGTTTGGATCTATTATTTCCTTTACTACGTAATCATCATAGGAGTATTCGTTCTGTTTGATCATAAAAATGGTTAGCTACCTTGCGGGTCGATGCGGCCTTATGGGGAACTCACTACGCCGACTTGGACTCGATTAAACTTTTTGAACATTTTGGACTAGGTATGTGCAAGTAATCTTTTGTTATGCAATCTGTTGATTCTGATACTTCGGTTACAACAGATTGTCTTCACTTTGAGCTTGATTATTTTGTCTAGAGATAGACTGAATCACTTTCACTTGCATTCGACTCGTACGACTATCCAAATATGAGAATCGGGTCAATCGTACTTGTATCATATATGGATTCGATCATCCTCTAAGGAAACCGTAAGAGGTCAAATCTTATTTTGCTGTTTGCACTGACCGCACCTGGAGAATATGGAAGATTCCTCAGTGTACTGCGCGCCGCGTGCGTTTTTCAAAATTTTTGTTTGAAAACTATTCTCTTTGAAACTAGATTCCGCAGGGATTTTATCGAAAGTGTTTTTTTTTTAAAAAAATATCCGTTCAATCTCGCGGGAAGGTGTTGTCGTTCGGTTTTTATTGTGCAAGTCAAATAAGCAGTCGCGTTGCCTCCACTAATGAGCTAATGGGTCTAACTGTGTTTATTGGATGATATTTTTGGGTTTTTCTTTTTTTAGAAGATGATCCAAATCATAAAATGGTGAGCCAGGATGGATGAGTCGAGGTCCACTTGGATCTTCTAATAGCATGGATCTTGATGGTGGACCATCGTTTGTGGAGTGGATCACACTCTTTGGCTTGATTTTGGCTCCATGTACAAATTGGATTTCTCAAGTGGGCCCTGGATCATGGATTTGGAAACATGGGCCTAGTTCTGGACATGTGGGCCTAAGACAATGGGCCTTAAAGTTTGGACTTATGAGATGGGCCTTATCTTGGATATGTGGGCCTAGGTCAATGGACTTGAGGACATGGGCCTTCAACAATGGGCCTTGAAATATGGATTTTGAAGTGGGCCTTTAGTTTGTGGGCTTTTAGGCTCTTAAGACGTAGGCCTTGAAATGTGGGCCTTGGGATGTGAGCTTTTGGACTTTTAAAATGTGGGCCTAGCAATGTGGGCCTTGGAGTGGGCTTTGATCCATGGGCCTTTGGGCTCTTGAGATGTAGGCCTTGAAATGTGGGCCTTCAGTGACCCATTTACGATGTAAATCCCTCTTCCATAATGTTTTAAGTTATTTTATGGAAGTGAGAGGGATACTTATCTGTGAATGTTTGGCCATGCAGCATGCCTTACCATGGTAGGAATGAGGCTAATAGGGACATCCTCGGGGATTCTGCTTCATCTTCTTCAGGGGTTGATGACTCCTTTGAAGCGTTTGAGGAGAGACCCTTTGTTAACCAGTCATTTTTGCTAGCCACTCATGACCATCTTATCTCCGAGCTTGCAGTGCTCCGTAGAGGTGGGCATCGAGCCGAGTCGAGTCGAGTCGAGGTGGGTTAAGCTCGGCTCAGATTGTCCATGTTGTACTCGAGTTCGAGCTTAAGCTCGAGTTCGGCCTCGAGCTCAACATTGAAGCATGGTTTGTTTGCCAAAGCTGTCGAGTCAAGTTAGAGTCGAGCTACTAGTTCGAGTCGAGTCGAGTTTACCTCGAGTTGAGCTCGAGCTTATTGGGTGAGAGAGTAATGGATTCTATTCTTGATCCTCCTCCATCGATGAAAAATTCAAAAATCTTAGGAGAATCAAAGCAAAACCCGATGAAAAAACCAAACAAAGCTTCAAATCGGATCAGGAAACCTGTAAGAACCGATCTATTATTGATCTTCTTCCACAAGCAGAAATCCAAGTACTAAAAAAGAAACAGAGCAGAACACAGATCAGAAATCCAAGTAAAGAGCTCTAGCCAATCAGATCATAGGATTTCCTTGAATCTCTAACAAATCTGAGAAGAACCCATCTTGGATTTCTCGCCCAAGAAGTAGATCTCAAGAGATTGAAATCATACTATTGTGGAGCTGAAATGAAAACTGGTGGTGGTGGTCCAGGCGGGTGTGTAGTTGGCAGCAGGTAGAGAGAGAGAAGAAAGGGAAAGGGAAAGGGGTGCGTGCGGTCGGGTAGAGACTCTAAGGTTTGTTTTCTTCTTCTTCTTCTTTTTTTAAAAGTTAAAAGTTAAAACTTATATTAATAATATATATATATATATTATAATATATATAATATATAATATTTAAAATATTTATTAATCGAGCCGAGTCGAGCTCGAGTTCGAGCTTCGAGTCGAGTCGAGTTGAAATGTCCCTTGGTCGAACTCGGTTCGAACTCAACTCGAGCTTCAAATAATTAGCTTGACTTGGCCCGAATCACCCATTCAAACTGAGTCAATCCGAGCTGACTCGAGCCGAGTCGAGCGAGTTTTTTAAGCTATCTCGACTCGTGAACAGCCTTGGTGCTCCGTCATGCCTGCGAAGATATGGCCCGTCGTCTAGCGATGGGGCGGCAGTATGATGAGAGTATGATTGCGTCGCGCCATCTGGAGAGGAACGAGGTCTTCTACTTTCGCATGGAGGTGGATAGACTTAGGCATATGTTGTCGGTGTATGAACGATGGGATAAAGGCTTACCTGACGATCCCTAACTTGCTAGCTACTTATCCTGTGTATGTATTTTATTTTATTTTTTTTAAAGAAAGGGAAATAATGTACTTGAAAAAGGGAATGAAAATTTTTGTTTGTGCCAAATTTGTTAATGTTTGCTCATGTTTGGATTTGTGCTTTACATGATTGGGATCAAAATATTGGGCTCAGCCCACGTTGAGTTCGGTAGTCTGAGTTGTGCACTAGGGATCTCGGTTCCCTGAGAGTACGCATTAGAGATCGTGCCCCTTGGACTTGGGCAGAGTCTGAAGGAATGTTGATTCGAAGTTGGTCCTTTCCTTGTATCTCTTTGTTTTGCTCGTTGCATCGGCTTCCTCTGTACCTGCACTTTTGATTATTGGTATTATTATTATTTTGTTTTATTTCTTGCCGCTTTTGCCCGTAGCGCCTTTTCAGGTTTTCACTACGACTGGCTTTCCTTTCGTTTTTGCCCGTAGTGTCCTTTCAGATTTTCACTACATCCCAGGTTTTTGTTCTTATCTGTCCCTTGGCAACTATGCTTTTTTTACCCTTGACGCCTTTTTAAGTTTTCACCAAGTCCGCTACATGCCTGTTGTTTTTACTCGAGCCGCCCTTTTAGATTTTCAACTCGCCCTTTTTTGCTTAGGCTTTTTTTTTTTTGAAGTGTCGGGAGAGACGAAGGGGTTTCCTTCATAGCCGGCCGACTGGTTACCTTCCTACCCTTGTCTTTGATCACAATCGTAAGTTATTTTTCTTTTGGTCGGATTATTTTGGAATGGAGGATGACCTTATTTTCTTCTCCCTTTTTGATTTCTTTTTATTTTTCTTCTTTCTTTCTCTCTTTTTTTTTCTTTTTGTGGGAGGAATGATGGGTGTACTCTCTTTTTTAAATTCTTATTTTTATTGATCTCACCTTCACGATTGTAATTATTAACAAAGTTAGGTGTGGTTACCGGTGATAGATTTTCACGTTGTCGGCGTTGATGGGCACGGGAAGATCCTCTCCTCTCAGATTGGTGAGCCGAAGGGCACCTCCCAGGAGTTACTCTCAAATGATCAATGGTCCATCCCACGAAGGTTTGAACTTTCCTCTAGGATCTGGTGAGTGCGGTGGTAGGATACGCTTTATGACCATGTCACCGACTTTGAAGCTCTTCTTTCGGACCCTCTTGTTGTATGCCTGTGCTATGCTTCCTTGATAACATTGCGAGTGACTTAACGCACACATGTGCTTTTCATCTACCAAATGCAGCTGATCGTATTTTGCTTGTTGTCACTCGTCTTCCTCGACTTCGCTTTCCAGCAGTATTCAGAGTGATGAGATTTCGATTTCGACTAGCAACACCGCTTCTATTCCGTACGGAAGTTCATAAGGAGTTGCACCTGTAGCAGACCATATAGACGCCCAATAAGCCTAGAGTGCGTATGAGAGCATTTCTGACCAATTGCGAAATGTTTTGACCATTTTCTCTAGTATGCGAATGATAGTTTTATTCGCGGCTTCGATTCCACCGTTCATTCACGGTCGGCAAGGGCTTGACTGAGGACGTTGGATCTTGATTTTGTTGAGGAAATCGCCCATCCTTTTATTGACGAATGGAGTCCCGTTGTCTATAATGATGGCCTGAGGAATTCCTTACCGACTGATGATATTGTTCTTCATGAACTTTAGCACGTGAGATGTTGCGATGGTAGTGTAGGATGCTACCTCTATGCATTTTGTGAAGTAATTTACTGCCACCAGGATATATTCATGCCCGTTTGAAGCTTTGGGGTTAACTTTGCCGATGATGTTGAGTCCTCCTATAGAGAAGGGCCATGGTGTTGTTAGACTGTATAGTTAGGAAGCGGGCGCATGGATCTATGTAACGCCCCAATTTTCAAGACCCGGGTATACCACTCGTTTCTTGAAAACCCAGGTGTTAACTGATAAGCAAAAGGATAATTAACCCCAATCAAAGTGCGATTAACAGAACCAAGCGTAGTATAGATAAAACCCAAACAGTAACAATATCCTGGGCCACTCAACTGGGGCCCATATACAAAACCTTAATTTCTAAAATGAATTGAAATGTTAATAAGCAAGTAGACTACTGGTTTAATCCAAAATAAGTGGCTGCCTCTTGGAACGACTTCTCATTGTAAGGCTCCTTCTCATTTTCAGCCGCCTCTGGATCTTCTACAAGTCTCTCTGCCCCCGTGTCCTCTATACAGTTGAATATTGATGAATGAGTGGTCAACTCAGTGTGATCTCCTGCTAAGATTACACACCGCCGCCCTAAACAAGGAATAACATAAAAGTATACAGATAATCCAAAACACAATAGATGCGGTCTTTTTAAATGCATGGATATATGGATGCAATGGTCGGCCTAGGTAAAACATCCAGACGGCCTATGTCCCGAAAAAAATATCTAGACGGACATTGGGGTCGTCACCTAGGGATAAGATTGGTCATCAGTGCAACATTCAGCATAATCACAGGGCATGATAATCCGAGTCAATATTACAATCGAATGACTGGTCATAAGCACAACATTCAGCGTAATTGCAGGGCAAAGTAATCCAAGTCATTGAATATGACATGTATGCATGACTTATCAGCCCATTATTAGTCCATTTGCAGCCAGCTAATTTAAATAAGCTCATGGTCACTACGTGGAGCACATGGCCCAGCATAGGCCGACGGCTAGGGCATAGTGTCTCATTCCACCATCCCCGGCCCATAAGACTATCGTCTTAGGGTGTGTGTAGCACCCACTAACATGTGGTCAATCAATTTAACATAAAGGGGCTACCACCAATGCCGACTAGGGGTGAAATGTTGAAATTACTAAAAGTGGTGTTTTAAACATGTCGGCATGAATAGTTCAAAAATGAGTAAACAACGGTATTTGGAAGGGTTATGAAGTCCATCCCAAGTCAGTTAGGTGAAACCACACATGGATGGTAAACCCCATGGTCAAGTACCACAACTAAAACCTCCATGTCAGGGGCCTACTTATATCACAACCAATCAGTTACACCCCAAGCATGGACTCTCCTTACTAGGACTTCCCATAGAGAGATTTCAATAGTATGTGTATCATTTCATCATAATGTCAATATAGATATAAAAGAAGAGATAAGGGTAATGCATCTATCAATACATACTACTGAGTAACGTGAGACACACAACATGAATAGTTAGATTATTCACCCAGGCAGTTCAGAGAAATCAAGAATCTAAACAATAATAAGCATGAGAATTATCATGTTAGACAGATAAATCAAGTGAATACAGTTTATCTCTACATACAGTTTATCATTAGTCTAGCTAGCCATTTACACTATAAAGCTAATATTTCTGGTCTAGTTAAGGGTGAAAAGCTTAAGGGGAAAGAAATCATCACCAGTTGAATCGTAGGGTGCTTCTAGATGTAAGTTTCCGTGAGAACGAAATGAGTTTGCACTGCTCCCGTATCTCCCTGTATAATTTTATTCATAATGGATAGTGAGCCATAAGGTTAAATACTTGGGGTTACGTGGAGGTTTGGAAAACCCTAAACCAAGGTTGTCTTGGGCTGTAATCAAGGGTGACCAAGCTCAAGCATGAGTCCCTATTTTAATCAAACTGGGTCCAATCAGGGCCCACTTGATTATTAGATCTTTCCAATATCCTCCTCAGACCCCTAGGACGGCTCCGCTCATCAGATGGACGACTCAGATGAAAAGGGTATCCATGAGGTGGGTCCACACGTGTAGGACCCACCATGTTATTTGCATAATATATATAAGAGGCATGCCCACCTACGCCCCCTACGCACGTGTGCACCTTTACACACATGACATGGGTGTCGAATCCGGATGGTCCATAAGATGTGGAGTCCCAAGAAACCTTAGGGGGTGAATTTTCACCCTGATCTAAGATTCCGGTGGGCCATAGCAAGGACACATTCAATTCAAGGGAAGAAACTGTTTGCATTCTTCATGGCCCACCAAAGTTTTGGTTCAAAGTAAAATTTGGAACCAGCGGGTTTCATGAGGTTCTGCCCCATGTGGACCATTCGGATTTTTCGGACTCATCAGATATGATGAGATCTCAAAATTTTGCAGGTAGTTCACGTGAACGGGTTGACAGGTGAGCGTTCAGCTATATATATAAAACGCCCTCTATTTCAACGTTCTGGTGCATACACACACACCGCTTATTCACTTCATGAAACCCCGTCCTGTATATATAAAATGCCCTCTGTTTCAACGTTAACAGGTGAGCGTTCAGCTGTATATATAAAACGCCCTCTGACGTTAGGTGAGGCCCACCTGCATTTGTGCAGGGCCCAAGATTGGAGCAGCCCGTCAGTGTTTCACATGAAGCAGGTTCTCCTCCTGCATGTCGTGGGAGCTGTCTTCAGAAAGTGCATGGCAGTTGGAGCCCACTGATGTATGTGATGTAGCCAACTAAGATTTAAATCCCAGGTGGGACCCGTAACTCGGTGAGGCCCATCAGCTACATACCGTTTACGTCGACTCCATGCACTGCCTTTAGCAAGGCCAACTGAGGCACGTTCCAAGCCGTATGAAGGCCTGTGTGCAGCCTGGTTCGGGGTCATCCTCCCAACCATGGATTAGCGTGGTGTTGACCCAAGTTCCTGCCATCATCCCCGAGCCAGGTCGCCTTCATGCAGGGCCATCATTTGGTCACTGACTTAGCTCGGAACAGAGCCTGACGAAGGCTTGACTCTTGGTTATAACCATAGCTATTAAAAGGAGCTGGTGCAGGTGTTCTTAGGCCTAGTTTTAGCTCAGAACAATGGCCATTGTTTGGCCCGTATCCAGCTCAAAACAGAGCTTCAGTTGGGTCAGATTTCGGCCTGGGGTAGAGCCATGGACATGCTTAGCTTTGGCAAAAAACGAGGACCTAACTGGACGGTCTTTCCAGTCCATTGCACAGCCATTGATTGGTTGATTTTCTGATCTGGTTCTAAGCTTTATAGAGAGCTCAAAACAACATCAACTGGGGCCTAATTTGTGGTCTGAAACGAGCCATTGTTTGGCTCGACCCGACCTCATCGCGGCCGAACCGAACTCAGCCATTGTTTGGCCTGGTTTCAGTCCAAGCAGGCATCTCCTGAAGCTACAAAGAGAAGGGAAGAAGAAAAAAGAAAAAGAAAAAAAAAGAAAAGAAAAACACAACAGAAAACGTTGGCATTTGCTGTCTTCCTTGCCTATGTTTAAGAACAGGGGATCGATTTTCACCTTCACTGTCCACTTTCTTCCTTCGCATCCATTCCCAAGGGCTACAGTGCTTGTTATATAGAGGGAGAGAGAAACAAGGGACGACTGAGATCGTCCCCACGGTGGACGGTCGGGATTTATCCCTCCTAAAGAGGAAGGCGGTTCTCTCTCTCATCCCTCCTACAGACTCTCAGTCGAGCGATTTTTTGGCCAGGATGGACAGTGGCATTCAATCTCCTTCCTCCGCTTACAAGTGATCAAACGGTTATACCATTTTGTTTGTGTGGGTCCCATGAAGAGATTGGATGACTTGGATGGCTCGGAAAGTGGCCGTGGTGGACCACTTAGAGGCTTGAAGTGAGTCGGTTTAAAGCAAAGAGAGAAAGGCGGGAAAGATATTTGAGAAATGCTCGGTCAAAGCTAGTTTGACCGAGCTAGTGGTTTCAGTGCACCTCATGCACAAGCTCTCTCCGCGTACATGCATCGTGTAGGGGCCCACTATGATGTTATCACCATAATCCACTCCATCCATTTGCATTAGGGACCTTACTTAGGGATCTTGGCCCACTTTGGGTCGATGGTGAGCCCTAGGTGGGCCATTACATACTCCTTTGAGTTATTTTAGGCCCATGCGACATGATCTGTTGATCGGTTGGACCTGACACTCGTTTTTAACGGTTAATATCGGGTACTGGTTACGATGAAAGCGTGGTTTGTCACTAACTAGTTCTCATGTGTTGGTGACAAGTGTGTTATAGTAGTATTAACTAACATAATGGCTTTATTTTAGAGTGTTCAAGTAGTCTCACCTCCCTAACTGTCATAAAACGTGTTCTGGCTCTTGGAGGCTCTGATGGGTGGCTTTAACGTTGACTGGAATCCCCATCCTGTGTATGTCGAGTTCAAGTTTTTGGTTAACATAAGTTTGTTTTTAGTTTAGTATGGGTTTAAAAGGTAACACCCTTGCATTGAAGGTATGGGGTGTTACAATCTGGTTCACATGCTCCTGACATTTGAAGCACTTCCTGACGTGTTTGCAGCAATCCTTCTCCATCGTTAGTCAATAATAATCGAGTCGTATGATCTTCTTTGCCATCATATGTCCGTTCATGTGTGGGCCACATAGTCCTTCGTGAATTTCTGGCATGATCTGAGCCGCTTTTATTTCATCCACGCAACGGAGAAGGACTTAATTGAAAGATCACTTGTAGAGGATCCCCCCAATGATTATAAATTGGGCCACTAGCCGTTGGATAGTGTGACGATCGGTTGATGTCGCTCCTTCTGGGTACTTCTGATGCTTGAGATATTTTTTTTGTCTGTGCACCACGACTGATTGTTCGGTGAGGTTTCCGCTTGGTCAATTTGTAGACAGAATGTGGGTTCTTCCTGAAGTTCGACGATGAGTTTCCATTCTGCAGTTCCCTTAGGGATCTCCAGCATTGGGGCGAGGGTAGCTAGGACATCCGCGAATTGATTCTTGGCTTGGGGCATGTAAGAGAAAGTGATCTTTTCAAATTCCTCGGTCAGATTCTCTAGGTAAACATATAAGGGATCAACTTTTCATCTTTGGTCTTCCAGTCGTCATTCGTCTGATTGATGATGAGTTGTGAGTCTTCAAAGACCTGTAACCTTTTCACGTTGAGGATGATGGCTTCTCTTAGACCAGCGATACATGCTTCATATTCAACCACGTTGTTGGTGCAGCTGAATGCTTATCGTTTAGAGATGGGGATTGAGACGTCGTCGGGAAAGTAGAATATTGCTCCAACCCCACTCCCTCTTGCATTTGCGGCTCCGTTGAAGAAGAGTGTCCACTCTCCTGCCTTTCTTTCTTCGTCTTCTTCGATAAGGAGGATGTCCTCATCCAGGAAGAAGGTCTTCAATGGTTGATAATCAGGCAAAGAGTGTGCTGCTACATGGTTGGCCAGTGCTTGCCCCTTGATTGCCTTCTGAGTGACATAGGTGATGTTGAACTCAGAAAGCAGCAGTTACCATTTTGCGATTCTTCCCGTTAGTGATGGTTTTTCTAACAAGTACTTTAACGGGTTTATACGAGTGAGCAGAAGGATTGGGTGGGCGATCATGTATTTTCGTAGCCGTTGTGTCGTCCAGACCAGAGCGAGACACGTTTTCTCTAAGCTAGAATATTTGGATTCATAGCTTGTGAACCTTCGGCTTAGATAGTAAATCGCTTGCTCCTTTCTTCCTGTAGCATTGTGTTAGCCGAGAAAGCATCTGATTGCTTCAATTGCAACAAAAATGTATAGCAGCAGTGGCCTACTTGGTGTAGGTGGCATGAGCACTGAAGGGTTTAGCAGGTACTTCTTGATCTTGTCGAAGGCCGCTTGATAGTCGTCGTTTCATTCCTCTAGCGATTTCTTTCTGAGAAGCTTGAATATGGGCTCACAAATAGGTGTGAGCTATGTGATGAATTGGCTGATGTACTGGAACCGTTTAAGAAAACCCCCAATTTCCTTCTCAGTTCTAGGAGTCGACATCTTGATGATTGCTTTGGTCTCTGTCTCGTCCACCCGGATGCCATCTTCGCTGACAATAAAGCCTAGTAGTTTGCCTCTAGTTGCGCCGCAGACACATTTTTACGGGTTGAGGCAGAGCTTGAACTTTTCCAGTCTGTTGAAGAGCTTCTTGAGGTCTTCAAAATGCCCTTCGATTATGCGAGATTTGACGATCATGTCATCTACATAGACTTCCATTTCCTTGTTTATCATGTCGTGGAACAAGGCAGTCATGGCTCACTGATATGTAGCTCCCGTGTTCTTCAGCCTAAAGGGCATAACCCGATAGCAAAAGGTTCCCCATGGTGTGATGAAGGATGTCTTCTCATGGTCTTCAACGGCCATCTTGATTTGATTGTAATCGGAGAAGCCATCCACGAAGGAGATGATCTTGTGTTCGGCAGTATAATCTACCAGCGTGTCGATATGAGGCAGAGGAAAATCGTCTTTGGGACTTGCTTTGTTGAGGTCCCTAAAGTTGAAGCACATCCTGACTTTGCCATCTTTCTTTGGAACTGGTACGATATTTGCAAGCCATTTCAGATAGTTGGAGACTATCAGGAACCTCGCATTGTATTGCTTGATGACTTCATTTCAGATCTTTAAGGCCTATTCTAGCTTCATTCTTTGGAGCTTTTGCTTGACAGGCTTCATTTCTGACTTTGTTGGCAAATGGTGTACCACAAATTCTTCATCGAGTCTTGGCATGTCTTTATAAGAGAAGGCAAAGTTGGATAACCTCGACTTCAAGAATTTCATCATCCTCTACTTGTATTCTGGAGGCAAAGATCTACCAATGTGCACTTCTCTAGGGAGTTCCGACGATCCCAAGTTTACAACTTCGAAATCGTCTGCCACAACGTTGGACTTTGTTTCGAACCTTTTGAGGGAATCCTCAAGTTCGAGAGCTATATCATCATTTCCTTCTATAACGCCATAAAAATCGGGGGTCGAGCAAAGCTTTACTCTCGAGTTCTAACACATCACTTATGCAACATGGATTATGATGATCGTCATGAGTGCATTGGAACATGAGTGAGATTATACTAAAACAACATATCATACTCCAGGGATGACTAAATTAAGCAAGCAAAAGACTGTGATAGATATATAAAGTACATAAGTGGTTTTAAAATCCCCAGAATATGAATATGTAACAGGGCTAAACATATACATGTTTTGTGTCAATTTATATAAAATGCCAAAATGTAAAGTGTTCAACTAAATCATATATCCCTAAAATCTCGTCGAATCAAAACAAGGTCTACGTAGACCCGCCTGAGAGTTGAACGTAGGAGAATTCTTCCTCCTAATCCACGAAGTCCATTTCAGCTGCACAGACTCCACCTGATACCCGCATCCAAGCCAGAGTCTGGGTGGTGTTTTAAAAACATCATCCCAGGTGGGAATAAATAGCTAATTCAGTGGAACTATAACACAAAGGTAAACATGTTATCAATTCAATCAAGCAATAATGGTAAAACCATACAACAAGCATTCCTAAGTACTCTGGTTAATACAAGGATGATATGTATTTGCATGCCCTCTCCTGCACTCCCTCTGCGAACTTCATCTCACGATGGTGGCATGCACCCCTTCCTCTGTGCTCAACTCCAACGCCAAAGGCACATGCAGTGCGATGTTATGGTCGTGTTAATCAAGTAATTAATTGGATTTATTCATACAGCAGGATTGGGAAGCTAAGGTACCTCCCTTATATCATTTCCCATACAATGATCCATCTAAGGTCGTCAATCCTAGTTAATCACATACGATAGGCAAGTTCACGAGTTTATACCATAGGTTGCTATGGGGGGCTCGTCACCTCAGCGTAGACTTAATTCATACTCGAGGTCACTACCACTAACGCCTTACCAACTGGTAGTTCATTTTCGAAGGCTCGTCACCAACCCAATTAGGGACCACAGCCAGGTTACGCTGGGGTAGGCCTATTTTATACTCGAAGTAACTACCGAAAGACTCGTCGCCTTAGCATAGTCCTAGAGTATACTCGAGGTCACTACGAGAGGCTCGTCACCAAATCGTAGGCCGACAGCTCGAAAATAGTGTCCCATACCACCATATTCGGCTCACGAGTTTGAGTTGCTCACTGGTCACTATGGGGAGGTTCGTCGTCCCAGCGTAGACTGACAGCTTGACCACGGTGTCTCATACCACCATCCCCGGCTCATAAGTCTTAGCGGATCGAGGTACCAAGGTTAAACGGGCTTTTCACTAGTAAGTTTGGTACCTTAGGTTCAAGCAATAGTGTCTATACATGGTAAACATACATTGGGCCAATCAGGTTACTTGACAAGCTCGACTAGTACGAGCGTACGTTGAATTGATCGACATGAAGCGCGTAAGCACTCTGTGTGGCCTAACCACTATCGATAACCAAAGTACGACTCGGATTCATCGAACGCATCTTTCGTGGCGAAACAACCTCAGCCACTGATTTGAGAGTTATTACCGATTACCTGGACAAAGTCATAGTCCCAATCACACTTAGTTGCAATTTATACATCACATATGATATGCATAGCAGCATTGAACAATAATTCAAACATTTCAAGCATTTGAGCATTTTATGAAACATATAGTACACATATTATCTTACATAGGCATTACATCCATCAATCGCATAGTAGTAAGATAGGTTACATAAGGAAAACTGTAATTATAGAGAAGGGGATTGAGAATCCTATCTCAACACCCTCGTTACATACGTTCAAAGAAGCGATTTCTCATTCAGGCATTTTATCAAACACTTAGACTACACCTTTCAACATATATGCATTAGACTAGTTATAATATATATTGTGGCAAGCCCTTTTACAAAGGAGTTGTCACATTCACAACAAGCATATGTTCATAGTTAATAATCATGGCAAGCATAAATCCAAACTCCATATTCATTCAGACATTCTCACGAACACTTAGTCTACACACTTTAACATACATGACGTATGTTGGTTATAATAGGTATTAGGGCAAATCCTTTTACCAAGGAGTTGACACACATATAACACCCATTTATTCACGACGAATAATCATGGCAAGCACGATTCCAAATTCCATAGTCATTTAATCATTTTAACAAACACATGGAATACACAATATTCGACCTAGTTCATATACAGGTGTAAAAGCGCGGGAACATCGTAACAAAGCATGTGACAACAAATCATGTCAGTCATAAATCATTAACTGACATTGAATGCCTTGAAAACCATAACCTAAACGTTTATAGTCCGTACCTTTCGCCGGCAAACCCATACCGAGCTCAGTTTGAACACTACGTCTTTGTCTACGGCACAACGGCTACCTGAATCATGAAATAGGTTAGCTATTTCGCCGATCTACCTATTCGAATACCTAAAACAGATTAGGGTTAGGATTTCTTACCCAAAAATGGTGTTGAAAGCGATGGTATAGCGACACGGAAGAGACGATTCGACACGTGGAGCGGCGGGATCGAATCCCAGCAACTACCTCTCACTCTCCCTCACTTCTCCTCACCTTTCTCTCCTTTTTTCTCTCTTCTCTCTCCTAGGGTTAGGAAAATTGTATGAAATAGAAATGGGATGGGTTTAGGCCCTTATATAGGCCCAGAACTGATAGTAATGGCCCCAGGGCCATGGTATATTTAGGTTGTAGCCAAAAAGGAGTTGTTTCGGTCCAACGGAGCACATCTGGAGGCCCACTTTCTGCGTACGGTCCAGGGAAAGTTTCCTGACATTGGATCTATGCCAAGTTAAGTTTTCAGTCCGATCGGGTTTGTGGATCGACCGTGGCGGACCAGTTTCAGTTCAACGTCATCGTCGCTCGATCGGGGCTACAAGTACACTGACCTGTGCTGAAAAATTTTCCTGATCCAA
This sequence comes from Magnolia changhungtana, assembly GCA_030180095.1. Classification (NCBI taxonomy): domain Eukaryota; kingdom Viridiplantae; phylum Streptophyta; class Magnoliopsida; order Magnoliales; family Magnoliaceae; genus Magnolia; species Magnolia changhungtana. Next base: position 12,109,828 of record JASAUF010000662.1, read on the forward strand.
GGGTGTATTTGGGTCAGATTCTGACGGTCTAAAACTTTAAATTAGGCCTGTAAGCGAATGACCCAATTCACTTAAATCTGAGTTCATTTCCTAAAGGTATTCGCGTTTCTCACACACTTCGCTCCGGGCTCAAGTTGTGCGTTTCTGGATACTATCTAGATTTGATTTCCAAGATAGTTGCCAAGCCCAGTAAGGTGGTCATAACCGTATAGCTTCGTGGTAATCGGACTTTTAACGTGCAGTTTAGGTCCGATACAGAGTTTCAATGTGCTCCCGAGAGTAACTGGGTTTAGAGATTGATCCTAGATTTTTAGGTAATGTAGCATTAGCGATTCTACTAGTTTTGGGTCTTACGGTTCGTATAAAAAGTGGTTCAAGCTAATTCGACTGATTATTTAGTTTAGTACTTAACTAAATTATGCCCTAATTATAACAGAATAAGGTCCTAGGGCAGTTCTATGCCCCTTTCTGGCACTTTTAATTAGTATATTATTTTCATTATTTTTTTAGTAGTTCTTCATCAAGTCTACTTCACCTCTACCAAATTTCATTAGGTTTTGTGTTGTAAAAAAATTCTAAAAATTCTAGAAGCAGCAGTTGTCCAAACTAATGATTTTCAAACAGTTGTCACAACGACCTATATTTAAATACATTAAAATTTTTATTATATTTTTCACTTTTTTATATGAAACTAGACTTATCAAGTTTCAATCTGGCTTTTTAATCACCTAAATCAGATTTATAACGAGGGAGATATGACTTTTCGAAGTCGGATGAATATTGCAGAAAATGGGGCAGAAAATGGGCCGCCCGGTCCGTTGTGGCCCGCTCGGCCCGTTGGTCGGCGAGGCCTTGCCGATTCGGCGATGCCATTGCCACTCATTGGACCCTGGGGCGATGACATCCCTCCCCCACCCCGGGGTGCCGGAAATGTGCGGGACCCATATTAGGTCCCCTCGATTTGTGTCGTTTGGCCCCCCAAGTCCGTTTGATGTGATTTTGCCATCCGATATTTGAAACGGGTGTATTTTTCAATATGGAATGAGTTACGCGAAGTGAAATATGATTTTAGGGTAGGAGAAGCTTCTCTATAAAAAAAAAGCTATTTATTTCATAGGATTCCAAAAGTTTAATGGTCAAAAGCCTATTTTATTTATGTATTTACCATTTATAGTAAGTTTTAGTTTAAGTCTTGTTCTTCATCATTTAAACTTCAGGATTAGTGTCTAATATGAAAGTACTTAGAAAAATTTGAAGGACAAGGTGGTGAAAGGTGAGATTTTTAAGGAAATGGGTCAAAAAGGGGATTTGAGACTTTGGAATTGAGTTTTGAGAAGTTAATAAGGTGTTATGATCGACCCATTGCCTAAGGATGTCTATTTTCAAGTTTGGCAAAAATCTGGGGCGTTACACCCTCATCCTAGGCTTCATCCAAACCCATGAGTTTGAAGTCTAACTCTAGATCGAAATTGTATGAGTCGACCTCGAACTCTGGTGCTGTGTGTGGTATGTTTGACACATTGAAGTTTTTTGTTGTTTTTTAATTTTTGAAGAGTTTCTGTTTTTTTTGTGGTTTTGAAAAATATATGATTTTTTTTTTTGTGATTTCTGAAATATCTGTTGTTTTTGTATTTTGAGATTTTTTTGATTTTTTTTGTGTTGCTAAGGGATCTATAGCAGGACGGAGTTGCAAACTATGATTGATCTTGTCCTGGTCCGGGATGCCAACTGCTATTTACATTGGCATTTTTTTTAAAGACTGGTATCTGTAGATGGCTTACTGACCGATTCAATCGTTAGGGGGATAGCTAACCAGTTCAGTTCTTTCCCCCTTTCAATCTTGCTGGTCTGATCTGTTTGTACCTGTGGGTCATCCGTCCCGATGATTATGATGTCTGCTGGACCAGATCAAAATCTGTGTCTGACCCGATCTCTTTGTGCAAGAGTTGGAGCTCTTTGGGCTCCTCTGATCCACACTGTGGTGGAATCTTGATGTCAGTCCAGTCGAGAGAAGACCACTTCCCTTTTTCAATCCAATGAAGGGGCCGCCTTTGCCCCTTGTGATGCTGAGCTGTTGGTGGGGGCGTCTCCCCCCTAGCTGTTGGTGGGGATGGGCGTCTCCCTGTTCCTATCCGTCTGTCTTAGAAATGACCTCTCGTCCTGGATCCTTTGTGAGTGCTACCAAAGTTTTGAGGATCTTATCCCATCGTATTGGCGGCCAAACGGACTCCTGACTGGAGTGTTACGATAGTTTGAGCATTTGAAGGTGATCCTCGAGAGAGGTCTCCATGTCACCGCAAACCATCCCAAACTTGACAAACTTGATGGGCGGGCACTTGAAAGCCTGTCTCCTTTTAGGCCTTATGGCCTGATCTTCCGGCGTCAGTTGATATCCTAGTGTTCATCTTTGCTCGTTTACATGAGCTTATTTTACTACCGTACCTTTTTCATAGAACTCAGTACGGTAGTTCAGGATTTGTCATTCAGCTGGGGGGATGACATATTCTGCAGCGAATGGGTAGGGATTGGTAATGGAGTTCACAATTTCGAACTCGAAATTGTGATATGGTACGTCACCCTCCGTATGCTGAACGTCAATTACTAGGATGTCAGGTTCTGGGATGTTGACCACTGCTGGCAGGATGATTTTGGGTTCAGCCAGTACAGAGATGATTTAATTTTTCAAATGAAATTTAACCCTTTGATGGAGAGTGGATGGGATGACTCCAACAACATGGAGTCAAGGTCGCCCTAGCAAAAGGTTAAACCAGGCAGAGATATCAAGGACCCGGAATGTAACCAGGGTTACATCTGGTCCGATTTGTATCTCGAGGTCTATCTCTGCCTCTACCTGCTTTCGGGAGTTATCGAAGGCTCTGACGCTCATGGTACTAGGCCTAAAGAAGGACGGTTCGATTCCTAAACGCTCGGCAGTCCTCAAGGGGAAAATGTTTAAGCTTAATCCGTTATCAATGAGCACGAGGGGGACCTGGAGATCCCTGTAATGGGTGGCTATATTGAGCGAGCGTCCATGTTTGTGGCCCTCAGGTGGTAATTCATCATTAGAAAATGTGATGGCTTGTGGTGCGAGGAGTTGTCCGATCATGTTTGCCACCATCTCAGGTGATATGTCGGGAGATATATGTGCATCATTCAGGGTCTTCGCAAAGATTTCTCGATGCGACCTAGATGTGCACAGGAGTTCCCAGATGAAAATTTGTGCAGGAATGGACTTGAGCTGAGCTCTACTCATATGTAGCATCAGCTTTATGGGTTGTTCCTGACAAAGTTCCCCGGGTTTCTTTCTAGTTTTGGTTCTCTCCTGAAGTACCGACCGTTGTGCCATGGGACACTCTGGATAGTGCCATGGGACTACCTTTGTGTTGTAGGAGGGAACTGCCCTTCCTTCCAGGTATACCGGTTCCGGAGACTGTGGAGTTGTTGTTGGTACGGTTTGCAAAAAACTCAGGGATCTTTCTTGGAGTATGACCGAATCCTCGCATGATTTCGGCCGTTCTACGATGGGATTCTCCTCCCTTTTTTTATATGCATTTTGTGTGGGAGGGATCCTTTGAGCGTGCACCAATTGGTGAGGTAAGAGGAGGAAGCATGTAGTTTGTTCTTGGACTAGGGGTGCCCCTTGCAAGACTAATGAGTCAAATCAGGGAAGCCCACCGGTAGGATGAGAGGTTCAGGGTTCGACCTGTTTGGATAAGCGGGAGGTGACATTGGAGGTGCCCCTTGGAGGATAAGAGGCTGAGAGATTGATCTGGCTGATGCTGGTGGTGCCCCTTGTAGAAGGAGAGGCTGAGAGTTCGATCTGTTGGGTGCTGCTTCGAGGAGGATGAGAGGTTGTGCTGTTGGTGCTGCTTCAAGGAATTCCTGTGGCCCAGGTGAGGCGCTTGTTGATATCCCCATGTCCGATTTGTTGTATCGAGCATGATTGCTTGTATGGAGTGATGTGGGAAGAAGCATGCGGGATGTCCTTCCTCAATGTTGATGAGGTAGAGGTGTTGGATATGCTGGGTCCTGCTTGGTGCGATGACAGGGGATTTTAAAGAATGTTGGCCTAAGCCGTAATGTTGGCCTGTGGGGTGATCGCAATCTTCTAGCTTTCGATCAAATCTTGGACCGCATGTTTCAAGGCGAAATAATGGTCGGTTGGATGGCCTCGAGATTGATGATATGCGCAATACTCATTATCGTTGTAACTTGCAGGTAGGGGATTCGACGGAAGTTGAGGTTAAAGTGGTGTCAGAAGTTGCTTTTACACCAACATTGTCATGATTTGACTGTATGTTTGTGCCAATAAGGTAAACTTCCTGCCCAACATTGCTTGTTTGTATTGGTATTGTGCATTTCCCTTAGGCTGTTGCGGTTGCTGTTGAGGTGGACGAGCCTGATATCCCCATTGGGTTTGTTGTGGGTGGTACTGTCTGTTTTGCTGTGAATCCTGTTGTGGAGCGTACTGATTGCCTTGAGCGGTTGCGATGATGTTGTTGACTTCTGTGGTACGTTGCGTGAGAGTAGTGTCGTTTTCATTCCCATATCCAATGGGCTTCCCCTCGACTTTATTTCTTTTGATTGGGGGGGCCTGATGTGGCCATGGAGAGATGGTTTCGGCTCTTATCTCGGTTTATACCTGTTCTCCAACTCGGATAAGCTGGGAGAAGTTTTCATATGGGTACGAGATCAGGTACCCAGAGATGTTCGGGTTCGCTGAGTGGATGATCATGAATATTTGTTCCTCATCATTGATGGGATTTCTCATCCGGGCAGCCATGGCTCGCCATCGTCTCACATATGCAGACAACGACTCGTTGGTTTTTTGCCTCAAGGCAGCTAGATCCGCTCTTCTTGGAGCCATATTCAGATTGTAAGAGAATCTGTCAATGAATGCTTGGGAAAGTCTTTCCCAGGTCTTGATGTGATGGCTATCAAGCGATGTATACCAGTCCAAAGCATCGCTCTTGAGGGATTTCTGGAAGAGCCGTATCAAGGCTCCATCATTCCCTGCAATCGCATTGAGTTCCCCATGAAAGACTTTCAGATGTGTTATAGGGCACTCGCTACTGTCATACCTCTTGAATTTTGGTATCTCAAACTTTTGAGGCACCCTAGCATCCAGAAAGGGACATAAGTCCCTGAATTTGGTGGATGTGTGATCCACTCCTTATTGCCTTTGCAGCTGATTTTGTACAATTTACAGTTGTTCTTGCAGCTCCTCGATTTCTGATTTGTTGGGCTGCGGGTATCTTGCCCCTTGCTACAAAAGCTTGGCCTGCTTCCTTCTCATAAGGGTCTATTTTATCGACCCTCTGATTTCTGAGAATGGGTGGTTGTTGGAAGGAAGATGGACTCCCAGTGGCGGGAGGTAACTGAAACTAAACTCTGCTCCCTTTTGGGGGAGGGTGTGATGTACGGAAATGGCTCCCACCTGAGGTATCTGCCAAATCCGGAATGTGACTCCCGTTAGGGGGAGTGAGTTGGATTTGAAACTTACCCCCTTCGTGGGTATACGCCAGTTCTTGTCTGTGACTCCTGTTAGGGGGAGCCTGTGTAGTGACTTGATTGTTGTTCCCATTTATGAGGAGATGTGCTGTGTAATGTGTTGGAAGATGTGTGGAAGGGTTGCTCCCATTTGTATGTTGATGTTGATCTTGTGCTGATTCTGTGGGGAAAGGAAGAATGGGATTTGCTAGGGGAATGAGAGAGATAGCAAATGGAGTTTGTGGGATTGAGCTGTTTTGAATACTAGGCTGTGTTGCCTGCATGTTTAGTATGACACCTAGTATCAGGCGAAACAGTAGTTCTTGCAGTGCTTAGAGGGGTCATCTCGTTCATGGCTGCAGTAGCTAGTGAGTTTATGGAAGTCACCGAATGTGTTGACGTTGGTGCCGGTGTCGATGTCGGTGTTGGTGCCGATGTTTTAGGAGCTGGCCCAGTTGCCGACTCCTCTTCATGGGTAGCCATAGCTGTATGGGATCAGGTAGTCATGGCTCGGATTGATGCCCAAACAAGTGTAAGCCAAATATTGATTTTTCGTTTGTTTTATGAATGCAACGTATGAAGAAAGTCCCTTGAGATTGGAATACCACGCGCTTTCGAGTCAGGTCTTGGCTAGTGTGATCTAGGAATTCCCCAGTGGAGTCATCATTCTGTGAATGCTGGGAGATCGGCGCCCACGCTTTAGGCGATATGATTTTTTCATCTTCTGTGTAGGGGTGTGATCTTGATTGTAAGTTTGGAGTCACCACTAGCCGCTTAATCCCAAAATCCAACAGTCGGATAGAACCCGTAGAATATACAAGGCTTAGAGAAATTCGAAGATTCTCTTGCCTTAAATTGACTCTTGGTCTACGATCCGGGATTCCGAGTAAGGGACCTTGGTTACAAAGAGGGAAGGTGTTATGCACCTTCTTTGCCCGTACAAATGTACGGTCTCTACTTTGGTGTAGTAAGTAATCTCAAGGGATGAATGATATAGTCTGAGTAGGACTAGGCACACACAGATTTCTGATGCGGCAAGATCCGAGATTCCGGCAAGCCACAAAGCATACGTCCGGGAATGTGTCTAGAGACGGATTTAATGATGCTTATGTAAACGTAAAGAAAAATGGACTAGATCACTAGGAGTTTCTGATGTGACGGGATCCGATGTACGATAAGTCATAGAGCATACATTCACAAGCGATCTAGAGAAGTAGGGGGGTTGAGGAGGGTGGAAATGTTATGATGAATGCTTGAATAGAAAATGATATGATCTTTGGCTTGATCTTGAGTTGGTTAGACATGGACTATACCATGACCGATCTGGGCTAGACCATGGGGTTGAGATGGTCGGAAGGAGGCTAAGGGGTAGTTGAAAAATCTAATCATGGAGGCTTGGAGCTCCTTCTCACTCTCACTCTCTTCCTCTCTCTCCCTCTCTCTTTTGGATTGTTGTTATTGTTATTGTTTTGTTGTTGTGTTTTTATGTGAAGAGGAGAGGGTTATTTATAGCCTTTTGGGATGACATTGTGGTAATTGCAAAGTTTGTGAAGGGTAAAAGTTGATATGACAGCTTGAGATTGGTTGATGAGAGAGAAATGCCATGTGACATGCTCTTATAGGCTCTTGGGGGTAGGTAATAGGGTAAATAGGGTGAACTACAGGGGTAATTCTATATGAAAGTTGACTTTGGGACGGGGGACAGCTGTGTGCCTAGAGGGGATACCTGTCGGATAAGGAGTGGCAGTCGGACTACCGCCCATGGCAGTCGGACTACCGCCCGCAGTAGTCCGACTACTGCCTGGGCCGGGTTTCCCCTGGGCTTTGGTTAGTGGGCTTTCTTCGGTGCTCTGGTTCGGCCCAAAGTCTTTTTTCGGGATTTTGGCTCAAAATGGTTGAGTGTATTTTTGGGGTTTGTACTGATTTTCATATACGCTCTGGATTGGGTGATGGTGTAGGGTTTGGATTAGGGTTTAAGCTAGGGTTAGGTTGGGTTTAGGGTTTAGGCTGAGGTTATGGTTAGGGTTTTAGGCTGGGATTAGGGTTTGGTTTAGGATATGATCAGGGCTTTCGGATTGTTCTAGTCTTCTCAAGATGCAAGCTTGGGTGGGGTGTCTATAGACACATACATGGTAGAGCCGACGATTGCGATCATCAGACCAGCTCCACATGTGGGCCCAATCGAGTTAGCTAGTGATCATCAGCCCCCAAATAGGAAAATGATCTCCCCATTGATTTTGGACTCATGAGCATTTCATATTTCGTAACAGTCCATTTCATATGCTCCATCTGCAATAGATAGAGCTGGGCATCGAGTCCGACTTGACTCAGGGTTGACTTGACTCAATCAGGTTTTGAAATAGGCCTGACTCAGTACCGAGTCTAGCATGCCTGACCCGATCGGAGTCCGAGTCTGGCCTGGACTAATCCGAACCGAGTCCGACCCGGTCACAAGTACTGAGTCAGATCGAGTTGGCACCGAGTCAAATCGCGTGCAGCGGGTATTTACGAGCTAAAATCATCACTCAAAGCCTAGATTCACTTGCTAGAATTGCAGCATGGCATCTCAGATCTGAAAAGTTAGATTTGAATGTTTTTTAATACACACACACAAGTCGAGTTTTGGATCGTGTCGGGTCAGTACTGAGTTGGATTTTGGGTCGAGTCGAGTTACTGGGTGACTCGAACTCGACTCGGTTTGAGTTCAGATTGGATGAAGTCAACTCAATTCGGATCGACTCACCCACTCAGTTTGGATCGAGTCGGATCTGAACAAGTCGGACTAGTCGAGTCGTCCCATGCCCAGCTCTAGCAACAGGACCCCACAATTTTGAAGGCATGGATTGACGCACGTATAGAACATGTAGATGATGGATGAGTCCATACCATTTCAGAAGTAGTTGAAAAATCATAAGACACATTGCCTAAACATAGAACCAGATACAACTTTTGATTGCGTTTGGATGCATTATTTAATTGAATTGCAATAATTATTTCAATGGCAAGGAAATGCCGGTGTTGTAACGATCTTAAAATAGCGTTCGGAGTGATTAAGTAGTCTTAAATTCGCGATTACATTCCTCTCAAATCCAACTAGAAAGTAACGCAATTGCAATTCGTAGCTTTTTCCTTCAATACAAGGACGACTATCAATGCAATTCGGCCATTTTTCAATCAAAGAGTGGGCTGCTTGATGCAGATTCATGGCTGTAGAACAGAAAGAACACTTGCTGGTGAGCCAGATCATCGGACAAATGCCCAAAGGTGTCAAGCGATACTACTACGATACGCACTTCATGAAGTTCCACGACGCATGCGGAAAAGAATCTCTATCATGCATGTGGTATTTGTGGGACTGTTGATTTGGTTGGCCCCCACAAGGATGGGCCATAGCAAAAAAAAATCAAGGCATTTGAACCATTGTCCAGATTCAAAAGGGCAAAACTCACAACTGCAGTTTCAGAGTTCTCCAATCACTGCAAATTTTTTTTTTTTTGGGGTCTATATGCGCTGGCCCACCAGATCAATTGTCCCAAGTACAATAACCCAGTTAAAAGAACTTTCATCATGTTTGCCCGTAATGACACATTAAGACCATGACAGATAGCATGGCATGCAGTCCAATGCAATAGCTATCATATAATTAAAAATGTACATGGCTAGGATTTCTCCTCCAAGTATATAAAGGGCAGGGATCAAACCATACATGGCCCACTTAAATTGCAGTCGATGATACGTACATACATAAACAGAGACCATCACGACACGCTTTAACATTAATTAAGAAAACCCATGATATATAATCACAGTTAGTATTATTATAGGACTGAGTCCAATGTCTCGGAACCCAGAAGCCCGAATAACCGGAGAACATTGGAAAACACCGAAAAATGACGGAATCAAAGCCTCCTAAGCAACCTAAAGCAGTACAGATCACAAAAAGAAATAGGACGACGGATATATCTAATAGTCATGCATCTTGTTATCCACTGCTTCAGCTCAGTGATTGCAATGCAGAGTCTGGAATCTACTCACTGCTGATCTTTCGCTGCCGCTCTTCCAGCCACTGAAAATTACAGAATATTTCAGCATTTGGGAACAATTAAAATATTATCAAGAGAGAGTGTTTGGATGCACTGGCTACTTCCATCAGTATTCACATAGTGAGGAAGTAGTTCTTTTGCAATTACATACCTTTCAAGTCCAACTCAAAGGTAACATAATTGAATTAACGAAATTTGGTATTATAATCTGATCGAATTTTGCATCCAAACACACCCTTAAGAAACAAAAGAAATCGGATGTGGTCTTTATATTTTGTACCGAGTGATGGTGCTCTAGACCCACTAATTATATATAGCCTTTTGACGGTGCTGATGAACATCCTGCAAGATTTCTTGGTTAGAATTTTCTTCATGAGGCCGTTCACATGATTACACATGCATATGTATGCATGTTATCTCTCTTAAATAAGGTTAATGTGTTATTTACACCCCTTTTTTTAAAAAATTCATATATCCCTTTTATGGTAATCGAAGGGTTCGCTTCTGGTACTACTCTAATACCAGAAGGTACAAAAAAGGCGGTGTGTGCATAGAAAGATAAGGTGCAAGTATTACTTTGGTGGAAAAAGACCATATCAAATAAATGGAATGAAATTGAAATGCAAAGGACATACTCCCATGGCACATCGCCTACAAGCATCCGATCTCCTTCATTGTCTTCGTAAATAAGGACATGGTCGGAATTTACTATCTCATCTTCTTCGCTCTGTTCCTTCTTCTTGAAGTAATTAACTGAACACGAATAAATAGAAAAAGCAATCACCGAATGAGTCAGCCGAAAAATAGAGTAACAAAAATAGCTGTAGAAGATCTGATTTGACTGAGAACATAAAATATTAAACATGATTTTGTGTTTCGTACTGTGGATAAGAAGTGTAAACCAACCATCTAACAGGTACAATCTGTAGGGAGTCACTTATGAAAGTAGAAATCGAATAAGGTATTCTTTCATATGAATGGTGGCCTAAAAAGGATGGTTGACGTGTCAAAATGGTTATGATCAACATTCAACAGGACAAGCTGATGGCTAAGATCATCCATTTGGTGTGATTGTAAACATTTGGCCCTTCACAGATAAGACCCATTAGATGGGTGGTCTGGATTGGTCATTCAACATTAAAGGCGTAAGGTATTGTGTACATAATGCCGCCTCATAGGCGAATAAATCTGAGTAGAAACCATGAGAATAAAAATATGACATTCAGTTGAAATCATTGAAAAAATTCAAACAAGCATTCGTCAATAATTTAAGAAATATGAAGACAAACAGAGGCAAGCATTGAAAAATTCATTGAGATAAGGGCACTGAACTTAAAGATATCAGAAAATCAATCACTTGGGTTTGGTAGAAGTTACAGCGGATCGTAAGACAACTCCTACTGACATACCCATAAGCATTGATAGGAAACTTGAATCAAGAAAAACATGAATATGTATTGATCTAAGTGAATTGGAAAAACAGAACAGCATGGAAGGAGAAATATCAAAAGAAATTAGTTCTAAAAATCAATGAGTTGCATGAGGCCAGATAACAGGATCCCATGGGCGCGATTGACGGTTCACTTCATTGCACACAAGGAAACACTGCATGTGTGTGTGAAGTCCAGGACATTCATTAAGTGGGGACCACTGAGAACATTCCATGGCCCAATAAACAGGCTGGTTGAGTCATGTACTGGGCCTCATGTGAATGAGAAAAATGGGTGGTTAGAAAAATATGTTGGTCCATGCTCAGTGTACATGTATGGCCCACCTGATCAGCCAAATCGCCTGGTTGTTGGGACAGCATATGTGCACATTGTTCTCCAACTGATGAATGGCCTGATCTTGCATATGTGTATCAAATTCACATGTGTTGTGACGTAAAGCCTCAACCTCAGATGAACAAGTCCTTATCTAATTCTTCAAATTGCACAATAGAAAATTCATAAATGGAAAAAAAAGAAAAAAAAGAAAAGAAAATATAAATAGAGTTATGCAAGACAAGTCATCACAATACAAAAATAGAGGACTTGATCATGAGGGAGGAGAATTTTCAGTCTGCCAAAGCTCGATCGAGCTATAATAAAAGACCATTACCTATTGATTTAATTACTAAGAAAATATCAACAGGAAAGTTTAGATGGACCATCAAACAGTCCACTAAAACCACAGCAACATACAAGATAGACGTTTGGGTTTAGGGGGGAAAGGGCAATAAAACGTGTAAACGAATCGAATTAGAACGGCGAAAGTTCAAGAAAACAACATGAATAAATTGACAACATGGGCCTGCTAAAATTACGGAGAATGACAGAAACAGAACATCCAATTGATGTGGCATGCACCAAAACCGAGTGGCCCACACGCGCCAACACGACGCATACATGTGAGATCCTGAACATTCATCATGTAGGCCCCTCTAGCAGCCCACTCATTAGGTGTGCCATATATGTATTTTGAATGTGGACAGTTTGGTTATCCTTTTCCAGCCATCCTTATCTGATGAGTGGGCCAGCCCACCTGATAAACAACAAGTGTCGCAACTGTGAATCCACTTCAATTGGTAGAAAAATCACGACGAACAACACAATAAATCCATCGACCACATTAAAAGATTGAATTCAGAGACATTACTAGAAAAAGGCATTGGCAATAATGGAAAAGAGCGAGAACCGAACTCGAAAAGAAGTTGTTGAACATCTTCTGAAGAGCGCGGGAGAGTGACTCGTAGCTTTCATGGGCCTTCAAATTGATCTTCCGCCCAACTGCATACCCTTCCATATTGACCTTCACGAACATCGATTCCTCCACCGCCTCCGGCGCCTCTGCTGAAGTAGCAGCTGCAGCAGCTTTCGACTCCATCTCTCCTGGCTTTGGCTGTGGAGCTAAGTTCTTCCGGAACGCACGGACCGGGGGCCAGCCTACTACTGGGGGAGCTCTGAAACAACACCAACAACTTCGGAAATTACAGAATTGCTAAGGAATGAAGAAGAACACTAAAACAGAGCCATTGAAAGATGAATTACAGCAAAAGAAGGCAGTTTTGGATGATTTTGGTTTCTGGAGTTTGGGATTTAAAGGGAGGTGAGGTAAAGGAGATGATGGTCACTGAAATGGTGGGTTGGATTGGATTGAATTGAATTCGGATGGAGCTTTTGCATGGTAAAGGGGTATTTTTGGAAAGAAAAATTCAGGCACCAGCCTGGGAATGCCTAAGAATGGAAGAACGGGAAGGGGTAGTTAATATGTAGCAGCGGGAAATTCGGAATCTGAACGGGAAATTACCAGAATATCCTTCCATTTGAAACGTATAGAAGTACACTGCTGATTGGTGGACCGCGGATGGTGCCAGCCAGACGGACGGTTGGGATCTCACATGTACCAGCTGAGCACATATGCACGCGTGTAGAAATGGGTGTAAAGGAGTGATAGGAAGATCGTGGTTGTGGGTCCCGTGTCTTGTAATCCAGGCCGTAGTTCTGATAGGCCACGATGCGGATGGATAATGCCGCAAAACACAAAATTTCCACATATGACAATATAGCGGCCTACAAATAGAAGGTTGAGAAAAGGACATGGGATTTTGTCCACATTCAGTGGACGGAAGAGCGAAAGATAGGCCAAGGAGCAGCGCGCGCATTTGTGTATTAATCATCCATAACAACCAATTAGTGCATGTTTCAAATGGATCTGAACCATCCAGTTGATGGGCCACTTCCTGTATCAGTGAATATCTGAAACCTGCACCGATCAGATGATCTCAACCGTACAGTCAACGGTCTTTTATCTTAGATCATTGACCAGTTATCTCCATTCACGTTCCAAAAGTTGGACAGGAGACTGAGTAAAATGCTTTCGGCAAATGAACTGATTAGACAACGATTGACCACGTGGTTATTGCGAAGGATATGCCGTTGAATGGGGCCCACAGCTTGTCTTCTTGTTAGATAACCATCCATTTTGTGGGCCACTGGATGGATGGCCAGATATGAATCTCAAAGAACGCCTCGAGCGGAGCCAAAGACGTTAATCATTCTCCTCTCTCTCTCTCTCTCTCTCTCTCTCTCTCTCTCTCTCTCTCTCTCCTTTTGCCATCTTGACCGTACAAGTGGCATGTGTCTATGGTGATCAAGACCGTTGATTTATATGTGTGTTATATCTAAACTGTTCATTTGTTTTGTAACCTCATTTTATGACATGGGCTTAAAAATGAGGTAGATCCAAAGCTTATGTGGGCCCTAAGAAGTTTTCAACGATAAGTATTCAATCTCCGTTGCTTTCTATGGTGAGGTTCACTTGAGCTTAGATTTACCTATTTTTTGGCTTATGCCCTGAAATAATCTCGAAAAATGGGTGGACGGTGTAGATATAGCCGCACAACATGGTGAGACCTACACAACTTGCTAACATCGAGTGAAATTGACACGAGACCCAATACAATTCCATCAATCTAATTCCAAGTTTTTCAATTATTCTCGAACATGATGTGGAATGACCAGATGAATCCCATCCCACCTAATTCCTTCTAATTCCACCGCGGCCCTTTCTGTAACTGGACTATTCTGGCTGTCGTGTTGGAGCACTCTTGGAAATTCCGGTTTGCATGTGTTGGTGGGACGCGGATTGCGTCACGCAGGAGTTTTGAGTTATCACCGATCCATTTTTTCTATCATTTTAGAATATAATCACCAAAATGAACCAGATCAAAGGTTCAAGTGGACCACACCACAAGAAGCAGCAGTGATAATTATTCTCACCATTGAAACTACGGCCCACTGTAATGTTTATTTTCCATCCAACCTATTCATAAAGTTACAAAGACTTGGATGAAGAGAAAACACAAATAACAACTACATCTAAAACTTATGTGGGAATTTAATCCCCGTTGTGTAGTCCACATATGCCTTGGATCTGCCTCAATTTTCGGCTTATATTATAAAATGATACGAAAAAAATGGATGGATGGTGTGGATAAGACTCATACATCACGGTGGCCACTCAAAGCTCCTGACCGTTTCCAGCTGGAGATGTGCGGGGTAGGACGCAATCCGCGTCCGTGTGGGTGATCTGAACCGTCCAATCCAATGACCGTTGATGGGCAGTTTCAAAAAGAACACAGACAACGATTAGCGATCCAGTCCATCCAAATGGTGGGTTTTTTTTTCCATCGTTGTGATTTTCTTCTTGGTGTCACCAGATGGACCATTCGGTTCATCTGAACCGTATGGACCCCATCCGATGACACATATGAAATTAGAGCTGTTCATCAAATGGGCCACTCTTATCAGGCAAGCCATATTAATTCACATCAAATCCGGACCACTGCCAATTTTTGAGAGCCATACACGGTTTACATAAATAAGTGGCCCACATGATGAATTGAAACCTAAATCTTGGAATAGGTCCTCAAAATACTGGGACCCACATGATGTACGGCTCCGATGTACAACACACGTGTGACCGAATGTATTGGTGCCCTGCAGAACTACACGTTAGATTCACGCGGAACTACCACTAATTTCATGGCCACGGTGCATGTTCGGTAAACCCCTCTAATTGGGGGGGCCGTCGGACTGCTTGTGCTCCACGTGTCCACATGAAACTATATATGCAAATACACGTGGGCAATTTAGATTCGCTAGTGCACTCTCTCCACACGCATCGTTACATGCAGTTCACGTGTCAACTGGCAAGTGAATGGCAGATCTGACCGTTGGATAATCTGATCTGACCCTAAAATACCGACGGTCTACTAATTCGGTGGTCCATTCCTGTATGGATCTACAGAAAATTATCAACCGTCTAACGTCAGTAAAACATGGGGCCCGCATGATGAGTGGGGTCCACATCATGTTCCACGAGTCCGATGCCTTACACTCGCCAGGATGACACGAGCGTTGTGTAAAGGTGCGTGTGGCGCAAGCAAACGTCTTATTCCTACGAGAGAGAAAGACGAGGAACCGTTACTTATTCCCGTTCTGGCGGAAAAAGACACTCCAGTCTTTGTACTTTTGGTAATACAAAGTACAAAGTTGTACTACTGTATTACCAGAATAAAAGAATAACGGAGTATTTATTAGACAGGTTGGGTGTTGATGTCAGTTACAGCAGGTTTCTCTAGGGGATGATCCAGGCCGTTCATCTACTATGTCCCTCTTGCTGAAGGGTTATACAGGAAAAACAGACCAGATTTCAACGACGATAAGTTATTTGGACCATACTCTTAATGGACGGTGAAGATCTTGTGAAGTGGGACCATTACCTGGTGGCTGATTGCATGATTGGAAAACATAAGCTATAAATAACAGAAAAATGCTGCATTTTGTGAGCGTATCCACTTCGCACGTGGAAACAATGCACGTGCGTAAAAATCGGAACTGTTTATCAGGCTATCCCCGCTGCGTAGATGCCGTATGTTAGAAAACTCATCAGTTGGGCCATAGCTGTCCAAGAAAACGAACGGTTAAGAATAGCGGTAAAGATTATATGTAAATTTGTGGTCCGTCTGACGATAATACCGAAATGATTTTTTTACCGTGGCATCTACACAGTCGGTACGGTTTGATGAACGGCTCCGATCTTGTACCCACAAGCTTCGTTCTCACGTGGGAGCGAGTAAACTTTCAAAGTGCCCATAGCTTACACGGAGCACCACTTAAAATTAGTCCTGAGGGATGTGGACCGGTGATCATAACCGTTCAAGATTTAGGCCCGGCCACGGATAGACCGTAGGCAAAGAATCTGTTCCTACCGATGATCCTAACCATTCGATCAGTGCACGTGAACGCAAAGTGACGGTCCATTTTCTTTCTTTTTCAAATTCCAGTTTCTCAAATGGTTAGGGAGCTGGTAGGGAGAGGTATCTTGTACAACGTGGGTCTTCTTTGTGGGGCCTACCTTTTGGACGGTTCCAGTCAACTTTACACGCCCCCAACGGCTAGAAATTGGTGCTCCCGCCGTGTACTGTTCTTTTTCCGAGAGAATTAGGGGAAGAGAAAAACAACCTCGGCGCGGGAGAAGAATCGATCCTCCTTTGCTGGTGGGTTTGATCGTAAACCACCTTTTCTTGCTTCCATGGGCTCGAAAAACCACCTTCGGTTTCTGAAAACCACCTTTTGGCTCCAAAACCGCTATTCCTCTGTTTCATAACGAACCCAGAAAGCTTCTGGCTGCCGTCCTCCACACTACCCATGTCTTCAAAACCATTGGAAGAGAACCCAAGCCTCAGCTCTGTCTCTCTGGTTTTCGGTCCGAGGTGGTTTTGAAAACCACTAGCGGTTTTCATCTTTTCTTTGTCTTCTTTCTCTTCTTCTTCTTTTGTTGGTGTTTCAAGAAGTGGGGTTCTCATGGCCTTTGCTGGGAGAGAGAGAGAGAGAGAGAGAGAGAGAGAGAGAGAGAGAGAGAGAGAGAAGTTTTGGACGGGAGGGAGGAAGGGTTTAAAAGAGAGAGAGAGAGAGAGAGAGAGAGAGAGAGATGTTTGGCTTGTTGCTGTTTTGGAGGGGAGCTGTGATGGGAATGTGAGCGAATAAGAGTGAAATAAAAAGAGGGCGGCATGTAGGGACGGGGGAGTTATTTGACACTCTGGCAGAGTATCATACTCCATAGTCACGCACGCTGAGATTCTACATGTACCATCCATGAAACTCAAACCAAATCCTATAAATATTGGGACCAGGTCTAGATGGGGCATAGCCCAAAAATCAGATTGGTTAGATCATCCCCATTTACGATCAACGGACATATGTTTGTTGAATTTTGACCGTTGACTCTTCCCTGTTTAAACCATCCTTTTGTTGTCCTACATGTAGCCAGTTGAGATTATAACTTGAGTATAAAATCTAGTTATATAAACCATCTATATTGAGGCCCACTATTTGAACGGTTTAGAGTAGAATTAAAGTGTACATCGCAGAGTAGAAAGGCATTTTAAGTTATAGGGGCTGTAGCCACTAAGAAGTGGTGGGTGAAAGTGTGTTTGAGAAGGGGCTAAGCTTGCTTCCTTTGTGGAGGTGGCATTGGCTTTTTGGATGAACCAGAAGATCTGGTTGGATGGGCTAACTTTTTCCCAGTGAGAATCATGATTAGGTGTGGCAACGGACAGGGCTGGCATTAAAGCCCGGTTTTAATGTTTGGCCCGGACTCTAGCCTTTGAAAAGTATACCGGTAAGAAGACTTGGTGGGTCAAGTCGGACCGGTGAGATTTCAAGCTGGTTATTGTGTGATTTAAATTAAATTATTTAAATACCGACTTAAGTCAAGTTAAGACTCTGTTGGGTCTTTGAATTGACCCGACCCGAGTAAACATGAGTTGAGTCTTCCGGTTCCTGAAATATTTTTCTGCCCAGCGTCAATGGGCGGACTCAGAACTGAAATTGAAGTTGAACTGGCTCACGTCTGGCCTGATAGTAGGCTCAGTCGGGTCTGGGTTGGGCTGACGCTGGACCTTGTGATTCAATAATGCAGCTAGCTGCATGTGAATTAGTTGAGCGAGACTTGGCTACAACTTGGTGTTGTATTTTGTTTCAAAATTTATATTGAAAATGAAATTTCAAATATTTCGATTTCCCTCCGCATTTGAAATTTCTGGTACTTTTGAGTAGTGGGTTTTGCCCCACATCGGATTTAACAAACAAAAATATTTTGTATATGAGATAAACTTTTTTCCTTAGGGCTTGAGCCCTATTAAGGGAACATGTGAATTTGGTTTTGTAGGAAGGCTATGCCAATAGCTCTAATCTATGTCATTGACCACACGTGCGCGTTCTGAGCTAAGTCAAGTCTGTGTACGAGATGGGCTAGCTGGGCCAGTGCGGGTGCGAGTATGTATGTATGGGTACTCACGAGACTTTATTTGCGAGAGTGTACTCGCACTTGTACCTTTTCATTTTAAACCAGAGAGATGTGTCCGTTCCGTTGGTCACACCGATACCTAACCTTTTCAAAAAGGTGCTTAATGCACCACTTCGGAGTATATATAAAGACTTCTGTTTCAGTTTCTAAGTATAAAATTTTTCTTATCTTGTTAAAACTCTCTCTGTCTTTTGGTTTATAAGTTTTGTTATTGTTGAGTTCGTCGACACTTTCGGGTTAAACTGCAAGTGGGTCGAGCCTGCGTATAGTGAGTACACCAATAGGACCGGGTCATAGTCGTTGTATCTTGGAAGTCGATTGCTCTGGAAACCTATCGCACTTAGGACGCTATTCAAGGGGAGAAATTTTAATTTCAAGTCAAGTTACTCACGTTACGCCTCGACTCAATTCAATAAGTTTTCTTTCTAATTTTTATTTTATTTTATTATTATTTTTTTGATTCTTGATTTTTTAATGGTTTATTTGATTTAACTAAATATTTCAACACTTGGAACCAATGTTGTGGGTGCATAGGACCTTGACTGTGGGGCCTACCTCAATGTATGCATTGTATATCCATGTGGTCCATCTGTTTTGTCAACTTATTTTAAGATATGGTCAAACCACACAACAAGAAAGAGTGATCATTGAACATTCTCTGTTAAAAACTTACTAAGGTTCAGTGCAATATTGACAATCTAATTTATGGATAGTCACGGAGATGGATGAAATGAAAAAATATGTACCAGCTTCATCCAAAACTAAACTTTTGTAGTTAATAAAAAGTTTTTTATAGTCATTAAATTATATTCACGGTTCCTGTGGTGCAGTACATCTGAAATTTGTATTTGCTGTATTTTTTAAATCATGCCCTAAAATAAGCTTGAAAGATAACGTGGCTCGTATATCGAGGCCAAATGCTCGGGCTCTCACCCACATCTCTGGTTTTGGGTGGCAGCCAAGTCGCCCTGTTAGCATTCACATCTCCAATCTGTCTATCAGGTCCAACCCACTGTTTTTCTGCTGCGTGCAAAATCTCAGCCATCCAATGGTTCCAAACATCCCTTACTGGAGTTATCTTTTATAAACAATCTTGTCCATCCATTTCTTCTGCTACTGTGATGTACCTAAACATCCGTGATCATGCATGCCTTCTATGAATGATCTTGTCCACATATTTTGCATGCCATTCACTAGACGGTTTTGATCATCCGATTGTTAGGATCTTTCTCGAAGCAGCCTCATGAAGATTGAGCCGAACCAAATGAATGGTCCGGATAGGTGATGATGCATACAAGTCCACATGCAATTGAGTGTATGGAACTGTTTTCATACACTAAAACGCACGAAATCATTCTCAGTTCTAAATTACTAGTAGGATTCTGTTTAAAGAGCCACTGTTTATTTACACCGACTTCCACTGATAAATACCTCCCTTTTGCTTTTGATAATGCAACAGTGCTACATGTTTGTACTACTGTATAACAAAAAAGTAGAGGATATGAGTGTAATTATGAGTCAAGAGGGTATATAATTAACAATTCTTTGCTCCTATTATCATGTTCCCAACTCCTGCTGAGTCTACCTTGAAAAGTCATGGTTAACAAAATTACAGAAAAATTACTCAAGAATTTCAATTTTACCAACAATGACTTCATTTTTGGAAACAATCAGAATCTTTATCTAAATTTTAGAAGTGTGGAGTCGATCATGGTGGGCCCACATAGTTTATGCATGACATCCAAACCATCTAACAAGTGTGCCCCACCATGATGATTATACAAAACTCATGCTAATCCAATCATCAGGTTGATGACAACACAACTGTCATTGTGTCATTCTCAGCTACTGTCACAAGCAGCATCATCTGCCTACTCGATGCTGCGACAGTGTATAAAAGGCTAGGACTTTCTTTGCTACTAGGGATCACGTACGTTCCACAGTCTTTTCTCTCCATTCCAAGGGCATCTTCTTTGAATGAATGTACTTCTTGACAACAGTGTTTAAAAGATAGTAAGTGGAAAGCTGGAATGGAGGAATAAGCTAACCTAAGAAAACCGCACATGTCATTGGTAAATTTCACTTACTTTAGGCCGCGCTTCAAAATCACGTACATAAAATATCCAGATTGTTTAAGTATATGTTAAAATCTCTTGACATGCATTGATACACCATCTTCTAACCACTTAAGCTTTTAGAGAAAGTGATGATTTAACAAAGTATAAGAGCAGAAGGTTTTATGTTTGAATCCCCATATATCATCATTTAAGAGCTCGAGCTTGTAGAGAAAGTTATTAGATGGATTTTACAAATGCAATGACTAAACAACATAACATATAATTACTGTTTAAATTGTTTCACCTGTGCTTCCGAACAAAAGCACTTGATTAGGAACACTTAAAACTCTTTTTCAGTAACTATAAAAAGTGACTATAAGAAAATTTTAAAACACTTAAACTCCTTTTCAGTAACTATAAAAAGCCACTATAAGAAAAATTAACAAAAATCAATTGAATTTTTTTTTTTTTATACTATTTACATTTAACCATAGAAGAAAAGCAATGTATACCACTTAAAAACCTATAAATTTACTCGTACGTGTGTTGCCCACCTAATGACTGATAGACTGATTTTCAGTTTGTCCGATCATCTTGACAAAGTGAACCGGTTAGAATGTTTGGATGCTGCACATGCGCTGCATGAGCCCCACAATGCTTGCCTCCACTTTGTAAATTTTTTTTTAAAAAATAAAAATAATAAAAAAAAAAGAAGAGAGAGAGACAAGAACACTTCAGTCATTTCAATCCCAAGCCCTTTAGGACTTTAAGACATTGTTGGGTAAAATCATAACTCTTTTGTGATGGAAACCTAAAAAAATCCTCAAAAGTGAGACTCAATAATTGAGAATACAAGACGTTTCAACACACACCTCTGTACAGGCATACCATCAGCACACCCGCGTGTGACACCTCGGCAGGTGAAATATTCAAGCTGTCCATCAGATGGGTCCCACCATCCAGATGTTCTCACCCGAGAATTATGCAAGTATAACCATCGGATGGGACAAGATGATAGAAACAGGTGAATGTGTTAGGAAACTTTAGCCAAATATTTCTCGGTCACACATTTTTTTGGTATGCTGTGGCCCACTTTACTGGTTAACCGACCTGATCTTGGGAATCTCTATAATGGGCCCTATGATGGATGGACTGGATCTCATGCCCATCCAACATGCTGGTAAATGTGGTAGCATGTCCGTCAGCCTCCTTTCACACGATGTTGGCTAGGTCCGAATTGGGTACTATCCACCATGTCCTACGGAAATCCTGATCCTCTGCATCTTATATCATCAGGAGAACCTCACAAGAGAATAATTATTTCGAATTCACGAGGAAAAGAAAGTAAGAAAATATAAATAAATTCTAATAAATTCGAAATTTATTGGTTAATGAAAAAAAATGAATTCACAACCCTTTAAATAGGGATACCAAGCAAGGGGAGAGAAATCAAAATCAAACTACGACTAAAACTCCTAGAATTTGTGACTTACTATAAATAGTAAACTTACTATTTATAGACGCTCGTGATGTCTACTAGTGCGCAAGGTTTTGGGCCAAAAATAGTAAGTGTCCTATTTAGCTTCACCAAGCTGTTCTCCTAATTTTTCTAAGCTCTTTTCATGTTGGGCACTACTAAACCTGATGGATAAAAAGTTACAATAAAACTAAAACTTACTATTTATACTAAAAACGGAATTAAAATAAGGAAACGATCATCGATATGGTGGTATTTCACAAATCCGACTTGCGCAACCTGGCATAGCAGGGTTGGGTGACTAAAGTAGCTCGTGCTACCCTAAAATCATATATTTTACGTCCGATAATTTATTTCGAATTATGAGATACACCTGATTTAAGGTCCGATGGTCCGGATAATTTCTGTCGTCGACCGGGCCTTTTCTTATCCATCTTGGCCATGTAATTGTTCGCGACACTCTCTACATCAGGGACTGGGGTTTTCTCTCGTGTTGGTGAGAGGACCAAGACACCTATTTATAGGAAAATGGGTTAGAGAAGCTTATTCATCACACTTCTCTCCTCTAGGGTCTCCACACCGTAGGTTTTCATATCCGGCTTAATAATCGTGTATAGGTACCACAGTTTAAGTGTCATACTCCAAACCTATTTACAATGATCACAACTGTAATGAGACTCACCGAATAGCTCAATCTAAAGAATCCAACGGTCTAATCTAAACCAATGATCATGTGTGGCCCACCTAATGGAGTCTTACATGACCTAACTAGAGGTGGATAGTCCTGGCAGGGGCTTTGTTAGGTCCACCTAGATGTATGTGTTTTATCCACACTGTCCATCCATTTTGAAAGATCATTTTAGAGAATGATCCTCAAAATGAGTCAAATAAAAGGCTCAAGTGGACCACACCACATGAAATTGTTGACGATGGAACACCTTCCATTGAAAACCTATTAAGGGCTGCACAAGTTTTGGATCAAGCTGATTTTATTTTTTCCCTTCATACACGTGTGTGTGACCTTACGAATGTGTTGGATGAAAAATCAACACACAGTGGGCCCAGAGAAGGTTTTCAATGGGGGGTTCCAATCCTTGCCCCAGTGGTAGACTTCGAGGAGTTTCAATACAAGGTCTTGGGTACTAAACCCATAGGTGGTGAAATCCCACTACGGCATGCATGGGTGTAAGGCGGGTGCATGTGTAAATTTTCTTTTTTTTCTTTTTTTTTTTTTTTTTTTTTTTTTTAAGTTTCAATGGTAGGCGTCATTGTCACCACTGCTTCCTGTGGTGTGGTCCACTCAAGCCTTCCATATTTCTACTTTTTGGGCTTATCACCTAAAAGTAATCTGTTAAAATAGATGAACTGCGTTACATTAGGGTGGGCCCTACAGAGCTCCTGCATGGGTGTACCCAATCCACCTTCATGTGAAGCTTTGCTGAGCTCCGTGTGTGTTCGTGTGTGTGTGTGTGTATATATATATATATATATATATATATATATATATATATATATATATATAGTACATGTATAATCATTGATTAAAAAATAAAATAAAAAACCAAAATCTTTGGTCGAGTAAACCCAATATTCAAGCAAGGACTTGAGTCCACTGAGTTTAATTAGAGTCAACACGGCGAGTTTTTCAACTATGATATATATATATATATATATATATATATATATATATATATATAGTACATGTATAATCATTGATTAAAAAAATAAAATAAAAAACCAAAATCTTTGGTCGAGTAAACCCAATATTCAAGCAAGGACTTGAGTCCACTGAGTTTAATTAGAGTCAACACGGCGAGTTTTTCAACTATATGATTATCATCAATAGGGAATTGATTCTTACCAGTACGCTGTTTCGTATAAGCATCCTTTTTCTAATTTTGGTTCATTAATGGTAGAATTTTGTAGCATTGTACTGCAAAAATTAGAGAGAAAGGGTCTGATAACAAAAAAGATTGGGTGTGAATAGCGACTCCCTTACTATCTTGTTAAGCACTTTTCACTTGGAAAAGCTACTCACGTCATCAAATTACCTACTGTTAAAATCAGAGCCGTCCACTTGTTAGTAGGCCAAGCCAGACCATTCACCGTCCATTGTTTTCTACAATGTGACCCACCCGATGCTGTTAAAATCAGAGCCGTCCACGTTTGCGTGGGTCGGATGTTCTACACGAGTGAGTGTAATATATTGGCGGGAAAGTAAGAATCGTACGCAAAAGTTTAGATGGAATATTTGTACCGGGCGCTGATTAAGTCAGGTCGTGACCGTGGGGCCCATCTTGATGTATGTTTTTCATATCAACGCCGTCCATCCGTTTTTCGATCTCATTATAGGACGTGGGCCCAAAACTGAAGGAAATGAAAATCTAAAAGTGGACCACACCATAGGAAATAACAGTGATTGAACGCTTATTATTAAAAACTTCCTAGGGCCACCATAATGTTTATTTTCAATCCAACCTTCTGATAAGGTTAAAAAAATGCCGGGATGAAAGGAAAATACAGATATCAGCTTGATCCAAAACATTTGTGGCCCACAAAAAGTTTTTAATGGTCCATTACCAATGATTCCGGTGGTGTGATCCTCCTGAGATTTGGATCTGCCTCCGTTTTTGACCCACCTCCTAAAATGAGCTGAAAAAATGGATGGATGGTATGGATGTAAGAACATGCATAAAGGTGAGTCTCATGATTACCAGCTGACCAAACTAGTCCGACCTTACTAATTCCCCGCTGGTTGTGAGGGGGATTTCTCCTTATTGCTGGGTTCGATGAAATCGAACCAGTTTCGATATCATTGATAATTGTCGGGATTTTTCACCGCTGGTTGCTGGACAGTTTTGGTCATGTTTCGATATCATCGAAGGACCTTAGATGATATCGAAGGCTATCATCGAGTGGCCTTCGATGATATCAATAATTGTTGGAATTTTTCACCCCTGGTCGCTGGACAGTTTTAGTCCTGTTTCGATATCATCGAAGGACCTTAGATGATATCGAAGGTTGTCATCGAGAGACCTTCGATATCATCGAAGAGATACGCAGATGTGATTGCGGAAACGTAGAGAAATTGTTTCCTATTTTGATTATACCTTTTTCTATTCTTATATAAAGGGGTGTATGCGGGATTTGAGTGTATTCTAGGGTATTCTAATGTTTCCTAAAGGTTATCTAAGAGGGCTTAAGGCTATCAAAGGTGTGAGAGAGAGAGAGGAAGCTTGTGGAAGGGAGGCTATGCTCGTAGAGGTGATCTACCATATCTCAGTGCTTCCACTCCTCGTAATCGGTGAGATCTCTCCGTTTTCTTTGTTTCTCTTATTGTTTATCCACTCCTGCATGAGTGAAGAAGGTTGTAACGTTCTACTTCATAGTGGATTGTTGATCAGGACGAGGTTCCGTGGTTTTTACCTCTTTGAGGATTTTCTACGTAAAAATTCTCTTGTGTTGTGTGGTTTATGCTTTGATTTATTTCATTGCATTATTATTCCATAATTCTGGTTTGTTTTGGGAGGCTAGATCCTAAGATTTTGTGCAAGGCCCCCAATAAAGTGGTATCAAAGCTAAGTTCATTGAACGGGTAGGATCGGTTTTGAATTATGGAAGGTGGCTCATCAAGGATGATCAACCTCAATGGTTTTAACTGGACCATATGGAAGGCTAAGATGGAGGACTTGCTTTATTAAAAGGACCTATATTCTCCAATTTTAGGCATATCAGCAAAATCCAAGGATATGTTTGATGATGATTGGAAGAAGATGGACCAAAAGGCGGTGGGGTTTATTAGACAATAGTTGGACGATTATGTATTCCACCATGTGTCTACGGAAACTTCAGTCGCTAGCCTATGACTGAAATTGGAAGGGCTGTATGAGAGGACGACAGCCGGTAATAAAATCTTTCTGATAAGATGACTTGCGAATTTCAAGTTCCAAGATGGTGGTTCTGTGGCCGAGCGCATGAATGAGGTTAGCAATATAGTGAACTAGCTCTCCGCTATGAAGATGGTCCTGGATGATGAATTGCAGGCGTTGCTATTGCTTAGTTCATTGCCTGACAGTTGGGAGACATTGGTGATGTCTCTAAGTAACTCTGTGCCAGACGGAAAGATATTCATGAAACATGTTACTAGCTATCTCTTCAATGAGGAGACAAGGAGGAAGTCTCAGGGGTCTACTCAGTAATAGGCCCTTGTGACACAGGAACGAGGGAGAGAAAAGAACAGGAAGAGCGGGAAGGTCCGAGATAAATCAAGAGGCAAGTCGAGTAAAAGAAAGGATGTTGATTGCTGGAATTGTGGCAAGAAGGGTCACTACAAGCATGAATGTCGTGGTAAGAAGAACGACAAGAAAAGAAAAGGTAAGGAGAAGGAAGATGAATCAAATTCCACTGCGGTCACTTCAGATGACAACGTTGTAGTTATTCTTTCAGCAGATCATGATATATGTTTCATGGCTATGAGTCAGGACACTGACTGAGTGATAGACTTGGGAGCCTCGTTTCATGTGACTCCGCACAGAGACTTCTTCACAAGCTACAAGTCAGGTGACTATGGGACCATGAAGATGAAAAATTCTGGCGTATCGAAAATCACAAGAGTCTGTGATATTTGTGTGAAGACCGATGTGGGTTGCACCTTGATTCTCAAGGATGTGAGGCATATCCCAGACCTTCGCCTCAACTTGATGTCAACGGGAAGGTTGGATGATGATGGCTATAAAAGCCGGTTTGCCAGTGGGCGATAAAAGCTCATCAAGGGTTTGTTGATCGTAGTCAGAAAAAAGAAGTGTTGCACCCTTTACAAGACAAGTGTTAGTGTATGCAAGGGTGGGTTGAACGCAGCGGAAGATTCAACTATTGATATGTAGCAGAAGCGTTTAGGCCACACGAGTGAAAAATGAGCTTCAACTACTAGCGAGGAAGCGATTCCTTCCAGTCGAGACAGATATACCTCTTAAAACTTGTAATGATTGTTTATTAGGGAAACAACATAGAGTTTCATTCGTTAAATCTACTTCTTATGTTAATAAAGTGCATGCATTAGATTTGGTTTATTCTGATGTTTGTGGTCCTATGAGGACAAAAACCTTGGGTGGGGCATTGTATTTTGTCACTTTTATAGATGATGCATCCAGGAGAGTTTAGGTTTATGCTTTGAAATCCAAGGACGAGGTCTTTGGTGTGTTTAAATTGTTTCATGCTATGGTCGAGAGAGAGACAAGTAGATCATTGAAGTGTATCCGCACTGACAATGGTGGTGAATACATTGACGACTTTCATGAGTATTGTAAGTCCATGGGTATACGGCATAAGCAGATGGTTCCCAAGACCCCCCAACATAATGGTGTAGTTGAGCGAATGAATCGCACCATTGTAGAGAGAATCAGATGCATGTTATCTTATGTGAAGTTGCCCAAGACGTTTTGGGAAGAAGCAATGCACACGACAGTGTATTTGATAAACAGGTCTCCATCAGCCTCGTTGAATGGATAAGTACCTGAGAAGGTGTGGACTGGATATGTAATGCCCTAAAAATTGGGGGTCGTGTACACACTCGACTCCCAAGTTCCCGGGTGTTACTTATAACCTATTTTTATTAATTTATGCTTAATCAGTCTTAAATGTGCAGCCTGGAATTACTTGGAACATGAAACACAATCACAACCAGTCTACTGAAATGAAAAGGGCAAATATATACAAGTCCAAAAGAATATAAGCGGGTTGCACAAGGTGTCGCTCAACAAAATCACGAAAAAAGAAGGTTATGTCCAAGAAGAATAAGGCTGAGTCCACATCTTAGTGATTTAAATTCTGCCTCTCAAGCTGACGGAGAACCGTCCATCATCTGGAAGTAGAACAACTCGACCTCCTCCTCGAAGCTCGCCTCACTAGGCTCCTCCTGCCCTGAGTCACCTGCATCTATGAACGGGTCTGGTTGGTGTTTTAAAACACCATCTCAGAGTGGGAGTGAGTGATCAACTTAGTGGGTGCTATTAGTCTTAAGTTGTACAAGTAGCAGTTATATTAAGAATTTAATGAAAAACATTCATCCACAGTGACTAAGCTAATTTTGGAAATGCGTATGCATGATGGATGATATGATGCATGCCCTCGCCACAACACTCCCTCAAGCGACTCCATCTAACAATCGCGTATATCAACACTCCCTCAGAGTGACCTCGACTGCCGAGTCGCCACCCTAACTAGTGCGATGTAATGCGATCATGTTAGCCGAGTTCTTAGTTAAGTCCATTCATCTAGTAAGTTTGGGAATCTGGTATACCCCACGTATCAATGCCCTAATCTGGTTGTGAGGCCAAGGCCCCCCAACGTGTGAAGCCGAGACCCCGCGATCCTTGATCCCGTCGGGTTCTCCATCCCCGACTCCAAGCACATGGGGAGTGCCGAGAGGAAGGGATCGCTCGCGGTCACTACGGGGAGGCGCGTCACCCCAGCGTAGGCCGACAGCTTAGACACGGTGTCCCATTCCACCATGCCCAGCTCATGAGGCAGTGGATCAACTTCAAGTGGTTAACGGTGGGTTGCAATGGTGGTAGGGTGTCCCAGGTTCCATACATATGTGAGCAAACAAGGTTAACAAATAGGGTTGGTTAGATAGTAGGTTAGACCGCACGAGTCAGGCGAATATGCGACAAACGACATCGAGTACAAGGGACCCATGAACTACTGCCGCTCGTACACACCCACCCAAACCCACCGGTTTAGCTTTAGCATAGTCCTACCGATGGGACTACCGTCTCTCCTCATGTTCCCGACCAACCCAAGGGTCCAATGTTAATTCGTAGCATACTAACCATCAAGATTACCAACTAGCATAATAGTATCATGTTTACATACATCACAACATACTATTCCATTATTCCTAACAAGCATGCTACAACAACATAAACAAGGTGCATGTGAGTGGTGTGGATTAGGGAGAAAGTTAGACACTTCCTACACCTCAAGGGATCAAAATGCATAAGGGTAAAGCATCATTCATGTCATAAGTAACAACATATGAGAGAAACAAATAACCATGAGCATGTAATCATCTATACACCAAATCATGCGAGAGGTAAGATTAACATCAAATGAGAACTAAACATGCAAATCTATACGATTCCAACAAACATACCATTCCTAGGTTTCCTCTAGATTCTTCAATTCAACATCCCAAATAAACAAAATTATTAAACTCCTATTATGATTAGTGCTAGGCCACCTAAGGATAATAGTTCACACCTTTAGATTCGTTGGAGACTTGCAAAACAACCTAGGAATGAGGGCTTTTGGAGTCGGACGGCCGGACTCCCTAGAGCAACGTTTGTATGTTAGAAATCCATGCCAAATCCCTCTCAATACATGTGTTTCAAGAAAAGAGGGTAAAAGATCTTACCTAGATGATCAACGGAGTGAAAAGGGCGGTCGTGGATGAGGAATTCTTCTTGGAGAAAATGTAGGAAGTTGTGGAGTTTGATTCCCTTGGGCCTCACCTCGATCTAAGGTCCACCATAGCTCAACTTCACTCTCTCTTTGCTCTCTCTTCACTCTCTTAGGGGTGGTAGTTATGGTGAGAGTTATGAGAGGGGTTTGTTGTTGGAGAATGAAGGAGGATATGAGGAGGATTTGTTGTTGGAGAATGGAGGAGGATATGAGGGAGAGGGATTTGTTGTTGTTGGAGAAGGGTGAGAGATATGAGGGAGAGAGATTTGTTGTTGGAGAATAGAGGAGGATATGAGGGAGAGGGATTTGTTGTTGTTGGAGAAGAGTGGGAGATATGAGGGAGAGAGCTAGGGTTTATTTCCTAGACTTGGGCCCTTTGGCCTTAAGTTTTCTCAAATTCCCAAAATAGCCTTCCAGGACTCCATCTTAACTTTGGGGCAGACCTAGCACCCCTTTGGCCACCAAGTTTGGTGTGTAGGTGTCCCATGGCCCGATGAGGGGTCATGCAAAGTTTGAGAACAAACAGATGAACGAGTATGGGGTTTGAGCATACGGTTTCGATCTTTAAATGGCACTATAGGGCCCATTTCGGTGATTGGGGTGGCTCTGGTGGACCCCTGGCCATGAAACTTATAGGATATGTGCTCCATGGCCTGATGAAGGGCTATGCAAAATTTGGAAACGATCGGATATGGGGTTGGGTCATACAGGTCAGATTTGTGATTAGCGGTTACCGTGCCACGATCGGGTCCCAGATTTTGTGAACGGGCATAGTAAAATACATTAGACTTTCTTCGTAAATTAGGAAGAAATTCGATGGCTGGAAAGCCTGGTATCTTAGTTTTATTTGCAAGTGCCAGATTCCAATTCTGGAATTGGTGGGGTGCATTTGGCAAGTACTAGATTTCAGTTCTGGGTATCCACTGAGTCCGCAGCCCGGGATGGACCACAAGCCCAGTGAGATCTATGATTTCTTAAATTTTTAGATTTTTCTAACCCTCCTCGGTCGCTGGGTGGCCTGTTGTTAAGTGTAAATAGGTCATCTGGCTTAGCAGCCCGCACTCGGTCTTATCATGACCAGACAAGACCACTCGTGTATAAGCTAACGTTGAGTGCTGATGGTCAGTAAGTGATAATATAAGTTAATAAAAAAAATAAATTTTAAGAATTTTGGAAAATCTAAAACAGTGAAAATCCGAGATGTTACAGGACAGGATCCATCTTACATTCATCTCAGGGTGTTTGGATGTAGGGCATCTGTTCACATATCAAAGGACGAGAGGTCCTAGCTCGATATGAAAATCAGGTAGTATGTGTTCTTAGGGTACGGTGATGAAAAGTTCGGTTACAGATTGTGGGATCCGATCGAAAAGAAGCTCGTCAGGAGCAGAGATGTGGTTTTTTTTGAAGATCAGTGTATAGAAGACATTGGTAAGCCAGAGAAGAACCAGCTTATAGTTCATGTGAGCTAGAGGACATAGATCCGATTATTCCTCCCATGGTGCCTGATGATGGGGGAGTACAATAAGGTGCAGAGGACGAGGGAGTTCCTTCAGAAGATGGACCAGGGGAGCAGCCCCCACTTGATTCACCTGTTGAGCCATAGGTGAGGAGGTCATCTAGGGACAAACAGCCTCCAAGAGGTACTCACCGCATGAGTACATTATGCTGACTGATGGGGGAGAGCCAGAAGATTATTCTGAGGCTCTAACCAATGAGCATAAGGGGGAGTGGTTGAAAGCTATGCAAGAGGAGATGAATTCTTTGCATAAGAACCACACCTATGATATGGTGAAATTGCCTAAGGGCAAGAAAGCTTTGAGCAACAAGTGAGTGTTCAGAAAGAAGGTTGAGCAGAAGAATTCACAGACGAGGTTCAAGGCTAGACTTGTGGTGAAAGGTTTTGGTCAGAAGAAATGTCTAGACTTCGAAGAGATATTCTCACTAGTGGTGAAGATGACATTTATACGGATATTACTTGGGTTGGCGGCTAGCATGAATCTAGAGATAGAGCAGTTAGATGTTAAAACTGTCTTTCTCTATGGTGACCTAGAAGAAGAGATCTATATGCATCAACCAGAGGGGATCGAAGTTAAGGGCAAAGAGCATATGGTGTGTAGGCTGAGGAAGATATTATATGGGCTGAAACAAGCTCCACGACAATGGTACAAGAAGTTTGACTTATTTATGTTGAAGCATGGGTATGACAGAATGGAGTCGGACCACTGTGTGTTTACGAGCAAGTTTTTAGATGGTGATTTCTTAGTTCTGCTATTATACGTTGATGACATGCTAATCATGGGTAAAGACATCAAGAAGATTGACAGGTTAAACAGGAGTTGGGCAAGTCGTTTGCTATGAAAGACTTAGGCCCGGCTAAACAGATCCTAGGAATGGAGATAACCCGTGACAAAAGCAACAGAAAGTTTTAAATGTCACAAGAGCGGTATATTGAGAAAGTCCTAGAGCGGTTCAATATGAATGCAGCGAAGTCGGTCAGTATTCCACTGGATGGTCACTTTAAATTGAGTGACAAGCAGTGTCCTAAGACAAAGGCAGAGGTGGATGAGATAAGAAAGATACCCTACGTATCAGCGGTAGGAAGTTTGATGTATGTTATGGTGTGTACGCGCCCAGACATAGCATATGCGGTTGGTGTTGTCAGCCTGTATCTTGCCAATCTTGGCAAAGAGCATTGGGCAGTGGTGAAATGGATACTGCGGTATCTAAGAAGCTCATCCAGGTTGAGCCTATGCTATGGTAACAGAAAACCTGTGTTAGAGGGCTACACAGATGCAGATATGGTAAGTGACATAGACTCTAGGAAGTCTATATCGGGGTTTGTGTTCATGTTTGCAAGGGGAGAAGTCTCCTGGTAGAGCAAGCTACAGAAGGTCGTAGCATTGTCGACGACAGAGGCCGAGTACATTGCAGTCACTGAAGCATGTAAAGAGTTGCTTTGGATGAAAAGGTTCATACAGGAACTTAACCTGAAGCAGGAAGAGCACGTGGTCTATTACGATAGTCAGAGTGTTATACACTTGAGCAAGAATCCAAGTCAGCATTCCAAGTCGAAGCTCATAGAGATTCGGTATCACTGGATCAGGGATATTTTGGAACAGAAGGTGTTACAGCTTGAGAAGATCCACACGGACAATAATGGATTAGACATGATGACCAAGACTTTGCTCAAGGGCAAGCTTGAGGTTTGTAGAAACCAGGTTGTCTGGAAGAAGGTGGATCCCTCCTGGGACAAAAAGGGAGAGATTTGATGGAATTTTTTGTCCTGTGCTCGCTCGACCGGTCGAGGGCTGGTGCACGGCTAGTTGTGGAGTCGAGTCATGGCTCGACTCAAAGTCCAGCGGCTGTGGACTATTTTTTTTGGGGGTGCTCGACCGGTCGTGGGAGGTCCTCGACCGGTCGTGGGTGGCGCTCGACCGGTCATGGACATGGTACGACCAGTCGAGGTTACGCAGATTTGTTCCGCGATTTTGTGCGGATTTTGTTTCTCAAGTCCTTTCGCAACTGGGTTGCGGAAAGGAGTTTCCTAAAACTATAAAAAGGGGTCCCTAGGACTTTTCTAGGGCAAGAAAAAGCACAAGAGGGTTTCCTAAAGGGTTTAGGGATATCAAAGGTTAGAGAGAGAGAAAGAGAGATGAAGCTTGTAGAAGAGAGGTTATGCTCGTGGAGGTGATCTACGGTGCAATCTATATCTCAGCGCTCCTACGTCCTCGTAATCGGTGAGATCTCTCTGGTTTTCTTTATTCTTTCATTGTTCATCCACTCCTGTGTGAGCGACGAAGGTTGTAACGTTCTACATCATAGTGGATTGTTGATCTGGACAAGGTCCCGTGGTTTTTACCTCTCTGAGGGTTTTCCACGTAAAATCTCTTGTGTGGTGTGTGATTTATGCTTTGATTTATTTAATTGCTTTATTATCCATAATTCTAGTTTGTTTCGGGAGGCCAGATCCTAAGGTTTTATGCATGGCCCCCCAACATACACTTGCACGAATTGGGTGAATCAGGACATCATATCACAATCACTTACTGTTGTTTGGAGGTGACACCACGAATTCAGCACCATCTCTCCAAAGGACTGGAATCCTCCATGACACCTCTTTCATGCAGAGGCTACCATGCCCGAGCTCTTTGGTGCTACCCTCTTAATGTGTAGTACTTTAGTCATTATTATGTTTTAATTACCATGATTGGATGGTGCCTGTCAACACCGTACTCAGACCCTTTAATTGACAAAGTTATCACGTCTGTATTCCCACGAACGTCTATATCAACGTAAAAGTCAGAGAACGTCTACTTCCATGAACATCGGTACTCCCGCGAACGTCTGTGTTCGCAACATGAGATTTTAAGTGACGCTAGTTACACGGAGGAAAGATGTTACGCGCCATCTCTCCCTGTATGGGCGAACAGTGTATACGTAGATGTTATGTGCCATCTCTCCCTGTATGGGCGAACAACGTGTATACTTCATGCAGGAAGTTGATCTTAGAGAATAAAACGATAAGATATAAAATATTAACTTGAAACTGAAAAGATTTAGATTTATGATATAGTATAGTTCAAAATTCTAACAAGTTATAGAGTATACGACTAGAGAATGTTTAAAAATGGAATTTAAGAAAAGATATGATAATACTAGAACGTTATGTAAGAGGGCTAAGCTACCATGATAATAGAGATTCGGTATCACTGGATTAGGGATACTTTGAAACAGAAGGTGTTACAGCTTAAGAAGGTCTACACGGACGATAATGGGTCAGACATGATGACCAGGGCTTTGCTCAAGGGCAAGTTTGAGGTTTGTAGAAACCATGCTGGCTTGAAGAAGGTGAATTCCTCTTGAGTAGAAAAGGGGGAGAATTGATGGGGATTTTCTCCTCATTGTTGGGTTCGATGAAATCGAACCACTTTCGATATCATCGATAATTGTTGAGATTTTTCACTGCTGGTCGTTGGACAGTTTTGGTCCTGTTTTGATATCATCGAAGGACCTTAGATGATATCAAAGGCTGTCGTCGAGAGACCTTCGATGACATCGATAATTGTCGAAAATTTTCACTCTTGGTTGCTAGACAGTTTTGGTCCTGTTTTGATATCATCGAAGGACCTTAGATGATATCGAAGGCTATCATCGAGAGACCTTCGATATCATTGAGAGTTACGTAGATGCGATTGTGGAAACACAGATTTTACAGAAATTGTTTCCTATTTTGATTATACCTCTTTCTATTCTTATATAAAGGGGTGTATGCGGGATTGTGGTGTATTCTAGGGTATTCTAAGGTTTTCTAAAGGTTTTCTAGGAGGGCTTAGGGCTATCAAAGGTGTGAGAGAGAGAGAGAAAGAGAGA
This sequence comes from Magnolia changhungtana, assembly GCA_030180095.1. Lineage (NCBI taxonomy): Eukaryota > Viridiplantae > Streptophyta > Magnoliopsida > Magnoliales > Magnoliaceae > Magnolia > Magnolia changhungtana. The sequence continues at coordinate 12,144,582 of JASAUF010000662.1, forward strand.
GAGGAAGCTTGTGGAAAGGAGGCTATGCTCGTAGAGGTGATCTACCATATCTCAGCGCTTCCATGTCCTCGCAATCAGTGAGATCTCTCCATTTTCTTTATTTCTCTTATTGTTTATCCACTCCTGCATGAGCGAAGAAGGTTGTAACGTTCTACTTCATAGTGGATTGTTGATCTGGACGAGGTCCTGTGGTTTTTACCTCTTTGAGGGTTTTCCACGTAAAAATTCTCTTACGTTGTGTGGTTTATGCTTTGATTTATTTCATTGCATTATTATTCCATAATTTTGGTTTATTTTGGGAGGCTAGATCCTAAGGTTTTGTGCAAGGCCCCCAACAAACCATGCCCAGGAGACAATGGTGATATTGAAGAGTTACGCAGATGCGATTGCGGAAACGCAGATTCTGCGGAAATTGTTTCATATTTTGATTATACCTCTTTCTATTATTATACAAAGGGGTGTATATGAGATTAGGGTGTATTCTTAGGTTGTACATGCACGCTTCTCATGTATATCTCCTCGCATTGATTGGTTGTTATCCCTGTTACTAATGTGGACCGGGCACATGAGCCTATTGTAAAATATTTTGAATTTTTTTTTTTAAAAAATTATTTCTTTTTAACACCAGGCTGAATCATGTATGAATATGCTGTCCTTAAAGCATGATTCACCTCTTTATTAATTGATAATGGGTTATAGGCAAATTAGAGGATAAGACAAGCCTTTTATATATATATATATATGTATATATATCGATTAATGGACATCTTTACAGTATTCTTAGGAAGATAGATTTTAATGAGATCTGATGGTTTGAAAGATATCTATTGGAGTTGATTGTTTTGGACTAGAATGATCCAGTTTATATAGACACGAAGGGAGTAGACACAATCTAATGCCACTACAGCCACACTATACCCACGCCCTTACCTTTACCCTCACCCTTGCTCACGCCTGTGCCCAAGCCTGAGTGCATGCGCGTGCGTGTGTGGCACTAGAATATGCAACTTGAGCATTTCAACCTTTAAATCTGCAAGTAAGAAGATCTCACACACTTCCACATATAAAATACAAAATATTTTTTTTATTCTTTTATGTTGTTGGACTAAAGAAAGTTGCACTTTTCATTTGAAAATTTCAAATTATTTTGGTGGAAAAATGAAAATTTGAAATATTTTTATTTTTTCAAAAATCAAAATTTTAACAGAGTTGACCCCTGTTATCGTTGTTTTAAAGAATCATATATTGGATTAGAGATTTTGACCATAGTAGCATGTTGTATGGCCAAATTCTCTAAATCAAAGAAAAGTTTCAAATATTTCAATGCTAGTAATCTAACAAGTCTTAAAAAGTTTTTCGGATCAAATTGCCTTCATCCTCTGTATGGTTTTTGAGTGAAGAAGAAGTTATGTCTTATTCAATCGCAAGAAAGTGACGTGAACGGAAGTTGTTATCGAGCGTATGCAGTCTAGATCTAATCCATTCATTTTCTTTATAGCCTTTCATTTATAAAGAAAGATATCAAATTCTTGCTGACATAATCTTTTTGTGGCTCACAAAACTTGATAACTTATAACAGTGTTTGTTCGATACGAACTATTTTCTTATAACGTAGTCAATATGGGGTGGTGGATGTTGATCATGCTTTCAACCACGACCTTCCATGAAATTCCAAAGTTAATGGACGAAGTAGATTCTGCACATATGTGATGGTGGACCCCACACGGATGGTATCCCTATAGTGTTAAGGGTCAAGGTTGAGGTTGTCGTGTGTTAAGGGTTGAGGTTGTCATGTGTTAAGGGTCGAGGTTATCTGTGCTGAGGGTCAAGGTTTTCAGGGTTGAGTTTGTCATGTATTAAGGGTCGATGTTGTCATGTGTTAAGGGTCGATGTTGTCAGGGTCGACGTTGTCATGTGTTAAGGGTCGAGGTTGTCATGCATTCGAACTAAATCTGTAGCGAAAAAGTGTTTTAGTCCGTAGCCATTGGTACCATAGCCTAAGGCCCACGATGAGGTGATCCGTTCCGTCCACCTTGTCGGCCAGCTTGACGTGGATCCAAGAAGTCCTCACTTGGGTAGGGTCCACTTCCAACAAACGTCACAATAAATTTGGAAAGTTTCAACAGTGGATGCCATTGCCATCATTATTTTCTATTATGTGGCCACACGGGCTCTAGATTAGTGTATTATTTGGGTCCTAGCCCTAAAACGACAAAGCAAAAAAAATGAGCAGCGGATTATACACATTCATTAATGTGGACCCCACGAGTTGGGCCTTGCCACACCCCAAAGGACTTCGCCCATCTGGAGCGTCCTGTACGGAGACAGATTTCCTGCGAAAGCCTTTGGCATGAATTTCCTGTGAAGAAAACCTAGGTGGAATTAACCCACCGTGATGTTTGCGAGAAATCCGCCCCGATCATCCGAAATTCTTAAACCGGTACAGTAGTAGCTATTCAACCATCTACTTTCTTCAACCGGAAAAGAAGAAGAAAAATGAGAAGCCATGGAACAAAGAGAAGAAAGGAAGACATAAAGGGAGGAAAGAGAGGGAATAGGGATATATACACATCACATTGAGCACATTCAGTCTAAAAGTTTCAACGTTGGGAGCCGCTTCAACTGTTTTCATTTTTCCCAGTGGCTTGCCCGTGTAACCTTTGGATTAGGCTGATTTTGGGATGTAGACCTAAGATGGGGTCCATCTGATGGACGACAGCAGCAGTAGCAGTGAGAGGCTTGCCAGGTGGACCGGCATGTTGAGTCCTCCCATCTGCAGCAACCGTAAGTATCAATATTTAACAATGCACAAGATCCAAAACATCCATTAGATGGGCCAGATCGTTTAGATATTCTGAACTAGAAATCAGGCTGTTTGATTTCAATACTCAGGTGAGACAGTGTCCAAAACAAATGACGGTTTAGCAAACTTAGCAACATTGACAGTTTTACTGTTGCAGTACTTGTGATAGGCTCTATTTGAGGCCAGATACTAGACATCATTTGTAGAAAAAGCTTATTGTACAACTCTTCTAGTTGAGCTTACTGTAGCTCGCGTTTGGAATCCAACCGGTCGACAAGGCCTTCTTATCAATAAAGTGAGGCAAACCAAAAAAAAAAATCTGATCCAACCATAACATGGACCACCATTTAAAATTGTTAGTTTTTGGTGGATGTCCATTGTTTTCTATGGTGTAGCCCACCTGATGATGATATGGACCTGATTTTTTTGGACATATCATCATTATTGTGGGACTCACTTGTGCGGGTTGGATTTGGATGGCATACACACAGCATGGTAGATCCCATAGAGACAATTGAATAACATTTATAAGCAGATGAATAAATTCCATGGAAGAAGCTTTTTCTAACCATGCAGCTTACAGAGGATCGCCGGCCTCCATTATAAGAACAAGTTCTGAAAAATGCTTTGTAGATGAGATTTCCCGTTCCCATTGTTCAATTAAGTTTATTTTGTAAGTCCGTGTGGGCCCCACCGTAATATAGGGTCCACATCCACTCCATCCATAAGATGGGGCCCTTCAAGTTCATTAGTTATCCTACTCTAGTTGATCCAAAATGATACAGGGAAGGACGTGAGGCCGAGCACCGTCTTCCTCAAGAGGATAACTATTCTGAATCAACGGAACTTCTCTAGACTCCTCACAGAGACTTCTCGAATCCACGAGGAAAGAAAACAAAAAATAAAAATAAATTCTAATCAATTCGAAATTGATTAATGAATAAATAAAAATGAGTTCACAACGCTTTAAATATGGGTACCAAGCAATGGGAAAGAAATCAGAATCAAACTACAACTAAAACTCCTAGAATTCGCGACTTACTATAAATAGTAAACTTACTATTTATAGATGGTCGTGATGTGTCTACTAGTGTGAAAGGTTTTCTGACGCAGGGGAGGACGTGAGGTCGAGCACCGTCTTCCTCAAGAGGATAAGTATTCCGAATCCACGGAACTTCTCTGGACTCCTCACAAAGACTTCTCGAATCCACGAGGAAAGAAAGCATAAAATAGAAATAAATTCTAATAAATTCGAGATTGATTAATGAATGAATAAAAACGAGTTCACAACCCTTTAAATATGAGTACCAAACAATGGGAAAGAAATCAGAATCAAACTACAACTAAAACTCCTAGAAATCGCGACTTACTATAAATAGTAAACTTACTATTTATTCGGTCGTGATGTCTACTAGTGTGCAAGGTTTTCGGCCAAAAATAGTAAGTGTCCTATTTGGCTTCACCAAACCGTTCTCCTAATTATTCTAAGCTCTTTTCACGTTGGGTGTAACTCCTAAAGCCCAGCGGATGAAGAGTTATAATCAAACTAAAACTTACTATTTATAGTAAAAACAAAATTAAAACAGGGAAACGATTGTCGATCCAGAGGTTTTTCACAATTTCGGGCGTCGCAACCCGACATAGTGGGGTTGGTTGGCTAAAGTAGCTCGTTCTACTCCAAAATCATATATTTTACGTCAGCTAACTCATTCCGGATTGTGAGATACGCCCGATTTAAGGTCTGATGGTCTGGATCACTTCTGTCGCTGACCGGGCCTTTTCTGATCCATCTTGGCCATGAAACTATCCGTGACCCGCTCTACATCATTTTCGGCCAAAAATAGTAAGTGTCCTATTTGGCTTCACCAAACCGTTCTCCTAATTATTCTAAGCTCTTTTCACGTTGGGCGCGACTCCTAAAGCTTGACAGATGAAGAGTTGTAATCAAACTAAAGCTTACTATTTATAGTAAAAAAGAAATTAAAACAGGGAAACGACCGTCAATCCAGGGGTTTTTCGCAATTCCAGGCGTCGCAACTTGGCGTAGTGGGGTTGGTTGGCTAAAGTAGCTCGTTCTACCCCAAAATCATACATTTTACGTCAGATAACTCATTCCGGATTGCGAGATACGCCCGATCTAAGGTCCGACGGTCCAGATCACTTCTATCGTCGACCGGGCCCTTTTTGATCCATCTTGGCTATGAAACTGCCCGCAACCCACTCTACATCACAAAACACAGGCGAGTCACACCTTGGGGAACAGTTGGATGTGAACATGCACCATCATGACCTTTCAGATTATGTGTGGGACCCAATGTGTTTGTATACGCCATCCATTCCATTCAAAAGATGATCCTTACCAGGATGAATAGACACCCCAAATATCAGGCAATTCAAAAACTAATATTGTCCACACAATATGATTTTATATGTTTTAAAAATGAATTGACTTGGTGTGACCCACCTGAATTTTTTGTCACACAAATTTTGGGGTCCAACTACAAAATGAGGAGAAACACATGATGGACGTAGTGGTTGCATGTCATGCATATATACAACATGATGGGGCCCACATAAATTATAGAATAAGCTTATTCTACAATAGTTGTAGAGAACCCACCTCAAATTCAAGCCGAACATTGAATCAAAGCCATGCATCCATCCATACATGAATCTAATAAAATCTTAAAAATGGAAAAAAGAAAGAAATTGGGTGGGCCTTTGGGGTGCATATCCATGTGACAATCCTCACGTGCATGCTTGCTTTTAGATCTTCCAGAAACGAAATCTTGTTACATAGGTAAGATCATGGCAAGGGGATTCAGGTCCCCAACAGGGGGGCCCCGCTTGCAAGAGGGTAAGAAGAAAAGCGAAAGGAAAGAGGATACGCTGATGCCATGATGAGAGGAATGTATAATGATGGTTAGCAATGAGAGTAAGGTTCATGAATCAGATATTTCATCTTAATCTCCTCTCGATTTTGTGGGGTGGCGACACTGGACACTGCATACGCGCGTGGACCGTCATCTAGAGACTTTAGAGCAAGGGAGTTATTTGATACTCTGGTTGCTTATTACACTTGATAAACAGGCACTTAGAAATGGTACAGGTGGCATATGTGAACTCAAATTAAACCGACTAAACTGTGTTATCCACTGTCACCAAAATTACAATATAAAAAACAAACGGGTTTGAAAAATCCTAACCTCTGATTGGTGGACACTTGTTCCTTTTTTCTTTTTTCTTTTCGATAATACCATTGGAATTTTATTATTTTCGTTTTTAACTGTCCACATTCAGTAAAAGTAATTTTTGGTTCATGATGCATCTAGGATGGATGGTTTATTTCGAATTATTTATGAGTTACGTATGTGCATTTATAGAAAATTTCAATTGCCTGCGTATCATCCATCACATTCTGCTAGAGTATCAAAGCATTTGCCGTAAAGTAATCTCCTTAAAATAATGGTCTAGAGTGTGATAATTCGTCAGCATTTCAAAAATGTACGCGGGTTGTGGAGTGAGGCGCTCACCATCTTTTACAGTGGTGTGAAGACTCTGTGGGGCCCACCGAGATGTATATGTTTTATCCACGCCTGTCATCTGTTTTTGTAGAACATTTTAGGGCATGATACCAAAATCGATGTATACCCAAAGCTCAATTGGACCACACCACAGGAAAAAGTGGGAATTGAACCCCTAACGTTGAAAAATTCTTAGGGTCCACTGAAGTTTTGAATCAAGCAGATATTTGTGTTTTCCATTCATCCAGGTCTGTGTGACCTTATGAACAGGTTGGATTACAAATAAATATCATTGTGGGTCCTAGGAAGGTTTCAACGGTGGATGTCATTTTCCCACTGTTGTCTATAGAGTGTTCCACTTGAGCTTTGGATATGCTTCAATTTTGGGTTCATGCCCTAAGATGAGCTGGAAAAATGGATGAACGGTGTGGATAAAACACACACATCACGATGAGCCCCACAGAGTCTTAAAAACACAGTAAAGGGTGGGTAAGCACCTCACTACACGATACACGTCCTTCAAAAATGGTGGTGAGTGATCGACCTCACAAAGTGGTGTACATGAATGGGAAGCCATTCGAATAGGCCCTCAATCACGTTGATCGGACAGTCTTGATAATCTGATTTCTCTCGTTGAGTTTCCGCCGTTGATGGAAATAACCATCCTTTTTAATAGGAACTAACTGACGGTTGAGATTATCCGGCTTAGTTTTTCCTATTCCAAAGTCCCATGAGGCCATGATCTAGATGATACTGACTCTGTACATACATGCCTAGGAACGGACAGGTATTCTGAAGGTCCAAAGTAATGTGTATGTTTTATCCATAACGTCCATCCATCTTACCAAATTATGGTAGGGTATAAGCCCAAAAATGACGCAGATCCAATGCTCAACTGGACCACACTACAGAAAGCACGGTGATAATGCCACTATCTATTGAAACTTTCCTAGGGTCCACCTTGATGGTTAATTGTCATCCAACCTGTTCATAAGGTAACATAGACCGAAGAAATAATAATAATAATAATAATAATAATCAGCTTGATCTAAAACTTCCCTGCCACCAAGAAGTTTTCAAAGGTAGGTTTTTAATCCCCACTGAGTGGTCCACTTCAGCCTTGGAACCGCCTCATTTTTGGGCTTATACCCTAAAATAATTTTGAAAAATGGATGGACAGTGTGGATGAAATCCATATATCTCGGTGGCCCCTCAAAGCCCCTTTTCCTTCCTAGTCTGGGACGCGGGGATTAGCATTCAATCCGCTGATTTCATGCGAAAGCCTTTCACTGGAAGTTCCGGAGCTGGGAACCTATGTGGGCCCAATGTGGTTTTTGTGAGAAATCCGTCCCGTGCATCCATTTTTTAAGATCATTTTAAGAAAAGAAACAAAAATGAACATGATACAAGACTCAATTGGGCCACACTAAATGAAAAGGTGGGTAGGGAAATTCCTACCGTTGAAATCTCCCTGAGTCGATAGTGATGTTTGCATGCCATCCATACCGTTAATAACGCCATTTCTATTGGGATGAACTGAAAACACAAATATTAACCAGATTCAAAACTTCTGTGGCCCCACGAATATTTCAACTGTAGACGTTGAATCCTCACGGTTTCGGCCCACTTGAGTATTGGATCCGGATCAGATTTGGCCTCATGTCCTAAAAGGATCTTAAAAAACGTATGAACGGAGAGGATTTCTCACAAACATCACGGTGGGCCCAACCTAGGTTCCCAGCGCAGGAACTTCCTGCGAAGGAAATCCGCGTCTACATTTGTCACCACCATTTCTGAAGATGGCAGCAACTAGCAACCAAATCTCCGCAACATAAAACAATGCATTTTTGACATTTAAGCGCATGCGCATTCACGTGCCAGATGTCTTTCCTATATACAAAGATAGAAAGAGAAAAAGCTGGTTTGTTTGCCACACCCAGCGTCATCACGTATATTTCTTTATTAATTTGAAAAGGTAACTTAAGAGAGTATCCTGATCAGATTTTAGAATTTTGCCAAGATCACGTGCCAATCTCTTGCAGGGTAGTTGACATCCAAGCCCTCTAATATGTGGGGCCCACCTTGCATATGTCCTGGCCCAAAAATCATGTCGGTGGATAGGTCACCTGGTGGTCATTCAAAAATATTAAGAGATGTTGACAACTTCTCATACGACACTGGACTCTAATACACATCGCCATCAACGTGTCATTTTCTTTCTGTAACATCCGAGAAGTGCAAATGGTAGGGGCGTCATAAAGATCACTTGGTGCAAAAATGAGGATGGTCCATTTATTAGGCTGGCTACAAATTAAAATATTAAGAAGACAGCCTTTGTTAGAGTATTGTATGCAGGCTGAAAAGGAAATGAGAAGGAGAACAGCTTCAAGATGCATTATGAAGTTTATTTCCTTGAGAAATATTTTTCTCCTCTGGGGATGAAATTCCAAGTCTACAATATGAATTACTGGCAACTCGTTAGCAGGATACAAGAAGCTTAGATATCTATCGTTGATCTTCAACTAGCACTGTTAGATGATCGGCCTTGATTGCTTTTGGCAATGAATTAGACTATAAATTCAAGACTGTTATCTTCTTATGTTGAGAGAGAATTATGGTCTAAAAAACTTTAGCAACCAATTATACTATAATTCAAAGATTGGTATATGCTGGAATGAAGAGTAATAGTCTAGGAAAACGTAAGTAAAATTAGAATTTTGAGAACAATTTGCAACGAAGATGTGGTCCCTGGGATTAGTAAAAACCCCTTTTCTGGAACCCTTGTATATACATTCTCTAACCATGAGCCATGATGTTAACTTGTGTTAGTTGTTGATAGAGTGTTTTTAATTCGGTTCAGTGTAGTTCGGTCAATCAAGGAATTCTTAGGTTGATCGAAGCACGTTATGATGTTCTCGGTCAATTTAGATCTGCTTCGGTTGACCGAGAGACTTTGTTAATGTCTCAATCAACCAAAGGTGCGATTGAGTGGAATGCGTAAGTATGGTTTTTTATTTCTAATTTCATATACAAGTGTATACATAGGCTTTTAATCACACAATTAGGATAGAATGAAAGGAGCTTAGCACATTTTCAAGAGTTTTGAAGGAGAAGTTAGGATTTCTCATCTGTAAGTTGTTTCATTTCTTTTAATTTTCTAACTATAGTGGATCGTTCATCGCTTAGTGGCATAATTTTTTTCCCCTAAGGGTTTTCTTTTTTTATTTTTTTATTTTCATGTAAAATTTATGTAGTTAGTTGAATTTTTCTTTTCCTATTGCATTATATAATTTTGTCTAAGGTTGCTTCTGTGCGAGACAAGTCATGTTAGGGCTTGTTGCATTCCCAACAAGTAATTTCAGAGCAAACGTTGAGTTTTCAGATAGAATCTAAGACATGGCATAAAGGGGATCAAATGTGAAGTTTGAGATAGGGATATTCACGGATAAAAATAATTTTGAATTATAGAGGTTGAAGATGAAAACCCTTCTAATTTAGAAAGAAGCACTCTTTAGTAAAGTGAAACGTCCTAAATCGATGAAAAAAGAGGTTTGTGATGAACTTGATGAGGGGGTGATTATCACAATTCAATTGTGTTTGGCCAATGAAGTCCTTTATAATGTCATCAATGAGACAACTACAACGGGCCTATAGACAAAGTTGGAGAGCATTTACATAATGAAGTCGCTCTCCAATCGTCTATATTTGAAGAGACAGTCATACAATCTGAAGATGGCGGAAGGGTCGGATCTCTCTAAGCACATCAACGCTTTCAACAAATTAATATGCAAATTGACAAGTGTAGAAGTGAAGATCGTTGAAGAAGACAAAGCCCTAATTTTGTTAACGTCTCTTCTGGATTCCTACAAGTATCTGGTGGATGCCTTGTGCTATAGTAGAGATACCTTAGACCTTGATACTGTTATTTCATCCCTTCAGTCGAACCACTTGAGAAAGAATAACGGTGGGGAATGTACTTATACGGGTGCACTAGTTGTTAGGGAAAGATTGTCTAAATGAGAGAAGGGGAAGTCATGATTGAGGTCCAAGTTAAAGGAAAAATATTATGGTAGGACAAGGCATATGAAGAAAGACTGTACAAATCCCAAAACTTAGAAGGAGGAGAAATCAGATGCTTCGCCGAAGGAGGCCAATTCAGTGAAATCCAGCAAAGGCACGAGTAGTTGTGATGTATTGTTTGTGTCCAAGGTCGGATACTTATATAATGAGTAGATTTTGGACATAGGGGCATGGTATCACATACGTTCTCATTAGAGTTGGTTCACCACATACAACGAGTATGATAGTTGCCTGATTTTTATGGGCAATGATCATGCCTTTAAAATGATAGGAATTGGTTCAATTTGTATCAAAATGTATGATGGGGTGGAGCGTACTCTAATCAATGTAAGACAAGTTCTAGATTTAAAGAAGCATATGATATCTATAGGAGCTCTTGAGGCATTCAGATATAAATTCATTGGCTATGAAGGTGTCTTAAAAGTTTTAAAAGAGGCACTCACTGTTATGAAGGCATTGTGGAGCATAAACCTTTACAGATTAATCGGGAGCACTATATCGAGTGGAGCTGCAACATCTATAATACAATCCACTTTAGCGCATGTGTGGCATGCACACCTAGGCCGCATGTACTTCTTGATCGTGGTTTGATTCTTAGCTTAAAAAATTTTTATTTAGATATATGTGAGCATTGCATATACGAAAAATAATTAAGGTTAAGTTTTAAAATTAAAAAATATATTGGTAAAAGTAAACTTGACTATATACATTTGGATGTGTGAGGGTTATCGCCCATTGTTTTTGAAGGAGGGTTGTAATTCTTTATCATATTTATTGATGACTTTTTTTTAAAGAAATGTGTGGGTTTATTTTATGAAACATGAATATGATATTTTCGCTACTTTTAAAGTATGAAAGGTAATAGTCGAAAAGAAGATATGGCGAAAGTTAAAATTTTTGGAGATTGATAATGATAAAGAATTTACTTCTAAGGAATTAAATCAATATTGTAAGAATGAGGGGATCGTGAGGCATAACATAGTGAGGTATACACCAGAGTAAAATGGTGTGACAGAACTTATGAATCGAACTCTTTTGAAAAGAGCTCAAAGTATATTGAGTAATGCTAGGTTAGGTAAGGAGCTATGAACTAAGGCCGTTAACACAAATTTTCATTTAATGAATTGATCCCCATATACATTAATTGATTGTAAATTTTTAAAGGAAGTATATAGTGGTTATGAAGTTGACTACTCGAGGTTACGCATATTTGGTTGTGATGTTTACTCTCATGTATTGTTAGTTGAGAGAAATAAGTTAGACCAAATGACTAAAAAGTATACATTTTTCGGATATGGTGATGGCATGAAAAGATACAGATTATATGACCAGGTTTCTTGTAAGATCATATTTAGTCGAGATGCCAAGTTTGTTGAGGGTTCATTGTTCCACAAGTATGAGAACATGAAAAAGAAAAAATCGACAATTGATGTTGAGACAAATAAAGTTAAAACATTTGAAGAAGCTGAGCTGTAGGAAGAGGTAGAGCCACCACTTATCAGGAAAAATATATTGAAAAATCGTAGAGTACTATTGAGATATAAGGATGACTCAAATGTTATGTTTGCCCTAATTATAAATGAGAGGGATCCGTCTACCTTCTAGAAAGCATTATATGACACATATGCTGAGAAGTTGATGCTAACGATACATGATATGAGATAGATTCTCTGTACAAGAACGAAACATGAGAGTTGATGAAGCTACTTATTAGACAGAAAATGATTGGGTGTAAGTGGATTTTCTACAAGAAATTAGATAGTTACAAGACGAGATTGGTTGCAAAAGGCTATGCTTAGAAAGAATACGTCAACTTCGGTTAGATATTTGCACATGTGGTCAAGCAAGTATTCATCAAATTTGTATTGACATTGGTTGCCCCATACAATATGGAATTAGAAAAATTGGATGTGAAGACTGACTTTCTACATGGGGAACTAGAAAAGTAGATCTACAAGAAGCAACTTGAAAGGTTCGAGGTATAGGGAGTAAAGAATAAAGTTTGCAAGTTAAAGATTCATTATATGGCTTGAAACAATCACCTAGGCAGTAATACAAAAAGTTTGATTCTTTTATATTGAGCCAATAATTTATTAGAAGTGAGTTCGATCGTTGTGCCTACTTCAGATTACTAAGTGATTGAAAATTCATTATTTTGGTCTTGTATGTTGATGATATGCTTATCAATTATAACATGTATAAAATTTACATATTGAAATCTTAGTTATGTATGACATTCGAGATAAAAGATCTAGGGGCTGAAAAAGGATTATCGGCATCAATTTACAAAGAGACAAGGAAAGGAGCAGGCTATGATGGTCTCAGGAAGAGTATTTTAAGAAAGTTTTGGTCAAGTTCAGACTTTAAAAGGCTAAACCGGTTAGCACACCCCATGCTACTCAGTTTTGGCTTTCTTTATAACAATGTCCTATGTCAGATGAAGAAAAGTAGTATGTCTTTTATTCCCTACTCAAGCGTGGTTGGCAGTCTTATGTACGTCATGGTCTGTATAAGACCGAATATTTCACATGCGGTGGGTATTGTGAGCAGATATATGTTAAACCCCGGTAAGCAACATTGGGAGGTTGTGAAATGGTTACTTTGTTACATATCATGAGGCACGATGGATTACGTCTTTACATTAAAAAAAAAAAAAAAAATCTAAGAAGAGACTTGTAGGCTATGTGGATGTGGATTATGCTAGTAATGTGGACAATAGAAAGTTAACTTTTAGTTACTTATTTGTGTGTGCTGGTGGAGTGATCAGTTGGATGTTGAAACTTCAGTTTATGGTTTCTCTTTCTACAACCAAAGCAAAATATATGGCAATGAATGAAGCATTCAATGAAGCTATTTGGTTGAAAGGAATGATAAATGAGTTGAGATTTCAACGGGAAGCCGTGCTTATGCATTGTGATGGTAAATGAGCGATCAATTTGGCTAAGAGCTTGGTATACCATTTGCTGACTAAACATATTGATTTTCATCATTATTTTATTCGACAGATGCTAGATGAAGGCAGTGTTACTCTTGAGAAGATTCACACTAGTGAAAAATCAACGAACATGCTTAAGAAGGTGGTTCCTGAAGAAAAGTTTAAGTTTTGTTCGACTTCTCTAGACTTGGCAAAGAAGGAATAAACATGGAATGTACACGAGAAGTGATGATGATGATGTTACTATGAAGGAGAATAGAGATAGTGATAACAATTTGGAATAATGAAGTTGGAGGATTAAAGTCATGGTTGAGATTGTTAATTGAGTAACTTTCATCTGGTGCAGTGATGTTTGGTCGATCGAAGAATTCTTAAGTCGACCGAAGCACGTTGTGATGTTCCTGATCAACCAAGATATACTTCGGTTGACCAAGAGACTTTGCTGATGGCTCAAACGACTGAAGGTTAGATTGAGAGGAATGCGTACATGTTTTTTTTTTTTTTTTTTTTTTTTCTAATTTTGTACGAAAGTGTATAAATAGGCTTTTAATTATACAATTAGGTTAGAACGAAAGGAGCTTAACATGTTTCAAATGTTTTGAGGGAGAAGCTAGGGTTTCTCATTTGTAAATTGTTTCATCTCTTGTAACGTTCTAATTATTATGGATCGATGATCGCTTGGTGCTATGATTTTTTCTGTCAAGAGTTTTTCCACATAAAATTCGTGTGTTCTCTATGGTTGCTTGAATTTTTCCTTCCCTATCGCGTTGTGTGATTCCATCTAAGGTTGCTTCTGCGCTGGACAAGTCGTGTTAGGGCTTGTCGTATCCCCAACACTAGTACCATTGTTGTGGGATTTAAACTTTAGTTACATATGGAAAAAGCAATCATCCCCTTTACATCTTTTTTTGTAGCAAATACTTCAGAAAATATATAAGATATCTTTTTAAAGGAAAGATCTTTTAAAAGATTAAATTAAATGAAAATTTCATTTGACAAGGCATGTTGTGCAATTTGAAAAGTGCATCTCTTATTTTGACAAATGATTCTCCAAAATATTTTGATTTTGAAAGTACTAGACATGATCTAAGGTATGAATGTGGCTAACTTAGTGATTGGATTCTTCCGATCTTTACTCCAGTTTATCTTCATGGCATCACCCACTTTTTATTTTTTATTTTTTATTTATTTTATAGTATGATGTTTTACCTAAGTAATACATCAACAGGAAATAAATAGTAGTCATACGTTAAAATTCCTCGACAAAAAGATATAGTCCTCACTCTATGTGCTTATGTGGCAACCTTAAGTTAGGACATCTATAGTATAGAGATAAAGGTAATCAAATAAATTGTACATGGATCATGATGATGAATTGTAGTTTATTTAAGATTACTGAGGAGTCTATGTTTATCATGTATAGTTATTTCCTTATGCATTTTATTAAAGTGAGAAACATTATATGTGTGGGTGGTCCCAAGGACTACCATATCAGATTATTTTTTATTAATATAAACAAAGAGAGAGAGAGAGAAAGGGGGGAGAAGGAAAAAAAAAAGCCATAATCTTCTCAATTAGCCCCTAATCATAAGTTTTATATGGTATCATAAACTAATTTCCATTGCAGTTACTAGGGTCTAACCTTTTTATTAGCTAGATATCAAGAATGCATTTTTTCATGGGACTTAGCTGAGGAAGTTTATATGAGATAGTCTTCAGGATTTGTTGCTTAGAGAAAGATTGGGAGAGTATTGAAAAGAAATTTACTACTTAAAGTAGTTTCTAAGGGCATGGTTTGACAAGTTCGATAAGGTGCTACTGACTTGTGGCTTATATTGAAATAAGGTTAAGCACTCGATCTTCATGAAGTACAATGATAAGAGTATAACGACATTGGATGTGTACGTTGATGATATCATCATCATAGATTGTGGCATATTTGGCATCCTAGAGCTCAAGAAGCCTTTTCAAAAGTATTTTCATATTAAAGATCCGTGGCTACTTTAATTGCTACTTTTTGGGCAATAAGTTTATTAGATCAAAGTTTGGGATTAAGCTTTTCCAGAGGAAATATGTTCTTGATTTATTAAAGGAGACTGGCATGCTTGGATGTAAATCAGCTGATACACATATAAAAATTAGTGAGAAGTTATTAGATGACCAGGGAGAGTTGTTCGATAATCCAAGTAGATATATAAAAATGGATGGCAAGCCGATATATCTTACAATCACTCATTTAAATATTACATTTGCCATTAACATTGTGAGTAAATACATGTACCAACTGAGAGTTTTACATTAGGAGGTAGTTGTCAAGATTTTCATATATATGAAGAAAGTGCCTAGCCATGGGATCTTATATCGAGCTAATGGTCATCTTTAAGTAGAAGCATTTTTTTATTATGATTAGGTAGGTTCCATAATAAATAAGTGATCTACTTTAGAATGTTGTACTCTTGTTGGGAGAAATTTGGTCACTAGAAGAGTAAGAAGCAGAATGTAATGGTTCATTCCAGTGTAGATGCCAAATACAGAGTTATTGGTCATGTTGTTTGTGAGTTGTTATGGCTCGAGTTCCTTTTTTTTTTTTTCCCCTCCTTTTCATATTTTCTCCTTTTCTGTTTCTGATTAGCAGTTATGATAGGTGAGGCCCGATGTTTTGTGTGGAGCCCACCCGAAAGTATACCTTATACATCATCTGTTCTTTTAACAAAGATACAGGGGCATAACCCTCCTTTTGAAAAAAAAAAAAACAGTTCATATTAGAGAAGCTCCGGTTGTTTTTAGGTGGCCATACGGTGCTTTATTGCGATAATTAAGTAACAACCCACATAACAAATAATCTAATATTTCTTGAGAGGACTAAACATATAAAAGTTTAGGGCCAGTTTGATTTTCTAATTACGCTGGTAAATACACGGAATTACCTTATTCTTACTTACTTACACCTGTTTGAAAGTCGGCAGGAATTACGTTTCGAAAATCGGGCCATATAAGCGTTGTTATTACTGATTTAAATATGTGGGCCCCACCATGATATATATGAGTTATCCACACCATCCATCCTTTTAAAAAATACATTTTAAGGCATGAGCCTAAAAACGAGGAAAATCAAAATCTCAAGTGGACCACACCTTAGGAAACAATGATCATTAAAATGTCAATGGTTGAAAGTTGTTTTCTCCCTAGGGCCCACAGTGATGTTTATTTGTCATCCAACCCGTTAATAAGGTAACACAGTCATCAATAAAGTGGAAACAAAAATATCAGTTTGATCCAAAACTTCTGGGGTCTTCAAGATGCTTTCAATGGTAGGAATTCAATTCCCATTGTTTACAGCTGTGTGGTCCACTTGGTCTTTGGATCTGCTTCTTTTTTTTGGTTCTTGCACTAAAATGAGTTGGCTAATGGGATGGACGGTGTGGATAATACACAAACATCAAGGTGGGCCCCACGATTTAACTTTTTTCTCATTGGGTGACGTGAAGAGTGCTATAAATGAAAGGTGGCGGTCAAATCACCTTGGAAAACCAATCGGAAACGCAGGAGGTAAATAATTATTACCCATTTACCTGCAATTACCTCTTTAATTGGAAAATCAAACACGCCCTTATATTGTTATTTTATCTGAGAAAAGATTACTTTTAAAGAGATTACAACATCCTATATTCAATATAAATCACAAATTATAGATATCCTTGTTATAGACAGATGTCTTAAATCTATCTGGTGGTCTGTCGATGATATCGACAGATGTCTTAAATCTGTCTGTTGGTCTATCGATGATATTGACAGATCGTCAATGATATCGAGGCTGTCATCGAGAAACCTTCGATAACATCGATAATTGTTGGATTTTTTACCCCTGGTCGCTGGACAGTTTTGGTCCTGTTTCGATATCATCAAAGGACCGTTGATGATATCGAAGCTGTCATCGAGAAACCTTCGATGATATCAAAGAGTTCTGCAGATGCGATTGCGGAAATGCAGATTCTGCGGATTTTATTTCCTATTCCGAGTCTGCTTCTTTCTAAACTTATATAAAGGGGTGTATGTAGGATTGAGATGTATTCTAAGGCTTTCTAAAGTAGTTCCAAGGGTTCCTAAAAGGTTTTTTAAAGTTTCTAAAGGGTGTAGCAAGGGTGAGATTTGAGGTTGTTCAAATCGGGTAAGTCCTCTCTCTTTGTAATTTCTATTTTCATAGTGGAGATCTGTCGCTTTGTGCCGTGGTTTTTTCTCACAAGGGTTTTCCACGTTAAATCTGTGTTCTCTTGTGTGTGCTTGGTGTCATTGGATTGCTATCCTAGATCTAGATCTGTGTGATTTTGTAGGCCAAAAATCCCTAACAAGTGGTATCAGAGCAATCGTTGGGCACAGATCTGAATCTGCAGGATTAGTAATAATGACGAGCACCAGGTATGAGATTGAGAAGTACTCAAGGAAAAATAATTTTGAGTTATGGAAGATCAAGATGATGAGTTCCTTAATCAAGCAAGGCGAAGATGGTGCTTTCGAGGAATGAAAGTCTACTATGACTGATGATGATTGGAATACTCTTGATATGAAGGCTTTATCGTCGATTCGTTTATGTCTCATGGATGAGGTTCTCTACAATGTCATGAGGGAGAAAACTGTAGCTAAGTTATGGGCGAAGTTAGCAGATGTCTATGTGAAGAAATCCTCTGAAAATCGCCTACACTTGAAGCGACAATGGTATAACTTCAAGATGGCAGAGGGTGGAGATCTGGAGGCTCACATCATAAACTTTAATAAATTAGTTTACAAATTGCTGGATATGGAGGAAGTGATGAAAGATGAAGAACAGGCATGTATGTTGCTAAATCCTCTTCCGGTGTCATATGAGTCATTCAAGGACACCATGTGTAACACAAATAAAACCCTGAGTGTCGACACCGTTATCTCAGCCCTTCAAGGGAAAGCTATGAGAAATCTAAACGGCGACATGGGGACATCTTCTGATGCACTGTTTACAATGGGTAGGAATTCTGAACAAGGTATAGGTTCTTCAGGTTATAAATCCAAATCCAAGGGCAAGGGCAAAGGAAAGGTAAAGTGCTGGAATTGTGGGAAGGAAGGACATGGGAAGAAGGATTGTAGAAATCCTAAATCGAAGAGAGAAGATTCTAAGGCTTCATACAGGGAGGCCAATATTGCAACGTCAGATAGATCGAGTGGATGTGATGGTGATGTTTTGTCTGTGTCTACTATCAGGCGACCATACGATGATCGTAAGGACGAGTGGATGCTAGACACAGGGGCATCTTTTCACATGACTCCTCATCGGAGTTAGTTCGCCAGCTGTAACGAGTGCGATGATGGACAGGTGTTTATGGGCAAAAATTTACTTGTAATGTTGTGGCTGTTGGTACGGTGCACATCAGGATGTTTGATGGGGTGGAGCGTACCTTGATTGATGTCAGGCACATTCCTGATTTGAAGTAGAATCTGATTTCTCTTAGTGTACTTGAGGTAAAAGGATGCAAGTACACATGTATTGATAATGCTCTTAAGGTATCTAAGAGGGCACGGATAATCATGAAGGCACAACGACTCGGTAACTTGTACAGGTTAATCGAGAGCACTTCAAAAGGTGGAGCTGCAGTGGATGTAGCAGATTCCACATCTACACGTGTGTGACATGTTGGGCATAGCCATATGAGCGGGCAGGGTAGGAAGTTGAGACGTGCGGACAGGGATACAGAGCAGGTGGAGCAGCCACCTGTGAGAAGAATCACATGGCATGATCGCAGGATATCGGTGAGGTACATGGACGACTCCAATATCGTAGGGGATTCATCTTCTATTCTAATGGTTCTAGGTGAGCCTGGTACTGAGAAGTAGAAGGTGACTATGAGTGATGTGATGGATTCGTTGTACCAGACCGACATATGGGAGCAGGTGGAGCTTCTAGTGGGCCGGAGAGCGGTTGGATGCAAGTAAATCTTCAGGATGATACAACATAGATACATGGTGAGGTTGGTAGCGAAGGGTTATGCTCATAGAGAAGGGATCAGGTTTCTCAGATATATTCGCGCCGACGGTATAACGGGTGTCTATTAGATCCATGATTGGTGCTGGTTGGCTAATGTGATCTTGAGCTGGAAGGATGAATGTGGAGTCTGCACTTCTGCAAGGAAAAGTGAAGAGCAGATCTACATGAAGCAACCAGAGCAGTTCGAAGTTAAAGGGGCTAAGAAAAGACTTTGCAGGAGGTCATGGTTCGACTTGTAGCCTAGGCAGTAGTTTGATTCCTTCATGGTGAGTCAGGAATTGATGACATGTAAATCGTCAATTATGACATATCTGAAATCAATGTACTGAAGACTCGGTTAAGTGGGACATTTAGGATGAAGGATCGGGGGGCTGCAAAGATGGTTCTCGGCATTGAGACTGAAGGAAGAGTAGGCTTTGGTAATCACAGGAGGAATACCTTGTGTGTAGGTATTGGTTAAGGATGTGATGGGCCAAGTAAAGCCGGAGAGCGTCCCCTACGCGTCTCTCCTCAAGTTTTCCTTAGGACATGTCCCAAAACAGATGAGGAAAAGTAGGATATCTCATGAGCCTTATTTCGAATGCGGTTGGCAGTGTATGTCATGGTCTGAATTAGACCGGTTATTTCATAGGCTATTAGTGTTGTGAGCAAGTACCCCGACAAGTAATATTGGGTAGTGCTGAGATGGTAAGAAGACTATGCCTTTTCTTTTGGGAAGACATGAGCAAAGGTGGTTGGGCAAGTTGATTTAGATCCGGCAGACATGATCAATAAGAATGTTCTTGTAGAGAAGTTCAAGTTTTGTGCAACTTCTCTGGGCTTGGCGATGGCGTAAAAGGAAGACGGAGTGTGCAAGAGAAGTTATGATATGGTGTATAAATAAGAGAAGGGGACAAGAAGCTACACAGATGAAGATTGAAGACATGGTGGAGATTGTTATGGACAAATGTCTTAAATCTGTCTAGTGGTCTGTCGATGATATTGACAGGGTTTTAGATGATATCGACAGATGTCTTAAATCTGTCTGTTGGTCTGTCGATGATATCGACCGACCGTCGATGATATCGAGGCTGTCATCGAGAGACCTTCGATGACATCGAAAATTATTGAATTTTTCACCCTTGGTCGCTGGACAGTTTTGGTCCTGTTTCGATATCATCGAAGGACCGTCGATGATATCGAAGCTGTCATCGAGAGACCTTCGATGACATCAAAGAGTTTCACAGATGCGATTGTGGAAACACAGATTCTGCAAATTTTTTTTCCTATTCCGAGTCTGCTTCTTTCTAAACTTAGATAAAGGGATGTATGCGGGATTGAGATGTATTCTAAGGCTTTCTAAAGTAGTTTCAAAGATTCCTAAAAGGTTTTTTAGAGTTTCTAAAGGGTGTAGCAAGGGTGAGATTCGAGGTTTTTTGAATCGGGTAAGTCTTCTCTCTTTGTAATTTCTATTTTCATAGTGGAGATCTGTCGCTTCGTGCCGTGGTTTTTTCCCGCAAGGGTTTTCCACGTTAAATCTGTGTTCTCTTGTGTAAGTTTGGTGTCATTGGATTGCTATCCTAGATCTAGATCTGTGTGATTCCGCAGGCCAAAAATCCTCAACAATCCTCACTAAAGTTTTAGCATCACACAATTTTTATGTTCCAAGTTAGGCGCGCATGACAAATATCTATGCTCCAGCTTGAGTGGAAGTGTTGAAGTACGAAACATTGTATTTTTTAGTAATCCTGTAGACTATTATATTAAATTATTTTTTATTAATATAAATAAAGAGGTGAGAAAGCCCTAATCTTCTCAATTAGTCCCTGATCATAAGTTTTACACGCATTCGTGTATATACACCTCTTTAGGGCTCTGTAATATACATAAGATCATTCCTCTAAAATTTAGTACTTTTCCTTCTATAATGGCAAGGTTGCATCTTTTAGATGGCTTGATATCGGCCACACAAAGCCTAAGTATGACGCTATTACATGGCTTCTTGTATATAGATCAAGATGATGAATTGTAGTTTGCTTAATTTAGGTTTACTTGGGATTTTATGTTTATTGTATGCGGTTATCTCTTCATACATTCATGTATATAAACCTCTTTACTGGACTATAAAGATACAAAAGATTACTCCTCTGAAATTTAGTACTTTTCTGATGGCAAGGCCCCATCTTTTAGATCGCTTGATATTGGCCACACACAGCCTAAGTGTAGGGATTTTTGTATGTTGCTGGTTGTATATAGATAAGGCTAATGAATTGCAGTTTGATTTAGGATTACTTGGGATTCTTTGTTTATCATGTACAGTTATCTCATCATGGATTCATCTGTATATACCTCTTTAGTGGGATTTGCAAAATGCAGAAGATCTTTCCTTTGAAATTCAGTACTTTTCCTTCTTATGATGGCATGGCCACATCTTTTGCATGGCTTGATATCGGCCAAGAACATCCCAAGGTGGGGCTATTTGTATGTGGCTTCTCGAAATCGCAACCCTATTTATGGTTTTGCATTCTATCACGCTTTCACTAGATCATGTTTTGGTAAAAATGCTTGTCAAATCACCATTTCTTTCATTCTGTCTTTTCTAGTTTTGATTGGGGTTGAAGAGGATATCGGGCTACCAATCCTCATAGAAATAAAAAAAAATATATTTAAGTTGTGTTTGGATGTTCAAGTGAATTGAATTGCAAACATGATAAAATTTCTTCATACTTGTGATGAGGAAGTAATTGTGGGATTGGCGTTGTGACTATGCAAAGTGGGCCAGATTGATCTTTTGATCTTTTTCTGGATGGTCGTGCTGTTCACATCCTGTCCAAGCACAGGTCTAGATTTTGACCAGGTGGTCAAAAATAATCGTTGTCAATTACTTGGGTCAGGCTGTTTGTTTGTAACTCCTTTCATTTTCTTCTTAGAAAACCTTAAATAGAAGTAAACAAGCTGAGAGAGAGAGAGAGAGAGAGAGAGAGAGAGAGAGAGAGAGAGAGAGAGAGAGAGAGAGAGAGAGAGAGTCCACGAGGAATTGATGAAGTGGGGGACAAAAGTGTAGTGATAAGAGGAATACAAGCGTGCCAAACATGGATCATATTGATGGTATGTGTTTGATACCATGGACTTTTGTGGAATGATCATGCGCGTTCAAACAGATGGTAATAACCATGCGGTCCACTACGATGTAAGAGTTCCATCCACTCCGTCCATTAGATGTTCCCCCCAATGTTAAGCCTGATTACAAAATCCAACCAGATCTGTAACTCATGTAGGCCATGCCAAAGGGAACAATGGTAATTTTTTATATGTCATCCAACCCAATTCATGAAGTGAATCCCACAAGGATTAAGGGACACAGCTAAGCCATTCCACGTTGTGGCTGGCCACAAAAGAAAAGTGAGTATATAGGTTTTAGGGGTGATATTACATTGTTTTCTGTGATGTGTTCCACTTGAGTCTTTGATGGGGATGACCCCTTAAATGTACCATGATCATGACCAAGCGCACCAGATACACGGTTTGGATTCCACATATACATCATAAGTAGACCACATATGGCTCGAACCCTACTTTATGTTCCAATGCATGTGATCATTCCAGACTTCCGTATGTTACTCATGACATGGTATACTAAGAGCATGTTGTCACACCGTTCGCATCATTCAATTCCAAAGATTCCTCGATGAAATGCAACCTCATAGTAGTTGGCACACACACCCACCTCTCTCTATCCCTCTCCCTCTCCCTCTCTCTCTCTAAGAATCCATGTCAAAGTGGGATCCAAAAAAGGGTAGCTGAGATATTTGTGGTCCACCTAGCTCATCATATTCTTTAAGGTGGGCCACATGATTGAAATTGGCATGGACCTAAGATTGGCACACTTTTATTTCTTAATATGTGAATTTACCACAATGTTTAGAAATATGATACAAAGCACAAAACCTTGTAGACTTGTTAAGCTCATGGGTTGACAAAAAGAGCACCCATGAGTGCCCATTGATGGCCCTAGCAATCCCTAGATCTTCCAAAAAGATGAGATGGGACCCACATAGTGGCATCTTGAGATGGCCCAATACGATGCCTCAAAGACACCAAAGTGGTGAGATTCAAACAAAGAATCAATAAGGTTTTGCACCCCCAACATTATCACGTGTATGTATGCCTTTTGTGGCCCATTTTTTTTCAAGGCTGTAATCAAACATCAAAGAATCAATGGAAAATGAAAGACTCCTTTCTGTGTAGAAAGGAAAAGTGAGTGAAATGATCATCTATTGCCTTACTAAAGTGCAAAGATGAGTCATGGTCACATAAGTAGGCTGCACCATGTAAAACTACCCTACCATAATAATTATCACACCATCAATCTCCCTTTCATTTTGCATGTGCCACTCAACCATCTGGAAAATGAAACTCACCTAGCTTCTTACCAGGCCAGCCTCGCTTCGAAAATACGCCATTTTGGGTCCCGAAAATTTCATATGGTATACTTGTAGGTCTACTAGTGAAATTTCTCTTATTTCTTTTTCTTCATTTGTCGAAGAAAGATTACTAGTAAATATATTTATATCATAGTTTAGAAACTCGAAAAAAACTCCGCTCAATCGAATTTCACTGATAATCGAGAAAAACTCAATCTGGTTACGACTTAGGAAAAACTAGGCAAAACATTAATTTAAAAAAAAAATCCGCCTTGACTTGGCATAACTCGACATTATTTATATTTATCCTTGATAATTTTAAATAATCAAACACACTGAAAAAACTCGTAGAAAATTTCCAGAAAATCTCAAGTGTCTGAGTCGACTCAGCTCCAGAGTAATGTTTTCTTATTTTTAAACTAGGATTTGTATAGGCAATGATTAGAATTATTTGAACGGCAGGCAAATTTCAAGCCATCAAGGGTTATGCCTCAAATTGCAAATGGGTGGGACCCAAGTGGGCCCCAATCTAGACTGGTCCTGGATTGGAGCTTGATTTGGGTTGTCTACAGTCCCAAGGGCTACGTCTTTTCTCTCTTGGGTTAATTAGATTGGGTTTGGGTATAGGGACATGGGCTGGGACTGGCTGAGATAAGCCAACTCATTTACAGGATATTGATTTAGCTCAAGGACTCAAACATGACTCTACCTCTATGAAGTTCTGGGCTGGCCAGGTACCCTACAACAGAATTGAGGTCATGGCGTCTCCTATTTGAAGAAGTGGGGCCCATGTTTAAGTGTTCCAAACCATTGATGTGGGACCAACAGATACAGATCACGCCACAAAAAATCTTCTAGTTAAAAATATAATAACCACTAATCACGGGCCCTGATTTTGAAGTTGAACATGGAGTGTTTGAAGATAGACCATAAGTTGTCGAATTGAGGTTAATGGTCCATCCATGGTGGGGCCCAACAGCCTAATGGTCTGGATCGTGAAGGGTGGGCCCCACTTGTGTACTAAATGAAATGTGAGGACTATGTGCATATCCTCCTCTGATTAAAAAAGAAAATGATTTTAAGGAAAAGGAGTACTAAGGTTATGATGGTAGAAAGTGCAGTCACTCATGGAGTCATGGGGAACATATGGGTGTAGACAACCAAAAGAAAAGAAAAGGAGAGGAATTGGGTCTTGAGGAGGAGACCCACATCCCCAAAGAAGGAAAACTTCGATACTCTGGCAGACTGTGATGGCTGATACACAGGCACTTAGAAATTACGTAAAAATTGTACGCACGTCTTATACAAGTAATTCAAATTAAACCATCCAAATTATATATGTTTACCTGCTTCCATTTTTTATGATCCAAAACCCACACTTATTTGATTAATTCACTATTATATTGGTGGACATTTATTGGACGGTTAATAATGAACCATATCTTATGAATTTATTTCAACAAACAAGCATCCAAGAATCAGAAATTAACATTGATCAAACAACCTCAGTTTTGGATTGTAACTTAAAAGAAAGTAGTTTCCACAAGTTAGTAGTTTAGTTTTACTTAGTATATACCACTTGTACTATTTCTAAGTGGAGTATCAAGTGTCGTACCAAGTCAGAGCATCAAATACTTCTCAATGAAAAGACCCAAGCCTCATCCTCATGGAGGTGGTGGGGTGGGATCCTACTTCAATTATCATGTGTCACTCAAATGAAAACAGGCATAAAGGAAAAGGAAAAGAAAAGAGAAGAGAAGTGGAGAGAGAGGGAAGGTGCTGGAAGGAAAGGCATCTTCTCTCTCACAATCTATCAAGTCACGAAAGAACACAAAGGAAGCTTTTCACCCGTGCCATGTCTTTTCAAGTGTGTGTGAGAGAGAGAGAGAGGTGTTGGTCGGAAAGACATCATCTCTCATTCTCACCGTCTATCGAGTAACCAACAAAACACAAAGGGATCTTTTCACCCGTGCCATGTCTTTTCAAGTGCACCCACCAGTCCTTTGGAAAAAACGGGCTTGCATCTCCACCGTTTAACTCATTTCACTTGCCCCTCTCTCTCTCTCTCTCTCTCTCTCTAGAAAGGACACCTTAACCCGTACAAAGAGCAGTTTCTAGTACTAAACAACCGGAATTCCAGAGAAGTGGCATTATCTTCACATGGCCGTGGTTCTCATTTTCCACTTCTCTTTTGCCGAGAGAGAGAGAGAGAGAGAGAGTACTTTTGTCCTGAGAGAGAGAGAGAGAGTACTTTTGTCTTTTATTGCAGATACCATCTGAATTTTCTTTTTTATTATTAGTGAATTTATTTTGCCTACGTTGCAACTTCAGATCAGCAGCATGTCTCAATCATCAACACTACATGTCAGGAAGGACTGATGATTTCAACTGTCCATCTTCCTAGTAGCGGTCCAATCATCACACTTCATTGATAATCCTATCCCTCCATATTTAGAATCGAATTTGAGATATCTAACTTTTTTTTTTTTTTTTTTTAATGTTATAAATTTTATATAAAAGCATTGATGTGAGAGACTCCCAAGGCCTAGGCGTCCCTCAGCACGCCATGCCTAGGAAAATGGTGCAACTGTGTCATGTATATCATTACCATGAAATATATATGTACTTAAGATGTACTCCTACCAGCTCAACCTTGCTTGAATCTCTCGGACACATTGGACAGCTATCTCACATTTTTTTAGTTACTGAAGATTAATGGTAACACATACATATACACATACACACGTGGGATATTTATACTTGGATGATAGCACATTTAGTATATTGGAATGTGTAATAAGTGTGATTTTCATGTACTTGCTGAAATCATTAAGTGTCATTACAATGATTTCTAAATCTCCAACAGAAATACTCAATCTTATGCATTCATTTGATGAAAAATGAGGTTGATAAACCATAAACATGCATGGCTGCAATGACTTATCATCAGTGGACAGCTTTTTCCAAATCCAAACCATCCATTTATATTTACAATTGGGTTATAAGCAAGCCTGTTAGGATATATATATATATATATATATATATATATATATATATATATATATATATATATATATATATATATATATATATATATACACACACACACACCTCTTTTGAGTTAAAGACTGAAATAGTCCATTACAAGACATTTTTATGTTTGGAGTTATCCCTACAAAAGGCTAGACTATATAACCCGTATTAAGGAAAGTTGGATCATATAACCATGAAATGCTTTTATTTGGTGCCTAAAACTTCGAATGATTTGCTGGTGTTAGGATAGATGGAACTGGGAATGTTTAGGTTCATAAGGTGAGCCAGAGAGAACATGAATAGCTTTTATTTGATGTATTAAATTTTTGAATGATTGAGCTAGTGCTAGGATGGATGGAACTGGGAATGTTTAGGTTTATAAAGAATTGTGAGGCCAGAGATAGTGTAGGATCCGTATCATTTCATTGGGTCTGGCTAGCCCTCCAAATAGATTCTAGGCCCTAGTCTCCTTTTCACCCTGCAAAACCAAACTTACTGTACGATTGGTAGGTGCCCACATGTGAAGGTGCATATCGGCCGGGCTGGCAAAGCTGTGCGTGTATGTCCGTATAGAGGCCAAAAAGGAGAAAAAAGAAGAAGGGGGAAAAAAAAAATTACATTACAAGACCCAAGAAGAAACGGCTAGCTTGAGGAAGAATAGCATGGAATGAAGAGAGTTTGTCCTCCCAACAAAAAACCATTTGAAGTTTAACAAAGTGCATGTGGTCCTGAGTTTGGTCATGAACTTTTGACCGCTTGATCCCAAAGCGGTTCCTTATTGTCCTTGTTGAACAACAAGCTTATACACTAACCTCCTCCTCAAAAAGTAAAATTATTGGAAACAAAATGGATACTTGAATACTTCATGCTCATGTTGATAGTGTTATATCTTTATTGCGGAATTGGCGTATCGTTTATGCATCAATAATGAAGATTTAATGCATAACCTTAAAGTATATATGATTAGGAAGACGTACATTCTCGATTCCTCGATGTAGTTGATGAGAATCTTGATTTTCCACACCTTATACCTTTAGGAGAACTTCTCAATGAGACTAGGGTTTTCTCTCTTGCGTTAATGAGGAAACCAAGTCATCTATTTATAAGAAAGATGGTCGGATAAGCTTACCCATCACATTTCTTTCTTCTAGGGTCTCCACATCGTAGGTTTCCATATCCGCCTTAATATCCGTGTATAGGGACCATATACGGTTCAAGCGTCTGGCCCCAAACCTATTCGCAACGATCACAACGGTAATGGAGCCCACTGAATCACTTAATCTGAATAATCCAACGGTCAGATATAAACTTGTGATCTTGTGATCATATGTGGCTCACTTGATAAGAGTCTTATATATATTTATGGTAGACATGGTTAGTTCAATCTGAATCGTCCAAACCATGGGCACAATTCCATAAATCGTGTTAACTACTAGGTGACCCTAACCGGCTGATGGTGGACATTTAATGGAAGTCTAAATTGAAAAATAGACCATAGTCAGAATTTCGTTATAATAATAATAATAATTTAAAAAAAAAAAAAAAAAACAAACAAACAAACGTTCAACCTGATTTTGGGTCCACCCACTCGCATAATGCACCCCATTATCTGGACAGTTTTGATTTAGGAGCATGTATGCTACATATGTACTGTGTGTGAATGCATGCATACAGAGCATGTACTATCCTACCCTTCCAACGCGTTTTCTTACCTACCCTCTCATTGAAACATGTCATTTTAGCCGTCCTTCAGTGGAGTACCCAACCATGGATGAGCAACCGTGGGAATTACAATTGGACAAAAATTCAAAATCTCTCCAAATCTTCCCAACTACACATCAAAATATCTCTTGTATATGCTATTAATGGGGTTAAAAGGTAAATCATTACATATGATAATGATTTTACCACAATAAAAAAAGGAGAGGAGTACAAGAAAGAATGGAAATTCTAATCTTCAATCTTCGTACATCCAGATGCATCTAATAAAAAAAGAATATCATGAGGCAAAGACTAGGAACCAAGATCACAAGTAAATGAGGAGATACATAGATATTGATAATATAAAATATAAGGATGTGCACAAAAAACATGGCCTATCGCTTTCGGAATGCGGCCAATTGAGCTTCCTCAATGATGGCTAGTTGAATTGAAGCGTATAGGATGACGATGGGGAATCGTTGTCGGAGAAATACCCTTCGTTTTTTTCTTTTTTTTTTTTTAAATTTAATTTACTCTTCTTGATTCAACAAATACGTCAGCATTGTATTGAGAAAAGTTTGTTAATAAACAAGGCCACATGATATCAACAGCTAGTAGGATCGTCATCGTCGATGATTTAGAGTGGTTGTGGAGAGTTTCATGGCCAAGATGGACCAGAAAAGGCTCGGTCGACGACAGAAGTGATCCAAACCGTCGGACCTTAGATCGGGCGTATCTCACAATCCGGAATGAGTGATCAGGCGTAAAATATATGATTTTGGAGTAGAACGAGCTACTTTAGCCAACCAACCCACTATGCCGGGTTGCGCAACCCGAAATTGTGAAATACCCTTGGATCGACGGTCGTTTCCCTGTTTTAATTTCGTTTTTACTATAAATAGTAAGTTTTAGTTTGATTATAACTCTTCTTCCGTCGGGCTTTAGGAGTTGCACCAACATGAAAAGAGCTTAGAATAATTAAGAGAACGGTTAGGTGAAGCTAAATAGGACACTTACTATTTTTGGCCGAAAACCTTGTGCACTAGTAGACATCACGACCGTCTATAAATAGTAAGTTTACTATTTATAGTAAGTTGTGAATTCTAGGAGTTTTAGTTGTAGTTTGCTTCTGATTTCTCTCCCATTGCTTGGTATCCCTATTTAAAGGGTTGTGAACTCATTTATTTCATCAATTAAATCAATTTCGAATTTATTAGAATTTATTTTTATTTTCTGCTTTCTTTCCTCGTGGATTCGAGAAGTCTCTGTGAGGAGTCCAGAGAAGCTCCGTAGATTCGGAGTAGTTATCTTCTTACGGAAGACGGTGATCGACCTCATCACGTTCATCCCTGCGTCAATTGGTATCAAAGCGAGGATTCCCCTCGTGTCGATGGCAAACAATGAAGGTATGAATCAAAATCCTGTGGACGGTGATCCAGGGATTCGTTATCTCTCGGAAAGAATGGAAACTTTCCACCGGGAGAGTCAATTGACCATGCAAGAGCTGCGGGTAACCCTTGACCATCTTGCAAATGCACTACTTCTGCCCCGAGCCCTAGGCGGTGCTCCACCACCCTTGGTGGCTCTGCCACTCGTGGTTGCTGTACGACACAACCTCAATTTTCGTAGAGCACCACCAGTGGCAAACCGTAGGATTACACCAGATAATTCAAGTTTTGACGACGATGACCCTAATGAAGGTTTTACCCGACTACCAATCCATGGAGGCGATCATGTAGATCGTGCTGATAGAGACTATCGAGGTAAGGCTAAACTTCCTAATTTTAATGGTTTATTACATATAGAAGATTTCCTCGATTGATATTTTGATTATATGGACGTGTCAGATCATAAAAAGGTAAAATTGGTAGCGTTTAAATTAAAATCCGGTGCTTCTGCATGGTGGGAACAATTATAACTCTCACGAGCGTGCCAGAACAAGGCGCCCATCTCATCATGGTCACGGATGAGACATCTTCTTTGATCACAATTTCTCCTCAGTGATTATGAGTAGATATTATTTTAGCAATACCAAAATTACTGATAAGGAAATCGAACCATCACAGATTACACTGAAGAATTCCAGCGGTTGGGTACACGAAACACTCTGTCAGAATCTGAGTCACAAAAGGTGACACGATTTATAGGTGGGTTGCGATCGACAATTCAAGACCGAGTTCAGATGTACCCAGTCGGGACCATGGATGAAGCAGTTCAATTGGCGGGTAGGGCAGAAACACAACCTGCAAGAGCTCCTGCTCTTCCCTATCCTTCAACTCGACCCCCCATGATGGGTTCCAAGCAGGATCCAGTGCTGGGATGAGGAAAAGATCTAGTATAAGAATGTCCTCAACCTCCTATAACTGCAAACCATGATATGGGGAGCGGCTCATCCATACCTCAACGTGCAGCACCCACAACAGTGGGCCTAAGTAAGATTTTAAATCCTTATGCTCGGCCAAGGTCGAACAATTGTTACTACTATGGCCAAACAGGCCACTTATCAAACACTTATCCTCAACGTCCCACAGCACACTTGACTATAAATGAAGTAGGCATTGAAGATGATGTCACAGAAGAAGACCATGACTTTGATGAACATGATCAAACCACTGAAGAAATAGCAGGTGGCGATGAAGTGATGGGCGAGGATCGTGGCGAATTTTTAGTTGTGAGGTGATTACTGTATACCCCACGAAATGAATTACATCAACAGTGACACAATATATTTCGTACTCGGTGCTCTGTTAACAGAAAGGTCTGTGATGTGATCATAGACAGTGGTAGTAGTGAGAACATCATCTCAAGAGTGATGGTGGACAAGTTGCAGCTACCAACGACGAAACATCCTTCCCCGAACTCAATTGGCTGGATAAAAAAAGCTGAATGAGACTACGGTAACTGAACAATGTACTATCTCATTTTTGATTGGCAAAAATTATAAGGATCGGATACTTTGTGACGTGGTCGACATGGAAGCTTGTCATATATTACTCGGTCGACCTTGACAGTCGGATTGTGATGCGACTCATCGGGGACGAGACAATGTCTACATATTCGTTAAAGATAGTCGAAAAATAATCATTGCCCCTATGACACCAGAGAATCACCCTGAAGCCTCTAAAGTGGAGGGGAGTTCCCTCTTGACCATTTAAAATTTTATGGAGGAATCTAAGGAAACCGGCGAGGTATACACCGTAGTGGTAAAGGGCAAGGAAGAGGAACCCTCAAACATCCCTCCAAGTTTAAGACTGTTACTAAATGAATTCAAAGAAGTCTAGCCTGAAGATTTACCTGATGGATTGCCCCCATGAGGGACATCCAACATCACATAGACCTCATCCCTAGGGCTAGCCTGCCCAACCGCCCTCATTATCGGATGAGTCGGAAGGAGTTTGAGGTATTTCAGGGGCAAGTGGAGGAATTGATCTGTAAGAGTCTCTTGAGAGAGAGCATGAGCCCATGTGCCATATCAGCATTATTAACGTAAAAAAAAAAGATAAAAGCTGGAGCATGTGTGTCGACAGCCGGGCAATCAACAAAATTACCATCAAATATTAGTTCTTAATACCACAGTTGGACGACATGCTCGATATGCTAGAAGGGGCCAAAATGTTCTCTAAACTAGATCTAAGGAGCGGGTACCATCAGATTCGTATCCGACCCGATGATGAGTGAAAAACAGTATTCAAGACCAAGGAAGGGTTGTATGAGTGGCTAGTCATGCCCTTCGGCCAATCGAACGCACCACGTACTTTTATGCGTTTGATGAATCAAGTTCTAAAACCGTTCACTGGCCAATTTGTGATAGTATATTTTGATGACATATTGATATATAGGCAGGATGAAACGGAGCACAGGAAACATCTCAGGCAGGTACTGTAGGTCTTACAAATTAACAAGTTATACCTCAACTTAAAGAAGTGTAGTTTTTTAACTGACAGCCTGTTGTTTCTAGGATTTGTTGTAACATCCACATGCATTCGTGTGGACGATGAAAAGGTGCGAGCCATTAGGGAATGACCGATCTCGACAAACATTTATGAGGTGAGGAGTTTTCATGGGTTAGCGACTTTCTATCGTCAATTTGTATAAGATTTTAGTACCATAGTTGCGTCTATAACAGATTGCATGAAAAAAGGACCGTTCCAGTAGACCGATAAAGCTGACAAGAGCTTCTATGTGATCAAACATCGTTTATCTATAACACCGGTCTTGGTGCTTCCTAATTTCGACAAATTGTTTGAGGTTGAGTGTGTCGCTTCATACGTCAGAATTAAAGTATTATCACAGGAAGGCAGGCCGGTAGCCTTCTATAGTGAGAAACTCAGCGAAGCCTGAAAGAAATGGTCGACTTATGAGCTTGAGTTGTACGCAGTTGTTCGGGCGCTGCGACATTGGCGGCATTATCTAATTCAAAGAGAGTTTGTTCTGTACACTGACCATCAAGCATTAAAGTTTATTAATAGTCGGACTAACGTGAATCGTGTGCATGCTATATGGGTTGCTTTTTAACAGGAGTTCACGACGTTTGTTCTGAAGCACAAGTCAGGGTAGCAGAACAAGGTGGCTGATGCACTTAGTCGTCGTGCATCATTATTTGTTACGATGAGTAACGAGGTGGTCAGCTTCAACTGTCTCAAGGAGCTATGTGCCGATGATGAGGACTTCAAAGATTCTTGGATGAAGTGGAAAGAAGGTCACCCTAGTGACCTTCATATATATGACGATTTTCTCTTCAAAGAAAATCAATTGTGCATCTCCCAAAGTTTTCTGAGGGAGCAGATTATTCAGGAGCTACATGGAGGTGGCCTCGGTGGACACCTTGGGAGAGACAAGACGCGAACTCTTGTAGAAGAGCGATATTACTGGCCGCAATTAGTACGTGAAGTGGAAAAAGCCATATAATGTTGTCATGTTTGTCAGACTTCCAAGGGGTAATCTCAGAATACGGGCCTCTACACCCCGTTACCTGTGCCTGACAGTTCAGAGGAGGATTTATTAATGGACTTCATGCTTGGTCTCCCACGAACACAACGCGGCATGGATTCGGTGTTCGTGGTGGTAGATCATTTCTCAAAGATGACACACTTTATCCCATGTAAGAAAACCCTCGATACAACACACGTGGCGAATCTATTCTTCAAGGAGATCGTACGGCTACACGGGGTCCCTAAGACCATTACTTCTAATCGTGACACAAAGTTTATTAGCCATTTTTGGTAAACTTTGTGGACTCGATTCGATACACGACTTTAATTCAGTAGTGCTTACTACCCACAGACTGATGGACAGACCGAAGTTGTGAATCGCACGTTGGGAAACCTCCTTCGTTGTATGTCAGGAGAAAAACTGAAGCAGTGAAATTTAGCCTTGTCTCAAGAAGAGTTTACATTCAACAACATGGTGAACCACTCGATAGGGAAATCACCGTTCCAGATTATCTACGGACCAGTGTCTCGCCATACACTTGACTTGGTCCCTCTACCTAAGAACCCAGGCATGAGCATTGCAGCAGAACATATGACAGACAAGATCATGGTCATCCATGCGAAAGTGTAAACCAAGCTACATGCCTTGAATAAGAAGTATAAGGAACAAGCAGACAAGCATCAGCAACAAAAGGTGTTCGAGGTGGGCGACCGCGTTATGGTCTATTTGCGCAAAGAGAGATTTCTGACCGGCATGTACAATAAGTTAAAAATAAAGAAGATTGGACCCGTCTCAATCATTCAAAAAATCAATGACAACGCTTATGTTGTTGATCTTCCAGATGACATGGTGATCTCACGGACTTTCAACGTTTCGGACCTGACCAAGTATCATGAACCAGAGCAGAATGAGAACTCGAGGACGAGTTATTTTGAAGTGAAGGGAACTGATGTAGAGCTGGTCGGGGACAGTTTCATGGCCAAGATGGACTAGAAAAGGCCCGGTCGATGACCGAAGTGATCCGGACTGTCGAACCTTAGATCGGGCGTATCTCACAATCCGGAATGAGTTATCGGGCATAAAATAATTGATTTTGGGGTAGAACGAGCTACTTTAGCCAACCAACCTGCTATGCCGGGTTGCGCAACCCAGAATTGCGAAATACCCTTGATCGACGGTCATTTCCCTATTTTAATTTCATTTTTACTATAAATAGTAAGTTTTAGTTTGATATAACTCTTCATCCGTCGGGCTTTAGGAGTTGCGCCCAATGTGAAAAGAGCTTAGAATAATTAGGAGAATGGTTTGGTGAAGCCAAATAGGACACTTACTATTTTTGGTTGAAAACCTAGCGCACTAGTAGACATCACGACCGTCTATAAATAGTAAGTTTACTATTTATAGTAAGTTGCGAATTCTAGGAGTTTTAGTTGTAGTTTGCTTCTGATTTCTCTCCCATTGCTTGGTATCCCTATTTAAAGGGTTGTGAACTCGTTTATTTCATCAATTAAATCAATTTCGAATTTATTAGAATTTATTTCTATTTTCTGCTTTCTTTCCTCATGGATTCGAGAAGTCTCTGTGAGGAGTCAGAGAAGCTCCGTGGATTCAGAGTAGTTATCTTCTTGAGGAAGATGGTGATCGACCTCATCATGTTCATCCCTGCGTCAGTTGAGAATGAAAAAATAAAAATAAAAATTCAAAAGAATTGATCATGCACTGTTAGCTACATACTAGCCAATATGAACTCTAGCTTCGGAGAAAATACACAAATACTTTCAAAACCATAGATTGCTCCTCGTATAGAGAGTTTTTTCTCATTAATTTTTGTTAATTTTTAAAACAAGTACTGTTATGGGGAAACCTGAATAAGGACAATCAAGGTTGTCCTGAGCTATCCGAATCAGTTATTAAGACCTCGGAAGGAGAACATCGTGACAAGTGTGAGCCGACCTCTGAGTTGCGACTATAGGCTAGCCGAGACGAGCTCTCGTCCTCGTCCTCATCTGAAGATGACGACATTCAATGAACTTTGACCCTGAGAGTTCCGAGTACCGAGCTTGGGCATTATCCTAAATACGGACGTGACCGAGGATCTCTCTTGAAGATACGCGCCCTTAAGACACGATATGCTGCACGACCCAAAGATTACGGATAATATCTCTATGATTGCAATATCTATCTAATTGAGTAAATCGTGCTGAGATTAACAGACATGATCCATTTGATCCACCTGTATAAATACCAACGGACTCCATTACAATAGGTACGCAATATCTCACATCCTCTCTCTACATTACGCGACTTAGACCCAGATTCCCTAACCCGACTTAAGCATTGAAGGGTCCCCTGTTTAAGCCTTGGTCTCCTTTACTCACCTTTCTGTGTAGGACCAGGGTCTGTTCGAGGCTCGCAGCATTGAGTGGAGGGTGGTTCAAATTTTGACCTCAACAAGTACTAATAAAATTAACCCAAGATCTTTTTTTGACTAATGAGATTGAAGTATGTGATAAAAAAACTGTTGGGGATTTGTGCTACAGAATCACACAGATCTAGATCTAGGATAGTAATTCAATAGTAACAAGCAATCACAGAAGAACACAGAGTTTTTACGTGGAAAACCGTTGCAAGAAAAAACCACGACACAAAATGACAGAAATCCACTATGAAAAGAATTTACAAGAGAGAGGACTTACCTGATTCGAATAACCTCGAATCTCACCCTTGCTACACCCTTTGATAACCCTAGAATCCCTTTAGAAAGTTTTAGAAGTATTTCCCATCCTTACTAGAAAAACCTTAGGGACCCCTATTTATAGTTTATGCAACTTCCTTTCGCACCTTGCGAAAGACTTACTCAAATTTCCGCAGTCCGCATCAGATTTGAGGTGGACCTGCTTAGGTGGGCTACCACATGGAGGGTGGTGTGGGTACAATACATATAGAGTGGGCCCCACATATAGATGGCTTGGATACAATACATCCCTCATGGTGGGGTCCATCCGAGTGGGCCACACAATCACACCAACATCACATGAAAAAAAGAATAAAAGGAAAGAGAGGGAAAGAGAGAGAGATACACGTGTGATGGAGGGACCTCGACACTATGGGCCCTCCGTTGCAATCAATCGTACATCAAGTGGGTCCCATTACTCGTGGGCCCATCAAATTGAAAATCAACGGTGGAGATCCTTTCTCCACCAAAATGGAAGGTCTAGATAACCCTATTCATGCAAGAAAATAAACATCATGATGGGGTCCATGGAGAATGGCCCCATCATGGAATGATCATGAAGATCAAGGTGGGCCATCGGCCACATCTTAGGGTCCCAAGTGAGATCCATACCATTGATCGGTAGGCCTCTCTTGGTCCATCATAAAAAAACATGAAAGGTCTAGCCTAATAAGCACCCACCGTCGATCTTCTTGGTCCGTTGGAACGCCTATCTCCTTGTGCTTCTCTTTGATGGTGGAAGATGAGAAATTGATGGCTAGGATGGAAGATCTTGGGATAGGAAAGTGGGCCACAAAAAAATTACTTTTCTCTCACTTAAAAAGCCATGGACGTGTGGTGCTCTTGCTTGGAATGGTTGCTTAGAAAATGTGGAGGGAAAGAGAGAGGTTGTAAGGAGAGGTGATGGGAGATGGGTGAAGGATGTGAATAATGGATGAGGTGATGGATTGGTTGACTTTAGTAGTTGCTTTACTTGTGAAGAAAGGAAGCATGGGGGTGCTTTGTACTTGACATGAGGGGTGATTGATGAGATTGATTTGACATGTTGTAGAGATTCCCTTGGGATTGCAAACGCATAGCGTTTCTTCAAAATAAACGTCGGCCCACATCTTCCGGCTTGGGGTATCAGATCAGTGCGTAAGATGCGGCGTCGGAACCACAGCGATGGTGCGGTCGCAATGATACAAGTCTCGGATTAAGCCGACTCGATTCTATAGGATACGACTTAGGGTCGATCGCAAGCGTCGGTTATTAGTCGCGGATTGCCGGACTTCGACAGAAAGGATCGCGGGATTCGATGGAACAGTATGAACTAGGATACGGGTCTTACAGGGCTTTAGGTAGCTGTAAATAAACCTCCGTTTGAGCATAGGATGAAGCTCTCGTGTAGGCCCTGTTTAGAGCTAAGAACTGGCCAAGAAATGGCCATGTTACATAGTTGATCCAGCCCTTAGTGGGATGTCGTTGAGCTCTCAACAGAGTTTTGAAACTGGCTCGTAAACTAAGCACGCCTGTCTCCCACACTGGCCCTGATACGGTTGTTGTACAAGCGCTGTAAGGAGCTAGAGTTAGGCCAAAACGGTGGCCCTGATTATAACTAAAAGAACCAGTAACGGCTGCAAACTTCAGCCCAAGACCACCCTTTGTAATAACTAAGGGATGGATTGTGGATCGAGCCTTCGTTAGTTGTCTTAGGCCACAAACAGCCCAGCAATAGGACCCTGCTGCCGGTTGTAAATCAAGCCGTAAAGCAAGCACGTATGAGGCCATGCAAAGGGCCTGAGGTTGGCTTCTCATTTACACTCAAAACTGCCCTCAGCTGGGCAGAAATCTTGACTAATGAGTGGGTCCTACCTGGATCCTTCCATGGCTAGGATCGGCCCTCAGTGGAGCCTTAACTTGGGCAGTGTGCAGGCTCCTAGCCTGCGGTGGAATCTGTCTAACCCTGCTCACTGTTGGCTTATATAAGGGGACGTGAGCCCAAAGCAAATTCCAGGTGAGCCCTACCCTGGACAGAAATAAAGTTACTGGGCCGTGCCTTGCACTGGCCATGGGCTTTTCCACGGCATGAGTAGCCTGGTCGTGGCCCTGTATAGAAAGCGGTGGGCCGTACGAATGCAGTGGGCCACCTTGCTACGTATCCACGCCGTCCGTCTGTGTTGCCAGCTGGGTCGGACCCACCCTGCACAGGGTACACCATGGGATGTAGGGCCCACCAACACAGAGGACCCACCTATGCAGTGAATACAAGGTGCATGTATGCACCAGGACATTAAAAGATGAGGACGCTGCCTGCCAATCAGTCCACGTAAATTGATTGCAAAAAAAAAGGGTTGAGATCTCATTATGGCTGATGAATCTCGGAAATCTGAATGGTCCACATGGAGCAGAACCTCGTGAAACCCCCTAGTTCCCATTTTTACATCAAACTGAAACTTCGATGGGCCCTGAAAGGTGAAAATAGTTTCTTCCCTTGATTCGAAGTTATCTTTGCTACGGCCCACCGGAATGTTAGATCAGGGTGAAAATTTAACCCTTAAGGTTTCTCGAGATTCCACACCTCACGAACCGTTCGGATTCGACACCCATGTCATATGTGCGAAGGTGCGCACGTGCCCAGGTGCAAAGATGGGCAACCTCATATATTCATGCATGGCGAGTCCTACACGGGTGGAGTGTAGATCGTCCAAAGCTTGGACGTGGTCCATCTCGACACAGATCCACACCGTTCACCTGTTTCGCCAGCATGTGGGACCCACCCTTTATGTTGTACACACGTGAGGTGCGGGGCCTGAAACAATAAAAGTGCACCAACGAGAGCTGTGGGTCCACTTGCTATGTAGGACGTGAACAAGCTCTGTGAGCCCGCATAGTGTGGTTTCATCTACACCGTCCATTCATTGGACGTGACCCATTGCAGCCAGCAGTTTAGTTTCTGTATTAATACCACCACGTCCTGAGAGTCCATACATGATGTAGGTGTTTTAAATGCCATCCATCTCAGCTGGATACGACACCCTGGTGTTGAGGTTATCCAAACCGTCCATCAACGAACGACCAAATCTGGATGTGGAAACATATATAATGGACAGATACATAAATGTGTACCATACAACTGATGGACGTACCCCCACCCAGGCCATCTATCTATCTGACGTGCTCGTCCATCAGAAGCGGGCCACGTATGGGGACCCCACCTTAATATATGTAATTTATCCACACCATTCGTCTAGTTGGCGGACTCGTCCTAGGGGTCTGAGGAAAAAAATGGGACAGGTCTAATAATCAAGTGGGCCCTGACTGGACCCAGTTTAATTAAAAATAAGGGCTCATGCCTAGTGAGCTTGATTGCCTTGAGTACAGCCTAAGACAACCTTGGCGTTGGGGTTTTCCAAACCTCCACCTAACCCCAAGTATTTAGCCTTGTGGCTCACTATCTATTATAAATGGAACTGTACAGGGAGATACGAGAGGGTGTAAACTCATTACGTTCTCAAGGAAACCTGCGTCCAGAAGCACTCTACGCTTTACCTGGTGATGATTCTTTCCCCTTAAGCTTTCCACCCTTAACTAGACCAGAAATGGCAATTTTATTAGTGTAAATAGCTAGCTAGACTAATGATAAACTGTGTGTAGAAAAAAAAACTGTATTCACTTGATTTATCTATTAAACATGATAATTATCATGCTTATTATTGTTTAGATTCTTAAACTGACTGGGTGAATAATCTAGTCATTTATGTCATATATATTCAGTTGTTGTATATTGATAGGAATACATGTGTCGTACCTTATTCTCCTTTCATATCGTAATATATGCTGCTATGACACACATACTGCTAAAATCTCTCCATGAGAAGTCCTAGCAAAGGAGAGTCCGTACTTGGGGTGTAATTAGATTGGTTGTGACATAAGTAGGCCCCTGACATGGAGGTTGTGGTTATGGTATTTGACCACGGGGTTTACCATCCATGTGTGGTTTCACCTAACTGATTTAGGATGGAATTCATAACCCTTCCAAATACCGTTGTTTACTCATCTTTTAACCATTCACGTCGACATATTTAAAACGCCACTTTTGGTAATTTCAACATTTCACCCCTACTCAACATTGGTGGTAGCCCCTTTACATTAAATTGATTAACCACATGTTAGTGGGTGCTACACACCCCTAAGACGATAGTCTCATGGGCTGAGGATGGTGGTAATGGGACACTATGCCCAAGCCGTCGGCCTACGCTGGGCCATGTGCTCCCCGCAGTGACTGTGAGCTTA
This sequence comes from Magnolia changhungtana, assembly GCA_030180095.1. NCBI lineage: Eukaryota > Viridiplantae > Streptophyta > Magnoliopsida > Magnoliales > Magnoliaceae > Magnolia > Magnolia changhungtana. The sequence goes on from JASAUF010000662.1 coordinate 12,185,015, forward strand.
TTTAAATTGGCTGGTTGTAATTGGACTAATAACGGGATGGATAATCATGTATGCATGGCACCAACCAACATTTATTGTTGACATACGTAACACACAGATTCGCTTATCTGGATGTCTTACCCAAGGCATCAACCACCATTTGTTGTTATTGTACATAGTTGCCTGTCTAGATGTTTTACCTGAGGCACAGACCGTCTGAATGTCTTACCTGGGTCGATGATTGCATGGGCGACGACCCCTATGTCCGTCTGGATGTTTTACTTTGGACAACACTTGTATTTACTCATCCATGCACTTAATACAACTGCATCTACTGTGTTTTGGGTTATCTGTATACTTTTATGTTATTCCTTGTTTAGGGCGGCGGTGTGTAATCTTAGCAGGAGATCACACTGAATTGGCCACTCATTTATCAATATTCAACCGTATAGAGGACACAGGGATAGAGGGAGTGCGGAGGAGCCGCAGGTGACGAAAGTCAAGGCGGAGGCTTACAATGAGGAGCCGTACCAGGATGCGGCTACTTATTTTGGATTAAATCAGTAGTTACTTGCTTATTTACATTTTAGTTCATCTTGATGATTAAGGTTTTGTATATGGGCCCCAGCTGAGTGGCCCATGATATTATTACCATTTGGGTTTTATCTATACTATGCTTAGTTCCGTTAATCGTACTTTGATTTGGAATTGATTATCCTTTTGCTTATCAGTTAACACCTGAGTTTTTAAGAAACGAGTGATATACTCGGGTCTCGAAAATTGGGGCCTTACACATGAGCATACTATCATCCATACATAATATCATGTGAAAGGCAAGATTAATACCAAATTTGAGAGCTAAGCATGCACATCCATACAATTCCAACAAATATATAATTCGTAGAGTTTTTCTAGAATTTGAATATAACATCTAATCAAACAAAATCATTAAGCTCGTACTAAAATTGGTGTTAGGCCACCTAAGAACAATAGTCTACACCTATGGGTCGTTGGAGATTCTGAAAATGACCTAGGAATGAGGGCTTTGAGGTCGATCGGCCGGAATCCCTAGAGCAAGCACTTGCATGTTAGAGATCTAAGTCAAATCCTTCTCAATACATGGATTTCAAGAGGAAGAGGTGAATGATCTTACCTAGACGACCAATGGACAATTATTGTGGTAGTGGTGGAGAGTTTCTTCTTGAGGAGAGGTATGAAGTTGTAAGGGTTGAGCCACACCTTGATCTAGGGTCCACCCAAGCTCTTTCTTCACTCACCCTTTCTTCTCTCTTTACTCTCTTGCCCTCTCTTTACTCCCTTGGCAATGTTAGTTGTGGTGAGGGTTATGAAATAAGGAATTAGGGCTTTATTTCCTAGAGTTAGGCTCTTTGGCCTCAAGCTTTCACAAATTCTCAAAATAGACCACTAGGACTCTCTATTGGTGTTAGGGCAGCTCTAACACCCCTCTGGCTACTAAACTTGGTGTGTACGTGACTCATGGCCCAATGAGAGGTCATGCAAAGTTTGGGAACAAACGGATGATCGAGTATGGGGTTTGAGCTTATGGTTCCGATCATTAAATAGCCCTGAGGGGCCCATTGCGGTGATTGGGGTAGCTCTGGTGGCCCACCGGCCATGAAACTTATAGGATAAGTGCTTCATGGCCCGATGAAGGGCCATGCAAAATTTGGGAGCGATCGGATATGAGGTTTAATCGCACGGGTCCGATTTGCGATCAACGATCATCGTTCTATAATCCGGTCCTAGATTTGGTGGATGGGTGTAGAAAAATACATTAAACCTTCACCGTAAATTTGGAAAAAATCCGACGGCTAGAAAACCTGGGATCGAGGTTTTATTTACAAGTGCCAGATTCCAATTCTGGGCGTCCACTGGGTCCGTGGTCTGTGATAAACTACAAGCCCAGTGAGATCTTCAGTTCCCTTTTTTTTCTGACCCTTCTTGGTCGCTGGGTGGCCCACACGGGCTGTTGTTAAGCGTAAACGGGCCATTTGGCTTGGCGAACCGCACTTGATCCGATCATGACCAGACGGGTCTACTCTAATGGTTAGATTTAAGTTAATTAACTCATGGTACCCCACCATGAGTACTTTGAACGAACGATCCTGCGGCAAATCCTACGTAGACGCCTCAGGACACTGTTCTGGTTGGACGGAACGTTACAAGAGTCTGATTCATTCGCTCAACCACACCGTTTTGCTCGGGCGTGTGACGCACTGTGTTGTGCCTGATGATCCCTTCGTCCTTGCAATACTCATTAAACTTAGTGGAAGTAAATTCTCCACCATTGTCCATCCTTAAAACCTTTATTTCCCACCCTGACTGTTTTTCCATAATTGCCTTTCATTGCTTGAATATGGTGAAAACCTCGAATTTACGTTTCATGAAGTAAACCCAAACTTTCCTATAGTAGTCGTCAATGAATGAAACAAACCATGATGACCCTCCAATGGTAACTACTGGCGATGACCCCTATACGTCAGAGTGCACATAATCAAGTACTTCAACATGTTTTTCAGATTTAAAAGACAGTCTAGATTGTTTACCATATATACAATGCTTGCATATATCTAAATCAGAATTTTTAAAAGCCGAAATTAAACATCGATCAGAAAGTATCTTCATGTCTCGCTTGCTCATGTGGCACAGACGAGCATGCCACATACGTAGACGTGAGTCTGCAATAGCTGCTGCCGCTCCACCTGCTGAAATACTTTCAATCAACCTGTAAAGGTTTCCGTGCCTTTGCGCTCTCATAATCACGAATGCCCCTTTTGAAACTTTAAGGACACCATCAATACCGGTGAACTTGCACCCTATAGCCTCGAGTGCACTGAGAGAAATCAGAATTTTCTTCATACCAGGAACGTGCTTGACGTCAGTCAAGGTACGCTCCATCCCATCAAACATCTTGATGCTAACTATGCCAATAGCTACAACATTATAGGCATTGTCATTGCCCATAAAAACCTGTCCACCATCGCATTCCTTGTAACTGGTAAACCAACTTCGATGAAGAGTCATGTGATAAGATGCTCCTGTGTTAAGTATCCATTCATCTTTATGATTGTCGTGCAAGTAACCAATCATGGAAACAGACAAAACATCACCACCACTTGATTCTTCATCAGATGTGACCACATTGGCCTCTTTTGAATAAGTCGTTGAATTTTCTTTCTTCGTTTTAGGATTTATACAATACTTCTTCATGTGCCCAGACAACCCACAATTCCAACACTTAAATTTTCCTTTATCCCTGCCCTTCGATTTGGATCTAGGTCTTGAGGATCCTGTACCTCGCTGAGAATCTCTGCCCCTCGTAATCAGTGCATCGGAAGATGCTCCCATGTTGCCGTTTAACTTTCTCATAGCCTTCCCTTGAAGGGCTGAGATAACGGTGTCAACACTTAGGGTTTTATTTGTGGTGCATATCGTGTCCCTAAAATACTCATATGATGCAGGAAAAGAATTTAACAATATACATGCCTGTTCTTCATCTTTAACCATTTCCTCCATATCCAGTAATTTGTACATCAATTTATTAAAGTTGCTGAATGTGCTTCTAGATCTCCACCCTCTGCCATCTTGAAGGTATAACACTGTAGCTTCAAGTGTAGACGATTTTCAGAGGACTTTTTTGCATAGATGTTCTCTAACCTCGCCTATAAACTAGCCGTAGTTTTCTCCCTCAAAACATTATAGAGAATCTCATCAGTGAGACATAAACGGAGAGACTAAAGCATTACTATCAAGGTTTTTCCATTCATCATCTTTCATGGTAGATTTTCGCTCCTTGAGAGCCTTAATCTCACCTTGCTTAGTTAACAGATTAATCATCTTAGTCTTCCATAACTCAAAATTATTTTTGTTTGAGTACTTCTCAATATCAAACTTGTCGTTTCCCATTATTACTAATCCTGCAGATTTATATCTGTGCCCCAACGATTGCTCTGATACCACTGTAACGCCCCGGAAAATCGGGGGTCGTGCATAGACTCGACTCCCGAGTTCCCGAGTGTCACTTATCATGCATTTATGGTTTTTATGATTAATCAAATTTAACTACGTAAATTGGAATTACCTGAAGCATGAAGCACAATCGCACCAGTCTACTGAAGTAAGGGAAATCTCACAAATATACGAGTCCAAAAATAATAAAGGGTCGCCCAAGGCGTTGCCCAACAGGATAATAATAGAAGGCTATATCCCAAAAGACTAAAGCGGAGCCCGCGGCTCAGCAAATCTAAATTCAGCCCGATCAAGTCGATGGAGAGCCGCCCATCAGCTGAAAGTAGGAGAGCTCGTCCACCTCGTCAAAGCTCACCTCGTCAGGTTCCTCATGCACTGGGTCACCTGCATTTATGAATGGGTCTAGTTGGTGTTTTAAAACACCGTCCTAGAGTGGGAGTGAGTGATCAACTCAGTGTGAACTATTGGTCTCAAGTTATAACAGGCATCAATTGTAATATGAACTTAATGAAAAGCAGTCATTCATCAACACCTAGCAACTCTTATTTAAATACATGCATGCGGGATGATATGATGCATGCCCTCAGCACAACACTCCCTCAAGCGACTCCATCCAACGATCGCATATGACAGCACTCCCTCAGAGCGACCTCGACTTCCGAGTTGCCACCCTAACTAATGCGTGCAATGCGATCGTGTTAGTCAAGTTATTAGTTAAGTCCATTCATCCAGCAGGTTGGGGATTCTGATTCACCCTACGTATCAATGCCCTAAACTGGTTGCGAGGCCAAGACCCCCCAACGCGTGATGCCGAGACCTCGCCGTCCGTGATCCCGTCAGGTTCCTCATCCCCGACTCCAAGCACATGAGGAGTGCCGAAAGGAAGGGATCGCTCGCGGTCACTACGGGGAGGCGCGGTACCCCAGCGTAGGCCGACAACTCGGACATAGTGTCCCATTCCACCTTGCCCGGCTCACGAGGCTGTGGACCAGTTTCAGGTGGATTATTAATGGGCTACAATGGTTGTAGGGTGGTTCAGATTCCATACATATGTGAGCACACAGGGTTAACAAACAGGGTTGATCAGTCAGTAGCTTAGACTGCATGAGTCAGGCGAGTGTGAGACGAGTGACCTCGGGCACAAGGGTCCCACGTTGTCGAACTACAGCCACCCGAACACACCCACCCAAAACCCACGGTTTAGCCTCTAGGCGGTCCTACCAATGGGGCCACCTTCGTTCTCCTCATGTTTCCTGACCAATCCAAGGGTATGAGTAGCAATCCCTAGCATGCCGCCTACCAATGCGTCATCTAGCATATACAACCTTCATGTTCTCAAGCTTCTCAGCATACAATTCAGATTCTCATACTAAGCAAGGCCAACAATATCATAATATAAGTACAAGTGAGGTGTGTGTGTGTGTGTGGGAGGAAGTTAAGCACTTCCACCATTGCAAGAAATCATATGCACACGATCATCATACATTCTATAAAACAATAATGTAGGGAGAAATCAACAAGGCATGAGCACCTAATCATCCAAATACTCAATCATGTGAAAGGCAATAGCAACACCAAATGAGGATCAATATGCATCCCATACGAATTTCAACAATCATGCAATTCCTAGGGTTTCTCTAGTTTCTCCAATCATAACATCCAAACAATCAAAATCATTAAACCCATAGTAAAATTGGTGCTAGGCCACCTAAGAACAATAGTCCGCACCTTCGGATTCGTTGGAGGCTTGGAAACGACCTAAAGATGAGAGTTTTGGAGGTTGGCCGACCGGAATCCCTAAAACAATTCAAACATGAGAGAAATCCATGCATTTTCTTCTTCAAACAAGGATTTCAAGAGAAATGAGTGAGGGATCTTACCTAGATGGCCCACAGACGATTTTCGGTGGTTGTGGTGTAGGGTTTCCTCTTGGAGAAAGTGTAGGAGGTTGTGGGTTTGATCCTCTTGGGCCCCACCTTGATTGAGAGTCCACCTTACTCACCTCCACTCTCACTACTCCCTTGTTCTCCCTTCTTTCTCCTCTTTCTCTTCTCTCTTTCCCCCTTTTTTCTTAGGGCAAAATCGTATGGGGAGAGGGGTGCCCAAATGAAACCCTTTATATACTGTTAGTTTTGGTGCAATTGGCCCCAAGTGTTGGGTGTCTTTACTATACTAACCCTATGGGAGGGTTTTTCTAGCCTATGGGGTGTACTAGTCGATATACACAGTAGGATAGTTAGTCTTAATGATGATCTACGTATGGACACAATCGGCCCGCCATTTCGACGCGCCGATCGACAGATATGATTAGAAGTCCGTTCAACTGTCACCGATGGTCGATCGGGGCCGCGGCTATACGGATGTGAGCGGAGAAATATCCTTAATCCATGGGTAAAGTTTGGTCGTAAACCGACGGTCCAAAATCCCCAACTTGGTATAAGAGTGGACGACTCAAATCACTTAAGTTCCCACAATTTCCCAAACTAGCCTTCTAGGGCTCCCTATTGAAGTTAGGGCGGCCCTAACGCCCCCCCGGCCACCAAATTCGGCGCGTAGGTGCTTTATGGCCCGAATAGGGCCCATGCAAAAATTGAGGACGAACGGATGGACGGATATATGATCTGAGAAAGCGTTTCTGACCTTTAAGTGGTCCTTTGGGGGCCATTTTGGTGATTGGAACATTTCTGATGGCCCTCTGGCCATGAAATTTATAGGATAAGTGGTCCATGACCCGATGAGGGGCCTTGCAAAATTTGGAAACGAACGGATGTGGGGTTTGGTCGTACGGGTCCGATTTACGATCAACGGTCACCGTTCCACGATCAGGTCCTAGATTTGGTGGACGGGTGTAGAAAAAAATATTAAACCCTCACCACAAATTTGAAAAGAATCCGATGGCTGGAACGCCTGGTATCCCGATTTCATTTGTAAGTGCCAGATTCCAATTTTTGGCATTGGCGGGGTGCATTCGGCTAGCGCCAGATCCCAGTTCTGGGTGTCCACTGGGTCCGCTGTTCGCGATGGACTACAAGCCCAGTGAGATCTATGATTTCCTAAATTTTTAGATTTTTCTGACCTTCCTCGGTCGTTGGGCGGCTCACACGGGCTGTTGTTAAGTGTAAACAGCCCTCTGGCTTAGCGGGCCACAGTTGGTCCGATCATGACCCGACTGGTCTAGTCTAATGGGCTAATCTTAGATTTAATTTATTTGTGATACCTCACCCTGAGTAGTTTAAACGAACGATCCTGCGGCAAATCCGACGTGGACGCCCCAGGACACTGTGCTGGTTGGACGGGACATTACCATCACCCATGTATAAGCTAGCATTGAGTGTCAATGGTCAGTAAGTGAAAATATAAGTTAATTACATAAAAAAAATTTAAGGATTCTTGAAAATCCAAAACAGTAAAAATCCGGGATGTTACAACCACTTGTTGAGGATTTGCGCTGCGGAATCACACAGATATAGATCTAGGATAACAATTCAATAGTAACAAGCAATCACAGAAGAACACAAAGTTTTTACATGGAAAACCCTTGCGGGAAAAAACCATGGCACAAAGCGACAAAAATCCACTATGAAAAGAAATTACAAGAGAGAGGACTTACCCGATTCGAACAACCTCGAATCTCACCCTTGCTACACCCTTTGATAATCCTAGAATCCCTTTAGAAAGCTTTAGAATTATTTCTCATCCTTACTAGAAAAACCCTAGGGACCCCTATTTATAGTTTAGGCAACTTCCTTTCGCACCTTGCGAAAGACTGACTCAAATTTACGTAGTCCGCATCAGATTCGTAAACGAATCTATGTAATTACGACTAGTCGAGCCGAGACTACGACTGGTCGTAGGACCCCTACGACCAGTCGAGACATCCCTTCGACTGTTCGAGCAGCCCAGACACCAAAAATCCCAAGTTGCTGGACTTTGAGTCGAGCGGCTCCTACGATCGGTCGTGACTGACTCATGACCGGTCAAGCAACATCCAAAATCAGATTTAAGACTTTTTTTTTTTTTTTTTCAACACAAACAACAAATTAATGAGATTCAATCCCACTCCACTCTAACTTATCATAATCTCATCACATTCATATACATGTTTAGAAAATTAACCATTACTTATTCAAATGGTGTTAGAAGGGCATATTTTGGATTTGTTGGAAAGTTAATTCAATAAACTTTCAAAATAACTAATTTCACGTTCATACAATCATGATCATAGCCTTCCTGATCTAAGATGACCATTCAGATATGATTCTTCAAGAATTTGAGCTTTTGAACATTTGATCGAATGGTAAGAAGATCAAAAGTGAAGCTTGGTTACACCCATATGCTACTTGCATCATATATATCATTTGAGTCCAGTTGAGTTAAGTCTTCGATTGAGTCGACCCGACCCAGATGAACATCGAGTTATAAGCATAAACTTCCTTTCAGATTAGGTAGGATCTAAATGTATTTGGAATTATAAGGGTTGGGTCTTGGTCTTGTCTTAGAGTGGTCTCGACCTGGATCAAGTCCAAGTCAAGTCCATTTATGGTCATTTCAATTCGAACCCATTTAAAGAGCTGGTCCATAGCACTGTCATGTTGGGTTGATTTTCAAAGGTTCCGAAGTGAACTTTTCAACCTTAACCCTAATCCACTCTAATGAATCCAAGTTTGGATATGGACCCATTTATTTCCAAGTCTATCAAATCCATTTGCACCCAATTGCCTTAGAGAAGGCTTCTAGTTTTAATACTATGCAAGTAGGGTCATGGTTCCATTATCAAAACCATTAATATGATGGACCATTGCACACGATGGGACCTATCATTCCACGGACGCAGGTGGCGAATTGACAGTACTGCCAGTTGCAACCCACTATTGGACAGTGCTCTTTGCGCCCGAACATGAGGAATGTGTTTTATCCACGTTGTCCCCATTCTAAGTTTAGGGAATGAGCTAAAAAATGAGGCAGATTCAAATGTCAGGGGACCACACCACAGGAAAACAGTGGTGGTTGAATGCGCAAATATCAGCTCTGTTAATTAGGTTACACAGACCTGGATGAAAGATAAACACAAATATCAGCTTGATCCAAAATTTTAGTGGCCCCCAAGAAGTTTTTTACAGTGGGTGTTCAATTGCCACTGTTTTCCTATGGTGTGGTCCACCTGAGATTTGGATCTGCCTCATTTTTTGTCTCTTGCCCTAAATTGAGATGGTAAAACGGATGGACGGTGTGGATAATACACATAAATCATCGTGGGGTCCAACGATCACCGTCCAGTGTCAGTATGCAATCCACGTCCCCAGTCCTCGTTTACAATATTTACGACCGTCAAATTATCAATACGGGATGCCCAGGTCTAAATTTTGTATAGTACCCTTTGGGCTTTTAGTTTGTACAAGTGGGCCCCATGGTTTTAATCCAAACCATTGGTTATGTGATCCCAACCGTGCGTGCCCCATGCACCAAAAAATGTCATTTCCCTTAAGTGGCCGACATATACAAATCTTACAAAGGAACACATCAACGGCTCAGATTCAACAAAGGAAAAGTCAAATATCACCAAGATATTTGATGTGTGCGCCATCCACGTGATTCCCATCGTATCAGATCACTAAAAATGGGCCCCACTTTCACAATTGCAAAACGCCAAAGTGTACGACTTTGATTCGCAGAGGAGAAATGATTATCATTTTACCATGAAGGTTGCTACAATACTTCCCTATGTATTACAATATGCTGTCTCGGGACTTCAGCCATTAGATAGAGGAATTTTACAATGATCCAAACCGTTGAAATTCTGGGTCTCACGATGGATAGGGAATAATCAGGAAAAATCTTAAATTAAAATACTTTATCCCTTTGATTTTTTGCAACTTAAAGGAAATCGTTCATACATAAAGGAAAGAGTCAAATGATCAAAAGGGTCGAAAGATTTCAATACAAAAGTTCTTGATTTTTGGTTATACACCATATAAGGTGAGGTCCATCATATGAACGGTTAGGACCATTGAAACATGATCTCAGATCCAAAGGTTAAACTCGCGATGTATACTATGGTAATACATCGGATGTTTACTGAGAAACCTTTTTCCCATCCGTTGGAATCCGTGGTTTCTAAATTCTAAGCTTTTTTAATTACTATTATTATTCGGTCAAAATCCTTTCTTTTGTACATGGCCTACGGGGAGAGGATTCACATGGGCCATGGGGAGCTGGTTGTCCACCTTCGAGAAACGTCCATTTCGCCCATGTGATTTTATACAGTTGTCTTCAGTAAAAAAGTCGGTGGGGTTAAAATAGTCATTTTATCCTCTGACAGCCTACTTGACTTGGTTGACCCGAGTGGGCCACAGACGCCGATTTGGATTTACTGCCAAAGGCTCTCGACTACCTGCGATGGGAACCTAGGTGGGGGCCACCGTGATGTTAGTGAGAAATTCAACTTATCCATTTGTTTCGCGAGCTCATTTTAGGACATGAGATTAAAAAAATTATTGGATCCAAGACTCAAGTGGGCCACACCAGAAAAATATGTGGGGATTGAACAACCACCGTTGAAACATTGTATAGCCGCAAAAGGTTTCTGTCAGGCTAAGTTTATTGTGTTTTCAGTTCATCCCCGTGGGAATGACCTTATAAACAGTTTGGATATCATATAAATTAGGGGTGTACATCTAACCGTTGGAACCGTGTAACCGGATCGGAACCGTTGGATTGGTCCGGTTTGGTCCGATTCAGTTCTCAAATTTTCTAAACCGTTGATTACGGATCGGTTCCGATTTAGGGTCATGTAAAACCGAACCGAACCGTTAACTGAACCGTTGATCCGAACCGTAGAACCAATCTGTGACAGGAACCGTCGATCCAAGGTAGTTTAAAACTTAAAAAATAAAAAATAAAAAATCCGAAGTTGGCTAAAACCTGCCCTCTCGCCGACTCGCCATGCCCTCTACCCTCTCTCTCGCCGCACTCTCTCTCTCTCTCTCTCTCTCTCTCTCTCTCTCTCTCTCTCTCTCTCTCTCTCTCTCCAGGTCCCAGACACGCAGCACCCCCTAACCCAGAAGGCCGTGCGCGCGCATCTCTCTCTCTCTCTCTCTCTCTCTCTCTCCATCCGAACTCCCCAATCACCTAAGCAATCCTCTCTCTCGCCGTAGTCCCAATCACCGAGACTCTCTCTCTCTCTCTCTCTCTCTCTCTCTCTCTCTCTCTCTCTCTCTCTCTCTCTCTCTCACGCCATTTTCTTTCTAGGTTTTCCAAATTTCTTCCCATCTTTTCAAAACCCTAGCTCGAAATCTCTAATCCGTCTCGAATCTCGGCGCATAAACCTCATGCAACCGTTGGGAAGGTAAGTTTTGCAATGCTCATAAAAGATGCTGGATAAAATGTTACATAACTTGCATTTACAGTGGTAATATCCTCTTTTTCTTCTATTTCATCTTTTTTTTTTTTTTTTTTTTTTTAAATCAACTAAGTGGGCTGGATTTTTAAAAGCCCAGAACCGTGGATCCGATCCGGGATCGAACCGTTCTTCACGAGCGAGTTCTGGTTTGGTTCTAGGGTGCTAACGGTCCGGTTCCGGTTCCAATAGTTGCAGAACCGTTAGGAACGGTTCGATTCCGATTTCACCCCAAAACAGGACTGAACCGGCCTGTGTGCACCCCTAATATAAACATCAAGATGGAGCCCAGTAAGGTTTTAACGGTAGACATTTCTTTTCCAAGTTTTTTCTCTCGTGTGACCTACTTAACTCTTGGATCCGGCTTATTTTTTTATTGTCTTTTCTAAAATGAGCTCAAAAAATGGATGAACAGGGTGGATTTCTCATAATGGGCCCCACTTAAGCTCCCTGTCCAGGAACTTCATGCGAAAGCCTTTCAGAGGAAATCAACGCCCGTGGGCCCCACAGTTGGCATGATTTCGGAAATAAGGCTCTCTCCCACCAATTTGGTTAGTTGCATAAATCATCTGAGCCGTGAAAAAGGTGGGGCACTTCATGAGATCGCCTGGGGTGAAAACTAGGATGCTCTACTCATCAGGCGCGCTACATTTTCGGAATCAATGGACAGCCGATGGTCTGACTCAATATATACGTGTGGCCTACCTAACAATTGGGTCGGTCCCATTTTCACGATAGATGATCTTTATCGTGCGGCCCATCGTTTTTACGGCTCGGATTTTCCACAGAAATGACGCTTTGTCAGGAGAGGAAGCAATGTGTGTGATATAGTTCCTTAAGTTGCCCGGCTCAGGAATATTGGCTGTTTAAACAAATGACAAATATACTTGCGGTTGGGATTCTATTCAACTGGTGGGCCCCACCATTAACGTGCTCCGGCCTAAAAGATCATGATGCTCTGCCAATCAGCTCCCCATGAGTGTATGTGGACGGTTATCTGTTGTCGCCTGATAGAGGGACCCACCTGATGGACAACTTTCACTCACACGTGTCACGTGATGAATCCGAGCCTTTGGATGTTGCCACGCCAGTCTCCAATGAGCTGGTCTACGGTTGGATCTGGCCCTGGCCTCACATCACCAGTCCTATAAGGGTTGAAATGATCAAAGGTTTGAAATGGTCCGATCTAGGAAATTTTAAGAGGGGATCCCCTCCGTCCATGAAGAGCCCCATCGTATAGAAGGGTTCGGTCATAGCAACATGACCTTGGATTTAAAGTGCGTTTAAACTATACAGGTACGTTGAATGGAAACCTGCTCACGAGTGTTTTAAACCATCCATTTTTTTGTACAATGGTGGCCCACACGATGATTGGACCGCGACAATGGTCCATGTCAGATATTTATGATTGTCCCAGCCCAGCTTAGACACTGGGCCTAGATTTTTAAGCCCAAGAACGCACTTGGGCCTAGTTTAGGACCGCAAACCAGGCCCATACCACCTGGGCTATTGAAGGCCATAGTAGCATTTGCATCTGAACTCATGTTTCAATGATCCAGACCGTTAAATGATAGGCCTCACGATGAATGGACATACCCAAGAAGGGTTAAAAAGGACGCGGTTTGGCTGGTGACCCAAACACCAGCCAGCTAGCTGGTGTCAAAGCTCCATCATCACGTGCTTATCCAGGCCGTCCATCCATTTTTCCAGCTTATTCTTGGGATCATGCCCTAAAATGAGGTAGATCCAAAGCTCAAGTGGACCGCACCACAGGAAACAGTGAAGATTGAACGCTTACCGTTGAAATATTCCTAGGGCCCACCATGAAGTTTCTTTTCCATCCAACCTGTTTATGAGGTCACAAAGGCCTAAATTAAGTGAAGACAAAAATATCAGCTTGATCCAAAACTTCTGTTGGCCCCAAGAAGATTTCAACGGTAAGCTTTCAATCCCCACTCTTTCGTGTGATGTGATCCATTTGAGCTTTGGATCTGCCTCCTTTTCGGGCTCATACCGTAAAATGAGCTGTATAAATGAATGGACAGCATGGATAAAAACACACACATCATGGTGGGACCGACAAAGCTTTGGCTCTAGCTAGCTGGTTGGTGTTCTCAGCCAAACCGCCTCCGGAAATATCTCAGCTTGAATATGTGTAACGACAATCAACATGGTGCATTTGATCGGTTCCATTTATCTCATGGGATATCTCAAAAATCAACCGTATATGGATCTGAAGTCGGCCATATCATCTAAAATCATGTGAAAACATGCTTAAAACATATAAAAGCACTTGGTGGGGTTGCCTGAGTTTTGGATGTGCCTGAAACATGTTCTGACCCCTCATCCAAGTGGGACACACACAATAAATGGGTTGGATTTGTGAACCACATCTCAGTGGTCCCAATAAATGGTTATGAATGTTTTAATGGGAGGGTAACCCCTCTCAACTTTGTATGTGGTGTGGTCCACCCGAGTCATAGATTGAATATATTTTTAAGCCGTGGCCCAACATGAAAGGTAACATCTTACTGATGGGGTAGATTTTCGAAGCACATCGTGGTGGGCCCACACATCTCGACCTCATGGGAAGTTCCCATGAGGTCGACCTCATTGTACCATTTGTTTGGTGGACCACTGATGGAAATTTTAAATCTTGAAGATATTTAAGACAGCCATTATCGTTTGCATTTCTCATCAGATCAACGGTTTCGATCACCGAACATGACTTCAGATCCACCCGCTATCCCAGTAAGTTCACATACAGTACCAAACCTGTATGAAAATTCTATTATAACATCAAAGCTGGGCAGACGACTATTGCCCCACTCATGCCAAAATCTGCACCGTTCATCAAGCAGGTCCCATGATCAATATGCCGTATCCTAAAAATTTGGAATTGTCTACTGACAAATCTGGACCATTTACCATCCTCCATCATATCCATTCATTTTCTATGGGTGGACCAACCTGATCTTTTAATCAGGACACATTCGCTTCTGCGGTTTCCAGACAAAAGGCCTGGATTTCACACACGTGTGCCACATTAGCATGTGTACCATTCTTCTTTTCATTACTAGTAAAGAAAACGAGAAAAGAGAAAAAAAAAAAAAAAAAAAAGAGGAGCAGATGCATTACAATAAAATACTGGCCACATGATCGGCTTTCAGGTGCACACAGCGTGGCACGGTACAAGAATCCAACGGCTATGGATGGAGCTTGGATCGTGCCACGCTGCGGCCCTTAAAGCCTCCAAGCTCTTACTCTGGTGGTCTTTTAAAATCATTCGCTCCTTCTATATATATATATATAGACTCTTGGAGGACCACGGATGACTGTTCTGGTATTCCTCAGGACTACTGTGTTACCTGGTCCCTTGTGAAATTATTGGGGGCGAGTTGCCTGTTCCCCGGCCACCTGAAGTTCCTATGGTCAGAAGCTATGTGGGGCCATAGAAATTCCCGTGACAAATCCACTCCATCCATCAGTTTCGCAAGATTGTAATAGGACAGGAATCAAAAAATCAGGCCGATCTAGAACTCAGGTGGATTACACTACACGAAACAGTGATAATGGAAACGTACACCGTTGAAATATTCTGGAATCTGAACATGATGTTTATATGCCATCCAAACCGTTGATTAGGTTATTACCTCTCAAATAAACTGTGGGCACAAATATTATCTTGATACAAAACTTCTGAGGCCATTGGTGTGTGGTGTGGCCCACCCGAGTTTAAAATCTGCATTATTATACGGCTCTTGTTCTAGAAACTGATGGATACTCAGGATAGAGTGGATCTCTCACACCACAGGAATTTTATGTGGCCGAGTGGGATAGTCAACTCGCATCCTGTTCTAGACTACCTAATCACCTTTTAAAAAATGGTGGTAACTCTTCGCTGTATCCGTGGGTCTCACGTTGATGCATGTATTTTATCCTTTTCATGAGCCACATACAAAGCTTTAGTGGACCTACCATAGAAAACAGTGGGGAGAGTGACGCCCGCTGTTAAAAACTTTTAAGGGCTGTAAAAGTTTCCGATCAAGATGATATTTATGTTTGCCCTTCTTTGTGTTGACTTATGAACAGTTTGGATCTCAAATAAACATAATGGTGAACCTTCAGAAGTTTCCAACGATAGGCGCCACTCTCCCCACTATTTTATGTTGTTTTATATAGTGGGGTGTACTACAACTTTGGATCTGCCTTATTCTTTGCTTTATGTCCTAAAATAATCTCTCCAAATGGATGGACGGAGTGAGTGTAACACATACATCATGATGGATCCCACAAAACTTGATGACATCAGTTTAGTATCGAGTCACACCCCTCAACTTGTTAGTAGCTAATAAGCGTCCAATAACTTCTCGCGAAATGGGCATGGATCGTGTCCTACCGATCTCCAACTATTAATGGGCAGGAGCTTTGAGTGGTCATGTGATGTATGAGTTTTATCCACACCGTCCATCCATTTTTCCTTATCATTTCAGGGCATTATCCCAAAACTGAGGCAAATCCAAATCTCAAGTGGACCGCACCACAAGAAGCAACGGTGATAATGATTCTCACCGTTAAATTTTATTTAGAGCCCACCTTGATGTTTATTTGACATCCAACCTATAGATTAGGTCATACATACCTGGATGATAGCTAAAAAACAAATATCAGCTTGATCCAAAACTTTGGTGGCCTTAGGAAGTTTTTAATGGTAAGAGTTCAATCAACACTGTGTGGCCCACTTGAGATTTTGATCTACCTTAGTTTTGAGTTCAAACTATAAAATTATTTTTTAAAATATATGAACGGTGTTGATTTATCACTAACATTTTGGTGGGACCCACCTAGCGTCCCAGCTTAGACCATGTCTTATCCGATGGTTGATAGCAAGATTCACATGTAATAATGTGCGAACTAGTGTGCAACTGAACATTTCTCTCTCACGCCCGGCTTATGGCCTTATCCCAAGCTGAGCTTAGGTACCAATTGTGCATCCCTGGCCCACTGCCACCCCTAACTAGACTGGCCCAACAATAAAAGGATAGCAAAATAATAATAATAATAATAATAATAAAGTTAAGAAGATAATACTAATCAAATGATTTTTCCCATGGAATACAAAAGGAAATTCATTGCTTTACTTTTATTCACCCATCTATTACTAAATGGAAGGTTAGGATTGCTTGATTGATATGATTTTAGAACCGGGCTCCATCCACAAACACACGGGACATACAATTTGGATGGTCTAGATAGCTCTCATGCGAGGATGATGGGCAACCACCATTTTCCAAATTGAGGCTAACCGTCAAAGAGTCTGGCATGATTTGATGAGCGGCACACATCATTTCAATTAATCATACCAGAGGGGACCATATGATTTGATAGTCTGGTTTTTCTCCTTGCTTTGATAGCAAGGGATGGATTATAATGTCCTGGTCACCATCAAACTACACTCCAGACACGTGGGGCCATGTTTCGATGATCCAGACCATTGAGCTAATATATCCTAACCTGGAACTTTTCCAGATTGGCAATCCAAACGTGCCCGTTTAATATAGAAGCCTTCAATGGTGACAATGATGGTCCACTTCCAATAAGAAAATGACCAATATCAAAATGTTAAGTTGCTCTAATCCAGGAAATTTTCTGGTGCTTAACTTATCCACGTAAGTCTGTTCAACGGTCTGGATCACTTAAAGGTGGGCCTCATTTGTACCACATTATGTGGGTCTGTAAATCTTATATTCCCTGATGGGGACCTGAGAGAGATAGAGAGAATATTCGTACATTTGTCTATCTGTTGATATCTTTACCTGAGAATAGAATAGAGATAAAGAAGCAATAAAAGGAAAACCCTTTCCTCCATTGTTGCTACTTTAGCTCATGAGTTTGGTCTAGAGCTACACGTGCAGTCCATATTCATAGATTTTGATTCTCAAAGACTTAGATGGTGGACCGTCGCGATCAACTAACCTTTCAGAAATGAATGGTTTTGGACAACCACGCTTTAAAATCATAAACACAGATTTTTGACAGAGAGGATTAATCTTCATCATATATTTATTCGTGCTTTTGTTGTTTGTATTATAAAAAATAGTTATGAAAATTGATTATCATCAATATATTTTTCTTTATAAAATGAGTAGAATTATTTTATCCTAAAAAGCTAGTAATATAGGCATTTTTGCAGTAATGAGATATCATAGGCCATTCAATTTTCAACATTTTCATAAAAATCAACCATCTAAACAACAATATATGTTGACCACGTCGTTCAACATTTCTATCATTTTCCAAGTTGTCATTTTTCAATACTTTCAATTCATCCTATCTAAACACTACCATAAAGAAGACAAAACAGCATATGACCTACCTTTTTTTACCATAATTTAGAAATTTCTGTTAACCTTTTTCCTCCAAATTTTATAAATCCCTTGGACCCTTTGTTTAAACAAATAAATGAGATTATTATAAATAAAAAATAAAAAATAAAAAGAAAACATTAATGTATAATGAACAACACATTCATTGTATAGGGATCAAATGAATTTTAAAGGACTTTTTTTTTTTTTTTTTAAACACATGCACACACCCCCACACACTCAGGCCATAGTGGAATTTCACCAACTATGGATACTTGAACCGACCACGTGTTGAAACTCCTGAGAGTCTACCACCCGAGCAAGAGTAAGGATCTTAAAAAAAGGACTTATTAAGGGAACTCTTGAGATGGACGCAGTACATTGCTCACACATGTACCACATCAGCACAATGTTGGGCACTTGCGTTGTCCCATCTGCATGAAAAGTTGTAAATGGCTTCTAATGAGTGTAAAAATTGCCATTGCCAAGCAATTTTTAGCCAGCTAAGTTGCCTATGCCCAAAGCACGGAGCTTGACCGAATATCAAGCAGGGCCTATCAATGAACTCTCTTCATTCCCATGTCAGATTGGCATCTGCGTAACTAAGAAGCAGGGTTGTACATGGAGCTAAGTCGAGTCGAGGTGAGGTGAGCTAAGCTTGGCTTGACTCATTTGTGCTCTCCTCAAGCTCCAGCTCGCCCTCCAGTTTACCATTGGAACTTACCTTAACTTGTTCATGCTCCTCTTGAGCTTGAGCTCGTCTTACCCTCGTGTTTACCATTCAAGTTCCTACTCCCAATCCAACTTCCAAAACTTTCAATTTACAAATTATATATTCAAAACCTAAAATATCAATTTTGGAATTTGAGATTTTCCTATTTTTGAACAATTACATATTTAAAAAAATAAAAAATCAAAGATTAGATTTATAGGTATATTGCTGTTGAGAGAGAGAGAGAGAGGAGCTCGGACGGGCACGGGGGTTGGGTTTGTAAAGGGATAAATAAAGAAATGGATAATAGGATAGGGCCTTTAGGATTTTTTTAAAAAATTATATATATATATATATATATATATATATATATATATATATATATATATGGGAAAAGGTACTATGCGCTCGAGCATAAAGCGGTCGTCCATGAGGTCGAGCTGTGTGGGCCCCACCGTGATGCCTTTCGAAGATCCACACCGTCCACCATATGCACGAGCCCAGGGTGGGCCTACACGGCCCAAAATCAGCCATCCACGTAACTCAGGTGGGCCATACCATCGAAAAACATAAGTATACACGCAAAAACATGTAAAAGCACTTAGTGGGCCCCACCTGAGTTGTGGATACCACCTGAAACTAGGTCTAAAATTACAAAAAAGTGGGACACACATGATGGACGGTGTTGATCATCAAAAAATGTCTCGAAAGGTCCCTAAAAATGGTTTTGAATGTTTCACTGGTGCACGGCCCCTTTCAACTTTTGTACGTGGTGTGGCCCACAAAAGTCACTGATTGACTTGATTTTCAGCCGTGTGGGCCCCCTCTGGAATGGTGCATCTAACTGAGGGGGTAGATTTTTGAACGGCATCACGGTGGGGCCCACATCAGCTCAACCTCACGAATGACCGCTTTACGAGCGCATAGTACCTTTTCCATATATATATATATATATATATATATATATATATATATATATATATATATATATATATATATATATATAT
Organism: Magnolia changhungtana; assembly: GCA_030180095.1. Classification (NCBI taxonomy): domain Eukaryota; kingdom Viridiplantae; phylum Streptophyta; class Magnoliopsida; order Magnoliales; family Magnoliaceae; genus Magnolia; species Magnolia changhungtana. The sequence goes on from JASAUF010000662.1 coordinate 12,204,464, forward strand.
ATATATTGCATTCAAGCCAAGCTCGAGATAACCAAGCTTGGAATTAAGTTTCGAGCCGAATCAAGCTCTGCTCTGCTTGACCCCGCTCATTTTCAAATGAGCTAAGTCATATGAAGCTTGGCTCACCTCGCCGTTCAAATCGAGTCAAGCCAAACAAGCTTGTTTAGCTAGCTTGACTCGTGTACAGCTTTAACGAGAAGCAAGTTGGTTATGGGCCTGATGTACTTTGTAAGCCAACGCCCGGCCATGCTCAGACCAACCCATTTAACAACATTGGAATAGGTTTGGCTAGTGGTCTTGGCCTGGCTCAAACCTCAATGATTATCTAGCAGGATGGGCCTTACCTAGGACTGGGTAGTTAGCTAACAGCCTTCGCCCAGACCTTTGAAACCCTTAATCCAGTGTGTTTGTGTGGTTCGAGTCCATGAAACCAAAACTAATTTTGCTGGGCCAAAACATCAGTGCTAACCATAGTTCTAAAACTCTGGCTCGACATAAAACTCAACCGAGTTAGCCTGACTCAGTTGGATTTCAAGCTGAGTCACTTGGAAACTCGTTCTTGAGACTGACTTAGTCCTATATTGGAAAGGCACCTCAAGTCATCTCGATAACTCGGTCAATACGACTTGATTCAGTTAGTGTTTTTTTGACAAAAACTGAGATGGCGATGTAGAGTTTCAAACCCTTGACTTTGCTAAAAGGTGGAAGAACTCCTCAACCAAAATACCACATGCTGGCATTTGGGAATGTCCTTTTCTGGTAGCTGATAATATTTAAACAAAACATAACTATTTTAAATGCTTGCTCTTAAGTCAAATGTTTTTAGCTTAATTCTTTAATATGAATCAATCCAAGTTGACTTGGTCGAGTCTTCAAGTAAAGCAACCCAGCTAGACATTGGGTCGAGTTGAATTTTCGGATTTTTAAACTGTGGTCCCAATCATTGTTCTAAAACTCGATGACTTGATTCAAAACTCGACTGAGTCAATTTGACTCGACCACAAATCAAAACCAAGTCACAGTGAAACTCACTAAGAAGTCTGACTCGACTCAGCTCGAGTCTGATGGAGCATCGAGTCAAGTCGCCTTCTTGAGTTTTGGTTGTGAAATGAACCAAAACCAGGATATTCACTGGATTCTAACTCTCAGACTTGGAAAGTTCACAATAACATCAACTTGTAAGTGGGCCACAAAGAATTTCTTCAGATCAAATCATGCTGCAGTCGAATACTTCCTAATCATTTCCTTCTTCGGAACTCAGGTATTGAGAGAGAGGTCCTTCGTGAGGTTGATGAGAGATCGTTTCGGATCCATAGTTCCCTTCACTGTTGCCAATGCCTCGTCCTTCCCTGCAGCTGTTTCTGGGTGCTTCTGAGAACAATTCTGTACAAGATTAGTAATAACACCAAAGGCCTGTTTGCTGGACGCCTGAAAATGAGTAAATCTCATTTTGTTAATCATAATTATATATTAGAGATCATAATTTCTAATATATAATTCTATTTAGTTAATCCTAATTACGTCTTAGAGATCATGATCTCTAATACATAATTATGATTAACTGAAATAGTTGAGGAAGACGGTGATACTCACTGGAGAATTATTGTTACTCCTTATTTCCAAATGTGGTGATGAGGGCTTGTGGCACTTCAACTTCGCCCCATCTTCATAGAAACCAAAATCATCTAATATCAATGTTTTTGCTGGGTAGTTCTTAAAAATATCCAGCATTTCCAAACCCTGTGAAAATCCAATCTGCAAAGGGGAATGATAATACCAAAAAGAATCTGTTAGATGGAAAAACCCAGAAAATGGGTTTGCCAAAATTCCTCGAGTTTGATTGAAGAAAATACTGGAACATGGGTAACGATAATTGCCTATGGTTACATGACGCATTGAACTATTATAGACAGAACCACTACAAGCTTGTCTTTTTTTTTTTTTATGTATGTATGGCCTGATAGCTTGGGGGTTTCAATGCTTAGTTAGAATTGCAACTCATTTAAATCAAATTCCCAATTCAAACTCTGCTTGTTTGATATGAAATGATGGAAGATGCAACATGGGGCTGATCCATCACTAGAAATGGAGTCCAGCTAACCCACCTTTGCCAGTTGCCTCATTTGGAATGAGGTTGGGGTATTTTTGTTTTTGTTGAAACCATTTCATTGATATGTGAAACTGGCATGGAATCCAGAGGAAATGGAAACTATGTATTCCATAGGGAAATCTGCGCATTCTTTTTGCAGCGCAGTTTTCCATGGATCATATAGAAATGGAAAAAAGTCAACAGTCAAATGGTCTCTAACAGCAGTTGGAAATCAAGTCATCAACTTTTGGGGAGGTACTGGTTTCCCATTTTTTTCAGATTAGCTTGGAATTAAAGAAGACGAAGAAGAAGAAGAAGGAAAAAAAAGAAGGGATTCTACACCCTTTTTTTTTTTTTTTTTGCAATAGCGTCAAAGTATGATTCTGCAGATATCTATTCATTTTCAAGCATATTGCACAAAAACAAATGCACTCTTACTGCAATTCAATTTAGTTGAGCATCCAAATGCAGCCATAGCGCCCGTCCAAAAAATAAAAAATGCAGATATCAGCAAAAAATACAATCACAGAAAGTATCCTGTCTATAAATGGGGACATCTTTTACTTATTTATTGTTCTTACACCCGGTTCCAAAAACAAAGTGTGTGGTGCTTCCATGGACAAAAGGACAGGTGCACACACTCCAAATTAGGTATGCAGAATGATCTGGATTAAAAAAATAACAAGTAAAAAAGAAAAAAAGAAAAAAGAAAAAAGAGAGGGAGCGAGGATTGTGGGGAGATTACCTCCTGAGTATCCCTGCTATTTGTTACAGGCTTATTAGCGTTATTTGCAAGTATGATGTGCCTAAGCTGACTGTTAGCGATGTCTTTTATTATATGCCATTTTACAGGGAAGAAACCATTCCACTTGTCTTGCTGCCAAAAATCCATGCTCTTTTTGAAATCAACCTGCCCAATCATCTCAGCCAATCCTACAAACTGCCCGCTTGCATTTACCTGAAACAAATCAAAAGAAATCAACCATCGGCATATATTGCTTGACTCATCTATTTATCTGTACCATTTATTACAAAATCATACCTGACCATCAAAATGAAAACTTAACCCATCCATCGTCAAATGTCTGATGCATTAAATCACAAGCCTAGAAGACTAATTGGATTAACCAGTTAATGAAAAATAGCATTCTAGTGTTGTAGTACTCTGAAGTCTCTCAGCATTGCACTATTATGACCTAATTGCTAGGGTTAAATAAACATGCACAAGTATCAACATCCAAAAACTAGAGAATAATACACCATGCAACTCATGCCCATTCATGCATTTGTGTGATTGTCATTGCCCATGGTAGTGTGATGAATAGAGAAATACTTTGATACTGAATAGAGAAATACTTTGATACTTCAGCAGAGCATGATGGATGATACAAAGAAAGTTGGAAATACTGAGCAATTGTTTCTGTGGCATACAAATAGTTCAAACTAAAACGTCCAAATTATGGGCACCAGCGTAGACATCATGAACAAAAAATTACTCCTATTTGGTTATCTAAATATTAGATTGTTGTATGATTATTGGTCGGTTAGAGGTGGAAAATATCCAATGATCTTAATTCAAAAAACAAGTGTTACGAATCAAAAGTTTGGATTGTTCAACCAACCTCATTTTCATAGTTAACGAAACTGCGTTCCACAATTTAGTTGCTTAAATTTGGATTAATATATGCCACATATACCATTTCTAAGTGCCTGCATATCAAGCGCTATACACAGCCAGAGTATCAAGTAACTCCCCAGGATGAATATCCACAGCTCCACTCATGAAATAAAGCCAATGTTTCAATATGCTAGTTAATACCAACACATACACATTCTCAAAGCCATTAAAAAATGAGCTCCTGTCCCAGGGAGTTTGCTGGCATTGGTCCATTTTGTTCTCCCATTGTTGCTCATGTCTGGTGCCATGCTGCATGGTGATCCAGATTGTTCATCCGCCAGGCTGCACCATGAACATACCAAAATAGCAGAAAATCTCAGTAATAAGAGATCCTCACAGTTCACACAACATACAGTTTGAAACAACGAGTATTTCAACAGTTTCATATGGAGATAAGATTCTTCGATTGATGGAACATTACCACACAGTCCATCTATGGTTGGGATGCCTCAAGATGAACAGCCTGGATCCCCATTGTGTTGAAGCACAAGGGGCAAGCAACAGCAGGATAGCAACAAATGGTGAGCGAGGCTAGTAAATTTCTTATCCAAACTCTATACAAGAATATGAATTAGAAGACGGGAGACCTACCAGCTACCAAAAAATAAAAACAGAGTAGAAACAGCTGGTTATTGCATAGAAGGGCATTGAAGACTCACTGAGAAGAAGAGGAAGATTGGACACCTGATGCCCTTTTCACTTGATCTCATCTCTGCATCATGGAATGCCGCGTTGAGTTTCTCATTTCCGTGCGAAGTGCTTGCCCATACATTATACTTTATGCTTTTATGAATGTCATCCTCACTATATGATTTTATCACGAAGAACATTGCTTGCTCATACTTAGTCTGAAAATCCTTTAGGTTATATTGGTCCCTTTGTACTGAAGAACTCAACTGATCCTTATCAGATGATGAGTTTAAAGGATCCTTCACTCTGCTAGCCCGAGGACCACGGCTTCGATCACTAGATGTGCCAAACACCCAATGTCTGTTGAAATTCTCTCTCACCTTAACTCTGTCATTAACGGCCCAGTTTCGGCCATCTGTCCTCAAGTTAGTGAATCCATTTTGTGGGCGTATTCCTACATGCCCTTGGTTAGGAAACAAAGACACTTTGGGGTTGTATGCTTTTTGAAGAGTAGCTGATCGAAAGCCAGAGCCCTGTTGTGGTGGTAATGAACCAAATCACATTAATTATAAATTACAATACAATGATCAGACAAGTAAATAAGATGAATGTTTTCTTTTTCTGTCTTTTCAAGGAGAACAAAAAGAAAAGTATGGAACTTCGCAGCTCAGTTTCAAAATAAAAGAACATGTTGAAATGGTAAATCTATGCTAACTTGGAACCAGAAAAGAGGTTTTTTTAAAAAAAAAGTGAATAGAAATGATAAATGAACAAACAGAACTTTTTAAATTGGATTTGTTAATATTCACTGGCCTAGTGAATAGCATTAGCCTTCATTGACTTTCCACCAACACTCATGGGGGAATATGCTCATTGATCTGGACCATCCATTAGAATGGTGACATCTTGAATATGCCACTGCCTTAAACCTAGTGTTTGAACCATGCAAAAAGTAACATGAAAGGTCCCTCTATTCAAGTGGATGGTCAATATAATTCTAACCTATTTCTTTCAACTCTTTAGGCTAAAATTTAGGGAAATGCTAACATCCTTGCCTTTTGGAGATGTTCACAACGTTCCCAAAGTTTTTTAGCTGGCATATGAGAGGGCCAATTATTGATCTGGACTGTTCATATATTCTTAATCAGAATCCCATTTGAATACTCCCATTGAATGTAGCCAATTCAACCCATTTGAATATGGTGACTAAAAGATGGAGCCAAAACTTACAGAGTATGGCATATCTATTCCTTCTCCCCTGAGAAAATACACCTGATCATCCCATTCTCTATAAGCCCCATCATATCCTGCAAGCCACCAAGCAAAACCAAAAGGCATTTTTTATATCCCTCCAAGAATGAAAGCATTTTGACACAACTTAGAACACTTCAAAGCAAACCTGGGTAATAGTAACTATAGAAGCCAGTAGGTGGGTGGTAAAAGGCTTGCTTGGTGTTCCATGCTTTGGTGCTAAAAGTAGTGTTCTCTGATGAAGATACACAAAATTTAGAATCAGATGGGCCACCACCTTTCCCAGAAGCCTAAAACAGAAAAACCAAACATTCAGGCCTTTAAAGTTAACACATCGAACAACATAAGGTGAAAAGGGCCATTACAAAAATAATAGTCTGTTTGGACGGAAAGAACATCACCCACATACAAAGAGATTGATAATATCAGGATTCTAGAACCCACCAGCACAGTATCACAGATCATGGTTTTACATAGGACACATGAGTAAACCTGACATTTTAATACCAGTGACCTGCAATGCAGACTTGAGTACCTACAACTGACAGTATTATAGATACTAGGTGTTAAAACGCCTGACTAAACCTGCCCATACTACAGATTACAGTGACCATGATTCCATCAGGGCAAGGGATGTTTCCATCTTCTATAATTTACAGCCACCATCTGCAGCATGAAAGATCATGTTGAAGAGGTGGATGTAAACATGTTGCTACGTTGGTGTTTCATGCCTCCCCTCCCCTCTTGCATACGTACATATAAATGTGTACAGTGAAAGCTAGCTGATGCAAGACCAATGCATGAACTAAGGAACATGTGAGATCAAATAACCGAATTAAGATATTTAACAAAAAAAACACAAACATCGCTATAATCATCACAAATATCATGAAAATCAAAAGAAAACCATGCATAATCCTAGCCTAAGCTACCAACATCGTAACACAAGATCATTAAATGAAAAGAAACTATGATCTAATGGATGTAGGAACATCCAATTAGCATAGGATTTAGTTTATTTCAAAATAGGAAACCTAATACAACGTAGGGTGAAAGTTAGGGTTTGGGTAATTTGGGAAAGTAGGAAAATTAGGAATTTTAGGTTTAGGGTTGGGGTTTCGGGAATGGAAGAAAGGGGTTTTGATATAATGATGGTGGGAAACCAAAGGGGGCAAGTGGGATTCACATGTGTGGTCGTACAGTCACACGTGTGGCGTGGGAGGATGAGTTTAGGTCGGTTAGGGTTTGGATTGTGGATGGGTATGGGAAAGTAGGTTTAGAAGAAAACGAAGATCTGGGATGGAGAGAATGAATAACCTGAATGGGGGAGAAAAGATAGGATGGTATGGGTATAAATGGAGACCTCGCACCTCCGTTGATGAAGATTAGCCTCGCACCAATCTTCCTTCCAAATCGCATAGAAGCATCTTCAAATTGCATGAAGATGGGAGAAAAAAGTAAAAGCTTTAAAAAAAAAAAAAAAAAAATCACAAAATCCAATTGGAGAGAAGTCACATGCCCCTCTCTTTTTATAGATCCAAGAAGTTTTAAAAATTACAATAATCCCCCTGTCTTGTGAATCTTAACGAAAATAGCCTTAATCTAAATAAAATCAACCAAAACACTCATAATGTGTCCAAATATAAAATAATAAAAAACTAAATCTTAAAAGATGATAAAGTCTAAAACTGATGTGGACGATCAACAATTAATCGCCCAATCATACATTCATGCGATCTAATGGCCCGATCATCACGTCCCTCTAATCCAACGGTCTGGATCACTCCATAAAGCAGCCCATGTGTATCTTCTCAGTGTGGGGTATTCCAGATGCTCGCACATGAACATGGGGTCTTCAACACGATCACGGATACTCGCCTACCCACAAGGAAATCGATGCGGCCCACCTCCTCCTCTGATACGTACGTAAGGGGGTACGTGATGTGATGTCCTCATCACTAGCTCTCTTAGGCTTTGGCATGTGCTCTCTCTAGTGGTGTTGTCTATATAAGGAGAACATGTATAAAGAGTGAGTGTTATTCTTCTGGGGCATTCCTTGGTGAGAGAGTTATGTATAATGGAAGAGTGGGAGATAGGTACGACTTGTATTTATGTTTTCTCTTGTTTTAACGAAGAATAAGCTCCTTGTTGTTGCCTCATGGATGTAGGCCTCATCTCTTGTTTTTGCTATGGCTCTTGGGTTCTTAGTTTGGCTCTTTTTCTTCGGTCTATGCATGTATTTTTCCACAAACGATCATGGACACGAATCATAAAGCAACAAAGCAAGTTTTCTCCATATCATTGATGGTAAAAGGATCTGAATGTTCCAGACTAGTACAAAAGGGGACACTTATGAAGGCAACTTTAGTGGTAAGTTTCAAGCAACTATTTTAACAATCTCTTGCCAATGGAACAGTTTCCAATGGCATTTTTCATACAAGGTCTTACTAATCTCTTTCCATGTGGATGATGGGTTTTCAATGGAACCAATTGTGATTCTGAAGGATGAAGCAAATATCCACCAAAATGAAAGGTAAAATTGATTATGATTCTTAAGGATGAAGCACATATAGTTGCTTTGGAGGATTTAGGAAGAGAAGTGAAGAAGATAAGGAGAAGAGCAAGAGAAATGTGTGAGAGAAGATAGAGTTTGGAGAGAGAAGCTTTTGGTATGTTAGGACAACAATCCCCCCATACCTTTTATTATAAGGCTAAGAATACAGAAACATACTCCGCAGGAGCATACAGCACTATATATATACATACACACCCAAAAAGACACAAATATACACACAACTATTTCTATACGCCCCCTCAAGTTGGAGCATAGATACTGATCATGCCCAACTTGCTAGTGATATGAAGAAAAGCATCTCGACTAAGAGACTTAGTAAGAACATCGGCCAGCTGGTCCCCAGTGCGAACAAATGGAATTGCAATTTCCTTATTAACAACTTTCTCTTGAATGAAATGAAAATTAATCTCAATGTGCTTTGTGCACTCATGGAACACCGGATTGTTGGCAATATGAATGGTAGCTTGATTATCGATGTGCAAAGGAATGGAACTTGGGGGATTATAACTTAGCTCATGTAAGAGGGTTCGAAGCCAAATAAGTTCAAATGTTGCATGAGCCATCGCCTGATACTCAACTTCAGTGAAAGATCGCACCATGACGGATTGTTTCTTACTCCAGGAAGTGTTGAAGTTATCATACGATTTACGGTACAATTCATATCATATCGTATGGTCATATGATATGGATCATAGATACGAATTGCAATTCCAGATGAATCGTATGATCAAATCGTGAATCATATGGTCCATATCGAATCATATGATTTAATTGCAAATTTTTTGGAGGATTTCTATTTTAAAGTGTATTTAGGCCTTAACCTTAATTTATTTATTTATTTAAAAAAAAAAAAAAACATATATATTTTGCAACTTTCGAGAGATTTTGGGGACTTTTGGAGCTTGTGGGCCATAGGAAACCTAGAGAAAGAAATCAAGATACACACACACACACACACTAAAAAAGACAAATATACACAACTATTTCTATACATATCCCCAGAGAGGAACCAATAATGATTTTTGAAGGATGAAGCACACATCCCCAGAAGAAAAGGGGAAACTGATCATGATTCTGAAGGGTGTAGCACACCCCCAAAAGGAAAAGTGAGACTGATCATATGGTAGCTATCCAACTAGGACACTCCATTTTCTAAAGAAGAACACAAAGCACATAAATCCACTCATATGGTACCTATGTAACAAGGACACGTGTGCTACCAAGCACCTGTGTCTATCAGACACGTTCAACACTTCTATTTGGAAGAAACTTATGTTATCCTTTTCTTCTGGTTGTTTATCTTTCCAATGTGTGTGTGTGTGTCCATCACTATATATTTGTATGGAAGTGTAAGCATTTCAGGTTTCTTAGAGTGTTTATGTATGATAGACTAACACCTTATGACTATGCCTGTCACCAACACACGTTTGTCCAAGTAACATGGCATGATACATGAAACGAAAGAGATATAATGGACACTGTACCATATCTTCCTTAGCCAAAGCAGCAAAGGAACCCGACTTTGAACCCCTGCTCATTGTCTCCATATCTTAATGAAATAGAGTTAAGAAAAACAAACAACCCTTTGTAACCAATATCAAGGTAGAAAATGGCATGAACTTGAGCTTTAATCAAAATTGTACTTTACGTAAAGACCAAACTAGTGTTTTAAATATTTACGATATCGGTCGATATATCCCACGATATATCTTGTATCCCACCTGTGTGATATGAAATGCATAGGTAGTGCTGATATATCCCACCTATTCGATCCGGTGAGCATTTTCAATTTTCGATCTATTTTTTTTTTGCTGTAAATCACATTAAATCAGTGTCAAATGGTTACAAATCGATGATTCTTTATGTTTTCCACGAAAAAACACAGATTTGGGGGAGATGGGGCAAGTTGCGGAAAATTGGGAAAAATCAAAATTTCTCAATTTCTCGCAAATCAGTTGCAATCTTTGTATCCAAACACATGCAACCTGATCTAGTGATTCTTCTTTTGCAATCTTTGAATGTGTTACTTGTGTTTCCATACATGTCTTTTTACGTTTATAAATTATATAAATAGACTTTAAATATACTTGCATCAGTTCAGTTGGACAATGCATGTATTAGGACCCCATACAAAGGAAACCTCTATTATGTGCACTTTTTTTTTGTAATGTTCTGATTTTTATGTGTGTATTAATGTCTTTTTCAACAATCCTTAAAGTTTCCTTGAAAAATATGACCTATTTCCCAATGTTCCCATATTTCCCAAGTCCCAACAATAGCGGTACATTACGCGATACAACCGATATATCCCATGCAATAACCGATATGTATCCATATTCCAAGGGTGCGATACATTATGTGATAATGATATTTAAAACATTGGACCAAACCATGTTGGCAAAAGTTAAATAAGGCTGGTAATTGAGATTCATGATGACAACTTCGCATCAAAGCAACGATAACATTGATCCAAAATCTAAAGGATAAATGTTATAACATAAGCCGAGGTTTGGTAGCTTGTTAAATCCAGGTCTTTAGATCATCAGAAGCCAAGCAAATGCATTCACACAGTATTATAAGAATCTAAAGGTGTTGTCAAATTAAACAAAATGGACAAAAGAATTTTTTATATTGTTTTATAACATGTAACAACATGCCATGCATTAGAACATGTTAAGACTACAGAGTTGTGTTTAGTGCACCATACTGAGTGTTTTACACTCAGTCTTGTGTGCACATGCTGTGCATCATACTAAAGCATATCTATTGAGATAGGATTTGATTTCAGTATTTCCTTTATTCTTATCCTTGTAATCTCCTTGTTATGATAAGAATAAAGGAAATATTGAAATCATATCCTATCTCAAGAGATATGCTTCAGTATAATGCAGTGCATGTGGACACAAGACCGAGTGCAACACACTCAGTATGGTGCATTGCACACAGAACCGTGTACTCTACAAGAATATATATATATATATATATATATATATATATATATATATCACACTTTTCTCTAAAGATTGAGTTGGGAGACATTCAATCAGATGATTATTGATTTATCACTGACAAGGTGAACAGATCTCAAGATTGAATTGGGAGATTCCTCAAAATGAGTGAAGTACCCATGTCGACCCATGACGGATTCTGGCACTCAACATGTTTTGAGTGAAACTTCTGGATTTATTTTTTTTTTTCTTGGGATTTTTGTTTTTTTCATGAACATGCATAACAAATGTTTAGTGTAATTGTGAGTTCTACCCTCCCTCTCAGGCATGGGCAAGGCTTGGGTCAGTTTGGGCCCGGAGTTTTAACTGACAGAGCTGTACCTGTTAGGCTAGGACCATTCAAATTTTTATTTTTCTCAGCCCAGGCTGGCCCAGTTTACACCAGTACTAGGTAAAAAGCTTTTAGATGGAAGACAGCATCAGATTTACATAACCCACAATGCAACTAAGCAACTGTTGGCCCTATAATTACATAAGAAAATATTTTTAAAGTGGATTGGAATCTACTTTTGGACATGTGTCCAACCATAAGTTTTTGTCGAGCAATCAACAGAGTTCATGTTTCAAATACGACTGATGAAACATGATGAGGATGATGATATATTCCAGCTTAGGAAGATAATTTTTCAAGATTTAGCATCTGTGATGATGATGATGAAGATATACTGTCCAGCCCAGGAAACTAATTTTTCAAGATTTTTCATCTGTGGCATTCTGTAATTGTACCAATTAAAGAGTTTAACCAGTGTCCCTCCTTGGCAGGTACATTCTTTATCATTTATAAGATGCTCACTATGTTCACGTTTATGTTTTTAATGTTTTTCACACTTTCAATTATAAATAATAAATAAATAAATAAACACTTAAAATATGAAGAAAAAAAATGATTTAAAAAATTCAAAGAAAAAGGATATAATCAATACCATTGGTAAAATGCTCGATATGTTTATGTTTGTGTTTTTAATGTTTTTCACACTTTCAATTTAAAAAAAATCCTTACAATATGGAAGAAAAAAAATGACTTAAAAATCCAACAAAAAGGGATAAATAATCCTAATTTGAAATGTATATCAAAGTTTTCCCAAAAAGATGAACAATTTGTTGGAGGATATGCTTTATGGGTCACAAAAAGTGATAAAAATGGCCTACAAAACAATAAGAAGGAAATACTAACAAGATGCACTAAATTCTGTATTTATTTATCAAAAATTCCTGATATCCTAACAATTGTATCGAGAATGAATTGACGATACAAACTGGTACAAATGATGCATTTGGCCACTACATACATATAGAGATACAACAATTGTATGGCCACAACACTTCTACTATATTAGTATGTTACGATATTTTGAACACTTGGTTTTAAATTCATACTCATCGCTGCAACAAAGATCCAAGTATAGCTAGCTTAAAAGCAAAGACAAAATAGATAACAGTGAAAAGATATAGAGAATCAATGATGAAAGGATACGTTTCTCAATTGTCTTCTCACCAGCCATTGTGATGTCCAGGAAAGCCTTGGCAAGAAAACCCAAAATTCAACTCCTTGCACCAGATTCCAGCTTCAAAAAAAGTAGGCTTTGTTGAGGTTGAAACCTCAGCAGAGTTCCAACTACCAAAATAAGACGATAAAAGGAAATACAAAACAAAGGAACAAAGAGAAGATGAGGGGCAAAAAAGGTTGCTAACTCCTAGTAGAAAGGATAGCAAAGAAAGATCGGTCTGATTAGTCCCTCCACATTGTATTTGGAGGGATGAATTATTCCAAATGGAGATTAATGGTCGGGCAGCTGTGTATTAGAAAGGCAGCTCACCATCTTCGATGATTTTCCACTTGATGAGCCACCATTGAGTCATGATGGACCAAAATTTCAGAGGCAATCAGATGATACGAATGACGATTATTGAATTTTTCTTTGTTGAACATTCACCAATATCTTTTGGGAAGTTAATATTTGCTAATCTGGCAGCATACCACACTTAATACACAAGCACTCAGAAATTGTACGCATAGCATAATTAACTGAAATTAAATCAATTAGTTCCTCCACGTTGGATTTGCAGAGATGAATTATACCAAATGGAGATGAGGAGCCCGGCAGCTCACCATCATCAATCAGATTTTACACTTGATGAGCCAACATTCGTCATGGACCAAAAACTCATAGGCAATCAGACAATACAAATGACAATTGATGAATTTTTCTTTGTTGACCATTCACCAACATCTGAAGTTATTTGATTCTCTGGCAGCATATCACACTTCACATGCAAGCACTCAGAAATTGTAGACATGGAATATTTAACTGGAACTAAATCAACTAGTTCCTCCATGTTGGATTTGCAGAGATGAATTATCCCAAATGGAGATGAGGGGCCGGGCAGCTGTATTAGAAAGGCAGCTCACCATCATCAATCAGATTTTCCACTTGACAAGCCACCATTGGGTTACCATGGACCAAAAACTCAAAGGCAATCAGACAATACTAATAAGCCAGTTGATGAATTTTTCTCTGCTGAATGTTCACCAATATCTTTTGGGAAGTTATTTGATACTCTGGCAGCATACGACAATTAATACGCAAGCACTCAGAAATTGTATGCATGGCATATTTAACTGAAATTAAATCGATTAAATTCTGGAACCCTCAGCCACTAAGTCACTGTCCCAAAATCAGATTGTTTGTACAATCCTTGTTAGCATCTGCTCTTAAGGTGGGCCACATGCGACACGAATATAGATGATGGACATAGACGGTATGGATCAGTTAGTTGAGCATCCAGAAGAGGCCCATATAGATGTGGTCATACTTTTATATTGTAGGCCTTGATGTACCGAAACCTTAAACTACAAGGAGGCAAAGACTATTTCCCTCTTTTTTGAGGGAGTGTGTAAATGCAGGTTATTGGAATCCTACAATGGGAAGGACTCACCAAGCAGGTTTTCTCTATAAAATGACCAGTCCCTGACTCTGGCTTGCAATCTCTCAATGCACAAAGCTTCACATCTGGCTGTGCTTATGGGCAAGCAAGGAGGAAGATATGTGACAGGGCACTATTCATCATATCCTCTAGGTAGTGATGTAGAGCGGGTCGCAGACAGTTTCATGGCCAAGATGGATCAGAAAAGGCCCGGTCGGTGACAGAAGTGATCCAAACCATCGGACCTTAAATCGGACGTATCTCACAATCCGGAATGAGTTAGCTGACGTAAAATATATGATTTTGGGGTAGAACGAGCTACTTTAGCCAACCAACCCAGCTACGCAGGGTTGCGACGCCCTGAATTGCGAAAAACCCCTGGATCAACGGTCGTGTCCCTGTTTTAATTTCGTTTTTACTATAAATAGTAAGTTTTAGTTTGATTATAACTATTCATCCGTCGGGCTTTAGGAGTTGCGCCCAACGTGAAAAGAGCTTAGAATAATTAGAAGAACGGTTTGGTGAAGCCAAATAGGACACTATTTTTGGCCAAAAACCTTGCGCACTAGTAGACATCACGACCGTCTATAAATAGTAAGTCGCGAATTCTAGGAGTTTTAGTTGTAGTTTGATTCCGATTTCTTTCTTATTGCTTGGTATCCCTATTTAAAGGGTTGTATACTCGTTTTTATTAATCAATTAATCAGTTTCGAATTTATTAGAATTTATTTCTATTTTCTGCTTTCTTTCCTCGTGGATTCGAGAAGTCTTTGTGAGGAGTCCAGGGAAGCTCCGTGGATTCGGAGTATTTATCCTCATCACGTTCATCCCCGCATCAATTGGTATCAGAGCGAGGATTCCCCTCGGGCCGATGACAAACAATGAAGGTATGAATCAAGATCCTGTGGATGGTGATCCAGGGATTCGTTATCTTTCGGAAAAAATGGAAGCTTTCCACCGGGAGAGTCAGTTGACCATGCAAGGGCTGCAGGTAACTTTCGACCATCTTGCGGATGTGCTACTTCCGCCCCGAGCCCTAGGCGGTGCTCTACCACCTATGGTTGTTCCACCACCCGTGGTTGCTGTACGACACAACCCCGATTTTCGTAGAGTACTACCAGTGGCAAATGTAGGGCTACGCCAGATGATTCAAGTTCTAGTGACGAGGACCTTAATGCGGGTTTTGTCAGACGACCAATCCATGGAGGCGATCACCAAGATCATGCTAAAAGAGACTATCGAGGTAAGGTTGAACTTCCTAGTTTTAATGGTTTATTATGTATAGAAGATTTCCTCGATTGGCTAGCCAAGGTAGAGAGATATTTTGATTATATGGACGTACCAGATCATAAAAGGGTAAAATTGGTAGCGTTTAAATTAAAATCTGGTGCTTCTGCATGGTGGGAACAATTACAACTCTCACGAGCCCGCTAGAACAAGGCGCCCATCTCATCATGGCCACGGATGAGACGTCTTCTTCGATCACGATTTCTCCCCAGTGATTATGAGCAGATATTATTCCAGCAATACCAAAATTGCCGACAAAGAAATCGAACCATCACAGATTACACTGAAGAATTCCAGCGGTTGGCCACACGAAACGATCTGTCAGAATCCGAGTCACAGAAGGTGGCACGATTTATAGGTGGGTTGCGACCGACAATTCAGGACCGAGTTCAGATGTACCCAGTCGGGACCATGGATGAAGCAGTTCAATTAGCGGGTAGGGCAGAAACACAACTTGCAAGAGTTCCTGCTCGTCCCTATCCTTCAACTCGGCCCCCCATGGCGGGTCCCACGCAGGATCCAGTACTGGCACGAGGAAAAGATCCAGTAGGAGAACGTCCTCAACCTCCTACAACCGCAAGCTGTGATATGGGGAGCAGTTCATCCAGAACTCAGCGCGCAGCACCCACGACAGCGAGCCCGAGCAGGATTCCAAATCCTTATGCTCGGCCAAGGTCGAACAATTGTTACCGTTGTGGCCAGCCAGGCCACTTATCAAACACCTGTCCTCAACATCCCGCAACACACTTGACTATAAACGAAGGGAGCACTGAAGATGAGGCCGTAGAAGAAGGCCATGGCTATGATGAACATAAACAAACCACTGAAGAAATAGCAGGTGGCGATGAAGTGACGGGCGAGGATCGTGGCGAATTTCTAGTTGTGAGGTGATTACTGTATACCCCACGAAAGGAATTACATCTACAGCGGCACAATATATTTCGTACTCGGTGCACTGTCAACGGAAAGGTCTGTGATGTGATCATAGACAGTGGTAGTAGCAAGAACATCGTCTCAAGGGTGATGGTGGACAAGTTGCGGCTACCAACGACGAAACATCCTTCCCCGTACTCAATTGGCTGGATAAAAAAGGTGAATGAGACCAAGGTAATTGAACAATGCACTATCTCATTTTCAATTGGTAAAAATTATAAGGATCAGATACTTTGTGACGTGGTCGACATGGAAGCTTGCCACATGTTACTCAGTCAACCCTGGCAATCGGACCGCAATGCGACCCATCGGGGGCAAGACAATGTTTACGTATTCGTCAAGGATAGTCGAAAAATAATCCTTGCCCCTATGGCACCAGAGAACCACCCTGAAGCTTCTAAAGTGGAGGGGAGTTCCCTCTTGACCATTCGGGATTTCATGGAGGAATCCAAGGAAACCGGCGAGGTATACGCCGTAGTGATGAAGGGTGAGGAAGAGGAACCCTCAAACATCCCTCCAAGTTTAAGACCGTTGCTAAACGAATTCAAAGAAATCTGGCCCGAGGATTTACCTGATGGATTGCCTCGCATGAGGGACATCCAAAATCACATTGACCTCGTCCCTGGGGCTAGCTTGCCCAACCACCCTCATTATCGAATGAGTCCGAAGGAGTGTGAGATAATTCAGGGGCAAGTGGAGAAATTGATCCATAAGGGTCTCTTGAGAGAGAGTATGAGCCCATGTGCCGTACCAGCATTATTAACGCCAAAAAAAAAGATGGAAGCTAGCGCATGTGTGTCGACAGCCGGGCAATCAACAAAATTACCATCAAATATCGGTTCCCAATACCACGATTGGACGACATGCTCGATATGCTAGAAGGGGCCAAGGTGTTCTCTAAACTAGATCTAAGGAGCGGGTACCATCAGATTCGTATCCGACCCGGTGATGAGTGGAAAACGACATTCAAGACCAAGGAAGGGTTGTATGAGTGGCTGGTCATGCCCTTCGGCCTATCAAACGCACCAAGTACTTTTATGCGTTTGATGAATCAAGTGCTAAAACCGTTTACTGGCCGATTTGTGGTAGTATATTTTGATGACATATTGATATATAGCCAAGATGAGGGACAGAGAAAACATCTCGGCGAGTCTTCAGTCCTACAAATTAACAAGTTGTACCTCAACTTGAAGAAGTGTAGTTTTTTAACTGACAGCCTGTTTTTTCTAGGGTTTATTGTAACGTCCACAAGCATTCGTGTGGACGATGAAAAGGTGCGAGCTATTAAGGAATAGCCGATCCTGACGAACATTCATGAGGTGAGGAGTTTTCACGAGTTGGTGACTTTTTATTGTCGATTTGTGCGAGATTTTAGCACCATAATCGCCTCTATAACAGATTGCATGAAAAAAGGACCATTCCAGTGGACCGATAAAGCTGACAAGAGCTTTTATGAGATTAGGCATCGTTTGTCTACAACACCGGTCTTGGTGCTTCCTAATTTCAACAAGTTGTTTAAGGTTGAGTGTGACGCTTCATACGTCGGAATTGGAGTATTATCACAGGAAGGCAGGCCGATAGCCTTCTACAGCGAGAAGCTCAGCGAAGCCCGAAAGAAGTGGTCGACTTATGAGCTTGAGTTGTACGTAGTTGTTCAGGCACTGCGACATTGGCGGCATTATCTGATTCAAAGAGAGTTTGTTCTTTACACTGACCATCAAGCATTAAAGTTTATTAATAGTCAGACTAATGTGAATCGTGTGCATGTTAGATGGGTTGCGTTTTTACAGGAATTCACGTTCGTTCTGAAGTACAAGTCAGGGCAGCAGAACAAGGTGGCTGATGCACTTAGTCGTCGTGCATCACTATTTGTTACGATGAGCAACAAGGTGGTCGGCTTCCATTGTCTCAAGGAGCTGTATGCCAAGGATGAGGACTTCAAAGATTCTTGGGTGAAGTGCCAAGAAGGTCACCCCAGTGACATTCATATACAGGATGATTTTCTCTTCAAAGGGAATCGATTGTGCATCCCCCAAAGTTCTGAGGGAGCAGATTATTCAGGAGCTACATGGAGGTGGCCTCGGTGGACACCTTGGGCAAGACAAAACGCAAGCTCTTGTGGAAGAGCGGTATTACTGGCCGCAATTAGTACGTGATGTACGAAAAGCCGTACAACGTTGTCATGTTTGTCAGACCTCCAAGGGGCAATCTCAGAATACGGGCCTCTACATCCCATTACCTGTGCCTGACGGTCCTTAGGAGGATTTATCAATGAACTTTGTGCTTGGTCTCCCACGAACACAGCGCGGCATGGATTCGGTGTTCGTGGTAGTAGATCGTTTCTCCAAGATGGCGCACTTTATCCCATGCAAGAAGACCCTCGATGCAACACACGTGGCGAATCTATTTTTCAGGAAAGTCGTACGGCTACACGGGGTCCCCAAGACCATTACTTCTGATCGTGAGACGAAGTTCATTAGCCACTTTTGGCGAACTTTGTGGACTCAATTCGATACACGACTTCAATTCAGCAGTGCTTACCACCTACAGACTGATGGGCAGACCGAAGTTGTGAATCGCACGTTGGAAAACCTCCTTCGCTGTATTTCAGGAGAAAAATCGAAGCAGTGAGATTTGGCCTTGTCTCAAGCAGAGTTCACATTCAACAACATGGTGAACTGCTCAACTGGGAAATCACCATTTCAGATTATCTACGGACGAGTGCCTCGCCACACACTTGACTTGGTCCCTCTGCCCAAGCACCTAGGCACGAGCATTGCAGCAGAACATATGGCGGACAAGATCATGGGCATCCATACGGAAGTGCAGACCAAGCTACATACCTCGAACGAGAAGTATAAGGAACAAGCGGACAAGCACCGGCGACAAAAGGTGTTCGAGGTGGGCGATCGCGTTATGGTCCATCTGCGCAAAGAGAGATTTCCGACTGGGGCGTACAACAAGTTGAAAAATAAGAAAATTGGACTCATCCCAATCATTCGAAAGATCAATGACAACACTTATGTTGTTGATCTTCCAGATGACATGGCAATCTTACGGACTTTCAATGTTGCAGACCTGACCGAATATTATGAACCAGAGCAGGATGAGAACTCGAGGACGAGTTCTTTTGAAGTGGAGGAGACTGATGTAGAGTGGGTCGCAGACAGTTTCATGGCCAAGATGGATCAGAAAAGGCCCGGTCAGCTACAGAAGTGATCCAGACCATCGGACCTTAAATCGGACGTATCTCACAATCCGGAATGAGTTAGCTGACGTAAAATATATAATTTTGGGGTAGAACGAGCTACTTTAGCCAACCAACCCAGCTACGTAGGGTTGCGACGCCCGGAATTGCGAAAAACCCCTGGATCGACGGTCGTTTCCCTGTTTTAATTTCGTTTTTACTATAAATAGTAAGTTTTAGTTTTATTATAACTCTTCATCCGTCGAGCTTTAGGAGTTGTGCCCAACGTAAAAAGAGCTTAGAATAATTAGAAGAACGGTTTAGTGAAGCCAAATAGGACACTTACTATTTTTGGCCGAAAACCTTGCGCACTAGTAGACATCACGACCGTCTATAAATAGTAAGTTTACTATTTATAGTAAGTCGCGAATTCTAGGAGTTTTAGTTGTAGTTTGATTCCGATTTCTTTCTTATTGCTTGGTATCCCTATTTAAAGGGTTGTATACTCGTTTTTATTAATCAATTAATCAGTTTCGAATTTATTAGAATTTATTTCTATTTTTTGCTTTCTTTCCTCGTGGATTCGAGAAGTCTCTGTGAGGAGTCCAGGGAAGCTCCGTGGATTCGGAGTATTTATCCTCATCACGTTCATCCCTGCATCAGGTAGCTTCAAGGTTCATCAATGGAGAAAACAGGTACATTTTCAAGGATCTAAATCCTTATTGGTACATGTATGTGATCCGTGGTTTCTGGGTGAATTGGTGCCCCCAGTTGGTATCAGAGCCAACATTCATCTTATGTGAGGATTTCTTCCCAAGTTGAGAATTGTAATCATAGAAGCCAGTCTCAAGTAGGAAAGCCTGTTACAATTTTGTCACCGGTTGCATTTTCATGCCCACTGCATAGGGACTTTATAATTCCCTTGAGTTATATCTGGGGCAATTCATGCAATAAGAGATGGAAGATGCAATTCACAGCATACATGCTGACGTGGCATACAAATGATAGACATAGGCCATTCATCCCTGACCATACATGTAGCTAAAAAAAAGGAAGAAGATTCTCTATTCAACATGCATGTGGCCCACACCCACCTGATAAGTGGACCTTGTTGACCTTTGGTCCAGGTATGTTCATGTTGGGCCCCACTGATGAGTGCACTGGGCGCTGCACATGTGCACAAATTCAGTGTATGTGTGTCACTCACCTTTTCTATGTTAAGTTTTACTCACCAAGACGACACTTCATCAAAGACCGACAAACATGCATTGGACCCTTCAGTTCGGGGCACCAGACTGTCAATCACATGGTCCCATCATGTATAGGTCATGGCAGATGCTCCAAAGATCTCCCAGATTGGAACTACTCCGACTGAATGTGGACTCTTGTTGTATTCTCCTTAGCCGTTCATTTGTAGGGAATTGATCAGCTTAGAATCTCTGGCCCATTTTATCTGTCAGGCCTTAAATTCACAGTGCCACGACTTATTAGCAGGTCCTCATTGGGCACATTATAGCCATAAACAGGCCTGGATACCCGGTCTGTCTGGGCCTCATCAAAGATGTCCTTAATACCCGAGATGGAATCCAAACTCATGCCTAGAACCAGTCCAAAATCTTATGAATCAGCCCCGACCCAATGTTTGGTCGGGAGGGTTAAAAAGCCCACAAATAAGTCTGGCCCATTGCCAAACCTAATAAGGACCACCCTAGTGTGTACATAGAGCAGAATGTAGTGTACTCTATCGTTTCCCTTTAAAAAATAAAAAAGGGTTTGTTAGTACTAAATATGATAGGGACCTCTCTACCATATGATGCAAGACATGAAATTCAAATATGATCTGCGAGATTTCAGGCTTAAGATCACGTTAGTTCAGAAACAATTACACAAATTCCATATCCCACATGAAAGTCCAAACCATTCAATTAAGGGGAATCTATGTGGGTCCAAGCCTACACATGCTAGGGTTGGATCAATAAAAATTATGAACCAAACGATACTCAAAGATAAGAAATAATTATCCACACATGCACAGTAATCAGTCCCTAATCCAAGGGACTCACTAATTTCAACTCAAGGAACCCTAGGATAAAAAGAATGGCAAATAAATTAAGGGTAATGCAATTTAGGGTTGGGGTTTATAAAAATAGGTATGAAAAGGGGAAAATAAGAGAAAACCTGAACCGGGAGACAATTCCCGCGAGTGAACAGCGGGCCAGGGCCAGGACCATGCGCACGTGTGCACTAGCATGGCTGCACGTGCGAGCAGGTCCCACACCCGGAAACCAATTCCTTGGCCGGACCATGCGCACGTGTGCACTAGCATGGCTGCATGTGTGAACAGGTCCCACGCCCGGAAGCCAATTCCTTGGCCCTAGTCGGCCAAGGGTGGGCTCCAAACCCCCAAAGTTTCAGGGCGATCCGAGCTACGGGCTGTGCACGGTGCTCCACCGAAGTTTCAGCCCTCCTGTAAGGCCGGATTCTATAAACTGGCTGTAGGGAGAAGATCTGCTGCAAAACTGATGGATTTGAGGCAAGGATGGCTGTAGAAGGTGAGATATATGGATGGAAGGGAGTAAGAGCAGATGAGGATAGATTTGGTATCGCACCACAGTAATTAGTCATTCGAAAAGGGAGGGCTTCGCACCCACTTGAATCTTTCCACAACTTAGAAACTCGGAGAGTAGAAAAAAAAACTTACAGGAATTTTTATTAAATTTCAATGAATCAAAAGAACTACAAGGGGTGCCTATTTATAGGAAAACCTTATACCCCAAAACTCGCGCCATGTACGCAACCTATTACTTGGCGATTAAGTAAACCAAAATAAAAACTAATCAAAGAAATCTAAAGCGTTCATGATATTCTAAATAACATAAATAATCAAAACCTAAAATATGAAATCAATCCGACTAGTGGGCACCGATTATAAGATCCCATGATGGGCTTTACTTGATTATCGGGCCCACTCTAATGAACCAAAACTCCATTTTGTAACTAGGAGGCTCTCCCTGGACGTCGTCATCGAGCCAGATCGACAGTGGGGCCATCCCTCTCCTTCCGTACGTGCGTAGGGGGCGACGTGCGTGCACGTGTGCGCGTGATGTCCCCATCACCATACACGTGGCAGGGGAACATGTGAACACGGATTCTCCTGACTGTGGGCCCCATTATTGGGTGTCCCATGCTTCAAAATGATACTGACCTGCAGATTCTTGCCGTCACTTATTTGTACTTTAACCAAGGAAAGTCAGCTTCTTGAACATAAGTGCTTGTATGGACAGTATGTGCACAGTGTCCAATCCGGACCTCCCATTATTCTTTACCCATGCATGGGCCGTGGGCGTCATGTATGGACCATCCAATATGAGCGTTGTGGATTAGGACGTTATATATGTACTATGCATAGAGGCTACAATTGATCCATTGAACATTACTTGATCTCAAACCTTGCTATAAACATGTGTACCACTGCATTTTGATTAAATTGTTTAAATAGATATTTGCCACTATTAAAGTTGAACCACAAAAAATTTTTAAAAAATAAAATAAAATTTGTTGTTTGCGTATCAAGATTTAAATTGAGATTAATTCATGCCAAATGGTCACTCGGACCTAAGTAACCTATCCGAGTCTAAGGCATTGGATAAAACCCAGGCTTCATGTCCGTTTATATTCTAAAGGTTCCATAGTGTGATAAAGTGGCTAGATAGATTAAATTGTAGTGACCATAGATGACCCAGTTGCCCTAGATAGATTAAAGTGGAGTGATCATAGATGATCCAGTTACCGTCTCCTTGTTTAAGGACATTGAGTATATCCATTAGAGGAAATGGATTTGTGGTATACTAGTTTCTAAGGATTAGAGGGTAGAATTAGTTGCATGTTCCACCAAAGTGGCAATAACCAATGATGCCCATCATTTATTGGATTCAAAGAGCATGTCATACTTGTTATACATTAAGGATATAAAAAAATGGGGCGTTTGTCTTCAAATGGGCAGCGTTCGACCCAAAGGAGTTCACTATTCAATGGAAGTCAAACGATATGGAGTAGATGATGTTAACGATATAAGATAAAAGGGTCAATCTTGCCACAAAAGTGTTGGGCCATTCGGGCTTATGTTGTTGGCATTCAACTAGGTTGTGAGAATCATTCGTGTGTTGTTATCTCTGCCCAAAGGAATTGATCTTAATGATGCACTAGTTTTCACACCATGTTTGATGTTTAGGCCCGTCATCTTGAATGATCTACTTGACCACTCCGTCAATTAGATGAAGGGTTAGCATGATAAAGTCTTCACTCATGTTGTTAATGCAATTATTTTCTAATATGAGCTTCTGCAACTTTGTGCCATGGTTATTAACGTTGTTTCAATTAATTCCCAAATCAATAACATTCCTCCTCTCATCGGTTTTAACTTCCAAGAGCATAAAGAGATCCTCGAGATCACACTATGTTGCATAGACCTAGACTTAGCTTTGAGAGAGGAACAACCTGTTAAACCCACCGAATCAAGTTCAATAGTCGAGGTGGCCAAGTCTGAGAAGTAGGAGTGATCGATTAGGTTAAGTTTTATGATTATAAGGCATTCCATATCGAAGTCTATTCGTGAAGGTATACCTGGGAAATAAAATATGAAAGAATTCCTAATCGAAATTAGAAAAAGATTCACCGAATCTAATAAGGCAGAGACACATCTTAGCGAACTCATCTCCTTAAAGTACAACAACAATGGGAATATAAGGGAACGTATCATGAAGATGTCCCACCTCACCTCTAAACTAAGGGCGCTCAACTTGGACAGTTGAAAATACGGTGGTCTATCTCGTACTAATTACTCTTCCACTTCGCTTTAGCACATTCAATGTCAATTACAAAGCACAAAAGGAAAAGCGGACCTTGACCGAGCTGATTACACAATGTGTGCAGGAAGATGAAAGACTTAAGCAAGATCGACCTAAGAGTGCTCACACTGCATACTCGTGCAAATAACTCTAAGAAAGGAAGAAACATTCTGTGGACACGGTAAGTAAAAGGTAACAAAAGACGTTTTGCAAGCAAAGGATAAAAGAAAGATGGATGAAACCTGCTACTTCTGAAACTAGAATGATTATTTCAAGAAGTTGTGCTACGGATATAAGGTTTGGTTAGCATAACAGAAAAATAAATGTAAAGCTCTTACCTGTTTAAGATTAAGCTTAATTGAAACACATGAGCATTCATGATAGATCAATTCAGGGGCCACTACTCATATTTCAAATTCTATGTGAAGGTTTCTAAAGAGCCGGAGACCCAGTGATGCGGAGTGCTACGTCATCATAGGGAATGAAACTAAACAGTAGATCGATGCAGAAAATCTTCATAGGATAAAATTAGAGTCCATTTTTCCATTGGGACCTTATCAACACCTTTATTTCTCTTCTAAGACTATGATTTTTTATGATGATAATCATAGATTTCTTTTAGAAGTAAAAAGATAGTGTAAATCTTTGGTTCAAATGTTATTGGTGTTGACTCGCTAATACATAACCTAAATTAATTAAGCCTTGATGCTTACCATTTTATGCACATGGTGAATGTGGATGTGAAGAATGGCATACGAACACTACACACGAGTATAGAAGTTAGGTGCCAATAAGGATTTTAGCTTTTTAGAGGTGATGTACAGATATTTATTGCCAGATAAAAGCATAACATCACTTTTACAGATGATTATTCCCACTATGACACTCATCCTTTATCTATGAAAGGGCACACATGTATTCATTCAATAGCATACCACTCAATAATCTATATCTAGCATGCAAAATATTAATAATAATAATAATAACAACAACAACAACAATAATAATAATAATAATGAAGTTGAAAGACAAAAGAAGGTTCTTAAGTGCATGGGACATCTATAGTAAAACCCAGAATCATCTGTGACAATTTCATCGACTATCTTAAGGGATTAAGGGATTCAGATTCTACTACCGTTCATAGAATATAAGGATGGTCGAAACAAGGAATGCGAAAACTCTGAAGGAAAGAAAAAACCATAATAACACAACCTAGAAACTCGTTTGAGGGGCAAAACATAACTTTCTCCATGCTAGCCACAAGGAAGATTTGCCCATTCCTCAATTAGCCAATGTGGGAATAATGGAAGGTCAACCAGAGGTTCCTCAAAACAATCCCATCCAAAAAAGAAACGACCAAAAGGATACCGTTAATGGACATATGGTATAACCATGGCTTCCTAACCCAAGGGTCTAAACATTAGGCGTGCAAAGAAGTCTTATAGTCACATCAATGGTACTTAAGGTTTCATGAGGTAATTTCTTCATTCAGTTCTAAAGGAAACACCACTTATAAGTGTATACAGGCCCATGAGAGTTTCTTGGTGTTGTATGTTAATGACAATTCAGGTCTGCACTCGACTTAATAGAGCATCTACAATAGGAATGCTCGGGAGATATATGATGAATCCAATATTGATCCACAAAGGAGCTACGATCTTTACAAAGAATTAAAGAGTTTATGCTCACCCTCACAGGCCAATCGGTTTCAGATTTTGACTAATGTTGAATGCCTTATCAGCACCAAGTCCACATCAGGTTTTGTTTTCATGCCGAATGCCTTACGGTTGTATCCATCATTAAAGCAGAGGTTATTGCCTACAGCAAAGCCAGGTGTTAGGCGTGTCACGATACAATGTTCTTCTTAGATAACAACTACCTTGTTGTAAAATAAATTATTCAAAATCGCTAGGTATCTATAAATCTCTATACATCTACTAATCTTGGCATTACCTCCTTGTAGGATATTGCATTAGCGGGAGATTATACAGACAACATAATAATTATGTACACATTCCACTTTACTCAAGTTCAGTTGATGATTCTGGTGTTATAGCATTATACCTTCTGTTCATTACTTTCATTCATTGTTCATGCATAAATTGATGAACAAAATGGTTTAGCTTTTATTTAAAGCATAAAACATCTCTTGGTAGAGATGGTAGGACCGCTTGAAAATTACCATACATGACTACAATTGGCTTGTAATTTCCATACCACAAGTCCGAACGACAAGATCGATGTCCATAAGAGTGCTCATATATGTGACTTGGCCTAAAGGCTTAAGTGTTTGTATTAATTGGCATATAATTTTAAACGGTCCTATTCACCCCCTTCTAGGACTTGGCCATAATTCTAAGCTTCAAAAGCCTCCTCATCATGGTATTGTATTAGATAACCACGCAATTTCACACTATCCCATGCAGGAGCATCCTCTTACTGGATAATTCCTCTTTTTTCCAAAAATAAAAACATTAGCAATACAGAACATCTTCCTAGCAGTGACCGATATTCCAATTATCCTAAGCATATTTACATGGAACCATAAACATATCCAGGGTTTTCCAATTAAAAGAATAAAAAAGAAGGCAGAAACAATGCCGAATGATAAAAACAAAACAGGTTATGCTTCCAAGCAATCATGAAATCATGGGTTGGAAAATCATACCAGCCAAAGAAATGCTAAGCTGCTTCACACAACTTGCAGCACACGTGTGTGAGATCTGATCCAAGTGTTAGATGGGGCTGACCACGGACAATACCCTGTCCAATATATTAGGATAAACCACTCATCAGATGGCCACAATTGTAAGAGGAAAATGGACGGCTTGATTCATTCAATAGAAAGATAATCACCATCTGTCTATCTTCAGCATACACGGGAACTCAGGTCATGGACGTCCCTGTCTGGCTTCCTGTCAATCTACAGCCCCACCTGGTAGGTGAGCGATGTGACCTTATCAACGGATTGGATGGCGAATAAGCATTACGGTGGGCCCTAGGAATTTTTCAATGGTGAGCGTTCAATGACCACTGTTTCCTATGGAGTGGTCCGCTTGAGATTTGGATCTACTTCATTTTTTGAACCATGCCCTAAAATGAGCTGGAAAAACTGATGGACGGCATAGATATACAACACAGAGATCAAGGTGGGCCCCACGGTTAGGCCCTCACCTACTAAGCCGTTCCTAGGGCCTCACCGAATCCACTCCCATCTGGTAGATAGTCAGGATATCTCACACGTGCATCACGCTAGCACGTGTACTCTTGAATCTCTCCCCACGCGGGATTGCCGCATTTCTCGACTCATCGACAAAAGAATAAAAATGAACATAGCCAACATCGCCCAAAACCGCGCACGTTAGCATCAGGAAACACAGATTGTGCTTCTTTACGCGGGGGGGCGCACTACCCAAGCCGCGTTTCTTTCCGCTGCAAGATTCGCCACTAGGAACAAAAGAATTCCACGTGACCGAAGAAAAAGACCAAAAGATTCCACGCGAGTTTTTTGTTCCAGATTATCCTTCCGTAAACGATTTTTTTTAAAAAAAGGGGGGTATTCGCCCCTTCTGCCCCACCTAGTGATGATCCTGACCGCTCATCCCGAACTTCCCAAGATAAACGGTTTATAATTCATCTTCCTGCAGACGCCCAGGATCTCTAATTGGTGAGGTTTCGCCACGTGGCAATGCGGGCACGGGGTAGGTGAACGGGGATTCCCTGCGAAAGGCTTTCGCAGGAGGTTCCTGCGCTGGGAACTTAGGTTGGGCCTACCGTGATGTTTGTGAGAAATCCACTCCATTCATCTGTTTTGTGAGTTCATTCTAGATTACAAAAATAAATATGAACCGTATCCGATACTCAGGTGGGCCAAAAATGTGACTATTGAACGTCAACAGTTGAAATATTTGTGTGGCCGCAGAAGCTTTGAATCAGGATAATATTTTTGTTTTCATTTCATCTCAGTATGAATGACGTTACAAACGGTATAGATGACATATAAACATCACTGTCTATGCCAGAAACGTTTCAACGGCAGAAATTTACCGTATACATTTTCCTTTATTGCGGCCCACTTGAGTCCTGAACCCTTCTCAATTTTTCTTTCAAGTCTTAAAATGATCTCAAAAAACGGATGGACGGAATGGATTTCTCACAAATATCACGGTAGGCCCCACCTAAGTTTTCAGCGCAGGAAGTTCCTGCGAAAGCCTTTCTCAGTAAATCCGCGTCCGGGGTAGAAGAGATTTTTGCTATTTGTAGTTCTCGCGAGGAGGAAACGGAATGGCTACTCCCCTGCCACCAGCCAATGGCTGGTGGTTGGTGCTCCATGGCCCCACCATGATGTATGTGCTTCATCCATGCCGTCCATCTGTTTTTATAGATCATTTTATGATATGATACAAAAAATTAGGTATATCCCAATCTCAAGTGGACCACACTACAGGAATCAGTGTTGAATGAACGTTGACCATTAAAAACTTTTTGGAGGGCATAAAAGTTTTGGAATTTTTTTCCCTTCATGTGGGTTTGTATGACCTAATCAACAGATTGGATGTCAAATAAACAGTGCCAGTGGGCCTTAAGAGGATTTTAACGGTGGATATCCAATCACTATTGTTTTCCTGTGGTGTGGTCCACCTGAGATTTATATCACTCTCAATTTTGGAATCAAGCCTAAAATGATCTGGAAAAATGGATGAACGGAATGGATGAAACACATACATCATGGTGGGGCTCACAGAGCACAGGGGGAGTGGCCAATCCGTTTCCCCGCGAGAAGGGGAAATGGGTTAGTGGTTGAATTTGGACCGTCTATCTGATGGACCCCAATAAGTGGTCGGATTTGCAAAACTGCACCAACGGTCCCAGCCGTCCGATTAATAAACTCTATTCCCATTATACAATGCTCATCCAGAACCAGCGGCGTTTTCTGTTCGAGCAAGCGTTTCATTATAAAGACGGAGCTGGCCTCCAGTGACCCAGACCGTTCATCTAGTGGACCCTTACGGGTATGGACAATGTAGAATAATCCCAGCCATCGATTGCTAGACTTTTCCCATTGCATGTGAACCGTTGGATGTGTTACTTTCAATCGTCCATGGCTTGAAGCATCGCCATCAGAGGAGCCCAGTAAATGGATGGTCTGGATTACATGCAAAGATATCATTGCGTTGTTGTTGTTTTTCCATTCAATTCCACGAAAAGAGAGATAAATCGCACCTGAAACCGCCAGTCGAACGCCCAAACCACTTCCGAACAGGAGTAAAACCAGAACGGGCGGTTTTGAGCAAAAATGAAACCCCCTTCCAAAGGAACAGCGGTTTTCGGGGACGCAAGAAGCAATTTCGCGCAGAAGCGAGGAGAGGGCAGCGATGCCGAGAAACCTGGGGAAAGAAAAAGGCGCGACTGTAGAGTCGCAATTAGATCTGACGGTTGTTATCGCTACCTACTTTCCAGTGTCGAATTTGGACCGTCCGATCAGGTCAGATTACTTTAAAGGCCATAATCTTTTCAGTTATAGGTTTTTTAGGGTTCAGTACTCCTACCACATTACCGTACGGTAGACGGTTTCCTCCATCCGATTGCATCCTGGGATTGATCTAAATCGTTCATATTCTGAGTACTACCATAATAATCAGGCTTCATTGATAAGATGACCTTCGAAAATTTGAATCTTCATCCGCAATCATACATTTAACAAATGTTTCTTAAGATGGCCCAGTATCATAGAATATAGAAGATAAACGGTTCAGATCATCATTTAAGATGCACTAGCGTAAACCTGGGTTACAAGAATCCCCAGTAATCCTAAGCTATGTTATTTCCAATATGCGGCTTTGCGCCCAAGCCGGTCGCGACTCGGCTGGGACCCGAACCAGCAATTTGGGCGGGACTCTCACCGTGGGTACCACCTTGATGTATGCATTGTATATCTAAGCCATATCACATGTTTTTCCAACTCATTTTATGGCATGAGGCCAAAATTGTATATCTAAGTTGTTCATATGTTTTTCCAACTCATTTTCGGGCATGGCTCTCACCATGGGACCCACCTTGATGTATGCATTATACTATAATATTTATTTGCCATCCAAAGCATTTTGGTGGCATGGCATCTGATTTATCACTTAACACACACTCACACACAATGGATACTCGAACTCATGAGTATACCATTGACACGTGAGTAAGGATCCACCTATAATTGTATCCAATTGGTATAGTACACTCAGGGAGTATAAATGCACATCACACCACTCTTGTCACACCTCAAACTCGGAAACCAGGCTCACAGAATTCCAGATCTCCGAATCCGGCGCTGACAGCCTCCGTAGTGCCCCATTCTCAACTTCCGGCACTCATACGTCAGATTCCGATCCTAGAATCCTACAAGGAGGATTTTGACTATGATTTTTTTATTTTTTATTTTGTAATGGAACATAACCACAAGCATAACCAAGTCACAAAACAAACATCATCACATATCCACTATATCAAAAACTTTGAGTACAATGCAGAAAGGGAAATATAAATATAGGTATCAGAACTCCAAAAGCTCGGTTATACACTCATGCCTCAGTGTTGTTGCGATCTAATGTCACCTGCACTCAACAATCATGCATAAGCTTACGAAAATCTTAGAGAGTGGTGTAAGTATGTGCGCAAGGTAAGTGTCAAGTATACAATATCAGAGAAATGCGGAAATATACTTGCAAGTTCATGAATACTATCAGCCGTACCAAGACTATATGATGCAAGGCATGAATGCTATTAGTCATACCAAGGTCATGCGATGCGAGACATGAATGTTGTCGGCCATACCAAGACCATGCAATGCGAGGCCTACGTAACCAAATGTCATATGCGAGATGCAACGCAAGTACGCTAGTCCTCATATGAATCCACATAATAATACAACTCATCTCTGGAATATCACCGGGGTCTAGTACACTCCACACTGATTGCCGCCTACCTAGCCGCATAGCCTAGCGAGTGGAAGAGACCACACTATCTGCCTAACCAGTAGTCTGCCAATACCTACCGACTCGTCGATAGCGGACTCATTTGCGAGCTGGGCAAACTCAGCCTAGCTTACAACCCCCTCACTCGAGCAGATAAGGTCACACCCTCTTCCAACCAACCACGACACAGT
This sequence comes from Magnolia changhungtana, assembly GCA_030180095.1. Taxonomy (NCBI): domain Eukaryota; kingdom Viridiplantae; phylum Streptophyta; class Magnoliopsida; order Magnoliales; family Magnoliaceae; genus Magnolia; species Magnolia changhungtana. The sequence continues at coordinate 12,236,030 of JASAUF010000662.1, forward strand.
GAGAGACGTGACCTACTGGTATTCGACACTCATGCGCTCATGTATCTACTCGGTCTAGAAGTTGGAGTATCTCCTGGTACCAAAAAGGTTCTGGAACTTTCACTCAAGGACATCCTACGTGCCCACAGTGATAAAGCTAATATTTTCGGTATCCAATTCGACCATCCACGATGTGCCTATGGAGGCCACTCCCCTAATGTTTCTAGGGCGTACAGTGATCATGTCACACAAATGCGAGATGCATAAGTCATACCATCCAGTCATGCATCAGTCCTGCACGTACCGCGCGATCATGGCGAGCAATCCGTCTCATAAGGAGTCCAATAAATGTCTCAGCCCAACGGCATATGGTATAATCAAACACTCCTCATATCAAGCATGCATATGATGCGTACGGGCATGAATCATAGAGTTATACTAAGCATGTTATATGGTGATGAACTATCTTCATAACGAAGATGGGCCTAGACGACTTACACATAACAAGTATGGGCCTAACAATGGGCCCTAGGGAGAGTTACAACGCGGACATTTTACCATCATGCTCTTACAATGTGGATGCCAAACCATCATTTCTCCCAAGGCACGACCCGCCATAAATATCATTACATATATCATGGTGAAATCACACATTGCAATGAACCTCATATACATAACATTCGGCCCCACACAAAGGCCTCACATACGTCTCGTTAGGCCTCACTTATGGTCCTTATATACATCACATTGGGCCTCAACCCATGAGCCTCAAATACATCATAATGCGCCTCATATACATCAACTACGCCACATCACATGGGCCACACCAATGGGCCTCATATGCATCAAGTGGGTCGCATCGATGGACCGTACTAATGGGCCTCATATACATTAAGTGGGCCGCATCAATGGACCACACCAATGGGCCTCATATACATCAAGTGGACCACATCACACAGGCCGCATCAATGGGCCTCAGATACATCAAGTGGGCTGCATCAATGTCCGTACCAATGGGCCTCATATACATCAAGTGGGTCGCACCAATCTACACCATTCATCTATTTTTAGAGATCATTCTAGAGCATTTCCAAAAGAATGAATCATAATGAAAGATCATCTGAACCATACCACAAATAGCAGTGGTGTCACGCCCCAAACTCGGAAACCGGGCTCACAAAATTCCCGATCGCCAAATTCGGCGCCGACAGCCTCCGTAGTACCCCATTCTCGGCTCCCAGCGCCCATACGCCAAATTCCGATCATGGCATCCTACAAGGAGGATTTTCAATATGAAATTTTTTTTGTAATGGAGCATAACCACAAGCATAACCAAATTACAAAACAACAACACCACATATCCACTATATCAAAAACTTTAAGTACAATACAGAAAGGGAAATACAATATGAAGATATCAAAGAAAACTCCAAAAGCTCCAGAAGACTGTTGCATGCTTCGAGCTCAACGCTACTGTAACCTAACGCCACCTGCACGCATCTATCGTGCATAAGCTTACAAAAGCATAGAGGGTGGTGAAAGTGTGTGTAAGGCGAGTGTCATGTGTACAATATCAGAGTAATGCGGAAATATGCGGTAAGTCCATGAATGCTATCAGCTATACCAAAGCTATGTAATGCAAGGCATGAATGTTATCGGTCATACCAAGACCATGCGAGGCCTATGTAACCAAATGTCATATGCGAGATGCAAAGCAAGCGTGCCAGTACTCATCAGGTACACGTATCAGTACAGTTCCTCTCTGAATATCACCGGGGTCTAATACACCTCACACTTACTGCCTCCTCCATAGCTGCACAGTCAGGCAAGTGGAAGAGACCACACTATCCACCTGACCAGTAGTCTGTCAATACCTACCCGGCTCGTCGATAGCGGACACATTTGTGAGCTGGTCAAACTCAGCCTAGCTTATAGCCCCCTCACTTAGGCGGATAAGGCCACACCCCCTTCTAATCGACCACGACACAGTGGGAGACGCGGCCTACTGGTATTCGGCACTCTGGCGCTCATGTTTCCACTCGGTCTAGACGTTGGAGCATCCCCTGGTACCAAAAAGGTTCTGGGACTTTCACCCAAGGACATCCTAAGTGCCCACAGTGCTAGAACCAAGTATTTCCGGTATCCGATACAGCTATCCACGATGTGCCTGTGGAGCCACGACCCTGATGTCGCTAGAGCATGCAGTGATTAAGTCACACATATACAAGATGCATGAGTCACACCGTACAATCATGCAACAATCTCACACGTACCACGTGATCATGTGGGGCACTCTGTCTCATAAGGAGTCCCATAAATGTCTCAGCCCAATGGCTTATGCTATGATCAAACATTCCTCATATCAAGCATACAAATGATGTGTATGGGTATGAATCATGGAGCTATACTAAGCATGTTATAAAGTGGTGAACTATCAACAAGTATGAGCCTACTAATGGGTCTTAGGGAGAGTTATAATGCGGACATTTAACCAACATTTTCTCACAATGTGGATATCAAACTAACATTGCTCCCAAGGCATGACCTATCATCAAACATTATTACACATACTATGGAGGAATCACTCATTACAATGGACCCTAAGGACATCCTGTTGGGCCTCGACCCATGGGCCTTAGATACATCAAATGGGCCGCATCATATGGGCCTTTTATAAATCAAGTGGGCCGCATCAAAGGAGCCTTATGTACATTGCAATGGGCCATATCCCATGGGCCTTTGAATACATCACAATGGGCCTTATAACGTGGTTCTCATATATGTCAAGGTGGCCCCAACAACGGGCCTCATACACATGATGGTGGGCCTCAATAACGACCACAAATACACGTCAAGGTGGGCCTCAATAACGGCCACAATTACACATCAAGGTGGGCCTCAGTAACGGCCACAAATACATCGAATGGGCCCCATATCATGGGCCTTACTTAAGTGGTAATAATGACTTCCACCATTGAAATCCCAAGGCCCACGATAGTATTTATTTCCCATCCAATCTGATCATAAGGTCACAATGACCTGAAAGGGAAAAGCAAATATCATACCGGTCCAAAATGGGTGGCCCAAGGATTTTAATGGTGGATAATCAAATCCACTACTTTCTATAAGGTGGCCCACCTAATCCTAGATCTGTCTCATTTTGGACTCAAGCTCCAAAATTATCTTTCAAAATGGTTGGGTGGGTTGGAGCAACACAGGCATCATGGTGGGGCCCATAGTGGCCCACCATCTGGTATATAATACACACACACACACACACACACACACACACACACACACACACACTCACACGCATGCACACACACGTGCACACTCACACACACATGCATACACATGTGCACACTCACACACGCATGCCCCACCGTCCCGTGGACGGTGGGGTTAAAACAGACACATCACAGTGGGTACCACCGTCTAGGCGGATGGTGGTAATAAGACATACATCATTGCGGGCTCCATGTGGGGTCCACCATTATGTTTATATGCCATCCGACTCGTTAATAAGGTCACACGGACCTAGATGAAAGGGAACAACAAATTTCAGCTTGATCTGAAACTTCCGTGGACCTAAAAAGGATTTCAATGGTAGACTGTTCAATTCACACTGTTTCCTGTGATGTGGGCCGTCTGAGAGTTGGATTTGCCTGATTTTTGGAGGGGGCCCACGTCAGGCAGTGGCCCACCTAATGAACGGTTTGGATGGTAACAAAAACATCATGGTGGGGCCCACTGCTGGAGCCGTGGGGCCTGCTTGTTCACGCCAGGACGCCCAGCCGTCCTCTCTGTCAGAGACAGCAGCAGCACGCTGTTGTGTGTTGTTTTATTACTATTTAAAAAAAAAAACCCTTTTCTAAGGTTTTTCATACGTGGGGGCCACTTCAGCCGAATCCACCTCGGCCTTTGGTTTCCATGGCCCAAAACAAATCCATCAAGTCTAATATTGGGCATTTTTCAGTATGTAGAAGAACTTTAGGTGCATTTAAATGGTAAAGATCACTGTTTTCAAGGGTATGGCCCGCCCAAAAGTCGGATTGACTTCCCATTTCGGCTCAACGCCTAAAATGGGCTTGGGAACGGAATAGACGGTGTGGATTGAACACATATATTAAGATGGGGCCTATTCAAGTGGGTCACCCCATGAGCTTGGAAACCAAGCTAATATTGGTGTTTTCCATACACGTCCAGCGTCCCTGGACGCTGGACGGTTTGGCATATACATACTCAAGGTGGGCCCTTCTCAAGTGGGCCACCAAATGATGGATGGTGTGGAACATACACACCTATAGCATGGGCCCCACCTACAAATGGATTGGATCTAATACATGCTTCATGGTGGGGTCCATCCGAGTGGGCCACATTGAAAAGGCCTAGCTATATGTCCTAGAGGGGGGGTGAATCGGACTATGCCAAATAAAACTTATAACAGCGGAATTAAAAAGAATATGATAGCCAAAATAAATCACAATGCAGGAAGTAAAACAACCTCAAAATTTAGATCTTGAGAGGTTGATACAAATGTTGTTCTAAGAACAACCTTACACCAAAAATCAGAGTTTATGGTAGGACAACCTTATTTCTAGAAACATCTTTGTATCAAATCTCAAACCAAAGAGGAATACAGAAATAAACACAAACAGAACTGAAATAAATTGTAATCACAAATGCATTTTTCTAGGGACAGCCATACACCATAAAAATGGCAGGGCAACCTTGCTGGAACAACTTTAAATGAAATTGAATTTCAAGCTGATAAAGGAATAGTAGAAAATAAATTCTGAACTATTACAAAATTCCCACAATGCTTGAATTAAATGATTACAACATTCACCACCATATATACATCCCATAAATAAATAATTAAAGATTAGAAATATAAATCATTCAACCACAACACAAGGGATTATAGTGGTTCGCCTCTGTGTTCACCAACTGTTAAACAACAGCCACACAGAATGCTACTCCACTCCTAATATCCTCACACAGGGGATATTAGAGTTCACTAACAAAATAGGTTTTCACAAGTTCACCCAAAACCTTTACAATTGTGTCTTTGTCTATGGGCTTACACAATTAAAAAAACCCCACTTCTGAGTTTTCCTGGCTCTCCTTAGATAACCAATACAACAAGATTTTTCTAGCAAATCTTAAAAGAAACCAAAACAGAAAGGAATTTATAATTAAATGTAAAATACCTGATTATCTCCTTCGTTGTAGCAACCCGGTAGAACCAAGTCAGAGTAAATGATTGAATATCCAAGTTCAATATCCAGTACTCAATTACAATGGTTCTAGTTCTAATAGATTATAAATTAAACCAAATAGGGCTTGCCTTAATTGATTTTGATTCCAAAGAAAGGGAATAACAATTCCTCTTATCAAATTAGATTGGAATAGCAGAAACAAAATTAATTAAATAAAGCTAAAGAAAAAGAATATTAAATAAGCACACTTAGCTTAGATGGAGCACAAAATTATCTCTTAGAAGTTTGACGAAGATTGGCTTGAATAGATTAATTAATTTCTTGAATTCTTATAAGATTCGTGCTCTATTTATAGGTGAGCAGATCGCGTCTTCGACTGGTCTAGGGAGCTCTTCGACTAGTCGAAGAAATAACAGATTTGAAAAAAATCGGGCGCGATAAGCTTTAACCGTTCTACAACTGGTCGAAGGTCTCCTTCGACTGGTCGTAGGTCACCTTCGACTGGTCGAAGACCCTGTATTTAATCACTGGACTTTGAGTCGAAGATTTTCGACTGGTTGAAGATGCAGTCGATACTGTTCCTTCGACTGGTCGAACAGTTTCCTGGACTAGTCGAAGGATAACAGAAAATATCTGAATTTTGTAACAACCTTACGACTGATCGAGGAATTTCTTAGACTGGTCGAAGCTAAGCTAAGACTAGTCGAAGAAAGCCTACGACAAGTCCTAGAACTGTCTAAACTCATGTAACTTAAACATATGACTTATGTATCCAAAATGGCCTACTTCTAAGGTCAACCTAAGGTCAATCAAACCCCAATCGTGAAGTAAGGACATTAAAACATTAGGAACAAGTGACCTTGAAGTTTAAGCCTTGAAGTCTTGATGGAGTTCAATCTTGAAATCTTGATGTAGCTCAACCTTAAAAGTGTCTTGAGTTCTTTACGAACTGCCTTGTACTCTTCTTGAAGTCTTGCATTCTTGAATCATGTCTTGTGAGCAATACTTGCAGTCAAGGTTGATCTTTGTACTTGTGAGCTTTGCTTGTTGTGAGCTTTACTTGTTCATGAATGTTGATCTTTGAGAGAGCTTCACTTATGCAAGTTATATAACAGTGATTTTGGCACCACAAATTTGACAACCGACAGGGATATAAATTATAGCACTTATACACATGGCCATATAATCATATGAAAGGAAAAAAAAATTAAAAGAGAGAGAAAAGGAGAAAAGGACGGGACACACGTGTGATGGAGGGACCCTGACACTATGGGCCCTCCCTTGCATCCAATCATACATAAAAAAAAATAATCAAAGTAGGCCATCGGCCACATCTTAGGGTCCCAAGTGAGATCCATACCATTGATCGGTAGGCCTCACTTGGTCCATCATAAACATAGAAAACTACCCTATCAAAGCACCCACCAGTTGATCTCTTTGATCCGTTAGAACACCACCCTCTTTGTGCTTCACTTTGATGGTGGAGATGAGAAGTGGATGGCTAGGAAGATGGGTTTGGAATGGAAAAGGTGGGCCTCAAACATGCATTTTTTTCTCTCATGGAAGGCTTGTACGTGGGTGTAACACCCCGAAAAATCAGGGGTTGTGCATATGCTCGACCCCCGAGTCTCCGAGTGTCACTTATCATCAATTTTATAGTTTTATGACTTATCAAGTTTAAATGTGCAGCATGGAATTAATTGAAACATGAGGCACATTCACAACTAATCTACTGAACTGAAAGAAAACAATATATATAGGTTCAAAAGAATATAAAAGGGCCGCACAAGGCAAAGCCCAACAAAATCGTAAAAAAAATCATATGCCCATAAGAATGGTACGCTGAGCCCACGACTCAACGCTCTAGAATCCAGCCTCCTAAGCTGATGGAGAACCGCCCATCAACTGGAAGTAGGACAGCTCGTCGTCCTCCTCGAGAGTAGCATCGCCATGCTCCACTTGCTCTGCATCCCCTGCATCTATGAGAGAGTCTGGTTGGTGTTTTAAAACACCATCCTAGAGTGGGAGTGAGTGATCAACTTAGTGTGAACTATTAGTCTCAAGTTATCACAAACATCAGTTATATTACGGATTTAATGAAAAGTAATCATTCACAATCACTAAACTAATCTTATTAATGTGCATGCATGATAAATGAAATGATGCATGCCCTCGCCACAACACTCCCTCGAGCGACTCCGTCTAACGATCGCGTATGTCAACACTCCCTCAGAGCGACTGATGTTTTATTTAAACCAACACGATTTAAATGATATTTAAACTCGCAAGTATACGAATCAGATGCAGATACGGTACGTATTACGAGATCGTTCCCACGAGGACTGGTTGTCACAATTCAAATCTATGATTCTCCTTAACTAATCCAATGAATAATGAACTAAACTACTAAGCACAATTTTAGGGAAAAAAACAATTAATAACAGGGAAGAAAATTCAATCAGAGAAAGAGCACTAGGACTTTCGAATCCACCCCTAAGTATCCTAACCTTTGTTTTGTCTGTTGATTCACCTTGATCTTGATTGATACCACTTATATAGAGAAAGCACAATCTGTGTCCTTAATCGGGCATACAGAATGTCTAATTCCTTTAAGCAATGCCATGAACAACATATCTCATGTCCTTGGTCGGGTACATGGAATGTACATTCATTAAAGCACCATGTTTCTTCCTCTATAGAAAACTTGTTCTTGATCAGACCCAAGCATCTATAATAAGCATCCAAACAACATCCATATATATACTTTGGTCAAGTTCATAGATGGAGAAGTATAGAATTTAAACCAATCAAGCCCACTTAGAGAAAGAAGCAAATTAATTAATATTCAAAGTAAATCAACCAATACAAGAGCTAATCAAATTAGGGGCTTCATCTCAGCCCTAGCTGAGAGATTAGTGGCCCATAGAATCCATAAAAAATATTAAACAAAATTCATAAAAACAAAACACCAAACCAATCGATCTCTCTCTCTTCTTCCTTCTCTTTCTTCTCTTTCTTCTCTCCATGGCTCTGGATTTCGAATTCCCTGGTTCTCAATGAATTTCCCACGTCCAAAACTCCCCTTTTATAGCTGTTGGATGGCTGGGGTCGGTGGCAGAGTCGTAGACGGACTCGGAGTACAAATTTTCGCAGCCGTGATCGGTGGGCCCCACAGAGGTGTTGTAACATCCCGGATTTTCACTGTTTTGGATTTCAAAAAATCCTTGAAATTTATTTATTTATTTTTATTTAACTTATAATATCACTTAATGACCATTAGCACTCAATGTTAGTTCATAATGGGGTGGACCAGTCTAGTTATGATGGGACCAGTATGGGCCGTCAAGCCGGATAGTCCGTTTACACCTAGCATCAGCCCGTGTGGGCCACCTAGTGACCGAGGAGGTTCGAAAAAATCTAAAACTTTAGAAAATCATAGATCTTACTGGGCTTGTAGTCTATCGCAGACTGCGGACTCAGTGGACACCCAGAAGTACCATCTGGCACTGACAAAAGAAACTGAGACTCCGGGCCTTCCAGCAGTCGGATTTCTTCCAAATTTATGGTGAAGGTTTAATGTATTTTTCAACGCCTGCCCACCAAATCTGGGCCCCGATCGTGGCACGATGACCGTTGATCGCGAATCGGACCCGTACGACAAAATTCCGCATCCGTTCGTTCTCAAATTTTGTAAGGCCCCTCATCGGGCCATGGACCACTTATCCTATAAATTTCATGGCCAAAGGCCCATCAGAAATACTCCAGTCACCAAAATGGCCCCCACAGGACCACTTAAAGGTCAGAAACGCTTTCTCAGATCATATATCTGTTCATCCGTTTATCCTCAATTTTTGTATGGAACCTAATCGGGCCATAAGGCACCTACACGCCGAATTTGGTGGCCAGAGGGGTGTTAGGGCCACCCCAACACCAATAGGGAGTCCCATAAGTCTATTTTAGGAAATTTGGAAGCTTAGGGCCATTTGCACCAAATCTGGAATTATAAAAAAGGGCCTCATTTGGGCACCCCTCTCCCCATACGAATTTTTCCCTAGAAGAGAGAAAAGGGAGAAGACAAAGAGGAGAAAGGAGAAGAAAGAGAGAGGGAAGAAGACAAGGTGGACCCTAAATCAAGGTGAGGCCCAAGGGAATCAATCTCTCCTCTCCCTACACCTTCTTCAAGGGAAAACCCATTCGAAAATCGTCCTCTTCATCTCGTGGATCGTTTAGGTAAGATCCAACCCTCTTTTTCTTTGAAAACCCTTATAAGGAGGGGGGTTTTGCTTGTAAATCTAACATGTGAAGTTATTTTAGGGATTCCGGCCGATCTACCGCAAAGCCCTCTTTCTTAGGACGTTTTTCCCAAGCCTCCAATGATCCTAGGTGCGGACTATTGATCTTAGGTGGCCTAGCACCATTTATAGTATGGGTCTAATGATTTTGGTTGCTTGGTTGTGGTATTGAAAAATCTAGAGGAATCTAGGAATGGGTGTTTGTTGAAACTACATGGATTTACATACTTAACTCTTGTTGATGACTTCATGTTCTTGTTTGTGATTGTTTTCCACAATGTGTTACTTCATAGTGCATAGTAATCTTGACTCTTGTGTGTGGTTGATCCCTTGAAATGTTGGAAGTGCCTAGCTTCCTCTCTAACCCACGGCACACACATACACTTGTTTCTACTAATTTATCATGCTTGTTAGGTAAATAGACTTGTATGGTGGAATGTATGCAACATGATACTGGAATGTTGGTTGATAAGCTTGATGTTGGTATGCTATATCTCATCGCCAAACCCTTGGATTGTCGGGAACTCGAGGTTAGACGGTAGTCCCATTGGTTGGACTACCCTAAGACTAACTACGCAAGTCGGACGAGTGCGTATGAGCGGCAGCAGTTCGACTGCATGGGTCTAGTACCCGATGTCGTTCATCTCGTGCTCGCCTGACTCATGCGGTTTAGTCTACTTACTGACAAATCCTGTTTGTTAACCCTGTGTGCTCACATATGTATGGAACCTGAACCACCCTGCAACCATTGTAGCCCGTTGATAATCCACTTGTAACTGGTCCACAGCCTCGTGAGCCGGGCATGGTGGAATGGGACACTGTGTCCTAGCTGTCGGCTTATGCTGGGGTACCGCGCCTCCCCGTAGTGACCGCGAGCGATCCCTTCCTTTTGGCACTCCTCATGTGCTTGGAGTCAGGGATGAGGAACCCGACGGGATCACGGATCGCTGTGCCCTGGCCTCGCGCATTGAGGGGTCTCGGCACCGCAACTAGTTGAGGGCATTGATACGTGGGGTGAATCAGTTTCCCAAACCTGCTGGATGAACGGAATTAACTAATAACTTGACTAACATACCATTGCATCGTATTAGCTAGGGTGGCGACTCGGCAGTCGAGGTCGCTCTGAGGGAGTGTTGTCATATGCGATCGTAAGATAGAGTCGCTTGAGGGAGAGTTGTGGCGAGGGCATGCATCATTTCATTCATCATGCATGCACATTAATAAGATTAGTTTAGTGACTGTGAATGATTGTTTTTCATTAAATCCGTAATACAACTGATGTTTGTGATAACTTGAGACTAATATTTCATACTGAGTTGATCACTCACTCCCACTCTGGGACGGTGTTTTAAAACACCAACCAGATGCGCTCATAGATGCAGGTGATGCAGAATTCGTGGAGCTGGGCGATGCGGGCCTCGAGGAGGAGGACGAGCGGACTTAGCTCTACTCTTGTGGACATGATGTTGTTGTGATCTTGTTGAGTAACGCCTTTTGCGACCCGTTTATTTTTCTTTGGACCTGTATATATTGATCTCTTCATTTCAGTAGACTAGTTGTGGTTGTGTTTCATGCTCCAAGAAATTCCAGGCTACGCATTTAAACTGGATTAATCATAAAATTGTAAAATTGATGATAAGTGACACTCGGGGACTCGGGAGTCGAGTTTATGCATGACCCCCGATTTTCCGGGGCGTTACAGATGGTATCAGAGCAATAGTTTAGAATTCCTTGGGCCATGGGTCATGAACTCACCAACACGTCCGCTGACATTAGGGTAAGCACAGTAGAAACTTAGAATGGTAGGAACCCTCCAGAACCGGAACCGGCAATCTTAGATGGATGGTAAGACTTCCAAGAGATTAGTATTGGGGAGTGAGAGAGGGTAGTGGCGATAAGAAAGGAGTCCGAGAGACTTACAATAACTTGGCCCGATGGTAGGAACAAACCGAAATTGAGTGATTAGGCGTCATAACCATAGATCTAGACCAAATGGGCTAATGTCGGGCCAAACATGATAGTTCAAACCCATTCGGGGACAATTAAGTAGGGGCGAATGAAATTCTATCAGAAATAGAGAAAATGTAGAACCAAAACTGAGGGATTAGACAGTCAAAACTATAGTTTTAGGCTAAATTTGATAGTTCCAACCCATTCTGGGATAAAGACTTGAGGGTGAATGAAAATTCACCGGAAATAGTGAAACTGTAGAAAAAATTAAGTTTTGACCTCTAACTGGGGAAAATATCGTGATACCAGTAGCCCCATTGCGTAGATCAACTCGTTCTACCCCAAAATCATATATGGCACTTCCCGGGGAGCTTTTCCGACGCCCGGGAATGCCGAAAAACCTCCGAGCTAAAAATCGAGGGGGTCACCCCGCCGCCCGCGGGCTCACCCCGCCGCCCGCGTGGCTGCCCCGCCGACCCGCGTGGTCGCCCCGCCAGTGGTCCAGAGGGCCGCGTGGCCCCCGCCGCCGGCGTTTCCACCCCGCCGAAATTTCTGCAATTTTAGGTCAACTTCAAAAATCCATATCTCCTTCGTTACAACTCCAATTTAGGTGATTCAAAAGCCAGATTAAAGATGAATGAGTCTAATTTTATATAAAAATAAGAAAAAAATAAAATAAAAATTATAATATAACTAAAATTAAGCTGTCCTGTCAACTGTCCAAAATTTTTTTTGATTTCGGACAGCTGTTGCTCCTAGAATTTTAATAATTTATTTACAACTCCAAATGAGATGAAATTTTGTGAGATGTCTTTAAACTTAATGATAAAATATTATAAAAATTTTAAAATTAATTTAGTTACTGAAAGTACAAGAAACCTTACAAGAAATAGAGCCCCTTTGCCACTACTCCCACTCCATCATCTTCACTCTCCCATACTCAAACCCATCTTTTCAAAATTCATCTTCTCCTCCTACAAACTCCCCATCTCTTCTTCCTCACCTTCAAACCACCTTCTCAAACCCTTTCTTAACTATTTTATTTTTCTCAACCCCGTTCTCAAGACCATCCACAGAATCTCATTCACAAAGCTAACATCAAACCTACTCTCTCCAACTAACTCCCATTTTTTTTTCTCATATCCAACCCAAACCCATTTCCAACATACATTCTCCAAGACCCAACCTCACACTTCATTCTCAAGTTCCACTCCATTCACTCATTCACTCTCAAAAAAAAAAATTTAAAAAAAATCCCTTCTCCTTCTCCATTTCTTCAACTTTTCTTAAATCTCACTACCCACTCTCTCAAATTTGCATCTTCTCAAATCCCATTTTCCAAAACCTATCTTCAATCATGGCACTTCTATGTAATATGTTCTTCAATGAGTCTTGTCATACAATTTTAACTAAAGATGTGCATTGTGTTTGATATTAATTGTGTACCAACTATTTTGTCAAATTCATTTACTAGATGAGAATCATAATGCCCTGTTTGCTTATGTGTCAAAGGGTTTGTTTATTAATATCATTATATATATATATGTGTATGTATTGAAAGAAAGGTATTATGGATTCAATTTACTTTTTAACCATGTTTGGAGAATATTTATTGTAAATCACACAAACTCAAAAGAGCTTCGGTAAAATAGGTAGGATTCAACTGTCAAAAATTTCAAGGCAATGTTGCCACTGCCTCACTTCACTTGATCGGCCAATCATGCCTTGTATATTAGTACTTATAGTCTGTTTGGATTCTTTCGATTTTTCAAGAATCTTCAGCAAAATCATCAATCAGTTTATAACATCTTTCCAGAATAGACCTTTCACAAGAACCCCAATGCACATTTTCCTCCCCTCTCACTCTCTCACCCTAAATCTTCTCTAACCCATCCTATTCTTCTTCTTCACATCCTCTTATCTCCCTACTTCATTCTTTCATTTCCTCTCCTTCCACTACTCTCCATTCTCCCAAACCACATCCTTAAGGTCCATCTTCCTTAAGAAACCATCATTCTCCCATTTCACTTCCATCTCCCAAACCCACATTCTACTTCACATCTCCCCTCTTCCTAGCTCATCTTCTCTTCCTCATTTCCAAAACCTCTTTCATCTACACAACCACTTCTAAAACCCAACACAAAATTCATCCCAATCCCTCCTCTACTCCCACCAATTCATCTCAAATACACATTCCAACCTTCCTCAATCCCACTCCATTCACTCATTTACTCTCGAAACCCAAAGATCAATCCTCTTCACTCTAGCTCGTCTCAAATTTCATTTTCTCAAACCCATTCCACCCCACTTTCCCCAAATAAATTCTAAACACATTTTCAAGTCCTTCCCAAACCCATCCTTAGGATCTCCCCTCCCACCCTCACCTACATTCTCATCCAAAATCCATTTCCCTGCCGAGGAAAATGGCATTCCTAGCAACCGTTACTTCCTTCTTCCCCATTCCGATGATTCTTTTCCTCATGGGGAAGAAGTACCCCCATCTTTGCCCGATCCAGAAGAGTAGTAGCATAACCTTCCCGATAATTAGTAGTTTGCTTTGAGTCGATTAGTTCTACCTGCTTGTGTTGAAGGATAGTTAGGACGTCTGCTTGACTAAGTTATTTTTTCCTTATGTTGGAACGTCTAGAAAACTATGTAATCCATGTTGTATGATGTAACTAGCCATACTAATGGTACTTTGAATTTAATATGAATGTATGGATTGTTTTTAAATTTTCTTGTCACCTTATAAATGCTTGTATGTATGATTGCCTTACTGCGTCCATCTTAACGTTATTAGCACTCTAAACCACCAGAATACCTTAAAACTTCCGATTCTTCCTTCCCTGTTAGAATTTATGAAACCAAAGCATGATTTGCCCATAACTTACTAACCATAGGATCAAAATGGTATTGTCGAGAAGAACCTTAAGTTCCTGGAAACCTTTCTAGGACATTCGTTTGATCATAGGCATCGCGGGAAACTCACCAGCCACAAAAATATTATGAATGTGAAGCTTAAACTGTTAAAGAATTTTGATGTCTTCCAAATGTTAAGATTGATCGGACTGCGAAATCATGGGACCATACACTTGCGATGTATTCACGGCTTGATCCAATTCTTAATCCTGGGTGAACACCAACGGACTCACTGCTTTGACCGAGCAGAAGACCATGATCTACCAGGACTAGGAAGGGATACAACGATCTTTCTACCCTGGTCAGGCAGAGGATCGACGTATGGGATCAAAGCCTACCACAACTATCTTTCCGTATTAGCACAATCCTAAAAGAGTAAAATATATCACCATTAGGTAAACTTTACCAACAACCTCTTAATACGATAATAATGATTTTGACATTTGTTTTCAAACCTCAAAGGCGAAAACTTTTAAGGGGGGTAGACTAGAATGAGCCAAACTAGTATAGATAGTACACACCTTACCATGCATATGAACTTGAATTCAACAAAACCTATGCAAATGAAATAATAAAACCTTTACTTACTACCCTTAGGCAATTTCGGGGACGAAATTGTTTTTAAGGGAGGTAGATTGTAACATCCCAAATTTTCACTGTTTTGAATTTCCAAAAATCCTTGAAATTTAATTATTTATTTTTATTTAACTTATAATATCACTTAATGACCATTAGCACTCAATGTTAGTTCATACTGGGGTGGACCAGTCTAGTTATGATGGGACCAGTATGGATCATCAAGCCGGATAGTCCATTTACACCTAGCATCAGCCCGTGTGGGCCACCCAGCGACCGAGGAGGTTCGGAAAAATCTAAAACTTTAGAAAATCATAGATCTCACTGGGCTTGTAGTCCATCGCGGACTGCGGACCTAGTGGACACCCAGAAGTACCATCTGGCACTGACAAAAGAAACTGAGACTCCGGGCCTTCCAGCCGTCGGATTTCTTCCAAATTTACGGTGAAGGTTTAATGTATTTTTCAACGCCTGCCCACCAAATCTGGGCCCCGATCGTGGCACGATGACCGTTGATCGCGAATCGGACCCGTACGACCAAACCCCGCATCCATTCGTTCTCAAATTTTGTAAGGCCCCTCATCGGGCCATGGACCACTTATCCTATAAATTTCATGGCCAAAGGGCCATCAGAAATGCTCCAGTCACCAAAATGGCCTCCACAGGATCACTTAAAGGTCAGAAACGCTTTCTCAGATCATATATCCGTTCATCCGTTCATCCTCAATTTTTGCATGGGCCCTAATCGGGCCATAAGGCACCTACACGCCGAATTTGGTGGCCAGAGGGGTGTTAGGGCCACCCCAACACCAATAGGGAGTCTCATAAGTCTATTTTAGGAAATTTGGAAGCTTAGGGCCATTTACACCAAATCTGGAATTATAAAAAAGGGCCTCATTTGGGCACCCCTCTCCCCATACGAATTTTTCCCTAGAAGAGAGAAAAGGGAGAAGACAAAGAGGAGAAAGGAGAAGAAAGAGAGAGGGAAGAAGACAAGGTGGACCCTAAATCAAGGTGAGGCCCAAGGGAATCAATCTCTCCTCTCCCTACACCTTCTCCAAGGGAAAACCCATTCAAAAATCGTCCTCTTCATCTCGTGGATCGTTTAGGTAAGATCCAACCCTATTTTTCTTTGAAAACCCTTATAAGGAGGGGGGTTTTGCTTGTAAATCTAACATGTGAGTTATTTTAGGGATTCCGGCCGATCTACCGCAAAGCCCTCTTTCTTAGGACGTTTTTCCCAAGCCTCCAACGATCCTAGGTGCGGACTATTGATCTTAGGTGGCCTAGCACCATTTATAGTATGGGTCTAATGATTTTGGTTGCTTGGTTGTGGTATTGAAAAATCTAGAGGAATCTAGGAATGAGTGTTTGTTGAAACTACATGGATTTACATACTTAACTCTTGTTGATGACTTCATGTTCTTGTTTGTGATTGTTTTCCACAATGTGTTACTTCATAGTGCATAGTAATCTTGACTCTTGTGTGTGGTTGATCCCTTGAAATGTTGGAAGTGCCTAGCTTCCTCTCTAACCCACGGCACACACATACACTTGTTTCTACTAATTTATCATGCTTGTTAGGTAAATAGACTTGTATGGTGGAATGTATGCAACATGATACTGAAATGTTGGTTGATAAGCTTGATGTTGGTATGCTATATCTCATCGTCAAACCCTTGGATTGTCGGGAACTCGAGGTTAGACGGTAGTCCCATTGGTTGGACTACCCTAAGACTAACCACGCAAGTCAGACGAGTGCGTATGGGTGGCAGCAGTTCGACTGCATGAGTCTAGTACCCGATGTCGTTCATCTCGTGCTCGCCTGACTCATGCGGTTTAGTTTACTTACTGACAAATCCTGTTTGTTAACCCTGTGTGCTCACATATGTATGGAACCTGAACCACCCTGCAACCATTGTAGCCCGTTGATAATCCACTTGTAACTGGTCCACAGCCTCGTGAGCCGGGCATGGTGGAATGGGACATTGTGTCCGAGCTGTCGGCCTACGCTGGGGTACCGCGCCTCCCCGTAGTGACCGCGAGCGATCCCTTCCTTTTGGCACTCCTCATGTGCTTGGAGTCAGGGATAAGGAACCCGACGGGATCACGGATCGCGGTGCCCTGGCCTCACGCATTGAGGGGTCTCGGCACCGCAACTAGTTGAGGGCATTGATACGTGGGGTGAATCAGTTTCCCAAACCTGCTGGATGAATGGAATTAACTAATAACTTGGCTAACATATCATTGCATCGCATTAGCTAGGGTGGCGACTCGGCAGTCGAGGTCGCTCTGAGGGAGTGTTGTCATATGCGATCGTAAGATGGAGTCGCTTGAGGGAGAGTTGTGGCGAGGGCATGCATCATTTCATTCATCATGCATGCACATTAATAAGATTAGTTTAGTGACTGTGAATGATTGTTTTTCATTAAATCCGTAATACAACTGATGTTTGTGATAACTTGAGACTAATAGTTCACACTGAGTTGATCACTCACTCCCACTATGGGACGGTGTTTTAAAACACCAACCAGATGCGCTCATAGATGCAGGTGATGCAGAATTCGTGGAGCTGGGCGATGCGGGCCTCGAGGAGGAGGACGAGCGGACTTAGCTCTACTCTTGTGGACATGATGTTGTTGTGATCTTGTTGAGTAACGCCTTATGTGACCCGTTTATTTTTCTTTGGACCTGTATATATTGATCTCTTCATTTCAGTAGACTAGTTGTGGTTGTGTTTCATGCTCTAAGAAATTCCAGGCTACGCATTTAAACTGGATTAATCATAAAATTGTAAAATTGATGATAAGTGACACTCGGGGACTCGGGAGTCGAGTTTATGCACGACCCCCAATTTTCCTGGGCGTTACAGGTGTTTTCTGGAAAATCCATCACGTCCATTGGATTCAGGATGAAATTTCAGTCAAGAATGGGTGGTTTTAAACATCCATTGACGCGGCCCACAGAAGAAATCTCAAAAAACTCAGTTTTGAACGTCACAAGACCGCCTGTTTGTGGCCTCTGTACCGCACACGTGTGTACGCATGGGAAAGGAATGTCAACATGGTTTTGTAGTTCTCAACGCCCTCTACACGATGGACGGATCAGATCTTCCATATGGTTGACGGGTGGGGCCCACTGTCTTCCGCAAAAATGGCCAGCGGCGTCCATTTCGCTGACGCAAATCTCCTTCCGCTGACAATGGTGGGGCCCATTCCTTTGATTATCTGGAAAATTCAAGACGTCCACCGAATTTCTGTCGAAATTTCGGTCAGAAACACATATTTTTTCTCCATTCTGCTGTGGGCCACGGAAGATCTCGTTCCACCGTCCATTGCATTGTTGAACGGCTGGATTCTATTCTTGATGATCGTTCACGATTTTGACACCTAGGCATTGACAAAGGCCTTCCTTTAGACCTGATAGACGGTCTTGATCACACATTTGGGCAATGTGTGGGGCCCACAACTGAGGACAGCCGTCGGCAGCAGAGGACGTTGTTATGTCTTTAAGAAATTTCGAACGAGCGTCGGTCAGCGGGCATTGACCGACCTCGGTTGCACTGGTGTAGTGCGGGAGTGCACCGTACTGTGCACTCACAGCCGAACAGGTGGTGTCCACTGCAGTGTATATGAGGGATCCACTCCGTCCATCTGCTTTAGCACCTCATTTATCATGTTGATACCACAATTGAAGTATTTCCAAATATCAGGCGGGCCCCGGATTGATGATTAGTGGGCTGATCTATCCGTTGGATCACTTTCCAAGATCTTCAATGGCTGAAATTTAATATGTACGGTTAATTTATGGCCCTCATCACATGTATGAAGTTTCGAGTCAATTGGATGGTGGGAACCATGTGATCATGCAGTTTTCACCAGTTTCGGGCCTCTTTATCGTGCTTTCCTCAGATCCCAGGGGTGTATATTCTTCACCATTAGTTTCTGGAGTCTATCCCGTGCTCTGGTGACTTCAGAACGTCAAATCCACGCTTTTAACATCAATTTTCAATACATGCTCCTAATTTCCTCCTGTAACAAAAATACAATTAAAATCCGATGTTAGGTTTTATCATGTACATAAAATAAGGCAATAATCGGGGTCTGATATGTAATATTTGACCTTGATCACAACCCCCAACCAGCATTTTGCTAGTCTCGAGCAAAACATGCGAAAAATAATTTCAGAAATGAAAAACAATTCCTGTAAACTCAAGTGACTAATGAACAGATAGCTGAGATGTGAAAATTCTAAGATTCATGATCGGTGTGTGGAATTTTTCTCTTGGAATCAAGCTTACAGTAAACTTCATAATCAATTTCAAAATATTAATCCATCAATTAGAACATTCCTAAACATTGAGTTCCACAGGTGTATAGTATCATCTCAGCTTACAATCATTAAAAGATCTAATTGTCAATTTCATGATATCTTTAGTAACCAACAAGAGAAATCAGGACAACCAACTTCCCTCACAGATCATTCTTTTATTCTTTTAGCTTGTGATTTTTTATTATTTTTTTTATGGGCAGTGACGCAAATGAGGGGAATCAAATTCTCACCTATAGGGAGCAAACCTATGGCGAAAACTTGTCGCCTAACTTCTTCTTTTTTTTTTTCATATGTCAACTATGGAGAATCAAATCTACACCTATAGGGAGCAAACCTATGATGAAGATTTAGCCTTTTAATTCTTCTTTTTACCAAGTTAATCATTTAGTTATCGAACCAACACTTAATGTGTAAGCGAGATGTGATATGTGAAATCATGGCTCAATCAATGTTTACAACTTCTAATCATGGATTAACAATTCAAAATTGACTGTGAAATCAAGCAGATGGCCGAATCCAAGAGTCATAAGTTACCAACATCAGATATCTTATAATATTAAATTCACAACTATCCTTCAAAATTACTTTGAATTCAACAGAAATTCCAGAAAAAATTTTAAAATTTTCACAAATTTTGCTCAAGACCAAGAAAATACTGATTAGGTAACCTAATCTCCCACCCCCAACCTAAAATCTACATTGTCCTCAATGTAAAAGAAACAAACAAGCAATGCACATAGGACAATGAAAGTAAAAGAGGAATGATGGAAAGAGAGTACCTGGATGGAGAATCAAGAAGCTTTCTCAAAAAAGAAAAAATTTCAACGTAATAGCGAGTTAGCACAAGAGAGAAATCAACAGAAGAAATAACAAAAAGAAAAACAAAAGAAGATCCTACCTATACCACTTTCGCAGGTGCTCTCGATTGCATTAAGCGCATGCAACAAGCCTTTAAACCCCTAGGTTACCCCTAGTGGACAAGTTGTAGTCTCGTGAGGGTTTGCAGTAATGTTACCCACAAACATTGAACTAACTAACTAAGAAAAGTAAATGGAATGAAAAGCTGGGTTGCCTCCCAGGAGCGCTAAGTTTAATGTCTTCAGCTAGACAAGAACGGACCATAAATGAAATAATCTTTATAACTAGGGTCTGCCAAAGAAATTACCTCAATACCTTAATTAATCAATCCCAGACAAGTGATGTGAGTTCCCATGAGCTGTGCTATCTGTAATGAGGTAACTGACACTGTCGTCAAATAATTTAAGGACTTCTACTCGCATGACTTCTTCCATGTTAGGATCACGCTTCCTTTGTATTTCACGCGACATTTCCACAGCATGATCCATACATACAGTGGGGCATACTCCCTGTTTTTTTGCTATCTTCCGTTCAATTGCTGCCTTATATGCTCTAAGAACATTAAGCAGCCTGCTCTCCTTTGTCTTCTCAGAGTTCGAAACTGTGCTGTCAGGAGGCGTCTCAGAGGGATGAAGAGGTTCCACTTTCGCTCTCCATTTTTCAGTCTCCAATATAGGAGTAAAGTCGAGCAGTGCATTGACTTCGTGGATGGGACTATCGATGTCAAAGAGCATGCCATATTGTGCTAAGTAGGTCTCAAGAGGATCTTCCAAAGATGTGCGGAAGTAGTCCTGCACTAGACTCTCGATCATGTCCACTTCAGATATGTCATCCAAATCTGCGGATTGTTGTCCTGCATTAAAAACATTGAGTTTAATATTTATGTTACCAAAGGACAATTTCATAACTCCATTCCGACAATTTATAATAGCATTAGATGTGGCCAAAAATGGACGACCCAAGATGACTGGGATCTGACTGTGAAGATTCTCAGACAAAGCCGAGTATCTATAACTATGAAATCCTTTGGAAAATAAAATTTATCAACCTGGATTAACACGTCTTCAATAACACCCCGGGGAACTTGACAGATCTATCAGCCCAGTTGTAATGTTACCTTAGTCGGTTTCAACTCACCAAGTCCTAGCTGCTCATAAACTGAATATGGTAACAAATTGACGCTCGCCCCTAAATCAAGCAATACCTTACCGATCTTATGATCTCTTATACTGCAAGAAATGGTGGGAGCTCCTGGATCCCTAAATTTAGGAGGAGTGTTATGTTAAATCATGGAGCTGAGCTGCTCTGCAATGAAGACCTTATTATGAACATTCTGCTTACGCTTTTGAGTGCATAAATCTTTCAGAAACTTAGCGTAAGCAGGGACTTGTTTGATAGCGTCAAGCAATGGGATGTTGGCTTGCACTTTTTGAAACACATCCAAGATTTCATCAAAGTTATTTCTTTTCTTTATTGGTGCCAGACGTTGAGGAAAGGGTGCCTTGGGCACGTAAGGTGGCACATTAGTGGCTCTTGGAGAGTCAGAGAGCTTTTGGACTTTAGATGCATTGGTATGACTCTCTGCTTCATCTTGATCTTCTGTTTTAGAATTTGATTCATCCCCAGGCATCTCTATTCTGTTATCAATCTGCTTGCCTGACCTAAGGGTAGTGATCGATTTGGCCTGTTCATTATATTGCCCTTGGTTAGAATTAGACCCAATCTCATACTGTCCCTTAGGATTAGCCTCAGGTTGGCTAAGGAACTTGCCCTTCTCTCTCTCACTCAATGTGGCAGCTAGTTGACCCATTTGTACTTCCAGCTTGGCAATGGATTGTGCATTTGCATGTAAGCTTTGCTGGTTGGCCAGTAAGGTTTGTTGGGTGTCTTTTTGGAATTGGAGAGAACTCTGCATAAAAAGATGAAGTGTATCCTCAAGAGATGGTTTCCTTGATTGTGTAGGCAGTTGTTGATATTGTGAAAACTGTTGAATTTGTTGACTGCCAACTTGGAGGTGCAGTTGCATGGGAGGATTTTCAGATGGTCCTCCTTGTTGTGGTCCTTTTGCCCAAGAGAAATTTGGATGCCTAGCCCACCCTGGGTTGTATGTGTTCGAGTAAGGATCATTCCCAGGTTTTTGAAAAGTATTCATAGCATGTACTTGTTCAGAGAGAAGTTCTGGGGATGCTGCCCCAGATGGACAAGACTGCATAGGATGGGCAGGACTAGAACATGTGGCACATGCCTCCACTTGAGCTATTTGTGGAGGTCCATTATTTAATACCAGAGCATCAACTTTCTTTGTCAGGTTATCAAGCTTGGCGCACAGCTCTGGCACGACTCCTATCTCATATATACCACCTCTCTTTTGTGGTTGGGGACTTCTGTCACCTCTATTTGAATAGTCCCATTGCTGGGAATTTTCGCACAAGGTTTCAAAGAAGTTCCATGTTTCGACTTCACTTTTGGTCATGAATGACCCTCCACTGGTGGCATCAACCATGCGATGGCTCTAGGGTGTCAGACCGTCATAGAAGTATTAAACTTGTTGCCACTTCTCAAAACCATGGTGAGGACATTTAAGAAGCAAGTCCTTCCATCTTTCCCAACATTCATGAAAGTGCTCGCCCTCTTTTTGTGTGAAGTTAGTAATTTCTCTACGGAGGGCATTGGTTTTGTGAATGGGGAAGAACTTGTTTAAGAACTTCTTAGATAGTTGGTCCCATGTCGTGATAGATCCAACTTCTAGAGAAATCAACCATGCTTTCGCCTTATCCTTCAAAGAAAAAGGAAACAGGCGTAGGCGGATCGAATCGTCTGAGAAGTTTTGGAACTTAAAAATGGAGCAAATGTCTAAGAATTCTTTCAGATGATGATATGGGTCCTCCTTGTCCAATCCATGAAAGGATGGCAACAATTGTATGACTCCAGGTTTAAGTTCAAAGTGTGCTGCCGTAGTGGTTGGCAACACTATGCATGAAGGCGCATTAAATTGGACAGGAGCTGAATAATCTTTGAGAGCCTTAACTTCAGTCTCATTCGCCATTTCAACAGAATTATTTCTCAATCTTTCACACAGTGTTCTTTCTATTTCAGGATCAAACGATGCTAGTTCTATATTCAGAGATCTACGTCTAGCATAAACTATGTTATTGCAATGGAAGAAGGAAAACTAAACTAAGATGCAACCTAAAAGAAATAAAACTAGACCTAGAAAAAAAAAATTAAAACTATGTAAACCAGAATGGGAAGAAAGAACCCGGAAAAGGAGATGATTGATGTCAGAAGAATAGGGCGCTCCTCCTTCACTTCCAATTTGGAAATCTATGTTAGAATCAACTTAGAAATTTATGTCAGGACCCTACAAAACATGAAATAGGTTAGTTTCTAAAAATAAAATAAAAACTTTAACCTAAAGTTAGTAAAATCCTAAGCTATGAATTATGATAAGAGAGAATCCTAAATTCAATTTGGAACGAAACAGTCCCCGGCAACGGCGCCAAAAACTTGATGTTTTATTTAAACCAACACGATTTAAATGATTTTTAAACTCGCAAATATACGAATCAGATGCAGATACGGTACGTATTATGAGATCATTCCCACGAGGACTGGTTGTCACAATTCAAATCTATGATTCTCCTTAACTAATCCAATGAATAATGAACTAAACTACTAAGCACAATTTTAGGGAAAAAAAAAACAATTAAGAACAAGGAAGAAAATTCAATCAGAGAAAGAGCACTAGGACTTTCGAATCCACCCCTAAGTATCCTAACCTTTGTTTTGTCTGTTGATTCACCTTGATCTTGATTGATACCACTTATATAGAGAAAGCACAATCTGTGTCCTTAATCGGGCATACAAAATGTCTAATTCCTTTAAGCAATGCCATGAACAACATATCCCATGTCCTTGGTCGGTACATGGAATGTACATTCATTAAAGCATCTTGTTTCTTCCTCTATAGAAAACTTGTTCTTGATCAGACCCAAGCATCTATAATAAGCATCCAAACAACATCCATATATATATACTTTGGTCAAGTTCATAGATGGAGAAGTATAGAATTTAAACCAATCAAGCCCACTTAGAGAAAGAAGCAAATTAATTAATATTCAAAGTAAATCAACCAATACAAGAGCTAATCAAATTAGGGGCTTCATCTCAGCCCTAGCTGAGAGATTAGTGGCCCATAGAATCCATAAAAAATATTAAACAAAATTCATAAAAATAAAACACCAAACCAATCGATCTCTCTCTCTTCTTCCTTCTCTTTCTTCTCTTTCTTCTCTCCCTGGCTCTGGATTTCGAATTCCCTGGTTCTCAATGAATTTCCCACGTCCAAAACTCCCCTTTTATAGCTACTGGATGGCTGGGGTCGGTGGCAGAGTCGTAGACGGACTCGGAGTACAAATTTTCACAGCCGTGATCGGTGGGCCCCACAGAGGTGTTTTCTGAAAAATCCACCCCGTCCATTGGATTCATGATGAAATTTCAGTCAAGAATGGGTGGTTTTGAACATCCATTGACGTGGCCCACAGAAGAAATCTCAAAAAACTCAGTTTTGAATGTCACAAGACCGCCTGTTTGTGGCCTCTGTACCGCACACGTGTGTACGCATGGGAAAGGAATGTCAACATGGTTTTGTAGTTCTCAACGCTCTCTACACGATGGACGGATCGGATCTTCCATATGGTTGACGGGTGGGGCCCACTGTCTTCCGCAAAAACGGCCAGCGGCATCCGTTTCGCTGACGCAAATCTCCTTCCGCTGACAATGGTGGGGCCCATTCCTTTGATTATCTGGAAAATCCAAGACGTCCACCGAATTTCTGTCGAAATTTCAGTCAGAAACACATATTTTTTTCTCCATTCTGCTGTGGGCCATGGAAGATTTCGTTCCACCGTCCATTGCATTGTTGAACGGCTGGATTCTATTCTTGATGATCGTTCACGATTCTGACACCTAGGCATTGACAAAGGCCTTCCTTTAGACCTGATAGACGGTCCTGATCACACATTTGGGCAATGTGTGGGGCCCACAACTGAGGACAGCCTCGGCAGCGGAGGACGCTATTGCGTCTTTAAGAAATTTTGAACGAGCGTCGGTCAGCGGGCACTGACTGACCTCGGTTGCACCGGTGTAGTCGGGAGTGCACCGTACTGTGCACTCACAGCCGAACAGGTGGTGTCCACTGCAGTGTATATGAGGGATCCACTCCGTCCATCTGCTTTAGCACCTCATTTATCATGTTGATACCACAATTGAAGTATTTCCAAATATCAGGCGGCCCCGGATTGATGATTAGTGGGCTGATCTATCCGTTGGATCACTTCCCAAGATCTTCAATGGCTGAAATTTAATATGTACAGTTAATTTACGGCCCTCATCACATGTATGAAGTTTCGAGTCAATTGGATGGTGGGAACCATGTGATCATGCAGTTTTCACCAGTTTCGGGCCTCTTTATCGTGCTTTCCTCAGATCCCAGGGGTGTATATTCTTCACCATTGGTTTCTGGAGTCTATCCCGTGCTCTGGTGACTTCAGAACGTCAAATCCACGCTTTTAACATCAATTTTCAATACATGCTCCTAATTTCCTCCTGTAACAAAAATACAATTAAAATCCGATGTTAGGTTTTATCATGTACATAAAATAAGGCAATAATCGAGGTCTGATATGTAATATTTGACCCTGATCAGCGACCTCGACTGCCGAGTCGCCAACCTAGCTAGTGCAATGCAATGATAATGTTAACCGGGTTCTTAGTTAAGTCCATTCATCCAGCAGGTTTGGGAATCTGGTACACCCCACGTATCAATGCCCTAAACTGGTTGCGAGGCCAAGGCCCCATCAACGCGTGAGGCCGAGACCCCGCGGTCCATGATCCTGTCAGGTTCCTCATCCCCGACTTCAAGCACATGAGGAGTGCCGAGAGAAAGGAATCGCTCACGGTCACTATGGGGAGGCGCAGTACCCCAGCGTAGGCCGACAGCTCAGACACAGTATCCCATTCCACCATACCCGGCTTACGAGACTGTGGACCAATTACAATCTAGGTATTAGTGGGCTACAATGGTTGTAAGGTGTTCCAGGTTCCATACATAGGTGAGCAAACAGGGTTAACAAACAAGGTTGTTCAAAGAGTAGGCTAGACCGCACGAGTCAGGCGAGAGTGAGACGAGTGGCCTCGGGCACCAGGGACCCATGTAGTCGAACTACAGCCACCCGAACACACCCGTCCAAACTCACGGTTTAGCCCGAGCATAGTCCTACCGATGGAACTGCCGTCTCTCCTCATGTTTTCGACTAACCCAAGGGTTCAAAGTTGATTCATAGCATGCCAACCATCAAGATTTTCAACTAGCATAAAAATGGCATGTTCACATACATCACAGCCTACGAGTTAAATATTCCTAGCAAGCATACTACGTTATTAGGAGCAAGGTGCATGTGAGTGTGTGGGTTGGTGAGGAAGTTGAGCGCTTCTAACATTTCAAGGAATTAATGCACATGGAACAAACATCAAACACATCATAGGCAACAACATATGAGAAAATCACGTAACACGTGAGCATATAGTCATCCACAATATCACAAACAAGTGAGGCACCAACAATATCATAAGAAAGGGTAAGCAACATACAATTCCATACATCTCAACAAGCACCCAAATCCTAAGGTCTCTCTAGATTCTACATAAGCTTCACCCAAGCAAACAAATTTATTAAACTCAAGATATAATTGGTGCTAGGCCACCTAAGATTAATAGTCCACACCTATGGATCGTTGGTGATTCAAAAAATGTCCTAGGAAAGAGGGCTTTCGGGACGACCGGCCAGAATCCCTAAATCAAGCTTTTGCAGGTTAGCTTTCTAAGCCAATCCCACCTTAATACATAGATTTCAAGAAGAAAAGGGGGAAAGGATCTTACCTTGACGACCAACAGACGGTTGTTGCGGTGGTGGCGAAGAGTTCTCCCTTGAGGAGAGGTAGAAAGTTGAAAGGATCAATTCTCTTGGGCCCCACCTCAATCTAGGGTCTACCTTGGATCTCCTTCACTCACACTTTCTTCTCTCCTTGCTCTCTAGCTCTCTCTTTTCTCTTTTTCCTCTTTCCTTCCTTAGGGCAAATTCGTATAGGGAGAGGGGTGCCCAAAAGAAACCCTTTTTATAATGCCAGATATGGTGCAAATGGCCCCAAGCTTCCACAATTTCCTAAAATAGACCTATGAGACTCCTATTGGTGTTGGGGTGGCCCTAACACCCCTCTGACCACCAAATTCTGCGTGTAGGAGCCTTATGGTCCGACTAGGGTCCATGCAAAAATTGAGGACGAACGGATGAACAGATATATGATCTGAGAAGGCATTTTTGACCCTTAAATGGCCATGTGGGGGCCATTCTGATTGATGGGGCATTTCTGGTGGCCCTCTGGCCATGAAATTTATAGGATAAGTGGTCCATGGCCCGATGAAGGGCCATGCAAAATTTGAAAATGATCGGATATGAGGTTTGGTCGTACGGGTCCGATTCGCGATCAACGGTCACCGTTCCACGATCGGGTCCCAAAATTGGTGGACGGGCTTAGAAAAATACCATAGACCTTCACCATAAACGTAGAAGAGATCCGACGGCTGAAAATCCTGGAATCTTAGTTTCATTCAAGTGATGCCAGATTCCAATCTGGCATTGGTGGGGTGCATTCGGTAAGTGCCAAATTAAAATTCTGGGTGTCCACTGGGTCCGTGGTCCGCGATGGACTACAAGCCCAGTGAGATCTTCAATTTTCTAAATTTTTAGATTTTTCTGACCCTTCTCGGTCGCTTGGTGGCCCACATGGGCTGTTGTTAAGTGTAAACAGGTCATCTAGCTTGGCGACCCACACTTGATCCCATCATAACTAGACTGGTCCACCCTAGTATAAATTAATATTGAGTGCTAATGGTCATTAAGTGATTTTATAAGTTAATTAAAAAGAAATTTTAAGGATTTTTTTTTTAAATCCAAAACAGTGAAAATCCAGGATGTTACAGTGGGTGCTCTTGGTTGCTTGGAATTGTGGTGAGAAATGAGAAAGAGAGAGAGGGTTGTAAGGGAGAGAGAGTGATGGATGTGAGGTGAGTGATGGGTGAGGTGAGTGAGGGTTTGACTTTGGTGGTTGCTTTACTTGTGGAGAAAGGAAGCATGAGTTGCTTTGTACTTGACATTGAAGTGATTGATTAATTGATTGATGGGATTGATTTGACATTGTGTAGAGATTCTCTTGGGATTGAGAAAGCGCAGTGTTTCTTCAAAATAAACGCCGGCTCACATCTTCTGGTTAGGATATCGAATCGGTGCGTGAGTCGCGACGTTAGAACCGCGGTGACGGTGCGGTCGCAATGATACAGGTCTTGGATTAGACAGATTCGAATCTAAAGGATACGACTTACGATCATGCGCAACGTCGATTATTAATCACGGATTGCAGGACTTCGACGGAAAGGATCGCAGGATTCATCGGAATAGTACGAACTAGGATACGGGTCTTACAAGTGGAGATAATGATTTTCACCGTTTAAAAATTTCAGGGCCCATCATCACGTTTATTTTTCATCCAGTCTGTTCATAAGGTCACAAAGACCTGGTTGAGAGGAAAAACAAATATCATTTAGATCCAAAACTGTTGTGGTCTTAAAAGGATTTCAATGGTAGGCGTTCATCTCTCCACTGTTTTCTTCAGTGTGGTCCACCTGATAGATCGGCCTCATTTTTAGTCTCAGGCCTAAGACAAGCTTACCAATTGGATGGACGGTTTGGATGCGACACATTCATCATGCTGGACCCGTAGAACTTGCTAACGTCAGTACAACAGGTATATAGGTGAGGTCCACATATATGAATGGTGTGGATGAAACCCACAGAACTCGCTGGTGCTAATACAGCAGCCCCGGGCTGCTTGTCCAGTAGATGGACGGTCTTGATGTAAAATAGATGAACGGTTTGGATATTACATACATCAAGGTAGCCTCACACGTGGGACGGTCCCACCGTCCCAAACAATGGACTGTGTGGATGGAACATATACATCAGGGTGGCCCGTCAGACGGACGACGTAGATGAACACATGCGTCATGGGCTCATCGTCCACTACTGACGGTGCATGTAAAACATGCACCGTGGGGGCCGTCCCTGATGGATGGACAGTAGGGATGAAATCCATACATCAGCTGGGTCCCACCATCCAACCATTTGGATGGTGTGCTGACACCAGCCAATCCCTTCCTATCAGATGGGTTCCCATGTGGGGCCCACCATATCCTTATATATAATAATAATAATAATAATAATAATAATAATAATATATGTATGTATGTATATATATGTATATAATATAATATATTATATAATATTTATTATTATTATTTTTTTTGCAACGTCCAGGCCCTGGACAACCTGGATAAAAACACATACTCGAGGTGGCTCACACCGTCCAGGAGGCTAGACGGTGTGGATAATTCACATGCATCACGGTGGTCCCACGTGGGTGGGCCACACGTGTTGGATCAAACTACTATTTTGTGTTTTCCCCTTCATTCGGGCCTGACTGGATCAGGTGGGCCATGCTCCATCATAAAAGAGAGAGAGAGAGAGAGAGAGAGAGAGAGAGAGAGAGACGAACGGTGATGGAGGGACCCCGACATTATGGGCCCTCTCTTCCATGCATTACAACATACATCAAGTGGGTCCCATTACATGTGGGCCCACCAAATTAAAATCAACGGTGGAGATTCCTTCTCCACCAAAATGGAAGGTCTAGATAACCCCTTTCAAACTAAGAAAGTAAACATCATGATGGGGTCTATGGAGAATGGCCCCATCACGGAATGATCATGTGAATCATGGTGGTCCATCGGCCACAACCAGGGTCCAAAGTGAGATCCATACCATCAATCGGTAGGCCCCACTTGGCCCATCATCAAAACATGAAATCTATGCCTATAAAACACTCACCGTTCGATTTTCGTGGTCCGATAGAATGCCAAACTCCTTGGCTTCCACTTTGATAGAGGTTGATGAAGGTTGGAGGGTTGAGATGGGAGATGAGAGGGGTAGGAGGTGGGCCACACTTGGCTCTCTTGGAGCTTAAAAATGCTTGGACGGCCAACCACTTTGGTTGCTTGTAAAAGTGAGTATAGAAAGAGAGAGAGAGAGAGAGAGAGGGTGGTTGTAAGAGAGAAGTGATGGGTGTGAGTGATGGATGGAGTGATGTAAGAGTTGACTTTGGGGTAGCTTGTGTAAGAGGGGTATGGGTTGTGTAAGATAGGTGACATGTGAGGTATGGGTGTGATAGGTTGAGGGATGAGTTGAGTACTTGATTGATTGATGGATTGTAGAGATTCTCTCAGAATTCGCAACACGCGACATTTCTTCAAAATATTCACGAGCCCACATCTCCTGGCCTGGGTATCGCATCGGTGCCCAAGATGTGACGTTGGAACTTCGACAATGGTGCGGTTGCGATGGTACAAGTTTCGAGTCGAGCCGACTCAGAATCACAGGATGTGACTTAGGGTCGCGCGCAAACGTCAATTATAGGTCGCAGGTTGCCGGAATTCAACAAGGAGGATCGCAGGAATCTATGTAACAGTACGAACTAGGATATGAGCCTCACAACTCTACCCTAACAAATTTAGGATTGTCAGTGGGCTGATGCATCTGGATTTTGGGCCTGACCAACCTTAGGCTGAGCTTGGGCTGTTTATTACCTTTTCTGTGAGTGTATTTAAGAAGATTACGGGGATTTAAGGAGATTTTCCCCTAAATCCATTTCTTAAGGTTGTGTGTTCAGAAGTAAATAAAATTTAAGGTATTTGAAAATCATATTTTTAATGTGTATTGAAATCTCACATTTTTATTGTAAGGTGTAATATGAGTGGAAGGTCTTTTTCGTTCATGTTCAGAAGGCTCGAGAGTTGTACATTCAGTGAAGGTGACACTGGGCTACTAATCCACTATATAAATGGCATCCAGATGATACCCAAAATAATCCAATTGTGAACGACAACACTAAAATCACATGGTGGAATAATCTAAACTTTTCAAACGTTGGCCAACTAAATTAAAAGTTAAAAAGCTAATGAGTCACTCATTTGTGATCCTTACATTTGTAGCTTACCCGAAATTTAGAATTTCTTATTTTTTGTCAAAATATATATTTCAATAGGTTTATTACAATCATTATATCGCATGTCACATACGTTTACTAATTTAGAATATTAAAAGCTAATTTAGTTAATTAAAGTCAAATCATGTAAATATACAAAAGAAAGCCAATGCATTTCAAATACATGCTCATGCATTTCAATTATAAGCTGCTAAACACAATCAAGAATTCAAAATTATATTTGTTCCAATGTAATTCTAATTTAATTCTAATAAATACAAGCTCCCAAATATCTAAAGAATTGCATGAGGGAAATGGAAATGGACTCGATCTTATTATAATTGCAAGGGATTGATTTAGAAGCTGAAAACACTCCAATATCTAAAGAATCTTTGGTAAGAAGAATCCAGCTTATTCAAACTCTTTCAATGAGAGCCCTTGAAAAAGAATTTTTTTAGAAACAAAAATCTAGAGTGAAATGGATAAAGGAGGGAGATAAAAACACCAGGTGTTTTCATAGCATTGCAAGTATGCATGCTAGGTTCAACAAGATCAGTAGCATTGTAGTGAATGAGAACAGGATAGATGATAAAGACCGTATAGCGGATGAGGCTATATCGTATTCTAGCTCCCTCCTTAAGGGAGAAGACTAGTGTAGGCCTCGGCTGGATCTTCTTGAAGTGGAGAGCATCTTGCCTGAAGATGCTATCCTGATTGAATCTCCCTTCTCTGTTAAGGAAGTAAGGCAAACGATAGAAGATCTTGGTAGTGACAAGGCTCCAGGTTCAGATGGATTCCCCAATATTTTCTTTCAACATTTTTGGGATATTATTCATAAAGACGTGATGGACTTCCTCAATGAATTCCATGGTAGAAGCAGATTATCCAAAGGTCTTGGTGCTACCTTTAATGCTCTTATTCCTAAAATATCGGGGACAACTTCTCTCAAAGATTTCAGACCGATTAGTTTGCTTGGGGGTCCATACAAAATTATGGCCAAAGTTCTGGCATCCCACTTAAAGAAGGTTATAGGGAAAATCATCTCAGATAATCAAAGTGCATTTATATCAGGTAGGCAGATTGTGGATTGCGTTTTAATCGCAAACGAATGTTTGGACTCTAGCCATAGGTCCGACATGAAGAGAATCATATACAAATTGGACATTGAAAAAGCCTATGATCATGTGGACTGGGGTTTCTTACAATACATGTTGAAGAGGATGGGGTTCGGGGATAAATGGAGAGGGTGGATGGGTGAATGCATTAGTCCTGTTCACTTCTTCATTCTCATCAATGGGTCCCCGAAAAGTTTCTTCAAGAGTTCGAGAGGCTTGAGGCAAGGAGATCCTCTATCTCCCTTCCTTTTTCTCATTGTGGGGGAAGCTCTTTCCAGAATGCTTCACAAATGTCAAACTGAAGGTATTCTACATGGTATCAAAATGAAAGGTATGTTGGGATGTGGAGCCACATCTGGACAGCGGTGCTCGACCGGTCGAGTGGCCCACTCAACCGGTCAAGGGCTGGCTCGACTCAAAGTCTAGTGAGCATCAGTTTTTTGGTTCTGAGGTGCTCGACCAGTTAAGGTTATGCAGATTCATTTTGCAGATTTGATACGGATTGCGGATTTTTTAGGCGGTTTCGCAAGGGTGTGAAAGAGAAGTTGCCTAAACTATAAATATGGGTCCTTAGGACTTTTATAAGGTTATGGGAGTTATTCTAAAGTGTGGGCAAATGGTTTTATCTATACATCTAAAGGAAAAAGGTTAGTATATTGCTTGTAATCTTGTTTTCTTCATAGTAAAAGTTTTGCACCCGTGGTTTTTTACCCTTGTTTGGAGTTTTTCTACGTATATCTTGTCTTGTGGTTTGTTTGGAATGCTTTGATTCTTCTTCTGGATTATATTCTTTCTATTTATCGTTTGTGGGTGAGACTGCAGATTGGATCTCGGTTCACTGCGTTGTTAGCGTGCTGCGCAATAACTGGTATCAGAGCTATTAGTTTAGTTCAAGTGGGAGCGACGACGGAAGAAGGGAAGACTAGAATTGAAAAGTTTGATGGTTCAAACTTTGCCTTTTAGAAGATGCAGATGGAGGATTATCTGTATCGAAAAGACCTCTATATTCGTCTAGGAGGAAAAGAGAAGAAACCAGAGAAGATGACAGATGATGAATGGTCTTTATTGGATCAGAAGACTTTAGGAACGATCCGACTCTCTTCGTCTAAAAGCGTCACCTTCAATATATTTAAGGTAAAGACCACAAAAGAATTAATAGAAGCCCTAACTACGATGTATGAAAAACCCTCAGCGTCCAACAAGGTTTATCTTATGAAACAACGATTTAACATGAAGATGTCAGATGGTGGGAGCGTGGTTGAACATCTAAATGAGTTCAATACAGTCACGAGCCAGTTGGAATCAGTTGGCATTATTTTTTAGGACGAGGTCAGGGCATTATTGATCTTGTCCAGTTTGTCAGACAGTTGGGATGGTTGGGTGATTGCTGTGAGCAATTCTTCGGGGTTGACAAAGCTAAAATTTGATGACGTGGCCGGTCTAATTCTCAGTGAAGAATCTAGAAGAAAGGCATCGGGAGTTTCAGGGGATTTAGGGAATACTCTAAACGTTGAAGGAAGAGGAAGATCGGTGAACAAAGGAGGTAACAAACATGAACATTCTTAGTCAAGAAAGAAGTACAAGAGACTGAAAGACAAAGATGAGTGTTGGCATTACGGGAAGAAGGGGCACATGAAACGTGATTGTAGGGCGCTTAAGAAATAAGAAGAAAGCTCTTAGGGGGAAAGGATTCAGTGAATCTATTTGAGGAGAATGACACAGAAGCGTTGATCTTGTCTCTTGATGTGAGGAATGAGTCTAGGGTCATAGACTCGGGTGCTTCGTTTCATGTCACTTCGTGTAAGGAAGTTCTGCATGATTATGTGTCAGGTGACTTTGGGAGAGTGTACCTGGGTAATGATGAGCCGTGCAGTATTGTTGGAAAGGGAGATATTCATATAAGTAAATAAATAATGGGACGACTTTGAAATTGAAGGATGTTAGACATGTATCGAGTTTGAAACAAAATTTGACCTCAGTAGGGCAGTTGGTCGATACCAGATATGTGACGACATTCACTAGTGATTCCTAAAATCTTACAAAAGGTGCCTTGGTGATATCTCAAGGTAAGAAAGAAGGTACTTTCTACGTAACTTCAGGATTATATAGCTCACTCGCAGTTGCATCAACTGGAGTGAATGGGCAGTTATGACATCAGAGGTTGGGACATATAAGTGAGAAGGGGATGGAAGTGCTATTGTCAAAAGAGAAGCCACCAGGGCTAAAGTCTATTGACTTGAAATTCTGTGAGGACTGCGTGTATGGCAAGCAGAAGAGGGTAAGTTTCAAGAAGACAGGATGCGTTCCAAAGATGCATCTGTTGGAGCTTGTACACACTGATGTGTGGGGACCAGCACAGGTACCATCTCTTGGTGGCTCACGTTATTTTGTTTCTTTTATTGATGATGTTGTAGAAAACTATCGATCTATTTCTTAAAGCATAAATCTGATGTATTTGATGTATTTAAGAAGTGAAAAGTAATTGTAGAAAACGAGACAGGTAAAACAGTAAAATGTCTCAGACCAGATAATGGGGGAGAGTACTATGATAAGAGGTTTGAGGAGTATTATGCATAGAGCTGGGCATCTCAGGCTTGATCTGGTGGATCTGACCCAATCAGACCTGATCCGGCCCGAATCGCATCGAACTGACATCTTGGATCGGTCAGGTTCGAACACTATCATGCAGATCTGACCGTCAATCAGATCAAGTTCGGGTTAACGTCAAATCGGACCGCACCGATCTGAAATTCGATCAGTTTGGATCCGAATGGATCCAATTCGGACCAGACCATGCTAATTTACTTAGTTTACCCTTAGTGTGTGTGTGTGTGTGTGTGTATATATATACACTTTTAGTCTTTTACCCTTTCTATATTTTTACCCTACCCTACCGTCCCTCTCTGCCTGCACCGCCTTACCCGAAATCCCTAAATCCCCAAAACTCTAAATCCCCATAACCCTCCCGTCGTCACTACCCGAACATCAGCCAGAATAGTTCAAACAACCATTAAGATGTGGCACACTTATGGAACCAGAGATTTACATTCAGGGTGTAGTACCAGGTACAGATGATGAGTACAAGCTCATACTCAGGATCATGGACAAAGACACTTTCTCTGCCGATGATTTTGTCTGTGAGGCCACATAAGTAATGCATTCTTAATAAGAATGGTTGCGTTTGGATGCACCCTTGGATTGAATCACAATTACTAGTCAAGTGAGATGGGAATAACCAAAGATGCACGTTCATTTGGTGCATCGTTAGGCCCACATGATGTGTGCATTTGATTTGCTCCATCCCTATAGTATTTCTCCATACACAATATCGTACTTCGAGGCCCTTTAGGGCCCGTTTGGACGCACCATCAGAATGTCTTTTTTAGACAAAACCCTCATTTCGATCTAATAACGGGTTTTATGACCCATTTTTAGATCTGGTCTAAGTCGACCTTTAGCCTGGTATTTTGACTCTGGTCATGCGCTCATGGGTTCAGCTCATGGGTTTTGTCGTGCCTGGCAGAGTCGGACCCTAGTCATAGAACATTTTACGATAGGGTTTTCACCTCTGTTCATTGCATGCAGGATTTATTTGAAAGATGTGCTAGCATTAGGCATGGAGAATGGGATCACCGAGATTCGTCCTTGTAAGCATAGGGTCTTGTTGGCGGACCAGACATTCTGTAGAGAGATTCAAGTCGGCCTCACTTTCACCCCAAAGGTATATGCATTGCACCACAGAGGTTATATGGGTTAGTGGTCTCACTGGCTTTTGTTTGTTTTGGTCCAGTTCTTCTACAGGGCCAGCCAGGCCTCTTGTGCAGTGGTAGCAATGGGCCATATTTGATTCTGGTGCGGGCAGCCATTAAGATGTGGCACATGGAATAGTTCAATTAAGCGTGCAGTGCACACGTTTGCTTACAACTTAGTTAGAAAAGTTGTGGAGCACAACCGATTCGAACCTGGCCAAATTCGATCCGACTCGGTTTTCCTGACCGAGTCTGACTCGGATCAGTTAAGGCTAGCCTGACTTAGGATCGGATCGAGTCAGATGACCCTGACTCGATCCCGGATCAGACTGAGTTCGAGTCAGGCCATGCAAAACTCGGACTGAGTCGAGTTGGACCCAATTCGGGTCAACTTGGTCCGATTCCCAACTCTAATTGTGCAGCAAATAGAATTAAACATCAGAAAACTATTCCAGGGACACCGTAATAGAACGGTATGGCTGAGCGCATTAACAGGACTATTCTTAAGCGTGTCAGGAGCATGAGGTTACATGCAAGGGTGCTTAAGACGTTTTAGGCAGATCCTATGAATATTGCGGCATATCTCATCAATAGAAGTCCCTCAGCACCATTGGATGGTAGGCTACCAAAAGAAACGTGGACTGGGAAAGAAGTGAACCTTACAATCTCAAAGTGTTTGGTTGCACTTCATACATTCACATTGATGCGGAGCACAGAAACAAGCTGGATGCGAAGTCCATGAGGTGCACGTTTATAGGCTATGGGCAGCATGATTTTGGCTATAGGTTTTGGGATACAGAAAACAAAAAAATCATCAGAAGCAAAGATGTAGTCTTTAATAAAAAAGTGATGCATAAGGATAATGTGCAGCAAAATAAGGCCGAGGAGAAAGAATTCATAGAGTTGGAAGAGTTACTAGACACGAATGTTACAACGCCACATGATGATCATGCACAAGAGCATTATGAGGCAGAGCTGCAGACACCGATTGTGAGGAGGTCTACTCGGGAGAGGAGACCCACGGTCCGATACTCACCCTCCTTACATTATCTATTACTAACTGATAATGGTAAACCAGATTATTTTGAAGAGGCATTATAGTCAGATACACAGGTTAAGTGGGAGCAGGCCATGGATGATGAGATGAACTCTCTTGAGTATAATCATATATGGGAGCTAGTCACTTTACCTAAGGGTAAGAAAGCTCTTCATAACAAGCGGGTTTACAGACTGAAGGATGAGCATGATTGTTTGAAATGGTACAAGGTCAGATTGGTTGTGAAAGGGTTCCAATAAAAGGCAGGTATCGACTTCACTGAAATATTTTCACCAGTGGTGAAAATGTCTACGATTCGTATAGTCTTGAGTATAGTGGCTACAGAGGACTTACATCTAGAGTAGTTAAATGTTAAGTCAGCATTTCTTCATAGAGACCTTGAAGAAGAGATATATATGCATCATCCGACAGGACACATGACACTAGGAAAAGAGAATAAGGTGTGTAGACTGAAGAAGAGTCTATATGCCCTGAAGTAGGCCCCGAGGCAGTAGTACAAAAAGTTCAACAATTTCATGTCGAAAAACGGTTTTAGGATATGTCATGCAGACCACTGTTGCTATTCGAAGACGTTTGATACGTCGTACATCATCATTCTTCTATACGTTGATGATATGCTTATGGCCGAATCAAGCATGAAGGACATCTCAGATCTCAAAAGACAACTATCTAGAAAATTTGCCATGAAAAATTTAAGAGCTGCAAAACAAATCCCAGGCAAGAGGATAAAGCATGACAGGAAAAATAAGAAACTAGTTTTGTCACAGGCAGAGTACATAACCAAGGTACTTGATCGATTCAGTATGGGAGGTGCTAAGCTAGTTAACACTCTATTAGCCAACCACTTCAAGCTTTCTAAGGAGCAAGGTGCAAAGACACAGGAGGAATGAGACTACGTGGCTAAAGTCTCATATGCATCAGCGATTGGGAGTCTCATGTATGCTATGGTGAGCACGAGGTCAGACATTGCTCAAGTAGTGAGACTTGTTAGCAGGTTCATGAATAACCCCGGGAAGGAACATTGAGAAGTTATAAAGTGGATTCTTAAATACCTGGTAGGTACTGTGGATGTAGGGTTGTGTTATAGAGGATCGAAAATCAAGCTACATGGATACGTAGATTCAGATTTGGTAAGAGATATCGATAGCAGAAGAAGCACTATAGGTTATGTCTTTACCCGGGGTAGTGCTGCAGTCAGTTGGGTCTCTTAGTTACAAAAGATAGTATCTATCAGTACAACGAAAGTAGAATATGTTACAGGTAAAGAAGCGTGCAAGGAGATGGTGTGGATGCAAGGTTTCATGGAAGAGTTAGGTAAGAAGCAAGCAGATTGCAAGCTGTATAGTGACAGTCAGAGTGTAATACACTTGGCTAAGAATTCAGTCTTTCATTCAAGGACCAAGCATATTGACATCATATATCACTTCATATGTTTATTATTGAAAGATTAATCGATTGGTCTGGAGAAGATTCATACAAGTGAGAATCCTGCAGATATGTTAACCAGGGCGGTCACACGGGAGAAGCTGAAGCTCTGTTCAACTTTAATTGGTCTTCAGGCTTGAAGACGGAGAGATGGTGCACTCTAGATGTAGAAGACGAAGGTTTATGGTGATGTGCCTCCAAGTGAGAGATTGTTGGGACGTGGAGCCACATTTAGACAAGGGTGCTCGACCAGTCGAGTGTCTTGCTCGACCGGTCCGGTCGAGTGGCCCACTAGACCAATCGAGGGCTGGCTCGACTCGAAGTCCAGCGAGCATCAGTTTTTTGGTTCCGAGGTGCTCGACCGGTCGAGGCCCATGCTCGACCAGTCAAGGGTCCGCTCGACTAGTCGAGTAGCCTGCTCGACCAGTCGAGGTTACGCAGATTCGATTGCAGATTTGATACGGACTACGAATTTTTGAGGCGATTTTGCAAGGGTGCGAAAGGGAAGTTGCCTAAATTATAAATAGGAGTCCCTAGGGCTTTTCTAGGGTTATGGGAGTTATTCTAAAGTGTAGGCAAATGGTTTTCTCTATACATCTAAAGGGAAAAGGTTTGTATATTGCTTGTAATCTCATTTTCTTCATAGTAGAAGTTTTGCACCCGTGGTTTTTTACCCTTGATTGGGATTTTTCCACGTATATTTTGTCTTGTGGTTTGTTTGGAATACTTTGATTCTTCTTCTAAATTATATTTCTTTCTGTTTATCGTTTGTGGGTGAGACCGGAGATTGGATCTCGGTTCATTGCGTTGTTGGCGTGCTGCGCAACAAGGTATGCTTAATCCAATTTTGCATATTCAATTTGCGGATGATACTTTGATCTTTTCCAAAGCTAATTCAGAAAAGGTGGAAAATCTTCGCACAACAATTCAATGTTTTGAAGCTGTTTCAGGATGGAGAGTTAATTTGGCTAAGTCCAAGATGTTCGGGGTTAATATGGAGAAAAAGGAGATTGATTTCTTGGCGGATATTCTTAATTGCTCTTCGGCCACTCTTCCTTCTTTGTTCGTTGGACTTCCTTTATACACAAGTTTGCCTCCTAAGAGTGTTTGGGAGAAGGTCATCTCCAGGTTTGAGAAGTATCTTGCCAGATGGAATTGCTAGTATTTATCTCTAGGAGGGCAGCTCACTCTCATTAAGGCGGCTCTATCCAATCTTCCGTTATACTTTGTCTTTACTCAGATGTCCGGCTTCGGTTTTGGCTATACTTGGTAAATTAAGTCAAAACTTCCTATGACATGGAAAGGAGGATAAGCAAAATTTTCATCTTCTTCAATGGAAAGAGGTGTGTAAGCATATCTTTGAAGGTGGGGCAGGTGTTAAAGATTTAAAGGTAATGAACCGAGCCCTCCTCGGGAAATGGATACAGATACTAGGGTCAGAAGAAGGGAACCTATGGAACAACATGATTAAATGCAAATATGGGAGATCTGTGGGAGGACGGTGGACTACAGATTCCTCTTCATATGGGGTGTCGACTATTTAGAGGGGTATTTCAAAAATGAAAAAGGAGGTCCTCAAAGGTATTAGGTTTGATCTTGGTAATGGTATTAACACTCGATTTTGGCAAGATATCTGGGTGGGGGATGTGCCGCTTAAAGAGAGATTCCCGAACATCTATCTCCTTGCTCCCAACAAAGAAATTTTTGTTGCAGATTGCTATTCTGTGTCAGACGGTGAGATAGTGTGCAAGTAGTTTGTAGAAGGAATCTTCAAGATTAGGAAATCAGCAAGTTCGTGGACCTTCTGGAATGTATTCATCTAGTTAATCCAAATAAGTCTAGATCAGATAGCTTAATTTGGAGACTGGAAAAATCAAGCAGATTTTTAGTTAAATCTTTTTATAATCAGCTTTATAACAACTGGGACACTATAGGTCCTCAACAGTCTCCTCTCTTATGGAAATTTTCGGCTCTCCCCAAGTTTGTGGTCTTTGGATGGTTAGTGGCCAAGAAGAGAATCCTCACAATTGATAATTTGAGGAAAAGGGGGATGGTGCTCCCAAACATTTGTTTATATTGTATGTGGGAAGAAGAATCAGTCGATCATCTCCTAGTTCACTGCCCCTTCATCACTTCAATTCGGTCTGAATTTTGTTCTCGATTTGGGTAAAAATTAAAGAAGTGGTAGATGCTTCGGGAATATTGGAAAAGTTAGGACCAGGCTATGGAGGATGGCCATTCTTGCTGTGTGGTGATCGCAGTTTAGGTGGAAAGAAATGGTAGATGCTTCAGGAATATTTTGAATTCTTTGAGGAGTTTGCTTTCAAGACTAAACAGTTATTATTAGAATGGGCTATTCATATAGATTCCCTAAAGGGGTGTGATTTTCTCTTTTTGGAGTCTAGTTGAGTTCGCCTTCTCAGTGGACTCTCTCACATCTTTTCTGTATCTTTTTGCTTTTTAATATAATTTTATCAATTTTCAAAAATAAAAATACAAGCTCTCAAATGGGTCTTTAAGACCGAAGGCAAAGCTTGGGCTTAAAATTCAAGTTTGTTTCCCAGTCAATTCAAAATTAAATGTTGCATAACAACTGGTTAACTATGGTGTGAGTGTGTGGGTGTGTGTTGAGTATAGGTGCATATGTAAAACAAATAATAATAATAAAAAATAAATAATAATAATAATAATAAACCCGTTAGCTTAACCTAAACTTTACCGAACCAACTCATTAGGGTTTGTAAATGCAATTTTGTAATATACACAATATGTAAAAATCCCCGTATGTTTTGTCACGCAACTCATATTTGTTTTGCAATGCATGATCCACTTAAGAAACAATTTCTTCAAAGCTTAGCCTAGCATTCACATCTCAACCAAGCACAAACCTACGTTGAAAAATGCAGGCTAGGTTTGGAAAGAGCTTGGACTAAGCTCTTACCTTGAGAGTTGTCACTACAAACAAAATCGAAACCCTTCAGTTATTTAAGTAAAAAGTCACTTGTATAGTAATCTAACTTGTCTCAAATCAAGTCATGTCAACCATCACTCCAATTGAATAATGTGGTGTTTTTATAATAAAAATAATCTCGAACACCAGAACACTGTTGGTGCGCGGCGTGCCACGTGTTGCTCATGTGACAACGGTTAGGATGATTACTATACATGTGGCAACGGTTTTATATGGTTGGATATATAATTGTTTCGGTATAAAAGGGTACAAAAATAATTACAATACTTTCGAATGTTTTTTCTGAGCCATTTAAAAGCATATTGGTGTAAAAATTGAAGATATGTTCAACACTTTATATATACAATTTTTTGTGTTGAGATTTGGATTGAAAATTTATTGTATCTTGACGATAAATTGCACATTTCCTTGGTTTACACTTATAGAATTACTAGAATATATATATATATATATATATATATATATATATATATATATATATATATATATATATATATATATATATATATGTGGCAATTCGAGTTTAGCCTTGAACTCGATGGATTTGATAGTCTCCTTATATTTTTATTCTATCTTCCGTTGTATGGTATATTAAATCTTTTCCAACAAATAAAACGTCTATATCTTGAAAAAGGTAGCCCAACTTCATGTTTTGGCCTACCATTTAGGTGGTATAAATATCCCCCAAGTAAGCCATGTTGACAAGAAAGATCTGATTGGAGAACACCTGGCATACGTGGACCTGATCGCAATGGTTCTTTCAACACTTTATATATCCAAACCGTTGATATGATGCATGATGTAGTCTCACTGTGGATGGCTCATATAACAAAATCACCCACACTGGAATCTCATGTATTGGATGAAGATTCGGCCTCTGATCAAGGGAAATCTGTCTGCTCGAATTAGACCGTTGATTATTTTTATTTTAACGGTCGGCCGCCATTCAGACTGGATCAACCATTCACCCGGATTTTCTACCTTATGAGTCATCCACAGTGCGTTTTCACTCTGTTCGCGAATCAGGTTCCAGCGTGTGTAACCCCACCTCAGGGGGACGCGGATTGCGTCCTTCCCCCGCTGTCTCCAGCCACGAACGGTCAGATCTATAGGGGGGCCCTCTGTGATTTATCTATTTATCCATGCCGTCCATCCCTTTTCTTAGATCATTTTCAGATATGATCTCAAAAATGAGGTAGATCCAACGCTTAAGTGGACCACACCACATATGACTCTTGCATTTAATGCAACCCAAGCTTACTATTTGGTGTGGTCCACTTGAATGTTGGATCTGTTTCATTTTGGTGCTCGTACCTTAAAATGATCTGAGAAAATGGATGGGCTGCGTGGATAAACAGATACATCACACGTGGGCAGGGTAGGATGCAATCCGCGTCCACCTCCGGGGCTTGCATCTGATGATCAGAACCGTCCATGTTAGAACTCCTGCTATACAGCCCACCATAAGAAACTTACTTTGAACGGATGATTTTGACCATCACTGTGTGTAGTGAATTTAGAACGTTGAAAAGATATTTTCAATCCTTCACATTCAACTCTAAAAATCAAAGGCTACAATCAATCGCTTATCTACTTTTCATAACGATAATAAGGACGGCTCAAAACACCCGACCATGTCATCATGTAGGCCTCAGTGGGTGGCCACCGACAGAGGCGAGACGGGGCGCGGATTAGCTACTGACAGGTTGAGTAGCGAGACTCGCTACTGAAGTGACGTCACTAAGTTCCGTGGCCCCACCATGATGTATGTTTTGTATCCA
Source organism: Magnolia changhungtana (assembly GCA_030180095.1). Lineage (NCBI taxonomy): Eukaryota > Viridiplantae > Streptophyta > Magnoliopsida > Magnoliales > Magnoliaceae > Magnolia > Magnolia changhungtana. The sequence continues at coordinate 12,279,409 of JASAUF010000662.1, forward strand.
CGCCGTCTATACATTTGGAGAGATCATTTTAGGGCAAGATCCAAATAATGAGTTAAATCCAAAGCTCCAGTGGATCCCAGGACAGAAAACAGTGGGGCAGTGAGGCCGACCATTAAAAACTTCTAAAAGCCACGAGAGTTTTAGATCAACCTGGTATTTGGGTTTTGCCTTCTTTCATGTCTTTTTTAACTTTTGAACAGGTTGGAATTCAAATAAACATTATGGTGGGCCTTAGGATAGTTTCAACGGTGGGAATCACTCTTCCCACTGTTTTCTGTGGTGGAGTCCACTACAGATTTTAATCTTCTTTATTCTTTGGTTCATACTCTAAAATGATATCTCAAAGTGGATGGACGGTGTGGATACAATACATACATCATAGTGGGGCCCACGGAACTTAGTGACGTCACTTCAGTAGCCTACTCGCTACTCACCCTATCAGTATCTAATCCGCGTCCGGCGAGACGAACCCGTAGTGTGTGCGTGTGTACTCGCAGAGGGTGGGCAAGAGCTGAAAATCCTTGACCGGACCTTAGGTTGAATTGGACTTGGTAATTAAAGGCACACTGACACGTGACTTTTGAATGGTTTTCAACTTCCTATTTTTATCCCCATAGGAATGTTCTTCAAATCTTGGCCCACGGGGTGGCAACTTTGGTTGGGTTGAACCCGAACCCGACTGGGTTAGGTTGAGATTGGGCTAGACTCCAGCTGAACTTCACGTTCAAATGAACATGGTTTAAGCTGTAGTGGCATATGACATTGGAATGTTTTTGAGAATGGATTATAAATCTAAGCCGATAGGTATGGGTTTGGGATATGGCTGAAAATATTCTATCATGTTATCAGATGTCTTAAATTTGTCTGTAACTGGGTTTCAACTACGGCTGAAAGTTTTTACCTAACCACTTAATCCTATCAAGCAAGTGTCGATCTCATCAACAATTCATTTGATCTCATTAAAAAAATCTTGATTTATTCCAATTATTCGTTGGAATATTTTTTTTTGTCCAAATCAATATGATCAAAAATGACTTCGATCCAATTGAAGAGCCTTCCATGGCTGTTGATCCCATCGACACAAGCGTGCAGTTTTGAAGAATTGCAAGAACTATTTTCTATTCTAGGTGCAACACTATATATGAGCTATTCTAAAGAGGGCGGAACGTTTTTGGAGACTTAAGGAAGGTAAAAATGAAGGTTTTTTTATTTTTTATTTTTATTTTAAATTGTAAGTGATTACATCTCTGGTATCATTACTTTCATAGTGATTCGTTGTCGCTTTGTGTTATAATTTTTTCCACAATGATTTTTTCATGTAAAATTGTATATACTTTGCGATTGATTGTTTATGTTTGCTTAATTTCATGTGATCCGAATTTAAGGTTTGCTTCTGCAGATTCCCAACATACATGCCTTAAGGATAAATTGGGCCAGGTTTGGGCAACCCAACCCAATTCAAAGCTAACCTTATATCATACATATACAATTAAGTTACAACTAACATACATGATATAAATATTAAATATCATAGCTTCCATGAAAAAATAAGCTCATGGTTAACCTTCTACCATACAAGTTTCAAGATTGGAATTGTTCATACATGAAAATATGGCTCATGATTGGAATTGATTTGGGGAACACTCAAGTGATTGGACCTTCCATCTTCTAGACTCCATGCTATCTCATGTGGAAACAAAATAATTAATGTCACCATCTTTAAATGAATTTTAGACATTAAAAAAAAAGTTTCTAATATCTCTCATTCAACTCTAAAAATGTAAGTATCAGACCATTAATGAATGATGATTGTGGGACAATACCTTATTATGTTAACCACGAGAACATGGATGGATAAATCATGGAATGTTTGAATGTGGTGGCATGGATTCTCACTTGCCAAACCAAACTCAAATATTCCCCGGTGTTTGATGATGCATGCTCTAATCCAACCCATTCAGTTATTAATCCACTATTTAAAGAAAAAAGGTGCTTGTTTATGAGTTGGTTAAATGGACATGGAATCCAGTGTCCAGATCCTTTTATCCAAACAAGGAATGAGAGTCGATGGATTCTGCCATGAGAAACATTTGGGTATGCAAGTGTATACTACAGGCAATGCATTGGAATTTCCACTCTTTTGGGAATCTACAGGTGAACAGTGCTGGCATAGGTGACCATTACAAAGCGGAAGTAAACCAGCTAGGTCTCATCAGTGGGACTTTGGCAAAATGGCAATGATATAAAGAGCCTCAACTAGCCAATAAATCTCAGATCCATGGATGGCTTGGAGGTTAAATGTTTGATTTTTTGCTTTCGAAATGCACGACTCCATTTGTTATTCTAGCTTTGGGCATTCAAGTAAAGGCTTCAAGTGTGGAGATGGAATACCCATCATTATTGTTGTGCCCTGGAAAACTAATGCTTGTGTTTTGGACTTTAGTTTCATCTTAATATTGTTGGAAGTGGTGGTGGATTCTTGCAATCCAAAACCGTGTAAGAACCGTGTGAGCTAGCTGTGCATAACCGTGTGAGCTAGCTGTGCATTTAGATTTTTTCTAAGTTTAGAGTGTTAGCTGTGATAAGATAGCAGTAGATTTCTTTCATGGATTTTGTCTATGTTTAGCTGCCCTAGGAAGCATCTAGATATGGATATTTTAGTCATTTCACATAAGGAGAAAAACCTATAAAAGACACCATTGTAATAGTTTCTTATTCAATCAAAAGTTCAACAGTTAAGTTCTCTTTCTCTTTCAGTTTTTGTTTTCTGTTCTATGGTGGCTGCAGCCACACGTTAGCAAGAAGTGGGGTTTTAAACCCAACAAAGTGGTATCAGAGCCATTGATCTTTGGGCCTCATCAGAAGGAAGCGAGTCCCCTTCCAAATAAGTAGGAGCCGTCACCTGCACCAGCTACTTCTCCTCCTTGTTTTGGTTTTGAAAAACCCAACAAACTGATTTTTGAGTTTTTACAAGAACGTCACCTGCACCAGCTACTCCTCCTTGTTTTGGTTTTAAAAAACCCAACCAGCAAAAAACATTCAACCGTGAGAAGGAGGCTTTCTTCTTCAACATTTTGCCTACAGTGTCAAGCCTGCTGTCCAGATTTTTTGATTTGTAAAATCTGTCAGTTTTTTTTCTCTTTTTTTTTCTTCATTTTTCATCATCTCAAGTGGTGGACGGTCTTTGAACTCTTGCAAGTTCTAGCAGCATATATATTGAAATATTTTAAAATGACAAGTACAATACAACCTCAAATACCTACGAAAATTGGTGCATACAAATGAAAGCCTTGTTTGGATCTCGAGATCTTTGGGAGATCATCACTGACGGGTACGAAGAGCCCACAACGGAACAAGAAGCCGCCTACATCGCCGAACAAAAGGCTAATCTCAAGGATCAAAGAAATAAAGATAAGAAAGCTCTCTTCCTCATCTATCAAGGGTTGGATGATTCCATCTTTAAACGGATCACTGAAGCAACATCATATAAACAAGCATGGGAGACCCATAACACCATCTTTAAGGGTGTTGATCGTGTCATAAGGGTTCGGCTCCAAACCCTTAGAGCAGAGTTCGAAGCGACTCGCATGAAGGAAGGTGAGAATATTGCTAATTATTTTTTGCGATTGCTTGTAATTGTCAATTACCTAAAAAGAAATGGTGAGAAGATTGAAGATATCGGGGTGATTGAAAAAATACTTCGATCCCTCACAACCAAGTTTGAGCATGTGGTTGTGACGATCGAAGAATAAAAAAATATTGAAAAACTCTCTATTGAGGAGTTGATGGGGTCGTTGCAAGTTCATGAGCAACGAATGTAGAAGAATGTCAGTTCCATGCGATGGAACAAGCTTTGGAGTCAAGATTGACTCTGAATGATAACAATGGTGGATGTAGAAGTTCACAACATGGTGGACGTTTTGCTAGCAATCGCGTAAGAGGCAAATCGATGTGTGGACGGGGAAGTACAAAAAACATCCAGTGCTATAATTGCAACAAGCTTGGCCACTATGCATCTGATTGTTAGAGCAAGCCGGTGAATTAAGACAAGCAATCCAACTATGCTGAAGCATCAGGCCATGAACAAGAAAGCTCAACACTTCTCATTGCACAAGAGAAAGGCAATGATCAACAGGATGTATGGTATCTCGACACGGGTGCAAGCAATCACATGTGCGGCGATAAGAAACTCCTTGTGGAACTCATAGAAGGAATTCATGGCGAAGTAAAATTTGGAGACTCATCGAAAACTCCGGTGAGAGGTAAAAGTAAAATTAAAATTTACCAGAAAAATGGTAAGCAACAATTCATCTCTAATGTGTATTATGTACCCAACATAAAAAGCAACATACTTAGTCTCGAACAACTCCTTGAAAAAGGGTATATAGTACACATAGCGAACTCAGTTACGTCAATGAAAGATGCAAGCAGGAGACTTGTGGCGCAAGTCCAAATGGCGAAGAACAGAATGTTCCCGCTCCATATAAACACAAGGCTCGAAAAATGTTTTTATGAAAGCGCAAATAACGATTCATGGAAGTAGCATCTTCGGTTTGGCCATCTAAATTTTAATAACCTTAAACTCCTGTCCTCATCAAGCATGGTGCATGGTTTACCTATTATTGAAGCTCCAAAACATGTGTATGAGGCGTGCACACTTGGCAAGGAGCAAAGTAACTCGTTTTCAAGTGGAGTGTCCCAAAGAGCAAAGGAGCCACTACAACTAGTTCAGATTGATATTTGTGGACCATTAGATCCACCCTCTCTTGGAGGTAATAAATATTTTATAACCTTCATTGATGATTTCAGTAGAAAATTATGGGTGTACTGTATTAAAGAAAAGTCTGCCACTTTCGATGTCTTTAAAACTTTCAAAGCCCGAGTTGAAGATGAAAGTTGTCATAAAATCAAGGTCCTTAAATCTAACAGAGGTGAGGAGTACACCTCAAATGCATTTTGAGATTATTGCAGGGAACAACGAATCAAGCAACAGCACAATGCAGCCTACACGCCACAGCAAAATAGAATTGCAGAACAAAAAAACCGCACCATCCTCAACATGACGAGGACCTAGTTGAAAGAGAAAGGCCTACCGAAGAGCTTTTAGGGAGAGGCAGTTGTATGTACTGCATATCTGCTCAATCGGTGTCCCACTAAAAGCATCAGATTTATGACGCCACAGGAGGCATGCAGCGACTACAAGAAAAGCGTGTCACACTTTAAAAATCTTTGAGTATGTCACCTATGCTCAAGTTCTAGAAGCGAGAAGAAAAAAGCTTGATGATCGTGGCGAGAAGTGCATCTTCATCGGTTACAGTAAAGAATCGAAAGCGTACAAGCTCTATAACCCACTAACCAATAAGGTGGTGGTAAGTAGAGATGTAGTGTTCTGCAAGGAAGAATCCTGAAAGTGGAACCAAGAAGATTCAGCCAAAGAAAATCAGGTCGAGGCTGAAGAATATGAAGAAGAGAGGAATATGAATCAGGAGCAGACACCCACATCACCCCTTTCGGATCGCAGAAGTCCAGGAGTATGTTCCATCTCCCTTAGAAGTACTTCATCAAATTAGAATTCAGCCAGCATATTGTCATCCAATTCTTCTTCACCCTTGGCTCCTATTAAAATGAGAAGCATCATGACATCTCGCAGAAACCGAGGAAGTAAATTTACTTTGCCTATATGCGGACCACGAGCCTCTCACATTTGAGGAGGCTGTGAATGAAGAATATTGGAGAAAGGCTATGGAAGAAAATATTCATGCCATCGAGAAGAATCAAACATGGGAGCTGACCTCACTTCTTAAAAGCCAAAAGACCATTGGTCTCAAATGGGTGTATAAAATTAAGCGGAATGCCAATGGTAAGATCGAATGGTATAAGGCAAGGCTCGTAGCAAAAGGTTACAAACAGAACTATGTGATACACTATGAAGAAGTTTTCACCCTATTTGCTCACCTTGACACTGTAAGAATGATTATCTCCCTTACAGCTCATCACGGTTGGATGATCTACCAACTGGATGTGAAATGCTTATAGCTTGTTTATATGTTGATGATCTGCTATTCACTGGGAACAGTTAGGTGATGTTTGAAGAATTCAAGCAGGTTATGTTCAAAGAGTTCGAGATGACTGATGGTGGATTGATGTCCTTCTTCTTGGGCATTGAAGTAAAGCAACAAGTCGGCGGCATTTACATATCCCAGAAGAAGTACACAAAGAAACTTCTTGAGAAGTTTCAGATGGTCGACTGTAAAGCCATAAATACACCTTTTACAACAGGCCTGAAGCTCACAAAAGATGGAGAAGGAAGAAACGTCAACTCAACCCTATTCAATAGCCTAATTGGAAGCTTAAGGTACCTCACAATCGCTAGGCCAGATATACTCTACAGTGTTGGGCTTCTAAACCGGTATATGGAAACTCCAAAAGAGTCACATTAGCTTTAAAAAAAATGAGGACTGAGGTATACCAAAGGGACAATTGAATTCGGTCTCTTTTATCTGTACGATGATGAGGCGATGTTGTATGGATACTCTGATAGTGATTGAGGTGGTGACCAAGATGAAAGAAAAAGTACTACAGGCTATGCTTTCTATCTTGGGTCGACGACATTCACATGGAATTCAAAAAAGTAGAGTATGGTCGCCCTGTCCACATGTGAAGCTGAGTACGTAGCAGCTTCATCTACTATATGTGAGACGATTTGGCTAAGGAATCTGCTAAAGGAGCTGAAGCATCCATAGGAGGAATACACTGTTATATACGTGGACAACAAGACGGTAATCAAACTTGCCAAACATCCAATTCAGCATGGAAGGAGTAAGTACATCGACACAAGATATCACTTTCTTAGAGATCAAGTAAAGTAGAAATTGGTTAAGCTGAAATACTGTCACACCACTGGACAAGTGACAAACATTTTCACCAAAGCATTGTTGACTGACACATTCAGGAGACCTAGATCAATACTTGGAATGAAGTCGGTTTTGGTTTGAAGGGGAGTGTTGGAAACGGTGGTGGATTCTTGCAATCCAAAACCGTGTAAGAATCGTGTGAGCTAGCTGTGCATTTAGATTTTTTCTAAGTTTAGAGTGTTAACTATGATAAGATAACAATAGATTTCTTTCATGGATTTTGTCTATGTTTAACTACCCCTAAGAAGTATCTAAATAGAGATATATTAGTCATTTCACATAAGGAGAAAAGCCTATAAAAGGCACCATTGTAATCGTTTCTTATTCATTCAAAAGTTCAACAGTTTAGTTCTCTTTCTCTTTCAGTTTTTGTTTTCTGTTCTATGGTGGCTGCAGCCACACGTCAGCAAGAAGTGGGGTTTTAAACCCAACAAATATGATTTATTCTTTTAACGGGTTAAATAGAGAATTTCTTTTGGTTATCCTTGGAAAGTTGAGGTTGGACATAACGGTCACAAGCAAAAAGAAAGTTATGGGCCATGGATCTCAGTATCCAGTTTAAACCTTGACCACACAAACTAGTGGTTACTCTTGATGAAGTCAACCTATGTAAGGGGACTGATTCTGAATAGAGATGATTGATCTCTACCATCGGTTAAATGATGAGTTGCCGCGCTTTTACCTTACTCACAGATGAATGTGAGCATTCATGGGTATGGACTCCTGAACCTTGAATGCTTGTATTTGTGAATTACTTTAAGTCTCTAAATCAAAGGGTCTTTCATGCCTAGACTAGATCGACTTATATATGTATTAGCTTTAATCAAACCTTAAATATGAGGATATGTAAGGAGTTTAAAGTCTTGGTATTATGTGTTTTGGGTCTCTTTACACGGTTATATTGGTGACCGATGTACAGTGATGTTGGATCCATGTATCATGGTCTAGTTAAGACTCACATGATTTAACAAGGAATTTACTTGAGGCATGATTATTATACTGATCTTATGGCATGTACCATATAATAAGTGTCTTCTCAACTTGCCCGTGCATTTAATGTATTTTAATAGTTAATTGAAGGTTTTCAACTATTAAATTTTAGTTTTAACCCCTAATTTATTTTAATATAAGTCTTCCTGGACATCTAATGGTTAAGATTTATTAATCCGTCCCTTAAATCTACATGAAATAGTGAGCTATGAATGGTGGCATGAGATTGGAGGAATTTGGTCAATTTGGACATAGACAGAATAACAAACTTTAAACGTAATGAGGCATACCAAAGTCTATAGGGTGGTGGAGACCATACTTTGTATCTCTTTTAGGAACCCTAAATCCTTATATATACACTCTATCCAGATTGAGAGAGAGAGAGAGAGAGAGAGAGAGAGAGAGAGAGATCCTTAAACATCTTTACCCTTTGTGCATCGCACCGCCTTAAGAGGGGGGTGGGGGGTAAAAGAGAAAGGAGAAGCCATCTCCTCTCATTCTTCCCATCCACATGTCCATACGTGTGGGGTCCACTCAGTGAACGACTTTCATCATGTGCCTCTAGCTTTATTGCAGGGTTTGTGAGAGTTTTTCTCACTTCTCATTTAGGATAAAACTCATGTATTCCACATTAAAACTCATGCGTTTTGTGTTCACCACCCCAAGCATAGGGTTGCGATTAGTAATAATCTCGGTAAGACCGAGGTCGAATCCACAGGGACTAAACCTTGTACGTAATGTGAAAGTAACCAGAACTAGAACTAGACGAAGATGTAATCTAAACCAGGAAAATATAAGAGGATAATAATGAAACATTATATTAAAACTTGTAAAATTCAAAGGTGGGAAACATTGGTGCCAAGGATCCACTTGTAGCAATTGAGAAACTATTTTGCATGATTCAAGGACACAATTGGAATCAGAGTCTTATCCTATCCAATTGGTAAGAAGAGATTTGTCAGATCTCTAAACTTCTCATGGATCTAATCATAAATAGATGAGAGTGGTGAAGATTTGGAGGTGATTCTGTCACCAAACCATACCCAGGAGACAAGGCAAACAATAGCAGTTTACCAATCCACAACCAGTTTAAGAGAATTATGAACGTTATGAAGGATTCCATCATCCAAGCATGCCCAGGAGACGATGATGAACAACAAGGTTCCCAAGTTCATAATCTCTATAATGGAATGAACATACTCAAAGCTATTGCAGAACTATTATAATTTAAGTCACAACAAACCATTAAAAACTAAAAATATTCCTTTATAATCAAACTAGAATCCAAGAGAGTTCAATAAATATGAATCAAAGCATAAAAAAACACCCCATCACGCTACAAGCTTCACCTCTTAGCCCTAGCTAAGAGGTTTAGCTAACCATGAATATGATTAACTAAAAACTCTTAAAATCAACAAAAGAAAGAAGAAACTAAAGAAGAAAGGGAGAAGGAGGACTCCTCATGTGCCAGCCACTCTCTCTCTCTCTCTCTCTCTCTCTCTCTCTCTCTCTCCTTCTTCACGCCTCCACGGCTTCACACGTCCCAAGCTCCCAGGATGCTTTCTCTCTCTTCTCTTCTCCTTTATATAGGCAAAAGGAGGTCGGTGGAAGGTGGTGGAGAGGCTGGAGTCGGTGTTAGATCGTGCGCAAGCTCCTTACGCAACAAAGAAAAACTGCAAGAATTCTTGTGTTTAACATGATTTCTTGGGATGGTGAAGGCCTGACCGATCATAATCTTGATCATCGAATGATGATGAAACTCCAGTTTTTCCGGTCGCGCGCTAACCGCAGACATTCCTGCGCTGATGCTTAGTGGGGCCCATGATTAGAGTCGATGGATAAATCCACTCCGTCCATTAGATGTGGCTCGAAATTCTGATTGGAAATGGATGGTTTTAACTCACTGTTAATGAGGCCCACGGGATATTTTACTCCACTATCCATCATGCATTTGAAATGGCATCTGCGTGTGTACACGTGTATGGGTCCAAGAAGGAGAGCATGGATGGGGTCGTGGCCATCCCCGAAGCGAATGAACGGTTCAGATCGTCCAATGGGACGATCATGGAGGCCCACTAATCACGCCCAGTGAGACAGCGTCCGCTCGCTGGGTGCTTGCGTGAGAGGAGTCAGGTTAGCCCGACTTTGATCGGGCTGACTGACCGGTGTGGTGCGAGAGTGCACCGCCTGTGCACTCCCACATTGCATGTGGGGTCCACTGTGATGCTTGTGAGAAATCCACTCCGTCCATCCATTTTTCCATCTCATTTAAGGGGTTGAGACCAAAACTGAAGCATATTTATATATCTGGTGGGCCCCAGATTAGTGATTTATGGGCTTATTTGTCCATTGGACCACTTTCACAAGGATCTAAGGGGTAAATTTTGATGTGTACGGTTAATTTATGATCCTCAGGCCAGATATAAAGTTTCGAGCTAAACAAATGGTGGAAACCCTATGAACTTGCATTCAAGACAACTTTCAGGCCCCTTTAACTTCAAGTACTTGATTTTCTCGGATCTTTGGCGTGTAAATTCTTCGATCTCAATCCCCTAAGATCTGTCCCTTGCCTCGGTGATTCTTGAGCATCAAATCCATGCCTTTAGTACCCTTTTTCAATCCAAGCTCGTAAATTCACCTTGCAACAAAAACATGATTAAAATAGGACGTTAAGCATTATCATGTTTGTAAAACCAAGTAATAACTGTCTAATATGCAATATTTGACCCTTAACATTTTATGTCCCCCCCCCCCCCCCCCTCCTTTTAGGGTTTTTCACGTTAAAATTCATGTGTTCTCTATATTTGCTTGAATTTTTTTTATTCTTTATTGCTTATTTGATTTTGATCTAAGGTTGCTTCCACTCCCAACAAGTTTGGGATCAATGAGCCATAATTAGAGATTTAAGGGAGGAAAGAAGACCAACACAACCTCCTTGAGCAAATAGGAGAGTGGGCGTACCTTATGATGATCTTGGTTAATGATTTAATATTTATTTCATCGTATATCTAACCATTCTTATACCATCATTAGCCATCTAACATCATCTCCACCTCAAAGAATGGAGTAAGAGGGAGCAAAAGCTCCATAATCTTTTCTATAAAAGTGGGCATGCAGTTAGGTGGACTATGGTCAGGATGGCATAAGGATGGTTAAATGGTGTTGGAATGGTTAGGGTGGTGTAGGGAAGCATAGGGACAGCTAGGATGGTGTTGGGATAATTGGTTGGTGTTGGGATAATTAAGAGGGTGTAAGGACAACTAGGAGGGCCAAGGAGAGAGAGAGAGAGAGAGAGAGAGAGAGAGAGAGAGAGAGAGTGGAAAAAGGAGAGTAATTAAGGACAACCGAGACCTTACTCATGCCTCAAACTGACAAGAGTTTCAACAAGAGGTCATGGGTTCAAGTACCCATTGTGGTGAAATCCCACTATAGTGTGAGTGCATGAGTGTGTGTGTGTGTGTGTGTGTGTGTGTGTGTGTGTGTGTGTATGTGTGCATATGTAATATGGTGAGGGGGAGTCTAGGATAGGATGGTATAGGAAATTATAGTTAACAATAGTGAAAGGGATTAGTAATGGTGGCTAAAGCCAAGGTGATGGCTAGATATTGTAGCTAAATATAAGGGCTAAAGATGTTGTAGTTGAGGATAGTGGTTAAATTTGCTTGACTTGATACTCTTTTTTTTTTTTTTTTTTTTTAAATTCTATTTATATACTTGGCATAGCATAACGCTCCATGGGTTCATTGGCATAGTGTTTAGAATAATAGACTTTCATCTCAAAGCATGGAATAATTCAAGAATTGGATCGGATAGAGGATGAAATTCCAATGAACAATACCGATGCAATATAGGGACTTAGTTTGATTTTAAAAAGAAGTTGGAGCTATTATTATAGAAACCAACATGACTTTTCATTCTCAGTTGATCACTTTCGACGGAGCATTGTATGCATTGGTATTTGAAGCACAAGAGACCAAGTTCTGAATGAACTTGTCCTGTACATGGATTGGTTGAAGGTTTCTTCAAACACAAGATAAGCATGCGCAAGGTAAGCTAAGTGGGTAGCTTATCTATACAGTTTGATCTTTAAGCATAAGGCAGAGAACCTGAACGTGGTAGCAAATGCATTGAGCCAGAAAGAGATTATGTTGCAAACAATTTTTCCATTTTTCTTGATTTTTCTTTAGTTTGAAATCAAAAGGGTTGAGATTTTGTAGAGGCTCAAGCCAACTGACTAACATAGTGAACTACCCTAATTGTTAAAACTCCCTTAGCAACATAAATAAAGCAGCAAGCCGAAATTGCGCAAGCTGCTAGAGTTAAGGATCATTTAAGTAAACTACAATGAAAAGCCGGGGTTTCTAATTTGAGAAGGGGATGCAAATGAAAAAAAAAATTGGTTGAGCCAATAACTTTTAAGAAATCAGATTTGGTCAACCAACGCCAAATTGATGATAAGCCCTTTCAAGGGGTAGCGTAGGAGATTTTTCTCTCATGCACTTACGTTTCCACCATTAGAGTGAAGTGACCATCTCTTCTTTTTTCAATTCTAAAAAAATGGGGCCTAAAGTAAGTTCTTTTATCCAAAAATAGGTTTTCACATGGAAGCATCAGTTAGGTACGAGGCACACCTATGTTTGTTACTCCTAGGGGTGTACATCGAGTCGAACCGAGTCGAGCTGGCCTCAGCTCGACTCGGCTCGGCCATTGGCTGACCTTAGTTTGAACTTGGCTCGGCTCGGTCCTCGAGCTTGACTGGCCGCTGGGCTCAATTCGGTCAGCAGCTCAGGCTGAGTTCGAGCTGATGTGCAGTTGGTGGAATTGAGAGACATCGGTATTTCCAATTATATATCCTGGAGTGATTAGCCTTTTGGCTGGTTTGTTGATGTGGGTGACTTCTCTGAATCCAGTGAGGAAGCATTATTTCGAGTTGTTCTTCTACACGCATCAACTGTATGTAGTTTTTGTTGTCTTTTTAGCATTGTATGTCGGCGACTTCATTTTCAGCGTGGCTGTTGGAGGGATATTCATTTTCCTACTCGATCGCATTTTGAGGTTCTGCCAATCACGGAGGATTGTCGATGTATTCTCGACTGCGTGCCTGCCTTGTGGAACAATTGAAGTGGTTCTCTCAAAGTCACAAAGTACTACTTCTTAAAAATCTCCCACACAAAAATAGTAGTGTTCTTTGGAGAAATGAATGCATTGATGTAAAAAGGAAACAGTGGGGCTTGATTCAGCAGCATGTGTCCTATCCTGAGGCATTTCCACAAACACCTTGACTGCATGTGTCCTTCCTTGCCACCAACCACACTTCATTGAGTCATTTTATCAAACACTTGGTGAGCAACATCAATGGCAAAGTAACTGAGTCACCGAACTGGTTCGATCCAAGTTCGATTCGAGATGGATTCGATCTGAGTCGAGTCAAGCTAGGGCCTGCTCGAACTCGGCTCGAACTCATCTTCGAGCTAAAAAAATCAGCTCGACTCGGCTCAAACTCAGCTTCAAACCGAGTCGAATCGAGCTTTTTCGAGTTGAGTCGAGCGAGCTAACCAAGCTAGCTCAGTTCATGTACACCCCTAGTTACTCCTATGAAGGAGTTGCTCAAGCCATTTCCATTGCGGTCAATGCTACTGTTGTTACCACTACTATCGCATCATTATCCCAACTGATAGTGGTGTAAGACACCTCAGCAGGTAGGCGAGTGGTAGGAGCTACTCTAACGTAGATTGTTGGATTGTGGTGAATTAACCCAGTGAAATTATATTCTCCATGAATATGAAGAGTACCAACAATTAGACGGTAAGACACCTTGATTATAGCTTCAGAGTGATAACCATCAATCGAATATGTAGGATAACGTTCATTTCTTTTTCTTCGATTTGGATCAAAAATAAAAGAATTGAGTGAATCAAAATGACATAGGGAAGGACGTGATGAGCTCGATCACTATCTTCCACAAGGAATAATTACTTCAAATCCATGTAGTTCTTTGGACTCCTCACAGAGATTCCTAGAGTCCACGAGGGAATAAAAAGAAATAAATTTTAATAAAATAAAAAATAAAATGATTGATTATAAAATTGAATTCACAATCCTTTAAATAGTGATATCAAACTTAGGAAGAAGTTTCATAATCAAACTCCAACTCAAACTCCCTAAAAACGTTAGTTACCATAAATAGTAAGTTAACTTACTATTTATAGACAGTCATGATTTCTACTAGACTTCATGGTTTTCGGCCAAAAATATTAAGTGTCCAATTTTGCCTAACCACATTATTCTCCTAATTTTTATAAACCCTTTTCATGTTGGGCACAACTCTTGAAACTTAAAAGGATCAAAAGTTATGACTGAACTAAAACTTATTATAAATAGTAAAAATGAAATTAAAATGGATTTTCAACCATCATTCTGATGGAATCTCGCAAATCTGGCATGGGCAACCCTGCATAGCACGGTTGGTTGGCTAAAGTAGCTTCTCCTACCCAAAATCATATATGGTACGTTGTAAAACTCATTCTGGTTTGCAAGATATGATTGTTTTAAGATTCTGACGGTCCTAATCACTTCTGCCTCTGATCAAGCCTTCTTTGGTCCATCTTGGCCATAAAAGTGTCCACGACCCACTCTACATCACAAAAGGAGGTTCATGGCGTAGGGTAAAGATGTTAGAGGAATAGTTATTTTGTAACGTACTAGTTGTATCTAAAATTCTTTCAAGTCTTTGCCCCAATGTGTTAGTTATAAATGCTTGGAAATCATGGTTGTCACTAAAGGACTCTTTTATCTGGGTGACTAAGCTATCTATATTGTTACTTAAAGGGAGTGTCTACCCCCAATGAAATTGAAGTAACCTTACTTTCTCTCCTTTTGGGTTTTGCATCAATGAACCCCCTAGATTTCCAATTACACTATTCCAACATAATTGTTGATTTTCCTTTACTGCCTGGAACAAAAAAAAGATCATCTTAGCCTCGAGGCTAAGGTTTTGTAAAAGACTGGACCTTGCTGCTCTTTATCAACAATAGAAAATTTTCTTAGAGCATAAGGCGTGGAGGGGATATTTGAAAAGCGCACCTTGTTTGGTTGAATACAAGGGATAAGATTACATGGGAGTTTGAAATAAATTCCTCTAAGGTCTTCCTAGTTTCTATTTGTTCCCTCCCTTTCATTTTTTATTTCGCTCTACAAGATTCTTCCCTAGGGAAGACTGTATAAGATATTAGGGAATTGATTCAGAAGGGTAGGGGTTATATGTGAAAAATACATACAGACATTTAATTTTTTTGTCTAACTTAGGGATTAATTAATGTCAACAAATATTTGTTGAGATGTGGAGCCACATCTGGGGGCCGCTCGACCAGTCGAGTGCCCTGCTCGACCGGTCAAGTGGCCCACTCGACCAGTCGTGGACTGGCTCGACTCAAAGTCCAGCGAGCATCAGTTTTTGGGTTCCGAGGCGCTCGACCGGTCGTGGCCCATGCTCGAAAGATCTAGGAGTCTGTTCGACTGGTTGAGCAGCCCGCTCGACCAGTCGAGGTTACGCAGATTCATTTACGGATTTGATGCGGACTGCAGATTTTTGAGTCGATTTTCACAAGAGTGCGAAAGGAAAGTTGCCTAAACTATAAATAAGTGTCCCTAGGGCTTTTCTAGTGGATGGAAAATAATTTTAAGATATGGGCAAAGGGTTTTATATGTACTTCCAAGGGAGAGGTTAGTATATTGCCTTGTAATCTTCATTTTTCTTCGTAGTGGAAGTTTGCATCCATGGTTTTTTACCCTTGTTGGAGTTTTTCCACATATATCTTGTCGTATGGTTTGTTTAGAATGCTTTGATTCTTTTTCTAGCTTATATTTCTTCTTGTTTATTGTTTGTGGGTGAGACTTGAGATTAGATCTCAGTTCGTTGCGTTGTTGGCATGCTACGCAACAACTAGTATCAGAGCTATTGGTTTAGTTCTATTGGGAGCGATGACGAAAGAGGAGAAGACTAGAATTGAGAAGTTTGATGGTTCAAACTTTGCCTTGTGGAAGATGCAGATGGAGGATTATCTGTATCAGAAGAACCTCTATATTCCTCTAGGACGAAAAGAGAAGAAACCAGAAAAGATAACAGATGATGAATGGTTTTTATTAGATTGGAAGGCTTTAGGAACGATCCGACTCTCTTTGTCTAAGAGCGTCGCCTTCAATATATCTAAGATGAAAACCACAAAAGAATTAATGGAAACCCTAGCCACCATGTATGAAAAACCCTCAGCATCCAACAAGGTTCATCTCATGAAACACTATTCAACATGAAGATGTCAGATGGTGGGAGCGTGGCTAAACATCTAAACAAGTTCAATATAGTCACGAGCCAATTGGAATCCATTAACATTATTTTTGAGGACGAGGTCAGGGCATTATTGATCTTGTCCAGTTTACCAGATAGTTGGGATGGTTTGGTGATTGCTGTGAGTAATTCTCCAAGGTCGAAAAAGCTGAAATTTGATGATGTGGCTGATCTAATTCTCAGCGAAGAATCTAGAAGAAAGGCATTAGGAGTTTCAGGGAATTTAGGGAATGCTCTAAACGTTGAAGGAAGAGGAAGATCGCTGAACAAAGGAGCAATTATCATGGATGTTCTAAGTGGAGGAAGAAGTCTAAGGGATCGAAAGATAAAGATAGGCGTTGGCATCTACGGGAAAAAGGGGCACATGAAACATGATTGCAAGGCATTCAAGAAACAAGAAGGAAGCTCTCAAGGCGGGAAGGATTCAGTGAATCTATCTGAGGAGAATGACACAAAGGTGTTGCTAGTACCTTTTGATGGGAGGAATAAGTCTTGGGTTATAGATTCGGGTGCTTTGTTTCATGCCACCTCGTGTAAGGAAGTTTTGCATAATTATGTATCAGGTGACTTCGGGAGAGTCTAACTGGGTGATGATGAGCCGTGTAGTATTGTTGGAAAGGGGGATGTTCATGTTAATCAGAAAGACGGAACGACTTTGAAATTAAAGGATGTCAAACATGTGCCGAGTTTGAAACGAAACTTGATCTCAGTGGGGCAGTTGGCCGATACCGGTTATTTAACGACATTCACCAGTGATTCCTGGAAGATCACAAAAGGTGCTTTTATGATA
Source organism: Magnolia changhungtana (assembly GCA_030180095.1). NCBI lineage: Eukaryota > Viridiplantae > Streptophyta > Magnoliopsida > Magnoliales > Magnoliaceae > Magnolia > Magnolia changhungtana. The sequence continues at coordinate 12,296,447 of JASAUF010000662.1, forward strand.
TCTAGAGGCAAAAAGGAAGATACTTTGTACGTGACTTCAGGATCGTATAGTTCATTCGCAGTCGCATCAACTGGAGTGAACGGGTAGTTATGGGATCAGAGGTTGGGACATATGAGTGAAAAAGGGATGAAAGTGTTATTGTAAAAAAGGAAGCTACCATGGTTGAAATCTATTGACTTAGAATTCTGCGAGGACTGCATGTATGACAAGCAGAAGAGGGTAAGTTTCAAGAAGACAAGACGCGCTCCAAAGACGCATCTGTTGGAGCTTATATACACTGATGTGTGGGGATCGACACAGGTATCATCTCTTAGTGGTTCATGTTATTTTGTTTCTTTTATTGATGATGCTAGTAGAAAACTGTGGATTTATTTCTTAAAGTACAAATCTGATGTATTTGATGTATTTAAGAAGTGAAAAATAATAGTAGAAAATGATACAGGTAAAACAGTAAAATGTCTCAGATCTGATAATGGGGGAGAGTACTGTGATAAGAGATTTGAGGAGTATTGTGTAGCAAATGGAATCAAACATCAGAAAATGATTATAGGGACACCGCAACAGAATGATGTGGCTGAGCGCATTAATAGGACAATCGTTGAGCGTGCCAGGAGCATGAGATTACATGCTGGGTTACCTAAGACATTTTAGGCAGATGCTATGAATACTGCCACATATCTCATCAATAGAAGTCCCTCGGCAACATTAGATGGTGGGCTGCCAGAAGAAAATTGGACTAGGAAAGAAGTGAACCTTACACATCTCAGAGTGTTCGATTGCACTTCATACATTCACATTGATGCAGAGCACAGAAATAAGCTAGATGCGAAGTCCAGGAGGTGCACATTTATAGGCTACGGGCAGCATGATTTTAGCTACAGGTTTTAGGATGCAGAAAATAGGAAAATCATCAGAAGCAATGACGTAATCTCCAATGAAAAAGTGATGCATGAGGATAGTGTACAGGAAAATAAGGCCGAAGAGAAAGAATTATAGAGTTGGAAGAGTTATCGGACACGGGTGTTACAGCACCACAGGATGATCATGCACAAGAGCATTATGAGGCAGAGCCATAGACACTGAGAGGTCTACTTGGGAGAGGAGACCTACGGTCCGATACTCACCCTCCTTACATTATCTACTACAGACAGATAATGGTGAATCAGAGTGTTTTGAAGAGGCATTACAGTCAGATACATGGGTTAAGTGGGAGCAAGCCATGGATGATGAGATGGACTCTCTTGAGTCTAATCATACATGGGAGCTAGTCACTCTACCTAAGGATAAGAAAGTTCTTCATAACAAGTGGGTTTACAGATTGAATGAGGAGCACAATGGTTCAAAACGGTACAAGCCCAGATTGGTTGTGAAAGGGTTTCAACAAAAGCCAAGTATCGATTTCATTGAAATATTTTCATCGATAGTGAAAATGTCTACGATTCGCATGGTCTTGAGTATAGTGACTACAAAGGTGTAACACCTTGTATCTCAAAACCCAAGGATAGTCACTCCTCATAGAGAACTCGAGTATTACGTTATGAAGTGGACTAACATACATCTAAATAGCGGCAAATTCCATAACATGGAGTAAGGCAATATTGCATAAACTAAGGATATCAAAAGTAACAACGAGGAAGCTTAATACATGTAAATGGAAGCAAAATGAAATCCCACAACAGGGAAAATATTTTATTACAATTCAAACAAGATACAAAATCTTAAATATGAAAGTAAGTAAATCCTAAATTATCAGTCGAGCTCCAACGACTCAACTGCAATGGCATAGAGGCCCTCCTTGCCTAACTCCACCTCAGCCGTCCCTGGGATCCCGTTATAGGTGTCTCCACCTGTCATCATACCTGTATCTATTTGGTGCAACCGCACGATAGGTGAGTGAAAACTCAGTGGGAATTTCCCGCAAGGATTCATGCATACCATATCATTCCAAAACAGTTTAAACCACATGTAATCAATCATATTGAGAGTAATATGAATTTAAATGTAATTGAATGGATGTATGAATGTATGGCAAAGTCACAGATCTGGGGATGCACATCCAGCTGTCAAAATAAAAGACCGCCTGCGGTAGATTAACTACCTGGAAAAGGCCATGTCGGTGAGTGTGCCCAAGGATGTCTGACCTCCTAGAAAATTACTTAAGATACGCCCGTGGAGGTCCTAAATCCCGAAAAAGCCTCATGTAAAGAGAGCGGCCCCATAGTGGTACGAATGCACATAATCTGAGGGTTTAACTAAAGTAATGAAACTCTTAGTAACTTAACAGAACGTGACTTATATCGAGTACCCGGTAAAGCTCAAATCTCATGCGTGGATGTTATGCACCATGATACCCATGTACATTCCTTAGGATTAACTAAATCACTTTCATAAATATGGCCAAGCTCATGGTCTTATAATAGGATGTCAAACATTCTAATGTGAGTTCAATATAATTCCATATACCCTTTCCAGGATAAATGAGGCCCATAAATGTGACATATGGAATGTAGTTAAGGAACTCATCCTACATTCCTCATGGAAGATAACTTCATACATAATCTCATCTAGTGAAATGAAATACCATGATTCTTATCAGCACTGGTAATACTATACCCAAAGTCAAGCAATTTCTAAAATATTATATAAAACACAAGACTAAGTCTAGATCTTATGGATATAGGATCTGTGAAAAATAGGAAATGAAGTATAGATTCATGTTCATCGCAGAAAATGGAAAAAGAAAGAATAAGTTCCTATGCATATTATTCCAAGATTTAGAACACATCAGATTCAACTAAGAATGAGTCTAGCACACTTAAGGTGTAATGGAGAAATTCTACTATTTAAAACATGATTAGGAATAAGATCTCTTGCCACATAATTAACAGATAGAAATGTTCATGTAACTATGCAATCTCAAACATGTCTTATGGAGTATGATACAAGTCCTTAAATGTACAAGAGTAACAATTTTAGGCATTCACTCATAGTTGATTAATGAACAAAGGAATGAAATCACAGCTTAAATATTTCTACACATTAGGCTTAAAATTAGTTTAGAGTTCAATGAAATGAATGAACCAATGTGGGGCATCCCTCACCTTGAAGTGTGGATTCTCTTCATTTGAACCTTCTTGTGAGTTGAGTCTACGAGTTCTTGATTTGAGGTTAACTGAAGGAGAGTATCTCTTAAGGATACCAGTTTGCAAACAGTACCTGGATAAGGCATTTCAAGATTTCGGTGAGTCATGACTGCGTTGACTCGGTTGGACACCTCAACTCTAAACTAGTGGAGTGAAGGTCAAAGTATAGATGTAAGATCCTCAATCCCCTGGGTCTGATGGACCGAAATCTGTCTCCAAGTGACTCTGACATCAGCGAGTCATAACCGAGACAGACTAGACGGGAAGAACTGGATGAGTTAACTCGGTTGGGATGTCTACCCAATGGCCGGATGAGTTGAGATTTCTACTGAGAGAGGTTACTTGTTGAAGTAACCAGCCATTGGTCCCTGGATCTGAAACAGGGGACGTTCTTGGTTAATGGAAGAGGTGGGATGAGTTACCACTCGTTCAGGGTTCGACCAGGTCTCGGGACTTAACCACAGACTCAGTTCGAGCCGCTGAATCAGTACAGAGAATCCGTTCAGGATTTTCAACTAGATGGGCATGGAATAATAGAGATAACTGAGCCAACTGAGATCGGTTCAAGGTGCCATTTGGAGCCTGAGGCAAACTGATTACAGCTGCTGATTTAAATCAGTGTTTTCACCCAGGCGTGCAGTTTTGAGTCACGCCAACACATGACCGAGTTGGAAGCGACTGAGAATACAGTTGGCCGAGTGGGTGCAAAGCTCTGGTGATTGAGAGAGACTAGCTGCAGTTACCTGATTAGGGACAGTTCTTGTTTGGACGCTGAAAGGGCCAGAATGTGGCGAGTCTTGCGCTGAGCTCGTCGGAACTCAGGTTCTTGACTCGATTCTAGTTGGCGTTATGGGGTGAGACAACGAGTTGTTGCTGAGTTGGGCCGAAATAGCAGCTGGACTCTCATTCTAGCGGCTGGCCGTCACCCTGATTCCCTTCTTCCTTCTTCTTCCTCACTCTCAATCTTACTTCTCGCTCTCAGATTTCTTTCTTTTCTCCTCTCTATTGCGACAGGTCCCCTACGACCAGAGGTAACTGAGAACTCGACCCGAATTCGAGCCGAGTCGACTCGACAAGGTGCAGTGGCTAGTGCGGCGCCCTCACCATACTCTTTTCCACTTTCTCTTGATGGGTTTTTTTGACCCATCTTCGACTGGTCGAGAGCCCTACTCGACCGGTCGAAGGCTGGTGGTCGACCGGTCGAAGGTTCGAGTCGAAACTTCGACTCAAAGTCCAGCGAGTAATGTTGCTGTTTTTTTACTGTAGCTAGGACTGGTCGAAGGAATGTTCGACTGGTCGAAGGGGACCTACGACTAGTCGAAGGGATGTCTCGACTAGTCGAAGGTTACACAATTTGTTCCGCGATTTTGCGCAAAACTGCGGATTTGAGTCCTTTCGCAACAGGGATGCGGAAAGGAGTTTCCCAAAACTATAAAAGGGGTTGCCTAGGGAGACACACACATACAGCAAGAGGGTTTCCTAAAGCTTTACAAGGGATTTGCTAAAGGGTTTAGGGCTATCAAAGGTGAGAGAGAGGGAGAAAGAGAGAGAGAGAGAGAGAGGAAGCTTATAAAAGGGAGGTTTTGCTCGTGGAGGTTTTCTTCTTTGCAGTTTATATCTCAGCGCTTCTATGTCCTCATAATCGATTAGATCTCTCCGTTTTCTCTATTTCTCTTATTGTTTATCCACTCCTGCGTGAGTGAAGAAGATTGTAACGTTCTACTTCATAGTGAATTGTTGATCTGGACGAGGTCCCGTGGTTTTTACCTCTTTGAGGGTTTTCCACGTAAAAATCTCTTGTGTGGTGTGTGATTGATGCTTTGATTTATTTCACTGCTTTATTATCCATAATTCTGGTTTGTTTCGGGAGGCTAAATCCTAAGGTTTGTGTAAGGCATCCCAACATCTCTTTCTGAAAAAAGTCACCCTAAAGGCAGCCTTTATAGACTCCACTAATCTTCTTCTAGAGGATTCGAACGACGCTGCTAATCTATGGGATTAGTTAGGTGTGCGGTATAAAAAAAAAGCGGTTCGGCCAGAAGTTTAAATGGGATATCGACTATTACCTCCTTGCACGTTTATGATCAGATCCCATGAGAGGACTTCAGGGACTATGGGCCACTAGATGGATAGCTCAGATCAAACAGAGAGGCCCACTACAAGATGATGGGTTCTTCGTCTAAATGAGGAAGACAATGGGTCCGATCATGGTGGCTTTTGATGTACGGTTTCATCCTTTGATCCATGGCTTTTGGATGGACCGGATGGGTCGTAAGGACCCTGTGGGACCCACCATTTGGACAGTCATTAGCTTTTAGCCAATGGGTTCGAGGTTTGCATGCGGCGGCAGCTCTTTTGTTTCAAAAGAAAGCCCTAGAGAATGGATAGAATGGAGGGCTGGGATGTTTCCGCACAAAGCACTAAGATTGAGAGAATCTCGCACGCTGCTAGCCAACTTGGCAGCAAAAAGGCAGAACGATTTCTGTTTTTGGAAATTCCAGCCGCATAACTCGAGTTGTGCAGGTAGTTGTGGTCACACGTGATTATTGTAATGGGCGTGAAGAGCTGGGTTCTGGTCAGAATTTCTGTGTGGACCCGATGGACGGTTCGGATCATTGATCCAATCTCAGATGGTGGGTTTAAATTTGAACGGACGAACTCAGTCCATCGTTGGCGGGAAGGAGAGAGAAAAGAAGGATTTTCTTCTTTCGTTCGAGTCAGCGGGTCAAACCCGATTGGCAGGGATTTATGGTTGCCGGTGCACGCCTGTTGGCGTACACATGCACTATGTGTGGGGCCCACAGTGATGTTTAGGTGAAATCTGTTCCATCCATCTACTTTGGGGCATCCAAATTAGCGTCATTGCCTAAAAATCAGGCAGATCTAAAGCTCATGTGGATCAAAATTTACTGATCTGATCGTCTACTGACAATTTTTAATAATCCAATGGTTAGATTTATTCCAAATTTGATCATTAGTGATTTTTAGGATTTCTAACCCCGCCTGCAAGGAAATCCCTTAGTAGATTTGATGATCTTAGGGTTCAATCGCAATGACGGAGCGCAACTAGTTAGTATTTATTGATAATTTAGTGGTCAGCTTATTCCGAATATGAACATTAATGGTCTGAATGTCCCAGGGTTCATCCGAATGAAGATCCATGGTTGGATTAGTGGTCCCATGGTCTAAGTGTGATGATCAAGTGAATGGTTTTCAAGTTAGACTCTAATGAATATGAATGAGATCCAATCCATTCATCAGCTTTGTCAGGTCCTATTAGGGTACTGGATGATGAGTGGGGTAAATCAGTTGGGCCACATCTATATTGAGTGATGTGAGCCTAACAATAGATGGATCTAGTGATATATACCAACAATTTCACGACTAATGTTTGACTATATTCATTCAAGGGTTCCTATCATATGGAATTTGGGCTTTAAATAGTGATGTTAAGTGATCCAACAGTAGGGTGGTCTCATAGTTTCTTAGTTTAATTTGGGTTAGATTTCGTAGTTGATTAGATGGTTTACTTATGTGTTTATGTGATGATTTAGCGTGGATTATCGTGGTTTGATAAACTGTATGTTTGATGATTTAAGTTTCGATATTATCCATGGATGACATGTTCTACCTATCGAGGAGATCGAGATCTCATAAATGAATTTTTCAGATGAAATGATGCTCCTACTTGGAATTTAGTGGATGAATAGTTCAATTTGTAGATAACGATTATACTTGACGGTTGAATTCAGTCTAATATGAAGTTGAATGCTTAATTAGGCTAGATCTATGTTACACCAAGTTAGGTCTCCCTAGTAACATCCAAGTACTGAAAAGTTCAGGATGTTACAAGAGGACTTACATCTAGAGCAGCTAGATGTTAAGACAGTCTTTCTTCATGGGAACCTTGAAGAAGAGATATATATGAATCAGTCGATAGGATACGTGGCACCAGAAAAGGAGAACAAGGTGTGTAGATTGAAGAAGAGTCTACATGGCCTGAAGCAGGCCCCGAGGTAGTGGTATAAGAAGTTCGACAGTTTCATATCGGGAAATGGTTACATGATATGTCATGCAGACCACTGTTGCTATTTGAAGAAGTTTGATACGTCACACATCATCCTTCTTCTGTACATTGATGATATGCTTGTGGCTAGTTCAAGCATGAAAGACATATCAGATCTCAAAAGACAACTGTCTAGAGAATTTGTCATGAAGGATTTAGGAGCTGCAAAACAAATCCTAGGCATGAGGATAAAGTGTGACAAAGAAAACAAAAAATTAGTTTTGTCATAGACAGAGTACATAGCCAAAGTACTTGATCGATTCAATATGGGAGGTGCTAAACCGGTTAGCACTCCATTAGCCAACCACTTTAAGCTATCTAAGGAGCAATGTGCAAAGATACAGGAGGAACGGGACTACATGGTTGAAGTTCCATATGCGTCAGCTATTGGAAGTCTCATGTATATTATAGTAAGCACGAGGCCAGACATTGCTCAAGCAGTGAAAGTTGTTAGTAGGTTCATGAACAACCCCAGGAAGGAACATTGGAAAGCTGTGAAGTGGATCCTCAGATACCTGGTATGTATTGTGGATGTAAGGCTGTGCTATGGTGGATCGGAAATCAAGCTACAAGGCTACGTGGATTCAGATTTGGCAGGAGATATCGACATCAGAAGAAACACTACACGTTATGTCTTTACTCTGGGTAGTGCTGCAGTCAGTTGTGTCTTTAAGTTATAGAAGATAGTATCTATCAGTACGACAGAAGCAAAATATGTTGCGGCTACAGAAGCATACAAGGAGATGGTGTAGATGCAAGGTTTCATGGAAGAGTTGGGTAAGAAGCAAGCATATTGCAAGTTGTATAGTGACAGTCAGAGTGCAATACACTTGGCTAAGAATTCAGCCTTTCATTCAAGAACTAAGCATATTGAAATCAAATATCACTTCATACGTTCGTTACTGGAAGATGGATCGATTACTCTAGAGAAAATTCATACAAGTGAGAATCCTGCGGATATGTTGATCAAGGCGGTCACACGAGAGAAGCTGAAGCTCTGTTCAGCTTTGATTGGTCTTCAGGCTTAAAGACGGGGAGGTGGTGCACTCCAGTGTAGAAGACGAAAGTTATGGCGATGTGTCTCCAAGTGAGAGATTGTTGAGATGTAGAACCACATCTGGGGGCCGCTCGACCAGTCAAGTGCCCTGCTCGACCGGTCGAGTGGCTCATTTGACCGGTCGTGGACTGGTTCGACTCAAAGTCCAGTGAGCATCAGTTTTTGGGTTCCGAGGTGCTCGACCGGTCGTGGCCCATGTTCGACCAGTCGAGGGGTCCGCTCGACCAGTCGAGGTTACACAGATTCGTTTCCAGATTTGATGCGGACTGCGGATTTTTGAGTCGATTTTCGCAAGGGTACCAAAGGGAAGTTGCCTAAACTATAAATAGGTGTTCTTAGGGCTTTTCTAGTGTATGAGAAATAATTCTAAGGTGTGGGCAAAGGGTTTTCTATGTACTTCCAAGGGAGATGTTAGTATATTGCCTTGTAATCTTCATTTTTCTTTATAGTGGAAGTTTGCATTCATGGTTTTTTACCCTTGTTGGGATTTTTCCACATATACCTTGTTTTGTGGTTTGTTTAGAATGCTTTGATTCTTTTTCTAGCTTATATTTCTTCTTGTTTATCGTTTGTGAGTGAAACTTGAGATTGGATCTCAGTTCATTACGTTGTTGGCGTGCTGCACAACAATATTAAGAGAGGAGTTATGTAATGTGACTTTCGAAATGGTAATGTTAAATCCACCTTGACTATCAGTTGCATCACCCCAAGTTAGATTCAGGCTCTATTCGTGATTCATGTAGACCATATGATTTTGGAAACAATGTACAGGAAAAAGTTCACCCTCCAAATTATTTCCCTTTGCGTATGGGCTTTCTTCTTCCTCTTCTTCTTCTTTTTTCCTACCATAGGCCTAGTTTTTGGCATGGCATCTAATTATTGGAGTGGACTTCACATACTCATCTCAGTATACCATGTAAAAAATCAAGGGTGAAAATCTCTTTCAAATATTTCCTTTGGTGTGGCCACTTGAATCACATCTTTAGCTAATTGTTTTTGGCTCTAGGCCCAACACCGGATTACACATTTAATGGTGAGAGTAGATCTCATGTACACATCATGATGAGCACATTAAAAATCAAGTGTGGGATTATAGGTTAACGACTAAGCAACAATAACTTCTAACCTTTCATGTGTATATGGCATCCCACCCTTTAATAGGTTGGCCCATTATGCACATCACCTTTTGGACAACTCGGCGACAACCACTCATTAAGTGGATTGTGTTTTGCTAGTTATTAATTTACGAACATTATTTTATACGATGTAGACCATTTGATGTGCAAACACTACTGACCACTGCACTAACCAATCCTCATGGTGGGAACCTACCTGAAGGTTGGATGTCACATGTACTTAATACTTTGAAATTCTTTGTATGGCTGAACTGCAACTTGTGGTCCCACTAATTGAACTCAAGAACTCTTTAGGGGCCACCCATGAGTTTTTAACAGATCCCACTGTTATGTGTACATGAGATCCTCTCTGACCATTAGTTGTGTAATTTCATGATGGATCCAGACCCAAAAATCAAGTTGACTTATGATTAAAGTAGGCCACACCAATAGAAAGAAATAGGAGAGAGACATCCACCCTTGTTTTTACTAGGCCCACCATGAGTATATGAAATCCACTCCAACAATTATATGTCACACTAAAAGCTAATGGAGACCTAAATAAGGTCCATATATAATTTAAGTCGGCTACACCATAGGCAAAAGTTTGAATGGTGAGCTTTTTTAAATACACTATTTCCAATCAAATGGTGCACTTGAATCCTAATAGAGTGTTTTTGGGCCATAGGTTTAACATGGGATGATGCATTTGATGGTCGGGGTGGATTTTGGGTGACACCCAAGCAACCAACCACTTTTCTAAAGTAATGTAGAAAAACATTTCTCCAAACATTTATTAACATTAACTAGTCCCTAAATTAGTTGTTGGACATCCAACTAGCTCTCTTTGAGCATCTCTCTTTTATATATATGTCTGTTGAATTTGAAGCCATGATTATTTTCATATTAACCGACAATTAGTCATCGACTACCATGACACCAATGATTTCTCCAAAAACCTAGACAGTCCAAATTCCTAATTAATCTATCACACCACCTATCAGGTCCACCCCACATTCATTTACTACCGTGCAAAAATAACACAGATGGAACGATTCTAACCATCCATTCAATATCCCATAAAAAGGGTAGTCAGTAAAACACATCCTGGTCCTGATGGACAGTCCTGATCAGTCGATGGGGCTGTCCATGTATCTTGATGCATCTAGGATGACCATAACTTAATGTTCTCCAGGAGTACCGAATCATTTCAATATTCCAGATGAGAAAGTCTCTCCCATCTCTTCCGTGAATGGTGTGTATTAGATGCGTCCCTACAGAAAGTCGGTGCACCACCGTCCTTTTTATCAATCAACGTCGCATTCCCCCCTTTCCAACCTTTTCTTTGACTTGCGATTTCAGACCAATAAAATAAAATAAAAACTTAAATTCTGGAAGATCCGTTCCTTGTTTGGTAGGCTTTATCATACACTTTTCATTTGGATTCAATCAACGAATGGGATCAAAAATGAATTTCATATTGACAAATGAGGTGGGCCACACATTGCCCACCGTGAGGTCACCCTCTCTCATATACATGTATACACGTGTGAAACGTGTGTCACGGGCTACATGCACCAGACCGCGTTGTGGACCGAGAGATGGACGGCGGCTGCACCAGGCACGCTGCCAGTGCTCGTTCCAGGTAGTTTACGATCTCGGTCATGGACGGTCGATTTTGGCCCTCGAGACTTACGCAGTCAGCAGCGAGATAGCCCACGTAAACAACGGCCTCGATCTCATTAGGGGTCGGGGGTGGCAGCTTCGGGTCTAGAATGTGGTGGATCTCGTCCGTTACAATGTAAGGGACAGCGAAATCAACGACGTTGCGTGGCCCACCTCCATCGCGATGGATGGCTTTGTAACCGGTTAGCAATTCCAGCAACACAACACCAAAGCTATAGACATCGCTCTTTGTAGTCAGCTGCTGGAGCCGGTAGTACTCAGGGTCCATGTAGCCAACCGTGCCAGCGGCATGTAACGATAGGTGGGATTCCTCATCGTCAGGGCCCATCAAGGACAGTCCGAAATCAGAGACCTTAGCCGTCCACGTGGCATCGAGTAGTATGTTGGATGACTTTATATCGCGGTGGATGATTGGTGGGATTGCGTACGTGTGGAGGTACTCGATTCCTCTAGCCGCGTCCAAAGCCACCTTGAGCCGAGCTGTCCATGACATGAGCGGCGAGCTTTCTAGCTTGTGGAGGTGGTCATGCAAGGTGCCGTTGGGAAGGTAGTCATATACAAGCACGCTCTCATGCTCGCTATCGCAGAACCCGATTAGCCGGACCAGGTTCTTGTGGTTGAGTCGAGAGAGCAGGGCTAGCTCGGCTAGGAATGCGGATTGCTTCTCTTGGCGCTTGGTGCCTATCCATCCGGCGTATGATGATGGAGCAGTTAGCTCGGCTCGCTTGATGGCTACATCTCGATCATCATCGAGTGTGGCCCGGTAAACGGACCCGAAACTACCGGTGCCGATCTTATGATCATCAGAGAAATTGTTTGTGATTTGGAGTAACATAGGGAGGGAGAATTCTTCTAGGTTGCCGCCCGCGCCCATGCTGATTAGCTTGCTGAGCCGTTTATCCAGCTGGGGTTGCATAGACGCGATGCGAGCAATGGCTCCCATGCTCGGTGCATGTGACGGAACTTGCGCAGCGTCATCTAAACGGCCCGAATCATGGATCCGACAACCTCTCACCTTACAGACCCGAAACAACAAGAACCAAGCTACAGCAGCTACACCAATCGTAGTGCCGACAATGCCCACCACTAGGAAAGCCACGCTCCTGTCATTCGTCCCACTCCTCCTAACGTCGGATCCGGGGATGGTAGGCGGCGATGGACCCGGTGTATCTGACCCGGGGATGGGAGGCGGCGATGGACCCGGTGACTCTGTTTCGGGCTCACAACGTTTGCAGATGTGTCCGTTTTTACAGAGGCTGCCGGAACCGTCCAGGATTCCACAGCGACATTCATCTGAAGTGCATGGCCCAGGCAATACTCTATCGAATACCATTTGATAAGGCTCGAAATGCAAATTACCCCAACAAACCAATGAATAATTGAATCGTAATATCCCACAGAAAACACTTCCCTTCGCTTGAATTTCAACAAACACCGTCTGTTCAAGAGATACCGGCAACTTGAAATTGTCGTCGCCCCAACAAACGGCAGACCCATTGGCGTCGAGAGCGCAGCTACGTCGGTCTCCCAACGCCAAGGAACGGAATTTACCCTCCGGAGCGATCCTCTCCATCTCTCCCCAACACACCACCGTATCATTATGCCGAATTGCGCACGCGTGCCGTGATCCTGCTGCTACGACAGTGAAATTCCCACGCGGCACGGATTCAGTCACATTCGAATTAGTCCCGTTGCATCGGAGCGCGCCTTCATCAGTCAACCCACATAAGAAATTCCCTCCCACGGCGATCGACGAGAAGTTCTGGTTGCCCAGCGGGGCGAATTGATACGGTGACCAGCACTCAATGTGGCGGGTCCCGCTCAGAATACCACAGAAATTGGACGTGCCGGATTCAAGCTCATCAATTGGGGGGCCATTGTAGATTCTTTGATAAGGCATGCCCCTTTGGGACATCGTGATTGTACCGTTCTCAGAGAATCTCCAGCAACGAATGGTGTCGTTGGACGATCCGCCCGGGGATATGAGACCGCAAACAAATCTGTCTCCGCCCACGATGGCAGAAAATGAGTGGTTGGCATTTGATATCGGATCTTGGAGGCCATAACTAGTACAATTGACGATGGACGATTGCGAACCGTTGATTGAGGGGATTAGTGCACAGATTAAGGTGCGATTAGTGGTATGGGAGATAGAAATAGTAGAGAGAGGAGTAGAAAGGGTGGGAAGAGTAGAAAGAGAGAGAGAAAAGACTACTAAGAGAAGATAGCAGGGGAGCTGAGCAGCCATGGAAATGAAGCGTTGTGTGTGTTGGAGATGGAAAATCTCATTGTAATCAGAGAGAGAGAGAGAGAGAGAGAGAGGTTTTGGACGATTGGAAGAGGAGGTGGATTTAGATATTGGGTTTTTTTTTGGAAGGATTTTGGGAAGACGCGGTTTTAAGAGAGAGCAGAGACCAACGACTCAGTCGTTTGAACTTGGATGTTAGTCCGAGTCAAAACAAGAGAAGAGAAAGCGCGCGCTCCCTCTCTCCGTCTTTCTTTCTCAATGACGAATGCTATGTGGGCCCACGCGCGAGTGGGCTCCTCCTCACGGCAATCGAGTATGGCACACATGTGAGAGATCTGAGCTTTCCATCAGACTGGCCACACTGTTTAGATCTCCTGACCTAATAGTCAGGTTGTTTCACTCCTCCAGTGGACTGCAGTGTACAAAGACAAACAGACGGCTATAATTTTTTTGCCGTTATATGATGTGGCCTGCCTGAGTAGAATTATCGAGTTTAAGGGAGCGGATTAGGTGTGGCCCTTACCGTGGGTCCACCTTGATTATCTACTCTACATCCAGGCCTTCCATCCGTTTTTCCAGATCATTCTAGGGCATGAACTAAAAAATGAAGCATACATAGTCTAAAGTGAACAAACCATAGGAAACAGTGGTGATTGAAGGATCCACCATTAAAATTTCTTAAGGCTCACCGTAATGTTTTCATAATTTTAATTTTCCATCCAACTGGTTGATAAGGTCACGCAAACCTGGATGAAGGGAAATAGTAAATATCATCTTGATCTACAACTCTTTTAGCCCACAAGAAGTTTTTAATGGTAAATCACCACTCTTTCCTATGGTATGGTTCACCTGAGATTTACATCTATTTCATTTTTGTGTTCAAGAACTAAAATGATCCAGAATAACGGATGGACGGTGTAGATAAAGAATACATACATCAAGGTGGGTCCCACGGTAAGGGCCTCACCGTCTTCGGTGAGGCCGGGGCCGCACCTAATCCGCTCACATGTTTAATAAGTATGGTACACCGGACGCGGATTAGCTGCTGACAGGTTGAGTAGCCAGACTCGCTAATGAAGTGACGTCACCAAGTTCTGTGGGCCTCACCATGATGTCTTGTTTGTATCCAAACCGTCCATTCATTTGGAGAGATAATTTTAGGTCATGAACCTAAGAATGAGTAAGATTCAAAGCTCAAGTGGACCCCACCAAAGAAAACAGTGGGAAGAGTGATGCCCACCATTAAAAACTTCCATGGGCTACAAAAGTTTTCGATCAAGCTGATATTTGTGTTTTCCCTTATTTCATGTCTGTGTTAATTTATGAATATGTTTGATCTCAAATAAACATCATGATGGACATTACTCTCCCACTATTTTCTGTGGTGGGGTCCACTCCAAATTTGGATCCAACTCATTACTTATCTCGTGCCCTAAAATGATCTCTCCAAATGGATGGACGGTGTGGATACAACACATACATCATGGTGACGAATATAGACTTGGTGACATCACTACCGTATTCCGATTCAACGTTTCAGTAGCTAATCCGCGTAGCACACCAATGGCAAGGTGGAAGCGGATTGCCTGAGCCCCCGGGCACTAGATATTCCTGTGCCGTCTGTTGTCCGAAGTTGTGTGGGGCCCACATAGATTTCCCTGACAAATCTACTCTGTCCATCAGTTTTGCAGGACTAAAAATCAGGCAGATCCAAAACTCATATGGGCCATACCACAGGAAACAGCAGGGATTGAACGGCCAATATTGGAAACTTTGCAGGGGCTACAGAAGTTTTGCATCTGGATAATATTTGTGTATACAGTTTATCTGAGTGGTAATAACCTTATGAACGGTTTGGATGGCATATAAATATCATGGTAAGCTCCATTAAGGTTTCAACGGTGGACGTTTTGTTTCCCACGGTCTCGTTTGATACGGCCACTTGTGTCTTGGTTCTGCCTGATTTTTAGCTTCCTATCCTTATTGTTCTCTGGAAAAACTGATGGACTGAGTGAATTTGGGGAACGGATTGGCTACTCCCCCTGACACCAGCCAATGGCTGGTAGTCGGTGCTCTGTGGGGCACACCATGATGTATGTGTTTCATCCATGCCGTCCATCTATTTTTACAGGTAATTTTAAAATATGAGACCAAAAATGAGATATATCCCAATCTCAATTGGACCACATTACAGGAAACAGTGTTTAATGAGCGTTAACCATTAAAAACATTTTGGGGGCCATAAAAGTTTTGCATCAAGCTGATTTTTGTTTTTTTCCTTCATCTGGGACTGTATGACCTAATGAACATATTGGATGTCAAATAAACAGTACAGTGGGCCTTAGGAGGATTTTAATGGTGGATATCCAATCAAAATTGTTTTCATGTGGTGTGGTCCACATGAGGCTTATATGTCTCTCATTTTTGGGATTAATTCCTAAAATGATCTTTAAAAATGGATGAACAGAATGGATGAAACACATACATCATGGTGGGGCCCACAGAGCACCGACCACCTGTCCCGGGGCTGGTGTCAGGGAGTAGCCAATCCGATTCCGTGAATTTGGGGAGTGGATTAGGTGAGACCCGGGACCTACGGAGGTGGGTGGGACTCCCGACTGTGGAGCCCATTGTGATGTATGTGACTCCATCCACACCGTCCATCCGTATTTAAAGCTCGGAAATAAACATTCTAGTAGCTCCATGGAAATTTTAATGGTGGATATTCAATCATTACTGTTTCCTGTGGTATGGTCCACATAAGATTTGGATCTGCTTTATTTTTGGAATCTTGCCATAAAATAAGCTTCCAAAATAGTTGGACGGTGTTGATTTAAGGCACATACAAAACTGTGAGCCCCACTGTTAGGTTCCACGCACCTCGGTGGATATAAGGTCTCACCTAATCCGCTCCCGTGAATTTGCACGGGAATCTGTGTGGCCCAGTTTCATTCATTCAGAAGCGGATTGCGTCCGACCCCGGTGGGCCCTAGCAAGGTCCGGCCAGATCTGTGTGTGGCCCAGCATATCATCTTTTTTTTTTCAGATTATTTTAAAGAATTGTCTCAAAAATGAGGAAGATCCAACTTTCAATTGGACCACAACAAATAATAGGCTTGCTTGTGCATTAAATGCAAGAGTCATCTCTAGTATGGTCCACTAGAGGGCCGGATCTGCCTCATTTTTTGGCCCTTTCCTTAACATAATCTAAGAATAGGGATGGACAGCGTGGATAAACATACACATCACGGTGGGCCCCACAAAGATCTGGTCGGACCTTGCTAGGTCCTACCGGGGTCGGACACAATCCGCTTCCCATTAAGACAACTGGAAACGGATTGGCTACTCCCCCTGCACCAGCCAATGGCTGAGGGTCGGTGCTCTGTGGGATCCACCATGATGTATGTGTTTCATCCATGCCGTCCATATATTTTTCAAGATCATTTTACTACAGGAGACCAAAAATGAGGTATATCCCAATCTTAAGTGTACCACATTAAAGGAAACAATTTTGAATGAGTTTTGACCATTAAAAAACATTTTGTGGCCATACAAGTTTTGGATCAAGTCGATTTTTGTTTTTTCCCTTCATCTGGGCCTGTATGACCTAATCAACATACTGTATGTCAAATAAACAGTACAGTGGGCCTTAGGAGGATTTTAATGGTGGATATCCAATCACTATTGTTTTCATGTGGTGTGGTCCTCCTGAGATTTATATTCCTCTCATTTTCCACAATAATACATAAAATGATATTTTAAAATGGATGAACGGAATGGATGAAATATATACTAGGGCCCACAGAGCACCGACCACCTTCCACGGGGCTGGTGTCAGGGGGAGTAGCCAATCCGTCTCCAAGACGAATGGGGTACAAGAATATCCTGGGCCCAGGGCGTAGGAAACCGCGTCCAGAAAATGTCCCGTGCGTACGTGTGTAGACGCGGGGCTTCACACACCCGTAGGCTTCAATAAGTCCGCTTTTGGGCACATGACACGTGTGTGAGATCCAAGCCACTCATCAGGTGGCCCTACACTTCAAACGCCTTGTCCAAGAATCAAGCTGGCCTCTGAGTACCACGTCCGTCGGGACCATTTAAAGAAAATAATTCGATGGATAAGAGACTAATCAACGGTCCAAATTCAATGTACACGTTCTGGCCTACCTGAGGCTCATGCCAGATTTTTCGATAGCCATCCGCCCCTGTGGATGAGCGGCTCTCGTGCTTTACACGTGTACGATGTTTCCAAGGGTGAGAGGCTGGTGCCATAATTAAGGGAGGGAGTAGGTAGGGTAGCCAGCTCGACCTGGCTTTGTGCCGGGCTTGGACCTACTAGCTTGGCCATGGCCGAAGCTTGAGCCTCCCATGCATGGCTTAATCAATTTTTCAGCTGGGGCTTGAGCTTTATAGGCATGGCTTAATTAATTTATTGGTTGGACTTGGGCTTAAGTCATTTAAAACTGATTAGACCAACTAATATTGGGTCGTGCCTAAAAAACCAATTTTTTTTATTTTATTTTTTCATATTGTTTATATGAGTCATGATTCATTCATTAACCTAAAAATGTAGGTGAAACATTTTTATTGATATGGGTTTGAGAGAGTTTATTTTTCTTGTCTCTAGGAGGCAAACGTGTGGTACTTTGTATTATGAGAATTAATTGGATGTTAAGATGGACAATCTTTATCATCGGAGACAATTTGGTGTTGGTATACCTTAGTCCCACCACACATTAGCCTGTAAGTGTGTGATAAATATAGTGCCTTGGTAGAACCTTTGAATACTTGCATTTGTAAGATTATTGGTAAGCATTTAATTACATTGGAAGATCCATCATGTCCCAACTAAAAAACTTGTTGACACCACTACCTTAGTAAAATCCTCGGACTCGAGAATGTGTGGATGGATATACCGTGATTGATTGTTCTTCGGCTCGGCTTGCTTTACGAGGTCACCACATGACCATTAAAATTAGGTGTTGCTAGGTGCATTCACCATTAATGTTAAAATACACATGATTTAATAAAGGGATCCACTTAGTTTTTCTAGTATGGCATATGTTGGCTGATTTTATGATTTGGACCATCCGTAAAATGTTTTAAAGTTGTCTAACATTTTTAAAGTTTGCAATTGGTGTATAGTGGGTTTTAATGGTTAAATTTTAGCTTTAACTATTAATTTGTTTTAAATTATACTTGATGGACATCCAATACCTAAGATCTAGTTGATCTATTTCTTTAATCAACATAAGAATTGGGTTAAGGATGACGACCATAGAAAGTAGAGGGATATGACCACTTAAAGTGCATGTAACATTAGCAAATGAAATAGATATTGTTGATGCAAAAAACTGGATCAACCTCTTCTTGTACTTTGACTTACAATACAATGAAGGAGAAAGAGAGACCCTAGCTGGGGTTGGGGGTCCTCTGTAACGCCCCGAAAAATCGGGGGTCATGCATACGCTCGACTCCCGAGTTCCCGAGTGTCACTTATCATGCATTTATGGTTTTTTTTTTTTATTAATCAATTTCAACTGCATAATTTGGAATTACCTGAGGCACGAAGCACAATCACACCAATCTACTGAAATGAAGGATATCCCACATATATACAGGTCCAAAAATAATAAAGGGTCGCCCAATGCGTTGCCCAACAGAATAACAAAAGAAGGCTAGTCCAAAAAGGGGTAAAGCTGAGCCCGCGGCTCAGCAAATCCAAATTCAGCTCGATCAAGCCGATGGAGAGCCGCCCATCAGCTGCAAGTAGGAGAGTCCGTCCTCCTCGTCCAAGCTCACCTCGCCAGGCTCCTCATGCCCTGAGTTACCTGCATCTATGAATGGGTCTGGTTGGTGTTTTAAAACACCGTCCCAGAGTGGGAGTGAGTGATCAACTCAGTGTAAACTATTGGTCTCAAGTTACAACAGGCATCAATTGTAATATGAACTTAATGAAAAGCAGACAATCATCAACACCTAATAACTCTTATTTAAAATGCATGCATGCGGGATGATATGATGCATGCCCTCGCCACAACACTCCCTCAAGCGACTCCATCTAACGATCGCATATGATAACACTCCCTCAGAGCGATCTCGACTTCCGAGTCGCCACCCTAACTAATGCGTGCAATGCGATCGTGTTAGCCGAGTTATTAATTAAGTTCATTCATCCAGCAGGTTGGGGATTCTGATTCACCCTACGTATCAATGCCCTAAATTGGTTGCGAGGCCAAGACCCCATCAATGCGTGAGGCCGAGACCTCGCGGTCCGTGATCCCGTCGGGTTCCTCATCCCCGACACCAAGCACATAAGGAGTGCCGAAAGGAAGGGATCGCTCGCGGTCACTACGGGGAGGCGCGGTACCCCAGCGTAGGCCGACAGCTCGGACATAGTGTCTCATTCCACCATGCCCGGCTCACGAGGCTGTGGACCAGTTTCAAGTAGATTTTCAATGGGCTACAATGGTTGCAGGGTGGTTCAGATTCCATTCATATGTGGGCACGCAGGGTTAACAAACAGGGTTGATCAGATTGTAGGCTAGATCGCACGAGTCAGGCGAGCGTGAGACGAGCGACCTCGGGCACGAGAGACCCATGTAGTCAAACTACAGCCACCCGAACACACCCGCCCAAACTCACGGGTTTAGCCTCGAGGCGGTCCTACCCTTGGAGCCACCTTCGCTCATCATGTTCCTGACCAACCCAAGGGTATGAGGGGATCCGTAACATGCCAATTCTATAGATTATCAACTAGCATAGCGACCACATGTTCTCATACATCTCATATGCCATTCAGATTCTCATAACAAGCAAGACTAACCATAACATGAAATAAGTACATGAGAGTTATGTGTGTGTGTGAGGAAGTTAAGCACTTCCTCCAATTTCAGAAATCATGTGCACATGGATAATAAATCATACATGCATTGAAACACCGCATATGAGGAAAAATGATAGAGCAATCATGAACAAGCTATCACCCATACATAATATCATGTGAGAAGCAAGATCAACATCATTATGAAAGCTAAGCATGCAATCCATACAATTCCAACAATATACAACTCCTAGGTTTTCTCTAGATTATTCAATCATAGCATCCAAGCAATCAAAATCATTAAACCCACACTAAAATTGGTGCAAGGCCACCTAAGAACAATAGTCCGCACCTTAGATTTGATGGAGGCTTGGAAACGACCTAGGAGATATGGATTTCGGGGTAGATCGGCCGGAATCCCTAAAACCAAACCTTGCATGTGAGAAATTTCATGCCAATCCCTTCTCAATACATGGATTCCAAGAAGAAGAAGTGAAGGATCTTACCTAGACGGCCAACGGATGATTATGGAGGTTGTGGAGGAGAGCTTCTCCCTTGAGGAGAAGTAGGAAGTTGAAATGGTTGATTTCCTTGGGCCCCACCTTGATCTAAGGTCCACCTGGCTCTTCTTCACCCACACTTTCTTCTCCTTTCTCCTCTTGCTCTCCCTTTTTCTCTCTTCTCTCTTTCCTTCTCTAGGGCAAAATCGTATGGGGAGAGGGGGTGCCCAAATGGGGCCTTTTTATAATGCCAGGTTTGGTGTAAATGGCCCCAAGGGCTAGGTTTTTACTATACTAGACTTATGGGAGGGTCTTTCTAGGATCTAGGGCCCTATCACCCCTCTAGCCACTAAATTCGGCGTGTATGTGCCTTATGGCCCGACTAGGGCCCATGCAAAAATTGGGGACGAACGGATGAACGGATATATGATCTGAGAAGGTGTTTCTGACCTTTAAGTGGTCCTGTGGGGGCCATTTTGGTGATTGGAGCATTTCTAATGGCCCTCTGGCCATGAAATTTATAGAATAAGTGGTCCATGGCCCGATGAGGGGCCTTACAAAATTTGGGAACGAACGGATGCGGGGTTTGGTCGTACGGGTCCGATTTGCGATCAACGGTAACCGTGCCACGATCGGGTCCCAGATTTAGTGGACGTGCGTAGAAAAATATATTAGACCGTCACTGCAAATTTGAAAGAAATCCGACGGCTAGAACGCCTGGTATCTCAGTTTTATTTGTAAGTGCCAGATTCCAATCGGCATTGGTGGGCGCATTGGGCAAGCGCCAGATGGTACTTTTGGGTGTCCACTGGGTCCGCATCCGCGATGGACCACAAGCCCAAGTGAGATCTATGATTTCCTAAATTTTTAGATTTTTTCGACCTTCCTCGGTCGTTGGGCGGCCCACACGGGCTGTTGTTAAGTGCAAACAGGCCATCTGGCTTGGGGGCCCGTACTGGGTCCCATCATAACTAGACTAGTCCACCCCAGAATAAACTAACATTGAGTGTTAATGGTCGTTAAGTGATATTATAAGTTAATAATAAAAAATAAATAAATAAATTTCAAGGATTTTTGGAAATCCAAAACAGTGAAAATCCGGGATGTTACATCCTCCGATGCTTAAGTTAGCAAGGGCTCAAGAACAAGAGTTTCTTAGGGTTTTTCTTGCGTACCTTTAGTCTTGGAGAGCCCTCCTTTTATAGGAGTGAGAGGTCCCGACGTAAGGGGATTCTCTCCTGATTTTTTGAGAGATTTGATCTAATTAATATTTCGTTTACGGATACTTCTCAATCTCGAGATTTTTGGGGTCGGGGATCCTTTTATAAGATTCTCGGGACGGTGTTTAAGATTACACCGTCTCTTCTTTGCTTGGCTCGGCCTTAATATATTCGCAATCTCGGCTGGCTTACAAAGAAAGTTGTTTATCCACTGTCAGATGAATCCACATCGGTTTAGAATCGATGTTTCTCTTCTATCCCATAGCCAACACTACAACCAACCTTACATAAGTCGGTTTCATAGCCGGTCAGGTGGCTTTTAGATTTAGGGCCTTTAATAGGTCCTTTAGACATTGCTGCCTCGTTAACCGTGTCAACTTAATGTGTTTAATACTTGCTTAAGGCTCTTGACTCTTTCAGCTTAATACTTGCTTAAGGCTCTTGACTCTTTCAGCTTCGGTCAAGATTCATGTCCTCTACAAATTCAAGCTAAGTTTCTCCTTTAAGCTTTATCTAATCTCGGTCCGAACTATTGGCTCGGACTCTCGGATAGTTTCATTAAAATTGGTCCACTCCATAACCGAGTTTCCGGACTTATCATATTTTTCCCCAACAGATATCATTCACGGTAAGATATACCCAAGTCGGTAAGGTAGTGGAATACCATATGTAGTTTATTATTGAAATATTAACTTCCTCCATATATATAAATTTTATCACAAAGAAATAAAGAAAATGATAGATGGACAAAACGTGTGGTGTATGTGGTGAACATTGAAATTAATGGGACACTTTATCTATGTGTTCATGTGTTTGTGGGCACACCCACATCTCCACATTGCACATGCCCTTAGTGTGTCGGGTCCCCACCTCTACAAATGAGCAGAACAATCTATTTATCATCACTACTTTGAAAGAATTTCTCCATAACAAGTTCCACATTAAATCTCATATGATTTTCATCATCAATTAAGCATTAATCTCCATTCATTTTTCTCGTTTGTTTACTCTTTTAATCCAAGCTCAGGCATGGGACTGCTTTTTTAGGTATATGTCGAGGTTGGCTGGTTGGGTTGGCTCGGGCTTTGAGTCTTTAAGTGTCATGCCTGTAAGACTCCTATCAGGTGGGCCACACATGATCATCAAATCTGATCGTTGGATTATTTAGATTGAGCAATTCAGTGTGCCCCACTACAATTGTGATAATTGTATATAGGTTTGGGACGAAATGTTTGAACCGCGGTCCCTATACTCGATTATTAAGCCAGATATGGAAACATATGATATGGAGACCCTATGTAACATCCTGGATTTTCACTATTTTGGATTTCTAAAAATCCTTGAATTTTTATTTATTAATTAACTTATAATATCATTTATGACCGATTTTTATTAATATGCGTCTAATCAGGTTTAAATGCGCAGCTTGAAATTTCCTGGAACATGAAGCACAACTACACAAGTCTACTGAAATGAAAGATATAGGTCATGGGTCATGAACCCACGAACGCGTCCGCAGACTTGAGAGGAAACACAATAGAAAACACGAAAATGCTAGGAAACCTGTATATATACTAGATCTTTTTCATTTTAGTAAATTTGTGTGGTTGTGTTTCATGTTCCAAAAAATTTCAGGCTGCGCATTTAAACTTTATTAAACGCACATTAATAAAAATCGGTCATAAGTGATACTCGGGAATTCGAGAGTCGAGTGTATGCACGACCCCCGATTTTCAGGGTGTTACAAACATGTACCTATGGTTTGAACCATCCACATTCTATTCACTAACATAAATAGTCTATTTTCCTATAATCAAAATTTAAAGATGATCTTAGCTTTTGAATTTTAGACTTGAACGCAATTAATTGGAAATCTTCTTTTCATTATTATATATTAAACTATAATGATAGCACTTCATTCAGCGTAATTTACCCACCATCTTTCATATAGGATAAATTCCACAATATGTACGGTCCAAATCATTGGACCATTAAGCATGTTGGGCACGCTGGATCCTGAATCCCCACAGAAGCAAGCGACCTTAGATATGATGGGGGATGACCGTTTCTCACGCTTCCAGGCACTTTCCTGGTGACCAAGACCATTTTTAAAAGAAAACCACATTTTTTTTGATAGATAGAACCTTGGTTTTTCAGTTTTGGTAAAACAATAATACAAGTAGTTTTAGGACGGTACTATAAAAGGGGAAGTGCAAATGAGGAGACGCGGATTGCATCCTGCCCCGTCCATCTCTAGCCCTGAACGGTCAGTTCTGTGGGCGGGCCCTTTATCCATGCCGTCTATTATTTTTTTTCGTATCATTTTAAGACATGAACACATAAATGAGGTAGATCCAACGCTCAAATGGACCACAAAAATGGTGTGGTCTAGTGCGGGATCTACCTCAAAAATTGTGTTCATGCCTTAAAATGATCCGAGAAAAATGATAGACAGCATGGATAAATAGATACATCATGGTAGGCCCGCCATAGCGTTGGATCTGCTTCATTTTTGTGTTCATGCCTTAAAATGATCGAGAAAAGTAATAGATGGCATGGATAAATAGATATATCATGGTGGGCTTGCCCTAGCGTTGGATCTGCTTCATTTTTTTGTTCATACCTTAAAAGGATTGAGAAAAATAATAGACGGTCTGGATAAATAGATACATCATGATGGGCCTGCTCTAGCGTTGGATCTACCTCATTTTTGTGTTTATGCCTTAAAATAAATTGAGAAAAATAATAAACGGCAAAAATAAATAGATAAATCACGGTGAACCCGCCCACAGAACTACCCTTTCGGGGCTAGAAACGGGCGGGGCAGGACGCAATCCTTATAATGCCACAGAAATTTCAATATCGTACTACTAAAAGCAGAAAAGGGTATGTCTAAGATCATACACGCGATTTAATGTTCTGGTGATCTGATCAATTCATTTCGTTGGCTGTGTTGTGAAAAGGTCACGACTTGAAATCTCAACAATAGAATAAAACTAACCCTCCAACTGACAGCTGCAAACGGACAAACAAAAGGAATGGGGAAATATTCGGTCCTGATACTGACCTTATGCTTTTAGTCCATGCAGGTGGTCCAAAGTTTGGTGATTCAGATCAATGGTCTGGATCGCCGATCCATGGGCCCTTCTTTCGACTGCAATCATCGATACCTATGCAATTCATCCCAAGAGTTACGTGACGGACTGTAACATTTCGGTGGAATAAGGTCTTAAACACTGCGAACTTTTTTTTTTTTTTTCACACGTGTAAACACACTCGGTGCTCGAACCCATGACCAAACTCTTGTTAGTCTACTACAGATGACCTAAAATCATGCAATTGTTGCATTTTTGGTCCATGTCCCATCCACAGTGGGACCCACAAAATGGACGGTACGAAACCTCCAAGAGATTCTACATTTCATATAACAGGACCACATACAGATGGAATGCCCCCGGAGGGACGGGAGCGGATTGACTAGGAGTCTCTCACCCCAGGCACAGAGATATGTCTGTGCCCTTGTCTTTGTGGGTCTACAGATATTTCCCTGACAAATCCACTCCGTCCTTTCTGCCGACAGTATTTTAAAAATCAACGAAACAGTGTGAACAACAATGCCTACGGTTGAAACCTTCCTGGAGCTCACCGTGATGTTTACATGCCATCCAAACCGTTTATAGAATTATTACCATTAATATAAACTGTACGAACAAGTATAATCTGGTACAAAAGTTCTGTCACAGCCACGCGTTTAATCTCCATTGTTTCTTGTGGAATGGCCCACTTAAGTTTTAAATCTGCCTGTTTTTTAGAATCCAGTCCTATCTTAATCTTTTAAAATAGATGGACGGACTAGATTTGTCAAAAAACATTTCTATGGCTTCACACAGATCCCGGCACAGAGATATCTCGTGCAATCCGCTCCTGGGGGACGCGGATTGGGTCTGCCCCACCCTTGACGGACTGGGTCTAGGGTGGGGTTCTGTGGGGCCCATTGTGATGTACGGGTTTTATCCACACCTTTGATCCGTTTTTCCAGAGTATTTTAGTGTATGAGACCAAAAATGAGATAGATCCAAGGTTCGAATGGACCACACGGTAGAGATTGAACGCTAACCGTTAAGACTGGCGGAAGTTTTAATCAAGCTGATATTTGTATTTCCCATTTTTCCAGGTCATGTGACCTCATGAACAGGTTGGATGGAAAATAAACATCGTGATGGCCTTAGGAAAGTTTCAACGGTAGATGCTATTATCCCCACCGCTGCATGTGGGGTGGTCCACTTAAGCTTGGATCTGCCTCACTGTTCGGCTCATACACTAAAATGATTTGACAATATGGATGGACGGGGTGGGTAAAATTCATATATCAGGGTGGGCCCCACAGAACCCCTTACAGGACCGAGTCCGTCTAAGGGGGCAGGACGCAGTCTGCTTCCCCACTGGAGGCATGGAAGGCAACGTTACTCCGTGTCATTGTTGTACACGTGCCATATATGAACTAGATCGAAACCGTTCATTAGACAAATCAACTAGTACATAACCATATTCCATAGATCACACTGTCTAGATAATCCTAGCCCTTTAATAGTTGTAACACAAATGGAATTGAAATGTCCCTTTAATAAATGGTTAGGATATCTGATCGGAAACAAGTTTTGACTAGTGATCAGTCAACAGCAGATCCCGCATGATGGATTGTCATGATATCATGTCAATTTACCACGTGTATGGTCCACGCTCGGGCCTGTGGATTAGCTTTAGACTACATATCTTTCACCCTCATAACTAATCCTAATTAAGGGGATTTATTTATTTGATACTCTGATAGAATACGACGCATGATACGCTGCCACTCAAGAAATTATACAATGGCGTAGACTAAGTCACAGTCCCAAGTCAGATGATTGGTTGAATAGTTCTAACACCTGCACACTGTTCTTTAGGAGAAGTGGAGAAGGGCTAAAGTGCAACCGGTTTGACCACAGGTTATGGACCACTGAGTGTAAAAATTCTAACTTGCTGATTGCATGGAACATCCAACCCATTAGATAGATTAGAACCATCGTGAAGAACACTTGATGTAAAAATCATCCCCATCAGTGATCAAATAGACTACATTTATTTTTTTATTTTTATCAATGGCTACACGTTGCTTTCTATGGTATGGCTCACTTGATGATTGGATAGGGCTGATTTTTGTACTACGTGATTATCATGATGGGTACAACCTATTAGGTGGATTAGATGCCACAAAAACTTCGTAAGTTGGAAGTAATCCACTCGGTGGGAAACGTAGTGGAGCCTGCTCGATTAGTCAGTTTGCTCTTATCCTACTTAGTAAACTTTGTTGGCCCACCGTAAATGTATCTGGTCTATCCACGTCGTCCATCCATTTTTCCATCTTATTTTAAAGGTTTAGATCAAAATTTAAGCATACCCAAAGATGAAGTGGACCATACCATAGGAAACAGTTGGAATAATGATTTCCACCGTTGAAACCTTTATAGGGCCCACAGTGATGTTTATTTCTCATCCACTTGTTCATAAGATCACACAAACATGGATGAAGGGAAACCACAATGACACGATTTATCCAAAACTTTTGTGGCCCCCAAGAAATTTTCAATGATAGATGTTCAATTCACACTGTTTCCTGTGGTGTGGTCCAATTGAAGTTTTGATGTATTTTATTTTTGGGATCGAGCCCTAAAATTATCCGTTTAAATGGATGGACGGAGTGGATAAAATACATAAATCAGGGTGGATCCCAGAGAGTTTACTCGGTAAGCAATCCGCTTCCCATTGCATGCTTTTCATACAAAATACTACCTCATTACGTGATATTTATATTTTGGTACATTTTCACAATGGTTTTCATAAGCTGCCCATTACTTTTAGTAATTATCATATAAGGGGAGAATGGAGAAATCCAAAGTGAGTTGGGTTAGGCCGAGCTAAGGGTTGGTGGCTTAGGTGTAGGGGTGTATACAAACCGGGCTAGCCCGGTTAGCTCGCTCGACTCGGCTCGAAAAAGCTCGACTCGGCCCGACCCGGAATTGAGTTCGGGTCGAGACTGGCCATTTTTTTCAGCTCGAAACTGAGTTCAGGCCTAGTTCGGATAGGGCCCAGTTCGGCCCAACTCGGTTCGAAACTCGACTTGACCCGACTCGACTCGGCCCGACCTGGTCCGACCTGGTCGAGTGTGTGTGTGTGTGTGTGTGTGTGTATTCATAACCTAACCCTACCCATCCCTTTCCCCTTTCATAACCTAACCCCACCCTTCCCTTTCCCCTTTCATAAACTAAATCAACGGCATGGATCTTCGTATCATGTGCCCCACTAGGTTGTAGTAAGTTCGTCATATCATGATGCATCAACAATCCTGATTCGTCGATAATGCTATTTTACATTAGAGAAATGTTCACTTTTCCCATACAACATTGTACATAAACTTTCACTTGTAACCTTTCCTTCTACGCCAATTATCATCATGAGCTAATGTATTGCTTTTGTTAAAAAATCCAAGCCGTTGGAAAGGGTGGGCCGCACCATAACGTTGTATGTAAATATTTCTCCACTAAGTATGATAAAGCTAAATGAGAAACTGGCCCGAACTCAGGTTCGAAATTGGCCCGAATTCGAAAGTTCGAAATTGGTTCGAACTCGGCCCGAACTCGCCCGATTGCTGCCGGGCCGGGTTCGGGCTGCGTGTGGCCAGTGACCAGGCCGGGCCGGGCTGAGCCCAGTTCGACCCGGATCGACCCGTGTACACCCCTACTTGGGTGAGCCCTAAAAATGTGGATCCTCTGCTTGTTACAAAGAAGAAAGCTCCTACGCAGTATGCCTAGCTAACAATTGCATTGGCCCCATTGTTGCATTAAATGCGATGTATGATGACATAGCTGTAAATGGATTTTCCTGATTGTGGCAAGCTGGGATCTCCATTCCCTAGCGTGATGTGTATGTCAAATCCACCAAAATTACTAATTTAGTTGTCCCATGTTAGCCCTAGGCTCCAAAAACAGGGCGGTCTATGATTTCGGTTAAGCTACACGGTTGCAAATAATACACAGGGTAACCCTCATCCTCCAAATTGCTTTTGTGGTATTGCCTACCTGAATCATTAATGGGTATGAATTTTAGGCCATTTGACATAAATTTTAGTATGGCATCTAAAGATTGGAGTGGATTTTATATAATCATTATGGTGGGCCTTATAAAATCCAAGGGTGGATGCTCTCTCCTAACTGTCCTCTTTGGTGTGGCCCACCTGAATCATAGGTAAGCCTTTTTTTTTGTTGTGACTAACATGTGATTACACATCTTATGATCAGAGCCGATTTTAAATACACACATAGTGGACCTCTTAAGATTCAATGGTGGGCATATGATGTAAAAAAGGAATTCTACCCATGTCCACCCTTGATTTTTTTTATGAGGTCCGCCATGATATGCAAGTGAGATCCACTCCAATCATTCGGCGGGTTATCCCGCTTAGGCATAGGGTCAAAAAATTAAGCTAACATGTGATTCAAGTAGGCCGCACAAAAGGAAATAGTTCAGAAAGATGGAAATAGTCTAAAGAGATGTCCACCTTTGATTTTTAAGGCCCACCATGATAATTATATAAAGTCCACTCCAACTATTACATGTCACACCAAAATTTATGTTTGGGGTCCAAAATCAGGCTTATCCATGATTCATATAGGCCACCCTTAGGGAAATAGTTTGGAGGGTGAGCATTGCCCTTTGCATTATTTTCAATTAAGTTGTCCACTTGAATAATGAATAAGGCCGATTTTTTAGCCCTAGGCCTTACGTATAGTAATGTAAGTGGGGGTTGAAATGGATTTCTCATAAATATCTTGGCGGAGCTCACTCGACCCCCAATCCCTTGGGGGTCCGACGAACTTCTGTTAAGAAATTCAAGGAAAGCTCTACTCATAATTAATTACTCAAATTAATGGATTTTTTATTTTTTATTGGAAAAAGTACCATGATGTAAATATCATGCAAATATAATGAGGTAGTATTGTGTAAAATTTCCTTTAATTTATAATCATAATTAACCACCAATCCTTTAATCAGATAAAATAAAATTTTAAATTTTGGTTAGTGATGCATCTAAAATAGGACTGGGACCTGCATAACATGAATTACTTGTATGTGTAATGCCCCGAAAATCGGCACCCGAGTACATAGACTCCGATCCCGAGTTCCCAGGTGTTAACCCAACGAAAACGTGCATGCGTCCTTATTCAGATTCAAATTCATTTTACACACAAATAATCACAGTAGCACAATTCGAATTAACGGATCCAAAGCGAGGTAGAACTAACAATATATTTAGAAATATAGGGCTAAGAAAAAAAAATACAATTTCAATTGTGATGATCGTCTAAAATGGGATTATACAAGCCATAATATACATACCCAAGATTATTAAAGTGTAAAGCTTTTAGTTCACTCCTAATTCTCTAAAACATGACGGCGTTGGCACAACCCGATATAAGCCTACCTGTTTGAGGTTTCACTAGTACCTGCATCAATGATATGTCTGGTTGGTGTTTTAAAACACCGTCCCAGGTGGGAGTGAGTAGCTAACTCAGTGGTTCCATTAGTTCTAAATTACACATATTATCAACCCAATCAATGCATGTAATGATAAAACAAGAAATCAAATATTTTTTAAATACTCTTGTTAAATGTACATATGAAGATATGATATAATACATGCCCTTTCCAAATAATATTCCCTCACACGTGACTCCGACCACCTGTTTCACAAATGACAACACTTCCTCATCACATAACAACCACGCCTGCTCGCCACATTCTAAGCTAATGCAATGTGGTGAATGATCATGTTCACCACCTAAGTAATTATTAAGTTCAATTCATCCATCATATTAGCAAAGCTAGGATATCGATATCATATCATGAGTCCTTATCCGGATCATGTGGCTCGTTGCCGCACGTAGTATCTCCGTACCAGTGTTCCTTGATCCAAATTTAGGCATTACTCGTTTATATCACAAATCAGTAATTCCAAAGATACGATATAATACCTAAATGTATAAGGATCAAACCAGTATGGATCGTCACCTAAACCGAGTATGACCAGTCAGTTTCAAGGTGCGGGCTTGTCACATAAAATAAAAAAATATATATACATAAAGGAAAGGAGCTTGCCACCCAATTCTATTCACGCCCGGGTCGTTCGAACGGTGATCTAGCACGCAAACATCAGCCGGGTAATTTGATGGGGGCCATTTGAACGATAGTCTATCACCTCCATCAGTGTTCACTGGTCACTTTGAGGAGGCTCGTCACCTCAGCATAGGTCGACAGCTTGGACACGGTGTACCTACCACCATGCCTGGCTCATGAGTCTTAATTGCTCATTGGTCACTACGGGAAGGCTCGTCACCCCAGCGTAGGCCAACAGCTCGAATATGGTGTCCCATACTACCATACCGGGCTCATGAGTCTTAGTGAGATCGTAATGTACTAACAGTTATGAATGGATACATCCATCGGGAATAGAGTATCCTAGATTCCATTTAGTCGTGTCATACACTATGAACATACATGATCAATCGGCTAGTGGGCTAATTTAATTGACCCGGGAGAACCACGATGCAATCAGCATTAGATGCAAGCATCCCATGTAGTCCAGCTACTGTCGGTCGTCCGTGTTCAACCCGAGATCAAATAAGCCTAGGGTGGCCGCCCTAACTCGGGTCACCCCTTGGTTTGAGCGTTTATCGACTGACCTAACATTGTAAGCAACCTAAGCATCACTACAAACTTAACAGTTCGTTATGCCGTCAACATCGATTCAACGACACAACCACATAGGCATTTCATCAAACACGTAAGCATACATAGGATACTACGTTCACTAAAGCACTAAATCAAATATCTGAGCATACATAAAGTAATATAATCACTTAAGTATTAAACAAGCACATGAGCATCGAAAATGCAATACATTCCACCATTCAAGCATTTCATCAAACACGTGAGCATCCATATTCAATAAATAGCATATACTATAAACAAATCAAAACATTTACATATTAGCATGTATAAATTTATCTACAAGCATCTAATCATTAAATGAGACCCTTAAGGGTCGATAAATAATAAACTAGAGATAATGGTTCGCACCTTATGTAACATCCCGGATTTTTACTGTTTTGGATTTCCAAAAATCCTTAAATTATTTTTTTTATGTAATTAACTTATAATTTCACTTATTGATCATTGACACTCAATGCTAGCTTATACATGGGTGATTGTAACGTCCTGTCCAACTAGCACAGTGTCCTGGGGCGTCCACGTCGAATTTGCCGCAGGATTGTTCGTTTTAACTACTCAGGGTGAGGTATCACAAGTAAATTAAATCTAAGATTAGCCCATTATACTAGACCAGTCGGGTCATGATCGGACCAAGTGTGGCCCGCCAAGCCAGAGGGCCTGTTTACATTTAACAACAGCCTGTGTGGGCCGCCCAACGACCGAGGAAGGTCAGAAAAATCTAAAATTTAGGAAATCATAGATCTCACTGGGCTTGTGGTCCATCACGGACTACGAACCCAGTGGACACCCATAAATGGGATCTGGCACTAGCCGAATGCGCCCCACCAATGCTAGATTGGAATCTTGCACTTACAAATAAAATCGGGATACTAGGCGTTCCAGCCGTCGGATTTCTTACAAATTTACGGTCAAGGTTTGATGTACTTTTCTACGCCCGTCCACCAAATCTGGGGCTCGATCGTGGCACGGTGACCGTTGATCGCAAATCGGGCCCGTATAGCCAAACCCCATATCCGATCACCTCCAATTTTTGCATGGCCTTTCATCGGGTCGTGGAACATCCGTCCTATAAGTTTCATGGCCAGAAGGCCCCCAAAAATGCTTCATCAATCAGAAATGGCCCCATTGGGCCATTTAAGGGTCAGAAACGCTTTCTCAGATCATATATCCGCTCATCCGTTTGTCCTCAATTTTTGTATGGACCATAGTCGGGCCATAAGGCACTTACAAGTCGAATTTAGTGGCCAGAGGGGTGATAGGGCCCTAGATCCTAGAAAGACCCTCTCATAAGTCTAGTATAGTAAAAACCTAGCCCTTTGGGTCATTTACATCAAACCTGACATTATAAAAGGGCCTCATTTGGGCACCCCCTCTCCCCATACGATTTTGCCCTAGAGAAGGAAAGTGATAAGAGAGAAAAAGGGAGAGCAAGAGAGAAAGGAGAGAAGAAAGTGTGGGTAAAGAAGAGCTAGGTGGACCTTAGATCAAGGTGGGGCCTAAGGAAATCAACCATTTGAACTTCCTACTTCTCCTCAAGGGAGAAGCTCTCCTCCATAACCTCCGCAATCATCCGTTGGCCGTCTAGGTAAGATCCTTCACTTCTTCTTCTTGGAATCCATGTATTGAGAAGAGATTGGCTTGGATTTCTCACATGCAAGAGTTTGTTTTTAGGGATTCCGGCCGATCGACCTCAAAGCTCTCTCTCCTAGGACGTTTTTCCAATCTCCAACGATCCATAGGTGCGGACTATTATTCTTAGGTGGCCTAGCACTAATTGTAGTACGAGTTTAATGATTTTGAATGTTTGGATGATGCCTTTGGAGAGTCTAGAAAAATTTCTAGGAATTGTTGGGTTGTTGAAATTGTATGGAATTGTATGTCATGTTAATTTCCTCATATGATGTTGTTCTTATCTCTCACATAATTTGATATGAATTGATGATATCATGTTTATGTCATGTTTGGTTTTCTTCACATGATGTTGCCGTAGCATGTATGTTTTACTAATCCTTGTGCAATTTGGCTCTATGAGATGTAGGAAGTACTTAACTTCCTCATCAACCCACACAACACATATGCACTTAAATTTTACACATTGTAGCTTTGCTTGGTAGGAATTATGAGTTCTATGTTGAAAAATATGAATGTGTGATATTGCATATGCTAAATGATAACCTTGTTAGTTAGCATGTTATAAATCACCATCCAAACTCTTTGGTTGGTCAGAAATACAAGGAGAATGAAGGCGGCCCCGTCGGTAGGACCATCTTAAGGCTATACCCATGGATTTGGGCGGGTGTGTTCGGGTGGCTGTAGTTCGACTACATGAGTCTCTTGTGCTCGAGGTCACTCGTCTCACGCTCGCTTGACTCGTACGGTCTAGCCTTCTATTTGACTAACCCTGTATGTTAACCATGTTTGCTCACATATGTATGAAACCTGAACCACCCTACAACCGTTGTAGCCCATTAAAAATTCACTTACAATTGGTCCACAACCTTGTGAGCCGGGCATGGTGGAATGGGACACTATGTCCGAGCTGTCGACCTATGCTGGGGTGTCGCGCCTCCCCATAGTGACCGCGAGCGATCCCTTCCTTTCGACACTCCTCAGGTGCTTGGTGTCGGGGATGAGGAACCCGACGGGATCACGGACCGCGAGGTCTCGGCCTCACAAGTTGATGGGGTCTTGGCCTCGCAATCAGTTTAGGGCATTAATATGTACGGTGAATCAGAATCCCCAACCTGCTGGATGAATGGACTTAACTAATAACTCAGCTAACACGATCGCATTGCACGCATTAGTTAGGGTGGCGACTCGAAAGTTGAGGTTGCTCTGAGGGAGTGTTGTCATATGAGATCGTTAGATGGAGTCGCATGAGGGAGTGTTGTGGTGAGGGCATGCATCATATCATCCACCATGCATGCATTTTAAATAAGAATTATTAGGTATTGATGATTGTCTACTTTTCATTAAGTTCATATTACAATTGATGCCTGTTGTAACTTGAGACCAATAGTTCACACTGAGTTGATCACTCACTCCCACTCTGGGACGGTGTTTTAAAACACCAACCAGACCCATTCATAGATGTAGGTGACTCAGGGCATGAAGATCCTGGCGAGGCGAGCTTGGACGAGGAGGACGGACTCTCCTACTTGCAGCCGATGGGCGGCTCTCCATCGACTTGATCGGGCTGAATTTAGATTTGCTGAGCCCTTTACTTTTTTTGGATATAGCCTTCTTTTGTTGTTCTGTTGGGCAACGCCTTGGGCGACCCTTTATTATTTTGGACCTGTATATATGTGAGATATCCTTCATTTCAGTACACTGGTGTGATTGTGCTTCGTGCCTCAGGTAATTCCAAATTGCGCAGTTAAATTTGATTAATAAAAAAAAACCATAAATGCATGATAAGTGACACTCGGGAACTCGGGAGTCGAGTCTATGCACGACCCCCAATTTTTCGGGGCGTTACAGATGGTATAAAAGTAATAGTTTGGAATCCCTTGGGCCATGGGTCATAAACTACCAACGCGTCCGCTGACTTGAGAGGAAACACAATAACGATACAGAAATGATAGGAAACGCAACGAAGACTTAGAATGGTATGAACCATCCTTGAACCGGAATCGACGACCTTAGACGAATGGTAAGACTTCCCATGGATTAGGATTAGGTAGTGAGAGATAGTAGGGACGCTAGGAAATAGGTCCAAGAAACTTACAATACCTTAGCCCGATGCTAGGAACGAACCAGAACTGAATGATTAGAGGGTCAAGGCCACCATCTAAGTCCAAATGAGCTAACACCAAACCAAATTTGATAGTTTCAACCCATTGGGGGGTAAGGACTTAAGGGAGAATGAAATTTCAATGAAAATAGTGGAAATGTAGAAAAATTAGGTTTTGACCTCTAATCGGGAGGAATCTCATGAAATGGATAGGTCCATTGCGTAGATCAACTCGTTCTACCCTAAAATCATATATGGCACTTCCCGGGGAGCTTTTCCGACTCCCAGGAATGTCGAAAGACCTCCAGGCCAAAAATCTGGGGGGTCACCCCACCACCAGTGTAGCCCCCGCCGCTCACCCCGCAGCCCGCGTGGCCACCCTGCCAACCCACGTGGCCACCCCGCCAGTGGTCCAGAGGGCCTCGTGGCCCCCGCCACTCACCCCGCCCGCCCCGTGGCCCCCGCCGCTCACCCCCCCACTCACCCCGCCGCCCGCATGGCCACCTCGCCGACCAGTGTTGCCCCACTAGAATTTCTGTAATTTTAGGTCGACTTCAAAAATTCATATTTCCTTCGTTACAACTCCAATTTAGGTAATTCGAAAGCCAAATTAAAGATGAATGAGTCTAGTTTTATATAAAAATAATAAAAAAATAAAATAAAAATTTTAATATATCTAAAATTAAGTTGTTCTGTCAACTATCTAAAATTTTTTTGATTTCAGACAGCTGTTGCTCCTAGAATTTTAATAATTTATTTACAACTCCAAATGAGATGAAATTTTGTGTGATGTCTTTAAACTCAATGATAAAACATTATAAAAATTTTAAAAATAATTTAATTACCGAAAGTACAAAAAACCTTACAAGAAATAGAGCCCCTTTCCCACTACTCCCACTCCATCATCTTCACTCTTCCATACTCAAACCCATCTCTTCAAAATTCATCTTCTCCTCCTACAAACTCCCCATCTCCTCTTCCTCACCTTTAAACCACCTTCCCAAACCCTTTCTTAACAATTTTTTTCTCAACCACGTTCTCAAGTCTATCCACAGAATCTCATTCACAAAGCCAACATCAAACCTACTCTCTCCAACTAACTCCCATTTTTTTTCTCATACCCAACCCAAACCCATTTCCAACATACATTCCCCAAGACCCAACCTCACACTTCATTCTCAAATCCCACTCCATTCATTCATTCACTCTAAAAAAAAAAAATCCCCTTCTCCTTCTCCATTTCTTCAACTTTTCTCAAATCTCACTACCCACTCTCTCAAATTTGCATCTTTTCAAATCTCATTTTCCAAAACCTATCTCCAACCATGGCACTTCTATGTAATATGTTCTTCAATGAGTCTTGTCATACAATTTTAACTAAAGATGTGCATTGTGTTTGATACTATTTGTGTACCAACTATTTTGTCAAATTCATTTACTAGATGAGAATCATAATGCCCTGTTTGCTTATGTGTCAAAGTGTTTGTTTATTAATATCATTATATATATATATATATATAGGTATGTATTGAAAGAAAGGTATTATGGATTCAATTTTCTTTTCAACCATGTTTGGAGAATAATTATTGTAAATCACACAACCTCAAAAGAGCTTCGGTAAAATACGTAGGATTCAACTGTCAAAAATTTCAAGGCAATGTTGCCACTGCCTTACTTCACTTGATCGGCCAATCATGCCTTGTATATTAGTACCTATAGTCTGTTTGGATTCTTTCAGTTTTTCGAGAATCTTCAGCAAAATCATCAATTAGTTTATAACATCTTTCCAGAATAGACCTTTCATAAGAACCCCAACGAACATTTCCCTCCCCTCTCACTCTCTCACTCTAAATCTTCTCTAACCCATCTTCTTCTTCTTCTTCACATCCTCTTATCTCTCTACTTCATTCTTTCCTTTCCTCTCCTTCCACTACTCTCCATTCTCCTAACCCATCTCTAAACTTCATTTCCAAGATCCACCAAGCCTAACCCATACTCATTTCTAAAACCTAATCCTCTAAACCATCTTCTTCTCTTTTTCAGAACCCATTTCTCTTGTTTATGCCCACTTATTTACTCTCAACTCATTTCCCAAATCCCTCTCATCACCCATATT
Source organism: Magnolia changhungtana (assembly GCA_030180095.1). NCBI lineage: Eukaryota > Viridiplantae > Streptophyta > Magnoliopsida > Magnoliales > Magnoliaceae > Magnolia > Magnolia changhungtana. Next base: position 12,333,982 of record JASAUF010000662.1, read on the forward strand.
TCCTTCTAGACCCATTCACCAAAACCACACTCCTTTCACTCTCTTCTCCCCATTTCCAAAGTTCACTTCCCACAATCTACCTCAAGACCATCCCCAACTTCATTTTCCTAAACACCATTCCAATATCACTTTCAAAGCCCATTCCTAAAACAAACTCCCAAAACCATTCCATCCCTATTCCCCAAAACCCATCTCAAATCCCAATCTCTACTCAAACCCCATATCCTCAACTCATCTTCCATTTCATCTTACACCACCTCATCTCAAACCCATTCCCAAATTTCATTTTCCAAACCCTTCTCAAATCCATTCACACCCAAAACTCATTTCCATTTCTCAACTCTCATTCTAAAAGTCATCCCTAAGATCATTTCTCCAATAATTCACCCACATTCCTCACACCCAAATCCTTCCTAGCCGAGGGAAATGTCATTCCTAGCGACCATTATCTCCTTTTTCACCATTCCGACGATTCTTTCCCTTATGAGAGGAAGCGCCCCCACTTTCACCCAACTCAGACGAGTAGCCCCATGACCTTACTAATGACTAGTAGTTTGTTAATGCGGTTAGATCTAATGCATGTACTGAAGGATGATTAGGACCTTTGCTTAATTAACTTGTATTTCTGTTGCGTCTAGCCTATCTAGTAATGCTTGAAATCCATGTTATAACATGTAATTGGCTATACCTATGGCATTTTGAAATTTATGTGAATGTATGGATTGTTTTAGAATTTTCTTGTCGTCTTGTGAATGCTTGTATGAATAATGGTCTTACTGCGTCCATATTAGCATTATTAGCACTCTAAACCTCCAAAATACCCTAGAACTTACAACTATTCATTCATTCTTAAAATTTATGAAACCAAAGTGTAATCCGCTCATAACCCACTAACCATAACATTGAAATGATAATTCACATAAAATTTTGTGCCTTTAAAAACTTATTAGGACGATGTTTGACCATAGGCATAATAAAAGATTCATTAATTACTAATTTGGACATGAATTAAAACGAGGACTCCATTTGACAAAGACCCGAGCGACAACCTTAAAAATAGGAGATTTTAACCTTTCAAGGATATGAGATATTTCCTAAGCATTTAGGTTGATCAGATTATGAAATTACGAGACTATACACTTGCGAAGTATTCGCAGCTTGACCTAATTCTCAATCCTGAGTGACTACCAACGGACTCACTGCTTTAACCGAGCAGAAGACCAGGATCCATCAGGATTCAGAAGGGATACAACGGGTTGTCTACCCTGGTCAGGCGGACAATCGACGTATCGGATTTGAGCCTACCACAACCGTTTTTCCGTACTAGCTTCATCATAAAGAGTAGAATATGCCACCTTTAAGTAAACTGTATCAACAACCACATAGTACAATGATAATGATTTTGACATTTGTTTTCAAACCTCAAATGTGAAAACTTTTAAGGGGGTAGAATATATTAAGGAAGACTAGTACAGTTAGTATGCACCCTACCACGCATATAAACCTCAAATCAATAAAACTTAAGCAAACGAAATGATAATATCTTTAATTATTACTCTTAGGCAATTTCGGGGACGAAATTTTTTTAAAGGGGGTAGATTGTAACATCCCAGATTTTTACTGTTTTGGATTTCTAAAAATCCTTAAATTATTTTTTTATGTAATTAACTTATAATTTCATTTACTGACCATTGACACTCAATGCTAGCTTATACATGGGTGATTGTAACGTCCCGTCTAACCAGCACAGTGTCTTGGGGCGTTCACGTCGGATTTGCCGCAGGATCGTTCGTTTAAACTACTCAATGCGAGGTATCACAAGTAAATTAAATCTAAGATTAGCCCATTAGACTAGACCAGTCGGGTCATGATCGGACCAAGTGTGGCCCGCCAAGCCAGAGGGCCTGTTTACACTTAACAACAGCCCGTGTGGGCCGCCCAACGACCGAGGAAGGTCAGAAAAATCTAAAATTTAGGAAATCATATATCTCACTGGGCTTGTAGTCCATCGCGGACTACGTACCCAGTGGACACCCATAACTGGGATCTGGCACTAGCCGAATGCGCCCCACCAATGCCAGATTGGAATCTGGCACTTACAAATAAAATTGGGATACCAGGCATTCCAGCCGTCGGATTTCTTTCAAATTTACGGTCAAGGTTTGATGTATTTTTGTACGCCCGTCCACCAAATCTGGGGCCCGATCGTGGCACGGTGACCGTTGATTGCAAATCGGGCCCGTACAGCCAAACCGTATATTCGATCACCTCCAATTTTTGCATGGCCCTTCATCGGGCCATGGAACATCCGTCCTATAAGTTTCATGGCCAGAAGGCCCCCAGAAATGCCCCATCAATCAGAAATAGCCCCGTTGGGCCATTTGAGGGTCGGAAACGCTTTATCAGATCATATATCCGCTCATTCGTTTGTCTCAATTTTTGCATGGACCATAGTCGAGGCATAAGGCACTTACAAGTCGAATTTGTTGGCCAGAGGGGTGATAGGGCCCTAGATCCTAGAAAGACCCTCCCATAAGTCTAGTATAGTAAAAACCTAGCCCTTGGGGCCATTTACACTAAACCTGGCATTATAAAAGGGCCTCATTTGGGTACCCCCTCTCCCCATACGATTTTGCCCTAGAGAAGGAAAGAGATAAGAGAGAAAAAGGGAGAGCAAGAGAGAAAGGAGAGAAGAAAGTGTGGGTGAAGAAGAGCTAGGTTGGCCTTAGATCAAGGTGGGGCCCAAGGAAATCAACCATTTCAACTTCCTACTTCTCCTCAAGGGAGAAGCTCTCCTCCATAACCTCCGCAATCATCCGTTGGCCATCTAGGTAAGATCCTTCACTTCTTCTTCTTGGAATCCATGTATTGAGAAGAGATTGGCTTGGATTTCTCACATGCAAGAGTTTATTTTTAGGGATTCCGGCCGATTGACCTCAAAGCTCTCTCTCCTAGGATGTTTTTCCAATCTCCAACGATCCATAGGTGCGGACTATTGTTCTTAGGTGGCCTAACACTAATTGTAGTACGAGTTTAATGATTTTATATGTTTGGATGATGCCTTTGGAGAGTCTAGGAAAATTTATAGGAATTGTTGGGTTGTTGAAATTGTATGGAATTGTATGTCATGTTGATTTCCTCATATGATGTTGTTCTTATCTCTCACATGATTTGATATGAATTGATGATCTCATGTTTATGTCATGTTTGGTTTTCTTCACATGATGTTGCCGTAGCATGTATGTTTTACTAATCCTTTTACAATTTGGCTCTATGAGATGTAGGAAGTACTTAACTTCCTCATCAACCCACACAACACACATGCACTTAAATTTTACACATTATAGCTTTGCTTGGTAGGAATTATGAGTTCTATGTTGAAAAATATGAATGTGTGATATTGCATATGCTAAATGATAACCTTGTTAGTTGGCATGTTATGAATTACCATCCAAACTCTTTGGTTGGTTAGAAATACAAGGAGAATGAAGGCGGCCCCGTCGGTAGGACCGTCTTAAGGCTATACCCATGGATTTGGGTGGGTGTGTTCGGGTGGCTATAGTTCGACTACATGGGTCTCTTGTGCCCGAGGTTACTCGTCTCACGCTTGCTTGACTCGTGCGGTCTAGCCTACTATCTGACTAACCCTGTATGTTAACCATGTTTGCTCACATATGTATGAAACCTGAACCATCCTACAACCGTTGTAACCCATCAAAAATTCACTTGCAACTGGTCCATAGCCTCGTGAACCGAGCATGGTGGAATGAGACACTATGTCTGAGCTGTCGGCCTACGCTGAGGTACTGCGCCTCCCCGTAGTGACCGCGAGCGATCCCTTCCTTTCGGCACTCTTCAGGTGCTTGGTGTCGGGGATGAGGAACCCGATGGGATCACAGACCGCGAGGTCTCAGCCTCACGCGTTGATGGGGTCTTGGCCTCGTAACCAGTTTAGGGCATTGATATGTAGGGTAAATCAGAATCCTTAACCTGCTGGATGAATAGACTTAACTAATAGCTCGGCTAACACGATCGTATTACACACATTAGTTAGGGTGGCGACTTGGAAGTCGAGGTCGTTCTGAGGGAGTGTTGTCATATGTGATCGTTAGATGGAGTCGCTTGAGGGAGTGTTGTGGTGAGGGCATGCATCATATCATCCCGCATACATGCATTTTAAATAAGAGTTATTAGGTATTGATGATTGTCTGCTTTTCATTAAGTTCATATTACAATTGATGCCTGTTATAACTTGAGACCAATAGTTCACACTGAGTTGATCACTCACTCCCACTCTGGGATGGTGTTTTAAAACACCAACCAGACCCATTTATAGATGTAGGTGACTCAGGGCATGAGGAGCTTGGCGAGGCAAGCTTGGACGAGGAGGACGGACTCTCCTACTTGCAGCTGATGGGCAGCTCTCCATCAGCTTAATCGGGCTGAATTTGGATTTGCTGAGCTGTGGGCTCAGCTTTACTCTTTTTGGACATAGCCTTCTTTTGTTGTTCTATTGGGCAACGCCTTGGGCGACCCTTTATTATTTTGAACCTGTATATATATGAGATATCCTTCATTTCAGTAGACTGGTGTGATTGTGCTTCGTGCCTCAGGTAATTCCAAATTGCGCAGTTAAATTTGATTAATAAAATTAAAAAAAAACCATAAATGCATGATAAGTGACACTCGGGAACTCGGGAGTTGAGTCTATGCACGACCCCTGATTTTTCGGGGCGTTACACCTTATGATGACCAGCTCGACTCACGACGCTCGTAGGGTTAGCGATTTGAGAAAAATCATAAATTCCTATACAAATAGCAAGAAATACGTGAGGTTCATGCAATTTATCCTAGAAAAACCTAGGTTAGAAAGTAAGTTTGTTTCTTACCTCCAAATCGCAAATGGGGTGGATTCGGCGGAGGAAAATGATCAATGTTAGGGTTTTGATTGGAGGAAACCGATGAAGGGAAGTACTAAAGCTTCCCTACTCTTACTCTCACCCTTCTTCTCTTCTTCTTTCTTTTTCACTTTTTCTCTTTCTCTCCTTTAGAGAATGTAAATTCGTATAAACAGATGGGGTGCCCAAATGAGGCCCTTATATAGTTCCAGAAGTTGTGCAAATGGCCCTAAGGACTAAGTTTTCATTATACTAGCCTTATGGGAGAGTGTTTCTAACCTTTAGGGCCCATTATGCGGTGTACATGTCGATATACACCGTAGGATAGTTAACCCTAATGATGATCTACGTATGGATATGATCGGCCTGCCATTTAGATGCGCTGATCGACGGGTATGATCAAAAGTCTATTCAACGATCACCGATAGTTGATCGGGGCCGCGACTATATGAATATGTTTAGGAAAATATCTTTAGTCGGTACTCCAACCTTGGTTGTAAATTAACGGTCCGAAAGTTACAACTTTGTAAAAGAAGAAATGAATTTATTTTACTTATGTTTCATATTTTCATATAAAATATTCACACAACCCAAGCACTCGACTTGCGAGTCCAAGTTGAACAATTGGAGATGTGATCTTAACTGAATGTCTCGCGATGGACGTTAAGCCAAGCGGGACAGACATTATTCTATAGTTTTGAAACTAGTGGCTCACTAACGAGTGGTCTAAAGCTTGTTTGAAAAATTGGGACATTTCAAGAATGAATTAGGTATCGAGATTTCTTGTGTGCAAGTATTAGGGTTTAGATTAACTATGTTCATAGTGTGACCTATTTATAATTAGCAAAAATGGCGATTCGGTCTTAATAACCCTAAACCGTTGGTTTTTAGGTTAAATGAGTAACTGAATTGATTTGGCTTGTTCATTAAGATCTGACCCCTACTTGTCTCGGCTTTGGGTAGGTCTTTATTTAGTTACAGTTGTTTTAATTAATCAGTGATAGGTCAGCTATATGTGGGCCCCATGTGAACAAATCATGTGGTTAAACTTGGTGTTTAAGTGATCGGGCGAATTTATTAGCTTCCTACGGTTGATTAATTAGATTGGTATGGTTCTTTATTAGTACTACTTGTGTATAGGATAGCATCGAGTGTTAATGGTTAGTAAGTAATAATATAAGTTAATTATAATGAAAATTTTCAAGGGTTTTTGAAAATCCAAAATAACAAAATTCTAGGACGTTACAGTATGCCACGTGGAATTTTGAAGTAAGATGTAAGCAAATGTGTTTCATCCATTATACTCTGCCTAAGTATCAAAGACTTTTTCTTATATAAACTACAACTAGAAATCAATTTATATCTCCCCACCTTAGCTAACAAAAGAAAAAGTAAAATGCGGCCACTGAATTTTTGGAGCAATGATCAAATTTGGACTTGGCTGCATATACATCGCTTATCTGGACCATTCATTAGGTGCAGTCCACTCTCCATCCACAACCATGAAAAAATCACAGCAATCTGATGGTCCTAAATATCTATGATTAACACATCTTCACCGAATGATTCTGCTGTCCATTTTTGCATGCCACTAACTATATGGTTTGTACTAACTATATGATTTGTATCACTAATCATAATGATTTTTTAAGGCATCTTATGAGAGTGGATTGGATCTAGTGGACGGCCTAGATAGATCATGTGTATGGTGATGACTCCATATGCAACTCGATGCATGGAAAGGTTTCAATATTGTTAATGAATCTTGGACATCCAATTGGTGGACCCATGTTGGATATTCGCTTGTTATTTTGTTCCTTTGTTGCCTGTACAAACATGATCTTGAATATTTTGTTATTTTGTCACATGCTTAAATTTTTTGTTATCTAATCATGTCGATGATGGAACATGTGTTATTATTTGTTTATTGATGATCACATGTTCGATGAGATGCCTAAGTGATGGTGTTAAATTATAGTACTTACATGTTCAATGAAATGCCTAAGTGATTGTGTTATGATACTCTAATTGCTTGTGTGTAAAATGAATGTGAATCTAAACTAAGTCACATGTGCATTTTCATTTAGTTAACACCCGAGAACTCGGGATCAGAGTTTATGTATTCGGGTAGCGATTTTCGAGACATTATACTTAAGAAGACCTAGATCTAGGGCCTTGCTATCTACACCACATATGTCGAATCACTGATGGATACTTCTATAAATTTTTTATTATTTTATAATTCAATTAATGCTATTGAGTTCCTTCTACTTTCACACTGCATTAATCGAATTACCTCTATTATTACGATGAGAAAAATCTATTTTAGTTAAAAGTTAAAAAGAATTCATTAGAAGGACGAACCCACCTTTCCAAATCGTCTGGTTTCATTTATGGAGGATTAAATAATTGGTTGAACTGCTTCAGTTCTCAATCATAGACAACTGCTCACAATCTCTATATCTATCTCAACGCTTAAAGTCATAGGCATTCGGTTCATATTAAGTTGTAAAAGGTTCTAACATTCTCAATACCATACACACATACCAATGACTAAATTTTGAGCCAGGCATATGCAATTAGTTTTTTTTTTTCTTTGTACATATCCTTAATGTGATATGTAAGATGAGCAGATATCTTACAAATTTACTAACAAAGTAGATATGAATGTATAACCGTTAAATCATCGATCGAGTGTCCCTGATTGAGAGGAAGATCTATTTATCAATGACACTTTATAATATCAATGCGCATGGGATCATAATTACCTATGCATGTGACATGTTTTAATACAAAACATATATATGTGTTTAAGCATCCAACATATGCATGTGGTACCATCAATCTTCAAGCACTAAAAATGTAACACATGCACCAATGTGTACATGTGTCAAATGTGCACATGCACATGCACCCGTGTAAATGTGCTACCAATCAATCTTTAATTTCCTTACACATATCATAATCTATCATGTCCATGATCCAAGGTGTTTGACAAACATGGAAAATAACAACTAGCCAAAAACAACTTATCAATGGCCTATTACCAATGACAACTATGTATTTGCAACCAATCAATACGAAAAAAATTACGTGCACCACTCCATTTCTTTATTTCTCATTTTCATAAATTTATCACTGTTGACCATTTGATGGCCACCAAAGGTCTCCTAACCCTTGGAATATGAAAATAATAATAATAATAATAATAATAATAATTAATACTATGATTGAATAACATAGTTGATAGTTTAACACTATAAATTTGTATAAGTGGAACACTAAGAGGTCAAAATAAACCATTAAATCATAGCCCTTAATTCAAATAGATATAATATCTTATTTACATATTTGATAGATATCTAGTGGACAAGCCAAATAAAATTACCATGGTCGAAATTCAATAAATAAAAACTTATTATTCATAAAATCTAGTCTATTCATCATGAATTTTACAACTTGTATGTTTAATTCAACTTAATGTACAACATTGTTTGGCTTAAAATTCGATCATTGGTGCGTGCATATAATGCCAAGAATGTCAGAGCCTAATACGACTTAATTTGAACTGAACACCTTTGACCCTAAGTATCAATATAGACAGAGAGGTCGTAAGTGGTTATGTATGGCCGAGAACTAACTAATTCAATCATTTATTCAGTTATCTGAAAAAAAATCAAGTGATTTGCGAAGGGGATAGTTTGTCTTTTTAATGAGTTCTTGTTGTCTTTCAGTCGAAATGATTATTTTTTACAATGATAGTAGAAATTAATTGATTAACGTAATGTGAGAGAACAATGAATTGAACTGCATTAATAAAAGAAAATAAAAACTTATAAAAAATAATCTACGAAGATCCAACTGCTGTGGTGTAGATGACAGAGTTTTAGAACTAAGGTCTTCTTTGGTCCATTTACTTGGGTGTAGTTGAAGGGAGTTACACAACTAAAATGAAAAAATGAAAAAAAAAAAAAAGTATTCCTTAGTCTAACGACTTGGGCGTAAACAAATAGAATTACACTATTTCTTGGTTAAAGCTAATTCGGCGTATCAACATAGACGAGTTGATTTAAACTAAGGTAAGCAGCGTTGCATTATAGAGTTATGTTGGGTTTGCAAGGACTTGGAGCTCTTCGTTCTTCCTCCCATTTATATAAATTTGAGGTGCTAGCTAAATAGAGATCTTTATAGCCATTTCTTATATTAGCTTATGTGAAAATAACGTATGAGCTCCTAAACAGTTGTGGCTTGTTATGAAATACCACATATGTTAGTAGTTTGTTGTGGGTTGACCATTAGTTACATGCATTTACTGCTCATACTACATGAATGAAAGTACTTCTCATAACACCACATGTTGATGATTGTTATATCTTTTCTTTCTCAAACGTGTGTAGTACGCTATGAAACTTGGCTAATTTGTCGTTGTTGTTACATTCCTTCATAGCTCCTTAAGTGGTTTCAACATTAAAGACTTCTTCTATGTGATGTTATAGTGTCACGCCCCGAATTTCGAGTATAGAGTGTGCACCCTCAAACCCGAGTTTCAAGTCGTAACTCATACACAAAATGTATTAACTTCATTCCATTATTCGATTATTAAGAGGCAAAAGAAATATTTATTTTTATATTCCAACTGGGTCCATTCACAATCATTCACATAAATGATTTAAGCACCAACATCCGTCCATTCTCATTATACATAAACATTTAATTTGCATAAATTATGCATAATTCACCAATCAATATAGCTTACCAATAAATACTTGCTATAAACCTATAACAATTCAATTAAATAAAACCAATCAAATACTTTAAAATCTTATAATTAATACAATCATTCATTATATATGAATCAGATCATTATACTAAAGAAAATTCTTTAATTAATTAGGAACGGTCCAAATGTAGTCAATTCCTCTTCTGATAAATACGTCCACATTTTACGTGTGTCGTGCACCAGTTCAGTCACAAGTTCTTGTTTTTGCGCCAACTCATCAGCTAATTGCTTATTTGTATAGTTTTTCCAACAATAAAAAGGTAAGCTGGTCAGGCTTAGTGAAATAACCTTGTATAGTTCATGCTTATTGAAATTAAAATATAATAGAAACATAATATGCATAATGATATGGATGTAATGATGTATGAATGCATTAGATGGGATGATCGTCCATCTGCTTGGGTTAGAGATCGTTAACACGCATTCACCCATTTTGGGTAAGCTTCCACCTTTCGGTAGGCTTGGGCATAGTCCGCATCTAGTAACGCTCTACCATGATTAATATTTCTTCTAGGGATGACCCCTAGGATCAACTATGCATTATGCAAATGAAATGAATGATGGATGATATATGAATATATTATTTTCATAACTGCCATATGTACTTGTCTTGATAAGTAAATTCAACGTACAATTATAATTTCATGCAATTTGGCAAAGATTAACATATAATTTATTGCATCATACAATATTGCAACAAAACACTCAAATCAGTACATCAATCAATCAAACCATAAAAAATAATTCATTCTAATTCCAATGAATCATAAGATATGTTGAATTACTCACTTGAGTCTGGTGGTGTAGAATCTACAAGGTAATTAGGTTGGTTTGAATTCAGAGATTCTATCAATTATATCAACAATATTGTCATTCATCTAGTTTTATTACACAGTAGGGCCTACCTTTGATTAACATCCTAAGTGACCAAACCCTAAATGATTAAATAATGAAAATTTCAATTATTAAAATATAGATTTTTCGTTTTCTTTTTCTTTTCTTTTTAAGATTTTGAAATTGAATGGAAAATGCTTAATAAGGGTGGCCCACCGAATGATTGAATCATCCAGATTCTTAAAGTCTTGGCATATTTTGCCTCTACACATTTGGATGAATGATATAGATCTAACTACACATATACCGATGACCCATCTCGATATTCTATTCCAAGTGATATCAACACTTGCACAGAAATTTAAGCTTTCCTTATTAAACACTTCTAGATCTAACTAATGTGGCTCATCCGATGGTCAGATTAATCTGGGAGTTAGGGCCCTTATATATTGTGGCCTTAGGGATCATATCATCCGTACATATTTAATCTGATTCGACTAGATGCACACCAATTAATATCCGTGACAAGAAACTTCCCTTAGAATTTTTTACTACCATCACCTTTACATTAGATATACCTACAAATCTATGCAATGAACAATGTGGACGATCCACACCGTTCATTGTATAAATCAAATCAAATTACATTAAATGCACAAAAAATAATGATTGAATGGACTATAAACTCACCATATCTAAGCTCTCCAAAATTCTCTAATTTTCTTCCTTTCTTAGTTTTTGCAGGTTGTTTTTTTGCTAATATCTAAGTTGGAGTGGAAGTCTTCTTACAACACAAATATCTAAGTCGAAGTGGAACTCCTCTTATGACACACTCCGTAAAAGGAAAACTTATTTGAGGAATTGAGAGATATGAGAAGAGTTAAGGGTATATATAGGAAAGAAAGATTACAAATAGAAGTAAGATAATAATAAGATACTGATAAGATGAGGTAAGATAAAGATAAAATATGGTAAGATGGATATAAGATAAGATTTAAAAAAATATATTTTATTTTTATTATTTTATTATTAAATTTGAAATTTTCATGAGTGTTTCAAATAGTGCATCGGTCGAATCTATTAATATTAGACATGATCATATTTTGATCGATATCCATTATCAACTATGAAACCACTAAGATGAGTAGTTAACCTTGCCACATGAATGTTACACATATCTCGTGACATTAGTCAACTAAATTACTTATGACTTTTTGAATTTTGATTGAATTCAGTCATTAAAATGCTAAAGAGATCTTCTATTGATTTTTTTATTGAGATATCACTGCCATATAACATCATATAAATTGTTATATCTAATACAGTTAAATTAAACATAAACAAACATGTATAAATCAGAGATACTCAAACATAAACAAACATGTATGAATCAGAGATAAACAAGCACCATATATAAATTAGAGAAAAACAAGCACGTACATAATTTTGGTTCCAACTCATGGTTCAATGAGTGGTAGACAATGCATTACTACATTGATGTTAAAGGGTAAGAGTGCACATGTAGGGCATGTTTGATTTTTAATAATGCATGTTAATACTCGTTAATAATGGTTTGAAAATGTGAGAGTAATTTCACCTCAAAAATAGATACAAAAGTGTTGACTTAAATATGTAGACACCACCGTAATGTATATGATATATCCGTACTATTTTTTTATTTTTTATTTTACTAAAATTTTTTTGGGCATGAACCAAAAATGAGGTAGATCCAACACTCAAATGGCCCACATGAAATGAAACAGTGGCCTTAATTCGTTCACCATTGAAAGTTATTTTCTTTACTAGGCCCACATTGAGGTTTTTTCATCATCTAACTCATTCATAGGGTCACACAGACATGAATAAGGGGAAAACACAAAATATCAACTTGATCCAAAACTTGTAAGGGCCCCAATAAGTTTTTAATGGTAGGCGTTCAATTCTCACTATTTCCTATGATGTGGTATGCTTGAGCTTTGAATCTACTTCATTTTTTATTATTTTTTTTTTTTCTGATGCCCTAAATTCAACTGACATAACAAATAAGTAGTGTAAATAAATAGCATACATCATGATAGGCCCTACATTGATTTTATAAAATTTTCAATTTAAGTGTTAAAAAAGTAAGTCGTGACATATGCACCAAGAAAAATGTGGTAATTACATAGTTAAATAATTATTATCCATGTAGATGGTAATTGCAGTTGAGCTGAAAAATCAAACAGCCCGTACCGTAACTTTGCATGAAAAAAAAAAAAAAAAAAAAAGAAGGAAAAAAAAAAGAAAGAAAAATGGGTCGAGTATCAACCACCGTCAGACAAAGTAGTGCCCAGTGACATCCGTATCCAGACTCTCCACCCTATTATCCAAGTCTTAAAAACCATTAGTCATTCTCCACGTGACATACCCGCTCAGGCAACCAGAAGCATGGAAGAAGATAACGAGCCAATCATAGAAAGTCAAGGAAAGAGCCTCTGAAACTTCCGGTCCTGAATCTGCAGAAGATTCGTTCCGAGAATACGATCACGTGAGTGTCACGCTTCTCTTTACCATCAACAGTCAAGATCATTTGACAGAGTGCCAACAAGATCCTGTCCGTTAAAATTCAACCTTTATAATAGCTGAAATTCATCAAAATGGTGAAAATTAGATAGCCTAACTCGAACGTTGACGGGACTCTTCCACTTATTTGATCTTTGAATTGACCAAATCACATGAACGGAATTACTATCATGCCCTCCCTCGGCCATCCGAACCAGTCTCTATCCCATCCTACATTTACATGAACTTAGCAATTGTACACGTGGCACTTTCTAAATTAAACCATCCAAATGGCGGGAAAAATCGGATCAGTTGGATGGTCGAGATCGCTGATTGGTGGACGTACAATTGTTCGTTGAATCAAGACCGTTGATTTTTTCTTTTAATCATATCAACAGTCAATTAGGTTCCCATTCAATCCGCTATTTAAAACATCAGTTCAATGTAATTGTTACTTGAGGGCCCATCTAAAGTGGGACCCACACAATTATGGACCGTTTATTTTCGGTGGAAGCAGATTGTGTCCTGCCCCCGTGTTGAAGGACTTTGTGGGGCCCACCGTGATGTGGGGGGTTTTATCCACACCGTCTATTATTTTTCAGACCATATAGATTATGAGTCCCAAAAATGAGACACAAGGGCAAGGATCAAGTGGACCACACTGGGGATTGAATGTACACCGTTAAAAAATTCTTGGAAGCCGAAAAAGTTTTAATTGCTCATTATCACCGCCTGTTCGTGTGGTGTGGTCCACTTGATATGAAAAAACGGATGGACGGCGTGGATAAAACCCATACATCACGGTGGGCCCCACAGAGCTCCTTTCCAGGTCGAGTCTGTCTAGTGTGAGAGGATGCAATCCGCTTCCATTTTTAGTTACTTTTCTGCCACGTGTACAGTTATGATTGTATCTGTTTGAGCCATTATACTCTGCCAGCTGGTCATAGATTTTCTCCTGGCCACAGGACTAGTCACATTTTTCGTCCCGACCGTAAGACTGTAAAACTTTGCTACTCTGGTAGATTGTAATGTATGATACACAGTCACTTGAAATTTGCATTTATGACACACAAAATAGTCAAATTAAACTGCTCAAGTTATAGTTCCTACGTTAGATTGGTCATGAACCACGTAATTACAGTTATTTTACGGTCTGACTATCGGATAGATTGGTAGACATGTATTGGACGGTTAAAAATGAAAATTTATCAATTGATTCTATTTCCAGGAACAAGTTTCCACGAATCAAAGGTAAGGACCGTTAAGCCAATCTGGTGACCCAGGAGGATGCGGATCTCCTGCTAAAGCCTTTCTACGGAAGTTCATGCGCCCGGAATTTAGGTGGGGTCACCTTGTTGTTGGTGAGAAATCCACCTCATTTATCGTTTTTGTGATCTCATTTTAGACAAGCAGCGAAAAATAAGCTGGATCCAAGACCCAAGTGGGCCACACGAGAGGGAAAACTAGGAAAGAAGCTTACCATTGGGACCTTTTTGGGATCCATCTGGATGTTTATTTGCCATCCAAACCCTTGGGATGAATTGAAAACAAAAGATCTTAGCCAGATTAAAAACCTATGTGGCCATGCAAATATTTTAGTGATGGCCAACTTAGGTCTTGGATTGAGCTCGTTTTTAGTCGCATGTCTTAAAATGAGCTTGCAATGGTTAAACCCTTTATTAAGAAGTTGCTGCACAAGGATGCTGGGTGGGGCCAGAGAGATGTTTGTGAGAAATCCATCCTATCTAACCATTTTGAGAGATTATTCTAAGTCGTGAGACCAAAAATGAAATGCATCCAACACTCAAGTGAGCCACATGAGAGCAAACAATGGGTTCATAAGCTCTATTAAAGCATTATTATGGCCATAAAATTTATGTTAAGCTATAATTTTTTGTTTTTTCACTTCATCCCATTGGGAATAATCTTGTAAATGATTTGGATAGCATATGAACATCAAGGTGGAGCTTGAGAAGGTTTCCATGTTAGGAATTTCTTTCCCAATTTTCCCTATGGTGTGACCCACTTGAGTTTTGTATGTGCCTCATTTTTTGTCGCACGTCCTAAAATGAGCTCGCAGCATGGATAAATGAGCTCACAAAATGGATGGACGGAATGAATTTCTTACCTATATTGTAGTGGCTCCTCCCAACATTTCTTTTGCATAAACTTGCTACGGAATCCGCATGGAAGTGAAAGCCTTTGGCAACAAGATCCTGTGCTAGGATGCAAGGCCGGGTTTACCTTGATGTTTACCAAAAACCCAATATATTCATCCATTTTTTGGGCTCATTCCGGGACATGAATGCCACTAAAAATGAAGAGTAACCAAAACTCAATAAGATATGTAAGATGAAAAAGTGGGGAGGTACTTCATATGTTTTAAACCTTCCTAAGATCCAACATAATTTTTATATGCCATGGAAACTGCCTGTAAAATCATTTTCAATGGGAAGAAGTGAAAACACTGGAAACTTAGACCAATATAAAACTTTTGTAGCGATATAAATATTTCAACAATGGCCACTAAATCCCCACTGTTTCCTCTCGTGTGGCCCATTTGAGTTTTGAATCTACCTTATTTTTTGTCTCATGTTCTAAAATGAGCTTGAAACGGATGGACAGATTGGATTTCTCACAAACATCTCAATGACACCCACCCAGAATCATTGCACAGAAACTTCGTGCGAAAGCCTTTCACAGGGGTAGGAAATCCGACAAGTGGATTTGTTGTAAACATCACGGTGGTCACACATAGATTCCAAGCGCAGGAACTTGCCGCGATAGGCTTTAGCAGGAAATCCGCGTCTACTATAAAAGGACGGTGTGAGACAGTGGAGATTTCCACAAGACACCGGTTCAGGTGGTCCTGCAAGCACAGTCGTTTTTGAGGATTTAGGGTAATATCAACGGTTCAGGTTCACTGATCCCTCGTGATCTGAGGGTGACATGTGTCGACGTAACACATGACGTGATATTCAAGCCATCCAGCAGGTAGATCCCAAATTGTAGATATCCTAGCCCCAAGTAGGCCACATTTCATCTACGCCGTCCATTTGTTTCTAGCGAACCTAATAGACAGCTGGGACATCACAAATTCATTAATCACGTGTCCCTGGGGCTGTCTTGTGCACCCGCGTGGAATGATCACACGGTACACACGCGGCCTAAAACTAGTGACTGTGATAGTTCACCACCATTTTATAAATGTAGGTGACTCTTCTAGGTGCATCTAGCATGTATGTCCAGTAATCCAGACCGTTCAAATCAATGACTGATTGTAGATGAAGCATACACCAAACTTTACACTGCGAATTGGATAGTATCCATCTGATTTGGCCTTTGTAATTTGGACCACTCACCATTTTAGTTTTAATCAACAAGAATTGAAAATCGATTTCTGCTTATGCGGGTGAACTATCAGATTGATCCAAAAACTTTTGTGGCCTCCAAAAAGTTTTTAATAGTGGGCATTCAATCACCACTGTTTCCTGTGGTGTGGTACACCTGAGGTTTTAATATCCTTAATTTTTGTGTCATGCCCTAAAATGATCTGGAAAAAATGCATGAACGGCTTGGATAAAATACATGCATCATTTTGGGGCCCACAGAGCACCTCAGCAGCAACTCAGTCGGCAAACCGCGTCCGAGAAAAAAACGTAGATACTCTGACAGAGTGTGATGGGTGATACACAGGCGCTTAGAAATTACTTAAAAAGTTGCATAAGCAGCACACAATTAACTCAAATTTAATTATAAAAATTATGATTCATACTTTAGATACATCATGAACCAGAAACTACACTTTAGATACATCTGATTATCAGATTGGTAGACATTTATTGGACGGTTAAGGATGAATAATACCCAATGGTCTCATTTGAACAAACAAGTATCTACGGATCAGATGTTATGACTGAGATCAATCATATTTTGGAACTGTGATCTAAGTTGTCTGACAGTTTAGTCATTTTAACTTAAGGTATGCTAAGTGTACAAGTTCTGAGTGCCTGCGTATGAGCGTCAAGCACAGCACGAGTATCATATAAAAATTGGGTCTGCAGGTTTAGTAAATAGAGAAATTAACGACTGTGGACCCCACCTTTTATCCAGTGGTTTTTACCGAACAAAACAAACTTAACCTACGCACTTGGACCTCCTTTTACGGACACCAAATTTGAGGACGAAAATACCCCTGCCTTCCGCTAGCTGGCGTGCAGAGACGAGCGCTGACGGACGGTCCAGTGAGGGGAACCCAGGTGGGGCCCATTGTGATGTTTGTGAGAAATCCTCCCTGTCTAAGTTCCTTCATAGGGTCACAAAGACTTGGATGACGAGGAAAAACAAATTTCATGATGATCAAAAACTTCTGTAACCCTTAAAAGGGTTTCAATGGTAGACGTTCAATTCCCCACTGCCTTTTATAGTGTGGTCCACTTGATAGCTAGATCTGTCTTGTTTTTCACCTCAAGCCTTAATACGAGTTCGCTGAATAGATGGACGGTTTGGATATAACACATACCTCATAATAGGACCCACAAAAATCAGTAGATATTACAACAGGAAGAAAGAAGAAGAAAAAAAAAAAAAAAAAAACTAAAAAGACAGCGAGTTGGGGTCGATCGGGTCCCAACCTGGTTCACCGGGTCAGCGGCCTATCGCTACGGATTATAACCGTAGCCATAAATGTAGTGCTATATACTTTTTTCTCTTTTTATTTTTATTTTTATTATTATTTTTTATTTTTTACATGGAGAACATTTTCTCCCTTACATTTTTCTATAATACATAATTATATAAATATGTATATATAAGTATATAAAAATATTTTTCTATCCTTTAATTCATTTCTTTGTCTATTTATTTAACAAGCATATCTCCTAAACTAGAATGATTTACTTAACTTACCACATATGATTTTGGGGTAGGAGAAGCTAATTTAGTCAACCAACCTAGTTATTTTCTAAGATTCTATCAGGTCGATGGTCGAAAATCCATTTGGGAGAGAGAAATCCGGTATATCTTCTTTAAAAAACCAAGCTAAAATATAGGACTACTCCTTTAAAAAGTCATATATCATAACACGCAATCTATTTAGGAGAGAGAAATCCAGCATATCTTGTTAGCTTGAGTCATTGGAAATGACATGGACAAATGAGACCTGACATCACTAGTGTACCTTCTACACAAACAATCCACACTCAAGTATAATTTATAAGTAACTAATATATTGATCGAGTTCGGGTTGGGTCGGGCAACTTGAGACTTCAACCCAAGCCCAACCTAAGTTTTATCAGGTTGGTGTTTATATATCCCAAGGTTGAGATCGGACCCGATATATCCTACTCGAGCCCAACCCAATGTCGGGTCTATCACGGGTCGGTCGGGTTGAACCTGCCCAACTTTCAGTTATACATGAAATTGAGCGGGGGAAACTAGAAAATCAATTAGGCAAACTAGGAAATCAGTGGCGCAAACTAGAAAATCAGCAGGGCAAACTAGGAAATCAGCGGGGCAAACTAGAAAATTAGCGGGGTAAACATAAAATTGAGCGGGGGAAACTAGAAAATCAGCGGGGCAAACTAAGAAATCAGCGGGCAAACTAAGAAATCAGCGGGACAAACTAGACAATCAGTGGGGCAAACTAAGAAATCAGCGGAGTAAACTAGGAAATCAGCGGGGCAAACTAGAAAATCAGCTGGGCAAACTAAGAAATCAGCGGGCCAAACTAGAAAATCGGCGGGGCAAACTAGAAAATCGGTGGGGCAAACTTAACAGATAATTTCATAGTATGAGCCGATAAATCTAAACGTATCCAATGTTCAAATGGACCACACCAAATGAAATTTTGAATTGAACTTCATGTTTGCACATACGCTTCTACACATTCACGGGTAGAATTACAAGGACCTGATGCACCATAGGGTGAATCGTCTTATCATGCATTCTTATTGTACAAGTGAGACCCATGGTTCCATGATCCAAACCGTTGATACAATGGGTGCTCCTGTGGATGGAGCGTGCTCCATTAGATAGCAGGCGATTCTATCAATCTGATCTATGACAGCTATTTAAACCATTCCTGTGTCTTTTCTGTGACCGTTTATTTGTAGGCCACTGATCCAAGGTTAGGATAATTTGTCCAATCAGAAGTTTTTACCACCACTTATCTGTTGTTGGTTGCTTAAGATCAACGGTTGGATCTACGAACCATGGGCCACATATGCAGAAAGTGGGCATGAGGACTTTATTCACCTTCTCATTCATAAGGATTTATATATGAACTGTGAATAATGATTTTAAAGGGAGGAAGAATCAACTCCAACCGTTCAAAAAAAATGACTTGCATGGAAAATAAGTGGGCCCCCCATAAACGTAATATGTTGTGACACTAAATGTGGACTTTCCATATATGAAATATTGAATTGAACTTCTAATGTTGGTGCAGTCCATTTGAACATTGGATACGCTTAGATTTATCGGCTCAAGCCATGAAATTATCTGTTAAGTTTACCCCGCTGATTGTCTAGTTTGCCTTGCTGAATTTCATGTTTGCCCCGCCGATTTCCTAATTTACCTCGTTGATTTCTTAGTTTACCCCGCTAATTTTCTAGTTTGCCCCGCTGATTTTCTAGTTTCCCCCGCTAATTTCCTAGTTTACTTCGTTAATTTTCTAGTTTGCACCGTTGATTTCCTAGTTTACCCCGCTGATTTTCTAGTTTGCCCCGCTTATTTCCTAGTTTGCCCCACTGATTTTCTAGCTTCCCCCACTCAATTTCATGTACAGCTAAAAGTTGGGCGTGTTCAACCCGACCGACCTGTGACTGACCCGAAATAAGTAGGGCAAGTATGAAAAAGAGCGAGACAAGCATGAAAATGAGCAGGGCAAATATGAAAAAGAGCGGGGCAAGCATGAAAATGAGCGGGGCAAGCAGGAAAATGTGCGGGGCAAACATGTCTGTATGATCTTATGAATATGTTTAATAATAAACAAACATCACTGTTGGGCTAACTATGGTTTCAACGGTGGAAATCATTATGCCCACTGTTTCTCATGGTATGATCCACTTGATCTTTTGATATGCTTCAATTTGGGGCTAAACCCCTTAAAATATATGGAAAAACGGATGGACGACGTGGATATAGTACATACATTCAATGTGGGCCCAACTGAGTTTAAAATATACCTGTGCTGGGGTCCTTACTCTTGCTCGGGTGGTAAACTTCAGGAGCTTCAACTCCTAGTCAAGGGTTCGAGTACCCATAGGTGGTGAAATTCCACCAGTGTGAGTGTGTGGGGTGTGTGTGCATGTGTAATAATAAATAAAAAGGTGGGCGGGTTCAATTTCATGTACGGCTCAATTTCTAGTTTGCCCTACTCAATTTCATGTACGGCTGAAAGGTGGGCGGGTTCAACCCGACCGTCCCATGACCGACTCGACATTGAGTTGGGCTTGGGCAGGATATATCGGGTCCGATCTCAAGCTTGGGCTATACAAACACCAACCCAATAAAACTTAGGTTGGGCTTGGGTTGAGGTCTCAGGTTGCCCGACCCAACCCAAACCCGATCAATATATTAGTTACTTATAAATTATAATTGAGTGTGGATTGTTTATATAGAAGGTACACTTCTAATGTTGGTGTGGTTTATTTGAACATTGGATACGTTTAGATTTATCGATTCAAGCTATGAAATTATCTGTTAAATTTGCCCCGTTGAATTTCATGTTTACCCTGCTCAATTTCATGTTTGCCCTGCGGCTAGTTTGCCTCATTGATTTTCTAGTTTGCCCCGCTAATTTCTTAGTTTGCCCTGCTAATTTTCTAGTTTACTCCGCTGATTTCTTAGTTTGCCCAGTTGATTTTCTAGTTTCCCCCGCTGAATTTCATGTTTGGCCCACTGATTTTCTAGTTTCCCCCGCTGATTTCCTAGTTTGCCCCGCCGATTTTCTAGTTTGCCCCGTTGATTTTCTAGTTTCCCCCGCTGATTTCCTAGTTTGCCTCATTGATTTTCTAGTTTGCCCCATTGATTTTCTTCTTTGCCCTGCTGATTTCCTAGTTTGCCCTGCTGATTTTCTAGCTTACCCCGTTGATTTTCTAATTTGCTCCGCTGATTTCAAGCTTGGGCTATACAAACACTAACCCGATAAAACTTAGGTTGGGCTTGGGTTGAGGTCTCAGGTTGCCCGACCCAACCCGAACCCGATCAATATATTAGTTACTTTGTGTAGAAGGTACACTAGTGATGTCGGGTCTCATTTGTCCATGTCATTTCCAAGGACTCACGCTAACAAGATATGTCGGATTTATCTCTCCCAAATAGATTGCGTGTTGTGCTACATGACTTTTTAAAGGAATAGTCCTATATTTTAGCTTGGTTTTTAAAGAAAAAAATGAAGTTTTTTATGATGAATAATCACGTATATAATTAATAAAATCATAGATACAAAAAATAAGTCATATATTGAAATATAATAAACTAATGTAATAACGAAAATATTAGCACGTATACACCTGACTAACCCAATCAACCCGTCGAGCCCTCTTCGGTTGGGCTTGGGTTGAGAATTCACAACCCAAGATTGGATTGGTTTGGGTCAAGGTATAGGAACCTTAGTTGGGTTAGGGTTGAGCCCCAACCCGAACCAACCCGTCCGACTTTCAGCCCTAATTTCATGTTTGCCCCGCTGAATTTCTAGTTTGCCCCGCTCAATTTCAAGTTTGCCTTGCTCAATTTCATGTTTGGCCCGCTGAATTTCTAGTTTGACCACGATGTGATTGAAATTGGCCACGAACTGAATGAAATAGAATGATTTTTTTTTACACACGCACACGCACCCCCACACACTCACACTAGTGGAATTTCACCACCTATGGATACTCGAACACTTGACCGGGTGTTGAACTCCTAATAGTCTGCCACACGAGCGGGGCAAACATGAAAATGAGCAGGATAAACTAGAAAATCAGCGGGGTAAACTGAAATATAAGCGGGACAAACTAGAAAAACAGCGGGGCAAACTAAAATATAAGCGGGGCAAACTAGAAAAACAGTGGGGCAAACTGAAATATGAGTGGAGCAAATAAAAAAAAATAGTGGGGCAAACTTGAAAAACAACAACATAAACTGAAATATCAGCGGGGCAAACTAGAAAAACAGCGTGGTAAACTAAAATATGAGCGGGGCAAACATGAAAAACAGCGGAGGAAACATGAAAAACAACGGGTGAAATACATTGTAAAAGCAAAGATTGAATGCCTACCTTTGAAAGCTTTCTGGAGTACACATGAAAAACAAGGATTGAATGCTTACCTTTGAAAGCTTTCTGGAGTATACAGTAGTTTTGGGTCAAATTGATGTTTTTGTTTTCCGTTCATCCAGGACCGTGTTACCTTAGGAACAAGTTTAATGAAAAATAAGCATCTCAATGGTCTTTAGAAAAGTTTCAACGGCGAACATCATTATACCCGTGTGTTTCACATGGTTCACTTGAGCTTTGGACATGCTTCCAATTTGGGCTCATGTCCTAAAATGAGGTTTAAAAAGGAATGACCGACATTAATTTTTGTGTGTATCAGACCAAGATATATATGTAAAGGAAAAGGATAGTTAATCTTTGTCTTTGATTTTGCATCTTTGTCGACTATGGTGACTGTAAAAAATACTTAAAAAGTTGTTCTCTTTCCAATCTCTCCTATTTGCAATTAACAGACTAGGGGCATTAAAATAACAACATATATAAATCGGCATCACGAGAGACATGACTTTAATCAGAGTCTGATCCCACCTAAAGACAGAAACCTACCATTCCAAACTGACAATCTCCATTCATCCCTTTCAATTATTCGCTCCCAGAGACTTACGAGAAGTTTCCCAACTCATAGTGGCAACCTGATATAAGTGGTGGGGAGAGATCTAGCCTAGCACCCCAACCCATTTGCCAATGCGGTCACTTCTCTATCATTCAAATCAACACTCAGCATCTCACTTTTGGATAGATTGATTTTTGAAGCCTGATACTTGTTAAAAACATCTCAAAATGGACTTTAGATTTGCTACATTGAGTGCTTGCACTGCAAAAATCAATCTCAATATTTGAGATCCAATTGATTCACCTTGAACCTTTGATCAAGCCTTCTAACCTAACTTTATCAGCATTTTACTCAAGGCCTCAGTGCCACCTCAGAAAGAAAAAGAGACAATGGGTCCCTCTATCTCATAACCCTAAATGTGCTTCCAAGAATCCTTTTAGCAAACCATTCACTAGCACTGAGAATTGGGTAGATGATACACATTCTCTCATCCAGTCCCGCCACCATGTACCAAGCACAATCAACTAAGATGTTGTCCAGAAAGTCCTATCCCATGTTACCATATGCTTTCTCTAAATCAATCTCACATAATGCATCCATGGGCTACCAAACCCATTCATGCTGTTAAGAATCTAATGTTCCTTGATGAAGGCTCACTTGGAAGGGGAGAAAATGGTTTTTAACACACTTTGAAGTCGTGTCCCTGGTACTTTGGCCAAAATTCATAGTGTCCCGGTTAGGTTGATGGGTTCAAAATCAAATATGAACCAGATTTTTTTTCCAGGAAGAGGTGTTAAAATTAGTACCCAACTCTTTTGCAATTACACCCCTTGGATAGAATTCATTAGTGAACTACATTACCTCTCCCGAATATCTTGGGGGCCAAAAAAAAAAAGCTACAGGGAAACCATTAGGATCTAAGGTAATGTCTTGTACCAAAAGCTCGATCACCTTGACTTCTACCACTTCAAGTGATCTTTCTAAAAAATTAGAAGCCTCATTGATTCAATCAAATGCTAGGTCATCCAAAACCAGCCTCCTGAAGATCTCTCCCTTGTAAAGCTCTTGATACTGCTTAAACAATAGCATCACACACCTCCTCCAGCATCTTAACCATGCAGTTATGAATTCAGTATCGGAGGATATATCCGCCGATCAAAAACCAAAACGATAAGGGTGTATCATATCCATATTGGCCCATGTCAAACTGTATCAATTAATTTTTTAAGCCAAAAAATTAGTGTAAAATAATCAGGAAAATGAGGGGAAAAAAAAAGATGCAAGATTCTGTAATCATGTGTTTTGGATATTGTATATAATGGTGTATTAGACTGTTCTTAGATAAGAATGTTTTGTCAACTTAAGCTGCTGGAAGTCAACCAAACAGGCTCTATATGAGCACAAATCAAGCCTAGTTTCATGGCTTAAGACCCATTACATTGAATACAAGAAAAACATGAAAAAATAAATGATGGCTTACCCTTTTCAACAAATATGTATCTTGGCATCAGGGGATTGGGTGGTGTGTGTTTAGATTCACTATCAGATTGAATTGTAATTTATTAGCTAATTAAATTGTGGTTATTTCTCTCATCATTCTTGTAAGAAGATTCAGATGTGATTTTTCTTCAAGAGCTTAAGATATCTTGGCCATTCATCAGTTGTAGCTCATCATGGACATGCACTGGCCTAGAAATCAATCTTATCCAATCATCAGATGGGCAACCCCACCATGAGGAAAATAGATTCTTCTGAGAAAAGTGACCAAAGGTCTGTACTTGACGTCGTTGCATGGTTTTTGGGGTCAGGCACATTTAGTGTGGGACTCACCTTATGAATGGAACTGATCTTGCACGCAAATGCTACAACAACTCATGATCCGCAAACCACCTTGTCACTCCCAAAATCATTTTTTATTGTTTAAAGGCCTACTTGCTTGAGAGTTTGCATTTCAAATACTACTATTCTGAATGGAGGTGATTGTGAAGTGTTTGACAATTTGTAATAGAAATGCACTGGATTCTAAAATTAAAATGCATTGAAATTTGATAGTATATTTACAAGAGTTTGAATTTGATTACTAAACCAACTTTAATATTACTAATGTTTACCTCGCTCAATTTCATATTTGCCCCGCTGATTTTCTAGTTTCCCCGGCTTAATTTCATGTTGGCCCCGCTGATTTCCTAGTTTGCCCCGCTGATTTTCTAGTTTCCCCCATTGATTTCCTAGTTTGCCCCCTGATTTTCTAGTTTGCCCCACTGATATCCTAGTTTGCCCTGCTGATTTCCTAGTTTGCCTCGCTGATTTTTTAGTTTCCCCCGCTGATTTCTTAGTTTGCCTCGCTGATTTTCTAGTTTGCCCCGCTGAATTCCTTGTTTGCCCCGTTGATTTTTTAGTTTGCCCCGTTGATTTTTTAGTTTGCCCCGTTGATTTTCTAGTTTGCCCCACTGATTTTCTAGTTTCTCCCTCTTAATTTCATGTACGGTTGAAAGTTGGGCGGGTTCAACGCGACCGACCCATGACCGACCCGACATTGGGTTGGGCTTAGGCTGGATGTACCGGGTCCGATCTCAAGCTTGGGCTATACGAACACCAACCCGATAAAACTTAGGTTGGGCTTGGGTTGAGGTCTCAAGTTGCCCAACCTAACCCGAACTTGAACCTGATCAATATATTAGTTACTTATAAATTATAATTGAGTGTTTTTATGTTTGTGTAGAAGGTACACTAGTGAGGTCGGGTCTCATTTGTC
Source organism: Magnolia changhungtana (assembly GCA_030180095.1). Taxonomy (NCBI): domain Eukaryota; kingdom Viridiplantae; phylum Streptophyta; class Magnoliopsida; order Magnoliales; family Magnoliaceae; genus Magnolia; species Magnolia changhungtana. The sequence continues at coordinate 12,359,605 of JASAUF010000662.1, forward strand.
CACGTCACTTCCAAGGACTCACGCTAACAAGATATGCCGGATTTCTCTCTCCCAAACAGATTGCGTGCTGTGCTACATGACTTTTTAAAGGAGTAGTCCTATATTTTAGCTTGATTTTTTAAAGAAAAATATGAAGTTCTTATGATGAATAATCACGTATATAATTAATAAAATCATAGATACAAAAAATAAGTCCTATAGTGAAATATAATAAACTAATGTAATAGCGAAAATATTAGCACGTATACACCCGACCAACCCAATCAACCCGTCGAGCCCTCTTGGGTTGGGCTTGGGTTGAGAATTCCCAACCCAAGATTGGGTTGGGTTGGGTCAAGGTTTAGGTATAGGAACCTTGGGTTGGGTCAGGGTTGAGCACTAACCCGAACCATCGAAGTGATTAAAATTCATCACGAACTGAATGAAATAAATTTTCGACCATCGACCCGATGGAATCTTGAAAAATAACTAGGTTGGTTGGCTAAATTAGCTTCTCCTACCCCAAAATCATATGAGGTAAGTTAAGTAAATCATTATAGTTTAGGAGATATGTTTGTTAAATAAATAGACAAAGAAATGAATTAAAAGATAGAAAAATATTTTTATATACTTATATATACATATTTACATAATTATGTATTATAGAAAAATGTAAGGGAAAAAATATTCTCCATGTAAAAAATAATAAAAAAATAAAATAAAATAAAAAAGAGAAAAAAGTGCATGACACTACAATTATGGCTACGGTTATAATCCGTAACGATAGGCCAAACTTTGACCACCCGGTCGACCCCAACTTGTTGGTTGCTTTTTTTTCTCTGACCCGGTCGACCGGGTCCTAACCCGGTCGACTCCAACTCGCTGGCTTCGTTTTCGGTTTTTTTTTTTCTGTTGTAATCCCCATTGATTTTTGTGGGTCCCATTATGAGGTATGTATTATTTCCAAACCGTCCATCTATTTGGCAAACTCTTATTAAGGCTTGAGGTGAAAAATAAGACAAATTTAGCTATCAAGTGGACCACACTGTGAAAGGCAGTGGGGAATTGAACTTCTACCATTGAAACCCTTTTAGGGGTTACAGAAGTTTTGGATCATTATGAAATTTGTTTTTCCTCTTCATCCAGGTCTTTGTGACCCTATGAATGAACTTATATGGGGAGGATTTCTCACAAACATCACAGTGAGCCCCAACTTAGACTGGGGAGGATTTCTAATGGTTGACGCTCATTCAACACTGTTTCCTGTAATGTGGTACACTTAAGATTTGGATATACCTCATTTTTTGTTTTATACCATAAAATGATCCGGAAAAATATATGGACGGTATGGATGAAAAGCATACATCATGGTGGAGCCCACAGACCACCGACGATCCACCATTGGCGGGTGGTAGGCGGAGTACCCAATCCATTTTTGTGAAAAGGAGGGGTATTTTCATCCTGGAATTTGCTGTCCGTATAAGGATGTCTTAAGTGCGTATGTTAAGTTTGTATTGCTTCAAGAATATCCAGTGGATAAAAGGTAGGGTCTACGGTCGTAAATTTACCTAGTAAATAGCACGTGGTACGTACCTTATATATACAAATGCTAGAAACGTTTTCAGACTTCAGAAGTTTCTTATTTGCAATCCAAGCGCGAAAGCGTTTTATATCATAGCAATCGGAAGAAAAATATTGCTGAGGTAATCCTCAGCACACTCACCTACGTGGCACACATGTGTATGATCTGATTCACTCATTTTGTGGGGCCTGCCATGAACATTTCCCTAACCACAAATGGAGCAGGTCAGGTAATCAGGTTGGCCAGACATGATTAGAGAAAATGGACGGTTAAAAAAAGAGAGCAACATTCCTTGTTCAAGGTACATTTTCAGCCCATCGTGTGTACGGGCCTGTCTGATTTGGACGGGCATGTTCGGGTTTGGGGGACGCGGATTTCACGGAAAGCCTTTCGCATGAAGCTCCTGCGCTGTAAACTTAGGTGGGGCCCACCGAAATGTTTGTGAAAAATCTATACCTTCTATACGTTTTTTGAGATCAGTTTAGAACACGACGCCAAAAATAAGCCGGATCCAATAGTTAAGTGGGCTGAAAACGTGAGGATTGAACGTCCACGGTTGAAATATCCATCGGGACACAGAAGCTTTGAATCAGGCTAATATCTGTGTTTTCAGTTCATCTTTATTTTATTTTATTTATTTATTTTCTACACGTGCACACACACCTCACACACTGACGCGGTAGTGACATTTCACCACCTATGAATACTCGAACACTTGAACGGGTGCTGAAACTCGAGTCTACCACCGGAGGAAGAGTAAGGGTAAAAACGGTATGATGGCGTATAAATGTCACTGTCGACCGAGAGGTTTCAACGGTAGAAATTTCCCCGACGACCTTTTCCTTTATGGCGGCCCACTTGTGTATTTGATCTGGCTTATTTTTGGCTCAATATCCTAAAATGATCTCAAAAAACGTACGCAAGAACTTTATGCAGAAAGCTTTGGCAGGAAATCAGTGTTCGTTTGGGAGTGGCAATGGTCAACAGACGGTGATCTGTAAGACATGTGATCAAAAGGCCTTTGCCCTGATGCGGGTTAGCCATGTAAAAGACTCAAAGGTTAAGATGATACACTAGTAAGACATGCATGGGGCACATTTCATCTATGCCATCCATTTTTTTTAGTGGACCTAACATACGGTTGGCATATCACACTCATGCATCAATCACGTGTGCCTGGGACTGCCCTGTACACCCCCGCGGAAACAGCGCACGTGGTTATCTAACGGCCCCTGAACATACGCGGGCTGAATCTCGTGGCAATGATAGTTCACCACCATTTTATAAACGGTGGTGACTCTTCTACCGTGCATATGGCACATTTTTTCCATTAATCCGGACCATCCAAATCAATGACTGGTTGTCAATGGAGCATACACCAAGATTTACACTGCGAATTCGTTAATAACCATCTGATTTGGCCTTTGGATTTTGGACCACTCATCTTTTTAGTTTTAACCATCGAGATCAAAAAATCAATTTCATCACATCATTCAACACCAAAACTCAGTTTTATCCCTGTATCGCTCTCTTTCCTGCCTGTATTGGCCCATCTGTGACCGAAATCAGTTCGTACACGGCCATATGTACCGGATTTGGATGCTTTAAACCTCGCCAACCATCCATTGATAGAAATCTATGAAGTGGTTGGAATTGCTTAATCGTTTATTTTAGAGACACACTCTATCCACAATCTTCCCCACAATTTGGATGGTATGGATGATGGAGGAACACACACATAAGTGCCAGATATGAGGATGAACGGGCACCATTTCAAACTGATGGTAAAACTCCCTAATACGAGAACTATATTTTATATTTTTATTTATGTTGTTACACGTGGTAGCCCTGTGAATCCGGGAAACGGATTGGCTACTCCCCCTGACATCAGCCCCGGAGCTGATGGTCGGTGCTCTGTGGCCCATCATGATGTATGTGTTTCATCATTCCGTCCATCTATTTTTCTAGATCAATTTATGTTAATACACAAAAAATAGATATATCCCAGTCTCAAGTGGACCACATTACAGGAAACAGTGTTGAATGAACTTCAACCATTAAAAACCTTTTGGGGCATAAAAGTATTGGATCAAGTTGATCTTTGTTTTTTTTCCGTTCATCTGGGTCTTTACGGCCTAATCAACAGATTGGATGTCAAATAAACAGTAAAGTGGGCCTTAGGATGATTTAAATGATGGATATCCAATCACTATTGTTTTCCTGTAGTGTGGTCCCCCTTAGATATATATCCCTCTTATCTATTGGATAAAAACCTAAAATGATATTTAAAAATGGCTATTGGATAAAAACCTAAAATGATATTTAAAAATGGATGAACGGAATGGATGAAACAAGTACATCATGGTGGGGCCCACAGAGCACCGACCATCAGCTCCAGGGCGGGTGTCAGGGGGAGTAGCCAATCCGTTTCCGAGCTCATGCTGAGCTACTCTCAGTAATTGTATAAAGATAAAAACATAGATGCTCTGACAGCGTGGGGTGGTTGATACACAGGGGAAGCGGATTGGCTGGTGTACCACACAACACTGATGTGCATAGTGTGTTGACGTTACAAAATTCTGTGGGTCTCATAATGAGGTATGAGTTAAATCCAAACCGTCCGTCCACTGTAAAAATAAGACAGATTTAAAAATCAAATAGAGTGTTGTAAACAAACAGCGGGGGATTGAACGCATACCAGTGAAATCCTTTTGGGGTCACGGAAATTTTGGATGAACATGATATTTGTTTGTTTCTCTTCATCAAGGTCTGTGTGACCCTGTGTGAACAGATTGGATGGAAAGTAAATGTTACGGTGGGCCCTGCAAATGCCTTAACCGTTAGAATCATTGTTCCCACTGCTATTTATAGTGTGGTCCACTTGAGCCTTGGAAATTACTCATTTTTTTGATCAACATCTAAAATGATCTCGCCAAATGGATGAACGGTGTGGATATGCTAAATTCATCATTGTGAGGCGCATTTAACTTTGATCTCCTTTAAACCGTTCGTACAATTTGGAGCTCGAGGAGTGTCAGCGCTCGTCTTGGCACGACACGTATCTACGTCAGCTAGGTTGCTGGTGTGAGGTACACCAGCCAATCTGCTTCCATATATGACGTAGGTGTGAGTGCATGTAAACACGTGGCTCATCGGGTGAGATTCTCAATATTTCTATAAATAGAAAAAAAAGATACTCTGACAGAGTGTGATGGTTGATACGCAGGCACGTATAAATTCCTTAGAAATTAGTACTACACAGTTAAGTTAAATTTAATTATACAAATTATGTTTCCCACTTTAGATATATCATAAACAAAAAAAACTACACTTTAAATGCATCTGACCATTGAATTGGTGGCCATTTATTGGATGCTTCATAATAAATTATATATTATGGTCCTATTTGAACAAACAAGTATGTAAGGATCAGATGTTAGGATTGTGCAATCAATCTGATTTTGGAAACTGGAATTAATCTATGCTACGGCTTCAAGTTTTGAGTGCCTGCGTATCAAGTTCCATCCACAGCATGAGTATTATATAAAAATGGGGACTGTACTGTTTATTGCTGTGTCCTAGTTTAGTAAATGGCACGTGGAATGTACCTAACACAAACGTTGGAATCGTTTTCAAACTGCAGAATTTTCGAATTTGCAATCCAACGCGTGAGCGTTTGATATTTTAAACCTCAGAAGAGAAATGCTGAAGTAATCTTCGAACCAATGGCTAAGATATAATGGAAAATAATTCACATTCGTGGGGGTCGGATTTGGTACAGCTAGAGTTGTCTAAGTCGTGCCCCTGACGGACCATGGGGTCCACTTCTTAAACAATTCCTGCCACTGTAAAGGTGTGACACAGTTGAAATTTTGACAAGGCATTCAAAAGTACTGAATAAAGAAAAAAATAGCATGGTAGACCGTTTGTAATATATATATATATATATATATATATATATATATATATATATATATATATATATATATATATAAAACTATCATGTCAAAATAAATTTTAAGAACACGGAGGTAGGTTTTTTTTTTGTATGAAAATACCTTTGCCTACTGAGGTAAAACAATTGAAAAAAGCAGCGGCATTTTTTTCTCTTTGGATTCTTCCCTGTTAATAATAATCTAGTTTGATAATTTAAGTTTTTCGGGTGGAATAAAAAAAAGTAGGTAGTACGTCGGGTCTATACTAAAAAAAGTACCGTAGAATAAAATACCTACAAAACACTGACTCAGGTTCGCTATTCCCACGTAACACATGCATGGGATTTCAAGCTGTCCATCAGGTAGGTCCCACATTGTAGATATCCTGGCCCCAAGTACGACCACATTTCATGTAGGCCGTCCATTTGTTTCTAGTGTACCTAACGTACGGCCGAGATATCACACTCATGCATCAATCAGGTGTGCCTGACACTGCGTTGTACAAGCGGTTATTATCTTATGCCCACCGTGCATACGCGGGCTAAATTCCATAACAATGATAGTTCACCACCATTTATAAAATGGTGGTGACTCTTTTTGAATTCATAAAGTATATTTTTTCCTAGACCGTACAAATCAATGACTGATAGTCGATGGAGCATACACCAAACTGTACACTGCACATCGAGCGTCATACACAGCACGAGTATCATATAAAATAGGAGGGACTGTCCTCCATTAATATTGTGTCCTAGTTTAGTAAATGGCACGTGGGATGTACCTAACACAAATGCTACAAACGCTTTCAGACGTGAGAATTTTCGTGTTTGCAATCCAACGCGTACGCGTTTTATATTATAGCCATCAGAAAAGAAATACTGAGGTAATCCTCGGCACACTCGCGATCCGATTCGCTCATCTGGTGGGGCCTGCCATGAACATGTCCCTTCTCCCACAAATGAAGCATGTCAGCTAACCAGGTTGACCAGTCATGATTAAGGAAAATGGACAATTTGAAAAAAAAAAAAAAAAAAAAAGAGCAACTCCATGTTCTAGCTACATCTTCGGCCCACCTCACGGGTAAGCCAGTCTGATTTGGACAGACACGTTCTGGTTAAGGGGTGGTTACGGTCCATAGACTATCATCTCTAAAATACATGATCAAAGGCCTAGGATGTGATGTTGAAAGAGGAGATCTCTTCTCGAATACACGCAACAATATCAAAATCAAAAGAAAATAAAGAACACTACATAAAAAATAAAAAATAAAAAATGAAAAAGCACCTTTCAATAGAGTAACAGTTCTTTGTCTTACAGCATAATATATATTACCCCATTTTAACTAGGGTTTACAAAAAACACCATATAAGCTAATAAAAATGCCCTCCAAGCTAAGGTGGTGTAGCTCCCGGACCCCAAGCAAGCACCGTGTTGCCCTCCTATGATATCAGCAAGTAGCTTGACTTGCGACGGTGCTTGTTGAATGAACAATACATTTTTAATGATTAGGCTTCACAGAGCCTAACATATGATGTAAACTCGTCCTTGGAAAGAGTTAAATGATCAATGGTTAGAGATGATCCAATTTAAAAATAATTTTTAGTTATCCACCATCCATGACGGTTTCTAGCATACGTCCCACCTAATAAACCGTCTGAGTCATTAGAACATCTGGCGGAGCTGAATTATTATTTTTAAACTACGAATGTAAAGGTTGAATGAAAATTATTCATAAGTTCCATTAATTAAATTGGCCATTCTTTTTATACGAAAGTGAGTCACCTGAGAATTGGATTGCGCCAATGGGCTAGGCTATGTTGAAATGATAAAGTCCTTTGATATACATTGATATACCATACTCTGACAGCTTAAGCTTTTAGGATAAATGATTGTTTGACATGATATCAGAGCGGGAAGTCTCATGTTCGAAAATTCTCATCAGAGTGATTAATGCACACCAAACTCAAGTTAATCTTCTCTAGGATCTTCTCTAGGTTGAGTCAACCATTGCTTGTACTTTGAGAAAGATATCTCAAATCAAATCCAAATAAACAAATCGTCACTTTTTAAAATCAACCAAGGCTGTCCAATGAATAGGCCACCCCTTCAATTAGCTATAGCCTAATCCAAACCATCCATATATCCGATGACTTGCTTTATTCCATGATAAAAATTATATGTTTAAGAAAGTCAATTGATCACCCTATTAGAATCATTTAACACGTGGGGGTTTTCGGGCCATGACCATCTAATACATGACCCGTGTAGGTGAGAACTCTCTTAGTAAAACTCTATTTTCCACATTTTAATGATATATTTTTATTTTTATTTTTTTTGTACAATTGATTAAACATTGAAAACTCCATTGTATTATGAAAGAAAGTTTTTTTTTTTTTTTTTTTTTTTTTTTTTTTTAAAGTCGTATTTTTAAGACAAACCATATGTTTGATTATACTATTAGATGCATTTGACATTTGGGGTTTTCGGGCCATAGCCATCTAATATACCTGCCATGATTTCATGACCCATGTAGGTGAAGACTCTGTTAGAAAAAGTCTGTTCTCTATTTTGAAAATAAAATATAATAATAATTATAATAGATTCTTGTATAACTGATTACACGTCGAAAACTCCATATATTTCGAAAGAATGGTTAAAAAAGTCATAAGTTTTGGATAAACCAAGTTTGATTATTTTAGTAGAATCATTTGACATGCAGTGTTTTTGGACCATGATCAACGACTCTTGTTATCATACGATGAGGTGTGAATGGGGGTGACTCTTGTTGAACTCATAAAGCATATTTTTTCCATTAATCTAGACCGTACAAATCAATGACTGATAGTCGATGGAGCATACACCAAACCGTACACTGCACATCGAGCATCATACACAGCACGAGTATCATATAAAATAGGAGGGACTGTCCTCCATTATTGTGTCCTAGTTTAGTAAATGGCACGTGGGATGTACCTAACACAAATGCTACAAACGTTTTCAGACTTGAGAATTTTCGTGTTTGCAATCCAACGTGTATGCGTTTTATATTATAGCCATGAGAAAAGAAATACTGAGTTAATCCTCGGCACACCCACGATCCGATCCACTCATCTGGTGGGGCCTGCCATGAACATGTCCCTACCCCCACAAATGAAGTAGGTCAGCTAATCAAGTTGATCAGTCATGATTAAGGAAAATGGACAGTTTGAAAAGAAAGGAGCAACTCCATGTTCTGGCTACATCTTCGGCCCACCTCACCGGTAAGCTAGTCCGATTTGGACAGACACGTTCTCTTTAAGGGGTGCTAATGGTCGACAGACTATCATCTCTATGATCAAAGGCTTAGGATATGTTGAGAGAGGAGATCTCTTCTCGACCACATGTAACAATATCAAATTCAACAGAAAATAAAGAAAGAATGCATATCACTACATAAAATTTACTCAATTTTCTTTAAGTATATACACAGATAATACCAATTAGTTATATTTGAAGTTAAAATAATGAAAAAGCAACTTTCAATAAATTTACAGTTTAGTATCTTATAACATAATATATATCACCCCATTTTAACTACGGTTTACAAAAAACACCATATAAAATTATGAAGTTGCCCTCTAAACCAAAGTGGTGTATCTCCCGACCCTAAGCAAGCACCGTGTTGCCCTCTTATGACCTCAGCGAGTAGCATGACCTGTGATAGTACTTGTTGAATGAACAATACATTTTTAATGATTAGGCTTCATAGAGCCTAACATATAATGTAAACTCATCCTTGGAAAGAGTTAAATAATCAAAGGTTAGAGATGATCCAATTTAAAAATAATTTTTAGTTATCCACCATCCACGACGGTTTCTAGCATACATCCCACCTAATAAACCGTTTGAGTCATCTGAACATCAGGCCAAGCTGAATTATTATTTTTAACTACAAATGTAAAGATTGAATGGAAATTATTAATACTTTCCGTTAATTAAACTGGCCATTCTTTTTATATGAAAGTGAGCCACAGGAGAATTGGATTGCACCAATGGGCTAAACCTTGTTGAAGTGATAAAGTCCCTTAATATACATTGATACACTATACTTTGACAGCTTAAGCTTTTAAAGTAAATAGTTGTTTGACATGGTATTAGAGCAGAAAGTCTTGTGTTTGAAATTCCTCAAATCAAATCTAAATAAATTAATTAATTATCACTTTTTTTAAATCAACCAAGGCTGTCCAATAAATAGGTCACCTCTTTAATTAGCTATAGCCTAATCCTAACTATCCATCCGATGACTTGCTTTCTTCCATCAGAAAACTTTTATGTTCGAGGGTAGCAAGAAATTCAATTGATCACCCTATTAGAATCATTCAACACGTGGGGGTTTTTGGGCCATGACACATGTAGGTGAAGACTTTGTTAGAAAAAGTCCGGTCTCTATTTTAAAAATAAAATAAAATAATAATAATAATAATAGATTCTTGTATAATTGATTAAACGTTGAAAACTCCAACTATTTTGAAAGAAAGGTAGAAAAAGTCTCAAGTTTTGGACAAACCAAGTTTGATGATTTCAGTCGAATCGTTGACATGTAGGGTTTTTGGACCATGACCATCTAATACACTACCCATGATTAATTGCATGACCCATGTAGATGAGAACTCTGTTAGCAAAACAACAATATTTTCCGTATTTTGAAGAAAAAAATAAAAAACTTATATAATTAATTAGACATTGAAATTTTAAAAAAAATAAAAAAAAAAAAGAAGGAAAAAGAGTCGTATTTTTTGGACAAATCATATTAAACACATTTTATTTTTTTCTAAAAAAAAAAACATATTAAAAACATTTAATTTAAAAAAAAAAATAGGGGGAAAAATGTCATAGAGATCTTAATGGCTTGGAAGCAATGACTAAGATAAAATGAACAATAATTCACATTCATGGGCCAGAATTTCAGACAGCTATAATTGTCTGAGAGGTGTCCCAAATGGGCCATTCCCGGTGGGGTCTACCTCTTAAACCATTCCTGCCACTGGAGAGGTGTGACAAAGTGGAGATTTCCACGAGGCACCGGTTCAGGTGGTCCTGCGAGCACCATCCTTTTTGAGGATTTATAATAAAATATCTACAGAACAACGGTTCAGGTTCGCTAATCCCACGTGAGCTCAGGGCGACATGTGACGATCAACTTAACACATATATGTGATATGCATGCAGTCCATTAGGTAATTCCCCCATTGTAGATATCCAGGCCGACAGGAGGCCATATTTCATGTACGCCTTGCCTTTGTTTCAAGTATAACTATGCTGAATCCATGGAGCCTAACTACTCCGAATTTATCGGGCTTTTCTGAACTCCTCACAAGGACTTCAAATCTACGAGAAAAAGAAAAAAATAATAATAATTTTAAGATATAAGAAAGAAACTTATTGAATAAAATATATAAATCTACAACCCTTTAAAAAGGAATACCAAGACTTTCAATAGGTTTAGGAATTAAACTATAACTAACCGAGTACAGATCCTCTGTTTCCTGGAGTCAGGAACTCCCTGACTCTGGTGTTTTCTTTGGTCCATGTCATTGTAAGTGCCACGTCACTAGTTTTTTTTTTTTTTTTTTTTTTAAATATTAAAGAAAGTACATTTAATAAGAAGTATAACGGAGACGTTATAAGGAAGCGGCTTGCGTGCTGAGTAAATCAGTGTGGTAAGCTAATTGAGTAAAGTCTGTGGAGCCCACAGTCATTAGTGCATTGTATCAACTCCATCCATCTCTTTTATCATCTAATTTTAGGGTTTTACAACAAAAATTAATCATATCCAAAGATCAAGTGGACCACACCACTTGAAATAGTGTGAATTGAATTCTACCATTGAAAAGTTTTTGGGGGCCCGCGGAAGTTTTATATCAAGATGTAGACACCCCACCCAGGCTAATATCTTGATTTTGTTAAGACAAATCCGAGAACCATGATCATATCCTAAACCTACCCCTAATCCTAACCTGAGCTATCATGAATCATCATTCAATCCAAACCATGTCCAAAATCGACCTATTTCTCGAATCATTTTCGGGTAACCATCGAGCCAACTTCAAGCCATTTAGAGCCAAATATCCAAAAGGAACTTTGTTTCACTCTAAGGACCCAAAAAAGGACTCACCAGACGAATTTCAAGGAAAACCGTACCGAGGTGGTAATCGGATTACTGCCGGTGGTAGTCAAATTACCGCTTCCTCCCAGAAAGTGCGCACGGAGCCAGTCACACGAGTTCCGGACTCAACCAGGTCCGGGCGGTAGTCGGTTGGAGTAGGGACAGCTGTCCCAGCGTCCAAAGTCAACTTTCCTATACATTTACCCCTCTCATCCTCACTATTTACCGTTTTACCAGTCCCTTTAGCCAATGGGAGCATGCCATGTGGCATCTCTCTCCTCTCCACCAATCACCATATGCCACATCAGCATTTGCCCTCCTTTTATCCCCTATTTACCAAACAACCATTGGAAAGGGCTATAAATAGCCCTCTCCCCTTTCATTTTCACCCATGGATGAGAGCCACCAAGAGAGGGAGAGAGTGAGAGAGAAAGAGTGAGAGGAAAAGAGAGGAAAAGAGAGAGAGGGAGTGAGGAGGAGAGTGAAGGAAGGGAAGGAGCTCCCAAGCCTTCAAGCTCCCAAATTTTCAGCCACCTCCTAGCCTTCACCTCAACCCTTCCAACCTACAAGCCTAGCCCAAAATGATCATGGTTCAGTTCATGTCTTAGCCTGTTCAAGAATCAAGCCAAAGATCCATCATCCTACAAGCATTCATCATGACATCTACTCCCTTCTCAACCCCCTTGCTTCTCTATATCTCTAGTGGATGTATGCTCTGTGACTTGCCGTACATCGGATCCTGTCACATCAGAAATTCCTAGTGATCTAGTCCACTTTTCTTATCTCTTTGCATAAGCATCATCACATCCGCCCTCTAGACGCATTGTTGGACGTATGCTCTGTAGCCTGCCGAAATACTCGGATCTTGCTACATCAGAAATCCATGTGTGACTAGCCCCATCATGACCACAGCATCATCATCATCCCTTGAGATTATTTTACCACACTAAGTCGAGACCGTACACTTGTACGGGCAGAGAGGGTGCCTAACACCTTCCCTCTTTGTAACCGAGGTCCCTTACCCGGAATCCCGGATCGTAGACCAGGAGTCAATCTAAGGTCGGAGAATCTTCAGATTTTTCCAACCTTACGTATTCCGTGGTTCTAGCCGACCGCGGGATTTTGAAATCATTCGGCTAGTGGCGACTCCAACAATCAAAATCAGCTTAATCACCTCCACCATCATCACCCCACAACAACAACATTTTTCACAAAAACGTGGACGCCCGATTTTTCAGTGTCTACACAAGATGATTTGTTTTTTCCATTCATCCATGTCTTTGTGATCTTATGAACAGTTTGGATGAAAAATAAACATCATTGGGGGCTTAAAAACATTTCAATGGTGAAAATCAATACTTCCACTGTTTCCTTTAGTATGGTCTACTTGAGCTTTTGATATACTTCAGTTTTGGGCTCAAACCCTTAAAATGATTGGAAAAAACGGATGGATGGCGTGGATAAACCACATGAATTCACAGTGGGCCCAATAGAGTTTACTCAGTACCATAAGACTCGGTACGCAATCCGATTTCATGTTTCTAACGGGGACACAAATTTCCTGCCAAACCCTTTTGCAGTAAGATCCTGCGCAAGGATTCCGAATGGGCCCACTGCGATGTTTGTGATAAATCCAACCCGTTCATCCATTTTTAGATATCATTTTAGGACATCATACCAAAACTAAGGTGTATACAAAACTCAAATGGGCCACACGAGAGGAAACAGTGGGGATTTAGTGTCCACCGTTGAAATATTTATATGGCCACAAAAGTTTTGCATCGGTCTAATATTTTGATGTTTTCACTTCATCCTAGTAAAAATGACCTTATAAACAGCTTGGATGGCATATAAACATCAAGACGCCTAGGAAGGTTTCAACGGCAGGAATTTCTTTCTCCACTGTTTCATCTTGTATGACCCAATTGAGTTTTTTATCATCATAATTTTTAATTACATGTCTTAAAATGAGCTCTAAAAATGGATGAATGGATTGAAATTCTTATAAACATCACGGTGGACCCCACCATACATCCCAGCGCTGGAACTTCATGCAAAAGGCTTTCCCCAATTAATCCGCGTCCACGGTTTCCATTGGAAACGAATTGGCTACTCCCCTGCCACTCGGTGCTATGTGGGCCCACCATGATGTATGTGTTTCATCCATGCCGTCCATTTATTTTTCTATATCATTTTATGGTCTGAGACCAAAAACGAGGTATAACCCAATCTTAAGTGGACCACATTACATGAAACAATGTTGAATGAACGTTGACCATTAAAAACTTTTTAGGGGCCATAAAAGTTTTAGATCAAGCTGATCTTTGTTTTTTCCCTTCATCTGGGTCTTTATGGGTTGGTGGTAGGGGGGAGTAGCCGATCTGCTTTCGTTTCCATTTGGGATTCAACGCCACATTGAGTAGTGAGACTCGCTACTGATGTGATGTCACCTATTTATATGGGTCCCACTATGATGTATGTTTTGTATCCACACTGTCCATCCATTTGGAGAGATCATTTTAGGCAATGAGCCAAAGAACGAATCAGATCCAAAACTTGAGTGGACCCCACCATAGAAAACAGTGGAGAGAGTCACGCCCGCCATTTATTATGATTGAATCCAATCTAAACCTCGTCACTTTGTACTGCAACCCCATCACTTTGTCTACTGAACCTCGTCACTTTGTACTGCAACTTCGTCACTTTGTCTACTAAACTTCGTCACTTTGTACTGCAACATCGTCACTTTGTCTACTACCCCGTCACTTTGTGCTACAACCTCGTCACTTTGTCTACTGAACCCTGTCACTTTGTACTGCAACCTCGTCACTTTGTCTACTGTACCCCGTCACTTTGTACTGCAACCTCGTCACTTTGTTTACTGAACCCCATCACTTTGTATTGCAACCTCGTCACTTTGTCTACTATACCCCGTCACTTTGTGCTACAACCCTGTCACTTTGTCTACTGAACTCCGTCACTTTGTACTGCAACCTTGTCACTTTGTCTAATGTACCCCGTCACTTTGTGCTGCAATCCCGCCACTTTGTACTGTAACCCTATCACTTTGTCAAATGAACCCGTCATTTTGTCTATTGAAATTCTGTTATTTTATTTAACAAGCTGCTACTTTATCTAGTGAAATCATCTCACTTTGCACAGTAGCATCGTCACTTTGTCTAGTGGAACCAAGTCACTTTATTCGAAAACTCGTCATTACATTAATCAAAACCCTATCAATTTGTCTGGCAACCCCATCACTTTATCTAATGAAACATTGTCACTTTGTCTAATGGAACTCGTTACTTTGTCCAATAATCATGTCACTTTGTCTAGTAGAACCTTGTCGCTTTGCCTAGCACCTTTTTCACTTTATTTAGTGAAATCCTGTCACCTTGTCTAGCAACCTCGTCACTCTCTGTCTAGTAGAACTTCGTCACTTGATATAGTAGACCTTTGTCACTTTGTTTTACTATATAGTCTCTTTGTCTTACTACATAGTCTTTTTGTCTAGTAAAACCCCATCTCTTTGTCCGGTAACCCAATCACTTTGTCTAGTGAACCTCATCACTTCGTCCAACGGCCTCGTCACTTTGTCCAGCAACCTTATAACTTTGTCTAGTAAAACCCAATCACTTTGTCTTCCAGCCTTCTCACTTCGTTTAGTGGAATCGGGTCACTTTGTCTGGCAACGTCCATCACTTTTTTCGAGAATCTGTAACTTTATCTAATGGAACCCTATTTTCTTTGTCTTATTTAACCTTATTACTTTGTTTAGTGGAATCATGTTACTTTGTCGAGCAACCTCGTCACTTTGTTTAATATAACTCTGTCACTTCCTTTAATAACCTCGTCACTTTGTCCAATGAATCCCGTCATTTTGTCTGTGGCCTCACATGATTTAAGGCCCACGTTGAATTGTGCCCTAAATAATGTAGGTTAGAGGTGGACATCGAGTCGATTCAAACTGAGTTAGGGCCGATCCGACTCGATTCAGTTTTGAAATAGGCCTGACCCGAACTTGACCTGACTCGGTACGAAGTCCAACATGCCTAACCCGATCCAAGTCCGGGTCTATCCTAGACTAATTCGGATTGAATCTGACCCGATCACAAGTACCAATTCAGGTCAAGTCTTAAAATAATATGAGAAAACGGATGAATGGAGTAGACATACAACGCATAGATCAAGGTGGGCCTACGGTAAGGATCCTACGGACATCACTCATCCTAGGCTGCGAGTAATATTCCTTGCTAATCAAGCAGATTTTGTAAATATATTTTTTTAATCTTATAAAATTGTCCTGAGATGACATGACCTAATTAAATTTTAGAAGAAAGAAATTAGAGGTGAATTAGCTACCTACACGTTCAGTAGCTAGACTCGCTACTGAAGTGACACCACCAAGTTCTGTGGGGCCCACCATGATGTACGTGTTCTATCCACATTGTACATCCATTTGGAGAGATCATTTTAGGGCATGATCAAAAGAATGAGGTAGATCCAAAGCTGGAGTGAACCCCACCATAGAAAATAGTGAGGAGAGTGACGTCCACCATTGAAGCCTTCCTAAGGTCCATCGTGATTTTTATTTGAGATATAACCTGTTCATAAGTTAACACAAATATTAAAGAAGCGGAAACACAAATATCAGCTTGATCTTAAACTTTTGTGGCCCTTAGAAGTTTTTAATGGTGAGCGTACTCTCTTCATTGTTTTTTGTGATGGGGTCCACTCGAGTTTTGGATTTGATTCATTCTTTGGCTTTTGCCTTAAAATGATCTCTCCAAATGAATGGACAGTGTGGATACAAAACATACATCATGGTGGGACCGACATAACTACGTGACGTCACTTTAGTAGTGAGTCTCACTACTCAACCTGTGCACTGAATCCCTAAATGAAAACTTAAATAAAAATCACAGTGGACCTTAAGTTAACATAGACATTGAAGAAGGGAAAACACAAATATCAGCTTGATGGAAAACTTTTGTGACCCTTTGAAGTTTTTAATGGCGGGCATGACTCTCTCCACTATTTCTGTGTTCGGGTCCACTCGAGTTTTGGATCTGATTCATTTTATGGCTCATGCCCTAAAATGATCTCTCCAAATGGATGGACGGTGTGGATACAAAACATACATCATGGTGGGTCCCACATAACTAGGTGACATCACTTTAGTAACAGTCTCGCTACTTAACCCGGGCGATGAATCCTCAAATAGAAGGTAGCTGATTGAGGGAACGGATTGGCTACTCCCCCTGCCACCAGCCCAGTGGCTGGTGGACATCCATTTTTACATATAATTTTAGGGTAAAAAATTAGAGGTATATAATTCTCAGATGAACCACCCCATAGGAAAACAATAGTGATTGGATATCCACCATTAAAATCCTCCCTAAGGCCCACTGTACTGTTTATTTGACATCCAATATTTTGATTAGGTCATACAGGCCTAGATGAAAGGAAAAAACAAAGATTAGCTTGATTCAAAACTTTTATGGCCCCAAAAAGGTTTTTAATGGTCAACGCTCATTCAACACTATTTCCTATAATGTGGTCCACTTGAGATTGTGATATACCTCATTCTTTTTCTTAGACCATAAAATGATCTAGAAAAATAGATGAACAACATGGATGAAACACATACACCATGTTGGGGCCAACGGAGCACCGACCACTAGCCATTGGTTGGTGGCAGGGGGAATAGCCAATCCGTTTCCGCTGATTGCGTGGTGAGTAACTTACTATGTCAGCGTACTGAGTAAACTCCATGGAGTCCACCATGATTTTATGTATTTTATTCGCTTCGTCCATAAATTTTACCAGATAATTTTAGGGCTTGAAACTAAAAATAAAGCATATACAATGTTCAAGTGGACCACACCATAGGAAACAGTTGAATTGAATGTTTACCATGAAAATTTCCTACAAAATTTTTGGATCAAGCTTATATTTATGTTTTCTCTTCATCCATGCCTTTATGATCTTATGAACTAGTTGGACGACAAATAAACATCATTGTGGGGCCTAGCAAGGTTTCAACAGTGGAAATCATTATCCCCACTGTTTACAGCGGTATGATCCACTTGATATTTGGATATACTTGAATTTTGGGCTCAACCCCTTAAATTAGATGGAAAAACGGATGGATGGCCAGGATAGACAACATACATACAAGGTGGGCCCAACTACGGTGAGAGCAAGAGCTTGCCGTAATCGGTATGCAATCCGATTTCCAAGTGAAACCATTTTAATATATTTAACGGTGTTATACTTTTTTTGAAATATAAATTTTTTTAATATATTTAAAAAATCTGATGACATGGCACTTACAGTGACGTTGACCAATGAAAACGCTGGAGTCAGGATGACTCCAGGAAACAGAGGATCCGCACTCTATCTGAAACTCCCTCAAACTCGTATCTTTTATAGTAATTTTTTAAATTTATTGTAAGTGTATTACATGATTTAACCATGTTATTCTCTTAATTTTTCTAAACACTTTTCATGTTAGAGTGTACTTAAAGTCCAATTGATAAAGAGTTATAATCAAACTAAAACTTATTAAAAATAATAAAAACAGAAATAAACATGAAATTCGGCTGTGGATCCGATGAATGTTGAAAATCCGCATGAGAGCTCGTCCTACCCAAAAATCATTATGTACGGTACTGGAGTAATTCATTCCGGTTTACAAGATATGCCTGTTTTAAGGTTGCGATGGTCTTGATGACTTCCACCTCCAATCGGGCCTTCTCTACTCCATCTTGGACGTGGAAGTGTCCGCGAACCGCTCTACATCATTTCTAGTGGACCCAGCGGACGGCTGAGTTTTCACACCCATGGGATCATCATACCGTGGTTGTATTACGCCTACTCTACGCACGCGGCCTAAATCTGTAACTGTGATAGTTCACCACCATTTTATAAATGGTGGTGACTCTTCTGCCTCCCATGTGGCATATTTATCCATAATCCAGACCGTTAAAATCAATGCCTGATTGTCGATGGAACATACACCAAAGCTTTACACTGCCAATTCGTTAGTAACCATCTGATTTGGTTTTTGGAATTTGGACCATCCACCATTTTAGTTTTAACCATCAGGAATTGAAAATCGATTTCACCGTGTCATTCACCACCAAAACTGGGTCCTATCCCTGTATCGTCCCGTTTCCTGCTTGTATAGCCGAAATCAGTTGTACTGGGCCACACCTACTGGATTTTGACGGTGTAAGCCCTGCTAGCCATCCATTTGATAGAAATCCATTAAATAGTTTAGAATTGCTTGATCTGTGACCTAATTAGAGACAGACTCTTATCCACAATCTTGCCCACAATTTGGATGGTATGGATAGAGGAATAGCCACCATTTCAAAGTGATGGTAAGCTATCTAATACTAGTCTAAACTTGTATTTTTTTAATTTTTTTTTAAATCCATTTAAAAAAATGAATTAATTGACTTAAATTTTGCTACACGTGGCCCTGTCGGTAGGGCTGTACATGAGTCAAGCTAGCTCGAAAAGCTCGCTCGACTCGGCTCGAATCAGCTCAGGTTAACTTGGCTTGAAAGGCCGACTCGAGGCGAGTCAAGCTTGTTTACTAAGCTCGAGTTGAGTTCAAGCCAAGTTCGACCATGGTGTATTTCAACTCAACTCGGCTCAACTCAAGTAATATATTTTAATTATATATATATATATATATATATATATATATATATATATATATATATATATATATATATATATATATATAGGGAAAAGGTACTATGCGCTTGAGCGTAAAGTGGTCGTCCGTGAGGTCGAGCTGGTGTGGGCCCCACCGTGATTCCGTTCAAAAATCCACACCGTCCACCAGATGCACCATTCCAGAGGAGGCCCACACGGCTGAAAATCAAGTCAATCCATGACTTTTGTGGGCCACACCACGTACAGAAGTTGAGAGGGGCCGTGCACCATTGAAACATTCAAAACCATTTTTGGGGACCGTTCGAGACGTTTTTTGATGATCAACACCATCCATCATGTGTGTCTCACTTGAATGTAATTTTAGACCAAGTTTCAGGTGGTATCCACAACTCATATGGGGCCTACCAAGTGCATTTACATGTTTTTGCGTGTATACTTATGTTTGCTGATGGTATGGCCCACTTGAGTTACATGGACGGCTGATTTTGGGCCGTGTGGACCCACCCTGGGCTCGCACATCTGGTGGACGATGCTGATGTTCAGAAGGCATCACGGTAGGGCCCACACAGCTCGACCTCACGGACGACCGCTTTACGCTCGAGGGCATAGTACCTTTTCCCATATATATATATATATATATATATATATATATATATATATATATATATATATATATATATATATATATAAGTTTTTGAAAAGAAGTTAAAACTTAAAACTTTTTACTTAAAAAGCCTTACCCGGCAATACTCGGCCTCATTCTCTCTTTTTCTTTCCCTAACCCCACCGAGGTAATCTAGACTCGACCCGGCTCAAACCACTAGCTCGACTCGAACTTGACTGGAAAGCTTTAGCAAACAAGATAAGCATCAATGTTGAGCTCGCCCTCGAGCTCAAGCTCAAACTCGAGTGTAGCATGGGCTGGTCAAGCCAAGCTTGGCCCACCTCGACTCGACTCGGTTCGATGTACAGCCCTACCCGTCGGGAGTGCGTGCTTAAAAAAGGAAAGAGAAAAAAGAAAAGAAAAAAAGAATACGATGGCGCATACGGAGACATTCTCAGTACTCGTCTACAGAGAAAAACATAGATACTCTGACAGTGTAATGGGTGATACGCAGGACTTAGAAATTGCATAAATAGTACACAATTAACTTAAATTTAACTATAGACATGATGCCCCCACTTGAGATACATCATGAACCAAAACTACGGTTTAGATACATCTGACTACTAGATCGGTGGACATTGAACGGTTAAGAATGAATAATATCCAATGGTCATAACGATCAGAGGTTAGGATTGTGCAATCAATCTGATTTTGGAATTGTGACTTAGTGAAGTGTACAATTTGTGAGTGGCTGCGTATCAGGTATCATGCACAACATGAGTATCATATAAAATATGGATTGTCGTTCTTCTTCATTGGTGTTTAGATTAGTAAATGGCACGTGGTACGTACCTTATACGATTATTAGAACCGTTTTCTTACTTAGGAAATTTCCGATTTGCAATCTAACGCTTATGTGTTTTATATTAATTATTGTCATCACAGGATAAATGCTGAGGTAATCCTCACCGCACTCACCAACGCGGCACAGATGTGTATGATCCGGTCCACCCATCTGGTGGGGCTCACCATCAACTGTCACTTCCCCACAAATGAGGCAGGTCACTAATCAGGTTGCCAGATATGATTAAGGAAAATCGATGGTTAAAAAAATAAATAAATAAAACCTATTCAAGTTACATCGTCGGCCTACCTTTATGCATGGTTGTATGAGTTGAATGATATATATATATATATATATATATATATATATATATATATATATATATATATATATATATATATATATATATATATATATATATTTGTGTGCGTGTGTTTTTGTGTATTTTGGTAAATATATAAGTAGAGTTTACTCATATTTCTTTAATATGATAGGATCTTGATACCTGGCAAGTCACGAATCATACGTCTTATATAAATCTATTATATTATATACCTAGTTGATGTGGGCGATAGCATGTGAAGGCCGTCTATCCAAATCTAGTGAAATTTATAGCTACGATCTTTATACTCGAACCTTGCGGAGAGATTGAGAAGAAAGGTTATGTTTTTTTTAGGTGTCTGGTTGATACAAGCATTAACATGTGAATGCACAGATCCGAAGTTTATCCAAATTCAGTGAAAGCCATAGCTAAGACCTCCATACTCAAACTTTGCGAAGGAATTGAGAAGAGAAGTTATGATTTTTAGGTGCTTGGTTAATACGGGCATTAACATGTGAAAGCTCAGATCCGAAGTTTATCCAGATCCAGTAAAACCCATGACTATGATCTCCATACCTGAACATTGTGGAGGGGTTGAGAAGAAAAACTTAATAATTATATGTATACCATTTGTAAATCTCATGCAACGTACTCATGTTCATGTATTAATCAGAGTTGCTACTAATGAAAATGAAGGCTACAAAATTCATGGTTGGCTAGAATTAGTCGAATCGCCTAAAGATCGGGTAAACTGAAGAATTCCTGACTCAGATGACTCTTCGATAGGTCTGTGACATGGATTCTAGGTAAAGGCCATGGTTATGGAAAATGAAGAGGTTATGCACCCCTATCCGTCCATATGAAACATGGTCTTTACTAGGGGTGTAAACGAACTGAGCTAGCTTGGTTAGCTCGCTCAACTTGACTCGAAAAAGCTCGATTCAACTTGGTTCGAAGCTGAATTTGAGTTTTTGAGCTCGAAAATGAGTTTGAGCCGAGTTTGAGCAGGCCCCAGCTCAAATCGAACTAGTTTGGTGACTCGATTACTTTGCCATTGATGTTGCTCACCAACTATTTGATAAAATGACTCAACGAGATGTGGCTAGTGGCAAGGAAGGTTTGGCCGGTGGCAAGCAAGGTATGTACATTAAACAAATACCTCTCTCTCTCTCTCTCTCTCTCTCTCTCTCTCTTTTTTTTTTTTTTTTTTTTTTTTTTTTTTTTTTGGGGGGGGGGGGGGGGGGGGGGGTTTATGTTACTTAAAAGGTGTTTGATAAAACACCTATAAAACCATTGCCTATGTTTATAAAATAGTAGGTTTTTAAAGTTGCAGTTCAGGTGTTTGTGGAAATGCCTCAATGGCGAACTCGGCTCGATCTTGGCTCAAACTCGGCCTGAGCTGGCCTAAGCTGCTAACCGAACCGAGCCTAGCTGGCCAATCAGGCTCAAGGACCGAGCAGAGCCAAGTTTGAGTTGATGTCAGTCAACGTTCGAGCCTAGTTGAGCTGAGGCCAGCTCGACTCGATGTACACCCCTAGTCTTTACTTTGCCAAGTTGTGCGCTTTCAAAGAGGATTAAGTAACTTTCATTAAAATACTAAGATCTATATGTTTAAACTATAAAAGATAAATGAAAATTAATGATAAAAAGGGTTTTCCAATGGAAATACGAAAAAGAAAAGAACACAGAGTTTTTTGTTACTCCTTTAAGTCACATTTTCAGATACAAAAGTTCATCGAGAGATGCGACCGTAGAGGATACTTTCTGTGATGTTAGAGCGGAACCTACTACCTCGGGTGTTCAAAGCAAGAGAATTGGAATATACATACTGGAAAAAAATAGATCGAGAATACGATATTGGTTTTAAAGTTGAAATAGGATGAAAAGATTGAAAGACTAAAAGAGATTGATAAAACAAAGAGTTAAAATCTCTGTCTCTATCTCTTCCTAGCTTTTGGACTTTGGCCTCTTTGGAATCTCTTTTGCTCTCTGGATGAAAGCCTCCTTACTCTCTTTACGCAGGGGAGGACGTGAGGTCGAGCACCGTCTTCCTCAAGAGGATAACTATTCCGAATCCACGGAACTTCTCTGGACTCCTCACAGAGACTTCTCGAATCCACAAGGAAAGAAAGCAGAAAATAAGAATAAATTCTAATAAATTCAAAATTGATTAATGAATAAATAAAAACGAGTTCACAACCCTTTATATAGGGGTACCAAGCAATGAGAAAGAATTCGGAATCAAACTACAACTAAAACTCCTAGAAATCGTGACTTGCTATAAATAGTAAACTTACTATTTATAGACGGTCGTGATGCCTACTAGTGCGCAAGGTTTTCGGCCAAAAATATTAAGTGTCCTATTTGGCTTCACCAACCCGTTCTCCTAATTATTCTAAGCTCTTTTCACGGTGGGCGCAACTCCTAAAGCCCGACGGATGAAGAGTTATAATCAAACTAAAACTTACTATTTATAGTAAAAATGAAAGTAAAACAGGGGAACGACCGTCGATCTAGGGGTTTTTCGTAATTCTGGGCATCATAACCTGACATAGCAGGGTTGGTTGGCTAAAGTAGCTCGTTCTACCCCAAAATCATATATTTTACGTCAGATAACTCATTCCGGATTGCGAGATACGCCTGATCTAAGGTCCAACGGTCTGGATCACTTCTGTCGTCAACCGGGCCTTTTCTGATCCATCTTGGCCATGAAACTGTCCGCGACCCGCTCTACATCATCTCTGGACTCTCAAATACTCTTGAGTCTCGACTCGCTACCTTTGAAGGCCCCCTTGTTCTGAAGGCGAGATCCTCCTTTTATAAGGATTTTGGGAAGGATATTTTCGGACCTCACGAACCACATAGATTTGGTTTTAGAAATAAGTTGGGGTGAATTAGACCATCCCATGGGTTATGGATGGGCATAGCTCAACATCCGTATAGGGCTCATGTAGACTGTGCCATTGTATAATTAATGGGGTTGGTACAGTGTTGACGTCTAAACGGTTAAGCTGGGGCCGTTTTTGCACAAAAATAAATGAGCCACAGTCGGCACTTTTTTTTTTTTTTTTTCAAAATTGGCTCTAAATGGGGTGTTCTATCAAACTGGCCGTTTGGGTGGGCCCCTTATTTCTACCATGTTTTGGGTGGGCCCCTTATTTCTACCATGTTTGCCTTAATCTGATCCGTTAGCTGTCATCTTACATGTTTTGAGCCGAATGCTTGCTCTGATAAGGGGCCCACCCAAATTACAAAGTCAAATAGTCTATTTTGATAGTAGAGTGTCAACACACTTGATAGAAAGTCTTGGCATAAATGCAGGCTCCCTTGGAAAAGATTTAAATGGTCAAACTTTAAAACAGTCCAATCTTAAAATAATTTTAGGTTATCTGCCATCCACCACAAGTCCCCATCACATAAATTGTTGAATCTTTAGAACATCTCATCAACTTTAAAACTATTATTTTTAAACTATAAATGCAACGTTGAATGGGAATAATCAGTGACTTTCAAAGACTATAAATTAGGAATAAAATAACTACACGTATGTTATTTTAAGATGGTTCACTTGGGCTTTAGATCCGCCACATCTTTCGGCTCGTGCCCTAAAATCATCTTAAAAAACAATGGATGGCATGAATACAGTACATGCCCTCATGGCAGGGCCCACCTGTTAGGAGGTTTAGTTTTGTCCAATTTTTAAAGTAAAATTCCCACTTTCAACCAAATATCATTATTTATCATGATTATTTATTTAACATCATTTACTGACATTTACAACTAACCAAATGACAGGGGATGAGCGTGATGAGCTCGATCATCGTCTTCCTCAAGGATAACTACTCCGAATTCATGGAGCTTCTCTGGACTCCTAAGAAATACTTCTCGAATCCATGGGGAAAAAATTAAGAAAAATATAAATAAATTTTATAAAATTCGTAATTTGATTGATTATTGTTCCATATCTATGTACCTTACACCATTAATATAGGAAAAATAAAAATTTTAAATAAACTTTTGCTAGAAGAGTTGTAGCATAATTATAAGTTATTTCTAAAAAGGAAGAAAATTTAAAACTCTAAAAATAGAAAAATATTAAAAATTTGGAATTACTAAAAATAGCAAAATTTTCCGAAAAATTCATTTTTGAGCTAAAAGTACGCGTTTTTTGATGAAAGGGACAGATGCGACCCAACGCGTGGGTCAGTTCACCTTGGATAGCCCGTTTCAGTAAAGATTGATAGGTTGTGCGCCCCGTAATGATACTCGGATCAAAAGTTACGATTAATTTATGGTCCACCTTCTTTTGGCCCAACCATGATAGGAACATATACGTGACACATTCAACATCACCAAACAAGCGCTAAAATATCCGTTCTCCTTCTATGATAATGAACCATGGGCCAACAAGCTAGGCTAGGCCGTTCATCATTGGCCCAAGCTTTGCCTGGCCGGGATACCGTTCAATCAAACCTGGGCCCAGTCCTAAATCCCCTGGGCCGTCCCTGACCCAATTTTAAGGCCAGGCCTAGGCTTAGGCCCAGATAGCTGGCTTTCCTGGGCCACCCGGGCCATGGTTACCCCTATTAGCTGGACAGCTCCAAATGATGGCCCAGATCTTACAAATGAAATGCATTGGCATGTGTTGTGAATCTCTTAGAACTGATCTTCTTGTAGCTTGATCTAATAAAAAGTTAAGTTTGATTAGATAAAACGTCTTTGATTTTCTGCCTATGTGACACTTGAGTGACACTTGAGTGAAACATCCAAACCGAGATGGATCATACCATGAGGATCATTTGGAGTGAAGATTGGAACATTCCACTCAACAGATGGGCCACACACATAGGTTGAGTCAACCATTGCCTGATGAATGGCCCACCATGGTTTCAGTACAAGATCTTCATGATGCAGATCACCTACTACACTGCTATGTTATACACAAGTGATGCATCACAGAAAATAAAAACATTGTATGTTAACATACAATAGTTGTATATGATCATTTCCCAATAATGATTTTAGCAAAGAAGAAGATATCTCAAATCCATTCCAAGTCAACATATCATCTCTTCTTTTGAATCAAACATAGCCGTCCAATAAATAGGCCAACTCTTCAATTAGCTATAGCCTAAAATCTACATAGATGAAATCCAAACCATCCAATCTGATAGCTTGCTTTGTTCTATCAGGATACTTTTGTTCAAAGGGCAGCAAGAACGTAAATTGATCACTCTATATTAGGATCGTATGACACGTGGGGGTTTTAGGCCATGCCCATCCAATAAACGACCCATGATTGCTTGGCCCACTAGGTGAGAATTCTGTCATCAAAATTCTGTTTTACAGTCTCTATTTTGAAAAAAAAAAAAAAAAACCTTATACAATTGACTAAACATTTAAAACTCTTAATATTTCCAAAGATAGGCAGAAAAGAATGATATTGTTGGGCAAACCGACTAAACATTTAAAACTCTTAATATTTCCAAAGATAGGCAGAAAAGAATGATATTGTTGGGCAAACCGACTAAACATTTAAAACTCTTAATATTTCCAAAGATAGGCAGAAAAGAATGATATTGTTGGGCAAACCGAGTTAAACATGTTTACTCAATATAAAAACTTTTGGGGCCAATTTAGAAAATAGATATTGGAAAATTGAGTAGAAGGTGTTAAAAAGTAAAGTAGAGACGGACTAATTTAGATTCGGATTACTTAAAAAAGAAATATTTGAGAGAGAGAGATAAAGAACACCATTCAACTATCAATATTCATTATTGTTCCTAAATATTAAAATTTTAATTAAAATATTCTATTTTAACATATATATATATATACATATATATATATATATATATATATATATATATATATATATATATATATATATATATATATATATATATATCCATTTTCTTCATTTTAATGTTTGTTTTAGTCCCAATTGTATTAAACTTGAACTTTTCATTCTTTGATATTCTGGCAATTTTTCTTTTTACCATATTTTTAACAGTCGAGATCATAAGAGACATTGATCGCCGAACAACTAAAACGAATGGCTCGGCGCTCTAAATTTACATATCAAAAATTCAAACAGGCATAATCATGGAGTAATTGTACTGATCGGGCCGTATCTATATCCAATGTTTTCCTTTTGGCATCTGTTCTGTGTAGAAGAAGAGTAGCCAATGTCAAACATTTCCACTTAAAATAAGGTTTTATTTTTATTTTTATAAATGACTAAACCATGGTATTATAAAAATATGAAAGCATTTTAAAGTAACAATAAGAACATTTAGGTAATTAGGTAAAACGATATGTTGTTGCACAAGCATAATCTTGCTTTTCAAAACTAGAAAACTTTGATACAGTATAGAAGTTGATATACAAGTACTAAGAAATTGTATACATGGAATATGATGAAATCAAACAAAACCATTCAACTTGTGGCCCCCAATTTATATGGCTCTCAACTAAAAATAACATTGATTTGTTTTCCCAGCCAGCTAATTGGTTGGATATTTAACAAATGTGAAAATACAAATGTCAATGGTTCAAATTTGACAAACAAATGCTTATTAATCAGATATTAAGCTGTTTAAATCAATTTCCGTTATCTAAGGTGTGTCCCATGACTTGGATGATTTAACTGAGCTAATGCATGCATGCCACATGAAGTAGCCGAATATCAACCATCTAACAATGTCAGAGTATCAAATAACTCCCCTTTTTAAAGGTTACCTTTCCATTTTTTATTGAGAGACCATCCGTTAGAATGAGTCGAGAATGGAATGTAGGTACTGCTAGCTAAATGACCTTGGCTCCTAACTATTCCATCATTATTAGGACCATCCCGCCACCAGTGCACTTGAAGTAAAATCCACGCCGTCCACTGTCTAGCACGTTGAGGGCAATGGGCCACTTTCACAAAATCTAAACTGTTGATAAAAGGGCCCACACAATACTATTTCGACATTAAACATCTAATGGTTGCATACTTTAAAAGCATTCACACATTGGAATAGGAAATAGTTTTGCCCAATTTATTCAACGGTTCCAGAAATGAATGGGGGAGGGGCCAAAGATCAGACTCTGTGGATATTTAACCCTTTAATCAACAGCGCGTACAAGTGCAAACTAAAAGCTGTAAAGTAGGAATGGATGAGATTTGATGAGAAACAGTCATTTATTAGTTGATTGGGATGGTCTGATGGTTTGGATCATCATACACATAGCATTGTATGGTACAAGATAGTTTGGGTGCGTTCCCATATCAATATCAGCAGGCCTTTACATGGGCAGTGTTTGATCGACCCATATTATCAATATTGCACCTCACTGATACGAAACTCCACCAAGGTAGCTGGGATTTTTTGGTTTCAACACGATAAATCACATTATATTGACGGTATATATATAGAATGCGATATAAGGCAACATATAAAGATGCATCGATGATAATATTGTCTATGCTCGATGCATTGATCCTGACGATGTATTGTGAGGTGACTCGAAATATTCGGAAAAAAAAAAACTTACAAATCCATTTTTGTGTCAAATCTTCTACTTGTAATTCATTATTTTTGTAAATTCAACTAACTGTCTTATTATTTGGAGAAGAATATTTTTCTTTTGGAAATCAAGATAAGATTGCTGATGGGCTAACTTTCAAATGGTGAGTTTTTATTTTGATTCTTTTTTTTTTTTTTTTTTTTTTCTTTTGTAAATCACTCGGAATTTATAGAACTAAGATAAAAATCCATGATGTTGCATGTTTTGCATAAACCAATTATGTTTTGCATGATATTCTGGCCCCACCGTGATGTGTGTCGACCATCTACCCCATCAGTCAGATGTACCATTCCATCGTGGGTCTAGGTCTCAAAAATCAAGTCAATCTGTGACTTGTGTGGGCCACACCACATACAGAAGTTGAGAGGGGCCGTGCACCATTAAAACATTCATAATCATTTTTTTGGGCCCACCGAGATGTGATTTGCAAATCCAGCCCATCATTATGTGTGTCCCACTTGGATGAGGGTTTAGACCAAGTTTTAGCAGCATTCAAAACCCAAGTGGGCCCCGCCAAGTGCTTTTATATGTTTTCGGCATGTCTTCACATGATTTTAGATGGTATGGCCCACCTGAGTTCCGAATACGGCTGATTTTTGGAATATCCCATAATTTAAAAGGGACCCATCAAATGCACGGTGTTGATGGTCGACAGGCATCACGGTGGGGCCCACACAGCTCGACCTCATGGGAGCTTATCGTGAGGTCGAGGGCATAGTACCTTTTCAATATATTGGTCATCACCTGATGCTATTACATTTTTCAAACCGAGTGGCATTATCTTAAAGTGTCTCCCCTTTTAAAAGAAAAACAACTAACAATAAATTCTCTGAATTTTTGAAAAGATTTTTTATTTTTTTTTTTGTCAAAAAATCTAATTTGATGGGTTGTTATTTAGCTTCAATTCACAGGTATTTAGGAGTGTTTGTTGATATTAACATTAATTACACTCTAATAAAGTTACACTCTGATATTAATATCCTATATCTCGCTTTAGATCCGTATTAGTTGCAAATGGTGATAATTACGTGATACCAACGGATGAGCATACTAATCTACTTTAAAGAAGATAAGCACCGATGTTACGTTAGAGAATATATTTATTGGTATCATTCTACTATGACTTGGGCACAATATTGTCGGTCTATGGATAAGTAATACTATGGCTAGCCCCATTGAGATGCACATGATGACTTTAAACCACTTAACAACCATATAAAGGTTCAAGGCAAAGCCACAAACATCACAAATCATTTCTACGTCTTCTTTTGCTTTAACTATATGAATTGATTTTGAATATAATTGCATCACTTCAATTAGATAACGCATAATTAAGAACCTTATAAAAGGGAAACAAATTATATGTACTTTTTTTTGTGATCTTTTGATTTTTTAAGTATGTATTGATGCCTTTTTTAATATCCCCTGAAATTTTATTGAAAATTTTAATTAATTTCCCAATGTTTTCAAAAAACAGCGAAACAATAAGCCTTACATATGACATTTCCCATGTGATAACCAATATATTTCTGTATTCTAAGGGTGTGACACATTCATCAATGCCGATATGGACAATATTGTCCATGGTTATCTAACTAGCTTGGTGTTCTGGGTGGGGGCAGAAGACGGAAGTGTTTTTATCTTAACCAAGATTTGGATGCAAGCAATCAATACGCATGGAGAACCAAAAACAACTCCCAAACAAACCCAAAATGTGATGACAGAAGCTTGCTTTGCATGAACCTCGCAAAGGTTATTAGAATTTGAATTGTTCAAGTTAAGTGAACTTAAAGACTTTTGGAATAGATTCTGAGCTAATTTGACTTTCAAGCAATTTTCTTGCTTTGCAACTTAACTTTTTTAAGTTCCCACTGCATAAATTCGGGCAACTAACAACCGCCAAGGAGGGAGTAGGTCAAAGTCCCAACTCCAAACTATTTCATTCACTTGATATTAAGGCCCATTTGGACACAACCTCCACAAATTCCCCTTTCCCACTATAGCAACATTTTCAGTCGACTGGTTGAAAACCAATCATCTTTTTAGCGATATTTCATTGAGTGCTGGATAAAGCAAAGGCTGCGAAAGTGCATCCAAATGCACAGCTAGAAAAGGGTTTTGTCTGAAAACAGTGGTTAGGTGTGAAAACCCACTTTTGAGGGTGTCCAAATGGGCCATAAGGTTCTTTAAACTTCGATTTGGACAATACCAAACACACTCACAGGCCTACAAACTATAAATTTCCAATATACGAAGTAACACACAAACACCCTATAAATTGGAAATTATCATCAATGCTTAACAGTAGAATCTTCACTTTCTTGTTTTTGTTTTTGTTTTTTTTTTAAAGAACAATGAAATACATGTAAACAGTTGCATTCAAGAGTAGAGGGTTTGTTAGGATGTTTCCATTCTCGCAGCGGATGGGTTGCACCCTTGATCAAAACGTTAGTGAGATAACAAAAGAGACAAGATTTGGAAGGGAAAATAATTAGAAAGACAGAATCAAGGCGGATGAATTCTGCTGAAAGTACCAAACAAATCCAGATTTGGCAGTATATCTAAACGGCCTGGCATGCAGAACATAAGATGGTGTGTTTGGTTGCACCAAATTTCATGAAATATCATGGAAAGATGCACCAGATTAGACTGCTTAATCATTAAATTTCATGATATCAAATTTGGTGCAGCCAAACGGACCTGAAACAAAATTAAATGTATTGGACATTAGTTTTCTCAACTACATTTACATTTTGATAGATAAAACAGCTACAAGCCTACAAGGCTACGATCCTGTTATACTACATATATAGCATGCATACATGTTATAATATGCACAACAGTACATTAATTCATCTAAATACATCAAGCAGCTAGGCAAAAAAGCATGAAAATGATACCCATGATGAAAATAACTATAGCCTATAGAGAAACCAACACAAAATACTACCAATATATAGAATGTCTCCCACCCAACTAGTTGTAGGACGCGGGTTAGATACTGACAGGTTGAGTAGGGAGACTAGCTACTGAAGTGACGTCACCAAGTTCTGTGGACCCCACTTTGATGTATGTGTTGTATCCACAACGTCCATTCATTTGGAGATATTATTTTACGGCATGAACCAGAGAACGAGGCAGATCCAAAGCTTTAGTGGACCCCGCCACAGAAAATAGCGGGAAGATTGATGCCCACCGTTGAAACCTTCCTAAGGCCCA
Organism: Magnolia changhungtana; assembly: GCA_030180095.1. Lineage (NCBI taxonomy): Eukaryota > Viridiplantae > Streptophyta > Magnoliopsida > Magnoliales > Magnoliaceae > Magnolia > Magnolia changhungtana. The sequence goes on from JASAUF010000662.1 coordinate 12,391,502, forward strand.
CCATGATGTTTTTTCGAAATCCAACCTGTTCAAAAGTTAACAAAGACATTAAAGAAGGGAGAACACAAACATCAGCTTGATCGAAAACTTTTGTGGCCTTTACAAGTTTTTAATGGTGGTGTCACTCTTCCCACTGTTTTCTGTGGTGGGGTCCACTGGAGCTTTGGATGTGACTCATTCTTTGGATATTATCCTCAAATGATCTCTCCAAGTGGATGGACGGCGTGGATACAAAACATACAACATGGTGGAGCCCACAGAACTTGGTGACGTCACTTCAGTAGCAGTCTCGCTACTCAACCTGTCAGTAGCCAATCCGCGCGCGCCCCTGGTTGTAGATGAGAAAATCATGCAACTAGTTGGGTGTGGGGCCACCATCATGCATGCATGACCTCCAACCCATCGGCCCCATCTTGAAAATGGGATGCCCCCAAGAATCAGGTTGATCAAATAATCAGGTGGGGCCCATGTGAATTTTTGGGTGGTTATCCCTGAGACGTAGCGGATACATACGATAGGCAGGTTGTTTGAGCTTGATACCGTCAAGAATTTCTAAATAATGCATGGGAACATATTCATCTTCCAAGCATTTTTCCTTTCCAATATTTTCTATTGGAGATCCCCTCATTCCTTTTATCAAGCATAATGATGCGAATGGCCCTATTTTTTGTTATGTGGGCCACCTGATTGGATCAACCTGACTTTTGTGGCTTCCCATTTTCATAGTGAGGCATGTTTGCAGGATGTGTTGGATGCAATACAAATACCACGGTTGGCCCCAAAACCAACTAGTTGCATGATTTTGTCATCTACAACTAGTTGTGTGATGTGTGTGAGACATTCTCATTAATATTTACCAGATGTCTTTTCTCCGGCTGCAATTATGTAAGGTTCGGCATCGAGAAGCATCTTCACCACCTCTCTCATGGAAGGGCGCAGAGATGGCAGCTTAGTAGTGCATAGAACAGCAACCTTCAAGACCTTGATCATGTCTTCCTTGGCGGGCCCCGACAACCTGCGGTCAAGAACTTCAACAACATCTTTACGGCCATCCAGATGAGTCGAAACCCAATAGACCAAGTCCTTTCCTTCTCCATATTCAGGTTCAATCGGACTCCTTCCCGTCACTAGCTCTAACAGGACGACCCCAAAACCATAGACATCGATCTTTTCAGTCACCTTGAGGGAATAGGCAAGTTCTGACAAGAAAATAAAACCACATCACAATGACCATTGGCACTTGCCCAACTTCAAAACAAAAACATAAACTTGTGAGATGTTTGGAGTAATTCACATGAACTGTTGTTGGAATATGCATGCACACGATGCATGTAGTGCAGTCAATAGGCTCGGGCCAAGCAAAATCAATGTTTTGAATAAGCCCAATCCGCAAGCCTGGTCTGAACAGTTCAAAATCCAAGTTGAAGACAAACCCTGGTCCAGCCCATTGACAGCCCTAGAGCATGCTCATGGACAAAGTTCAATAAGCAGAAAACCCCACGAGATTTGGAGTGCATAAACCATATCATCGACGATAGCAGAATGCAGATCAGTGGTATTGAGTAGCAAACCTGCATTCATGAGATACAAATCCCTGTGGCTTTGGTAATAATGCTTAGAAAGGAGAAAATCTAGACACTAAAAACAAGTGTCTGAAAATCAGACTGCTAATCATAGACTGTAGATCAAGATACCATTTATTAGTGGCCTCGGTCACAGGACAATATCATTTTGCATAATCACCAAACCATTTATTCTCCCCATGATTCCATTGCTCAAGCAGAGGTTTGAGCAATTATCTGTAGAACTTTCATCAGTTGAAAGCAAAAACAGACATGCTACAGGATGAGATGAACAAGTTAAAAGTAAGTAGTGTTATTTCTGATTCAGTTATTCAAAGTTTACCTATTTATAAATAGAATTAGAACATGTGAGCCACTAAACCAAGCAACCAAAAATCAGCATACCAAATCAAGCAGCTCAAAATCAGAAGCAATGCAAATCAAATGCTGCAGATCAGACAATGGATGGACCCGAAAGGACTAAATCAATTGCTCAGACAGAATTAGCAATAACAAGTATACACTAGAACATTTTTTACATTCTTATTAGAAGAAAACTGTTGGTGTATGATTTCCTAAATATTTCTAGAAATTCCAAAGACATAATTCCAGAGTACAAAGCAGTTTGAAACTCACCAGGAGCAATGTAACCATGAGTGCCGGCAAAACAGCTAGACTCCAACCCCCCTGATGCAATCTTTGCAATCCCGAAATCTGCAATCTTCGCTTCATAGTCCTCATCGAGTAAAATGTTGGTAGACTTTATATCTCTGTGAATAATGGCAGGTGAACAATCATGGTGAAGATATGCGATCCCCTTAGCAGCTCCCACGGCAATGGCATACCGTCGTGCCCAGTCCAATTCCAGCCGCCCACCATCAATTTCCCGACGAAGGGCTTCAGACAAATTCCCATTTTCCATGTACTCTAAAACCAGAAAATTCAAATCCCCCCTAGTCAAGCACGCATAAAGCTTCACTATATTCCGATGCCTGATCTTCCCCAAAATGTCCATTTCTGCAGTCAAAACTTTCACTTCATTTCCTTTCTGCACCTGCTTCACAGCAACTATTCCCCTGCTCTTCTTCAGATCCAACCGGTAGACTTTCCCTGTACTTCCACTTCCAATAAGTTTCTCCTCCTCCAAATTACATATTTCTTCTGCATCGAATTCCCTGTGATGGAAAGATTCAAGTTTCCAATTTACGCCTTTTCTGAGGCTTGCTTCTGGATCATCTTCTTCATAATAGTCATTGATCTTGAAACTCCTGTAACTCAAAAGCGCCAGACCTGCTAAGATGATAATTGCAGCTGATGATATGATGCAGATCAAAACCAGTTCTTTTTCAACAGTTCCTTTGTGGGCATTTCCAGGACTGCAAATACCCATTGCAGAATTTCTCTGGTTTCCAATTTTTTGGTTAATACAGAGGCCAGGGTTGCCAGAAAATGCCCGGTCTCCTCCCATCATCAGAAGCTCAGAAGGAACGCTTCCTGATAAACGATTTTCAGAGAAATCAATGGAACTTAGCTTCAATGTCTGTAAATTCTCAGGAATCAAACCCGAGAACATGTTCCGCGATAGATTCAGACAGTTCAAAGAGCTCAATAGGGACAGTGTTTTGGGAATGCTGCCAGTAAGAGAATTTTCCGCAAGATCCAACTCAACCAATCTCGTACATTCACTGAGTTCTGATGGTATCAATCCAGTCAGTGAGTTTTCTTCCAGATGCAAAGAAGATAACTGCTTCAAGTTTCCAATTTGAGAAGGAATTTTACCATAAAAAGAATTGTTAGAAGCAGAAAGTTTCTGTAACTGAGCGAGATTTCCGAGTTCCAAAGGGAGCTCACCTGAAAACTTGTTGTTCTGTAAAAGCAGCTGAGTCAAGACAACTGAATTACCTATGTCTGGAGATATTCCTCCAACAAAACCATTATCTGAGAAATCTATCATATCTGCATTAGGTAGTCCCCAAATCCCATCTGAAATCTGCCCAAATAAGCGATTCTGGTTGATCCTTAACCTCTCCAAAGACTTGCATTCCGCATAAGTGTCCGGAAATTCACCCGAGAAGCTGTTACCCAAAGCTAGCAACTTCCGTAACTTCTTGTTTTGGCATAAGAATCTTGGAAACTCACCAGAAAACTTGTTCTCCGATATGTCAATACTGTCAAGCGGTGAGAACCGACCAAAATTCGCCGGGAATTCCCCTGAAAAACTGTTCCTGTAAATCGAAAAGCCTTCAAGATGCTGCAAATCCCCAAACCCTTTTGGGATTTCTCCTGAAAAGTAGTTTTCATATACTTGAAAAACCGCCAATTGTGTCAGGTTACCGATACCAGCAGGCAATTTCCCTGAAATCTGATTTTTCGAAATGTCAAGTTCGTGTAAAAGTGTAAGGTTTGCAAACTCTGGTGTGATTTCTCCGGTGAAATTGTTCTGAAAGAGCTCAATCTTACTGAGCTTCAATAAATTTGAAATTGCTCTTGGGAAATTCCCAGTGAGCTTATTGCAGGAGAAATCTAACGTTTCGAGCAACTTCAATTCAAATATTGAGTTTGGGATCTCCCCTCGAAAATTACAGCTGGCCAAATAAATCAATGTCAGGTTCTTCAAATTTCCAAGGCTTTCTGGAATCTCTCCCTCTTCAAAGTCATTCCAAGCAAGGCCTAGCGAAGTCAAGGCAGATAATTTCGAAATCCAGGTCGGGAACTTGCCAGAGAAGGCATTTTTCGATAAGTCAAGTTCTTGTAAGTTTGTCAATACCGAAAGATCCGGCAAATGGCCTGTAAGATTGTTTTCAGAGAGATCTAAAACTCGCAGATTACTGCAATTAACCAACGGGAGAGGAAAACTGCCGGAAATGGAATTCGACAAGAGGACAAGGGACTGTAGGCTCCGGAGGTCAGAGAGGGAAGGGGATATCTCGCCTGAAAGGGATTGGTTCACAAGGGAGATTCCGGTGACTTCACCAGAAACCGGATCGCAAGAGATGCCTGAGAAACTGCAGGGGGATTCTGAGGCTTTCCAGTTTTGCATGGAATTCAAAGGATCCTTTAACTGATTTTTGAAATGGAGTAGCGCTTGGGTTTCGACCGTTAACGCATCTGAGGGCGGGAAAAGGCGGAATGAGAAGAGAGTGGCTAGGAAAAGGAGGGAAAGACGGATTTTCGCAATTGAGAGAGGAAACGAGGGTAAAAATGTCATTTCACAAGCACGGAATCTTTTCCAAAGCAACGCCATAAGAGGACTGTCCCCTGAAAAAGACACACGAAACCAATAAGTGCCTCTTTTTATCGCGGGCTACAGATGAGAATAAAAGTACAAGCATCTAAAATCGGAAATACCCTCATGGTTTCCGATAACCACGATAATACCAGGAAAAGTTCGTGGCCGCTCATTGGGCCCCACACGCTGAGTAGAATGACGATCGGAACCGTCCATGTGGTGGAATTTATGGTATACGGGCCACCGATAGCATACAAAACCACCGAAAAACTTCATTAGCCGTACCTCCACATGGAGGTGAGTTAGTGGGTGTTACCTGACCATGGCGCCTACCTTTATGTTATGTTGTATATCCACACGGTCCATCCGTTTTTTTAGTTTATTTTAGGACGTGGTTCTGAAACTTAAGAAAATTGAAATCTCAGGTAGACCACACCACAAGAAACAGTGGTGATTGAACGGCACCGTAATGATAAATTCAAACAAACCTAGATGAAGGGAAAATACAAAGATCAGTTTGATCCAAAACTTTTGTGGCCTACCTGAGAATGGATCTGCTTAAAGGTTTGGGATCAAGTTCTAAACTGAGCTGGAAAAACCGATGGACGGCATGGATATACAACAGATTCATAAAGGTGGGCCCCACATGGTCAAGGTAACACCACTGACGAGTTTTCCGGGTAACACCTAATCCGCTACCCTTTCCACATAAAAGCGACTTACAGCTGAGAGCTACTTTAACGTTAAAGACAGAACTTAAAAAGTTAAACATTTAAATATCACCACTGAAGTATGGTGACGGTACAATAGTCCATCTATGGTTGTAAGGAGAGTATAGACAGTATGGACGGTTCAAATCATTGGACCATCCCAAAACGTGGCCTGGTTGTTGGGGCAACACACACTGAATTCTAAGTCGCGACGGACACAAAACGAGCTCTGCCAAATGGACGCGGATAAGGTGGTGTTCCCAACGCCACCCGCAGCGGTGGTGTTGTTTTGTGTTGAGCGCCGTGGGGACATACGATGATTGTGTTTTATATACACGCCGTACATTTTTACGGATCATTTTAATGATTAATTACAAAAATGAGAAGGATATAAATCTCAGGTGGACCACGCCACAGGAAAATAATATTGATTGGATATCACATTAAAATCCTCCTAAGGCCCATTGTACTGTTTATTTGATATCCAATCTGTTGATTAGGTCATACAGCCCAGATGAAGGGAAAAAACAAATATCAGCTTGATCCAAAACTTTATAGGCCTCTAAAAGTTTTTTAATGATCAACGCTCATTCAACACTGTTTCCTGTAATGTGGTCCACTGAGATTGTGATATACCTCGTTTTTGGTCTTTTAGCATAAAATGATCTGGAAAAACATATGGACGGCATGGATGAAACATATACATCATGATGGCCGACAGAGCACCGACCACCAGCCATTGGACGGTGGCAGGGGAGTAGCCAATCCGTTTCCCTCATTTTAGTCATGAATCTTAAACGAAGCAGATCGGAAGCTCCACAGAAAACAGTGGTGACTGAACGCCCACCATTAAAAACTTCTCGGGAGCCACAGAAGTTCTTGATCAGGCTGATATTTACGTTTTCCCTTCATCCAGATGTTAGTGACCTTATCAAGAGGTTGGATGAGAAATAAACATTACCGGGGCCCTAGAAAGGTTTCAAAGGTTGGTGTTATAATCACCACTGCTTCCTATGGTGTTATCCACTAGACCTTCGGATCTACTTCATCTCCTGGGACATGCCCTGAACCGAGTTGGAAAAGCGGATGGACGGAGTAGATATAAATCACGTTGGACTACACAGCGCCCAACACACCGCTGGGGTCGTGTAGGCAACACCACCTCATCCGCGTCCTACCAAAAGAGTACAACGAGGCACGTTGGATCAGGACGCGGCTCTGGATCCACCGAGGTCGGTGGATACCTGACCGCGGGGCTGCTATGACGTATGTGCCTTGCATCCACGCCGACTATCCGTTTTGATAGTTCATGTATAACATGATCCAAAAACAAAGCGTATCCAAAGCTCAGGTGGGCCATAAAACAGTGGTAAGTGAATATCTACTATTAAAAACTTCTTGCGAGCCACCGGAATATTTATTTTCCATCCAACCAATTGATAATGTAACAAAGACGTGGATAAAGGGACCACACAAATATCAACTTGATACAATAATTTTGTGCCCATGATAAGTTTTTAATGGTCAATAGCAACTGTTTTCTCTAGTGTGGTCCACTTGAGGTTTGGTTATCCTTTATTTTTTTCGTAACATGCCCTTCAAATGACCTGCCGAAACGGATGGACCGCATGGATTAAGGAAAATACATCACGGTGGGCCCCACAGTCAGGGATCCACCGACCTCGGCAAAAGCCGCCTCCGTTGGATCGCTGACAGCCTGGACTACGGAAAATGCGTAGGTTATTGCGTGCTGGTGTTTCGGAAACCAACACACACCGACACAAGGTCACAGGTGCCAACCTAGCACGTGTGGAACATTCGATCCATCGAACGGGTGAGTCACTACGCGTCAAATGGGCAGTAAGAAACAACGGTTAAGATCGACAATCGAGCGAGGAAATCTGGGAAAAGGGGTAAGATCGCCTCACAGCAGTGGATTTTCAGCCTTCCATGGTATAGCCAGCGGGAAAGTTTTTACTATAGGCACGACTTTTCACCTATTTGACCCGATGCGACCGACCACAAACTTCGATAACAAAATAGACTACCGACTGTACGGAGAACCTATTTCGGACGAAAATAACCCTCCTTTTTCACTGCTTCGTACCTTAACCCGAGGGTATTTTGGTCCGTCCGTACCCTAAAAATCGCCTTCCGTCGACTAAGTTTCCCGTCAGCGAAAAAACTAATTACCCTAAAAGACACACTCTACTTTGCTAATTATTTCGTGGGATTTCACCACCTATGTACTCGAACCCTCCACCGGCCGTTGAAACTCCTAAGAGTCTACCAGACCCAACTACGCAAGAAGTTGATAAGCTGGACCGGGTCCACTTGTGGGTCAGACTACAGAATCTAGACCGTTTATCTATTGGGCCAAATGTCAGGCCTAACCAAGCCACGTGTACGTCTACAGAGCGACACCGATTGCGTATTGAACCAACACGGAGTTACGTGGTGCAATGACTCCGTGGAGCTCATCCTAATTTATGTGCATTATCCACGCCGTCCATCCGTTTCGCCAGCTCATTTTTGTCTATAAACCTAAAATTGAAGCATATCTAAAGATCAAGTGGACCACACAACAGGATACAGTGAGGATCAAAAGCCTACCGTTGAAAACTTCTCAGTGACCACAGAAGTTTTCGATCGAGCTAATGCTCGTGTTTTCACTTCTGTATGACCTTATTATCAGATTGGATGAGATTTCCACGGTGGATCTCATTTCCCGGTTGATTCCTGTAGTGTGGTCCACTTGAACTTTGGATATGCTTCAATTTTGAGCTCATGCCTACAGGTAAAACGGATTGACGGCGTCGATAAAACACATACATCACGGCCAGCCCCCGCAGTCGTTGCACGACGTAGCCCCGTGCCCTTGGGTTCAACACGCAACCCGCGTACTCCACAAACGTGTCTGATAAGGTTCGAAGAAATTAAAAAAAACAAAATCAAAATCACTGGTCACTACGCATCCGAGAAACAGAAAGAAATCGATTTACCCGGATAAATGGTCCGACACAGCAGCTGTATCATAAGTTATGATACAGCCACCTTTTCCCTTCAACATATTATATATGTAGAATATCCAATCTGACCAAAAGATGGGCCACACCGTGAGTATCACTTGGCATGAAAATGAGGACGATTCAATGATCAAGTGGGCCACATGAGGATAATGAGTCCAACCGTTGGCTACCGTTGATTTTGACGCTATGTCCTGATGGATGAATGGTTGGATCTGATCTTCATACCAAGTATAGTCATGGTGCTCTACAAATGTTGGAGGGGAAGAAATAGCTGTATCATGACGCATGGTACAGCCGTTGCATCGGACATCCCTCTTTATTCTGTTCGCGGATTGCGTCCTACCCAGTCCGTCTCCAGCTGGGAACGGGCAGGCTCTTTGAGTGGCCACCGTGATGTATGGGTATTATCCACACCGTCCATCCTTTTTCTTTTTTCCTATCATTTCAGGATATGAGCCCAAAAATGAGGCAGATCCAAGGATCAAGTGGACCAGAACTTCTGTAACCCGCAAATAGTTTTCAACGGTAAGATTTTAATCCCCATTGTGTAGTCCACATATGTCTTAGATCTACCTCGATTTTGGGTTTATATCCTAAAATAATACGAAAAAAATGGATGGACGGTGTGGATAGGACCCATACATCACGGTGGTCACTGAAAGCTCCTGCCCGTTCCCAGCTGGAGACGGGCGGGGGTAGGATGCAATCCGCGTTCCTATATTCTCGACACGAAGACGCTGCCAAGAAATTACTTGCAGTAGGGAAATCGAAGCTTCAGCAGCTTCCGTGTCGAAGAAGCTTCCTGCGGAAAGAGAGGAAACGAGTCGCCCTACTTTCAACAGTAGGTCAAAAAGTAGTTGATCTTTCTCTTCCCTTTCTTTCGTCATTTCCAAAATACAAATTTTGCGATTTTAAAAAATTCCAATTTTCGGTTTTTCGAGTAAGGTTGCGCAACCAAACGCAGCCTAAGAAAAAATCTCCGTAGAAATTTACAAAAGCTCCGAAACCTTGAAGTTGATAAGAAACCGCAATCCCTATACCAATTTCTAGCTTTTTTTTTCTCTTAATTGAGGTAAAATCCGTAAAGAAGTACTGTAAAATTCGAATTTTCATATCAGATAGGGGATTTTTACCAGCGAAGCGTGAAATCTCGGATTTTGATCGGATTTTTCTCTGGAACAGAGAAAGAGCTTGAATCTCTAATAAAACCTTCTTATTTCCGAAATCAGATCTCTACGTCCGACGGATCTGAGAATTCTCAAAGAAAGCGAGCATTTCCTCAGGAACGGAGATCATACGTCTTCTGAAGATCCTGCGGCGGGAATCCCGGTGAACTACTTGAGAACTCAAGTCGCCTTAGCTGCATAGTTCGAATTTCGCGCCAAAATGCTCGAAAATTCAAAGAAAGAGCTGAAATGTAGAAGGAATGAAGAAAACTCTCTCTCTCTCTCTCTCTCTCTCTCGTTGAAAATAGACAGACCGAGTGTAGAAAATAAACAGCCGACCGAGCAGAAAACAGGAACTACACGATACAGGGCCAGCATCTCTGCACACTACACACGTGTTTTTAATTTTAGAAACTGGGCCCAATGGATTGTTGATCCTGACCGTTGATCTCTTATATCCCACCGTGGATGGAAGGGTATTAAATAATGTCTGATGTTAGTTTACTTTCCATTTAAATATGAACCGTTGGGTTATCAGGCTTCTCAACCGTCTATCTGCGAGCCAAAAATCTAAAACATTAAAGATTGTCTTGTTGATATGTAGTCCATCCACGATATGACATGATAGATGAATGGTGTACCTTATTATCAGATGTGAAAGCGGGTGTATGGTAAGCAAAGATGCGGGTGATGTAGCGTATAATTACCTCCCGAGCAAAGGTCCAAGTGCTCCATGATAGACAATCCAGTCCACTTCTTCTAGAAGTATTTTCAGCTTAGTAAGTCCGTCAATGTGTTCACATCTTGCCCTGCTTTCAACCGGACTCCGGATTTCAAAATAATTATCTAAATTATATATATATATATATATATATATATATATATATATATATATATATATATATATATATATAAATGAGACGAATTTAAATTTATTTGATGGGTCATTGAAATATCTTTTAAAAAAGTATGAGATCACATCCATCAGAGCCGTAACGAGGGTGTTGTTATGACTTTTCAACGTTTGGTCTCAATACTTTCATACAATCACAATTAATGTTACAAAAAAATTTTGGCCTACTTTTGGACGGCCAAATTATGTCCAAATGAAATGTTTCTAAATTCATTTAGAAGTTTATCAAATTATCTATCCAACAACTATAAGATCACCCTGGTCGAAAATGTAACGGGAGAGTTATGACCTTTTAAATATCAATCAAAATCTAATACTCTCGCACAAACTTGATTTAACATCATAATGGACTTTGGACCAAATTTTGGATATTCAAATAGTGTCCAAATGAGATGATTTTAAAAATCATTTGAAATTTTATCAAATTATCTTTCCAACGAGTATAAGATCACCCCAATCGAAACTATAATGAGAGAGTTATAACCTTCCAGAATTGAGTCAAAATTCAATACCCTCGCACAATCGCACAAGCTCGATCTAACTTTATGAAGTACTTTGGGTCTACTTTTAAACGGTCAAATAGTGTCCAAATGAGATGATCCGAAGTCCATTTAAAATTTCATCAAATTATCTTTCCAATGAGATTCACCCCAATCGAAGATATAACAAGGGAGTTATGACCATTTTCGTGCGATCGCTTGATGTTGGAAATGAGAGCGAGCTCGCGTGATCGTCGAGAGTACAATCTCGGATTGCACGATTCGAAAGTGTACTCTCACGTGATCAGGTGATCTCTCTCTCATTTCCAACATCAAGCGATTGCGTGAAAATGGTCATAACCCTCTCATTAAAGTTACAATTGGGGTGATCTTATGCTTGTTGGAAAGGTAATTCGATGAAATTTCAAATGAATTTGAAATCACCTCATTTGGACACCATTTGACTATCCAAAAGTGACCCCAAATTTAATTATAAAGTTAGAGTGAGCTTAAGAGATCGCGCGAGAATATTGGATTTTGACCCAACTTTGAAGGTCATAACTTCCTCATTATAGTTTCGATCGAGATAATCTTGTACTCATTAGAAAAATAATTTGATAAACTTTCAAATGGTTTTGGAATAATCTTTTTTAAAGATCATTTAAGTATCAAAAAATGGGCCCAAAGTCCATAACTTTTTTAATTTTCTATTTACTTTTTTTATAAGATATCAATACACTTTTTTTTTTATTTTTCTATGAACTTTTATCAATTTCTTGTTCATCTTAGAAAATGGAATGGATTAGATGCGGCCCCGACCTCACCCAAGACGGTCCGACCCTTACTGTGGGACCCAATTTGATGCATGGATTCCATATGCACTTTATCCATCCGTTTTTTTAATATCATTTTAGGGTATGAGCCTAAAGAAAGAAGCATATCCAAGTCTCAAGTCGACCATGTGTAATGCCCCAATTTTTGAAACCCGAGTGTACTACTCGTCTCTTAAAAACCCAGGTGTTAATCGGTGAGCAAAAGGATAATCAAACACAATCAAAGTGCGATTAATGGAACTAAGCGTAGTATAGATAAAATCCAAACAATATTAATATCATGGGCCACTTAGCTGGGGCTCATGTACAAAACCTTAATTCCCAAAATGAACCGAAATATTAATAAGCAAGTAGACTACTGATTTAATCCAAAATAAGTAGTTGCCTCCTGGTACGGCTCCTCGTTGTAAGGCTTCTCCTCATTTTCAACCACCTCTGGATCTCCCACAAGTCCCTGTCCCTATGTCCTCGTATGGTTGAATATTGATGAATGAGTGGCTAACTCAGTGTGATCTCTCCCTAAGATTACACACCGCCGCCCTAAGCAAGGAATAACATAAAGGCATACAAATAATCCAAAACATAGTAGATACAGTCTTATTAAGTGCATGGATGAGTGAATGCAATCGCTGTCTCGGGTAAAACATCCAGACGGACATAGGGATAGTCACCCATGCAATCATCGACCCATGTAAAACATCCAGACGGTCTGTGCCTCGGGTAAAACATCCAGACAGGTAAATATGTACGATAACAACAAATGATGGTTGGTGCTTCGGGTAAAACATCCAGACAGACGAATCTGTATGTTACGTATGTCAACAATACATGCTAGTCTGTGTCATACATGCATGATTATCCATCCCGTTATTAGTCCAATTGCAACCAGCCAATTTTCATAAGCTCACTGTCACTACGGGGAGCACATGGCCCAGCGTAGGCCGACGGCTCGGGCATAGTATCCCATTCCACCATCCCCGGCCCATGAGATTACCGTCTTAGGGTCTGTGTAGCACTTACTAACATGTGGTCAATCAATTCAACATAAAGGGGATACCACCAATGTCGACTAGGGGTGAAATGTTGAAATTATCCAAAAGTAGCGATTTAAACATGTCAGCATGAATGATTCAAAACTGAGTAAACGTATTTGGAAGGGTTATGTCCATCCCAAGTCAGTTAGGTGAAACCACATATGGATGGTAAATCTCATGGTCAAGCACCACAACCAAAACCTCCATGTCAGGGGCCTACTTATATCACAACCAATCCAGTTATACCCCAAGCACGGACTCTCCTTTGCTAGGACTTTCCATGGAGAGATTTTAGCAATATGTGTGTCATAGCAACATATATTATGATATAAAGGGGAATAAGGAATGACACTTGTATTCCTATCAATATACAACAAGTGAATTTACATGACATAAATGACTAGATTATTCACTTAGGCAGTTCAGAGAAATCAAGAATCTAAACAATAGTAAGCATGAGAATTATCATGTTAGACAGATAAATTAAGTGAATACAGTTTATCATTAGTCTAGCTAGCCATTTATACTAATAAAGTTGTTATTTCTGGTCTAGTTAAGGGTGGAAAGCTTAAGGGGAAAGAAATCATCACCAGTGGAATCGTAAAGTGCTTTTAGATGCAAGTTTTTGTGAGAACGTAGTGAGTTTACACTGCTTCCGTATCTCCCTGTACAATTTTATTCATGATAGATAGTGATCCACAAGGTTAAATACTTAAGGATAAGTGGAGGGTAGGAAAACCCTAAACCAAGGTTGTCTTGGGCCGTACTCAAAGGCAATTAAGCTCACCAAGAATAAGCCCTTGTTTTAATTAAACTGGGTCTAATCAAGGCTCATTTGATCACTAAATCAGCCTCACTTTTCTCCTTAGATCCTTAGGACGAGTTCGTCACATAGTATATATATGTACCACATAGTATATTTATGCATACATTATATATACTATGTATGTATTCCATGGCACATAATGTTTACACCATATGCATTATATTTGTATCATATGGTATGTACGTATACACCACATACATAATATCTGCATCATGTGGTATATATGTATACACTGTATACATTACATATGCATCACACCAAATGTCTCAAACATGGCTCACTAATCTGATGGACAGTGCCGCCCATGGGACCCGCTGACATTGTATGCGGTATAGCCCACATGGCCTTGAACATAGTGTAGCCTACAGTTTGTGTATGGTGGGGCCTGTATGAGTTTAGACGTGGCCTAGCCCACTTGGCTGGCTGTGGTGCTGTCTACTGAGATGGATCTCATGTGCGTCTCACCCCTACTTTCTTGCTGTAGACAACCCACATGGAGCCCACTTGGGATTTGAGTGAGGCCCACCTACAATTTGCAGGGCCTAGGTCAGCAGACAGCCCACTTGCTGCATGCAACGTAAAGGAGGAAAAGAAGATGGTCACCATTGAGGTGCCGTTTGGAACCTCTACCAGTCCCAGTTTCTGGCACCGACCTGACCCATGCATGGACTAGAACCAGGGTCTACTCAAGGCCTAATTCCAAGTCGAGATCGTGGCCCACTGCTGGTGCAGCCATCACGTTACACAGAGTCGACGTGCATCGACTCTATTCATAACAGAGGTTCCGTTCCTTCGTTGTAGGCAACCATCATGGAGTGAAAGGTGGATTTGAACCATTCATCCGGTAGAGGGAGGAAAACCATTCAGAACCATGTTGATCTTTCTTGGCCATGTACATTCACGTGGTTTCTATGGCGATCGAAAGAAGACCGTTTAGCTGCTTTTGAGGCTTGATTATCTAGGTGGGCCACCTCGTCAGATGATTAAAGCTCACCATTCACGGTCGAAATTTCAAAAGGAAGACGGTGGGCGGTGTGGATTTCTATAAAGGTTGTTGTACTGGGCACCACCCATTTTACATGGAGTAGGAAGTTGCCCACCGCTGCATGCATGGTGCGGCCTTCTTGAAGTCTTGGTGAGGCCCAACACTGCAACCCACCAACATTTTGCAAGGCCCAATGCCAGACAGCCCAACATCCTTTCGTAAAGGCAGCACCTCTGCGACATGCAGTTGAACTGTGTCCAGGGCCACCTTTCAACCTTTTTCAAAGCTCAAACAGAGCTTGCATTTTCTCTCCATTTTTGGACCGACGCTCGGCCATTGTTTGGTTGGTTCTTAGCCTGAAACAGGTGCTGCAAATAGGTTAGTTTCCAGCTTGGAACAAAGCTACTGATCGGCTCAGTTTTCGACCGAAAACAGGACCATGGGTTGGCTCTGTTCCAGCTTAAAAACAGGGACCTAGTTCACTCCTTTCTCAGTTCACCTCAAAAGCATTAATTGGCGTGTTTTTCTGATTTGGTTCAAAGCTCTACAGAGAGCTCAAACAGACATCAACTGGGGCCCGAAATGTGGTTTGAAATGGCCATTATTTGGCTCGTCCTGACATTACTATGGTTAGACTGAATCCAACCATTTTTTTAGCATGGTTCCAGTGTCGACAATGCTACCCCTTACCTAGCTAGAATTTACAAGGAAAGGGAAGAAGAAGGATCACCTGAGGTGGTGGATGCTGACCCTAAATACGAACTACAACGAGAGAGAATGACTCCCTGTTTCTCTCTCTCACTTATACTCTCTTCCTTCTTTCTCTTGATGCGAATCTCCTAGGGCTACAGGACCCATCTTATAAAGGGAGTGAGAGAGAGGGAACGGCTGAGATTGTTTCCCCAGTGGACGGCTGAGATTCGTCCTTCCCGAAGAGGAAGGGCGGTCCTCTCTCTCTTCTCACCACAGGCTCTTGGTCGGGCAGTTTTTTGGCCAGGATGGATGGTGGCATTCAATCTCCTTCCTCCGCTTATAAGTGATCAAACAGCTATACCGTTTTGTTCGTGTGGGTCCCATGAAGAGATTGGACGGCTTGGATGGCTCGAAAAGTGGCCGTGGTGGGCCACCTAGAAGCTTGAAGTGAGTCGGTTTAAAACAACAAGAGAAAGGACGGGAAGATATTTGAGAGATGCTTGGTTAAAGCTAGTTTGACCGATCCAATGGTTTTAGTGCACCTCATGCACAAGTACTCTTTGTGCACATGCATTGTGTAAGGGCTTACTGAAATGTTATTACCATAATCCACTCCATCCATTTGCATTGGGGACCTTGCTCAAGAATCCTGGCCCACTTTGGGTCGATGGTGAGCCTAGGGTGGGCCATTACATACCTCTTTGAGCTATTTTTTGGCCCACCTGACATGATCTGTTGATCGGTTAGACCCGATATTTGTTTTCAACGGTTAATATTAAGTACTAGTCACGATGAAGGCGTGGCTTGTCACTAACTAGTCCTTATGTGTTGGTGACAAGTGTGTTGCAGCCGTATTTAATTAATATAATGGCTCTAATTTAGAGTGCTCGAGTAGTCTCACCTTCTCGATTGTCATGGGGCGTGTTCTGACTCTTGGAGACCCTAATGGATGGCTTTAATGTCGATCGAAATTGTAACGACCTGGAAAATTCCGTACAGAGCAGCCCCTCTCACAGCCATACGAATTTTGGTGGAAACCCTAGAGAGAGAGAGAAAAGAGAGAGAAGGACTTGGAAATCGTTGCCGATCTTCCTCCACTTGCACCGGATTGCTACACGGCCTACACCGCCTTATTCTCGGCGTTCTCCCGGTGTTTTCCGCCTCATTTGAAGGTAAGAAAACCTAACCCTAGGTCTGATTTGTGGTAGAATCGAAGTGGGGTGTATCTGACTAACCGATTCCGCTCTTTAGGCTAGAAATCGGCCGTAGACGGAAGATCCATCACCCTTGCTTGATTTATTCCGTTTCCAAAGGCAAAGGTGAGGACTTTAAGTGTATAAGTTAAGGTTTTCAACGCTTTCAATGTCGAGATAATGGTAGATTCATGATCTGCTTGCAATTGCACATGTACAAAGTGCTTTCAGTTTCTGTTTTGATTAGCGGTGTGAAATATGGAATTTCACATATTCTAGGTATACGTAGAAATACCGTATACGTATTTTTTTTGGATAATTGCTTGACATGTTTATTTAATGTTTAATTATATAACATACGAATAAAATACTAGTTTGAAAGAGATCGCCAAAATATATGTTCCTTTGTAAATGTGCCGTATGTTGAAAATACGTATTGTAGAAATACCGTATACGTATTTCTTTTGGAATAATGTTTGACATATGTATTTAATGTATGATTATACAATACATGATTAAAATACTAGCTTGGCGAAAGGAATCGCCGAAACCTATGTTCCTTTGTAAACACTATGTATGTCGAAATTGGGTATACGTGAAAGTACCCTATACGTATAAAATTTGCTGATGTGTTTGCTATGTTTATTTGCTGTATGCATAGGATGTATATGTATAAAATACTAGCTCGGTAAAGGGACAACCCTAGTACACACTGCCCTAGCATACGTCATGTATGTTGAACCTTTGCATTCCAAGTGTTGGTGAAATCACTTGTGAATGTAAGTGCTTAAGTGTTAGAACCTTAGTTAGGTTTGAGATGGGATTCTCCGCTACCTTAGTGTCACATATGACACTCTCCATGTGGTTGTTCACTCTAACCACTCACCTATGAACTATAAGTATTTGTATCCCTATGTGTATAGTGTCTTATAACATGCTTTATAACATGCTTTACAACATGCTTTACAACATGCCTTATAACATGCTATACTTCATGCTTTATAATACATGCTTTACTCCATGCTTTACTTTATGCTCTACAATCGATTGAGTTTAGGGCTACGCCTATAGTCCACACATTCGGTACCAGACTTACTGTTGTGGCTGAGATTCATATCGCCACGATGGACGTGTCTGGCGAACCCGAGTCGTATTTCGGTTGGCGATAGTGGTTGGCCACACGGAGTGCTTTTGCGCTCCATATCGCTCAACTTGTGGTGCGCTCGAGCTAGTCAGGCTCGTCAAGCAAACCGATATGTGTATATGTATGTTCACCATGTTTGGTCACTCTTGTTTGAACCTAGGGTACCAAACTTACCGTGGCGATCCGTTAACCATGGTACCTCGATCCGCTAAGACGCATGAGCCGGACATGGTGGTATGGGACACCGTGGTCGAAATTTGTCGGCCTCTACGTTGGGGTCATGTGCCTCCCGTAGTGACCATTGCGCAACCAAACTCGTGAGCCGATTATGGTGGTATGGGACACTATATTCGAGTTTGTCGATATTTTACGAGAGAGCCGAGCACGGTGAGACTGTGCTCGTCTTGACGGGCGACGAGTCCTCCGTAGTATCTTCGAGTACTCCAAGTGTACGTGATTGGCGACGAGTCTTTCACGAGAACTAGAGTATGAGTTGAGCCAAATACGGTGAGACCCGTACTTGAGTGACGACGGCTAGTGATTGAGCAGTACGGTGAGATATGTACCGAGCCGACGGCTAGCAATTGAGCCGCATACGGTGAGATCTGTATCCGCGCCGACGGTGTGAGCCCTTTGCGATGCCTTCACTACGCTTCTCAAACCATAACATCGTATGAGATTAACTAGGATTGACGACCCTAGAATGGATCATGTTTGGGAATTATACAAGGGAGGTACCTTAGTTTCCCAATCTTCTTGGTTGAAATGGATTAATAAAAACTTGGTAATCATGATCATCATGCACCGCATGTGCTTTGTAGATGTGGCGCACTAAGGGAGTAGCATTCGCGAACGTAAGATGATGTCGCTTGAGGGTGGTTTGGCAAGGGCATACAGCATCATGTCATATCATTTTTGCACTTAACAAGAGTAATTAGAAATGTTTGATTTGTACTGCGTTATCATTACTGCTTGATTGATTTGATAACATGTTAACCTATGCTTTATTGTTCCACTGAGTTAGCTACTCACTCCCACGTTACGGGACGGTGTTTGCAACACCCACCAGACTCTGTCACAGGTGTAGATGGCGCCTCTGTTCAGGAGCCGGAGCTAGACTATGAGGAGGATCAGGAGGAGTTCTCCTTTATGCAGTACTCTGACGGCTACGCTTAGGCCGGCTGCATCGCGGGATTTACAGGGCCTCTTTGAGGATTGTATTTTGATTTTTTTTGACTTAGAGACATTACATGTATATTGGTACTCAGTTAGTACTCATACTCTGGAGTTCACAAAATTTTGATACTTTACATATTTTGAATATAAAATTTTAGTCTTCCGCTTGCCTTTATACAATTGAACTGGAGTATGAATTACTGTTTTGGTATAATCTCATTCATGTTTGTTGCGCTAACTCAGACAACATTTAACCATCATTGTGTATGTTGCATAAGTGATGCGTTGGAACTCGGGAGTTGAGTTCATACTCGACCCCCGATTTTCAGGGCGTTACAGAAATTTTCATCCTATGTATGTCAAGTTCAAGTTTTCGGTTAACTCAAATAATTTTTTCTAGTTCAGTGTGGGTTTAAAAGGTAACACCTGTGTACTAAAGGTACAGGGTGTTATACCATGCCATAAGAAATAGTGGAGATTAACCATTAACAACTTATAATGAGCTACAAAAGTTTTGGATGAAGCTGATATTTGTGTTTTCCCTTCATCCAGGTTCATGTGACCTTATAAACGAGTTAGATGGCAAATAAACATTACAATGGGCCATAAGAAGTTTTAATGATGGAATGTTCAAATCACCATTAGTTTTTATAGTATGGTCCACATAAGATTTGGATATTCTTCATTTTTAAGCACGTAGCCTAAAATGAAGTGGCAAAATGGATGCATGGCATGGATATAAAATAACTACATCAAAGTGGGCCCTATTTAGTTCACTCCCCTCAAAAAATGGGTTCTCCTTCTTATTTTTCAAAAAATTCTACATAGATGAGTCATTTGCCAACAAATAAATTGAATAAAATAAAACAAATAGCAAACATGAGAGAGTTAAGACCATTTCTATAGATCACTCAATGTTAGAAACAAGTGCAAACACAACTAGATGACATCATAAACTTTAAGCCCACTTTTGAAGAGGAAAATAATATCTAAATGAGATGATTCTAACTCTATCAAAAAAATGTATCAAATTATATTTCCAACGAGCATAAGATCACCCTAATCTAACCTAAAATGGGAGAGTTATGATTTTTTTTTTTGGGATCGCGTATAGCTAAAAATGTGAGTGAATGTGACAACTTTGGGTCCACTTTTGGACATTTAAATGATGTCCAAATGAGATAATTTTAAATTTATTTAAAAGTTTATTGAATTACCTTTCCAACGAGCATAAGATCACTCCAATCGGAGTTATAACGAGTGAGTTATGAAATTTTATAGTTGTGTCAAAATTCAAAACTCACGGGCGATTGCACAAGCACAACTAACATCACCATAGATTTTAGGCATACTTTTGGATATTCAAAAGGTATTCAAATAAGATGATTCTAAATTCATTTGAAAGTTCATCGAATTAGCTTTCCAACGAAAATCAGATAACTCTAATCGGAGCTATAACAAGAGAGTTGTGACCGTTTTCTCATGAGTGTCGATGTTGAAAATAAGAGTCAGTAAAGATTGTCTGATTCTTTAGAATTAAGCGATTGTAAAGATTGAGTTATCTTTTGGATGGTCAACTGACCTCCAACTGAGATGAATTCAAATTAGTTTGAAATATCGTTGAATTACCTTTCCAACCAACACAAGATCACTCCGATCGGAGTTGTAACAAGGGAGTTATGATATTTCAAATTTGGGTCAAAACCCAGAACTCTCATGTGATTGCACCAGCGCGACTAACATCACCATGGACTTTAAGGCCACTTTTGGACATTCAAATGGTATCTAAATTAAATTATTCCAAATTTATTTGAAACTTCATTGAATTACCTTTGTTTATTAAGTGAGTTATCCTTTGTTTGGACCGAGGTCCAAAAATCAAGCTAATTTAACACTCGAGTGTGATGCACTATGGAAAACCATTAAGATAGAATGTCCCACCATTACAATCTTCCAAATTGTGTGTGGGTCCATCATGGTGTGCATATGTCATCCAATTGACTCATTTAATGCATCATAAATGGATTCCCCTCAAATCAAGACATTTCAAGACTCATGTGGCCACACCACCTAAATTTAAAGGTTTTAGGATCCGTATTTGTGGCCCGTGTATTTCTTGGATTTGATTTTAGGACCCATGGTGAAAATTTGACTGTGGACCTAATGGACATGATGTATCTAATTCATGTTTGCCCCACATTGCACTTAGTCAATGTTGAGGGTCAAATATTGCATATTAAACCCCATTTATTACTTGGCTTCATGCACATGATAATGCTTAATGTTTTATTTTTATCATGGTTGTGTTGCAATATGAATTCAAGAAACTTGGATTGAAAAAGATGTTAAAAGCATGGGTTTAACACTCAAGAATCATAAAAGCCAGTGGACGGATCGACCATTGCTAGTTTGGGGCCTCCTGATCTTTGGATAGGCCTCAACTTTCGAAGAAACCCCTTAAATTAGATGGGAAACCGAATGGACGGAGTAGATTTTCTCAAAATAGCAAGGTGAGCCCCACTTCACATAGCTGTGTGTACACCACCATGGTGCTACCGCAATGCACCGAACCAGAGAAGTCGGTCAGCATGCGCTAACCCGACTCCTGCTCGGATTCAAATCTTCAGCTTGCGAAACGGACGAGTAGAGGCTTGCGGTCCTTCTCTGTGGGCCACCATCATCATCCAATTCGATGATCCAAGCCATTCATTGCATACAGGAGGTCAAACCGACCGTATCCTAATATGCTGCTCGATTTCCTCAAACATTACATGTACATGGAGATTTAAACACAAGACGGATGACACCAAGAGAAATTTATTGGGCCACACCGAATCCGAACGGAACCATGCCATCTCCAACCGGAATTTCGAGGTGAAACTAATGGACGGGTGGATTTCTCAAACATTGGAGTATGTGGACCCCACTAATACCACCAAAACATATCGTCCGCAACAAATTCACAGGCAACAGGAAACCCGGACAGAACCGATCACCGCTGCACGTTGGATGGTCCAATCTGGAATTAAGAACCCGATCTAGACTGTCCAAACTCTTGCAATGATGGTCCTGACTCTATCCAAGAAGTCAGATTTGAAAGATCTGGATAGTCAGCCAAGTAAATTTGGATCATGCGTAAGTCGGCCTCCATGTTTTCGCAGCACAAGAGCAGAACGTGCAGAAATCAACTCTGCGAGAAAGCTCGCTGGAACGTGCTGGAAAAGACACAACCATCGACTGTGGAGGAGAACATAAGCAAGGGAGAGAGAGAAAGCAACAATCAGGCAGACAGAAATAAGAGTGGAGAGGCTTTTATTAAGTGTTTTCTTCCTTAGTTATTTTTTTTTATGTTTTCTTAAGAGATTCTAGTTCAATCATGTCTATGTTTAGCTAAACCTCTTACCTAGGGCTAAGAGGTGAAGCTTGTAGTGTGATGAGATATTTTCTATTGCTTCGATTCATGTTTAAGTTGAACTCTCTTTTATCCTAGTTTAATTATAACAATACTTTCAGTTTTTAATGATTGGTTGTGAATTAAATTACAATGAATTTGCGATAGCTTTTATGTTCTTTTCATTATTGAGATTGTGAATTTAGGCAATCCTGCTATTCAACATCATCCCCTAGGCATGGTTGGATGATGGAATCCTCCCTAAGTCTCACAAGTCTCTCAGATTGGTTGTGAATTGGTAAATTTTATTCTTTGCTTTGTCTCATGGGCATGGTTTTGTAATAGAATCACTTCTACTTATAATACCTTTCATCTATTGAGAACTAGATCAAAGGAAGTTCAGATTTGATTTTTAATGAGATATCTTCCAATTAAATGAAGATGGGACTCTAATTCCAGTTGTGTTCGTGAATCAAGCATAGATCTCCCTGATCTCTACAAGTTGATCATTGGAAACCCCAGTTTCTCACTTTTGAATTTCACAAGTTTTTCACAATTATTCTCTCACAAATTCTAGATTAGATTTTCATCTTCTTCTAGTTCTAGTTGCTCTTAGAAAACACATGAGATTAGTCCCTGTGGATTCGACCTCGATCTCACCGAGATTATTACTACATTGCGACCCTACACTTGGTGTTATGAACAAGTTTTTGGTGCCGTTGCCGAGGACTAATGGCTGCATTTTTCTAAATTAGCTAGTTTTAGGTTAGTTTAAGATTAGGTTTTTATATTTTTCTAATTTTAGGATTAGGTTTTTCTGTTTGATTTTTAGAAATTAACCTAACTTTCCTATTTTGTAGCATCCTGATAAAGACTTTCTAAATTAGTAATCTCTTTCTAATTATTTTATTTTCTGTTAGGGTTTGTTTTCTATTTTTAGAAACTTTCTAATTCTAGGATTTCTTTTATTTTTAGAAACTAACTTACTTTCTAATTCTAGATTTAGAAACTTACTATTTTTTATTTTTAGAAACTAACTAATTTTATTTTGTTTTGCAGGATTTTAATTAGGAACTTCTAATTTGGTAACTTCTTTCTAATTCCCTTTCTCTTTCTATTTTTAGATTTCTATTTCCTTTCTCTCTTTTAGGTTTAGGTTAGAATCTGAATTTGAGGGCTAAGAGTGTTTCATACCCAAGTGGGTCCGTGATAACACTTGACATCTTTTGAGTGAAGGAGGATTGGTTGAGGGATTATCTATCGATCGCAGGATTAGACACCACTCGAGATCCTCAGAGTTAATTGAAATGATGGCTATAAATCAACCGGTAAATCAACAACTTCAACCTAGGGCTAAGGAAGTCCAGGATGAGAATGAGGTGCATCAAGCACCCCTGCCTCGTACTTCACGAGATTATTTACAACCAACGGGAGTGAGTACACCCTCATGCATAGTTTTTTCAGAAAATACAGGACATATGGATATCAAGCCAGGGGTAATCCAACTCCTTTCAAAATTCCATGGGCTTGAATCTGAAAATCCGTATCTACACCTGAAAGAGTTTGATGAGATTATAGCCACTCTATACTTTCTAAACGTCTCTGATGACACGGTCAAGCTGAAACTCTTTCATTTTTCATTGAAAGAGAAAGCTAAGATGCGGTTGCATTCACTACGTCCTCGATCTATTGGTAGATGGAATGACATGACAAGGGAGTTCATAAAGAAATTTTTTCCATACCATAAGACAAACACCCTTAGAAAGTTGATCATAAACTTTGCCCAAAAGGAAGATGAAACATTCTTCCAATGTTGGGAGTGGTCTGAGGATCTTGTCAGTTCATGCCCACAACCCGATTTTGAAACATGGCGCATCACAAACTTTTTCTATGATGGACTGATATCTTCCATATGCTAATTAGTCGAGATAATGTGTAATGGAGAATTTATGAATAAAAGTGTCGATGATGTGTCGAACTACTTTGATAAGCTTGCTGAAAACATACAATCATGGACGTCTCCCCAAAATCAAACACCATGTCTAGGCCGACTCAATCCAAAGAGAGGGGAGGAATGTATCTCCTGAAAGAGGATGATGATATCAATGCTAAAGTGGTTAATCTCACCAAAAAACCCTAGGCATGGAATTAAAGAAGGATAAGATTAAGGAAATTGTTTATGGTATTTGTGCTTGTAACATTCATACAACTGAAAATTGTCCAACGATACCTACCTTTCAAGAGGTGTTGAATGAGCAATCCAATGCCGTGAACAATTACTAAAAACCTTTCAATAGACCTACCTCCAATACATATAATCCTAGTAGGAGAAATCATCCAAACTTCAGTTGGAGGAATGGACAAACTACTACCCCTTAAGGTTTCTTAAACCAAATTCCAAATCAAGAGAAACTTCAAGAGGATCCGGTTCTAAATATCTTCAAAAGCAAGAGCTTTTCAATTAGGGGATGCTACAAGCCTTTCAAGACCTTACAAAAGTCATACAAGGGCTTGACACAAGGAATACGATTGAGAATAAGGGGAGTCTTCCAACTTAACCTCTTCCCAATCCAAAACCACAATATGAAGTTAACGACCCGAGCTCTTCAAACCAAATGGAGCAAGCTAAATCTATCACCACTCTTAGGAGTGGGAAGACCATTGACAAAACCATTCCGGTTAGGGATGAAAAGCCTAAGGACCCAGAAGAGAATAACAATGATAGACCTAGCATTACTCCACAAGAATTAGAACCAGAACTTCAAGGCAAGCCGATTGCCCCATTCCTCCAACGGTTGGTTGCACCAAAACCTCTCTCTAACTCTCAGGACATTCTAGAGGTGTTGAAATAAATGAAGGTCAATATTCCTCTACTGGATGCAGTTAAACAAATACCTTCATATGTCAAATTTCTGAAAGACTTGTGTACAACCAAAAGATGGAAAAATATTTTTTAAAAAATCTTCTTAACTGAAAAGGTGAGTACCATCCTAAAGCAAGATGTGCCACAGAAATTCAAAGATCCCGGTAGCCCAACCATATCTTGTGTAATTGGGAACTACTGAATTGAGCACGCACTTCTTGACTTAGGAGAAAGCGTAAATCTGATTTCCTACTCGGTCAAAAATAGTTAGGTTTGGGTGAATTGAAACTCACCCTAACCACATTACAACTTGTTGATCGCTTGGTTCATGTATCAAGAGGGATAATTGAAGATGTGTTGGTCTAGGTTGACAGATTCTACTATCCGGTAGATTTTATCGTCCTGGATATGGAACCCATCAGTAACATGAGCACTCAAATTTCTGTCATTCTTGGTCGCTCATTCCTTGCCACTTCAAACGCAATCATTAATTGCAAGAATGGAGTCATGAGTATGTCTTTCGGGAATATGACATTGGAGTTGAACATCTTTTTCAACACAAGCAAATGGTTAGAAGATGATGACGATTTCCATGACATTAACATGATTGACTCTTTCGTGGAAGATAGAACTCTGATGACCTTATCCTCTAACCCTCTAGAGACATGCTTGGCCCACTCTCATGATTTAGATGATGATATAATTAGGGAGACAAGTGTCATACTTGATACTTGAAGTTAACCGGTGGATGCCACAATTTGAAGAATTGCCCCAAGCTGAAGTAGTGTCTCTACCGTCTAGCCTCAAGGCACCGAAGCTTGACCTAAAACTGTTACCCTCATATTTGAAATATGTCTATTTAGGTCAAGATGAGACATACCCGGTGGTGATTTCATCCCACCTTAAGCAAGAACGAGAGAGTATGCTCATATCCACTCTCATTGAATATAAGGGAGCTCTTAAATGAGCGATTGCGGACCTCAAGAGAGTTGGCCCTTCGATTTGTACTCACCACATCTATCTTGAGGATAATGCGAAGACCTTTCGACAACCACAATGTAGACTAAATCCAAACATGAAGGAAGTGGTTAAGGCGAAGGTTCTTAAGTTGTTGGATGTGGGTATCATATACCCTATATCCGATAGCCAATGGGTGAGTTCAACTCAGGTGGTTCCTAAGAAGTCCGGAATCACCATTGTAGCCAATGCCGACAATGAATTCGTGCCAACTAAAGTTACTACTGGTTGGAGAATATGCATTGACTACAGGAAGTTGAATACCGTCACGAGGAAGGACCACTTCCCTTTGTCCCTCATTGATCAAATCTTGAAAAAGCTAGCTAGTCACTTGTACTATTATTTCCTTGACGGATATTCGGGATACGACCAGATAGAGATAACTCTTGAATATCAGGAAAAGACCACATTTACATGTCCTTTTGGCACATTTGCTTACGAAGGATGTCATTTGGACTGTGTAATGCTCCCGCCACCTTTCAGCGATGTATAATGAGTATTTTTTCTGACATGGTGGGACAATATCTAGATGTCTTCATGGACGACTTCTTTATTTTTGGTCCATCCTTCAGCGATTATTTAGGGAATCTTAAATGTGTGCTGAAGCGAAGTGAAGAAAAGAATTTGGTACTCAACTGGGAGAAGTGTCATTTAATGGTTCGTAAGGGAATTGTCTTTGGACATATCATCTCATCTAAGGGAATTGAGGTAGATAAGGCTAAAATTAATCTTATCTTTAACCTAGCTCTACCTAAGAACATACGAGACGTGTGATCCTTCTTAGGACATGTCAGCTTTTATAGGAGATTCATAAAGGACTTTAGTCATCTCTCTCGTCCTTTGTGTAATCTACTTCAAAACGATACACCACATGAGTGGACTGAGCAATGTCAGGAAGCTTTTACTAAGCTTAAGGGCATGTTAACCACTGCACCTATCATGCAGCCACCCGACTGGAGCCTTCCTTTTGAACTTATATGCGACGCGTCTAACTATGCTCTTGGGGCGGTTTTAGGCCAGAGAAAATAAAAGAATCCCTAGGTTATTCATTATGTAAGTAGAACTTTAAATCCTCCCCAAGTGAAGTACTCGACTATGGAAAAAGAACTCTTAGTCGTAGTGTTCACTTTGGACAAATTTAGGTAATACTTGATCGGATCTAAGATCATCATTTACATAGATAATGCGGAGCTCAAGTATCTTCTTTCTAAGAATAATGTTAAGCCCCGCCTGATTAGATGAATCCTCCTACTCCAAAATTTGATTTGAAAATAAAAGATAAAAAAGAAGTAGAGAATGTAGTGGCTGACCATCTCGCCTTGATATCCCTAATTCCCTTGAGACAACATATATCGATGACATGTTCCCTAACGAACAATTGTTCAAAGTCTCTTATTCACCTTGGTTTGCTGATATTGCTAATTATCTTGCCATAGGTTTCATGCCGACATATTGGACTGCGAAAGATAAGAAAAAATTATTCGCCGAGGTTTATAAGTTCTTCTGAGATGATCCGTATTTGTTTAAATATTGCCAAGATCAAATCTTAAGGAGATGTGTACCAGACAATAAATACTAAAGTGTCATCTCCTTCTATCACTCTTAGGCCTGTGGTGGTCACTTTTATGCTAAAAAGACCATGGCCAAAATTCTGTATTGTGGCTTTTACTAGCCCACTATGTTCAGGGACACTCATGAGTTTTACAAAACTTGTGATCATTGTTAGAAATTAGGAGCATTGTCCCATCGAAATATGATGCCTCTTAACCCCATTCTGATCATTGAAGCATTTGATTGTTGGGGCATTAATTTCATGGGATCATTCTCCTAATCCTTTGGAAAACTATACATTTTGCTACCAATAGACTATGTCACTAAATGGATCGAAGTGATTCCATGCCGGAACAATGACCATCAAATGGTCATTAAATTCTTAAAAGAGAACATCCTTTCCCGATTTGAAACTCCTTGAGCTATCATTAGTGATGGAGGCTCACACTTTTATAATAGGGCATTTGTGAACTTAATGAAGAAATATGGCATCTCCCATAAATTGAGCACTCCATACCACCCATAAACAAGTGGGCAAGCTGAGATTTCTAATAGGAAAATTAAACACATCTTGGAAAAGACGGGTTACTCCAATTGACCGATGCTTTATAGGCTTACCGTACCGCATTTAAAACTATTAGAATGCCCCCCTTTAGACTTGTCTATAGGAAAGTTTACCACTTGCCTGTGGAGTTGGAGCATAGAGCCTACTAGGTGATTAAAAATCTGAATTTCAATTTGAATAATGTTGGCTCGCTACGCAAACTTCAGTTGAATGAACTTGAAGAAATCCAGAACTGTAAGACACGTATCTTAGTCCGTACTGTTCCGTCAACTCCCACGATCCTTCCCGACAAATTCTGGCAATCCACGACCTATAATCGACGTTTGCACACGACCCTAAGAGATACCTCGTAGATTTAAGTTGACTTAATCCAAGACTTGTACTATTGCGACTGCACTGTCGCCGCGGTTCCGATGCCACGTCTTACATACTGATCCGATACCCAGGTCAGAAGATGTGGGCCCGCGTTCAGTTCAAGGAAAAACACCGTGTGTTTGCAATCCTAAGAGAATCTCTACAACATGTCTCATCAATCAATCACCTCATGTCAAGTACACAAACCATGTTTTCTTTCTTCACAAGTCAAGCAATCTATCCCAAAAGTCAACAAGTCTCTCACTTCACCCATCACTCACCTCACATCCATCACACATCACTCTCTCTCCTTACAACCCTCTCTCTCTCTCTCTCATTTCTCAAACACAAAATTTTAAGCAAAAGAGAAGTGCACGTCCATGGTTTTCCAAGAGAGAAAGTGAGATGTGTGTGGCCCACTTCCCACCCCAAAATCCTTCATCCTAGCTATTTGTCTTTCATAATCTTCCATCAAAGTGAGACACAAGGATATCGACATTCCATCAGACCAAGAAGATCGAACGATGGGTGCTTCTATAGGCTAGATTTTCATGTTTTGATGATAGGCCAAGTGAGGCCTACCGATTGATGGTATGGATCTCACTTTGGACCCTAGATGTGGCCGATGGCTCACCTTGATTATCATGATCATTCCATGATGGGGCCATTCTCCCCATCATGATGTTTACTTTCTAGTTTGAAAGAGGTCAGCTAGACCTTCCATTTCGGTAGAGAAGGAATCTCCACTATTGATTTTGATTTGGTGGACCCACATGTATTGGGACCCACTTGATGTATGATTAAATGCATGGAATGGAGGGCTCATAGTGTCGAGGTCCCTCCATCGCACGTGTCCCTATCTCTCTCTTTCTCTCTTCCTCTCTTTTCCATTTTTTTTTGGGTGATGATACGGCTATGTTGCCCGCCCAGATGTACCCCACCTTGATGTATGATTTATCCAACCATCCAAGCCATTTGGGCCCTACCTTAGGGTAATGGGAAAACACAAATATCAGATTAATCTAAATCAAGTGGGCCACGTCTATGTGGGACCCACCTTGATTCATGTCGTATGTGGAGTGTGAACAAACCGTGGGATGTGCTAACAGTCTCTAGACGTTGCATGTGAAAGATTTAAAAAAAAAATATCAGCTTGATTCAAATTTTAGGTGGGCTACTCATGCAGGCCCCACCTTGATGTATGAATTCAATCCACGCCGTCCATCCTATTTCTTAGCTCATTTTAGGCGTTGAGCCAAAAAATGAAGCTAATCTGACATTTTGGTGGGCCATAGTATAGAAAACAATATTTTCTACCGTTGAAATCCACCCTGCTGTGTATGTACCCCAAAATATGTCGAATATTGGGCTTGATGGGTCTGTCTTGGGTCATAGAGACCACTGACTGGGTCGGATTTACCTGATGCGGGCCCCACTTGCAAAAAATCGTGAAAAAACACCCTTTTTCAAAAATAAGCAGCAGGTGCTGCTGCTCACCGTGATGTGTGCCGAGCATCCACGCCATGCATTTTGATGGGGCCCCTTTTTAAGCAGTGGGCCCCCCCAAATCAGCTGTATACGAACTCAGGTGGCCCACTACAGGAAACAGTGTTGACTGAACCGTCTGCCATTGAAACCCTTTTGGGTTAGAGAAGTTTTGGATCATTTTAAAATTTGTTTTTCCTCTGCATCCAGGTCTGTGTGACCTAATCAACAAATTGGATGACAGATAAATGTTATAGTGGGCCCCACGTGGGACCCACCAATGATGTATGTGTTTTATTCACACCATTGTCCACTCCACTGGACGGTGGGACCCGACCCACCAAAATGTATGTGTTTTATCTATGCCATCCAACCATTTTGCTGGACTGTTGGACGGCTAGTGGACCCCACCTTTGATGTATGTGTTACCTCCAAATCGTCCATCAAGTTGGCAAACTTGCCTTGAGGCTTGAGGCACAATGAGACAATTTAGTTATCTGATGGGCCACTGTTAGCTGGTAACAGTGGTGAATTGAACGTCTACCATTGACACTCCCCTAGTCCAAAGGTTTTGAATAACTATAACATTTATTTATTTTTATTAGGTCCGTGTGACCTTATCAACTGCTTGGATGGAAGTGAAATGTTATGGTGGGCCTTGGGGATTTTAATGGTGGAAATCATTATCGCCACTAATATTTGGAATGCGGTCCAGATAACCTTTCAATATGATTTATTTTCTTTATGCTCTAAGTTTATCTTAAACATATATATGAATGGTGTAGTTGGTGAGGCCCATTGGATATACATGAGGCCCATTGGTGCGGCCCATATGATGTGGCCCACTTGCCATGTGATTAGGCCCATCTTGATGTATTTGTGGCCATCCATTGAGGCCCACCTTGGTATATATGAGGCCTATATGATTAGGCCCATCTTGATGTAGTTGTGGCCCATCCATTGAGGCCCACCTTGATATATATGAGACCCATGTTATGAGGCCCATTTGATGAATTGAAGGCTCATAGGTTGAGGCCCAATGGGATGTACACAAGTCCATTGAAATGTGTGATTCTACCGTGGTGTATATAATGATGTTTATGGCAGGCTATGCCTTGGGAGCAATGATGGTTTGACGCCCACATTGTAAGTACAATATTAGTTAAATGTCCGCATTATAACTCTCCTTAAGGCCCATTAATAGGCCCATACTGGTTATGTGTAGGCCGTCTAGGCACCCATTTTTGTTGTGAGGATAGTTCATCACTTTATAACATACTCAGTATAATTTCAAGACTCATATCATACGCATCATATGTATGTTTGATATGAGTAGTGACTGATCATAGCATATGCCATTAGACAGATTATTTATGGGACTCACTGATAGGAGTTACCCACATGAGTGCATGGTATGCTCAAGATTGTTGCATGACTAGACAGTGTGCTTCATGCATCTTGCATTTGTATGTCTTGATCATTGTACGCCCTAGCGACATCAGGGCCGTGGCTCCATAGGCATATCGTGGATGGCCGTATCAGATACCAAAAATACTTGGTTCGAACACTATGGGCACTTAAGATGTTCTTGGGTGAGAGTCTCAGAACCTTTTTGGTACCAGGAGAAGCTCCAACGTCTAAACCGAGTAGAAACACGAGCGCCCAAGTGCCGAATACCAGTAGGCTGGGTCTCCCACTATGTCGTGGTCGGTTGGAAGCGGGTGTGGCCTTCTCCACCCAAGTGAGGGGGTTGTAAGCTAGGCTGAGTTTGACCAGCTTATAAATGAGTCCGCTATCGATAAGTCGGGTAGATATTGGCAGACTACTGGTCAGGCGGATAGTGAGGTCTCTTCCACTCACTGGGCTGTGCGGCTATAGAGGCGGCAGTCAGTGTGAAGTGTACTAGACCTCGGTGATATCCCAGAGAGGAACTATACTGATATATATACTTGATAAGGACTAACATGCTTGTATTGCATCTTCCATATGACATTCAGCTACGTTGGCCTCGCATTGCATCGGTATGGCCGATAGCATTTATGTCTCGCATCGCATGACCTTGGTATGTCATGCCTTACATCACATAGCCTTGGTAGGGCTGATTGTATTCATGGACTTACCGTATATTTTCACATTACTCTGATACTACATACTTGGCACTTGTCTTGTGCACACACTTACACCACCCTCTAAGCTTTTGTAAGCTTATGCACGACCGTTGCGTGCAGGTGGCGTTGGACAGCAACAACGCTGAGACTAGAGCACGCATATGATCATTTTAGAGCTTTTTGATCACCTTGTACTTCCCTTTCCGCATTGTACTTAAAGTTTATGATATAGTGGATATGTGATGATGTTGTTTTGTAATTTGGTTATGCTTGTGGTTATGCTCCATTACAAAAAAAAAAATCATACTGAAAATCCTCTTTATAGGATCCCAGGATCGGAATCTGGCGTATGAACGCCAGAAGCCGAGAATGGGGCACTACGGAGGCTGTCGGCACTGGATTCGGTGATCGAAAATTTTGTGAGCCCGTTTTCCAAGTTTGGGGCGTGACAGGAACGATGCGTACGAGAACTTAAGAATTTATAAGGATAGGATGAAGGCGTTTCATGACCAACACATTCTTCGAAAATCATTAACATCAAGTCAGAAGGTCCTCTTATATAATTCTCAGTTACATCTCTTTCCAAGTAAGCTTTGGTCTCGCTGAACCAGCCCTTTCACTGTTACTAATGTTTATCCTCATGGGGCTGTCGAGATTCGGAATCCAAACAATGGCAATGAATTTAAAGTGAATGGACATCGATTAAAGCCGTTTGTTGAGCAATTTGATTTAGAGGACATGTCCATACCTCTAAATGATCTTGTTTATAAGGATTGATCTCCTAGTCTGATAGAAGCGTAGTTAGGATTTTTGTTTTCCGTTCTAGAATAGTTTGTTTTATGTCGTTGTAGGATAGTTTGTTTTATGCTATTCTAGGATAGTTTGCTTTTTACTGTTTAGGACAATTTATTTTTTGTTGGATAACTCTTGTGCTAACCCACCTTCACGCTAAGATCCTTTGAACAAAGTCACAAAATCTCTTCATCAGGTACTATCTCTCCATCACTTTTCTTTCAATTACATTGTCTCTTTTGCACATCTTACATAGTTCTTTTACATTGAGGACAATGTAGATTTTAGGTTGGGGATGGGAGATTAGGTTACCTAATCAGGTTTTCTCAGTTTTGAGCAAAATTTGCAAAATTTTTGAAAAATTTTCAATGTTTATCTGTTTCGAAAGCGATAAGTTTTGTATTTAAGACTATTTTGAGTATGATAATAAGATAGAAATAGAATTTTGAATTGTCGAAGTTTGATTAACTAACCTATCACTTATGGTTCTTTCATTCAATTGATTAAGAGGAAGTTCGAATATTATGTTATTCAAATTGTTTTATATAAATAGTACTAGATTTTATAATTGTTAGTATGATGATCATTGAAAGATATGGAGAACCGAGTCTAGAGAATTTTATCCACCTTAAAAGAAGAAAAGAACCAGTTACAAAATAGGAGATCGACAGAGAGGTCATAAAGAATGAAGAATGACAAAATCTTTGAGGAGAATGAAAAATGTCTTTGAAAAGGATGTAATGTCTGAAATTATTATATTTTTTTTAAAGACTGAACAAATATAAATGACCGTCGATATAAATTAAAAAACTGAAAAAGAAGGAAAATGGGATAAGTTCAGAATCAGTACTTGAGGTTTCAACCAATCTTGAAGTAATGAACATGGCTAACATAATGAAAAGATAGTATTTTCACTAAGCACGTTGAAAAACTTGATATGCGAACTAGGCTCTGACCTAATGGATAAAGGACCTATTTGATTGATTGATTATGTGATTCAGCTCCAGGTTTTCAAAAACTCATTTTTCACATCTTGAGTCTACTCATGCATACTTATCACACAAAAGATCATTTCCTGAACAAGTTTTGAACATTGCGCATTAAAGTTCATTTTTCGCACACTTTGCTTGGGACTAGCAAAATGTTGGTTGGGGATTGTGTTGAGGGTCAAATATTGCATATTGGACCCCATTTACTACTTGGTTTCATGCATATTATAATGCTTAATGTTCTATTTTTGTCATGGTTGTGTTCCAAGATGAACTCAAGAATCTTGGATCGAAAAGGATGTTAAAAGCATGGGTTTAACACTCAAGACTCATCAAAGCCAGTGGATGGATCGACCGTTGATAGTTTGGGGCCACTTGATCTTTGGATAGGCCTCAACTTTGGGAGCAACCCCTTAAATTAGATGGGAAACCAAATGGACGGAGTAAATTTTCTCAAAACAGCAAGGTGGGCCCCACTTCACATAGCTGCGTGTACACCACCATGGTGCTACCGTAATGCACTGAACCAGAGAAGTCGGTCAGCATGCGCTGACCCGACTCCTGGTCGGATTCAAATCTTCCACCTGCAAAACGGACGAACAAAGGCATGTGGTCCTTCTCTGTGAGCCACTATCATCATCCGATTCGATGATCCAAGTCGTTCATTACATCTAAGAGGTCAAACCGACCGTACCCTGATCTGCTACTCGATTTCCTCAAACATTACTGTAACACTCCGAATTTTCGCTATTTTGAAATTTCCAAAAATTCGTAAATTTTCTTTTTTATAACTAGCCACGTTATCACTTAATGACCCTCGACACTTGAGATGGGCTTATACACGGCTGATACCAATAAAGAACCATACAAATAGGATTGATTGACCGTAAAAGACCAACAAATCCGTCCGATCACTTAAACATCGAGCTTAACCTTGGGATTTATTCACGTAGGGTCCAATTCTAACCTACCTATCACTGACTAATTGAGATCACCATAACTAAATAATCGGTGGATTAAGATCGGGCCACCATTTTCACAAATGAGAAGGCCTAAAACCATTAATACCACTAACTCAATACTATATAAAGACCTAGGTGAAATCCCCAGAGCCTGTGTCTCTCGGGAGCACATTAAAACTCCATATCGGACTTAGACCACACGTCGAGAGTCCAATGACCACGAAACTATAAGACTATATCTGTCCTACTGGGCTTGACAACCATTGCGGAAATCGAGCCCAAATAGTGTCCAGAAACGCACAATTTGAGCCCTGAGTAAAGTGTGTGAGAAATGCGAATACCTTTAGAAAATAAACCAAAACTTAAGTGAATTGGGTCGTTCGCTCACATGCGAAATTGTGGATTTTGGACCGTCGGTTTCTGACCAAACTTCACCCATGGGAAAAGAAAATTTCCCTACACATATTCGTATAACTGTGGCCCCGATCAAGCAAGTATGACCGTTGATCTGACATGGGTCTTCCACGGTCGATCGACTTATCCGATCGCAACAAAATCACATCCTGGCATAGATCCATTGTCAGAGAGCATATCATATGATATGAGTAGTGGACCTCCTTGTGAGCCCTGTTTGTCAAAAACAGCTGCCTAAAGGTATAACCCATGTATATAGTGACCCTGGGGCCATTTGCATCAATTCTGGACTTATATATAGCCCTTATACCACCCCACGTCTCTCATATACGAATTTCTCCAAAACCCTAAGGGAGAGAGAGAGAGAGAGAGAGAGAGAGAGAGAGAGAAGAAGAAGAAGAAGAAGAGAAAAGATGGGAGAGAGAAGGATCTTAGGAGATCAATGCAGTGATTCTCTCGCATGACTCCACACATCGAATCACCTCCCCGTTATGCTACCCAATCTGTTTCGGCTACGATTTGGGTAAGAAAACCTAACCCAAGTATCATTGTAGAGATTCAGATTGATTAATCATCAAACTAGCTAACCTATTTCGTTATTTAGGTGCCCGACGTTCCATTTTCGGGAACGTAGAATTCGAACCAAGTCCAAATCAAGTATTCCAACGAAAGGTGCAGACTATAAATGTTTCGGTTATGGTTTTCGAGGCTTTCAATGTCAACAATTATTTATGTCTGTCTTGATTGCTTCTATATGATCTTAGTTACGACGTTTTCGATAAATTATACATGTGTGAACTAAGTTGAATATAAGATGCATTTCATGTGTTTGTTGAAATGTTTGAATGAGTGTAAAATCCTGATTTGTGCTTGTCATGATTTATAATCTCAGATTCATGTATGTTGTATGCTTTATAACTGATGTTGTGTAATGAATTGATATAGTGCATGTCGTAACTAATTTAGTCTATGTAATTAGTAAGGTGTAGTTTAAGTGTTTAATAAAATGTTTGAATGAGAAGTTATTGATGAATTGTATTTAATAAGGGTATTGAGATAGGATTCTTAATTACCTTATCTATATGTGTAGTTTCCTTCACCTACTCTTAATCTTGCTACACAATTTATGAATAAAATGCAAGTGTGTGGTGATATGTTCAATGTGTTGATAAAATGCTCAAATGAGTGTTGTATTTGGATTGTTCGTTAAATGCTTATATGATTATCACATGTATTCACGTGCTACATCTAAGTAAGATTGGGACTACAATGTGGTCCAGGCAATCGGTGATGATTCCTGTTTGAATGGTCGAACTAGTTTCGCCACAGTAGATACTTTCGATGAATCAGGGTCGTATGACGATTATCGACAGTGGTTTGGCCATACCAGTTGAACTTGTCAAATAACCTGATTGGCCTATTGTGTGTTTACCATGTATGGACACTATTGTTTGAATCTAAGGTACCACTTACTAATGAAAAGACTCGTTTCAACCATGGTACCACGATCCGCTAAGACTCATGAGTCGGGCATGGTGGTATGGGATATCGTGGTCGAGCTGTCGGCCTACGCTAGGGTGACGAGCCTCCCCGTAGTGACCAGTGAGCAACCCAAACTCTTGAGCCGAATATGGTGGTATGGTACACTGCATTCGAGCTGTCGGCCTACGTCCAGGTGACGAGCCTCCTGTAATGACCTCGAGTATAAACACTTGAATTTGCCTATCCACTGCTTTCAATAGGGGTGATGCCCTAAAACTTGCCTATCGTATGTGATTTACTAAGATTGGCGACCCTAGATGGATCCCTCGGTTGGGTTAGTGATATAAAAGGAGGTACCTTAGCTTTCCGAATCTGTTGTATGAGTAAGCCTAATTAAGTACTTGGCTAAGACGACCATGCACCCAATTGCATGTGCTTTGGCGAGGAAGTGCATGTTTAGGGAGTTTGTCATGCACAAACAGTTAACGGAGTCGCTTGTGAGGGAGCTTCGTGCGAGGGCATGCACCATTACAGCATACCATCCCTACATTAATAAGAGTACTTAGGATATGATTGTTGTACTGCTTTATTATTACTGCTAGACTAAATTGATAACATGTTAACCTTTACCTTATAGTACCACTGAGTTGATCACTCACTCCCGCTCTGGGACGATGTTTTAAAACACCAACCAGACTTTGTTATAGATGTAGGTGACGACGAAGTCTATGCCGCTGATTTGGATTTCATAAATGAGGAGGAGGAATTCTCCTACGTTCAGCTATCAAGCGGGTCTATGTGGACCTCGTGCTGATTCGACGGGATCACAGGGATCATATGAATTAGTCAAACATTCACATTTTGACATTTTGTATATTTTGAAACCAAACATGTATATATTCATCTCAGTAATACACTTATGCTCTAGAGGTTGTGAAACACGTATATATATATATATATATATATATATAT
This sequence comes from Magnolia changhungtana, assembly GCA_030180095.1. Taxonomy (NCBI): domain Eukaryota; kingdom Viridiplantae; phylum Streptophyta; class Magnoliopsida; order Magnoliales; family Magnoliaceae; genus Magnolia; species Magnolia changhungtana. The sequence continues at coordinate 12,429,419 of JASAUF010000662.1, forward strand.
ATATATATATATATATATATATCTCAGTCTTTTGTTTGCTTAATTACATTAACTCTAGAGTATGATATGTTGATTTAGTATAATCCCTCTCATGTTTAATGCACTAATATGGACAACATTTAAACATAATTATCTATGTTGCATAAGTGATGCATTGAATCTCGGGAGTTGAGTTTTGCTCGACCCTCGAAATCTGGGGCGTTACAATTACATGTACATTGAGATTTAAACGCAAGACGGATGGCGCCAAAAGAAATTCTATGGGCCACACCGAATCCAAACGGAACCATGCCATCTCCAACCGAAATTTTGAGGTAGAACTAATGGACAGGGTGGATTTCTCAAACATTGGAGTATGTGGACCCCACTGATACCACCGAAACATATCATCCGCAGCAAATTCGCAGGTAGCAGGAAACTCGAACAGAACCGATCACTGCAGCACGTTGGACGATCCAATCTGGAATCAAGAACCTGATCCAGACCGTCCAAACTCTTGCAATGATGGTCCTAACTCTGTCCAAGAAGTCATATTTGAAAGATCTGGACGGTCAGCCAAGAAATTTTGGATCATGCGTAAGTCGGCCTCCATGTTTTCGCAGCGCAAGAGCAGAACGTGCGAAAATCAAGACAGAAGTAAGCATGGAGAAGCATTTATTAAGAGTTTTCTTCCTTAGTTTTTTTTTCTTAAGATATTCTAGTTCAATCATGTCTATGGTTGACTAAACCTCTTACCTAGGGCTAAGAGGTGAAGCTTGTAGCGTGATGGGATATTTTCTATTGCTTTAATTCATGTTTAAGTTGAACTCTCTTTTATTCTAGTTTGATTATAAGAATACTTTCAATTTTTAATGATTGGTTGTGACTTAAATTACAATGAATTTGTGATAGCTTTGAGAATGTTCTTTTTATTATTGAGATTTTGAATTTAGGCAATCCAGTTGTTCACCATTGTCCCCTGGGTATGGTTGGATGATGTAATCCTCCCCAACTCTCACAAGTCTCTTAGATTGGTTGTGGATTGGTAAATTCTATTGTTTGCTTTGTCTCATGGGTGGCATGGTTTTGTGATGGAATTACTTCTAGTTCTAATACTTTTCAGCCATTGAGAACTAGATCAAAGGAAGTTCATATTTGATTTTTAATGAGATATCTTGCAATTGGATGAAGATGGGACTCTAATTCCAGTTATGTTCGTGAATCAAGCATAGATGTCCCTATTAAGGGTTAAATATTGCATATCAAATCTCAGTTATTACCTAATTTCACGAACATGATACCGTTTAACGCCCTATTTTAATCGTGTTTGTGATACAAGGTGAATTCACGAGCATCGACTGAGAACGATGCTAAAAGTATGGATTTAACGCTCAGGAATCACCAAGGCAAGGGATGGACTCCAGGGGACCGAGATCGATGATTTTACACAGCTGAGATTCAAGAAAATCATGTGTGTCACACTAAAGAAGCCTGAAAGTCATCTAGAATGCAAGATCACAGGGTTCCCATCATCCGTTCAGCTTGAAACTTCATACATGGCCCGAGGACCACAAATTAACCATTCACGTTAAATTTCAGCTCCCGGATTCTTATAGAAGTGGCCCAACGGTCATATCAACCCATTAATCATCAATTTGGGGCCCACCTAACACATAGATATGCTTCAATTCAAGTCTCAATCACTTAAATGAGATGAGAAAAGGACTGGACAGAGGAAATTTCTCACACGGACCCCAGGGGATTTCACTGAAGTCTGTGCAAGTGCACAAGTGTGCACACACCAGCTATGCACTGTAACTTAGATCGGGCCAAATCGACTTTGACTCGATCTCATTCAAAAAAAGGCAATTGCCTGTGTTCTACTGCAACGGATGAATAAAGGGCCGCATGATCTTGCAGTGGGCCATCAAGATTGATCCATACGAGCAATCAAAGCCATTCAATCGAAGCAGGGTAGACCGCCGACCAAAATCGACTGATTCTCATTGAAAACTGATCGAGCGTCATCTTAGACCGTTCGCTGCGTTCAGACCATCACGGAGGATCTGATTCAATAGGCCACATTAAACTACAATAAAAAACTTCTTCCGGAGGGTCAGCACTTCGTGAGGAAGCTGATGAACGGCATGGATTTCTAAAACACAAAGAAATATGGGCCCCACAGCATTCACTACAACCTGCTTTACGCAGGGAGTGCATGTCCGCGAGTTTTAGACGTTCCGGAACATTATAGCCCACCATCGTTGACCGGTTGCTTGATCCGGACCATTCAGATTATAGGGAAGGGGATTTCGTCTGTCCCCATGCTGACAGATTGGATCAGAAGTAATCCAGTGGACAACAATCATCGTCTGATTTGGTTGCATAAACAGGACCTGCTCAACTCTCTTGTTGCATACGCACTCCACTGACCGACTCTTCTCACCGCCTGTCGTACGAAGATTCACACCGACCTCTCCATTGCCTCCATCATCTTATAAAAGAAAGATCAGTGAGAGAGAGAGAGGAGAATCATTCAAGCTTTGGGACGTTTGAGAAGGGAGAGAGAAAGAGAGAGAGTTTAGAATTCTTGAGTTTTTCTTCCTGTTTTCTATGATTTTTGAGAGATCCAGCCCCATCATGTCGGGCAAAACCTCTTAGCTAGGGCTAAGAGGTGAAGCTTGGGGCGTGATGGGAAGATTCTACAGCTTTGATTCATGTTATGAACTACCTTGATTATAGTTTGATTAATAGGAATGCTTTCAGTTTTTAATGGTTTGTTGTGACTGAAATTATAATAGATCTGCGATGGCTTTAAGTAATTCTTTTCCCTTATTTAGATTGTGAAGATAGGAAGTCTTGTTGTTCATCATTGCGCCTTGGACATGGTTGGATGATGGAATCTTTCCTAACATTCATACATCTCTCAGATTGGCTGTGGATTGGTTTAATTATATTGTTTACTTTGTCTCATGGGCATGGTTTGGTGATGGAATCCATTCTAATTTACATCTGTCTTATATTTTGAAAATTAGATCAAAAGAAGTTCAGATTGTACTTTAGTGATATATCTTCTAACTGGATGAAGATGGGACTCGAAGTCCAGTTGAGTTCGTGAATCAAGCGTAGATCTCCATTATCTCTACAAGTGGATCCTCTGAATCCCTAATTTCTCACCTTTGATTTCTACAAATTTTAGTTTCCTATTTCACCATTATTCCTTCATTCACTTGATTTAGATTTCATCTTATTCTAGTTCTAGTTCTGGTTAATTTCAGATTACGTTCAGGTTTCAGTCCTTATAGATTCAACCTTGGTCTTACCGAGTTTATTACTACATCACAACCCTATACTTGGGGTGTAAACACTCCCTGATCTCTACAAGCAGATCTTTGGAAACCCTAGTTTCCCACTTTTGAATTTAACAAGTTTTTCACAATTATTCTCTCACATATTCTAGATTAGATTTTCATCTTCTTCTAGTTCTAGTTGTTCTTAGAAAACACACAAGGTTAGTTCTTATAAATTCGACCTTGGTCTCACCAAGATTATTACTACATCGCGACCCTACACTTGAGGTTGTGAACAGTCAATGCAAGTCATGCTACCTATATGCCTATGCAAGTTAGGCTAGTGTGGTTCATTTGCATAGCTAATTCAAGATCGCATTTGCCAAGCTTGGATGGCTTGCCTTACTTGAGTCTAATGCTACTCATCTTGAGCTAACTTGATTCAGTCACGTCCAATATAGTTCAACACTGAGTCAACATTGAAATTATGCCAAACTTATGGATCAGAGACTCGATGATTCATAGAAGCAATATGAGTCTTCAATCCATGTAAGCGATACAACTTGTGTGGAGCACAACTTTGCTTTCATTTACATGGCTCCCAATTGACAAGTATTCCAGATTATCATGAAAAACAATAAATTAATTAGAGCAATTGCATATGGTGGATGATGGAAGTGAAATAAATTGAATCCAATCTACTTTTAGGAATGCATGAATTAACATTGACTTAATAAGCATATTTTTTTTAATGGAAAATGGAAGACAATTGCCTCTCTCTCTCTCTCTCTCTCTCTCTCTCTCTCAAAGTCTAGTTCTACTCTGTGCCAAAAAAAACTTTCTTGCAGCATAAAACTGTGGAGTTTCATGAGCTACTTTTGTGTATTTATAGACTTGTAAGCCTTTATCACGAAGCTTTTCTTCTTATACAGAGATCTTTCTAGAACAATTATTGTAATTGTCTAAACTTCAAGCAAAACCTAAAATATACTTAACAAACTACACAAAAACTTTGACTGAGTCAAATCAATTCAAGTTTGGACGTTTCCACATGTACACTACATGAATAGACATGATCATATTGTCTCATGCTAGCATACATATCCTTCTCCATACCACCTTATGACTCACTGCGCTAAGCTCACCATATCTCACAATCATGATTAATCATCTAAAAAATAAGAACAATTGATCTTACAAACAATGCATACAATGATTTTGAAATCAATTGTTTTTTACAAAGCTAGTTTGGTCAGCCATGTTGATCAATCATTTTGATTCATAATATGAGTTTAAATATATAAGATTTGTATATAATTTATTGAGAATCCTAATTCTCATAAGAATGATTGACTGCCCAACTCACCACGATCCACTTAAGAGGCTCACATATTGATAAATCAAAACAATCAATTAAATTCCTACTATGACCCTAAGTTATCTCAATTCTAAAGATAAACAAGCATAAGAAATGCAAGCTAATACCAAAGGTTAAATCCAACTTTAGTTCTTAGGTCTAGCCAACTTATACATATACACACACCTACACATATATGAGGACAATGTCCCTTAATAGAGACTCTCCGCATGTTCAACAATCACCTATCCATGACAATGCTCTATATTTATGAAGAACCAAACAAGTCAAGCATCATGACATATTTCACATCAAGTTACGCAAGCCAATTCGATAATAAGAGGTCATACTCAGCAATAGAGCTAGACAGTGGCAAAGTGTGATGAATGATAGGCAGGCCTTAAAAATAGCAGGCTTGGAATACAAGTTATAACTACTATCCAAATCATGAGACTCAGTTTAGATATACCCATGGACCAAAAATTAGGTTTATTTGGTTATCCGGTTAATGAAAAGTATCGAGTGGTCCAAGTGTCCACTAATTAAATGTTAGAATGTCAACAAATATGATTTTAGGACTGTGACTTAACCATAGTGGGTTTCATAATTTGGTCAGTTTAATATTTAATATTCACTACTTTTGTTATTTCTGAGAGCCTGTGTATCAAGCATCACACACAATCAGAGTACCTGATAACTACCCTCTATGCAAGAGGAAAAACCTTGATAATCTGGCATAGGGTGACGGATGATATCCAAGGATAGAGAAATAGTAAACTTAAGCACACAAGTAAATCAAATTAAACTTTCCAAATGATGGGCTCTAATTAAGATGTATTATAAGCAAAAAATTGTACTTATTTGATCTAGTTATAGGATTGGTACATATTTTGTGTGTGACCGAAATGAAAAATATCCCATGATCCTATTTAATCAAATGTGTACACGAATCAGAGTTAGGCATCATTTGGAATGTAGGAATTCGAATGTCTGCTACTATAATGCCCACTACTGTCACGATTCCGACGTTTGGAAAATGTCGGCCATGAAAAATTCTAACAAAATAAATGCCCATTGAATATTACAATGTACACAAAATTGATATTTTTTATTTCTAAAAAGATGGTGGAATTTCACTCCTCATGCATTGATATCAATGGACCAGGATGATTATTTTGAGAGGGATGGACAATGAAAAGAGTGTGACATACATTAAAGAATGTCCAAAGCAATTATGGTACCATTTGTCTTATGGTCAAATACGGACCAACCATTTTCCAATTTCATTTATTAGAAGACTAAGATGAGTCATCCTAGTGATTTCAAGCGAGGAATGGGCAATCAAAGATGGAATCATTTTTAGCACGATCAACATGAATTGTCCATTTTCATTTCATAGGTGTTGATTGTAGTTTAGTATCATCCGTCCAATGTGAGTTTTGAAAGGATAGGCAATCAAGGGTGGAGCTCACATGGTCAATGTCATTGATCATGTGAGCATGATTAATATGGACCGCCAATTTTCCTGGGCATTGATTAGAAAATTAGGATCATTTAACCAAAGTATTTATTTATTTATTGCAAGAGGTGAGCAATCAAGAGTGGGACTGTTGATGGATGGTCTAGATTAATAATTGGACCATTTTTTAGTAGGATCGAAATGGACCGTTCATTTTCCTAGACATGATTGGAGGTTATGATCATCCAACCAAAGTGATTTTCCAGAAGAATAGACATTCAAGAGTGCGGCCCACATGATGGATGTCATAAATCAATGGCGTGCCCATCTGTTACATGATCAATATGGACCATCAATTTTCTTAGTTATTATTAGAAGATAGGATAATAAGATGGAAGTCATAACATGAATGATGCAAACAATTGTAACATCATCAATATGGACCATCAATTTCTCTAGAAGTTGATCCGAAGATTGGGATCATTTGCCTAAAGTGATTTTCTAATAAGGGTGGACAATAATGGTGGGGCCAAAATAATGGTTGGTCTTGAAATGGTTGGACCATTTGTGATATTATCAACATGGACCATTCATTTCCTTAGGCATTGAATGGACTGTTAGGATCATCCAACAAAAGTGAATTTTGAGAGAGATAGGTGATTAAGAGTGGGAACCATATGATCAATAGTCTAAGTCAACAGTCAAATCTATGTGATATGATCAATGTGGACGTTCCATTTCCATAACCATTAAATGAATGGTTAAGATAATCTAATAAAATTGATTATTAAAGTGATTGGCAATAAAAGGTAGGACCATACGATGGATGGTTTAGATCAATGATTGAACCATATGTAATATGATAAATATAAGTGTTCATTTCAGTAACCATTGAATGGGTGGTTAGTATTTTCCAATAAAAGTGATCTTTTTTACAGGATGTGTGATTAAGGGTGAGAACTACACAACAGACAGTCTAGATGGATGATCAGAAGTATGAAGTCTATGGGCCATTCATTTCTCTAGCTATAATGAATCACACTTGCAAATTTTGCTCACACGAGCAACATCCAATCCACTCATTAATTTGGTCACAACTCATATGATATACCATTGAAATTGAGAGTTGTAGTTGATGAAGAGATGTAGTAATCCCTACTTATTCATTTAACTCGGACACTTCTTAGATGAATGGACAGTACACACGTGATTCCAAACTTGCAAGCCTATCAAACACGGGCATTATAATTTCTAGGAAGTACAATGCCTACCAAAAGTTGCCCAAACAAAGAAATTGTAATGGTTGGTACTTGAAAAATCTACCATATCCAAACGACTTATTAGCTTTGTTCAGTGAATCGGGTTTTGAGATTTTGACCCAATTACAGTGAGTTCATCTTGGATGGTTTGATCTGAGTCACCGTATGTATGTCGTGTGAATAATTTTTCAGGTGATTTTCAAGCATCATATGCTGCCAAAGTATCAAATCATTCCTTTTTTAATGGACCCCACAATACAAGTGGTATTCGTGCATCTTAATGCAAATAGTGGGAACTTTCGCTGGTGGAACCTTTTTAAAAAGATAAAAGAAACAATCAACAGGATCTCAAGCCATTTTTGCATATGGACAGACTCATCAGCCTGTATGTTTCCTTGGCTATGTTTCCTAAGTGGATTGCGTCACTAAGTTCTGTGGGCCCACTATAATGTATGTGTCATATCCACACCGTCCATCCATTTTGCGAGATCATTTTGAGTATGGGCTCAAGAATATCTCAGATCCAAAGCTCATGCAAACCACACCACAGGAAGCAGTAGGAACAATGACGCCTATGGTCGAAACCTTTACGACGACTACCATGATGTTTATTTGCCATCCAACGTGTTCACAAGGTCAAGGGATAAAAAATAAAAAAGAAATAAAAAAAAAAACAAATATCAGCTTGATCCAAAGCATTTGTGGCCGCCAAGAAGTTCTCAACGGTGGGTATCACTATCCCCACTGCTTTCTATGCTGTGGTCCGCTGGAGCTTTGGATCTACGTTAATTTTTTGGGCCTATGCCCTAAAATTATCTGGAAAAATGAATAGACGGTGTGGATATATATAACATATACATCGTGGTGGGCCCACAGTGACATCAACACACCAGGGAGGTCGGTGGTGTGTGGCACACCACGCAATTTGCTTTCGTTTTTTGGTCAGATGCTTTAAAGGTCATCACCAAAAGAAAGGACAAAAAGAGACACCGACAGTGATCAGAAGATCCTCGCCTTCAAATTGGAGGCCATCAAATGGACGGTTGAGATGGAAATGGTGAATAGTTCAAATTCAGTGAGCAAAATCAGGTAGCTAATTAAGGCCATCCCATCAATATGACTGATCCCCAAATGGGCCCACGATTGGATGGTCAGCAGTAAGGTGCACGCTACTCTGTCATATATGGTAGCAAACTTGCACGATAGGATAAAATGTTGTGAAAGTGATGTCATTTCATAATAATGGAGGTAGCTTTCTATGCAACTATTTAAAATAAGAGTGTCCTGCAGGCTGCAGCTGGCTTCTTGTGATGCGTCAGATCATCAGATGGGCCATATCACAGAAATAAATAGACGACCGCCCAAAAACCTCCGAATTTGGGAAGTGGATTGGCTGGTATACCACACACCACTGATGTGGCTGGTGTGTTGACGTCACCAAATTATGTGGGTCCCATCATAAGGTATGAATTATATACAAACCGTCCGTCCACTTGGTGAGCTCGTTGTAAGGTTTTAGACGAAAAATAAGACAGATCCAAAAATCAAGTGGACCACACTGTAAAAAGAAGTGGGGGATTGAACGCCTGCCAGAAATTTTGAATCAATATCATATTTGTTTTTTCTCTTCATCAAGGTCTGTGTAACCTTATGAACAGATTGGATGGAAAGTAAACGTTATGGTGGACCCTACGAATGTTTTAACGGTAAGAATCATTGTCCCCACTGCTATTTGTGGTGTGGTCCACTTGAGATTTGAAAATCACTCATTTTTAGGATCACAATCTAAAATGATCTCTCCAAATGGATGAACGGTTTAGATGTGATAAATACATCATTGTGGGGCCCACGTAACTTCAATCTCCTTTGAACCGTTCGTACAACTCGGAGCTCCAGGAGCATCAGCGCTCGTCTTCGCACGACACGTACCCACATCAGCTAGGTTTGTGGTGTATGGTACACCAGCCAATCCGCTTCCCCGAAATAGGATGGTGGCCCACCCGATGATTTGATTGGCCTGATCTTTAGGATACCCCATTTTCATGGTAGAGTGGGTATGTTGGACGGTTCGGATGCCATCCACCACATCACAGTAGGCGCCACATACAGTTAGTTGCACGAAATTCTCTCCTACAACTGCAGAGGAACGGGCTCTTAGGAGCGATAGAGACTACTTAAATATACATATGGTTAGAAAAATTTACTAATGCATGCTTGTCTGTTTATGGTTGATTTCTATTTTTGGCAATATCGTATAAAAACTTCCTGTTAGACAAATATATCGGTCTGTTGAACAAATGGACAAGATCAAGGCCGTTGATCTGCTGGGTGTTACCGTGTACGTATACGACCCAAATCTGTGCTTAAGATTGTCAGATCGTTGTGACTTTTGGGGTATGGGCCATCAAAGGCAAAGCTTGGATGATGATGGATTCGGATCCACTACATGCATGCTATGCAGTTGTTGCCGCTATTCAATCAACACGTATGGGTGAGGCTTTGGATTGGCTGTTTGTGTGCGAGTAATATGCGGTGTGTTTTAGTCTTCTCAGACTCAAAAGTTTTGATTGCAGATGAATAGATGAGACTGGACACTAGATACCGTTATCCTCTCAACCAGTGATTTGCAATCTATTTAAGTAATTCGTGAAATGATAAGTGTTAGTCCTTTTAAATGAGTTCTTTTTCCTTATTTCAATAGACGTGGGTCTACTCTTCTCTATCACGGATTTGCTCTCCCTTTAGATTATTTGTAAAATGGTAGGGATTAGCTCTTCCGAATAAGTTCTTTTTTCATTGTGACAATAGACAAAGGTTTTATAAATTTAAAGGCTTATTCTTTCACTGGTATTTAGGTTTGTATGTCTCTCAAATGAATAATAATGTATAAACAAATAAAATAAGGCATGAGTATAGATTTAAATGCATGGACCATTACAATCGACAATCGACATAGGTTTATAGATTTAAAGGCTTATTCTTTCACGGGATTAATATTCAAATGCATGGTCCATTACAATTGACGGAGTAACAATCTACCAAAGGAATACATAATAAGAAAGATAAATATCTAATACACCTATCGGAACAAACGATCGAGGCGGGTGGCCAGCAAGATGTGACCGGATTAGTATGATCGGTACTTAATTGATCATGATCATACAAATTAATTAAAGTTGAGGATATTTACTTTACTCTTAAGAGACCGTAATAGGAATCACTATGCAGTATTTATTTATGTCAGAATTGGGCTAGGGTAAACTAAGGAAAGATAAATGAAAAATATATACATGTGTTTGGTGTGGGGCCTCGTGCTCTTCTTCTTGTAGTCCTTTTTGTATATCTTGTCGAGGCAGTGAAACCCCTCACTAGGTTTCCTTTTTGCTTCTAGATTCTTTGCACTCACGTCACAGTTCTGAATATGAGAATCTCCTTAATTGACCTGGAACTGCCAACTTTCTTTGGAAATAAAAAACTCCAGCCAGATCTAAACTTGCTAGCTTCTCGAATCTTCTTCTCGTAACTGATCATTCGCAGATATGTTCATGACCTACTAAAAATCAAGCTCCAGACCACCAAAGTTTCTCTGATGAAGACAAACATGCCAAAATCTGGAAACCTCAAGGGCTAGACATGGACCGATCATGGCTAGTAAATATCTTCACTGATGGCCCATCTTGTCAATTTTGAGGTGTTGGACGGTATGGATCAAACCACCTCCTGCATTTAACCATCTGTAAAGCGATGGTTCGGAGTGAGGTGGGATTTAACACCTGATACCGATCTGTTATCGTACCAGGTCGGATCTAGTTCTCACATTTTCTTTATTCTGATTGATATATTGAATGGGGAACCTGATCTAGTCAATGTGTCTCTTTCTCCCGACTTGGGTTCAAACCAAAGCTAGATTAGCGTGAGCATTAGTCCAATCTCTTGATATTTAGAACCTTCTCGAGCGTTGCTGGCTCTTCAAACGTATGTAGGAATATCTACCATTTTGGTAGGATTGTGAGAGACAACCTCATCAAGAACATCTTATCCAGATACTTAATTAAATCCATTCTCTCAGTGGGTATTTTTATAGTCGTGCCACGTATGCAACTTATTAATGGACATGTTGATCACGACCACGTAGCATGTGACGATTCATTCTCTTAGAGGCATGCGTAGGGGTTTGTTCTATCGCATTAATAACGTAATATATAATGCCGAAAGAAAATCAGTCAAAGATCTCTTCATACACGAGTATAACTTCTGCCTGTGCCAAACACATAGTGTCTCCATGTGGCAGTTTTCTATTAAACTACATTAAGGCATTAAAATTGGGTGTAAACAATAGTCACTGATCATTTAAGCCAAAAGTTACCCATGGGGTAACCTTGCCATTTCGATGGGAGTAAATGGAGATAAACGGGAGAATTGGTTTCGTTCTGCTTTAACCCGAGTTAGGACTTGCCGAGTCGAAAGTAATTCAATGAAAATCACCTGAGTCATGACGAATTGGGGGATAATTCATGGTACTAATCCAACTCTTTCACCTCCAAAACCAAGACAACTTTGAGAGTCAAGTACAACTCAAACCAATCATCAAACCATGATTACATTGAAAATTTAAAGTCATTTGGTAAACCATCTATAAAATCGGTGCATAGTGAAGAAAAAAAGGAGAAGGAGTTTTTTTTTAATACTTTTTATTTCAATTGATAGCAACGTGAACACATAGGCGATATAGAGGCAAGTATTTAAACATGAATACATTCGATAAAGTTGTAAAACAAAAACCATTAAGAAAAAAATCCCATAAAATCTGCTGCTGATAGATATGCTCCTCATGATTATGGTTGATGGCTCATGTGCATTCCGTTTATATTGCAGAAATTTCCTTATCAATTGGATCATCATCTTAGTTTGAATTTGTTGTCATTAGAGCTCCAATATCCCTCAACGTCTCTCCACTGATTGAGGCAAGATTGCAAGAGTATCCAACCTTATCGCTCCAAGAATCTTGTGTATCCTTATCTCTCCATTGACTCTCATAATTGCCAAGTTTGCCGAGCTGTGACGTGCTAATACCCTCCCGCAAACTGTGCCAGGGTTGGAGGCAAAGTTTGGGTCGGAAATAATGAAGGGTTACCTTTGACATTGGCTTAGTGAAGAGGTCTGCAACTTGGTTATCAGTGGACTCGAGTGATGAGTAGTCCAAGTGCAATGCGTTCACGCACAAAATGGTAATCCAACTCAATGTGTTTACTTCGTGCATGGAACACAGGATTAACTGTCATATGAAGAGCACTAAGGTTGTCGCAGTAGAGTATGGGAGGAGATGCCAACGAAATGTGGAGATCTTTGAGAATGAAGGTCATCATGTGAGTTCAACTGCTGTGTTAGCCATGGCTCGGTACTCTGTTTTTGTGCTTGACCGAGAAATTGTATGTTGCTTCTTTGCACACCAAGAGATAAAGTTTCCTCCAAGGTAGGTACAGTAATCAGTAGTGGAGCGTCTCATAGTAAGACACATTGCCCTATTTGCATCTGAAAAAGCAAACAGATCAAGTATAGTATTTGAAGAAAAATGTAATCCTATGTCAATAGTTCCTTTGACATATCGTACAATACGCCGAACCATTTTCAAATGTGTCATGGTGGGAGCATGCATGAATTGAGATATATAGTTAACACTAAATGAAAGGTCAGGGCGTGTAAGTGTGAGGTACTGTAAAGCTCCAACAAGTCTTCGATAGTAACTAGGGTCTTCCATAAGAGTTTCATTTGATGAGGTTTTTGTCTTAACTTCGAGAGATGTACTCATGGGCTTGCAATCTACCATGTTGGATCGTTCAAGTATGGTAAGAGCGTAGTGTAATTGGGACAGATGAAGACCATTGGATGTTGGGGAGATTTCTATGCCAAGAAAGTGATGAATTGGTCCCAAGTCTTTCATTGTAAATTCACTGCTCAGCAGTTAAATGAAATGTGTAACAAGTATTGGAGCAGATCCTGTGAGCAGTATCTCATCTACATAAAGAAGCAAAATTAGTGTTCCATAATCAGAATGAAAAATAAACAAGGAAGGATCTGCTGACTGCAAAAGTACCCGTATTTAAGTAGAAAGGTATTGAATTGATCAAACCAAGCACGAGGTGCTTGTTTTAAACCATAGACAGCTCTTTGGAGTTTGCAAACATATGTCGAGTGTTGAGAATTCGTCATTCCTGGAGGTTGTTGCATATATATATATATATATATATATATATATATATATATATATATCTTCAGATATTAGACTATGCAGGAATGCATTTTTTATGTCTAGCTGATGAATAGGCCATCGCTGAACAAGTGCTACAGTAATGATCATGCGAATGATTCCCAGTTTGATAACTGGAGAAAATGTTTCAGTGTAGTCTACACCATCAATTTGATGATAGCCTTTTGCAACAAGACGTGCCTTGAGTAAATCTAGAGAACCGTCGGGTTTGAGTTTTGATTTAAATACCCATTTAGATCCAATAATGTGCATGTTAGATGTGCAAGGAACAAGTTTCCAGGTCTGGTTTTGATGTAATGCCACAAGTTCCTCATCCATGTCAAATTTCCACCCAGGATGTGCCAAGGCAGATTTAATATTGTGTGGCTCACGACATACATTGACAAATGTGGTTGTAATCAAAGCATACTTTGGATTGGGTTTTACCACACCCAGTTTAGACCGAGTGACCGTAGAATGGGATATTGGTGCTGAAGAAACTGGAGTAGGGTAAGATAACTCCAATGGTTTAGACACGAGTTGTGGAAGTGGCACTGGTTGAGACAGTTCCAAATTCTCAAACTCGTGCGATGGAGGTGTTTCAGGTAGTGTCAAGCTGTGATTGTGGGTAAGCATATCGGAAGTCTCGGATAGGGAGTATAGAAATCTGGTAGGTCAGTGGAACTGGGATGGTGGGTTGTGGGGTTGGATGATGATGTTTGTTGCCGGTAACGGACTCAAATAAGGTGGTGTTGAAGATGTCAAAGAAGATCCTACAAGGAAGCGCATGTCAATGTGTGGTAACCAAAAATCAAAGATGTTAATGACCTGTGACTTAGTAGATGTGATGTGGGAAGTGTTAGCAGTCATATAAGGAAAGACTAACTCATCAAAAACAACATGCTGAGGGATTTTTTTAAAAAAAAATTTGCTCAAAGGATGAAAGCACTTGTATCCCTTATGTTTATCATTGTAGCATACAAAAATATAAAGAAATGTTTTTGGATCAAATTTGTGACGTCGTGTGTCCCAAGTGTAAGGAAAACATTTAGAGCCAAAGGCACGAACTGAAGAGTAAACAAGATGAGCTCCATGCAGCGCAAAATATGAGGTTTCAAAATTAAGGGCAAATGTAGGCAGTCAATTCATAAGGTAGACAGCTGTAGTGAAAGCTTCTACCCATAGAAATAAAAGAGCACCACAATGAAATAACATAGTCATAGCTAGCTCTCTTATACTCCTATGACGTCTTTCAACTATACAAGTCTACTCAGGAGTATACGGGGAAGATAACTGATGAATAATGCATGTAGAAAGAAAGTGAGTTGAAAGTTTGGAGTTGATGAACTCACCGCCTCCATCTGAATGAAAAATTTTAATTTGTTTATTGAACTGCCTGGCAACGTATTTTTCAAAGGCCAAGTATGCATTTAAAAAATTAGATTTATGATGTAAGGGAATAATCCATGTATATTTAGAGAAGTCATCAACCAAACAAGCATAATATCTGAATTTTGCAATAGATAAAACAGGAGCGAGTACCGACAAATCACAATGAATTTTTTCAAAAATACTAGAACTTGAATGTTCAGAATAAGAGAAAGGTAAACAACTAAGATTTCCTAATTGACAACTATCACAAAGATGTTGAGATTTTGTTGCCTCTAAGAGATCAATTAGCCCCTTATTTTTTAATAATCGTAAAGCCGAAGACTGAGAATGGCCTAAGCATTGGTGTCAAACTTCTGCAGTGCCAGATTTGAAGCGATGAGAAAAATATAGCTCTCGCGAAGTGGGTAGAACATAAAGATCACCCCTGCGTCTCCCTGTTATCACTGGTTGTCCTGTTTCCCGTTCCTTAACACAAAAATTAACGTTAGAAAATTCACGATTGACAGGAAATTGATTAGTTAACTGGCTTACAGAGAGTAATTTTTTTTTTTAAAGTTTGGAACTAGCAAGACAACATGTAAAGGTAAAGCAGATTTTTTTTCGCTTTATACACGAGTCACTAATTGCAAGAATTGGCAAGGAAGATCCATCGCCAATTAAAACTGTGTCAATACCAGAATATTTACGAATGTTGATTAACATACCTGGCTTACCTGTCATATGATTGGAAGCTCCAATGTCTCTTGTCCATTCTGTCTCTGCGATGGTGTTGTCCAAGGTAAGTGCTGCAAGTGCTTATGGAATTTCATCATGATGAGTAGATTTTTTAGGTACTCACCAGCAGATCTTTGCAAAGTGACCCATCATCCCACAGTATTGACACTATTGCTCACAGTATTTGTCCCTCTTTGCAGGAGTCATGCGAATAGTGGTGGAGGACGGTGTTGTGAATTGGCAAAAGGAAGGTTGTTTGTGTAGCTCCGATTGGAGTCCCTATGTTGTTGTTGTTGTGCCTGGAATCCACGCTCATTGGATGTAAACTTCTGTGAGGTTCCACGATAGCCAAAGGAAGTTTGTTGAGATCGTTACTGTTGCTGACCATAGAATGTCATTTGATGAGTGAGTGATGAAGTTGGTACATATGTATGACTAGAAAACCAGTTGCGCCTTTGATCAAAATTTCAGAGTTGAGAAACCAACTCAGAGTATGATAGTCATGGGGGCTTCAACATTGTTGTGAAAGTTTCATGTTGAGGATCAGGACTGGTGAGAAGACAGAAGACTTTTTCTTGGTTTGGAATAGGTTTTCTAATGGCTGTTAGATTGTCACATAGACCTCTGAAGGTACGAATATGGTCTGTAATGGTTTTGTCATCTTCTTTTCGAAGATAAATTACATATTGCCGTAGTGTAAATTCGCGTTCTTGCGAGTCTTGGGCATATGCATTCTTGAGTGCTTCCCATACAGCATGAGCTGTGTCGAGGCCAACAACAAGTTCGAGAGTTTCCTCTGAGGGTGCTCCGATGATCCACCAACAAAGGAGACGATCTGACTTTTGCCAGGCTATGAAAGCATCTATTAACTATGGAATAAATTTTTCTGCATTTGTGGAACTATTTGGATTTGGTGTGGTGTATTTAATGAGAGCAGGATCTTCATTCATGAGATGGTCAACCAATTCTTGTTCACGCCACAGGGGATAATTATTTGGGGTGAGTCTGAGTATAATGAAGTTGCCAACGTTGAGAGATAGAGTAGCCATGGGGGAAGGAAGATAAGAGAAAGGAAAGAAATTAAAGGAGTTGTGACGTGCTAATGATGCCAAGTATTCACTATGGCTCTGATACCAGGAAGAAAAAAAGGAGAAGTTAACAAAATACTTTTTTTTTCAATTGATGGCAACGTGAACACATAGGTGATACAAAGGCAAGTATTTAAACATGAATACTTCGATAAAGTTGTAAAACAAGAACCATAAATAAATAAATAAATAATCTCATAAATTCTGCTGCTGATAGATATGCTCCCCATAATTCTAGTTGACAGCTCATGTGCATTCCGTTTATATTGCAGAAATTTTCTTATCAGTTGGATCATCATCTTGGTTTGAATTTGTTGCCGTTAGAGCTCCGATATCCCTCAATGTCTCTCCACTAATTAAGGCAAGATTGCGAGAGTATCCAACTTTATCGCTCCAAGAATCTTGTGTATCATTATCTCGCCATTGACTCTCATAATTGCCAAGCTTGCCGAGCTGTAACGTGCTAATACATATTTTGATCCATCCCTAGGTATCATCATGGACTAAAAATCATGCCGTGATCCCCGCTCTTTCAAGAGTTGGCCCACTAGTTGGAAAATCAGTATGGATGAGACTTCACAACATATGCAAGATCTAACCTTACCTTCTTTTTTTCTCTCTCTCTCTCTCTTTTTTCAATTTTCTTGCATTGAGTCTTTAGCTTCTTTCTTTATATTTTTAACTCACGCTCTTAATTGGTTGATAATGACAAAAGAGTGTTTGGTTTTTTTTTTATTTTTATTTTATTTTATTTTATTTTTTTGCCAAGAAAGTAAAGCCAAGCTTGAGACATGTAAAGTCCCACTGCGTGCAATTGGTCGTTCTTTTCTAAGCAACCATTTTCTCCTTGAAGTGCGGCTCACAAGGTGAGTGGGACGAATGTGATCATTGCCAAAGACTACCATTAAGTTGGATAGCTGTAACATTTTCCAATTAGCCTACCATGTTCACACATTATAGATCATTTTCATCAAGTGGGCCCCACTTCCTAGTTTCTTAATACAAGAAATAAACCCATGCAGCAAAGAAATCCAATAAGAAAACACAGCGGATTATGTGGTAGACTGGATTAATGGTTATCTAGAATTCCAATGGACCTGTTGGAGTTGATTGATTATAGACCGGAATAGGTTTTTTTTTTTTTTTTTATTTAGAGTTAGCTTGTTAGTACACACCCATGTCAGTACACACACTCCATGTTAGCCACCCCCACTAGGGATTGATACCAAGTTCAGTTTATATATAGGCACTGAAGGAGTGGAATATTGCTCCGTGGTCATCAATGGTTCAAAACATTTGTAAAATACTTGATACTTAATTTGGAGTGTTTTGATCCAACAATCTAAACCGTTGGATCATTAAAGCCTGTCCGTTTCCGGATCATTGTTTGTGAGACTAAAGCACACACCCACTTATAAAGCATAAAATTTATTTCACCGAGTTTTTCATTTAAAAATTTTAACGTAAAATAAATAAATAAATAAAATTAAATATTTTAATTTTTAAAATCAAAATTTCAAAACAATTAAACCCGAACCCATGCAAGCGGGCAAGCTTCCATTAGAGCTTTATATATTACCACCCATGCTTTGTTCTCCAAAACCCAGGACATCTGCCATAACATTTAAAACCATCCATTTGGGTGCCCATCACTACGTAGGACTTCTTCTGTCCATATGAGATGTTCTTCGCAGATCATTCCATTGTCATTATTTGATGTGGCAGCATTTCTACAATATCTAACACGTGGCAAGTGGGGAACATAGATAAGGAACGTCCATCTAGTTGGGTCCAATCCATAGATAGACTCAAGTTGAAAATTACACCAAAGGGACAATCCTAGCCTGGATCTCTTTTCATTTTCACCCACCAAAGGGACAATCCTACCCTGGATCTCTTTTCATTTTCACCGTCCATTCAATGACCACTGTCGGATGAGACTATGATTGTGGGTTCGATGTAGTTTTCAATTACAAGCCATTTGAGGACATGGACTCCAAGATGGAAAGCTGGATCTACCGCACACCTGATCCAGTGGCTACAAGACAAACTGCTCCGGAGTTATTTTGATATATACTCTGGCTGAGTATCATATTTGATACTCAGGCACTAGGAAATTGTGCACAGAGGGAATCACTATCGCTGTCGCTGTCGCCAAGTCACAGTCTACAATTTAGATTAGTCCAACAATCTAACCTCTGATTCGTGGACACTTGCTGGAAAAGGATCATTTGTATTATTATTTTTTAACCGTCCAATTAATATCCATAAATCCTTTCGTCACCTAATCAAATAAGTTGACTTTTTGTTCATCATGAATGTAAAATGGGACCCATAATTTTATGGACCATGGTTTAGATGCATCATGAACTAAAAATTCCTCTTTATTTGATTATCTGACTATCTAATTGGTGAACATTTATTGGACGGTTAAAAACGAAAGAGGTGTTTTTGAATCATGGGTCAAGATTGTTGAACCAATCTGAATTTGGGATTGTGGTCTAGGGTTTTTGGATTACACAATTCACTGTGTTTAATTTGATTTGAAGTGTCCTACGTGCTTAATACCTGTGTATCAATTGTGAGTAGAATTGTACACCAACTGAGTTAGCTCAGTTAACTCGCTGCAACTTGACTCGAAAAAGCTAGATTCAACTCGGTTCGACTTGAGTTGAGCTGATTTTTTTAGCTCGAAAAAATTTCAAGTCAAGTTCAAACGTGCCCAAGCTTGACTCAACTCAAATCGAACCTTAACTTGAATCGACTTGCATTAAATATGCCCAGTGACTTAATTATTTTGATATTTGTGTTGCTCGCCAAGTGTTTGATGAAATGACTCAATGAAGTGCTATTTCAGTTGCATGGTCTCAACAAGATCGGTTAGTAGCTAGAGAGGAATGGATATGAAACAAATCACTACAAAATTTTTAAAAAATAACTCCACATTATAAAATTACCCTCAAACCATGATTTTAACGTTGCCCATGCAGTGTTTGGTGTATGATGAAATACTTATATATTGTTGTTACTATTTTTGTATTTTGTGAAAAATTGAAAGTACGCTTTATGCATTTAAGAAAATGTTGCATAAGTTTGAATTCAGTTCAAACAGACTTGAACTGCTGATCGATTTGAGCCAAGTTGGCTATTCAGGCTCGAGGACCAAATCAAGCCGAGTTGGAGTTAGGGTTAGTTACTGGCTGAGTCGAGTCGATCGGTGCCAAGCTCGAGTCGGTTGGACTCGTGTACAGCTCTAAGCCTGTAACACTATATAAGAGTATCATATAATTCCCCTTGAAATCATTATAATGACCTTCGTTTTGCGCCCATGCCCACATATCTTATTGTTATTGAATCTCATCACCATCTGATTGCGGGTCCCACACTTTCTAACTTTCATGTTGGCAACCAAATTCAGTGGGCCCGGCATTAAATCGGACAGTGATCCTAGTCTCCCACAGCGAGTGAATGCATGTTTCACACGTGCTATTGAGTGCATGCTATGTCGGCTGAACTTAAACACTAATCTGTGCGTTTTGCACTTTTATAAATTGTGGCAACTCATCAACCATACACGTGGCATATGTTTACATCAATCTAAACCGATCACATTACAGATACCACTGAGGATGGAGTATAGCTCGTAAATCACGATGACCTGATGGTCTCAACATCTGAAATAGACTTCTAAATTCAGACCATTGACCATTTTAATTTTCACCGTCCATTTGACGGCCAGCAATTGAGCGATCAAGATAGTTCTTAGTGTAATCTTAGGTATACTCTACATAATCAATGGGGCCCAGTATTTGATTGGTCTGCGTGTATTTACATGCGTGCTAAATCTACGGAGCTGTCGACATTAAAATGGTCCAGAACGCACATGGGAATCTTAAATGGTGCCCATACATCGGTACGGTACGGGGCCGTTTTCAGCCGCAAGAGTACATCTGAAAAGTTGATCTGAACTGTTCATGTTCTGCATTATGTGTTAGCTGGGCGGCCATCGCAAGGAACATTTGGGTGATTTTATATGATGAATGATGATGAGTGCTTTAATGGCTTGTATTCAAATACAAAATTCAACGGTCAGGATCATCAATGAAGGATGATTATAAGGACATAGCTTGGAACATGAATGGTTAATTAAGATCAACCTAAGAATGCAATCAGCGTGTGGAAACTGGCCGCCGTACAGTACTGTTGTGGGGCGCACTGTACCCTATCACTACCCTGTTAAAATCCTAATGGGAATCTGTACTTTGGTCATGTCGGCCGTACGGTTAAACTCAATAGAAACACAGCTATACTATGGCTGAGTCTGATGGACGATACAAAGGCACTTACAAATTACTAAAAGAGTTCCATATGGCATAAAAATAATTTAAATTAACCATCCAAAAGGGTCCTGGTTTAGCTGTATGATTGACAAAAGAGTAAGAATATTTGTAAGGGCTCTCGCTTGTTTTTAGTCACCTGTTGTTTGCGAGTGTATTAGAATTGATTGTGTGGCTTGATTCAAACCAACAACTTTGACCTCAAGCACCAAGATAAGTTATATGATCGAGATTTTAGAAGATTGATCGCCTATTCATCTACTCACACAAGATTATCATAAGAGTACCAGTGAATTGTCAGAAGATTGGATTCTTTCTATAATGATGGGTTGCACTTCGGCTTCACTTTTGCTATACCATGCAATCACACATAAAATATTACTCACACTCAACCATAGGGTGAAATTACAATGAGACTTTCTGAATTAAGAATTATTTATATAGGAATAAAAATAGTCTAACATGAGAGTGTATATTTGAATTACAATTAAAGACCACATATAAAGATTGTTACTACTTATATGATAAAGTTAAAATTATGATAAGAATAGATAAATTGAATGATTTGTTTGGTTGGTATGATATAATTTATTCTATTAAATTTTCTTTTTATTTATAAGTTTTTTTAATTCCTACTCTACAGTCTTCTTATCCGCCCTATGCTTATATTCTTTACTCCAGTTGTTATATCAATTGAACCGTTGCGACGTTAGTTTTTCAAATCATTCTACTTCTTTCTATATTTATAATTATTCATCTTTTCTTAACCGCTTTCCATTCTTTAAATTTTTTGGATACGTCCGGTCATTAAATGATATGTACTATTTAATTCAGTGCCAATTATACCTTCATAAAAAGCATTTTAAATATCCCTAAAAATCTTTCACATAAACTTCTTTTCATGGGATGAAACAATTTAACAATGAGATTATCGGATTGGTGAACATCTACCAGGATAAAATTAAAAAATATCAGATGTTGCCTTTTCAACCAACAATTGACCACGGATGAGAGGTTAGGATTATTCAAAAAATTCCATTTTTGGACCGTAGTTTTTAGTCAATTTACTTTGAGTTAATGCACGCCAGTGCTACTGAGGGTGCTGCGTATCAAGCGCCGTACGCTGCCATGTACAATAACTTCCATAAACACCAGGTTATATTGTCACTTATTTAAGTTGTGGTAACTCGTTCCATAAATGCGGGGAACGGATTGGCTACTCCCCCTGCCACCAGCCCCGTGGCTGATGGTCGGTGCTCTGTGGGCCTACCATGACGTATGTGCTTCATCCATTCCGTTCATTTATTTTTACAGATCATTTTAGGGCTCTTTTCAAAAAAGATAAGAATATATATCTCAGGTGGACCACACCACAAGAAAACAATAGTGATTAGATATCCACCATTAAAATCCTCTTAAGGCCCACTATACTGTTTATTTGACATCCAATATGTTGATTGAGTCATACATACAGATATGAAGGTAAAAAACAAAGATCAGCTTGATCCAAAACTTTCAAGGCCTCCAAAAAGTTTTTAATGGTTGAAATTCATTCAACTCTGTTTCCTGTAATGTGGTCCACTTGAGACTAGGATATACCTCATTTTTTCTCTCATGCAATAAAATGATCAATATATATATATATATATATATATATATATATATGTGGACGGCATGGATGAGACACATACATCATGGTGGGGTCCACAGAGCACCGATCATCAGCCAATGGCTGGTGGGAGGGGGAGTAGCCAATCCGTTCCATAAATGCGCGCCAAATCTAGGCCGTGTAAATTGGAGCCTGAAAATGACACCCGATAAGATGCTTTACCACTCCAATTGCTGGCTATCAAATGGACGGCTGAAAAGAAAATGGTAACTGATCTAAATGCAGTGGGATCCTCCAATCGGTTTGTTTTTGTTGCTACGGCCCATCCACAAGTGGACCCGCGATTTGACGGTCTGAATTGGCGGTCATGCATGCCAGGCGTAAGTGTACGAGTTGCCACAACTTAAGAATGTATACCCGAGGATACATACCCGACTCCACTGCCGACATCAGTGCTGGAAAAGCTACGTGGGCCCCACCATGATGTATCGATTTTATCTAAGCCGTCCATACATTTTTCCAGACCATTTTAGGGTATGAGCCCAAAAATGAGACAGAACCAACTATCAAATGGACCACAGAGTAGGGAACAGTTTGGATAGAAAATAAACATCACGGTGGGCCCTAGGAAGCTTTCAACGGTGGGCATCATTATCAGACTGCTAAAATGATTTGGAAAATGGATGGACGGTGTGGATAAAAACACATACATCATGGTGGGGCCCACAGCTTTTCAAGCCCCCACCTCGGTAGTGGAGGGATCACAATCGAATCCGAGTCGGTGTTCAGACAAGTGAGCTCATTTTCCACTGATCCAAATCTGGTGGACCACAAGGTGGATGGAACATTCTATAGAAATATCTTTGGAACTGTAAGAGCTAACCCTTCAATGGTTGGATTCAAACGTAAACGGATAACGGAAAATAACGCAATGGCCCACCTTCATAGCAAAAGGATAAACACGAGAAGGCTGTGATCTTTCATTTTTTTTTAATGGGGAAAACAACGGTATTCTCACTCTACTTATATCTCCTTACACGAGGCACCCATGTATGAGATCCTGGCCCTCCATCTGTAGAGTCTACCTCAAGTGTCACGCTCCTTCAGGTAATAGGGCGGGGATTGGATACTGACAAGGTCAGTAGCCAAATCGCTACTGAAGTTACGTCACCAAGATATGTGGACCCCACCATGATGCGTGTGTTGTATCCATACTGTCCAACCATTTTTAGATATCATTTTATGGCATTACAAAGAGAATGAGATAGATCTAAAGTTCAAGCGGACCCCACCATAGAAAATAGTGGGGACAATGACATCCACCGTTCAAAACTTCCTAGGGGCCACAGTAGTTTCCAATCAAGCTGATATTTTTGTTTTCACTTCATTTATCTCTATGTTAATTAACTTATGAATAGGTTAGATCTCAAAAATACATCACGGTGGGCCATATAAATGTTTCAATGGTGGGTGTGACGGCTCCCACGGTTTTTTATGGTGGGTCCACTTGAACTTTAGATCTATCTAATTCTCTTTTTAATGCCATAAAACGATATCTAAAAATGGTTGGACGGTATGGATACAACACATGCATCATGGTGGGGTCCACAGAGCTTGGTGACGTCACTTCAGCAGCAATTTGGCTACTTACCTTGTCAGTATCCAATCCGCGCCCCAGGTAGTACGCCTACCAATCGACGGTTGGATCATCAGACGGCTATGAAATTCGGGGACGAGGCATCCATCACCGCACCCTTCAGATGAATGGTCGGGATCTTGTACGCTTGTGTAGCATGTACAGAAATTTTAGCAAGTGAGACCTTTTGGCCCTGCCTCTAACACGTGATAGCTTGGCACGCGTGTTAGATATCCAAACCACTCGAGTCCCACTGTGTGGGACGCGGATTTCCTGCGAAAGACTTTCGCATAAAGTTCCTGCGCTGGAAACCTAGGTGGGGCACTGTGATGTTTGTAAGAAATCCTAACCGTTCATCCATTTTTTTAGTTTATTTTAAGACATGATGCAAAAAATGAGCAGTTTCCAAAGCACAAGTAGGCCGAAAACTTGATAATTAAATGTCCACGGTTGAAATATTTATGGGCCACAGAAGTTTTGAATAATGCTAATATTTGTGATTTCAGTTCATCCCAGTAGGAATGAAGTTATTAACGGAATGGATGGCATATAAACATCACTGTCGGAATTTTCCATTACGGTAGGAATTTTCGCCTCATCTGAGTTCCCAGCGCAGGAACTTCCTGCGAAAGGCTTTCGCAGGGAATCCGCGTCCCACTGTGTGATACCTAAAATCAGACAGAGCTGATTAATGTATGACTTTTTTAAAAAAGAATATAGGGATACGTGTATGTTGAGTGTGGTTCACCTTATCTCAGCCGTCAATCTATTCGGCAGACGTGGGCTTACCTGACAATCTGATTGGATATGACGTTCTAAGCAAGAAATCTCCAACGTGGACCCGCTGAGATCTCAAATGAGCGTGAAAGGAACGCCGATTGCGTAGACATGGATGAAGAGAAAAAAAAAAACAAATATCGGCTCCGTCCAAAACTTCTGTAACGCCTACCGTAATGTGTCTTATAATTGTCATTCATCGTTTTTATCGGATCATTTTAAGTTATAATGCTAAAAATTAAATAGGTTAACAGCTCCAGTGGACCACAAGAAAGGAAGCTGCAGTGATAATGGCACCAGTGTTTAAACCTTTCTAAGGGTCACCTTGATGTTTTTTTACCCTCCAACTTATTCATAAGGTCATGTAGACTTGGATGAAGTGAAAAAAACAAATATCAGTTTGATGTGAAACTTCTCCGTCTCCCAAAAAGCTTTTAATGATGGCAATTCAATCCCCACATTGTGGTCCACTTAAGTCATATATATGTCTCATTTTTAAGATAGTACCTTAAAATGATCTAAGAAAAACAATGAACAGCGTGGATAAAACACTTACATCTCATTGGGCCCCACAGAGCTCTACCTGGATGAATTACCGTCCTGGCTGGGGTAGGAGCAATCTGCATCCCCTTGATGTATGTGTTTTACATCCATCTAATTTAGTCAGATCATTCTTAAGGTATGAGCCCAAAAATGAGGCAGGTTTAAATCTCAGGTGGATTACACCACAAGAAACAGTGGTGCCATTAAAAACCTCTTCCACTTGATATTTGGACCTGCTGCATTTTTTGAACTCACACCTTAAAATGATCAGGTGAAACTGATGGACGGAGTGGATATAAAATACATACATCATGTTGGGCCCCATAGGAACCACCGAAGCCGTGCTGAGTTGTGCTTATGGCCTGTTTGGCCGGACCGATCCCACGGTATTAGGAGGGATGGGATTGCCATATCCCAGGATATGCATGACGAGCCAAACAGACCCAGTGATCTTGCCCCAGGATATAAGCAATCCTATGTATCTTAAAACAATACACTGACATCACCATCATTACCTTAAAATTGATCCCATCCCTTGGTTGGACGGATTGGAAGGTAAAATCCCGGGATATGCCGGGAGTGCCAAACAGACTCAGTGAACTTGTCCCAGGATATAGCAATCCCATGGATATTAAACCAATCCACTGACACCCCCATCATTACCTTAAAATCCATCTCATTCCTCCTAATCCCATGGAATTCGCCCAGCCAAACAGGCCCTTAGAGATTTTTGAGGGAGGGGTCGTTAGTGATGTTAGGGCCCACCGTAATGTTTATTTACTATCTAACATGCTTATAAGGTCATGCAGGTATGGATGAATGGAAAATATGATAAGCTTTTAATGGTCGACGTTCAATCATCACTGTTTCCTATGGTCTTCTGCGCCCTGAAAAAAGCTTTTAATGGTCGACGTTCATTCATCACTGTTTCCTATGGTTCAATCCATCTGAGACTTGAATATACTTCATTTTTAGGCTCATGCCTAAAATGAGCTGGCAAAATGGTGGACGGCATGGATAATACACATGCATCATGGTGGGCCCACAGAGCATCGACCAGTAGCGACCTGGTAGTGGCAGTTTCAGTATGCAATCCGCCTCCTACATCAAGGTGGGCACAGTCAGGGATCCACGGAAGCCGCCTCCCATGGTAGCTCTAGGGTCTACTTGTTCATTGCACGGTTGCTTGCATGAGTAGAAGACTCTGGGTTTGAGGTGGGCCATCCCATCTTAAAGATGATGAAGTGGTTGAAAGTGACAAGGCTTTGGCCATTCTTGTTCTTATGTGAGTCAAAAGACCCATGAGTCTTGGAAAGAGAATAGGTGGCTCAAAACGTTTTATTTTTGTTGAATCCTTCAATAATTTGACCGTTGAACAGCCAAAGGCAGTGTCACTGCCCATGTGTTATAGAGTATTGACCAACCTTCTTCACCTTCAACTTGCTCGGACGTAGAGGGCTTCTGTGGGTTCCACTGTGATATATTGGTTTTATCCACACCATCCATCCATTTTGCCTTATCATTTTAGGATAGTTACCTAGAAATGAGGCAGATCCAAAGCTCAAGTGGACCACATAGTGGAGATTGAATACCCACTGTTAAAAATTTCTTGGGAGCTGCCAGAAGTTGTGGATCAAGCTTATATTTGTGTTTTCCTTTCATCCAGTTCTATATGAGCTTATGAACAGGTTGGATGGCGAATAAACATCACCGCGAACTCTAGGAAGGTTTAAAAGTGGATGTCATTAACACCACTGCTTCCTGTGGTGTGGTCCACTTGAACTCTGGATCTACCTCATCTGTGGGCTCATACCCTAAAATGATCTACCAAAATAGATGGATGGCATAGATAAAACCCATACATCACAGTAGTTCCGACAGAGCCCCTGACTAGACATATTATGGGGGGCAGGAAAGAGACGTTCTCCGGAAATAAGAGATAAGGCTACCTCCTTTTTGACTGCTTTTATTATTATTATCATTATTTATGGCACTTAGATAACCACTCCCTGTAAATGCTGAATTATACACTTTTCATTTGAGTACTTGTTCAGTTACATAATGCTTCATTTTGCATTTTAAGTATTTTTAACAAAGCCAAATACAGTGATTACTAGTTGAATAAATAAATAAAACAAATGTGATGATTGGTGACTAATATATACCGTAGCCCTTTAGCTGCACCTATTACTTTTTCTTTAGATTGTTCACAATATAAAGATCAAAGAAGGGAGCGGATTAGGTGTGGCCCCTACCGTGGGGCCCAACTTGATACATTTATTCGATATCCATGCTGTCCATCCATTTTACCGGATCGTTTTAAGGCTTGTTTAGCTTCATATAATTATATATTTTTTCACGTAATTTCTCTCAAATCAGTATTAAATGCATGCATCAAACAATACCGCATGCGTTTGAAAGTGAATAGTAGTTGCCAGATCAAATTTCATGATAATTCAAAGCCAAAGGTTGGTGGGCCCCACCATGATGTGTTATATCCATTCCGTCCATTCATTAGTACAGATCATTTTAGGGCATGGGCCCAAAAATGAGGCAGATTCAAATACCAAGTGGACCACACTATATAAAATACTGCAGATTGACTACTAACCATTTAAATTTTCTTCCCATAGTGTGGTCCCCTTGAGCTTTTGAAGGTATACCCTAGAATGATCTGGCCAAATGAATGGACGGAATGGATAAAACATTCACATCATGATGGGACCCACAGTCCATCCCGTTTTCCGTACCTAAAAGTTCTGCTGCCAATGTCCTACGGCATTCCTTCCATCATAAATTCCTGTAGCACGTAATTAATGCTTAAAAAATGTAAAATTCACTTCAATTCTCCTGAAATACATCCAACCAACAGGCCTTAGAGCATGAGCCCAAAAATAAAACAGATCCAATTCTCAGGTGGTCCATGCCATAGGAAATAGTGTCTTGGGTGAGGTTGGGGCCGACCAGTAAGGGCCACAGCGTCTTGGGTGAGGCGGGGCCGCACCTAATCCGCGCCCCAGAAAGAAACTGCTGATGTTATCTTGATTTTCCCAAGAACTGACTCAAGTATTTGGGGTACTCAAATGGAAATTCTTGAGCACCCGATTTAATTAGTGTATTAGTAATGCATCAGAGCAATATGAATGTTGAATGTGTTTTTTTTTTTTTTCCTAAAATACCAACATCAGCAAGTTTCATATTGAGAAATTATTTTTGACCTTATCAGGTCTTATATTAAATGTTTCCTGTAGTTGATTATCATAATTCTGTAATTAATAGTTGAAGGACAAAACTAACAGTCTTTCTACTACTGTTTTGCATATTCTTAGAAAGCTTGCCTTCTAAGAACAGTAGTTCTGTTCACCTTGTCTCTTAAAATCTTGGGTTTTCTCCTCCACTTATAAATCCACCTGCAGCCGACATTTCAAGTTGTCGACCGACTAAAATGGCATCCATGAATTCTGTACACACGTACAAACAGTAGAGTCCATGTCTTCATTAACAAATTGCTGATTTTTCCTATAGCCTTAGTCTACTTCATAACCTACCTTAAGAGCTCTTGTACTTTGTTTTGTCCTGCCCCAATCCCTTTCAGTGCTGGATTCTTTTGTGTTCATTATTTAAAAATGTCTCAGAACTTTTCGGATAAGCTCTTCAATAGATGTGAGAGTACTACTTGTTCAGCTACATAATGCTTCATTTTGCATTTTAAGTTTTTAACAAAATGAAATACAGTGATTAGTACTTGAATAGAAAAAAGAAAAAAGAAAAAAAAGTCTCTTGAACAGAGAAAATCAAATTCACTCCATGCTCATTTACTGGATCAACAACAGTCTTTGACTTTTCCCAGCAATTTGCTCCATCTTAGTAATAATTGGACCCCTGCCTCAAACCAGTTTCAGCTTGTGTTTTCAAATTTAGCAAGATCTATTTATTCAATAGAAAGGCTAGAAGTTTAGAGATATCACTGTCATGCAGAAGCCTTAAGAACTCTACAGCTTTATACTTGTATTGTGATGAACAGTTATCTCCATAATCATCACTAAAACTGCTATTTCCCATTAACACCATGCCATCAGATATGCAGCAATATATTCTGCTTTTTCTTTTCTTTTTCTTTGAACATAATGTAGAGATGAATTTAACTTTTACATCCGCTGCTGCTATTGCTGGCCCAAGCTTGTGGGCTTCCTTCATGCAGTTTCTAGCTGGTCAAGACTCCAGATATTATTCATCAACTCCGAACTTGGGAGAGTTTGACTAAGCGTAGTGAACCTAATTTCCGAATTTGAAACATTTATAAATCATTGTTGAATTTCCGTCAACTTGTCTTGAGTTGAACTTGTTGGCTGGGAGCACAGACTGCACAAGCCTAGTTAATTTTGAGCACCCAAAGTGAGTAAAATGTTTCTTCCTCAATGTGTTGTAATTGTGTATTGTTTATTTACATCCCTCTCGGAAACAACTTGCAGAGGATTGGGCTATACATATTCAGAGGACATGCGTATACCAGTCGTTAATACTAGATGTTGGACCTGCATCCCATAAAAATCCAATTTGCTAATATTTCTGAATAAATGAAATGTCTAGACATAGGCATAAAAGTATCTAAATTTATTTTTTCAAAATTGACACTGCAAAACTTCCATTCCAGCAACTGGTTTGTAAAATAAAATAAAATTTCAGCATAATCTTATATTTCCCTTGGAAGAACAAACAACTCATGGGTTTGCAAAGTTTCAAACTATTTCACAGCACTGTATATATTTATAAACATGATACTATCATCATTCATCATCACATTATCATTATAGTGCTGTCCTGAATTCTATTTTGCCAATCACATTTGAAACAAGAATATGTATGGCTGCCATCAGAAGTTCTATGGATGGCTTCCCACTGGGCATGAAGCCTGCTTGAGTTTGGGACTGCCTGGCTCATTGCTTCCTGGAAGTGATTATGAACTTATACACCATAAAATAGGACCATTAAATATTTTAAGTTCTCAATCATCCAATAAATATCGAACAATCCAATGATCAGACAATTAAATAAGCATCCCGATACATCTAAAATGAAACACAATTAGGCCAGTTTACTTTGAATTACGTATATGCCACGCATTCAACTTTTAAGTGTTTGTGCATCGTCCATCACACTCTGATACCTCTAACACGTGGCAGCTTGGCATGCGTGCAAGATATCCAAGCCACTTATCATGTGGGTTCCACAAGGTGGATGCCTAAAATCAGACCAACTTAATAATCGGGTAAATGTGCGTGAATGTTGAATGAAGGCCTTTTATGCTCTTAACATTGTAACTTGGTAGGAGTTAAGGTGATGAGATCTTTCATAAAAAAGGGAAGGACGTTGGGTCTGGGAGGCAAGCAAGGAAACAAAGAGTTTTATAGGTCTCATGAGAAATAAGAACCACTAACAATTATCATAGTTAACCACAATTCACAGACACATTATTCACAGACATATTTGATGATATTTTAAACCGTGCTACTGATGATTGCAAGGTTTTCAAGAATTTTCTTTTAAAGGTCCACCATTGTTTTAACAAATGGGAACCTGCATGACCACCTGATTTCATAATCTCAAGTACTACCGTACCGAATCCAAACAAATTCGCCACAAAGAGAGACCTGATCACTGGACTTAAAAGAAGAGGAAAGGTGATGTGTTCTGTAATAGGAAGGGAAGGTTGTTAGGTTTGTGAGGCAAGCAAGGAAACAGAGAGTTCTATAGGTGTCATGATAAACAAACACCAGGGTTCCAACACATGACTCAGTGGTAGACAGTGCGTTTCAAACACTGTGGTCATGGGTTCGAGTGCCTAAGTGGGGTGGGGATCGTGTGTGTAAAAAAAAAAATGATAAACAAGTATCACTTCAAACTGTGATAATTAACCACAATTCACAGACACATTACTGAAAGATTGCCAATATCGAAGCAGACTGATAAGAATGCAATGCATCTTATATGTATAAATTTACCATAAAGACAACCGAAAATCTTACTTGTATTGGATGATATTTTGAATCATGCAACCAATATATTACAAGGATTTCCAGCTTAAAAAAGGTCAATACCATTGTTTCTACTAATGGGAACTGTTAGAGCAACTGATGTAGTGGTCACAAGGACTGCCGAACTGAATACAAATAAATTGCCACAAAGGAGAGACCTGGTCATTGCACTCAAGTCATCTTTGGTTGCAAGGGATTGAGAGTTTGGATCAAGAGGTAAGGTGTTAGTGTTAGAATTTTGGAAACACAGCAGAAAATAAAAAATTCAGTCCAGATTAATAGATTAAGCCCTAGAGATGGAGAAAAACATTACCATATCTCGATACTCTTCCGGGGTTGGCAATGTGATTTACTTGGACACCCCCGTGCTGAAGGAACCTTGCAGAAAAGGAAATTGAGGATTTTGTGAAGCTCCAGGGCCTCCTTGAAAGCTGCTCACCAGATGTGGAAAGCAGGATATAATGGGATGGAAGGGGGAAAATTCAGGCCGCTTCTCAGTTTGCTCAGTTTATCACATGCTCCAGACTCGGGCACTGGATTAGAGGCATACTTGTACATCTTTTGTCTAGGCTTACAATGCTCCCCCAAAAGTGGGGGCATTGGCTTAACTAGTAGGGAGGAAAAGGGTGTTGACAGTGGACAATCTGCAGAAAAGATCAATGGTGCTGCCCAATATTTGCGTGATGTGCCACGAAGATGCAGAAACGATAGACCATCTCTTCCTTCATAGAGTTATGCCTAGAAGATTTGCGCTACATTTCTAAGCAAATTCAACATCCAATGGGCGATGCCTAAGTCAATTAGGGATTTCTTTTTGGCTTGGCATTGGGTCAAGCTCAAGGAATATAGGAAGTAGAGCTGTACACGAGCAGACTAAGGCTCGAATACTCGCTCGACTCGACTCGGAATACTCGACTCATACTCGACTCGTCTGAGTTAGAGCCGAGTACGAGCGGGTTTCATCTACTCGTTTAGATTACAAGTAGAGTACGAGTCTGAAGGTACTCGACTCAGTACTCGACTCGTAACCATATATATAAGCAAAAAAAAAAACCCTACTTCACTCACCCAGTCGCCCGTCATTTTCAAGCACCCGCTCAAAACCCTTCTTCCCTCCAGCGGCCGTTTTCAAAAAAACTCTCTCTCTCTCTCTCTCTCTCTCCCAGCGCCGTTCGGCCGTCCCTCTTCTTCCATCTCTCTCTCTCTCACTCGCCCGTCCACTGTCCGGCAGTGTTAGACGCCCGTCCCCTGTCCGCTCGTCCCTGCGGCCTGTCCGGTGCCCCTGTCTGGTGACAAAGCTCCTCCCTGCCACTCGTCCGGTGCCGCAGCTCGTCCCTGTCAAGCTACCACTCGTCTAGTCATCCTTCATCGCCCTGCCCTGCACGCAGCTGCCGGTCGTTCCTGCCCAGCTTGCCCAGTATGTGTGGGTTTGATTTTTGATTTTTGATTTTTTATTTTTTATTTTTAGAAATTGTTTAATATATGTTAATATAGAAATTGTTTAGTATATATTTGGGATTAACCTGATATTTGTGTTTTCCCTAAAAATCTCAAAATCAGAAAGAAACTCGAGGACGGGCGAGCTGGGCAGGAACGACTTGGGAATTAGGATTAACCTGATATTTGGAATTGGGATTAACCTGATATTTGTGTTTTCCCTAAATATTTCAAAATCATTTAGCATAATTGGGATTAACCTAATATTTGGAATTGGGATTAACCTGATATTTGGAATTGGGCAATGAATTGAATAATTCATTTAGCATAGGTCCCATCTTTGATGGTCAAACATGACGAAACAGTAAGAACAAGAGCTTTTATTTTATTTTGGATAATATAAGAAATGGAATTTATTTATTTAATACTCCAGTGGCACATGATGCTTAAACTGTTAAAATCACTTTAGTTAATCACAATTAAATTAGATAAATGGAAAAATCCTAACCTTTGATTTGTCAGGAATTATTTACAAAAATTAGGATTGTCT
This sequence comes from Magnolia changhungtana, assembly GCA_030180095.1. Classification (NCBI taxonomy): domain Eukaryota; kingdom Viridiplantae; phylum Streptophyta; class Magnoliopsida; order Magnoliales; family Magnoliaceae; genus Magnolia; species Magnolia changhungtana. The sequence goes on from JASAUF010000662.1 coordinate 12,463,128, forward strand.
ACACTATTTTTCCACTCAATGTCCAACAAATTAGGAGTGTCTGCACTATTTTTCCACTCGAACTCGACTTGACTCGTTTACTACTCGTACTCGGGCGAGTAGAATACGAGCAGGAAGTCCCTGCTCGTTGGCCGAGTAGAGCCGAGTAAGAGCAGCACTCGGGCGTTAAGAGCCGAGTACGAGTAGGGCGATACTCGACTCGACTTGACTCGTGTACAGCTCTAATAGGAAGGCATGCTAGCAATTGGCGTTAATGGCTGGCCTTCGGACACTATGGAGTGAGAAGAATGGGAGAGATGCTTCCGGAATACACACATGCCATTTTCTTTTATTTTAGGCTTGTTTTATTGTTTTGTTTTCCATTTCTTGGGCCACACACTTGTGGACAGGAAAGAGAAGGACAGAGACCTCTCTCTCTCTCTCTCTCTCTCTCTCTCTCTCTCTCTCTGATGCGGACACCAAGCCATTCAAAGTATATCAACGTAGGAGGCGTGCATTACCCATGTCAATGTGGTTAGATGACAGATACGGGTCGGGTCTCTAGAGGTTGAAGACCTTACACGTGTTCATGACATGTGTAAGTTGCTTAGAGGAGACATTTGAACCATTAGATCGCGAGGATGGTGTGATTGGACCGTTGGATCGTCACGGCCCACCTTCATTACACTACCTTCACGGCACTATCATCGGGGCCTATCGGGCATCTTAAATTTACATTTAGTTTATGAACATTTGAGTTAATTAAGCTTTGAGACAGTTTGTGCACAATTTTGTGCGAATTTCTTTTTTTTTGAAACTTTTTTTAAATAGGGGTATTTTGGTAATTTCATGTAATTACGATTTTATAAGGGTTGCCCTAGACCCATAGCATGTTATGTGATGTTTTATGAAAAAGAAAAAAGAGTTTTTTTACTTCTGACGATCTCGTCTTCGACTTCCAGTGATTGGAAGAGGGCGTGAGGCCCAGGTAAACGATTTCCCCTACTTCTTTCTCCTTCTCTCTTTTCTCAAGGTATTCTTTTCTTTAACCTCATTCTCTTCTTTTTCTCCTAATCTCAAAAGATTTTCATTCCCTTTTCATTCCCACATAAAACCCATCACCCAAATCTATATTTAAAGAACCACTATTTTTTTTCTCTGAATTTTCCAGATTTCCAATCCAGGAAATTTCTATTTTTCTGGATTAGAAAATCCACTTGGATCGTTAGACGGACCCATTGCAAGACGAAAGTTCTATCTTTCGCCGGATCCAATTAAATTCAAATTTTAAGATTCAATATTTCGTGTTTGTGATGGATGGCCCTAATCAATGCTATGTTGCCCTTATTTCCTTCTTGTGTTTATGATGTATAAATCAAGCTGATATTTATTTATTTTTAAGATTGTATGAATCTGCCCCTCTCAAATAGCATGCTCATTTAAGGTTAGATTAGGCTGTCCTACATCAATTTTGGTATCAGAGCTTAGTTCTTGCATAGGGTCGTCTTAGATCGAGTTATCAAGAATCTAGATTTTTATTTTATTTTATTTTTTTTCTAGGATTTCATGCATCGCATATAGAGTCTAAATCTGAAATTTTCAGATTTGCATTTTAAAAAAAAAAAAAAAAAAAGGAGTCTAGATCTGAATTTTTTCACATTTGCATCATTCTAAAGGTTAGGATCATCGGTATCCATAGTCTTATGTCAAAACAGTCTCTTAGAGTCATGTTTTATGAAACCTAAGTTGAGTCTTATTGTGTATGCCCACTCGGACTGGTAGAGGATTTGGTCTACACCCGATTTTTAATATGGAACAGTTGACTGAGATGATGAACACGATCAACCAACGTTTAGCCGTCATTGAGACACAATCTAGGAACACGAATACCCGTATGGATCAGATAGAAGCATCCCTAAGAGAAATCTCCGACATTGGAGGGGATGAACAGTCTCATGTAGGGGGAGTAGTTGAGGAATGGGTAGAAAATCGTGGTAAAGGTCGTGGAGCACGTGGCCGAGGGGTAGGACGTGGAGGGGCGCGAAATCCGCAACCCGCTGTCGAGTATCAAGACCGTTATGATGTCGATGAGAGGGTCTTAAAGAGTGTTAAAGTAGATACTCCTAGTTTTGATGGGCGTCTTGACCCAGAAGCATTCCTTGATTGATTAGCGGACATGGACCATTATTTCGAATGGTATGAGATGTCTGAGAACCGATAAGTGCGGTTTGCAAAGATGAAACTTGTGGGTCAAGCTAAATTATTTTGGACAAATACGGAGCGTAAGATCGAGAGATCAGGAAGTGTCCCAGTCGCGCATTGGGTAGAGATGAAAGAGTTATTAAAGGAAAAATATCTTCCTCTCTCTTACCGTCAAAAGCTCCTAAATCAATGGCAAGCATTACGCCAAGGATCTATGTCGGTTGCAGATTACATCACAAAATTTGAGAAGTATATGATGCGGTGTGATATTCAGGAGGATCCCTTAGTGACGCTGGCGCGTTTCAAGGTGGGCCTTCGCATGGATCTGCAGCGTGAGCTTATGACCCATGCAGTGAGTGACTTGGATCAGGCTAACCAAGTTGTACAGGAGTTGGAGCTTTACCTAAAGTCTCCTGTCATGAGGCGCTTTGAGTCCCGAGACTCTACTGTTAGATCTGGTTTTCAGGGAACCAAACCTAACATTGGAAGTCAGCCTAGGGCGCAAGCTAGTGCACCGCCTAAGCCTAAAGATGATAAGGGAAAAGGTGTCCTTGGTGCCAATCCTGGCAGTGGTAGTCATGTGAGATGTTATGAGTGCGGAGGTACAGGTCATTTCGCATACCAGTGCACGGCAAAGACTCGCGGGAAAGCCTTAGTCATAGACGAGTCAAATGAAAATGCGGATGACATGGGTGATTACGAAGTTGAGGAATATCATCCAGAGATAGGTGCTAGTGATTATGAAGAAGAAGAACCAGAGACTGCACCACTAGCTGTAGTTAGATGTGCTTTAGCGCAGGCCAAAGAGAGTGATGATTGGCGCAGAAGCACAATTTTCTACACGTTTATCAAGAGCGATGACAAAAACTACAAAGTCATCGTGGATGTGGTAGTTGCACCAACGTGGTCTCAGCTAGCACAGTCACTCGTTTGGGTTTGAAGCCCATCCCTCACCCTCAACCCTACAAGGTTTCTTGGGTTGACACGTCTTCTATGCCTGTGTCCCAGCAGTGTTTAGTCCCCATCCAAATCGGTTCATATAAAGACATGTTGTGGTGTGATGTTTTACCTATGGATGTAGGTCACATCATTTTAGGGAGGCCGTAGTTATACGATAGAGATGTTATGATTTTTGGTCGCTCGAACGTGCCTACATTCACGCATGAGGGCAAGAAAATCAAGATTAATCCGTTGCCACCCAAGAGCCACACAGACAAGGTTAGGGATGTGAAAACGAGTGAGTCAAGGAAGGATGTGAGGAAATCTATTCTGAAGTCTCTACATATCATAAATGCAAAAGAGTTTGAGAAAGAGACAGAGGATGTTCGACGGTATACGCCCTAATGGCTAGGGAAGTTACACCCGAGGTTCATGTAGAGTTATCCCCTGAGGTGACTTCGGTTCTTAAAGAGTACAGTGATATATTCCCCGAGGATTTACCGGATGAGCTTCCACCTATGCGGGACATCCAACATGCCATTGATTTCGTCCCGGGGTCTTCTTTACCGAACCTTCCTCATTACAGGATGAATCCTGTAGAGCATGCAGAGTTGCATAGACAGGTAAATGAGCTCCTACAAAAAGGTTTCATCCGTGAAAGTATGAGTTTGTGTGCCGTACCAGCACTATTAACGCCTAAGAAAGATGGTACGTGGCGGAAGTGTGTGGACAGTAAGGCCATTAATAAGATCACGATCAAGCATTAGTTTCCGATACCGAGGCTTGATATGTTAGACATGATGGCCAGATCCACCATTTTTTCCAAGATAGACCTCAAGAGCGGGTATCACTAGATACACATACGCCCTGGAGATGAGTGGAAGACAGCCTTCAAGACGAAGGATGGGTTGTACAAGTGGTTGGTCATGCCCTTTGGCTTGACTAATGCACCCAGTACTTTTATGCGTGTGATGATCCAGGTTTTGAGACCCTTTATGGGGAAGTTCTTAGTGGTTTATTTTGATGACATACTCATATATAGTACCACTAAAGAGCTGCATCTCGACCACTTGAGACAGGTCTGTAGTGTCCTGAGGGCGGAGAGGTTATGTGCGAACCTTAAGAAATGTTCGTTCTTGTCTGATAAAGTTGTCTTCTTAGGGTTCATAGTGTCGTCTGTAGGGATGCGAGCAGATCCAGAAAAAGTCAAGGTCATAATTGACTAGCCTGAACCGCGGAACATACATGAAGTGAGAAGCTTTCATGGCTTAGCCACATTTTATCATCAGTTCATTCGAGGGTTTAGCACTATTATGGCTCCCATTACTGATTGCATTAAAAAGGGAGAGTTCATATGGTCTAAGGCCGCAGCTAAGGCATTCAAAGATATTAAGGGCAAGATGATAGAGGCTCCCGTCATGCGTCTTCCAGATTTTTCTAAAGTCTTCGAAGTAGCGTATAATGCTTCAGGCGTAGGTATAGGAGGAGTACTAAGCCAAGAGGGTCATCCAGTTGCCTATTTCAGTGAGAAACTGAATTAGGCAAAACAAAAGTATTCCACTTATGATAAAGAATTTTATGCGGTAGTGCAATCGCTACGTCATTGGCGTCATTATCTTCTACCGCAAGAATTTGTCTTATTTTCTGATCACGAGGCTTTAAGGTATTTGAATTCCCAAAAGAAGCTTAACCCAAGGCATGCCAAGTGGGCTGTGTTTCTTCAGGAATATTCATTTGTCCCGAAACATAAAGCCGGGATCGAGAACAAACCAGTTGATGCCCTTAGTAGGAGAGTGACATTGCTTAACTCCCTGAGTGTAGAAGTTGTCGGGTTTGAGCAATTGAAAGACGAGTATCCCATGTGTCCAGATTTTAGGGGAACATATGTGTCACTCTTAGGTGCCCAGCATAGTTCGGGTGAGTTCGTGCTAAAAGATGGTTTCCTTTTCAAAGGAAACCGACTTTGTATTCCCTGCATTTCCCTCCGGGATTTCCTTGTTTGGGAGCTTCATGCTGGAGGTATTGCTGGCCATTTTGGTCGAGATAAGACCATCGCCCTAGTGGAGGATCGATTTTATTGGCCAAGTCTTAAGCGAGACGTAGCCAAAATTTTAGGGCAATGTCGAACATGTCAACTGGCAAAACAGAAGAAGCAGAATACTGGATTGTACACGCCATTGTCAGTGCCACACGCACCGTGGCAAGACATCAGTATGGATTTCGTGCTTGGACTTCCCAAGACAATTAAAAAGCACGATTCCATTTTTGTGGTCGTGGACTATTTCTCAAAAATGGCCCACTTCCTCCCTTGTTCTAAAACCTCAGATGCGTCCGACATAGCCAAGATTTTCTTTGAAGGGGTGGTTCGCTTACATGGTTTACCTAAGACCATAGTATCTGACAAGGATGTCCGGTTTACTAGTTATTTTTGGAAGACATTATAGCATATGATGGGTACGAGACTCAGTTCTCGTGCGCTACCATCCTCAAACTGATGGTCAAACTGAGGTTGTGAATCGAAGTCTCGGAAATCTACTACGATGTTTGGTGGGTGAACACATTAAAACTTGGGACTTTGTCCTGCCAGTCGCCGAGTTTGCATATAACAGTTCAGTTAATAGGTCTACGGGTATGAGTCCATTCAAGATTGTTAGTGGTTATAAACCTAAATTACCCATAGATTTGTTACCTATGTCAGTCACTCAGAGGACCTCAGAGTCAGCCGATGCATTTTCCCATCACATTCATGAGTTGCATGCAGAGATTAGGAGGCAGATAAATGCTAGTAATGAACAATACAAAATTTCAGCTGACTTACATCGTAGAATTCAAGAATTTAATGAGGGTGATTATGTAATGGTTAGGATGAGGCCAGAACGGTTCCCACAAGATACCGTTAAGAAGTTACAAGCATGCAGTGCTGGACCATTTAAGATTCTGAAAAAGATTGGGTCCAATGCGTATGTGATAGATCTTCCACCTCGCATGGGGATTAGTTCAACATTCAATGTGGAGGATCTAATGCCTTGTTCAAGCCATCCCATAGACCCTAATTTTGTTCCAAACTATTGGCCAATTTCTGAATTTTCTTCCCAACCTACACCACCTATGCCTACTATACCTGAGATAAGAGAAGAAATTGAAGGAATTGTGGATGAGCAAGTTGTTTCCACTCGAGACGGTGGATTTCAAAGGTACTTAGTGAAGTGGAAGAACAGACCATCATCCGACTATACATGGTTGACGGAAGCAGAGTTGCAGCGACTAGATCCAGATTTGTTAGAAAAGCACAAAAGTTTTATCTCGCCGGAGTCGAGATCTTCTCAGTCGAGGGGAGTTGATGCGGACACCAAGTCATTCAAAGTATATCAACGTAGGAGGCGTGCATTACCCGTGTCAATGTGGTTAGATGAAGGATACGAGTCGGGTCTCTAGAGGTTGAAGACCTTACACGTGTTCATGACATGTGTAAGTTGCTTAGAGGAGACATTTGGACCATTGGATCGCGAGGATGGTGTGATCGGACCGTTGGATCGTCACAGCCCACTTTCATTACACTACCTTCACGGCACTATCATCGGGGCCCATCGGGCATCTTAAATTTACATTTAGTTTATAAACATTTGAGTTAATTAAGTTTTGAGACAGTTTGTGCACAATTTTGTGCGAATTTCTTTTTTTTGAAACTTTTTTTAAGTAGGGGTATTTTGGTAATTTCATGTAATTACGATTTTATAAGGGTTGCCCTAGACCCATAGCATGTTATGTGATGTTTTATGAAAAAGAAAAAAGAGCTTTTTTGCTTCTGACGATCTCGTCTTCGACTTCCAGTGATTGGAAGAGGGCGTGAGGCCCAGGTAAACGATTTCTCATCCCCTACTTCTTTCTCCTTCTCTCTTTTCTCAAGGTATTCTTTTCTTTAACCTCATTCTCTTCTTTTTCTCCTAATCTCAAAAGATTTTCATTCCCTTTTCATTCCCACATAAAACCCATCACCCAAATCTATATTTAAAGAACCACCATTTTTTTTCTCTGAATTTTCCAGATTTACAATCTAGGAAATTTCTATTTTTCTGGATTAGAAAATCCACTTGGATCGTTAGACGGACCCATTGCAAGACGAAAGTTCTATCTTTCACCGGATCCAATTAAATTCAGATTTTAAGATTCAATACTTCGTGTTTGTGATGGATGGCCCTAATCAATGCTATGTTGCCCTTATTTCCTTCTTGTGTTTATGATGTATAAATCAAGCTGATATTTATTTGTTTTTAAGATTGCATGAATCTGCCCCTCTCAAATAGCATGCTCATTTAAGGTTAGATTAGGTTGTCCTACATCACTCCCTCTCTCTCTCAATCACATGTGCCTGGCACTATTCATGCTATCGATGTTACTATGCAGCCAGCCAAGGTATACCATAATGGTAATGGTGGTCGTAACGGCAGATATGGTCTCTTTTTTTCTTTTTCTTTTTTGAAAAATACCTTTAAAAAAACCCTATATCAACGCGGTGTAACAGTCCACTAAAGGGGTCATAGTGGCCGTTACAAGTCGTTTTTTTCTATAATGATTGTTATAGCCGTTACAACCTCCTAAAGCATAATGGTGGCCACCGTCACCATTACGTAATGGTCATAAATAAACATTTTTGCATACCTTGTATATAGCAGCCCAGGGTTGCTCACCTTTTTCTATGTTGTAATGCTCTCTTCGCCATAAACACAACTCAATGCTCATGTCTCAAAGATACATACACGAAACACACATGGCGTCATATCTCCATATCTGTCCATCTCGTGCTAATGACATCACGAACTCCATACTGGGGAGTAGAGTTGTACACAAGTCGAGTTAGCTCGGTCAACTCACTCGACTCGACTCGACTCGGAAAAGCTCGCCTCGGCTCAAAATTGGATTCAGACCGAGTCGAGTTGGTTTTTGGATCTCGAAAAAATTTCAAGCCAAGTTCAAGCTTGCCCGAGCTCCACTCGACTCGGATCGAACCTCAACTCGAATCAACTCGGATCAAATCGGCTCAGTGACTCGGTTATTTTGATATTGATGTTGCTCGTCAAGTGTTTGATGAAATGACTCAACGAAGTGTTGTTTCGGGTGCATACATTCTCCGCGAGATTGGCTGGTGGTGAGGAAGGAATGGATACGAAACAAATCACTATGTTTTGGGTGCATACATTCTCCTCATATCTTGATTTTAATGCTACTCGTTGAGTGTTTGATGAAATACTTGTAAAGTGTTGTTACTGTTTTGCATTCTGTGAGAAATTGAAGATGCACTCTGTGTTTGAGAAAATGTTACAGAGGCTCAAACTAGCATGAGCTGTTGACCGAACTGAGTCGAGCTGGCTAGTCAAGCTCGAGGACCGAGCCAAGTCGAGTTTGAGTTGGGGTTAGCTACTGGCCGAGCCGGGCCGAGCTGTGCCAAGCTCAACTCAGTTTGACTCGTGTACAGCTCTAGTAGAGAGGGCATTACTAAGACAGTGCACCTACACTTGTAATCTCACCATGTGAGGGGAACGGAGCCCAAATCAACTGATCATGGAAGCTCTGTGGATTACTTGATTTATGCTCTAAGCATAAGAGCTATACTCGGCATTACACGATTATGCATACGTATCGCATTCTTTATTTTCTTTCTTCTATTTTATATCTGATTTTCCTTGCTATTATTGCCTTGGAATCAAGGGTTATTATATGTAATGTAATTAAAAGCATGTGTCATGCCACAGCCTAGAATGTAATAAGAACCCAGATTAAATAAAAGCCTTTCTACTATATGCGCTCCTCTCTTTGTTATGTGTATTGCAGTAATATCTACGGATGTCCAATGAATGTCTTGTGACTGTCTATGTAATATAAACACCCATCAAAATTGATGTCAACAAGTGTGGAGCCACTTCCAAGGTCCTGAGCATAGAGTGTGAGGCCTTTGTTCGGTGTTCACAAACAATCAGCGCAAAAGTTGTTGTTGGAACTCAGATAGTTGATGTGGAGCCACCGTTGGATGCTTAGACAGTTGGCGCGAAGCCACTACTAGATGCTCAAACACTTGGCATGGGGCCATGTCAATGTATTCCGGAATGGTTACGTAACGGTTGTTACATAATGGTAAGGGTCGTAACCGCTATGTGTTACAGGGTCATAATGGCCTTTATGGAAAAAAAAAAAAAAAAAAAATGACCTCTTGTAATTTATAACGGTCCATTAAAATGCCAAAATAGGTTTCTTTTCATAAAATTTATAATAAATAAATAAATAAAAAGGCCGCAACGGCCATTATGGCCCATTTTGTAATTGTAGTCGGGGTGGCCATTACAATCACCGTTACCATTATGAAATACCTAGGCCAATGTTGGGGGCTATGGCTAGTGTGAAGCCAGGATGAGCAAGAGAAATGAGTCCTTAGATTCTCATTCTCACTCACCTGGTATGTGCCTTAGTGTAGCACAAAGGATAGGAGGAAGTTAGAGAGAAGGCCTCAGAGAACTCTTGGGAAGATCTGAGAGGAGAGCAAATGAGTAAAGTCAATGTCACTTGAACAGGGTGTGCAAAATCAATTACGTTTCGACCGTAACGGCCGATTCATACCAGTAACGGCCAAGGCCATTATGCAATACAGGTCCGAAGCGGGGTGGGGGAGAAAAAAAGGGGCCATGTTGGCCATGACAGGCTATAACGGCCGTTACAACCCCATGACGAAGAAGCAAACGACAAAAAACAAAACAATTTAAAATTTAAAAATAATAATAATAATTAAAATAATTTATTTTTAAAAAATAATAAAAAAAAAACATACCTCTCTCCTCCTCTTCTACTCCTTCCTACTTGGGCCCATGGGCAATTCTCGACCCCTCCCCCCACCTCTCTCTCTCCCCCCTCTTTAAATGAGAAGAGAAACATGGTTGTTTAACAACCATCTTTCTTTTTTTATATAATTTGGGGCGTATGACACCCCATACACTTGCACCCATGGAGCCCACCTTGATGCATGTGTTATATATCCACGCCATCCATCAATTTTTCCAATTCATTTTAGGACATGGCCCTAAAATGAAGCAAACCAGAATCTCAAGTGGACCACACAGTAGGGATTGAATCCCCACCGTTAAAAACTTCTTGGGGACCACAAAGCTTGAGGGGATTGAATATCCATCGTTAAAAACTTCTTGGGGGCCACAAAGTTTTGGATCAAGCAGCTATTTGTGTTTTCCCTTCATCTAGGTCTGTGACCTTATCAGCAGGTTGGATGGCAAATAAACATTACCTTGGACCCAGGAAATTTTAATGGTGGGCATTCAATGACTAGTTTTTTCCTGTGGTGTGGTCCACCTGAGATTTGCATCTACTTCATTTATGGGACCGTGTCCTAAAATGAGATGGCAAAATAGATGTATAGCGTGGATATGCAACACATACATTGAGGTGGGCCCTATGCATAGGACCCTCACCAATGTAGATTGCCTACTAACACTAGCTATTGGGCAGTGCTCTGTCGGCCTCACCATGATGTATCCGTTTTATCCACGCCATCCATCCGTTTTGTCATATCATTTTATGGCATGAGCCCAAAAATGAGGCAGATCCAAATCTCTGGTGAACCACACCACAAGAAATAGTGGTGATTGAACGCCCACCATTAAAAATTTCTTTGAGGCCACAAGTTTCAGATTAAGCCAATATTTGCGTTTTTCCCTTCATCCGGGTCTAATTGATGTAATCAATAGGTTAGATGGCAAATTAAACATTATGGTGGACCCTAGGAAGGTTTTAATGGTGGACATTCAATCACAACTAGAGGTGGGCATCGGTCCTGTTCTGATCGGATCCGGGCCAACCCGATCAGAACCGAAATATCACTGGGCTTACCCGAATCCGAACAGATCCGTTACCGGATCTGCACCATCTGAATCGGACAGATCCGAAAGATGGATTGGCTGATCCGATCAGTGCCGACTCGGCTTTCCGATTGAGCTAGGTTCCGATCGGTCCGGATGTAATTTATCAAGTATCAACTGTATAGTATTGGAGTGGTTGTGTATCAAGCGTCATACAAAGCAGTACCATACGAAAGGGTTTAAAAGCAAATTTACTTTTCAATCTCTCTCTCTCTCTCTCTCTCTTCTTCTTTCCTGGTATTTTTCTTTTCTTTTCTACCCCAAATGGAGCTCACGGATCGTCAGTCGATCGGACTCCATCGGTACGATACAACTCTCTCGCTCTCTCTCTCTCTCTCTCTCTCTCTCTCTCTCTCTCTCTCTCTCTCTCTCTCTCTCTCTCTCTCGATTGTAATGGTGCGGAAGCACTCATCCTTTAAAAAAAAAATTTGGGTGCGAGAGATTAATGGCTGAAATGATTTTTATTTTTATTTTTTTGATATTTTTTTTGGATCGGATCCAATCGGATCGGATCTGGTCGGATTAGGCCTAATCCGAATCCGAGCCGAAAAGAATTCGGATCTGGATGGTGCTACCCGATCAGCACCGATCCAGACCGTCGGTTCTGTTCTGATCGGGTAGGATCAGGTCTGATCGGGTCGAATCCATCGGATCGAGTCTATTTTGCCCACCTCTAATCACAACCATTTCCTACCGTGTGGTCTACTTGAGATTTGGATCTACCTCATTTTTGGGACCATGTCTTCAAATGATCAAAATAGATCGACAACATGCATATATAACACATACATTGAGGTGGGCCCAACGTTCAACGCCTCAACCACTAGTGATCCACCTGAGATTTGGATGTACCTCTTTTTTTTACCATGCCTTAAAATGAGTTGGCACTTGGCAAATGGATGGATGCCATGGATATACAACACATACATCAAGGTGGGCCTCAGGTACAGGGTCCTAAAAAAATTTATACATGAGGCATAAATTAACTCAAAATTATCATTCTAATAAATTTATCATTGATATTATATAGCAAGAAAATTAAATATAAAAGATTTGCAATGAATCACAGGTTGTCAGGTTTATAAATCCATCAAACAACCCAATACAGCATTCTCATTCTCACCAAAGAGGAGTAGACCATTACACTACTATAAACATGTTCAAAAAAAAAAAAAAAACGAATGCATATTTGGAATATTTACATTTTTCTAGAATTTTTCGAGCACAAAAAAAATTCAACCGATACAGGAGCATATCAATCGGCCATTACACCCCCCGATCGGTCGTTGCTCTAATACTCCATATCAGTAACGGTGGTGACTGTTATGGCCAACGTTACTGATACGAAAAACATTGCCCTTGAAAAATTACCCATACGGCTATTTATATAGAGAGGGGGGGCGGTCATTTCCCACTCTAGAGTTGTTAGGCAATTACAGCGAATTGTCGAGGTGGTTATGCTATTATAGACATGTGTCACGATGGCACTATACAACCTAAAGAAGTTCCGTCGGTGCATACTTTACGCTCGGGATTGATTCGCACTACCCTTGGCAATGGAGCAAGGTGAGCTTGTTTGTATCACGCTACTCCTGGAGATGGCATGGGGTGAGCTTGTTCACACTGCATTATCCTTGAACAATGGGTGTGGATGGCAATAATGGGCTCCGCGTTGGCCTTAACCGTCAGTTCGGATTGTGCTTAGTCGTGATAGAAGGCATGAAAACCCATTATGCACCATCCTTAGTCAGTGTGCATGGACTATCGAGGAAGCCTCGCGCTGAGCTCATTATCTAAAGCACGAAGAGTAGAACAGGATCAGCACTGACTTGTATCAGTGTGTGAAATGGATCTGCACCTTCCTCTAAGTGAGCGTGGGACGTAAGGCGTTGCCTAATAATGGTGAGCGTGGTCAATACTTAGCCAAATTTTAATGTCAACACCATCCACCCTCAATCCAAGTCCCATGCCGATTAAGTAATGGACCACAAGATCTTAACCATCGAAATTACCAACAAGTGTGAAGAAAATATTTTAACAGTGAAAACAAAAGCTCAACGGGTGAAAACACTTGCAAAACCATTAAAAACCATTGAAATACTGGAAACAGTATAGAACACTTGATAGATTATCCAATCTACCAAATCTTAGACATAAGAGTGCCCCTAGGAGACCTGTGGATCCCTCATTTGATCATATGGACCCCAACCATATCCTAATGCATGAACCCAGCAACACCCACATATAAGCCATTGTTATTGACTTAGTGAGGCGGGTCAAAATACAATACATTAGAAACATGAACTCCCCATACATCCTTAGCTCTAATGATTAGTCAAAGCTAGCACATATACAAGTCGATGTAGTCCAAGCATGATGGTCTCCTAGTCTAGAGAGTTGAATTGATCCTCCGATGCAAGTGTCCAATAAGTACAAAACTAGGAGCCTATTCTCATGACACACTTACACTCCTATGTAGGATAGGGTACAAACACATTGACTCAGCGTCAAACCCAATGGATAGAGACCTTCAATCCCGATTTGTCATCGATTCCCTCACACAAAAGACCATAAAAGAATGATAGCTATCATAGGTTTGCTCTACACCATGCTAGATGGTCATGAAATAACAAGGCAATAAGATCCATATAACACAATTGTGTCCAAACTCAAGTCCCAAGGAAAACCAGAGGAATCCTCTCGTTCAACCCATATGCATGTATGATTTAAGATATACCCACATGTTAATTATGGCATTAATGAAATGTCTATTTAAGACCCATGGTCATCATGATCTATGGTCAAGATCATCAAATCAATAATTAATATTAACTTATTTGCTTTGCAGGGCACACAATACTAACAGATAGGGCCTATGATAGAAAGAGAAGGTCATCAAATCAACAGTTAAAGATTAAAATTTATTTGCTTTGTGACGCGGGGAGGGATGTGATGAGGTCGATCACCGTCCTCCTCGGGGGATAACTACTTCGAATCCATGGAGCTCTCTGGACTCCTCACAGAGCTTCCTCGAATCCATGAGGAATAAAAGAAGGAATAATTCCTAATAAATTCGAAATAACTTGATTGATGATTTTTTTTTTTAAATGAAATTACGACTCTTTAAATAAGGAACTCAAACCTAGGATGGAGTTTTAGACTTAGATTCCAACTCAAATACCCTAAAAACGTGACTTACTATAAATAGTACACTTACTATTTATAGACGACCTCTATTCCTACTAGACTTCGTGGTTTTCGGCCAAAAATAGTAAGTGTCTAATTTGGCCCAACCATGTTATTCTCCTAACTTTTCTAAGCCCTTTTCATGTTGGGCACGACTTCTACAACTCAAAGGATCAAAAGTTATGCTTGAACTAAAACTTAGTATTTATAGTAAAAATGAAACTAAACGGGACTTTTGACTGTCGATCTGATGGAATCTCACAAATCCGGCATAGGCAAACTGGCATAGCGGGGTTGGTTGGCTTAAGTAGGTCCTCCCACCCCAAAATCATATATAATATGTTGAAAAACTCATCCCGGTTTGCGAGATACAATTGATTTAAGGTTCTGATGGTCCGGATCGTTTCCGCCTCCGATCAGCCCTTCTCTGGTCCATCTTTTCCATGAAAGTGTGTGATAGAAAGAGAAGGTCATCAAATCTATGAGACAAGCTAGGAAACAAAGAGTTCTACATGGATGCAATGCATCTACCATGTAGAATCACTGTTTACCATAATCACATTCACCGAGTCATTTTGGAAGATATTTTGAACTGTGCTACCAATGTATTTGAAGGATTTCCAGCTTAAAAAAAAAAAAAAAAAAAGTTAAGTACCATCATTTCTAAAAATGGGAGCCACCAGGCTCTACTGATCTGGTAGTCTCAAGGGCTACCAAACTGAATCCAAATTATTTGCCATTACCTGGTCACTGCACTCAATGGAGAGGCAAGGTGATAGGATCTACAATAGAAAGGGAAGGTCATCAGGTATGACAGACAGCAAAGAAACAAAAAGTTCTATAGGTGTCATGAGAAATAAGTTCCACTGATAATTATCATAGTTAAACACAATTCACAGACACATTACCGATTGGTTGGCCATATCAATGCACACTGATATAATGCAATGCAGCTTATGTGTATAATCAATCCTACACAGTAACTGTTTTTTTTTTCCTTTCTTCCTTGTAAAACCAAGTTGGTAGGGGCAGTTGAAACCTGCTGGTAACATGCTTGATCACATATCAAGGGAACAAAGTACATGGACACTCGATGCATGTTTGAATGCAAAACAAAGCAATTAGTACAACGTGTATTGACTCTAAATACATGCTTGATTGCAAACCAAGCAATTAATACCCAAATACAGACTTCAAGATGTAAGTATTCCTTCCATAAGCCAATAAAGAAGAGAATGAAAGTGGTAAAAAAACATCTGGAGGACTCAGCGCTACAGGAGAAAGCAAAATTTAGATACCATGAGTATGAGAATAGACAGAAGAGAACAGTCTTGCCCTTTGCATAACAAATGGACAGAATCCTGTAAACAGGCATCTTTCACAGAAGAAAAAAAAAAGGCATGGGAATAAGGAAAACAGAAGAAAACAAACGGCGAGTGTCTAATGAATAACCTATGAAGCGTACGTGTTAGACAGGAGGTATAGAGATGGTTGGAACTAAGTTATAAAACTCAAAATATCCAATGTGCTGTACTTCAGAATAGAATCCCAAGAAACAACAAAACTAGGAGAGTAAGAACCAAGGCTTCCTTAATTGAGACGGACAATGAGTTCATCTACGTAAACACCAAGATTGGTCCAAAATTTCATCAATGATGCACACCATTCTCCATGGACACAGGAAACAACATACAAGTTGAGGTCCCAAAATTTCAATGATTTCAACAAGTCCACAATATAAATGCACCTGAACAAATTGTAGTGAACTCACTAGCCACCCCCTTCAATATTTGTAGTGAAAAAGTTACTTTCTCTTGTTGTAAACTTAGAAATAAAAGGAAGCAAACATAATAAACTTGGTAAGGAGGCCTTGCAATTCACACAAACTTTTTGAAGGGCATTATCAACCAGATGATAATAGATTCATATCTTATTTCATAGCATCAACCAAATGTCTCCATTGGTTTGTAACGATAACAATTCCAATTTCCATTGATGGAAGGTACATTGTCCAAATAAATACCTGATGTGATCTGTATATTGTTTATGCTTCGAGGATCCATGAAAATCACTCCCATCAGGATGGATACATCCATATTCCTCACTCCCATCAAGATGGAAACATCCATATTCCCCATTTATCAAAGAAACAAAAAAACACATAAAACATAGAACTTGGCCAACCTAACTTATACTAGCATACCAACAGGATATCCCCTTCCGTCACCTCTTTGTGGACAGAGAAGAGATCGCCCGTACTCCACATAGCTAGTTCATACAGATTCTAAGCAACAGAATCGCCCTGTTCCCTCCGAGGAAAACTTGAAAATCAAGAGAGTAACCATACCTTCTCAGTCATCCTCTAACTGGCTTCTGCAGAACAGCTGACATGTAAACCTGAGGCTTCCCAGTTCCAGAACCGTCAACCTTCTCTCCTACGACCCACCTAAGCTTCTTGTATCCAAACCGCTCAATCAACCGGGTGACCATCTTCTTCCGCTCTTCATCAACACAATGGAAGTTATCCAACCAAAACAACCCCCCTGCCCGTAGAATCCTATCAACATCAAACATCAAGAATTCCAACTTCTCCGGTCGGGCCATGTCGCCAAGACCATTCGACGTGTGGACCAGATCAAAGATACCATTATAAAAGGGAAACCTCTGGTCAAACGTCACAAAGATTGGGAAGAGCCCCCTGGCAGCAATGAACTCATTGAAAGGCGCATTCTCATTCAGAGCACGAGTAACTATAGTAACATTCCTCTCTGCCATTCGAGCCGCAAAGGTCCCAGACCCGCCTCCAAGATCAAACCCAATCCTGATATTCCCACCCCCCATTGCCAACACATCATCGATAACGAAATCATTCTTACCCCTGGCCTTGATCCACCTCTGCTTCTCAAGACCACCATCGGTCAGATCAAAGCAACCGATGCAATCCCCGCCCAGTTTCTTCCCATTCAAGCAGCGGAAGCCCTTGCAAGAAAACCCAGTCCAGCTGGCAACAACCTGATCGCTGACGTTGGCCCAGAGCGAAAGGGGGAAACGAAGGAGGCGGCCCGCCTTGGAGACCACCGGAGCGAAGCATCTCCGGCGAGGCAGAGGCTCGCAGCCATGCGAAACGAGCTTCTGGGCGAGATGGGAGTCGTCGGGGCAAGCACCGCCGGGCTTGTAATTCATGTGCTGGGAGAGGAGATGGATGGAAGAAGCGCAGGAGTGGGCGACGGAGGCGACGAGCTCGGTAATGCCGGAGCGGGAATCCTTGCCGAGGGGGAGAGGATGGCGGTGGAGGAAGGAAGTGAGTTCGGTGGGAAGATTGGGAAGTGAAAGATCGAGGTTTTGGTAGCCAAGCATCTGTTTCTCCATCTGAGAGAGCTTCTTTTGGGAAAATTCGATTTCGCGAAGGATGAGAGAGACATGTTCGGAAATGAGGGAGATGTTCTTGTGGTGGTGATGCTGGTGAGGATTTGGTGATGAGGTGAAGGCATAGAGGGCGAAGAGATTGGTAGTGAGGACTGAGAAGAGCATAACAATGTTCAGAGCTGATGAACAGAGCGATGCTCTCTTGAATCTTGCAGTTCCATCTCCGATCTTCAGAGATACAGCTCCCGCCATTCTCTCTCTCTCTCTCTCTCTCTCTCTCTCTTCCCTTTCCTCCTTCACTCCTTGTCTCTGATTTTCAGATTTCGATTCGTAGGATCGACAACAAGGACATGAAACAAGAAAAGGGGGAGACTAGATTTTTAAAATATCGCGAAATTTTCTAGGAAAATATCGAGCTACTTTTTGCCATTTTATCGCGATATATAACTATATTACCGGTAAAATTCCCTGTAAATTCCAAGCTCCACGAAGGATTCCTTGAGTCTATTGAGAGCATTTTCGTTAGATCCACCCCGTCCATCAGGTAAGATGCCTCATAGCAACCATGAAATTTAAAAATCATGATCATATAGAACTTAGTTAAGCCACACTATAGAAAATAGTTCGGTTGGAATGCCCATCATTAGATTTGTATAGGGCCCACCGTGGAGTTCAGATGCAATCCAATCCATCCATTTGACGTGACTCACAGGGTGAAAGAAATTCCATGTATTTTAGAACTAGGGTGGGCCATACCACATGAATTTAGAAGGTTATGGTACATTTTTTTTCGGAAGCCCACATGAGTATTGAATCATCTTGATTTTTGGGATCAAGGTATGGCCACGTGGCATAACTGGAGTAATTATAACTATTTCCTTCGGCGTTGAATCATTTGATCTCTCCGTGTCTATTTCCTTCTGTGGTACCCACATGAGAGCTCAGATGGGCATCATTGGGTCGGGTCGGACCGAGTTAGGGCTCATCCGACTCAATTCGGTTTTGAAGAAGGCCTGACTCAAACTCGGCCTGACTTAGTAGAGAGTCCGCATGCCCAAACCAATCTGATTTCGGATTTGGCATGGACTAATCCAGACCGAATTCGCCCCAATCAAAATATCCAATTGGTTCGAGTTGGCATCAATTTGGATATATATATATATATATATATATATATATATGAGGAGGGAAGAGGAGGAAGGGAGAGAGTGGAGAGGAGAGAGAGAGGAGGAGAAGGGTGGTGATGGTGATGGGTGGTTGCCAGGCTTGAAAGATAAGGATGAGGGGGGAGAGATTGGGTTGGAGTGGGTTCAAAGTTGACGTATAGAGTTAGAAATACTTAGAAATTATGATTTTTTATTATATGTACACCCAAATCCGAGTCAAGTCGGGTCTAACCGAAATGAGTTTCAAGTCAAGTTATTAGGTAACTTGAACTCGACTCGGTTTGAGTTCAGATTAAATGAAGCCTACTTGGTTCGGGCTGACTCACCCATTTGATTTGGGTCGAGTCGGGTTTGAACGAGTCGGACAAATCTAGTTGTCCGGTGCCCAACTCTACACATGAGTATTGAATCATGGGTAAGTTTTTAGTATAGATTCGACAGAGCACCTACTTTTTTTTATTCGACCCGAACAAAATCTACTAAACCAAACTAGATCTCTATCCATACGGACGAATCCATAAAGACGAAAATACCTCCACTTTTTTTAGCTGCTTTACCATAAAGACCAAGGATATTTTCATCCATAACCCTATTTCAGTATCCTAAAAATCTCTTTTAGTAGCATAAGATTTCGGGGGTGGAATTAAAAAAAAAAAAAAAAAAAAAAACATAGTATAGAAGAGTCCACGGTACTATTTTTTTCTTGATTCATCTTGATTTTTGAAACCCGCGCGTAGGGTATGATTCTTGATACGCAGGCACTTAGAAATGGTCCAGGCATAATTAATTAGAACTAAGCTGGCTGAATTATGGAACTCACTGTAGTTAAATTACTTTTGGAAATTCAGATTGATTGAACTATCTTAACCTCTGATTAATGAACACTTTTTTGTTGAAATAAGATCATTGGATGGTCTCCATTTTTAACCGTCCAGTAAATGCCCACCAATCCTATAGGCAGATAAGCAAATAAGTTTAAATTTTTGTTCATGGTACATCTAAACTGGGGCTCATAATTTAGACAGCTTAATTTGATTTAATTTTATACCCCATACTCTAAGTAAAATTTTAAGCGCCTATGTATCATCCATCACACTCAATCAGAGTATCAAAACTTTTTTTCCCAAGACTCCCGGTGAGCCGCGATCTACCTCGTCTGGCAACTTTCGTAAACCGAGAGCCACGTGGGTGAAACTTTCATGAGATCCATCCTGTCCATCAGGTAAGTTTCCACATGTTCGCCCTAGAAAAAATAAATTTTGATGATCCAGTACCCAGGTGGGTCACACCGAAGGAAATAGACATGATGAACGCCCACCATTAGTTTTTTTTTCAGGTCCGTAACCCCGTAGGCACCTAGCGCGAGTCACGCTTGATAAGATTCCCACGTGAAAACAAAACAGTTGCTGAACAGATCACTGTGGTTTCATTGATATAATAAAAAAAATGACAGCCTAGCTACCGTGATAGTCCACCACCACTTCTCAAATAGTGGCGACTTCATCCAAGCCATGCATGCACATAAACGCAGAACCATCTAAAGCACAGCACAACCGGCCGCAATTGAGCGTAGCCCAAATTTCGATAATGAGACCATTTTGACCATGCACCTCAGTTTTAGACCGTTGATCAGTGCACTAGTCATTCAATCGGTGGGAGTTTTGCGTGATAGCTTGGACGATCTTGAGACGGGCACAATTTATGAGTCCCCACCATGCTAATTATGGTGGTAAACTATCACAATAGTCTGGTTGCTAAATATGGTGGTCGATTGTGACCTTTGTGTGAGTATGTTTTAAGTAATTCCACTGGGTTTACATGGTTAGTCAGATGCATGCCTCTCCGGGAGATGTTATAAAAATAAATAAATTAATTTTTAAAAAAAGCGTGTTGAAGGGCTGTTTGAGAAGCGACAGGCCGCGAAAGCATTGTTTTTTTAAGCTCAATTGGATCGACGTTCAAAATCCATTGTTGGGGCCTTGCACAAAACCTTAGGATCTAGCTTTCCAGAACAAACTAGAATTATGGATAATAAAACAATGAAAACAATCAATGATCAGTCACACACCACACAAGGGATTTTTACGTGGAAAACCTTCAAAAAGGTAAAAACCACGGGACCTTGTCCAAATCAACAATCCACTATGAAGTAGAACGTTACAAACTTCTTCACTCACACAGGAGTAGATAGACAATGAGAGAAACAAAGGAAAAACGAAGAGATCTCACCGATTACGAGAATATAGAAGTGCTGAGATATAAATTGCACAGTAGATAACCTCCACGAACATAATCTCCCTTATATAAGCTTCCTCTCTCTCTTTTCCTCTCTCTCACACCTTTGATAGCCCTAAACCCTTTAGCAAATCCCTTGTAAAGCTTTAGGAAACCCTCTTGTCGTTACCTAGAAAGCCCTAGGAACTCCTATTTAAAGTTTTAGGAAACTCCTTTCCGCATCCCAGTTGTGAAAGGACTTGCGACACAAAATCCACGCGACATCGCGGAACGAATCTGCGTAACTTCGACTGGTCGAACCGAGTCCACTACCGGTCGAGAGCCACCTGCGACCGATCGAGCACCTCCTTCGACTGGTCGAGCACCCCGGAGAAAAACAGTCCACAGTCGCTGGACTTTGAGTCATGCCACGACTCGACTCCTTCGACTAGTCGACCACCAGCCTTCGACCGGTCGAGCAGGGCTCACGACCGGTCGACAACGGGTCAAAAAAACTCATCAAATCTCTTCCTTTTTGACCCAGGAGGGATCCACCTTCTTCAAGCCAACCAGGTTTCTACATACCTCAAACTTGCCCTTGAGCAAAGCTTTGGTCATCATGTCTGACCCATTATCGTCCGTGTGGACCTTCTTAAGCTGTAACACATTCTGTTCCAAAGTATCCTTGATCCAATGATATCGAATCTCTATGTGCTTTGACTTGAAATGCTGACTTGGATTCTTGCTCAAGTGTATAACACTTTGACTATCGCAATAGACCACGTGCTCCTCCTGCTTCAGGCTAAGTTCATGTACGAAACCTCTTCATCCAAAGCATCTCTTTACATGCCTCTTTGATTACAATGTACTCGGCCTATGTCGTCGACAATGCTACAACCTTCTGTAGCTTGTTCTGCCAAGAAACCGCTCCCCCTGCAAACGTGAACATGAACCCTGATGTAGACTTCTTGGAGTCTATATCACCTACCATATCTGCATCTGTGTAGCCCTCTAACATAGGTTTTCCGTCATCATAGCATAGGCTCAACCTGGATGAACCTCTTAGATACCGCAGTATCCACTTAACCGCTGCCCAATGTTCTTTGCCAGGATTGGCAAGATACCGGCTGACAACACCAACCGCATATGCTATGTCTGGGCGTGTATACACCATAACATACATTAAACTTCCTGCCGCTGACGCGTAGAGGATTTTCTGCATCTCTCCACCTCTGCCTTCGTCTTAGGACACTGTCTGTCACTCAATCTGAAGTGACTATCTAGTGGAGTACTGACCGGCTTCGCTACATTCATATTGAACCGCTTTAGGACTTTCTCAATATACCGCTCTCGTGACAGCCAAAGCTTCCTGCTGCTTCTGTCACGAGTTATCTCCATTCCTAGGATCTGTCTAGCCAGGCCCAAGTCTTTCATCGCAAAAGACTAGCCCAACTCCTGTTTCAACCTATTGATCTTCTTAATGTCTTTTCCCATGATGAGCATGTAATCAACGTATAACAGCAGAACTAAGAAATCACTATCTGAGAACTTGCGCGTGAACACACAGTGGTCCGACTCCATTCTGTCATACCCATGCTGTAACATGAATGAATCGAACTTCTTGTACCATTGTCGTAAAGCTTGTTTCAGCCCATACAAGCTCTTCCTCAGCCTATACATCATTTGCTCATTGCCCTTGACTTCAAACCCCTCTGTTTGGTGCATGTAGATCTCTTCTTTCAGGTCACCATGGAGAAAGACAGTTTTAACATCTAACTGCTCTATCTCCAAATCCATGCTAGCTGCCAACCCAAGCAACACCCGTATGGATGTCATCTTCACCACTGGTGAGAATATATCCTCGAAGTCTATGCCTTTCCTCTGACCAAACTCTTTCACCACGAGTCTGGCCTTGAACCTCGTCTGTGAATTCTTCTGCTCAATTTTCTTTCTGAACACCCACTTGTTGCTCAGAGCTTTCTTGCCCTTAGGCAGTTTCACCATGTCATAAGTGTGATTCTTATGCAAGAATTTCATCTCCTCTTGCATAGCTTTCAACCACTCCCCCTTATACTCGTCGGCTAGGGCCTCAGAATAATCTTCTGCCTCTCCCCCATCAGTCAGCATAATATACTCATGTGAGGAGTACCTCTTGGGCGGCTGTCTGTCCCTAGATGACCTCCTCACCTGTGGCTCAACAGGTGGATCAAGTGGGGGCTGCTCCCCTGGTCCATCTTCTGAAGGAACTCTCTTGTCCTCCGCACCTTGTTGTACTCCCCCGTCATCAGGCACCACGGGAGGAATAATAGGATCCATGTCCTCTAGCTCACCTGAAATAGGCTGGTTCTTCTCTGGCTTACCAATGTTTTCTATACACTGATCTTCAAAGAAAACCACATCTCTGCTCCTGACGAGCTTCTTCTCGGTCGGATCTCATAACCTGTAACCGAACTTTTCATCACCGTACCCTAAGAACACACACTGCCTGATCTTCATATCGAGCTTGAACCTCTCGTCCTTTGGTACGTAAACAGATGCCCTACATCCAAACACCCTGAGATGACTGTATGATGGATCATGTCCAATCCACACCTTCTCAGGTACTTCTCCATTCAATGGGGCTGATGGAGACCTGTTTCTCAAATACACTACCGTGTGCATTGTTTCTCCCCAGAACGTCTTGGACAATTTCGCACGGGATAACATGCATCTGATTCTCTCTACAATTGTGCGATTCATTTGCTCAGCTATACCATTATGCTGGGGGTCTTACGAACCGTCTATTCATGCCGTATACCCAGGGACTTGCAGTACTCATAAAAGTCACCAATGTATTCACCACCATTGTCAGTGTGGATGCACTTTAATGATCTATCTGTCTCTCTCTCTCGACCATAGCATGAAACAATTTAAACACACCAAAGACCTCATCCTTGGATTTCAAAGCATAAACCCAAACCCTCCTAGATGCATCATCTATAAAAGTAACAAAATACAATGCCCCACCCAAGGTTTTTGTCCTCATAGGACCACAAACATCAGAATAAACTAAATCTAATGCATGCACTTTATTAACATGAGAAGCAGTTTTAATGAATGAAACTATATGTTGTTTTCCTGATAAACAATCAAGACAGGTTTTGAGAGGTGTACCTGTCACGTCTGGAAGGAGTCACTTCTTTGCTAGTACCTGAAGCCATTTTTCACTCATATGGCCTAGACATCTGTGTCATATGTCAATAGCTGAATCTTCCCCTGCGTTCAACCCACCTTTGCACATGCTGACACTTACCTTGTAAAGGGAGCAACACTTCTTTCCTCTGACCACGATCAACGAGCCCTTGATGAGCTTCCATTGCCCACCAGCAAACAGACGTTCATAGCCATCATCATCCAACCTTCCCGTCGACATCAAGTTGAGGCAAAGATTTGGGATATGTCTCACATCCCTGAGAACCAATGTACAGCCCACATCGGTCTTCACACAAATATCATCTACTCCCACAATTTTTGATATGCCAGAATTTTCCATCTTCACAGTCCCATAGTCACCTGACTTGTAGCTTGTAAAGAAGTCCCTGTGTGAAGTCACATGAAAAGAAGTTCCCGAGTCTATCACCCAGTCGGTGTCCTGGCTCGTAGCCATGAGACATACATCATGATCTGTAGAAAAAATAACTACAACGTCGCCATTTGAAGCGACCGCAGTGGAATCTGATTCATCTTCCTTCCATTTTCCTTTCTTGTCGTTCTTCTTACCACGACATTCATGCTTGTAGTGGCCCTTCTTGCCACAATTACAGCAATCAACATCCTTTCTGTTACTCGACTTACCTCTTGATTTATCTCGGGCCATCCCGCCCTTCATGTTCTTTCCTCTCCCCCGTTCCTGTGTCACAAGAGCCTCTTGTTGAGTCGACCCCTGAGACTTCCTCCTTGTCTCTTCATTAAAGAGGCAGCTAGTTACCTGTTCCATGGATATCTTTCCGTCTAGCGCAGAGTTACTTAGAAACACCACCAATGTCTCCCAACTGTCAGGTAATGAACTAAGCAAAAGTAAAGCTTGCAATTCATCATCCAGGACCATCTTCATAGAGGAGAGTTGGTTCACTATATTACTGACTTCATTCATGTGCTTGACCACAGAACCACCATCCTTGAACTTGAGATTCACAAGTCGCTTTATTAGAAAAATTTTATTACTGGTTGTCTTCCTCTCATACAGCCCTTATAATTTCAACCATAGGCTAGCGGCTGAGGTTTCCGTAGACACATGGTGGAACACTGAATCATCCAACCATTGTCTAATAAACCCCACAACCTTCCGGTCCATCTTCTTCTAATCATCATTAGACATATCCTTGGATTTTGCTTATATGCCTAAAATTGGAGAATATAGGTCCTTGCAATAAAGTAAGTCCTTCATCTTAGCCTTCCTTATAGTCCAGTTAGAACCATTGAGGCTGATCATCCTTGATGAGCCACCTTCCATAATTCAAAACCGATCCTACCCGTTCAATGAACTTAGCTTTGATACCACTTGTAGGGGGCTTTGCACAAAACCTTAGGATCTAGCCTTTCAGAACAAACCAGAATTATGGATAATAAAGTAATGAAAACAATCAATGCATCAATCACACACCACACAAGAGATTTTTACATGGAAAACCCTCAAAGAGGTAAAAACCACCGGACCTCGTCCAGATCAACAATCCACTATGAAGTAAAACGTTACAAACTTCTTCACTCATGCAGGAGTGGATAGACAATGAGAGAAACAAAGAACAAACGGAGAGATCTCACCGATTATAAGGACATAGAAGTGCTGAGATATAGATTACACAGTAGATAACCTCCACAAGCATAATCTCCCTTCTATAAGCTTCATCTCTCTCTTTTCCTCTCTCTCACACCTTTGATAACCCTAAACCCTTTAGCAAATCCCTTGTAAAGCTTTAGGAAACCCTCTTGTCGTTACTTAGAAAGCCTTAGGAACTCTTATTTAAAGTTTTAGGAAACTCCTTTCCGCATCCCAGTTACGAAAGGACTTGTGACACGAAATCCACGCAAAATCGCGGAACGAATCTGCATAACTTCGACTGGTCGAACCAAGTCCACGACCGGTCGAGAGCCACCTACGACCGGTCGAGCACCTCCTTCGACTGGTCAAGCACCCCGGAGAAAAACAGTCCACAGTCGCTGGACTTTGAGTTGTGCCACGACTTGACTCCTTCCCAGCCGTTGACCGGTCGACCACCAGCCGTTGACCGGTCGAGCACGGCTCATGTCCGGTCGAAGACGGGTGAAAAAAGCCCATCACCCATTTCTGTTCTTTTCGTCCCCAATGCTCAAAAGCATCCAAAATATGTAATAGTTTCTCGTCCGTTAAGGATTAGAGAATTAAAGCAATCAATTTCATTTTCTTCATATTTCCTTAGATTTTCTTCATAGAGGAACTTTTTATTTTTCATTCTCAGACAAGAAAAAAGAAAAGTATATTTTCTTTTCTTTTCTTAGCTACTTTTTTTTTTTTTTCCACCAATCCAAATAGGTTATTTTCAGAGATTTAAGGTTTTTAATTTCAAGCCCACATATCATCATAGGTTCAATTCATATACTTGATTCCCGTTGATTAAGTTCTTAAATTACTTTGCTTTCTCATTGTTTCATATAAAGTTCTTTTCCAAGTCTGCCTATTTTATGAACTATTGTGTAAGGGAGCTATGCAACGACATTGTATGGTTAGGTATGCAAACAGTGACTGACTTCACTAGGGTGGTTCTAGGAGCAGATGACAAGATATTGGCTTTCCAATCATTGTTTATCATAGATTCGGTCAATAAGGAAATCAAATCAGTAGTTTTGTGAAAACCATTTATAATTGGAATTCCCAATTATTTAGTATAGAGATTAATAATAAATGCTTCAAATTTATTAGTTCTTTCACGCTTCAATCTTGGTTGAGTGTTTTTGAAAAATAAATAGTAGATTTCTGGTTATTGATTTGTTGTCAAGCGTCCTCCTCACAAAATTCATGGATAATATTCTTTAAAGTATAATAAGAATCTTAGTTATTTTTTGCCAAAAATCATGATATCATCAGCAAAAAGGTGGGATATGCTTTGTGCAAGATCTTGATGTCTTATTTGGAAAATTTATTCTATGATAGGTCAACGATTTGTTGTCTAGATAGAGCGTCCATACAAATTATAAATAAATATGAATACAACATCTCCATATCTAAGACCTCCTTTAGGTTTAAATAAACAAGTTGGGCTATCATTGATCAAGACGAAGTGAGAAGGGGTTGTAACACATTCCATTAAAAGGTCAAGCCATTTCGAATTACCCAATTTTAGTTCAAGCCTTTCTCTACAAATGACCAACCAATTCCATATAGGAATTTCCAAGGCTCTCTCTCTCTCTCTCTCTCTCTCTAAAAGAAATGAATAACTTTTCCCA
Source organism: Magnolia changhungtana (assembly GCA_030180095.1). Classification (NCBI taxonomy): domain Eukaryota; kingdom Viridiplantae; phylum Streptophyta; class Magnoliopsida; order Magnoliales; family Magnoliaceae; genus Magnolia; species Magnolia changhungtana. Next base: position 12,490,558 of record JASAUF010000662.1, read on the forward strand.
TGATGAGACATTTCATCATATTTGAATAGCTAAGGAAATATAGTATTTGGAAATGTAATCATTACCCAAATACTATAATCAAATTTTTACACATGAAATACAAGGTGACTTTTGTGAAAGCTTTATTGGGATTTTCTTTTGTTATCTAAATAAGACCATCAAAATCGAATCCATGAAAATCTATACTCATGGAATCATCGTTGGATGATCATTATAATTTTTTATTCTTCTTTTTCTTTTCCCACCATCCAAGCACGCCCTTTTAACTCATTATAACAACCATCTATCTCTTCAAATTATGAATATATGTTTGTGTAGTTAAAACTGTTAACCGTCTTTCTCTTCAAATAATGAATATATGCTTTTTGGAGTAAAAAATGTTCACTGTCAAAGAATTTCTTTACCACATCTCACATCGACTGTCCAATGGTATTGTATAGCCCAATGCCTTTAAGAGTCCTCAAAATTTCACCATTATCTACCATTTTAAAAAGTACATCATCCCCTTAGAGATAAACAGTATCCAACAGGTTCATTAGCTCCCAACTGGCTCCAGTGCTACGAATTGAGCAACTCCCATATGAGCCTTAGCAATGGTTTGCAATTATATTTTCTACTTCTTTATGCCAAGTGTCAATCCATTTCCTCCAGAGAATTTAATTTGATTTATTTTGTTTTTATTTCTTCTCGATAGCGTGTATGAAAGGATTTAGTTTCTAACGTTCCGAACCCTGGATTTTTGCCACCATAAGGTATTTTTTGGAGTTGGAAGGAGGTTATGATATTCAGATGTCAGATTCCTAAGTTGTTCCTCATCATCTACATAGTATTCAGTGCTCCAACCTGGGTTCCGACTTAGAATCAAATTCATTCTGTTTGATATCTGGTTTAATTATTTTTCAATGTTCCCAAAAATTTCTGTTCCATTTTATTAGAATGTCTTGTCTCAGGGCTTCGCTAGAGAGATTTGCAAGGATGTTAAATGGCCAAGAACCCTACAAGTGCAAACATACAACCGGTTGTGATATCTGGCGCATTAGTCTCTTTGACATGGAATTGATATTCTATGGCTCAAAATGCCCCTTCAATAGGTTAATTCTTCACCTCTCAATTTGTGGCCTAGAGAGAGAGAGAGAGAGAGAGAGAGAGAGAGAGAGATGGATATGAGATGGAAAGAGTAATGCAACAGTCCACGTTTAACTGAAAAAAGGTACCCCCTTCCATTGGAATAAAACTCCCATTGATGTCAAGCTTCCACCAACCAACCTCCAAAGCTTCTTTCCATGAAGAACTATTTCTTTCCCTTATCACCGGGCCCCACTTTCCAGCAACATCCAACACGGAAATACATTTAGTACCCATTTGGACGCAACTCTCAAAAGGGGGGTTTTCCACGGTACGGGATTTTCCCACAACTTATTGACAAAATCGGTCCACTCGCGGCGAGTGGGCTCTTTTAACTCGCGGCGAGTGGGCTCTTTTATTGCCCATTCCACGAGTGGCAGACGGGGTTTCGAAAGTTGCATCCAATGCACAACTGGGTTTGGCTCAAATGGTGTTCAGGCATCAAAAACCACTTTTGAGGGTGAGACCAAACGGACCCATTAAGTAACAAAGGCCAAGATACAAAGGACTGTTTACTCTTCTCTTTGATCCATGAGGATGGAGATCTATTGATGATCCTACCACTGGTCCTCCTGAGCATTTCTAGAACACTCTTCATCTGGCATTGAGTATCCATTCTCTTCTTACTCCAGGAAACTACACGTCCTCTTAGAAAGCCGCAACCTAGAGCAGCAAAACACAACTGGCAGATAGTAAAACTCCCACTACATCTAAAACATGCAGAACTTTCCCAAGCAACCATCACCAAGTAGAAGAAAACAATACAACAAGAAGAAGAGAAATTCAAAAGGAGAACCATTTGAGGTTTCGATTGAACTGTCCTATATACTTGAGGAAGAAAGCCTATGTTTCCTGATACTTCTCTGACATTTGCATAATTAAAAGGACAAACTGCACAAATATTTAACAGTGCTACAAACTACTGCATCTTTTTTCTTTTTTTTTCAAAAGATACAAACTACTGCATCTTGTAACAGCCCAATCAGAAAAACTCACATGAAACCGGATGGACTTTGCAAACAACAACAGAAGGGCGCAAAGAAGAAACAACCTTTATCCAAGCCCCTGTTGAAGGCTTTCGCCCTCATGATAGAGCATGAAAGCCACTACTCGACATTTGGGTAGGCAAAAATGGGATAGAGCACACAGCAATGATGTTAGAACCAAGCCACTGCAGCTCTAGTGGAACAGAAGCAGTCAAGGTGCACCCGTCACCCCAGGAAACAGTTCCGATATCTTGTTGAATACATCCATAATCTGAGAAGAAATTTTCAAACAGACACCAATAAACTCAAAAATTAAAACCGTGAATACCAGGAAGAACAAAACTGAGATGATAAATAGGCAAAAAGTATTATAAGAGACAAGAATTAAGCATATTATAACAAACAGAACCCATTTGCTCTATCTCCTCGCATGGGCCTACTACTATCATAAAAGAGGATCACATATGCTAAACTTCCTCACATGAGGCTACTAGTATCGTAAAAGATAAAAGAGTATCCCGTATAATAAAATAGTATAAGAATTTCCAGGTACATCATGCAGAAGGTAGCAATTAAATCACCAACAGTATCCCTCAATCATGTACATGCCATGTAGCTCTGTAAGTATTTGCTCCACAACTACCTAAGAGCGAACCATGAAAAGATTTTAACATGTGGAAAGTTTTTAAACAAGGAGTTCACCTTTAAATTTCATTTCCTTCTACAAGATAAAAGGATTATCAAAAACAAATTTAGGAGTCCTTAGAGCCACCCTTTCCAGTCCTCAAGGCTCCAAAACAAGTTCTGCATAACATATCAATATATATTGACATGAATTACTGACTGACACTTGATGGCTAAATTAGGTATTCCTGTAGCCAAGTATAGCATGTAATATATTTCCCACTGTTTTATAAGATCCTTATTTTTTATTTTTATTTTTATTTTGAAGGGTAACAAGAAATTTATTGAACAAGCGCCAAGCTGGCACAAAAGATTACAAGTAAAGCAAAAAACTTACAATCTTCTAAGGACTTAATGCACGAAGCCGGTTCCAAAACAATGGATTTAGCCCTAAAAGACACCTCTACTCCCTTGCTAGAGACATTTCGAAAGCATCTACTATTTCTTTCCCCCCAAACCGCCCACCAGAGCCAGAATGGTCAGTCTCCAAACAACAGTCTTCTATCTCCCAATTCTCACACTGTGCCAACTAGAGAGTAAGGTCTCAAGGCGTGGCCCATGAAATATCAGAGTTAATAAACTAACACCACAGCTCCAAAATAAATTTACAATGAATGAATAGGTGGTTGATTAAATCCACACCCTCAATGCACATCACACATATCTTAGGAGGAACCATAGACTTTTTATGAAGATTATCAATGGTGAGGACTCTCCCCCTGCCAGCCAGCCAATTGATTGTTAGTACCACACATGGGACGTGTGATCACATCGATGCTCACCCTTATTTGGATTCCATAGCCACCCATAGAAAGATCGAACCAAGAATCAACCTGATTTGTCCTTAAGCCATACCAGTTTGTCCTGATCTTCTCTCACTGGAACATACAAGAGAAGCTTATCCAGCAACCAAACAAATTCCTCCACTTTCCTCGTCAACGAGAGGACCAAACCATGTTGTTTCCTACAATGGAAAAATAATCAGAAACCAAAGTGTCCTTTCCCAAGGAGAGCCGGTTTTCTTGGGAACTCAGCCTGAAGAGGAGAATGGCCGGCCCACACATCTTCTCAAAATCGGATCCCAGCATCATTGCCAAGTGAGAAGCCAATCCCAGCTCTAACATCCACCTTTAGGGATGAGATTCCCTTCCATATAGCAGAGGCTCTATGTAGGGAGGAATCTCTAACCCGCCAATGCCATCCTCCTCCATAGCAATCGTATTTTCTAACGATGACCTCTCTCCAGTACAAGTCTTCTTCCACATAATTCAACCCACCCTAATAAGTGAAACTTCTTTTCATCTTCCAATCCCTACCACAAGAAATATCTCCTCAACTTCTCTAGTCTGTCTAGGATGGACTTTGGACACCTAAAAAGGGAGATAAAATACAATGGGAGATTCAATAAAGCTGACTTGATGAGCGCAATACAACCACCAAGAGATTTTAACAACATTTCCATTTAGCTAGCTTCATTTCAAATTGGTCAACAGCTATGTTCCATGATTGCTTTTTTGGCTTCCCAATGCAAAAGGGAAGCTAGAGATAGGTCGATGGAAAGGCTCCCGTTTTGCATCCTAACACCCTCACCGACCGATCCACCTCTTCAGAAAACGCACTCCCAGCATCTCGTTCTTGGGAAGATTAACTTTTAGGCCCAAAATTGCTTTGAAACATATGATAATCATTCTCAACTTTTCCACCATACCCTCGCCATCTTCATAGAAGAGTACCCGTTAATGAATTACAAATGAGAAACCAGAGGGTTCTTCCTATCCTGATGTAGGACATGAAAATTAAATACGATATGCAAGATCTCAGGCGTTAGATTATACTAATTCAGAAACAATCACATAAAATTCCACATCCCACACAAAAGTTCAAACATTCAAGCAAGGGGAATCGATGCGAGTCCAGGCCTACACAGGCTAGGGCTGGATCAATAAAATTATGGACCAAACGATACTCAAAGGGAAGTAAAAATCGTCCACACATCACAGCGATCAGTCCATAATCCAAGGGATTCACCAATTCCAATTTAGAGAACCTAGGGTAAGAAAATGGACAAATTAATTAAAAGTAATGCAATCTAGGGTTAGGGTTATAGAGAATAGATATGAGAGGAGTAAAATAGGCAAAAATCTGAACGTGGAGATAGTTCCCGCGTGAAGACAGTGGGTCAGGCCTATCGCACGTGTGCAGGGCCTGGCCGCACATGCGAGGGGGCACTGAACGAGAAAAGCGCCTCCTTGGCTCTGGTCGGTCAGGGGAGGGCTTCAAAACACCCAAGTTTCGTATCGATCGGATGCGCAGTCTGTGCGTGGTGCTCCGCCGAAGTTTCATCCCTCCTGCAGGGCCAGAATCTGGAATTCTGCTGTAAAGAGGAAAACTGTTGCAATAAAGGACAGATTTGATGTGTGGATGGTGGTAGGAGATGAGAAATAGAGATAGTAGAGGATGGGGGCGAATCGGGATCGATGTGGCTTCGCACCACAGTAGTTAGCCCTTCAATGAAGAAAGGGCTTCGCACACACCCAGATCCATAGCTCAACTGGCAGACTGAGTGGAGATACCTCGTTTCAACACTTGAGGTCTTTGTATCGATCCCTAGCGGGGGTGGCTAACATGGAGTGTGTGTACTGACATGGGTGTGCACAAACAAGCTAACCCAAAAAAAAAAAAAAAACGGGGGGGCTTCGCACCCAATTGGATTTCCACAACTCGAGAACTCAGAGTAGGAAAACGCAGAATTTTTATTAAGCTTCAATGAATAAAAAATAAACCTACAAGGGGTGCCTATTTATAGGAAAACTCTATACCCCAAAACTCGCGCCATGTGCGCAACCTATTACTTGGCGATGAAGTAAACAAAAATAAAAACTAATCAAAGAAATCTAAACCGTCCATGATTCTCTAAATAACATTAATAAGCAAAACCTAAAATATAAGATTAATCAGACTAGTGGACCACGATCATTAGATCTCATGATGGGCTTTACTTGACTATCGGGCCCACTCTAACGAACCAAAACTCCGTCTTCTAGCTAGGAGGCACTCCTTGGACGTCGTCATCAATCCAGATCGACGGTGGGGCCCTCCTCCTTGCGTACGTGCATAGGGGGCGGCGTGCATGTGCGTGTGAAGTCCCCATCATATCCACCCTAAACCCTCAAAAGAGGCCAACTTCTTGCCCTTTTGCTAGCATCCTACCCAAAGCCTCTACCACCATTATGAAAAGATACGAGGAGAGAGGATCTCCTCGCTTAATACCCCTCAAAGGCTTGAAGAAGCTTTTTGGAGAGTCATTCACCAAGACAATTTAGCAAAACCGATACACTCTAATCCATCCTCTACACTTTGACCCACATCCTATGCGTCGGAGCATGTAGTCCAAAAAATCTCAGTTCACATGAATTTACGCTTTCTCCAATTCTCAGCTTATACACTACACTACCGATTCCCTCCTTGTATCTAGAATTAATGCATTTGTGCACTATAAGAACATTATAGATGATCTTCCTACCCTCAACGAATGCACCCTGATTCTTAGACATAATTGTTGCCAAAACCATTTAAAACCTTGAAGATAACATTTTTTGCTAGAATCTTATACGGCCCGCCAATTAAGCTTATTAGCCTTAAATCTTTTAGGTCATTGCCATTATCTTCAAGATAATGGCAATGAAGGACGTGCCCAACTTCATTGATAAGAAACCCTATCGTAAAACTCTGAAATAAAGATCATAACATCCTCCTTAACTACCGCCCAAAAATTCTAATAAAAAGCCATTGGAAAGCCATCAGGGCCTAGGGCCTTGTCCCTTCCCAAAGGTGTCACCACAACTTTAACTTCTTTGTCCGAGAAAGGCCTCTAAAGAGAGATTGCGTCAGTGTCGGAAAGGCTAATCACCTCCAAACTATCCTCAAAGGGCCTATCCCATCCCTCGTTTGCGAGGAGAGATCCTTCCTCCTTAAGATGACTTAAATATTCTTGAGCCAACCAAGCCCTTCTAGCCCTTTCCTCCTCTGACAAAACCAAATATTCCACCTTTATGTCGAGAGCATGAATACCCTTCAACAACTCGTCCATCTCCTCTTTATGCCTCCCTAAGAATTCCCACTTCCAAAAGATGATTTTACCCCTTAATAACTTCAACTTTTGACTTAGATGAAAGCTAGCATAGCCCTCAACTTTGAATGACTCTCACCATTCTTTAATGCGATCAACAAAACCTTCTACCTCTAACCAAGATAATTCCAGTGATCGAAATATCGATACTATCGGCCGATATATCGGCCGATATTATCGGTATCGCACCACTGCGAGACGAAACTCCGCCGATAACCCTCGAAAGATACTAAAAATCCAAAACTTTAGATATCGCACGATTTTATCGTCGATATCTGCTATACATCGTCAATATCGCCGATATTATCGGTATCGCAGTCCAACGATACGAAACTCGTCGGAAGAAAGTAAGAATTTTTTTTGTTGTGCGTAAATGTTCCGAAAAAATCGGAAAAAAAAAATGGGGAAACTTTCAAGAGGGTGGATTTCCGTACCTGTAGAGGAGATTTCCCTGATTGGAAGCCACATTTGGTGGGCCATTCGAATCGAAGCTCACCATTCGTAGGTTAGGGTAAAGAAAATCTCCGATTCCTTTTTTTTTTTTTTCCTTTCTTTGAATAGATTTTTGCTTGAAAATGGAAGTGATTTCAGAAGAAAATCTGAAAGAAATCAGAGAAACCCGGAGATTTGGGAAGAGAATTTCGGGGTTTTAGCGTTCCGGAAGGCCGGAACCCTCTTTCCGGAACCTCTCTGCAATTAAAAAAAAAATGGCGTTCGAGCTATTTTTTATCGGGCTAAAAACGCGCGCATGAAGTTTCTGCGGTGGGATGAAAGGGGGAACCACCGTGTTGTTTGTTAGAAATCCGTCATGTCCATCTGTTTTGCGAGCTCATTTTAAGACATGTGACCGAAAATGAGGTTGATCAAAAGCTCAGGTGGGCCACACAAGAGGAAACAATAGGGATTCGGTGAGACCGTTGAAACATTTTTATGGCCACAACAGTTTAATATCAGGATAATTTTTTCGTGTTTTCACTTAATCCCAGTGTGAATGACCTTATAAAGGGTTTGGATGTCATATAAACATCAAGGTGGAGCCCAGGAAAGTTTCAACAGTAGGAAACTCTTTCCCCAGTTTCCCTCTCGTATGGCCCACTTGATTTTTGGATCTATCTCATTTTCAGTGGCATATCCTAAAATGAGCTTGCAGAATGGATGGACGGGGTGGATTTCTGAAAAACATCACAGTGGGCCCCATCTAGCATCCCAGCGCAGGAACTTCTTGCAAAAGCCTTTTGCAAGAAGAGGCATCCTCACCTACGCATCTAGGCACGTGCGCACCTTTGCACACCTGTCATGGGCCTCCAATCTGAACGGTCCATGTGATGCGGCATCTCATGAAACTTACAAGGACCAATATTCACCTTGATATAAAACTCTAGTAGGCCATAGTAAAAAAAGATGTAAATCAAGGGAGTAAACTATTTTCTTTTTCCATGGCCAACAAAAGTTTTGGATTAAAGTAAAAGTTGGGACATATGGGTTTTATGGGGTACTGAATCACGTGGACCGTTCAGATTTTGGAATAGTATCACTTATGATGAATTATCAGAAAGTTCTCGTGATAACTCGTGTGGAACTGAGCATGAAATCCGCTTCCGGCACGGATTGCGAGCTAGAGACGGATGGCGGTCCTGTCAGGGGCTCTATATGGCCCACTATGATATATGTGTTTTATCTACACCATCCATCTATTTTTATAGGCCATTTTAGTGCATGATCCTAAAGTGTAGCCAAATATGTGGATCAAATGGACCACACCAAAGAAAACAGTGGTTTCAATGGTGGCATCTTTATTCCCATTGTTTTGTCGTGATGTGGTCCACTTGATCTCTGGATCTGCCCCATTTTTTGGCTTATGCTTTAAAATTATCCGAAAAAATGAATGGACAGCATGGATACAATGGATGGGGTCCACATAATCTGCCTCTTTTTTTGTGCCAAGACGAATAAAAAAGTAAAGACGTGTGAATTATAATAATAATAATAATAATAAAGTACATTCAATTGTCGAGTGAACCATGCTAAAGGAAAAAGTGGTGAGTGACTATTAATAAGCCACGTAAGTTTTGGATCAGTCATATATTTGTTTTTATCTTTCATCCCGCTCATGTGAACTTATCAACATAGTGGATGGCAATTAACATAACAAAAACATTAAGGTGAGCAGTAAGAAGGTTTTAATGGTTCAATCAATACTCTTTCTTATGGCATGGTCCACTAGATAATTGGATCTGCTTCATTTTTGAGATAGTACCGTAGATTAAGGTGGCAAAATAGATGGACGGTGTGGATATACATGTCTTAATACATTTATGAATGTTATGCATTATATTTGAATATAGTTGCCTTAGTTCAATCCGACAACGCAAACTTAAGATCCTATACAAAGGGAACATATTGTGTGCACTTGTTTTTAAGATGTTATGATTTAAAAGTGTGTATTAATATCTTTTTTAAGAATACCTGAAGTTTCATTGAAAAATTCAATCATTTTTCCAATGTTTCCCCATGTTTCCCAAAAAGTGCGATAAATTATGCGATACAAACGATATATCCCATGCGATAACCGATATGTATCTGTATCCCAAGGGTGTGATACATTGTGCGATACCGATATTTCAAACACTGGATAATTCAAAACAGAAAGGTTTCAGCCCCCAACTCTCTGTCACCGCTTGCAACAAGATGGGGCGATGATCAGAAATAGTTTGGCAACCCTCTCGATGTGGCCAAGGGAAATTTCTCAACCCAATCCATGAACACTAAGAATTTGTCCAGCCTAGACATGATTGGCTTAGCTTGTTTGTTAGAACAGGAATATTTTCTGTTTGTCATTGGAAGATCCACAAGCCTGTGAGTACCTACCCAAGCTGAGAACTCCTCCATGCTGCGTGTGATTTTTCCCCCTGTGGACTTCTTGAAGGAGAATCTAGCCACCTAGAAGTCTTCACCAATGCACCATGGATAGACGTAGACGAACACATCACGCACTTTGTCAAGCTCTTCCCAAAAAGTGTGCCTTCTCGCAGCTTGATTCGGCCCATACACTGATGTAAAGCACCATTTGAAACTGGAAGTTACGTCTATTAGAACCACTAATAGCGAGAAGGAGCCTCCCCACGTGGCCTCCTTAGACTAGATGTTGGAGTCCCAAGCAACCAGAATGCCCCCTGTTGAGCATAAAAACTCAATGACCAACCAATCGTTAGAAGATGCTCACCGCAGTGAATCCGTGATCTTCTTGTCAACAGCTTACAACTTGGATTCTTAAAAGGATATCACCTGAGGCCTCCACCTCCAACAAATATCCTTGATTTTTCCGCTCTTCTGCAAACATCCCAAACCTCAAACATTCTAGCATAATATGTTCATCTGGATAATGACCTTCCCCTTCTTCCCTCCTTCATCCCCGAATCAAGTTAACTAGGCAAGAAATTAAAATCTAAAGCAAGACTAACGAATTCTCTCTAACCTCTAGGAGAATGTTGGGCCTTCCTCTGAGGGGCAGGTTGAGGTCGTGAACTTCCTCTTGCTCTCACGTATGAAAACAAAACATGATAATCTTCTACTCTGTTACCAAACGTCACTCCCGCCATTTTACCTACTTGATGCATCACAACCCTGAGCTACCTTTTTGCACTAGCCATTGTCGCTCGTACCCTGGAGCATGTTTCGTCGACAGGAGTTGGAAGATCTAACTTGTTTAAGGCAAGATCGAGCTCCCCACTTCCACCCTTGGCCACATGGAGCAAAGCTACCTCTAACACCTCCACTTCCGTTGGTGATGTACAAGAGATTGAAGATGAATTGGGGATTTTTAAGGAATTGAAAATTTTAGGTGAGAAGATTCAGGGATTTTGAAAAAATGGACCCGAGGTTTTGAAATTTTAGAGATCTAGGCAAATTTGTGATTTTGGATTGATAACTTCGGGGGTGTAGGGAAAATGGGAAATTTAGGGTTGGAATTTTGGAAGTTGGAAAATTAGTATTTAGAATTGGGGGAATTTAGGAAATTTTGGGGAATGCCTTTTCGGGCAAAGAGCCATTGAATGGAATGGACTTTAATTGTTTTAAAAAACTAACCTATATATATCTAAATAACTAAAATATTAATATTTGTATGATGTAAAAGTAGAAAATTGCACCTGGAAACTCCAAGCACACGCCTAGGTTTTCAGGCACTATAGCAGCGGGTGCACCTGGAGCCTTTAACTACACTAGATAAGACATTTATATAGCATACGATTGTGGCAAATTAATATATGGTTTTTTTAATAATTAACAACCCAGTATGCTGCCCATGCAATGTTGGGCAGTCAGAAGGCAACATGAGAAGAGGACAAGTGTTGTGAAGATGAGGATGTTGACATGATTGTTAATGAAGACTACTAGGATAGAATGAAGAAGGGGGACATCTGAAACAGTTCTAATGGGATATAAAATGATGGAGAGTGGATTCAGATGATGTAGTCATATGCAATGAAGACCAAAGACAGCTATAGTAAGGAGCGCAACTTTGATTATGAATGAAAAGCCTGGAAAAAGGATGAGGAAAACCTAAAAGAACTTTAAGCAAGATGGCGAGAAGGGATATGAAGGCTTGTTCAGGGCCTTGGATAGAAATGATTGGTGAAACAGAAATCATAAAGACAACCCCAAGTCACTGCATGAAGCCATGATCACAATGACAATGATGACACGGTTCATAATAATTACTCAATAAATGAAAATCCCTGTCATTCTTTATTTCTCCTATATCTATACTTTCGCACATTGAATGAAGTAGAACCCTAGTATCAATGCAATCTCGACACTTCAAAGAATGCATATCCAAGACTGCGTCCATTTCCAGCACCAAACCAGCTCATAGCTCAATTGAATGGTACTCAGTATCACAAAGTTGAGACCTCAGGATCAGTTGCAGCTTAAAACTACCCAGAGAACATTGCTGATGGGTTCAATCCACTGGACAAAAATTCTCAATCTTGACTGCACTCTTCCCCTATAACAAAACACCGATTTAGTGCTTGTATTTCACTTAATCAGTAGAGATGCTTCATTCATTTGTTCCTTCTATTCAGAGTTCAACAACTCATTGGATAGATTTCTAGCGACTACTGCCGAAAGTGATGGCATTTACAAGAAAAAAGAACCTACTTGGTCACCACTACTTTGCATTCTACATTATGGGATAGGGGATCAGGTTTGGATTCTTACCTCTTTATCGTTTTGATACTTCGCTATACTCAGAGGGTTCTGTGAACACTGCAAAAGTAAACAATTGTCAGATCAAAGAAGGAAAATAAAAGTCCACCTGAATTCAAAGTACCAGGTTCCATCACATACATCCATGATGGCTGCTTGCACTTTTGGATTTTGAAATGCCATAGCGACTTCAGGATTTGCCATAATTTTTGAAATGACTTCTTCTGGGGTGAGCCCAATTTGGTCTGCAAAATTGGAAATGGGAGAATTGAAGAAACTAAAAGGCAGCTTGATTTAAAAATCCTGTATGACCTGCTGCCCATTAAATACTTAAGCAGTGCATCACAGCAGAGGGAACAGAATAATTAATTAATTATCACCAAATAGCTTTGTGTAATAAAGACTACATGTTTTTATATCCATCAGGCATGATGACACTCTGACCCATCATGCAATAAATGGGTAAAAAAAAAAGAGAGAAAAAAGAAAAGTAGCAACCAACACGTGATTATGCCAAACATGTCAGAGCTCTGAAAAAAGAGAGTTCATTAAGACAGCACGAAAGGTCTAATCATGTATGCACATGCTGCAAAAATGGTGACAGTAGATTAAGTCCAGGTAACTGCCGAAATGATTATTGAATGCTAAGAACCCATAAATGTGCAGTGAAGATGTATCTGACCAACATATCAAGGAGAAACTTCCTTTTTCTTTCCATGCCAGGTATGCATCTATTGTAAAGGATATTAAACCATGAGCTTTGCTAAACCCACATGCATGTGCAATAAAGCTAATGTACACACCACACGTGCCATTGTGGCACAATAGGTCCAAGATTCAATCCATCCATCAGAAGGCACCATTATATTGATGCCCTAGCCCAAGAATCAGGTTGATCCACTGGTCAGGCGGGCCACAGTTTGCAAAACAAATGTACGGCTCCAAAAAACTTGGGCCGAAGTTTTCTAACCCATCCACCTGTTTCCAATATTAGGGTCCACTTGCTGGGTGGACCAGATTTATTTTTGGTATAAATGTAGAAGATCAGACTAATTCAGGCATGTATTGGGAGAGGGCCAGTTCCATTGAAGATGCTCCAGCAAAGGGGTCACTCAGCCAGCTTATGTACCTTGGCCAAGTGGAGAAGAGTACCTCTTTTGCTTTCTAATAAATCACTATTTATTTGTCCAAAAAGAAGAAAACTTTATAGTAGATGTGTATATAGAAATCCCTACAAGATAAGGCATAAAATAAGTAGTTACTGTTTCCAACTCACCAAATTGCTGCTTGACCTCAGGACTGCTAAGATCAAAGTTTTTCAAGGTATCCATCATACGGTTGTCCCATTCATTGCTTCCCCCCATATTATTTCTGGAAATAAAAAGCATGAGATTGAGGGATCCAATAAACCATCCAAAAAATAAAGAAGAAGAAGATTAATCAAGTTCTGCTTCAATCACGGATAATCACTGAGTAGATTACACCAAGAGCATAAAAAACAAAATGACAAATGCAAGCCCAAAAAAGTTGTTATCAGATATGGGTAGTTCCATGGCCCATCTATGTTCAGGACATAATGGGTATTGTTGCTTTTGTTACTAATGTCATTATTGTTATCATCGAAAATCATGTTAATAAACAAGAGAGAGCTAGGGTAATGGGTAATGCAGGGGCATTTTCACACCGGACTCGAGTAGGGTGGCCTGTGGGATGCAGGGGCACACTCGGGGGGGGGGGCGCTCATGTGAAGTGGGGCCCATGAGGTCCTAACCCATGGGATGTAGGGCCTCGGCTATGAGATAAAGGGATTGATTCGCCATGCTTTATCAGTCTTTTCGAGCAAGTGGTTAGTTGTCCTGCATTAAAGTGGTATCAGAGAGGGAGGTCTTGTGTTCGAGACTCATCACAGGGGGTGATTAATGCAGAGGCATTTTCACACCGGGCTCGAGTGGGGTGGCATGTGGGATGTAAGGGCACACTCAAGGTGGTCGGCTTGTGTGAGGCGGGTGGCTCGTGTGAGGCGGGCCCCACCTGTGTGAGGTAGGTGGCTTGTGTGAAGTGGAACACATGTGAAGTAGGGCCCACGTGGGGGGTTCGGCCGAGGTCTTAACCCATGGGATGTGGGGCCTGGGCTATGAGATAAAGGGATTGATTTTCCATGCTCTATCGGTTCAAGCTTTTAGAGCAAGTGGTTAGTTGCCTACATTAAAGGGCCATGTAAATCCTACTCTCCTTCTCTTCATCCGTTCATTCTCTCTTTTTTTCTTCTTTTCTTTCTTTTTTATCAATCACACCAAATGGTATCGTAGCAAAATCAATTCGGGCATTGATTCTTCCATCGACTTCCTTGTTCCCTCTCCTTTCCCTCTTCTATTACTTGAGGTAATTTTTTTGAAAGTCGTTGCAGGCTGATCTACACGAATTCTCTTCCAACCACCATATAGAGGGTCGTGTATCATGAATACGTGTGAGGCCCACTTTCTTAGAGCGCCATTGTGATGGACAAAAGTGGACCATCATGCATGTGTGGTCGGGTTTGCGAGTGTGGCTAAATCTGAGATCTAAAATGTGTGTGAAAGTCGCATATGGCAAGGATTAGAGAACAAGTGTGCGTGCAAAGTTTTTTTTTATATCAAACAGTGCTATCAAGTGATCACGTTCGTTGATATGCAGGGTTTTCTGGAATACATGATGGCCTACTGGATAAGTTAAAGTTAAACGTTCTTCCCATGTGTATTTGATTTCACCTACATCAATGGATGTCAATAATGAAGCCAAAACCAATTTATGTCTCCATTTGAGTCGATAAACTTTCAAAGTACATCAATTAAACTCAATAGAGCAAATTACTTCCAATGGGCCACATCAATAGAGGTTTTCCTTATGAGAAAAAGAAATTGAGTATTTGACTTTTCCCAAACCTGAAGAAAGTTCAATAGAACATGAAGATTGAGTGACAGAGGATGCTCAAATTAGACGGTTGTTATGAAATCGTATGGAGCCTAATACTACTGTGAATGTCATCTTTATCAAGACAGTAAGGAAGTCTGGGATAATTCAAAAGAGATGTATTCAAGTAATAAGCATTTATTCATATCTATGAGTTACTACAAAATATCTCTGCTCTTTGACATGGAGATAAGAGCATTGGAGAGTATTATTCAACCTTGCGAGACATAAGGGAAGAATTAAACATACATCAGCCCACGTCTACTGATTATGAGACTATAAGATGGCAGAGAGAGGAATTCCATGTTGCTAAATCCTTCTCTAGTCTTCGTCCTAAGTTTGAACCTTCCAACCTCGGATCCTTCGAAGCAATGAGATCCTATCCATTATTAAGGCATTTGCTCAAGTTCAACTTGCAGTTAGTGTGCAGAGTTCACGTTCATCATATCGTTCTGCTGCTTCTGCATTGTTTCAACATCCAATAAAGGAGATAGTGGCAATTGTGTGTGTGTGTGTGTGGGGGGGGGGGGGGGGGTAGCTTTGGAGGTTGGCCTTAGTAACCACATAGCTGATACATATTGGGACCTTATTAGTATGCCTGATTGGACGAATCAAGTTTGTTCTTCCAATAATGGCACTGAGGGTTATGTCTCCAAGCCTCTCTCCTCCGTTTCTAAGCCCAATACTATAGGTGATACAGTAATACTATTCAAGGAAGAATATACTAGACTTCTAGAGGATAGTTCCAATTGTGTATCATCATCCACAGCTACTCTATGCAGTCAGGTATCATTTCTCTTACATCGTCTAATAGTATTCCCTGGGTCATTAACTCCAGTCATGTGCCAATAAGCACATTGGATTGTCTTAGTTAGTACACTCATTGTCCATATCTTTTGTCACATTACCATATGGTACTTCAACCCATGTGTTTGGGTTTGTTACTGCTTGTCCTACCCCATCTCCTTCATTGCCATCAATAATTTATATTCCTAAATTTGAGTTTATTATTTGTGAGTAAGCTAACCAACTCCCTAAATTGTTCTATCACATTTTGTCCTTCTTATTGTAAATTCCAAGATCTAAAGAAAGGAGAGAATGATTGGTGGAGGGCATAAAGTGAATGAACTCTATAGTGGAATAACTGAAGTTGCATTACGGATAGATATCTCTCCACATCAGTTGCATTCCAGGCTTACCCATCCCTCATCAAGTAATTTGAAGAGTCTAATTCCATCATTGTCGCATGTGCCTAGATTAGAGTGTGAGGATTGTCAATTGAGTAAGCGCCATAAAGTGTCATTTCTTCCTCATGTGAACAAGAGAAGTGATAAACCTTTTTATTTAATACATTATAATATTTGAGGTCCAATTTATCTTACTAATTTATTTTCTTTTTAAGTACTATCTTATTTTTGTGGATGATTATCTCATATGACATGGCTATATTTGATGAAAGATTGATCGAAAGTGTTTTCTTGTTTAAAGAATTTCATGTGGAAGCACAAACTCAATTCAATTCTAAAGTTTGTGTTCTACATTAAAATAACGTTAGGGAATATTTATTCACGACTTTAACTCATATCTTTCATCTAATGGCAATATTCACCAAACTTCATGTGCACCCACACCACAACAAGATGGGGTAGTTGAACATAAGAGCTGCCATTTACTTGAGGTCACTAGAGCATTGTTGTTGAATATAAAGATTCCGAAAATAATTTAGAGTGATAAAATTATAACTGCATGCTATCTATAAATCATATGGATTCATCTATCCTAGATGGAAAGTCACCTCTATTTATCTTGTGTCATCAGATTCCTTTCTACTCTATTCCCCAAAAGGTGTTCGGTTGTGTGTGTGTTTCGTGCATCATCTTGATAATGTTCATGATAAGTTTGAACCAAGGGCAATCAAATGTATTTTTATTAAGTACTCTCGTACCCAGTGGGAATACAAATGTTATAATCCTATCTCCCAAAGACATTATGTGTTAGTTGAGGTCACATTCTTCGAACAAGCTTCATATTTCTCTAAGGAAAGTCTTTACAACTTGAAGAGAGCTCCATAACTACTCTTCCCATTACACCTAATTCTAATACAAGTGAGGGAGGTGTCTGTGTAACATGCAAATCAGCCTCTGCAAGTTTACTCCAACATTCCAAACGTGGAGATGGAATACATATGATCGTGCCTTTTACTAATCCTTCAGATCCATTAATAGATCATCGTTCTTCTGAGTCCTTACTTCCACCATCAAATGAAGGTAATTTACCTATTTCTCTTCGTAAGGGTATCCGTTCATATACTCGGCATCATATTTCCCACTTGATTTCATTTAGTGGTTTACCTCCTTCATTTCAACAATTTACTTCATCTTTGTTAGCTACATCTATTCCTCATGCTTTCCAGGAGGCTCTGATTTGTGACGGATAGCAACGAGCTATGGACACTATCAAAATCAAACTTGGACATTAGTTTAATTACCTGCTGAAAAGCATGCAATTGGATACATATGAGTGTATATGGTAAAATACAGTCTTGATGCCTAAATGGATCCTATAAAAGGCCAGTTAGTTGCCAAAGGGTACTCTCGAACTCTTGGAATCAACCATTTAGAGGCCTCACTTGCGGCAAAGTTTCACTCAGTATATATGGTTCCATTTCTGCAATTTTAGATTAGCCACTGTATCGACTTGATATGAAGAATGCTTTTCTTCATGGAAATCTAGTTGAAGATGTTTACATGCAGTGTTCAAATTCGGGATAAAACATATCCAGGAAAACCACTCTGTTTTTGTAAGCCGAAGTCAGACAGGCACTATTGTGTTGGTATATATGTAGACTCATCATCATGACAGTACAGGTATTGACAAGTTGAAGAAATTCTTACAATGGCATTTCTATACAAAGGACTTGGGTTATCTCAATATTTCTTGGACATTGAGGTGGACAGGTCCAAGAAGGGCATCAACTTGTCACAAGGAAAGTATGTGATGGATTTAATGAATGAGACAGGTCTTCTAGTAGCTAAGCCCACCAAAACCTCCATGGATGCAAATCAAAAACCTAGTGTGGATCAAAGTGAATCAATTAATGGTCTAGGGAGATATCGTTGACTTATTGGAAAATTAATTTATATAACAATTACCTGACCTGATATTACATATCGTATCAGCATGGTTAGTCAATTTGTGCAGGTCTCTTGGGTGCCACATCTAAAAGTAACATCCAGTTACTGTACTTTTATAGGTGGCAACCTTGTTACTTGGAAGAGTAAGAAGCAAAGTATTGTGGCCCGTTCAAGTGTTAAGGCAAAATATAGAAAATGGCCCATGCGACATCTGAACTCATTTAGCTAAAGACACCAATTTGCGAACTAAGGTTATAGTTAAGGTTCCCATGAAGTTGCAGTGTGATAATCAAGTAACCTCTCATGTTGCCAACAACCATGTCTATCATGAGAGGACCAAACACATTGAGGTCAACTATCACTTCATTCGAGAGAAAGTTGCTACCAAGGAAATTTGCATGTCATTCATCGAGTCCCAAGATCAACTGTCATATATGTTCACGGAAGCTCTGGGTCACACTCAACTAAATCTTTTCTTTGTCAAGCTGGGCATTAATGATATATATGCCCCGGGCTTGAGGGGGAGTGTGATCGTACATGCGTTGTTCCATGGCCCATCTATAACTCATTTATGTTGAGGATATAATGGGTATTCTTGCTTTTGTTACTAATAACAATATTGTAATTATGGAAAACTGATGAGGACATCCAACCATTTAGAGTGTACCAGAGGAGGAGGTCGATCAAACCTTCACTTTGGTTCGATGACTTATACATAGGCCCAGGTGAGCCGCACTGAGGCCTTGAAGACCCCACATGCATAATCATGCATCTTCGAAAACCCAACAGTAGGAAGATGCATGTCGGTTGCTTCATTGAGAGATTTGGATGGTCAGATTGTGATAATATGATGGTCGGACCATTGGCAACTTGATCGGATTGTTGATCATGGACCATCGTCGTCACCAGACATCATTGAATTTTATTTACTTTAGGATTATATTTTAGCTTAGATTAGGTGTTTTTCCAATTTATTTCATATTCTGTGAATTTATTTGATGTTTTGTGAGGTTTGGGACATGGTGAAAACAAAAAAGAACTGAAAGGGCATTTTCATAATTTGGTAGTCCAAAGCCTATTTAGGCTTGGATGTTCAACCCTTACGGTTTTTTTATGCATGAAGTTTTGAAAAAAGAAGAAAAACAATAATTATTTCTCTTCTTATGTGCGATGCGTGGAAATCTCTTGGGAAAAGAGACGATTTTGGTGTGAATCCAAGGGTGTGAAACTCATTGTCTTCTTTTTCTCCCTCATTCTCTACAAGACTACAACCAAAGTATCTTCTTCGCTTTCTCTTTCTCCATCTCTCTCAACCACTCTTTATTTCTCTCCATCTCTTCTTTTCCCTTTTGATTTCACCCAAAATCCATTCCATCACATCTTAAACCCACCTAAGTCCAACCCCATTCAAGTTGTACAACCAGATCAACCCAATACCGTACGGTGTGTTGTACGGCCAACCCCTCCCCTCTCTCTTCCCCTCTTGATTCTTATTCCTTTTTTCCCTTTAAACCCCTAGCCTTAAGCCTAAAACCTTAAACCAAACTACAGCCCTCAAAACCCTATTTCACTACAAACCCTAATTCCCATATCCCCAAATTTCCTAACCCTAATTTCAAACCCAAATTTACTACCCTAGAAGTGCGCCAAATCTGCCTATTGATTTAGAACCTTGCCTATGCTAATGTGGTGGTTCCCAATCTCTCATTGGGCCTTGGGTTTTCATGTTTACATGATTCTTACTTATGTGGGATTGTGATTTTATCATAAATCTGAATTTTATTGCCTCTTTGGTACTCTTTAGATCATGGTTGGATAGCATGTTATTATATTTTCTTTACTATGGTCAATCTATTAATAATCTCCTGCATTCAAGTAGTTAAACCACAAGTCCTGCATCAAAAACCATGTTAATAAACGTGGGGGTGGGGGGACCCTAATCTCTCATTTTCTCTTCCTTTCATTCTTTCTCCTCTTTTCTTCTTTTCTCCGTAAACAATCACGCCACAAAAACCAAGCATGAGAACTCAAATAGTAGAATGTTCTGAGATTTTAATTTAATTTCAAGATTTAATATAATAAATAACAACAATTTTTGTTACAAGGGTATTGTGTAAGAATTGCTCAAATAGTACCATGTGGTATAACGTGAAGTAGAAAATTAAAAATTCTATGAAGCTCCAGTAACTGAAATGGAAGCCTGAGAAAGGAGTAGCTCAATGATTTGCATAGGTTATTGTATGGAAAAGAAGACAAGGTTAGGTATCATTGTGATCAGATAGGGAGAGTTTCAAGTGTGTGGGTAATAAAATCCACACGGTTGGATTTGAAGGCAGTCCACTCAATTACTTGATCAAAAAATAGATAATCATTCACCAAAATAGAAACAGCACAATGTTAAGACAGCCTCCAATTTAGCGGAGGATTGGCCATCCAATCCACAACTCAAAAGGCTCCGCTAAAAGATACTTGCAAGCCTCTAGCATAAGAAAATTTTATGAAAGACTTTCTAAAAGAAAGTTCTCCTTTTCCCTCTCCATTTGAAACTGTTGAATGATTTCAAAGTAAATCTCAACACTAACTACCAATTTACTACTATTTTCAACAATAGCACAAGTCCACCCAATTACTTGATCAAAAAATAGATAATAATTCACCAAAATACAAACAGCACAATGTTAAGACAGCCTCCAATTTAGCGGAGGATTGGCCATCCAATCCATAACTCGAAAGGCCCCACCAAAAGATACTTGCAAGCCTCTAGCATAAGAAAAAAATTTATGAAAGACTTTCTAAAAGAAACTTTTCTCCTTTTCCCCCCTCATTTGAAACTGTTGAATGATTTCAAAGTAAATCTCTACATTGACTACCAATTTACTACTATTTTCAACAATAGCATAAGTCCATATAGTGGCTTAGGACGGAGAGGAATACAACTGACTATATGAGAGAAAGGTTGGCTTACTCGAGACTCAGACTTGACTTGGTCGGCTGACAAAACTTGACTGTGCTGGTCAACGCGCTACTCGGGCAAGTCAGGTTTTTTTTCTGATTAAATAATTTTATAATTATAGAAATTAGAATTAAATATTACAAATAATTGATAGCTTAATTAATAGAACAATATTCAAGATTTCTTAAAGACTAACCGATGGAAAGAGAGGGAGAGAGAGTAACGACTGCACCAGCCTGACCAGCAATAGTCATACGAAGGGCGCACCTACAACTACGCAATTGTCGCACCATGTGGGGGGAGATGTGCATCAAATCCACCCCATCCATCAAGGGCACCCCCACATTTTCACCGTGGATCCTAACAAATCAGTCCAATCCAAGACGCATGAGGGCCACACCAAAAGGACGGTGTAAAATCATGCCTAAAACTCTAAATTCATGTGGTATGGCCGACGTGAATCTTGGAATGTCCTGCTTTTCGTGAAATCCACTCATCTAGGGTGGCAAATCAGATGAGTAGGTTGGATGCATATACACATCACAATGAACCCCACACAAAATATGGACGATTTTAATGGAGTGAATTTTCATCTCAACTGTTCCACATGGTGTAGGCCACCTAAAGTTCCGATCGGCCTGATTTTTGAGCCTCAGTCGACATGAAAGCCACCATCCATGTCAATGAATGGTCATGCCCCCACATGACTATTGTAGTCAAGCATCTTTGCAGTTGTAAATATTAGAGGGGATTTTGATGAGGACATCACATCACGTATGCCTTTACGTACGTATTAGAGGAGGCGGGTCCCAGTTTCTCTGTGGCTAGGCGAGTATCCATGTTGAAGACCCTATACTGGGAAGATGCACATGGGTTGCTTTAGGGAGCGATTTGGACCATTGGATTTGAGGGACGTAACGATCGAGTTGTTGGATCGCATGGATAACATGATCAGGCCATTGATCGTAGACCATTCTTTCCATCATAAGACGTTTTTTTTTTTTAAAAAGGTAACGGTAACTATATTAAAAAAGGAGGAACATTATACGAAGAAGAAGGGGAAAGCTAATCCGCTAAGAAGGCAGATCAACTATAACCCAAAAAGGATAAATTACAACTATTGAGCTTTACAACGGAAGAGCTACATCCCGCTATGATATAGATCACCCTTTGAACAGCACCCTCGACCGACTTTGAGGTTCCATTAAAGCATCTACCATTTCTTTCTTCCCATGATGTCCACCAAACTGCCAAAAGGGAGATTCTCCATATAATAGATCTTTTCTTACCACACCTAGAGCCATACCAACCTTGGAGCATACTGCGGACCGAACCTGGAAAAGACCAAGACATATGGAACCGAGCTAGGACATAAGTCCAAATCTGATAGGAAAATGGGCAATGAATAAAGAGGTGATCCATCATCTCTTCATCAGCCATACAGCACACATATATGTTAGTAATGCACATTCCCCTTTTTCTCAAATTGTCCACTGTGAGCACCTTGTTTTTTCCCACCAACCAACCGAAAGCTGCAATCTTAGGGGGAACATGAAATTTCCAAACCTAAGAAAGCCACACCTCTTCCATTAAAGCATATATGTTTTAGGATCTAGTTTATGTTGGATTTATGCTTTGGACACTTTATAAGTGGTTTTATATGTTTTTTCAGTAGACTAGGGTTATTTTGGTTAAAAGTCATAAAACCGGGTCTATTTTGTAATGTTCAAAATTTCTTGAGATTATATAAGAGGGGGGCGGGGGGGGAAGCTCCTTAATGGCTTTTTACTCGTTAAAAAAGAAGAAAATTCTCTTTCTTTTCTATTCTTCATGAGATGTGAAGAAGTCTTCCATGTAATTTGGAAGAGAGATTTGTGCGAGGCTGATCTTCCATCAACGAGAGTGCGAGATTCTCATCTATCCTCTTGAGTTCTTCTTTGTAAGGTATTTTGTTGAAATCTCTTTAGTTCTTCATCCCAAACCATCCAAAACCTATCCCAACACCTTTTTTTCTTCTTCCTCATCCTTTCCCTCAAAACCCCATGTTACGGACCAAACCCTAGCCGACCGGACCCCACACGTGTGACCATACGGCCACACGTGCAAGCCCACGAGCTGGTCCGTACAGCCACATCTGTATTCCCCCTTGCATCCACTGTTTTAAATATCGACGATATCGGCCGATATATCCCACGATATATCGTGTATCCCACCTATGCGATACGAAGCACACAGGTAGTGCCAATATATCCCACATGTTCGATCTGGTATATATTCTCAATTTTTTATCCCTTTTTTGTTGAAATTATGTTAAATCAATGTCAAATGGTTACAAATCCATTGGTTCTTCATGTTTTGCATGAAAAATCATGGACTTGAAGCTTGATTTCGATATTCATTGGTGTTTCATGTTCTTCATGTTTTGTTTTTTTTTTTTTTTTGAAATTTTCCTTCAACCAATTGTTAATTGAAACTAATTTCGAAGTATTTAGGAGTACTTAATGAAATGATCATAACAAACACTCTAATTTCGAAATTTGAGTGTAGGTGGTCCGATTTGGGGAAATTTTGAAATTTACCCAATTTCTCCCAAATTGCTTGCAATGTTGCACTCCAAACATGCAATCAAGCATCTATGATGGCTGATCTACTGATTTGTTAAGTTCTTGTCAATTTTCAGAAAATAAAAATCATTTTCATTAAAAATTATTTTTAAAAAAATCGAAATTTTCCTTCAACCAATTGTCAATTGAGACTAAATTCGAAGTATTTAGAAGTGTTTGATGAAATGATCATCACATATACTCTAAATGTTATGCCTTCAATTTAAATATAGTTGCATTAGTTCAATCAAACAACACATAGCTTAGACCCTATACAAAGGAAATGCATTGTGTGTACTTCTTTTTTTAGATATTATGATTTAAAAGTGTGTATTAAGGTCATTTTTAACAATCCCTAAAGTTTCATTGAAAAATTCAACTATTTTCCCAATGTTTCCCCGTGTTTCCCAAAAAGTGTAATAAATTATCCGATACAAACGATATATCCCGTGTGATAACCGATATGTATCTGTATCCCAAGGATGCGATACATAACACGATACTAATATTTCGAACATTGCTTGCATCTTTGAACCTTCCCTCCAAAACCTCATCTTCCCTTGTCCAAAATCCTAACACTAACCCTAAAATCTCAAATCTCTCACTTTCTCCCAAATTCCCAAACCCTAGATCTTCAAATCCTTCAATTAACCTAAAATTCCTAATTTTCCTACATCCAAAACACCATTTCCCACCTCCTAATACCTAAATCCTTTAATCCCTTTATTCAATTCCCCATTTTAACCTTAATCTCATCTTTTTCCCTAAACTTTCCTAACCCTAGCTTCACCCACACCCAAATCTAGTAAACCCTACGTAGTATTTAGACATTCCCCTTTACAATAGGCCTAACCCTATGTTATTTGGATGTTTCTACATCTATTAGATCCTAGTTTCTCATGCTTAATGGTCTTATAGGATGATGCTTGGCAACGTAGGCTTAAACTATGCATGTTTTCCTCTTGAAATCTTGATATTTGTGATGATGTTAGCAAGATTTGTAGTTTTCATTAATTAATTAAAATTGTCTGATTGATCTCTCACATTATTTGAGTTCATGCATTGGTCCTACATCAGATTTGATAGATGATCTAAACTGTGAATGGTTCAGATCAACCTAAGGATGCAATCCGGGGTGGAAAACGACAAACTTAGGGTATTGTGCTAGGGGCACCGTACTTTATCAAAACTCATTTTAGAGAGGAGCCATTGCATTAATGAGGTATATCATACGTTACTTTGGCTACTATGATGCTTGATCCATAGCACATAGATATATTACTTCGAATTAAACCAACCAAATTGTGCATCCATTGTAACTAAGCTTCCCTCCAAAACAAAACTGTTTGAATAATCTTAATCTTTGATTTGTGGACACTAGTTTGTTGAACTAAGAATTGGATATCATTATTTTAACTGTCAAAAATAAAAAAATGTCCACCATCATAAAATCGAATAAACGTAAGTTTGGTCCATGGTAAATCTAAATTGGCATCCAAAATTTGGAAGGTTGTCATTTAATTTCCATACAGCTTATTTAAGTCATTTTCAAGTGTCTGCGTATCATCCCTCATGCAATGCCAGAGTATCAAAGATGTCTCTAAAGACTGGCCAGGAGTAAAGTAGAAACTATCAAAAGACCTTAAAATTTTGCAAGTTTGCCACACCATAATGTTTTAAGACACCTGAGTGAACTTATTGACTCGCTAAGAACCGGCGAGTTCTCATTTTTTTAACATTCCATGTACGGTGTCGGCATCACAACTGGTCCAAGTTTAGCCACTCGGACGAGTCGCCGAGTCACTCAAAAACTCGGGAAAAGTCATCCGAGAGAGATCTAATTTTGAACCCTCTCAAACCGGATCACCTCGACTCACCAAGTCAGCCAACCTTGCATGAAAGGTATTAGACAACAAACAAATGGTTTAGTACAAGCCAAAGCCAGAAGGTGGAGATGAAAACTGTGATATATGATCTGAAATCAGCAATAATACATCTTGAATTTGCTGCAATGGTACAAGGGTCCACAAGCAAAATCCATAAAATAAAATCTTTACATACTCAACAATAACATGCCAGAAACAATCAAAACATCTCAGAACACAATACATTGACAATAGCATTATCAAGTAAATGCAAAATTAGAGAGAGAGAGAGAGAGAGAGAGATAAGGAGATTACAGCATATCTTCCAATTGTTGACGGTATTGTGGATTCTGTAGCATCCCTGCAAAATAACATTTTATCGCCTGAATGGTAACTTCAAAAATAAATTCAAACAATCCATTCCTTTAAGAGGACTCATGACTACAAAGATAAAAGTTAAACACATGCACCAAATGGGCAACCAAAACAAAAGGGCATACAGGGTAACAATGAGGAAGGAGTGGTTTCGATAGTCAACACTGAATACCAAATTAAGGGGCTTACATTTAAAGGTAGTAGGGTTCCTCATCTCCTCAGGTAAATAGCTGCAGAGATACAAAAGGAAGGTAATTTTTTTGCTTGGTAAGTAAAGAATCAGTAGATTAACAATACAAGGAAACAGAATTTTTCTTGTAATAAAAGTATACAGAGAAGATTAAATTGCATGACATGAGCAATATAGAACAAAGACAAATCATTATTGAATCCTTGTCCCAACTAATTGGGGTCAGCAGAGTGATAGAATAATGGGACAAAAAAAGAAAGAAAAAAAAAAAAAAAAACTCAATCCAGAAGCACCATCAACAAAACTAATACATCAAAAGTATATTGCCTATTTCATTATGTTTAGAGAGGGAAAAGATATGCAATGGCTGAAGGAAATGCGAGAAAAGACTCGAATTTTGCAACAATAGAGGATGGGAAATCTGATCCAAAGTAATAATAATGAGTAACCACAACAACAACAACAATAAGCAAGTGATAAAAGAGAGAACTCATCTAGCTCAGGGAAAAAGATTGTAAAAGAAGAAAATGGTTAACAGCTGATAGTGGGCAAGAAAGGAGACCCAAGAGCTCATAGTGGCAACTGGCAACATCTTGGACATCCTGAGATGACTACACAGGAAAACAAGACTATCAAATAGACAGGTGTGCCTCTATATTATAAACACAGTGTAATGAAAGTGCCCTGGTTTGTCAAGTTACGTGAGTGTTGAGTCAGACTGTCTACAGAGCCTGATAAGAAGATCAATTCAAGCGTCTACCTCAACCGGATGTGTGCAAGCTCACCATAGGTAAATCTAAAGCCTTGCATCCCTTGTCCCAAAACACCAGATGAATAAAACCCTTAAAAACAAGTTAGAAAATCATAGGGTTTTAAGGTGAGAAAACTTTTTTCAAAACAGGAAAATCTCTAAGCTTTTCTTGCCTTGTCGATTTTATCGAAACACCTTCGATATGATCGATCTGCTCTGTCGATGTCCTCGATGCTTAAACGATATCATCGAAAAGAGGACAAGTGTCCAGCAACCACATGTATATTTGGACTAATTTATCGATGTATCGATCCACATATCGATATCATCGATACTTGAATTTTGAATCTATCGATAATGGCTCGATAAAATCGACAGACAGGTTTCCGGCGCCCCTGTTTTGTAAAGAAAATTTCAAATTCCTTCGATATATCGATGTTCCATCCGATATGATCTGAAATCAAATATAGATAAAATCGGAAGTCCATCAATGATATCGATCGTGGGCGCGCATGTCTTCCAGCAAATATTTCAGGTTAGTTTTCACTTTGATCGGGGTCCATTTGAGGAAATCGATATTTATATGTCGATGATATCGAGGCCGAGTCACTTGCATCGAAACTGGACACAAACTGTCCAACGAGCTTACTGGTAAATTTATAGGATTTATCGATGCATCGACACTGCCTTCGATATCATCGATATGCAAATTTCGATGACATCGGCTAACCCTCGATCATATCTTAAAAACCTGAAATATTTCTAGTCAAGTCTCTCTCATTTTTTCAAGTGTCGATGGATCGAACCTATCATCGATGGAATCGGAGTTCGAAATCTGATGACATCGACAATTGTTTCGATTCATCGATCAGATGGCTAAAGGTTTCAAAAGCGTATGACTTTGAGTTCGAGTCATCGAGCAGACCATCGATGCTATCGAGAGTATACACTTGATGATATCGAACCTACTCGATGATATCGAACTCGTAAATGTGACCGTTTTATATCCGTTGGAACCTTTTGCCTATATATAGAGGACTTGTCTATTGTTGCTAAGAGAGAGAGAGAAGAGAGAGCTTTTGAGTGTTTAACCTTAGATCATATACCCAAAGCCCTCTCTCAAAGGAGTTCATCCTCCAATCCACTCTCACCATTGATATTCAATAGAGTGGATTGGGGAATGAACTCCCGCATTCAAGGATCCTCCAGCTACTACCTTAATGGCAAATCATTAAGCTGAGATGCCTTGAATGCTTAGATGATTGAAATCGCTCTATCTTCCTTATAGGAAAATCTTTTAAGAGTAGGATTTCATCATAACCTTGACCCAACCCATCACCATATATCGGTACATCTTTTGTGTTGCAGATCAAGGGAGCAGAAGACCCTTCGTCAACAAGGAGGAAGAGATCTTTGGCATTGTGCTTATCGGGACTCATCAACTTATTTGTAAGTATCTAGAGTCCAAGAGGACACTTGTGATCATTCCTTTGTAGGATTGGGTCTTAAGTAGTTCTCACCCTTTGAAGCCCTCGTAGGAGGCCTCCGGCGGGAGTGTACGTGGTGAGTGCGTTGTGTGGACCCTTGCTCTGTGAAGAGCATAAACATCTGGTTGAAGCCTGAAGGTGAACCAGCAAAACCTTAGGTTTGAGGTCAACTGTTGTGAAACCTCAGGTTTGAGATAAACCATGTAAAAACCTCCAGTAGGGTCTTATGAAAGATCCTTAGCCAGTGTGCCTAAAAGCGGGTGCGTTGTGTGGACCCTTGCTCTGTGGAGAGCATAAACATCTGGTTGAAGGTGAACAAGTAAAACCTTAGGTTTGAGGTCAACCGCTGTAAAACCTCGGGTTTGAGGAAAACCGTGTAGAAACCTCCAGTAGAGTCTTATGGAAGATCCTTGGTCGGTGTGCCTAAAAGTGGGTGCGTTGTGTTGACCCTTGCCCGTGAGAGCATAAACAGTCAGTCTCAATGTAGGTTGTAAAGGTTGAAGGTGAACCTGATTTAAAACCTGGTGAACCTGATTTAAAACCTTAGGTTTGAGGTGAACCGCTGTGAAACCTCCTTAGTGAAATCCGGTACACTCAAGGGTTGAGTGCGGTTACCGGGAGCGGAGTAGACAAGTCGTCGAACCACTATAAAAATGAATGTGTTTGAGATTGCTATTCTTCTGATTGTGTGATTTATTTTTAAAATGTGCATATCTAAATATCTGAGATCACAAATCACACACTTACACAGTCATATCCATCATAAACTAGTTTGCATATTGTTTACTTCTTAAACAGTTTGTGATTGGATCCTCTATTGGGCTTGGAAGCCAGTAGAGTTATTTTCGAGTAATCCTAATATATGTCTATTGTTATGATTAGTGTAATAGGATTTTAAATAAATAATAAAAACTTTTAAAGTCCTATTCACCCCCCTCTAGGACATATTAGCATATTCCTTCTTCAACTAGTGCGGTCTTAACCGCCATTTCAAGTGGTTAACAGCTGATAGTGGACAAGAAAGGAGACCCAAGAGCTCATAGTGGCAACTGGTAACATCTTAGACATCCTGAGATGACTACACAGGAAAACAAGACTATCAAATAGACAAGTGTGCCTCTATATTATAAACAGTGTAAAACATACGAGACCATAATACCTAGCACAAAACATGAGAATAAATGCAAAGGAAACACTTAGGGCAGGGTTGAGTTTTTTTTTTCCTTCTCAACAGACTGCAAATAGATGTTGCAGTTTAGATCACATATCAAATGACTAAATGGTAACGTAAAATAAACAAAGGGGCAGGGTTGAGTTTTTTTTTTTCTTCTCAACAGACTGCAAATAGATGTTGCAGTTTAAATCACATATCAAATGACCAAAAGGTAAAGTGAAATAAACAAATACCCAGTCAACAAATACACAGCGAAAGGTCTAGGAGAGCAAACTAGACATCATGAGAGGAACGTAATGTGCCTGCTTCATACATCATTGTATGTAGTATAAAATAGCAGAATATAAAACAATAATAAATTAGTGGCTCACTTACGGATAAACCATCTTCTGCACTGTTGGATCTTCCATCATTTTCTCCAAAGCTTCCACTGACAAGCCAGAACTTGGTTTTCCTGTTCGCAAGGTACTGAAGTTTACTTTGACCATGTTATAGGAATTAAAGAACGAGATAGAATATATTTTTATTTTTAAAAAAAAAAAAAAAGCGTATATATAAAAATCATAGAAACTATCAATCACATCCATCAAAAGAAAGGAAATTCATCTGTTAATCATAAGAAAATCATCTATTCATCATAAAATAACATCAAACTGAAACTCGATGCATTGAAAAAAGATCATAAACAATTTCACTGGCCAAAGTCATGGACAAAGACTTCGCTGAAAACTGAAAAGGGCATAGAATGGTTACCACGATGGAATCTTTTTTTTTATGGATCCACACTCACACACACAAAAAAAAATAATATATATATATATATATATAAATAAAAATTAAAAAAAAAATCATAATTTGCATCGACAGAAACACAAACAAATACTTGGATGATAATACAACTACCAACAGGAGTGCATTTATACAGGACAGCTTGACAGATGTTACATGCTGAATCATTCCAACCCCATCTTAGGCAGCAAATGACCAGTAATAAATGGTGCCCGCCTAAACAACCAAAAATTGCATCAGGTAATCAGCAGATGATTGAATTTTCCCATTCTAGAAGTCCCCAGACCACAACTTACAACAGTATCCCTAGAGCACAATCTATAGTTTTCACAAGGTTGTGCAATTGGGCCTTTCAGGCTGCAGCACCCGTACATGTTAGATTGGATCTGGCTTACTGGTAGAGACATTCAAGTTAAATTGGTGCATTGCTTTACACTGATTAGGCCTCAAGGGCCTAAAAAGAGGATGAGAGGAAGTCCTAAAAGGACTTGATCAAGGTGGTGAGAAGTACTACCAGTGGGTAGGGCCCTACAATTGATTGGCAAAACAGAACTCATGGAGCCAATCCCAAATAGCTGGGACAAGGCTGTGATCATGATGTGCTGCAAGCTAAATCAGATGAATACGTATGCTATTGTTTGTCTATGAATTTTATTTTTACTTCCTACACATTTATCTGTGTGAAGGGTTATGAGAGACTGTTTACTACAAGTGGATGCAAAAGATCCCCACATCTTCTACTTTTAACTTATTAAATTTTAACTTATTAAATAATAAAGATTAGCTAGAAACATAAAAGCGGAATATACTAGAAAACGTTTAAGTGCCATAGATACCAAACGATCTTCCTTTGTATGAGAAAAGCTAAGCATTAATCACCATTTGTAGAAAATGGT
The DNA here is from genome assembly GCA_030180095.1 of Magnolia changhungtana. Taxonomy (NCBI): domain Eukaryota; kingdom Viridiplantae; phylum Streptophyta; class Magnoliopsida; order Magnoliales; family Magnoliaceae; genus Magnolia; species Magnolia changhungtana. The sequence continues at coordinate 12,521,856 of JASAUF010000662.1, forward strand.
TAATACCATCCCCTGTTCCTTCATGAAACAGATCAGTGTTTGCTTTTTGCAAAGGGTCAAAGATTTCACTAACAGAAATGAGTTAGTGTCACACTACCAAAAAAATGAAATTCTCTCAATTATCCATACCCAATAACTGAAAGAAGTTATAAATTGCTACTTACGAGTTGATTGGGAGTGCTCATTAGAAGCCGTGGTGCCTTCCTTGGGGACAGATCCATTTGCCAAAACCTTCAAACAACGTTTCCCAATATTTAAGTTTTAAACTAAACAACTTTAGTGTATCAAAATATATGTACCCAATAAACTGTGGTATAAACTCACATCCTCAGCAAAATGCACTTCATGCGAAGGATTTGTCCCGGCTGGTTCTTTTAAGCTTTCAAAAGGATCTTTTTGCAATGGCTCTTCTGGAGAAACATCTACAAAGGCTGTATGCAAAGAAAATCAGTGAACCTCTTAGAGAAATTTTTCATGCAACAAGAATCCAGAAGCATGTAGAAGTCTAACCATCAGATTAGTCTCAAAGAAACAATTATTTTCAATAATGAGCACATAAAGCCTACAATCAACAGATATAAACAAGTGAACTTGTTGAGATTCTAGAGATACATTACAGCTTGGTGTCCCATGAGGAACAAAACACATACCAATTTACTTGCAAAATAAGTAAAGTCATCCTTCACATAAAACCAGAGAGCTCTGATATATTCCAAGAAAGGAAAGAAAAACAAAGCTTACCTAATGCTCATAAATATGTAGTAAGTCAAAATAGACAATACAGATAATAACCATGTTCAACGGTTTATTATAGCTATGAATAACACCCATAAAATGAAAAGTAAGAAAGCAGTTTCTAGCAAATCCTGACAAAATAAAAGCATGCTACGACATAAAATGCTGGGATTAGTGCAAATAGCTTTCTCGTCGCCCAAATGATAACCCCCGGAGTAAAGGCTAGTGCTGCCATTTATCCTTGTTGTAAATGTAAACAATGTAAATTAGTGCAAGGGGCATTCATTATTTCAGTTGCTGTAGTGTATAGTTAGATATTTGTAAATGGATTTTTATCCTAATGTGATAGTAGTTATTATCCAGCCAACCCCAATTAGTTGGGTTAAGGTTATGATGATGATGATGATACTTTTTTCTCGTTAATAGTAAACACCATGTAATTATAGTTTTGAAGTTGGAAGGTTGTTTATGCATCTAGTGGAATTTGATTCAAAGAGAAAAGTCTAAGAAGTCTGATCTACATGAAAAGAACACATCATAGAATCATAGTTCAAGTTTTATGTTGTTATATGGCTTGGAACCATATGAATGGCACTAGCACCACAGTGTGAGGTGAACCTTGATTTTCCATGACTACTACAACTATAATTTGTTTTGTGATAATATTTATGTACAGATTTGTCACTTGTAAACAAAATCCAGAAAAATCAGTTAGTGAATGCAAACATGGATCCCAAGATTGGTTGGGCATTTCAACATTAAGAGTGATGCGGACATTGGACCATTCAAAGTATATCAACACAGGAGGCGTGCGTTACCCATGTCAATGTGGTTAGATGACGCGTACAGGTCAAGTCTCTAGAGGTTAAAGACCTTACACATGTCCATGACGTGTGTAAGTTGCTTGGAGGAAATATTCTGACCATTGGATTGTGAGGATGGTGTGATCGGACCGTTAGATTGTCGTGGCCCACCTTCATTGCGCTATCATCGGGCCCATCGGGCATTTTGGATTTGAGTTTATTTTATTCACATTTTATTTATTTGAGTTTTGAGCACATTTTATTTATTTGAGTTTTGAGACAGTGCGCACACAATTTTTGTTTGAATTTCTTCTTTTTTTAACTTTTTTTAGTATGGGTATTTTGGTCATTTAATGTAATTCTAAATTTATAAGGGCGTTTTGCCCTAAACCTCAAAGGTAATGGCTATGTTATGTTTATGAAAAAGAGAGCTTTTGCTTTTTCAAGGCTAGATGATTCCGTCTTCGACTTCCATTGATTGGAAGAGGGCGTGAGGCCCAAGGAAGTGATTTCACATCTTCTCCTTCTCTCTCCTTTTCTTAAGGTATTCTCTTCTTTAAACCTCTTTTCTTCCTTTTCTTCTAAATTCTCTAGATCTAGAAGCCGATACCTTTTCTTTTCAATCCAAATCATTAGATCTTAAAAGATCTTAATCCCTACATATACTTATTTTGATCTTCTTCAAATCTCATCACCCCAAGCCCTAGATTTGAAATATAATCAAAGAACCATCCATTTTTCTGAATTTTCCAGATTTTCCAATCCAAAAAAATTCATATTTCCTGGATTAAAAAATCAACTTGGATCGTCGAACGTACCCATTGCAAGACGAAAGTCCTATCTTTCGCCGGATCCGACTAAATTCATATTTTAAGGTTCAATAGAACGTGTTTGTTATGGATGTCCATGATCATTGCTAAATTTTCCTTGGTTCCTTCTTGTTTTATGATGTATAATGCTGAATTTTTATTGTTAATGCTTGCATAAATCTACCCCTTTTAAATTCCGCATTCATTTAGGGTTGGATTAGGCCGTCCTACACCAAAGAGGCTATTAAGGGGCAATTTATAGGACAACCTTTTCGACTGGCAATGCTATATAGAGCAAAGTGTTGGCCAGCTGGAAAGCAGCAGCATGTCAAGAAATCGAGTGTTCGGTCATGTGCAACAAAGACTGGAGATACTTCCAATAAGAAGAAGATCAATGGATCAGGTTGAAAATGAGAATGATAGAAACACAAAAAGACTTGAATTGAGGTGCTGAGAATGGATATGAAGGCATGTAAATGAATGAGAATTGGACCTTAGGATTATTGTTTATTGGTGAAACAGGCTTCATAAAGCTGACCAATTACCTAGAAGAAGGCTATGATGATGACTTTAAGAGCCGATAAACGGGTACTTAATCTTCTGTCTAGTGTTGATTCTGTGCAGATCAGCAAGATCCAACATAGTTTTGGCCTGAAGGATGTCGCCACCTCAGGTAATTTGACCCCTTCCATGAAGAACCTCTTGGACATGCTGGGCCCACATTTTAGGCATGTGACCTTGTTTGCATCATATTCATAATCCTTAATTAAATCTCCAAAAAGAACAAATTGTTTTAATTGTTTTTTAAAGGATAAGACTTAAATAGTTATGCACAATGAATGAGAGGGATACTTTCTCAAACTGTCAAACAGAAAGTATGTGTGATCATGTATATTCTAGGCATAAATCCAGACAGAAGGAAGCATAAACAAGAATGTCTTCAAGCATATCACCACTTTCCAATGAAGCCAGCAACCCTGGTTACAATAAGAATATATTTACAATGAAGCAGCCAAAGAAAAACTTCAAATAGACTCAGAATGCATAAGCAGCTAAAAGGTTCACGAGTCTAGATTCATAATCATGTGTGTCATGAATTTCTTTTCTTGGATAAAGTACAAGAGCAGCAATGGCCATAAACAAACTCCAAGGCCAAGTAAGTACATCATGTCCATGCAACTTTTATTCAAGTAATTCTGCAAAAGAAATTACTTTTAAAAAAATCTGCAAAAGAACCAATATATTGCATGCCCTATTTAAAATTGCATGTTGGTGGCACTAGTCATCTGAAATTAGCTAAGATACCATATCTCTTGGGTTCCTTCTTTATTTCAGTGTCATCTCTGACTTCAGTGGCAGGTGCTGCTTCCACTTTAGTTGCAGGGACATCTACTGTAACCACCGGTTTTGAGGCAACAGGAGAATAGGATGATGGAGCTGGGGATGGTGGAGCTGTAGGAAACGGGAAAGGAGATCCTGGAGAGAAGGCGGTGTTACTAAATTGGCTATTCTCCGGTGACATCTGACCCATCAAAGTCTTGAAAGCTTGCTGCATTGCGTATTTCTGGGGAAATTTTTCAACAAAAGGTTTAAATTACAATTACAGGAAAAAGGAGGAGTAAATGAAAATGGACGGTCTCCAAATGCAAAATGAAAAGGTCCTTGCCCAAAAATGCAAGCTATAATAGAGCACTAGAGGTTACATTTGCATTTTCAAATAACTGTAACATACAGGTTAAGCCCGCTAAGGAAATACAGAGGTGCGGACAGGTTAATTTAGCCTTATATTACATAAAGAGCGAGTTGGGAATTTTTAGAAGAAATTCCAACAGTGTCCTGCAGGTGTACTCTCGCTTCAATGAGTTGGTGCTCTTGCTAAACATCTCTCATAGCCCATCCATACGATCAATTTTACAGCACATCAGATCAATTTTACAACACATCAGGTGGGCCACACTCTAAGGATACTATGATTAGTAGATCTGTACATGAGTCGAACCGAGCCGAGCTTGGCACAGCTCAGCTCAGCTCAGCCAGTAGCTAACCCCAGCTCAAACTCAGCTCGGCTCAGTCCTCGAGCCTAAATAGCCAGCTCGGCACGGTTAGAGCCGAGTTCGAGCATGTGCGACATTTTCTGAAACACATAAGAGTGCATCTTCAATTTCTCACAGAATGCAAAACATTAACAGCAATTCACAAGTATTTCATCAAACACACGGCAGGCAGCATCAAAATCAAGATATGAGGGCAGTCTTATAATGTAAATTTTTTTTGGTAGTAATTTATTTTGTATCCATTCCTTCCTCGCCACCAGCCAATTCCGCGGAGAATCTACACACCCGAAACAACACTTCGTTGAGTCATTTCATCAAACACTCGGCGAGCAGCATCAATATTAAAATAACCGAGTCACCGAGCCAATTCGATCCAAATCGATTCGAGTTGAGTTTCGATCCGAGTCAAGTCAAGTTCAGGCAAGCTCGAACTCGGCTCGAAATTTTTTCGAGCTCCAAAAACCAACTCAACTCAGTCCAAATCCAATTTCAAACCAAGGCAAGTCAAGCTTTTCCGAGTCGAGTCGAGCAAGGTGACCGAGCTAACTCGATCCGTGTACAGCTCTAATGGTTAGCAAACAGTTGGATTACAAAATGTTCTTCTCATCCCATCACTAACTTCCAAAACTGCGGGCCACATGACGAAAAAATTGCCTTCTATTTTTAAAAGGCATGTAAGTCAGTGGGACCTATCCCATGGATGGCTTGGATGCCACATGCCTGGCCACGTTGTAGGGCATTTTCACGTGTAGAACTACATATGCCTGCGGCGTTAGGGAACTCTCTCTCTCTCTCTCTCTCTCTCTCTCTCTCAAACCCTTCTTCTTCTTCCTCCTCTCTTAACCTCGTTCACCAACCCAACCCATCTTTTGTACGGCCCCTTATCCCATCCCTCTTACCTTATTTCTAAACCCTAACCCTAATTCCTATTTTTCCCAACTTCTAAAAACCCTAAACCCAGAATCCCAGTTCCCATGGACCCTAAATTCTCAATTCTTAAATTTTCTCTTCCAACCCTAGTCTTAGAACCTACAAGACAGCCCCTTGAGTGTGGATCATGCCTATGCTAAGTTGGAAGTTCTATCCCTCCTTTCGGACTAGTTTTAATTGATTTATATGATTTCATAGGATGCAAGCATGTGATTAAGGTTAAATCCGATTTTATTTCCTATTGTTTACTCTTAATCATGTGGTAGGTTAACATCTTTTATTACTTGGATTACTTTATGGACTCTTTGGTAATCTACATGTTGCATGCTAGCATTAAATCATATGTTCTGCATCAAATTTGGTATCAGAGCCCATAGGTTTAGCCTATGCTATTTTTATCGCATTTAAGTTAAGAGTTGTATTTAGGCTAGAATTTCGCATTATGAGGTTTGAGTTTCTTTTGTTCACATATAGCATGCATTCCATATCATCATGACCCATAGTGTTACACTCCATTGTCCCTAACTTAGAGTGTAAGGTCTAGGTTATTTCGGCACCCCTAGTTTATGCCAACTCGTTCTGGGCATGGTTTTGGTCTACATCCCACCATGAACTTAGAAGTTAGAACAGATTTTCGAGGCTCTTACTGCTATCAATAACCGTCTTACAGCCATTGAGGCTCACAATAGGACAATCACCACTCAACAGGATGCGACCAACGTACATGTCAATCAGCTAAAAGCCTCCCTCCAGGCGAACCACGACATTGGGGAAGATGTCCAACTCAAGTCGAGAGTCAAGTTGAAGGACGTGGTCGTGGTCGTGGCCAAGGTATTGATTGTGGTGGAGCGCATGTGCAACCACATCGTAGGGAGCGTCATGACCGCCATGACCCAAATGTGTATGTCACTCATGAAGAGCATGAAAGTATAAGCTCCCAGTTTTGATGGTCACTTGGACCCCAAGGCATTCATCAGCTGGATGGTGGACATGGACCACTATTTGAGTGGTATGACATGTCCGATGTCCGTCGTATAAGGTTTGCCAAGATGAAGTCAGTGGGCCCGACCATATTATTTTAGACCAACAGGGAGCGGAAAATGGAGAGGTCCCCGGTCCCGCACTAGGTAGAGATGAATGAAATTTTGAAGAAAAAGTATCTCCCCCTCTCGTATCGTCAAAAGCACTTGGATCAGTTGCAGTCCTTTCTCCAGGGAACAATGCCCATGTCGGATTACATCGCAAAATTCGAGGAATATATGATGCGATATAACATTGAGGAAGACTCGATGATTACACTCTCCCATTTTAGAACGGGCCTCCAAATCGACATCAACGAGAACTCCTTTCTCGCAACATCGGCACCCTAGAATAAATATACCAAGTGGTGCAAGACCTCGAGCGCTACCTTAAGCTGCAATTTGGGAGATGATTTGACTCTCAAGATTTGAATGTTAAAACTACTCCCCAGGGAGCTAAGTCTAACTTTGGGAGTCAATCCAATGCCCTTACCAGTTCTCAATCCACCCTAGGGATGTTAACCCTATGACGCATACTCCATTCCAATGTCCTAGCAGAATCTTATCCCTATCCAGTTTGGATCTTACGAAGACACGTTGCGATGTGATGTGGTGCATATGGATGTCGGCCACATCATCTTAAGTAGGCCTTGGTTGTATGACAGGGATGCAACACTATTCGGTGACTCAAATACGTGCTCGTTTATATATGAAGGCAAGAAGGTGTCGAGGGGTGATAAGAAGGAGGTGAAGAAACCCCAATCCAAGTCTCTGCATATTATAAATGCAAAAGAATTTGAGAATGAGACTAAGATTGATTCGAGGTGTATGCCCTTGTGGCTAGGGAAGTTACGCCCCAAGTTGATGTAAAGTTGTCATGTGAAGTGATTCCAATGATGGAGGAGTTCAATGATGTTTTTCCTGATGAGCTCCCACATATGCGGGACATACAGCCATTGATCTCGTCCTGGGGTCAACTCTACCTAACCTCCCGCATTACCAATGGAATCCCACAGAGCACGTGGAGTTAAAGAAGCAAGTTGATGAGCTTCTGAGGAAAGAATTCATTCAGGAAAGAATGAGCCCGTGCGCCGTGCCCACCCTTCTCACACCAAAGAAAGATGGCACTTGGCGCATAAGTGAACAATAGAGTTGTCAATAAGATCACGGTCAAGTACCGGTTTCCCATACCGCGTCTTGATGATATGCTAAACATGATGGCGGGTGCCACCATTTTTTCAAATATTGATCTCAAGAGTGGGTATCACCAAATCCGTATACTCCCAGGAGATGAGTGGAAAACGGCGTTCAAAACAAAAGATGAGCTTTACGAGTGGTTAGCCATGCCATTTGGCTTGACCAACGCTCCAAGCACATTTATGAGGGTGATGACCCAAGTGTTGAGACCTTTCATAGGAAAGTTCCTAGTGGTATACTTTGACGATATTCTTATCTATAGTACCTCTAAGGAGCAGCATATCAACCACTTGAGACAAGTCTGCGGGATCCTTAGGATTGAATAGCTATATGCCAACCTTAAAAAATGTTCCTTCATGATAGATAGAGCTATTTTTTTAGGGTTTATCGTGTCGTCTAAGGGAATGTTAGCCGATCCCAAGAAAGTTAAAGCCATTGTCAATTGACCTGAACTGCAGAATATCAATGATGTGCGCAGCTTTCACGGCTTAGCCACATTCTATAGGCGGTTCATAAGAGGGTTTAGTTCCATTATGGCTCACATCACCGATTGTATCAGAAAATGAGAGTTCCAATGGACTAATGCAACCTTCGAGGCCTTTAAGGAGATAAAAGTTAAAATGACAGCGGCTCCTATCATGCGTCTTCCTGACTTTTCCAAAGTCTTTGAAGTTAGGTGTGATGCGTAGGGGTTGGTGTAGGTGTAGCACTAAGACAAGAAGGACATCCAATAGCTTATTTTAGTGAAAAACTAGATGAAGTTAAACAACGGTATTCCACTAATGATAAAGAGTTCTATGTGGTTGTTCAATGCTTGGGCCATTAACTTCATTATTTGTTACCGCAAGAATTCGTCTTATTCTCTTATCATGAGGCCTTAAATTACCTCAATTCCCAAAAGAAGCTAAACCCTAGGCATACTAAATGGGTTCGATTTCTTTAAAAATACACTTTCGTTCTCAAACACAAGGTTGGGATCAAGAATAAACCGGTCGATGCCCTTAGTTATCGAGTGGTGCTACTCTAGAGTATGAGTGCAGGAGTGACTGGGTTTGAGCAACTAAAGGGAGAGTATCCTATGTGCCCAGATTTTGGAGAGTTATATACATCACTAGGGAATGGTCAATAGAGAGACAATCGTGGGTTTGTCATCATTGATGACTTTCTATTTAAAGGTAACAAACTTTGCATCCCCCGTACGTCCCTCCGTGATTTTCTAGTTTTAGAGCTTCATGCTAGAGTAGCTAGTCATTTTGGGAGGGACAAGACCATTGCTGATGCAAGACATGAAATTCAAGTATGATGTGCAAGAATTCAGGCTTAGATCATACCAATTCAGAAACAATTACACAAATTCCATATCCCACATGATAGTCCAAACATTCAATGAAAGAGGAATCTATGCGGGTCCAGGCCGACACAAGCTAGGGCTGGACCAATAAAAATTATAAGCCAAACAATTTTAAAGGGAAATAGAAATCAACCACACATGCATAAGAATCAGTCTCTAATCCAAGGGATTCCCCAATTTCAATTCAAGGAACCCTATGGTAAAAAAAAAAAAAAAAAAATTTTAAAAGGAGCAAATAAGTTAGGGCTAATGCAAACTAAGGCTAGGGTTTAGAATATATGAATGAAAAGAGAAAAATCAGAAGAAAACCTGACCCGGAGAAAGCTCCTGTGTGCAGATGGTGACCCGGAGATGACACACGTGCGCAGGTGGGCTGGCCACACGTGTGATGGAAGCTCGCCTCCCCAAAGTGACACCTAGGCTTTGGTTAGCCGGGGGAGACCTCTAATCCCTCCAAGTTTAACGACAATCCGACATGAGGTCGAGGCATAATGCTCCGCTGAAGTTTCAGCCATCCTACATGTCCAGATTATGGAAAATGGTCGTAGGGGGATGAATAGCTGCAAAGGCTGGGAATTTCAAAGCAATAATGATGATAAAAGATGAGGTATATGGATGGGAGAAGGTAGGGACGGATGGAAATAGATGTAGCTTCACACCACGTAGTTAGCCCTTCGAAAAGGGAGGGCTTTGCACCCACTTTTGAATTCTTCCACAACTCACGAAGAGAGTAAAAAAATAAAGCAGAAATTTTTTTATTAAGCTTGAATGAATGAAAAAACTACAAGGGATGCCTATTTATAGGGAAAATCCTATACCCCAAAACTCGCACCATGTGCGCAACCTATTCCTTGGTGGTGAAGTAAACTAAAATAAAAACCAAACAAAGAAATCCAAAGCGTTCACGATATTCTAAATAATAACAATAAGCAAAACCTAAAATATGACATCAATCCGACGAGTGGGACACGATCATGAGGTCTCATAATGAGCTTTTCTTGACTATCGGGCCCACCCTTTTGAACCAAAACTTCGTCTTCTAGCTAGGAGACCCTCCCTGGACGTCATCATCAAACCAGATCGATAGTGGGGGCCTCCTGCGTGCGTACGTACATGCGTAGGGGGGTGGCGTGCATGTGCATGTAGGCGGCGTGCGCACGATGTCATCATCAACTCTCCCCGGCTGCGAACATTTCGCCACTAGCGAAATAAAACTCTTGAACTACTCCAGGATGTCAGGATCAAGTCTTTGAACCTCATCCTCAGTGAGCCACGTGCTATCTGAAGCTAGGAGTGACTTCCATTTAACTAGGTACTTCTGGAACCCTCCATCTGACATGGAAACTATCTCATGGTCCAGGATATCCTCTATTTCCTCTCTGGGTGTGTAAAGGCTAGGTATGGGAGGCAGAGGCTGGGATGAAAGGTCGGGAAGAGGCCATGGATCAAGGGATAAATCTGGGGAATCAGGATGGGTGGGCGAAAGGCCAGACAAAGTATCAGTGGGTCCCTGAAAAGCAACTAAATCCTCCACATTGAATGTGGACTAATTCCCATGGAAGGTGGAAGATCTACCTCATACGCATTGAGACCGTTTCGCTTTATAATTTTGAAGGGCCCAGCGCTACGTGCATGTAACTTACGAACAGCCCCTGGAGGGTACCACTCGGGCCAGATGCAAACCATCACAGAGTCCCCAATATTAAACTCTTTGAAACATCTATATTAGTCTGAAAAAAATTTATAATGTTCATTACTAGTAGTGATATTTCGCCTGATTTCTTAATGCAATGAATGTATGTGATGTGCAAAAGACTCTGCAGACTCTGATGCCCTATGAGACAATGACATGGGGATAAGATCAATAGGCTTCCTAGGCTTGTAACCAGTAACGACTTCAAAAGGACTTAGACCCGTAGACCTATTGATAGAACTATTGTATGCAAACTCGGTTATGGGTACGACGGTGTCCCATATCCTGGTATGCTCCCCCACTAAACATCGAAGTAAACTACCTAAGCTCCTATTAACTACCTCAGTATGGCCATCGGTCTGAGGGTGGTAGGCAGAAGAAAAGTAGAGCCTAGTATTCATCATGTGTCATACTGTCTTCCAAAAGTGACTCATAAAGCGCATGTCACAATCAGACACTATGGTTTTGGTAACCCATGCAGTTTGACGACCTCACTAAAGAACAGCTTGGCAATATAAGATGCACCGGAGGTCTTAGAACAAGGAATGAAGTGGGCCATTTTAGAGAAACGGTCCACGACAACAAATATGAAATCATGTTTCCGAATAGTCTTGGGAAGTCCAAGCACGAAGTCCATACTGATGTCCTGCCAAGAGATGAATAGGACTGGCAAATGTGTGTATAATCCTGTCTTTTTTTTCCTTTGCTTTGCCAGCTGACAAGTACGGCATTGCCCTATAATTTTGGCCACATCTCGCTTAAGGCTTGGCCAATAAAACCTATCATCCACTAAGGCAATGGTCTTATCACGACCAAAATGACCTGCGACCCCTCCTGAATGTAACTCCCAGCAGTGTTCAAATTATCGGCGATATTATCGAAATATCGCCGATAATATCGGTGTCGCCAGTGCAGCGACACCGAAACCCCAATATTTCGTGTCGCTTCCAGGTATCGCCGATATTATCGGTATTTTCGATATTACGCCGATATGTCACTGTAAGGGGTGGTCGTCGGCGAGAAAATCACAAAAAAGATAAGAAATACCCGTTTTTGCGCCCGGATTTGGAGGAAGACGCGAATTCAGTTGCTGTTGAGTGCAAATCGACATTTCCGGTAAGATCAATCTCGAAAATTTCTCTTTTTTTTTCGTCCAAAAATCTTCTGCAGCTTCTTGATTCCATTAGCGGGCGAAGATCTTGTTCGAAATTAGAGGGTTCTTTTAATTTGGGATGAGGAAGAGGGACTTTCAGGCTGAAAATCCGGAGAAATCGGTGGGAACGAGATAAAATTTTGAAAATTTTCGAACGGGAGAGGGATTTTGAGGGTTTTTATCGCAAATTGGGGATCGGGGCGTGAATGGGGGATTGCGTACTTGGTTACTCAGTAGGCACTTATCGTACCGAGTACACTCTGTTGGGCCCACAGAGAATGTATCTGGTATATCCATGCGGTTCATCCGTTTTTCCATATCATTTTAGGGGTTTAGACCAAAATTTAAGTGTACCAAAAGATCAATTGGACCACATCATTGGAAACAGTTTGAATAATGACTTCCACCGTTAAAACTTTTCTAGGGCCCACAGTGATGTTTATTTCTCATCCAACCTGTTCATAAGATCACACAGACATGGATGAAGGGAAAAAACAAATAGAAGTTTGATCTAAAACTTCTGTGGCCTCAAGATATTTTCAACGGTAAATGTTTAATTCATACTATTTCCTATCGTATGGTCTACTTGAGGTATGGATTTACTTAGTTTTTAAGCTCAAGATCTAAAATTATCTGTTAAAATAGATGGATGGAGTGGATAAAATACATAAATCACGGTGGACCCCACAGGTGAACCTGGACGGTGCAGACGATCTTCAAAAGACACCCCACCACGGCTCTGAGGGTGCAAGTCGATGCTCAGTGGGCCCACCATGATGCATCTATTATATCCATGCTATCCATTAATTTTGAAATATTATTTTAGAGCTTTATCCAAAAAATGAATTAGATCTAAAACTCAGGTGGACCACACCACGGGAAAACAGTAGCGATTGGATATCCACCATTTAAATCCTCCTAAGGCCCACTTTACTGTTTATTTGACATCCAATCTGTTAATTAGCTCATAAAGACTCAGATGAAGGGAAAAAACAAAGATCAGGTTTTTCCAAAACCTGTATGGCCTCCAGAAAGTTTTTAATGGTCAAAGTTCATTCAACATTGTTTCTTATAATGTGGTCCAATTGAGATTGGGATATATCTTTTTTTTTTTATATATATTATAAAATTATCTAAAAAATAGATGGACGGCATGGATGAAACACATACCTCGTGGTGGGGCCCACTGAGCACGGCAGGGGAGTAGCCAAATCCGTTTCCACCGCGCGTGGATCAGGGACGCGGATTTCCTACGGAAGCCTTTCCTTCCGTTCCAGCGCTGCAAGCTCAGGTGGGGCTCACTGTGATGGTTGTGAGAAATCCTCTCCGTCCATCCGTTTTGTGATTTTATTTTAGGACTAGTTGTAAAAAATGAACGGTATCCAAAGCTCAAGTGAGCCGTACTAAAGGAAAATGTAGTTTAGGAAATTCCTACCGTTGAAACCTTCCTGGGTTCAACAGTGATGTTTAGATGCCATCCATACCGTTAATAACGTCATTACTATTGGGATGAACTGAAAACAAATATATTGGCATGAATCAAAACTTCTGTGGCCCATGAATATTTCAACTGTGGATGTTTAATCATCACGTTTGAGGCTCACTTGAGCTTTAGATACGGTTCATTTTTGGCATCATGTCCTAAAATGAACTCACAAAACGGATGGCCGGGAAGGATTTTTCACAAACATCACAGTGGGCCCCAGCAATGGGGACAGTGATCCACCGTTCACTTCTTAGGGGCACAGAAGTTTCCGATCAAGCTTATATTTTTGTTTTCACGTCATCTATCTCTATGTTAACTTATGAAGAGGTCGGATTTAAAAAAATACATAATGGTGGGCCTTATATATGTTTCAACGGTGGGTGTGACTGATCCCACAGTTTTCTGCGGTGGATCCACTTGAACTTTAAATCTATCCACTCCATATAACGGTGGGCCAATTGTGAAAGGAGTGATGGACAAGATCATCAATAATGATAACGGTTCGCTTAGATACACCATTTGGACTGCTAGGATGATTCCATTAATGTTATTTTAGGATTAGGGTCGTTACCAACGTGGATGAATCAACCCCAATTTAGAGAATGTGGTGAACTACCACCATACTCTTGTTGAATTGATATTTGAATAGGTCATTGCATTTTTCCAATGGTGATGGGTCATCCACATTCCAATATACACGTTGCATAGATTTATTGTCCCAATAGTGGTCCCCATTGTTGATCGACCATGGACTGAAATAAGACTACATTTGATCTTAACCATCTGATTTTGCTGATTGAATATCTGACTGATAACAGATGCATTTTTGAACTATCCATTTTGTAACCATCAATCAACAATTAGAATCATTTAATCTTTATGATATTTGGGCTATGCTCCATCCACCACGGGCCTAACAAATTGGACGATTTGGATGACATTCAGAAATGCCACATCCTTGGAAATGAGTCACCCATTTCAAAAACTATCACTGCCGATATGTGGCCCCACTTGTGGGCTTTTAAATTTATATGTTTCATTTTTTTTATCCAGTACTCTATAAGAGAGTTCCTCAATTGGTACGAGTAGAGGATGACCTGGGAATAGTACTGCTAATATGTAGGGCAGCAGTACTACTCTCAACTGTCATGGGATCTGGACAATGATTACGAGTCACCTCGTCACTCTATGTGGGGATGAAACATGGCCAGAAATGTGTATTTTTTTCAATTCATTTACTTTTGCATGTCTTAATTGTTGTAAGCTTGCATTTGTATTATATAGACTAATTTTGGTTAATATTTGAATGATTTCTTACGACAACACATACTTTTGGCCCCCATTAAATGGAAACTTCTAATTTAATGCATTCTTTTTGCAAAATTTCATTCCTGAATATGTAAATATGTGTATTTAGGCAAGTCCTGAAGTTTCATTGAAAAATTCCACCATTTTCCCTATATTTCTCCCTTTTTCCCTGCATTTCCAGTTATCGGCGATATTATCGGCGATAACGATATTATATCGTTATCTCCGGCCAGCGAAACTTGTAGCGATACCGACAACTCGAACACTGACTCCCAGATAAGAAAATCGAGGAGGGAGGTGCGTGGTATGCACAAGCAGTCACTCCTAAACAAATATCCGTCCAAAATCAAATATTCACTGTTAGATCTTGACGGACTCTCTAACAACGACTCATACACAACTCCAAAATCTAGACATGTAGAATACTCTTCTTTGATGCGCTCAAGGCCCGTAACTTCAACGCTCATGGAGTTGAGTAATATGACTCGACGACTCAATGCGTCGACAGGCTTATTCTCGACACTGGCCTTGTGCTTAAGCACGAAAGTGTACTCTTGAAGGAATTGAACCCACTTGGCATGCCTGGGGGTTAATTTCTTCTGAGAGTTCAAGTATCTCAAGGCCTCGTGATCCGAGAACAAGACGAATTCTTACAGTAATAGGTAATGACACCAATGGCGTGGTGATTGCACTACCGCGAAGAATTCCTTGTCATAGGTGGAATATCTTTGTTTTACCTCATTCAGTTTCTCACTAAAAAAGGTGACGGTGTCATTCTTGACTAAGTACTCCTCCTATGCCGACTCCTGACGCGTCACATGCGACTTCAAAAGCTTTTGAAAAATCTGGAAGTCGCGTGACTGGAGCTTCGGTCATCTTGACCTTTATCTCCTTGAAAGCCTTCGAGGCGGCCTTTGTCCATCGAAACTCTCCCTTTTTTATGCAATCCGTGATGGGAGCCACAATGGAACTGAAGCCTCTGATGAACCACCTATAACAGGTGCCTAAGCCATGAAAGCTACGTACCTCATGAATATTGCGGGGTTCAGGCCAATTAATGATGGCCTTGACCTTCTCGGGATCCGCCGATACGCCCTCAACTGACACAATAAAACCTAAGAAGATCACACTACTAGCCAAGAACGCACACTTCTTTAGGTTGGCGTACAACTTCTCGACCCTAAGGATCCCACAAACCTGCCTCAACTGGTTGAGGTGTCCTTGGTCATGCTAAAAATCAAAATATCATCAAAGTATACGACCAAGAATTTCCCCATGAAGGGTCTCAACACTTGGATCATCACACGCATGAAAGTGCTTGGGGCATTAGTTAACCCAAAAGGCACAACTAGCCACTCATATAGCCCATCCTTCGTCTTGAAGGCCGTCTTCCACTCATCACCAGGGCGTATACAGATTTGGCGATACCCACTTTTGAGGTCAATTTTTGAGAAGATAGTAGCATTGGCCATCATATCTAGCATGTCATCAAGATGCGGTATGGGAAACCGATACTCGACTGTGATTTTGTTGATGGCCCTACTATCAACACACATCCTCCATGTACCATCCTTCTTAGGTGTAAGAAGGGTGGGCACGGCACACGGACTCATGCTCTCTCGAATGAAACCCTTCTCTAGGAGTTCATCAATCTGCCTCTTCAACTCAGCGTGCTCCTTTGGGTTCATTCTGTAATGCGGGAGGTTTGGTAGAGTCGCCCCAGGGATTAAATCAATGGCATGCTGTATATCCCTCATAGGGAAAAGCTCATTCGATAGATCATCAAGAAAGACATCACGAAACTCATGTACTACCTGAACGACCTCAATGGGTAATTCTACGCTAGTCTCTGGTACACTCTCCCTAGCCACAAGGGCGTATATCGTCAAGCTCGCCTCCGTTCTCGCTCAAAGTCTTTGGCATTCAAAATATGGAGCAGTTTGGACTTAGACTTCGACTCCACTTCTTTTAGGCCGCTCGCACCACTCTGTGCGGTGGACTCTTTTCCAATCGTATTCTTGGGTGGCAAAGGATTTAGCTTGACTTTCTTGCCCTCAAACCAAAACGTACACACATTTGAACGACCAAATATGGTGACGTCTCTATCATAGAGCCACGGCCTACCCAAAATGATATGGCCCACATCCATAGGAACAACATCACACCAAATTGTCTTTATATGATCCAAACTGAACAGGGACAAGACAACAGTGCGAGACTGGGATGGATGTTTCATCAACCCAAGAGACTCTGTAGGGTTGAGGATGGGCTTCCAGCTTCAAACCCAAACGACTTACAGTGCTAGTCGATGCCACGTTGGCACAACTACCACTATCCATGATCATCTTACAGCTCTTTTCCCCATTTTTGCATAACTGTAGAAGATTGTGTTGCGGTGCCAGTCATCGGTGCTCTTGGCTTGAGCAAAAGCACAACGCACAATTGCGAGGATCGCAGACTCTTGCGTTCCCTCTTCCTCATCACTAGGGGTTTCAACTAACTCATATTCCTCCTCACCATCACTCTCTGGGGGGCACTACTTCTACTTGCCCATCAATAAAGAGTACTTTGGTGCCCTCTCTTGTGCCGCACTGGTAAGCAAAATGACCAAACCCCTGACACCTAAAACACCTAGTGGCCCCTCTTCCATGCGAAGTAGAGCCAACAATCTCTTTACCCTATCGTCCTTGGGTCTGGACTGAACATTAGGGAAAGGTTTGTTTTGGAATCCCGTGTTAGGTCTAGCCCCAAAGGGGTAGGCCTTAGCACTGGATTCACGAAAGTCAAACCGTCTTTCCACAGATGCTTTAAGGTATTGCTCGACATCTAACACTACTTGGTGCAATTGTTCAATAGTGTCTCTATCTCTTTGGCGAGCAATTCTCTCCTGATGTTAGGACGGAGGCCCGTTTTGAAACGAGCGGGGGCAAGTACTGGGTCCTCATCAACCTCACAGCGGGTCGAGTATTCTTCAAACTTCTCGATATAGTCCACAACACTCATGGAATCCTGTCGAAGAGACTGCCACTCCTCAATCAATCGTAAGCGATAAGAGAAATGGAAGTACTTTTCTTTAAGACAAAGGGAAGTACTTTCGCGAACTAGACCCGACAATCTCTTTACCCTTATCATCCTTGGGTCTGCACTAAACATTAGGGGAAGGTTTGTTTTGGAATCCCGTGTTAGGTCTAGCCCCAGAGGGGTTGGCCTTAGCACCAGATTCACGAAAGTCAAACCGTCTTCCCACAGATGTTTTAAGGTATTGCTCGACATCTAACACTACTTGGTGCAATTGTTCAATAGTGTCTATCTCTTTGGAGAACAATTCTCTCCTGATGTCAGGACAGAGACCCGTTTTGAAACGAGCAAGGGCAAGTACTGGGTCCTCATCAACCTCACAACGGATCGAGTATTCTTCAAATTTCTCGATATAGTCCGCAACACTCATGAAACCCTGTCGAAGAGACTGCCACTCCTCAATCAATCATAAGCGATAGGAGAAAGGGAAGTATTTTCTATAAGCGTTTCCTATATCTCTACCCAATGAACTATTGAGAGTTCCCTCGCTCTTTCTTTCTTTCGCTTAACCGTCGCCCAAAACCTCTTTGCTTGACCCACAAGCTTCATCTTGGCGAATCGGATTCGTCGAGCATCCGACATATCATACCACTCAAAATAGTGGTCCATATCCGTCAGCCAATCTAGAAAGGCTATAGGGTCCAAGTGGTCATCAAATGTAGGGGCATCTACCCTAACTCCCTTGAGGAGTTGTGCGTCTGGGTCATATTGATCATGATGTCCCTCACGAGGTGGGTGCACAAGTGCGCGCCCATGACCAGCTCCTTGACCGCCTCCATTCCTTGGTCTAACCTCCTGACCAACTGCCTAAGATTGGGCATCCTCCCCAGTGGTGGGGTTTGCCCTGAAGGAGGCCTCTATTTCTTCAAGGTGTTTATCTATGTGTTGTTTCAAGTGCTTATTCAAGGACTCAACCTGCTGGGCTAACTTGGCCACTATTTCTTGCAGTTGCTCCATGTTTAGTGTGGGGTACAAACCGAAACCACGACCCGTACGTGTGGGCATACACTGACTTGCTCAACCTAAGGACCTGCTACGACAACTATATGCATCTAAAAACTAAATGACCCTACGAGACTATATGAAGGAGACTACACACCGTTACGAAAATTCAGCTATATATATCAGGGACTATGGTTTTCTACCAGCTATATATGATGGACTGGATGCATGAAGGACTCAAACAAACTAAACCCTAAATATGTGGTGAATTCCCCTACAAGAACCCTAGGCTTTGATACCAAATTTGATGCAGGACATGAAATTCAAGTATGATGTACAAGAATTCAGGCTTAGATCATACCAATTCAGAAAAAATTACACAAATTCCACATCCCAAATGATAGTCCAAACATTCAATGAAAGGGGAATCTATGCGGGTCCAGGCTGACACAGGCTAGAGCTGAACCAAAAAAAATTATAAGCCAAACGATATCAAAGGGAAATAGAAATCAACCACACATGCATAAGAATCAGTCCCTAATCTATGAGATTCCCCAATTTCAATTCAAGGAACCCTAGGGGGAAAGGGGGGGGGGCAAATAAATTATGACTAATGCAAACTAAGTCTAGGGTTTAGAAAATAGGAATGAAAAGAGAAAAATCAGAGGAAAACCTGATCCGGAGAAATCTCCTGCGTGCAGATAGTGACCCGGAGCTGACGCACGTGCGCGGGTGGGCTGACCGCACGTGTGATGGAAGCCCGCCTCCCCAAAGTGACACCAGGCCTTAGTCGGCCGGGGGAGACCTCCAAGTTCGACGACCATCCAACGTAAGGTCGAGGCATAGTGCTCCGCCGACGTTTCGGCACAGTCCGAGTCAGATTATAAAGCGGGTCGTAGGGAGATGAATAGTCAGAAATTTGGAAATTTTAAAGCAATAATGATGATAAAAGATGAGGTATATGAATGGGAGAAGGTAAGGACGGATGGGAATAGATGTGGCTTCACACCACATAGTTAACCCTTCAAGAAGGGAGGGCTTCGCACCCACTTTTGAATTCTTCCACAACTCACGAAAAGAGCAGAAAAATAAAGCAGGAATTTTTTTATTAACCTTGAATGAATGAAAAGAACTATAAAGGGTGCCTATTTATAGGGAAAATCCTATACCCCAAAACTCGCACCATGTGCGCAACCTATTACTTAGCGGTAAAGTAAACTAAAATAAAAACCAAGCAAAGAAATCCAAAGCATTCACGATGTTCTAAATAATAACAATAAGCAAAACCTAAAATATGACATCAATCCGACGAGTGGGCCACGATCATGAGGTCCTATGATGGGCTTTTTCTTGACTATCGGGCCCACCCTTTTGAGCTAAAACTGTCTTCTAGCTAGGATGCCCTCCCTGGACGTCGTCATCGAACCAGATCGATGGCGGGGCCCTCCTGCGCACGTACGTGCGTAGGGCGAGTAGCGTGCGTGCGCGTGTAAGCGACGTGCACACAATGTCCTCATCAATTACCCTTATGGAAGATAGATTCTACTAGCCAGGTCTTAAGCGAGATGTAACCGAAATCATTAGGCAGTGCAATACTTGTCAACCGGCGAAGCAAAATACGTTATTGTATGTCTTTGCCTTTGCCAGTGCCACATGCTCCAGGCAAGATACAAGTATGGATTTCATGTTAGGCTTACAAAAGATGAACACAATTTCATCTTTGTTGTAGTGGACCATTTTTCCAAGATGGCCCACTTCATTCTATGATCTAAAACGTCAAAGGGCTCCAATATTGCAAAACTCTTTTTTGGGGAGGCGGTACGCACACATCAGGACTTGAGATGCAGTGTTACCAGTAGCAGAGTTCACATATAACGGTTTGGTAAATAGGTCAATAGGCATGAGTCCATTTGAATTTGTTCATGGTTACAAACCTAGGAAGCCTATAGATCTCATTCCCATGTCCATATCCCATAGGCCATCTGAGTCCATTAATACATTTGCACAACCTATGCATAACTTGCATGTGGAGATTAGAAAAAAAATCAATATAAGTAATAAAAATACAAAATGATTGACGACTCACACAACAGATTTAAAGAGTTTATTATGGGTGATGAATTCATGATTAGAATACGTCCAGAAAGGTTTCCGTAGGGAACCATGAAAAAATTACAAGCCCGTAGCGTTGGACCGTATAAAACCTTGAAAAAACTGGGTCTAAATACTTGATAGATCTTCCACCTAACATGAGTATCAGTTCCACATTTAAAGTGGAAGATCTTGTACCATTTCATGGACCTTCTCCTAACCCTCACATGAGTTTTGATGATGATTCCCATGACCTGTCCCATAGCCACTGGGCATTACCTAACCCCTCATCTCACAGCCTTTACCACCCATACCTACAAGAAGAGAGGAAATGGAGGATCTTTTATATAAAAAAGTGGTTTCCACGACATGGTTGATTTCAAAAGTACTTGGTCAAGTGGAAGGACAAACTGGTGTCAACCTGCACGTGGCTCATAAAGACAGCGACTCGACCTGGACATCTTGGAGCGTTATCAAATTTTTATTTCGCCAATCTTTCTCAGTCGGGAAGAGTTGATGAGGACATCTGAGCACCATTTAGAGTCTACTAGAGGAGGAGATCATTACCAGTTTTCCTCTGGATGGATGACCACTACATGGGCCCGAGTGAGTCGGGTAAACCATTTTGAAGACCCCAAATGCATTTAATGCATATTCGAAGACCCTACACTAGGAAGATGCATGTAGGTTGCATTCTTGAGGAGTTTGGACCATTGGCTCGAGAGGTGGAGGCGATCAGACTGTTGGATCAAGTGGACCTCTCTCAATCGAACGGTCGGATCATGGTGATCTTTGATCACTTTGATCATAGTATTAGAATAGTTTATTTTATTGGTTAGGATTCATGTTTCATTACTTATTTACATTTGAGTTGTATTTAATTTTAATTTTGAGCAAGTAGGACATAAGTGAAACAAATTTGACCTAAGAGGGTATTTTGGTCAAAACCCAAAATTGAGTCTTATTTACAAAAAAAAAGGGGGGAATGGCCAACCCTAATGACTGATTTTATTAAATAAAAAATCGGATTCTTCTTCTTGGAGGTCTCTCTCATGTGACTTGAGATCCTCAAGTGATTTGAGCTATTTTGGGTGTGAAGCCCAAACCTCTCCCCCATCATCATCTTCACCACAAGGTCTCTCTCTCTCTCTCTCTCTCTCTCTCTCTCTCTCTCTCTCTCTCTCTCTCTCTCTACAAACCCGTCTTCTTCTTCTTCTTCCTCTCTTAACCTTGTCCACCAACACAACCCATTTTTTGTACAGTTCCTTATCCCATCGCTCTTCTTTTACTTCTTCGATCCATCTTTCTCCTTTCATAAAACCTAAATCCTTAAACCTTATTTCTAAACCCGAACCCCAATTCCTATTTTCCCCGACTTCTAAAAACCCTAAACCCAAAATCCCCAATTCCCCTGACCCTAGATTCGCAAATCTTAAATTTTCCCTTCTAACCCTAGTCTTAGAACCTACAAGTCAGCCCCTTGAGTGTGAATCGTGTCTATACTAAGTTGGAAGTTGTATCCTTCTATTGGAACTAGTTTTAATTAAATTACATGATTTCATAGCATGCGGACATGTGATTTGGGTTAAATCAGATTTTATTTCCTATTGTTTACTCTTAATCATGCGATAGGTTACTTGAATTACTTTATGGACTCTTTGGTAATCTCCACGTTGCGTGCTAGCATTAAATCATGCGTCTTACATCACACATGTTGTGTGATCAAACGATCAGAACCACCATGTTATGGACATTAAGTAGCATGGACCACCTTTAGAAAATCATACTGGATGGATAAGTGTTATCATCACTAGCTGTAGATGAATTTAGAACCATGAAAAGAAATTTTCTAATGGCTAGCACTCACCTCTAAAAATCAAAGGTTAGGATCATCGTTGAAACCCACTTACGGGGAAGTAGCTTGTTTGCAATAGTAACAAGATTATGGATGATAAACGAACCATCTCAGCATGTGGACCCAGAAAGGTTCTAATGGTGGACATTTCCATTCCCTTTGTTCCATGTGAAGTGGCCAACATGAGTTTTGGATCGACCTGATTTTGGGCTCCCATCCTGATATTATATGGCTCAACTGATAGACAAAGTGGATACCATATACGAATCACGGTGGGCCCCACAGCTTCTTGCTGAAGGGGCTCCCTCCACTAGGTGTTGGAAGAAATTGGTGTCCCTTTCCTTTCAAATAAATCCTCAAGGTGATTCATGCTCAGTGAGACTAAAGAGGTGAATGAAAAAGCACGTGAAACAAGCAACCTGTGCAAGATCCATTTCATGAAGGAGAGCTAGCGTATTGGAACATGGCCCACTGCAAAATCTAGGTTCTTCCACTCTTTATGTGGGCCACTTGCACATATAATCGCTGGATTCTTGATTTATGTTTTGTTACTTCAGCATGCAACCATTGGTTTTCAATTGCTCAATAATTGATTTGCATATGGCACCCACCTGATTTTGGGCCAGCCCATGCCATGATGGGTCCTGCTTGATGAACAACCCAATCTCCTACAAGTCTATATGCTTTCAACACAGCTATACATTCGATAAATTATTTCCTTGAGCATACTATTACTACATGCCAGTATAAGAATCTCTTTTTTGTTTGGACACAAGGAGGAATCGCGGTGTGCACGTGGATACCTTTAATGATAACGAGTCTCAACATCGCACATGAGGGGATTCCCAAAAGAATGGTCTGTTTGGATAGCAATGGAAATCCCACTTTTCATTAGACAATGCCAACTGTGGAAAAGTCCAATAATTACTATGTGGATTCCAGAGTTTTCTTTGCTATCCAGGCAGGTGAAACTATCACATCAAGGGAAAACTGGAGTTTTTCCCACGTAATGAAATGATAATCGATATCCAAATGCTTAGATACTTTACACTTTCCATGCATACACAGTACACTTAAATTAAACGATCCAAATTGTAGAGCCCTAGACCTAGAATTGATATCTTTCAATGAATTTAGCAATTAAAAGGTCAGGAAGCTCATGAATCAGGTGTCAATATAAACCATCCTTAGTTCCTCATGACCCCTCTTATAATCAATTATCCCAATAACTAAATTTGAAATTACGCGTTTTTAGCCATTATTTTATAAACCATTGAAAAACGGACGCTAAATTCCATTCGAATTGATGCATATCATACACCCCACTTACTCAAGGGAAAGGAACTATTTCGGTCGGTTCATTTTCTCCATAAATTCTGACAGATGCTTCCCTTGTCTGTATCTATGCAAAAAGGGCGCAGCATTTTTTAAATTTATGTAGAGCTTGTTTGGAAGCCACGAAAAAATGAGTGAACCTCATTTCAACTAATAGTAACATGTATTAGAGTTATATAAACTAGGGGGTATGGCATGTGCAAAGCACATTGAGTGAGTAGAGGAGAGAAAAACAAAGAGAGTGTGAGGGAAAGGGTGCGGCTTCACAAAAAGAGGGAGTGAATGGTCTGATGATGGTCAACCTATGCTCACCTTTTTTCTGGTTCTATGCCCACTCAAGCTTTATATCTGGCTCGTTTTTGGATTCACATCCTAACATGAGCAGGCACAACAAATGTACAATGTGGAACGGTGGATGTTATATAGTCGTCATGTTGAACCCCAATTAGGCTTTGTTACATGGTCTCCACATACCACACTTGTGTGCAGCTAGACACAAGGAAGAGAAGTGGGAGCAGCCTGCTCTTGTCAGTGAATTGAAAAGACAAAAAAACCCATTGAAGGGCCGGCCATACCCAAAAACTACTTGTTAACGCTCCACCCCGTGACTAATTGTAGGGGTAAAGTTGGCCAAACACTATTCAAATTACATGTAGTATAGATTATTTGTTTTTAGGTTTTACAATAATATCATTCTTCAGTTACTCAAGGGCATGTTTAGTTTGAGAAAAACAAAGGGAAAATAAAAGTGTAATGATTATCCAATGATGGATTTCCAAGAATTCCATGGCACCATTGAATGATAGATTCCATGACAATATTGACCCATGAATTTCATTTTTCGGGATCATGTTTCATAGTGAGTGAAATATCGTTTTTGTTAGACAATGCTCACCCCGCATCTTGTGATGAGGAATTACTATGGATAAGTGTAATGATTGCTACATGGACTCTACTGCTGTTTTTGTTATCCCAAACATAGTGAAACATCACATCATGGGAAAAATGTTTCCTTTTCCTTTCTCTTCTTCTATTTCTCCTCAATTCAAATAGACTAGTGAATACCGGCTCAGTGCTGTGTGAATTCCAAAAAAATAAAGTTAAGTATCAACATGTCGAAGGTACAATTTATTAGTGGGCATAAGGGAAATTCAGGATTTCTTATTCACCTTACCTACGTATATGAATGTTTTTAAGTGGCAATCTTTAAAAAAAAAAAAAAAAAAACCCTCTTTCATTCAATCCAATTATTGGAGTATATTAGGTAGCGAAGGGTAATATTCCTGAATTAGGGTATTTCTATTTTTGTTATGATGTGTAGGATCTCTCCAAATCTCTTCCAATTCTCCCATCTCCTCTATATATTCAGTTGTTATTAGTGAAATAATACAAGTTACAATTTCAACAATGTGGCCCCATGGTTCAACATGGTACCGGAGAGGTGGATCCTTAAAGATCTCCCATCTCCTCTATATATTCGGTTGTTATTAGTAAAATAACACAAGTTACAATTTACACAATGTAGCCATGTGATTCAACACCAATGATAGTATGGTTTCAAATCACGTTTTGGACATCTAAGCTATTCATCTCATGGATCCCATCGCCATCTAAGTTGTTCATTTAGTGGGCCTTTATCATTTAATGAGAAACTACCACCTTTGCAAGCTCCCTACCAGACAACTACAGTTTCGTATGATAAAAGAGATTCTCTTGAATATCTCCCGCCATGTTTACAATAATCTGTGCATGAAAACTCAACAATCGAGGCTTTCTGATTTTTCCCACCCATCAAGGCCTCATAGTCATTTATGCTAGTAGTTCGCTTTAAGAACATGGGCACGACTCCTGGAGAAAGTGGTCAACCTAATTCTCAATTTTTTTTCACTTTGGTTTGGGCATTCTTTGTAGCATTTCATTTAAGTGACTGCATGTTGCCTTACATGTGACATGTGTGCCCTTCCACTCTCAATTCCTAAGGTGTATGAAGCACCTACCAGTTCTGAAATGCGTAGTTACAATAGCCTAACAATGATAGGCATCATTCTTTGCACATGCCATTGCCACCCCACCATAGTTGGAAGAAAATACAAGACTAACCAACAGTTGAATTGTTGATAAGCTGCAATCTTCTAGATATAAAAACAACAGATTCATCAAATTGATTATGGTGATCAAACTGAACTAAAGAATGATTATGACGGTAGTTGTATGGTCAATAGGGTTGTCAGCAAGTTGGTCCTACAGTACCAGTACCCGGGCTAACTGCATACAGCTCTTGCCAGATCCAGTTTCTTTCAAGCCCAGATCTCGTTCTTGAAGAACCAGACCCGGATCCAATCAGGTTCAGGTACCCATCGGGTCTTTGAATCTAGGTTCCAATTAAGGTGTCAAAATTAAAATATCTGTTCACCCAATCCCAAATATTCATGGTTCTCCAGGGAATTGTCAAAAGACAATGAAACAGACAGTCATTGGACTAGAGGCACGTGAGAGAGCGCGGACATATGAAAGGAAACAAGTGTCAAAAGGCCATAACCATAATGGCAGAAATGCCAGAAAGTTCTCTTATCTTTCCCATTTTTAACCTGATTTGGATGTCAAGGGATTAGTCCTGTGCTCAAGAAGTAAACACTCCAGGTAGAATATGTAGCACATGAGAACAAGTTTATGATTACCAACTTTAAATTTGTAAACACAAATGGTTCCTCAAACTTGACCAGGTAACCAATCATATCATATGTGTGTGGGAGCTTTCGGGTGCACGTGCTTGTGTATGCACATGATTGATATATATGTGTAGTTGTGTGTTGGTAGTAGCGGTTATTCACATCACAAGAAGCCTTCTAATCCATATAATCCAACTGCAGGTGATATATAAATCTTTCTATTTTGCTTCGTTGCTTGACTTTGCAAACATGTCTGGGCTCCTTTTCCATGATATCGGGAAAGATTTTAAAAAAAACAAACAAACAAACAAATGCATGCATATCCACGCGTGAACACACACAGGAATTATAGTGGAAGGAGTTCTGTCTCTATACATTGCTTAACCAGAATTTAGGAGGCAAGCTCCAATAACATGAAGACACGTGCAAGTCCAAACCACATTTGCCCACAACATTGCAACATACCAGATGGTCCAATGATTATGGGAGATCTTTGTGGGGCGTAGACTGAAGGTATAAACATGATAACTAAGCCAATCCCTTAACAAGTCCACAATTCAATGTAGGATCCTTTAACAGAGTAACAACAGTCTATTATGTGTTAATCAAGCCTGGTAAACCTACTCCCACCCATTTATGCAGACCAAGGATGTACCCGCTAGATGTTTCAAACATTTTTTATTCCTCAGGAATATATACTTAGATCATTTATTGCTTTCAAAATAAACTACCAACTACAGCACGCCTCGCCTCACGCCAATACCAACTTTAGAAAGAAAGTAAGCCAAGACATTGAGTGATAAGAACAAGCTCAAGAGTGCTGACCATTATGATGAATTGAAGGACATGTCAAGCATGAATAGTATAGGTGACATATACATAAGAAAATGCCATGTTCTACAATCTAAACTTCTTAGGAAAAAAAATATTTATGAAATGGCAAATGTACAGAATAGGTAAACTGCACATTACAGAAAAAGGGAAAGCAGTGCCATATCCTAAAACAGGCAGGCATGAATCGTATTATAAGTGACATATAGATAAGAAATCCATGTTCTACAGTATAAACTTCTTAAAAGAACACAATGAATTGACAAATGTAATATATAATTGCACATCACATTTCAACGCCCTGAAACAGAATTAGTAGGACAGAAAATTTCATGTTTTACAATCTAAACTAAGAAACATTGTGGAGATGATAAATATTTGGAAAAAAATTAACTGCACAGTGAAGACAAAGGAAAAGCAACGCCTACATCCTAAAATAGCTGTTGCTTTCATAAGAAGTGGACAGTTAAGAAGCACTCCAAATGATGGCAAACAGTTATATGAAACAGGCACATGCTGAGCTTCGTAAATTAGAAACCATTTAAAAGAATATCTTTTTTTTTAAAGCCTCTCTTTATCCATTGATATTTCTCATATGCCTGCAAGGCACTTTAACAGCAACCCTTGTGACTTATGAAAATACCCAGTAAGGAGACAAGGCTCACCTTTAAGTTTGTTGCCACCTGAAACAAGTCATTCAGAGTGTTAAACACCAAAGAGAGAATAGAATTTTAAGCAATGATTCGAAAGTAGAACCAATTTATTGCCAAAGGATCCCAAATCTTCTCACCCATGAGAATAATGCCGAAAGCCCAACTCCAACTCCAATCCAGAAAAGTGGTGAGCCTCTGAATTCCATATAATTAGAGAGAGAACGTGAGTATCCATGTGATCATTAACATGAAATAATTTTTCTAAAAAAGTTAGTTTCTTGTCAATAAAAAGAATTGTAAGCAGCAAGCAATGCGTTTACATAGGGGATGATGGAGGCGGCATGGAGAACTGTGGGCTGACACCAACTGAAGATGTCTCTCTACCGCTTGAGGATGAAATGCTTGCAAAAGCTTCTGTTGGTAATCTCTCCAGCACTGTAGCATGGCAGAAAATTCAGAAGCTAGCATGATGCATGCAAGGGGGACAAATCAGATCACTGGTACACACATGCATGAGCACATATACACAACACATTTCATCATGAACGGATAACAGGCAGTAAAATGAATGCAAATGCATGGATTATTAAAATATGTGTACATAGATAGTGGAAAGGGTACTCTCTTTAATTAGCAGCACACTTCTATTGAAGATCAAGCACATGCCGCATCATGAAAGAACCAAAGAAACCCCAAGACAATGCATAATCTTGAAGTGCCTTCTTTGGCTATGCCATATTTAGTGGATGCATCGACCTCAAATTGACTCACTGTGGTTAAGGGGAGTGTACCAACAAAAAGGTTGCATGCATACGAAAGATCCTCTTCTTTCCTTTCTTATTGGATATCTGTAGGGAGCAG
Source organism: Magnolia changhungtana (assembly GCA_030180095.1). Taxonomy (NCBI): domain Eukaryota; kingdom Viridiplantae; phylum Streptophyta; class Magnoliopsida; order Magnoliales; family Magnoliaceae; genus Magnolia; species Magnolia changhungtana. The sequence continues at coordinate 12,550,709 of JASAUF010000662.1, forward strand.
AACACCTATCATGTCGGTCGTCAAGAAGGCAGCTCCATGCTCGAGTTTCAGTAAAACTTCACCAGCTCAACCATGCAACTGAACTGCATTCTACATCAAAGACTCAGCAGGCTGAGTCAACTTGGTATAGGTATACAAGTCCCCTATGAGAGATGCAACTCACACCAACTTGACGTGACTAAGCTAATATTTATTGTTACCAACCAAGTCATCTGATACACAGTGATTGTCATCGAAATCAACTTTCGTTTGCATCGCCAAACACTAAATCATAAAAATCAAATGAGGAATTGTATGAACCACGACCCAGAGATCCAGACCATATGCCTGGCCATGCCTTGGATAACCACACACCCAAGAATCCCCTCCGGGAAAACAATCTTAACCTTTCAATTTGTGGCCTGCAAACATCTAGCAAGGAAAAGTATTACAGCAACAGTCTAGATTAATGAATCATGGGCCCGACTTGTGCGAAGTGAAAACCTAGTGTGCTGTTCATTTCCTCACGTCCAGTATCGCATGGTTGAGCAACGAAATTCAAATATTTGTATATTACTAAGCGAATTGCAACGAAATTCAATTGAAACCCTTCTCGGGCTCCGGCAGTTGCACCAAAACAGTGATTTAAATACTTGTATATTACTAGTCCATTCAGTGTAAGAAACGTAATCTATGAAAGAGAACGATATGGAGACGAATTCGAACTTACCAGTTCTGGAAATTCTTTGAGAATTCCCACCACCGCTTTCATGGCGGAGAGCTGAAACGAAATCCCTGCTTCTTCCTCCCCCGAATCTTCTCTTTCCAGCTAATGGAAGAGAGGAAGATCGCCTGTTCAATAATCCGGATAGATTGGGAGAAGAGATGAGGAAGAAATTTGAGGAAATTAGGGCGTGATTTTCCATTTATCGTTCAAAGAGAAACCCTGGCGAGAGAGAGTGGATGGTGAATGGAGAGAGAATTCCTATCCGTTCTCGTTTTTCTTTTAGTTGCGAGGATTCAGGGAGAGGAGAGTGAGGGAGTGAGACTGACGAGAGAGCTCTTCTCCTCGACGGAGGAATTATATGAAATATGATCCATGACTCGAGGATGTGAACCGTACTCGAGTTCGCGGAGGGGCGGATTCAGTCAGGTCAGGGATCGGACCGAATTCCGTGAGGCCCGTGGGGCCCACCTCGATGCATGCGTTGCATATCTACGCTGTCCATCTGTTTTTCCAGCCCATTTGAAGGTGTGCATGGTTAATAAAGCAGATCCAAATCTCAGGTGGACCACACCACAGGAAACAGTAATCATTGAACGGCCACCAATAAAAACTTTGTAAGGTTTACTGTGATGTTATTTGCCATTTACCAAACCAAGATTAACGAAAACACAAATATCAGCTTTCCAAAACTTGTGTAGCCCAGTAAACGTTTTTAATGGTCAATCACTGCTATTTTCACTGGCTGTGGTTTACCTGAAATTTGGATCTGCTTTAGGCCATGCCCTAAAACGGGCTAGCAAAATAGATGGACAGAGGTAATCCAGACCATTAGCCTGATGTCCCGGACCATGCCCAAAATCTCACGTATTTGAGGACCCACCACACATGTGTTGAACCTTTCTTGGGTTGAATATTGGCCTTTGTAGCACTTCTCTTCTCCATGGTCTATTTACGGACAGTCCGTGATGGGGCCATGTTGGGGACAAAAGATACGAAGTCCGGAGACTCGAACTTGGTGCCTCGGGTCGCCGAAGGATACATTGGATTCGAGGGAATGTTATAAACCAACTAAACCGAGACAAAAGTTAAGTTGGCTCGGACGACGAACCAGCAACCTGGGCATGCATCGGGCCGACCCACTTCATCGGATCAACCAAATGAAGGACAGACAGCGCAAAACAAAACGCCATCTCGAGTATCTTGGGATGAGATCTCCGATCCCGGAGGTCACGGGATCGGATAGAGACTAGAAACGGGCGAAATCCAATCTCCGCGATACTGGGAGAAGATCCCGCACACGATACTGAGAGAAGAATCCTCATACGATAGAATGCTCTCACATCTATAAAGGAAGAACCTCAATCGTCTTGTAAGGTACGCAAAAAACTCTCTCCTAGAACCCCTCAATACATTAAGACCCAGATTCCCAGCCTGACTTTGGCATCGGAGGGCCCCCTGCTCTAGCCGGGGTTTCCTTTGTTTTCTTCCTGTGCAGGTAGCTGAAGATCTGAAGGGGTTCGATCAGAATTTTGCACCAACAGGCCACATATGGACAATCAATCTCATGAATCATGATCGGATCCTTTGGGTTATGTCGTGTTATACTTACGGATGTTTAGATGGTAAGCTGTTTTACTTGGCTACTTATACTTATGGTAGCATATCTTGGTTTCTGGTTACGCTGCAACCAACTACGGTTAGCTAAGGGGACGCCCATCGGCCATAACATGTTAAAAATTGTTTGGTTTTAGATATATGCGAGGAGTCGTTTGGATGTCCGGAAAGTTAGTAAGTTGTAATCTAATTACAAGTAATTTAATTACATGTGTAAAGTGTTTATATAGGGTTCTGCTTAGCTTTTAAGTTGTAATATAATTGCAAGGAAATAATTGTAAGTGTTTTAATAACTTAAAATCTATTTACAGCTTGTATTTAGGCATACACTAATAATAAAGCTTTGAGTGGTAAATTCTTTCAAAATAATTAAAATAGATTATTGGGATAAGCTCGGCTCAATAAAGCTTGTGGCCGATTTTTACAATAAACATATCATTTTATGGGCCACAAAAGTGAACCCACCAATTCAAATACAACACTAAGGTTTGACAACATTCTAACATAAGAGAAGTTTCAACCCTAGCAACAGTAACAGGGATAAAGGGGGAGAGGTTTGTCTTATTTGTCTTCTTCTTTTGTTTTGAGTCACTGTAATCATTTGAAGATGATCCGTAACTTTCCATACTTTGAAAATTTTAAAAAATTATAGTTACCGCTTGAAATCCCTTTACATGTAACATGAAATATGAATTTTTCTCATGTTTCATATTACAGCCAAAAGTAGTAATCGATTACAACCTACAATCTGATTACAAGCAAATATACCCATCCAAACGGCCCATGTAATCTGACTACCTATAAATATATTCATACTTAAGGACTTTATAGGCATCCAAATGACCCTTGAGTGATTTTTAAGTATCCTACATTAGTTTTTCATTCCCATGTCTCTCCTCTCCCTTTACTTTTTAAATATCTTCTAATGTTTGCCTACTCATATGGGATCTACCACCAATCGTGTGAGGCCAAACTTTGATGTGGATTGCTCATTATGTTGGTCCCACCTTGGCCCCATTCCTTTGTAAAAAGATATGTAGCCATGAAAGAGGGATTAAGTGGAAAAAAACCTTGCGGAATAAAAATCACGTCACAAGCCACGATGATCCACTATGAAAACGAATTACAGGAGATTATATGAACTTGTATATGCGAAAACTTACATTTTCTCCCTTAAAAACCCTATAGTCGATTTAACCCTCTTTGTTCTACTCTAATCCTGCAATTACATCCATATATATAATGTTACGCCCATAAAAGGAAACGAATCACACATTTACATAAAACTGTGTGTGTTGTCTATTTAAGCATCGATCAATCAAACCTCCATGGGCTTGATTAATTGAACATGATCAAATGTGTCCAGAGAGTTTACATAATTTTTTTAGAATTTTGTTAATCACTTGAACCCCCAGGTCGATCGACCGAACTTATCCAAAATTGTTCAGAGACCAACATGTCTAATACGGGTTCACTCAATCGATCGAGTAGGCCGCTCAATGGCTCAAACTCCCATGTTTTTACACAGATTAAAGACATCTAGACAGTGGTGCCACCCTTGCAACCTATTATTTAATCAATCAACAAGCTTCATATGTTTTCAAGGTCAAATGCCATAATATATGTTATTCCATGATAATTCTCGTATACCTTTACTTGCACATGTATCTAGATATACCATATTTGCTCATAAAAATAACATGAAGATTGACAAGTCAAATGCTCGGTTGTTAAACGTATCTTCTTTGGTTACTCGTATCATGCCCCAAACCCAGAAATCGGATTCACAAGAATCTCGATTGGCGAATCCAATGCTGACAGCCTCCATAGTACCCCATTCTCGACTACCAGCGCCCATATGCCAGGTTCCGATCCCGGGATCCCACAAGGAGGATTTTTTCAAAATACATGTATCTCGTAAGAAGCATAATACAAGTATACCCAAATCATAAAGGCAACATCATCATCACATATCCACTAATATAATCATTTGAATACAATGCTGAAAGGGAAATACATATGTCAAAATCAAAGCTCCTGAAAACCCTTGCACGCTCCATGCTCCACTCTGTTGCAACCTAACGTCACCTGCACGCTCCATGCTCCACTCAGTTGCAACCTAACATTACTTGCACGCATCTAACATGCATAAGCTTATAGAAAGCTTAATGGGTGGTGAGAGTGTGTGCACAAGGTAAGTGTTAAGTAAACAATATTAGAGAAATCAAAGTAAGCAGAAATATACTAATAAGCCCATAAATACCATCAGCCTTATCCAGGCTATGCGATGCAGAAATATAATAAAAACAATATCATATACTGATGAAGCAATGTAGGTCAGATATGCAATGCGGAGACAGCAAGCCAAATATCAAATACTGACGATGCAGTGCAATATGCAAATCCTAATGAGTCCACGAATACCGTCAGTCGTATCTAGGCCGTATATAAACATAGTAACCCAAAATGTTAAGTACTACAGATGCAATGTAATATGCGGTGTGAATGAAATGACCATGCTGGAGTGTGAAGTTGGGATGATAGTACGTAGTAACGCAGGCAATAAGGTCCACTACAAAGGACTCATATCCAAACCAGTCTCATACATAAATTTGGATAGTCAGACACAATGTGGTAAACTCCTGATCTCAGATTGGTCGCGCGCCCAACTGAAATCATGGTCATGCGAAGGTACACGTAACAAATAGTTACGCACCACCACCCCGAGTGGATAGTGAATGAATGAATAAATGATTATGCAATTCCTGCTCATTAAGTCCACATATTAGTACAGTTACTCTCTGGGGGAATCACCAGGGTCTATTACACTACAAACCAGATTGCCGCCCCATCGCGCGCAATAGGGTGAGTAAAAGAGACCTCACTATCTGCCTGCTAATATTGGGCCCGGCTCGTCGATAGCGGACCCATTCCTCAAGCTGGTCAGACTCAGCCTAGCATTGCCCCCTCCTCTCGGGCAGGTAAGGCCGTACCCCCTCCCAACCGACCACGACACAGTGGGAGACGTAACCTAACAAAATACGGCCATCATGCACTCATACATCCACTTGATCTAGACATTAGAACAACCTCTGGAACTAAGAGGGTTCTGGGACTTTCACCCAAGGATATCTATAGCACCCCATGTAGAACAGATTTCCGATGTCTCACCTGACCATCCATGAAATACTTGTGGAGGCTACAGCCCTGATGTCGCTAGGGTGTACGGTGGTCATGTCACATAAATGCGAGATGCATGAGTCACACAGTCCAATCATGCATCAATCCTACGCATGTCGTACTCTCATGTGGGGCAACTCCACCTATCAGGGAGCCCCATGAACAACTTGCCATATGGCATATGCAATAGTCAATCATATCTTATAACAAGCATGTAGATGATGCGTATGGGCATGTATTATGATGCTATGCTGTCACATACTCATAATCGGTATCAATAACCGGCATTAACAATCGGCCTCGACAATGTGGACATTTAACCAACATTGCCCCTAAGGAATGGCCACATAGAGCCAAACATATGATGGGCCCATGGCCTCTCACAAAGGCCTAATATACAACACAATGGGCCTTACTCAAGGGCCACATATACACAACAGGCGGACCCTGTTCATAGGCCTAATACATATCACAATGGGCCTTGTCCATAGGCCATGAATACATCACGACGGGCCTTGCCCATGGGCCATGAATACATCACAATGGGCCTTGCTCATGGGCCTCAAATACATGACATGTGGGCCCTACACATGGGTCTTGAATACATCAAATGGGTCATGCATCATGGGCCTAATACGTGTCACAATGGGCCTCAACTGTGTGTCACATGTGATTATATAGGTCTCGACAATCGGCATTGGCAATCGAAATCGGCCTCAACAATCGAAATCGGCCTCAATAATCGAGGCTGACCTCAACAATCAAAATCGACGCTCAGAATCGGTTAATAATCGGAATCAGCAAATCGGTCACGTCAATCGAAAATTGTCAATCGGTCATGATAATCGGCCTCGATTGTTAATCGGCGATCGACCACGACAATCAGAATTGGCAAATCGGTCACGTCAATCGGAAATCGTCAATTGGTCATGATAATTGGGCTCGATCGCTAATCGGCAATCGGCCACAACAATCAGAATTGGCAAATCGGTCACGTCAATTAAAAAATCGTCAATCGGTCATGATAATCGAAATCGGTAAGAATGGACCTAACAAGGCCTAATGGAAGGTCACAATGTGGACATTCAAACATCATTGCCCACCCATGTCGACATTTACCAACATTGCCCCCAAGGAGTGGCCCACATAGAGCCAAACGTATAGTGGGCCCATGGCCTCACACAATGGCCTAATGTACATCACGATGGGCCTCACTCAAGGGCCAAGTACACATCAAGACGGGCTGGATACACAGGCCTAAAATACATTACCATGGGCCACGACCCATGGTCCTCAGATACATCATAATAGGCTACAACCCATGGGCCTCAATATACATCATAATGGGTCTCGCCCATGGGCCTCGAATACATCACCTTGGGCCACAACTCATGAGCTTCAAATACACAATAGGTGGGCCCTACACATAGGCTTAATACAATCAAGTAGGTCTCATACCCGGGCCTCCAATATATCTCAATGGGTCTCAACCCATGAGCCCCAAATACATCTCAATGGGCCTCGACCCATGGACCCAAATATATCACAATGGGCTATATCAAATGGGCCACAACGACTACACCATTCATCCATCTATAAAGATTATTTTAGAGCATTATTCAATAATGAATCATATCAAAAGATCATCTGGACCATACCACAAATAACAGTTGTGATAATAATTTTCATAATTATATTTCTAGTGGGCCCACCATAGTATTTATTTTCCATCCATACTGTTCATAAGGTCACAAGGACCTAAACAGGGAAGGAAAACAACTATTATATTGAATCAAAACTTTTGTAACCCAAAGGGGTTTCAAGGGTGGGCGTTCAACACCACTGTTTTATGTAAGGTGGTCCACTTAATATTAGATCTACCTTATTTTTAGTCTCAAGGCCAAGGACAAGCTCACCAAATGTATAGACGGTTTGGATAAAACACATGCGGCATGGTGGGCCCATGTCCAATCTGATGGACGGCTTGGATATAGAATACATACATCAAAAGGGATCCCACCATCCCATCATATGGACGGCGTGGATAAGACCCACACATCATGTGTGGCCCCTCAAATTGGATGGACGGTGTGGATACAACACACGCATCATGGTGGGGCCGCACACACGTCGAATGGATAGACGGCAAGGATACATCACGGTGGGCTCCACCTGTAAGATGGATGGATGGCTTGGACATCATGGCTGCTGCATTGTCCAGCAAATGGACGGTGTAGATGCAACATACATCATGGTGCGGTCCACGTAGTGGCCCACCTTAACATATATATAATATAATATAATATATTATCATATAATATAATATAATATGACACAGAGAAAGCCACCGTCCAGAGAGTCTGATGATCTAGACGGTGCAGATTTGATGCATATGAGGTGGTGGGTCCACATGTGTGGCCCACCAATATGATATTATTAATATATTATATATTATAATATATAATATATTATATATATACACAGATTTATATATAAAAGTGTGTGTGTGAGAAAGTGTAAGGGCCAGCGTTGAATGCAAAACATGCATCACAGTGGGGTCAACCAGATGAAATGAATGGACGGTTTGGATGAAAATACATCCATCAGTGGTGGCCCCATCTGCCACCATCCAGATGGGCAGATGAAGTGGATTGTACATACATCACGGTGACCCCTAGCTTCTGCTGTACGTGCAATGGCTACAGGCCCACCGTCCATCAACGGACAGTGGGGATAAAAAAATACTTATATCGTGGGAGGGCCCACCGTCCCATCTAGACGGTGCGAATGAAACGTACACATCACGGCCGGGCCCACAGGACTTGATGATGTCACTGTGTCTAGGTAGATTCCCACCGTCAACACATACAGTGGAGTGACGTCACTGTGTCCAGGTGGATTCCCACCGTCAACACATACAGTGGAGTCCACAAAGCTGGTGACGACACTACTCCTACCCCATAAATGGTGGGATCCTCAAAGCTCAACAGCTAAATAGCTGGAGTGATGTACCCAGCCAATCTGCTTTGATGATAAGTGGGTCCCCCGTGGGGCTCACCATAACGTTTATTTTCCATCCAATCTGCTTATAAGGTCACAGAGACCTGAATAAAGAGGAAAAACAAATTTCATATCGATCCAGAACTGCTGGGACCCAGAAAGGGCTTCAATGGTAGACGTTCAATCCCCTACTGTTCGATGGTGCGGACCACCTGAGTGCCGTGAACGGCTGATTTTTGGGGGATCTCAATTCCCAAAGGGGACCCATTAAATACATGGTGTAGATGTACAACATATATCATGGTGGGGCCCGTGGTGGGACCCACGATTCCAACATCAAAGGCAGCATGGACGCTGCCTGCTGGAGTGATGGCAGCAGCAGCGTCCCAACATAATATTTTTTTTTTATTTTGTGTGGATTTTTATAGGCGGGACCCACATCAAGAGAATCTACCCTATTTGTTGGATTCCCGAGCTCGAGACAAGCCTAAGGAGCTAACATTTGATATATTTCGGCGAGTAGAAACATCACAGCGGGCCCTGACAGTTTACACCACCCAAACTCCTATTCTCTACAATATGGTCCACTAGAGATTCAGTTCAGCTTCATTTTTCGGCTCAACACCTAAAATGAGGCAGGAAGTGGGATGGACAGCGTGGATCGGATACATACATCAAGGTCAGATCCATGTGCGTGTGGATAGTGTATTGTACAAAATATAAAAATTTCGTTGGGCTCCCTGGATGCACAGATTGCATAAAAAAATCAAGTTGTAAGACCCGTATCCTAGACCGTACCGTTCCGTAGGTTCCCGTGGTCTTTCCAGTCGAATTCCGGTAACCTTTGACCCTTAACCGGCGTCGCGCGCGACCCTGATTCACACGCTGTCAACCCGAGTTAACTCAACCCGAGACTTGTACCCTGGCGACTGCACCGTCGCCTCAATTTCGATACTGCGACTCGCGCGCCAAGGCGATGCTCTGGCCAGGAGATGTGGGCCAGCGTTAGGTGCGAGGAAAACGCCGCGCGTTGCGAAACCTAAGAGAATCTCAACGAGATGTTACATCAATCAACCATCAATCAATCCCATCAAGTCAAGTACACATCACTTCACACTCTTCCCCAAGCAACCCCCAAAGTCAAAATTTTTTTTTACAAACCCATACCTTTCTTACACCAAAAGTCACAAAAGTCAAAAAGGCTCTTACACACATCCATCAATCCATCAACCATCTCTCACTCTCTCTTTACAACTCTCTCTCCCCTTCATTTTCAAAGCCATTCCAAGCAACTCCAAATCCTCACACGTCCAAGCCTCTCCCCATTTCTTCCAAGCAACAAGTGTGGCCCACCTCTTCCTACCCTCTCATCTCCTATCTCCACCATCCAAACCTCATCTCCTTCATTGGAATCGAAGCTAAGGAGCTAAGGACCCATAGGAGCAAGAAGATCAAGTGGTGGGTGCTTTGATAGAGTAGTTTTCATTTTCTTTTAAGATAGGCCAAGTAAGGCCAACTGATCAATGGTTTGGATCTCACTTGGGACCCTAAAATGTGGCCAATGACCCACTTTGATCATCATGATGTTTATTTTCTTGTATACTTAGGGTCATCTAGACTGTCTACTTTAATGGAGAAGGGATCCCCACCGTTGGATTTTGGATTTAATGGGCCCATGTGTAGTGGGACCCACCTTGATGTATGTTGAATGCAAGAGGGGCCCATAGTGGCGGGGCCCCTCCATCCTCGCCGATCTCTCTCTCTCTCTCTCTCTCTCTCTCTCTCTCCCCCTTTTTCCTTTGTGTATGATGGCTTGTGGCCCACTTGATGCATGACTTTATCCATGCCATCCATTAATGTGGACCCCACCATGAGGTAGGTATTGTATCTAAGCCATTTATGTGTGGGGCCCACTTTGAATGTGTTGTACCCGCACCACTCATCATGTGTGGCCCACCTAAGCATGGCCCACCTCAGCGTTCTTGCAACGTCAAGCCGTCCAGTGCCTGGACGCTGGACGTCAAAATGGAAACATAAATATTAGCTTGCTTTAAGCCTTTGGGCTGGGACGCTCATGCAGGTCCCACCTTGATGAATAAATTCAATCCTTACCGTCCATCCCATTCAGGGGATCATTTTAGGCGTTGAGCCTAAAGATGGGACTAATCCGATTTTCTGGTGGGCCAGAGCATAGGAAAATAGCTTCTTTACTGTTAAAAACCACCCTACCGTTTCTGTACTCCAAAAAATACCCAATATTGGGCTCGTTGGGTTTATTTTGAGCCCCAGCAACTGATGGTTGGGACGGATCCACCTGATGTGGGCCCCGCACTTGAAAAACCCTAAGAATAAGGGATTTCAAAAAAAATAAATAATTAAAAAATATCAGGCGGCGCCTGTCGCCATCGACGACACGAAGAAGAAGAAGAAGACGCTGTTGCGTGCGTTTCACGGGCGGGCGGCCAAGAGACAGGGACCCACGGCTCCAGCAGTGGGCCCCATCGTGATGTATATTTTGTATCCACACCATTCATGAGGTGGACCACCCCCTTAGGTGGGTCCCTTCCAAAAATCAGCTCGATCCAGATTTCGGGTGGCCCACACCACAAGAAACAGCGGTGACTGAACTCTACCATTGAAACACTTTCTGGGCCCACAGAAGTTTTGGATCAAGATGAAATTTGTATTTTCCTTTCACTCAGGTCTGTGACCTTGTCAAGGGGTTGGATGGCATGTAAACATTACAATGGGCCCCACGTGGAGCCCACATGATCTATGTGTTTTATCCCACCGTCCGCCGGACGGTGGAGTCCACAGTGTGTACGTGGGTGTGTGTGTGTATATATATCTATATATATATATATATGTATGCATATATACGTATATATACATGTATATATATGTATATATATTTATATATATATATATATTATTGTGTATATATATCTATATATATATTATTGTATATATATATATACAAATATATTACATTATATTAGGTAATATACCGGATGGTGGGCTTTCGTGGGCCCCATCATGATGCATGGGTTGCATCCAATCCGCCCAACCCTCTTAGAAGTTCATTATTGTTGGCATGAGCTAAAGAATGTGTCAGATCTATAGTTCAAGTGGGCCCACTTTGATACATGTTAGGAGGCCCATCTTGGTTTATTTGTGGCCCATCAGTCGAGGCCCACTTTGATGTGAATGAAAGGCCCATGAGACTAGGCCCATTCGATGCATTCTAAGGCCCATGGGTTATTGCCCATTGCAATGTACATAAGGTCCATTGGTGAGGCCCATTAATGCGACCCATTTGATGAATGTAAGGCCCATGTGATACGGCCCATTTGATGTATTTAAGGCCCAATGGGATGTACCTAAGGTCCATTGCAATGTGTGATCCCAACATGGTTTATGTAATGATGTTTACAACGGGCAATGCCTTGGGAGCAATGTTGGTTTGACGTCCACATTGTAGAATAATGTTGGTTAAATGTCCGCATTATGATTCTCCCTAGGGCCCATTGTTAGGCCCATACTTGTAGGTCATCTAGGCCCATCTCCTTATGAACATCATCTATTCCATATAACATGTTCAGTATAGTCCCATAATTCATAATCATACGCATTATATGTATGCTTGATATGAGAAGTGACTGATCATAGCATATGCCTTCGGGCAGATTGTTTAGGGGTTTCCGGTTAGGCGGGGTTGCCCTACATGAGCGTACGAGACGCGCAAGATTGTTGCATGACTGGATAGTGTGATTCATGCATTCGCATCGTATGATATGGTTATTGTACGCCCTAGCGACATCAGGGCCGTAGCCTCCACAGGCATATCGTGGTTGGCAGGATTGGATATCGGAAATCTTATTCTACATGGGGTGCTATAGATATCCCTGGGTGAAAGTCCTTAAACCCTTATGGTATACCTTATTGCGCGCGATGGGGTAGCAATCTGGTTTAGAGTGTACTAGACCCCGGTGATATTCCAAATTTTGAGTTGTACTGTTATGTGGACTTAGATGAGGATTTGTATGCTTGAGTTGCATTTCGTATTGCATGAGCTTGGTATGGTCGACATCATTCATGCCTTGCATTGCATAGCCTTGGTACGGCTAGTGGTATTCATGGATTCATCGGTATATTCCGCATTACTCTGATTCTGCATACCGCATTACTACCTTATGCACACACTTTCACCACCCTCTAAGCTTTCTATAAGCTTATGCACGACCGTTGCGTGCAGGTGACGTTGGGACGCAGCAGCGCTGAGGCAGGAGCGCAGAGCAGATCTTTTTGGAGCCTTTTGTCTATCATCATTGTATTTCCCTTTATGCTTATTGTACTTGTAAAGTTTTTTATCGTAGTGGAAATGTGATGGAGTTTTTGGTTGTTGTTTGTGGATTATGCATTTGGTTATGCTTATGACGAATTAAACTGATGTTGAAAATCCTCCTTGTAGCATCCCAGGATCGAAACCTGGCGTATGGGCGCTGGGAGCCGAGAATGAGATTCTACGGAGGCTGTCAGCGCCGGATTCGGCGATCGGGAATTTTGTGAGCCCGGTTTCCGAGTTTGGGGCGTGACAACGGTGGTTAATTTCCACCACCTGGGCAGCAGGATGAATGGAGGGTGTGGGTGTCACACAGACATCAAGGTGGGTTCCACGTGGGTGGGGTCCATGACCGGACGGTGTAAATAAGGCACATACATCATGTAGTGCCATGAGGATGGGCCACCACCGTTTGGATCAAGCTGTTATTTGTGATTCCCCCCATCAGGGTCTGTCCCGCCATGAACAGCAATGTGGGCTCCACCAACTGGATTAGGTGGGCCACACACACACATCAGGTGAGTCACACCTCACTATCATCAATACCATAATGAAAGGTAAAGAGAGGGATAAAGGGAGAGAGATCGGATGGTGGAGGGACTCTGCCACTATAGGCCCCTCGATACAAGGCATACATCAAGATGGGTCCCACCATATGTGGGCCCTCAAATGACAAAATCAACGGTAGAAAAATATAAAATCACCCACCACGAGATTTCTTCTTCCTTCTTCCGCCAATAGCCTCTAGAGCTCCAAGGGAACTTTTTAACGGTTGAGATAGACTTTGGATGGTGGGATTGGTTGGTAGGAAAGTGGGCCACACCAAGCTCTCTCCTCTCCCTTGGACGTGGGTTGCTCTCATGGAGCTTGAGGGAGAGAGAGTTGTGAGAGAGAGAGAGAGAGAGAGAGAGATGGGAGAGTGATGGGTAAGAGATGGGCGATGGGTGATGGATGTGTACTTGGTTGTAAGAGAGTGTTGACTTTGGGGTTGCTTGGGGATGAGTGTTTGTACTTGACATGATGGGATGGAGTACTCGACACTTGATGCAATTGATGGGACATTCTCTTGGGATTGCAACGCGCGACGTTTCCTTTGAACTGAACCCGGGCCCACATCTCCTGGCTCGAGTATCGTCTCGGCGCGTAATACGCGGCGTCGGAACTGCGGCAACGGCGCGGTCGCTAGGGTATAAGTCTCGGGTCGGGCCGACTCTGAAATACGGGATATGACGCAGGGTTGCACACAACTGCCGATTACAAATAGCGTATCGTCGGAATTCGACCGGGATGACCGCCAAAGCCTATAGAACGGTATGGTCTAGGATACGGGCCTTACAACTCGGGTATACAAAATGGGTACAAATATTTTGACCAAATTTCTAGTTGAATCTTTACTAGCATTGGTGTAACCTTCTTTGAGTACTATATTCTTTCTTAAACCCATGAGTCATGGAGAGTTATTTGCAGATTATCTTAAAGATATCTCTTGACCATTACTTACACCAATGACTTCTACTTATAGATCAACATAAACTAGGCCAGCTCGATTAGCTCACTCGATTCGACTTGATTTAAATCGACTTCATTCGGCTCGAACAACATGTTCAAGCTAGGTCGAGCTAGAAATTTCATCTCGTTTCAAAATAGAGTCGAGCCCGAGTTGTATGCTAACTTGGTTTGATTTGACTCGAACCTTAGCTCGATTAAGCTCAACCGAGTATGAATGTAGCATTAAAAAAAATTAAAAATATATATATTAAAAAAAAAAAGAGTTAAGTCCACAACCCTACCCGAGTCCTGACCGAACAGCGAACGCCCTCCTCTCCCTCCCATTTACCCTACACTCGATTGAATGCCATCATCTCCCCATTTTTTGAGCCACATCTTTCTCTCTTTACCTACACACGACCGACTAACCCATACGTTGTACAACCCGCCCATCACTCTGACTATAAGTTTTTTCTCTCTCTCTATCTGTCACGCCCCAAACTCGAAAACTGGGCTCACAAAATTTTCGATCGCCGAATCCGGCGCTGACATCCTCCCCATTCTCGGCTACCGGCACCCCTACACCAGGTTCCTATCCTGGGATCCCATAAGGAAGATTTCAAATATGATTTTGTTTCAGTCTAAGCATAACCCACGAACAATAATCACATGAACACCATCACAAAATCCACTATGAAAAAAAAAACTTTGAGTATAGTGCGTATGAAGGGAAATACAAGATAAAGATAATAATAGAAACTCCAAAAGTTCGACTACACGCTCCGATTGTGACGAGTCTACGGCTGCGTCCAGGCATTACCTGCACGCATCGATCGTGCATAAGCTTATAGAAAACTCAGAGGGCGGTATAAGTGTGTGCGCAATATGAGTAGACTCATAATGCAAGGTCAGAGTAATGTGAAATCATGCTGATGAGTACATGAATGCAATCAGCCGTATCAAGGCTATGCAGTGCAAGATATGAATGTTATCGGTCATATCAAGACCATGCGATGCGAGATACAACTCAAGCATGTCAATCATTATCCAAATCCACATATTAATATAGCTCATCGAATATCAGTACAATTCTCATTATGGATAATCACCGGAGTTTAGTACACTCCAAATGGCACTGCCCCTTTCTCAAGCATACAGTCCAAGTGAGCGTAAGAAACCTCACTATCCGCCTGACCAATAGTCTGCCAATATCTATCTGGCACGTCGATAGCAGACCCATTCACAAGCTGGTCAAACTCAGGCTAGTAACGCCCCCTACCCTCGGGCGAGTAAGGCCACACCCATTTCCAACCGACTACAACACAGTGGGAGACGTAGCTTCCTGGTATTTGGCCTTCGTGTGCTCATGTATCCACTCGGTCCTGACGTTTGAGTCATCCTCTGGTACCATCAGGTTTAGAAATTTTTACCTAGGGACATCTATGGCGCCCCAATGCTATAAACAGTATTTCAGGTATCCAATCCAGCCATCCACGATGTGTCTGTGGAGGCTATGACCCTGATGTCGCTATGGCATACAATAATCATAATTACACTCATGCAAGTACATGAATCACTCTACCAGACATGCAACAATTATGTAGGGCAACTCCGCCTATTAGGGAGCCCATAAATAATCTTCCCGAAGGCATATGCCATGATCAGTCACTCCTCATATCAGGCATACATATGATGCGTATGATCATGAATCATGTATCTATACTAAACATATTATGCGGTGATGGGCTCTGTTCATAACAAAGATGAGCCTAGACGGCCTATACACTACAAGTATGGATCTATCAATGGGCCCTAGGGAAAGTGACAATGCGGACATTTAACCAACATCATCCTTACAATGTGGACATCAAACCATCATTGCTCCCAAAGCACGACCTACTATGAACATCATTACATAAACCATGGAAGGCTCAAACATTGCAATGGGCCTTATGTACATCCCGTTGGGCCTCAACCCAAGGGCTCCAAATACATCAGATGGGTCGCATCGCATGGGCTTCATGTATGTCAAAGTGGGCCTCAACAACGGGCCACAGATACATCAAGATGGGCCTAATTATATGGGCCTCATATAAATCAAAGTGGGCCTCAAAATACATCATATCGGGCCCGAAGTGGGCCCCAAATATATCAAATCGGCCTCATCAAATGGGCCCCTAATAAATGGGCCATACCAATGGGTCGTACCAACTACATACTTCAACCATTATTAGAGATTATTTTAGGGCATTATATATATATATATATATATATATATATAAATCATATCCAGAGATCATCTGGACCATACCACAAATGGCAGTGGTGATATTGATTTCCATTGTTGAATCCCAGTGGGCCCCACCGTAGTACTTATTTTCCATCCAATCTGTCCATAAGGTCATAAAGACCTGGATTTAGAGGAGAAACAAATATCATATTGGTTCCAAAACTTTTGCAATCCCCAAAAGGGGTTTCAATGGTGGGTGTTCAATCCACTGCTTTCTGTAGGGTGGTCCACCTGATAACTGGATCTGTCATATTTTTAGTCTCAAGCCTTAGACAAACTCACTAGATAAATGGACGGTTTGTATGCAACACATGCATCAGTGGCTGCTTGAAGCACCTGCCCGTCCCAGTATATGCGTGAACAGTTTAGAAAAAACATGTACATCATAGTGGAGTCGTGCTGCACCCAGCACGTCACTGGGGTGACTACCCAAACCCTCCTTCAAATCCGACGGTGTGGATGCAATAGGTGGGGTCCACGTCCCACGTTGGATGTACACAACAGCTATATAGCTGCTACACGTTGCAGCTACAATTGCTGCAAATGGAGAAGGTGGGTCCCACGTAGGGCACACCATAATGTTTATCTGCCATCCACACCGTTGAGAAGGTCACACAGACTCTGGATGAAGAGGAAAAACAAATTTCCTACTGATCCAAAACTCTTATGACACCTAAAAGGGCTTCAATGGCAGACGTTCACTCTCACTGCTTCCTGCCGTGTGGGTCACCTGAGTCCCACATACAGTTGATTTTTGGGGTGGCCCACTGGTCAGAGGGGACCCAATAAAATGCACGGTGTTGATGATAAACACACATCATGGTGGGGCCCACGGCTGGGACCGTGGGTCCTTGCTTGTCTGTCTGTCCGTCAGTGGCGCAACAGGACGCTGCTGCGCGTCCTCTGGCGTCAGCGGCAGCGCCTGCTGCCCCTGTGTATTATTATTATTATTGATTTGGGGTTTTCTTAGGGATTTTCGTAGGTGGACCCACATCAGGGGAATCCACCCCGTCCACTGGCTACTATGGCTCAAGACAAGCCAAACAAGCCCAATATTTGGCATGTTTCAGTGTATAGAAATGTTAAAGTATATTTCAACGATACAACCACTGTTTTCTATACAATGGCCCGCCAGATAGTCAGATTGGTTTCATTTTTCGGCTCAACGCCTAAAATGAGCTGAGGAATAGGTTAGACGGCGTGGATTATATTCATTCATCATGGTAGGGCCTACATGAGTAGTGTACACTTCATTGTTATCCACAACCCACTTCAGTCCACACTACACTATTAGCCGCACCCACATATGCTCTCACCTTACTGTTAGTTACGTCAAGCATCCCTGGACGCTGGACAGTGGATACAACATGGGCATCATGGTGGGTCCCATATGGATGTGACCCACCTATTCGGATCAACCAGATATTTGTATTTTCCCTACATTCGACCTATGGGTTATGGGATGTCAGGTGGGCCCACTTGATGGACAACATGGATAAGATGTATATTTCACGGTGGGGTCCATTCGGGTGGGCCACACGGCCAAATCAACGTAAAAATGAAAGAGAGAGAGAAAGAGGGAGAAGAAGAGACGAGAGAGATCGTGATGAAGAGGAGGGACCCCGCCACTACGGGCCCTCCATTTCGTACATTGTGTGCTTCAAACGGGTCCCATCACATGTGGTCCCAAAAAGAAATTTAATGGTGGATCACCCACCTCTAGGCCTTCTCTTTGATCCATTAGACTCTTATGCTCCTTGTCTTCAACTTTGATGGAGGTTGATGGATATTAAAAGGTTGAGAGGAAAGATGAGAGAGTGAAAAAGTGGGCCACACTTAGAGTTGGGAGAGAGGAGCTTGGACGTATAGAATTTGGGTTGCTTGGGAGATTTTTTGAGAAATGAGAGAAAGGGAGAAAAATAATAGATAAAAGGATGGATGGAGTGGTGGGTGTAAGGAAAGGAGATGGGGAAGCATTGGCTTAGTTGAAAATTGTGTAAAAGAGGGATGGTGAAGGAAGAGAGAGGGTTGACTTGTGGGAAAAGGAGTGGGTTGGTTATACTTGGGGTAAGGTAGTGTACTTGACTTGATTTGATGAGACATGTTGTAGAGATTCCCTTGAAATTTACAACGTGCGGCGTTTCTTCAGAATGAACACGGACCCACATCTCCTGGCCTGAATATCGGTTCGGTGCGCGAGTCGCGATGTTAGAACCGCGGCGACAACGCGGTCGCTAAGGTGCAAATTTCAGGTCGAGCCGACTTCGGTATGCAAGACTCGGCTTAGGTTTGTGCGTAAACATTGGATACAGGTCTAGGGTTGCCGGAATTTTACCGAGAGGACCGTGGAAGCCTACGAAACGGTACAGACTAGGATACGGGTCTTACACACACACACACACTCTCTCTCTCCCTCTCCTTCATAGCAACCCGACTCGCACATAGGCACACTCAACCTACCCCCGGCCACGATCCAAGCTAAAACACCAAATGAAATTACATGAACATGATACTACGACACGCGAAAGCTTGACAGAACTACGGAATGAAGGTTATATCCTAATGAAGATGATTATGACAAAAAAATGCTAATTAACACACAACTACTTATTTAAACTAATATGTCAATTTAAACCAAGCAAGGCAAATAATTCTATGACTTTCGAGCCAATAGATGGTCAAATCATATAAAATACAATAGATGCTCTAATAAAAAATAATAATGTACATGTGCGTGGGATGCGTTAACAATCAACTCATAGCATTTATCTAACCATGTATACATATATATCATTAATCAATCCCTTAAGCATATATAATTAGAATTTTGTACAAATGACAAACTCAAACACGAGTATGTATAGTGGTTCGGTTTCCCTACTCCACTCCCAGCGGGCGTACTTTCCTTGAGCGTGCCGAATTTCACCATCAGAGGTTTTTAATTAGTTTGGTTCATTGTTTTAAATATTGATGATCTCAGCCGATATATCCCACGATATATCTTGTATCCCACCTGTGCGATACGAAACACATAAGTAGTGCCGAAATATCCCACCTGGTCGATCCAATGAGCATTTTCAATTTTCGATCCATGTTTTTTTTTTCTTGTAAATCATGTTAAACTAATGTCAAATGGTTACAAATTTATGATTCTTCATGTTTTCCATGAAAAATCATGGATTTGGAACTTCGATTCGAGATTTGGGAGAGATTGGTCAGGTTGCGGAAAATTAAGAAAAATCAAAATTTCTTAATTTCTGGTAAATCAGTTGCAATCTTTATATCCAAACGCAAAATTAAACATGTATGTAACCTGGTCTAGCAATTCTTCTTTTACTTTTGAATGTATTGCTTATGTTTTCATACACATCTTCTTACGTTTATAGATTATATGAATGGACTTTGAATATAATTGCATCAGTTCAGTTGGAAAGCGTATGTATTAGGACCCCATACAAAGGAAACCCCTACTATGTGCACTTTTTTTGTGATGTTTTGATTTCTAAGTGTGTATTGATGTTTTCATCAACAAGCCCTGAAGTTTCATTGAAAAATTCGACCACTTTCCCAATGTTCCCACGTTTCCCAACAACATGGATACATTACACGATACAACCGATATATCTCATGCGATAACCGATATGTATCTGTATCCCAAGAGTACGATACATTACGCGATAACGATATTTAAAACATTGGCTAGGTTCACTTACAACCTCTACATCCCTACATGAGGACCTAGCGTACACTCCCGTTGAAAGCTCCCATAAGAGACTCTAGTTGATTTTATATTGGCTAACCAATAACATCGGTCCTAGTCCAATAACCTACGTTTAATCCTGTCAAAGGCTCCCATGGAGACTAACATACATACACCTGTGTGCTGTGAATTTGTCTCTACACAAGAGCTTATAGAGCTTGGGTTACAAACTCTTACCCTTAATCATACGTAAGGAAAAAAAGTATGGACTCACTAATTGACACTTGTTGAATTGAGCTCATTTGATATGTCGTGCTTGAGTAGCTTATATAAAGTTCTCCCGTACTTGAATCAACTCATCAATTACTCATTCGATCGTTGATGTTGATGTTTGCTAATGCTTCGGCTTCATGATCAGACACCTTGTATGTGATGCTCTATTAATGTGACTGAGGTGATGGGAGGTTGGATAGAATATCCCATAACTAATGAAAAGTTTAACTTTTGGGGGATTCTTTTCGATGGACACTCTAAAGGTTTACATATAGTAGGATTTACCAGTAAAATATGTGTCTAAACTCTATAAAATGCTTGAGATCATGATCTTCTTGTATAAGAGCTTGGAATATTCGTTAAAGTGAATAGTCACTAAGAAGAGTGAATGAATCTCATTGGGACAGATACTATGAGGTTCGGTAGAACTTGGGATACATTGAGATCTCTGAAATGCTAAAATCATCATTTGCCCAAATATTCAAATGCAACATATATAATAAAAAGGCTAAAACGAATCTCTAAAGAGTAGGCTCAATCGATCAAGATAGGCCAAAAATGGTCCAGTGAATTCGTTGGCCAGTTTTGACCATGTTCGATCAATTGAGTCCAATTGCTCGAGAGGAACCAAAGGTTCCCCGATCAATCGAGCTTGTGCCTCGAGCACTCATACATTGAGATATTTTATTTCGAAAGCTTGCTGGATAGTTTTTACTAGGTTCGGTCGATCGACTCAATCAATTGAGCTTCGATTGAGCATACCAATGAGTCTTCTGGTTTGTGCAGTTTGTTTTTCAGCAGCTCATGACCTTTATAGTCTATTTTATCATATTCCAATTAGGCTACTAAGGCTATGTGATGATTAAATAGGGTTTTCCTATTAAGGCAATGATAATCTAGAGGTTCAATGATTGTTTTAGATTAATGGTCAGGGTCACCAAGGTACCTCATTTACATGTTCTTTACTTCCTCGATACTTTAGTCTTTATGTGTCTTTGGTTCTCATCTTTCAAGGGCTCAACCGATTTCTTGACACACGGACACAAATAATTAACAAACAATGTGCACGAATAAGTACATTAACAATTTCTCTACATGTCAATCACATGACAAAAACCTAACTTAGACCTTGTAAATGATCCATATTAATGAAAAATCAAAACAACTCAAAATATTACATATCAAATTACAAATAATTTATGAGTCGATACAAACAGGACATGTAACACTTGCATGCTCCCCTATGCTTGCTCCTCATATTTTCATCAATCCATGAAACAACAAAACTTGTAAAACATAATTCACTTATTTTGGTGGGACTTGATCTTTCTCCTCTGTTTCATCATTATTTGATAAAGAGTTACTTCTAATAATATACCAATAAAAACATAATAAGGAAAAAATTCATAACCATTAAAGGCAATGTTAAAGTGCAGTTTATGAGTTTGTAGGGAACGTAAGAGTTCTTCTACTTTTATACCATTTATATTCCTACACTAATCGATCAAGGTTATATTGGGAGTCAACCTATCCTGAAGGGATGTAAATATTTTCATACATATACAACCATCTGAGATAATCTCTCCTAAACCCCACATGGAGTTTTAAATATCACTAAGTTTATAATAAAACTCCATGAAAGTTTCTGACTGTTTCATTTTTATTTTTTCAAATTTGGTCATTAAAAGTTGAAACTTTGATCTCCTTACCATGCTATTTTCCTCGTGGGTGACTTTCAATATATCACACGCTTCTTCATCCACTCCATATGTACAAATACGCTTAAATTCATAGAGAAAAATCACACAGTAAATAACATAAAGAGCTTTGACATCATAGGTATACTGCACTTTCTCATCGGCGCTTCATTTAGATTTATCTATGAGAGCACTAATGATTTTACCATCAGCCATGACTTATTATATGGGGCATTATCCATCATTGTTCAACAATAGCCCAAACCATAAGGTCAATAGATCTTTAAAAGACCCCATAATAACCATTCAATAGGATTAGTTAGACTCATAAAAAAAAGATGATCGTGTAACGACACATTCCTCTTGGGTAGACATCGTTATTAAGCTTATTGGATCAACTCAAGGCGATTAAGCACTTCAAGAGCTACCTCCTCTAATGCCAATTGAAATTGCGTGGAATATAATATTATGACATGCATAAACTTAGTAGAGATGAGGAATGAAGATTATGTCTTGGAGGAGGGTGAGTAAAATTAAATAAAAATTTATCAATTAACACACAATTGCTTACTTAAACTAATATGTCAATGTAAAGTAAGCATTGCAATTGACTTTAAGGCTTCCAAGCTAATAGATGATTCAATCACGTAAACTACAATATATATTCCAATCAAGCAACTAGTATATAAATGGTAGTGTACATGTGTGTGCGGGATGTGCTAATAATCAACTCCTAACATTAATCTAATTATGTATACATATAAATTACTAATCGATCACATGAGCATAATTATAAAAGTGCACAAATGACAGTTCCAAACACAAGCATGTATAGTTGTTCGGTTTCCCTACTCCACTCCTAGTGGGCGCACTGTCTCTAAGTACATCATATCTCATCATTAGAGGTTTTAAATCAAGTTCACATATACAACTTTTACAGCACTGCACGATGACCTAACGTACATTCCTGTCGGAGGCTCCCGCGAAAGATTTTAATTTGTTTTCTATTGGCTAACCAACAACCTCGTTCCTAGTCAAAGGACTTACGTTTGCTCCCACAGGAGACTCCTACAGAGACTAACATGTACACACCCGTGTCCGATGAATTCGACTATACACAGGAGCCTAGGTCCTATATAAGAACCTGTCGATTTTGGGCTACAAACTTTTACCATCAATCCTATATAAAGAAATAGAGTATGGACTCACTAGTTGACACTTACATGTCGAATTAAGTCCTTTTGATGTGTTGTGCTTTAGTCGTTTCTTCAAAGCTTTCCCATGCTTGAATTAAATCATTAATTTTTACTCCGATCATTGATGTCGATGCTTACCAATACTTCAGGTTCAAGATTAAACACCTTAAAAGAGATGCTCCATTGAGGTAATTAAAGTGACGGGAAGTTAGGTAGAGTCTCATACAACTAATGAAAAGTTGAACTCATAGGGGATTCTCTTTTATGCACACTCTAGAGGTTGATAGACACTAGGATTTGCCGATATAATTGGTATATGAACTGTATAAAAGGCTTGAGATTGTGATCTTATCATATAAAAGCTTATAATACTCATTATAGTGAAGAGTCACTAAGAAGAGAGCACAAATCTCATTATGATAAAGCCTATGAGGTTTGATAGAGCTTGGGATGCACTAAGGTCTTTAAAATATCAAAATTCATCGTTTGTCCAAAAATCTAAATGCAACATATATAATAAAAAGACTTCAACGGATCTCAATGGCTAGGCTTGATCGATTAAGTCCGATACTCGATTAATCGAGTTAAGCCGAAAATGGTCCAATGAACTCGCTAAACTGTTTTAATATTCAATCGATTGAGCCCAATCATTAGAGATTAATTAAAGATTCCTCATGCGCTCGAACATTGAGAAATTTTGTTCATAAAGCTTGCTGAATATTTTTTACTACGTTTGGTTGGTTAACTCAATCAATTAAACTTCACTCGAGCACACTAATGAGTCTGTTGGTTTGGATAGTTTGTTTTCTGGCAGCTCGTGATTTATAGCCTATCTTATCATGTTTCAATTAGACTTCTAAAGTCAGGGGATGATCAAACAGGGTTCTCCTATTAAGGTAAGTATCATCTAGAGGTTCAGGGGGTGTTTTGGGTTGAGGGTCAGGATCACCAAGGTACCTCATTTACCTGTTTTTCACTTTCTTGATGCTCCAGTCTCCATGTGTATTCGGTCTTCAGGTTCAAAGGTCTTAGCCGACTTCTTGATACATAAATACACGTGATTAACAAACATGGTACATAAACAAGTCGACTAATATCAAAGTCCCCCCTAAAAAAATAATTAAAAAAATCTCTAAATACCTTAAAATCCATCGATAGGCTAAAACTCAAATCAAAATCTATAAAAAAAAAATCATAAATCTGAATCAAGTCAACGACCCAACGAGTCCGTCTTAAACCCGGGTTTAGTTTGACTCGATTCAATTACCAAACTAAGTCGGTCTAATCAGGTCGGCTCAATAATCAAGTCAAGCCAAATCTTGAGCAAGGCCCCTTGGATGAATGAGCTAAGTTAAATTGGGCAGAGTTTAGCCCGATTTGCGTTATGTATAGTTTTACTTTTACTCCATCTATCCAGGATAAATAGGAATGAGATTCACGCTCTCCAACAACATATTTTCCTGAGGTTTCTACACTATCTCCATTTAGTATAGAAAGAGATTTACTAATTATTATTTTATAAGGTAAATGTTCACGCACTGATTATCTTTTTTTGTTTTTTAAATGATAATGAACTAACCATTAACTTTCATATTTTGTTTCATATTATCCATCATTTAAGCCTTTATTCCCATTCTCATGTTTTAGTATAATCAAGTGAGGTTGTCCTTAAAATCCACCATGATGCATTGGCATATTTAGGTCAGAGGAGAATTATCGAAAAGAAGACGTTTGTTATGCATCATATTGGGACGTTGACCTTGGTTTTATTACTTTACATTATTAAATACTAACTTGATGGATCATTTTGATGCCCACAAATGATGATGGTAGCCAAGGGATATACACAGATTATTGGTTTAGACTACGAAAAGACTTTTTTACTGGCGGCGGTGTTGAATTATATGCAAATGTCAATTTTTATTTTAGTAAACATGTCTTAACCACTATATCAACTTGATGAAAAAAATACATTTATTGACGGCATCTTGATTGATGAGGCTTACGTGGAGCAACATTTTAGATTTGTTACGAAATGGGAGAGAAAAAGTTTACTTTGAGAGATTGTATACAAGTTAATGCAGTTTTCAAGAGCATGATTTTATAAGTTTAACGTTGTGTTTTCTTATTTCATTTTTTTATCGATGTGAAATGCATTATTTTATGTATGTGAATCACAACTCAAGAGGAATGATATCATTAATTGTATGTGTTGATACATCATTATTGCTGGTAGTGATGAAGTTAAAACATCGCAATTCAAGAAGTATATCAAATAGTAGTTTCAAATTAGAGATGTTGAATTGTTAAGATATTGTTTGAAATTTTGGAATTTAGGTAGTATGATTAGATATGGGGTTCAATTTATTACAGAGAAAGTGTGCTATGAAATTGTTAAAAAATTCTAGACTAATTGATGCAAACTTTATGATATCTCAGTGGATCTAAATATAAATTTAACAGGTGATTGCAGAGAGTTATTTAAAAACCCTGAATGGTATAAGCGATTGGTCAAAAAACTTATTTATTTAATAATTCCTTGTCTGGATATTTTCTTTACAGTTGGGATGATTGACTAGTTTATAAATAATTTATAGGTTCAACGTTGGGATGCGGCCGAATGAATTATATGATATATAAAGATAGCTCAATGATTAATGATAATAACTTGTTTATTAATCTCATGAACATCTTCGGATTGAATCTAACGTAGATGTTGATAGTAACAAATCAATTATTTATAGAAAATTTACTCTTGAGATATTGTAAAATTGTTTTATGATGCTTATTATCCCGAAGAATCAATAAATACCATTGCAAAGTCAAGTAACAAGGTTGAACATAGAGCTATGAGTTGTGTAATTTGTAAGTTTTGTAAGTTATAAGCCTTTTTCGGGAAGTACATTTATTTAGTGATGAAACAAGTGCTCTATTATGATGATCAAATAACAATGTAAATAGTAAGTAATCTAAATTCATATGAAAAAATAACGTACATTATTTAAATTGTCATTTTATTTTGAATAATATTTTGTTCAAGGATGTCATTGCTAAACATGTGTACATCAACTAACATTTGACGGGTATCTTCACCAAGCATTTATCATTTACAAAAGGTTCTTTATCAAATATCAAACCAGGTATATTATAAATCTATGTTCCACTTTAAACGGCGATCGTTAAAAACACATGTTACGTTTATTTATTATAGCCTTATTATACATTGACTTTAGTTCATTGGATTTCATTAATATATTCAATTTTTATCAAATAAAATAATTAGTGGTAAAGTATGTTAATATAACTTTCTTATCTTACCACTTAACTTCTTCTCATCTTATCTGTCTTATTTTCTTTTTATTTATCTTATTCTCTATTATTATCATGTATTACTGGCAACAACCTGCCACCTATGCATCTCTAAAATATTTATATAAATTACATCTCTTTCATGTCATTAACTTACAAGACGTCGGCTTAATATACTTTTATGTTTCATTTGAAATAATGTAACATAAGAATAAGTATAAGCGACTTAATATTTAATAAGGAACTTGTGTTTAAACCATTAAAAGATAAAAATATATATATACGTCAAGTATTTTTAAATATTATAGTGTTGGAGACTCCTACGTTCACCAATGAGATGAAACTTATTGATAATAATTGTAAGACCACTTGTGATCTAATAATTGAATAAAATGCAGCTTAACATTATCAATAAAATTGAATTAGTGATCAATCTGACTAACCATAATAAAGCTTTCGAACTATGCGGATTCAACTCCAACATCGTCAAAATTTATTGGCTAACAGTAGGAAAATAGGCTAGCGTAATAATTTCAAATTTCTTTAAGCCACGCATCAAAATAAGTGTAATATATGCCCATCACCCTCATTCTGAATTTCGATGATGTGGTATTCTAAAATATTCCAGATTCATTTCGGTGACAGGTAAATTGTATAAAATGATAGTACACATTGTTGTATAACTTATGAAATTAATCATGCCCCGTGTCATAAGATACCATTAATCCACATTCATTATCACAAGAGACATACTAATATATTTTTCTCAACAACGATTTTGTTTGAAAAATTTAAAACGTCTACACTTTTTAAAATATGCATGGAGGTGAATTTATACATGTACTTTTTTCGCACTGCTTTTAAACTCTTAATTTTTTATTTTTTTATTTAACAATGGATCAACTAGACGCTAGTTTGAATCTCCGATCCAAATTTATCATTTATGATCAATAAGATATCATGCAGATATTTTAAGAGCTTGAATATAATTAGGCAATGAGACAATTTTCTCATTTCTCCTTCACAATTACAATAGGGATGTTCTTAGCTTTCTTATACAAATATAATAACAATAAACTTATTATGCCTCATTTTTAAAGGGCAACTTCTTTATTTCACACTATCTTCATTGATGATCTTGTATTATTTTTTTATATATAAACTCACTCATAGTTTTTCATATAAAACTTTTTTTTTTCTAAATAATTTTATATACATTATAAATTGAATATAAATCATAGCAAAACCTCAATTATATACACTCAGTGTGACTGAGATAAATAGATCTCAATCTATTACGAGTATAAATGTATGATAGCTATCTCAAAAGTATCAAAAGCTTCATCATTTTTTCATTCAAACTCTATCATAAGGATTATGAATTATTTATGAATATGAGTTTATTGCAATTTGTGAACTAAATGATTTGAATCAAGTTTACTTTAATTTATTAGCTGGTCAGTGCTTTATCAACTCCATACTTTAGCTGTTGTATATTCATTAGCCTTGTGCATTTCTTCTTCCATGGGACTATATCAACGTTATTGAATCAAAGATTATAAAAATTATCATGAGTATATCATTCATTCACGTTATAAGGTAGCAAAATATTGCTTGGCAACGGTTGAGCGTAGGTTAGGGATTATTTTTAATCTTAGTATCAAATATGCAACACTCGTGAAATAGTTATAGAAAATCATCACCGGATATCAAAATCTCTTGATCAAATGAGTCTCAAGCTGAACACCTCAATAAAAAATCTATTCGAAATGCAAAATTCACCAATACATCGGGTGTGAAGCATTTTAAGCATTATAAACATGATCAAACTGTCATGTTAGATATCTCATTAATATGGAAGAACACTATTTTAACCTGGCTTTTAGTTGCCAAATGATAGTCTAATTAAATAGTTAATAATTGATTGGTGAGTGATTTTGGATTACGTACAAAAATCCATGTATCACATTTTATACACAATATCAATCGGAAACTATCTATTCTTCAATTTACTCACAACATTTATGACTACATATGTTATAAGAAATATGCTGATATTTAACAATAGGGCCGCGTGGAAAGGATCCATTTACATTAGAGGATAAAAGGGCTAAATCGATCTTTACCTTTATGAGTGAGTTAGCGTCCTTGTCGTCAAATATTTATGTTGCATGGAACTTCTAAGCTACCTCCACCACACTTCAAGCTACCCTTTGCTCATTGCACTTCAAAGAGATTATAGTTTCATGTTCCCTTGCCAATACGAAGTTGGGTATTATCTGATGGGGTTGAGGAAGGCATATTTATTAAGGTGCTATCACAAAAAAAAGTTCATAACCACAATTGAAACTTCAAGGGCCTGTCAGGTTACTTGTAATTACATGTATTGTGGAGTAATATCAATCACTTCATAATTATGAATGTTCAATAGTATTTGAACGTAAGACGATATAAATAATAAATGTGCAAGAAGTTCACAATCACGCAGTTGGCGTAAGCCATGTAATGTAAAATGTGAAACGTGAATAAGAAAATGTAAAATGTCCTTTTAAATGTGGTACTTCTTATCCAATTGCAACTCCAGACTTAAATAATTTTTAGAGCACACATTTACTACTTGATTTATGCTATGACGTGGAAATACATGTAATTACATGCAACCAAGCATGCTACATTACGAGATAAGAAAATTTTAGCTTTGAGAAAGCTCTTTATGTGAACCATTAATATGTCCATGTCATATTCATATTGACCATAAATTTCACTAACTCATTCTATAATATGAGCCAAAAATTAAGTAAGATCCAAAAATCAAATGGATTACACTAAAATAGTAGGATGAAAATACCCATGATTGAAACCTTTGTGGGCCCGCTTTGATGTTTATTTACAATATAATAATTTCATAAGGAGATCCCACTAAGATGAAGGGATAACAAAAACTTTAGCATGATCCAATTTCCCTTGGTCCAATGAAGATTTCGAAGGTGGATCTCTATCCCCACTAGTTCTCATTGTGCGGCCCATTTGAGTTATGTTGGACTTCTGTTCACTCCCCAAGTATAGGGTTGTGATGTAGTAATAAACTCGGTGAGACCGAGGTCGAATCCACAGGGACTGATACCTGTACGTCGTCTGAAACTAAGTAAAACTAAAATTAGAATAAGATGAAATCTAAATCGAATGAATTTAAGGGAATGATGGTAAAATATTTATCTAAAATCTAAAGAATTAAGATATAAGAAACTAGGGATTCAGAGGATCCACTTGTAGAGATCAGAGAAATCTTATGTCTGCTTTAAGAACTCAACTAGACTTAGAGTCCCATCGTCATCCAGTTGGAGAGTATAACCATGAAAATCAAACTGAACCTTACTTTGATCTAGTTTTAAAGAGATAAAAGGTATATGAATTAGAATGGATTCCATCACCAAACCATGCCCAGGAGACAATAGTAAACAACAGAATTAAACTAATTACCAACCAATCAAGAATGCTATGCAGGTTAGGAAGGGTACCGTCATCCAACCATGCCCAGGAGACGATGGTAAACAACAGGGCTTCCTGACGTCATAAACATAAACAGGAGAAAGAAATACTCAAAACCATCGTAGATCTATTGTAATTTCAGTCACAACAAACCATTAAACACTGAAAATATTCTCTTAATAATCAACTAAAATCAACTTTAATTTATAAATTAAATTAAAAGCATAAGATAGAATCTTCCATCTCACTACAAGCTTCACCTCTTAGCCCTAGCTAAGAGATTTAGCCACACATGATTAAGCTAAAAATCTCTTAAGAAATTCATGCCAAAAACAAGAACAAGAGAAAGAAAAAAACAGAAAACTCCCTTGCTGCTCCATGTTCTCTCTCCTGCCTCGCCTCAGCCGAGCCTCCTTGATCCACGTCCCAGCTCCAAGCTCTCCCGCGATTTCAGCCTAGTGCTTCCTTTTATAAGGCTGAGAAGTCCATCAGCTGCTGGAGTCCGTAATGCAAGTGCCCATGCGTAGCTTTTACGCAGCTCACTGCGTAGGAGAATCAGACGCATACCCTGTTTTTGCATCTCACGAAAACGCTGAAAAATCTTGCGTTTGACCTGAATTTGGGGAGCTTACCGTCCAGATTTCTCAAAACTTCCTTCTTGGATAGAGTTCGGACCATCATCCCAAGAAGTTGTACGGTCTGGATTGCTGAACCGATCATCACCATGATCGCAGAATGGCCCACCTCAGTCTGTTTTTACGGACGCAGAGGCTCCGCGCGATTTCTTGTGCTGCGTTGATGGTGGAGCCTATGATTGATGTCTTCAATGAAATCCACTCCGTCTACTGAATGCACGTCGAGAAACTGGTTGGAAATGACTAGTTCCTGATTAGATTCGGTGTGGCCCTCAGCATATTTTACTCCGCCGTCCGTCTTGCGTTTGACGGTGGATATCTTATGTACTTATGCATGAGAGGATAAGTCTCCATGGGTACGGTCAAGTTCACCTCCTGAACTCATTGGACAGTTCAGATCATCCTGTGGATGATCGTGATGGCCCACATCGTGACACCCAGACGAACATCGTCCGTCTGTTGTAAACAGAGAAAGAGTTCTTTGTTTGCAACGAGATTTGTAGGGTCAACCTCGGTTTGACCCGATTCTAAGTGTGGTGCGCCGTTGATGCATACACCTTGTGTACGCACTCAGAGATTTAGGTGTCCACAATGAATTTCCTAGGGACATCTATATCGTCCACTCATTTCTCCACTTTATTTAAAGAGTTGCGCCCAAACTTGAAGCATATCCAAAGATCAGGTGGGCTCCAGATTGATGATTTATGGGCTGATCTATCCATTGAGCCACTTCCACAAGGATCTAACAGATGAATTTCGACGTGTACGGTTAATATATGGTCTTCAGGTCCTGTATGAAGTTTCGATCCGAACGGATGGTGTGAACCGTATGATCTTGCATTCTGGCTGACTTTCAGGCCACTTGAACTTCAGTTTCTTGATTTTCTCGGATCTATGGCGTGTAAATCCGTCGATCTTGGTCCTGGGGTCCATCCCTTGCCTTGGTGAATTCTAAGCGTCAAATCCATGCTTCTAGCACTCTTTTGCAATCCAAGCTAGTAAATTCACCTTGCAACACAAACACACTTAAAAGACGACGTTAACAATATCATGTCCATAAATCTATGTAATAATTAGGGTCTGATATGCAATATTTGACCCTCAACAACTTCCATCCCCATTATTTCTCTCTACTGTTTCTCATGGTGTGGTCCACTTCAATCTTGAACTGGACTGAATTTCAAGATTGCCTTCACATGAGCTATTGCAGCTGAGGAATGGAGTGGATATAACACAAAAGTAAATGTGGGTCCACATAAGCATAGCTATTGCTTATGCTCTCTTTATGATAGTTGGAAAATCGAGTGCATGGCTTAGGGGGTGAGAAAAAACAACTGTTCATATTATCACATAGAGCCCATGGCGTACGATCTACATGGTAAGCTAGCAAATTAAAATATTTCGGACATTTTATATTCTGTATTTGCTGGCTGACACGCATCCTCAATAGATCCATCGGTCATGCTCGACACACCTGTCAGCTCGACAAGCATGCTGCAGTGGGTATGGTGCACCTGTCTAGCCATAAGTAGAGGTGTTAATGAGCCGGACTTAGGCCTGAAAATCAGAATTTTGAACGGCCCGGCTCAATGGCCCCCAGCCGAAATAAATTCAAAATCCGGGGTGAGACCTACCCAGGCTCGGCCCCCGTTGACAGCCCTAGGGCGTGGTTTGGGTGTATTCCTGGTGGATCCCTAACTGTAGGGCCCACTTTAATTGACAGGACTTACATCACACCGTCCATCCACTCTTACAGCTCATTTTAGACCATGGAAACATTGTGATTGAATCCCCACCATTTGAAACTTCACGGATGCCACCGGAATGTTTATCTGCCATCCAACCCGTTGATAAGGTCACAGAGACCTGGATGAAGAGAATACACAAATATCAGCTTGATCCAAAACTATCTTGGCCCACGAGAAGTTTTAAATGGTCGATTATCACTGTTTCTTTTATTACGGTACACTTGAGATTTGTATGTGCTTCAATTTTCGGATCATAACTTAAAATGAGTTTTAAAAATGGATGGACGGTGTGGATATAAGGAAAATACATCAAGGTGGGCCCCACTGTCAGGGATCCTAGCCACCTCCAGATTCACCGAAGCCGCGCCCAAACATAGTCT
This sequence comes from Magnolia changhungtana, assembly GCA_030180095.1. Lineage (NCBI taxonomy): Eukaryota > Viridiplantae > Streptophyta > Magnoliopsida > Magnoliales > Magnoliaceae > Magnolia > Magnolia changhungtana. The sequence continues at coordinate 12,583,756 of JASAUF010000662.1, forward strand.
AGGGTTTTTTAAGAGCAAACACTGGACGGCTACGATATTACTTTCTGAAAACGATAATCTTGACCGTTCAACTACTTTTAAAAGCAAAACCACCGTAGGGTTTGAGAAGCAACAAAGGTGGGCGTCCGAGCTTCTTCTTCTTCCCCTCTCTCCTTCATTCTGGTTTTTTCTCGTCGGAGGTAACTTCTTATTGTGAAATCTTCAGATCCCAGCCGTTGATTTCATAAAATGAAAGCCTGCCTTTTTTTTTCTTTTTTTGTTTTTGTTTTTAAAGCTTTTGTGTTTTTTCATGAAATTATTTTCCTTCATATTCCATTTCTCTGCGAAGTCCAAAATCATCTCATGATAGTTGACTATTTTCGTAATTTAAAGGCACTTCGTTTCCTTAAAAATAAAAATAAAAATTTATAATTCCTTATTATTTCAAATATCTTCATAGATCCGTTATTTTCTTTGAGTACAAACCAGCCAAAATGGCATATTTTCTGCTGCAGATGTATTCTTATTTTTATGAAATGACCGAAATACCCACACGTTTCAAGTGATTTTCACTACAAGTGCATAGATCTGCTTCGTTGATGTCTGCTGATTGGATTTATTCAACCATGGTTTTGCAAGTAATTACAGAAATGTTTGTCATGGAAAAAACGAAAACAGTGTGTATTCTCCGCTATTCTTCGATGACCAAAATGTCCTCCTATAAAATAAGGAAGAGAGAAATCAAGGCTGGAGTCTCAGAAAGGCTTTTCTGCCAAAACCCAATGTGGGTTTTTGGGAAGGAACACTATAAAGCCCGAGAATTGGCATATCTTTTGCCATAGGCCTTTGGTTGTGGCGGCATTTTCGGTCGTTTTCCAAAGATGGTGTCGATACTTGATATTTTCCAGCTGGTTGCATTTCTGTAATATTATGCAGATCCAGGGGTATTTGGCTGGTTGCCTGCGAGATGGTCTCTTTGACAGAAAAGATTGCATTGTTATTATGTAAAATTTGGTGATTTCTCCTTCTAGGTCTATATAAAAATCATTGTTTTATTCCAATTTATGGCCGATGCTTTCTGTTAATTCCCCCATGGAACAAGGGCATTTTGGTAAAATAATCTTGGTTTTGGATAGTTTATTGTCGGGTGTCTTAATATATAAAAATCCCTTTAAAATAATTATGATTACAAGTCTTTGATTGATATTCTTTAAGACATTATTTCATCCAGTAGTTAAAAATACAGTGTTTTTCCATGTTTGGTATTGAATCTCACATTTGGGGCCCATCATTCATTTACACAAACCATTTATCTGATGGCCCCTATTCTGCATGAACCATTCCCCAAGAATATCTTCATGCAGTGAACTCAATCCCTGTCATTGTTGGCATTTACATACATGGTTAATAAGAAATGCACCAACAGTTCACATCCAATGGAGAAAGACAAGATTTTTATGGTTAGGATCTGCCAATTGTGAGATTCTCTGCTTATGCTTCATCCATGATGGGGGCCATCAAATTAATGGTCTGGATCAATAAGTTAAGGGCCCCACATGCACAGGTAAGATACCTAATGGGGAAGTTCCTTGTTTCTAATGAATGGGAAACTCAGTACTTCATTCTAAGTATTAGAGATTTAGGATTTATCTGGAGAAGGATGTCATTGTGGGATGGGCCCAAAATGTGACAAATAAGCAAAGAGAAGTCTTTGAGAAATCATGCAGGCACACTTTTATTGATGCTGTGGGTATTATGCAGCAGGTTCATGATTTCTAGGGTGTTTGACCTTGTGATGTTTGACTTTTTGTGGTCTTCAACAATTTCTTGTTTGCAAATGTTGCACTAATTGGGTGTTTTGGATGTTGCCCAAATCTGTGGACTGTCGTGCGGGTATATCTTGTTGTTCGTAAATTGCAAGATAAGTTTTTGGTGGGACATGAAAATGTAGATGAAATGGTCGCTGTTATCGTCATATGTATGAATTTGTTCAGTTCTAATTGCGGACGGAACCTTTTTTGTTGGAACTAGCATGTTTTGGACCTTTTTTCCCCAGACTTCTAAAGAATATTTGAATGCATTATGAAATATCGATATAACTCATTGTACCTTGAGTTTTCCACAGGGGGAGGAAGATTATAAGAATGTCTCATCGCAAGTTTGAGCATCCTAGGCATGGTTCTCTAGGGTTTCTTCCTAGAAAAAGAGCCTCTCGACATAGAGGAAAAGGTCTTTACTTTTTCTCCTTTTGAAATCCTATTCTTTCATTGTGCACCTTATTCTCTAGTTTATTCTTGAAGTTGTAGCTTTTGATATTGAGGTTTCTACCTTATCTTTATCAATGCATGTGAAGCCTTTCCACATTGCTAACCTTGTTATCTTTATGGTTTGATTTTAGTCTTGAATATTTTGATGTATGTTTCTAGATAATGTAACAAGAGGGTTTAGCTCGTTCCCCATTGTTTTCATGTTTTTAATGATATAGAAGGTTTTGCGCAATTTTGATCATGCAGTTTTCTTTCGATGATTTCACTTGTTCATGTGAAAGCCCCTTTCAAAGGGCCTTAGTTCCTCTACTTTTTCTTTTTTAACAGTTGTTTTGCCTCTCATCATATAATCCCACAACAAAAGCCTTTCGAGATTCTTGTTTTGTTGGTTTCCTTAATAGTTAGTTGGATTTGAGTGTTGTCGTTATAGGATAAGGCCTATATATAATATATTAATAGCTGGCAAAAATGTGGTGAGTAAAGCCAATCTCAAGTAGATTGGGAATCGAGATAACGAGATGCTGATTGGACAAAGGAACAAAACTTATTGAATCACCTCCTTAAAGATAACTACGGTTCACTGAGGATGGTAAAGATTCACTAACTCTCACATACATCCAATGTATGTGACCGCGTAATCGTTGTTTATAGAACGAATAATTGAGGATTTGCAATTTTCTCTAATATAAAGTGGCAGACTACCATAATTTGAAATTGGAATCTAATTTAACCTACTATGACTTGAATACGAGCTACTAGAAGATACAAGTCTGGTCCTTGTGGTCACAGGCAGATTTGTAGCAACTTGTTGCAATACTAGGAGAGTGTTTTAATAAGGAATTCACATATATCTTGGAGTAGAAAACTTCAAATGGAAGAGTCATTTCTAGATGCTTTCTAATCATGGGAAGATTTAGAAAGCGAAATATGTTGTATTTGAATAGCCATGATTTGTCTTCTATTTCCACATGCATACATATGGTCATTAGTCCAAAATCAAATTTTAGTGTAACAGGGACTTTAACATAGATAAAGGGATCACATCTGTGATGTATGGGCCCACTTAGGATCTTGCCTTGTAAGTGATGTTTGAGAGGGACTGGTAAATAAAGCTGGGGGCACAAGATCGATGGTTCATATCAATGCTTGGACTTTTTTCTAGTATGATTACATAGATAATCAATTTTTCAAGCCATTGATTGAATAGTTAGGATTGCTCTGTCAGCGTGATTTTTGAGACAAACGGGCAAGCCAAAGGTGGGCATCATATGATGGACTGTCTAGATCAATGATCAAATTGCTTATAGTATAATCAATTTGGGCTGTCCATTTTCAAGCCCCATTTTATGGTTAGCTCATTTGATTAAAATGACTATTGAGAGGATAGAGCAATTGAGGCATTTAGGACCTCACACAGTTCAACGCGTGCATCCAAGCACGGATGTTGGCTGATCAATATGATGAGGTGGTAAGATGTTATGTCAAGATTGAATTGCTTCCATCTAATGATCGTAGTTAAAGTTCTGTGAGATTTGATAGTGTAGGTTGTAGATTTTTCCTTGTTTGATTGTTCCTATATTTTAGTTCTTGATCTCTTTATGGATTCTCATTGACTTGATTAGCTATCTATATCAGATGAAGAGCCAAGTGATTTCTTTTCAATTGATAAGACCTAGATGGCTTTCTTGTTCTTGATCTCTTTATGGATTCTCATTGACATGATTAGCTATCTATATCGGATGAAGAGTCAAGTGACTTCTTTTCAATTGATAAGACCTAGATGGCTTACTCGACCAAATTCATTGGTTTGATTGGATTCGTAGATCCAAAAATCACATTGGATGTCCCTGATTTCTGGAAAGTCCTAAAGTCCCTAACTCCCTATGGATGATCAAGTAAATCCAATACATCAACTGTAGAGATTCCTATGCACGACAACTAAATTTGGCCCGGAAAGATGATCTGCATTGCCCAAGTTTTTTTAGTTTAATTGGATTATGAGATCCACAGGTCCAATCCGGTGGCCCCAATTGCAGATAAGTCTTATAGGTAATATCTATGATTTAAGTGCATCCCATTCATCAGTTGTATCATATGGTATGATACAACCAGTGTTTTAAATAGCGGTAGCGTGATGCGTAGCGCTCAGCCCTCTATAGCGTGTAGCGTAAATACGTAGCGTGTAGCGTAAGCTACACGATACTTCTATTTTTTTAATTTAAAAGTAGGATAAATATAATAAATAGTGAAAAAAAAGGGAAAAAATTATAAAAATGCCTAAAAGATGATTCATTTTATTAATTCTAAGCATGTTAAAAAAAAGTTATTAGTTATCATTTATCAAAAGCCAATCCACATATATAAGCCAAATCAAATAATTATCACATTAACAACTTTCTAAGCAAACCACTTTAATTAATAATGTCTAATTGAAACCACAAGTCACAATTATGAAAAGAAATAAAAATCCCATAGGTTAAAAGTATCAAGTATAATATAAGTGTCACATTCCTCAACATTAAAAACAAAGAAAATGTGAAAAAATAATAAAAAAATAAAATAGTAAAAAAATACATTGTAGCTTACGCTACGGACGCTACGCGCTACGTAGCTGTAGCGTACGCTACGACCCCTGTAGCGTACGCTACAGGGGATTTACGCTATTTGGGACGCTACGTAGCGCTACGGCCACGCTACGCTACGTAGCGTACGCTACCGCTACGCTACGGGCGCTATTTGAAACACTGGATACAACCATATGGTTGTGCAAACAACCTTATATGCAGGTTGAAGAAGGTATTTATGATTCAGCTGCCTGGTTTCCTCATTAATTTTGTAATTTGTCTGTCATTCCTAATTTGGTTTACGATCTATCAAGGGTCCAAAAATACTAGCTCTGTAATCCATATGGCATTTATGTTGAGTAAATCAAAGGAAAAATAATGTTTCCAGTTTCTAGCTTCCTTTGCCAAGAGAATAGAGATGCATGTCAATGCTAGTTTTAAAATCAATGCGCTAATTGAATTTTGTCCATAATCTTTATTTTCTGTATTCGTCATCGTCATGTGGATTGCCGAAGACTTGGATGCAATATTTGATACATCAATTCAGATCTGATCTCTGCAGTTATATTCCATCTATTTGGCATTGTAGGAAGTTCTGATTTGTAGTTTTAGCAATCCTTGATAGAGCTTTATAACTTGTGCAATTAAAAAAATGTATTGCATAACTTCGTCACTTTGTAACTCTACGACTATTGCACTTGTTAGAGGAATTGAAGAAGGATAAGAAGAGGAAGACTGAGAAGACAATGAGTGAGATAGCGAGGGAGAACAAATGGTGATTCAATGGAGGGTTCTTTAGATTAAGGAATAATTGGATGTTGTGGAGGGTCGAGTGTAATGTAAATCACAAGGTGCTATATTTGGAACAATAGTGGCGATATGTGAAAGGGGACAACCATCAATGAAATCAACCAAGAGAATCTTTGTAGTTGAGGAGGTGAATATGGAATTGTTGAAGTGGGGATATTTCCTTTTTGCATAGCTTGTTAAGGAGGAAAAAAGGGAAAAGAAACTAAAAAGCATGGGCATTGTAATGATTATTTCAATTGCTACCACTAAGAGGAGGATTCCATTTTTAGGCAATTTGTATCTTGTGTTGGGGAATTACAATTGTAGAAAAGGCTAATGGGATGTGTTTGTTTTTCATTTACACCCTATAAATGCAGGTAAATGAGTAATAATGACTTAAGTATGAATTTCAGGTATTTCTCTCCTTCTATTTCCTATGTTTGATTTCACAGAAATCATTCATCATAACCAATTCACACTGTTTGTTTTCTTTATCAATTTGGTAAATACATTTCAAGTAATGTTATGGTTTTCGCAGAGAGTGTGATGACCATCCATAGATTGGTCTTTAGAAACACATCAATCGACCAATGCATTTCAGATCTTGGCGACGTGGGTGAGACGCTGACCATATGGCCAACCTTAATGTTTGCCATAGTCAAATCCCTGAAAAGAAGAAGATGAAGAAAAGAAAAGAAGTTGAAGAGAAACAAGGAGTGGATTAGTAGGGGGTGTCTGCCGAAATGGTGAGTAATGAAATTAGAGAAGGAAAAATCGGAAAACATACCTTCGATTCACCAGGGGAGAGGTGGAAGTTGGATTTCATAGCAATGGTTATAAGGTCGACTGAAGGACGTGCATATCACTTCGTTGTTGCACCTTTGGACCACCGAAATAAGGGAGCCATATTGTCATTGCCTTGAGAAGCAAACCAAAATTCTTTAGATTTCCTTTGGAAATTACCGCAATCGCAACAAAGGGCCATGTGTAATTACTGGCTGGAAATGAGGGTGTATCTACGCCTCTACCAAACACCAAATAGAGAAAAGATGTCTTGCAAGGAAATTAGTTTCTTTTCCATATTTTTTCCCCCTAGGTTATGTAAATGGCTCTTATGCAAAATGCTGTGGTAGAGCCCGAATAAGCTCGTAGCATCTGGTATCTAAAAGTGCTTTTCATCATTTTTCCATTATCTTCTTTTGAAAAGTGCTTTTAGGACACCAGTTGTCACTCTCTCATTAGGGCTCCACCTTATTCCCATTTTACTGGCTCTATCGTATTATTGCTCTTCCTTAGTATGAAGAACACCCCATTTAATAATGTTCGCTCAATTCGCTCATTATGTGAAAAGTTAAAGAAGCATGATGTAGAATCACCAGTGGCCATGTTATATGAGGAAGATCGTCAATATATTATTGAGAAGCTATCAACAACGAGAAGAAGGATTACCTATAAAGTCACAAGGATGGAAGGAGTATCACTTTGAAGCCTATGTTTGAGTAGGATTTGGTACAACCAAATTAGTTGTTTAGAGTCATTGGGCCCAACTTGAAATTAAACGGGTATTGGTCGAAATTTCTGATCCAATTAAGTAGTAGGGTCAGGTATGGGACCTTGCAAATCATCCAGACCCAACGTAGGCACGCTTTTTTTAAATGGGTCTAATTTGGGTGTGTTTGGATATGTGGAATCCAAAGGGAAGAGAAACCTAATTCCCATAGTAAGATTGCATGGTTGTTTGGATAGAGATGGATTCCACAAAGAAATCGTTACCCTTATCTACATTTAGGATTCTTTAGCGCAAGATACAAGGTGATTGTATCTCTAATGAATTTGAGATTTCCATTTGCTGCCCAAACAAGACAAAAAATGGAATCCCCTTTTCAATAGCATTGATGGGAATAACTCCTAATCCAAACACGCCTTAAGAAGCTATGGAGAATTACTAAGTCTTAACTAGAGAGTGCAAATTGGGAAATTATAATTAGTTGGTAGGTGAAAAAATTGGATGGATTGGATGTTTTCCCATGTTACATGTTGGCGGGAAAGATACGGATGATCTACACGAAGTGTTCACAAAAAAACTATTGTATGTGATTATTTCTTTGTCAAAAGAATGAGGGAAAGAACTTGATGAGTGCTATTGAATATTGTTGGTATTCGCTCATGTGGATGGTGATTTCACGATACACCTGCCACATGTGCGTAATTAGGGGGGATAACTATGGGAAAGCCAAGGCTTGGACCTAAACCCGACCCATGAATCTCATTGTTCGTTGTTTGTATCTTCCTTTATGCAACCTGTTAAATTAATGTCTTATTTTGACTTTGACTCGGCATAAGACCTGTGCATATTTTCACAAGTTGGGTCTGGGCCACATTTAGGCCCAATTAGTAAATGGTTAGGTTTGGTTCTCCCTTGGCTAGAGACCCTAAGTAAGAGGTTCCCAATGGGAACATTTTGATCTAAGGTGATGATCATGGGAACTAAGGAATGTCATTATGTCAACGGGCTGGGTTTGTTCAATGGATACTCGAGTCTCGAGTTTGTGGGTCAGGTATGGGTGTAGATAAATGGTATGGGTGTGGCTTTGGGTATTTTTGAGCCTGATTAATAATCAGGCTGTTTGTGGGGTGTACCCAACCCATACTCGAATCCCACACGAGCCCCATGTGTATGGGACATGAAGTAGCTACGTGCATTCTTGTCATTTTAAGATGTTGATGTGAGTACCGCGTGCCCACTCCAGAAGTGGTGTGGGTGTGTTTGTTACTGGCATCAACATTTTAAAATCGCAACAATGCCCCTAGCTAACTCCCTCCACGATTCCCAAAATCATCTCCTCTCCTACAATAGAACTACAATATAATTTGTTTCCCACGTTTTGCCATAGGATGCTTACAAACTATAGCCTTTATGTATTGGGTTATCGATCAATTATCCATACTGTTTACATGATATGCATCAACTTTCAAAGGGAAGAAATCCCCCACCAAAAAAAAGCAGAAGAAAAGAACTATTATATCAAAATATTTGAATGATTTAATCATTTGACCCAGTTATGGACATTGTCTGCAACCTTTGGATAATCAAAGGGTGTAAGTAATTACAGTCCTATAGATCTTTTGGTTCTCCCCAATCTAGGGTTTGGTCCATTACATGAATGGTGTGGGTTATGGAGGAGAGCCCAGATCTAATGGATAAATTTATGTATTCTTTTTCAATATGATTTGGATTTATTCTTTTTGAACTCCTTTTAAGAAATCATTGCATGTCTCCTTGCGAAGGCCCTCTGATTTGCAAATCTATCTTGTACTATAGTTCACCACCAATTTGAAAATTATGGTGACTCATCTCGTCACACATGTCATCATGTATGGCAATCCATGCCACTTAAAACTGTAACACTATGGATGGAGCATATCTCAAAAGCCACAATGATCAAGCAATCCTAACCACCACTTCAAGGCTGTGAAATTGATGGGTAGGTTTCTAAAAGTCAGCGATTCAAATTTGAAGGAAATCACCCAATGAGGTTTGGGCGAATGGTCTTCACCGTAGGTTTGCCCCCTATAGGTGAGGGTTCGATTCCCCTCCTTGGCTTTACCTGATACACGTGGTTGTGGGTGATTGCGTGTAGCCGCACGGATTAGTCTCACTTCAAAAAGAGGTGGGGACACCTTGTGTCTTAAAAATAAAATAAAATTCGAAGGAAATCAAATTAGATGGCAACTTTTATGTCATTAGTTTGACCTTCTAGATTTGTGTGATTTGTTTTAAAACTTCAAATAATGAATGGGTATTTGATACCTTAATAGGTGCCCGGCATACCTTAAACAGGCAAGAGTGCCCATCCCCATTAAAGGCCTATCATGGTATGGGTACAGTTCCCATTGGTGGGTATGGGTAACCCCTGTACCTAGCCCGTTAGCCACCCCTACCACAAAATTGTTGGGTTGATTAATGAAATCCATAAAGAATGGTTGGATCAATTGAAGCTGTTTGAAGCATTAATATGGTTCGACACTGTCATCTGATCAACTTGGAGTTAATAAGTGATCTAGATATTTAATCTAAAGTTGGATGATCTGATCTTATGTACCTGGATGCATTGTCTAATGTTCTGGATGAATCTCTCAGCCTCCCTGACAAGCGGTAGCAATTGTAGATCTTTCTAATGCCTTTTTCTTAAGCCCCTTCTTTTTAAGGATCCTGCCCTACCATGCATGACTTCCCATTCACATGGTGCACGGCATGTTTCTTCTTTGATGACTCAAATGGGGTCACACTGGCAAGCTCCAGACCACTTTTTTCCTATTCTTGTTTGACACAGGTTTCAGTTGCGGACTGATTGGCAGGCTTCCTATACTTGAATTTTGTTTGAATTGATTTAACCGTCAATCTGGTTTTCTTGCAGTTAAAGCTTTTAAAATTTAACTTTCTTTGCTTCTTTGGTCTGCCATCTATTACTGATACAAGTGATTAGTTTATTATAAAAATGTGACAGATAGCAAGCCATCTATGACCTGAAAGACCCTTGCGGGAGACTAGCCTTTTAGTTGAATACCCAGTCAACTTCAGTTTTACTTTTATGAGCCAGCATATGTATATCCATGCATCTGAATGCCTTAGTTGGCTTAATCAAATTTCTAACATGTCATTTTCTGTATCTAATCTGTCCTGCACTCCTGCTGACTTGCAATTAAAACTCTTCTCAATAATTTACTAGAGGCTCGTTTGATGAGGTTGTCTGTTTAGGGTTCTGATTTACTGGTTATTTATATGACGAGGTTGTCACTTTAAGCTTCTGATATGATCTGTTTTCTCAATGGGTCAATACAGTAAAATCCTTTCCAAGAGATGATCCGAGCAAACCTTGCAGACTGACAGCGTTTCTGGGATACAAGGCCGGTATGACTCATATTGTCAGGGAAGTTGAAAAGCCTGGTTCAAGTAAGTTTTTTATTTTATACATCTCCATATTAATGTTTTCCCTTTGAACAACTCTCTCTGCCATGACTCTGATGCACAGGGCGATGGGGAATCCTCACACCCTAAATCTACAAGTCAACTCCATGATCAGCCTTTTGGAAAGACTTGCTACTATTCCTTGTTACAAAAAGTCTTATTGTCTCTCTCCTTCCACAAGGGCCAGAGGCCTACAATCAAAGCCACAGAAAGAATGTAGTGTTGCTTGACACCATGTTGTTGTCAAGCAACATGGTGTAGAGCTCCAAGATAATAGATGTTGATGCTCCAAGATACTTCCAAAGCCACAGAAAGAATGTAGTCTTATTGTTTTTAAACTTTTCATAATTTGGATGTTGATGCTCCAAGATACTTCCAAAGCCATTCCATACACCGTATTTTCTTTTCTCTGCGCCATTGTATTTATTCTTTTTTTTTTTTTTAATTTTATTTTTCTTCCTGAAAAGTGATCATAGATGTTGCTTTCTTGGGTCGTTATGGTTGTCCTGTTGTCTAATGAGGGGTGTTTTATCCATGTAGAGCTCCACAAGAAGGAAACATGCGAGGCAGTTACGGTCATAGAAACACCACCTATGATTGTTGTTGGAGTCGTAGGTTATGTAAAGACTCCTCGAGGCCTTCGTTCCTTGAACACTGTTTGGGCTCAGCATCTTAACGAGGAGGTGAAGAGAAGATTCTATAAAAACTGGTGCAAGTCGAAGAGGAAGGCCTTTACCAAGTATTCAAAGAAGTATGAGACTGAAGATGGAAAAAAGGATATTCAGGCCCAGCTGGAAAAGTTGAAAAAGTATTCGTCCGTGATTCGTGTTTTGGCCCATACTCAGGTGCTGTTTTTCTCCTCTACGTGGCTTCGTCTTTCTGGTTTTGCTCATTATTTCTCTTGATTATTAGTAAGTGGAAAAGGCAAACTGCGACCCCCGTCTCTTCTTCTACTCGACAAAATAGGCGCTAAAACGCTGACTTGACAAAAATCAATGCCGGGTTGACCTAAAACGCTGGCTTGAAACCTTCCTTTTTTCGGGAACCCCCCTTCTAGGAAGTGCCTGTGCGCCTGCCCTTATGGTGCCAGTTTGGAAGTTAAACTATATTTGCATTTAGCCAATGGCCATTGCGCTCAATTTGGTCTCTTGCTGTTTTTACTCACTTGGCATTTCAAATGGAATGCGGATTGTGTTTTTTGGGCTTTTCAAAATAATGCAAATTAGTAAAATTGCAAGAGGGCACCATAGCTTTCAATGCATTTTTGTGCTCTTTCCCAACTGTCTTACATATTTCCATTTAGTGGAATGGCCATTGTGCTCAATTTGATTGCATCATGCATTTTAAGCTTTTAGCTCACTTGCCATTTTTTGTGGTATGTGGAAATGCGTATTTAGTAGAAATACGAGGTTGCACCCTTCTCTATGGGCCTTCAAATCTTACAAAACCTAACCACTGGTTCACAGCCAGGCGAATTTCATTTTGTGGAACATCATCATGCAGGATTGTACATGATTATGCAGTAAAGCTCATGTGCATGCCATGTGCCAGCATGATAGGTCTGAGATCCAATCCACCCATTAGAACGGCACTTTATTGATGCCCAAGTCCAAGTATCAGGTTGATCATGGTCAGGTCTGCTAGAGTTAGCAAAACAAATGTACCACTCCAAGATAATTGGCTGATTACACATTCGCCTGTTTCCAATACTCTGGTCTACTCCCTGAGTGGATCGGATAGTTTTGGGAAAATGTGTTCAAGGTCGAACCTAGACCAACCTGATGGATGGATTGGATCTCGCACACATGTGCCATGCTGGTACGCTTGTCATCTTGCGCGTATAGCATTTGATATGGTTTGTTCAGGAATTAGCTTGAGCATCTGTTTTTTTTTTTTTTTTTTCTCTTCCCGTATTTGATATGAGCAAGATATCCTGGATTTCTCTTTTGTAGATTAAAAAGATTAAGGGGCTGAAACAGAAGAAGGCTCACCTGATGGAGATCCAGGTGAACGGCGGGACAGTTGCTCAGAAGGTTGATTTTGCATATGGCTTTTTTGAGAAGCAGATCCCTGTGGACGCCGTTTTCCAGAAGGACGAGATGATTGACATTATTGGTGTGACCAAGGGCAAGGGTTATGAGGGTGTGGTGACCCGATGGGGTGTCACTCGTCTTCCCCGCAAGACTCACCGAGGTCTGCGAAAGGTAGCCTGTATCGGGGCCTGGCATCCGGCTAGGGTTTCGTTCACGGTTGCTAGGGCTGGGCAGAATGGGTACCACCACCGCACAGAGATGAACAAGAAGATTTACAAGCTTGGAAAGACTGGGCAAGAGTCTCATTCGGCCATCACAGAATTTGACAGGTTAGACTTCTAACCCTTTTTTTTTTTTGCAGTTCATATGGCCCATTGAATTTTTATTGCATGTGCTTTGTCCTTCTGGGTTGGTTTCTAATGTTTCTGTCCTTTGTTTGAATGGCCAAACAAATTGAAAATAGAATTGTTGATGATGTAATTCCTTTCTTCTATTTCTTTTATTTCTTTCTAAACTTCCCAATGCCTTTGTGATTTACCTGTAGACATCAGAACTCCATAACAGAACGGTTCTATAGATATTTGCTTATACATCTCTGCTCTCTTTATAGTTTGGGGAATGCTCGTGGGATTTTGAGCGGGGCTTGTCTTAAAAATACCTTAATTAGTGGGAAAATAGTTTCCACTGCCAAAGCCAATGTTTCTTGCTTCCCATTTCCTGCATTTGTTTCATGCTTTTTGGTATGCCCGACGTCATATCCTGCATAGGATGAAAAGATGAAATTAGCATATTGTTTTAATATTTGCGGTTGGTGATGCATGGCAAATAGTCCTGCAAGCATGAATATTTGTGGAAATGCACTTTCCAAAAGGGCCTTGTACTTTCCCCACATGTTCATATAATGAATGCTGGAATTTCCATTTTATCTTTTTGTGCTTAGGACTGAGAAGGACATAACGCCCATGGGAGGCTTCCCCCATTACGGCCAGGTCAAGGACGATTATGTGCTGATTAAGGGCTGCTGTGTCGGCCCGAAGAAGCGTGTGGTCACCTTGAGGCAGTCACTGCTGAAGCAGACATCTCGCCTGGCCTTGGAGGAGATCAAGCTCAAGTTCATCGACACGTCATCCAAGTTTGGCCATGGCCGTTTCCAGACAACACAGGAGAAGGCCAAGTTCTACGGACGGCTTAAGGCGTGAGTGGTATTTTGGGTTTTGATCCTAGTTGAGTTTTTATGAGCCGCATTTTGGGTTTTGATCCTAGTTCTAGTGGAATTTTCTTGAGTATAGAGATTTCTATTTGCATTATTTAGATTCTTTGGTTGTCCATCTGTGATGGGATTGTTCTCGTTGAAGACTGAAGATTCATGATGTGGGTTTTGTTTCAAGGTTTTGATAGAGGATGGATTTTTGTCAGTTTTGTCTCATGATCTTTTCCTTGATACTGTCCGGTATCAAATCGGTACCTGCATGTTTTCCATCTCTGTTAGATTGGCCCACCTTGCTGCACTATCGGATTATCTAGATTGTCGATTGGTAGGGCCTTTTTGGTTGATGGCTTTTGGTCGATTCAACAGAAAGGCCCCATATGGGTCCCACTACTTTGGACGGGGATATGGTTTAAATCTCACTGATCGGACAAGAAAGGAGAATGACGGCAGTTGAAATTTGATATGTAAATCTCCTCTGACCAATGTTTTGTTGTATGCCTCATCACCATTGGGCCCATGATTTGAGCAGTTTGGATTGAGCTGATGATCGGTTAATCTGACTGAATCTCTATGCTACAGCTGGGGCCCACATGTTGAAAATCGGCTATTGATGTTCTTTTCAACTGGTCTGCTTTATCTGTCATGCAGACCAGAACAGGATTGCCTGGTTCGATATACCTGGTGAGTCGGTGAACAACTTCATCCTCTGTTTTGTCAGCTTAGGGTATGATCTCAAAAAACGAACGAAGCAGATCCAAAGCTCAAGTGGACAACACCACATGAAACAATTGGGATAATGATGCCCACCGTTGAAACTTTCCCACTGGTGTTTTTATTGTCATCATTCCTACTTGTTTGATGTTTTATTTGTCATCCAACCTCTCAGCTCTTTACCCAAACTGAGTGGGTGAGTTGATCCAAACTGAGTAGACTTCGGCCAATCCGAAATCATACCGAGTTGAGTTCAGGTCACCCAATAATTGACCCGGCCTGAAATCCAACTCGGTACTGACTCTTGGCCGAAGTCTTACCGAGTCGAGTTCAGGTCACCCAGTAACTTGACCCGGCCTGAAATCCAACTCGGTACTGACTTGACTTGATCTGAAACCTAACTCGTACTGTGTGGCTGATTGTGAGGTTGCAATTCTGGCAGGTTTGTGATTTCAGCCTGCAGATCCCTGTTGCACTTGATCTGCCAGACCTGGACTCAGATCGGGTCAGGCATGCTAGGCTCAGTACGAAGTTGGGTCGAGTCTCGATAAGATGTATTTCAAAACCAGGTCAAGTTAGGTCAGCCCTAACTCGGTCCAGACTCGACTTGGGTCAGCCCTAACTCAGTCTGACTCGACTTGATGTCTCGCGCTACCTCTTCATAAGGTCCACCAGACCCGATGATAGGAAAACACCACAAATATCAGCTTGATGGATACTTCCCGTGGCCACGATGTTCTTCATGGTGGGAGTTTAAATCCCCATTGTTTTCTATGGTGCGGTCAACTTGAGCTTTGTATTCAGATCCCTATCTTAATCGTCCATCGCTTGCCCCGGTCGGATGATCAGTTAAGTGTAACTGTAAATGGTTGGTTATTAGTCTTTGTAAGTAGGGCTCACGATATGCCACGTATACATTTTCTGAGGGACTGGAATTGCCTACACCACCTGTTTTACGTGCACTACCGTGGGCCCGGTTCAGCTGTGGGTCCACCATGCTGTCTTTGTGAAGTCCTTTCATTTGGTGAGAACTGTTCTAATCCGCTGCAACACCCGTTTTCCGCAGCGCTTGATACATCAAGCTCTCTGGGGCCACCATGTTGTCTGTGTGGAATCCGCTCCGTCCATCAGTGAGACAACCATTTTGTATGTGTGAAAATAAATCCGCCCCGTTAATCAGGTGAGAGGCCTTATATTCACAGCGCGTACAAAAGCTCAGCCTGCTTAAAGACTCAGATGGCCACACGCAATGTGGACAATAAAAAATTGACCCTAAAACCTAGAAGTTCGGGTGGTGTGGCCCACCTGATTTTTGGATCAGGCTATTTTTTTACTACACTTCATCAAGTTGAGTCACACCTGATGAACGGTTCTGATGAAAGATACACACCATGGTAGCACTACACTCAAACACTACCGTCGGCATCCCATCCCATTGTTCCCGAGAATATTGCTATTGTAGACCCCACCTTTTATTCAGCGTCTTTTACGAAGGATCCAAAACTTACCTTCCCAACTTAGAAGAGTTTGCTAGGGCCGGACGTAGTACGAATTACGACCGAAAATATTGGAATCATCCGGCGCCGCCTCTTGACGGCTCAAAGCAGACAGAAAAACTATGCCGACACGAGGCGGAGAGACTTGAAATTTGAAGCTGGGGACCACGTAATTCTCAATATCTCCCAAATGAAGGGTGTTTACGTTTCGGTAAGAAGGGAAAGCTCGCGCCACGGTTCATCGGGCCCTTCCAGATTTTGGACCGAGTTGGTGCGGTTGCCTATTGCTTGGCCCTACCCACGCCTCTCGCCGAAGTGCATAACGTCTTCCATGTATCCATATTGAAGAAGTATGTCCCCGATTCTTCGCATATCATTAAGTGAGAGCATGTGGAGCTTAAGGAAAATGCCACATATATTCTCCGACCCACTCGAATATTGGATAGGAAGGAGCAAGTCCTGCGCAACAAGGTCATCCCATTGGTCAAGGTACTATGGACCTATCACGATGAAGAAGAGGCCACTTGGAAGACGGAATCAGAAGTCCGCAAGCATTACCCCAGCCTTCTTTAGCAATACTAGTGGTGGGGTACCATCAATAATACATTGTGGCGTCCACGTAGGATTTGCCACAGGATTATTCGTTCAAAGTACTCATGGTGGGGTACCATGAGTTAATTAACTTAGATTTAGCTCATTAGAGTGGACCAGTCTAGTCATGATCGAACCAAGTGCGGGCCGCCAAGCCAAATGACCTATTTACACTTAACAACAGTCCGTGTGGGCCACCCAAAGACCGAGGAGGGTCAGAAAAATCTAAAAAATTAGGGAACTGAAGATCTCACTGGGCTTGTGGTCCATTGCGGACTACGAACCCAGTGGACACCTAGAATTAGAATCTGACACTTACCAAATGCACCTCACCAATGCTGGAATTAGAATATGACACTTGCAAATAAAACTGAGATACCATGCTTTCCAGCTGTCGAATTTCTTCCAAATTTATGGTGAAGGTTTAATGTATTTTTCTACACCCGTCCACGAAATCTAGGACCCAATCGTGAAACGGTGATCATTGATTGCAGATCAAACCCGTAGGACCAAACCCCATATCTGATCGTTTCCAAATTTTGCATAGCCCTTCATCGGACCATGGATCACCTATCCTGTACGTTTCATGGCCAGAGGGCCACCAGAACCGCTCCAATCACCGGAATGGACCCAACAGGGCCATTTAAAGATCGTAACCGTATGATTAAACCTCATAATCGTTTATCCGTTTGTTCCCAAACTTTGCATGACCCTTCATCGGGCCATGAGACAGCTACACACCGAATTTGGTGGTCGGAGAGGTGATAGGGCCGCCCCAACACCAATAGGGAGTCCTAGAGGGCTATTTTGAAAATTTGTGGAAATTAAGGCCAAAGGACCCAAGTCTAGGAAATAAACCCTAGCTCTCTCATAGCTCTCTTATTTACCATAACTACCAAGAGCAAAGGGGGGAGCAAGAGAGTAAAGGAGAAGAAAGAGAGAGAGAAGGAGAGCAAAAGTGGACCCTAAATCGAGGTGGGGCCCAAGGAAACCGATCTTGTATCTCCCTACCTCTTCTCTAAGAAGAAAACGCTCCACCATGATCGCCCATTCGTCCATTGACCGTCTAGGTAAGATCCATCACCCCTTTTTCTTAAAACCCTTGTGATGAGAAGGGATCTACATGGATCGCTAACATGCAAGTGATTGCTTTAGGGATTCCGGTCGATCGACTTTAAAGCCCTCATTCCTAGGTCGTTTTCCAAGCCTTCAACAATTCGAAGGTGCAGACTATTATCCTTAAGTGGCCTAGCACCAATTATAGTAGGAGTTTAATGATTTTGTTTGTTTGGGACGTTGTATTAAAGAATCTAGAGGAAACTTATGAATGGTATGGTTGTTGGAATTGTATGGATTGCATGCTTAGTTCTCATTTGATGTTAATCTTGCCTTTCACATGATTTAGTATATGGATGATTACATGCTCATGTTTGTTGATTTTTTCTCATATGTGTTGCTTCATGTTATGCATGATTCTTTACTCTTGTGTATTTGATTCCTTGAGGTGTAGGAAGTGCCTAACTTCCTCCCCAAATCTACACCACTCATATGCACCTTGTTCATGATGATGTAGCTTGCTTGTTAGGAGTAATTGAAATCGTATGTGGAGATGCTGTTAAGGGTCAAATATTGCATATCAGACCCCAGTTATTACCTGGATTTATGAGCATGACACTGTTTAATGGCCCGTTTAATCGTAATTGTGATGTAGGGTGTATTTACGAGCTTGGATGGAAATATGGTGTTAAAAGCGTGGATTTAAGGCTTGGGCATCACCAAGGCATTGGATGAGACTCCATGGGACCAAGATCAAGGATTTACATGCCGGAGATCAGAGAAATTCCAGCCACTCACGATGAAGAGGCCTGAAAGTTAGCCAGAATATGAGATTACAGAGTTCCCACCATCTGATTGGCTCAAAACTTTATACAGGGTCCGAGGACACTAAATTAACCTCACACGTCAAAATTCGCCCAGTGGATCCCTCTATAATTGGCCCAACAGACAGATAATCCCCCATCTCCTTGATTTGGGGCCCACCTGATGTTTGGATATGCTTCACTTTTGGACTCAACCTCTTAAATTAGATGGGAAGACGAATGGACGGCTGGATTCAGTTGAAGACATCTCTGTGGACCCCATTTGTGACGCCGGTGTACTAACTGCATATGTACTCGCAGTACACCGAGCAAAGCAAAGAGTCCAACTTGCGTTTGACCGCATGAATTCCGCCCGAATTCAAATAGTTGCGAAACAGGGACCTACGGTCGACTTCTGGTGGGCCACCATCATCAAACATGTTGATGATCCGTACCGTTCAGTGTAATCAGAAGGTCGAACCGACCGTATCTTGATCCGTTTTTTTCTTTTCACAGAAGCTGCATGAAGATGACGGTGTAGACGCAGGTTAGATGGTGCTAAGAAAAACGCCATGATTCTCGACGAAAGCTCACCCAAAACCGATCATGTCCAACCGGTTTTTATCCAGGAATGCAATGAACAGATTGGATTTCCAAAATTAGTGAGGGAATGGGCCCCACCAGCGTTACGGCGGAGGAGATTCGCGGTCCCTGTTTCTGCGTCCGATCGCTGCCCGGATTCTGCGGTCGTTGTACGATCACGATGATCATTGAAGGGACGATCTGGACCGTTCATCGTGTAGGCCAGCCAAAATCCTTGCAAGGGACGTTGATCTTTGGGAGAGAAAGCAAGGGAAGTGGTAGTGGGAACGCTGACATCACAGCTGCGTAAAAGCCTTTACAAGCAGTCTCCAAACAGGATTCCATCCACTGATCTCCACGGCCTTTTAGCAGCTATAAAAGGAACGAGAGAGAGAGGAAGAAAGGGGGGAGGCTAGAACGGCAACAAGGAATTTTCTTCTTTTTCTTCTTTCTTCTTTTTCTTTTCTTCTGTTGATGTTTTTTTTTCAGGAGAATTTAGTTGATCATGTTTATGGCTAGCTAATCCTCCTAGCTAGGGCTAGGAGGTGAAGCTTGTGGCGTTATGGGATGTTCTATGGTCTAGATTCATGTTTTTGAAGTTATTTTGATTTAGTTTTATTTTAAGGAATGTTTACAGTCTTTAATGGTTTATTGTGACTTACATTACAGTAGATCTGCGATGGCTTGAATGTTTTCTTTCCCTTTCTTGTGTTTATGACGTCAGGAAGCCCTATTGTTCACCATCGTCTCTTGGGCATGGTCGGATGACAGTACCCTTCCTAACCTTCATGCATTGTTGATTGGTTGGTAATTAGTTTAATTATGTTGTTTACTTTATCTCCTGGGCGTGGTTTGGTGATGGAATCCATTCTAATTCATATACCTTTCATCTCTTTAAAACTATATCAAAGTAAGTTTAGTTTGATTCCCATGGTTACATTCTTCAACTGGATGAAGAAGAGACTCTAAGTCCAGTTGATTTCTTGATGTAGACATAAGATCTCCCTGATCTCTACAAGTGGATCCTCTGAATCCCTAGTTTCCTTTCTTTGAATTCTTTAGATTTTAGATAATTATTTCATCATTATTCCTCAAATTATATTCGGTTTAGATTTCATCTTAGCCTAGTTCTACTTCCATTTAGTTTCAGATAGCGTACAGGTTTCAGTCCCTGTGAATTCGACCTCGGTCTTACCAAGAATATTACTGCATCACAACCCTATACTTGGGGAGTGAACAGATGCATGCAAATATGATATTGTTATGCTAGTTGATATCCTTGATGGTTGGCATGTTATGAATTGTCCATAAGCCCTTGGGGTTGGTCAGGAACATGAGGAGAGACGGTAGTCCCTTCGGTAAGACTATGTTAAGGCTAGACCCTTGGGTTTTTTTTTTTCGAAGGGGGGAAGGGGGTGAGTACGGGTGGCAGTAGTTTGACTCCATGGGTCCCTTGTACCCAATGTCGCTCGTTAATTGCTCGCCTGACTCATGCGGTCTAGCCTACTTACTGACCAACCTTGTTTGTTAACCCTGTTTGCTCACATATGTATGGAACCTGGAACACCCTACAACCATCGTAGCCCATCATTAGCCAGATTGAAATCGATTCACCGCCTCGTGAGCCAGGCATGGTGGAATGAGATATTGTGTCCGAGCTATCGGCCTATACTGGGGTGATGCGCCTCCCCGTAGTTACCGCGAGCGATCCCACATTTCAGCACTCCCCGTGTGCTTGAAGTGAGGGACGGGGAACCCGACGGGATCACGGATCATAGGGTCTTAGCCTCACACGTTGGGGGTCTTAACCTTGCAACTAGTTAATGGCATTAATACGTGGGGTGTATCAGATTCCCTAACCTGTTGTATGAATGAACTTAACTAAGAACTCGGCTAACGCGATCGCATTGCATCGCACTAATTAGGGTGGCTACTCGGCAATCGAGGTTGCTTTGATGGAGTGTTGACCATACGCGATCGTTAGATGGAGTTGCTTGAGGGAATGTTGTGGCGAGGGCATGCATCATATCATCCATCATGCACATGCATCAATAAGAATAGTTAGTTGTTTATGAATGAATATTTTTCATTAAATTCATATTATAACTGATGCTTGTTACAACTTAAGACTAATAACACCCACTGAGTTGATCACTCACTCCCACTCTGGGACGGTGTTCTAAAACACCAACCAGACTCTACTGTAGCTGCAGGTGACGAGGAGTACGAGGAGCCTGTCGATGCGAGCTTAGACGAGGAGGACGAGTTGTCCTACTTTCAATTGATGGGCGGCTCTCCATCGGCTTAACAGATGGCATTTGGATCGCTGAGTTATGGACTCAGCCTATTTTTGGGTCATAACATTCTTTTTTTGTGATTTTGTTGGGCGGCACCTTGTGCTCCCGTTTACATTCTTTTGGACCTGTATATATACGTCTCTTTCATTTCAGTAGACTAGTTGCGGTTGTGTTTCATGCTCCAAGTAATTCCAAGTTGCGTAATTAAACTTAATAATTCATAAAACCATAAAATTGATGATAAATGACACTCGGGCACGACCCCCGATTTTTAGGGCGTTACAAGATTGTATCCGATGTTTTATTTAAACCAGCATGATTTAAATGATTTTTAAACTCGCAAGTATACGAATCAGATGCAGATACGGTACGTATTACGAGATCGTTCCCACGATGACTGGTCGTCACAATTCAAATCTATAATTCTCCTTAACTAATCCAACAAATAATGGAATGAACTACTAAGCACAATTCTAGAAAAAAAACGATTAAGAACAGGGAAGAAAATTCAATCAGAGAGAGAGCACTAGGACTTTCGAATCCACCCCGAATTATCCTAACCCTTGTTTTGTCTGTTGATTCACCTTGATATAGATTGATACCACTTAGATAGAGAAAGCACAATCTGTGTCCTAAATCGGGCATACAGACTGTCTAATTCCTTTAAGCAATGCCATGAACAACATATTCCATGTCCTTGGTCGGGCACATGGAATGTACATTCATTAAAGCATCCTGTTTCTTCCTCTATAGGAAACCTGTTCTTGATCAGACACAAGCACCTGTAATAAGCATCCAAACAACCTCCATATATATACTTTGGTCAAGTTCATAGATGGAGAAGTATGGAATTTAAACCTGTCAAGCCCACTTAGAGGAAAAAAAATAAATTAATTAAAATTCAAAGTAAATCAACCAATACAAGAGCTGATCAAATTAGGGGCTTCATCTCAGCCCTAGCTGAGAGATTAGTGACCCATAAAATCCATAAAAAATATTAAATAAAATTCATAAAATCAAAACACCAAACCAATCAATCTCTCTCTCTTCTTCCTTCTCTTTCTTCTCTTTCTCCTCTCCCTGGCTCTGGATCTCAAATTCCCTGGATCTCAATGCCTTCCCCACGTCCAAAACTTCCCTTTTATAGCTGCTGGATGGCTGGAATCGGTGGCAGAGTCGTAGACGGACTCGAAGTGCAATTTTTCGCAGCCGTGATCGGTGGGCCCCACAGAGGTATTTTCTGGAAAATCTACCCCGTCCATTGGATTCAAGACGAATTTTCAGTCAAGAATGAGTAGTTTTGAACATCTATTGGCGCGGCCCACAGAAGAAATCTCGAAAAGATCAGATTTGAACGTCGCCGGGTAGCCCTTTTGTGGCCTCTGTATCACGCACGTGTGTACGCATGGGAGTGAACTATCAGCATGGTTTTATAGTATTCATGGCCCTCTACACGATGAACGGATCAGATCTTCCGGAAGGTTGACGAGTGGGGCCCACAAACAGTCACAAAAATCGGCAGCGAATCACGTTACACGGACCCGAATCCATCCTCCGTGGCAATGGTGGGGCCTATTCCTCCGAGTAAATGGAAAATCTGAAACGTACATTAGATTCCTCTCGGAAAACCGTTCGGGAAGGGACAGTTTTGAGTGAAATCAATGCGGCCCATTTGATCTGCTATTCCACCGTCCATCCTGCGATTTTCATCAATCAACGTCCGTACACGTGCATGGGACAAAACGGAAATCTAGGCGAGGGTAACACCCACCCTAGCGATGCAATGAACGGTTCAGATCATCTGAATCGATGACGAGTGGGACCCACAGCACCGACCGACGATCGGCAGGGGAAGACGCTGCCGCTTTCGACGAAGAAGCACAGGTCAGCGGTTCGCTGACCCGTCTGGCGGTGCGGTGCACAGCCAGTGCACGGTGTACTCGGTGTACACTCCCCATACACAGCGCCCACCGAGATGTTTACGAAAGATCTGCTCCGTCCATCCTCTTTCTCATATTATTTCCACCGTCAGGACCAAATTTGAGGCAGTTCCAAATATCAGGCGGGTCCCAAATTGTAGATTAACAGGATGATCTGTCCGTTAGAGCACTTTCCGAGATCAACAATGGCTAAAATTTAATCTGTACGGTTAATTTATGGCCCCCATCATATGTATGAAGTTTCGAGTTGATCGGATGGCGGAAAATACGTGATCTTGCATTCTGGGCCCTTTTCGGGTCCCTTTGGCTTGCTTTCCTCAAATCCCAGGTGTGTACATTCTTCACCATTGGTTCTCTGGAGTCCATCCCGTGTCTGGTAATTTTGGAGCGTCAAATTCATGTTTTTAACATCATCTTTCAATACACACTCCTAATTTCCTGCTGTAATAAAAACACGATTAAAATTTGATGTTAGGCTTTATCATGTGTGTAAAATCAGGTAATTACTGGGTCTGATATGCAATATTCGACCCTGATCAGTATCAGAGCAATAGTTTGGAATCCATTAGGCCATGGATCATGAACTCACCAACGCGTCCGCTGACTTGAGAGGATACGTATTAGAAAATGTAACAGGAACTTAAAACGTTATGAACCATCCCAGACCCTGAACCAATAATTTTAGACAAAAGGTAGGACTTGCAAGGAGTTAGGGATGGGTAGCGAGAGAGGGGGATCTGAGGGCCTTAACTTGACGGCGAGACTCGATTCGATTGACTAGGAGATTTAGCTAGTTTAGTCCACCAAATTCTTATGGCCCGTGGGGCCAACTGAAATAGGTGGGATTAGGGTGAAATAAATTTTAGAGTAGTGATAAATGTAGGTAAGGTATTGTCCCTGGGATGGGAACATCGCATGTTCCATGATGCTCTTTTGAAATGTATTTAATTAAAGGTAAATCCCAGGTTTCCTTCCAAATTATACTTGGGAATTATTCGTCAAGGGATTTGGAAACGCCGCATTACAGCTCCCAACACAAGACTCCTCTAACAAGCCTAGGAAATTAATTTTGAACCCCATCCCCCACTCGTTCCAGACATGCCATTTTCAATTTTGAGTTGAGATTAGTATTGAAATCCCATTTGGTACAACTTAATGCCACGAGCCAAGCAGGCCTAAATCTTCATCTCTCTTTCCAACCTATCCCCTTAGAATCATCACCTACCTTCATTCGGTCCCCTACTTTTTCTGGGACATTGACAGGAGCGAGCCAGGAATCGAATGATTGGACGATCGAAGCCATTGTCCAAGTCTAAGTGAACTAATATCAGGCCGAATGTGATAGTTCTGACCGTTCAGGGATAATTAGGTAAGGGTAAATGAAATTTTGTGGGAAATAGAGAGAATGTAGAAAAATCGGATTTTGAATGTAGAAAAATCAGATTTTGAGCCCTAACTGAGGAGAATTTCACGAAACGGATAGGCCCACTGCGTAGATCAGCTCCTTCTACCCAAATCCATATATAGAACTTCCTTGGGGGCCTTACCGGTGCCCAGGAAATGGCGGCACAAGTAGACTCTGCCGAATACAAAGGGGCGGCGTGACCCGGCCTGCTGACCCCCTCGACCCTGCCTGTTCGCCCGCGCGTCCCGCTCGACCTACTCGACCCTGCCCGACCTCCAGGCCACCTGCGGGACCCCGCCTGCTCGGTGTGGACCCCGCCCACCACACGTGGCCCCCCCCAGGAGTCCAGCAGCTTCGCGGGACCCCGCCCGACCGGCGTAGGCCCCGCCCAAACCCCAAAAACATGATTCCTCCCCTTTGACATAAAAAATCCAAGTGGGGCCCACTTTCTTGTTAACTTAAGGGTGTTTAGAACCCTTTCCCCTCCACTCTCACTCCTCCTCTTTCACTCTCCTATCCTCAAGCCCATTTCTTCGAGCCTACCCTCTTCTCCTTCATAAACCCAACTCCAAAACCCACCTTCACTCCTTCATATTTTCCATTTCCTCTTCCTCATTTCCCAACCGTCTTCCACTCCATCACTTTCAAAACTCAATCACATCTTCCATTTCCAAATTCCTTCTACTTCCCATTCCAACAAACCCATCTCAAATCCCAATCTCTACTCAAACCCCATATCCTCAACTCACCTTCTATTTTATCTTACACAACCTCATCTCAAACCCATTCCCAATTCCATATTTCAAACCCATTCTCAAGTTCATCCACATAACCCCTTTCCCAAACCCAACATCAAAACTACCCTCCCAACTAACTCCCATTTTTCTCATATCTAACTCAAACTCACTTTTAAACCCATCTCCAAATCCCTTCCCACTACCCATTTTAACAAGTCCATCTCGAACCTACTCTCACATTTCATTTTTCAACCCATCATTTCCAAAATCCACTCCTATACCCATTCCATTCACAAAACCTACCTCCTTTTACTTCACCAAATCCCATTCCAATCCCTCCTTCACCCCAAAATCTATCCTAGCCAAGGGAAATGTTCTTCCTAACAACCGTCATCTCTCTCTTCTCCATTACGGCGATTCTTTCCCTCATGGGGAAGAAGAGACCGACTCCCGCCAAGCCGAGACCGAGCCAAGAAAGGCGCAGTAAGGAGAAGGCCGATCCGATGGAGAAGTCGAGCTCGGAGGTTCGATCCAAGCGAAGAAACGACTCTCAACGGGCTCTCGCGATTCAAGTGTCCCAACCACCTGTCGAAGACGTGGGGAATTTTTGCGTACGTAACGTCGCCTTCGAAGCCTCCGTAGAGGAGCATTTGTTCGATGATATCGCCCTACTCGGTCAGTTTATGAAAAAGGGATGGGGTCAAATATTCTATGGAGATTTTCAGGTAGATGAAGGACAAGCTAGGGCCTTCTACGTGCAGATCAGAAACCCTCAATTCAAGACCTTAGGTTTTGATCTTGTGGTGGGAAGCAAGAGGTTCCCATTCGGGGTAGCGGACATTTCAGGCGTACTCGAGGTGCCGCTAGGGGAGGTGCAGATTGAGGAAGAAAATTTGGATACGAGTCAAGCCCGCAACGACCGAACTCGCTTTTTGTGTGGACAAGTTGCCCAATGTAGGCATGAGGTCGGCCTGAACTTGTCCAACTTGACCTCAGAGTACCGTGCGCTTCACCGCATCTGCACTCACAATGTCTATCCAAGGCTGAAAAATCGTACCGAGTGCTCTCGCTATATGGTAGAGTTCTTATATCAGATAGGCCAGAGAGCAGATATATATCTCCCCAGCATAGTACTCCACCAGATGTGAGGGCTGCAAGGGCGACTCAGAATGATGTATGCCTCCCATTTAGTCGTCTAGTCTGTCGGTTGGCTCAGCAATACGGTGTGGGTGAATCAGATGGAAATTTCATACCAACCCAGATATTTGGCGATGATATGTTGAACAATATGGGAATAGGCCCCAAGCAGCGACAGGCCCACATCGATCAATACAGAGAACCTGTCGAAGCAGAAGAGGAGAGCGATGAGAGCGACGAGGACAAGAATGAGGATGAAGATGTGGGTGGAGCTGAGGGGGCCGAACCAGCTAAGGAGATTAAAGAAGTTGGCAGAGAGTCCCTTACCATCCGAGGTATACGCAAGCACTTGGATGCGCTCCAGGCCGAGGTAGCGGAGATTAAGGAGAACCAAGCAAGAATCGTGGAGAACCAGGCGAAACAGGACAAGTGTAACAAGAAGATATACCGGACCATAAAGGCCCTGATCTGCTGCAGCAAGGGGGAAGAAGTGCCCCCACTTTCGCTCGACTCAGACGAGTAGTCCCACAACCTTACTGACGACTAGTAGTTTGCTTTAATGAGGATAGGCCTAACTGCATGTACTGAAGAATGATTAGAACTTTTGCTTAGTTAGGTTGTATTTCCTTTACGTTTAACATGTTTAGTAAGACTTGTAATCCATGCTGTAACATGTAACCGACCATGTTAATGGCATTTTGAAATCAATGTGAATGTATGAGTCACCTTGAATTTATCTTGTCACCATGTGAATGCTTGTGTGTATGGTTGCCTATGTGCATGAATGGAATATTTAGGTTCTTGTGCATTTACGCATGGCCTTGGTATGAGTAATGTTCTAGTACCTAACATATTTAAGGACGTTCTTCCAGGAAATGCCACTGCGAGTGGAGGGTCGATACGTCCGCCTCCCTCATGTCGGCCTGGTCGATAGGGACTAGATCCCCGATGAACAACAAGGCCCCCAAGGGGCGAGCGGTTCCCAAAATACGGGTAGTACAACCCAGGAGGTGGCCCCAAATGCACCGCCACTGCAAGTCGCGGCGCCCGCACCTCCCTCGCCACAGGCCATGAATCGAATGGACTAGTTGTTGCTTCTCATGCAACAACAACAATAAATGATGGCCACAAATATGTAACAACAACAATAAATGATGGCCACTATGATGGAAACCTTGGCCCAAAATTTGGGCATGCAACAACCAGAAGCACCTGGCTTAGCCGCGCCTGCGACTAACATAAGCACCCTGTTTGAGCGGTTCCAACGGTATAGGCTGCCTACGTTTGCCGGTACCCACTGCCCAGAAGAAGCGGAGTATTGGATCAACCGGGTCACCAAATTATTACGGCCTCTCCAGTGCTCTGAAGCGGAGAACATTGAGCTCCTCTCTGACCTCTTTGAGAAAGAGGCAGATTTATGGTGGGAGAGTGTTCTCTGGTCTATTCCAGAGGACCACGTATGGACGGGGGAGGCGTTTAAAAGCCGCTTCAACGAGAAGTACCTCCCTCAGACGTACCAACATGAGAGAGAAAACGAATTCCTTCGCCTTCAGCACGGGGGAATGACCGTAGCGCAATATGAAAATTGATTTACAGAATTGTCGCGCTAAGCTTTCGAGATGATCGCCAACGAGGCGATTAAGATGAAGCGGTTCACTGCGGGGCTGAGGAGCAGCATTGCTCCAAGATGTGTTGTGCGAAACTCAGGACCTATGCTAAGCTTGTTGAGATGTCTATACATTCGGAACAGGATGAAGAGCGAGTCGCATGGACCTTCACCCTTGGGGCCACGAAATAGGATGGAGGGACCGTCCTCTTCTTTTGCAGGAAAAAGGCCGCGCCCTAACTCTTCGCCCTGACTAGCCGCCACACTGGCCCCTTCCACACAACCTGCCCAGATATGTAATTACTGCAAGAGGGCGGGTCACTCTGAGCCTTATTGTTTTACAAGAATGAGGAACCTCGGCTTCACGCCACCTCAACGCAACAACAGACCCCACAACAGGCTTTGCAGATTCCGCCCCTACGGATGATGGGGCCTAGCCAGTAGTTCCGTCGACCTCTTATACCTCAAGTTAGGCCACCACAACGGCCTATGCAGCGGCCGAACCTTCCTCAGTAGGCACGAGTTCATGAGCTAACAGTCGAGGATCAGGATGCAGTCATCCTCACTCCTACGGCCTTCGAGGTGATGACCCACATTCAAGGTACTCCCATATTTCTGTTAGTGGACATTGGATCTACTGCTTCTCTCATATCGCATGCAACTATCAAGTGCCTAAGGCTACGCCTCACTCCTATCATAGGAGTGAAGATCATTGTTGCCGCCGGAACTTTTTCTGAAGCGACGAGGATGTGTTGTGACTACCCCATTGACTTGGGATGCAAGGTGACACTTGTGGATTTAATAGCGACCAAGATCTTTCATTATGATGTCATCCTGGGCATGGATTGGTTGACAGTGATGAGGGCAGAAATCGATTGTGAAATAATGACCGTGAAGATATTCGAGGGCGACGGCACTTCCCTCACATTCCCGGTACAGGTTAGCCACGAACGTAGGATTTTGTGTTATGTTTAATTGGAGGAGGGTTATGATGGACCCTCACTAACATGCACTCCCATGGTCCAAGATTTTGTCGATGTATTCAAGGCCATTTTAGGACTTCCTCCTCGATGTGAGATAGACTTCACGATCGATCTGACTCCCGGTGCCAGGCTCATCTCCTTTCCCACTTACCGCATGCCCCCATGTGAGAAGAAGAACTAAGGTCCCAAATTGACGAATTGCTAAAGTCAGGCTTTATTCGACCTAGTGTATCGCCATGGGGAGCCTCGGTCTTATTTGTGAAGAAGAAGAACGGCTCATTGCGTTTATGTGTAGATTACGGGAGATTGAACCAAGTGACAATTCAAAACAAATACCTTTTGCCCAGAATTGACGACTTGTTCGACCAGCCGAAGGGTACCCAATACTTCTCCAAGATCGATCTACAATCAGAGTACCATCAGTTGCGAGTCAGGGATGAGGATATACAGAAAACGGCATTCAGAACCTGCTTTGACCACTATGAGTTCCTAGTTATGTCGTTCGGGTTCACCAATGCCCTAACAGTATTCATGGATCTCATGAACAAAGTCTTTAGGCCGTTCATATACAGATTTGTCATTGTATTCATCGACGACATATTGATTTATTCGAAAAGTCATGAGGAGCATGAAGAACATCTAAGGGCAGTCCTGGAAATACTTAAGAAAAATCAATTGTTTGCGCAATTCAGGAAGTGCAACTTTTGGAAGAATGAGGTCAAATTCCTGGGACATGTAATGTCCAAGGAATGAATATCTGTGGATTTCGCCAAGGTGGCAGCCATGTAAGATTGGAAGCAACCGAAGTCGATTACGGAAGTGAGAAACTTTTTTGGTCTCGCGGGCTATTATTGAAGATTCGTTAGAGACTTTTCAAAAATAGCCCGGCCACTATCTCAGCTGACACGGAAGGACCTCGAATTTGCATGGAATGAGAAGGCGGAGATGGCCTTCTAAGAGTTGAAAGACAAACTGACGTCGGCACCTGTGCTTGTCCTACCTGAGCAAGGGGTCAAGTATACTGTCTATACGGACGTCTCTCGAGTGGGCTTGGGTTGCATGCTCATGCAAAAGGACAGGGCAATCGCTTATGCGTTTCACCAATTAAGGAAACATGAGGAGAACTACCCTGCTCATGACCTCGAGCTTGCGGCGGTAGTTTTTGCATTAAAGATATGGAGACACTACCTCTATTATGAAGAGTTTGAGCTCTTTTCTGATCATAAAAGCCTCAAATATATCTTCACTCAAAAGGATCTGAACATGAGACAGCGCCGCCGGATGGAAACGTTGAAAGACTTCAAGTTCGATGTCTCATACTACTCTGGCAAGGCCAATTTGGTGGCGGATGCCTTGAGTCGCAAAAAGATAATCGAATTTGCAGCCCTACTAATGGTGAGAGAGTGGGACATGATGGAATTTGTTTGAGACTTCGACATGAAGCTAACCGTGGAGGAGCCGTACGAGGTCGTAGCCTATATTCAAGCCCAACCAATGATTGACAACAAAATCATTGAAGCCTAGGAGGGCGATGAGTTGTTGAAGAAGATAAGAGAGAAAGCAAAGAATGATGTGGGGTCTGAGTGGAGGATCAGTACCGATGGGGGATTACGGTACCGATGTCGCCTTTATGTTCCAAATCTCAGGAATACGAGAAGAGGTTCTAAATGCCACTCACAACTCCAAGTTGGCGATGCATCCTGGTAGTACAAAAATGTACCGGGATCTGAAGCGAATCTATTGGTGAGACAACATAAAGAAGAAAATAGTGGAGTATGTGTCCTGATGCCTCACATGTCAACAAGTCAAGGCTGAACACTACCGACCACCAGGCCTTTTACAACCTATGCCCATAGTAGAATGGAAATGGGACTTCATATCCATGGATTTTATTTCCGAGTTACCCAAGATTAGGAAGGGGCATGACTCAATATGGGTGATTGTAGACCGGTTAACCAAACCAGCCCATTTTCTGCCGATAAAGATTTCTAAGTTCGCTGATGATTTGACCAAGTTGTATATCAAGGAGATAGTGCGACTCCATGGTGTCCCATTGGAAATTATGTCGGATCGGGACACGCGATTCACGTCGATCTTCTGGACTCGTATCCAAGAAGTCATGGAAGTGAAGTTGAAGTTTAACACCGCCTTCCACCCACAGATAGATGGGCAAACTGAGCGGGTGAACCAGATATTGAAGGACTTGTTGGCTTATGTACTGGATTTTCAGAAGAGTTGGGACGATTGTCTGCCGTATGCCGAGTTCGCCTATAATAATAGCTTCCAAGCTAGCATCGGCATGACACCTTACGAGGCTTTGTATGGGCGACCTTGCCGAGCGCCGCATTGTTGGGAAGAAATTGGCGAGAAGAGTTTGCTAGGGCCGGACTTAGTACGAATTACGACAAAAAAAAATTAGAATCATCCGACGCCGCCTCTTGATGGCTTAAAGCAGGCAGAAAAGCTATGCCGACATGAGGCGGAGGGACTTAAAATTTGAAGCTGGGGACCACGTATTTCTCAAAATCTTTCCAATGAAGGGTGTTTTACATTTCGACAAGAAGGGAAAGCTCGCACCACGGTTCATCGGGCCCTTTCAGATTTTGGACCATGTTGGTGCAGTTGCCTATCGCTTAGCTCTACTCATGCCTCTCGCCGGAGTGCATAACGTCTTCCATGTATCCATGTTGAATAAGTACGTCCCCGATCCTTCACATATCAACAAGTGGAAGCATGTGGAGCTTAAGGAAAATGTCACGTATATTCTCTGACCCACTCGAATATTGGATAGGAAAGAGCAAGTCCTGCGCAACAAGGTCATCTTATTGGTCAAGGTACTATGGACCCATCACGATGAAGAAGAGGCCACTTGGGAGACAGAAGTAGAAGTCCGCAAGCATTACTCCTGCCTTCTTCAGTAATATGAACAGGTACAAATTTCGAGGATGAAATTTATTTATAAGGGGGGTAAATTGTAACGTCATATCCAACCAGAACAGTGTCCTGATGCGTCCACGTAGGATTTGCCGCAAGATCGTTTGTTCGAAGTACTCATGATGGGGCACCACGAGTTAATTAACTTAGATTTAACCCATTAGAGTAGACTAGTCTGGTCATGATCGGACCAAGCGCGGGGCCGTCAAGCCAGATGACCTGTTTACACTTAACAATAACCCGTGAGGGCCACCTAGCGACCGATAAGGGTCAGAAAATTTTAAAAATTTAGGAAACTGAAGATCTCATTGGGCTTGTGGTCCATCGCGGACCACAGACCCAGTGGACACCCAGAATTGGAATCTGACACTTACCAAATGCACCCCACCAGTGCTAGAATTGAAATTTGGCACTTGCAAATAAAACCGAGATACCAGACTTTCCAGCCGTCGGATTTCTTCCAAATTTATGGTGAAGGTTTAATGTATTTTTCTACACCCGTCCACGAAATCTGGGACCCGATCGTGAAACGGTGATCGTTGATCACAGATCACACCCGTACGATCAAACCCCATATCCGTTTGTTCCCAAATTTTGCATGGCCCTTCATTGGGCCATGGATCACGTATGCTTTAAGTTTCATGGTTAGAGGGCCACCAGAACCGCTCCAATCACCAAAATGGCCCCCATAGGGCCATTTAAAGATCAGAACCGTATGATCAAACCCCATACTCGTTTATCCATTTGTTCCCAAACTTTGCATGACCCCTCATCGGGCCATGAGACACCTACACACCGAATTTGATGGCCGGAGGGGTGGTAGGGCTGCCCCAACACCAATAGGGAGTCCTAAAGGGTTATTTTGGGAATTTGTGGAAACTCAAGGCCAAAAGACCCAAGTCTAGGAAATAAACCCTAGCTCTCTATAGCTCTCTTATTTACCATAACTACCAAGAGCAAAGGGGGGAGCAAGAGAGTAAAGGAGAAGAAAGAGAGAGAGAAGGAGAGCAAACGTGGACCCTAAATTGAGGTGGGGCCCAAGGAAACCGATCTTGTATCTCCCTACCTCTTCTCTAAGAAGAAAACGCTCCACCATGATCGCCCATTCGTCCATTGATCGTCTAGGTAAGATCCATCACCCCTTTTTCTTAAAACCCTTGTGATGAGAAGGGATCTACATGGATCGCTAACATGCAAGTGCTTGCTTTAGGGATTCCGGTCGATCGACCTTAAAGCCCTCATTCCTAGGTCGTTTTCCAAGCCTTCAACAATTCGAAGGTGCAGACTATTATCCTTAGGTGGCCTAGCATCAATTATAGTAGGAGTTTAATGATTTTGTTTGTTTGGGACGTTGTATTGAAGAATCTAGAGGAAACCTATGAATGGTATGGTTGTTGGAATTGTATGGATTGCATGCTTAGTTCTCATTTGATGTTGATCTTGCTTTTCACATGATTTAGTATATGGATGATTACATGCTCATGTTTGTTGATTTTTTCTCATATGTGTTGCTTCATGTTGTGCATGATTCTTTATTCTTGTGTATTTGATTCCTTGAGGTGTAGGAAGTGCCTAACTTCCTCCCCAAATCTACACCACTCATATGCACCTTGTTCATGATGATGTAGCTTGCTTGTTAGGAGTATTTGAAATCGTATGTGGAGATGCATGCAAATATGATACTGTTATGCTAGTTAATATCCTTGAAGGTTGGCATGTTATGAATCGTCCACAAGCCATTGGGGTTGGTCAGGAACATGAGGAGAGACCGTAGTCCCATCGGTAGGACTACGTTAGGGCTAGACCCGTGGGTTTGGGTGGGTGAGTACGGGTGGCAGTAGTTCGACTACATGGGTCCCTTGTACCCAATGTCGCTCATCACGTGCTCACATGACTCCTGCGGTCTAGCCTACTTACTGACTAACCTTGTTCGTTAACCCTGTTTGCTCACATATGTATGGAACCTGGAACACCCTACAACGATCGTAGCCTATCATTAGCCAGATTGAAATCGATCCACCGCCTCGTGAGCCAGGCACGGTGGAATGAGACACCGTGTCCGAGCTGTCGGCCTACCCTGAGGTGACGCGCCTCCCCGTAGTTACCCCGAGCAATCCCACATTTCAGCACTCCCCGTGTGCTTGAAGTCAGGGACGGGGAACCCGATGGGATCATGGATCACGGGGTCTTGGCTTCACACGTTTGGGGGTCTTGGCCTCGCAACCAGTTAAGGGCATTGATACGTGGGGTGTATTAGATTCCTTAACCTGCTGTATGAATGAACTTAACTAAGAACTCGGCTAACACGATCGCATTGCATCGCACTAGTTATGGTGGCGACTCGGTAGTCGAGGTCGCTCTGAGGGAGTGTTGACCATACGCGATCGTTAGATGGAGTCGCTCGAGGGAGTGTTATGGCGAGGGCATGCATCATATCATCCATCATGCACATGCATTAATAAGATTAGTTAGTTGTTTATGAATGAATGCTTTTCATTAAATTCATATTATAACTGACGCTTGTTACAACTTAAGACTAATAGCACCCACTGAGTTGATCACTCACTCCCACTCTAGGACGGTGTTCTAAAATACCACCCCAGACTCTACTGTAGCTGCAGGTGACGAGGAGTACGGGGAGCCTGTCGATGCGAGCTTAGACGAGGAGGACGAGCTGTCCTACTTTCAGTTGATGGGGGGCTCTCCATCGGCTTGAGGGATGGCATTTGGATCGCTGAGTTGTGGACTCAGTCTTATTTTTGGGTCATAACATTCTTTTTTTGTAATTTTGTTGGGCGGTACCTTGTGCGACCGTTTATATTCTTTTGGACCTGTATATATACATCTCTTTCATTTCAGTAGACTAATTGTGGTTGTGTTTCATGCTCTAAGTAATTTCAAGTTGCGCAATTAAACTTGATAATTCATAAAACCATAAAATTAATGATAAGTGACACTCGAGAACTCGGGAGTCGAGCGTATGCACGACCCCCGATTTCCAGGGCGTTACAACCTGATAAGTGATACATGTTCAGTTATCGAACACGTGCGCCACGTTCACTTTCACCTCTCTCATCTCCCGCGAATCGCTATTGCACTTGTTGTTTGGGAAGCAGATTGGCTGCTATACATCACACCAGATATACAGCTGCTGTAGGCAATGACGCGCCTCGAGCTCCGAGTTCTACGAACAGTTCAAAGGAGATCAAAGTTACATGGCCTTACACTGATGTATTTATTATATCTATATTGTTGATATGTTCTTAGGGCTTGTTTGATTTCCAGGACATTGGTAAATACCTTGCAAAAGGGAGTAATAATTATTTTCCAGCGCATTTACAACATTTCACCATACTTGATTTGACTACCTACTTTTTTAACACGAAAATCGAGAATATAACAAAATATTTGTGGGTCCTACTGTGATGCATTTCGCTTATCCACACCGTTCGTCCATTATGGGAGCTGAATTTATGGCATGAGCAAAAAAATGAGGCATATCCAAAGCTCTAGTGGACCACGCCACAGAAAAAAGTAAATCAGACACCTACCGTTAAAAACTTCTAAGGGCTATTGTTTCTTTTGGTGTGGGCTACTTGAGTATTGGATTTATGTGATTTTTTTACTCATATCTCAAAGTGTTGTGGTAAAATGGATGGACGAAACGGATATGTCACATACATTACCGTGGGCCACTCGAGTATTGGATTTATGTGATTTTTTGACTCATATCTCAAAATGTTGTGTTAAAACAGATGGACGGAACAAATATGTCACATACATTACCGTGAGGTTTAAAAATTTTAAGTAACACTTTTGAACCAATTTTCAAGACAAAAATTCCCAAAAATTTTCAAAAATGTGAAACTATTATAATTAGTCATTTACTAGATATTTGCACTTGCACTGAAAAATCAAACAAGCCCTTTGAGATCATTTTAAAGTATTATCCAAAAACTGAATTATATCCAAAGATCATTTGGACACACTAAGAATAGAAGTGGAGATTATAATCTTCACCATTAAAATATTCGTAAGGCCCACCATAACATTAATTTTCCATCTAATCTATTTATAAGGCCATAAAGACTTGAATAAATAAGAAAAACAAATTTCATATTGATCCAAAACTTCTATGACCCTAAAAATAAATTCCAACGGTAGATGTTCAATCTCCCATTGCTTTTCATAGTGTGGTTCACTTGATAGTTATATCTGTCTTATTTTTCGTCTCGAGAATTAAGACTAGCTCATCAAATGGATGGACGGTTTAGATATTACACATACCTACCTGGTGATTAGACCCAGCTGACGTCAATACAGCAGCTATATAGCTGATGTGAGGTACACCAGCCAATCCGCTTCCTGTCATTAGGGCTTCTTCCCCCTTCTCGAAAATTCAAGCTTTCTCCTTCTGTCTTCTTCTTTCCCCAAAACCTCTCCCTCTCTCACCAAAACCCTAACCCACATTTCTCCGGCGCACGTTACCATCCGCCATGGCAGCCCCGGCCGTCTCCCAGTCCCGGCCGTTCAAGACGGAGAGCTACACCGACAACAAGCGCAAGGACGACGTTCGCTCGGCGAACATTTCTGCTGCCCGGTCTGTAGCCGATGCTGTCCGTACGTCGCTGGGTCCCAAGGGCATGGACAAGATGATCTCGACCGGGAATGGCGACGTGATCATCACCAACGACGGGGCCACCATCCTCAACACGATGCAGGTCCTCCAGCCCGCCGCTAAGATGCTCGTTGAACTCTCCAAGTCCCAGGACTCGGCTGCCGGCGACGGCACTACCACCGTCGTCGTCGTTGCCGGTGCCCTCCTCAAGCACGCCCTCTCCCTCCTTTCCAATGGCATCCATCCCACAGTTATCTCTGATTCACTCCACAAGCTCTCCATCAAGGCCGTCGATGTCCTGACGGCGATGGCCGTCCCCGTCGAGCTCTCCGACCGCGATGCTCTCGTGAAATCTGCCGCCACCTCCCTCAACAGCAAGGTCGTCAGCCAGTACTCCACGCTTCTCGCCCCACTCGCTGTCGATGCCGTCCTCTCCATTGTCGACCCCTCCTGCCCGGGCCTTGTTGACCTCCGCGATGTCAAGATCGTCAAGAAGCTTGGCGGGACAGTTGACGACACTGAGCTTGTTAAAGGCCTCGTATTTGATAAGAAGGTCAGCCACTCCGCCGGTGGGCCCACCCGCGTCGAGAATGCCAAGATCGCTGTCATCCAGTTCCAGATATCCCCGCCGAAGACTGATATTGAGCAGAGTATTGTTGTTTCAGATTACACACAGATGGATCGGATCTTGAAGGAGGAGCGAAATTACATTCTTGGTATGATTAAGAAGATCAGGGCAACTGGATGCAATGTGCTGTTGATCCAGAAGAGTATTCTGCGGGATGCAGTGACTGATCTGTCGCTGCATTATCTCGCCAAGGCGAAGATTCTCGTTGTCAAGGATGTCGAGCGTGATGAGATCGAGTTCATCACCAAGACATTGAACTGCCTGCCGATTGCTAACATAGAGCATTTCCGTGAGGAGAAGCTTGGGTTTGCGGACTGCGTCGAGGAGGTGTCACTTGGCGATGGGAAGATTGTGAAGATCACGGGGATCAAGGATATGGGCCGTACCACGACTGTGCTGGTCCGGGGATCGAACCACCTGGTGCTTGATGAGGCTGAGCGGAGCTTGCACGATGCGCTGTGTGTCATCAGGTGCTTGGTGAACAAGCGGTTCCTGATCGCGGGTGGAGGAGCCCCTGAGATTGAGCTGTCAAGGCAGCTCGGAGCGTGGGCCAAGGTGCTGCAGGGCATGGAGAGCTACTGCGTGCGGGAGTTTGCAGAGGCGCTTGAGGTCATTCCGTACACACTGGCAGAGAATGCAGGGCTGAATCCGATTGCGATTGTTACAGAGCTCCGGAACCGGCATGCTCAGGGGGAGATCAATGCG
Organism: Magnolia changhungtana; assembly: GCA_030180095.1. Classification (NCBI taxonomy): domain Eukaryota; kingdom Viridiplantae; phylum Streptophyta; class Magnoliopsida; order Magnoliales; family Magnoliaceae; genus Magnolia; species Magnolia changhungtana. The sequence goes on from JASAUF010000662.1 coordinate 12,621,796, forward strand.
GGGATCAACGTCCGCAAGGGGCAGATCACGAACATCCTCGAGGAGAATGTGGTGCAGCCACTGCTAGTGAGCACGAGCGCAATAACGCTGGCAACGGAGTGCGTGAGGATGATTTTGAAGATTGATGATATAATTACGGTGAGGTAGGTAGCCTTTAATTAAAACGTGAACGTGAGTTTTATATTTTTTATGTCTAAGCTCCATGGCTTGTTTGTGTAATGGTTGGTGGTCTTCTGTCCCTGGTTTTGTTTGGAATGACGGTGGTAAAATGGTTGCATTTGTAGTGGATTTGCTCGCAGGCATTTATTTCTAACGTGGGTTGAAGTAGTTTTTGGTTACAGTGTTAAATGTAAGTTTGTTTTGGTATTTTCCTCTGTTTGATTTTGTTGTATTATCATTGCAGTTATGTGAATTCTGATAGGAGTGGTTTTGATTGATTGCCGACCCCAATTAATTGGGAGTAGGCTAAGATGACGGTGGGTGGTTAACGGTTGATAAGAAGGTGTTAACCATTTATCACCTACTCAGTTTGGGCATGATGATTACTAAGGTTTGCATAGTGGCTTAAGAATGCAGGGTCTGTGGACGACTCTTCTATTGATTGCGGATATGTGACCGGAATCTAGTTGTTTCTTTTGTCAATGTTTGGAACGTGGTGGTACATGCTGAATTCTCTCGAGGCCCTCGTGCAAGAGTGGAATTGGGGAGTCCAGGGCTTAGTTAGCATGATCCTTCTAACCGGGTGCCACTGCTGCTTCGAACCACAGTTCAGGCTCCTGCTTCCTACCTATTTACACCGGACACATCTTGAAATAGATGCTTTCCCTCTCATCCTAATCGTCATTTAAGCCTTATCCCAACTACCTGGGGTCAGCAGATGCTTACATGCTCATCCTAGCCATCATCTAAGCCTTATCCCAACTGCTTGAGGTCGGCAGATGCTTCCCTGCTCCCACACCTGAATTTGTTGCTGTTGTGTTTCAAGCTTCATGCAATGATGGATGAAGGTAAAGAAAGAGACAGTTGCAGCATCTGCCCTTGCTTGATGTCATTTTCTCTGTGTCGAAGTAACATAGCAACAAGATGTTCAACAATAGATTCAATAATGTGGCTTTAATTATTCACTTGGTGAAAGATTGGGTGGTTCCTTGGGCTTCAAGGCTGCCCCTCTTGAGGGATTGTAAAAGGGAGATATTTTGAGACTTTTGGTAGGTCATCCTTAATCTTTTTGATTGGGGTCATAAGGTGCTCAGAGTTCAGACGAGAGGTTTTCAGAGTAAAGCTCAAAATTTGCGACTGCTCTTTAAAAGGGGACCCTTTTTGGGGAAGTTTATATAGTTTGGGGTAGGCTTATGGTTAGTTTGGTTCAAGGGGTTGGCTAAATGAATGACATGTGGTATGTATGTATGGTCATTTCCCACTTCAATATGTGTTTATGCATGAGTAAATTTTAGTTTCCTAAATCAAGTTTTAGTTTTGAGGTCAAAGAGCTCAAATTTAAGTAGTTATCCTATTTGGTTTTCGGGTTTTAGTAGATGGCAAATTTGTGATCAGCAGTTGCTGACTAGGGTATATTTGTAGTAGCAGTTACCAGGTTGGGAAACTGAGCCAAAAGCTGATTACTTCTTTTAGCTTTATTCCAGCCGAGCAGTTTTCAGCATTTTGGCGATAACTTTGTTCTCAGAGTTGGATTGAATTGAAATACTGTGTTGGAAAGATAGTCAGATTTTCCGTCTGGTGGTTTTGGTTTGAGGGTAAATCGCTGATGCATCCAGGCGGCACTTCTAGCATGTATGTTTAAGGAGTTCAGATTATCCAAGCTAACACATCTTTCCTTAATTGTGTTCCAAAGTTTCTAAAAGAAAGCCACAGGGTCGCCTCTGGACCTGACACCTTATCCCTACCCAAAGAATCTGTCCCTGGTTTAACTTCTTCCTCAGAAAATGACATTTCGAGAGAGTTAGCTTCCTCGCTAGATAAATGATAGAAGTTCAGATTATCCTATCGAGGTCTTGACCAATTGTCACTAATAGCAAGTTCTTATAGAAAGTCACTATTGCGTCATGGACTTGATGCTTTTCCGCAACTCTTTCACTGTCCACTATCAAACTACTAATCCTATTGCAACTCGCCCTTGCGCTAGCAGTGCTGTGGAAAAAAAAATGAGTGCTTCTGTTCCCTTCCTTTAGCTAAACTGCTCTTGACCTTTATCTCTACTTGATTTTTTTTTTTTCCCTTTTTTCCCTTAAGGCGGTTAGCATAAGACAGATAAATTAGTACACTTATATCCTTCAAAAAGAAGAAGAAGAAGATAAATTAGTACACACATCTCTTTCGGCAGTCGACAACCCCTTTCCCTCCATATCTAACTCATGAATTTCTTGAACCATCTTATCTAGATCAACTTCTTGGGCTCCAAGGACTTCTTTCTTTCACACCTTTAAATTTTCTTTTAACAGCTTAAGCTTTCGGCGCAATCTCATTCCGGCATTGCCTTCAACCGTAAGCGAGTTCCACCATTCTTCAATTAACCAATCGCAACCTTCAACTTCAAGCCTTACAAGTTCAAATTTGAATGTCTTAGGGCCTCAGTTCTCCTCTGCCACCTCTAAAACAATTGGCCAATGATATGAAACAACAAATTTTGGTAGGCCCCGCTGCTGAACCAAGGGAAATTTCTCTATCCAATTTGCAGAGATGAAAAATCTATCAAGCCGAGATAAGATAGCCTTTCCTGCACGTTTGTCCAGGTAAACTTTGCACCCCCCATCGGTAAATCCACCATTTCATTCCGGCAACCCCAATCAACAAAATTTCTCATATTGTGTGTTATATGGCCTACAAATGATTTTTTGTATGTGAATCGAATTGCATTAAAATTACCACTAAAACAACATGGAAGCCCCTACCCTTCTCTAATGTTGGACATTTCCTTCCACAGCTCTGACCAACTTGACAGGAAATGTAGATTGTTGAAAAACCCATTTGAAGTCAGAAGAAATCTTATTGAGAACCACGAAGATCGTGAAAGCACTGATGTAGCCATCTTCTTTCCAATACAAATTTGAATTCCAGGCCACCACTATTCCCCTATTAGAAGATGTAGCAGCCATCTTCTTTCTAATACACTATTCCCCTAATAGAACCATTAACGTCAAGGGCTCCAATCATTATTTTTAATCCCCCAGATTGAATCTAGTATGATTCTATCAAAAGACTGTAATTTAGTTTTGTGAAGTGCAGTCTCCTTTTTCTCTTTTACAAGTATCACTGACTTGAGCTCTTTTGAGCTTACTCCCCAAGCCTTTGATACTCTTTGGGAACTATCATTGGGCAACTGACCTTAACCCTTCGCCCCTCTTCCCCCACTGACCTTACCTGCAGAGTCATAGTTGATCGAACAGTCTAGACTGAGCAATTCCCTCCAGCCTCTAGGTGATTTTCTTGACTTCGTGGCATAAAGATCTTGCTGTCTTTGCAACCCACTCCCTTTGAAAATCGGCAGCAAAGCAAAAAATCCTCATCGCAAGCCCCAAAAAATAGCCCTCTCTAGTCTTCCCACTTTCTTTAAGACATCCTTAGACCGACTCTGTGAGCTCTCCGTCCCCTAGCTTAGAACTTTGGATCATTGTTACCGCACCTGAAGCAGCTTGGTTGGCGACTATATCTTCTTACCACATCTTTGAAGCTTGAAGAGGAGTGATGACCGGGGTGTTAAATAGGCAATCTATAGGGGTTAGGTTCCTTAGTATAAAGCCCTCTTTCACCATTGATACCGGCTCCTCTAAGGAAGGCCATATGCGATCATGTGCGATCGCATATGCCTATGCACATATGCGATCGCACAATTGCATATGCGACCGCATATATATATATATATAGGGAGATGGTCACCTGCGCACCTTTTCACGTGAGCACCAATGAGCACCTTTGCACACGTGTCATGTGCACAAAATCTGAACGGTCCAAGTGATGCTGCACCCCTTGAAATGTTATAGGCTCAATTTTCAGCCTAATACAAAACTCTGATGGGCCATGGCAAAAGGAAACAGTTTCCTCCCTTGATTTGCGTTTCTCTTTGCTATGGCTCACCAAAGTCATGTATCAGGCTGAAAATTAGGCCTATAGCATTTCAAGGGGTGCAGCATCACTTGGACCGTTCAGATTTTGTGCACATGACACGTGTGCAAAGGTGCTCATTGGTGCTCACGTGAAAAGGTGCGCAGGTGACCATCTCCCTATATATATATATATATATATATATATATATATATATATATATATATAGGGAAAAATTAAAAAAATGTAAAAATATGTAAGAAATTGAGGAGAACTTTTCAAAGTTAATAGATAACTAATTTTACATATTCAAAATACATTTGAGAGAGATAAAATCAATAAAACAATGAATTAAACATCAAGTCATCGACATTTAACAATATAGGTAACAAGAAGTAACAACAAAATCAACGAGCTATTTATTTATTATTGTAGAAAATCAACAAGCTATCTTCCTTGAAACTTGAAAGTGCTTGAATCTTGATCTTCCAACTTCCAAGAGTGAGGGAATGTAGGGGGAGGAGAGAGAGAGAGAGAGAGAGAGAGAGAGAGAGAGAGAGAGAGAGAGAGAGAGAGAGAGAGCTTGTAATTAAGAAATGTAAGAGAAAAATAGAGTAAGAGAATTTCGGAGTGAGAATATTGCAAATGGAGGAGATTTGGAAGCTTTTTTTTATAGGAAAAATGTTGTTTTTTTTTTTTTTTTTGCAAAAAAAATAAAAATTCAATGTGCCATGGCCAATATCTCAGTAGGCCTGTTTTGTTTGTTTCCTTCTTTCTCTTTAATATAATTGTTAATTTTAAAAAAAAGTGCCATGGCCAATATGTGATCGCATATGCTGTATGCGATCGCATACATCGCATATTTTCGCATATGCCACATATGCGATCGCATATTTGCCATGGTCACATATGCCATGATCGCATATGGATATGCGCATATGCGATCGCACGTGACAACACTGGCCATTACCACAACTCCTTCATCCACCTTGACTTCATTCCTCAGCTCCCACGACTCGACAGAGTCTTGATCAGATTCCTCGAACACGTCAGAACACATCGTCCTCAGTCTTCATAGAAGAGAGTTTATCATCACTGTCGGAATTTGCTTCACTGAAGTCCAGTTCCTCCATCTCCCTTGGCTGCTGCTCAAGCTTGTATGTTCCCTCAATGTCTGAAATGACTCCCCCCTTTGGATTATAATAAGTGAAGAAAAGTGCCACGTTTAAGAACTTAAAACATCAAGAGCACGTGCTGGGAAAGACGCCTCTGCCGCATGCCCAGGAGAAAGCATGAGTGCTAAGGCTCCTCGGTCCCAGCTGCCTCCATGTCGTTACCTCCCCTATGGGTTCATCGAAATGACCACCCTTCCCTTTCCCCACATCGAGAACAACAGCCAGCCTTCAGCCATTAATGCTTCTTAACCGTGTGTTTGCATTTCGCCCATTCGAACCACCAACTTCTTCCGAGCTGGATACACTGCCTGCCATGTCGTCGGAGCCTAGAACCTTTCTCTGTTGCGCCTCTCTTCACTCCCGACACATGGCTCCAAACCGAAAGGTTTGGAAACTGAGCCACCTGACATTTGGAGGTTAGGAGCAGCTCTAAACTTCTTCGATGCTCTTGTTGTATATCCACCAACGAGTGTCATCACCTCGTTCCCTAGCTCTGCACTTGGCCCCCCTCACCGAATCGATATAGAACATTTGTTGTCCCCTCTCCCCTCTGATTGGTGCTCCGTTGGAGAACTGCACAGGTGCTCCTCATTCACACCCCTGCCTGTGAACATCTCTCCCCCTCGACCTTTTGGGCTCTTGGTGATGCCAGATTTCACCGCATCTGTTTGGAACTCCCACCTGTGCTCTCTTTCCACCCTGAAAGAAATCCGATCTTCCCCAGCCAGCCACTACTACAATCGACCTTGGATCCGTTGTCGACCTCTTCTTTTTTACATAGATGCGTGTTGTTCTAGCCTCTTCTTGTCCTTCCATTGCTGCGTCTATGGCTACTACCTCTCCCAAACAAGTCCCAACCTCCAAGAATGCTTCTTGGAACCAAAGCTCTGGAGGGAATCCCCATGCCAGAGGCCATCATTCCTCTTGACAGAGAGCAAATCTCTCCAACACTTCCGGATCTGTTTAACTGGATCGTTGTTAAACAGAGTTCTACCCACCACCATCCAGGTTGACCCTTGGCTTGAGCGAGATCCGCACCTCATTCTCCTTAAGCGGCTTTAAAATGGAGTCTTCCTCCTTTATCCCACAGCAATCTAGAAGCCAAGACTTGATTCGGGACACAAAGGCTCCCTCTGTTGCAGTAACCATCGACCATTGCAGAGACTTCCAGGCATTACTGATCACTGTTTGGTCGATCCTGATCACTGCCCCTCGACCAAAGCTTCCCTCCAGATCCACTTCTCTTCCTGCTTCTTCCCCCCTTATGGCTTCGACTATTGCTCCTCCCCGGTAACATCCCTGAAAGATTTAGGTCTCTCCTTCCGTTACTGCTCCTTGGCTTTAACCGTACAAACCTCCTTCTCCAATCTTCATTACCCTACTGTATACCTCTTTCCTGTGCAGATTCCTTTCTCTCTCTCTGTTTTTAACCTCAGGGCCAAAATGGGCGCTTTGTACTGAGAGCTTCTGCGCTCCTGAAACTCTTTCCATGCAGCAAATTAACTGCCTTCATGAGCTCCTCTGTTCGCATCTGGACAAAAGTGAAACCACGATTCAGTGATGTCTTCCAATCACGAGGCACCACCACTTCCATGATCTCTCCAGTACGGCCAAACACCCTGGAGAGATTAATGGGTAACCACTAACCACCTCTTTGGAGAACTGACGATAAAAGGAGTTGGAAGCTCTGATGAGGTTGATATTCCAAGCTCTCCCTTCTCCGGTCTCTGATTCTTGCTTCTGACCACAGTCCAGCCCACTTCCTCCCCTTCTTTTGTTGCTGGTTCCTTCCCCTTGCTGCTCTCTCTACCTTCATCTTCCTTCCTTGAGCTCCCTCTAGCATTGCATCCCTCCAAGATTCTGCCACCGGTTCCCCTTTCATCCTGCTGTGCATCCCAGGCTCGCCACTCATCCCGGACCTCCCTCTTCCTCCAGAATCTTCTACCTACCCGGCCTCCCTGTGCACCTTTCCAACCTCCCTCTTTCATTGTGCTAAATTTAACTTCAGTTTCCGTGATACTTAATATTTAGCAATTTACCCCTCATGGAGAGAAGTTGATGGTTCTGAATCGTAACCATCCATTTGGACTTTTGGATTTTTTCGAATAAAGCTTTTGAGGTTTTGTTTGCTTTTGTTTTTTGTTTTTGTTTTTTCGTTTTTTGAAACGATGGTTTTGTTTGAATTGTTAGCATAAGTAGATTGTTAGCACTGCTTCTTACGCTAGCAGGTTGTTGCTATCTTCCAACAGTCAATTGTTTGGTTTTTATTCAATCCTTAATGCACATTGAAACGGTAGTGTTCCTAATTGATTTGTATCCATCTCAAGCCTATCAGGTTTAGGTCCTCTTCATTTTTCTGTATCAGTGGCTTTCAAGTTTGAATATGTGTTACTACCTGTGTTATGGATTGAATGTGCTTCGAAATGTCAGATTTTGTGATCATTGTTTTGTTTGGAATTTTTTTTTTTTTTTTATTATTTTTTTTGCTCTAATGGTTACTAGTTATTGTGGAATAAGGTTTTCAGTTTTTCTTGTCCAAATGTTTTCCCCAAAAACCTGAAGTTAATTGGTAGTAGATTTGTCGTGTTTGGATGTTTATGTGGATGACTTGTTTTCTAGGCTGTGTTTGTTGCATTGTTTTGTGTTTTATTTGATGTCTAAGGTGGTGTCCCTTGGTTTGGATTCAACAATAGGCCATTGGATAAGTTTGAGGGTTGTAATCTCAAAGAAGTTGGGACGTGGATTCCTCCTACCAGAAGATCTTTGTCTGATGTTCAGCTGCATGAGCTAACTCTACTTATTTCTCGCTTACAGTTACAGTATATCGTTCCTTCGCCAACTTGTGAGGATGGTATTAGATGGTTGCTTTCTGGATCGGGGATTTTCTCCGTCAAGCCGCTTTATAATTCATTATTGTTGCCAAATACTCCACATTCGTCCTTGCATACGAGTCCGATTTGGTCTTATGGAGTCCCCCCCAAAAGTGGCAGCTTTTGGGTGGCTCGCTGGTAGAAATTGTTTCCTTACGGTTGAGAACCTAAGGAGAAGGGGATTTACCGTTATGAATGTTTGTCTCCTATGTTCGTGTGCGGAGGAAATGGTTGATCATTTGTTCATCCACTGCCTGTTCTCCTCAGGCATTTGGTGGAGCATTCTTCACTATGCTGGTGTGTCTTTGTCAATGCCAAAGTTGGTGGATGCGCTTTTTCTCAGCTGGCATGGAGAGTCGGGTGGTGTTATTGGGAAAAAGAAATGGAGAATCTTCCTTCTCGTTGCGCTTTGGGCTAATTGGGCTGAAAGAAACAATCAGTGTTTCAGAAATATTAGCGTTTCTGCGGCCAGAGTTTACTCTAGGGTTCTTGTTTTGTTTCGGGATTGGGCCCCGTAATGAGTTTTCGTATTGGGTTTAGGTTTGGGTTGGGGGTTGGGGATCCAGCAAGTTGTAGGGCTGTCTCATGCTGGTTCTTCTGTACAATTTTTAGTCATTAGGTTTCTTTTCTTTGTTGCTGGTGTTTTTGTGTTGGTTTAGTCTCTTTTTAATATAATCTCATCTTTTAAAAAAATCTCAAATGAATTGGTATAGGGTAATTCCTTGCAAATACATTAGCATCTCTAACTCTAGCAGAAGGAAAAAAAAACTATATAGAAGGCTTACCAAATTATTCTCACTTTAGATAGAAAGACCCTAGATGGCGAAGGCAAAATGGGTGTCTAAGGTTTGTAATTTATTAATGGGTTGTTTTGTGTGTATTGACAGAGATGATATCAAGAATGAACATTACTGCACACATTTTAAAACCCCATACTTTAAGTATCCATTTCTATATGAATTTAAAATATCTTTGATGCATTTCTAGCTAGGATTAAAAAAAAGCCAAGCCGTGGGCATATGGATGATATACATATATCAATAGGCATGTAAGACTCCAGGTGAAACCGGATTAGATTTTTTAACTTGTCCCTCAACAAAATTGTAAAGAAAATGCCCCAGGAGTATAGGAGAAGTATTGTGATACTATTGATGAAAGGAAACGAGATGGGCATGGTGTAACCTGTCATGGTTTGGGCGAACAGCTTGGTTTGTGGGTTTGCTCCTCGTAGACACAAGTTTGATTCCCTCTCTGTGGATTACCCGATGCACATAGTTGGTGGGTGATTGCGTGCATCCGCAAGGAATAGTCTTGCCTCAAAAGTTAGAAAATCATTAGGCTTCATGTTAGGGAGATCGATAGTTAGGCTGTCAGAGTCGGATGCTGGTGTATCCATATCAGACTCCAGGCTAGTGATTTAGAATCAAGTCGGGAGTTTGGATACAGGCATCATATATGATTTACTGTATCCGAACCCAATGGGGTATACCATTGAGTAGTTTTGGGTCTAATTTCAGCGCAAATTAGGATTCAGGATGTGTTTTGGATTCAAAATCAGGTTTGGACTCTAGAGCCGGGCTTAGGTTGAAATTGTAAATCGGTCCAGTTCTGGATTTGGATTCAAGTCCATACCAAAAAATACCTTTCGTGTGGGTTTTAAATTATAAATTTAATTAAATAAATGATAAAACTAAACAACTTGCATGTTCGGGATGCTTAATCTGGTTTCTAATTAGACCTAAACTTGTGGATCTAAATCTGACCCGATTATTATTGGGCTTCAAATCTGAGTCCAAATCCCCCAATTAAATGAAGTTGGATACTTTGGGTATACATAGTTTTGAGTGCTCACCATTGTTGTCAAATAGCATAAGCGATTGATTATATACGACCCAAGGGGCTTGTGTGCATATACGATTGCATAATTGCATATGCCATCGCATATCCCTTCAAAAACTTTGCATTTTTTTTTTCACCGCATAAGTTATGACATAATTGCATATTCAATCACATAATCGGATAAGTGCATATGCCATGACATAATGCCTAATGGTCATAAAACCGCATATGCCACTATGGCATATATGATCTGTGCTCCCAAAATGGCATATGCAATTGCATAAGCAATTATGTGATCGCATATGACTACAATGGTGCCCACTGATAAGCCTGTCAACAATTGAATCTATTTTTACTCGTGAACAATCGAAGGAAACATATACAGAAAAAATGAATAATCTACACGTGGTTTGTATACATTTGTAGTAAGCATATGGTACAGTACCTAGGCTGGTTATGCGCATAGTGACAAATCTCGTTCTCATCACTTTCTTGGCCAGGAAATTTCTCGGGAGATCTTCAAAATTTGAGGGTTTTCTCAGGATATTTTAGGAAAATCTTGCCAATAAAATAAAATAAAATAAAAATATTAACTGTAAATTAATAAATACATTTAAAATTCAAATATAAATGTATATAACAAATTCCTCAGGGGTTTTGACTATGTTCCCATTAATATCGAAGCGAGCAAAACACTATAATTCAAAATCTGCTGATATTTTGAAAATCCTATGATATCGCGATAAGTTTCATTTAGTGCATTTTTTTCACCATAATATTGCGATTTCAAGATCTCGGTGGATATTTGTCACACTGGTTATGCGGTGAGTGATGGTGGTGGAATGGGGTCCCGAGAAGATGTATCAACACCACGAAAGATGAGTATGGGTTTGTTGTTCCCAGCACAAGTGTTCATCAGGGGCTGGCATTAAGCCCTGACCTTTTGCATTTGTCATAGATGAATTTACTGCCATTGTCATAGGATAAGGTCCCTTTGTGTGTGTTTTTCATGGATTCCATGCGCTGGTCTATGAGACTACAGGGGGCAAATGCTAAATTGAAGGTTTGGAGGAAGTCTACAGTGCCAGAGCCTTAAGCAGTGCCAAGGAAACTTTAGTGGGCATAGTTACGGAGGAGAGGCTTCAGTTAAAAGCCATGACCAATAAATTCCTCGAAACAATTTGTTGTTGTCTTTGCTCTATTATTTAAAAGATGAAGTGACTGGTGAGGATGTTGCCAATAGGATTAGAGCTGGGTGGGTGAAGTGGAGATTTTCTCATGGAGTGATGTGTGATTTCCAATGCCTACGTAACTCATGGAAAATTTTATATGACAATTATTCAACCGACTGCGCTCCATAGGGCAAAGCATGGTTTAAAAACTCCTCTTGAGTCTGGTTCAACTCTGACAACTCAGGTTCAGCACCACCTGATCCAGTTCTGGTTCGATACCACAAGTCACCCCTGACTCGGGCGAGTCAGGCCAATACAACCCCAGCTTGGGTGAGTTGATCCCACTCGAGACTGAATGAATCGATCCAAGTCTTCAAGTCTGGAAACCATGTGGCAGAGTGTGGGGTAGTTAGAAGGCAACATGAGCAGAGGATGAGTGTTGTAGGGATGAGTATGTTGAAATGGATATGTGGGAAACTAGGAAGGATAGAATTGAGAATTAGGTCAACTGAAGCAGGCCCGGAATGGTCCCAGTAAGAGATAGATGATGGAGAGCAAATCGATCATCTTGCACAACAAAGACTGGAGAAGGCTCTGTTAGGAGGTGAACTTTGGTATTAAGGTCTTAGAAAGAGGTTGAGAGAAGGCCTAAAAAGACCTGGATCAATGTTGTGAGAAGCGATATGGTGGCTCCTCACTTAATGAGGACAGGGCTTGAGAATCATAGTTCAAACAGGATCTGTAAAGCTGACTGCAAATAGCTGGGACAGGGGTATGGTGCTGATCATTACACAATGTGATCTCATAATTTTCTCCTTCGCTTGCAACTAATTTTGTGTTTCCTGTTTCCTATTTGAATTTGTTTCCATATTAATTTCCTGCTCTGGAAACTGTAGCGCAACCTTTTGGGTCGGATTTGGATATGCAACCAAGTCGTTTGTGTGGTCTTGTTGGTTCTTTAGTCTTTTGAATCACCCATCAGGAAAAGACGTTGCCAGTTGTAAAGGATGAGAATCCATCTGACATTTGATTGTGCAATTAGTTAGCAGGTTTATAACATGAGATGATTTAGCAATTTGATTATGCAATCGTTCTTCTTGAAGGCACCTCCTGCCTTGAAAGAAATCCTGCTCATCTGTCCTTGTTTCCTGCTATTTGAAATCAGATGAAGAGGTCCACTTTTGAAAGGCTGGTGATCAAGATCTAGCTCCCAGAGGCTGACAATTAGGGTCTAGATTCCACCATGAAACTCCCCCTCGTCCATTTTCTTCCTGGTGACTAGGATTGGTCAGTGTGTGGTTCGTGACATTCATTTCTTTCCTTCTCAAAAAAGAAAAAAAGAAAAGGAAAAAAAGGTTCATGAGCTAATCTTTTTCTTTTTTTATTTTCACATTCTCCACAGGTTTTTGAAGGTTTTGATGTTGTAGTTTCCTTCTTTGCATTCTTAGTTCGGTGTTTTATGCTTGTATTGCAAGTGAATATTGGTTTTTTGGGAATTTTCGGGAAGATTCCTAATTGGGTTTTGGTTGTTGAGGTGTTTTGCATCGATTAGCTCATGGTTTTGATCTTTTGGAGCATTTTGCGAGGATCTGCACGTGTGATTTTCCATTTTTGCAGTTTATTGTGTTGACCACGCGTATGAATTTTGGCTCTTGAGGTATGTTTTGTGGTCAGTTCTGTCCCCTTTTTCTGGAATTGGTTATGTTAGTTGGCATTTGGTGTGGATTCTGATAATGGGATCTGGTTATTAAAACATCAGATTGATAAATTACTGCTGGTTTTGTGTTAATTTCCTTGTGGATTTTGCTTTCTAGTTGATCATTATTGTTCCTTGTTTTTTATTTTTATTTTTTACTTTTTAATTGTGAATGTGATAGGTTTTGGATCCTTTTGCAGTTTTCGCCTTTGTTGGATGTTTACGCCCACTTCTTTCCACCACACACACACACACAGACACACTGATTATCAATTATGTGGTAATCTCTTTCATGGCCCTAATGATCAAACCATGGGCCCACCTGTCAAAACTGAAAATGTGTATATTGTGCAATGGCAGGAGCCTCATAAAATGATCTCTCTAGTCTTCAACATTGTTTTTTTTTTTTTAATGAGAAAAAAGGGCAAAATGCCTGCCGTATTGTTTACCGGGACAGAACATGGTCATACATATTCTTTTTTATGGTAGCATTTGGCTAGGTGGTGCAATGCAGGGAATATAGAAAGGAGAAATCTAAAAGGACTTGGATTGGTAACCATTGTTTGGTTATGGGAGTTACTAGCAAAATAGGATTGGCAAAGCCCATGGAAATCGCATGAACTCCTTGTTGCCACCAAGGACGGTCCATGTACAGTGGGAGGAGGGTCTTCACGAAAGAGTTTTGGGTGGTCCTTGGATTGGCTAAGCCCATGGAAAATACAAAATTCTCACCCAAGCAGCAGAATTTGCTGAATCCTGAAAACATCTGCGGTTCCTTTCCTCCCAAACGGACCACCAAATGGCGAGAAGGCCCATTCTCCACAGCCTTGATCGAAGCTTGCCTAGCTTCACCCCCATGCCAAGTGAATAAGAGGGAGGCAACTGTGTCAGGAGGACACCAACTGATATCAAAGAGGGTCCAAAAATCAGCCCAGATAGAAGAAATGTATGAAGGGACAGTAGAGCAGAAGATGGTCAACCGAGTCCTCCCCTCCGCCCTCATGCACCACAAACAAATGTTAACCAAACACATCCCTCTCTTCCTTAATATATCCACTGTCAGGATTCTCTTCTTGCTAACCGGCCAACTGAAAGCCACGAACTTGGGCGGGGCTGGGTACTTCCAGATTTGCTTACATTGGGGATCAATGGAGAGAGAAGTACGGTCCAAGGCAGATCCTAGACTGACATTGGACCGTCCCATCTCTTTCAGCCTAAAATTTACCTATGGATGGGGCTGAGCTGGGACCCAGAGCCTAACAGCCCCACATGTTGGCAAGGACGGTCCATTTTTGGGCTGATGCCCTAAAATGCTCTTTCTTGCAAAATGGATTGACAGTGTGGATATGACACATACATCATGGTGGGGCCCACAGAACTTGGTGACTTCAACATACCATGGTGCGTGGCACACCACGCAATCCGCTTCCTATTAAGATGTAGGAGAAGAAACGTGATGTCTGAGCGAGAGCACTCATGTGCAATGCAAAGATGCAAACCTGGAGCACACGTGCGAGGTCCAAGTCACTCGTCACGTAAGCCCCATAATACAAATGGTCTGGTCCACTTTGGTAGAGGTGCTGATCTTCTTCTCAAATTTTCATGGTTTGAAAAGTAATTATTATCCACGTAATTTCAAGATCCAATTAATAACCTAGTAAATAGAAAACCCAAAAAATAAAAATAAAAATAAAATCCCACGGAGCTAATATTTGCACCCCAGCTTCTTACATCGACACACCTTTTTATTATTACTTATTATTCTAGTGGGTCTATGAGCCTAAAACACCCAGCTCTTTGGGGTCAAACGTGTCGCACACGTGAAATCAACACCGTCCATCACGCTAATGGAATCAAGTTTAAATTGCGCCTATAACTGCCAAAGTCATATGTGTTATAGTCAACCTAAGTCTGACTTTTGTATATACCAGTGAGTCACAGAAGAACAGGTCTGGTGAAAAATACAAACAATGGTGGCCCCACTTACAAATCCAGGGATGAGTGACATCCATCCCATTGTTACTGCCTGATTTTTGCCCAAAGCATCAAGGAGCACACCTGATGGAAAGTGGATTATATGAAAGCGGAATGCGTGGTGTGTTGACGTCACCAAGTCTGTGGGCCCCACCATGATGTATGTGTTATATCCACACCGTCCATCCATTTTGAGAAATCATTTTAGCATATGGCCCCAAAAATTAGGCAGATCCAAAGATCAAATGGGGGTGACAATGATGACTATCGTTGAAACCTTCCTAAGGTCTACCATGATGTTTATTTGCCATCCAACCCGTTCATAAGGTTACACAGTCCTGGATGAAAGGAAAACACAAATATCAGCTTGATCCAAAACTTCCGTGGCCCCCAAGAAGTTTTCAGTGGTAGGTGTCCAATCCCCACTGCTTTCTGTGGTGCGGTCCACTTGAACTTTGGATCTACCTCATTGTTGGGCCCATGCCCAAAAATGATGTTGCAAATTGGATGGACAGCGTGGATATAACACACATCATGGTGGGTCCCATAGAACTTGGTGACGTCAACAACCCCACCTAGATCAGCGGTGGCACACCCGGCAATCTGCTTCCGGATTATACGAAACGGATTTTACATATATAAAACATAGGCACAGAGCTTGGGTGTTTTAATACCATTAAGATCACCTAGAACAGCCAGTAGGCTGTTCCATTCATCAGGTGGGCCACACTGTTGAAATCAACGGAGAACCACCGATTTGAATCAACATACAGGTTTGCCATCTATTGAGGGGGATCAGCCTACTTCTCGATAGACTTTTTTTTTTTTTTTGGTAATATTGGTGCCAACCTTTTTCATGGTACTGATGTCCTATACAAGTGGCATGTTGATAGGACTGTCAATGGGCCGGGCCTGGGATAGGTCTGAGTCCACATTTTGAACTGTTTCAGGCCAGCCCTATTTAAAATTCTAATTTTTCAGGCCCGAGCATGGCCCATTGACACCCCTTCATGTTGACATGAAAGATTGTATGGTACTGGAAGTTGAGGTACTGTTGCTTGTATCTGATCATTCTTTAAAATAAAATGTTAAAGCCAAGCAAAAGAAGATGCCGAAGAGATGGGACTATAGTTGCTGTTTTGCAACTTATGTAAATTATTCAGTTACAGGCAATAATGATAAATCTACCTTGGAAAATACAAAATAAAATATCATAGCACATATGGGATTTACATAAGTTGCAAAATTTCATGAAATAGCATGAAAATTTGCACCAAATTATATTGATTAATCATGAAATTTCATGATGCTTGCAACCAAATGCACCATTGGAGAAATTTTCGAATAGCTAATGCAAGAGAAAATAGCATATGGTTGATCGCTCACCCTACACATCATCAGGCAATGTCACTGTCAAGAGCGAGTACTTGACTTTGAGAGAGATCTTACCCTTTTCGACGAGCAGCCTCGCTCCAGATACAACCCAGTATCCAGGTGTATCCTGTGGGCCCCGGGTCATCTCTGTTGTGTCAACAATCCTCAATAGCTTTGATGCCAGGACAGGCATCGGAGGTCCCCGAGGGTACACAGCGGAGTTGACGTAGATGTCGTCGGGCTGTGGGGGAAGCTTTTGGACCGTTGTGAAGTGCCCACTCATCAACATCGAGACTATTCCAGACTTTTGGGCCAGGCGTTGGGATCCATCCCACTCGGCCTGCCTAACCACCGTGGCGTCGCAGACCCTTGAGAAGTGGAGATGTAAGAAGAGGATCTTCTTCAGGCCGTAATTCCCTACTTGTAACTCTGCACCCATGACAATTGAGTCTTCATGGGACTCAATGGGGGCTGTGCAGACGTGAGAGAAGTTTTTCCACTGGACTGGCTCATAGTACTGGCGATCCAACACATGGGGGGAGTTTGCAATGGGGGAGTCAAGCTGGAAGATTTTTGGAAGGGCGCAGAGATGCTGAAGGTGAATTGCTAAGCGGTTGCTTCTCTTTCCTTCAAGATGTAACCGGAGGCCAGTCACCGGCCTCTGACCCACGTGAACCTGTGGCCCAGATGATCCAAAAGACAAAAGGTGAGGGAACTGCAAAAGAAGGATAAAGCAAATATTGTCCTAACTACCAATAACTTGTATCAATTTTAACATATCAGCCATGTACGGATTTTTTTCTGTCCTCGTATATATTACTGACATACTGAAATTATCATTACATGGAAATCCACCAGCATTTTGAGATCTAAAACACTGCTCCGTATGCACATCTTGGGGAGCAGAAACCTAATACAATGCGGTTCATTGATGGCTCATGATTTCCTCTCGAGATTGCAGGGGTAATTTGGTGGTTTGGTTCATAAAGCTCATTGTTTTTAAGACATGCCAAGGAATGTCCAGGGGTTTAGAAAAGCCTCTAAACCTCGCCAATAATTTTTTCCTCCCTCTGCAATAGGACTCTGAAAATTCAGAACTGATGAATATGGCATCATGAAAATGTAGGGGAACTTTAGCATATTTGCAATCCATGGATTCTCACACTACTTGAGATCTTCATCATCATTATCATCATCAAAGCCTATGCCAACTGATTGGGGTTCTCACATTAATGGAGATCTGAACCACAATTTCTTTATGTTTGTTCCCTCATGGGACATATTCTAAATTGTATGTGGACCTCTGGTATTGGGAGGTAGACGAATATGTGGACCTTCTTCATAGTCTGTCTTCTATTTCTCTGGATATCTCCTCCCCTGACAAGCTGATCTGGAATCGCCACAGGTCCGGCAACTTTTCTGTTAAATCTTTATACGCGGCCTTGCTCCCCACTCCTGCTCCCACTTCGCAGATCACTCCTTTCATCTGGAAATATGCTGCGCCGCACCCCCC
Source organism: Magnolia changhungtana (assembly GCA_030180095.1). Lineage (NCBI taxonomy): Eukaryota > Viridiplantae > Streptophyta > Magnoliopsida > Magnoliales > Magnoliaceae > Magnolia > Magnolia changhungtana. The sequence goes on from JASAUF010000662.1 coordinate 12,639,468, forward strand.
CCCCCCCCCAAGTTCATATGCTTCGGCTGGCTCGCTGCCATGAACTGGATCCTCACGATCGATAACCTCAGGAAGCGTGGGATGCAGATCGTCAATATATGCCGATGTTGCATGCGTAGTGAAGAGACTGTCAATCATCTTTTCACTCATTGCTCTTTTATCAGTCTCATATACTGGGACTTCTGGCCCAGATTCAACTTTACGGGGTGCTGTCCTAGTTCTGCTGTGTCCTTGCTTGGTGTGTGGCACAGCCACAAAATCGGCAAAGTCAAATCCAGATTCTGGAGAATAGTGATTATTGCAATTTGGTGGGCTGTCTGGATGGTAAGGAATGATAGTCTTTAACGACTTGCAGACTATGCCTAAATCTGTGGGATCCCATGCTAAAAAGTTGATCGTTGAATGGTGTCCAATGTTATGGGTTTAAAAGATTTTAATCTTATTTTCTTAGGTTTCTAGTTTTGCTTAGTGGCTGCTATCTCAGCAGTCCTCTTTGTATGCTCTTTTCCTTTTTCTAATGAATTTTCCACGTTGCTTTTAAATATATATATATATATATATATATATATTCTAAATTGTATGATATCCAAGCAATAAATTGTAGAAGGAATGAGGTTATACCAATAGAATATTTGAAACATGTCATATCTTGAGCATTAATTATAGAATGAATGCAGGTTATATCACTAGAAGACTTGAATCATTACCGGGCTGGTGTTGACAAAAAGCCTGGGGCCCATGAGGCTGAACTGAAGAGATGAGCTACTTTGTTGCTTACGTTGGGGTCCAAGGGCGAGCTCACAGAACATTGGTGCCCATTGCCTTGGCAGTTGAAACTCAAAAAACTGACGGAGTTCTTCAATTGGGGGTTTATCTGCAAGCAGAAAGACATGTTGAATATTAGTTGAAAGAGAATTCGGTGACAAATAAGTGGAAGAAGAATCGTGAAAATGAGAAACTGAGGTACTTGGTCTCAAGAAAATTTGAAGCCAATGGCTACATGCAGCAGTGATATAGATTTCAGTTGATTAGCATGGTAGCATCCAAGGTTTCAGAAGCTGAACCTTTAGTTTTGAAAAATAAAATTGGCACCACGAAGGGGGAGTTAAAAGAGAACTTTAGAGAGTAAGCAGGAGGAGGATTGAGTGTGGGACTATTGAGTGTGGGACTGCTGAAATGGTGGCTCCCAAAATGTCAGGATGTGTTGACAGTTGACACCTCAGTGGTGGGTGCAGAACTTTGGGCTGGTTACTGCTACTAAGGGCATGCTGGTTGATCATGTTATTTATAGTTAGGTCCTAAAGAAGTTGATTATATTGAGAACCGCAAGAGTAGATAAATCTTATTGAAGATGCTGGGAAGCCAGTGATGAAAAAAAAAACCCTTAACCTGATCAATACTTGGGTAAGATTTTGCTAGATTCGGTTTAGTTGAGGGATTGTACCATGGCTCGCAAACTTGGACTCGGTTGTATGTCTGTATAGGGTGTCTGTATAGGGTTTTGCTAGCGCCCCACCTTTATGGGAAGTTAGCAACGTTCCCACGCCTTTTGAATGACATGTGGGCTGCTCAATCATCCATTGGGAGAGTTCATTCAATAGCACCAATGGGATCAAGTCATGCAGTGCAAAAATCACACTGATCAGATGATCCTAATCCCCTGAATGGGGCCAATATGTTACAACTGTCGTTTGTTCACGAGCCATAGATCACATGGTTAGAATCATCAAACCAAGGTGCTACTTTGGAATCATAAACAATAAATAATGGGATCTATCTAGTAGAAGTTTCAAGATGATGATTGGAGCTATTTTGTTTCTCTGCTTGATCTTGGCTGTACGTTTCAAGATGCACACACAGAAATATATATATATATATATAATTCTAAAGAAATGATAATAAGTAATAACATGCAGATGAAGAAGTAAAGATATAACTTCAACATGGATACATGTTCATAGAAGTTACGGGCATGAGATGTAAGACAAGACAACCGTGGAAAACCTGACCCAGTAACATTATGTCACAGTTATATAATAATGGCAAACAAATATTATAAAGGTACAGGATAGAAAACCACAATATTATTGAAGGTTCTGTCCATGATGCCATACTCTGGGCATCCAACAAGGAGAATGCCCTAGGACATATCGTTGTTATGTGTCTGAAATCAGATCCACTTTTGGCCAACAGGAGGGTTGTTTTTTAGAATGTTCCATGGATGGCAAACGATGTATCAGATTGTCTTGCCAAAGAGGGAATGACAAGAAGATCACTCATAATATACTCCCCAGTTCCACTCTTTTGATGTTTTCCCTTTCTTCTTTCAGTAAGGTCATTGTTACCTTTCAGGAGGAAAAAACACACGCAACACATCTAGACTAACAGAAAGACATTAGAACAATACAAACAGAAAATATTTAGAACCAACACACAAGGAAAAAAATAGGAAGGTAAGTAACATTTTCTTCTGATAGTCATTCGAGATGCATTCAACATGCATTTGTGATGCATGGCACAACAACTTAAAAAATTGGAATGTCTTCGCTACACAGGTAAAGACCTAAGGATTTTAACAAAACAATAAACATATTAATTCCCATCACCAAAAGGTTCAAACACCAATAGCTTAGATCTTGAAACACTTATATACTTGTCAAAAATAAAAGAATGAAGTAACTTCTGTGGATTTCCACGTTTGAGAATTTTCAGTGGGTTTGGCTGCTCAAACTGATAATACATACATTACTAGAAGAAGCAAACTGTCCTTTAAAGTCCTTTGTGTAATGATGTTAACAACAATAGAGGCAGTAAATGTAAATATACATATGCAATAAAAATAGAGATAAGATCATTGTTCTTACTTACAACGTAGATAGAGATTCATGGCATGGTTCAAGAATCCACTCCCAAGAACTCCATACAAAAGAGAAGTAATTGGGACAAAGGACATTGAAATAGCATCGGGTTCTGACTGAATGCTGTTTAACCACTCACTGTGGGAGAGGTTGTTATCATTACTTCCCCCTCTCCTCTTGTAGATGACTATGATATCCTGCGATTACAATATTAAATGACAAAGAAAATGAATATATAGTATCCGAGAAGAGGACTTTGGCTAGGTTATTAAAGTATATGATATCCTAAAATTACCTCATTGGCTTAATCAAAAGAAGAAAAGTAAAATACCTCTTTGTCAGAGTAAGACCTTGTAGGGCAGGACTCTGCAAACCTCAGCTTGATCTCCCTGACATCAGACTGAAACAACAAATAATTACATGGGTTAAAACTGCTCATAAAGTCCCCATGATAATGTGCTTATGTTGTTTTTTTTTTTTTTTAAAACTTGATATTTAGATTGGTGGAATAGTGGGTAGGAGACTGAAACCAATGAGGCTGCTTCATGAAGAGATGGTCCAGAACAACAACATCAATTTGAATGAGAATTCTCATGATAGAACTGATCTACCGTCAGTAGGCAACATGTCAAAGAAAATGGGTATGCTCAGAACCCGCAAATGGATATGCTTATTAATAGAAAGAACCCCCAAATGGGCATGCTACAAAGATCCTTGATGGTTCCTATCTAGATCACATTACCGAATGTGAGCTAATTTAGCAGTGCTGCGATGCTGGTGAGCTAATTTCCCAATGCAGCAGAGCCAATAGAATGGAGATTCACGGTCAAGAGAACTGCCATTACAGAATATAAGTTGACTAGATCTGGTGCATTTCTGATCAAATTTCAGCTAAAATAACTTGTCTGCATTCAAATATTACTAAATATACAAATGGTCACACTGGCAACGATCAAGAATGCAGGGTGCCTAGTCATGTCATTGTCTGCTTCAATTGAAACCTGCATAATGTTGTGGCAATAGAATAGGCTCAGTAATCAGGAGATAGGACAGCAGCTCCATTGGCTTCCTCTCCTGGCAAAGAATGCTTCACACTCCAACTATCTTCATTTGCATGTGATTTTCTTCTCCAGAACTGCTTTGAATGAATTATCACTCACAACTGTTCATGGTCCCAATATTATATGCCCACAGGTATCCTTTGCCTTGATTTCTGTATAGAAATTCAATAGGAAGCTTCGTCAAGTGCTAAATGTCTAAAAATGAAAGTTCCTTCCATGGTGAGGTCCACCCTATCCTGAGAGCAATCCTTATAGGGGTGAAAATCACTTACTTAGAAGTGTTCTTTGTAATTAATTTGAAGGATTCACCAAGGTGGGTATGATAGAATACCTTCAGGCCACTCAAAATTTGATCATTATCCTCTAAGATTTTTACTCTTGGGGTCATGAACACTGCAGTTACAAGGTCTATCATTAGTAGGTGCTTTGCCAAGGTGATGTTTCCCCTCATAAGGTTTGCCTTGAAAGAGGTGAACATAGTTCCTTCAAGTTACAGGGTAGTCCACACATGATGGGGATCACCGAGTGAAAGAAATGGGGACTCCCTCCAGTAATGGAGAGTGAAAAACAGAAATTGGAGGGAAAATCACATGTGAAAATAATTATCAGGAAGGAATGAAAAATTCCAAGAACAAAGGGCATTCTCAATTTGTTTAATATACCCTTTAAGTTGAGGTTTCAACCTTTTGGGTTACTCTTAAACAAAGAATTGGTTGATCTGATTCAGGAAACAACAACCTGCTTTGGAGTCACCATAGGGCCTCCAGGAAATCACAGATGACTGATCAGGATGCTAAAGTGATAGATGAAATCTGTTGCTCAATTAATTAAGATATAGTTGGCAGGTTGAAAACTGATTGAAGAAAGATGCAAAAAATACTTAATATTACAATAATTGTTATCCTATCCCGAGAACTGGGAGAAGTAAGCATTCACTAGGAGAAATGGGTTTCCAGTAACTAGGAATTTAACAGTGTCATTTGCATTGATTCCCAACTTAAAATACAGCCAATAGTACATTCAACCAATGTTTTAAATATCGTTATTGTGTAATGTATCGTAACCTTGGGATACAGATACAAATCGGTTATTGCATGTGATATATTGGTTGTATCGCGTAATGTATCCATGTTGTTGGGAAACGTGGGAACATTGGGAAATTGGTCAAAATTTTCAATGAAACTTTAGGGCTTGTTGACAAAAACATCAATACACATTTAGAAATCAAAACATCACAAAAAAAAGTGCACATAATAGGGGTTTCCTTTGTATGGGGTCCTAATATATGCGCTTTCCAACTAAATAGATGCAAGTATATTCAAAGTCCATTCATATAATTTATAAATGTAAGAAGACGTATATGGAAACATAAGCAATACATTCAAAAACAAAAGAAGAATTGCTAGATCAGGTTACATACATGTTTAATTTTGTGTTTGGATATAAAGATTGCAACTGATTTGCGAGAAATTAAGAAAATTTGATTTTTCTTAATTTTCCGCAACTTGACCAATCTCTCCCAAATCTTGAAATCAAAATTACAAATCCATGATTTTTCATGGAAAACATGAAGAATCATAAATTTGTAACCATTTGACATTGGTTTAACACAATTTACAAAAAAAACATGGATCAAAAATTGAAAATACTCATTGGATCGAATAGGTGGGATATATCAGCACTACTTGTGCGTTTCGTATTGCACAGGTGGGATACAAGATATATCATGGGATACGCACGCCCCACCCACACACACCCCTCATGGGCACTCGAACCCATGACTTCAATGTTGAAATGCTAAGCGTCTACCACTGAGCCATGCCTCGGGACCCATTCATTCAACCTGTAATTATTTGGCCCGAGGCATTTCATAGAAATAAGCACCTTTTTCATAACGTTTCTTGAAGTTGTTTTCATAGGTCTTTAGTTGGATTCAGAAGGTTCAATTAAAAGATGTCACAAAGATAGAAAGCTGTGGGGCCTAATTAAACCAAGTAGAAATAATGTGGGGACATTTTCACACTGGGCTCGAGTGGGGTGGCCTGTGGGATGCAGGGGCACACTCGGGGTGGTGGCACACAAAACCTATGGATTTGGGGCCCATGTGAGGCGGAACCTATGGATTTGTGATGCGGACATCAATGGTGCACTATTTAGAGTGTACCAAAGGAGGAGGTGTCACCGACAGAGTATTGGAGCGAAGGAGTTGATGTGAATGGATGTTGGGTTCATCAGACCCATTTTTTGACGCGCTATGAGTGCAGGAACAACATGACCGCATCTTGACCATAGGTCCATGGGTCAGATTTCACACTCTGCCATACGGGTGTTTAAGTTTGAGGCATTTTTTTTTGTTCTTTTCCTTATTTCAGGGGCTTTATTGCACTTTCTTTACTTTTCAATTTTCTTCATTTTTGTTATTTTTCTTGTTTTCAGAAACTTTAGTGCACTTTTATTTTTTCTATACCTTATATATATGTTGTGAGAAACTCTATTTTCATTATTATTGAATGAATAGAAATTCGTCTCTTTTTTTCCTCTTTATTCAAGAGATTAAGGTTTCAGGATTGACCCTTGGGTGTTGAGGATTCCACCATGATTTCAGGTTTCCTTCTTTCTAAATCTTCGAGGTGCAGGAAAAGGTAAGAATCATCTTCCTTTTTCTTTTTTTTTTTTTTTCTTTTTTTTCTTTTTATGACAAAAGGACTCGTACTTTCTTAATCTCAAACCCTTCATTCTTCACCCCTTTCATTCCTCTCTGGATATCCCCTTTCTAGTTTGAACGGAAAAGATGGATGGTTAGTCACTATAATCAGATCCAAACTTGACCGTGGACTGACTTATGCTAAATATGGGATATCCTCATATCCCTAGGTCCTCCCTTTTTACTGTTTATGTGATATTATGCTAAGAGGTATGATCTTGACGGAATAACCTCATCTTTTTGTTGAGATTTACCCAATCCCTTTGATTGGAAACGGTTAGTTAATTGGTGTATTTATTTAAATATTCTTTAACTTGATTATATATGCATCTAGGGTTAGGTCATTACATGTCTCTGCATCAATTTGGGGCCCATAAGGGGGTGAAACCCATGGATTTGGGGCCCACGATGAGGGTTTGGCCGAGGACCTAACCCATGGATTTGGGGCTTGGACTTATGAGATAAAGGGGTTAATTCATCATGCTCTATCAGTTCGAGCTTTTAGAGCAAGTGGTTAATTGTCCTGCATCAAATTGGTATAAGAGTGAGAGGTCTCATGTTCGAGACTCCTTACCGGGGTGATTAATGCGGGGGCATTTTCACACCGGGCTCGAGTGGGGTGGCCAGTGGGACACACGGGCACACTCAGGGTGAGCGGCCGATAGAACCCATGGATTTGGCACCTGGGTTATGAGATAAATGGATGAATTCGCCATGCTCTATTAGTTTGAGAGAAAAAAATCGATAAATAAAATATAAATAACTAACACTGAGTCGACTCCAATGTGTTTGACTAGTGTGATTCATGGAGAGAAGCCAAGGTAGAGTGCACAAATGAACAACCTAGATCCTACACATGCCTACCAAATATACAGAGAATGGCTTGATATCCGACTTAGGCATATATGTTTCACAGCAGATCCTTTCTCTTAAGATGGCTATAGAGTTTCTTAAGAGGTACTAGGATAACTAGGAACAATTTTTATAATTTTGATGCAAAAGCATTTTGTTAAACCATGGAATTCAAGTGATACAACTTATGTTGGGATCACGTATTTCTCGGTTGTTTACTAATGTTTTTTCAGCTTATGCAGACCAGAAAACAGAAAGGGTATATTCCCATTTGAATGGAATGGTGCTTTGGTAAGTTCTGGTGCATAAAATATGCACTTTTGGCATTGATGGGTAATTATTGACAAGTATTCAAAGGGTCATGAGACCAACTTGAACAGTCACCTGACTCTTTATTCATACCAAGATATCGTCTACTTGCCATGCAATTATTCTCTGCCACCAGCAGAATGTGTAATGGAGATGGGGATTCTCAGGTGCATCTAAAGAGAATCCATATAGCGTTGACCAAATTTAGTTAGTAGAGCCTTCTCTAGCATTCAGGGATTCAACTGCGAAAAAGAACATGCTTAATTTATGTTTTTCAAGATACTGATTACAGAACATGTTTTCCAATTGCAGGCACGTGTAAACTTTCTGCTCATATCCCTTCCACTGTATATTAATTTTGCAACAAAAAGGAAAAAAATGAAAAAGAAAAAGGAGTGAAACAAACAGCTTGTTCATGGGAGGTGAAATAACCTGTGAGGGGGATAGCTTTTGTTATGAGAAGTAACCAATAATTCCAAAACAACCCAGTAGCATCTTCAGCCAGTAGAGGCAGAAATGCACACAAGCTCTTAGTTCATCCACAAACATCATGGACAGTGGGTGAACGCACAACCATCTATCCCTTCATCCAGAATTAGGGTATATTCTCAAGATCGGAGTGTAACCCCAAATTCTCTTTTGAATAGCAGTAGAAGTCCACACAAGAGGACCACAAAGCACTTTTAGAAATCCAAATTATGAATAATAATGCATGCTGGTGATTTCATAATTGTGAAGTTTCTAGAGGTGGTGGTTACTTTTTATCATACTAGGAAGTTCAAAATACTCCACTACGCTTTGGAGAAGTACCCTCCAGATCAGAGTGCATACAGAGTTGCCAATTCAACTGATATGTCCATGAAAGAAACAGTAGACCTTATGCTAAGAAATGATATATCATGGAAAGTGGGATATGATGCAATGCTGATAGTGGATTGACCATCATGAAATGCATCATCAGAACAAAGGGGGGAAAAAAGAATCTCACTGAAGAGAAGTCAAATAGAATATCTTGAGATCTTGAGTTACTATAACACTAATTATCCTGTATCCACAATTGAGCAGCATTTCATATTGTTTATTCCAAAACTCCAAGGAGCTTCACGATATAATATACAGGTTCCTCAGGTTCTTCAGATAACAAACTCTAGAGGGATGGGCAGAAATGCCTTCTATCCATGAACTATAAATTCAAGAAAAAGAAAGACTCTGGCGGGTGGGATTAACACACCTTGTTCCCATGTTTTTCTTCTAAATCTATGCCATGCTGTCTATTGACATCTAGAAACCTCCTATCCGCCATCTCCTTCAGCCTTCTCTGAATTTCAGCAGGTTGATGATTTGATGAATACTGTTGTTTCACATAAACGACATCCTTCCCTCCCATCTTTACACCCACAATAACATGGGTACCATATCTCTCAATAAAACTGTTTGAACAATGAACGAAATCTCAGAAACTCTTCAGGATTCTCTATTTCATGTAGAGCTTGATATATAGATGGGGCTGATTAAAAAAACGAATATAGATGGGATATAATAAACATGAAACTCATATTTTATGCATCATTGGAACAATACAAGCAGACACAGGATATTAAAATTCAACAGTAATGAGAGCCCCATGCAAATAATGATGTAGATTAGACTCCAGCTCTTGCATCCAGGTGATCAATCACATGTCAAAGGAGGTCCAAGAATGGACCCCACAAGCTTGGTTATTCAAAATAGTGGCTGATTAGTTTTCTGAATGGACTATTGGGCTCACAGATCCAAGTGAGATCCAACCAAGTAGCTATACTAAAGAATTTGATTGGACTGTGGGGATGCACAAGTCCAATCAACAGTTTTTTTGGGGTTTTATGCAAATGATGGCTCCCTTTATTGGGCTTGTACACACCACACTTATAGAGGTCGTACTGTTGGATAGATTTGAGAGTCTTGGTAGTTCTAATTGCATATATGCTACTACAAGTCTACAAATCTAGAAGGATACATGTACTGCGAGCCTGGGAGTGGTGGCTACAATACAGAATACATTGCAGGCAGTAAATGAATCATATTACAGATATTGGCTGGTATAAAATAAGAGTAGTTTATGATGCCAACTCAGTCCATACCACATCAAAGATCAAGAGGGCTCATGAACATCCTCATCATTGTAATAATTTTACCGCTTACAGGTTTCTTAGTAGTTTGGAATGCAATTAATGCAAAAATATCATACATTTGTGTGAAAGTGAAATATGTATAACACACATACTACAAGTTTACAAATCTACGAGAGAGAACTTTCAAAAGAAATAAGTTCCATTTTTCCACTTCTTTGTGTTGACACAACATGTAGTGCTTTCGTCATGTTGTGTAGTGAGAAAACCCTTTCAACCTCTCCTCCATGGGCCTGTTTTGTATCCATTGAGAACAAACTGATGAAACGGTGGTTCTTGGGGAACAACACTTCTAGGAGATTGTGGGAAAGGAAAAGCCATTTTCCTTGATCGTTCTCAACAAGATTTGGTAAATTTTCCTCCATTTCCGAGAGAGTTTTCATGAATTGGTCGAATCAGCCGTCAGCTGTGTGAATGATTTAGTAGTTTGTATCAGATCATCCAGGATCAATAAGCAACGGACTGATACACTACATACCGGCCAATATTTTAAACCATGGATCAGACTATCGACCCCATTGATACACAGATGACAAGAGAGGGCCCCTGATACATGTATGTCTGATCAGTCTAGTGGGCCCTGAAGCTGGTTCGAAAGAACATGGACCCCACACATGTGTACTGTTCATCCACACATTGTTCAGATTAGTGCACTTTTCATCTGTGTAGACCATGGGCCATGGCCCACATGAATGGTTATTTTTTTAATTTGTTTTGGTCTTTTATTTGTGAGAGCGGATTAGTTCTGCCCCCCAGCATCACCAAACACGGTGTGGCCCTGACCATGGGGCCCGCCTTGATATACGTATTGTATATCCATGCTGTCCATCTGTTTTTACAGCTCATTTTAGGGCAAGAAAGCAAAAACGAGGCAGATCCAAATCTCAGGTGGACCAAACCATATGAAACAGTGGTGATTGGCCATTAGAAACTTTTTTTGGGCCACAAAAGTTTTGGATAAAGCTGATATTTTTTTCCCCCTTCATCCAGGTTTTTGTAACCTTATCAACAGGTTGGATGGCAAACAAAAATTAGGAAAACATTACGGTGGGCCTTAAGAAGTTTTCAATGGTGGGTGTTCAATCACCACTGTTTCCTGTAGTGTGGTCCACCTGAGATTTGGATATGCTTCATTTTTGGGCCTGTGCCCTAACATGAGCTGCAAAACCAGATGGACGGTGTGGATGTACAATAAATACACCAAGGAGGGCCCCACGTTCAGCACTGCACCATGTTGGGTGAGGCCAGGGCCGCACCTAATCCGCTCCCTTTATTTGTTAGGTTTGCTTGGTTACCTGATCAGCATGTTAACCATGGTTATTTTCTTTAGTTAGTATTTTGCTCATTTTCGAACACTCACTGTACAAGGAGTGGCTGTAGAGACCTCAAGTATTTTTGATATTCATTAAAAATCCTAGAGTTGTCTCTTTTTTCCTTTCACATCATAGAAAGGGTTATTGAGAGTGAGTTGATCTCTCAAATCTGAGTGTGAGATTATCCTTTAAAACATCGAGGATTATTCAACACATCTATTCATTGAATCCATCACCCGTCTAGTGCATTCTGCATCAGTATCAGTCATGCTTCTAAAATTGTTGAAATTCGTCAAATAACATATTTAAGCACCTCTAATATCAAAATTTTTAAAGCTGTGTTTTAAATAACTAAAATATGTAGCGTGTAGCTTAGCCTCAACACTGCATAGCTCATGAAAATAACTTAAGTCACGTGTAGCCTACACTACATGATAATTTGCATACGCTACAAACTACGTAACTCACATTACAAGTTATTTTTCACTAGAACTTTAAAATTAATTAATGATTTTTTACTGATTTGTCACATTTTTCTATTTTCAACAAAAATTAGTTAATCTTTTCAATGCTTCCAGTAAAATAATATACATAATAGAATTAAACCAGCTTAATACCAGCTTCATTGCTCTTTGTTTACCTTTATACTTGATCATGGCCCTTACCTATTACTTAAAGTTGCATTTGGTTGCACCAAATATCATGAAGTTTTGTTAAATTTCTTTATTAATCAGTCTACTTTGGTGTAAAATATCATGAAATTGGTGCAACAAAGGGCAACCATGATTAAGAATCTATGTAGCTTACACCTCACTCCTCAGAGGGATAAATCCTATGCTACACACTATTCGCTATTTAAAACACTGATTTTAAGTTACAAATACACCTAGGTAGAGGTTGAGGAATTGTTGTCATTGTTGAACTTGTTGGAGAAGGTTCGGCCGCAAATGCTTCATAGAGACTCATTGAGATGACCACCAGAAAAATCCTGTAGGTTCACAGTTAAATCCTTTTACCAGAAGATCAGTGGAGGTTCAAGTAGTACTGAAATCAGTCATATGGCTTATCTTTGGAGATATGGAGCTCCCCCAAAGGTGGCAGCGCTATTGTGGTTAGTGGGTTGGAATAAAGTTCTAACGCTCGACAATTTGGGCAAGAGGGGAATGGTCCTTCGAACGTGTGTCTTATGTGCTACTGGGCGGAGGAATCGGTAGACCATCTTTTCATCCATTGTTCTTTTGCAACAAAGCTTTGGGCAGCTATTCTTACTGGTTTCACTATTCAATGGGTCATGCTGGGTTTTATTGAAGATCTTTATCATTCTTGGCATGAAGAGGGAAAAGGGAAGGATAGGAAAGAAGACATGGCGCCTATGTCTACTGGCTAGGATTTGGGTTTTATGGATGGAAAGGAACAATCGCGTCTTTAGGAATCAGAATAGATCTTCAGAGCGGATTGACATTTTGGTAAAAGAGCAGGCCAGGGAATGGGCTATTGAATCTAAGGTAGTTGGGGTAGATCAGCTTGGTGAAAGTTGGGTTGATTTGTAGCTTCTGTTTTTCCTTTTTCTTATGCTTTTGTTCTTGTAATTATTTAGACCTTTGGTCTCTATGAAATAAAACTTGTCACTGTTGGAAAAAAAGAAGAATAAGTTACAAATGCACCTTTCTTTTAGCTTAAAAATACACCTTTTTTACTTTTATGACTTACGAAACTACCCTAAACCACGAATCCATGATAAAGAAATCTGTTATCTTCTACACTCCCCTCAAGCCAGTGAATGAAGAATTGAAGATCTCTATTCCCATCTTGTCGATGCAACAACACCACAAACCTTTGAAAGCAACCTTGGTAATGGAATTTGCAGCAATCTCTCTCTCTCTCAAAAAAAAAAAGAAGAAGAAGTAATTGAATTTGCAGCTACTTCTTCAATTTTAACTAGGGATCTTTATAGCGTAAAGAGTCCTATTACTCATGTATAGATCTTTTCTCTCGTGAAGTACCAGTCAATCTCCTTGTGTTTAGTTCTATTGTGGGTTACAGGATTTGCAACGATATGCATAACACTTTTGAGCATGTTAAGGGTTTCTTATTGCTATACTGCATCATTAATTCCAAACCAGTTTTGCTGGTAGTAGTGTCCATCTCTCCACATTTTGTTTCTGCAGTGTCTTGAATGCAACGGTTTGATTTTTGCTTTTCCAAGATGTTGAACTAATTGGTCAGAGGGATACAAAAGATCATAGTTGGTCTATATCTATCTTCACATTGGCATCTACATGGTCATCAGTTCATTTGTGGAGATACTTAAGGAGTGAAGAATTTCACCTGGCCAAGGCAGCAGGATCCCATGATGATGGAACTGCTTGTTTAACATGGTCGTGCAATAGCATATGGGATTTTGCCAATGCAATGGTGTAGAGTGTAATGAACCACCCATCATAGGCAAGGGTCTTAGTTTTGGCTGCATCCTTCTGCCAGCAACTTGAAAATTCGAACATAGAATTGAACAAGCCTGAGGGAACTTTACCGGCCAGAGACATTTCTTGGTTGAATTGCTCCGACATCTGTGTTAAAAATACACAACCATTAAAAGACAGAAAAAGAATTTATGTTTCTCATGCTCCAACATTTGAAGTCATTGGACAGCTTTTTAATCCATGAGATTTTTATTTTTTATTTTACACAACCTGAAGCATCAGTTATTGCAAATTGGACTGCGGTGGAACTGGGAACTGAACATGGAAAATACAATTCTAAAAGAGTGCAGAGACGGTAAAAACCAAGGCAGACATGATGGCCAGTTTAAGGATATCTTCATTCTTCAACATAACTACTAAAAAACAACATCATCATCATCTAATCCTTAACTCGATTAATTTGAGGGCAAAAATAACCAACCTTTAACATGAAATATGACAGAATTCTGTATACCTATCTTGTCAGTCCGTTTAAAACCACAAATTCTGTAAAAAGAGCAGTCCTCTGTTTATTCAGTAAGAGTTTTTGTGAATCTATATGAAAGCAAAGGATCATTCCTATGGCACAAGACAATATAAACAAAAGAAACTTGAATACAAGACAAACTGAATCTTTTTATGATTTCTATATCCTTGGCCGCAGAAAAAATAAGAAAACATCTCTAATCTGAATGTAATATGACAAGCATTCATCTAGTCCTGAACACTATGAGATTCTAGTGTCGTTTATAATCAGTTTTCTTTCCAATTTATGTACAGATGGAAATGTGAATAAACAAGAACTTATCTAATTGATAAATTATTCCAGGTGGCATCAATGCTTCAAGATTTAAAAACTCAAGAAGTTTTTTTTTCTTGCATTGATGGTTTCCCCAGTAGTAGAGATGGGGTCAGACTTTGGACTCCAAATTAGAAGATTCGCTGATGTAATAGAGGATGCTTGCTTTTTTCTTTCGCAAATAATGGGTTTGCAGTTACAAGTTTAAATATAAGATGGAAAAAGGAACTCATGATTTATCATAAGTAAGCCACCAATGGCCTGATATGGAGATGAATAATTGTTAGAAAGAGAGAAAAACAATTTAGGAAGTTCAAATATAAGGTACGTGATCAGGTTCACCATGGTATCAAGATAATTGATAGAAACAGTTTTGGCCACTCCAAGAAATGAGATAAACTACCATTAAATAAGTATTGACGCAGCTTTAGGAACCTACACAGAAACCAATAACAGTGGCATTTTGGTCATTTTCTTAATGACCAGGGCCGGCATTTATTCTTAAGATTAATGCCTCAATCAGACATCCTCCACCATCGGAACTATGCAACCAGCCGTAGTTTTTTTGGATTAGAGAGGGTGGTGGCTGTTATTGTTTCAGAACACCTTGATGGGTCCTGATCAAGGATTTGGACCATCCAGTAGTTTGGATTGCCATCTTGAGGGTCCAAATTGATATGACGGAAGATTGATGGTCCTGATGTGCATTATGGACCAGATCAGTTATTGTTTAGTTGGTTATTAGATTAGAGTCAATCTATGACTTGTTGAACAAGTTTTTCTTTTTTTCCTGAAAAAATTCCCCTTCAGTAATTCTGTCACTTATCTTGTGTGCTTTTTATTATTATTATATATTTTTTTAAAAATATCATAAGATGCCTAAATGACATGAAATTGGTCTTGTTTGAAGGCCTATTACCCGTTGATAGCTTTCAAACAGGCACAACAATTTGAATATTATTTGACTGATTTATGGTCAACTAACAAAAAGCATGTATGGTTGTGAACTTGTGATAGAATTTTGGGTATTTCCATCATTGTTGATATTATATTGAAATAGATATTAAGATTATTATTAGGGTTACCTTTGCTTTGAGAAAAAAAGTATATAAATATGTAAAACAATTTTTCTGAAGGGAACATAATAAACAAATTTATGAATATTGAAAGAAGAAGAAGAAGAAGAAGAAGACAAGGAGGCAAACATTATGACCACTAGCATAGCTGCTAGTAGGCTGTTCAAAGCAAATCCACAGTCCATTACTTTTATTTCATGCTGAATCTATGAAGAATTTTGTGGGTCGACAATTGGGACTCTTCTTCTGGCATGCAGCCACATGGATAACCCACATCCAAGGAAGCATGGGGGACATAGCCATTGTAGCCATCCAACCAGTGGCTGGCAAAAGGAACAGTAAGAGTTGTAGTTGACATTCAACCAACAAAACAAGAACATGGTTGTCAAATCTGCAATTAACCTATTAACCCTCTACATGATGGCCCACCAGATCAATAGTGCTGATCACCAGAAGTATTTGAAACATAGAGATCAGACCAACCATAGGGATTGCGAAATACAAAACAGAAAAAAGAAAAAGAAATACATGCAACTGCAAACAACAAATTTCATAACCAATTGACAACAGAGTACTATCAAAATCATTTAAATCCTACACCAATCAAATAGAAAAAGATGATCCAACCCACATCCATACTTGTTGAAAGGAGAGAACATCTGACTTGAATCGCATCCGTTCTCCTTTATCACACTTTATCGACTTCGAAACATTGGAGATCAATATACCACCAGGCAGGACAATATCTCGGCCCTGACCATCTTCAAGCTCAATCAAACGTGGACCTGAAAAGCCCTTACAGTGCTTGAGACGAAGATCTACATTAATGTCATATCCCAGCCCAATCGACTGAATTGCATTTTTGGCAGCTTTCAGCTGTGGCGTTAAGTGCGATTCCTCCACCATACTTATGTGGTTTCTCTTGGAATTCCAAGACCTCCAAACTCAGTTCCAAACACTGGATTTCCGAAACTATTTAAGAACGGCTACATGAACCCGAGATTGCCATCAATTTTTAGAAGAACATCAGTCCTAAGTTTTCCCTACACTGGTTTTCCAGCGAATTTTCAGAAATCTCCGAATAAAAACTACAAATTTCAAGAAAATTCCAAAAACAGAAAAAGGTCTGTAAAAAGAAACTAGTTTCGCGGGAAATTACATAGAATCCGAATTCAAACTACCTAATTTTCCTCAGATTTTCAAAAGAACACCAGCCCAAAGCCGTCCAAACCATGATTTTTTTTTTTGTTGGAGAATGCATAGAAAAAACACTAGAATTCCAGTGGTTTTACTGCAAATTCTCGAAAATCACAGAGAAAATCCTAGATTCACAATAGAATTTCAAAAAAAAAAAAATAAAATCAGATTCAAAACATCAGAAAGTTCCACGAAAAACGAACGACGAAAACCCTTCAAAACCTCCAGAAATGTTCAAGAGAACAGCAACTCATTCAAAGTAATTTTAAAAAATAATACGAAAATCACGGAAGAAGAACCCTAACTACCCTCGAACTGCCAAAAGACAAAAAGATAGTAGAAAGAGAAGACAGACGACTCGATTCCATCGGCGTTTGGAGGATTTTTATAGTTAATTCGACAGAAAGATAAAAAACACGAGTTCCCGTGGAGGGATCTTTCTTTTCGAATGGTCGGTGGCAAGAGAATTATCTTTCTGCCCTCAGAAGATGTGGAAATTACTTCGAAGGTCATGGTTTGCGTTGGAATTTCCGTTTGGGTTGGAATTTCCGTTTGGGTTGGAATTTTCCTTCTTGTTTCGTGGTTGGAAGCAGAAGCAAAGAAATGAGAGTCAAAAGCGGAGAAAGGTCTTCTTGCCTCTTTCCGCGTTGTTTTTTTTTTTTTTTTTTTATTTTTAAAATTAAAAAAATAATAAATTAAATAGAGCACGCGACTTGTTTTTTTCGTGCGCCTGGTGCGTGAGAAACGTGACGGGCGGAAGGCCTTAGTAGGAGAGGACGAGGAGGCGAGACGGATTGGCTACTCCCCCTGACACCAGCCCTGTGGCTGATGGTCGGTGCTCTGTGGCCCCACCATGATGTATGTGTTTAATCCATTCCTTTCATCCCTTTTTAAAGATCATTTTAGACTTTGATGAAAATTAAAGGGATATAAATCTCGGCTGGACCATACCACAGGAAAACAATAATTATTGGATATCCACCATTAAAATCCTCCTAAGGTCCACTGTACCTTTTATTTGACATCCAATCTATTGATTATGTCATAAAGAACCAGATGAAGGGAAAAAATAAATATCATCTTGATCCAAAACTTTTATGGCCCCCTAAAACATGTTTAATGGTCGACGTTCATTCAACACTATTTCCTGTAATGTGGTCCATTTGAGATTTATATATATCTAATTGTTTTCATAATATTATTAAATGATCTATAAAAATATATGGACGGAATGGATGAAACATAAACATCATGGTGGGGCCCACATAACACCGACCGCCAGTCGTTGGCTGGTGGCGGGGGGAGTAGCCAGTCCGTTTCCACGAGGAATAGCTTCTGTGCGGAAGTACAAATTAGCACTGTAGACTTTGATACTCTGGCGGAGTTGTATTGAAGATACGCATGCATTGATAAATTGCGTATGTAGGACTTTTTAATCTAAATTGAACCGTCCAAATTGTTATTCCTACTTTTAGTGGACTATATTGCGTAAGTATTTGATTGAAGTGTATTTATTGATAGGAAGAAATGAAAAATATCCGACGGTCCTGATTGACAAACCTTTGTCCACCGGTCAGATTGTATGATTATTAGTCCAATTTGATTTCGAGTTGGCAATATAGACTACCCATAGTCGGTCCTGGAAAATGGGCGGTTTAATTTGGAGTAGGCAGTACGGCCTCTGTTGATGCTGGTACGGGTTAGGTGGTTTTATTGAGAGAGAGAGAGGAATGCTAACCTACACGCCAATTGGAGAAATTGTGAAAACTTTTTAAGAAATCATTTCCCATGATATAATTGTGAGATCTGAATCGTTCACGTTGTACAACACCCCGTGGAAATCATGGGCCCAACTTGTACCTTAATTCAAAACTTTGATGGTCCATGGCAAAATAGAGAGACAAATCAAGGGAGGAAATTGTTTTATTTTATCATGTTATACCAAAGTTTTGGATTAAGATAAAAGTTGAGCTTAGGAGGTTTCACGGGGTGCTGGGATGGTTACATAATGAGAGATGAGTTTTGAAAAACTTCTCGCGAGTTCTTGTGAGAACCGTACACAGGTGAGTGTGTGTGTATATATATATACACACACGGTGGACCTCATGGGGAGGTTGAGCTGTGTGGGCCTCACCATGATGTGTGTCGAACATCACCACCGTGTATTTGATGGGTCCACTTTAAATTATGGGACATCCCAAAAAATTAATAGGATAAAGAACTCAGGTGGGCCATACCATCTAAAATCATGTGAAGACATGCCTAGAACATATAAAAGCACTTGGTGGGACCCACTTGAAATCTGGATGCATCTGAAGACCTCACTTACAAGTGGGACACACATAATGGATGGGCTAGATTTGTGAACCACATCTCGGTGGGCCTAGCAAATGATTATGAATGTTTTAATGGGAGGGTTACCCCTTCTCAGCTTTTGTATGTGGTGTGGCCCACACAAGTCATAGATTGACTTGATTTTTAAACCAAGACCTTCCATGGAATGGTGCATCTAACTGATGGGGTAGATGTTTGACATGCATCACGGTGAGCCCACATAGCATGACCTCATGGAAAGTTCCCATAAAGTTGACGGCATAGAACCATTTCCATTTCCATTTCCATTTCCATATATATATATATATGGGAAAAGGTACTATGCGCTCGAGCGTAAAGCAGTCGTCCGTGAGGTCGAGCTGGGTGGGCCCCACCGTGATACCTTTCGAACATCAACATCGTCCACCAGATGCACCATTCCATAGTGGGTCTGGGCGGCCCAAAATCAGGTCAATACGTGACTTTAGTGGACCACACCACATACAGAAGTGTAGAGAAGCCGTGTATCATTAAAACATTCATAACCATTTTTGAGGGCCCACAGAGATGTATTTTGCAAATCCAGACCATCCATTATGTGTGTCCCACTTGAATGAGTGTTCAGACCAAGTTTCAGGTGCATGGAAAACTCAGGTGGGTCCCACCAGTGCTTTTATTTGTTTTTGGCATGTATACTTATGGTTTTAGATGGTGTGGCCCACCTGAGTCACGGATTGACCTGATTTTGGGTTGTCCAGGCCCACTATGGAATGGTGCATCTGATGGACAGTGTTGATGTTCGAAAGGCATCACGGTGGGGCCCACCTAGCTTGACCTCACGAACGACCGCTTTACGCTCGAGCGCATAGTACCTTTTCCATATATATATATATATATATATATATATATATATATATATATATATATATATATATATATATATAAACATAGATAGAAATAGTCTCCTAAGCATAAGGCCGCATGGAAATTTTATGCGAGCTTTTTCATATGAGTGGTTAGATTATACTTATGGCTGGGATTCAACAACCATGAGAACAAGAGAGCCTCCAAAATAATGACTCGTGGCAATACTTTGGCACTCTCATGGGATTGCATGCCATACGCAGATTGAAAGCTATTTGACGGTGCCCTTCAGTTCGATCATGATGTACCTATTTTATACCTGCCATTCATCTAATTTTTAAATTATTTTCAAGCATGAGCCCAAAAATAAAGTAAATACAAATCTCAAATAGACCTCACCATCGAAAAACAATTGTGATTGAACACCCATCGTAAAAAACATCTTAGGGCCCACTATAATGTTTATTTGTCATCCAACCTGTTCGTTAGGTCACACAGACATGAATGATGAGAAAATAAAAATATCCAATTCATCCAAATTAAACTTGTAGCCCTAAAGAAGTTTTTAATGGTGGACCAATGATTCTCATGGTTAAAACATTCATAGGGCCCACTGTAACGTTTACTTTCCATCCAATCTATTCATCAAGTCACACGGACCTAATGAAGAGAAAAAACAAATATCATATTAATCCATGATTTTTGTGAACCCAAAATGGGTTTCAATGGCAGGCGTTCAATCCCCCACTGCTTTTTATAGTGTGGTCCACTTAGTTTTTGGATCTGTCTTATTTTTTGGCTTAAGTATTAAGAGTAGATCACCAAGTGGACGGACGGTTTGGATATAACTCATACTTCATGATGGGACCCACACAACTTGGTGATGTCAACACACCAGCCACATCGATGGTGTGTGTGGTGCACTGGCCAATCCGCTTCCTTCGCGCACATGATGAAATTAATGAAATTGGATTGGGTACTGAGTTACTCAGTATGCTTTCATCGTTCTAAGTACACTCTGTTGCGACCACCATAAATATATGTGGTTTATCCATGCCGTCCATCTGTTTTTTCATCTCATTTCAAGGGTTGAGCCCATAATTGAAGCATATTCAAAGCTCAAGTGGACCATACCACAAGAAACAATGGAAATAATGATTTCCATCGTTAAAACTTTTTTAGGGCCCACCATAATGTTCATTTGTCATCCAACCTGATCATAAGATCACACAGATATGGATGAAGAGAAAAATACAAATATTAGCTTGATACATAACTTCCATGGCCCCCAAGTATTTTTCAATGGTATTCATTTAATTCGCACTGTTTCCTGTGATGTGGTCCACTTGAGGTTTGGATATACTTTATTTTTGGTCTCAAGCCCTAAAATTATCTGTTAAAATAGATGTACGAAGTGGATAGAATATATAGATCATAGTGGGCCCCACTGCAGGCAACAACAATGATGGTGGAGCGATTGGTGTGACCCAACAACTTTTATTCCAATGCGAATAAATGTTGCATGCAGTCATGCTTCATGTGGTGTGGTCCACTTGAGTGTCCAATGTGCCTCATTTTTGGGCTCATGAACTAAAATAATCTGTCGCAAAATATGGATGGGGTGGATAAAACATATAGATCACGGTGGGCCCCAAAGAGGCACCACCAGACCTGTCCGTCTCTAGCTGAGACCGGTGAAATCGAATTGCGTACTGAGTCACAGAGTAGGCTTTTATCATGAGCAAAACTATGTTGGGCCCACCATGAATGTGTGTGGTTTATCCACGCCGTCCATCCATTTTTCTAGCTCATTTTATGGGTTGAACCCAAAATTGAAGCATATCCAAAGCTCAAGTGGAGCACACCACAGGAAACAATGTAAATTGAATGTCCGCCTTTAAAAAATTCTTCGGGCCAGAGAAGTTTTGGCTCAAGCCGATATTTGTGTTCATCCATGTCTGTGTAATCTTATCTAGTAAATTGGATGAACGGAGTGGATAAAATAAGTAAATTGTAGTGGGCCCCACAGAGTTTACTCAGTACGGTAAGCGTACTTGGTTACTCACTACGTAATGAGCTTCCGTCCTGATGAGGGTGGTACCCATGCATCTAGGGGACACGGATTGCCTTCTGAGGCAGCGTCACCAGATGGTTACTACAAGGTACTCTGTGGGCCCCACCATGATGTACGTGTTTAATTCATGCCGTCCATTCATTTTGAATGCTTATTTTAGGGTATGACTTAAAAACGAATCTCAAATGGACCACACCACAAGAAATAATGGTGAATCAACACTCATTGTTAAAAACTTCTTAAGGGCCACAAGTTTTGGATGAAATTGTTTTTTTTTTTTTTTCCTCACCATCCGAGTCAAAACCCTGCAGTGGACCCTAGGAAGTTTATTAATGATGGGTGTTTAATTAGCACCGTTTTCCTGTGGTGTGGTCCATTTGAGATTTGGATCTACTTTTTTTTTTTTGCTAATGTTCAAAAATGATAAAAAAATTTAGATGAACAGCATGGATAAAACACATACATCATGGTCAGCCTATAGAGCACCATCCAATAGTTACCAAATTGCGTACATCATGCCATTCCCATGAGCGCGAGGAGTCTTGGTGCGAATAATAATTTTCAAGACTCTTATTCTTAATGTCGTTGAATCCCAGCCATGATCGTAATCTAACAGCTCACATGAATGCTCGCATGAAAGCTCCGTGCGGCCTTATGCGCAGGAGACCAAGACTCTCTCTCTCTCTCTCTCTCTCTCTCTCTCTCTATATATATATATATATATATATATATATATATATATATATATATAGCGGAACGCTCACCTGCGAACCAGTTCGCACAGACTACATACGAACTTTTTTGAGAACTCATCATATCTGATGAGTCTCGAAAATCTGAATGGTCCACATGAAGCAGAACCTCATGAAACCCCCTGGTATCAATTTTTACTTTGAACTAAAACTTCGGTGGGCCATGAAAAGTGCAAATAGTTTCTTCCCTTGATTTGAATTTCTCTTTGCTATGGCCCACCACAATCTTAGATCAGGGTGAAAATTCACCCTTGAGGTTTCATGGGATTCCGCATCTTATGGACTGTTCGGATTCGACACCCATGACACGTGTACAAAGGTGCGCACGTGCGTAGGTGCGTAGGTGAGCATGCCTCTCTCTCTCTCTCTCTCTCTATATATATATATATATATATATATATATATAGAGAGAGAGAGAGAGAGAGAGAATTAGAGTTTACTCATATTTATGAAGTGGCAGGATTCAGATGCTCAGCAAGTCACATATCATCGTCTTACGTAAACGTAGTATATTATATGCTTGTTTAATGCGGACAATAGCATATAAAGGACTAGATCCGAAGTCTATTCAGATATAGTGAAATACATAGCTAAGACCTCCATACCTGAACCTCACGAAGGGGTTGAAAAGAGAATATATGATTTCTTAGGTGCTTGGTTAACACAAGTGATAGCATATGAAAGCTCATATCCAAAGTCTATTCAGATCCCGTGAAACCTATAACTACGATCTCTATACCCAAACCTCATGGAGGGGTTGAGAAAATAAAGTTAATGGTTTTAGGTACTTGGTTGATATAGGGGATAATATATGAAGGCCTGATTCTAAAGTCTATTCAAATCCAGTGAAACTCATAGCTAAGACATCCAAACCTGAACCTTGCAGAGGGGTGGAGAAGATGAGCTAATAATTATGCTTATACTGTTTATAATATCTCATGCAACCTACTCATGTTCATGTATTGATCGGAGTCGCCACTAACCAAAATGAAGGCTTGATAATCTACGGTTGGCTAGAATCCGTGGAATCGCCTAGAGATCGGGAAAGTCAAAGAATTCCTAATTTGAGTGGCTCTTAGATATATTTACGCCGTGAATTTTGAGTAAGGGCCTCAGTTATGAAAAAGGAAGAGGTTGGGTACCCTTTTACTGCATGTGTCGAATACGGTCTCTATTTTTTTAAGTTGTACACTTTCAAATGGAATTCAAAGAACTTCCAATAAAATATTAAGCTTTAGATATCTAAAATACAAAAGATAAACCAAAAAATGAAAATGACAGAAAGGGGTTTTTCGATAAAATTATGGAAAAGAAAATAAGAATGTAGAGTTTTCAGTTACTCCTTTAAATCACGTATTCTGACATAGAAGATCATCAAGAAAGGCAACTGTAGCACATACTTAATGCGATGTTAGAGCAGAGTCTACTACCTCAAGTGTTTAAAATAGCGAGGTTGGAATATATAAACTGAAAAATGATATATCGAAAAAATGACCTTGGCTTTAAAGTTGAAATGAGATAGAAATGATCGAAAGGAAAGAAAAGACCAAAAAAATGGAGAGTCAAAGTCTCTCTCTCTCTCTCTCTCTCTCTCTCTCTCTCTCTCTCTCCGGACTCTCTGGCGCTGAAGGCCTCTTTGGACCCTTTGTTGTCGAAGGCCTTTAGACTCTCACTGCCTTTGATACTTTACTAACCCTTCTCTCCTGAAGCCATCAGCCTCCCAGCCTCCCTCCTTTTATAGGCGTTTGGAGGGGAGGGGAGATTATAGACCATGCATCCCATGGGTGATAGATGGGGGTGGATGATAGTGCGGACCACTTAAAGGATGATGGCAAGAATGATGGCATGGAGAAGAGTCTTGTGTGAGGCTTGCGTGAGGCAAACCACATATTAGTGAGCAGTTGGAGGGTTAGAACCCACAAACGGTTGGAGCCCAACGTATCTACACAGAAATAGCACAGTTGTTTCTGTTGTCAGAAGCCTTCAATCTGTTTTTTTTTTTTTTTTTTTTTTGGGTATCTCGATTGGTCGAGGGCCTGACTCGATCGGTCGAGTGAGCCGCTCGACTAGTCGAGCACTGTTCGAATCAAAGTCCAGCATGCTATTATTTTTTGTGTCCGGGCCACTTGACTAGTCGAGGCCTCGGCTCGACCAGTCGAGGTTACACAGATCCTGCGCGGACTGCGTAAATTTGAGGTGGTTTCCGGACTTTTCCAGACTAGGTGCATAAGTGGAGTTTCCTAAACTATAAATAGGGGTCCCTAGGGCTATTCTAAGGTATTTTAAAACTTTCTAAAAGTTTTCCAAGGGTTCCTAAAGGGTTATAGGGTTATCAAAGGATGTAGCAAGGGTGAGATTCGTGGTTGTTCGAATCGGGTAATTCCTCTCTCTTGTAATTTCTTTTCATAGTGGATCTCTGTTGCTTTGTGCCGTTGTTTTTTCCCTCAAGGGTTTTCCACGTTAAATATTTGTGTTCTCTTGTGATTACTTGACGTTATTGGATTGTTATCCTAGATCTAGATCTGTGTGATTTCGCAGCACGAATCCCCAACAAGTGGTATCAGAGCAATCGTTGGAGCACATATCTGAATTTATAGGATTAGTAATAATAAGAAACGGCAAGTTTGATATTGAGAAGTAATCAGGCAAAAATAATTTTGAGTTATGGAAGGTTAAGATGATTAGCCTGTTAACCAAGCAAGGCGAGATTAAGGCTCTTGAGGAGCGAAAATCTACCATGAAAGATGATGAATGGGAAAATCTTGATAATAATGCTTTAGCCTCTATTCGTTTATGTCTCACAGATAAGGTTCTTTATAATGTTTTGAGAGAGAAAATTGTGGCTAGTTTGTGGGCGAAGTTAGAAAACATCTATGCAAAGAAGTCCTCTGAAAATCACCTACACTTGAAGCTATAGTGTTATGCCTTCAAGATGGCGGAGGGTGGAGATCTAAAAGCCCATATCAGTAACTTTAATAAATTAATGTGCAAATTGTTGAATATGGAGGAAGTGGTCAAAGATAAGGAAAATGCATATATATTGTTGAATTCTCTTCCTGCATCATATGAGTCTTTCAGGGACACGATGTACACCACAAATAAAACCCTAAGTGTTGACACTGTTATCTCATACTTTCAAGGGAAGGCTATGAGAAAGCTAAACGGTGACATGGGGGCAGCTTTCGATGCACTGATTACGAGGGGCAGAGATTCTGAGCGAGGTACAGGATCTTCTATACCTAGATCCAAATCCAAGGGCAAAGGTAAAGGAAAATTAAAGTGTTGGAATTGTGGGTTGTCTGGACACATGAAGAAGGATTGTAGAAATCATAAAATGAAGAAAGAAAATTCAGTGGCTTCTTCTAAGGAGGCCAATGTGGTCACATCTGATGAAGAATCAAGTGGTGGTGATGTTCTGTTTGTTTTCATGATCGGTCACTTACACGACAATCATAAAAACAAGTGAATACTTGACACGGGAGCATCTTATTACATGACTCCTCATCGGAGTTGGTTTACCAGTTACAAGGAATGCGATGGT
Source organism: Magnolia changhungtana (assembly GCA_030180095.1). Lineage (NCBI taxonomy): Eukaryota > Viridiplantae > Streptophyta > Magnoliopsida > Magnoliales > Magnoliaceae > Magnolia > Magnolia changhungtana. The sequence continues at coordinate 12,665,808 of JASAUF010000662.1, forward strand.
GGACAAGTTTTTATGGGCAATGACAATGCCTGTAATGTTGTGGCTATTGGTACGCTGAGCATCAAGATGTTTGATGGGATGAAGCGTACCTTGACTGACATCAGACACATTCCTGATATGAAGAAAAGTCTAATTTCTCTCGGTGCACCCGAGGCTATATGGTGTAAGTTCACCGGTATTGATGGTGTCCTTAAAGTTTCAAAAGGGGCACTCGTGGTTATGAGATCGTAGAGGCACGAAAACCAAGTTGATTGGGAGCACTTCAGCAGGTGGAGCGGCAACAGCTATTGCAGACTTTACATCTCTACGTATGTGGCATGCTCGTCTGGGCTACATGAGCGAGCGGGGCATGAAGGTACTTTCTAATCGATGTTTGATTACAGCTTTTAAAAATTCTGATTTAGATATATGCGAGCATTATATATATGGTAAACAATTTAGATTGTCTTTTAAATCTGGAAAACATGTTTGTAAGGAAGTGCTTGATTATGTGCACTCTGACATATGGGGGTCATCGCTAGAAGTTTCCATTGGGGGGTCATCATAGTTTGTTTTATTCATTAACGACTACTTTAGGAAAGTTTGGGTTTACTTTATGAAACATAAATCTGAAGTTTTCACTATATTCAAACAATGGAAGGCAATGATGAAAAAAATAGTCAGGGTGAAAAATAAAAGTTTTAATGACGGACAATGGTGGGAATTTACTTCCATTGAGTTTAATGAGTATTGTAAGGTTGAAGGGATCATCAGGCACAACATAGTACGCCACACGCCCGAGCAAAACGGTGTGGCTGAATGAATGAATCGGACTCTCCTGGAGGGCCAGATGCATGTTAAGTAATGCTGCGTTGTGTAAGGACTTATGGACAGAGGCCGTTAACACGACTTATTATTTGGTGAACCGATCTCCTTTAACGACAGTTAAATGTAAAATTCTAGAGGAAGTATGGAGTGGTCAGAAAATCGACTACTCAGATCTATGAATATTTGGTTGTGAAGTTTACTCTCATGTACCGTCAGTTGAGAGAGAGAGAAACTAGACCATAGAGCCAAAAAGTACATCTTTGTTGGCTATGACATTGGTGTGAAGGGTTACAGGTTATTCGACAAGGTCACACGCAAGATCATCACTAGCCGTGACGTCATATTCGATGAAAGCTCTCTATTTCGTAAGAATGGTCAAGATGAGTAAGAGGAACCAGAAAGGGTGATCGTAGACGTCCAGATTGACACAGATGATACTCAGACAGAGACAGATGCGAAGATAGAGGTACAGGATCAGGTGGACCAGCCACCTGTGAGAAGGAACCCACTGCGTGATTGTAGGTTACCAACAAGATATAGGGACGACTCTAATATTGCATATGCCCTCATTACAGATGAAGGAGACCCGTCTACTATTCAGGAGGCTCTTGATGAGCCTGATTGTGATGCCCCAGTCACTGCTTCAATGTGGGCAGGTGCTGAGGGCCTGGACGAGCTACTGTTTAGTTAACTGTAGCATAACTTGTCCCACATCGAAAGAGTTGTTTAAAGTTGTGGTGGTTATATGTGGAGTTGTCGCCCTATACTGTATAAGGCATTTTGGGGGAACTCCGAGAACAAAATCGTGCGAGTTATGCCCAGAGCAGACAATATCATACAGTGTGAGCGTGAGATGTCACAAATGGTATCAGAGCCGAGGACGGTTCTGCCCTCGGTGGGGGATAATGTGACGTCCCGGTCACTACTTCAATGTGGGTGAGCGGGATGTGGGCGGGGCTTAAGGGCCTAGGCGAGCTACCGCACTGGGCGAGCTACTGTTGTAGTTGACTGTAGCGTAACTTGTCCCACATCGGAAGAGTTGTCTGAGGTTGCGGTGGTTATATGTAGAGTTGTTACCCTATATTGTATAGGGCCTTTTGGGAAAAACCCCGAGAATAAAACCGTGCGGGCTGTGCCCAGAGTGGATAATATCATACAGTGTGGGTGTGGGCTGTTACACTAATGCAGAAAAGTGGAAGGCGACTATGGATAATGAGATGGACTCGTTGCACAAAAATCACACATGGAAGCTGGTGGAGCTTCCTGTGGGCAGAAAAGCGATCGGATGCAAGTGGTTATTCAAAAGGAAACATAATAGATACAAAACAAGGTTGGTCGCAAAGGGTTATGATCAAAGAGAAGGAATCGACTTCATAAAGATATTTGTGTCAGTGGTTAAGCAGGTGTCTATCAAATTCGTATTGGCGCTAGTTGCCCAGTACAATCTCGAGCCAGAACAGGTGGATGTGAAGACTGCATTCCTACATGGGGAATTGGAAAAGCAGATCTACATGAAGTAACCACTGTGATATTTATTTTCCATCCAACCTGTTCATAAGATCACATGGATTTGGGTGAAGGGGAAAAACAAATGTCAGCTTGATCCAAAGCTTATGTGCCCCCAAGAAGTTTTTATGGTATGCGCTTCAATCCCCCGTCTACTTGAGCTTTGGAGCTGCCTCATTTTGAGCTCATACCATAAAATGATCTGAAAAATGGATAAACTGCGTGGATAAAACCAATACATCATGGTGGGCCCACAAAGCCCCTACCTAGACCAACTCTCTCCAAGCGGGGGCTGGGTTGCCTTTATAGGCATCATACCTCTGATAACCTCCAGCACATAAATACAAAGACATTTACGTCTAAAAAATATAAAAATGTTGTCAGACCATTGGTCTAATTTCAAAAGAGGATCTACTTTCCCAATTAAAGTAGACCGTTGGTCTACTTTAGTTAAAAACCCTATCAAATAATTCCTTAGCCATCGTACCAGGCATACCAGAACGATAGCCGATTAGGTGCGGCCCTTATAATGGGGCCCGCCTTGATTCTTGTATTCTATATCCATGCCCTACGTCTGTGTAGGGGATGAGCAGATCCCAATCTTAAGTGGACTGTACCATAGGAAATAGTTGTATAATTGATTATTTAAAACTTGTTATGGGCGAAGAAAGTTTTGGATCAAACTTATGTTTGTTTCTTTTTTCTTTTAATTTAAGTTTTTATAATCTTATCATCCCCATCCATAGCTCAACTGGCAGACTGAGTGGAGATGCCTCGTTTCAACACTTTGAGGTCATGGTATCAATCCCTAGCGGGGGTGGCTAACATGGAGTGTGTACACCCATGGTTGTGTACTAACAAGCTAACCCAAATATTTATTTCAAAAAAATTAAAAAATTTAAAAAAAACTTTATCAACACGTTAGATAATAAATAAACATTAGATAAATATTACGGTAGCCCTGGGAAGTTTTAATGGCAGGTCATTCAATCATTAATGTTTCCTATAGTATGGCCCACTGGAAATTTGGACTGCTTCATTTTTAGATCATGCCCTAAAATGATCTCGCAAGATGGATGGGCGACGTGGATATAAAATACATACATCAAGGTGGACTCCATGGTATGGGTTGCATAGTCTTGAGTGAGGTCGGGCCACACCTAAGTCCAGCCACACCTAATTCGCTCCCACAGGACGACTGAATTAAGTAGTGACCTCTCAGTACCGACGATACTGGTTGGTACCTTGTGGCCTCACTACGACATATTAGTTTTATCCATGGCATCCGTCCATTTTGTCATTTTAGGACATGAGCCTAATTATGAGGTAAATCCAAATTTTAGGTGGACCACATCACATGAGAAATGGTGATTGAAATCTCACCATTAAAAATTCCAAGGCCCTATTGTAACGTTTATTTGCAATCCAACTTGTTAACTAAGTCAAGACACGGATTGGGAGGAAGGGAAAACACAAACACGAGGTTGATCCAAAACTTTCGGCCTTTAGAAAATTTTAAATGGTGGGTGTTAATCACAGCTAAAATTTAAATCTTCATTATTTTTAGGCTCATGCACTAAAATTATAAGCTGAAAAAAAATAAAAAATTTGAATAGATTGAATAAAACATATACGTCACGGCGGGGGCTCACATAGCTTTTCCAGCATTGACCAGCGCCCACAGTGGATGGGCCACTACTGAAAATGACTGGGGCTATGGGCCTATGGCCATGACCATGACCATGACTGCATATTGACTTTGGCTGTTGGTTGTCCATTAATTCTAACAGTGGGGCCCATATGAGGACTTGTCCAGCTTGAATTTTCGTCCTACTATTATGGACCACTGTAGATGATTAGATAATAGTTTGTTTTTGGTGAGTTTTATTTAAACTGTTCATTGAATATATACCACTTGGCCACTTTAACCATTGGATATCCATAGTCTTTAGTTTCTAATTAATCTAAATTTAACCTAACACTTTTTGGACGGTTGAATTTGAATCATATAAAGGCCAGTTGTACAATATTTATAAGTACATGAGTGTGAACCATTAAACACGACCCAAGGGTGGAGTATACTCGGGTTTTTCTTTTGGAGTATTTGGACAAATGAGGACGATGGTTACATGATCCAGACCAGTGGTCCGTTGGGACCCATGTTGGATGGAACATCTTGGCCTTTTCTCAATCACATATAGACCTTCGTTTCATTCCTCTCCTTGACGTCTATTTGAGGTTAGGCTCGTCGAGTGTAAGATTTTTAATGGATATAATTCGTCCACGTGGGACCCAAGGTATCAATGGTCTGGATCAATGAACCGTGGATTCTGCTCATCCAAAACTCAACTGGGTGAGATCATGAAGAAATAATAAAAGACGAGTTATTTTCATACGCTGTCAGAGTATGGAAATTCATACGCTTGCATATAAATTGATTGTACATTTGGCTATTGGACACTCAATCCGAACAGTCCAGGCCCACTTATTCTTGGCTAGGATCCAAAATCATGGGATTTAACCACAATCCAACCATTGAAAATCAGGCCCCGCTGTACATGGAGCTAAGCCAAAGATAATCTTAACCATTGAAGATTCCTATAAAAATTTGACCATAGATTGCTTATTTTTACCCATTCATTTGATAGCCACAATTTGAATGGTTGGGATCGTTTGATTTTCTTTTAAGGTTGTATTTCATGTCAGTGGGCCCACTGTTTAGACGGTGAGATGAAGACTCATGTAAATCACGGGTCTTCCTTTTGGAAAATTGAAGAAAACTGTCACATCAGACTGGGGGCAGTTAAAGACGTTGACTTCGTTAAAGACTGAAATGAAAATTTCCACGATGCAAGAACAAATAAATAAATACATAAATCACATCTCCTGCAGTCCTGCTACGGTCGTTGTTCGATAGTCTGCGGAAGCGGATTGCTTACCGTACATACTGAGTAAAGTTTATGGGACCCAAATTCATTCATGAATTTTATCCACTCCGTCTATCAATTTTATCAGATAATTTTAGATCTTCGTACCAAAAATGAATCATATAGGACACTCAACGGACCACACTCTAGGAAATAGTATTAATTGAACGTTTACCATTGAAGATAACCAAAGTTTTAGATCAATCTTATATTTTATTTATCACTTCATCCATGTTTTTTTGATCTTATGAACAGGTTGGATGAAAATAAACATCACTGGAGCTTAGAAATGTTTCAACGGTAGAAATCAATACTTACACTGTTTCCAGTGGCATGGTCCACTTAGGTTTTTGATATGATTCAATTTTGGGCTCAACCCCTATAATTATCTTTAAAAACGTATGTACGGTGTGGATAAACCAAATTAATTTAATGTGAGCCCAAAGTAGTTTACTCAGTATCATAAGAGCGTGCTGAGTAACTCAGTACGTAATCTGATTTCCTGGTCTTCGTACTGTGGCGGTTGATACCTGGGCTTCCGTCCTACTTCCGCCGTCTGCAGTTGGGAACGGGCAGGAACTTTGAGTGGTCACTGTAATGTATGGGTCTTATCCACACCGTCCATCAACTTTTTTTTATTATTTTATAACATAAGCCCAAAAGCCAGTCATATACAAGGGTCAAGTGGACCACACTATAGGAAGCAGCGGTGATAATGATTCTCACTGTTAAAAATTTTCCAAGGCCCACCGTGATGTTTATTTGCCATCTAAACTATTTATAAAGTTTCCTAGATATGGATGAAGAGAAAACACAAATATCAGCTCTATCCAAAACTTCTGTCGCCCGCAAGAAGCTTTCAACGGTAAGATTTTAATCCTCAAAAAAAAAAAAAAAGCCAATATTCATAAAGTTACCTAGATATGGACAAAAGTACACTTAAGCCTGCCTCAATTTTGAGATTATACCCTAAAATGATGGAAAAAAAATGGATGGACGGTGTAGATAAGACCCATACATCAAGGTGGCCGCTCAAAGCTCCTACTCATTCCCAGCTGGAGACGGGCGGGGTTAAGACGCAAACCACGTCCTAGGCACGCATCAAAGCTCAAAAGTTATACACCCGGCCTCTATAAACTAAAAATCAAACCGTCCAAAGTCTACATACGCCATCGGATGAAAATAACATCGGTTGAACAATTCCAACCGCTGATTCATGGATGCTTATGCAATGAATTGAGGCTGTTGGAAAATTTTCATCATGACCGCCCATTTAAGTGAATCGATCTAATAGTTAGGCAATCTAAATTGGAGCTTTTTTGGACGGTCTATTTCTAGTTAGCGATATCTTACGTGTACGATTCCACAGCCATGTGTATAAACTGTCACACTCTGCCAGAGTATCGAATTTTATTTTTTTCAAATTTCATTGCAAGCGTGGATGCGTAAATAGAATCTTGATGCATCAAAGTGTAGAAATTGGGACCGTTGATATCATGAGAACTACTGTGGATAGGGGATTCACAGGAGATATCTCTAAGTTGATGAAAAGAATCATAGCATAGAGAATGCTGAAGATTCTACGGATTTGATTTTCCAACTTTGAAGAGTTTTCGTTATGCCCCACCTGCAGTGGCTCCCATAAGATCAACGGTTTGGATCAAAGCGTCACGAGCCATGATTGCACGAAACAGATGCATTGGGAGACATTTTTTCAAACCAAACTGAAAAGCGTAAAACCGTATGGACGCGAATTAGCTACTGAACCAGTCAGTAGCCAGACTTGCTACTGCAGTGACGTCACCAAGTTCTGTGGGGCCCAGTATGATGTGTTTGTTAAATCCACACCGTCCATCTATTTGGAGAGATCATTTTCTGGCATAAGCCAGAGAATAAAGCAGATCGAAAGCTCAAGTGAACCTACCACAGAAAACAGTGGGGATTGAACACCTACCGTTAAAAACTTCTCAGGGGCACACAAGCTTTCGATCAATCTTAAATTCGTGTTTTCCCTTCTTCCATGTCTATGTTAACTCACGAACAGGTTGGATCTCAAATAAACATCATGATGAGCCCTAGGAATATTTCAACCGTGGATGTCACTGTCCACGCTGAGATTTGGATCAGCCTCATTCTTTGTCTCTTTCCCTAAAATGATCTCTCCAAATGGATGGACGGTGTGGATACAATAAATACATCATGGCGGGCCCCTGGCTAGGTTCAGTAGCTAATCCGCGTCCAAGCCGTATGCGTTAGTCAAGTTTACGATTAAATGATACGACAATTGCATTACATGTAATTAATATCATTATTGGACGATAATTACATGTCTAGAAATATCGAGCTATTTCCACGGCTGCAGCCGGACCAGATGCACATCACCTACGTGTATGTATATACAACACACACACATTTTCCATCCAACATCCATCCAGCTTATTCATAAAGCATTTATTAACATTAAATGCCCAACGTAATGTTTATTTTCCATCTAACATCCAGCTTATTCACAACGTAACGCAGACCCGGATTAAGAATATATATATATATATATATATATATATATATATATATATATATATATATATATATATATATATATCAACATGATCTAGAACTTCCGTCACCTAAACAAGTTTTCAATGGTGGGGTTTAATCCTCGGTGTGGTCTAATTTAACTTTGGATCTCCCTCATTTTTGGCTCATGTCCTAAAAATGTTATGATAAAATAAATGGATGATGTGGATATAACATTTACATCATGGTGAGGACCATGTAGCTTTGCCACATCAACACATTCGGCTTTGTGTTCCCCGCCTTGCCATCCGAGTCTTTCTCGGAACCAACTGTAATGCCCCGAAAAATCGGGGGTCGTACATACGCTCGACTCCCGAGTCCCTGAATGTCACTTATCATCAATTTTATGGTTTTATGATTTATCAAGTTTAAATGCGCAGCATGGAATTAATTAAAACATGAGGCACATCCACAATTAGTCAACTGAACTGAAAGAAATCAATATATACAGGTTCAAAAGAATATAAATGGGCAGTATAAGGCGATGCCCAACAAAATCACAAAGAAAATCATATGCCCAAAAGAATGGTGCACTGAGCCCACGACTCAACGCTCAAGAATCCAGTCTCCTAAGCCGATGGAAAACCGCCCATCAACTGGAAGTATAACAGTTCTTTCTCCTCGTCGAGAGTAGCATTGTCATGCTCCACCTGTTCCGTATCCCCTGTATCTATGAGAGAGTCTGGTTGGTGTTTTAAAACACCGTCCCAGAGTGGGAGTGAGTGATCAACTCAGTGGGTGCTATTGGTCTCAAGTTATAACAGGCATCAATTATAATATGAATTTAATGAAAAACAGTCATTCATCAACACCTAACAACTCCTATTTAAATGCATGCATGCGGGATGATATGATGCATGCCCTCGCCACAACACTCCCTCAAGTGACTCCATCTAACGATCGCATATGACAGCACTCCCTCAGAGCGACCTCGACTTCCGAGTCGCCACCCTAACTAATGTGATGCAATGCGATCGTGTTAGCCGAGTTATTAGTTAAGTCCATTCATCCAGCAGGTTGGGGATTCTGATTTACCCAACGTATCAATGCCCTAAGCTGGTTGCGAGGCCAAGACCCCCCAATGTGTGAGGTCAAGACCTCGCGGTCCGTAATCCCGTCGGGTTCCTCATCTCCGACTCCAAACACATGAGGAGTGCCGAAAGGAAGGGATTGCTTGCGGTCACTACGGGGAGGCGCGGTACCTCAGCGTAGGCCGACAGCTTAGACACAGTGTCCCATTCCACCATGCCCGGCACACGAGGCTGTGGACTAGTTTCAAGTGGATTATCGTTGGACTACAATGGTTGCAGGGTGGTTCAGGTTCCATACATATGTGAGCACCCAAGGTTAACAAACAGGGTTGGTCAGGCCGTAGGCTAGACCGCACAAATCAGGAGAGCGTGAGACGAGTGACCTCGAGCACAAGAGACCCATGTAGTCGAACTACAGCTATCTGAACACACCCGCCCAAATTCACGGGTCTAGCCCTAGCATAGCCCTACCGATGGGACTACCGTCTCTTGTCATGTTCCAGACCAACCCAAAGGTGTGAGGGTGATCCTAACGAGCTATCAACTAGTATATCAACATCGTATCTCATGCATCTGAGTCAAATGAATCAAATATTCTTAACAAGCATTCATGAATTAAAGTGCATGTGTATTGTGTGTGTGTGAGGAGGTTAAGCACTTTCTCTATCCTAACAGGCCATATGCACAAGAGAAATGAAATCATACACACCATGAATCAATAATATATGGAAGAAATGACGAGGCATAAGCATGTTATCATCCATACACGAAATCATGTGAGCAACAAATAACATCATGAAGAACCATCATGCATATCCATACAATTTCAAGAACCTACAATTCCTAGGGGTTTTCTAGACTTTCAAATATACCAACCAAGCATTCAAAATCATTAAGCTAGTACTACAATTGGTGCTAGGCCACCTAAGAACAATGGTCCGCACCTTAGGATTCGTTGGAGACTTGAAAATGACCTAGGAACGTCGATTTGGGGACCGGTTGGTCGGAATCCCTAAAGTAAGCTCATACATGTGAGAAATTCACGCAAAAACCCCATTCCTCACAAGGGTTCTAAGGCAAAGGGAAGAGGAATCTTACCTAAACGATTGACGGACGATTTTGGTGGTTGTGGTGTAGGGTTTCCTCTTGGAGATGAGGTAGGGAGTTGGAAGGGATGATCTCCTTGGGCCCCACCACGATCTAAGGTCCACCTTGCTCTTCTTCCCTCTCTCTTTCTTCTTCTTTCTCCTCTTTCTCTTCTCCCTTTTCTCTCTTCTCTCTTTCCTTCTCTAGGGCAAAATCGTATGAGGAGAAGGGGTGCCCAAATGAGGCCCTTTTATAATGCCAGATTTGGTGGAAATGGCCCCAAGTGTTGGGTTTTTACTATACTAGACCTATGGGAGGGTCTTTCTAAGCTCTAAGGCCTACTATGGGGTGTACACATTGATTTACATCGTAGGATAGTTAGCCCTAATGATGATTTACGTATGGATATGATTGGCCCACCATTTGGATGTGTCAATCAACGAATATGATTATAAGTTTGTTTAACGGTCACCGATAGTCAATCGGGGCCACGGCTATACGGATATGAGCAGGGAAATATTCTTAATCCACGGGTAAAGTTTGGTCGTAAACCGACGATCCGAAATCCTTAACTTGGCATAAGAGTGGACGACCCAATTTACTTAAGCTCCAGCTCCTTTCCTTGGGGTATTTGCACTTCTCATGCACTCGTCCTTTGGTTCAAGTTGAGCGGTTCTGGGCACTACCCAGATCCGACTCTTGTGATGGACGTTGAGCCCAACAAGACGGACATTACTCTATAATTTTGGAACTAGTGGCTCACCAACAAGCAGTCTAGAGCTTGTTTGGAAAATCGGGACATTTCTGGAATGAATTTGGTAGTGAGATTTCTCGTGGGCAATGATTAGTGTTTGGATTAACTATATTCATAGTGTGGCCTATTTATAACTAGTGAAGGTGGAGATTTGGTCGTACTTACTCTAAACCATCAGTTTTAGGCTAAAAGAGTAACGGGGTTGCTCTGATGGGTCTCTGGTCACGAAATTTATAGGACAGGGGCTTCACGGCCTGATGAAGGGTCATACAAAGTTTGGGAACAAATGGATGAACGATTATGGGGTTTGATCAAACAGTTCTGATTGTTAAATGGCCCTATGGGGTCTATTCTGAATGATGGGGCATTTCTGGCGGCTCTCTGGCCATGAAATTTTTAGGATAAGTGGTCCATGGCCCGATGAAGGGCCATGCAAAATTTAAAAACGATCGGATATGGGGTTTGATCGTACGGGCCTGATTTGCGATCAACAGTCACCGTGCCACGATCGGGACCCAGATTTTATGGGCGGGCGTAGAAAAATACATTAAACATTCACTGTAAATTTGGAAGAAATCCGACGGCTGGAGAGCCTGGTATCTCGATTTTATTTGCAAGTGCCAAATTCCAATTCTGGCATTAGTGGGGTGCATTTGACAAGTGTCAGATTCCAATTCTGGGTGTCCGCTGGGTCCGCAGTCCGTGATGGACCACAAGCCCAATGAGATCTTCAATTTCTCAAATTTTTAGATTTTTCTGACCCTCCTCGGTCGTTGGGAGGCCCGCACGGGCTGTTATTAAGTGTAAACATGTCATCTGGCTTGGCGGCCCACACTCGATCTTATCATGACTAGACTGGTCCACCCCAGTATAAACTAACATTGAGTGCTAATAGTCATTAAGTGATATTATAAGTTAATTTTAAAAAAAAATTAAGAATTTTTTGGAAAATCCAAAACAGTGAAAATCCAGGATGTTACACCAACGAACACCTTTCATCTTTTGATGGTGGCCCACCATGATGTTTACATGAGATCCACTCCTTTCATTATATGTATAATTCCATATTAGACCTAGAGCCAAGAAATCACGCTGATATATAATTCAAGTGGACCATAGGAAGAGAAACAATTTGGAGGACAAGCTTTTCCAGGGCACTATTTTCTATCGTGTGGTCCACTTTATTTATGGATGCGTCTGATTTTTTGCCCCTATGACCATTATAGGGTGACTCATTTGATGGTTGGTGTGGATTTCATCTTAACTCCACCGTGGGTCCCACGCAAGCCATCAAGTCCTTTTCCTCTGGGAAACAACTTTCCCCTAAACAGATTTATTAGCATTAATCGGGCAACTAGTTGGACGGTCCAACTAGTTGTGTGTGAGCAATATATATATATATATATATATATATATATATATATATATATATATAGTCATGCTCACCTGTGCACCTACGCACATTTGCACATGTGTCATGGGCGTCTAATCCAAATGGTTTATATGATGCGGAATCCCATAAAACCCTAGGGGACTAATTTTCACCCTGATCAAAATTCTGGTGGGCCATAGCAAAGAGAAATGCAAATCAAGGGAGAAATCTGTTTTCATTTTTCATGTCCAACCAAAATTTTGGATTAAAGTAAAAATTGGGCTAGGGGGGTTTCATGAGGTGCTGCTTCAAGTAGACCATTCAGATTTTGGAGTCACATCACGTATGATGCGTTCTAAAAAAAGTTTACATGAGTTCTATGGGATCTCGAATATATATATATATATATATATATATATATATATATATATATATATATATATATATATATAAAGAGAGAGAGAGATAGAGGAATGCTTACGTATGCGTGGTTCGCACGACATTACATGCGAACCTTGATGTTAATTGTAGGATCTAACGTATGGTTTAGATTACGTGCGAGTTTTGAGAGTGAGTTTCGGTCACGCGCACGTCGAGACACTCTCTTGCTCACATGCCTCTTAATGCGGGTTTTATACGGAAAGTCTTTCGCATGAAGTTACTGCGATGGAATGCTAGATGGGGCCACCATGATGTTTGTGAGAAATCCAACATGTCCATCCATTTTGCAAGATCATTTTAGTACATTAGACCAAAACTAGAGTCGATTCAAAATTCTAGTGTGCTGTGAAAATGGTGAGCTCTCAGTCCTAGAGAGGGGGAGGGGGGTGAATAAGACTATGCCAAATAAAAATTAAAAGCAGAATATAAATGCAGATAACAGAAATAAATAAAAACTTCAAATGCACTAGTCTTGAGAGGTTGATACAAACTTTGTTCAAAGGACAACCTTACACAAAAACCAAGGTTTATGGTAGGACAACCTGATGTCTTAAACTTAGTAAGGATCAAAAACTCAAACTAATACCAAAGGTAATAAAATAAATCAAGCTATTACAACATTCACCACATGTACATGAAAATAAATTACAACATTCACCACATCACATACATCACTAGAGTTGGGCATCGGACCGAGTCGGACCGAATTCGGTTCAACTTGATTCGGTCCAAAATCTACGTGGGTGGATCCGAATCCGATCCGATCCGGCGCCGAGTCTGGGACATCTGACCCGAACTGACTCGATGAATGTTTGGTCTGACCCGAACCGAGTCTGACTCGGTTAAAGAAACCGAGTCGGACTGGATTGGATACGATCCTATTCGAATTTGAATTTTTTAATGGTGAATGTCATTATCATCGCTGCTATTTTCAGTGTGGTCCATTTAAGCTTTAGTTATTATTCATTTTTTTTCCAAATGCTATAAAATAATTATGAAAAATGGGTAAACGGTATGGATATGATAAATACATTATTGTGGGGCCATGTTGATCACGTTTAAGCCGTTCGTACAACTCAGAGATCTAGGCACCTGCTTACGTGCCGTGAAAGGCACGCAACAGTAACATGCTTGAACGTATTAGTGGTGTATAATGTGTTTACATTAGTAAGTTAAGTGGCTCTGATCACGGTGTATGTGTTATATCAAAACCGTCCATCCATCTGGTAAGCTTGTTTTAAGGCTTAAGACGAAAAATAAGATAGATCTAACTATCGAGTGGGCCACACTGAAAAAAGCAGTAGGGATTGAACGTCTATCATTGAATCTTGGCAGATGCGGATTGCGTCCTACCCCGTCCGTCTCCAGCCACGAACGGGCAACTCTGTGGGCGGGCCCACTGTGATGTATCGGTTTATCTAAACCGTCCATCCCTCCTATTAGATTATTTCAAAATATGTACACAAAAATGAGTCATATCCAACGCTGAAGTTGACCACACCAAATAATAATCTTGAGTTGTATGAAATGACAAAGCATTAAATGCAAGAGTCATCTGTGGTGTTGTTGACTTGACCGTTGGATCTGTCTTATTTTTCACCATTATACTTAAAATGATGCGAGAGGCGGAATGGACGACATCGATAAACTGATAAATCATAGTGGGCCTGCCCACAGAACTGCCCGTTCGTGGTTGGAAACGGGCAGGGGTAGGACACAATCCGCGTCCCGTCTTGGCACGACACGTACCTACGGCTAGGTGCATAGCCAGCTGTCTCTGTCTACATAGCTGTGTGCGGTACACCAGCAAATACTCTTTCATTTGTACACCGTAAACTCTGTTGGGGCCCATCTTGAATGCATGTGGTTTATCCATGTCGTCTATTTGTTTTTACAGATCATTTTAGTCGTTGAACCCAAAATTGATGCATATCTAAAGCTTAAGCGGACCATACCATGGGAAAAATAGAAATTTCAATAGGAAATACTCCGGATCGGATTTTCAGGTCGGGTCGGATCATGGCCAATCCGAACTCGACCCGGGAAAATTTCAGATCTAAATAGGGCTACCCGATCCGCACCGATCTAGACCGTCGGTTTGGTTCTGATCGGGTCGGATCGGGTCTGGTCAGGTCGGATCCACCATATCGGGTCTGTTTTGCCCAGCTCTATACATCACCATCATCATCATCATCATTATCATCCAAACTCCGAGAATTATAGTGGTTCGGTGTGTACACTAACTGTTCTCAAATAGGCACACCTTCTCCACTCTCAATATCCACACCCATGGGATATTGGCTTTCACTATGAAAGAAGGTTTTCCAAGGTTCACCTTAAAACCTTTACAATTATGTTTTCAATGGGCTACCACAATTAAAAACCTCACACACTGAGATTTTCTGGCTATCTCAGTCAAAACCAAAAAGAAATATTTTTTGGCAATCTTACAAACTACAATATAATAAATGAAATATACTTATCTGAAGATTCTTCTTCGTCGTTGTAGCTTGGTAGAACTACTTCTTTGTAGACGTAGATGTTCAATGTTCAATGTTTAATATTCAATCTCACAAATGAAAGGGTTCTAGGTCTAAATGAATTTTAATTTAAAATAAACCTTGGGCTAGCTTGATTCAATTTCTTGGATCTCGAAAGGGTAAAGCAAAATTCCCTTTCTAATAAGTAGAATTGAATAACAAGAGATCAAGAATTTCAAAATAAAAAAAGCTATAAAAGAATCTTAAATTACCGAGTAATAGCTTCACAATAGCAGGGACTTAATTTTCAAAGAGGAGGCTTGATTTAGCTTGGAATGAATATCAAATGCTGAGAAAAGTCCTCTATTTATAGGGTGAAATTCGGTTCCCTCGGCTGGTTTAAGGTCTACCTAGATTGGTCCTGACAGTAACCAATTTTTAAAATTTCTGGCGCGATCGGATAAAACAGACCCTCCACTGGTCGAGTGGCCTACTCGATTGGTCGAGCATAGCACTCGACTGGTCGAGTGGGTAAAAATCTCCTTGCTGGAGTTCGAGTCGAGCTAGTCTCCATGACCGGTCGAGCAAGGTGCTCGACTGGTCGAAGAACCACCAGAGTTATCCGAAAATTCGAGTTAATTTTTGGATAGATAAAGAAAAATCCTGGACTAGTCGATAGGGCTAAAAGTTGGGCGGGTTGAACCCGACCAACCTGTGACCGACCCGACATTGGATTGGGCTTGGGCAAGATGTATCAAGTCCGATCTTAGGCTTGGGCTATACAAACACTAACTCGATAAGTCGGGCTCGGGTTGAGGTCTTGGGTTGCCCGACTCGAACCCGAACCCGAACTCAAACCCGATCAATATGTAAGTTACTTATAAATTATAATTAAGTGTGGATCGTATGTGTTGAAGACATAGGGAATTCCGGTGTTGTCGGGTCTCATTGGTCCACATCATCTCTGATGACTCAAGCTAACAAGAAATGATGGATTTCTCTCTCCCAAATAGATTGTGTGCTACACAACACGACTTTTAAATGACTAGTTGTCCTATATTTTAACTTATTTGTTTAGAATAAATGAAGTTCTTTACTATAAATAACTACATATATAATTAATAAAATCATAAATATAAAAAATAAGATGTGTATTAAAATGTAATAAACTAATACAATCATTAAACTATTAGCATGTATCCACCCGACCAACCCGACCGAACCCGCTTGGGTTGGGCTTGGGTTGAGAATTCCCAACCCGAGGTTGGGTTGGGTTGGGTTGGGTTAGGGTTGAGGTACAATAACCTTGGGTTGGGCTAAGGTTGAGCACCAACTCGACCCAACCCGCCAGGCTTTCAGCCCTACTGGTCGAATCAGTGCCTGGACTAGTCGAACCATGACTAGGACTAGTCAAAGCAAGGTCTAAATGGAGTACCATGACCCAAATACTATATGCAATATATATGACCTAAACCTAAAGTCTTTCTAGGGTGATGTATACTTTATACGTGAGCATTGAATCTTGTCAATTCGGTCGCTTTGGTAGATAGTATACTTGAGGTACTTTGAAGCTTTATCTTGTACACTTTGAAGCTTGAAATTTGTGTACTTGATCTTGAGCTTGTAAACTTGAACTTGAGCTTGTGTACTTGATCATGTGATGCACTTGGACTTGAACTAGTATTTGAAGTCGCACTTGCACTCGGTCTTGTGTATGAACTTGATTTTGTATTTGCAGTTAAACATGCACTTTGATTTGAAGTAGTAGTAGTATTTTGATGTTGATGTAGATGACTTGAAACTCATCTTCGAATGAAGGTGAACTTTCCATCTATCAAACAAGTCAATCACTCTCAAGTGGTTTGTCACTACAAAATTTGACAACATAGGGTGCTAGATCTAAAACATAGCACTTACATTCTGCACGATAGGAAACAATGAGATTTCAGTGACTACCGTTGAAACATTCATTCGGTCATAAAAGTTACTTATTAGGCTACATTTTATGTGATTTTACTTCATTATATTAGGAATGACCTTATAAGTAGTTTGGATGATATATAAACATCAGGGTGGAGTCCATGAAGGTTTTAATGATATTAAAGTCTTTTCCCAATTTTTTAACTTATATGGCTACTTAAGTTTTGAATCTGTCCTATTTTTGGTCGTATGTCCTAAGATGATCTTGCAAAACAGATGAATGGGGTGAATTTCTCACAAATATCATGGTTGGCCCCAAATAGCATCTTAACACACTTACTTCTGGAGACCGGCTTATGCAGAAACCGGCTATAAATTGAATCAGATTGGCTACTCTGCCAGTAGCAAATGGCTATGGTTGGTACTCCGTGGACCCCAACACGGTGTATGTGTCTCATCCATGCCATCCATCCATTTTTCCATATAATTTTATGGTATGAACCCAAAACTAAGGTGGATAAAAATATCAAGTGGGCCACACAGGTATATAAAAGTTTTGGATAAGTTGATATTTGTTTTTTTGGCTTCATCAAGGTCTGTATGACCTGATCTATAGGTTGGATGTGAAATAAACATTACAGTGGGCCATAGGAGGTTTAATCACTACTGTTTTCCCATGGTGTGGTCCACCTGAGATTTTGATCTGCCGCATTTATGAGATAAATTATTAAAACGATGTGTAAAAATGAATGAACGGTTTGAATAAACACATGGATCATGGTGGGCCCCACATAGCATCGACCACTGCCCACCTGGTTAGTGGCATCATCACTGGCCAAACCGTGAGTGCACAACCGAATTGGACGAATTGAGTCCGTGGATTTCCTGCAAAAGCCTTTCCCAATGAGTTACTCTGCAAGGATGTTCGGTGGGGCCCACTTCGATGTTTGTGAGAAATCCACCTCTTCCATTTGTTTTTAGAGCTCAATTTAGGACATACAACCAAAAAATTAGGTGTATACAACACTCAAGTGGGCCACATGAGAGGAAATAGTGGACATTAAGTAAGCACAGTTGAAGCATTCTTATGGCCATACAAGTTTTGTATTAGA
Source organism: Magnolia changhungtana (assembly GCA_030180095.1). Lineage (NCBI taxonomy): Eukaryota > Viridiplantae > Streptophyta > Magnoliopsida > Magnoliales > Magnoliaceae > Magnolia > Magnolia changhungtana. The sequence goes on from JASAUF010000662.1 coordinate 12,683,821, forward strand.
CTATATTTGATTATCTTTTTGGTGTTCTCGCTTCATCCGATTAGGACTGATCTTATAAATTATTTGGATAGCATATAAACATCAAGGTGGAGCCTAGGAAGCTTTCAATGGTAGAGATTTCTTTTCCCAATTTTTCCTCTTGTGTGACCCACTTGATTTTTATATCCACCTCATTTTCGGTCAGACGTTCAAAATTGAGCTCTCAAAAAGGATGGATGGAATGAATTTATCACAAACATTTCAGCCCACCACCCTTGCGCAGGAACTTACTGCAAAAGGCACTACCCCCGCCTGTTCCGCGCTCCGGACAGAGGCCCCGCGGGCCACCGAGTGCCACTGTGATGTATGACTTCTATCCACACGGTTAATCCATCTTCCATATCATTTTAGAATACTGGACGAAAAATACGGCATATTAAATGATTAAATGGACGACGCAGTGGGGATTAAATTTTTACCATTGAGAAATTCTGAGGGACCACAGAAGTTATGGATCAGGATGATATTTATTTTTTCATTAGGTGTATATGATCATATCAACATCAACAGGTTGGATGTAAAATATATGACACGGCGGACCCTATGAAGGTTTCAATGTTGGGCATCCTTAGCACTACTATTTCCTGTGGTGTGGTCCACTTAAGCATTTGATTTGCCTTATTTTTTGTCCAGTATTTTAAAATGATATGAAAAAAATGGCTGGACCGTGTGGATAAAAGTAATACATCACGGTGGCCCAGTGGCCCAGCTTCAACTGGCCACCATGATGTGTAGGTCTTATCGACACCATCCATATATTTAAAAAAAACAAATCATTTTAGGGTATAAACCTAAAATGAGGCAAATCCAAGGCTCTCAAGTGGACTACACAGCGGGATTAAACTCTTACAGTTGAAAACTTCCTGGGATGCCACGGAAGTTTTGGATGAAGCTGATATTTGTGTTTTCTCTCCATTCAGGTCTACATATTTTTATGAATAGGTTGGATGGCAAATAAATGTCATGGTGGGCCCTAGAAAAATTTCAATGGTGAGAATCATCATCACCGCCAGTTCCTATGGTGTGGTCTACTTGAGCCTTGGATGGCTCATTTTTAGACTTAACCCCTAAAATGATACGGAACAATGGATGGACGGTGTGGATAAGACCCATACAGCATGGTGGGCACTCATAGCTGTTGCCCGTTCCCAGCCAGAGACGGCCGGGAGTAGGACGCAATCCGCGAGAATCCACTAGTCATTGTAGACGCTTCACTTATATGCCTTCTTTTTTATCGACGCCGAAAACTTACGATAGAAAGTAAATTTTGAGGGTACTGAAAAACGTAAGGGTATTTTGTTCTTTACTGGTTTATCCGTATGCATAAAGGTTTAGCTTGGTCAGGTAAGTTTTTTTTCGGCCCGAATAGAAAAAGGTGGATAGCAGGCAGAGTCTATAATAAAAAATTACCCCTTAAAAAAAAAATTATTTAAAAAAAAAAAGAGGGAAAAAGATTGCTCATTGACCGCGTATACAGTGAGGTGGCTACTGCAGATAGCGTATGCAGTGAGGTGGCTACTGAGAGTGATCTGTTAGCCCCATATATATATATATATATATATATATATATATATGTGTGTGTGTGTGTGTGTGTGTGTGTTTTATTTTTTATTATCAAAGTCGTCCATCTAGTTTTTCAGATTATTATCAATTACTAGTGTGAAAATGAGGGAGATCCAAATCCCAAGTAGACCACACCACAAGAAAATAGTGGTGATTGAATGTCCACCATTAAAAACTTCATAAGGCTCACTCTTATGTTTATTTGTTATCTAACCTATTAATTAAGTCACGCAAACCTGGATGAAGAGAAAATGAAAATATCATCTTAATCTAAAATTTTGTGGCTCATAAGAAATTTTAATGGTGAGTGTTTAATCACCGTTCTTTCCTATGGTGTGGTCCATATGAGATTTAGGTCTTACTCATTTTTGGGGTTCACACCATAAAATAGTTTGGAAAATGGATGAAAGGGGTGGATTGGATACATACATCATGATGGGGGTTCCAAAGCAATGTTGCTTCCGATAATTTGGAGAGAGGCTTGACACGCACGGGTTCCTACGAAAGCACCGCCGCTTCCAATAAGAAATTTATCTTGTTTATTTGTTTCGTAAGATCATCTTCGGACATATGATAAAGAATGAGGTATATTAAAATTTTGAGTGCGCCATACAAGATAAAAAATTGGGAAAAGACTTTCCTACCATTAAAACCTTCGTGGGCTTCACCTTGATGTTTATATATCATCCGAACCGTTTATAAGGTCATTCCTAATGGGATAAAATAAAATCACAAAAAACTTAGCTTGATAAATAGCTTTTATGGCTGAATGAATGTTTCAACAGTAGTTACTGAATCTCTATTATTTTCTCTCGTGCAACCCACTAAAGTTTTGGATCTACTCCAGTTTTGGTCTAATGTACTAAAATGATCTCGCAAAATAGATGAATGGATTGAATTTTTTACAAACATCATGGCATGGGCCCCACCTATCATCGAAGCATAGTAACTTCTTGCTAAAGAAGCTCACGTCTCGAGGTGCAAACCATTGCGTAGGTGAGCATTCCTCTCTCTCTATATATATATATATAGTGTGTAGAGAGAGAGTAATGGTCTCCTATACACTGTACCACGTGAGATCTTTACGCGCAACAAGCTAATGGAGTGGGGGTGAGTAGGCTTGGGGTGGGCTTTACGGTGATGTGCTGTGAAATCCACTCCGATCATTAGGTTCTTGATAGTAATTTAAAAGTAGGATTAAAAGAATAAACAGATTCGTAATTTGGGTGGGCCATACCAAGAGAAACAACAGTAGAAGGATACGTGTACCATTAAATTTTTACGGAGCCAACTGTGATATTCATGTGAAATCCACTCAAACCATTACCTACCTCCTAGCAATACATTCATGAGGACAAAAAATCATGCCCATCCTGGATTTGTGGGGTCATACAAGTGAAACAATCTGAATTGTGGGCATATCATGCACTATTTCCACTCATATGGGCCCACCTGAATTGTGTATGCGGGTGAGTTTTTAGCACTATGGTTAAATTCATATCATGTATCTCATGATCGAAGTAGACTTCACCTACACAATAGGTGGGCCAACCCCAGACTTCACATGCTTGTGCATGCTCTTTTCCAGCAGCTAACTCCTGCTGGTGAGTACTGAAAGTGTTATGTGAGGCCTATTATAACATATGTGTTTTATTTATATAGTTCATTTGTTTTTCCGATTTATTTTATATCATTAGATCAAGAACGAGTCAGATCCAAAGCTTAGTTGAATCACACTATAGGAAATAACAGTGAATGAACGCCACCATTAAAAATTTCTTCAGGGCCACAAAAGCGTTAGGATGACAAATAAATACTACAGTGGGCCTTAGAAAGGTTTTAATGGGGGGCGTTCAGTAACCATTGCTTTTTTATGGTGTGGTCCAGCTCAAATTTTTACCTGCCTCATTTTTTAAAACACGTTATAAAATGAGTTGGCAAAATAGATGGACGGAGTGGATATATAATACATACATCAAGGTGGGCCCATGGTAAGGGTGGCATCGTCTCGGGTCTATCCCGGATCTCGCCTAATCCCCTCCCGGCATGTAACCTGCGGCCTTGCTGCAACGTGCCAATAGGGTGGGGCCATCTTAATGTGTGTGTGAAATCCAATCACAATAAGATGTGTGACAATAATTTATCCATAGGGTTAAAAAATCACCCACATTAATAATTTAATTAGACCATATAAGCGGAAACAATGAAGTGAACGCCCACAGTCTAAATTGTTTGGCTTGGTATAGCTCACGTAAATCACACAATGGTCTAAAATTTGATCCCTATGCATATATTTTCATGAGGCATCTAATGGTTGGAGTAGATTTCATATAAAAGGCATTGTAGGCCCTGCAAAAATTCAACGGTAGGTATATCCTTCTCTTAGTGTTTCTCTTGGTTTGGTACACCTGAATCATGAATCTATCTGTTCTTTTGACCTACTATTAAATTACTAAAAAAAAATAATAAAAATGGTCAGAGTAGATTATACCAACACATCACCGTAGAGCCCACTCTAAGCCTACTTACTCCCACTACGTTATCTTGGTGGGGACAGATGTCTCCAGCCGTACGAGCCACCATATGTGAGTTCGAGCTGTGTGAGCCCCACCATGATGCGTGTCAAACATCTACCCCATTAGTTAGATGCACCATTCCATGGTGGCCTCAGGCTTAAAAATCAAGTCAATTCATAACTTTTGTGGGCCACACCATATACAAAAGTTGAGAGGGATTATCCTCCCATTAAAACATTCATAATCATTTGTTGGGCCCACCTAGATGGGGTTCACAAATCCAGCCCATCCCATCCATTATGTGTGTCCCACTTTGATGAGGGGTTAGACCAAGTTTCAGATCCATCCAAATTTTATGTGAAACCTACCAAGTGCTTTTATATGTTTTAGGCATGTCTTCACGTGATTTTAGATGGTATGACTCACCTGAGTTTGATATACGGTTGATTTTTAGATATCCCATGATTTAAAGGGGATCCATCAAATGCACTGTGTTAATGTTTGACATGCATCACGATGGTGCCACATAGCTTGACCTCATGGAAAGTTACTTCATGCTCTCCAATATGGTCATATATATATATATATATATATATATATATATATATATATATATATATATATATATATATATATATATATAGGAAAACGCTCACCTGCGAACCAGTTCGTACGTAGTATGTACGAACTTTTTTGAGAACCCATCATACGTGATGAATCTCGCAAATCTGAACCGTCCACATGAAGCAGAACCTCAGAAAACCTCATGGTATGAATTTTTACTTTGATCCGAAACTTTGGTAGACCGTGAAAAATGTAAACAGTTTCTTTCCTTGATTTGAATTTCTCTTTGCTATGGACGGTATGGATAAAAGTTTTAGATAAACGTAAAACTTGGTCCTGGGGGGTTTCACTAGGTGCTGCTTCACATGAACGGTTCAGATTTGCATTTTTCATCACGTATGATGGGTTCTCAAAAAAGTTCATATGTACTACGTACGAACTGCATCTCTCTCTCTCTCTCTCTCTCTCTCTCTCTCTCTATATATATATATATATATATATATATATACACGCACTGAAATGCTCACATGTGAACAGTACATACGAACTTTTTTGCTCGAAAATCTTAACGGTCTACATGAAGCAGAACCTCATGAAACGACCTGGTATGAAATTTTACTTTGATCTAAAACTTTGGTGGGCTATGTAAAATGCAAACAGTTTCTTCCTTTGATTTGAATTTCTCTTTGCCATGGCCCACCAGAATCTTAGATCAGGGTGAAAATTCACCCTACAAGGTTTCATGGGATTCCACATCTTATGGACCGTTCGGATTCGACACCCATGACACATGTGCAAAGGTGCGCATGTGCGGATTCGACACCCATGACACGTGTGTAAAGGTGCGCATGTGCGTAGGTGAACATGCCTCTCTCTCTCTCTCTCTCTATATATATATATATATATATATATATATATATATATATATATATATATATATATATATATATATATATATGGAAATGGTACTACGAGGTGGGCCTCGTGGAACTTCCCATGAGGTCTAGCTATGTACATGGACCCACTGTGATGTGCGATGAACATCTACCCCATCAGTCATGCCCACCATTCCATGGTGGGCCACGGATTAAAAATCAGATCAATTCATGAATTAGATGGGCCACACCACATACAAAAGTTGAGATGGATTACCTACTTGTGACCCATTCCGTGGCCACAGGTTTACAAATCTAGCCCATCCATTGTGTGTGTCCCACTTGGATGAGTGGTCAGACCAAGTTTCAACGCTGTCCATCCATTTTTCCATATTATTTTAGGTCATGAGCCCAGAAATAAAGTAAATCCAAAACTAGGTGGACCAAACCAACATAAATAATGGTGATTTTAAAAACTTCCTAGGCCCACCATAATGTTTATTTGCCATCCAATCTGTTAATAAGGCCAAATAAACCTGGATAAGGGAAAAACAGATATCAGCTTGATCCAAAACTTTCGTGTCCCACAAGAGGCTTTTAATGATCAATCAGCACTGGTTCCCGTGGTGTGGTCCAACTGAGATTTTGATCTATTTTATTTTTGGGTTCATGAGCTATACAGATCTACCAAAACGAATGAACGGCATGGATATGGAATACATACATCAAAGTGGGCCCCATGATAAGGGCCGCACCTAATCCGCTCGCAGGCTCACGTACTTCTCACTTCTCGCATCGTATGATCAGAGCAGCCTTTTTGTACGCCCAGATTTCCCACACATGAAACAAACTGGCACGAGAAACATGCAAAAACATAGACCTGGTTTTAGGATCCTAACATTGTGGCCCAGTAGGATGTATGTGTCTTACATCCATGCCTTCCATACGTTTTTTCAGTTCATTTTAAGATAGTAGCCTAAACAGGAAGTAGATCCAAATCTCAGGTGGGCCACAACACCGTAAATTGACCATTAAAAACTTCTCAAAGGCTATGAAAGTTTTGGATCAAGCTGATATCTGTGTGGTCCTTTCATCGAGGTCTCTTTGACCTTATCAACAAATTGGATGGCAAAAGAACATTCCGGTGGCCTTAAGAAAATTTGAAGGGTGGGTGTTCAATCACCACTGTTTACTGTGGTGTTGTCCACTTGAGATTTAAATCTGTCACATTTTTAGGCTGATAAACTAAAATGATATGATAAAATGGATGTAGGGTGTTGATATAAGACACATACATCATGGTGGATCCCACAGCCATAGATCCATCGACCTTGGTGGATCCAGGGATCCACAGAGGCCTCATCCTAAGAACATACGTGCATGCATGCCTTGATAGGCAATAGAGGACTCAGATTCGTGGTGACCCCAGCACCACTCGTTGGTATTGGGATGGGCCGGCCGGATTTGAGTGGGCCGCTTCTAGTGTCAGACTTCAACTTTCAAACATGCTTTGCAGAAATTGATTGGGGCCACGTGGTGCCGAAACGTGTAATTACTGGGGATTTAATAGATCTGAAAAACCACTGAAGTTGCTGGATTCGTGACTGTGGAGCCGGCCCATTGTGATACATGTGTTTTATATCTACATTGTCCATCCACTTTTCTAGCCCATTTTAAAGCATGAGCCCAAAAATAAAGCAGATCCGAATCGTAGATAGACTACACTACATGAAACCATGGTGATTAAACCCCCATTATTAAATAGATTTTTGGGAGCCACAAAAATTTTGGATCAAGTTCATATTTTTGTTTTCCCTTCGTCCCGGTCGTTGTGACCTTATCGACGGTTTGGCACATAAACATTATGAATTTTAATGTTGGGTGTTCAATCACCATTATTTCATGTGGTGTGGTCCACTTGAGAATTGGATGTGCTTTATTTTGGGCTTACACACCTTAAAAGGAGCTAGCAAAATGAATGGACAGCTTAGATAGTTATTAATGCATACATCACACTGGTCTATAGTCATGGATCTACCTACCTTGCATGGTGATCCGGGTGTAATTGAGTATGTACTTGACCTAAAAACTTTCAAACAAGCTTTTGTGTGGGCCCATTGTTTCTAATTGGGACACATGACACAATTAAATCCTGTCATCTCCTGGCATTAGACCTGAATTGCATGGTGACCCCAACACCAATCCATGTTGTCGGGATGTGCCACTAAGCACAAGGGGGCATGGTTGAGTACGCAAAGGTGAGGACGGTTGAATATGTACTTATATAGACAACTTTCAAATATGCTTTTGCATATCTCCATTTTTGACAAAAACATGTGGCCCAATTAAATCGTAACAGGTCCCAACATCAACACCATATGTGATGACCCCAACATAATGTAGCTTGATGATGTTAGGACCTGGTGGAATTTTATTCTAGCCATGTGCCCATATCAGAAGTTAGCGGTGAGTGCCTACTCCACCTAACAACTTTCAAATATGCAAAGTACACGTGCATACTGCAGCATGAGCCTGCCACGAAGTATCTTTTTCTTATTATCCTCCATTGAGTATGAAATCAGATTGACTGCTGGGCTTTCATCATACTGAGTAAGCTGAGCTGGATTCACTGTGAATGTGTTTGGTGTATCCATGCCGTCTATCCATTTTTTCAGCTCATTTTAGTTGTTGATCCCAAAATTTAAGCATATCCAATGCTTAAGTGAACCACACCAGAGGAATCAGTGGGAATAATGACTTCCACCCTAGAAACCTTGCTAGTGCACACGGTACTGTTTATTTGTTATCCAACTTAGTCATAAGATCACACATGCATGGATGAAAGAAAACACAAATAATAGCTTCATCCAAAACTTCTGTCACCCCAAGAAAGTTTCAATGTTAGAATTTCAATTTACACTGTTTCCTGTGGTGAGGTCTACTTCAGCTTTGGATATACTTCATTTTTTGACTCAAGCCCTACAATTATCTGTTAAAATGGATGAACCGAGTGGATAAAATACATAAATCACCGTGGACCCCACAGAGTTTACTCTGCACGCAATCAGTTTACTCAGTATTGAGTCATGTTGCAGTATAAATGCAGCCTGGAGTCCCACGTACTCAGTTTACCTGGGATTATGCTCGACCTCGGACAATTAGATATTCTCTATGGCTGTAGAAGTTGTGCTAGTCAACGGTAGCCGTTTTGATATAACTCCTATATATATATAGTCAATGGTAATAATACGTGTTTCATGTTACACATTTGAACACCCATGCAATTTCCGCAATATGATCCATCAACTACGTTATTCATGTTTTGAAGGTCAAGATCATTGTACATTAATCACCCACGTGTATGGTGGATGAGTTCACCATTGTCTTAATTAAAATGGTGCTGAATGCACAGATACCACTCGTTATCATATATATATATATATATATATATATATATATATATATATATATATATATATATATATATATATATATATTGTTGTGGGCCTTGCACAAAACCTTAGGATCTAGCCCTCCAGTACAAACCAGAATTATGGAGAATAAAGCAATGAAAATAATTAATGCATCAATCACACACCACACAAGAGATTTTACGTGGAAAACCCTAAAAAAGGTAAAAATCACGGGACCTCGTACGGATCAACAATCCACTATGAAGTAAAACGTTACAAACTTCTTCACTTATGTACGAGTGGATAAACAATGAGAGAAACAAAGAAAACGGAGAGATCTCACTGATTACGAGGACATAGAAGCGCTGAGATATAGATTACACAGTAGATGACCTCCACGAGCAGAACCTCCTTCCACAAGCTTCCTTTCTCTCTCACCTTTGATAGCCCTAAACCCTTTAGCAAATCCATTGTAAAGCTTTAGGAAACCCTCTTGTTATAGTTAGAAAGCCCCCTTCTTTAAGCCAACTAGGTTTTTACAAACCTCAAACTTGCCCTTGAGCAAAGCCTTGGTCATCATGTCTGACCAATTATCGTCCGTGTGGACCTTCTCAAGCTGTAACACCTTCTGTTCCAAAGTATCCATGATCTAGTGATACTGAATCTCTATGTGCTTTGACTTGGAATGCTGACTTGGATTCTTACTCAAGTGTATAACACTCTGACTATCGCAATAGACCACGTGCTCCTCCTGCTTCAGGCTAAGTTCCTGTAAGAACCTCTTCATCCAAAGCATCTCTTTACATGCCTCTGTGACTGCAATATACTCGGTCTCTGTAGTCGACAATGCTACGACCTTCTGTAGCTTGTTCTGCCAAGAAACTGCTCCTTTTGCAAACGTGAACATGAACCCCGATGTAGACTTCCTAGAGTCTATATCACCTGCCATATCTGCATCTGTGTAGCCCTCTAACACAGGTTTTTCGTCACCATAGCATAGGCTCAACCTGGATGAGCCTCTTAGATACCACAGTATCCACTTAACCGCTGCCCAATGTTCTTTGCCAGGATTGGCAAGATACTGTCTAACAACACCAACTACATATGTTATGTCTGGGAGTGTATACATCATAGCATACATCAAACTTCCTACCGCTGACGCGTAGGGTATCTTCTGCATCTATTCCACCTTTGCCTTCGTCTTGGGACACTGCCTATCGCTCAATCTAAAGTGACCATCTAGTGGAGTACTGACCGGCTTCGCTGCATTCATATTGAACCGCTCTAGGACTTTCTCAATATACCGCTCTTGTGATAGCCAGAGCTTCCTACTGCTTCTGTCACGAGTTATCTCCATTCCTAGGATCTGTTTAGCCAGGCCCAAGTCTTTTATCACAAAAGACTTGCCCAACTCCTGTTTCAGCCTGTCGCTCTTCTTGATGTCTTTTCCCATGATGAGCATGTCATCAATGTATAAGAGCAGAACTAAGAAATCACTATCTGAGAACTTGCGCTTGAACACACAGTGGTCCGACTCCGTTCTGTCATACCCATGCTGTAACATGAACGAATCGAACTTCTTGTACCACTGCCGTGGAGCTTGTTTCAGCCCATATATGCTCTTCCTCAGCCTACACACCATATGCTCTTTGCCCTTGACTTCGAACCTCTCTGGTTGGTGCATGTAGATCTCTTCTTCCATGTCACCATGGAGAAAGGCAGTTTTAACATCTAACTACTCTATCTCCAGATCCATGCTAGCCGCCAACCCAAGCAACACCCGTATGGATGTCATCTTCACCACTGATGAGAATATCTCCTCAAAGTCTATGCCTTTCCTCTGACCAAACCCTTTCACCACAAGTCTGGCCTTGAACCTCGTCTGTGAATTCTTCTGCTCGATCTTTTTTCTGAACACCCACTTGTTGCTCAAAGCTTTCTTGCACTTAGGCAATTTCACCATATCATAGGTGTGGTTCTTATGCAAGGATTTCATCTCCTCTTACATAGCTTTCAACCACTCCTCCTTATGCTCGTCGGCTAGGGCCTCAGAATAATCTTCTGGCTCTCCCCCATTAGTGAGCATAATGCACTCATACGGCGAGTGCCTTTTAGACGGTTGTCTGTCCCTAGATGACCTCCTCACCCGTGGCTCAACAGGTGGATCAAGTGGGGGCTGCTCCCTTGGTCCATCTTCTGAATGAACTCCCTCGTCCTCTGCACCTTGCTGTACTCCCTCGTTATCAGGCACCACAGGAGGAGTAATCGGATCCATGTCCTCTAGCTCACCTGAACTAGACTGGTTTTTCTCTGGCTTACCAATGTCTTCTATACACTGATCTTCAAAGAAAACTACATCTCTGCTCCTGACGAGCTCCTCTCAGTCGGATCCCACAATTTATAACATAATTTTTCATCACTGTACCCCAAGAACACACACTGCTTGATCTTCATATCGAGCTTGGACCTCTCGTCCTTTAGTACGTGAATGGATGCCCTGCATCCAAACACCCTGAGATGACTGTATGATGGATCTTGTCCAGTCCACACATTCTCATGTGCTTCTCCATTCAACGGGACTGATGGAGACCTGTTTATCAAATACACTGCTGTGTGCATTGCTTCTCCTCAGAACATCTTGGGCAATTTCGCATGGGATAATATGCATCTGATTCTCTCTACAATGGTGCGATTCATTCGCTCAGCTACACCATTATGCTGGGGGGTCTTGGGAACCGTCTGTTCATGCCGTATACCTAGGGACTTGCAGTACTCATGAAAGTCGCCAATGTATTCACCACCATTGTCAGTGCGGATGCACTTTAATGGTCTACCTGTCTCTCTCTCGACCATATCATGAAATAATTTAAACACACCAAAGACCTCATCCTTGAATTTCAAAGCATAAACCCAAACCCTCCTAGATGCATCATCTATAAAAGTAACAAAATACAATGCCCCACCGAAGGTTTTTATCCTCATAGGACCACAAACATCAGAATAAACCAAATCTAATGCATGCACTTTATTAATATGAGAAGCAGATTTAATAAATGAAACTCTATGCTGTTTCCCTGATAAACAATCAAGACAGGTTTTGAGGGGTGTACCTGTCACGTCTGGAAGGAGCCGCTTCCTCGCTAGTAGCTGAAGCCCTTTTTCACTCATGTGGCCTAGACGCCTGTGCCATATGTCAATAGCTGAATCTTCCGCTACGTTCAACCCACCCTTGTACATACTGACACTTGCCTTGTAAATGGTGTAACACTTCTTTCCTCTGGCCAAGATCGATGAACCCTTGATGAGCTTCCATCGCCCACCAGCAAACCGGCTTTCATAGCCATCATCATCCAACCTTCCCATCGACATCAAGTTGAGGCGAAGGTCTGGGATATGCCTCACATCCCTGAGAACCAATGTGCAGCCCACATCGGTCTTCACACAAATATCACCGACTCCCATTATTTTTGATACGCCAGAAGTTTTCATCTTCACAGTCTCATAGTCACCTGACTTGTAGCTTGTGAAGAAGTCCCTGTGTGGAGTCGCATGAAAAGAAGTTCTCAAGTCTATCACCCAGTCGGTGTCCTGATTCGTAGCCATGAGACATATATCATGATCTGCAGAAAGAATAACTACAACGTCGCCATCTGAAGCGACCGCAGTGGAATCTGATTCATCTTCCTTTCTTTTTCCTTTCTTGTCATTCTTCTTACCACGACATTCATGCTTGTAGTGACCCTTCTTGCCATAATTCCAGCAATCAACATCCTTTCTGTTACTTGACTTGCCTCTTGATTTATCTCAGGCCTTTCCGCCCTTCCTGTTCTTTCCTATCCCCCGTTCTTGTGTCACACGAGCCTTTTGCCAAGTAGACCCCTGAGACTTCCTCATTGTCTCTTCATTGAAGAAACAGTTAATTACCTGTTCTATGGATATCTTTTCGTCTGACGCAGAGTTACTTAGAGACACCACCAATGCCTCCCAACTGTCAGGCAATGAACTAAGCAAAAGTAAAGCCTGCAATTCATCATCCAGGACCATCTTCATAGAGGAGAGTTGGTTCACTATATTGCTGACCTCATTCATGTGCTCGGCCATAGAACCACCATCCTTGAACTTGAGATTCACAAGTCATCTTATCAGAAAAATCTTATTACCGGCTGTCTTCCTCTCATACAACCCGTATAATTTCAGCTATAGGCTAGCGGCTGAGGTTTCCGTAGACATATGGTGGAACACTAAATCATCCAACCATTGTTTAACAAACCCCACTGCCTTCCGGTCCATCTTCTTCCAATCATCATCAGACATATCCTTGGATTTTGCTGATATGCCTAAAATTGGAGAATATAAGTCCTTGCAATAAAGCAAGTCCTCCATCTTAGCCTTCCATATGGTTCAGTTAGAACCATTGAGGCTGATCATCCTTAATGAGTCACCTTCCATAATTCAAAACCAATCCTACCCATTCAATGAACTTATCTCTGATACCACTTTGTTGGGGGCCTTGCACAAAACCTTAGGATCTAACCCTCCAGAACAAACCAGAATTATGGAGAATAAAGCAATGAAAATAATCAATGCATCAATCACACACCACACAAGAGATTTTACGTGGAAAACCCTCAAAAAGGTAAAAACCACAGGACCTCATCTAGATCAATAATCCGCTATGAAGTAAAATGTTACAAACTTCTTCACTCACACAGGAGTGGATAAACAATGAGAGAAACAAAGAAAACAGAGAGATCTCACCGATTACGAGGACATAGAAGCGCTGAGATATAGATTGCATAGTAGATAACCTCCACGAGCAGAACCTCCCTTCTTAGTAGATAACCTCCACGAGCAGAACCTCCCTTCTACAAGCTTCCTCTCTCTCTCTCTCTCTCTCTCTTCCTCTCTCTCTCACCTTTGATAGCCCTAAACCCTTTAATAAATCCCTTGTAAAACTTTAGGAATCCTCTTATCATACCTAGAAAGCCCTAGGTACCTCCTATTTATAGTTTTAAGAAACTCCTTTCCGCATCCCAGTTGCGAAAGGACTTGTGACGCGAAATTTGCGCAAAATTACGGAGCGAATCTGCGTAACTACGACTGGTCGAGCGCCACCCATGACTGGTCGAGCACCACCCACGACCGGTCGAGCACCACCCACGACCGGTCGAGTACATCCTTCGACCGGTCGAACACCCCGGAAACAAATAACCCAAAGTCTCTGGAGTTCGAGTCCTGTCAGGGCTTGTCTTCCACGACTGGTCGTGCGCAGCCTTCGACCAGTCAAGCAGGGCTCATGACTGGTCGACGACGGGTCAAAAAACCCATTATATATATATATATATAGAGAGAGAGAGAGAGAGAGAGAGAGAGAGAGAGAGAGAGAGAGAGAGAGGAACGCTCACCTACACCTTATGCTGAGCACTCCTGAGCACCTTTGCACGTGTTATGGGCATGGAATTTAAACGGTCCACGTGACTGCATTGACACAAGGTACGGAGAGGGAAGCTGCGAATTCTAAATGAAGTAGAAATTGGAAAAGGCTTATTATTGTGTGGATGGAATTTTCTCAAGCTAGGCTTTTTGTTGGAGGAAATTACTATAAAAATGTGCGAGCTAGGCAGTTTTTTTAGCATTGACAAACGACTCTCTTAAAGGCATTTTTAGACATTCGAGTAGTTTGCAGCAAGGGGATTCACTAAGCTAAAATTGCGAATTTGTGAATTTGAGACAATGTCCATCATAAAAGTGCTTGATTTAATGATGGATTTCATCCGTTACTAATGGAAATTGTCCGTCGCGTGCAATTATAGAAATTATGGCGTGGTGGGATTTAGTGAGGTACCACTTGTTGCCAAAATGAGATTTACGACGGACCAAGTCCATCGCAAATTTGCGACGGATTTAGCGACAGATTTTATTTGCTTTTGCAACAGAGTGTGGTCCGTCGTAAATTGACTTTTACCCCAACCGCATTTTTTAAAAAGAATACGATGTAAGATTATGTTTTATTGTAGTCTTAAGAAGTTTTTTTTAATAAAATTTTAATAGTTTAATTGTATTTATTTGTATCTAAGATTATTTTTGTATCAATTGATTGAATGCATCGATTTTTTTTTTGTTTCGATTTTATATCAATTGAGTGGAAATTATTATTATTATTATTATTATTTGCTTTAAAATTGCTATTTAAATCTTTTGTAATATCACATGAAAAATCTCACTCTACATCCTTTGTATTTTATTAAAAATCGAGATTTTAGGAAATGAAGTTTGAAAAACATTGAGATGAAAAAATCGAGATTTTGATATATAATTGATATTTTGGAAAAGAAAATTGAGAAGTTCAGATAAATTATGAATTTGAAAAAAGAATTTGAGAAGCTTAGAAAAACAATTAACAATGTTTGAGAAAATTTTAGATTTAGTAAAAAATATATTAAGAACTTTGAATTAAGTTAATAATTTTGGGGAAAAAAAAAAGATTTAAAAAAAATGATATTTTGAAAAAAAAAATTTGTGAAAATTTTGACAACTTTGAAAATAAATATATTTTGAAAAAGAAATTTAGATTTTGTAGTTTGAAAAAAGAAACTGAAAAGTTCGATTACAAAAGTGAGATTTTGAAAAAAGAAGAAGAATTTGAATAAAGAATTGACAAGTTCGAAAAAAAAAAAAATCAAAAGAAAATGGAGAAGTTCGAAAGAATGGAAAATTTGGAAAAAAAATGATTACAAAATTGAGATTTTGATAAAAACTGACATTTTGAAAAGGAGAATTGGGAAGTTGGAACAAAATTGTGATTTTGAAAAAAAAAATTGAAAATGTTCAAGAAAAATTGAGATTTTGAAAAAAAAAAAAAAAGTGATTTAAAAAAACACCGAGATTTTGACAAAAAAATATCATTTTGAAAAAGAAAATTGAGAAGTAGAAAAAAAATTGGCATCTTTAAATTTTTGAGAAGTTTAAATAAATTATTAAGTTAGAAAAAAAAAGATTTTGGAAAAAAAACAGAATTTGTACTTCAAAGAAATTGAAAAGTTTGATAATAACAATGAGATTTTGTTAAGAATTTCGAAAAAATAATTAAGATTAAAAAAATGGACGTTTTGATAGAAAATTAACATTTTGAAAAAGAAAATTAAGTAAAAAATCTGATAATGATAAAAAATGAGATTTGAAAAACATTGAGATTTTGAAAAATGAAATTAATAAGATTTAAAAAAATTGTGATTTTGAAAAAAACAAAGTTCAAAAGTTTGGAAAAAAATGACAATGTTTGAGAAAATTTGAGATTTTGAAAAATTTTGAGATACAAAAAATGAGATTTTAAAAAGAAATTGAAAAGTTTTTTTTTTATTAAATGTGAAAAAATGTGATTTTGAAAAAAAAAATAACAATGTTTGATAAAAATCGAGATTTTACAAAGAAATGAGATTAAAAAAAAAAAAAAAAAACTAAAATGATGAAAATTAGATATTATAGCCTAAGTATAATAGAACTGTAATTATAAGAATAAGTTATAATGATGAGATTGATCATATTTTATGATCAGGCCATCCTAAAGTTGATTTGAACAGCCAAATATGTTTGGAATGTGCTAATTAGGATATATAACAAAATTGAGCCCAATCTAACATGAAATCAATATGATCTATCCAAAACACTTTTTAAATGGGTATGATTAGTTTGTGTACATATAAATGGATTTTAGGAACATATGAATGTGATTGATATACATAAAATACATCAATTTGGCTCACACGGTTATTTATCATTATTTCTATTATTATGGCCCTCTTGTGATTTGGAGCTTTACAAATTTTGGAATCACTTCCTAAAATAAGGTGGTAAAACATATGAATGGTGTGGATTTACGAAAAATACATCAAGGTGAGCCCTACATGGTTACGTAACACCCGCTAAGGGAGAGTGGATTAGGGGCGGCCCCAACCTCACCCAACATAGTGTGGCCCTGACTGTGGGAAGGTGTATTGTATATCCATGTCGTCCATCTGTTTCTCCATATCATTTTTGGGCAGGGTATAAAAAATTATGCAGATTTAAATCTTAGGTGGGCCACACCACCGGAAAGAGTAGTAATATAGTGCCTCGCCATTAAAAATTATAAAGAGCCCGTCGTAAGGTTTTAGTAGTGTTTATTTGCAATCCAACTTGCTGATAATGTAAAGAAGATCCGGATGAAGGGAAATTACATGGATCAAATCGATCTAAAACATGTGGCATTCAAAAGGTTTTTAATGGTTATTCGTCACTATTTTGATTGGTATGGCCCACTTGAGATTTGGATCTTCTTATGATTTGGAATCACATCCTAAAATATGATGGAAAAACATATGGATGGTGTCGATGTATAGAAAATATATCAAGGTGGGCCTTACATGGTTATGGTAACACCCATGAAGAGGTTACCTAAATAGAGAAATGGTAATATAAGGTCAACCTCATGGCAACTTCCTGTGAGGTCGAGCTGTGTGGGCCCCACCATGATGTGTGCAGAACACCAACACCATGCATTTGATGTGTCCCCTTTAGGTTATGGGATATCCCAAAAATCAGCTGTATACGAAACTCAGGTGGGCCATAACATCTAAAACTATGTGAAAGACATTTCTAAAACATATAAAAGCACTTGGTGGGGCCCACATGAGTTTTGGATGTGGCTCAAACTTGGTCTGACCGCTCATCCAAGTGGGACACACATAATGAATGGCCTGGATCTGTGAACCACATCTAGGTGAGCCTAATAAATGATTATGGATGTTTTAATGGGAGGGTAACCCCTCTCAACTATAGCATGTGATGTGGCCACCCAAGTCATGGATTGACTTTATTTTTAAGCCTGTGGCCCACCATGGAATGGTGCATCTGATTGATGGGGTAGATCTAAAGTTCGAGTGGACCCCTCCATAGAAAAGAGTGGGATAATGACACCCACCGTTGAAACCTTCTTAGGCCCACCATAATGTTTGTTTCAGATCGAACCTGTGTATAAGTTAATACATACATGGAATAAGGGAAAACATAAATAATAAGCTTGATCGAAAACTTCTATGGATTAAAGAAGTTTTTAATGGTAAGCGTTCAATCCCCAATGTTTTCTGTGGTGGGGCCCATTTGAAATTTGGATATGCCTCATACTTTGGCTCATGCTCTAAAATTATCTGGTAAAATGGATGGATGGAGTGGATAAACCACACGCATCCACAGTGGGCCTCACAGAGTTTACTCAATACTCTAAGCGTACTAAGTTACTCAGTACGCAATTGGTCCCCATGCCAGCCCTTATTTCATCGGTAGCTGACCCAATTTTAGCTAGTTACTAAATATATAGTTTTGTTTGGTATTTAGGCCAAATGAGCATCCAAACACCGAAAATGAGTCCAATTTCATATTCGGCCCAACCTTTTGAATTTTGTGAATGGGATTCTTATTAAACAGTTGTGTGAATTTTTTTTGGATGAATATTAGGTGTAACATATATTAAAAAAAATTAAAAAAAAAATCTAGTTCTATTTTTTTATTTGCATAAATTTGAGTGACGGACCAAATTCGTCACTAATTTCTGAACAAGTTGAAAATAAACGACGGATTTGAGGTTCGTCTCTTCTACTAAGATTAGGGCCTATTTGGTTTTCCAAGATACCAACATTTAAGCGTAAAGTGGTCCGTGGGTGCATCGTAGGGTGATCGTTCGACCAATTATATCTTTAAATCCTTCTCATGGCGTCTCAGTTGTTCTTGGCAGGGAGGAACCGATCCGGCCTAATCAGATTTTTCGGACCTATACGGTGAGAAGACGACACCCATTGATGCTCCTCCTTCTCAAACTCTACTGTTTCTCCGCTCATCCCTTCTTTGATGCCGTCTTCGTCTGTTTTTCCATGGTTCACAGGTATCGGCCTCGAAAAAGATCTTGCTAAAGATCGTCGATTGCTGCCACAACACATCCAAACCCAGAGAAGTATGTACGAAGGGAAGTTTGATCTCTACAGGGGGCTTGCATGTTTATGCATGTTTAGCTCCTTGCATGTCTTGCAATATTCAGGCCTTGCATGTTGTTGGAAAGCCTTGTATTGCATGCACCAGACTTCCTCTCCATCTCTGATTTTGATATCCACTTCTTCTTTTTGCAGCGGACTGCTCAACCATTAGATCCGGACTTCTTCTCCATCTCTTGTGCATATTCCTCGAGAGGTAAGCATTCATACCCCTCATCTTCAGTGACAAGCGTGTGGCCCTATTCATTGCTATTCATTATTCAATCCCTGAGATAGTCTTGGCGTAACAAAAATCCCATTGTTGGATGGGTCTCTGTTTTTCCATATATCTCTAAGTTTGTTTCTTTGGTATTTACTTTTTTTTTTTTTTACAAGCATTTGCTCTAGCAATTGGTGTTATGGCTGTATGCAGATCTGTTTTTTTTTTTTTTTCAACTTTCTTTAATAAAAAAAATTACGAATAAAATGGATATATGTTACATATGATCCAACATCACAAAATGTGTCTCCTACATTTATTTTTAACATTTTCTTCTAGCAGTCGCTGCTGTGGCTGTTTGAAGATGTTGTGATCATTTTTATTTTACCGATTCTGAATAAAGCAGACCCTTTTGACATATGATACTACTCACAAAAAATTGTTACGCTTTTGGTTCTATTACAATTGCTGATAGCAGTTGCTGCAATTGGATAGGACAAGCTTCATATGCCTCATTTTCTCACTGTTCATATGTTGCGGTAATGAATATGATATTTGGTTTCAGTTTTAGTTTGCAGTTACATTCGAAACTCAATCCTTAGCACATGTACCAGTTGATTCATGTTTTTTTAGTACTTCAATCTACATAGTTCTTGTTATCTGCTTACTGGAACAGTCATCTTGTTGGGAGTGCAGCGTTTCTCTATCTAAGTTGTAAAACAGTTCCTTCAACTTCAATTTACAGATTGTCCAGAAGATTATCTGTTATTTTTTTTGTTTGGATGTAGTTATCTCTAGTATTGCAGAACCTAGATTGTCTAGAAGAATTTTGTATATTACACATACAGATTTCTATATAGATCATTTCGAATTTCATATGTCTATTATTACAAAAACCGGGTTGACATGTAAGTGAAACTGATTTAGATATTACATTTTCAGAGTTCCATATAGAAAACTTCGATTTTGATATCTCTAGTTTTGCACAAACTGGTTTGTCATAATCTGGAAACTGAATTATATATTAAATATTCAGAGTTCCATATAGATAACCTTCATTCTTATATCTGTAGTAATGCAAAACGTGGTTTGTCATGTTCTTCAAACTGATTTACAGATTGCATATATAGATTTCCATTTCTCTCAGCCTCATATATATTACATATGTTGGATGAATGTAAATTAAATAGTGTTTGCATGTGCATATCAACAAGTAGTCAAAAGCTTGAAGAAGCTATGTAGTATCCAAGTGTGGCACTATCTCAATGGGTCAGGCTGAGACCTACAATGTGTTATACTGTTGCTGATTATGATCAATTAGGTGATGACTGTTGGGAGTAAGTAACTGTTTAGGTATTCTTTTGCTCTCCAAACTCACGGACCGATATGAAACTGGAATTTGATATTGTGTCGTAGTTGCTAACTAACTGTCCTTCGGTGTGTTGTACAAGAAATAATCGTAACATGGAGGGGCATGACTGGACAGAAGAGGAAATGGCTACTTTTCGAACTACACTTGCTGCAGCATGATGCACCGTGATGCATTTTTAATTTCATTTATCATGACACATACTCATAATTAATTGTAGGTAAATACTACGTAGTTGATGCTGGTTACACCCATTCAACTGGATTTATGGCTCCATATCGTTATGTACGGTACGACCTCAATGAATACCGCACATGTTGTAATCCTACGAATAAGAAAGAACTTTTTAACTATCGACATGCTCAATTACGAAATTTTATTGAGCGGATATTTGGAGTACACAAAGCGCGATTTCCGATCCTCAAATCAGCTCCACCATACAACCTTAACACACAAGTGAAGATAGTGATTGCATGGTGTGTGTTGCACAACTTTATCCGTTTATTTAGAGGCGATGGTTTAATGGAAGAGGAGGTCACCTCAATGGAAGTAACATAGAGTGTGGATCTATCACCAGGTGAGGGTAATGTCACACAACATGAAAAGGATGAATGTGCAACATATCGAGACAATATCACAGAGAGGATGTAGAATGAATCTATTCCTGTGAGTCGTATAGTATGATTACTGCATGCTAAATTGTCGTTTTGTATTAGGTAATAGAAATATGTCATGATAATCTCAGTTACCTACAAGCATGTGTCTAGATTTTAGTAACATTAAAGGAGATTTTCAAATATGTCTATTCTCTATTCCAAGTTTTGTATCATGTTTTAATTGTGTGTATCTTCCTTCAACTTAATGAAAATTTTGCCTTTATGATATGAATTATATCAACCATGAATTGTTAATTATATCTTTTCGTATTACTATTTGTAGATAATTGAAGTTAGTGAAGGTGAAATGTCACCTACCAACTGAAACAACCAATCCACTCCTATAAAAGAAGCTGGCCAAGAATCGTATGTTACACCTCGTAGGACACCGAGAAAATATAAACTAAAATCACCTGATGTAAATGGATCCTCGAGTGGTATAATGCGATGGACAAATGAAATGGATGACTGTCTAATCGATACGCTAATGGATGTAGTTGCAAATGGCCGCAAGAGTGCGAATGATTTTAAAAAGGAGACGTAGAAAACAGTCATGGAGAGCGTGAGGAGTGCAATAGGAATATCAGTGCAAGAGAAACATGTTGGGAATCGCCTTCGCACTATGAAAAAGTTGTATTTTGAGGTTCGGGATACCCTAAACGCTAGTGGATTTGGTTGGGACGATGACTTAAAGGTAGTAACTGCTCCGGACGATGTTTGGGAGGATTACATACGGGTGAGAGAATTTTCGAAATAAAATTTTGTATAACTTTAACAATTATTTTTATTTCTAAGTTATACGTATCATCTCATGTTTGTTTACTTATATTGATTTACCTTTATTGTTATCAATAGTCACATCCGTACACACAACATGTACACAGGAAAACAGTGTGAAGGTATGACGACCTAACATACCTATTTGGTAATGACCGAGAATTGGATTGCGTGCTTCCACAGGAAACATGCGTAACACTTCGCCTTCGAGAAGGTCCAGGGATCTTGATACTTCACCCACACCGTCGGTTGATCTAAATGACGATACTCTCATGTTATCTAGTGATGATGTAGGGGACAGTGTGCCTCACATCCACTGGTCATATGAAAGCTGTGATGGTAATCATATTGCACACCGAAGTCCGTCTGTGAATGGGAACAATTCCGTCAACACAGGAAGTACAACCAGTTTAAGGAAGCGAGCTAGGATGAATCGCCCTTGTGATATTATCGACAAAGGAATGAGTGAAGTTGCTGATGCCGTGAAATCACCGGCCCTTACCATACAGCAAGGGAAGGATATGGTACGTATGTCACAGGTTGTACCAACTCTGGAGTAGATTGAGGGCCTTACAGGTCATAAGATAGTACGCGTTACAAAGATACTATGGAAAGATGAACAACAATCTGCTTCATTGCTTTCTCTCCCTGAGTATAGAAGGTTGGAGTTTGTGTTGATGTTGGTTGCTCCAGATTAGTCGTCTGACTAAGCATAATCCCTTGAAGTTGATCATCATGGTTGTTGTTTTGATTGGTTGGACAACTAATCATTTTTTGGACTTAACTTTTTCTGGTTACACATGCTAGTTGTGTTCACTAACTGGATGAATGTGGGTTAATTTGGATGATATTTTTTGTGTTATTTTTTTGGATTGTGATCTGTATTTAATGATATATCCATCGATGCCTGTTAACCTGCATTACCTGTTTAAATCTGCTGCTAAGTTCATATTAATTATGACTATCCTGTTTATATTTGCAACGTGTATAGTGTAAATTAACAGATTTAATATTTTCAGTCATCGCTTTAGGTATGCTCTAACCATCGATATAGCTGCACTAATTTCATGTGCTTACATAAATATAGTATTCTTTCTGTTTATATGTTCCATTATTTGTGGAAATATATTGACGTTGATGATAAAATATCGTTATCTTCAGATAGGTAAAAAGATGTACGTTGTTTTCAAAGGTCATCGGCCCGGAATCTATTACACGTGGGAGGAGTGTCGTCAACAGGTTGAAGGATATTCTTTAACGATCTTCTGTGGCTACAAATCGGTGTCTGAGGTATTTACTCAATGGACAACTTTCTGCGATGTGTCAGCTCAACAAAAGACAAGAGTGGCCGAGGTGGCAGTGGATTATGACAACATGGTCTCGATGCATGGACCGCGTTATTTTGCTGGTTGCAGCAACGATCTTATAGGGAGCTCTAGATCAGCATCATATGACTGTCAGAACAGTGCCGGGCATGGGACAGAGGGAGATGGCGTTGAAGAAACGCTGCATGCACTGAAGACGTTGATAAAGATAATAATCGGTTGCTTGATTATTATCCTCACCATTCATCTCTTTCCGTGCCGCTATTAAGTTGTTTTTATAGACATTTTGAGATATATTTTTGGACAATGATTTACAACTATTGAAGTGTCATGGACTATGATTAAACGGATGGTTTGTCTTTAAATTCTAGACTTATCATTTGCCTGGTTAGCACTGATATTTTGAATCCATGTTTGTCTGTGTACATGGTAAACTATATACATAACTGACTGTAATGTACATCATAGTGTACTATCTCTATAGAAGGCCCATTTACATCACAGGCTGACTGTTCTGGTCAATTACTATATTAGGGAGAACAGGTAAGCTCCTATGTTGGTGCTTTTCTTCCACTGCTAGTGGCCATCTAGTTTCCGTCATTGATATGTCAACATTGATCCATATGTCCATTTACAACAGGTCCACCATAGAGAGCTGGAATATATTTTAGTGCAAATCGGTTTATATTGTGGACCAGACAACATAAAGAAGATCATCATTTGCAATATCCTAAATTGAGACCTAGTGCAATGGCTTGTGGACCAAATAATATGCCTGAAAGAATTTCCCGTGAAATTATCCCGCGTTTATATCTACACAGAAGACCCCCATCGATTAAAAAGAACATAGCATCACGAGGTTGGTACGATTGTATCAACGGCTTAAAGGATAAAAGTGGAGAAAGATTGGGTCCCACTGGACATCTGGGGTCCACCGGTGGGCGATCGTTGGCGCACGGTATATATTCAACGCAGTTGTAAAAAATCAAATAGCTGATTGTAGTTGTATGGCTGATATGGTGGACACCATAAGAGAAAAATGCTTTGATTTGACTACTATAGTGTATACCCAAACATGCGGCTACTGTATTGCCCGTAAATACACCCTTAAAGTTTCGAAAAACAAGCATGATAAAGTAGAATACCAGTATTACGCCAATCATTGATAATACATGTATAAAAGTAGTTATGATGTCTTTACAGCTAACTATTGTGGTAATTGGAAAACCAAACAGGCCCTTTGTGATGGATCATATTTGTCGCAAAATTTTATAATACTGAATAATTCTCAGTAGTTCAGTGGCGGATTTTTTTATTTTTATTTTTACGGATAGGATTTGTCGTGAATTTTCCAATAGGCTAAATCTGTCATAGTTCCGTCGTAAAATTACGACGAATCCCATCAGTCGTTTGTTTTTTTGCGACGCAGCAAACAACAACAGACCAAATCCGTCGTTAATTTGGGTTTGCGATGGATTTAGTCCATCGTAAATTCGTGATTTTGGTAGTGTTCTCTCTCAATTAGTTTGTGATAGTGACTGAGGCTTTAAAAAAATAACGATCAAAGCAAATGAGGTAGAATTAATGAAATAGTTTAGGGGAGAATAAATTTCCTTATTTTTCATCTTTAATTTGTTGATGACACATGTTCGATGATGTGAGAATTTGAAACATGGGTAATTTGTGAAAGGTGATTGAGTTGTTTTGAAACAGTTCCTTACTTAAAGGTTAACCTCTTAAAGTGTGAGATTTCGAGAATTCAATGGCAAGAGGAGGCCACTGCCCTAGCTAGAAGATTTGACTGTAAGGTAGGGAAACTGTCATCTTTGTCTACATATTTAGGTCTTTTTTATGCATTGGAAAGCCCCCAAACATCTGTCGCATATAATAATAGAAAGAGTGGGGAAAAAAGCTGTCTGATTGTAAAGAAAAGGTACTTGACTTTAGAAACATGCTAGTTTACGTTGTGTCCCATTTCTAGTTTCCCTTCGAGTGTTTTTGAGAAGCCGAAAAATATTTAAGAGGGAGCTAGTTTAGGTCACAAGGAGCAAAAGAAAGACGGAAGTTCAACCTTGTAGTATGGGGTGAAATTTGGAAGCCACTGTGGATAGGGGTGGGGGATGATCATGTCATTTAAGTTTATGAATATTGCTTTGTAGGGCACATTTGTACGAACCTTTCAAAGATTACCATTGTTTTCATGCACTTCTCTCCCCGTTTCATTATTAAGATAGAGATTGTTGGTTTGCTTTGATGCCTTGCTCCGGCTGTGGGTTCTCTTTCTCCCTAGTGGTTCCCACTCCTTTCTTCTTTTTTCCTCGTCTCCCTTGGGTCTAGAATGTGAGTCGCTTCTTCTTTTTTCATAGAAGTTCACCCCACTTGTTGTATCTTTTAAGACTTTGCCCTAGGTAAGTAATAAGAGAGTATTCCTCATTTGTTTTCCCTCCAAATTTGTTTTTATATATATATATATATATATATATATATATATATATATATATATATATATATATATAATTCAAGTCAAAAGAAGGAAGCTTATGGAAGAAAGTTACTATACATAAGGGGCCAACTTGGGAGTAGTTCTACAAAAGGGTTCTTCTTGGGCTTGGGGGCTTAGGAGAGCAGTGTTTTGAAACGAAGAGATTTTCTCAAAGGTGCATGGAAAATCTAATTTGGGCTCTTCACTTGATTCTGAGAAGATGCATGGTATGATGTTACGATATTTCACTTGTTGCCTAAAGTCATATGGTGTGGATTCCTAAATTTACAAAGAATTTCCAAGATTGAGAAAAGGAATTTATGCGCCACAAGTATAGTTTTAACTGTTGCGCAAAGTGAGAATGGATGATGGGATAAGTGTTGGTTGAACTTGAACAGGAGTTGGGATTATTCTGCAAGTCGTTGTACTCTTTGGTGTCGGGTAACTCGGGTATTGCAAGAGGGGGGCCTTGATAGTGCATCCTTGGAGCTACCTAGGCCACTGGGGTTGGTACCTTTTGTTATGGCTTGTGGGCGTGGATAAAATCCTAACCATTTATCATCTTAGTAGCAAAAATATGGTATTCATAATGTGTGAATCCTTTGTTTTGAAATGAAGAGATGGTTGATTATCTCTTCATGCATTGTGATTGTGTTAGGTTATGTGTGGAGTAGGTTCTCTAAGCTCTTTGGGATAGATTGGTCAGTACAAGGCAAGATTGGAGACTTCATGCATATGTGTGGTGGGTGAAATCAAGGCAATTTTTGTGGGATTATGCTCGATATGGAGCAAAGAAACAATGGATCATTTTGTACAAAACAGAAAAAACAGGAGGTTACATTCCAAATGGCAAGGAACAAGTCATTATTCAAGTGCTTGGGCTAAAAAACTCTAATTTCATTGGTCTTAGGGAGGCTGTGAAATGCATGTTGGGGGAGGACGCTCTGGAGTCGTTTGGCAAGTGTGAATTGGAATCCAAATCACATTTATGGCGGAATTCATATGAATTAGAATCCCAAGTTGTGTTTAATAGTCTATAATTCATTGGAATTCAAAAATTGTGTTAGGCAACCAATAGTTGGAATGCATTGAAATTTTATAATATATTCACATGAACTTAAATTTAATTAAGTAAAATTAACTTTAATGACTCAAAGTAGCATACATATGTGACATTTGATAAAATGATTGTAATAAGCCTATTGAAATATACTCTCATAAAATAAGAGGAAAATTTAAACCTTAAGTGGGCCACAAATGTAAGAATGTGAGACAATGTAACTTACCAATGTTTTTTAATCATCCATTACATAGCCAATGTTTGAACGACATGAATAATTCTTTTTAATTTTTTCAACTTGGATAATTCTTTAAGTGTCATTTTAGTAATGCAACAGATAATTGGATTGGTTGGGAGTGTCGTCAACATGTCACGTGTACGACAGATTAGTAACCCAACGACACCTTTGTTACTCACGCAACTCTCCTATCTTTAAAAATAAAGCTATCTTTTCATTTACCACTAATTCACACCAATGATCAACAAAATAGAGCAGTTTCAAAACACATTAAAAAGTAACTTTTCATTAACCACCACTTTCATTTTACACTAATTGACGCTAATTGACACCAACGAAACAACTTTACTTTTTCCAATGCATACCAATTCACTCCCTCCAAAATAACAATCCCTCAAGACGATCCCTTATCATCTTAATTACTTCCATTGGCCCCTTAGTCTTTTGTTTTTATGCTTTCAATAAAAGTTATAATATTGCTAATTTAAAATAAGAAAAGAGAAGCTAACCCATTCATCAGAGCTTCAAAATGGATGGTTATAGAAATTCCATTGTTTAAATTGTTATATTTGGATGCTTGGAAAGTCCAATCAGTCTATTATTATTTTGATGGTGGTCCATGAAGAGTTATGGTTCAGACAGATTGTTGGGACTGTCCATGTGCCCAATGCAACTAGGTGCACTGTACAATAAGTGTCAGGAGATAATACAGCAGAGGCTGAAGAGCTGGAACATGAGAGAGCACTCTCTCCACAATACATGCAGGGCAATGTAATCGATCTGGTCCATCCATATATTAGGTCTCTAACAGATTGTTTATGTTTGAAAAATAAAGTGTATTAGACAATCCTCTCAGTCACATTTTTTCCTTTTTTTGTTTTTCCAATTTAGCCCACTATGTATTTGACTGCTAATCATTTTTGTTTCTATCCTCACTTTGAGGCCCAGCTATCACATGGATAGAATTCTCTATTGGAGAGCGGATTAGGTGAACCCAACACGGTGTGGCCCTGACCGTGGGGCCCACCTTGATGTATGTGTAGTATATCGACGCCATTCATCTATTTTTCTGGATCATTTTAGGGCATGAGACCAAAAATGAAGCAGACCCAAATCTCAGGTGGACCACACTACAGGAAACAATGGTGATTGGCCATTAAAAACTTCTTGTGGGCAACAAAAGTTTCCGATCAAGCTGATATCCATTTTTTCCCCTTCATCCAGGTTTGTGTGACCTTATCAACGGGTTGGATGGTAAATAAACATTAAGGTGGGCCCTAGGAAGTTTTTAACGGTGGTTGTTCAATCACCATTGTTTCCTTAAGTGTAGTGTGGTCCACCTGGGATTTATATCTACTTCATTAGCCCTAAAATGATCTTGTAAAATGGATAGATGGCGTGGATGTACTATACATGCATTAAGGTGGACCCCACGGTCAGGACCGCAACTAATCCGCCCTTTATTTTTATTTTTTAATTTTGTATTTACATAAGCCTTACATGCTAGAGCCAAGCATATGAACGGACCCGATTGAAAGATGGCTTCCACGTATTCCGGTTCTTCCAGCTCCACCGTACGGTGCTATTAGGCTAGCTGAACCTCATTGTCTTGCTACAAACCATCTTCTGTAATCACACACTCATTTTAGACCACTAAATTTTGGGCCACATGGATGCATCATAGCCTAAAAGGCACATGATGGACATCTTAACCACCTGAGTTTGCCCTTTAAATCTGTACCATTGATCTAGGACTTATGGTACATTGGTTAGGTTCTTAACAATGGGTGGCCTGGATCTCTTTCAGGTTTTTTTTTTTTTTTTTTTTTTAATTTTTAATTTTTATTGTGTAGAGTTCCAATGGAGGCTGATGGGGTACTACCCCCTCCAACGTGATGTATAGGTTTTATCCACAACGTTCATCCATTTTTTGATATCATTTTAGGGTAAAAAACAGATCAATGGCTCAAGTGGACCACACTACAGGAAGCAACGGTGATAATGACACTGATAGTTGAAACTTTTCTAGGGCCCACCGTGATGGTTTATTGCCATTCAATCTGTTCATAAGATCAGATAGGCCTGGATGAAGGGGAAAAAATAAATATCAGCTTGATGCAAAAATTATGTCGCCCTCAAAAGGTTTTCAACGGTAAGTGGTTAATCCTCATTGTGTGGTCCACTTGAACCTTCAAACTATCTAATTTTTGGTATTATAAACTAAAATTATGTGGAAAAATAGATGGACGGTGTGGATGAAGTCCATACATTAATTTGGCCCCTCATAGCCCCTGTCCATTCCTAGTCAAGGAGGGGCGGGGTTATTATGCAATCTGCGTGATGTTAGGGACCGTTTCTGTAATTTTCATCCTCTCTATGCCATGAACAGTCGTAGAGAAAGTGGAAAATCTTGGACGCAGATTGCCTGCTGACGTTCTCAGCAGAAGCTACAGAAAGGTGCTATGCGGGCTCCACCATGATGTATATGTTTTATCTACGCCGTCCATCCATTTTTAAAGATAACTTTAAGGCATAAAGTTAAAAATGTAGCAGATCCAAATCTCGTGTGGACCACATCAAAGGAAACAGTGGTGATTGAACACCCACCATTAAAAACTTATAGGGGCCACAAAAGTTTTGAATGAAGCTGATATTTGTATTTTCCCTGCATCGAATTGTATTTGACCTAATCAACAGGTTGGATGTAAAATAAACATTACATTGGGCCCCATGAAGTTTTTAATGGTGGGCGTTCGATCACCACTGTTTTCTTGTGGTATGGTCCACTTGAGATTTGGATCTGTCTCATTTTTCGTCTCATACCTTAAAATGATCTCTAAAAATATATGGACGGCATGGATAAAACACTTTTATCTTTGTGGGGCCCACAGAGCACTGTCTAATGGCCGCAACGTCAGAAGGCAATCCGCGTCTGAAAATCTTCTAAGTAGATTTTGTCTTAATTTCGTTATTGATTCTACTGCCTGCCTTTTGTCCTTTCATTTATTTCAACTATGGCCAATTGGGAGCGGATTAGGTGTTAATCGGGTAACACGTTAATGGGTATTTCTCTGACTGTGGGGCACGAATTTAATTATTATTTTTATATCCATTCCATTCACCTGTTATTTTAGATGATTTTATCATATGGTTTAAAAACTAAATCATATAAAAATCTTACTTAGACCACACGGAAGGGATTGAATTTATACCATTAAAAACTTCTCAGGGCTTACATAAATTTTGTGTCAATCTGATATTTATTTTTTTTCTTTCATCCATATCTGTGTGACCTTATCAACGGGTTGGATGGCAAAGAAATATTACTGTGGGTCTTAGGAACTTTTAAATGGCGGGCGTTCAATCACCACCGTTTACTGTAGTGTGGTTCATTTGAGTTTGTATCAGCTTCATTTTTCGAACATTCACTCAAATGAGTTGGAAAAACTGATGGACGAAGTGGATATACAACACGTACATCAAGGTGGGCCACACGATCAGACACTCTAACAAATAGATAACTACGAATCTCAGGCAAATCCAACCATATCGAAGTCTTTTGTCTTTTATCATCAGGAGTGGATTAGGTGCGGTCCAAGCCTCACCCAAGACGGTACGGCCCTTTCTTTGGGGCCCACCTTGAAGTATTTATTCTATATCCAAGCCGTCTATCCGTTTTTTCATATTATTTTAGTAAAATATAGAGAAAATTAAGCATATAAAATTCTAATATGAAACACACAATAAGAAAAAGTTGAGACGAATATCCTACCATTAAAAACTTCCTAGGCTTCACCATAATTTTTAATTTCCATCCAATCTGTCCATAGGGCCAGATAAACCTGAATTAAAGAAAAAACACAAATATCATCTTGATCCAAAACATTTTTGGCCCATTAATGTTAAATCAACATTGTTTCTTATTTTGTGATCCAATTAAGAATTAAATACTCTTAAAATTTTATATGATATGTAAAATGATATGTAAAAACGTATGGACGGTGTGGATATATAATAAATACATCAAAGTGGGCCCCACAACAAGTGACGCACCGTCTTCGTTGTACCCGGGGCCGCACTTAATCCACCCCTTTCGTTTACTCTCTCCTCTCCTGCTTAAATACCTGCTAACAACCTTCTCCAGTCCAAACATGGCAGAGAAAGCCTCTTTCCTCAGCAATACAAATGAAGAAAATGGAAATAAGAAGGAGAAGCTGGAGCGGGCCCCATCCCTTTCTGATGACGTCATCTTCAACATCCTCCTCAGGCTCCCACCTGAATCACTACCCAACCTAAGGTTAGTATGTAAGAACTGGTACAACGTCATTTCTGACCCACTTTTCATCGAGGTCCACCTCCATCGATCAGAGCCTGGATTTATCTTCCAAAAACGAATTTCAAGATCAAAATGCAAGACCCATTTCATGGAAATCAAAGAAGGTGATATTAAAGTCCATGATCTAGACTTGCATTGCCCAGGCCGTATATGTGCTAGCTGCAACGGTCTTATTTTGCTTGAAAGCATGCTCAGTCTCTATGTTATTAATCCAATTTCAAAGCAGAGGATCATACTCCCTCCTTCTGATTTATCTTTTAAGTATCCGCTGTCATATGAAATCTATGGTTTTGGGTTCAATTCAATTACTAAAGAATACAAAGTAGTCCATGTTTGTGAATACAAGAAAAGAAAAACCCCAATCCCTCTTGGATGTGAGGTTACGACCGTTGGTTCGGATTCTTGGAGAGAGATCGACGGTCCATTTTTTGGGCTAACTGAATTACGTATTCCAATCTCAGCAAGTGGGATTTTGCATTGGGCAATTGGGATGGATTACATAGTTTCAATGGATGTGGGCAATGAGAAGTTCCACAAGACTCCATTTCCCAATTGTAGCAGGAGAAGTTACCATTTTCTTGAATTGGGTGAGTTTCTATCTTTCGCGAACCGCGAGTCGCCAGTTCAAATCGATGTGTGGATCTTGAAGGATTTAGATAGTGGAGAATGGATTAAACAGCTTAGCATTGGTGTGGATTGTTTAGGGTCATTGCTGTCGCAGGATTTGCGTTGGGGCGGGTCGCTTGATCCGGTTCTTCTTCTTGCTAGTTTTAGGAATGGTGAAGTTATAATCTTTGAGTGCTTTGCTATTGACATTGGTGGATTCTACTTATATGATTTCAAGCTAGAGCGGATAATCAAATTCGATGGGAGCTGCGGCATTCAGCTGATTGCAATGGATACATTGTCGTCTCCAATTCATGTCAATAGTCTAGTCTCATGCGAACCTCGCAACAATCGCATATACTTGAGTAACTAAATCAGCTTTAATATCCCAAATTAGTATATATGATATTTGACAGAATGATTGTAATAAGTCTATTGAAATATATACTCTGGCTGAAAAATGAGGAAACATCCCAACTCCGGGAGAGTCACAAATTATGTAAGGATCACAAATGTGTGACTTATCAATGCTTTTTAACCATTCGATTTAATGGCTAATGTTTGGACAGCTCGGATCATTTTATTGATGTGATTTAATTGTTGCAGTTAATAATTGGTTGATTTTGGGTATCATTAGTTTGCCACATGCAATGGATTAGCAGCCTAGCAACACCTTTGTTGTATATGCCTTGTCTTTAAAAAAGAGCTGAAAAGGCATTTCTCTTATATTATACCGAGATTTTAAAGCATACCAAAAATGTATATTTTGAATATTTCCAATTTCATTTACATCTAAATACACATAACCAAACAATGGACTTGGAGTAAAACCCCCATAAATCTTCTCAAATGCATTCAAATACAAATGGCCCTTTGGCATTTTTTATGCTGTTGCAAACAGTTTTGAGATTTTAGGGGAGGTTAAGCTTAACCTACAATGCCATGTGTGGCGCCCACCATGATGTTTGCATTGCATCAAAGCTGTCCATCTTGTGCTCCCCCCTCATGTCATCGCCGGGACTCAAAATCAGGCCAATCCATATCTCAGGTGGGACACACCATAATAGGATGGGGACCTCCACCATCAAAAGCCTTCCTAAAATATTGTATGTGGGGCTACTGTGCTTTGTATACGCAGTCCAATCCATTTAGAAGATGCCCCACTAGGATGAATGAATGCACCAGAAGTCGAATGCCAGAAATCATGCTATATCAAAACTCTGGTGGGCCACAACATGTGGTGATTTTGGAGGTTCTAGTCCTGATTTTACATGGTTTCGCACACCTGAAATTTGAATGGAAAACATGAGCGGGCACATGATGGATAGATTGATTTCATGAGTATTTCATGGTGGGCCCCACAGTCGTGGTTTAAGCTTAAGCTACAAGCTTGTACTGGATCCAATATCATCATGTGCGGTTCACCTGATTTTGTAATGTTTGCAGCCTTATACATGGATATCTCACTTCGGTTTCTTGGAAATATTAAGAGGAGAGAGTTTAGTGATCAAAGGGTCCACATTCAAAGGATCATTGGTTAGACATCCAGTTGTGTGATATCCAAAACGTTGGTGTGATGGGCTCGCCTTGAGTGGGCCATTCACCAAAAATCCCAACTTGAAAATTCTATCTGCAGAATATTTGGCCTTTTTAGTGGTTGAATTGGAACTGTCATGGTGTGGCCCATGATATCAATGGTTTGGATCATTGAAAATGGACCCCACTTGTAATAAATGAAAATGAAGTGAATCGTACGTGTCCAAGCTCTCATATGGAGCATTGCATAATATCTCATCAGAGCATGGCCAACCCTATCAATGCACCTACTGGCCTGACCGCACATTTGAATGTGTGACTGGGTCCCAACCATCCAAGTCACGGACTCCACTATGATTGGAGTATGGAGCCTCACAAATGCAACTGTACTTGTGGGGCCTGAAGTCCCCAAATCTGACCATTGATCAGATGGGCCCACTATCATTGGGGTCGCCAAACATCTCCCAACGTGGAGATTTTAACTTTGATCTTGACCTATTTAACGTTGGAAGTGAATAGGGGTGGCAATCCATTTCCAAACAGGCCCAGAATTCTAGAACCCGACCTCACAATCCATTTCCTTGTGGCTCAACCTGACCCACTCAAAATTCATCAAACCCATTGAGTTGGGCTAAACTGACCTGACCCAAAGGAGAGAGATTTGGACGTGGATTTCCTGCGGACGCTTTTCATAGGAAGTTCTTGCGCTGGAAAGTTAGGTGGGCCCGGCCCACCTTAGATGTTTGTTAGAAATCCACGTCCAAATCTCTCTCCTATTGTGAGCTCATTTTAGTGCATGCAACAAAAAAATGAGTTGGAACCAAGACTAGTGGACCACAAGAGAGGAAAAAGTAGGGAAAGAAATGCCTACCATTGAAATCTTTTTGGGCTCCACCTTGATGTTTTATATGCCATTCAAACCATTTATAAAGTCATTGCCACGGGGATGAAGGGGATGTGGATTTCCTGCAAAAGTCTTTATTAGGAAGTTCTTGTGCTGGAAACCTAAGTGAGGCCACATATGTTTTTGAAAAATCCATCCCGTCCATCTTTTTTATGATCTCGTTTTAAAACATGGGGCAAAAAAATGAGCTGGATCCCATACTCAAGTGGGTCGAAAATGTGAGAATTAAATGTCCATGGTTGAAATATTTGTGGGGCCACATAAGTTTTGAATTAGGTAAGTATTTGTGTTTTCAATTCATCCTAGTAGAAATAACGTTATGAATGGTAAACAGATGGACGTAATAGATTTCTCACAAACATCACGGTATTTACAGAAGACAACTCATCGATGAGTAAATATTCGAGAAGGTCTTGTGTGCACGTCATTTGGAAATAAGAGCCTATAACTATTGGGGTTATGTTTGTGCGAAAGAACGTCGTAAGGTTTTTGAATGGATAAGGATGCATTCAACAAAAGGCTAAGCACAATCAAGTAAATGTAACCGCTACTTTACCGTTAGCAATGTGAGAAAGCACCACATAGGCAATGGATATTCTCATAACTTCAGCAAAGGGTCTATAAATGATAGAAAAGAACACAGAAGAAAGGATACACAATCAATGATTCACCTTGATACATAGCTCAAGTGGTAGACTGAGTGAAAAATACCTCGTTTCAACACTGAGGTCTTGGTATCGATTCTCTAATGGGGGTGGCTAACACGATGTGTGAACTACCAGTGGGGTGTACTAACAAGCTAACAAAGAAAACAAAAAAAATCATTTAAAGTACAAAAAAAATCATTCAAAGTCGAACAAATCAATTCTAGAGCAAAGCTACTTCTCCAGTCATCTGAGACATTTAGCTTAGCTTCTTCCATCGCTCAACAGCCATAGAATTCTTACTCTAGGATTAGTTTAGTCTGTCACTACCTTAAGTTAGACTGACTTAGTGGTAGCAAGTAACTATAATTTTCTTCCATTTGCACTCACATGTCGAATTTAAAGGAAGATCATAACTCTAAGAATCATCCACCTATGCTCATGCACTGGGGTCGATAATCACTTGTAATTTCGGTATTACTCAGTCTTCGCTCATCAGCATATTGCTTGACGAAACATCTTGTTATTCTCAATTAGATTGGTGATTCTATTTGTAGTGGTAAGTCTCGCTTTTTTGTATTCATCTCCATTTCATTTCCGTTCAATCAAATAATTGTTGTATCTTTGAAAGTCCGTAATTTTCTAGGCCAAAAAAAAATAATAATAATAATTAGAAAATATCTCTAGCCTTTGTAAATTCTCTTACAGCACATTCGTCAATCGACCAAATAAATGGCCAGCCAAAAGTTGCTTTATCTCGACACCAAGGTAGGCTTTGGTTTTAATCAGACCCAATTGACTCTGGCAAACTCATATATTTCACACGATTTACCGCCTGAATGAATTTTATACCAACACTATTAATATATAGTTACCACATATATATTAAACATATCACATGCTAACATACCTAACATGTATAAATGCCACGTGATTGGACATGTATTAAAAAAGTTCTGTCCGTGTACGACTTTGGTCATGCCCTTGATCATGCTAGCAAAATTACCCAAAAAATTAAAAGCACGTGTCTATTACATTATGACATTAGAACTTCCATAAAAAGAATGCAAGAGCACATTGATATTCTCAATGCAGCGACTGGCTATCGGATGGTGTTCTGCGAGCCCCATCACAAAACGGATTGGCTACTCCCCCTGACACCCGCCATGGCTGATGGTCAGTGCTATGTGGGCCCACCATGATGTATGTGTTTCATCCATGCCGTCCATCTATTTTTAAAGATCATTTTACAATATGAGACCAAAATTGAGGTATATCCCAATCTCAAGTGGACCACATTACTGGAAAAAGTGTTGAATGAACGTCAACCATTAAAAACATTTTGGGGGCCATAAAAGTTTTGGATCAAGCTGATTTTTGTTTTTGTGCCTGGGCCTTCATGACCTAATCAACAGATTGGATGTAAAATAAACAGTAAAGTAGGCCTTAGGAGGATTTTAATGGTGGATATCCAATTACTATTGTTTTCATGTTCTGTGGACCACCTGAGATTTATATACCTCTAATTTTTGGGATCAAGCCTAAAATGATCTTTAAAAATGGATGAAACACATATATCATGATAGGGCCCACAGAGCACCGACCACCAGCCACAGGTCTGGTGGCAGGGGGGTAGCCAATCCGTTTCTGTTTTATAGACTCTGTTCTTCCATTTTGCCAGCACATTTTAGGAAATAATCCCAATAAAGTATACATGTCCGGTGGTGTGGTCCACCTGAGATTTAAATCTGCTTCATATTTTGTATCATTAACCAAAATGGACGGTCAAAATGGATGTACGGCGTGGATATAAGGCACATGCATCAAGCGCGCTCCTGGGGACAATGGATGCTTACGGTTGACTTACACGTGGAAAAAAGTATACATGTGCGAGACTGGAGACCCTCAGCAGGCGATCCCGATTGTGTTGATGTCTGAAAACATTGGCTCATATGATCATCAGGTGGGCCCCGTTAACACAGAATTTGGGCTTGATGTTAAATCAACGTGATGTATGTCTTATCCACGCCGTCCATGCATTTTATCGGCTAATTTTAGTGCGTGATTCCAAAAATTGAAGAATATCAAGAGTAAGTGGACCACACAACATGAAACAGTTTGGATTTAACGTCTACTGTTGAAAATTTCCTGGAGCTATAGAAATTTTGAATGAAGCTGATATTTATGTTTTGCCTTTGATCCAACTCTTTCTGACCTTACTAAAATGTTGGATGACAAATAAACATTACTGTGGGCCCTTGGAAGATTTCAACTGTAGATGTTAGTATTCCCATTATTTCCTGAGGTGTGGTCCACTTGAGCTTTGGATGTTCTTTAATTTTTTAACTCATGCCCTAAAATCTGCTAGTAAAACAGATAAACGGCGTGGATAAGCCATTTCACACACCATGTGATTGGCCCAAGCTCTATGAGGCCCACCAGGATGCATGTGTTTTATCCATACCGTTCATCCCCTTTGAAAGCTCATTTAAGGGCATGAGACAAAAAATGATGCAGATCCAAAGTTGAAATAGACCACACCATATAAAACAATAGAGTATTGAATACCCACCCATCGTTGAGAACTTCATAGGGCCACAAGTTTTGGATCAAGCTTATATCTATGATTTCCCACCTTATGAACAGGTTGTATAGCAAATAAAACATCACAGTAAGCCTTGTAGGTTTTCAACGGTGGGGTGGGTATTCAATACCCCATTGTTTTATGTAGTGTGGTCCACTTAAGCTTTGGATCTGCATCATTTTTAAACTCATGTTAAAAAATGAGTAGTTAAAACGGATGGACAGGATGGATAAAACACATACATTATTTTTGTGGGCCCCACAGATCTTGGGCCACGACGTGACACATGGATATGGCTTTTATGATACCGAGTAAACTCTATTAGGCCCACCGTGAATGTGTGTGGTTTATCCACACCGTCCATCCGCTTTTTCCAGCTCCTTTTAGGGTTTAGCCCAAAATTGAAACATATCCAAAGCCCAAGTTCATCACACCACAAGAAACAGTAGGAATAATGATTTCCACATTTTAAACCTTCTTAGGGTTTACAGTAATGTTTATTTGTCCTAGAACCTACTTATTGGATCATACAAAAATGGATGAAGGGAAAATACAAATATCAGCTTGATCCAAAACTTCTGTGGCCTCTAAGAAATTTTCAACGGTAGACAGACGTCAATTTACACTGTTTTCTGTGGTGTGGTTCACTTGAGCTTTGGATATTCTTAAGTATTGGGCTAAATTCCTAAAATTATCTTTTAAAATGTATGGACGGAGTGGATAAAATATATAAATCACGGTGGGCCCCACGTAGTACGCAATTCGCTTCCGTGTGAGGGTGAAGCTACTGAAGCGTCTATTTCATATTTCAAAGTGCACTCCAGCGAATGCACGGACCACGTACCGGTCGAGCTAGCAATAGCATTCCTCCGTGAAAAGTTTGATACTCTGGCAGAAAGTGAAAGCTCATACACAAGCGCTTGCAAATTCTACACATTTCATGTAATAACTTAAAAGAATAAAATAAAATAATCAACGGCTTGAATAGAATAAATATCCATTATAGAGGTTTGGATTACTCAAATAGTGGGCCATACCTTATCTGGATCCTAAATTGAGAATCCAAGTATTTGGACGGTTTAGTTTGATCTGGATGCATTCCAAGTGTACAATTTCCAAATGCACGAGTGTGAACCTTTACACTCTGCCAGAGTACCAAAAAACCCTCTTTAATGCGCTAGCTAATTTCTGATTTCCAATTAATTGCTTGCTTAAAATGACTCGCAACGCAAATGCTCAGAAGAACCTCTTGCTTAAAGCCCAGATTTGAGGGATTACACAAAAGACTTTCTAGTTCTACACGCGCGTAGGACCGTACACATTCACACGCGATCACACGTCCAAATATAAAATACTTATGTAAGATCCAATCTTTCCATAAGGTTGGAAACCATATTCATATATTCTCTATAGAAAATCACACAATTCATTCCTCGGTGGTCCACAACGATCAAAGTAACTGATGGTTCATTTTTTGTTAGCTGTTTCAATTCATTATGGTGGGGCCCACATGAGGTGTGAAATAACCTGATATTTGTGCAGAAGATCTAAATAGTATAGTTCATCTGATGGGAAGGTCAGATCTCGCAAAAGTATTCTATTGCAACATATGTACATGCGCATCGATGCGTGCGGTTCTCCGTGCGTGTCCTTACCCAATTCTAGTGGAATGTCTGTAATAGGGGTGTCAATGGACCGGGCTCGGGCCAGACAAAAGCATGATTTTAAATAAGCCCTGCCTTCGGCCCGACCCGAAATGTTCATAATCTAGCCGACACCAGGCCCGGCCCGTTGGCAACTCTAGTCTGTACACTGTGCATTACAGTATGTACAAGTGGGGCCAAGTGTCAGCGATCCAAGCTGTCAACATGGAAAGCGACTTAGCTGCGAGCCCGGATCCAGCGATACCGTGGGGCCCACCTCAATGTATAAGTTGTATATCTTTGATGCCGGTCCAAATTCAAGTGGACGACACTACTCGTGAATGACCATTAAAAGCTTTTTTTTTTTTTTTTTTTTTTGTGAGCTACGTTGTCAGAAGATTGGAAAGAAGATTAGCATTTTGGTGGACCCAGGAAATTTTAGTGGACGTTTCATGACCGTCATTTCGTATGGTGTGGTCCACCTAAGATTTAAATTTACTTCATTTTTTAGCCATGTCAAAAAATTATTTGGCTCAATGAATAAATAACATAGACATACGCATGCATCAAAGTGGACCCCACAATTACGGTCCCTCTCGTATTGTTGGACTTTAGTTACAGCTAGGTTGCGTCTGTTAGTATTGAGAGCGATCCCATAAGGCTGACCAAACACTCAATTTGTTGAGGGTCGGACACGGTGATGTCCGATTGGTCCAGAATTGTGTGTTGTCATTACTTGAATCATTTTCAACCAGAAGTTTTATCTCTAACAATGGCACATGGCTCAATCAAAATGTGTGGGACGCTATGTTTTCCTACCCTAGTAAGATGGGTACCGAATCAGATTCAGTGCCGTGGAGCACCTTCCTTGTGCCCAACTTGATTTGATTAGACCATGGGCTCGTGATGCTGTTTCTTGTACTATGGTTTATGTGAGATTTGAAACCGTCTCATTTTTTTTTTCTTCATGCTATAAAATGAGCTTTAAATATGGATGGATGGTGTGGATGTAGTCGCATACATCACAGTGGGTAGTAGGTGGGTCCCTTAACTGTGGGGCTCACGTTGATGTATGTACCTTAAATGCGTATTGTATAACTATTTTGAAAGCTCATCTTAGAGCATGATACTAAAAACGAAGGATGCCAAAATCTTATGTAGACAACACCACATGAAACCATCATTGTTGAATTCTCATCGTTAAATTTTGTGGAATCAGATTCTACCCAAATGTCTATTTACCATCCAACTTATTGATAAGGTTACAAACATTTAGATCAAGAGACCACACAAATAATATATTAATCTAAAGCTTTCGTGGTCCACAAGAAACCACCACTTCAATACTATGGCTTATTTGGAAATTTGAACTTCTTCTTTTTTGGATCATGCCCTAAAATGAGCTTTCAATGCGGATACATGGGTGCATGTAGTCGCACAGATAACAGTGGGCCTATAGTCGGGTCCACCCACATTAGTAGATCCAGGGTGAGACCCCATCCACTGAAGTGGGTGAGACCCTGGCTGCGGGGATTACAGTGATGTGTGTGCCTTAAATCCATACTGTTCAACCATTTTGAAAGCTCATTTTATGGCATGATGCCAAAAACGAAGTATGCCCAAATCTTAGGTGGACCACACCACAAAAACAGTGCTGGTCGAACCCCTACCATTAAAATCTTCATGAATTCTACTGGAATATTTATTTTTGACATCCAACTTGTTGATACAGTCACGAACACCTGATTTAGGAAACCAAAGAAAGAGATTTGGAGAATGTCCCTCTTCGTTATCTATAGATAGTTTGGGAAGAAAGAAACGAGAGATGCTTGAACGATAATTTAAAATCGGCAGATTTTCTAGCCAATAAGGCGAAATTCCTCTCGGTGGAATGGGTCTCCAATGTTGTCTCTCTAAAAGGTTGTACTTTGCCTTTCTTAAGAGGATAATCTGCTCGCTAACTCAGTGGGTTGATTTTGCTGTTGTAATCGGTTTATCTTATCACCATAGAATCGTCACTTTCGGGAAAAAAAAAAAAAAAAAAAAACCTAGATTAAGATACAACACAAATATTATCTTGATCCAAAGCTTTTGTGGCCATAAAAAGTTTTTAACGGTCAATCACCACTGTTTACTCTACTATGGTCTATTTGGGATTTGATTTTTTTTTTTTTTTTTTTTTCTTTTTTATAACATACCCTAAAATGAGCTTTCAATAAGGATGGATGGCGTAGATGTAGTCACGTACATCGCAGTGGGCTCTACAGTCAGGGGTCCCACCCACCTCGGTGGATCCTGGGTCTCACCTTATCCGCTCCCGTTTCAAGGTGGTACACATGGGCGATCAATAAAAGGGAAACGGATTGGCTACTCCCGCTGCCACCAGCCGCGTGGCTGATGGTCCGTGCTATGTGGGCCCACCATGATGTATGTGTTTCATCCATTGTGTTCATCTATTTTCAAAGATCATTTTATAAACATAAACAAAAAATTAGGGGTTATAAATCTCAGGTGGACCACACTACAGGAAAACAATAGCGATTGGATATCCACCATTAAAATCCTCCTCAGGCCCACTGTACTGTTTATTTGACATCCAATCCGTTGATTGGGTCATAAAGGCCCAGATGAAGGGAAAAAACAAAAATCAGTTTGATCGAAAACTTTTATGGCTCCAAAAAGGTTTGTAACAGTCAACACTCATTCAACACTGTTTCCTATAATGTGGTCCACTTAAGATTGGAATATATCTCATTTTTGGTCTCATAAAATAAAATGATCTGGAAAAATAGATGGACGGCATGGATGAAACACATACATCATTATGGGGTCCACAGAGCACCGACCATCAGCCCATTGGCTGGTGGCAGTGGGAGTGCCAATCCGTTTCCATCAATAAGCGCCCTTCAAGACAGGGTCTCACCGAACTCAGCATTTTCCCTGGTTCGCCGCATCCAGTTCCAATGGGCTTCGTACGGCTTATTTGAATCTGAACCGTTGCTTTGTTCTCTTACTTAACCATCTATCTGATGTCAGCAATTGGTCGGTCTGTATTCTTTGGCCATCCAAAGTTAGGCCCCGCCACATCAACGCTCGAATGAGTAAACGCACGCTCCAGTCCACTCGTGTAAGCAGGAAGCCCGAACAGTCCCGTAAAAACGCACCTCTGATATCCCAGTTAGGTGGGCCCCACACGCCAGACCGTTCGGCCGTAGTCCCTAGGGACCACCTGACCTCGAATCGCGCGCCACGTACGCAATTCGACACGCAGCATGCAGGACACGTCGCGAAGCAAAAGACACCACGCTGGAGAGGTGGGACCGCGGCACGTGGTGAGGCGAGGCGGATTGGGGCGTGTCTGGGCGGTGGGATTAGAAGGGATAAGGTGGGATGGGATTCAAAAAATATAATTATTACCCATGACAGGGATTATCCGATGTGGATTGCGTCCTACCCCCGGGGACGGGTGAGCTCGATGTAACTGTTTTATCCTACCCTCTAACGATTTTTTTAGGAAATTTTAATATGCGAACCAAAAAATGAGATAGGTCTAAGGCTTGAGTGGACCACAAAGTAAGAATTGAACGTCCACCATTAAAAGCTTTTTGAGAGCCAGAGAAGTTTCGGATCAAGCTGATATTTGTGTTTTCACTTTATCCACGTCTACGTGACCTTGTGAATAGGTTTTATGATTAAAAAAACTTCATGCGGGCCCTTAGAAAGGTTTCAACGGTGGGTATCATATCAGTGCAGGTTCCTTTGGTGTGGTCTACTCAAGCCTTGGACCCGTCTCATTTTTTGGTTCGCATATTAAAATCTTCCCAAAAAATCGTTCGACGGCAGGATAAAACATTTACATCATAGTGGGCTCCACATAGCTCTACCCGAACGGATTACTGTCCGGGCGGGGTAGGAC
The DNA here is from genome assembly GCA_030180095.1 of Magnolia changhungtana. NCBI lineage: Eukaryota > Viridiplantae > Streptophyta > Magnoliopsida > Magnoliales > Magnoliaceae > Magnolia > Magnolia changhungtana. Next base: position 12,727,088 of record JASAUF010000662.1, read on the forward strand.
GCAATCCGCGTCCGGATTGTCCCATGTTGCCATGGATAAGATTAATGTTATGTTTTATTGGTAATACGGTGGTACATTGAATGGATATATCCACCATCATTTGAAATTATTGAGAATAACATACATGTGTTATATCTAAACCGTTCATTTGTTTTGTAACCTAATTTTATGGCATGGGCCTAAAAATGAGGTAGATCCAAAACTTATATGGCTCCAAAAAAGTTTTCAACGGTAAGTATTCAATCCATGTTGCTTTCTATGGTGGGATCCACTTGAGCTTTATATTTACCTGGTTTTTTGGTTTTTTGGTCGATGCTCTAAAATAATCTCGAAACATGGGTGGAGGGTGTGGATATAGCTCACACAGGGTGAGACCTACACAACTTACTAACATTGAGTGAAATTCTGACGGGACCATTGCAATTCCATCTAATCTAATTCCATGCTTTTTGGAATTGGCACAGGAACAGATGAATCCCATCCCACCTAGCCCCACGGCCCAAACACGCCCTTAGGTGAGACCCGGCCTCACCCGAGAACGTGCGGCCCTTACCGTGGGGCCCACCTTAATATATGTATTATGTATCCATGCCGTCCATCCGTTTTCCCGATCATTTTAGGTCATGATTCCAAACTTTAAGAAGATCCAATTATTAAAGTGGGCCATACCATAAGAAACAGTGGTGATTGACCTTCCTACCATTAAAAACTTCTTACGGTATAACTTAATGTTTCCGTAGTGTTTATTTTTCATCCATTGATAAGGTAACATAAGCCAAAAACAAATATCAGCTTGATCCAAAACTTTTGTGGCTCATTAATGGTCAATCACCACTGTTTCTTATGTTAGTCCAACTAATAATTGAATCAACTTCATTTTTGAAATATTATCATAACATGATCCGGAAAAACGGCGGCGTGGATACATAATACACACATCAAGGTGGGCCCCACAGTAAGGACCGCACCATCTAAGGTGAGGCCAGGATCTCACCTGATAATGATGAGGGAAGCATTGCTGTTTTCGCGACACGTGGCAGTAGCTTTCGGCAGTTTAAGGTTCGGACAAGCGAGATTGTTGCGAGATAGACGCTTTTGTGAAAAACGCTCGCCTAACCCCGCGTGGCCACATAAGGCCGTGCCTACCGCTTCTGTGGGGCCAACGACTTCATTTTACTTTGATCCAAACCGTCCATTAAGTGCGCCACCTAATGTATGGCCTTAAACCTCAAAATCGCACTCATCCGTGGGCCTTGCGACAGGAAACAGTGCAAATAATGCCTAAAAGTGGTGTGGTCCACCTGTTTCAGGGCAGAATTATTTTGGACCTTCCCTTTGTTCTTCTAATATGCGTCAGATGGATGAAATATGTCACGGTGGACCCCACACTCAACTAGTTGTAGGAATTTCATCCCAAACGGTGTGGCCTACCTGAGTTTTGGAACCGTCTTATTTTGGGGTTCCATGGTGTCCAGAAGGTAACGCACATGATGAATGGAGTGGATTTCATTCCAGTTATCTACACACGTGCCTCTCGGTTCGTGTGCAGCTATGCGTTTCCTTCTTTTTCTTCTTTCGTGGAACACTATCAACCGCCATCACCCGTCATGTGTGAAATGACTAAAATACTCTTTAAGCGCTATTTCGTGAATTTCTACCAAAGTCGCGACTGGGACTCGAGCGTCAGCCGCCAATTACGAACCGTCGTATGATTGGCCAGTTACTTGGAGATTAACTAGCTTTAGTATTTGCTAAACTAGCTAGAACAGAATATTTATGAAAAAATTAGCACTGCAGAGGAGTCCGTACAATGCTTTTTTTTTTTTGTTCGCCGCACGAAAACTTATTTAGCAAAAACATGATTTTTAGAATATAGAGTTTAATTTTTCGACGAAAATATCTATACTTATCAGGTAAGCAGCTGAAAAAAAGAAAAAAAATAAAATAGAAGATATTTTTATCTTTCTAAGTTTGTTTGTAAGAACTTTGGCTTACTTTGGTGCTTAAGGTTTTTTGTCCAATGAAAAAAGGTGGGTGGTATGTTGGGTTTATAGGACGCAAAATCCATATATATATATATATATATATATATATATATATATATACGGGAGATGGTCACCTGCGCACCTTTTCACGTGAGCACCAATGAGCACCTTTGCACATGTGTCATGAGCACAGAATCTGAACGGTCCAAGTGATGCCGCACCTCTTGAAATACTGTAGGCCCAATTTTCAGCCTGATCCATTACTCTGGTGAGCCATAGCAAAGAGAAACGCAAATCAAGGGAGGAAACTGTTTCCTTTTGCCATGGCCCACCAGAGTTTTGTATCAGGCTGAAAATTAGGCCTACAGTATTTCAAGGGGTGCGGCATCACTTGGACCGTTCAGATTCTGTGCACATGACACGTGTGCAAAGGTGCTCATTGGTGCTCACGTGAAAAGGTGCGCAGGTGACCATCTCCCTTATATATATATATAAAATAAAAGCATCAGTGCTATGGAAGCATATACATTATAATGCTGCTGGTACCGATAATTTCAACAGCTAGCCCGCTAGATTGATCTAAACCGTCCATTAAGTTAGAACACATTTCAAGGGCTACCAAGCAAAAGTGAGACTGAATTTGAGGATCAGATCTATCCTAAGTTCGGCTTTTTTTTTTTTGGTAGCCATCAATTTTCCAACTTATGGATGGAATGGTCAAGATTTACTAATGGAAGCCAACAGTTAGAATAATCAGTAATCCGTGATGGCAGCTATTAAATAGATGGATAGAATAATTGATTAGAACTAAAATTTTAAATGATCTTGACCGTACACATTGGAGGCCATTTGCCAGTTAGTTAAGATCATTTTATTGGTATGATATTTGCATGGTAGCACATGCAACTCATGCTGTGTCTAATGGACAGTCCAGATCAATCGACAGGGTTGTCTAAAAGTCTCAATTTAACTAAGAGTGCTATAAGAATCTCTTGATAATTATATTCTTTTAAATAATCCACATTACCCACATTTCCTTCGAGTACGCCCATTGTATACAGAATAATTCATTACCTTAAAAAATTCCGTGGGGCCTACCATGATGTATGTGCCTCATCATGCCATCTGTTTATTTTTTCAGCTCATTTTAAGTATATGCAAATGTAAAGTGTACAATAAAGGGATAATGACATCCATCATTGAAACCTTCTTAGGCCCTACGGTATTGTTTATATGTCTTCCACCCAATTCATAAGGTCCATTGATATGGATGAAGAGAAAACAAAAATATAGCTTGATTCAAAACTTATATGGCTCTTAAGAAAATTTCAACAATAGGGCATTCAATTCCACCTATTTCCTTTTTTACTTTTTATTTATTATCTCGTTTGTACACTCATTGTCAGTTCACACTTCACTGTTAGCCACACCCTATAGGGAATCGAAACCAAGACCTTAGTGTTGAAACGAAGTCTCTTTCACTCAATCTACCACTTCAGCTATGGATAAGGGTGTAATTCGACCTATTTCCTATGGTATGGTCCAACTAAGCTTTGGATATGCTTCAATTTTGGATTTCTTTCCTAAAATGAGCTGAAAAAATGGATGGATAGCATGAATAAGGCAAATACATCACGGTGGGCCCACAAAGTTTGCTTAGCAGGACTTTACCAATGTAGGTATGCCTAAGAACAGGGCACAATATCTGAAATCTACTCTGTTCATCAGTTTTACCCCACAACTGTTGGGGGCCTTGCACAAAACCTTAGGATCTAGCCCTCCAGAACAAACCAGAATTATGGATAATAAAGCAATGAAAACAATCAATGCATCAATCACACACCACACAAGAGATTTTTACGTGGAAAACCCTCAAAGAGGTAAAAACCACGGGACCTCGTCCAGATCAACAATCCACTATGAAGTAGAACGTTACAACCTTCTTCACTCATGCAGGAGTGGATAAACAATAAGAGAAATAGAGAAAAACGGAGAGATCTAACCGATTACGAGGACATAGAAGCGCTGAGATATAGATTGCACAGTAGATAACCTCCACGAGCAGAACCTCCCTTCTATAAGCTTCCTCTCTCTCACCTTTTGATAGCCATTTAGAAAATCCCTTGTAAAGCTTTAGGAAACCCTCTTGCATACCTAGAAAAACCTTAGGCAACCCCTTTTGTAGTTTAGGAAACTTCCCTTTCGCATCCTAGTTGCGAAAGGACTCAAATTCGTAGTTTCGCGCAAAATCGCGGAACAAACTGCGTAACCTACGACTAGTCCTGGAAATTCCAAGACTAGTCTTAGCCTCTTACGACTGGTCATAGCTCACCTACGACTGGTTGTAGACCGCGGAGAAAAATAACCCAATGTCGTTGTACTTTGAGTCGTGTCAGGGCTCGAACCTACGACCAGTCGAGCGTCTTCCACGACCGGTCGAAGACCACTTACGACCGATCGAGCAGTGCGATGAAACCCTCCAAAATTTCAACCACTGCACCGTCTCTCCTCTGAACTGAGGAGGAAAAACCCCATCAAATCTCCCCCTTTCCGACTCAGGAGGAATTCACCTTCTTCAAGCCAGCCAGATTTCTACAAACCTCAAACTTGCCCTTGAGCAAAGCCTTGGTCATCATGTCTGACCCATTATCGTCCGTGTGGACCTTTTCAAGCTGTAACACCTTCTGTTCCAAAGTATCCCTAATCCAGTCATACCGTATCTCTATGTGCTTCGACTTGGAATGATGACTTGGATTCTTGCTCAAGTGTATAGCACTCTGACTATCGCAATAGACCACGTGCTCCTCCTGCTTTAGCCTAAGTTCCTATAGGAAACTTTTCATCCAAAGCATCTCTTTACATGCTTCTGTGACTGCAATGCACTCGGCCTCTGTCGTCGACAACGCTATGACCTTCTGTAGCTTGCTCTGCCAGGAGACCGCTCTCCCTGCAAACGTGAACATGAACCCCGATATAGACTTCCTGGAGTCTATGTCGCCTGTCATATCTGCATCTGTGTAGCCCTCTAACACAGGTTTACCGTCACCATAGCATAGGCTCAACCTGGATGAGCCTCTTAGATACTACAGTATCTACTTCACCACTGCCCAATGCTCTTTGCCAGGATTGGCAAGGTACCTGCTGACAACACCAACTATATATGCTATGTCTGGGCGTGTACACACCATAGCATACATCAAACTTCCTACCGCTGACGCGTAGTGTATCTTTTGCATCTCTTCCACCTCTACCTTCGTCTTGGGACACTGCCTGTCGCTCAATCTGAAGTGACCATCCAGTGGAGTACTGACCGGCTTCGCTGCATTCATATTGAACCGTCTAGGACTTTCTCAATATACTGTTCTTGTGATAGCTAGAGCTTCCTGCTGCTTCTATCACGGGTTATCTCCATTCCTAGGATCTGTCTAGCCGAGCCTAAGTCTTTCATCGCAAAAGACTTGCCCAACTCCTGTTTCAACCTGTCGATCTTCTTGATGTCTTTTTCCATGATGAGCATGTCATCAACGTATAAGAGCAGTACTAGGAAATCACCATCTGAGAACTTGCGCTGAACACACATTGGTCCGACATCGTTCTGTCATACCCATGTTTCAACATAAGTGAGTCGAACTTCTTGTACCATTGCCGTGGAGCTTGTTTCAGCCCATACAAGCTATTCCTCAACCTACACACCATATGCTCATTGCCCTTGACTTCGAACCCCTCTGGTTGGTGCATGTAGTCTCTTCTTTCAGGTCACCATGGAGAAAGACAGTTTTAACATCTAACTGCTCTATCTCCAGATCCATGCTAGCCGCCAACCCAAACAACACCCGTATGTATGTCATCTTCACCACTGGTGAGAATATCTCCTCGAAGTCTATGCCTTTCCTCTGACCAAACCCTTTCACAAGTTTGGCCTTGAACCTCGTCTGTGAATTATTCTGCTCATTCTTCTTTCTAAACACCCACTTGTTGCTCAAAGCTTTCTTGCCCTTAGGCAATTTCACCATGTCATAGGTGTGGTTCTTATGCAAGGATTCCATCTTCTCTTGCATAGCTTTCAATCACTCCCCTTATGCTCGTCGGCTAGGGCCTCAGAATAATCTTCTGGCTCTCCCCCATCGGTTAGCATAATGTACTCATGCGGCGATTACCTCTTGGACGGCTGTCTGTCCCTAGATGACCTCCTCACTTGTGGCTCAAAGTGGGGGTTGCTCCCCTGGTTCATCTTCTGAAGGAACTCTCTCGTCCTCTGCACCTTGCTGTACTCCCCCGTCATCAGGCACTACGGAAGGAGTAACCGGATCTATGTCATCTAACTCACCTGAACTAGGCTGGTTCTTCTTACCACGACATTCATGCTTGTAGTGGCCCTTCTTGCCATAATTCCAGCATTCAACATCTTTTCTATTACTCGACTTGCCTCTTGATTTATCTCGGGCCTTCCCGCCCTTCCTGTTCTTTCCTCTCCCCCGTTCCTGTGTCACAAGGGCCTCTTACTGAGTAGACCCCTGAGACTTCCTCCTTGTCTCCTCATTGAAGAGACTGCTAGTCATCTGTTCCATGGATATCTTTCCGTCTGGCGCAGAGTTACTTAGAGACACCACCAATGTCTCCCAACTGCCAGGCAATGAACTAAGCAATAGTAAAGCCTACAATTCATCATCCAGGACCATCTTCATAGAGGTGAGTTGGTTCACTATATTGCTGACCTCATTTATGTGCTCGGCCACAGAACCACCGTCCTTGAATTCGAGATTCACAAGTCGCCTTATCAGAAAAATCTTATTACCGGCTATCTTCCTCTCATACAGCCCTTGTAATTTCAGCCATAGGCTAGCGGCTAAGGTTTCCGTAGACACATGGTGAAACACAGAATCGTCCAACCATTGTCTAATAAACCCCACCGCCTTTCGGTCCATCTTCTTCCAATCATCATTAGCCATATCCTTGGATTTTGCTGATATGCCTAAAATTGGAGAATATAGGTCCTTGCAATAAAGCAAGTCCTCTATCTTAGCCTTTCATATGGTCCAGTTAGAACCATTGAGGCTGATCATCCTTGATGAGCGACCTTCCATAATTCCAAACCGATCCTACCCGTTCAATGAACTTAGCTCTGATACCACTTTGTTGGGGGCCTTGCACAAAACCTTAGGATCTAGTCCTCTAGAACAAACCAGAATTATGGATAATAAAGCAATGAAAACAATCAATGCATTAATCACACACCACATAAGAGATTTTTACGTGAAAAACCCTAAAAGAGGTAAAAACCACGGGACCTCGTCCAGATCAACAATCCACTATGAAGTAGAACGTTACAACCTTCTTTACTCACGCAGGAGTGGATAAACAATAAGTGAAATAGAGAAAAACGGAGAGATCTAATCGATTACGAGGACATAGAAGCGTTGAGATATAGATTGCACAGTAGAAAACCTCCACGAGCAGAACCTCCCTTCTATAAGCTTCCTCTCTCTCTCTCTCACCTTTTGATAGCCTTAAACCCTTTAGCAAATCCCTTATAAAGCTTTAGGAAACCCTCTTGCATACCTAGAAAAACCCTAGGCAACCCTTTTTATAGTTTAGGAAACTTCCCTTTCGCATCCCAGTTGCGAAAGGACTCAAATCCGCAGTTTCGCTCAAAATTGCGGAACAAACTGCATAACCTACGACTTGTCCTGGAAATTCCAGGACTGGTCTTAGCCTCCTACGACTGGTCGTAGCTCACCTACGACTAGTCGTAGACCGCAGAGAAAAATAACTCAATGTTGCTGTACTTTGAGTCGTGCCAGGGCTCGAACCTACGACCTGTAGAGCACCTTCCACGACCGGTCGAAGACCACCTACGACCGGTCGAGCAGTGCGATGAAACCCTCCGAAATTTCAACCACTGCACCGTCTCTCCTCTGAACTGAGGAGGAAAAACCCCATCAACAACATTACAATACAAGCTTGAGAATAAATCATATCTAAAACTCAAGTAGGCCACCTGGAAAACAATGAGATGAAAATGCTCACCATTCAAACTTTTCTAAAGCCTGACTGATCGATATTTATATGCCAACCAAACTGTTAATAAGGTTATTCTCATCAAAATGATCTGAAAATACAAATATTAGCTTGCTTAGTTATGTAGTTCAAATGATTTCAATGGCGGGGTTTAATTCTTGTTATTTCCTGTGGTGTGCCCCGCATGAGTGATGGATCTACATCGTTTTTGAACCAATGTACTAACATGAGCTCGCAAAACTGGTTGGAGTAGATCGCATAGGAATCATAGTAGGTCTCCATATAGCCTCCGTATGCACGAACTTCCTATAAGTGAGGGCAAAGGCAATTTACATCCATCAGTACCTAATACTAGACTGGGCCTAAACACAGTGGGAATTGTTTGCCAGATGTTTTACTCTACCGGCATAAAACACCTCATCTTGTGGGGTCTACCATGTTGTATGTGTAAATCCATTCCATCCATTAGGTGGGAAACCTTATTCACATTGTACATACAAAAGATCAACCCCCGAAAAACCAATGGTGTGGGAATGGGGCGTTTGCGCATAGTATTAGATGGGATTAGGTGGGATGGAATTGCATTTGGTCCTTCGCCAATTCCACTCAAGGTTTGGGAAGAATGGAAAAGCTTGGAATTAGATCAGATGAAATTGCATTGGCCCCATGTCAATTTCACTCAATGTTAGCAAGTTGTGTAGGTCCCACCATGATGTGTGGGCTATATCCACACCGTCCACCCATTTTTTGAGATCATTTTAGAACATAGGCCAAAAACTCAGGTAGATCTAAAGCTCAAGTGGACCCCCACCATAGAAAGTAGTGGGGATTGAATACCTACCATTGAAAACGTCTTTGGGGCCACATAAGTTTTGGATCTGCATCATTTTGCCATAAAATGAGGTTACAAAACAGATGAACAGTTTGGATATAACACATATGTGTTATTCTCAATAGTTTCAAATGATGGTGGGTATATCCATTCAGTGTACCATTGTATTACAAACATAGCATGAAATTAAGCATATCCCGGGGGACAATCCCTACCATATGTAATAATTAAGTTTTTTCAATCCCATCCCACCTAATCCTTCCTAATACTATGCGCCAAGCACCCCCTTAAGTTCACATGGTGTCGTCCACCAATATTTTCAATCTCTTTGCTTCACCCTGGTGAGTTATTACACATGGCTACCAGGTTTGATGAAAGATAAACACCGTGATGACCCCACATGCAAACCTATGGTTGGCATCCTATTCCCATTGTTCCACTGGTGAGGTCCACCTGAGTTATGAATGTGACTGATTTATATTCCTAGCACCTAAAATTGTAGATAAAACCTAATTGATGGATAGAGTGGATTTTACATATAAAATTACTGAACACTAGGGCTGTTCATGAGTCAAGCTAGCTCGAAAAGCTCGCTCGACTCGGCTCGAGTCAGCTCGGATTGACTCGGCTTGAATGGCCGATTCAAGCTGAGCCAAGCTAATTATTTGAAGCTTGAGTTGAGTTCAAGCCAAGTTCGACCAGGGGGCATTTCAACTCAACTCGACTCGACTCGAAGCTCGAACTCGAGCTCGACTCAGTTCGATTAACAAATATTATATATATATATATATATTTTTTTTATTTATTATATTAATATAAGTTTTAAGTTTAAACTTAAAATAAAAATAAAAAATAAAAAATAAACCCTAGAGTCTCTACCCGACCGCACGCACCCCCTTCCCTTTCCCTTTCTTCTCTCTCTGCCCACTGCCAGCTGCATGCCCGCCCCGACCACCACCACCAGTTTTCATTTCAGCTCCACAATAGTATGATTTCAATATCTTGAAATTTACTTCTTAGGAGAGAAACCCAAGAAATTCGAGATGGGTTCTTCTCAGATTTATTAGAGCTTCAAGGAAATCCAATGATCTGATTGGCTAGAGCTCTTTACTTGGATTTCTGATCTGTGTTCTGCTCTGTTTCTTTTCTAGTAATTGGATTTCTGCTGGTGGAAGAAGATCAAGAGCAGACCGGTTCTTACAGGTTTCCTCATCCGATTCAAAGCTTTGTTTGGTTTTTTCATCGGGTTTTGCTTTGATTCTCTTAAGATTTTTGAATTTTTCATCAATGGAGGAGGATCAAGAACAGAATCCATTACTCTCTCACCCAACAAGCTCGAGCTCGACTCGAGGTAAACTTAACTCGACTCGACAGCTTTGGCAAACAAGCCAAGCTTCAATGTTGAGCTCGAGGCCAAGCTCGAACTCGAGTACATCATGGACAAGCCAAGCCAAGCTTGGCCCACCTCAACTCGACTCGGCTCGATGCCCACCTCTACTGAACACCAAAGAACTTAGGTGTTTTACGTTACAAAATAGGGCATAAAACTGGTATTAGAGAGGATTTCAGTTATAAAACACACAACTCTATGACCCAACATGTTATATATGTAAAATCCACTCCATGGGCCCACCATATGTTATATATGTAAAATTCACGCGGTCTATTAAGTGAGAACCCTCATGCTCATCGTACATATAGTGTCGGTTCGATGATAAACTTAGATATGTCATACCAATGGGAACAATGAAAAATTATACCTAAAACTTCTAGGTTATGCAGAGTGGCCCATTTGAGTTTTGGATCAAGTTAATTCTTATATTTTCTTTTCATCTAGCTAAGTAACAAGCACCTGTTGTCTTGCCTCAATGATAGACTTTCTGAAGTTTTAATACGAGTCACGGGTTTAAGCAACAATTGATTACTTGATTTATTGTTGTCTGCCTATGTTTGAATAAAGAAAACCATCTTTAATTTATTTATTTTTGTCACTTTTTTATGATTTATTTTTAATTGATATTTGCAACGGCCAGTTAATCTCAAATTACTTCTTTAATCCAATGGCTAGTAACGGCAACTGGTGCCCAATCCTAAGACATGATTGCAGTGAGGTAACTTCTTTTAAAAATATCAAAATCAAAAGAAAAATTAGTTTTCTTCCTTCTTTTACATAGTGGCCAAAGAGTCAATGCGCACATCTCCGCCCTGTTATTTCTATATTGCGGAATTGACGGATCGTCAATGCATCAACAATGGAGATTCAAAACCATAAACTGAAAGCGTACCTGATTGGGAAGACATTCCACCGACAGGAATCTTGATCTTCCGTACCTTACACCTTTAGGAGAACCTTCAATGGGACTAGGGTTTTCTCGCTTGTGTTGGTGAGGGGACCAAGACGTCTATTTATAAGAAAGAGGGCTAGAAGCTTACCCATCACACTTCTTCCTCTAGGGTCTCTACACCGTAGGTTTCCATATCTGTCTTAATAACCGAGACATCGGTTCAAGTGTCCCGCCCAAACCTATTTGCAATGATCACAACTGTAGTGGGGGCCCACTGAATCGCTCAATCTGAATAATCCAACGGTCAAATCTGATGATCATGTGTGGCCCACCTGATAGGAGTCTTACATTCTCCCACTTGGGCTACACTGATCTCTGAAAGAAAACAAAATATTTTTATTTTAATCGTGAAAACAATTTTGAAAATGCATTTGCTTTTGAAAAGTTCCTAATGGGCGCCCTACTGAATTTTAAAACAATACTGTTGGATATTTATGAGCAACACTTGTCAGATCCGGTCCATTAAAACTACAGATATTGAATTGTGGTAGTCAACACAACATTTATACATTTCAAAGTGCGACGAATCATAATCACGAATACCAATAGCTGCAACGACATGGATCAAAGATATGGGGTGTGGTATGAAGATTGCACATCTAATGTGATCACATGTGCCTATCTTCAAGTGGTCCATCTAAACGTGTCATCAAGACACAAACCAAATTCTTGCTTACTCAAAACTGAAAGTGCACACTGAAGAAGAAGCAAGATATGAACTGAATAACAGAATCATCAATGCATATAAAAGAGATCTCTGAAATGTCTGTACATGATCGGATCAAAACTGAAAACTCCCACTACTGAAATATATCCTTGGGATCTACAAGTCCCATAGACGTCACATGTTCCTTAAAGAGCGTAATAGGAAGACCTTTAATGAGAGGATCCGCTATCATCTGCCTCGTGTCGATGAGTTCTACAGATACCTGACGATTTTGAACTCTCTCCTTCACAACAAGATACTTAATATCAATATATTTTGACCTTGATGAATGTTTGTTGTTGTTGGAGAAATTAACTGCAGTTGAACTATCACAATAGATTTTCAATGGTTTAGGGATCATCTGCACAACCCGTAAACCAGAGAAAAAACTCTGAAGCCAGATCGCTTGACTCGTGGCTTCATGACAAGCTACATACTCTGCTTCCATAGTAGAAGATGCCGTAATCGACTGTTTTACGCTCTTCCATGATACGACTCCATCACCCATCATGAATACATAGCCCGAGGTGGACTTCTTGCTGTCGAGACAGCCTGCAAAATCTGCATCCGTATATCCAACCAACTCCAAATGGTCGGATCTCCTGTACGTGAGTGCGAAGTTCTTTGTCCTTTGTAGGTAGCGTAATACTTTCTTAACAGCTATCCAATGGTTTATCCCTGTATTGCTAAGGTACCTGCCCAACATTCCAACCACAAAAACAATATCCAGACGCGTACAGACCTAAGCATACATGATGCTCCCTACTGCTGACGCATACGGAATATCTTTCATCTTGTCCTTCTCTAGGTTGTTCTTAGGACACTGAAATTGGCCAAACCTGTCACTTTTTACAATGGGTGCTTGGCCAGGAGCACAACCTTGCATGTTAAACCTTTCGAGAACCCTATTAATATAGGCCCTCTGCGACGAGCCAAGCAGTCCACGAGATCTGTCCCGGCTAATCTGAATGCCGATGACAAATGATGCATCACCAAGATCTTTCATCTCAAAGTTTTGAGACAGAAATTTCTTAGTCTCACGCAACAATCCAATATCACTGCTAGCTAACAAAATGTCGTCAACATACAAGACTAAAATAATAAACTTACTTCCACTGATTTTCACGTATATACACTCATCCGCAATGTTTTCAATGAAACCATATGAAGAAACAACTTTATGAAACTTTAGGTACCACTGTCGTGATGCCTGTTTCAACCCATAAATAGACTTCTTAAGCTTGCAAACCACATGTTCTGAGCCTTTGGCTTTAAAACCTTCTGGTTGCAACATATATACGTTCTCACTTAGGTCTCCATTGAGAAACGCTGTTTTCACGTCCATTTGATGTACCTCTAAATCCATATGAGCCACAAGAGCCATAATGATCCTAAAGGAGTCTTTCTTGGATACAGGTGAAAAAGTCTCCTTAAAGTCAATGCCCTCACGTTGACTGAAACCCTTTGCAACTAATCTGGCTTTATACCTTTTGATATTGCCCTTAGAGTTCCGTTTGGTTTTGAATACCCACTTACAACCAATCGGCCTAATCCCTTTAGGCAATTCAACAAGGTCCCAGACTTTGTTGTCCTTCATGGATTTCAATTCATCCTTCATGGCATCAAACCATTGAGAAGAGTTGGCACTTTGTTCGACTTGTAAAAAAGATACGAGATCCTTTTCAGCCCTAATGTCAAAGTCATGCTCCTGCAGATAGACGATGTAATCGTCTGGAATCGCAAATCTTCTCTCTCTATGTGATCGTCTTAAAGGCTCATTATTCTGAATTGGATTTTCTATTTCCTCATCAGTGGGTTGTATTTGAGGTTCTACATGGTCATCCATAGGGATCTCAGGGTCCACTGCTGGATGGACGACCACGCTACTCTAAATGATTGTGGTGGGAATCACAATCTGTTCTTCCTCAAACACAATGTTTCTTAAGTTTGTGCTCCCACTATCTTCAGTATTCTCAATAAACCTAGCATTCGCAGTCTCAATGACTCTCATGGAATATGATGGACAATAGAATCTGAATCCTTTGGATCTTTCTAGGTATCCAATAAAGAAGCAACTAACCGTTCTAGGATCAAGCTTTCTTTCATGAGGGTTATACGGTTTGGCTTCTGCAGGACAACCCCATACATGAAAGTATCGTAAACTAGGCTTTCGCCCTGTCCACAATTCATATGGAGTTTTCATTACAGCCTTACTAGGGACCCTATTAAGGATATGCACAGCTGTTTTCAACGCATCACCCCACAAAGATTCTGGCAACGTTGAATTACTAATCATAGATCGCACCATATCCTTTAGTGTGCGATTACGCCTTTCCGCCACACCATTTTGCTATGGAGTACCAGGCATGGTATACTGGGCGACGATACCACAATCTTGTAGATATCTAGCGAATGGACCTGGATTACGCCCAGATTCGTCATACCTTCCGTAGTACTCGCCACCACGGTCGGATTTGATGACTTTGATCTTTCTATCGAGTTGATTCTCGACTTCAGCCTTATATATTTTAAATGTATCTAGGGTATCTGATTTGTCGTTAATAAGGTATAAGTACCCATAACGAGAGTAGTCATCTATGAAAGTGATAAAATAATTTTGCCCATTCCAAGATGCTGAAGGGAATGGTCCACAGATGTCTGTATGAATCACTTCCAAGAATCCTACACTCCTAATGACACCCTTTTTCCTGGTTCTAGTCTGTTTACCTTTAATGCAATCTATGCAGACCCCAAAGTCTGAAAAGTCCAGAGAATGAAGAATTCCTTCACGCACAAGCCTTTCTAATCTCTCACGAGAGATATGGCCTAATCGCCTGTGCCAAAGCATAGAGGAATTTTCACAATCTAACCTTCTCTTAATGCCTTTAGTGTTTCCATGTGATGAATTAATACTGTAGACATGTAAAACATCCAAATCTAACTGATAAAGGTTATTGACTAAAGTGCCAGAACCAATCATAACCGAATCATAGGAAATACTTAATTTTCCATTTCCAAATTTAAACTCATAACCAAATTTGTCTAAACAAGAAATGGAAACCAAATTGCGCCTTCTAGAAGGCACACAAACAGTATCTACTAGATCAAGAAAGTGTCCTGACGATAACCTAAGCCTACAGACTCCAATAGCTCCCACGTCTGCTCTAATGTCGTTCCCCATGTAAACCGACCTTTCCGTATCGGTTGGTGTCCGGATTTGGAGCATATCCTGTGTGGAATTACATATGTGAATAGTTGCACCAGAGTCTATCCACCAGGAGTCTGTGGACATATCAGCTAAATTAGATTCAAAAGAGACTAAAATTTGATTCTTTCCCTTAGAAACAACACATTCTTTAAATTGTGTGCAATCCTCTATAGGACCCGAAGAACGATTTCCTAAATAGTGCTTTCTTTTCTTAAAGTTGGACCCAGTAAGCAAAGGTATGAAATTAAACTGATTTGGAACATTAGAAACAATCATGGCTGGACAAATAAAGCATAACACTCACATTAATAGAGTATACAAGTCCCACAAAATAATACATGAATGTAAACCACAAACATTATACATGTATAAACATTCGATTGATTTGGGCCTTCAATTAAATGACCCAGAATGATGATGGGCCATAGTCATCAAATTCTGGCAAGAGCCCGGTGTATCATCGCGATTCCTCCTTTGGGTGAAATTACGACACACAGGAGGCTCTACTGAACATGAAGCTGACCAGTGCTAGTGAAATAAATTTAAGACGTCCATCACCTTTGGGCAAAATGAATTTCTCAAACTTATATAACCATCACTAATCACTTCACCCCGCTCATATCCTGTCAAGTGATGATACCTCTTTGTTCTGACCACCACCCGCTATGGAAACGAACGCAACTAAATACAATCCTAATATGGATGGTCACTGTATTCCATAAACTGAAGTCTGAAAATAAAAATTTCCGCCAATTGAGGTCACTTTGGTGGCTAACACAATCAGCTCCAATCCCCACTCCTAGACCCAAGGATTGCTATATGGTCCTGCCCAAAACGGACCATTCTATAATAGTTCTGAGTTGGCCCAAAAATGACTGATGTTGACCGCTCATAGGATAAACATATTCTAAAGTGATGGTTGGATTAAATTCTAGGTGGTCAACAACTTAATATCAGCCTCAAACATATGGGTAATGGCCCTATTTGGGTCAGATCAGAACCTAAATGATGCATTTAACCATATATGCTTAATTACATGCGCCATCTTTCAAGTAAAACACACCAACCATCAATTAAAACATATGAGCTTTACTTGTGCTGAAAAATGGGCCAAGTACAATGAATCCAATGGCTAAAATTATCATTATTCGGCAAGGGGCCCAAAAACTAAAGTGGGCCCTAAAAAATCCAAAAGAAGCAATGAGAAATCATTTAATCTGAAATGGCAACAAGTCTAATCATATCAATGGTTAGGATCAGTATGACAAGACATTAAACCCAAATCACCAAAATAGGTCCCTCAAAATAAAAGGAAAGAAAAAAAAATATCCCATATGAGGTTGGGCCCACAATAATCATAAAAATGAGCCCAAAAGAAATTTCATTCTCTGCTCATGGACCCAAATACCTCGCCATATGTGTGGCCTGCTATCACAGACGACCAGTAATATCAAGTCCCACGCACTATAACCCACTGCCATCAATTTTTTTAATTTTTTTTAAATTACCATCTGCGGCAGTCTCTAAAAATCAGGGAAAAAGTCTCTAGCCGCAGTCCCTCCTTCCAAAATCATCGCCCGCGACCCCTCCATCCAAAATCATCTCCGTCGCGGTGAACCAGTCGTCAGCACCATGATCAACGGCAGTGATCCAGAATCCGACCACCCTGTCCACCATCTCCATTGCTGCTGTCCCAAATCGTCAATGGCAGCAGAGATGGGTTCGGCATCCACCATTGCGGCTGATAGAGAAGATGCATTCCACCATTAATGGTGGATGACGGCCACTGCTCATCTACCACTAGAAACGGCAATCAAATACCGTTGCAGGGTCAGAACTGCCGGGCGGATTTGATTGGGAAGAGGAAGCAGAGGTGGATTTCTACCATTAAAGGCCAATGGCACTGCTGAAAGAGGAAAGGA
Organism: Magnolia changhungtana; assembly: GCA_030180095.1. Lineage (NCBI taxonomy): Eukaryota > Viridiplantae > Streptophyta > Magnoliopsida > Magnoliales > Magnoliaceae > Magnolia > Magnolia changhungtana. The sequence continues at coordinate 12,744,104 of JASAUF010000662.1, forward strand.
GATGTGCAGAGGGTGGCTACCATGGAAGAGGAGGACGGTGGGTCTGATGCTTCTAGTACAAAGCAGCCATCAGGATCCATGGCAGTTGTTCCATGAAAACCGGTGGGTTTCGGTAGGTGCTGCAGCCATGGGTATCAGCTCTAGTCGCAGCGGAAGGCAGCCATTAATGGCAACTCCGGTTGTTTCCAGATCTGATTGGGAAGATGGATTTCAAAAGGGCTAAAAAAAACCCTCTATTCAATCCAGCATCCATATTGTCGATCATCCTCAACAGCGATCAATGACGCTGGATATATGCCCGTGTCCAGATTGCAACGTCCGATTGCAATCGGCAACGGCGGGCAGCAACGACTAATCTAAATCACCCGATTATGATAAAAATATCAATCGGGACTCTAGATAATCTCCAGGATCAATGCATAGGTGGCTCTGATACCAAATGTTATTTATATATTGCGGAATTGACGGATCGTCAATGTATCAACAATGGAGATTCAAAACCATAAACTGAAAGCGTACCTGATTGGGAAGACATTCCACCGACAGGAATCTTGATCTTCCGCACCTTACACCTTTAGGAGAACCTTCAATGGGACTAGGGTTTTCTCACTTGTGTTGGTGAGGGGACCAAGACGTCTATTTATAAGAAAGAGGGCTAGAAGCTTACCCATCACACTTCTTCCTCTAGGGTCTCCACACCGTAGGTTTCCATATCTGTCTTAATAACCGAGTATAGGGACATCGGTTCAAGTGTCCCGCCCCAAACCTATTTGCAATGATCACAACTGTAGTGGGGGCCCACTGAATCGCTCAATCTGAATAATCCAACGGTCAGATCTGATGATCATGTGTGGCCCACCTGATAGGAGTCTTACACGGCGCCCACCCAAGAGAGGTTTGTGAGAGTCGCAATTTGGTAACATGTATTTAGAAATTTTGAAAATTTTCAAATTTTGTAGCACTCTAGCTCATAGCACACCGTGTAATGCTTTTTCTTTCGCTTTTTCTTTTTCTTTTTCTTTATCTTTCAAGTTAGACGGTTGGGACTTAAATGTTTTGAAATTGAATTTATATTTCAAGAAAAATTATTTATTTGTAGAAAAAAAAAAAAAAAAAGTCTCAAAATTCATTTCCCCTTTCAAAGATTCTCCCAAATATTTTGTGTGAGTTAATATCTTTCATAAAAGAAGTTATACATATATAATGGGAAACTTCTAACATTTTCATGGGAAAGCCCTATTTAGATAGTTGAAATTTATGAGGACAAAAATCCTTAATATGAAGTTTTCTCTTATTTTAGTTGCGAAGAAAATTATAAATTCTAAAATCATTATTAGCTTTATTTAGAATGAACGTACATGAGGTATTGAGCAGATTATTATTAAGGGGCTGTTTGATTTTTTATTTACTAATGTAATTTATGATAAATAAATCATAATTAGTGATACATGTAATTGCAGCAGTGGTTATGATGCGTGATAGGGAGCTCGTTTGCAAAGCTTCGGACTGTGGAGAATATATTCATACAATTTGGCATGTACAAATTGTGGGGCCCACTGTGATATACGTGGAGAATGTATTCATACAATTTTGGCATTAAAAATTGTGGGGCCCACTATCATGTATATATAATTATCTATGTTGTCCATCTGTTCTGTCAGCTCATTTTAGTGCATGAGCCAAAAAATGATGCAAATCCAAAGCTAAGTGAGCCACGCCACAAGAAATGGTGTGATTTGAATGCCTAACATTGAAAACTTCTCAAGGGCCACAAAAATTTTGGTTCCATGTGATTTTATAAATAGGTTGGATGATAGCTACATATCCCTGTAAGCCTTAGGAATGTTTCAATTTTGAATGATGGACACCATTCACCCTCTTTTCTTATGGTGTGGTCCACTTTAGCTTTCAATTTGCCTTTTTTTTTTTGCTCATGCCCTAAAATAAAATGGTAAAACAGATGACCACGTGGATCATGCACATACGTCATGGTGGGATCTACGGATTTTAACAATTCCCAAATCTTGTTCAATTTCATGCATTTGGATGTGGTTTTTGAGGTGTAATTATATAAGTATTTTTTCTCTCATTCAAACACCCCTTAAAAGTTATTATTAGCCATTTACCACTATTTACAATTGGCATTTAAAAAACAAACAGCTATGTTGAATTTCCATTTGCCAGTTGAGAATGTAGACCTTCCTTTCTTATTCTTGAAACTGGATCCAATCTTTATTTGAGTTGCTCACTGATAGTCCATCTTTAAAGAACCATCTTCTTTCCTACTCGAGTCACTCATCATATTTGAAGCCTTTCCCCGCCGAACCATGCTGTGGATTCCACGTGTCTTTCAGTACATTACATGTACAGCAAGATGATGGGGCATGGAATGTATTCCATTACTTTTATTTAATAAAGATATTTCTCTAACATATGCAATGTATTTGAATCAAGTACATTCGCAAACTATTACGAGGAGAGAGAGAGAGAGAGAGAGAGAGAGAGAGAGAGAGAGAGAGAGGAGGTCATCAGCTCGTCCACGTGGGTCCCATCTAATAATCATCAATTGGCAGTTTCTTTGCAGTTGGACGTTGGAGCTATGCTCCCATTTAATACGGGCCCCACAACTTCAATGGATAGGATAGGCATGCATCTATGTGTATAATAAATGGACTGGAGCAGCAGTTTCAACTTTCATTCCTTTTGCTTGATAATACATGTATCTGTATTCTCCTATCTTGCTTGCATACGTCCAAAAGAAAAGCTTAGCCAATGAGAAGTTAGGAAATGATCCGGTAGAATTGTACCTAAATATAATAGAGTACCTTCCACCAGGAAGCTGATTGCCTTATGAGATGATCCAGCACGGCAGGATTTGATTTGGGTTACTGGTCATGCCGTCTAAGATGGCTTGGTCGTGTGCTTGACCGAACAAATTCAAACAAACGTAGACTGCTTCAAGAGAACAACTTTCATATGAATGTCGATTAGTGACTTAGTATGGCGGGGAGAGATGGACAGCCCTACGTGCTTGACCCGATAACTTTCAAACAATCTTTATCTTTATGTAGGCTCATCTTTGACAGTAGCATGTGGCCTAATCAAATCACACCATGTCATCCTGATGACCTAATTTGCTTCTTTTTCAAAATCGGTTTTTTTTATTATTATTTTTATTATTATTTACACACACAGACACCCCCACACACGCATGCCATAGTGGAATTTCACCACCTATGGACACTCGAGCCAGTGTTGAAACGCCTGAGAGTCTACCACCCGAGTAAGAGTAAGGACCCATTTTTCAAATATGGTTTGCATATGGGCTCATCTCTAATAGTGTGGCTCTATTAAATACCGACCCGTTACATCACCAAGCAATCTGCGTCACTTTCATCATACAATCAATTTGGATTGCATGATGACTTTGACCGACATCCATGGTGACCTAATGTGGTAGGATTTAATTGGGTCACATGCAGCTGTCTGAGATGGCCTAATGCAAAACCTGTTTGTTAGGTTGAGTACCTACTGAACCTGTCATCCCTAACAGCCACATGTGGCTCAGCCAAATCCCACCATATGGGGTAACCATGTAGGCAGCCTAGTGTCCGGGTCATACTTGGATTTGATAGCGACCCCTCCGGTACTAAGCTGGTACTGGTCAAGACCCAAAAAGCTATTGGGGCACACCATGATACATTATGGGCCCACCATTATGTATGTGTTTCATCCCACTGTTTATTTATTTTGCAAGCTCATACTAAGGCATGATTCCAAAAATGAGGCATGCAGATGTAAAGCTTACGTGGACCGTGCCACAAGAAGCATTAGCAATTAAATGCCCATGGTTGCCTGTTCACAATGTCACATGAACCTGGATGAAGGGAAAACATAAAAATCAGTTTAATCTAAAACTTATGTGGCTCATGAGAAGTTTCAAAGGGTGGGTGGATCCCCAATGTTTCTTTTGGCATAATCCACTTGAGCTTTTGATCTACTTTTTGGGTTGATGGCTTAAAATGACATGGAAATATGGATAAGATGGGTGGATAAAACAAATACAATGATGGGGCTCATAAGCTTTGATCAGTACTGACCCATACCTATCTTGGTGCTGGAGGGGTCAGTACCAAATCTGATGTAGAGCAGGTCACTGACACTTTCATGTCCAAGACAGATTAGAGAAGGCCCGATTGGAAGTAGAAGTCATCAAGACCATCAGAACATTAAAACAGGCATATCTCACGAACCGAAATGAGTTACTCGATGTACCATATATGATTTTCGGGTAGGATGAGCTACTTTATCCAACCAGCTGGGTTACCCATGCTGAATTTGCGAGATTCCATCATATCGACGGTCAAATTTCATGTTTACTTCCGGTTTTACTATTTTTAGCAAGTTTTAATTTGATTATAACTCTTCATTCGTTGCGCTTTAGGAGTTGTGTCCAACATGAAAAGTGCTTAGAATAATTAGGAGAATAATGTTTTTAAGCCACATAAGACATTTATTTTTTTTAAAAAAAAAAGTAAATTTACTATTTGTAGTAAGTTACGAATTTTATGAAGTTTTAGTTGTAGTTTAATTTCGAAATTTCTTCCAAGACTTAGTATCCCTATTTAAATGGTTGTATACTCATTTATTTCATCAATCAATCAAATTACCAATTTTATAGAATTTATTTATATTTTTCTAGTTTTTTTCCTCGTGGATTAGAAAAGTCTCTGTAAGGAGTCCAGAGAAACTTCGTGGATTCAGAGTAGTTATCATTGAGGAAGACGGTGATCGACCTCATCACGTTCATCCCTCCGTCAATTGGTATCAGAAAAATGACTCTCCCTCGGGCCGATAACAAACAACGAAGGTATGAACCAAAATCCCGTGGATGGTGATCCAAGGATTTACTATCTTTCGAAAAGAATGGAAGCTTTCCACCGAGAGAGTCAGTTGATCATACAAGGGCTATAGATAACCCTCGACCGTCTTGCGGATGTGCTAATTGCGCCCTGAACCCTAAGTGATGCTCAACCGTCCGTGGTTGTTATACGACACTCCGATTTCCATAGATCACTATCGGTGGTGAATCGTAGGGCTATAGCAGATAATGCGAGTTCTAGCGACGAGGACCTCGATGATGAATTTGCCCGACGACCAGTCTATGGAGGAGATCTTCTAGATTATGTTGTAAGAGACTATCGAGGTAAAGCCGAACTTTCAAGTTTTAATGGATTATTATGTATAGAAAATTTCCTCGACTGGCTTGCTGAAGTAGAACGATATTTCCATTACATGGATGTGTCATAGTATAAAAAGGTGAAGTTAGTAACCTTCAAATTAAAATCTGGAGCTTCTGTATGGTGGGAGCAATTACAACTCTCAGGTGCCCGACAGAACAAGGTACCAATCTCATCATGGTCACAGATGAAACGTCTTCTTCGATCACGATTCCTCCTTAGTGATTACGAACAGGTACTGTTCCAGCGATACCAAAATTACCGACAGGAGAATCAAACTGTCACCGATCACACTAAAGAATTTCGGCAGTTGGCAACACGAAACAATCTGTCAAAAGTAGAATCACAAAAGGTAGCACGATTTATCGGCGGGTTACGATCAGTGATTCAGGACCGAATTCAGATACACCCAGCCAAGACCGTTGATGAAGTAGTTCAGTTGGCAGGTAGGGCAAAAACACAGCTTGCAAGAGTTCCTATTCAGCCTTACCCTTCAACTCAGCCCCCCATGACGAGTCTCACTCAGGATTCAGAACTGACACAAGGAAAAAAAACTAGTAGCAGGACATCTTCAACCTTCTACAATCAGTGGGAGCGGCCCATTTAGGCTTCAACACCCCGCAACCCACTTGACCATTTACAAAGGAGGCACTGAAGGTGAGGCCGCAGAAGATGACCCTAATTTTGATGAAGATGAACAAGCCACTGAGGAGGGAGCACATGGCGAATAATGGATGGGCAAGGATCGTGGCGAATCTCTAGTCGTGAGGCGATTAATGTTCACCCCGCGAAAATGATTACATCCACGGTGACATAATATATTTCATATGCGGTACACTGTCAACGGCAAGATCTGTGATATGATCATATACAATAGTAGTAAGAAGAACATCGTCTCGAAAGTGATGGTAGACAAGTTACAACTACTTACGATAAAATATCCTTCCCCTTACTCAATTGGTTGGATTAAAAAGGTGAACGAGACCAAGGTAACTGAACAACGCACTATCTTGTTTTCAATTGGTAAAATTTATAAAGATCAGATACTTTGTGACGTGGTAGACATGGAAGCATCCCGTATGTTACTCAGTCGACCATGACAGTCAGAACCCGACGCAACCCACTAAGGACGAGACAATGTTTACGTCTTTGTTAAGGGCGGTCGAAAGATAATCATTACTCCTATGGCACTAGAGAAACACCTCGAAGCTTTAAAGTGGAGAGGAGCTCCCTTTTAACCATTCGAGGTTTCGTGGAGGAATCCAAGGAAGCCGGCTAGGTATACGTTGTAGTGGTAAAAGGTGAGGAATCAAAACCCTTAGACATTCCTCCAAGTTTAAGGCATTTCCTGAACAAATTTAAAGAAGTCTGTCCCGAAGATTTACTCCATAGATTGTCCCCCATGAGGGACATCCAACATCACATAGGCCTGATCTCTGGGGCTAGCTTACCCAACGGCTCTCACTGTCTGGTGAGTCAAAAAAAATGTCAGATCTTGAAGGCAGGAGTGAAGGAACCGATCGATACTAGTCAAGTCAAGGAAAGCATGAGTACATGTATTGTGTCAGCTCAAGAGCCTGATGTCAAGTACAAGAAAATGGCTAATAAACATCGGCGTTAGAAGTTATCTCAAAATCATGAGCCAAGTTCCTTGAGTAACTCGATGACGAGTTTTTTTCAAGTTGATGGGTCTGATGTAGAACGTGTCACGGATATATTCCTAGCATTGTTGAACCAAAAGAAGGTGGACCGTAAATTGATCATAACTTTTGATCTTGATATCGTTACGACGCACCAGACCAAGTATCAAGAACCGAAGCAGCACGAGAACTTGAGGACGAGTTCTTTTAAAGTGGAGGAGACTGATGTAGAGTGGGTCGCGGACATTTTCATGTCCAAGATGGATCAGAGAAGAACCGATCGGAGGCAGAAGTCATCAAGATCGTCAGAACCTTAAAACAAACATATCTCACAAACCAGAATGAGTTACTCAACGTACCATGATTTTGGGGTAGGACGAGCTACTTTATCCAACCAGTCAAGTTGCCCATGCTGAATTTGTAAGATTCCATCATATTTATAGTCAAATTTCATGTTGATTTCTATTTTTACTATTTTTAGTAAGTTTTAGTTTGATTATAACTCTTCATCCGTTGGGCTTTAGGAGTTGTGTCCAACATGAAAAGTGTCTAGAATAATTATGAGAATAACGTGGTTAAGCCACATAGGACACTCATTATAAAAAGTAAATTTATTATTTATAGTAAGTTACGAATTTTAGAGAGTTTTAGTTGTAATTTAATTCCAAAATTTCTTCCAAGGCTTGGTATCCCTATTTATCCTGTTCCATAGCTCAAGTGGTTGACTGAGTGAAAGATACCTCATTTCAACACTGAGGTCATGGTATTAATTCTCTAGTGGGGGTGGCTAACAGTGAAGTGTGAATGGCCACTGGAGTATACTAACAAGCTTAAAAAAAGAAAAAATCAAATTATGAATTTTACAGAATTTATTTATATTTTTCTAACTTTTTTTCCTCGTGGATTTCATAAGTCTCCATGAAGAGTCCATAGAAATTAAGTGTGTTCAGAGTAGTTATCTTTTAAGAGGACTGTGAACGACCTCATCACATTCATCCCTGCGTCAGAATCCCATAGTGGCACATTCACCATCCGGAGCACTGAAACTTAGTATGGTATGGTCTACTGAGTAAAATCTGTAAGGTCCACCTAAAGCTTAAGTGAACCATACCATGGGAAACAGTGGAACAATGATGTCCACCGTTGAAACTTTTTTTTTTTTTTTTTACACGCGCGCACACACCCCACGCACTAACGCTGGTGGAATTTCACCACCGATGGCTACTCAACGCTTGACCGGGTGTTGAAACTCCCGAGAGTCTACCACCCGAGCAAGAGTAAAGACCCCGTTGCAACCTTCCTGTGGTCATATTGATGCTTCTTTGTCATCTAACCTGTTTATAACGTCACAAAGGCATTGGCAATGTGAAACACAAATATAAGATTATCCAAACTTCTTTAGCCCTCAAGACATTTTCAACCGTAGGTGTTTAATTACCACGGCTTCGTGTGGTGTGGTCCACTTGAGCTTTGGATATGCTTCAATTCTTTCTATACGGTTTACAATGAGCCGGTAAAAAGGATGGGCGGCGTGGATCAGACACATAGCGGGCTCGATACCTCTACAAAGCCTGTAGTTCAAAATTCACCCAATCAGATAATCTTAGCCGTCCATTTTGCTTCATACATTTTAGGCGAATCCTTGACCATGGGCCATCCCTAGTGGGGTCCACTAGATTCACCATCCCGATCCCCAGTTTACCCAGCCGAGTTTACTGGAAAGAGGTGGGCCTATATTCAAGGGGAAGGGTATTTAGGTAATTTATGTCATCAATGGCATTATTCCGAAATGCAAGTGGGAGAAGCGTATAAAAGAGGCGTTGGTTTTTTTTGTCTTAGAAATGGGAAAAAAGAAAAGAGAGAAAGGGAAAGGAGAGACGTTGAGAAACCTCCATTTCCGGATAGCGAGGAAAGGAGTAAAACGTATTTTCCCATTTCTTCTCGGCTCTCCTTGGAATATTCCTTTTCCTTTTCTCTTCCCTTTTCTAATTCCCAATATATAAATACCAGATTTCCAATCGCTTCTCCAAACACCTCTCTCTCTCTCTCTCTCTCTCTCTCTCTCTCTCTCTCTGGATCGAGCGCTCGTGGCTGAGGAAGAAACACATGGTACTGATCTACGATTTCTGCTCTCTTTATCCTCGTAGCTGAGGTAGAAATATACGGTTTCGATTTTCGATTTCTGCTCTCTTTTCACCATCGCGGAGTACTCTCTATCTCGTAGATCGAGCGTTTCTTATGATTATTGAGGTTTTTTCTTCGATCGGAAGATGATTTCCGTTACTGGTTTTGGATATTGCTGTTGAGTCGGTCGCGATTTGGACATTGGAGATTCGATTTCTGTTTGTTTTTGCGATTTCTTCTTTAGTGCGTTTTTTTTTTTTTTTTTTACAGAGGAGCCATTGGGATAGGAATTTTATAGCAGATTCGATTTAAATCTGGAAGGATCGTTATTGGAGCTTTGATTTCTGCCTCTTTCCTGATTTAAGCTGTTTTATTCGCCAATAGACGATTTGTGCGATCTGGCGGTTTTTGCTGTAAAAGACTGTAGAGAGCTAGAGTATCGTCCGGAACCGGTACGTATCGCCCGAAACGATACCGATGTATCGGCCCGAAACATCCGATACAGGCAGATACGTGGCTGTATCGTTGGTGAACGATACGATACCCGATACACCGATTTCAAACCTTGGTGGGAGGCGGTCCCACGATGCTTGCTCCATCTGATGATCCTAACTGCTCATCCAGAAGGATCCACTATAAATCGATCCGATATCTCACCGTCCATACCGTGTAAGTTAGAATCAACGGTCCAGAAAAGCAGTTTCTTACTTGCCTTGAATAGATGGTGAGGATCTCAGTAGATTTTTCTTTCCTCCGTGGAGCATATAAGCTGGATGAACGCTTTAGATCATCACGCGGTTGCGAGTTCGGAGCCAGATCGCATGGGAAATCTTTGCCCTTTTCTCTTAAATAGTTTTTTTTATATAGGGATTTCAGCTAAAGGTACACGCGTCCGCAATAGAAATTCGTGTGCTCGCCGTACATGTGCTAGCATGGCACGTACGTACGAGATCTGTTCCATCCATCAGGTTGGTCCGATGGGTTTTAGAAAACTTCAGTCAAGTTTTTCAGAGCCGTCGATTTGTTTTGCAAACCGTGACCCACCTGAACGGTAGATCAACCTGCTTATTTGGGCAGGGCATCTATCCAACGCTTCCAATCAGATGGATGGATTGGATCTTGGAAATTTCGTGCCGTGCTGGCACTTTTGTGGCCTGTGCATGAGCTTTATTGCACGCGTGTGGGCCTAGCAAAGGCTTTTTTTTAAAAAAGCTGCAATCTTGATTCCTTCTTTCATTTTTCTTTTCGGCCAAATGTTTCCATGATCCGGACCGTTCACTGGGTATTTCCCCATTTGGATTGATTGCTATCACGAATTTCAACAGTTGGACAAATCACACCCATCCAATTGCTAGGGCTATTGTTTGGATGATTAAGATCGTATGATTTTTTTAATTGAAACTTTCTTTTCTAGAATATTAAGAACTATTTCAATCATAGGATTTGGGTAGTGGAATGTGGGCCCCATTTGGAGTGTCCCTATCAAGTACAAGTTTCAGGTAGGACGTCAGAATTAGTGCGCTTTTGGTGGTTATTTCCCTTGAAGGAAAGTACCCAAGGTGATCAAAGAGGGAAATGAATAGCCACCAAGACGCATGGAACACGTGTGCGGGTATGGGCCACTCAATCAGGTGAGAGTCACCATGCTCCGGCGCAGATATTGACGTCCTCTCATCAAGTGGGCCGCGCGTGTAAATTAGAGTAGACCGTTGGCCACCTTTTTTTTTTCCTGCCCATTATTTCCGTACACGTGCGATGTACACGATGAGCTGAATGTCCTGATTTTTTAGCCCCACCTGCTAACAATCTCTTCCCGTCCAATTCGCCTTGGACTTCTCTGTAATGAGGAGATTACTGGCGGTGCTTAGTTGTAGTGGGACGCAGAAATGCGTACTGTGTAACTCAGCATGCCATCCATGCTGTCCGTCCGTTGTTTTTTTAAAAAAATTTTAAATTTGAGGATATGCTCCAATTTTAGACTCATGCTCTAAAACTAGCTGAGGAAATGGATGGACGATGCAGATAATACACAGATATCACATGGGGCATAGAGTTTATTCAGAGCGTGCTGAGTGAGCCAGTAGGGTTTATTCAGCGCGCTGAGTTATTCGGTACGACAATCAGTGGACAATCTACCCAAGGGGGCTGGGTACTGTGCAGTGACTCGAGCCACCATGTAGCTACATGGTGCGAGGACTCTAGGGCCCACCATGATGTATGTGTTTGAATTCCATCGTCCAACCATTTTTCCGAATTGGTGTAGGGTATGATTTCAAAACCGAAGCATATCCAAAGTTAAACTGAACATTCGTAACCGTCCGTTTCTTGGTTCACGATTGCCGCGCTACACCTACTTCAAACATTCACAATACGGATATTCTAACAAACTTCTCGAATCCCGTACGAATGTTCGTCGTGGACACGCGTGCGGATGCCATGTAACTATAGAGGAGAGAGAGAGGGAAAAGAGAGATTCTCAATTATTATTATTATTATTTATTATTCCGTGAGGTTTATTTTATTATTATTTATCTGATATAAATAAATAATTTCCCAGGTTGGTAGAAAAGAAGAGGAAAGGAATCTAGGGCAAGCCCGATCTGAGAGGTTCGAGAACCTTCCAAACTCGTATTTATTTATTAGTTATTTATAGGCGGTTTGCTGCAAAAGCTAGCACACGTGCCATCACGGCGTACGTGTGATCGATTCTCTCTCACCATAGGTGGGCCGTCTCTCTATGTATTGCCTTCTGCGTGTCTAAGAAGCGTTTGCCGATTTGTTGCATGCTTTTATAGGAGCGGAGCTGAAACGTAGGATCGAGTAAATTTCTGTCGCTGGTCGGATCTTGGACGGTTGTTTTGGTGGTGAGGGCGAGGTATAGAAAAGCGGGAAGACATCACGTTCCGTGGTCGGGACCTGAATATCGGCGAGTAGAGAGTTGGGATGGGCGAGGAAGCAGTATCGTCGCCGAAGAATCGGGTGAAGTTCTTGTGCAGTTACGGGGGGAAGATATTGCCCAGGCCATCAGACGGACAGCTCAAGTACGTGGGTGGGGTCACACGTGTCGTGGCTGTTCCCCGTGACATCACCTTCTCAGGCGAGTTTCTTCCCCTTCTGCTTTTTTCTTATGCTTTCCTGCTCAACATTATACCAGATTGCATTGCATTCTAATCCGCCGTTCGCGTTTTTGGACCGTCCAATTTGTGGGCCTCGACGTTGATTGAGCATAACCTGAAAATCACACTGATTGGACAATCTGAACGCTTGATTTTCACTACAGATCCTATTGTTTCCAATCCTCCGTTTTTTTTAAATCGCTGAATGGACGGTCCAGAATGGCTGTATATATCCCTTTCCCATAACATAAAAAAGGGGAATGATTACGTGCATTCAAGCTGGGCAGGCACACCCGCAATGTGTATGTTTAATCCAAACCGTTCATCGGTGTAGACACCTCGTCGGCATGGTACATCCCGAAAATCACCCCTATCAAACTCAGGTGGCACACACCACATGAGCAATGTACAATCATTCCTACAGCCTATGTATCCACTTGTTATGGCTGACTTTAAAATTTGAAATTTTTGAGATTTGGTTAGCCTTAATCATGGTGGGGCACACCTGATGAGTGGGTGTGAGATGATACATACACAGCACGGTGGACCCATATTCCATCTAGAAGTTTCTAGAGTGGGTCTCTCCTCCCTAACGTTTGCTCTGTGGATCAGCTAAGTTATGAATCGGGCTGGATTTTGGAATGTAGACCTAACATTGGGGCCACATCTAATGGACCGATTAGATGGTATTAATCACACATCATTGTAGGCCCCACTTAGTTTGAATGTACGAGTAATTCACATGAACTAACGATAGATGATATTCAGTTTGGACTGACGGTTATCCTCTTTTAACTGTCCATTTCTTTCATACATGTGAGGATTGATAGGTGGACCCCCTTCGATAGGTCTAGGCACATTTGAGTGCTGGCTCGACTCAAACATGACTTCACACGTCTCTTTCTCTACTCTCGCGCTAATTGCTCACATGTTACTGCACATGAATTCTCAATGGTACTCATGGTTGAGATGGACAAGATCTAGGCCGCTCATCCTGATGGTCCCCACCATGGTCAAACCTAATATCAGCCAAACTGGACAAAATCCCAACTGCTTGTTACAATGCTCAACAATAGCAGTGGCGCCTTTTCCCACACAGAGCACTCAGGATCTCCCAGTCAGCCTGATTTTGGCCATAGCCCCATGGGTATGTACATGGTGATGGGCTGGCCTGCCTGATGAGCAGTCTGTATCATGTACACGTGTGCCATATGTGCCATACTCGGATTGCTTAGTGTAGCACACAGCGCGGATCTTGGTCAGTGCTGGAAAAGCTGTGGGCCCTACCATTATGTATGTGTTTTACCCACGTTGTCCATCCATTTTGCCAGCTCATTTTAAAGCATGAGCTGAAAGTGAGGCAGATCCAAATCTCAGGTGGACCACACCACAGGAAACAGTGGTGAGTAGTGATTGAACGGCCACATTACAAACTTTATAGGAGCCACTTTAGTGTTTATTTGCCATCCAACCTATTGATTGGGTCACACAGACCTGGATGAAGGAAAAACACAAATATCAGCTTGATCACAAACTGTTGTAGCCTCCAAAAAAGTTTTTAATGGTGGGCATTCAATCACCACTGTTTCCTATGGTGTGGTCCACCTAAGATTGGATCTGCCCTATTTTTGGGGTCACGCCCTAAAATGAGCTGGCAAAATGGAGGAACGGTATGTGGATAAAACACAGACAATGAGAACTGTCCAAATTGAATTCCTCTGCATGTCTCTCTTTTGTTGACATTTCCTTTTTTCCTCCTCCCTGCAGAGCTGATGAAGAAGGTGACTGGCTTGTTGGAAGGCGACCTAGTCCTCAAGTACCAGCTGATTACAGAGGAACTCGACACCTTAGTCTCTGTCACATGTGATGAAGATCTCAACCACATGCTCGATGAGTACAATCGCCAGTCCAAATCATCGTCCAATGGCGGGGCTCCACGGTTTCGCACCTTCCTCTTCCCATCAACCCCCACCACCTCGAGCAGCATTGCTGGGGACCCTACCACCAATCCGCTAGAGCAACGTTATGTTGATGCTATCAATGGTATCTTACGTTCTCCTAGCAGCGTGGGCCACTCGATCTTCACCGTCTCTTCCACAGGCTCTTCACCCAAGTCCATCGCCCCTGAAACCTCCTACAATTCGGATCACGATGCTGTCATGTGTAACAGTGTAGTTGGCTGCAGCCATCATAGTCGTTGCATACAACAGGAGGTGCACAAGGTGCATAGCTCACCCAACCTACTCACCAATGGGCCTTACCAACACACCCACCATCAGCATTTCCACCACAACATGCTTCTTGGAAAGCCAATGCCACCAGCAGTGACAGTTCGAGCTGATGCTGCACGGATTCCGATGGGGCAGGCTGTGAGGTACTACTCTCCAGTTGGGCCATGCAGGGTGAGTGGTGGGTACGTAGGATTCGGACACATGGATGGGTGTGGGGCCTATGGGAGTGGAGGACTAGGGGGGGGAGATGGCCTCCCACAGAGCCCCTTGAGACACAGATGGGAATAAGTGAGAGAGACTGATCATCTGATCTGCTACTATAGTGGGTCTTGGTTCAAATGTTTTTTTTTTTATGGTCTGTGGTGTTTGGAAGATGTGCAATGGAGGTTGTTAATGTAGGAGGGATTTGCAATTCTTTCATGATCATGGATTGGCAGGTTTGAGTAAAAGGGATGTGGTGCTTTTGAAGAGAATCCCTTGGGGGGGAATACACAAGAAAGCAGAGGAAATTCTATTGTTAAAAGAGTAAAAGTTTTTCATCGGGTGGATAATTTTTTGTTGAAACCAATTCATGATATAGAATCCGTTTAAAATGGGTCGATACATTTTCCCTTTCAGGATTTTTCTTTCTTTTATTTTTTTTTTTTTTTTTTTTTTTTTGGGGGGTGGGGGGGGGAGGGGGGCGACCGGCGCGGCTCAGCTGGCTTGGAAATGGATTATGGAATAGTAGGATTTGTCGCATAGAAAGACAAACATGACCCATAAGTGTTTAGCCTAAGCAATTATGATGAGCATATTCTAATCACTGTAGGTCCTTATAACGCAAGCAACAGTTTGATTCGGAAGCAGAACTGAAATGGATCGAGAAAATTCAGCTCGTTCATGAATAGCAAGCAAATATACTCTCTCTCTCTCTCTCTCTCTCTCGTTTTGGATGGTAAGCTTTATTAACCGACCAAAAAGGCAGAATGTCTAAAAAACAAACAGAGCATCAAGCCAATAAACAAGAAGACTTGTTCAATGGAAATAAAATGCGTGCCATTAGCCCTTGGTCTGGTGTCCAAAACAAGACTGAAACAATACCACGGTTCAGGAAAAGCAAACTAAAGCCGTTTATATATCAAAGATGTGTAACTCTTTATTTCCAACCAAAGACATCAGAAGCTGCAGTTAAGCTGGAGAATGAGACGATGCAAAGCTTTCATGGGAACCACCGGAACGAGCTTCAGAACTTGTGGCACTGCTCAGCCATACTTAAAAAGTCTCCAAGAGTAGTCAAGCCCATCGAAAATGTAAAGGAAATCTTAAGCATTGAAACTGAGCACAATGGAGCAGAGGAAATCTTAAGCATTGAAACTGAGCACAATGGAGCAGAGGAAATCTTAAGCATTGAAACTGACCAGTATGGAGCAAGAGCCAGCGAGCCTGGATTTTGAACTTGGGTCCAACTCCCCAGAGCCCTCTTCGAACTTTTTGAGTGCCTGTTAACAGCCCTAGTCTACTCTTCTGCCTAATGATATCACCTTTACATGCAGCAGCTTGCATGCAAACCAGCTCCAACTCACCAATTACCTGTCCCCTTATACAACAGGCCAAACCTCGTACAAAATGAATGTCAGTTCTACAGGCAACTTGCCAAAGGCCACACTTAAGAGCCCGCCTCAGTTCTGGGACACGCCATCTTTCCCTAACATGTCCAGCAACCATGTAATGGTGGGTGCACACGCAGGATGAGTGTAGGTCCAGCAAACCTCCACTATGAAGTAGGAAGAAACCAAAAGAGCTAGTCCTAATTGTTGGGTCACATTATCCTTTTAATCAGGACCATTAGTTCTTGCTCTATGAGGTCGTCAGGCAGCGTGGCTTTCAAGGGGCTTGGATTCAAAACCTGAGTGTTTGATAGCTTGAATTTTAAATCATGTGAAATTCAGAAATTGTGTTTGGCAACCTGGATTTTGATTAGAATTATAGTGTGTTTTTTTTTTTTTTTTCACGTGTGAATAAATTTATTGATAGAAAATATTCTCAAAATTTCCAACATAACCAATATAATCTTTGGACTGTAGATTGCGAACAGCAGGGTCGCACTTAGTTGGTTTCGATTGAGCTAACCCGTGCCACTAGCATAATATCTAAATGCATACAATCGAAATACCAAAAGGAAGATCTCGAATCCTTGCATTTTGCACAAGGCTAACAATAATGGTCTTTTTGAGGATACAAGGGGTCAAATTCCTCTTAAATCCTTGCTATCAAAGGTCCTTAAAAAGGGATGAAATGGATTCGCAAACAAACTACTCTTTACATATTCACACGATTGACACTATTCCAAGGCATAAAAATTAAAAATTAAAAATTAAAAATTAAATAAAAATAAAAGAAGAAGAAGAAGAAGAAGAAGAAACCCGTTCCTTTCTTTAAAAGCCTTTCCAAAGAACCGCATCCGCAATTGTGGGCTTTGCTATAACACCAGCATATAATCCTAGTATCTATTTCTCATTCCAAAACCCCACAAGAAAAAGAAAAACTATGTCCTAATCCCGTTATTCCTCATACAATCGTATCCTATACAGGTCACCAACAAAATAATAATAATAATAATAATAATAACGAGCTCACCTTTCACCTTTCTCACTTGCTATCAGTGAAGTCAGCGTCAATGACATCGCTGCTGTCTGGTGCTTTGCCAGTGGCTGGCCCAGACTCAGCCCCAGGAGCAGGTCCCGAACTGGGTGCACCAGGTTGGCTGTAGAGGGACTGGCCAAGCTGCATCACCTCCTGGTTGAGTGCATTCATAGCATCCTTCATGCCTTGAGTCGACCCACCAGAGAGCACAGCCTTGAGCTCTCCGAGTTTGGACTCCACCTTCTCCTTGACAGGGGCCGGGACCTTGTCTCCCAGCTCCTTCAGCTGCTTCTCCGTCTGGTAGATGAGGGACTCTGCCTGGTTCTTTGTGTCTATGGCATCCCTCTTCTCTTTGTCTTCCTTTGCAAACTTCTCCGCCTCGTTCACCATCCTCTCCACCTGCAACATACATTTTCTTGTAACAATCAATCAAAATCCATGGGACTAGACTTCTGTTTTCCAAGCTCATGTTAGCAGGTTCAGTGAAGAACCCATTTACAGAAATCTCTCTTTTTTTTTAGCATTGACAGAACTCAAAACTAGATGAAGGTGAATTTATACTCTTACAAGCTTAAAATAGAATCTGTTTCGGGATTGATATTTTCACATGCAAGACCCAGTCTTCTAAGAGCTGACTGACTATTAAAAGCAGCTGCAGTAAAATAAATAAATAAATAACATACCTCATCGCTGGGCAATGTGCTGGCGCCAGTTATAGTGATGTCTTGTTTCTTCCCCGTGCCCTTGTCAACAGCAGTAACAGAGAGGATACCATTGGCATCAATGTCGAACTTGACTTCTATCTGCGGGACACCACGAGGAGCTGGTGGGATTCCATCTAAACGGAAGCTACCAAGAGATTTGTTGTCCCTCACAAACTCCCTCTCCCCCTGGAGAACATTGATCTCAACGCTCGTCTGACCATCTGCAGCAGTTGAGAAGACCTCAGATTTAGATGTGGGCAATGTTGTGTTCCTCGGAATGATCTTCGTCATCACCCCACCCAAAGTCTCCAAACCAAGAGATAGCGGCGTCACATCTAAGAGCACAATGTCGCTAACATCCCCAGCCAGTACCCCTGCCTGGAATTCAGTGAATTAAAGTAACGGAGATCATGATATACCCAAACATCAGCAAAGTCATACAACAGAATCATCTGGAAGGTCCATTTCTGATGAGAGAGTGGGGAACATATCACAGTAAATACAGAACTTTGGAACACAGATATCATGACTCACCTGAACTGCAGCACCAAGAGCAACAACTTCATCTGGATTAACAGTGACATTGGGTTCTTTTCCAGTCAACTTTTTCACTAGTTCCTGAACAGCAGGAATTCTGGTTGATCCACCAACAAGGATGACCTCATCCAAATCCTTGTAGGAGAGCTTCGCATCTCTCAATGCATTTTCTACAGGGGTTTTAAGCCTAGCAAAGACAACAGGAAATTGTTTCAGCTTGATACTCAGAAGTGCCAAAAATACCCAAACTAGCAGCATCTGTTCCATGACATCTAACAACAGATAATCTGTCAATGAAACTGAAACTATGATATCTAACAACAGATGTAATATCTGTCGATGAAACTGAAACAATGATATCTAACAACAGATATGAAATCTGTCAATGAAACTGAAAATACGTCCAAAAACAAAGCCCCTAAAAGAAAATAACAAATTTAAGGGAAGTCACTTCTTTCATAAATTCGAGTCTGTATAGCTCCTAAGGGCTTGTTTGGATTGAAGGTCGGGATTGATTTGTATTGTATTAAATGTCGAAATAGGCCATATACTATGTTTGATACGGAGTTGAAATCCAGGGTATACCATCCCTGGTAAATACGTCACGGAATGAAGATTAAGAGATGGCAGTGCAATATTGTCGGAGGTGAGTGCATCGAGCAGTGCAGTGCAGTGCACTCATGATGCAGTATTGGGTAAGGCATCCGGGACGGAAGGGAAGCTGCATCTGTGGATGACCATTGCATGCTACTCCCTCACCTCTTCCCATCGTCTGCCTTCTACTACATTTGGTCAGTCGCCTCCTCCGAATCTCTTTCGAAGGTTTGTGATTCATATCACAAGCGAAACTCGTTTCAGAGAGTGGGAACGGGATGATCTGGGATTTCCTTTCCCTGATCGAAGGTTTGAAACCAGATCGTTCAGGAACTAATGTCCTCCTTCCCGAATTTGTATCGGTACGCTTCTCTCCTGAAAAAATGACCCGATTCAGGAGTTAGGTTGCACCGGCCTCTTTGAACTCAAGTAGCCCCTGTTCCAGTGGGGTGTATACGGTCTGCATATACACCTCTGTTTGTGAAAGAGCTTTTTACTTTCCACGTCTAGGTATACCGCCAAATCAGGAGATTTTCAGGTAAATCTCAGGACGTCGTATCAAAGGGTTTTGCAATATTCTTCAGTCAGTGTGGAAGATGGGATATGACCAATGCATGCAACCATTAAAGGTGAGTGAAGGGCGTGGATAGACCTTGATTTGAAGAAGTCTACGGTTTATAAAAACCGCACTCCTTTTTCTTCTTCTACACCATCTGTTTTTGGAAAAAAAATTTGTCGTAAGACAGTGCTACATCCAGGCTGATCACTGGGGGAGGTATTACTCTTATCTTCCTTGAGTTTGTACGGAATGAAGCACTAGGCCATATCCTGATGGGTCCCACAATTAATACATCCTGGTAGCCGAATCGGATTGCCTCCCTCACCTCCATCCGTGGGTAATGATGGATGCTATATGAGCCCCACCATGGATGGGCTGATGGAATGGTTTGGCTACAAGGGCCTAATTCATTCGTGATCTGACGAGTGTAAAATAAATGGACGGCATAGATGGGTCACAGACATCATTGTGGGGCCCACATAGCACTGACCATCAACCCATCAAAGCCAGGTAGTGGGAAGAGGCAATGTGTTTCGGCTTTAATATAAAAAGTATATACACTACGTGGCCCATATACGTCGTATCCAAACATTGGCTACTTGGACGCATTTGTATACTTGCCCAACAAGCAATCTAATCCAAACACTCGCCTGTCCTCTGCGTAAGTGGATGTATTTCGATTTTGGTCGAACGTATACTTTAACAATAGATGGACACAATGCAACGCAATGGTATACGTAAATCCAAACAGGCCCTAGGGGTGCAACTCGTGCAGGTTGGGTCTGGTTGAGGATCAACCTGAAGCCCAGCCCAACCTCAAGAGGACCCAACCTGCAATCCAAACACAAATTCCAACCTGAGGGGTCCAAGCTGAATTCAACTCAAATTCCTCTATATTCAACCCAACCCACCCGGTCCAGATACATGTGATTATTCCCCTGTTGGGAGATTAGCATACACTGCGGTGTACACAAATCTGCGTACACATGTGGAATACCATACTTTGATTACAATTAGGATTAGGAAATCTAATCCCCTTCTTATGTTTATCTCATTAAGTCTCCTCTTGTAAAACAATTTCTCTAGCCTGAAGTCTTCTCTCTTAAATTCAATATTGAGGGGGAGGACAGACAAATCTCTCCTCTTCCTATCTCTTCTTCTCCTGATTTCACATGGTATCATAGCATTACTGATCCCATCCCTTTCTTTTCCTTCCGTTCTCCACTTTAGCCAGTCTTGGTAATCCTACTCTTCTTCAGCCTTCATTTTGAAGGTTTTCAGTCAACCTGTAAGATGGTGACAGTGAGGAGACCGTTGTTTCTCCACCACCCTACAGATGCATCAGTAATTCATCCAAAAGGTCTTTCTCCTCCGGCCTCCGGTCAGCCTCTTTGGAAGTAGAAACGGCACATCCCCAGATACAAATCTCACCAGAGAAGCTTCAGTACCCCTACTACAGATTCCGGCCCTTTTTTCCGCACCCAGATCTGTCACCAGAAGCCCCTGCAGTCACCGAACTCCATCGCTGGCACCGGATATGGATCTAGGAGTCCTAGTCGTTCTGGATTTCAGCCCTAAACCCATTTCTGGTTCCAGATCAACAACCAAAGCTTCTGATGTCGCCAGAATCCCATCTCGACACCATTCTGTAGCCAGATCTGAGCCCGGAAGCCTCTGGTGCTGCCGAAATTAAACACAAAATCCACTAATGTCCCCGGAATCAAGCCCAAAAGCCTCTTAACATCGCCAGAATCAAGCCCAGAAGCCTCTAACATTGTTGAAATCCAGCCTAGAAGCCACTGACATTGCTGGAACTGCCTTGCAGGCCTCCAATTGCTGCAGGATCTAGCATTCAACTCTCCAGAACCACCTGCTGTCTCTGGAACTATCATATGGACCACCTAATGGCATTAGATCTGACATGTAATACTCCAATAAGCGCTCAATCGGTCTCCAAGACCACCTGCTGCTGCCAGATCTGGTGGAATCGTCTTCATTCATCACCAAATCTACCTTCTAGACCACCTGGATCATCATCCACCATTAGATCCATCCTCCGGACCAATTGTTAGTGGCAAAGCTAGCTTGCGATCCTCCAACAGGCACTCTGCCTCCAGGACACTCTGACTATTCCATAAAGTTTTTTTTTTTTTTTTTTTTAAATTCTCTAAATGGGAGATGATAAACACACCCGGATTTCATTTTGACAAATGGACAACCCTAAAATTACAATAACCGGAGTAAAACTAGATGGCACAAATTATTTATAGTCGTCCCAGGCAGCCCGGATGCATATAGGAGCTTGAAAGAGACTGGATACATTACAAGAACTAAGAAACAACTCAATTCTGATGAACCCACGTATGATGAATGGGAAAGTGAAAACTGGCTTGCAATGTCTTGGTGGCTAAACTCCATGCAACCAAACACTAGTCATGGGCTCTTATCTCTTGAAAACAGCAATGGATATATGGGATCAAGTCGCTAAAATGTACTCCCAACAAAAAGATTTAGCCCAACTTGATCACTCCACACAGAGATAAACAAACTCAAACAAGGAGATGGAACCATCAAAGAGTATTTTGCTAATTTGAACTAAAAAGTAGTAAGAGTTAAATAACTGTCAAACAGCTATCCTAGAACTGGAAGTTCTGAAAATTCAAACATGACAACTCTCGACTCTTTTAAGTTTCTTGCTAATCTGGGTTTGAACTTCAAACCTCAACATATGCAAAATTCTCTCCCAAGAATCTCTTTCTACTATATACAATTACATACATACAGAGGCGAGACAACGGAATATTTCCCATGCCATCCTTCCAGAATAGTTAGCCTTGACTACAAACTCTAAAGATGCTAAGGACAAGGAACGAGACAAAGAAACATGGACAAATATAAGCTTACATGCACACGTTGTGGAAGAAGAAGACATCTAAAGGAATATTGTTAGGTCCTTCATCCTAATCTTTGGCCAAAGGATATCAAAACAAATTCTTTTGCCAATGTGAGTAGTATTGAAGATACTTCCACCCATAGCAATCAAGAACCAAGTGATAAAACCATTAGTAACCTACAAGTGGCAGCACTTCACGCATCCATCATCGTTGCTAACCAAACAAGTCAGTCATGTCATGTGCTTTTGCAACTACAAACCGTGTTTCTCAAACATCCTAGATCATTGATTCAAGGCATCTGATTGCACAACAGGTCCGACTGATGAATACATTTCATGCTCTCCTATCTCCAGTAATTATTAAATTGGCCAACGGTTCCATTTTTAAGCTCTAAGAAAGGAAACCTTTTGTCTTTCTTATTCCCTGTCTATTTCTTCTATAGTGCATGTTCCCTTGTTTTCATCTAATCTTCTTTCTATAAGATCACTAACCAAACAATTAAATTGTTGTGTTGCTTTTTATTCATCCCATTGTGTCATCTAGGATCTAGCAATGAAGAAGACAATTGGTTGTAGCCACGAAGATCAAGTCCTCTATCTTCTCAATTGAGAACGACCTAGTTGTACTTGTGTTTCAGCATTCGATATACAGATAAAAAATTGAGTGACCCTCTGGCACGCCCACCTAGGTCATATCTCTTGTGTAATCATTGTCATTTTTTTCCCAAAAAATTCAATAAAATTGATAACCAGGTCATATATCTTTGTAATCATTATGTTGTTTTTTTCCCTAAAAAATTCAATAAAATTGATAACTTACAATGTAAAACTTGTCAGTCAAGCATTGTCGAACTACATTTACCTTGAGTAATATAAAGACAATGAATTCATTTCAGCTTAAACCATTCAGACGTATGGGGAGTTGCTCCATAGCTTCTGTATTTGGCTTCAAAGATTTCCTATCATTTATCAATGAATTTTTACGATTTACATGGTTTATCTTCTAAAAAGTTGTGAGGTAAGCCCTATATATATAGGCATAACAATACCAAAAAATTGAGATAGAGCTATTCTCCCTGCTACACAAGTACATATATAATCAATCGGTCTCTAACCGATGTTCTCAAAGGCAACTACCCATTACAAGTTTTGCAACCTCATGCATCTCTATTTATCCTACCTCCAAAAGTGTTTGGGTGCACCATCTCGCACAAACCTAGGTCCACAATCAATAAAATGTGTTCGTGGGGTACTCAAAACTCTGAGAAAGGGTACAAATGTTATCATCCTGTAAATAAGAAAAGATATGTTTCTAAGGATGTCACATCCTTTGAGAACGTACCTTATTTCAATTCACGAGACAATATACATACTCTTACACCTCTTCCACTTCCTCTCATTAACGAATCTCATATTGAAGAGGTCTTAAACCCCACTCCAACCAATTTACTCAAGGTCTACTCTCAGAGGAAGAAAATTCCCACTCGCCTCAAACACCACTCTTCAAAGTTGGAACCAAAACAAATGGATTGCCCAGTTGCCCTCCACAAAGGACCTCAGTCTTGTACACATCATCCCGTTAGCAACTATGTCTCCTATCATTTATCAATGAATTTTCACGATTTACATGTTTATCTTCTAAAAAGTTGTGAAGTAAGCCTCCATTGATTATATATATGTGTGTGTGTGTGTGTGTGTGGGGGGGGGGGGGGGGGGGAGAAGGTTCTATGCGGTCGAGCTCATGGGAACTTCCCATGAGGTCGAGTTGTGTGGGCCCACCGTGATGCGTGTCAAACATCTACCCCATCAGTCAGATGCACCATTCCATGGTGGGCCTAGGGCTTAAAAATCAAGTCAATCCATGACTTGTGTGGGCCACACCACATACAAAAGTTGAGAGGAGTTACCTTCCCATTAAAACATTCATAATCATTTGTTGGGCCCACCGAGATGTGGTTCACAAATCCAGCCCATCCATTATGTGTGTCCCATTTCAGATGCATCCCAATTTCAGGTGGGCCCCACCAAGTGCTTTTATATGTTTTGGGCATGTCTTCACATGATTTTAGATGGTATGGCCCACCTATATGGCTGATTTTTGGGATATCCCATCATTTAAAGGGGACCAAGCAAATGCACGGTGTTGATGTTAGACATGCATCATGGTGGGGCCCACACAGCTCGACCTCATGGGAAGTTCCCATGAGCTCGACCGCATAGAACCTTTTCACATATATATATAATGGTTTCTACACAATACAATACCAAGGTTAAAACATTTCGATCTAATAATGCTTGAGAATATATACACTAGGACTTACGAAAATATTTTGCATATGTAATGTAGAATTTCAAACCATGTGCCCTTACACGCGGCAACAAAACAGAGTAGCTAAATGTAAAAATCGACATTATTAGAAGTCACCCAATCTTTACTAATAGGCATATCAATACCAAAAAAATTGAGATAGAGCTATTCTCCTAGCTACACAAGTACATACATAATCAACCGGTCTCTGACCGATGTTCTCAAATGCAGCAACTACCCATTACAAGTTTTGCAACCTCATGCATCTCTATTTATCCTACCTCCAAAAGTATTTGGGTGCACCATCTCGCACAAACCTAGGTCCACAATCAATAAAATGTGTTCGTAGGGTACTCAAAACTCTGAGAAAGGGTACAGATGTTATCATCCTGTAAATAAGAAAAGATATGTTTCTAAGGATGTCACATCCTTTGAGAACGTACCTTATTTCAATTCACGAGACAATATACATACTCTTGCACCTCTTCCACTTCCTCTCATTAACGAATCTCATATTTAAGAGGTCTTAAACCCCAATCCAATCAATTAACTCAAGGTCTACTCTCAGAGGAAGAAAATTCCCACTCGCCTCAAACACCACTCTTCAACATTAGAACCAAAACAAATGGATTGCCCAGTTGCCCTCCAAAAAGGACCTCGGTCTTGTACACACCATACCATTAGCAACTATGTCTCCTATAAATCTCTCTCCTTATCATACTTTTTTTTATCTATATCATCTACATTTTTCCCAACCAAGATTGTAGATGCCCTACGTGACCCTAAATACTTGAGAATTAATCACTCTTCCACCAACCAAACATACCATCATATGCAAATTGGATGTTCATCGTTAAATATAAAGTTGATGGATCGATAGACAGATATAAAACATGGCTAGTTGCCAAGGACTTCACTCGCAAGTACGAAGAAGATTACAACAAAACTTGTCATAGTGACCAAATTAAACTGTATATGCATCTTGTCTATCGCCATAATCCGTGGTTGGCCTCTACATTAATTGGATGTCAAAAATGTGTTTTTACATAACGATCTTCACAAAGATATATATATATATATATATATAACCAGTGTTCGAATCATCTCCGATATTATCGAAATATTTCCAATATTATCTTTATCTCTAGCTCAACGATATCGATAACACTGGTAGCAATACCGATAACGCTAGTAGTAACAGAAATTCCAGGTATTAACAATGTATCACTAAGTATCATCAACATATCAATATTGCTAATGTAATAACCAATATTTTCAACAATGTAAATTCTAGGTGTCGCTTGTATTGCCAATGCATCAATATCGCCAATGTATCGCCAATATTTTTTACTATGAAAATTCTAGGTAATGCTTGTATCATAAGTATTTCGACGATAATTTACTATTTCAATTTTTTTTTCATGGGCACATGGTTGTATGTAGTGTTCAATTTGTCATTGATAATATTAATAATATCTCGATATTATCGATATCGCAACATACACGATATTGAGACCACAATTTTTCGTTTCCTTTCCAATTGTTGATGATTTCTTGGTGAAATATCATGCGTTGTTGATATTTTGCAATATCAATGGATGTTTGGATGGTTAAATAGGCTGGATGGGATGGTTGGACTGATTTCTTACAAAGCACATACTTTTAAGGCCCCATGTAATGGAAACTTGTTATGTATGTATTCTTTTTACAATTGTTTTATTTCTATATATGCAAATATGTCCATTTTAACATCTCCTGAAGTTTCGCTGAAAATTTCACCGTTTTTCCGATGTTTCCCCGCATTTCCGGTTATCAACGATATTATCGGCAATATCGATATTGTTTCCGTATCCCTGGCTAGTGAAACTTGTAGCAATACCGATACTTCGAACACTGCGTATAACCTTACTCCTACTTTTTGGCTCAAGGAGAGACTGCCAAAGTTTGTTGTCTTGAAAAAGCTTTGATCGGCCTCAAATAGTCACCTCAAGCCTGGTTTGAAAAGCTTGGCAAATATGATTTGCAACATTAGATTTAAAATAAGTATCACCATTATGTATTTGTAAAACACATGAACGGCAATACAATTCTTGTAGTATATGTTGATGATATCATTCTAACTGACACAATCACAACTAAGATGGATGACATTGAGAGATTCTTGGCCTTGTCATTCAAAATGAAGGATTTAGAGTTGTTTAAATATTTCCTTGGAATCTCTCCCTACCTTCGGACATCTCTAACAATGACCTCTTTTTTTATTCATTGAAACATCACATATACAAATTCACATTATGGACCACAATTTGGATGGTCTAGATTGATCCAAGTACTCTATCCACAATATGGATAGCCTAGATTGATCTAATGTAATGTCATGTGTGATGGGAACGAGTCACTGCCATTTTAAAATAGGTGTTCAACTAACATAGAAGAAATACTTAAAAAATGAGATTTTGATAGCATACACGCTACGCTACATGCTCTGTAACTTACGCTACCTGCATACATTATGTAGTGTTTTAGCTACGCTACATTCCGTAGCGTACACTACACAGTACGGTACACTACACATTATGCTACAAGCTACTGTGGGTAGCATACGCTACCTGCACTACACACTATGCTACATGCTTTGCAGCTTACACTACGTTCCGTAGCATTCACAACATATTATGCTACGAGCTAGCTTTGTCCTATACCCATTTGCTAGAAGTATGGGGGACGATATTTTGAATTTCATCAACATCCCTTGGGTGATGTCGTGCTTAGCAGAAGGGTTGGTTATTTTCATGGCACGACGGAATGCTAATCAGATCCAAAAGAAACAAGTGGAGGAAAGCCTTGCTTGCTGGTCTTTGGACCATTGGTGGGGGGGGGGGGGGGGGCTTGGGGGCTTTCAGGAATTTGAGTGGCTCTATTTCGACAACAATTTCCAAGGCTTTCTTGCTAATCAGCGATTGGGCAAGGTGTTCTATAACGATAACGGTGGCTGTAACGGCCACCGGCATTATTGTTATGATACGGGCTATTATGGCTGTTGGGCCTTTTTTATTTTTTTTGAAAACATGAACTGATTTGGGACCATTATGGGGCCATTATGGTACGTAACGGGGCACTTTTTCTATAACAGTCGTTTCAGCCCCATAACACGTAACGTTTATGGTTGTTACCATTATGTAACGGCCATTACATAACCATTTTGGTATACAATGGGATTTGGTTCCTAATTTGGGGGTGTCTTGTGTTGTTTTTCTTTTTTCCTTTGGGTTGTATTCTTGTGATCTTCTTTTAATAAAATTCTTTGCCTTTCAAAAAAGAAATAAAGATTATGAACAATAGCATTAATAGAAAAGAAATTACTTACCGGTCAAGTAGGTCAGAGCACAATTCTTCAAACTTGGCCCTTGTAAGAGTTGTTTCAATGTGCTTGGGGCCATCCGCAGTCGCAGTAATGAATGGTAAACTAGCAAAAAGGAGAGTTATTTTTAGGAAGAGATACTAATAAGGAATTAAAAACAACCCGCATGAGAACCATCAAGCTCCTAGGAGCATGAAGACAAATCAACCAACCTAATATTTGTCTGAGTCAAGGAAGACAACTCCATCTTGGCCTTCTCTGCCGTCTCAGTGAGACGCTGGAGAGCTTGTTTGTCCCTTAGAAGATCAATACCTTCATCTCTCTTGAAGTTCAAAGCAAGCCAATCAACAATTCTCTGTTTGAATTAATGGTGCATGTTTAAAATCCAACAAACCATAATTACCATCTACAATACCAAAGGTGACAACTCTTAAAATTTTTCTCATAAATAATGGTGATGGATAAGAATCCAACCTTGTCAAAGTCATCACCACCCAAATGTGTATCCCCAGAGGTAGAGAGTACCTCAAATACTCCATCTCCAACCTCAAGAACTGCAATACCAAAAACAAACATTTAGTTAAAACAGTACGTACATCATAGAACTTGGTCATTAACAAGTTACATGATGGTTTAATTGCACACATGCCAAACAAGGCAATGCACAACCTCTCGTACACACCCATTTCACCCACCTGACCCCTCCTCTCCACCCCTAACTAGGCCCAAGTCCAAGTTCTAGCTTGAAAAGGACTTTCTCACAGTTGCTTTAACATCAATCTATGAAATTAAATAGGTCCAACTGATAGCCACAAAAATGACTGATGTGATACTGGAAGTCTTTTTTCTTGAGGACTACTAGTAATCAAGAAAGAACTGAGTGATTCAAGCAAAATTCTCTGCAATCAGCATCCTTGTCACCGAGCCATTTCCTTGTGTTGAAAGCTCATATCTGATTTTTATTTTTATTTTTTTAATATTAGTCACACCTAAAATTTTCCCTAGCTGAAAGCTCCAAACCAAAGATGGACACTAGCTCTCCAAATAGTTGCTCGAGTTTGACAACCACTTCCTTACAAATGCTTAGAATTAAAGGAAAAAAAAAAAAAAAAAAATCCATAGGCAATCTCTACATAAAGAAGGGAACAATTTTTTTTTTAAAGGTAACGGAACAGTTGTTGTACAACATGACATGTTCAAGGCAAAAGGTAGCAACAGTGTCTACAGCATAACATGTTCGAAGCAAAAGGTAGCAACAATGCTTCATGTGAACATAACACTAGAACCACAATAGAACAGACTCTGAAATACAATAACAGAAAGTGCTAACTAGATGACAAGCTTGAATGACTCTTGAGGAGATTACAGGAACTACAACAGGAAAAATGATCGCCATACTCCAAAATTGAAAGGCAGATACAGCATTACAGCCAAGTGTGTGTGTGTGTGTGTGTGTGTGTGTGTGTGTGTGTAGTTCAAAAGAAAGAAACATACAGGATTTATTATGAGAAATGAACATATCTCATTGGCATTCAAAATTATTAACTAATAGATGTGCAACAAAGGGCAACTGACAGTCTCTATGTGACTTGGAAAAAGGCATGCATGCAGAACATGGCCATGGATATGGGGTGTCAGTCGGTGACTTCCGACTCATCCATACAAATAAATATTCAAAACAATAACCATTATAATTTAGTAGTATCTTGTAATTACTCGATGACAAAGCAAAAAATCAATCATTTATATGTCAAAATACATCCCAATAAGAAAAGGACCAATTATGCCGACAAAGAATCCAAGAAACGTCGCTATTAGTAGTTTTTTGCAGGAACCATAACCAGGAAGGTCAGATGCACACGATTACAAAAAAATGTAATGGCTTGTAATGCACGACGGGTTTGTAGCAGCATCAGTCATGGATACAGGTACACCATGATGAACACCTGTAAAAGGCATCCAGACCCCATTACCAGAGCTTAATAATAAGCTCGACCATCAACATTCACTTCTTTTTAAAAGGGAAAAAAGAAAGCTATTGTTGAGAAATTGCCTCCAAATAGCTGTAAACAGTCAAGAGTCTCCAAGTGGCAAATATCATAGTGCCGCCACATCATAAGTATATTCATACTCGAAAGTACGCTCACATGCATATGAATGCCAGAAGTGGTAAGAAGATTATTTTCTTGCAGTAACCCAGTTCATGTGAGTTGCCGTGGGAATTCAGTGAACACCATCTCAGGTTTTTAACTATTCCAGACAATATTTATTATGTTGCAGCTCCCTAAACCAAGATACACTGGTAGAGAAAAGGAATGAAGGATTGAATCATGTTAGACAAAGGCATGCAAGATGAAGCAATAACATAAGTCTTCTTAATACCTGACACGTCAAAGGTGCCACCCCCTAGGTCAAATACAAGAATGGTTTCATTGTTCTTCTTCTCAAATCCATATGCCAATGAAGCAGCAGTGGGCTCATTGATGATGCGAAGAACTTCTAAACCAGCAATACGACCAGCATCTTTTGTTGCTGTCCTTTGGGAATCATTGAAGTATGCAGGAACAGTAACAACTGCTTTAGTGACCTTGTCATTTAAAAACTTTGATGCATCATCCACAAGCTTCCTCAAAACCTGAACATACAAGAACAGTGCTCCATGTTAGCTTAATGTCATGAAAATGTGTGCCCAAACAGCAAGATTTTCAAATCTCCAACCAAAAGGTGCGAAGTTGTGAATAAATAGGTAAAACTTGAGACAATAAAAATTAGAGAACAGGCACTGGTCTACTGTGGTTGATTTTTTTCCCTTGTAAATAAATGACTCAATCGTCAATGCATTAAGGAGAAACAAATGCAATAACTTCATTACTGAAGGAGAACCATGTACACAATGTAATTTCTGGACTCCTGGATTAATAACAATCTTAAGTTCTTTTTTTTTTTTTTGAAAGGTTACATGGACTCAAACCCATGACGACATCAATGTTGAAACGCACTGTCTACAACTGAGCCATGGTTTGGAGCCTACAACAATCTTATATTCACCGTCCGCATTCAAGAAATAACATGATCAATACTAATTTTTCACAAAGAAAGCATGTGCACTTTTACTTCCAAATGCAGACTAGCTAAAAGATACAAGGAAGCATCCTTATACTAACAAAAAGCAAGGGACTGATGAAGAAGATGAGCTCGAAACCAATAATTCTCTTCCAGAATACAATAGCAACAATCACTACTTTCAACAACACAACTGGTAGAATTACAAGCTGCTTCAGACAATAAAGTATTGCACTCGCTCAAACATGTTGTCACTATTCAATTATGTTAAAAACTGAGCATTCACACAACTAATTCAAGACCATTAAATGGAGGAAATCAAATGGATCAATGAGAATAAATCAACTACTTCAGCTGGGTTCTCAATATGCTTTCTTCCCAAGATTTTTTGTTAGCTTCCCGATAACAAATATAAAAGTTCTCCAGCATTGCAAATGTCAATATCTCAAAATTTCCATATCAACAATTTCCATAATTAAAACCACAATCCACCACAAGTGGTTAAGGATAAAGAGAACAGTATCACTTTCAGCGCACATTAGCATAACCCTCAAAAAGATAAAATGATAGAAGATTCGAACCTGAGCAGAGATCTCCTCAGCTGCAAACTGCTTCCCAATTGCAGGGCAATCAAGTTTGACATTCCCGTTCTCGTCCCTCACCACTCGGTATGACACCTGCTTCGACTCCTCATCAACCTCTGACATCTTCCTTCCAATGAACCTCTTGACAGAGAAGAACGTGTTCTCAGGGTTAACAACAGCCTGCCTCTTTGCAATCTGCCCAACGAGGCGGTCCCCATTCTTCGTGTAGGCAACAACGGACGGTGTCGTACGCTGCCCCTCAGCATTAGTCACAATCGTTGGCTTCCCACCTTCCATTGCCGCCACAGCCGAGTTCGTGGTGCCAAGATCAATCCCCACAACCTTCTCATTGACAACTCGAACAGGCCCCACCGTAGTCCTGGTGCTTCCGTTCCTCTTCCTCATCTTCAAGAAAGCCGACCGTGGCAAGCCACTGCTACCCAATCTTTGCCCTAAGAAGACCGTCCTCGGCGCGGCGGAGCTCCCTGTCCTCTTCGGCGTCGAATAACCGAATCCAGCGCCGCCGCCCAGAACGTGGATCTGTGCTGCCGACGACGACGCCATTTTCGACCGTAATCAGGTAATTCTCCAAGAAATAAGGGTCTTGATGCCAGAAAGAGGGGTCCTGAGGGGTCTGATTCAATAAATGAGAGATTACTGGAAAATCGAAAAAGAATCCTAGAACTGTAACAGAAGTTGGATAGAGAGAGAATTCAAAGCTCTGGAAATAGAGAGAAAAAACCCTAACCCTATAAGCTCTGGAAATGAACACTGGTTTTTCCTTTGCCGTTTTTCTTCTTCTGAGTAGCTTTGATGTCTGCGGGGAGATGATAAGAAAGGATGAGAGGAGCGAGGGTTTTATGGAGGGAAGGTGGGTTGCGTGCTGACATGTGGACATTCTGGAAAACTCGCTGCCCGTAGGATGACGGGCAGCTATCTCTAGTCTTAGGATCGGGCTTTCGGGCAGCCCGGTCGGAAAGGTCGAGGAGCTTCTGGCTAGCCTGAGTGTCTTCTTCGAGTATCCGAACGACGAGAGGCACGATTTTGGGACGCGACTTTGCTGCGACCAGGGAACCAGCGATGTCGGTGGGACCCTGTTCATGGGGCCCACCTATATCTATGCATTGTATATCCACGCCGTCCATCCGTTTTTATAGATTATTTTAGATGATAGTACAAAAAAATCCTAGGTGGACCACACCATAGGAAACAGTGTTCATTGAACTCTCACCATTAAAAACTTCCATGGCCCACCGTAATTTTCATTTGCCATCCAATCAGTAGATAATGTGACAAAGACCTGGATGAAGGGAAAACACAATTATCAGCTTGATTCAAAACTTTTGTAGCCCACAAAATGTTTTTAATGGTCATTGACTACTGTTTCCTATGGTGTGGTCCACCTAAGATCTTTATGTGGTTCATTTTTTCTAGTATGTCCTAAATTAAGCTGGAAAATGGATGAACGGTGTGGATACACAATGCATACATTGAGGTGGCCCCCACGGTCAGGTCCCAACCACGTCGGTAGCAGCTAAGTCGCGTCACCGATTTTGTGCCCACTTTCGGACGCGTATCATGCAGTTGGGCCCACAATACTCCGATCCAGACCATTAGTTTCTTCAGTGATTAGGTGAACCATTCCTGTCAGGTGGTCCCACTAGATTAACGGCAGGTGTACGGACGCGCATTTCCTGCTAAAGGCGGGTTGAACCTGGCATTTTTATATTTGTTTTTTTTTTATTCCCTAGCGCTTACATGACCTTATTAACACATTGGATGACAAAAAAAAACATTAGAAAAATATTAAAATGTGTCTTAATAGGGGGAGGATTGGATGCTGACAAGGCTAATAGTCAAATTGCTACTAAAGTGACATCACCAGCTCAGTATACCCCACCATGATGCATGTGTTGTATCCATGCCGTCCAACCATTTTTAGAGATCATTTTATCGCGTTACAGAGAGAAAAAGATAAATCTAAATTTAAAGTGGACCCACCACAAAAAACTGTGGGAGACCTCACACCCATCATTGAAACATTTATAGGGCCCATAGTGATATATCTTTGAAATCCCTCCTATTCATAAGTTAACATAGTGATAGATGAAGTGAAAATAGAAATATCAGCTTCATCGGAAACTACTGTGGCCCCAAAGAAGTGGCCCCAAAGAAGTTTTGAACAGTAGATGTCACTGTCCCCATTATTTTCCATGGTAGGGTCCAGTTGAACTTTAGATCTATCTCATTCTCTTTGTGACATCATAAAATGATCTCTAAAAATGGTTGGACAGTATGGATAGAACACATGCTTCATGTAGGATCCACATAGCTTGGTGACGTCACTTCAATAACCATTTGGCTACTGACCTCGTCGGTATCCCATCCGCGCCCGTCTTAAGAAGCTTTTAATGATAGAGCATTTAATCACCACTGTTTCCACTTAATGATTGGGTCGGCTTTTGAAATACTGTCCTAAAATTATTTTGAAAAACAAATGAATGGAGTAGACACAGAATGTATACATCAAGGTGGGCGGTAAGTGCCACACCGTCTTGGGTGAGCCTGGGTCTCACCTAATCCGTTCATCCAATTTTAAAGATTATTGTATTGTTTATCTCAAAAATGTGAAGGATATAAAAATCAATGGCCTACACTGCAGGAAAATAATAATGGTTAGATATCCACCATTAAAATCCTCCTAAGTTATTTGAAATCCAATTTGATGATTAGGCCATACAGACCCAGATGAAGGGAAAAAAACAAAGATCAGTTTGCTCCAAAACTTTTATTGCCCAAAAAATTTTTAATGGTCGACATTCATTCAACACTATTTCTTGTAATGTAGTCCACGTGAGATTGGAATATACCAAATTTTTGGTCTTATATGATTTAGAAAGATAAATGAACGTCATGGATGAAACACATAAATCATGGTGGAGCCCACGGAGCACCTACCACCAGACATTGGCCGGTGGCAGTGGAGTAGCCAATCCGTTTCCGTCTAGCGATGCGTGACATTCGTGCGGGTACCATGCGCACATGCAAAAAACATGGCAAGTCCACTCGCGCATGGACTTCTGAATCCTGCGTGCGGTTATTTTCACCGTGGGAAGGATAATACGGATTACTTTTCCTCGGGAGCGGATCAGTTGAGACCCATCCTCACCAAGACGTGTGACCGGCACTATGGGGTCCATCTTTACATGTGCATTCTAAATCTACACCGTTCCTCCATTTTTTTCGTATCATTTTAGGGTATTAACCCAAAAAAATAAAGCAGATATAATTATCAGGTGGGCTATATCACATGAAACAGTAGTGATTGACTATTAACGGGCCACAAAAGTTTTGTATCAAGCTCAAATTTGTTTTTCCCTTCATCCAAGTTTGCATGACATTATCAATAGATTAGATGACAAATAAACAGTAGCTAAACATTAAGGTATGCCCTAAGAATTTTTTAATGGTAGAGCATTCAGTCATCACTATTTCCTGTGGTATGGCCCACCTGATAATTGGATATACTTGATTTTTGAAATAATTCCCTAAAATGATCAGAAAAAATAGATGGACGGAATGGATACAGAATAAATAAATCAAGGGGGGCTCACAGCAATGGCCACACCATCTTGGGTGAAGCACGGGTGTCACCTAATCCGCTACCCTTTATCTCCCACATTAAGCATGTGTTGGTCCCGCCAGTGACGTATCCCTTTCATCATCAGTGATGTTCTCTTTCTCGCGTTTCCTGAAGCTGTCTTGGAATCGAAGATATTAAAACGTGAATATGGACAACCAAGGGCTACGCCTAAAAGAAACTTCCTTCGACAAAATATCCACGTGGTTAGTACCTTGAATTTTAAAAGGACATCAAAGGGTTATGTTTACATGGAAAGACACATAGGCAGAGCCGGCTCTACCATCAAGGCAGCCAAGGCAATGGCCTAAGGCCCCACATTTAAGAAGGCCCCATATTTTAAGGAATATAATATATATATATATATATATATTTAAAATGAACGTCTTTACCTAGAAAAAATATATTTAAGGCTTTTGAATTGGCCAATAAAATGCATTGTGTATTAAAAATGTCACGTAGTCCAAAACACAGAAGATTAAGAAGGTGAAGAGACAAAATTCAAATCTAAATTGATACGAGACAAAATCATTAACTCATCTCTTGAATAGCTAAAATTTAAATAAATAGCAGACAAATTCATAAATAAACTTAACGTTCATTTCTTGAAATATACCAAAAGAGTGATTATAAATATCTAAGAACAAAACATAGAAAAAATATTTCTCATCTCTCTATCTCTATTTCTCCATCTTAATTATTGAAGAAATTTCAATTTTTTTTCCACTACTCACCTTATTGTTCTCTATCTTGATCTTTTTCTTTTTACGCTTTCTTTGTAAATTGTGTGGAGTGGCCATGTAGTGTGGGCTGCTGTTGTGTTGGAAAGCCTCCGGTTATTTGTAAGTTCTAATTCTAACTACTCACTTTCTCTTCTTATTTGTGGTAGTGTGAATCTCTAATAAATTTTATACTTTCCAATCTAATTCCAACATTTATCATATTACTTTAATGAATGTTTATCTTTCACATTAGAATTTATCCTATTACTTTAATATTTATCTTATATATTAGAGTAGCTTTATCACTTATCACATGGGATAATAATTCTATGGAGTAAGTTTTTTTATTTTGTTATTAGTTTGACTTTTGTAGTTTAGTAGTTTGTACAGATGCTTTGTTTTTTAAAAAATATATATATATTTCAGCCTTTTTGTACGAATGCTTTGTTTTTGTTTCTTTTTGTTTTTTTTTAATATTCCGGTCTTTTATTTAATTAGTATATTTTAGTTATATTTCTATTAGTCATTCTTTTAGAAAATTTCATTTTTGTATTAATACTAATTTATTAAGTTATGTAATAAATAAATTTTTTATTTGTGCACTTTTAAAGTGATCACATTATTCAGTAAACTGTAAAGTTGCAATATTGCTTTTGATTAATTAGGTTCTATTGTTCTATACTTTAATTTTTCTTATAGTTAAATTATAATTTTCTATTATAAATCTTATTTTAGTTATCTATAAATATTTTGTCATTATAAATGTCTACTAGAAAATATCTATATGGCTATGAAAAACTTTAAAAAAAAAAAAGAGAGAAAATTTGAAAAACAAATTGAATCTCAAAAATGATCTATGGAAAAATTTGTTACTAGTGTTAAACAAAATACAACAGAAAATTTGGGTGAAAATGTTACAAATAAACAACAAATTCATCAAAATGAATTAGAAAATAATGAAATTATACAACAAAAAGGTAATAATGAAAATAGTCATAATAATGTTCAAATATCTAATGTAACAATTCTTGATGATGAACAACAAAATAATTCAGAAGAAAATGAAAATATTACTAATCTACGACCACCAGATAATATCTATAATACAAGTCAATGGAAAAATATTGATACAAAATTAAGAGATCTATTAGTAGAAAAGGGTCCAATTAGAGACAATGATCTAAATTTTCCTTAAGATGAAAACTCTAGACATTTTTTTACTGCATATTATTCTAAAAAATTACCAAATTGAGAGAAATTTGATAGAAAATGGCTAGTGTATTTAAAAGATTTGGATAAAGTATTTTGTTTTTGTTGCAAGGTGTTTAATTCACAACATAGTACTACTCAACTTGCTAATGAAGGAACTAAGGATTGAAAAAATCTTAGCGTTAAGCTTAAAAATTATGAAACAACCAACGAGCATATTACTAAAATGAATTCTTGGATTGATTTAGAAACAAGATTATTGAAAAATAAAATAATTGATAAAAGTGTCCAAGAACAAATTAACAAAGAGAAAGATCATTGGAAAAAAGTGTTATTAAGAATTATTGTTGTAGTTAAAAATCTTGAAAAAAATAATTTGGCATTCCGTGGAAAAAATAAAAGGATTTTTCAAGAAAATAATGGAAATTTTTTAAGTCTAATTGAAATGATTGCAGAATTTGATCCAGAAATGCAAGAACATGTTTGAGGTATTCAAAATGGAGAAATCTATAAGCATTATCTTGGGCATAATATACAAAATGAATTGATTCAGTTATTAGCAAATAAAATTAAAAGTAAAATTATTAAAAAGATTAAAGAAGCAAAATATTTTTCAATTATACTTGATTGTACTCCCGATGTAAATCATCAAGAACAAATGACTCTTGTAATACGATGTGTGAATATTTCAACAAGTCCAGTAAAAATAGATGAACATTTTGTAGAATTTTTAAAAGTAGATGATACTTCTGGAAAAGGTCTTTTTAATGAAATTATAAGTAAAATAAAGAGTCATAAACTTGATATTAATGATATACGTGGGCAGGGATATGACAATGGGTCTAATATGAAAGGGAAAAAATAAGGGGTACAAAAAAGAATTCTTGATATAAACCCTAAAGCATTTTACACACCATGTGGTTATCATAATCTTAACCTTGTGCTATGTGATATGGCCAATGCTTGTCCTAAAGCTATATCTTTTTTTGGAGTAGTACAACGTATATATACATTGTTTTCTTCTTCCACAAAGCGATGAAAAATTTTATAAGATAATGTGCCAAGTTTAACTCTTAAGCCATTGTCACAAACACGTTGGGAAAGTCGAATTGAAAGTGTAAAAGCAATAAAATTTCAAGCTCTAGAAGTAAGAGATGCTTTGTTACAATTAGCAAAAACAAGCGAAGATCCTAAAACAAAAAATGAAGTTGATTGTTTAGCAACATATGAGATTGAAAGTTTTGAGTTCTTGTTAGGCATAACTATTTGGTATGATATATTATTTGCTGTTAACTCTGTTAGCAAAAATTTAAAATCGCAAGACATGCATATTGATGTTGTTATAGATCAATTAAAGGGTCTCATCTCTTTTTTAAAGAAATATAGAGAAGATGGATTTACATCTGCTATGACTTCATCTAAAGAGATTGCAACCAAAATGGAAATAGAGCCTTTATTTCGTGAAAAACGAATAATTCGTAGAAAGAAACAATTTGATGAAAATGACAATGATGAGACAAAACAATCTGCTGAAGAATCATTTAAAATTAATTATTTTTTATATATAGTAGATCAAGCTATTTATTCAATTGAAACCAGGTTTGAACAATATATGAAAATATTTTTCGTTTTTTATTTAATTTTGATAAACTAAAAGTACTAGAAGATTATAGTTTGAAAACGTATTGTCTTAATCTCGAATGTTTTCTCAAACATGATATTTATTCTGATATTAATGGCTTAAATTTATTTTCCGAACTAAAAGTTTTAAAAGAAGTTTTACAAATAAATGAAAATACTCCAATTAATATACTAAATTTTATTAAGAGGTTGGATTCTTTTCTAAATACATATACCGCTTATAGAATATTACTAACAATACCTGTTACAGTTGCATCCGCAGAAAGAAGTTTTTCAAAATTAAAATTAATAAAATCTTATTTAAGGTCAACTATGTCACAAGAAAGATTAAGTGGATTAGCTATATTATCAATCGAAAAAAAAAAGTTAGAGAAACTTGAATACAAAAACTTAATCAGTAATTTTGCATCTCAAAAAGCAAGAAAAATAAATTTTAAATAAAAATAAAATAAATATAATTTAATTAATATTTAATATTTAAAAAAAAAAGCCCCACTTAAAGTTTTCGCCTAAGGCCCGAAAAGTTGTTGAGCCGGCCCTGCACATAGGGCGTGTTTGGGCTGTGGGATTAGAAGGGATTAGGTGTGATGGAATTTCATCTGGTCCTATGCCAATTCCACTCTATGTTTGGAAAGAATTGAAAAGCTTTGAATTAGATTAAATAGAATTGCATTGGTTGTATGCCAATTTCACTCAATGTTAGCAAGTTGTGTAGGTCCCACCATGATGTGTGGGTAGGGGTGTACACGGGTCGGGCCGAGTCGAACTGGCCTCAGCCAATCCAGGCCCGTTCAACAGCCACACAAGTCCGAACCGGACCGGGCCTGGTCACCGGGCCAACATCTCTAGCTCGAACCGGGCCGACGCGAGTTCGGGCCGAGTTCGGGCCAGTTTCGAACCCGAGTTCGGGCCAGTTTCGAACCTTCGAGTTCGGGCTAGTTTCGAACCTTACGGCAAGTTTATGGGAAGGGCTTTGGCAAGTAATCCGCGTCCCATTACAATTTACAAGTTCATGAGAGAGAGAACATATATTATAATTTTACTACATTTACATATATTTGACAAAGCATAAAATAAAACATTTTATACAAACTGAATACAGTCCATACATTAGTGACTACTGTTGAGGAGATTCATCTGAGCCCGAGCTGCTGCTATCTAAATCTTCATATACGTACTCATTCACCTCTCCCTCTACAGAACGTGGAGATATCTTTTTATCGCCCTCCTCTTGTATAGTTTGAATTAGATTTTTCAAACTATTTTTGTGAGAAGATTTATACGTAGTTCCCAATGTCCTGTAAAACGCACCCAGACTGGAGAGAAACTTAGCTGAATTTTTACTATTTTTCTTTTTACCCGTGCAGCTTGAACCTGCTTCGACATCATGTGGTCTTAGAGGACATCGCTGATGTGTAGAAGCCTCTTCCATACTATGCTTTAAGGCGAGTTGAAATTGTTCTTCTTCCAATGCTAAT
The DNA here is from genome assembly GCA_030180095.1 of Magnolia changhungtana. Lineage (NCBI taxonomy): Eukaryota > Viridiplantae > Streptophyta > Magnoliopsida > Magnoliales > Magnoliaceae > Magnolia > Magnolia changhungtana. The sequence continues at coordinate 12,784,373 of JASAUF010000662.1, forward strand.
AATTTAGCTTCCTTCTCTGCCTCAAAATGTTTGGATTGGGGAGTGAAATTTTTTTTGTTTGAATCAAGAACTGCTTGGAAAATAATTTGGATTTCTTTTGAGGCTTTAGGACACGGTCTTGCATCTCCACCCCGACAGGATAAGTGTAATCTGAGCCAATTAGTTTTGTTAACAAACTTGGCTCCACACAAATTACACAAAATCTTGAACTTTCCAGACTTTGGAGAATGGACTAAGGAACCATAGTCTCAAACGTTAACCGATGGTTCGCTTGAAGACATATCTACATATCGTGTTGGAAAAGTATTTTAGGCTTTTTAACAATAATGAAATACCGATAATCCGACATAAGATAAAAGCAATTTATGAATTAAAAAAAATAAAAGTCAACATAACTGATAAATAAAAATAAAAGTCAGCAAACAGATGTAGAAATTCATTGCGCAGCTTGCATAATATCCATCAACATAACAGATAAATAAAAATAAAAGTCAAAAGAGTACCCATTACAACATTTGCAAATTCAATTAAACTAACAAAATCATAAAATTCATCCCAAACATCCATCATATTGCTGTTGTTTCATGTGTTGCGGCTTCATTCACATTCTCCTCCTCTTCCTCATCAAGATCACCTCCTAGACTCGGACGCAACCAATCTTGTGTACAAATTAATACTTCCACTGTATCTGGTGCAAGGGAACTTCTAGTCTTACTCACGACCCTGCTCCCTGTGCTAAACGCAGATTCCGATGCCACTGTTGAAATAGGAATTGATAAAATATCTCGTGTCATCGTCGATAGTATAAGATATTTTCCTTCACTAACTCGCAATTTCCACCAGTCCAAAACATCGAACTCTGAATCCTGCCATACTACGACCGACTCTTTGAGATACATGTTTAACTCTGATTCTTTCATGTCTGTGTCTGTATTTTCTTTTGCTAAGAAAGGCATGAAATCAGCATCATCGCTTGAAGCAACTTGCGATCTAACTTCGGAAGCACTTGGTGTGGACACTGTAGTTGTGTACGCGTTGTACAATGCTTCGATTGCATCACGAACCTTCGAAGTTTCAGATATTGCCTTTTCAGTAGGATAAATCCTCGTGAAGATGTACTTAACAAAACTCATCTTGCGCCGAGGATCAAGAACAACAGCTAATGACATTACCATATGACAATCATCCCAATACTTATCGAACTTCATTTGCATACCACCTGTCATGATTTGGAGAAAAAATGGACCGTCATCAAGACTTTCTTCAGGGCATCCTTGATCTTCCACACAGATGGAAGAAATATATTTGCTGTTGGAAACTTATTGCCAGAAAATATTTTCGTACATTCATAAAAAACCTTCAAAAATTTGTGAACTTCTTTCGCTTTGCTCCAATCATCATCAGTAGGCAACCAAGCATATGTTTTATCACGCACTGCATATTCTGGAAAGGCATGTTCCAATTCCAGGGCTGAATCCAATATCTCAAAAGTGGAATTCCAACGTGTGCATACTTCTAGCTTCAACGTTTTTTGAGACGTCAAATTCAAACGTTGGACGATGTCATTCCATATACTCAATCTTGACGGTGAGCCTCTTATGTACTTCACACTCTCCCTCACATTCTCTATAGTTTGGTCAATTGATTTCAACCCTTCTTGTACAATTATGTTGAGAATGTGTGCACAACACCGAACATGAAATATTTTTCCCTCAAAAAATAAACTGTCGGTTGCCTTGAACTGGTTACGTAAGAATTGTATGACACTGTCATTTGTGGAAGCATTATCTAAAGTTAATGAACTGACTTTTTTTCAATGCCCTAATCTCGTAGACGTTGTAAATGCAATCGAAATAACCAAACCGGAATGGGAGGTGGAAGGTGGCGAAAGTTCAATATTCTCTTACAGAGTTTCCAATTTTCATCAACATAGTGTGCAAATCAATGAAATGTAACCCTTTCTTTGATTTTGTGCCGTCCACATATCGACGTCAAACTTACCCTTGAAACCGAATTTAAAATCGCTTTCACTTCATTTTCTCACCGGCATACATCTTCATGCACTCCTCTTCACAAGAATATGGGAGACCTTCTCAACCGAGGATTAAGGTATTTATGTATCCCATAAATATTTCACTCTCTACCATCTTAAATGGTCGCTCATCAATGATAATAAGCTTTGTAAACCACTCCTTGACTTCCTTTTTCAAACTTAATGAGTGGTAAGTGTACCTTCGAAAGATCCTTCGGACTTTGTAAATGATAGCAATTGTTGGCCTGAACGTGGAAGTCTAGGTCTCTTTGCACAACTTTTTCTATGTCTGTTTAAATGAGACGTCGACCCACCGACACTTTTGGTGTATAGACTCTTGCAGTGCATACATCTGATCTTGGGGACATTGTTAACTACTACTTCTTCAAAATCATCTCAAACAGCTGATCATTTTTTTCCTTTGTTTACAGCTGAAGACCCCTCTCCCTCAACAACAAGTGGTGATGTGGCTGACGCACCGGCACCGCTACTAGGGGTAGCCGTAGGTGGGACTTCATCCTCACTAGCCATATCTAAAGATATGAAACAATTTCATTTATCCTTGGACCTTAGTAAAGAATTTCCTAAGCGGATAAATCAGTTACCCATTCAATGCTGGATAGATAGTAATGCTTTCATTATTCAATTTAAATGCCACGCCAAAATTTTGAAGATCTCCCTTATCTCTCCGAATATATTAATCTTGGATTTGATTCACACGTCAACTATCCACACACAAAGTGTGGATATTTGATGAGGAAGTAAATGCAAGAAATATATCCAGAGAGAATTAGGAGAGACGAAAAACAGCATGTGCATTTAAATTAGAATAAATGAAAACATTAATATCTATCCAACATTGGCTGTCAAAAAGGGACAATTTGAGAATTTCTATGCATCCATGAACACACTTAATCTATGTCCGCAACATAGAAATCCTCAAATGGGTAATGATTATCCTATACTATAACAACAAGAACAAAAAATATAAAAATATATTTAATAGGCAATTGGTATAAGCATAGATTAAGACTACCTAACAAAAACATAAAACATTTGTGATAAAAGAAGACATGTGGAGCTTTCTAGAAAGGAAGCCAAGCTAAAGGCATATCAACTTATCTGAATTATCTCAAACCTGTAATAAAACCATGACAAGGTACTAGAAATTTTCCCCCAGCTTGGAAGATCTGTCAACAAATATCAATCGTTGGATAATTACTTTAACCCTTTTACTTTGAACATGAACGGTCATCAGAGCCTTTGTATAATCAAAGGGTTTAAATATTGAATATAAAAGCTTTTAAGAATTCCCAAAGGAAGGGATCTCTATCTCATAAATAGGTTTGAGTCGTTAAAATAATAATAATAATAATAATAACTACTAAAATTCAACAGCTAGGGGAGAGTCTTGGCCTATCTTTATTAGAATACAATGAGATGTATTCTATCAAATCTCCTAAAATAGACTAATAGCCAGAACCATTCAAGGTGTTGATTGGACCACCAATATAATAATAGAAATTTGAACATCCTTCATCCACTATCTTATTGGCAATGGTAGTGTTTTCGTGTTTGGACACTGAAATGTGGTGTTGGGAATTAGCATTCTTCCCTTAGCCCTGGTCAATGTAGAATATTCTACCTTAGAACTCTACATGTTGCATGTGGGCCCACCACTGTGCAAATCCTACATCAAATCCATTCATAATTCACACCCTTTTAAGTTCACCTAGAATACCAATATCAGCATTATATAAAAACAAAGGCGTGTCAGGCCACACATGGAGCAATTGCATTAAACTCTTCCAATGGATTAATGAGGCTCGCTGTATTTTGTATATACCATCCAATCCATTCAGAAGATGCATCACAACAGTACAAATGGACATTAAAAAACAAAGATCATTCCAAAATTCACGTGGACAACACCACTTGAATTCAAAGATTTTAGGTCACCAAATGGATGGAAGGTTTGGGTGAATCGCATTCATCAAGGTGGGGCCCACATACGTGGCCCACCAAAGAAATTGATTCCGCTTCATTTTCTGTCAGTTAGATAGACGGTTTGTAATATATACATATCAAGGTGGGCTCACCTGTCCAGATTGCTGGACGGCTGGATGAAACACATGAATCAGGTGGGCTCCACAAAACTTGCTGATGTCACAGCACCAGCAGTTTGCTGCTGGGCAACATACACCAGCCAATCTGCTTGGAGGGTTCCATGTATGGCCCACTGTTTCGAGACGGTGGGGCCCACTGAGATTCGAACCCCCATAAAATGGAGTGGCCCACCCGATTTTCTACTGAACGTGGCCCGCCTGATGTCAGCAGGGTGCGGCCCACCTTTTGGACGACATAGATGAAACACATACAGTGGGTGGTTGGACGGACGGCCTCTGCTAAAATCATCAAATAATAATAATAATAATAATAACAATAACTACTAAAATCATGATCCGATCCAAATCAGGGAAAAAAAAAAGATCATACTCGTTTAATTTTCAGAGCATAAACACCAAAAAGAGAGAGATTTGAAATTCAAACTGAGAGAGAGAGAGAAAGATCATACTCGTTGCCGTTGGTGGTTGGACGGTCGGCCTCTGCTGGTCGGACGAGCAGAGGGAGGCGAAGGTCCTCTGGTGGTTGGACGGACGGACGTGCAGAGAGAGGCGAACGGCCGCCCCGCCGGGCCTGGACGTGCGAGAGAGAAGCGGACGGCTCCGCCGGGCCTGGACGACGAGCAGAGGGAGGCGGAGGGCCTCTGGTGGTTGGACGGACGGACGTGCAGAGAGAGGCGGACGGCCTCTGCTGGTCGGACGAGCAGAGAGAGGCAGACGGCCTCTGCTGGTCGCCGGACGAGAGAGAGAGAGAGAGAGAGAGAGAGAGATTTGGTGGGGTCGGGCAGGGAGAGAGCGAGCAGGGGAGTGGGTTTGGTGGGGACGGCTGGGGTCGGGCGTTCTCTCAAAAGGGAAAGGGGAAAGCGACCTAGGTTTTTTTTTTTAAGGGATATATATACTTAGTGGCGAGTCGGGACGGGTCGGGCCGAGTCGAGACGGGTCGAGTCGGGTTTCGGGCCGATCCGGGCTGAACTGGGTCAGATCCGAACTCGGCCCGAACTCGAACCAAGACAGACTGATTGCCGTCGACCCAGGAACTCAATTCCGGGTCAGGCCGAGTCGAGCTTTTTCGGGCCGAGTCGAGCAGGCCAACCGGGCTAGCCCGGTTTGTGTACACCCCTATGTGTGGGCTATATCCACACCGTCTACCCATTTTTCGATATTATTTTAGAACATGGGCCAAAAAATCAGGTAAATCTAAAGCTCAAGTGAACCCACCATAGAAAGCAACGGGGATTGAAAACTTCTTTGGGGCCACATAAGTTTTGGATCTACCTCATTTTTAGGTTCATGCCATAAAATGAGGATATAAAACAAATGAACGGTTTAGATATAACACATGTGTGTTATTCTCAGTAATTTCAAAAGATGGTAGGTATATCCATTCAATGTACCACTGTATTACCAACGCATTAATCTTATCCCATCGCAAAAGGGGACAATCCCTGCCATGGGGTAATAATTATGTTTTTTTAATCCCATCCAATTTAATCCCTTCTAATCCCACTGCCCAAACACAGCCAGGGGCTATTGGTGTGTTTGGAGCCTACTTGTTATTTATTTAATTTTGTATTTACTATATTTATCTTTGACAGGTACTGTAACTCACGTCGTCACTTGATGTACTTATATGGCCCTATCATGATATATATGTTTTATCCAAGCTGTCAATTCATTGTATCAGATCATGTCAAGACACGAGCCCAAAAATGAGGCTTTGGACAATAACAACACTCACGGTTGAGCTCACTGCTTTTTGTGGTGTGATCCATTTGAGCTTTGGATTTATCTCATTTTTGCACTCGTGACATTTTAGGTATGAGAAAATAAATAAATGATGTAGATATAACACATATAGCATAGACCATCCATACGATTTTGCTTATATGGTGTTGAGTGTTGTCCTTGCATAATTCAAACAATTGTCATTATTTATTATTATGTTTTACCATTGCTTATCCTAGTTATATTTATACCATATCAAATAGGTCCTTGCAATTATTCATAAACATTTTATATCCTACCAAGACTTATAGTTTTTAAAAAGTAAAATGTAATGATATGAAATTATTACATTTTTAAAATATCATCCATTCTTATGTTTGGGGGACCACGAAAGTACACATAAATGAATCAAATGAAGTAATCCAAAAGCACAACGCAAATACTCTAAATTTAACGTGAAAAAATTCTTATGGGAAAAATCACGGCACAAAGCGACAAAAAGCACTATGAAAGCATAAATTACAAGAGATAGAGAAAATACCCTATTCAAATAGGCTTCGAATCTCCTTTTATAAGCCCTTGAAACCCTATGAACGAATTAGAAAGCCTTAGATACATCTCAATCCCGATTATACCCAAATATATAGTCTCTAGGATAATCTCAATCAAAATCGAAAACAAATCTCGCAAACTCACAATCTACGAAAATCTGCGCGAAATCGTTCGATGACATTAAACATACTTCGATATCATCGAAACTTATCATTCGATGACATCAAAGCCACTTCGATGGCATCAAAAACATACCAAAACATTCCAACGTCCAAACATGAAATTTCGGATATTACCGATGACATTAACCAGACCTTCGATGGCATCAAATAGTCTTCGATGACATCTTAAATGGCACCAAAGTGTCCAGCAACCAAATCGATTTATTTCAAAAAATCTTGATGACATTGAAGCCTGCTCGATGGCATCGAATCTGTTATCGACAGACAGATGAATTACAGATTTAAGACATCTATCAACATCTTATGGCTATACGAAAGGCCCTTAGATGCTATATATGACAAGAGAAGGGTTCAATTGGAAGAGAAGAAGAAAATGATACAGCTTCTTCTATTATTATAAAAAAAAAAATTTGTGTATATGTATTATTTGTGGGGCTAGCATGATTTATGTAGGTCATTAAATTCGTCTATTTTCCATTTTTCTATATTTGGGCTCAAAAAATTAACTCGATCTTAAAATTGGATGAGCCACACTAGCCATCTAAATAGCTTTAATAGTAGGTATACTCGTCATAATTGTCCCTTATGGTCCCTAATCATCCTAGTCAATTAAACTATTTGATTAGATTAACTGGCACGTATAGTTCATGGTGGGCCCCACACATAATCATACTTTGCGAATGGTGAGAGCCACCATCCCAACCATTGCTTGTTGTGTGGTCCACTTGATCATTGAATGACATATTTGTTGAAAGATTACATTAAAACATTTTGTTATTATTAATTTACTGGTATTTTATATCTAATTGTTTATATTAAGGACTTATTTGTTTATTGATTACCATTGTAATGTAAAGGAAATGTACCTTTACTTATTTTCTAACCATCAATTCTCTTGTTTGGTTTATCGGTTTATAAATTATTTTGACTATTGAATACTTCAACATTTAGTACACAATTTTCATGTTTGGTTTGATAATGATAAAATCACAATCATGACATATTTTCTTTACAGTAATAGGATAATTGGCATAACAAACTAGCCTTAAATAGTCTCTCTTCATTCAATGACATTTAAAAATAATGGGCCTACTTTTTTAGTTCTATTAATGTATGATTTAGCTCAAGTATCGATTTTATCAAAATGGGTTTAACATAATAGTCCATTTTACATCAATTCTTTTATGTGATTTGAATATTTTAGAGGATTTTATTGCTCCAAGCTCTATGTGATTTAAGCCTATAATTTATAAGTTGTTTAGGCAAGATCTGACAACGTCATATTCAACATTGCAAATGCAGCTACGTAGTAAGCATGAAATCCTCATAATGTGCATTAAATATATGAAGGATGGCTCATTAAAGACCAGGTGTCGAAGAGTCGCATCGCTTGGGTTACCCATAGATAAAAACAAGAAATCGATAGGGCTACATCAACATCAATGCACAATGTATAATCGACTATCTTAATAATGACGTGTTCAATGATGATAATGCATGAACGACTAAAGGCAACCTCTACTTTACAGCCGGCAATACACGATGCTACTACATAAGTAGCAGTTATTCTCAAGACATCGTTAAAACGTTTATAAATAGTAAAAAAACGTGGGATAAAAAAATCAATCAAACTAAACTCACATAAATCAAATCTAGCGTAACGCTGCTTATCCAGTCCCTTGGGACATAGGACATGTTTAGATGGTAAATTACTTAACATAAGCTACTTATTCATTAAGTAGCTCATATTGGTTTCTACTTAATCAACATATAAGCATGTTTGGTAAGTATGTTGTTAAAACACCTCAACACAAAAGCCCCATGTTGAGTTCGATAATGCCCTAACCATGGGCCCACTTTTAATGTATGTGTTAGATATCCACTCCGTTCATCCATTTTACTAGCTCATTTTAGATATTGGCCCAATAATGAACCTAATCCAAATCTCAGGTGGACCAAACCATAAGAAACAATGGTTGTTAATGCTCACCATTAAAAACCTCCAAGGGCCTACTATAATATTTATTTTCCATCCAACCTATTCATAAGGTCACATGGATCAAGATGAAGGAAAACACAAAGATTATCTTGCTCTAAAACTTTTGTGGCCCCCAAGAAGTTTTTAACGATGGGTGTTCATTCACCATGTTTCTTATGGTGTGGTCCACCTGAGATTTGCATCTGCGTCATTTTTTGGGCTCATGCCCTGAAATGAGTTGGAAAATTGGATGGAAGGCATGGATATGCAAGACATACATTAAGGTGGGTCCATAATCACGACCTGTCTGAACAATTTATTTCCCTTACCTCCTTCGCTCCTCTTGTTAGAGACAGATCAGTGGGTGAACCTAACTCCATGTGCATAGGTCCACCATGATGTTTTTTAGAAATCCACCCTATCCATCCATCTTACCATATCATTTTAGGCGATGGGCTAAAAAATGAGGCAAATCCAAAGCTTAAGTGGGCTGATTATATGACATCCAAAATCAGCCTAACTGAATAAGTTATTTACCTTATCTTTTGCTGGAGGCATATTGGTGGGTGAACCCAACTCCAATGCATAGGTCAACCATGATGTTTCTTAGAAATCCACCTCGCCCATCCATTTTACCAGATCATGTTAAGATGAAGACCCAAAAATGAGGCAGATCCAAAGCTTAAGTAGCATAATTGTATGACGTTCAGACTGTTCATAAAGTCATTCCTAGACCCATAAGATCATAGGAAGAAACCGGTCGACAAGTGGATGTTTCAAAAAATCAATGTAAGCCTCATAACTATTTAATAGTGTGGTTCAATACTATTGATTCTAGTAGTCCACTTAGTGTTGGATTTGTCTCATATTTGGGCCCACCACCTAAAATGAGCTGACAAAAATGATGAACGGGATGGGTTCTCAAAAACATCATGGTGGGACGCACCAGTTTTTTGAACTTCCCCATTTCGACGATGGAGGTTTAATAACATTGTTTCAAGCTGCCTAACAAAAATGATGAACGGGATGGGTTCTCAAAAACATCATGGTGGGACACACCAGTTTTTTGAACTTTTCCATTCCGACGATGGGGGTTTAATAACATTGTTTCAAGCTGCCTGGTCTACTTAAGTTTTGGATCTTCATTATATTTTGGCTCATCGATTAAAATCAATTGAGAAACTAGTTGATAGGTTGTATTCTCATAAACTTCATGGTGGTCAACACAACAATGGGTGTGGTTCAATGGTGGGCATTCAATACCACTGCTACAAGTCATGCGACTCACTTGAGTGCTGGATTTATATCATATTTGGGCCCACCTCCTAAAATTAGATGAATAAAATAGTTAACAAAATGAATTTCTCAAAAAAGTCACGGGTGGATTTCATAACATGGCACATCTATTCATCACAATTAGAGCACACTAATCTTCACAATGATGGTGGTAAGTTTTTTTTATTATTTAAATTCGAATGCTTAGCGCTCCAATTTGCACCAAACTCGTGAGAACTTTTTTTGAGAACTCATCATACGTGATGTGACTCCAAAATCTGAACGGTCCACGTGAAACAACACCTCATGAAACCCCTGGGCCTAATTTTTACTTTAATCCAAAACTTTGGTGGGCTATGAAAAATTAAAACAGTTTCCTCCCTTTATTTGCATTTCTCCTTTCTATAGCCCACCAAAATTTTAGATCAGAGTGAAAATTTGTCCCTGGGGGTTTCATCGGATTCGCATCACGGTGGGGCCCACACAGCTTGACCTCACGGGAGCTTATCGTGAGGTCGAGTGCATAGTACCTTTTCATATATATATATATATATATATATATATATATATATATATATATATATATGGGAAAAGGTACTATGCACTCGACCTCACGATAAGCTCCCGTGAGGTCGAGCTGTGTGGGCCCCATCGTGATGCGTGTCGACCATCAACATCGTGCATTTGATGGGTTCCCTTTAAATTATGGGATGTCCCAAAAATCAGCCGTATACGGAACTCAGGTGGGCCATACCATCTAAAAACATGTGAAGACATGCCAAAAACATATAAAAGCACTTGGTGGGGCCCACCTGAGTTTTGAATGCTGCTGAAACTTGGTCTGAACCCTCATCCAAGTGGGACACACATAATGGATGGGTTGGATTTGCAAACCACATCTCGGTGGGCCCAAAAAATGATTATGAATGTTTTAATGGTGCACGACCCCTCTCAACTTCTGTATGTGGTGTGGCCCGCACAAGTCACGGATTGACTTGATTTTTGAGACTTAGGCCCACGATGGAATGGTGCATCTGGTAGATGTTCGAAACGCATCACGGTGGGGTCCACACAGCTCGACCTCATGGGACGGTCCCATCAGGTCGAGCGCATAGTACCTTTTCCCTATATATGCGCTCTCGAAATTTGGTATGTTTATATATATATATATATATATATATATATATATATATATATATATATATATATATTTCGAGAGCGCCCCCCCAAAAAAAAAAAAAAAAAAATTGTTGATTACAAAAGTTGGCTTAAACAACCAGTAAGAGATGCCCCCTAATGAGACGGGGCAAATCTCTCACCTCTTAAAGAACCCGAAGATTTTGGGATTCGCTTCCCCATTTAGGTAAGCTATCTGCCACAAAATTCGCTTCCCTTATCTACCTAAGGGAGTTGACCCTGGCCCACCAATATCACATAGCCCAAGTCTCAGGGAATTTCTTGTTGAGGAGACCCACCACTATCTCTGAATTGATGATAACCTCCACTTTTAAAAATCCAAAACTAACGCACAAAGAAAGCCCCTAAACCACTGCCCTGATTTGGCGTGGGTGTTGGACCCATACATATACCCTGATGAGAAGGCAAAAAGTAGCTACCCATTTCTATCTCTACATACAAAAAAAAAAAAAAGAGGCTTAGGTTACCCTTTGTAAATCCATCTTTGTTAAGTTTGACCCATCTCACTTGGGGTTTAGACCACTTAATGATGTTTAAAGGCTATTGGGGCACAAAAAATGCACGAGTCGATAGGAGATTGGTTTGTTGTACATCAAGGATCCAAGATAGGCAGCCCTGCTCGTTATGCGGCCCTCTCTCTATTCTCTAAAAAATCTGTGGCACATGAATAGTGCTGTGATGAATAGTACCATAGTGAATAGTACCACAATGAATAGTATTGTGATGAATAGTTATGCGGGTGAATAGTGCCACAGATGAATAGTTGTGCGGGTGGTATTACGCAGAATGGGGCCCACGTCATGTAAATCAATGCTTCACACTTGCGGAAGCTTATAAATACCCCTCCCCCTCTCATTTGGAGGATCAGAAGTTCTAGAGAGGTGTCAAGAGTAGAGAGAGAAGGGAAAATGAGTTGTAGAGACCTGCGCAACTCAATATGAGTACTGAAGATGAGTTGTGTGAACTCGTATAACTGAAAATAAGTTGTGCGGACTCGCACAATTGAAGATGAGTTGCGCGTAACCGCACAACTCGAGTGAGTTGTGCGCCTTTATGCAACATGAGCTTTGTTGTGAAATGCAGTTTTGTGGGTTCTCTCCACACTTCATGTTCTGAAGAATGCACTTCTCGTATGTTGGTTTGAAGCAAGGATTTTGGATCTACACAACTCCTCTGTCGCTACGATAGATGCAAAACACGTCAAAATCCTGCCGAAATTGCCATTGAATTGCTTCTCCTTTTAAACTTGCACTAATTTTTTGTACTTTATTTCAGAATCAAGGGAGATACGAGGATATAATTGAAACTCAGAATTAATAAAATCTATAATGATAAATGTTCTTCTATTTTCTTTATTATTATTGAATAATAATTCCCCAAACAAAATGCATTTGTTTCTTGTCGAAACAAAGGTCGTTGGGAGATGGGCAAACGATATAAACCCAATGCCTGGAGGAGGGCACATGCATGCCACTTGTCTCCCTAGGAGCCTTGACAGAGGGACTAATCATGTGTATCCACTGCTGGACCCAACGAATGATGATGGGCGCATTAATTGATTCCCCCTCCAACCTAGTGGCATTCCTAGATAACCACAATTCCCAGAAAATGAAACTGGTGATGAGGCCCCTAAGGATAGAGTAACAATTAATACCCAAAGCAACTGTCCATCACCGATTGGCTCTACTAACAACTGAGAGGGATGAGAATAGGAGGTAAAAAAATTAAGCTGTAGAAATCATATACCTTTAATGTTGTTACGCATGTAGAAATGAGATGGTCTATCATTTCAGCTTGAGGAGAGGACCTAGGATTTTGGCCACATCATTCACATATACGCCTCTTTGTTGAATCTTCGTGTCAACTATGATTTCTTTATGCAGTACTTTCCATAAGTTAAAAAGTAATAAAACTAACTTAAGAAAAAAAAATTACTTTATTTAATAAGCTACTTATTTAAGTTGATTAATTAAACTAAGTTAATTAAGAAATGTATCTAATCGACTTACATAAGTTAAAAAAGCTACTTATTTGGTAATAACTAGATAGGCCCTTATCATCTCCACCGCTCATCAATGTGGATATCTTAGCTTCTACAATAGTCTTGTCTGTCCTCATCTTATACAAGACCGACTTAGTTGTAACTAGTAGCTGTAATTTCTTTCCATCTGCGACTGTATGTCGTATCTGAAAGAAGACCATAAATTTAAAAACATTCCACATACGCTCATACATTGGGTCCATAGTAGCTTGTAACTTTGGCATTGTCCATCCCTCACTCATCAGTGCGCTGCTTGGTTAAGCATCCCGCTGCTCTAAGCTAGGACAGTGATCCATATTAGTGGTAAGTATTGTCGCTTCCATTTCAGTTCAAGATAACTTTTGCTGCATCTTCAAAAGTCCTTCATTCTCAAGGTAAAAAAAGAACATATGGGAGGAAAAGCCACATCCTTCACAAACCACCTGATAACGCACTTAACAATTGGTAGAATAGACAGACAATTTATCCTCATTTAATTCTGTCGCTCTATCTCTATAAATCCTAGATTTTCACTGTTTTGGATTTCCAAAAATCCCTGAATTTTTTAATTTTTTTTATAATTAACTTATATTGTCACTTATTGACCATTAGCACTCAATGTTAATTTATACATGGGTGGAACCAGTAAAGAACTGCACAAGTCCGATTAATCAACCGTAGGAAGCCAACGAATCCGCTCGATCACTTGAACATCAAGTTTAGCCCCATGATTCACTCACAGAGGGCCCAAAATCTAACCGACCCATCGCTAATAAATCAAGATAATCATAACTAAATTAAATATCCAACCAAAGCCGAGTCAGACAAGGCCTGGATCTTGGCTAATAGACTAAATCAACCCTGTTACCATTTTTGCCTAAAACTGACGGTTTAGAGTAATCATGACCAAATCTCTACTTTTACCAGTTATAAATAGGCTATACTATAAACACAGTTAATCCAAACCCTAATCATTGCCCACAAGAAATCTCAATGCCTAATTCATTTAAGAAATGCCCTATTTGAAATTTAACAAATGCCCCGATTTTTCAAACAAGATCTAGATCGCTCGTTGGTGGGCCACTAGTTTCAAAACTATAGAATAATGTCCATCTCACTGGGCTTGACGTCTATCGCAGGAGTTGGACCTGGGTACTATCCGGAACCACTCAACTTGAGCTAAAGGACGAGTGCATGAGAATGGCAAATACCCTAAAGGAATAAGCTGGAACTTAAGTGAATTGGGTCGTCCACTCTTATGCAAAATTGAGGATTTCGGACCGTCGGTTTGCGACCAAACTTCACACGTGGAGTAAGAATATTTCTCTGCTCATATCAGTATAGCTGCGACCCCGATCGACTATCGGTGACCGTTGAACAGACTTCTAATCATATCTATTGATCGGCGCATCCAAATGACGGGCTAATCATATCCATACATAGATCATTATTAGGGCTAACTATCTTACGGTGTAAATTAATATGTATACCCCATAGTGGGACCTAGAGCTTAGAAAGACCCTCTCATATATCTAGTATAGAAAAACCTAGCCCTTGGGGCCATTTACACCAAATCTGGCATTATAAAAGGGCCTCATTTGGGCACCCCTCTCCCCATACGATTTTGCCCTAGAGGAAAGGAAGAGAGAAAGAGAGAAAAGAGAAGAGAAAGAGAGAGAGAGATAGAGAGAGAAGATGAAGAGAAAGATAAGGGAGAGAGTGTTTGTGTGGGTGAGAGAAATCTTGATGCTTGTAGGGTTGGTATTTCCTCAACCAAACCGGTGGCTACTACAAAACCTCCACCAAACCCACCCATGTCAAGAAGCAGAGGTAAGAATGGTACATTTTTCCTTCAATAAAGCAACCTAGTTTAGATTTCTAGGCATTAATGTTGTCTTCCTTGATTTTGATTTAGGAATTGGCGGTTTTACCCAAATCCCCAAACCCTAAGTTCTCAAAGAATGAAAATCTCCTCTTAAGGTACGGACTATTATCCTTAGGTGGCCTAGCACCAATTACATTATGAATCTAATGATTTATATTACTTGGATGATGTATTTGGAGAATCTAGAGAAAACCTAGGATTTGGATGTTTGCTCGGGATTGTATGGGATTATATGTTTTGTTTAGCTCTCATATGATGTTGTTTGTGCTTCTCACATGATTGGTTACAATGGATGATTACATGTTTATGTTTTGTATGATTTTCTCATATAGTGTTACTTTATAACATGTATGATTCATTAACTCTTATGCATTTTGGTTCTACGAGATGTAGGAAGTGCTTAACTTCCTCACTAACCCACACAACACATATGCACCTTTGTTCATGATAATGTTAGCTTTGCTTGATAATAGAATTTGAATCGTATGTTGAGAAGTATAAAAACATGGTATTGTTATGCTAGTTGATACATGAATAGTTGGTATGCTAGGGATTACCATCAAAACTCTTGGGTTGGTCAGGAACATGAGGAGAGCGAAGGTGGGGTTCCGTTGGTAGGACTACCCTGAGGCTAAACCCATGCATGGGTTTGGGTAAGTACAGGTGGGCAACAGTAGTTAGACTACATGGGTCACCAGTACCCGATGTCGTCTGTCGTGTGCTTGCCTGAACTTGTGCTGTATAGCCTACTTACTAACCAATCTTGCATGTTAACCTTGATTGCTCACATATGTATGGAACCTGGCACACCCTACAACCGTTGCAGCCCATCGATAACCAAATTGAAATCAATACAACGCCTTATGAGCCGAGCATGGTGAAATGAGATACTGTGTGACCACGAGCGATCCCTTCTTCTCAGCACTCCCTATGTGCTTGAAGTCGGGGATGGGGAACCTGACGGGATCAAGGATCGTGGGGTCTTGGCCTCATACATTAGGGGGTCTTGGCCTTCCAACCAGTTGATGGCATTGATATGTGGGGTGTATCAGATTTTCTAACCTACTGGATGAATGAACTTAACTAAGAACTCGGCTAACATGATCACATTGCATCGCACTAGTTAGGGTGGCGACTCAGCAGTCGAGGTCGCTCTGAGGTAGTGTTGGTCATACGCGATCGTTAGATGGAGTCGCTCGAGGGAGTGTTGTGGCGAGGGCATGCATCATATCATCTGTCATGCATGTGCATTAATAAGATTCGTTAGGTGTTTATGAATGATTAATTTTCATTAAATTCATAATATAACCGTGCTTATTACAACTTAAAACTAATAGCACCGACTGAGTTGATCACTCACTCTTACTCTGGGACAGTGTTTTAAAACACCAGCCAGACTCTTCCGTAGATACAGGTGATACAGTGTATGAGGAGCCCGGTGATGTGAGCCTCGAGGAGGAGGACGAGTTCTCCTACTTTCAGCTGATGAGCGGCTCTCCATTGGCTTGATAGGTGGGATTTGGATCGCTGAGTAATGGACTCGGCTTTATTCTTTTTGGATATATCATTCCTTTTGTGGTTTTGTTGGGCAACGCCTTGTGCGACCCATTTATATTTTTAGATCTGTATATATACTTGATCTCCTTCATTTTAGTAGACTTGTGTGGTTATGCTTCATGTTCCAGAAAATTCTAGGCTGCGCATTTAAAATTGATTAAACGCATAATAATGAAAATCGGTTATAAGTGACCTCGGGAACTCAGGAGTCGAGTGCGTGCACGACCCCCAATTTTTAGGGTGTTATAATCTCGACACCAAGGGCCAGTGATGTTTGATTTAAATCAAACTGTAATAGATTCTTACACACCCGTAAATTACACACATGTACCACACGGCCGAATTCTAGACTAACATAGGTTACCCACAAACAATTATTTACCTATAAACACTTTAAACCCTAAAGCCAAATACCCTAAAGCCAAATAAAATAGTTGTAAACACTTTATGCCTGAAAAGAGTTTCAAGTATGAAACAGTTACAACTTATTACTTTATGGGCATCCGAACAATCCTTGATAAAGTTTGAAATATAGAGAAGGATATTATGACATTTAAAATGCATTAAATTATGAGCTTTTCTATCATTAAATTTTTTTTATTGATGGAGTATAGCCCACTACCTCACCCTTTTATCCCTCATATATCACCAACACCCACCCTCTCCCTATTTGTGGAACATCTCTCTCTCTCTCTCTCTCTCTCTCTCTCTCTCTCTACATGCAGGTTGCACACTGTCTCTTATTAACCTCTTCAACTCTCTCCCAACTCTTTATCCCTTCCTCTCTTCAGTTGTATTACACATGCCACGCCCACTAGTTGAGTAAAGCTATTTAGTAGGCACAACATCTGATATGTGATATGGCTATCATGAGGGTCATCAAGCACACTCGGTATTTGCCTCTCTTATAATTTCCCATGGGAAGACAATATAGTGAAATGCCACTGCCGGACATCTCCGTGCTACTAACTTACCTTGTATATGGTAGAGAATAACTTACCTTGCGCATTTTACTACTAATTCAACCAAACAAGGCTACACATGTGCACGAGGGCCCATATTAGTTTTTCATGTGTGGGTAAGATATGTAGGCGTGCCAGAGTCTACTCGGCTCAAAGGTTTGATTGAATCCTGGTGTTCCCTCGCGTCTAGATGGACAAATTGGAGAGTGGATATAGGATCTAGTTATCATCTCAACCACTGGTTTGCGCTCTTTTTTAAGTGATTTGTGAAAAGGGTAAGGGTTAGCCCTTTCTGAATGAGTTCCTTTTTCCTTTGTACAATAGACGCGAGTCTACAAACTTAAGGACTTTTTCTTTCACCAATCTTTACGTTTGTATATTTCTCAAATGAACAAGAATGTATAAATAAATAAACAAAGCTAAACAATGTCAATTTTATTAACATTTAAATGTATATCCCATTACAATCGACAAAGTAACAATCAACCAAAGAAATAAACGAAAATGAAGAATAACTACCTAATACGTCTATCGAAACAGACGATCAAGGCATGTGGTCAACAAGATGTTGAAATTGCACGTGGTGGGCCCACAAGTTATGTGCGAAAGCTTGGTAGAGCTATAGAATGATAGCTAAGTCCTACAGGGGAGTGAATAAGACCATTTTTTTAAAAAAAATCAATTAAATTCATAATTTTCTAATTAAACAATTTACCAATTCAAAACTAGTAAGACAATTTAACACTAAGGCTTCTAAGCCAAAGTGGGTTCAATCACATATACTACAAATTATGCATCAATAAGTAGCTAGTCTATAATTTAGATAGTGAACTTGTGTGTGAGATGTGCTAACTATTCAACTCGTAGCATTCATCTAATCATGCATACATATAATTCAACAAATTAAATCTACAAGCGTAATTAAAAATGTGTAATTCAAATTACAAGCATGTATAATAGTTTGGTTTCCCTACTCCACTCCTGGTAGATGCACTCTCCTCAAGTATACCAGTATTTACTATTAGAGATTTTCAATAGGTACACCCATAACCTTTACACCTCTGCACAAAGACCTAGGTCCTACACGAGAACCTACAGTACATTCCCGCTGAAGGCTCTCTCAAAGACTTAATTGGTTTTCTATTGGCTAACTAACAACCTCGGTCTTAGTTCAAGAACTTACATTTACTCCTGCCAGAGGCTCCCACGAAGACTAACACGTACACACATGTGTCCGGTGAATTTAAACCTACACAAAAGCTTAGATCCTATACAAGAATTTATTCGAATTTAGATCACAAACTCTTACCCTCAATCCTACACATAGAAAGACACTGCGGGCTTACTAAATGACAATTTACTTATCGGATTAAGCCCCTTTGATGCATCATGCTTGATTTGTGTCTTCAAAGTTCTCATGTGCTTAAATTCGCTCATCAATTGATTCAACATCCATTCATGCCGATGGTTTAGGTCCATGAACAAGCACCTTACATGCGATACTCCACTTGAGGTAACAAAGGTGATGAAGTGTGGTAAAATCTCCTACTGTTGCAAAAAGTTAATTTTATAAAATATATTTTAAATAATAATATAATATATATTTAAAAATGTTTGTAAAAAGCATTTTTATGGGGTCTTTTGAATAGTCCCACATGGGAAAGGGAAGAGAAGTTTTTGAGGTTTAAATGAAAAGTGTGGAGTACTTTATTATTTGCCCACATAGTCCATAGACCATGGGACTTGCATGTTCCAGTGACACCCGCGGGAGCGGGCTCAGTACGAGAGCGTGAGCATATAAGGCAGTGTGGTTGTAGAGGCGCTAGTGGCGCACTTTGCACTTCGTACGTACGCATTGTGTCACAGAGGGTCGCTCCCTTCGGGAACTGGAACGAGAGGAGTGCGACTAACTGGCTAAATCGGATGACTGGTTGAAGGGAAGACTAGAGGACTAAATGAGAGTCCTCTAGTAGATATAGTGAGGTTGAAAAGAGCTGTTGCAGCAGAAACTGTAATAGTTGTGTCATTAGTGCAAAGACCAAATTAAATCTTCGCATGGCTAGCCCAATGACTAGAAAACGGCTAGACTAGTCATTGCCTCACAATGATCACATGTAGCAAGATAGTTATGGCTCATGCACAAGAGTCAGAAAATGGTCATAAAACGGCTAGTTTTCCAATAGCTAGAAAGGGCTTAATGAGAGTTATTTCCTTGGACCATAACCCCCTAACCACCATAGCCTATATAAACAAGGTCTGGATGGGATTCCAAACCATCTCTCAACCCACTCCAGCAGACCCATACAAACTGAGACAACCACTCTTCTCCTATACTCTAGCGACTCCAATAAGACAGCAAGGTTGTCATTGCTTGAAGAATAGACCAACGGTATAGTCTAGAACGGTTTAACTGAACCAGTGGCTGAAAAATTGACCAGTGCAGTGGTCTAAATCTCAAATTCTATTATCTTCTCTTTTCTTTTTGAGATTTTTTCTTTTATTGTAATTCTGCCAGACAGTGTGTAACAGAGTTCTATTAATGGGCCTTCACATTTGCTGAACGCAGATCCACATCAGGCTCGTCATATCCTAGAAGTGGTTTGCCTGTAACCTATCAGCATACTCAATCTTTTTTAGTAGGGGCAAATAATGCTTTAAGGACATTGTCTTAGACATGCTTCAGCCTGTCCATAGTTTAGATCATCTTGATTTTTTGAGTTCCATATTTTATAGAAATATTATTATTCTGTATAATTTACAACAAACTTAAAGCGTTATTTGGATAGAAGCCGATAGTATATCATCCATCAAGCTGATGAATCAGGACTTGATTCGTCTTGATCGGTTCGATGGAACCAATTTCACAAGATAGCAAGACAAACTGAAATTTCTTCTGACTGCGCTGAAGATTTACTGCATAATAGATCCTAGCCTTTAGCCATTACCTGAAGCAACTGAAGCCGACACACCTGAACAAATAGTTGCCCGCACTAAATAAGCTAAAGATGAACTCTTGTGTCGAGGACACAATTTGAACGCGCTCTCCGACCGCTTGTACGATCTATACCAACAGACGTCATTAGTAAAGGAGATCTGTGCCGCTCTGGAGTTCAAATATAAGGCTGAAGAAGAAGGTACCAACAAATTTCTCATCGCCAGGTATTTTGACTTCAACATGGTAGATAACAAACTGCTGCTGCCCCAAATCCAAGAACTGCAGCTAATAGTAAATGTTTCGATAAGAAAATAAATGTTTTTGATTTGGGGGATTTATTCAATGATAACAAAGAAAGAACAAGAGAGCATTGATCACATTTATTCTGGGTTTATTTACATCCTCTGATTCCCTTGATTCTGAAAACAAAGTACAATCAGTCAAAGTAAACAAGATAGTCTTATGGAAATTTCAGCAGCATTCCGACGCTATTTCGATAATCTCTTAGATACTTGGAGGAATTGCTGAATTGATTAGCTAATCTTCTTGGTGACAGAAACTTTAGCAGCATTCTGGCAGCTTCTTTAGTCATCTCCCAACACTTAGGAAGAATTGCTGAATTGATCAAATTCTGTGACCCGCGCAACTGATACACTAGTTACGCGATCCGCGTAACTGATATCCTTGTTGCGCGGTTTGCGCAACTGATAACTTCGTTGCGCGGTCCGCGCAACTGATCGTTACCTTTGCTCTGATTTTCCAAAATCTTCCAACCCACAAATGAGAGGAGCGGGGTATTTATAGGCCCCACACACGTGTCAATCCTTAATTCTTGTGTTAGTAGATTCCTTGCTTGCGCGATCCGCGCAACTGACTTTTGATTCCGCTACCCGCGCAACGGACTTCTTGATTCCGCAACCCGCGCAACGGATCTTCATGCTTGCGCGACCAGCACAATGGACTTCTTGTTCCACAACCCACGCAATGGATCTTCTTGTTTGCACGACCCGCATAACGGACTTCTTGGTTTCGCTACCCGCGCAACCGATCTTCTTGGTTCCGTGACCCACCCAACGGACTTCTCTGACCATGGAATGGAATATTTTTTGTGCCTTAACAGATGCCCCCTCGATCCTTCTTTGATTAATTCTTGAGATCAAATGGAGGATCGATCTTCCTCTGCCAGAAGAACTTGAATGAATTGCAACTGAAGGATAACTAGATGATCACGTTTGCATGGGAGACTAGATGATCATCTTTGACTCGAAAATTAAATGATTGTATTTGATCAGAAGACTGGAATGCTCGCGCTCGATTGGAAGATTTGAATGCTCAGACTTGACTAGAAGACTGAAATGCTCATATTCGACCAGAAGATTTGAATGCTCGCGTTTGAATGGAAGATTTGAATGATCCCTGCTCAAATGGAAGACTTGAATGATTGTGCTCGAACGGAAGACTTGATGATTGTGCTCGAACAGAAGACTTGATGATTGTGCTCGACCGAAAGATTTGATGATTGTGCTCGACCGGAAGACTTGAATGATCACGTTCGAACGGAAGATTTGAATGATCACATTTGAACGGAATATTTGAATGATCATATTCAAATGGAAGACTTGAGTGATGGCGCTCGAACAGAAGATTTGAATGATGGCGCTCAAACAGAAGACTGGAATGCCCCTAGCCGGTAGTGTCGAGCGGATGCTTCACTTAGAGAAGATGAAGTTCTCTTTTCATCAAAACACATCTTTGCAACAACTGTGACGACTTTGTCTTTGAGCAACTTGATTAGAGAATTATCTTTTAACACCGCTATTGCTGCAACGGTCTCTTTGATCAACTCCAGCGACTTTTTCCTTCAATTCTGCAACAGTCTCTTTGATCAACTCCAGCGACTTTTTTGATTGTTTCCTTTATTCATGATCTGCATAATCCAATCTTTCGAATGATGATCTTTCCTACCAAATTAATCGAAATTAGTATCTCAAGACATTATAACTCTTTCAATTTAGCTTTATGAAGCATTGATAATTTTGAAATATATATTGAAAGCTTCTTCTCTTTTTAGGCTGATCGTGATATTCGCTCTGTCATCGTGCTTCGCATTGCATTCTTTTGCTCATTATATCACACTTTTGGAAACGTCATTTCCAGCTCCAAAGGTTCAATTGCTGAGTCTTTTCTAGTTTGTGTTCCTTAGCATTTCTTCATAGACTTTTCCTGAAATCTTTGCTGATTCTGAAAAATAGACAAGACTTCTTTCAATTTTCACTTATTAGCTTTTCAATGGACATAGAAGTTACTGATGATGATTCCGTCTGTTCTTTGTTTCCATCAGATTTGGTACTTGGAGTCTTGCGATATCATTATTAGGATAGTGAGAAGTTACGATATCGGCATATAATTGGGCTTTAATATAGAAGCAACTTTTGAACGTTCACATTGAATCATACTCCATAATCCTCGGTATATGAATTCCTTCATCGTGCATAAAAGATTATCAGAAAGACCAATGCGTAGATTACTTTGAAGACATAGATCCTGCCCCCTTTCCCGGTCATTGTTCACATAAAGATTTCTTCAGAAGATAATATTTTCGATGTGAAACTTGTTGATACCCTTGAAGGATAGATAATCTCTGTAGCTCCTTTAACGGATCCAAAGAATATATTTGAATCCTTATATTGTCCGGGAGAGAACGATGATTTTTCGCTAATTCACTCTTTACCACCTTTGAAAATCTTGTATAATAATATTTCTCTATCATCAAGAAGGTAAGAGACAAAAAGACCTTACAGCTTTTATCAGTATATTAGTTGGCCTTGAAGAGTTGAACTTTTTGAATAGATAATTGCCAATATCTTGAAGGCATTTACTGTCGATGTAATTTGAACCTGATTCAAGAGAAACGCATTTTTGCATATATTTTATTCAACATTTAAAATTTCCATCAGGCAATTGCATATTTGAGCATATTTAATATGTATCTGCAGCATTTTGAAAGCTACACGTAATTGATGCTTTTGAGCAATGGTGCTAGTGTACTTTGACTGGACAAAACCGAACTTGACTGGACTAGACGACCAGATTTGACTGAACTGGACTTGACACTGGGCTCAAAGAGCAAGATAGTTTACCGCCAATTTCGGGCAATGGGCTCAAGGAGCAATTATAGTTTACCGCCAATTTTGAGCAGGCCAATTTAAGGCTTTGTAGGTCTTATGCATAGTTTGCTATATAAGCTTGGTTAGGCTGCCTTAAATGATCATTTGCCATCGCTATCATAAGATTTGTGTGGTTGGCCAATTTTAGGCTTATTCCCCTGCTTATTTCACTGCCGTCGTAAGATTTGTGTGGTTGGCCAATTTAGGCTTATTCCACTGCTTATTTCACTGCCATGAATAATGAATCAATAATTGATACGTCGCCATTGCTGATATGTTCTGACAATGCTTATGGTTAGGATAGCGTATCAGCTTGGCGATGATAACAATTTCAATAAGGTGAGATAAGATAATTTTGTATCAGCAATTGATGACAACAGCGATAGTTACTAATTTTTGCGATAATCATTGACGCTTGGCGCTTCGCATTTGGTGATTGTCATTGGCACTTTGCAGTTGGTGATTGTCATTGGCGATCGCATTTGGTAATGACTTAATATGCTTGAAAGCCTGCATTTTATTCATATACAAAAGAAGTACATTCTATGGTGAGAAACATATTTCACAGTTTCTTACTCACCTGTCTTATTTTGGCGATGGTTTGATATGCTTGAAAGCCTGCATTTATTCAAACACACAAAAGAAGTACATTCTATGGTGAGAAACACATTTCATAGTTTCTTACTTACCTCTTTACTCACCTGTTTTGCCCCCTTTTGATTTTGGAAGTATCATACCGATATCTTTCAAAATCAAAATAGCAATGCATATCTGTAACGAATATGATTTTTATTGCGGCTTTACATCTTTTGCCTCACTTGCTTCTTTTCTTTTGAATATTCAGGCTATGACAGCTCGATCTTGTCAATTACTGACGATTTACCATACGAAGCATGTTATCGTCTTTTAATGCAGATGCCCCCAGAATTTTCTTTATCGAGTTTCTGTCTTTTTTTTTTTTCTTTTTGTCATGCTCTCTCATTGCAATTTCTTCCTTATTGATCATCTTTTGTAGCTTGTTCTTAAGGGGATTACAGTCTTTCGTATGATGTCTAAATTTACGATGATAATGGCAATAATCCATTCCTCTTGTATTTTCAATTTCTTCGAGGTATCTTTGCCGAGGTAATTCAATACTCTTCATAGCCAACAATTGATTCAACATAGGGAGTATATCTTTTCTTGCAAACGAATACTTTATATGATTTTTATTTTGCCTGGACCTCTTATATGTCATTATAACTGCATGACCATTTCTATCTTCTTCACCGCTATCTTTTTCAACATCCTAATAATCTTCTTTAGTTTTTTCTTTCCGAGTGATGTGGGTTGATTTTGACTGAAGAGCAGACACTCTTCCCATCATTTTTTTCAAGAGCATAAGCCTTCGAAGCAAAATTACGAAAGGTTTTTCAATCTTTACTAATTAGGTGGCATGCCAGTTCTGGTTTCAGACCTTCTAAACATAGTTCTACTTGTTCCGATTCCCGCAGAGGATGTTGACATAATGCTGCCAAGTCCTTCCATCGACTGATGAATTCTTCAACTGATTCATTTTCTTCTTGGCGAATAGAGGCCAATTCGGTCAAACTAATTTCTCGATCTGAAGAGAAAAAGTTTGACATAAAAGCATCCTGCATCTATTCCCAGGTATGAATAGATCTTAGGATTAAACTTGAATACCATCTGAAAGCTCTTCCTGTCAGAGAAGATCCGGATAATCGCAGACAATATTTAGGAATTCTAGAGAAATTTTCCATCTTTGCTATGAAATGCATCATATACTCTTCTGGTGATTCATTCTCATTAAATTTCTGAAAATCCGAGTGTTTAAAATCAGCGGGAAATGACATGTCTTCTATTTCGGGAGGATACGGTATCTGATATCGAAACCTTTTATTCTGACTTTGTTTATTCTCTATATGAGTAAACTCGATAACCATTTGCCGAATTTCTTCCTGCGTTATATTCTGAGTAATATTAGGCATTGGCTCTTGAAATTTAACCGATTGCGGTTGTGGCCCTTCTTCTTGCAGTTCAGTGTTGTTCACAACAATCACTGTCGGAATATTAGGGACTTCTTCAGTCGCATATTCATCTAGTGAAAACTGATCAGGCTGATTAATATCTGTTAATGAGCTTTCTGTTTTTTTATACTTTGATTGTCTTGATATTGAGGGAGAAAACGAGCGTTGTGCTGCTAACGCTGTTGAAGAGGATAAACTATCATTTAATTTGAAACCAGCGTGTTGTCGCTTCAAAGGACTAACTGACTCGAATCGTAGCATTCTTAATGCATGAGTTTGCTTAAAATCTTTCGCAGGAGGTGCTGTGAGTGAACATTCGCTGGTTACGGTCGTCTTCCCTTTATTTTTCTAAACTCGCCATGATTCTGTGGAAGATGTGTTTTCGGTTATAGTAGATGGTATTGAAAGACCTTTTGGAGTGACGGGTCTTTCCGTTTTTCTCGAATGAGATGATTGTATGACTGAACAGGGCTATGTCTCACGACACTTCGCATGATCGACTTAGTACTTGGCGAAATGATGCTTCTTGCGGAAGCAGATCGAACTTTCCGACTTTTGGATATTACCATCCTCCATTTTCCCTCATCTTCTTGAGCTACTGGCGAAATAGAGATTGTTCCATCCATTATGCGAAATTCACTGTTCTTGATCACAGCAGACTTTGCTTTCTATAATACTTTCTACTTGCTCTTAACTCTTTTCTCTTCCATTCTAGAAAGTTATGACGATGCCCCTTGGATTCTCTATTGGCTAACGAATTCATTAATTCATTAATTAATTCACCTACTTGTCGGCGAGCAGCATATGATTCAGTCGAATTGACTTCTCATCTGAAGGTTTTCCTCAAGGTTTACTATTGCTCACGGTGGTTGCTATTGGAAAGTTGAGGATTTCTTCAGTAATATGCTCATCTGATGCAGACTGATCAACATTTGCTGGCAAATTTTCTCTTTGAGGATGAATTGATTGAGTGAGGTAAAACCGCGCCTCATAACATTTAACATGATTGACCTATTATCCATACTCGACAGATTGAGCCCTGACATTGTCTGTCCTTGATCACAACTGATTTAATCTTCTCTGATACTTTCTTTTGTGGAAATCCGTTGGATGAGAGTAGACAACCACGTTAGTCGGGAGAAAGGTCGTTACTATATACCTGTCATTTATAACAGAATGTTAGTTATTTTATTTAAATAAAATTATATTTTACTTTTACAGATGAAGGGGAGAATGTTCCCACTGAGAGTCGCCATTTTGGTGTCTATGCAGACGCCAAAAGGTGATAAATGTCCTCTGAATATTTTCTAAGTCATCATCGAATAATAAGTCCCCAGCAGAGTCGCCATTTTGTTTCGACAAGAAAACAAATGTTTTTGATTTGGGGGATTTATTCAATGATAACAAAGAAAGAACAAGAGAACATTAATCACATTTATTCTGGGTTCATTTACATCATCTGATTCCCTTGATTCTAAAAACAAAGTACAATCAGTCAAAGTAGACAAGATAGTCTTATGGAAATTTCAGCAGTATTCCGACGCTATTTCGATAATCTCCTAGATACTTAGGAGAAATTGCTGAATTGATCAGCTAATCTTCTTGGAGACAGAAATTTCGGCAGCATTCTGGTAGCTTCTTCAGTCATCTCCCAACACTTAGGAGGAATTGCTGAATTGATCAAATTCTGCGACCCGCGCAATCGATACACTAGTTACGCGGTCCGTGTAACTGATATCCTTGTTGCGTGGTCCGCGCAACTGATAACTTCGTTGCGCGGTCCGCGCAACTGATCGTTGCCTTTGCTCTCTACCTCTGGTTGCTCTGCTCTAGTTTCTCAAAATCTTCCAACCCACAAATGAGAGGAGGAGCGGGGTATTTATAGGCCCCACACGTGTCAATCCTTAATTCTTGTGTCAGTAGATTCCTTGCTTGCCTGATCCGCGCAACTGACTTCTTGATTCTGCGACCCGCGCAACGGACTTCTTGATTCCACAACCCGCGCAACTGATCTTCATGCTTGCGCGACCCACGCAACGGACTTCTTGGTTCCGCAACCCACGCAACGGATCTTCTTGTTTGCCCAACCCGCGCAACGGACTTCTTGGTTCCGCGACCCGCGTAACCGATCTGCTTGGTTCCGCGACCCATGCAATGGACTTCTCTGACCATGGAATGGAATATTTTTTGTGCCTCAACAGTAAACAAAATCAAAGCCATCAAAATTGATCTTCTTGAATCATTCCAAGTCGGGGCTATAATCGCTAAATTGCCACCGATATAGAAAGACTATAGAAAGAAGTTACTGTATAAGACTGAGGACTACACACTGGAACAAATCCAAAAACACCTCAAAATTGAGGAAGAATCTTGTAACCGTGACAAAAAGAATGACAACGGGAATGCCTCGTCCAAGGTATATGCGGTAAAGAACACTAATAACAAGAATCCCGAGAAAGATGATTCCCTGAAACCTAATAGGGAAATTCAAGAAAACCGCCCAAAAGAAGAACAGAAATTTCAAAGGCCCATGCCATGTCTGTGGGAAAATCGGGCATTATGCTTAAGTATGCCGATATCGTAAATCTAAAAAAGAGGCAAGTGCAGTAGAAGAGGGCAATATTGTGGCTATGATCACTGAGGTGAATATCATCCAAGGTAAAGTTTCAAGTTGGTGGTATGATGCTGCCGCTACCGTACATGTGTGCTACGACAGATCAGCCTTCAAAACCTATGAGGAATTGACCGATGGTCAAGAGGTCCAAATGGGTAATGAAGTCCGATCGAAGGTTGTTGGCAGAGGAACCGTCGAACTGATATTCACCGTTGGGAAGAAAGTGATTCTGACTAATGTACTATACGTCTCAGACATGAGGCGAAACTTAGTTTCTAAGGATCTTCTAGGTAAACCAAGTATAAGGGTGGTGTACGAGTTAGGAAAACTGATTCTGTCCAAGAATGAGAATTTTGTCGGAAAGGGATATGCTTGTAACGGGATGGTCAAGTTTTCTTTGAATGAAAGTAGCACTTCTGCTTATATGGTTAAATCCGTTGGACTGTGGCATGATAGATTAGCCCATATAGGGTATAGTACCTTAAAGTTCATGGCTAAGAATGGTTTAATCTCATACACAGATAATGAAACTGATAAATGTGAAGTGTGCATATGATCCAAAATGACAAAAAAACTTTTCCAAGTGTTGAAAGATCGTCTCAAATATTAGATCTTGTGCACAGTGATATCTATGAGTTAGATGACATTCTTACTCGTGGAGATAAACGGTACTTCATAACCTGTATTGATGATTGTTATAGATATGTGTATGTTTATCTGTTAAAAAGTAAAGATAAAGCATTGAACGCGTTTAAAATATGTAAAGCAGAAGTAAAGAATCAACTAAATAAGAAGATAAAAATTCTCCGTAACGATAGAGGAGGAGAATACTTCTCTAATAAATTTGATAACTTCTGTGAAGAACATGTACTAATATATCAATGTATTGTGTCATACACACCTCAACAAAACGGAATAGCTGAAAGAAATAATAGAATATTAGTAGAGATGGTCAACTCAATGCTAATAAGAGCAAAGTTGTCACTAAGTTTATGGGGTGAGGCACTGCTTGCAGCGTGCCATGTATTAAGTAGAATTCCGTCTAAAAAATATAAAATATTTACATATGAGGCATGGAGAGGTAGAAAACCTAACTTAGGATATCTCAAAGTGTGGGGGTGTCTTGCATATTGCAGAACCCCTGATCCAAAAAGAACTAAGTTAGGACTCAAAGCTATTAAGTGCGCCTTCGTAGGGTATGCACAAAATAGTAAAGCTTATAGACTTCTAGACATAGAGTCTAATACCATAATAGAATCAAGAGACGTTGAGTTCTTTGAGAACTCACTATCCTTGGAGTCAAAGGATAATGAAGTTCAAACTCCTGATAGAGAACCAGATAGCACAACTATACAAATAGTGGAAGCTCTTGTTGAACCTCGTAGGAGTCAAAGGACAATAGTAGAAAGAGTCTAGGTGATGACTATATAGACTCTCAACGCATCTTTTTCCATTTTGTAGAATGAGATAGAGAAAATGTTATAAAAAAATACTTATAGTAATGACTATAAAAGATGATCCTAAAACATATAAAGATGTTGTATCCTCTAGAGACTCAGCTTTCTGGAAAGAAGTTATAAACGATGAAATGGAATCTATAATATCAAATCAAACATGGGAACTAGTAAACTTACCTCCAAGTTCTAGACCCATAGGTTGTAAGTGGGTATTTAGAAAAAAAATATCACACTGATGGAACTATCCAAACCTTTAAAGCTTGACTAGTAGCTAAGGGTTTTAGATAAAAAGAATGGATAGATTATTTTGACACATACTCTCCATTAACTACGATAATATCCATTAGGATATTATTTGCGCTAGCTTCCATACATCATCTTCACATCTACCAAATAGATGTAAAGACAGCATTTCTGAATGGTGACCTCAATGAGGAGGTATACATGGAACAACCTGAAGGATTCGTTCTACCAGTAAATAAAAACAAAGTATGTAGATTAGTCAAATCTTTGTATAGATTAAAATAAGTACCAAAACAATGACATGAGAAGTTTGATTCTAAAATACTATCTCATGGTTTTATGCATAATGTAGCTGATAAATGCATATATTCCAAAGTAGATGGTTGCTGTATGATTATTATTTGTTTGTATGTTGATGACACGTTAACAATAAGTAATAAAATGGAAGGTGTGACTGAAACGAAAATGTTTTTATCTTCCGTATTCAAAATGAAGGATCTTAGACAAGTTGATACCATCCTAGGTATCAAAGTTAAAAAACATTGTGGGGGTTATGATTTGTGTCAATTTCATTATATTAAGAAGATACTAAACAAGTTTAACCATCTAAATATAAAAGAATGAAAAACCCCATTTAATCTAAGTATCAAGCTAAAAGAGAATACCGGAAGAACAGTTGCGCAATTGGAATATGCGAGTGCTATAGGGAGTCTTATGTATGCTATGCAATGCACTAAACCTGATATCACATATGCTGTGAGTAAACTTAGTAGGTTTACTAGTAACCCCAGTACTGATTACTGGAATGCAATCAATAAAACCAAAGACTTAGGACTATTTTATTTAGAGTTTCTTGCCGTATTGGAAAGATATACCGATGCGAGCTGGATATCGGGTGCAAGGGACAATAAGTCTACTACAAGGTGGATATTCACCCTAGGAGGTGCAGCTGTATCTTGGGGATCCAAGAAACAGACTTGCATAACGCACTCGACTATGGAGTCTGACTTCATAGCCCTGGCTGCAACAGGCAAAGACGCTGAATGACTTAAGGGATCTCCTATTAGAAATCTCTTTCTATGTAAAGCTTATATCGACTGTGTCACTATATTATGATAGTGAAGCCACATTAGTTAGAGCATATAGTGGCACATATAATGGTAAGTCTAGACATATCAGTCTTCGACATGATTATGTCAGACAATTGATTTAATGATTCCGCTATTTCCTATGTGAAATCAAGCAATAACCTAGCAGACCCTTTCACTAAATCTCTACCGAGACAGGTAGTAAAGGCTACATCTAGAGGGATGAGGTTGAAACTCTTCAACCAAGGTTCCACCAGTGATGGTAACCCAATCTAAAGTCAGAAAACCTTTAATTTTGGGTTTAATATGTAAAAATAAGTCACTGATATGTGTAAAGTTTTCAGCACTAGATTATAAAACCTCATCCATAATAGATAAGTGTTAAGCGTTACGAAAGAGGGTTGAGTCTTAGAACTCTTAATGAAACTCAGTCTAAAGGACAAGTGTCTTATAGTAACGAAGACACTAGAAGGATTTTACCTATATGAACGTAGAGATGGTGCCGTCTCTCATGAGAGTTACGAGTTTTCTTTCGGGATCGTTCATGAAATAAGATAAGCACATGACCATTAATTGTGCTGAGCAAGATTGTAGGAACTCTAACTAACACATAACGATTATGCGTGTGGTTTCTCCGACTCTTTTATCTATGAATAAATGGTTTAACGCTACGGCTACTAGTCATTTCGACAGAGTTTTGAGATACTTATACTAAGGGAAGATTAAAATCGAAAGATATCTTTTTTTATGCATATAAGCTGATTATTCTGACAGAAATGTTTAATCAAGAAAAATATATTTTTAAAAAATCAAATGGGGGATTGTTGCAAAAAGTTGATTTTATAAAATATATTTTAAATAATAATATAATATATATTAAAAAAATGTTTGTAAAAAACATTTTTATGGGGTCTTTTGAATAGTCCCACATGGGAAAGGGAAGAGAAAATTTTGAGGTTTAAATGAAAAATGTGGAGTACCTTATTATTTACCCATATAGTCCATGGACCATAAGATGCACTGGAACACTCGTGCGCGCGCTCGCGCTTAGGCTCGGGCTCGAGCTTGGTTCGAGGGCGTGGGCATGTGAGGCAGTGTGGCTGTAGAGGTGCTAGTGGCGCACTTTACACTTCGCACGTACGCATCATGTCACGGAGGGT
The DNA here is from genome assembly GCA_030180095.1 of Magnolia changhungtana. NCBI lineage: Eukaryota > Viridiplantae > Streptophyta > Magnoliopsida > Magnoliales > Magnoliaceae > Magnolia > Magnolia changhungtana. Next base: position 12,816,552 of record JASAUF010000662.1, read on the forward strand.
CACTCTCTCTACGAACCGGAGCGAGATGAGTGTGACTAACTGGCTAAGTCGGATGGCTGGCTGAAGGGAAGACTAGAGGACTGAATGAGAGTCCTCCAGTAGATATAGTGAGGCTGAAAAGAGCTGTTGCAGCGGAAACTATAACAGTTGTACCATTAGTGCAAAGACCAAATGTAACTGCAGCATGGCTAGCCCAACAGCTAGAAAATGGCTAGCTGCTGTCTCACAACAGTCACATGTAGCAGTGGTTATAGCTCATGCACAACAGTTAGAAAACGGCTATAAAACGGCTAGTTTTCCAACAGTTAGAAATGACTTAATGGGAGTTATTTCCTTGGACCATAACCCCCTAGCTACCACAACCTATATAAACAGAATCTGGATGGGATTTCAAACCATCTCTCAACCCACTCCAGCAGACCCATACGAACTGAGACAACCACTACTCTCCTATACTGCAGTGAATCCAGCAAGACAGCAAGGTTAAACTATTACTTGAAGAACGACCAGCGGTGTGGTCTAGAATGGTTCAACTGAACCAATGGCTGAAAAACTGACCAGTGCAGTGGTCTAAATTTCAAATTCTATTCTCTTCTATTTTCTTTTTGGGATTTTTTCTTTTATTGTAATTCTACCAGACAGTGTGTAACAGAGTTCCATTAGTGGGCCTTCGTGTTTGCTGAATGCAGACCCGCACCAGGCTCGTTGTATCCTAGAAGTGGTTTACCTATAATCTATAAGCATACTCAATCTTTTTGAGAAGGGACAAATAACGCTTTAAGGACAGCGTCTCAGACGTGCTTCAGCCTGTCCTTAGTTTAGATCATCTTGATTTTTCGAGTTCCATATTTTACAGAAATATTATTATTCTGTATAATTTACAACACCTACAACTAATGAGATAGTTGAAATCCTAGGGGATTCACCTAGAAGGTTCTTCTAGAGGATTTAGATAAAGGATATGCCAATAAGATTGTATTAATCTTTAAAAAATGGTGAAGTTCAAGTTTATTTTCTCATTGGAGGATGGAATCCTCATTATAGTGTTTAAAGCTTATGAAGATGACTTGAAACTCATGGGATTAGAGGTTTAGGATGTGGGATATCAATGTAGAATCACCTAGCCTTTTATTGCACCAAATATCTTCCAAATACCCAAGAACCGAATGTCCTATATAAAAAGTTCGAGCTCCAACGGTAAAAAAAGGGATAGAAAACTACTCATTTGATGGGATTAAAAGACCATATGATGGGATCGAGCATATAGAATTTCTAGCTGAAATATTGTTGGACAGAATTGATGCTCCTACCTGATGTCATCGAGTGGTCTTCAATGCCATCGAACAATTTCCTTGATCCCGTCGAGTGGAATCTTGATGCCATTGAGTAACTCAGATATACATGCCAATGCTTGTTGGACAATTCTGAGTTTCCTACTCAATACCATCGAGTGGATCTTCGATGCCATCGAGACACATTGATAGCCTATCGATAGCGTCGAGGACCACTTGAAACTGTTATTTTCAACATATGATTTCACAGCAGCATCGCACCTCTCTTAGCCTTACTTATCATGTTTCAATTAGACTCATAAGGCTAATGAATGATCAAACAAAGTTTACCTATTAAGTCATGATAATCTAGAGGTTTAGGGTTGTTTTGGATCAAAGTTAGGGTCATCAAAGTACCTCATTTACCTGTTCTTCATTTCCTTGATGCTTTAGTCTTCCTGTGTCTTCAGTCTTCAGCTTCCAAGGGCTCAACCAACTCTCTAATACATCAATATACGTAATTGACAAACAAGGTGCGCTAACAAATTTGACCGGATTGGTATGATCAACTCAATTAGAACTCAATTGATCATGATCCTACAACTTAAGGTTGATGATATTTGCTCTACTCCTAAGGTACTGTAGCGGGAGTCACTATGCAGTAGCTATTTATGTTAGAACTAGGCTAGGCTAAACTAAGATAAATGTAAAGTAGATAAATGTGTTTGGTATGGGGCATCGATCTCTTCTTCATGTGCTCCTTTTATAGCTTGTCGAAGCAGTAAAACCCCTCGCTTGGCTTTTTTGTTGTTTCTGGATTCTTCGCCCTAAACCTCTTAGCTTTACTTGTCATGTTTCAATTAGACTCATGAGGCTAATGAATGATCAAACAAGGTTTACCTATTAAGTCATTATAATCTAGAGGTTTAGGGTTGTTTTGGATCAAAGTTAGGGTCATCAAAGTACCTCATTTACCTGTTCTTCATTTCCATGATGCTTTAGTCTTCTTGTGTCTTCAGTCTTCGGCTTCCAAGGGCTCAACCAACTCTCTAATACATCGATATACGTAATTGACAAACAAGGTGCACTAACAAATTTGACCGGATTGGTATGATCAACTCAATTAGAACTCAATTGATCATGATCCTACAACTTAAGGTTGATGATATTTGCTCTACTCCTAAGGTGCTGTACCGGGAGTCACTATGCAGTAGCTATTTATGTTAGAACTAGGTTAGGCTAAACTAAGATAAATGTAAAGTAGATAAATGTGTTTGGTATGGGGCATCGATCTCTTCTTTATGTGCTCCTTTTATAGCTTGTCGAAGCAGTAAAACCCCTCGCTTGGCTTTTTTGTTGTTTCTGGATTCTTCGTGCTCACATCACAGTTCTGGATATGGGAATCTTCTTGATTGATCGGGAACTGACAACTAGCATTGGAAAGAAAGGACTCCAGTCAGATCTATACTTACTAGCTTTTCGAATCTTCTTCTTGTAGCTGATCCTTCATGGAGATCTTCATAGCCCATTAAATATCAAGCTTATGACCACCAAAGTTCCTCTGATGAAGACAACCAATTTAAGATCCGAGAAGCTCAAGAGCTGGTCCCGATCAATCATGGCCACTCAATGTCTCTGCCAATGGCCCACCTTGTCCACTTTAAGGTGTCGGGCGGTTTGGATCAAACCACCTCCTATGTTTAACCATCCATAAGGTGATGTTTTGGAGTGATCGTGGGATTTGATACCTGATATTGATTTATTATCAGACTAGATCAAATTTGGTTCTCCCATTCTCTTAATAGAATTAAACCACAACATCTTAATGGGATCTTTGATCTCTCCTATTCTTTTATTCCATTTGACGTACAAAGAGGGAAACCTAATCGAGTTGATGTATCTGTCTCTCCTTACTTGGGTCCAAACTAAAGTCGGATTAGCTTGGACATTGTTCCGATCTCTTGATATTTGAAACCTTCTTTAGCATTCTGGCTCTCCAAACATATTTAAGGATATCTCCCATTTTGGAAGGACTGAGAGATGACCTCACCAAGAATATCATAGTCAGATAAGTGTTTAGATACGTTTTTTTGTTTGGTCTTTTATAGTCATACCAGGTACGTTGCCTCATTAAATGAGCACGTTGATCACGGTCACGTAGCAGGTGAAGATTCATCCCCTTAAAGCATGTATAAGAGTTTGTGCCATTACATTAATAACAAAATGTATAATACCTAAGGAAGATCAACCGTAGATCTCTTCCAGTGTAAACGACTTTCATTTGTGCCAAACATAGTATCACTGTGGCGGTTTTTCATTGTACACGTAGAACGTGGAAAATGAGTGTAAACAACACGTAGCAGAGAATTCTATAAAATATTAAATTTTTACTGAGATATTGAATACTCCATGATATTTTATTAGTGTAGGCTTATCTAGAAAACTTTGGATGATTGCCACATGGCTCCATCAAGTTGATGTAAATTAATTGAAAGGAGTGAGGCTAGGCTCTTCATTTGATAGGCACCTCATGAGTTGTAGGGATCATTGACGTTTTTTGCAATATCCATTTTCTATAGGGTCTATAGCTTTGGGAAGCACTCAGGCGATGATACGAAGCCATTAATCCTAGCCAAGATTATCGAAATGCTTCGTTACCTATTTGGAATGCATGATTTGGATTGCATTAGGTGAAATTAACACCATTATTGCACAATAATTATATTTTTTGGAGGGCAGGATTTGAATTGCATTTGATGGAATTAACACCAATATTGCACAATGATTTTACACGTTTGGAATCAAATTCTTCCTTTGAAAAAAATAGTGTATTAAGCCAAACCTAAATTCTACCTTTGGAAAAAAAACAGTGTATTAAGTGAAACCTACATTTGGTCTACCATGGAATTGTAATGTGTAGACCAAATTTCACAACTGATGCTGGTCACCTGTATGCATGTGCAACTCGATTGTCGCATGTAAAGGGCACGTATAGATGGACTGGATGATATAATAACTGGATTAATCCAATCCTTTCCGTTGTGTTTCTATATGTCGTATGGAATTTAAATAGGACCAAATACAATTCCACAATAGGTCACTGTGTTGGAATGATACTCTCAGTGGATCCAATATCTACCTGTACTTGAAGGATATATCTTACAAGGAATCTAAAGTCCATCCAATGTATGTTTATCAACTTTTGAGAAACCATGACTTCTAGGAGAAACCCCAATTTCTCATATGGCACAAAGCCACTCTACAGCACGTAGAAGCAAGGGTGTGTTTGGATGCAGTATCAAATCAAATTGCAATTACTTTTAGCTAAGAAGTTGGACAAGGAATTGAATCTCCTACATTCCTAGATTCCAATTTGCTTCCAAGTTGAAGTCGGAAGAAATGAAGCTGTAATTAAAGGGACAGGGAAATCACTAGCTTCTGCCGTTTCCTCTTGATTAAGCTGAGGTTTCATGATTCAACTGTGCATCCAAATGCGGCCTAAAGAAGGGTGTCTGCTTAGGGATTTTATGAATAAAATGCGTTGGTGCTCATGTTGTCTTCGGACGCTGTTTGGTAGACGCCAAAAAGTGAGTTCTCGTTTTAGTCAATTGTAATTATGAATTAGAGAACTTTGTCTCTAATACACAATGAATTCATGTCAACAGTGATGATAGAGATCAAGATATCTAATACATAATCATTGTCAATTAAAATGAGATAGAACTCATAAGTGTCCACTAAACAAGGCCTTAGACACTTTGATTGGTCTGGACAGGACAGGCAATGGGACCCAAACGTTGACTGCCATAGACAGGTGTGCTGCTTATTCAATATCTTTAGACACTTCTCCGGAGGCACCAACGGTGAGAAAGTGTCTCACCAATTGCAAGAGGAAAGATCACAGGGGGGGGGGGGGGGGGGCTGATGAAGTAAAAGGGATTTTTATTTTATTTTTTTCTTCTCATGTTATACATTTTTGTAACATCAACTTCTAACAAGTATACACCAACCTCTCTTCCCATTTTCTTTTGCCTGATCCTCTCATGGGCTTTCAAGGCCCATCTTCCTATTTGGATGATTCTACTGTGATAGATATCTTCATAAGTTAGAAATCCATAATAACCTCACAAACAGGACAGAATTACCCTTTCGTCACAAACTGCTGGTGGGGAAGTGCTCTCCAACCAATATCTTGCCGGAAGAACCCTTCCGGCCAGTTTATTTCTTCGACTGCTTGGTAAGCTCTATCTCTGGCCTCTTCTATATCCTTCCCTTTGGCCGTGATCCCAAGCACACGACCCCCGGTTGCGATGAAGTTACCATCGGAATCAAGTGCAGTTCCGGCATGAAATATCTTGACAGTTGGAGCGACAAGCTCCGCTTCTTCAAGGTTTCTGATCACAGACCCCTTCTTGTACGCCCCAGGGTAACCTTGACTAGCCATCACCACTACCATGGCCGATCCTGGCGACCAATTCAACGACACCTGACCCAATTCTCCTCTGCAAGCTGCAAGCAGAACTTGTGCCAAATCGGATTCCAACCGAACCATCAGAACCTGCATGTATAATTTCCGAGGGTGAAAACCGACCAGTGTCCAAAGTTTAGTGGCCAGAAAGTAACCCCATGGTAAATTAGAGAAATGCTCCAATGCTCTCAGAGGACTATAAGTTATAGTACTCCTAGTTGCATTAGGTAACTTGGACAGTCCAATGGATTGATCTAAACTGTTCATTGAATCTAGAACACATTGCAAGGGTTACCATTCAAAAATAAGACAGTGAATAATCAATCTATCCTAAGATTTGGCCTTCTTTTTTGTAGCCATCCCTTTTGCAACCCATGGATGGGATGGTTAGGACTGCCTAACAGAAGAGATTCTTGAGAATCATAAGCAACCCATGATGGGAACTGTCAAATACATGGATTGAATTGTTGGTTAGACCTATTTTTGTACAAACAATCTTGACGTCTGTATTGGAGGCTTTGATCAGATGGTTAAAATCATCAGAACGGTGTGATATTTGCATGGGAGCCGATTGAATGTGTCAGAACTAATGGAAAGTTTAGATCAATCTACTAGAGTGCACAAATGCAACTAGGAGCATTATAACTTATAGTGCTCCGAGAACACTGGAGCATCTCTCAGTAATCTATAGAATGTGCATTAGCATAAGCATGCATGAGAAAGTATGTTCACACACATGTGCATTAGCATAAGCATGCATGAGAAAGTATGTTCACACACATGCATGTGTGCATGCTATACAATGTAACAAGAAAATCATGAAACATTACAGTTTAAAGGTTGAATCCCATGTGGTTTCATGATTTTGTGATAGTTTCTCCAAGAACATGCGAAATAAAATCAAATCATGAAAGATATGAGATGTGAAATATAAATAAACATCACATTTAAATGGAGTAGCAAGTTAGCAACATCCTTCTTGTCGCCCCTTGATGTAAGTTGGCATTTTATGATTGACATAACATGCTTTTTGTGTTTGGATGCTTTGCCAAATCAAATCACAGAATTTTAGTTCAATCAAGAGGAAAAGGCCATACAATGGTCAGTGTTCCAAAAAAAAAAAAAAGAAGCCAAACAATGGTGATATTTCCTAGCAGTTACAATAAAGAAGTTGCCTCAAAATGCAATCATTTTCCCTTCAAGTTCAACTTGAAAGTAACATGGTTGCAATCTGGATACTAATTCCTCCACATCAATACTAGGTAATTACAATTTGGTCATTTCCTCTTTACTGAACCCATTTTCGAAATTCAGTAAAATTGTGCACCCAAACACATATTGACAGAAGAAGAAAATCAACCGATTACTGAATTCAGAGAACAGGACATGTACTCATGCATTTGTGACCATGATGCAATGTCTCTCCTCCAAAGAACATGAAGTTGTATACGTAATTGGCCTCCCAATGTTGTACCAAAACGGAATTATATTTTTCCTACTGTAAGAACTACATCAATAGCAGAAAAAAAAAGGAGTTTGTCTAGCATATTAGCTCATGTTTTAAGAGTGTCAACATGAGCCCTGGTCTGTAAGGGCGCAGGATTAGACCTAGATCCTAGGCACATCGGATTGGGCTGGTCTAAAATTCAGTCCTGACTCCTGATTAGTAATCAGGCAAGCAGGCCTTGGGTTAAGACATGGTCTATCAGGCCCAGTCAGTATGGGCCAGTTTGGGGCCATGATTATAATAATTTTTATTAGTCAGAAATCTGCATTAAAGATCACCAATATAGATGCAGGAATTGAATAACTGGCCACGCTTGGACTGGAAAAACTTAACTCGGTCAGGCTTGGGTTTAGGGCTTCCATAATCCAGTTGGGCTCAGGCTGACCATGACCCAGCCAGGTCCTCATTGGCATCCCGAACAGTATTCCGAAAATTGTCCAATAAAGAAAAAACAAAGAGTAGATGGTACAGGGAGCTAAAAACAAATCTGAGGGCCCAAAATGCCTTCCCACTAAATCAAGAAAAGGAATAGCAGCCAGCTTAACCTTTTTCCCATATAGAAGGCACATGTACATGCATGACATGAGAATCATTTAGAAGAAGCAAATATCCATATCTTCTGGTGATTTGAGGCCAGTTTGCAAAAAAAGGTTAGGGCACTCATCATATAAAGATATTATAATCATCTAATTTTAGAAACAAAACATATATTGCTGCATACATATTGCTTCAAACTGAGTTTTCTTGGGAAGAACAGAAATATGGGACTCGTTACTAACCTGGCATTCTGGATCACCAAAGCGAACGTTGTACTCAATAAGCTTAGGTAGACCGGATTTTTTCTCAATCATAAGCCCTGCATACAAGACACCAACAAACTTGCAACCTTCTGCAGCCATTCCCTTCACTGTTGGGAGGATTATTGTTTTCATGACCACCGATTGAAGCTCTCTCGTTAATATGGGTGCAGGGGAATATGCCCCCATCCCACCTGTATTTGGTCCCGTATCACCATCACCGACTCGTTTATGGTCCTGAGCAGATTCGAGAGGTAATGCATTCTGACCATCCACCAGAGCAAAAAATGAAGCTTCTTCTCCTTCAAGGAATTCCTCGATTATGACTCTGCAACCAGCAGACCCAAAAAGCCCCTTCACCAGCATTGAATCAACAGCTTCATATGCCTCTTCTAAAGTCATAGCAACAACAACTCCTTTTCCTGCAGCCAACCCATCTGCCTTGACAACAATAGGCGCACCTTGGTCTTGAATGTACTGCTTTGCATCTGCAGGATTTGTAAACGTTCGATACTGCAAGTACCAAAAACAATTGTAATAAATATCTAGAAAGTTGATTACATGGATCTCTGCTAAAAGAAGGTGAAGACAAGTTATCAACAAGCAACCACATGCTTCAGCAAACAGATTGTGTTGGCAGTCTACTGATTAATCAATACCAAGTTCCTCCTTTTGGCAGGTATCAGCAATAGGTGAATACTTGTGAATATAAAATCTATTATACATGGTAAAGAACTGGTGGTTTCTTCCAGTTGTCAAGGTAATCAATAATAAAACAGGATAGAATCATCATCAATGAACATTTCAGAAATAAAAACCTCTCACAAACAAAAAGAACAAAAGGGTTGAACAGTGAGCATTTGTAGAGATGACAAGGGACTGTTAAGATTGCTGACTCTGGCCTGATCAGCATCAAGGACTCAAATGAGCTATAGGCTAGAACCCTTCTACAGCATTTAAAGCTACTGATGGAGTTGTTCAAGAGGCAACTTGTGGTTGGTCTTACAATCAGAGAGAAACCCAGGACATAAAAGATCAGCATGCATCTTAATTACATTTGGGATATGCATAGCTCTCTAGTTATCAATGTTAACCATGTACTCATGAGATTATAACTGAGTATCCAATAACCGAGAGAGGGTAGCTTGGAAACCTGTATCTTGTAGGCAGGTTTTGTGGGTGGGGTATTCCTATCCGCCTTGGTGAGGAGTCTTTTGTTATTCTTTTTCTTTCTTTTTTTTCATTTTTTTTTTCTTTTAAAAATAAAATGGTATTGCCAAAAAAAAAAAAAAGAAAAAAGAAAAAGCCTATAACTTAATTCTGCATTAGTTAATCTCTGTCCCATGAACCTTGCCTAGTAGTGCTTCCCATGTAACATTCAATAAATCTAATTCTCATAAAGGGGGGGAGGGAAGAACAAACACAAAATTATTATAGCTGAAATATTTACTAATGATGCTCTTGAATTTTTTATTCGTAAAATTTGGTACTGCTGCAGTTTTAAATAAGTGACACCTAGAACAACTCGTTCCATTCCATGGTTTACAGTAGCTAGGAGACTAGCAATGTGGTGCCATTCTACACTATATGCCCTGTAAAAACTTGAGGTTGCAGGAATTCATGTCATTCTCTTATAAGAGATTGTTTAGCTACCTTCTAATGTGGAAGGATGAGAAACTACAGTGACTCATAAATCAATAAGTCTTTCTTCTCATGCAAAATAAGGTATTCATCAGAAGAAGAAAGATTTGCAACATACATCAGCATAGCCTTTACCAAGATATTTGGGGTCAGCTTTATGAATCATGTTTTGGCAATCATTTGAAGTTGGATCGACTCTCGTAGTAGCTTTGGTTGAAGTTTGATGACCAGCTGCCTACCAGGTATCAAACCCTCTTTTACCTTGGCTGGGGATCAGTGGATGCAAATTCTGCCATTAGGTGCAATTGCTACCAGAAAAGAATCCCAAAACTACACTAATAAATGCAAATATCATGATAGGAATGCAAGAGATAGAGGAGGCAGCACAAGCAGAATGCAACTATGCTACCGTAATTTTTATATTCAAACAAAATGGAAAACAACAAAACCCTTAAAGACAAACTCCAGGAATGAAACAATAGCCAACGAATACAGAGATTCATTTATAATGCAAGCAACAAAAAGGGCAATCAAGCATGGCAGAGAAAAAACACGAAAAGTAACAGTATCATCACTACTGATTAAAAAAAGCACCAACAGCCATGTGCATTTTCTGAAGAAAACCTTGGACGTGCAAAATTCAAGGGGAACACATTTTCCATGAATAAAATCACTAGTGGCAAGACAACTGTGCATTAGCAACCTAAGAGAGTTACACTTTCACAATGATCCAAGCACAACAGTGTAAAGTTGTGTTTCCTTTTCAAGTCTTACTAAAAGAAAATAAAATGACTCTCATACAAAGACTTGTATACAATTGGACAATTGGACAAGAGGAAAATGGTAAGGTCAAGACATTGAGTTCAAATAGGTCACTAATAAGAACCACATATTATATGAACTGTGCGCACTTCCTAGGGACTTCCCTGCAACAACTTGTTTGTAAGAAACTATTTACGAAAGACTTGACATAAGGTGAAAACAGTCTTTTCAAAGGGGCTAGTAGTGAGTCCTCAATATAGCAGAATTTTAGACAACCTGGGACTGTTCCAGTTATGGAACTGAGAATCCAATCCAGAGAAGAAACAAAAAACAGCGGCTTTCAAAAGTCAGCCTCAAACAAAAATGAAAGCTAGAGAATGAGAAAGCTTCACTCCCTGAAGAATGTTCATTGAGGAAGAACAAAAGATGAAAGATTTCACACATCTCTTCAACTTTTTCCGAGAATGGTAACTTCATTAAAAAGGCAAAAGATGCCATGAAAAACAAAAAAGAAAGGGGAAAAAAGATAAGAGAAGACTGGATGATAAGCCATCAACCAAGTCCCAAATACAGAAAACAACCCCTTATGCTAGCACTTACAAGTTTCATAATCACATTCCTTGGACAAACTTTAAACATTCCTTTGCCCAAACCGACAATGTCCTCTTCACTCCAAAGAACATTTGTTTCAATGACTGCAAGTTATGATGAAAACTCCAATTGTTCTGATCTTGAACTGAGGGGTCAACCTTCACAAGGCAATACGGGCCCTGCACCTCCAACCCCAATCCCAAGCTTGGAGGAGTTGTTCCGACAATCCAGGAATTACCAACGCAGTCTTGAACAATTCGAAGAAATCTTCCGAAATATTCTGGGATCCTTAAATTCGAAGAAGAAAGACTTGCATACAAGAAGTAAAATGTTCTGAGGTTGCACACAAGATAGGAGATGAACAATGCACAAACTTGAACCAATGAGAGATTGACGTCAAGTTTTACCAGTCAATTAATCAATAACATTTTGGTTTCACTATGATTCAGAAACTGCTCTGAACTAATCATCGGTCTTAAAGGATTCTACTAAATTGCCTTCGGACCAGATGTTATGGATGAACATAGGAAAAGGTAATTAATTACAAGACTGGCTACAAACATTAAGAGCTGGGGATATACCATCTTGTCAATAGGCATCACATGCCATATTGTATCTGTAGACTATTTCTCCAAAACAATATAATAATGGGGATCAGTAAATCTCTCAAACATGGAAAATGGGTGACAAAACCCGATTGATATTATTGAATGATGATTAAAGGACAAATGGGAACATGCATTGCTTCTGAGAATTATGTAATATTTTCTGCATGTGAGTAAAATTAAACGAGCCACACAGATCAAAAACTTGACAAACAGAAGGCAAGCATGCAGAACGTGGGAGTGAGTGCAAGGCCAGAAGTGGCAAAAGAACTTCAATATAAGCTTCTTCTTCTTCTTCTTCTTTTTAATCCCCTGAAACATCTCAAAAAAATCTGAACTAGGGACAGGCCCCAAAGTGAAAGATTTGTGCAGCTATATGACAAGACAAATGGCAATACCAGATAAAAGTTAAAATCATAAAATATAGATATCAACATTCACAAAGAAGCCTAACCAAGAACAAGAAGCAAACAGAACCAGCACCAAAGTCATTAGTTGCAGGCATTAGAAGTAGAAACAATAAAGAGGTTGTTTGATAGAATTAGAAGCATGGACAAGACTTCATATAGATACAACAACATATATGTTTACTGCCAAACTTGCTGGTTGCTGTTGCTATCATGGAAAGCTTTTCTCTCGATTCGACCCCCAAAATAGTGAACTATCTTTCAATATAACATTTATCAGAATGCGGGGCTGATAAAGCAATGAGAAACAATACTAGTCAATTAGATAAGGGTATGGCATAAATGAGGGCTAGATAAACCTTTGCAGTGGGAATTCCATATTTGTCACATAACTTCTTCATAAAATCCTTTGACCCCTCCAATGCCGCAGCCTCTGATGAAGGGCCGAAAGTTGGGATCCCAGCCTGGACAAGGACATTTGAAAGACCAGCAACCAAAGGAGCTTCTGGACCTACCACAACCAACCCAACTCCCCACTGCCGACAAAATGAGATGACAGCTGAACTGTCTAAAATGTCAAGATCTGATATGCAAGTGGCATTCCCTGAATTAGCAATCCCAGCATTACCCGGAGCACAAAATACTGCATCACAGGAATGAGAACGTTGTAACGCATAGCAAAGTGCGTGTTCCCTTCCCCCACCACCAATGACCAACACTACCACCCTCTCTTCTGTAAATGAAACACCGGAATTAAGACCTAAATTAGCAGCTGGACATGCCTAATTATGATTTTTTTAATCTCTATTGAAAATTCATTGGCATACCATCATATAATCCACTTCACACTGCACATGCATACTAACATTGTGTAAATGTGAGCACCATTGAGAAAGCCAAAGATTTATACATCCATTTTTCTTTAATCACAAAACATTGCAAGATGTTAAGGATAAAAACAAGGTTTAGAAACACAAAAGTTGGACTAATCAAATCTTAAGTCAAATTTACTTGTAACTAGCTCAGCTATTGATTGAACTTTCAAACTTAAAGATCCTATGTTGTGATCTGATTTTTTTTAGCTTTTCGGGGGTTTTTTCATAATGGATTTCTGTGAGATTTTCAAACAATTCTTTCTTTTATACAAAAACCAAGTGTCTTCTTTAGCTCAACCAAACCTCAATCAAGTTGTTGATTGAGAACTCAATCAATTTGTTAATTTTTGCAGAGATATTTCAACTTCTACCATTGCAGGGTTCTATGTGAAATATGTCGATTTTCAATTGAGTGTATTAGCCAACCTAAAATAGCTAGGACAAGCCTATGATGACGATGATAATGATTATTAGTATTTTTGAAAGATATGATGATCACTTTTTTAAAAAAATTAGGTAAGTTGGGAACAAACCAAGACCTCAATGTTCAAACACAACCTGTCTACCATTGAGCCACAGGCTCGAACCCAAGGTGATGGTGATCACTTATGCTCAGGCTGCTTTTGAATGCACAAGTTAAATGCACTGCCATCATTCGGGTTAATTAAGAGGAAACAACAGTAAGTAAATGATGTTTCTAAGCATTCATAACAACTAACAATCCTTCAAATTTGAAAATTATGTAATTCCAGTTTTGAGCATGTACCCTCAGAATCAATTCTAAGGAAATCTCAATTTTTGAGCATTGCCACTTTATCAGACTTAATTGCAATTCAGTTCAGTAGTACATCCAAACACACCCTAAACATTTTTCCTTTTTTCTTTTCCAACAAGGTTACATGACAAAGACACTTGCAACCCAAGACAAGAGGAACTCCATAAACCGAAAATAGATGGTTTATACAATATTACAGATAATAAATCTACTTCTTTCCCACCTCAAAAAAAAAAAAAAAAAAAAAAATTTGACTTCTTGTTTTAGTACCCGTCATCATTTATTATTATTATTATTTTTAGAATTTCACCAAAAAAATTGATTATTTTTTTACAGAAAAGTTTCTAAATTTCCTCATATATGAACTAGAAGCCAACTAAGAAAAACGAATGAAGCGGCTGATGCAAGAATATAGAATTTCAAAACACCGTCCAACGATTTAGGGTTAGAGTTTCTTACCAGGAACCCTCTCATCAAGGCCAAAGCCCGACCGCTCCGAATTCTCCTTGATGCTCTTCAATGCTCCTGCCGATGAACGCAAACTAGACGATGATAGACGGCATTTTCCAACGCTGAAGGATTGGAGAAAGCTCTGTCTCCGATCGCCAGCGAAAAGGACCGCCCGGTTCTCGAATAAGCGAAGGCGATTCTCGGACAATGCGTTTGCCGATCGATATTGAGGAAAGTTCATCCCAGTTCGGACATGGTAGGCAATGCAAGCCATAGAAACCCTAGCAGAAGAAAGAAAAACCCTGGAAATGAGAAAATAAAGAAGGAGATTTCTCCCTCTGAAATGAGAGTAACAGAGAGCAGCTTTGATTCTCCCTCGTAACGGACTTAAAACCTCGGGAACTCAAAACCCTATCCAGAAAACGGTATTTGAAATAAAACGAATCGGGCGTACCACATAAATATATATATATTCGCTTTCTTAGCCCACCTATATTTTGGATGTCTTGATATTCTGAGTGTTCCTTCATCCTGGAAGGGGCTCAGCTAATGAATGGTCTCGATGACATTCATACAACAGGGTAGACCCCACTTTCCATTGGAAGTTCCTATGGTAGCGGCCCCCTCCCCTCCATTATGTCCCTGGTTGTTCCCTTTGGTGTGGCCCACCTGGGTTATGGATCTGGCTGGAATTCGGGATCCAGGCCTAATATTAGGAAGCGAATCTAATGGACGGGTTGGATGGCACTCACAAATCTCGGTAGGCCCTAGACAGCTCGATAAAAAGTGAGCTCACTGGATGGTGCGTGCTCGCCTCACACGTGGAAGGGGAAATACATCAAACGGGGACGGTGTACGTTGAATGGGCGAATACTCCAATCAATGGCTAGGATCGTCTCGCCAGGTGATTTTTGCGTAAGATGAACTGTACGGATTTTATACACGTGCTTGATTACTAACTTAGAGGGCTTCACGGAACACGTACAACATGGCACACGTACGGACACGATAAAACACCCTGGCCCACAAGGGAATAAATCCCCGAAAGGCAACTGCCCACGGTATCTGGTGCCCATGTAGAACATCGTTACCAAGAACCGTCAGTGCCCTCCAGATGAGAATATCACCCTTTTCCGGAATGGACGCGGATTTCTTGCTAAGGCCTTTTGCAGGCGCTGGAAACCTAGGTGGGCCACTGTGATGTTTTTGAGAAATCTACCCCGTCCATCCGTTTTGTGAGCTCGTTTTAAGACTTAAGACAAAAAATTTGAGCAGGATCCAAGACTCAAGTGGGCCGCACTAAAGAAAAAGGTGGGTAGGGATTCCTACCGTTGAAATTCCTGCCATAGTGATGCTTACATGCCATCCATACCGTTCATAACGTCAGATATTAGCTGGATTCAAAACTTCCGTGGCCCCACGAATATTTCATGTATGGACGTCTAATCCTCACGTTTTCGGCCCACTTGAGTATTGGATCCGGCTATTTTTTGACCCTAGTACTAAAATGACCACAAAAAAAAGGATGACTTCTCACAAACATCACGGTGGGCCCACATAGGTTTTCAGCTCAGGAACTCTGCTTTTGCAGGAAATCCGCGTCTCTCAGGCTGATCCACACATTAGGTGGGTCCCACCTACATGCTGTGTCAAACCATCGGCTGTCCATTGATTTAAGTGGTGGGCCCCAAAAATAGGCCGTTAAACCCATTCATCAGGCATGACCCAGTACGGACAGTCGACCACTGGCGTGATCGTTGGACAACTCACGGTCACGGAGAGGCCGGCCTGATGAATGGCCTGATCAGGCACAACTAGGAATATTGGAACGTGTGAGCATGAGGCACGTGTGGCCCATTGGCACAACTAATCTAGAGGCCCCGGCGAATAATGCAGCATCGCCCATTGAACTTCCTGGGGACTCGTCCATATCTGCCAACTGCCATACGTGTACAAGATCCCAACCGTTCGCCAGTCGAGCCCCAACATAAAGATCGGACCGTCCACTCATCAGGTGGGCCACTTGTACTAAATCACAAATGAGCTGATGAAAAAACATGCTCATGTCCACGTTAGCATGAAAAGTGGGACTTCCTGATGAACGGCGCGCTCTCGCACCACGTTGGCACGCGTTTGGATAGTAGAAAGTGCTCTTGGCAAGTAGAGAGAGAAGAGACCTTCGTCCAAGCTTTTGCGATTGAGAGAGAAAAGATACCTTCGCGCTTTTGTGATTTTGCGGGCGAGAAGCTTTCACCCAATTCTGTCTGATGCAGCCTCGCTCGACGGATTTATAGACAAAAAAAATAAAAAGGAAGACGCTTGCGTACGTCGCACTCAGTACCTGCCGGGGTTACTCTCCCTGCTTGGAGAAACGAGTTCACTTGCATGAAATCGCATATATACATAAAACCTATTTTTGATCCTGATGAGGTAAATCAGATGAATGGACTGGATAGCATATAAACACCATGGTGGGCCCTACACAGACTAACAACGTGCGTTTCATACCAACCGTTCCCTGTTGTGGTTAAAGTTTTAGATTACCATGGCTTTGGGTTCAACGGTTAACGTGAGGCATCATACGTGATGGACGGAGTGGATCTCATTAAAGTTCCAACCACGTGGCTGTCGGCATGCGAAAGTAACCGTGGGAGTTACGCTATCGCGGTTCGAGAGAAAATACGGACAAGAGCTATTTGATACGCTGGCAAGGTATTATAATTTCATGCAAATGCACATAACCTCTGTACGAGTGGAACTCAATCACCGCAATCTAAACCGCACGATTATTAGGTCCGAAGTCAGATCACGCATGCTGCATGCTCAATCTACAATCGGCCACGTTTTGAACAGTTTGGATTGATGCGAATGTAAACCCAGTATCCAACGGCTGCGTGCATTTTTATACATGGTCTCGCGCTGCGAGAGTATCCACGAAAGTAAATTGGCAAGAGGGAAAAATTTTTGGCTGGACGCCTAAGAAGCCTACTGGGCGCCCACACGTGCTAATGGGACACAGGTCCCCAGCAGCAAACAGCTCAGAATCACGGCTCAACGGTGTAGATCCCTCGGCCAAAAATAGTCTGGCCAGATTATAAGGTGTGCACACGTGTGTGCAAAAGAAATGGATATTCAGAAATTTACTAACTGTCCACGTTCAATGTACATGTGTGGCCCACCAGACGGTTTGATCCGACTGATTTATTAGTGACGGTATCTACACAACGGGACCCATCCGATAAGTTGCTTGGATCTTGTACACGTACATTGAGTTGGCATGTGTGGACTGCGAGTACAAAAAGCGAGTGATGTTCGCATTTGTTCCATCGCTTGAGTGGGTTCCGCACTTAGGTGGACCATACGCATTTGACTGCCTTTGTGGCCAAGCGCGCGTCTGCATTTGCATTCCTTCAGGTGAGATTGGTTTTCGGGGGTAGGAACGATAAACCTATGGCGCCCTCGGAAAACCTTACCCACTGGCCGCCGCTGTTGGCCAAACCTAAGGCAAGAGTATTCCGTATCCTCCACAAGCAACCTACAAAGTGCACTCGCGCTTGATATTATCCTTGCAGACACATGTGATTGGAGATCTAAACCGTTCATTAAGTCGGCCCACCACCTGGATTCCCTTGGTGAGAAGATCATGCTGGTCTACTCTCCTGGTGGGCTGTATTTACTTAAAAGAAATACATAGAGATCCAAGCCGTTCAATAAATCGGCCTGCCACCTGGATTCCCTGGAGGGAAAAAACACGCTGGTTTACTCACCTGGTAAGCCGTATTTACATGAAAGAGATGAATGATTGAAAATTTTCAGTCTGGTCAACGTCTTGGATCCCACGCTTTAGTGCTCTTAGGGCCTGTTTGGCCAGTTGCATTACACCGGATTAGATGGGATGGAATTACATATAATGTCACCATGGCTACTGTCAGTGATTATCAGGGATTTGCAGTGAATTTGGAAAGGCAAGGATGTAACGTAATCTTGTTTGGGAATACATTATGTACGGTGTAATGGTAAAGTTGCATAGTGGGCATGTCTGGTATACAACCGTACGGGAGGGTCACGGATTAGCTACAGATCAGTTAGTCGCGGCACATGCACGTAAGTGTCATTGCCAAGTTCTGTGGGTCCCATCATGATGTATAATTTGTATCCACACCCACCATCCATTTGGAGAGATCATTTGAGGACATTATCCAAAAAATGAGTCCGATCTAAATCTCGAGGGGACCACACCACAGAGAACAGTGGAGAGAGTGATGCCCACCATTAAAAACTTTTAAGGGCCACAAAATTTTTCGATCATGCTGATCTTTGTTTTTTCCCTTCTTTACTTAATGTGTTAACTTATGTACAGGTGGGATCTGCAGATAAATATCACGTTGGACCTTAGGAAGGTTTCAACGGTGGGCGAAACTCCAGACAGGCTTTCGCATGAGGAGGTGTTCTCAACCACCATCACCTATAGTGTGGTCCACATGATGGTTGGATCGGACTAATTTTTGGGCTCAGGGGTTAAAATGACTGGGATAAAGAGATAGATGGTGTGGATCTAACGGATACCTCACGTTGAATCCCATGAGTGGAAACCCACTCCAAAACTCTACGCATGCAACCGAAAGAGTAGTTGACGCTGGAGCTTTCCATTACTTGTACCTCACGGTGTGGCCCACTTGAGATGAGGATCGACTTTATTTTTGGTATCTAAGGCTAAAATAGTGTGGAGAATCGGATGGATGGCTTGGATGAAAAATATGCATCATGTTGGGACCCACGAGTGGAGGCGCCACCCTTCCGCTGCAACTCTCGGGGTGGGATTTGGAAAACCAAGTAGAGGGTGAGCGAAATCCCGCATTTTAGGCGCGAAACTCAAGAGTAATTTTCATCCAGGTATTTGACGTTCTTCTAAACACTCCAGCACCATCTATCAGATGGGATTGCGAATACAATCCCATCTAATACCATCTAATACGGTTGGCCAAACAGGCCCTTAGTGCACGTTCCTGTTCATCCAACGAAGATGCCAACATGGCCCTTGCTTAATTAGGGGGACCAATCAGCAAGTACATGAGGGAAATGGATTGGCTACTCTGTGGGCCCCAGCATGATGTATGTGTTTCATCCATGTCATTCCTCTATTTTTCTAGATCATTTTAGGCATGAGACCGAGGTATATCCCAATCTCAAGTGGACCACGTTAAAAAAATTTTGGGGGCCATAAAAGTTTTGGATCAAGCTGATCTTTGTTTTTTCCCTGCATCTAGGTCTTTATGATCTAATCAACAGATTGGATGTCAAATAAACAGTACAGTGGTCCTTAGAAGGATTTTAAAGGTGGATATCCAATCACTATTGTTTTCCCGTGGTGTGGTCCACCTGAGATTTATATCCTCTCGTTTTTGGGATCAAGCCATAAATTGATCAGTAAAAATGTATGGACAACATGGATGAAACACATACATCATGGTGAGGCCTACGGAGCACCGACCACCAGCCACTGGGCTAGTGGCAGGGGACTAGCCAATCCATTTCCGTACATGAGTGGCTTAGGTGGACCCCTCCAACACCGATGTCCTTATCAGGAAAGCTCTGCAGGCTCCACCATGGTACAGGTGTTTTATACACACGGTCCATACATTTTGCAAATCTTAGGTGGAGCACACTACAGGAACATGGATGACGAACTCTCGTGGTTAAAAACTTCTCAAGCCCGCTATGATGTTTATTTGGCATCCAACCAGTTGATATAGCAAAGGGAAAATACAAATATTAACTTGAGCCTATGTGGCCTCGAGAAGTTTTTAATGGCCGGCATTTAATTACAACGGTTTACTCTATTTGATATTTTGATCGACCTCAATTTTGTGCCCATGCCCTTAAATGAGTTGGCAAAATGTACAAACAACATGGATAAAACACATACATCCTGGTAAGATGTGTTGGTTGCTCTATTTGGTTTTCGACAGTTGGAATGTAGGTTTACCAGAATCGAAATTGCAACTCAATTCAAACCGAACAACTATAACCTTAAGTGCCAAGATAGGCAGACACGTAGTGTATAACTAAGATTTGATGAGATTGGTCACCTATTCAGCCACTCGTTCAATGTGTAAATAGAATCAGGCAATATTCAAATAGTGGAGTTCGTTCTCTAATAATGAGTTACACCTTTGCCTTTCGTACGAAAAGACTTTTCAATACATTCGGTCGCGGAGAACAATTGCAAAACACATTTCTGAGTGAAGAACTAAATCCAGCGTGCGAGCGTAAACTCAAATTACAGATAAAATTATCGGCTACTTGATTAGTGATATGGATTACATTACGAAATATAAACAGCGGGCTGGAAGTAAATAATTACATTAAGAAATGTAATTTACTTGAATATAAATTGACTAGTAATTGAAAGGTAATGTTTAGTTTGATTTGACTGGTATGAGATGAAATCTTCGTACTAAATTCATTTGATATTTATATCTTTAATAAAGTCGTTTGAATTATTCTCACATTTTAATGGTTACCATAATTGTTCAGTACTACTCAACTTCTTATGTTTCTCATTCCACCATCTATCCTGTAACCGCTTTTTCACGATTGCTTTTCCATCAGTCACTTAAACAAAACTGTATTATCAAGAAAATTTCTTCGTATATTTCTACGAATATTCAAATACAATATGCGAATCTGTACAGATCACAATTACGTAACATATACTGATTGGTTCTCATGAGGAATGACAATAATGGGGATGAACAAGGTGTCAATACCATAAAGGTCACTAATGTAGTACAGGCAAGTTAGGAATGTGACATTGCTTCCAACCTAGCCAAGCCTTGATGTTTATGTTACATCCATTCCATCCATCGGTAGGATATGGGTACAAATGAAAAGAACCAAAACTCAAGTGAGACACATCACAAGAGACGTTGGGCATTGAATGCTCACCATCTAAACCTTCATAGGGATATAAAAGTTTAGCATCAGACTGATTGTGTTTTTCCTTTGTGCAGGTGGGAATCACTTTATGAATGCATTAGATGACATATCATGCGAGTGAGCCGCATCCCTAATATTGCTTATGGTGTGTGGCCCACTTGAACGTTGGATCTCCCTTTACTGGGGCTAATGTCTTAAAATGCGCTATCAAAGCAAATGAGGTCCCTTTCCCAATACATGACACAAACATCATAGTAAGCCCCATGGTATTTGGGGTTGCATAAATCCCCAACAACCTTCACTTGTAGGCAAGTGGCGCCACAAGGAGTTCCCTTTCCCAATACCAGAAGCTTCCATTACCATTTTTCTCTGAAAAGTCAGATGGGCATTTAGATCACAAGTTAGTTAAGATAAGCTTTATGCCTCATGTAACTTATCTTGAAAAGTCAAAGGGGCCGTTTGGGAACTTGGATTTGGAATGTATCAGAATCAAGGTGTGATTTGGAATCCTCATTTGTTTTTGGTTGAAATGCATTCGTATCCAAATATTCTATTTGGTAGCTTGTATTTGGAGGGCATTGGATTTCTCCGGATCACTTAAGACTTGATTAACTAAATTATCATTATATCCCAAAGTAGTATATATGTGTCTTATTTGATAGAATGATTGTAAAAAGCCTATTAAAATATATACTTTAGCGAAAAAAAGAGGAAATTTTGAACCTTGTGTACACCACGAGCGCAAGGATAAAAAACAGGTGACTCATTGACATTTTTAACTGTCCATAAAGATGTCTAACGTTTGAATGATTCAGATCATTCTATTGATGTGATTTTAGTATTGCTGCCGATAATTAAATTATTTTGAGCACCGTCAACGTGCCATGTACTTAATAAATTAGTAATTGGAAGACACTTTTATTACACGTGCGTAAAAAATGAGGAAAAAAGTCGTTTCTTTTGGATTACACTGGAATGTCAGCATTTTGCAGCGATTTCAAAAAACACAAAAAACATATATTTGAAATTCTTCGGATTCCATTGACCTCCAAATCATAGTCTGCCAAACACAAATAACATCTATTAGAATTGAAATATCCCCATTTACCACCAAATCTAAAGAGCCAAAGAGGGTGTAAATTACTTTAATTTTAAAAAAATTACTTATAATTGATCTTAAATCAAACTTATTTATTTCGAATAAGTTACTTATCTACCGCTATAAGTAAAAAAAAGTAACTTATTTTGTGCTATCCAAATGGCCCTTAAAAGGCACCCTATGCACCTGGCATTCCATTCCCATATTTGCAGCCGGCTGATACAAAGTCCCCACTGTTCATCTGATGGCTTATCGTGCAATCACACCTGATGCCCATTCCCCGGGAATCGATTAGGTGGTCAGTGGGTGTTACCCTTACTGTGAGCCCACCTTGATGATGTGTTGCATATCCACACCGTACATCCGATTTTTTCCAGCCCATTTTAGTACATGGTCAAAAACTTAAAGTAGATCCAAATCTCATGTGGACCATACCTCAGGAAAAAGTGCTGATTGAATGCCCACCATTAAAAACTTCCCAGGGTCCGCTATAAGTAGATTCATATTTTTTATATTCCATCCAGCCCGTTGATAAGATGGAAAGGATCTGTATGAAGAGAAAAACAAAGATCACCTTGATTCAAAACTTCTGTAGCCTACAAAAAGTTTCTAATGGTCATTCACCACTTTTTCCAGTAGTGTGGTCCACCAAAAATTTGGATCTGCTTAATTTTTAGGATAACTTCCTAAAATGAGCTGAGAAATCGGATGGGCAGCGTTGATATACAACATATAAAAGGTGGGCTCTACATGGTAACACCTAATCCGCTCTCCCCATTTCTAACCACTTTTGGACCGTTGCCTGTCGAATGCTCAGCTGACGGTGGACATCTTCTCCATTTTAAGGAAAAACTTTGATATTGGCAGAAAGTGATGGATGATGCTATACAAAACACTACAAGCTGCATTTATGTAGCTAGAATGAAACTCTCCAGAGACCCTACTTTATTATACGTGTAAAACAAAGATGAATGATAGAGGTGATTTGCAAGGCTTCTTCTTCCTCAAGTGCTGATTCTTCGTGGGGCCACCATTGTTGCAAAAATATTGATTTTATATAAATATATATTTTAAAATAAATAATAACATAATATATAAGAGGTTTGAAAAATACTTTTTTTGTGGATTTTTAAGAATATATAGTTCCATATGGGAAAGGGAAGAAAAAATTTTGTGGTTTATATAAAGAATGTGGAGTATTATAATACTTATACACTTGGTCCAAAGGAGAATGGAACTTGCGTGTTCCAGTGAAAACTTGTTCACACCCCAAGTATAGAATTGTGATGTAGTAATAAACTCGGTAAGACCGAGGTCGAATCCACAAGGACTGAAACCTGTACGTAATCTAAAAATAACCAGAACTAAAACTAGAATAAGATGAAATCTAAATTGACTGAATATGAGGGAATAATGGTGAAAATATTAATCTAAAATTTGTAAAAATCAAGTTGAGAAACTAAGGATTCAGAGGATCCACTTGTAGCCTATAAAAGGAAGGCCTGGATGGGTTTCCAAACCATCTCTCAACCCACTCCAGCAGACCCATACGAACTGAGACAACCTACTACTCATCTCCTATACTCCAGTGGTTCCAGCAAGACAGCAAGGGTTGAACCTTTGCTAAAAGAACATACCAACGGTGTGGTCTAGAACAGTTCAATTAAACTAGTGGCTGAAAAACTGACCTGTGCAGTGGTCTAAATCAAAAGAAATTTCTTCTCTTTCTTTCTTCTGGGATTTTTCTTTTATTGTATTTCTGTCAGACTGAGTGTAACAAAATTCCAATAGGTGGGCCTTCGTATTTGTTGAACGCAGACCCACACTAGGCTCATCGTATCTTAGAAGCGGTTTGCCTGTAACCTATCAGCATAATCAATTCACTTGAATAGGGGCAAATAACGCTTTAAGGACAGCGTTTCAGACGTGCTTCAGCCTGCCCTTATTCAAGCTAATTTTATTTTTCAGTTTCTATATTATACAGAAATTATATTAATCTGTATAATTTTCAACAATCTTAAAGCGTTATTTGATGGAAGCCGACAGTATTTCATCCATTAAGTTGATGAATCAGGACTTGATACGTCTTGATCGGTTTAATGGAACCAATTTTACAAGATGACAAGACAAGCTGAAATTTCTTCTGACGGTGCTGAAGATCTATTACATATTAGATCCAAATCTGCAAGCGCTACCTGAAGCATCCGATGAAGACACACCTGAACAGGTGGCTGCCCGCACCAAACGAGCCAAAGACGAACTCTTGTGTCGAGGACACATTCTGAACGCTCTCTCCGACTGCCTATATGATCTGTACCAACAGACGTCATTAGCAAAGGAGATCTTAGCCTCTTTGGAGTTCAAATACAATGCTGCAGAAGAAGGAATCAACAAATTTCTCATCGCCAATATTTTGACTTTAATATGGTAGATAACAAATCGTTGCTGTCCCAAATCCAAGAACTGCAACTAATAGTAAACAAAATTAAAGTAATCAAAATCGATCTTCCTGAATCATTCTAAGTCAGGGCTATAATCGTCAAATTGCAACCGATGTAGAAAGACTATAGAAAGAAGTTGTTTCATAAAACTGAGGACTACACACTGAAACAAATCCAAAAATACCTCAAGATTGAGGAAGAATCCCGTAACCGCGACAGAAAGAATGATAATGGGAATGTCTCGTCCAAGGTACATGCAGTAGAGAACACTAATAACAAGAATCCCAAGAAGGACGTTTCCCTGAAACCCAATAAAGAAAAATTCAAGAAAAACGCTCAAAAGAAGAATGAAGAGTTCAAAGGCCTATGCCATGTCTGTGGAAAAATTGGGCACTATGCTTAAGTATGTCGATATCGCAAATCTAAAAAAGAGGCAAGTGCAGTAAAAGAAGGCGATATTGTGGCTATGATCACTGAGGTAAATACCATCTAAGGCAAAGTTTCAGATTGGTGGTATGATACTGCTGCTACAGTACATGTGTGTTACGACAAATTAGCCTTTAAAACCTATGAGGAATTGACTAATGGTCAAGAAGTTCAAATGGGTAATGACGTCAGATCGAAGGTCGTCAACAAAGGAACTGTCGAACTGATATTCACCTCTGGAAAGAAAGTGATTCTGACTAATATATTGCACGTCCTAGACATGAGGCGAAACTTAGTTTCTGGGGATCTTATGAAAAAACCAAGTATAAGGGTGGTGTACGAGTTAGGTAAACTGATTCTGTCAAAAAATGAGAATTTTGTCGGAAAGGAATATGCTTGTAACGGGATGGTTAAGTTTTCTTTGAATGAAAGTAGCACTTCCACGTATATGGTTGAATCCGCTGAACTGTGGCATGATAGACTAACCCATATAGGGTATAGTACTTTGAAGTTCATGGCTAAGAATACTTTAATCTCATACACAGATAATGAAACCGATAAATGTGAAATGTGCATATGATCCAAAATGATGAAGAAACCTTTTCCAAGTGTTGAAATATCGTCTCAACTATTGGATCTTGTACACAGTGATATCTGTGAGTTAAACGATATTCTTACTCGTGGAGGTAAACGGTACTTCATAACTTTTATAGATGATTGTTCTAGATATGTGTATGTTTACCTATTAAAGAGTAAAGATGAAGCATTGAATATGTTTAAAATATATAAAACAGAAGTAGAAAATCAACTAGATAAGAAGATAAAAATTCTCCGTAGCGATAGAGGAGGAGAATACTTTTCAAATGAATTCGATAACTTCTGTGAAGAACATGGACTGATACATCAATGTATAACGCCATACACACCTCAACAAAATGGAATAGCTTAAAGGAAGAATGGAACATTAGTAGAGATGGTCAACTCAATGCTGGTAAGAGCAAAGTTGTCACTAAGTCTATGGGGTGAGGCATTGCTTGCATACCATATTCTAAATAGAATTCTGTCTAAAAAATATAAAATATCTCCATATGAAACATGGAGAGATAGAAAACCTAATTTAAGATATCTTAAAATGTGGGAGTGTCTTGCATACTGCAAAGCTCTTGATCCAAAAAGAACTAAGTTGGGACCAAGAGCTATTAAGTGCGCCTTCGTAGGGTATGCACAAAATAGTAAAGCGTATAGACTTCTAGATATAGAGTCTAATACAATAATAGAATCAAGAGACGTTGAGTTCTTTGAGAACTCACTGTCCTTGGAGTCAAAGGATAATAAAATCCAAACTCCTAATAGAAAATCAGATAGCACAGCTCCACAGATAGTAGAAGCTCCTATTGAACCTCGTAAGAGTCAAATGACAAGAATAGAGAAGAGTCTAGAAGATGACTACATAGACTCACAACGCGTCATTTTCAATATTGTAGAAGGAGATAGAGAAAATGTTATAAGAAAAATACCTATAGTGATGACTATAGAAGATGATCCTAAAACATATAAAGGGGCTGTATCTTCTAGATACTCAACTTTCTAGAAAGAAGCTATAAACGATAAAATGGAATCCATAATGTCAAATCAAACATGGGAACTAGTTAACTTACTTATAGATTCTAGACCCATAGGTTGCAAGTAAGTATTTAGAAAGAAATATCACACTGATGAGACTATCCAAACCTTTAAAGCTCGACTAGTAGCTGGGGGTTTTAGACAAAAAGAAGGGATAGATTACTTTGACACATACTCTCCTGTAGCTAGGATAATATCCATTAGGATATTATTTGCGCTAGCTTCCATACATCATCTTCACATCTACCAAATAGATGTAAAGACCGCATTCCTGAATGGTGACCTCAATGAGGAGGTATACATGGAACAACTGAAAGGTTTCATTCTACCAGGAAATGAAAACAAAATTTGTAGATTAGTCAAATCTTTGTATGGATTAAAATAAGCACCAAAACAATGACATGAGAAGTTTGATTCCAAAATACTATTTCATGGTTTCATACATAATGTAGTTGGCAAATACATATATTCTAAAGTAGATGGTAGTTGTATCATTATTATTTGTCTGTATGTTGATGACATGTTAATAATAAGTAATAAAATGGAAGGTGTGATTGAAACAAAGAGGTTTCTATCTTCCGTATTCAAAATGAAGGATCTTGGACAAGTTGATATCATCCTAGGTATTAAAGTTAAAAAATATTGTGGGAGTTATGCTTTGTGTCAATCTTATTATATTGAAAAGATACTAAACAAGTTTAACCATCTAAATATAAAAAAGTAAATACCCCATTTGATCCAAGTATCAAGCTAAAAGAAAATACCGGAAGAACAGTTGGATAATTAGAATATGCGAGTGCTATAGGGAATCTTATGTATGCTATGCAATGCACTAGACCTGATATTGCATATGTAGTGAGTAAACTTAGCAGGTTTACTAGTAACCCCAGTACTGAACACTGGAATGCAATCAGTAGAGTCCTTGGTTACTTAAAAGCAACCAAAGACTTAGGACTATTTTATTCAGAGTTTCCTGTTGTATTGGAAAGATATACCGATGCAAGCTGGATATCGAGTGCATGGGACAACAAGTCTACTATAGGGTGGGTATTCACCCTATTAGGTGCAGATGTATCTTGGGGATCCAAGAAACAGACTTTCATAACGTACTCGACAATGGAGTCTGAATTTATAGCCCTGGCTGCAACAGGCAAAGAGGCTGAGTGGCTAAGAGATCTTCTATTAGAAATCTCTTTCTGTGTAAAGCCTATATTGGCTATATCAGTACTACATTGTGACAGTGAAGCCACATTAGCTAGAGCCTATAGCGGCACTTATAATGGTAAGTCTAGACATATCGGTCTTCGACATGATTATGTCAGACAATTGATTCGAAACGGAATCATTGCTATTTCCTATGTGAAATTAAGTAATAATCTGGCAGATCCTTTCACTAAACCTCTACCAAGAGAGGTAGTAAAGGCTACATCTAGAGGGATGAGGTTGAAACTCTTCAACTAAAGTTCCACCAGTGATAGTAACCCAACTTAAAGTCAGAAAATCTCTAATTTTGAGTTCAATGGGTAAGAACAAGTCACTGATATGTGAAAAGTTTTTCAGCACTAAATTATAAAACCTCATCCATAATAGATAAGTGTTGAGCGTTACGAAAGAGGGTTGAGTCTTAGAACTCTTAATGAAATTCAGTTTATAGGACAAAAATCTTATAGTAACAGAGACACTGGAAGAATTTCACCTATATGAACGTAGAGATGGTGTCATCTCTCATGAGAGTTAGGAGTTTTCTCTCGGCATCGTTCACGAATTAGGATAAATACATGGCCATTAATTGTACTGAGCAAGATTGTGGGAACTTTAACAAATACATAGCGAATATGTGTGTAGTTTCTCCAACTCTATTATTTAGAAATAACTGGTTTGAAGCTACGGCTACCAGTCATTTTAATAGAGTTTTGAGATACTTACAATAAGGAAAGATTAAAATCGAAAGATATCTTTCTTTATGCATATAGGCTGATTATTCTGGCAGAAATGTTTAATCGAGAAAATATATTTTATAAAAAATTAAGTGGAGGATTGTTGCAAAAATATTGATTTTATATAAATATATATTTTAAAATAAATAATAATATAATATATAAAAGGTTTGAAAAACACCTTTTTGTGGGTTTTTAAGAATAGTCTCACATGGGAAAGGAAAGAGAAAATTTTGTGGTTTATATGAAGGATGTGGAGTATTCTAATACTTACACACTTGGTCCAAAGGAGAATGGAACTTGCATGTTCCAGTATGTAGCACTGGAGCACCAGCGCGTGCACGCTCGGGCGCGGGCCCGGGCTCGGTGCGAGGGCATGGGCATATGAGGCAGTATGGCTGTAGAGGCGCTAGTGGCGCACTTTGCACTTCAGTATATATAGAGAGGCTGAATGAGACTAGAGGACTGAATAAGAGTCTTCCAGCATATATAGAAAGGTTGAAAAGAGCTGTTGCAGCAAAAACTGTAACAGTTGTGCCATAAGTGTATGGTCCAGCTGTAACTGCTGCATGGTTAACCCAACAGCTAAAAAACGGCTAGCTACTGTCTCATAATAGTCAGTATGCAACAACTCAATGCGCCATGCACAACAGTAAAAAAACGGCCATAAAACGGCTAGTTTTCTCCAACAGCTAGAAAATGGTCATGGGATTTATTTCCCGAGACTATAACCCTCAGCTAGGGGTGTACACGGGCCGGGCTGAGTCGAACTGGCCTCAGCCCGTCCAGGCCCGTTCAACAACCACACAAGGCCCGAACTCAACCGAGCTTGGTCACCGGGCCAACATCTCTAGTCCGAATCGGGCCCGGCGCGAGTTCGGGCCGAGTTCGGGCCAGTTTCGAACCTTCGAGTTCGGGCCAGTTTCGAACCTGAGTTCGGGCCAGTTTCGAACCTTACAACAAGTTCATGGGAAGGGCTTTGACAGGTAATCCGCGTCCCATTACAAGGCCCTCAATCAACGGTTTAGATAGTCGAACTATAGACTCCACAAAAAATCTAATTAGCCAGGACATTTACATACATTTGACAAAGCATAAAATAAAATATTTTATACAAATTAAATACAGCCATACATGGGTTGGGCCGGGCCGGGTCGGGTCGAGCCGGGGCGAGTCGGATTTCGGACCGAGTCGGGCCGAACTAGGAGATATCCGAACTTGGCCTGAATTAACTTTCGAGCCTAGAAAATTGGTCCGTCCTAACCCGAACTCGGTTAAGTCGGTGAGTCGAGCTTTTTCGGTAGGCCGGTCGGCGAGCTACTAGCAAGCTGGCCGGTTTGTGTACACCCCTACCCTCAGCCACCATAGCCTATAAAAGGAGGGCCTGGATGAGTTTCCAAACCATCTCTCAACCTACTCTAGCAGACCCATACGAACTGAGACAGCCCACTGCTCCTCTCCTATACTCCAGTGGTTCCAGCAAGACAACAAGGGTTGAACCTTTGATAGAAGAACAGACCAACGGTGTGGTCTAGAACGGTTCAACTGAACCAGTGGTTGAAGAACTGACCAGTGCAATGATCTAAATCAAAAGAAATTTCTTCTCTTTCTTTCTTCTGGGATTTTTCTTTTATTGTATTTCTGTCAGACTGAGTATAATGGAGTTCCAATAGGTGAGCCTTCGTGTTTACTGAACGCAGACCCACAACAGGCTCGTCGTATTCTAGAAGCGGTTTGCCTGTAACCTATCAGTATACTCAATTCACTTGAGTAGGGGCAAATAACGCTTTAAGGACAGCGTTTTAGACGTGCTTCAGCCTGTCCTTATTCAAGTTAACTTTATTTTTCGGTTTCCATATTATACAGAAATTATATTAATCTGTATAATTTCCAACAACCATGACATGCATGTCACATGCAATCCGTCACTGCTGAGCCAAGGAGCGGATTAGGTGTGGCCCCAGCCTCACCTAAGACAGTTTGGCCCTTACCGTGGGGCCACCTTGATGTATGTATTTTATGTTCATGCTTCCATCCATTTCACTGGATCATTTTATGACATGCCCGAGGAAATGAAGTAAATCCAAATCTTAGGTAGATTGTACCACTTGAAACTTATTACGAAAAATTTGCACAAATATATAGCCAATCGAATGCTCAATAGCGCACCAGTTCGCATGGAACTCGTGCAAATGTTCTTGAGAACTCTCATCATACGTGATGTGCCTCCAAAATCTGAACGGTCCATGTGAAACAGCACCTCATGAAACACCGTGGGCTCAATTTTTACTTTGATCCAAAACTTTAGTGGGCCATGAAAAATAAAAACTATTTCCTCCATTGATTTGCATTTCTCTTTACTATGGCTCACCAGAATTTTAGATCAAGGTGAAAAAATTTATCCCATAATGTTTCACGGGATTCCACATCACATGGAGTACTGTTCAGATTAGACACCCATGACACGTGTGCAAAAGTGTGCACGTGCTTAGGTATGCAGGTGAGCATGACTCTCTCTCTCTCTCTCTATATATATATATATGTGTGTGTGTATATATATATGTATATATATGTATATGTGTGTGTGTGTGTGTGTATAGGGAAAAGGTACAATGCGCTCGAGCTGACAATAAGCTCCCATGAGGTCGAGCTGTGTGGGCCCCACCATGATGTGTTTCGACCATCAACACCGTGCATTTGATGGGTACCCTTTAAATTATGGGATATCCCAAAAATCAGCCGTATACGGAACTCAGGTCAGCCATACCATCTAAAATTATGTGAAGACACCGTTAAAACATATAAAAGCACTTGGTGGGGCCCACTTGAGTTTTGCATGCGCCTGAAACTTGGTCTGAACCCTCATTCAAGTGGGACACACATAATGGATGGGCTGGATTTGCAAACTACATTTCGATGGGGCCTCAAAAATGGTTATGAATGTTTTAATGGTACACGGCCCCTCCCCACTTTTGTATGTGGTGTGGCCCAGACAAGTCACGGATTGACTTGATTTTTGAGACCTAGGCTCACGATGGAATGGTGCATCTAACTGATGGGGTAGATGTTCGAAACGCATCACGGTGGGGCCCACACAGCTCGACCTCATGGGGCGTTAAAATTAGCACAAGCATATTGTACCTTTTCCCATATATATATATATATATATATATATATATATATATATATATATATATATATATATTAGGGTGAGTCCTTGGAAGTATTTTAATTGTGGAGCATTCAATCACCACTGTTTCCTATAGTATGTCCATTTGAGATTTTGATCTGTTTAATTTTTTGACTCATGCCTTAAAATAATATGGAAAAATGGATGGACGACATGAATATAGAATACACACATCAGAGTTGGCCCCATAGTAAAGGTCACACCATCTTGAGTGAGGTCAAATAATATTATCTTAAAATTTCATATTTTCTAATTATTTTAAAATAAAATTTTAAATGGTAAATATAAAAAATATGAATATTTCTATAACTTACATAATTTAGCAGCGCATCGAATGTATTAGTTACACAAAAAATTGTCATACAATGTAAAGTACATATATTTTGAAATATATTTTAAGGGTATTTTTATTTTTTATTTTAAATAAATTTATTTTTAAAAATAAATAAATGAGTATTGTTGATGTTTAGTTAAACATACACCCATTAATATACAAATATTATGAACAAATAACATTTGCTCAATGTAATTATAAAAATATTTTTTATTTTTTATTTTAATTATTTTTTAAAAAAATCTTAAAAACTTCATTAATTTGTGGAGGAGCCTTTTAGCACCCCCACATGATTTTTCCATACTCAAACTGCAAGTTAAATTATTAAAATCAGAACAATTTTTATTTTTTAAATCTTACACATTTTTCTCAAAATAAATATTGGATGTCAAAATTTATAATTAAGTATGTAAAACATGTAAATTCGTGGATTAATAACTTCATTCCACATATCATAAGCAATTTAAATAAGAAAAATAGTTTAAACTAATAAAAACTCATTAATTAGGTTTCTCATACTATACTTTATTCAGTTTTAATTGTTCTATGCGAATAATTTTTTTCCAATTAAATGAAAATGATTAGTTAAAATCTCCTTAAGAACATAATAAAAAAGTTAGAGATTTTTTTTTTTTGTCAAATTCCTTTTCTTTTTTTTTTTTTTTGTGGCATAAAGGGATACATATCACATATATCAACGATATCAAGCATTTTATAACAATAATATATTAAATATATCATCACATATAAATATATCATGCATATATTGTAATATCTTGATGTTAGATTTGTCTTAATGCGGAAATCCTGAAGGACCTTGTTGTGCATTGGATATGGAGATCGAAGAGAGGAAGATAACCTACTTATCTGAGACGCCATTACTATAGAATCGAATTGCTGAAGTCTTCCTTTCCTTAACCTCTTCAGAGAAGATATGATGGGATTAAGCTTCTGGCGGTGGTATTGGATTGGGGACCCAGCTCTTATTTATATTTGAGAAAGCAACGGAGCTTGAAACCCATTAAAACTCCTCTCCTTGAAAGGCTACACACAAATAGCTTATCCTTGTTCCATCAGGATACTGATGCGTATCACAGTAGTAGCACACCACCCCTATATGAATTCTGGATGTATCACAACTTAGTGGGGTCCACTAGTGTGCCCAATCACTATATCCAACCTTTAAGTTAATCTAGACCGTTGATCAATAAGGCCCACTTTATAGGATTCTTACACTTGAATGATATAAGGAATAGTTTTATTGATAGAATCAATTGAGACTTTAAATCATTCTTGTAATTTAGTTATATAACTATTAAATTATTTGATATTTATTGTATATTATTTTGAACATTAATCATCCACAAATTACAAATTAGGATTACTCAACCATTTTAATTTTTAAACTATAACTTATTGTTTACACATGATGTTGTCAAATTGAACGATATAGAGATAACGTTAAATAACAACAATATCTTGAGATAAGACAAATATATAATTTTCATGGATATTTCGACTATTGATTTTGTAATATCCTGAAAATTACGTGCACGAGTACGTATACAAACGCATGAGCTAACACACGTCTATACAAAATACAGATGCATGAGCTCACACATCTCTATACAAACTGTACACACATGAACATTGATTTGAACCATTTAGAATATTTCTCATAGGCATAGTAGCCTAAATGGTTATTTAATGTAAGACGCACATTCACACTTAGAAACAAGAGTCACAATCAATTTAGAAAAAATTAATGGTAGATCAAGTATTATCATTTCAACTTCATATAGCTCACCTTAATATTGAATATATCTAATTTTTAAGTCTATATACCAAAATGTTGAGATAAACCACATGGACGGTTCTGATGTCTTGTAAACATTGTAGGTGGGGCTCATATAACCATGTGCGCGTGCACACACACACACACTGGAACCGGATGCCGCCTGCACTAGAGTCTCCTCATCTCCTTTGAAACAACGCACACACCAACACCTTCCTTGATGCGGGCTTTCTATCCAGGAACCCGATTCACAATCCAAACTGCTCATCACGGGTGCACCCCATATAAGTTTTCAATTGCAGTTAGTCCCTGACCAAATGGTATTCGGTGCGGCCCACATGATCATTGGAATTGCTTCATTTTCAGCCCCATATCTTACCATAGCCTGCTGAAACAAATGAATGGAGTGGATTTAACTCATTATGGTAGACCCTAGTTTGTCTCCCTATTTGGATTGACTCAACTCGTTCTAAGTTGAGTTACACACTGAAACCGCATTCTTTATAGAACTAACAACAATCTTGATCTTCTCCTGATTTATTTTTCAAAGAGTCAGCTTTTGAAATCCATCCATGCCGCCTGTGGTGTATCTTCCTACTTAAGGAATCAAATGCAAGATTCTTGCATAGAAATGTACAACCGCAAGTGAAAAATAATTGGATTCTTACCAACACGAACCCACTGGCCCCATAAGCTTTGTGGGACCTATCTGAACGGTCCAGCATGGTTGGATAGAAGGAATAGCTTCAGAATCGAAATATTTCATAATTGTGCGGGTCATTTTATTCGTTTGCATGGTTTCTGCATGATCTTACTAGGACATAGATTTAAGATCGAAAAAAACTAGAGAGTGGGCCACAACATCATGTTTTTAACATGCAAATCAGATCAAATAATCTCATTCCCTATTACAATTAAATATATAGTGAGCCCCTATAGAAAATCGGGATTCTGCATACTATCAAAGGAGTCGAGTTGACTCAGTCGAGTTTGTTATGTGTTTGGGTTGAGATGAGTTCCAGCGTGCCTATGAACTAGCCTGGGGTCCTTGGATTGTGAAGGTGTTGCACCAGTGCTATGTCACAACAATTCATAATCAAGAGCTGTTGATTTTCCCTAAGTTGAACTGAATCAACTCAATGAGTTGTTTGTCGATCTCGTGGGCTGAGCTAAGCAGAAATGGAGTTGCCGAGTAAAGTAAGAAGTCTCTTCGTGACTTTTAAATTTTACCTTCATTATGATTTCGTATTAAACAAATTGTCTAATAGTTTATATCATTCGGTTCCTTAAGGAAAAGTGATTGAGTTCAAGTCGGATAAATCGACAAGTATAATCTAATGCGAACTGGGTATAGATCTGATCAAAAGAAAATAGTACCAATTACAAGTGAGTGACCTACTCACTGGTTTAATTTTCTTTGGTTTCAATTTATAATTATAAATTACATGCCTTTATTTCTATTATTTTCTTCCTTCACTTTAAGTTTTGATCCTCGATGTGGGATTCTTTCTCCACCTAATTTCAATTCCCGATGCAACTACATTTATTCTTTATTAGATCAAATTTATTTATACTTTGTCTCACTTGATTTAAGTTAAGGTTATTGAATTCTTTCCGATTTTAAATTTATACACTTGTACCTTTGTGTTTAGCATTCTAAGTGTAATCTACTACGTACACTTCCTACCGCATTGTTAACTCTTACTTATATACATCATGAACTATGATTGGATTACATGACTTACATTAAAAAATAGAGTGCTTGAATACTTGTTGGTTGGTTCGTCATGAATGCATTGAAACTATTTTGTAATTATTATGGTGATAGACTTGGAATTATGATGTTGATTTGCAGAGATCCATCCATGGGGGTTTCCCTTAACTTGTATGGCAATGATGATGATGATGTTTGTTTGAGGGAATAAGAGCGGAGTTTTTCCTTAACCTGTATGACGAGGGTGATGATGTTTGTTTTGGGGGATCCACGAGTGATAGTTTCCTTCGGCCTATATGGCGAGGATGATGATGTTTGTTTAGGGGATTCATGAGCAATTCCCTTGGCCTGTATGGTAAAGATAATGATGTTGTTGATGTTGATATTAATTTGGGGAATCCATGAATGGGGGTTCCTTGGGAGATCATACCCAGGATTACTTACTTTACATACACTTGTAATATCATGCATCATAGCATCATTGGCATCTTACTTTATTATATCTTGACATGATATTCTATTATTTGATTACCCAACTTCTATCATGCCCGTGTTAAATCATTGTCTTCTTTAACCCTTGCTAGAAATTGTATTTTTCTTCTTCATATTTTGTCTTAAATTATTATTTCACTATTTATACCTGTCTCAATGTTAATTGTGGTTAAGCCATGTATCATTTCCATTCTTGAGTCTACATCAAACTCGTTGTAGAAATGATCTCACTGGGCTTCTAGCTCACTAAATTCACAGGCCATACAGGTTTCCAGTACAAGGAGCGACTAGGAGAAGAAGAGTACCTAGATTGATATTTCCTTTAGAAGAATTTTTTAGAATTTTTTTTTTTTTTTAATTCCAAAGTAATTTAATGTGCTCTTAATAGAAGATTGAATGAGAAAGTTGAAGTAGTGCACTTTAAGATTTAGTTTTATAATTTGAATCTGAATTTGGATTTTAAAAGTTTGAATTTGAATTATTATAATTTGACATTTTAATTACGTATGTTTTAATTTTATAATGAATGAATGATTAATGTGAATGTAAGAAAGAATAAATTTAGCTCACACCTAGAACTTGAGATTTGAGTCACCATACTTGAGTTCTGAATTTTGGGACGTGATAAATATGACTGAAAAAAAGAGAGTCATAAGAATCCAAGAAAAGACTAAGTCTAATCAGCCATGGTCATAAGACACATATCACACGATCAAGATATGTAGCGGAATTTGAGGATCATATTGAGCTAATCACCTCAATAGCGGAATTTGAGGGATCATATTGAGCTAATCACCTCAATAGTCACACCATCGATGACTAATATAACAAAATACAACCAAGCTAATAAAGAGTATAGCGATACATGGTAACATCGCACAAGGGGATCTCTATAACCGTTATGATTATTAGAAACGAGTCATAAGACTTTATCTGGTGGCATATAGAATACAATTAAATAAAAGAGAGAATAACCACCATATACATGTGGTGAAATATAAAAGGTTATAGCAGCGCAGTGGCCTAAGAAAGTGTGCAAGATGAATAACTAATTAATAATAACCAATTTTTATACTTGACAGAATGTGATAGGCCATGATTGCTTAGTGGTCTAAACTGCATACATTAGAACGTGGAGAAGCAGTCACAGGAATAACCACTTAAAGCAATCAATAAATAGGGTAAAAAAAATGAAGTTCTCAAGGCTCCTACCAACCCAACCAAACAACAGAGTGCAATGCTACTTATCTCAAGTCCCGAAGGACCTTTTGTTTAGTTTAATTTAGCTATTCATCACACATCAACATAATACTGATCTCAGCATGCATTGTAGTTTCTATTTTTAGTTTTAGAGCCCTTTGTCCACATTACGTTGCCGAATCACAAGAAAACTTAGTTATAGTTGTTTTACTTTAGTTTAACTCTCCATCGCTCATCAGTGCAATGATGCTCTCATCATAGATCATAATTTCTTCTAGTTTCATAGCCCTTTGTCCACACTGCGCTGCTGGATCACAAGAAATATTAGTCATAATTAATTTTAGTTTAATTTAACTCTACATCGCTCATCAATGCATCGTTACTCTTAACATGGTTTGTTGTTTCTTTTAAATCCATTTATCTATGAAATGTCACTAGACCGCAAGGAGAATCATTCATAATTAGTTTTGTCATCAACCTTATCACCATTGGATGGTTACTCGTCGGGCTATTTTTAATTATAATCATTATGAACATCATAAATGCAATTTCATCTTTCCTATATGTTAGATCTTCCATCCTTATTGTATTAATGTTGAATGGCTGTCGCTAACACGATTATTGGAAGCCTTATTTTATCAAAAGAAAATAAGAACCCATAGAAGGTTGAAAAATCTCCTTCACTAATCGCTTGATCTCATATGATGAGTGGTTAAATAAATGGTCGATCTGCAAGCTTCTCGGCCTCACGATCTATCTCGGCATTATGGGTTAAAAGAGTTTAATTCAAATTAAGATATTCTCGGCACAAGATAACGCACCATCAAATTTAAGCCAAACACTTA
The DNA here is from genome assembly GCA_030180095.1 of Magnolia changhungtana. Classification (NCBI taxonomy): domain Eukaryota; kingdom Viridiplantae; phylum Streptophyta; class Magnoliopsida; order Magnoliales; family Magnoliaceae; genus Magnolia; species Magnolia changhungtana. The sequence continues at coordinate 12,854,736 of JASAUF010000662.1, forward strand.
CCGAAAACAAGTTAAGGGAATAGATTCACTACAAAGATTTGTACAAAATGTATTTTATATAATGTCATGGTCTATTATCAAAATCTTAGTATATGGTTGAAATTAAAACATATAAAAGGTTAATTTGATCTTAAAAAATGTAAGAAATGTTTCTATTTTGAAAGGTTATTTTGTTTAAAAGATTATCTTTTTAAAATGTTGAATTTTTATAAAAGATAAACTTGGGTACCATTCTTTTCAGACACCATTGAAACAAAACATTTGCATTACTTTTGTATGGACACGGATGGTGTTACTTTCACTTAAGTGGATGAATTACTTCACATTGACAAGATCCAACTTGTCCATCGTGTGTGGCACTATATGTCTATAACAAGTCTTAAAAATCATGCCAATTTAATATTTAAGTGGGTCACACAATGAAAAACAGTGAGATGAGAAATCTTACCATTAAAATCGTCAAAATTTCATGAGACGCCCATCGTGTTGTATATATTGCATCCAATTCACTCATCTAAAGTAAAACACCAAGAGAAATAAATTTATCAAAAATCATGACATTCTAAGATTCGCGTGGTACATAACAATCGGATTTAGAGGTTTAGAAATTATTTTATATTGTTCCTATGCTTTGCCCCACCTAAGTATTTTATTTGATTGATTTTTATAATCCATGGTGAGAATGTGATGTCTCATCTGATGGACGGGCTAAATTTGTCCCACATGGTTCTAAGTTGGCACAAGACGCAAGTCAGCACTCAAGGTCTCATGTCCAGCTGGTGGGACCCTAACTTATAGTTCATCCCGCAACCCTAAGTAATTTGAAATCTAATCCTTCCAATAGGTTGCTCCCACCTTGAGAATCATCAACTAATGTATAAATCATTATTGCCTACTCATCAAGTGGGTCACATTACATAAATAATGTACAACCATTAATAAATATCAAAATACGAAGGAGATCCATTTGGTGAGTGGATAAAATTATTTTTCTACATATTCCTATTTGTGTGGGAAAACATATTGAATAGGTTAGATATAACATATGGTTAATAGGTTAACATTTATTTACTAGGTGAACCCTAACTTATGGACCAAGTGGTTGGACTTAATACTTTGTCACTGAAAACATTCTCTCTCGAACCCTATTAAATGGGGGACTTATTAGATACTTTAGTTGTGTATAACGCTCAATACACAGATGCCCGGGAATTGTACATGTGAAAAAGCGATGTATCCGTTCAGTCTACTTGTGTGTTGGAACTGTGATGGATAACTTAAGTTTTAAAATTAAAACCAATGAAATGATTTTATCCACTACTTTTCTACTACTCGTGGTATTGAATTTTTGACGGTTAATTGTCTTATTTCCTATTGTCACTTTGATGGCTAAAGATTAATGTGTATAACAATGTAGCAGGTGTTTTTTTTTTTTATATAGATGTTAAATTCATGATAGGGTCATATATGCGTCATGCCCCAAACTCGGGGACCGAGCTCACCAAATTCTCAATCGTCGAATCCAGTGGTAACAACCTCTATAGTACTTTGATTTCAGCTCCTGGCTCCCACAGGCTAAGCTCCAAAAGCAACATTCTGCAAGAAAGATTTTAGATTTTTTTTTTTTGTAAAGGAGCATAACTACAAGTGTACCAAAAATCAAAACATCATCACGTCCATTGTATAATCTGTTCAAGTACAGTGCTGGAAAGGAAATTACAAGATATAGTAAATTTTTAAAAAAGAACTCATATACGCTTCGTGCTCAACGCTGCTGATATGCCCTAATATAACCTGCGGCATAAACAAATGCACATAAACCTCCTATGAAGCGCAGTAGAGTGCGTATGTGAGTGCACAATTCATATGACAAATTTATCAAAATCAGAGATAGTACAAAATGATGGAGGGCTAAGCTGCCAAATCCATTAATGTTATTAGTCATACCAAGGTTATGCAATGCAAGGGCTTACACAACCAAGCGTCGTATGCTGGAGATACAACGCAATCATGTCAATCCTCAACTAATCTACATATCATGACAATTCCTATATTGGAACATCATCGAGGTCTAATACGCTTTGTCACTAGCCACCGCCCATCGTGTGCACGACCAAGCGAGTGGAAGAAACCTCACTATCCACTTCATTAGTGGTATGCAAATGTCAACTTGGCTTATTGATTAGTAAACCCGATTTATGAGCTGGTTAGACTCAACCTAGCTTATAGCACCCTTCACCAGGACAGATAAGGTCACACCCCATTCCAAACATTAGCTCCATTCATTATTCAGGTGGGGCATACGAAGTGAAATAATTTGGAGAGTGAGCATTATCTTGTACACTGTTTCCAATCATGTGGTCCACTTGAAACATGGATGGGGCTGATTTTTTCTTCTTAGGCCTAACATGGGGTGACAAATTTAGTGGTCAAGGTGGATATCACATAAACACCATGGTGGGACCCTGGATTTTACATAAAGACTACGGTGGGACCTATTAGAGCAGGCAACCGCTTCTCTCCTTCCCATTTATTAACACTAATTAACTTTGGAGGTCTAACTGATTCGAATGAATGGGATGTGGTGGATTAGGTGAGGCAGGTAACAACTTAGTGGGTAAGGCCCTAACTATGGGGCCCACCTCGATGCATGTGTTTTATATCCATGTTGTCGATCCATTTTTCCAGCTCATTTTAGGGCATGGTTTCAAAAATTAGGTAGATCCAAATCTCGCGTGGACCACACATTAGGGATTGAACTCCCACCATTAAAAACTTAGGGGCCACAAAAGTTTTGGATAAGTTGTTATTTGTGTTTTCCCTTTGTCCCGTCTGCATGACCTTGTCAACAAGTTAGATGGCAAGTAAACATTACAGTGGGGCCCAGGAAGTTTTTAATGGTGGGTGTTCAATCACCACTATTTCCCGCTGGTGTGGTCCACCTGGGATTTGGATCTGCCTAGCTTTTTTTTTTTTTGCCAAGCCCTAAAATGAGGTCGGGAAATGGATGGACGGCATCAATATACAATGCATACATCAAGGTGGGCCCCACAATCAGGGCCTCACCCACCATGCTGTTACCCCTGCCTCACCTAAACTGCACCATGGAAGAGATGTTTGTAGACCTTACTGCAGGCCAGGGACTTTCTAGTCCAAGCCCAGCCCGTTTATAAACGGGCTTGAAATTTTAGCCCAGCCCATTCATCAAGCCTTATACTCCAGCCCAAGCCTGGATTGAGGCAAGCCAGACCCGGAAGCCCAATGGCCCAACCCGGCCCATTGACACCCTACCTGCAAAGCAGCAAATGTAAGTAAGAAAGAGAGATTTTTGCATTACAAGAAAATATCCTCATTGTAGAAGTTGCCTGCTCCACAGAGCTTTGCAATGGATCCAACCCAATGGGTTAATCTGTTTAATTTGAGTGAATAGATGATACATGTAAAATTTCCATGTGCCTGCATATCAAACATCAGACAGCCAGAGTATCAAAAAACTCTCCATTGAGTTTTGCTAGGTATGGTGATCCAATACAACATCATGGTAAGGTAGCTGGTTTCCATGCCTGAATTACATCCTTACTTTGAATAGTTACATCTACTTTATCATGTGATTCCAACGCTCCGTACAATTTGAAGGTCTGGATAGCTGTATATAAGTGATGAATAGCTGTCGAAGAAGTCTACGCTGATATATTTCATTTGGCCATTGATCACAGTTGCCCGATGAAAATAGTTATTGCAAGTCCTATTTAATTAAAGATGGGGCTAACAAGTTCAAGATAGTGTGGCCCACCAAATTACTTAAAAGATAACTATAAATTGGAAGGAGGATGGCTACAGAAAATAAGGCAAAATCAACGATGATCTGATCATTGGATCAATGCGATTTTTTTTGGGTACCCTATGAAATGTGCTCTGGATTTGATGAACTGTTCGGATCGACGAATTGGATTGTCCAAGTAAACTGATGCAGCTAGGTGAGCACTGGAGCACTTCTCTAATTAAAATAATCCTATTTTCATTTAGAAAAGAAAAGGAAGCTGTAACTTGCTGCTGATCCAGATTTTAGACAATCAAAGAAAAGATTTGGACCACAGATCCTGAAGAGTGTGTGCATTCAGCTGAACAAATTTCTATTCCCAAATATCATGTGCAGGAAAAGCTACCATGCTTCAACACACCGCGTTTGGATTAAATATTTTACAATGTAGATAATTCTCGATAACAAAATTTGAAAAAGAATATGGCTTTCCACACAATACATTATTTTTTATCCTGAAAATCTCATTTACATTGAAAAGAACTTGTTGCAGGGATCCAAACAAGCAATTTCATAATACAAAGCAGTTTTTCTTGCAATGGGGATGAATATCACTAACCTGATCGATGGTCGTGATTCTTAGATAGTGTAGGATGGAACCAATTAGAAAAACATGCCAGATACTTGATAGTGTGAAATGGACGGATAATCTCTCACATAAATCAATGATGCGGCACATCTTCTCTGAAGTAAACATTTGGAAACACAATCATCAGCTGCATGGCTGGTAATTTTCTTCTTAGTAAAACATAAAACACTCTCCTTCCATTCCATCCACTGCTTCACTACTGCCGGTCAGGACTTTAGAGCTAAATACACATTGAGGATATACAGTGTTCAATTCAACAATTTGCTCGGCCCCACCGCCTTTTGGTGATCCAACCATTCGTGTGATGAGCTGTGTTGTTGATGAGAAATACCCACAAAATCTCCCATGTCAGATGATTCTAAATATGCAACTTGCCCTAGTTAAAAGTGGATCACTGCCCTATAATTGTTCATTTGCAAGCCGCCAATCAGATGGGGTCATGGCTCATCCTATGATGGGTCCCACCAAATGAAAGGTGTGGCCCACCTGTACAATTTCAGTTGGGGAAAAAAAAAAACAAATGCTGTTTCCCTCGATCAAGCATTTTTTTTTCAAGAACTTTAGATCCAACTAAAACCGACTTCCTTCTTCACCCCTCTGTCTTTCATTATCTTCCTCATCTCAGCCTTGTCTCCTTTCCTCTCCACCAAGGCATATATGTTGGAGAGAAGAACATAAGCAGCTGAATCATGCGGCTCCAACTGCATTATCCTCGCTGCAGCCTCCTCGCCAAGCCCCACATTCTCATTATCTCTACAAGCACTAAGCAGAGTTCTCCAAATCAAAGAACATGGATCGAACGGCATGCTTTCAATCAAATCCTTCGCTTCTCTCAGTTGCCCGGCTCTACATAGGATGTCGACCATGCAAGCATAATGCTCCTCGTTCGGGGTGATCCCATGTTCTGTAGGCATGGAATAGAAATGATCCCATGCTTCTAATATCAAACCGGCATGGCTACAAGCAGAAAGTACACTGACAAATGTTACTTCATTCGGCTTTGCATCAGAAATTTTCATTTGGGCAAAGATTTCAAGCGCTTCTTTTCCACACCCATGATGAGCGTAACCACATACCATGGAGTTCCATGTGATTACATCTTTATTGATAGTGCTTTGGAAGATCTTGAACGAGCAATGGATGCTGCCGCATTTAGCATACGTGGTGATGAATGCATTGGAGACTGAGACGTCTGATTCAAACGCTCGTTTTATGACTTGAGCATGGAACTGTAAGCCAAGTGCAAGTTTTGCGAGCACAGTACATGCCTTGGAAATGCTCACAAATGTAAGATGATTTGGTTCTATGCCCCGCCGGGTCATCAACAAATAAAATCTCAGAGATTCCTCAGCAAACCCATTTTGGGCATAAGCAGAAATCATGGAATTCCATGAGATAGAATCGACAGAATGGATCTCTTTGAATACTGCGAATGCCTTTTCGATCATTCCGCAGTTGGCATACATGGTCAGTACAGAATTCATGAGAGCTGTATCGAAAATCAGGCCCGACTTGATAATATGTGCTTGGATCTGTTCACCAAGAACCAAAGTTTCAACATGATCACACAAACCTATCATAGCACAATAAGAAAATTCATTAAATTCTACACCCAATTCCTTCATTTCCTGACAAATCCTAATCGCTGCATCAACGAATCCATAACAGGCATATCCCATGATCATTATATTCCATGTGAATTGATCAGGTCTGTTGATTTCGCTGAAAATTCTCTCCATGGCATCTAAACTTCCACATTGAGAGTACATTCCTAGGAGAGAGTTTTCAAGTGGGAAAACAGTTTCGAAACCAGTTTTGATGATTTGGCCATGGATCTGTTGTCCTATCTCTAAAGAAGCCAACTTCGCGCAGCTAGAAATGACGCTTGAATACATTATCTCATCTACGTCAATAAACCCCTCCGAGTGGGCCCCACAGAAAAGTTTGATTGATTGTTCGAAGAAGCAATGGTCTCTGAACAATCTGATCAACAGATTGAATGACACAACATCTCTCTCTTCCATTGTTTTAAACAGAGCACTTGCATTGCTTAAACTTCCACACCTACAGTACATGGTCAGTATAACATTATCAGTTCCTTCATCGATGCAGCCTCTCAATTTCAATATCAGAACATGAGCCTTCTTCGCATTCTCGAGAACGGTAACAGTTGCACAACAAGAAAGAAAACTCCAAAATGTAGAATCAGTCATCCTCATTCCACTACACAAAAACCTTCCAACAATGCTGATGCCAACATCTCCAAAACCGTTAAATGCATGGCCACCGATTAGTGAATTCCATGTGATGACATCAGGCTGCCTTAAACAGTCAAACAAACAGATCGCATCCTCTAAAAGATATGATCTTGCATAAAATGTAATAAGAGAATTCATTGTAGAAACATCCAAATCCAACCCGAGCTTAACAACATACACATGAATTTGGATTCCATAATCAATGTGTTCTAAGCTTGAACATAAGCTAATTAAACTAGAAAGTGTGAAAGAGCTGAAATCTATGCCTTCTGCACGTGAAAATCTGAATAACTCAAAAGCTTCTTCAGAATTTCCATGCTGTTTGTACCCTTTTAACAAGATTTCAATAGAAATTTCATCGAAATTAGGCATTCTATCAAACACTTTCCTTGCATCCATGATTTCTCCACACTTGATGTAAGCAGTCATAAGTGAATTTGCCACCCAACAGTCAGAAGATAACCCACACTTCAAACTCTCACAATGAATTTGCCGGCAATTTTTGAAACTACCCATCTCGACTAAAGCGACCAGAACGGAAGCAAAGCTGGATTGACTAGGACTGATGCCTTCCCGTTTCATCTTGCGAAAGCAATGAAACCCATCTCCAAAGAACCCCAATCTGACGAATCCTGAAATTACGGTGTTCCAAGAAACAACATCTCTCACACGCATTCCATCGAACAATAGGACTGCAGCAGAAATCGAACCGCAAGAGCAGTACATGTGAAGAAGATTATTCACCACAAACAGATCTGTATCGATCCCAATTCGAAGGATGCAGCAATGAGCCATCTGCCCAATCCGTAAAGATCGAGAAACGGCGCAATTCCGCAGAATCGATATGAAAAAACCAGGTTCGGCGATCTCGATAACCCTAAACTTGGGTCTAAAATCCACCTCCGAAGCCCAAAATCTGCTTCCACTTGCAGATTTTCCATTAAGCAAAGGAAATTTTTGTTGGGTTTGCTTCGATTTCAGAAATTTCAAAGACAGATTCATAAACGCCAAAGAGAATCTCTTATCAAGGGCGAAACTAACAATTTTTGGGTGTAAATGTCAATATCCTTAAGAAAATAGCCTTGTACGACACATGTACATTGCATTACATGTGGCATAGATAACAACGGCACAACTTTGTACTGTAGTATTGCCAGAAAGTAGACAGAAAGGGTGTATCTATCAATATAAAGGTGTGGCTCTAGAGGCTTTTTAAGACAAGGTAGATAAAGAGCCCCACTTCAATCCGCTCTCAAGACATGGCTCATTTGAAAGCATGCCCAAACTGGCCAATTCTTTCAGGAAAATTACACAAATACCCTCCACTCAATAGCAGTGCATCTACTGCTGCTGCTCATACAAAGCCAGAATGTCGAAGAGAAGTGGCTTGCTTGGAAGCAAGGAAGAAGGGCAAAATTGTCATGAGAGGTGGGGAGAAGAGGAGGGGTAGTTTGGTATGTAGGAGTAGTAATTCAAGCTCAGCTGGAGGAGTGGGTGTTGTTGGGGAAGAGGGAGAAGGTGGGGATTCTGGGGATGGTGATGGGCAGTTTGGGTATTTGGTGAGTGAGTATGGATGGAGGGTGAGGAGGTTGGTTGAGGAGGAGGATGAGATGAGGAGAGTGGCCTATGTTCAGGCTCAGGCATTTCATATGCCTATGGCTGTCTTCAATGATTTCTTCTTCGAATTCTTTCAGGTCATCTCAGCCTTTCCCTTTCTTTGTTGTTGGTATGTTTCTTTAGTTAGTTCTGTACATGTGGGGCCTGTCTTTTGGCGGTCCGAACTGCTCGTGCTGTGGGACACGCCTTGGATGGGAGAAAACCCAACATTCTCCCCCACCAGATGGCCATAATATCCCGACTGGACGGATTGCCGTCAAATGCAGAGCATTTGCTGTAACTGTCTGTTTGCGAGCCACTGATCGGATGGCTAGGATCATCTGGTAGGGGATATATTTGGGGTGTGGCCTATCTAATTATGGGGCTCACCAGATGAACAACTTAACTGAAATGCAGGCCCCATGTGTCCTATTGTTGGGTTCTTTTCCGATCGAGTGATCATGCAAGAACCGATTTAAGAAAAACCAAATCACCCATTTTTAACTTGGTAGAGCCTTGAATCAGCTGAGCCAGTGAGTTCGCCGAGCATGCAATAGAGTTTTTTGCAGTGTGCTGTGTATATTTGTATATATGTACTTGGGTCTGAAGTGATTCAAATTTTTTTCCCTCTCTGTTTTCCTTCTTCTCATTGAATACCAAACCTTTGATATCTTTTGATTTTTTAGCATAAAACAGAAGCCAAAGGAAGATAAATGACAGTATTAAGGACTGTTTGATGGTTGTTTCCTGCTATTGAAGATAGTTTCATTGCTTTGAATTGTCTTCACCATTGAACTGAGTTGGAAGATCCCTACTCTCATGCTAGAATCTAGTTTCTTCCATACCATGCATCAGGTGGATCACACCAGGTAGATGGTATGGTCTAAAAATCAGGCTGGCCAATCAGGGGGGCTACCCTTGTTCAAAATCAACTGACGGTTAATAGCAATGCTGACTATCCTCATTTGGTGCATCAGCCTAATCTTTTTGTTCAGGTCATCTACGCTGTTGGGACCCACTGATGCATGGATCGGATGTCCTGAACATGTTGCAAGGAAGTTGCTGTGATATAATAGCAATATTGTTGCAGCATGAATTTGTATTTCAAGACAATGTACTTCTGTTTTTATGACTCAAGGCATTCTGCTTGCCTCTGCTAGCTCGGCGAACTGGCGTGAAAGATAATGATTTCATAGATCAAATGATGGGTTTAGGGCCTGTTTGGATGCGTCTGAGAATGAGAATGGAATCAAATGCGGCTGGGTTCATGTTCATTCTGCCGAAGTGGTGCGGTTTGGCTCATCCTGCAAAATGCAGATGGCAACACTCCCATCCACAAAATCCACTCCAAAATGAGAATGCGAATGCCAAGAAAAAATAATAATAACGAGGAGGGAAACAATGAAATATGGTGTTTGGCCCTGTGGAATCATAAGAGTGGTCGTGAATCTGTTTCCAGGAAATGGATTCCCAGTTAGAGATTCTGAGTATGGCGTCTGGGTATTTGGAAAGCCATTCTCAGGAATCCAGTTTTGTTTGGATTCTTGGAAAAGAGTTGTCAGAAGAGAGGATTTTTATCATTTTCAAAAATATGACCCTTGGAAGGGAAGCCATTTCTCAAAAATTTGCATCCCACAAGCTGGGAATCATAGAACTGGCAAATTGTTGGAATTGGATTCCCATGGGAATTCATTTTCCACCCTTTCCTAGGACCCAAACACAAATTCAGCCCCTGACCAACAGAATCTGTTTCCTAGGGGCTGGATTCCCAGGAATCAAAACTACTAAAAAAGTAAGCTAGGATAGAAATAGCCTCAATGAATTGCAACAAATGAACCTGTCATAGTAAGAGTATCTCACATGCCTTAGCTTTTAAATATTCCAGTAAATACTTGGCTGCATTTGGAAGCACTGGTGGATTGAATCATGCACGTTCAGTTTAAACAACAGGAAAGTGAATAATAATAATAATAATAATGTTTGCAAATTGGCTTTTGTGCATTGAATCATTCACCATTTATATGGAGTCATGTTGCCCCGTATCGCCCTTGTATCGGCTGTTTCGGGCCGATACAGGCTGATGCAGCCGTATCGTTCATGGACGATACCAGTACGTATCAGGTGATATGTACATTGGTTTCCTAGTATTTATAACGAAGAAGTAGCCCTCAAATTGCATTTACTACTCCATTCGAGTTCAACTTGATAAGTAAAGCAATTGCAATTCGGAGTCCATACCCTCAATCTGGAAGCTAAGAGAGGGCATTACGATATTATTATTTCACTTTATTAGACTGAAATGGTAAATCTATTCACTTGTACATCCAAACACATGAACCTACTGATATAGTAGATCTTAGTAGGTGAAGAATAACAAGCCTCCAAAAAAGATCATGAATAAAACTCCCATAAAAGCTGGAAGTCTGGAATATAGTTTACAAGTCGCACAAATGATTTGGGAAATTATAGTTTCTTGTTTATGACAGACTGTTGCCTTTGACGTTGAAGACTTCAGTAATAGCATAATACAAGCATGTCTTTATATCTGATGTTGAAGACTTCCTTCTGTTGAAGACTCCAGTAGAAGGATAATACAGGCAGTAGTGCAAATGTTTTAATGCCTTTCGCATTGCATGATACAGGCAGAAGTTCTTTCTGCTCTCATCTACAAGCTTAGGAATTCACCACCGAACAGGTACAGTTCCTGTCCCATAGTCACTTTAAGTAACAGTTTTCATTTTTTGTGAGGTTTCCTGATGACTTATTCACTGGTATTGCTTGTGGGTCCATCCATGCAACCACAATGAGCAGGCATGGATAGAGCTGTTCAGAAAAAAATAACTTATATTATACTCTTCTTTAATATGGAATTAATGTATTTTTTTTTCTCTGGGTATGGTTTTTCTAAATGTTGCGCTTCCATGAAAATATGTTTTTCCACATGTCTGACAACTTGTACCCGTCAGATGCCAGCACACGTCCTTGTGGAAGTTACTTATTCATGGGGCAATCATTCTTCCTGGGAAATTTTGAGCTAATCTACCTTTTTTCTTTCTTTGGTAGGAATTTCATGTAACACTGTAGTAAGACCTGATCCCAGGCCTATGCCACATCAGGAAAGTACTACAAACCAGATGGAATACTGAGCTGGGTGTAGCCAATCTACCATTTTTACCTCTTTCCATCTGGCTAATTATGGTTACGGCTATTAGATTTTTCTATTAAAAAAAGACTACTAGATCTGAACATTGTTATAAATGGCAAATGAAAATACCTGCAGAGGGGACACCTTGAGATGGCTTCAAGCTTTGTTGGATTACCCACGCCAAGATTCTCTTTTTATGTCCAACAAAACAAAAGAAAGATACAAACCGATTGTATACTGTACAGACTACAGAGAAACAAAAAAAAAAAAAAAAAATGTACAGATATGCATTGCAGATGAGTATGTCTAATGTATATGAAAAGGTAACTGCATAAGACCCTTCATTACATGAATGGATTCCTATGATCAAAATACTAGAGGCATCTATTTTTATCTAACCCAGGGTCTTGAAAACATTGCTTATTCTCCACTTCCATACCATTTTGAAAAGGAGAGGAGCATTGAATTGTCATTAGCTGATGACTGTGCTGTGTGCATCACTGGACTCCTGAATGCTTCATCTTACAAAACAAAAATAATTTTTTACTTCTGTTTTTATCAGACAATTCAAAATTCGAATGACGGGTATTTTATATTTATTATATTTTGTATTTTTGCATATTATTAGATATCTGGTTGCCCACTTCAGTTAAACTGTCAGATAAATGACAATAAGACAATTTGCTGATCCTTTTTTCATATCCAAGGATGCTTGAACTCTCTTTTGTTAAAGTATTCTGTTAGCAGGTATGCTTGTTTGGTTGCTGAGCATACGGATGGTTTTGATTTTTCACTGCGCCCTTCACAAGAAGGGGTTGTGGGTGTTGTGGATGTCACGGTTATGAGAGATAATGACATTCTTAGGCATGTTGATGGAGCTGAAGAATACCTTTACATATCTGGGATAGCTGTGCTGACAGACTTCAGGTAAGAGCGCATCTTTCATCCTTTTTCTTTGAGAAATTCACCAGGATACAAATCAGAGGTAATTATTCCTCAAGCTGTAATGAAGGTTTGATTATTCCCAAATTCAGACGGAGACAATCCATCTCATTCCCAAATACCATTTTGAATGGACAAAGAACTAAGTATTCCATTTAAGTGGTTTTTTCTCATTATTCCAATATGTCATCATCTCGACATTTTGATTTGTTTTATGCTTCTTCAGACATTAATTCAAGGCTATGAATAATAGGAGGCAGAAAGTAGCGACGGTATTGCTTAAAGCCTGTGATCTACTCTCACTAACATGGGGTTTCGAATATCTAGCCCTACGAGCTTATGAAGATGATTCGGCTGCACGTAAATTGTATTCAAATGCAGGCTACAAAGTTGTTTCCAGAGATCCCCAGTGGATGACTACTTGGATTGGAAGAAAGCGGCGTGTTCTTATGATTAAAAAGACTGGTCTACGTAAGTAGTTCTCAAACCCATTTAAATTACCTACACACTCGAACACAACAGCAGTTTCTTAGCTATAGACAGGTTTTACGACTCACGACTCAGACCAACTCATCCGGTCCTGAGTTGAGGCATTCTGGATTAGTCAGGTGCAATTCTAACCCATTTTCTCGAACTAAGTGAAAAGGGGGTAATTTGAGTGTCTTTTTAGGCCACTAACCAGAAGCATATTCTAATTGGATCGCTTCTATTTTGTGGTAGCATGTCTCATTCACATGGTTTAGCACAATCCCCGGTCTAGATCACTGTGTGTTGCGTACAGTAGTGATTTTTTGCTAAGTGTACCATGGAATAAGCTGCATTTTAGCATTCCTCCTGAGTGGCGATGGCAGTAAACCTGAGCCGTTTGTCAGGTGGACCCCACCATGTAGATTTATTTTCCACGTGAGGGCCATAAGATGAGTGGAACAGCCTATTCTTTTAACAAGGAATATATGTTGTGGGCCCAACTGATTAATAGATTGGATCATGAATATTGGCACATGTGGAGGCAAGTGCGTTGGCAAGATACAACAGCATACGTTTGAAGGGGAAAAAAGGTATGATTTGCCAAAAATAATAAGAGGTCTGGACTAGTGCGGTTGAAGGCACTCAAATTACACTGTTTTATTATTATTATTATTATTTAGTGTTATCTAAGATTTGGTGGTGAAAGGGGGCAAAAATAGGTTGAAATTTGGTTTTTTTAAAATGGGATGAGGAATCGACCCCCCTTTCTTTTCTTTTTATATACAAGTGAGTCATTCGGGTCGACTTAGCCTGACTCAATTGTATCGCCCAAGTCTGTGGCGACTTGTCCAAATTGGCCCAAGTTAACCCTGTTCTACAAGACTCACGGGGTTGACTCAGTCAGACCCAGCCTGGGTCCGACTGAGTCTGAGTCAACTCAGATGAGTGGTCAGATCATGGCTATAGGTAGTATAGTAGAATTACATGATCCTTGGTCCGAGGATATTCATTGTAATAGTATCCTTGTGTTTTCATTTTATGAAAGTGAAGCCCATACTCGTGTTTTCATTTTATGAAAGTGATCCGGAGCATTGATCTGACGGGCCCTACCATGGATGGAACATTCCTAAAAAATATCTCCCCAATGGGACAATCCTAACTCTTCGATTGATGGCCTGCAGAGGGATATTAAAAAAGAAATACAGTAACAATCCACACTCAAATGCAAAACGGCCAGAATATTGGATGCCCCATCTTCCAATCTAGGGGTTTGTGGTTCTTCAAGGTTGGAACCCACCAGATCAACAGTGTAGATATTCCATTTCATTGTAGTCTCTTCCCTCGACGTTGGTCTTATGTGCAAGTTTGTTTGTAACGTTAAGGGTTGATCATGGATATCAGAATTAAGAGCAATAAATGGATCAATGGGTGAAAAAAATAAGAGATTCTACACATTTTGGATCTGTGCCAGCAACCGATTGTAGAGACACCATCCATATACATGATTCTAGATTTTAGTCACCCCAATCTGCTACTCAAGGTGTCTTCCCACTTTGAAATCTCATGCTTCCCTATTCCTATATGTTTCAGACACAGTTAAAGACTGGTTGAATTGACTCGACCTTGACCATGTCAATTCGACCCTATTGGACTTTGAGTCAACTTGAGGAGTAACTCCTTCCCATTGAGTTTTTCGAGTCCTGTCGAGTTTTCTGAGTCTTGTCAAGTTGAATAAAAAACTTGACCAAGTCAAGTCAAGTTTTTCCAGGTTTTCGTTAACTTTTCATGTTTTTATTACTGGGTGATTTTATATATATATATATATATATATATATATATATATATATATATATATATATATATATATAAAATTCGTTGTCATATTTAGAATAAGTATTTCTTATTGAGTTTTTAATATGGATTTGTGTCGAATTTTTGCCCAAGTCTTCAGGTCAACTCGACCAGACTTCAAGTCGAATCAAGGTTTCAGCTTTCAGAAGTGTTGTTTCTGGTCATAAGTTTTCTTATTCTTTTTTTTTTTTTTTTCCCATGGCACCACGCCAGTTCCCTTCTTACAACTTTTCCTTTGGTTACCAAGTTCTAGACATAAAGGCCTTAATACCCCTAGTAGGATGTCCTCATATATCTAGAAAGGAGAATTTGATGGATAATTGACTTGCAATCAAAGGCACTATGTTACTCGGGCACAGGTACTTGTATTGTGCATGGTTGTGGTTGTATTCACTTGTTAGGGTACTGAGACAAGACTTACATACTCAACGTTAATATTTAAAATGCTCCTATTGATCTTTGAATTCGTGTTGTTCCATTTTTAATTATTTTTAAATATAAAAGATTCAGGAAGAACTGAGCTATATCCAATGCGGATTGCCATGCCTACGTGGGGGGTACTTCCAAGGGATTTGAAGGATCTGGGTACCATAGCGATGTTGTCAAGTGAGTTTTTAGTGTGTATTGCAGTGATTGATTAGGCTGCATCTGTAAATAGAAAACAACATAAAAACATGTATTCCGCTTTTGAACTGACACATAAGGATGATGACAATGGGAACCCAAGCTACCGTTTTTACAGTGTAGAAGTTGAACAAGAAAAGTACATTGATAAGGTCTATAGTTCCAAGAAGGATGTCATGGATTTGGTTGATTAACTGGAGCCTATACTTGTACCAGGGAACTTAAAAATTGACTAATTGTTGTTGAATTTGTGTTGCTAATGACAAGTACATATTTTCATTTCTGAATCTAACAGATGATTAATAGCTGCTTTTAAACCTGTTGATGAATTGAGTCATTGTACTGTGACAACATTTGGTTAAAAAATGCAATTCGTAAATGTCAAATTCATGGATTTGCATTGGATTTGGATCTGGCAAATCAAAACATCCACTATTTGGCAAGCTCCAAATCCATGGATTTTGGGAGAATTTATTGCAATAGCAAAGCATTTATTGCAAGGACAGCTTTTATTGTGGGTTTGCCTTTTTTTTCTTGGGGGGATTTGGAAAATCGACTGATATGGGAAATCCCCAACAGAAAACAGAGATGGGAGATTTTAAATCCATGTATTTCATAAATCCCTCACCCCAAACAGCTGCTTAGCTTATTGGAAGAGCAATGGTCTAGAGTTGCAGTGCACGCGTGGGCATTCAATAGCCATTCAGGGTATATGCTACATGCCGGAATGGTCCTCTTAACTTTGTTCTCTGGTAGTTTCCGATAAGACCCAAATGAAAAATCTGTCACAGAAACACCTGCCCAATAAATTACTTTTGCTAATTTCATCATGACATTCAGAATTCAAATTGTTGTGGAAATTGGTTGGGGTATGATTTCACAGCAAATGTGGGTAGAGCCTATTGTCTGACTTGATATCAGGTCTGCATTCAGATTGAAATCAATGATCTCGTTATTAAAATCAGTTTTGACATATTTCGTCTTCTTGGAATTTGAACTATACGATATCAACTGATTAGTTGATTTCATCGTGCAGGGGATTGGTGCTGAGACATTCAGCCACCAAGAGAACTGAAACAGCATGGAAGACACTGCTGTCAACGACTAATCTCTACTAAGCTGAATTCCCAACAGTTACTCATTCTATATTTATGTTATTGTATGTGCCATATGTATTGCAAGTACTTCGCTGGTCAGATGCACCAAATTTCATGAAATTCCAACAAAAAAAAAAAAAAAACCATGTAGGTGAAATGATTAGAGTATTATTTTAAGATTACGCATGTTTTAGTTGCCCGAAAACTTCTTCTTCTTTTTTTTTCAGAATGGATCATGTTCATAGCCTACATATTGAGCATAAACAATGAGGATTAAAAAAAAATAAAATAAAAAATCTTTAGAACAAATGCATGAACATTCGTGCCGATTATTAGATGACCAAAAAGCACCGTCAGATTACCAAAGCACCACTTATCAGGCAGGCTGCACTGCAATTGTGCCCATTCCAGTGGTTAGGTTATTCTGTTTATCAGGAGAGCGGCACACATACACATCAATGGAGGGATAAAATTTTAACCAAAGGTCCATATTCAATGTGCAAGTGGTCCACCCTAATTAGTGGACCAGTCTGATTTATTTATTTATTTTTGCACCAGGACACATGACACACCTACCTGATGTTCCATCTAAATCTAGCCCATGTGTCACATTGGCACTTACCCCTGCAAGTTGGCTTGCAAGCTTTAATGGTTTTTTCCTATGTTGAGATTATCTCTCTGCACCTTGAAGAGACCACATTCCGCAAAAGATCAAACTACAATCACCGGAGAAAATTTCTTGTTACTTCCCAGTCAAGAAATTCGGTATTTTTTATTTTATTTTTTAAATGGAAACATAAAAATCAGAGAATGAAAAGTTTTAAGGTTTAATATGGTTCAACTCAATGAAAAGGACTAAAAACAGAAGCTATATGTACTCCATATGTTTGTATGCGCATTCGTGTCATATATACATAAGTCTACAATGCAAATTTAAGTTGATGTGGTTAAAATTTGTGTATGGGCAAATAAATGTACATTGGTAATTTAGTAGTGGGTTTTATAGTCTTGGCCTGTATATATCAACAGCCTCATAACCACACTGCCACATGTACATGGACATAGTGAATCTCTCTGACATGGTTAAAGCTTTATTTTTATCATCTTTTCACATTTTTTCCAAGTTTTATCTGCATCCACTCTGAATCCATTTGCATGCATCCATTTGACATAGTTGGAATTGGGACGTACAGATGAGTACTGTTTCAGTTCCAGAAGAAAATGGGTTTATGCAAATCGATTTAAGCATTATACAATGCTTAAGGAGAGTACTATTTAGGTTTTCAGTTTCTACAAGTGAGGTCCATTATTCAGTGATCCAAAACCCTTCAATAGTGGTCAGAAAAACGGTTAAGAAAGAAGAGACAGCAATGGTTCCCATTCAACTAATAAAAGGTCGTAACTTCCATAGCTACGGTGTTAATCTAGGAGATCTTTGGCACATGGACCATTCACTTGATTCCCATCATATCAACGACCACAAACTGAATGCTCTAGCTTGCTGTACAATCTCTTAGCCAGAACATTATGCAAGTGGTCTTGTTGACATCAACACCCTTTCAGCTTTTCTCTGTTCATTAAAAATTAAAAAAAAAAAAAAAAACAATAACAAAAAAAAAAAAAAAGTTATCACCTTTACTTAGTAGGAATTACAAATGCTACCATAGTATCTCAACTGTGCCATCAGCCACACTGCCATTCCCACGAAACCCGCACATGGGTGTGGCCTCCACTTGTACAGACTCAAACCATAGATCAAACTGAAACATCGAGCACAATGTACAATCTCTCAGCTATCCTTGCAGAAAGAGAGGCAGAGTTGCCTGAACCACTTTCCTGAAGTGCGTGTTTTCTTCATTGCCAGTGCATCATACATATTAGGCATTGGGGAATGATAGCCATGGTCACTTAAAGATTGGACACTTGGGCAGTGGGACCTACTCATCACCTCCATCAACCTTCCAAAATGACCAATCAATCGTCGTTTGGCATCAGAAATGCTTATACAAACCATCACTAATAATGATAAAATAAGTTATTACAAGTGTGACAGACATGACTGGAAAATTAAAACTCCCAACTCCACTAAAATTCATACACAAGCCTCAGGGATCAGAGATTGTCAGTGCAACGCCATTGCATTACAAGCATTCTTTTCTCTAAGGGAAAAAACATGATGTAAAAAAAGCAGGCAACTTTACATAATCTGGCTCTCGTAGCAGACCAACAACGAACTAAACCTTCTCTAGGTGTGCAAGGCCATGAACAAGTTCTGTTTTCTAGCATGCTCGGGAATAAGCCTCTTGAGAGAATCTGGGGGAATGCCCGAAAGTTCTGTCCACAACAAAATTAATTTAAGGCATTAGAAACCCAGTTCAAAACAGACGCTGACTAGTGAAGAAAACTGCAAAAGTGTCTTCAAAATTCAACAGAAAAAAGCAACAGGATGGGGAGAGTAGATACTCAAAGAATATTCCCTGACCTCAAAATGGTTTTAGAACCAAATTGAATAGAGATTTTGCAATACTTGCTGAGTACTGATAAACTTATGGCTATCGTTATCGAATCACAAATCGTAATATGATCAAATTGGATCATATTGCAAATCATATCACAAGTCATAAGATCTTTTCTGATTTTCTTAAAAATAGAAAAAAAAAATCTGAAAATTATTAATAAACTCGTCAACAATCCATTTTCCATCAATATGCACCAAGAAAAGTTATAAATAGTGTGATATTATCATCTGAGGATGGGTATGTCTATAAGTGCAGATGTCGTAGACTCAAAATAAAGTTTAAATAACTCCATTCATTCCCATTAAAATATATTCTATGCAATTTTTTTAGTATGTTTTCAAAGGAAAACAAAGCCCGAGAAGAATCCATTATTGATACATCCAAAATATGCAAAATTGCATAAAAAGAAAAAACCACAAAAGAAACGAAAAAGGTGCCACTCTTTTCAATAAATTACCTTGGAAACCAAATAAAAATAAAAATAAAAAATTTTCTTCAATGTCAGACATCCTTTTGTACCTTTTTTTAAAAAAAATACGGAAACACACAGAAACATATGCCATTCAATTCTGTTTAGAGATGAAAAAGATATTTTGAACTTCTTTTCTCTAGAATTTTTGCTAATAACAAAATGTAATCTTCTGCTTCTCTCAAAACTTGTAAAAAGACAAACGTAGATCAACATTGTAAGCATATGGGCCTTAAATAGCTTTAAAAACAAAAGGGGAGAAAACACAAAAAAAAATTAAAAAATTAAAAAATTAAAACCATTTTTTCACCTGTGGGATGCCCAAACTAAATGACACAAGATGAATCAGGCAATATCATATGATTTTGACAACATTGTACCTGAGAAATTATATATGATTTTGACAACACTGCACCTGAGAAATTATATGATCCTCACGTACACACATGCACAGGCACGCACACATACACAAGTGAGAAGTTATATGATCATCATCACTACAAACACACAAATTATATGATCCTCATCACACACACACACACACACACACACACACACACACACACACACACACAGAGAAATGATCAGATGGTGCCGACACTACCATAACTTAGTGGTAGCATCTAGAAAAATAGGGCCCATCATGATCAGATGGTGTCGACACTACCATAACTTAGTGGTAGCATCTAGAAAAATCGGGCCCATCATGATGCGTGCATGACATCCACTCTGCCCATCAGTTGCACCTCAATGTTCAAACAGAGCCTAAAAATAAGGCCGATCCATAACTCGGCCTACATTACATACAACATTTGGATAGGGACACCCACCATAAAAAAACTAACAAATTGTCTGTTGGGACAACCATGATATGCATAAGCCATCCAAGCACCCATCAGGCGTGTCTCACCAAGATGGACACCTCAAGAATCAGGCCGTCAAAACATTCAGTGGCCACACCATGGTGAGATCCACACATTCTCAACTCACTTGGACATGAGCACATCCCTCCCTCGCTCAATCTGAACTGTCAGTTAAGCACCGGACGCATTTCACAGCCCACTTCATTTAGCCTAATATTCTATAGCCATCTTTCTTCCAAGAAATGGATAGCATGGTTAGGGTTGCCAAACCAAAGTGACTCTTTTAGAAACATGAGCAATCCATGATGATCCCTAACAAATACATGGATCAAATTGTTGATTTGCACTATTTTTGTCTAAACAATTTTGACCATCCATCCATATTAAAGGTCATAGATCAAATGGTTAATATTTGTCAGATCAGTGTAATGTTGGCATCATAGCCCGTCGAATGTGCAGTGGAACCAATGAACAGTCTAGGCACCATGGTTTTGTTTTCATCATTGACTGTTTCATCTTATAACAATTGTGAACTAACAAAATGATACCCAAGTGCCCTTCCACTTCTTCAATTGAAACTTCAAATTCCTTCCACATCAAGGTCATGCATCCTCACAGCACCCTTCCACGAGAAATCCTAAGGGGAACTCTGACATCTTGATTCTGTAGAACCCAGTCCCTCAATACCTTTGCCTCATCCTTTTGCTGATTTCATGCAGGTGAGTGATGCCTAATAGAAAACTGGAAAACATTTTATTAAATGTTTCAAAGAAGTCGGCAGAGAGGAAAGGTTGGAGACTGGTCATAACAAGTTAGGATATGTGTAGGGTTTGGTTAAGAGAACATGTCCATTCATTGCAAACTTCGAATTGCTCAGGTTTAATTGAAAACTGCGCACTGGAAGGCTCACAACCCAGAATACGCACAAAAAAAGTAGTGTTTCCCCCCCTCAAGTACAAACCACAAAAAACCTTTTTTTTTTCCTTTTTTTAACACACGCACACACACACACCCTGCACACTCACGCCGTAGTGGCATTTCACCACCTATGGGTACTCGAACCCTTGACCAGGTGTTGAAACTCCTGAGAGTCTACCACCGGAGCAAGAGTAAGGACGCAAACAAATAAATGTCGAACAACAAAAAAACTGACTGCCAGTCAATTCCAAGTTTTTGAACTGTAATTTGAAGATGTATCAAGCTTCTTACCTTGAGGTTTGAAATTGAAGAGAGGAGGAAGCGGGCGACCATTGGGAAGGCGAGTATTTGGGTCCCTCAACTCATCAAAGAAAGGGTGAATACAAGCTTCCAACTGCAAGCATCTCACAAGGGAAAGCAATTAGAACTTGTGCAGCAGTAAATTACATTCCGAAAGATTGAAAGATTGACATTAAGTATAGGAAAATCAAGATTAAACTTACTGCTGTGCATCGCAGATTGGGGGAGTATTGCAGAAACCTGCAGACAAGGTCAACTGCTTCTGGGGGCAAGCGCTTCTGGAAAACCTGCGGAAAAGCAGTTAGAAGATATCACTTGGTATTAAATCCTCTCCAATTTTCACATGTTTCTTGAACTACAGTCATCATATAAACCTATTTTTTTCTTGCTGATTAGAGATAAGAACATGTGACTGTTTGGACATCTCAGCATGTGTGGTTTAGCATTCTTCGAAGTTTTTCAGAATGCACATAACAGCCCCATACTGCATAACAGTTCCCATCATTACAGTTACGTAACGGCTGTTATGGCCGTTACATACATGTTTTTGAATACCATGGCAAGGTTCCACTTCCATTTCATATGCCTACATATGTCAAAAAAATTCCGCCACAATTCTTCTTTTGTCAGGATTAAGTTCAGGATTAACACTCATCTTTCTTTCTTCTTTTTTTTGTATAAAAATTCTTAACACGTTATTAGAAGTGAAATCATCCAGAGATTATCTTGGGGGTAAACTTGTCATGGCAGGAAGTTCTATAAATGTGAACCCTTTAGGCATCAAAGATGAACCGAGGTCATTGGTGCTCTGGATGCGTATTAGCAAGAACATAGATATTTCTAGCACTGTGAACATCAAGCTCATGCATACTGACAGGATATTAATAGTGCAGACAATAGGTAAGATACCTTTATGTAGTGGGTGATCTCTACCCCTTGTTCAGTTAATTCCCTTTTATATAACAAAGATGTGTGTTGCCTAATTGAGGAGTGTGTGGGGAGAGAGAATGGCGGAGAAAGGAGCACGGCACATCACGGTGCAACAGGGCAGGGTGCAATAGGACAGGGTGGTAACGAAGAGAGGAATGCTGGTAGCACAGCTGGTTGTGAAGGAGATGGCTAGGCAGGGGAAGACGGATGGAAGTTCGAAGGAAAAAACAAGTTGGGGATTCTAGCAACAAGAAAAAGCTCTCTGAATTCCCTACCTTATTTGTTACAGGGTTCCTAAAGGTTGGCTGCCGATTAACTTCTCGAGAGTTTTCGGCAGGGCTGTAGTAGTCATGGAAGTGGTTATGCCGCAGGATTGGATTACAGGCGAGTATCAGGGATTCGTTTTTGTGTGGATGAGTGATACGAAGGAAGTCGAAAAGGCGATAGATCTCCTGCATGGAGAAAGTTTCCAGGGTAGAAAACTTAGGGTTCAGATGGCCCGGTTTGAACCGGATGTAAAAAATAGGGAAGGGGGGAAGGAGGATCTTTGAGGGAATAGGGAAGGCATTGTTCTTCGATCAAAAGGCAAAGAACAAAGCAAAAATGTATATAAGGATAGAAATGAGGCAAGAGGGAAGGGTGTTACCTCATACAACGATGCGGTGTCGGGGGGTAGTAAGGGAGGCAAGGTCTCGGAGTCAGGAGAAATGAATCGTCTTTTAGAAGGGGAGAATGCCTTTAGGGAGGACAAGTGGGTTTGGAGAGAAGGTTTGGGAGCAAATTGGGTGGTTCAAGACAAAACCTGAGGTGGTGGAAAATGCCCTCAAGCCTCAGCTGTTTGCAATGGTCGTTGGCAATGACTACAAAGGCAAGAGTTTTGATCTCCTCTATGGAAAGATGGCTGTTGGAGTCTTGAATGTCAATAAACAAGACATTTTTATGAAACCGATATCAGCAACAGAAGTGCGGATCCGCTAAAAGCCGAAGGTGAATATCGATCAAATGCTCTTTGTTAGGGCCCTTTACAATGACAGACCAGTGACCTCTCTGAAAAGATGGTTGGAGCATTCTTTCTGAGGGGAAGACGCTTGGTTCCTCGTCTAGGGTGTTCCAGTGGAGTTGTGATACTCGAAGTTTTTTTTTTTTGGCGATCGGGTCGTGCATGGGGGAGATGGTACCTGGATAGTGGATGTTCTAGACACATGACAGGTGATAAAGCCATTCTCTCAAATATCAACAAGATTGATGGCGGATCAATTACATTCAAAGACGGTAGCAACTGCAAGATCATCAGCAAAGGTAATGTACAACTTCCCAACTTACCTATCTTCGAAAATGTATTATATGTTAAAGGTTTGAAACATAATCTCCTGAGCATATCTCAAATCTGTGACAACAATCATAGTATGAAATTTTCTGATCATGGATGTGAGATAATGAATAATAAAGGACATGTGATATTAAATGGTTGCAGAACATCTGAAAATTACTATATCATTGATGAATCTTGCTCAACAAATCATTCTTGTTACATGGTCCAAACAAATGAGACTGAATTATGGCGCTAACGTCTTGGACATGTTAACTATAGATATCTATATAAATTGAGCAAAAGAGATCACTTATGTGGCTTACCCAAGCTAAAAATGAAAGAAAACAAAGTATGTGGTGCTTGTCAGATAGGCAAGTAAATTAGTAGTCACAAGAAGGTGAACTCCTTAGCCACTACAAGACCTCTTGAACTTCTCCACATGGACTTAGTTGAACCTGCTAGAATGGAGAGTAGAGGTAGAAAGAAATATTTTCTAGTTGTAGTTGATGACTACACTAGATACTCATGGGTAGCCTTTCTAAGAGAAAAGTCGGATGCACTTGACGAAGTCAAAAAACTTATAAAACGCATCCAGACTGAAGAAGAATTGTCAATAATCAGAATTAAAAGTGATCATGGAACTGAGTTTGAAAATAGCAATTTTGAGAAATACTACAATGATCATGGCATATTACAAGAATTTTCTGCTCTAAAAACACCTTAGCAAAATGGAGTTGATGAAAGGAAAAATAGAGTTCTATGATAACTCAAGAATTTGGAGAATTCTCCTTAAGTTTTTCTGTTGAGTTTATAATTTTGGTAAATAAACCAGTAAGTTGTAGCTCTAATGTCACATGAGGAAGAGAAATGATTCCAGCTGTGTATTTTTCTCTCACAAAGTGGCAGCCAACTTTAATGTGTTTAATGCGCTCGTGAAATACTGGATTGAAAGTCAATTGAATAGCACTGAGGTTGTCAGCATATAATGGAGTCGGCAAAGACAAATGAATCTCAAGTTCTATCAACAATCCCCTGAACCAAATAATTTCACTACATGCCTCTGCCATTGCACGGTATTCGGCTTTTGTGCTAGATATAAATATCGTGATTTACTTCTTACACTTCCAGCTAACCAATGATTGTCCCAAGAAAACACAAAAGCCAGTAGTGGACCGTTTTGAAATGGTACAACCTGCCCAGTCCGCGTCAGAGTAAGTGGGGAGTTTAGTCTATCTCACTATGTCCTGTCCTGATATTTCATATGCAGTTCATGTTGTTAGCCAGTTTGTTGAGGCACCTTGCACATTGCATATGACGGCAGTTCATCGCATTATTCGATACCTTCGAGGTACCCTCAATCAGGCGCTTCTCTTTCCATCATTGCATGATCTACTCTTGGGATACGTGGCCAAACATTGGGGCCGAGCTCTTTCCCCTAGTAGGGTACGGATGGGATATCGGGGATGACCATCCTCTTCATCTTGTCGTATAGCGGAGGTCATATTTCGGGCCTCTTTCCCAAGAGATGTTCCGAGCACCAGCTCGGAAATGTATGGGTCCAAGGAAGGGCTCGACATCTGGAGGGACTTGGGGTCGGTCGGAGATAGAGAGATTCTTTCTATCGATGGTCAGCTTCAGGATCCTTCTGTGAAATATGAAGTGTTCTTCCTCTGTTATGATTAGCGTTGGTCGAGCTTCTCGCATAGTGCATGTATGTCCGAGCTGCATTTTCCTTAGTGGCTAGTCATTTTTTACCCATAACAATATTTATTCCTATAATTTATTTGAGTGGTAATACTTCTATGAACGGTTTGGATGGCATATAGACATCATGGTCATCTCTAGGAAGGTTTTAATGGTGGATGTTACTATTACCATTGTTTTGTTGGTGTGGCTCACATGAGTTTTGGATCTGCATGATTTTTAAAATTCTACCCTATTGTGTTCTTTAAAAACAGATGAACGGAGTGGATTAGTCAGGGACATCTCTATAGACCCCACATAGCCTCATGTAATCCACTCTCGCCTTCAACACAAACAATCCGTGCTCCCTGTTCAACGCAAACAATTCGTACTCTTAGTAAAAGAGTTGGTTGACTTTACTTAAAGGGCGATTTATCGTTTTTAAAAATATAAATTTTAAACAGTGTAAAACAATGTAAAACTCTAATGATGCTAGGCTTTGGGATGACTAACAGTGCAACGCATAAGCTTGTTAATTTAAATATTTCAAAACTGGGCTATTGCAAGTCGATGGCCCTAAAAGCGGGCAGCTATATGGAAAAACCTATTAAAAGAAGTAACAAATCCGAACGATCTTCAAGTGTTATCCATGCACGTAATGGTCGTGTTGTCAACATCAAATGCATGAGACTTAACTAGTTTTTTATTTTATGGATGATAAGTGACTATAACATGTTGTAATAGCTCGAGATGGGTGTTGTTCGGATTAAGATCAGAAAGAAACGAAGTGTGCTGGATTCCCTAAAAATCAGGATTATCGTTGGGGAAGATATGCTGGTGGCCATAGTAGAAAGGGAAATGGAAGGGGAGTGCTACGCGAAGATGGGGGGAGGTCTAGGCTTCCAGAGACAGGTAGGGCTCATCAGGCAGCCATGGTCGAAGCTTAGTTGGCGATGATGGTGCACCAGTGGAGTGCTCCTGCAATCGCCCTTCTTTTTCTCTTGCTACGTGTCGACCACAGAATGAGAAAGATGGGTTAAGTGAGGAGTGTTCAATTCTCCTTGCTTCGAGTCAGTCTGAGTGTTCTAAGGGAGCACGTTTACCTATTTCTGATGCAGTAGCCTCTCGTTCGATGTTTGAGCCTAGCTCCAAAGCTCCCTTTATTCTAGCACCTAGCAGCTTTGGTTCGAGCCTGTTGGACAGGTTTCATTCAAAGAGCGTTGTTTTTGTTGTGCACTGCGATACATGTACAGAGATAAGTGAGAGTTTTCGTTCATCCACTCTGGAGTTGACATGTGACGGGGCGGAGCCGATTTTTTCGAATGCTATTATGTTATCTCTGGCACACGTTTCAACTGTGAATCATGTGCGACTTGATGTTGTGGCTACACACCCCTTTAGTAATGGCACGCGCGACCCTATCGTTATTTCAGTTCGAGAAGTTGGCCTTTCCTCCATTCTACAAACAACAAGTCTTCAAGGGCTTCAGGGAAGCAATATTGTCATGACTTGACCCTTTCAAGAAGAAGTCCAGGCACTTCAGATAGTTCCAATGAGAACGGGAGAGCTAGATATGAAGACTTTCAGTCAGAGCAGCCACTTGTCTAATGTTTCAAGGGTGGATGCGACTACTCTCAGGAAGAGGAGTTCGAGGCGGATCAGTGTGTCAAGATGGACAAGGGGGATGATCCAGCTACTATCCTTGAGGATGCAATGTTTGTCACGCCCCTTTGTGCTAAAAAATCCTCCACTGTTGATTTAGGGTACTCTCTCCCCTTGCGGTCAGAGTCTGAATTAATTCTATTTCCGAAAGAGGAAGTTGTTACTGAGGAGCAATACAAATGGACTAAAGATGTTCTCGAGAGAGTTGGGAGATTGTTGGGCATGTCATATGGAGCGCAAGATGAAGACATTACCAACTTGTTTCATTTTGTCAGATCCAAAGTTGTCCTCAATTAGCTAAGTATGCAACCAGCGAAGCCAAAGAAATCTCCAAAGGGCTGGAAGGAGCTATTGAGTCTAGATCAACTATGATTCAACAAGTAATAGATTTGAAGGCAAGAGGGGAAGAATGGGTAGAGTTACTGTCCAATGATTTTCTTTTCCTTAAATGTAAGAGGGTGGGTTGCAAGGTTAAACGAGCCCAAGTGAGAAAGATGAGTAAGAAGGCCAAAGCGGGCTTTATTTCAATTTAGGAGACAAGTCAAAGAATCTCACTAGACGTATGCTGGATTCCTCATGGGGGGTTGAGAACAGGGATTGGGTCGTTGTGGATGTTGATGGATTTGCTACGGGGCGTTGATGGCTTGGAAATGAAGATGTCTGGAAGAAAACTGATAGTATGTTGGGTTCTTTCTCTGTTTTCGTTCTTCTTTCAAAGGTTGCTTCTGAATTTTAGTGCAACTTTGTTGTGGTTTATGGTCCATGTTCCAACAATCTAAGGGAGGAGTTCTGGCTTAAACTGGATAGTGTCAGACGAAAATGGAATTCTCTGTGGTGTATAGGTAGAGACCTTAACGCCATTGGATTCGCGCATGAGAAATCCACGAGTGGTTGAATCACCAGTGAAAAGGAATTCGGAGTGGATGGGTAGACATGATCTGGTGGATATTCGGTTATTGGGTGCTAAATTCACAAGGTCAAA
The DNA here is from genome assembly GCA_030180095.1 of Magnolia changhungtana. Lineage (NCBI taxonomy): Eukaryota > Viridiplantae > Streptophyta > Magnoliopsida > Magnoliales > Magnoliaceae > Magnolia > Magnolia changhungtana. The sequence goes on from JASAUF010000662.1 coordinate 12,882,764, forward strand.
TGGTCAACACAACACCACTCCTGAATTTGATGAGATGGCTATGGAAATTCAGGAGTTAGATATCCAGAAGGAATCAGGTAATCTTTCGGAAGAAGGTCCAGAGAAGAGGGCTGCTTCGAAAATTAAGTATGCAACTTGGGAGAAGGAAGAGGAAATTAAGTGGACACAATGATCCAGAGTAGTGTGGTTCAAAGCGAGAGATAAAAATACACACTTCTTTCATAACATCGTGAGTGCGCACAAGACAAATGCAACCATATCTCCTCTTATTGTTGATAGGGAGGGAATTACGGACAAGGATAATTTTTGTGACGCCATAGCTTCCTTCCATAAAGGCCTCCTCTCCAGTGATAGTTGGAATAGGCCACATCTCGATTTTCTCCCGTTCGAAACGTTTTCAAAAGAGGAAGTTGCTTCTCTTGAAGAGTTGAAGTTCATTGTTCAAGTGAAGAAGTGAAGGCGGCTATTGAGTCGCTTGGAAGTGATAAAACTCCGAGCCTTGATGGCTTTCCGATAGCCTTCTTTAAAATTCAGTCATGGACTTTATCACTGAATTTTTTGACCGTAGCAAGTTGTCGGTTGAAATTGGGTCTTCCTTCATTGCTCTCATTCCTAAACTTGAAGGAGCATAACAATCGTCTGATTTTCACCCGATTAGCTTCTTAGGAGGTCCCGACAAAATTCTAGCGAAGACCATTGCCCTTCGATTTCAGGGTGTGTTATCTAAAGTCATTTTGGCTAATCAAGGGGCTTTTATGAGGGGTAGGCTGATTCTAGATATGGCTCTTATAGCTCATGAATGCATTGACTCCATGTTCAGGCAGAAGAAGAGTGGTATGGTATGCAAGCTTGATCTTCATAAAGCTTACGATCATGTAGAGTGTGATTTCTTAGGCTATATGCTAGAGAGAATGGGACATGGGTGTGGCTAGAAATGGAGAAGTTGGAAGCAGTCCCGTGTTAGCTCCACCTCATTTTCCTTGTTGGTGAATGGTTCACTGAAAGGATTCTTTAAGGCTTCGAGAGGTATTAGACAGGGAGATCCCCTTTCCCGATATCTTTTCGTGGTGGTTAGTGAGGCATTAAGTAGAATGTTGACTAGAGGGGAGTAGCAAGGTATAGTCGGTGGTTTTCGGGTTGTAGATGGTGCGCCCACAATTAATCATCTCCAGTACACGGATGATACCATCCTGTTTTGTGATGATGAGGAGAATGTGGTGGATAACTTGTGTAAAATTGTAGTTCGCTTTGAAGCGGGCATCGGCTTGAAGATGAATGTGGCTAAAAGTGAAATGTTGGGAATCCATGTTTCTGAGGAGCATATGGTGCATTGAACATGATGGGGTGTAAGATCAGTTCTTTTCCATCCTTGTATCCCGAGTTGCCTCTATGCATTGGGAAGCTCGCTATCCACCTTTGGGATAAGGTCATAGAAAAAATTGAAAGGAAGCTAGCACATTGGAAATGCAAATACATGTCTTTGGGAGAGAGGTTGACTCTTATTAATTCAGCACTTTCGAACATCCCCGTGTATTTTTTGTCAATGTTTGAATGCTCATCCTCGGTGCTTGATCAGTTGGAAAGATTTTTTTTAAAGAGTAATGGTGAATTTTATTAAAGGCCCGCTTGAAACCAAGGCAGGGAAATAATACAAAGGAAACCCAAAATTACATCCCTAAGACCAACTTGATCAAATCCTGCTAAACATTCAAAGCAATAGCCCATTCAAAAACATAAAAAGAAGCAAAAGCTATCACTGCCTCGTAAGAGGAAGAAGTGTTGCGAAAACAACACATGTTCCGTTCTCCCCAAACAACCCACCAAATCGCTGGTTAAAAGAGCTGCCAAATAACCCTAACCTTCATGTCCAAAAGACCCCCATGCCGGGCCCATAGAAGATCACACACAGTTTTGGCATAACCCATGAAAACAACAAATAAGGCCAGGAAATGCTTCCAAACGTTGAAGGTAAAAGGAAAGAAAATGAATAGGTTGTCGATGGATTCAACATCCCTATTATACAAACAACACATTCGGAATGGGCTTACCACGTTTTGCACATTATGAATCGTCAACACTCTCCTTCCCACCAGCCAAGTAAAAGCTGTCACCTTGGGGGGAGCTCCATAAGACCAAAAATGGCATCACTATGCAGAGCTTCTCATAAATGGGAGAAACTGAAAATTGACCCGAGTTCTGAGCAAACCACACCATCGAATCAGGCTCTTCCACAAGGACCACAAACCTGAAACGCGCAAGGAGAGAGAAGCTCTTCAGTTTCGTTGTCCGAGATATTCCTCCTACAAGGGGGCATCCAAATCGTAGTATTTCTGACTTGAGAGAAGCAATCAACCACCTTCATATCCTCTAAAGCTACAAGACTAGCCAGGTGCGGGAAATCATGCTCCAAAGAAAAGCCGCCACACCAAGAATCCTTCCAAAATCTAATTCGTGCATCATTCCCAAGGCCAAAGGAAACGTCCTCCTTGAACTTGGGAGATAAGGCTAAAATTGATTACCAAATGTAGGAGGCCCGATGCATCAAAGAAACCTTCACCTCCCATCCCCTTTCTTTCAAACCATACTTACTAGCAATGATCTTACGCCATAAATGATCCTCTTCCGTCCCAAATCTCCATAACCATTTGCCAATAAAGGCCATGTTCATGATAGACAAATTGCAAATACCTGCACCCCCTTGCAATTGAGGCCTACAAACCTCCTCCCATCTCAAAAGAGGGAACTTGTTTCTATCAGCCGAACCCTTCCATAGAAAGTTTCTTCTGAGCTTGTCTAATCTTTCCTGAACAGATTGAGGGCATTTAAATAAGGAGATAAAATACGTCGACATATTAGAGAAGGTAGTTTTTATCATTGTTAGGCAACCACCCAATGAAAGGTTCCGACTTTTCCACTTGGACAGCTATCCTTCAATACGTTAGATAACCCTATCCCATTGGTGTTTAGGAGGCTTTCTGATGCATAAAGGCAGCCTCAAGTAGGTAGATGGGAAGAATCTGGTCCTGCATCCAAATATCAAAGCAAGATTCCCAATCTCCCTTAACCGAAAGGTGTATCCCCAGCATCTCGCACTTTCCCACATTGATCTTCAACCCTGAGACAGCTTAGAAAAACACTAAAATTTTCTGAAGATCGGATATTGTCAATGGAGTAGTGTCGCAAAATATGATCATATCGTCTACAAACTGGAGATGTGAAATTGGGGAAGGCGAATTACACATCATGAATCCACTGATGAGATTAGCCTCCTGACCTTTTGATAACAAGCGACTGAAGGCTTCCGCTATTACCAAAAAGAGATAAGGAGAGTCGATCCCCATGATGGAGCCCCCTAGACAGCTTGAAGAACAATTTCAGGGGAACCATTTACAAGCACTAAAAACGACGGTGATCTAACGCATAATTGGATCCACCTTCTCCATTTTAGGCCGCAACCCAACCTACCCACCATATAGTCGAGGAATTCCCACTTCATATGGTCATAGGCCTTCTCTACATCTAACTTACAAACAACCCTTGGAATCTTTTGTTTAAATCTAGAATCTATGCACTCATGGACTATGAGAGCACTAACTAGAATCTGCCTGTTCACCACAAAAGCTACTTGGGTTTTTGAAATCACACCTCCCAACACTTGCCGAAATCGAAAAGCAAGAATCTTCGCTAAGATTTTGTGTGGGCTCCCTTAAAGGCTTATTGGCCTGAAATCTTTAAGGCTCTCAACTCCTTTGTTTAAATCTAGAATCTATGCACTCATGGACTATGAAAGCACTGACTAGAATCTGCCTGTTCGCCACAAAAGCTACTTGGGTTTTTGAAATCACACCTTCCAACACTTGCCGAAATCGAGAAGCAAGAATCTTCGCTAAGATTTTGTGTGGGCTCCCTTAAAGGCTTATTGGCCTGAAATCTTTAAGGCTCTCTACTCCTTCAATCTTAGGGATGAGACATTCTTCATTGAAAAATTCTCCAACAAAAGCGACTACATCCGAACAAACCACCTTCCAAAAAACATGGAAGAAGGCAAGAGGGAAGCCATCCGGGCCTGGAGCCTTATACCCACGCAACCTATCAACCGCCTCCTTAACCTTGGCCTCCAAAACAGGCTTTTCCAAGTACTCCGCTTGCTCAAACTGAATATTATCTAACCTTGGACGATTCCAGTGCTCTCTAGACAAAAGCTAACTGTAGTACTCCACCATCGACTCGCAAAAATGGTCCTTTTTCTCGAGACAGATCCCATCCACAACTAGGGAAGAAATCCTGTTAGTTCTTGCTCTTGCCGAGGCGATGCTATGAAAATATCCAGTGTTCTTATCCCCTTCTTTGAGCTATAAGGCTCGCGAGCGTTGCCTCCACTTTATCTCTTCCTCCTTAACCATCTTAGAATATTCAGCCAACAGATCCATACATTTAACCCTCTACTCCTTATCAAGTTGATGCTCCTCCTCTTCAATGTCCAAGGCATGAAAGTCCTTCTGAATTGGCGATATCTCTGCTACCCTAGCACCGATAACTAGTGTTTCAAATAGCGCTACGTAGCGTCCCAAATAGCATAAATCCCATGTAGCGTACGCTACGGGGGTCGTAGTGTACGCTACAGCTACGTAGCGCGTAGCGTCCGTAGCGTAAGCTACAATGTATTTTTTTTACTATTTTAGTTTTTTATTATTTTTTTACATTTTCTGTCTCTAATGTTGAGGAATGTGATACTTGTATTGTACTTGATACTTTTAACCTATGGGATTTTTATTTCTTTTCATAATTGTGACTTGTGGTTTCAATTAGAAATTATTAATTAAAGTGGTTTGCTTAGAAAGTTGTTGATGCGATAATTATTTGATTTGGCTTATATGTGGATTAGCTTTTGATAAATGATAACTAATAACTTTTTTGAACATGCTTATAATCAAATGAATCATCTTTTAGGCATTTTTATTTTTTTCCCTTTTTTTTCACTATTTATTATATTTGTCCTATTTTTAAATTAAAAAATAGAAGTATCGTGTAGCTTACGCTACACACTACGTATTTACGCTACATGTTATAGAAGATTGAGCGCTACGCATCACGCTACCAACATTTAAAACACTGCCGATAACTTCCTTTCTCCATATCTGCAACTTTTCTTTTAACAATTTCAGCTTCTTATGCAACTTAAACCCTACCGAACTTGAAATCTGAAAAGATGACCACAAATCTTCAACCAAATCGTGGAAGCCTTTGACCTCTAACTACCAAAGCTCAAACCTAAACGCTTTAGAGCCTTAACTTTCAGTATCAACATGGAGAAGAATAGGTTTGTGATCAAAAGTCGGCCACATAAGAGCTTTGCAATGAGCCAATTGAAATACGTCCATCCACTCCAGCTTCATGAGGAAGCTATCCAGCCGAGAGATTGTTGGTTCACTCCTCCCATTTGTCCAGGTGAACTTAGCTCCTGACATATGGATCTCCATCAGATTGAAATTATGAATCCAATAATTAAAATCCTTCATGCTTCTAGTTTGTCTTATCCCGTTCGACTTCTCGTAAGAAAATCTATACACATTGTAGTCCCCCCTAATACACCAAGTGAGGGACCATCTGGTCGGAATATGGTGAAGTTCCTCCTAGAAGGAAGCTCTGTGCCTCACCCTATAGGGACCGTAAATGGAAGAAAAGATCCAACGGAAATTAGAGGAGACAGTCCGCCAAAACAACTGATACCGAGAACTTACCGCACCAACTATCTACCTTCTTCCAAATACTCGCATTCCACGCAAACACAATCCCGCCTGTCAAACCTTCAGCATCTAAGGCCACAAAATCTATGTTATTGTCGAAAGAAGATAATTTTGTTTCTTGAAGAGCAATAATATGCGCCTTTGACTTCCTACATAATTCTTTAATATGGGCCCTCTTGACCTTAGATCCTAACCCCTGAACATTCCAACTAAGAATAATGATTGGGTTACCGATCTTGCCCTTCTTCCCCTGTGAGACCCATCGTCTCATAATTCATTGAGCTTTCCAGTCTATAAGAAGCTCTCTGTTAACTTTGAAGTTTCTTCTCAAAGACCCCCCCTGTCACCTCTTCACCTCGTTGTTCAATATACTTAAACAAGGCCATTGCCTCCTCATCCCGAGCATGGAATGAAAGGCCGATCTTTCTACCTACTCAGCACATGACATCCTAGGTCCACTCTTAAGTCTTCTTTCGACAGGGAATTTGAGACTGAGACCCTTCTTGAAATGGAGGATCCTTGATGCCCCGAGTCTCCCCGCCCTCAAATTTGTTGTCGTCCCCATTGTGACCTACAACCGTGTGACATCCAAAGATTCTGACAACTCTCGCTGCATAAGGCTTGAGCACTGGGGACAATGGTTGTCAACATCTGCCATCGCTCTACCTTCAAATTCCCCTCCAATCTCTAGTTTAGCAAATTTGGAAGCCATTGTTCACATTGTGCCCATAGGAGTAGTGATACCTTCACCTTCCAGCAAATGAAGAGTCAACGAATCTGCGCCCACCTCATCTGTTAGGCCTTTGAAGAGGATGATCCATGATCACAGAGAAGGATCGCGCGAGGTCCACACCTGCAATAAGGAACAATACTCTTCGTAGATAAGGGATTAGATAAAGAGATCCCCGCATGTGACATACTTGAGGCGCTCGATTATCTAGTGGTTTCATTCGCACGCGACATAAGGTCACACATGCTCGAAGGGGCATTCGAAGCATGAGTGAGAGGAACAGGTGGCTCACTGCTTCGGACCTCTGTTTGAACACGAGTATGAGGATGAAATCAATTTCCGACTCCAAAAGATAGAAGGCAACACATGTCGTGATCTCCTGCATCCATGAGGATACCTCGAGCCGCACTCCCTTTGATGCGAGAGGTAATCCCAACCGCAGACTATCCAAATTGTTGACCTCGAGAGAGCGTAAAGGGAGGGCACCACGTGTCAATGCCTCCACCGGCACCCCTCCGATTTGGCCGCCAACTTCGAGGAAACACTCACCCTAACCTGCTTCGAAGCGCTACCCTGGCTTTCGAGCCAGCAGCTCCTTTTGAACCTCTGCCCGAGCCTCCCCCAACGTTCAACTAATGAAGATCTTCCTGACGTTTCCAGGTCTCCTCACTCATGCTCGAGACTCCCTATAAAGTTTGGCCTAACCCTAGATGAATGTATAATCAGGTTGAAGAGATTCAAGTAATAAAATTAATTAACTAATTGTTTTCAATCACGGGGATTAAGCAAATATCAACACAGAGATGAAATCACTCCGTCAATATCATGCCCCTTAGCATAAAATCATGTAAACAGTAAAAAATGGAGAACATAGCGATATGAGGATATCCCATATCTAGCATAAGTCAGTCCACGGTTAAGTTTGGATCCGATTCTCCTGGCTAGCCATCCCTCTTTTCCATTCAAACCAAAAGGGAATATCTGAAGAGGAATGATAGAGATGAAGAAGAGATGGGTTCGAGATGGAAGAAAGTACGGATTATATGGCATCAAAGAAAAGAAGACGGCTGATTCTTACCTTTTCCTACACCTCAAAGATCTAGAAAGAAGGAAAATCTGAAACCGAGATGGAATCATCGACACCGAAGGGTCAATCCTGAAAACCTAATCTCTTTGGTAAATAAAAAATAAAAATAAAAAAAGAGAGAAAAAAAAGTATACGAATTCTCATTCATTCAACAATAAAACAGGGTTTCTCACAATGTATACATAAGCTACGGAAAAAACAAAAAGTGCACTAAAGCTCCTGAAAACAAGGAAAAGAACAAAAAGTCGCATAAACTAAAACACTCGTGCGACATGGTGTGAAATATACCCCATGGGTTGCGACATGGTGTGAAATCTGCCTCATGGGATTGCAGTCATGGTGCAGTCATGCCACTTTTGCACTCATAACGCGTCAGAAAATGGGTCTAATGAACCCAGCGTCCATCCACGTCACCTCCTCTGCTCTGGTACTCTGTCGGTGATGCCTCCTCCTCCGGTACACTCTAAAAGGTGCACCACTGATGTCTGCATCACAAACTTAGCCCCAGATCGTTTCATCCATGTCTCCCAATGTTAAGATATATCTGGGGGTGCGGTGCCCTCCATTTTGTAGAAATTTGTCTAATGACGAAACTGGGGAGTTTATTGGTTTGTTAGATCACCTCAAGAATGAGATGCCTTTTGCCTCCTGAGGAGGATTCGTCGACATGGAAAAGGCACAAATCTGGGATCTTCACCATCGCAACCTTCTTCCAATTTATTGATGCTTCTTCTACTCATCAAGGTCCCTCCTACCCATACCTTCATTAGCACTACGGGGCCCCTCCTCGCGTCATGGCTTTTGTGTGGTTAGTCGGACAAAAGAGAATTCTCACAATCGATAATCTTCAACAGAGATCCCTTGTTCTTACAAATATTTGCTTAATGTGCTTGAACGATGCAAAGACTATTAACCACTTAGCTATCCATTGCACCTACATCCAAGAAGTGTGGGAATTCTTTCTTGTTGAAGCTTAATGTGGCTTAGGTTATGCCAGAATTGGTAAAGGATCTCCTATGGGCTTGGCATGGTGGAGGAAGTGGGAAGGTGGGTAAAGTCATGTGGAGGGGGCATTTTTTGGGGTAGTTTGGAAAGAAAGGAATACGTGGTGTTTTCAAAATGAGAGCTACTTCACTCATGGGGTGATTTCTTTAATTTTAAATCTTGTTAAGGATTAGGCCCCTTTTGATGTAGCAGCTTCAGTTGCCTCTCTTTTTGCTGTCAAGTTCTGATGGCGTTGTATTATTTTCCTGTCCTTCGACAGGTCTCTTAATAAATGTTGTTATCTTTATAAAAAAAAATAACAATAGATCATCACTACGAAAAAATAAAAATAAAAATAAATAAATAACGGAACATGTCAGTCTGTCACTGCTAACAAGGGATTGCATAATTGGACATCCTCATACCAAGCATAGAGTAAAGAAGGGATGATGTCAAATGAGCAACTAGTCGTTAACTTTTTTCCAAATGATCATGACAATTCCTGCTTTGAGGAATGATTAGCAAAGCAAGATCCCGAAAGCTGACCCCAAATAGCAGGAACAAGGCTATGATTATAATGAGTAATGACTATCAAAGTTACCTGGTCAAAACTCTATATTTAAGCTGCTTCTGTGTTTCCCACAACGACCATAAGAAGCAGCCTAATGATTTTCAATTATGGAGTTATGCTTTATAAATATGGTCATTGATGAGTTTATTTTTTCTACCAACGAATTTATTTCAAATGGTGGTACTTAGTTTACATCAGTGCTTCATAATTTCTGGTTCAAATTAAATAGGTGACATGACTTCAAAAGTATCAAAAATTAAGATATGCATAAAAAAATGGTACAAATAACCAAAGTGGTTCAGCAACAGAATGAAGCCAGCAATACTCCAATACCTTGTGCCACGGATGAGCCTTTATCTGTGGAAATTTGAACTCGGTATAGTTTGGATTCATGCACTTTATCTCCTCCCTCGTGGGTGTTCCTAGAACCTATATAATCAATTAGGGAAATGAAAACAAGGAAAAAAAAAAAAAGAGGGGGGGGGGGGGGGGGGGTGTCAAAGCCTATTAAACCAGTTCAAGAGGTGTATAGGATCTGCTGCTGTCATATTATCACCTTGATTATCTCAACCAGTTGATCAACTCCACTTTCTCCAGGAAACAAAGGCTACATTGCAAATAGGTTAGATGAGATTTTCAGAATAATGGATTAATAACAGGAAAAATGTACAGCTGTGGAACATATCACAGAAAGTAAAAAAGTGATAAAGCTTTATAAAAGAGTTAAACCACCTGCCCAAGGAGTAATTCAGCCATTACACAGCCTGTAGACCACATGTCAATCGCAGTTGTGTATTCGGTTGCACCAAAGATGAGCTCAGGGGCACGATAATATCTCGAACAAATGTAAGAGATATTTGGTTCTCCTTTCACCTGGATTGTGAAGACAAACTCAACCTCAAAAACACGAGTCAATAACATAAAAACTAATTAATTAAGTATTGCAAAGACCAACGTTGTCAAATGCGATCGCATATTCGCATAATGCTGGGCCGATCGCATATGCGGCAGTGGCATATGCGATCTGGCCAGTATGCGATCGCATACGCCACTTGAGCCAGCGATGTATGCGATCACATACTGCATATGCGATCGCATATTGGCCAACAGTCAGATTTCTGACCCTTTTTTTTTTCTTTTTTTTTAATCCGGATTTTTTCTCTATAAAAATGCATTCTAAGCATTCCTAAATGTAAAAAAACCTCAAACTCTCTCTCTCTATTCTCTATTTCTTTCATTCTTACAATCTTACATACATAATACATTATACATTCTAAGAGTCTTACAAGTTACATACATCCACTCCTCTCCATCCAATTCCATTTCCAATTTTTCATATTTCTTTTCTTTTCTTTCAATAATCAACATTTAAGAATCAAGAATCAAGGAAGGGTTATAACTTACAAGAATCAAGAATCAAGAATCCACCAATCCATATTCATTGTTCAAGAATCAAGATTCTAGACAAGAGTCAAGAGACTCCTCACTCTCCAATCTCCATCCACATTCCACAAGTTCTTCTAACTTCTAACTTCTATTCTAATTTCTAAGTTTCTAATTCTAATTTCTAAGTTTCTAACAACTTTTTTCTATCATTTTTTTTTAATTACTTTGTTTGTTAAATGTTAATTGATTCATTTTACTTTGTTAGTTGTTAGCAAATAGCAACTTAAAAGTTTGAAGTTTGAAGTTACAAGTTAGTAAGTTATAACTTACAACTTACAAATACAAGTGTAAGTTGTATTCAAGAACAAATACAATACTCAAGTGAAGAAGCAAAGGTGAAGAAGAGATTCAAGAGAAGACAAGACAAGTAGACAACTTAGACAAGAATTTGGAATTTTGGAAGTTGAAAGTTGTAATTTTAATTTTATTTGTGTAAATCTCTCTCTCTCTCTCTCTCTCTCTCTCTCTCTCTCTCTCTCTCTCTCTCTCTCTCTCTCTCTCTCTACAAGTGTAAGTGTGTAACAACTACCAACTCTCTCTTTTTCTCATTTTCTTTTCCCTCTTCTTCTCCCTTTCTTCAAGTGTAAGTGTGTAACTCAACTCTCTCTCTCTCTCTCCCTCTTCTTCTCCCTCTCTAGTTTCTAGTACAAGTGTAAGTGTGTGTGTGTGTGTGTAAGTGTGTAACTCTCTCTCTCTCTCTCTCTCTCTCTCTCTCTCTCTCTCTCTCTCTCTCTCTCCGGTTTCTACAAGTGTAAGTGTGTGTGTGTAAGTGTAAGTGTAAGTGTGTAACTCTCTCTCTCTCTCTCTCTCTCTCTCTCTCTCTCTCTCTCTCTCTCTCTCCTAACCCTAAGTCCCAACTCCAAGTTCTAGTTTTCTTTTTATTTGTAGTTTACTTTCTAGTTTCTAGTTAATACTTAATAGCTAGCTTAGCTAGTTACTTTTTAGTGCTAATACACACCACACCACACCACCATCCACCATCATAATGTCTTCTTCCCAATCTTCCTCTTTGAGGCCCAAGTCGAATGACCCGGGTTGGAAGTATAGGCACTACCATAGTGCTACCGAAAAGACTCACATAGTATGTGATTTATGTGGATTTGTGAGTTCCGGTGGCATTGCAAGGCACAAGCAACACCTTGCACATTTACCCGGGTCAAATGCAAAAGCATGTGACAAGATTACTCCAGAAATCCGAAGAGAGATCGTGGAGTATATGGAAAAACAATCAAGAAAGAAATACGATAGTGCCCTACGTCAGGAGGAATATATGGAACAAGATGCATATGAAGATATAAATGTAGTAGATATCGATGAAGCTCAAGCTAGTCCCACTCCCCCTACTTCGACAGGTCGGTCTAGACCACAAGTACAATCATCGAAAAGAGCCCGAGGACATGGACCCTTAGATAGATGGTATAGACCACACCCCGAGGATGTGGTCGACCAAAGGGGTAGAGGAAAAGAGTCGGCTCAAACAACTTTAGAGAACCGGTATAAACAAAAAGATAGAAAAACCACAATTCAATACATTACTAAGTGGTTTTACCAAACCGGCGTTGCTTTCAACGCCGTTAAATCGAAAAGCTTCAAAGTAATGATTGAGGCTATAAGTCAATTTGGACCTGGGCTTAAACCTCCTTCATATCATGAAATGAGGGAGACATGCCTTAGAACTGAAGTTGAATATACACATGGTTGTACACCAATGGCCGATAGATGGAACGATAGATCCAGTCGATCTTTCATTAACTTCTTGGTAAATTGTCCAGCTGGGACAATGTTCTTGAAGTCGGTGGATGCGTCGGGCCATTCACACACAAGAGAATATTTGTTTAACTTACTAGATAGTGTAGTTAAAGAAATAGGTGAGGACTACGTTGTACAAGTAATTACAGATAACGCAGCCTCGTATGTAATGGTCGGTCGTTTTCTTATGGAGAAGAGGCGTCGTTTATTTTGGACCCCCTGTGCGGCCCATTGTATTGATCTCATGTTAGAAGATATAGGTAGATTATTTATAAATGTGATTGCAAGGGCTAGAAGAATCACGGTTTTTATGTTCAAACACGCCCTTCTTCTCAGTCGAATGAGAAAACACATTGGGGGTAACTTGCTTACGTCAATGATCACTGCTTTCTAAGTCTGACCTTTTTAACACTACAAAGGCTACATGCAAAGAAATCAGAACTTAGAAGCTTTGTAGTGTCGACCGATTTTACAAGTGGGCCTGGGTCAAAGAAGGCGGAAGGGAAACGGGTTCAGCAAACAATTCTTTCTCAAAGTTTTTGGACTCAAGTGGTAAAGGCGTTAAAATCATCCGAGCCCTTAGTCACTATATTGCGATTAGTGTACGAGGATGAGAAGCCCGCAATGAGCTACATATATGATGTGATGGAGATGGCGAAAAATAAGATCATGGACCATTTTAACTATAGAGACCGTGATTACAGGCCAATTTTAGAAATTATAGAGAGAAGATGGGGCAGCCAAATGTCATCTGCATTATATTCGGCTGCTTACATCCTTAACCCAGCCTGTTTATTCGCTTCTATTGATCCAGCAGAAGCACTAACTGTGCATATGGTTGAATTTATTGATGTCTTGGAAAGAATGATTCCAGATAGAGGAGAACAGGACAAGATCTCAAGTTTGCTAGACTTCTACACAAAAAGTGAAGGGATATTCTCAAGGGATATCGTAATAAGACATCAGACAATGAAATTACCCAGTAAGTACTTCTATGAATGAATGTTAGTACTGAAGTGAACTCTTACAAGATTTTTTTCTACAAAGTGTCTCTAAGAGACTAAAACTCAACCTATACTTAAACTGTTTTTCTCAGCTGATTGGTGGGCTGCCTATGGAGTGGACCCGAATAGGAAGGATCCAGCTCTAAAGAAACTGGCTATGAAGATTCTTGGACTCACGTGTTCTGCCAGTGGTTGCGAGCGCAATTGGAGCACACGTTCGAGGCGGTAAGTTTAGAGACTTTAGTGTTTAGTGTTTACTGTTTACAGTTTACTAATTGTTTTTTGTAAACTTTAATTACCTAAATAGCTAGTGCCAAATGCGCTTTCTTTCTTGCAGATTCATTCCAAGAAAAGGAATCGCCTTGAGCCAAAAAAACTCAACGACTTGATTTTCGTTCAATACAACCAAAAATTGCGAGAACGATTCCAAAGTAGGAAAGAAAAGCCCGGTTTCTTTAACCCTATCTGCTTAGATGAGTTGGATGCAGATAACGAGTGGCTCGTAAAGACAGGACCCAGTATTTGCTGAAGAGGACCTGACATAGGCACAAGTTGAAGATGCCGCATATGGATCGACGCCTGGTGAAGGTAGTAGTAGTACCACTCGAAGGCGAAGGACGGGGGGGAGCCAGGGGGCGAGTAGTAGCCGTCAACCCGTTTATGAGATTGAGGAGATTGAAGAAGGAGAAGGTGATAATGATGATCAAGCTGAAGAAGATCATCCACCATTGGATGTTGATGAAGTATTAGTACGTACAGATGATGAAGAAACAGAAGAAAAAGAAGTGTATGTGGAAGAAGGAGATGACTCGACTGATGATGATGGTGGTGGTGGTGGTGGTGGCAGACCTGGTGATGATGTGCCACAATGGATGATAGATCAATGTATATGAAATTATGAATAATGAATAATGATAATTGATTAGATAAATAAAATAATAAATACATACATAACTTTTTAATTTTGTTTAATGCTTCTTCTTGTCTCATAAGTCATAAGTCATAAGTCATAACTCATAACTCATAAGTCTAAGTGTGTTGATGAGTGATGACTTGATGTTGATGTTGTTGATGGTTGATACTTGATACTTGATAACTTGATATCAAGTTATTAATAAGACAATAACAATATCAATTATCAAGTTATCAAGTATCAACAAAATGTTAGTTAAATAACTTAAATTTAAATGTAAAATGTTAGTTAAGATTTAAGAAGTTATCAAGTTAACTATATTATAATTTGTAAATGTATCATTGTTCATAACTTCATATGTATGTAATTGGTTGGTTTTATTTTTATTTTTTACTTATTTCATGTCACAATGACATATGTCACATATAATAATTTATTATGATTTTTCTGATTTTTTTTGAATTTTTTTGAAAAAAATATATATATATATGCAACCGCATATGCGATAGTGCGATCGCACACTATCGCATATGCGCACACGCATATGCAATCGCACGGGATCGCATATGCGATTTGACAACATTGGCAAAGACTTACCAGTACTTTTGCACTACCAAAATCACAGAGCTTCAGCTGATGTGTATGGGGATTCACCTGAAATAACAATTTAGCATGTAAAGGATCATAGAGAGAGTGAGAGTGCAAAAATCAACAGAACTGTTCCACACATATATTTTATTTTTTTAAAGCAACGAGAATGCATTAAAAAGCAAAACAGAGAACAACAGGAGGGGCTGCTGAGATAGCAGCAGCAAAAGACAAACGAACAGAAAAGGAAAACTAAAAGCCCAGAAAGAGAAAATCAAAATGATGGAGAGCTGGAACAACAGAGGCCCATTCGATCAGCAACTGTTACCACACATATTCTGATAACTTGGAAAGCAACCTGCTCCGCTTTTAGACCTATCTGTAAAATTCTTAAAGTGGTTTGTATTTATGTATTAGTCTGTTAAAGTCCCAAGTAACAAACTTTCAGACACCTTCCGTGTCCCTTCCCTTGAATGAAAGAAGCATCCTCTACATGCACACATCACATTTAGTTCCTATTTACTACATGATCCTCCCACTTCAACAATGGAAGGGGAAAAAAAAAACAGAACATGTCAAGGCAACTGCTTGCATAGTTCTCATGCATGGTTGCACAAATAGACACATCATACAAGCATAATGTGCAAACCAGAACCCTTCCACCAAAACAGAAACATATACACACGAGCAAATAAGTCCAGCCACCCAACTTACTTTCATGCCGATTTATACACTAAACATACAGAGGATAATACATTGAGAATGCAAAGGATGCATCTTAAGGATGAGGGTAGTACAAGCCAATAACGATTGCCCTTCTCATCACTCCCTCTGTCACAAGAGAATCGAGGATCTCATTTGAATCCCTCAAAATATTCCAAAAGGTTACCCTAATCTCTGAGATTACCAACACAATTTCGCAATGCCCCAGGTCAGCCCAGGCCCATTTGATAGCACTTCTAAATCTCCTTCAACAATGACTGCCCCAAAGAAAGAGCTGGAGAAGATACGAAAACCTTCCCGAAGTGCAAGTGCCTCAACCTCGTTGGACCCAACCACACCAGTACCGCATGGCCCAGAGAAATCCATTACAAGGACCCAACCACACCAGTACTGCATGACCCATAGAAACCCATCACAAATCTCCTTCGTCACTCCTCAACACACCTACCATTCCAGAGAGACCAGGATTGCCAAGGGAGCAACAATCAAAAAGTTTAGTTCCAAATACCTGCAAGAGGTTTCTAACGATGATTACTTTTGACTTCTCCACATAGCTAATGGTTCATTATCAATTCCAGAAGAAATCGGAGCTACAAGTATCTTTGAATTTGAGTAATAGGAACACAACTAAGAACCAAAGCAATGATCTTCGTTTTGATATTTGTTACCAAGGAAACTCTGTCATTCAAATTTCTATTGTTCTTTTTTTCGTAAGCCCCATGTAATAGCATAAGGTAACATTTCACACATTATTAACTCCACCAGCAAAAGACCCACTGACCACCCCTTGACCTAATCCCCCAACACCATTGAGCATCAGGTTATCCCAAAGTTATTGATAAAGCTAAGCACATCAAGATCATGTTGTTGGAAATTTGGTAAACTATTTTGAATGCCCAGTATCAAGGATTCAGTCTCTCCATTGTGGAAAGAAAAATAAATAAATAAATAAGTACAAGCATGCATTGTCTATAAACATGCAGGCATATAGAAAGGGGATTTGAAGAATTGTTATCAGCATCCTTCATCATCCACCTAATCACCTATCCTGACTCATAAATACACCCACCCTTCTCCACTTCAGGTCACACAATAGTACTGTTGTATAACCAAAAGTAACAAGGATGAATTAGTTACTGTCGAAGGATTTAAATAGTGGCTCTGAGATAAAAGGGCCAGGCAAGCAACAGAAGTGGGATTCTTAAAATCAGAGCTAAATTATTTTTTATATTTGGGGGGGGAAGGTGACAAATTCATTAAAAGTAGAATGCCTATATGCATCAGAGCTGAAGAATCTTACCAGCAAGTTCTGTGGTTTAATATCGCGATGACAAATACCAACACAATTGTGTATGTAAGCCAGTGCCCTACAGATCTGCACCCAAAACAAAACATTAAAGTAACCTTCAAATTTATTATCAACAGTAAAATAACTTCAATAACAATGGGATACAGACATAAGTACCCAAGAAAAAAAATGCATTTCAAAGTCAAAAGTTTAACTAAGCAATAAGCATATAGTTGAAGCATATGATAGCTTCTATGAGAATTAAACAATAGGCCTTGGAGGAATGGAAATGGGACAAAACGGTTTGAGGTCACTAGGAGATTACCACTCCATGTAAATTAGGCAGGTGTATTTTGCTTAGGAATAAAGTTTCAACACATATAAAAGAAAGAGAGAGAACTTCCATCTCAAAATCCTAATTGAGATAATATCTACCAAATTGTTGATTGAATATAAATTTAGTATGATTATGATACATGTACTGATTGTTATCTTTATAATTTAATTTGGTAATTAAAACTCTTAAGGGCGACCCGCATCAGTTGTCAATGAATTTGAGCAGTTGCCTTAACTTCAACCCATTGAACATGCCCAAAGATGCATAGCTTGGCCAAGTGGGTGGATGAAATTGAATTTTGGAGGATATATGACGTAGGATGATGGAAAATATCCTAGGGTGCAAGACGAGAGATCAATTACACATTAATTTCAAGAATCAACAAGTAAAATCAAACATATCTGGTGTGAGAAACACGTGGATCCTAAGTTATCACATATGCGGTGCACGAAAATATAAAATAACTTAAGAGTGGCCCACTTGGAAGTAGAGACCTCCAATCTAGCACGAGTAGTGCAACAAACACGTGGATAGACAAAGATGTAAGCAAAAATCTGGTGTGAGAAAAGTTTCATTAAAAAAAATCAGATTTTCATTAGGGTTTTGTATTTATGGATGGAGATTTAGGAATTGGGTTTTTAGGGATTTAAAGCATCTAGGGATTAGGGAGGTTTGGAGGATAATCAAAGAGGAAAAACCCTAAACGGGAGCCCACACATGGCTAGGTAAAGGAGAAGAAAGAGATGGAGGATTGAGTGAGGTTTTGACTTTTGATAGGTTTAGAAGGTTGTAATCGAAGGGGAAAGAGAAAGACAATAGAAGAATAAGAATACATTTTGAAGAATAGAATGAATGATGTACGTTGGGGAATCCACCACCAAACAAGCTTCTACCCTTCTACAATTTAATTGGAATGGTGGGTTTCTCACAAACCCTAAAACACAATGAGAAAAATTCCTTCACACAAGAGAGTTTCTCTCTTTTTCTTTCTTCTCAATAACACCACTAAGGTTGGACCTCCACCCCCTTGTGCTTTTATAATTAAAAAATCGGAATAATTACAAATGAAATGGCCCATCATCCAAAATAAGAAAACTAAAACATTTACTATCAACCCAAACCATCAAATAAATCCTTTAAATAAAAAAAAAAAAAGCAAGATCGAAGTCCAAGGTGGCCTAATGGCTTGATCGACAAGATCCAACGGTCGAATCAACATGAAATAAAAATTTTATGACTAAAATGGTATCCTAAGCAGCCAGCATACATCATCCCAAAGTGGGGTCTTCCTAATGCACGTCCAATGCATGTGGGGTCTTCAAAATGGCCCAGCAGGCCCCATCTAGAACTCGTCTCCCATCCACAAAGAAAGTTGCGCAGATATGAGTGGTCGTCTCCGTCTCTAGTACACCCGAGTAGGTCCTCTGATGTCCCCATCAAAATAGAATCAGAAACCATGCTAAGGCCTACCAGGGCAAATCTTTGGAAAAGACAAGCTTTGTCATTTTTCCGAGTTAAGAGCACCAGTGCTACCAAGGCTGACCATGTGCTCTGGATTAGGAATTGGTCAACTGGGGATAGTTTCCTTTCCAAGATTCGTAGAGCGATGCTATGGATCATAGGCAATTCCATAAAACACCATTAGGTAGCTCAAATGTACACTCAATTGCCCCACTGACTTTTTCACAAATTTATAAAGATTCAGCATGCTCTTCACTCGTTGTTGGGAAAAGATCTTACATGCATAAGAAAATAAATGTTTAGCCAAGTGAATAGCAAGTTCTAGATGGATTGAAGCTCTTTGAAAATTTTAAAATTGATAAAAATATGTGATCTATGTTTGCCATGGTTCTCACACTATAACATGGATCTTTTTTCTAATTTGCTCAAATGGATAGACTTGAAAAAGTTTGGAAGCCTAAAATTTTAAACAGATCCTGATTTCAGGATCTCTAAAAGACAGGCAGACAATCATGCTCAAAACAGCTGACCTCATCCACCAATATAATATTACTCTATCCAATGTGGAACCCTAACAAATGGTTTTAGTTTCTTATTGCATGCATTTTTTCTGTGGTTTTTACTAACTTTTCATCAACGCAGCCAATTCTCCAAGTTTCTGAAAATAAAAAATAAAAAGCCCATTCGATCTCCAAAACCTGTAGATCAAAATTCAATCAACTCTTTCTAAAGATGGTTTCGTTTCTAAACATTCCTATTGAACATAATCTTCTTATTGTGGAAAATGAAACCATGATAAAGCTCTCCACGGCCTATTCAGGCTACATAACCCCGTATAACTCACCATTAGAACATGATAATACCAATAATAACCCCACGTCATTCTGAGTGGCTCAGAAGCCCCTTGAAATTTCCACACAGTTGCGAACATTGATCCTATTAATGGAAGACATTTAGGTTATGGCACGGTGATCCAACTACTTTGGGCTAATTAAAAGCAAAGTCACTTCTACATGTCTAAGATCCAGCGATTGCCTTCTTTTTCTCAGTTAGAATCAACATTGTACATAAAACAACACAACGGAACTGAATTTGATAAAAGATAACCAACAAATTAGAATTGAATCGATGAGAAACCCATGAATAAGGGATAAGAGCCCACACAAAGTTATGGCACGTCAGACAAATAAGATAGGATTTGAAAGAAATCGCAGTTGAAACAAAGTAATAACAATTTTAGGATATTCGAGGCTGCCAATGAGAATGAGCATAACACAGGATTTGAAATAAACTAGCAGTTGAAACAGAACATCAACAAATTAATAAAAATTACATTTTTCTACCAGTTCAATGATTTCAACCAGAAATTTCAATTTCTCAACTGTTTGGGTTTCGTTCCCATCAGCATGTCCAAGCACAAATTAGTATTACCATTGCAACTTGCAACCACTAATGTAGTATATGCACTTGAGAATTTGGATGGTTGTGTTGGATTGTATGAATAAATGCAGAAAGAAAAAAGACCATGAAAAGGAAATTTCCCAAACCTGATAAGTGTAGAGCTTAACGTATATTAGGGGCATTCTTTGGTTGATCCTGTTGTAGTGCCTTGCAATGCGATTAACAGTCTCAGGGACAAACTCAAGCACAAGATTGAGGTAAAGTTCTTCCTTGTCTGTTGTTGAGAAAAAGCAATGCTTGAGGGCGACAATATTAGGATGATCCAACATCTGCATAATCTGTAACTCCCTGTTCTTATAACGTTTATCTTGGAGAACCTTCTTGATAGCGACAATCTCTCCAGTTTCTCTACATTTAGCCTAACAGAAGCAGGAAAGTTTATCTAAACAACCCTCATAGACAAGAAATGGTTAAGTGAACTAACTCAGAAAAAAGATCATAAATTCTGATACCTGGAAAACAACACCAAAAGAACCAGTCCCAACCACATGTTCTGCTATGTAACTGATCGTCTGTTTATCCAATCAAGACATGCAACATGTCAGATACCAACACGCAAAGCTCATAATCCACCAAACTAAATTAAAAACCGAATTTGCTTTGAACCTGCTTGGGCTGACCATTTCGACCACCAATAGTTGTTGCTATTATATGTCCAGCCTCAGCACCCATGCCATCAATAATATCGGGCTCAATATCCTGCACAAGAAAGCATAACAATAGAGAATAAAAATAATCTTCAGAGAGAAGAGACCTCTGTATTTCAGAACAAATTCTGGAAATTCCAGTGCATTATTTGCCTTGTGAATGACCAACGTGCAGCACCCACTGTTTCAATGTGGATGCCAAACTCTGGAGGAATTAAGGTATCACAGTCACTCATAGGGGAATTCTGGTCATTTGGGAACACAAACAAACAGGTCCCCATCACCACACTTCAGTGAGGCAGGTTACCGTGTCATCATCCTGGTCCAGCTTGTTGTCCCTTAACCTCATTTCAAGCATTTCTCTCCTCAAGCAATCAACCGAACTTGACGACCCCTTGAAATTGTTAATCGCCCTGGAACTGCCAACACCACCATGTCCCAGACTGGCAGACGCCATAAATGCAACCGAAGATTGTTCCAAGCCCTAATATCTGTTGTCCTCTTTGCGGTCTTGATTGACTCCACCTTTCATCTCATCTAGGCACCTATCCTCCTGGTGAGATAATGAACACTCAAGGTCAAAAACCAGATACCAAGATTCTATATAGAGCATGAATAATAGGAAGTAAAAACATTAGTTGAAGTGTTGCTCCAACTCAAATACATGCGACTGAAGTTTTCAGGTGTTTCCCATCAATAAGGCTGCTGCGATCAACCATATTGGCATTGGGGATTGCTGATGAAGACTCATTACCAAGGTTTTATACATCAGTTTCGGGTGCATATCAGTCCTGAAAACTGATACAATACAAGCTGTTACAGCCCTATACAGAGCTGATGAGAGCCACATGAAATTCACGTTGATTTAAGTTCATTTGAGCCTACAAGAAGCCACAAGGACAGTTGACTGTCACAGAGAACATAATGTCCACAATACAAGCCTGGAAGATCTTAGGGCATGTTTGGGCAGTGGGATTAGAAGGGATTAGGTGGGATGGGATTCATCTTGTCCTGTGCCAATTCCACTCCATGTTTGGAAAAGCTTGGAATTAGATTAGATAGAATTGCATTGGGTCCAGTGTCAATTTCACTCAATGTTAGGAAGGTGTGTAGGTCCCACCATGATGTGTGGGCTATATCCACACCGTCCACCCATTTTTTGAGATTATTTTAGAGCATGGGCCAAAAAATCAGGTAAATCTAAAGCTCTAGTGGACCCCACCATAGAAAGCAACGGGGATTGAATACTTACCGTTGAAAACTTCTTCGGGGCTACATAAGTTTTGGATCTACCTCATTTTTAGGCTCATGCCATAAAATGAGGTTACAAAACAAATGAACGGTTTAGATATAACACGTGTGTTATTCTCGGTAATTTCAAATGATGATGAGTATATCCATTCAATGTACCACCGTATTACCAACAAAGCATGGCATTAATCTTATCCCATGGCAACAGGTGACAATCCCTACCATGGGTAATAATTATGTTTTTTTGAATCCCATCCCACCTAATCCCTTCTAATCCCACCGCCCAAACACGCCCTTAAGGTTAAGGAGCACATGATAAAAATTTGCGTCCTAAACGCCAATATGTGAGCCTACGGCCCATAGGGTAAATCATGTCAGGAGTCTGAAAAACAGGGCAGGTCTCCAGTCTTTTATGTTTTTTTTAGTAGTTAAAATGTTTTTCTACAGAAGCAGTGTGCTGCAGTAATGCCCTGCAAATCTTGTCTTTTGTTTTTTCCTTTTTTTTGAAACGATGATAATTTATTGAATACAGCCCAAAGCCGAAAAAATTACAAGAGAAATAAAAGGACAAAAATAAACTAAAAACTATTTATAACTGAGACCAAATATCAGAGAAATGGGTGATATCTTTGGAAGATGCTCTTGCCCACTCCATTACACATGATTTTGCCATATTGAAAACCTCCAATATTTGACGCTTGTGATTCCTGGAACAATAATAACCCTACAGTTCTTGCTACAGTATACACTGCAGTATTTACTACAGTTTTCAATACATCGACACTACAATCAATGTTCGAAATATCGATATCGCACCCTTAGGATCAGTGTTTTCAGTAGTGTACGTAGCGTAGCGGTAGCGTACGCTATGTGGCACTCCAAAATCGCTACGTAGCGTACACAGTAGCGTAAATCCCCTGTAGCACACGCTACAGGGGTCGTAGCATACGCTACGTTCGCAGGTAGCGTGCGCTACTCGTTTTGATTTTTTTTTGTTTTTCCACTACCGTAAATGGTGGTAAACTCACACCACGGCAGTAAGTTTTTTTTTAAAAAAAAAAACACAGCCTTTTCGAACAGTGTATTCGACAACCAGCCCTAAACCGACGCTGCTTCCTCTCCCCCCTCTTCAATCTTGCAATCGAAAGGCCCTTCAAAGGGGCTTCTTTAGCCGATTGTTGGAGACTACAAGGAGCTCCATTTGGTGTAGTTTCATCAACAATGGAGAAGAAATGATGGAGAAATCGGATTTCCCTTATTCCGGTTGCGATCGACTGTGGAGCTTTAACTTTTGAATATTTCTTTAATTCAATCTCATCTTGAGACAAAAACAGGTACGCACGCTACTTAAAAAAAATAAAATAAAATAAAATAAAATAAAAAATCGATGTACAATGAAAATAACTTGGTATTTTGAGTTTTTTCTCATTTTTTCCTTTTAAAATGCCGGTTACTGTGCGTTTTTTTGTTCTTTATAATTTTTTTCATTTCTTTTTCAATATCTCTGTAGATATAGATTTTTTTTGTAGTATGGCCCACGTGGGACCCACTGAGGTGCGTGAAGGGGTGGATTTGCATTGTTTTCTATGTTGTGGCCCACGTGGGGCCCACTGTGGTGTGGATATGTGTGGATGTGCATTGTTTTCTATGGTGTGGCCCACATGGGGCCCACTGAGGTGCGTGATGGGGTGGATTTGCATTGTTTTATATAATGGGTCCACTGTGGTGTGTATGTGTGCGTTGTGTGGTCCATGTGGGAACCACTATTTTCAGGAATGTGACATTTGTATTGTACTTAATGCTCTTAACTTTGGGATTTTTATTTTGAAGAATGTGACATTTATATATTTTGCTTTTTTCTTGCTATTTAATATTTTATTATATTTTTCTTTTTTTTTTAAATAATAAAAAATAGAAGTATTGTGTAGTTTACGCTACATGCTACGGAGGGTTGAACGCTACGCAACACGCTACCGCTATTTAAAACACTGCTTGGGATACAGATACGTATCGGTTATTGCACGGGATATATCGTTTGTATTGCATAATTTATCGCGCTTTTTGGGAAACATGGGGAAACATTGGAAAAATGGTTGAATTTTTTAATGAAACTTTAGGAATTGTTAAAAAAGCCCTTAATACACACCTTTAAATCATAACATCTTTTTTTTTTAAATGCACATAATAAAGTTCCTTTGTATAGTGTCTTAAGCTATGCATTGTTTTCAGTGGTATGATCCACTTGATCTTTGGACATGCTTCAATTTTGGGATCAACCCCTTCAATTAGATTAAAA
The DNA here is from genome assembly GCA_030180095.1 of Magnolia changhungtana. Lineage (NCBI taxonomy): Eukaryota > Viridiplantae > Streptophyta > Magnoliopsida > Magnoliales > Magnoliaceae > Magnolia > Magnolia changhungtana. Next base: position 12,907,047 of record JASAUF010000662.1, read on the forward strand.
AAACGTATGGACAGCGTGGATAGACCACATACATTCTAGGTGGGCCCAACAGAGTTTACTCAGCATGATAAGAGCATACCGAGCAACTCAGTACGCAATCCGATTTCGCTGGGATAGTAGGTGGGGTCCACCTTGATGTTTGTAGGTAATCCACTCCGTCCATCCGTTTTATGATATCATTTTATGACATACGCCAAAAAATAAGGTGGATCCACACATCAAGTGGGCCATATGAGAGGGAAATATGGGGAAAGAGTTTTCTACCGTTGAAACCTTCGTAGGCTCCACCTTGATGTTTATATGCCATCGAACCTATTTATAAGGTCATTCCCACTAGGATGAAGTGAAAACACTGTCCACTTAGCCTCATGTAGGAATCCCAAGTGAGGCCCACTTAAAAATATTTCAGTGATGGTGATTGAATCTCCACTGTTTACTCTAGTGCGGCCCACTTGAGTTTTGAATTCGCCTAGTTTTCAATCACATGTCCTAAAATGATCTCTGAAAATGAATGGGCGGAGTGGATTTCTCACAACATCAAGGTGGACCCCACCTACAATCCTAGCGATGCCCGGATGGTTTTAAAAGGAAGCGGATTGGCTGGTGTACCACACACCAGTTATATAGCTGCTATAGGTACGTGTCGTGCAAAGACGAGCACTGACACTCCTCGAGCTCCGAGTTGTACGAACGGTTCAAAGGAGATCAAAGTTACATGGGCCCCACAATGATGTATTTATTATACTTACATCGTTCATCTATTTTTATAGATCATTTTAGAGCATTATCCAAAAAAATGAATCATATCCAAAGATCAAATGGACCACACTACAAATAGCAGCAGAGATAATGATTTTCACCGTTAAAAAATTCCCCACTTCTTTTTGCAATGTGGTCCACTTGATAGTTAGATCTATCTTATTTTTTGTCTCAAGCCTTAAGACGAGCTCGCCAAATTGATGGACGGTTTGGATATAACACATACCTCATGATCAAACCCACAGAACTTGCTGACGTCAATACAGCAGCTATATAGCTGGTGTGAGGTATCCGCTACCGTTTTAAAAGGGGAAGTGGATTGCGTACTGAGTAACTCAGTACCCTAAGTGTACTGAGTAAACTCTGTGGGACCCACCATCATTCATTACTTTTATCCAATCCGTTCATCCATTTTACCAGATAATTTGTGATTTAACACAAAAATAAAGCATATCAAAATCTCAAGTGGACCACACCAACGGAAACAGTGTGATTTGAACGTTTACCGTTGAAAAGTTCTTGGGGGCCGCAAAAGTTTTCTATTAAGCTGATATTTGATTTTTACCTTCATCCATGTCTTTTTGATATTATGAACGGGTTGGATGACAAATAAACATCATTGTATCCCTCAGAATGGTTTCAACGGTAGAAATAAATACTTACTCTGTTTCCCGTGGTATGGTCTACTTGAGCTGTGAATATGCTTCAATTTTGGGCTGAACACCTAAAATGATCTTTAAAAACGGATGGACGGCATGGATAAATCACATGCATTCAAGGTGGGCCCCACAGAGTTTACCGAGTACGATAAGTGCTTACTAAGTAACTCAGTACAATATCCGATTTCTTTAAAAGGGGTTTAAGCCAATTTTGGGAGGGATTCTAGAAGCCCTAACCCCTAAATCACGCGCCCAAATAACGATTTCCGCCCAAATCGCCTCAAATCGGCCAAAATCACGCATAAATCTCGAAAAATTTTCGATTTTTGGGACTATTTTCTACGAGATTCACTCACCTTTAAGGCTCAAGCTGCAACGATCTGATTTTTGGGGAGCTTCCGATCACAGCCGCTTCTTTCCGATCACGGCCCACCAGCTTCCAATCACAGCCCATCAGCTTTCGATCACAGCCCACGTTTTTACAGGTATGAAATCGAAAGATTGTTTCGAATGATGAATCTACCAATATTCCGCCACTTTTATCAGCGAAATTGGTAGGTGGCTACAGTAGCCCCGTGCATGGGTAGGTGGCTACAGTGCTAAAAGTTCTAATATTGTCGATATCAAACGATATTTTGTGATGTCGTGAGATATCGACCGATATTCATCGATATCTGGACAATATGAAGCATATTCCTTTTTTAAAAAAATAAATAAATAAATTATGTCCCTCCACACGGTTTTGTATCGCTGGAGTGCAATACCAATAATATTGGCCGATAGTATCGATATTATGAACACTGACTACAATTACCTCCTATTTTGTAAGATTGAAATCAAGGGCTTGGAATATTTAAAAAATGATGTGGTCACAGATGACGTTAGTTTGTAAGATCATGACTTGGTTGTACCACAAACAAGTTGACTCAGATAATCAAGAATTTAAAAGAAAATTATGTCAAACACGAAAATATGTTTTTTCTTTTCTTTTTTTTTCTTCTTTTTTTTTTGGTTTTCTTTTTTTTCTTTTTTGGAGAAGTAATGAAGTTTATTAAAGAAAAGCTCGAAGGCTGAAACAATACGAGCGGCAAGCCACAACAATCAAAAGAAAACACCCAAAAATCAAGGAGCCTACTCCCTAATGTACATTACAGCCCTATAAAGAACAGCCGAAATGGACCCGCAGAGATTCCTAAAGCATCAATTGTTCCTCTCACGTAAAGGTCCAAAGGTTAGCAAGCAAGGTCAACCGCCATCTCGATTTTCCTTTCCTCCTAAGGCCGCCTGCATGCCAAGCAAGGAATAGCCTCTCGACAGATCCCAGCATCACCCAAGGAATTTTAAAGAGTTCCAATATGCTCTCCCACACTCCCCTAGCAAAGGGGCACTAGATGAAAAGGTGATCTACCGGCACACGAGATAGACATTAGGGAGCAGCATAACCCTCTCATGCAGATTATCGATGGTGAGCACCATATTCCTTCCTATGAGGCACGCAAAAGCCGCTACCTTAGGTGGAATTACATAGGACCAGATTTGGCCTATGTGATAGCACTTCACACTAGAGGTCACTCAAGAAATCACACTGTAGAAAGATTTCGTGGAAAACCTTCTCGATCTATTTGTTTTCTTAGAATTAAAACCTTCCTAATCTATCTTTCAACCAAATCAGCAATCCTTCATACCCAATGAAGGTCGGATCCCTAGAAGACAAGCTAGGAGATTCAGCGACTCGTCCATCTTAGCATCAGTAAGGTTACGCCTAAATGGAGGGGACCAAACACCACCACGGTGTACCATAACAGCCATTACAAGGCCATTACGTAAAGGTAATGGTGGCAACTGTTACAAGTTATGGGGTTGTAACAGCCATTATTGGGCAGATATAGGTTTTTCGGGTTTTTTTTTTTTTAAGAGTTCATAACAGCCGTTACGGCGGTTGTAATGCCCATTATGGCTCGTATCAACCTTGAACACCACTCACACCTACACTAGAGAAGCGGGCGGTCGATATATCCACAAAAGGAAAGAGCCTAGCAAGGCTAGGAAACTCTAATCCAAGGGAGTCTCCTCGATCTAGATATCCTCCCAGAACCGAATCCACTCTCCATCCCAACAGAGAAACCAATCCCCTTGAAGACTTACCAACTAAGCAACCAGCTTCCAAAGATAAGATGCTCAATAGGAGGAGGCCCAGGTCCACAATCCCATGCTAATAATACCATACTTGCCTATTATAATGATCCTCCAAAGACTATCCTCTTCTATCCCAAATCTCCAAACCCACTTGCCCAACAAGGCAAAATTGACATCCTCCAAACATCTAATATTCACACCTCCTTCCCTGTAAAGTCTACACAATTCCCTCCACTCCAGCAAGGGGAATGTAACTTAACCGTAGCACCTTGCTAAAGGAAATCCCTTTTTAACCTTCCTATCCTTGCTAAAAGTTAAAACCAACTTTGGGAACTTGAACAAGGACATGAAATACAGGGGAAAGTTCGAGAGAGCAACTTCGATGAGCATGATTCTACCACCCAAGGACAGACGTCTGCTCCTCCAAGACAAGAGCTTCCTCTTCATCCTTTCAACAACCTTGTCCCACAAGTATTGAGGTGGTTTTTTTGCGAGGTTGTCGAGCCAAGATATGCAGAAGGGAAAGACCCAACTCGGCAGCTGAATATATCAGCAATCCTAGATACTTTCACCTCTGACAAGTGAATCCCAAGAATCTCACTTTTGAAGATGTTGACTTTCAAACCCGACATTACCTCAAAGCACCTCACAATTTTACGCAAGTTGTCCACCATTCACAAAGACCCATGGACTACCCTTATTCAGCATTCTGCTAAGCACCTCCGAGATAAACACAAACAAGAAGGGAGAGAAGGGATCTCACTGCCAAAGACACTAGACTAGAGGCTTTGAAAAAGCCGAAAGGGGAACCATTAATCAAGATAGAAAATTGTGTTGATCGAATGCACACCTAAATCCATTTCCTCCAATACTAAGCATATTAAGCATAGTAATCAATAAATTACATGCATTTGGTGTCTAATGAGTAATGAAATTTAGACGGTATGGCATCAATATGTTGCTTTTCATTAGCACTTAGTTGATCTTAGCATACACTAGGTAACTTTTTTTTTCATTTGAATTACATAATAGATTTAGGCAAGATGGAACAAGTAGTAGTATATAAACGGGGCTCAAGTAGGGTTGTACACTAGCCAGCTCACCTAGGGAGATGGATGCTGGCTGGATCTCTTTGTTGTTATTGCCTATATAGTTAGATACTCACATCATATGTATGATATTTTTATGAACTTAAGAATGAATTGTAGTCTTGTATTATATAAATTAGATCAAGTCAAGCAAAGTGAGACATCGACGCGTGAATTTGATAAGGATCAGGATCTTAAGTAGAAAATCAGTTTCTTGGGAATGATGATTTTTCCTTTAGCCTAATAATGCCTACTCTTTGAGATTCCAGCAGAAGAAAACACCCATGAAACCATAGAGGTGACCAACTGGTACTAAAGGAACCTACAAGAGTACATCAATAGCAGAGTAACTCTACCAACAGGAGTTGAGTAAATCAGTAACATTTTATTAAAGTTCCATATGGCACATTCATATGTGTGAAAAATAAAATCCTGAAAGAAGAAGATACTAGGAAAGAACCAAGTACAAGCAACTTGATATGTGAACAAGTTGCATACTGCCACAGTAAGTTTTTAAAGAAACTTTTTTTTTTTTTGGGTGGGGGGGGTGGGGGGGGCACAAGCAGTCAAAATGTTTAGCGTCAAGGCAAGGAACCGATTTTCCTTTAACAAAAAATAATTAAAAAATATTAAAAAAGCTTCCACAACTATGTATGCTTATTGATTGCCCACTTAATGACACATAGAGTCCTTCCACAATGACCATGCTATAGTTACACAAAGCATGAACCTAAGCAGCAGCTGATTCGGGAGCAGAAGCAGGGAAGCATCTATTCAAATGTTAGCAGGCATATGAAAACTACGTAATGGGAGAAAGAGCACAAACCTAGACCGCAATTCGAAGAGAAGCAGTACCTGGCAGAAGGATCATACAACTAAAGACTGAACCCTCTAGCTCCTTATTATGGAGCCTCAACCCTTTCCCAAAGGGCACAACCCTCACCTTAAATGCATTCCCCTTCCCTGCCAAACCAGAAAACATAAAGGATGTTGTTTCTTTTGTCATCATGAAAGACACCACCCACACTGCAAAGTGCAAGATTGCCATGAAAAGACCCATTTGGTTGTTTTTTCTTTATTTCTTCTTTTTTTTTGTTTGCGTGTGTGCGTGTGGGTCGGTGGGTGCTTAAGATGAAAGGTGTCAGTGCTTATTACTGAACCCTATTTGCTTTAAAAACTCTAACAAGAATGCTTTGGGCCTATTTGGTCCATAGGATTAAATGGTATGGAACTGTATTAGATGGGATTAACACCATTATTGCACAATGATTGCAAGTCTAGAAATGCCATGGTATTTGGGTCATCCAATCCCCATGTTTGGGATAAAATTCTTGCTATGGGAAAAACATTAGATTTAAGTAAAATCCAATTTGGTAGATCATGGAATTGTAATCAATGAACCAAATTCACAACGGATGGCGGTCACTTATACACATATATAACTAAAATGTCATGTGTAAAGGGCGAATATTGATGGACGGCATGGATAAAAACACATGCATCAATGTGGGGCCCACGTGTGTAGTGGATTTCAAAATCCACCAGAAATCCTGCATAGACCAAATGCAATTCCATCCCACCTAATCCCAACTCTTCCCATCCTCCCCAAACACCGCATGGAATATGCATGGGACCAAATGCAATTCCATCCGACCTAATCCCATCTAAGCCCACGTACCAAAAAGGCCCTTTAGGTTGAAGTAAACTCGAAACCAAATAGATGAGAGGGCACTTGGTATTGAATCCCAATTGCTTCAAAAACTCTAACAAGAATGCTTTAGGTAGAAGCGAACTCAAAACAAAATAGATGTAAAAATGTTGAGGCGCACTTATGAATCAAAAACCATACTGAAAGGACATATAGAATGTCTCATGCATATTGCCATCATCATCCCAAACTTTCTACTAGTAATTTGAGGTTAGCTTTTAAATGGTAGATTGGAAAAAACTTAGGGGGCGTTTGGTGCATGGTATTAGATGGGATTAGGTGGGATAGAATTGCATTTGGTCCCGTGCAAATTCCATCCAGCATTTGGGGAGGACGGGAAAGGTTGGGATTAGGTGGGACGGAATTGCATTTGGTCCGGTGCGGGGTTTTTGTGGATTTTGAAATCCACTACACATGTGGGCCCCACATTGATGCATGCGTTTATCCATGCCGTCCATCCATATACACCCTTTACACCTGACATTCTGGTTATATATGTGTACAAGTGAATAACATCCGTTGTGAATTTGGTTCGGTGATTACAATTCCATGGTCCACCAAACAGGATTTTGCTTAATCCAGTGTTTTCCCGTAGCAAGAATTTTATCCCAAACATGGGATTGGATGGCTAGAATACTATGGTATTTCCAAACATGCAATCATTGTGCAATAACGGTGTTAATCCCATCTAATACAATTCAATACCATTTAATTCCACAGACCAAACACGCCCTTAAGATCAGCTGCCCACCAAACACTAAGTCACTAACCTTCCTTTTTTTACTGAGGCTTAATTGCTACCAAATCCAATGTATTCATACATAACTCTCGCTCATGGTTTTTTGAATTGATGACTCGGACGGACTTGTTCGGTCCTGAGTCAAATCACAAATAGCCTGACTCAGGGTTGACTCATATGAGCCGGACATATTTTGGCGTGACTCCCTATACCAAACCAGATCAAACTAGAGCAAGTCCAAGTCAACTCGGATGATTCACATCTGATTCAAATGAATCAGCAATCTATGCTCTCACTGGGAACTCAACGCAATTTTCAGAGGATTGTTCCATTGGTTACCATCTTGGATGACAAACTCAACTTTTACAACATGCTATCCAGAAGGTAAAAGACCCAAAACAATCATCATATCAAAGAGCAAATGCACACCGCCATCATCTGTTAGTAAGGTCTGGGGTTTTGATTTCAACAATAAGTAAAATTCCTGTTAATTTCCCCAAAATCATCTAGTAATGAAAACCTTTATTCCTAAGGCACTAAATCTGTAGGGGGGGGGGGAACCAAAATTATTTGACACTTTCTCCTACTAAACAATCTGAAAATGAAACCTAACCTCAACCACCACCGCACATTACTTGAAAGGTATAAATTCCATAGACTTGTATAGAGAGGTCAAAGAATCAAACAGGGCACTGAATACAAGCCGAAATAGATCAACAATTATAAATTTCTATTCATTTGTCTTTTGATCCAAGGATGTTATTTCATATCTTTTTTATGATCTAGTAGGGGTCCTCTCAAAACCCCAGCATGTAAGTGTAACCAAAAACAAGAGCAAAAGAAAAGCAGGCACTAGATGCATCTTATTTGAAAAAACGCAACAATTTTGCACCAAAAACTGACACAATGAGCTGAGAGTTTCAAAATGTGACTCTTATGGTCCTTTCTAACTCAAAACTTTTGAAAATTCTGTCTAAAACATCAAATTTGGTGGAACCTGCATCAACACTTTCGTGGGAGAAGCAAAACAGCAAGGTATTGCTTATGTGTCATTGCAGGGCCCACTGAATTTAGGATTTTTTTAGATCAAGAACCATCCCTTTCTAAAAAGTTTCGAGTCCAAACACCCCCATAAGAATTCAAGGTGTTTAAATGTCTGTCGAATCAAAGCTGGGGCAATTAAGCCAAAACAGATAAAAAGCATCGATTCAGTTTGTGCTTGGAGCAGCTGCTAACTGTCAGCTGACACTCGCCCCCAAGTGGACCATGTGTTAAATTTAGACCCAATTCCTGACTGCGTGAACAAGAAAATTAAGATCTAGAAAGATATTTAGAACTTCGACAGTTTTGTGAACATCCAAACATAGCCTAAATGGAGATTTTGGCTGTTGAGCTATCAGTTGATCAGGTAAAGATTCCTTATTTCTTGCACTCCAAACATTTTCACATGTAGTTTTCAAAAAAAAAAAAAAAAAGTCATCGCAAACAAATCCAAAATCCTGTACATAAACACCTGAAGTAGATTTCGATTTGAATGCATATACTACAATTTATCGATCCAAAAACTAGAATCGAAAATGAAGAATTCCCTTGGGGGTCGTTTGGATGGTGGTAAATGGTTTACATTGTAAATGATCCCTTGGGGGTCGTTTGGATGGTGGTAAATGGTTTACATTGTAAATGATTTACTAGTAAATCAGTTAAAAGCTGTGATTTACTAGTAAATCATTTACAGTGTATGGATAGCCTGTAAATGGTAAATGAAATCTGCTTTATAGGCTTTCATTCAAAAAACCTAGAGCCGTTGCCATCTCCTCATTTACTATTAAATGAAAACTCACTTTTTTTGCTGGTAAATAAGAAGGGGGCTTTGCTAGTAAATTATTTACAAGCAAATTGGAGCATCCAAACACAAGTACCCCATTACCACAATCCAAACGACCCCTTGAATTTACCGCCCAAACGACACTCTCAAGTCACAAAAAGAAACTACGAATCAGTCAGTACTCAACAGATTCATTTTTCCACTCCAGAATCTTCAAACTGCTTCATTTTTCAAGCACAGTCAACGCCATCCTACCAAAATCGCATGGGAGAAAAAAAAAAAAAAAAAAGCAACAGAAAGTATCTACTCCCTAAATTATCAAGCCCGATCGGATCTAGGGTTTAAAAATTCGCATTCCGCGCTCAAAATCCAACAAATCCAGCTGGAAACCTTAACATCTTTGTCGCATCGTTGCAGAAACCAGCTCTCTACTGTTCCACGATCTTATCGTTTTAGAAGCGGAAAAGCTCGCGAGTTTCTGGATCAAAGCCAAAACCACGGAAATTAAGAGGAATTCTGCAGATCTTTGACGTGTTGTTGTTACTAACCTGGTGAGATTTCGAGTAGAAAAGGGAGTGGAATTCTTGCATCGCAGCAGCTCTCCCCGGGAGGTAGATGGAAGAAACCCTAAGAGAGAGAGGGGGGGAGGAGAGAGGCAGGAGAGCGTGACATGGGGCTTTGATGGCTATTTATCGCGTCTCTGTCTTTCTCACTCTCGCTCTCGCTCTCTCTCTCGCTTTCACTGCGACTTTCGATTTCACTGACAAGAGTACCAGATGCAGATTTGACGCCCGACGACGCCGGGGAATAGTTGCAGTTTGACGCCCCCGTCAATTGGACTGGATTTCCTGAGCCAATTTCCAATCATACCCCTCCCACGGCCATAGGGACATTCATATTAGCATACTGGGTAAAATGTGTGAGGTCCACCATGATTTATGTATTTTATCTTCAATGTCCCTCCATTTTATCAAATAGTTTTAGGGCTTGAGCCCAAAAATAGTAATATCTAATGTTTAAATGAATCGCACCACATGAAACAGTTGAATTGAACATCCACCGTTGAGAAATTCTTAGGGCTTGCAGAAGTCTTGGATCAAGCTTATATTTGTGTTTTCCCTTAGTCCATTTCTGTATGATCTTATCAACAAGTTAGAAGATATAAACATCACTATAGGGCCTAAAAGGTTTCATCGGTAGAAATCATTATCCCCACTGTTTTTAATGTATGATCCACTTGATCGTCCGATATGCTTAGATGTAAAATTGAACGGACGACGTGGATAGACCGCTTACATTCAAGGTGGGCCCAATCGAGTTTACTCAGTACGATAAGAATGTAATGAGTAACTCGGTATGCAATCCAATTTCCTCTCCACCATCTCTATCGTACATTTGACAGCGCATGTTTGAACCATTGATTTGGTGGGCCACAATGTGATGACACTTCTACCCTGACGAGGATTTTATGCAGAAGTTTATGCAATGGGATCCTGGGTGGGAACCATACCAATGTTTGTGAGAAATCGACGCATCCATTTCTTTTGGGTTCTCATTTTCGAAAAATAAAGTGGGTCATATGAGAGAAAATAGTTGGGATTTAGCGGCCATTGAAACATTTATAGAGCTTCAAGAGTTTTATGTCAAGGTTAGTTTTTTTAGTGCTTTCACTTCGTGCCAATAACTTTATAAATTATTCAAAAGGCATGAAAACATTAAAGTGTAGCCTGGGAAGGCTTTAATGATAGGCATTTACTGCTTTCCCAAGAAATCCTTGTTCCTTTTAGCTAGGGGTGTACATCGAGTCGAACCGAGTTGAGCTGGCCTCAACTCGACTCAGCTTAGCCACTGGTTGACCTCAGCTCGAACTTGGCTCGACTTGGTCCGCGAGCCTAATTGGTCAGCTCAACTTGATTCGATCAGCAGATCGGGCCGAGTTCAAGCCAAGATCAAGTCGAGTTTGTCATTTTGGCATTTCCATAAACACCTGAACTGCGACTTCAAAATCTCACTGTTTTACAAACAGAGGCAATGGTTTTATGGGTATTTTATCAAACACCTTCTAAGCAATATAAAAAAACCAAGAAAAAACAAAGAGAAAAAAGGTATTTGTTTCATGTACATACCTTCCTTACCACCAACTATATTTTGTTGAGTCATTTTATCAAACAGTTGGTGAGCAACATCAATGGCAAAGTAACCGTGTCACCGAACTAGTTCTATCCGAGTGCGATTCGAGCTAGATTCGATCCGAGTCGGGTCGAGTCGAGGCCTGCTCGAACTCATTTTCGAGCTCAAAAAATCAGCTCGACTCAGCTCAAACTCAGCTTTGAACCGAGTCGAATTGAGCTTTTTCGAGTCGAGTCGAGCGAGCTAACCGAGCTAGCTTGGTTCGTGTACACCTCTACTTCGGTTTCCATGCATCCCTAATAGTGGGGCCCACCGTGATGTATGTGCCTAACATCCAACTCATCCATCTATCTTGAAAGCTCATTTTAAGGCATGATCCATAAAATGAAACAAATGATATTAAGTGAACCCCATCACAAGAAACAATAGTGATTGAATACCCACTATTAAAAATTTCACGGGGGTAAAATTTTATTACTATTATTATTCAACATGTTGATAAGGACATAAAGACCCAAATGAAGGGACCACACAAATATCAGCTTCATCCAAAACCTTCATGGTCTACACACAAATATCAGCTTCATCCTAAACTTTTATGGTCTACGGTAAGTTTTTAATCATCAATCACCACTATTTCTTATGGTGTGATCCACCTTTAGATTTAAAACCGATTATTTTTTATATCATGTCCTAAAATGATTGTCAAAACAGACAGACAGCCTGGATATAAGGCACCGTGGTCAGCCCTACCATCAGGGATCTACTTAGGTTTATTATTCAGTAGGTTTATTATTTGTACGTGGACAATCAACGTAACCAATCATGGTGGCCCACCCGATCAATAGTTTCAATTGTCATGTACCGTTGGAGATGCATAAGCCTGCCACGCGAAGAACCACGTGAAAGGTTCCTCGTAATGGGAGTTATTAGATACTCTGACTGCATGTGAGGCTTGATACACAGGCACTTTGAAATAGCATATGTGGCACACATCAACTCAAATTGAACCGACTAAACTGTGGATGTCACTGTCCGCCTCTCAAAATCAGATTGGTCGAAGAATCCCAACATTTGATTCGTGGACACTTTTTCGTTGAAATAGGGCCATTGGATGTTTATCATGAAGAACTGTCTAATAATTGCCAATTAATCCGTTAGTTGGATAACCAAATAATTTTTGGTTCATCATACGGCCCATAGTTAGGAAATTTTGATTTTAATTACTTATACTCCACGTATGCAATAAGTAATTTTTAAGTGTATGCGTATCATCCATCCCACTCCGCCAGAGTATCAAAGTTCTATCCTTCCTAGGAAAACGTCGCAGACGGTCCGACACTGGGGTAATCTAATCAACTAATCTCGACTGCTCATCATGGGTAGGATGATCAGATAAAAGAGATAATTTAAAACCACAGGAGATTCAAGATGGCCCCGTCGAATGAATGTAAGCAACGGTTGATTGGAGATAGTTTCTTTACATGAGCCTTCTTTCTATAGGAAATTAATCAGATGGTTAGAATGGTTGATCTGATTCTTTCAGGTTGAAGATAAAATGTGGGGCAGTTGTAATGAACAGTCTGGATTAATTGATTTGACCGGGCAAGTGTCTTTATTGGAGATTTTGTGGTGAAGGTTGATCCATTCCATTGTCATCATTTCCGTTCTTATAGTTTGGAAGCATGCTCCTCATATGTTATATTGTGGGGCCGCCATGTGTGTGCCAGATTCCAAAAACAAAGTGATCCAAAACTTAGGTGGGCCACCATGCAAGGAACGATGTAAAATCATTACTAAAATCACTAAATTACGTGGTATTGGCCATCTTGGTTTTGAAGCGGCCTTTTTTCATCCTTTCATCCAGGTGGAACGTGTCTATGAATGGATTGGATGGCACCCCAAATCTGCCCAAATTTCCTTTAAGGGCCTGTTTGGCCGGACCGATCCCCTGGAGTTAGGAGGGATGAGATTGCTTTTAAGGTAACGATGATGATGTCAGTAGATAGAGTGGGGTTTGCCGATTTTGCTATATCCCGGGACATGATCCTTGGGCTGTTTGAACCGGCTTGTAAATCCTGAGGTGATAGTTGTCATCATGTTTGGATGTGGCATGGGATTTACTCAATCCACTGGGTAATGATACGCTGCTCGTTTGGATACTCGGATCACGTAACCAAGGATTGGAAGCCGAAAGTCAAAAAATGTAATCCAAGTTGTGGTTTGTACGGACGGTCAAGGCTACATGCTGCACATGTGGTCATTACACGTGTGGGCATACTAAAATGCAAATCCTACCGTCCAATATCTATGGACCACTTTGTATTAACATCCTAACCAATATCAAATCGATTGGATTATCCGAACTGGTGACTGCAAAATGAACGTTTCATCATCCACTTTGGATTTCGTTCGTCTTTCCACATAAATTTCTGAATATTATTATTCAATCACATCCTCCCCTACGAATTGAACGGTTCAGATGAATTTAAGTCAACGATACATGAAACTTATTCACGTGCAAAGTACATGTAAATCCAGTTGCTTGTTTTCAAAACCGATCTTTGGGGTGAAGCAATGGACCACACCAAGTGACTTATCATCAGATTAATGTCACAGTCAAGGTGAAGCAGACGTAGTAGTGTAGCACCTCCTAATTGATGATACCCATGTCGTGAAATCATTGCAAGACCCTCAGGCAGTTTATAATAAGTACTCTCCCATACACAACCAATAATATCTAGAATTTAAAAATAATATACAAAGAAAAAAAAAACAACCAGAATGACAATCATCAGTGCCAACGATCTCTCTCCTAAAGATGGGGCGGGATCATCAGTGGACGTGGCATGAGAAACCATGGTTTAGGTCGTCTGTTGGATGGACGAAGTTGATGCATGATGGATATCAACCTCGTCCACTGATGCGGCCACATATCCTGAATGAGATCCCCGTCCAAGTCTCGTCGGTGCACTGGTAAGACTGAAAAAACCGTCCCAACATGCGGTAGCTTCTTTCAAATTTTTGAATGCTCGATGTCGGCTACCACTGTACCCCTCGATTTCCAATCGCACATCATCTCATGTAAGATAAATGCCTGGGCGATGCCCCACCAATACAACGTAGTATTTTTCTTTGGTCATCTACAAATAAATGTCCATTATCGGAATGTATACTATCATATTTGGTGCGAAATGCATTTAAAAATTATGAGGCATATCCAAACGACAAAAAATAGATATTATCTTTCATCAAACGTAGTTAAAAAGTTGTGAATACGTGCCCTTTCTTCATTCAAAGTGCGTGGTTGTATCTGTTAAAACGTGCATACAAAAAGCATTTGATCGACATGAAGTTAAGATAGCACATAACCAGAAGTCCTAATAGGAGCAATCTAGGGCCGGTGGATAACACTGTATATCAAATATGAGTAATCCAAAAAAGTAAAACCATAAAGAGAGAAAAATGTCTATTACATGGCCACACAAAAATACATTAAAAGAAATAAAGTTTAGATTGCAAATCCTAACTTCACCCCAAATGTTATCCAAACTGTAACGTAAGTTTCAAACTTTCGAAACCCTTAGAATCCGCTTCCATCAACTAGAAGCGCCACCATCACTACCCTTCAAATCGGAGAGAGTTTTTTTCAGCCAATCAACACGACGTTTCGGTCATAGAGCAACCAAAAATGATACAAGCTTGTCATCCCAACTCAGGACCTGACCAACCTCAATAAACTCAGCGTTGGGTAGCCCCTAAACCTCTTCAAGTATGTCTAAGACCCTACTTGTCCTGTTGACCTCCTTCCCAAGTCCAAAGTTACGCATAGCCTTTGCTACACCTGTGAGAGACATGCCTAAGACATTGCAGGGACGAGCAAGTCGCATCTTTTTTGTTGTCGTACTCCCACCACGAGTACTATCGGATTCGGTTCCACGGCTGGGAGTGTTCTGAAACGGCCTATTTTCCCTTAATTGACTTTCAGTTGAATGGCAATAATATCCAGGTGACTCGTGGAGATTTTCATCAGAGAGGTCTATGGTAGCATCGGGATTATCATCCTGCTCTGTCCACGCTTCGTTCAAGTCTCGATTAACATGAGACTAGGATGCGGCCATGTTCTTACTCCCTTGCACATATCGTCCTGTAGCCTGGTTAGAACCTACAATGACCGTTAAATCATCCATCCGTTCAATTCACTTGTCACGCAACCTCTCAACTCTCGAATGAGACTACAACCAATAAAGAGTTTAGTCATTAGATTGGACACAACGGTTTCAAATCATAAATATGGAAGGTGTGTTACTTGACAATCAAGCTTCTTAAATCATAGTTGGAGGGATTCTTACCTTTAGATACTCCTCCCATACTTCATCTGGTGCAGTCATGATCATGCATGTCCCAAACGAAGCCGCTTACAGCCAGCATGTCCCTTACATCATTGTACTCCCGTTTGTGATATCTCAATCTGTTCTAGACATTTTACCAGCTGACAAGGATTTGAGTACGTCTATGCACTTTGTCGGCAACCGCTTGATAGGCTTCTCTTTTGAAGCCATTATCAACCTTTCGACCTAATACAATTTACTCAATCAAGGTATCAAACAAAACATGATCTATACGACTGGTCCATTTGATTTTGGCGTCACGAGAGGAAGGCTCTGCAAGGGATTTGACGGACTTCTCACGAGGTGAACATTGTGTTGGTATGATCGGGGTTCTCATTAGTGACTACGTCGGAGTCGGTGTAGAACCTCCCCAAATGTCCGACATCTCACCTATGTATACATGCGAATGCAGTTACAAATGAAAACTATGCGAGTTGTGTATCATTCAATCATAATGTCAATAAGAGTTAGTGAACAATAGCTATTGTTTCGTGATAATTTATCAAACCCGAATATAAATACCAAATAGATGCATATAGAACTTATACATATTTCGACATCTCCATTATGTATAATCAAAACACTTAAGAAACTTAGTAAGCCTATCGAATCCTACTATTGTTTTGGGCATCTGCCCACATGCGCTCCGCAATCCTGTCACGAGTTCTGATCCACTCATCTTTTTCTCGTTGAGTGACTTGGACTAGCCTTTGCCTTTCATCAACTAATGATACCTCATTTGGGGCAGTACTAGCCTCACCGTCACTCACAGGTACACCAATATCACGAAAATCTTGGTCTGATCCATCTTCTTTTCGTATGAAATTATGTAGCACACAACAAGCGACAACAATTTTGACCTGCATATCGAAAGGATATTGCACAACTGTCTTTAAAATTAAAAATATCTCCTTCATCACACCGAAACATCGCTCAATTGCGTTTCACAATTGCTCATGTCGATAGTTCAATAATTCTTTCACATTCATGGGAGCTCTTCCGGTATTATACTCTTGCAGATGGTATAGAACTCCACGATAGGGGGCCATGAACTTGGGTGAATGACCATAACCTGCGTCGACGATGAAGTATTTTCCTACATAATTGCAGGAATGATTCTTTCAGTCTTGTAGCAACACGATAATACACAGCACATGATGAGCAAATGATGGTGAAGATTATTTACCATGTGGCATAATCAGAGGATCATCATTTCGCGTCAAGGCGTTATGTAGGACTCTTGCATCCGACACTAAGTCTTCCCATTCAGCTAACACATATAATATTAACATATCAAACGAACAAGTAGCAAGTACATTCTGAGACAATATACCCTTTCGGTTGCGGAAGCTTGCATGTTCTGAAGCTGGTATATGTGCAGGAATATGTGTCCTGTCAATTGCACCTATACAATCCTATAGTGGAGGAGTTTTTGAGCTCATAAGATTAGTATGAATGATGCAAAATAAGAGAGCCAAGCTTGTCTGACTGGCCGGATTGAATGAGATTAGGAGGGATCGGATGGTAAAATCTCGGGATATGTTATCCCTCATAATCACATTCAATCCGGTCGGCCAAACATGCCCTAGATTCACGAATGAATCGTTGGTCGATAATGATACCTAGAAATAGCTGGCCCAATATGTATTTGATTGAATCTCATTCAGGGTTTCTACATTAGCTTGCTTAACATAATTAGGGTATAGGGAGACAACCGTATCTAGAACTCGGTGAAAGTAACGGCTTATAGTTTCACCTAAATGACAAAATCTGTATCCTATCACACGATTACACACATTATGTCTGATCGTATGGAGGAACACGACTAGTTGTTCCTCCAAACTAACATTACGTGTATTGCGTAGGGTCGTCTTCTCACGCAGTACTTCACATAGATGAAAAAATGCATCCTGTTTCATCCTAAGTTGAGTAATGCAGTCTCTATCACCTGTGCAGATAATATAGTTGATAAATCTGGCCTACGCATCATCACCTATTTGAGTCGACTCTCTCAACATATAGTGTCGACAGTATTCCCCAACAGCTGCAACACAAGCAACCATTGCAAGAACAACAATGGAATCGGCCATCTCTTCCTCATCTTCATCTTCCATCATCTATCTATCACCTATGTATACAAGTGGAAGTAAATGACTTTAACATTAGTTTGTCTAATGGACATTAAAAAGCCAATACTATAACAAGGAGATGTTATCTCTTAGCTCTGAATATTGACTATCCACACTATTCTTTTTTGGGTGAAGAATCAACAAAGGATGATGAGGGGATGAAGGGAATCTCAAATATTGTAAGGGAATTTCAAATAGATCAAACTAATGTGGCAATTTTTTATTTGTTATAAACCCAATTGATGAATTCAATGAGTTTTTGCCAGTAATCACAGCCGCGAAATAGAAACATTAAACTGAAAGCTCAAACAAAATGAGCACTCTGAAAAACGAAGTATATAAGATTGACGCCTGGCCAGATTCAATCATCAAGTAGGCTACTATTATTTAAAAAAAAAACATAGACATGTTAAATACGGTTATAAGTAGTTCTCATTCACTGTACATGTGTATTTAAAAATAAAATAAATACTTACACCTTTTTGAGGCTTTTATCATTGAACACTTTTGCTTAAGAGGCCCTTTTGAGCCTTTTATCATCCAACTATTTTTCCTCACTGATTGCATGTTTCTACCATATTCTTCATTCTTCTTCTTTTTTATTATTCTTAACAATATGTGAGAAAGTTGAAATCAAAGGTAGAACCACTTATAATGAGGTCAGTTGGCTTCCATGTAATTTTTTCTCCTTCCTTTATCCAAGGACATTTTGGTTCTTTGAAAAAAAATCGTAAATTTTTTAAAAAAGAGAATTTGAAGTTCTTCACAGACTTGATGCTAGCTTATCATGAGAATTATTGTTTCATCATGAAGGGGATGGACTGACTGCCTGTATCAGGGGTGCTTTTCATTGGCCATTTGAGTTCATTTGAGATTGAAAATCTTCTGTATGGATTTCTGTTGATTATGCAACAGCATGCCTTTCCAGCTTGCAAACTTAGCTAATCAACAATTACATATGCGTTCCATTTCAATTGCTAGCAGCTTAACTGTGATCTCCTCTAAATCTTGGATGGAGTGACCATTTACTTGTTGAACTATGGCTTGACCATTCATTGCCTATGGCTTGGAATGCTCATCAAGTGTTACTTGCCTATGGTTGACAACAAAAATTTCATAAAATATAAAATATATTTTATAAAAAAATATAAAAAATGTGACCTGTTATCCAATGAGGCAATGGATAACAGGTCCTGGTACAAAGGGCTGGTCTATGGACACCTTCCTGAGCTAGATAATTTGTTGCATAGTTGGCATCTCATAGACACACGCTGGAAAGAAACCTAAAACTGCTGCCCTGACCTTTCGCAATTTCATTTACTATGACAGTGTGCTTCCATAGGAATGCTATTGTAGATATCTAAGTATGGCAGATGGTATGCACATGATCTTTACATTTTGCACGTGCACAACAGAAATATAGAAGGATCGACCTACTTGCGAATGATGGTGCTCAAATCCATCAGATTATCGATATAAGTAGTGGATGGAGTTGGTACCTTCTACTACATGTGCTACTAGCTACAAAGTTAGCTATTGTAGCAAAAAAAACCCAAAATATAGTTCCTGTAATTCATGGAGACGTTCTAAATCATATTACTAAAATAAAAATACTAGTTGAAACTCGGCCTATGACTCAATCCAACTTATCCAGTCAAATCAAGCACTTAGCTGAGTAGAACCAAGTCACTCAGTTTTGTACGTTTACTGAACTGGTAGTACAATAAATTTGCAAGGCTCATATACAATTAATAGAAGTACATGTTTGACATATTTAGAACATACCTGAGCCTAAGTGAGGCAATTATATGAACATTGTAAATGCGGATGGCAAATGTCTACGCAAAATCTGCACAATGAGAAATATTTAAAATTTGAAAGGAGTCTACACAGAAAATCGATTTTCGCATCAAATCGGTTCAGTTGAGAGGAAATAACAGTAACGTTAAGAAATTCCCTGTACTCATTACTACAAAATAGCCCTAAGATTACAGATACACTCATTTTAGAAAAATTTTAAAAGTATCTTAATTGCAATTCGATCTAATAGTACATCCAAACACATTGTTTAAGTAAAGCAGCAAATGACATTATCATAAATTTTTAGTCAGTAGGATGCAGGAAGAAAACATAGTAAGAGAAATGCCACTGTAATAGTAACAATTCAGACAAGCTGCATAAAGTGTGGCCCTTAACATGCATGAAGCAACTGTGTAAGGTGGTTGGATGATTGAATGAATTACTATGTCAATCAGCCGCCATATCCCCAAAAAGAAAAAAGAAAAAAGAAAAGAACAAAAAAACCACAAAACAAGGAATATATTGTTAAGATCTTAGATATAAAGGAAACATCGGAGCAACCTCTCTTTTTTTTTTTTCAATCTACCCAACATGGTCATTACATCGGACCACACCTTACATCTGGGATTCTTACAAAAATGCTCAGGTGGAAGAAGACATTCAATAAACATTAGCAATTTCTTCCCCAAAATATATAATGTCTCCCCAGCTTGAAGTGCAACAAAAAACAGAAAATGATGGCTGTGCAACAAAGGAGAAGCAATAGGCATTAACGTCTCAAAAACGTTCAATAAAAAAAATTGCTGACTGAGTTGAAACACATGGCAGAAACTATATGACCATCGACATCAGTGGCCCCTTCATGGATTGAGCACAACCCAAATTTCACAATGAACAGACAACCTCAACATCAAGACCATTGCATTTTCACTCATTGAGGTTGGAGCACTCACCATTTTATTTTCACCTGCGTATGAATCGAATGTTAATCAATCAGCCATTCGGTGATATTTTTATCAATGCAACTTTTGGGCTTTGTTCCATCCTCGTTGAGGCAGACATGTTGGACAGCCTGGACTGATGTAAAAGGATGCCATGTCCAAGGTCGATGAAATCCCCATCTTACCAATTTGCTGTGTTGGCAGATGTTTGTGGGCTGCGTTTTTCACTTATAAATGGATGGGGATTGGTTCTCATATAAAGATTTGTGCTGAAAGATGTTTCTCATGTACATGAGCTGCCTTGTACATACGTATTTGCTTAGCAAAACTTCATTTAGATGATCGTTGCCACCAACTAACAGACTTTTTTGGACTTCGACATTCAAAGGGTAAAGGTCTTCCTCGGAGAGAGGATCATTTTACGCCCTTTCTGGGGCATGGCTCATGAATCATAACCCATCCACAGTACATCCTAACAAAATAAAACCAAATTTTGTGCATGCATGCCATATACAGAGAGACAAGTAACTGAGGATAAGCAAGATATGTCCACTTAACCCTTCACTGTCGCAGTCTGCAGCGACAAATGAGAACAAGAAAAAACTTCAAGCAAGCATTCATGGAAGGAAAAATTACATGTTGCACATACTTGGAACGAAACCCTTGTTTCATCTACCAATAAACCCTAAATCCATGGTGTGAATTGGGAAAGAAAATAGTTTAGAAAAAAAATTACATCATGCACATACCTAGAATGAAACCCCTGTTTCATCTACCTAATTCATCTACCAGTAAACCCATCTCTATATAGATGATGAGGGATCGCCAGACGAAGAGGAGACCCGAAGCTCTCAAGCAGTTCAGGTACGGCTGGCTGCGATAGGGCCATCTACAGAGATGGCATTACAGTGGGAAGAGAAATCCCCCGGGATTTCGTCAATGGCTTGAGGAAGACGATGGGATGCTGCAAAGTTATTTCCTCTCTCTCGTACGAACCCCTTTAAAAATCGAGGGATATGGCGGTTTTGCTAAATACTGCACGCCCAAATGCGCGCGTGGGATGGATTGATGGGATCGCGTCATCCCATCCCTTCAAAACCCGCCTAAAATGTCCGGCCAAACAGGCTCTAAAGTTGGGAGCTCCCTAACGTTGGGAGCTTTGGGCTAGTTTTTGGCCTCATGGTCTAATATTAAATCGTGCATCCAATTTATAGGGTGGGCTTGATGAAAATTTTAATGGGCCCCATAGCAGCCCATGCCGTCCATCATCTACTACCTAAATCACCATAGAAACCAAAAAAAAAAAAAACATATGATGATCCAAAGCTTAGGTGTGCTGGTATAGTGATTCGAGGATGCAACCAAGTGTGTATTTGGCCGTAATGTATGTCCTATTTGGGGCATACACCCAATCCATCTTGATTGCTCATAAGATGAGTTTTGTTGAGACCTAGGATTTTGTTGAGACTGTATAAGGTCACATTGAATCAAGGGAGAATCACATGTGTTTGTTTGTTTGTTTTCTTTTTTCCATTCCCCTATAGGATGACTCAAACATAAACTTTAGAAAGAAAAATAAGCCCACAATAACATGGCAAATACCAATGAGAGATCATATTAAGTAGCTCGTGGGCGTATAGGTATATTAGTATGATCTATATATACAATTATACCCTGATGACTTGTGAATCCATAAGACTCGTGCTACCTGAAAAGTGTATGTTAGTTAGCATTTTTGTTGGATTTTTAGGTTGAAATGTAGTGAAACAAAAGGGGTCTTTAAAAATTCCAATTCAATACATTAAGCTAAAGATCCTTGTTGCGATAATTTTATAATTTAGACCTAATCTAAATCACATAACTGAATGAAAATGTATTCTTGTTAATGTTAATGATGATGTTATACTTTGAGTTCCACACCTTGCACCATTAATTTTTTTTATATAAATAGTAATAATAATAATAATAAAGAGCTTTCTTGCATGCGCAATAATGGAACCAACAACTATATTTATAGAAATAGATAACTTGATTAGTTCAACCAATCACAACTACTCCTCAGAGAGTTTCCACACTTCATGTTTATGCGGGAGTTCATGTTTCATTGAAATACTCTAGAGTCATGTCTTTATGAAGTACTTTAAATATATAATATAGCCTAATCACTTATGTATCTAAACTGATCACAACTTTTATGGAGCCCACTAATATGCTCAATTCACATATCTAATGGTAAATATATTTGATCAATATATGTCATTGATCATATATGCTCACATATCTAATGGTAAAAATATTTTTCCACTTAGGCCATAAAGATGAATTTTATTTTTTTTAAAGAAGATTAAAATATTTTATAAAAGATATTTGTTTGCAATTTTCTAAAGAGCGCTTACTGAATTTTCAAAATCATTAATATTGGACTATAGTTGTCATCAAAATACTTAATTTTTCGAAGTGAGATGAATCTTAGGTCTTGATGTGGGAATTTGATGAGCTTTTGAGCTGAACCGAGTCGAGCCGAACCGAGTCAAGTGGAGTCAATCTTCAAGCTGAGTCAAGTCTAGCTCGGGCCAGTTCGAGCTTAATTTTAAAAAAAATGAGCTCAAATAAAAACATCGGCTCAGCCCGAACCCAACTTTCAAATCGAGCTTATCCCAGTTGAGTCAAGCGAAATAACTGAGCTAGCTCAGCTCATGTCTAGCTCTATGTACAATTAATTAGATGTATGGCATATAACTCATTCAAGCATTCATATAATTCAAACAATTAAACTCATAGTTATAAATAAAAGTATACACAAATGACAATCGTAAACACAAGCATGTATAATGGTTCGACTACCTGCCTACTCCATTCCCAGCAGACACACTCTCCTTGAGTGTACCGGATTTCAATATCTTAGAGGTTTTTAATAGGGTTCATCTCTAGCCTTTACAACCATATACAATGACCTAACCCACATACACACCCATGTTGGTAGCTTCCGCATAAACTTAATTTTCTATCAGCTAACAAATAACCAATATGGTCTTAATCCAATGATTTACGTTTACTACTATTGGAGGCTCCCATTGAGACTAATAAGTATGCACCCGTGTTTGGTGGCAGTTCTACGTAAGAACCTACGTACACTCCTGCTAGAGACGGTCCTACAGAAAAATATATTCGAGTTTGGGTTATGAACTCTATACTCGATCTTACACAAGGGGAGAATATATGGACTCTAAATTGACAACCTTGCTGTCGGATTGAGTCTCGTTGATGCGCTTTCTTGAGATGTTTTTTCAATGCTCTCACGTACTTGAATCAACTTCTCATTTGCTCTTACAATTATTATTGTAGATGGTTCAAATCTACGATCAAATACATTGCATGCGATGTACCTATGAGTTAACCAAGGTAATGGGAGAGGGTGGAATCTCCTACAACTAACATAATAGTTGTTTTCCAATGGAGATTCAGCTAGATGGGTGTTCTAGAGATTAATAGACTAAAGCTTTACTTATGGGATTGTGTCTATTCTCTAGAAAATGGTGGAGATCAAGTGCATCCTCATAATGGAGGTTAAAATCATTATTGGAGTGGTAAAGCTCAAGGAATATTACTTGAATCTATTAGGATTAGAGGGTTAGGAAGGGATTAAGAGTGGGGAATCACCTAAGCTCTAATGGCACCAAAAACCTATAAAAAGTCTAAATATCAAATGCCCTTTATATAGCCAAGAAGTTGCAACAGCTAGAAAAATGGACGAATAACGACTAATGTTGATCGATCGATCGAAGTAATTCTAATTTTCGTGTTAAGCTCATTGGACACTTTTAAGCGGGTTCGATCAAATCGATTAAGGATTTGCTTGATCGATTGAGCATCGACCGAACTCACCAAGAGTTATATTGTTTTTGGGCTATACGATTTACAATAGCTTTGAACCTCTATAATCTATATAAGCATGTTCCAATGAAGCTTCTAAGGCTAAAGGATGATTAAACAATGATCTAACTATTTGGAAATGGATTGTCTAAAGGTTAGGTTGTTTTGGGTCTAAGATTAGAGTCACCATTCACCAAGGCACCTTAATTTACATGTTTCTTCACTCCTTAATGCTTCATGTCTTCATGTATCTTTGGTCTTCAGCTTCAAAGGGCTCAATTGACTCACTAACACACAGACCCATGTGATTGATAAATATATACACTAATGCATAGCATCTCCCATTCAAGTAATTCTAATTTTTTAAATGTTGTGTTTCAATGGTTATGGAATTGCAAATGTGCATACCACTAGTAGTAAATTAGTAGCCATCTAGCTTATTTCAATAAACTCAGTGTTAATAAGTTTGTTAGGGAGGCTTTCCTAATTTAAATGAATGCCAAGTTCCTTACCATCCCTAACACAATAAATGTCTATGCATCTAATTACGATTGATGAATGTCATACCTACCCATAGCCCACAAGTACCGTCGTCCATCATTTTTTGCCAATATATTTGCCACATTTAACCTTTAAGTTCACTTTAGGTGTCACACGCACAATATATCAAGTTTCCCATACATGCCACACACGCTACTATACCAGTTCAAGCACCCCGACCCAGTGTGCCCCACATGATATTATGTGTTTCCAAGTAGCATGCATGTGCCACACATGAACATGAGTTACTCGCAATTAATAATATTTTCTTATCTTTAATGCTTAACAGACAACATTAGTTCATCCCATCCTACATTGGCAATCCTAGTAATCTCAAATGGAATACAACTTCAGTTGCTTCCAAAGTATGAATGTGCAACCAAAATGGTACGGAATTATAATCTTAAACTTTAAATTAAACATGAAAAAATATATTATGAAAAAAAAGAAGTTAAATGAGATCTTCCAACACGGGAGATGTTAAAAGCATTCTCTATCTAGAATTGAACTCATCAAATCAATGGCCCGAAAAATCCCATATATCTCTACCATATACAACATGAGTAGTAGTGGACAATTTTACCCGAAAGTGGCTTGCCTGTGACCTTGACACAGAGTTATACATGTGCCCAGGGTTGTGCGGGGCCCATAAAGATGTCCATAAGAAGTCCACTCCATCCATCTGCTTTGAAAGATCATAATAGTTCGAGATATTAAAAAACAAGCAAATCCAAAACTCCAGTAAGACACACTAATAAAATAGTGGGAACAGAAATGTCCACCAAGGAAACCTTCTTAGGGTTGACTAGGATGTCAATATGCCATCCAAACCATTCATAGGGTTATTATCACTCAGATAAATAGTAGGAACAAATATCATCCTGATACAAAACTCCTATCACCCCCAACCTTTCAATCCCCATTGGTTCAAGTGGAACGACCTACGTGAGTTTTGGATGTGGTTGATTTTTAGAATCTTGTCCTATTGTGTTTATATATATATATATATTATTTTAAATAGATGGACAGAGTGGATTTGCCACGGACATCTCGGTGGGCCCACATAGCCCAAGGCAAGAATATCTCTATGTCTAGGTCACAGGTAATCTGCTTCTCATTTATCGAGGTAGTTAGTCTTATGAGAATGTCAAACTTCATATTTTAACACAACTACTGCAACTAAGACATGACAACACGAACTAGGTTAATTAGATTGTGTAGTCGTATGAGTATGTGACTTTATTGTCATCTCGTATCTAGCAATGTGTGTGGGGTACTAACTGCAGAGCCTACCTTGACATATGTGTTGTATATCTATTATATCCATAGTGTATCAATTCATTTTAGGACATGAGCCCAAAAATGAACTAGAAACAAATCTTAAGTGGACTGCACCACAAGGAATAATTGTCGTTGAACGCCCACCACTAAAAACTTCCTAAAGTCCATCGAAACTTTTATGTGCCGTCCAACTTATTAATAAGGTCATCTAGACTTGGATGAAGGGAAAACACGAATATCAGCTTGATCCAAAACTTTTGTGGCCTACAAAAAGTTTTTAACGGTCATTAACCACTATCTATTGTAGTCCAGTCTGCCCGATTTGGATTTTCTTTTACTTCGGTTCATCATCCTATAAAATGATTAGGTAAAAATGGATAAATGATGTGTATATAATGCATGCTTTGAGGTAAGCCCTATGGTTAGGGTCCTACACACAGTTGGATCTCGAGTCACAACTAAGTTGTGTCCAATGTACAAAGAGCATGCTTACAACTAAGCACCACGTGGGAGAGAATTTGCATCAAAACCACCCATTGGATTGGTGCACCATTGACATTTTCATCATCGATCTTAAAAATTAATCAATTCCGGGACTTAGATGGGCCACACCACATTAAATGTATAAAATCAAGCCTAAAAGGTCATATGGTATTAACCACATGAGCCTTTACATGTCTTGGTTTTTTACACATTCATTCATGCAAATACCACGCTGGACAACACATGCAATTTGGACGATTTTATCTATGAGACTTCCCATCTCAAATGCTCCCCATGGTGTAGCCCACTGGATAGGTCTCATCCATGGACACAGATTGTGTTTAGTGACCTTGATGTCATGTGCGTTCACAACAATCTGATACGATGATATTTTATTGAGCCACATGCTAGAGATAAGGTCCATATAAAGCATGTTTGAAAGTTGTAAGTTCGCTACATTCTCTACCGGACCCAAATAGTGGCACTTGCTTAATCAAATCTCATCACGTCGAGTCACTAGGATTTCTGTGATCATAGGATCACCATGCAATCCACGTCCAAGGTCCATATGTGCACTGATAAGGTGGTGGGAGCTTACCCACCTCAATGGTGAAATGACATGCCGAGGTTTGATTTGTTGGACCACGTGTTGATAGAGATGCACCTAACCCTTTTTAAGAGAGGCTGCTTTGGTGTCAATAGATCCTTAACTGTGGAGCCCACCTTAATGCGTATGTGCCTTGCATCTAGGGTATATAAGTTCTGATAGCTCATTCTAGGGCATGATTCTAAATTAAAGCGGATTAAAATTTCAAGTGAACCACACTAAAGGAAATAAAACAGTGGTGACTGGCCATTAAAAACTGAAATTGCGTGGAATAATTTACCACAGCACGTGCAAAAGCTTGGCGGACCTATATATATAATTATGGCTAAGTCCTAGATGGGGGTGATTAGGACCAAATTAAAATGATTGCCTAATAAGGTAATTTACCAATTAAAATAACAAGGAAAATAAACACCAAGGCTTCTAAGCTAAAGTGGGTCCAATCACATATCTACAAAAGATATGTTAATTAAGCAACCAGTCTACAGGAGATAGTGAACTTGTGTGTGCTTTGCAAGTAAGTGTCTAACATTCAATTCAACTCAAGCATTCATATGATTTAACGAATAAAACACACAAGTAATAATAAAATTGTGCTAAAATGACAATCGTAAACAAAAGCAGGTACAGTGTTCGATTTTCCTACTTTACTCCCGGCAGACGCACTCTTCTCGAGTGTACCGGTATTCAATATATTAAGAATTTTCAATAGGTTCATGATGGGTTTTTTGACCCGTCGTCGACCGGTCATGAGCCTCGCTCGACCGGTCGAAGGCTGTGGTCGACCAGTCATGGAAGACGAGTCGTGGCACAACTCAAAGTCCAACGACTGTGGACTATTTTTCTCCGGGGAGCTCGACCAGTCGAAAGAGGTGCTCGACTAGTCGAAGGTGGCTCTCGACCAGTCGAAAGAGGTGCTCGACCAGTCGAAGGTGGCTCTCGACCAATCGAAAGAGGTGCTCGACCAGTCGAAGGTGGCTCTCGACCAGTCGTGGACTCGGTTCGACCAGTTGAGGTTACGTAGATTCGTTCCGCGATTTTGCCCGGATTTCGTGTCGCAAGTCCTTTCGAAAGTGGGATGCGGAAGAGAGTTTTCTAAAACTATAAATAGGAGTTCCTAGGGTTCTCTAAGTATGATAAGAGGGTTTTCTAAAGCTTTACAAGGGATTTGCTAAAGGGTTTAGGGCTATCAAAAGTGAGAGAGAGGGAGAAAGAGAGAGAGGAAGCTTATAGAAGGGAGGTTCTGCTCGAGGAGGTTATCTACTGTACAATCTATATCTCAGCGCTTCTATATCCTCGTAATTGGTTAGATCTCTCCGTTTTCTCTATTTCTCTTATTGTTTATCTACTCCTGCGTGAGTGAAGAAGCTTGTAACGTTCTACTTCATAGTGGATTGTTGATCTGGACGAGGTCCCGTGGTTTTTACCTCTTTGAGGGTTTTCCACGTAAACATCTCTTGTGTGGTGTGTGATTGATGCATTGATTATTTTCATTACTTTATTATCCATAATTCTGGTTTGTTCTGGAGGGCTAGATCCTAAGGTTTTGTGCAAGGCCCCCAACAAAGTGGTATCAAAGCTAAGTTCATTGAACGGGTAAGATCGGTTTTGAATTATAAAGGTAGCTCATCAAAGATGATCAGTCTCAATGGTTCTAACTGGACCATATGGAAGGCTAAGATGGAGGACTTGCTTTACTATAAGGACCTATATTCTCCAATTTTAGGCATATCAGCAAAATCCAAGGATATGACTGATGATGATTAGAAGAAGATGAACCGAAAGACGGTGGGGTTTGTTAGACAATGGTCGGATGATTCAGTGTTCCACCATGTGTCTACGGAAACCTCAGCCGCTAGCATATGACTGAAATTACAATGGCTGTATGAGAGGAAGATAGCCGGTAATAAAATTTTTCTGATAAGGCGACTTATGAATCTCAAGTTCAAAGATGGTGGTTCTGTGGCCGAGCACATGAATGAGGTCAGCAATATAGTGAACCAACTCACCTCTATGAAGATGGTCTTGGATGATGAATTGCAGGCTTTACTATTGCTTAGTTCATTGCCTGACAGTTGGGAGACATTGGTGGTGTCTCTAAGTAACTCCGCACCAGACAGAAAGATATCCATGGAACACGTAACCAGTTGTCTCTTCAATAAGGAGACAAGGAGGAAGTCTCAGGGGTCTACTCAGCAAGAGGCCCTTGTGACACATGAACGGGGGAGAGGAAAGAACAGGAAGGGGGGGAAGGCTTGAGATAAATCAAGAGACAAGTCGAGTAACAGGAAAGATGTTGATTGCTGGAATTGTGGCAAGAAGGGCCACTACAAGTATGAATGTCATGGTAAGAAGAACGACAAGAAAGGAAAAGGGAAGGAAGATGAATCAGATTCCACTACGGTCGCTTCAGATGTGACGTTGTAGTTATTCTTTCTGCAGATCATGATGTATGTCTCACGGCTACGAGTCAGGACACCAACTGGGTGATAGACTCGGGAGCTTCTTTTCATGCAACTCCACGCAGGGACTCCTTCACAAGCTACAAGTCAGGTGACTATGGGACTGTAAAGATGAGAAATTCTGGCATGTCAAAAATCGTGGGAGTCGGTGATATTTGTGTGAAGACCGATGTGGGCTGCACATTAGTTCTCAGGGATGTGATGCATATCCCAGACCTTCGCCTCAACTTGATGTCAACGGGAAGGTTGGATGATGATGGTTATGAAAGCCGGTTTGCTGGTGGGCGATGGAAGCTCATCAAGGGTTCATTGATTGTGGCCAGAGGAAAGAAGTGTTGCACCCTTTACAAGGTAAGTGTCAGTATGTGCAAGGGTGGGTTGACTGCAGTGGAAGATTCAGCTATTGACATGTGGCACAGGCGTCTAGGCCACATGAGTGAAAAAGGGCTTCAGCTACTAGCGAGGAAACGGCTCCTTCCAGACGTGACGGGTACACTTCTCAAAACCTGTCTTGATTGTTTATTAGGGAAACAACATAGAGTTTCATTTGTTAAATCTGCTTCTCATGTTAATAAAGTGCATGCATTAGATTTGGTTTATTCTGATGTTTGTGGTCCTATGAGGACAAAAACCTTGGGTGGGGCATTGTATTTTGTTACTTTTATAGATAATGCATCTAGGAGGGTTTGGGTTTATGCTTTGAAATCCAAGGACGGGGTCTTTGGTGTGTTTAAATTGTTTCATGTTATGGTCGAGAGAGAGACAAGTAGACCATTAAAGTGCATCCACACTGATAATGGTGGTGAATACATTGGTAACTTTCATGAGTACTGCAAGTCCCTGAGTATACGGCATGAACAGACGGTTCCTAAGACCCCTCAGCATAATGGTGTAGCTGAGCGAATGAATCACACCATTGTAGAGAGAATCAGATGCATGTTATCCCATGCAAAATTGCCCAAGACGTTCTGGGGAGAAGCATTGCACACGGCAGTGTATTTGATAAACAAGTCTCCATCAGCCCCGTTGAATGGATAAGTACCTGAGAAGGTGTAGACTGGACATGATCTATCGTACAGTCATCTCAGGGTATTTGGATGCAGGGCATCCGTTCACGTACTAAAGGACGAGAGGTCCAAGCTCGATATGAAGATCAGGCAGTGTGTGTTCTTAGGGTACGGTATGAAAAATTCGGTTACAGATTGTGGGATCCGACCAAGAGGAAGCTCGTTAGGAGCAGATATGTGGTTTTCTTTGAAGATCAGTATATAAAAGATATTGGTAAGCCAAAGAAGAACCAGCCTAGTTCGGGTGAGCTAGAGGACATGGTTCTGGTTACTCCTCCCGTGGTGCCTGATGATGGGAGAGTATAACAATGTGTAGAGGATGAGGGAGTTCCTTCAGAAGATGGACTAGGGGAGCAGCCCCCACTTGATCCACCTGTTAAGCCACAGGTGAGGAGGTCATCTAAGGACAGACAACTATCCAAAAGGTACTCACCACATGAGTACATTATGCTGACTGATGGGGGAGAGCCAGAAGATTATTCTGAGGCCCTAACCGACGAGCATAAGGGGGAGTGGTTGAAAGCTATGCAAGAGGAGATAGAATCCTTGCATAAGAACCACACCTATGATATGGTGAAATTGCCTAAGGGTAAGAAAGCTTTGAGCAACAAGTGGGTGTTCAGAAAAAAGATCGAGCAGAAGAATTCAAAGACGTGGTTCAAGGTCAGACTTATGGTAAAAGGGTTTGGTCAAAAGAAAGGTATAGACTTCGAGGAGATATTCTCACCAGTGGTGAAGATGACATCCACACGAGTGTTGCTTGGGTTGGCGACTGACATGGATCTGTAGATAGAGCAGTTAGATGTTAAAACTGCCTTCCTCTATGGTGACCTGGAAGAAGAGATATACATGCACCAATGTAACGCCCTGAAAATCGGGGGTCGAGTATGAACTCAACTCCCGAGTTCCAACGCATCACTTATGCAACATACACAATGATGGTTAAATGTTGTCTGAGTTAGAGCAATAAACATGAATGAGATTATACCAAAACAAGAATCGTACTCAGTTCAATTGTATAAAGGCAAGCGGAAGACTGAAATTTTATATTCAAAGTATGTAAAGTAACAAAATTTTGTGAACTCCAGAGTATGAGTACTAACTGAGTACCAATATACATGTATTGTTTCTAAGTCAAAAATCAAAATACAATTCCTTAGATAAGCCCTGGAATCCCCGCGATGCAGTCGGCCTAAGCATAGCCGTCAGAGTACTGCATAAAGGAGAACTCATCCTGATCCTCCTCGAAGTCGGGCTCCGGCTCCTGAACCGAGGCACCATCTATACCCGCGACAGAGTCTGGTGGGTGTTGCAAACACCGTCCCGTAACGTGGGAGTGAGTAACTAACTCAGTGGAACAATAAAACATAGGTTAACATGTTATCAATTCAATCAAGCAGTAATGATAAAGCAGTACAAATCAAACAATTCTAACCACTCTTATTAAGTGCGAAAATGAAATGACATGATGCTGTATGCCCTTGCCAAACCACCCTCAAGCGACATCATCTTACGTTCGCACATGCTTAACTCCCTCAGTGCGCCACATCTACTAAGCACATGCGGTGTGATGATGATCATGATTACCAAGTTATTATTAGTCCATTTCAACCATCAGTATTGGGAAACTAAGGTACCTCCCTTGTATCATTCCCAAACATGATCCATTCTAGGGTCGTCAATCCTAGCTAATCTCATACGATATTATGGTTTGAGAAGCGTAGTGAAGGCATCGCAAAGAGCTCGTCACCCGTCAGCGCGGATACAGATCTCACCGTATGCGGCTCAATTGCTGGCCGTCAGCTCAAGTACAGGTCTCACCGTACTTGGCTCAATCACTAGCCGTCAGCTCGAGTACAGGTCTCACCGTACTCGGCTCAACTCATACTCTAGTTGCTGTGAAAGACTCGTCGCCAATCATAGACACTTGGAGTATACTCGAAGATACTACGGAGGACTCGTCGCCCGTCAGCACGAGCACAGGTCTCACCGTACTCGGCTCTTGCCGTAGGTATCGACAGCTCGAATACAGTGTCTCATACCACCGTATTCGGCTCACGAGTTTAGTTGCGCAATGGTCACTACGGGGAGGCACATGGCCCCAGCGTAGGCCGACAGCTCGACCACGGTGTCCCATACCACCATGCCCAGCTCATACGTCTTAGTGGATCGAGGTACCATGGTTAACGGGATCGCCACTGGTAAGTTTGGTACCCTAGGTTCAAGCAGTAGTGACTAAACATGGTGAACACACATACACATATCGGTTTACTTGACGAGCCTGACTAGCTCGAGCGCACCACAAGTTGGGCGATATGGAGCGCAAAAGCACTCCGTGTGGCCAACCACTATCGCCAACCGAAGTACGACTCGGGTTCGCGAGACACATCCTTTGTGGCGACATGAGTCTCGACCACAATCTCAAGTCAGTGTAGAATGTTTGGACTATAGACTTAGTCCCAAACTCAAACAGATCTCATCAATAGCATGTGGAGTAAAGCATGATAACGAAGTAATACAAGCATGTTAGCAGACATGTTATAAAGCATGAAATAAAGCATGAAGTAAAGCATGTAGTAAAGCACTATACAAGTAGGGATACAATTACATACACATCACAAGTGAGTGGTTATAGCGAACCACCACATGGAGGGGATCCTACATGTCTCTAAGGTAGTCGGGAATTCCATATCAGCGCCTATCTAAGGCACTAACACTCAAGCTTTTTCACACACAAGCATTTACACAAACACTTAGAGTGCGTCATTCCAACATACATGACGTATGTTAGCAAATGCGTATTAGGGCTATTCTTTCGCCAAGCGATTATTTTATCCACGTATACCATATTCATATAACAAATAATCATGACAATTACACTTCCAAAATTTACACATATGCGGTATTTCTAGAATACACAAGTTCAACATACGTAATGTTTACAAGCGAACATATATTACGGCGATTCCTTTCGCCAAACTAGTATTTTATCCATATATTGTATAATCATACATTAAATAAATATGTCAAACATTTTTCCAAAAAAATACGTGTACGGTATTTCTAGAATACACAATTTCAACATACGTAGCATTTACAAGTGAACATATATTTCAGCGATTCCTTTCGCCAAATTAGTATTTTATCCATATATCATATAATCATATATTAAATAAACATGTCAAACATTTTTCCAAAAAAAATACGTATACGGTATTTCTACGTATACCTAGAGTATGTGAAATTCCATATTCTACAACGTTAATCGAAACAGGAAACGGAAAGCACTTTGTACATGTGCAATTGCATGCAGATCATGAATCTACCATTATCTGACATTGAAAGCGTTGAAAATCGTAACTTATACACTTAAAGTCCTCACCTTTGCCCTTGGAATCACAACGAATCAGCAAGGGTTGTTGAGCTTCCGTGTACGGGAGTTTTCTAGCCTAAAGAGCGGAATCGGTTAGTCTTTACACAACCTACAACCTTCCTACTTCAAATCAGACCTAGGGTTAGGGTTTCTCACCTTCAAACGGAGTGGATACCGCCTTGAAAAACGCCGGAAGGAAGCGGTGTAGGCCGTGTGATGAAGCAGCGATAGGAGGAAGATCTCCCACAAATCCCAAGCTCTTCTCTCTCTTTTCTCTCTCTCTCTCTAGGGTTTTAATCCCAAATTCGTATGGCTGTGAGAGGGGCTGTTCTAAGCTCCTTTTATAGCCAAAACCCTTCCCAAAATAGGC
This sequence comes from Magnolia changhungtana, assembly GCA_030180095.1. Lineage (NCBI taxonomy): Eukaryota > Viridiplantae > Streptophyta > Magnoliopsida > Magnoliales > Magnoliaceae > Magnolia > Magnolia changhungtana. The sequence goes on from JASAUF010000662.1 coordinate 12,941,408, forward strand.
TCAGGTTCAAGGGTTATTGCCTATATAGGTAATTCGTCACTTTTTCAGCTCAAATGAGTGTTCCTGGTGGCGCCCCCCTTGAGCCAAACGTCAGACTTAAGCTCACCACACATGGATCTATGTGGGATTACATTTTCGACTCAATCGGATTCCCAGATCGCACGTGGCGGACCACTTTCAGTTCAACGGTCAGTGGGCCACGATCCAAAATTCCAAGTACATGTAAATGTTCCTGAAATTTTTCTTAATCCGAGGGTGTAATTTGGTCGATTCTGACGGTCGGGTTGCTTATCTTGTGACGCGTAAACGAATGGTGCCAGATCACTATTCCTGATATTTATTTTGGAATGGGAATAGTGTTTTTCACACACCCTCGCTCCGAATCGAAACGAATGCCCGTGGGACATCGGCTGGACCTGATTTTTGATATGATTGTCAAGCCCAGTGAGGCGGTCCTAGTTCCTTAGCTTCGTGTTAATCGGACTTCCGATGTGCGATCTAGACCTAATACGAAGTTTCGTTTTATTCCCGAGAGCAGCCGGGAAATGAGTTTGGTTCTAAACTTTAGGGTAACCTAGAGTCACTTGTTTTGCAAGTTTTGGATCTTGCAGATCGTATTTAAAGCGATCCCAACGGATTTCATGACTAATCGAGTTTAGTACTTAGTTAACTTTGTTAAATTTCTAAAGGATTTAATCCTAATTGATTTCTGGTCGAGGTGGTACTCGAGCCAACGTACGGGAATTTACGGGTCGTTACAACCAACCAGAGGGGTTCGAAGTCAAGGGTAAAGAGCATATAGTGTGTAGGCTGAGGAAGAGCTTATTGGGTTGAAAGAAGCTCTACGGTAATGAAACAAGAAGTTCAACTCATTTATGTTCCAACATGGGTATGACAGAATGGAGTCGAACCACTGTGTGTTCATGCGCAAGTTCTCAGATGGTGATTTCTTAGTTTTGCTATTATACGTTGATGACATGCTCATCATGGGAAAAGACATCAAGAAGATCGACAGGCTAAAACAGGAGTTGGACAAGTCTTTTGCAATGAAAGACTTGGGCCCGGCTAAACAGATCCTAAGAATGGAAATAACCCGTGACAGAAGCAGCAGGAAGCTCTGGCTGTCACAAGAGCGGTATATTGAGAAAGTCCTAGAGCAGTTCAATATGAATGCAGCGAAGCCGGTCAGTACTCCACTAGATGGTCACTTCAGATTGAGCGACAGGCAGTGTCCCAAGACGAAGGCAAAGGTGGAAGAGATGCAGAAGATACTCTACTCATCAGCGGTAGGAAGTTTGATGTATGTTATGGCGTGTACACACCCAGACATAGTATATGCAGTTGGTGTTGTCAGCTGGTATCTTGCCAATCCTGACAAAGAGCATTGGGCAGCGGTGAAGTGGATACTGCAGTATCTAAGAGGCTCATCCAGGTTGAGCCTATGCTATGGTGACGGTAAACCTGTGTTAGAGGGCTACACAGATGCAGATATGACAGGTAACATAGACTCCAGGAAGTCTACATCGGGGTTCATGTTCACGTTTGCAGAGGGAACGGTTTCCTGGCAGAACAAGCTATAGAAGGTCGTAGCATTGTCGACGACAGAGGCCGACTACATTGCAGTCACAAAAGCATGTAAAGAGATGCTTTGGATGAAGATGTTCTTACATGAACTTAGCCTAAAGCAGGAGGAGCACGTGGTCTATTGCGATAGTCAGAGTACTACACACTTGAGCAAGAATCCAAGTCAGCATTCTAAGTCGAAGCACATAGAAATTCGGTATCACCGGATCAGGGATACTTTGGAACAAAAGGTGTTACAGGTTTATAAGGTCCACACAGACGATAATGGGTCAGACATGATGACCAAGGCTTTGCTCAATGGCAAGTTTGAGGTTTGTAGAAATCTGACTAGCTTGGAGAAGGTGGTTCCCTCTTGAGTCAAAAAGGGAGAGATTTGATGGGTTTTTTGACCCGTCGTCGACCGGTCGTGAGCCTCGCTTGATTGGTCGAAGGCTGTGGTCGACCAGTCGTGGAAGACGAGTCGTGGCACGACTCAAAGTCTAGCGGCTGTGGACTATTTTTTTTCGGGGTGCTCGACTAGTCGAAGAAGGTGCTCGACCGGTCGAAGGTGGCTCTCAACCGGTCGTGGACTCGGTTCGACCAGTCGAGGTTACGTGTTCACTCCCCAAGTATAGGGTTATGATGTAGTAATAAACTCGGTAAGACCGAGGTCGAATCCCAAGGGACTGGAACTTGTACGCTATCTGAAACTAAGTAGAGCTAGAACTAGACTAAGATGAAATCTAAATCAAATAATTTTTAAGGAATAATGGTGAAAAAATAATCTAAAACTGAAGAGAAATTCAGAGAAGGAATACTAGGGATTCAGAGGATCCACCTGTAGAGATCAGGGAGATCTTATGCCTGGATTAAAGAATCATAGAAATTAATTGAACTGATGTTGATATAGTTTTCAAGAGATGAAAGGCATGTGAATTAGAATGGATTCCATCACCAGACCATGCCCAGGAGACAAAGTAAACAACAGAATTAAACTAATTACCAACCAATCAATGTATGAAGGTTAGGAAGGGTACCGACATCCAACCATGCCCAGGAGACGATGGTGAACAACAGGGCTTCCTGACGTCATAAACATAAAGAGGAAAAGAATATGCTTAAAGCCATTGCAGACCCATTGTAATTTCAGTCACAACAGACCATTAAAGACTGAAAACATTCCCTTAATTAAACCCAAATCAATATCAGAACAGTCTAAACAAAAGGCACAAGCAAAGAGGCCTCCCATCACGCTACAAGCTTCACCTCTTAGCCCTAGCTAATAGGTTTAGCCACACATGGGTAGGCTAATCTCCATAATCAGGAAAAACAAATAAACCATAAAAGAAAAAAAAACTTTTCTAATCTTACTCTCCCTGGTGCTCCACGTCCAAGCCCCAAGCCAAGCTCCCTCAGCCTTCACCTTTTCTTTTCTTTTCTCCGTCAATTCTCTTTCTTCCTTCTTATAGGCAACAATGGTGGCCGAGCCAGAGGCAGTAGCTGGAAGTTCCGCAGCCCATGCGGAAGCTTTACGCAAGTGCGAAAGTTTTACGCAGCAACCATCCAAAACAGGATTCGTCAGATTCACAGCAACCTCCAAGAACGGTAATCCAAGGATCATATCTAGAATCTGATCCAGACACACATCTTGAGAGTGGTCGGCCGCTCTATGGAGGAAGTTTGGACGGTCCAGATGGATGGACCGATCCTCGCCAATCTTTTCAAACAGACCACTACGTCCGGACATTAGAACAGAGGCCCTTCCTCTCTTCGCTGTGATGTCGGTGGGGCCATGATCGTCGATGGTTTGAGGAATCCACACCGTCCCTCAGCTCTGTGACGAAATTTCAACTGAAAAGGGCCGGTTTGTATTACTTCTGATACGACCCACTTGCATTTCCATTCTGCCGTCCAACTTCCTTCTAAAAGGTTGAAATCTGATACTTGCTGTTTCTTGGAAAGATTCCACCTTGGTGACGGTCACAGCCCCCCTCCAGACATGATGAACGGTTCCGATCATTGATTTGTCCGATGATGGTGGCCCACGAAGATCTTCCGCAACTCTCTGTTGCGAAACAGAGATTTGATTTTCGCACCGTCAAGATTGGTGGGTCCCACATTGATATCTATGTAAACATCCACCCCGTCCATTGAAATGCTGGCGAAAAACCGTTCAGGCTCGGTCGGTTTTGGATCAAAACCGTGGTGGCCCACAAGATTTCTTCCTCCACCGTCCAACCATCGTTTAACGTCTGGGCCCTTGCAGAAGATTGCATGGTCAAAAAAAATTCAACATGGCTATGGTCTTAGCCATCCTAGAGATCGAATGGACGGATCAGATCATTACCCAGAGCGTCGAGTGGGGCCCACTGGCCAAAACCGCAGCCGCCTGGTGAGGACGCTGGAGTGTTTTCGTTTTTAACTTTGAGAAATTATCGGTCAGCGTAACGCTGACCGATTGAGATGGTTGTGGTGCACGGCGAGTGCGTGCACATTGTGCACATGCACTCACCTGAGTGGAGTCCACTGTAATGTTCGTGAGAAATCAGTTCCGTCTATCTGATGTGTCACGCATTTAAAGGCGTTGATACCAAACTTGAAGCATATCCAGATCTCAGGTGCGCCTAGAATCATGATTCTGAGGGCTGATCTGTCCGTTAGGCCACTTCCAGGGAGATCCACCAGCTGAAATTTGACGTGTACGGTTAATATAGGGTGTTCAGGCCACGTATGAAGTCTCGTATCAATCGGATGGCGGGAACCCTGTGATCTTGCATTCTGGACGTCCTTCGGGCCACTTGAGCTTCAGTTTCTTGATTTCCTTGGATCTCGGGCGTCGATCTTGGTTCACTGGGGCCCGTCCCTTGCCTTGATGACTTTGGAGTGCCAAATCCATGCTTTTACTATCAGTTTTCAGTCAACGCTCCTGATTGAATCCTGCAACAAAACACAATTAAAACCGGGCGTTAAACAGTATTATGTTCGTAAATCCAAGCAGTAACTAGGGTCTGATATGCAATATTTGACCCTCAACATTACGCAGATTCGTTTCGCGATTTTGCACGGATTTTGTGTCGCAAGTCCTTTCGCAACTGAGATGCGGAAGAGAGTTTCCTAAAACTATAAATAGGAGTTCCTAGGGTTCTCTAGGTATGATAAGAGGGTTTCCTAAAGCTTTACAAGGGATTTGCTAAAGGGTTTAGGGCTATCAAGGTGGGAGAGAGGGAGAAAGAGAGAGAGGACGCTTATAGAAGGGAGGTTCTGCTCGTGGAGGTTATCTACTGTGCAATCTATATCTCAGTGCTTCTATGTCCTCGTAATCGGTTAGATCTCTTCGTTTTCTCTATTTCTCTTATTGTTTATCCACTCCTGCGTGAGTGAAGAAGCTTGTAATGTTCTACTTCATAGTGGATTGTTGATTTGGACGAGGTCCCGTGGTTTTTACCTCTTTGAGGGTTTTCCACGTAAAAATCTCTTGTGTGGTGTGTGATTGATGCGTTGATTGTTTTTATTGCTTTATTATCCATAATTCTGGTTTGTTCTGGAGGGCTAGATCCTAAGGTTTTGTGTAAGGCCTCTAACAGTTCACCCCTAACTTTTACAAGCATGCATTCCCGTCAGAAGCCTACACAAGGTCTTATGAACATCAACTTTCATCGAAGGCCTACACCAAGACTTATTAAGCGTACACTCCTACCGGAGGCCTACATAATGACTTATCAAGCGTACACTCCCACAGGAGGCTTACGCAAAGACTTACACACATACCCATGTGTGTTGGTGGCAATACGGTCCTACACAAGAACCGACACGAATTTGGGTCAAAAAATCTATACTTAATTCTGCATAAGGAAATAATATATTGACTTTTGTAATTGACAACTTACTTGTTGGATTGATCCCCTTTTATAGCACATTACTTCAGATGCTTGATCAATGATCTCTCGTGCTTCAATCAGTTTCTCTTGTGCTCCCCCGATCTTTGAAGTCGGTCTTCTCCCGCTTCCATTAATCGGTTACCTTGCACTTGATGCTTCAATGAGACTATCAAGGAAATGAGAGTGGTTTGGTTGACTTTCCTACAATTAAAGGCTTAGTTAGTTTTCAAACGGAGATTTACCTAGATGAGCATTGTAGATGTTTAAAAGACAAAATGTTCGACTATCGGATTGGTGTCTATCATCTAAAAGATGTTAGGAAACAAGAACATATTCATAAGGAGCTTGGAATGCTCATGAGAGTAATTAAATACATGCAATGTGACTTGGATTCCTTTGGGTGAGAACCTATAAGTGTTGGAAAATATTAGGATACATGTATGACTTCTAATTCACTCAAAAACCATCATTTTGCCTAAAAATCGAATGCCTATATATATATATATATATATATATATATATATATATATATATATATATATATATATATATATATATATATATATATATAAAGACTTTTAATGGTTATAAAACAACTAGTTAGCGACTCTGTCGATAAGATCGAAGGGATCGAATATCATTTGGTAAGATTGAACTGTCCTTCAATCCCACCGAGAAAATGTGGAAATTTTCTATATGGTTGTTGGACTATTTCTTCGATTGCATCATGATGGTCTTTGATTCCATTGAGACCCATCAATAGACTGTCGATTTGATCGAATACCACTTGAAAATTATTGTTTTGGACTATAGATTTTACAACAGCTTACCATATCTTTTAGCCTAACTTATCATGTTCTATTACGATTCCTAAGACTATATGATGATCGCTCAAGTCTTAGTTATAAAGGTTAAGATCATCTAGAGGCTAAAAATTATTTTGGGTTTAAGATTAGAGTTATTAGAGCACCCCATTTACCTGTTTTTCACTCATTACTGCTCCATGTTCACTTGTATCTTTGGTCTTCGGCTTCAAGGGCTCAACCAATTGCACGACACAAACTCACGTGATTGACAAAGAATGTACACTAACAAAAACTTTATTGGCCATAAAAGTTTTGGATCAATCAGATATTTGTGTCACCTCATCCAGGTCATTGTGACCTTATCAACAGGGTGGATGGAAAATAAACATTTCGGTTCCCCAAAAAGTTTCTAATGGTGGGTATTCAATCACCACCATTTTCATGTGGTGTGGTCCATTTAAAAGTTGGATATGATTCATTTTTGGGATCATGCCATAAAATCACATGTCAAAATAGATAGATAGCATGGATGTAAAGAATATACATTAAAGTGGGCTCCACAGGTGGGGATCCGCCAAAGCCTCGTCCTTTTGTAAGGTTTCTTAGTGGAGTATGCCCCCTCTATAACAACATATGACCCCTCTAATCAAATCTCACCATGTCATTTTATACCAAGGTGGGTTCGTAACCAACCAATTGTCGTCCCAACACAAGTGGCAGGGATCCCGGATCCCATGAGGCTGGTGGATCCCTTATTGTGGGGCCTACCGCAATGTATGTACCTTACATCCACTCCTTTTATTCATTTTAAAAGCTTGTTTTAGGCATGATCCAAAAAAAAATGATGCAATTCGATTCTCAGGTGTACCACACCATGGGAAACAAAAGTAATAATTGACCATTAAAAATTATCGGGGGTCACAAAAGTTTTGGATCAATCTTATATTTATGTGGTCCCTTCGTCTAGGTCTTTGTGACCTTATCAACGGGTCGGATGGCAAATAAGTTTTGGATCAAGCTGATAATTGTGTGATGCAATCCGATTCTCAGGTGTACCACACCATGGGAAACAAAAGTAATAATTGACCATTAAAAATTATCGGGGGTCACAAAAGTTTTGGATCAATCTTATATTTATGTGGTCCCTTCGTCTAGGTCTTTGTGACCTTATCAACAGGTCAGCTGATAAAATGTTTGACTATCGGATTGGTGTCTATCATCTAAAAAATGTAAGGAAACAAGAACATATTCATAAGGAGCTTAGAATACTCATGAGAGTAATTAAATACATGCAATGTGACTTGGATTCCTTTGGGTGAGAACCTATAAGTGTTAGGAAATATTAGGATACATGTATGACTTCTAATTCACTCAAAAACCGTCATTTTGCCCAAAAATCGAATGCCTATATATATATAAAGACTTTTAATGATTATAAAACAACTAGTTAGCGACTCTGTTGATAGGATCGAAGGGATCGAATATCATTTGATAAGATTGAACTGTCCTTCAATCTAATCGAGAAAATGTGGAATTTTTCTATATGGTTGCTGGACTGCTTCTTCGATTGCATCAAGATGGTCTTTGATTCCATTGAGACCCATTAATAGACTGTCGATTTGATTGAATACCACTCGAAAATTATTGTTTTGGACTATATATTTTACAACAGCTTACCATATCTTTTAGCCTAACTTATCATGTTCTATTAAGATTCCAAAGACTATATGATGATCGCTCAAGTCTTAGTTATAAAGGTTAAGATCATCTAGAGGCTAAAAGTTATTTTGGGTTTAAGATTAGAGTCATTAGAGCACCCCATTTACCTGTTTTTCACTCATTACCACTCCATGTTCACTTGTATCTTCGGTCTTCGGCTTCAAGGGCTCAACCAATTGCACAACACAAACTCACATGATTGACAAAGAATGTGCACTAACAAAAACTTTATTGGCCATAAAAGTTTTGGATCAATCAGATATTTGTGTCACCTCATCCAGGTCATTGTGACCTTATCAACAAGCTGGATGGAAAATAAATATTTCAGTTCCCCAGTGAGTTTCTAATGGTAGGTATTCAATCACCACCATTTTCATGTGGTGTGGTCCATTTAAAAGTTGGATATGATTCATTTTTGGGATCATGCCATAAAATCACATGTCAAGATAGATAGATAGCATGGATGTAAAGAATATACATCAAGGTGGGCTCCACAGGTGGGGATCCGCCAAAGCCTCGTCCTTTTGTAAGGTTTCTTAGTGGAGTATGCCCCCTCTATAACAACATATGACCCCTCTAATCAAATCTCACCATGTCATTTTATACCAAGGTGGGTTCGTAACCAACCAGTTGTCGTCCCAACACAAGTGGCAGGGATCCCGAATCCCTTGAGGCTGGTGGATCCCTTATTGTGGGGCCTACCGCAATGTATGTACCTTACATCCACTCCTTTTATTCATTTTGAAAGCTTGTTTTAGGCATGATCCAAAAAAAAATGATGCAATCCGATTCTCAGGTGTACCACACCATGGGAAACAAAAGTAATAATTGACCATTAAAAATTATCGGGGGTCACAAAAGTTTTGGATCAATCTTATATTTATGTGGTCCCTTCGTCTAGGTTTTTGTGACCTTATCAACGGGTCGGATGGCAAATAAGTTTCGGATCAAGCTGATAATTGTGTGGTCCCTTTGTGGAGGTCTTCGTGACCTTATCAATAGGTTCAATGGCAAATAAATATTCTAGTGACCCCCGAGAAATTTTGAGTATGGATATTCGATCACCACTATTTTTTATGGTGTGGTCCACTTAAGATTCAAATCTGCTTCATTTTTGGGATCATGTCCTAAAATAAGCCATCAAAACGGATGGATGTAGTAGATGCAAGGAACATACAATGCGGTGGGCCCCACAGTTAGGTATCCACCCACCTCGTGGACACAGGGATCCATGGAAGCCACCTTCATCTATACGAAGTCCTCGGTGGGTCTCAACCAATAGTCACACTGTGTAGGTAGTTTGGCTAGGATGCAGATTAAAAGGGGAACCTTATGCAAGAAGTTCTTGAGTTGGGAAGCTAGGTGGGCCCACCCTGATCTTCCTGATAACTCTATCCCATCCGTCAGTTTTTTTAGTTGATTTTAGGGCATGGTATGAAAAATAGGTGGACCTAATACCCAAAAAGAAAAGTGTGGAAATAAATGGCAATCGTTGAAATCTTCCTAAGGTCCACCTATGTTTATATGCCATCCACATCCTTTATAAGGTCATTTCTGCTGAGATGAATTGAAAACACCGGAAACATAGCCTCCCACATGACATGTAGCCACACAAATGTTTCACCGGTGGTGCTTAATCCCCACCGTTTCTTCTCTTGTTGCACATTGGAGTTTTGGATCTTTTTTTTTTGTTCCGTCTCATGACCTAAAATATAAGCTAAAATATTAGACGGACCGGGTGGGTGTATCATAAACATCACACTTTAGCAGGCAAAGGGGTCCACTGGCAGGTGCTTATTTAGACGCAAATCAGGAAACAATGTTGATTGAACGCCTACCATTAAAAACCTTTTGCGCCCACCAGCTGATATTTATTTATTCCCTTCATCCATGTCTTTATGACTCATTTAACAGGTTGGATGTAAAGCAAACATTAGGGTGGGCCCAAAGATATTTTTAATGGCGGACATTCAAACCCTATTGTTTTCCTCTAATGTGGTCCACTTAAGATTTAGATCGGACTCAATTCTTTTTAAAAAATCAATCTTTAAAATGATCTTCGAAATGGAACGGTGTGGATAAAACACACGGTGGGACCCACAGAGCCTGATCAGTAGCCATGTGCCACCTGGCTACTGGCAGCGTCCATAGCCAAACCGCGTCGCGTCGTCACGCTCCAATATGACTAGGAGCGTTGATCCAGTGGATCCAATCATGGATAGCACAGGTTTCGAGAGCATACATACAATACCGGACGCGGATTGCCTAGTGACAACGACAGTAGCGATGTGGCTACTGACAATGCTCTGTGGGCCCATAACTATGTATGTGACTTATCCATGCCACCGATACATTTTTCTAAACTATTTTATGACATGACCCATTTCTAAACTATGTTATGACATGAGTCAAAAAAATAAGTTACATGTAAATCTCATATGTACGACACCATGGGAAAGAGCGGTGACCATTAAAAACTTCTCCCGAGCTACAAACGTTTTGGATTACATTTGTGTTTTCTCTTCATCCAGTGGTTAGTTATTTAGTCAACAGTTAGATGACAAACAAATATTACAGAAAACCCTAGGAATTTTTTAATGATAGGCATTCAATCTCCAGTGTTTTCTTGTAGCGTGGTCCACTCGAGATTTGGATTTCTCTCATTTTTGGGTTTATGCTCTATAATGATCTTTAAAAGTAGATGGACGGCTTAGATAAAAGTAGAGCATATGGTATCGTGAAGACCATTAATATGGTTTTTAGCATGAGTTGGTGTATCCCTTCTTATCCATTTCTCATACATAATAGGACCCGCTGGATGAACGGTCCCTATTGACACGCATTCCTGCCACGTGTATATCGGAAAATAGTGCTGGACCATATTCCAGTTACCCCGTATACGATCTACAAGTTGAGGAGCCACTGGGTATTGGATGAAAAGATAAGGGCAGACCCTCCTTGTGGGTATAAAGGGCATTTTAGAAATTACCTCAATTAATAAAGTCGATCGCTGATGATGATGACAAGTTTATTCTCTTTTGTCCCGTCTATTCAATAACACACTGTGAGGCCACGTGGCAGCATATTAATGGATGAACGCTAATAACTTCATTTATCGGCAGAGATTCTCCTTTGCCTTTTTTTCCCGTTCTACCTTGACGAGAAAAACGCCGCTTTCAACTTCGTATGGCCAGAGAGAACCTCTTATGTCTTCCGGCACATGTAAGGGGTGCTATCTAACTTACGCTCCTGCTCTTACGGTCTTATCCTGTGCACACCCATCTGAAGGCGAGCCAGTGCCACTTGGCTGGCCTCCCGAACCCGCGATATAGTGGTACCCTTTGATTTTATTTTATTTTTATTTTTACACACGCACACATACCCCCACGTAATCACGCCTTACTGCCTTAGCGGGATTTCACCACCCAAGGATACTCGAACCCTTTACCGGGTGTTGAAACTCCTGGAGTCTACTACCGGAGCAAAAGTAAGGATCCTATGTAGTGGTATCTTAACACGTACATCCCTTTTTCCAACTTATTTTATGGCATGAATCTATAAATAAAATGGATAAAAATCTCAGGTGGACCACACTATAGGAAACAGTTATCAACTTCATTATTTTGACTCATATCATAAAATAAGTTGAAAAAATAAATGAACAGCATAGATATATAACGCATACATTGAGGTGGGCCCCACGGTCAGGGTACCACCAATGTCGCTAGTTCCGTGTTACTAGCCATGTTGCACCATTTGATACTCCGGCTGTGCATGACGCTTCGAGCGCTTGTACACATGGCATCTAATAAATAAAATTAAACGGGTGGGCATAAATCCTGGGACGCGGATTGCATCCTACCCTCCATGGAGCCACCATGACGTAAATATTTTATTCACGCTGTTTATCATTTTTCTCATATGATTTTAAGTTATAATCATAAAAATGAAATAAGTTCACACTTCAAGTGGCCCACACCAAAGGAAGTTGTAGTGATAATGACACCCACCGTTGAAAACTTTATGAGGGATACCGTGATGTTTTTTTACAATCCAACCTATTCATAAGGTCATTTTGATGCGGATGAAGTGAAAAAAATAAATATTAGCTTGATCCGAAACTTCTCTAGCTCCCAATAAGTTTTTAATGGTGGACGTTCAATCCCCACTTTGTGGTCCACTTAAGCCCTGTACCTGTTTCATGTTTTTAAAAATTCATATGTTAAATTTATTTGAGAAAAACAATGAAATGAGTGGATAAAACACTTACATCACGATGGGCCCCACAGATCCTACCTGGACGGATTACCATGGGTCGCACTTCCACACCAGGTTCCACATCAGGTTAGTTGAACAATCCTAACCTCTTATTGTTGGCACTTGGGTTTGTTTTGATCAATTTGATTATGAGCACATCAGACCTATGGTGCAACTTGAGTCAAGCCAAACAACTTAACCCCTAGTACTTAAATAGTCAAATACCTAGGATGGTATATGCCTTACACTTGAGAAATCAGTTGTCTATTTAGCCCTTTGCAAGATAATTATAGGATAATCAGACAATTATAATGGTAAGGTTTTTGTCGGATGAATTACATCTCACCTTCCATGCAAAAGAGTCTATAAATGAAAGTAGTTAAACAAAAAAAAAAATACTTATTATTAATGACATGGAGTAACAATAAAATGTATTTTTAAAAGATATAATGATTATATTAATATCTGGTATAGTCCAACATGCAAATATAAATTTGAATTACAACTAAAGATTAATACTACTTTTAAGATACAACTTAACTATAATAAGTAAAGATAAATTTGATAAAATAAATTTAATTTATTTATTTGATTCGTATGAAATTTCTTTCTTTATTAAATTATTTTACCATTTATAAATTTATGTCTTCGCTGCTTTTTTTTTTTTTTTAAAGCTTGTCAGTACACCCACTGTAAGTTCACACTTCACGGATGATACGTTACTAAGTTGGTTGAACTTTTCCGCTGTGCCTTGTCCTCATATGACATGTATCCCAGTTAGCTCTACTTTAAAATATTCCAAATATCTTTTGCACACTATATATTTTTATGCAAAAGCACGGGTGATTTTTTAATTGAGTATTTTAAGAATGTCAGAAATAAGGTAAACTTGGTGGATGCTTGTTTGTTGAAATAAAGATTGGAGAGTACTTTTCATCTTTAACCGTCCAAAATGTTCACCAATCCAATGGTCAGATGATCAAATAGGAATAAAATTTGGTTCTCCACCCAAAGATTTGCAAGTATACCCAGATTTTCATTCCGTAAAAGTGGCAACATGGTTCTGTGATCCAACCATAAAACGAGAATTTCCTTGATTGAATGATCCCGTCCTTTCAAATTTTCTCCAACAAATGGACGTCCCAGATGAGAAATCTAGCGATGGTCCACATTCGGTAGATAGGGTGCTCAAGGACGGGGCCGGTATATGCCAATCGAGGAGATTTTTGGGCCATGGTCTATCAACAGTGGGAAACATCAGATAAATGGTCTAGATCACTGAAAAGTGGACCCTACCTCCTCGAACTGAAAACCCGAATACATGTTGCATATCTTCTGTTGGGCGTGATACGATTGTTCCTGTCTTTATGCCTCGAGTATAGGATGCGTAGGATTATACCAGGATTGCACCATGCGCACTCCAGTCTCAGTCAGCGTATAGAAGTGGGCCCCGAGTAGATAAAACTTTGAAAAATATCACAGGATGGTCGGAGTTGGTTTCAAGTGGGCTTCTCTGTAAGGAGGAATCCTCAAAATGGGTCCCACTTGCTTAGCCAAATCCGGAGAGTTATTTGGTGCTCTGGCTGCGCATGACACTTGATACGCAGGCACTCAGAAATTGCACAAGTTTCGTACATTACTCAAAATTAAACAGATTAGGTAGCAGAATCCATTGTGGCTATGTAACAGGGTCCCACATCAGATTGGTTGAGGAATCCTGGCCTTTGATCTGTGGACACTTTTGTTGAAATAAGAGCAGTGTATTTTTCATGTTTTACCGTGCAATAAACGTCCACCAATAAGATATTCAGATTATTAAACAAATATCGATTTTTGGTTCATTACACAAATACATGAGCGACCCACGGTTTGGACAGTTTAATTTGAATTAATTGCGCGCCAAGTTCCTGTGTATCATCCATTACAGCCAGAGTATCAAAAGCTTTTCTCACCCAAAGCTGGTCATCAAGACAGGACATGCGTCCCACCCAGAGATGTTGCAATGCCATGTGTCGTGCAGCGATGGGACGGACGCATCTTCGTCGTGTCTTCTCGTTTGTGCAGTGGCCGTCTTTGATAATCAGCTCCTGCCATGGATAGGACTTGGGAGGGGTTTTCCTATAATACATCGTGATGTACTGAAACAAGATACACGACACTCTAGCCGTTGGATTTGGGATTTATTTTTCAATGATCTAAACCGTCTACGTGAGAGGGTTCTCTTTGGATGGAAAACATCCGAAATAAAATCCTGGGATTGAATATTCCAACCCTTTGATTATGTAAAATTTACACTGACCGTCCATATTTAAATCAGAAGGGACAAAATTGAATCAATCAATTGACAATGAGATTCATCGGATGAACGGTTGATGATCCTTCAAAGGCTAAAGTTCCACTGTATCGTATTCCAATACGTCAGGCTGTATTCTAGCAACCGTCTGGATTAGGAAGGATGCGAGAAACCACGTGGCATTGAGAGGGTGGAAACGGATTGGCTACTCCCCCTGACACCAGCTCCGTGGCTAGTGTTCGGTGCTCTGCGGGCCCCACAATGATGTATTTGTTTCATCCATTCCTTTAATCCATTTTTAAAGATCATTTTATTTCTTGACTCCAAAAATGAGAGGGGTATAAATCTCAGGTGGACCACACCACATGAAAACAATAGTGATTGGATATCAACCATTAAAATCCTCCTATGGCCCACTATATTGTTTATTTGACATTCAATCTGTTGATTAGGTCATACAGGCCCAGATGAATAGAAAAAACAAATATCAAATTGATTCAAAACTTTTGTGGCCCCCAAAATGTTTTTAATGGTTGACCCTTATTCGACAATGTTTCTTGTAATGTGGTTCACTTGAGATTTTGATATATCTCCGTTTTAGACTTATACTGTAAAATGATATGTAAAAACAGATGAATGGCATGGATGAAACACATACATCATGGTGTGGCCCACATAGCACCGACCACCATCCATTGGCTGGTGTCATGGGGAGTAGCCAATCCGTTCCTGAGAGGGTGTGACCACTGGGGAAGCGGATTGGCTGGTGTACCACACATCAGCTATATAGCTGCTGTAGGTACGTGCCGTGCGAAGACCGCACTGACGCTCCTTGAGCTCCGAGTTGTACGAACGGTTCAAAGAGATCAAAGTTACATGGGCCCCACAGTGATGTATTTATTATATCTACACCGTTCATCTATTTTTAGAGATCATTTTAGAGCATCAACCAAAAAATGAATTATATCCAAGGATCATCTTAACCACACCACAAATAGCAATGGAGATAATGATTTACTGTTAAAAAATTTGCAGGTCCTGACGTCTATTTTCCATCCAATCTGTTTACCAGGTTAAATAATAAAAATAAATTTCATATTAATCCAGAACTTCCGTGACCTAAAAGGGTTTCAATGGTGGACGTTTAACTGCTTTTTGCCGTTGATAATTATATTTTTATTATTTTTATCAGAACCAAAAGGCTTACGGGCGTCAATACAACAGCTATATAGCTGATGTGACGTACACCATCCAATCCGCTTCCGACCACTGACCACCTACTATCTACCAGTCGCATTTCAAAAATTTTGTTGTGTAGGGTATGTATAGTTCACTCATATACGTTCCTTGACATGCAAATACGGGGCACGTATACATATACAGGAGATCTTAGTCATCCATTAGCGGGCCACGATGTGTAGCTGCCCTGGTCCAAGAGCTACGTCCAATACGTTCATTTGGTGGATGAATGGCCCACAAGATCCTCTTGATCCTAACCGTCCGTGGTAGAAGGTAATCCTTATATGACTTGTTAATCATGCTTCTAATTCAATTTTGTTTTATATTTAATATTATTTGTTTTGCAAAATTAGACTTGTTATGCTTGCAATTCGTTTTTATTTTATATTAATATTATTTATTTTGAAAACTGTTTTGATTAATTTGCCATTGAAAGGGATTAATATTTCCTAAATGAGAGGCATTTTTTAACCTTTGCGATTGTTTCATATTTTTACACACCTATCTTTAAGATAGTCAATTAAGTGTCTATAAAAGGGGGTTGAAAATCTCATATTAAATATGAGGAGAAAAGAAGAATAATAAAAAAAATCACAAAAAAGAAAAGAAAAAAAGAAAGTAAAAAAAAAAAAAAATTACAATCAAGAAAAACACTCTTTCATTGTGATCACTAATATCACAATTCTTTCTATTCTTGCCTATGTTTGATGGCCTAAATTATTGAATTTTCATTGATATTAGAGCTTAGAAGATAAAACCTTCATCAAGTAGTTTTTATTGTCATCATTGTCGTTAAAATCTTACGGTTTATGATTTTAGTCAAATCTTAAGCAAAACGGTTTGAATTTCAACTTTAAATCTCTTTTTATATGAATCTTATAGTTTACCATTTAAAAAATACACACACATATGTATGTATATATTCTAAATTTCAATTGGCTTTGATTTCATGTTTTTAAATTGATACGGGCCTTAAGAATCATTTAGGAAAAAAAAAAAACATAAAAAAAAAGAAGAATCATTTAGAAAAGGTAGGCTATTTTATTTTGTTTCTTATAAGAGATTAAATGACATATATTATCTTTAATATTAAATTGTAGTGTTTTTTTAATGATTTCTTTCTTCTGATATAATAGAAACATCAAATTGATGTTCAACTTATTTGGAATGTTTCATGGATGTTTACTATCATGTTAACTTATATATATATATATATATATATATATATATATCATTGAATGATTGTTAGAAATTAAAATATATTTTTTTGTTGGTCTACTGAATTAAATGTCACTTTTCCAGTGTGATCTTATATTGAAGAAAGGTAATACGAATATAAATTATTAAAAGATCCTTACATGCTTTTTAAAGAAAATTTCTTAAAAGGTAGAGAAAAGAGATAAGAATCATTTAATTTTTAAGTAATACTGTATCATGATAGTATTAATGTTTTTAATTTTTTCTAATTTATTTATATTATTCATATTTTAAAGAAAATCATAAAAAATTAAAAATTTACAATATGATTTTCAATTTGATACAATTCAACCTATGTTACATTTTGCCATACGATAATGATTTTGACAACATTGATTGTCACCATCAAACCTCTATTTCCTTAATTTGAGCAGTGTTGTTGGCCGACCGCCATAGGTGCTATACATCTCTACTGGATGGCTTCTGTAACACACCATCACTTTTAGTTGAGTAGAGTTGTTGCTGCTATTGTCAAAAGCTATGAAGAAGAAGAAGAAGAGAGCTTTCCTTGATTTCTCATTTGACAATTCTTAAAATCCTCTCTTTTAAATTTTTTTTTAATTCTGAAATGATAAGTGGGTCATAACAGCTTTCACCTACCAACCTAAATCTCTAGTTATCATGATTTTTTATTTTTATTTTTAATATTAGCAAGGCAATCCCTCTCAACCATCCCATTTTCTTCACAGTGTGATTAGCTCATGTTACTTCCCTCTTCCCACCTAAAAGTCATACTCCCAAGCATAGGTACAGATAAGGCCCTGACCTAGGTTTCATATATAAGGCTAAAATCAGAGCAGGCCAACTTGTACACATTTCTCATTGAAACTCTGGCTTGCCATATCTTCATCATCCAAATTTGGCTTTTGATCGGATTAAAACTTGCATGACCGTTTATCAAGATGCACATGGTAGAAGGAACAGATTAATTAATCAGGCTACATCAAGGCACAGGGGGGCCTACTAAATGTGGAAATTTTTTTTGGCAAATTCAGAATTATTATTATTATTTAGATTTCCCCCCCCCCCCCCCCCCCCCGCTAAAACATCTAGTGGTTGGTAAGGACTCACTTATAAAGGAAAAAGAAAATATAGAAGTTCTTAAAAATGCAAACTGGATGATAGGACTGAATTAAAAAAAAATAAAAATGGACAGGCTAGATGGGCACTAAAATTACCATGTGAAAAAGAAAAATTGAATATTTGCTCATTTATGATATTCATGCATATCTTTTAGAAATAGATCCATCTAAGCTTGGTTAAAATTTCACAGAAGAAGAAAAAAAGACTTTAGAAAAATTCGAGGAAGAAGACTTGATTGCGAGCACATCTATATTGACCTTTACACAAGAAGATTTTATTAAGATCTTTGAAGGTTATAAAACCTCTGAGGAAATAATGGAGAATTAATTAGGCCAAGGATTTTAGTAGTTAATGGCAATGAAATTCTTGAGCATATGCAAGTATTAGCTATTTTGAATAATCTACAACTTCATAAAAAATAGTTGTGATAGTCCTAGGTTGAAAGCAAAATTCTTAAATCTAATCAACCTTCCTCTTCAACTAGCTTTGGCAAGGAGTTTATTATCGTGGCACATGTATGACATTCGAACTATCCAACAGGTGCATCCTACCACCATGATTAGATGACTGAAAAGTGAGGTCTATCCAATTATATGGCACACACCTTAGAAATTTGTGTAGATCACCCAAAACCTCTAAGCTCACATGTGGCCAACCAATGAATTAGTTGTCCTTATTTTTGAGTCATCTAGTCATGAGGGGGTGGGCCTGTTGGATGGTTTAGATGTTATACATACAAGAAGCATGCCCACATGCTCAACTCCACAACTTCCACATAAAAAAGATGAAGGGTTTTTTGGTCATTTCATATTAAAAAAATATTTTGTAAGAATTCCATAATGGTAGTTATGTATTAGAGATCATAATCATTGGTTATTTAATGGTAATTATGTATCATATGTCATGATTATTGGTTATCAATATTATTTTTATTTGTTAGAGAAAAGAAATATAATCTCTAGTGCATAATCATGATAAACCAAAATGAGCTTAACTCATTGTTAGGTATCTACCAAACCAGTCCTTAATTTCTTTTGGAAGATTAAATTTTTAATAAGAGAATTCAAAGAAACAAACAAAAAAAAAAATCAATCAAAGAAATCTCTTTATTTACAATACTTCTAATAGCAATTGAAGATAGAGACCAGCCATCCCATTTCCTAAGATTAAGTAGAAGGCAAGGAGCCTCAATATAGAGTGTGGATTGATGTGATAGAATACTTGGAAAGATGAATATGAAAGAGAGTGAAATTACCTCCTTGGTTTAGCCACATGCACTATCATGCATTTGCTTAGATATTATAATTATTTTAATTGAAGTGTTTGTATTTCATTTTTTTATATGTTCATATTCTAATCAAATTTTTTTTTCTTATTCCGATGTATATTGAACTCGACCTTCTTTAGGTTTTTAAGGCTTTCCGTTTCTTCGATCAAATTTTCAACCATTTCCTTAAGGACCCATTTGGTAGACTTAAAAATGAGTATGTCTCATTTTAGTTGATTTATTTATGTATTAGAGATAATATTTTCTTTTGATGAAGGATTATAAATACTCTTGATAACTAATAAAATTTCTAATACCTAATTATTTTTAACTAAAGTTAGATGAGTTTTTTTTTTTTTTTCCTCGGGCATCTATCAAATAGGTTGCCACTTGCCAATGAGCTTACCTTACTTAATGTTGATGCAAAAATCTGGTCCATCCTTTTTATACCTTTGAGTACCTGCACAGTAAGAAGACAAAGGAGACCCTGATTAGAGCAGAGGACCCTCAGATGCCAAAGTCAAGCTAGGAATCTGGGTCTAGTAGTATCGAGGGGCTTTATGTTAGAGATTTTGCGTACCTTTTACCATAGTAAACCCTTCTATTTATAGGTGAGGAGAGGCTGTGGTGTTGGGGAGCTCTTCCTGTTTAGCAGAGATGTAGTAGGATTCGATCGAGTTCTGTATATGTTGTGGGGATCTTATGGGATTTTCGGCGAAGATCTTGAGTAGATCTTCATGTTGACTCCTATATTCTTGGTTAGGATCTCGCATAGATATCGCTGAGACCAGGTCGGACCTAGTGGAAGGAGAGTCGGGCTGACCTGGGATTGTGCCAACCTGGAATTATGCTGGTCTGAGGTGAGGGAGTCGGGCTTCTATTGGTGACGGGCGGATCGGTAGATCTTTCGACCTGATGACGAGAGGTTGAGCTCGAACTCAATTCATACTCAGTCAGGGGTCGAGAGTCGAGCCTCCAGTTGCATTTGTAACTGTCCGACCTGACGAAGTGCACAATGTTCCGACCTGACCTCTTCTCATTGGTCGGTCCAATTTCCCTACAATACTTAACAATAATCATGTATTGAAATGAAAAATGGAGATGTTAGAGGCATAAAATGAAGACAACACGCTTAAGGATACATTTGAGGCACACTATAATGTGTGATATTTGGGTTTCAACCCATGGCTTAATGGTAGACAGAATGCGTTCAACATTGAGGTCATGAGTTCGGGAAAACTAATTTGCAAGATGGCTCAAATAAATTCACTTTTAGGATACAACAAGCCTTCCTTCCCGACCAATATGTGCCTTAGACATACTTTTGCCACCCCTGTTCTTATCGAATCTGAAGACAGCAAAAAGAAGAATCTTATACTCTCTTATCCAACGTTTCCTTATTTTCTTTTCAAAAAAGTTACTAGAAAAAAAATAAAAAATCCTTGTTCTTTTCCAAAAAGCAACCTTTTGAATTTGAAAATTTCACTTGTTATGGGTTATCAAGATCACTTTTAATCATTACCAAAATCTCTAGGGCATAATAATTATTTATTGAAATGAAATGAATTCATTATTAAGTGGCAACCAAAGAGGGTAAGGGTTGAAATTAAAAGTTTGCAGTATGGTATTTTGCTAATCATTATGACAAATCTTTTTGAAGATGTCACAATATTTTAGCAAAAAATCATCCAACTTATTACAACAATATCGTTAGAATTCAAAACCTTGGCAGTTTTTTTTTTTTTCACGATTTTATTGTGAAATTATCATGATTTTAACCAAGTAAATACTTAAAAATCTAAGTTAATTCAATTTACTCATATTTTATTTTTTACATTATTTATTAATTTAAAATAAATATATTTTTTTATTATTTTATTTTCAGAAAGAAGTTCCGTATAATATCACCAGAAAAGCCTCCAAATCTAAAAATCTCTTGAGAAATTGCCCAGAACAAGATTGGTCACTATGCTGCTGACTACTTTGTGACACAAATGTAAAAATGCTTGTATGGTAAGAAAGAAAAGTTGGCCAATGACCCCTGATGAGTGGACTATCCTGACTCTTGAGCCAAGGGGACTACACATAAGGGCCCACCTGACAAGCAACTTGGATGGACATGTTTGCTGTGTCGGCACAAGTAGCTAGTTACGGTGTTGGTGTCATCTGTTTATGAATTCTTAATTAAAGAATTAAGAATTAAAGGGCTCGCTTTGACTGTCAGGAGTAGGTAACCCATTCTCTATCTTTGTTTCTATTGCGTGGCAATAACAATAGCTGACAGTGTCTACTCATTTGAAGGTCCCAGCAAGCAAGCAACGGCTAAAAAGTCTATTATTAAAATGCCCATCGATCCCTCTTCCATACTTCTTTTATTTATCTTATTTTCCACTAGGTTGGTTTTGTCATGTTGAGAATATGGGATCGCCTTCACTTTCCCGTTACGCATGTCCTATTGAGAAATAGAACTCTAATCCTAAGGCAAAAGGGGAAAATTAGGGATGATATTGACATTACTAAAATGGAATGAGTACTAGGGAAACCATGAGCATATGGAGAATGAAGGGAGAGAGAAATAGGGGAGAGATACTTTTGAAGGGGCAAGAAAAAAAAATGGGGGAGAGAAAAAAGATACAGCAAACTCCACATTGAGAGAAATTTGCCACATGTGGCCAACCCATCTAAAAATTTTCCTATTTAATAGCCACTTCAGTTTTAGTTCTACTCCTTTTTTGAATGATGCCCTAACATAAGGCGATAAAACAGATACGCGAATGAATGTTTGTTACATATGTTAGGGAACCGTGGAAGCACATCGAGTAGGACACCACGAAGTATCCAACAACTAACATAGGATTTTCGAAATTTCTCGATGGTATTGAGTAGTTATCGATGGTATCGAGTAGTTGTTGATGGTATCGAACAACTGTCGATGGAATCAAACGGTCTGCCGATAGCATCAACAAACCTTGTTGCTGAAAATTTTGAAACATCGACAACAACATAGTCATCGTAGTAGGCTCACAATCTTCATTGGAGGGGCTTGTCTTGCAGGCTACACTCGAACAAAAAAGGTGGAAATTGGCTATTTGCACATGGAGAAAAACAGGGTAGAGTAAGTAAAATCCACGTCATATACTGACTTTGGCTAAAATTCAAGTAGTCCAATTAACAACTAATCCATATTGAAAATCAATGTCATATAATAATCACATAGTCACGACCCTTTAAAAGTTAATTGCATGGGCAAAAATGTCATTAGCTCTTCACATTATATATAAAAGATATAATAGTTTTAAATTAGGGAACTTGAAAATCTTTGTTATGAGTAGATAAGAAGGTAGCTGGCTACTGGCTGAGAATATATTGAAGAGGCAGTATGCAGAACACGTGCCAACATGGCACATGTGTGAGGGATTCGGTCCACTACTCCCCCAGTCACTAATCTGTGTGCCACACACCTATCATCCTTTTTCTTTTTTTCTTTTTTTAACCATCCATTTTCCGCATACAAGTGTGGTCCACTGGATGAGTGGAGTGGACTGATTTTTGGGTGTACTTACCTTGGTATCCCTCACTTAATGAATGGACCAGATCTTGCGTGGGCCGTAAAATTCGGGATGTTAACACGTGTTTTCCATTCACTCATGTCCATGTGATCGTTTCGTTAGGTCACACGACAGCAACGTCAAGGTGGGTCCCACTTCGTGGAATCACAAAAGTCAAGATCAAGCTGGTATTTGTGGTTTTCCTTCATCTAATTCAGTGGGCTCTATAAAAGTTTTGAAATTAAGCTAATATTTGTATTTTCCATTTGTTCAGGCCTAAGTGACCGTATCAACAGACTAGATGTAAAGTGCACATTATAGCGACTCATGGACGGTGTGGATCGCATATACATCATGATGGGTCCACGATCAATACAGATGGACGGCACGGATTAACGCTGGCACGCTTGATGTCATTGACCTCTTCAATCTCCAAGGCTAATCACACATGCACTTCTTTTATTCATGCAAGTCTGCATTATTGTGATTAGGTTGCACTGACTTTCAACCTTATCACAACAACCTTTGTTTATAAGTAGGCATTATTGTGATTGAAGTATTATACAATGCTTGGGTTGGCAGTTTGTACTTTCAATCTGAATAAGTGGCCCACATGCTTCAGTGATCCAAAGCAGCTACATGATGGACCCACACTTTCAGTCTTAACAGGTGGCCCACATGGTTTAGTGATATATACAACGCAGCGACATGATGGACTAAAAAACTTTCAGTCTAAACAAGTGGTCCACATGGTTCAGTGATCCAAAGCAGCTACATGATGGACCCAACCATTGATAGCCCTTATACACCAAATCCCCCTAGATTGGAAGATCCTAACCCTTTAACAGCTGGCAAAAAAAAAAAAAAAAGACAGGCCACCTAAACCATAAGGGGGAAATATGTTAGATCTATATTGCGAAATTGATGGATCGTTTATGCATTAATAATGGAGATTCAATACCATAACCTTAAAGTGTACCTGACTGGAAAGACAATCCCGATCCCTCGATGTAGCTGAGAGGAATCTTGATCTTCCGCACCTCACACCCTTATGGTAACCTTCAGTGGGACTAGGGTTTTCTCTTGTGTTGGTGAGGGAACAAAGAAATTTATTTATAAAAAGAGGGATAGAGAATCTTAATCATCATACTTCTCTCCTCTAAGATCTCCACACCATAGGTTTCCATATCCAGTTTAATAACTATGTATACGGACTATAGTTCAAGCGGCCACAACTATAGTGAAGCCCACTGAATCGCTCAATTTGAATAATTCAACGGTCAAATCTAAATCGATGATCATGTGTAGCCCACCTAATAAGAGTCTTACAAAATATTCTCAATTTTCTCATGCAGTTAAGGATTTTGGTGCACATGCTATCCAAGATGAGGCACATCTTACCAAGGGTTCGGATCACCAAACTGTGGGCCCCACTGGCTCAAACTGATAGTCTTTACAGACTCTTAGCCTGCCAATTATATAATATCACATGGTACCCAAAGTCTACCCACTTCATGTTTGTATGTTGTTTGGCATACCAAGTTGCCTGAGAACTGATCACCTACAACTGTACTGTAACTTGTGGTCCGGTGCCATCTTTCCCACCAACACTCCAGTTGTTTACAAAATCAGTACCATGAAACCGATAGGCCCCACCATGAAGTTCACAGTCCTCGAAAATCAGGCTGATAGACTTGCTAGGTGGGCCACACCTGCAAGTTGAGTAATACCAGCGGTTGTCCATTGATTCCCACGATGTGACACCTGACAAGCGGCCTGTTTTTTGTGCCAGGTGATCTTCATGTGGACCAAACACATGAGTCCAGAAAAAAAGAATGCATGTGGACCCTCACTTCTTGGGTTTCCTTGTCCCAAACCAAGCATGCCACGTGGCACCTTGCAAACCCACATGCCTCATGCCATGTGGCCCACTTCAAGACAAGCCATGCCAATCCAACGAACATTGGAAACTTCCAAAACCAATAAGCATGCGCCACGTGTTCGGTCCAGGACAAATGCAGGCCAATGTTGACGAGCCACATGTCACATTTAAGAAAGGATTTTTTGGGGGGCTCTTATGTGCCATTTGGCACACTAGATGAACATGATGTGGACCTGCATTGTATTTAAACAAAAAAAAAAAAAAAAAAAACTTATGGTGTCTATAATGATATACTCGAATTAAAAAGGATAATGAATAAGTTAAAAATTTTTGAGAGAAAGAAGCTACTGAACTCTCACTGATGTGTCAAATTCCGACGGCATCGAGAAGTTGCGAGTGTTGTGACACTGAGACCAGTGAATTGGCCACTATGGCACCACTGGCAGCGACTGCAGGGACTCCGATGCCTGGAAATGTTGAATCTCCACAGCAGTAAAGCTGTGCGACCGGTGTTGAATGCCCTGGGAACGTGCCTTGTCCGGCCATGATAGCCGGCCCGTATGTTCCTCTGTTCCTTCTAAGGAACCGCTGGTGTGTCAGTGGCGTCCCGACCAATTTCACCTCACAGTTCTCGCGGCTGAAGCCTGGACCAAGTGCACGCTCAACGGCTCTCCACATCACCTGAACTCACATAAGATTCAAGAGAAAATGTTTTTAAAAACTAGGCAGATTGGACTGTTACACCTGATTCGATATTCAGCTAATAGAAGAGAAGTTGAAATTGAGCACAGAACCCAAAAGTTCAATTGGACAAAAAAGGCGCACTTAAGGGCGTGTTTGGATGCACGGTTGAATTGAATTTAGCTTAATAAAAGTGGAAATAACCAAAGAGAAAGGATCAGTTTAGGGGTGCGACTTGGGTTGGGTCAACTTGAACCCGATTGGCCCAACCTAAACTTTGGGTCATGTTGGGTTGAGGTTGGGTTGGCCTTTGGCTTGAAATCCTCAACCCGACCTAAGCGAGTTGGGTTTGGGTAGAGGATTTCAGGCAACCCAAGAATCCAACCTTATGTGGACATCTATGTGTAGGTTATGACTAATATACATGATATAAATGTAAAATCATGGCATAGATAGAAAATAGGGGCTCATGCTTGATTTGCATGATCAATGGACCACCATTACTTTTGGTTCATAACATGTTTACATCATGCACTACCGGATGAATATCATGAGTCACAGCTCAGGACTCATGACTCTATTAGAATGGCCAGAACCATCTACAACCTGTTTTGACACAATCATCGCAACACCCAAGCTCTACGAGACCCACCATGTCGAATTTGTGACATTCACTCCATCCGTTTATTTAGTTTCAGTGATTGAAAAGTTTATTTACTAGTTTTATTTTGGCAGTCACATGTGTTGGTTTATTGATGTTATTTGTGAGCTTTAACATGACCCGACCCAACCTGACCTAACTGACCCAACTCAAATTTCTATAGGGACAAGTATTTAATACCTTGAGTTGGGTAGCTTGGGTGAACTCCTCTTGAAGTTGGTTTGGGCTTGGATTGACCTCAGCCCCGACCCAACATGCCCGACTTGCACCCCTACATCAGTTTCAGCTGCTGTATCAGAACTTATGATACAACCATTCTTTTTCAAGCCAATGTGTTGCATATGTAGAATATCTTATCTGTCCAAACAGTAAGCCACACCATGGTAATCACCTGGTAGGAAAATCAGGCTGATCCACTCATTGGGTGGGCCATCAAGATTGATGTCATGTCCTGCTCTCTGTGTAGATCAGCTTGATGTCTTGATTTTCATACCAGGTGATAATCATGCTGTGACCCACCCTTTGCATGGACAGGATATTATACAAAAGTGACGCATGGTGGAAAAAATGGTTGTATCATAACTTATGATACAACTGTTGTATCTGATTATTTCTAGTAACCAAATTGTAATTTCCTAGTAATTTTCTTATGACTATGAAAACTAGGAAATAATTTCTGGTCATTTCCTCTTTATTAACTGCGTGTTTGCAATTCTATTCGCTCGTTCACCCAAATGCAGCCTAGAAATTATTGTTACATAAGCAACTGTTAAACAGTCTGCCAGTTCCAAAGACTTGAAACCAACATATTAAAACCCATTTTCTGTTTGCAAGTCACCAGCCAAACTGTTAAGACTTGTTCCATTTCACTCATATCCATGCAAGTCGCATATGCATTCTTTAGGTGGCAACTCAGTTTGTTCTCTAGAGGAACATAGTTGACTCAGGTCTGGTGAGTTTCAAGAAATGGCTTGAAACACAAACCCGGCAGTTTAGCTACTAAACCAATGAGTAAGTCTGCAGGTCAAAAATCAGTATCTGACAAGGACATAAGAAAGGAAGACACACCAGCTTTTGGTGTGGTAAGACTCCAGCGTTTTCATGCTAGAGCCTTGTGTTTGAGTCACTCAGAAGAGTGGCATCTCTGTATTGATATTCCTTAAAGAGTCGAGAAAAATGATAAAGAGAAGAATAATATAACATGTAAATTACACATAAATACCTCTGATCGTTCAGCTTTTAGGCTTTTGTATTCGGAGCTTCTACGGTCGAGTCCTTCCCACATTCCAAATGGTTCCGTTCCCGGCGTGTAAGCATGCAATACGTGCTTTCCAGGAGGCGCTAGATCCTGACTCAGTACACTTGGTACAGAGATCAAAACAACATTCTGGTCAGCATCGACTCCCCTACTCCAATCATTCACAACGATGTGATGGATTCCTAGGTCTTCAGGGATGTTCTGGCAATAAAAAATATACTCAGTATATATAATTAGATAAGCCCAAGTGAAGTTTGAGTCACTGCAATGTAGGAAATGTAGCCGCAGCTTTCTTTTCTTTCAGGACAAAAGTGGGGTTAATGTCACTATTCTACAAAAGAGAAAGACAGGACAGACATGGAAGATCTATCACAATATAACATGTTTTTCTTTATGTATTTATGCCAATATTTTTCTTGAACTTGACAATCAACCGGTGGTAGAAAGGAGAACCAACCAACTTAAAATGGCATCGCATGTATTGAGTAATTACTACTCATAAATGAGAAGGGTGTAGATGGCCGAGATCCCCTTGCAAAGAAAAACAAAAGAATAGATAACGTTTAAAAATCTCTCCTATATATTTTGCGAGTAGCTGGGACAATGTTACCCAGGCACTTAGTTTTCTGAAACTGCCGAACTTCAAATATTTAAAGGATAGGGGAAGGCATTCAAATTAAAAATAGTGGTATGTTGGTAAATTTGAGGGCATCGCTGCTAGGCAACCTATGGCGAAGATTTTCCCTACAAAAGGCCCATTTATGGTGGGAAAGTGTCACGGTCACCTGCTTAATCTCTCTCAATGAGAGTAGCCCCCACAATTTCTCTCTCCGTGTGTAGCCATGCCTCTCTCTTACTCTCTCTGCATGGTCCACACACCCTTCTTCCTCCTGATCTCTCTCACAACTCTCATCTATCCTTCCCTTCCTCTCTTCATGTGTGTTGCACGTGCCATACGCCCTAATAATTATACGAAGATGGAAAAAAAATACATATAAGGGTTGTTTGTTTTCCACCTGTATTATTCTTTGCCTTGGGTAAATGTTGATTCAGAACAAAGGACTTCTATCAAAAAATGGAGATTTGTTCAAACTTCTGAAAATAACTGATCTGCCCCGATCTTCTCATTGATCCAGGCTTACAGGCTTGGGAGCGATGCTGGTACTGCAAGTCTTTATTCTGATGTCATGAATGGATTTGAGCTATGGGATTTCAGGTCAAACTAAAATGCTTATAGCATATCATAAATTGATTGATATTTTGGCATCTTACTTTGGGTTGTTTGAATTGGTGGAAAACAGGATTCAACCATGGAAAGGAAATAGATTTCCTCAAATGTGACGTTATCGACTGTTTGCAAAAGCAAAAGCAGCTGTGGAAACCAGTTTTCCTTTCCATGGTTTTCCTCACACAAGGCCATTTCCATTTCCTGAAAATAAAATAAAATAAAATAAACCAAAGACACGGAGATCTCTAGGTTTTCTGAAAGACAACTCTCACCTTTTGACCATTGAACTTTCCACATTTCCATGGCATCAAGTATGTTAAAACAATTAGGTTATTTATGATTTTTCCATAGATTCCTCCGATATGACATTTTCATCTCCAAAATCTGCTTTTTGGATTCCGCCAATCCAAACAGGCCCTTCATATGAAAATGAACAGATGCACGGGCAGAAATGAAGAAAAAAAATGAACAGAGGAAGTTCCACTTAGAAGTTGGTAACACCTCCGGTACAGCATACTAGGGATCTGGGTACTGGTGCATGGTATTCATATAATATAATTGTTCATAAAACTCATTCAAACCACTACTAGGCAGATTGATGGCAGCTCACCTGTGCATCAAAACCCAAGTGAAGATGCATGAATGATTCACATTGGGGGGTGCTTTTAACCTTGTCCTGATATGATTTGGGAATGACTTCCACAGGTAACAGATTCAAAGTGTCCCACATAGATGCATTGCTAACAACAGCCTTCTTAGCACGAACAAACTGCCCAAGCATTAGGATATTTTTTATCAGAAAAATAAACACAGTTCAGCCTTCTTCCAAAGCACAGCGGTTTTTTTTTTTTTTTTTTTTTCATTCCTTAGATTACTTACTTGACCACTTCTTAGCTTCACACCAATAGCCCGGCCATTTTCAACAATGATATTTTCAACGTGACTTCCTAATGCAAGCCTTCCACCAAACTTTTGCATGCCACGGACGAGAGCATCGACAACTGCACCACTTCCATGAAGAGGGTAGTCAAGTGTGCACCCTGGTTTATACCATTCCGCAAACATGTAGACCTGAAATTCAGAAGATAAAATGCTGTGAATAGGTGGGAGACACCTTCAAGCTCCTATCTGGGCAGTTGATTAATCAGATATGCCTCAATGTTAAACACTTCAACCTGAAAAGTATCAGATTGCCATTGTTAGGCCTCATTGATAGGGTCTTAGAAATATCACAATGTTTCCTTTCTGCCACACTATTTTCAACTGATATGTTAAGACTTTGGGCAGAAGATTTGTGAGCAATTCTCCAATTATGGATGTATTTATCAAAGTGTGCCTTCAAAAACTCGTGATCGTATTTGTAACCAGTGTTTTAAATATCGACAATATCGACCGATATATCCCACGATATATCTTGTATCCCACTTCTGCGATACGAAACGCACAAGTAGTGGGATATATCCCCCATGTTCTATCTGGTGAGCATTTTTTTTTTTTTTAAAATTTCGATCCTTTTTTCTATAAATCATGTTAAATCATTGTTAAATTGATACAAATCCATGATATTTCATGTTTTGTATGAAAAATCATGGATTGGGAGCTTCAATTTTGAGATTTGGAGGAGAAGGACCGAGTTGCAGAAAATTGAAAAACAATTAAAATAAAACACGTATGTAACCTAATCTAGTGATTCTTCTTTTGCTTTTGAATGTATTGCTTGTGTTTCCACATATCTTCTTACATTTATAAATGATATGAATACTCTTTTAATTTACTTGCATCAATTCAGTTAGACAACACATAGATTAGGACCCCATACAAAGAAAACCTATAATTTGCACTTTTTTTTTGTAATGTTTTGATTTGTAAGTGTGTGATGATATCTTTTTTTAACAATCACTGAAATTTCATTGAAAAATCGACCAATTTCCAATGTTTCCCCATGTTTCCAACAACAGTGATACATTACGCAATACAACTGATATATCTCACGCGATAACCGATACATATCCGTATCCCAAGGGTGCGATACGTAACGCGATACCGATATTTTGAACACTGTTTGTAACCTAGAAAGAATTTTCTTGTGGAGGCAGGTAGCTCTATTCCCTTGATCAGAGATTGTTGTGATGCGTAATCTCTTGCTTCATTGGTTTTGGGTACTTTTCTGAATTAGATTATATCTAAAAAATGATCTTGACTAAATGGTTCAGACCAAATATTGGGTATGTGAAATTCAATGTCAACACTTCCTTAAGGGGAAATCCTGGTCCATGTGGGGTGGAGGTATTGTAGAGATCACTGAGGAAGGTAGAATTTTTTTTTTTTTAATTATATATATATATATATATATATATTGCATTTTGTCACCATTATGGGGTGGTATCCCAATGTTATAGGCCTTATGGCTGAAGGTAGAGCATCTTAGATGGTTTGATGTTCTAGTCTAAATTTGCGTTGTGTTGAAAATGAAAGTGACTCAAAGGTAGTGGTTGATGGTTTGGCTACTAATGCATCCCCCACATGGTCAGCTTGATATTGGTGGAAAGATCAAATGAATGCTCCTTTATTGGTCTTCTCGGATCTCCCATGTGTATACAGAAATTCATGGGGTGGCTGATGCTTTCTATCTTGTGTGGAGGATTTACCTAGAGATTACAGGTTATAGTTGTTCTATGCTGATCAGATTGGGCTTTTGAATTTCTAGTTTAGATTAGGTATAGTTGTTCTATGTTTAGGTTGAATTTTCTTTTGAATAGCTTTCCTGAGGGGCACTATGTGTATACATTTCTTTTTCTTAATACTTTTTTTTTTTGGGTGGTAGGTGGTTACGTTAGCCTTCAAAGAAAAGGGTGAGCTGGTGGGGGAGAATTTTAGGGCATCTTCCATCCACCATGGTACCTGCCATATGGACCATTTACCACAAAAAAAGGGCTCCACCTGTACAGTTTATTAGATCAAGCAAATTCTTGATCGAGTATTGTATCACATCTTAGAAATTAGTTTCTCAATGAAATAAAGCTGGGGAAAGAAAAATACGACTTCCTAAGACAATGGCAAGAACTTAAGAAATAATAGTTACCATTTCTGCTGAGAGTGTACCATTAGATCTCACTCCTGCAAGTAGGAAACATAAGAGATCCACCCAGTTACGAACAAAAGGATCTTTCAACTCCAAGGAATCAATAATCTCCGAGAAGGGTCTGAGAAGCTTAGTAGCACCAAGAGCTCCTTGAGGCCCCATCTGGATGAAAGACTTCAAGAGTGAAGGAGCATATCTGGCTGCTGCTGTGGAAAGAACACCCAAATCACCTCGAATAGCCAGAGGTGGTAGAGCCATTGCCGCCGCAGACATCGGGAGGACAGCATCCTGTAAACAATTTTTTTTTTTTTTTATATCCGATTTGAGAAGGAGATAAGACACTACTGGATCTTAGAGAGATGCATTTATAAAAATGAAAAAATACACTGACATAAACTATCTAAATCTGTTCATGCACACACACAGATATATATATATATATATATATATATATATATATATATATATATATATATATATATAGCCTTAAATACTAAGTGATTTTTTGTACTTAACCTGTTAGTCAGTTATTCCATGTCCCTACAACATAAAAACAAATTCATCTAAGTACTTAACTACACAAACTGAAGCATCTTGAGGAATACAAATGGAAGCCTTCTATTTGTTATGTGGACACTAAAATTCTACTTAAATCAGTGAAAGTTCTCTCCCACGAGCTCTAGTGAGAGTAACATTAGCAATGATTGGAGCGATGAAGCCAAATTAAAGATTAAGAACCTATCAGAATCACACAAAAGGGTGGCCTCTATTCTCCCTGTTACCAACAAGAAAGACAGGCAAGAAAAACCATCTGAATACCTTTTATCTGCCTTTCGTTTTAGAAAGTAAAACTGATGCAGGACCAATGCATGAACTCAAATAATGTGAGAGATCAATCAGAAAATTTAAGTTAATTAATGAAAACTACAAATCTTGCTACCATCATAACAAACATTAAGATTCTAAGAGGAAACAATGCATAGTTTAAGCCTAAGTTGCCAAGCATCATCCTACACGACCATTAGACATGAGAAACTAGCATCTAATGGATGTAGAAACATCCAAATAGCATAGGGTTACGCCTATTTCAAAGGGGAAGGTCTAATACTACCTAGGGTTTACTAGATTTGGGTGTGGGTGAAGCCAGGGTTAGGAAAGTTTGAGGAAAAATGTGAAATTATAGTTAAAGTGTGGAATTGAATAAAGGGATTAAAGGATTTAGGTATTAGGAGGTGGGAATTAGGGTTTTGAATGTAGGAAAATTAGGGATTTTAGGTTAATTGAAGGATTTGAAAATCTAGGGTTTGAGAATTTAGGGAAATAGGGAGATTTGGGATTTTAGGGCTAGGGTTAGGGTTTTGAACAAGGAAAGATGGGGTTTTGGAGGAAGGGTTCAAAGAGGAAAGGGGGAGTAGAGGTATGGCCGTACACGTGGCCGTACGGTCACGCGTGTGGGGTCTGGTCAGCTAGGGCTTGGTCCGTGACCTTGGGGTTTTGAGGGAAAGGATGATGAAGAAGAAATGAAGGTGTTGGGATAAGTTTTGGATGAAGAACTAAGGAGATTTCAACAACATGCCTTGTAGGAAGAAGAAAAACTCAAAGATGGATAACTGGAAGTCTCGCACTCCCTCGATTGAAGATAGGCATCGCACCGATCTTCGTTCCAAATCGCGCATGAAGAAGAAGAAACAAGGGAATTTTGTTTTTTTTCTAGAGAGAAATCCATCATGGAGAGGTCACCCCCCTCCCCTTCCTCTTCATATAGTCTCAAAAACTTTTCAAATTTACAAAATAGACCAGGCTTAATGACTATTAACCAATATAACCTTAGTCTAATGAAAAAAAATATACATAAAACCGCTCATAAGGTGTCCAAAGCATAAATCAAACATAAATTAGTTCCTAAACATAAATATGTCCTATGATGACAAGAATAGTCCACGATCAACGGCCCGATCGTCATGTCCCTCAAATCCAACGGTCCAAATTGTTCCCTAAGGGCCCGTTTGGCCAGGCGGATTGGATGGTATTAGAAGGGATTGGAAGTTAAATCCCGGGATTGGCCAGGCGTGCCAAACAGACTGGGTGATCTGATCCCGGGATATAGCAATCCCATGGATCTTAAGACAATCTACTGACAACACCATCATTACCTTTAAATCCCATCCACTCCACCCTAATCCGTTCAAATTTGTCTGGGACGTGTTTGGTTCGAGGGATTGGAAGGGTTGGGAAGGTTTAATCCCGGGATTGGAAGGGCGTGCCAAACAGACTCGATATAGCAATCTCGGGATATAGCAATCCCATGGATCTTAAGACAATCTACTGACAACACCATCATTACCTTGAAATCCATGCCATCCACCCTAATACCATTCAATCCCTTCCAATCCACCCGGCCAAATGGGCCCTAAAGCAACCCGTGTGCATCTTCCCAGTGTGAGCTCTTCCAAATGCTCGCGCATGCACATAAGGTCTTCAACATGGATACTCGCCTAACCATAGGGAAAATGGTGTGGCCCGTCTCCCCCTCTGATACGTACGCAAAAGTGTACGTGCTGTGATGTCCTCATAAAAAACTGAATATACTTTCTTTCTAGAGAAATTTCAACTAAATTCTTTGAGAAATTGTTTTGTTTATCACTCCTTAGGTCTGAGCAAAAATACACAAGATATAAATTGATATTATAATTATTGGTCTAAGAGTGTTTCTGAATTTACATGTCTTAATATAAGGAATATGGCATCCAGCAAATGCATTTTCAACTTTTTCAGTCCCCGTGCTATTCTTCATATTCATCAGGCAATAGAAATTCTAGAAGCTTCTTTCCTGTCAATAGAAACATGAGTTTCTGTATTCCTTGGCAACTACCAGGTCCGAGAACCTGTTTAAGTTCTGAAACATTGTAGACATCTTGAGCATGCAAACACTATAATGATCCAGCATGCATCTATATCACTGAGCTCAATCTTATTCTCAAGGAAGTTACTTTGAACAAAACTTTGATCTTTTAAAGATTTCATGCCTTAGTAAGTTTGTGATAGACTCACAAGAGTTTCAACACTAAGGTCATGGGTTTGAGTACCCATTTTGGTGTGTGTGGGTGTGAGGGTATGTGCGTGTTAAAAAAAAAGGGTTTGTGCATGGAAGCAGTAACCATCAAACTGAAGCATCAATGGGATGCTTGAAAATTATGTGGTAAAAAATTGTCAAGTGAAGATACAAAATGCATTAGATACAAGCACTGAAAAAATAAAATGTATAACCAAGACCATTTACACTCACCAGAAGTTTTCTCCATTCGCGTGCAGCATCCAAACTTGCAAACTTCTCAAGGTCCTGTAGCAAGGTAATACTATCATATGTTGAATTGAATCCTCCCCAAGAAAATAACCAACAACAGTTCAACCACAGCATAATATCTATGAAGTGCATTAGTTTCAGAAGGAAAGTGGTGCCAAACTGGAAACCAGAGAATATATAAAATAATGGAAAGGGAGGGAGAGAGCAAACATCCTCAATCAGCAGAAAAACAAATTCCACAACCATGATACTGGGCAATAAATATTTTTAAGATTCCTACAACAGGTGCCACACCTGTCGACTCTAACATCTTATAGTAATTTTCTCTGAATTGCAATTGGGCCATCAAGTCAGGTTCTCATGGTTTGTCTTTTTTTTTTCTGCATGCTCAGCCTGCTTAGGAAGACTTTGACTTTTCTGGCAATGGTAATGGATGAGAGAATCGCCCAAAAACAATGAGAAGAAACTCTCTTATCCCAGTTCAAAACAACAATTTTAGCAGTTGATGCTTTCTCTCACATTAAGAATGACTTGACTCTGATTCTAGTGAGGGTTTGGATAACATATTAGTATCTGCCTATATTACCTGAGTACAGGTATCGAGTACAGCAAGGACCGGTTCAGCAGATA
The DNA here is from genome assembly GCA_030180095.1 of Magnolia changhungtana. Taxonomy (NCBI): domain Eukaryota; kingdom Viridiplantae; phylum Streptophyta; class Magnoliopsida; order Magnoliales; family Magnoliaceae; genus Magnolia; species Magnolia changhungtana. The sequence continues at coordinate 12,977,044 of JASAUF010000662.1, forward strand.
CTTAAAATTCAACTTCCGAGGGAACGGGTAGGGATACGTTCAGTTATTTTTCATGAGAATAAGCATGTTAAAATACTTCCCTAATAGTATTACAAATTGAATTTGTCACCAAAGCTGTACAATTCACTGCAAATTCTTAATAACCAACAACTCTTAAGAGTTCAGAATCCCAGTATCTTTGATTCAAGTCTCAAGAAGGGGGCCCCCTTATCCAACTGACTTGGATACTCCAGTTTTTTGAAGCATCAATGCATCACAAGTACCTACAAATGCAGATATGTGCACAACTGAAAATTTTAAGATGCAGAAAAAGTTTATATAACTTGGCGTGGAATCTTAATTCTGTTATGGGTAGGAAAGCTCCAAACAGGAAGAAGCTGGAAAATTATTGGACGAAACAACAAGGAATGAAAGTTAAACATTAAGAACTCACCCTAAGAAATTCCGTGGGGCCGATGCGTGACAAGAATTCACCTTCGGGTATGTAAACCATCCAGGAGTCATAAGAGGCACATGGAACAGACTCACCCAAAGCATTAAGAACCTATAACTTGTATCAATATAACCATCTCATAAGAGAAACATTTAAACATATAAGCTGAAAAATACCCACTGAAATTTATCTAGTATCTTCATCAAATTAAAATCCATGATGTGGATAGATAATAATGCTCAAGCACATGTTCACAACAACTAAACACAGGAAGAATAAAACAAAGATCTCAAAAGTTCAACATCAAACAAGAGAATTTTCTAACTATGGAAAGAAATAGACAGTTAAACAGAAACTAACTAATGTTTTTATTTTATTTTAATACAAAGTTACTTAAAAGGGTAAATGTGCAATTAAGCACGTCAGAAAACCAAAAGTTTTATTTAGTTTTTTCTTCTTACCAAAGAAAGATACCACCTGCATAATAAGTAGAAATATGGGACTCATGGGATGTTGATGGAGTGCATTTAATCTGGTGCAGTGTTGTTCGGTCGACCAAAGAATTCTTGGGTTGACTGAAGTGCTCTATGATGTTCCCAGTCGACCGAGATCTGTTTTAGTTGACCGAGAGACTCTGTTGATGTCTCAGTCGACCGAAGGTGCGACTGAGGAGAATGCGTAAGTGTGGGTTTTTTGTTTCTAATTTCATACGAAAGTGTATAAATAGGCTTCTAATTATGCAATTAGGAAAGAACGAAAGGAGCTTAACACATTTTCAACGGTTTTAAAGGAGAAACTCGGGTTTCTCATTTCTAATTATGCCATAGTTTTTTTTTTACATAGTGGATTGTTCGTCACTCGGTGCCATAGTTTTTTCCCCCAAGGATTTTTTTCACATAAAATTTGTGCGTTTTATGTGATTACTTGAATTTTTCTTTCCATGTTGTGTTGTGTGATTCTGTTTGAGGTTGCTTCTGTGCCGGACAAGTCATTATAGGGCTTGTTGCGTCCCCAACAAGTGGTATTAGAGCGAACGTTGAGTTTTTAGATAGAATTTGATACGTGGCATTGAGGGGATCGAATGTGAAGTTCGAGATAGAAATTCATGGGTAAAAACAATTTTGAATTATGGAGGTTGAAGATGAAAGCCTTCCTAATTCAGCAAGAGTTGTAGCAAGCACTCCTTCGCAAAGCGAAATGTCTTAAATTGATGAAAGAAGAGGATTGGGATGAACTTGATCAGAGGGAAATTAGCGCAATCCAATTATGCTTGGCCGATGAAGTCCTTTATAATGTCATCAGTGAGATGACTACCGCGGGCCCATGGGCAAAGTTGGAGAGAATCTACACGACAAAGTCGCTCTCTAATCGTCTATATCTAAAAAGACGGATGTACAATCTAAAGTTGGCAGAAGGGTTCTCTCTGAGCACATCAACACCTTTAACAAACTGATTTGCAAACTAACAAGTGTGGAGGTGAAGATCGATGAAGAAGACAAAATCCTAATTTTGTTTACGTCTCTTCCATATTCCTACGAGTATCTAGCGGATACTTTGTGCCATAGTAGGGATACCTTGGACCTTGATACCATTATCTCATCCTTTCAGTCGAAGTAGCTAAGAAGGAATAACGATGGGAAATGTACTTCTACATGTGCACTGGTTGCTGGGGGAAGATCGTCTGAGCGAGAGAGGGGAAAGTCGCGATTCAAGTCCAAGTAAAAGAACAAAGGAAAGTTGAAGTGTTAGAATTGTGGCAGGAAATGACATATAAAATACCGTAAAAATTCCCAGAACCTAGAACAATGAGAAGTCATATGATTCGCTGAAGGAGGCCAATTTAATAGAATTCAGCAAGGGGATGAGTGATTGTGACGTATTGTTTGTGTCCAAAGTCGGACATTTATGTAACGAGTGAATTTTGGATACAGGGGCATTATACCACATGTGTCATCTCCTGAGTTGGTTCACCACATATAACAATTATGATGGTGGCCTAGTTCTTATGGGCAACAATCATGTTTGTAAGATGATCAGAATTGGTTCGGTTCATATCAGAATGTATGATGGGGTGGAGCGTATTTTGACCGATGTGAGGCACGTTCTTGACTTAAAGAAGAATCTGATATCTCTAGGAGCTCTTGAGGCATTTAGATGTAAATTCGCTGGTTATGAAGGTGTCTTGAAAGTTTTTGAAAGAGCAGAAACCTTTAAAGGTTGATCGGGAGCACTATATCAGGTGGAACTACAATGTTTGTAGTGGAACCCATGTCAACACGTGTGTGGCATGCGCACTTAGCCACATTAGTGAGTGCGGTATGAAGGTACTTCTTGATTGTGGTTTGATTCCTAACTTTAAATTTTTATTTTTATTTTTAGATATACATGAGCACTACATAAATGGAAAACAATCGAGGTTAAGTTTTAAAACAGGGAAACATGTTAGTAAAGATCAGCTTGATTATGTGCACTCGGATGTGTGGGGGCTGTTACTCGTTGTTTCTACAGAAGGGTCATCATTTTTTATCACATTCATTGACGACTTCTTTAGAAAGGTGTGGGTTTATTTTATGAAACATAAATCAGATATTTTCGTTACTTTTAAAGTATGAAAGGCAATGGTAAAAAAAGCAGATGGGGCGAAAGGTGAAAATTCCAAGGACTGATAACGGCAAAGAGTTTACTTCTAAGAAATTTAATCAATATTGCAAAGATAATCGAATCGTGAGGCATAACACAGTGAGGCATACACCATAGGAGAATGGTGTGATTGAACATATGAATCACTCTTTTGAAAAGAGCCCGAAGTATGTTGAGTAACACTAAGCTCGCAAGGAGGTATGGGCTGAGGCTGTTAACACAACTTACTATTTAGTGAATCGATCTCCATCTACACGGATTGGTTGTAGAATCCCAGAGGAAGTATGGAGTGGTCATGAAGTTGACTACTGTTGAGGGTCAAAATTGCACATTGGACCCCATTTATATCTTGGTTTTATGAACATGATACTGCTTAATGTCCTATTTTACTCATGTTTGTGTTACAAGGTGAATTTAAGAGCTTAGATTGAAAAGGATGCTAAAAGCATGGATTTGACGCTCAAGAATCACCAAAGAAAAGGTTGGATCTTAGAAGACCAAAAATAAAGAATTCACATGCCAAAGATCCAAGAAAACCAAATGAGAAATGAAGAAAATTGTAGACTTGAAGTGAAGAAAAGGAACCCTAAAAATCTGCCTGCTTCGACTAGTCTAAGCCGTCCTTCGACTAGTCTAAGGATCCTGCTCGACTAGTCGAAGATTCCTCGACTTGAACTCCAGCGACATAAGCTTTTAATTTCATGCGATCCTCGACCAGTCGAAGGTGACCCTCGACCAGTCGAAGGATGTCCTCGACTAGTCGAGGGTTACGCAGATGTTGCACGGACTGTGTAAATTTGAGGCGATTTCCAGATTTTTCCAACTCGGCGCAAAAGTTGGAATTGCACAACTATAAATAGGAGTCCCTAGGATGCTCCTAGGATAGTCTAGGGTTTGAGTGGAGCAAAAGCGTGGAGAGCCCCCGCCAGGAGTCTTTCTTCCTCTTCCTTGGTTGTTTTTAGTCTTTCTTCTAGGGTTTTAGTTCCAATCATGACTATGGTTGGCTAAACCTCTTAGCTAAGGCCAAGAGGTGAAGCTTGTACCATGATGGGATGTTTTCTATTGCTTTAATTCAAGTTTATGTTCAACTCTCTTTGATTCTAGTTTGATTCTTAAGGAATACTTTCAGTTTTTAATGGTTTATTACTCAAATTATAGTAGATCTGCAATAGCTTTGAGTATCTTCTTTTCATGTATTGAGATTGTGAAATTAGGAAATCCTGTTGTTCACCATTGTCCCATGGGCATGGTTGGGTGACGGAATCCCTTCTAATCTTCATAATTCTCTCATGTTGGTTGTGAATTGGTATATCCTATTGTGAGTCATTGTCTCCTGGGCATGGTTTTGTGATAGAATCACTTCCAGTTCTCACACCTCTCATCCATTGAGAATTAGGTCAAAGGAAGTTCAGATTTGGTTTTATTGACATATCTTCCAATTGGAATAGATGGGACTCTGATTCCAATTGTGTCCATGAATCAAGCATAGATCTCCCTGATCTCTACAAGTGGATCCTTGAAAACTCTAGTTCTCACCTTTAATTTCTTAAGTTTTTAATTCCATACATCACAATTACTCCCTTTATTTCCATATTTAGATTTGCATCTTCTTCTAGTTCTACTTCTAGTTGCTTTCAGAATTACTCACGAGATTAGTCCCTGTGGATTCGACCTCAGTCTTACCGAGATTATTATTACATCGCGACCCTACACTTGGGATTGTGAACAAGTTTTTGGCGCCGTTGTCGGCGACTAACGGTTGCATTTTTATGAGATTAGCTAATTTTGGAATTAGTTTACGATTAGGGTTTTTCTATTTTCTATTTTTTGGATTAGATTTTTCTGAATTATTTTAGAAACTAACTTACCTTCTAATTCTAGGTTTAGAAACTTTCCTTTTCTATTTTTAGAAACCAACTTTTTCTCTTTTTAGAAACTTTCTATTTTCTGTTTTTAGGAACTTTCCTTTTTTGTTTTTAGAAACTAGGTTGCTTTCTTATTTTTCTTTTAGACACTAATTAACTTTCCTTTTTCTTTTATACGATCCTAACATAGATCTCCTCAAATCTGGTAACTTCCTTCTAACTTCTCCTCTACTTACTTTCCATATTGCTATAGGATTTTTCATTTATTCTTTTTTAAGATTAGATTCAAAGTTAGGGTTTCACCATGCAAGAGTGGGAACATCAGTATGCTGAGATAGCTAAGAGACATTGGGAAGGGATGTATGATGATTATGATAGGAAACGGCCTATGTTTCAAAATTTTTCTGAAAATATCATCGAGAACCAACTAGAATATGATGCTCCACCAGTTAAGAAGTCCTTACGTAATCATATGCGGGAGAATAATTACACTTCACGGATTAAGAAAACAGTACGTGAATGTTGGAGTCATCGTTATCATGGGAGAGAGAACTATTATCACCCATCAGACAAGAAGAAAACAATGAGAGATTATATTATGGGTGATAATATGTACCAACAACCATCAGATTCTCCCACCTATGACCCGTATGACTATAATCAGTGGAAACATCAATGTTGGGAAGATGAACCAGCAATACATCATAGTGACAATTCTCTTGGGTCCTCTACCATTGAAACCCAACCAGAAATGACCCAAGAGGAGTCACTTCAGGGTTACACAGACGATTTTGCTGGAATCAGAAGAACGATAGAAGTGCTTGAATCGCGCTTCGATAAGCTAATGGAGGCTAGTTCACCCCAGACTCAACCCAATCCAATTCTTCATTCCCACTCCCTACTTATGATCAGTGGAAACATCAAGATTGGGAAGTTGAATCAACAATGCATCATAGTGACAATTCTCTTGGGTCATATACCTCTGAGATTCAACAAGAAACGATCAAAGAGAATTCACTTCAGAATTCCACACAAACTCTAGAGCTCATCCAGCAAAACACACTCCAAAGATTTCAAGAACTTATAAAAGATATACAACAGTGGGGTTCATGTGATGCGATTATGGAGAATACTGAAATTGAGAATGAAGAGTTGGATTGTGTTAATGAGCATATAGTTCAATTTCCCGAAGAGTCAATCTCGATGACGGTCCAAAGGAATGATCAAGAGACGTGGGTGTCTTTCAAATATAATGATACTGACACACTTCACTCACATGACACACTTGGTTTCAATGATGAGGAAGAGGATAGTTTATTCGAACCTCAACCCAATCTAGGAACAGAATGTGAGGAAAGCAATCCCAGTCCACATGTGTACTGCTCTGAATTGGAAGATGATGAGTATTGGGATGACAATCATGAATGTATAGCTCAAATCCCCCTGGATTCAATCTCAAGTTAGGCCCATATCAATGATGAAGAGGTTCATGAAGTTGTCGACCATAGTGATCTACTCCACCCATCTGACATGGCCAATTTAAATGTGGAGGATGAACCACTTTCAACTAATCCTTCTAACTTTTATGAGATATGTTTAGACCACTCCCCTGAATTGAATGATGATATGATTCGGGAGATGGACGAGTTGCTCGATATGACTCTGGAATTTGAAACCATCCAGTTGAGGCCACCATCTGAGTTGTCAACCCTTGACAATACAATGCCTTTACTGAATAGTACCGATGAACAGAGTCTTCACATCAAGTCTTCGCCAGTTGATTTTCAATCTACCTATGTAAGGCAAGAAAAGATACATCTGGTGATGATTTATTCTCACCGTGATGAAGAACAAGAGATCATGCTTCCATCCACTTCTAAAGACGATGGAATCCTTGGGCAGATCATCACAAACTTCAATGTGGAAAATGAGTCACTCTCAGCTGGATTTTTCAACTCTTTGGACGATTGCTTGGCACACTTTGCAGATTCAAACGATCCTATAATAAAAGAAATAGTGGATGCCTCGCAAGACAATACCTCAGTAATTGTCACTGACCAAGAGAACCCTTATTCTGAAGGCCCTCCTTCCTAGATCCAAAATGTTTACCATTAAAGGAGGAGCTGGAAATTGAACCAGAGTCTGAAACTTCAGAATGTGTCGAGACTACATCACTTTCTGAGAATTTTTCTGAATTTCATCTATGTGTAGTCTCTTATTCACCATGTTATGCTAACATTGAAACTTTTTCTATCACAGGTGAATCGTATATACTTTGGACGCCTCAGGAGATTAAAAAGAAACATTATGCTGAGGTCCATAAATTTCTCTGGAAATTCCTGCTCCAGGGCATCCGAGCCTATTGTAAAAAGGGCTTTTGAATGATCTTGTTGAGAAACCTACTAAGAAATTTATCAAGATATTGGTCGGAGGAGTAACCTTGTAGCATGACTGAGTAGCTTTTCCCTTGCTTCCCTAGTTTAAGATTAGTTTATTGCTTTCATGGAATTTAGGACAGTTTGCTTTCCGCTGTTTAGGATAGTTTGCTTATACTTTATTGAGTTTTGTTTCGTGCTAACCTATCTCCACACTAAGATTATTGGAAATGCCTCAGAATTCCTTTTCAAGTATTACCTTTCCATCACTTCCCTTTTCTCTTCATTGCCTCTTTTTGCATTGCATAATTATTCTTTTACATTGAGGACAATGTAGATTTTTTGTTTGGGGATGGGGAATTAGGTAACCTAATCAGTGTTTTCTCAGTTTTGAGCAAAAATTTTGAAAATTTTCAATGTTTCAAGTTGAAATCTATTTGGGAAGCGATGAATTGTGTATTTAAGAATGCTTTGATTATGATAAGATAGAGATTGAATCTTGAATTGCTGGAGTCTAATCATCTAAGTAACTTATCACCTAAGTTCTTGCGCTCAATTGATTAAAAGGTAGTTTGAATACCATGTTAATTTAAATCACAAGACTCATTAAATTCAATAATGCCTTTTGTAAGACGCAGTAGAATTTCTGATTGTTAGTATGTGAATCATTGATAGATGGTGAGAATCGAGTCTGGAGAATTTTATCCACCTTAAAAGAAGAAAAGAACTAGTTCAAAAATAGGAGATCGACAAAGAGGTCATGAAAAAGAATGAAAAGGATGAAAAGACTGGAAAAGAATGCAAAAATAAAAAGAATGAATCAAAATTGACCGTCGATATAAAATAAAATACTAGAACAAGAAGGAAAGGGGATAAGTTCAGAATCAGTACTTGAGTTTCAAACTGATCTTGAAGTGATGAGCATGGCTAACATGATGAATTGATAGTATTCGTATGGAAAGTAAGTTGACTTTCACTGAGTACATTGAGAAACTTAATATACAAATTATGCTTCGATTTAATGAACAAAGAACTTATTTGATTAGTTGCTTATGTGATTTGGTTCTAGGTTTTCAAAATCTCACTTTCGTATCATATTTATACCCATTTAGACTTTAGTGCACAAAAGATTGTTTTCTGAAAAAGATTTCTCACATTAAGTGTTGAGATTTATTTTTTCACATACTCTACTCGGGACTAGCAAATTGCTGGTTAGGAATTGTGTTGAGGGTTAAATATTGCATATTGGACCCCATTTATATCTTGGTTTTATGAACATGAAACTGCTTAATGTCCTATTTTACTCACGTTTGTGTTACAAGGTGAATTTAAGAGCTTGGATTGAAAATGATGCTAAAAGCATGGATTTAACGTTCGAGAATCACCAAAGAAAAGGTTGGATTTTAGAAAACCAAAAATGAAGAATTCACATGTCAAAGATCCAAGAAAACTAAGTGAGGAATGAAGAGAATTGAAGACTTGAAGTGAAGAAAAGGAACCCTAAAAATTTGCCTGCTTCGACTAGTCTAAGCCCTCCTTCGACTAGTCTAAGGATCCTGCTCGACTAGTCGAAAGTTCCTTGACTCGAACTCCAGCAACATAAACTTTTAATTTCACGCGATCCTCGACCAGTCAAAGGCTGTCCTCGACTAGTTGAGGGTTACGCAGATGTTGCACGGACTACGTAAATTTGATGCGGTTTTCGGATTTTTCCAACTCAGTGCGGAAGTTGGAGTTGCACAACTATAAATAGGAGTCCATAGGATGCTACGAGGATAGTCTAGGGTTTGAAGAGTGGGGCAAAAGAGTGGAGAGCCACCGTCAGGAGTCTTTCTTCCTCTTCCTTAGTTGTTTTTAGTCTTTCTTCTAGGGTTTTAGTTCCAATCATGACTATGGTTGGCTAAACCTCTTAGCTAGGGCTAAGAGGTGAAGCTTGTAGCGTGATGGGATGTTTTATATTGCTTTAATTCATGTTTACGTTGAACTCTCTTTGATTTTAGTTTGATTCTTAAGGAATACTTTCAATTTTTAATAGTTTACTGTGACTCAAATTACAGTAGATCTGCAATAACTTTGAGTATCTTCATTTCATGTATTGAGATTGTGAAATTAGGAAATCCTGTTGTTCACCATTGCCCCATGGGCATGGTTGGGTGACGGAATCCCTTCTAATCTTCATAATTCTCTCATGTTGGTTGTGAATTGGTATATATTATTGTGGGCCATTGTCTCTTGGGCATGGTTTTGTGATGGAATCACTTCCAGTTCTCACACCTCTCATCCATTGAGAATTAGGTCAAAGGAAGTTTAGATTTGGTTTTACTGACATATCTTCTAATTGGAATAGATGGGACTCTGATTCCAGTTGTGTCCTTGAATCAAGCATAGATCTCCCTGATCTTTACAAGTGGATCCTTGGAAACCCTAGTTCCCACCTTTAATTTCTTAAGTTTCTAATTCCATACATCACAATTACTCCCTTTATTTCTATATTTAGATTTGCATATTCTTCTAGTTGCTTTCAGAATTACTCACGAGAATAGTCCTTGTGGATTCGACCTCGGTCTTACTGAGATTATTACTACATCGCGACCCTACACTTGGGGTTGTGAACAACTACTTGGGGTTGCACATATTTGGTTATAACGCTTACTCTCATGTACCGTCAGTTGAGAGAGATATGCAAGACCAAAGGGCTAAAAAGTGTACCTTTGTCCACTATGGTGATGGTGTGAAAGGATACAGATTGTATAACCAGGTTTCACGCAAGATCATATTTAGTTGGGACATCAAGTTTGACGAGAGTTCCTTGTTCTAGAAGGATGAGCACAAGGAAACGGAAAAATCGGTTGTTGATGTTAAAACATATAAAGTTGAAACACTTGGAGAAGCTGAGCCACGGACAAAGATACAGGAAGAGGTGATTGCACAACCTGTTAGGAGAAATCCACCAAGAGATCGTAGAGTACCGTTAAGATACATGGATGGCTCTAATGTTGCATTTGCCCTCATTACGGATGAGGGGGATTCATCTACCTTCCAAGAAGCATTAGATGACAAACATGCTGAGAAGTGGAAGACAACGATGCATGATGAGATGGATTCTCTGTACAAGAACGAAATGTAGGAGTGGGTGGAGCTACTCGTTAGGCGAAAAGCGATCGGGTGAAATGGATTTTCCGTAAGAAACTGGATAGGTACAATGCGAGACTGGTTGCGAAGGGCTAGACTTTGGTGAGATATTTGCGCCTGTGGTCAAGCAAGTATCTATCAGATTCGCATTGGCGTTGGTTGCCCAATATAATCTAGAATCGGAACAGTTGAATGTGAAGATTGCTTTTCAACACGGGGAACTAGAAAAGCAGATCTACATGAAACAACCAGAAGGGTTCGAGATACAGGGAGCAAAGAATAAGGTTTGTAAGTTAAAAAGGTCGTACGGCCTGAAACAGTCGCCTAAGTAGTGATATAAAAAGTTCGATTCTTTCATGTTGAGCCATCGGTTTATCCGAAGTGAGTTTGATCATTGTGTCTACTTCAGATCACTGGGTGATGGGGAATTCATTATTTTGGTATTGTATGTTGATAATATGCTTATCACCAGCCATAACATGTCTGAAATAAACATATTAAAGGCTTGGTTATCTAAGACATTCAAGATGAAAGATTTGAGAGCTACAAAAAGAATTTTCGACATCGACTTACACAGATACTGGGAAAGGAGCAAACTATGGTTGTCTCAGAAAGAGTATCTTAAGAAGGTCTTAGTCAAGTTCGGACTTGAAAAATGCTAAACCGGTTAACACACCCAAAGCTACTCACTTTCAGCTTTCTTCGAAGCAATGTTCTACATTAGATGAAAAAAAGCTATATATGTCTTGTGTGGTCTAATCGAGCACGGTTAGTAGTTTTATGTATGCCATGATTTATACTAGACTGGATATTTCATATGTAGTGGGTGTTGTGAGCAGATACATGTCAAACCCCAGCAAGCAACACTAGGAGGCAGTGAAATGGCTACTTCGTTACATACGAGGTACGTCGGACTATGTATTGACATTCGAAAAATCTGAGGGAGAGACTTGTAGGCTATATGGATGCGGATTATGCTAGTAATGTGGACAATAGAAGGCTAACTTCTGGTTATTCGTTTGTGTTAGCGAGTGGAGTGATCAGTTGGATGTCGAAGCTTTAGTTTGTGGTTGCTCTTTCCACAACCGAAGTGGAATATACGGCACTGACGAAAGCATTCAAGGAAGATGTTTGGTTTAAAGGAATGATGAATGAGTTGGGGCTTCAGCAGGAAGTCATGCGTGTGAATTGTAACAATGAAAGTGCGAACAATTTGGCAAAGAACTCGGTGTACTATTCCCCGGACTAAACACATTGATGTGTGTCATCATTTTATCTAGTAGATGCTAGAGGAAGACGGTGTTACTCTCGAGAATATTCACTCCGATGAGAATCTGACAGACATGTTTGCAAAGGTGGTTCCTACAGAGAAGTTCGAGTTTTGCTCAACTTCTCCGAGCTTGGCAAATGAATGAAGACGGATTGTGCATGAAAAGTGATGATGATGGTGCTATTGTGAATGAGAGCAGAGATGGTGATAGCAACTTGGAACAGTGGAGCTGAAGGATTAAAGCCACAGTGGAGATTGTTGATAAAGTGCCTTTAATCTCATGCAGTGATGTTCAGTCGACCAAGGAATTCTTGGGTCGATCGAAGCACGTTGTGATATCTCGGTTGACCGAGAGACTTTGTTGATGTCTCGGTCGACCGAAGGTGCGACCGAGCGGAATGTGTAATTTCGAGTTTTTGTTTCTAATTCCATACAGAAGTGTATGGAATTATAGGCTTCTAATTACGGAATTAGGGAAGAACGAAAGGAGCATAACACGTTTTCAAGGGTTTTGAGGGAGAAGCTAGGGTTTCTCATCTGTAAGTTGTTCCTTCTCTTGTAACTTTCTGATTATAGTGGATTGTTTGTTGCTTGGTGTCGTGGTTTTTTCCAATAAGGGTTTTTTCACGAAAAATTCATGTGTTCTCTGTGATTGCTTGAATTTTTCTTTCTCTATTGCGTTGTGTGATTCTGTTTGAGGTTGCTTCCGTGCCGAACAAGTCATGTTAGGGCTTGTTGCGTCCCCAAGATGGGAAACACAAAATTGTCTTTATCTTTGACATAGATGCAAGACAATGTGTATTAAGCTATGCTACCAAAATTGCAGGATGAAGTGGAAATTAGCCCAAATTGAGAAATATGAAAGATTTTGAAATGTTCTAGTAATGCTTCCCAATAAACTACACAAAATAGCAGAAATTGATCAGGAGAGATAAAAAATATTGTGGAATGAATTTCAAACAATCTTCTATGCGATACAACATTAGAAACGATAGAACTAGGGCACCACACCACTAGTTTTGGGAGCATCACAACCCACAATCTTCACCCATCACAAATTATTTTTTTAAAAAAAGTCTTTAATCATATTTAAAAAATCTAGAGTTTCTTACTTATGGCCTTGTATATATAGAGGGCCTGCACACACTATTTCTTAATTTCAGTCATTACACCACTTTTTGCTTCTGAAGCAAGTTTAAACATAAAAGGAAACCATCTTTACGGATGATCAGCGACATGTGTGAACAATACACACTGAAGGGTACACGTGTGGACACTGCACACATGTGGGGTCCATTAGCAGATCAGCATCTTTGAGGCCTACCAACTGGTCTTGGTGGGGTCCGTCAATCTGATTGTAGGTGGAAGATCATTGTGATCAGGGCCTGGATGCATCATTCTATTCATACTTGAATGAGTGTATTTCTTTTACTTTTTGTATTGATGCAGTGGATATTTCCAGTGTCAGCAACAAATGTATAGACATACCATGCTAACAATGAAAAAGATCCAAATAATCACCTGAGCAAGTGGATTAGCTTGAGGACCTCTTGATTGAAACCCAGAGAACAAGGATGGGCCTGAATCAAATTTGTAACCTTTAATTTCAAATGAATGGGCAGCGCCGCCCGGTAGATCATGACTTTCCAACACAAGAACATCTTGCTGGTATCTAGCTAAAAGACCTGCACAACATAGTCCACCAATACCACTTCCAATGACAACAACATCTGCTTCTGGCTTCCCTGCAGATTAAAATACTGTTAGATTTATGTTAGAGGCCATATGTGGTAAGAACGATAGATAAAATGTTGTAACATATCCAGCTTAATAGCAGCTTATACCAAAGGAATCTCGACAGATGATTTTGGAGCAGAAAATATTCAAATTGGATGAAGAGAGTAGGAAGATGAAATAGAAGAATTTTATATACAATAACATAAACCATCATAGGTTTTTGAATCATATGAGCCCATAATAACAGTAGGCATTGGATACACTGGTCACTGACCACTGCTTTTTTATTAGCTTTCAAGAAGCTCAAAATACTAAAAGTCAAAGCATTGATCAATCCAGACTACTGATTCTAGCATTTTTAAAGAATGATATCGATAACTAAAAGGGAATTGGAAGAAACGGTAATAGGTAACAACAAAAAAATGTGATTGTCAGCTAAAAAATGACATTTATAGGACATGAAAAACCTCCAAACTTCAGATTGAATAATGCATGAGTAAGAAAATAAAAGCATAACCAAAGATTTCCATTTTCATTGATTTATGTGACAAAGCTCCACATCAATCTAGTCAAGATAATAGGTAGGCAACAATAGCATGGCAGCTCTTGCTTTCCTCAGTATGAATAGATTTCTCTGACCTTTTACCATTCACATCTCTTATTGTATTAATTACTTAATAATTACAAACTCCAAATTTCCATTTCTGAAGATATCTAATTTCCATCTCTGCAGTTTCAATTTTCAACAATATTCTAAAAGTGTTCTTCATTAAAGGGGAAAATAAACAAATTTCAATTTCTAATCAAACATCTCCCATATGCCGAAAAATAGATTTATGATTAAAACAGAATTCCAAAATCCATCCATTCAAAACCACAGTGATAAGGAGAGATTTCAAGTCCCTACACGTGTGAGACTAAGTGTGGAGGAAGTCACATGAACCCTACTTCTATTTCTCCTACTCTACTTCTACTTCTTCTCCCTCTTGGGACTCTGTTTCTTCCTCTACTTCTACAGCTCCTACTCCTCTACTTCTACATCTACTTCTCCTCCCTCTTGGACTCTACTTCTTCCTATTGTAAAGAACTATAAATAAAATGCATTGAGCAAGAGGGATCACATGTTGAAGTGGGAATGCCTCTTATCTCTATTTCTAGTTTGTAAATTTCTTCACGGTATCAGAGCTTTGGTACCCCAACTCAACACCACACCTCAGGTACCTCCGAATGAGTCGACTCAGTTCAGAAATGAGAGTTGGCTCGGTTCGGAGTTTCCGACCTCCTTCCACTCCCGCTGCAATAGTGGTGAATCTGACGTGAAGGACAACAACCTCAATTCTCATCTCCAATCCCTTTCTTCCCTTCTGCTTTCTCTCAGTTTCTCCACAAAACCCCCATCTCTAATCTCTCAAAAAAAAAAAAAAAAAAAAAATCACAGTAAAAAAATTTATTTTTTCCCTTCTTTCGATGCTTCGCAAGTATACATATTTTTGTGCCCTTCGGTTTCAGTGTTCCACAAGAATTCTTCCATTGGTTCAAAGTCTTGAAGTTAAAAATCTTCTCACTAAAGACCTGCTGGCCGAACTCATACAGGATGACAAAGGCGAGATGATGTTGAATCCATTACTCACATCTTAGAAAGAACGTGATCTTCTTCTATCTTTAAGTTGAAAATCCTCTCACTAAAGACCCGCTAGCAGAATTCATAAAGGATGACAAAGGCGAGACAGTGTTGAATCCATTACTCACGTCGTGGAAAGAACGCAATCTTCAATTTTTGCAACAAATTGCCGATATCTTCACTAAGCCTCTTGCAAATGTTGTTTTCCAAGGATTACATACCAAACTGGGTGTGCTGTCACCACCACACTCCTGTTTGAGGGGAAGTGATGAGGAAAGACTTTAAGTCCCCACACATGTGAGAAACGAGTGGAGGAAGTCAAATGAACTCTACTCCTGCCTCTCCTACTACTCTACTTCTACTTCTCCTCCCTCTTGGACTCTGCTTCTCCTAGTCCTCCTCTCCTTCTACTTCTACTTCTACTTTTCCCTCTCCCTCTCCTTCTTGTACTCTGCTTCTTATTGTAAAGATCAAGAGAGATCACATGTTGGGTGTGAATGCCTCTCTCTCTCTCTCTCTCTCTCTCTCTCTCTCTCTCTCTCTCTCTCTCTCTCTATGAATTTCTTCACACATTACATTTTCCAATTACAATAGAAACCCAATTCACAATTTCCGAAATTGTAACTCTTCGGCTTGGTGAATGGACAAAAACCAACTCTTAACTTTTCCCATTCCACAAATAAATCCCTACATTACGTATTTATTAAGTAAAAATCCAATTCCATTTTCTCTAATTCATGACGTTTTGGCACAATTCACAAAGAAATCCCCAATATTATGTCTTTTTGGTGAAAACAAAAGGTTAAAATTTTCCAAATTTCCACAGCCCGCAATTGAATCTTAACTTTTCATCTTTTTCTAATGAAAAATCTGCTTCCAGTTTCCCTCCACCAGCCTATAAATTAAAACATTTCAGCTCTCGATAAATGAGATCGAATCAGGAACCATGCTTCTTCGTTGATCGAGCAAGAAAATAAGAAACACCATAGAGGGAGAGAGAGTTGAAAAGAACCTGGGAAGGGGTTCTTCTCTCTTAAAGATGGACTTCCGTTGGAAGAGGACTCCTGTCCGTTTGAATTTCGCGCGAAAACCGCCGTCCTTTCCCGCATGAATTTGAAATTGGAGGGGAGAGGTCGGAGCTGGAGAGGGTTTCCAACGATCCCCAGCGCCATTCGTGCGAAGGAAAGGAAAGAAAACCCGCGAAAATCCAACCATGTAGATATCTCCCAAAATCAGACCAACGGTTTAACGATGATCGAGATGATACGGTAGATTCGGTGCCACTGAAATACAGTAGATCCATCGCATTCATTGTACACATGGAAGGGTAAAATATCATTTAGAACCGTCCATCCAATTTTTTTTGTAGATGGATAATGGCATTCAATGGTTCTATGCATCGGATTAGCGGCCTTCAAATCGATGGTTGAAAAAAAAATGGTTAACGGTCCATATTCATTAGAAATAAGTGAAGAGAATTACTGTCTAGGACTCGCTAATGGTTGTTATTTTACAAATATAGAACGTACATAATATAATTCAGTAGATTAATGGTTCCGATTGATTCATGGCCTATCCTTGTGTTCCATACAGAGATGGAGATACTAGATTCCAGTTCTACCGTCTCCACCGTAACTACCATCCACAGGCAGAGAGAGGGAAAGGAAACGGACGCTGACGTGGCTTCTAGCTATCCACCTCAGTTAGCGGGTTATCTGCACAACGCGAGGAAATCCAGAGTGTCCTCGAGTTGGATCATTGCCTGTAGTGGGGCCACGTGTCTCCGTCTTGACGGTTGATCGAATGGGACTCAACGTGGACAAGGGGTACCCAAAGTTTTTCCAGTTGGAAGACTGAATCCTGTCCGATGTTTGATCCTTTCTGTACTGGATGTGGACCGTCCATTCTATGACCATTGATTGAAGAGTTAGAATTCTTCTATGGCCAAATGGATCAGTGGTCTGGATAACAGAGAAATTGGCCCCACTTATACAAACGCAAAACTCGAGGATAGTGCGCAGAACCGGGCTGGAGGATCACGTGATTCGTCCTCCCAAAATGCGCGCGAGTGCTTTTCTTTTTCAGATTCTCAACTCTCTCACACGTTCAACATAGCAGGCGCGTGAGAGATCCAAGCCGATCATCAGGCGCACCCTACTTCAAAAAAAAGCTTTGGACGAAATACCCAGCAATTCTATATTTGGTGGGCTAGACGTGTATGTTGAATCTGGACCGTCGGTCGAACTCTTAACCTTCCATTGCTTCCGAATATCTGTTTTAACTAGGGGTGTGCACATCGAACTGGTAGAACAGTGGAACCAGGCCGAAGACCAAATGGTAGTTTGGTCCGATTTTAGAGTGCACCAGTTCCGGTCCAGATCCAATTCTAAAAATTAAAGAACCAATTACATGGGTTCGTTTCTCGGTTTGGGAGTATGCAGAACTAAGCCGTGGAACCAAACTTAGAAATGAACTTAGAACCGAATTTTAATCCTTTGATTGTTTCATATTTAACTCATGATTTATGGTTTCCAATGTACTATTTGATTGTTTTCATAAATGTATATTTGCACACCTTATATAATGTCTAAACCATTCATTAAATAGATTACAATACTAATAGATATGGGCTAGATTATAAAATAAAACATGTAATTGAGCTGGATTATAAGAAGCTCAGAGCTGTGGAACTGATCCGAACCGAACCGGTTTTAAAAGTCCGGTTCCGGTTCTGAATATCCTAGAACCGTTAGGAATGGTTTGGTTCCAGTTTTACCCCAGAACCGGACTGAACCAACAGGTGTACCCCTAGTTTTAACTTTTAAGCCGGGCATCGTCTATGGCGGGGACCCTCCGATGGGTGGATTGAATGCAACGGCTCTCCACCTGGGAGCAGCGACTACCTGGAAAGTGCATTCATGCGAGTGCACTTAACAGATCGGATTATATCCAAGCCCGCCAGGTAAGGACAAGCTCAGGATCATGTTCGGGCGAGGCTGGGGCCACCTACCTAATTTTCAACCCGCAAAGAGCCCAAATCTTAACAATCAATCCAAACCGGGATAGCCGGCTTATTTCGCTCCTAAATCCATTTAGCCTTTCTCCGGAACTACTTTGACTTTTAATACCGATATGGGACCACCTTCCCAAATCAAATGATTGGTATACTTAGCGACTGGTGGCCTATTGGAGCTCGTTGTCAGTCTTTCTTGTCTATGTTCTTTATCCAGTTCGCTCCTTCGAGGATGGTTTTCCCTCGAGGTCGCGAAACTCTGCAGCTCAGTTCTGAATTGGCTGAGAAAGCAGAGAGTTATCTCGAAGCCCTGCTTTCAAGCCATCCTTTCCTAACTCAAATATGAGTTTAAGCTCCTTTATCGGATTTGAGCTCCTGTCTTACATTGGATATGATATGATCAGAGCTCCGATCTGAGCTCTTAGCTTCCCTAGTATATGCTTTAGTTTAGTCCGCCCGGGGCCAGCGTCTATTAAGAAGGGGATAGCCGGCTTATTTCGCTCCTAAATCCATTTAGCCTTTCTCCGGAACTACTTTGACTTTTAATACCGATATGGGACCACCTTCCCAAATCAAATGCAACTGATTCAAGAACAGTGTCTTAATCTTTTTCTCAAACTGCTTGTTGATTTCTTTTTGGAAGATAGAAAAGACATCATCTTTTTGCCTCATGAAGTCAGGTACACGGGCCTCAAGGCCCAGACAAAAACCCCACCTGAGTCAGGCTAGGCTGGCACAACCCAACTCATTTTCTACCCTCACTCTACATTGATGTTCGTGAGCCAGAATGGATGGGTTCTCACCAAAGAAGAGGAAATCCTCCATCGAGCTTTTGTGGGACCCAACAAACTGTATCTCCCCCCACCCCACACCCCCCCCATGAGATCATCCTAACAATCCTAAACGTTGCAGTCGTCACCCTTCATGAGGTGAATGATCCCTAGGTCAGGATGAATACAACGACATCTGACCTGACGAGATCAGGGCCTTATATTAGTGAAAAGTGGACCCCACTTGTACCAACGCTAGCTTGAACAGAAAAGATGCAGTTCCTCCTGATATTAAAGATCACAAAATTCCTCGAAGCTGCCAAGAGGGTGGCATGGACGACTGCCACCTGCTTCTCTGAGGAAGCATGCATTCTAAATCTGGGCCCCACCTTGCATGTGCCCTGGTCCAAAATCAGGGGAATCAGCACAACAAGTGGGCCACTTACAGAATAATGGATGGTTAAAACTGACCATCTTGTTGTCGTTGATCAGACCACCACCACCACCACCACAATTTTGGACCCTGGTCACATCCAGAATCGGGCCCCACTGGATGAACCACATCTCAAACATGTGCAACATAGGCATGTACTGGCAAGAGTTGAAAATGAACATCCTACCCTTCAAATTTACCAAGGGTCCCATGATACTCCAAACAGTGCTTCTAGCTTGGCAAAATAACCTTTAAATGGAGATCATGGCCTTTCTTTTACCGGTCGTCAGATGACAAAGCAATAATCAGTACGGTCACAATCAGCCCTTCGTAGAGAATGGTCCACTAATCTCAATACCCCAAGGTTCTTGACCCGCAAATATGGTTGCTGGCCTGAGAATGAATGACACCATTTGGCATAAGTATCATATCCAAAAATCTCTATAAAGGTTAAATAGCTTTCCATCATCAATTGAAGGGCTGAGGGATCCTACACGCAGTCATGTGCTTAGATTTCCCTGATGAGAGCGCACCCACCCACCCCAAGGAGTTA
Source organism: Magnolia changhungtana (assembly GCA_030180095.1). Taxonomy (NCBI): domain Eukaryota; kingdom Viridiplantae; phylum Streptophyta; class Magnoliopsida; order Magnoliales; family Magnoliaceae; genus Magnolia; species Magnolia changhungtana. The sequence goes on from JASAUF010000662.1 coordinate 12,996,886, forward strand.
TTGGGAGAGGACCCACACGGGCACCTGATGAATGGATCATCACACGCTAGCTCAGCGAAAATGCAAGCACAAAACTTAAAAGACTGGAATTTCCTCCTCAAAATAAAATTACAAACATACAGAAATTTCCTCAGGCTTCTATAGGAGAACCGTTAAATACTCTTGCAGAAATCCCTTGTATATATAGCCCATGCAGCATTGAGAGAATAACAAGGCCCACAAAAAGAAAAAGAAAAAAACAAAACGCATCGTCATCAGCCAAACAACAGGTTCTGCTGTGAAAAATATACAGCCATACCTGGACACTGGTCATATATCACCAAAACAATATCTCATTGCCACACACCAGAACACCCCCAACAAAAACCCAATTGAGCTTCTCACCCCAACTTCCACTTACCTGGTCAACCGGACAATCCGAGCCGTCGATGCTGACCTGGCATTGAGCCTTCAAACTTCTCATCTGCCCAAGTTCAAAACACAGCTCTTATTTACCGGGATTAACATGTTCTCAGCTATCGTATTTGGCTCCTCAACCTGGGACCTATATAGACAGTGGGGAGAAGGCACCGCTCACTGCTCTTAACTCTATTTACAGTTTAACCAAGAAGAAATTGACCTAAACCAGAACTGCTCCAGAACCTGAGTTGAGTCATCAAGAAGATAAGTCCGTCCAACTTCCATCTTGCATCGCCCAACAAGAAAGCCAGAACCCTTCTGCTGAAAGTCATCAGAGGCGGCCTCAATCAAAATTTCTTCATCTGTCAAGTATTCTTCTTTTATCGTCGTAATCACCCAAGCAAGGGATCTTGGATATTTTTACAAGCCGAAACCTCGATGCCTGTCTGTCAGATCAATTTATCATCTTAGAGAACTTCGACCACAGATACATCCGATTGTAGCACATCAACAGGAGATTGTGCGGCCCGCGGCTATGCTGGCCCCATGTCCTGAAGACTGAAATACAGTAATCGCGTACTTTTAACGAGGTAAACCTCCACATGGTAGAAGAGATGGAACCAACCACCTGAATGAAGAGATGGAATCCAAAAAAATGGTAGAAGAGATGGAACCAACCACCTGAATGAAGTCACCATCACTTGATGAAAGCTGCGCATAGAAAATAGGTGTTGTTTGTAAGTGGCAATGGTTGAAAGATCCCCTTCATGTTAGTCAGTATGTCTCCACAGGAAAAATAAAATAAAAGACCACAATGACTTGAGGACCTTTCTAACAAGTATAATGAAGAAAGAAAAGACTGTCCACTGAATTTGCTAGCAAACAGAATTGAATGTCGAACTACAAATACACTGCATGGCCAATTTCATGGAACTGGAGAGTTGAGTTGGTATACGGAATATGTTTCTACAGGTACTTGTTTTCCTCTCGTCATATACCACTTCCACTCAATAAAGATACAGGTAATCAAAGGTGTGCATTTGCATTTGTACTTAAATATGGTAACCTACGCAAAGGAAACTAAAAAACCTCAAGGCAACAAGGAAATCAGACTTGCTTTCATGCAAATGATGCCTGACCTTTTCAAAAGCAAAGTCCATTTGGAAATTTTCTAAGAGAAAAAACAAGGGGAATGTTACAAGGAATTGCATGATTTGCATCAAGACTGGTCAGTCACAGATGGCATCAAGAGATGCCTTGATGGTGGGTAAAGTATTAGGCAGAAATTACTCTCCTACCTGTCCCCGGAATCAGGACTATGCGGTTTATTACATCCAACACTGGCACCACCGCAAACGGAGGAGAATGGGCCCTGAACATCAGTCTCAATACGTGGTAATCCTGATTGCCAGAATCCAATTTCTACAAACCATCAAAATTGGGCACCCAATAGATAGGGATGATAAATTAAAATAACTGAAAACAACGCCATCGCGCCACAATCAAAGCAATAGTTAGAGGTGCCTAAGCAAGCAGTAAACAATTGTGGAGTTGTAGATTGCTTCAGTAAGTAGATGAAATTATAACTTGGAGCAAGATGGACAATTTTATGCCAATATGATTTGAATTTTTATTAGTGCAGAAAATCATCTGATCAAGCCATTGTGAATTTAGTTGGGTTACAAAGTTGGAAATCTACTAGGGTTGCATTGAAAACCTTCTGAACCCCCTTGTATCAGCACCAGGTCATACTGTTCTACAAAGAATATTTCAAAGGCATTTTTCTGAAAATTGTTTCGGGCAAATCAGAAACCAGCTTCTTTTTCAAATATAATTAATTGATCTGTCATTCAAAATATTAAAAAAAATAAATAAATAAATAAAACCTTTGATGAACTTATTGCACTACGCACAAACAGCATCACATATGGTAAAGCCCAGTTCTAACTGTAAGGTAAATGATACAACATAGCTACACTGGAGGGCAATGCTCCAGTGGGTAAGTGTAAGGGAAAACAACCCTAGAACCGATAGTTTGCATTTAGATGTTTTGACATCCGTATCATTGATTTGAACCTGTCTACTAGGCTCAGCCAACTCTTCTTCAACCACCAGGCAACACTCACGAAAACCAGATGATTCTATCCATCCCTTCCTCCACCCTTCTATCTTTTTCTTTTTTTTTGAAAGGTAATATGATTTATTGAAAAAGCCCAAAGGAAAGACTATACTAGGCCCAAAGCGAAACTATATAGAGCTCAAGCTAAAGCAAGAGACAAAACCAGAACCCAAGAATAATCAATAAGCCCACTCCAAAACATAACGTTTTGCTCTACTAAAAACTTCCAGATGGGACCACTTCTCCCCAAAGGCCGGCACTTCACTCTCCCTCTTTTCAAGTCCCACCCCCATGCCATGTGAGGAAGAGGCCATCAATAGTCCTAGCATTAGATACTTTAAAGACTTTGAAAAAGCCTTCCTGCATGGATTTGGCAAAGGGGCGGTAAATGAAAAGGTGGTCCACCAATTCCACATCTTGCAAGCACATGAGACAAATGTTCGGAAGATCCATCGCCCTCTTTTGGAGGTTATCAATTGTAAGCACTCTGTTCCTTCCCACTACGCAAAGGCCGCAACCTCTCCGTAATGTGAAATGAATCCGGTGTATGGAGGCAACACGCCTCCACTGAGATCAAGAAATCATGCCATAAGAGCAAACAAAGAATCTCCCTGACTTATCTTTAGTGCACGCCATTATATCCTTCTCTCCCGGCGAAGGGTAGACCCCTTGAAGATGAGACAAAAACTGAATGACTTCATCCACCTCCTCGTCAATGAGATTCCTCCTACAAGGTGGAGCCCAAGCAACTCGCACCCAAGATGGAGAAGCAATGGGCAACCGGAATACCTACAACCGAAGAGAGCTTGGCAAGTCTAGGGAACTTCAATTGGAGCAGACCCACCCCAAGCCAAACGTCTTCCCAAAATCGGATCCTCTCCCCATCCTCAACGAAGAAGAGCACCTCGTCCAAAACTCTACTCCACAAGCTAGCAACCGCATTCAAAAAGCTAGATGCCCTATACATAGGAGGAGTCCTTTACCCACCATCCCCTACTTCTGATGCTATACTGTCCAGCGATCACAGACCTCCAAAGACTCCCCTCCACCCCAAACCCCCACACCCATTTGCCTAGTAATGTAGATTTTTATTTTTATTTTTGAATTGTGATAATTTATTTGATAGAGGCCAAGGCCAAAAAATACGAAGACTAAAAAAAAAAAGAAACAAACAAACAAAACAAAACAAAACAAAAACTACAAAGCTGCTCAATTATTAGAGAACTAGTCTGCCAACTTCACGTTAGATTGAATCGCCCATTCCATTACCCGCCTCTAAAGAGAGATCTTTGCGATTCCTAAAACACTTATTGTTTCTTTCCCACCATATTACCCAAATACCGGCCAAAAGGCTAAGATGTCATATCTTTTTTCCTCTAATGCCAATGCCCCCTTCATGCCAAGATAAAAAAGAAAACGACGATAAAACCCGGAGTAACCCAATGAATGTTCAATTTTTTGAAAAAAAAAAAACTTCCTACAACCCCTTGGCGAACTCAAAATGAATGAAAAGATGATCCACTGATTCCTCATCTTAATAACACATAAGACACGTTTGGGAGAATCATTCTTCTCTTGCGCAAATTATCAATCATGAGTACTTTGTTCCTTCCCACTAACCAAGCCAACACCGCCACCTTCGGAGGAGCGCCATAAGGTCATAGGTACTGTGTGACACGCCTCGGAACAAAGTACTCACGATTGAACCTTCGATAAAGAGATTTGACTGAAAACTTGCCAGACTTTTCTTCTAAACATCTCATCAAGTCTCTTTGATGAATCATTGGACGAACCTTACTCAAAACTTCCAACAAACTCAAATATTCTGCTAACTCTTCCTCATTTAAATTTCACCTACAAAGAGGAGTCCAAATAACATTCTCTCCCTCGATTAAGAAGTACCCAGCCACCAGCAAATTCCTTCTATCAAGATCCTTGCTAAGAGGGGGAAAGACTCGCTCAACTTTTTATCTCCAACTCCAACATCTTCCTAGAATCTAATCCTCTCACCATTTCCCAAAGAGAAACGCACCCCTCAAACTTTTTCTTTTAAAGAAGCAACCGTTTTCCAAAGCGACGATGTTCTATACATTGATGATGCCTTTATCCACCAAAGATCCTCTCGAAACCTATTTCCTACCCACTACCTCCCTCCATAAACTACCCTCTTCTGCCACAAATCTCCATACCCACTTACCCAATAAAGTTTGATTCATCTCACCCAATCTTCTAATATACCCGTGCCTCATTCCTTATAAGGCCTACAAATTTCTCCAAATCCAACAAACGAAACCTGTGCTTATCAACAGCACCTTGCTATAGAAAATCCCCCAATCTTTCCAACCACGCAAAAACTGACTTCAAACATCTAAATAATGACATATAGTACAAGGGAAGATTGGACAGGGCAGATTTGATAAGCGTGATCCTGCTCCTAACGCTAAGTGCCTGCTCTTCCATCTTGACAGCTTCCTCCCATTATTTCAATAGCTTTATCCCACAAATGCTTTGCTAGTTTACCCTCACAATGAGCAAGCCCGAGACAAGTAGACAGAGGAAGACCTGGATCCATCCTTATACATATAACCATCCATTTTCCAGTGCATAGCCCATATGGTTAATATCATCTGACCAAAGTAGTGTTTTAAATGGTGTCGCTATGTTATGTAGTGTAGCCTAGCCTGCATGCTACGACGCGTGCAAAAGAAGTGCATTTCCCTTCTAGTGCACCCCATGCAGTGTACGTTACAAGCTACATAGTGTGTAGCATATGTAGTGTACGCTAGACAATAATTAGGTTTTAAAAGAAAGAGATTTTAAATGTTGTTTGTTCATTTTTATGTAAAATGGTGGTAACCCGTCCTTTTCACACAGGGCAATGATGTAGAGCTATCAAGACCATCCAAATAGTGAAGTCCTATTGTAAATGGAGGATATTTGTACACGTACTCATTTCAGTCAATCTTAACCATCTATATATGGGCCGCCAAATGTATGGTTGTGGACTTTTGACAATTGTAAATGGTGTAAAACTCACCTATCCGTGGAGAAACTGGGGCCCGAGACCTTTCATATTTGAGTTGGCTTCGTTGGAGATAGAAGGATTTAAGGAGTTGGTTGCCAAGCAGTGGGAGTCTTTTCAGGTAGAGGGATTTGCTGGTTTCCATCTATTCAAGAAGCTTAGAATGTTAAAAGATAAGCTCAGATTGAGGAAAAAAGAGGTTCTTAGGGAGCGGGAGGCTGAGTTTGATGAGTTGGCCAAAGAAATCCAGGAGCTTGATCTTTTAGAACAAGCGGGTAACCTGCCAAAGGAGGGAAGGATTAGAAGGGATACCCTTTCTCAGTCCTATGCTAGTAAAGCAAAGGAAGATGAAATTATGTGGCGGCAAAGGTCTAGGCAAGTGTGGCTCAAGGTGGCGACAAAAACATGCACTATTTCCACAGTATGACTAGTGCTCACGTGAGGTTCAATCGAATTTCCAGTTTGTTATTAATGGCGACGGAACTAACGATAAGGCAAAATTTTGCGATGCTATCCTCTCCTACTATCGATCATTGCTAGGTGGAACATACTGCGCCTTGATAATTTGGAGTTTGATTCTATTTCGGAAGCAAAAGCTACAACACTTGAAGCTCCATATTCACTTGATGAAGTCAGGGCGACGTTAGAATTGACGTGTGGGTACAATGCTCCAAGTCTGGATGGCTTCCCCATCGCCTTCTTTCAGCTATTTTGGCATGTTTTGTGTTCCGATATCATGAACTTCGTCGCCGAGTTCCACGAGTGCAGTAGGTTGTCTGAGGAGTTGGGGGCTTCATTTATTGTTCTTATCCCCAATATTGATTGCACGGAGCAGCATAAGGATTTTTGGCCGATCAACCTCATAGGGGGGCCCTATATGATTCTCACTCAAATGCTTGGTTGCGCTTTCGTGGAGTTTTGTCCAAGGTCATAGCTGAGAACCAAGGGGCATTTGTGCTTGGCAGGCAAATTCTTGATTGTGCCCTAATAGCTCACGAATGTATCGACTCTAGACAAGGGACAACAAAAGCCCGGGTTGGTATGTAATATGGATGTGGAGGAGTATGATCATGTCGATTGGGGCTTTTTGGACTATTATGTTGTTTCGCTTGGGCTTTGGAGACAGGTGGACGTGCAACATTCGATCCTACATTCAAACTGTTTCTTTTTCAGTCATGGTGAACGATTCTCCCCACGGTTTTTTCAAGGCTTCTCGTGGTCTTAGGCAAGGGGAATCCCCTCTCCCCTTATCTTTTTGTGGTTATTGGGGAGGCCTCTAGCAAAATTATGTTCAAAGCAGAGTCGGTTGATCTTGTCAAGGGCTTCTCTATTGCGAACGATGGAAAAACGCTTACTCATTTGCAGTATGCCGATGACACATTGTTATTTTGTGATGCGGATGCAACTCTAGTCGAAAACCTTTCGAAAGTCATAATTTGCTTTGAAGCAGTGTCTGGTTTAAAGGTTAATGTTCACAAAACTGAGAAGCTTGGAATTCATGTTCCGCGGGATGATCTTTGCCACTTTGCTAAAGTCTTCGGTTGCAAGATGGATTCGTTTCCTTCTACATATCTAGGCCTTCCCTTGTGTATTGGAAAGATGTTGATTTTTGGAAAGGGGCTAATGGGGGAAAGAAGTTCCATCTCCTCAATTAGGGAGAGGTTTGAAGACCAGTGAAGGAGGGAGGCGCCGAGATTAAAAATTCGAGCGTAATGAATATGGCTCTTCTAGTTAAATGGCATTGGAGATTCGGCACTGAGACGGGAAGGATGCGGAGGGAGTTTGTAGCCATCAAATATGGAGTGTTCGACGGCATTGGAGATTCGCCTCATCCTTTCCACCATTGGTTTTATGAGCCTCTCCCTAGAGTGGCAATTTATGTGTGGCTAGTAGGGAGAAAAAGAATCTTGACAATAGATAATTTACAGTGAAGATCTCTAATCATGCCCAATGCTTGCCTGGTGTGCATGAAGGACGCAAAATCAATTGATCACCCATTCACTCATTGTCCCATTGTTCGGATATTCTAAGAGTTATTCTTCTCCATTATGCACGTGGCCTGGGTGATGTCGAAGTCAATGCATGCTTTGTTGTGGGCCTGGCAATGAATCGAAGGATCGAAAGGTGGTAAGAGAACTTGGCGGATGCTCATAATGGCAGTCTTTTGGATCATTTGGAAGAAATGGAATGACTGCTTCGTTCGAGATAAATGCTCTTCCGTCAACGAGCTGATTCGGAAGATCATTAACCTATTGTTAAGCTGGGTTCCTCTTGTGTAGGCAGCTTTCACTGCTCTTTCTTTCTTTCTTGTAATTCTTGCGTTGTATTCTTTTCCGCTTTGCGGTCTTTTTGAATAAATTGTTGTTTCCTCTCAAAAAAGTAGAACTCACATATTAACAAATGTCTTAAAACTTAAGGGTTTCAAAAGAGGGCCTTAGAAAGTCCTCTTTCGAAACCCTAATCTCAATGAAAGCACCCCTCTGCACCCCAAATCTGAATTTTCGATTCTCTCGATCCACAAAGCCATTGAGGAGATTTTGGCCAATCAATTGACCCTACAAGAAGGTCCTTTTCAAGAGCATTGGATACCAAACAAAGGGGAAAAAAAATATCAAATTTCCCCCATTTCACATCCATACGGCTACGAAGCTTAGAAGTTCAGTTTTTTTATTGATTGAATCTCTTCTTGAACTTGATAGAGGTATGTTCTTGCCCCTTAATATCTCTTAATTAGTTCCTTTTCATTTCAGATGAAGATTGATGGTTTCCTTATGGAATTTCCTTTTTTAATTTTTTAATTTATGTTTTAGAAGGCTGGTTGTTGCGCAATGTTGTAAGATAGGATTGTTCTACAATATTTTCTCTCTGTGGAGCCTGTTGTGGCATGTGTATAGCATGCATGAAACCCATCCAACCATCACATGGGCCACCATGCTTCAATGGAGGTGTTTGGGTGGATGTGCATTGTTTTCTATTGCATGGGGCCAACTATAGTGTGCATGGCATGGAATCAAACCTATCCAGTCTATCATGTGGATCACCACTCTATAGCAGTGGTCGTTTAGTGGTGGTTTAAATATAAGTGGATTAGCTTTTGATAAATGATAATTAATGACTTGTTTTGAACATTTTCAGCAATAAAATCTCATCTTTCAAAAAAAAAAAAAACTTGTTTTGAACATGCTTTTACCCAAAATAAAGCAGCACTTTTCTTTTTCTTTTTTACATTTATTCTTACTATTTATCATATTTTCCCCTTTTTAATTAAAAATAGTATGCTACACGCCATAGAGGGTTGAACACTACACTGTTACGCACTGTTTAAAACATTGGACCAAAGTCACACCTTAGAACCATAAACAATCAAAGGTGGATCCCATCCAAAGGACAACTTAGATTCATGATTGGATATTTGGACCCATCTTTTGCAAACAATCTTGTCTATCCATTTTTGCATGCTATTTATATGATGGTTAGGATAACTCGATCAGTATAATCTTTTCAAAATGGTTTACAGAGAGTTGACATGGAACGAATAGAGAGTCCAGCTTGTTGATATGGATGGTCCAGATGTCCAAAATGCATCTAGGTGCATGGGAATGCTCCCATTCACTTAGCTCAGTAGAACATTTCCCTATCATATTTTATGTAAGAAATATTTACTTTTACAAATATACTGTCTAAAGTACCAAATAAATTGTATACCAAAGTGATACTCAAGAAACATAAGCAATCAAAGGTGGATCCATTGAAAGATAATCCATATTGATGATTGGATATTTGAACTAATCTTTTGTGAATGATCTTGTTGATCCTTTTCCGCATTATATTCATCGGATGGTTAAGATGATTCAATTGGTGTGATTTTGGTCAAGTTGGTAAATGGAATGTGGTTAGAGTGAGACCAGTTTGAAGATATGGATCGTTGACAAGGCCAAAAATGCATCTAGTGGGTGCATAGGAAGGCCCCATTCACTTAGCTCAGCTGATCATTTCCCTGTCATATATTATGTCTGATTTACACTTCTACAAGTATACTGCCTAGTGCCTATAGTAACATATATTGGTAACGAAAAGCGGTTAGAATGGGACCAGCTTGACGATACGGATCTCCCACGTGGCCAAAATGCATCTACTAGGTGAATAGGAAGGGTCCCATTAACTTAGCTCAGCTGAGCATTTCCCTGTTATATATTATGTCAGATCTTTATACTTCTTTACTACCTATAGTACCATATATTAGATAACTAGTATATTGAAAAACGTATAACCATTCTATGTTGTATGCTGAAGATGCAGAGAACCACACTAAAAAGATACAAATTAAAACAGAACTGAAACTTTTTTATTTTCAAATACCAGAAATGATTGCGCCTGAAAAGGTGAATTCACTGTATATGGATGCAAGCATATTGATCTGCTAGAGCTTGGAAAGGTATAAAAGCCAAACTAGCCGGTTCATTTGTTTGAGATTGTTGGACAGTTGCATTTTTTGCTTTAAATGTGTCATTTGAAAATGTGAATTCTTTTTTCATAAACGAAGAATAAAGAAACAGAACCCGCAAAAGATAAGGAGCTTACCATTTTAAAAACACTAAGAACCTGAACCTGACTTCTGAACCCATACTTGTTTCTGCAGATGCAATGTGATGAAGATTAAAGTCAACATTTAAAAATCATCCTATAGCAGGTTACTCAAAACCATGTTTAGTGGAAATAGTGGACTACTAGGTCACCTCGTGGGAACCATAGCCAGTAGCACCTCCTCTCTTGGGAGGCTTTCCCTCAGAAAGATTCAGGGAGCCATCAACTTCCTTCAGTGAGTGGGCTGCTGGTCCGCGGCGGCCAACAAATCTATGGTTAGAACCTAAACAAAACAAAGCACTGGTAAATTGAAGAGCAAACAGCTAGCATTGGAATCATGAAAGATTTCACAGATAAATAGTAGGTATTGGTGGCAAAAGCTGACCATTCTCAATAGGACTGCTACGGCTACTTCCATGAGTTCTAATTTCTCCACTCTTGCTTGCACTGAGAATGTCAACCTTCATTTCTCCATGATTTAATGGAAAATCATAGGTAGACGATGAATTACTACCGCGACCTAACCGAGAATTGTGAAAACCCACATCCACATTTCGAGATTTTGCACTGGTGAAGGATGAAGTACTACTAATATCTGTGTCCTCCGCTACATCATCCCCAAGTTTAGACATGCCTTCTAAAGAATCTGACAGAAACTGCACAGGCAGGGAAGACGATGAAGAGAGGGATTCATCACTGGCATGTGAACCATCTGAACGACGCATAGGAGTCCAAACACCACGATCAGGTCTGTCCTTATTTCTCATGCGTCTGTCTTGTTTTTCATTGGTGGGGACAAAGCTATGCAGATCATTTCCAACAACCTTATCATCTACAGTCCTTTTGGTATCAGTGTCAGAGAGACCTGCTGGTGGTCCAATACTACCAATGTGATCCTTTAAAATTGAACGTATGCTGTTTGGCCGAGGTGGTCGTTTGTCCTTCTCCAAATTCAGTGCTTGCTGCTCAGACTGGACTGCTAATGATAATGATTGATGCTGACGCGCTTCCTTGTTTATAGGTATGCTTCTAATCATCCTTCCACTACCCTCGCGGCGCTGGTTCTGTCTGAATCCACTTGAACTTCTCACTGGAGATACAACACCAGATGCCTGCACAAACAAAGGAATTTTAAGCAATTATTAAAAAAGAAGCATCCTCACCAAAATTCTTTCTATCTTTGAAAAGAAGTCTATGAATGAAATGATTACCTGAGAAACTTCTCTCTCTTTCCCTTTCAGAGGGAGTCTCCTCTTTCCAGTTTCAATGGTTCCAGATAATCCAGAAGTAGCACCATCAGTGCCAGGAACTGCAAATCCAAGAGATATAAAATACAAAAAATGACATCCACCTTAAAAAGAAGAAACGTCTGAACAGAATCAACATGATGTACCAAACCGGGCATGTAAAACTCCAGTTATCCCAACGAGTTTTTACTTGCTGTGATGTCAATCATGATATTATATGGGAAACCCACAATCTGAAATGAGTCCTAAGACCCAAAACAAGACCTCCTACACTCTGGAGGTAGACTTCACACTGTCTATTCCAAGTTTCCAACTTTAGCCTTTGTGGAGCAGAAAGTTCAAATGATGTAGTATAGAACGGCTTTCTATTAAACAAGAAACCAGGAATAGTGGGAAGCTAAAGTTCGCAGAGTTGTTAATGAAGAATAAACCATACCAGTTTCATCTTCTAATATTTCTGCACCAGTTGCAGCAGCTAGAGCAATGGACTTTTCTGTAAGCTGATGCTCATCTCGCCTTGACACTAAAACATATGTAGACTTCTCTTTGCCACCCACATTCTTCATGCTGTCCCTTAGAACATACTGCATACAAAATAGAATCAACTGGTAAGAGCCAACTATTGCATCATTTTACTTGCTTGCTTTTTAAGCACATGGTAAAACAACTTTAAGAGCTCAGTACAGATGAATCAAAACAACAACAACAAAAAAGTGCATCCAGCAGCTTTGTGCATTAAAATCTACCAAAATCATGAATAAGAAGACAAGGTAAATATGAACGAAGATGGGATCTCATACAAATGACAGAAACAGAGAATCTCAAACAAAATAACTTTCAGAGCCAGTTTGGTGTGCAGTATTAAGCAGGATTAGGTTGGATTGCATTACCTGTCTCACATCTAAAACCCTCACCACATGTTTGGTGAGCATGCGTTGTGCGATGGATTTGAGCTTCGGGTTCGGTGCTAAAATCCACGTGAAAAAGGGAGGGATTTTCCCAATCCCATTTTGGAAAAAGAGCTCTGAAATCATATCCCACGATTGAATCCAGCGGATACAAGAAAAAGAGAGAGAGAGAGAGAGAGAGAGAGAGAGAGAGAGAGAGAGCGAGCGAGCTCGGCTCAAGGGCTCATCCCATTCCAGTCGATCGCAACAGGGATGAAATGTCTAGGAAACCGTTCAATCCGTCTTCATTACAGTTGACAACCAGACGCAATACCCCATCTCAGATACCAGGTGATGGTGACTTAAATGTTTGCCATGCGCAAGTGGGTTTCACGACGATTGAAGGGCATCTCTACCAGTTTCTGCCACGTTGATTGGTAGAGGGGGATTAGAAGGTAGTCTCCGTTGGTGGGTCCTTACTCATGCCTGAGTGGCAGACTCACAAGCGTTTCAACACAAGGTCATGGGTTCGAGTACCCATTGTGGGGTGAGTGCGTGGGTGTGTAAGTGCGTATGCAAAAAAAAAAAAAAAAACCTTCGTCAGTGTGTAGTGTAGGCCGACCAGTAGATGGAGCAGCCGGGATTTCGTGTTCCGGCAACATTCCAGGTATGTAGCCCAGATTTTCTGATTAATTTCTGACAGATGCGCCTTCTCCATCTACCGATATTTTTCGACCTCTACATGTAGATATGCATAACCATTGTTTCGTGTGTTGTACAGCAATTGAGATTTGGTTATGGATCAATTTTTCAGATCATGCCCTGAATTGAGCTGTGCAAAGATTTGGACTGTGGATGTACACAACAGACATGAGCGTGGACCCCAAGATCAGGGATCCATTCCACCTCAGTGGATCCAGAAATTCACCAGTGCGGCCCCTAATCCTCCGCATCTATATAGGGAATCTGGCAGAGATATTGTTCGGAGACATTTTGTATACAACAACAGCCTATCGGTCCATTCCAAACATCGAATTCTTGCTAATCCGACCATCCACATGGGGCTATGTTTACATCCCAAACATGGAATGGAATGGAATAGTAACCGTTCTAATTCCTTGAGCCTTTTGCATTCCAAACATAGAATTCCAAAACATGTAAAATCTGCAAATCCACAACAATACCTGACATGACATAATTATTACAACTTTTTCAATTCTGTCCTCCTAATACCACGCACCAAACAGGCCCTTGATATTTTAACTTTGGCCTGAAAACCTATTGTGAACCACTCAACAGTATCAGAATTCAATTTTATTTTATTTTTTAAAGGCAAAGTAGAGTGGTTGAAAAGGGTCTTGATTTGATGGCACTCCATAGAGTCATGATGAGTTGACCATGTGAGAAGCCCTTGTTAAAGCCGCATGAGCAACACTCAGCATGATGTAGTGTTGGTTATACTTCAATAACACCATCCAACAAAAGGACTTCACAGGGTAAGCAACAAACTGAGTCTACTTTTTACTTTTTATTAATGAAGAATATATTGAAAAAGAAAGAAAGATAAATGAAGCAATAGGCAGCAGAGGTTGCCCCCAATATAAAGGTTTAACCACAGAATGTGCAAGACTACAGGCTATATTATTATCCACTTGAAGAAAATGGATAGATTCAATATCCATAGCACTGGAAATGTCCAAAATCCCATTCATTGAGTCCCTTCCACCACAAGACTCTCAAAACATTTCTTGAAATATCTACATCAATGACTGCAGACACTGAGGACTGTTATTCTTCAAAGCCCATCATATCCCAATTATCCAGTCCCTAACTACTGAAAGCAGATCCTCAAAAGATTCCTTCAACAATTTCAAAAGATGTTGGTAGGCACTGCCCTAAATACCAATCGAGCCAGAGAAAGCAAGCGTAACAGTCCCTCTATGGTCTCTTAAAACAACCTCAATACCAGCCACCTCCAAATTCAAAACTTGCCACATCAAATCAAGGTTTGGAAGAACTTCAGAGGTTTTTTCTTTCTTTCTTTCTTTCTTTCTTTCTTTCTTTTTTGACCGCCATTCTATGTTTTCTACGAGCATAATCCCATATCTACCATATTCCGTTTACTTGCACCCAAGTTTCTAGATATCGCATGATACAAAATCAACTTCATAACAAAAAACAAGTCATAAGGGAAGTCACAATCCAAAACTGGACCAAATTAGGATGATTCCGACCAAGTAATAATGAGCCTTGGCAAGCATGGTGATTTAGCTCCGCGAGTGAGACAGACTCCAAAACCACTATCTAATCCATGCGTAACCTCAAAATTTGTTCCTTGCTAAAAGCCCAATGAACGACAAGAAGAGTGACAATCTCAACTTTTATAATGGCAACATTTTTCTAGTTTTGGTAGTAGTCACCACCTCAAGTGAAGGCATTGCCCGTCCCTCTATTGATAACCTTCAGTTTGATAGTATCTGCCATGAGCAGGCCAATTCCCTGGAACAACCCTTCCTCCTGGATGAGATTAAAGCTGTTGTTTCTGACTTAAGGAGAGAGAATCTCCCGGCCTCGATGGATTCCCCTTAGCTTCTTCCCAAACCTTTTGGGATTTGAATCATTTGATCAAGGAGGACATGTTGGGTTTCATGGAAGACTTTTTTAAGTTTAATTGCTTGCCTTCATAAATGGGTTGTTCCTTTATTGCCCTCATCCCCAAGTGCGAGGGTGTTGAGATTCTCAAAGACTTCCAGCCAATAAGCCTTGTTACCGGCCCTTATAAAATTTTGGCTATAGTCTTAAGTCAGAGGTTAAGATTGATTCTCTGGAAAATTATTTCTCCCCTTCAAAGTGCTTTCATCTTCGGGAGATAAATCCTTGATAGTGTGTTAATTGCTCATGAACGCCTAGACTCTTGTGTCAGGCAGTCCAGGCATTATGTGCAAGTTGGATTTGGAAAAGGCACATGATCAGGTTAAATGGTTTTTTTTGGATAATATGCTTGATCAAATGGGTTTTGGCGATAAATGGAGAGCCTAGATTAGATCATGTGTTTCCTCCACAAAATTATCTATTATCGTAAACGGATCTCCCTATCTCCTTTCCTTTTTGTTCTTATCTCAGAAGCTCTCAGTCGTATGCTCTCTATGGTTCAAGAGGTGGGGTTTATTCCAAGTTTACAAGGTTGAGAATTATCCTCAACGCAATTTTGATCTCCAATTCGCAAATGATACCTTACCTTTTTTTTAGTATGACCATCTGTTGGTTCTAAGTTATTTCAGATATAAAGGTTAACATTTCAAAAAGTGAATACTTTAGAGTCAATCTGTCAAGTGAGGATATTGCCTCATTAGCGTAGTCTTTTGGATGTGGCATTGGTTTTCTCCCTACTACCTATTTGGGTCTCCCTCTCTATGTAGGGAAATCAAACTTACACTTGTGGGATATAATCATCAAGCATATGGAAAGAAAACTTTTCCCCATGGAAAACAGGTTACTTTCCCTGGGATGTAGAATCACCCTCATTAAGGCTCTCTCTCCAACTTGCCCCAATATTATGTCTCTATTTTGTTGCCCTAAGTCGGTTATCGCTCGAATTGACAAGCATCGGAGAGATATCTTGTGGCAAGGGGGCTCTTTGTCCAAAATGTTTCCCCTTCTCAACTGGAGGGAGGTCCATACCACCTACGTGGAGGAAGGGGCGGATATAAGGCGCCTTGATCTGGTCAACGAGGCCATTTTGGGGAAATGGGTTTAGCGGTTTGATGCTAAGAGTTCTAGCCTTGGGAGGTTGATCCTAATGGTTGGCTAAGTATGGTCTTGCCCTGTCGGGGTGTTGGACTAAACCTTCTTCCCTTTATCGCTCCTCGCTTTGGAAAGGGATTGCCAAGTTGGCCCCGAAAGTGTTCTCAGAAGTAATGAGGTTTGCTTTAGGCAACGGAGAGCACACTAGATTTTGGGAGGACCCTTGGTGTGGTGATTCCTCCCTTAGGTCCTCTTCTTTCCCTACCTTAGCGGCCCTCAATTATGTCGATAACATTTCGGTTGCTAGTTGTTTTTCTTAGCATGGGGAGTGTGACCTTTGGATATTGTCGTTGAGGGGAAACTTCATGAACTAGGAATTGTTGGACCAAAAGGCTCTCCTCCCTCGTTTACAAGGTCTTTCCGTCTCTAGGAGAAGACGATTCTCTAGTTTGGTATCATGCCAATTCAGGTGCTTTCTGATGTAGAACGGGTCGCGGACAATTACATGGCAAAGATGGATCAGAAAAGGCCCGGTCGGCGAAAGAAGTGATCTGGACCATCAGACCTTAAATCAGGCGTATCTCACAATCCGGGATGAGTTAGCCGACGAAAAATATATGATTTTGGGGTAGAACGAACTACTTTAGCCAACCAACCCAGCCTATGCCGGGTTGCGACGCTTCTGAATTGCGAGAAACCCCGATTTGATGGTCGTTTCCCTGTTTCAAATTCGTTTTTACTATAAATAGTAAGTTTTAGTTTGTTTATAACTCTTCATCCGTCGGGCTTTAGGAGTTGCGTCCAACGTGAAAAGAGCTTAGAATAATTAGGGGAACGGTTTGGTGAAGCCAAATAGGACACTTACTATTTTTGGCCGAAAACCTTGCGCACTAGTAGACATCACGACTGTCTATAAATAGTAAGTTTACTATTTATAGTAAGTCGCGAATTCTAGGAGTTTTAGTTGTAGTTTGATTCTGATTTCTTTTCCATTGCTTAGTACCCTTATTTAAAGGGTTGTGAACTCGTTTTTATGAATTCATTAATCTATTTCGAATTTATTTAGAATTTATTTCCATTTTCTGCTCTCTTTTCTCGTGGATTCGAGAAAGTCTGTGAGGAGTCCAGGAGAAGTTCCGTGGATTCGGAATAATTATCCTCTTGAGGAAGACGGTGCTCGACCTCACGTCCTCCCCTGCGTCAGTTTGGTATCAAAGCGAGGTTTCTCCTCGGGTCGATGGCTTCTAACGACGGGTCGGGCAACAATCCCATAAGCGGTGCTCTAGGAAATTTGCCTTTAACAGTGGCAACTTTCCAAGCAGCGCAGCAAGAGAATCGGCAAGCCATGCAAGGGCTACAGGCTTCCATGGACCGCATAGCGAATCTCTTGGCAGAAACCCTAGGGCAACTCCGTGTTCCTGGTGGTAATCCTCCACCGCCAATTGCTGAGACTCGTAATCGGCCTGATCGCAGGATAGTACCGGCAGTGCATTCAAGGGTCATGCCTGAGGACGGGGGCTCCAGTGAAGAGGAGATCGATGACATGATCTTCCAACACCCCAGGCAAGGTGGCGATCGGGTAGATCGAGACTTCAAGATACGGGTTGATATTCCTAACTTCAATGGCCAGCTACACATTGAGGATTTTCTCGATTGGCTTTCTGAAGTTGAGCGATTTTTTGACTATATGGACATTCCTGAAACAAAGAAGGTCAAGCTTGTGGCCTACAAGTTGAAAGGAGGAGCGTCAGCTTGGTGGGAACAACTGCAACTCGCACGAACCAGGCAGATGAAAGCACCAATCTGCACATGGGAGCGGATGAAGCAGCTACTACGCGCCCGATTCCTCCCTAGCGATTACGATCAGGTATTATTCCAACAATACCAAAATTGTCGACGGGGTAGTCGGTCGGTGAGAGAGTACGGAGAAGAATTTTACGCTGGCGCGCGTAACGATTTGGTCGAGGCGAATCGCAAAGCAAGTCGCCCGATTCAACGGTGGATTGCGTATGGCGATTCAAGATCGGGTCCAGATGCAGTCCGTCTGGACGATGAATGATGCGATCAAGTTGGCTACTCGGGCAGAAGCGCAACTTGAACGTCCTAACACACGGACCTATCCCTCGCGCGGATTACTGCGCGGCAGTCCACCTCAGGGAGCTCCACAACCTAAGGGGAAGGAGCCCGTAGGAGCACGCACTCAACCTCTTACGTCTGAGAACCGAGATCAGGGAAGCGGGCAAGCTAGACCCCAAAGGGGCGTCTCCACTACTGCTGGTCCAAGTAGAATTCCGAACCCTTATGCTCGGCCAAGGCCCGACAGCTGTTATCGTTGTGGCCAGCCCGGCCACCTGTCAAATACTTGTCCCCAGCGAAAAGTGGCAAACCTCGCCATTAATGATGGTAGTGCTGATAACGCTTATGAAGATCCAGATGTTGAAGAACAGGAGCATATCGCCGAGGACGAGGTAGATGATTCAAATTGGGTTCAGCAAGATCAAGGCGAGTCGCTCGTCGTGAGGCGACTATTATATGCGCCAAGAAAAGAAGTGCATCCACAGCGGCATAACATCTTCCACACTAGGTGTACGGTGAATCGAAAGGTTTGTGACGTGATCATTGACAGTGGGAGCAGCGAGAACATCGTCTCCAGGGTCATGGTGGAAAAATTACAATTGAAAACAGAGCGTCATCCCTCTCCATATACAATCGGTTGGATCAAGAAGGTCAGCGAAACAAAGGTAACTGAACAGTGTACCATATCTTTTTCCATTGGCAAACATTATAAGGATGAAGTAGTATGCGATGTGGTTGACATGGAAGCATGTCACATACTACTCGGTCGACCCTGGCAATCTGACCGTGACGCCACTCATAAGGGGCGAGATAACATATATATCTTCGTCAAGGACGGCCGGAAGACTATATTGGCCCCTATGGATCCAGAGGGACCACCTGAAACTTCTAAAGTGGAGGGTCGTTTTCTCTTAACCATTCGGGACTTTGTGGAAGAATCGAAAGAAACAGGACAGACTTATGCATTAATTGTAAAAGGGGAAGAACTCGAGCCTACCATCATCCCTGAAAGATTAAGGCCCTTGTTACATGAATTCCAAGAAATCTGGCCTGAGGACCTTCCCGATGGGTTACCCCCTATGCGAGATATCCAACACCATATCGACCTTGTCCCTGGGTCCAGTTTACCTAATCGTCCTCATTATCGAATGAGCCCGAATGAGTGCGAGATTCTGCAGGGACAAGTGGAGGAACTGATCCGTAAGGGTCTTATTCGAGAAAGCATGAGCCCATGTGCTGTACCAGCTCTGCTAACTCCAAAGAAAGATGGGAGTTGGCGCATGTGTGTCGACAGCCGGGCCATCAACAAGATCACCATAAAATACAGGTTTCCTATACCACGGTTGGATGATATGTTGGATATGCTAGAGAGCGCAAAAATATTCTCTAAATTGGACTTAAGGAGCGGCTACCATCAGATTCGAATACGGTAGGGTGATGAGTGGAAAATAACCTTCAAGACCAAGGAAGGATTGTACGAATGGATGGTCATGCCTTTCGGTCTTTCTAATGCGCCTAGCACATTCATGAGGTTGATGAACCAAGTTCGAAACCTTTCATTAAAGGTTCGTTGTGGTTTATTTTGATGATATTTTGATATACAGTCAAGACGAAACCACCCATATGGAGCACCTCAAGAAGGTCCTTCAAGTGCTCACTGAAAATAAACTGTACCTCAATTTAAAAAAGTGTAGCTTCATGACTGATAGCCTATTGTTTCTGGGTTTTGTGGTTACATCCACGGGCATTCGAGTGGATGAGGAAAAGGTGAAGACAATCAGAGAGTGGCCGGTTCCCAAAAATATTCACGAAGTGCGAAGTTTCCATGGACTAGCAACATTCTATCGTCGGTTCGTGAAAAACTTTAGTACCATTGTGTCACCGATCACAGATTGCATGAAGAAAGGGCAGTTTCAGTGGACTGACGAAGCCGACAGGAGCTTTGCCGAAATCAAGCGCAGATTATCCACGACCCCGGTTCTTGTACTTCCCAACTTCGACAAACTGTTTGAAGTCGAATGTGATGCCTCATATGTCGGGATTGGGGGAGTTTTGTCTCAAGAAGGTAGGCCGGTAGCCTTCTACAGTGAGAAACTTAGTGATGCACGCAAGAAGTGGTCTACATATGAGATCGAGTTGTACGCGGTGGTCCAGGCATTGCGACACTGGCGACATTATTTGATTCAAAGGGAATTCATACTTTACACGGACCATCAAGCCCTCAAGTTTATTAATAGTCAAGCTAACATTAACCGTGTGCATGCTAGATGGATCTCATTTTTGCAGGAATTCACATTCGTGCTAAAGCATAAGTCAGGGCAACGAACAAAGTAGCCGATGCGCTGAGTCGTCGTGCAACTTTGTTAGTCACTATGAGCAATGAAGTTGTCGGGTTCGATCGCCTCAAAGACATATGCCGACGACGACGACTTCAAGGACGCATGGGTTAGATGTCAGGAAGGTCACCCCGGTGACTTACATATACAAGACGGGTTCCTTTTTAAGGGAAATCGACTATGTATCCCAAAGAGTTCGCTAAGGGAACAGATAATCCAAGAGCTACATGGAGGTGGCCTCAGTGGACACTGGGCGAGACAAGACGCGAGCTCTTGTGGAAGAACGGTATTACTGGCCACAATTGGTACGTGATGTGGGAAAGGCAGTCCAACGCTGTTATATTTGTCAGACTTCCAAGGGGCAATCTCATAATACGGGCCTCTATACCCCATTACCCGTGCCTGACGGCCCTTGGGAGGATTTATCTATGAACTTTATGCTTGGTCTCCCACGAACACAACGCGGCATGGATTCGGTGTTCGTGGTAGTAGATCGTTTTTCCAAGATGGCGCACTTTATTCCATGCAAGAAGACTCTCGATGCAACACACGTGGCGAATCTATTCTTCAGAGAAATTGTGCGGCTACACGGGGTTCCCAAAACTATTACTTCCGACCGTGACACGAAGTTCATAAGCCACTTTTAGCGGACTTTGTGGACTCGATTCGATACACGCCTTCAGTTCAGCAGCGCGTACCACCCATAGACTGACGGTCAAACTGAGGTTGTGAATCGCACATTGGGAAACCTCCTTCGATGTATTTCAGGAGAAAAACCGAAGCAGTGGGATTTGGCCTTGTCTCAAGCGGAGTTTGCATTCAACATGGTGAACCGCTCGATAGGAAAATCCCCGTTCCAGGTTATTTACGGACGAGTACCTCGCCATACACTAGACTTGGTCCCTCTGCCCAAGCTCCCAGGCATGAGCATTGCAGCAGAACATATGGCAGACAAAATCATGGGCATTCATGCGGAGGTACAGAACAAGCTACATGCCTCGAACGAAAAGTACAAGGAGCAAGCGGACAAGCATCGGCGACAAAAAGTGTTCGAGGTGGGCAACCAAGTAATGGTCCATCTGCGCAAAGAAAGATTTTCGACCGGAACGTACAACAAGTTGAAGAATAAAAAGATTGGACCGGTACCAATCATCCGAAAGATCAATGACAACGCTTATGTTGTTGATCTTCCAGATGATATGGCGATCTCACGAACTTTCAATGTCGCGGACCGACCGAGTATCATGAGCCGGCAACAGATAATGATAACTCGAGGACGAGTTCTTTTGAAGTGGAGGAGGCGATGTAGAACGGGTCGCGGACAATTACATGGCAAAGATGGATCGAGAAAAGGCCCGGTCGGCGAAAGAAGTGATACGGACCATCGGACCTTAAATCGGCGTATCTCACAATCCGGGATGAGTTAGCCGACGAAAAATATATGATTTTGGGGTAGAACGAGCTACTTTAGCCAACCAACCCGGCCTATCTTGGGTTGTTGACGCCGAATTGCGAGAAACCCTGATTTGATGGTCGTTTCCCTGTTTCAAATTCGTTTTTACTATAAATAGTAAGTTTTAGTTTGTTTATAACTCTTCATCCGTCGGGCTTTAGGAGTTGCGTCCAACGTGAAAAGAGCTTAGAATAATTAGGGGAACGGTTTGGTGAAGCCAAATAGGACACTTACTATTTTTGGCCGAAAACCTTGCGCACTAGTAGACATCACGACCGTCTATAAATAGTAAGTTTACTATTTATAGTAAGTCGCGAATTCTAGGAGTTTTAGTTGTAGTTTGATTCTGATTTCTTTTCCATTGCTTAGTACCCTTATTTAAAGGGTTGTGAACTCGTTTTTATGAATTCATTAATCTATTTCGAATTTATTTAGAATTTATTTCTATTTTCTGCTCTCTTTTCTCGTGGATTCGAGAAAGTCTCTGTGAGGAGTCCGGAGAAGTTCCGTGGATTCGGAATAATTATCCTCTTGAGGAAGACGGTGCTCGACCTCACGTCCTCCCCTGCGTCACTTTCACAATGTGATCTTTCTACTTTCTCTTCGCGCCGCTTGGCTCTTCGATTGCTTGTTGCCATTCGGGTGTCGTGTGGTCTTATGGGACTCCCCTTAAAGTGGCAGCTTTTGCCTAGTTGGTTAGCAAGAATCAAGTTCTTACTATTGATAATCTAGGAAAAGAATATTAATTCTATCTAATGCTTGTCTCCTCTGTCTCCAAGATGTTGAGTCCATAGACCACCTCTTCCTCCATTGCTTATTTTCTTCGGAGATAAGGAATCAAGTGTTAGTGACCATTGTTACCAAATGCGATCGCATATGCGCATATGCGATCGCATATGTGCATACTTTTGATCAAATCGCATATGCCATGATGGCATATGCGATCCTGACAAGTATGCCATGGCATACTTTTGTATGCGATAAATATGCAATCGCATACTGCGTATGCGATCACATATTTCCCAATAGCCAAGAGCGGAAGATTTTTATTTTTTCAAATTGGAGAACTTTAACCTATAATTAGGCACTCATATCCCCTCCATTTTCACTATTCTTTACTCCAAAGCTCTAAATCTCTTACTCTTTCTCTCTTACACCTCTTTCTCTCTTACTCTAATCTCTCTACAATTATTTCAATTATGTTTATTTTTTGTATTTTATAAGTTGTGCTTACTTTTTGTAAATTAAGTTGTAAGTTATAACTTGTAAGTTGTTTCAAGTTATCCATTTATCATTAAAATTTCTTTCTTCGAAGTTTATAATAATTAGTTATCTTTTAATGTAGCTTGTTGATTGTTTTGTTAAAATTTATATAATATAAGTAATTAAATATATCACTTAATGAAACACACAAACCATAATAAAATAAATAAAATAACCCAATCCAATCATGTGTACTAATGTTTTTCCCTCTTTTTCTTTTTCTTTTTTTTTGAAAAAAAAAATATGCCATGGCATATGCAATTGTGCGATCGCATATGCGAACAACATATGCTGATCGCATGCAATCGCATATGCGATTTGACAACATTGTTAGTGACAGTCAACATTGTTAGTGACAGTCTTTTCTGTTGTGAAACGCAAGTCCCTAGGGGCTTTTAAACAAAAGAAAGTCGTATATCCTCTTCTTAGTGGTTCTTTGGGCCATTTGGTCATGATAGGAACAATCACTGCTTTCACGACTTAAGAGCTTCATCAGCTAAGGCCTTTTTCTCAAGTCTTGTGTTTGTTTAGGGATTGGGCGCCTTAATCTTGCCATTGGGGCTGGTGTGTTGTATGTTTAGTTAGTTTTCCTCTTTGTTTTTTCTTCTGTAGCGCTCTCTTTTTTTTCTCATTATTTTTTGTTTCTGTTTCTCTTGCCTTTGCCGAATATATCTCTTCATCTTTCACAAAAAAGGGCTCCAAAGAACCACATGAGGGGCTCCAACCCATCTGCCAAGAAAGTCTGATTGTTGACCGAAGCATTGACACAATGCCAAATAAGTTGAAAAGCCTCAATCCCAATATGTCTAGCAACCGAACAATGAAGAAATGATTTACCAATTCCTCCATGCTTCTATGCATAAAGTGGAGGTGAAAAGCAGAACTTACTATTTAGATGATTGCAAACAAAATCTCTTTTAGCATTACCATCCAACAAGTAGCTTCAACCTAAGGAGGGAGCAAATACCAAAACTTGGCTCGAGGAGCTTGCCAATATGCGAACTAAGTCTTAGAGGAAAAATAAAAACCTCATTGATCCCACAACGGCATTCTTTATCAATGCCATCACAAGGAATACAAACTTCTTCTGACATACCGAAAAGGACGGCTTGATTGTTTATTCCTCATCCTTGAGACTTCTTCAAAATAAATAATTTTGACAATACTTTGCTCCCCCGTTCTCTCATAAAAATCCCTAATGCTGACCACCTACACAAAGAAATTGTACCAAGAAAGGAGAAAAATGGACCATCCTCCCACCCAAGATTTTTCTGAAAGCCTAATCTTATCTCCAACTCCAGCCCAATACCTAATGCCCTTTCTAAACTCATCTATAAAAATAGACAGCAAACACCAAGGAACAAAGCTCCTATCTCTAACACCACTCCCTCTGTCTCACACGTGTCGCCACAGACCCATGGTAACTCTTCTCCATAATGCACCTCTTATCTTTAAAACCTCCATAGCCTTTTGCACAAGTGTTCCTCATGTAACATTCCTGATACCCAAACAACTTCACTTTTAGATTCCCCCCAATTTTCCTCAAAAGTTCAAACCGTGGCGCTTGGTATACCATTACCAATTATGGCTGAATAAACCTACCTCTCTCATATCATAGAAAGAGGCATTGACAATGATGCAAGTCACAACTCACGCCATCTCCTATTGTCCATAGTACAATTCGGAATATATGTATTGTGTAAAAGCAACACACTATGGAGGTGATAATGCTACTCATATACAGGTTGTTTGCTTATTTCCATCGAAATTGGCTGATGGTCTACAAGATTGAACCATCCCATGATTTTCTTCATCACATAACTTCCCCAAGACATGCTCTCAAAACAGCCATAATGAAGTTGTTTACAACTTCAAATTTAGAGGAGCATTTGTGGCCAACAACACGCTGATGTAGGAAAATATGCAAAGTAGGAACACGTCTCTTCAGAACATGTGATTAATTTACTATAAACATGTGGAATTTGTGAACCGTATTTTTCTTCATTGTGAAGCAGCTTGGGAGATACAGGCATTCTTTTACTAGTTGTTTTGCATTTCATGCATTTTCATCAGTGGTGGCAGACCTCGTGGAAGGGTAGTTCTCTGACCCTTTCAAAATCTAGAGGAAAGCTCTCATGGGCATCTGGAAGGAATGCAACAGATAAATCTTCGAGAGTATCTCACCCCTTAACTTGGGTGAAGAGACATCAAATGTCTCCTTATAAGATAGGAATTCATCACCAAATTATACCAAGTGGATCCGCTGGCTAAACATGGCATTAATAGTGTCTCTTACTAGTCGAGAATAGATACGGACAGCTGTCTTTACAGTGCTATTTTCTGTTTCAGATTGTCGTCAATCTTTGTCGTGGCCATTTTGATGGCATTCATGTGTTTGCTGCCTTTGCTTTCCTTTCTTCTTAATAAAGTTCAATGACATTCATCAAAGAGAAGGATTCGTTAGGTCAGCCTACTCTTGTCTGGTAGGTGTTGGTAACTATAGTTTTATGGATCCAATAGCAACTAAGGTAGGACTGCAACTTTTAAAGTCTTTTAGTGGCTCAAGCATAAAGGGACTGAAAGAATGCCATCACCTGGCTCCATGGAAAACATTTCCAGCCTCATCGAAACATAGGTTCATAAATGATATTATGGAATCACATTTCATCATTGGCGGCTTTCTGGTAGGCAAGGAGTTTTAACTTATTTGTGGATGTATTAGCTAAAGCAAACCTCTTGGATGAATCCCTTGTGGTCGATCAAACCTAGAAGAGCTTAACAGCCCTTTGAATAACCTCACTCAAAGAGACAACCTGGTCTTTAGACACTCTTAAGCTGCATGAGGATTTGGGGAATGCCAGCTGTGGAAGCAGTTCCAGTCCCAGCTGCTGAGGCGGTGCAGTGACAGGCATAAGCAATAACAACAGGAGCAGTAGGACCTTTGCTCCATTTTTGTCTATTGCGAATCATTATCAATGCAACCAACGGCCATACAAGTTGGTTGTTCTAAGATCTGCCAATCCAACCGTTCAGATGTTTAATTGATGATTTGGACCAAATCAACGGTCTGATGATCAATTCGATGGGATCAACAGTCAATTTGCATTATAGGGCCTATGGAATCAGTTATATGGTCATCAATTTCAAAAGGTTTGTTTAATTATTTAAACTTTAGGGCAAGTGCGTCATGATTTAGTTAATAAATTCCCTTTTGTATTTTCGTCACTTTCTTGGTGGGCCAATTTTGGGGCACCAAATGATGTCCAAATGACACGGAATTGGTCCTGTTTAATAGCCCATTGAATTAGCTTTTAAATGAGCCCAAGATCATGCAATGTTGACACCGTTTGAGTGAGTAGTGACCCATTTGCATAAAAGCCATATATATGGCAGTGACAGGATTGAGGGAAAGTTGTGGTCATTTTCTGTTATTAGGGATTCTCTTTTGGTTTTAAGCTTATATAAGGTTATGTTATGGTGTAATGCATTAGTATTATGATTATGGAATAAAATTTTAGTTTTCAGGTTTCTTTCTTTCATTCTATTCAGTAGAAGATTTGGGGAGCGGATTTCTTTGCAATATCTAGTTTCAACTAGAGGATTATTGGGTTCTTTCCCACAATCTTTTATTTCTTTTCTTTGATCTATTAACATCCCCTTTTGGGTTTGCATTAATTGGTATCAAAGCAAGTTCTACTCTCAGGAATCTGGAATAAGGTAATTTCCTCATCTCAATCCTTCCCTTTCATCTTCCTCCTATCCTCGTATTTTCTTCTTCCCTTTTACTTCCTTTTTTTAAGGAATAATTGATTTATTTACATACCCTTTTGGGTTTGCATTAATTGGTATCAAAGCAAGTTCTACTCTCAGGAATCTGGAATAAGGTAATTTCCTCATCTCAATTCTTCCCTTTCATCTTCCTCCTATCCTCGTATTTTCTTCTTCCCTTTTACTTTAATTGTTCGTTTATTAATAAAATGCCGAGGCAATAGGCAAGACATAGTAATAACAAAAAATACAAACTAAGCATACATCATAAGAATGGATTCAAGCCCATTCTACTGACCGTCTTTATCTTCCTCGTGATTTCCTTTCACTCACGGACCCTTCCCGATTCTTGAAACAACGTCCCAAAAAAAAAATTTGTTCCACAGCATTACCATCAACAAAAGGACCACGCCGATCTCCCTTCCTTGGATCTAAACCCCAACCCTAAAGTTTGGCCCATGTTCTTTCTTTGAGATCTCGTGGATCGGAAGATTTTGTACCCCTCATACAAACTTCCCTATTTGGACTTCCATAGCCATACACATATGTTGTCCTCTTCTTATCCAAGTTGTCTTGACCATCCCGACTATCCTTCATATTGCTCCGAGTCTCACCCATCTTCCTACACATCTTACAACAATCCCTATAAATATCCGAAGCCATATGACGACTATACAAAAACACTCTATCGCACAGAAGTTAAAAGTAGAAGACAAGAATGTTCAAGATACATGGAAAGGAGAAACTTGTGAAAAACTTAGACTAGATGTTAGAGCCTTCAAGGAAGATAAGAATTCAAAGGCACTAAAGGATACAGTGAAAGTTCGCTTGGAGTCCTTGATGGAATGGGAAAAGCACCATGGATTTCATTCTATTATATATAGGCGGATTCCCAAGAATGAACAATCTGCAAAAAGTGGTGGCCAAAGAGGAATCCACCCTTGGCTTGGATTGGCTAATGGATCAACTAGTAGATCAGAGGGAGCTCAAGTTAAACTAGAAGATCAACTGATGGATGACCCGATTGAGGAGACTGAAGGTTTAATAAATATGGGCAACCCAATGGTCAAGGAGATGGATAACTCAACAACAATAGCGGCAAACTCTATTACAAATCGCCACCATTGTGTTGTCTCAACAACAACCAGGGCACATAAATTGGAAGTTGATCCTGATGAAAGGGCCACAATCAAAGTTCCAACCATCCTGGCCTCCGAATCTACTTATGCAAAAGTGGAAGTCAATGCTTAGAACATGGATGACCAAGAAGAAGTGAAAGATGAGACGAAGTGGAATGCACAAGTTGCCTATCAGGTGCGTAGGTCTCCCCCATCAACTGCCAACGAAGCCAAAGAAGATGTGGTACAAATAGGATCTCCACAGGAGACTAAAACCAATTATTTGAACTCAAGGACAAGTTTCTCTCGAAGATGGGAGGAAGTGATGCAACTGAATGGCCACACAAGTTGGTTTTTCTAAGATTTACCCAATCCAACTGTTTAGATTGTCAATTGATGATCTGAACAGTTTGTTGACCAATTGGATGGGATCAACAGGCAACTTACACTTCGGGGCCCATGGGATCAATCATATCTCCATCAATTTAATAGGATTTATTTATTATTTAGTCTTTAGGACGAGTCATGACTTAATTAATAAATTCTCTTTGTATTTTCACCACTTTCTTGGTGGGCCACTTTTAGACACCAAATGATGACTAAATGACATGAAATTCGTCTAGTTTGATAGCCTATTGAGTTAGCTCTCAAACGTACCCAAGATCATGCAATTCTAACTCCATTTGAGTGGGTTATGACCCATTAATATAAGGGTCATATGGCAATTACATGATTGATGGGCTAGTTTGGTTTTTTTTTTTTTTTTTTTTTTTGTGAACAAGGCTTCTGTTTGGTTTTAAGCCTATGTAAAGCTATTTCATGGAAGTGTGATGCATTATTATTATTATTATTGAAAAGTAATTCAGTTTTCAAGTTTCTTTCTCTCTTTTTTCTTCTTCTTTTTTTTTTTTTTTGGTTTTATTTGGTAGAAATTTGGAGGGGTTTTATCAAAAAAGAAAAAAGAAAAATTGGAGAGGAAGTTTTTCACGATCTCCAGTTTCAACTAGATGATTGTTAGGTTCTTTCCTACAATCTTTCCTTTGATCCATTTGCATCGCCTTATGGGGTCTACATTAATTATCCGTTGTCATAAAGGACAGTTGTTGCTTTTTTTCTGAAATGATAATAAGAATTTTAATAAGAAAAAACGCCACAATTTCAAAATTGAGGAAAGACAATGAGGAATCACTCTCTCCTTGTAGGCAAAGGATCCACCAACTTGAGTGAATACTTACATGCTACAAACAACTAGTAGTGTTTGTTTTTTTGTGAATACCTCTTCGGGATTACATGATTGATGGGCTAGTTTGTTTTTTTTTTTTTTTTTGTGAACAAGGCTTTTATTTGGTTTTAAGCCTATGTAAAGCTATTTCATGGAAGTGTGATGCATTATTATTATTATTATTGAATAGTAATTCAGTTTTCAGGTTTCTTTCTCTTATTTCTTCCTTTTTTTTTGGTTTTATTTGGTAGAAATTTGGAGGGGTTTTATCAAAAAAGAAAAAAGAAAAATTGGAGAGGAAGTTTTTCACGATCTCCAGTTTCAACTAGATGATTGTTAGGTTCTTTCCTACAATCTTTCCTTTGATCCATTTGCATCGCCTTTTGGGGTCTACATTAATTATCCGTTGTCATAAAGGATAGTTGTTGTTTTTTTTCTGAAATGATAATAAGAATTTTAATAAGAAAAAACGCCACAATTTCACATTTGAGGAAAGACAATGAGGAATCATTGTCTCCTTGTAGGCAAAGGATCCAACCACTTGAGTGAATACCTCTTCGGGATTACATGCTATGAACAACTAGTAGTGTTTTAAATAGCTTATGCTTCCAACTAGAGGATTGTTAGGTTCTTTCCTACAATCATTACTTTGATCCATTTGCATCGCCTTTTGGGCTCTACATTAATTATCCGTTGTCATAAAGGATAGTTGTTGTTTTGTTTTCTGAAATAATAATAAGAATTTTATTAAGAAGAAATGCTACAATTTCAAATTTAAAGAGGAAGGACGATGAGGAATCATCTTCTCCCTATAGGCAAAGGATCCACTCGGTTGAGTGAATACCTTTTCAGGATTACATCACTAGAAAGGTGTTCTGTTGCGGTATCAATGGGCGTAACGGTGCCCACCGTTACCGATACGGATACGCCCCATATCGGCCGATACAGAGCCATAACGGCCGTTACGGGGTGTATAACGGTGCAATTTTTTTTTGTTAAAAAATTATGGAAAAATATCCATTAAATCCGGAATATTCTAAATATTCCAAATATACATTCATTTATAATTTGGAACATGTTTATGGTGGTGTAACGGTCCACTCTTTGGTGAGAAGTTGTATCGGACTGCCTGATGAATTTATGAACCTGACAACCTAGTATTGGCTATAGATCTTTTATATTTAATTATCCAACTATATAATATCAATATGAATTAACTATAATTAATCTAATACCAAAATATCTCATATTTGTAGGTATTGGTGTATTTCATACCTTGTGACTTGTATACATTTGAGCATTAGATTTGCCTCATTTTTGTGCATATACCTTGAAATGATCTGAGAGAAGGGATGGACGACGTGGATAAATAGATACATCATGGTGGGCCCGCCCATATAATTGCCCGTTTGTGGCTAGAGACGGGCGGGGATAGGACACAATCTGCATCCATTTTATCCACGCCGTCTATTAATTTTGGCAAATCATTTTAGGGCATCAGCTAAAAAATATGGCAGATCCATCCAAATGGTGGACCACACCACAGGAAATAGTGGTGGTTGAATGCCCACTATTAAAAACATATTGGGGGCAAGGTATTTTGTATCGGTAACGGTGGCCGTAACAGTCACCACCATTACCGATACCGGTATCGGCCGTAACAGCCGATACGGCGGCGTAACGACCGTTAAGACCACCGTAACGGTTGAAATTTTTCTTTTGCCCGAAAAATTCTAAAAAAATATATCTAGAAAATCAAGAATAATGTAAATATTTCAAATATGTATTCATTTTTTGTTTTGAACTTGTTTATGGTAGTGTAATGGTCCACTCTTTGTTGAGAGTGTTGTATCGGATTGTCTAGTGAATTGTTTAATATGATTATGTCTCTAATGTTTACACATCGCAATCAAGCATTACAACTAGAAATCAGAAAAAGGCATAAATACTGTTTTTTTCAATTTTTTGAAAAAAAAGGACCTCAGAGATTCTATTCGCTCAAATCACTTCAATCCACAATTTTAACCTTAAAAGCTATAGTAAAAGTGGTCAAAATATGTTGCAAAATGATATAGGAGAGTTTCTGGAATGAGAAAAGTGAAAAAGAAGAGAAAAATGAATTTAAATAGGAAAAAAAAAAGTGATCTGTTACGGGAGTAACGGTCGTTATGCCCTATAACGGCCTTTACGGTCACCATAACGGCTGATACGGTCTTAAAAAACTAACTGCCCCTTTTCACCCCCATATCGCGTAACGATCATGGCCGTTACCTATATGTATCGGCCTTTACGGGTGTATCGTAACGAATACGGAACACCTTGCTTGGGGGCCACGGGAGTTTTCAATCAAGCTAATATTTGTGTTTTCAATTCATCCAGGTATATGTGACCTAATCAAGAGGTTGAATGGCAAATAAACATTATAGTGTCCTAGGAAGTTTTTAACGGTAAGCATTTAGTCACCACTATTTCATTTGGCATGGTCCACCTGAGATGTGGATCCGCCTCACTTTTGGACTAATGTCCTAACTTGATCTGGCAAAATAGATGAACGGCATGGATAAAACACATTACATCACGGTGGGCCCATAGAGCACCAACCGCTACTCGCCAATCACACCTATCCACATCCTCGTACGCGTAAAAGAGAAATTGAGAGGGAGAGCTTTTTGTGAAAAGGGTTTCTTATGGAAGAAAGGAGACTTCAAAACCCTAAAATCCATCCAACCACCATGGGAAATTAACCGAAATTCCCAAAATTATTGCTAAAATCTGTATTTTAGGAAATCCCTCAACCAATCGAAGAAAAAAGAGGAAATTTTGAGGTTTTTTTGTACCTATTAAAGAGCTGCCATGGTTGTAGATTGATCAGCAATTGGCCCACCAGATCCTGGTTCCAATCAACCAATCCTCCTCTACAGGAAATATCTTTTTAAAAAATCGAATGAAAGTTGTCTTTTCCTTTTTTTTTTATTTTTTTACGTATTTACGCCCTCCCTGAAGTCAGCATTATCGCCGACAACCCGAGGTAACGAAAATATCATCGACATTAGGTAGAGAAAGGAATTAATGGGTTTTCGGTGTCACTGGTATTGCGACATCAATATTACGTCAATATAATTGACAATTCGTCAACAACATGAACACTGCTCATGATGCGAAGGAGAGTCACCACACCATGAATCCTCCCAACATATTGTTGCTGCTGATCAAAAAAGGGATCGTTTCACTCAAAACAAAGAGCCAAATGCATTTTCATAGCAAAATGATCAAGTTTACAATCACAAAAAACATACACAGAAACAATAACACTAGCAAATATCAAATATGGCTTGCCCTTTGAGCTAGGATTATGGTTTCTCCAGAACTTTTTAAATTTTTTCTTCAAGAAATTCAGATTCTCCACCTAGGGTTCAAAAATATAACGTATTTTAGACAAAACTAAATGCACGAGCAAGCAGAAGTGAAACATTTAAAGGAGAGCACTACATCTGCAGCAAAATTGTTCGTATGGGGAAAACATGCATACCATTGAAGTGGGACCCCTTCGCCTCTCAGTAGCTCGCTTGGTAGAAGCTGAACTAGAATTGCTAGATGAAACTCCCCCAGCTTTTCTAGTAATCTTTCCATTAGATGATGGCCTCTGACATAAATCATCAAATAAAATTAAAGGAGGCTTATCAACAATTAAAAATATATATATACAAATTGAACAACAAGGTGGGGTACTAAAGTAACCATGTAAAAATGTGCAAAAGTGGAAGACATTGAGTGCAATCATATTAAAAGGTCAGACATGACCAAATAGGATAATCAGGTAATGTGTGATAATAATAAAAAAATGCAAATGATATCGAAGAGACATTAAAATAAAATTCAAAAAAGTTAACCGTGCTTATTAAGAATGATAAACGTTTTAGTTAACGTGGATTCTTATGGAGCAATAGTGAAGATATGTTATCAAATAAACCAGTGACTTAAAATTTTTGAATAGAAGATAATAAAAACAATGATATCTTTACTATAGTCCCAACTGAAGAGAATATTATAAAAACAAAGATACGTTTATTATGGTCCCCACTTCTTCCAAAATACAAACAAATTTTTTCTCAAAATAAGGTAAAATGAATATTCTGAAGAATGTCTTTATGCATTTACCAGGTGGTGTCCTTCAACAAAAGCTAAAAGGCATTTTCTTGCTATCATCATCAAAACTATCATAGGCTTGTCCCGGCTATTTAAGGTCATCTTTATAAATCTTGTTCACCAAAAGTTCCTGAGGGCCTACATTGGGTAAATGAAAAGACTTCATATTCCTCCTCTTTTATTTTCTTTTCATTCAATCAGCAACATTATACAACAAAAATTAATTCGAAAAAAATAATGAAGGGGAAGAGTAGAACAAGATCTATCAAGGCAACGGATATGAGTCCCCCATACACAAGGAGGATCTATTGACCCCTTTGTCAAGTCCTTCATAGCCTCTATCCAAGTCCTATGAGCTAGAAGCCAATTTCTTTTATCAATGAAAAGAATTTTACTAGTCCATGCTCAATGGGCTTGTATGGCACTGTGTGCTCTAGACGTTCATTTTCAGCAAACTTCCCCTTTGTGGGTAGCATAGGATAATTGTGCTTCAGTGCAGTGTGGAGCCTGACCATGCTGGCATGTTAATCCACGTACCAGTAGATTCCATGCTATTTTGAGGAGCCAATTACTAGATCATAACCTTGAACACGTTCTTGGGTCATTCATGCTTTGCAGTTTACCTAGCAAGTATACTCTGTGACAACACTTCGCTAGCTCACCCTTTGATGCACTAATGTAATAGTTGGACTAGGGGGTCCATACTGGCGGGATTGTGTTGGCATGTTAGTGGTGTCAATAAGAGTCCCTGCATCATTGGTTTCAAGAGTCCAGTTAAAAGAGGAAGTTAATGCTAGGTGGGAAGCCAATCATAAAAGCTTTGTCAATATGCTATTTAAAAGCCAACCCCTAATTGTCAAGTAAAAAGGCTAACGATGATTATGATGAGAATGATGATGATGATAAAAATAGCTAGCTAAGAAACAGATAATGATAAAAAAGTTTTATTTATGATAATGATGATGCTTTTTTTGAAGGGTAATGATAATGATGATGATAGAAAATAGTTCTATTAAAAACTATTTTGATAGAACTATTTTGATGATCTTTTTTACTAAAGATATTTTTCACCACCGTCATTTTCATCATCAGTATCATATCATTCATCATCTTAGCCTTTCCCCCAACAATATAGGGTTGGTTTTTTTTTAAGGGTATTCGAGGTTGGCTTTCAAACAGAAGAATAGCAAAGTTTCTACAACCGGCTGCCTACCAGACATCAACCTTCCTCTACATGAAGGCATAAGATACATAGAAAAAGGTGTTTCCTAGTGTTCTGTTAATATGACGACTTGGATTGAACTGGCCATGGTGTGCCCCAATACGTAATGGTAATGGTGGCATCTGTTACGCATTCAGGGTCATAACACTCGTTGCGGCAATATTGACCTGTAATGGCCTGTTCCACGGCCGATATAGGTCTTTCCTCAAAAAGGCCACAATGGCAGTTACGGCCAGTATCATAAGAATAATGGCGGTAGCTTGTGGCCCATATCATAACGGTAATAGTGCGCTACGGCCACCGTTATCATTACAGAATACCTTGGAAATGGCACTAGGATTTACTCGGAGCAATTTCAATAGTTGTACATTTCATAATCTAGCCGGTGATGCAGTGGTGCATAACGATACAAGCAAACTAATGAGTATACAAAGCCATGAGTTACAAGAATTGGAACAAAGGTAAAGGGACAGCTATCTCGTATCAGCGTTTGAAGTATCAGTGATTCAGTATTGCACCCTTGGGGAACACTCATGAGAAACATTGGAAAGTATAGCATAATATATCCTAGTTTGATGGAAAGGTTGGGGAAACATTATGAAAATGGTGGAATATATTAGTGAAGCTTCCTGAGAGGTTAAAAAACACACGATTATACACATAGAACTCAAAATATTACCAAAAAGCTCTGCATAATAGTTTTCCAATGTGTCAGTGAAAAGACTGCAATGTCCAACCATAACCAATGCAATTATATCACAATGACTTCATATCATTCAAATGCCATACAAATAGAATTTGCAAGATGGATTGGGATCAAAGCCTAGAGGTCCAGGCTCTTATGTGTGGCTGTCGGTAAGGGTTGGAATGGGTTGGGCAGTCCAACAAGCCCGCCGAACCCAGCTTTGGACTATAAGCTCGGACCTATTAGCTTGGCTCATGTGCAATTTTTCAAGCGAGCTAGGGCTCAAGTCATTTTACCCAACTTGGCCCACCCACCTAGCCTGACCCAACTTCATATGTACGTCTCATATCCTACAAATGTCATTTCAATACTCAATTAGGCAACCCATGCACATTGAATGTAGACCCTTAATTTTGTTCCTTTTAAGTGTTTTTAGTGTCTGTGTGGACCACTTGATGAGTGGATAGATTAGGAACATTTAGGAAATAAGGATTTCATCCATTTTTTATTTGGGCTTGACTGGGCCAGGTGCAACTAATTTTTTGGGCTTAGGCTTGGGCCCACTTGCCAGGCCCATGCTGGGCCAGGTGCAAAACCACTTTTATTTTTTTAAAATAAAAAATAAAAAATACCTGATAGTAGTTTTTATGGAGAGAGAGAGAGAGAGACATAAAAGTGGTTTTTATTTTTTAATAATAAAAAACTACTATCAGGTATTTTTTATTTTTTATTTAAAAAAAAAAAAAAAAACAAATTTCGAAGCTTTTTGGTTAAAATATTAACCAGGGAAGAAACTTTTCCACTTTACGTTGCTTAATCAAACATGGTTAAAATATTAACCAGGGAAGAAACTTTTCCACTTTCATTGCTTAATCAAACATGGTTTAAAAAGTTAACCAGTTTTTTTTAAAACTAAACTGGTTATCAGTGCACTTAAATAGCCCCTTAGTTTTTGAACTGCTTCCTTCGCAAGAAAATCAGCAAGCCTCCCTGGGCGCCCGTACAAAACTAGCATTCATAGGACATATCGAAAACATTAAAGCATTTAAGACAAAAGATAGACTGGTCTGAGGTTTGATTGATCTTAGATTCGTCCCAACAACTTCAGACTGGGGATTGTGTGGGCATGTGAATGTATCAATGCGATGCTCTACTACAGCCAGCTCCAAGAGCACGGGTAAAAGAGGAAGATTGATATTTGGCAGGCAGCTGATGCTTTTGCTAATCTACGACTTATAATCGAAC
This sequence comes from Magnolia changhungtana, assembly GCA_030180095.1. Taxonomy (NCBI): domain Eukaryota; kingdom Viridiplantae; phylum Streptophyta; class Magnoliopsida; order Magnoliales; family Magnoliaceae; genus Magnolia; species Magnolia changhungtana. The sequence goes on from JASAUF010000662.1 coordinate 13,033,422, forward strand.
CCCAAAAGGAGAACCGCTAAGATGAGGATGATGAGTGGTGATGATGATGATGTTGTTGTTGTTGTTCCATCAACTTTGCAAGGAAAGCATTTAGTGGAAGAAGATTCATTTAGTAGATCTAGGAAGAATGTAGCTCTTTGGAGGTTGACGAATATCCTCAGGGAGATTTTTCTTTTTTGAAAAATTTCAAGTCGGCAGAAAGTGTGCCAAAGGAACAAGTTTCCAAACCTTCTATCTATATTGAGCAATCTTTTCCCATAACATGCATGATGTATCATATCCTTTGCTTTCAAAATATTTAGTTATTTATCCAAAAGAAAATTTAAAACCGGTAGTATTTCTGATTGACGCAAAGAGAATCCAATGCGTGCATCAAACTCCTAACACCTAAGTAACATACAGATCATGGATGACTTCTTTTTTCTGAGAAAGGCGCAATAGATCATAGATGTCATGAGATGGAAGTACCAAAAGTAAGTACAGGATAAAGCCAACAAGCAATCAAGTTTTTTTCTTTTCTTTTTTTCTTAGAATGGTCACAAGCAATCAAAAAATCCTGTGAGGGAAGTTAAAATTGGCATTCTCAACTAGGGTGTTTGTTGTTTGTTTGACATGAGAAGCAAAACATACAAAAGATTAAAAAAGAAAAAAGAAAATAAAAGATACAAATTCCCGTGTACCTGAGAACCACTCTTAGCAGCTCTTTTTTGTCGAACAAAATCCATCAGAGGTGTAACAATGAGTGTGTCCTTTGGCCCACCTGTAGAAGGAACAATGAGCAACATAGCCACACAATCCCTAAAGCTTCTTTATTCAGCTATTTCATAACTGAGTTGTTCTGCTTATAATAGATATATAACAAGGACAGGTCTGGCACTCCATTTACTAAATAATTACCTTGTCCAACACCTCTGTCAAACTGAAAGGTATGTTTCCAGCACAGATTGACAAAGATGCAGAAAAATGTAGCTTTAGCTTTTAGTGTGGTATGTTAACAGCATTAGTATGCTGTTTATCTAGTTCCCAAGTGCATTTCCAGTTTATAAATACATTTTTATATTTTTATGTATGAACTAAAATCTCCAAAAGTAATATGCTTGTTATTAGATATTTGTATTAGTGTTTTAAATAGCTAAACTATGTAGTGTGTAGCTTACGCTATGTAGCATAGCTTAGCCTTAATGCTACACAGCACATGAAAATAACTTAAGTCACATGTAGCCTATGCTACATGATAATTTACATCGACTACACTCCAAGCTACATAGTTCACATTACAAGTTATTTTTCACTGCAAATTTAAAATCAATTAATATTTTCAATGATTTGTTACACTTATTTTCAATAAAAATTAGCTAATCTTTTTAATGCTTTTAGTAAAATAATACAATTAACACTATTAAATCAGTTTCATTGCTCCTTCTTTACCTTTATACTTAATCATTGCCCTTTCTTATTACTTTAGGTTGTGTTTGGCTGCACCAAATATCATGAAATTTTGAACATTTTCATTATTTATCAGTCTAATTTGGTACAAAATATCATGAAATTGATCCAACCAAGCACACCCTCGATTAAAAATCTATAATATATTTAGCTTACACCTCACACTTCACAGTGAACGCTACGTTACACGCGATCCACTATTCAAAACACTGATCTGTATAGAAATGCTGATTTGATAGCTTTTCAAAAGTCACCTGTGCCTAACACCTACTGTTTTCAATATTCGTGTCCAAGTTACAAAGCTCATACGGCAGGACCTTTCATTACCAATAAAGCAACCTATGTACATGTACAACAAGTGAGTATTATGACTAACCAGCTCGTTCTGCTTCTCTTCTTTCCAGTTGTATCTCCGCGCTAGGAAGATTCTCAGCAGGCTTTGCGATGAGATCAAGGAACTCCAAATACTCGGGATCTAGTTATTCATCAAAGAACTGCTTGTGATTAAAACAAAAACCATCTGACAAATATGAGACACCATGCACATAGAACTGATAAGAACTTCGGACTGCCAAAACGAAACGAGTAATTACCTTTGAATATGGTCCCCTCCCGACCATCTTTTTTGGACCATGCCTTCGGAACACGTTGTGATGGCGCATATTCAACAATTGTCTTAAATTGGGTACCTGGAAGAATGTGGCTTGAAATCATGTGCATGGACGGCAACGTTTATTTTTCTAATATTTACATTAAAAAATAATGCAACCATAACATGTCAAATATCCAAAAGTAAATAAAACAAAGAGCAATTTGGTCTTAGCTTATTTTTCACTGAATGAAACACTTTGCTATGAAGGATCTTGCAGAAACAAGATAGATGCGCCCAACCCAATTTTTGACAAAAAAAAAATGCAGCGGAAATGGAATGACCGTTGGACTTCTCCCATAAATCCTGATGTTGCCCACAACTGTTCCACAGAATAGTAAAATGAATAGAACAACAAAAAAAGTTTCCATGATTACCCTTCTCAATAACAAAAACATGGCCATCGAAGAACTCTGCAAACTCGACGACATCCTCTTGCCTCTTGAAATCAATGTAGACTCGAGAATGTTGCTGATTCTTCTGGCTGCAGAAACCATTCCACAGCACTTCCGTAAGTCTTAAAACCTTAAGACCATAAATTTGAGTTCACCACTTTACATATTGCAAAATAGACAAACAGATAACAATGGTTAAATAGAAAAGGAAAAATCCATTAATTAAAACTGGTTGCATCAATACCAAGTACATTCCTTTGCAGACTACGAAACATTTAAATATGCAATTGAAACAAAATTTCTAAAAACGCTCCTACTGAGAGTGTAAATTCCGAACTCGTAAATTATTTTTCTCTGCTCCTGAAATGTCCTTGACCCAAACGCTGCCTAAACTACTTGTAATTAATAAATTCCTATACCAAATGAGATTCTGGACACGACAACAACCTAACAGAACTCTCCCTAACTAATCTTGTAAGAAGAAAACTAAGAACACGTCGAATAATATTTATATATACATAAATAAACACGAAATTTTCCTATAAATCAAAAAAAAAAAAAAAAATGCGAACAAAAGAGAGAAAGAAACCCTAACCTGTTCTTGCCAGGCCGAAAGCAGAGCCACTTGTATCGACCGGCGAAACGGCTGTCGATTTGTTCCATGAGCGCAGACTGCGGAATCGCGGGCGGCAAGTGCCGCACCACTACTTTCGTGCGATCGAACGGATCCTTCATAAGAAGAAATTCTCCCCAAAATCACAGAAGAGAGAGAGAGAGAAGTAGGGACGGAGAAAACCCTAAATCGGATAGAAACCGACTGAGATTTGGAAGAGATGATTCGATTTCTAATGGGACGGGGAATCGCTTTGTGGAATCACATCTTTGTAGCGGTTTCTAGGAGAGGTTGGGATTTGGCGAAAACCCTAATTAGGAGTTTTTGGATCCGAAGACATTGGGGAGAGGGAGAGGGAGAGGGAGAGAGAGGAGACGAAAGGAGACGAAAGGAGAAATAAAAACAAACGAAGGGGCAAAGAAGAAAGTAAGAATTGTTTTGGGGTTGGGATTTGTGTGTTTTATTTCCGCATAGAAGATTGTGTTGAGTTCTCTCTTACGAGGGAGGAGAAAATTATTGCGGTGCTGATACATTAGGACGTGTATATTGTCCTGAAGCGCTCGTTCTTACAAGTAGGACCCAGGGTTGGGTGATCCAGGCCGTTGATCTCATGAATCCCAACGTGGATTGGGGATACGTAAGTTGGAAGACTGACGTGAGTGCTATATAAAAATAGACGGATAAATAAAATATACGAGATGGCCTAGAGAAATGGACCAAATATTGGATGAATGAGATCTTCCAATCGGGAAGATTATGGGACATTATGGAGGACTTGGTAATAATAAAAATAACTTGAAATTTAATATATGAAAGTGATATTAGAACTGTACAACCAAAAGTTAAGATTGTACTGCGGTGATTATGAAAGTGAAATTAGAACTGTACAACCAAAAGTTAAGATTGTACTGCGGTGATCTCACTATCAGATTAGTGGACATTTATTGGACGGTTAGGAACGAAAAATATCCAACGGTCCTGTTTGCATGAACCACAACGTCAGGATTGTTCAACCACTTGGGGCAGTTGGTTATACGATTTAGTCGGTTGAATTCGAATTAATGTATGCAGCGTGTGTAATTTCTGAATTCCAGTGTATCATGCGTCATAATACGCTAGATTGACGAATAATCAGCAGATGTGCCGGATGAAGATGGACAGGTGCAAATATCTGGTACTACTAAACCAGAACCCAGCTAGCGACGGACGGTCTGGACTCCGTGGAGCCCACCTTAATGTATATGTTTTATCCAAGCCGTCCATCTATTTTTAAAATTCATATTTTGTGATTATATAAAAAATGAGCCAGATGGAATCCTCAGGTAAAACACACCATATGAAACAGTGAGGATTGAATACCTACCGCTGAAAACAACTTGGGGCCACTGAAGTTTTAGATCAAGCTGATATTTATTTTTTTACCTTCATCCAAGTGTATGTGACCTTATGAACAGGTTGGATGGAAAATAAGTATTTCGGTGGGCCCGAGAAAGGTTTCAACGGTGAGCTTATTGTCATGTCACTGCAGCTCCTTTGGTGTGGCTCAGTGCAGACTTCAATCTGTCAAATTCTACGGCTCGTGCTTTAAAATAATATTTCAAAATAGATGGAAGGCATGGATATAACAAACGCATACATCATGTTGACCCATCGAGCCCTGACAGGACCGTCCGATCTCTGGCTCGGTCCGTGTGGAGAATATTACCACTGTAGGCCCCACCTTTCATCCAGCGTCTTCTATGAAGGATCTAAAACTTACTTTCATAACTTAGACCTTGCACTTACAGAGGGAGTGTTAGAGGACGAAAACATACATATGGCTACGGTTATAATTCGTAGCAATAGAGACGGAACGAAAAATTTCTTCAAAAACAGGAGTATTTTGGTTCTCAAATGATCTGTCCGTACATGCAAGGTCTAAGCTCAGAAGGTAATGTATAAATCTTCGTAAAAGACGCTGGATAAAAGGTGGGGTCTACAGTGATAATTTTCTCGTCCGCGTGGGTAGTGCCTAATCGGCGGACGCGGATTGCGTCCAAACCCACCCATCTCTGGCCAGCACTTGTTTGGGCGGGCCCACTGTGATGTGTCTATTTATCCGTTCATCTTTTCTCTCGGATCATTTTAACTTGTGTGCACAAAAATAATCAAATCAAAAGCTCAAGTGGACCACACGACAGATTACTTTTACATTTTGCATTTAATGCCCAAGATTATTATTTGGTGTGGTCCACTCCAGCGTTGGATCTGCCTCAATTTTTTTCACATTCGTTAAAATGATCTTAGAGAAGGGATGAACGGCGTGGATAAGCAGATACATCGCGGTGGGCCAGCCCACAAAACTAACATCCGTGGCTCGAGACAGGGTAAGACGCAATCCATCCGACGAAGAATTTGACCTGGCCCATGAATACGGCTGCAGGGGCATCAATTGTGTGACGAGGATGGACGGTAAAAAATAAAATTTAAGATTCTTGGCCAGCCCGATGACTGGACCAGACTGGGTCTTGGTACAGTAAACTTACATTTTGAACCCATCTAGTGCATCGACCGATTCTCACATGCGTGTGCCATGATGGCACGTGTGTTGCAATTCACCCTTTTAATCTATCCTTTTAGATCCGAAGTTTTTTTTTTTTTTTTTTCCTCCTTCGGTTAGCTTGTTAGTACACCCACAGTCAATTCAGCGTGTTGAAACGAGATATCTTTCAATCAATCTACCACTTGAGCTACGGACTTGGGTGTTTAGATTTAGAGTTGAGTTAATAAAGTGTCTGGACTTATAGGTTGTGCCCTCTGAAGTAATTGAATTTGTAATCCGGACCACCAGGTACGCCCCTGTCCAATCATCCAGGCGGGATCAGTTTTCCGGTGTGATGCACTATACAGTAGAGTTAGGCATCAATTCAAGTCCAGGTCTAGCCTGTACTTATGTGGACCAAATCCAACCTAGTAAAAAGTACCAAGTAGCATCGAGTCAGGTCGGGTGCAACTTGTATCCATGAGCTAAAATCATAACTCAAAACTTAGATCCACTTGTTAGAAATGCAACCTCTCCATCAACTCAAAACTTAGGTTTTTTAACACACACACACACACACGCATTTGTATGGGTCACGTTTGTACGAGTTACTGGCTGAATCGAACTCGACTTGGTTTGAGTTCAGATTAAATGAAGTCAACTTGATTCGGTTCGACTCACTCACTCAAACCGGATCAAGTTAGATTTGAATGAGTTGGACAAATCAAGTTTACCGAGTCAGTCCTCCCGTGCCTAGCCCTACTATATGGCATTGGTTACTGAGTAAATAAGCACAATACAGCATGTTAAGTAAACTTTGTGGGGTCTACCATGGTGTATGTGTGTTATCCATACCATTCATATATTTTTGCAGCTTATTTTAGGGCATGAGCCTAAACTTGAATCATATCCAAAGCTTAAGTGGACCAAACCATAAAAAACAATGTTTATAGTGATGTTCACACTTTGAAACTTTCATGCGGCTTAAAGTAACATTCATTTGTCATCTGTGTATTGAAAAGGTTACATGGATAAAAGAAAAACATAAAAATGAGATTAATCCAAACTTTTTGTAGCCTTGAAAAGGTACTGGTGGTGAACGTCATCGACCTATTCTTTCTTAACGTGTGGTCCACCTGAGTTTTGAATATACATTTGTTTTAATCTCATGCTCTAAAATGATCTAGAAAAAAATAAATAAATTTTGAAGGCCTATGAACCTCATAAAGTTTACCTAATAGTTAATTCGCACTTGGACATACATTACAGCAAGACAGAGCTTCCTCAATTATTCAACAGGGAATCTGCAGTTCCTCTCTTCTTTGACCATCCCAAGAACTCAGGAAAACTCGACCACAATTCACAGGGTTACAGACCTAAATAGGTGGGGCTAACTGTATAACTCCAAAATCAGATATATTTAAGGCAATGAAGTTAATGTTTTCCAAATCCCTTTTCTTATTAATATTAATAAAGTATTCCAAATAAAATATTTATCCTCAGTACCACTTAATACATATTACTTCCACCATAACAAGATAGGTTAACTGTTTTATTTTTTTACGTCCATTAAAAATCCATCAAGTGTCCATTTAGCAATCGACAGTGGGATGATGGACGCGGATTAGCTACTGACTGTTTAAGTAGGAGACTCGCTACTGAAGTGACATCACCAAGTTACGTGAGGCCACCATAATGTATGTTTTGTATCCACACCGTGCATCCATTTGGAGAGATAATATTAAGGCATGATTCAAAGAATGATTCATATCCAAAGCTCAAGTGGACCCCACCACAGAAAACAGTGGGGAGAGTAACGTCCACCATTAAAAACTTCCAAGGGCCACAAAAGTTTTCCACGAAGCCAGTATTTGTGTTTTGCCTTCTTTCATGTCTACGTTAATACATAAACACACTGGATTTCAAATAAGGGGCTGTTTGATTTTTTTTGTTTGATTTTTTTAATTTACCTGGTAAATACATGGATTTACGTGATTATTACTTAACGCCAGGAATTATGTTTCGAAAATCGGTCCAAACAAATGTTGTTATTACTAATTTAAATATGTGGGCGCCACCATGATATATATGAGTTATCCACACCATCCATCCTTTAAAAAAATACATTTTAAGGCATGAGCCCAAAAATGAGTAAAATCAAAAGCTCAAGTGGACCACACCTTAAGAAACAATGATCATTAAAATGTCAATGGTTGAAAGTTGTTTTCTCCCTAAGGCCCACAGTGATGTTTATTTGTCATCCAACCCATTAATAAGGTCACACAGTCATGGATAAAGTTCAATTTGATCCAAAACTTCTGAGGCCTTCAAGAAGCTTTCAATGATAGGAGTTCAATTCCCATTGTTTCCAGTAGACCTTAGGAAGGTTTCAATTGTGAGCGTCACTCTCCCAATGTTTTCTGTTGTGGGGTTCACTCCAGCTTTGGATCTGCCTTCTTCTTTGGATCATGCCTTAAAACGACCTCTCTAAATGAATGGACGGTGTGGATAGAACACATACAACGTGGTGCGCCCTATAAAATTTGACGAGGTAACTTCACCAGCGAGTCTCGCTACTCAACCTGTCAGCAGCGAATCCGCGTCCTGGGATAATACGTTGAGTTTGGTTTTTGGCCAGTGGAGCCCACTGTTGCAGCAGTTTAGTTTGAGGTACGTGTAGCACGTGTAAAGTTACTGAGGTGCATGCACTAATGCCATCACATTCTGCCAGGGTATGAGTATGGTCAATGGACTTTGCTTGCTTAATGCCAGCGGAACGGCTGGTTTCCATCGAAATTTTGGAGAGGAAGCGGAATGCAAGTACACAGGGAGTCGTGCATAAATCATTGCCAGTTCAGTGTGCAGGGGAAATTATGTGGTGATCGGGACCGTTGATCTGGTGGACTGCAGTGTGGATGAATGATGGACTAAAAATCTCAGCTGTTGGACGGTTTTGACAATAATGATGCTTTGGCTCTTTAATAATTCGATGTGAACCCCTGATCTAACCGTTTATTTTGTATGTCACTAATTAGATAGCTACTCTCAGTCCCTTCTTTTTTTTTTATTTTTTTTCTTTTGGAAATGGCCTTTGGACGGGATGGCCCACCAGGACGATCAACATCTAGGAGGGTGGTGTATTGGATTTATGCAACAAGCGCTGCATTCTACCACTCCAAATGCGATCATACAATGATTTTGACCCAAGTGTGCAGGCCATGGTGGGGCGCAGACAAGATTGCGGTGACGGCTCACCGCGACTTTCTAAATCGCGGTAACTTTTCCAAGGGGAAACGGTTTGGCTACTCCCACTGCCACCGGCCAATGGTCGGTGCTCTGTGGGCCCACCATGATGGAGAAAATGACCACCGTAGACAAACCCTTTTACCCAGCGGTTTCTATGAAAGAATACAAACCTTAGTTACCAATCTAGATTATCACGTGCGGACAGCGACGTTGAGGACGAAACTACCCCTCCTTTTCGCTGCGAAGACGTGCTCTGACGCTCCTCGAACTGAGAGTTGTACGAACGGCTTAAAAGATTGGGGTCGGTGGTCTGTGGGCCCCACCATGATGTATGCTATTCATCCATGCCGTCCATATATTTTTCCATATCATTTTATGGTATACGACCAAAAATGAGGTATATGCAAATCTCAAGTGTACCACATTACAGGAAACAGTGTTGAATGAGCGTCCACCATTAAAAACTTTTTGGGGCCCACTGTGATGTTCGTGAGAAATCCTTCCCGTCTAAGTTCATTCATAGGTCACAAAGACCTGGATGAAGAAGAAAAACAAATTTCATAATGATCTAAAACTTCTATAACCCCTAAAAGGGTTTCAATGGTAGACGTTCAATTCCCCATTGCCTTTTACAGTGTGGTCTACTTGATAGTTAGATCTATCTTATTTTTTGTCTCAAGCCTGAATATGAGCTCACCAAATAGATGGACGGTTTGGATATAACACAGACCTCATAATAAGACCCACAAAAAGTGGTGGAATTACAACAGCAAAAAAAAACAAAAAAAAAAAAAACAACCAACGTCGATATATCGACTAACAGTCGATATATCGAAAATGGTCCAAAACAGTCCAGTGAGTTTTCCTCAAAAATCTTATAATTTTCGATATATTGACTGTCTGTCGATATATCAAAAAAGGTGTTTTACCTTTAGCTACGGTTTATAACTGTAGCCATAACTGTAGTCTGTCCCAGTCTATGAAATTTTTTATTTATTTATTTTTATTTTTATTTTTTTACATGGAGAAATTTATTCTACCTACAATTTTCTTTAATACATATTTATATAAATAGGTATATATAAGTATATAATTTTTTTTTTCCTCTTTTTTTTCATTTATTTTTTTAATCATTTAACAAGAATATCTTCTAAACCAAAATTAGTTACTTGACGTACCATATATGATTTTGGGGTAAGAGAAGTTACTTTAGCCAACCAACCTAGTTATTTTCCAAGATTCCATCAGGTCGATGGTTGAGCGAGGCAACGTAGAAATTGAGCGAGGCAACGTAGAAAGCAGCGAGGAACTACGATTTGAGAGCAACCCTAGGAATTGAAGCGAGCCAGGAATTGAGCGAGGAAGCTACAAATTGAGCGAGCGAGGCAACGTAGAAATTGAGCGAGGAAGCGTAGAAATTGAGCGAGAGGAAGCGTAGAATTGAGCGAGGAAGGTAGAAATTGAGCGAGGAAGGTAGAAAGTGAGCGAGTAGAATGAGCAGCGCAGAAATTGAGCGAGAAAGAAAGTGAATTGAAGCGAGGAAAGGAAATTGAGCGAGGAAGCATAGAAATTGTGGCGAGGAAGGTAGAAATTGAGCGAGGAAGGAAGCGAAATTGAAGCGAGGAAGGTAGAAATTAATGAGGAAGCTCGAAATTGAGCGAGGGAAGGTAGAAATTGAGCGAGGCAACCTAAAAATTGAGCGAGGGAAGGTAGAAATTGAGCGAGGCAACCTCGAAATTGAGCGAGGGAAGCTAGAAATTGAGCGAGGGAAGGTAGAAATTGAGCGAGGCAACCTAGAAATTGGCGAGGAAGGTAGAAATTGAGCGAGCGAAGCTCGAAATTGAGCGAGGAAGGTAGAAATTGAGCGAGGAACGTAGAAATTGAGCGAGGAAGCTCGAAATTGAGCGAGGAAGGTAGAAATTGAGCGAGGAACCAGAAATTGAGCGAGGAAGCTGAAATTGAGCGAGGAACGTAGAAATTGAGCGAGGAAGCTAGAAATTGAGCGTAGAGCAACGTAGAAATTGAGCGAGGAAGCTAGGTGAGCGAGGAAGCGAGAAAATGAGCGAGAGAAGCTCGAAATTGAAGCGAGGAAGGAAGCTCGAAATTGAGCGAGGCAACTAGGAGTTGAGCGAGGAAGGTAGAAATTGAAAGCGAGGTGAAGCTAGAAATTGAGCGAGGAAGCTCGAAAATGAGCGAGGAACCTAGAAATTGAGCGAGGAAGGTGGAAATTGAGCGAGGAAGGTAGAAATTGAGCGAGGAAGCTCGAAGGTGAAAGCGAGGAAGGTAGAAATTGAGCGAGGAACGTAGAAATTGAGCGAGGAAGCTCGAAAGTGAGCGAGGAAGGTAGAAATTGAGCGAGGGAACCTAGAAATTTCAGGCGAGGAAGCTCGAAATTGAGCGAGGAAGCTAGAAATTGAGCGAGGCAACGTAGAAATTGAAGGAAGTAGAAATTGAGCGAGGAATTGAGCGAGAAAAGCGAGGAAAATGAGCGAGGAACCTAGAAATTGAGTGAGGAAGGTAGAAATTGAGCGAGGGAAGCTGAAATTGAGCGAGGAAGCTCGAAATTGAGCGAGGAAGCTAGAAATTGAGAAGGAAGCTCTGGTGAAATGAGCGGAAGCTAGAAATTGAGCGAGGCAACCTAGGAGTTGAGGAAGGAAGGTAGAAATGAGCGAGGAAGCTAGAAATTGAGCGAGAGGAAGCTAGAAATTGAGCGAAGCAACCTAGAAATTGAGCGAGGGAAGGTAGAAATTGAGCGAGGCAACCTAGAAATTGAGCGAGGGAAGGTAGAAATTGAAGCGAGGAAGGTAGAAATTGAAGCGAGGCTTCGAAAGTGAGCGAGGAAGGTAGAAATTGAGCGAAGGGAAAGTCGAAAGCGAGGAAGGTAGAAATTCAAAAGGGAAACTGAGGAACCTAGAAATTGAAGCGAGGAGCTAGAAATTGAAGCGAGTGAAGTAGAAATTGAGCGTGTAACGTAGAAAGCGTAGAAATTGAGGAATTAGAAATTGAGCGAGGCAACGTAGAAATTGAGCGAGGAAGCTAGAAATTGAGCGAGGAAGCTGAAAAAATGAGCGAGGGAACCAGAAAAGTGAGTGGAAGGTAGAAATTGAGCGAGAGCTCGAAGTTTGAGGAAGCTCGAAATGAGCGAGGAAGTAGAAATTGAGCGCATGAGGCAAACCTAGGAGTTGAGCGAGGAAGGTAGAAATTGAGCGAAGTAGAAATTGAGCGAGGCAACCTAGAAATTGAGCGAAGGAAGGTAGAAATTAGCGAGGAAACCTGAGAAATTGAGCGAGGAAGCTAGAAGTTGAAGGAAGCGAGAAATGCAAATGAGCGAAGGAACGTAGAATTGAGCGAGGAAGCTCGCAATTCCTACGTTGCTGGCCGCTAATTTTCCCTAATTTTCCTCGGCTTCAATTTCGAGGCTTCTAAGCTTTCAATTCCTACGTTGCCTCGCTCAATTTCTACCTTCCCTCGATCAATTTCGACTTCTCATTTGAAGCCTTGGCTCGATTTCTATACAAACTAATTTTACCGCTCAATTTTACCTTCCATAGCTGATTTCTACCTTCCTCGCTTAATTTCTACCTTTCGCCTTCAATTTCTACCTCGCTCAATTTCTATTTTCCTCGCTTAATTTCTAGCTTCCTCGCTCAATTTCTACCTTCCTCGCTCAACTCCTAAGCTCTGGCCTCGCCATTTCCTTCCTACTCAATTTCGAGCTTCCTCGCTCGCAATTTCTAGCTTCCCTCGCTCAATTTCGAGCTTCCCTCGCTCAATTTCTACCTTCCTCGCTCATTTCTAGGTTCCTCGCTCATTTTCGGCTTCCTCGCGCTCAATTTCTAGCTTCCATCGCTCAATTTCTACGTTGTTCGCTCAATTTCCATTCTGGCTTTCACTCGCTCAATTTCTACGTTGCCTCGCTCAATTTCTGGCTTCCCAGCTCAATTTCGAGCTTCCTCGCTCAATTTCTAGGTTCCTCATTTCATTTCTACCATCCTCACCGCCAATTTCGAGCTTCCTCGCCATTTCAATTTTTCGATTCGCTTCATTCTCGCTCAATTTCTACCTTCCTCGCCAATTTCGAGCTTCCTCGCTCAATTTCTACCTTCCTCGCTCATTTCTAGGTTGCCTCGCTCAATTTCTACCTTCCTCCGCCTCGAAACTCAATTTCGAAGCCTCGCAATTTTTCGAGCTTCCGAAAATTTCTCCTCGCTCAATTTCTAGGTTCCTCGCTCATTTTCGAGCTTCCTCGCTCAATTTCTGGCTTCGCCTCGCTTCAATTTCTACCTTCCTCGCTCAACTCAGGTTGCCCTCGCTCATTTCTCGCTTTCTCGCTCAATTTCCTCGCTTCAAAGCTCGCTCATTTCGAAGCTTCCTCGCTCATTTTTGGCTTCCTCGCTCAATTTCTAGCTTCCTCGCTCAATTTCTACGTATTTCTACGTTGCCTCGCTCAATTTCAGCTTCCTCGCTCAATTTCTAGCGTTGCACTCACTCGATTTCTGGCTTCCTCGCTCAATTTCGAGCTTCCTCGCTCAATTTATAGGTTCCTCGCTCAATTTCTACCTTCCTCGCTCAATTTCGAAGCTTCTCGCTCATTTCTACCTTCCTCGCTCAATTTCGAAGCTTCCTTCGCTCAATTTCTACCTTCCTCGCTCAATTTCTAGCTTCCTCGCTCAATTTCTACCTTCCTCGCTCATTTTTTGGCTTCCTCGCTTCAATTTCTGGCTTCCTCGCTCGATTTCGAGCTTGCCTCGCTCAATTTCTACGTTCCTCGCTCAATTTCAAGGTTGCCTCGCTCATTTCTACCTTCCTCGCTCGATTTCTAGGTTGCCTCGCTCAATTTCTACCTTCCTCGCTCAATTTCGAGCTTCCTCGCTCAATTTCGGGTTCCTCGCTCGATTTTGAACTTCCTCGCTCAATTTCTAGCTTCCTCGCTCAATTTCTACCTTCCCTCGCTCATTTTTTGGCTTCCCTCGCTCAATTTCTAGCTTCCCTCGCTCAATTTCGAGCTTGCCTCGCTCAATTTCTACGTTCCCTCGTTCAATTTCTAGGTTGCCTCGCTCAATTTCTACCTTCCCTCGCTCAATTTCTAGGTTGCCTCGCTCAATTTCTACCTTCCCTCGCTCAATTTCGAGCTTCCCTCGCTCAATTTCTAGCTTCCCTCGCTCATTTTCTGGCTTCCCTCGCTCAATTTCAACGTTGCCTCGCTCAATTTCTAGCTTGCCTCGCTCAATTTCGAGCTTCCCTCGCTCAATTTCTAGGTTCCCTCGCTCAATTTCTACCTTCCCTCGCTCAATTTCTAGCTTCCCTCGCTCAATTTCTAGCTTGCCTCGCTCAATTTCGAGCTTGCCTCGCTCAATTTTTACCTTCCCTCGCTCAATTTCTAGGTTGCCTTGCTCAATTTCGAGCTTCCCTCGCTCAATTTCTAGGTTCCCTCGCTCAATTTCTACCTTTCCTCTCTCAATTTCGAGCTTCCCTCGCTCAATTTCTACCTTCCCTCGCTCAATTTCTAGGTTGCCTCGCTCAATTTCTAGCTTCCCTCGCTCAATTTCGAGGTTGCCTCACTCAATTTCTACCTTCCTCGCTCAATTTCTGGGTTCCTCGCTCAATTTCTACCTTCCTCGCTCGATTTCGAGCTTCCTCGCTCAATTTCTCGTTCCTCGCTCGCAATTTCTACCTTCCCTCGCTCAATTTCGAGCTTCCTCGTTCGATTTCTGCCTTCCTCGCTCGATTTCTAGCTTCCTCGCTCGATTTCTACCTTCCTCGCTCATTTCGAGCTTCCCTCGCTCAATTTCTACCTTCCTCGCTCGATTTCGAGCTTCCTCGCTCAATTTCTACCTTCCTCGCTCAATTTCTGGGTTCCTCGCTCATTTTACGGCTTCCTCGCTCATTTCAATTTCTGGCTTCCTCGCTCAATTTCTCGTTGCCTCGCTCGATTTCTAGCTTCCTCGCTCAATTTCACGTTGCCTCGCTCGATTTCTGGCTTCCTCGCTCGATTTCGAGCTTCCTCGCTCAATTTCTAGGTTCCTCGCTCAATTTCTACCTTCCTCGCTCAATTTCTACGTTCCTCGCTCAATTTCTACCTTCCTCGCAATTTCGAGCTTCCTCGTTCAATTTCTACCTTCCTCGCTCAATTTCTGGGTTCCCTCGCTCAACTTCTACCTTCCTCGCTCAATTTCGAGCTTCCTCGCTCGATTTCTGGCTTCCTCGCTCAATTTCTGGGTTCCTCGCTCATTTTCGAGCTTCCTAAGCTTAATTTCTGGCTTCCTCGCTCAATTTCTACCTTCCTCGCTCAACTCTCTAGGTTGCCTCGCTCAATTTCTAGCTTCCTCGCTCGATTTCGAGCTTCCTCGCTCAATTTCGAGCTTCCTCGCTCATTTCTCGGCTTCCTCGCTCAATTTCTGGCTTCCTCGCTCAATTTCTACGTTGCCTCGCTCAATTTCTAGCTTCCCTCGCTCAATTTCTACGTTGCCTCGCTCGATTTCTAGCTTCCTCGCTCATTTCGAGCTTCCTCGCTCAATTTCTAGGTTCCTCGCTCAATTTCTACCTTCCTCGCTCAATTTCGAGCTTCCTCGCTCAATTTCTACGTTCCTCGCTCAATTTCTACCTTCCTCGCTCAATTTCGAGCTTCCTCGCTCAATTTCTGGCTTCCTCGCCGCTCAATTTCTACCTTCCTCGCTCATTTTTTGGCTTCCTCGCTCAATTTCTGGCTTCCTCGCTCAATTTCGAGCTTGCCTCGCTCAATTTCTAGGTTGCCTCGCTCAATTTCTACCTTCCCTCGCTCAATTTCTAGGTTGCCTCGCTCAATTTCTACCTTCCCTCGCTCAATTTCGAGCTTCCCTCGCTCAATTTCTAGCTTCCCTCGCTCAATTTCTAGCTTCCCTCGCTCAATTTCTACCTTCCCTCGCTCATTTTCTGGCTTCCCTCGCTCAATTTCTAGCTTCCCTCGCTCAATTTCGAGCTTGCCTCGCTCAATTTCTAGGTTCCCTCGCTCAATTTCTAGGTTGCCTCGCTCAATTTCTACCTTCCCTCGCTCAATTTCTAGGTTGCCTCGCTCACTTTCTACCTTCCCTCGCTCAATTTCGAGCTTCCCTCGCTCAATTTGTAGCTTCCCTCGCTCATTTTCTGGCTTCCCTCGCTCAATTTCTAGTTTCCCTCGCTCAATTTCTACGTTGCCTCGCTCAATTTCTAGCTTCCCTCGCTCAATTTCGAGCTTCCCTCGCTCAATTTCTAGGTTCCCTCGCTCAATTTCTACCTTCCTCGCTCAATTTTGAGCTTCCTCGCTCAATTTCTGGCTTCCTCGCTCAATTTCTAGCTTGCCTCGCTCGATTTCGAGCTTGCCTCGCTCAATTTTTACCTTCCTCGCTCAATTTCTGGGTTGCCTCGCTCGATTTCTACCTTCCTCGCTCAATTTCGAGGTTCCTCGCTCAATTTCTACCTTTCCTCGCTCGATTTCGAGCTTCCTCGCTCAATTTCTAGCTTCCTCGCTCAATTTCTGGGTTGCCTCGCTCGATTTCTAGCTTCCTCGCTCAATTTCGAGGTTCCTCGCTCAATTTCTACCTTCCTCGCTCGATTTCGAGCTTCCTCGCTCAATTTCTACCTTCCTCGCTCAATTTCTGGGTTGCCTCGCTCAATTTCTACCTTCCTCGCTCAATTTCTAGCTTCCCTCGCTCAATTTCGAGGTTGCCTCGCTCAATTTCTACCTTCCCTCGCTCAATTTCTAGGTTCCCTCGCTCAATTTCTACCTTCCCTCGCTCAATTTTTAGGTTGCCTCGCTCAATTTCTACCTTCCCTCGCTCAATTTCGAGCTTCCCTCGCTGAATTTCTACCTTCCCTCGCTCAATTTCGAGCTTCCCTCGCTCAATTTCTACCTTCCCTCGCTCAATTTCTAGCTTCCCTCGCTCAATTTCTAGGTTGCCTCGCTCAATTTCTACCTTCCCTCGCTCAATTTCTACCTTCCCTCGCTCAATTTCTAGCTTCCCTCGCTCAATTCCTACGTTGCCTCGCTCAATTTCTAGCTTCCCTCGCTCAATTTCTACCTTCCCTCGCTCAATTTCTAGCTTCCCTCGCTCAATTCCTACGTTGTCTCGCTCAATTTCTAGCTTCCCTCGCTCAATTTCTACGTTGCCTCGCTCAATTTGTAGCTTCCCTCGCTCAATTCCTAGGTTGCCTAGCTCAAATCGTAGGTTCCTCGCTTCGTTTTCTACGTTGCCTCGCTCAATTTCTACGTTGCCTCGCTCTCGACCATCGACACGATGGAATCTTGGAAAATAACTAGGTTGGTTGGCTAAAGTAGCTTCTCTTACCCCAAAATCATATGTGGTACGTCAAGTAACTAATTTTGGTTTAGAAGATATTCTTGTTAAATGATTAAAAAAATAAATGAAAAAAAAAGAGGAAAAAAAAATTTATATACTTATATATACCTATTTATATAAATATATATTAAAGAAAATTGTAGGTAGAATAAATTTCTTCATGTAAAAAAATAAAAATAAAAATAAATAAATAAAAAATTTTATAGACTGGGACAGACTACAGTTATGGCTACAGTTATAAACCGTAGCTAAAGGTAAAACACCTTTTTCGATATATCGACAGACAGTCGATATATCGAAAATTGTAAGATTTTTGAGGAAAACTCACCTGGATCATTTTGGACCATTTTCGATATATCGACTGTTAGTCGATATATCGACGTTGGTTGTTTTTTTTTTTTTTTTTTGCTGTTGTAATTCCACCACTTTTTGTGGGTCCTATTATGAGGTCTGTGTTATATCCAAACCGTCCATCTATTTGGTGAGCTCATATTCAGGCTTGAGACAAAAAATAAGATAGATCTAACTATCAAGTAGACCACATCTTGTAAAAGGCAATGGGGAATTGAACGTCTACCATTGAAACCCTTTTAGGGGTTATAGAAGTTTTAGATCATTATGAAATTTGTTTTTCTTCTTCATTCAGGTCTTTGTGACCTATGAATGAACTTAGACGGGGAGGATTTCTCACGAACATCACAGTGGGCCCCAAAAAGTTTTTAATGGTGGACGCTCATTCAACATTTGTTTCTGTAATGTGGTACACTTGAGATTTGCATATACCTCATTTTTGGTCGTATACCATAAAATGATATGGAAAAATATATGGACGGCATGGATGAATAGCATACATCATGGTGGGGTCCACAGACCACCGACCCCAATCTTTTAAGCCGTTCGTACAACTCTCAGTTCGAGGAGCGTCAGAGCACGTCTTCGCAGCGAAAAGGAGGGGTAGTTTCGTCCTCAACGTCGCTGTCCACACGTGATAATCTAGATTGGTAACTAAGGTTTGTATTCTTTCATAGAAACCGCTGGGTAAAAGGGTTTGTCTACAGTGGTCATTTTCTCCACCATGATGTATATATTTCATACATTCAATCCATCTATTTTTATAAATCATTTTATGGTATGAGACCAAAAATGAGGTATATCCCCATCTCAAGTGGAACACATTACAAGAAACATTGTTGAATGAATATCAACCATTAAAAACTTTTGGGGGCCATAAAAGTTTTGGATCAAGATAATCTTTGTTTTTTTCCCTTCATCTGGTCTGTATGACCTAATCAACAGGTTGGATGTCAAATAAACAGTTCAGTAGGCCTTAAGAGGATTTTAACGTTGGATATCCAATCACTATTGTTTTCCAGTGGTGTGGTCCACTTGAGATTTATATCCCTTGTTTTTGGGATCAAGCCTTAAAATGATTGGTAAAAATGGAGGGCCCCACAGAGCACCAACCACCAGCCACCGAACTAGTGGCAGGGTGGAGTAGCCAATAGAGGTGTGCACGAACCGAGCTAGCTCAATCAGCTCGCTCGACTCGACTCGAAAAAGCTCGATTCAACTTGGTTCGAAGCTGAGTTCGAGCCGAGTCGAGCTGATTTTTTTAGCTTGAAAATGAGTTCGAGCGGGCCTCGGCTCTACTCGACTCGACTCAAATCGAACCCATCTCGAATCGAACTCGGATCAAACCAGTTCAGTGACTCGGTTACTTTGATATTGATGTTGCTTACCAAGTGTTTGATGAAATGACTCAACGAAGTGTGGCCGATGGCAAGGAACGTGTGTGTATGAAACAAATACCTTTTTTTTCCTGATTTTTACGTTGCTTAGAAGGTGTTTTGATAAAATACCTGAAAACTCTTTATTGTTGTTTTACATATAGTGGGATTTTGAAGGTGTAATCTAGGTGTTTGTGGAAATGCAGCACAGGCGAACTCGGCTCAAACTGGCCCAAGCTGCTGACCGAATCGAGCCGAGCTAGCCAGTCAGGCTTGAGGACCGAGCCAAGTCGAGTTCGAGCTAAGGTCAGCATGTACACCACTAGTAGCCAATCCGTTCTCTAGCTAAGGGGGCATGGATTAAGTACTCTCCCTGCCTGTTAAGAACTAGGGAAAGGGAGGCTCCAAGGGCCACTGATGGGCCAACGTGATGTATTACTTTTATCCACGCCGTCCATCCCTTTTTTTCATATCATTCTATAGTAATGGACCAAAAATAAGTTAGATCCAATGCTCGAGTGGAACACATCGTAGGAAGCAGCGGTGCTAAGGATGTCCACAGTTGAAACCTTCTTAGGGCCCATTGTGTCATTTATTTTCCATCCAACCTCTTAATATGGTCATATACACTTAGATGAAGTGAAAAAACAAATATCATCTTTATCTAAAACTTACGTGATCCCTAAGAATTTTTCAATGGTAGGAATTTTATACCCACCGTGTGGTCCATTTGAGACTTGGATCTTCTTTATTTTTATGATAATATTCTAAAATAAAATGAAAAAAATGAATGGACGGTGTGGATAAAGTTCATACATCACGGTGGCCCCTTAGTGGCCCTCGAAATCTCCACCTGTCCTGAGCTCCAAATAGGTGGGGGTAGTACCTACTTCGCGCACTGGCCTACGTGCATCTATCTATATTTACGTCTACGGGATTGTCTCAGATCCACCGCGTATAATTCCAATAGCCTACGGTCCAAACAATTAGACTTCGCGACATGGGTAAAGTAAGGATAAATTCGTCATTAAATTGTAATTTTTTAGTACTACCGATTGAAATTCCACAACAAGATAGTATAGATTGCACCCGCTTCTTTCACTACTTTTAATTCGTGTTGTCGGGGGAAAAAATAGATGAGTCGATAGGTCGACTTATGAAATGAGCCAACTCTACAAACTAGCACGGACTCAATGAGATTTGAGCCTTAGAGGGCATCTACGTCCGAAGATAGGTCAACCTCCAAGGAGGTTGATGTAACTATAAGGACACTCAAAGAGAATAATGATTATGATTGAATCACTATTTTCTTTAATTGCGAATAGGTCACACTATGAGCATAATAAATCCAAACCCTAATCATTGCACACAAGAAATCTTGCTACGTAATTCATTTCAGAAATGCATTGATTTTCCAAATGAGCTTTAAACCGCTCGTTAGTGGGTCACTAGTTCTGAAATTATAGAATAATGTCCGTCTTATTGGGCTTGACGTGTAACGCCCCGGTTTCCATAACGCGAGTATAGAACTCGTTTCCAATAAAAAAACCGAGTGTTAACAATCAGCTAATTTACAATATTGCAAAATCAGAGAGCGGTAGCATAACCAAGCGTAGGTAATATCAAGAAATCAAATATCAAGATTTTGGTCCACCCAGTTGGGAACCTTAATTACAGAACTCATAAGTTTCAGTGTACCAAAACATACTATAAGGAAAATACTGCATCTACTGATTTAGTCCATAGTATTCAACTACCTCCTGCTGCAGTTATTCTTCGTAGTATCCATCCTTTGATCCGGTCGTCTCGACCTCAGGGCCCGCACTACAATCACCTTTGTCTATAACTGCATACTCTATACGGTTGAATATTCGCTGAATGAGTGGTCGGCTCAACGTGAATTCCCCTCAAGATTACACACCGCTGCCTTAGCTAAGCATAATTAAAAACAACAAGCCATTCAAAACAGTACATGATGCTGTCTTATTTAAATGCATAGATGCGTGAATGCACATCGACTTGGGGATGCTCATCCAGTCAGACTTGGGCTCGTCACCCATGCATATGATTGGTCATCAGCGCAGCATATCACGTGCGTACATCACGTACAACATAATGACCAAGTTATCGTACATCACGTACGTAGGTTGATAGTAGATGGTTTGAGAGTTAGCGAAACGATTTCCCACTAAGCCTAAGGGCACGTGCTACAACATTCAGAATTAGCCACCTGTCATCGTTAGTATGTCATGAATGCATAATTAACAAACCTTCACTATTCCAATTACAACTAGCCAATTTAAATAAACTTAAAGGTCACTACGGGGGGCTCGTCACCCAGCGTAGGCCGACAACTCGGGCATAGTGTCCCATTTCCACCATCATCGGCTCATGAGATTTTCTCATCTTATGATGTTTAATGGATGTCCGTTGACTAGTTGCCAATCAAATTTAATAAGTAGGTATTTCCATCGCATGGGTATAGGCCATCGAGGCCATGCAGGACAAACATCAAAACATGAGACATGTTAAATCACAGTAGTAAAAGGTTGTTCGGAACATTAAATCAAAACGGCAAAGGGGTCAGGCAAGATTAAATCAAAGCGGTTAAAGAAGTCATTTCTAAGCCACTCAAGCTATATGACCTATATATGGCAAATCCCACATTATTGTTCCATGTCCCATGTAACCTCTAAATCGATGGTCCATTTCTTACCACGCTCTATCTTGTTACATCCTAAGTATGAGTTCACATATACAGGAGAGATTGCCCACTATTAAGTGTAGTAAATAGAGATCCATAAGCAACTCACAACAATCCATGATAAAGCATATAGTTATGGCATGACAGACATAAGTTAGTTCATAATAATCGTAATAATTCATGATAACTATCAATTTAAAATAAAATGAAAACCATCATGTAAGTAGTTGTTGTATGAAATTATGGTTCACAACTGTCAACTATAATTCAAGTATAAGCCATGCTTTAAGATTTGATAAAAGATCGCATGATATGACATAACATCTGTAATTTCAAATAATGACTACTGTTGCGGTCAAGATCTGGTCAGCTCTCCTCCTTGTCCTACGTACTTCGCTGCCTCCTCGAGCCCTGAAGCTGTACACGAACGGTGAGCAAAGGAGACCCTGGCTAAGCCGGGGGACCCTCCGATGCCTAAGTCAGGACACAGGAATCTGGGTCTAAGTTGCAGAGTAGTGGGAGAGCATAAGATCTTGCGTACCTGTAGCAATGGAGTCCTCACGTATTTATATCTGACTATTGAATGATATGGGTCCGTTAATCATGGTGTGATTTACCCATTAAAGGATATCCTCAGATCGTGGGGATATTATGTGCAATCCAAGGATCATGTGATGTACTATGCGTATCGTGTGTATCTACGCCCGAAGTAATCGGCCATGTCTTTTTATGGTAGTTTTCAAGTTTAGCTTAGCGCGTAATATACTCGCATCTCTCCCCGACCTCGGCCCGGGACAACGTCCTTCAGAAGGAGATAGGGATGAGGACGAGGGCGAGAGCTCGGCCTCCTTTAAATGGAAGATGAGGACGAGAACGAGCGCTCGGCTCGACCGTCCTTTCCCGGAGTATAGCTCGCCGATCCGACAATCAACCTCGGATCATGACTACTTGTTCGCCTAACTGGGTTAGTATGGTCTCAGCCTTTGGAATTACATTGATGACTCAGATCTTCCCATAACAGAAGCCCCCTACTCTTTGAGGTCGGATTCTGACTTGGAGAGTAATGACATTTGGGAGATCCCCCACTTCCTTAGCCCCGCTCCTTTTCATTGTCATCATGAATATTTGAAGTGTCTCCTTTTCGGGGTTTCCCACTCGCTGATTGCCCTACGTGTGATGGCGGTTGGGATTTCAAATCGTCGTTTACCAATGGTAGTTTGCCACGTATATCCCATGAAGCGTCCAGGCGACACCTCTTCTTGGCCATGGTTTTACCTATCCAGGACGTGCCACTCGATGTCAGAATTGTACCGTATGCAGAGGCTGAGTCAATAGTAAATGGCCACTGTGCCCTAAAGTCAGCTTGCATCAGTCCTGCTGTGGCCATAACTCCTCGTCATTAATGCGTAGATTCTGCCTGGCTTATATAAACCCCCTCCGAAATCGTTCTTTTCATTTGCGTTGTGTATTGTTGCTTGAGATCGCCCTTCCCAGAGATTGCTTCCCTCAAAAATCGTCCCCATCGGAAATCGCCTCTCGCCGGAAATCGCCCTCACTGGGAATCGCTTCTCGTCGGAAAATGCCTCTCGCCGGAAATCGCCTTTTCACCAGAGAGAGGGTTCGGCCTATTCTCATAAGCGATGGAGTCGCACCAATCTTCACGGAGACACTAACTGGATTACTGTGAGTCTTCCTCCACTTTAAAGTGTATTTCCCTTTCATATTGGGTGTTCATCGAAATGAGTTACGTTCAGGGAGCTGGCTCCGAAGATGACCAGGAAACCTTCACTTCGGGATCCGGAGAGTTTGAAGGCTCCTCTGGGGCCGTTGGGGCTATGCTCCTTCACGATTCATCCTCGGCCCAGAGGCCTACTAGTAAAAAGGGTAAAAACCGTAGCAAAGGAGTGAAGAGGACTCCCCGCGACCCTGCGGGGAGGTCGAGAGTGGGCCCCGGGGGAGGCCAACCCAAACCATTAGTCCCTGGGGGGTCGGTCATAGTCGAGTCCCAGATGAGTCAAATTCAAGAGGATTATCAAATCCTTAACTCCGTTCATATCTGAGCTCCCGACCCAACAGATCAAGCAGGGTCTCCAGTTGAAGGAGAGAAGCCATATTCATATGTGCTCTCCATTGTGGGTGTTGAGGGTCAAATATTGTATATCAGACCCAGTTATTGCCTGGAATTACAAGCATGATACCGTTTAATGGCCCGATTTAATCATGTTTGTGATGCAGAGTGTATTTATGAGCATGGACTGAAAAAGGGTGCTGAAAGCATGGATTTAACGCTCTGATGACACCAAAGGCAAGGGACGAACTCCAGGGGACCAAGATCAAGAAATTCACACGCCAGAGATCAAAGGAAATCAAGCTGTTCACGTTAAAGAGGCCTAAAAGGTGTCCAAAATGCAAGAGCACAGGGTTACCGCCATCTGATTGACACGAGACTTTATTCATGGGATGCGAGCCATAAATCAACCGTACATATTAAATTTAAACCATTGAAGATCTCGGGAAGTGGGCCAACGGACAGATCAACCTATATATCTGTGAATTGGGGCCCACCTGATATTTGGATCTGCCTCAATGTTGGTCTCGACTCATTAATGAGATGACAAAGCAGATGAGTGGAGCGGATTTCTCATGAGCATCAACGTGGGACCCACTTTGAGGAGTGAGAGTGCACACTAGCTGTGCACTTTCAGTGCACCAAACCGATGGAATCGGTCAGCAGACGCTGACGCGACTCCGTTTTCAAAACAGAGACAGCGTTCGCTGTTCGCAACAGGGAGTTATGCTCAACTCCTGGTGGGCCACCATCATCATGACTTTCGATGATCCACACCATTCATTAGATTCATGAGGCGAAACTGACTGTTCCCTGATCTACAGACATAATTCTGCAGTTATTTGGTGTCCTTGAAGGATCCAAATGGAAGATGGACGGCGAAGTGAATCAGTCTGTGGGCCACATCAAAAGGAAACCAAAACCATTCATGTCCGTCTGGTTTTTCAAGAGCAATGCAATGAACGGAGTAGATTTTTCAATATGACAGTGGAGTGGGACCCACCATCCTCACAGCGTAAAGATTTCCACAAATCCCTGTTTCACGTCCGGACGCTGCCGGATTTTTGCGGGCCGTTATGTGATCTCAACGCTGATCGGATGGCCAATCAGGACCGTCCATCATGTAGGGTGCTCAGAAAAGTCTTAGGAGACGTTGTCTCTTCGAAAAGAAAGTAAGGGAGGAGGGGAATACGGCATGGTCAAATTACGCAACTGCGTAGTTTTTTCACGAAAGGAAACTTCCGTTTCCTGCTGCGTAAATGGATTCTGCAGGAGCCTTTGGAGCCGACTCCAGCTTCCTTCACCGTCCACCGACTGCATCGCCTATAAGATAGAGAGGAAGGGAGAGAGACATGGACAGCTTGGGGTGGACGTGAGAGAGAAAGATAGTTTTATTTTTGTTTTTATTTTTATTTTTATTTTGTTTTGTTTAAGGGCTTCAACCCATTCATGTTGGGCTGAACTTCTTAACTAGGGCTAAGAGGTGAAGCTTGTGGCGTGATGGGAATGATTATACGGTTTTGATTCATGTTGAACTTGCTATTGATTGGTTTGATTTTAAGGAAGACTTTAGTTTTTAATGGTTTATTGTAAATGCTATTACAGTAGATCTGCGATGGCTTGAGTATTTTCCTTTTCATTATTCTGATTATGCAGTTAGGAAGCCCTGTTGTTCACCATCGTCTCCTGGGCATGGTTGGATGACGAAACTCTTCCTAACATTCATACATCACTCAAGAGTGGCTGTGGATTGGTTTAATTCTATTGTTTGCCTTGTCTCATGGGCATGGTTTTGTGATAGAATCGACTCTAATTTACACCTATTTTATCTCTTGAAAACTAGATCAAAAGAAGTTCAGATTTGATCTTCATGGTATATTTTCCAACTGGATGAAGATGGGACTCGAAGTCCAGTTGAGTTCATGAATTAAT
The DNA here is from genome assembly GCA_030180095.1 of Magnolia changhungtana. NCBI lineage: Eukaryota > Viridiplantae > Streptophyta > Magnoliopsida > Magnoliales > Magnoliaceae > Magnolia > Magnolia changhungtana. The sequence continues at coordinate 13,059,038 of JASAUF010000662.1, forward strand.
CGTAGATCTCCCTGATCTCTACAAGTGAATCCTTTAAATCCCTAGTTCCTACCTTTGAATTTTCTAAGTTTTAGATTAATATTTTATCATTATTACATCAAATTCATTCGATTTAGATTTTATCTTAGTCTAGTTCTAATTCTGGTTACTTTCAGATTACGTACAGGTTTTCAGTCCCTGTGGATTCGACCTCGGTCTTACCGAGATTATTACTACATCACAACCCTATACTTGGGGAGTGAACAAGTTTTTGGCGCCGTTGTCGGGGATTGACGACTGCGTTTTCTGAATTTAACTGTTTTTAAGATTAGTTTAAGATTAGGATGTTTCTAACTTTAGGTTTAGGTTTTTCTTATTTCTAGAAGCTAACCTGTTTTCCTGTTTTGTAGGATCCTGACATAACTTCTAATTTGGTAATCCCTTTCTAATTCTTTTACTTTTTCTATTTTTAGAAATAGGGTTTGAGTTTTAGAAAATTTCTAATTCTAGGCTTTCTTTTAATTTTCTATTTTCTAATTTTAGGAATTTTTCTCTTTTTAGAAACTAATGTTACTTTCTATTTTAGGATTAGGATTTCTAATTTAGAACTTTCTAACTTTAGGTTTAGAACTTTCCTCTTTTGTTTTTAAAAACACTAGGTTAGTTATTTTCCCTTTTAGAAACTCTTCCTAATTTTAGAAACTAACTCATTTTTCCTTTATTTTTAGAAACTTTCCAATTCTAGGTTTAGGAAACCTTCCTTTTTGTGTTAGAAACTAACTTTCTATTTTCATCTCAGAATTTTCTAACTGTAGAATTTCTATTTTTAGGAACTAATTTCTTTTGTTTTCTTTTGCAGGATCTTAACATAAGAACTTCTCATTTGGTATCTTCCTTCTAACTTCTCCTCTTATTACTTTCTATGTTGCTGTAGGATCTTTTCTTTTGTTTTCTTAGGATTAAATTCAGATTGAGGGTTTCACCATGTATATGCACGAGTGGGAACGTCAATATGCTGAGATAGCTTTTGAGCATGCGAAACAGTGCGATGGGATGTATGATGATTATGACCAACATCAACCTATGTCTCAGAATTTTCCTGAACCAATCATCGAGAACCAACCTGAGCATAACACTCCATCGGTTAAGAAGTCCTTACGCGATCATATATGGGAGAACAATTCCACCTCACGGACGGTACGTGAGTGTTGGGGTTATCATAACTATGGGAGTGATAATTATTATCACTCATCCGAGAAAAAGAAAACAATGCGTGATTATATTATGAGTGATAATAAGTATTACCAACCATCAGATTCTCCCACCTATGATCCGTATGACTATAATCAATGGAAACATCAATGTCGGGAAGCTGAACCAGTTATATATCATAGTGATAATTCTCTTGGGTCCTCTACTGTTAAAACCCAACCAGAAACAATCCAAGAGGATTCACTTCAGAAGCTCATGAAAGCACAAGAGCAGTTCAATCAACTTGTCATACAATTATGCAAATTGCTCAAATCCTCAATTCCAATCATTCAGTCGCATCTTATGGAGAAGGAAGAGGCTAGGTTATCCCAGTCTCATCTCAATCTAGAAGCACAATATGAAGAAAGTGATCATAACTCACTTGTGGTAGAAACCGAATTACGAATGAGGAATTGGATTCCATTAATGAGCAGATGGTTCAATTTCCTGATGAGTCGATCTCGATGACTGTCCAAAGAAATGATCAAGAGACGTGGGTGTCTTTCAAATATAATGATAGTGACACACTTCATTCACATGACACACATGATTACACTGATGAGGTTGATGTTAGTTTATTCGAACCTCAACCCGGAATGTGATCCCATCCCAAGTGCACACTGCACGGAACTGGACGACGATGAGTATTGGGATTCAATCTCTAGTATGGCCCCTGCCAATGATCAAGAGGTTCAGGAGGTTGTCAACCATAGTGATCTACTCCACCAATCTGACATGGCCAATTTAAACGTGGAGAATGGACCGCTTCCACCTAAACCTTCCAACCATCGTGATGCATGTTTGTACCACTCCCCTGAATTGAATGATGATATGATTCGGGAGATGGACGAGTCGCCCAATATGACTTTAGGAATTAAAACCATTCAGTTAAGGCCACCATCTGAGCTGTACACTTTTGACGATTCAATGCCTCTACTGAGTAACATCAATGAACAGAGTCCTCACATCAATGTTGCGTCTACTAACCTTCAATCTGTCTATGCAGGGTTGGAGCAAGAGAGTGTACCTCCATTTACTTTTAAGGACGATGGATTTCTTGGGCAGCGCATCACGAGCTCCAATGTGGAAAATAAGTCATGCTCAGCTGAACTTCCTAACTCTGTGGATGATTGCTTGGCACACTTTGTAGATTCAAACGATCCCATGATAAGAGACATAGTGATTGCCTTGTAAGACAACATCTCGGTAGTCATCACTGACCGAGAGAACCCTTACTCTGCAGCCCCTCCCTCCCTAGATCCTCATTGTTTACCATTAAAGGAGGAGGAGCTAAAAATTGAACCGAAGTTTGGAACTTCGGAATGTGTTAAGACTACACCAGTTCTTGAAAAATTTTCTCAATTTGCACTACCTGTAGTCTCTGATTTACCAGGGGATATTAACTATGAAACTTTTTCTGACACAGGTGAATCGTATATACTCTGGATACCTCAGGCGAATCGACGACAAATTTTTACCGAGGTACATAAGTTTTTCTGGACATTCATGCTCCAAGGCATCAAAGCCTATTGCAAAAAGGGCTTTTGGATGATCCTGTTGAGGAACTTACTGAGAAACTTATCAAGATATTGGCCGGAAGAGGAAGCTTGTGGCATGATCGAGTAGCTTTTCCCTATTCAATGTTTGTGAGTAACATTGTTGCAAACCCTCACGAGACTATAACTCGTCCACTAGGGGCAACCTAGGGGTTTAAAGGCTTGTTGCATATGCTAAATGCAATCGAGAGCACCTACGAAAGTGATATAGGTAGGATTTTATCTTTTATTATTTTTGTTTTGCTTTCTCTCTCGTGCTAACCAGCTTCCATGCTGCGATCTCTTAGAAAGTCTCTCTCGATTCATCATCCAGGTACTATCTTCCCATCACTCATATTTACTTTCATTGTCCCATGTGCATTGCATGCTCATATCTTTTACATTGAGGACAATGTAGATTTTAGGTTAGGGGTGGGAGATTAGGTTTCCTAATCAGTGTTTTCTTGGTCCTAAGCAAAAATTGTGAAATTTTTTTAATTTTTCTGAAATTTCTTATGAAGTTGAAGTGATTTTGACGGCCATCTTGGATTTAGAATTACAAGATAAGTGATGTTGGCAATTTATGACTCTTGGATTCCGTATTTGTTAGATTTCACAGTTAAGTTCGAACTGTTAATTCTTGATTAGAGGTTTTAAACATTGATTGAGTCATGATTTCACAAGACGCATCTCGCTTACACATTACAGTTTCAGTTCGATATTGAATTATAATTTGGTGATCATTAAGCATGGAAGGAACCAACCTAGGGAATTTGGCCATCATGTTCAATAAGAAGAATGAAACAAAAAGAAAATACCCAGTTACAAGATAGCTGCCTGCGGAAAGGGTTGGGCGAATAATCTTCACCATAGGTTTGCTCCCTATAGGTGAGGATTCGATTCCCCATGGACGATATGTGAAAAGGGTTAGGTGTACGGTCTTCACCATAGGTTTGCTTCCTATAAGTGAGGATGTGATTCCCCTCCATGGCGTTACTTTTAATATAAAAAAAATGAAAGAATGAGCCGTGAGGCAAGTTTTGGTTGTCCTGAATGCTCTTGTTAAGTGCCAAGGACATCATGTCATAGAGAAGTGAACCTTGATGATAAGCCGAGATTTCATTATACACCCATGTAACTCAATGCTTAGAATAATTGATGGATTAATACTTTGAACTTGATTATAAAGTTTACCATGCACGTGAGTCCAGGAGAAAGTAATGCCCAACATTCATGAATCTTAGAATTCTAGTATCTGAATTGTTTTCAAAATTCACTCGAGTTCATAGAGATTGTCCTGTAATTCTCAATTTATTTTTCGCATACTTTGCTCGGGACTAGCAAAATGCTGGTTGGGGGTTGTGTTGAGGGTCAAATATTGTATATCAGACCCAGTTATTACCTGGAATTACAAGCATGATACCGTTTAATGGCCCGATTTAATCATGTTTGTGATGCAGAGTGTATTTATGAGCATGGACTGAAAAATGGTGCTGAAAGCATGGATTTAACGCTCTGATGACACCAAAGGCAAGGGACGAACTCCAGGGGGCCAAGATCAAGAAATTCACACGCCAGAGATAAAAGGAAATCAAGCCATTCACGTTAAAGAGGCCTGAAAGGTGTCCAAAATGCAAGAGCACAGGGTTACCACCATCTGATTGACACGAGACTTCATACATGAGATGTGAGTCATAAATCAACCGTACATATTAAATTTAAACCATTGAAGATCTCGGGAAGTGGGCCAACGGACAGATCAGCCCATAGATCTGTGAATTGGGGCCCGCCTGATATCTGGATCTGCCTTAATGTTGGTCTCGACTCATTAAATGAGCTGATAAAGCGGATGAGTGGAGCGGATTTCTCATGAGCATCAATGTGGGACCCACTTTGAGGAGTGGGAGTGCACACTAGCTGTGCACTTTCAGTGCACCAAACCGATGGAATCGGTCAGCAGACGCTGACGCGATCTCCGTTTTCAAAACGGAGATAGTGTTCGCTGTTCACAACAGGGAGTTGCGTTCAACTCCTGGTGGGCCACCATCATCATGACTTTCGATGATCCACACCGTTTATTAGATTCATGAGGCGAAACCGACCGTTCCCTAATCTACAGACAGAATTCTGCAGTTATTTGGTGTCCTTGAAGGATCCAAATGGAAGATGGACGGCGAAGTGAATCAGTCTGTGGGCCGCATCAAAAGGAAACCAAAACCATTCATGTCCGTCTGGTTTTTCAAGAGCAATGCAATGAACGGAGTAAATTTTTCAATATGACAGTGGAGTGGGACCCACCATCCTCAAAGCGTAAAGATTTCCGCAAATCCCTGTTTCACGTCCGGACGCTGCCCGGTTTTTGCAGGCCGTTACGTGATCTCAACGGTGATTGGATGGCCAATCTGGACCGTCCATCATGTAGGGCGCTCAGAAAAGTCCTAGGAGACGTTGTCTCTTTGGAAAGAAAACAAGTTTGGAAAGAAAGCAAGGGAGGAGGGGAATACAGCATGGTCAAATAATACAACTACGTAGTTTTTTCACGGAAGGAAACTTCCGTTTCCTGCTGCGTAAACGGATTCTGCAGGAGCCTTTGGAGCCGACTCCAGCTTCCTTCACCGTCCACTGACTGCATCGCCTATAAGATAGAGAGGAAGGGAGAGAGACATGGACAGCTTGGGGTGGACGTGAGAGAGAAAGATAGTTTTATTTTTGTTTTTATTTTTATTTTTATTTTGTTTTGTTTAAGGGCTTCAACCCATTCATGTTTGGCTGAACTTCTTAGCTAGGACTAAGAGGTGAAGCTTGTGGCGTGATGGGAATGATTCTACGGTTTTGATTTATGTTGAACTTGCTATTGATTGGTTTAATTTTAAGGAAGACTTTAGTTTTTAATGGTTTATTGTGAATGCTATTATAGTAGATCTGCGATGGCTTGAGTATTTTCCTTTTCATTATTCTGATTATGCAGTTAGGAAGCCCTGTTGTTCACCATCGTCTCCTGGGCATGGTTGGATGACGAAACTCTTCCTAACATTCATACATCACTCAAAAGTGGCTGTGGATTGGTTTAATTCTATTGTTTGCCTTGTCTCATGGGCATGGTTTTGTGATGGAATTGACTCTAATTTACACCTATCTTATCTCTTGAAAACTAGATCAAAAGAAGTTTAGATTTGATCTTCATGGTATATTTTCCAACTGGATGAAGATGGGACTCGAAGTCCAGTTGAGTTCATAAATTAACTGTAGATCTCTCTGATCTCTACAAGTGAATCCTTTGAATCCCTAGTTCCTATCTTTGAATTTTCTAAGTTTTAGATTAATATTTTATCATTATTCCATCAAATTCATTCGATTTAGATTTTATCTTAGTCTAGTTCTAATTCTGGTTACTTTCAGATTACGTACAGGTTTTCAGTCCCTGTGGATTAGACCTCAGTCTTACTGAGATTATTACTACATCACAACCCTATACTTGGGGAGTGAACAGTGGGTTACAATTCCCCATTCATCATTTCCTTCACGAGCTGACTGCGTTACTAGGGATTACGCCGGGGTAATTCGTCACTAACTCTTGGAGGATCCTGGCCTCTACGTTCGTTCTTTGGCATCGGGTAGGGAACCAGAGGCTGACACTGGGGGAATTTTCTTTTTTGTATATGCCCAAATTTGATAACATGGATAAAGCTTGTTGGTACTTCTCGGCTAGGCCTCCGTGTGTCTCAGGTCTGATAACACAACTTCCCTCTTCCAATAAAGATTGGAAAGGAAAATGGTTTTGGGCTTCAGGAGAATGGGAAGCTTCGGCCTCTGAACTGGATCGGTTGCCACCAAGTTTGCCAATCTAGGTTGTTAACTTTCCTTTAATCGAATTACACTCATTTCTTTTGTACCAAAATCTTACTGCTTACTTCTTGCAGTTCAACCTATGGGAGCTCTAGAGCTCTCCCCTTTCTATAAGCGTCAGGTGGACCTGGTCCGAGTTGTCCCTGCTGATCAGCGTACTTGGTTCGGACTCATCAATCCTGAGAGTTTGGTGTCATCTGGCTTCTGCAGAGTCCAACCTACACTCTTTGCCCTAGGTAGGATAAATAAAGTTGAAGATCGATTGGCTTATCGCTTAAAGTCATTTCTCATTCCCTCATCCTTTTTGCAGGAATGGAGGTCGGAGGTTCGAAGAGGAGAAGGCCACTACGTCCCCCTATGGACGTTATTCTTTCGTCTGAACCGAAAACTCAGGCGACATCCAAGAGGAGGAGAACCTCCAAGGCCAATGTTGAGGCTCATACCCTTGCTTTTAAGGAGGTTGGGACTCCTGCCCGTGTTGGAGTCTCGGAGACTGAGGCTTCTACCCGAGCTAAAGTTAGAGCTCCTTCCCGAGCTGAGGCTGGAACTCCTGCCTGGCCCAAGGTTGGAGCTCCTGCCCGAGCCGAGGTTGGAGCCCCTGCCCCAACCTCGGTTGGGGCTCCTGCCCGAGCCGAGGTTGGAGCTCCTGCCCGTGTTGGAGTTGGAGCTCCTGTTCGTGTTGGAGTCCCGGAAGTTGGAGCTCCTGCCCGAGTTGAGGCCATTACTATCTCGTCGCCTTCTGTGGGGCAAGCCCCCCAAGCGGGACCCTTCGAACTCAGGAGGGAGGTGGTGGAGGAAACACTCGGTGAAGTGGCCTCGGTGCAACTTGCAGCTCTTGTGGCTGACATAGAGCCTCAGCTGGGCCGTCCTGAAGTCATGACCAGACGTAAGAGCACGCCTGAAGAGGGTGCTTAGATCTCTATTGCGAGCGGGGTTAGAGGATCTTCCCCCATTCCTCCGTCTCTGAGGACTTCTATGCCTCCATCCGTGGACCTGCCTCCCGGTTTTCACATGGCCCAACTAGTTCCTTGGGTTGCTAAACACGTTCCAGAGGCTCAGATCGTTGAGACTCTCTATCGCAGTCATGTTAACTTTGTGAACGATTATGTGGCTGTGATGTATTAGTCATTGCCAATGATGGTTAAGGTAAAGGAGAGACTGAAAGAGTTGGAACGGCTTGAAGCGGAGCGGGCTGAGTTCATGGCCGAGAAGGCGAAGCAAAGGGCGGATCGGGCCAGGTTCGAAAAAGAGAGGGCAGAGCAGAACGCACGACGGGTCGAGCTTGAAGGGATACTTGGGGCCTCAATTATGGAGCAGGAGGAACTCAAGAAGAACGTGATAGAGGCTCAAGTGGCAGAGCTTCAACTCCAAGGAGAAGTCACCCGACTTCAAACTCGCTTTGATGCGGCTGACCTTGAACTTGAGAGTTTGCGTTAGACGAAACAAGACTTGGAGTTCAGAGTTACAGATGCTGAGTCACGCACTGAAGCGGCGAAAGAGGACTTGGATCTAGAACGTCTCGCTGCGGCCAGACATCTCGTTGAGCAATGGCAGGTCCTCGAGTTCGCTGCATCTGCGGAGAAAACTTCTCTGCGAGTTGAGCTAGAGGCTCAAGCAGTCTTACGAGTGGATGCGGCGGTGGCAGAGTATAAAAATTCAGCTGAAAGAGCTCAGGAGCTGAACCAAAAAATGTTGCAGTCAAGATCTGGTCAACTCTCCTCCTTGTCCTACATACTTCACTGCCTCCTCGAGCCTTGAAGCTGTACATGAACAGTGAGTAAAGGAGACCCTGGCTAAGCTGGGGGACCCTCCGATGCCTAAGTCAGGACACAAGAATCTGGGTCTAAGTTGCAGAGTAGTGGGAGAGCATAAGATCTTGTGTACCTGTAGCAATGGAGTCCCCGCGTATTTATACCTGACTATTGAATGATATGGGTCTGTTAATCATGGCGTGATTACTCATTCAAGTATATCCTCAGATTGTGGGGATATTATGCGCAATCCAAGGATCATGTGTTGTACTATGCGCATCGTGCGTATCTGCGCCCGAAGTGATCGGCCACGTCTTTTTATGGTAGTTTTCAAGTTTAGCTTAGCACGTAATATACTCGCATCTCTCCCCGACCTCGGCCCAGGACAACCTCCTTCAAAAGGAGATAGGGATGAGGACGAGGGCGAGAGCTCGGCCTCCTTTAAATGGAAGATGAGGACGAGAACAAGGGCTCGGCTCGGCCATCCTTTCTCGGAGTATAGCTCGCCGATCCGACAATCAACCTCGGATCATGACTACTTGTTCGCCTAACTGGGTTAGTACGGTCTCGGCCTTTGGAATTATATTGATGGCTCAGATCTTCCCATAACAACTACCACTTAGACTAACTTAGAAATGGAAGCTCAAGGGGAAGAAGTCATCACCTTGGGACCTTGTTTGCCTGTTACTGTTGTCACAAGGTGTGCACGCTCCTAGGGTCAGATCTCTCCCTAAAATTTACAATCATAGGGTTAGGTTCAAGACTTATTTTGTATGTGGTGGAGGCCACACTCCCGGGTTGAATTTGGACCCTAGCCTTAACTGTTCGACTTTGGTGATGGGTGTTTTAAAATAGGAGAGTGCTTAACCCTCTTTCTTATGGTGAAAATCAATTCAAAGAGGGCATATTGCTACCCCATACGCAACCCTCCCTAAAATAGTCGGGTTTCAGTGAGTCACTGAGTTGGCAGATGCGATGGGGTGAGTGGATTCGTTCAAGCCACCCGCCTAGCCCATTGAAGTGGGCCACCTTGGGAGGGCGTCCATTGATCTAGGTCAGTCCCAGGGACCTGTCAGGTTGGCTCTGCCCGAGTTGACTCAGTTTGAGTCATCATCTACAGTTGTTTTCTTCAATGGCCGAGTGACGGAATGTCTTAGCTTGGCTCGACGTGGGCCCAAAACGTTTCCAGCATTTGGGCCCATGAGTCATGAGAATTGCACCTTAGCCAGAGCTAGTTCCTGGGCTGAGTTTGGACTTGACTCAGTTCAGAACTTGCTGGACAAGGAAGCCAGCCAAGTATCTGGTGGAACGGTCCTCCAACTCGACTGCACCGGTCCAGGGTGTCCTTCCCACACCAGCTTGGTCGGGTCGGTACGAGCTGGATTCCAGCCATGTTTCAAGGTGCCCTTGAGCTGCTCTTACTGTCACGACCGAGTCTTGGCCCGACAATCGGTCTTACTCCTGGCTTTCAGTTTTTGACAACTCGGGCCATTGAATGGAGCTTAACGATTTAACTTCTTACAGAGGTGGAGTGTTGGAATGCTACTTGGCCAATTATAGGTGTTTGCTATGTTGGTTACTCGGTCTTCACAACCGAACGTTCGACCCCTGTGTGACTACGAAGTGCACTCGGAGCTGGCCGAGTCGTTTTGACGGGTAGCAACAACCGACAAGCCCTTCCTTCTCCAACGGTTGGGAGAACCAACCTGCAGGCTCCTCTATTTGGCTGTCCTTGGCCCACGCTGATCCGACTCAATCTGAGTTAAACGGGTTAACTCAGTGCAGTGCAGTACCAGCTCGGTTCATGTGCGTCCGCTTTCTCTCCCTTTCTTCTTGCTTTCTCTCACTCTCTTTCTTGATCCTCGCTCTCTCTTTTGATCCTCCTTCTCTCTCCTTATTTCTTGTAGTGTTACTGGTCTGCACTGACCAAACTCAATCCGAGTTAAACAGGTCGAGTTGGCGTGGTGTGGCACAGAGTTCACTTACTCACACAGCCTCTCCCTTAGACCTTTCTTATTTTTGCTCCTACCTCCTTTCTTTCTTCCTAATTTTCTGGATGGGGATCTCGAGGTGAACGATCCCCTTTTATAGCCAGGAAGCACGTTCGAAACATCCCAACGAACAGTCGAGATTGGTGCATTTGTACGCATGCCCCCACCTCGTTTTCTTGCATGCATGGGCCCGATCTGTTGTGAGGGATGAACTTCCATCACTGTGGCCCACCGGAAAAGTAAGTTTGATCTTTGAATAGGACCCACATCACGATGGTGCATTTTTCATTTTAACAGGTGAAGTTTCCTTAATAGGAAAAGCTCCAGCAAACTTCCTTCCCGACGAGAGGTTGTTCCGCCTTTTTTGGCGCTAGAAGAAGGGCATGGGTGCGACCTCGAAGAACAACTGAGATTGAAAGAAAGGGGCGTTCGCGGATCACCCTCGTGGCTGGGGAAAAGCCCTCCTATTTTGGAAGAGAGATTTACACACGCACTACTCACTAGGCTACGTTCATTTCATCAAACGGATGCATGGGACCACGCCAACCAATATTCTCAACCAAATTTGTCTTCCGGTCACGATGGACGAACTGGATTACAAAGGTGGGTCTTAGTTTGGGTGTTTAGATGTCGCTCATTCGAATTTGATCATGGGTGGGAAAAACAAACGGAACGAGGGAGAGAATATCTCTCTTTTTCGTAAGTTATCGGGTCAATCCCGTTTTACCAGCATCCCTTTTCGATGGTGCGCATGCAGTCCGCTGTGGGGTCCACAGTGGTGCATCGTTCAATCTACTCTGTCCATTCCTTGTGGAGGTTCCATTCGAGGTCTCGACTCTACCCTCGAGTTGATCTAACGCCCGGGTGGGACCAAAGTTAAGATCGAAGTGTCTACTTATGGATTCCTACTGATTTGAGGATCAGATCTCTCTGATTCATGCATCAACAACCAAAAAGGGTCCTAGGGTTATGGGTGTGCCCAGCTCTAACCACTTTGTCGGTTGAGTACTACTAGTAATGTCATTCCTTTGTTAAGTTTCCCATGTACCGTTACTATATGTGTACACCTAGACAATCTACCCACTTACTTTCTTATTTATGGGGTCCACCTTTAATTAGAATCATCGATGTGGGCCATGTGTTCAATCTTAGGCACGTCCATCCTTTGATTAGTTTGTAGTTTGGTCCCATAATTCAACGGTTGCAATGGGGAAAAGGGTTTGGTGACTTGTCTAGGTGTTGGTGAGCAATTCCGATGAACGGTTGAAGGTTATTCTCACCATCTCGATTTAGGTTAGAACCATTTATTAGTTAACAATTATATTAGCAAAGGTTGTTTCAATGGTAACACCCGTGTACCAGATGCGTAGGGTGTTACATGACGTCCACGCGAGACATCTAGTCGAGATCGTGACTTAAATCGTTCAACTTGGACTTACAAAGTCGGTGTATAAGTTGTGCGAATATTCTTGAAATTAACCAAGAACTTAAGTCACTTATCTGAGTTCGGTCTTTGAACAAGTTGTGGCTTTCGGACCGTTAGATTATGACCAAATTTGGGGCAATAACCTAGAGTATTGTCCTACACAGATCCATATAGTCGCGGGCTCGATCGATAGTCGGTGACCATCAAATAGACTTCTGATCATATCCGTCGATCGACACGTCCAAATGGCAGGCCGATTGTGTCTACGAGTAGATCATCGTTAGGGCCAACTATCCAATGGTTGGTGTCGACTCCTACGCCCCTTAGTGGCCCCTAAAGGGTATAAAAACACTCATCTGAGGTTAATATAATAAAAACTCAGCCATTAGGGCCATTAATACCAAATTTGACACTATATAAAGCCTTAATTTGGGCAACCCCTCCTCCCATGCAGATTTCATGCACTAAAGCAAGAGAAAAGGGAAGAAAGGGAGAAGAGAAATAGGAGAAAGGAGAAGAGAGAGCTTGGGTGTAGGTGTTGGTGCACCTCCGGCCTCACATCCCATCTTTAGCCGCCTCGCCATAACAAGAGTCGTTGCTGAAACTTTCCTAACAATAAATGGAGGTAAGTGTTGAATTCTACTTGTAATATAGGGTTTTAATATTTGTTTGTCTCTATTTCAAAAGCTTATATGCCACATAGGTATTTCAATGATTTTCTCAAAACTCTAACCCAATGAGCGCCATGAATTGGGTGAAACATCAAAAGGTGCAGACCATAAATATTTAGGCTGCCGTTTATTAATTCTACTATTCAGTAAATGATTTATGATTGCCAACTTGGAGTTTGCATAATAACCTACATGTATTTCGATTTCAGTCCATAATTTATAAATCTTAAGATAGTGACACTTACGTGTTCGATGAAATGCTTTAATGAGTAGATTATTAATTCTGACGATTGAATGTGAATCCAATCATCTTTAATGTTTGTTGACTTGATTAGATTAAGAAGTGGGACTACAAGAGTAGTCTGGTTAGTCGGCAAATTCCCGGATATGAGTTGACCAAATTAATTTGGCCACCTTAGGCAAGTTCGATCGATTCAGGTCGAACACTGACGTTGACAATGGCTGAGCCATGCGGAGTTCTTACACACTCCATGCCGGTTACGCCGGTGTTCACCCATATCAATCGAAATTGTCCAAAGAATCGGCTAACCCTATATATGTTTACAATGTATGATCACAATTGCTTGAATATGAGATACACCCATACCAATTGCAAAGGTCTACTATTAACCATTACGATTGCAATCCTTAAGACTCGTGAGCCCGACATGGTGGTATGGGACACCGTGTCCGTGTTATTGGCCTACGCTGGGGTGATGAGCATCCTTGTAGTGATCGCAAGCATTACTTTTACAACTTGCCTTTCGTATGTAATTAGCTGGGAGTGACGAACCCAGACGGATTATGAATTACAGGCATAGGGTCGTTGTGGTCGTCTCGTGTCTAGTAATTCAGTTGAGACCATTGACTAAAATGGAGGTATCCTAGCTTCCCTAAACTATTGAATGGATAGGTATAATTAATCACTCGGCCAACATAATCATTCACCGCATTGCGTTAGCTTAGAATTTGGTGAAACATGCGTTGAGTCACGTGCTGAGGAAATGTTGTCATTTGCGAACCAGGTGGTCAGAGTCGCGTGTTGAGGGAGTGTTGTATAGTGAGGGCATGCATAATTTCATAAACTCAATTATTTGCATTAATAAGAAAAATTAGGAAGTGATTGTTTTACATGCATTGGACCAGGTAGGCATGGATGGGGTAGAGTTCTCTTACTTTCAGTTTTCTGATGGGCAGATGTAAGCCGTATACTTCTAGACAGGGAGCGCTGGACACATAGGCTTAGCTAGATGTTATATTGATACATTTTTGTTTATTTTTGAAATTGCATATATATATATATATATATATATATATATATATATTAAACCCAGTTGTCGACCCATACTCTGGAAGAAATCTCACAATATATGTTTTGGACTTACACATTTACTTTAATCATAGTAAACCTGAAGTGTGATACACTGTTTAGTGTAATTCTATGCATACTCAAATGCCCAATGTAGAAGTAATGGGGAAATCGGCTTTCCCAAAGCATAAGTGATGTCCAAAATCTCGGGAGTCGAGCTTTGCTCGACTCTCGAAATTCAGGGTGTTACATGGGTGCATGCACTCATATATACCTGACACATTTGTTAGTGATTCGGCTTTAAATGGATTGGGGTAGACTAAAAATAGTGCATTTGAAAGTCTTCGACTTACTACTAGTTAAGGAAGGCCTAGAATTTACAGTCGGTTAAACTAATAGAATTGTATTGGGCCCTAACACGCTTATACATAATCCCCACTTTTGCATGATATATGATTTTTTTGGTTTTCCAGAGTTTTGTAAGGTATTATATCAATAAACTAGTTTAGTTGCTGACGGAATCAGAAACCGACTAACAAGCCGCTACTCCTCCCAATGACCACTAGAGAAATTGCAGTCTCAACCCACGGTGTGTTTAGAAGAGATAGTAGTAACGAAGAAATAACGAGAATACAAATGCGGTGTGACTACTCGACCCAAGTTACTATAGCTAAGGAGATCATAATGTCTTGACCTGGGGTGAACTTAAGGAGTTGGTAACTACTTGGTAAAGTTAAACAACTATAGTATGATAATGATCAGAGAAGGGGAGGAATATATAGTCAAGAAAACTTAGTTTTTGATGCACTAGGATCCAAAAAGACTGGTGAGGAGGATTGTTGCCGATGTACTTGGATAAGTGGGATGAGGAAATGAGAGCTAAGGGATTCCAGATAGAGGAGATGATTATAGATATTGGACCCCAACCTTACTCCATTGATCTTAAACTGTAACACCCCAAATTTTTGTTATTTTGAATTACCAAAAAATTCTTAAAATTTTATTTTTAATAACTAGCCACGTCACCATTGATGGACCATTGACGCTCGAGGTGAGCTTATACGCGGTTGGTACTGACAAAGAACCGTACAAATAGGATTGATCGACCGTAGAAACTAATGAATCCAACCGATCACTTAAGCATCGAGTTCAGCCCCATGATTTATTCACATAAGGCCCAAATCTAACTGACCTACCACTGATTAATCAAGACAATCGTAACTTAATTAGAGATCTACCCAAACCCGAGCCAGGTATGGGTTGAACCTTAACTAATGGGCCAAATCAACCCAGTTACTCTTTTAGCCTGAAACCGACGGTTTATGGTGACCATGACCGAATCATCATTTTCACTAATTTTGAATAGGCCATACTGTGTACTTAGTTAATCCATACCTCAACAATTGCGACCAAGAAATCCCCATACCCAATTTATTTCAGAAACGCCCCGATTACTCGAACAAGCTCTAGGTCGCTCGTTAGTGGGCCGTTAATTTCGAAATTATAGAGTATTGTTCATCTCACTGGGCTTGTGGTCTATCACGGACGATAGACTCAGATGACGCTCGAAATAGACGATTCACGCTGTCAAGTCAACACTTGTAAAGTGCAACTCGCCCTAGCACAAGCCAAAAATCTAAATTTTAAGACAAATGGCTCGCCATTTAGGACATTTCACCCACGGATTCCACCCAAATTTGCACCATAGACTAAAAATATTTCCCTGCCCTTGCCCATAAAATCTGACCATTGATCGTGAAACATTGACTGTTGATCGCGAATCGGGTTGCTGTTGCAAAACCCATGGGGCACCTATCCTATAAATTAGATGGGCCAAGGGGCCATCAGGGCAGCCCTAATAACCAGAATGGGCCCATAGGGCCATTGAAGGCACCTCATGAAACTCAGGGCCAACAGAAATAAATATGGACCTGTATAAGTTCAACCCTCTCTCATTTGCTAAGATTCGAGCAGCTGAAATTTGAGGGAGAGAGTGAGAGAGAGAGAGAGAGAGAGAGAGGGCCATTGTGGCGTGCATGTGAGCGTGGTGCTTGGAATTTGGAAATTCTGGCACCCTCACCTCTCCATTGCCGGAAAGCAGAGACACATTTCATTGTTGGAGCGAAATTCTGCTCCATCCAAGGTAAGATAGGGTCCTAAACCTCATTTCCTTGTTTACTAGCAACACGCATGTGATTTTCTATCCGCTCCATGTAATGCAGGGCCTCGACACCTCGAGCTTGCGGACCCGGCGTCACTAGGACAATCCTAGCAACTTCCGACCAAGAATAGGTGTGGACCATTACCTTTAGGTGGCTGATTATCGCGCCTAGCATAAGTTTAATGAATGTGTGTGGTGCAATGTTAGTACATGTTGCTGAAATTTTATTTGGATTACATGAATGTGATAATAAGCTATGAATTGTTAAAATTATGGGAATGAGTTTAGCCCTGCTACCCCCAAATATATGACTTATTGATTTACATGCTCATGTAGGGTACAAATACTTAATTTTTCCTAAAATATTGTTGATTGGTTGTTGATTTCCTGATTATGTGATGATTATGCTTGGAATGAAGGTATGAAATGTTGTAAATTGCTGATTGGTGGTTGATTTCTTGATTTTGTGATTAATTATGCTTGGGTGAAGGCATGGAATGTTGTAATTTGGCTGACTAGTTGAGTTACTTGCCTTAATATTCAATGTACTGCTGAATTGAGTGCTTCATGATTGATCTATGGAAGATAAACTTTGGTGTATTGGTATATGATTGCCCATGTGATGTATAGGCTGGATTATGACATGCATAATCTGTAAATTTGGGTGGAGCTTTGCATGTTGCTATCCATCTTGTTACAATTGTTGAAATATGTTGAGCATGATCCTCGTAATTTAGTGAAGATTTGTGTATTGTTATCCACATACCTAGAATGCTGATTTTGTTACTATTTGTGAAATTATTCCTGAATTTGCTGAATTTATGTTATCCATCTATGAACTTGTCCGCTCATGGATTGGCCGATAACCAGAAATTATTTGAGAATCCCATCGTTGGATTAGCCCACGGGTAAATCTGGCTCGACTAATTAAGCTGTAAATTATCTCAGGTCGTTCAGTTTATAGTTCAACTCGTGAGGACATATTGACTCTTAGGTCGACCATCCTTGTACGTTAACCATGTTTGATCATGCCTGTATGAACTCAAAGTACCCTAAAACCTTTGCGCCCACTATTAATATTAATTTACGGCCTACAAGACTCATGAGCCAATGATAGTGGTATGAGACACTGTACCCGTGTCTTTGGCCTGTGTTGGGGTGACAACCTCCCTACAGTGACCGCGAGTAGGACATTTAAGTCCCGATCTATTTCGTGACACGCTGGACAATGTCGGTGCAGACGACAAGAAGGAGCAGACGCACTCCCAGACTTCGGCGGTTTCTTCTAGTTTATGGTTGGATGGTCGCGGGACATGAGCCAGGGCCCTAGTCACTTTGGGACATATGTATGGGTGAGACTAGTTCCCTATTTGGATATTTTTATATTTGTGGTTTGATTATTTTTTTTACATTTAGTGGCACTTAATATCGTCTTATGATTTATTTATGCTTCATGTCTTGCTAAACCCGTCATTGCTTACAAATAAACCCAAATGCATTGAAATCTGGAGCTCATTAGGGCATACGTAGCACCCGAGAATTCGGGAGCCAAGTTCCTACTCGGCCCTTGAAAACACAGGGTTTTACATAAACGGTTGGTACAACTGAGGCACATGGTTAAATAATCTAGATTATTATTCGGATGGCTACACTGTAGGGCCACTCGTGGTAAAAATATTAAGCCATCTTTGCACCTCTCTCTTCATTCGAATGGCATAATTGTTGTCCTTATATCAACCGTACAATTACATATTACCAATTTACTGGTTTAGATTGTTCCATCCATAAGAAAAATCCATCCATTATGTGTCCCTTCTATCAATGTTTTGCAACGCACACCACTGCAAACTATAAGACTCCATGAACTAGACCCACCATCTTAAAAAATGGTGGCAAGTCATTTACATTATAGATGTCATAGTTGTTTGGCAATCCAGATCGTCCAAATCATTGATCCAATTGTTGATGGGGTTTATTGAAAAATAACATTGAACATATAATAGTAGCCATATGGTTTATCCCTTTAAATTTGGTCTACTCATTGAACCATCCATTTCATTGCCACCAACTACATGGTTAAGATTAGTCTTTAAGTCAGGTCCCTTCTTACAAATGCGCCCCGTAGTTAGGATGGTCGGGATTGCCATATCTACATGCAAACATGTAAGGAGGGTGAGTAACCGTTCTCCTCTTTGATTGCCCTCCTCTTTGACGGCCTTTACAAAAATGCACTCTTACAAAATGTATGACACTTCCACACCGTGCCCTAGTTTTTATTTAGAATGTTTACTCTCTCCGATATAGTTTTACCCTAAAATGCCTTAAGGGGTTAAATGCCTTTAGGAGTTGTTAGGCACCATGTATCTGGAGGTTAATGGGTGTATTCCAAATCCAAGTAGCTATTTTTTCACTTGTTAGTTTGGTATTTAGAGATAAATAAAATAGGAGACATTTTAAATAATACACTTATGGTGTGTTTTTTAATCTCAACAAAATGTCGTGATTCCAGCTTAATCTAAACACAATATTTTTTTGACTCACTTTCAAAGATAAGGGAGTCACAACATAACAAATGTGCTATTAGGCTACTAATTAATCGTAACATCTCGATTTTTTATGGCCAGAGTTTATACTCGTGCTCGAGAAAATCGAGTGTTAATAATTGAATGAATTGGATGCTTTAAAAATCGCACTATATATATATATATTCATTTAAATTACATCCAATGGCAATACATTCATGAAGGTAACCATTCACAAGAATAAAATTGACTGTATTTATCATTTCATTATAGTAAAAGAATTCAAAAAATCATCGAATGCCTTCTTAATGGGAGCTTATTACATTATCAAGTTGGTAGTAAAAATAAAAAACTAAATTATAAAACTATCTTCTTATTCAATTAATATAATCCTCCATTGGGAGATGGTCCTCTAGGTCTTCAATTTATACATCACTTGCATCATCTATACGGTTGGAGAGGGTCAATGCCCTACCTATAGTGATGGTTATCCTTTAAGATTCACAATAATACAAAAGATTCATAAAAGTAATGCGATGGTTTTGATATGTCTCGTACTCCACAACTATGAAAGGTATCAATATACGCAAACAACCTATATGAGATGTATGCCTAGCAAAGTCGTAACGCCCTGAAAATTGGGAGTCGAGCAGGAGCCCAACTCCTGATTTCCAATGCATCACTTATGCAACATAGAAAATGATGATTAAATGTTGTCCGTATTAGTGCATGAAACGTGAATGAGATTATACCAAAACAGCATATCATACTCCTGAGATAAGTGAAATTGCAAGCGGAAGACCGTGATAGATATATAAAATATGTAAATTGCTGTAAGTCTCCAGAGCGTGATAATGTTACCAGGTTAATTAATTATATGTACAATTCCAAAATATACAAAAGGTATAATGTCATCTAGTCAACATCCCAGAAATTTCCATCGATCAGGACACGACTTACATGAACCCACCTGAAACTGCATGTAAGAGAATGCCTCCTCGTCATCCTCGAAGTCCGGCTACGCCTCGTAGGCATCGCCACTACCTGCAACTAAGACAGAGTCTGGTTAGTATGTACAACACTATCTCGTAACGTGGGAGTGAGTGATCAACTCAGTGAAACTATAAAGCAAAGGTTAACATGTTATCAATTCAATCAAGCAGTAGTGATAAGGTAATACAACAAGCAATTCCTAAGTACTCTGGTTAATGCAAGAATGGTATGTATAAATGATGCATGCCCTCGCCTACGCTCCCTCTGCGATCTTCATCTCACGGTCGCGGCATGTCAGTCACTTCTTCAGTGCTATACTCCGACGCCAACGACACATGTAATGCGGTGCATGAGCGTGATTACCAAGTTCTTATTAGAACTTTTTCATACAGCATGATTGGAAAACTAAGGTACCTCCCTTATATCATTTCCCAAACAATGATCCATTCTAGGGTCATCTGTCCTAGTAATTCTCATACGATGTTGCAGTTCTAGGTCACTACAAAGGGTCACCTCGATGCAGTGTAGGCCTAGTTTATACTCTAGTTGCACGAGAAGGCTCGTCGCCTCAACACAGGCTCAGAGTATGCTCGAGGTCACTACAAAGGGCTCATCACCTTAACAGTGTAGGCTAACAGCTCAAATACAGTGTCCCATACCACCGTATTAGGCTCACAAGGCTGTATTGCTCACTGGACACTACGGGGAGGCTTGTCGTCGTAGCGTAAGCCGACAGCTCGACCACGGTGTCTCATACTACCATGTCTGACTCATGAGTCTTAACGGATCGAGGTACCAAGGTTAACGGGGTTTCCACTGGTGAGATTGGTACCTTAGGTTCAAGCAGTAGCGTCCATACATGGTGAACATACATCGGGTCAATCGGGTTACTTGACAAGCACGACTGGTACGAGCACACCTTGAGTTAATTGACATGAAGTGTGTAAGCATCCCATGTGGCCTAACACTGTTGACAACCCAAGTACGACTTGGATTCATCGAACATGTCCCGTGTGACGAAGAGACTTCAGCCACTAACTCGAAAATCATTACCGATCGCCTGGACTACGTAGTAGCCCCAAACATACTCCAAGCAATCGTGTACGCATGTAGTAGCCAGAGATAGCATGTGACAACTAAAATCAAATATGAATCTCATTCGAGCATTTCAACGAACACATAGTGTACATGTTAGCATATATAAACATTTCAACAGTAAATCACATAGTAGTAAGATAGGTTATATAAAGAAAACTCTAACTATGTATAAGGGGATTGAGAATCCCAACTCAACACTCTCATTAAGTACATTACATCTAGCATTTTCTCATTCAGGCATTTTATCAAACACTTAGACTACACATATCCATGTACGTGTAATGTATTAGTTTTAACATATATTATGACAAGTCCTTTCACAAAGGAGTTGTCACACATATAACCATCATATATATACGTCACTAAGCATGGCAAGCACAAATGCAAATTTCATATTCATTCAAACATTATAACAAACACTTGGAATGCATTTTAATCAACATAACTTACATACATATGTAATATACGGGAAACATCTAACTAAGCACATGTGATAGCGATCAAGTCAGTCATAAATCATTAATTGACATTGAAGGCCTTGAAAATCATGACCCAAACATTTATAGTCCGCACCTTTCGCCGGTAGACTCGTAACGAACTCAGTTTAAACACTAAGCCTTTGTCAACGGCACAACGACAACCTATAACATGAAATAGGTTAGCCATTACACCATCTAATCTATTTAAATCTCTTGAACAGCTTAGGGTTAGGATTTCTTACCCAAGTACAAAGTCGAAATCATCGGAAAAGCGATACAGATGTAGTGGTGAAGCACGTTGAGCGTCAGGGAAGAATCCCAGAAGCAAACGCCAACTCTCTCTCTTTCACTTTCTCTCTATTTCCTTCTCTCTTTTCTCTTTTCTTTCTCTTAGGGTTGGAAATTCGTATGGCATGAGAGAGAAAGAGGGTTTAAGGCCCTTATATAGGCCCGGAACTGATCGGAATAGCCCCAGGGTCATGGTATACTTAGGTTATAGCCAAATAGGGGTTGTTTCAATGCAACAGAGCACTTCCGGAGGCTCCCTTTCTTCTTGCGGTCGGACTTAAGCTCTCTGGCATTAGATATAGGTCGAGTTACATTTTTGGTCTGATCGAATTTACAGATCGACCGTGGTGGACCAGTTTCAGTTCAACGGTCACCGCACTCTATCAGGGCCACAAGTACACTGACATGTGTATGGATTTTTTTTTGATCCGAGGGTATATTTGGGTCAGATTCTGACGGTCTGAATCCTTATATTCGGTCTGCAAGTGAACGACTCAATTCACTTAAATCTAAGTACATTTCTTAAAGATATTTGCGTTTCTCACACACTTTGCTCCGGGCTTAAGTTGTGCGTTTCTGGATACTATGTGGATTTTATTTCCGAGATGGTTGTCAAGCTCAGCAAAGCGGTTATAACGATTTAGTTTTGCAGTAATCGAACTTTCGACGCGCGGTCCAGGTCTGATACGAAGTTTCGTGCTGCTCCCGAGAGCAACTGGGTTTTGAGATTGATCCTAGATTATAGGGTAATGTAGCATCAACGATTCTACAAGTTTTGGGTCTTGCAGTTTGTATTTAAAGCGATTAGTGCTAATGTCACGGGTAACCTAGTTTAGCACTTAGTTAATTTTGTCTAATTTCTAAAGGATTTGGTCCTGTGTGATTTCTGCCTGAGGTGGTACTCGGGTCTTTATACGGACTTTTTCGAGACGTTACTAAAGTATATGTGGTTCATCACACTTAGTGATCGCCACAATGTGAAAAATGATTTAAAGTTATCTGGCTCGCCGCGCATCCCATTCTACAGAGATTCGTCGGCATGTCCTACGTTAACGTGGATTTACACAGGTATCCCAAGACGATACAACGCATATCTTATATGAATTACGTGATATAATTTATTCATGGAGCGACTATTTGTGACATCCAATCCCAAAAATGATGTAGCACACATTGCGAATTACTTACATCAATTTGTGCACCACTACCTAAAATTTATGAAATTACGTGTCGACTCATGGGTCGTCACCCGAACCGCATTACATTCATGATACTTATTTAAATGCTATAAGTGGGATTTCCAACATGGTACATGTACCAATAGGAAATAAATTGAATTATAGGAGCTATGAAATTCCAAGATACATGCCCAAGCCTTAAAGGGAGGTAGCACGAGGCTACCATAATAAAAGAGAAGAGTAGCAATGACTAACTCAACAAAGAGGAGAGTAACAATGACTAACTCACCAAAAGAGGAGAGTAGAAAGGGCTAACTCAAAAGAGGAGAGTAGCCAGGGCTAACTTAACAAAATTGGTAAGGCAATGACAAGGCTTATATTCATAGCCTCACATAAAGTAATAAATTCATAAAATTCATAGCCTCACATAAATTCATAAAGATTATGTATAATTAAAATCATACCTTAACCATAATTTCCAATGGATAAATAATTGATGATGGTAAATCAAATAATTGCAAGGATGATTCATAGTAACATAAAACTATGTAAAAGAACAAGATAAATCATATCAACTTAAATTAAGGTAAGCTTAAAGGAATCTCTCACCTCTTAGTTCTTTCTCACTAATGTTACTAGATCTGCAATATCGTACCCAATAGTATGTTTCCTTAAGCTGTAACACTGAGTGGGCCATGTGATTGACTCAAGTTAGATTTAGTCTAAGATTTAAATATGATTTCTACTACAATAGTAAAGAAGGGGTTTTAGGTGTAACTTGGATGGAATGAGAAAAATATGGAACCTAACCTCTGTAGAGGATTACAAAAAGATTGTTACATGACCTCTTAGGTTTGTATAGGACTGGTTGAACCTCGGTGTGTCCCTGGCGGCCTCAGCAGTCAATCTTCTTTCTTTCTTTCTTTCTCTCTCTTTCTCTCTTGTTCCTATCTTTCTTCCTCTCTTGCTGGTGCACTCTCCAGCAGTAGGGGTGGGATTTTATATTGGCGTGGAGCCTCTAGGATGTGCTTGCGCCTTTGGTATGCGGAAGGAGTTATGCAAGTAACGCCCCGTAGACGAGCTGCCTAAGCACAGTTTCACAGTTGTCTTGTTTTCGTTCTCTTTTCTTTTTCTTTCTTCGGTTCTTGTTTTTCTTGGTTATCTCAGATCTCTCCCTTCCCTTTATAGCATTTAGGTGGGCCATCAGACAGGTGGTTTTGATCATTTTGGATTTCCATTAGGTGGTCAGGCAAAGATCAGTGGTCACCGTTTATTGGCGAGGGAGATGGCTGCTTATAATGGCAGATTCTTAGCCAATACATTCTCCTTTGCTCTGATGATTGTGGATGGTTTAGATGGTCCTTAGGAGTAGAGGTGGGCATCGAGTCGAGTTGGACCGAATTGAGTCCAACTCGACTCAGTCCAAAACTTTCAATGCGCTGACCGAACTCAATCTGATTCGGGACCGAGTCTAGGTCCTCTGACGCGATCCAATCCGTCGCACTGTTGGCTTGACCCGAACCGAGTTTGACTCGGTCAGGGAAACCGAGTCGAATCGGGTTGGGTACAGTTTGGATCAAATCCTCCGTTTCAATGGTAGACGTTCAACCCCCACTGCTTTTTGCATTGTGGTCCACTTGATCTTTAGATCTGTCTTATTTTTCGGCTCAAGCATTAAGACGAGCACGCCAAATGGATGGACGGTTTAGATACGACACATACCTCATGATGAGACCCATAGAACTTGCCTATGTCAATACACCAACTGGCATGGTGCATGGTACACCTGTCAGTCTGCTTATGTACACCAACCAGAGGCATTACGGTTACCCTCCCATTAAAATATCATGATCATTTTTTGGGCCCACCGAGGTGTGGTTCACAAATCTAGACCATCCATTATGTGTGTCCCACTTGGATGAGGGGTTAAACCAAGTTTTAGATGCATCCAAAATTTAGGTGGGCCCCACCAAGTCCTTTTATATGTTTTAACAATGTCTTCACATGATTTTAGATGGTATGGCCTACCTGAGTTTCATATACAACTGATTTTTGGGATATCCCATAATTTAAAGGGGACCCATCAAATGCATGATGTTGATGTTTGACACACACAACGGTGGGGCCCACACAGCTTGACCGTGTGGGAAGTTCCCATGAGCTGGATGACATAGAACCTTTTCCCCTGGCTCCTGTGTCAGAACTCGGTGCTCGATGCACCTCGAGCCTTGAGCACAACAGAGGGATAGGGATTGGCTACTCCTCCTTCCACCCGCCAATGGCTGATAGTTGGTGCTCTATAGACCCCAGCATGATATCTTTATTTCATCCATGTCGTCCATCTATTTTTCTATATAATTTTATGATATTAAACTAAAAATGAGGTATATCCCAATCTCAAGTGGACAACATTACAGTAAATAATGTTGAATGAACATTGTGCGGATCAGGTCAGATCGAATTAAATCGGATCCATTTGGATCAGATTTCGAATCGAAACGATCTGAATTGACCACTGATCCAAACTCGATTTGATGTACAATCGAATTTGAGTGGTCCTACTCGATCCGCACCAATCCAGGCCTTCGGTTCGGTTTGGATCGGGTCGGATTCTGCCCAACTCTACTTAGGAGCTTGTGGACGTGGAAGATTGAAGGTTGGGGGGGGGGGGGGTTTCTACAGTCGATGGTTGTGCGGAAGAGCTTTCGCATGGTGCGGCTCAGTTCAGGGAAGAACAATAGAACGTCGATCACTCCACGTCTCTCCTTCCCTTTTTTTATCGGCGTGGAAGTGGTTAGAACTCCCTTGGTTGGAGGATGGATGGTTTGGATCTTGCTTGGATCGTGAGATTTGGGGATGGTGGTGCTATTTTCGGAACGTATCATGGGAGAATTTCCCATTGACGTGAGTCATTCAGACTCTGTTATAGCAAGTGGATTAGGAGTGGGAACTTGGTTTGGTTGCTGATCTGGTGTGATCCACTTGCAATAGTCTCTCGATGGATCCACTCCGTTCATTTATTTTGTGGGGAAATGTTAGGATGCGAGCCAAAATATGAAGTATATCCGATCCTTGAGGTTGCCACACCACTAGTCAACATGGGGATCATGTTCACCATTGAACCAGGCTACTACGGGTGTCAGTTAACTTCTTAGTTTCATGAGTGGTTGGGGTAAAGATGGGGTCCATGACATTTTTTCGAGAAATCCACACCGTTCACTATCTTTACAAGATCATATTCGGCTATGGCCTCAAATATGGGACCGATCTAAGTCCTAGGTGGGCCACACTTTGTAACAGCGTGTAGGCTATTCTTACCGTAACTAAGTGCAACCTTGCTGGATATATGAGTTTTAGGTCTTATAATTACAATTATGACCTTCTCCCTTATTACAACTTCCAGTCATCCATATCTCTTAGTTGCACCGTGCAAAAGGGATGAAATTTCACCAACGTTTGTTATTTTTTGTGCTCTTTCCAATGCCTTAGTTTGGACCTTGATCGCTTACAGATGACCAAGATACCACTTCAATGGACTATACTACTCTGGGGTTTTAATGACGTTTATATATGTCTAGCTTGGTAGATCCCAATACGATGGACAGTCAGATGACATGCTAAAAATATGAAGACTTGATGGTTGGTTCTCTAATGATGTATATAGGTATATGTACGATCGATTTTGTAAATGGAATAATACAAGGTGGGTTTCTGGGGTGATTAGGGGTAGAACATATGTATCGTTAGATTCAGGTGCCTTGTTCACATGTGTAAATTTCTTAGGTTGTAGTTCTGATAGTGAGTTAAGCATATTCATAAGTGATGAACAAGATGAACGGATCAGAATTTCAACTTGATGTATGTATAAGTGGATGTAGAGATCGAATAGCTAGTTTACTACGATCGTATGGTCCAAAATCAAAGTGGATGGTTAGATGTCTCTATCTAGCAGTATGTATTTAATTGATTGGTTAGTCATGATAAACAAGTGAGATTATTTGGGTATATGATAATCCTATCTTAAAATCAATGGTCAAATGGCATGATCTATGAAAGGAGATTATTCTGAACAGTCAGATCCATGTTGGAGAATAGATGAAATGTTATGATAGTCAGATTGACATCGTACACCTGCACATAATAAGTTAAATTTTATGGTAATACTCGAGAACTTTCAATACTCGGGTATTGAAAAGTTCGGGGTGTTACATTAGTTATATGCACGACATACTCATGATAGCCAAAACAATCCAATTATCAGATGCAACACTAAAATCACATCAATAGAATAATCCTAACTATCAAAATACTACACATCTAAATGGATAGATGATTAAAAAATGTTGGTGAGTTATTTGTCTATGATTCTTCCAAAGCCCACTCGAGGCTCTAAATTTTCTTGTTTTTTTGCCAAAATTTATATTTTAATGGACTTATTACAATTATTCTATCAACATCACACACATTTGGGATATTAAAGTTGATTTGCTTAATCAAATTTAGGTATTGTGAATATATTAAAAAAATCCAATGCATTTTAAATACAAGCTCTCAAAGCAAATATTTGAATTCTAGTGCATTTCAACCAAACAGAACTAAGGATTCATAATCTCCTTGACTGCAATATAATCATGATTTGGAATCTAATGCATCCTAAATCCAAGCTTCGAAATGGGCCACAAAAGATTATATTTATGAAATCATGCTTTCTGATTTATAGCAAAGTGTAAAAAGACAGTTTGCCCTATCAATCTCATCCATCCTCTCACATGGAGGCTGGTTATAGCCAGTTGGAAATGGACTGACAAGAAAATCACTAAAATTATGTCTCCTCGTATTCTCCTTGCATCTTTCACCAACTAGTGTTAGCATGTTAGCATTTTACTTATGGGGTCTACCCTGATGCATTTGCTATATATCCTTATGTCCATACATTTTTCTAACTCATTGTAGGGAATGGGTCCAAAAATAAACTTGATCCAAGTCTTAGGCGGACCACGCCATAGGAAACAGTGGTGATCAACCATTAAAAGCTTACTATGGGCCACAAAAGTTTTTGCTAGATGTATTCTATCCATCAATTGTGGTAAGTCATGCTCGGATGTAAGGTTAGCAATAGGATTGATCCAAAAATTAGGTAGGGCACACTGATGGTGCACCTACCATGGGAACCTCTATGAGGCTCACCCTATTATTTTTATTCTATACAATCCGAGCACCAGGTAAGCCCCACTGGCATAAAGAGGTGTATAAAAACTCAACCTGTCCAAAACTTAGGTGGACGATAATGCTTGAATTTAGAATTTTAGTTGCGATTTGACATTGTTCCTTTAGTGTGGCCCACTTTAGTTTTGAATCAAACTTATTTATGTGATATACAATTGAAATGAGGTGACTCCACCGAGGGACGAAATAAATGTCAGACACATCAAGTTAGCCCTCATCAAACTTGGATGTTGCATGCTCTTACTACAACTGTTGTGGAGAAATAGGATCTAGTGAATCCCATATCACATGCTCTTTACTCGAGTAGACTTGTGTTGATTTTGCAACATAACAAAAAAAAAAAAAAAATTGCAGTGACTCTAAGGATGCACATGTAGAGTTGTACACTAGTTGAGTTAGCTCGGTAAGTTCGCTCAATTTGACTTGAAAAAGCTTGAGTCGCCTCGGCTTGAAGTTGGATTCACACCAAGTCAAGTTGGTTTTTTGAGCTCGAAAAAATTTCGAGCTAAGTTCGAGCTTGCCCGAGCTCGACTCGACTCGGATCGAACCTCAACTCGAACCGACTCAGATCGAATAAGATCGGTGACTTAGCTATTTTAATATGGATGTTGCTCACCGAGTGTTTAATGAAATGATTCAATGAAGTGTTGGCGAGGAAAGAATGGATATGCTGGGTGTTTGATTTTGATATTGCTTACTGGGTGTTTGATTTTGATGCTACTTGTTGGGTGTTTGATTTTGTTTGATTTTACAATCTAGATGTTTGATTTTGTTTGGTTTTGATGTTGCACGCCGGGTGTTTGATGAAATATCTGTAAAATGTTGTTACTATTTTGCATTATATGAGAAATTTAAGGCACATTTCATGTGTTTGATAAAATGCCACATGGTCTTATTTGTGTTGTTTGCAGTAGACTTCTCCGTTGTTTGTTTCTTTTTAGCTCTTAATGAAATCTCGTTATCTTTAAAAAAAAAAAAAAAGAAAAGAGCCATATAGGCTTGAACTCAACTTCAACTGGCCTGAGCTGCTGACCGAATCGAGCCGAGCTGGCCAGACAAGCTCGAGGTTTGATCCGAGTAGCCGAGTTCGAGCTGGGGTTAGCTACTGGCCAAGCCGAGCCAAGTTGTGCCAAGCTAGACTCAGATCAACTCATGTACAGCCCCGTGCACATCTCATCATAGGAAAGATATCCAAGAAATTGCTTACCCAAACACTGCATTAGTTTTTCATTAAGAAGATAATATCAAACACCTAATTTTTCCCTTTAACCATATATTAATAAATTTAAAGAGATGCTCTATTCACAGCCGAACCCACAGTGTCCCAAGTACATTAGGGTGACGTGTTTGGAGTAACAGGGACGGAAAAGCCTTAAATGCGTGGAATTTAAATTATAACAATTCTTGGTAGTATTTATTTTCTCTCTCTATGCTATGGTACACAACAGGATTTTATTATTATTATTTTTTCCATCTTGAAGGTGGCCCTGCATCTATGATTCAAGCTATTACACGGGCGGGTCCCACAGTGCATGGACATGCCCGTACGTGGAAGCGGATGGCATGTTGAGTAAAAGTTGTGGGCCCCACCATTGATGTAAGTGTCTTATCCACACCATCCACTCGTTTTTTCAGATCATTTTAGGCCTATGGTCAAAATTGAAACATGTCCAAAGCTCACGTGGATCACATCATAGGAAAGACTGGGGATGATGGCGTCCACCAACCTTCTTAGGGTTTACACTGACGTTTATCTGTCATCAGACCTGTTCATAAAGACACTCATACATGGATGAAGGGAAGACATAAATATCAGCTTGATCTAAATCTTATGTGGCTCCCAAGTAGTTTTCAATGGCAGGCATTCAATTCACACCGTTTCCAATGGTGTGGTCCACTTGAGCTTGGATATGCTTCAATGTTAGTGTTATTCCCTTAAATTAGCTGATAAAATAAATGGATGGCATGGATAAGATACATACATCATGGTGGACCCACAGAGTTTACTCATTACACAATCTGCTTTCCCATTGTGTGACCTGTCCTAAGGCTAGCAGTGTCAACGTGTCGGGTTAGGGCATGGTGGGCGGAGCTCTGTTCAATCTTGGTTCGGGCCAAAATACTCAAGGTTGAGTCCTGCCTAACTGCTATTGCCGGGTTAAGCTCAAGTCCAGCCCGAGCCTGACCCCAAATCAGAGAGAGGTCCTGTTTTATGCAACTCAAGAATGAACAGATTAGATTATTTCTCTGTCATAATATCTAGATTTCGATCCAAATGGAAGTCTCAATTTTTAAAATGTTTGAGTTCTTGCAACCCCGGAGTACAAGCAAAAGCTCAATGAAAGGGAGAAAGGGAAGGAAGTGGATTGCGTAGTAACTCACTACGAGTAGACTAAGGGCTGTTTGGACGGGTGGATTGGAAGGGATTGAATGGTATTAGGGTGGATGGCATGGATTTCAAGGCAATGATGGTGTTGTCCGTGGATTGTCTTAAGATCCATGGGATTGGTATATCGAGTCTGTTTAACACGCCCGGCCAATCCCGGGATTAAACCTTCCCATCCCTTCGAATCCCTCGAACCAAACACATCCCCGACAAATTTGAACGGATTAGGGTGGATTGGATGGGATTTAAAGGTAATGATGGTATTGTCAGTGGATTGTCTTAAGATCCATGAGATTGTTATATCTCGAGATCAGATCACGCAGTCTGTTTGGCACGCCCGGCCAGTCTCGGGATTTAACTTCCAATCCCTTCCAATACCATCCAATCCCTTCCAATCCGCCTAGCCAAATGGGCCCTAAGTGTAGTGAGAGCCCGTTTGGCCGGGTGGATGGCATGAATTTCAAGGTAATGATAGTGTTGTCAGTGGATTGTCTGAAGATCCATGGAATTGCCATATCCTTGGGTTGCTATATCGAGTTTGTTTGGCATGCCCAGCCAATCCCGGGATTAAACCTTCTCATTCCTTTCAATCCCTCGAACCAAACATGTCTCAGGCAAATTTGAACGGATTAGGCTGGATTGGATGGGATTTAAAGGTAATGATGGTGTTGTCAGTGGATTGTCTTAAGATCCAAGGGATTGCTATATCCTGGGATCAGATTACCCGGTTTGTTTGGCACGCCCAACCAATCTCAGTATTTAACTTCCAATCCCTTCCAATACCATCCAATCCCTTCCAATCAACCCGGCCAAACGGGCCCTGAGTTAATCAATGTGATTTATGTATTTTATCCGCTCCGTCCATCCATTTTCCTAAATAAATTTAGGGCTTTAGCCTAAGAATGAAGCATATACAATGTTCAAATGGACCACACCACATGAAATAGTTGACTTGAACTTCTATAGTTGAAAATTTTTTGGGGCCACGAAAGTTTTGGATCAAGCTTATATTTGTGTTTTCTGTTCATACATGTATGTATGATCTTATGAATAGGTAGATGAAAAATAAGCATTACTGTGGGGCTTAGCAAGGTTTCAACAGTTGAAATCATTATCCCTATTTCCTGTGGTATGATCCACCCGTTCTTTGGATATGCTTCAATTTTGGGCTCAACCCCTAAGTCGATGGAAAATCAGATGGATGAACCCAACTAAGTTTACTCACCATGATAAGTGTGTGCCGAGTGACTCCGTACACAATCCGATTTCATACGAGAAAGGGGGAAGGTTCGGAGTCTAGAAAGAGAGGGGAGGGGTTGCCTGGTAAAGAACGAGAGCTTTTTTTAAATATTACGAAACTGCCCTTGCAAGCCATAACAAGCTGGTGAACTTGGGCTCATGTTCATAGTTCCAGCCTGGCCCGTTTGAAAAATAAGTCTAAATTTTAAGCCCGAGTCTGGCCCCCGGGTTTGATTTTTTGTCCCTAGCCTTGCCCAGCCCAGCCCAGTGGGGCAATCCAGCCCATCCACATCCCTACCTATAGCGCATAGGTTTAGGCTTAGGCTTATTGGTTTTGGCTTGTGCCATGGGCTTGGACGGAATTTGGTCCAGCTCTTGAACAGCCTGTTGACAGCACTACATCATACAGGAAGAGACCAAAAAGGAAGAAGAAAGAAGAAAATCTAATCCATCATAAGTGAATTCCTCGATCCTCCTCTCTTCAAAATCGATGCCATTTCTCAGTTGATATGTCTTTCCTATTTTCGTGGTTGAATTAAATTCGTTTGGATTAATGCTCTTGTAATCTTCACACTTTTCCTCTTGGACTGAATTCATTTTCCCTTTGCAACATCCATCTGATTCTGTATATGTCTTCTCTCTTTGTTTAGACAGCAGTCATCAGATTCTGGATTTTACTAATTATATCTTCTTCTTTTTGTTATTATTATTTTTCTATCGTTAGGTTTTGTAGAATTTTGTACTGTTTGGTTCTCAATCTATGGAAATTATAGATCTTATGTATTATCCACAGATTTCCGGAAGCGGATTGGCTGGTGTACCACACACCAACAATATAGCCGGTGTGGCTACGTGTCGTGCAAAGACGAGCGTTGAAGCTCCTCAAGCTCGAGTTGTATGAACGGTTAAAAGGAGATCAAAGTTACATGGCCCTAAATAATGCATTTATTATATCCACACCGTTCAACTATTTTTCGAGATCCTTTTAAAGTATGATTTAAAAAATGAATTATATCTAAGGCTCAACTGGACCACACCACAAATAGCAGCAGGGATAATGATTTTCACCGTTAAAACATTCGTGGATGAAGAGGAAAAACAAATATCATATTGATCCAAAACTTCTGTTACCCCAAATGTGTTTCAATGGTAGACGTTTAATCCCTTACTGCATTTTGCAGTGTGGTACATTTGATCTTTAGATCTGTTTTATTTTTCTAATCATGCCTTACGATGATCTCACCAAATGGATGGACACTTTGGATATAACACATACCTCATGGTGGGACCCATAGAACTTGTTGACGTTAACGCATCAGCCAATTCGCTTCCCAGATTCCCAACAGGGTTGATGGTTCACTAGGCAAGAATTAAATTTTTTTTTTCCAGGCAGGTCATTATGTATTAACGATTGTGATCAAATTAGATTGGATGAGCTGGATCTTAAGTTTATGATCATGCCGTGGGCCGCATATTGGTGATTGCAGAAACGCGAGCAGATTAGGTGTTAGGAAGGTAAACCTTGGTAAGTGTTACCCTTACCGTGGTGCTCACCTTGATCATGTGTTGTATATCTATGCCTTCCATCCACTTTTCCAACCCATTTTAGGATGTGGTCCCAAAAATTAAGCATATTTGAATCTAAGGTGGAATGCAGGAAACAGTGGTGATTGAACACCCACATTAAAACTTTCCAAGACCTATCGTATTCAGATGTTAATGTTGACAAGGTTGCCACATACTTAGATGAAAGGAAAGTTCAGATTAATCCAAAACTTTCGTGGCTTATGAAAAGCTTTTTATGGTCATTCATCACTTTTTTCGGTGGTCTAATACAGGGGAGATTTTGATATGCGTAAGTGGTAGACTGAGTGAAAGATACCTGGTATCAACAATGAGGTTTTGGTATCGATTCCTTAGAGGAGGTGGCTAACAGTGAAGTGTGAACTGACAGTGGGTGTACTAACAAGCTAGCAAAAAAAAAAAAAGAAAAAAAATGGCCTGTTTGGAGCGTGGATTTGGAACCCCCTGATTTGAAATCCTCCCAACACCCTGGAATGTG
Source organism: Magnolia changhungtana (assembly GCA_030180095.1). Classification (NCBI taxonomy): domain Eukaryota; kingdom Viridiplantae; phylum Streptophyta; class Magnoliopsida; order Magnoliales; family Magnoliaceae; genus Magnolia; species Magnolia changhungtana. The sequence continues at coordinate 13,092,429 of JASAUF010000662.1, forward strand.
AATCAACTTTAATCCAAAAGTAGTTATACATCGTATATTTATGAGGGTTTGAATTTAATTACTAAAGCAATTTCAATATCTCTAATTAATGAGATATGTAATTTTTGATACAATAGTTGTAATAAGCCCGCTGAAATATATGTTTTGCCCGAAAATGATGAAATTCTAAGTCTCGGATGAGCCACAAGCACGAGATCATGTCTGAGTGACTGACCAACAATTTTTAATCATTGATTTACATGGACAATATTTGGACGGTGCTGGACAATATTTGGATGGTGCAGATCATATTAGTGGGCCATGTGCCCAATAAAATGATAGTATAGGTGACACACATGTTATACCCACAATTATTGAAATGATTTTAGGTGTAATCCAAGCTCTCACAGTAGATTTCAAATCCCCTCTTTGAGGGGGATTTGAAACCCCATTTACTTTATGCTGCCAAACAACTAGGGAATTTGAAACCCCCTCAAATCCATAGTGCCAAACGACCCCTAAGTTTAGAGATGACGTCTATAAATGAGTTATAAAAGCATATGATCATAGTGGGGGTAACACCCACTAAGGTGGTGTTACTCCAGAAATACCTAATCCACTCATCGAGGGAATACGCTTGGGTTGGTAACAAATAGTGGGGCTCACCTTGTTTCCACCCATCTAGAAACACTTTGTTAGCAACCCAATCATAAAACAGTGAGACCCAAGCAGGTTCGAATCACGTTAAATCACATAAATAGTGTAATGGGTAGTAAAAAATTAATAATTATCTTTACTATTGTATTTGGAGGTAGAATATAGTACTGTCATCAATGTAGTATTTCTCTTCCATTTTCACTGCCAACATATAAATATGTAAAGTATTTTCATTGGTTAAATGCATTTAGATATCATTTTGTACGTATGTGTTATATTTGCACTGTCAATCTATTTAGCAATATCATTTTAGAGCATGTCTTAAAAAATGTGAAAGATTCAGCATTTCTAAGGACATTAGGAAGTTTTCAATGGTAGACATTCAATCCCTACTGCTACTTGTCGTGTGCTCTATTTCAAGTTTGTACCTACCTCATTATTTGTCTCATTGTATAAAACGATCACACAAAATGAGTGGACCATGTGAATATAATACAAACATCAGGGTGAGGCTCACCAAACTATACAATGTAAATCTAGGTTGTCCATTTATGCCATGTTTGTTGGAGTGATAAAGTCCCGTGATATACATTGATACACCACACTCTAACGGCTTAAGCTTTTAGAGTAAATAGTTGTTTGATATGGTATTAAACCGGGAGGTCCTATGTTTGAATCTCAAAAGCAACAAATATGCCTCGCCAGTATATTATTCTCCCACGGGGGTCAGGAAAAATCATGTCTGGCCCAGGGACCGGTAAATCAAGCCCAACCTATTTATGGATATGAAAGGCGTGGATGATGCATCAACTACCTAGGCTCGGTTTGGGTGATTCCCTGATGTGAAACCCACTATGATGTGTGTCCTTTGCATCCACATTGTCCATCCATTTTGAGAATCTAATCTGAATCTTAGGTAGAACACAACTTGATCTAAAATTTTTGTGGCTTGTGAGAAGTTTTTAATGATCAATTACCACTTTTTTTTTTTTTTTTTTGGTATTATGGTGCATGTGCATACTTTGATGCATGTATTCTACATCCATGTGGTTATGTCTCCTAAATCTTTTTAGGTCGTCAGTAAAAAATAAAGCTGATCTAAAACTCACATAGATCCTACCATAAGAAATAGTGGTCGTGCCGTAATGTTTCCATAGAGTATGACATCAAACCAATTTATAAGTTCACGTTGACTTGGATGAAGGGGAAAAAACAATATAAGTTTGATTCAAAAATTTTGTGGCCCATTAATAGAAGTATAGTCTACCTATGAACTAGTGTTGTGCTTTGATTTCAAATTTGGTCACCTAATTAGTGCAGGCATGTTAGAATTGAATGTGCAACTCAGTTTTAATCGAATAACTATGACCCCAAGCACCAAGATAGACAAATATGTTGAAAATCAACTGTATATGACCGAGTTTTAATAAAATCGATTGCATATTCAGCCACTTGCACAGCGTTGCTTAAGATGATCAGGCGATAGTCAGATGATGTGGTTCGTCATTTGAAAATGGGTCACATCTCTGCCTTCCATATAAAATGATTTTGTTCTTCATATAGACAAAACGAAAATGAAATTCTTACAGTCGGTTGTAGAGAACAACTGCAAAACGCCTCTCTGGATAAATAATTCGCTTGATGCTCGCATTGAATCCAACGTATGAACATATATTCAAATTACAACTAAAGTTAACAATTACTTGATTACTGCTACATATTACACTAAGGAACGTAAATGACAGGTAAATATAAGGATTACACTAAGGAATATAAATTATTGATAATTGAGAGTCAATTGAAATATATATTTGGTTTTGTTTGGTTGGTATGAGACGAATTGTTTTGCTAAGCTCCATTGTTATTTATAGTCTTAAGCTGTTCATTTGGATTCTTATAATGTTTTAACAATTGTTGTAACCATTTCAGCATTACACGACCTTTTAGAGACTTCATTCTAAACTTGTCATCTATCTTAGTAACCACTATTGGCTTTGTTACTGACTCAATCGCATTCTATTCAGTTGATTAGTCGACCTCTTGGATGACTCTTGGCTGCGTAGTCGACATCCCGGATGACTCTCGACCGCTGGGTTTACTTTTAAATTCATTTCAGTTGCTCATTGTCTCATCATTACATCAGCTTGTGGTTTCATAAAAAGTACTACAAGCATACCTAAAGATCTTTAGTATGTTATATATTTTCATCGCTATAATACATATTCTTTTCAATTGGGTTTCCCTAATAACGATAAAAAATATAATATAACATCTCCCCAATTGTTTCGCCTTTGGTAAAAGGTGAATGTAATATTAATTCATTGTTTGACACAATAAGTGTGATTTCTCAGCCATGTAAAAACATCAATTTTTGTTCATTTTGATTGAACTCGACCATCTTGATTGGAAAACATAAAAATCGGTCAATGTGGCCAAACTTGGCCAACTTGGTTGAAAAAACAACAAATATGGTTATTTTGGTCAAATTCGGCCGTCTTGGTCAAAATAACAATAAATTCACCTGTTTTGATCGAATTCAATCGTCTTGGTAAAAAAACGTCTAATTCAGTTGTAACATCCCGAAAATCGGGGGTCGAGCATAAACTCAACTCCCGAGTTTCAGAACATCACTTATGCAACAAAATGAATGATGATTGAATGTTGACTATATTCGTGCATTGAACATGCGTGAGATTAAGCCAAAACAACATATCATACTCCAGAGACAGTTAAATTGCAAGCGGAAGACTCTGATAGACATATAAAATATAAAAATTGTGGCGAGTCTCCAGAGTGTGATAAAGTTACCATGTTAAATAATTACAAGTACAATTTTAAAATTTACCAAATGTGAGGAAGTGTAATGTCTTCTATCCCAAGTACCATAGCCCCGTCAATACATTACCAGGTCTTCATAGACCTGTCAGAGAGTTATATGTAGGAGAACTCCTCCTCAACATCATAGTAGTAGTCTGGCTCTGCTTCATAAGCATCGCCATCACCTGAAACTAAACAAATCTGGTTGGTGTTGCAAACACCGTCCCGTAACATGAAAGTGAGTGATTAATTCAGTGAAACAATAAGGCATAGGTTAGCATGTTATCAATTCAGTCAAGCAGTAATGATAAAGCAGTACAATCATACAATCCTAACTACTTTTATTAAATGCAAGTATGAAATGACATGATGAATGCCCTTGTCAAACCACCCTCATGCGACATCATCTTACGTTCGAGGATGCATACCTCCCTCAGTGCCCCACATCTACCAGGCACATGCGGTGCGATGATGAGCATGATTACCGAGTAGTTATTAGTCCATTTCAAACAGCAGTATTGGAAAACTAATGTACCTCCCTTGTATCATTCTCAAACATGATCCATTATAGGGTCGTCAATCCTAGTTAATCTCATACGACAATGTGTTTCTAGGTCGCTGCAAAGGCTGCCAGGGCTGTTACACGGAATCGTTGCACCACTCCCCCATCACCTCTTTAACGATTCATCACTATACAGATACAGGCCTAGCTCATACTCTATACACTGCGGCAAAACTCGTCGCCTCACCGCAAATTCAGAGTATGCTCAAGGTCACTACAAAGGGCTGTCAGGGCTGTTACACGGAATTGTTGCACCACTCTCCCATCACCTTATCAATGTAGGCCGACAGCACGAATATAATGTCCCATACCACCATAATCGGCTCACGAGTTTGGGTGCTCACTGGTCACTATGGGGAAGCACGTGGCCCTAGCGTAGGCCGACAGCTCGACCACAGTGTCTCATACCACCATGTCCGGCTCATGAGTCTTAGCGGATCGAGGTACCATGGTTAAAAGGGATTTCACTGGTAAGTTTGGTACCCTAGGTTCAAGCAGTAGCGACCAAACATGGTGAACATACATTAGACAGATCGGGTTACTTGATGAGCTCGGCTAGCTCGAGCGCACAACAAGTTGAACGATATGAAGCACAAAAGCACTTCATGTTGCCAACCACTATCACCAACCGAAGTACGACTCGGGTTCGTCGAACACATCTCACGTGGCAAATGAATCTCAGCCACGAATTCAATCCCGTTACCGATTGTCTGGACTATAATCATAGCCCCAATCACATTCAATTACAGATAGTTAAAGCAGTAATGGATCAAGATTCAAATCATAAAATTAAAGTATGATATTATCCGTTTAGGGCTGCCAGGGCTGTTGCACGGAATCGTTACACCACTCCCCCATCACCCATGACGGATCATACAACATAAACATGAATTTAAACATATGCATTACATAAATAAAATCATACAAGCAGTTGAGCATGTTAACAAGCATATCATACAGCATATTATAAAGCATGTTATAAAGCACTACATAAATAGGAATACAAACACATATATTTCACAAGTAAGCGATTTAAGTAAACAACCTCATGGAGGAAATCATACATGTCTCTAAGGTAGTTGAGAATCCCATCTCAACACCCTCCTAAGGTATCAACATCCAAACACTTACTCACACAAGCATTTTCACAAACACCTAACATACACTATTTCAACATACTTAGTGTATGTTAACAAACATGTATTAGGGCGAGTCCTTTCATCAAGCAAATATTTTACGCATATATAGTATATTTATACAACAAATAGTCATGGAAAACACATATCTAAAAAATATATGTATACGGTACTTTCTACAATACCGTATTTCTACATACATAGTGTATATTAGTAAAACATGTATTCGGGCGAATCCTTTTACCAAATAAGTATTTTATCCATATATCGTATATTCATACAACAAATAATCATGTCAAATATATTTTCAAAATTTATACGTATACAGTATTTTCTACGAATACCTAGAATATGTAAAATTTCATAATCTACATCTTTAATCGAAACAAGAAACAGAAAGTACTTTGTACATGTGCAATTACATGCAGATCATGAATCTATCATTATCTGACATTGAAAGTGTTGAAAATCATAACCTGTACACCTAAAGTCCGCACCTTTTATCGTAAAATCGAAACGGAGTTGATAAAATTGCTAAGTTTCTGCATACGGCAGTTTGGTAGCCTATAGAATGAAATAGGTTAGCTACTTCATAACCTACGACCTATACAACCCCAAAACAGATTAGGGTTAGGGTTTCTTACCTAGAAAAGGAGCTGGAATCGCCGGGAAAGCGATGAGAATGGAGTGGTTGAACATGTATAGCAGCGGCAGGGAGATGCTCCCACATCTCCTACACTTTCTCTCCCTTTTCTCTCTCTCCTAGGTTTTCTCCCAAATTCGTATGGCTGCAATGAGAGAGGGTTTAAGGTCCTTATATAGCCTAAAAACTTACCGAAATAAACTCCAGGTCAAAGTATACTTATGTTATAACCAAAGCGGACCTGTTTCAGCTCAACGGAGGACTTCTGGCGGGCCTCCTTGAGCCAAAGGTCGGACTTAAGCTCACAAACTATGGATCTAGGTTCTATTAAGTTTTCGTTTCAGTAAGGTTCTCAGATCATGCGTGGCGGGCCAGTTTCAGTTCAACGGTCAGCGGGTCTCGATCGGAGATTCCGAGTACATGGATATATGTATGAAATTTCTCCTGATCCGAGGGTGTAATTTGGCCTGATTCTGACGGTCAGGTTGCTTAATACTGACCCGCAAGCGACAAGTCTCAGATTACTATTCAAGATATTTATTTTGTAAAGAAACAAGTGTTTTCACACTCTCTCACTCCGGACTGAAGCGAACAGCCGTGGGACACTGTTTGGATTTGATTTTCGAGATAGTTGTCAAGCCCAGCGAGGCGGTCCTAAGTCCTTAACTTCGTGTTAATCGGACTCCCGATGTGCGGTCCAGACCTGATACAGAGTTTCAAAGTGCTCCTGAGAGCAGTCGGGTAATGAGTTTAGTCCTAGGTTTTAGGGTAACCTAGCGTCAATGATTCTACAAGTTTTGCGTCTTGCAGATCGTATATAAAGTAATTCAAATGGATTTCGTAGCTAATCTAGTTTAACGCTTAGTTGCTTTGTCTCATTTCAAAAGGATTTAATCCTAAGTGATTTCTGGTCGAGGTGGTACTCAGGCCTTGTAGTTTGTATATAAGGCGATCCAAGTTATAATACTTAACTAGTTTAAGATAGTGTCTAGGGTGAAAGTACTTAGGAAAATTGAAAGTACAAGGTGGTGAAGGGTGGGATTTGTGAAGGAAATGGGTTCAAAGGTGGCTTTAGACTTTGGGTTTGAGTTCTAACAGGTTAATAAGGTGTTAGGATCGACCCATTGCCTAAGGGCGTCTTATTCCAGGTTGGCAAAAATCCGGGCTGTTACATCAGTCTTCTTGGTTGAACTCGACCATCTTGATTAAGAAACAACAAAATCGACAATCTTGGTCAAACTCGATGGTCCTGATCGAAAAACAACAAAATTGCCTGTGATGATGGTGACGGTCGGATGATCCATTCTAAATAGGGTTTATGGCTAACTGAGTTGATAATACAACCAATAATTTGGCATGCTGCTTCCTAGACCATCTGAATAATTTAATCACGATTCAAATGGCGTGATTCAGTCATTGGAGGTGGTTCAAGGCCATATAGTTTTGTCTTCCATGATACGATGGATTCCTAATGAAGGGTTGTCTCTTAGGTATATATTGGTTTTCCTTTTCAATAATAAAATTCTTGACCTCCTACTCTGGTCGCCTGAACTCAGCGGACAATAGAGCGTTTCGTTCATCCTGAATTGGAATGGAATGTGTGTTCAATTACAGGGAGGAATCGATGGCGATTGAGCCATGTTACTGAGATAACTTACTTCGACATTATTTTGTGTTTGCTGTGGGTGCTCTTTCGATAATGATGATCATCAATTGATGCATGGCCTCGATTAGGTTAGCCATCCATCTGTTAACATTATCAGTTTGAACATGAAAATGCCTGGCTTTAGCGTATTCTAACTCTACATGAGCTCTCCCACATTCCTGAACATGACAGATACTCAGTTGCACATATCGAAATTCGACTGTTATCTCTTTAAGAGAAGTGGTTTGAGAGGTGCCCCTTCCTGGTTAGTGAGATTGAGCATCAAATTAGTGTTTAAATTGATAAATTCATAGGTCATTTGAACCGATACGTCCTTGGTTAGAGGTAGTGCAGTTGGTGTCGAGGGTTTAACCCCAACAAACGATTTCTTCTTCTATCCATATTTCTTATTGATCAAATCATGAGGTCGCACCAGTAAGTTAACCAAAGCGAGGGTCCCACCAGCATGCCAAACTTATGTTGTGGTTCAATTTCAAATTTGGTCACGTGATTACTGTGAGCATGTTATAATTAAAAGTGCGGCTCGATTCAAACTAATCAACTATGACCTCAAGCGCCAAGATAGGCAGATACGTCGGAAATCGATGTATATGACCGAGTCCTAATAAGATCGCGGATTACACTAAGAAATGTAAATGTTAGGTAAAGATAATGTTTACACTAATAAATGTAAATGACTAATAATTGAAAATTAATTAAAAGATAAAATTGGTTTGGTTTGGTCGATGTAAAAAGTTTTGCTCTACATCACTTCATTGTTATATTATAGCTTTAAATTGATCATATTGATGCTTCTCATATTATGACGATTGTTGTAATAATTTTAACACTACATGACTTTGTAGATACTTCATTCTTAACTTACCACCTGACTTAATAACCGTTTCAGGCTACTCAATTGCATTTCACTATATCTTTTGGACGACTTTCACTATTTGGTTTGCTTTTAAATTCATTTCAATGGTTACATGTCTTATCATCTCCTCAAATGTGATTTCGTAAAAAATAATTTCATCATTTTTTACTATATTTAATATGCTATATTTTTCCCTTATTACAATAGGCTTGTATTTTTTTTATTTTTTTTTTCAATTAGATTTCTCAAGAAAAAGAAAAAAGTACAACAATTGGATGGGCATCAGTTTTCGTGACCATGCCCTAAAACGATCAAGGTGGCCCCACGGTAAGTGCCGGACCGTATTAGGTGAGACCGGCCACATCTAATCCGCTCCCGGAGGTTCTGGGATTTGGCTTATTGGCTTTTGGCCTGTAAACAGGTCAGGTTGTGCCTTGCGTATCGGGCTTAAACTCACCTCACCTCGCCGACAGCGGGAGCCAATTAAATGAGACCCGGGCTCACCCAAGACGGTGTGGCCCTTACTGTGGGGCCCAAGTTGATATACGTATTATGTATCTACACCGTCCATCCGTTTCTTGAGATCATTTTATAGAACTATCCAAAAAATGAAGCGGATCCAATAATCAGATGTACCATATCATAGGAAACAGTGGTGAATGAACTCCTTACAATTAAAAACTTCTTAGGGATCACCTTTATGTTTACTTACTGTTTATTATCCATCCAATCGGTTAATAATGAAACGTAAGCCCGGATGAAGATTTTAACAAAAAAATAGCTTGATCCAAAAATTTCGTGGCCTATTAATAGTCAATCACTACTGTTTCCTACGGTATGGTCCACAGGATAATTGGATCTACTTAATTTTTTGGAAAATACCCAAAAATATCTGGAAAAATTGGATGGACGGCATGGATACAAAAAACATACATCAAGGTGGGCCCCACGGTAAGCGCAGCACCATCAGCGGTGAGTCCGGGGTCTCACCTTATCCTCTCCCGGCCACTATATAAAACACCGGAAGAGACGAAAAAGAAGAAAAGTAAGAGAGACTCTTTACGCCTCGTCGCAAGTGAATTTCGCGATCGCTCTCTCTTCAAAATCATTGCTATTTCTTCTCAGTTAAGTAATATCTTTCTTATCTTCGCGTTTGAATTAAATTCGTCTGCGTTTGAATTAAATTCGTTTGGATCAATGCTCTTTTTCGGTTGTAGTCTTTTTTCCTCTCCCATTTGGACTGAATTTGTCGTTTTAACTTTCCCTTTTGGACTGAATTCGTTTTTCCTGAGCAGCATCCATCTGATTCTGTATTTGTCTTCTCTCTTTGATTAGAAAGCAGTCTATCTGTTTGATAATTCTGGATTCTACTAATTATATGTCTTTTTTGTTTATTATTATTATTATTATTATTATTATTATTTTATTTTTTTCTGTCATTAGGTTTTGCAGAATTTTGTACTGTTCGTTTCTCAATCGATGGAAATTATAGATCCTAGGCAGTATCCACAGATATCAGGTGGGGTTAATGTCTCTCTGTGCAAGATTTTTTTCGTTTTGGTGGGCCATCTTGTGGTTTTGATCAAATTGGATCAGATGAGCTACTGGATCTTAAGTTTATATCATGTGTGGGCCCCACTGTTGGTGATTGCGGGAACATGATTGGGGTGGTAACAAGGTGTTGCCAGACCGTTGGTAGGTTGGCCTGTGCCATGATAACCCAAAAATCTACTGGGAAGATTGCAGGCCATTGATCATGGGGCTTCTGTTTGTTTTGGTCAAATGTGGAAAGTTGCTGTATTTCTGTTACAGACAAGTCTGTTTTGCGGACACAACTTGTAAGGTTAGGAATCTCCAATGCAGGAGATTATTTTTGTTTAAATATTTGCAATTGAGGAGATTTTTGGGGTGTGGTGTATCGATTTTAGGGCCAGACATACCAGTCGTCTCGAATTGCTGAACTGTGTGCTCCACTTATACAAACTGAAAACCTGAGGATACTGTGGATCTCATAGGCCTGTTTGGATTCATGGAAAAAAAATCGAGGAAATGTTTGTCTAGAAAACAATGAGAAAGGAAAATCCCTTTCCCTTGATTTTTTTCACAAGATTTTCTTGAAAAATTTTCCACCATTAAAAATGAAAATTTCATGAAAGTTTTACTTGAGGCAGAAGGTTACAGTGTATGCTGAAGATGGCCCATGGCATATGTGGCACAGTAATGCATGTGGTACACTGGCATATATGAGGTGCTTGACGGTGAGAATGGTACATGTTGCACATATGATGTGATGGGCACCTGAAGATGGGTGTTAGCAAATATTGAACATATGGTATTTGACACATTTATGGCACTTTAGGATGGATGGTGGCACATGTGGGGTACTTGAAGATGGTTGGGGCACATGTTACGAGTTGCATAATGACACATGTGATGCATGTGAAGCGCTTAAAGATGGATCAGCCCATGGTGCGCATTGGCACTCGTGGCATATGTTGGTGTGTGGCACATTGACATGCAAGGCACTAAAAGATGGGCAATGGCGCATGTATGGCGCTTTAAGATGGATGGTGCCATGGTGGCACATGCTCTGAAGGTTATATGTTGGACACTTAGAAGATGGTTGTGTCACATGTGACTACCATGTGAGCTACTTTGTAGAGGGGTCATTTCCTTTTCTTTTCCTCAATTTCATGGAAATGTCATTTAATAAGTAGGGGCAAGGAAATGAAAAAATGGGCTTATTTCAGGAAATGGGAGGTCAATGGAAATGTCATTTCCACAAAATTTACAAAAACAAATGATGGAAATGCTGTTTCCATGTGCTTCACTTGTACAAACAGAAAACCTAAGGATATTGTGGATCTTATAAATTGCAATTTGTCTGAATCAGTACAGGACTCAATGGTTTGCTTTTGTTTTGTTTATTTTCCTACTTGTCCCTTTATTAGAGTGGTTCCGGTTCTTTTGCCATCTGGCATAGTTGCTTTTTTGCTTCTGTTAGGCAGCCTAGGCTGCATTTGGATGCTCCTTTGAATTGAACTGCAATAATTCAAGCAACAAAGTGGAAATGACCCAAGTGAGGCTAGCACCACTCCATTTATAATGAGGAACTATGGCGTTCAAGACTAGTACTGACACCATATGCTTGGTTACTTGGTTTATTATCAAAACATGAGGTGACATGTTAAATGCAAGTGTAATAGATGCGTATCATGCTTGCACTTGTCATGTTTGATCCCTGTGCTTATGAAAGCATATTGAGAAAAGTAATCGTCTTGTCGTCATGCATAGCTTGATGTATAAGCATAGGTGTAGCTTGTAGGTAACTTTTAATTCCCTACACACACTCACACTTGTAAATCTTTGTATGGGGAGCAGTGTTTTAAATTTCGACGATATCGACCGATATATCCCACGATATATCTTGTATCCCACCTCTGCGATACGAAACCCACAAGTAGTGGGATATATCCCCCATGTTCGATCTGGTGAGCATTTATATATATATATATATATATATACATATATATATATATATATATAAATTTCGATCCTTTTTTCTATAAATCATGTTAAATCATTTTTAAATTGTTACAAATCCATGATTTTTCATGTTTTGTATGAAAAATCATGGATTGGGAGCTTCAATTTCGAGATTTGGAGGAGAAGGACCGAGTTGCGGAAAATTGAAAAACAATCAAAATCAAACATGTATGTAACCTAATCTAGTGATTCTTCTTTTGCTTTTGAATGTATTGCTTGTGTTTCCACATGTCTTCTTACATTTATAAATTATATGAATACACTTTTAATTTACTTGCATCAATTCGGTTAGACAACACACATGCAAAGAAAACCTATAATTTGCACTTGTTTTTTGTAATGTTTTGATTTGTAAGTGTGTAATGATATCTTTTTTTTAACAATCACTGAAATTTCATTGAAAAAATCGACCAATTTCCAATGTTTCCCCATGTTTCCAACAACAACGATACATTACGCGATACAACCGATATATCCCATGCGATAACCGATACATATCTGTATCCCAAGGGTGCGATACGTAACGCTATACCGATATTTTGAACACTGATGGGGAGTAAAAAGAAATATCATCTCCTTCTCCTGAGATAGCTGTGCTATCTCTTAATTGAGAGACTAATCTCGGTAGAGAGCTGATCACCCATAGGCAAGGTACCACAACTTGTGGTATCATATCATCTTTTTCTCCAACATGAAACTTGTGTAGGACATCAGTGGAAACAATAGGCCTCACCATGGATATCACCTGGCAGAAAAATTAGGTGATTTAGGCCAGCCCTCTCATTAGGTGGCTACACCATTGGAGTTAAGGGGCAATTGACAGTCTGGTTCAACATACAGGTGTAGCCCACCTAGTGAGTGGATCAGCCTGATTCTTGATAAGGGTGATCTTCATGTTGGGGCTTATTAATTTCATGGTAGCCAGTTGTTTTTTTCTGCCCAAATTCAGAGTGTACTTACTGGCAGAAAAACCTGAAGTTTGAGTTCTGTCAGTACCTCCTTAATTGTAGCTTTCACTATAGATCTAGGACCTATTCTTGTTCTTGTATTTGTGGAATGATTTCCTATACAAGTGGCATGTCTGTAGGAAAGATGGTATGATACTGCAAGTTGTGCCATGGTTGTGGGTGACCAGTTCATCTAGCATGAATGATGATTTATTCTCAAATATATGAACTAAAAGAGAACTTTTTTTTTTTGTTAAAGGTTAACACATTAGTACACACCCCACTGTTAGCCACACCGCACTTGAGAATTGATACCAAGACCTTAGTGTTGAAGCAAGGTTATCTTCACTCAGTCTACCACTTGAGCTTTGGATCGGTGTGTATTCTTTGCAAGTTGTTAATTAAGAGAATTTAATTATCCACAAGTTGTTTACTTAACTCCGTCAATGTTAGTCTTTGCATTCTCATTGTTGGTCCCAACTTGGATGAAGGAGGGTTGTGTCAGGTAGGCAGCTGGTGTAAAACTTTGCGATATCCTACTCAATACTTTTGACATGGCATTTTAGGCTCATGCCAAGGTGTTTCCTGCAAGCGATGTGTTGCATTGGCACCCGGGTGCAGTGAGAGATGGGCAACTGTGTCAGGTAGGCAGCTGGCGTAAAAATTCGCCATATCCTTCTCAATATTCTTGACATCGCATTTAAGGCTCATGCTAGGGTGTTCCCTATAAGCGATGTGTTGCATTGGCAGGGTGCAATGAGAGATGGGCAATGGTTGGCTATGACATACCTTAGAAGTGACGTGTTGCAACAAAGCCCGGTTGCTGTGAAAGTAGGAAGGGTTCTTGCAGCATGTTGGACGGTTGTTGGTGAAGAAGCTAGACTAGAAGAATAGGATTCCTCTCGCCACATGGAATGCTTTCTTCCAAGAGACTAAGTGAAAAGGGATAAAAGCTAAGAAATTGAAGAATGTTTAAAGGATAGAGTTGTAGATGTTAAGAAAGTAGGCGATATGCTTTTATTAATAATTTTTTATTGGGAGAGGAGATGATCAATGCCATTGGTGCACATGCAATGCAACTAGGATTATAGGATTGAATTAGGAGACCATTCAAGGGGGAGGTGGTTGGACTAACTCAAGGAATCCAAATGAAGAGATGATATTATAAGAGGGGACTTAAATGGTTGTGTAGTAAACGATAATGGATCAAACGAAATGGTACATGGAAGATATGGTTTTAGGAATAGAAATGAGATGGGAGATGCTATCCTTGTCGCTATGGCATATGATCCTGCAATAGCAAACACATACTTGAGAAAAGAAAGATGGACATTTAATAATCTTTAAAAATGATTTATTAGACATATAAACCTCTTTCTACTTGGGAAGACATAGCGATCAATATGTAATAACTTCAAGGTTATACCAGGAGATAATTTGACAATGCAACATAGGCTAGTGGTTATGGATGTTTACATTAAGAGATGGAAGTAAGGAAGTGAAATTAATAGGCATCCAAGAAGAAGGTGATGGAAGTTAAAAAGACAGAAGCCGGTGTTATTTAAGAATGAATTAATTAAAGAAGGAAAGTACAATGTTGAGGAAAAAAGTAATGATATGTGGATGGGATGGATGAGTGTGTCAAGAAAGTGGCAAAATAAGTTTTATGAGTATTTAAAGAGAAAAGACACTCTTATAATGAAACTTAGTGGTTGGATGATGTGGTCCAAAAGGCTATTAACGGGAAATGATCATGTTACAAGGTTTGACAAGGGACAAAAACTGCGGAAAAAAAACGAAGGTTATAGAAATGCCAAAAATGAATGTTAAGAGTGGTAGTGAGACTAAACTTAAGGCATTTGATGACTTGTATAATAGATTTGGGACAAGAGAAGGTGAGAAAGATGTCCAGAGGAATTGTAGGCACCTAGATCATGTTAGATGCATGAGGAGCAATGATCAAAGGGTATTGGTTATGGCCTTTTTGGATTGGGGGTAAATTAGGGACACGCAAGGGAAAGGAAAATTGTGACAAGCAGATGATAGACTGACATCACTACTAAAGAAAAGTCTTGAAAGTGTTTGGGAAGAAATGTTATAATGGACACCCCCCATCCCCTGGAAAAAAGAAAAGAAAAAAAGCCATTTAAAAGAAGGTGTGAAAGGCAAAGACAGTTTTCTCTTCACTTCCTAAGCAAGCACAAACTGAATGCTTTCCCTAGTTCACCCTTAATCCAAATAGGTCCTTAAGATGACAAAATTAATGAAAGGTGGAGAAGTCATTTCTAAAACTTGTTAAGTGATGAGCACTCTAGGAGCATATAGGTATAGAAAGAATCATAAACTCAAATGATGCCGGATAGCATAGATACTTTTGTAGGTTTATGATATTTAAAGTGGAAAAGGCTTTGAGAAATATTCAGATGGGATGACCCTAAGACCATATAGAATATCGGTAGAGGTTTGGAAGTGCGCAGTGGAGTGGCTTATTTTGATTGACTAAATTGTTCAACAAGATTACAAGAATGTAGAAAATGTTAGACGAATGGAGGAAAAATACCGTGTTACTATTTACAAGAATAAAGGAGACATACAAAGATGCGCTGGCTATCGCAAGATAAAAATAGCGAGTCATAGTATGAAACTTTGGGAGAGTGATTGAGCAAAGATGAATCCATGGGACAAATGTATTAGAAAATCAGCTTGGATTTATGCTAGGGAAGGCAACCATCGAGGCTATTTTCTTACCTAGAAAATTGTTGAAGTTTGGTGAAAGGAGAAAGGATCTCCATATGGTCATTATTGATTTAGAGAAAGCATACTCTAGGGTACCTATAGAGTAATTTGTGGGTTTTGGGAAAGAAGGGAGTATTGAGAGGATATAAACATGGTCAAGGACATACATGAGGGAGTGGTAACTAATGTGAAGAATATAGAAGAGAAGTGATTTTCCAATTACATTGGGCTTGCACCAGGGGTCGGCATTGAGTTGGTATTTTTTTTGCATTGGTTATGGACGAGTTAACTACTCATTTATGGGTACAACTAGCAATGGGCTGGGCACGGGCCTAGATTTTGAACTAGTTGGGCTGGTCTTTAGGCCGGCCTTATTCAAAATTTTGTTTTTGTTGGGCCCAAGCTCAACCCACTGCTAGCTTTATTTACAGGAAAAAGGTCCTGTGGTGTATGTTGTTTGCCGATGATATCGTTTTGATTGATGAAACAAGGGAGGGGGAATGCAAAGCAAGAACTAGAGAGGGATGCTTTATATTCTTAAGGTTTTAAAATCATTAGGACAATGCAAAGCATATAAAATGCTATTTTAGTAATGGTAGGAGTGTAAATGAGGAATTAGTTAAGATTGATGGTCAAGGATTACCTAAAATGATGACTTCCGATATCTTGGGTCAATGATTCATGAGAACAGAGAGATTGTGAAGGATTTTGCTCATCGGATTAGAGCTGGGTGGATGAAGTGGAAATGTGCCTTTGGAGTTTTATATGATCACTACATACCAGTCAAAACTAAAGGGTAGATTTTATGGGACAACTATAAGACCGACCATGATTTATGGGACATAATTTTGGAGGAACAACATGTTCATAGAACAAGTTTAGCTGAAATGAGGATGTTGAGATGAATGTGGCAAGATGAGGAAGGATGGAATTAGAAATGAACACATTCAAGGGAAATTTGACTTAAATGGTTTGGCAATGCGCATTGGAGACCAAGCATTGCACCGGCTTAAAGGAGTGAAGTGGTTCAAGTTGAAGGCTATGAAAGGAAAAAGGGGAAGGCCCATGTGTACATGGGTGGAGGTGGTATGAAGAGATTTGATAACCTATGGTTTAACTGGGGATATGGTCGTTGGTAGAGTGGAATTGCGGAACAGAATTTGTGTAGGCAGCCTCAATTAGTTTGGAAGGCTTAGATAATGATGATGAGGAAGTTGTTTATGAAAGAGAATTTAGTTCTCTACAGCAGTTTCCAAACAACAGTTCTGCTGAGTGCGATTATATTTAGGGGCTGGTCATTATTGTGAATCGAAGTGGTGCCGCCTCTATTCTACAGTTGGTTAACGTATTGCAATTCGATTCAACTGAACATCTAAATGCACCATTAATTACAACTCGGTTATATGCATGGGTTGTGCATAGTTGCAATTAAGACAGCTTTTCTCTACTTTACACTAAAAGCTTTGTCATCAGGTCAACATCTGCATCTAGAAATATTTTTATTATTTTCTCCTGTAATGACGAGATAGACAAAGATGATGATGCTTATTGCTCTTTTTTGTTTCTAATTTTACATATTAAAATTAACATTTCTTGCATGTAATTGATTCGTTTCAGTTGAAAAATGGGTGGAAGTCGTGGTGGAAGCTTGATGGATGATGATTGGGAGCTAACTGGCTCCTCCAACGCAGTTAGTACTGTTGTTTTGGTTGGACGAACGGGCAATGGGAAAAGTGCGACTGGAAATAGCATCCTTGGGCAGAAAGCTTTCAAGTCAAGAGCCAGTTCTTCAGGTGTTACCAGTACTTGTGAATTGCAGAGAACTGTTCTAAAAGATGGTCACGTTGTGAACGTTATTGACACTCCTGGTAGGTCTATTTGCATAATCTCGTCACACCTTGTTTTCTTTTATTGCATCATAAAAACTAATAGCCAAGCAGGTAGTCAGTAATGACACAATATATGTTGCAATGGTTTAAAGTTTCATGGTTTGATGGTATTCTTTGTATGATGGCAAAAAACAATAGCAAGATTCTGGTAGAAGACAAATGCTACTTGCTGACATGCATCTGTTGTCCCCCTTATGAGCTGATGTGCTTAATTTTAGGGCCAGGGCACTATTAATCATGGGGCCTGTCTGATGAACAACCTAGTTGATGCACACGTGCCATGTTGGCACTTGTGGCGCATCTGGGTTTAACAACTCTAGATGAGTGTATATCAGTAGGTTTCTTTTTCATTAAGTAAGCATTTCAATGGAGATGTAGTTATGATCTTCAAGACTGAAGCTTTCTTTGATCTTGTGGTGCTTTCTATGCATGGCTAACTTACTAATTTATTATCTTCTCTAGGCACTTTAATTAAAGTAACTGTTTTGTTGCATTTATGTTTTTCCCCCAAAGTACTCACTTTAGCTTGAACACAGTGGCTCGACTTTCTATCGCTGTTTTGAAAAAGAAGATTTAAAGTATGTAGGTGCATTATTTGACACTGATAGAGTTTTCTGATATGGTCGTTTCTGTAAATGTCATTCTAGTCTGATAAACAGTTTAGTATTCATTTGGGGCACGTGCTCCAGTGGTACTGGTACCACTGTAATCCATGGTGGTATTGCACAGAAGTGGGCCCCACGTGATGTATATATTACATCTAACCCATTCCATCAAATGCGTGACCTCAAGGTACATACATTATGCAATGATAAGCCCAACAAGAAACTCAGGTGGGCCACACCAAAGGAACAAGTTGAGAGTGGATGTCTACTGTTAATTTGAATGTGATGTCCACTGTGTAGTTCCTCTGCAAACCAGGCTATTCCGACCCTTCATTTGGCTGGATGAAGCATCAGGCTCAAAATCAGGCTGTTTTATAACTCAGGTGGGGTTTGCTGAAAATAAAGGGCGGGCGTTCCCTCCCTTACTTATACCCTGTGATGTTGCCCACCTGAGTTTCTCAAGTTGGGGGCATGAGCTCACACATCTGATGGATGGGTTGGATCAGATGTCCTGCACACATCATGTGAGCCCGCATCTGCTTAGTACTACTGCACTGGTACTACTGGAGCAGGCCTCTTCATCTGGTATCTGGTCTTTTTTCATTAAACCATGTCATGGTATTAATATGCTTGTGTTGGGGAATTACGAACGTTGCATTCTTTTTGCAGGGCTATTTGATTTCTCAGCGGGATCTGATTTCATTGGCAGAGAGATCGTCAAATGTATTAATTTGGCCAAGGATGGGATTCATGCGGTTCTTGTGGTTTTTTCAGTTAGGACTCGCTTTTCCAAAGAAGAAGAGTCTGCATTTGAGAGCTTGCGAACCTTTTTTGGAGATAAAATTAATGATTACATGATTGTAGTATTCACTGGTGGAGATGAACTCGAAGAGAATGATGAAACATTGGAAGATTATCTGGGTCGAGAGTGTCCTGAGCCTTTACAGGTCCAATTTTACATTTTCATTTCAATACTTCTCTAGTCACTATGCTAGTTGGTTGATCACCTCTTATAATTGTTAGCGTCATTATCCGCACCATGGACACACCTAAAGGAAGTTCTTTATTGTTACTGTTATTGTGGACAATTTCATTTTCAACCTTTCCCTTTTCCCTTTTCAAATTAGAGAATTATAATCACATTATTCTTACCTTTCCAAGAAATAATCACGTTATTCTACTCTATGCAGTTTTATTTTGGTTTATTTTGCATAGAGTTATAAGATATTGGTGTAAACTGATGAATCAATTAACATAAACTTAACAATACAGCGGAGAGAATATAAGCTTGAAGGAGAATTGCGAGCATTCAAACCATGGCCATGTGAATGGCTAGTTAAAATCATATTGATCAATGATCTTAAACATTTGATTTCTTTCTCTTCATTTTGGGTTGTGGACAATTTCATTCTTAACACTTCGTTTGATAGCCTTGGTTGGATGATAGATACACATGCAGTTTAGATGGCATACAATTAAAAAATTGCCTATATGGCGTACAATTAAATCAAATTAAACTGTTGAAATCATGGATTCCAGTGTAGATGTACAATAAACCCAAAATTATGTCTGATTATCTGGTTACCAGATTGGTAGTTATTTATTGTACAGTTTAAAATGAAAAATATCCAGTGGTCTTATTTCAATAGGTAATGTCCACAAATCGGAGGTTAGGATTGATTTAGCAATCTGATTTTGGGACTGTTAATTAGCAACAGTTTTCTACAATTTAGTTGCTTTAGTTTGATTTAATGTATGCACAGGTACCATTTCGGGGTGCCTGTGTATCAAGTGTCATATGCTGGCAGAGTCTCAAGCCTATCAAATAACCACCCATTTTGTTGGGCATTTTGCCCGATCGAATTAAAAATGGATCCTTTCCAATTAACCAATTAACCACATATATGAGGGCATATCTGGGTGGGGATGGCACCCGAACCAGAAATCAAGCAGACAAACGTATTAGAGATCTGGAGTCCATCCATCAAGCAGAATACACCGTGAGTATGCCATAGGCCAAAAATAATGTTGGTCCACCAGTCAGGTAGATCAAACTTGTATAAGAAGAATGGGCCATCAGGAAAAAGAAGTCGAACAATCCATTTTCAACTCACATGGGTTGCTCACTTTATGAGTGTGCTACCCTGATTTTTAGAATATAACATGTTTAAAGTGCACCCTAATTGGTGAACGACCTAGATCTCTGCTGACACGTGCTGTACGCATGCAGATCTGATTTTCCTGTAACTGTATGTGGTAAGAAATAGAGCTTACAGCCTGTTTGGACAGCAGGAAAAGAAAGAAAAAGCTAGGAAATGAAAATGACTTCCCATTGGTGTGACCTTCCTTTTGTGTTGTTTTGATAGCAAAAAAAGAAGAAAAAAAAAAAGTGGATTTGACATAGCAATCATTAAGCCTTTTCCATATTCAAAATTCTCTAGTACAAGATACAAGGCAATCGTTGTCTCGAGTAAGCTATATATTATTGGACTCATTCATCAAATTTATAGTGTTTCTTTGTTGGAAGTCAATTGGTTTGGGTCCTAGTGTACCATTTTAACTCCACAAAGAATCTGTTGAAGTATTAATCTTCTAATCTTTATTTGATCAATTATTGATCTTTTAATCTTTTTTATATGTTAGATGCTTATTGTTATTTTTGATCAAGTACTGAATTTGTGATGGTGGGATAGCTTATTGATTTGTTGGTTTGAGATCCCCTATAACATCTGGTTGAGGTGTTTTACGAATGTTGGAAATCTCTTTTCCATGGTTTCCAGGTATTTTGTTGGAATCTTTTTTATTTATTTTATTTTCTAGTTCAAGTATTTGGAGTTTGAGAGCATAAAACTCAATCGATCAAACCTTTTAAGTGGCACATGTAGTAGTCAACTTGGAAATGCTAGAAATGTTTAACGTATCAGATTCACCAGACTTCTCGACTTATATGGAGTAAGCAATACTTACTGATCATGAAGAACAGAAACTCTTATTCTCAATGTTCATTTTCTTGAAATTCAAATTCTCTTCGGATATTTGATTCAATTCCTGGGTCTCAATTTGCATGGATGTGTGTGCTTGCATGTTCATGTACAATGGTGCACTTATATGAGTTTTACGTGCACACGCCCTTCTGATGCTAATACTTGCACTTTATACTTGTTGCCGATGCCAATGCAGAAACTTCTCCAGCTGTGTAAAAACCGAGTTGTGCTTTTTGATAACAAAACTAGAGATGAAGCAAAGCGGAATGAACAAGTCCAAGAACTGCTCTCCTTGGTACACATTGTCGTAGAAGAAAATGGCGGACGTCCATACACTGATAAGGTTTTCAAGGAACTCAAGGTGAAGATGTT
The DNA here is from genome assembly GCA_030180095.1 of Magnolia changhungtana. Classification (NCBI taxonomy): domain Eukaryota; kingdom Viridiplantae; phylum Streptophyta; class Magnoliopsida; order Magnoliales; family Magnoliaceae; genus Magnolia; species Magnolia changhungtana. The sequence continues at coordinate 13,113,824 of JASAUF010000662.1, forward strand.
TCTTAATTCATACAAAAGATGATAATTTTACAATCTGGATTCAGTGATTTTTGACGCAATAATGGTTTAACAGGAAGGAGCTATAAGGTTGCATAGGCAAAAGGAAGAGGTTGAGGCTTTGAAGGGGTACTCCAAACAGGAGATATCAGAATTGAAGGATCAGATGTATAGATCATATGACGAGCAGCTCAAACGAATAACTGAGATGGTATGTTCAGTTGCCTTGCCTTTGTTTTCTGCTTGTCACTTGATGTACCTTTGATCTCTTACATAAGTTTTTGATAACCCATTTTTATGTATAGTTGCCCAACATAGACTTGCCATGGTTGTGGTTGGTATTTTCTACTGATTCTTTCTAAAAACCCCCAGACGTAGACAAGGATTCTAAGCCCTCAGCATAGGGAGGATTGTAAATTATTCTTTCATGGTGTGCTAGTCTAAAGAAAGGAACACGAAACAGGTGGAAACTGTCATGTATGGCTTTCTGACGATAACCTTGAAATATATTGTCAGTAGTGTGTCTGAAAGCATGTAGATTTATTGCTTTTGTTCATGTGCACTCATGTTGTTATATAAAAAAACCAAGAAAACTGGAATATGCGCTTCAGACTTCTTGGGTTTATTTTCTGCGTTTTTCCATTTTGGATGTGTGCTTCTAGTAAATGCAACACTACTCAACCTTGGATTTTTGTTGAGTTATCCAGCATTCCCACTTCAGTAACTGCGGCCACACACATTTTATTTTATTTTTTAATTTTTAATGGCATCCAAAGTATCCATTTGTCGGGTTCCATTGTGGATGGGTTGCACCCAAAGGATGTGTTGGTTGGATGATTACAGGTGGACGGTTAGCAGAGGGTCCTTCACGGTTTCTATTCATCATGTGAAGATTCTCCAATCAGCGAATTGGTCATTTCAAAATTTGGAGTATGGGTGAATGCAGACCCAACAGACAGAGGAGTCGAATACATGTGTTCCATCTATATGGACATAGCAGTACTATACATGTGTTCCATCTATATAGACATAGAGAAACCGATCAAAATATGTGCTTAGATATAGATATCTTGTATTTTTAGCTATTTATCATGTGAACCTGCATTTGATAATCGATGGCTAACGGTCAATTGACCTATTCGTGAATAGGTTGAGTCGAAGCTGAGAGAGACTACTCAAAGGCTCGAAAAACAGTTGGCTGAAGAACAAGCGGCTCGATTGGAGGCAGAAAAGCTCGCTCACGTGGCTCAAATGAAATCGAGCGATGAGATTCGTCAGCTTAGGGAAAGCCTGGAGAGAGCACGTCAGGAGACTGAGGACCTGCGAAAGCAGGCCGAAAGTGGTAGATGTGCCATTCTATAATGTTATTTTTTGTTCTTGCCTCCAATACATGCTCATGAGACTACCCACTTTTAAAATTACTAGATGCTTTGCCTTGTGCAGTAGTTTCATGTACAGGTCGTATGCATACTTGGTCAAATGTTGAGTTCGTATTGCATTTACACTACTATACAGTTCCATATATATAGTCCTTTATATTCAGTCAAATGTTCGAACTCGTAATATGGCACAATGGTTCAGGATCGCGACTGTTCGTTGAGTGGGTTCCAGAATCTCACTGATCAGATGACCCATACCATCTGATTGGTTACTTGAAAATCGGTGGTAGAAAGAAGCATCGAATGGCAAAAGTCATTAACTGAATGGGCAGGAGTCTGGTCGATAAGATATGCTCATTGTGATTGAAGGGTCAGGATTATGATGGTTATGCCACATGTTCCTGATTATAGCCGCGAGCACCAGATGAGCTGATGAGATCATTGGTGGGTGCACTGAGGTATTAACTCCAGAATTATCCATGCATGCACTGAAGACTTGGATTTTCAGTCTGTACAACTGGTTCAGAGATCTAGACTGTTTTTATGATGGCTCCAACATAGGGCCATGGCTGAAAGATCACTTGAATATTAATCCATTTTTTACTCTCTTTTTTGGGGGGTTAAATATTAATCCATTTTTTATTCTTTATTTTTGTGGTAAATATTAATTCATTTTTGACTCTTTATTATTATTATTATTTCATTTGAATGGCTCAATTGTTGTCGTCTAATTAGATATCACCAATTTAATGGTTTGGATTGTTCCATCCACGAGAAAAGTCCGTCCACCATGTGGCCCAACACACACCACTACATACCACTCCATGAACGAGACTCTTGAATCATGGATCATAGGGCCCGACACCTCGAGGCCATGATAGTTCACCCTATCATAAAAAAAAATAAAAATGGTGGTGAGTCATTTACCTTATAATGGGCATAGTTATTTGGCAATCCAGATCGTCCAAATCATTGATCCCATTGCAGATGGGGTTTACTGAAAAACCACAGATAATAGTAAACATCTGTTTTAGCTCATTGAATTTGGTCCGCTCAGTCGAACCATCATTCGATCCCTACCGACTAGATGGTTAGGATAGGTCCTTAAGTTAGGTCCCATCTTACAATGCGTCCCACAATTTGGAAGGTGATCTGGATAGCCGCGAGGGTGAGTAACCATTCTCCTCTTGGACTGCCCAATTGGCTTACCGGCGGGTAACCATTGGTACACCGACATACACTTTTACGAAAATGCACTCGTGCAAAATGCTTGACACGTGGTTTTGAAGAAGTTGGGGCTCATTTTTCAGCCATCCATATCATTGGTACAGGAGGTTCCTCTTTCTCTCTGGATTGCATGTGTACAAATACCTTGGACACTAGTCCTGAACGGCTCATTTTAGCTATTTATTTCTTTCGGACATCAGTGGCCCACTGCCCAATACCTGGAATATGGTGAAGCCATATTTCCACGCATGGTGACGTGTCAACCGTGAGCTCCCATTCCGAAGCTTCTAACCTTTTAGAATTTCTAACATCGATGCTAACGTGACAATAGCATACGATGCTAACATGCGAACTGATTCTTTGCTCTTGGTATGTATGAGAAAGTGACTTTTTGAATTTTTCAATCAAATCCTCAAGCTATACGTGCTATGGTGTCAAATTTTCATATTTAGTCTTCCAATTGCTATTGGTTTGATTAATTATAAGCTATGGGATTCTGAAAACTTGTAGCTTTTTTTACGCCTAAAATTATGGCTTCTTTCAAACCAGCAATATAAGCTTCGTACTCTGCCATGTTCTTGGTGCACTTGAATGCTATACACCTGAAGATAGGAATTGGGACATTGTTGGGAGATTAGAGGATAACTTGGATTCCACTTCCTTTGGAGTTTGCTACGTCGTCGAAGAATAACGTCCACTCATATGCCTTCTTTTCTTCGATGAGTAAGAGATTTTTATCAGGAAAGGTCTTTAGTAGTTGATAATCGGGTAATGAGTGGGCAACAAGATGATCGACTAGGGCTTGCCCCTTAATTGTGTTCTAAGTTACATAGGTAATGTCAAACTCGGACAAAAGTAATTGCCATTTGGCTATCCTTCCAGTAAGTGTTGGCTTCTTGAATAGGTATTTGAGTGGATCCATGCGAGCGAATAGAAGGATATGACATGCGATCGTGTATTACCAAATTCGCTGAGTTGCTTGAACTAAGGCCGGCCATGTCTTCTCGAGTACTAAATATTAAGTTTCATAATCGGTGAATTCGCGACTTAAATAATATATTGCTTGTTCATTCCTTCCTGTTTCATCATGTTAGTCAAGGATGCAACTGATGGCGTCCGCTGCTACTGAGATATATAATAGTAGAGGTCATCTGGGAGTAGGCGGCATTAGAACTAGTGGATTCATAAGATATCTTCTGATACGATCAAAGGCAGCTTGACAATTGTCATTCCATTCCTTAGGCGAATTCTTACGAAAGAATTTGAATATTGGCTCACATGTGGGAGTGAGCTGTGCAATGAAGCAGCTGATGTACTGAATTCTGCCAAGAAGGCCATAGATTTCTTTTGTCCTTGGAGGTGGCATTTCGATGATGGCTCTTATCTTCATTTTGTCGACCTTGATGCATTCCTCATTAACTACGAAGTTGAGAAGTTTGTCTCTAGTTGCACCGAAGACGCATTTATAAGGGTTGAGGCGGAGCTTATACTTTTTTTAACATGTCGAAGAGTTTCTTTATGTTTTTAAAATGTCATTCAATCGTGTGAGATTTGATGATCATGTCATCAACGTACAATTCCATCTCCTTGTTCATCATGTCGTGGAACAAGGTCGTCATCATTCGCTAGTATGTAGCTCTTGCGTTCTTCTGACCGAATGGCATAACCCTGTAGTATAATATTCCCCATGGCATGATAAATGAAGTCTTATCGCGATCTTTGACGACCATCTTGATTTGATTATAGCCCAAAAAATCGTCCATGAATGAGGAGATATTGTGCCAAACAATGTTGCCGACCAGAGTGTTAATGTGTGGTAGGGAAAAGTCATATTTAGGATTGGCTTTATTGAGATCTTGGAAGTTGATGCACATCTGGACTTTGTCATCCTTCTTTGGTACTGGCATGATGTTAGTGAGCCATTCAGGGTAGTTGGAAACTACTAAGAATCCCGTGTTGTATTATTTGATGACTTCGTCGCGAACTTTCAGGGCCTATTCTAGCTTCGTCCTTCTAAGCTTATGCTTTACTAGCTTCATCTCCGACTTTGTCAACAGATGGTGTACAACGCGCTTTTCATCGAGCCCTAGCAAGTCTTCATACAAGAATGCGAAGTTGGACAATCTTGAGGAGATCCTCAAGTTCAGGAGTCAGATCATCATTTCTTCACATAGGACTTCGTCTATACCCATGAGTTCGAAGTCCAGCTAGATGTCGAAATCATATGTGTCAACTTCAAATCCATGCGATGCTTCAGATGAACTAGGAACATTATTGAATGCAGGAATTGAAAAGCTATTTTATTTTTAAAAAATTTGAGAAATCAGAATGCTTGATGTTTTGGGTTTTTGACGATTATTTATTTATTTTTGGGCTCCAAAGGACCCTGAGCAGGCCGATATTGTGAACCTTGATTGACCATGACTGGCTCAGGATGCAAAATGCTACCAAAAATGACATTTTTAAGACCGGTGCCCTTGGATGGCTCACCGGCTGCTTCGGCGATTAGGGGAGTAACTGTTCAATTGAGAACCTACGTTCCCTCCCCTACAATGGCGAGGGTTGGTGCATTGGATGGAGAGTCATGGCCTAGCCTGATAACCATGATTTTCCCTTGGTTGGGTTCTAGATTTGAGTTGTACTCAGTCCCTCCCGGATCACTTATCATGCATTTGAGCTCTTCCATCTTTGCCATTTGGTACCACGTTAGGATTTACACATCGGACCAATCCAACACTGGACATTTCCCTTTTTGGTCCGATGAATTGGATTGTCATGGTTGTGACTGGATGGTGGGGATTTCGACCCTCGACTATTGGTGGACGACGCTGGTGTAACTGATGTTGTAAGTGGTGTGGGCAGGGCATGCCCCTGGTTGACTAATGCTAAGATCGGCAGGCTATGCTCCCGGCTGATTGCTGGAGCGGGGAGGTTGTCCCCTCAATTGATTGATGCTGAGACCGGTAGGGTGTGCCCCTAGTTGATTGTTGAAGTGGGGAGGTTGTCCCCTCGATTGATTGAAGCTAAGACAATAGGGTGTGCCCCTAGTTGATTGTTAAAGCGGGGAGGTTGTCCCCTCGATTGACTGGTGTTAAAACCGACAAGGTGTGCCCCTGGATGATTGTTGAAGCAGAGAGGTTGTCTCCTAGATTGATTGAAGTTGAGACAAGAGGGTGTGTGCCCCTGGTTGATTATTGAAGTGAGGAAGTTGTCCCCTTGATTGAATGATTATAAGATAGGCAAGGTATGCCCTTGGTTGATTGCTGAAGCGGGAATATTGCCCCCTCGATTGATTGATGCTGAGACAAGCAAGGTGTGCCCTTAGTTAATTATTGGAGAGACTGTGATGGTGGGTATTAAGGCATCCTAATGGTCCTTGAGGTGTTACACTTGGTCTTGCTCTTGGTCCGATGCTTCTTTTTCTTCTTGTACATGCGGTTCTTTCCCCACCAGTCCTATGATTGTTTCCCACCGGATAGGAGGCCAAAGTGCTTCGCTCAGGCATAAAGGAAAGCCTTTATGTAGTGTGGTTAATCCTTATGAATGATGTTCCCTCCTTGTAAGGAGCTCCAAGTTTTCCAAAGTTGATTGATGTGCATCGAAAATTTTCCTTTCTCCACTTCTCTTTGAAGGCAGACCTATATCCTAGTCCCTACTTCCTTCTATTGTAGGTCGTCTCTAATGCACTTGTCCTGAAGTGATTCTTTATACGATAGTTGAAGCTTTGTCTTTCTGGCAGCGAGAAGACATACTCACGGTCTCAATCTCAAAACTGTGGTAAGGGATGTCTTCTTCTAAATGATGGTTGTCAATGATCGGGACGATTGGTTCTTCTGTATCATAGTTGCTTGGAATGGTAAACTCATATTTAGCCAGGAGGAAGATTACCTTGTTGTCCAGGATATATTTTACCTGTTGATGGAGATTAGAAGGGATGACTCTGACTTTGTGAAGCCATGACCTTCCCAATAGCATATTGAAGGATGCAAATATTTCCAAAACTTGAAAAGTGATAACTGAAATATTTGGGCCAATCTGCACCTCAATATCTACTTCTCCCTCCAAAGTTTGGTGAGAGTTGTCGAAGGCTCTGACACTCATGTTGCTTAGCCGGAAGCAAGATGGTTTGATTCCGAGGTGAACTATAGTTTTGAGTGGACACATGTTCAGGCGTTACCCATTATCGAGGAGGACCAACGAAACTCGTAGGTTCTCATAGCGCATAGCTATATTGATAGATTTTTCATGATTTCGGCCTTCAGGAGGAAGATCCTCATCCATGAAAGTGATGGCCCTGGGAGCGAGGAGTTGCCCAATCACAGGCACAATCATTTTGGGTGGAGTGTCTGAGGTTATATGAGCGTCGCTTAATGTTTTAGTGAAGAGCTCCCGATGCATTCACAATGTGCATAATAGCCCTCATACGGATATTTGTGCTGGGATCGTCTTGAGCCGTGTCGCTACATCATATGTTGTCTCTTTCCTAGCCTTAATAGAGCGCCTTTGGAGTCTCCGTTATCTCTTTGAGCATAGTGCCTGTTAATGTTTATGTTCTTCACTTCGTCACACTCCGAATAGTGCCAAGGAACCGGCTTGTAGCATGTATGCTCCTTTTCTTCGACCGTCATTAGTTCTTCGGTGGCTGGCGTTTATGCTAGTGCTGGAGGGATGATCAGTGTCTCCTCTTTGTAAGGAGCTCTTTCCTGTAGGACTACTCTTTTGCCTACGTTAGATGGGATATGGTAAGGTTCATCCTCATAGATGATATGAGGCTTAGGCTCTGGCTTGACTACTCTTGTGGTCGGAGGCTATTATGTGATGAAGACCAACCTTTTTTCCATTACCGACGGTTGGCAGGGGAGCCTCGTATCATGAGCTAGCTGATGTGGCATGCAGAGAGGTGCCCCTAATGATCTGTTGGTGACCGCTCGGGCTACCCCTTGTAGGACAACTAGCTCATATGTTTAGCTTCTAAGATTACCTGCTCCTGGTGTGTTCTTCTGTAAGCTATCTCTTGCCGAATTGGTGGGAGTGACGATGGATATGGGGAGAAAGCCCACTCCAGGATTATCGGTTCGTGACTTAAGGGTGCCCCTTGCAGAATGACTGGTTCGAGTTGGAGGGTGCGCCTTACAATACCACTGATTCCCATGGTTGATTGTTGATAGGAGACTATGATGGAAAATAAGGAGTGTTCCTTGAAGGATTATTGGCTCAGCTGCTAGGAGAGGGGTCTGAGATTCCCCCTGCAAGATCAAAGGTGCATTGGAATTATCTTCCAAGATGGCATGGATAGACCGTATAGGAGAGAAAGTGATCGATCCTTTCATGCTCGACATAATTAATGGCTGGACCGATTGATGAACTGGGGTCTGACTGATGCTGCGGCAGGAGATTCTGGAGAATGTTTGTGGGAGTTGTTGGAGCAGTCCTAAGAACAGAGATGGAATCTTTCGATTGTCGATGAGATCTTGGACCGTATGTTTCAAGGATAAACATCATTCTGTTGAGTGACCTCAACTCTGGTGGAAGACACAATACTCATTTCCATTATAGTTCATTGACAGAGGATTTGGAGGTGGCCTGGGTTGTAAGGGAGTGAGGAGTTGTTTTTGTAGTAATGTTGCCATGATTTGGCTGTACATTTGTGTGAACGGAGTGAACCTCCTGAACTCCCTGGTCATCCGTTGATTCTGATGGATGTATTGGGCATTTCCCCTAAGTTATTGTTGTTGTCGCTGTTGTGATTACGGAGGTTGTGGTTGTGGTTTTTATTGCGGTGGAGGTGGTGGTTGATATCTCTATTGTTGATGATGAGGGCAGTACTGTTGATATTATTGGTGTCCTTGTTGAGGCGCATGTTGAGTGCCTTGAGCTCCAACAATGATGTTATTTGCTTTTATAGGGCAATGGGTAGAACCGTTGCCATTTTCGTTCCTGTATCTCACAGGTCTTCCTTCGACTTTGTTTCGTTTTACTGGAGCAGCCTAATGAGGCCATGGGGATATCGTCCCTGCACGTATTCCTGCTTCTATTTTCTCTCCAACGTGAATGAGTTGAGCGAAGTCCACATAAGGATGCAGGATCAAATATCCAGAGATGCTTAGATTCGTTAAATGGACGATCATGGAGATTTGCTCCTCATCATCGATTGAGGTGTGCATTTTGGCGGCCATTGCTTTCCATCGTCCCACATATGCAAATAACATTTTGTTGCCTCTTTGTCTCAATGCTGCCAAGTCCGCTTTCTTGGGAGCCATGTTGAGGTTGTAGGCAAACCTTTTGACGAATGCTTGCGAGAGATGCTCCCAAGTCTTGATTTGGTATCTAAGGAAGTATACTAGTCCAAGGCATTGCCCTTCAGAGGCTTTTGGAATAGGCGGATAAGGGCTCATTCATTCCTTGTTACTGCATTCAATTCCCCACAAAATGCCTTGAGATGTGCCGTAGGACACCTACTGTCATCGTATCTCTTGAATTTGGGTATCTCGAAGTTTTATGGTAATTGTGTATCTGGAAAGTGGCACAAGTCCATGAATTTCGTTAAGAGGAGATCGACCACTTGTTGTCTTTTAAGCTTCTGCAGGGTTTTGAGCTGCTCCCGCAAGTCCTTTATTTCCGCGCAGCTCGTATGAGAGACTAATGCCTCTCCTCATGTTCCACTTCTTCAACATAATGAACGATTCTCTCATGAAGAACTCAGATATTAATCACAGGGAATCAATAACATCTATTGTAACTAAGGTTTACAATAGATCAATCAATTATATATATTGATTCATTCTCTGATCAAGTTAAAAATTGCTAAATCAAAGCATTCATTGTAATCGTAATTCACAACCAATTCAGAAATAAACAATTCAAAGGCTTTAAAGTAAAATTTAAATCAATTCAATCTAATATCATCATTCAAACTATTATTTGTTGAATCGAATAAATTAAATATTATAATCAACTATAAGATTCATCCCTTAGCCTTAACTAAGAGATTAGCCTAGCATGACTAACATCCTATAACAAAAGAAAAGGAATAAAAAACATAAAAGACAAAATAGAACTAAAAGATTGAAAAAGAAGGGCGGCTCCGTGGAAGCTCCGCCACCCCTTGGTCTCTCTCCCAAACCTTATTTCGTACTTAGAATAGCCTAAAACACTCTTTTAAATAGAAAAATTCCACACTGACTTTGCACTGACTTCAAATTTTCACACTTTTGTTTCATTTCGGTCACACCGAGCTCACATTCGGTCACACCGAAGTCGAGCCGAGTCCAGCCGAAGTTTCAACCTAATTTTCTCAAAATTTGTCTGAAGTTCTGGTCTCCTTTCAATTGCATCAAACCACATTTGGTGACATCAAACATCACTTCAATCGCACTTAACTGTTGAGCCGAATTAAATATGAAAATCATTGTTTCTTGTTATAATGCTTTTGGCACTTTTGGTCAGACCAAACCAACCTCAAATGGGACTGAACAGTCTATTATTAGACTGTGTGAGTTTTTAGACTTTTTTTCCATCTTCGGTACTTGGTTTTCTTATATCTTTGGCACTTGAAACCTTTAATATTGTCTTCCATATATTCAATTCTTTATTGCTTTCGAGCTTGATCTCTTTTTTATCTTCAAATCATTTATGTAAGTACGTGTTCAACTTTATATTCAAAATTACTTCACATTAATTAATCACTTAAATGCATCCAAAACCAGTGCAATTGAGGGGATAAGTATACAATATTTAGGCGTTATCACACCCTCACCAACAATTTTCTACTCCCAAGCAAAACGTGCAAAATATATTTCAAAACTAAGTGAATAAATTCCTATAAATTCAAACAATTCTAAAAATATTATATATTATAGAAATCTAAAACACATTAAAGGAGAGCACAACTTTTACCTAAATTCTAGCACTTGATAAATATCCTAATCAAGTCCAAAGCATTAATCCTACAATTAGAAAAATTCTAAACATTGAATTCCATGGGTGTATAGTGATATCTAGACTTAACGTAACCAAATGTTTAGCTCTCTACTTTCATGATAACATTGATAATCAAAAGAGTATTCAGGATAACCAAAGTCTAAACTAAAACTTGCCTTACAGTTCAATACTCCACTCTTTCAGCTTTTGATTTTTTACATCGATGGTTTTTTTTTTTACTATTGTCAAGCTTTTTCTTTCTCATTCAAATATTCTCTCTTGTTTCTTGTTTTTCTTTTCATGGACACTAAAATAGGTAGACCTTTTTTACGACAACTATTTTTTAGTTGAGTATTTTTTTTCTCACTTGAACATGCTGGACAACATTCTCAATAATCATCAAGTTGACAATTTAATATCCAACTTTGAAACTTTAGTGTATAAGCTAGATGTGACATGTGAATTACATAACTCAATTAATGATTAAACTTTTCAATTAAGAATTAATAACTTCGAACTCACTTTGAAATATATCAAATAACTAGAATCCAGGCTTCAAAAATCTTCAATATTAAGTATCATATCATTTTAATCTCTATATTATCTTTAAAATTATTTAAATTCGTGAAAAAAATTCAAAAATTTTGAAAACTTTTAACTTAAAATTTCAAAAATTCAGCATAATCGGTATAATCTGAAGAATTTTCAAAGGAAATCCTACCCCCAACTTAGATGGTACATCATCCTCAATGTATAAATAAATGCAATAAGAGTAATATAAGAACAATGAAAATAAAGAGAAATAGATGAAAAACAACTGAAATGCGACAACATATTAATAATATTGCGAACTTCCTATCAGTTAATGTTTCAACAACTAAACTAAATTAATAAAGCATACCGATTATGAAAAAGCAATTAACTCATAATTCTAAACTGATTAATTTGGAATAAACTAGGATTGAAAGTCGGGCGGGTTCAACCTAACTGACCAGACATTGGGTTGGGTTTGGCCAGGATGTATTGGGTTCAATCTCGGGCATGCCCGACCCAACCCGAACTTGATCGATTTATAGGTTACTTATAAATTATAATTTTATTATATTTTATTTGTGGTCCACCAGAAATTTGGATCTGCTTAATTTTCAGGATAACATCATTAAATGTTCTGAAAAAACGAATGGACGGTGTGGATATGAAACACATTTATTAAGGTGGGCCAACCAACGGCTATGCCAAACCTGCTTGGATATTCTTAATTTTTTGTCAGAAATCCGCGTCCGGTCGTCCATCTTTTCCGCTTCCAGAGAGAACGCTGTATAAAACTTAAATCCGCGTCCGGTCCTCCATCGATTCCGCCTCCAGAGACAACATTGGATACGGACAGCTTGAGTGGCGAGGCGGCTAGTGAAGCCACGTGACTAAGTTCTGTAGGTCCTACCATGATGTATGTGTCATATCCACACCGTCCAGTCATAGTGAGATATCATTTTAAGTCATGAACCAAAGAATGAGGAAGATAAAAATATATAATGAACCCCACCACAAAAAACAGTTGGGAGAGTGATTCCCACCATTGAAACTATCCTACGGCTGATTATAATGTTTACTTGAAATCCAACCTGTTCAAAAGTTAAAAAAGACATGAAATCTAAAATTTTTGTAAGAAGTTTTTAATGGTGGACGTCACTGCGGAGCTTTGGATTCAACTTATTCTTGGGATATTGCCCTAAAATGATCTCTCCAAATGGAAACATACATCATGTGGGGTCACGGAACTTGGTGACGTCACTTCAGTAGCAAATCTCGCTGGTCAACCTGTCCGTAACTAATCCGCGCCCACAGGAACGGATTGGCTACTCTCCGGACACCAGCCAATGGCTGGTGGTCGGTGCCCTGTGGGCCCCACCATGATGTATGTGTTTCATCCATGCTGTCCATCTATTTTTAAAGATTATTTTACAGCAAAAAATCAAAAATGAGGTATATCCCAATCTGAAATGGACCACATTACAGGAAACAGTGTTGAATGAACGTCAACCATTAAAACATTTTGGGGGCCATAAAAGTTTTGGATCGAGATGATTTTTGTTTCTCCCCTTCATCTGGGCCTGTATGACCTAATAAACAGATTGGATGTCAAATAAACAGTACAGTGGGCCTTAGGAGGATTTTAATGATGGATATCCAATCACTATTGTTCTCATGTGGTGTGGTCCATCTGAGATTTATATACCTCTCATTTTTGGCATTAATACCTAAAATGATCTTTAAAAATTAATGAACATAATGGATGAAATACATACATCATGGTGGGGCCCACAGAGCACCAACCACCAGCCATGGGGCTGTGTCGGGGGAGTAGCCAATCCTTTTCCCATATAACTTACTCTTACAAAGTGACATCACCAAGCTATGTGGAGCCACCATGATGTATGTGCTGTATCCACACCTTCTATCAATTTGAGAGATCATTTTAAAGCACGAGCCAAAGAACGAGACAGATCCAAAGCTCTAAGTAGATCCACCACAGAAAACAGTGGGGATTGAACTCCTGCCATTAAATACTTAGCCTTCGATCTGCCTCGTTTTTAGAATCATACCTTAAAAGGACCTGTCAAAATGGATGAACGGCCTAGATAAAACACATACATCACGATGGCCCCCACAGAGCCCCTATCAGGACTGTCCGACTCTATATAGGCCCTGCTGGGGTAGTAGCCGATCCGGACCCATCAGTTCCATGCATGACGAAGAGTCAAAAACATGAAAATGGTACGAAACTAGGTTGGGAATTGCGATCGTGGCTGCCGGACACGTGCGAGTTCCGAATCGTCCATTTCCCCGCGCGCTCTCTCATGATTTTTTTCATCTGTGATTCATGAGTTCCATTCCTGGAAGAAGTCTCTCCTCCCTCTCCGATCATCTTCTCTTCCGCCTTCAAAACTCTCCCATAAATCTGAGACACTTGCAGCAAATCCAAGCTCAAATTCTTACAAACATACACCTCCAATCCAATTCTCTCATCACCCATTTCCTCTCTTCCTGCGCTCGATCCCGAAAACTCGATTACGCTTTGCTTTTTGTGCAAAACCTACGGAGAGCCTACTTGTATCCGTGGAATTCATTGATTCGATTGTCAGTAGAATCGGGTTCCGGTCAACAGTTTTTGGGCTTTTATAGCAAAATGCTGCGTCAAAATGTTGCCCCAGATAAATCCACATTTTCTGCAGTTCTTCATGGGTGCGTTGTTTTTTCGGAAATCAAAGTAGGGGAGGCTGTTCATTGCCAGATTCTGAAAATGGGTTTTGATTTTGATCGGTTTTTGCTCACTGGGATATTGAATTTTTATGGAAAGATAGGAGATATATGCTCTGCGAAGAAAGTGTTTGATGGAATGCCTGAAAGAGATGTTGTGGCACATAATGCAATGATTGGAGTGTTGAGTAAGCATGGGCGTGCGGCCGATGCAAGAAGACTGTTTGATGAAATGCCAGAGAGGAATTCGGCGTCCTGGAATTCCATGATTACTTGCTATTGCAAGTGGGATGATGTCCATTCTGCAAGGATGATCTTTGACCAAAATCCTGTCAAAGATGTCATCTCATGGAATGCGATAATTGATGGGTATTGTAAGTCAGGTCTTCTGGAGACAGCTCAGGAGTTGTTCGATCAGATGGGGTCTGCAAAGAACTCGGTGACTTGGAATACAATGATCACAGGCTATGTTCAATGCAGGGAGTTTAACAGAGCGATTTCGATGTTTCAACAAATGCAAGTGGAGAATGTGAAGCCAACTGAGGTAACCATGGTTAGCTTGTTGTCTGCCTGTGCTCATTTGGGTGCTTTAGATATGGGTAGATGGATTCATGCTTATATAAAACACCACAATTTTAGAATTGATGTTGTTTTGGGTAATGCTCTCCTAGACATGTATTACAAGTGTGGGAGTATAGAAACCGCTCTTGAAGTCTTTCATGGGCTGTCCAGGAAGAATGTCTATTGTTGGAATACAATTATTGTAGGATTAGGAATGCATGGTTATGGAAAGGAAGCCATAGATGCTTTCCTTGCGATGGAGAATGAGAGGACTAGGCCTGATGGAGTCACCTTTGTTGGGCTCTTATGTGCATGTAGCCATTCGGGTTTGGTCTCTGAGGGCAGGCGGTTTTTCTCTCAGATTGGGGTTTACGGCATCGAACCGGGGATTGAGCACTATGGATGCATGGTTGACCTTCTTGGCCGAGCAGGGTTCCTTGAGGAAGCATTGAAACTCATAGAGACCATGCCCATGAAGCCTAACTCGGCAGTATGGGGGAGCTTACTCCGTGCATGTAGGATTCATAAAGATGCAAAACTAAGTGAGCAAGTGACCAAACATCTCTTAGAGTTAGACCCTTGCGATGGGGGGAATTATGTATTTTTGTCAAACGTGTACGCATCAATGAATCGTTGGGATGATGTGGAGAGCTGCAGAAGGATGATGTTAGGGAGGGGGGTCCATAAAACACCTGGGTGTAGTTTGATTGAGGTGAACAATGTTGTCCATGAATTCGTGATCGGTGACACGTCCCACCCGCAGTTCACACAGGTCAGTGCATTTTTAGATGAGATTGCTATGGAATTGAGGGATCTTGGGCATGAACCTGATACAACCTCGGTGCTCCATGACATTGAAGAGGAGGAGAAGGAGAATGCCGTTAGATATCACAGTGAGAAGATCGCTATTGCTTTCGGGCTTATGAGCACGGGACCGGGTAAGCCGATTCGGGTGGTGAAGAACCTCCGTATGTGCAGTGACTGCCATGCTGCTACTAAGCTTATGGCTAAGTTGTTCAAGAGGGAGATTATTGTGAGGGATCGCAACCGTTTTCACCATTTTCGAGATGGATCCTGTTCTTGTAGGGACTACTGGTGAAGAAGATAGGTTGAACTGCTGCTGATCATTCTTTGAACAGAATATCGATTGTACAATATGTATTTGCAATTCAAAATGCTATTCAATTCATAATTTGTTGTTTGTTTGGTAAATTAAGAGGGAGGACTGCACAATCTGCTATTGGGATCCTTGAGTGCACATCTTGTAACTATGACTAATTGAAAGCCATTTTTGGAGAGGTTGAGAATATTGTAGTTTTCATTTTTGGTGACTCTCAGGAAAATGCGATGAAATTCATTTTTGAGAGGTTCAGGATCTTGAAGCTTTTGTCTCTGTTAACAAAAATGCTATTTTGTACTCATGGCCGGATCAACTGCAAAGCTTTGTCTGAAAAGATTAACCTTCAAAGCAACAGGTGAGGCCCACTTTGATGTGTGAATAATATCCAATATGTGTGCCACTTCATATTCTCATAATATCCAAAAAAATCAGGTTATTCCAAAACTCAGGGAGGCCACACCATGTAAAATCATCCCCCAAGCCTATAAAATCACATGTTGTGTTGTGGAAAAATGCCAGCTCAACTCTCTCACTATACAAGGAAATTTCCACCAAGTAATCACCAAGAAGATGTGCATCTCTCTATATGTGTTCTGCTTATATAACAACATATGCTGAGAGAATACTTTCCAAGCATAAGGGAGTTAGGTTATGCTAAGAGAACACTTTCCAAGCATAAGGGAGTTAGGTTATACATTCATGCCGTTCCAAAACTTAGGTGAGCCACGATTTTAAGGCGGGGTTCTATACACGTGCAAAAACAACGAATGAGATGCAGTACAGAACCCCTGCCTTAACATTGTGGCCCACCTTAAGTTTTGGAATTTCACGAATATATCAAGTGGAATATACAAAATAAGGTGGGATTGTACAGACTCTGGAAGATTTCTAAGGTTGTTCCCATGCCAACTGTTCCCTGTGGATTATCCCAAATGTTCTACCTAACTCATTGATGGCTTGCATGTGAATGGTTAATGGCAGTACTGGGCAAATCCACTTCCAGCTAGCAGATGTCTAACGGTTAAATAATAGGAACTGTCTAATCCATTCGACTTTTGATCTATGGCCGTGATTAACATGTCATATGGCCACCAATCCACTACCCACTAGCAGAAGTCTAACTATTAAATCGTCAGAACTGTCTGAATCTTGTGGGTTTTGGGCTATGGTCCATCCGTTGGATGAATGGTCAATGGTCATAAACATGTCATTTGGTGGTCCTGCATGACATTAATTGGATGGTTAGGATTGCTTTATAAGTTCCATTTTAGGATCCTTCGATGGTTGTGATCATTGGGCTGTGCCCAACAGCAAAGTTGCTGAGCGAATCAATGGTTGGTGGGTTGTCATGAAATGGGACTTCAATGTATTTGTATATTGTAACAAGACCTTTAATGCAAAAAAGCATTAACAGCGTGGTGTTTGTTTGTCTCCTCATCTTGTATGATCTGAATATATCTAGATCCAAACACAGAATATCACCTTGCTGGAATTTTTCTCTTTATTCTTATAGACCAAATACAATAATACTGACCCAGTGAGTTTATCATAGAAGTGACTTGGTCGAGTTTCTTGACCTGAGTGAGCTACATTTCAGAGCCCAAACCTTAGTTTGGGGCATATTTATTTTTTCTTTAACTTTCCTTTGTTTTCCTCAATTCAAATAGACAGTGAGTCTTAGACCAAAGTCTAGTTAATTACCAGATGAGTCACTCCCAACTCAGTCTAGTTGGACCAGTTCACCTCTGCCTTGAGCAAGTTGTGAATCGACTCCATTTTGGACAAGTTGGTTCAAGTTGCCACCGGTTTGTATTATAGGCGTCATTATATGGTCCAGATCCAGTGGTCTACCTAACCACTATTACAACAGATGGGTCTAATCACCCATCTGATTCTACGGTATAGATGGACTCGAATTATAATTTATGACTTAGATAATTCAAAGGACGAGCTAAATAGACAAATATCAATCTCTCATTTTTATTTTTTTCCTTTTTAATCTAGTTGTTACTTGATGTATTATTCACAAGAGAATATCATCTAAATTGATGGAAGGAAAGAGGGTTCTCCAATACCATGTCGGTGCGGCGAAACACAATGAAAAGATAGTGAAAAAACTAGAGAGAATACTAGAGAAATGTCAAGACAATCGAATAAATGAGATCTCATGGATCCGTTTGTATTTATAAATTGTAGATTACAATAATTTTTCGGATGAAGTATTTTACGTGAGTATTTTACACATATGACCCAATGGTGTGAAGAAATGATTGTATCATAACTCATGCGCCGTATCATTTGGGCTTTTAGTTCTGAGAAATGATCGTGTACAATTATTTTTTAATTTTCTAGTCAATAGTCCAGTGTGCAAAAGACCTGATTATCACTTGATATGAAAATCAAGCTGATCCACTCATTGGGTGGGCCACACCAATACACTAAGTGGGGCCATAGGGGTCCATTGATTTTTATGCTATGTCCCAATGGATGAATGTGTCATCCTGATTTTCTCTTCAGGAGATCTTGATAGTGGGCCCACCCTTCTGTCGCACTGGACCTTCTGTGCATGTGACATGTTGGCACTTGGCAGGGAGCAATGGATGTATCATAAGTAATAATACAACCATTTTTCCTGCTACATGTCAAATATACAGAACATCCCATTCGTACAAAAGGTGGGCCAGACCTTGTTGACTATCAGATTTGAAAATCAGGCCAATGCATCCGTTGGGTGGTCACATCAGTACACCAAGCTATAATGCCGGCTAACTGTAGATATCAAGATTTGAATTATTCTCTGAAATCGGCCACGAACAACACGGTTGCATCTGAGGCATCATTGGTGAACGATATTGTACTTTGGCTACTGACCGTGCCATTAGCCAATGGCTAGTGTTCGGTGCTCTTTGGCCCCCACCATGATGTATGTGTTTCATCCATGCCATCCACCTATTCTTCTATATCATTTTATGGTATGAGCCCAAAAATGAGGTTGATCCAAATCTCAAGTGGACCGCACGGTGTTGATTGAACTCCCACCATTAAAAACTTCTTGGGGGCCACAAAAGTTTTGGATCAAGCTGATTTATTTTTCCCTTAATCCAAGTCTGTATGACCTAATCAACAGGTTAGATGTCAAAGAACCATTACAGTGGGCCCTGGGAGGTTTTTAATGGTGGACATTCAATCACTACTGTTTTCCCATGGTGTGGTCCAACTGAGATTTAAATATACCTCATTTTTAGGATCAGATTCTAAAATTATCTTTCAAAATGGATGGACCGCATGGATAAAACACATACATCATGGTGGGGTCCACATTGCACCGACCACTAGCCACTGATGTATTTGGGTTGGGTTCGATTGAGTTGGCTCAGATTCTGAGGAACTTGGTTTGGTCACCTTGGGTTGGAATTGGAAACGGATTGGCTGGTGGTAGCTCTATGGGCCCCACCATGATGTATGTGTTTCATCCATTCCGTTCATCCATTTTTACAGATCATTTTAGGGCTTTATCCCAAAAATGAGAGGGATATAAGTCTCAGGTGTATCACACCAAAGGAAAACAATAGTGATTGGATATCCACCATTAAAATCCTCCTAAGGCCCACTGTACTGTTTATTTGACATTCAATCTGTTGTTTAGGTCATACAGGCCCAGATGAAGGGAAAAAACAAATATCAGCTTGATCCAAAACTTTTATGGCCCCCAAAAGGTTATTAATGGTCTACGCTCATTCAAAACTGTTTCCTGTAATGTGGTCCACTTAAGATTGGGATATATCTCATTTTTGGTCTCGTACCATAAAATGATCCGTAAAAATAGATGGACGGCATGGATGAAACATATACATCATGGTGGGTCCCACAGAGCACCAACCATCAGCCATTGGCTGGTGGCAGGGGGAGTAGCCAATCCGTTTCCGTTGGAATTATAGTCGGCCTGGGTCTTGTCAAGGTTGGAATGGGCTCGGGTTGACTCGGGTTCAACCTAACCCAACCTGCCTGACATTTTGTTGCTCGGCCTGATTTTCACAAGAAGGGATCAGCACGATGTGGCCCATCTCTTTTTTGAATATGATATTCTATCCATGTGACACGTTGGTGAGAGAAAATCATTTATCTTAACGTGTATTCAAAGGTTGTATATACGATGATTTCTCTTAATGAATACATCCTAGCTCTAAGAAATGGAAAAAAAAAAAAAAAAAAAGATAAGCGAACGCACATGCAACTGTACTTCATCTTTAATACAAGATTCAAATTTCTGATAACGTGTCACTTCTGTATCACATCCGAGCCGTGGAAAGAGTGGAATGTATTATGAAGATGATGTTGGAGAGAAAATCAGAATAATCCACTCATCATATGGGCCACATAAACATTAACCCCTTGGTTAGTGGACCATCATGAATTTAGGCCCGGGTCATCTTTATGGGATGGCCCACTTTTTTCATGCCTCATATTTTAGACAAAATAGACACGTCACGTGAAAAAAAAAAACATTATATGCATATACGTTAAGTTAGTTAGTATTCATGTGAGCATTTTAGTAAAAAAATAAAATGAGTAGGGCAAATGTAACTGGCGCTAATAACCTTGCATGTAACTTGTGTTGGAATTTTTCAAAAGGGAAAGAAATATAAACTACTGAGGTGGCAGATTTGGATTTAGAGCCCTAAGGATCTTTATCAGAATATCTGCAAGTTTATAAAGACGAAATACCCAAAATCCTACAGCTAGGATTTAGCTAATCAGAGCCCACTCAATGAACTATTGTATTTTCGATCTTGAAGTTTTCTTTTAGAAAGTTTCTTCCCAGACCATCTCAAATGCAGGAGAGTTGAGAACCTAACACACATATACATTGGTTAGGGCTAAGGAGATGCGTGCCATTTATGCAGGTGGACTCAATGCATGTGAAATGTTCATAGAGGGAGGGAGGGAGACCCTGACATGGTGAGATTTAATTGAGCCATGTGTTGCTATCAGAGATGGGGCCGTACAAAACATGTTTGAAAGTAGTTAGCTCCGATACGTAATTAATAGATGTCACATGGGAGCAATCAAATCTTGCCAATCCACTTTCAGAGAGAAGGGATCTCTAATCGATACAACAACTTGTTCCAAACCGATCAACTTTGACCCTAAATGCAAAAATAAACAGATATATTCAATATGAACGTATATGGCTAGATTCTGAAAAGATCGGTCACTTACTCAATTATTTGCAAAATTCGATAATGATTAGGTGATAATCGAATGGTGGGGTTCTTCCTCCGAAGGTTACTTTGTGACTTACATAAGAAAAAATTTTCAGAATAATAGTGCAAATCAAATAAAATGAAAAACTCACAATCAATCACTAAGAGCAACTCAGAAAATACATCTATTGAAAGAATTGCTTGATATCTGATAAAGAAACAAATCCAACATATGAGTATAGACTTGGATTACAAAGGATTATAGCTAAGAATTACTGATACTGGATTATTACTACTCTTATGATAAGCTGAGATAAATGAAGTCAATAAATAAGTTTGATTGTTTGTTGAGTTAGCTAGATTGGGTAGGTTGTTTTTTCTCTGTCAACTTCTTCTGATATTTATAAATTTCTACTGTAGCTTATTCCATTAGATCATTTTTTCATTACTACTATAATTACAATAGTTGAAAAACTTTTCTCTGTATATTTTTCTTTTTGTCTGTTTTTTTTTTTTTTTGATCACTCCACTTCTTTCGACCAAGTTCCACTTTTAGTTACCAATTGATCATCAATCATACATCAAACATATTCCCTTTTTCTGTTGTCCTCCTGTACTCCACTCAACTGCTTTCCACATTTTTTTATTTTGATTGCTTGACCAAGCTTTTTGACCGCATTCCATTTCCTGACTTCTTTCGGCCGCTCGATTGTCTTTTGGACACCTATTGACTGCTCGATCTATTTCTGAATGACTATTGGCCACTTTCTTTACTTTATTAGATAAGGTTTTGTTTTGATTGCCCTCTTAGTCACTTGATTTTCTTTTGAATACCTTTCAATTACTTCATGTCTTGTTATCATATAAGTAAATAAAAATTACTCTAAACATCATTAAAGATCTTTAACATATTATATATTATTATAACATACATTTTTTTTTATTGAATTTAAAAATATGTTACATTAACCTTTCTATTTTCACTGCAGTATAATCACATCCAAAGTGGAAAGATGATCACTGACATTACCTATGATCACGATGTCACTTACAAATTATCAAAGAATGAAGTTTATATTAATTATCTCGGGCACAACTCCTGCATCTTGTCCGTCAAAAAGTCAGTTTGGTAGAATTTCATGAGATCTATTGTATCCATCGGCTACCCTACATCATCTCCACCTTGGAACCCTAAAATCAATGACCATTTAGAAGTCAGGCAAATCTCAGCCTAGGAAAAGAAAGTTAGCATGGGACGCCCACTGTTTATTCTATGTTGAATACACTGGCGTTTTACATAGAATCCAAACAATATCCAAAAATAACAGCATTCTAAGTAGGCCATTGCACGTCACTCTATAGGTCTACGGGTATAATTTTATGGGATGGACCACCTCAGTGTCGAAGCAGCCAGATATCCAGAATCAAGGTAGAAGAAGGTCCCTAAAAACATTAAAAAAAAAAAAAAAAACTGATGAACGGGGTTGATTTCATGCACGTCGAGTCGTCTCCCAAGGTAGAGGAATTGTACCTACGCGAGGTGGAGGTGTTTTCGGGTTAAAAAAATAAATAAATACAAAAATGAAAAAAGCAAATCCAATCATTTGGGATATAAATACAGCAAGGCAAGGAATCCAAAGTCCTCTCTCGGCTCTCTCTACAGGGAAGAGTCTGCCAACCTCAGCAAGCTTGGGTCCTACACATCTAGGGCAACCCTTCTCTCTCTCTCGTCATATATTTCTTGCAGCCTTTTCTCCTTTGCCCTTTTCCCCTTCTTTTCCAGAAGAGATCAGAAAAAGGAAAGAAGAAAGGGAGCTTCCATGGATGATAGAATCCCACCTGGAACTTACTTCCAATACTCTCCATCTGGAATTCATTCATCTCCTCACAACTCCATCAGGCCTTCTTCTTCCGCTTCTTTAGATCGTGAAAGGTTCGCTCTCTCTCTATTGTTGGGTTTTGATTTCTTGGAAGTCGTTTCCTTTCCTTTCTCTGTGATTCGGATGTGGATTTTGCGTTTCTCAATCTCGGCTTTCGTGGCTTCTTCCTACTTATTGTTAATATTCTGGCCCTGCTCGTTCTCGTTGATTTCTGGTTTTTGGATCATGCAGAGTCATGTATTTTTGGTATTTTTTAGAATGTTTATTTAGTCTTAGAAGCAACTGAACTATTCAGACACTATCTATACGTCTTTCTCTGTATTCGTATGCATAATCCAGATTACTAAATGCATATACGTGTATGTATCGGTATCTTTGTTGCATATGTGCATTTGTATGTAGATGGATTCACATACATACTTTTAGATACCGTATTTGGACGTGGGTCATGATCTCTTACTCTTGAGTACTCTGAATGTGGTTCCAGATTAGATTTATTATTACTGCTGCTGCTGCTATTGCTATTAGTTATGGTTTTTGGTTATTTTGGTCTCACAAATTTCTTGAACACAGGTGTCTTTGTTTGTGGTTTTAGATCACTTTCATTAGTGGATATTTGTAATATAGTTTTTAGTAGAGGTAGAAGCTTAATCCCCAAAGAAGACTCATATGTTGGGAGTCTCTTTCATCAGATGGTGGTGGAAGCTTAATGTGGATGGTAGCTCTATGGAAAATCCAGGGGCTAAAAATAAATGGGATCTTGAGGGATGACGGGTATTTTCCAGACTTGTGATCAATGGGGACTAGTGATGTGGAGTCATTGACCATTAATATGGGCATCGGTTGTTTTAAAGCTTCTTTTGGATGGGCACTTATAGTGGAATGGGACTCTACAAATTCCACTATTTTTTTGGTTTGAAAGGTCTACAAATGCCAATATTGATGGTGGGAAAATGTAAAGTGCCTTGATGATTTTGTTTTATTGTTAATGAGACCAAGGATTAGTCTTCGACCCCCTGAATTTGCTTTAGGCAAGTTTTTAAGGAAGCAAATTTTATAGTAGATGCGATAGCTAAGGAAGGAATATCCAGACACTCGGTTTGTAACCGAAATGCTTATCTTATCTATTCTCTTAGTGGATATTTTTCCCTCTAGTTTTATTTAAAGTATTTTTTTATGGATTTAAAAAAGAAGGTAGTAGTGGTTTGTTGGGATGCACGTGATCGAGATGTTGATCCTATGTTGTTCTCAACCGTGATATCATAATTTGGTTTGGCTCGACAATACAAATGCATTACATCCAATGTTTTAAATATCGATGATATCAGCCGATATATCCCACGATATATCTTGTATCCCACCTATGCGATACGAAACACATAGGTAATGTCGATATATCCCACATGTTCAATCCGGTGAGCATTTTCAATTTCCAATCCATTTCTTTTGTTGAAATTATGTTAAATCAGTGTCAAATGGTTACAAATCCATTGGTTCTTCATGTTTTGCATGAAAAATCATGGAGTCGGAGCTTTGATTTCGATATCCATTGGATCTTCATGTTCTCTATTTTTTTTTTTTTTTTTTGTGAAAATTTCCTTCAACCAGCTGTCGATTGAGACTAATTTCAAAGTATTTAGGAGCATTTGATGAAACGATTATCACATACACTCTAATTTCAAAATTTAAGTGTAGGTAGTCCGATTTAGAGAAAATTGGGAAAATTCGAAAATTTTCAAATTTCTCCCAAATTGCTTGCAATGTTGCACTCCAAATATGAAATCAGGCATGTCTGAGGGCTAATATATTGATTTGTTAAGTCACTATCAATTTTCAAAAAATAGAAATAAATTTTAATTAATTAATTAATTAATTTTTTTTTTTTTTGAAAATTTCCTTCAACTAGTTGTCAATTAAAACTAATTTAGTAGTATTTAGGAGTGTTTGATGAAATGATCATCACATACACTCTAAATGTTATGCATTTAATTTGAATATATTGCATTAGTTCAGTCAAACAATGCATAGCTTAGGACCTTATACAAAGGAAACCCATTATGTGCACTTCTTTTTTGAGATGTTATGATTTAAAAGTGTGTATTAAGGTATTTTTTAACAATCCATGAAGCTTCATTGAAAAATTCAAACATTTTCTCAATGTTTCCCAAAAAGTGTGATAAATTACCCAATACAAACGATATATCCCATGTGATAACAGATATGTATCTGTATCCCAAAGGTGCGATATGTAACACGATACCAATATTTCGAACATTGATTGCATCTATGTATATATGCCCATGCATCATCCTCCTATATATAATATATGTTCACTCATATATGCACACAAATGCATGTTCGAATTTTTGTAAACATGTGAACTAGATATAAATAATGCTATGGTGTATCCTCCCTTTTATGTTGTGAGACATGGAAAGAGACAATCATATTTTGAATAATGTGCTGGACTGCTGATGGACAAAGCTGCATAAAGGATTAAAAGTAGCTTAATCACTGCCTGGTAGACAAATCTATGCGGAGAGTTAAACATAGCTTAATAACAATTTGGTAGACAAAGCTTTGCCAAAAAGAAAAAAGAGATAGCTTAATCAAATGGTTATTTTTAGAAGGAATTTCAGGATGGAGTTGCCGTCGACTTCTTAGTCATTGGTCTTCACTCTTTAGTGACAGAATGAGAATAAGGTGGGGATTGGCATGATGTCTTCAAAGGGAAGGTAAGGGTAAAATTCAGATGGCCTTCTTTGATCTAGTCGGTTGAGGAGAGGCTAGTGAAGCAAAGACTTGAGGTTTTCCATAATAATTTCTCTGGTTCGTTGGTTGTGGAAGTAGAATCTAAGTATGTTATCTCTTTGTCATCTATCACCATTCCGAGCTGTGCAAGATGTTGTGTTTGATGGAGTTTGGGATATTGTGTACTCGATAAAGACTTCATTTGTCCATGTGGGAAGAAAGGCAAATGATGTCACTGACTCTCTCGCCAAGGCGATTATTAAGTTTTCCAATATATATATATATATATTTGGATCAATGTTCCCAATCCGCTGATGCCATTTTTTGATAAAATCATTCTTATCTGTCCACAAAAAGTCATGATTTTCAGCTCAGGTTCTTACTTTTGTTGTTACTACTACTATTAGATTTAAAGTTATTTTGGTTGGATGATTTCCTGTGTATTTTGTGGTAACGCATATGTTTTTGTTTTTTGTTAGCTAATACTCTAAAGCCAGTAATTACCAGCGACTCTCTCCCCTTTAGGCACTGTTGTTGTTCCATTCTCACAATTTCAAGTGGCTCAGTGAGACACAAATTCATGTTTGCATGTGCACAAATTTACTTCTCTATATGCATGCATGCTTGTGTTTTTGTTTATGTTGCCATTTATGTAATATACGCTTACACAAAAGTGAAAAGTTGTGCATAAATATATGTTTTATTTCAAAAAAATCTTGGAAATGTATCACCAAGTGTGAAATATGTTGTTAATTTGATATTTTGTTTTGTAGTTTCTCTTTCTTAATTGCCTTAAAAAAACTTTCCTAATTGGGTACACTGGATTATGACTGGGAATTTGGTTCACCAGTAGCAGATATTTGGCCGAATTGTTGGCTGAGAGACAGAAATTGGGACCCTTTATGCAAGTTCTGCCACTCTGTAGCAGGCTTCTAAATCAAGGTAGGTAGCGCTTCTACTTGTTGCTATTCCAATCATTGGATTTGATCATTGCATGGGCATTATAGTTTGTTTGTTTTACGAAGACTGGTGGCTTAGTACTATTTATTTTGTTGGTTCGTGATGTATTAACTATTGGAAGACACAACAGGACGTATATTGAGGAATATACAAGGTTTTATTGAGCAATGCCAAAGACAAATAAAGTGTACATGTGGGTTGCACCTTTTGGCTATCCAAATCACTCCTATGGTGGGCCACATGCTGAATGGGAGATATGCAAGAATTCTCTCCCATCTGATGATCGTAAGCCTTTGATTGGGCCCTTTTAACTGTGGTCATTGGTTGTAGTTGTCTGTTTTCATTGAATGGCTAGGATCATCTGATGGTGGAGATGATAGGATATGGCTTGCTCCATAATGGGGGTCACCGAACATTGCTCAAGTTACTAAAATGCCTCCCAACCAGCCATTTTTGGAGTAAAAAAATGAAAAAAGAGGAGAGCATGACTTCAACATGCACAGTGAATATCGAGAGTCAGTGTATACATATTCCCACAATTAAAAGGCAGTTGGGAGGAATCTAGCACACATTTCAAATGTCCATTTTGAATGTGTGGGAAGAGTCTTGCCAAACATTATTTGATGGTGGGAGATACGCGTGCACCTTTTCATTGCATTAGATAGTGCCTCTTGTACATTTTCCTTACCTTTCTTGGGTTAAAGACTTACGTGCTGGTTTCTTTTGAATGACTACAATATTCCTAATTAATATGTTGGCATGTTCACCTCAGTACAGAAATTGTACGAGCATCTGGTCTGGCACCTAGCCAAAATTTTGTTGATCGTGAGAGCATGGAGCATGGGAGTCCATTGAGATCAGCAGGCCTTCATTCGAATGGTGGACCGATGGATTTGGAGGGATGGTCTGGGATGCAAACAGAAGTAATGTTGTTTACCTATCTCACATGTTTCCCTATTAGATTTTTCTCTGAAGGATTTGGTTATTTGGATCACATATGGTGAGGTTTTTCTTTCTTTTAAGAGGAGTCATTTAATGTTGGTAGCATATGCTGATCAATTAGCATGCAAATGGCCACTGCACACATGATGTACAATTTAAACCAAACTGTTCATATTTTGGCCATATATCGTGGATCAGGTATAGAACTGAATTCAGATTAAATGGATGATCTTAACCCCTGATTTGTGGACATTTGTTTTGTTGAATTTGGACTGTGACAATTTTTTGCTATGCCCACAATTCTAGCAGTTGAAATCATCCGTTGAATGTGATTCTTGGGCTATGACTATTCTACTCTAGGGTCCATTATTTGGATAGCTTGAATTGAATTTCATGGACGGGACACAGACAAGAGCTGCCTGTGTGCATATGGATGGTCATACTATACCAGAGTACCAAGGAAGTCGTCTTCTTTAAGGGCACTCTGCACTTGGCTATCCAGCGTTTGCTGTGGGCATGTTTGAATCTGAGGATTCAAAAGGATTTGAATTAGGGCTGGGAATGGGTCGACCTGCGGACCAATTAACCTGATCATAGCCTAAAAGCTGGGTTCAGGGTGAGTTTGTACAGTTTTAGGTCAAGCTCATGTCCCCCCTGTCCTTCATATAACTCATTTATATATAAATGCATAAGTAGTGTATGGTAAATGTGTCCTTGGTTTTTGTAGAGATGTCCATTTAAGCAGACGGGTCGGCCTTTGGTCGATCCTGGGCCAGGTTGATCTGCCCATGCAATTCATTTACATAAACATGCATGTAGTGGACAGTAAGTATGTCCTTGCCTTTTTAATTGATGCATGGAACTTGGTGAAAGGTCTCGGGTTCGAGCCTTCCCATTTCTATCTCTATTATTTTTCCCTGGGAAGCAGGGCGGGCATAGGATTAAGAATCTGTTTAGGTGTCAGGCACTCGGGCCTGATTTCTTTTTGAAAGGTGGCAACTATTGATCAGTCGTGATCACTTCATTTTTGGGTCATGGGTCAGCTCGGGCTTGGAATATTGGCCTTTTGAGCAAATGGATCGAGCTCAGCCTCAGGTTTTGGGCTGATCCTAACCTGCCTAAATCCAATATTGCACCCTATGGTGAATGTTTATTACTAGAAAAGATGGGGAAACTGAGAGGAGATGGGTTGAAAGGGGTGGGAAATTTTTTTGCTGAAGGGGTGAGATTGGAGATCGTGGCAGGCAAGTATTCGGCAATGGCTGATTCTAACTGGCAGAGCTTCTCTTGTGCTCCTCATGGAGTAAAGGCATTATGCCCATGGTTCTGAATGTCAGTATCGGTTAGCGTATCGCCCCGACAGAAAAATGATATGATACAACGTCGCGTATCGGTTAGATTTTTTTTAAAGCAAAAAAATATAGAAAAATATTAGAAAATTTGAGATATACAAGAATCTATCTTTTTTTTTTTTTTTTTTTTGGTGTGTTTTGACCATGTATTCAATGGTGTATGGGACCATTCTTAGATGAGTATGTTGTCTGTTGATTTGACTTGTTGAAGTTCAACTAAATGGACCGTAATTGACCACAAATTAAACGTGATTTGGTGAACAATGGTCCATTACATTGGAAATACAACAAAAAGAAGAAAATATAAAAAAGAAAGTGAATGTTTACCCTTCATTCCAATTTTTCTCATAATAGTCCACCTCGCTTCTATTTGTCGAATTCCATTGAAATCATTTGTTTTAATCTCAAAATAGATCTAGATCTACCATAAAATGAGTTTTTAAGATTCTTCTATGGTTTAAATGAAAAGAAGAGTGAATTTTTGAAAAAAATAAATAAAAATAAAATCAAAATTGGGGTTTTGTGGGCGTATCGGCCCTGTATCGGTGCTGATACGACCGATATGGGTTTAGTTTTTTCGTTTCGGGCTGATTCGGCCCTGTATCATGTATCAGCTTGTGCCAATATGGATAAGATACAGCCGTATTGGCCGATACGATACCGATATTCATACCCATGATTATGCCAGGCAACAATGGTGAATAAGATTTCCACCTTGGACAATTTGCAGAGGCAAATATTTTCCTTTTCCAGCATGCGTTTCATGTGTTGGGAAGATCATAGTCTGTTGATCATTGTATTGAGGAGTGGGTGGCAAGGTAGACCCTTCAAGATTAGATGAAGGATCTTATTGAAATATCTCCCTATAGCAATTATGCGAGGCATGTGGAAGGAAATGAATAGTAGTATCTTCAATGCCGTTCAAGATCCTTTCAGCTTCTAGCAGAGCATATCAAGTTTCTCCTTGCAAATTGGTTTGGTGTGGCCAAAGGGTTCGAGGGTTCAGGATTTCCAACTTTCCACAGATGGATTGGTGTCATGTCATCCATGATGGTCATTCAACCAGCAATCAGTACTTAGGGGAATGCCGGTGTAGGTTGGATAATCCACGATCACTGAGGGAGTGCATGTTGGTTTTCTTGGGCCCTGCCACTACTAGCAATGTGATTGTTGCAATCAGAGTCGGGGTATCCCACTTCGAGGACTGCTTTTTGTGGCTTCTCACTAGTGAAGGCGCTTCGAGGAATGTTATTGGCTTATTGCATGGGTTTCTAGAAAATTGTTGGTGCGTGGAAAAAGGACCTTCCTCGTAAATTTGTAAATTGTCTGTAATAGTTTTTCTTCTTCGAGGGCCGCGTTCAGTAATGTTCCAAGAGATTCTGTTCACGTCACGGATTCTCTCACAATGGAGGGTGCCCACCTAGTTGTCCTTTTGTTGGAGATCATTATCTGTTGTCTTAATGGGTTGCTTGTACTTTCTTCCTTTAACAAAATTTTTGTTTATCAGTAAAAAAAAAAGTATGTTAATGAGGCTTTTGGCACATAACGACAAAGGTTAGCTTTTAGCCCCTTGTTGTAAGACCCTGTCAAAAACATAAGCAGATTAATCCATTGAACACAAACAGGCCCTAAAGTATTTCTTCCTTGTCCCCACTTCTTTGCCATTATTTCAGCTAAAATATTCTTGCTCTATTGTTCTTGCAAGATGTGATCTACAAGTATTATTGCTTGAACAATTATAGTTAGTTTGCCTGTTCTCTGGTGCCCGTAAATTAATTATCTTTAGAAGTTACTATAATCTCATTTATAGATCTGCATATTTCTTACTTCATTTTTATCTTTTAGATGCTTATTTATGTTTTTTCCTTAAATGAGTGGGAAAAACCCGAGTTTTAGTTTCTCACAAGATATTCAGAGCCACAGTAGAAGAAGCATATCCTGAAGTCTTAACAGAGAATCTCCAGTTTCCCCCCTTACAGATTTAGTATGAGACCCAGCCGATAATGTAATACAAAGGAAGAGAAAAAGGAACCTGTTCTGTGCAGTTTCTATTGTTGTTTAAAATCTCGTTGAAACTAATACATTTAGATTCTGCTGTCCATATGTTGTCTACAGTTTGTTGCCTTCGAAAATTAAGGCCACTTCTCACCAAGTTTTTATGCTGAAGGTAATCATCATCATCATCTAAGCCTTATCCCAACTAATTGGGGTTGGCTACATGAATCCTGTTCTGCCATTCCACTATCAAGGAATGTATCTAAACATTTTATTTTATTTTATTATTATTCCTCGCTTAAAAAAAGAAGTAAGACACCATTTAGTCATGTACTAAGCATTTATGGGAAATGCAGTGATAGATGCAACAGGGTTCTATTTAGATAGTGCCAGCATTGGTATCACATGGTTCTGTTCTCTAAGTTTTGTGGTTAGGTGCCTATCCAAAACTGGCAAGAGACCATCAGGGAGAGCACCTCATGTTAAGGATATATAAATCAGTTTGGCTTCACTACCGGCTCACTGGAAACCCACACTGTAATGTCTGGATTAGCACTTATCTGCTGGCAATCATGGGGTTAAGTCTATCTGTGTAGGTTATGCTGTTCTCATGTTGAAAACAGTTCAACATATCCTATTTAGTGGTTCGAACATTAGATTGTGTGTGGTATGCAGTATTTGATTTAAAAGTATATTAGTGGGTGGAACCTAAGTCGTTGATTGCAATCAACCTATGTAATAGTGATGAGGACATCCGAGCACCATACCAGAGGAGGGTTGAGCCAGTCTCCTTATGGCTAGACAACCATTACATGGGGCCCACTTGGCCCAATTCACATTCCCAGCTACGTTGAAGACCCCACGTGCATGTTCGTGCATCTTTGAAGACCCTACATTGAGAAAATGCACGTGGGCTGTATATAGGAGCTTGATGGACACATCGGACCATTGGATTGTGTAGACACGATGATCTGACCGTTGGATCATCATCAAACATCTTGGTCGTGGACCCCCATGGGCCACGAAATAGTTTAGTTGTTAAGATTGTTTACATGCTTCGTTATTTTTGGTATACGTTATATTTGTGTTGAGATTAGGGAGTTGGGAACAAATTTTAATATATTAAGCATCTTTATGTTGAGAATCTTATCTGAGAGCAGAACGCCTTTTTGTAAAAGGTCTTTTTTGAGACTATAAAAGAGAAAACGGGGTGTGTGAAGCCTCAACGTCATTATTTTGAAGAAAAAAAAAGCTTTGTGTTTTCTCTTCTTCATGTGATTTGAAGAATACTCCATGTGATTTGGAGCTTGGGTGTGATGTGATTCCATTCCTCATTTAACGGATGTGTGGGGCTTCCATCTATCATCTTCATTCATTCTTCCTTTCTATCCAAAAGAGGTATTTTTTCAAAAATTTCATCTCTCTTCTTCCATTCCTATCCAGAACTATCCAAATCATTTTTTTCTTCAACTTTTCATCATCCAACTTCAACCCTAACCGAAATTAACCATTGAGGACTCCAAAATCCCTAACTTCCCTTCATTCAAAACCTTAATTCCTCTCTACCAATACCTAAATCCATCAATTCCCTTTAACCAATTCATCCAATTTATTCCTAATTTCATATTTTCCCCAAATTCTTAAAAAACCATAATTACAAAATTTTCAATTCCCATGAAGCCTAATTTTCTAAATTTCAGATTTGCCTATGCTAAATTGGAAGTTTTATGCTTCCATCGGGCCTAGTTTTAATTGATTTATGTGATTTCTTAGCATGTGGCCATGTGATTTATGTTAAATTAGATTTATCAGATTTTATTTCCTATTGTTTATTCTTAATTACTTGGTAGGTTAGCATCTTTTGTTAATTGAATTACTTTCTGAACTCTTTCATAATCTCCACGTTGCATGCTAGTATTAAATCACGTGTCCTACATCAAATAGTCAATAAGATAGCGCTTTATTGTAATTTGTAATCAACATATGTAATAGTCTATTACATTGGGCCTGGCGGCCGGTGTCAAACATGCCATGACTTTGATCATGAATCCGAACAATATGACATTCTAAAACTCATGCTAGGGCCATTCCCTGTAAGCGACATGTTGCATCAGATGGCCATTGATAGAATGGAATGGTGGAAAAGGGTTCATGTAGCTGACCCCAATTAATTGGGATAAGGCTTGGATGATGATTGGTGGGTGGAACCTATGCTAGTGGCAGGCTGTTGGGATAATGTTAGCTAACACTCTTGTTTACCACAAGTTGAGGTACTTTTGAAAAATGATGAACTAAATTTCACCTCAGCGATGAAAGATGCTACATACAACCCAATCTTATCTATTGTAATGCTGAAGCTTAGTTTTCATTGTAGAACTGGTGCGCCACTTTATGTTGTCCCTTGGTTTGGTGTATGCCTTCCCTGTTTTTAATAAATATTGTTGTTGCTTTATACAGAAATATGTATTCTATGTTATTCAGAAGAACTAGAACAAATTATGATTACTTATTGCTGATGAAAATTATATATGCCAATTATATCTTGTTTCAGGAAAATGAATATCTTCAAAGAATGAGCATCCTCCAAGCATCTTCAATGGGTTGGCACGGGGCTCCTGGAGTTCCTTCCAGCCCTGTTGTAAAGAAAGTCATGAGATTAGATGTTCCTGTTGACAACTTTCCCAATGTATGTGATTAAGCATCGACTATGTAAACAAAGTGTGGCATATACACACATATTTCTGGAGTAGTCTATTCTCTTTAGCTAATTATTTTTTGTTTGTTGAATACCCTTTTGTTAATGGCATCTCCTATTTTATATGCTTGGGCTTCAGTACAACTTTGTTGGTCGGCTTCTGGGACCGCGGGGGAATTCCTTGAAAAGGGTCGAAGCTACAACACATTGTAGAGTGTACATAAGAGGTCGAGGCTCGGTGAAGGATTCTGTCAAGGTAACATGAAGTCTCTGATAGTTCTTTTATAATTTTCAATGAGATGTACTTGATGATAACTGAACAAGTGATATTGATAGCCAAAAATAAGTTGAAAGTGTGGTACACTGCACACGTGGACCAATTTCCTATATTCTTATCTTTCCACACTCTAAACCTACTGTATAAGAAGTTTAGGTTTCTTCTTTTCCTAATAAAATTTCCCTCCATAAAAGTGAAACATTTATTTGAAGGGCAATGTCACAAATGCATATGCATGCTTGTAAAAAATAAAAAAAGAAAGAAGAAGACTAACATTCACATACATATTTTTCGAGCAGTAACGTAATTCTCTACCTGTTGTTGATACATAACACATGCAATATTTCCATTGGATCATTATCATAATGGTTTTTGCAATGCCACTCAGTTATCAATACTAATTGATTTTTTTAAAGGTATCATCAATATTAATTGTTATTGTGATATGTTGCTGTCCTACTATTGTCATGTTGTTACCCTGATGCATTTCTGCCTTACAGAGTTATAGTTGTCATGTTTTGGTAGATAATCAAATTGTTTTTGACTTTTTGGCAGGCCCACCATGGTGGGAAATGTGTAATTCACATGGATACACAATTCAGCGGCCCACACTTCGTCTTGCAAATGGACTGTTGAAATGAAAATGGAGTGTGGGCCGCATATACGATGTGAGATATGGTGAGAAAAAAAGATAAATTCGGTTGGGGTGGGTTGCTGAGAACCTACACCCCAAGCATGAAAATTGAGTACAATGATAGACTAAGGGGATCCTCTTAACTACAAAATCTCTGCATAGGGTATGCAAGGTTTTTTCTGTCAGTCATTATAATTCATACATTATGAAAGGATAGGGCTTGCAACTGTTTATGGATTTATTCTTACTCAGAAGTATTATCATGTTACAATGTGTTTTCAACAGCTGTATTGTCATGTGCGTGCATTAGGTCAAGATTTCAAGTCTCAGGGATTGGGAAGCATTGGAAAAAAAAAAAAGATTGTTCATGTTTCTGAGTGTTTGAGTATCCGAATCAGGTACTCCAACTTTTAAGGATGGAGTGTCATAAATACCCATGGTTCATGCTTGGAATAGTTGAGAAAATTTGGCAGGTGTATCTTTTCTAAATAAGGAAGACTCAAGTTTGGAAGTTGACAACCGGAGGCAGCTTCTCATCGAAAAATTTCTTCCATGCTTCATCTTCAGAAAGCCAAGAGGGGTTGCCTTCTGCTTTTTTTTTTTTTTTTTTTTTGGGGAAATCTGGTGCCCCAAAAGAGTACCTTTATTGGCCCTTGACCACTTATGAATCCAAAGTTTGGACATCTTCAACTCAAGGAACATAGACTCCGTAATGTCTTTCATTTGCAAAAAAGAGAGAGGGATGGGTTCACTACCTTATTGATGGCCCACACACAGAAGATTTAAAGCCACTCTTCCTGAAGTTATTTGGCACTGTTTGGGGTTCCATGAGATTCATGATGAAGTGAGGATCAATGTATGCAGTATCGATAATATCGGACCCGGCATCGCACTCTAGGGATAAGAAACATCGCACTCTAGGGATAAGAAACATCCCTGGAGTACAACTGGAAATGAAAAAATCCTCCATATCGTGCGATGTATCGCAATGTATCGGTGGCAATATCTTGCGATATCTCGACTTTTTTCTTTACAAAATTTCTTGGTATCGACAATACCTGTTGATATCGACAAATATCGTCGATACATTCTAGCAACCACAAGGGAACTTCCCAAAATCCCATGAAATCCGATTTTTTTTTTCTCCAGATTTTTCTTCAGTTCTCTCATCTAACCTGTTTGTGGATGGATTTCGGTCCATCATTGGCTTGGATTTGGGAGAAAAACCTTCATTTGAAATCAGAATTAAAATTTTCTTGCATTTGGGGCTGTTTCTCCAAAGATGAGTTATTTTGCATTTTGATCCTTTTTTTTTTTTGTTTTGTTTTGTTTAAACCATATGAAAATCAGCGTAAAATTATAAGAAATCCTTGTTTTTTCATGTTTTGCATGGAAAATCAAAGATTTCAACCATCGATTTCGAGATTTGATGCTAGGTGGCCCGATTTGAGGGAAATTGGGAAAAATTCGAAATTTCTCCAATTTCTCCCAAATTGCTTGCAATCTTACACTCCAAACATGAAATCAAACATGTATGAGGATTGTGATCTACTGATTTATTAAGTTTTTGTCAAATTTTGAAAAAAAAAAATATTTTTAATAAAAAATTATAAAAATACAAAATTTTCTCAAAATTTCACTACTAACAGCAATCAATTGAGTCCAATTTCGTAGTATTTAGGAGTATTTGATGAAATGATCATCACAAACAATTGAATTTCGAGATTTGAGGGTAGGTCCGATTTGGGGGAAATTGGGGATAATTAAAAAATTTTCAAATTTCTCCCAAATTCGTTGCAATGTCACACTTCAAACATGGAATCAAGCATGTATGAGGCATGATCTCGTAGTTCGTGTATTTTTTTTTTTTTGGGAATTAAATAATATTTTTAAAAAATAAAAATGATTAAAAAATAGTTTTTTTTTTTTTGAAAATTAGTTCCTACCAGCGGTCAATTGGCTGCATTTTCTGAGCATTTAAAGGTGTTTGATGATTTTTTTTGGAAAATATAATTATAAATTTATTTTAAAATATTTAATAAATGTGACAATTTTTTGATGTAGTACCCTCCCTACATTTGTAAATGTTATGAATTTACTTTGAATATTGTTGCAAAAGTTCAGTCAAATAACACATAGCTTAGGACCCTATACAAAGGAAACCTATTATGTGCACTTTTTTTTTTGTTTGAGATGTTATGATTTAAAAGTGTGTATTAAGGTCTTTTTTTAACAATCCATAAAGGTTCATTGAAAAATTCAACCAATTTCCCAATGTTTCCCCATGTTTCCCAAATATCCCGTGCGATAACTGATACTTATCCTTATCCCAAGGGTGCGATACATAACGCAATACCGATACTGCGAACATTGGTGAGGGTTGGGGTTGTGGTTCTTCCAAAGATAGAGAAATCATCTTTTGGTGCACACTCTTCTGGGACTAACATTGAATGCTGCTAAGGAACTGCTCGGCAACGTGGTTCTGTGCTGAATGCTAGTGAGGGAGAAATTGTTAGGAGTTATCACCGTAGTTTGAATATAATGATCAAAGATGCCTTTTTGTCCTTGAATAATCTGGTAACGTTAAATGTCCTCTGCTTCTGCAATAATATATCCACTGTATTTCTATATAGATTGGATTTATTTTTTTTCATGGAAATTCTTAGTCACGTGCATCCTTTCCTGGTGTACAAGATTGTCATAATAAATTTTATGGTCCGCCAGAGAGGCTGATACTAGATCGTTCTGCCCTAATTCCTTTTAGACCCAGGAGGATTCTGATATGAGTTTCTTGAAATGGTATGTACTCAAAAGTATTATGTGAGAATCAATGAAAATTTCCAATATTTAGTCTGTAGTCGTGGGATTTAATCATTGCAATGTTTTATTTGGAGAACATAAATATAGGTTTGATAAAGAAATAATTCTATATTGGTGTCTTCCATCTTATAACAATATGATTTCCGTTGTGTCCATTTCTTTCCTCCCAAGCAATTATTTATTGATCAGATTTATTATAATTCTTTCTCTAGGAAGAAAAACTCAGAGATAAACCTGGATATGAACACCTAAACGAGCCATTGCATGTTCTGGTGGAGGCTGAATTT
This sequence comes from Magnolia changhungtana, assembly GCA_030180095.1. Classification (NCBI taxonomy): domain Eukaryota; kingdom Viridiplantae; phylum Streptophyta; class Magnoliopsida; order Magnoliales; family Magnoliaceae; genus Magnolia; species Magnolia changhungtana. The sequence continues at coordinate 13,151,083 of JASAUF010000662.1, forward strand.
CCAGCAGACGTGATCGATTCCCGGTTGAATCAGGCCATGGCTATATTAGAAGATCTTTTGAAGCCCGTGGTATGAAACAGAACTCTTCACTGGTCTTTCTTTCTCTGAAGCTTTCACTGCGATTCATGTAATATTCCGGTGTGCTTTTCTTCAGGACGAGTCCTTAGACTACTACAAGAAGCAGCAGTTGAGGGAATTGGCTATGCTGAATGGCACACTGAGGGAAGAGAGCCCTCACATGAGCCCCAGTGTGTCCCCCTTCAACAGTACAGGAATGAAACGAGCCAAAACAGGACGGTAGTTGGGTCCTTTTTCCATTTAATGACAGTTCCCTTCTGGGGTCCCACTGCCTAAGAGTGTGTGCTAGTGCCACTATAGATTGTGCCGGAGGATTCTCAAATGACAACTTCATCAGAGGACGTCCTTGCGTGTCTGAGAATTCTCTACTGGTTAGTATTTCCAAGTTGGTTATAAGTTTTGATATTGGACAAGTATGTGATGGTTTCTCTTCAATCATTGTTTGTCGAATAAACCTTTTAAGTATCTCTTTATTCAGTTATTATTTCCGTGATGGGTAGCTTCAATTGATGCTCCCCTGATTGAGTTCTTTATATAATCCTACTGCTGTTGTCAGTGTCTGTAAGCTTCCATGTACTCTCAGCAACATTTGTTTCATAGAAGTTGTTCAATATATGCATTCATTTAGTCATGCATACTGTTGATGTGCATTTATCATTCATGCTTATGTTATACCTTATTTGTCTAAAAAGATTTCTGTTTTTGGACAGACCTGTGTTCAAGCACGCCTGAGTATGTTGGCCATGCTTGCATCATTTATGCATGCAACTGTATTTATATTTGAGAAGGCCTCAAGCCAACCAGTTGGATCACAAGTTTTGGTCCACCCAGCGCACGAGCCCTTCCAATACGTTTGCCCCACCATGAAGATCACCTTGTGCAAAAACCAGCCCCATCTACTCATCAGGTGGGTGATAGTGTAGATAATAATGTCTAGCCATTGGTAAATAGCAAAATCTTTGTGTGGTTCACTCAATGATTGGATGTGGCTGATTCTTTTCCTTTCTTTTTTTCGCTTTTTTTTTTTTTTTTTTTTTTTTTTTTTTTTTTTTTTTTTGAATGATATTGGATGTGGCTGATTTTTTTTTTTTTTTTCTGAATGATGTTGGATGTGGCTGATTTTTCTATAATGTGATCATCGATGGGGCTGGCCTATTGTATGGGTTCGATGTCGCACACTAATGAAAGATTGGAAGTTATCCGCTGGGTGGACCATAACTTATAGTCCAACCAGTTGGACTTGAGACCTTATATATATATATATATATATATATTACAATTGCTCTTTCATGTTGGCATGTTGCTAATTACTTTCAAGTTCCAAAATTTCCCCGAGCTAATAGCAGACCTGACATGAGAACATACTGATTTTCATGTATGTGCAGAAATAACCTTCTTTCTCACCTTTTCTTTATGGCAATTTTGCATGGATGATTATTCCATGGATGATCTCCAAAGAAGAGGTGGCAGGGCTGGCGGCTGGCGGAGGTGTTTGGATGTCATGCAAGTCTCTTCCTTCATCGTATCTCAGGCTCCCTTTGTGTATTGGTAAGCACGCCAGGCACTTATGGGATAAGGTAATCGAAAGGGTAGAAAGGAAATTGTCAAGGTGGAAGAGCCGGCACCTCTCTTTGGGTGGCAGACTTACACTGATTAAAGCAGCAGTGTGAATCTGCCACTTTATTCATGTCTCTATTTAGGTGTTCGTAGTCCATATTGGATAGGTTGATGCAGGATTTTTATGACCAGTAGAAGCAAACCAAAAGTTTCATCTCTATTGAGATGGGGAGTGTATAAGCCATACGGGGATGGGGGAGTGATGCAAGACAATTAACCACTTGCTCTAAAAGCTTGAACTGTTAGAGGATGACGAATTAATCCCCTTATCTCATAGCCTAGGCCCCACATCTCATGGGTTAGGACCTCGGCCGAACCCCCCTCGTGGGCCCCAAATCACATGGGTACTGCCTCAGACGGGCCACCCACCTCGAGTGCGTCCCCGCATCCCATAGGCTACCCCACTCGAGCCCGGTGTGAAATGCGCATTAATCACCCCTGGTGACGAGTCTCAAACACGAGACTTTCCTCGTGGGCCCTGCCCGCCCCGAGTGTGCCCCTGCATTCTACAGGCGACCCCACTCGAGCCCAGTGTGAAAATGCCCCTGCATTAGGGAGCAGGTATGAGGAAGTTAGAGCCCGTGAATCTTGCTTTGTTGGGAAAATCATTGTGGAGGGAGGTGATTACCAGCAAATACGACGTTCATGAAGGGAGTTAGTAGGTGAAGGATTCGTCTTTATGCAGGGCTTCAGGGCTATGTGAGGTGGTGTCTAGATTGGCAAATAAGTTTAGGAGGGAGTTTGCTTTTCATGCGGTGATGGGAAGAGGATTCGGTTTTGGAAGGACTTGTGGATTGGAGAGAGGATGCTCCAGGCTAAGTTTTTGAGGTTAGCTAGGTTATATCTGAAAATGAATGTTACCATAGATCGCTACTTTTCTATCTCTTGTGATGCAGTTGTTTGGTCTCATATATGTCAGAGGAATTTGATGGATGGGGAAGCGCAGGAATTTGTTTGGCTCATGGAGTGGCTTCTTCGCTTTCTCTGGTGAATAAAATGTTGTTGATTAAAGATAAGTCGGGTTGGTTCACTGTTTGCTCCTCCTATACCTATAGGTTAATTCGAAATCCTTCATTGGAAGAGAGAAGAGGCCACCTGTCTTATGTCTGGTCCTATGGTGCCTCTCCCCTAAGGTAGCGGCTTTTGCTTTATTGGTGGGCAGGAATAGGGTGCTTACTATAGATAACCTTTGAAAAGATTGATAGTGATTCCCATTTGTTACATAATGTGCATGCGTTATGCGGATTTAGTCAATCATTTATTCATCCATTGTTCCTTTGCTCAAGGGGTGTTGGAGAGGTTTCTCAATTTCTTTTAAGTTTCAGAGGTGATGCAGTGGTCCATTGATGGTTGTTTCCTTGGCATGGGGGTGGGGTTGGGAAAAAATGAAAGGTGGTTTGGCGGTTAGTCCTGTTGGCTGTTTTCTGGGCCCGGAATAATTGCGGGACGATGTTGGAGGTTTTAGGAGAGCAAGGTTAGATGTACTAGGACGGGTCTTTCGTAACGCTAGCGTTTTCTTTTCTGTCTGGGTTTTAGCTGTTGTATTCTGCCATCTCTTCTTTGACGCTCTCTTTAATATAAATTTTGGTTACTTCTCAAAAAAAGAAAAAGAAAAAGATCAATGAAAGTTTTTAGATGATCGTACTCATTTTCGCTCTTAGACCAACATGTCAGCCAACATATTTACATCTTGCAGCATATTGGGGCTTGGGATAAGATTTCATTTCTTGTAAAAGCTTGGGGAGCATGGACATGTCCAGGAAATATAGGGCTTTTGTCTAAAGCTCAAGAAATGAGTAAAAATTCTCATTTTTCATGTCTCTGTTCTTTCCCGTCTTGTGTAGTCTCAAAACTTTAGGAAATGGCATTAATCAGATCGCTGGACTTGTTGCCCCAGCATTTGAAAACCCGCTTGATGTTATTATCCTCATTTAAAAGCCATATCTTTAACTACCCTATGGGCATCTTTGGATGCTGTTAGTTTGGGTTCCATGGCTCTGAAAAACTTGGCTGACGACTCATCCATCTGCTTCCAAATATTTGGGTCCCACATACTGAGTGGACCAGATTAATTTTTGGGAAAACATGAGAAGGTTGGACCAATCTAATGGATGGATTGGATCTCACACTTATATACCATGCGAGCACATATGCCACATCTACGTGAGCTTTATTGCACACGTATGTGTGCACCTAGTAAAGTTCAATAAGGTAAAGGCTGCTGGAGTAATTTTGGTGATTCACTTGTGGGTGGAAGCCATTTCTTTTAATGCATTTCACATGGTTCCTGTCCTCTCATTTGATTCTCTATAGTGTTCAAATGCGCTAAAATGACCCACATTACAGGATCCCAGAAAGACCTTGCAGACTAAAGTTATTCTTTGGGTGGCTAACATTCATTTGATAGCATTGGTAAAGGAAGCTGTCTTCTAGCAAGCCTTTTAGGCTTTGGTAACTTAATTGAACGATTTAATGGTATTTCCAGGTTCCACCCCACCTGGTGTACTGGTTAAAGGGTCATATTTTAAGTTTCAGTTTGACATTCCATTTGGATTTCTGCTTGTGGATAGCTCCCCAGGAAGGTTTAGATCCATTCTGATTTTGTTTATTCAGCTAAAATGGGTTGAGAATACTAGGGTGCTCTTGTTACTAATCTGCGTTGAGCGGAATGCCATTGGCTCAATGTCCTTTTTGTTCTTCTCTACTGAAGAAAAGAATGGTTAGCTTATTCTTTGAAATTGATGGAATAGGTTGCTTAAATGATAGTTAAAATGTTGTTTTCACCTTTGGGTTACTCGTTAACTGTTTGATGGTGGTCAGCTGCTAATTATCCAATTGGATCACAAGTGAGGATCTTCTGTACATCATGTTATTGAAATCATTAATGAAGTATTAAAAATTAGTTCTATCATCTGAGTGAACTGCATAATCAACATCTTTGCAAGATCTGTTGGTTATTTTGTTATGTACATCTTCATTTGTTTGTTTAAATGATTGTCCAAAAGAATCACTGGAAGTAATGAATATTATTTGAATTTCAAGACGAAAGCACTCCCCCAGGACCAATCAATTGTTTTGGAACATCTCACTGACCACCTCTCTCATTATCTCTGTTTTCCCCCTTTTTTGTCAAGGAATTCATTATTGGAGAAACTCTATCGTGCTCTAGTTGCATTGGGAAGCTTAGAAGAATCCAACCTAGACTGTTCATTAAGTCCAATGCACATTTCATGGCCTACCAGGCAAATGCCACATCAACTTGAAAACCCTAATTATCCAGTCAATAGCTTTTAGTGTTGATCTTGGGAAAAAGAAGAAAAGGGCTTTGGTGAATGGCTTTGCTTGCCATTCGGTGGGCCATTTGGGAAGATAGAAATGCTAGGTGTTTCAATAACGTTTCAAGATTGGTTGAAAGCATCTCTCAAAGGGCAAGATCGTTGGTCATAGGATGTGCTTCTAGTGATCCTCTGTTAAAGGGTTGTAATTTGGTCTTTCTTTGGTTGTAGTTTGGTCGCCTTCTCAACGTCCTTCTTTAGTAGTTTTCCTTTCGTTTTTACTTTAATAAAATTCAGTTATCTTTCAAAAAATTGAAAAATAAAAATAAAAATTAGTGTTGAAGGCCAAGACTGTTTACACAGAATAGGTCCAATAAACAAAACTGATCCATCATTTGTTGAGGCCCATCATGGATTGCTTATGATTCTAAAGAATTGCATTTCTTAGGCAATCGTAACCTTCCCATCCATGGCTGGTAAAAAGGATGTCTACAAAATAAGGCCAAATCATGGATGTATTGGATCATCCAATCAGTGTGATTTTTGCAGGGTAGCCCCTGAAATGTATTTTGGACTTAGTGACACTTAAGATCAATGATATTGACTATAGAAGTGAATCAATGCAACTAAAGAGCACTGGATCATTTCTTATTAGTTTCCATCTATTTGAATAAAAGTGAGATAAAGATGCTGCCTAATGGTGGATAATATTACTAGTGATGAACATAGATTTTCCCATCTTTGGATTTTCTTATTTTTATCACTAGTTTGAAGGGCAAGTTGGTGTTGCAATGAAAAGAGATATTCAACAGAAACCAGCAGGCGTCGGGTGGCATACAACCTATCTAAAAGGTAGACTACCAAAAATGGGGATTCCAACATCAGGTGGACTGCACCGTAGAAAACAATGGCCAAATTCTAGTTGTGGGGCAGACCTGATGATTGGATCGGTCTGATATTGGATGGGTGGGGGGCATATTTTGGACAGGTTGGATGACATTCATATGCCTTGGCGCACCCTCCACAACTTGAATGTGGAGGGGTGTTTATAGGTTGTTTCACGGCACCACTGAAGCTCATCTGTAAAAATCAGAGTTCAACAGTGTGCCGCCAAAAGACTTGAAACAAATTTTCATAATCACCACGTTCTCTTGAAACAAATTTTCATAATCACCACGTTTTTCTCTCGATGGTGAGGTGACGGTGGGATCTTCTTCCTTTTGCAATTGACTGATGTAGATCAATTTGTAACAGAATGAATTGCCACGTTTGCCCCCGCATGTACGGAAGCATGTATGTGTCTTATCCATGCTATCCATCTGTTTGTCAAGATCATTTTAGGTATGTACCCAAAATCGAAGCATATCCAAAGCTCAAGTGGACCACACTACAGGAAAAGGTGCAATTAATGATGTCCACAGTTGAAACCTTCCTAGGGCCAACAGATGTTTATTTATCATCCAACCTGTTCATAATATCACACAGACATGAATGAAAGGAAAAACACAAATATCAGCTTCATCCAAAACTTCCGTGGTCCCGAAGCAACTTTTCAACGCTAAGTGTTCAATTCACACTTTCGTGTGGCGTAGTTCACTTGAGCTTTGGATATGTTTCGATTATCCCGTAAAATGGATGGATGGATGGATGGATTGGCGTTTATAAAAGACAAAATCATGGTGGGCCCCACAGTTTACTCAGTACGCAATCCGTTTCCCACATGTACCACCATTCATCTTAAGCTCCTCACATATACCAGTCCGGCTTGACTCCCATGTCTGTCTTTTGACAAAAGACCAAGGCGGCCCAGGCAGCCTATCTAGAATGCAGCTTTTGCTTGTAGGCGAGGATAGGAGGCGGGGTTGAAAATGGGCTGGGCTTGTCCATGCCTATAGCTCACCTTAGGGACCAAAGGCCATGTACAGGATGGTCTGCAAACTAAGGAATCGAGTGCAGGTCAACCCACCAAATTGGTTTACGCCGAAAGGCCTGTATGTGCCTAGCTCATGAGCCTTAAGGACTAAAGTCTAGGCACAGCACAGGCCAGTCTGTGAACTAAGGAATTGAGCTCAGGTCAGGCCCAGCTCATCAAAGTGGTTTCTGCCGGGCCTTGGAGTAGACTGGGCCAGCCCGCTTAACTATCACGTCTAAAACTCAAAAATGGGTCCAACCCACGATTCTACCCCAATGTGAGCTGACTCAGGGGGACTCGGATTCGGTGGACCTTTCCAGTACCAATGTTGTTGCTGGAAACCCTGTGGACCCCACCAAGATGTATGGATTTTATCGAAACTTGTGGACCCCACCATGATGTATGGATTTTATCCCCGCTGTCCATCCATTTTGTCAACTCATTTTAGGGCATGAGCACAAAAATGAGGCAGATCCAAATCTCAGATGGACCATGCCACAGGAAACAGTGGTGATTTAACACCCACCATTAAAAAACTTACTGGGGCCCACGAATGATAAGCGTTTAATCACCAGTTTCCTCTTGGTGTGGCCCTCCTGAGATTTGGATCTTCGAGCCCCAAAATGAGCAAGCAAAATGGATGGACAGCATGGATATAACACATACATAATGGTGGGACCAACAGCTTTTCTAGCCCCAACCAGTGCAGTCGGTATTGGTGGGGCCCCTACCGAATTCAAGTCCGACTCGGGGCACCCGTCCCCCGCTGCCCATATGTCACTCTATCATGAGAAGCTCAACATGATCCTTTCGGAGAGATTACTGATCCCCAAAATTGGTTTGCTAGGAGAGTGCTAATCGTAGCTGCGGAATATTCAGCTTGCGAAAAAAAATAGGAGGAAATATAGGATCCTGGACCCGTCGTTCTGACAGTAAACTTCTGTTTACAGTTCCCAGATTCAGTGAATCCAGAACCACTGGTCATTGCATCCATTGTCTGTAATCACGGCACAAAACCTCTTTTCTAGGAGGAAAATCTTAGCACTTGTGGCCTGCGAATTAGAAGGCAAAGAAGAGATAAGAGCGAGGCTCCGTGTTCAACCCAAAATGGCCCTAAAATCAGCATCTGAAACATTCCAATCTGGGACGTCGCAGGTCATGTGGGTTGCTAAACAAATTGAATAATGGTCAGAACTGAAAACCCCCGATTCCGATTCACTGCAAGTCAGTTGAAAATGTAAAGCAAGCTCCATAAGAACCTATCCTATGAGCAAACATCACCGGAGAAAAGAATTAGGCAGAACACTTAATATCCATCTAATCATGAATTCAAGTGGCTCCCAATAGTACTGTTGTTATCCCCCATCAGATAAATTAGGTTCACGATGATAATTTTTTTTTTAAAAAAAACCAACGAAGCCAAAATGGCATCTTTTGGATGGATTCGTAAGTGGATGTGTAATTCATTTCCTGGTGGCTGGTTGGCAGAGAAATAAAGGAAAACAGGCTTCAAGCAACTTAATTGTGAAAAAATAGCAAAGAAAGCGAAACAAAAGAATAGGAAAGGAAAAAAAGAAAAAATAAAAAGCTTCAAGAGACATCTATAAACATGCAGTTGCAGGGAAGCTACAATACATCATGATGAGACTCTACCAACCTATAACTTAAAGTAGATGCTTTTTATTTCTTTTATTATTATTATTATTATTTTTTAATTTTTTTTTTTTTTTTTTTTTTTCCCTCAGGTAAAAACCAATAGCTTATTCTGTGCTTCAATGTCCACTAAAACCAACCACCAAAAATCTGCAAGCGTTGGGAACAGTTCTCAGGCTCTAGACATGGATCCAGAAATTGCTCCTTCCTCCCCATATTCCCAACTGGATAACTACAAGTTGGTCTTAAAATTTATTTGGATGAGGATTTGGGCAGAAAGACTCACCACACACTTCTCATACTCACATCACATCCAGAGAGAGCACATTCTCTGCCCAAAATCCCTCTCCAGACGACAGTAGATCTAAATTTCGAGAAAGTCTTCTACACAATACCTCTGTATATTCGGCTGGTGCCTAACTCAGGCAATCTCACAGACTGAAGTAAAAGAGAGAATAAATCATACTTCTGCAATCCGCATTCATCACAAGTCAGTTCAAATTGATCCATGCAGTCTTCTACACAATACCTCTGTATATTCGGCTGGTGCCTAACTCAGGCAATCTCACAGACTGAAGTAAAAGAGAGAATAAATCATACTTCTGCAATCCGCATTCATCACAAGTCAGTTCAAATTGATCCATGCAGTCTAAACAAATCGGATAATTGAACTTGCAAATAAGCAATTCACAAGGCATCTTGAAGGCCACGGAGTCCGCCAGATATTGCAGAATGATGCAAAAAAATGTTACAAGAACCACCTGTTTCCTGAAACATTCATGTCTAAAATAGCATTACAATAACTACAGGGTAGAAATTGAGAAACATCTGAGCCCATCGAAAGATCTCCTCTTTACGCATCACATAAGCCTATATTCTTACAATCACTGGATGTACTATTTCCTGACAATGAATACCCATGGAAATCTGCATACAGTATTAACAGAGAAAGATATTACCATAAAAGATCCATCAACGCGAAATCATCCATTTTACACAAACATTCAAATACAAAAAAAATCAACTCAAAACCCATCCAAATAAATAGGCTCCATTGGCCATGCTTCAAGTGCAGGACCCAATTTCTGATTTCGTAAAAGATTGCCTCGGTTAATGACCAACTCACCTAGCCGATGTCTCATAATGTGTATAAATAACCCATTTGAATCAAGCAAGTCAAACACAAAATCTGGAATACAGGTTTCAACCAAGTTTGAGAAAGAGAGTATAGTGGTTTCTGAGGGAAAAAGCCCGATATGCATCGACTATGGATGTGAATTTCTAATAAGAAGAAAAGAAGACTATCTCTACACAATGTTCGAAGTATCGGAATTGCTACAAGTTTTGCTAACCGGGGATACAAAATCAATATCGATATTGCTGATAACTGGAAATGCGGGAAAACATTAGTGAAGCATGGGCAAACGGTGAAAATTTTAAGTGAAACTTCTAGACATGCTAAAATACACATATTTACATATTTAGGAATAAAAAAATTACAAAAAGGATGCATGGATAATAAGTTTCCATTTAATGGGGGCCTAAAAGCATATGTTGTCGTAAGAAATCAGACCAACCATCCCATCCATTCATCCAACCTTTCATCCAAACATCCATCGATATTTCATAATATTGACAACACATGATATTTCGCCAAGAAATCGCCGACAACTGATAAAGAAATGAAAGATTGTGGTCTCGATATCACGCATGTCGCGATAACGATAATATTGCGACATTATCATCAACAAATTGAACATTGCATACAACCATACTTCCATAAAAATTTAAAATGAAATTTTTTGACAAACAGATTTTTGGTGATATCGATATGTTGGCGATATAATTGAAATATCGCCGATACACCAGCGATACAAGCAACACCTGGAATTTACACAATCGAAAATATTGGCGATATCAATACATTGGCAATACAAGCAACATTTAGAATTTACACAAAGAAAACATTGGTGATACATTGGAGACATCGATGCATTGGCGCATCGATGCATTGGCGATACTTAGCGATACATCGCAGATACCTACCATTTTTTATACCACCAGTGTTATCTGTATTGCTGGGCTAGAGATATAGATAATATCGGGAATATTTCCATAATATCGAGGATACTTCGAACGATGTCTCCATATCACTTCAGAAAATCAAATTTACATCAACATCTGTTTTAAAATGAACAATGAATCTCATTTGATGGGGATTTACAAGGACATACTATGAATTGGGGATGTTGATTCAGGACATGATATTGCATTATTGAGTATGAAGTTTGACACTGACAGTGGAAGGGATAAACACATGCAGAGGAAACCCAAGGGTACTTGAATAATGTGCCAGTAATAGGAGTATCACGTGAAAAATTATTAGCTAAAGATCACCCCAATCAATCAGGAGATGAAGATAACAAGACTAAGCATATGCAACAGATGCAATTGGAAGAATCATGCACCCTACACATATCAAACACTCATTCCTATTTATTGATAGAAAGGATCTTTGTCAAATACCAGACTTCGCCTTTTTTGGTTTGAGGAATTCCTAATATCCAGGGCACCTTCCCACAACCCAACTTTTAAAACGTTTTCGGCCTGTTTGGATTGTGGGAAGAGAAAATTGTACACCAGGGTTTTCGTTGTTTGGACCTTTTACATCCCTTTGGATAGCAAAGGAAATAGTGATATTCGAAATAGAAATCATTAGCTTTTTTCATAATTAAATTCACAAGCATAAGATATGATGTGAAAATAGTGAGAGGAATATGAGATTTCCATTTTCTATCCAAACAAGGACCCCAAAAATGGAATCCATGGGAATCCATGTTTAAACAGTGCTCATTAAATCAAATCATTGGGATACTCGTTACAGTTTTATTTTCTTTTACCACAATCCAAACAGGTCCTTAGTGACTTTGAAAGTGAAGATTCTATTTTGAAAATCGAAAAATGGAGGTCTTAGTCCTCAAATGACCTAGCCTTTATTTCAGGAACTCTACTGTGGTTTCGGCAACCGATAAAGACAAGTTGTGGTAGGGAACAAGATGGTTAATGGAAGGGGGAAAAAAGGATGAGGAAAAAGAGAAGGAAACTAGAAAAAACAAATCTAGGGCAGGTTTTCATCAACAAAGAGAGGAATAAAGAGGATGGTAACAAAAGAAAGGGGAGAAGATTTTCGGATTTACTTTCAAGTTGGGACACATACCTCAACTATATTACACTCAATTGATGAACAAACAGAGGTCCTCACTCCCGAAGGCCAAGCTCAAGTTCAAGCTCATCGTCCTCTTCAAACAGTCTTAAAAGGCGGGCATGCTGCTCTTCTCTTTTCTTCTTCTGCCATATCTTGAACAGGAATATAGAAAATACCACAACAGCCACCAATCCAAGGCATATGATCAATGCTCTAAGGCCAGTGCTGCTACCAGATGTAGCGGTGCTTTTTGTAGCTTTTTTCCCATCTTTCAAACCCAATGGGTCATCCGCCAAGCCTATGAAGAGGAAAAGATTGTTTCTCAGTCTGTGGTGCAGGAGAATAAAAGAATAAGAAAGCATTCTAAACTAATAATAGATGGAAATGGAGTAGCATATAGAACACATTTTACATGCATGTTTTCATATGTTGAACTGATTTTGCATGAAATGCATGTCTTTGATAAACAATTATACATTATAGTTATGAAAAGCATGATCAGGAATTGTGTGCCATGGAAATATTTAAGATAAAAAAGAAATGAAAACAGATTCAGCACATTGGGGTGTCTTGTCCTTTTTGGCTTTCTTTATGGTTTCTTGTATTCTTTGCTGCCTTTTTGGCACTTGTTTATAAAACTTTTTGTAGGGCAAGAAAATCTTGAAAATAAAGGTAAGGCAAGAATAGTTTGGCAAAAGTCCAGTCCAGCCTGTCCAGGTTACAGGCCCTATCAACCATTGGCCATGTTTGGGCCAGAACTTAGGCCCATGCTGAATTTCAGGCACAATCGGCAAAATGCCAAAGCTTGGATCAACATTACTTGGATAGTGGATCCCTCCAGTACATGGTATGAGAATGTAAACAAGTTCCACTACTTCCTCCAATACATGACATGCTAGGGGTAGGATCATGTGGTTGCTCTAGTGCATGCACTAGGTGTATGCAATACAGTTTATATACAAAGTGACATTGTAATTTATATACAAAATGATGAATGTTATTGTTACAGATCCCACACATTAATAGTATTATATCATATGCATGCTATTGTGTAAATCAAGGTGTAACTCTGTACAATCTAAACATAAATTTACATTATTACTTGATCAACACTAAGAATATATAGGCTTAATTTCGGTTCAGTAAAAATTGCGAACCAGATCGTAAATGACCCACAATCTGGATTCGTGCGATTCAGAACAGAAAACATGGGTGGTTGGCGCTTTTAGGTAACAATGGCCTGGATCCGGGACCATTTATAGCAGACACAGGACCTCAATTCAGGCTCAATCAATCTACAGGCCATGCCTAGGCCTGACTTTCAGGACCAACTAAATAACAGGTGGCAGCCTGGCCCGAATTCGGGCACTTAACACCCATAGACACAAAGGAACCACAAATAACAAAATTATCTTATGCTCGCCTACATTGAGAAACATCGTAATTTCTAGAAATTATAACATGGACATCCCTAATCACAATAGCGTCTACCCTAGATTAATTGCAACCGAAATAAGATTTTGAAAGCTGCGTTTGGCTGCAACAAATATCCTGAATTTCATGATATTTGCTGTAACCAAACGCGCCCTGATAAAAAAATCTACAAAAGGAGATAAATAGAACCCTAATTTACACAAAATTCGATTTCCGAACAAAAAGGAACAAAAGAATACGAATTTAAAGAATCTACACATTCCATTTATGAAACCCTAATTTCCACAATCACATCTCCTAGATCTGTTGATCGTTTCAAGAATTAAAAAAACGAGAGTGACTTGTATTCGATGCGATTTAGATCGACGAAATGCATCTAACAAAATAGAATGATGCAGAAGAAATCGTAGAGATATGGATAAAAGCAGATCTGAAATGGCTTAAAAGGGGGAATTTTTTTTTTTTTTTTTTTTAAATTTTTTGCGGACGCACCTGGAATCAGTTGCAGAGAAATTGAAAGGAAGAAGATGACATTTTGTCGCGGTGATCTTCTCCTCCGACCTTCTCCGTTTTCGCTCATCTCTCTCTCTGTCTCTCTATCCGTTCTTTTCATAAAAATACATTTCAAATAAAAGAATAATACATGATAGGCGAGCCGAGGCATTGTCCCGTGAGGAGTTATATGATACTCAGGCTGCGTATGAAGCTTCATACTCAGGCACTCAGAAATTATACATTCGGCATATATTAACTCAAATATAACTGACTAGATGTGCAGACCACTGTCTGTAAGTCACTATTCCAATATCAGATTGTTTGAAAAATTCTGAGCCATTGATTCGTGGACACTTGTTTGTGGAAATAAGACCGTTGGAATTTTTTCATTTTTAACCGTCCAATAAATGTCAACCCATCTGATAATCAAATAATCAGATATGCTTAAGTTTCGGTTCAGCGTAAAAATACAATGGTTTCTATAATTTGGACGGTTTAATTTTATTAGTTGTATGCCACTTGTGCAATTTCTAAGTAATTTCGAAATGCCTGTGTATCATCTATCGCTCTCTGCTAGAGTATCAAAGTTTCTCTCGTCCTGTATACTCGGGTTTTCAAATGTTTGAAGCAGGCCCACGGTTTGGTAAGTGAGACCAGACGTTTGTTGCTTTGGACAGCTGATGGGCTATTTTCCAGAAATGTAGTTGATTGGACGGCTTAAATTTTTTTAATTTGTTTTTGGTCGGCAGATAGACGGTAACTGGGAGAAAGAAGACACGGGGTCATATTCGGCCGAAAAAGGTTCAAGCATTGGCTGCTGGGATCTTCCGATCTGCTATACTACTAGGAAATGGGCCATCAGCGCTGGGACCAAAAAGGCTTAACAAACAATGGGCTACAATCCGCGTTCGCTCCGCGGGGAAGTCGGTCGCGTATAATACCACTCGCAATTAGTTGGACCATATATATATATATATATATATATCGCAATTAGTTGGACCATATATATATATATATATATATATATATATATATATATATATATATATATATATATATATATATATATATATATATATGAGTCATGCTCCCCTGTGCACCTACGCATGTGCGCACGTTTGCACACGTGCCATGGGTGTCTAATCTGAACAGTCCATATGATGCGGAATCCCATGAAACTTCATGTGACAAATTTTCACCCCGATCTAAAATTCTGCTGGGCCATAGAAAAGAGAAATACAAATCAAGGGAGAAAACTGTTTTCATTTTTCATGGTCCATCAAAGTTTTAGATCAAAGTAAACCTTAAGCCCTGGGGGTTTCACGAGGTGCCGGTTCACATGAACGGTTCAAATTTTGGATCTATATCATGTATGATGGGTTCTCAAAAAAGTTCGTACGTACTAGGTACGAATTGGTTCGCTGGTGAGCGTTTCCGTGTGTGTGTGTGTGTGTGTGTGTGTGTGTGTGTGTGTGTGTGTGTGTGTGTGTGTGTGTGTGTGTGTGTGTGTGTGTGTGTATATATATATATATATATATATATATATGAGAAATGCTTACACGCAATTAGTTGGAACATTCAAATTGGTCCAACTAGTGTGTCATTTAATGAGCAGTTAATGTTAACAAATCTTTTCATGGAGTTGATGAAAAGAAGTTTCTTGTCTGGGTGGGCCCCATTGTAGCATTAATGTGAAATCCGCCGAATCATTAGGTGAGTTACTGCATGTTACAACCAGTGTAAAAAGACCAGCCCTATCCCTGGTTCACGTAAACCACACAATTCGAATAAGTGTAGATAGAAAGCTTACCTTCCAAACTCTTTCTTTTACTGTGACCCACTTGAATTATATGTATGTATATGTGTGTGTGTGTGGGAAAAGGTTCTATGCGGTCGAGCTCATGGGAACTTCCCATAAGGTCAATCTGTGTGGGCCCCACCCTGATGCGTGTCGAACATCTACCCCATCAGTCAGATGCACATTCCATGGTGGGTATAGGGCTTAGAAATTAAGTCAGTCTGTGACTCTTGTGAGCCACACCACATGGAAAAGTCGAGAGGGGTTACCCTTCATTAAAACATTCATAATCATTTTTTGGGCTCACCGAGATATGGTTCACAAATCCAACCCATCCATTATGTGTGTCCCACTTGGATGAGGGGCCATACCAAGTTTCAGATGAATCCAAATTTCATGTGGGCCCCACCAAGTGCTTTTATATGTTTTAGACATGTCTTCACATGATTTTAGATGGTATGGCCCACCTGAGTTCCTTATCCAGGTGATTTTTGGGATATCCTATAATTTAAAGGGGACCCATCAAATACACGGTGTTGACCTCATGGGAAGTTCCCATAAGCTCACCGCATATATATATATATATATATATATATATATATATAGAGAGAGAGAGAGAGAGAGAGAGAGAGAGAGAGAGAGAGAGAGAGAGAGAGAGAGAGAGAGAGAGCAATGTCTCCTGTGCACTGTAGACTCAATGGGGCCCACCTTGATGTATGTTATTTATCCATGCCGTTGATCCAATTTTCCATATCATTTTAGTGCATGAGCCCAAAACTTAAGCATATCCAAAGCTCAACTGTACCACACCACATAAAACCATGAGGATAATAATGTCCACTGTTGAAACCTTCTTAGTGTCCACTGTGATTTTTATCTGTCATCCAACCTGTTAATAAGGTAACGTAGCCCGGTGAATGGAAAACACAAATATCATCTTGATCCAATATTTTTATGGCCCCAAAGAAGTTTTGAACGGTAGGTGGTCAATTCATATGGTTGATGTGGTGTGGTTCACTACAGCTTTAGATATACGTCAATTTTGGTTGATCTGGCAAGCTGGATGGACAGTGTGGATAAAACATACACATCATAGTGGGCCCCAAGGAGTCTTCATAACATGGTAAAGGGTGGTGCGTGCCTCACTGTACAATCCGCAAACCAAGCCTAACACGTGTGTATTTGTTTTGACCATACATTACTATGGAGCCCACCTAAATAACGGATAGGGCTAATTTTTAATCCCTAAGCTAAACCTCGGATTCTTCATCTGTTGAAGGAAGTGGATTACACATACACATCACGGTCAGGGCCACCTGCTTCGGTCAACAATCCAGACTGTAAATTACTTTTTTTTTTATACACACTGTAACGTACTATCCAATCAGAACAGTGTCCTGGGGCATCCACGTAGGATCTGTCGTAGGACCGTTCACTTAAACCACACGTGTGTGGGGTACCACTAAATTAATGAACCCATGTTAGCCCATTGGGGTGGACCATTCTAGTTATGATTCGACCAAGTGCGGGCCGTCAAGCCAGATGACCCGTTTACACTTAACATCAGCCCGTGCGGGCCATACATTGGCCAAGGAAGGCCAGAAAAATCTAAAAATTTAGGGAACCAAAGATCTCACTGGGCTTGTGGTCCATTGCGGACCGCGGACTCAGTGGACACCCAGAAATTAATTATTCTCGCCGTTTCAGCGGCACTTGCCAAACGCAACTCACCCACGTCCAGAATAGAAATTTGACATCTTTTAAATAAAACTGAGATACCATACTTTTCAGCCGTCGGATCTCTTCTACATTTACGGTGAAGGTCTGATGTATTTTTCTACGCCCGTCCACAAAAGTTGGGACCTGATCGTGGAAGGTGATCGTTGGTCGCAAATCGGACCCGTACGGTCAAATCCCTTGTCCGTTTGCCTCCAAATTTTGCACGGCCCTTCATCGAGCCATGGAGCACCTATTCTATAAGTTTCACGGCTAGAGGGCCACCAGAACCGCCCTAATAACCAGAATGAACCTCGTAGGGTCATTTAAAGATCGGAGCTGTACAATGAAATCCCTGTCTGATCGTCTCCAAATTTTACATGGCCCCATGAGATACCTACACACCAAATTTGGTGGCCAAAGGGGGTGTTGGGGCTACCCCAAAACCAATAGGGAGTCCTAGAGGGCTATTGTAGGCATTTGAGGAAACTTAAGGCTAAAGGGCCCAAGTCTAAGAAATAAAGCCCTAGCTTCTTATCTCATAACTCTCACCATTAATACCACCACCAAGGGAGTAAAGAGAGAGCAAGGAGAGAAGGAGAGAGTGAAGGAGAGTGTGGGTGGACCTTAGATCAAGGTGAGACCTAAGAAACCCAATCTTGCAACTCCCTACCTCTTCTCCAAGAAAACCCAATGCCTCAACCGCAAGAATCGCTTCCGTTGATCATCTAGGTAAATCTCTCATCCTTTTTCCTTGAAACCTTGTGTTGAGAAGGGATTCACTTGGAGTTCTAACATACAAGTGCTTGCTTTAGGGATTCCGGCCGATCGACCCCAAAATCCACGCTCCTAGGTCATTTTTTAAGTCTTCAATGATCCATAGGTGCGGACTATTATTCTTAAGTGGCCTAGCGCCAATTTTAGTATGAGTTTAATCATTTTGATTGCTTGGATGATGTGTTTGGAGGATCTAGAGAGAACCTAGGAAAGACCTTACCTTGATTTTTTTTCAATCGACATAGAATAGTTATGGAATGTTGTTGTCTCTCCCATGAATGGTATAAATTTGATGTTGCGTGTGCATGTCTTGTTGATTTGGGTATGATTTTACCTTGTAGCATGTATGATTTATTAATCCATATGCATTTGTTCATATATATATATATATATATATATGAAATGCTTAGTGTCCTCACTAATCCACACAACACATATGCACTTGATGTTACAACAATGTTAGCTTTGCTTAGTAGTAAAATTGAGTTCTATGTTGAGAAATATTAATGTGTGATATTGCATATGCTAGATGATAACCATGAATGTTGGCATGTTACGGATTACCATCAGGACCCTTGGGTTGGTCAAGAATATGAGGCGAGTGAAGGTGGTCCGTTGGTAAGACTATCCTGAGGCTAAACCCATGGATTTGGGTGGGTGCGTTGGGCGACAGTAGTTAGACTGCATGGGACGCTCGTACTTGATGTCGTCTGCCACGTGCTTGCCTAGACTCGTGCGGTCTAGTCTACTTACTGACCACCCTTGTTTGTTAACCCTGTTTTCTCACGTATGTATGGAACCTGGAACACCCTACAGCCGTTGTAGACCATTGATAACCAATTGAAGTCGATCCACCAACTCGTGAGCCGGACATGGTGGAATGCGACACAGTGGCCAAGCTGTCGACCTACGCTGGTGTAACAGCCCAGAATTTTTTTGTCAACTTGGAATTAGACGTCCTTAGGCAATGGGCCGCTCCTAACACCTTATTAACTTGTCAGAACTGAATCCCACAGTCTAAAATCGCTTCTGAACCCATTTCCTTCACAAATCTAACCCTTCACCACCTTGTTCTTTCAATTTTTCTAAGTACTTTCACCCTAGACACTATCTTAAACTAGCTAAGTAGTATAACTTGGATCACTTTATATATAAACTACAAAGTACTAAGTACCAACTCAGACAGAAATCTTATAGGACTAAATCCTTTAGAAATTAGACAAAGTAACTAAGTGCAAAACTAGATTTGCTACGAAATCCGCTAGAATCGCTTTAAATACGATCTGCAAGACCCAAAACTTGTAGAATCATTGATGCTAGGTTACCCTAAAATCTCGGATTAAACTCATTACCCGACTGCTCTCGGGAGCACGTTGAAACTCCGTATCAGATCTGGACCGCACATCGGGAGTCCGAATAACACGAGGTTAAGGACTTAGGACCGCCTCGCTGGGCTTGACAACCATCTCGGAAATCAAATCCAGATAGTGTCCCAGCGCTATTCGCTTGAGCCCGGAGCGAGAGAGTGTGAAAACACTTGTTTTCTTTCCAAAATAAATATCTTGAATAGTAATCTGAGACTTGTCGCTACAGTGAGTCAAGATAAGCAACAGACCGTCAGAATCGACCAAATTGCACCCTCGGATCAGGAAAAATTTCATACACATTTACATGTACTCGGAATCTCCGATCGAGACCCACTGACCGTCGAACTGAAACCGGTCCGCCACACGTGATCTGAAAACCCTACTGAAACGAAAACTTAATAGAACCTAGATCCATAGTTTGTGAGCTTAAGTCCGACCTTTGGATCAAGGAGGCCCGCTAGAAGTCCTCCGTTGAGCTGAAACCAGCCCACTTTGGCTATAACCCAAGTATACCTTGACCTGGAGTCTATTTTAGAGACGTTTTAGACTATATAAGGACCTTAAACCCTCTCTCATTGCAGCCATATGAATTTGAGAGAAACTCTAGAGAGAGAAGAGAGAAGAGAGAGAAAGTGTGGGAGATGTGGGAGAATCTCCCTGCCGTGCTTCCCTGTCGCTCCACGAGCTCCACCATTCCGTTCTATTCACTTTTCCGGCGATTCCAGCTCCGTTTTGAGGTAAGAAACCCTAACTCTAATCTGTTTTGGGGTTATATAGGTTGTAGGTTATGAAATAACTAACCTATTTCATTCTATAGGTTACCAAACTGCCGAATACGGAAGCTTGGCAAACCTATCGGATCCGTTACGATTCTACGATAAAAGGTACGAACTTTAGGTGTATAGGTTATGATTTTCAATGCTTTCAATGTCAGATAATGATAGATTCATGATCTGCATGCAATTGCACATGTACAAAGTGTTGTCTGTTTTCCGTTTCGATCAAAGATGAAAAATATGGAATTTTACATATTCTAGGTATTTGTAGAAAATACCGTATATGTATAAATTTTGGAAATGTGTTTGACATGATTATTTGTTGTATGAATATACGATGTATGGATAAAATACTTATTTGGCGAAAGGATTCGCCCAAATACATGTTTTACTAATATATACTATGTATGTAGAAATAGTGTATTGTAGAAAGTACCGTATACGTATATATTTTAGAGATGTGTTTTCCATGATTATTTGTTGTATAAATATATTATATATGTGTAAACTACTTGCTTGGCGGAAGGACTCGCCCTAATACATGTTTTGCTAATATACACTATGTTTGTTGAAATAGTGTATGTTAAGTGTTTGTGAAAATGCTTATGTGAGTAAGTGCTTGGATGTTGATGCCTTAGGAGGGTGTTGAGATGGGATTCTCAACTACCTTAGAGACATGTATGATTTCCTCCATGAGGTTGTTCACTTTAACCACTTACTTATGGGATATATGTGTTTGTATTCCTGTTTATATAGTGCTTCATAACATGCTTAGAACATGCTTTATAATATGCTTTATGATATGCTTGTTAACATGCTCAACCGATTGTATGATTTTATTTATGTAATGCGTATGTTTAAATTCATATTTACGTTGTATGATCCATCATGGGTGATGGGGGATTGGTGTAACGAATGCGTGTAACAGCCCTGGCAGCCCTAAACGGATAATACCACACTTTGATTGTATGATTTGAATCTTGATCCACTACTGCTTTATCTATCTGCAATTGATTGTGTTTGGGGCTATGATTATAGTCCAGACAATCGGTACCAGAATTGAATTCGTGGCTGTGATTCATTTGCCACGTGAGATGTGTTCGACGAACTCGAGTCGTACTTCGGTTGGCAATAATGGTTAGCCACACGAAGTGCTTATGGACTTCATGTCGTTCAACTTGTTGTGCGCTCGAGTTAGCTGAGTTCGTCAAGTAACCCGATTTGTCTAATGTATGTTCATCATATTTGGACGCTACTATTTGAACCTAGGGTACCAAACTTACCAGTGAAATCCCGTTAACCATGGTACCTCAATCCGCTAAGACTCATGAGCCGAGCATGGTGGTATGGGACATCGTGGTCGAGCTGTCGGCTTACGCTGGGGCCACGTGCCTCCCCGTAGTGACTATTGAGCAACCAAACTCGGAGCCAAATACGGTGGTATGGGACACTGTATTCGAGCTGTCGACACCTACGGCGAGAGCCGAGTACGATGAGACCTGTATTCGTGCTGACGGGCGACGAGTCCTTCGTAGTGTCTTCGAGTAGACTCTAAAGTCTGTGATTGGCGATGAGCCCTTCGTAACAACTAGAGCATGAGTTGAGCCGAGTACGGTGAGACCTGTATTTGAGCCGACGGCCCGCGATTGAGCCGAGTATGGTGAGACCTGTATTCGAGCTGACGGCCAGCAATTGAGCCGCATACGGTGAGATCTGTATCCGTGCTGACGGGTGACGAGCCCTTTACGATGCCTTCGCGATGCCTCTCGAATCATAATATCGTATGAGATTAACTAGGATTGACGACCCTAGAATGGATCATGTTTGGGAATGATACAAGGGAGGTACCTTAGTTTTCCAATACTGCTGTTTGAAATGGACTAATAACTACTCGGTAATCATGCTCATCATCGCACCGCATGTGCCTGGTAGATGTGGAGCACTGAGGGAGGTATGCATCCGCGAACATAAGATGATGTCACATGAGGGTGGTTTGACAAGGGCATACATCATGATTGTATTCATACTTGCATTAATAAGAGTATTTAGAATTGTTTGATTGTACTGTTTTATCATTACTGCTTGACTGAGTTGATAGCATGTTAACTTATGCTTTACTGTTCCATTGAGTTGATCACTCACTCCCACGTTACGGGACGATGTTGTACACACCAACCAGATTTGTTGAGTTTCAGGTGATGGCGATGCTTATGAAGCAGAGCCGGACTACTTCTATGATGAGGAGGAGGAGTTCTCCTATCTGTATCTCTCTGGCAGGTCTATGAAGACCTGGTATTGTATCGACGGGACTATGATACTTGGGATAGAAGACATTACACTTCCTCACATTAGGTATATTTTAGAATTGTACTCGTAATTAATTAACCTGGTAACATCATCACACTCTGGAGACCCACCATAGTTTATATATGTTATTTATCTATCTGGTCTTAAAACACAATTTAACTGTCTCTGGAGTATGATATGCTATTTTGGCTTAATCTCACTCATGTTCAATGTACGAATACAGTCAACATTCAATCATCATTCATTTTGTTGCATAAGTGATGTTCTGGAACTCGGGAGTTGAGTTTATGCTCGACTCCCGATTTTCGGGATGTTATAGCTGGGGTGACGAACCTCCCCGTAGTGACCGCGAGTGATCCCTTTTCTTAGCACTCCCCATGTGCTTGAACTCGGGGATGGGGAACCCAACGAGATAAAGGATCGCGGAGCCCTGGCCTCGCATGTTGAGGGGCCTAGGCATCGCAACTAGTTAAGGGCATTGATACGTGGAGTGTATCAGTTTTCCCAACCTGTTGGATGAATGGGATTAACTAAGAACCCGGCTAACACTATCATATTGCAACGCACTCGCTAGATTGGTGACTCAGCAGTCGAGGTCGCATTGAGGGAGTGTTGGTCATGCGCGATCGTTAGACGGAGTCGCTTGTGGGAGTGTCGTGGCGAGGGTATGCATCATATCATTTTTTATGCACCTGCATTAACAAGATTAGTTAGGTGTTTATGGATGCTTACTTTTCATTAAATTCATAATATAATCGATGCCTGTTATAACTTAAGACTAATAGTACCCATTGAGTTGATCACTCACTCCCACTCTGGGACGGTGTTTTAAAACACCAACCAGACTCTCTCGTAGATGTAGATGATGCAGAGTACGAGGAGCCTAGCGGCGCGAGCATTGAGGAGGAGGACGGGCTGTCCTATTTCTAGTTGATGGACGGTTCCCTGTTAGCCCAGTAAACAGGATTTAGATCGCTGAGTAGTGGACTCAGCTCTATTCTTTTGGACAAGACATTCTTTTTGGGATTTTGTTGGGCAACGCCTTGTGCGACCCATTTATATTCTTTTGG
Source organism: Magnolia changhungtana (assembly GCA_030180095.1). Classification (NCBI taxonomy): domain Eukaryota; kingdom Viridiplantae; phylum Streptophyta; class Magnoliopsida; order Magnoliales; family Magnoliaceae; genus Magnolia; species Magnolia changhungtana. The sequence goes on from JASAUF010000662.1 coordinate 13,174,563, forward strand.
ACCTATATATATTGATCTCTTTTATTTTCAGTAGACTAGTTGTGATCATGCTTCATGTTTCAAGTAATTTCATATTGCACATTACCCTGATTAAACATAAATTAGTAAAAATTGGATAAAGGTGATACCCGGGAACTCGGGAGTCGAGCGTGTGCACGACCCCCAATTTTCAGGGCATTACAAGTTGGTATCAGAGCAATAGTTTAGAATCAATTGGGTCATAGGTCATGAACTCACTAACGCGTCCGCTAACTTGAGGGGATACGCAATAGCAAACGCAAAATGCTAAGAATCACCCCAGTCCATGAATCGCTAGTCTTAGGCAGAAGGTGAGACTTCCAAGGTGTTAGGGTTCGGTGCGAGAGGGAGTAGTAATGCTAGAGAAGGGGATTCAAGAGTCTTATGGTGCCTCGGCCCATTTTCAGACAAGAGATTTGAGAACATGACGGCAAGACTCGATTTGACTAACTAGGAAATTTAGCTAGTCCAATCCACCTAATCCTTAAGGGCCCGTTTGGCCAACCGCGTTGGGTGGGACTAAGGTGAATGAAATTGTAAGAGTAACAATAAATACATGTGTAAGGTATTGTCCATAGATTGTCTGTATCCCATGTTTTCCAATACCAGGTTTGGGATGCATGTAATTAAAGGTAAATCACGGGATTTCCTTTCAAATTACACTTAGAAATCCCATATCACACCTTCCAACACAAGGTTCATTCTGCAAAGATTATGAAATAAGTTTTAAATCCCATCCTACACCCATTCCAGACATGCCATTCCCAAATCTTGAGTTGAGAGTAACATTGTAACCCCATTTAGTACAACTAAATGCCCATAGGCAGACAGGCCTAAGTCGAAATCCCTCTTTCCAATGTATCTCCTTAAATATTTCATTGACATCACTCTATTCTTGAACTTCCCCAATATATTGGTAGGAACGAGTCGGGAATCGAAAGATTTGACGGTCGGAACCATCGTCCTAGACCCAATGAGTGAATACCGGGCCAAACTCTATAAATCCGACCCAATCGGGGATGGAAATCTAAGGGTAATTAAAAATTTACTGTAATTAGTAGGAATGGAAATAAATTGGATTTTTTTCCTAACCGGGGGGGGATCTCGTAAAACAACTAAGCCCATTGCGTAGATTAGTCTCTTCTACCCTCGCCTGAGCCCAATTCGTGCACCCTCTCCCCATTTACAACATGCACTCATGTGGGGCCCACTCTCCTTACAAATAAAGGCTCAATAGCCCTATTTCCTCCCATCTCACTCCTCTTCATTGCTCCTAAACACTTAGGAAGCCTCTCATTTCCCAAAAATCTCAAATCCACCATCTCTCCTTCACTCTAACCCATCTCAAATTTATTTTTCAAATCCATTTCTCCAACCCATCTTCTTCTTCACCCCAAAACCCAACATTTACCATCTTTCTCAAACCTCATCCACTAACTCAACATCAAACCCACTCTCAACTACCTCCCCTCCAACAAACCCCCATCTTTTCTTACCATACTCAACCCAAACCCATCTCCAACATACATTCCCCAAATCTTCTTCAACTTTCATCTACAAAACCCATTTCTTAAACCCACACCAAACTCCATTCCCAAATCCAAAACCTTCTAACACATTCTCTCTCCCTCATCTCAAACTCATCTTCCCAAACCATTCATTAACCATTTTCTCAACCTCATTCTCATTCCTCCTCAAATCCCATTTTCAAACCCATTCCAAATCTCTCTCAAATCTCCTTTCCTCTACTCATTCCCAAGTCATTCCTCAAATCCATCTTTCTCACACCCATTCAAAATCCCTTCTCAAATCCCACATAAACTCATTCCCTATTACCTCAACTCCTTTCTCCAACCCCATGGGGAAGAAGAGACTGACTCCTGCCGAGCCGGGACTGAGCCGAGAAAGGCGAAACAAGCAAAAGGCTAATTTAAAGGGGAAGGCGGTCTCAGAAGTTTGATCCAAGCACCGAAATGATTTCCAAATTGGGCTCGCCTCCCAACCACCCGTCGAAGATATGAGAAATTTTCGCGTAAGCAACGTCGCCTTCGAAATCTCCGTGGAGGAGCATCTGTTCGATGAGTACGCCGTACTCGGCCACCTTATGGATAAGGAGTGGGGTCCAATATTCTATGGAAGTTCTCAGGTAAATGAAGAACAAGCTAGGGCTTTTTACGTGCGGATCAAGAATCCGCAATTCAAGCCTTTGGGATGTGATGTTATATCCGGGAGCGAGAGGTCTCACTTCAGGGTGGAGGATATTGTCAACGTACTTGGAGTGCTAATAGGGGAGGTACAGATTGATGAGGGAAATCTGGATACGAGCAAGCCCGCGACGAGCGGACTCGCTTTTTGTGTAGAAGGGTTGCCCAGTGGAAGTGAGGGGAGCGAGGGCAAGGTTTGAGCTTGACCAACCTTATTCCAGAGTACCGAGTACTTCACCGCATTTGCACTCATAATGTGTACCCGAGGCTGTTGAACCGCTCTGAGTGCTCCTACTATATGGTAGAGTTTTTATATTAGGTGGGTCAGGGAGCAGATGTCTGTCTCCCTAACGTAGTCCTCCACCAGATTGTGCAGGCTGCGAGAGCGACGAGGAAGAGTGTATGCCTTCCGTTTGGTTGCCTGGTCTGTACGTTGGCTCAGCAGTACAGAGTAGGCAGATCAGATGGAAATCCTGTATTGACACAGCTGTTGGGTGATGATATGTTGAACAAGATGAAGATAGGCCCCAAGCAGCGATAGGCCCACATCGATCAATACGGAGACCCTGTCGAAGAAGAAGAGGATAGCGATAGAAGCGATGAGAATGAGGATGAGGATGAAGCTCAAGAGGTGGAAGGAGCTGAGGAAATCGAAGCAGTCAGTAGAGAGCCACTTATCATCCCAGATATACGCGAGCGCTTGGATGCACTCAAGGCCGAGGTAGCAGAGATCAAGAAAAACCAAGCGAAGCAGGAAAAATGGATTAAGAAAATGTATCGAGCCATAATGATCTGTTGCAGCAAGGGGGAGGAAGCACCCCGTTCTCGTCTGACTCAGAAGAATAGTAGCTTAACTCTACGAATAGCTAGTAGTTGCTTTATGTTAGTTAGGTCTACCTACATATATTGTAGGATAGCTAGGATTTTGGCTTAACTAGATTGTATTTCCTTTATGTCTAGCATATCTAGTAATGCTTGTAATCCATACTGTAACATGTAACTAGCCATACCAATGGCATTTTGAAATCAATGTGAACGTATGGATTGACTTGAAGTTTTCTTATTGCTTACGAGTGCCTTGCATGTGTGATTGTTATAATCATAAATTAAATCTACAGGTCTTGTATGCCTGGTGTACATTACGCTCTAGTGATTAACCCTCTAAGAAACTTTTTCCAGTAAGATGCCCTCTAGGAGTGAAGCTCGTTTTGTCCGCCTACCTCATTGCGGCCTGGTCGAGAGGGACCAAATCCCCGATGATCAACAAGGCCTCCAAGGGGAGACGGGTTCCTAAAATACGGGTAGTACTACTCAGGAAGCGGCCCCGAATGTGCTGCCAACGCCAACTACGACACCCTCACCTCCCTCGACGCCAGCTATGGACCAAATGGGTCAGATGTTGCTTCTCATGCAATAACAACAGCAAATGATGGTCACCATAATGGGAACCATGGCCCATAACATGGGTATGCAACAACCGGAATAGCCCAGCTTGGACGAGCCCGTAACTCACACAAGCAATCTATTTAAGCGGTTTCAAAGGTTCAGGCCGCCTACCTTTGTTGGCACCTACCGCCCAGAGGAGGCGGAATATTGGCTCAACCGAGTCACCAAGCTACTTCGGCCTCTCCACTGTTCTGAAGCTGAGAGTGTCGATCTCCTCTCGTATCTCTTTAAGAAAGAGGGGGACCTGTGGTGGGAGTGTTCTTCGTGCTGTTCCTGAGAACCACGTATGGACGTTGGAAGCGTTTGAGAGCTGCTTCAATTAGAATTACCTCCCACAGACATACCGACATGAGAGGGAGAATGAATTCTTGCGCCTCCAATAAGGAGGGATGTCTGTAGCATAATATGAGAACCGCTTCACTGAACTGTTGCACTACGCTTCCCAAATGATTACAGAAGAGGCGACCAAGATGCGGCGATTCACGGAGGGCCTGAGGAGCAGCATCCACTCAAAGATGTGTTATGCGAACATTAGAACATATACCGAGTTAGTTGAAATGTCAATACGGGTAGAACAGGACAAGGAGCAAGTCTCACGGACCTGTTCACAGCTAAGGCCACGAAGCAGGGTGGAGGGACCATCCTCTTCTTTTGCGGGGAAAAGGCCGCGCCCAAATTCCCCGCCTAGGCTAGCTGCCACACCGGCCTCTTCTGCACGACCTGCTCAGATATGTAACTACTGTAGGAGGACAGGTCACTCGGAGCCGTACGAGGTCATAGCCCATATTCAGGCCCAGCCAATGATTAACAGTAAAATCATTGAGGCCCAGGAGGGCGATGAGTTGCTGGAGAAGATGAAGGAAAAAGTGGGGAATGATGCGGAGTCCGAGTGGAGAGTCGGGAATAATGTGAGGACATCTGGGGCTGCCCACTACCAGTCGAGGTTGCATGGATTTCGTGTCGCAAGTCCTTTCGCAACTGGGATACAGAAAGGAGTTTCGCGGATTTCATGTCGCAAGTCCTTTCGCAACTGGGATGTGGAAAGGAGTTTCGCAGATTTCGTGTCGCAAGTCCTTTCGCAACTGGGATGCGAAAGGGAAGTTGTCAAAACTATAAATTGGGGTCCCTAGGGCTATTCTAGGGTTAAGGTGAATATTGGGGAGCTATTCTAAAGTGTGGGAAAAAGGTTTTCTCTGTATCTCCAAGGGAGAGGTTAGTATATTGCCTTGTAATCTTCGTTCTTCATAGTAGAAGTTTGCATCCGTGGTTTTTTATCCTAGATTGGAGTTTTTCCACGTATATCTTATCTTGTGGTTTGTTGAATGCTTTGATTCTATTTCTAGTTTATATTTCTTCCTGTTTATCGTTTGTGGGTGAGGCCTAAGATTGGATTTAGGCTCACTACGTTGTTGGCGTGCTGCACAACAACTGGTACAGAGCTATTGGTTTAGTTCTATTGGGAGCGATGGCGGAAGATGGGAAAACTATAATTGAGAAGTTTGATGGTTCAAACTTTACCTTCTAGAAGATGCAAATGGAAGATTATTTGTATCAGAAGGACCTCTATATTCTTCTAGGAGGAAAAGAGAAGAAACTAAAAAATATGACAGATGATGAATGGTTTTTACTGGATAGGAAGGCTTTAGGAACGATCCGACTCTCTTTGTCTAAGAGTGTTGCCTTCAATATATCCAAGGTGAAAACGACAAAAGAATTAATGGAAGCCCTAGCCACCATGTATGAAGAGCCCTCAACATCCAACAAGGTTCATCTTATGAAACAACTGTTCAACATGAAGATATCAGATGGTGGGAGCGTGGCTGAACATCTAAACGAGTTCAATACAGTCACGAGCCAGTTGAAATCCGTTGGCATTATTTTTGAGGATGAGGTCAAGGCGTTATTGATCTTATCCAGTTTGTCAGACAGTTGGGATGGTTTGGTGATTGCTGTGAGCAATTCCTCAAGGTCGACAAAGCTAAAATTTGATGATGTGGTCAGTCTAATTCTTAGCGAAAAATCTAGAAGAAAGGCATCAGGAGTTTCAGGGAATGCTTTAAACGTTGAAGGAAGAGGAAGATCGCCGAACAAAGGAAGCAATAAACACGGGCATTCTAAGTCGAGGAAGAAGTCCAAGGGACCGAAAGACAAAGACGGGTGTTGACATTGCAGCAAGAAGGGGCACATGAAACGTGATTGCAGGGCGCTCAAGAAACAAGAAGGAAGCTCTCAAGGCGGGAATGATTCAGTGAATTTATCTGAGGAGAGTGACACAGAGGCATTGATCTTGTCTCTTGATGCGAGGAATGAGTCTTGGGTTATAGACTCGAGTGCTTCGTTTCATGCCACTTCATGTAAGGAAGTTTTGCGTGATTATGTATCAGGTGACTTTGGGAGAGTCTACCTGGGTGATGATGAGCTGTGCAGTATTGTTGGAAAGGGAAACGTTAATGTAAATCAAAAAGACGGAACGGTCTTGAAATTGAAGGATGTCAGACATGTACCGAGTTTGAAACATAACTTGATCTCTGTGGGGCAGTTGGCCGATACCGGTTATGTGACAACATTCACTAGTGATTCCTGAAAAATCACAAAAGGTGCCTTAGTGATATCTTGAGGTAAAAAGGAAGGTACTTTGTATGTGACTTCAGGATCGTATAGTTCACTCGCAGTTGCATCAACTGGAGTGAATAGGCAGTTATGGCATCAGAGATTGGGACATATGAGTGAGAAGGGGATAAAAGTGTTATTGTCGAAAGGGAAGCTACTAAGGCAGAAGTCTATTGACTTGGAATTCTGTGAGGACTGCGTGTATGGTAAGCAGAAGAGGGTAAGCTTCAAGAAGATGAGACACGCTCCAAAGACACGTCTGTTGGAGCTTGTACACACTGATGTGTGGAGACCGGCACAGGTATCATCTCTTGGTGGCTCACGCTATTTTGTTTCTTTCATTGATGATGCTAGTAGAAAACTGTGGGTTTATTTCTTAAAGCATAAATCTGATGTATTTGATGTATTTAAGAAGTAGAAAGTTATGATAGAAAATGAGACAGATAAAATAGTAAAGTGTCTCAGATCTGACAATGGGGGAGAGTATTGTGATAAGAGGTTTGAGGAGTATTGTGCAGCAAATGGAATCAAACATCAGAAAACTATTCCAGGGACATCACAGCAGAATGGTGTGGCTGAGCGCATTAACAGGACCATCCTTGAGCGCGCCAGGAGCATGAGGTTACATGCAGGGTTGCCCAAGACCTTTTGGGCAGATGCTGTGAATATTGCCGCTTATCTCATCAATAGAAGTCCCTCAACACCATTGGATGGTGGGCTACCAGAAGAAACATAGACTGGGAAAGAAGTGAACCTTACACATCTCAGAGTGTTTGATTGCACTTCATATGTTCACATTGATGCAGAGCATAAAAATAAGCTGGATGAAAAGTCCAAGAGGTGCACATTTATAAGCTACGGGCAGCATGATTTTGGCTACAGGTTTTGGGATGGAGAAAACAGGAAAATCATTAGAAGCAAGGACGTAGTCTTCAATAAAAAAGTGATGCATAAGAACAATGTGCATAAAAATAAGGCTGAGGAGAAAGAATTTGTAGAGTTAGAAGAGTTACCGGACACGGGTGTTACAGCGCCACAGGATGATCATGTACAGGAGCATTATGAGGCAGGGCTACAGACACTAGTATTGAGGAAGTCTACTCGGGAGAGGAGACCCACAATCTGATACTTACCCTCCTTATGTTATCTACTACTGATAGATAATGATGAACCAGAGTGTTTTGAAGATGCATTATAGTCAGATACACGGGTTAAGTAAGAGCAGGCCATGGATAAGGAGATGGACTCTCTTAAGTCTAATCGTACATGGGAGCTAGTTACTTTACCAAAGGGTGAGAAAGCTCTCCATAACAAGTGGGTTTACAGACTGAAGGAGGAGCATGACGGTTCGAAACGGTACAAGGCCAGATGGTTGTGAAAGGGTTTCAACAAAAGGCAGGTATCAATTTCACTGAAATATATTCACCAGTAGTGAAAATGTCTACGATTCGTATGGTCTTAAGTGTAGTGGCTACAGAGGACTTACATCTAGAGCAGCTAGATATTAAGATAGCCTTTCTTGATGGGGACCTTGAAGAAGAGATATATATGCATCAGCCGATAGGATATGTGGGATCAGAAAAGGAGAATAAGGTGTGCAGACTGAAAAAGAGTTTATATGGCCTGAAGCAGGCCCCGAGGCAGTGGTACAAGAAGTTCGACAGTTTTATGTCGAGAAACGGTTTTAGGAGATGTCATGCAGATCACTGTTTTTATTTGAAGAAGTTTGATACGTCGTACATCATCCTTCTTCTGTACGTTGATGATATACTTGTGGTCGGTTTAAGCATGAAGGACATCTCATATTTCAAAAGATAACTGTCTAGAGAATTTACCATGAAGGATTTAGGAGCTGTAAAATAAATCCTAGGCATGAGGATAAAGTGTGACATGAAAAATAAGAAACTGGTGTTGTCACAGGCAGAGTACATAGCCAAGGTACTTGATCGATTCAATATGGGAGGTGCTAAGCCGGTTAGCACTCCATTAGCCAACCACTTCAAGCTATCTAAGGAGCAAGGGGCAAAGATGCAGGAGGAATGGGATTACATGGCTAAAGTCCCATACGCGTTAGCTATAGGGAGTCTCATGTATGTTATGGTGAGCACGAGGCCAGACATTACTCAAGCAGTGAGAGTTGTTAGTAGGTTCATGAACAATCTCGGGAAGGAACATTGGGAAGTTGTGAAGTGGATTCTTAGATACCTGGTAGGTACTAAGGATATAGGGCTATGTTATGGTGGATCGGAAATCAAGCTACAAGGCTACGTGGATTCAGATTTTGCAGGAGATATCGATAGCATAAGAAGCACTACAGGTTATGTCTTTCCTCTGGGAAGTGTTGCAGTCAATTGGGTCTATCAGTTACAGAAGATAGTATCTATCAGTATGACGGAAACAGAATATGTTGCAGCTACAGAAGCATACAAGGAGATGGTGTGGATGGAAGGTTTTATGGAAGAGTTAGGTAAGAAGCAAGCAAATTGTAAGCTATATAGTGACAGTTAGAGTGTAATACACTTGGCTAAGAATTCAGCTTTTCATTCAAGGACCAAGCATATTGCCATCAGATATCACTTCATACGTTCGTTATTGGAAGATGGATCGATTGCTCTGGAAAAGATTCATACAAGTGAGAATCCTGCGAATATGCTGACCAAGGCGGTCACAAGGGATAAGCTGAAGCTCTGTTCAGCTTTGATTGGTCTTCAGGCTTGAAGACGGGGAGGTGGTGTACTCTGGATGAAGAATACAAATGTTTATGGTGATGTGTCTCAAAGTGGGAGATTGTTGAGAAGTGGAGCCACATCTGGGGCCGCCCACTACCAGTCGAGGTTGCGTGGATTTCATATCGCAAGTCCTTTCGCAACTGGGATGCGAAAGGAAAGTTGCCAAAACTATAAATTGGGGTCCCTAGGGCTATTCTAGGGTTAAGGTGAATATTGGGGAGCTATTCAAAGGTATGGAAAAAGGGTTTTCTCTGTATCCCCAAGGGAGAGGTTAGTATATTGTCTTATAATCTTCGTTCTTCATAGTGGAAGTTTGCATCCGTGGTTTTTTACCCTAGATTGGAGTTTTTTCACGTATATCTTGTCTTGTGGTTTGTTGAATGCTTTGATTCTGTTTCTAGTTTATATTTCTTCTTGTTTATCGTTTGTGGGTGAGGCCTGAGATTGGATATAAGCTCACTGCATTGTTGGCATGTTGCGCAACAGGATTTCAGTACCGAGGCCGCCTTTGTGTCCCAAACCTTTAAAGACTACGAGAAGAAGTCCTAAATGTCGCTCATAATTCTAAGTTGGCGATGCATCCTGGTAGTACCAAGATGTACTGGGATCTGAGGAGTAACTATTGGGGGGACAACGTGAAGAAGGAAATAGCGGAGTATGTGTCCCGATGCCTCACATGTCAATAGGTCAAGGCCGAGCACCACCGACCACCGGACCTTTTGTAACCCATGCCCATAGCAGAATGGAAATGGGACTTCATATCAATGAATTTTATTTCCGGTTTGCCCAAGACTAGGAAGGGGCATGACTCTATATGGGTGATTGTGGATCGGTTAACTAAATCAACCTATTTTCTGCCAATTAAGACTACTAGCTCCGCTGATGATTTAACGAAGTTGTATATCAAGGAAATAATACGACTTCATGGCGTCCCGTTGGAGATTGTATCGGATCGCGACACTCGATTCACATCGATATTCTGGAAGTGTATTTAAGAAGCTATGGGAGTGAGGCTGAAATTTAGTATCGCCTTTCATCCGCAGATAGATGGGTAAACCAAACGGGTAAATCAGATACTGGAGGACATGTTACGGGCTTGTGTACTGGACTTTTAGGAGAGTTGGGACGATTGCCTCCTGTATGCCAAGTTCGCCTATAATAATAGCTTCTAGGCTAGCATCAGTATGACGCCTCATGAGGCTTTGTATGGGCGTCCGTGCCTAGCCCCACATTGTTGGGAGGAAATTGGTGAGAAAAGCTTACTAGGGCCGGATTTAGTACAGATTACTACCGAAAAGATTGAAATTATCTGGCGCTGCCTCTTGATGGCCCAAAGCAAACAGAAGAGCTATGCCAACACTAGACGGAGGGGCTTGGAATTTGAAGCTGGGGACCATGTATTTCTCAAAATCTCCCCAATGAAGGGTGTTGTAAGCTTCGGCAAGAAAGAAAAACTCACGCCACAATTCATCGGGCCCTTCCAGATTTTAAACCGCATGGGTGCAATTGCTTATCGCTTGGCCCTACCCACGCCACTCGACGGAGTACACAACGTCTTCCATGCATCAATGTTGAAGAAGTACGTCCCCGACCCTTCACACATCATCAAGTGGGAGCATGTGGAGCTCAAGAAAAATGCCACATACATTCTCCGACCCACTCAAATACTGGATAGGAAGGAACAAGTCCTACACAACAAGGTCATCCCATTGGTCAAGATATTATGGACCCATCACGATGAAGAAGAGGCCGCATGGGAGATGGAAGCAGAAGTCTGCAAGCATTACCCAAGCCTTCTTCGACATTATGAATAGGTACAAATTTTAAGGATGAAATTTATTTATAAGGGAGTAGATTGTAACGTCCTGTCCAAATAGAACAGTGTCCTGGGGCATCCACGTAAGATCTGCCGCAGGACCGTTCACTTAAACAGCACATGTGTGGGGTACTACCAAATTAATGAGCCCATTGGGGTGGACCAGTCTAGTTACGATTGGATCAAGTGCGGGCCGTCAAGCCAGATGGCCCGTTTACACTTAACATTAGCCCGTGCGGGACATACATCGGCCACGAAAGGCCAGAAAAATCTAAAAATTTAGGGAAGCAAAGATCTCACTGGGCTTGTATTCCATCATGAACTGCGGACTCAGTAGACACCCAGAAATTAATTATCCTCGCCGTTCCAGCGGCACATGCCAAACGCAACTCACCCACGTCCAGAATAGAAATCTGGCATCTTTTAAATAAAACTGAGATACTAGAATTTTCAGCCGTCGGATTTCTTTTACATTTACAGTGAAGGTCTAATGTATTTTTCTACGCCCGTCCACCAAAGCTGGGACTCGATTGTGGAACGGTGACCGTTGATCGCAAATCGGACCGATACGATCAAATCCCGTGTTCGTTTGCCTTCAAATTTTGCATGACCATTTATTGGGCCATGGAGTACCCATCCTATAAGTTTCATGGCTAGAGGGCTACCAGAACGGACCTTGTAGGGCTATTTAAAGATCGGAGCCGAACGATGAAACTTTGCATCTGATCGTCTCCAAATTTTGCATGGCCCGTCATCTGGCCATGAGACACCTACACACCAAATTTGGTGGCCAAAGGGGGTGTTGGGGTCAACCTAAAACTAATAGGGAGTCCTAGAAGGCTATTGTGGGCATTTGAGAAAACTTAAGGATAAAGGGCCCAAGTCTAAGGAATAAAGTCCTAGCTCCTTATCTCATAACTCCCACCATTACTACCACCACCAAAAGAGTAAAGAGAGAGTAGGAGAGAAGGAGAGAGTGAAGAAGAGTGTGGGTGGACCTTAGATCGAGATGAGGCCCAAGAAACCCAATCTTGCAACTCCCTACCTCTTTTCCAAGAAAACCCTATGCCTTAACCGCAAGAATCACTTCCGTTGATCGTCTAAGTAAATCCCTCATCCCTTTTCCTTGAAACCTTGTGCTGAGAAGGGATTGGCTTGGAGTTCTAACATACAAGTGCTTACTTTAGGGATTCCGGCTGATCGACCATAAAATCCATGCTCCAAGGTCGTTTTCCAAGTCTTCAACGATCCATAGGTACGGACTATTATCCTTAGGTGGCCTAGCGCCAATTTTAGTATCAGTTTAATGATTTTGATTGCTTGGATGATGTATTCGGAGGATTTAGAGAGAACCTAGGAAAGACCTTACCTTGATTTTTTTTTCAATCGACATAGAATAGTTATGGAATGTTGTTGTCTCTCCCATGAATGGTATAAATTTGATGTTGCATGTGCATGTCTTGTTGATTTGGGTATGATGTTACCTTGTAGCATGTATGATTTATTAATCCACGTGCATTTGTTCCTATATATATGTGAAATGCTTAGTTTCCTCACTAATCCACATAACACACATGCACTTGATGTTACAACAATGTTAGCTTTGCTTAGTTGTAAATTTGAGTTCTATGTTGAGAAATATGAATGTGTGATATTGCATATGCTAGATGATAACCCTGAATGTTGGCATGTTACGGATTACCATCAGGACCCTTGGGTTGGTTAGGAATATGAGGCGAGTGAAGGTGGTCCGTTGGTAGGACTATCCTGAGGTTAAACCCATGGATTTGGGTGAGTGCATGTGGGCCACAGTAGTTAGACTACATGGGACTCTCGTACCCGATGTTGTCTGCCACGTGCATGCCTAGACTCATGCGGTATAGTTTACTTACTGACCAACCTTGTTTGTTAACCCTGTTTGCTCACGTATGTGTGGAACCTGGAACACCCTACAACTATTGTAGCCCATTAGTAACCAATTGAAGTCGATCCACTGACTCGTGAGTTGAACATGGTGGAATGAGACACTGTGGCCGAGCTGTCAGCCTACGCTGAGATGACGAACCTCCCCATAGTGACCGCGATCGATCCCTTTTTTTAGCACTCTCCATGTGCTTGAAGTCGGGGATGGGGAACCCGACGGGATCAATGATCGCAGAGCTCTGGCCTCGCACGTTGTCACGCTTCGAACTCGGGAACCGGGCTCACAAAATTCTCTATCGCCGAATCCGGCGCCGACAGCCTCCGTAGAACCCCATTCTTGGCTCCCGGTGCCCATTCGTCAGGTTCCGATCCTGGGATGCTATAAGAAGGATTTTCAATATCAGTTTAATTCGTAATAAGCATAACCAAAGGTATAACCCACAAACAACAACCAAAAACTCTATCACATTTTCACTATGATCAAAAACTTTATAAGGACAATGAGCATAAAGAGAAATACAATGATGATAGACAAAAGCTCCAAACTGATCTGCTATGTGCTCCTGCCTTAGCGCTGCTACGATCCAACGTCACCTGCACGCAACAGTCGTGCATAAGCTTATAGAAAGCTTAAAGGGTGGTGAAAGTGTATGCACAAGGTAGCAATGCAATAATGAAGTATCAGAGTAATGCGGAACATGCTGATGAGTTCATGAATACCACTAGCCGTACCAAGGCTATACGATGCAAGGCATGAATGATGTCGGCCATACCAAGGCCATGCGATGCAAGGTGCAACTCAAGCATGCAAATCCTCATCTAAGTCCACATATTAATACAGCTCAACTCTAGAATATCACCAGAGTTTAGTACACTCTAAACCAGATTGTCGTCCCATCGCGTGCAATAAGGTAAGTGGAAGAGACCTCACTATCCACCTGCCAATATCGAGCTCGGCACGTCGATAGCGAACCCATTCCTCGAGCTGGTTAAACTCAGCCTAGCTTTTTTCCCTCCTCTCGGGTGGGTAAGGCCACACCCCCTTCCAACCGACCTCGACACAGTGGAAAGCGCAGCCGTTCGGTAATCGGCATTCGACGCTCATGCACCCATTTGGTCTAGACGTTGGAGCAACCTTCTGGTACCACAAGGGTTTAGGGACTTTCACCCAGGGATATCTATAGCACCCCATGTAGAATAAGATTTTCGGTATCCAATTCTGCCAACCACGATATGCCTGTGGAGGCTACGGCCCTGATGTCACTAAGGCGTACAGTAACCATATCACACAATACGAATGCATGAATCACACTATCCAGTCATGCAGCAATCCTGCGCGTATCGTGCGCTCATGTGGGGCAACACTGCCTATCCGGAAGCTCCAAAACAATCTGCCTGAGGGCATATGCTATAATCGGTATATCAAGCCTACATATGTAACATCCTGGATTTTTGGCCAACCTGAAATTAGACGTCCTTAGGCAATGGGTCGATCCTTATTAACTTGTCAGAACTCAATCCCACAGTCTAAAATCGCTTCTTAACCCTTTTTCTTCACAAATCTCACCTTTCACTACCTTATCCTTCAAAGTTAACTATGTGTTAAACTAGATTAGCTACAAAATTTGCTTGATCCACTTTAAATACGATCTGCAAGATCCAAAACTTGTAGAATCATTGACGCTAGGTTACCCTAAAATCTAGGATCAATCTCATTACCCAGTTGCTCTTGGGAGCACATTGAAACTCCGTTTCAGATCTGGACCTCACGTCGGAAGTCCGATTAACGCGAAGTTAAACGGTTATGACCGCCTTGTTAGGCTTGACAACTATCTCAGAAATCAAATCCAGATAGTGTCCCACGATTATTCGCTTGAGCTTGGAGCGAGAAGTGTGAGAAAACCTAGTTTTCTTTAGAAATTAAATGAACTTTAAGTAATCTGAGACTTGGTGTTTGCGGGCCAAATATAAGCAATCAGACCGTCGGAATCTGACCCAAATACACCCTCGGATCAGGAAAAATTTCATATACATGGCAGTGTACTTGAAATCCCTGATCGAGATTCGGTGACCGTTGAACTGCAACTGGTCCGCTACGCGTGATCTGGGAATCCGACCGAAACAAAAACATAACTCGACCTAGATCCAATGTCTGTGAGCTTAAGTCCGACCTTTGGCTCAAGGGGGGCCACTAGAAGTCCTCCGTTGAGCTGGAACTGACCCACTTTGGGTATAACCTAAGTATACCTTGACTTGAAGTCTATTTCGGTGAGGTTTTAGGCTGTATAAGGACCTTAAAACCCTCTCTCATTCAGTCATACGAATTTGATAAAAAAACTCTAGGTGAGAAGAGAGAAAAGAGAGAGAAAGTGTGGGAGTTGTGGGAGCATCTCCTTGCCACCTAATCCTGCCGCTCTGCAAGCTTAACTACTCCATTCTAATCATTTTTTCGGTGATTCTGACATCGTTTCTAGGTAAGAAACCCTAAGCCTAACCTGTTTGGGAGTTTTGATAGTTGTAAGTTATGAAATAACTGACTTAAGGCATGTTATAGGTTGCCACATCGTTGTATACTAAGCTTAGCAAACCTATCGAATTCGTTACAATTCTACGACAAAAAGTGCGGACTTTAGATGTATAGGTTATGGTTTTCAACACTTTCAATGTCAGATAATGATAGATTCATGATCTGCATGTAATTGCACATGTACACAGTGTTGTCCGTTTGTTTTTCGGTTATACGTTAACTATGTTGAATATGTTGTATTCTTCGTATTTGTAGAAAATACCGTATACATATAAATTTTGAAAGTATGTTAGTCATGATTAATTATTGTATGAACATGCTATATATATATATATATGTATAATACTCACTTGGTGAAAGGATTCACCCTAATATACGTTTTTGCTAATATACGTTATGTATGTTAAAAAGGGTGTATTCTAAGTGTTTGTGAAAATGACCGAATGAGTAAAGAATTCGCATTTGTGCCCGCCATGGCTAATTGTCATGGATATATGATTGTTGTATAGGCGATACCCCTTTAATGAAAGGATTTGCCCTAAATCACGCCACGACCAATATACACTATATATGTTAAATTGTGTAGCCCAAGTATTTGTGAAAATGTTCAAATGAATATGGAACTTGGATTCATGCTTGCCATGATTATCCATTGTGGGTACATGTGTGTTAACCATGGGGCAGCTCCCTAGTGAAAGGATTTGGCCTAATACCTATGTGATCAACATACGTCATATATATTGATGTATGTAGTCTAAAGTGTTTGTTGAAATGTCTGATTGAGTAATAGTTAGTAAATTGTAATGTATAAGGGTGTTGAGATAGGATTCTCAACTACCTTAGTGATGTATATGTTTCCTTCATGTAAGTTGTTTAGTTTAATCATTTACTGGTTTATAAAACGTATGTGTTTGGATTTCTTGTTTACATTGTGTTCTATAACATGCTTGTTAATATGTTTGAATTACTTGTTTATTTAACTCTGCTCTGACTACTTCACATGCTTAAGTTGTATTCCATAAATCCATGAAGGGTGATGGGGGAGTGGTGTAACGATTCCGTGCAACAACCCTGGCAGCCTTAAGCAGACCATATTGGATAATTGATTGTATGAGTGAAATCTTGATCCATTACTGCTTTAACTGTTCCGTAATTGAATGTGATTGGAGCTATTGTATAGTCCAGGCAATCGGTAATGGGATTGAATTCTTGGCTGAGATTCATTCGCCACGTGAGATGTGTTCGACGAACCCGAGTCGTACTTCGGTTGACGATAGTGGTTGGCTACGCGAAGTGCTTATACACTTCATGTTGTTCAACTTGTCGTGCGCTCGAGCTAGCCGAGCTCGTCAAGTAACCCGATCTGTCTAATATATGTTCACCATGTTTGGACGCTACTACTTGATCCTAAGGTACCGAACTTACCAGTGCAACCCCGTTAACCTTGGTACCTCGATCCGCTAAGACTCATGAGCCGGGCATGGTGGTATGGGACACCATGGTCGAGCTGTCGGCCTACGCTGGGGTTTCGTGGTGTTGCAAGTGCGTCAGCCCGAGCCTCCCCATAGTGTCCATTGAGCAACTAGACTTGTGAGCCAATTATGGTGTTATGGGACACTATATTCGTGCTGTCGGCCTACATTAATAAGGTGATGGGGAGTGGTGTAACGATTGCATGTAACAGCCCTGACAGCCCTTTGTAGTGACCTCGAGCATACTCTGAATTTGCGGTGAGGCGACGAGTTTTACCGCGGTGAATAGAGTATGAATTAGGCCTGTATCAATTTAGCGATGAATCATTAAAAAGGTGATGGGGGAGTGGTGTAACGATTACTTGTAACAGCCCTGACAACCTTTGCAGCGCCCTAAAACCACACTATCGTATGAGATTATCTAGGTTTGATGACCCTAGAATGGATCATGTTTGGGAATGATACAAGGGAGGTACCTTAGTTTCCCAATCCTGTTGTTTGAAATGGACTAATAACAACTCGGTAATCATGCTCATCATCTAACTGCATATGCCTGGAAGATGTGGAGCACTGAGGAATGAATGCATGCCGCGGACATAAGATGGTGTCGCATGAGGGAGTATGTCGGTGAGGGCATGCATCATGACAGCATTTCATACTTGCATTAACAAGAGTACTTAAGATTGTTGACTGTACTGCTTTATCATTACTGCTTGACTGTTTTGATAACATGTTAACCTATGCTTTATTCTTCCACTGAGTTGATCACTCACTCCCACGTTACGGGATGGTGCTTGCAACACCAACCAGACTGTCTTAGCTGTAGGTGATAGCGATGCTTATGAAGCAGAGCCGGACTACTACTATGATGTTGATGAGTTCTCCTACATGTAACTCTCTGACAAGTCTATGAAGACCTGGCATTGCATTGACGGGGCTATGATATTTAGGATAGAAGACATTACACTTCCTCAATTTGGTATATTTTGGAATTATACTTGTAAATAGTTAACCTGGTAACATTATCACACTCTGGAGACTCAATATAGTTTATATATCTATCACAGTCTTTCGCCTGTAAATTTAACTGTCTCTGGAGTATGATATGCTGTTTTGTTATAATCTCATTCATGTTTCCATGCTCTCATCATAATCATCATTATCTGTATTGCATAAGTGATGCATTGGAACTCGGGAGCTGAATTTTGCTCGACCTCCGATTTTCAGGGCATTACAACATATGATGTGCATGATTATGAATCATGGAACTATACTAAACATATTATATGGCGATGGATGCTATTCGTAATGAAGATGGGCCTAAATGGCCTACAAGTATGGGCCTAACAATGGGCCCTAAGGAGAGTCATAATGCGGACATTTAACCAACATTATTCTTACAATGTGTACGTCAAACCAACATTACTCCCAAGGCACGACTGTCATAAACATCATTACTCAAACCATGGTAGGGTTACACATTGTAATGGGCTTGTGTACATCCTATTGGGCCTCAACCCATAGGCCTTAGTTACATCAAATGGGCCTCCTAACATGGGCTTCATATATATCAAGGTGGGCCTCAACGGATGGGCCATAACTACATCAAGATGGGCTTAAACATATGGGCCGATCAAATGAGCCGAGTCGAATGGGCCGAATCAATGGGGCTAAGTCAAATGGACCGAGTCAAATGGGCCTCAGGTATGTCAAATCGGGCCCACCCTCATATATTTTTAAGATCCGACCTATTCACAAGTTAACATAGAGATAGATGAAATGAAAACAAATATCAACTCAATTGGGAACTAATGCTGCCCTTAGAAGTTGAGCGGTGGATGCCTGAAATGGCCAAGCTATATGTCCTAGAGGGGGGTGAATAGGACTATGCCAAATTAAAATTAAAACAGCAGAATAAACAATAAGGAGATAGCCTTAAAAAAATAAATCAATTCGCAATGTTGTAATAAACTCAACCTCAATAATGAGCTAGTATTGAGAGGTTGATACGAATTCAGTTCTGAGGACAACCTTACACCATAAAAACCAAAGGTTTATAGCAGGACCTTAACTACATCAAGATGGGCCTTAACGGATGGGCCATAAGTACATCAAGATGGGCTTAAACATATTGGGCCTCAACGGATGGGCCATAACTACATCAAGATGGGCTTAAACATATGGGCCGATTAAATGAGCCGAGTCGAATGGGCCGAATCAATGGGGCTAAGTCAAATTGACCGAGTCAAATGGGCCTCAGGTATGTCAAATCGGGCCCACCCTCATATATTTTTAAGATCTGACCTATTCACAAGTTAACATAGAGATAGATTAAATGAAAACAAATATCAACTCAATTGGGAACTAATGCTGTCCTTAGAAGTTGAGCGGTGGATGCCTGAAATGGCCAAGCTATATGTCCTAGAGGGGGGTGAATAGGACTATGCCAAATTAAAATTAAAACAGCAGAATAAATAATAAGGAGATAGCCTTAAAAAAATAAATCAATTCACAATGCTGTAATAAACTCAACCTCAATAATGAGCTAGTATTGAGAGGTTGATACGAATTCAGTTCTAAGGACAACCTTACACCATAAAAACCAAAGGTTTATAGCAGGACCTTAACTACATCAAGATAGGCCTCAACGGATGGGCCATAAGTACATCAAGATGGGCTTAAACATATTGGGCCTCAACGGATGGGCCATAACTACATCAAGATGGGCTTAAACATATTGGGCCTCAACGGATGGGCCATAACTACATCAAGATGGGCTTAAACATATTGGGCCTCAACGGATGGGCCATAACTACATTAAGATGGGCTTAAACATATGGGTCGATCAAATGAGCCGAGTCGAATGGGCTGAATCAATGGGGCTAAGTCAAATGGACCGAGTCAAATGGACCTCAGGTATGTCAAATCGGGCCCACCCTCATATATTTTTAAGATCTGACCTATTCACAAGTTAACATAGAGATAGATGAAATGAAAACTAGATGAAATGAAAACAAATATCAACTCAATTGGGAACTAATGCTGCCCTTAGAAGTTGAGCGGTGGATGCCTGAAATGGCCAAGCTATATGTCCTAGAGGGGGGTGAATAGGACTATGCCAAATTAAAATTAAAACAGCAGAATAAGCAATAAGGAGATAGCCTTAAAAAAATAAATCAATTCACAATGTTGTAATAAACTCAACCTCAATAATGAGCTAGTATTGAGAGGTTGATACGAATTCAGTTCTAAGGACAACCTTACACCATAAAAACCAAAGGTTTATAGCAGGACCTTAACTACATCAAGATGGGCCTTAACGGATGGGCCATAAGTACATCAAGATGGGCTTAAACATATTGGGCCTCAACGGATGGGCCATAACTACATCAAGATGGGCTTAAACATATGGGCCGATCAAATGAGCCGAGTTGAATGGACCGAATCAATGGGGCTAAGTCAAATGGACCGAGTCAAATGAGCCTCAGGTATGTCAAATCGGGCCCACCCTCATATATTTTTAAGATCTGACCTATTCACAAGTTAACATAGAGATAGATGAAATGAAAACAAATATCAACTCAAATGGGAACTCATGCTGTCCTTAGAAGTTGAGCGGTGGATGCCTGAAATGGCCAAGCTATATGTCCTAGAGGGGGGTGAATAGGACTATGCCAAATTAAAATTAAAACAGCAGAATAAACAATAAGGAGATAGCCTTAAAAAAATAAATCAATTCACAATACTGTAATAAACTCAACCTCAATAATGAGCTAGTATTGAGAGATTGATACGAATTCAGTTCTAAGGACAACCTTATAAAAACCAAAGGTTTATAGCAGGACCTTAACTACATCAAGATAGGCCTCAACGGATGGGCCATAACTACATCAAGATGGGCTTAAACATATTGGGCCTCAACGGATGGGCCATAACTACATCAAGATGGGCTTAAACATATGGGCTGATCAAATGAGCCGAGTCAAATGGGCCGAATCAATGGGGCTAAGTCAAATGGACCGAGTCAAATGGGCCTCAGGTATGTCAAATCGGGCCCACCCTCATATATTTTTAAGATCCAACCTATTCACAAGTTAACATAGAGATAGATGAAATGAAAACAAATATCAACTCAAATGGGAACTAATGCTGCCCTTAGAAGTTGAGCGATGGATGCCTGAAATGGCCAAGCTATATGTCCTAGAGGGGGGTGAATAGGACTATGCCAAATTAAAATTAAAACAACAAAATAAACAATAAGGAGATAGCCTTAAAAAAATAAATCAATTCACAATGCTGTAATAAACTCAACCTCAATAATGAGCTAGTATTGAGAAGTTGATACGAATTCAGTTTTAAGGACAACCTTACACCATAAAAACCAAAGGTTTATAGCAGGACAACCTTATTTCTAGAACGTCCTTTGTATCAAGAACTCAATAAAAATAAATAGCAAGGAATTGAAATAGATTGCAGAAATTTAAATCTAACTTATTACAACATTCCCCACACTTGCTTGAAATGTAAATATTTATAACATTCACAACCACACATACATTCCACAGCTTTGAATGATAAAAGGTAAAAGACTAAGCAAGCATTCAATCCACAAGACAAAGAATTATAGTAGTTCGCCTGTGTGTTCACTAACTGTTAAACAACAGCCACATAGAATGCTACTCCACTCCTAATATCCTCACACAGGAGATATTAGCGTTCACTATCAAAATAGGTTTCACAGGTTCATCTAAAACCTTCAAAATTGTGTCTTTTTAACTTGGGCTTACACAATCCAAAAACCCCTCTTTTTGAGTTTTCTGGGCTCTCCTCAGATAACCACACAAATGGAATTTTTCTAGCAAATCCCAAACAAAAACCAAAAGAATGAAAATTTTACAGAATTGTAAAATACCTGGATTTCTCCTCGTGTAGCAGCCTGGAAGAACCAATCGAAGTAGAAGTACGAATATGGAAGTTCAATGTCCAATACTCACTTTACAATGGTTTTAAGTTCTAATTGATTTTAAGTTTAATCAACTTAGGGCTAGCTGTATTTGATTTTGATTCCGAGAAGAAGGAATTAAGAATTTTCCCTTTTTCTAATCAGATTAGAATGTAAATCAAAATCAAATATCAATAAGCTAACAAAAGAAAATAGAATTATGCACAATGTAGCTTAAAAACAAACACAAACTTATCTCAGAGTGGAGCCTTGAATTCACTTAATTTTCGATGAATAACTTTGAAATTCGTGTGCTATTTATAGCTATAGAAATTTATCTTCGACTGGTCCTAGGGACATCACGACTGGTTAAAGGAGAAACAGATTTTTGAATTTTTGAGCGCAATCTCTTAAAACCATTGTACGATCGATCGTAGGCAGTCCACGACTGGTCGAAGGCAGACCACGACCGGTCGAGACCCCTCTACGACTGGTCGTGCAACACTTGATTTTGTTGCTAGAGTTTGAGTCGTAACTTTACGACTGGTCGAAGGTCGAGTGGAGACTATCCCACGACCGGTCGAGCAGATTCCAGGACTGGTCGTAGCCATACGAAAAAAATCCGATAAATTTCAACAACTCTAGGACTGGTCCTGAAATTTCTTAAACTAGTCGAACCAGTGCTAGGACTGGTTGAACAAGGTCTATGACTAGTCTTAGAATAAACCAAATTCATGTATTAATATTCAAATGAATTATGTAGCCAAAGTGACCTACCCTAAGGTCAATCTAAGGTTTATCATACCTAGGACATGAAGTATGGACATTGAAAACTTCATTTGCTTAGACTTTGAACATTACGAAGCTTGAGTTCTTCTTGATGTAGCTTGGCCACTTCACAAGTTTTGAAATCAATGTCATTTTGAGTTGCACTTGAGTCCTAAACTATGCTTGAGTCACGATCTTGAATACACGTGAACTTGGGCTTGAATCTTGAACTTGAACTCTTCTTTAATATCTTTTATATTGTAGCTTGAACTAGCTTGAAGAATTCATCTTCTTGACTTCAATTATTGACATGGTGTCTCGAACAAATTTATCAAGTTAAAAACACAAGACACATACAGAGGTTTTGACACACAAAATTTGACAACCAAAGAGGAATCAAACCATAGCACTTACAATCTCCCCCTTTGTCAAATTTGTGATAAAAACATACTTCAACAAGAGAAGCACAACATGTATATTAACGAATTATGCACCAGTTGTCATGAACTAGCATACAGCATACAACCTCATGCACAACCGAACCACTTAACTTCCCCTTAACTTCCCTTGTGTATAACTCCCCCTTAGTAGTACACTTCAACCATCCCATCACATCATCAATCAAATCATAATCCATAGAATTAGAATTCTCAAATTTCTCTCCCTTTTTGTCAAAATATGACAAAGGAAGAAACACAAATAGAATTTGAAAGGTAGTAAAGTAATGATTAAGTCATAAAGATAGAAAGATTGAAAGTTAATAGTACAGAACTGTAACAACCCGAATCTTCAGGACCCGAGTACACGACCCGTTTCCCAAAAACCCGAGTGTTAACCTTAAAGGATGGTCAAATATATATTTTTCTTTTCTTTTTTTTTTATCAGAGTAAGCAGATGAGCGTAGAATGGACAAGTAAGCATAAAGGAAAGTTCCATTATCATTTAGAATATACAAAAAAGTGCCCATAATGACTTATACAAACCAATGTCCTCATTTTTACAATTACAAAATGAAGTAATATTACATGTGAAATAAAGTAAATTACAACAAATTTGAGATATGAAATCCTGTAGCAACCCTTAGCGAATATAATCATGCACCCTTATCAACCATAGCCTGCTCCTCATCAATATGAATATGAATGTCGTTGAAGCCACCTGTGCTACCTGTACGGTTATATATTTGATGGATGAGTGGCCAACTCAGTGTGAACTCCCCTCAAGATTACACACCGCCGCATTAGGTAAGAAATAGTATAAAACATCCAGACAACCAAAACAGAGTAAATGCAGTCTTATTATATGCATGGATGCATGAATGCAATTGTCGGCCCGGGTAAAATATCCAGACAGCCTATGTCCCGGGTAAAACATCCAGACGGACATTGGGGTCGTCACCCATGCAGTCATCGACCCGGGTAAAACATCCAGACGGTCTGTGCCCCGGGTAAAACATCCAGACAGGCGATGTGACTGGTCATCAGCGCAACATTCAGCGTAATCGCGGGGCATGAAGATCCAGGTCATCATCATAATCGAATGACTGGTCATAAGCGCAACATTCAGCGTAATCGCAGGGCAGAGTGATCCAAGTCATCGAAATATGCCATGTATGCATGATTAGCCAATCCGTTATTAGTCCAATTACAATCAGCAGGTTTAATAAGCTCAAAGGTCACTACGGGGAGCACATGGCCCAGCAGAGGCCGGACACCTCCAGGCATAGTGTCCCATTCCACCATCCCTGGCTCATGAGGCTACCACCTTAGGATGTTTAATGAAAACCCATCGACTAGTGGCCAATCATATTACAATATGTGGGGCTTACCATCGCATGGTTGCACAGTATAAAACATCGAACCCATGTAGGGAAAATATCAAATAAAACCACGTAGGGCGAGTATCAAAATATGCCACATAGGGCGAATATCAAAATCATACGATAAAGACCATCCTTAAAAACCATTGGGCACAACAACCCTGGATGGTAGGCCCACATCAATGATCCATCTAGACCACCACTCAAAAACCACCAAGTCGAAGGTCCATTACGATCACAAAGAGTCAAGTTACATCCCAAGTATGGGTGTACATTCATACATGGGAATTTCCCACTAATGTACCAGTTTAGGTTCCGTAAGCAATCCACAAATAATCCACAAGCATGAACAATTATACAGGAAAATCATAAAGCATGTAAGACAGCAATTTGATTTCTATCAACTAACACATGTGATTATAAGGAGAGATATCAATTATGAATTTAAATAAAAACTATAACTTAAGCTAATGAGAAGATGGAAAGCTCAAGGGGAAGAATCATCACCTTATACTTTGAATCGCCTTCTAATATCGCTAAATGCTTGCGCCCTTAGAATTGTATCCTATCACAAATTACGAACTTGTATAATTAGATCCAGGTTGATCTACACACTACCTAGGGTTGTGGTCTTAACCTAGGTTTAGGGTTTTGATGTGGGATTAGGGTTTTCATCTTAAGGTTTAGTCTTAAACTTAGATTATGGAAATTGAATCCTGAATTATTAACATTAATATCATTATTATTGTACAACTGATTGAATAATATTTATTATAGGAGTATTAATCCTTCAACATTCATAATGATGGTTTCTAAGTTCCTATTTAAATGTACCGACACTATCTAATACTTCTATAACGATTGATAATCTTTTAAGTAGTGCAAGTAATAATAATAGAACTTCTATAGTGCTATGGTAAGGACTAATTGCCAATGCTACAAAAATTTCAAAACGATCGTTAATATTAACAATATACTTAATGTTAGTTAATCAAGGTACTAATAGTTATTGTAATAAAATAAATAGTATGCTTTAATGTAAATGTTACTATTTTAAGAGCGGCAAAATAAAATATTAATATTTTAATAATGATAATTTCTATATGTATTATCCAATATCAGTATAGTTAATTTACAAATGGTTAATTATATAACCCAAAGAAAATGATAATAACAACAGTGATAATTGAAATAATTTTAATCAGGTCAGAAAATGAGGGCTCACCTAGTCGACTCAGTTCGAGTCGGGTTGACTCAACTCACACACCACCACCTTCTTTCTTTTCTCTTTTCTTCCTTCTTCTCATTTTTCCTTTCTTTTCTCCCTTGTTGGGATGTCCATCAACGAGTCTGGACAGACACCTAGCTCGACTCGCTCAGACTCGATGAGTTGACTCAGTAGTGAGTTAGGACACAACTACATTTCCTCTCCTCTTTCTCTTCCTGTCTTCTTCTCTTCTTAACTCTCTTTTCTTCTTTCTTCAATTTCCATATGATGAAATCCAGAAGTGTCTGGACTGGACCAGACTCATGCCCAACACAGATGAACAGCAACCTTGACTCGCCCGGTGACTCGGCTCGGTTTGAGCTCAACCCGGTAGCCACCCTCTCACCCT
Organism: Magnolia changhungtana; assembly: GCA_030180095.1. NCBI lineage: Eukaryota > Viridiplantae > Streptophyta > Magnoliopsida > Magnoliales > Magnoliaceae > Magnolia > Magnolia changhungtana. The sequence continues at coordinate 13,200,453 of JASAUF010000662.1, forward strand.
CTTTTCTTCCTTCCTCCTTCTTTCTCTTTTCTTTCTTTCCCTTCTCCTTTCTCACTCTCTTTTCCTACCCACCACCAGACAGCGTCTGGGTCTGACCAGACCCGGCCCAAGCTCAGACCGAACTCGGTCAGGTTGGTGCGGTGCAACAGCAGCACCCCATGAATCCTCTCCTTCTTTTTCTCTTTTCTCTTCTACCCCTTCCTATCTGCCTCTTCTAATGACCCGACCATGGGTTAGACAAACCCGGTCACCCAACTGGCTTGACCCAGCGATTCAGACGAACCCAACATCGGCTCTCTCTCTCACCCTCCTTTCACTCCCATTTTCTCTCCCCTATTTTCTCTCCTCTTCTCTCTCTCTCGTTTTCTTTCTGAAGGCAGCAACTCCACTGGACTCGGACGGCTTTCATGGTGGACGAAACAGAGCTGGGACCCGCGGTTCACTTCACCATTCTTCAACGAGGAAGACGGCCAGGCTCCAATGGCAGATTCGAGACGGAGCTTCATTTCTTCAAAAGGTTGCTTTCAGATGGTCAGGACAGGTCCATGGGAGCTTAGGGAGGTGGTTTTTCGAAGCTTCTTGGTGGTCCGGGTGGTGGGTTCGAATGGAGGAAGAAACGGCCGGTTTCCTTTGTATTTCCGCAAGGAGAGGAGATAGGGCTCTATTGTTTAATCCCTTGGTCTATTTATCTCGAACATAAGCCTCCTTGACCGTAGGATAAGATAAATGAAAGGCTTGGATGGCTTTGCTTTGCAATGGCCCGTATACAGCCGGTTTTACGAAACCTGCGGCCGTTTTGGTTTTAGGAAGCAACCCTAAACCGCCTGCCTCACGTGGAGGGCTGAGAATGCTTTAGGACGGACGGCTAGGATCGAGGGAAAGAGAACTCGCGCGGATCGCTGAGCTGGACGAAAGGAAAGGAGCAGACAGTTTCCATTTCCGGAAACTAGGTTTTTCCCTAGTCTAAATGCGCAGGAATTTGTGTTCATATATGCGTGATGATACATGTAAAATCACCTAGGATTTAGTATAATCTTCTCTCCCGAGACGATGAACGGTTCTGATCACCCATACCGGTCCTAATGGTGGGCCCCATCTTGATCAGAAGATCGGGCGCTCGTCGGTTAAAAACGCGCTGAGCGCGGGATGGAAAAGAAAGAAGGATTTCCTTCTTTGGAAATCTCGGTCAGACCTGGTCTGACCGAGCAGTGACGTCCAGTGCACAGCGGTTACACTACCCTAGCTGTACACGTGCACTAAGGTGGGAACCATCATGATGATTGTGGGAAATCCACACCGTCCATTCTATTTGGTGGGCCCCAAGAAGGGTCCTTGATCAAAGATCAAGTGGACCAAATGTCTAAGTGGGGCCCACAACGTGATTTGTATTCCTAACAGTGGTTTCTTGTCAATCATGGTCGGATCAGCTTGAAACCGAACTTCAATGGTTAAAAAGTCCTAATGGTCCAATTGTAAAGCTTTCATCACATGTTACCAGCCAATACGAATATTAACATAGGTTTCATTATTTTTGTACATTACTTATAATTAAAATAATTAAATCTCATATACATATATACATATAATTTTTATTTATTTATTTATTTTTATATTAATATAGTATTATATGCATGTCATTGATCACTTATTTATCAATGTATGATTCATAACATACAGTCTCATACATATATATGAATTATAAATTGTACCATATCTTATTTAAAATTGCATCGTTAAATAATATAAAATTTTATTAAAATATCTAATAGTTTTTGGTATACATGTTTATAGAAATATTCACTACTACAGTAATATTTATAACTCAATTATACATTGTGGAATTATTATTTATTATGTTAGTTAATGTAACATTATTTTCATAATATCATACATACATTAAATACATACACATCAATTTACCATGAAATTTTAAATCTTTACAAAGTATATATATTTCATAGTGTATATATTTAGGTTGCATTATTTTTATATATATCTTATTTTATTTTATTTTTCTTTGCTTATATTAAGCTAATTTAAATGGTAACACTCGAGTACTAGAAAATACGGGGTGTTACAAGAACATAGCATAAAGAGTTATAAAGTCAAGTCAGATAGAGTCTAACACAACTAAAGAGAGTAAAAAGTATTATAGTTATTATAGACCAAAGATTAAAATCTCAATCCGATCTAGAAGAAGGAGTAGGTATGGTAGGATCAATTTGATGAAAGCCTTTTTGTAAGCGCCCAAAATACTTGCGCATCTTTTTAAATTGCCGATTGTGGCCAACATTCATATTTTCCACCTTCTCCTCTAATACACTTAGACGAGCATTGAAATCAGATGGCACAAAGTCAGGATCATTCCCAGAGTCAGAATCAATTTCATTAAAAATATCGTCCATATTGATATCATATGGAGGAAGATCATCACCTTCTTCATCATTCCCAGCCTCAGCAACAGCTCCACCTTCACCAACATCAACTTGGCCTGGAGCCAATTTCAACTTCATTTTATTTATGTTGGAGTTATTGAATATGAGGTGTTGGATAGGAGCCTCTCCGACGGGTATAGCGACTAACATATTAGTGGCTCACACATTCATTAGATACCCAAATGAAATATCACTATGACTAGGATGAATAGAGGAACAAATCAAAGAGGGCAAACAAACATTAGCGCCAGTAACAATTGAGTATAAAATATAAACCATAAGCAGAGTCAACTCAGTCTTGTTTCCAGAGCAGGGATACAGATTAGATGTAAAGATATGACATAAAACTCTGTATCTGGGTAACAAGTATCTGGACGTGAGGGCATTCCCATTTTCAGTCCATGGTGTATTCATGTTACACAATGCTCTAGTATAAATACATTTTTCAGATTCTGACACTTTCTCAGCAAGTGTGCTAGGTTGAATACCATCATCATTTACTGGAATGTCCATAAGGCCTGAAATTAAATGTCGATCAACAAGAAAATGCCCTTCTCTAGTAGCAATAGTAAAAGTTAGTTGATCAGTAGAGAATTCAGTTATGTATGCAACCATGGCCTGGGTTATGGACTGGTATGTCGGCCCGTCCCAGCGTAAAATGTTTTCCCATCCTACAGATTGAAGGAGAGGAAGGAGACTGAAAGGAGCAATATGGTTTAAATCAATGACTTCTTCAACAATCACATTGCGCATACGTAAATCACGTACATATGGTGGATCATCTTCAGGAGCCTTGAGATGACGTCTAATGATAACATTCGATCTAAAAGAAGAAGCACATTTAAGATTTTTCTTTTTACCTCTAGAGTCCATTTTCTTGAAGAAACATAAGAAATATAAGAAACATCAAGAAAATAGAGATGAGTTTCTCTAGATTCAGCAAATGAGAAGAAAAACCCAAAAACTTGAAGAACGAGTTGAAATAAACAACTACAATCAAGAAATTGAAGAGAAAAGACTAAGATTCTTTAAGAATCAAGAAAAAAAATATTCTAACCTGAGCGAATCGAATAGTGGGGTTTGACTAGTTGAGCCATGGCTTGTTGGAGAGAAAGGTTAGAATGAAGAAGATGAGGTTTGTCCCCAAATAAAATCAATCAGCGCGCTACACGACTGATCGTGGGACATCCTCGACCGGTCGTGCTACGATTGGTCGAGCACGTCCTCGACTGGTCGTGTACCAGAAAAATAAATAAACATGCATTTTTCAAGAAATTTTAAAATATAAACCATTAAAGTGTTTACAACATGATACAGAGATGCATGCTCAATCATTTTAAATTGCAAATACCGAGATCAAATTTCAATTTATTAAATATGCTTTTGTCGAGCGGTTTAGTGAAAATGTTAGCAACTTGAGTCTCGGTAGGAATATATTATAAAGATATTACTTTTTCTTCTACTAATTCACGAATATAATGAAATCTAATATCAATGTACTTAGTACGTGAATGTTGGATTGGGTTTTTCGAAATATTTATCGCACTGGAATTATCACAGTATAAAACCATTGAGTCCTGTGCAATTCCATAATCACTCAACATACGTTTCATCCAAACCAGCTGAGTACATGCATTTCCAGCTGTAATGTATTCAGCCTCAGCAGTTGAGAGTGATATGGAACTTTGCTTCTTTGCTAAACCAAGAAACCAAGCAGTTTCCAATGTAAAAACAACCACCACTGGTTGATTTTCTGTCATCGATATTACCTGCCCAATCTGCATCTAAATATCCAGCTAATTGTACACTAGTATCATAAGGATACTAAAGACCCAAATTAATTGAACTTGTGACATATCGAATAATTCGCTTAATAGCAGTTAAGTGAGATTCTTTAGGATTAGACTGATATCTAGCACAGATTCCAACACTTAAAGCAATATCAGGTCTACTTGCAGTTAAGTAAAGTAAACTACCTATCATGCTATGATACAATTTAGGATCAACATCTTTACCTGTAGAGTCTTTTGGGAGTCTTAGAGTTGTACTCATAAGAGTATCAAAATTCTTACCGTTCTCAAATCCGAACTTCTTAATCAAGTTCAAAGCATATTTAGCTTATGAAATAAAAATTTCATCAGATTGTTGTTTTACTTGTAATCCTAAGAAATAGTTTAATTCCGCAACCAAGCTCATTTTAAACTTAGATTTCATCAAATCTGCAAACTCAACAGTCATATTAGTACAAGTTAATCCATAAATAATATCATCAACATAAATCTGAACCATTAAGATATCATCGTTATGTTTCTTAACAAAAAGCGTCTTATCGACACTACCCATTTGAAAATTATGACTTAGTAAAAACTTAGTCAATTTTTCGTACCATGCCCTGGGAGCTTATTTCAAACCATAGAGAGCTTTTTTAATGCGGTATACATGATTAGTAAACTTAGGGTCTTTAAACCCGGTAGGTTGTTCAACATATACCTCTTCATATAAATCACCATTTAAAAAGGCACTCTTTACATCCATTTGATAAATTTTAAACTTTTTAAAGCATGCAATGGATATAAAAAGTCTAATTGATTCAAGGCGAGCAACTGGAGCAAAGGTTTCATCGTAATCAATACCTTCTATTTGAGTGTACCCTTGTACAACTAGTCTTGCCTTGTTTCGAATTATATTTCTAAGTTCATCAGACTTATTTTTGAAAATCCACTTAGTTCCTATAATGTGTTTATCTTTAGGTCTAGGAACAAGATATCAGACATCATTTCGAACAAACTGATTAAGTTCTTCCTGCATCGCTACTATCCAGTTTTCATCAGAAAGTGCTTCTTTTACGTTTACTGGTTCAATCTGGGATGTAAAGCATACGTAATTACATATGTCTTCTAGTTGTCTACGAGTGCGCACACCAATGAGAGGGTTTCCAAGAATTTAATCAGTTTGATGATCTTTAACAGTTCTTAATTCAGAATTAATTTCACTTGATGAAGTATCTAGTTTTTCAATTACAAGAACTTCATCATTATCTGAACTAGGTGCAGGTGTATTCAAGTGATCATCAATGACTACATTAATAGATTCTTGAATCACACTAGTCCTGTTGTTCAGTACACGATATGCGCGACTATTTAAAGAGTATCCTAAAAAGATTCCTTCGTCACTCTTTGTGTCAAACTTTCTCAAATTTTCACGGTCACGCAAAATGTAGCACTTGCTGCCAAAAACTTGAAAGTATTTGACAGTCGTCTTCTTATCGAACCACATTTCATAAGCCGTTGTATTATTGGATTTACAAGTATAGACACGGTTAATAATGTAGCAGGCAGTATTCACTGCTTCAGCCCATAAATTTCTAGGGAGCTTCATGCTATTCAACATAACATTTCCCATTTCTTGGAGTACTCTATTTTTCCTTTCCACAATACCATTTTATTGAGGAGTTTTGGGCGCAGAGAATTCATGTGATATTCCCTGATTGCTACAGAATTTCTCAAAACCGTTATTTTCAAACTCGGATCCATGACTACTTCGAATCTTACTGACTTGAGAATATTTTTCAGTTTAGATCCATTTGATAATCTTTTTTACTTCATCAAGGGTTTTTGATTTATCCCTTAAAAATAAAACCCATGTGAATCTTGTAAAATCATCTACAATAACCAAGATGTATTTTTTGCCACATCGACTTTCCGTTCTAGTTGGTCCTATAAGATCCATGTGGAGAAGCTCGAGTGGTCTTAATGTGGTATTGGAGTTCACTTTTTTGTGAGAGCTCCTATTTTGTTTACCATACTGACATTTACCACATATCTTGTTTACTTTTTGAATCTTAGGTGGACCTCTAATAAGTTCTCCTTTGCTCAATCTGTATAAATTCCGGTAATGTACATTTCCAAGGCATTTATGCTATAATTCTATCTCATCGGTATGGACCATGTAGCACGTTTGATTAAATGAGCTACCATTGCTTACTATATAGCAGTTTTCAGAAGTTCTGCGACCAGTTAATATTACAGAACTCTTTTTATCTATAATCGCACAACCTTGATTAGAAAATTTAACATTATGGTTGTTGTCGCATATTTGAGATATGCTTAACAGGTTGTGTTTTAGTCCCTCAACATATAAAACATTCTTAAATAAGGGAAGATTATAGAGTTGAACCGTACCTTGGCTAATAATCTTGCAATTGCTACCATCACCAAATGTGACTGACCCATCAGTCATATCTTTTAGATCGGTGAATAAAGCCTTGTCACCTGTCATGTGCTTGGAACATTTACTGTCTAGGTACTATTTTGAATAGCTTGTTGCTTTGAAGGCAGTGTGTGCAACCAAACAGGCAACTTTAGGAACCCATTTCAGAACTGTTTTGGGTTTAGGAACATAGTTGGTCTTTTTCTGTTTATAGTTGAGGAAATGACCTACTGAGTTAGATTTTAAGAGCTCCTTGAGTAAATCAACTATTTTTTCAGCTAGTGGGTTTCTGTTCTGATTTTTGAAACTAATATAGTTACGTTAAGGTTTTTAAAAAGTTTTTATATTTTTAGAAAAACCTTGACAAGTACCTTTTTCTTTTGAGTTTGAGGCTTCTCCTTTCACAAAGTTGGGAGGAGTATTCTTCTGTTTATGAGGTATGTTCTTATCATAACCCAACTCAGATCAATTGTCACATTTTCTAGATCTGGATAAAAGTTTTTCTAACTTTAGATCTCCGTGGGCATACCTCCATGTATCCTTCAAACTCAGAAGAGAAGATACTTCATACTTAAGTTTGTCATTTTCAGATTTAAGATTTTCAATCAGGGAGGTTTTAAATTCTAAATCACATTTAGTCTTTTCAAAATAATCTGAAATATGGGATTTTTCTAAAATAAGTGACTCAAAATTTTCTTTAAGTTTTAAAAACTTTTCTTTTTGAAGTTTTAGTTTTACGGCAAATTTACGACTTTCCTTGTATAGGGCATTGTAAGCATCTTGAAGATCTTCATATTCATGATCACTATTCAGATTTTCTTCACTAGTTGAATCATCATGATCTGAAAAAGAGAACTTGGCTAGAGTCATAAGGGCCTTAACTTCATTGCCCGACTCGGTTTCAGAATCTTCTGAATCAGAAGTAGCTTCAGACTCAGATGATTCATCCCAAGTAGCCAACATACCCTTCCTTTTGGATTTGTCCTTTTTAGGACATTTGTTTGCTAAATGCTCATATTCTTGACAGTTGTAACATTGGCTATCTTTCAAAGACTTCCAAGTTTTAGATCTAGATTTAGATCTTTTCTGAAAATCGACCATTTTCTTACTTTTAAAAATTTTATAAAACCTTTTTGCTAAAAGAGCCATATCATCTTCAGAATCAGAGTTTTCTTGAGAAACACCTTTAGAAGATTTCAAAGCGATTGATTTTCCTTTAGGAGCTTTAAAATTTAATTCATAGGTTTGTAAAGAACCAACTAGTTCTTCTACTCTCATATTATCTGTATCATGAAGTTCCTGGATCGCGGTTACTTTATAGTTGAACCGTTCAGGAAGAGAGAATAGTATTTTTGCACACACTTTACTTTCTGAGATTTTATCGCCAAGACCCCACATTGAGTTTAAAATGTCATTTAATCTTGTGTAAATGTCCATAAACATTTCATTTTCCTCCATATGAATTTCTTCAAATTTGGTTGTGAGGAGTTGGACTTTAGATTTTTTTACAATTGATGTACCCTCGTGTGTCATTTCTAATATGTCCTAGGCTTGTTTTGCAGTATCACAGGATATGATTCTTTTGAACTCATCCGGTGATAGTGCGCAAGTGATTGTATTTAGTGCTTTAGCATTTGCACTACTCTCACTTTTTTGAAGTGTGGTCCATTGGAAATGCAGAGACACTCTCATAGTTTTTGAACCATCAACTACAGTCACTTCAGTGGTAGGAGGATTCTATTCAGTCACTGTGGCTTGCCACACACTCTCATCCATTGATTTGAGGAAGATCTTCATTCTGGCTTTCCAATAGGCATAGTTGGAGCCATCAAAGGGTGGAGGCCTAGTGACTGATAGGCTATCAAAATTTGACATCTCATATATATAGCTTAGATCGTTAACTCAGGAAATAAATCCAAATAAAAAGCAATAAGAGTGAGCTATTAGGCTCTGATACCACTTGAAATGACCAACCTATATGTCCTAGAGGGGGGGGGGGGTGAATAGGACTATGTCAAATTAAAATTAAAATAGCGGAATAAAAAATAAGGAGATAGCCTTAAAAAAATAAATCAAACTCAACCTCAATAACGAGCTAGTATTGAGAGGTTGATATGAATTCAGTTCTAAGGACAACCTTACACCATAAAAACCAAAGGTTTATGGCAGGACAACCTTATTTCTAGAACGTCATTTGTATCAAGAACTCAATAAAAATAAATAGCAAGGAATTGAAATAGATTGCAGAAATTTAAATCTAACTTATTACAACATTCTCCACACTTGCTTGAAATGTAAATATTTACAACAATTACAACCACACATACATTCCACAGCTTTGAATGATAAAAGGTAAAAGACTAAGCAAGCATTCAATCCACAAGACAAAGAATTATAGTGGTTCGCCTGTGTGTTCACCAATTGTTAAACAACAGCCACACAGAATGCTACTCCATTCCTAATATCCTCACACAGGGGATATTAGCGTTCACTATCAAAATAGGTTTCATAGGTTCATCTAAAACCTTCACAATTGTGTCTTTTTAACTTGGGCTTACACAATCCAAAAACCCCTCTTTTTGAGTTTTCTAGCTCTCCTCAGATAACCACACAAATGGAATTTTTCTGGCGAATCCCAAACAAAAACCAAAAGAATGGAAATTTTACAGAATTGTAAAATACCTAGATTTCTTCTCTTGTAGCAGCCCGGAAGAACCAATCGGAGTAGAAGTACGAATATGGAAGTTCAATGTTCAATACTCACTTTACAATTGTTCTAAGTTCTAATTGATTTTAAGTTTAATCAACTGGCTAGCTGTATTTGATTTTGATTTCGAAAAGAAGGAATTAAGAATTTTCCCTTTTTCTAATCAGATTGAAATGCAAATCAAAATCAAATAACAATAAGCTAACAAAAGGAAATAGAATTATACACAATGTAGATTAAAAACAAACACAAGCTTATCTCAGAGTGGAGCCTTGAATTCACTTAATTTTTGATGAATAACTCTGAAATTCGTGTGCTATTTATAGCTGCAGAAATTCATCTTCGACTGGTCCTACACCACGACTGGTCGAAGGAGAAACAAAATTTTGAATTTTTGAGCGCAGTCTCCTAAAACCATTGTACGACCGGTCGTAAGTAGTCCACGACTGGTCAAAGGCAGACCACGACTGGTCGAGACCCCTCTACGACTAGTCGTGCAACACTTGATTTAGTTGCTGGAGTTTGAATCGTAACTTTACGACTGGTCGAAGGTCGAGTCGAGACCATCCCACGACCGGTCGAGCAGATTCCAGGACTGGTCGTAGCTGAACGAAAAAAATCCGATAAATTGCAACAACTCTAGGACTGGTCCTGGAATTTCTTAGACTGGTTGAACCAGTGTTAGGACTGGTCGAACAAGGTCTAGGACTAGTCTTAGAACAGACCAAATTCATGTATTAATATTCAAATGAATTATATAGCCAAAGTGACCTACCCTAAGGTCAATCTAAGGTTTATCATACCCGGGACATGAAGTATGGACATTGAAAACTTCATTTGCTTAGACTTTGAACATTACGAAGCTTGAGTTCTTCTTGATGTAGCTTGACCACTTCACAAGTTTTGAAATCAATGTCATTTTGAGTTGCACTTGAGTCCCAAAGTATGCTTGAGTCTTGATCTTGAATACACTTGAACTTGAGCTTGAATCTTGAACTTGAACACTTCTTTAATATCTTCTATATTGTAGCTTGAACTAGCTTGAAGAATTCATCTTCTTGACTTCAATTGTTGACATGGTGTCTCGAACAAATTTATCAAGTTAAAAACACAAGACACATACAGAGGTTTTGACACACAAAAATTGACAACCAAAGAGAAATCAAACCATAGCACTTACAATGCCACGGTCCACTATTTAAATGGTGGGGCCCATTAGAACTTTAGATCTGATTCTCTCTTTTCCCATGTCTTAAAATGATCTCATAAATGATTGGACGACATGGATACAACACTTGCATCATGGTGGGCCCCGCCGTTCAAATAATGGACGGTTTCGGTAGAGCACATACATCATTGGGGCCATGTCAGGGGAATAAAACACATACATCATGGGTGGGTCCCACCGTCAGATCATACGTGAGTCATGGTGGGACCCACATATCTCTGGTTGTTAAGAGAGTGAGATAGAGAGAGATATAGAGAGAGAGATAGAGAGAGATATAGAGAGAGATAGAGAGAGATATAGAGAGAGAGAGAGATAGAGAGAGCAGCACGTGGCTGCCTCTCCTCTTTTCTTTTCCTTTTTCTTTTTCCTTCTCTGACACAACAGAGGTGGGTCCCCCGTAGGGCCCACATATATGTATATATGGGAAAAGGTACAGCGAGCTGTGTGGGCCCCACCGTTGATGTTTGCAAAACATCTAACTCATCGGTCAGATGCACCATTCCAGCGTGGGCCTAGGTCTCAAAAATCAAGTCGGTTCGTGACTTGTGTGGGCCGCACCAGATATAACAGTTAAGAGGGCTACCCTCCATTGAAAACATTCATAATCATTATTAGGCCCACCGAGATGGGGTTCACAAATCCAGCCTACCCATCGTGGGTGTCCCACCTGAATGAAGGGTTAGACCAAGTTTCAGCCGCACCAAAACTTAGGTGGGTCCCACATCAGGTGGCAGCCACCCGAACAAGGGAGTCATATCAAGACCTCCATGTTGCAGCGAGGTACCTCCACTCTACCTGCCAGTTGAGCTATGGATCTAGCGTCAGGGAGGGCCCCACACGATGGGGTGGGTCCCATCGTCCAAAGACGGTGGACACCACGCGGCATGGTGGTGTGGCTTACTCCAAATGAATGGACGGTGTGGATGGGTCCCATGGACCCCACACCCTCGTCAGTACACACGTTAGTACACACACCATGTCAGCACACACCCCATCTCAGCACACACTCCATGTTAGCCACCACCGCAGGGATCAATACCGATACCTTAAGTGTTAAAACGAGTATCTTCACTTAGTCTACCACCTGAGCTAAGGGGCTGGGTGGGCCCACATCAGGTCACACTCCACTGGCAGTCACCCCCCTAGCCACATCAAGGTGGGCCTCCCCTATGGACGGTTGGGATGGTATAAAAACATCATGGTGTGTCCCACATAGATGGGGTCCACCGGTATGTGGCATGGATGAAATACACACATCATAAGTGGGCCATGATCATGGAAAGAGAGAGAAAGAAGGAGAAAGTCACCGGCAAAGATAGAGGGGCCCCACCACTATCGGTCCCTCTTTGATACAAAAACTACATCAAGGTGGGTCCCACCACAAGTGGGCCCTTAAATCAAATAAATGAATGAAAACAAAGATTCAAAATCACCCACCGCCTTCTTCTTGCTCCCTTGGCTTCTTTTGCTCCTTAGCTTTGATTCTAATAGAGGAGATGGAGTTTAGATGGTTGAGATGGGAGATGAGATGGGAGGAAGTGGGCCACACTTGTAGCTTGGGAGAGATGGGAGAGGCTTGGACGTATGGAGGTTTCTCTTGCTTGGGAATATAGTTTAAAAATGAGAGAGAGAGAGAGACTTGTAAAGGAGAGAGAGATGAGTAATGGATGTTGTTGATGTGGTGAGTGATGGGTGTAAGAGCCCCTTTTTTTTTACTTTTGTGGTTACTTGGTGTAAAAAAGGCATGGGTGTGTAAAAAACTTTTGACTTTAGGAGTTACTTGGAGAAGGGTGAGAGGTGATGTGTACTTGACATGTACTTGACATGATGAGATTGATTGTTGATTGATTGATGTGACCTTTTGTAGAGATTCTATTAAAATTCGTATGCGCGGCATTTTCCTCACATTGAACGCTGGCCCACATCTCCTGGCCAGAGTATCGCCTCAGCCCGCGAGTTGTGGCATCAGAACTGTGGCGACGGCACGGTCGCTAAGGTACTAGCCTTAGGTTGAATCGATTCGGGTGGACGACGTGTGAATCAGGGTAGCGCGTAAATACCGGTTAAGGGTCGAAGGTTGTCGAAATTCGATCGAAAAAATCGTGGGAACCTACAAAGCAGTACGATCTATAGTGCGGGTCTTATAGCTCTCCCCTCCTTATAAAAATTTTGTCCTCAAAATTTACACAATCATCGCAACTAGTCATAACTCATGAGGGAGAAGAAACATAACATCACTATATAAAATCAGAGATAACATACAAAATATAATACGTGATCAATTATCAAAGAGATGGGGATAGCGCTCTCGAATCTCGGCATCGCGCTCCCAAGAAGCCTCCTCAATAGAATGGTGACCCCACTGAACCTTCACCAATGGAATGACCTTGGTCCGGAGGACCTGCTCCTTTCGATCAAGGATATGGACTGGTTGCTCAATATAGGAAGCGTCCTCGAGAACCTCTAACGGTTGTCAATCAATAATAGGAATGATGTCTGACCTACACTTCTTCAACATAGAGACATGGAAAACGTTGCGGACGCCAGACAACTGAGATGACAAGGCAAGCCGATAGGCCACGGTGCCAACGCGCTCAGTGATCTCAAAAGGTCCTATGAATCTCGTGGCAAGCTTGCCCTTCTCTCCAAATCGAATTACACCTTTCATGGGCGAGACCTTGAGATACACATGGTCCCCTACATCAAATTCTAAGGGACGACACCGACGATCAGCAAAACTCTTATGCCGACTCTGAGCTGTGCACATCCTCTGCCTGATGATATCGATAGCCTCTGACGTCTTCTGTACAATTTCGGGACCTAGGAGACGACGCTCTCCAACCTCGGTCTAACAACTCAGTGATCTGCATGGTCTGTCATATAATGCCTCAAAAGGAACCATGTCGATGGTCGCCTGATAGCTGTTATTGTATGTGAACTTAGCCAATTGCAGATGCTCATCCCAGCTACCCTCGAAATTGATCGCGCAGGCCCGAAGCATATCCTCAAGGATCTGGTTGCCCTCTTGGTCTAGCCATCTGTTTACGGATGGTACGAGGTGCTGAGCTACAAATCAGTCCCTATCGCTCTTTGGAAGCTCCCCCAAAACTGAGACGTGAACCTCGGGTGTCGGTTAGAAACGATCGAGACTGGAACGCCATGCAGTCTCACAATCTCCTCGACGAATAATCTCGCAAGCCAGTCCAAAGGCCAAGTCGCACAAATCGGAAGAAAATGCGTCGACTTCGTCAGACGATCCACAACAACCTAGATGGCGTCATGACCGCACTGAGTCTTCGGCAAACCCATAATAAAATCTGTCGACACGTGCTCCCACTTCCATATCAGGACGCTCAACGGATGTAATACACTAGGGGGTCTCTGATGATCGGCCTTGATATGCTGGCACATGTCACACTCAGCCACAAAACTAGCAATCTTGCGCTTCATCCCCGCCCAAAAATACTGTCGCCTCATGTCACGGTACATCTTCGTCGAGCCAGGATGAATAGAAAATCGCGATCGATGTGCCTTGGTCATAAGATCTCTGTGTAACTCAGGAATATCCGGGACGCATAATCGGCCTCTGAAGCGAAGTCCACCGTCTGTACCAATCTGCCAATCTACCTGACTCTCGGATGCCGCCTCAGCCATATAACTATGCAACGACTCATCATCCTGTTAAACCTCGATCACCCTTGCGACAACAAAGAGTTGAATCGACAGGCTCGATAACTGCACGATAGAAGACTGCAGGCCGAACTCAAAATCAAACTCTGCTATATCCTCAAACATCCGCCACTCCTGAATCTCATATGTGCCACTAGGCCTCGTGGCTGACGGCTGAGGGTATCCGCCACCACGTTTACCTTACCTGGGTGGTACTGAAGATCGAAGTCATAGTCCTTCAAGAGCTCTATCCAGTGCATCTGCCTCATGTTCAACTCAGACTGCGAGAAGAAGTACTTCAAGCTCTTGCGGTCGGAAAAGAGCTCGAACCTGACCCCTAGAGATAGTGCCTCCATACCTTCAGTGCGAAGACAACTACAGCCAGCTCCAAATCATGAGTGGGGTAGTTCAACTCATGAATCTTGAGCTGGCGAGACACGAAGGCCACTGGTCTCCCGTGCTGCATCAGGACGGCACCCAAACTAATATGTGAGGCATTGGTGAATATAATAAATCCGTCACTCCCAAAGGGAAGAGTGAGGACAGGAGCGGGCGTCCGACGGTCCTTCAACTTCATAAATGCTTGCTCGCAGGCGTTGCTCCAAATAAACTCTGCGCCCTTCTGAGTCAACCTGGTCAACGGGGCTGCAATATGAGAGAAGCCCTCAATGAAACGCCGGTAATAGGCCGTTAAACCAAGGAAATTACAGATCTCGGATGCAGTCGTAGGCTGGCCCCACTGATGCACTGCCTCAACCTTCGAGGGGTCCACTGCGACGCCCTCCCTTGTCACCACGTGACAGAGGAACTTCACCTCCTCCTGCCAAAACTCGCACTTCTCCAACTTCGCATACAACTGGTGTGCGCGGAGGGTCTGCAACGTAACCTCCAGATGCTGCTCGTGCTCCTCACGGGTCCTCGAATAGATCAGAATGTCGTCGATGAAGACTACAGCAAACTGATCAAGAAAATGGTGGAAGACCTCGCTCATCAACCGTATGAATACTGCGGGTGCATTGGTCAGTCCGAAGGACATGACCTGGAACTCAAAATGATCGTAACGCGTCTTGAAAGTCGTCTTCAGAATGTCCTCCTCTCGAACCCCAATCTAATGATAATGGGAACGCAAGTTAATCTTCGAAAAGAACTGTACACCCTGCAGTTGATCAAATAAATCATCGATCCTTGGGAGCAGGTACTTGTGCTTGACCGTGACCTTGTTGAGCTCGCGGTAATCTACGCAGAGCCTCAACGAACCATCCTTCTTCTTCACGAAGAGTACCGGCGCTCCTTATGACAAACTACTAGGACGGATAAAGCCCAACTCGCGCAACTCATCCAACTGCTTCTGCAGTTCCTGCAACTCCAATGGTGTTATACGGTACGGGGTCTTTGAAATAGGTGTGGTACCGAGCACGAGATCAATCTGAAACTCTGTGAGTCGGCGAGGCGGTAATCCCGGAATCTCCTGGAATACATCGAAAAAATTGTAAAAAATTAGCAACTGATCAATACAAGTGGCGATGGGCTCCTTAACAGCGTAGGACATCAAGCAAGACAATGGCTCTCCCCGGGGCTCTGCAACGAACTGAAACTGCGGTAAGCCTAGTATAAAGAATGTGACGGTCCTCGCGGAGCAGTCCAAGATGGCGTGGTACTCGGCAAGCCAATCCATGTCCAAGATAATGTCGAAATCTGACATTAGCAGCACGTACAAGTCGGCCGGCAAGAAAATCTCTCCCACTAGCATAGGGCAAGACGAACAGAAGCGGCCTAATATTGTAGTCGTCCCCAAGGGCGTCGATACAGTCAACCCCTCTCGAGCAGACTCTGTCGGTAATCCAGTCGAACGACAGAATCCCTCGGATATAAACGAGTGGGAAGCACCGAAATCAAATAAAATCCAAGCGATGCATGCAGAGACTGGAAGTATACCCTCAACGACTCCTCCAGACGACTGAGGAACTTGCTCGGCTGCGTAAAATTTAGCCTGAGCCGGCTGAGGAGGTGTCTGTTCCCTCTGAGCGTGCTGTTGTTGCTGCTGTTGCGGAGGCGGTCAAAACTGTTGTCTCTGCTGCGATGGCCTCGGAGGCTGGTGCTGATGCTGCTGCTGAGGTGACCTCGGTGGTGGGAGCTGTTGTCGCTGCTGCTGTGCGGGTCTTTGCTGCTACTGTGGTGGAGGTCTCTGCTGCTGCTACGGTGGAGGTTGCTGTGGACCTCTCGGCTGCTGCTGTTGCTGGGGGCGAGGACACTCCCACATACGATGCCCCGTCGCACAGCACCCAAAACAGGTGCCGGTGAACTACTTCAGAAGTTGTGCTGGAGGTGCTGTTGGCGCTCGGAAGGCTGGGCGACCTGTGTGCCTCTGTTGCTGCGGTCGATGCTGCTATGAGTCACGGGAAGGAGCGTACCTCTTTCGGTCTCTCCTCTGACCACGATCAGACTGAGAACCAACCCACTCAGCTTAAAAAATCTGATCATTCTGTACCACTCCCTCGAAAGTCGGGAGCTTATACCCAATAACACTGCCTCGAAGACCGTAACGCAAGCCATCCTCAAATCGGTGGGCTCTCCGCTCCTCGTCATCTACCAAGTATGGTGTAAATCTGGACAGTGCTACGAAACGAGCCACATACTGAGCCACTGTCATATCGCCCTACACTAAGGCCTCGAACTCCAACCCCCGCTGTCGTCGGATGTGATCAGAAAAATACTATTGGTCAAACCGATCCACAAAATCCTCCCAGGTCCATACAAAATCGGTGTCCGCTGCTCGGGAGACTGACGTTCACCAGTGCTCAGCCTCACCATAGAGAAGAAATACGGCTAATCAGACTCGTCGCTCGCTTGTGCATTCCATCGTATCAAATATCTTCTCCACATCGGCGCGCTATCTCTCAACTACCGTCAGGTCTGGCTCGCCATGGAAACGCGGGGGATCGAGTTTCAGAACTCTCGAAGGAGGGCGCTCGCACGCTCCTGCTCGGCCTGCTCCAGTAAAACAATAAGGTGCTTGCCCTGCCCCTGTAGTGCGGCTGTCACAGCCTGCAATATCTGCTGTAGCTAAGAAGCACTCACAGATACGGTCGGATCCGCACCGGTCTTTGGTAGAGGAGCTGCATCCATAGGTTAAGCAGTAAGAATCTCTAGTGGTGGAGCGGAGATCATTGGTGGTAGTGCGGGAGTCTCCAGTGGTGGTGTGGGAGTCTCAGGTGGTGGTGCGGGAGTCGATCAGGTCACTCTCCTGGGCATTGTGTCCTACAGGAAAGAGCGAAGGTGCCTATCAACTTTGGAAAACTCTCGAAGGCATGCACGTTAAGGGTCGATAACAGCAAACCACTAAGTTATCCGGACTTGGGACACAATCATCCTGAACTCATAGCAGACATGTAATGTTGTTCATAGTTATTCCCGAGTTATGCTCTGATACCAACTTCTGTCATGCCCAAAACTCGGGAACCGGCCTCACAAAATTTTCGATCGGCGAATCCGGTGCCGATAGCCTTCGTAGAACCCCATTCTCGACTCCCGGCGCCCATTCACCAGGTTCCGATCCTAGGATGCTACAAGGAGGATTTTTAATATCAGTTTAATTCGTAATAAGCATAACCAAAGGCATAACCTACAAACAATAACCAAAAACTCTATCACATTTCCACTATGATAAAAAACTTTATAAGTACAATGAGCATAAAGGAAAATACAATGATGATAGACAAAAGCTCCAAACTGATCTAATATGCTCTTCTGCCTCAGTGCTGTTGTGATCCAACGTCACCTGCACGCAACGGTCGTGCATAAGCTTATAGAAAGCTTAGAGGGCAGTGAAAGTGTGTTCGCAAGGTAGCAATGTAATTATGAAGTATCAGAGTAATGCGGAACATGCTGATGAGTCCATGAATACCACTAGCCATACCAAGGCTATGCGATGCAAGGCATGAATGATGTCGGCCATACCAAGGCCATGCGATGCAAGGTGCAACTCAAGCATGCAAATCCTCATCTAAGTCCACATATCAATACAGATCAACTCTGGAATATCACCGGGGTCTAGTACACTCTAAACCGGATTGCCGCCCCATCGCGTGCAATAAGGTAAGTGGAAGAGACTTCACTATCCGCCAGCCAATATCAGGCTCGGCTCATCGATTGCAGACCCATTCCTCGAGCTGGTTAAACTCAGCCTAGCTTTGCCCCCTCCTCTCGAGCAGGTAAGGCCGTACCCCCTTCCAACCGACCTCGACACAGTGAAAAGTGCAGCCGTCTGGTAATCGACATTCAGCGCTCATCACCCACTCAGTCTAGACATTGGAGCAACCTCCTGGTACCATAAGGGTTTAGGGACTTTCACCTAGGGATATTTATAGCACCCCAAGTAAAACAAGATTTTTGGTATCTAATCCTGCTAACCACGATATGTCTGTAGAGGCTACGACCCTGATGTCGCTAGGGCGTACAGTAACCATATCACACAATGCGAATGCATGAATCATACTATCCAGTCATGCAGCAATCCTGCGCGTATCGTGCACTCATGTAGGGCAACACCGCCTATCCAGAAGCCGCTAAATAATCTGCCCAAGGGCATATCTATGATTAGTATATCAAGTATACATATGATGAGTATGATCATGAATCATAGAACTATACTAAACATATTATATGGCGATGGATGCTGTTCGTAATGAAGATGGGCCTAGACGGCCTACAAGTATAGGCCTAACAATGGGCCCTAGGGAGAGTATAATGCGGACATTTAACCAACATTATTCTTACAATGTGGGCATCAAACCAACATTGCTCCCAAGGCACAGTTGTCATAAACATCATTACTCAAACCATGGTAGGGTTACACATTGTAATGGGCTTGTGTACATCCTATTAGGCCTCGACCCATAGGCCTTAGTTACATCAAATAGGCCTCCTAACATGGGCTTCATATATATCAAGGTAGGCCTCAACGGATGGGACGCAACTACATCAAGATGGACCTAAACATATGGGCCGATCAAATGGGCCGAGTCGAATGGGTCGAATTAATCAGGCCAAGTCAAATGGACCGAGTCAAATGGGCCTCAGGTATGTTAAATCGGGCTCACCCTCATATATTTTTTAGATCCGACCTACTCACAAGTTAACATAGAGATAGATGAAATGAAAGCAAATATCAACTCAATTGGGAACTAATGCTGCCCTTAGAAGATGAGAGGTGGATGCCACGGTCCACTATTTAAATGGTAGGGCCCATTTGAACTTTAAATCTGATTCTCTCATTTTCCCATGTCTTAAAATGATCTCATAAATGATTGGATGGCATGGATACAACACTTGCATCATGGTGGGCTCTACCGTTCAAATAATGGACGGTGTCGGTAGAGCACATACATTATTGGGGCCATACCAAGGGAATAAAACACATACATCTAGGGTGGGTCCCATAGTCAGATCATATGTGAGTCATGGTGGGACCCACATGTCTCCAGTCGTTAAGAGAGTGAGATAGAGAGAGATAGAGAGAGAGATATATAGAGAGAGATATAGAGAGAGATAGAGAGAGATAGAGAGAGAGAGAGCAGCACGTGGCTGCCTCTCCTCTTTTCTTTTCCTTTTTCTTTTCTTTTTCTTTTTCCTTCTTTGACACAAGCAGAGACACGACAGAGGTGGGTCCCATGTAGGGCCCACATATATGTATATATGGGAAAAGGTACAGCGAGCTGCGTGAGCCCCACCGTTGATGTTTGCCAAACATCTAACCAATCGGTTAGATGCACCGTTCCAGCGTGGGCCTAGGTCTCAAAAATCAAGTCGGTCCGTGACTTATGTGGGCCGCACCAGATACAACAGTTAAGAGGGCTACCCTCCATTGAAAACATTCATAATCATTATTAGGCCCACCGGATGGGGTTCACAAATCCAGCCCACCCATCGTGGGTGTCCCACCTGAATGAAGGGTCAAACCAAGTTTCAGCCGCACCAAAACTTAGGTGGGTCCCACATCAGGTGGTAGCCACCCAAACAAGAGAGTCATACCAAGACCTCGATGTTGCAGCGAGGTACCTCCACTTCGCCTGCCAGTTGAGCTATGGATCTGGCGTCAGGGAGGGCCCCACACGATGGGGTGGGTCCCACCATCCAAAGATGGTGGACACCAAACGGCATGGTGGTGTGGCCCACTCCAAATGAATGGACGGTGTGGATGGGTCCCATGGACCCCACACCCTCGTCAGTACACACACCATGTCAGCACACACCCCATCTTAGCACACACTCCATGTTAGCCACCACCACAAGGATCAATACCGATACCTCAAGTGTTGAAACGAGTATCTTCACTTGGTCTACCACCTGAGCTAAGGGGCTGGGTGGGCCCACGTCAGGTCACACTCCACTGGCAGTCACCCCCCTAGCCACATCAAGGTGGGCCTTCCCTATGGACTATTGGGATGGTATAAAAACATCATGGTGTGTCCCACATAGATGGGGTCCACCGGTATGTGGCGTGGATGAAATACACACATCATAAGTGGGCCATGATCATGGAAAGAGAGAGAAAGAAGGAGAAAGTCACCGGCAAAGATAGAGGGGCCCCACCACTATGGGTCCCTCTTTGATACAAAAACTACATCAAGGTGGGTCCCACCACAAGTGGGCCCTTAAATCAAACAAATGAATGAAAACAAAGATTCAAAATCATCCACCGCCTTCTTCTTGCTCCCTTGGCTTCCTTTACTCCTTAGCTTTGATTCCAATGAAGGAGATGGAGTTTGGATGGTTGAGACGGGAGATGAGAGGGGAGGAAGTGGGCCACACTTATAGCTTGGGAGAGATGGGAGAGGCTTGGACATATGGAGGTTTCTCTTGCTTGGGAATGTAGTTTGAAAATGAGAGAGAGAGAGAGAGACTTGTAAAGGGAGAGAGAGATGAGTGATGGATGTTGTTGATGTGGTGAGTGATGGGTGTAAGAGCCCCTTTTTTTTTTTTACTTTTGTGGTTGCTTGGTGTAAGAAAGGCATGGGTGTGTAAGAAACTTTTGACTTTAGGGGTTGCTTGGGGAAGGGTGAGAGGTGATGTGTACTTGACATGTACTTGACATGATGGGATTGATTGTTGATTGATTGATGTGACTTTTCGTACGCGCGATATTTTTCTCGCACCGAACGTTGGCTCACATCTCCTGGCCAGAGTATCGCCTTAGCGCGCCAGTCGCGGTATCGGAACCGCGGCGACGGCGCGGTCGCTTGAATCGATTCGGGTGGACGACATGTGAATTAGAGTCATGCACAAATGCCAGTTAAGGGTCGAAGGTTGCCGGAATTCGACCAAAAAAACTGCGGGAACCTACGGAATGGTACGGTCTAGGGTACGGGTCTTACACATGTTGAGGGGCCTAGGCATCGCAACTAGTTGAGGGCATTGATACGTGGGGTGTATCAGTTTTTTCAACTTGCTAGATGAATGAGATTAATTAAGAACCCGGCTAACACTATCATATTGCAACGCACTAGCTAAGTTAGCGGCTCGGCAGTCGAGGTCGCATTGAGGGAGTGTTGGTCATGCGCGATCGTTAGACAGAGTCGCTTGAGGGAGTGTCGTGGCGAGGGCATGCATCATATCATTTTTCATGCACCTGCGTTAACAAGATTAGTTAAGTGTTTATGGATGCTTGCCTTTCATTAAATTTATAATATAATTGATACCTGTTATAACTTAAGACTAATAGCACCCACGGAGTTGATCACTCACTCCCACTTGGGGATGGTGTTTTAAAACACCAACCAAACTCTCTCGTAGACGCAGGTGATGCAGAGTATTAGGAGCCTGGCGGCGCCAGCCTTGAGGAAGAGGACGAGCTGTCCTATTTTCAGCTGATGGATGGTTCCCCGTCAGCCCAGTAGACAGGATTTGGATCGCTTAGTAGTGGACTCAGCTCTATTCTTTTGGACAAAACATTCTTTTTGGGATTTTGTTGGGCAACGCCTTGTGCGACCCATTTATATTTTTTGGACCTGTATATATTGATATCTTTTCTTTTCAGTAGACTAGTTGTGATCGTGCTTCATGTTTCAAGTAATTCTATATTGCGCATTATCCTGATTAAACATAAATTAGTAAAATTTGGATAAAGGTGATACCCGGGAACTCGGGAGTCGAGCATGTGCATGACCCCCAATTTTCAGGGTGTTACACGCATGTACACACACCACCACACACTCACGCCTTAGTGGGATTTCACCACCTATAGGTGCTCGAACCCTTGACAAGGTGTTGAAATTCTTAAGAGTCTACCATTGAGAGCATAAATTGTTTATCCACGGATAGGGCTATACACGAACCGAGCTAGCCCGGTTAACTCGCTCGACTCAGCCCGACCCAAAACTGAGTTCGGGTCGGGACGGGCCATTTTCTTCAGCCCGAAACTGAGTTCGGGCCGAGTTCGGATAGGTCCCAATTTGGCCCGACTTGACCTGGCCTGACTCGATCGAGTGGTGTGTGTGTATATATATTTCAAAACCCTACCCGTCCCTTTCCCCTTTACCCTTCTAGGATAGTTCTTTGAAGTGACAGTGACTCATCCACCTCATAGATGTATAACTTGAACGGCCTAGATTCATCCAAATACAGAAAGGAATTATAATGTCTTAACTAGTTAGATTTTTTGTGGAGTCTATAGCTCAACTATCTAAACCGTTGATCGAGGGCCCTGTAATGGGACGTGGATTACCTGCCAAAGCCCTTCCCAAGAACTTGTTGTAAGGTTCGAACTCGCTCGATTGCTGACTGGGCCGAGTTCGAGCTGGACATCTTGGCCCAGTGACCGGACCGGGTTGAGCCCAGTTCGACTCGGATCGACTCGTGTACACCTATATCTATGGACTAATGCGCAGGAGACTGGAGGCATGTGTGTGTGTGTATGGGAAAAGGTACTATGCGCTCGACCCCACGATAAGCTCCCGTGAGGTCGAGCTGTGTGGGCCCCACCGTGATGCGTTTCGACCATCAACACAGTGCATTTGATGGGTCCCCTTTAAATTATGAGACATCCCAAAAATCAGCCGTATATGGAATCAGGTGGGCCATACCATCTAAAATTATGTGAAGACACCGTTAAAACATATAAAAGCACTTGGTGGGGCCCACCTAAGTTTTTCATGCGCCTGAAACTTAGTTTGAGCTCTCATTCAAGTGGGATACACATAATGGATGGGCTGGATTTGCAAACCACATCTCGGTGGGCCCTCAAAAATGGTTATGAATGTTTTAATGGTGCACGGCCCCTCTCCACTTTTGTATGTGGTGTGGCCCACACAAGTCACGGATTGACTTAATTTTTAAGACCTAGGCCCACGATGGAATGGTGCATCTGACTGATGGGGTAGATGTTTGAAACGCATCACGGTGGGGCCCACACAGCTCGACCTCATGGGATAGACTCGTGAGGTCGAGCGCATAGTACCTTTTCCCTATATATATATATATATATATATATATATATGTTGTCCGTTGATTACTACAGTGTGGGCCATCGATAAGTGGATCGGATACCTTGACAGGTGATCATCATGTAGGGGACTCCGGCTTTTTAATGGCATTGATGTTCTGAACAATGTGTTTGGGCTCATGTTTTGGTAATTCAGACAATTATTTGTTAACTCTCACCATGGATGGGTCATGCACTACCAGGACCATTGTCATACCCCAACTTGAAAACCGAGCTCACAAAATTTTTTATCACTGAATTCGGCACCAACAGCCTCCGTAGTACCCCATTCTCGGCTCTCGGCACCCGTACACCAGGTTCCGATCCTAGGATCCTACAAGGAAGATTTTCAATATCAATTTGATTCGTAATGAGCATAACCCATGAACAATAACCACAAGAATACTATCATAAAAATCCATTATAATAAAAAACTTTAAAGTACAATGCGTATGAAGGGAAATACAAGACAATAAAGCCAAAACTTTGGAAGCTCTGCAGCACGCTCCTGCTCCTAAACTGCTACTGCCTGGCGTCACTTGCACGCAACGGTCATGCATAAGCTTATAGAAAGCTTAAAGGGTGGTGAAAGTATGTGCATATGGTAGAAATGCAAGTTTGCAATATCAGAGTAATGCGGAAACACCGGTAAGTCCATGAATGTCATCAGCCGTACCAAGGCTATGCGTTGCAATGCATGAGTGCTATTGGCCATATCAAGACCATGCGATGCAAGGAGTGAATGATGTCAGCCATACCAAGGCCATGCGATGCAAGATGTAACTCAAGCACATCAGTCCTCATCCGAATCCATATGTCAATGCAGTCATCGCTAGAACATCAAATATCAGTATAGTTCTCACTTTGGATAATCACCGGGGTCTAGTACATTTTACGCCAGCTTGCCACCCCTATCCGAGCGCACAACTGGCACAACTGGGTGAGTAGAAGAGACCTCACTATCCACCTGCCAATATCGGGCCCAGCTTGTCGATAGTTGACCTATTCCTCAAGCTTGTCAAACTCAACCTAGAAATTGTCCCCTCACTCAGGCGGGTAAGGTCATAACCCTTTCCAACCGACCACGATACAGTGGGAGACGCAGCCTACTGGTAAATGGCCCTCGTGAGCTCATGTATCCACTTGGCCTCGACATTGGAGTCATCCTCTGGTACCATCGGGTTTAGAAATTTTCACCCAGGGACATCTATGGCACCTCAATGCTAGAAACAGTATTTCCGGTATCCAACCTGGCTACTCACGATGTGTCTATAGTGGCCATGGCCCTGATGTCGCTAGGGCATACAGTAATCACAATCACACAAATGCAAAGTGCATGAATCACGCAGTCCAATCATGCATCAATCTTGCGTATATCGTGAGCTCATATGAAATATCTCCGCCTATCAGGGAGTCCCATAAACCATCTACATTATGGCATATGAAATGGCCAATCACATCACATAACAAACATACATATGATGCGTATGGGCATGTATCATGATACTATGTTGTCACAAACTCATAATTGGCAACAGTAGTCGGTATTAACAATCAGCACCGATAATCGACATCGATAATCAACCTCGACGCAAGGCGGGGTCCATAAATGGACGGTCAATGATGGATCAATTAAAAATCAATGGGGCCCAAGCGTTTGGGTTAACCCACTAGAGAATAATAAGGATGGGCCTAACAAGGCCTAAGAAAATATCATAATGTGGACGTCCAACCATCATTGCCCATCAATGTGGACTTGCTCCCAAGGTATGACACTCATAGGGCCAATCGGATAGGGACCTACGGCCTAGCACAAGGGCCTAATATACATCATCATGGGCCTCAATTACATCAAATGGGTCGAATCAAATGGGCCGATCGAATGGGCCAATTAAATGGGCCGAATCGATTGGGCCAGTCAAATGGGCCGAATCAAATGGGCCGGTATAAATGGGCAGAATCAATTCGGTCGATCGAATGGGCCGAATCAGATGGGCCGTCAAATGGGCGGAATTAAATGGGCTGGTACAAATGGGCCGAATCAAATGGGCTGGTACAAATGGACCGAATCAATCAGGCCGATCAAATGGGCCGAATCAAATGGGCCGATCGAATAGGCCGAGTCAAATGGCCGAGTCGAATAGGTCAAGTCAAATGGCCGATTCCAATACACCATACATCCATTGTTAGATACCGTTGTAGAGCATAAATTTTTTTATAAAAAAAATCATGTCCAAAGGATCATTTGGACCATACCACAAATGGCAGTGGTGATAATGACATCCACAGTTAAATTCCAATGGGCCCCACCATAGGGTTTATTTCCCAACCAATCTGTTCATAAGGTCACAAAGACCTGTATTTAGAGGAAAAACAAATATCATATTGGTTCAAAACTTCTGTAATCTCAAAAGGGGTTTCAATGGTATTGGGTACAAGTTTCAATGATATTCACGGTCACTAAGGTACAAGTTTCGGGTCGAGCCGACTTTGGTATGCAGGACTCGGTTTAGGATCGAGCGTAAACGTCAGATACAGGTCAAGAGTTGCCGGAATTCGACCGGGAGGACCGCAGAAGCCTACGGAACGATACGGTCTAGGATACGGGTCTTACAACCATTTTTAGTTGAATATGTGTTGTAGCCATTTTGAAAAAAGTATATACGAGGGTGACACGTAGCATTTCACAAGAAATAAGATACGGATGAAAGGATCTTCAAAATACTTGGACTGTATTTTGCATAATCATAGTTATTGTAAATCTAATTTTACATGTTGACGAAATGATTTGATCAAGTTATCCAAAAATTTATTTGTTGGCTAAATAGTCAATGTAATTGTAGTAACTGATATACTACGATGTATATTAAATCGTTCATTTCTGAATGACTGAATTAGAAAATGGATTATCGCATTATCTGAGTTCAATTTAATAGACGTGTCATAAAGGGCTATAAAAGGACATACAAAAGCAAAATTTTTTGGCGGATCATTCTTCATATATAGAAAGTTGACACTCCAGCTTGAAGTCAATTGTACCAATAATCAAGCCGAATACAAAGCCATAATAATTGGTTTAGAGATATTAACCGATTTAGAAGCAAAAAAGATATTGGTTATGAGCGATTTTTTAATAGTAATAAACCAATTAATCAATTGTTTAATTATACAAGTATAGGTCTATAGACATATCATCTTTTGGCGATACAGTTGCTAAGTAGATTCGAGAAGGTTGAGTTAAAATATATAACTCGAAAAAATAATATTGATGCAAATGAAATGGTACAGTTAGTATCAGTACTTTAAATCCCCCAAAGATTTGAAGACACAACGATAACACTTCAAAGGAAGTCATTACCCTTAGTTTGGATGAGGAAATTAACCGACAAAATTTGTCAGGTGGAGGTAAGCGGTGATGACCGGAGAGCTTCAATCATATAATATTTTTAGTCTCTACCCTTAGTTTTGAAGAGGAAATTAACTGACAAAATTTGTCAGGTGGAGGTAAGCAGTGATGACCGGAGAGCTCCAATCATATAATATTTTTAGTCTCTATAAACAAAGATAGGCCGAGACATTAAAACAACGGAGGTAAATTATGTATTAATTAATAGGGAATTATATCAAAAAAGGGACCGTATTGTTGCCTTGTTTGAATGAAAATAAATTTACCTTGGTTATGGAAAAGGGGTATGAAGAAATTGATGGAGCATATCAGGTCAGAAGAGAAGGTGGCTTAAACTTCGGTGTTACTGCTTTTTTTTTTTTGCCGAGCCTGTACGGGTGTTCATGCGACCTTTACTAAAAGGAGGCTAAAACTTTGCTGTTACTGCTGTTTCTTTGGCCGAGCATGTACGGGTGTTCATGGACCTTTATTTAATGAAAGTTGGGCGGTTCCTACGGCCCTTAGTAATTACTGGGTTTAACACGACCGCGAAATTCAGCAAAGCACACGTGTGGCTCATGGTCGAATGGTGTAGACCATTTATCTGATGGACCGAACACGGTGGGTGTTCTAAAAAAATCTTCTCTTCTTTGAAGATTGTAACGTCGCCAACAGCGGCCCACAAATGTACGGGTAAATATCAACACTCATTCAACTTGAAATGGGCCAAAGATGAAAGGTTAGGATCCTATGATTTGGAAGATTTTGGGGCCATCCCTATTGTAGTAGGGCACATAAGATCAACAGTATGGATCGTAAAAGCAGGAGGGAATGCACGGAGTCATGCGTCTTGTCTAAGCGATCGGACAGGTTACAGCTCAGCAGGTGAGGGGAGCTGATTAGCTGTTTACCCGGCTAACACCAAAATGTGTGTTACCTAACCGCGTAGGGCTCATTTTGATGTATATATGTATATCCACGCGGTTCATCTGTTTTTTAATCTCATTTTAGAACGTGATCCCAAACCATTAAAGAAGATCCAAATCTCAGGTGGACCGTACCGCCAGAAACAGTGATGAATGACCACTAAAGACTTTTTATTGGCCTAATTTTGTATTTTCAAATATTATCAAGAGGTTGACGGAAAATAAACATTATGAAAAAGTTACCATGGGCCCTATGGAATTTAATGTTGCGGTACTCAATCAACACCGTTTCTTGTGGTGGGTCCACTTGAGATTTGGATCTGCTTAATTTTTGGGACAACGTCCTCAAATGGGCTGGAGAAACTGATGGTCGGCGTGGATATACAATACACCATCTAGGCCCTGTTTGGGCAACTGGATTAGAAGGGATTAGGTGGGATTGTATTCAAAAAAACATAATTATTACCCATGACAGGGATTTCCCCTGATTCCATGGGATTAGATTAATGCTCTGCTTTGTTGGTAATATGGTGGTACATTGAATGGATATACCCACCATCATTTGAAATTACCAGAATAACATATATGTATTATATCTAAACCGTTCATTTGTTTTGTAACCTCATTTTATAGTATGGGCCAAAAAATGAGGTAGATCCAAAACTTATGTGGCCCCAAAGAAGTTTTCAACGGTAAGTATTCAATCCCCATTGCTTTCAGTGGTGGGTCCATTTGAGCTTTAGAATTACCTGATTTTTGGCCCATGCTCTAAAATAATCTCAAAAAATGGGTGGATGGTGTGGATATAGCCCACACATCAGGGTGGGACCTACACAACTTGCTAGCATTGAGTGAAATTGGCACGGGACCAATGTAATTCCATCCGATCTAATTCCAAGCTTTGCCAAACATGGAGTGAAATTGGCACGGAACCAGATGAATCCAATCCCACCTAATCCCTTCTAATCCTGTTGCCCAAACAGGGCCCTAGGTGGGGCCCACGGTAAGGGTAATATCCACTAAGCTGTTACGCGGGGGTGACGCCTAATCGGACGCGGATTGCGTACCGAGTAACTCAGTACGCTTAGGTCCACCATGATTTACATATTTTATCCACTCCGTCCATCCATTTTAACAGATAATTTTAGGGTTCTAGACCGAAAACGAAGTTTATCAAATCTCAAGTGGAACTCATCACGGGAAACAGTGTGAATTGAAATTCTACCGTTGATTTCTTGGGGGCCACAGAAGTTTTGGATCAATCTCTTATTTGTGTTTGCCCTTCATCCATGTCTGTGTGATCTTATGAACAGGTTGGATGATAAATAAACATCACTGTGGCCCTACCAAGGTTTCAACAGTGGAATTCATTATTTCCACTGTTTCCTGTGGTGTGGTCCCCTTGAGGTTTGGGCATTCTTCAATTTTCGGCTCAACCACTAAAATGATCTGAAAAAAACGGATGGACGGTTTGGATAACCGACATACATTCAAGGTAGGCCCAAATGAGTTTACTCAGTACGATAAAAGCGTACTGAGTAACTCAGTACGCAATCCGATTTCCGCCTAATCCGCTCCGTGGGTGTGAGGCCCGCATGTGTGGTATATCCACGCTGTCTAAGGACGCGACTTGCCCGTTCCCTCCGGCCATATGAAGTTACCGTGGCCAAACTAGAGCGATGACTCTGTTCATCAGTTTCCAAGGCCAGATTAGGATAGAAATTAAAAATACAGGCAGATCCAAAACTCAGGTAGACCACACCGCACAAAAGTTTTTGTATCAGGATGATATTTGTACCTACAGTTTATCGGAGTGGTAATAAGCCTATGAACGGTTTGGCTGACATATAAACATCTTGGTCAGCTCTACGAAGGTTTCATCGGTGGACGTTTCCTTCTCTGCTCCGTGTGGTTTGGCCCACCTGAGTTTCAGATCTGCCTTGTTTTAGCACCCTATAATATTGTGATCTTTCGAAACTGATGGACTGATTGGATTTGTCACGGATATCCCTACGTGCCCCATATAGCTTTAGACCACAGAAACTGTGGTAGGGCACAGGATGTCTGCCGTCCGTCAATTTTGACAGCTCATTCAAACAATGAGGCAGATCCAAATCTCTGGTGGTCCACACAATAGAGATTAAACTCACACCAGCTACCAACACGTTTGATGGCAAATAATCGCTACCAACCTATACTATTTTCAAGTGGGGTGGTCCATCCAAGATTTGGATGGACTCATTTTTAGGATCATGCGCTGGCAAATCGAAGAACATTGATATACAACATCCGCACAGATCACCTGTTATAAATATCAGACCAATCCACTCATTCGGTCGACCAGACCATTCGATTAACTTCACAATCACCAGTGTATCGCCTAATTTTCACACCAGTTAATCAGCATAATGTGGCCCACTTTTCGTATGGATAGAATATCCGATACAGCCGTGTATCTGATCATTTCTCTTTACAGAATACAGGACTCGAGGTAATGGACTACGCTCAGGGTGCTGATTCTGACAACTGAGGCCAACCATCCACTCCACCATAGGTGGACCGTTTCCAAAAATATCCCATACTAGGAAGGCTCTACTTAAAAAAAGCTGCGAGTTTTTATCTAGTGGGAATGGTCTATCCGAGCAGGACACAACAAATCAGGGCTCTAGCGAACGAGATGCGCGGCTAATGTCCAACATATTCTACGACAGACGATTTCAATTCCGATGTGCGAGCCCCAAATCCTGCAATCCAGACCATTGGCTGTGATGTCCTATCATGGATGGACCACTCCCTCAAAAATCGTGCCCCAACAATTAGATGGAGGGCTGAACAAGGAATACGCGTGTGCAAGGCTATCCATAGCCGCTCATCAGGTAATATGCTGGCTACATGCCATCATCTACGATTCAAAATATAGATCAGGTGAGAACCATCACAAGCTCACCTGGTGTAAACTCAGCCCCATCAACATATCATGTGGGCCACCCGTAACTTGGTCCGATCATGGCCTTCCATTGACTTTAATGGTAAGACCCACCTGATGAGCGTAACTAGCCTGATTTCTTGTGCTAGGTAGGTGTGATCTTTCATGATCGGCTCTCGGATGTTCAGCATGGTAAGCTTGGCATGCTGAGGGGTGTATACGATTCTGCATTTAACAAGCATGCTCGGAGTAATGAATCATCAAATGCAAGCAAACGGAACACATCTTCGTGCTAAATCAAAGGCAGGAAAATTGTAATAAATAAAGATGTTTAAATGACTACAAACCACTACTAGTATCCATAACACGGACAAAACATAAAACCTCAGGGCATTTCATCTCCCACACTCTAAATTAAAATTTTAAAAAAATAAAAATAAAAAACAAGAAAAGAAAGCTACCTTCAGCAGGGAAAATTAGGGCTTATTTCCTAGGGATGTTAACAGTATAAGCTCCGGGAACAAGGCAGTGGAGGTGCTCACTTGAAACACTTTGCGTCCAACAGAGATTCGCCTTCAAAAGGCTCCAGATCTTCAATCATCGCATTAACACGTTCCTTCTGTGCTTCATCAGATATGTCAACCTTCGACCACTCATAGAGTTCCATGTCATAGCACTCATCGATAACGAATTGAGGTATCTCTTGCCCACGGAAGAGCCACAGCCCTTTCACCTTAAAGGGTGCTTCTGAGCCAATCACCAACATCTTTCCAAAAGCATACTTCCGAGCCAAATCCATGCGTTGAAGGAAGCCGCTCACTTTGTTCAAAGTGACGAATGAGACCGTATTCTCATCGTTGTATTTATATTCGCAAAACCAGAGAGAGTATCCTTCAGGATCATACATATCCCAAAATCCTGCAAGAAGAGAAAAAAGAGTTGAGCAGCCAATTCAAACCCATTAAACCTGATTAGGCTCGACATGAGGAATTAAAGATGCCAGATATGTGACAAATCCAAAGACTTATTCAGCATAGTAACAGATCATTCTCCAAAATTTCATGGGGAGATTCAAATTAGGGGCTTTTCAGGTAAATCTGGGATGAAGAAAATAGAATTAGACAAGTAAATGACATAAAGAAAAAGGACAGATTTCAAGTATCCAGATATTCTCATGATATAGGGAAGGGTTTCAGTATATTATCATAATATTATCAGGGCCATGGAGATATTTTGAAAATATCAGGTTATCATTGGGTATACATGTCATTTCCCAAAAATGCCAGTATAACATTACTATATTGTAAAAATATCAAAGATATTTGTCATGTGAGATGCAAAATTATAACAACCTCAAAACATTTTAGCCAGCCTAAAGGGTGTCTAGGTAATTTACCAATGAAGACTTGGACCGTGCCTTTTTTCCTTTGATACTTAAACGCATCTAGTTGGAAATAAAAGAAATTGACAAGCGAAGAATACAATCTTATGAAAACGAAGTATTCTTTGTTTCATGCAAAATGTTTATCTTAAGGCCTGATTGTTAGACGCCTGAACATGTCTTTATCTCATTTTAATTAATCATAATTATGTACTAGAGATCATGATCTCTAATAGATAATACACTTCAGTTAATCATAATTACATATTAGAGATCATCATAAGTTTCAGGCATCTACAAAACAGGCCATGAGTATTATCTTATGAGCACATCTACAAGAAAGGTTTGCATCTATCAGCAACTTTTCCGCTTGAGTTGATGATCAAGCATCTGTTTATGCAAAGATTATCTGCTCCCATATTCTCAGCCCCAGGTGAAATATCTGTCATTTGCTATGGCTCCTTTTCTGGGAAATACTACAGATCAAACATCAAATGCAGAAAAAGAAAGAAAGAAAGAAAAGAACATACAACCTTTAATTGCAACCTCATGGAAGTTGGTCTTTGTATTTGAGTACAGCCTCTTCCACTCATCCAATACCATCTTACTCGGAGGCAGTAAATCAAGAGGATTTTTTGGCTTCGGCTTCGGTGCCTCTTCCTCCTCCTCTGCATCCACTGCTTTAGGCTTAGCAGATTCCACTGCTTTAGACTTAGCAGATTCTTTCTTTGGCTCGTCCTTCATCTTTGGCTTTGACTCTTTTGCTGGAGCAGGCTTCTTTGCAGACTGAAAAGGTGGAACAGAGTCTGCCTGCTTTACCTCACCCATAACTTTGCGGAAGTGTGGTTGATTAACCATGGTCCAGAAATATCTCTCAATGTGAGGGAACTCCGAGGTGAAATTCTTAGTCATTATGTGAATGAAACCCACATACAAGTTACATGTCATTACAATGTCAGCAAGAGTGACGCAGTGGCCCACTAAGTAAGTGTTTGCAGTGAGATGTGTATTCAAAGCAGTTAGTGCCCTCTTCAAAGCAGCAATTGCAGCTTCCTCAGCCTTTGCATAAAATAATATTTATAAATAGAAGATATTAGCAAAGGACAGAATCATGCCCATATAAAGCTATGTAACAGATGTGTGGTTCTTTAACTAACCGGAGGAAGGTACACCATGTTTCCCCAACCAAATCTGGGGTACAACCACCGTGAAATATTCGCATCTACTTCCATTGATGCGAAATCAATCCATTGTTCAATATGCCCCTGTTGGGGAAAAAAAAAGTATCCAAAGCAAGAAACAACATTAATAGCTTAAAATCCATTCAGAATGGACATTAGTGCTTATTGAAAGCAAATGTCCATAAGAGTCCAGAAGCTTACATATTCAATCAGGGATGACCCATAAAGAGTATTGTCACCCTTCAAGCGAGCAACTGCATTGGGGAATATAATCATAAGTTATTTGTAATGGATAGAGCCATAAATAATTTCAAATAGATGCAAGCATATACAAAGGAAAGCATGCAATCATGTCTCACCATAACGTGCAATGGCGTTACTCTCAAATATGGGGCCATCAGGTGTTTCTAGCACTGGAACCTGCACACAGAGAATGTTTAAGCAAACACAAAAAAGACGGGAACTAGACAACTCAAGAACTTCTAGACAAAATAACCATTTACCTTCCCTAAGGGGTTCATCTGAAGAAACTCAGGAGTTTTATTAGATACTCCCATCTCAAAATTCTTAGCCAGTTCGACCTTGACCCCAGAATACTCAGCTGTGATGCGACCCTTGAAACCATTTTTGTTCGTACTTGAGGCATGCAAGATCTAGAGAGTAGTGACAAAGATCAAGATTAACCACATATACATAATCCAATGAAGACATGACGCATAAACTGAAGAAGGCTGCATTCAGATGCCCAACTCGATCAGACAGCAATAAGAGAAGAAACAATCAAACTCTTAACTACACTGAGGGGAGTAGCCCTCAAATTGTTGTTAGATTCCTTCAAGTCCAACTTCAAGGTAACATAATTGCATCTAAATAAGAATACCTGCATAAGGCAATCGCAATTTGGCTGCTTCCTTTTGATTGAACTGCTTGTTGCAGTTCAGTTCAGTACATCTGAACAGAATTAAGTAATCTAGTTTTCTCAACAGCGGATGCTAACAGAACCAAAGGATCAAGAATCTGAATGAATACATACCGACCACCTGGTCCACCCCAAGATGAGCCACCCAAATGAAATCTAAATCAGTAATTTACAACAAGGAAAACTGGAGCACCTATCGACCACCTGGTCCACCCCAGATGATGAATACATACCATCATCCAACACAATTCAATTTGATTTCATATCGAACTATATAAAGTGACCATGGGGATGAAGTCCAATACCAACTCATCATTACAATCTGAGGCCACCTCAATCAATTTTCAGAATCACATACTCACAGGCTTATAACATTCCATGCTAAATATACCATCTGCTTACTAGAGTCGCATGCGTCACGGGCACTTATACGATACTACACATGACTAACAAGGCTCCAAAAATCACTTAACACTTCTCCTTTAGAGGTCAAAAGAGTGAAGTTCTTCAGGTTTGGGCTCTGTGCCAAGCAGTGAACAGTTGAGAGGAGGGCTAGAAAATGAGCCCGGGACGCAAACAACAATCAGAGGTCCAGCTCAGCAGCCCTTGGACTAAAATCCTGGAAGCAACCCTTGGTTGGCAGTAAGAAAACATGGAAGTATCTCATCATTGAAGGGCTTGGATCCCATGATCCAACCCGACTCACAAGGGCAGACTACAGTCTGTTTGTTTGACTTTTAGTTGTAAATGATTTATTACAGTGTTTGGATAGCCTATAACTGGTTTATATCCTGTAATTGTATATTCACACCTGAGATAGTTTAGAGAAGTAATTCAGTAAATAACATTCAAAATGCATATAGGAGTGGACTTAAAGTGGCTCATTGGCTTACAGCAAATAACATTCAAATTGCATATAAGAGTGGGCTTC
Organism: Magnolia changhungtana; assembly: GCA_030180095.1. Lineage (NCBI taxonomy): Eukaryota > Viridiplantae > Streptophyta > Magnoliopsida > Magnoliales > Magnoliaceae > Magnolia > Magnolia changhungtana. The sequence continues at coordinate 13,235,828 of JASAUF010000662.1, forward strand.
AAAGTGGATCACTGGCTTAAGCAAGTCTCACTAAAGCTTAGGGTTAATCCTCACATAAAACCAAGCAGTAGGTGAGCCATAGAAGTGGGCCCACGAATTTAAATGTTCTTTTATATCATTTTAAAACTAAAGTATACCACTGATCAACATAAATAAATAAACAATGATACCAACCGCAATGGTACATGAACCAACATGTTAAACGGGTCCATCCAACCATGGACCAGTTGCAACCAAAAAAAAAAACACTGATCTCAGGTGCCCCACACCACAGGAAACAGTGGTGATGAATGCCCACCATTAAAAACTTATTAAGGCCCAGTCAAAAATGGGTAAAGATGATATTTGTATTTTCCCTTCATCAAGGACTGTGTGACCTAATCAAAGGTTGGATGTCAAATAAAAATTACAGTGCACCCTACGATTGGGTTAATGATGGGTGTTCATTCACCACTGTTTTCCTGAGGTGTGGGCCACCTGAGATTTGTATATCTCATTTTTGGGCTTATACCCTAAAATAATTGTCGAAAATGGATGAACAGCGTGGATAAAATACATACATTGTGGTGGGGCCCACAGAGCATCATCCAGTAGCGAACAAGCTACTGCCTGCGTTAGTAGGCAACCCACGTCCTCTCCTCTTACAGGGGTTTTCCAGCACCACGAAGGGAGAAAAAAAAAACAAAAACAAAAACAAAAAACAGAGAGAAAGGGAAACCCAGGACACACACACACACACACAGGTGAAGAGCCATTGTCAAAAGGACCTTCAAAGGTACGAAAATCACTGGAAAGTGGGCCGGTGGCAAGATTTGCTAGAAAATCATTTACAACTTGCCCCATTTACCACCATCCAAACGACCTCTACCAAATCGACAGACTACACATCCTTTCCCTATCACAAGAAAGGGATAAGCCAGCAAAGGCACTGCAACAACAAAACCCACCGGTTTTTTAACAATGCTGCATTAAATCAGAGATAATATCCAGCTCTAAAAATTCCTTAATTCTAGAACAGAAAGGATTTAGATAAAAAGAAAAAAATAAAAATGAGAACCCATGTAGCCGCGGTAGGACCAAAAATCTCATCGTTAAGAAAGCTCACACATACACAAGTCATTGAAAACTCATATGCAAAAAACCTAGGTTTGGGTCCAATATGAACTCCGGATAAGCGTGCAAAGGGACTGAACCAAAATCCTAGTCTCCTTATCCTGCTCTTATTCTTTTCTTCTTTATTTATTATTATTATTTTTTTTAATCCCTTTTACAATGCCACGTTCAAACAGAAACAATAAGTACCTGTGAAAAAACCCTTCAAAGGGATCGAGAGAAAAAGAAAAAAAATACGTGTAGCCCACAATAAGATCTAAAATCTCATCGTTCCGAGAACTTATAAATACACGAGCGATTAAAACATTCATACCTAAAAAACAAACACTGGATCCAACATGAAATTCAGATAATAGATCAGAAGCTCCATGTTCGAACTGCAGAAAGAGAAAACCCTAGAAAACCTACGGAAAAAGATCTTTGGGAAGATGAACTCACCAGAGCCATGGATGAAACAAGAGAAGTTTGCTCCGAAATCCGATCTGATTAAAACAAGAGAATCGAAGATCAGTTGGATTATAACAATCAAATTCCAGAACCCAGATCGATCTACTGATTGAAGAAAACTACGTGAAAGAAGCAAAATTATACATGTGCTAAAAAAAACCAGGAACCCTAGATTTGGAGCAAACCCTAGACTGAAACTGCAAGGACTGGAGAGTAAGTAGTGGAGAACAGCGCTGCTTCTGCGGCAGCAATATAGGACGGTGCGGGGCGGCTTCAGTGGATCACCGGATCCTCCGTGGTGGGTGCATCCCCTAACTATGGGGCCCAACCTGATATATTTTACTTAAATCCACACCGTCCATCTGTTTATAAAGATCATTTTAGGCAGTTATACCAAAAATTAAACATATAAAAATCATATGTGAACCACGAAATAGAAAAGTGATGATTGAAAACCCACCGTTAAAATTATCGATTGAAAACCCACCGTTAAAACTATCTTGGGGCCATCAGAATGTTTATTTACCATCTAATTTGTTGATAAGGTCATAAAAACCTGGATACATGGGCTACAAGAAAATCAGAATAAAAACTTTTGTGGCCCGGAATAAGTTTGTAATGATCAATCACTTTTTTCCTTGTGGTGTGGTCCATCTAATACTTTACTCTGCTTTATTTTTAGTATCATGACATAAAGAGATCCGTTAAAAATAACGGACGCACAGCATGGATTTAATTAGCATACATCAAGATGGCCCCAGCCCAGCTCGGTGGATTCAGGGATCCACCGAACCCACGAACAGTACGGCGAGGGTTCCAAAGACCACGCGCGAAGAGATTCATCCGTTCGTACGAAAGTACACGTGCCACTGGGTATTGTGTGGGGACGCGGATTGCGTCCTACCCCGCCGGACGGTAATCCGTCCGGGCAGGGATCTGTGGGGCCACCGTGTTTTGAGTGTTTTATCCAGGCCGTTAAATGCTTTTTTTCGATAATTTAAATATGTGAGCCAAAAAATAGGCAGTCCAAGATTTAGGTGGACCACACCAAAGGAAGCTGCACTGATAATGACACCCACCGTTGCAACCTTTCTAAGGGCCAACGTGTTGTTTTTTTTTTTACCATAAAACGTATTCATAAGGTCATTTAAACGTTGATGAAGTGAAAACACAAATATCAGCTTGATCCGAAACTTCTCCAGCTCCCAAGAAGTTTTTAATGGTGGACGTTCAATCTCCACTTTGTGGTCCACCTAACCTTGGACCTGCCTCATTTTTTGGTTCACATATTAAAATTATCGGAAAAAAGCGTTCAACGGCGTGGATAAAACACTTACAACACGGTGGGCCCCACGGAGGGTGGGGGTAGGACGCAATCCGTGTCCATTGTGTGGGGAGCGGATTCGGTCAGGTCTCATCGGACGCGGATTTCCTTCGAAAGCCTTTCACCGGAAGTTCCTGCGCTGGAAACTCAGGTGGGCCCCACGTAATGTTTGTGAGAAATCCACTCCGTTCATTCGTTTTGTTAGCTCATTTTAGGTTGTGAGACCAAAATCAAGTAGGATCCAAGATTCAAGTGGGCCGCACTAAAGGAAAAGGTGTGTAGGGAAATCCCTACCATTGAAACTTCCCTGGGTCTACAATAATGTTTATGTGCCATCCATACCGTTCATAACGTCATCTATATTGGGATAAATTGAAAACACAAATATTAGTCTGATTCGAAACTTCTGTGGCCCATGAATATTTCAACTGTGGACGTTTAATCCTCTCGATTTCACTCACTTAAGTATGGATCCGGTTCATTTTTGACTTTGTACCATTTAAAATTAGATCACAAAACGGATAGATGGAATGGATTTCTCAAAAACATCACAGTGGGCCCCACCCAAGTTCCAGCGCAGGAACTCCTGCGAAAGGCTTTGGCAGGAAATCCGGTCCAGGTAAGGATGGGACCGGGTTCGGCCAGGCCATTACGGCAGGCTCACCTCGGTGTTGTATATACACACCGTCCATCTTTCATAATACGATAAAAAGAAAAATAGATTGATTTTGATTCTAATCTCAAGTATACCGTACCATTGGAAAAAGGTATCTATTGGCCGTTAAAAACTTTCCATGAGCAACAAAAATTATAAATGAAACCGATAGTTGTATTTTTCTTTCATTTAAATTTGCGTGACTACTTAACATATTGTTATTTTTATTTTTACCGTGATTTCCACCATTTCCTTTGGTGTAGCCCACTTGAACCTTGGATCAGCCTCATTTTTGGGCTAATGACTTAACTTGATTTGGAAAAATAAATGGACGGAGTGGATTTTTCATAAACATCATGAGTGGGGCCCACCATGTTTTTAAAAATAAATAAAAATAAAAATGGTGGAAACCAATCTCACCTCCTGATTTTCTCTCTCCTCTCTTTCTTCTCTGTGATACAACTGCACACCTGAACCCACCATTAGCTCCAGCATTAGACTTCAATCGAAGATAACGCCAACTCTTCTCTATACTTGACGAGAGACGAGCGACATCTGTAAGCTTCCAACCACAATACCCACTAACCAAGTTCATTGAAGCTTTAAAACCCACCTTCCTTCAGCCCATGGGACTCATTTAAGCCATCCAAAATAAACAGCACATTGAGATCTATCTTATACAAGAATCCGCCATTGAAGACCGCAGCATCTCCTGTGTCAAGTAGCTACCACATGATCTACATGAAGCACTATTTCATATTCAAATCAGAAGTCATCTGGGACGAATGGACCGCCTTTGTATCGATCTTAGATCTTCTCGCCTAATCCAACCATACATGAGATATGTCACACTAAATCAGGTACGTGATCTTCCCAGTTGAAAAGCCTACATTAGTATGTACTTTGATTTCCATTGATTATTTATTTTATATTATTAATTTAAGTTATTTAATTTTGGTTGTACGTAAAATAAAATGCATTTACTTGATTATTAATATGTAAAATTAAACTTCTTTTAAATATAAGTAAGTTATGGGTGCTCTGCCCCATAAATGATCAAGTTGTTATGGGTGCTCTGCCCGAGTCATTCCCGAAAATGATGTTTATTTTATGCTATATTTTAAATTTTAGCAATTGTGGACATTCGACACCTAGCCCGTTGTAAGGCTCGTATCTTAGACCGTACCGTTCCGTAGGCTTCCACGGTCCTCCCGGTTGAATTTCAGCAACTCTCGACTTATATCCGATGTTTGCATACGATCATAAGCCGAGTCCTGTAAACCAGAGTTGACTCGACCTGAAATATGTACCCTAGCGACCGCGCCGTCGCCGCAGTTCCAATGTCGCGTCTCACACGCTGATACGATACCCAGGCCAGAAGACGTGAGCCCGCGTTCAATCCAAAGAAACGCAGCGCGTTGCGAATTCTGAGAGAATCTTTATAGCATGTCCCATTAATCAATCAATCAATCAAGTACACACCCTATCTCAAGCACATCACCCATACCCCATGCCACCTCACCCCCTCACAAGTCAACTCTCTCTCCCACCACTCATACCTCGTTTACGCAAATTTTAACCCAACCTATGCTTTCCCATTCCCATCCCTTACAACAATCATTCCATCCATCACCTCTCCCTCTCTCTTTTCTAACAACAACTCTCCAACTCCCAAGAGAGCTTTCACGTCCAAGCTCTCCAAGTCTCCCAAGCCAAGTGTGGCCCACCTTCCTACCCTCTCATCCCCATCTTAACCTTCTAATCTCCATTAACCTCCATCAAGATTGAAGTCAAAGAGCACAAGAGTCCAAGGAGCTAAAGAAGGAGGCCAAATGTGGGTGATCCACCATTGATTTTTAATTTGATGGACTACTTATGATGGGACCCATTTTGATATATGCGTTGTAATCTTGAGGAGCTCATAGTGGCGGGGTCCCTCCGCTACACCGTCTCTCTCTCTCTCTCTCTCTCTCTCTCTCTCTCTCTCTCTCTCTCTCTCTCTCTCCTCCTCTCTCTATCTCTCTTATTGTTGATGGCCCACCCGGAGATTTACATATTTATCCATGCTATCCATTTAGTGGACCACACCACAGTCAACTTGTGAGGCCCACCCTGCCGCCAATCCATTGGATAGGCCTTGATGAAGGGAAAACCCAAATATCAGCTTAATTTCAAGCCGTTGGTGGGCCACACATGTAGACCCACACCTGTGGGCCCTGTTTGGTTGCAAACGTCTGCATCCAGGCCGTCCAAGGCCTGGACGCTGGCTATATATGGGTGTTATATATTATATAATATAATATATATTATCTGGTGGGCCCCACGTGGGACCCACCTTGTATGGCAGTGGATTGGCTGGAGAACCCTCACCCAGCAGCTTACTGCTGCAGGACGTCAGCAAATTTCGGGGATCCGAGCACGAGGTAGTGTTACATCCAGTCCGCCCGTCCATTTTTCTAACGGGTGGGACCCACCCACACATGTAGCACGTGTGGGGTGGGGCCCACCTTTGAGATATGTATTGTATATCCCTGTTGTCCGTCCGTTTTGCAGGACGGTGTGTCCCACTACTGATTAACATTAGTAAGTTCTGTGGGCCACAATGTTGATGCATGAGTCTTATCCACACCATCCATATGGATAGGACGGTGGGACCCACCAGACATATATATTTCAATTCACACCGTCCAGAGTCTCTGGACGGTGGAAATCCACCCCCCAAATGTGATGTATGTGCTTTAACTGCATCGCCCAGCTAGTCAATGCTGGATGGTGCTGTGTACTCCACTAAGATGTATGTGTTTTATATTCCGCACCATCCAACCTATTGGATGGTGGGCCTTAGCTTTACAGATGTGGTATTGGCATCAGCAAATGTTGTGGGGCCAGCCCTGATGTATTTGTTTCATCCACACCATCTTGATGATCTGGACGGTGCTGGACATGCTTGGATGTGATGTGGTGCCCCACAGTGTTGTATGTGTTTCATCCACACCATCCAAAATGCTTGGACAGTGCTGGACAATGATTGGGCGGTGCTGCGGACCCCACCTCGATGTATGTTTCATATCCACACCATCTAGAGTGTTTGGATGGTGCTGGGCAATGTCTGGAAGGTTCCGATTCACATGGACAATATTTGGGCAGTGTTGATCACCATCATTGAGCCATGTACCCCATAGAGTGGTAGTGTACAGTGTTACACATGTTGCACCTGCAACTATTGAAATGATTTTAGATGTAATCCTAGCTCTCATCGTGATCTACAACCCTCCACCCTCCTGGGTGACCCACATCATAGTGGGACCCACCGTGATATATATGTTGTATATTCCTACTATCCATTCATGTGGCCCCCACGTGATATACATGTTTGAGGCCCAATGTAATGTATGTGCAACCCATGTAAAGAGGCCCAATATATTTGAGGCCCATGTGATGGGGCTCACCTATTGTGTATTTTAGGCCCATGTGCAGAGCCTACCTTGATGTATTTATGGCCCATCCATGGGGCCCACCTTGATGTATTTGTGGCCCATTCGTTAAGGCCCACCTTGATGCATAAGAGGCCCATCGGTGCGGCCCATTGATGCGGCCCACTTGATATATACGAGGCCCATTATGATATATTTGAGGCTTATGGGTTGTAGCCTATTATGATGTATTGAGGCCCATGGGTTAGGGCCCATAGTGATGCATTGGAGGCCCATTGCTGTGGCCCATGTGTTGCGCCCCATTATGATGTATATGTGGCCCAGATATCAGGCCCAACGTGATGTTTATATGACCCATAAATGAGGCCTACGTGATGTATATAGGCCCTTTATGTGAGGTCTATAGTGATGTGTATTAGGCCCTTGTGTGAGGTCATGGGCCCACTTATATTTGACCCTTATGTGGGCCACTCTTTGGGAGCAATGTTGGTTGAATGTTTATATTGATGGACAGTGATGGTTAAATGTCCATATTGTGACCTTCCCTTAGGCATGGTTAGGCCCATTCTCATCATTCTCTAGTGGGTTAACCCAAATGAATGGGCCTCATTGATATTGTTTGGTCCATCATCGGTCGTCTATTTATAGACCCCGCCTTGCGTCGAGATTGATTACCGATTTCGATTGTCGAGGCCGATTCCGATTTTCGAGGACGATTTTGATAATCGAGGCTGATTCCGATTGTTAAGGCTGATCTTCAAGGTCGATACCTATTATTGAAGCTGATTCTAATTATCGAGGCCAATTCTAATTGTTGAGGCCGATCTTCGAGGTCGATACCGATTATTAAGGATGATTCTGATTATCGAGTGTCACGCCCCAAACTCGGAAACCGGGCTCACAAAATTTTCGATCGCCGAATCCGGTGCCGACAGCCTCCATAGTACCCCATTCTCGGCTCCCAGCGCCCATATGCTAGATTCCGATCCTATGATCCTACAAGGAAGATTTTCAGTATGATTTTTTTTTTGTAAAGGAGCATAACCACAAGCATAACCAAGTCACAAAACAGCAATACCACATATCCACTATATCAAAAACTTTTAAGTACAATGTTGGAAGGAAAATACAAGATGATCAAAAGGCTCCAAAATGATCTGATCTGCACTCTTGCCTTAATGTTGCTGCTGTCCAACGCTACCTGCATGCAACGGTCATGCATAAGCTTACAAAAGCTTAGAGGGTGGTGTAAGTGTGTACGCAAGGAAAACGCTAAGTGTACAATATCAGAGTAATGCAGAAATATGCGGTAAGTTCATGAATGATATTAGCTGTACCAAAGCTATATAATGTATGACATGAATGCTATAAGTCATACTAAGGCCATGCGATGCGAGGCCTATGTAGCCAAATGTCATATGCAAGATGCAATACAAGCGTGTCAGTACTCATCAAGTACACATATCAGTACAGTTCCTCTTTGGATATCACCGGGGTCTAATACACCTCACACTGACTGCCTCCTCCCTAGCGCACAGTCAAGCAAGTGGAAGAGACCACACTATCCGCCTGACCAGTAGTCTGCCAATACCTACCCGGCTCGTCGATAGCGGACACATTTGCGAGTTGGTCAAACTCAGCCTAGCTTATAGCCCCCTCACTCAAGCGGATAAGGCCACACCCCCTTCCAACCGACCACGACACAGTGAGAGACGCGGCCTACTAGTATTCAGCACTCGGGCGCTCGTGTATCCACTCAGTTTAGACGTTGGAGCATCTCCTGGTACCAAAAAGGTTCTAGGACTTTCACCAAGGACATCCTAAGTGCCTACAGTACTAGAACAAAGTATTTCCGGTATCTGATACGGCCATCCACGATATGCCTGTGGAGCCACGACCCTGATGTTGTTAGGGCGTGCAGTGATCAAGTCACACATATGCAAGATGCATGAGTCACACCAAATAATCATGCAGCAATCTCACGCGTACCACGCGATCATGTGGGGTACTTCATCTCATAAGAAGCCCTGTAAATGTTTCAACCAAATGGTTTATGCTATGATCAAACATTCCTCATATCAAGCATGCATATGATGCGAATGTGTATGAAACATGGAATTATACTACGCATGTTATATAATGATGAACTATCACAAGTATGGGCCTATCAATGGGCCCTAAGGAGAGCTACAATGCGAACATTTAACCAACATTGTACGTACAATGTGGACGTCAAACCACCATTGTTCCCTAGGCACGGACCGCCATAAATATCATTACCTACCATGGAGGAATCACACATTGCAATGGACCTTAAGTACACTCCATTGGGCCTTAAATACATCAAATGGGCTATATCACATGGGCCTTATATTCATCAAGCGGGCCACATTAATGGGCCGCACCAATGGGCCTTATGTACATTGCAATGGGCCATAGCCCATGGGCCATAGATACATCAAATGGGCCGTAACAATGTAAGTGGTGATAATGAATTCCACCATTAAAATTCCTAGGGCCCACCATAACATTTATTTCCCATATAATCTGTTCATAGGGTCATCACGAACTTGGTGGCCCAAGGGTCTAATGGTGGACGTTCAGTCCTCACTGAACAGTGGGGTCCACATGATAAATAGATCTATCTTATTTTTGGGCCCCAAGCCTTAAGACAAGTTTGTCAAATGGTGGACGGTTTCGATGCAACACAAGTATCATGGTGGGGTCCACCAATTGTGTCCAGCAGTCCATCCAAATGGCTAGACCGCGTTGATAAAAAACCTACACCACTGTGGGGCCTACTGGCTGTCCAGCTGTGGGGCCTGCTGGCCGTCCAGCAACCTGCTGGACGGCATGAATAAAACACATACATTTCGGTGGGTGCCACCGTCCGCCTGGACGGTGAGCATAAAAACACATACATCTGTGTGGGTCCCATGTGGGGCCTACTGTAATGTTTATTTTCCATCCAACCCGTTCATAAGGTCACGTGGACCTGGATGAAGGGTGAAAACAAATTTCACCTTGATCTGAAACTTCTATGGACCCAAAATGGGTTTCAATGGTAGAGTTCAATCATCGCTGTTTCTTGTGGTGTGGGCCTCCTGAGATCTGGATCAAGCTGATTTTTGGAGGGGACCCACCTCAGGGGGTGGTCCACCAAATGGATGGTGAGGATATTATAAATACATCATGGTGGGGCCCATAGCTGGGGGCCGTGGGACCTGCTGTCCGCCCGCCAGCTAGCAGCAGGCGCTGCCTGCGGTTCTGACAGCAGCAGCGTCTGCTGCATGTTTTTTTTTTTTTTTGAAACCTGTTTCTCTGAGGTTTTTCACGTGTGGGGCCGGCATCGGAAGCATCCGCCCCACCCAGCGGGTCCTAAACTCCATAAGTAATCCATCAAGCCCAATATTGGTATCTTTCGAAGTGTAGAAGAGTTTAAGTGCATTTGAACGGTGAAAAATCACTATTCTCTGAGGTATAACCCACCTGAAAGTTGGATCAGCTTCATTTTTTGGCTCAACGGCTAAAATGAGTGGGTAAATAGGATAGACGGCGTGGATTGAATACATACATCAAGGTGGGGCCTATACAAGTGGCCCACCCCAAAATGCCTTAAACCAAGCTCATATTTGTTTTCCATTCAACGTCCAGCGTCCCTGGACGCTGGATGGTCTTGGCTTAATACATGCATGAGGTGGACCTTGCTCCAGTGGGCCACCAAATGGATGCGTGGTATGGATAAAACATTCATTAAGGTGGGGTCCATCCAAGTGAGCCACACACTACATTATCAATCATGAATAAAAGAAAGAGAGGAAAGAGAGAGAGAAGGAGGGAGAGATCGACTGATGGAGGGACCCTGGCACTATGGGCCCTCCCTTTCAAGTATCAATCATACATCAAGTGGGTCCCATTATACGTGGGCCCATCAAACTGAAAATCAACGGTGGAGATCCTTTCTCCACCAAATGTAAGGTCTAGATGACCCTATCCATACATGAAAAATAAACGTCATGATGGGGTACATGTAGAATGGCCCCATCATGGAATGATCATGAGAATCAAGATGGGCCATCGGCCACATCTTATGGTCCAAAGTGAGATCCACACCATTGATCGGTAGGCCTCACTTGGCCCATCATAAAGAAATGTGAAAACTAGCCTATAGGAGCACCCACCGTCGATCCTCTTGGTCCGTTGGAAAACCGATCTCCTTGAGCTTCACTTTGATGGTGGAGATGAGAAATAGATGGCTAGGATGATGGATTTTGGAATGGGAAAGTGGGCCACCAAAATCACATTCCTCTCATATGGAGAGGCTTGGACGTGGGTTTCTTTCTTCGGTTTGGGATGGTTGGGAAATGTGAAGGGAAAGAGAGGGAGAGAGAGAGATTGTAAGGAGAGGGAGTGAAGAGTGAAAGGGTGTGAGTGATGGGTGAGGTGATGGATTGGTTGACTTTTGTGGTTGCTTTACTTGTGGAGAAAGGAAGCATGGGGGTGCTTTATACTTGACATGAGGGGTGATTGATGTGGAGAGGCCAGATGATCGAGAGATGGGCAGATGATCGAGATCAATCATCTCATGGGTCCTATTGTGGAGAGGCCAGATGATCGAGAGACGGACAGATGATCAAGATCAATCATCTCATGGGTCCTATTGTGGAGAGGCCAGCCCGTTGAATGTGTGACTAAAACTATTAATGGATACTTTCAAATGAATGCAGTGTTAGGAGACCGTAGAACAACACAAGCACATGATATGAATCAAGCAAAGTATTCTGATAACACAATTTAAGTTAAACTATAGGCCCTTTGAATTTGCCGTGAAAACTTTTTCGTGAAAAAAACCACCATACAAAGTAACATTCATATGCTATAGAAGTAGAAAATTATAAGAGAAAGAATCGAATAAGCCTCGAATCTCTTAAACTATACTCTTAAAAGCATATAACGAATTAGAAAGCTCTTTCTTTACTCAAATTCTGATTTTATATATATATAGAGAGAGAGTCACAATCAAAATCGAATAAATTCGGCATTTACAAAGTTTTGTGCATATGTTCGGTGGCACGTTGATGGAATCGAGAATAATCCAAAGTTGATGGCATCAATTTTATTTTTTTACACAAGCACGCGCACCCCTACACTGATGCTGTAGTGGGATTTTACCGCATATGGATATTCTAACCCTTGGCTGGGTGTTGAAACTCCTGAGAGTCTACCACAAGAGCAAGAGTAAGGACCATAGATGGTAGATTTTTAGATTTTTCTTATGACATAGACCATCCTTCGATAGCATCCAAGTGAGCTTGATGGACATCTCAATGGCATTGACAGACATATTATTTTTAGATTTAAGACATCAACAACAGGCCTCATGTTGAAAAAAAACATTTTTAATGGTCAGGATCGTTTTCAGCATGATTACTTAATCCAAGCCGATGGCTCCCCGAAGATGGATAACTGCCTCATCCATCCATATTTGCATGGATCCCATGGAGTGATGCACGCTGGATGAGCTCCAATAATAGAAAGAAAAAAAAAAAAAAAAGTCACATTTGCACGTACACGCACGTGGCAGGGTAATGCGCCAATCGAGACCGCCCCTCTAGTGGGCCCAGTAATAGACAGCTCATGTGCTGCAGAAAGATGGCCGAGTAGATTTATCAGCTGGGCGTGTATACTTTCCTGAAGCGGGCAAAAGATATAGGCGGGGCCCATTTTATTGATCCGGACCGTTGATCAGATGGCCCCTCAGCACAGAGTTCCGGATGCCAAGCATCTTCCTGATTAGATGATCCTAACCCCACATCAACGGTTCATAAATCGAACGACTAAAACAATTACAACACAAGTCCAATTTTTTTTTTTCTTTCTTATAAACATAATTTCATGCTTGCATAGGCTTTCAACCCAATGGTCAAGATCCAATTTCATGTACGGACAAGCCGGTGACACCTCAGCGTCCACCCATCGGAGCCAAGGAACCAGATTTGCCTCTCCCACGGCAGCTCAAGACTGATGAAATCCTCGGAAAAGCTGGTAAGACTTCTGTTTATTAGCGGCCCACGAGCTTTTAAGAAAATATACGCAGCAACGGCCCACATTCCACTGGAAAAAGGTCAGATATGGATGGCTAGGATTTTATCATTCGGGAAAATTTTCCACATGTTCTCGGCTGGTAGGATCGAGAGATCCAAGCCATCCATTCTCTGGGTCATATCGTGTAGATTCCCTGTCACAAAACTCAAGCCGGTCAACCACCAGGAGGGCACAGTGCACGAATCAAAGGGACGTCTAAACCGTTCCCTTTTTTAGGCCGTCTGTTTTTTGCATACTTTGTGACCAATCTGATAACTAGGGTGGCCTGATTTTTACTCCTGATCTATTGATCGTGGAAACCCACTTGATGGACGGCTTAGATGTTTTTTTTTTTTTTTTAAATGTCATTTTCGCCCACTTTGGAATGGGCATAAAGTCACACACATATATAAACTCACATCTAATGTTTTTATCTAATGTTTTAGATCTGAGATGCCGTGTAGCTAACGGAGATGCTGCAATTCTACCAAATGTACCTAAGTTTTAAGTTGTGATTTCAGCCCATGGGACTCGGTCCAGATTACTCTAGGCCATACCTGGACTCGAATTGGGACATGCATGCTGGACTTGGTACCGAGTCCGGTCGAGTTCGGGTCAGGCCTATTTTAAAACTGGGTAAAGTCGGGTCAGTGCTAACTCGGTCTGACTCGAATCGATCCCTAGCTCTGTCAGCCCATCAGCCCGCTCAGGCAGCCCGTTTACAGTGTGAAGGACATTTTTGCCATATCATGCATGATAGACGCACCTATGAACGGCCCAGATCTTTCATGAAAGTGGGTAGCTGGGTCAGGCTCAAGGTGTGGATAATCAACGTGGCCTTACTCAGGACTGTTTGTTTCGGCCGGTATTAACATGCTGGCCGGGCTCGGCCTAATCTTCGACAGGCCCGGCCCGCAGGTTGACACACTACCTGAGAATTGAGTATTGGGCCTAACTTCTTCTTTCAAACTTGTTTGCTAGAGCTTATTTCCTTTTTACACAGACACTCAAACTAATGGGTCATCTCCAATCTCATCCACGGTCAAGCCGGTGACACCTCAGCATGGACACAAGGGCATGAACGGAGCAGGAGTCTCAACCCCACGCCGACTAAGGACCGATGAAATCCCTCAAATCATCAACGATTTCAGACATGCTGCAAGGAATGCCATGGAAGCTGGTACAACCTTTTTGTTTTAGTCCTTGGATTAATGAAGTTCATAAAAGATTAGCCGTTTAATTTAGTTAGATGGGCCATGTCCGTACATATGGGGCTCATGGTTTAGTCATCCATACCAATGATCTGGCGGCCCACACAATGGATGGATCACGGCACAAGAAACCAAACCATGTTGTCCCACCATAGCATGTGTTGCCTGCACGAGTCACACGAGTTGACGCGGTAATGAACTGAGTCAGGACAAGTTGTAGCGGTTTCGGTCCCATGGCGGGCTGCACCTGTAAACCCTAGTTGCTCTGCCTCGTACAATTTCTTATCAATCACACCCACATGAAATGTATTCATTGTTAGGGCACCTCGGAAGCATATATAGCACACAATCATACAACCAAGTCTAAACAAAAACAATTTAATTTTTATATGAAAAAATTCTTGGGGAAATAACAATGGCACAAAGCGACGGATAATGTGCTATGAAAGCAGAAATTAGAAGAAATAAAGTCTTATCAATTCGAATAAGCCTCCAATCTACTCCACAAGCCCTCAAACCCTTATGAACGATTTAGAAAGTACTAATGTACTGCTTATTGCTAAGCAGCGACCCTATTTGCACGGAACTCGTGCAAACTTTTTGAGGACTCATCAAACGTGATGCGAGTCCAAAATCTGAATGGTCCACGTGATGCAACACCCTATGAAACTCCCTGGGCCAACTTTTACTTTGATCCAAAACTTTGGTGGGCCATAAAAAAAGAAAACAACTTCCTCCCTTGATTTGCATATCTCTTTGCTATAGCCTACCGGAGTTTTAGATCAGGGTAAAAATTGGTCCCTTGGGGTTTCATGGGATGCCGCATCACATGGACTGTTTGGATTAGACGCCCATGACACATGTACAAAGGTGTGCATGTGCATAGGTGAGCATGCCTCCTAATATACCTCTCATCCAAAATGTGGATTATCCGATATATATATATATATATATATATATATATATATATATATATATATATATATATATATATATATATATATATATATATAGGGAAAAGGTACTATGCGCTCGAGCGCAAAGCGGTCGTCCGTGAGGTCGAGCTGTGTGGGCCCCACCGTGATGCCTTTTGAACATCAACACCGTCCACCAGATGCACCGTTCCATGATGAGCCTGGACGGCCCAAAATCAATTCAATCCGTGACTTTAGTGGGCCACACCACATACAGAAGTGTAGAGGGGCCGTGCACCATTAAAACACTCATAACCATTTTTGAGAGCCCACCGAGATGTAGTTTGCAAATCCAGCCCATCCATTATGCGTGTCCCACTTGAATGAGGGTTCGGACCAAGTTTCAGGTGCATCGAAAACTCAGGTGGGTCCCACCAGTGCTTTTATATGTTTTTGGCGTGTATACTTATGGTTTTAGATGGTATGGCCCACCTGAGTTCCGTATACGGCTGATTTTGGGCCGTCCAGGCATACTATGGAATGGTGCATCTGGTGGACGGTGTTGATGTTCGAAAAGCATCACGGTGGGGCCCACACAGCTCGACCTCACGGACGACCGCTTTACGCTCGAGCGCATAGTACCTTTTTTCCTATATATATATATATATATATATATATATATATATATATATATATATATATATATATATATATAAAAACTATCACAAGGAATATGAAACAAATAACGCACTTATGCAACTCTATGTGCATGCTGATGGACCTTCGATGGCATCGATAACCCATCAACAATGCCATCGAGTAGCAACACCAAAACATCCCAACAACCAACATATGTATTCCTCAGATTTTTTCGATTGGATTGAGCATCTGTCGATGGCATTGACATCTGCTCAATGGCATCGATAGACCCTGATATTGACAAATTTAAGACATTAATAACATTCTTCTTTGGCGCATACAGGCTTCTACGAAGTTAAGATCCACAGCAGGAGCGGGTACCTGATCAAACAGTTCATGAAAGATGGAGTCAATGACAGAACAGATAGATACAGTGGGAGTCTAGAGAACCGTTGCCGCTTCGCTCAAGAAGTATTAGAAGCAGTCATAGACGAGATTGGAGCTGATAGGGTTGGTGTAAGACTCTCTCCCTTCAACAACTTTGGCAAGTGTTCAGACTCAGACCAAAAAATGCTCGGCATTTACATGGTCGAATCGTTGAACAAGTATGGAATTGTGTATTGCCATTTGATCGAGCTGAGGATGGTTCTATCCATGAGAAATGCTTTTAAGGGAACTTTCATTGTTTCTCGAGGATACAATAAAGATGAAGGGAACAAAGCTGTTGAAGAGAATTACACCGATCTAGTCGTGTTTGGCTGCATGTTCTTGTCTAATCCCGATCTTCCTAATAGGTTCGAACTCGATGCGCCACTTAATAAGCAGGACAAAAGCACTTTTTATTCATCCGATCCGGTTGTTGGGTATACTGACTACCTGTTTCTTGATTGATGGCTAAGATGGATCGAGTTCGTAGTAATTGTTATGGGTAAATCCGAACCAAGCTGCATCGAGGTTAACTCTAGCATTACTAAGCAAGACCTCAGACTGATTAGCGTCCGAGGTGAGGTGAATGTCCAACCCGATTATGTCAACTCAAAATGCAGGAAAGCATCACCTACCCATCCAGTGTTCCTCCGAGCTGAGCCAAGCCAATAATCCCCTTATTCATGGGTTCGGGTCGTTAAGTAAGATCCGAACCATGAGGTCAACTCGGACGGGAACCTGGTCAACAATAGCATTAACGCACACCCAGTAACGCACGATTGATTAAAGCTCATAGCACGATCTTCGTGTAACCAACGACAACTGCACGTGCGCAGCCCTCGTGTAGTGGCGATGACCGTGCCGAGATTATCGGACACGTTCAGTGTGGCCCTCAGGTATAAATACAGATCATTTCTACTACGCAAGATCTCGCACCCTCACTCTACTTAACTTAGAACCAATTTCCCTAGCATAACTTTGGCATCGGAGGGTCCCTTGCTTGAGCCAGGGTCTCCTTTGTTTACTGTTCTGTGCATGACCAGGGTTCGCTCCGAGCACTCAAGGCTTGGCTGAGGATAACCCAGATTTTGACATCAAATTTTTGGTGCTGTCTATGGGAAGAGATACAAAAAGACTGGAAAGCATTACTAGAAATGGTAAGAGGAAAGAAGAACATACTCCCAATAGCAACCGCGGAGCCCGAACGGAGTGGGCAACATCACTTATCCTCACTACTGCATACCGAGTCAACTCCGACCGGACCGTCTCAACGGACCTAGAGTCGAGGAAGTAAATACAGGGCCTTATAGAATGAAGTACAGATGCTGAAGGACGAGATTAATCTAATGAAGGAACAAAAGGTGCCTCTCAACCCAGAAGAGGTGGCCCCGGTAGTTGAGGAGGAGCCACTGCTCGTGAGCTCCCGTGCCAGAGCATCCCAGAACCTATCTGCTCGAGCCCCGGATCCTTCGCGACATGCAGAGCCGACTTATATATCTGTGACCTTGGCGCTAGCTCCAACAGACCTCTGATACGAGCTGGAAAGGAGGAGACGGGACAAAAAGCCAGAGGCTGAAGTTCCTCGAGAAACCGTGGCGGAGAATTAGAACCCATGGGAAGCTCAGCTTGATGAGCTTTGAAATCAGATCAAGACTCTGCAGCGGAACCAACAGACTCCGGCTTCGACTGCAGTGGAAGCGATGATGGAAGAAACTGAACCTCCCTTCACCAATGAGGTCATGAGCGCAGAAATGCCTCTGAGGTTTAGGATGCCCCCCATCGCTCAGTATTCCAGGTCAGGTAACCCAACAGAGCACATGGAGTCTTATCGTTCATGGATGCAAATTTAATCTGCCTTAGATGCAATGATGTGCCGAGCCTTCTCGATAACCCTTACTGGGGTCGCGAGGAATTGGTATCAATAGCTCAAGTTGAGGTTGATCAGCACCGTCACCAAGCTTAGTAGGTCATTCTTGACTTAGTTAATCGTTGGCAGGAAGAATCAAAAGTCGTCGACCCACTTGCTGACCCTCAAGCAAAAGAGCAGAGAGTTGTTGAAAAACTACATCTCCGGCTTCAATGAGGAGGCCCTGCAGGTGGACTACTGCTCAGACAAGATGACCTTGTCCGCAATGATCAATGGGCTCAGGGAGGGCAAGTTCCTGTTCTCGATTGGGAAGAACCCACCTTCAACTCTTGGCGAGCTTATCGGTCGCGCACAGAAGTACACTAATGATGAGGAATTCTTCAGCTCGCCCAAGAGCAACCAAACTTCCAAGTCCTCGTTTAAGGGTAAGAAGCGGAGGGACGAAGCACTGCAACACCCAAACAAGAGGCGGTCGGACGACAGCGCCTCTTGGGACAGGAGGCCTAACAGGAAGCCTAAGAGGAAGTTTAGCTCGTACACTTCTCTCAACACATCTCCAGAGCATATCCTACTAAACATCCGAGATCAGAGGTTGCTGCATTATTTGAGTTGCATGAAAATAGATGCCGGCCAGCAGGACAAACGCAAATACTGCCACTTCCATCGCTACCATGACCATAATATCAGCGACTGTATCGACTTAACAGATGAAATCGAGACCCTCATCCAAAAGGGTCATCTGCGGCAATATACGAAAGAAGAGAGGCAAGCTCGGAGGATGACCAACCACACAAAGCCGAGGACGAGGCCACGGAGATCCAACAATCTATAGTGGTTCATTCGGTGGTGGAGATTCAAATCGGGCTTGTAACGCCTACTTTAGGAGCACCGACTTTGAGCATTAATCTACTTGGACGAAAGGCCGAGAAAAGAACTCCAAGTAAGCCCTTGCAACCTTACATTTATAGAGGATGGCGCGCGAGGCATTCAACATCCCCATGACGATGCCTTGGTGGGTCGGATATGTCCGAGGAGACCAGTGCGAGGTGCGCAGGTGCTACTCTATAGCAGTGAGAAAAGGCTCAGCAAAGCAGGCCCTCACCATAAATGTTCTAAACCTTAGGGATCCTGCGGAGGACTCCCTCACCAAAGAACTAGAGATTGTCCCGCTCGAGGAAGCCGATCCGAGCAGAACAGTTCGGCTCGGGTTGTTGCTGAATTCCAAGCAGCGATCCCAGATGCTGATCTTTCTTTGACAACACAAGGACGTCTTCACATGAATGCACTAAGACATGTCGGGCACCTCTCCAGAGATCATGGTCCACAAGCTAAACGTGGACCCAAAGCACAAGCCAGTAAAACAGAAGATGAGAGCGTTCGAGCCCGAGAGGTACGCGGCCATAGCTGATGAGGTGTCAAAGCTCCTCAGCGTTGGTTTCATTGAAGAGATTCAATACCCGGAGTGGATAGCTAATGTGGTCATCGTGAGGAAAGCCAACGGAAAGTGGCGGGTTTATGTAGACTACTCGGATCTGAACAAAGTTTGTCCCAAGGATAGCTTACCTCTACCTCGGATTGACCAGCTGGTCGACAGCATAGCTGGGCACGAGCTGCTCACCTTCCTAGACACATACTCCAGGTATAATCAAATCGCGATGTACCCCCCAGACAGGCAGATGATGACCTTCATCATGGACAAAAGACTCTACTGTTACCGGGTCATGCCCTTTGGCTTAAAGAACGCTGGGGCTACATACTAGAGGCTAGTAAACTAGGTGTTTGCTAAGTAGATCGCCGGACCATGGAGGTCTACGTGGATGATATGCTCGTTAAGAGCGTCAAGGCATCTGACCACATTGCAGATCTCAAGGAAACCTTCTCGATACTGCGAGAGTACCGTATGAAGCTGAGCCCGATCAAGTGTGCCTTTGGTGTGAGCTTAGGCAAGTTCCTTAGATTCCAGGTCAGCCAGAGGGGTATTGAGGCAAACCTCGACAAGATCAAGGCTCTGCTCGACATGAGCTCACCTTGGACGATGAAAGAGATCCAGTGTCTCACCGTACGAGTCGCGGCACTCGAACGGTTCATATCCAGGGCCACTGACAAGTGTCTCCCCTTCTTCCAACAGTTTAAGGGTCATAAGAAAGCGAAATGGACCTCGGACTGTGAGCAGACTTTTTAGTAGTTGAAGCAGTACCTAGGGTCACCACCTTTGTTGTCCAAGCCCAAGGAGGGCTAGCCTTTGTTTCTCTACTTAGTAGTTTTCCGCCTCGGCTGTTAGCTCGGTACTCATTCGAGAGGTGGAGGGCAAGAAACATCCTGTTTACTACACTAGTAAGGCTCTGGTCCCGGCCAAGACCAGGTACCCGAACATGGAGTAACTAGCTCTGAGCCTAGTCGTCTCTGCTCGGAGGCTGTGCCTGTACTTCCAAGTGCATTCCATTATCGTCGTCATCGATTCGCCCCTCCGACAAGTACTCTAGAAGCCAAAGGTATCCGGGCGTCTGACCAAATGGGCAATAGAACTTGAAGAGTTCGACATTCAGTATCGACCAAGGACTGCAATCAAGGGCCAAGCCGTGGCCGACTTCATAACTGAATTTACCACTCTGAGTGGCGAGGTCGGGGACACAAGTTTGGAGACTCCCCTTGTGGTTCCTCCAACTCTTCCTCTTCTCAAGGGCGTGGAGTTAGAAGGGGGAGATAGTAGATGGACCCTTTTCGTGGATGGGTCATTCAACTCGAAACGAGCTAGGGCAGGGATCGTCCTGGTCGCACCCGACTCAACCACCATCCAGTACGCAATCAGGCTCGGCTTCAAGGCCTCCAACAATGAAGCTGAGTATATGGCTCTATTGGCTAGACTCAGACTCTGCCGCGTATTGCTGGAATACATCCATCCGTATTGTTAGAAATTTTTGAAGCTTTTTTTTAGGTTTGCTGGAATGCATCCCGACGTATTGCATTTTGGTACGTAACGGACTTCAGCCTTGAATCTCATCTTACTCCAACAATCAAAACCAAATATATGATGAATTTCTACTTTTCCTGTGGATAAAAAAATAAATTAGATTTCTTAAATTAGATTATTTCAACCATTTTAATTTTGGATCTTTTGCTTTAAAATGGATGGTCACCATAAACTGTACAAACAAATGGTTGAAAATATTCAATATCATACGCTTTTCGAGAACCCCCAATCGAAAGGTTTCCCTATAACATGAACAGTTCAGTTTGTTAAAAAGTCCAAGTCCAATGGTTTTAAATCCCGACGTATCACACTAGCATACGTCAGTATGTATTTAAGAAAACCTCTCTTGTTTAGGAAGCGGATTGGCTGGTGTACCACACACTCGCTGATGTGGATACGTCTCGCGAGAAGACGAGCGCCGGCGCTCCTCGACCTACGTGTTGTACGAACGGTTCAAAGGAGATCAAAGTTACATGGCCCTACAATGATGTATTTATTATATCTAAACCGTTCATCCATTTTTCGAGATCATCTTAGAGTATTGTGAAAAAAAAGAATCATATCCAAAGCTTGAATAGACCACACCAAAAATAGCAGCGAGGATAATGATTTTCATCGTTAAAAAATTCTTTGGGCCCACCATAACCTTTATTTTCCATCCAATCTGTTAATAAGGTCAAAAATACATAGATGAAGAGGAAAAACAAATTTCATATTGATCCGAAACTTCTATGACCCCCAAAATGGTAGACGTTCAATCTCCCGCTACTTTTTGCAGTGTGGTCCACTTGATCTTTAGATCTGTCTTATTTTTTGGATCAAGCCTTAAGACGAGATATTCAAATGGATGGACAGTTTGGATATAACACATACCTCATGATGGTACCCACATAACTTGGAGTTATAGAAACGAGCGACCTGTTGATGCTAAGCCGCGATCCATAGCTCAGTTATATTCCTCAATTCCTTAAGTAAGTCGAGGCTCGTCGTCATTCGTTTGACATTCTCTCCATCCTGATAAGATCGCACTCGAGTAGTGGGGAGTCCTATATCGACGAGGACGACTGCCTCAGCACCATAAGAGATGGAGAACGGGGTTTCTCCCGTCGCTGACCGAGTTATAGTTCTATACGTCCATAACACGAAAGGGAGCTCTTCAGCCCAGCCGTCCTTAGCTTTTTCCAACTCAGTTTTGAGATGGTTCTTTATGATTTTGTTCACCGCTTCCACTTAGCCGTTGGATTGAGGATGTCGAGGTGACGAGTATGCGTTCCTGATGTCGAGCCTTTGACACATACCTCTGAATCTATCATTGTCGAACTGCTTCTCATTGTCTGACACAATGGTGTGAGGAATGCCGAACCGACAGACAATATTCTTCCAGACGAAGTCCGTCACTTTCTGCTCAACTATCCTGGTGATAGGCTCAGCTTCACCCCACTTGGTGAAGTAATCAATGGCCATAATCGTATACTAGTTTGCCATTTTCCTTAGGACAAAGGACCAATGATGTCGATCCCCCACTGAGCAAACGACCATGGTTCGATCATGGGGGTCAGCTCCTTAGCTGGTTATCTAGGGACGGCCGCAAATTTCTGGCATTTATCACACTTCTGAGTAAAACTTTTAGAGTCTTCTTGGATCGTTGGCCAAAAGTATCATTGGCAGAAAATCTTCTGAGCCAGCGCTCTGCCTCCGAAATGATTTTCACAGATTCCCTCGTGAGTCTCTCAGATCACATACTCTACCTCATCTTGCTAAAGGCACCTTAAGTACGACAGAGAAAAACCTTTCTTATATAGAGTATCCCCTATGATCACATACAAAGCCGCCCTGATCCTCAGGAGTCATGCTTCCAGTTTATCCTCGGGGATTGTGTCATTCCTAAGGTACTTAACTATTGGATCCATCTAGCTCGTCGTCATTTGTACTGGTTGAGCGATTTCATGGCTGAGATGATCGATGCTCAGCTCACTGAAGAACTCTACCAGAACAATCCTCGGAGTACTTCCTTCAGTAGCTGAGGCCAACCACGCCAGAGCGTCAGCCCAAGAGTTCTCGATTCTTAGAATCTGGTTGACATTATATTTCTGGAACTCACTCATGAGTTTCCGAGCTTGCCCGAGATAGGCTATCATTCTGGCTTCCTTAGCTTTATATTCTATTGCTATTTGGTTTATGACAAGCTGGGAATTGCACCGAACTTCGAGAGCTTGGACTCCCAAGGTAATTGCTAACTTGAGTCCGGCCAGAAGAGCCCTATACTTTGCCTCATTGTTCGAGGCTTGAAAGCTAAGCCTTATGGCATACTGGACGATTGTGGAGTCAGGTGTTCTTGCTCCTCCTCGCTTCGAGTTTGATGACCTGTCTGTGAATAGGGTCCATTTGTCCTTAACCACGGTTTCTGCTTTGGTGCCCTCGGTAGGCAGATTGACCTGTGGGATCATGACGTTTTTTGTCAGACTAGCAGATGTGCTCGGGTCAGACATTTCAGCTTCACTATTTTGAGTGGTGAACTCCGCCATGAAGTTGGCCACGGCCTGACCCGTGATGGCAGTTCTCGGCCGATACTCGATGTCGAATTCTCTGAGCTCAACTGCCCACTTAGTCAGGTGCCCGGACACTTCAGGTTTCTGGAGTACATGTCGGAGGGGTCGGTCGGTGAGGACAACTATAGAGTGCGCTTGAAAATATGGGTGAAGTCGTCGAGCAGATACAACCAACGCCTATGAGAGCTTCTCCAAACTCGGATACCTTGTTTTTGTTGGGACCATTACTTTGCTAACATAGTATATAGGATGTTGCTTCTCTTCAGATTCCCTAATAAGGGTCGAGCTCACGGTCGAGGCTGAGATCGCCAAGTAGAGGAATAACGGCTCCCCTTTCTCTAGCTTAGACAACAATGAAGGCGACCCTAGATACGGCTTCAGCTATTGGAACGCCTGCTTGTATTCCGAGGTCCATTCTGCCTTCTTATTGCCCTTCAGCTGTTGGAAGAAGGGTAGGCACTTGTCAGTTGCCTTGGAGACGAACTAGCTGAGGGCAGCCACTTTTTCGGTGAGACATTGGATCTGTTTCAAGGTCTGAGGAGAGCTCATGTTTACCAGAGCTTTAATCTTATCTGGATTTGCTTTGATTCCTCTATGACTGACCTAAAAGCTGAGGATTTTACCCGAGCCCACCCCAAAGACACACTTGGTTGGATTCAACCTCATCTGATATTCACGTAGGATGGAGAAGGTCTCAGTGAGATTTGATATGTGGTCGGCCACTTTAATGCTCTTTATCAACGTTTCATCGACGTAGACTTCCATAGACCGGCCGATCTGACGAGCGAACATCTTGTTCACTAGTCGCTGATAGATTGCTCCTGCATTCTTCACGCCGAAGGGCATGACCCAGTAGTTGTAGAGCCTTTTATCCGTGATAAATATCGTCTTCTGCTTATCCGATGGATGCATTGCTATCTGATTATAGCCAGAGTATGCATCCATGAATGTCAGAAGCTCATGCCCGGTTGTACTGTCGACCAATTGGTCGATCGTAGGGAGGGGAAAGTTGTCCTTGAGACAAGCTTTATTTAAGTCAGAGTAATCCACGCAGACCCGCCATTTTTCGTTAGCCTTTTTTACGAGCACAACGTTGACAATCCAATCCGGGTAATGGATTTCTTCAATGAAACCCACATCGAGCAGTTTATCTACCTCCTCGACGATCGCCATGTACCTCTCGGGATCGAAAGCCCTTCTCTTCTACTTGATTCGCTTATGCTCCGAGTCCACATTCAACCTATGGACCATCACTTTAGGGGCGATGCCTGACATATCCTAATGGGACCATGCGAAGATGTCTCTGTGCTGTCGTAAGAACTCCAACATCTGTGTCCGCTGGTTGGTGGTCAGCGATGATTCGAGCTGAATTGTTTTGCTCGAGTCGATGTCGTCGAGCGGGATAGTTAGGAGGTCTTCCATAGGAAAGTTTCCCTCCGAAGTGTCCTCCCTAGGGTCGAGCACATTGACTGTAAGGGCCTTCTTTGTTGTGCCCTTTCTCACAACTACGGAGTAGCAACGCCAAGTGTTCCGCTGGTCTCCTCGGAGATAACCGA
The DNA here is from genome assembly GCA_030180095.1 of Magnolia changhungtana. Taxonomy (NCBI): domain Eukaryota; kingdom Viridiplantae; phylum Streptophyta; class Magnoliopsida; order Magnoliales; family Magnoliaceae; genus Magnolia; species Magnolia changhungtana. Next base: position 13,261,018 of record JASAUF010000662.1, read on the forward strand.
CTCCTCCAACAGCAGGGAACTTCATTATAAGGTGGTATGTGGACACCACCGCCCTCATGGAGATGAGTGAGGGTCGTCCAAGTATGACGTTGTATGTCGATGGTGCGTTTACCACCAAGAAATCCACTAGCAGGGTAACCTGGTTTTGCCCTTCTCCAGCTGTGACTGGGAGGGAGATCACCAATTCTGAGATGATTTTATCACTCGCGAAGCCATGCAGTAGGGTCCAAACGAGTTAGAGGTGCGACCTGTCGATACCCATCTTGTCGAACGCCTCGAAGTATAAAATGTTGGCTGAACTCCCCATATCGACCAAAATGCGGTATACCTTCCGATTGGCTATCGTCATGGCTACCACCAGGGCATCATCATGAGGGTGTTGAATTCTGCATGTGTCGTCCTCCGTGAATGTTAAACTACACACACTCATTCTCGATTCTTGGTCGGCCTATCAGCCAAGTAGATGTAGTGCTTGGGGTCAGTGCTCCGAGCATGGGCCTTTCGGGCTTGGTTTGAATCTCCACCCCCAGACGGTCCTCCGCAAATTATTTGAATTTTAATGCCTTCATCCGTTGTTCTACTTGGTGGCTCGTCCTTCTGAGCTTGTTTGTCTTCCTTTATGTATTTATGCAAGTTCCCCTTTCAAATAAGAGTCTTGATCTCTTCTTTTAGGTCGACACAATCATTGTTATTGTGTCCGTGGTCGCGGTGGAAGTGACAGTAATTGCGCTTGTCTTGCTGGCCCACATCCATTTTCATGCAGCTCGGCTACATCAACAGCTTCTTGTCTCGGATCTCCAAGAGAATTTGTTCTATAGATGTGTTAAGTGGAGTATACGAGCTGAACTTGCTCTTTGGCCTTTTGCTCGGCCTTTAACCACATGAGGTGTCGTCATCCAACCTCCTCTTGTTCGACTGCTATGGGGCTTCATCTTTGCACTTCTTATCCTTGGGGGGTGGGGGGGGGGGGGGGGTTCCCGAGCTCTGAGAACTGAAGAACTCTTCGGCATTCGAATACTTCTAAGCCCTATTCATGAGTTCCCCTAACGTAGTCAGAGGGTTCTTTCCTATAAAAAAGAGGAACTTTCCCTCCCTGAGCTCGACAATCATTGCAGCCAGTGCCATTTTGTCGGAGTAGTCGTTGACTTACATCGCCTCTTTATTGAATCAGGAGATGTAATCTTTCAGAGCTTCTCCTTCCTTTTGTTTGATGGTTAGTAGGTGGGTAGACAACTTTCAACGCTATTTCCTGACGTTAAACTGAGTTAGGAATGGTTTGCTGAGCTTGGCAAACGATCTGATTGAATTTGGCTTTAACCGCTTATACCAACTTCACGCGACCCCTGTGAGAGTCAAGGAGAATGTGCGACACATGATCGGTCTGAAACCTGACTGAAGCTACATCCACGACCGATTAGATTCTGTGCTTGGTCGAATCTTCAGAGCCCGAATACGGCGTGATGGGGGGGCATTCGGAACCTCGGAGGCATTGCTGCTCTCATAATCTCGCTGGTGAACGGAGGCTCCATCTCCTCTATCATTACTTCTATAGTAGTTGCGGCCTTCGCTTGATATGCCCGGCACATCGTGCTGATTTGTCCTCGCAGCTCTTCAAGCTGAGCTTCTCAAGGATCTCTGCTCTCGGCCACGGCTTCCCGAGCTTGATTGGGTTCTAGAGTCCTACCGCATCTCCTCCTCTCCAGTTCATGGCGGAGGTCGGTGGGAGCTAACGCCGAGGTCTCAGAAACATGCGTCGGGGCTTGGTTCGACGTCTCCCGAGCACGTGTTGGGGCTCGAGCTGATGCATCTCACGATGCACCTGCTTGAGAGGTTGCAGGGGTGGGATGTTCCAGAATTGTAGGAGCATTCACCTCCTGATTTAGGGGCGGATGTTGTCTAGCCATTTGTTGCTTCATTTGGCCAAGCTCATTAACCAACATCTCCACTTGGCTTTGTAACGCTTGGTATCTGCCTCCTCGATTCCTTGATCACTGGGTAAGTTCCGTAGGCACAGATTCCACCTGCAGCCGAGAGGTCGAGTTCCACTGCCTGGTCAGCTCAGGATTAGCAGCAACTATCGGTGTATGTGCTTTCTTCTTCCTTCTTGTCATCTTCTCTGGTAGAGTAGGAGTGGTTTTTCTATAAGTTTCTCACAGACGACGCCAAAATGTTGATGCAGAAATCTATCTCACTCTCACTAAGCTCCGAGCACTTGTGCTGAGCCCTGTAAGCCTGCACAACAGGAAAATAAAGGAGACCCTGGCTAGAGCAGGGGACCCTCTGATGCCAAAGTTAGGCTAGGAATCTGGGTCTAAGTAGTGTATATAGGTTTCGGGTGAGAGATATTGCCTCCCTATTTCTGTAAAAGAATCCCTTATTTATACCATTTGATTGGAGTGAACGTGTCACTCATTCTTGGCACAATCTCTGCCATTAGGCAGTAACTATGTGTGTGCTGATGTCGTCGGTTACTCCATGATCTTGGTGCGACGGTTAATGCTATCGTGTGTTACCGGAATCGGTTTTTGGATGTGATTGTTGGTTACCTCTTATCCGAGTTGATCCTATAGTCTAAGCCCAACCTAAAACGGTCTGAGCCTACAAATAGGCCGAGCCCACTTGCTCACAGACGGGGCACTGGTCGGGGTCGACGGTAGAGCTAATGTATAATGACTTCTTCTGGGTTCCAGGCTAATGTGAAAGCTTTATAAAAGAACTTGGTAGCTAGGCGCTATCTCAACCGATTGTCTAGACGAGCTGATATCACGCCGCAGATCAGTTGTGTAGCTTTGCCATCTTGCTTGTTGAAGTACTTAATGCGGCCGCTTGTCTTGCTAACCGGATACGTCTATAAAAGACCCAATGAGGCAATGATCTTATCATAAATTTGGATAGGTTCGGTAAAGCCATTTCTCATAATCTTTTTGAAATGGGAAATCTTCCCAGTAAAGCTGTTTCTCCTTATCTTTTTGAAATGAAAAATCTTCCTAAAAACATTCAGATTTCTCATGACAATTACGGAGATTCAAAGACTAGACCAATATCTAAGTGTTATAGATCCAGTCCCATCAAATCCACGAACATTCAAAGGCATGATAAGTGGAGGGTAGAGATGATCCACAAACATTCAAAGGCATTGTAAGTGGAGGGTGGAGATGGCCTGATCGAGCCACATTTAAATGCAACAGTGTTGTGACGCCCGAAAATACATGACTGCTGTTTGGGTGTGGTCCATTTGAGCCTTGGACATTTCTCATTTTTAGTATCAAGATCTAAAATGATCTCTTCAAATGGATGAACTGTGTGGAAATAATAAATACATCATTACGGGGCACGTAACATTGATCTCCTTTGAACCGTTAGAATACCTCGGAGATCGACGTGCGTAAGCCTCGTCTTGCACGACACGTACCCACACCAGTTACGTTGGTAATGTGTGGTACACCAGCCAATCCGCCTCCCCCGACGGTAACGGTCTGTCACCGCTCCTTACCGGGATGACACCTTAGTGGTTATCGTCGGGCCACCTTGATGATTTTTCGTGCATCCACGCCATTTTTCTGTTTTTCCAGCACATTTTAGAAATTGGTCTAAAAAATTGAGCAGATTCAAATCTCAGGTGGACCACACCACAGGAAACAATGGTGATTGAACGACCACCGTTAAAAACTTCCTAGGGTCCACTGCAGTGTTTATTTTCCATCCAACTAGTTGTTAAGGTAAATCAGATCTGGATGGAGTGAAAATACAAAGATTGACTTAATCCAAAACTTTTGTGGCCCTCATAAACTTTTTAATGATCATTCACCATGCTTCTAGTTGTGTGGTCCACCTGAGATATGGATCTGCTTAAGGTTTGGGATCACATCTTAAAATGAGCTAGAAAAGGGATGGACAGCCTAGATATAAGATAAATTCATTTAAGGTGGGCCCCTAACGTAAGGCCAACACCAACTAAGGAGTTACCCAGGTAACACCCAATCGGGCCCGGATTAGCTACTGACGGGTTGAGTAGCGAGACTCGCTGCTGAAGTGTCGTCACCAAGTTATGTGGGGCCCGTCATAATGTATGTGTTGTATTCACACCGTCCATACATTTGGAGAGATCATTTTAGGTCTAGATCCAAAGAATGAGGCAGATCTAAGGCTGGAGTGGACCCCACCACAGAAAACAGAGGGGAGAGTGATGCCCACCTTTAAAACCTTCCTAAGGTCCACATAATGTTTATTTGAGATCCAAACTGTTCACATGTTAAAGAAGACATGAAAGAAGGGAAAAAACAAATATCAGGTTGATTGAAAACTTTTGTGGCGCTTAGAACTTTCTAATGATGAGCGCAACTCTCCCACTGTTTTCTGTGGGAGAAATTTGCGAGAATACGACCCATTCATGGCCCATCTAGGAGATTAAGCCCACCTCATTTTCCTTTGCGAGAATACGCCCCAGCTGTACGGACGCCTGCCAAAGGTCGAAAATGCCCCTGGCTTTTCCTTCAAGCGGGAAGACGAGCGCTGATGCTCCTTGAACTCCGAGTTGTACGAACGGTTCAAAAGTGATCAACGTTACATGGGCCCCACAGTTATGTATTTATTATATCCACAACGTTCATCCATATTTCGAGATCATTTCGGACTATTATCTATATATATAAAAAAAAATCATATCCAAAGATCAACTGGACCACACCACAAAGAACAGCAGAAAATTGATTTTCACCCTTAAAAACTTTGTAGGGCCCACCGTAACATTTATTTTCCATCCAATCTATTCATAAGGTCACAAAGACCAGGATGAAGAGGAAAAACAAGTTTCATAATGATCCAAAACTTCTGTGACCCCTAAAAGGGTTTCAATGGTAGACATTCAATCATCCACGGCCTTTAACAGTGTAGTCCACTTGATAGCTAGATCTGTCTTATTTTTCGTCTCAAACCTTAATACAAGTTCGCCAAAAATATGGACGGTTTGGATATAACACATACCTCATAATAGGACCCACAAAAAGTGGTGGGATTAAAACATCAAAAACTTAAAAAAAAAAAAAAAAAAAAAAAAAAAAAAAAAAAAAAAAACCGTCTATATATCAACGGTCTGTCGATATATCGAAAATGGTCCAGAACTGTCCAGTGAGTTTTCCTCAAAAATCCTACAATTGTCGATATATTGACGGTATGTGGGTAGGAGGGAAAAGAAATTTCACATTTAGCTACGGATTATAACCGTAGCCATAGCTGTAGTCCGTGCCACTCTATGAAATTTTTTATTTATTTATTTTTTTTTATTTTTTACATGGAGAAATTTATTCTACCTACAATTTTCTTTAATACAAATTTATATAAATAGGTATATATAAGCATATAAAATTTTTTTCCCATTTTTTTTCATTTATTTCTTTAATCATTTAACAAGAATATCTTCTAAACCAAAATTAGTTACTTGACGTACCGTATATGATTTTGGGGTAGGAGAAGCTACTTTAGCCAACTAACCTTGCTATTTTCCAAGATTCCATCAGGTCGATGGTAAAAAATCCATTTCATTCAATCCATGATCATTCCCATGCATTTCGCGGTCAATTCGCTTCAAACCATGATCATTCCCATGCATTTCGCGGTTAATTCGCTTCAAACCATGATCATTCCCATGCATTTCACGGTCATCCCAAACAATTTTGTGTTAATTCACGATCATTTCGAGGCATTTCACAGTCAATTCCCTTCACTTCACGGTCATTTGCATGCATTTCGCGGTCAATTCGCTTCAAACCATGATCATTCCCATGCATTTCACGATCATACCAAACAATTCCATGTTGATTCACGGTCATTTCGAAGTATTTCATGGTCAATTCCCTTCACTTCACTGTCAGTTGCATGCATTTCGCGGTCAATTTGCTTCAAACCATGATCATTCCAATGTATTTCACGGTCATCCCAAACAATTCCGTATTGATTCACGGTCATTTTGAGGCATTTCATGGTCAATTCCCTTCACTTCACGGTCATTTGCATGTATTTCGCGGTCAATTCGCTTCACACCATGATCATTCCCATGCATTTCACGGTCATACCAAACAATTCCGTGTTGATTCACGATCATTTCGAGGCATTTCACGGTCAATTCCCTTCACTTCAAGGTCAGTTGCATGCATTTCGCGGTCAATTCGCTTCAAACCATGATCATTCCCATGCATTTCACGGTCATCCCAAACAATTTCGTGTTGATTCACGGTCATTTCGAGGCATTTCATGGTCAGTTCCCTTCACTTCACGGTCATTTGCATGCATTTCGCGGTCAATTCGCTTCAAACCATGATCATTCCCATGCATTTCACGGTCATCCCAAACAATTCCGTGTTGATTCACGGTCATTTTGAGGCAGTTCACGGTCAATTCCCTTCACTTCACGGTCATTTGCATGCATTTCGCGGTCAATTCGCTTCAAACCATGATCATTCCCATGCATTTCACGGTCACACCAAACAATTCCGTGTTGATTCACGGTCATTTCGAGGCATTTCACGGTCAATTCCCTTCACTTCATGGTCATTTACATGCATTTTGCGGTCAATTCGCTTCAAACCATGATCATTCCCATGCATTTCATGGTAATACCAAACAATTCCGTGTTGATTCACGGTCATTTCGAGGCATTTTACGGTCAATTCCCTTCACTTCATGGTCAGTTGCATGCATTTCGCGGTCAATTCGCTTCAAACCATGATCATTCCCATGCATTTCACGCTCATACCAAACAATTCCGTGTTGATTCACGGTCATTTCGAGGCATTTCACAGTCAATTCCATTCACTTCACGGTCATTTGCATGCATTTTGCGGTCAATTCACTTCAAACCATGATCATTCCCATGCATTTCAAGGTCATACCAAACAATTCCGTGTTGATTCACGGTCATTTCGAGGCATTTCATGGTCAATTCCCTTCACTTCACGGTCAGTTGCATGCATTTCGCGGTCAATTCGCTTCAAACCATGATCATTCCCATGCATTTCACGGTCATCCCAAACAATTCCGTGTTGATTCACGGTCATTTTGAGGCATTTCACGGTCAATTCCCTTCACTTCACGGTCATTTGCATGCATTTCGCAGTCAATTCGCTTCAAACCATGATCATTCCCATGCATTTCACGGTCATACCAAACAATTCCGTGTTGATTCACGGTCATTTCAAGGCATTTTACGGTCAATTCCCTTCACTTCACGGTCAGTTGTATGCATTTTGCGGTCAATTCGCTTCAAACCATGATCATTCCCTTGCATTTCACGGTCATCCCAAATAATTCCGTGTTGATTCACGGTCATTTTGAGGCATTTCACGGTCAATTCCCTTCACTTCACAGTCATTTGCATGCATTTCGCGGTCAATTCGCTTCAAACCATGATCATTCTCATGCATTTCACGGTCATACCAAACAATTTCGTGTTGATTCACGGTCATTTCGAGGCATTTCACGGTCAATTCCCTTCACTTCACGGTCAGTTGCATGCATTTCGCGGTCATACCCCTTCACTTCACGGTCATTTCCATGCATTTCACTACTAATTCTACTTCACTTTCACCGTCATTTCCATGCATATCACAGTCATTCTCGCCTATTCCGTGTTGATTCACGGTCATTTCGACAATTCACGGTCATGCCCCTTCACTTCACAGTCATTTTCGTGCATTTCGCGATCCAATCGCTTCACTTCACAATCATTTCCATGCATTTCACGGTCATTCCCGCATATTCCGTGTTGATTCACGGTCATTTCGACGCATTTCACGGTCATACCCCTTCACTTCACGGTCATTTCGACACATTTTACGATAATTTCGCTTCACTTTACGATCATTTCAATGCATATCACGGTCATTCCCACATATTCCGTGTTGATTCACGGTCATTTCGACGTATTTCACGGTCATACCCCTTCATTTCACGGTCATTTCCGCGCATTTGACGGTCAATTCGCTTCACTTCATGATCATTTCCATGCATTTCACGGTCAATCCCGCATATTCCGTGTTGATTCACGGTCATTTCGACAGATTTCACGTCATACCCCTTAACTTCACGGTCATTTTCGCGCATTTCATGGTCAATTCGCTTCATTTCACGATCATTTTCATGCATTTCACGGTCATTCCCACGTATTTCGTGTTGATTCACGGTCATTTCGATGCATTTCACGGCATACCCCTTCACTTTGCGGTCATTTCGCCTCACTTCATGGTCAATTCGCCTCACTTCACGGTCATTTCCATGCATATCACGGTCATTTCCGCCTATTCCGTGTTGATTCACGGTCATTTTACAGATTTCACGGTCAATTCCCTTCATTTCACGGTCATTTCCATGCATTTCACGGTAAATTTGCTTCACTTCACGGTCATTTTCATGCATATCATGGTCATTCTCGCTTATTCCGTATTGATTCATGGTCATTTTGGTGCATTTCACAGTCAATTCCCTTCATTTCATAGTCCTTTCCATGCATTTCACGGTCAATTCACTTCACTTCACGGTCATTTCCATGCATTTCACGGTCATTCCGCCTATTCCGTGTTGATTCACGGTCATTTCGGCGCATTTCACGATCAATTCCCTTCATTTCACGGTCATTTCCATGCATTTCACGGTCAATTCGCTTCACTTCACGGTCATTTTCTAAACCCTAAACCTAAAACTAAACCTATAACATTAACCTAAACCTTTAACCTAAACTTATAACCTTAACCTAAACCTATTCTCAAATCCCAAAACCTAAACCTTTAACATATAACTTAAACTTAAACCTTTAACCTATAACCTAAATGTATAACCTATAACCTAAACCTAAACCTAAACCTATATAACCCGTAACCTATAACCTAAACTTAAACCTTAACCTATTCTAAATTCCCTAAATCTATAACCTAAACCTAAACCTTAGTCATTTCACGGTCAATTCGCTTATCTTCACGATCATTTCCATGCATATCATGGTCATTCTCACATATTCCGTGTTGATTCATGGTCATTTCGACGCATTTCACGGTCATACCCCTTCACTTCAAGGTCATTTCTGCGCATTTCACGGTCAATTCGCTTCACTTCACGATCATTTCTATGCATTTCACTGTCATTCCCGTATATTCTGTGTTGATTCACGGTCATTTCGACGCATTTCACGGTCATACCCCTTCACTTCACGGTCATTTCGCCGCATTTCACGATCAATTCGTTGAAATGACCGTGAATCAACATGGAATAGGCGGGAATGACCGTGAAATGCATGAAAATGACTGTGAAGTGAAGCGAATTGACCATGAAATGCATGGAATGACCGTAAAATGAAGGGGCATGACCGTGAAATGAAGGGGCATGACCGTGTTGATTCAAGGTCATTTCGACGCATTTCGCGGTCATGCCCCTTCACTTCAACCCCATTTCCCTCAACCTTAATATACACCCTAACCTAAACCTATTCTTAAATCCCAAAACCTATAACCTAAACCTAAACTTAACATAAACCTATAACCTATAACCTAAACCGAAACCTATAACTTAAACCCAAACACAAACCCGAACCCGAACCCGAATTCTTAAACCTAAATCTATACTTATAACCTAAACCTATTCTCAAATTCCAAAACCTATAACTACAATCTAAACCTTAACCTAAACCTATAATCGATAACCTAAACATATAACCTAAACTCAATTCCCTAAACCTTAACCTACAACCTAACCTAAAGCTATACTTATAACCTAAACCTATTCTCAAATCTAAATCTATAACCTAAACTAAAACTAAACCTATAACATTAACCTAAACCTTTAACCTAAACTTATAACCTTAACCTAAACCTATTCTCAAATCCTAAAACTTAAACCTTTAACCTATAACCTAAACCTAAACCTTTAACCTATAACCTAAACGTGTAACCTATAACCTAAACCCAAACCTAAACCTATAACCTGTAACCTATAACCTAAACCTAAACCTTAACCTATTATCAATTCCTTAAATCTATAACCTATAATCTATAACATAAACCTAAACCTAAACCTTAGCCTAAACCTAAACCTAAACCTTAACCTATAACCTATAACCTATAATCTAAACATATTCTTAAATCTCTAAACCTGAAATGCACAAAAATGATCGTGAAGTGAAGGGAATTGACCGTGAAATGCATAGAAATGATCGTGAAGTGAAGCTAATTGACAGTGAAATGCGTCGAAATGACAGTGAAGTGAAGGGGTATGACCGTGAAATGCGTCGCAATGACCGTGAATCAACACGGAATATGTGGGAATGACCGTGAAATGCATGGAAATGATCGTGAAGTGAAGCGAATTAACCGTGAAATGCGTCGAAATGACTGTGAAGTGAAGGGGTATGACAGTGAAATGCGTCGAAATGACCGTGAATCAACACGAAATATGTGGGAATGACCGTGAAATGCATGGAAATGATCGTGAAATGACCGTGAAATGCGCGAAAATGATCGTAAAGTGAAGGGGTGTGACTGTGAAATGCGTCGAAATGACCGTGAATCAACACGGAATATGTGGGAATGACTGTGAAATGCATGGAAATGATCGTGAAGTGAAGCGAATTGACCGAAAAATGCGTTGAAATGACCGTGAAGTGAAGGGGTATGACCGTGAAATGCGTCGAAATGACCGTGAATCAACACGGAATATGTGGGAATGATCGTGAAATGCATGGAAATGATCATGAAGTGAAGCGAATTGACCGGAAAATGCGTCGAAATAACCATGAAGTGAAGGGGTATGACCGTGAAATGCGTCGAAATGACCGTGAATCAACACGGAATATGTGGGAATGACCGTGAAATGCATGGAAAAGATCATGAAGTGAAGCGAATTGACCGGGAAATGCGTTGAAATGACCGTGAAGTGAAGGGGTATGACGGTGAAATGCGTCGCAATGACCGTGAAATGCATGGAAATGATCGTGAAATGAAGCGAATTGACCGGGAAATGCGTCGAAATGACCGTAAAATGCGTCGAAATAACCGTGAATCAACACAGAATATGTGGGAATGACCGTGAAATGCATGGAAATGATCGTGAAATAAAGCGAATTGACTGTGAAATGCGCAAAAATGACCGTGAAGTGAAGGGGTATGACCGTGAAATGCGTCGAAATGACCGTGAATCAACACGGAATATGCGGGATTGACCATGAAATGCATGAAAATGATCGTGAAGTGAAGCGAATTGACCGTGAAATGCGCGAAAATGACCGTGAAGTGAAGGGGTATAACCGTGAAATGCGTCGAAATGACCGTAAATCAACACGGAATATGTAGGAATGACCGTGATATGCATGAAAATGATCGTGAAGTGAAGCGAATTGAGCGTGAAATGCGTCGAAATGACCGTGAAGTGAAGGGGTATGACCGTGAATTGCGTCGAAATGACCGTGAATCAACACGGAATATGCTGGAATGACCGTGAAATGCATGGAAATGATCGTGAAGTGAAGCGATTGGACCGCGAAATGCACGGAAATGACCGTTAAGTGAAGGGGCATAAAAGTGAATTGTGCCGAAATGACCGTGAATCAACACGGAATAGGTGGGAATGACTGTGATATGCATGGAAATGACCGTAAAGTGAGGCAAATTGGCCGTGAAATGCATGGAAATGACCGTGAACTGAAGGGAATTGACCGCGAAATGCATGCAACTGACTGTGAAGTGAAGGGAATTGACCATGAAATGCCTCGAAATGATCGTGAATCAACACGGAATTGTTTGGGATGACCGTGAAATGCATGGGAATGATCATAGTTTGAAGCGAATTGACCGCGAAATGCAAGCAAATGAACGTAAAGTGAAGGGAATTGACCGTGAAATGCCTCGAAATGACCGTGAATCAACACGGAAATGTTTTGGATGACCATGAAATGCATGAGAATGATCATGGTCTGAAGTGAATTGACCTCGAAATGCATGAAACTAACCGTGAAGTGAAGGGAATTGACCGTGAAATGCCTCAAAATAACCGTGAATCAACACGGAATTGTCTGGTATGACCATGAAATGCATGAGAATGATCATGGTTTGAAGCGAATTGACCACAAAATGCATGCAAATGACCGTGAAGTGAAGGGAATTGACCGTGAAACGCCTCGAAATGACTGTGAATCAACACGAAATTGTTTGGGATGACCGTGAAATGCATGGGAATGATCATGGTTTGAAGCGAATTGACCGCGAAATGCATGCAAATGACCGTGAAGTGAAGGGAATTGACCGTGAAATGCCTCGAAATGACCGTGAATCAACACGGAATTGTTTGGGATGACCGTGAAATGCATGGGAATGATCATGGTTTGAAGCTTAATTGACCGCGAAATGCATGCAATCGACCGTGAAGTGAAGGGAATTGACCGTGAAATACCTCGAAATGACCGTGAATCAACACGTAATTGTTTGGTATGATGTGTGAAATGCATGGGAATGATCATGGTTTGAAGCTTAATTGACCGCTTAAATGCATGCAAATGACCGTGAAGTGAATGGAATTGACCGTGAAATGCCTCGAAATGACCGTGAATTAACACTAATTGTTTGGGATGACCGTGAAATGCATGGGAATGATCATGGTTTGAAGTTTAATTGACCGCGAAATGCATGCAATCGACCGTGAAGGGAATTGACCGTGAAATGCTCGAAATGACCGTGAATCAACACGGAATTGTTTGGTATGACCGTGAAATGCATGGGAATGATCATGGTTTGAAGCGAATTGACCGCGAAATGCATGCAAATGACCGTGAAGTGAAGGGAATTGACCATGAAATGCCTCGAAATGACCGTGAATCAACATGGAATTGTTTGGGATGATCGTGAAATGCATGGGAATGATCATGGTTTGAAACGAATTGACCGCGAAATGCATGCAACTGACCATGAAGTGAAGGGAATTGACCGTGAAATGCCTCGAAATGACCGTGAATTAACACGGAATTGTTTGGTATGACCGTGAAATGCATGGGAATGATCATGGTTTGAAGCGAATTGACCGCAAAATGCAAGCAAATGACCGTAAAGTGAAGGGAATTGACCATGAAATGCCTCCAAATGACCATGAATCAACACAGAATTGTTTGGTATGACCGTGAAATGCATGGGAATGATCATGGTTTGAAGCGAATTGACCGCAAAATGCATGCAAATGACCGTGAAGTGAAGGGAATTGACCGTGAAATGCCTCGAAATGACCGTGAATCAACACGGAATTGTTTGGGATGACCGTGAAATGCATGGGAATGATCATGGTTTGAAGCGAATTGACCGCGAAATGCATGCAAATGACTGTGAAGTGAAGGGAATTGACCGTGAAATGCCTCGAAATGAGCGTGAATCAACACGGAATTGTTTGGTATGACCGTGAAATGCATGGGAATGATCATGGTTTGAAGCGAATTGACCGCGAAATGCATGCAACTGACTGTGAAGCGAAGGGAATTGACCGTGAAATACCTCGAAATGACTGTGAATCAACACGGAATTGTTTGGCATGACCATGAAATGCATGGTAATGATCATGGTTTGAAGCGAATTGGGCGCGAAATGCATGCAAATGACCGTGAAATGAATGGAATTGACCGTGAAATGCCTCGAAATGATAGTGAATCAACACGGAATTGTTTGGGATGACCGTGAAATGCATGGGAATGATCATGGTTTGAAGTGAATTGACCACGAAATGCATGCAACTGACCGTGAAGTGAAGGGAATTGACCGTGAAATGCCTCGAAATGACCGTGAATCAACACGGAATTGTTTGGGATGACCGTGAAATGCATGGGAATGATCATTGTTTGAAGCGAATTGACCACGAAATGCATGCAAATGACCGTGAAGTGAAGGGAATTGACCGTTAAATGCCTCGAAATAACCGTGAATCAACACGGAATTGTTTGGGATGACCGTGAAATGCATGGGAATGATCATGGTTTGAAGCGAATTGACCACGAAATGCATGCAATTGACCATGAAGTAAAGGGAATTGGCCATGAAATGCCTCAAAATGACCGTGAATCAACACGGAATTGTTTGGTATGACCGTGAAATGCATGAGAATGATCATGGTTTGAAGCGCATTGACCGTGAAATGCATGCAAATGACCGTGAAGTGAAGGGAATTGACCGTGAAATGCCTCGAAATGACCGTGAATCAACGCGGAATTGTTTGGTATGACCATGAAATGCATGAGAATGATCATGGTTTGAAGCCAATTGACCACGAAATGCATGCAAATGACCGTGAAGTGAAGGGAATTGACCGTGAAATGCCTCGAAATGACCGTGAATTAACACGGAATTGTTTGGGATGGCCGTGAAATGCATGGGAATGATCATAGTTTGAAGCGAATTGACCGCGAAATGCATGCAAATGACCGTGAAGTGCAGGGAATTGACCATGAAATGCCTCGAAATGACCGTGAATCAACACAGAATTGTTTGGGATGACCATGAAATGCATGGGAATGATCATGGTTTGAAGCGAATTGACCGCGAAATGCATGGAAATGACCGTGAGATGAAGGGAATTGACCGTAAAATGCGCCGAAATGACCGTGAATCAACACGAAATTGTTTGGTATGACCGTGAAATGTATGGGAATGATCATGGTTTGAAGCGAATTGACTGCGAAATGCATGCAAATGACCGTGAAGTGAATGGAATTGACCGTGAAATGCCTCGAAATGACCGTGAATCAACACGGAATTGTTTGGGATGACCTTGAAATGCATGGGAATGATCATGGTTTGAAGCGAATTGACCGCGAAATGCATGGAAATGACCGTGAGATGAAGGGAATTGAACGTAAAATGCGCCGAAATGACTGTGAATCAACACGAAATAGGCGGGAATGACCATGATATGCATGGAAATGACCGTAAAGTGAAGGGGTATGCCGTGAAATGCATCGAAATGACCGTGAATCAACACAGAATACGCGGGAATGACCGTGTAATGCATGAAAATGATCGTGAAATGAATCGAATTGACCGTGAAATGTACGAAAATGACGGTGAAGTGAAGGGGTATGACCGTGAAATGCGTCGAAATGACTGTGAATCAACACGGAATTTGCGGGATTGACCATAAAATGCATGGAAATGATCGTGAAGTGAAGCGAATTGACCGTCAAATGCGCGGAAATGATCGTGAAGTGAAGGGGTATGACCATGAAATGCATCGAAATGACCGTGAATCAACACGGAATATGTGGGAATGACCATGATATTATAACACCCCGGAAAATCGGGGGTCATGCATACGCTCGACTCCCGAATTCCCGAGTATCACTTATCATGCATTTATGGTTTTTATGATTAATCAAATTTAACTGCACAATTTGGAATTACCTGAGGCACGAAACACAATCACATCAATCTACTGAAATGAAGGATATCACACATATATACAAGTCCAAAAATAATAAAGGGTCGCCTAAGGCGTTGCCCAACCGAACAACAAAAGAGGGCTAGGTCCAAAAAGAATAAGACTGAGCCCGCAGCTCAGCAAATCCAAATCCAGCCTGATCTAGCCGATAGTGAGTCGCCCATCAGCAGAAAGTAGGAGCTCTCGTTCTCCCCGTCAAAGCTCGCCTCGCCAGGTTCCTCATGCCCTGGGTCACCTGCATCTATGAATGGGTCTGGTTGGTGTTTTAAAACACCGTCCCAGAGTGGGAGTGAGTGATCAACTCAGTGTGAACTATTAATCTTAAGTTTTAACAGGCAGCATTTATAGCATGAATTTAATGAAAGGCAACATTCATAGATACTAAACTAATCTTGATAATGCATATGCATGGTGAATGGTATGATGCATGCCCTCGCCACAACTCTCCCTCAAGCGACTCCATCTTACGATCGCATATGACAACACTCCCTCAGAGCGACCTCGACTGCCGAGTCGCCACCCTAGCTAATGCGATGCAATGACATGTTAGCCAAGTCTTAGTTAAGTCCATTCATCCAGCAGGTTGGGGATTCTGATACACCCCACGTATCAATGCCCTAAACTAGTTGCGAGGCCAAGGCCCCATCAATGCGTGAGGCCGAGACCCCGCGGTCCGTGATCCCGTCGGGTTCCTCATCCCCGACTTCAAGCACATGAGGAGTGCCGAGAGAAAGGATCGCTCGCGGTCACACACGGGAGGCGCGGCACTCAAACAGAGGGCCGACAGCTCGGACACAGTGTCCCATTCCACCATGCCCGGCTCACGAGGCTGTGGACCAATTTCAGGTAGGTTATTGATGGGCTACAACAGTTGTAGGGTGGTTCAGGTTCCATATATATGTGAGCAAACAGGATTAACAAACAGGGTTGATCAGACAGTGGGCTAAACCGCATGAATCAGGCAAGCACGTGGCGGAACGATATCGGGTACAAGCAACCCATGTAGTCTAACTACTGTCGCCCACACGCACTCGTCCAATCCATGGGTTTAGCCTCAAGAAGGTCCTACCAACGGGACCACCTTCGCTTTCCTCGCATTCCTGACCAACCCAAGGATTAGGTGGTGATTCATAACATGTTAAGTATACAAGTTATCAACTAACATATCAATACCATGTTCACATGCATCTCAACTATAAAAACGAGTACTTCTACCAAGTGAGCAAGCATTATCAAGAACCAAGGTGCGCGTGAGTGTGTGGGTTTGTGAGGAAGTTAAGCTCTTCCAACACCTTAAGGAATTAAACACACAAGAGTCAAGATTCATAAACACTATAGAGCAATGCATATGAGCGAAATCAATCCAAACAAACATGAGCATATAATCATTCCTATGCTAAATCATGTGAGAGACAAGATCAACATCAAATGTAAACTAATCATGCCAAATCATGCAATTCCAACAACACACCATTCCTAGGTTTTCCCTAAATTCTTCAATACCACAACTCAACAAACAAAATCATTACATTCCTACTATAATTGGTGCTAAGCCACCTAAGGATAATAGTCCGCACCTTGTGATTCGTTGGAGACTCAAAAATGACCTAGGAACGTCGCTTTGGGGCCGGTTGGTCGGAATCCCTAAAGCAAGTTCATACATGAGAAATCCATGTAAAATCCCCCTTCATCAAAAGGGTTTTTAAGACAAAGGATGAGAAGCCTTACCTAGACGATCAATAGACGATTTTGGTGGTTGTGGTGCATGGTTTCTTCTTGAAGAAGGTGTAAGAGGTTGTGGGTTTGATCCTCTTGGGCCCCACCTTGATTGAGAGTCCACCATGCCTTCTTTCCTCTCTCTTTCTTCTCCTTTCTCCTCTTTCTCTTCTCCCTTTTCTCTCTTCTAGGGTAAAATTTGTATGGGGAGAGGGGTGCCCAAATGAGGCCCTTTTTATAATTCTATATTTGGTGCAAAAGGCCCCAAGCTTCTACAATTTCCTAAAATAGACTTATGGGACTCCCTATTGGTGTTGGGGTGGCCCTAACACCTCTCTGGCCACCAAATTCGGCGTGTAGGTGCCTTATGGCCCGATTAGGGCCCATGCAAAAATTGAGGACGAACAGATGAACGGATATATAATCTGAGAAAGCGTTTTTGACCTTTAAGTGGTCCGGTGGGGGCCATTTTGGTGATTAGAGCATTTCTAATGGCCCTCTGGCCATGAAATTTATATGATAAGTGGTCCATGGCCCGATGAGGGGCCTTACAAAATTTGGGAATGAACGGATGCGGGGTTTGGTTGTACGGGTCCGATTTACGATCAACGGTCACCGTTCCACGATCAGGTCCCAGATTTGGTGGACGGGTGTAGAAAAATATATTAAACCGTCACCACAAATTTAGAAGGAATCCGACGGCTGGAAGGCCCCCCCGGAGTCTCAGTTTCTTTTGTCAGTGCCAGATTTTAATCTGGCATTGGTGGGGCGCATTGGGCAAGTGTCAGATGGTACTTCTGGGTGTCCACTGGGTCCGCAGTCCGCGATGGACCACAAACCCAGTGAGATCTATGATTTTCTAAAGTTTTAGATTTTTCTGACCCTTCTCGGTCGCTGGGTGGCCCACACGGCCGTTGTTAGTGTAAGGCCATCTGGCTTAGCGGCTCGCACTTGGTCCCATCATAACTAGACTGGTCCACCCCAGTATAAACTAACATTGAGTGATAATGGTCATTAAGTGATTTTATAAGTTAATTAAAAAGAAATTTTAAGGATTTTTGGAAATCCAAAACAGTGAAAATCCAGGATGTTACAGATATGCATGGAAATTATCGTGAAGTGAAGCGAATTGACCGTGAAATGCGTCGAAATGACCGTGAAGTGAAGCGGTATGACCCTGAAATGCGTCGAAATGACCGTGAATCAATACGGAATATGTGGGAATGACCGTGAAATGCATGGAAATGATCGTGAAGCGATGCACGGAAATGACCGTTAAGTGAAGGGGCATGACTGTGAATTGTGCCGAAATGATTGTGAATCAACACGGAATAGGCCGGAATGACCGTGATATGCATGGAAATGACCGTGAAGTGAGGCAAATTGGCCGTGAAATGCATGGAAATGACCGTGAACTGAAGGGAATTGACCGCGAAATGCATGCAACTGACTGTGAAGTGAAGGGAATTGACCGTGAAATGCCTCGAAATGACCGTGAATCAACACAGAATTGTTTGGTATGACCGTGAAATGCATGGGAATGATCATGGTTTGAAGTGAATTGACTGCAAAATGCATGCAAATGACCGTGAAGTGAAAGGAATTGACCGTGAAATGCGTCGAAATGACCGTGAATCAACACGGAATTGTTTGGGATGACCGTGAAATGCATGGGAATGATCATGGTTTGAAGCGAATTGACCGCAAAATGCATGCAACTGACCTTGAAGTGAAGGGAATTGATCGTAAAATGCCTCAAAATAACCGTGAATCAACACGGAATTGTTTGGTATGACCGTGAAATGCATGAGAATGATCATGGTTTGAAGCGAATTGACCGCGAAATGCGTACAAATGACCGTGAAGTGAAGGGAATTGACCGTGAAATGCCTCGAAATGACCGTGAATCAACACGGAATTGTTTGGGATGACCGTGAAATGCATGGGAATGATCATGGTTTGAAGCGAATTGACCACGAAATGCATGCAACTGACCGTGAAGTGAAGGGAATTGACCGTGAAATTCCTCGAAATGACCGTGAATGAGCACGGAATTGTTTAGTATGACCGTGAAATGCATGGGAATGATCATGGTTTGAAGTGAATTGACCGCGAAATGCATGCAAATGACCGTGAAATGAAGGGAATTGACTGTGAAATGCCTCGAAATGACCGTGAATCAACACGGAATTGTTTGGTATGAGCATGAAATGCATGAGAATGATCATGGTTTGAAGCGAATTGACCGTGAAATGCATGCAACTGACCATGAAGTGAAGGGAATTGACCGTGAAATGCCTCGAAATGACCGTGAATCAACACGGAATTGTTTGGTATGACTGTGAAATGCATGGGAATGATCATGGTTTGAAGCGAATTGACCGCGAAATGCATGAAAATGACCGTGAAGTGAAGGGAATTGATCGTGAAATGCCTAGAAATGACCGTGAATCAACACGGAATTGATTGGTATGATCGTGAAATGCATGGGAATGTTCATGGTTTGAAGCGAATTGATTCTGAAATGCATGCAAATGACCGTAAAGTGAAGGGAATTGACCGTGAAATGCCTCGAAATGACCGTGAATCAACACGGAATTGTTTGGGATGACCGTGAAATGCATGGGAATGATCATGGTTTGAAGCGAATTGACCGCGAAATGCATGCAAATGACCGTGAAGTGAAGGGAATTGACCGTGAAATGCCTCGAAATGACCGTGAATCAACACGGAATTGTTTGGGATGACCGTGAAATGCATGGGAATGATCATGGTTTGAAGCGAATTGACCGCGAAATGCATGCAACTGACCGTGAAGTGAAGGGAATTGACCGTGAAATGCCTCGAAATGACCGTGAATCAACACGGAATTGTTTGGTGTGACCGTGAAATGCATGGGAATGATCATGGTTTTAAGCGAATTGACCGCGAAATGCATGCAACTGACCGTGAAGTGAAGGGAATTGACCGTGAAATGCTCGAAATGACCGTGAATCAACACGTAATTGTTTGGTATGACCGTGAAATGCATGGGAATGATCATGGTTTGAAGCGAATTGACCGCAAAATGCATGCAACTGACCATGAAGTGAAGGGAATTCCGTAAAATACCTCGAAATGACCGTGAATCAACACGGAATTGTTTGGTATGACTGTGAAATGCGTGGGAATGATCATGGTTTGAAGCGAATTGACTGCGAAATGCATGCAAATGACCGTGAAGTGAAGAGAATTGACTGTAAAATGCCTCGAAATGACCATTAATTAACACGAAATTGTTTGG
Organism: Magnolia changhungtana; assembly: GCA_030180095.1. NCBI lineage: Eukaryota > Viridiplantae > Streptophyta > Magnoliopsida > Magnoliales > Magnoliaceae > Magnolia > Magnolia changhungtana. Next base: position 13,281,461 of record JASAUF010000662.1, read on the forward strand.
GATGACTGTGAAATGCTTGGGAATGATTATGGTTTGAAGCGAATTGACCGCGAAATGCATGAGAATGATCATGGATTGAATGAAATGGATTTTTTACCATCGACCTAATGAAATCTTGGAAAATAGCAAGGTTAGTTGGCTAAAGTTGCTTCTCCTACCCCAAAATCATATATGGTACGTCAAGTAACTAATTTTGGTTTAGAAGATATTCTTGTCAAATGATTAAAGAAATAAATGAAAAAAAAGAGGAAAAAAAAAATTTATATACTTATATATACCTATTTATATAAATATGTATTAAAGAAAATTGTAGGTAGAATAAATTTCTCCATATAAAAAAAAAATAAAAAAATAAAAAACTTTATAAAGTGGCACAGACTACAGTTATGGCTACGGTTATAATCCGTAGCCAAAGGTGAAATACCTTTTCCAATGTATCCACGGACCGTCGATGTATCGACAATGGTAGGATATCAACTCACTGGACAGTTCTGGACCATTTTCGATATATCGACGGTTATTATTATTATTATTATTATTAATTTTTTGTTGTTTTAATCCCACTGCTTTTTGTGGGTCCTATTATGAGGTATGTGTTATATCCAAACCGTCCATATTTTTGGCGAACTTGTATTAAGGTTTGAGACGAAAAATAAGACAGATCTAGCTATCAAGTGGACCACACTGTTAAAGGCTGTGGATGATTGAATGTCTACCATTGAAATCCTTTTAGGGGTCACAGAAGTTTTGGATCATTATGAAACTTGTTTTTCCTCTTCATCCGACCTTATGAATAGATTGGATGGAAAATAATTGTTACGGTGGGCCCTACAAAGTTTTTAAGGGTGAAAATCAATTTTATGCTGTTCTTTGTGGTGTGGTCCAGTTGATCTTTGGATATGATTTTTTTTTATATATAGATAAAAGTCCGAAATGATCTCGAAATATGGATAAACGTTGTGGATATAATAAATACATAACTGTGGGGCCCATGTAAGGTTGATCACTTTTGAACCGTTTGTACAACTCGGATTCGAGGAGCATCAGCGCTCATCTTCCCGCTTGAAGGAAAAGGCAGGGGCATTTTCGACCTTTGGCAAGGCGTCCGTACAGCTGGGGCGTATTCTCGCAAAGGAAAATGAGGTGGGCTTAATCTCCTAAATGGGCCATAAATGGGTCGTATTCTCGCAAATTTCTCTTTCTGTGGCGGGGTCTACTCGTGCTTCAGATCTAACTCATTCTTTGGAACATGATGACCTAATATGATCTCTCCAAATGGATGAACAGTATGGATATAAAACATACATCATGGTGAGGCCCACAGAACTTGGTGACGTCACTTCGGTAGCGAGTCTCGCTACTCGACCTGTCAGTAGCTAATCCAGGTCCCACCTCTTCGGCCCCCGCATTGCATTTGGTCATTTTGACAATATCGAGAAATTATACGGTCCAACGCATCATAAATTGAATATTACTCTGATGCATCTATTCCGTACGTGTGGGCCCCATTCACTAAGATCCAGGCCATTAATATGACATGGCCTATCATGAGCTATCATCCCCAAAGAAAATTGATATTGGACATATCTATCCATCCCATTAGCCTTTGTCATTAGGGACCGTCTCTTTGTTTTCTCTCTACGTCTTATCCAAGAGTCACAATCGTCTGATCTAGGAGATTTTGTACGTTGCACCGATCCTTTGTAGGCTGCTTCAAATCAATGGTCGGGAGTCCAGAAACATGGTCCGCAAGTGTACAGTGGCCCATTAGCACATTTTTCAGGTTGTCATGCATTCGGAACCTGTAATTCCTCCCCTTCACCGCATTAGTTGCTTTTTATTGCCAGTCTTGTGACCTTTGCCATGACGTCTATAAATTTTAAGTAATATTATTTTCTTTTGGTAATGATACGGTGGGGCCCCTAAGATCCAGAATTTGGTAAGATGCACTCTCCATCGAGTGGATTTTATAGAGGATGGTTCATATGGAAGCACATTAGGTGAGACTGTGGGGTCCACTGTGATGTATGTGACAACACCCATGCCGACCACACGTTTTGAAAGCTCATTTTAGTATAAAAAAAAGAAAAAAAAAAATGCACTACTTCCAAATCCTAGATGCACTATAGTTAGAGCTGGCACGAGAGAACTAGACTGGGCCGACTCCTTTGGACTTGACTCGATTTGAATCCAGTGGGTGAGTCAATACAAATTGAGTAGACTTTATCCAATTCGAACTCAAACCGAGTCAAGTTTGGGTCACCCTGTTACTCGACCCGAAATTCAACTCGATACTGAGTCAACTCGATCTGAAACCTGACTCGTGTGTGTATAAAACCCTAGATTGGACGTTTGAGATCTAGGATGCCATGTAGCTGATGGAGAGGTTGCAATTCTATCAGGTGTACTTACATTTTGAATTGTGATTTCAGCCCATATGGACACTCGCTGCACCCGGCCCAACTTGGTGCCGACGCGATTCAGATTAGTCAATGCCATACCTAGATTCAGATTGGGTCAGGCATGCTGGATTCGGTATCGAGTCGGGTTGAGTTCGGGTTAAATCTATTTTAAAACTAGATCAAGTTGGGTTAACCCTAACTCGGTCCGACTCAACTCGATGCCCAACTTTGACCAAAGTATAGAAAACAATGGTGATTGACTATTCAAAACCTCTTGTGGGCCACAAAAGCTTTGGAACAAGATGATATTCGTGTGGTCTCTTCATCTAATTGTTTGTAACCTTATTAACAGGTTGGATGGCAAATAAGCATGCCAATGGAATCTATAAAAATTTTAATGGTGGGGATTCAACCATGACTATTTCTTGTGGTGTGGTCCACCTATATTTAAGTTAGCTTCATTTTTGGGATCATGCCCTAAAATGAGCTTTCAAAATGGTTGGGCAATGTGGATTTAAGGCACATACGTCACTGTGAGCCCCACAGTCAGGGGTCCCACCCACCTCGGTGGATTGTGGGTCTCACGTAATTCGCTTTCGGCTCATATTTTAAAATTCACACCACTACACAATCTTAGCAATTGCTTTTCTCCAATTTTCAACAATGGACTATTAACCTTTGAAATTTTCATTTTATAAGGATGGGCAACTGTTTCATGCATAGATCTATGCAGATGGTATGTTTAGAAAATGCATGCATGGGATTGATTAGTATTCATCACCATCATCGCCAATTCCATATTGGGAAAATGGCAGAATCACACAGAGATGAATCTATGATAGCAATTCAAAAGCACTAAGTCCAAAGGAAGGAGAACACAACGATTTAACATGGAAAACCTTTTCAGAAAAAAACTACGGTACAAAGCGACAGAAATCCACTATGAAAGTATAAATTACAAAAAGAAAGGACTTACTCGATTCAAACAACCTTAAATCTCACCATTTGCTACACCCTTTGAAAGCCTAGAATTATTTAGAAATCCTAGGAATGCATCATAATCCCATTTGCACCCATATATATAGCCTTGGAAAGAATCCCAAACGAAATCGGAAACAAATCCCGCAATTTCGCAGTTTTGCGAAAAAATCTACGCAGAATCTGATTAAATTTAAGACATTAAATACAACATTTTTGTGAAAGCCAATCAGAGCGGGTTGCGTGTGATTTGGATGGATTTGTATGATGTATTTAGAGATTTTTGGAAATATACAAAGATGATTCTACGACAATACAACCGAAGCGCATCGAGCGACGCCACGTCATCCATTAAACGATTGAATGAAGAGTGATCATACTGAAGCAGTTCCAAAATAGATAACAGGTTCAGAAGCAAAGAGTATTAAGACGTGTTAAACGGTTACATCAACCATTAGAACATGAGACGCATCTAGATGGCCGAATTGAGGCTATAAAATGGCGAATGATTTCAGTGGAACAAATTCTCACACCAATCCAATCAAATCAAATTCATCTTTCAATTATCATTTCAATTATTTATCATTTACAGTCCTTTGTGTAATCCCTTTACTTATCTACTAATCAATTACATTTTGTAGTTTAATCATTTACTTTCGCTTAATATTTACATTCATTAGTGTAATTTGTAGTGTTAATCAAATACCTGATTATTTTAGTGTAATTTGGATCACTGCTCAAATTTTAGCGTAATTTGGATATACGCTCATACACTGCATTTATTTCAAGCATTCATTAGAATTCTCTATTCAGAAAGGTGTTTTGCATCCGTTCTTTGCGACTGATTTTAAGATTATTATTTTTTTAAAAATCTGTATTAAAAAGTCTTTTTTTATAAAACGCAAAGGTGTAACTCATCATGAGAGGAGAAACTTTACTATCTGACTATCACCTGATCATTTTAACATATTGTGTGAGTGGCAAAATAAGCAACTAATCTCATTTGATCTCGATCACATAATACGTTTCTGCCTATCTTGGCACGTTGAGTCATTGTTGTTTGGTTTGAATTAAGCCGCAAATTCAATTCTAACATGCCCGTACTTGTCACACAACCGAAACTGTAATGCATCACCTGCCATGTTCTTCACATAACTATGCAAACAATTAAAAATTGTGATACGAATGAATAGAAGGAAGGACTGATCAAATTGAGACATAAGTAGATGGTGAATTAACAACAAGGAAAACGTGGATCCTTACACTTGCTCTAGTGGTAGACTCTACAACCCCATAACGGAAAACATCTACAACCCCATCAAGGAAAACTTCTTTTCGTAGTTTTAAAAGTCAAGTTAAAGCAAACTTGGAAAAAACCTGAGAGCAACGGTTTTCTATGAATTTAAGGGCCCGTTTGGCCGGGTGGATTGGAAGGGATTGAATGGTATTAGAGTGGATGGCGTGGATTTCTAGGTAATGATGGTGTTGTCAGTGGATTGTGTTGAGATCCATGGGATTGGATATATCCCTGTATTGCTATACCCAGTCCGTTTGGCACGCCCGGCCAATCCAGGTATTCAACCTTCCCATCTCAACCAATCCCACCAACCAAACACGTCTAAGGCAAATTTCAATGGATTAGGGTGGATTGGATGGGATTTAAAGGTAATAATGGTGTTGTCAGTGGATTGTCTGAAGATCCATGGAATTGGGATCATATCACCGACCGTGTTTGGCAGGCCCGGCCATTTCCGGGATTGCTCCTTCCAATCCCGTCCAATACAATCTAATCCCTTCTAATCCACCTGTCCAAACACGCCCTAAGTGCAACTTTAAGTGCCGACGTACCAGGCGTCGTACTCTGCCAGAGGATCGAGTAGCTCTTGTCTGTATCCGTCGGCGAGGGGCATTTGTAATCAACGGTTGAGCAGAGTAGCTCTTGTCTGTATCCGTCGGCGAGGGGCATTTGGAATCAACGGTTGTCTATAAATTCCTCAAAACGACGCTTGCAAACATTTATAGAGAGAAATGGAAGTGAGTACAGAAGAGGAGCAGGACAAAGCATCGACGGCTGAGATTCCTCTACTCACTCCATATCGCAAGGGAAAGTTCAATCTCTCCCACAGGTTTGTACCAATAAACTTTCATTATGAGATGTAGATCTTCCATGGGCCATGAAAGGTGGACCACCCAAAAGGGGTGTTGCTGACACGTATGGTTGGTTTGATTTTTGAATTTTCAGGATTGTACTGGCACCGTTGACAAGACAGAGATCGTTCGGGAATGTCCCTCAGCCACATGCGATCTTGTATTACTCACAGCGGACCACCAAAGGCGGGTTCTTGATAACTGAGGCGACCGGCGTTTCGGACACCGCTCAAGGGTACAGTTTAATGGACGCGGTTTGGCTAGTGACGCTGCCACCAGCCAGGTGGCTAGTGGTCGGTGCTATGTGGACCCCACCATGAAGTATATGTTTTATCCACGCCGTCCATCCATTTTGAAAGATAATTTTAGGTCTTAAAACCAAAAATGAGATATATCTAAATCTCAGGTGGACCACACAATGGGAAAACAGTTGTAATTGAATTTTCACCATTAAAAACCCCCTAAGGCCCACTGTAATGGTTATTTGAAATCTAACCCTTTTTTTTTTTTTTTTTTTTTTTTTTTTTTTTGGAGATTAGGTTGTTAGTACACACCCATTACAGTACACACACTCCATGTTAGCCACCCACTAAGGATCGATACCAAGACCAAAAGTGTCGAAACGAGGTACTCATCCTCCCAATTGAGCCATGGATCTGGGGTGTTATTGTTAAGCAATGCAAACTTGGATGAAGGGATATATATATATATATATATATATATATATATATATATATATATATATATATATATATATATATATATATATAGCTTGATCCAAAACTTTCGTGGCCCCAGGATGTTTTTAATGGTGGTGGGCGTTCAATCAACACCGTGCGGTCCACTTGAGATTTAGATCAAACTCATTTTTGTGCTCATATCATAAAATGATCAGGAAGAATGGGTGGACGGCATAGATGGAACACATACATAATGGTGGACCACTCGGCAGGTGGTTCATTGGGGGAGAAAAGGAAGGAATTCATAGTCACTGTTTGAAGTGTGGCTCTTTACTTTTTCTTCATTTTTTTTTTTTTTTTTTTTTTCACTTCTTTATTAAGGTATTCGGATACGCCTGGAATTTGGACGGAAGAACAGGTAGAAGCATGGAAACCAATCGTGAAAGCTGTTCATGACAAGGGAGGCACTTTCTTTTGCCAGATTTGGCACGCCGGGAGGGTTTCTAATTACGGTATTCCACTCTAATCTTGTTGCCCTCTCTTTCGCGTTTAAGAGATCTGGACTGTTGATCTACAATAGATGGGCAACAGCTCAAATTTTTATCTGATCTGATAATCCTTGCCATTCGATGGACCTGAAGACCCCGAAACTAACAAGAAAACTGACACTTGACATTCGGCAAGCGTATTCTTCGATTTGGGTGGTTGACACTGCCCAATCAGTGCGATATATGGACGTTGGGCCATCCAATGTGGAGCCCACAGGGACACAAGGTCCTTATGCTGGAAGCTCCTATGCCTTCAAAAGCTGCATTCTGATAGACGCCTAACAAATGAAATATAAGAAAAGGCAAAGATCAAAGGGTTAGGATCTTCCAAAATGGAGGATTTTATGGGCATTTCCAATCCATGGCGGTGGCCATCAGAACAACGGTCTGGACTCTGGATCATCTGCACAAGCAAACCATGACCCTCCAGAAGCTCGAGACTTCCCAGTGTGGTATCCTGCCGGAGTACCACCGTACCACCGGTAGTGATCTTTCTCCACTGTAATTATGTATGAAACGGGTCCACCCTTGTAGTGGACCGCCCTACCATGTTCCTTGCAATCGGAATTGGACTGTGTACTGAGTAACTCGGTACGCTAATAGGTACTGAGCTGACGTTTCAAGAGCCAATTGGATTTAAGACATGGGCTGCTTCCCTCCTCCAAACGTCAAAATAAACGCCATTGGCTTGTCTCTCTCTCTCTTCCGTACAAGGAGAAAAATATAGTAGGAGCTACCGATACTTGGAGAGGTTTCAATGGCACTGGTAAACTCTGTTGGGCCCGCTGTAAATGGATATAGGCTATCCACACTATCCATCCGTTTTTCAAGCGCATTTTAATGGTTGAGACCAAAATTGAATCATTTCCCATGCTCAAGTGGACCATGGAACAGGAAACATTGGGAATAATAATTTCCACAGTTGAAACATCATAGTGGCCCTTAGAGAGGTTTCAATTGTAGATGTCATTAGCACCACTGCTTCCTTTGGTGTGGTCCACTGGAGATCTGAATCTGCTTAATTTTCTGGATCGTGCTGTAAAATTATTTGAGTAAAGTCATTAACGCCGTGGATAAAATCCTTAAATCATTGTGGACCCCACAGCTCAGACGGATTACCGTCCGAGCGGGGGAAATCCGATTGCTTACTGCTCTCATCGTACTGAGTAAACTCTGTTGGGCCCACCGTAAATGGATGTGGTTTATCCACGCCATCCATTCGTTTTTTCAGATCATTTTAGGGGTTCAACCCAAAATTCATGCATATACAAAGTTTAAGCGGACCATACCACGGGAAAAAGTAGAAATATTGATTTCCACGTTGAAAACTTTCTAAGGCCGTAAATGATGTTTATTTGTCATCCAACATGTTCATAAGATCAGATAGACATGGATGAAGGGAAAACATAAATATCAGCTTGATCTAAAACTTCAGTTGCCCCAAGAATTTTTCAACGGTAGATGTTCAATTTACACTGTTTCCCGTGGTGTGATCCACTTGAGGTTTGGATATGTTCCATTTTTGAATTAAAGCCATAAAATTATGTGGTAAAAGAGATGGACGGATTAGATACAATGCATGAATGACAGTCGGGCCCACAAAGTTTACTCAGTACGCAATTCACTTCCCAGAGCGGGGGTAGGACGCAATCCGCTTCCATTGCATACCGGGTAACTCATTGGGCTTATTGTCTGTGACGTTCACTATGATTTATGTATCTTATCCCCTCCGTTCATTTATTTTACTATATAATTTTAACGCTTGAGCCCAAAAATGAATCATATATAAAGTTCAAATGGACCACGCCAAAGAAACAGTGTGAATTGAATGTCTACCGTTGAAAAATTCTTAGGACCACAAAAGTTTCGGATCAAGCTTATATCTGTGTTTTCCCTTCATCCACGTCTTCATGATATCATGAACAGGTTGGATGACAAATAAAAATCACTGTAGGGCCTAGCAAAGTTTCAACGGTGGAAATCATTACTCCTACTGTTTCCTGTAGTATGATCCACTTGATCTTTGGATATGCTTAAAATTTGATCTAAATGCCTTACATTAGCTATAAGAACTAATGGATTGGATAGACCGCACGCATTCAAGGTGGGCCCAACTAAGTTTACTTTGTATGATAAAACCCTACCGAGTCACTCGGTACGCAACCTGATTTTTGTTGGGAATAGAGGAGCGGTAGATCCTCCAACGTTTCCTCCTTGCCCAGAAGAGAGAGAAAAAAAGAGAAGCTAACGGCGTTTGTTTTGGCATTTTGGAGGAGGGAAGCGGCCCCACATCTTAGAGCCAATAAGCTTGTGACACATCAACTTAGTACACATTAGCATACTGAGTTACTCACTACACAGTCCGATTCCCTTACAATCATCAAGGTTTTGAAAATCTCGCGTTCAAACGATGTAGTCATGGCAATATCGCGATATTTTGAAAATCCCAGTAGCTCTTAGTTTCTCGTTATTTTATCACGAAATTGTCGTATTTGAACGTGAAAAACCACCGACAATTTTTGATTTTTTCATTTTCGGCGCGGGAATAATGTAAGAAAAACGTTAAAATGTAAAAATCTCCTGAGAAATTCCCATGCCGAGAAATTGCCGAGTACGAGATCTGTAACTATGGTGGGCCCACCCACAACATGAGTTGGTCCCAATTCATACATACCCTTCCCAACGAACTCGTCTAAAGGGGCAACTGAGGGAGTAAGTAATATGGTACTCCCGCACAGGTATTATACACACATGTTTGGTTTTGTAGGATTTACTTTGAAATTTGAACTGATATGAATTCCCACTAATACAGGCTTTCAACCCAACGGTCAATCCCCAATATCTTGTACGGACAAGCCGATAACACCTCAGGTTGGGCTCGATGGCACCAAAGAAGAATTCTCAACTCCCCGCCGATTACAAACGGAGGAGATCCCTGGGATCGTGGATGATTTCAGGATGGCTGCAAGGAATGCCATTGAAGCTGGTAAAAAAGCCAATTCATCTAACCACATTCTCAATTTAGCTGCATGATTTTGTCTCTTCAATCCCAGTCCTCAACAGGAGCAAGTATCTCCTATGTTTGTACTTCTCTGGGACCCTTGTAGTCATCCAGACCGCAGGTCCGATGGACCCCCACCCAATTATCTCTTCAATAAGGAATCCTAATAATCTGTCAATTGTGGGACCCGACCCATCTGATCTATGGTCTGGAATCAATGACTCATGAGCCCCACTCGAACAAGCTGGAAAACCCAAACATATAATACCCAGCTGCTTATGAATCACACGTTGAAAAGGAGTAGTACACAACAGAGGAAAAAGGATTTCTCTGGTATTTGAAAATATATTTATTACCATTCTTTCGAGATGTAGTACACAACAGAGAAAAAAGGATTTCACTATCTGAAAATACATTTGTTGTCATTCTCTCGAGCTAAAAAGAAGGAAATTAAAATTAAATTTTATAATGTGATTTTTAATACAAAGATTTGCACCTCAAAGTATTAAACTCGACTTCAAGAAATAGCTATTGATACTGTTAGAAAAATTCACTGATTTGTTAGGAAAAGATCTTTTCTCAAATATTGAAATAAAAAGAAAATAAAAAATAAAAAAATAAAAAAATCAAACCACAGCACAGAGATTTACACAATTCTCTTTGAGTACGTCCATAATTTCACATAGATCCATTATTCTCAAAGGCAAACTCCAAAAAAGCAACTTTTAACTTTCAAAAAGTTACTTTCAAGAGCGAATATATACTGCAAATAAACTACGTCTACACTGGGTCCTTACTCTTGCTCTGGTGGTACTCTCAGGAGTTTCAACACCGGGTCAAGGGTTCGAGTACCCATAGGTGGTGAAATTCCACTTCGTGTGAGTGTGTCGGGTGTGTGTGTGCGTTAAAAATAAAAAAATGAAAAGAAAAACAAAAAAAGAAAAAACTAGGTCTACACCCAGATCCATAGCTCAAGTAGTAGACTGAGTGGAAGATACTTCGTTTCAACATTGAGGTCTTGGTATCGATTCCTCAGAGGGGGTGGCTAACAGTGAAGCGTGAACCGACAGTGTGTGTACTAACAAGCTAACAAAAAAAAACATAAAAAAAAAAAAAAACTAGGTCTATATAAAACTCCATGCTAACATCTTTGTGGATCTAAAGATGGAGCAAATTAATGTGACTTGTGATATCTCATGAATTGAAATATCCCATGTTTATAGATCTTACATGGACATTGTGTCTTTTCTGGAGAGATGATCGTGTGCTTGCCCAGACCACTCTTCCTTTTCGACAAGGACCTGTTTACCCCCATACGCGCTGGTGGGTTGGACCCTTCCTAGAATCCAGGTTCATGCCTAGATGCACCATGGCTTGGACGGTCTGAACCATTCATCAAAACTATAAGGCTTCTCAAGCTCGTGTTCATAGGATCTCTAGTGCAGGTGTAGGGTTCCTTTATTCCATTTTATTATATTCGCATATTTACATTATTTTCCATCGTTATAATTCCAACATTGATTTGAACCAAGGTCTTGTGGGTAAAAATATCTCTTCTTACCACCCACATGAGCTTTTTGAAGAACTTACTTAAAATAATATATTTTCTAAAGTTCTGAAACACTACATTTTGGTTTTTTATCCTTTAAGAAAAACACAACACGAGTCCTCACGGAAAATTCTACATTGTGAATTTTCTTCAATGGACAGGCTTCGACGGAGTTGAGATCCATGGAGCAAATGGGTACCTGATCGAACAGTTCATGAAAGATCAAGTCAATGACAGAACAGATGAATATGGTGGTAGCTTAGAGAATCGTTGTCGCTTCGCTCTACAAATTGTAGAAGCCATGGTCAATGAGATCGGAGCAGATAGAGTTGGCATGAGGCTCTCTCCTTTCTCCGAGTACCTGGAGTGTGTGGATTCCGACCCGGAAGCTCTTGGTATTTACATGGCAAAATCGCTCGATCGATATGGAATCTGCTATTGCCACATGATCGAACCGAGGATGGTGAGAGGGTTAGAGAAGCTTGTTACTCCCCACAGCCTTCAACCCATGAGAAATGCTTTCAAGGGGACTTTCATTGCTGCTGGTGGGTACAATAGAGAAGAAGGGAACAGAGCTATTGCTGGTGATTATGCTGATCTGATCGCATTTGGCCGATTGTTTTTGGCTAATCCAGATCTGCCAAGGAGATTTGAACTTGATGCACCGCTTAATAAGTACGACAGAATCACTTTCTATGTACCGGAACCGGTTCTCGGGTACACAGACTACCCATTTCTTGAATCTACTACCACTTAGATTTTGAATTTATGATATGGGAGAGATGTATTATCTTTGTATTGATGTTGTTTGCTGGAATTTGTGCTGATGTTGGTTTGGTTGAGAAGGCTTCTTTCAGTCTCATGGAATAAAATGTGTATAAGGGAGTAATAATGAAGTATGGTGGTAGGAAGTTTCCATTATACGTCAATGTGAGATACTGAGACTGATTTATGATACAGATTGGAAACCACGTAAACACTTGGAGACAAATTAAGCAAAGTATATACAATCGCACAATCAAGTTCAAACAAGAACAATTTAAATTTTATGTAAAAAACCTTTGCTGGAAAAAACCACAACACAAAGCGACGAGTAATACACTACGATAGCAGGTAGCTTACCGATTCAAACAAGCTTCTCAATTTCTAAATAAAAATCTCATTAAATTTCAAAATCAATTCTTTTTCAAACTTATCAATTTTATTCCAACTTTTCAATTTTTTTTTTCAAAATGCCATTTTTTTTTTTGCAAAATGTCAATTTTTTTAAAAATCTCTTTTAAAAAAAAAAAAAAAAAAAATCTTCTGAATTTTCTTTTTCAAGATGATATTTTTTGTCAATATGAGAAAACTAATGGATGGCACAATTAATTTATATTTATTGGTGAACGCGTTTAATTATTGGGATGTGGGAAGCCGATTTCCTCTTGCCCTTCGCTAGACGATCATCCGTACTGGCAGGGCCCACCTTAATGTATGGGTCTATCTATGCCGTCCGTACATTTTTCCATATCATTTCAGAGTATGAACCCCTAAATGAGGCAGGTCCAAAGCTCATGTGGACCACAACAAAAGAATCAGTGGTGTTAATGACAATCAACGTTGAGACCTTCCTAGGGTCTACCGTGATGTTTATTTTCCATCCAAACTATTCATGAGGTCGTATGGACCTGGATAAAGGGAAAACAGAAATATCAGCTTGATCCAAAACTTCTTCAGCTGTCTAGAAGTTTTTTATGACTGGCATTCAATCCTCACTTTGTGGTCCAGTTGAGCCTTGGTTCTGTCTCATTTTTGGGTTCATGCCATAAAATGATATCAAAATATAGATAGACGGCGTGGATAAAACCCATACATCAAGGTGGGCCCTATATAGCATTGTCTGGACAAATTATCTTCAGTGGGGCCAGGAAAGGAAGCAATCCGGTTCCTGAGATGTGAATGCTACATAAAAGAGGTATCATTTTGTAAAAAACCAATCAAATGGATGAAATGCTTCCTCCCGTTTTATATATATATATATATATATATATATATATATATATATATATATATATATATATAACATGACATACTGAGATTAAGACAACGTATAAATGGCTTGGGGTGATCGAAATGGACAAAGACAACCGCGAAATTCCAAAGCATCCATGCCTCTTTAAATAATCGAACGGTTGAAATGTTTCCATCTAAGACTCTATTTTTTTCTTTCTTTTTTTTTTTTTTTGGTCATACCCTATCGATATTTAGATCCATCGTATAAACGGTTTGGGTGATTAAAATGGACCAAGACAATTGAGAAATCCTAAATCATCAATGTCCCTCTAAACAATTAAAGAGATATTTACCACTGTACGACCCATTTACGGCCCATTTACCCGCTTAAGCCCACCCATTTTCACATTACCAGAATAAGCCCCAGCTGTACGGATGACTTGCCAAAGGCCGAAAATGCCCCTACTTTTTCCTTCAACCGGATCGGTTGGTGCTCGAAAACGAGCGCTGACGCTCCTCAAACTCTGAGTTGTACGAACGATTCAAAAGATATCAAAGTTAATGGCCCCACAGTTATGTATTTATTATATCTACAACGTTCATATATATTTCAAGATCATTTCGGAGCATTATCATAAAATAAAAAAAAATAAAAAAAAATAAAAAAAAATAAAAAAATCATATCCAAAGATCAACTAGACCACACCACAAAGAGCAGTGGAAAATTGATTTTCACCGTTGAAACTTTTGTAGGGCCCACCATAACATTTATTTTCCATCCAATCTATTCATAAGGTCACAAAGACTTGGATGAAGAGGAAAAACAAATTTCATAATGATCCAAAACTTCTGTGACCCCTAAAAGGGTTTCAACGGTAGACATTCTAAGCAGAATGGTAATGGCATATGCTACAGTCAGACCTATCGCTACGGATTATAACCGTATCCATAGATAACATAATCCGTAGCCATAAAGGACTGTTCGGGGTGGGTCGCCGAACTAACGCCGCCGCCACCCCCCCTGTTGCTGGCTTGTCCGGTGGGACCACGCCCATCTGGTGGCCCTATGGCTACGGATTATAACCATAGCAATAGACGGACTGCCGTGGTGACAATTTGTGCATTTTTTTTTTTTTTACATGGAGAACTTTATTTTACCAACAATTTTCTCTAACACATATTTATATAAATATGTATATATAAGCATATAATTTTTTTTTCTCTCTTTTTTCATTTCTTTCTTTATTCATCTAACAAGAATATCTTCTAAACCAAAATTAGTTACTTGATGTACCCTATATGATTTTGGGGTAGGAGAAGCTACTTTAGCCAACTAACCTAGTTATTTTTGAATATTCCATCAGGTCGATGGTCGAAAATTCATTTCATTCACTTCGCGGTCAATTTCAATCAGTTCGTAGTCAATTTCATTCATTTCATTTACTTTGCGATCAATTCCATGCATTTCACGATCAATTCCGGCGATTCCCCTTTACTTCACGATCAATTCCATGCATTTTACTGTCAATTCTCTTCACTTCACGGTCAATTCTGTGCATTTCACGGTCAATTCCATTCATTTCACGGTCAATTCCATGCATTTCGCGGTAAATTTCGCCGATTCCCCATCACTTCACAGTCAATTTCATGCATTTCATTGTCAATTCCCTTTACTTCATGGTCAATTCAATGCATTTCATGGTCAATTCCCTTCATTTCACAGTCAATTCCGGCGATTCCCCATCACTTCACGGTCAATTCAATGCATTTCACGGTCAATTCCTCTAACACCCCGATGCAGCCTGGCTGTGGTCCGAGCGTGGGTTGTCATCCGGGTCCCGTTGGGATCGGTTGGGTTTCGAAAATAACGCTCTAGTTGATAGGGCGTTGGGTAAAGTTAGTCTCACATCGGATGGATGGGCGCCCTAACCCTAGGTTATATGTGGAGCTCCCACCTTCCCTGTATGAGGCCTTTTAGAGGAAACCCCAAGAACAAAACGTGCAAGCGCACGTGCGTGCCTAAAGCAAACAATATCGTACAGTGTCAGTCGGGCTGTTACAGTTGGTATCAGAGCATGGTTCGGGTTAAGCTGGGCCTTGGGCAATGGGTCTATCATAATGCCTTATCGACTTAGGAGGGAGCGATCGAAATTAGCGACGTTAAAGGACCCTAGGACCAAGCCATCCGGCTAATTTGAATACTAAAGTCTTAGCCTAGTGTTCAGCTATAGAAAGGACCCTTTGCTCTCATTTTAGTCTACCCCCCTTAAAACTTTTTCCCCCTGATGGTTTATTATAATTTATTTATTTTAAAAGATTTGGATTCATGACAACAATTCTCCTCTATCTAGAGTAAAAATATTTGTTTTCAATGTTTGACCAACACGGAGAGATGGTTGTAGTGGGCTTGAATCTGATACATCGATCATCTACCTGACCAGGGTAGAAGGCTCATTGTATCTCTTCTTAGTCCTGGTGGATCCTGGTCCTCTGTTCGGTCAAAGCAATGAGTCCATTGGTAGTCGCCCAGGATTGAGAATTGGGTCAAGCCGTTAATACTTCGCAAGTGTATGGTCCCGTAATTCCGTAGTCCGATCAATCTAAATGTTCAGGGAATATCTTATATCATTGAAAGGTTAAAATCTCATATTTTTAAGGTTGTCCTTCGGGTCTTTGTCAAAGGGCGTTCTCATTTTAATTCATGTCCAAATTAGTCATTAATAAATCTTTCACTATGCCTATGGTCAAATGATTATTCCAGAAAATTTTTCAATGGACTAAGATTATATCTTTATGTTATCATCTCAATCCTATGGCTAGTGGGTTATGAGCAAACCGTGCTTGGGTTTCGTTAATTTCAAGAGAGAATAAAGAACCGAAAGTTATAGGATATTTTAGAGGTTTGAAGGACTAATGACACTAAGAAGGGCACGAAAAATGAAAGAGGAAGAATATCGTCTCCTCAATTTGGTATGAACCTTGAATTCAAAAATGAATAAGGAACTCATATTATTTTAGTGAAGTTCGCCCCGAACACGAACTTAGAGAGTATTAAACAATCAAACTCAACTCTACTCTAGAGCCGTAGTTCAATCGTACTATAAACTATTTAAAGTAAAAAAAATATACTAAAAATAATCTAATTTAATTATAAATGATGATCCCTAGCATGATTAGAAGCAATTTCTAAAAAGACACAATGTTCTAAAACTCAAATATAAAAAAGATATGTCCGGACTATCAGCAACTCAAAGTAGCAGAAGTTTTTGGTTTCAACCCATCTATTGTTCATAACATTTTTGTCACATTTAGTTACTAAATTATTTTTATAATTTTTTTTGGTAATCTATAATTATATTAATATTTATCTCACAAAATTCTACTTCATTTTAAGGTCCAGAAAAATTATAAATTTTTTGGAAGTAACGGTTGTCCAAAATCAATGAATTTTTGTATGATTTCAAAATATCTCTATTTCTTGTAACGTTTCTTATATATTTAGTTATTGAATTATTTTTAAAACTTTTTATAATATTTCATCATTAAGTTTAAACTCATGCCACAAAATTTTATATCATTTGGAGTTGTAAATAAATTATTAAAATTCTAGAAGTAAAAGCTGTCCGACATTAAAAAATTTTGGACAGTGGTCAAAACATCCTAAAATAAAATATATTATAATTTTTATTTTTATTTTTATATAAAACTATACTTATAAATATTTAATCTGACTTTTTAATCACCTAAATCGGAGTTGTAACGAATGAGATATGAATTTTTGAAATTGACCCAAAAACGGAGAAAATTTCGGTGGTGGATCGCCATTGCCCGCTGCCCTCCAGCAGCGATGGATCACAGATCCCGCAATTCCACCGCAGGCATCTGGTCCCTGGTGCGATTGATCGTGGCCTGGGTGGTGGATGGCCGCCCAACGTCCAAGGGGTGGCAGCGAATCACCGTCTGGGCGATTTTGGGTGGACTTCCTGCCCTCTTTGTTGGAAAATGGTGTATCTTGCAAACTGGAATGAGTTATTCGACATATAATATATGAATTTGGGGTAGGAGGAGACAATTTATCCAAAAAACTAGGTTATTTTGTGAGATTTCATAATATTAATGGTCAAAATTATATTTTATTTACATTTTTACTATTTATAGTAAATTTTAGTTTAATTATAGTTCTTTATCCTTTAAGCTTTAGGATTTGTGTCTAATATGAAAGTACTTAGAAAGATTTAAATAATAAGGTGAAATTTCTCTAAAGGAGATAGGTTGGAAGGGGAATTTGAGACTTAGGGATTGAGTTTTGAGAGCTTGGGAAGAGAATGGGGTAATGACTTGAGAGTAAAAAGGGTACAAAGGACTAGAAATGGGGCATAAATGAAGTAGAAATGACCCTAGGTGAAGTCCCTAGGGCTTCTATGTGATTTATGAGAGCAAGGGGGTAAACTAAAATGAGCTAAACTAGTATAAATAGTATACACCCTACCACGCATATAAACTTGAAATCAATAAAACTTAGGCAAATGAAATAATAAAATCTTTACTTATTACCCTTAGGCAATTTTGGGGACGAAATTGTTTTTAAGGGGGGTAGATTGTAACATCCCGAATTTTCGCTATTTTCAAATTTCCAAAAATCCTTAAATTTTTTTTATATACTAATTGTCACGCCCCAAACCCGGGAACAGACAGCTTCCGTGATGCCCCGAATCTGGCACTTGACTTTCATATACCAAGTCCCGAGTTCGGCGCACCACAAGGAAGATTTTTGACTGAATTTTTTTTTTTTTGATGTATATATATCTATTTATAATAATACCTGAGCATGAAGATCCATGATCAAATTACCAAGCAACACTCTCCATTATAAGTCCTGATGGTTACAAGCATAGTGCTTTCCAAAAGGTACACAATGTCAATATTGCCAAATCGAAAAATAGATGTAATGCATCGAGCAAGCAAAGTCTTCCAAGCTACTCCAGCCCTGTAAAAAATGGGAAATAAGTGGCTTAGGCAAAAAGCCTAGTGAGTACACACGTGTGTGCAGTGTATCCTACATGCAAACAAGATAAATATGTTACAAGGAAATCATATATGTGAAAGGCGTGTAGCATGTAAAGTATGATGTCAATGCCAATGCAATGCGTATGCATCATAGTAATACTCCAAGTCAATGCTACCAACATCACAAAGTCATATTTTCATTTCACTTATACCACAGCCATAACCGTATTACACGCATCCGTAATCACATCATCATCATCATATTGTCATGCCATAATTATACAATATCAGAAATAATGACAAGTCCATGAGTCAAACAATATCAAAATACGCAATACAGATCAACTATACAAATGAGGAACAATATCAGATGTCGTATCTAAACCATATGAATGCAGAAACACAGGTAACCCAAAAGGCCATATATTGCGGATGTAATGCAATATGCGGTGCGAATGGAATGACCATGCTGGAGTGTAAAGTCGGGATGATAATACGTAGTATTGCAGGCTATGGGGTCTATCACAAGGGACTTCTATCCAAACCAGTCTCATACCTAAATTTGGATAGTCAGACTTAATGTGATAAACTCCTGATCTCAGGTTAGTCGCGCGCCCCAACCGAAATCCTGGCCATTGCGAAGGTACACGTATAAATAGTTACGCACCACCAGCCCGAGTGGATAGTGAATGAATGAATGAATGAGTATGCAACTCCTGCTCAATAACCACATATCAGTACAGTTCCTCTCTGGGATCATCACCGGGGTTTAGTACACTCCAAATGGCACTATTGCTCTCCCAGCCGCACAGTCCAAGTGAGCGTAAGAAACCTCACTATCTGCCTGGCCAATAATCTGCCAATACCTATCCGGCACGTCGATAGCGGACCCATTCCTCGAGCTGGTCAGACTCAGCCTAGCAATGCCCCCTACGCTCGGGCAGGTAAGGCCACACCCCCTCCCAACTGACCATGACACAGTGGGAGACGCGACCTCCTGGTATTCGGCACTCGGGCGCTCATGTATCCACTCGGTCTCGACGTTGGGGCTTCTCCTGGCCCGGAGGTTTAGGGATTTTCACCCAGGGACATCTATTGCGCCCGTATGCTAGAACCAACATTTCCGCTATCCCGTCTGGCCATCCACGATTTGCCTATGGAAGCTACGGCCCTGATGTCGCTAGGGCGTACAGTAATCATAATGCAGGATGCATGAGTCATACAATCCAGTCATGCAGCAATCCAGTGCATACCGTGTACTCATGTGAGACAATCTCTGCCTATCAGGGAGTCTCATAATCATCATGCCCAATGACATATGCAACGGCCAACCACCTCTCATAACAAATATGCAGATGATGCGTATGGCCATGTATCATGATGCTATGCTATCACATACTCATAATCGGCATCAGCGAGAATGGGCCTAACAAGGCCTAAGGAAAGGTCACAATGTAGACATTCAACCATCATTGCCCGTCAATGTGGACATTTAACCAACATTGCTCCCAAGGAGTGGCCCACATAAACATCAATACATACATCATGGCGAAATCACACATCACATTGGTCCTCATATACATCGCTTTGGGTCTCACACAAGGGCCACACATTCATCGCATTGGGCCTCACTCATGGGCCGTATATACATCACATTGGGTCGTATCATGTGGGCCTTAGACATCGCAATGGGCCTCGGCACATGGGCCATGAATACACCACATCAGGCTTCACAACTCATGGGCTTTAAATACACAATAGGTGGGCCCTACACATGAGCCTTAAATACATCACAATGAGCCACAACCCATGGGCCTAAAATACATCTCAATGAGCCACACCCATGGATCTCAAATACATTACCTTGGGCCTCGCCCATGAGCCTCGAATACATTGTAAGTAGCCTCAAATCTATTTCACTGGTAGGCCACATTCCTGGGCCTAATACGCATTACCATGGGCCACATCACAATGAGCTTCATCATATGGGCCGGAAATATATCTCAATGGGTTTTGCCCATAGGCCACGACTACATGGCTACCCCAATTATGATAAGTCTTATACTACAACCACTTCACACGTCACATAGTTAATAGCTCATATTTGGTGTCGCATGGTTAAGGGCCAAGAGCCACATTTCATCGTATCACTTACGGTTTAGAGATCACAACGTATAGAATCCAGGACCTTGATAGCATTAGCTTGGGTAACATAACCCTACATCACATTCGGTTTAGTGTACAACTTTATTATATGTGATTCAAGTGGCAGTATCTATATTGATAAGCACAAACCTGCGCTGTTGAATGGCCATCAATGCCACTTGATTTCATATGGTTAGGTGGCCTTGTACGTATTTCACATTCATACAATTAGATGACTACATATACTACATATACTTCACCATTGCCTATGATTAGGTGACTATATATATACATCAAATACCTACATGATTAATGGACCAAACAGGTATATCACACCCTTACACCACTAAAGTCTACATATTTGTTAGAATTAAACATATTTAAGGGTTTAAACACAAGTCACATGATCCTATTACTTAGGGCCGTACTCTAACCAAAGTGCCAAGTGATCAAGGGCTATCCACAATCAGCCTATTTAAGGGATTAATCATCATTACTTCAAAAATTACAATATCAGTTCGTCATGTGTTCAACACATGGAGATTACAAACTCTTGTCGAAAAGGCCCAATGGTTGGCCCAAACAAGGCTACCACTGATGGGCCCACATGGCGCTCACTCAAAATGGGCCTTAACATTCTTGGGCCCACACATCAATGAAATTTACAATGAGTTTTATGTGGTGGAGCTCATAGGGTTTTCCCATGAGGTTAAGTTGTGTGTGACCCACTTAAGACTTAGGTCTACTTTGATTTTAGTACAAATCCTAAAATGATATGAGGAAGTGGATGGTCCACATGGATTAAATAGATACCCCATGGTGACCTTAGGTTGGATTCAACAGTTAGGTCTTTATTCTCATAGCCTTATATTGTATGGTCCAATTCAGGTTGGATTGACTGATCTTTGGGACAATGCTCTAAAGGGAACCTGGTACATGGGCTAGATGGGTTGAATATCTAATACATCATCAGGATGGCCCATAATAAATTTTCAATGATGAGAGTTTAATTTGCATTATTTTAGGATGTATGACTATCTAATCATTGGATGGGCCTAAGTCTTGGTAACATACCGTCAAAAGGGTTAATAAAATAGATAAATAGTGAGGATCTTAAATATATATCATGTCATAGCCAAGGTGGATTAAGTGACATAATACTTACATCAAAGTGGGTCATACCACACACAAGTTGAGAGGTTTACCCTCCATTAAATATTCATAATCATGTGTTGGGCTCACAAAGATGTGGTTCATAATTCCAGCCCATCCATTATGTGTATCCCACTTGGTTGAGGGGTCAAACCAAGTTTCAAATCAACCAAATTTTAGGTGGACCTAACAAGTGATTTTATATGCTCGAGCTTTGAGTTGTACGAACGGTTCAAGAAGATTAAAGTTATATGGGCCCTAAAGTGATGTATTTATTATACCTATACCGTTCATCTATTTTATTTTATTTTTTTATTTTTTTATTTTTTTATTTTAGAGATCATTTTAGAAGATGAATCATAACAAAAGATTATCTGGATCTCACCTCAATCAGCAGTCAGGATAATGATTTCACCGTTAAACCATTCATCGGGCCCACCATAACGTTTACTTTCCACCCAATCTGTTCATAAGGTCACAAAGACCTGAATTAAAGGGAAAAACAAATTTCATATTGGTCCAAAACTTCTGACCCAAAAAGGGTTCCAATGGTAGATGTTCAATCCTTGCTCCTTTTGTAGTGTGGCCCACTTGATAGTTAGATCTATCTTATTTTTCTTCTCAAGCCTTAGGACAAGCACACCAAATGGATGGATGGTTTAGATATAACATATACCATATGATCAGACCATAAAATTGCTAATTTATTCAGCTTCATCAATTTATTTTTTATTTTATTTTTTTGATGGTGTGGGCCACCTGACTTCCGTGTATGGATGAAATTTGGGGCTGGCCCATTTTTAAGCAGGACCCATCAAATGCATGGGACTGATGTTCGACACACATCATGGTGGGGCCTGTGTTGGGGCCCACCTCCTTCCAGCGTCAGCAGCAGACGCTGCTTGCTGCAACAACGTCAGTGGTATTTTGTATTTTTGTATTTTTTTTTTTTGTTTTTCATATTTGGGGCCCACAACAGGACGATCCAGTCTGACTAATGTGTGTGTCCCACGTGGTGGACAGGTCAATCCAAGTTTCAAATGCATCTAAATTTCAGGTGGGCCCCATGAGTGCTTTTATATGTTTAAGCATGTCTTCACATGAGTTTTTGATGGTGTGGCCTACTAGAGATCTGGATTGGCATCATTTTTCAGTTCAACGCCTAAAAGGATCTGAAAAATTGAATGGACGGTGTGGATTTAATACATACATCATGGGTGGGGCCCGTTGTGGACCCACAACCCCCAGTCCCTTTTCATCTAAGCGGCAGCAGGAACGCTGCTTGTTGCAGCGTCCACTTCACTCTTTCTTTTGTTTTTTTTTTTTGTTTTAAATTTAATTTAATTTAATTTAATTATTTAATTTAATGTGGTGTGTCACATGTGTGCATGTATGAGTATGTGGCCAGCCCAATGGGCCACACTTTGGACAGTTTGGATGGCCTACAAAATTCTGGTGGGGCCCACAGTCAATGAGTCCCATATAAAGTCTATAATTATTTTTTTTTTTTTTTTTAATTCTCTCATGGATCCATACCATTAATCACATCATATCATCACCATTGTTGATCATCATTAACATCATTAAACACATCATACTCTCCTATGTATCCACACCATTGATCACATCATTATCATCAAATCGTCACCACAAACAACCATACAAATAATCAAAAGGAAAACAAATTAATAGTGGAGTGGGTGTACTCACCCTAATGAATTGGATGGATGGTTGAGATGGATGGAAGGGATGGGATTGATGAAATTGATGGCCCACCAAGATCTCTCTCTCTCTCTCTCTCTCTCTCTCTCTCTCTCTCTCTCCCCGTGTGTAAAAAAATGGTGAAATGTTAAGGAATGAAGGGATATATATAGAGAAATTGTTAAAATGTGGTTAGATTTAATTAATGTGATCTTGGTTATCTTAGACTAAGATTTTAATAATTAATTCATGATTTGTAGTTAATGGTAGATTAAAGGAGTATGGGATGGCATGGTGTGATGATGTCATGCATGAGGTGTGACATGGAAGAGAGTTGACTTTTCATGCACATGAGAGATGAGAGGTATGGGTGTGTGACATCACACACATGGGTAGAGATTCTCTCACCCATGTGTGGCATGTGCATGTGTGTATGACATGTGTTGTGCACATGTGTGGAGTGGAGTACATGGCACCTTGCGCACATGATACACTAATGATTCTTCACGGTATATCTCACTAACAGAGTATCGTATAGACGCACGGGTGGTACCTACGCGATCGTAGCGATGAGGCGGTCGATATGAGATAGGTTTCAAGGTCTTGGGGTTCCCGTCAGTCGGATGTATACTATGAACGGTCAATCTAGGTCTAACTAAGGGCGTCAATCATTGTGTATGTGTGCATCAAAAATGGTACGGAATGAACGGGGTGTTACACTAATCCACATCGTCACCTACTGACCCTCGACGCTCGAAGTGAGCCTATACGTGGCTGGTACCGATAAAGAACCGTACAAATAAGATTAATCAACCATAGAAAACCAACAAATTCGAACGATCACTTAAACATCGAGTTTAGCCCCATGATTTGTTTACATAGGGCCCAAATGTAGCCAACCTATCACTGACTAATCGAGATAACCATAACCAAATAAAGATATACCTAAAGTCAAGACGGTTATGGGTCAGATCTTGATTAACAAACCAAATCAATCCAGTTACTCCTTTAGCCAAAAAACTAATGGTTTAGAGTTATTAAGACCGAATCGTCGTTTCTGCTAATTATAAAGGTCGAATAAGACCCAGCTGTACGGACAACTTGCCAAAGGTCGAAAATGCCCCTGCTCTTTCCTTCAAGTGAATCGACTAGTGCTTGAAGACGAGCGCTGACACTCCTCGAACTCCGAGTTGTACGAACGGTTCAAAAGAGATCAAAGTTAAATGGCCCCACAGTTATGTATTTATTATATCCACAATGTTCATCCATATTTTAAAATGACCGTGAAGTGAAGAGAATTGGCCATGAAATGCATTGAAATGACCGTGAAGTGAAGGGAATTGATCGTGAAATGCATGGAAATGACCGTGAAATGAAATGGAATCGGCGAAAATGACCGTGAAATGCATAGAAATGACCACGAAGTGAAGCGAATTGACTGTGAAATGCATGGAAATGACCATGAAGTGAAGGGAATTATCCGTGAAATGCATAAAAATGACCGTGAATTGAAACGGAATCGCCGAAATTGACCATGAAATGCATGGAAATGACCGTGAAATGAAACGGAATCGCCGGAATTGACCGTGAAATGCATGGAAATGACCATGAAGTGAAGGGAATTGACCGTGAAATGCATGTAAATGACCGTGAAATAAAATGAAATCGCTGAAAATGACCATAAAATGCATGAAAATGACCATGAAGTGAAGCGAATTGACCGTGAAATGCATAGAAATGACCGTGAAGTGAAGGGAATTGACTGTGAAATGCATGGAAATGACCGTGAAATGCATGGAAATGACCGTGAAGTGAAGCGAATTGACCGTGAAATGCATGGAAATGACCGTGAAGTGAAGGAAATTGACCGTGAAATGCATGAAAATGACCATGAAATGAAACAGAATCGCCAGAATTAACCGTGAAATGCATGGAAATGACCGTAAAGTGAAGCGAATTGACCGTGAAATGCATGGAAATGATCGTGAAGTTAAGGGAATTGACCGTGAAACCCATCTACAAACCCATGATCGTGTACATTTCCATCTAGCGAATAATGTGGTGTTAGTAGATGGAGATGTTAGTTTTACCCCAACTCTATTTTATGTACATGCTAGCCCATGTCATTCTTATTCTTATAAATAATTAAATAACTCAATCTACTAAAAATAAAATAAAAAATAAAAAATCATTATATTCTTTTAAATTAGGGATAAGCTACATTTCTATTTGTATCGCCTACTTAAAGTTTTGGATCGGAGACTGGATTAGGTGAGACCCCAACCTCACCTAAGATAGTGCAACCCTTGTTGCGGATAGAGCTGAACACAAGTCGAGCTAGTTCAAGAAACTCGATCGAATCGACTTGGTTGAGTCGATCTGACTTAACTTGCAATATGGTTCGAGTCGAGCCGAGCGCCAAAAACTATAGTTTAAAAAAAAAAAATCAAGTCGAGTTCAAGCTTTGTGTAACATCCTGGATTTTTGCCAATCTAGAATTAGACATCCTTAGGCAATGGGTCGATCCTAACACCTTATTAACCTGTCAGAACTCAATCCCAAAGTCTAAAGCCGCTTTTGAACCCATTTCCTTCACAAATCCCACCCTTCACCACCTTGTTCTTTCAATTTTTCCAAGTACCTTCACCCTAGACACTATCTTAAACTAGCTAAGTATTATAACTTGGATCACTTTATATACAAACTACAAAGGCCCAGGTACCACCTCAGACAGAAATTACCTAGGACTAAATCCTTTAGAAGTTAGGCGAGAATTAGCTAGTGTTGAATTAGAGTACCTGTGAAATTAGCACCAATCACTTTAAATACGATCTGCAAAATCCAAAACTTGTAAAATCATTGACGCTAGGTTACCCTAAAATCTAGGATTAATCTCATTACCCGGCTGCTCTCGGGAGCATCACAAAACTCCGTATCAGATCTGGACCACACGTCGGAAGTCCGATTAACATGAAGTTAAGGAATTAGGACCGCCTTGCTGGGCTTGACAATCATCTCAGAAATCAAATCCAGATAGTGTCCAAGTGCTATTCGCTTGAGCTCGGAGCGGGGAGTGTGAGAAATGTGAAAATAAGTCTAAATTAAATTCAAAATAAATAAATCTGAGACTTGTCACTTGTGGGTCAGTATCAAGCAACCTGACCGTCAGAATCAGGCCAAAGTACACCCTCGGTTCAGGGATATTTCCCCAAACATATCCATGTACTCGGAATCTCCGATCGAGTGCCACTGACCGTTGAATTGAAACTGGTCCGCCACATGCGATCTGGAAACTCGACTGGAATGAAAACTTAACTCAACCTAGATCCATAGTCTGTGAACTTAAGTCCAACCTTTGGCTCAAGGGGGGCCGCCAGAAGTGCTCCATTGAGCTGAAACAGATGCGCTTTGGACATAACCTAAGTATACCTTGACCTGGAGTCTACTTTGGAGAGTTTTTAAGCTATATAAGGACCTTAAAACCCTCTCTCATTCAGCCATACGAATTTGAGAGAGAAGAGAGAAAAGAGAGAGAAAGTGTGAGAGAAGTGGGAGGATCTCCCTGATGTTCTTCCCTGTTTCTACACGAGCTCAACCACCCCTATCTTATCACTTTTCCGGCGATTCCGGCGTCGTTTCTAGGTAAGAAACCCTAACCCTAATCTGATTTGGGGTGTTGATAGTTGTATGTTATGAAATAACTAACCTAAAGGATCCTATAGGTTGGCAAATCATTGTAGGCGAAAGCCTAGCAAACCTATCGAACTCGTTACGATTCTACGACAAAAGGTGCGGACTTTAGATGTATAGGTTATGGTTTTCAATGCTTTCAATGTCAGATAATGATAAATTCATGATTTGCATGCAATTGCACATGTACAAAGTGCTGTCTGTTTTCTGTTTCGATTAAAGATGAAGAATATGGAATTTTACTTACTCTAGGTATTTGTAGAAAGTACCGTATACGTATAAATTTTGAAAATGTGTTTGCCATGATTATTTGCTATATGAACATATTATATATGCGTAAAATACTTGTTTGGCGAAAGGACTCGCCCTAATATATGTTTTGCTAATATATAATATGTATGTGAAAATAGTGTATTCTAAGTATTTGTGAAAATGACTGAATGAGTATAGAATTCTCATTCGTGCTCGCCATGACTAATTGTCATAGATATATGATTGTTGTATTGGCGATACCCCCTTTGACGAAAGGATTTGCCCTAAATCACGCCACGGCCAATATACACTATATATGTTACGATGTGTGGCCCAAGTATTCGTGGAAATGACTGAATGAATATGGAACTTGGATTCATACTTGCCATGATTATCCGTTGTGGGTGCACGCGTGTTATAATTGGGGCAACTCCCTAGTGAAAGGATTTGGCTTAATGCCTATGTGATCAACATATATCATGTATGTTGATGTATGTAGTTTAAAGTGTTTGTTGAAATGTCTGAATGAGTAGTAGTTAGTAAATTGTAATGTATAAGGGTGTTGAGATATGATTCTCAACTTCTTTAACTATGTGTATGATTTCTTTAGATATTTGTGTGATTAGGAATTGAATATGTATAAACTCATGCTTATGTTGTAGTTCATAACATGCTCAACTGATTGTATGATTTTATCTGTGTAATGCATATGTTTAAATTCATGTTTATGTTGTATTCCATAAGTGCCGTGAAGGGTGATGGGAGAGTGGTGTAACGAGTGCGTACAACAACCCTGACAGCCCTAAGCGGATGTCATCAGATCTTGATTGTATGATTTGAATCTTGATCCATTACTGCTTTACCTATCTGCAATTGAATGTGATTGGGGCTATTGTATAGTCCAGGCAGTCGGTAATGGGATCGAATTTGTGGCTGAGATTCATTCGCCACGTAGGACGTGTTTGACGAACCCGAGTTGTGCGTTGCTTGTCGGCAGTGGTTAGGCCACATGAAGTGCTCATGCACTTCATGTCGTACAACTCAACGGGCGCTCGTGCTAGTCGAGCTCGTCAAGTAACCCGATCTGTCTTATGTATGTTCACCATGTTTGGACGCTACTGCTTGAACCTAAGGTACCAAACTTACCAGTGGAAATCCCGTTAACCATGGTACCTCAATCCACTAAGACTCATGAGCCGGACATGGTGGTATGGGACACCGTGGTCGAGCTGTCGGCCTACGCTGGGGCCACGTGCCTCCCCATAGTGACCATTGAGCAACCAAACTCGTGAGCCGAATAAAGTGGTATGAGACATTGTATTTGAGCTGTCGACACTTATGGCGAGAGCCGAATACGGTGAGACATGTATTCGTGCTGACGGGTGACGAACCCTTCGTAGTGTCTTCGAGTATACTCTATAGTCTGTGATTGGCGATGAGCCCTTCGCAGCAACTAGAGCATGAGTTAAGCCGAGTACGGTGAAACCTGTATTTGAGCTGACGGCCAGCAATTGAGCCGAGTACGGTGAGACCTGTATTCGAGCTGACGGCCAGCAATTGAGCCGCATACGGTGAAATCTGTATCCGTGCTGATGGGTGACGAGTCCTTTGCGATGCCTCTCGAACCATAATATCGTATGAGATTATCTAGGTTTGACGACCCTATAATGGATCATGTTTGGGAATGATACAAGGGAGATACCTTAGTTTCCCAATAATGCTGTTTGAAATGGACTAATAATAACTTAGTAATCATGCTCATCATGCATTGCATGTGCCTAGAAGATGTGAAGCACTGAGGAATGCAAGCATGCTGCGAACGTAAGATGGTGTCGCACGAGGGAGTGTGTGGTGAGGGCATACATCATAACTGTATTCATACTTGCATTAACAAGAGTAGTTAAGAGTGTTTAATTGTACTGCTTTATCATTACTGCTTGACTAAGTTGATAACATGTTAACCTATGCTTTATTGTTCCACTGAGTTGATCACTCACTCCCACGTTATGGAACGGTGTTGTACACACCAACCAGACTTGTTTGAGTTTCAAATGATGGCGATGCTGCGAAGCGGAGCCGGACTTTTAAGAGAACGAGGAGGATTCCTCCTTCATCCAGTTTCGGGCGGTTTCCTATGAGTCGTGTCCTGATCGACGGAGCTTCTTGGGATATTGACTAGATGACCTTACACATTTGGTATATTTTAGAATTGTACTTGTAATTCTTTAACCTGGTAACGTTATCACACTCTGGAGATCTCTCACCACAGTTTATATATTTTATCTATCTATCACAGTCTTTCGCTTGCAAATTTAACTGTCTCTAAAGTATGATATGTTGTTTTGGCTTAATCTCACTCATGTTCACTACTTTAATACAGACAATATTCAATCATCATTCATTTTGTTGCATAAGTGATGCGTTGGAACTCGAGAGTTGAGTTTATGCTCGACCCCCAATTTTCAGGGCATTACAAGATGGTATCAGAGTATGATTTGGATTAAACCGGACCTGGGTTATGGTCACACGATGTACTCTGACGCACTCTGACTTAGGAGGGAGCGATGGAATTTAGAAACCGACTTAGGATTTTTCAAATTCATCGAACGGCGAAACCGACCGAAATCGACCGCTGAGATTGGGCCCATACGCACCCATGATCACGCGAAACGATCCCGAATCATTTCTAGGCCGTCAATCGACGAGTTTGAGTCATTCCCTCGAAATAAATGTCCTTAGGTTGTGGGTTAACCACAACACCTTACACTTCATCTCAAAGCCTAAAACCTCTTTTTATCCAATTCCTTCAAAATCTCACCCTCCACCACTGTATTCTTCATTTCTTTTTAAGAACATTCATAATACACACCAATCCTAGGGTATAAATGAAGAAGAGCAATACTGAAATTTTTTTTTACCATAAATAGGAAATAAATGGATAAAATGGGTTTTGACCCTTAACCTTTTGGAATCTAACCAAATAAATGGGTTAATTGGATATATTAGCTCCTCCTACCCCAAAATCATATGCCACACGTCACATAAAATCTTTCCGGTTTGTAAATTGGCCCTGAAAATGTCTCAAATGGAGTGGGGGGCCACACTATGAAATCCGGAAGGACCCGGGATGGACCTGGGGTGCCATTGGCACCTTGGGAGGGTGGTGATCACCACCCTACCGCGGTTGGTCCGGTGGACTGCAGTGGAACCGCGGTCATCGCTGTCGACCGCGGTCTGGTTGGGCCGGGCTGGTTGGGCCGGTGCTGGTCGTGGTCGGCCCGACCCTTGGGCACGTGTGGTGCCCACCAAATTTTGTGGGGGCTCCTATTTCATGTCTGTTTTACCTTCTCTCTCTCGAACACTCCTCCAAGCGCTCCCTTTCCTTTCAAAATCCAATTTTCTCTCTCAAACCTCCCTTCCAATCACCCCTTCCGCTGTTTTCTGTTAAATCTCGCACCCCTCTAACGTTTCATAGCAACACCTACCCTCTACCCTTTCCGTTTTCTCTCATTTGAGCTCCTATACCCCCCATTTGAAGCTCATATTCATGTAAGCTCTCTAACCCATCCATTTTCTTCCCTTCCTTCTTCAAACCCTGCCTTTTGGGCCTTTACAATCCCTGTTGAGGCTCAAGTCCGTGAAGAACCAAAAACTTCAGCCCCCGTTTCCCCTTATCCTCATTTTCCATGGATCTATCCGAGCTTGTACGGCCATTTTCTTGGAGGCCTAATCATTCATATTGTTGTCTTGTAGTTTACATGGGTTACCATCTTTGGATGTTTTTGTTTTCATGTTGATGGGTGTAGTAGTTGGTAGAATATTTTAGATGTTTGAGAACGTTTAGGGCCCGTTCGGCCAACTACATTAGGTGAGTTAGGTGGATAGAATTGTATAAGTAACAATAATGTATGTATAAGGTATGGCCCTTAGATTGGGTGTATCCCATGTTTTTCAATGTCATGTTTGGAATGTATACAATGAAAAGTATATCCCGGGTTTTCCTATTACACTTAGAAATTCCTCATCCTGGGATTTGGAACTCCTATCTCACGCTTTCCAACACAAGACTCATTTTCCAAAGCCTATAAAATTAATTTTTATCCCACCCACCCTCCTACCAAACATGTCATTCCCAATCCCCAAGTGAGATTAGCAATGCAGTCCCATTTAAGACAATAGGCCCTTGAAGTTTTGGACCTAGAGCGGTGCTCCTAGAATTCGACAGACCTGACCGTATAGGGAAATCCAACAAGTAATAATGTGAACCTTAGGACCTTCTTAGCTAGTATGAACATGTGTGTGATGCTCGAGCGTAGTTAAATTCAAGTGCAGGCAACTCAATTCCAATTAGACAACGTTTGACCCTAGGCGATAAACAATTTCTTGTATTAGACATGGTATGAAATCACCTAGCATATGAGCGTGGACTTTGGACTACACCTATGAATTTTCACTACTCCTAAATTAAGACTAGACTACCGGTTACGTTAGAGAATGCCAAAGACCGATAGATGTAGCTAGGTTAAATTAATACACCTCTTTGATCTGGGTGGCGCAGCGAAAGCGTAGTGGACCCTACCCCACTGGCCCAGGATCGAAACTGTGCTCGTTAAATACGAACATAATAGAAGCCTGTTCTACGATGAGAAACCATTTTAGGATGATCTAGTAAGATTTGATTCACCATTTCCTTGGACATAGATAATAACGAGGACTCTCTTAGACTAAGACCTAAAGGGCAACCTTACAAATAGACAATTTGAGCCTTTCAATGATGGACATTCCTTATGTTTTTAGAGTGATTGAACTACGGAGTTACTGAAATATACAACTGCGAAACATTCTCGGCTTGACCCAATTCTCAATCCTGGGCGACTACCAATGGACTCACTGCTTGACCGAGCAGAAGACCAGGATCTACCAGGATTCGGAAGGGATACGATGAGCCTTCTACCCTGGTCAGGTAGATGATCGGTGTATCGGGATCAAGCCCACTATAACCGTCTTTCCGTGTTGGCCAAACATTGAAAATAACTATCTTACTCTAAATAATTGGGGATTGTCGTTAAGACTCCAAATAGGTAAAAAAATAAATTGTAGCAAACCATCATGGTATGAGAAATGGATAAAAAAATAAGTTTTAAGGGGGGTAGACTAAAATGAACCAGGCTAGTATATACCCTACCACGCGTAGAAACTTAAAATCAATAAAACTTAGGCAAAAGATATAAGTAAATCTTTCCTTATTACCCTTAGGCAATTTCGGGGACAAAATTTTGTTTTAAGGGGGGTAGATTATAACATCCTGGATTTTTGCCAATCTAGAATTAGACGTCCTTAGGCAATGGGTCGATCCTAATACCTTATTAACCTGTCAAAACTCAATCCCAAAGTCTAAAGCCGCTTTTGAACCTATTTCCTTCACAAATTTCACCCTTCATCACCTTGTTCTTTCAATTTTTTCAAGTACCTTCACCCTAGACACTATCTTAAACTAGCTAAGTATTATAACTTGGATCACTTTATATACAAACTACAAAGGCCCAGGTACCACCTCAGACAGAAATTACTCAAGACTAAATCCTTTAGAAATTAGGCGAGAATTAGCTAGTGTTGAATTAGAGTACCTGTGAAATTAGCACCAATCACTTTAAATACGATCTGCAAAATCCAAAACTTGTAGAATCATTGACGCTAGGTTACCCTAAAATTTAGGATCAATCTCATTACCCGGTTGCTCTCGGGAGCATCACAAAACTCCGTATTAGATCTGGACCGCACGTCGGAAGTCCGATTAACACGAAGTTAAGGAATTAGGACCGCCTTGTTAGGCTTGACAATCATCTCGGAAATCAAATCCAGATAGTGTCCCAGCGCTATTCGCTTGAGCTCGGAGCGGGGAGTGTAAGAAATGTGAAAATAAGTCTAAATTAAATTCAAAATAAACAAATCTGAGACTTGTCGCTTGTGGGTCAGTATCAAGCAACCTGACCATCAGAATCAGGCCAAAGTACACCCTCGGTTCAGGGATATTTCCCCAAACATATCCATGTACTCGGAATCTCCGATCGAGTGCCACTGACCGTTGAATTGAAACTGGTCCGCCATGTGCTGTAACAGCCCGAATTTTCACGACCAGAGTTTGTACTCGTGCCCGAGGAAACCGAGTGTTAATAATGAATAAACTGGATGCTCTGAAATCGCATCCTATTTTTTTCCATTTATTTAACCACATCTAGATACATTCATGAAGGTAACATTCACAAGAGGGAAATTAATTGTATTGATTATATATCATTAGAGTAAAAGGAATAATCAAGGCCTCATGATGAGAGGTTTATTACAACATCAGAGTTCATAGCGGAAGTATAAAAACTAAGTAAGAAGTTGTCTTCATATTCTTTCCTGTGTGATCTTCTTTAAGGAAGTAGTTCTTTAAGTCTTTAATCTGGATGTCACCTGCACCAACTGTACGATTGGGAGAGGGTCAATGCCCTACTCATAGTGAAGGTTACCTTCAAGATTAACAATAATTCAAGAGATTCATAACAGGTAAAGTAAGGGTCTGATACGTCCCATGCCCCACTAACATGAGAGTATCAGCATGCACAAACAACCTACATGAGATGCATGCCTAGCATAGTGTGTGTGGCTCATGATACGTAGTGATCGTCACAATGTGGAATATAATTCATAGGAAACCCGACTCGACCCGTATCCTATAACTACGGATATTCGCCGGCATGGCCAACGCTAACGTGGATTTATGCGAACATCTCAAGGCAACACAACACGCGGTTGGGGGATTTACGTAACACGATGTGTTCATAGAGCGACTAATTGCGACATCCAATCCCGAAAAGTTGATGTAACACGTATACTGATTTACATACATCGATTGTGCACCACGCCAACCAACTCACGGAATTACGTGCCGACCGAGAGCGCTGCTACCCGTAACGCATTACGTCCATGACAAGATAATCGATTCACTAGTTGTGATACCTCATAACACATCACTTGCACTTATAGAGAATATAGCTGAAATCATGAAGAATATAAACTGAATCATGAAGGTTCTGGAATAACAAAACACATGCCCATGCCTTGAAAGATAAACGGCACAAGGCCAATATAATAAAGAGAAGAGTGACAATGGTCAACCCAACAAAAGTGGCAATGGCCAACATAACAAGAGAAGAGTGACAATGGTCAACTCAAAAAGAAGAGTGGCAGAGCCAACTCAATAAAGAGACGAGTGGCATAGCCAACTCAAATATAAAGACGAGTGGCAGAGCCAACTCAATAATGGATAAGGCAGGGCAAGGCTTGTACCCATGGCCTCACATGAATTCAGAGAAATTTTCTTGTATTTGACATCAAGTCATAATCCCAAAAGGGCCAATAATCAATTGATAGGATAATTTCCAATGGACATATAAACATGGAATACATGATAATTCATATCGTAAAAGGCATGAAAAAGGCCATAATTGATGGTGAAACATATAATAACATGGAAGATTCAAATTTATGTATGAAGGGAATACATGTAAAGGCAATAATAAATTCATGAAAGCGTGTATAAAAGCCAAGATAAAATAATATGAAGACAAATAAAATACAGGGAGGCATGTAAAAGTATAATAGATAAATCAATTTAAGTTACTGTAAGCTTAAAGGATAAAACCCTCACCTTTAATATATTGGTTATCTGTTAACAAGGTCGTCTGTCTTGGATGATCTTGAGGTTAAACCTATTTTTCCTTTATGGAATTGAGATGCTTAGGATTAGAATTGAGTTGCTAATGTTGCTAGATTTTATCTAAGCTTAGGAAAGGTGTTTGACCTTAGTATCCACCACTTCTATCGTTGTGGGAAAAGGAGAGTCTGTATGGGAATGAATTGGAATAGATTTTGAATCGAATTGAGCTTGAGCAACGATCCAGAAGTCGGTGAATGGCCTGACAGAATGTCGGCTCCCCCTTCTTTCTTCACTTGTTCTTCTTTTCTCTTTCTCTCTCTCTTTCTTTCTTTTCTTTCCTTTTCTTCCCTTTTCTTTCTTTTCTTTTTTTTTTCTGGCTGTGACGTCCAGCAAAGAGTCGGACGTCTCTCTCTTCTCACACTCCTTTCTCTCTCTCGCTGCTGGATGGCCGATTCTCTCTCTCTCTCTCTCTCTCTCTCTCTCTCTCTCTCTCTCTCTCTCTCTATCTCCCACGTTTCTCTTTCTTGTTTTTCTTTCCTTGTGGGACTGTGGGTCCTATTTATAGCCTGCCTGACGCCCAGAAGCTTCTCTGCGTAGCTTTATTTACGCAGCAAGAAGAACATCCAAAGTCCTTACGCAGCTACCGTTTTCGTCACCGAAAGGAGAACGGCTGCTATTTGCTCGCATGCGCACCCACGTGTGTCAATTGACGTGGCATAGGTCGGTCTTGGATGGCTGACCTTATGAACGGTTTGGATCTCCATGCAGATCACACGTGGTGGGCCACCAATCGTCCCAGCGGACGAAGAGTCCGGTTTCTCTGTTGACGCGGGAGACGACCCGGATTTTTGTTAGAGTCTGTGATGGTTGGTGGGCCCACTTGTGGCAGCCCTTTGGCAGATCCACACCGTTCATTTGTTCTGTGTGAGGGTGCTAGGTCGTGGCTGAAGTTTGGGGTCGATCAGACGATCGGATGGTCCACATCGAAGGCGGGAAGATGGGATGAGTCCCTTTGTGTCAATGTTTCACCGCCCACTGGAGGACATTCCGCATGGTTGTTGGGAATTAGTGGGGTCCACTTACGATGGTCTTCCAGGGAATCTAAGCCTTCCACCATCTTCTGTACATCGTGGTAGCCCATGACCACAAGTTTGAGTCCGATCTGATCTTCAGGTGAGCCACACTATCTGCTAATGCATGGGGTGGTATTCATCGTATAACTCAATCTTTCTTAAGTACGTGGTTTGCCATGCACTTGTATTTACAAATTTGCCATTTTACTTTTTGGTAACTTCTATCGTCCGTTTCTCCCTATTTCACTGTCCAAAAGAAGTGAAATTTTACCGACAACCCTCACTTCTCGATATCTCTCAACCGGTTAAATTTGGGCCCCGATCCATCAAGGATGACGAAGATGCTCCCTTAATGGCTAACATACTCCAAAATCCAAAATAATATTTGTACACCTCTGATTGATAAGTTGTCGGGTGGTTTGGACCTAAACCCTGAGATCTTCGTGATGATCGGTTTACCATGATGTTCGCGTGGTCCGTTTGGCCGATCCAAACATGACGGATAGTCAGATGACTCACTAAAAATAAGGAAGCTTGATTATTAGCATTCTGACATTGTATATAGGTGGATGTACGGTCAGTTCCGTAAGTGGATGGACATAAAGTGGGTTTTTGAAGTAATTAGGGGTAGAGCATATGTATAGTCAGATTAAAGTATCTTATTTACATGTGTAAGTTTCTCATATCATAGTTTTGATGGTGAGTTAAGCATATTCATAGATGGCGAACAAGATGAACGGATCAGAATTTTGATCTGATAAGTACACGAACGGATGTAGAGGTCAAGTAGTTAATCTACTGTGATCTAAGGGCTTAAACTTGATGTGTACGGTTAATTTATGATAATTAGGCCTGGTATAAAATTTCACATAAAACGGATCATGAAAACTATGTGAATTGGAATTCAGGGGTACAGGTCAATGGCATTTCTGTAATTATTGCTTATTTGTGAGTTTTGGAAAATCCAATAGATCCACATGGTTATGGGCACGTTTTATTCGTCGTGCCCTTTGTGGAAAGGCACTTCGTCAAATCATGCGATAGATGGTCCTTCTTGGAAATCAACGGTTAGATGGCTTAATCTATGAACGAGGGTCCTTCCTAACGGTTAGGTTTGTGTCAGGGTGAGGATATAAGGCTAGGGTTGTCGAATTAGTATTGTACACATGCACATATAAGTAAAATTTTAGGTAACGCTCGAGAACTTTCAATACTCGAGTATTGGAAAGTTCGGGGCGTTACATGTGCAATCTGGAAACCCGACTGGAACGAAAACTTAACTCGACCTAGATCCATAGTCTGTGAGCTTAAGTCCGACCTTTGGCTCAAGGGGGGCCGCCAGAAGTGCTCCGTTGAGCTGAAACAGATGCGCTTTAGACATAACCTAAGTATACCTTGACCTGGAGTCTATTTTGGAGAGTTTTTAGGCTATATAAGGACCTTAAAACCCTCTCTCATTCAGCCATACGAATTTGAGAGAGAAGAGAGAAAAGAGAGAGAAAGTGTGAGAGAAGTGGGAGGATCTCCCTGATGTTCTTTCCTGCTGCTACACGAGCTCAACTACCCCTATCCTATCTCTTTTCCGACAATTCCGGCGTCGTTTCTAGGTAAGAAACCCTAACCTAATCTAATTTGGGGTGTTGATAGTTGTATGTTATAAAATAACTAACCTAAAGTATCCTATAGGTTGCCAAATCATCGTAGGCGAAAGCCTAGCAAACTTATCGAACTCGTTACGATTCTACAACAAAAGGTGCAGACTTTAGATGTATAGGTTATGGTTTTCAACACTTTCAATGTCAGATAATGATAGATTCATGATCTGCATGCAATTACACATGTACAAAGTACTGTCTGTTTTCCGTTTCGATTAAAGATGAAGAATATGAAATTTTACATACTCTAGGTATTTGTAGAAAGTACTGTATACGTATAAATTTTGGAAATGTGTTTGCCATGATTATTTGCTGTATGAACATATTATATATGCGTAAAATATTTGCTTAGCGAAAGGACTCGCCCTAATATATGTTTTGCTAATATACACTATGTATGTGAAAATAGTGTATTCTAAGTGGTGAAAATGACTGAATGAGTATAGAATTCTCATTCGTGCTCGCCATGACTAATTGTCATGGATATATGATTGTTGTATTGGCGATACCCCCTTTGACGAAAGGATTTGCCCTAAATCACGCCACGGCCAATATACACTATATATGTTACGATGTGTGGCCCAAGTATTCGTGGAAATGACTGAATGAATATGGAACTTGGATTCATGCTTGTCATGATTATCCGTTGTGGGTGCACGCGTGTTATAATTGGGGCAACTCCCTAGTGAAAGGATTTGGCCTAATGCCTATGTGATCAACATATGTCATGTATGTTGATGTATGTAGTTTAAAGTGTTTGTTGAAATGTCTGAATGAGTAGTAGTTAGTAAATTGTAATGTATAAGGGTGTTGAGATATGATTCTCAACTTCTTTAACTATGTGTATGATTTCTTTAGATATCTGTGTGATTAGGAATTGAATATGTATAAACTCATGCTTATGTTGTACTTCATAACATGCTCAATTGATTGTATGATTTTATCTGTGTAATGCATATGTTTAAATTCATGTTTATGTTGTATTCCATAAGTGCCGTGAAGGGTGATGGGGGAGTGGTGTAACGAGTGTGTGCAACAGCCCTGACAGCCCTAAGCGGATGTTATCAGACTTTGATTGTATGATTTGAATCTTGATCCATTACTACTTTACCTATCTGCAATTGAATGTGATTGGAGCTATTGTATAGTTCAGGTAGTCAGTAATGGGATCGAATTTGTGGCTAAGATTCATTCATCACGTAGGACGTGTTTGACAAACATGAGTCGTGCGTTGCTTGTCGGCAGTGGTTAGGCCACACGAAGTGCTTATGCACCTCATGTCATACAACTCAACGGGCGCTCGTGCTAGTCGAGCTCGTCAAGTAACCCGATCTGTCTTATGTATGTTCACCATGTTTAGATGCTACTGCTTGAACCTAAGGTACCAAACTTACCAGTGGAAACCCCGTTAATTATGGTACCTCGATCCGCTAAGACTCATGAGCCGGACATGGTGGTATGAGACACCGTGGTCGAGCTGTCGGCCTACGCTGGGGCCATGTACCTCCCCGTAGTGACCATTGAGCAACCAGACTCGTGAGCTGAATACGGTGGTATGAGACACTGTATTCGAGCTGTCGACACTTACGGTGAGAGCCGAATACAGTGAGACTTGTATTCGTGTTGACGGGCGACGAGCCCTTCGTAGTGTCTTCGAGTATACTCTACAGTCTGTGATTGGCGATGAGCCCTTCGCAACAACTAAAGCATAAGTTGAGCCGAGTACGGTGAGACCTGTATTCGAGCTGACTGCCAGCGATTGAGCCGAGTACGGTAACCTGTATTCGAGCTAACGACCAGCAATTGAGCCGCATACGGTGAAATTTGTATCCATGCTGACGGGTGATGAGCCCTTTGCGATGCCTTCGTGATGCCTCTCGAACCATAATATCGTATGAGATTATCTAGGTTTGACGACCATAGAATGGATCATGCTTGGGAATGATACAAGGGAGGTACCTTAGTTTCTCAATACTGTTGTTTGAAATGGACTAATAACAACTCGGTAATCATGCTCATTATGCATTGCATATGCCTGAAAGATGTGGAGCACTGAGGAATACAAGCATGCCGCGAACGTAAGATGGTGTCGTACGAAGGAGTGTGTGGTGAGGGCATACATCATGACTGCATTCATACTTGCATTAATAAGAGTAGTTAGGAGTGTTTGATTGTACTGCTTTATCATTACTACTTGACTGAGTTGATAACATGTTAACCTATGCTTTATTGTTCCACTGAGTTGATCACTCACTCCCACGTTACGGGACAGTGTTGTACACACCAACCAGACTTGTTTGAGTTTCAGATGATGGCGATGCTGCGAAGCGGAGCTGGACTTTTATGAGAATGAGGAGGATTCCTCCTTTATGCAATTTCGGGCGGTTTCCTGTGAGCCGTGTCCTGATCGACGGGGCTTCCTTGGATATTGACTAGATGACCTTACACATTTGGTATATTTTAGAATTGTACTTGTAATTCTTTAACCTGATAACGTTATCACACTCTGGAGACTCACCACAGTTTATATATTTTATCTATCTATCACAGTCTTCCGCTTGCAAATTTAACTGTCTCTGGAGTATGATATGTTGTTTTGGCTTAATCTCACTCATGTTCACTACTCTAATACAGACAACATTCAATCATCATTCATTTTGTTGCATAAGTGATGCGTTGGAACTCGAGAGTTGAGTTTATGCTCGACCCCCGATTTTCAGGGCGTTACACTTTGTCAGGTTCGAATTGACTTGACTTAAAACAAAGCTCAAACCCGACTCAAACTTGACTCGCTCGAAATATATTATATTATATATAAGTTTTTTTAAAAAAAGAGAGTAAAAACCCTAAATCTACCCCACCCGACCCTACCCCTCCACTTTCCCCCTTTCTCTTTCGTTTTACCCTACCCGAGCGCGAGTGAACGGCAGGTCGACAGGCCCCACCACCCAACGAGCCGAGCAACGACGACTGACGAGAGTGACTGCTCTCTACTCTTGTAACGTCCCGAAAAAATCAGTACAAAGACTCGAGTACCACCTCAGGTAGAAATCACTCAAGACCAAATCCTATCACAGTCTTCCGCTTACGTAATTTAATTATCTCTAGAGTATGATATGTTGTTTTGGTATAATCTCACTCATGTTTAATGCACTAATACGGACAACATTTAATCATCATTATCTATGTTGCATAAGTGATGCGTTAGAACTCGGGAGCTGAGCTTCTGCTCGACCCCGATTTTCAGGGCATTACAACTCTCTCCTTCTTTGGTTTATTTCTCCTTCTTCAAGCCAAGTAACATTTCTATTTTTTTTTTTACCTTGCATGATGCAATCGAGTTGGGTCAGCGTTGGGTTGACTCAGAGTTGGGGTTGTGTCGGATTGGGTCAGTGTTTATGTTGGGTCAAGGTTAGGTTACGTCGGGTTGAGTAAGTGTTGAGTTGGGTCAGGGTTTGGGTTGAGTTTAAGGTCTTCTAGTAACGAACATTCTCGTATTATTATTTGGTAGCCTGTAATAACTTGTTATGCACTGCCAATGCACCTATCTCAGTTCTAACAATATTAATTTTTATCATTTATATTATTTTATAATAATTTGTAAAATAATATTTAAAAAATCATGTAACTTGACTCGACCTAACTCGGCTCGAATAGCCCGCTCGACCCGACTCGATCCCAGCTCGACTCGGCTCGAACCAGCAAGCCAATGTGAGCAAGAGGGGTGAGCTTGAAGACCAACTTAAGTTGAGCTTGGGTCGTGTTGGGGTCGAGTTGAGCCGAGCTTGGCCTAGCTCGACTCGAACTCAACTCGTGTACCACTTAACTGTGGAGTTACGGTAGGGTTACCATGGGACCCACCTTGATGTATATATTATGCATCCATGCCATCCATCGATTTTTTTCATATCATTTTAGGGCATCAACCCAAAAATGAAGTAGAGCCAATTATCAGGTGGACCATGCCACAAGAAACAGTGTTGAATGACCATTAATGGCCCACGAAAGTTTTGTATCAAGCTAGTATTTGTTTCTTTCCCTTACGTGACATTATCAACAGATTGGATGGTAAATAAAGACGACGGAAACATTAAGGTGTGCCCTAAAAAATGGTAAATAAAGACTAAGAAAACATTAATGTGTGCCCTAAAAATTTTTGAATGGTAGGATGGTCAGTCACCACTATCTCTTATGGTATGGTCCAACTGATAATTGGCTCTTTTCGGACAATACTCCGAAATGATCTAGAAAAATATATGAATACATAATACAAACATCAAGGTGGGCTCCTGGCACCCCACGGTAAGGGCCGCACCTGTCTTAGGTAAGGCCAGTTATCTCCTAATCCGCTCTCTTTGGGAGATTTCTGACAAATATCATGGGTGCCACGTTGCTTCCCCTCCTAGTAAGTTCCAATCAAAGGCTATCATCCCAGGATGCGGGTCTCTTTTTCTAACCATTCTCTTCACGTAATCTCGTTTTTCTGGCGACATCATTTTCTGTGGAAAATAAGGGCATATCGAGACAACGATTGCCTATAAATTCATGGAAACGTAGCTTACCAACATTTGCATAGAGAAATGGAAATGACGGCGGCTGAGATACCTCTCCTCACTCCATACCAGATGGGAATGTTCCATCTCTCCAACAGGTCTGTACCGTTTACTTTCCTTGTAAGATGTAAGATCTTCCTTAAGGCCATGGAAAGTGGACCCAAAAGGGTTTTATTTTTATCAGTGACACGTGTATGGTCTGTTTGATTTTTTGGGTTTTCAGGATTGTATTGGCGCCGTTGACGAGACAAAGATCGTTCCGAAATGTGCCTCAGCCACATGCGGCCTTGTACTACTCACAGCGGACCACCAAAGGAGGGTTCTTGATAACAGAGGCTACCGGCGGTTCGGACACCGCTCAAGGGTACGGTTGGAAATGGAATTCATCTTAATTTAATTGAATGTGAACCATTGAAAATAGTATTTTCATTGTTCTAAATCCATCTACGGATATGGATGGTTGCAA
This sequence comes from Magnolia changhungtana, assembly GCA_030180095.1. Classification (NCBI taxonomy): domain Eukaryota; kingdom Viridiplantae; phylum Streptophyta; class Magnoliopsida; order Magnoliales; family Magnoliaceae; genus Magnolia; species Magnolia changhungtana. The sequence goes on from JASAUF010000662.1 coordinate 13,324,161, forward strand.
TCATCCATTCAGCACACGTATCTTATGATCGCGTTGAAGTGGGCCTTTCGTTTTTCTATTTTATTTTGTTAAGGTATCCAAACACGCCTGGAATTTGGAGAAAAGAACAGATAGAAGGATGGAAACCAATCGTGAAAGCTGTTCATGACAAGGGGGGAATCTTCTTTTGCCAGATTTGGCACGCCGGGAGGGTTTCTAATTACGGTATTCCACTCCCATCTTGTTGCACTCTCTTTAGCGTGTAAAAGATCTGGACCGTTCATCTAATATAAATGGGCAATTCTTCTGTTTTGGTGGTTGGCAATGCCTTACCAGTGAGACGTATGGACGTTGGGCCATCCACTGTGGAGACTACAGGTACACACGGTCCGGATGTTCCACACTTACCATGCAACGAGGATTTTAGGGCTCTCTCACGAGGCCCAATTTTTTTTTCTTTTTTTTTTTTAAAAATAAAAATAAATCTGGACTGTTGATCTGATGGATCCCTGCGTGGTGATGGTGGATTCCCCATCGCATTCCTATGTTGGAAGATCCTAAGCGTTGTCTTAACATGATCTGGCAAAATGGATGAATGGGCCGGGTGGATTTCTCACAAACATCATGGTGGCCCTCGCAGAGCTTATAATCTCACACCACGTTGCTGCAGTCAAAAGCTAAGTAGGGTATTGTGATGTTTGTGAGAAATTCTTCTTAAAAACTTTTGAGTAGAAGGTAGGAGTTAGGACTTATTTGGATGCCCGTAAATTTTTTAAGTTGTAAGAAAGTTACACGTAACTTACAGGTGTAAGTAAGTTACAGGTAATCCTGTTTAAATGTAAGTTGTAACTTACTTACAAGTAATTTTGTTTTTATGTTTAGATAACATGTAACTTTGTTACAGGTAATAAATTGGATATTCACACTAGATAGAGTTTGAAATAAAAAATCGTTGAAAAATTAGATTGACACATAAAAAAGATTGGGATAAAATTATTTCATTTTATTAAGCCCATGTAAATGAATAGTTTGGCTGATTTTTAGGCTAAACTAATCAACAGGTGGACCATAAAAGTGGGCCCATGTTTTCAAAATGCTAATAATGTGGGCTTTTGGACCAGCTACCCATGAATTGATGATTAACACAAAACAGAAGGCAGCAATCTGATTTTAATTGATGAAGGATGAAGATCAAATGGTCGAGATCTTCCAATCAAACAAAAATGGCAGCAATCCTATTATTCCTTACCCAAGAAATGGAAAGAAACAAGAACATCAATCTTAAATCATCAGAACCCATAAATGGAAACTGAAAAATAAATCCTCATTTTTAAAAAGAAAAAGAAAAGAAGAACATGAAAAAGAAATTCATTACATATGTGGGCCCGCTATGATGTATTTGTTTCATCCACACCATCTATCCATTATTTCAAAATTTTTAAGTCATCAGCCCAAAAATAAGGTACATTAAAATTTCGGGTGGACTACATCACTGGAAACAATGTTGATTGAACACCCACCATTAAAAACTTTTGGTGGGCTACCAATGTTTTCGATCAAACTGATATTTGTTTTGTTTCCTTCATCTAGGTCTTTATAACCTAATCAACAGCTTGGATGTGAAACAAACATTACAGTGGGTCTTACTAGTTTTTTAATGGTGGACTTTTAATCATTATTGTTTTCGGTGGTGTGGTCCACCTGAGATTTTGATATCTCTCTTTTTTGGACTCAAGCCCTAAAACGATCCAAAAGAATAGATGGACGGCATGGATAAAACAAATACAATATGGTGGGCCCCACAAATTATCTGCATTATCCACGCCACCTCACCAAACTGCCTCCGTCAACGTAAAAAGAAAAAAATAAATAAATACAGGAAAGAAAGGAAAACGCAAAAGAGAGAAAAGAGGTTTCGTACGTTGCGAAAGCTTGATGGGAGAGGGAGAAGTAGACTGAGAGAGGGAGAAGGAAACTTGAGAGAGGGAAACGAAGGCGAGAGGGAGATGAAGACATTTGTAAGGGATGAATGTCTATTTATACAGCAATGGCCACTAACCTTCTTCAATACAGAGCTCTGATTCTCCCCAATGTCAGCCTTGTAGCCCTCATTGCGCCCTCATGTAGCCTGATAGACTTCAATAGCCTTTTGTAGTCTCGCCTTCAATGGCCGTTTGTAACCTTCAATGGGCCTTTAGCCTTCACTCCATCTGAGAAGGTAGGCATGCTTCTTCAATACAAGTGCGATTCTTCCCATCAATTTTCATTTCAAAAATTTCAACTATTACCTGTAACTTAGTTACAGGTAACTTGAAAAACGACTCCAGCGCCTGTAAGATTTTCAGCTCTTTCTCCTGTAACTTAGTTACAGGTTAAGAGAAAGTCACCCGTGATTTTCCTCCCCCAAACGTCAACTGTAACAAAGTCACCTGTAACTTACTTACATTTTACAAAAGTTACGGGCATCCAAAAAGGCCCTTTAAGTACATAAGAATATAAGCAATACAATCATTCTAGTCAATTACTTTCAAGCGATTGGATCGATAAAATAATTATAATTTTTACTCATTTCCTTTTACATATAATTGATAAAACAAACAAGCTCCTGAAAGAAAATCATCAGGATATGAAAATCTCTTGAGAAATTCAAATATCTGAAAACGAGAATTGTCGTTGTGGCCATCATCCGTCAGCAGTCTGTGAGCCAACGATTAAAAATAATAATAATAATAATAATAATAATAATAATAATAAAGGCAGATGGGCATACTCCATCTGATCTTTTTCATTTTCAAATCCAAGGCCAAGGTGGTGACACGTAGATCCATAGCTCAAGTGGCAGCTTGAACGAAGGATAAATCATTTCAACCCTCAGGTCTTGGTATCTATTCCCCTGTGCGATGGCTAACAGTGAAGTGTGAACTGACAGTGGGTGTACTAACACGCTAACATAAAATTAAAAAAAAATTTAAAAAAAAAAAAAAAAAAAAAAAAAGGCCAAGGTGGTGCAACTGAGGGAGTAAATAATATGGTACTCCCGCACAGGTATGATACACATGTTTTGTTTTGTGGGATTAATTTGAAATATGAACTAATGTGAATTCCCACTAACACAGGCTTTCAACCCAACGGTCAAGCCCCAATATCTTGTACGGACAAGCCAGTATCATCGCAGCCGGGACAAGATGGCACTGAAGATGAATTCTCGCCTCCACGTCGATTACGGACGGACGAGATCCCTCGGGTCGTGGATGATTTCAGGATGGCTGCAAGGAATGCCATTGAAGCTGGTAGAAAGCCTTTTGATCTAACCACATTCTCAATTTTGCTGCATGATTAGTTAAATGGACCATTTTGTCCCTTGAATCCTACACTCATCAACAGGAGCATGTGTTTAATGTAGAGTATCGTCCTCAGGTCCTTGGTTAGTACTTCTGGGACCCTTGTAGTCATCCAGACCGCTGGTCTGATGGACCCGATACAAGGATCTCCTCAATAGGACACTCCTAATAATATTTCCGCTGGTGGTCTATACAAACGGACGGTGGTCAAGAGGGACAAGGCTGGGGAGAGATGTTTCTCAAAGCATCATGCCTCATCAACTCCATCCATGGCGGGAGCCATCCGATCAATGATCTGGAATTAACAAATCATGGCCCCACTTGAACAAGCTGAAAAATTCAAGCATAATACACAACCCCTTATATATGAATCATCACACGTGGAAAAGGAAGTGGCACACGATGGAGGAATCATGGATTTAAGATAAGAACATCTATAGGTGTATGAAAGTTAAAATCTCGACTTCACACCAATATCTCAACGTAGATTTGATGCTCTGGTTTTGAATATTGGATCGAGTGTAAAAGAAGGAAGTCGGAATTAAAAGTCACAACGTAAATTTTCAATACAAAGATTTGCACCTCTAAGTATTAAGCTCATCTTCGAGAAATAGTCCTAATTTTTCAACATAAAGATTTACACCTTTTGAGTATTGAACTTATTTTCAAGAAATGGTCGTAGATATTGTCAAAGAGCAAAATGAAGCAACATGTGAATTCTCATGAATTGAATTCTGTCTATTCTAGAAAAAATAATCCTGTGCTTTTCCATAACACTCACACCATTTTACATTAGTTGAATATAACATTTTAGTGTTAAAACGCAAAGTATCTACCATTGAGCCAAATTACCACTCTCGCATCTGGATAAAGACTGTTACCCCAGCCGTTAACCCTGTATGTGCTAGTGGGTCGGACCCTTCATGGGAACTTTTGTTCGTGCCTAGATGTACCATGGCTGCGATGGGTCCAAACCATTCATCAAAATTATAAGGCTTCTCAAGCTCAAATATAATCATGTGTATGTGCCAAAGTTTTAAAGCACTTCAATGAAAGTGCCAAAGGCGCTCAAGCAGTCATGTGTGTTTATGAACCGCCCTTATGCAGATTTGAACCAAGGTCTCGTTTGGCAAAAATACCCTTTCTTACTACCCACATTTTATAAATATAAATAAATTCCATCTATGTGTGTGCATCTGTGTAAAATTTGTTTCTCGTCAAACAAAAACACAAAACAACAAACTCCTCTCAGAAAAATCGGCATTCAAATTTCTTCCTTGTACAGGCTTCGATGGAGTTGAGATCCATGCTGCAAATGGGTACCTGATCGAACAGTTCATGAAAGACGGAGTCAACGACAGAACAGATGAATACGGTGGCAACTTAGAGAACCGCTGCCGCTTCGCTCTACAAGTCGTTGAAGCTGTTGCCAATGAGATTGGAGCGGATAGAGTCGGTATGAGGCTCTCTCCTTTCACCGAGTTGATGGAGTGCATAGACTCAGACCCAAAAGCTCTTGGTATTTACATGGCGAAATCGCTCAATCAATATGGAATCTGCTATTGCCACATGATCGAGCAGAGGATGGCAATAATAGAGAAGCTTGTAACTCCCCACAGCCTTCAACCCATGAGAAATGCTTTCAAGGGGACTTTCATTGCTGCTGAGGGGTACAATAGAGAAGAAGGGAACAGAGCTATCGCCAGCGGTTATGCAGATCTGATAGCATTTGGTCGCTTGTTCTTGGCTAATCCAGATCTACCAAGGAGATTTGAACTTGATGCACCACTTAACAGGTACAACAGAAGCACTGTCTACATGCCCGATCCGGTTCTCGGTTACACTGACTACCCATTTCTTGAATCTACTACCGATTAGATATTGATTTTTTATTGGTATGGCAGAGGTGTTATCTTTGTATTAATGTTGTTTGGTAAGGCTTCTTTCAGTTTCATGGAATATGAAGTGTAGAAGGGAGAAAAATGAAGTATGGTGGCAGTTGGTGTAAATTGTTCTCCGGCCATGTGAGACACACCGATACTGATTTCTGATAAATAGTTCTAAAACTCACCAAATTTACTCAAAACTCGGTTGAGTGAACTCGACTGGTGAGATTTCAACTCAGCTTGAAATCTCGCTGACTTTTCCTAGACTCTAGAGGAGTAGGAAACTTGGTCTTGAGATTAACTCAATCCATGAGCTAGACAGCCTGGATCTTGCACGTGTGCCACATTGACACGTGGTGGCATGTAGATGGGCTCCCTTCTCACCGGAATGTGGGCTTAGCCAAAAAAAAAAAAAACTCCCTTTGATTTGATGCATTAGCTTGTGTCAATAGCCTACATCTTGTCACTGTTTTACGATTAAATAGACTTCTTTGCTGTTGTACATTCGAGATGAATTTTCAAGCGAATGGCTACCCAATTTTCACATGATCATTGATGCGATGATATGCACAGTACACAAGTTGGCTTGAAGTGAGGCCCATGGTTCACTGATCTAGGCCATTAGTTGAGCCTCCAAAGTGAATAGACTGTCTCCCATAAATCTTCTGGATAGGGTGGCCCTAAGAGAGACCTAAGATTGGTGGCTAGAGATTTTGGACATGATCCATCCACAGTGGGCCACAACAAACCAATGATTGGTCTGGATCGCTGAACGACAAGCCCATTTATACAAACTGCAAACGAGAATAAGCACAAGGTTCGGAAATTTCATCATAAAAAACTGAGAGAGGGGGGGTAGCGGCCTGTTTGGGTCCCACCTCAAACTGAAATTATCTCATTTTAGTTAATCATAATTATGTATCAGTGATCACGATCATTATTTATCAAGATCATTTTTAGTCCTTACCAAGATGAGAACTCATTTTAAACTCGCAACCAAACAGGCCGTTGGACTTTCCCAAAAGACTTTTCAAGGGTTGCAATGACCAAAATAGACTTTGCATATTTTCTCTAAATAGGTGGAGTCAAAGCATTGTGGGGCATGCTGTGTATGAAATCCAACCCATCTACCATGTTGATTAGACGCTCCAAAAATCAGGCTGATCCGATCATCAGGCAGGCCACACCATTGAAAATAGTGACACCACCCAAAACGCCCAAATTCACATCTGACCAACCTTATGTTTCGATTGCCGGACTTTTATGCTGTTTGAATCATCATGATAGGGCACGCCTGCTGGATAGATTGGATGTCATACACATGTTACCGGTCAGCAATGCTGGACCCCACTTTTATTAGTAAAAAAATATATGTAGGAAAAGAACATTTTGGTCATTTTACCATAATAAGGATCGTCTTGGGGCTCTAAAAAATTCAAATGTTCTTTTTGTGAACGTCATAAATCTTGAGAATTTTTTGTGGAAAAAGAATGGCCAGAAGTATCATGCGAACCAGTACTTCGAAACTCAAATATTTCTAATTTCCTTTTTCTATTGAATATGATTAAATTGGTTATTATACAATGCTTGGCTAAATCACCCAGCTTTCATTGAGCCAGCACCCATATTAGTGAGGACCATTTTCCATCAATCCCGATTGCTCATCCAGTAGGAACCACAATGATAAAAAGATATCTTCCATTTAACGATCCCAACCGTCCTATCTGTGGTATTTTTATGGCTGCATTGTTGGCTACACTTCATTTAAACCATCTATTTGCAAGCATTGAGCAGCAGCATTAATCCATGGTGTCAGCAACTGGATTAATGGTACTAGTATGTAACTGAGAAATGGACCCCACCTGTTTGGAATGCTGGTGGAATGGAAATGTGGTAATTCAGGCCGAGCAGTGTATATCTCCTCCAATTCAAATGTAGATGTATGATTCTTTAAGTGCTTATGAGAGACCAGGCCCGGCAAAGATAAAAACAAATTGTGGATTTTACAGAAGGGCGAAAGACGCCTCAACCACCACCCATGCAATCACAGCTCCAAGCTTTGTAACAATATTGATCAGAAATGGAGTCATCATCCGCTCTGAGATCTGTGACAACATATCTTACATTAATATCCATTTTTTGAGAAATAAAGGATCAAAAGAATCAGCTTAACTTGGGAGAAAGTACCTGACCAACCTACGGTAGGATGTGAATGTCCAAGCAGCAGCTTTCTCAAGTCTAAGCATTCAAGGTGTGCACCTCTGTAGGTATATTGCCAACCCATGTTTTGTCAATACAGAGGCCAACAGCCGAGTTCATCTGCCCTGGTAATCGTTCAGCTTGCAAATGGCTAGATGGTTCCTGTCTTTACGTTAGGGCATGTATCCTTGTATGGGCCCCAGGAACAACGGTTTTCAAATAAAATCATATTTCAGGTTGCAATTGATGGAGAACGAAAAAGAAAAAAGAAAAACACCTCATTTCACATTGGTTGAAAGGACTAACATAGCAGCTTGAAGCAAAGTTCCCAACTTACCTTTCAAGTTGGAAACACTATTTACCAAGGATCTACAGCCATTAATCTCATCAAGAATAGGCCCACAACTATCCCCTGCATGGGCCTGCCCCTCTAAATACCTTCTGAGACTTGCCTCTGCAACATTTATGAGATTGAGAGAAGCATGAGTGTGCATGAACAATGAAACAAGAAATCCTGCTAAAAGACAATGCCTCGCCTTCACAAGCTCTGACACAAAACATGGGAAGAGGATTCGGCTGAAAAGAGAGAACCCATTTGTGTCAGTTCTATTTCTGCCCATCCCTCTATGTTTGAGCAGGGATAATTGGGCTTCCTGACATAGACGAGAGAGATGACCCACAGACTGGCATAGATATGAAAAGATGGCGCTGTAAGAAGAATCAATGGCAATTGTTGAAAGAGCTCCTGATGCTAAGATGAGAGTTAAAAGCTCGCAGTCTCCATGTTTCAAGTCCAGAATGCCTCCATCTTTCAATTTAGCCTCAACTGTGCTTAGACATTGTAACCAAATGGCTTCATAAGGAAGTAGCAGCGCTATTTTCAGAGCCATGAAGCAGTCGATCCCTAGTACAAGCTGACTCAAGCTCTGGGCCTCGTCCTCAGTTAATAAGATGCCTTTAGATTTTGACAGTGACCGGTCAATTAATTTCATCACGTCTGCAAGTTGGGACCGCCCGACAAGCTTTTTCCCAACATCCATCCAACATATGTGCAGGGGATGAACAGAAACAGATCTGCCTTTCTTTCCTTCTTTATCAACTGGTTCTTCCGGAAAACTTTCCCATCCCTCGTCCCACTCATCACCACTCCAATCGTTGCCAGGTTTGGCCACTTCACCAGATTCCTCCTCATCTTTGCTGCTTGTGCTAAAAAGCCCTTCCCACTCTTCTAAAATGGCTTGTAAAACTTCGAAATGCCGTTCCGAGCTAGCAGCGGCAGATAAACGTAGAAAGCAAGCTACAGCTGAGTCAAGGGTCATGAGATCGTCGGGAGTGATTTCTATGTTGTTTGAAATAGCTCCAACCAATTGAGTTGATTTGAGGGCAACTAAAGTATTTGTAAACCTGCTAGGCACATCTAGTTGTTGTGGGCCACCTTGATCAGCAGCCTCCCTGCTTTCAGCACAGTCTGACTCATCCCAACCTTCCCACGGTTGAACATCAGATACAAGTTTATAGGGAAGACCTCTAAGACCTCTTCCTGTAATAGATTGCATAAGCTCCAAAGCATGCACCCGAATCTGACTCTGCAGCTGCATGTTATGAGAAAATGCGCTCAACCTTTCCCAAACTGCATACCTGACCCTTTTCAAATCCTCTAGATTACCCTCCGTCTTGCTAAGTGACAACAGCAAAAGGTGTAAATTACAGGTGTCACCGGAATCACTGCTGCCCAAGTCTAGCAAAGCCAAGTCTGTCATATTTACATAAATATGGGCAAGATTATAAGTGGCGTCCAGATTAACAGTGTTGTCCGTGACTGAACTCAAGTAGGTGGAAGACGCTGCTATTGCTTCAGAAAATACTTCTGCAACAGCATTAAAACCACAACCTGAAAAAACCATGGCTCTGCAGAGATTGGAGGTGTCAGTGGCCATAAGCCCATGTTCAGCAAGGGCAGAAACAGTGGCCCAGCCTTGATTTGCCGAGATTTCATCCTCCATTATCAACTTTTTGAGAACCTTCAGAGAAGCCAAAAGTCCTGCTGGATCAAACTTGCTCTGTTTCTCTTTGGAGTTTTCATGGAATATAATCTGCTGAATATCATCAACCAATCTGATCCAGAAATTTAGAAGCAATATGAGACAATCCAGCCATTCCGATTCATTTGATACACTCTCAGAACAATTATGAGGAAGACTTGATGTATAGTACCTACCCATAACGTCTAACATATATCCTTCTGACAAGGATCGAATATAAATCCCGCAACAATCGTAGTTCTGCTCAAGTTCACTGATAAAGGATCTCAAATCATCAGGTTTGAGAGGATGTAGCTTAGAAATGTCAGTCTCTGAGACCGTCAACAAACTTAGAATGTGATGCTTGTAAACATCTTGCCATGATATCAGACCCTTGGCCACTGAATCTTTATAAATGCCAGTGAGGGACTCGACCATTTTCGCCAAAGCTTCCACACTAGATTCATGAACATGCGCATAAACTTCCTCATTGAAATGCTCGAAATTCAAATTACCTAATCCAGCAATGTTTTTGAAGTTCAAGGTTTTGATAAAGGAAATCCTTCTGCATTCTTGCTCGAGAAACTTGTAAAACTGAGATAACTCTGGAGTATGTGTCTGCCCTGGAGTGTGGTGGAGTTCCAATACTAGCTCTTCAGTTCCTTTCAACTCCGAGTAGCAGCCAGAGAGCATTCCATACAGATAGGCAAGACGCTGCTTGTTACGCCCATCAATTGCAGGATAGACAGTTGTGGCAATAGTATTAATGACTTCTGCAGCACAGGTAACCATTTCCTCTTTATAGTCTGAAATTTCAGCTTGTATATCATCATTTGCCCAAAGCTCCGACACAAGAGCAGAAGCAAGGTAGCGTAATAGCACCTAGAGAAATAGCAACGATGAGAAGCATATTGGCTAATAGATAAAATAGGAATAGGCCAGTAGGCATATGGTAAATCACATAGAAATATGGCAGCATGCAATGAGAAGCACGCTGGCTAATAGATAGCTTAAAGATCAAATAGGAATATGGCAGTATGTAGTTGTACATATGCTTTCAACATAAGCAAGAATGTGCATGCATAAGCAAAAATACATGCCCAGAGGCATGCGCATGTACATAAGCAAGAATGTGCATGCATAAGCAAAAATGCATGGCCAGAGGCATGCGCATGTGAGCATTCTCATTGGGACACACACTAGAAACAAATGCCTGTAGACTGAAATTACAAACCAAAAAAAAAAAAAAAAAAAAGGCCAAAATTTTAAAAACAAACAAACAAAAAGGCATGGCTAGGCATCTGCATCCATCATCAGGGGTTCCTCTGGCTATCCCTGTCGCTCGTTGGGAAATGAGCTTCTGAGTAATAGTTAGGAATGTGTCTTAACTATAACTTTGAGATGAGAGAAAACTGTTCCAATTGATACTTAGAGATCCTAATTTCACCAGTGCGATTAAAATAGTGATGATAGAGAGAGATGGAGAGAGAGGGAGACCTCAGTGCAATTCAAGCCATAGGTATCGGCTAATTTCAGCACTTCCTTTAAGATGGGCTTTTTCTCCAGCTTTGCTGAATCAACAAAGGAGAAAATAACAGTCCGAATGTAGTTCAAGTCCCCAGATAAAAACCTTGCAGTTTCCACCCCAGGCATTATTTGCTCTACTATTCTTGCCTGATCAGCCAACCGTTTCTGCTCTTCTAATTTTGTTTTCCATTCTCTCCAGAACGTAGGTTGTGCCTTGTCGATTTTGTCCATTGCATCTGATCAGCATGAAAAAAATTAATAAACTGAGTATCTTAGCTTGAGAAAAGAAGAAGATATACCAGTGAAAAGATGAGAAATGATTTGGATTTCAAGAATACTGAAAGTTAAAGCATTGTCATGATAAAGTAAATTAGTAATCTGGCTTGCCTATTACCTGGTTTTGTCTTATTATCAGCATGCGAGGATTGCAAACTGAACAAATAAACTCAAAAAAAGAAGATGTCTGTGTGAAAAATGAGATATGAGGTGGATTTCAAGATTACCGAAAGTATACATTATGCATTTTCATGATAAAGTAAAGTACTAACCAGGCTTGTTTATTACTTGGATTTAGCCCAGAGATAAGTACAGTAATTTGCATGTGTCATTTTAGTGCAACAGGTGTGTTTGAAATCAAGTTGGAACTAAATATGAATTCAATCCTGAAGTGGAGCCTCTTCCCACTCCTACATGTTGTGTATGTGCGTGTCATCATCCTAGCTTTGTCACAGCTATTTGGGGTCAGCTTTTGTGAATCATGTTCCTCCAATCATTCCCAAGATTTGAAACAGGAATTTTCATGTTTACAGTCTCATCTGTCATACTTTCTTGTTACTTGTTAGGGTAGTTCAGTCATTTTGCCCTTCACAACTTTCATACTATTATAAGGGTAATCAAGAGGAGTTACCATCCTAAACTTATATTGTGCTCACCAGTGACATGATGAGAATCGATGCCATTTTCTTCTTCATAAAATTTCATCTACCCGGCATGTTGTGCTATTGATAGACTCAGATAATAACAATAACATAAGAGAGTGTGACAAAAGTTCAAGGCTAAATCACCTGAACTGAGTGATGCGTGCTTCTCTTGGAATCTGTGCAGCAGCAGCTTCCTTCTCTGAGCAGGACTTGAGCATTCGACATTGTAGTTGTTTAACGAACTATATATCATACCTACACTCATAATGCTGCAGATTTCCTGATATCTTTCCCTTGTTCTCAGCTGCTCTTCTATTATTTGCACTCCATGAAAAGCGTCCACAAGATTTAGCAGAAATGAACATCCAAGAATGTCTTCCTCTTCAGTGACAGGAGGTTCCATTATTGACTTTGCAAGAGAGGCAATTAGATCATCATTGGGAGCTATATCAGTTTGAACCAACCAAGAGAGGATACTCACCACAGCTTGTGCTCTTATACTCATTAATTGTTTTCCAGGAATTTTTGTGTCCAAAGTCATCTTCTTACCGTATTCCTCTTTCCTACTCAATTCAAGCAACCATGGAAGTTGTAAAGCAGCAAAAGAGAGAACTTTTCCATTTTCTCTCAAAAGAGTATCCCAACTAGCCCCATCTTCCATAGGCAGGTCTTTTCCAACAGTAGAAAGTACCTTTTTTATGGTCTCAAAGTGAATTTCTTGATCATCATTGCCTTCCTGGCCGGAGGAACCTTCAACTGTTTCAGAGAAATTACTTAGACCAACTATATCTTGAATATCATGGGCAGGTTGTGAGATAATTGAAGAACCTTGGACAGAAAAGTTTGGAGGCTCGGTCCCTGTTAGTGTCATTAACTTCTCACATTGCATTTGCATATCTAGATCCTTCCATGCATGCAGCAACTCTCCAACAGATTCCTCATCACAGTGGCTTAAAGCAAAACCCAGTAGCAGCTTTCGAGAACTTGTATCCATATTTTCAAGGACAGGGCCCCTTGCTATTGCAGCACATAAGTCCCAAATGGAACCATGATCCTTTTTAGCCAAAAGAAGACAGAGATCAAAAGCCTGCTGCAGATCCCCAGTAACTGCGGCTTCTCTTGCCACAGCTTCTTGCACAGCTGCTATATCATCTTGGGAGCTCAAACCAAGAAGTTTGGCAATTTCAATGAGTTCGTCTATATCGAGGTAGGCTCTGCTTTGACTTGTAATTACCATGTTAATAATTTCCATAGGATTTCTTATTTGCCTAAACTGCATGGGCAGAAGAGTCACTCCGAGGTTTGGAAGTTTAACAGTCAGAACATCGATGACATCAGCCTCTGCTTTAACATATTTGCTATTTGGGAAAAGGTTTAAACATTCCTTAGCCCTCCAAATCTGTAAAGAGAGACAACAATATTCTGTTAGTGAAATAAGGAGTGTCAGAGTGCGACAAGAAACCATAACTTTATCGTTAGAAAATTAAACACGCCAAACTAAAATTTCTAACATGCGACGTCCTTTACACAACCAATATTAACCCAGATAGTATACAACAATATTCTGTTAGTGAAATAAGGAGTGTCAGAGTGCGACAAGAAACCATAACTTTATCATTAGAAAATTAAACACGCCAAACTAAAATTTCTAACATGCGACGTCCTTTACGCAACCAATATTAACCCACACACACACACACACACAAAAAAAAAAAAAAAGAGAAAACTATAGCAAAATGGAAATGGTAGTTTCAGATTAAGAATGAAGAAACTACAAAAAAAAGAACACATTTAAATCATACAGGCAAATACCAATCATTCATATCTGCAGATGCAAACCTGGTGTGAGTAGGGGTGAGATTCCAAAGGAGGAGACGCACGCACACACAAAGCAAAATTTCCTTCTTTTGCATGGGGGGAAAAAGCATATCTAAATGGATGATTAGTTCCATGAGCAGGTCAGAATTTAGGGACAGGAGGTGGACAGCAGCTTGCAAACCATCGGGGAGATGAAGCAGCTGGGAAGTTCAGTTTATGATTAAATGTTTACCACATGTTTAACACAGATGAAATTTTTTAACAATATCTATCGTCCAGAAGCAATAAGAAATAGCAAATCATAAATAAATAGTTGAAAAAAGATAGTGCTAAAAGTGGAAATGATGAACAGATGGTGTCATTGTAGGGGTAGCTGGTGATAAAAGGGAGAGTAGGCTAGAATGGGAGTGAAAGTGAACATCCTGAGCAAGAGATGCACCTTGGGCTTGCGGATCCTTCCACTGAGTTTGGAAGTTCATTCACGATGTCCTGACACAACCTTATAAATCTTCTAAAGAAGCTTTGGCCGTATTAGCCAATCATGGATTATGATAAAATTTACAGTCAAGGGTATAGAGCTTTTAAATCCCACAGATAACTGTTGTGTCATGTGTGTATAAAACAATATGGTTGGGCAGACGTAAGAATACTCACTTCTGTACAAGCAAGGCTCGATGCTGAGAAGAGATATTCCCTTGCTGCTTGAATAACAAGATTCTCTGCCTTTTCTGTTGCCAAAGCAATGGAACCTGTACCTTTCAGATAGTTCCTGGCAAGAGAAAATTTCCCAGCTTTAAGCAGTCCTCTACAGAACTCCATTAGCATATACTCTGTATCCAGAAAGGGAAATGCCTTTTCCTGAAAGCACTGCATATCACGCCACATGTTAGCCCAATCATTATCAGATCTGCCGGGCTGCCGACGCCCAAATTTTGAAAGAATAAGGCGAAGAAGCTGTTTCACGCTCTTTTCATCTGAATGAGCTCCTAGAAAGTAGCTCATTGGTTTTGGCACCTGAAATAAACAAGTAGTGGAGAGGATTCAAGCCCATGCCTTAATTACCAATGATATTCAAAATTGTAAAGCATAAAGCATGTATATATGAAAACGGCCAAAGCACTTAATCAGGTTTATGATCAGATAACAATGACAGCCATTTCAATCACATGAAGCATGAGTTTAACATCTGGAATCAGATATTATAGTTAGTTATCAAAGATCAGAGAAAACACTTAAGCTGATCATCCAGTTTGAGAAATACGGCTTTTCAGCATATCATTGAACACTTCAAGTGAAACAAAATTACAGGAAGGAGAAACCCCTAATTTCTAGAGTCATATATGATCAGTGATGGAACCACGGCCGGAAGTATATTCTTTTTTCACAAATGGTTTAGGCCTTCCTAAAGGAAAATGATAGGTGGCTTCTGGCTATCAAGCGATTGATGCATCTTTCCACCTACTGGATGGTTTGAGAAGTTGGGGAGTGTTTTTTTAACCAATTAAAGAATAGTATAGCCTTAGCTTGACCATTCTTCAGGAAAATAGAAGTGGAATACAAGCCAAATGTTTGTGCTAATACCATGCATAGACTCGCACCACTTGCAAGACAGCTTGTCAGAGACACATAGGTTGCACTGCTGCAAGGAGTCAACTGAAACACCCTAACAGTTTCAACAGGACATGCATTAGTTCATGCATATCCTTTCAGGGTTCTGAAGTTAGAAAAATAGAGCCAATAAGGGTTTTTTCTTATAACTCTCGATCCATCCAGATCCAGGTCACATGCATCCAGAACGGGCCCCACTTTGTTCATACATGTGATTGGCAGCCATTGATAGAGGAACCAAAAATAGCAATAATTCACCTACACAAATGTTGATTGTAAAAACAGCCCAGCCCATACACAGGATATCTTGGGTATTTTGGAGAATATCTTTTAGGGCCTATTTGGGAGTATGGAAAATAGGAGAGAGTGACATTTTCCTTGAAGGTTATTTCCAAGAAAGCATTTCGAGAGATTAAATTAAAAAGAAAAGAAAATAAAAGAGGGGGAGGACTGGGAAAAAAAATTACGACTTATTCTATGAAAACACATTCAAGTCATTTTTTAATTAAAATAAAATAAAATCGAGTCTTGGAAGATATTCTCCACCAAAAAATGAACTCCCAATCAAGGGAAAATGTCATTTTCTTGGAAAGTATTTTCCACCCAAATACTTTCCTAGGTCCCAAACAGGCCCTTATGAGATTTATAATCTTTCAAAAAATTGTTATCTTTTAGTTATTGTCTTCTGTCATATGGAGTCAAGAGTTCAGATTTGAAAGCCCTGTCAGAACTCTATCTTTCATATTTGACTTCCAACAATACATATAAAACGATGGATGGTCATGAACAAAACAATGCTTTCTTTTGCTTAAATAATATGATGGGGTTAGCTTTCTCTTGGCCTGATGTCATGAGCACCATTGGTCTGATGGTAGTAGACCTTGTGGGGTGGTTCCTATGTAATTGAGTGGGTGCATGCAGCTAATGTGTTCCCGGCTGCTCAATTTCCATCTAGATGGTTAGATTTGTAGTGTGGTCTCTTTTTGTTCGTTCTCTTATTTTGGTGTTTTTTGGCCTTTTTCAACAAAATTATCTTTTACCATCTTAAAAAAATAAAAATTAAAAATTAAAAAAAAACCCGGCCAGATCTACTCCAAGCAGGCCAGATCCAAATATGTTGCATTAAGATCCAGATCTGAATCTATACCTGCAGTTGCATATGCTTGTGTTGCCTGAAAGCTGATCCACATCAAGATTTGAAGGCACAAGTCTTTAAAAATCCGACTAATTGGATCTGTTCCGGTGTTTGAAATATCGATATTGCGTTACATATCGCACCCTTGGGATAAAGATACGTATCGGTTATCGCACGGGATATATCGTTTGTATCAGGTAATTTATTGCACCTTTTAGGAAACATGGGGAAACATTGGAAAAATGGTTGAATTTTTCAATGAAACTTCAGTGGTTGTTATTAAACAAAACAACAAAACAAAACAAAACAAAAAAAAAAAAAAAACAAAAACCTTAATATACACTTTTAAATCATAACATCTCAAAAAAGAAAAAAAACTCACATAAAAGGTTTCCTTTATATAGGATCCTAAGCTATGCGTTGTCTGATTGAACTAATGCAACTATATTCCTTTTTTTTTTTTGAAAGGCTATTGAAATTTTAATAAAGCAAAAGGAGAAGCAAAAACAAAGGAAAAAACAACGCTAATTCGCAGACGAGGCAGACCAGCTACAAGAAAAGTTAAATGCATAACATTTATAAATTTCTCAATTGAATACATAACATTTATAAATGTATAAAGACATGTATGAAAACACAACTTATTCATTCAAAAGCAAAAGAAGAAGTATAAATTAAGAAATATACCTATGAATGATGTGACTGGTTATGGCCTAGACACACAGAGTTGCACAATGGCAAGATACTATATCCAAAATAAATTTCAAAAAAAAAAAAAAAAATTACTAATTTTTTAATTTTTTAAATAAAATATATTTTTTTTAAATAACAAATAATTTTTTATTCCGAAAATTGACAAAAACCCATTAAATCAGTAGATTAGCCCTCATACATGTTTGGTATCAACATTGCAAGCAATTTGGGAGAAATTGGATAAATTTTGAATTTTCCCCAATTTCCCCAACTTGGGCCACCTACACTCGAATTTCGAAATGAGTGTATGTGATGATCATTTCATCAAACACTCCTAAATACTTTGAAATTAGTCTCATTTGACAGCTAGTTGAAGGGAAATTTTGAAATTTTTTAATATTTTAATAATTTTTTATTAATTTTTAATTAAAAATAATTTTTATTTTTCAAATTTTGAAAAAAAAAAAAATTTAATAAATCAGTAGATCAGGCCTCATACATGCTTGATTTCATGTTTGGAGTGCAACACTGCAAGCAATTTGTTATTTGAGAGAAATTGGGAAATTTTCAAAGTTTTCCTAATTTTCCCCAGATAAGGCCACCTATACTCAAATCTCGAAATTGAATGTTGAAATCATTAATTTTCCATGCAAAACATGAAGAATCAAATATTCTTATGATTTCACACTTATTTTGTATGATCAAAACAAAAAATTACTCACCGAACGAGAAACGGCCCCAAATGCAAGAAAATTTTTATTCTGATTTCAAACGTGGGTCTTCTCCCAAATCCAAGCAAATGATGGACCGAAATCCACCCACTAAGAGGTTAGAAAAGAGAAATCTGAAGAAAAATGGGGAAAATCGATTTGGAGGGTTTTAGGAAAGGGCAATGTGTGTTTGCTGTGAGGTATCGACAATATCACCGATACATTGTGATATCTGGCGATATAATCACCGATATACAGGAATTTGGGCATCCTTTTGTTATTCCGAACCAATTCCGTATCACTGACATGCGATATCGATAATATCAACTGATATATTGGCCAATATTATCGACATTGCAAACATTTATGTGTTCTATGCAGTTTTGCTGCTCAACTCTCTAAGCCATGTAACAAGGACACCCCATTTAAAAACCAAAAAAAAAAAAAACTGTCAGATGCATGTCGACACAGGTAGATCTTTTTTCCTGATTTCTATTATTATTTGTACACAATCTATATAGTCTTAACATATTTTTAATTATCAAAATATGGTTTCCTATCTTTTGCTCTATGAACTACTATTAATATAACATACATTTCCAATATTAGCATATCAGCAGTATGGTTGTGTCAATCTGTCAGCATCCTGGTTTCCAGAATCCCCAAACATCTCATTTCTACTATCAACCACAACATGCAAGTCCATACTTAGGTTAGATAGTCACAATAAGCTGTTGCATAAGGCTTTGTTTAAATCTAGGACACTAATTTCAAAGAAAATTTTCGAACGTGAAACTGAGCAATGAGTTTGAATGCAGTACCCTTAAAAGCTGAGAAACCTAGTGTGGTAAAATATACAGGGACTAGTGATTTATAAATTACAGGGCCCGGTTTCCTAGTAGGATACAATTTATAGAGATTGTAACCAAATTTCAGCACTAGTGGATTAAGGTACTAATCCTATTAGTGGATTAAGGTACTGATCCTATTACTTAAAATTTCAAACATTATGGCTTCATAAGCACAATGAGGTGAGCATGAAGGAAAAGATACAAGCCTGGTAATATGCCAAAAGCCTTCCTGCTTCTACATGGCCTTCTGCAAGTTTGACTCTTTTCTCTATGCTGTCAACAGATTTGTCAATATTCGTAGGCTCCAGATATCCTCGAGTATTTCCTGATATAGAGATTCCGAAATTCAGATCCAGTAAATCTTTCCAAATAAAGAATTATGTTAAAACTCTAGGAGGCCAAAAACCTCTTATTCTGAGTCTTGAACTGAAATTCTTATTAGTTCGGGTGGTCTTACCTTGTAGAGTAATCTGCGGAAGCTTTGACAAAATGGAAGCCATTGAATTCCAACGATCAGTGAGAGTGCACAAATATATGCATTGCAGGGTCGTTTCTACAGCTTCAACTTCATCCTCGAAAACCCATTCAGTCTGGAAATCCCTGCATCCTTCCTGAATGACCAGCAAGCATATGTCTAATTCATTTGCTGCAGCTATCTCCTTCAGCCATCTAACCAGAAAAGAGTCTGTCTGCTTATGACCTTCGAAACGCTGATCTTCAGAAGTAGAGGCCATTGTGTAACACCTGTTTTGCATAAATGGTAACGCTTTTTCCCGCAATCTTCCCACTACTGTTTCTTCTTTAACTCCCTCAAGCATCATCTTGAATTTTTCATAGTCAGCCAATTGTTCCCAAGCGACAAGACTCATGGTGAAATTTATTTCTTCATCACATACATCAGAGTATATAAGCTGAGACAAATATGAGATGTCCTCATGGAATGGCCACAACTCCACGATACCTTTTTGACAAGCAAATTCCACCATAGAGATGCAATTTTCCAGCTGCCCACTTAAGCTATCGATATCACGAGCTCGGTTCTTGTACCACAGAGAAAGTTCAAAATCTGACGGCCAAACAAATCCTGTCTGTTGCTTCACAATGAGTTCAGTTCTCACTTGGATACTGCTCTCATTATCTTTTGATGCTTTGTCAATAAAATCTATCATCACGTCACATTCAACCCAGTCTCTGTCCCTCAGAGAAACAGTGTTGGGAGGAGACCTACCAGGAAGAAGCTGGCTGTAAGTTTGGACAGGAATTGTTTCAGGAATTGCAGCTAAAATATCCAAAATGAAAGGAGCCAAAGAAAATGGATGACGCTTGAAAAGCAGGTTTAGGGCCCCAATTTTCCCACTTTCAGCAAGAGTTACAGCAGCTTCATTTAGAGGCACAGCCCGGAATTTTCTGTATTCGGGTGCAGAAAACCTGCATCAAATAATATCAGCAGCTAGATATCATGATAAGCAAACACAACAAGCCAAAGAAAGCATTTGAGAAGTGATTCTTATACACAATAAGGGTCTCAAACACATAGCTAAGTTTCTCTCATTTACTTTGATTAAGGCCAAATAACAGCATGGCAATGATGTTATGGAAATTTAATGACATACAACATCAGATATACAACATACGTCATGCAACAAAACTTAAAAGATGTGGATGTTATCAGATAATATAAGAGTGGGAGAATTTATTCAGAGAAAATTTTAATGCATGTTATATTGTCCATCACCTTTCTGGGTATCAACTAGTAATCTTGATTTGGAATATAATAAACAAGGGTACCAGTAGATGATGTGCTTCGACAGTGTCATATGTTATCGGCCAACTCCCACATGGCGGTACAAGAAGAATTTTTCAGACATGAACAAATGATTCATTTAGAACTTAGTTCTAGTTGTGGCACACAAGCGGGGTGCAAAGCCATGTAGTGCCAAAGAATTAGACCAGTCTATGAATGCCCTGATACTTCAAAGCAGATGATAAACATGTATCTTACGCGAATGGTTAGAGATTAGGGAGTAAAGAGATACACAGCCTACCATGTCGTATCCATGCTGTCCAGGTACCATAGTAGGTAGGAGATCATGCGAGTCAATGAGGTGCTACATTTAACAAACGGTTCTATGGCACCTTTATGCCACTTATTGCTGGCTTCCACAAAAGAAGATTATGAGAAATTTGTTCTTTTTTTCTTTTCTTTTTCGGTTACAAGTAAAGAATTTATATGTAACTCTGCCTAGTAGAGTTGCGCAGTTGGTCCCCAGTCTAGGTAAAGGAGGTGGGTTGATGTTGAGTCAGCAGCCAGTCATCGCGCTTTTTCCAAGTTACCATGAGAATCCTTCTTCAAATCCTCTTCTTCTTCTTTCTTCTTTTCTTTTTTCTTTTTTTGGGGGGGGGGGGAGGGGGACCAATGTGTGCTAGGATACAACAAG
Source organism: Magnolia changhungtana (assembly GCA_030180095.1). Lineage (NCBI taxonomy): Eukaryota > Viridiplantae > Streptophyta > Magnoliopsida > Magnoliales > Magnoliaceae > Magnolia > Magnolia changhungtana. The sequence continues at coordinate 13,345,287 of JASAUF010000662.1, forward strand.
TAATAGATGTGCGATTTAATAGGAAATTTTCATCTCCAATATCCAAGGGCCATCTTGTCTGAAGCTGCTTCTTGTTTAACATCCAGTTTAAGGAAAGCTCAAAAGTTCACATGAACCAGTGCTTGCATGTGTTACTGTGAGCTGACTAAAAACTATAGAAATTTTTTTTTATCAAAAAGAATATGTTGAAATTATTAGCAAGGTGCAAACGTGCATGCATAAAGAATTTTTTAACAATATTCAGCTTTGCCATCCAGGCCACGAACAACAACAAGAGTGGCCAACTCACCTGCCCATGTTTATCCCTCCAAATGTCTCCAGCCTGTCTCTGTATTGCAATAACTGAAGCCTCACTGTACGTAAATGCCAAACTAGGTTGCACTGTCCATCTTCTGATTCCGAAAATCTATACTGGTCAGTGATATGAAGCCCGTGCAACAGTAAAGCCTTCACGGCATCTTCAGTTGATCCTACCTTATCCACACATTCTGAGAGGACAAAATTTTGATCCTTGATATTTGCCAAAAACATTATTATTTCATTAGTGCCTTGATCAGAATGCAACCACTGTGATTTAAATACTTCATCTCTGTCCAGACCATACGTATTAGCAAAATTCAGGGCAGTCTGGTACTGTTGACTGCTGATTAAAACACCGTACATTTCTGAAACAGATTTCTCTGAAAATGACATCAGCCGCCAGCGCATTCTGCCAGTGTCTAGCTGGTTGTACTGATCATTAGTAGCCTGCACAATATCCGTAAAATCTGCTTCTCTATGATCAGATGAAACAAGTGAATGCCTGTCCTCAGAAGTACTCTCTAAAAGAAAAACACATCCTTGGCACTCCTGAACTCTTTCTAAAACCGGCGTAGAAAGCAGTGGATCATTCTCCACAAGTTTCGTACCGCTACAAATGTCAAGCATGGTGACAACGCCAGTCCTCTTCGCAAGAACCAGGATATGGTCAGACCACCAACTGAAATCTACAATATCATTTAGGCATTTCCTCCTACTAGATAAAGATTTTTGAGAGTAGCACTTCTCATCAAAAGAAATAACAGAAAAGGAACGTAGTTCAACGTCCACATTGAAAATGTCTAAGCTTCCTGTCATATCTAGAGCGGCAGCATACTTTGCTCGTGGTGAGACTGCCACTTTTGGAGTTGTGAAAGGTCCTACATTACCTTCTGGGATGGAAAATAAGCCTTCAGAATGAGTACTGCAGAACAAAAATTCTAGACCTGAATTTCTAGTTATACGCCATAGAGATAGACAATATAATCCTGAAAGAATAGATGAGAACACTTTTGTTAGAAAGATATTCCTCTCAAATAACAAGTCAACAACAAATTTCGTCACTGCTTGAAACAGACGACAAGAATATTCCCCATTAAATATCTAAAACTGTTGTTTGGAAAAGAACAACTAATAAAACAAGTGCATGATGTAATCAGCTAAGGCTAGAAATTAGTACCAGAACTATCCTTGGCGTTCGTCAAGGCACTACCAGCGCCAACAACTAGGATTAGCAAGGAAGATTTTGGTTCGAAATCAAGGCATGCCACATTTTGGGGGAACTGCTTCAAAAGTGCTAACCGATTGTTTGAAGTGGGCATGTACGAAATGCTTGCGGTTGGATCCTGACTGACCTCAATATGATGAAGCAAACCATCAGACATAAGAAGGTTGAAGGTACACCTGCAGAAAACTGCATTCCCTTAATCCAGCACTAAACACTTAATAAATAAATAAATCAACCAAGTTGAATAGATTATCGGAAGCAAGAATGTTTAGCCATGTCTAGCACTCTAGTGTGAGAAGTCTCAAGTTGAATACTGAAATACCTCTCTATAAAGGTTCTTTGCAAGCTTTTAAAAAAATAAAATAAAATAAACTACAACAGAAATCAACCTTGTTCATAGAGAAACAGTTAAGAAACTAACCAATATGCCAAAAGCCCTAGGACTGGTGAATGTGTGAAGTTAGGTTCTTTAAACCATTGGGATCATAACATTACACCACGATCTATAACCGATGTCTGCGGCGGCCCACTTTGTGGCGACACTTGCTCTAGCCTCTTTACTAGGTAGCCCTTTCCACTAGCCTTTTTCCACTTGGAGAGGGGCATGGCAGATGCACTCTAGTTATCCAGGTAGCCCTTTCCACCCTAAGTATGGTGGCTGCACTCTAGTTGCCCAGTAACCCTTTCCACGTTGTGGCGGCTGCCACTTTGGTCTAGGTTGCCCTTTCCGTGACTCAAACACAGGACGTGGTGTTGGCTTTGATACCAATTGTTAAGAACCTCGCCAATACACCAAAAACCCCAGGACTGATGAACGCATCAAGATAGGCTCTTTAAACCATTGGATCTTAACAAAACCAACTCCTTAGCTAATCATTTGGCCAAGGAAGGGGTGGCCTGGGATTCTTTCTATATTGGAGACACCTATGTATTGCCTTAATGGATAAGGTTTCCCTTTCCACCTTTAATGAATTTAGAAAAAGGAAAAAAGAAAGAAAATATCACTTACAAGCAAGAGTTTTCCGCATCTGGATCTTCTTGCACAATAATACCAATAATAGATGCGGACATTTTTAACTGCCTGTTCATCATCCTTGTTATCTCCTCCCCATTTGCTTTGATAAAATAGAGCGTATTCATGTCATCAATAACTCCTAGCACAGCATGGGAATCTGACCAGGCTCCGTGCATAAAAATAGTCCGCCTGTCATTACCTGATGAAATCAAATTGCATTTTAGACATGTTTGACAATAAATTCCAGAGATCACAATTCGTGAATGAAGCTAAGGAAACCCATGTATGAGCATCCAATACCCCAAGCACAAACGAATCTCTCAAATCCCACAACATCCATATTGCATATCGATTATCATTGCTATCCGAATCTGAAATAACAGGGTGAGAGTCACGAGACTAAAAAATGTGATCTATAGTAGATTAGGCTGCACAGAACATTCTCAAAGTCACGAAAAGGAAACGGGTCATGCTGCGTGGCCAGCTGATGCAATCGTCCCACATCCCACATGTGTGTACAAGAAAAGGACCACCTTCCTTTTTTAGCCCATCACTACTTCCCATTTCTTTCAAATCTCTAGATTAGGAAATCTGCTCTTTCTTTCATATCTTTTTTTTTTTTTAAAGCAACGGGATTTCATATCTTTATTTTAGGTAGGGAATAATTTTAAATATTTTCTACTTCCCATTTCTTTCAAATCTCTAGATTAGGAAATTTGCTCTTTCTTTCATATCTTTTTTTTTTTAAGCACCGGAATTTCATATCTTTATTTTAGGTAGGGAATAATTTTAAATATTTTCTTATCTAAATATCTTCTTATTTTAAGCATTTTCTTAATTAGAATGCTTTGTTATTTAGGTGCTTTCCTATTTTCGCAGATTTTTAGATTTCATATCCTTTATTACAGATTATAAGGTTGACTATAAACTGGACCTATGACCTATGGAATAAGACAAGCTGATTAATATTCTTTTTATGAAATTCTCTTATTTTCTCTACGGTGGCTGTTGAATGGAGGGAGAGTGATCTCTAGTTCTAGACTAGAGAACTGTTGAGCTTGCTCACAGTCTTGCATTTGTGATCTCTAGCATTCGGCTAGAGGATTGTTGGGTCTTTTCCCACAATCTCTTTCTTTTCTTATTCGGGTTTGCATTACCAGCCCCAAGAATCAACGAAGGCAAAGGCTACTTCCAGAAGCTATTGAGTAACCACAAGGCAGTTGGCACCCAAACTCATTTGTGACTGGAGCACGCCAATACGAAAGATTTCAACTCTATCACCCTTGGTCCCAAAATCGGATTGAGGATTCAGTAGTCAGCATTTCTACATTTCTGTTACTGGTTAGGGCTGCATTTGGATGTTCGATCAAACTGGATTGAAACAATTCAATTCAGATAGGAGAAAAATGGCCTAAGTTTTGCTAGGCCCAGAACATCCGTAATGACAGGATGACTCCCAAATGTGAATTATTCTTGAATCAAGTCCAACTTGAAACACAGAGGATTGCAATTAGGGGTACGCTTGTCATTACGAATTAAAATGCTGTTGAATAACCATTTCCGATAGACCAAACTGAAAATTGTAATCTGGTTAAATTGAGAATCCAAACACACTAAATAACAAAATATCCTACATTCCTCAACAAGTCCAAAGCACAAGACATGAATAACATATCATATCTCCGCAACAACATATATCATAAGTTCTTCACCGACACTGATTGATTTGCAAATACCCATTTTTCATTTTGGAACTGAACCAATTCCCAAGGTGGAAAAACGGGCATTGAGATCAATCCGTCAACACCCATTCCTCCAAGAAATCATGCCAACAAATCCTCACCAATAAAAACGCCACATGGGGCCATGTAATTGTCGTCCTTATGCAATATCGTAATCCGATTTCCAGCAGCGACAGCAACATATTCGCCCTGAGGAGAGACAAACAGTGAGGCCCATTTCTTCAACGATCTTGGTCGTTTGTTCCCGCTCCATTTCTCCTTGAGTTGGTTAATACCTTCAGTGTAATAAACACATCAGTGGAATAGAATGAGAGAGAGAGAGAGAGAGAGAGAGAGAGAATTGAGATAGGATCAAAGGACGGAACGTGCCTCGGCTCGAAAGCAGTGAAAAGAAACGGCCTCTGACACCTTGCTGCTGCTGGATTTGCAGAATTAAAAAGAAGAAGGGATCAGATGAGTGAAATTGGGATTGGAGGATGATGGATGTGAGAGATAGAGAGAGGAAATGTTTCGACCTGTTGCTGGTGTTGAAGATGGAGAGTGAGATCTGAGGAGGACGAGAAGGAATCGGTGGCGTGATGGCGAGTCTCGAAAAGCACCTCCTCATGATGGGGGACTCCGTCCATGGGAGGTGTCTGGTTTCGGGATTTGAAAACCCTAGAAATGGGGTTTGGGGGTTGATGACGACGATGAAGACGATGATGGTGTCCACAACGATTTTGAGGGTTTTGTACGCGCGCTTCTCTACGCACGCCCAACCACTCCTCGCCTCGACGATTGAGAACCGATTCGGATTAGGTAGTTTCTCCTCCACTACGAAGCTCCGTACTGGCGGTACTGGAAAACCTGGAAAACCCCTGTGGCCCGGAAACGGATTGGCCACTCCCCCCTGCCACCAGCCAATGGCTGATGGTCGGTGCTATGTGGGCCCCACCATGATGTATTTGTTTCATCCATGCCGTCCATATATTTTTTCATATCATTTTATGGTATGAGACCAAAAATGAGATACATCCCAATCTCAAGTGGACCACATTATAGGAAACAGTGTTGAATGAGTGTCGACCACTAAAAACCCTTTGGGCGCCATACAAGTTTTGGATCAATCTTGATATTTGTTTTTTTTCCCTTAATCTGAGCCTGTATGACGTAATCAACAGATTGTATGTCAAATAAACAGTACAGTGTGCCTTAGGAGGATTTTAATGGTGGATATCCAATCACTATTGTTTTCCTGTGGTGTGGTCCACCTGAGATTTATATCCTCTAAATTTTAGGATAAGGCTCTAAAATGATCTTTAAAAATGGATGAATGGAAAAGATGAAACACATACATCATTGTGGGGCCACGAAGCACCGACCACAACCACCGGGCTGGTGGCTGGGGGATTAGCCGATCCTTTCCCCTGTGGCCCCACCATGATGATTTTATCCACGCCGACCATTCATTTTTCAAGCTCATTTCAGGGGAAAGCGATTTGGGTGGATCCCTAACAGCGGGGCCCACTGTGATGTGCATGCCTTACATCCACACCGTCCATTCAATATGACATCTCATTTTAGGACATGATCTCAAATTGGGGTGTACATCAAGTTGAACCGAGTCAAGACTTGGCTCGAGCACTGGCTGACCTCAGCTCAAACTTGGCTCGGCTCGGCTCAGTCCTCAAGCATGATTGGCTAGCTCGGCTTGGTTCAGGCAACAACTCAGGCCAGATCGGGCCGAATTCGTGCCAAGATCGAGTCGAGTTCGTCATTAAGGCATTTCTACAAACACCTAAACAGTAACTTCATAATCCCACTGTTTGTAAAACAGAGGCAATGATTTTACAAGTGTTTTATCAAACACCTTCTAAGTAACATAAAAACTAAAAAATAAAAAATAAAGAAAAAATATAAGTTTTTAACGGTGCAAGGGTTCTTCTACTATTTTATCTACAACCACAGATCAACCCCCACCACAAACAATCTCCCCGCAACAAAAATTCACGAAAAATAACTCCAGTATTACAACAGTTATGCCATCCCTTTCCACCCTTCTATCCCTCATCAAACCTGCAGAGACGCCCGTGTCTTTATCGACTTTAGCTTCATCCCATGCTTTCTGGCTAAACCTTCCTTGCCACTAGCCATATTTGTTTGAGTCATTTTATCAAACAGTTGGTGAGCAACATTAATGGCAAAGTAACCTCGTCACCAAACTGTCTAATCTGAGCTGGATTCGATTCGAGTCGAGTCGAGTCGAGCTAAGGTTGCTCGAACTCGACTCAAACTCATTTTCAAGCTCAAAAAATCAACTCAACTCAACTCAAACTCAACTTCGAACCGAGTCGAATCGAGCATTTTCGAGTCGAGTTGAGCGAGCTAACTGAGCTAGCTCGGTTCGTGTACACCCCTACTCCCAAATATGAAGTAGATTCATATCCTAGGTGAACCATACCATAGGAAACAGTTGCATGCCTTACATCCACACCATCCATCCAATATGACATCTCATTTTAGGACATGATCCCAAAAATGAAGCAGATCCATATCCTAGGTGGACCATACCACAAGAAACAGTCCTAATTGAATTCCTGCCGTTAAAAACTTCATGGGCCACCAGCATGTTTAATTGCAATCCAACAAGTTGATAAGGTCACAAAGACCTTGATGAAGTGACCACAACTTGATCCAAAACTTTTGGGGCCCACAAAAAAGTTTTAATGGTCCATTACCACGGTTTCGTGTACTATGGTCCACCTGTGATTTAAATCTTCTATATTTTTATTGTCACGCCCCATACTCAGAAACCGGGCTCACAAAATTTTCGATCGCTGAATCCAGTGCCGACAGCCTCCGTAGTACCCCATTCTCAGTTCCCAGCGTCCATACACCAGATTCCGATCGTGGGATCCTATAAGGAGGATTTTCCAATGTACATTTAACTCATAATAAGCATAACCACAAGTTTACCCAAGTCACAAAGGCAACATCATCATCACATATCTACTAATATAAACAGTTGAATACAGTGCTGAAAGGGAAATACATATATCGAAATCACAGCTCCGGAAGATCACTGCATGCTCCAAGCTCAACGCTGCTGTAACCTAACGCCACCTGCACGCATCTATCATGCATAAGCTTATAAAAAGCTTAAAGGTGGTGAAAGTGTGTGTAAGGTAAGTGTCAAGTATACAATAAAGCCCATAAATCATACATTATCGGGATAAGCAGAAATACTAACAAGATCATGAATCATACGATATTAGAGTAAACGGAAATAATGATAAGCCCATAAATCATATAATATCGGAAATACTAGCAAGACAAATCAACTATGTAAATGAGGAGTCACAGAGAGCCAATGTCAGATGTCGTGGGTACAATGAAATATGTAAATCCTGCTAAGTCTGTCTAAGCCATATACATGCAAAAACATAGTAACTCAAAATGCTAAGTACTGCGGATGCAATGTAATATGTGATGCAAATGAAATGACCATGCTGGAATGTGAAGTCGGGATGATAGTACGAAGTATCACAGGTTATGGGGTCCATTACAAGAGACTTCTATCCAAACCAGTCCCATACATAAATTTGGATAGTCAGACACAATGTGGTAAACTTCTGGTCTCAGGTTAGTCGCGCGCCCAACCAAAATCCTGACCGTGTGAAGGTACACGTAACAAATAATTACGCACCACCAACCCGAGTGGATAGTGAATGAATGAATATGCAACGTCTGCTCAATAAGTCCACATATCAGTACGGTTACTCTATGGGGAAATCACCGAGGTCTATTACACTCCACACCGACTGCATAACACCCCGTACTCTCTAGTACTCGAGTGTTACCATTTAATTTAATTTAATAATAATACAACCTAAATATATATATATATACTATGAAATGTTATTTATATATTTTAAAAATATTCAAAGTTTCATATTAAAATAATATGTAACTAAAATCCATATTATATGCATATACTTACAACATCATTAATATAAATTACAAGCTATAGAATTTGTAATACATAAAAATAAAATATACTGGAAAAGCTTATAATGAATAACATATTTCCAACAATTTAATGACTTATATAAGATTTAAAACCTAACACACACACAATCGGCCAATTTACAATCTAATACGTATAATAATAATAATAATAATAATAATAATAATAATAATAGCAGCAACAACAACAACGATAATAATATTAACGATATTGAAAATAAATAGCTCATACTATAAGTGTGTATTAGGCCATATAATTCATAGACTGGCTACTAAATTCTAGCTTAAATGGTCCCTAGGACTCTTTTAGCCATTGACGCCCAAATTCAAGATAATCTGACTAGCGGATCAGCAAGGATCCATACCTAAGGCCGAGAATCACTTGGTATGGCCCACCTAGGCTTTGAATCTACCTCATCTTTAGCCTAAGGTCCTAATTTGACCTGTGAAACCAAATGAATGGAGTGGATTTCATCCAAAAATAACGGTGGACCCCATACATGGTGCATGTACACCTTAAATGTAGTCTACAATACGTACACTGGATCTAGCGAAACGGTCAAAATGCCGTTGACCGAAACTGCTTGCAAGATGCGGATGCCCATTTTAAGAATTTGAAATTGGAAACTTGAGGGCTCAGAGTGGGCCATCTGAGGGACTTTCTGGACGATCCAAACCGTTCATTTCACTCGTGGTGGCCCACTGAACAAAAAGGTATAGGTTCCTTGACCCATGCATTAAAACAATAAAGATAAGCTCCAACCGTCCGTTCTTTTCATGTGTGGCTGAGATACACGACCTGGGATCATCAGATAACTTGGGTTGCAAGCCAGCACCCCTTTATCCAGGGGATTTCAGGCACCCACGAGACAGACAAGGAACAGTCTCCTCGTTACTAGAAATGGCCGAGCAAGCTTCAAAAGAGGATTTCCCATTTTTGGATATAAGAGGCTTGCACGCCTGGGACCGTCCGATGGGGCCACATGGCACTATCCCAGCCCTCCCAAGTGGGAGGTATGAGATAAGATGAAGGGTCTTCTCATCTCATGAGAATGAGAAGGGAAATAGGAAAGATCTCATGAGATAAAGCAAAATCTCATCTGGGATCTGAAAAGTGGGCCCCACACCACTTATGGGACCCATCCAGACCGATCAAACGGTCCGAATTCCCCTAAAACCCCCTAAGTAGCGATCCACCATTGATGGGTGGGTCATCTTCCTTAAATACCCACCCAACCACATCAACAAGATTGCCCCACCTGACCTGAAAATTGTATTTCTGGGGAGCCCAGGGCGCTACCAATACATCTCCACAAATAGATGGGCCCCATGCACAATGGACCATGGATCCAAACCGTTGAATAGAGTGGACACTAGCTGACCGTCGGCTGTCCCTCTCCCAGCCTATAAAACAGGCTCAGCCCTCCAGGATTTACACAGAAAGAGAGAAAAAGGAAGGAGAGAAGGAAAGGAAAGAAAAGAAGGGGAGAGAGAGAGAGAGAGAGAGAGAGAGAGAGAGAGAGAGAGAGTAGAGGTGTGAGCAAATCTCTCAGGTTCGGCCAGGTAAACGACCCAACCTCTGTCTTTTTCTTCTTCATTTTTTTTATGTAGATATCAGCCATGTTGGAGGCCACATTTTGGGGCAAAAAATCCGAGCGTAGAGAAGCTCGAACGGGGCCTGAATGCACCCCCTGTTTTGTGGCTGAACGTGGCTTGAAAACGGCCCTGTTTTAAGGCCGAATATGGCCCGAGTTCGGCCGTTCTTGGGGCCAAATAATGGCATGTAAACAGCCTCGGCTATGGGCTGAAACATAGTCTAGAAATAGCTCGCAAACAAGCTCCGTTTGAGCCGTAACGCTCCCAAAAATCTGGCGAAAATGCCCGAGCGATCAGAAACAAGCTCGTTCGGGCCGTTCTTTGGTCGAGAAAATGGCAGCGTTGTGCCGCTGGTTGAGCTCTGAAATGGGTCTCAAAACAGCCTCGGGATGAACTATGTTTAAGCTGAAAACTGTGGCCAGAAACGGTCTCCATAACAGCCTGCAAACTAAGGCCGCTCTTGCACGTTGGTTGCTGGTGGGCTGCACCAGCCGTGGGCCTCACCAAATTGCAGGTGGGCCACACCACGTCAACGTGGGCCAAGCATCTACTGCTGTAACGTCGGTAGTTCTGTGGGTCCCTTATATTCAGCCGTTCATCTGTTGTGGCAGCCACGTCAGCAAGCTTTGTGGGTCCCACTGCTATGACATCAGCAGGTGTAGTGGCCCACCATGATGCTGAGTGTATCTGCACCATCCGTACATGTGCAGTCCACCTTGATGGATGTATTCAAAACCCATTGACTGAAGAGGATGGGCTGATTTACCACTCCCAGCTAATCTATATACACGTGTACCAATCGGCTGGGGGTCCCACCTACGTTATGTGTGTTATCCACACCAACCAAATGAAGGATCAGGTGGACCATACCGCCATAAACATTGGAGAGTTGAACATCCACTATTGAAATCCTTTTGGGAACAACATAGTTCTGGATCAATGTGATATTTGCCAATCCTCTTAAATCGGGTCCTTAAGACCATACGAACAGACTGGATGGAAAATAAGCACCATGGTGGGCCCTGTGGACTCTCAACGGTGGAAATCATTATCTCCACGGTATTTGTGGTATGGTCCAGGTGATTTTCAATATAAATCCTAAATAGTCTCTAAGGATGGAATGTAGTGTGTAGCACGATAGGCCCACTGTGGCATGTAGTATATGCACACCGTCCACCTAACATGATGCATGGGGCAGCCCCACTTAGGTTAATTTGGACCCAACAACTGGGCCAAAGCAGGCTCAGTTCAGCCCAGGGTGATGATAAGCTTGAGCCCTGTAGGGCCACCTTGTTTAAATAAATATAGGATGAGCCCGTTCACTCTAATGCAGCCTAAAAGGCCTTAGTATTGTGTCCCTTTGAACCCTCATGTCAGTTGGCCAAAACTGTAGAAATACTTGACAAATATAAACTGTAATTTTAAGAGATTCCTTGGGTGATTTTGGGCCGCAAGAGAACTTGGACCAAGTACGCAAACACGATCCATAAGTGATGATTCTTCCTCTTGAGCTTTCCATCTTCTCATTAGCTTAAGTTATAGTTTTTATTTAAGTTCATAATTGATATCTCCCTTTATAATCATATGTGTTAGCTGACGGAAATTGAATTGTTGTATTACGTGCTTTATGATTATCCTGTATAATTGCTCATGCTTGTGGATTCCTTTTTATGGATTGCTTATGGAACTTAAACTGGTACATTAGTGGAAAATTCCCACATATGAATGTACACCCATACTTGGGATGTAACTTGACTAGTTGTGATTGTAATGGACCTTCGACTTGGTGGTTATTGAGTGGTGGTCTAGATAGATCGGGCCTACCATCCAAGGTTGTTGTGTCTAATGGTTTTCAAGGATGGTCTTTTATCGCATGATTTTAATATTTACCCTATGTGGCTCGTTTTAATACTCGCCCTGCGTGGTTTTGTTTTGATATTTTTTCTACATGGTTCGATGTTTTATATCGTGCAACCACGCGATGGTAAGCCCCATATGTTGTAATATGATTGACCACTAGTCGATGGCTTTCCATTAAACATCCTAAGGTGGTAGTCTCATGAGCCGGGGATGGTGGTATGGGACACTATGCCCGAGCTGTCGGCCTACGCTGAGCTCTGAGCTCCCCGTAGTGACCTTGAGCTTATTAAATTGGCTGATTGTAACTGGACTAATAACGGGTTGGCTAATCATGCATATATAGCACAGACTAGCATCTACTGCTGTTATACGTGACATACGGATTCGCCTGACTGGATGTTTTGCCCGGGGCACAAACCACCATCTATTGTCATCGTACGTATTTACCTGTCTGGATATTTTACCCGAGGCACAGACCGTCTGGATGTTTTTCCCGGGTCGACGTATTAACATACAGATTCGCCTGTCTGGATGTTTTACCCGAGGCACCAACCACCATCTGTTGTTATCGTACATATTTGTCTGTCTGGATGTGTTACCCGGGGCATAGACCGTCTGGATGTATTTCCCGGGTCGATGTATTCGCCTGTCTGGATGTGTTACCCGGGGCGCGGTCTGTCTGGATGTGTTACCCGGGACCATGACTGCATTCATACATCCATGCATTTAAAAAGACTGCATCATATACTGTTTGATTGTCTTGTTGTTTATAACTATGCTTACCTAATGCGGCGGTGTGTAATCTTGAGGAAAATTCACACTGAGCTGGCCACTCATCCATCAAATATACAACCATACAGGTAGAACAAATGATGTATATGATCAGACTTGATGAGGAGATGTGCAGGTGCCATGGATACATTACTAAGAGGAGCTGCGTGGTCATGCGACTTACATTTATATGCTTTCTGTTATTTGTTATGTATACAAATCTGGTAATCATTAATGTTGAGACATTGGTTTGTATAAGTCATTATGGGCAACCACTTGTATATTCTGAATGAAATGAAAATTCCCTTTATGTTGATTTGTCCATTCTACGCTCATCTGCTTACTCTGATAAAGAAAAAAAAATTACACTCAAATTTGGCCATCTTTTAAGGTTAACACTCGGGTTTTTGGGAAACGAGTCATATACTTGGGTCCTGAAAAGTCGGGGCGTTACAGACTGCCTCCTCCCAAGCTGTACAGCCCAATGAGTGGAATAGACCTCACTATTCGCCTAGCCAGCAGTCTGCCAATACCTATCCGGCTCATCGATAGTGGACTCATTCCTCGAGCTGGTCAAACTCAGCCTAGTTATGCCTACTCCCTCGGGCGGGTAAGGCCACACCCCCTCCCAACTGACCATCGCACAGTGGGAGATGCGGCCTCCTGGTATTCGGCACTCGAGCACTCATGTATATCCACTCGGTCTCGACGTTGGGGCGTCCTTTGGTACCAAGAGGGTGTTTAGGGATTTTCACCAAGGGCCATCTATAGCAGCCCGATGCTCGAACCAAACATTTTCGGTGTCCCATCTGGCCATCCATGATATGCCTGTGGAGGCTACGACCCTGATGTCACTAGGGCGTACAGTAATCACAACACACAATGTAAGATGCATGAGTCATACAACCCAGTCATGCACCAATCATGCACATATCATGCGCTCATGTGAGATAACCTCCGCCTATTAGGGAGTCTCATAACAACCTGCCCAATGACATATACAATGGTCAACCATATCTCATAACAAACATGCAGATGATGCGTATAGGCATGTATCATGATGCTATGCGGTCACATACTCATAATCGGTATTAATAACCGACAACGACAATCTACCTCGACAATGTAAACATTTAACCAACATTGCCCCTAAGGAATGACCCATATAGAGCCTAACATACAGTGGACTCAGGGCCTCACACCAGGGCCAAATATATAACATCATGGGCCTTACTCAAGAGCTTAATATCCATCGCGATGGGCCTCACTTATGGTCCACATATACATTAAGTGGGGCCTCACCATATGGGCTGGAAATATATCACAATGGGCCACGACCCATGGGCCTTGAATTCATCACAATGGGCTTCGACAATCAGAATCGGCCTCAATAATAGGAATCAACACTCGGAATCGACTTCGATACTCGGCCTCGACAATCGAAATCGACAAATCGGTCACGACAATCGGAATCGACTGATAATCGGAATCGGTAAATCGGTCAGGTCAATCGGTAGTCGGTCACGATACTCGGCCTCGATCGCTAATCGGCAATCAGTCATGATAAACGGAATCAGCAATCGGCCACTATAATAGGCACCGATAATCAACATTGGTAATCGGCACTGATAATCAGGGTTAATAGTCGGCGTCGGTCTCGACAATCGGCACTGATAATCAGTAGATAATCAAAGCGAGGTCCATAGATGATCAGCCAATCAACCATAGTATAAGGATAGACATCCGACTGTGGTTATATCCAATCCAATAGTACGGAGTCATTCGTCTACGGTGAATGGGGCCCACTTATTTGGGTTAACCCATGAAGAGAATAGGCCTAATAAGGCCTAAGGGAAGGTCACAATGAGGACGTCTAACCATCATTGCCCATCAATGTGGACGTCAAACCAACATTGCTCCCAAGGCACGACCGTCATAATCATTATTACACAAACTATGGTAGAGTCACACATTGTAATGGACTTGTGTACATCTAATTGGGCCTCGACCCATGGGCCTTAGATACAACAAATGGGCCGCATAACATGGGCCTTATGTATATCAGGTGGGCCTCAATGGATGGGTCATAACTACATCAAGATGGGCCTAATCATATGGGCCTCATATATATCAAGGTGGGCCTCAACAACGGGCCTCGTATATCACATTGGGCCTAGTCAAATGTGCCGAATCAATGGGCCGAGTCAAATGGGCCAAATATATATCAAATCAGGCTCACCCTTATGTATTTGAGATCCGACATATTCAAAAGTTATCAAAGAGATAGATGAAATGAAAACAATATCAGCTTAATTGGAAACTACCATGGCCCTTAGAAGTTTGAACGGTGGATGTTATTATCCACTATTGAAATGGTGGGGCCACTTGAACTCTGATTCATCCATTTTCCCACACTATAAAATGATCTCCCAAATGGTTGGACGGCATGGATACAACACGGTATAATGGTGGGCCCCACCGTTCAAAATAGTGGGCGGTGTCGTACACACCAATGTGGGGCCTGCTGCCAACAAAGGAGCAGCTATATGGCTGCTGCACAGGTAGCTGGCTGCACCTAGGTAGGTAAAGGTGGGTCCCACATAGGGCCCACCACCAAGTATATACTACATGATCTATAATATATAACATATAATACATAATTTACAATATAATATATTATTTTATAATATATGCGGCGTCAATAGTAGCGGGACCCACAGAACTTGCTGTCCCCATATGGCAGTGGGCCCCACCACCAAAACAGATGGATGACATGTACAAAACACATACATTAAGGGCCCGTTTGGCCGGGTGGATTGGGAGGGATTGAATGGTATTAGAGTGGATGGCGTGGATTTCTAGGTAATGATGGTGTTGTCAGTGGATTGTCTTGAGATCCATGGGATTGGATATATCCCTGTATTGCTATACCCAGTCCGTTTGGCACGCCCGGCCAATCCAGGTATTCAACCTTCCCATCCCTACCAATCCCACCAACCAAACACGTCTAAGGCAAATTTCAATGGATTAGGGTGGATTGGATGGGATTTAAAGGTAATAATGGTGTTGTCAGTGGATTGTCTGAAGATCCATGGAATTGGGATCATATCACCGACCGTGTTTGGCAGGCCTGGCCATTCCCGGGATTGCTCCTTCCAATCCCGTCCAGTACAATCTAATCCCTTCTAATCCACCTGTCCAAACACGCCCTAAGTGGGGCCTACAGCCTGCTGATACACACAGGGAGAGAGAGATATAGAGCGAGAGAGAGAGAGTGAGAGAGATATAGGTAAGAGGCAGCACGTGGCTGCTGCTTCTTACCTTTTTCCTTTTCCTTTTTCTTTATCTTTTCTTTCCAGTAGCAACCAGAGGTGGGTCCCACGTAGGGCCCACCACAATATCATATATTATGTAATATATAATATATATATATAATATAATATATATCATATATTACAAGCGTCCAGGTGGGTCCCACCAGCAATGGGCAGTCCAGATTAAATCAATACATCAAAGGAGGGTGGCAAAACACATACATCAGGGTAGTGCCACTTGTGCACTCAGTACGTCAACAATGGGCCCCACCTCCATGCAAGGACGGGGTATTTTTCAACATACAACACAGCAACGTTGCTGGACGGTGCAAGGTGAGGCCATACACCTAGTAGGCCCCGCACATGCGCAGGCAAAGCATTCACCAAGGTGGGTCCCACCCAGATAATGAACAGCATGGATGAGATCCACACATCAGTGGGTCCCACCATTCAGATAGACGGTGCAGATTTCACTCTTCCACAGAACCTGTTGACGTCTTATACAGCAGCCTTTTAGCTGGTGTGGTCCACATAAATTGATAGCCCAGATGAATGGACGGGCAGGATAAAGCACATGCAATCATGGTAGGGCCGACCGTTCAGTTGGGCTGGACTGCTTGGATTCCAACACGTCCATCAAGGTGAGGGCCCACGTCCAGTGCAATGGACGGTGTAAATGATCACACGTAAAGGTGGGCTGCACCGTCCAGACATGCTGGACGGTGTGGATACAACAAACACTTTAAGGTGGGTCCCATGTCAGTTGACACTTCTCTGTTGCCACCGCCACTAGGGATCGATGGCAAGACCACAGTGCTGAAAAGAGGTATCTTTCACACAGTCTACCACGTGAGCTATGGGAGCCCACCGTTGAAACGATGTATTCCCACTCAGTCTGCCGGTGAACAAAGGATTTGGGAGTTGAAGTGGGCCCCACACGGACATGGCCCACCTTCCAGAACGGCGGACGGTTTGGATATAGTACATACACTATGGTGTAGTCCAACGGAGGGGTGTACGACGGGAGTGGGTCCTATGCTCCCACCGTCAGTTCACATCACTGCTAGCCGCCCCAGGCAGCCCACATTTCACTGTTAGCGTACACCCTCGCCCTTCCTCACCTATGTCAGCACACACACACCATATGTTAGCCATCTCTACGGGGATCGGTACCAAGACATCCAGCGTTGAAACGGGCCTTCTTCACTCGGCTGCCACCCGCTGTGGGGCTAGGTGGGTCCCACGTCAGGTTGCACTCCATGGTAGCTACACCCCATGATAGCACATCGGGGTGGGCTCCTTATGGAAGGTTGGGATGACATATAAACATCATGGTGCATCCCACATGGATGGGGTCCACCGGTAAATGGCATGGATGACATACACACATCATAGGTGGCCAAGATCATAGAAAGAGAGAGGAAGAGAAAGACACCGGCAAGGATGGAGAGGCCCCGCCATTATGGGTCTCTCTTTGATACAAAAATTACATTAAGGTGGGTCCCACTACATGTGGCCCTTAAATTAAACAAATGAATGAAAACACAACTTTAAAAATCACCCACCGTTCCTTCTTGCTCCTTAGGCTTTCTTTACTCCTAAGCTTCAATTCCAACGGAGGAGATGGGGTTTGGATGGTTGAGATGGGTGATGAAAGGGTAAGAAAGGTGGGCCACACATGTAGCTCTCTTGGAGGGGAAGGAGCTTGGATGTGTGAGGTGTTTAGGTTGCTTAGGAGAATGGTTTGAAAGAGAGAGAGAGAGAGAGAGAGAGAGAGAGAGAGAGAGAGAGAGAGAGAGAGAGAGTTGTAAAGGGAGATGGGTAATGGATGTGGTGCGATGGATGTAAGAGCACCTTTCTGACTTTTGGGGTAAATGTTGTAAGAGAGGTATGGGTGGTGTCAGAACTTTTTGACTTTGGGGTTGCTTGGGGAAGGGTGAGAAGTGATGGATTGATGGGATTGATTGTTGATTGATTGATGTGACATCTTGTAAAGATTCTCTCGGGATTCGTATGCGCGGCGTTTTCCTTGCACCGAACGCTGACCCACATTTCCTGGCCAGAGCATCGGATCGGTGCGCGAGTCGCGACATCGGAACCGCGGAGACGGCGCGGTCGCAATGGTACAAGTCTCGGGTTGAGTCAAATCAGATTAACGACGTGTGAATCAAGGTCGCGCGCAACGCCGATTAAGGGTCGAAGGTTGCCGGAATTCGATTGAAAAGATCGCGGGAACCTACAGAACGGTACGGTCTAAGATACGAGTCTTACATTTATGATGTCCTGAAATGAGTTTTCAAAACATATGTACAGTGTCGATTTGAAGTGCAGAGATCATGGTCAGGGATCCCACGCACATCGGTGGAGATCCATTGAAGCTGCGCCCCATTTAGGTACGCGGTTTGCCTGCTGACATTTCGCTACTGAAATGTATGGGCATTAGGCGTATCAAAATTTCAGGTGGACCACACTATCGGAAACAGTAGTCATTCAATCATCACCGTTAAAAACTTCATAAATTTCGTGCATCCAAATCTTTGTGACCTAATCAACAAGTTGGATGGCAAATAAATATTACAATAGGCTTTAGGTAGTTTTCAATGATGAGCATATAATCACTATTGATTCCTGTGGTGTGGTCCACTTGATATCTAAATCTGCTTCAATTTGGAGCATATGATGTAAAATAATGACCCAAAATGATTAAACAATGCGGATACAACACATACATCATTGTAGGGCTCACATAGAACCATCCAATAGCCACATTGCTAGTGAGAGTGTCTAATCCATTTATTTTCTTTAGTTGTTTACTGAAGAAATTATTATATGGACATCTAGGGTAAGTGTTTAAATTTATTATGACATAACCATGAGGCACTAAATGGACCTTTTTAATCTTGTAAAACCTGACGTAGGGGAGGACGTGAGGTTGAGCACCATCTTCCTCAAGAGGATAACTATTCCAAATCCACGAAACTTCTCTGGACTCCTCACAGAAACTTCTTGAATCCACGAGGAAAAAAAGCAGAAAATAAGAATAAATTCTAATAAATTCGAAATTGATTAATGAATTTGATAATTCTCTAATGTGTCTCCTTACAACATTAATAAAGAAAAAAATAAACTAAAATTCGTAATTACCAAAAATAGCAAAATTCTAACTCTAATAAAAATCCTAATTTTAATAAAACTCTTCTAATACTTAATTTATAAAAATAAAAATTTCAAATAAACTTTCTCTAGAAGAGTCCTAGTATAATTAAAAGTTATTTCTAAAATGGAAGAAAATCTAAAACTTTAAAAATAGAAAAAATTAAAATTAAAAATAGGAGTTACTAAAAATAGTAAAAATTTTCTAAAAATTCGTTTTTGAGCTGAAAACGCGCATTTTCTGACGAAACGGATAAACGCAACCCACTTTGTGGGTCGGTTCACCTCAGATGGCCCATTTCAGTAAAGATTGATAGGTTGTGCGCCCCGTAACGATACCCAGATTAAAAGTTATAGCCGATTTACGGTCCATCTTCTTTTGGCCCAACCATGCTAAAAACGTATCTGTGACATGTTCTACATCTGACCCTTCTACTTGAAAAAACTCGTCCTCAAGTTCGCAAGAGACTTGGCATATGAGTCTGAGATAACTTCTGACGCCGATGTTCATTAGCCTTTTTTTTGTTCTTGACATTAAGCTCTTGAGTTGACACAATACATGTACTCATGCTTTCCTTGACTTGACTAATATCGATCAGTTCCTTCACATCTGCCTTCAAGATCTCATATTTTTTCTGATAATGTGGGCAATTAGGCGGACTTGCCCCTAAGACGGGATCAACATGATTTTGTATATCTCATATGGGAGGTAATTTATTAGGAAGTTCATCGAACACAACCTTCTTAAACTCCTGCGATACTGGTTCCAAATCCTCTAGAATATTCATAGGCTTCACATATTTTTTCTTTTCAACTAATGGATATATATTTCTCGTTTCCTCAGATTATTTAATAAAGGCATGTTCGGTGATTAGATATTGTCCCTCCACTTTAGAAGTCTTGGGTTGGATCTCCATTCCTATAGAGGTCACATGTTCGCCACTGATGAATCTTGTGGTCTGTTGCAACTCCGTTTTGATGAAGTCGTTTCTCGCGGACCAATAATAAGATTTTTCTACATAACCTTTTACTGATCGACTATCCTGATAATAATTTTGGTTTTGTTGGAATAATACCTGATCATAATCTCGAGGGAGAAATCGCATGCACAATAACTTCTTCATCCGCGACCACGTGCGGATTGGCGCATTCATTTGTCTCGCCCGCTCGAGTTGAAGTTGTTCCCACCAATTTGAAGCTCTGTCCGTCAACTTGTATGCCACGAGTTTAACTTTCTTTTCCTCTACGATATTCATATAGTCGAAGAAACGTTCGACTTCAAGCAACCAATCGAGGAAGTCTTTGAAGTAGAGTTAGCCATTAAAACTAGGAAGATCGACTTTCATCTTGAATTCTTAAACCATCCTGTGGTTCATTGATAGCATCGCCCTATGATCAGTATAATTATGAATTCCAACAATTGCTGGTCGTAGATCACTACCATGAACACGGAGTTGCCCTAGGCTTTCCGCCAAGAGATCCGCTATGCGGTCGATGGAAGCCTGCAGCCCTTGCATGGCTTGTCGATTCTCTCGTTATGCTGCTTCGAAAGCTGCCGCCGTTAAAGGTAAATTCTCTGGAGCATTGCTCATGAGATTGTTGCTCGACCCGACGTTAGAAGTCATCGATCCGAGGAGAAACCTCACTCTGATACCAAACTGACGCAGGGGAGGACGTGAGGTCGAGCACCATCTTCCTCAAGAGGATAACTATTCCAAATCTACAGAACTTCTCTGGACTCCTCACAGAGACTTCTCGAATCCACGAGGAAAGAAAGCATAAAATAAGAATAAATTCTAATAAATTTGAAGTTGATTAATGAATTTGATAATTTTCTAATGTGTCTCCTTACACCATTAATAAAGAAAAAAATAAACTAAAATTCGTAATTACCAAAAATAGCAAAATTCTAATTCTAATAAAAATCCTAATTCTAATAAAACTCTTCTAATGCTTAATTTATAAAAATAAAAATTTTAAATAAACTTTCTCTAGAAGAGTCCTAGTATAATTTAAAGTTATTTCTAAAAGGGAAGAAAATCTAAAACTCTAAAAATAGAAAAAATTAAAATTAAAAATCGGAATGACTAAAAATAGTAAAATTTTCATAAAAATTCATTTTTGAGCTAAAAGCGCGTGTTTTCTGACAAAACGGTTAGATGCGACCCACTTTGTGGGTCAATTCACCTCGGATGGCCCGTTTCAGTAAAGATTGATAGGTTGTGCGCCCCGTAACAATACCCGAATCAAAAGTTATGGTCAATTTACGGTCTATCTTCTTTTGGCCCAACCATGCTATGAACTTATTTGTGACACGTTCTACATCAAAACCCCTTCCAGTCATAAGCTCAAAATTTAGGCACATCCAAAGATTAAGTGGACCACACCATAAGAATAAAGAGAGATAACGACACTCCCAGTTGAATTTTGATTTCCCAATTAATCTATTAGTAAGGTCACATAAACCTAAATAAAAGGAAAACAAAAGAATCAACTTAATCTAAAACTTCACTTGCAACAAAGCTTTTCATGGTAAGTGTTCAATCTTTACTATTTTCTGTTGTGTGGTCCACTTAAGCTTTAAATCTACCAAAATTTTAAGTTATTGCCTCGGAAAAAATAAATGCAATGCATGAATAAAATACGTACATCATAAAGGGGCCCATATAGCATTGACCAGTGCCAAGCATAGCTTTGTATTAAAGGAGGCAGGAATCAAGCCACATTTTTCAATATGGGATGGTACTATGAGCCCACTATGATGTATGTATTTTGTCAATGTCTTTAATCTATTTTTCTTACTCATTATATGGCATGTAAGGCAAATCCATACCTCGGGGTATTAGTTGAGTAATACCATTAAAAGCTTCACTACAATGTTTATTTGCCATCCAACTTAGATGAAAAGAAAAAAGAAAATACCAGCTTGAGCTAAAAGTTCTTTGGCTCTCAACAAATTTTGATCGGTGGGTGTTTAATCACCATTATTTTTTAAGGGGTAAATTACTTGAGATCTAAATCTGCCTCAGTTTAGGGCTATGGAAAAATGGATGGATGGTTTGGGTGAAATACATCATTGTGGGGTCCATAGCATTGATCAATACTAACCTTGCTGTGGTCCACAAGGGTTACTACTTATGTGAATCAATTATGACCCCTCCAATGACAAGGTATTGTTTGGTGCTTGAAAAGAATTATAGGCCCACTATAATATATATTTTATCTACATTGTTCATTCATTTTGCCAACTTATTTTACGACATGATGCTAAAATTTGAGGCATATCCAAATCTCAAGTGAACCGGACCATTAAAAACATTGGTGCTAGATACATTGGTGATTGAGTGCCCACTGTTAAAAACTTCATTGACTAAATTATATTATTTATTAACCAACCAAATGCTTATGGTTAAAAACTTCATTGACTAAATTATAATGTTTATCAAACATCCAACTTGTTAATAAGTTCACAAGAATCTAAATAAAGGGAAAACACAAATATAAGCTCTTTTCCTCTTTAAAACACACTTGCATTACAACGAGTACTAGAACCAATGACCTGTTCTCAAGTACTAACGAGAGTCTACCGCTGGGGCATGAGTAAAGACCCACACAAATATAATATGAGCTTGATTCAATACTCTTGTGACTCACGGGATCTTTTACATGGGCGCTCAACACTATTCTTATGGTGTGGTATGCTTGAGATTTGAAAATGCTTAAATTTTGGGGTCATGTCATGATCTCATAAAATGGAAGAATATACAACACATGCATCAGAGTAGCCAATAAAACTCAATATTACCCACTGATCAGATTTTATTTTATTTTTTGTTAGCTTGTTAGTAAACAACACTATCAGTTCACACTTCACTGTTGGCCACCCCACTAGGGATGGATACCAAGACCTCAGTGTTGAGACGAGGTATCTTCCGACTCAATGTACCACTTGAGCTATGGATCAGGGTGTACCCACCTGAACAGATCTGCTGCGGTCTACTGATAATCATGTAAACCGTCCGTAAAGTCTACAACACATTTCAAGGGCTACCAATGCAAAAATGAGACTAATGTGATGGGCAAATCCATCTTAGATTCAGCATTATTTCTGCAGCAATCATTTTTTCAACCCATAAATGGGATGGCAATTGGTTATATATATATATATATATATATATATATATATATATATATACACACACACACACAAATAATCTTGACCGTACCCCCGCAATACGAAAGCAAGCCGCTTGCGGTGGGAACGGATTAGCTGTTACCTCGGGTAATACCTCAATGGGCGTTACCGAACCGTGTAGAGCCCACCTTGATGTATTTTTTGTATATCCATGCCATCCATCTGTTTTTCTATCTCATTTTACGAGAGTATTAAAAATATTATGTCGATCCAAATCTCAGGTGGACCATACAAAAATAAAAAGTAATGAATAACCATTAAAAGGATTTTGTGGGCCATAAAAAATTTGGATCAGTATGATCTTTTTATTTTCCCTTCATTCAGATATTATTGACATCATAGAAAGGTTGGATTGAAAATAAACATTACAAAGACCTTACGATGGGCCATTTAAAATTTTTAATGGTGAGGCGCTTAATCACCACTGTTTTATGTTTTGTGGTCCACTTTAGATTTTGATATTAGTAATACTTTTTTACCTGCTTAAAATGTCCTGGAGAAAAGGATGGACGGCGTGGATATACAAAAAATCATCAAGGTGGGCCCCAAGGCAGGGTAGTTAACCAGGTAACACCTAAGGTGCTATCCGGGGTCCACATTGATGATATGTTGTATATCCACTCCGTCCATTCGTTTCTTTGTGAAATTTTAAGTAGGTAAAGATCTCAGGTGGACCACACCACAGCAAACAGTAGTGTTTGAGTGCCTTACCATTAATAGCTCCAAAGAGCCGATAGTAAGTTTTTTGCAATGTTTATTTGCTATCAAACCGGTTTATAATGTAAAAAAGACATGGATGAAGTGAAAATACAAATATCAGCTCGATCCAAACTTTTGTCCAAAATGTTTTTAATGGCCATTCTTCACTATTTCTAGTATTGTAGTCCATTTGAGATTTGGATCTTCTTAAGTTTTTTTTGTAACATTCTAAAATAATATGAAAAAACAGATGGACAGTGTGGATATACAAAAAAAATACATGGAAATTATCCCCACACGGATAGGGTCCGCTCCCATTTACTGTAAGCCTCTAACAGGGAAACGGATTGGCTACTCACCCTGCCACGAGCCCCGTGGCTGATGGTCGGTGCTCTGTGGGCCCCACCATTATGTATGTGTTTCATCCATTCCGTTCATACATTTTAACAGGTCATTTTAGGTCTTGATCCCAAAAAGAGAGTTATATAAATGTAACGTCTCGTCCAACCAGCACGGTATCCTGGGGCGTCCACGTCGGATTTGCCGCAGGACCATCCGTTTAAACTGCTTAGGGTGAGGTACCACAGTTAATCAACCTGGGATTAGCCCACTAAAAAAATTGACCAGACAAGTCATGATGGGATCTGGTGTGGCCCGCCAAGTCTGATGGCCGTTTTCACTTGACAACAGCCCGTGTGGGCCACCCAGTGACCGAGGAGGGTCAGAAAAATCTAAAACTTTAGGAAATCATAGATCTCACTGGGTTTGTGGTCCATCGCGGATAGCGGACCCAGTGGACACCCAGAACCGGGATCTGGCACTAGCCGAATGCACCCCGCCAATGTCAAAATTGGAATCTGACACTTACAAATAAAATCGGGATACCAGGCGTTCCAACCGTCGGATTCCTTCCAAATTTGTGGTGACGGTTTAATATATTTTTCTACACCCATCCACCAAAGCTGAGACCTATTTGTGGATCGGTGACCGTTGATCACAAATCGGACCCGAACGGCCAAACCCCGCATCCGATCGATCCCAAATTTTGCATAGCCCTTCATCGGGCCATTGGGCACCTACCCTACAAGTTTCATGGCCAGAGGGCCGGCAGAACTGCCCCAATCACCAGATCGGCCCCCACAGGGCTATTTATGGGACGGAAACGCTTGCTCAGATCATATATCCGTTCGTCTTCAGTTTTTGCATGGACCCTAGTCAGGCCATAAGGCAACTACACGCCGAATTTGGTGACCAGACCATAGGTCTATTTTGGGAATTTTGGAAGCTTGGGGCCAAAGGAGCCAAGTCTAGAGAATAAAGCCCTAAGGCCCTCTTTCTCATAATCCTTCTCCCTTCTCCAACAACAAGCCCTCTCCCCCTCATAACTTCCTTCAATCTCCCATAATCAATCTTTCTCCCTCATAACTCCACTCATCCACAATACATCTCTCTAACCATTCTCCAAAGGAAGCTCTTCGCCCTAACCTCAACCATCGCTGTTGGTCGTCTAGGTAAGATCTTTTCCCCTTTTCTTCTTGAAATCCATGTATTATGGTGGGATTGGTTTAGAAAGCTAACAAGCAAGAGCTTGGTTTAGGGATTCCGGCCGGTCGTCCCGAAAGCCTCTTTCCTAGGACGTTTTTCGAGACGCCAACGATCCATAGGTGCGGACTATTGTTCTTAGGTGGCCTAGCACCAATTTTAATACGAAGTTTAATGATTTTGATTGCTCGGATGCTATATTTAAACATCTAGAGAGACCCTAGGAATTGTAGCTTGATGGGATTTTATGGATATGTTTGCTTCACTCTCTCATGATGTGGATCTCATGCTCACATGGTTTTGTGAATGGATGGTTTCATACTCATGCATTTTTTATTTCTTGGATGATACATGCTCATGCATTTATAAATTCTCCATGCTTATTGCTCCATAGTATGTATGTTTTCATTATTCTTGTGCAAGTGATTTCTCAAGATGGAGGAAGTGCATTACCTTCCTCACAAACCCACACAACTCACACGCACTAAATTTCATGATTGCTTGCTATGAATAGTTGATTCATATGACTGAGATGCATGAGGTATGATATTGATATGTTAATTGATAGCTTGTTTAGACGGCTGTTTTTGGATCACCCTTACACCTGTGGGTTGGTCAGGAACATGAGAAGTGACGGTAGTCCCATCAGTAGGACTACGCTAGGGCTAGACCCGTGGGTTGGGCGGATGTGTTTGGGTGGCTGTAGTTCGACTACATGGGTCTCTTGCACTCGAGGTCACTCGTCTCACGCTCGCTTGACTCGTGCCGTCTAGCCTATTATCTGACTAACCTTGTTTGTTAACCATGTGTGCTCACCTATGTATGAAACCTGAACCACCCTGCAACTGTTGTAGTCCATCGAAAATCCACTTAAAACAGGTCCACAGTCTCGTGAGCCGGGCATGGTGGAATGGGACACTGTGTTTGAGCTGTCGGCCTACGCTGGGGTACCGCGCCTCCCCGTAGTGACCGCGGGCGATCCCTTTCCTATCAGCACTCCTCATGTGCTTGGAGTTGGGGATGAGGACCCCGACGGGATCACGGACCGTGGGGACTCGGCCTCACGCGTTGATGAGGCATTGGCCTCGCAACCAGCTTAGGGCAGTGATACATAGGGTGAATCAGAATCCTCAACCTGCTAGATGAATGGACCTAACTAATAACTCGGCTAACACGATCGCATTGCATCGTATTAGTTAGGGTGGCGACTCGGCAGTCGAGGTCGCGCTGAGGGAGTGTTGCCATATGCGATCGTTAGATGGAGTCGCTCTAGGGAGTGTTGTGGCGAGGGCATGTATCATATCATCGCATTGCATGCGCACTTAATAAGAGTTGTAGGGGTTGCTGATTAACTGTTTTTCATTAAATTCATATTATATTTGATGTCTGTTATAACTTAAGATTAATAGTTCACACTGAGTTGATCACTCACTCCCAATCTGGGACGGTGTTTTAAAACACCAACCAGACGCTTTCATAGATGCAGGTGGCGATGATCAGGAGGAGCCTGGCAGCATGGGTCTGGATGAGGAGAAGGAGTGCTCCTATTTTCAGTTGATGGGCGGAGCTGCATCGGATCCATAGATGAGTCGAGGGGTCGCTGAGCTGAGAGCTCAGCCCTATTCTTTTGGGACTTGATATTATTTTTGTGATTTTGTTGGGTGACGCATGTGCGAACCCTTATTCTTGGACATGTATATATACATATTTTGGATCTCTTCATTTCAGTGGACTTGTATGATTATGCTTCATGTTCTAGGAAGTTCCAGACTGCGCAAACAGACCAGATTAAATGCATATTAATGAAAATGGTGATAAGTGACACTCGAGAACTCAGGGGTTGAGCGTTTGCGCGACCCCCGATTTCCAGGGCGTTACAATAAATCTCAGGTGGATCACACCACAGGAAAACAATAGTGATTGGATATCCCCTATTAAAATCCTCTTAAGGCCCACTGTACTATTTATTTCGCATCAAAGTCATACAGACCCAGATGAAGGTAAAAAACAAAGATCAACTTGATCCAAAACTTTTATGACCCCCAAAATCTTTTTAATGGTCTACGTTCAATAAACATTGTTTCCTGTAATGTGGTCTACTTGAGATTGGGATATAACTCAATTTTTGTCTCATACTATAAAATGATCTAGAAAAATATACGGACGGCATAGATGAAAAAACATACATCATGATAGGTCCCACAGAGCACTGACCACCTGCCATTGGCTGCCGATCCGTTTCCCAACAACAGACCATTACGTTGCAAAACATGCATCATATATCCACTCCGTCCATCAGGTGTGCCACCTCATTTTTTCTATGGATCCAAAAGATCTGTTCAATCCAAAGACTTGGGTGGGCAGAGACTCTATAAAAAGTGTAAATAATGACCCAAACCTCTAAATTCACGGGCTGTGGTCCACGAGCTGTGGAATATCGTAATATTTTGAGAATCCATTCCTATTAGTCTAGTGCGTAAATGAGTGGATTGGATGGTATGTACGAACCACGGTGGACCCACAAACAATTTGGACGATTTTAACGGTGGGACTTCCCATATCAATTCTTCCCAGTGGTGTGGCCCATTTGACTTTTGAATAAGCCTGATTTTTAGTTTCTGTTCAATACAATAGCTGACGCACCTGATGTACGGAGTGGATCTCATCCACATAAAGTCGTCCACCCCAAATCAGCAAGCAGACACAACTAGGTGAAACGATACAAAGTCATGCTGTTTTTATTTGAAGAAGGGGTATAATTGGAAAAAGGAATATTAAATCGCAACTTTTAAAGCAGGTTCTGGTAAAGCCGGTTAAGCTCAGATTAATTTTTTAAAACCGTACAGACAGTAATGTGCGACGGATACTCGAGGCTAAGTCGCGACTGACGTGAGACGATCTTTTGGCGATTTGCCGATTGGAGATCCGCGATCCGATTGGAACTCAAGTCGGCCGGACCTTGACATTGAAACCTCCCGTGTCAGAAGGGATGCGGATTAACAGTAGGAGTCGCGCTACTGAAGTGACGTCACCACATTCTGTAGGCCCCACCATGATGTATGTGTTGCATCCACACCGTCTATCAATTTGGAGAGATAATTTTAGGGCATGATCCAGAGAATGAGGCAGATCCAAAGCTCGAGTGAACCCATCATCCAAAGAATGAGGCAGGTGTGGCACACCGTCCATCAATGAGATATCATTATTCTCGGCTCATGTTGTGATAGGTGGGGCCCATGTTTTAGTAATCCAAATCATTGCTCTCTTGAGACCTACCATGGAGGGATTATGCTCCAAAACCCTTGTGGGTTGAAAGATCTTGGCCAACAACAATCTTGAGATCTTTTCAGTTGATTGCAGACCAATATGGGATTTCTATTTGTTAAATGTCTTCTTCTTCTTCGTTTTCTTCTTCTTTTTTTGGCTAAATGTCTATTTGTACACTACAAATCAAAAGGCTATGGTATTTAACTTTTTCATCCGTCTACCTGTCGTCCATCGACATTGGTCCCTGCATATCAGCAATCGCGATCACTAAACCAAAGGTCCACTCAAAAGATATGATTATTTTATGAAAATTACAGTTCAATTATCATGGATGATCACATTAACATGTCTAATATAGTAATGCCCATGCTCCCACATTGTACAATTGTATCAGATCTGACTACCAAGTGGGGCTCTCTATACACAGTTTTTAAGTGCTTTGGACCATCTAAATTGCAGTAAAATGATGTCATGTGTACGGTCTCAAACCATGATTTAGTGGCACCTGCAGTTTATACTATGTGTGTGGCTGAAACGTAGTGGCCCACCATCCACTAAATCAACGATTTGGACAATCTGGATTCCAGTGCAACTCTGCCACAACTACGGTTGAAACAAAGTGCCCGAAAGGATATGTAACGCTAACGAAGGAGTTTCCTTTTTCTTTTCTTTTTTTCCTGCTTTGAAAATAACTGCCTTCTTAGAATTCAACTGTTTGAAACATTACCACCACTAACACTTTCAAAACACTGCAATTAGATGTTTATGATATTGTTAGTGCACTGATCTTTGCATTCTATTTGTTAATCACGTGAGTTGTTATATCACATAGTTGATTGAGCCTTTGAAAAGTGAAGACCGAAGACAAAGTATCAAGGAGCAAAGAACAGGTAAATGAGGTGCTTGGTGACCCTAACCATTTACCCAAAACAAACTTAGACCTCTAGATAATCTAGGCTTAATAGAAATACATAATTGATCATCTCTTAATTTTAAAAAATCAAGTGAAACATGATAAATAAGACTATAAGAGGTGCAAAGCTTCTGTGTAAAAGATTACTCAAAACAACAATTTTCAATGGATGTTCGATTGCATCAAGCTGCCATTGAAGGCCTGCTCAACGGCATCTGTTTAGCAATAAAATGACATTTGTTTTGATTTTCTCGATGGCATCGATGCCACATTTGATGGCATTGAAGTGTAAGTTCAATGGCATCGAAGGACCCCTTGATGGCATTGACTGAGAGTCAGAATTATCGAGCAAGAAATCGGATTTATTTCTGACTTTCTCGATAGCATCAAGGGCATCGAAGATTGAGTTCGATGACATCGAAATACCGTTTGATGACATTGAAGGTACCCCTAGATATGTCCAACGAGAAATCGACAAAAATATCTGGATAATAAAGCTATTTTCTGCCCGTTTTTTTTTATCGTTGGAGCTCGAACTTTTTATAAAGGGCATTCGGTTCTTAAGCTTTTGGATAGATTTTTTGTGCAATAGAAGCTTATGTGAATCTATGTTCATATCCCACATCCCAAGCTTCTATTCCATTAAGTTTCAAATAATCTTCCTTGAGATTAACACTCTTATAAAGATTTTAACCTCCATATTAAATATGTGCTTGAACTCTTTCATTTTCTAGAGATTGGACTTAAGCTATCTTTACATAGCATTGTCTAAATTGTCTAGAAGACCCATCTAGGTGAATCCCTTAGGAAAAACAATTTCTTACTAGTTGTAAGAAATTCAACCAACATCTCATCACCTCAGAGAAGCATCATATGCAAGGTGTTTAATCTTGGAGCCGATGCCTTGACAAAGCAACAACAACATGATCGGAGGAGCATCAGGGAGCTAATCTTAAATTTTTGCATAGGACCTTGGCTCTTGTATGGAGCCTAAATTCCATAGATTCTTGTGTAAAACCTTGGCTCTTGTGTAGAGCTTAAATCTCAGGGTTTTTATATAGGACCTTGACTCTTACATAGAACCTAAAATCCTGGATTCTTATGTAGGACCTTGAATCTTGTGGATAGCCTAAATCTAGAGTCCGTGTGTAGGATTGTGAAAGGTTAGATATAATCCAAATTTAAAACATCCGATAGTGAAATTTAGTACACTCATGGGTTGAGTGCGTCCGCGTGAAGTGTAGTAGGCAAGTAGCTAAACCACCATACATGATTGAGTTTAAGAATGTTATTTGCACACTTGATTAATTATACTTATGTGTTTGAATGTTTAATTATATATGCATGATTAGATAAATGTCTAATATCCATAGATAGCACATTCACACTTGCTTAATGATGAAGAGGAATTGTGTGATCCTGGACCAAAGTGAGGCCCATGGTTCAGTAATCCAGACCATCACTTTATTGAGTCCTACCATAGATGGATAATACTCCAAAAACCCTTCTAGGTTGTAAGATCCTAGCCAACAATCTTGAGCCTATTTTCAGTTTATTGCAGACCGTTCTGATATTCTCTCTTCCACCGATAATCTCGGCGATATCCATGAATCACAATTAGGGTGATTCAACATTCCATTGGAACACGTGTTCGGTAGTTCCCCACAAGGGCAGCTGTGGGATGGCTTTCTACAGCCATTTTCCTTTTATTTTAGGGGTGTTATACGAAACCAAGGCAGCATATGACGCTTAAAAAAGAAAAAAAAAAAAAAAAATCACAAATGACGCTCAAAAGTATTGTTTTCTGGTAATAGATTGTACCATTATTATATTATTTTCTTCAAAGTATTATTTGCTCCAGAATGAGCCACCAGTCCCTCGGTATAACCCAAAGTGTAAATTGTGAAAGCATTAAAAGAGAGAAAAAATCATGTACTTGGAAGTAAAACAATTAAATGTCATGCCTCACCATTAACAAGTTTTAACTCTTACAAAACAACTTCAAGTAACCGAGTAATCGCCAGGTTCTTTAAATTTCAGACAGAAATTCAATATGCTGAAAAGCTGAGACTGATTTAAGAAATTTCTTACCGTAGGTGGAAATGCTGACTCAAAACCAACCAACTCCCTTACTTCCTTGTTTCCTTTTTCTTCCCCCCATTTTTTGAAGACATCACTATTTGGATGTCTAATGCTGCTATGACTTCAGCAGGGGAGCGCTTCAAGCTAGATGGCAGTTTCGTATCTTTCTATAAGTGGTAGAAATCCAGCTAATCTGAGCATCACTGACAATGTTTTGAACAAATCAATCCAAGTTCTCCATTTCATTTACACTGGAAACACTCCTCTTTAATAAGGAAGACCTTAATGGATCGATGTGGCACTTTACTACATCTTTTTCAATTCCATCATGGGCCCCTGAAAAGATTAAAAAAAGAAATGATGGGTTTGGTAAATGTGATGTTGTTGAGGGCAGCGTCAACCATGCAGTGGCTGTGAAGGCAAACCAAATAACATGGCTGACAATCTCTTACAAAAGAAAATGTAGTATAACGAACATGGTTTCCAATTTTAAGCATTGCAGAGAAATTTCAGAATTGAAGAAAATTTAGGAAACTTGAAAATGCCATCTAAAACATTAGACAGAGAGGTTCTTGGCATGGTCATCTCTCCTCTCCAAGGGGCTTTTGTTAAGAAAAGGCAGATATGGATGTCATCCGTGTCTTATGTAAGGTGGATATGGCGAAGGCATAATCATGATCATGGTGACTGGGACCTCTTGAATTATGCTTTTAGAAGGATGGGATTAGCAAGAAAGTGGATACGATGAATGAGAGAGTGCATATCTTTTAGCTTCTTTCTTTAACCTAATTAATGGATTCCCGACGGACTGTTCCCCCAGTTCTAGGGAGCTTCGACAAGGATACTCCCTGCCACTTGCTGTCTCCTCTTTTATTAACCATTGTTGCTGAGAGTATGTCCATTTCCAAGGCTACATTGCCAGGTTTGGTACAAGGTTTTGTGGTTGGTAGGCCAGAGGTGATGATTTCCCACCTCCAATTTGCAGACGACACGTTGATCTTGTTCAAGGCTTCCAGATATCAGATTAGTACCTATTGAAGGGGTACTGTGATGTTTTGAAGCAGTGTCGTGCCTCAGGATCAATTTAAGGAAGACTATTCTTGCTGGGGTTGGTTACTGAGGGAGATGAAGTGGAATCCTTAGCCGAGGTTCCAGGCTGCATTGATACATAACTTCCATTAAAGTACCTTCCGACTGGGAGGAATGTGAATGCAATTTATTTTTGGGACCCAGTTGTGTAGATAATCGAGAAGAGACTAGCGACATGGAAAAGATCTTGCTTGTCCCTTGGTATGAGAATAACTTCAATAAAGCCTGCTTTGTTTAATCTACCGGGCTGCAAGCAAGGAGTGTCACGCACTAGCGGAGCGAAAACAAAGTAAGGGGAATTCCTATATTTATATGGTGACGCATGAGAAATCCTTGGATAGCGTATTGAATATACATCCATGTCTTTCTTGGTAAATGGTGGTGGAGATTCGGGGAAGAGCCAGAAGCTTTGTGGATGAGTTATTTTCTGGAAACATGGGAGTACCAATGATAGGGGGTGGTTTCTGAGGTCGGTGTTGAGCAATGGAAGGTCTAATGTCTGGAAAGCTATTGATATGATTGGGAGGCAATCTGGCAGCGCTGGCAGGTTGGTTCCAGACAAAGTGAGTTGTTTGTTTAAGGGATTCGATTTATTGCTGGGCAAGGTGTCAGGATCTGGTTTTGGAAGGACAAATGGATTCGGATTCCAAGCTCCAAGCAGCTCTACCTTCCTTAGCTTCCCTATATTTGAGTGAAGATCAGCAGAATTGGTATGTCACATAACCTGTGTGCATTTTGTTTGGAAAACACCCATCCCTCCAAGGGCTCAAGCGTTTGTGTGGCTAAGCTATGGCAAATAAAATTCTGACAGTTTACAATTTAAAGAAAGAAGAAGAAGAATGGTGACCCCGAATATGTGTAGGGAGGACGAGGAACCAGTAGATCGTCTGTTTCTGCATTGTTTGGATTACTTCTTTCAGATGTTCAGAATTCAGTGGGTAGCAGGAAGATCAATTTTGTGATGCTGTTATGGGCTGGAGTGCTGGCCATTTTTCAGAAAGAGGAAACTCAGTCTGGAAGCTGATTCCTTAATGCTGTGTTACGGTATATTTAGAGAGAAATTATAGGATTTGTGAAGGCAAAATCTCCTCTACTGCCTCTCTCAGTTGGGCAATTGGTTCATTGTCTTATAAATGTGTTTTGGGGTAACCTGATTTATTGTATTGTCGGTTTCTATGATATGGGGACTGGGAAGCTATTGCACTTTTGGGTGAATTCCTGTTTTTGGGTAGCCAGATGGGGTTGCGTTGCTTGTATTTTGCTGTTTTTTTTGGTAGCGCTTGAGGTTGTTATCCATGCGACACAAGTTGATGAGAGGGCCACACCTCTCTCTCTCTCTGACCTTCAATAGGGAAATGAAGCAGTTTCCAGGGAAAACAAAAGTTTGTGCAAGTGTTAAAGAGATGTGAGGCAGTAGCCCAAGATGCTGTGAAATTATAAGATTTATGTGAGAAAATACACCATTCTAAAGTTCTTAAATTTACCAGAAACCTACAAAGGAAAAAATAAATAAAAAAATAAAAAGTCATCAACCTTCCCCTACACCCCAAGCCCTATCAAGAATTCAAGAAAAAGTAACCATGAAATCACACACTCAGCAGCTACTGTAGGTCTGCTGCCCCAGCCCCCAAGTATAAAAAATTGATGTTCTTTCATCTCCCCAAGGAAGGGGGAAGATCAAAAGATTATAGATTGATGGAAGCTTGTGATGGTAAACAGGGCAACAAAATATTGGGACAGTGATTCAATTGAAGGAATGAAATGATTGAAAAGAAAGAATGAAAGAAGAAAGAAAAGCCCTAATAACAATTAAAAGAAGAAGACAGAAAGGAAAGAGGGGCATTTTGTCACACACACACACACACACACACACACACACACACACACACACACACACAAAAAGACGTACAGATGCGCATTTGTGTTGGTGTGTGCATAATGAGAGACCTTATCATTATTATTATTATTATTTTTAAAGGTAGACCTTATCGTTATTGATTGATAATAGAACATAAAACTAGCCATAAATAAAATAGACTCACACAATTTAGTAGTATGATCTAGAGGTGCCACTTCCAGACATATGCCGTCTTCCGTAAGTTTCACTTGCATATCCTGCCCTGTTGTGATCGAAGTCGTCATCTGGTAAAACCCTGTTAAAACATTAAAGAGTAAGAACATACCAACAAGGATCCATACAGTTTGCTACTGTATCACCACAAAAATCAAATTATACCATGAATAATCATCATATGTAGAAGCACTGCGTTGTGGATAAGCATCTATCTCCAAATCAGATCCCCTTCTAGCACGCCTAGTACGATAGCTATACACCACCAGGTCGTCGTCATCATCCTGGACAAGAGTCATCGACGAGTTGCACCAATGAAAAATGAATAAATTTGTTGACTGGTAAAGAAACTCAGTAGTTTCTGCAACTTACAAGTGCGGAGTATGGTCGTTTTGATCCAGAGGAAACGGGATAATCGTAATCCTCATAATACTCATATTGAGAACCATAATCATCATCATCATATAGCTCATGAGAAGAATATTGTGAATAGGAAGCTGAAATTTCCCTGTACTCCCCCAATGAACGTCTACCCGATGAACTGCCCTCCAAATACAGATCTCTCACTCTTCTGTCAGTTACTGTTGGAGCTGAAATTCAGCATCAAATGTCTCAATGTAAAAAAGCTGATAAAAAGGATCAGACCATGAGAAAAATAAAACTTTTTGGCAGGGAAAGAAATTAACTTACCAGGTGCCCTTCTTATAACTTCCTTCCTGTCCCGAGCATATTTCTCTATAGGAGGCGATAATGATCTAAATTCATCTTCTCTGGCTGGATAACCCTCTCTGGCTGAATAACGATCAAGGCCGCTGAATCTAGTACTGTGATCTCTGCCCATTAATTCTTGGGTTCTGCTTGGCCTACTAGAGTAGGAGTATCCAATTCCATACGGCCGCAGCAGCCTCCCACCCTGGCTTTTACCAATGTAACCTCCTCTCCGACCACCCATTGTTGGTAGTGTCCGTTTCATCAAAGGCTTCCGTAGGGTAGCCTTCAATACTACCTGTAATTCCACATGAGCACAAGGCATGATAAACTTAACAGGGGAAAAAAGAACAGATAGAATTTGTGAAGGCATTAAGCTGAAGTATACATTTTCCGTTCCCTCAACAATGCAGCCTTTATTGACCTCATCAATGCAAGCCAATGCAGCTTCCCGAGTTTGAAAGCATACAAAGCCGAAGTCCTTCCGCTTGGCAGTAGGCATATTGCGAGCAAGCTCCACCTTTTCAATTTCTCCATACTTCTTGAACTGTTCCCGCACATACTCTTCATCCCAGGTAGTCGGTAAACCATCAAGGAAAACAGATCTCACCTGCAAGAAGGACACTGGATCAACCAAAATGCAGACAAGATGCATCTCAAAACAAATACAAAAAGAGAGGATCTCATGATTCATTAAAAGTCTATAACATGAAGAAGGTACCAAAGTCATATGATACTTACAGACAGATTATGAATTTGAGCAAGAAAAGAAATGCGTACCTGTGCCATAACCTCCTCGTCTGGCTCAACAGCAGATTTAGCAAACGCAACCTCTGCTCTTGTATCTGTACCAAAGAAAATGCCTCTTTTTTGTAGCTTAGTACATGCAGTGACAGCATCCATATGAGTGCTGAAACCAAGAAAAGCATAGCCTCTGTTCTTTCCTCTATTGTTAGGGTCATCAATCAGATGAACCTCCTCGAGGTTCTCTAACTCATAAACTTTCAGTTTTTCCACAAGCTGTACAAAACAAGATGAAGAGTTATAAAAGACTACAGTCACACTTAAATCCCCATAGGAAACTGGGGGATGGCCTTTAGCAAAGAATGTTGAAACCACAGTAATTTAAAATGCACATGAGCAAACACATGCGGGGAAGGGAGGGGCAATAGTAAAGGCATATGCAAAGAAAGGATAACAAGTACCTCATCTTGAGTCCAAGTTGTGCATATGTTCCGCAGATGGAGTGTTTCATTGTCATTGTTTCTTGTTACTTCACAGAGCTTACCTTTCACCTACACACACACAAAAAAAAAAAAAAAAAAAAAAAGGGAGAGAGAGAGAGAGAGAGAAAAGTCACATACTCGAATATATGAATAATTTACAAAGGACACTTGGGATCTCCGAAGTAATTGCAGCTTACGTTGGTTGATACTGGACACATGCTGAAGAGAAATGAAAATCCGATGAACCCAAAAGACATGCATAGGAGATTTAATGATGCATACAAAGCAGACATGCAATTGAAATATATGTGCACAGCCAACCAGTTGTCGATGCATAAAAAGCAGATAAACAATCAAAGAATATGTACATGGAAAGTGGCATCCATGCACTGGAATGACACAATGCTAAACAACTTTTCTTGACCTAGTCATTCAGGTAACAAGCTCTTAACCCATAGTTACGAGTTCAAATGTTACAAGAACATTTGGCTCTAACACATCCAAAGCATACATCATCCATAATTTGTTTGATGGAATCCAATCTGGAATCCTTTTAACAATGGTTTATAAGCTACGAAGTTCTCCTTGAGGTTTTCTCAAAGCTTCCACAAATATGTAAAGTAGCTTAAATTATGTGTATTATATTATGTATGTCATTCAAAATCTGTGTGAAGTGCATTTAAACTTTGTTTAGGGCCTGTTTGATTTTTCATGTCCACGGTAAATACATTGTAAATTTGTAATTATTACTTTTTGAGCCTGTTTGATAATCCATGTGTATTTCCACTTTGAAAATCAGTCCAAAAAGATTTGAATTAAAATTGTGGGCCACACCATGATTTATGTGATATATCCGTGCCATCCATCCGTTTCACCAAAACATTTTGAGGCATGAGCCGAAAAATGAGGTAGATCCAATGCCCAAGTGGCCCACACCAAAGGAAACATTGGCCTTTTAACGTCCACCATTGAAGGCCATTTCTTTCACCGGGCCCACATTGATGTTTATTTGTCATCTAACCTGTTCATAAGGTCAGATAGACATGGATAAGGGGAAAACACAAATGTCAGCTTCATCCAAAAGTAGGTATTTATACTTTTTATTCAATGTTTTGCTGTTTTAATGGTAGAATATGATGTGTTAATCATAATAGAAAATATTAATGTCCATTTTACAGATTGTTGTTATCATTTTATATTTTTTTATCATTTTTTTCTATTTACGCACTATTTTCGGCCCTTTTTTTAATTCGAAAAATTAATTTTTATTGAATGTTTTGATGTTTGAATGGTAAAATATGATGTGTTAATCATAGTAGAACATGTTAATGTTCATTTTACAGATTGTTATTGTCATTTTATATTTTTTTATGAATTATGAAAAATAATTGCAAACACCTACACATGTAAGATAGTTTCATATTACATTCATTCTAATATATCTATCATTGATAGTAGATAGTTAGAAAATTAAATATATTAGAAAATTAAATATACGAGTTTTGCAATCAAATCCAGGTTGTTTGGTTCATAAATTCATCAGACAATCCAATACAACTTCTCACCAAAGAGTGGACCGTTACACCACCATAAACATGTTCCAATTTATAAATGAATGCATATTTGGAATGCTTAGAATATTCCGGATTTAATCCATATTTTTTCATTTTTTTTGGCAAAAATTTTTTTTACACCGTTACGCCCCCATATCGCCATTACGCCCCTGTATCCGTATCGGAGGGCACCGTTACGCCAACAGATACCGATACGGGATATCTTGCCATCAATACTACTTTAGTTAGACCATAGGTCATCATGTCTTATCTTACTACCTCCAACCACACCCATTGGACCTTCCCCTTGCCCTTTTAAAGGCTTCAACTTGTACCAACTCACTCCTAAACCAACATGGTTCTTGGTCTTCATAGCACATGATCAAACCATCCAAGTCTACTTTCCCTAATCATATTACCTATTAGTGCTACTCCTAAGTTCCCTCAAATGCCATTCATTTATAATTCCATCCTTCCTCATCTTGCCATTCATCCATCTCAACATCCTCATTTTAGTAATACTCATCGTATTGGACATGTTGTTCCCTAACTATCCAACATTTTGTCCTATAAAGCATGGCCGGTTTTATAGCTATCCTATAAAATCCCCTTCAGTTCGAGTGGGTACACGACAATCATATAAAACTCTAGAAGCACATCTGCATTTCTTCCACCCGTATTGAATTCTATGGGCGACATCCTTCTCAATCTCTCCACTCATGAATTATCAACCCAAGATATTAAAAGTGGTCATTTTGGGAAACCTCTTAGTCAACAATCTTAAGTCTTAACTCCTCATTCCCACTCCAATTGTTACTAAAATTGCACTCCATATACTCTGTTTTAATCTGACTAATTTTAAATCATTTATATTCTAAAACACCCTTCCATAAATCTAGCTTCTTTTTTTTTTTTACATCCTCCCTTGTCTTGTCAATCAAAAATATGTCATCTGCAAATAACATACACACAATGGTATCTCTTCCTAAAAATGCCTCGTTAACTCATTCACAACCCATGCGAAAAGGTACAGGCTCAATGCCACCCCTTGGTGCAAGCCTGCAATAATTGGGAACCCACTTGTCTGTCCACTAGTGATCCTCACATTTGTCACTGTTCTCTTACACACATCCTTAATCATGTCAATATATCATCTTGAAACTCCTTTCTTTCCCAACACCCACCAGATTAACTCTCTAGGGACCTTACCTTAAGCTTTCTCATATGGAGATTCTTTCTCGTCTCCCTATTTTTTTTTAGAGGTGATGACTTTATTAGCTAGGGTTGAAGCCCAAAGAATTACAAATCAAACCAAGACAGAAGAAAAAAAGAACTACCACCCGATAGCTAGAGCTTGTCCTGTTACATTTGATTTAGCCATGCTAAAAATCTTCACAATCTTCCTGCTAAAATTCCTAAAACAATTATTGTTCCTCTCCTCCCAAATTCCATCCAACAAAGAGAACCTCCAAACTGCCTTCCCTACCTTTCCCACTCCACACTCATGACACGCTAGTAGAAAACTTCCAATTGAGCTCGACATCACCCATGACACACCAAATAATTTGAAGAAGCTTTCCCAAATTTCTTTTGCAAACGAGAAATGAATGAAGAGATGATCCACTGACTCTACATTCCTCTGACACAATACGCATGCATTCAGGAACACCTTTCTTTTTTGAAGGTTATCAATGGTAGCACCTTGTTCCAACCCACAAGCTAAGCGAGAGTAGCAACTAGCAACCGTAGGAGGAGCACCATAATCCTACACATTAGTGTACCGTGCCTTTAAAAAAAATAAAATAACCAATACATGGAACCCACAGAGAACCAACAAACTTCTCTTTCACCCACACCGTTGCATGCCTTTCTTCCATTGAGGGAACAACTCCACTCGGTCGCTCCGAAAGCCTCACAAATTCTTCCAACTCGTCATCTAACAGGCTCCTGTGGCAAGGAGAAGCCCAAATCACATCCCTACCTGATAGAGAGAAGCACCGACCAACCAAGATGTCTGCCTCCATTGGTCATCTAGCTAGCCTCAGAAATTCTTCTTTCCATGCCTTTTTGCCCAACCAAACATCCTCTCAAAATCTTATTTTCTACCATCCCCTAAAGAGAAATCCACCCCCTTCAAAGATTTTGATCTCAAGTTGACCACTGACTTCTATAAGTGCAAGGCCCTATACAAAGATGAGACGTCCATCATCCACCTACATGGACTCCATACTTCTTTAAGACAACTTCCCTCCAAAGACACCGATTTGGAGAATGGCTCTCTTGGCTGTTTGGTGGTCTGTATGGGAAGAAAGAAACGGAACATGTTTCAGAAATGACTCCAACTCGGTGGAGCGCTTAGTGTGTAGAGCAAAACAGTTGATTATTGAGTGGGCCGCTAATGCAGAAAATCTAATGGGCTGTAATTTTTTTTGCCTTGGAGCTTAGGTGGTTCGCTTCCTTAGCAGCCCCGCTCCCTCTGTAATTCCTTTTTTCCTTTAATATATATTTTGTGATCCTTCAAAAAATACTTCACTCCAAAGACTATTATCCTCCAACCTGAAACTCGAAAGCCATTTTCCAAGCAAAAGCAAAATTCACAACCTCCAAAGTCCTCAACCCTGCACCCCCTTCATCCAATGGTTTGCATACCTCTTACCACTTTATAAGGTAAAAATTTTGTACTTTTTATCCATTCCTTGCCATAAGAAATCCTTCTCGAGCTTTCCAACTTCACCAACACAAACTTCGAGCATTTGGATAAAGACATATAATAAACCAGAAAATTAGACATTGCCGTCTTTATCAACGTCAACCTTCCCCCATGCCTACTTTTCCATCTTGAAAGTTTCTTTTCAAACCTCACCATAACTTTATCCCACAAAAGCTTGGCCAGTTTCCTATGCACAATTGAAGACCAAGATAGAAAGAGCCCGTTCGACAACAGAAAACTATGGCAAACTTGACCACTTCCTCTTCGGACATGCAAGCACCTAATAACTCACTCTTATGAATATCTACCATTAAACCTGACACAACTTGAAGGACAAAATAATTTTCTTTAGGTTGTCCACTTAGGCCTCATAGCATCACAACAAAAAAGATCGTATCATCTACATACTGGAGATGACTTAAAGCTCTAACTTCTCCACCTTGAACCTTCAATGAGCCCCACTTCTAACCCTTTTTTGAGCATTTTGCTTAAGGCTTCAACCACAACCACAAACAAATAAGGAGAGAGTGGGACCCCTAATGCAGTCCTCTAGAAGCCAAGAAGAAGCCTTTACGGAACCCATTCACTAACATCGAGAATTCATGCGACTGAAAACATGCTTGAATACAATTTCTCCATTTTTCCCCACAACCTAGCCAATCCAACATGTAATCTAGAAACCCCTAATCAACATGATAGTAGGCTTTTTCGACATCAAGCTTGCAGACGACTCCTTTTTGCCCTTCCATGTTACGTGAATCGATGCATCCATGACCTATTAATGCAATATCGACTAACCGCCTTCCCAGTTTATCAAGGCAAGAGGAGCTTTGATGGCGCAGGAAATTAAAAGATCTCATAAATCTCCTAAAGCCTAGAGAGAACTCCTTAGCCAAGAACCTTCGATCAATTAAGAAGCTGGCTCTAACTCCACAAGTGCAAAGAAAGGAAGAAAGGCGAAGCAAGTTTCCCAATGAGGATCATCAACTAGAATGTTGGTGGCCCCGGGTGTGGGGAAAAAAAGCTCATGTCAAGGATATATGTCGTTATTTCAAGATGCAAATCATTGCTCTCTAAGAGACTAAGATCCAGTCTGTTACCCACTCATTGATGGATTCTATTTGGGGATCTCCTCATTAGGACTAGGTGTTGTTGGATGCAATAAGCTCTGCTTGTGGTATTCTGCTAGCTAGGGACACCACGTCCTGGGTCAAAGAGGATGCTCTTGCTAGAGGCTACTCTGTTTATGTGGTTCTAAAATGTCCTTCGTCTGGCTTCAAATGGATTTGTTCGGCAGTCTATGGCCCTTGCTTAGCTGCCTTTAGGCACCTTCTTTGGAAGACCTTTATGCCATTAGAGATAGATGGTCATCGCCCTGGCATCTCAAAGGAGATTTTGACATGGTTTGTTTATCCGTTGAGAATTCGAACAGCAGTCATCTTACCAAAAGCATGAGCCTCTTCTCTGAGCGGGTTGCCAAGAATGATCTCATCAACCTCCCTCTTCAAGATGTAAAGTTTACATAAACGAATGGCCAATCTCCCCCTATCCTCTCTCACCTCAACAGATTCTTAATTTCTCCTAACTGGTTAGACTCCTTTCCAACAATTTCACAACGTGACTTGCCTCAGCCCACCTCCAATCATTGTCCAATCCATTTGGACTTTGTCAAGGAGAGTTGGGCTCCTATGCCCTTCATATTTGAGTTCTTGTGGCTCGAAATCAAAGACAATTTCCCTCGATGGTCAATACTGGTAGACATCCCTATCCATTTCAGGTTTTTTCCAATTTTGTCCTCAACCAAAAGATCAAGCTATTAAAAAATAAGTTGGCCCTTTAAAGGAAGGAGACCCTGGATTGCATTGAGGCTAAGGCAAATAATTCCTTGGCGGCCATTTAGTCCTTGAATGTCAAAGAAGAGGTGGATCAGCTCTCTGATGAAGACAAAGTTGCACGCCCTCTACTTTGTCTACTTTGACAAAATCAAGTAGGAAGAGATCAAGTGGAGGCAGAGGTTCCGTGCCCTCTGGCTCAAGGAAGGAGACAAACACTCAATTTTTTCCATTGTATAGGGCTCGCTGTAATAAGATCAGTTATGTGTCTATCAATGGTGCTAGAGTGGAGGATAAGCAGTAGGTCTAATGGTCACATTGTCTCTTTCGACTCTAGCTTGCCATCCTCGAAAGGCTGGACCCGCCACAAATTGGATAACCTAGACTTTCCTCATATCTCCGTCGAGGAGTCTATAGTCCTTGAATCCCCTTTCTTCAAGGAGGAAATCAAGGCCTTGTTTTCTCCCTAGGCAGAGACAAAGCTTCGAGTCCGGACAGGTTTCCCCTAGCCTTCTTTCAAGTTTTCTGGGATGTGATTAAGTCAAACTTAATTGCTTTCTTCTCTAATTTCTTCTCTTATAATTGGTTGCCTCGTGCTATGAGTGCTTCCTTCATTGCTCTTATTTCAAAAATCAAAGGTGCCCCCCATCTTAAGGATTTCCACCCCATAAGCTTGTTGGGGGGGCCCTTACAAAATCCTTGCTAAGGTTTTGTTTATTCGTACTCTCTCGAGGGTCGTTTAGGAAGCCCAAGGTGCGTTCATGGCCAATCGTCAAATTCTCAATTGTGCTCTCATTGCCCACAA
Source organism: Magnolia changhungtana (assembly GCA_030180095.1). Taxonomy (NCBI): domain Eukaryota; kingdom Viridiplantae; phylum Streptophyta; class Magnoliopsida; order Magnoliales; family Magnoliaceae; genus Magnolia; species Magnolia changhungtana. The sequence continues at coordinate 13,388,960 of JASAUF010000662.1, forward strand.
ATGCATCAATTCTCGTCATTGATCGAGGATGTGTAGAGTTGTCTGTAAGCCCGATCTAGAGAAAGCCTTTGATCATGTTGATTGGACCTACTTGGATTATATGTTGGGTTGTCCTAGCTTTAGGTCGAGATGGCGCAGCTAGATTAATGTTTGCATCTCCTTTACTAAATTATGTGTTTTAGATGATGGTTCTCCCAAAGGTTTTTTCCTTTCCTATAAAGATGGGGTGATTTGTTGTACCATTTTCTATTTGTCATCACTACTGAAGGTTGATGCAGGATAATTAACCATTTGCTCTAAAGGCTCAAACCGATAGAGTAAGGCGAATCAATCCCTTTATCTCATAACCCAGGCCCCACATCCCATGGGTTAGGACCTCGGCTGAATCCCCCTTATGAGTTCCACCTCATATGGGCCGCCCACCCCGAGTGTGCCCCTGCATCCCACAAGCCACCCCACAAGGGCATTTTCACACCCCGGTGAGGAGTCTCGAATGTGAAACCTTTCGCTCTGATACCACTTTGATGCAGGACAATTAACCACTAGCTCTAAAAGCTCGAACTGATAGAGCATGGCGAATCAATCCCTTTATCTCATCCCATGGGTTACGACCTCGGCAAACCCCCCCTCCCCCCAAGTCACATGGGTTCCGCCTCACATGAGCCACCTGCTGCCCACCCAAGTGTGCCCCTGCATCCCACAAGCCACCCCACTAGAGCCCGGTGTGAAAATGCCCCTGCATTAAAGGTCTTAGCAAGATGTTGAGAAAAGGAGAGTCGTTTGGCCTCTTCAATGGATTCAAGGTGGCGAATTTTGGCCCCTCTGTTGCTCAATGTTTTAAATATCAACGATATCAGCCAATATATCCCACAATATATCTTGTATCCCACTTGTGCGATACGAAACGCACGAGTAGTGCCGATATATCCCACATATTCGATCCAGTGAGCATTTTCAATTTTCAATCCATGTTTTTGTTGTAAATCACGTTAAACCAGTGTTAAATGGTTACAAATCTATGATTCTTCATGTTTTTCATGAAAAATCATGTATTTGGAACTTCGATTTTGAGATTTGGGAGAGATGGGTCAAGTTGCGAAAATTTGAGAAAAATCAAAATTTCTCAATTTCTCACTAATCAGTTGCAATCTTTGTATTCAAACACAAAATTAAAAACGTAACCTGATCTAGTGATTCTTCTTTTGCTTTTCAATGTATTGCTTGTGTTTCCATACATGTCTTCTTATGTTTATAAATTATATGAATAGACTTTGAATATACTTGAATTAATTCAATTGAAAAGCGCATATATTAGGACCCCATACAAAGGAAACCCCTATTATGTGCACTTTTTTATAATGTTTTGATTTCTAAGTGTGTATAAATGTCTTTTTCAACAATCCATGAAGCTCCATTGAAAAAATCAACCAATTTCCCATTGTTCCCATGTTTCCCAACAACAATGATATATTACGCAATACAACCGCTATATCCCATGCGATAACCGATATGTATTCATATCCCAAGGGTGCGATACATTAACGCAATAACGATATTTAAAACATTTTCGTTTCTCATATTTAGCTCACGGAAGACACTCCTCTCCTACGAGGCTGAGGAAGAGTTAGATGAGAATTGAGAACCTTCGAAAAATTGTCCGCTACTTCGAGGCTATCTCTGGCTTAAAGTCAACCTCTCTATAAGTGAGATGCTCGATATCAATCATACTTCCCTTGCTCTTTCTCACTCGGTGGATATTTTTTAATGCAAAGCTAGCTCTTTCCCCTTCTTCTTGTCTCCATCTTATTTGCATCATGAAGCCTGCCAAGCATTTGTGGGATGTGTCATCGAGCATGTTGAGAGGAAGTTGGCCCATTGGAAGTGTCGCGCCCTTTCCCTTGGTAAGCAAGGTTTGGTTTTGCCTAACATCTACTTGCTTTGTATGAGCAATGCAAAGTCTATCGACCATCTCTTCATTCATTGCTCTTTTGCTAGTGAAGTCTGATCTGCCTTCTTAGCTCTCTTTAGTACTCCTTGGGTCATGCCTGTCCAAGCGGCAGATCTGCTCTTCAATTGGTGCGGTGGAGGTGTCGGAAAGGACCTCTTTGCGATCTAGCACTTGACGATCATGGTGATTCTCTAGCCATTTAAAAAGAAAGGAATAGTCATTGCTTCCAAAATACTTCCTCTTCTATAGCGAGTGTGGTGGCTTCAATCTCTTGGAACATTTCAAACTAGTTGTTATACCTTTCTATGCCAGATCATAGCATCATCTCTTCTATCTTTGGCTTGTAATCTGTTAGGCTTGTTCCAACCTAGGCTCTAGAGTTGTGTCTGTTGTCTTGTATTTTAGTTGTGTTCTCTTTTGTATGTATTTCTTTTGTTTTCTTTTGCCTCTGACTTTCCTGTTTGTTTTTCCTTTTTATGCCTTTGGCATTTTCTTAATAAAGTTATTAATCTTCAAAAAAAAAAAAACTTGAAAGTTACGAATAAAACACATGAAGACTCCACTTTGACCAGAAATATTCCAAACTCTAAGGATGACAATGGGCCAGGTAGCCCACCCGACTCAGCTTTGGGATGGGCTTGGACCTACCAGCTTGGCCCTGGTTTGGGCTTGGGCCTCACATGCATGGCATGATCAATTTCGAGGTCGAGCTTGGGCTCAAGTCATTTTAGCCCTACCCGGCCCGGCCCGACTTTACATGTACATGTGTTATATATCATACATATATGCCATTATAATCCTCAATTAGGCAACCATCTATCTTGAATGTGGAATGTTGGTTTCATTCTTCTAGAATGTTTATTTCTTTGTGCATGTATGGGCCAGTTGATAAACAAATAGATTAGGACAATTCACGGGGGGAAATAGGGATTTTATCCATTTTTGGGCCGGATCGGACCTGGCTTGGCCTGGGCTCTGGCCTTGGGTTTTAACTATCAGCTGAAGTCCAGACCTAGCCCAACCTGGCCCATTGCCATTCCTAGCTAGGATCTTGTTGTTGTTGTTGTTGTTGTGTGTGTGTGTTATTGATGAAGGGGACTTCTAGGATGAGTCCCATCGCATCGACATTTTTTATCACTGAAACATGGGCACCACTGATCATGTGGGAGACTCTTGGAATGTAATATCTTGTGTTTCCTCTTATCGCTCTCACTCGAAGTCTTGGAAATTGTCCTTTATTTATAATGAGATATGTGTCATTGATTCCAGTATAAACATTTTCTTTGTCCATGTCTATAGAGAGGCCAACCACATGGCCAATGTTTTAACTATGAGGGTGTCAGTCATTGACCTCTCCCCTTCCAGGGAATTATTTACCACTTCCATGGATTACCTTCTTTAACCAATAAAGTGTGTTAATTAAAATAAATAAATTATGGATTCAAAACAGACTGCCAACTTCTAGACAATCATCACAAAATATGCAAGACAATTTAACCAAAATGTGTAGACATTATGGCATCACTAACCGCTGTGTAGGCTACTGATCTAAAGAATCTGCAAGTGATTTCATGAATAAATGTATAAAACAATATTATATGCCGCAAAATACAATTGGATCGGCAGATACACATCCCCCAACCAAGACTCATGTATGAGCACCAAAATCCAACATCAACCATCAATTGGTTAAAAGCATCAAATATAACTTCATTTCCAAACGACATTATTCGAATGAATAAACTCCTACAATGCCAACTGCGACAACCAAAAGAATCATTGCAGAACAATCAATAAAGAAGAAAATTTACATCAAACGAATCCATACCTTGGTGAATCGGACAGCAGCAGCCTTCTTAGCCTGCTCGACGGTCGCAAACCTCACGAAAGCAAACCCCTTGTTCTTCTGCGAATACGGCCTCTTCACCAGCCTCACTTCTACGATCTCTCCAAACTTCTTAAATACCTTCTCCAAGTCTTCCTCCACAGCATCCCTATCAAGTCCTCCTACAAAAACCTCATACTCTTTCGGTTTCCTCCTTTCATTAACCGGCACTTGCACTTGTCGATACTCTTTCTGTTTCCTCCTTTCATTAACGGGCACCTGCGCTTGTCGAATGTGCTCAGATTCCTCTCTTTCTCCCTCACCTCTGCCTTCATTTTCTTCACCGCCAATCTCTTCCCTGACTACGCCGGGATCTGATTTCTCTGCAGATTCTCACAATACCAACAGATCAGAGCTTTGAAAGTGGTAAAGGGAAATCAAGGAAGAAAAATGAGATACCTCTGGCATCGGTGGAGACGGTCTCGACAGCGTTTTCGGCCGATTCGATGTTTGTAGAGGTGGACGGATCGGATTTGCGAGGGATTGGGGTCTGGATACCGGTATTTGGAGGGTTTTTGGAATCTAGGGTTTTTTTGGAGGGGGTTTTGGTGGGGAGCTTTTTCGGAGAGGGTCGAGGAGGCATGTTTTGAGTAATGAAAAGGAGTGAGAAATGAGAAAAGGGAAGGGAGTTGGGAGTTGGCTTTTATGGTAGGCTGAGATTGGCAGAAGGGTGGAATGGTAAAAAGGAGCAAAAGTAGATGGCAGAAGTTTGGAGAGGGAGATAGGAAGACGATCAACGTCGTCTTGGAAGGATATGATCGGGAGATTTTGCCGCGAAGGATGATCGGCCGTCCTCCGGATGAGTGGACTGTTTTTCAGTTGGATTAGGTCATCTGCACCGTCGGTCCCACCAGATGCAGGCCAACAAGGGCCTACACACGTGGCAGCTTTGCAGTTTCCTCACCGCGTGAGGTATCCGAGTGGAGAGACATTAAAGAGGCTGACAATAGCCAATGCCTGACTGTTCAAATGGGGGGCCCCACATAGAAGATCACGTCAAAGAATCTAGGCCGGTAAACTGTATGAAAACCGATGGTTTGGTTCATCCAGCGTCTGGGATATACGTTTGATAATTGGACTTGATTGATCTTTTAGAGACTGTTTGGATGCATATAAAATCTTAAGTTATGATCACTTTACACTGTTTGGATGGGAGAAACATGGTTCGAGCTTTGAAGCATTTACAAATTGTAAAAAGCTATGCACCAAAATTCGTCAAATGTTTACATTCACCAAACTGAAGTTACACCTGATAGTTATTATTTCTAATTCATGATTGAACGTAAACAAAGGCTTATTTGATTTTCTCAATTTCTATAAAATGAAAAGTAAATTAACTATTATTATTATTTTAAAGTGTTTGTTTAAACATAAACCAAAATATACGGTTGTGTTTCTAAGGTGAAATAAACAATATAACAAAATCATTACTACGATCAAATGTAAGTTATCTTAATTGAGATCTCACATTGGGAATTCACTACAATGGGTACTTGAACTTATAACATGGTGTTGAAACTCTTATGAATCTACATTTGCGGCATGAGTAATGAACAATGTACTTGGCTATTATGGTTGATTTACACTTGGGGCATGAGCAATGAACAATGTACTTGGTCATTATGGTTGATTATACTAGATTTAGTCAAGACTGGAACAAGTTCAATAAGGCCATGATCACGGGGCCACCTAGCTGCATGTACCGTATACCTACATCATTTATCTATTTTTTAAGCTCATTTTAAGATGTACGCCCAAAATTGAAGCTGATATGAAAATTTTAGTGATTGAATGACTACTATTAAAAACTTCATATGGTTGTCCCTAATGTTTCTTTGACATCCAGGCTATTGATAAGGTCAAATAGACTTGGATGAAGGGAAATACAAATATCAACTTGGTTCAAAACTTTTGTGACCCACAAGAAGATTTTAATGGTCAATCACCATTATTTCTTGTAGTGTAGTCCACCTAAGTTCTGAATTTGTTTCGATTTTAGCTCTACATTCTAAAATGAGCTGGAAAAATGGATGGATGGATGGATGGCATGTATATACAACATATACATCAAGGTGGGCCCCACGATCACAACTTGGGTTAGGTTTATACCTGACTGAATCATTGATTGGGTCTGACACACACGTGTTGGGCTATTAGTGGTTTTTGTTGTATTTGATGTTTTAAATCTAATCAGATTCTGCATAGATTTTCGCGCAACTGCGAAAGTGTGGGATTTATTTATGATTTTGTTGATGATTCTTTCCAATTTTGTTTGAGATTCTTCATAAAACTATATATATGGGTGTAAATGGGATTGGGAGGTATTATTCTAAGGGATTCTAAGGCTTTTTAAAAGGGTTTTAGGGTTTGCAAATGGTGTAGCAAAGGTGAGATTCAAGCTTGTTTGAATCGGTTAAGTCTTTTCTCTTTGTAATTTCTGCTTTCATAGTGAAGCTTTGTCGCTTTGTGCAATGATTTTTTCCTGAAAGGGTTTTCCACGCTAAATCTTTATATTATCTTGTGTTTACTTGGTACTCTTGGATTGCTGTCCTAGATCTATCTCTGTATGATTCCGCAGTCCAAAACTCAACAAGTGGTATCAGAGCTATCGTTGGGACACATATCTGAATCTACAGGATTAGTATTAATGAGAAATGCCAAGTTAGATACTGAGAAGTACTCAGGCAAAAATAATTTAGAGTTATGGAAAATTAAGATGATTAGTCTGTTAACCAAACAAGGAGAAGTTAAGGCTCTTAAGGATCGGAAATCGACTATGAAAAATGAAAAATGGGATACTCTTGATGGTAATGCTTTAGCCTCCATCCGTTTATGTGTCACAGATGAGGTTCTTTATAATGTTTTGAGAAAGAAAACTATTGCTAGTTTATGGACGAAGTTGGAGGATATCCATGTGAAAAAAATCTCTGAAAATTGCTTACACTTGAAGCTACAGTGGTATAACTTTAAAATGGTAGAGGATGGAGATTTGGAGGCCCACATCAGAAACTTTAGTAAATTAGTTTACAAACTGCTAGATATGGAGGAAGTGATCAAAGATGAGGAACAAGCATGTATGTTGTTAAATTCTCTTTCGACATCGTATGAGTCATTTAAGGATACAATGTGCACCACAAATAAAATCCTGAGTGTCGACATTGTTATCTCGGCCCTTCAAGGGAAGGCCATGAGAAAGCTAAATGGCAGCATGGGGACATCTTCCGATGCACTGCTTACAAGGGGAAAAAATACTGAGCAAGGTACGAGATCTTTGAGACTTAAATTTAAATCCATGGGCAAGGGCAAAGGAAAATTAAAGTGTTGTAATTGGGAATGACTGAACACATAAAAAAGATTGTACCAATCCTAAAGCGAAGAAAGAAAACTCAGAGGCTTCTTCTAAGGAGGCCAATGTTGTCACATTCGATGAAGAGACAAGTGGTGGTGATGTTCTGTTTGTGTCTATAGTCGAACACTTTCATGACAATCTTAGAGATGAGTGCATCCTTGACACAAGAGCATCATATCACATGACTCTTCATCGGAGTTGGTTCGCTAGTTATAAGAAATGCGATGGTGAACAGGTTTTTATTGTCAACGACAATGCTTGTAATGTTGCGGCCATTGGTACCGTGAACATCAAGATGTTTGATGGGATGGAGCGTACTTTGACTGATGTTAAATACGTTCCTGATATGAAGAAAAGTCTGATTTTTGTCGGTGTACTCGAGGCTATAGGGTGCAAGTTCACTGGTATTAATGGTGTCCTTAAAGTTTTGAAATGGACACTCGTGGTTATAAGAGCGCAAAGGTACAAAAACCTTTATAGGTTGATCGAAAGCACTTCAGCAGGTGGAGCAATAGCAGCTGTTGTAAATTTCACTTCTGTACGTATGTGGCATGCTCTTCTGGGTCACATGAGCGAGCGGGACATGAATGTATTATCTGATCGTTGTTTGATTCCAACTTTTAAGAATTTCGATTTAAATATATGCAAGCATTATATATATGATGAACAATCTAAATTATCTTTTAAAATTGGAAAACATGTATGTAAGGGAGTACTTGATCATGTGCACTCTGACGTATGAGAGTCATCGCCAAAGGTTTCCATTGAGAGGTCATCATGGTTTGTTTCATTCATTGACGACTATTCCAAGAAATTTTAGGTTTACTTTATGAAACGTAACTCCGAAGTTTTGACCATATTCAAACAATGGAAGGCAATGGTGGAAAAATAGTCGAGGCGAAAAATAAAGGTTTTAAGGACTAACAATGATGGAGAATTCACTTCTACTGAGTTTAATGAATATTACAAGGATGAAGGGATCAATAGGCACAATGCAGTGCGCCACACGCCTGAACAAAACGGCGTAGCTAAGCGAATGAATCGGACTATCTTGGAGAGGGCCCGATGCATGTTAAGTAATGCTGCGTTGGGCAACAACTTATAGATTGAAGCCGTTAACACAATTTGCTATTTCGTGAACCAGTCTCATTTTACGACAATTGAATGTAAAATCCCAGAGGAAGTATGGAGTGGTCATAGGTTGAACTACTCAGATTTGTACATATTTGGTTGCGAGACTTACTCTCACGTACCATCAGTTGAGAGAGATAAGCTACACTATAGAGCCAAAAAGTATATTTTTGTTGGCTATGGTATTGGTGTGAAATGTTACAGGTTATTTGACAAGGTCACACGCGATGTTATCACTAGCCATGACATCAGATTTGATGAAAGCTTCCTACTCCACAAGAATGATTAAGAGGAGTAAGAGAAACCAGAAAGGTTGATCGTAAACGTCCAGATTGACACAGATGATACTCAGGCAGAGACAAATGCGCAGACAGAGATACATGAATAGGTGGAGCAGCTACCTGTGAGAAAGAACCAACCATATGATCGTAAGTTACCGAAAAAATACAGGGACGACTCTAATATCGCATATGCACTCATTACAGATGAGGGGGACCCGTCAACTATTCAGGAGTCTCTTGATGGGCCTGATGTAAAAAAGTGAAATGCGGCCATGGATGATGAGATGAACTCATTGCACAAAAATCACACACAGAAGCTGGTGGAGCATCCAGTGGGCTGAAAAGTGATCGAATGCAAGTGGTTATTCAAAAGGAAACATGATAGATACAAAGCGAGGTTGGTAGCGAATGAATATGTTTAAAGAAAAGGAATCGACTTCACAGAGATATTCGCGCCGGTGGTTAAACAAGTATCTATCAGATTCGTGTTGGTGTTGGTTACCCAATATGATCTCAAGCTAGAACAGATGGATGTCAAGATAGCTTTCCTGCATGGAGAGTTAGAAGAGCATATTTACATGAAGCAACCATAGGGCTATGAAGTTAAAGGGGCAGAGAAAAAAATTTACAGGTTAATGAGGTCGTTGTACGGCCTGAAATAGTCGCCTAGGCAGTGGTATAAGAAATTTGATTATTTCATATTGAGTCAGAAATTTATTCGGAGTGAATACGATCACTGTGTCTATTACGAGACACTGAGTGATGACAAATTCATCATCTTAGTATTGTATGTTGATGATATGTTAATTGTCAGTCATGATGTCTGAAATCAACGTGTTGAAGATTCAGTTATCAGGGACATTCAATATGAAAGATCTGGGAGCTGCAGAGAGGGTTTTCGGCATAGATATTCATAGAGACAGGAAGATGAGCAGACTTTGGTTATCATAAGTAGAATACCTTGAAAAGGCGTTGATCAAGTATGAGATGGACCAGGCAAAGTCAGTGAGTGTTCCACACACGACTCACTTCAAGCTTTCCTCAAAACAATGTCTTAAATCAAATGAGGAAAAACAGGTTATGTCTCATGTGCCTTATTCAAATGCGGTTGACAGTTTAATCTATGTTATGGTTTGTACGAGACCAGATATTTCACAAGCAGTCGGTGTTGTTAGCAGATACACATCAAACTCAGACAAACAACACTGGGAAGCGGTGAAATAGTTACTTCAATACATTTGAGATACAAAAGACTACGTCTTAGCTTTTAAGAAGACATGGGCAATGTTAGTAAGGTATGTGGATTCAGACTACGCAGGCAGTGTGGATTCCATAAAGTCAACTTTTGTATGTGGTGTGGCCTACATAAGTCACGAATTGACTTTATTTTTAAGCCCTAAGCCCACTATGGAATGATGCATCTGACTGATGGGGTAAATGTTTAACACGCACCACGGTGGGCCTACACAACTCAACCTCATGGAAAGTTCCCATAAGCTCGACTGACGCAGGATAGCCCTAATTATGATGCATGCTCATGAACATAATTAAACAGCGAAAATAAAAGGAATAAATGATATAACGTTCTAGCAGTAATCATAATAACTGAGAAAATCATAAAGAAAACATGCAATGGAGCGGACCATCATCACAACCATGGAGTATGGTATTCAATTATTACTTAGGTTGGATCCGACGAGGGATGAGACCTCCCGATCTTGCATGGTCACACCCAATCGATCAATGAAGATCACTAGTCCAAAGAACCAAGAAGTTTCTCGGATTAGGGATTTGAGAATTTGGGGGTTTAGGGTTTAGATTGGTTCTCAAGATTTTGATCGAAGAAAGATTAGGCAAAACGGGAAAATAGAAAGAAGAAAATAATTACCTTGAAGAAGTTGGAGGGACACAAGAAGAAATTAGAAGAGGAAGATCAAGGGAAGAGAAGAAGCATCATTAGAAAGAAGAGAGGAATGAGGCAACCAAAGGATTTGCTTTTCATTAATCAATAGTTAAAATTTGAGTTTAGGGCTTTAACCCACTTAAATAAGCAAATAAAGACATAACATTACTAAAATACCCATAGAATAAGCAAATAAAGACATAAAATTACTAAAAGACCCCTAACTAAGCAAAAACGCGCAAATAACATAAGTACGAAAAAGTTCAGGCGCTCGGTCTTCTTTCTCCAATCTTCCTTCACATGTGTCTTCCTTGAGTGGGGTCTTTTATATGTCCAATCACATGTGAAAGGTCTTCAGCTCCTCAATAGTCGCATATCCACAAGGACAACACTTGTGGTTGACGCTTTCTTCATTGGCACACATTAAATGCGCTTGTGTCCGCATCAATTCCCCTCGGGTGAGAAAAACTCGACTCCGACGAGTTGAAACTTTTGTAGTGCTCTAGTAGATTTGGATCAATACCCTGCAATGCGTCGCCCGATAGCCACATAGATTCAGACGATAGTTTGTTCTTCCACTTGACAAGATACCTTTGGAAACTTCCGTCTCTCGTGGATACTATCTCGTCATCCAAGATTTCTTCAATTTCTTCTTTATGGAAAAAGGGTGGAGGAGGGGGTGGAAGGGGTTGGGCAGCAAACTCAGAAAAAGGCCATGAAATGGACGATGTATCAACAATAGGAGTATGGGCACGGACTAGATCTTCCACATTAAAAGTTGGATTAATGCTCATTTCAGGTGGAAGGTCAATCCGATACGCGTTGGACCCAACCTTTTGTAATACCTTGAATGGTTCAGCACTACGCGCTTGTAATTTTTTAGCAAATCCTTGAGAGAATCGCTCTGGCCTTATTCGCACCATTACATAGTCTCCTTCTTGAAATTCTTACACTCTACGATGAGAATCGGCTGAAACTTTATAATCATCATTGCTCTTATTTAACTATTGTCTAATATGTGTATGTAAATCATGAATATGGCGTGCAAATGCATCGACTAACTCAGAAGACCTTTGGGTAACAGACATAGGTAAGAGATCTATGGGCATTCTAGGTTTATAACCACTTACAATTTCGAAAGGACTCAACCCTATAGATCTATTAACTGACCCATTATAAGCAAGTTCAACAGTTGATAAAATTAGGTCCCAAGTCTTAACATGTTCACCCACTAGACAACGTAGAAGATTTCCAAAGCTGTGGTTTACCACTTTAGTTTAACCATCTGTTTGTGGGTGGTAAGCAGTAGAAAATTGCAAATGAGTTCCCATAATGTGTCACAGTGTCTTCCAAAAATAGCTAGTAAATCGAACATCACGATCAGACACTATGGTTTTAGGTAACCCATGAAGATGCACCACACAAAAAGAGACGAGCAACATGAGACGCATCTGACGTCTTCGAACATGGGAGGAAATGCGCCATTTTAGAAAAAACGGTCCACAATGACAAAAACAGAATCGTGCTTTTTTATAGTCTTAGGAAGCCCAAGTACGAAGTCTATCCTGATGTCCTGCCATGGAGCATGTGGCACTGGCAATGGCGTGTACAACCCGGTATTTTGCTTTCTATGCTCTGCCAGCTGACATGTTCGACACTGCTCTAAAACTTTGGCTACATCTCGCTTGAGACTTGGCCAATACAAACGATCTTCCACGAGGGCAATGGTCTTATCACGACTAAAATGGCCAGCTATCACTCCTGAATGAAGCTCCTATATGAGAAATTCATGAAGGGACATACGGGGAATACAAAGTCTGTCTCTCTTGAAAAGGAAGCCATCTTTAAGAACATATTCACTCATAATATGCTGGTCACTAGCGAGTGATGCGTAAGTACCCCCAAAATCAGAATATATGGGGTATTCATCTTTCAGTTGCTCAAATCTGACTACCTCTACACTCAAGGAGTTAAGCAACGCCACTTTCCTACTAAGGGCATTCGTTAGTTTGTTTTCAACCCCGGCCTTGTGTTTCAAAATAAACGAATATTCCTGAAGAAATGCTACCCACTTGGCATGCCTTAGGTTGAGTTTTTTCTGAGAATGCAAATATCTCAAAGCCTCATAGTCAGAAAACAAAACGAATTATTGCGGTAGAAGATAGTGTCGCCAATGTCTCAGGGATTGCACTACCGCATAAAATTCTTTGTCGTAAGTGGAGTATTTTTGTTTTGCCTCATTCAGTTTCTCATTGAAATAGGCCACTGGGTGTCCTTCTTGACTCAATACTCCACATATACCGACACCAGACGCATCACACGCTACTTCAAAGACTTTAGAAAGTCAGGTAGACGCATGACAGGAGCTTCCACCATTTTGCTCTTAATTTCTTTAAAAGCCTTGACTGCGGCTTTAAACCACCGAACTCTCCCTTTTTCATGCACTTGGTAATGGGAGCCATGATCGTGCTAAAATCCCTAATGAACCGACGATAAAAAGTTGCTAGGCCGTGAAAACTTCACACCTCATGAATGTTTCTTGGTTTTGGCTACTCAACTATGGCCCCTGACTTTTTCAGGGTCTGCGCGCATCTCTTCAGATAACACTATAAATCCTAAGAACACAACTTGGCTAGACATGAATGCACATTTCTTAAGATTAGCGTACAACTTTTCTTTCCTAAAGACATTACAAACCTTATTTAAATGTTTAAGGTGTGATTCCTTAGTGGTATTATAAATAAGAATATCGTCAAAGTACACCACTAGGAATTTTTCCATGAACGGCCTCAAAGCTTGTGTTATCACCCGCATGAAAGTACTGAGTGCGTTAGTCAAACCGAAGGGCATGACCAACCACTCATACAACCCATCTTTCATCTTAAATGTCGTCTTCCACTCATCTCCTGGGCATATACGGATTTAGTGATATCCACTCTTGAGGTCTATCTTAGAGAATATAGTGGACCTGACCATCATGTCAAGCACATCATCAAGTCTAGGTATAGGGAACCTATACTTGACAGTAATTTTGTTTATGGCACGGCTATCCACACATATGCGCCACGTGTCGTCTTTCTTTGGCGTCAACAATGCAGGCACGGTACACGGGCTCATACTCTCTTGGATGAAACCCTTTTGCAGAAGTTCATCAACTTGTTTCTTCAACTCTACATACTCTGTAAGGTTCATTCTATAATGAGGAAGGTTCGGGAGAGTAGACCCTGGGACAAGATCAATGGCATGCTGTATGTCTCTCATAGGTGGCAACTCATTCGGTAAATCTTTAGGAAATACATCACTGTATTCCTTTAGGACCGAGGTCACCTCACGGGGCAACTCTGATGAAACCTCAGGTTTAATCTCTCTAACCACAAGGGCATACACCATAGAATCCTCCTTGGTCTCTTTTTCAAACTCTCTTGCACTGATTATATGTAGAGACTTAGGTTTGAATTTTTCCATTCCTCTAGGCTCACTTGCCTTCTCATCATTCTTCTTCCCTAGTGTATTTTCAGGTGGCATGGGATTAAGTTTGATCTTTCTACCGTTATACATAAAAGTACACGCATTCGAACAGTCAAAGATCATGACATCATTATCGAATAGCCACGGTCTACCTAGGATAACATGTCCCACATCCATAGGTAAAACATCACACCACAGGGACTCTTTGTATGACCCAAACTCGATGGGGACTAGACATTGCTGGGTGACAGGTAGGGATGTCTTGTCAATCCAAGAAACTTTATACAGGTCTGGATTAGGTGTGGATTTCAGTTTTAAGCGATCTAAGATGCTAGTGGAAATCATATTCTTACAACTTCCACTGTCCACTATCACCTTACAATTCTTCTCACCACACTTGGCAATAGTGTAAAAGATAGTGCTTCGACGCCAGTCAGTACTACTTCTAAACTGAGCTGGCACACGCCTGACTACTGCAAGTATTGTTTCTCCATCCACTTCTTCTTCATCAGTAAGTCCTCATTCAGGGTGATACTCTTCAACTTCATAATCACCCTAGTCATCTCCACCATCGTAGAACTCGCCTATAACTAAGGCTCTCTCACGGCTCTTCCTACGACACTGATTAGAAATGTGGCCAAGATTGTCACACTCATGACACCTCACTTGGTCCACGTTAATAAAACTGGCACCAAGAACCCCTTTGTCCTTGTCCTCCCTAGGCCTAGGCAGAATGGTCGCCTGTGCCCTAGGTTAACTACCAATATTACGTCTAGTTCCCTGGGAACTAGATCTAGCACTGGAGTCTCAGGACTCAAAACGTCGAATGACAGGAACCTTCAGATATTGTTCTAACTCCTGCACGACTTGATATGCTTCATCCAAGTCCGTTAAGGGCCGAGTCATAAGTTTGCGCTGAAGATCCGTACGAAGACCCGTCTTGAAACGTGAGAGCGTTACTAGAGAGTCTTCTCGGATATCACATCGCATCATATATTCTTCAAATTTAGCGATGTAGTCAGCGGCAGACATTGACCCTTGGCGTTAAGATTGCCATTGGTCAAGGAGCTTCTGATGGTATGAGAGAGGAATGTACTTCTCCTTCAACTTCTCTTTCATCTCATACTAATGTGTGATAGGGGCTCTACCAACTCTCTCTATCCTACGCTCGATGTTGGTCCAGAAGAGCTTGGCTTGACCCACAAGCTTCATCTTAGCAAACCACATTTGACGATTTTTCGATATACCATACCACTCAAAGTAGTGGTCCATGTCAGCAACCCATTCAAGGAATGCCTTGGGATCCAAGCGCCCATCAAAATTCGGGGCCTCAACTCTCACACTCTTCATCGCACGCTCATCTGGATCATAGCGGTCTTGATGATCACATGTGGCTCGTGCCTCTCGCACCACACCACGACCGTTACTACGATCTCTATCATCACTACCACCACGTGTGGCAGCGCGTTCTTCAATGATTCCTTCCACTTGGGAGTACACATCATCCCCTACAGCGGGGTTTTCCTTTTGGGACGCCTCTAGTTGCTCGACCTTAGTTATGGTAGTGGTAATTTGGTTCTTAAGGCGGGCAAACTCACGCCTTTGACCCGCTTTTGATGCGATTATCTTTTGTATCAATTGAGCAAGTTGTTTAGATAACTGTTTGTTATTCAGGCAGGTTGAAGTTCGAAACCTCTACCTCTTCTCGTGGGCATACAATGAAGACTTAAACCAAACTCTATCCAACTAGACTACTAGGTGTTATGACTTTTAAAATGAATGCGATTAATGCAAAACTACTATGAACTGACACAATTAAGTTGAAACAGGAAACAACTCAAATTTGGAAAATTTTCAGATTAGGAACTTTCTAAAATTGAAAAGTTTCTAAAATTGAAAACTTTCTAAATCTGGAACTATCCTAAATTAAACCTAAAAATCAAAACTCTAATTTGATAACTCGATCTAGACAAAAACCATGCAAGCCTATTCTCTGATACCAAATTTGACACAGGACAGCCCTAATTATGATGCATGCTCATGAACATAATTAAATAGCGGAAATAAAAGGAATAAATGATCTAAAGTTCTAGCAGTAATCATAATAACTGAGAAAATCATAAAGGAAATATGCAATGGAGCGGACCATCATCACAACCATGGAGTATAACATTTAATTATTACTTAGGTTGGATCCGGCGAGAGATGAGACCTCCCGATCTTGCATGGTCACACCCAATCGATCAATGAAGATCACTAGTCCGAAGAACTAAGAAGTTTCTCGGATTAGAGATTTAAGAATTTGGGGGTTTAAGGTTTAGATCGGTTCTCAAGATTTTGATCGAAGAAAGATTAGCCAAAACTGAAAAATAGAAAGAAGAAAATAATTACCTTGAAGAAGTTGGAAGGGCACAAGAAGAAATTAGAATAGGAAGATCAAGGGAAGAGAAGAAGCACCATTAGAGAGAAGAGAGGAATGAGGCAACCAAAGTGTTTGCTTTTCATTAATCAATAGTTAAAATTCGAGTTTAGGGCTTTAGTCCACTTAAATAAGCAAATAAAGACATAAAATTACTAAAATACCCCTAGAATAAGCAAATAAATACATAAAATTACTAAAAGACCCCTAACTAAGCAAAAACGCGCAAATAACATAGGTACAGGAAAGTTCGGGCGCTCGGTCTTCTTTCTCAAATCTTTCTTCACATGTGTCTTCCCTGAGTAGGGTCTTCTATATGTCCAATCACATGTGAAAGGTCTTCAGCTCCTCAATAGTCGCCTATCCACAAGGACGACACTTGTGGCTGACGCTTTTTTCGTTGGTACACCTTGAATGTGCTTGTGTCTGCATCATCGACTGCATAGAATCTTTTCATATATATATATATATATATATATATATATATATATATATATATATATATATACACACACTTTATGAGAATCACAATCGAAATAAGAAACAAATTCTGCAAATACGTAACTCCATGCGATCGTTCGATGGCATCGAACATTTTCGATGTCATCGACGTAAACACCAAAACCTTCTAGCGACTAAACATGTATTTTTCGAATTTTATCGATGACACTTCGATGTCATCAACGGCTCATCGATGCCGTTGAACCCATTTCAATGGCATAAACCAGGACACCAAAAGTGTCCAATAACAAATTGCAAAATTCTCGGATTTTTCCAATAATATTGAACAACCTTCGATGACACTAAAATCTACTCGATGACATTGACCTGTTATTGATAGACTTGTAGATTTACAAAATTAAGACATCAATCAAACTCATCCTAGTGGGATTAGCTTAAGATTGACCAAATCTTTTAACCACGATGTGAGTGATGGTCAGAAAATGGTGTTAGTTTTCTTTTCTTGCAAGGCAGAGCGGACAATACGGTGTCACCACCGTTCCAGTGGAGTTAGTTATATGATCATACGGAAACATAAAATCGTTTGGCAAGGGTCCCTTTCAATGAGCCGAACCGTTCATATGATGGGCCTTGGGGTGGATGACGGCTACCATAAGATCTCTCAAATTGAAATATTTATCCTTTTCTAGGTTCATAGAGAACGCTCACGCTCAAAGAGAAAGAGTCAAATGATGAAAGTAGAGACCCCACCATATAAACGGTTTGGATCATTGGAAGATGACACAACGGGATGTACCGAGCTCTTATTATAAAAGGACAAGTGCAACATCCAAGTTGCTGATCGAGTACGTCTCGCAGTGCAGATTCTATAGACAAAAAATCGGAGCCCTCTAATCAGGTGGGCCACACCAGTGCTAAACAAGTGAATTTTGAGCCAGGAGATATCCATGCCCCCCAGTCTGCATGATACGTGACTTGGATATCTCCAACACATCTGTCCATATTAGCACGTGTGAGTGGCCCAGTCTCACTCACTACATAGAGTTTCTACGCTGTTCCTTCCTCGCCGTACACGTGGAAACATGACTAGTGATCTCGACGCTTGTCTTGTGGGCCACCTTGTGGGTGGGCCATAGGCGAAAATCTCAGGGATTAGACAACTCTAGCCGTCCATTTGTTCCAACGACTCCTCTGCATCTTGGTATAGGACGCGGATTAGGTGGTGTGCTGATGTACGTGTTTCATACCCACGCCGCCCATCCGTTTTTTCAGCTCATTTTAGGGCATGAACCCAAAAATGAAGCAGATCCTAAGATGAAGTGGACCACACCACAGGAAACAGTGGGAATAATGACATCCACCGTTGAAACCTTTGTAGGGTCCACCGTAATTTTTATTTGTCATCCACCTGTTGATAAGGTCACTTAGACGTGGATGAAGGGAAAACACAAATATCAGCCAGATCCAAAAGTTTCGTGGACCCCGATAAGTTTTTAATTGTGGACGTTCAATCAGCACGGTTTCCTGTGGTGTGGTCCACTTGAGCTTTGAATCTAATTCATTTTTGGAGTTAGGCCATAAAATGAGGGGGAAAAACGGATGAACGGCGTGGATATAAAACATACACATCACGTTGGGCCTCACAGCACCCAACACATCGACACACCACAGCTCAGGGCGGTGTTGGCAACACAACCGTATGCCTTCGGAATATGGCTATGCATGTGGTGGCCCACCAGGATGACAGTCCGGATTATCAGATGTTTTACCATTTATATGGTTCTCGTGGTCTACTATGGCGATGATGGACGGATGAGATTCCTCGAATGGTAATGGTCAAAGATTTCAGGCTCCATGGTGGGGTCCATCAGATCACTGGGCCACACTCGAACAAAGGAAAACCCAAAGAAAATAGGGATTTTTACTGCAGAATTCCTCAGAAATTATGATTTTACCATAAAGTGACTCAACATTTTAAAAGTACATACTTTTTAAGGTCGAAATGACGGAAATGACCAAGATGTCATCAATCATCATCCATGTTTTCTTCCAAGGAGTAGTAGTAGTGTCCTGGATTGTGGGGTCCAGGTATCGTTTGTATGACATCCAACCCTTCCAATAGATATAACTCATTATGATAATAGGATAAATAAAAAAATCAAGGTTATCCAATCTTTGGTGGGCCACAACCAAAAATAAATAAATTACATTATCGAGAAAAGTAAAAATTCACGTCCGGCTCACCTGACGTTGGATCTCCATGATTTTTAGTTTATCTGATCATCATGATTAGGTGTACCTGCTGAACGGGTTGGATGTCACACACAAGCCAGGTGGGGTCCACAATGCACTATTCCAATGGATTTTAGAAGACAAAAAAGACAGATGATGTGATTGGGGTAATTACATTCCCTGAAAAGCAGTCACTAATACTTACCAAACATTCATAGTACTTTTTGGTAAAACCAGATTTCCTGAGGAGTTCCACGGTTTAAAAATCTCAGGAAAATATGCATATCTTAGGTTAATGATCAAAGAGAGACTTGTGAATAACTGCACATTCCTTCTCTTGTCTACTCTGAATTTTATCCAGTACAAAGATTCTGATAGAGCTGAGATCCCTGATCGAACGGTTCATGAAAGCACATGCCAATGGCAGCAGGGTCTGAGATGGTGCCAGCTTAAAGAATTCCACTCGCTTCGCCACCGAGGAGATCGAAGCAGATAGGGTCAGCATTGGGCTACTGTGAGAGTTTCTATACTGTTGGGCCACCACATATCAACAATGTGGTTCAAACCAGATCAGATTAGGCGTTGAATCTATGCATGCCAGTGGGCTACTGTGAGAGTTTCTATACTGTTGGGCCACCACATATCAACAATGTGGTTCAAACCAGATCAGATTAGGCGTTGAATCTATGCATGCCAGTGGGCCCCTGATGCTAGAATTGATAGAGCATGACAAATCAAATCCTTTATCTTATAGCCTAGACCCCACATCGGTTAGGTCCTTGGTCGAATCTCATTTGTGGGCCCCACATTACATGGGTTCCACCTAACACGAGCCACCCTCTTTACATGGGACACCTGCTCCGAGTGTGCCCTTGCATCCCATAGGTTGTCCCACTCGAGCCTGGTGTGAAAATGCCCTACATTAGCCCCACTATCGGTGGTAGGTGGTTGTGTAAATGTGACTGGATGTGTACCCATTTCATGAATCTAGTACTACTTAGATCTTGAAGCATCCAAGAGGGGGGAGAGGTGTTATTTTTTGTATTGATGTCGTTTTATAAAGCTTTTTTCGGTCTCATAGACATAAATACCAGGGTAGAAGGGAGTAATGATGTTAGGTATGGTGGCATTTAGTGTAAATTGCTGTGTTGACTACAATGTTATGACTTACGGAACTCCTATCTGCCAACTTGGCACACGTGTTTGCAATCCAATCCATCCATTGTTTGGGTCCCAACATGTAGATGGACCTTCTGATGATTGTTCAGTCCACTAATCAAACGCCACAATGCTGAAAAGCAAATTATGGTTTAGAAACCATTTGTTTCATAAACAATAGTCTAACCTACCAGTGGACAGGCCTGGTTTTTGGTCAAGTACATCCGAATGGTGGGACCCATCTGATGGATGGCCTAGATCTCACACAAGTGTGCCACTTTGACATATGTGGTGACATGTCGGCCAGCTCCCTCGTATAGATGTGGGATTAGCAAAAGTTCCTTGGTATAGTAGTTTATGCGAACGTATCTTGTCAGTGTAATCTTAGTTGTAGAGATAATGAGGGGGCATTTTCACACCGGGCTAGAGTGAGGTAGCCCGTGGGATACAAGGGGCACATTCAAGGTGGGTGGCCGATGTGAGGTGGGTGGCTCGTGTGAAGTGTAGCCCATGTGAAGTGGGGCCCATGAAGGGGGTTCGGCCGAGGTTATAACTTATGTGATGTGGGGCGTGGACTCTATCAATTCAAGTGGGGCCCATGATTCATTGATCCACAACATTTGGCTGTTGAGCCACATTGTGGATGGACCGTCTACCAGAGATCACCAGGATAGGACAATCCTAATATTTTGAATAGGGGCTTGCAAATAAATGATTAAGAAGAGATACAGAAACAGTCTATTCCCAATGGAAAAAAGACCCAAGATTGGTGGCTAGAGATTTTGGACACGATCCAGCTACACCACCATGGTGAGCACAACAGACCAACGGTCCGGATCACTGAACCCCGGGCTGCATTTGCACAAACTGAAAACCAAAGTACAGATGAAATGTTGCCATGCTCATCTCATTGGTGGAATTTGCTTTCAGATTTATCATCATACTTCCATAAGAAAAGTAAAGAACATTAGATTCTCCATGACATTCATTGGCTAAAAAAAAAAAAAAATTTACATTTCAGGGGAAATGCATTCCATTGCTCATGTGAGATAATGGTTAAAAAATCAAGGAGCTGAACATTTCTAGCTACTTACAAGCCACCGCCTCGAGTAGCAGCTTCAGGAATCAGAACATCAAAATCACTTATGGTCCATTCAGCAGTCTCGCCCTCGCGGCTAACATATATTTCTGTACCCACATCGATCGAGGACCATACTCTCCTTGCCGGATTTGTTCCAGGGTCCTGTAAGATGTCAAAAGCACACAACTACATGATCTATTCAAATACTACAAGCAATGAAAGACTACACAAAAGAAACTGATACTATAACATATTCACGCCAGTCTGAGGCCGACTTTCTGATGGCATCAGGAATCAGATCTGTCTCCTATACTCTGCAATTCAGTTTTAAAGTCCTCTCTATCCTTCTACAGAACTTTATCTAGAGAAGCTTCAATAACAGCATAAATCTCACCTGGTAAAAATAAAGCCGACTAGAGAGTGCTCCAACGTCGAGCTCCCAAGTCCTAGAATCTCCAACCCATCCATCTCCCTTTTTCACAGGATAACCATGCACAGCCCATTCTGCATGTGGTAGAATCTGCACCAACTCCTGTGCTTGGGGGTTGCTATATGGGTCACAGATATCAAACGGTTTTTCTAAGTACTGAGCATTCCCTGGTGCGCAGTAGAGATGATATGCTGAATAGGGGAACCGAGATGTATCATTTCTGTTTATCTTCTCCCCTGTTGGACTAATGTGGTATGGCGGGCATGACACAAGGTTATTTGGCCGGCACCAGCTTGTCGTCTGCGGGTTTATAATCATTTCGCTGTATCTAGTCACATCCGTTAGAACATCTCCATCACACTGCTCGCCGTTGTTCTTCCAGCAGCTCCCAATATCGACGAGATAAAACTGGCTGTTTGGGCCGCCACCACGCTTAATATCAAGTGTCAATCTAACCTTAAAATTTGGAGACTCTGGCAACTGAAACAACAAACACTTTCAATTTCGAAAACTCTCATCTGAATCACAGCAGGCATGAAAAGAGAAACCATGATGATGAAATGAGAAAGTATTGACTGAAAGACCTTTGTCATGATGCCCCGGCCTTCATAGTGATAGCCTCCATTGAATCCTTTTGTTGCATCGGCACGAAGATACAGCATAAGCCATGGATATTTTGAAGATGTCGTTAACTTGTGAGAGAAAACCCAACTCCCCGTATTCTCGTTCTTCTCCCACGTCACGGAAAAGAACGAGTTATTCCCCACACCCTTCCCAAAGTCAGAATCGAGATCATATGAACCGTAAAAGCTTCCAGTTAAAGAAGCCATTTGTTTTCCAGAACAGTAAACTCTCGACGAGTTGTGATATATAAGTGGATGATTCATACAACCTTTGCCAAAGCATGGGAACTTTCTGTCTGTGATAATGGGACTAACCCTCTTGCCATTTTCAGGACAAAGTGCAGTTTTGGTATCAAAGTTCCCATTTTTCAGCATAATCATCCAAAACTGCCACGGGTCCTTCGAATCGTGCACCTCACAAAGCGAAGCAAGATACAATTCCTTCTCCACGGCATACAAGTCAGGGTCACTGTAAGATTCAAAGGAAGAATCGGGAAACTTGTCGCCAGCTCGTAGAAAATTGTCAGATTCCATCACCTTCTGGTGCACTATGCATTCACTCACATTACCATGATGGGGACTGCCCAAAGGATCTGGTAATAAGAGAAAAAGAAATGTAAAAGAAGATAAAGAATGTCACATTCTTAGTGATACTACACTCTTAACACCCGCCTACAAATTCACAGAATTAGGAACAATTCCTTCAATAAAAACAAAAACGACCGTTTGGAAGAACTCCTAAAGAAGATGAGACTCAGAAAAAGTACATCAGAAGCACCTATTCTCCCTATATAGCACAATGAAGCTCTTAAGTTCCAATTGATGGAACACAGAAAAAGTGCCAGACATGCGGAACTCAAAAAACCCAAGAGGCCAATGCTCTAATACGGCTATATAGTAGTTAATTCATAAGAGATTGAGATTGGAGCAATCACCCTCATCATCATCACATGCTTGTCTAAGCAATTTGGGGTTAGCTTTAGGAACCCTTTTTCATCAGTCATTCCTATCCAAGGCCCTATTCTCAATAAGTGAGCAAGCCTTCATACTCCTCACAACCTTGATTCCAGTCCTTTTAATTCTTTCTTTCATCCTCATTTTAGGCCCTTTAACCCCAATTAAGGTTGCCCCCATTACTAGAGCCGTTTTGGGTCTTAATTACACATTAGCCTGCTCACATTGTTTTTATCTGTTATTGGTGTGTGTGTGCATGTGTGTGTGTGTGTGTGTGTGTGTATCTGTTATTGTTTTTATCTGTTATTGGTGTGTGTGTGCATGTGTGTGTGTGTGTGTGTATTGGAATGCTCACCTGCGCACCAGTTCATGGTCCACGCGATGCAGCACCCCATGAAATCCCAGGATTCAACTTTTACGCTGATAAAAAACTTTGGTGGGCCATGGCGAAAGGAAATAGTTTCCTCCCTTGATTTGCCTATCTTTGCTAGGCCTACCAGAGTTTTGGATTAGGGTGAAAGTTGGACCCTAGGGGTTTTAGGGGGTGCGGCATCATGTGGACCGTTTAGATTATAGACCCATGACTCGTGTGCAAAGGTGCGCAGGTGAGCATGCCTCTTTGTGTGTGTGTGTGTGTGTGTGTGTGTGTGTTAGAAATGCTTTAACCCTACTTATAATTGTAAATCACAATAGATGAACACTATTTCTTCATAATATTTGCCTCAATGTGTTCAATATCTATGTCCAACATGCGTGCGTCAAGTAGGGTTGAAAGTCGAGCGGGTTCAACCCGACCAACCCGTGACTGACCTGACATTGGGTTGGGCTTGGGTAGGATATATCAGGTTCGGTCTCGGGCGTGGCCTATACAAACACCAACCTGATAAAACTTGGGTTGGGCTCGGGTTGCCCGAACCCGATCAATATATTAGTCACTCATAAATTATAATTGAGCATAGATCGTGTGTGTTGCAGGCACAAGAAATTCCAGTGCCGTCGGATTTCATTGGTCCACGTTATTTCCGATGACTCAAGCTAACAAGATACGCCAGATTTCTCTCTCCCAAATAGATTGCGTGCTACACAATATGATTTTTAAAGGAATAGTTGTCTTGTATTTTAGCTTGTTTGTTTAGAAAAAAACGAAGTTCTTTACAATAAATACCTACATACATAATTAATAAAATCATTGGTACAAAAAATGAGACGTGTATTGAAAATATAATAGACTAATGTAATAACGAAAATATTAGCATGTATCAACCTGACCGAGCCCGCTTGGGTTGAGAATTCCTAACCCGATGTTGGGTTAGGGTTGAGGTATAGGAACCTTGGGTTGGGCTAGGGTTGAGCACCAACCCAACCCAACCTGCCCGACTTTCAGCCCTAGAGTCAAGGCCATCATTCTGGAGGGTCCCCCAGATCCATGAGAAGATAAGAGAAAGATTTTGAGAGTGCAGAACTGAAAGAATCTTAGAGATAACAAGAACCACGCCAAGCAACCTTATCAATACCATCAAACAAGTGAAATAGGCGATGCCATCTGATGATGGCTGTTAGGGCCAAGGTTCAACTTCAAAGTATCATGTAAACATCACCTACATTACATGACTGCAATAAGAAAACCATTCGACAACGCCTATTACAAAATCCATGTAACATGAAACCTAACTCACTAAAAGAAATGAATGCAATAACAGAACCATGTGATGAGCCCAATAACAAAACCCAAGTGGAAACGTGAACCCCAACTTCCAAACAAGAACATGGATATGGTCGAAACATACACCCAGCAACCCAAAAACTGCAAAAGCAAACCAATACTACAATAACATCAACTTAGTTTTGTAAAATGGTGTTGTACATGTACTAAATAATAAAAATGAAAACGCAAGAACGTATCAAATATCCTTTCAAATGCCATAGAACATTAGCTGTTGAAGACTCAACTCAAAACATGAAACAAGATGTGTTAAACAAACAAAACCACATGACTGATCATCTATAATCACAAAAAATCTTCATAACCATCGCCACCATAAAAAGCATATCTACATCAATAACAACTGAACTAAATCCTTCAATTTCTATAACAACTACAAATTACAGAAAAAAAAAAAAGATCAAGAAATAACAAAACACCCATTGAAAAAAATGTATCCAACAATCTTAAAACTACATGATAACAAATCAAATTTCAGTATAACAGGAACTGATTAGCACAAACTCTTCTCAGACAAAACTACCTCAACAACGACATAAATTTGAATCTTTAAAGAAATTTCTACTCAATAAAAACACAAATGATGTATGCAATCCACCACAGAATAGGAGGAACAACAGAATTCACAAACAGAATCAGTTCAATATATTGAATTTAATAATCCCAACTCAGTATCCCCATCCAAAGTCAGACCCATAAAAGTGAAATACTCTGCTTCCATTCTCCAACTCACACTATAATCTGCTTAGAAATGTGCATCCAAATGCAAACATACATTTCCCTAATTAGTCAAGCGCTGAGTCAACCCGACTCAGTGAGTTACCTTCCGAGTCACTGAGTCACACCCATCTTGAATCGGCAAATGGAGAATCTCTTTGCGGATTTCAAAGAAAAAAAGAACTGCCCAAGTGAGCTATGTATACCTGCAATAAACGGGCAGTACAAATCTGCGCAATCTGCGGCCCTCGGGCTGCCCATGTTCTGCACTTCCTGCCCAACTTCATTGCAGAAATTCCAACTTTCCAATGCGACTCTTATGTTTTGGCTCTTCATAGCTGGATCCCCAACCACAGATGTATATTTTTCATAAGCAGTTGCTGAGGCGAAAGAAGGATGTAATAGAAGAGAGAGGAGGAGAAGAGAGGAAGAGAAGAAATGAGCCATCTTGCAGAGAATTGAAGAGATTTTGGAGATGGGTTTTGCTTGAATTCATGAATTTTGCAGTGCTGCTTTGTTTTTCAGAGGATTCAACGTAGAGATGCGAGGAAGATATTTCTGTACATGGCTGTTTGCTAACGTGCGCAGGGAAAGTGTCCGGTAACCGGCGCCCATGGGCGGCGGGAAGGGAAATAGCATAATGGGGAGGAGGATTTGGGAAATGGCTTTTTGTCTGATTCTTGTGCAATTGATGGGGGTTTGTCTGTTTCTGAGGATTTAAATGGGCATGCTAATGTGCACCGGGGAGGACATGTTAGGTAGTCCATCTGCTCTTATGAGGACTTGAGAGAGATTTACTGCACCAATTCTTTTTCTGCTATTGGGAGAGGAGAGACAGAGACAGAGTTGCTTTTTGCGTAGAAGCAAAGCTGGAAAGGTTGCGGAGACTAACATGCGCCACGTGGGCCCATTAACCGCCATGCAAGGAAGATTAAACTAGGGAGCGGATTACGTGTTACCCGGGAACACGTTAGTGGGTGTTACCTGACTCTATGGAGCCCACCTTGATGAATATTTTATATATCCGAGTCGTTCATCCTATTTTTCAGACCATTTTAAGACGTTATCCAAAAAATCAAGCAGATCCAAATATCAGGTGGACTACACCAAATGAAACAGTGTTGATAGAATGCCGACCATTAAAAACTATCTAGGGCCCACCGTAATGTTTATTTTCTATCCAACCTGTTGATAAGGTTAAACAAACCTGAACGAAGGAAAATACAAAGATCAGCTTGATCTAAAACTTTCATGGCCCATAATAAGTTTTTAATGGTCAATCACTACCGTTTTAAATGGTGTGGCCCACCAGAAACTGGATCTGCTTAATTTTCATAAATATAGCATTAAAATGAGATGAAAAAACTGATGGACAGCGTGGATTTACAACACATTCATCAAGGTGGGCCCCATAACGTGTTACCTGGGTACCACGTAATCCGCTCCCGTTCTCTGAGGGGAGCAGTTGGATACTCTGGTAAAGTGTCATGCTCCATACGCATGCATTACCAACTGCGGATGTCGCACACCTGTAAATCATAACAATTGACTAGACAACGCGGAGTCAGATTAATGGAATTTTGTTGGTTGAATTTGGACCGTTGGCTATTTGAAATCTGAACCGTCCATTAGATGACTACCACTCAACCAGTTTCGTTCTAAAATAGAGTGGTTTTTTGGTTGTGACACTCATAATCTGAGCCATATATATTCCGCGTGGAAAATTATATGCACGTGCATGAGCATTCGGCTACTCCAGAGTATCAATGTTTTTCAGGGAACGGACGCACTCTCGGGCGCGACTTTTCCTCGGATCCACCGAGGTGGGTGGATCCCTTATTGTGGGGCCCACCTTAATATATTTTACTTACATCCATTCCATCCAACTGTTTTGAGATCTCATTTAAAGCATGGTTCAGAAAAACGAAGCAGATCAAAATCTTACGTGGACCACACTACAGGAAACACTGGTGATTTAATATTCATCTGCCATCGAACCTGTTGATAAGGTCACAAAGACCTTGACATACTAATATCAGCTTGATCCCAAAACTTTTGTGGTCTACAAGAAGTTTTTAACGGTTAATTGCCACTATTTCTTATAGTGTGGGCCACTTGATATTTAGGTATGCTTCAATTTTTACATATGCTCTAAAATGAGCCGTAAAAACGGCCTAGATGCAAGGCACGTAGATTACGGTAGGCCCCACAGTAAGGATCCACCACATTGGCGGATCTGGTGTACCACACCACCGACCTAGCTGTGTGTCCACGTCACCAAGTTATGTGGGTCCAACCATGAGGTATGCGTTATATCCAAACCGTCCATCATTTAGCGAGCCTAAAATTAAGACAGATCAAAGATCAAGTAGACCACGCTGCAAAAATAGGGAAGATTGAATGTTTACCATAGAACTCCTTTTAAGGGTTATAAAAGTTTTGGATCAATATAATATTTGTTTTTCTTCTTTGTCATTTGTGACTTTATAAACCGATTAGATGGTAAATAAACGTCTATAGTGGGTCCCACAAATATTTTAACAGTGCAAATCATTGTCCTACTGCTATTTGTAGTGTGGTCCACTTAAGATTTGGAAATGACTCATTTTTAGGCTCGTGGTGTGAATTGATCTCACCGAACGAATAAACAGTGTAGATATAATAAATACATTATTGTGGGACCAATGTAACTTTGATATTCTTTGAACCGCTCGTACAGCCTAAAGCTCGAGTCTTCGTACAACGCGTACACACCATCGAGTTCGATGGTTGTGGTACACCAGCTAAACGGCTTCCGATCCGGGGATCCACAGAAGCCGCACCCGTGACTGGATGCGTCCAGCCTGCTCACAGCGAGCCGGATACTGACAGTGCTATGTAGGCACCATCATTATGTATGTGTCATATCTACGCCGTTTATACATTTTTCTATAATATTTTACGGCATCATCTCAAAAATAAGTCAGATATAAATCTTATATGTACCACAGCAAAAGAAAGAATGGTGTTTGAATACTCACAATTAAAAACTTCTTAGGAGCTAAAAATGTTTTGGATTAAGCTGATATTTGCATTTTCTATTCATTCAGGTGTGCCTGGCCTAATCTGCGCCCTAGGAAGTTTTCAATGGTAGGCATTTGTTTGACACTGTTTTCTTATAGTGAGGTACATTGGAGATTTTTTTCACCGTCAAATTTTGATTCATGATCTTGCTAAGACAGTACAAATTCCACGTAGGACGTGATTTCACGAGAAAGACTGCCGTAGGAAGTTCCTTGGTGGGGGAAGCGGATTGGCCGGTGTACCTCACAGATGCTGTATTGATGTCAACAAATTCTGTGGGTCTGATCATAAGGTATGTGTTATATCCAAACTATATATCCATTTCGCGAGCTTGTCTTAAGTCTTGAGACTAAAAATAAGACAGATCTAACAATGAAGTGGACCACGATGAAAAAAGCAGCGAGGGATTGAATGTCTACCATTGAAACCCTTTTTAGGGTCACAGAGGTTTTAGATTTGTTTTCTCTCTTAATTCAGGTTTTTGTAACCTTATGAATAGATTGGATGGAAAATAAACATTATAGTGGACCTTATGAATTTTTTAACGATGAAAATCATCATCTTCGTTGTTATTTGTGGTGTGGTCTAGATGATCTTTAGATATGAATCGTTTTTTGGATAATGTTCTAAAATGATCTCTAAAAATAGATGAGAAGTGTAGACATAATAAATACATCACTATGGGGCCATGTAACTTTGATCTCCTTTGGACCATTTGTACAATTTGGAGCTCGAGGAGCATCAGTGCTCGTCTTCGGGACATGTACCTATAGCAGCTATATAGTTGGTGTGTGGTACACCAGCCAATCTGCTTGATGTTTTTGATAAATCCACTTAGACCATACATATTTTGAAAATGTTTATAACAAAAGATTAAAAATAGGGATAAAAAACTAAGTGACCACCGTTGAAACATTTGTACAACAAAAAAGTTTCATATCAGGTTACGAATTTCTTTGTTTTCACTATATCTCAATGGAAATGACCTTATAAAGGGTTTAGATGGCATATAAACATCCAGGAACATTAGACTCTTAGGAGTTTCAACACCTGTTCAAGGGTACGGTGTGTCACGCCCCAAACTCGGAAACCGGGCTCACAAAATTCCCGATCGTCGAATCCGGTGCCGACAGCCTCCGTAGAACCCCATTCTCGGCTCCCAGTGCCCATACGCCAGGTTCCGATCCTGGGATGCTACAAGGAGGATTTTCAACATCGGTTTAATTCGTAATAAGCATAACCAAAGACATAACCCACAAACAACAACCAAAAATTCCATCACATTTTCACTATGATAAAAAACTTTACCAATACAATGAGCATAAAGGGAAATACAATGAGAATGAACAAAAAGCTCCAAAAAGATCTGCTCCGGGCTCGCTTTCGCCATCAATGTCAAGGCCCTTCACACACCGCACGCACGTTAACGGCCGCGTGCATAAGCTTATAGAAAGCTTAGAGGGTGGTGAAAGTATGTGCGCAAGGTAGTAATGCAGATATACAGTATCAGAGTAATGCGGAACATGCTGGTGAATCCATGAATACCATTAGCCGTACCAAGGCTATGCGATGCAAGACATGAATGATGTCGGCCATACCAAGGCCATGCGATACGAAATGCAGCTCAAGCATACAAATTCTCATCTAAGTCCACATATTAGTATAACTCAAAATCTGGGATATCACCGGGGTCTAATACACTCAAAACCAGATTGCCGCCCCATGCGTACAATAAGGTAAGTGGAAGAGATCTCACTACCCACTTGCCAATATTGGGCTCGGCTCGTCGATAGCGGACCCATTCCTCGAGCTGGTCAAACTCAGCCTAGCATTGCCCCCTCCTCTCCGGTGGGTAAGGCCGCACCCCTTTCCAACCGACCACGACACAGTAGAAAGCGCAGCCGTCTGGTAATCGGCACTCGGCGCTCCTCCACCCACTCGGTCTAGATGTTGGAGCAACCTCTTGGTACTATAAGGGTTTAGGGACTTTTACCCAAAGATATCTATAGCACCCCATGTAGAACAAGATTTTCGGTATCCAATCTTGTCAACCACGATATGCTTGTGGCGGCTACGGCCCTGATGTCGCTAGGGCGTACAGTACACATGTCACAAGATGTAAGATGCATGAATCACACAATCCAGTCATGCAGAAATCTTGCGCGTATCGTGCGCTCATGTAAGGCAACTCCGCCTATCAGAGAGCCCATAAACAATCTGCTCAAAGGCAGGTGCTATGATCAATCACTCATCTCATCACAAGCATGCAGATGATACGTATGGACATATATTATGATATCATGTTGTCACATACTCGTACTCGGTATCGATAATCGGCGTTGGCCTCGACCATTGGTAATCAGCACTGCTAATCAGGGTCGATAATCGGCGTCGGCCTCGACAATCGCACCGATATCAGTATCGGTAATTGGCACCGATAATCGAAATGAATCAATCACATACGGCGAATGGGGCCCACTTATTTGGGGTAACCCATGAAGGGAATGACCTAACAAGGTCTAAGGGAAGGTCACAATGAGGACATCTAACCATCATAGCTCATCAATGTGGACGTCAAACCAACATTGCTCCCAAGGCATGACCGCCAAAAGAAATAACGACACAAACATCCTGGCGGAACCTCACTTAATGGGCCGATTCGAATGGGCTGAATCAAATTAAGTGGGCTCATCTAGAGCACAAATGGGCCACATGCAATCAAATAGGCCGTACCGATGGGCCTCTCATGTGGGCCATATATATATAACAAATAGGCATCGTTACTTGAGCCTCGTATGCACCAAATGGTCCTCGGATCTGGGCCTAATAATACAAACAGGTGGGCCTCACCATATGGACCACTTGGATGCACAAACACAACACCAGGGACTAGTTAGGATGATTAAGAGAGAGAGAAAGATAGAGAGAGATAGAGAGCTAGAGAGAGAGTGAGAGAGAGCTAGAGAGAGATAGAGAGAGCGTTAGAGAGAGAGTGAGAGAAAGCTAGAGAGAGATAGAGAGAGAGTGTTAGAGAGAGAGTGAGAGAAAGCTAGAGAGATATAGAGAGAGCGTCAGAGAGAGAGAGAGCTAGAGAGAGAGAGATAGAGAGAGGTGTAGAGAGAGAGGGGGGGCCACGTGCCCCTCTCCTTTTCTTTTTCTTTCTTTCTTTTTTTTTTTTTTTTTTTGCTGACAACACCATAGAGGTGGGTCCCACGTAGGGCCCACCATATATATTATATATGGGAAAGGTACAACGCTGGAGCTTATTTTTAACGTCCCACGGGTCGATTGGTGTGGGCCCCACCGTTGATGCTGCAAACATCTAACCCATTGGTCAGATGCACCATGTCAACGTGGGCCTAGGTCTCAAAAATCAAGTCAGTTCGTGACTTGTGTGGGCCACACCCGATACAACAGCTGAGAGGGTTCCCTTCCATTTAAAACATTCATAACCATTTATCAGGCCCACCGAGATGGGGTCCACCAATCCAGCCCACCCATCGTGGGTGTCCCACTTGAATGAAGGGTCCGACCAAGTTTCAGCCACACTTGAAGGTCAGGTGGGCCCCATGTCAGTGGTCACAACACCGTTAGCCACCCCACAGGGACGGTACCAAGACCTCAGTGTAAAACGAGGTATCTCCACTTTACTGCCAGTTGAGCTATGGATCTGGGTACCCAATGAGGGCCCCACACGATCTTGGGTCCCACCGTCCAGAATGGTGGATGGCTGGATGGGACACATACACTACGGTGGGCTCCACCAGAAAGGGTGGACGGTGTGGATGGCCTTGGACCCACGTCAGTCCACACCCACCGTCAGCGCACACCTACTGTCAGGGCACACTCCACGTTAGTACACCCCCCCCCACCCCCTTATCAGTTCACACTTACTGTTTAGCCACCTCCACTGGGAATCGACGCCCAGACCTCTGTTAGAACAAGGTATCTTTCACTCATCTGCCACTTGGACCATGGGGCTAGGTGGGTCCCACGTCAGTTGCACTCTACTGGCAGCCACACCCCCTGATAGCACATCAAGGTGGGCTCCTTATGGAAGGTTGGGATGACATATAAATATCATGGTGCGTCCCACATGGATGGGGTCCACCGGTAAGTGCAATGGATGAAATACACACATTAGGTGGGCCATAAACATAGAGAGAGAGAGAGAGAAACACCGGCAAAGATGGAGGGGCTCCGCCACTATGGGCCCCTCTTTGATGCAAAGCCTACATCAATGTGGGTACCACTATATGTGGCCCTTAAATCAAATAAATGAATGAAAAAAAATTAAAAAAAATTACCCACCACTCCTTCTTGCTCCTTAGGCTTCCTTTGCTCCTTAGCTTCGATTCCAATGGGGGAGATGAGGTTTGGATGGTTGAGATGGAAGATGGAAGGGTAGGAAGAGATGGGCCACACTTGTTGCTTGGGAGAGGTGGGAGAGGCTTGGACGTGTAGAGGGTTTGGGTTGCTTGGAAAATGTTTTGAAAAAAAGGGAGAGAGAGAGACTTGTAAAGGGAGAGAGAGAAAGATGGTTGATGGATGTGAGTAAGAGCCTTTTTGACTTTCGTGGCTTTTGGTGTAAGAAAGGTATGGGTTTGTAAGAACTTTTTGACTTTAGGGTTGCTTGGGGAAGGGTGAGAAGTGATGGGTTGATGGAATTGATTGATGGGTGCTTGATGTGACATCTCATCGAGATTCTCTCGAGATTCGTACTCGCGGCGTTTTCCTTGCACCAAACGCTGACCCTCATCTCTTAACCAGAGAATCGGATCGGCACACGAGTCGCGGCATCGGAACCGCGGCGACAGCGCGGTCGCAATGGTACAAGTCTCAGGTTAAGTCGAATCAGATTAACGACGTGTGAATCAAGGTTGCGCGCAACGCCGGTTAAGGGTCGAAGGTTGCCAGAATTCGTCCAGAAAGATTGCGGGAACCTACGGAACGGTACGGTTTAGGATACGGGTCTTACACGATGTAGGGGAAGTAACTCTTTTTTATGTTTTTCCTTTCTTATCTCTTATCTTGGCTTCTAAAATAATTAATAAAAATGAATAGATTGGGTGGACTTCTCACAAACATCACATTGGGTCTACCTAAGCATCACAGCGCAAGAACTTCCTGACAAAGCCTTTTGGCAGGAAATCCACTTCTATCTCCCACATGACTGGGAAGCGGATTGGCTGTGTGCACCACACAGCGCTGCAGCCCTGGAGCTACCAACGGTTCAAAGGATATCAAAGTTTCATGAGCTCCGCAACCATGTATTTATTATATCCACATTATTTATTCATCTGGCGAGATCATTCTAGAACATAAGCTCAAAAATGAGTCATATCCAAATCTTAAATGTACTACACCACAAATAATCAATTAAAATATTCTTAGGACATACTATAAAATTTATTTTCCATCCAATCTATTCATATGATAACAAAAACTTGAATGAAGTGAAAAAAACAAATATAATATTAATCCAAAACTTATGTGACCTCAAAGAACTTCAATGATAGAATTCAGTCCCCCACTAATTTTTGCAGTGTGGTCCACTTAATCTTTGGATATGTTTTATTTTTGGGCTAAAGACTTACAACAAGATCCCCAAATGGATGGATATAACACATACCTTATGTGGGCCCACAGAACTTGGTGACATCAACACACAAGCAAGGTCTGGTGCGTGGTACACCTGCCAATCCGCTTCCCACTCTCTAGGGAAGGAAGGTAAGGTGTCTACATCTCTATTTTGCACACGTAGCAGACACAGAAACCGTTCATTTGATAAGGCATATAGTTAGTTTTGCTTAGACAGGCCCAACCCATTTCCAGCCCAACAAACATTAGAGTTGGATCAATACCTGTAACGACTCGAAAATTTCCGTACAATGACCCGAGTACCACCTCGACCAGAAATCACTTAGGATTAAATCCTTTAGAAATTTAACAAAGTTAACTAAGTGCTAAACTAGATTAGCCATAAAATCCATTTGAATCGCTTTAAATACGATCTGCAAGACCCAAAACTTGTAGAATCATTGACGCTAGGTTACCCTAAAATCTAGGATCAAACTCATTACCCGACTGCTCTCAAGAGCACATTGAAACTCCGTATCAGGTCTGGACTGCACATTGGGAGTCCGAATAATATGAAGTTAAGGACTAAGGACCGCCTCGCTGGACTTGACAACCATCTTGAAAATCAAATCCAGACAGTGTCCCACGGCTGTTCGCTTGAGTCCGGAGCGAGAGAGTGTGAGAACACTTGTTTTCTTTACAAAATAAATATCTCAAATAGTAATCTGAGACTTGTTACTTGCGGATATTTTGTAAGCAACCAGACCGTCAGAATTTGACCCAAATACACCCTCGGATCAGGAAAAATTTCATAAACATATCCATGTACTTGGAATTTCGGATCGAGATCCGCTGACCGTTGAACTGAAACTGGTCTGCCACGCGTGATCTGGGAATCCAACTGAAATGAGAACTTAACTCTACTTAGATCCAAAGTTTGTGAGCTTAAGTCTGACCTTTGGCTCAAGGAGGCCTGCCAGAAGTCCTTCGTTGAGCTGAAACTAGCTCGCTTTGGTTATAACCTAAGTATACTTTGGCCATAAGTCTATTTTAGTGTATTTTTAGGCTATATAAGGACCTTAGAACCCTCTCTCTCACAGCCATACGAATTTGAGAGAAACCCTAGAGAGAGAAGTGAGAAAAGAGAGAGAAAGAGTGAGAGATGTGGGAGAAGTTCCTTGCTACTATTTCCTATCGCTACACGAGCTGCGCCACCCCATTCTCATCGCTTTCCCGACGAATCCAACTTTGTTTCTAAGTAAGAAACCCTAACCCTAATCTGTTTTGGAGTTGAAAGGGTTGTAGGTTATGAAATAGCTAACCTATTCCATTCTATAGGTTATCGAATTGCCGAATACAGAAGCTTAGCAAACCTACCTGTTTTGTTACGATTCTACGATAAGAGGTGAGGACTTTAGGTGTATAGGTTATGGTTTTCAACGCTTTCAATGTCAGATAATGATAGATTCATGATCTGCATGCAATTGCACATGTACAAAGTACTGTCTGTTTTCCGTTTCGATTAAAGACGTAGAATATGGAATTTTACATATTCTAGGTATTTGTAGGAAGTACTGTATACATATAAATTTTGAAAATGTGTTTGCCATGATTGTTTGTTGTATGAATATATTACATGTGGATAAAATACTTGTTTGGTGAAAGGACTCGCCCTAATACATGTTTTGCTAATATACAGTATGTATGTTGAAATTGTGTATTCTAGAAAGTACCGTATACATATAAAATTTGGATATATATTTGCCATGATTACTTGCTGTATGAATATATTATATATGGATAAAATACTTATTTGGCGAAAGGACTCGCCCTAATACCTGTTTCGCTAATTACACTATGTATGTCGAAATAGTGTATTCTAAGTGTTTGTGAAAATGCTTGTGAGAGTAAGTGTTTGGATGATGGTGCCTTAGGTAGGTGTTGATAGGAGATTCTCAACTACCTTAGAGACGTGTATGATTTCCTCTATGTGGTTGTTTAACTTAACCGCTTACTTATGAAATATATGTGTTTGTAATTCTTGTTTACATGATGCTTTATAACATGCTTTATAACATGCTTTATGACATGCTTGTTAACTTGCTTGAATTACTTTGCTTATTATGCTTTACTCCACATGCTATGACTAAGGATTGATTTCGTTTGGGACTATGATTATAGTCCAGACAATCGGTACCAAACTTGAGATCGTGGTTGCGATTCATTTCGCCACGTAAGATGTGTTTGACGAACCCGAGTCGTACTTCAGTTGACGACAGTGGTTAGGACACATGAAGTGCTTATGCACTTCATGTCGTTCAGTTGATTGTGTGCTCGAGCTAGTCAGGCTAGTCAAGTAACCCGATATGTCTAATGTATGTTCACCATATTTGGACGCTATTGCTTGAACCTAGGGTACCAAACTTACTAGTGGAAATCCCGTTAACCATAGTACCTCGATTCGCTAAGACTTATGAGCCGGGCATGGTGATATGAGACACTGTGGTCGAGCTGTCGGCCTACGCTGGGGCCACGTGCCTCCCCGTAGTGATCAGTGAGCAACTAGACTCGTGAGCCGAATACGGTGGTATGAGACACTGTATTTGAGTTGTCGACACCTATGGCGAGTGCCGAATACGGTGAGACCTTTATTCGTTTTGACAGGCGACGAGCCCTTCGTAGTGTCTTCGAGTATACTCTGAAGTCTGTGATTGACGATGAGCCCTTCGCAGCAACTAAAGCATGAGTTGAGCCGAGTACGGTGAGACCTGTATTCGAGCTGACGGCCAGCGATTGAGCCGAGTAGGTGAGACCTGTATTCGAGCTGACGACCAGTAATTAAGCCACATACGGTGAGATCTATATCCGTGCTGACGGGTGACGAGCCATTTGCGATGCCTTCGCGATGCCTCTCGAACCATAATATCGTATGAGATTATCTAGGTTTGACGACCCTAGAATGGATCATGTTTGGGAATGATACAAGAGAGGTACCTTAGTTTCCCAATACTGCTGTGTGAAATGGATTAATAACAACTCGGTAATCATGCTCATCATGCATTGCATGTGCCTGGAAGATGTGGAGTACTGAGGAATGCAAGCATGCTGTGAACATAAGATGGTATCGCACGAGGGAGTGTGTGGTGAGGGCATACATCATGATTGCATTCATACTTGCATTAATAAGAGTAGTTAGGAGTGTTTGATTGTACTGCTTGACTGAGTCAATAACATGTTAACCTATGCATTATTGTTCCACTGAGTTAGCTACTCACTCCCACGTTACGGGACGGTGTTGTACACACCAACCAGACTCTGTCTCAGGTGTAAATGAGATGACGACTCAGGAGGCTGAGCCGGACTATGACGAGGACCAGGATGAGTCCTCATTTATGCAGTATTCTGGTGGCTTCGACTAGACTGCTGGATCGACGGGATTTGCTGGTATTACTTCCTTAGTTGTATTTTTGACTTTTTGAACATAAAATAGATATATGTATATGGTGACTCAGATGGGTTTATACTCTGGAGAATGAAATGATTTTGTTTCTTTTATATATATATATATATATATATATATATATATATATATATATATATATATATATATATATACAGTTCAGTCTTCCGCTTGCCTTTATACAATTGATTTGGAGTATAAATTACTGTTTTGGTATAATCTCACTCATGTTTATTGCACTGACACAGACAACATTCAATCATCAACATCTATGTTGCATAAGTGATGTTCTGGAACTCGAGAGTTGAGTTGCTACTCGACCCTCGAATTTCAGGGTGTTATAATAGCAACCTGGCCCTCTTTATGGAAGTAGGATTCGAGAATCATGTGCTAGAAAGGCTTTTTAAACTCACTAATATATATGTGTTTTATCCACACCGTTTCAATGGTGGGTATCATTATCACTAGGGCTGTACACGAGTCAAGCTAGCTCGAAAAGCTTGCTTGACTCGGCTCGACTCAGCTCAGATTGACTCGGTTTGAAAAGCCTACTTAAGGTGAGTCAAGCTTGTTTACTAAAGCTCGAGTTGAGTTCAAGCCAAATTCGACCATGGTGTATTTTAACTCGAACTCGACTTGACTCGAAGCTCGAGCTCGAGCTCGACTTGGCTCGAGTAATATATTTTAATAATATATTTTATATATATATATATATATATAAGTTTTAAAAAAAGAAGTTAAAACTTAAAAATTTTTACTAAAAAATCCTACCCGACCTTACCCGTCCTCATTCCCTCTTTTTCTTTCCCTTACCCTACTAAGGTAAACTCGACTCGACTCGAGATAAACTCAACTCTACTTGAACCACTAGCTTGGCTCCAACTCGACTCGAAAGCTTTGGTAAACAAACCAAGCTTCAATGTTGAGCTCGAGTATAGCATGGACGAGTCAAGCCGAGCTTGGCCCACCTCGACTCGACTCAACTCGATGTACAGCTCTAATTATCACCACTGCTTCTTAGAATGTGGTCCATCTAAGACTTTGATTTAGCTTCTTTTTTTTTTTTTTTTTGGCTCACGTGATAAAATGATCTCTCAGAATGGATGGATGGTGTGGATAAAATACATATATCATGGTGGGTCCTAAAAAGCCCTCAAGATGAAGACAGTCAGTCTCTAACAAGGTCCGGTGGGGTTCGTACTCAATCCACGGCCGGCAAATAAGTGTTAGTGTGCGCCTTCAGCGGATCCTTGACTATAGGGCCCATCTTGATGTATGTGACTTAAATCTACACCATTCATACATTTTGATAGCTTATTTTAGTGAATGATCCCAAAAATGATGCAAATCCAAATCTCAGTTGGATTACACCACATGAAATAGTGGCGATTGAATATCCACTATTAAAAAAAAGTTTGGGCCAATGAAGGGATGAAAGGACCGTACGAATGTCAATTTGATCCAAAACTTTTGTATCCCACTGAGAAATTTTAAATAATCAATCACCAGTCTTTCTTGTGTTGTGGTACACCTGAGATTTAAATCTGCTTCATTTTTTTGCATCATGCTTTAAAATGAGACGTAAAAAGGAACGGATGAAATGAATGTAAGTCACATATATCACAGCGTTCCCACAGTCAGGGATCCACCGCAGCCACACCTCTATACATTACCCGTGCCTACTAACGGTGGGCTTTCAAACATCATTGTTTCATGTGGGTTTGTTCCACCTGAGTTTTGGTTTTACCTCAGTTTTTAAGCTCATACGTTAAAATGAGCTGACAAAATAGATGGACGGCACGGATAAAACACATACATCATGATAGGCTCCCAAAGCTATTCCACTATGATGTAGGTGGTGGAGGGTCACTACCATGTAGGTGGTGGAAGGGTCACTACCGAATACCACATGGAGTCCTAGTAACTCTTGATGCTGACGAAATGATGAATGGACACTAGGGATCTTGAACCAGACGTAATGATTTCCTACAATAATTTTCCTCAACAAGTAATCATTTATCCCAACGGATGCTATAATGAGGCTACAACTATATGTGCATTTGACGTCGAGTCAATGCTAATGCTCAGGAGATCCTTTGATCCTGACCATTGGTAGTGGAGACCCAACTAATATCCGCAATGGTCCAGTAAATCTTTAAATTATTAGCATATTATTAATATTATAAATAATATTTATTTTCAACCGTTCAAATCAATGGTCAATGTAGATTAGCATATCTAAAGCATTGGATTTGAGAAATGGAAGATCGGATGGTAGGAATGGTGAGTTGAAGTCTATGAGGCAATCCCATTGCTTGATACAATAGAAAATCAGGAGAAAATCCTTAGGAATTCCTGTGGGTAACTAAAACGATTTCCTAGTCTCATGACACTTCTCTCCTTATCGTTTGAATGCTGTTGGACTGTCCTGATCTTTGATTTTTCAGATTCCAGCTTGGCCATGGTCCATGATTTGGACAGTTCATCTAGCAGGCCTCACCGTGGAATAATCAATCCCAATGATTTAATGATGCGTTGTCGTCAGCTGCCTAGATGGTTCAAAATTTACATTAATTAATAATAATAATAATAATAACTCAATGCATGGTCATTAGCAAGGCTATCAACGGGCCGGGCCTAGGGTAAGTCTCGGCTTGAATTTTGAACTGTTTCGGGCCACGTCATTGAGTCAGGTATATTTGGAATTCTGATTTTTTAGGCTTGAGCCAGGTCCATTGACACCCCTAATCAGTAGAGATGTCAATGGGCCAAGTTAGGGCTAGGCCGAGCTCCATTTAATTTTGGCCTAGACCATGAGGAGCCAAAAATGTCCAACACAAGCTCGGTCAGAAATATTTATACTTGGGCTTAAGACAGATCTCAAGTTCGAGGGCTTGTTAAAAGAATAAGTGAGAAAAATTCTGAGTGATGGTTGTAGGAATAGCATAAATAAATAAAGATTTATATATATTGTATATATTATAAAATTGCACTCGCAAACCATAAAGAATTGTGCTAGATCTAAGCTAATAGGCTGTTGTACAAGGCCGAAACCCTAGTCATTCGAAACCCTTGTCAATTGGGAATATGTTTTAATTTTAAACTCTAGCCTAAGCCGGCCCGGCCCATTGACAGCCCTAATGGTAAGGACCACCTGATGGCAAGAGCTCAGAATATACTTTAGGCCCATCAAGGAATAACTATCCAAGCCAGGCTTGACAATGGATGGTCCAAAAATAATTTTTTTTAAATAAATCACCATGTAGCATAAACAATAAGATAATTTAGCTCATCCTTTTATAAGCAATTTTAAAGCTACGGCCAATCCATGGATGCCTAAATGATATGAACCATTCTTAAGTCACATCAGTGGCGAATTGCAATATTCTAATGGAAGGTTCGGCTTTAGACCCCATTGCATTAGCTCTCTAAGATCCGATTTCGCTCATTGGCATAGACGTGAATTTGAAAACTGAACTTTTAAAATGTTGAGTAATCGATGGATGTGATTCGATTAGTGTGACCCACTAGAAGTGATCTAAACTTTGAAGGTGTTGATATTCGAATCACATACTATTTTAATCATGATCCGATCATTTTAGAAGGCTATCTTGGCCATATCTTTGAGTTCAAGGTTTTGTGATTTGCTATTGTTTTGTAATATGTAAATAAAAGATGAAAAGATCATTTTTAAAAAATATCTTTTCTTTAAAAATGATTCGCTTTATCTTTCAAGGAGAAGTTCTCATGAGAATCTTGAATTGTCAAGTAAAAAAACACATACACAAGATAATAAAGAAAATTAGCACAACAAATTCACTTTAGAAAAACACTAGGAAACTAATGCGTTTGGAGCCCTGCTTGGTGGACATCCAAACGCACATTCTAGTATGGCACACGTGTGATATCTGAGCTTTCCATCAGGTGGGCCATATCACTGTTGGTAAGGGCCACTGTGTACAAGACAACTGGACGGCTACCAAACAAATTTTTAGCTATTATTTTTTTATTTTTTAACATGGCCCACCTTAGAAGCCAAATGGCTTGAATTTAGGGCATAAGGTCCAAAAATGTGGGACACCAACTGAAAACTTGGATATCATACACGTGAGATGTGGGCTTATGTGATTGTGTGGATGGGCAAGGCATTATGGTCTGGAGCATGATGAAGAGAGAAGAAAACACAAACAAAAGAGAACTTATTACATACAACCAACTGCATGGTACGACGAGTTTTTCACCCTTGAATTGGAATCTACCTGGGAATCGTTTCTGAATGTAAAGATAATTTTCTTTAATATATCATGCAAATCAGTTGTATGTGATCATTCCACGTAATAAGATTAAAGGTACATTTATTCAGGCCTTGGTTGCATTGGACAAGACTTGAAAAGATAGGTTCTAGTGTGTGTGTGTGTATATATATATATATTTTACACACGCACACACACCCCCACACACTCACATTGGTGGAATTTCACCATCTATGGGTACCCGAACCCTTGACCAGTCTACCACCCGGGCAAGAGTAAGGACCCAAAAGATAGGTTCTAGTTGAGACCATTTACTCTACTAGTTTATGTGGTGAACTAGTTACAAAGGTGTTGGGATATAATAAGATTTGATTGGGCCACGTGCTGCTATTATAGGTAGAACTTATCATAGCAAAGGTTGAGTAGGTATTATACTACTTCTCAAAGTTGATATATCGGCCAATCAAAATTGTGAAGCTCACCATGATGTTTATTCATTTTGCCAGCTCATTTTAGAGCATGTCCCCAAAATTTAAGCATATCCAAATCTAAAGTGAATCACACCACAATAAACGGTGAAAATTAAATGCCTATCGGTGATAACTTCTTAGGTCTATGGAAATTTTGGATCAAACTGATTCTATTTTCCGTAATCCAGGTTTGTTAAGTTGGTAAATCTTACTATTCCTTGACTATTACAGGATGAAAGATACCTCGTTTCAACTTTGAGGTCCAGGTATGGATTCCCCGGTGGGGGTGGCTAACAGTGGCGTGTGAACTGCCACTGGGTGTTCTAACACGCTAATAATAATAATAAAAAAATCCGTTAAACGACACAGTTACATCTGAGTCAACCTTCATTTAATCAAATCAAAGCCAAAATCAACAAATGGTAAAAACTAAAAAAAAAATGTGGTCATCATTTAACTCGTAGACTTCACTCACAAAAGGGCATTCACCAAAATGGGTCAGATTAGATGGTAGCAATCGCATCCGGTGAAATTTGGACCACTCACTCTTTTTACTTTTAACCATCCATTTCACATCCCCGGTTGGATGGTTAGGATTTCTGATTGGTATATTCTAGAGATATGCTCCACCAACAATATGCCCTGCAATCTGGACGGTCTAGATAGAGTCATAGACACGCATAAGTGCCACGTGGCCATGAGAGCGATGCATCTACGTTGCTTTACTTTTTTGGAAGAAATAATGCTTGCATGTAACGTGCCACTATGGCACACGTGTGAAAGATCCTGTCTTGTTTAGATCAGACAGTCATAAGAAGTGGGCCCCATATGATCCCACCACCACCGCCTGAAAGTCAAAGTCTTTTGTCCTTTATCGATACCCAATTTTAACGGTTGGATTGATGGCCAGCTCTAGTATTTGATAAGCTTTGCTAAGTTCACACGCGTGTAAAAGTCAGCTAATGCACATGCCACCATATATGCCAGCGTAGCAGACAGGTGGAATATCTAAGCCATTCATCAGGTGGGCCCGTATAGGTTTTACTGCCCAAAGATAAAGGTGGTCCATTTAGGAAGTGTACCATGATCTTAGCAATACTTTGAAGGGTTAGAAAACTTCCGTACGTTTTTTCACCTAAATATGGCCCACCTAAGTAGTGGACCAACCTGATTATTAGGTTAGGAGATCTACATAGTGGTACCCTTCTGATGGATGGACTGGATTTTTCATCTGTCAGCCATGCTGGCATACTTGCTGCGGTGCGCGTTAGCTGACTTGTTTGCGCGTGTGGTGCTAACCAAAGCTAGTTCTAACTTAGCGATTGTTTTGCTATCCCAACACGTGTTTTTCTTTTTATCCTCTAATCACACGTGTAGACGCGTGTGCACAGTTGACTACACGGGGACTTACAGTGTATACTTGAGCTGCATGGGGTCCACCATAACGTATGCATTAGATCCATCCCGTCCATCAGTTGTTCCTCCTCATATTTACCGTTTATCCCAAAAATCATGGCGACCGAAAGTTAGCATTGGCCATGCGATATGGAAAAACAGGAAGGTCGACGTCCATCACAGAAAACTTTAAGATTGTACGTGGGGACCATCGTCGTATGTGAAATCTAACCTTTCATCGACTACGCCCCACTACGATGAATGGACGTGGCAAAATTTAAGCCGATCTAAAACTCAGGTGGGCCACACCACTTGAATTTGGAGTTTGGCTTTACTTTTCATTGTCTTGCATGGTGGGACCAATCTGAAGTTTGGACAACCTAATTTTTTGGCATCACATCATCTTGGTGGGGCCCACCTGATTGATGGGCTCGATTTCATATACTATCACAGTGGGCCCACAAAGCTCCACTTAATACACATAAACCTCAAAATTTTAATTAAATTAAATAATTATT
This sequence comes from Magnolia changhungtana, assembly GCA_030180095.1. Taxonomy (NCBI): domain Eukaryota; kingdom Viridiplantae; phylum Streptophyta; class Magnoliopsida; order Magnoliales; family Magnoliaceae; genus Magnolia; species Magnolia changhungtana. The sequence goes on from JASAUF010000662.1 coordinate 13,433,463, forward strand.
AAAGTCATCCATTTACACATCATCATGGAATTATCATAATTCAATAGACCTATTTAATTTAAAATTTATAAATACATTTTTATTTCGTAAAAAAAATCGATAGCTTGTATCTTTCCATCTGGACCTTTGCATGTACGATGGGGAGGCACTTGTCCTCATCTTTTTGCAAAGCATTTTAAAGAAATGTTTTTATTTTTTTATTTTTTTATCTGTATGGCTTCCTTTCGGTAAGATGCATGGTTGAAAATTCTTCAAACTTGCTACATATGGAAACGACTGTCTTCTATTTTTGCATGCTCTTCCGTGAATATGGGCTGGCAAATGTGGGGCCGATATTACTTTTGAATTCTTAACTTCTGGGGGCCATTGGTGGGCAGTAACTAGTGCATGGTCCCATGAGATTTGGAAATGTTTTTATTAATTATTATTATTTTTTAGAATTTTAAATTAAACTTTAAATGAATATCTATATAAAGAGATAAGGATAAGATGGGATAATTTTTGGCATATTAGACTATTTGGTTAGCTCTTGCAAGGATCTAGTCTATCGATTGTAATTACACCATCTATATCGTAGAATCAGAAGGATGATTAGGCCCATCTACTCCAATAGTAATATACAGATTACTAGACTTGAACTATTCATCTTTAAGTCTATGTAAGTCTCACATTGTGTAGACCATCAAATCTTGAGAGCTCATGACCTTTACTTTAAAAACCAATTTTCCCACGTGAGCTCTATAGATGGTACATTGAAGTTGCACCTACCTTTAGGTGATATGATAGAAGCAACGCAGGGCATGTAAACAATCTTGGCCATTCATCTAGTGGACCCACTTTTTAATTTGTATGTTTATTTTGAAAACTAAAGAAATGGGAGAAAAATAAAATGTGGGCTCGGGATGTCAGGCATATAATCACCCCCACCTTATTATACCAGCCACAGCCAATACATGGTGTGGCCCACCTGATATGCCAAATCGTGGCCCATAAAATGTGGCTCGGCAGCATGGTTCATCAGATGAACGGTTGAGATCATGTGTATTTCGAGGAAGCGAGATGAATCTCGTGAAACATGTTAAAGGAGGCAAAGAAAGATGGTTGATTTTTTTATTTTTAATTTTCTCTTCCATGCAGTAACTTTATCTAAACAATGATTGTTTGGAGCATCTCTTAGTGCTGATTGGTCTTCTGCATCTTATTTTTAAGATACCTTTTTCTTTTTGAATTTTCAATTGCATTAAGCTGAGAATGAAACAGTAAGCTTCAGAAAGCTACTGTACGTGTATTATAATAAGGTAAGCCGCCTATCACTGTTAGCTGTGCGTATCTTAAAAGCACTTTTAGTATTTTAAAATAAGAGAAAAGGAAAATAAAAAATATTGAAAGGTGAGTTAATCTGTCACCTGTCCCTTGCTGATTGATGGCTTACCTATGGTGGTATACCATTGGGGTGCGGATTGGATGAGATCTTGGACTCACCCATGAGAGTGCAGCTATCCATCCCATCCATCCATGTTTTTTCATATCATTTTAAGGCAATATTAAAAAAAGTAAGCAAATCCAATTACTAGGTGGACTAGGCCATACGAATTAGTAAACGTACCACCACCAAAACTTCTTATGATGCACTTTAATGTTTCCATAGTGCTTATTTGCCATTCAATATGTTGATAATTATGTGCTACACCAAAATTCTTATTTAGGAGTGATTTAAAATCGTTCTTGAATCATTTAGGGCATCGCAAAAAATTAGAAATGATTTAAAACTATCATAAGTTTAATAAAATAATAATAATAATGACAGTTGGAAACCCTCATAAATTTTAGAAAGTAAAAAATCAAAAATAATTTAAAATCATCGTAAATTCAAGAAAACAACAATTTAGAAACGGTTTTGAAGCCATTAATATTATAAAAGCCTGGATGGAGGTAAAAAAAAATATTCAGCTAAATCTAAAACTTTTGTAGCCCATTAATACCAAATCACCATTGTTTGCTTTGGTATAGCCCATATAATAATTGGATCTATTTCATTTTTAGTATAAGGCATTAGAATGATGGACGACATGGATATAGGATACTTGCATCAATATGGACCCCATGGTAAGGACCACACCGTCTTTGGTGAGTCCACCTAATCTGCTCCTGTACCATTGGATGCAGATGGATTACTACCCCGCTTGGACCGAGCTTCCTTTGCCCTACGTGGCAAGATTTAATTGGACCACAAGCTCGGGTGAAAGATTGGGCTGGGCCCCACAAAGTATGGTTGAAAATTGGTCACGTGAGTCAACTTGATGGGACCATCTTTGACATTGGCTTGCTGTCCAATAAAATCTCTCCACGTTAGGGTGGATGGAGCTTGGTCTGAAGCGGATTGCATGGTGTGACCCACCTAGGTGGTGTGTTGATGTTACTAAGTTTTGTGGGCCCATCATGATGTATTTATTATATCCACCCCATCCATCCATTTTGCGAGATTATTTTAGGGTAGGAACTTAAAAACGAGTCATATTCAAAGTTCAAGTAGATCACACCACCAAAAGCAGTAATGACAATGATCCTCATGGTTACAACGTTCTTAGAGCCCAATATGATGTATAGTTAGGACAGATTTCCTGTGAAAGCCTTTCCTTGGCAGTTCCTGCGCAAGGATGTTGGGTAGGGCCCGCTATGATGTTTACGAGAAATTTATCATGTCCATCCTTTTTGAGAGCTCATTTTAGAACATGTGTCATAAAATGAGGTGAATCCAAAAATCAAGTGGGCCACATGAGAGGAAACAATGGAAATTCAGTGAGAACCGTTGAAACATTCTCGCGGCCATAAAAGTTTTGTATTATGCATTTGTTTGTGTTTTCACTTCATCCCTGTTGCAATGACCTTATAAACGGTTTTGACATCGTATAAACATCCAGGTGGAGTGTAAGAAGGTTTTAATGGTAGAAATTTCCCTCTTATGTGACCCACTTGCGTTTTGGATCCATCTTTCTTTCTTTTTTTTTTTTTTCTTTTTTTTTAATTGTATGTTCTAAATTGGGGTTGCAAAATGGATGGACAGAGTTGATTTCTCACAAACATCACAGTGGGCCCCACCCACCATCCTTGCACAGGATCTTTGTATGAAAAGCTTTAACCGTAAATACAAGTCCATATCTTTTCTATCCAACCTGTTCATAAGGTCAAATAGACCTGGATGAAAGGGGAAAAACAAAAATAAGTTGGATCCAAAACTTATATAACAGCGAGAGGTTTTCAATGGTAGATGTTCAATCCATATTGCTTTCTACAGTGTGGTCCACTTGAGCTTTAGATCTGTCTTATTTTTGGCTCAAGCTTAAAGCAACCTCACCAAATGTATGGACAATTTAGATACAAAACATACATTGTGATTAGGCCCACAAAACTTGGTGATGTCAACCGACCACACAATCCATTTCCAGTTTGGTTGCACCTAGGGCAGTGCATAGCCAGTTTTTTTTTTTTTTTTTTTGTTAGCTTGTTATTACACCCCACTACTTTAGTTGACACTTCAGTGTTAGCCACCCCCACTAGGGAATGATACCAAGACCTCAGTGTTGAAATGAGGTATCTTTCACTAAGTCTACTACTTAAGCTGTGGATCAAGGTGTTTATCGCTTATTGAGTTATTTTGTATGGACTGACTTGCAAAATGTAGCATAGAGCAGGATCTTTACGATGATGTATGTTGGGGGAAAAATAAAACAACTTATGAAATGGACCAACTTTATAAACTAGCACAGACCTAATAAAGCTTGTGTCTTAAGAAGCATCTACTGGCAAAGAATGATCGACTTTCATGTAAGTCGATGCAACTGTAAGGCCATTCAAATAAGATGCAACTATAAGTCCACTCAAATGGCTAGTTGTTGACCTAAACTACAGGCCGGCTATAAGTCGACTTAAACTATAGGTTGGATATAAACCGATCATATGTCGGCTACAGGTCAACCCCACCATAGGTCAGCCATATTTCTGGCAAGATAAATGCTAATCTGATAGAAGGCTCAATATTATTTACATCTACTTTATCTGATGCCTCTACCATCCGACCTTTTTCCGAACTAACAGTCAAGGAATCCTTCCAATAGTCTGAAGATCTCTCCCAAGATTTTCGGGAGATAAAATCAAATCCTGGGAATCTCGGACAACCATAATTTTGAGGAAGATCTCTGACATATCAGGAATTATAAATAAAAAAGACTCCTTATGGTGCGATCCTCTCTCTCATTTCAATAGATGTGCTTCTAGCCAATGAAAGGTACACATACTCTATCACAAAACACGATCGGTGACTCTTTTTCTAGAGATGATCTCCTTTAAAAGACTTAAGAACCTAACTTAGGCATCGAAAGGTCCTTTGTACCAGTTAGAGTCTCCTTTGTCTCTCACCTTCTCTTGTGCAAGTCCCAAAAGATTAGCCAAGGAGAGTCCATCGAAAAATTGCATCAACAATGTATATGATTTATTAACAACGTCCATCTATTTTGCAACTCATCTTAGGGCATAAGCCTAAAAATTGAAGCATATCCAACTCTCATATGTACCATACTACATAAAACATTGGTGATTAAACACTCACCATTAAAAACTTCATCTGAATTGTTGATTAGGTAACATGGATGGGAGAAAGGGAAAACACAAATATCATCTGATACAAAACTTCTGTAGCCCTTGAGATGTTTTTAACGGTAGTCATTCTACCACCACTATTTCCTCCAAGGTGATTTATTTTATACTTGAATGTTTTAATTTTGATAATTAAAATGAGCTAACAAAATAGGTTGTCCAACGTGGATAAAACACGTACATCACGGTGGAGCCCACAGAACTTTTCCAGCAGCGCAGTAGTCAGTCCATTTTCAGTGCCGTGCGCGGTACACGGGTTATTTCCATAGACGCGGATTTCCTTCAAGAGTTCCTGCAAAAGGATGCTAGGTGGGGCCCACATCGATGGTTATGAGAAATCCACCCGGTCCATCCATTTTTAGAGCTCAATTTAAGATGTGCTTCGACCGAAAATTAGGTGTATCCAACACTCAAGTTGGCCACACGCGAGGAAACAATGGGAATTTAGTAAGCACCGTTGAAGCATTTTTATGGCCATAAAAGTTTTGTATCAGGCAACATTTTGGATTTTTTCACTTTATCACATTAGGAATAATCTTATAAATGGTTTGGATAGCATATAAACATCAAGTTGGAGCCAAGGAAGGTTTCAACTGTACGAATTTCTTTCCCCAATTTTGCCTTTCTTGCGACTCGCTTGAGTTTTGTATCCACCTCATTTTGTTTATCACGCCTTAAAGTGAGCTCTCAAAACAGATGAACGGAATGAATTTCTAACATGCATTGCAGTCGGACCCACCCACCATCCTTGCGCAGGAAAATCCGCGGCTTATTTTCATTATCTGTTTACACCTGTTGCCTTCCAATTTTCGAGTGAGAATAAAGGTGTATGGTATTTTTTAATTTTTTATTTATATATAAAAAAAACACTCTCGTTATAGAGCGGATTAGGTGATACCCGGACTCACTCGATACGGTGCGGCACTTGTCGTGAGGCCCACCTTGATTTACGTATTCTATATCAACGCCGTCCATCCATTTTTAAAAATCATTTTAGGGCATTAACCAAAATGATGCAGATCTGATTACTAGGTGAACCATACTATAAGAAACTGTAGTGATTGACAATTAATGAGCCACAAAAGTTTTGGTTGAAGATTATATTTGTTTTTTCCATTCATCAAGGCTTGTGTGACCTTATTAACAGATTGGCTGGAAAATAAACACTAAGGGCCCGTTTGGCCGGGTGGATTGGAAGGGATTGAATGATATTAGGGTGGATGGCATGAATTTCTAGGTAATGATGGTGTTGTTAGTGGATTGTCTTGAGATCCATGGGATTGCTATAGCCGATCTGTTTGGCATGCCTGGCCAATTCCAGGATTAAACCTTCCCATCCCTTCCAATCCCTTGAACCAAATACGTCCTGGCAAACTTGAACGGATTAGGGTGGATTGGATGGGATTTAAAGGTAGTGATGGTGTTGTCAGTGGATTGTCTTAAGATCCATGAGATTGGGATCAGATCACTGACTCTATTTGGCACGCCCGGCCAATCCTCGGATTTAACTTCCAATCCCTTCCAATACCATCCAAAAGGGCCCATTTGGCCGGATGGATTGGAAGGGATTGATTGGTATTAGGGTGGATGGTATGGATTTCAAGGTAATGATGGTGTTGTCAGTGGATTGTCTTAATATCCATGGGATTGCTATATCGAGTCTACTTGGCAGGCCAGGCCAGTCCCAAGTCCCAGGATTAAACCTCCTCATCCCTTTCAATCCCTCAAAACATGCACGATCCTTTGAACATATTAGGGTGGATTAAGGTGGATTGGATGGGATTGAAAGGTAATGATGGTGTTGTCATTGCATTGTCTTAAGATCTATGGGATTGCTATATCTCGGGATAAGTTCACCCAGTCTATTTGGCACGCCGGGCCAATCCTGAGATTTAACTTCCAGTCCCTTTCAATACCTTCCAATCCGCCCAGCCAAACGGTGTTCACGGTGTTCAATCACCACCGTTTCTTAGAGCACAGTCCACCCGAGATTTTGATCATCTTCATTTTGGGATCGTGCCCTAAAATAATCTGAAAAAACTGATGAACAGTATGGATTAAAGAATAAATACATCAAGGTGAGTCCCACTATTAAGGGTAGCTACCTCTTGGGTGGGGCCGGGGTCTCACCTAATCCGTTCCCCTCTTCTTAAGCTATGGTGAAATTATACCATGGTTAAACCATAATTTAAGAGATGTGCTAGTTACCTCTCGCAGGGAGGGTCAAGGGGTGGAACTTTCATGAGATCCACACCGTTGATCAGGTACCTTGAATCACTACCATCAAGAATTCAGGTAGGCCCCACCCTAGGAAAAGTTGGGATGGGCTGGCGACCATTAGTTTTGTATACAGCCGACCGTGGTGCTTAAGTGCCATCCAAACCATCCATCGGATGAAGTGCCTCACGATTCTTAACTAATTAATAAAAAATTGCATTTAGTCGTACCACATGAATTTAAATGTTTTAGGTATAATTACATTTCAGATTTACGCTTCAGATTCTAGATTTAACAAAAGGGGGCCTAAGACATGGATTGCATACCAACTCGCACGCCGATTAGGTAGCGTGGTGAGATTTGATTGGTGGGACATATGCTGCGGGAGGGATGCGTATTAGCTACTGAAAGCTTGAGTAGCCGGACTTGCTACTGAAGTTACGTCACCAAGTTCTGTGGTCTCCACCATGATGTATGTTTTATATCCACCCCGTCCATCCATTTGGTGAGATCATTTTAGGGCAAAAACCAAAGAATGAGTCAAATCCAAAGATCCAGTGGACCCCACCACAGGAAACAGTGGGGAAAGTAAAGGCCACGAAAGTTTTCGATCAGGCTGATACTAGTGTTTTCCCTTCCTTCATGTCTTTGTTAACTCGTTAACAGGTTGGATTTCAAATAAACATTATGGTGGGCCTTAGAAAGGTTTCAACGGTAGGCATCACTCTCTCAACTGCTTTCTATGGTGGGATACACTACAGCTTTGGATCTGCGTCATTCTTTTGATCATACCCTAAAATGACATTTCCAAATGAATGTACGGTGTGGATACAACATATACACCACGGTGGGCCCACAGAACTTGGTGATGTCACATCAGTAGCGTGTCTGGCTACCAACCTGTCAGTATCGAATCCGCGTCCCTGCCGGAGAGGAGCCGGGTAGAAGCGGATTGGCTGGTGTACTACACACCACGGATGTGGCTGATGTGTTGACGTCATGGAGTTATATCCAAACCATCCGTCCACTTGGTGAGCTCATCGTAAGGCTGAGCCTAAAAGTAACACACATCCAAAAATCAAATGGACCACACTATAAAAAGCACTGGGAAATTGAATGCCTACCATTGAAACCCTTTTGAGGTTTTTCTCTTCATCTAAGTCCATGTGACCTTATGAACAGATTGGATGGAAAGTAAACATTATTGGTGGGCCCTATGAATGTTTTACCGGTAAGAATTATTGTTCCACTGCTATTCCTCGTGGTGTTTTCCACTTGAACCTTCGAAATTACCGATTTTTGCGAGAAAGATATAAAATGATCTCTCCAAATGGATGAACGGTGTAGATATGATAAATACATCATAGTTGGGCCTATGTAACTTTGATCTCCAATGTTAGTGCTATGTGGGCCAGCATAATACATGTGTTTTTATCCCTACCGTTCATTCGTTCTTGTCGGTTAATTTCGGGATATGAAACAAAAATTGAGGCGGATCCAAAAGTCAGGTGGACCATACTACAGGAAAACGATGGTAATGGAACATAACCATTGAAAACTTCCTAGCGCCCACCTTAATCTAAGGTCAGTCCTGGATGGCTGGACGAAGGGAAAACACAAATATCAAGCTCGGTCTATAAATTTTGTCACCCTTGAAGTTTTTAATGGCAGGAGTTCAGTCACTACTGTTTCTGTGGTGTGGTCCACCCGCCATTTAAATCTGTCTCATTTTTATGGCTCATGACGTTAAATGAGCTGTAAAAAAAATGAATGGATGGCATGGATAGAACATATACATCATCGTGGTCTCACATAGCTACAACAGGATCGCCATGCAATCTGCATCCCTAGTACAGCCACGTCAGTAAAGTCGACTTTTCAAAATGGAATTTATAAAATCTATTTAATCCTATCTTGAATATTTTCATCGAGTATCTTATTGTTATCACGTAAAGCATCACAATATCTTGTTATCAAATAAAGCATCACAACCATCAGGTCATGCCTGTCCCATCATCATATGCCACACGTGTCAAAAACTAGGCCATTCATCAGGTACTGCTCGCTCAACACTGCTGTAAAAATAATAGTATTGATCGGCTAATCAATCATGTAAAACTTAGTACGATGAAAATGGTTAATTTGGAAAGGAATTTTGATAAAAACGGAAGTAGATCCAAATCTCTAGTGGGCTAGAAAGCAGTGGCCCCTAAGATTGCATAACCTTTGAATCATGCTAATATTTTTATTCCTTGGGTTCATCCCCCTAATAAAGGTTTTATGAGTACTTGGGCCTCTTTATGAATAGTTTAGATTGCATATGAATATTATAATGGAACTTAGAAAGGTTTGAACAATAGGTGACACATTTATATATTTCCATTCATGGCCTATTTTAGTTTAAGATTTATCTAATTTTTAGTCTCATGTTTTAGCATAATCTTTCAAGACAGATGAATGGAGTGGATTTCCCACAAACATCACTACGAGCCCAACATAGTTTCCTATGGCGGAAACTTGGTGCAGAAGGCTGTTGATCTGATTCCACATCAAAATGATGGAACATGACTCAAATTTGGCATGAGCTCAAAAACAAGCCATATCAAAGGCTCAAGCAAATCACACCATAGAAAGCAATGAGATTGAAAACCTAATTCTTTTAGGTTATAAATTTTTTTGATATAACTCATTTTCTTTAGCTCATGATGTTAAATTAAATTTTGAATCCAATAAATGAAGTGAATCCGATACATATCCCACATGGAATGGTGGTGGGTCTCGAAAAGACACGGTTGAAAATGAAGAGGAAAAGTCCTAGAAAAAAATAAAGAAAGAAGAAAGCTGGTGTGAGCATCAGCCTCAATCATGGCAATTTTGCCTCCATTTTTTTTGAAAGGTACCAGAGGGGGCTAGTTAGGGCATTTTTTCAAAGATGCTAATTTTTGGAGCATTTGGCTATTCTACTGTACTACTTTAGTCAAAATTCCATTGGAAAAAGGTCCATAAAGTCCAAATTCAAAACCGTGTGGACACGTGTGGCTTAATGAATGTATCACGCAAGCATGTAAAATTACCATGTTCACCATGCAGCTAGCTAACCATGAAAGCCTTTGGTGCCTTTTGCATGAAGTTCATATGCTAGGGACTTAGGTGGGGCTCATTGTGATGTTTGTGAGATATTTATCTATCTATTTATCTTGGGTGCTCTTTATTTTAATTTTAATTTTAAATTTATTTTTTTTTAATGATTGCGGAATATTTTATCTATCCATTTACTTTGGGTTCTACTTTAGAACTGGTACCAAATTTATACTCTTATGCTCTATCTTGACATTTATATGCCATTCAAAACCTTGATAAGGCTAGTCTCACTTGGATGAACTGTAAACATAAAAAACTTAGTCATTCATAAGGAAAACGGTTTGCATGGTGAGTTATTCAGTATACTCTTATCGTACTGAGTAAACTCAGTTGAGGCTACCTTGAATGTAATTGGTATATCCATGTGGTCTATCCATTTTTCCATCTAATTTAAGGAGTTGAGCTCAAAATTGAAGCATATCCAAAGATCAAGTGAATCATACCGAAGGAAACAATAGGGATAATGATTTTCACCATTGAAACCTTGCTAGGTCCCATAGTGATGTTTATTTCTCATCCAACCTATTCATAAGGTCATAAAGACATGGACGAAATATAAGCTTGATACAAAACTTCCGTGGCCCCAAGAAACTTTCAACGGTAGACGCATTCAATTCAATTGATTCTTATGATGCGGTCCAGTTGAATATTGTATATACTTCATTTTTTAGCTCAAGCCCTGAAATTATCTTATAAAATGTATAGACCGAACAGATAAAATAAATAAATCATGGTGGAGTTTGGTAAGAGGTTATATGAATGTTTCAACTTGTATAGCTTTCTTTGGAGTTTGGTAAGAGGTTATATGAATGTTTCAACTTGTATAGCTTTCTTTAGTTTTAGATACATTTGATTTTTAGTTGTATATCCTGAAATCAGCCAGTAAAAACGGATAGAGGGGTCGATTTCTCACAAACATTACAATGGCCACACCTACGTTACCGGCAATCTACGTCCGTAGCTAACCATGGCACGGATCTCTAACACGCGCCATCCTACGTGGAACCTTCACGTGTTTTGTCAAAAGCCCAGCACTCAACAGCACTGACAGTCAGCGAACCAATGTTTCCTAAAAGGAAACACCTTGGATAACTCGCCTTAGCTACCTACCGTGGTTACTTTCACCAACCAATGTTTCCAAAAAGGTGGATGAAATCCACGCCGTCCATCACGTAGAACACCATTCTTTTGCTACTTTAACTAAAAAATTAAGATAATTCAATTGTCGTGTGGGCCAACCCAAAAAAGTGTACATAAAACATCTAAATCCATGTGATGTTGCTAACCTACGCTTTAGAATACCGTGATTCTTTTGGTTATGCTTTCTTCCGGATGAGGCTGATCAGATGAATGGATCCGATGGCACATAAACACGAAGATGGTTCCCACACGAAACTAATGTTGTCCGTTCTATCCAACTGTTTCTTACGGTGCTGTCTATATGACCTTTAGATGATCATCATTTTTTGTATCAACGGTTAAAATGAGATATAGTACCTGATGGACGGTTTGGATCTCAAGAAAGTTACACTTACATAGATCTCGGTTAGCAAAAGTAAACCGGGTTGGCACCCATAGCAAGTTACTCTACAAGTTTCATTTCTCCAGTCTTTAGTAAAATATTCACCGTAGGTCCATAGGGTTTAACTTTTACAAAACAAAGCTTTAAAGTTTTACGTGACCACCGAAAGTAGTCAATCCACACCAACCAGTCAATGGGCCTCTTTCTGGATGGCCCACATCCTGAAAATCGCTCTATTTGAACAATCCTAATTTCTGGTCACTTGTGTTATTTCGTTTTATCAGTTGACATCACTTCTTTTAGTATCCAAAGGAACGATTTTGATCCAACGGTTAGAAATACCTGATCAGAACAATATTAGGATAGGAGGTCATCCATAAATTGGAAAGTCTGGATCAGTGATAATGAAACTGATTCAACGGTGGAGATGGCCTATGCACCCAAGTAGCATCACTCATTCTAGTATTTCTAAACAAATGAGACATTTACGTACATATGCCACGTCAGATGTTATCCTCTTTTTTTTTAATATATATATATAAACACTGCAACGTAGAGAGAGAGAAAAAAAGCATCCAACCGCCTGCCACTGGCCAATTTTTAAGAGCATGAGAGATCCCTTTTGCCAAATTCCCCCCATGAGTATTTATTTTATTTATTATTATTTTAAGAAAAGGAGATGGAATCTTAAGCTTTATACCTCAAACCACCAGCATCAACGTGGCACTAACCTAGAGAAGGACCCATCTGCCCATGTGTCACTTCGTAAACCCTTACCACAATCTCTGATTTGATTATCTTGTGAGAGAAGATCTCCATTCAATGGCCTGTGATTGGACAAGGTTCCTGGCCTTCAAAGCAAAGATGGGACGTGGATTGGGTACTACGCCAACCAGGACTCAGCTAGAAATGGACTGTACTGTCAGGGCCTATGTAGGGCCCACCGTGATGTACATGTTTTATCTACGCCGTTCATCCATTTTGAAAGGTTCTTTTTGGGAATAAGCTAAAACAAGGTGGCATATTGAAAGTTCAGGTGAACCACACCAAAAGAATCAGTGGGGATTAAAAGCTTATCTTTGAAAACTTACTAGGGTAAAAGAAGTTTTGGATCAAGCTGATATTTATGTTTTCCCTATGTAGAGGTCTATGAGACCTTATGCATAGGTTGGATGGCAAATAAACATCACGGTGGGCCTTGGGAATTTTTCAACGGTAGGAATTCAATCCCCCACTGTTTCCTGTATTGTGGTCTACTTGAGCTTTAGATCTTCCTCGTTTCTGAGATGATATTCCAAAATGATCTATGAAAATGGATGGATGGCATGGATAAAACATATACATTACTGTGGGCCCCACAGATCCCCTGACACGCACGTCCGTCTCTAGCCTAGTCCTGGTGGGGATAGTACCGAATTGCGCCGCTTTCAAATGGTTTTGTTTAAAACATGCATTTTGTTGGTGCATCAGATACTGCGCGCGTGGGAATGTTCCAATGCAATCCGATTCGTTGATCAGATGGGCCCTAGCATGAATGTGGGATTCCCCAAAAATTGATACGCATGAAAGATAAAAACCCTGTCTTTTTTGGATTATTTTAGTCTGAATGTGGGTTTCTACCAAAATATCAGTAAACATTGGTTGAAGTTTTAATATCATTAAGTTTGGAAGATTTTCAAGGCATCCTATTTTCAAAGTGAGACCCATCAGATCAACGGATTAGATTCATCGATCCATGGCTCCGCATACCTGGATATCTTTGCTGATAAGCGAAGACCCTACAACACAAAAGCCCCAAAAGCAGGGTTTTGTCACAAAAGCAAAGGCAAAGCAAGCTAGGCATGAGATGAAGCTATGAGGAGTAAAAAGAGCTCTAACATGGGGAATTCATTAGTTGAAAAGAGGTGGGCTGCACATGATCAAAGCAGCTGTAAAGCCACAGGGGCCCACAAGGAACACTCCATGCAGTAAAGGAGAGCCTTAAAAGTTGCCAGATCTAAGGGGTGGGCCACGGAAACGGATTAGCTACTGCCCCTGTCACTAGCCAATGGCTAGTGGTGAGTGCCATGTGGGCCCCACCATGATGTATTTGTTTCATCCATTCCGTCCACCCATTCTTGCATATCATTTTATATTATGACCCCAAAAAATGAGGTCGATCCAAATCTCAAGTGGACCGCACAGTGTTGATTGAACGCCCACCATTAAAAACTTCTTGGGGACCACAAAAGTTTTGTATCAAGCTGATATATATTTTTGTCCCTTCATCTAAGTCTGTATGACCTAATCAACAGGTTAGATGTCAAATAACCATTACAGTAGGCTCTAGGAGGTTTTTAATGGTGGAAATTCAATCACTACTGTGTGGTCCACCTGAGATTTATATCTACCTCATTTTTTGGATAGAGACATAAAATTATCTTTCAAAACGGATGGACGGCGTGGATAAAATACACACATGATGGTGGGGTCCACATAGCACCGACCACTAGCCAAACAGCATCCGAATGGGGTGAATAGAGGAGACAATGAGGCAACCTTGGCATCGATCATGTAAAGACTGGCCCACCAATGATTCTAATCACAGAAAGGCGTTGGTTTGCTATATATGAAGGGAAGCTGTTGGTGGGTTTATCGTTGTGATTATTGATCAGAGAGCGAGAGCGGCGACCTCGAAGCTAGTCCAAACTAGTGGGAGGTTGTCTGCAGAGACGACGAACCTAAGATCATCATCATGGCACGTGGTAAGGTTCAGATGAAGCGGATTGAGAACCAGGTCCACCGCCAGGTCACCTTCTGCAAGCGCCGGGCCGGTCTGCTCAAGAAGGCTCGTGAGCTATCTGTGCTCTGCGACGTCGATATCGGCCTCATGATATTCTCCACCCATGGCAAGCTTTATGAGCTAGCCACCAAAGGGTATATCACATCTCTCTCTCTCTCTCTCTCTATCTATCTGTCTGTCTCTCCGTGACTGAGATTTACCTTGTAATGTGCAAGGACTATGGAAGGATTGATTGAGAGGTATTTGGGAACATCTCGAGGAGCACAGATTGAAGTTGGTCCTGCGAACCAACCTCCGGTATGTCTTTGCATGCCTTCTATTTCCATGCATGTCATGGGGATGCAGGTGGAAAGATCATATACGATTTTTGCATTTGGGTCATCCCCCATACTGCAACTATTTTCATTTATAGATATGGACTCTCTAACCATCGGTCTGGATTGTCTGCTTATGAACAGCCCACTCGTTTGTGGCTACCTTTTGAAAATTGTGTGATCTGTCCATCTGTACTCCCACTTTCTAATCTTGTAAATGCCACGTGTACATGATGATCTGAACCGTTCATCCATCAGGGATGACCGTGAATGGGTCATAGGCCAAAATTTACTTTGATTGGACGAAAAATCACTACAATCGAAGAAGTGATCTACGTGAAACATTTTTACATGGCTAGGAGTGTCATCTGTGTTTTTTTTCCTTAAAATCTTTAATGGATTGGAGATGTATGAAAGGGAGTATGGAGGGATTTGATCGAGATATGTGCAGCCGTAAAAATGGCCTAGTCCAATGTAAATATTACACCTTTGCATGTTATCTATGGTCTATTCAAATTACATCCGGTCCTAACTGCAAAGATGTTAGCACCAAAGCTCATGCAAAACATGTTTGAAAGTTGTTGAGTTATATGGTTAAATTTCGATCTTCTACTTGACACAGCTAGGAATTTAATTTCTGCTTGTCGCAATGTGATTGAGCCACGTAATCACTTATGGTTAGTGTTGACATGGCTCAATTACGTTGCAACAAACAAAAAATCCCTACTTATGGCAAAGCTAGGATCCACATTCACATAATATTCATGCATAGATGCATCCGTCAAGATTTGGAATTGGACAGATGGACAGTCACATCAGTTGATCTAGACTGTTCAGTCAAACCAACCATGTCTCTCTGTATTAGCCTCTCTTTTTAACTATTTACTTCGAAGTGAAGGATAGATGGTCGGGATCTTTCCATCAAAGTGGTTCCTGAGAACCATTGGTAATCCTATTAAATGGATGGATGTGATTGATGATTGAGATTTTGCTGGAATTGATCACGGCCATTCATTGTTCAGGTCAATGTTTGGATGGATAGGATCCTGTCACTGATGTGACTTTACCACGATGTCCCATGAAGATGAAACCAGATTGATCGACCGTTTGATCCAACGGCGCTGGACCGTTCCTGAGATATGAACACTCATGCCTGTGTGTCTGTCTGTGTGAAGTGATCACCTGTGGCCCACTGCATGCTAAATTAGCATCAAGCCTCCTTTCATGCCACGTGTCATGTGTTAAAGGCATTTGAGTAGTGAGAAAGGTGGTTAACATCAAACTCCAGTGACTTGGACTGTGTGGGGTTTCATGGTGGGGCCCACACCTATCTCCTGTTCATGGTGGGACCCACACATCTGAGCCATCGAAAAGGTGGGCTCCCAAAAGCTGGTTGTTTATAAAGGGGGGGAGCGGATTAGCTGTTACCTTAATTAGTGGGTGTTACCCTTACCGTGGGGTCCACCTTTATGATTTTATTTTTAATATCCACGCCGTCTATCCGTTTCTCCAGCCCAATTTAGGTAGAGATCCCAAATTTCATGCTAGAGGTCCAGTCCTCCATGTGAACGGTCCATCGACTATATCAACCGTTGTTTGCCCATGATCCCAAAATTACTTCAGTCGAACAATTCCAACCATCCAGTTGTTTGCCCACAAAGGCATTACATCCCAACGGTCCAGTTGTTTGCCTAGGTATTGCATCATGTATACAAGTTTGTTAATGATGTGGAAATAAAAGGTGCCCTTTATTAAATAATCTGAAGACATTAATGGTGGGGCCCATATGGTGGTTGGTCTATAAATATACATCCAACCATCCAGTTGTATAGAAGTATGTTAATGATGTGGAAATTATAAAAGTTTTCTCTGATTAAATAATGTGAGGGCATTAAAAGTTAGGCTCACATGATGGTTGGTCAATAAATATGTAGGATTATCTGTATATTTTCCTAGCCATTTGTTTGATGATAAGGATCATCTAATGAACGTGGGTTTTGAGATGACGGGGAATCGAAGGTGGAAACCATGTGAGAGATGGTTTAGATCATTGATAGGACCATTTGTATTATAATTAATATTGAATATTGATTGGATGGTTATGATCATCTCAAAAAAAAAAAAAAAAATGAAAGCAGTAAAAGGTGGACCATCAGATAATCATCCTCATCATGGTCGTTTGGCACCGTGGATTGGAGGGGATTTAAGGGGGTTTCAAATCCCCTGGTTGTTGGCAGCCTAAAGTAACTAAGCGTTTCAAATGCCCTCTTTGAGGGGGTCTACGAGCCACGGTGAGAGCTTGGATTACACCTAAAATCATTTCAATAGTTGCAGGTGTAACATGTGTGTCACTATACTATCATTCTATTAGGCACATGGCCCACTAATGATGATCAGCACCGTCCAAACATTGTCCATGTAAATCAACACTGGCCAAACATTGTCCATGTTAATCAATGATTAAAAATAGTTGGTTAGTCATTTACACATGATCTTGTGCTTGCGGCCCTAATATTGAGCGGGTTGCGGACAATTTCATGGCCAAGATGGATCAGAAAAGGCCTGGTCAATGACAGAAGTGATTCGGACTGTCGAACCTTAGATCGGGTGTATCTCACAATCCAGAATGAGTTATCGGGTGTAAAATATACAATTTTAGAATAGAACGAGCTACTTTAGCCAACCAACCCGGGTATGCCGGGTTGCGCAAGCCGGATTTATGAAATACCCCTGGATTGACGGTCGTTTCCCTATTTTAATTCTGTTTTTACTATAAATAGTAAGTTTTAGTTTGCTTACAACTCTTCATTCGTTAGGCTTTAGGAGTTGTGTCTAACATAAAAAGTGCTTAGAATAATTGGGAGAACAACTTAGTGAAGCCAAATAGGATACTTACTATTTTTGGCTGAAAACCTTGCGCAATAGTAGACATAATGACCATTTATAAATAGTAAGTTTACTATTTATAGTAAGTAGCGAATTCTAGGAGTTTTAGTTATAGTTTGCTTTTGATTTCTCTCCCATTGCTTGGTACCCCTATTTAAAGGGTTGTGAATTCGTTTATTTCATTCATTAATCAATTTTGAATTTTATAGAATTTATTTTCTATTTTGCTTGCTTTCTTTCTCGTGGATTTGAGAAGCCTCTGTGAGGAGTCTAGAGAAGTTCTATGGATTCGGGACAGTTATCATCTTAAGGAAGGCGGTGCTCAACCTCATCAGGTTCATCCCTGCGTTAGGCCTATCCGAGACTTGGAATTTCATCATTTTCAGGCAAAGCATATATTTCAGCGGGCTTATCACAACCATTGTGTCAAAAATTACATATCTCACTAATTAGAGATATTAAAATTGATTTAGTACTTAAATTCAAACCCTTGTAAATATACCATGCATAAGTACTTTTGGATTAAAGTTGATTCATACTTAGGGTGTCAAACACACGGGGAGGATTGCAAATCCAGGGGGTTTCAAATCCTAGGGGTTCCCAATCGAGGGGGTTCCAAATCCACGCTCCCAAACAAGGCCAAGTCTTGTCCTAACTAATTGGGTCAGTCTACATGCATCTTTTCCCACTATTTGGCTCATCATAACTTCATTAAGGTCGCTAAGGTCACACAGGATTTTCTTATTGGTTTCATTCTTGTCTTCTCTGATCTTTTATTATTATTATTATTATTATTATTATTATTATTATTATTATTATTATTATTATTTTTCCTTTAAGAGCCTTCAACTTATGACAAGTTACTTTTTACAACCAACATAATTCTTAATTTTCATTTTACATGATCAAATTGTCTAAGTTGTTTTTCCTCATCTGTTTATCTATTAGTTCCACTCTAAAATCCCTCGAAACATTCATTTCTTATCATATGATCATTCATTATCTTGCCAACCATCTATCTTAAGAACCTCATTTCAATTACACTCATTCTACAAATATGTTATTCCTTAATTGCCTAAGATTTTTGTCCCATGCTAATCACATGAAACTCTAGAGGTGCATATCTATTTCTTTCACCCCACTTCATGGAATGATTCATGCTAATCACATAGAAATTTAGAGGTCCATCTATATTTTTTTCACCCCACTTCATAGAATGATCCATGCTAATCACATAAAACTTCAGAGGTGCATCTTTATTTCTTCCACCCCACTTGAATTCTACACCGAACATCTTTTTAAATCTCTTCGCTCTCATGAGTTATCGATCCATGTGTAAGAAAAAAAAGGTCATTTTGAAAAACTTCTTGCTCAACAATCTTTACAAATTTTTTATTTCCACTCCTATTATTATTAAAATTTGCACAAAATGTACTCTATTCTAGTCCAACTAATTTTATATATCTTATATTATAAAACGTCTCTTTATAAATCTACCTTTGTGTTCAATCCCTCTTAGTCTTATTAATCAAAACCATGTCATCTGCAAACAATATACACCATAAGATCACTTCTCGCAATGCCACCTTAACTCATCCATAACCAATGCAAAAAGGTAGGGGTTCAATGCCAACTCTTATTGTAACCCTATAGTAATAGAGAACTCACTTATCTCTCTAATAATAGTTTTTACATTTGTTACTGTTTTCTTATAAAATTTTTGGCAAATTTCTTTGTCATGAAATCAAATTGATTATATATATATATATATGGGAAAAGGTACAATGCGCTCAACCTCACAAGTCCATCCCATGAGGTCGAGCTGTGTGGGCCCCACCGTGATGCGTTTCGAACATCTACCCCATCAGTTAGATGCTCCATTCCATCGTGGGCCTAGGTCTTAAAAATTAAGTCAATCCGTGACTTGTGTGGGCCACACCACATACAGAAGTGGAGAGGGGCTGTGCACTATTAAAACATTCATAACCATTTTGATGGCCCACCAAGATGTAGTTTGCAAATCCAGCCCATCCATTATGTGTGTCCCACTTGAATGAGGTTTCAGACCAAGTTTCAGGCGCGTGCAAAACTCAGGTGGGCCCCACCAAGTGCTTTTATATGTTTTACCGGTGTCTTCACATAATTTTAGATGATATGGCCCCCCTGAGTTCCGTATACGGCTGATTTTTGGGATATCCCATAATTTAAAAGGGACCCATCAAATGCACGGTGTTGATGGTCGACACGCATCAGGTGGGGCCCACAGAGCTAGACCTCACGGGAGCTCATCGTCAACTCGAGTGCATTGTACCTTTTCCATATATATATATATATATATATATATATATATATATATATATATATATATATATATATATAGTATAGGTCTCCTGCACACCGTACCGCATGAGATATTTTACGCACCAACCAACAACAAGTAAAAAGGATGGGCTGAGATTAGGCCCCACCATGATGCATTCATGAAATTCACCCCAATCACTAGGTCTGTGATAGAAATTTAATAGTATATCTTAAAAATTTGGTAGATTCGTGATTCATATCAGTCACACCAAGTGAAACTGTTTGGATAGTTGGCATCCCGTACATGGTTTTTGCTCATGTGGCCCACCAACATTATTAATATGGCCGATATTTTATACCTATGACTAAATTATTGTCACACACATTATGTATGGAGTGGATTCAAATAAACATCAAGGTGAGCCAACCCCTAGCCAACTCAGTAGTGGCTGGGATGAGTCAGAGACGTGAATTGCATGCCGACCTGTCAATAACTAACAACCTTGCTTTTGGTTGGTGCTAGTGGGCCAAACGATAATGTATAGTCCATCCATTTTTCTAGCTCAATTTATGGTATGATTCAAAAAATGCATAAGATCCAAATTTAAAGTGGACCACACCACATGAAAATAGTGGTGATTAAACAGATTAAACGCCCATCATTAAAAATTTTTAGGTATAGTTTATCTGCCATCAAACCTATTGATTAGGTCATAGAGACTTGGATGAAATAAAAACACAAATATTAACTTGACCCAAAGCTTACTTTGGCCCAAAGAATTTTTAATGGTGGTCTTTCCAGCAATCTTTCTTGTGGCATAGTCCACTTGATATTTGGATCTGACTCATTTTTTTTGGAACATGCCATACATTCAGCTAGAAAAATAGATGGACGACTTGGATTAAACACATACATCATTGTTAGGCCGACTAGCACCAACTAGTTGTTAGGTGGCTGATAGCCGTCACGGCATCCAATCCACAAACTGACAACGTCCCAACCAATACTAGGTCAACTGGAGGTGGGCCCACCTTGACATGTATGTAAAATCCACTCCAACCATAATGGATCAATATGATAATTTAGGGATATTGATCCAATATTAGCCACATTTATAATTCTAGTGGGCCACATGAGTGGAAACCGTGTAAGGAACACCTACTATCAAAATCACTTCACTTGGTGTGATCAACATAAATCAGGTATGGGTCTAATGTTTAGTTTCCAAGAATTAACCTCTACGAGGCAATTAATGGATGGAATGGATTTTGCATAAACATCATGGTGAGCCCTGTCAAAATTCAAAGGTAGACTTTTCCTCTCTTACTGTTGTCTATTTTGTGGCCTAGTAAATCACAAATCAGCCATATTTTTTGCACCCTACGGTTCAATTGATATCATGGACTGAATTGTCAGAATGGATCACAGGAAAACATTATTGTAAGGCTCACTTATAATACACTTGTTTAAGTTGGCATGACCGGTGGTAATTTGGTGTGCAAAAGTTCTCCTACCGTACCGTGCGCAGGAGACCATTACTCTCTCTCTCTCTCTCTCTCTCTCTTTATATATATATATATATATATATATATATATATATATATATATATATATATTCATCTCATGTTTTAGTTTTTGCTAGATTACATTTTTTCAAAGTTTTATAATGTCTTGTAAACTTAACCCAATAATTATTAGTTCAAATAGTAGACAACTAAATCAAACACAATAATTACAAAAGTCATAGAATGTGGGACTTCTTATCCAAACACAATATTTATGGATCCAAACTTTTCCATTGTCATCCAAACCATTGAGAATGGAGGATGACTTGACCCAATGAAGCTGAGTCAGCCATAGACTCTTCCGAGGTGTAATGTAACTTGGAAATGAACAGGTCTTTCCAAGTCAAGGGGTAGATTTTCAATATTGTGGAATTCATAATATATATATATATATAAAGGCATTCTCACCTGCGCACCTACACAGTACACACGTGCGCACCTTTGCACATGTGTTATGTGTGTCTAATTCGAACGGTCCATGTGATGCGGCATCCCATGAAATTCCAAGGGGCCAATTTTTACTCTGATTTAAAACTATGATGGGCCATAGAAAAGAGAGATGCAAATCAAGGGAGGAAAACGTTTACTTTTTTCATGGCCTACCAAAGTTTTGGATCAAAGTAAAAGTTGGGCCCTATAGGTTTCTTAGGGTGTTGCATCATGTGGACCGTTCAGATTTTAGACTCACATCACATATGAAGAGTTCTCAAAAAGTTCACATAAGTTATGTGAGAATTGCTGCGCAGCTGAGCATTTGGCTATATAAATATAATTCCAATAGAATACATATGCAAAAGCTTAGGGTTGTTTGGCCACGTGGATTTAGATTTTGACTTAAGAATCAAAATCATAGAGTTTCAAACGTGAATTTCAAATGCTTTTAATTGTATTTGGCAAACATGAATCCATTAATTATATAAAAAAATAATAATAATTCGAATATAATATATATCCAAAAGCTTAAGAGGTCATATGTCTACAAAATTTAGATTTTGACTTGAGAATCCAAATCATGAATTTTCAAACATGAATTTCTCATGCTTTCAATTGTGTTAGCAGATTAGATTTTCAATCTTGTGGAATCCATAAATTATGTTTGGCAGCATGGACTATACCTTAATAAGCCCTAAAATATAGTAATTAAGTGTAGTTATGATAATTAATAGGAGAAGATTGAAAATCCAGAATTTAAAATCCATCATATTCAAGGATCCAATTATGATTTGAATTGAAAATCCTGGATTTCAATTCCTAACTTTCCAAAATCTATGTTGGCAAACATTGGCTATTGATTTTATTCTAAAGGGAAAAACCCCATGTGGCACCTTCGGTTTCCTTCATTAGTAACTATACAGACTCTAACCGCCACCAGCTTTCTTGGGAATAAGAACAACGTTAGAAATCCAGCCAGTCTGAGATTCGCACCATGGCAGTGGGCCAGGCAGAGATTTCCCCTTTTTAAACAGGCCTAAAACTCAATCTAGGGACTGGCCCACTTAGTAATTGGATCTTCAGTTTAAGGCCCACCAATTTCTAGTTTTCGTGAATGACAATTTTATCCTTTTGTGTAGGAATTGGACCAAGAGGTATTCATGCTGAAACAAGAGATCGAATTACTTCAAAAGGGTCTCAGGTAAAATTCAATCATCGAAACGATCGATAAACATCGCATGCACCATACTTCCATGCGTTTTTGCATATATAGGTCGTAACTGATGCATGAAAATGGCCATGCACCATACTTTCATCCAAGTTTGCGTGCATACATAGGAAACAATGGATGAACAAGGCCACACACCATACTTTTATCCATTTCTAAAAATGGATTAACGAACATGGGCTCGAGCTATATTTTTGAAATTGCAGGAGTGCTTGGATGCACCATTGAATTGAATCATGATTATTAGACAAGTAGAAATGACGAATTGCAATTCTCGTTTGGCTCCAAACTCAATTACATTACTTCTAAGTCTTAGTTGAAAGAAATTGTACTTCAATTTGTTTGTGCATCCAAACGCAGCCTCTATCTTCGTCCATGTCCTTGACCACATCACTAATTTTATTTTTATTTTTATTTTTAAATCTATTTCAGGAATAGCATTGGAGGGGGGATGGGAAATATGACAATGGACGAGTTACATGCATTAGAAAGCCATCTTGAACTTTGGATATATCACATTCGATCTACAAAGGTAAAATTTCTTAGTTTTTCATGTTATTTATTGAGCCCAGATCCAACACAAGGCTTTTTAAAATAAATAAATAAATTAATTAATTAATGTAAGCTTAATAAACAATCCAAGTGCATCTAAATGCAGCTAAACATAAAAAAGGACACCTAAGTGCATGGAAGTATAGTCTAACTGGATTTAAAGACATTACAGAAAATGCACTTAGACACACTTAGATACATTCAGCTTCACGCACAAAGCCTTGAATTGGTTCGGACTCCCTTTTATTTTAGCAAATAGTTCTATTAAATGCATCATAAGTTTCGAATGTAATTTTTTATTATTAGAATAAATTTAGATAAACTTTTATATTATAATATTTTCTTATTTTTTAATATGTGTATTTATTGAGATTTCTTCAAACTTCAGTGGCTTTTTCATCTTTTATATATATTCTAGTTATTGTTAATGAATAAATAACTAAGAGTTTATGTAATGTAATCTCCTATAATTTTTTATTATCAAAGTAAATTAAGATAATCTTCTAGATTATAATAATTTTCTTATTTATTAAAATGTATACTTATTGAGATTTCTTCAAATCTATGTAGTTTTTCACCTTTTCTATATATTCCGGTTATTGTTTATGAATAAATAACTAAGAGTTTCCATAATATAATCTCACATGATTTTTTAATTATCAGAGTAAATTAAGATAATTTTTTAGATTATAATATTTTCTTTTATATATATATATATATATATATATAGAGAGAGAGAGAGAGAGAGAGAGAGAGAGAGAGAGAGAGAGATTTCTTCAAATCTTAATGGTTTTTTCATCATTTCTATATATTCCAGTTATTGTTAATGAATAAATAAGTAAGAGTTTCCATAATGTAATCTCCTATGATGAACACTTATGAATCTTTGACACAGATGCGGATCATGATTCAAGAGATCCAGTCACTGAAAAATAATGTAAGCTCCAAAATTTCCTCTTCCTTTTTCCTTTAATTAATGATCTTTTAATTTTCTCTGTTAGAACATATAGAAAAAGATGTATATCAAAATTCAGTGCATGACCATCTTCTGACCGGTCATTTCTGTTGCACTAATCAGATAATATAATCCTGACTTCACAATAGACATTTTAAAAAAAGAATTGTCCATAACCTTTTGCTAACCATCAAAAGAGAGTCCATTGAACAGTCAATCAGGAACCTCCAATCAGTTCAACTTTCCTTCCATGGCCCACCCAAGCTCTGGCCCAACCCCTCGATCCGACCGTCTAGATCAATGAGCATGGGCACCAATCAAATAATGTAGTGGGTTTTGTACAACTATATTCCATGAATAGTTAATGCACAAGATGATTTTCTCTTCTCAGTATGTTACCATTACATTTGTTTCATTTTCATTAACCAATGGTTGTGGTTTTCTTTTTGAAGGAGGGAATCCTCAAATCAGCTAATGAGTTTCTCCAAGGAAAGGTATAAAAAGATAAAAAGACTTCACAACAAATGAAATTTTTACAGAGATTTGCTAAGCCTAACACATATACATATTACAACATGCACCAAATCTGGTACATGTGTAAAAGATCTCTTTCATCTAAAACATGGGTCCGACCACATCAACGCTCTATCCCAAACATCATGGTACATTCATTAGTGGTCTGAACCATTCCAAACAAATAGGTGGCTTTGGCAAAAAAAAAAAAAAACTGCCCCAAGTTATTTTGAGAGCCATATATTTGTTTTCAGTAGTGTGGCCCACCAGATAAATGGGCCATCCTGACCTTTGGGACAGGCAATCTACACTGTGGGACCAACTTGATGGACGGATTGGATTCTACAAACATCACATGCTGAGATGTGTAGATGGGTTGCCTTTTGCACATGTCTGGATTTCTACCTGAACTCAATTATCCCAAAATCCAGTAGGATTATTTTATTTATTTATTTATTTATACTTATTTATTTTTTTTTCCCTGTTTGGCTTGCAGATAGAGGAGCAAAATGTGATTTTTGACATGCCTCCAATGATAGGAGGAATACCATATCCACTAACAATACCAAATGAGATATTCTTGGAAGAATTGAATTATTAGACTAGTAATAGGTAAGGTTTGAGGTGACTATTGATAATAGACTTGGTTAGCAAGTGTTATGGTGGAATGTGGTGTACAGCTTATGATGATGACCCTTTTACTTGTTAAAACAGCTACTGTATGATTGCTTTGGATTTGCTGGGTTGTTTGGGTACCTATTAAAGCAGCTAGTATCACTATTAATTTTTTTGGGTTTTATGTGTTGTTTGGATACGTATTAAAACAGATATTATTAGGGTCCATTTGAACGCATCCTCCAAAGGGACATTTGATGCGTGAAACCCTTTCAATGTGCGTTTGGATGCACTTTACAAACTCCCATTTCACTATCCACTCAAGAAAATAGGTGCTAAAATGCCAACTTGATGATTGGTTTCCGTCGAGATGACCGAAGAAGCAGGCTTGAAACCCCCTTTCTTGCATGTGCTTCCAAATGGGCCCTCAGCATAATGGTATTCAAGTGTTGTTTGGATACCCAATTAAAACAGATAATATGAGAATATTTCGATCTGTGTTGTTTATATATCACACTCAATTCAGTTTGTAATGATAGAATAGTAAGGTCTCATAGCTTGTTGTGATGGACTAGAGAGAGAGAAATAGGTCATCATCATTGTCGTCATCTAAGCCTTATCTTAATTAATTGGGGTCAGCTACACAAATCATGAAAGATAGGTATGTTTGGTTTGTTTCATTATTCTACGTAGCCCATGGTTCCGTGATCCAAATCGGTGATATGATGGGACTCGTGGATGGCGCATGTGTCAAAAATCACTTAGATTGGAAGGTCCTATTTATGGAATATTTGGCATTTTATAGGTTGAATGGGATCTGTGGTTGTTTCATTGTTAACTTTTTAGGTTGACTACACACCGAAAGGTGCAGGATTTTTACATCAGTGAGGTTTTAGATGATGGGAATGGTAGCATGAACGGTTTGGAATACTTTATTAGTTTTTTGTTAGATTTTTGCCAAATCTCTGGATTTCCAAAATCTAGGCTATTGTAAATCAATGACTATAACACAAATTCAAATTTCAAATAAAAAAATAATTAATTAATTAAATACTGGACAAATTCATAAATTAATAGGCTATTTTGAAGATTGTAAACGTTATTCCCTTGTAATAAATATTTTTTAAACATAAAATTTTAATTTGATTCTCAAACTATTGACTCTGGATCTGTCAAACCTAAATCCAATACAACTCCATAAATTTAATAAATTCATGAATTTACAAATTTCAAATTTTTTTTTTTCGTATCCATGATTCCAAATAAGACCAAGATCTCTTAAATTCTTTTTGGTTCACATGGTGGGTGCTTCTCAAGGAAGTCTATAATTTTGTTGGTCACAACGTCTTCATCTTGTCAACCCCACTTTTGATTGGCCATCACTCTTAATTAATCAATGTCTAAAGAGATGGTCAATCCTGTTTAATCATATTGGAAAATGTTAGCGGATTAATATAAACTAGCCTATCATGATTCTTGCTTTTGATCGGCCGTACTCTTTCAAAGACGGCTTTAGTTACGTGATTCTAACTACACTTTCAATGGTTAGGAAAATGAATAGTCCATATGAACCATAAAAAATATCCATCATTGAGGCTATTTGTCTATGATGTTAGACTTGACTTTAATTGCCCATCCCTCTCTAATGCCACTTTGATTAGGTGATCATAGCCAATAGATCCATCGATGGTCTATGCTGACTATTCGGGAGAAGGTCCAGATCATTTAATGTGGAGGCGTATTTGAGATAACCATATCATGCTCCTTTTCCTATCTTGGTGTATGTCAATGCCAATAATTCTCTTTTCAGCCCCCGGATCTTTCATTTCGAATATCCCTAATAACTGAGTCTTCATTATGTCGATCTTAGATATGTTATGACTAGCGATAAGCATGTCCTCAACATACAATATCAAGATAATGAATTTCTATTATTCAGTGTCTTGTAATAGACATGATGATTATACTTATTCCTGGTAAACTTCTAACTCACCATTAAAGAATTAAAATTCTTGTATCACTGCCTAAGTGATTATTTCAAGCCATACAATGACCTCTTCAACATGCAAACATTGTTCTATGTCTCTTGTATTTCGAAACCTTCTAGTTATTTCATGTAAATATGCTATTCCAATTCTACATACAGGAAGGCAGTTGTCACATCTATTTGTTTCAGCTCAAGATCATATTGGGCAACCAACGCCAACATAAATATGATAGATACTTGCTTCACCATAGATACAAATATCTCAGTAAAGTCGATACATTCTCTCTGATCATATCCTTTCACTACCAACCTTGCCTTGTACCCATCTTGTTTCTTCTAAAAGATTCACTTACACCTAATTGTTTTTCAGCTGACGAAAAACTTCATCAACTCCTACGTCTCATTCTTATATAAGGAGTCCATCTCATCATTCATTACTCTTTCCACTTTTCAGCATCTCATCATTAAGAGCCTCCTGAAAAGTAGATAAATCTCTCTAAATCGTAATAAGGGCAAATGCGACAGTTGAGTCATCCCAGTATCTCGCTGGTAACCTACGATCCCTTGGTGGATTCCTTCTCACAGGTGCCTGCTTTACCTGCTCCTATACCTCTATCCGTGTCTCTATATTAACATGTATCTCATCTTTGTCTAACCGAACATCCACAACCAACTTTTAGACTTTCTTGTGTTCATCCTTATGGAATAAGGTCCTTCGTTGAATTTGACGTCACGACTAAGAATGATTTTCCATATGAATCAGTCATATAGCATGTACCCCTTCATACCATTACAATAGTTTTTTAAAAAAATGTACTTTTTAGCCCTTTGGTCTAGCTTATCTCTTTCAACTGACGGTATACGAAAGTAAGTATTGTAATTAAATACACGTAGTCCTAAGTAATCTACCTATTGACTACTCCACACGTCCTCTGGAATTTTACATTCAATGGTTGTAGAAGGGGACTGATTTACTAAGTAACAAGTCATATTAACGGCCTCAGTCCACAATTATTTACCCAATCCAGCATTACTGATCATGCACCGGGCCATTTCCAAGAGAGTCCAATTCATTCGCTCAGCCACATTGTTCTGCTCTAGTGTGTGGTGCATTATGTTATGCCTCATGATCCCTTCATCCTTATAATACCTATTGAATTCCTCAGAAGTGAATTCCCCACCGCTATTTGTCTTCAACACTTTCACATTTTACCCTGACTGTTTTTCCAACATCTCCAACTGCTTGAAGTTGGTAAAAATATCATATTTATTTTTCATGAAATAAAACCATACTTTTCTTGAATAGTTGTCAATGAATGTGATAAACCATGATGACCCTCTATTAGAAACAACGGGCGTTAGCCTCCACACATCAGAATGCAAATAATCTAAAACTCCCTTATAAACATGTTTTTTTGGATTTAAAAGACAACCTCGACTGTTTACTATATATACAATACTCACATATACTAAAATCAATGCTCTTAAAAACTGGAATTAAATAATGGTTAGAAAGTACATTCATGTCTCGCTCGCTCATGTGGCCCAAACGTGTATGCCACATACTTACAAATGTGGAATCCGCTACAGACGCCGCAGCTCCACCTGATGAAGTACTACTGATTAACCTGTAAATGTTTATATTTCTCTGTTTCTTTATAACTATAAGTGCGTGTCACGCCCCGAACTCGGAAACCGGGCTCACAAAATTTTTGATCGCTGAATCTGGTGCCGACAGCCTCTGTAGTACCCCATTCTCGGTTCCTAGCGCTTATACGCCAGATTTCGATCCTGGGATGCTACAAGGAGGATTTTTCAACGTACATTTATCTCATAAGAAGCATAACCACAAGTTTACCCAAATCACAGAGGCAACATCATCATATATCTATTAATATAAATAGTTGAATACAGTGCTGAAAGGGAAATACATATATCAAAAATCAAAGCTCCAGAAGACAGCTGCACGCTTCAAGGTCAACGCTGCTGCAACTTAATGCCACCTGCACGCATCTATCATGCATAAGCTTATAGAAAGCTTAGAGGGTGGTGAAAGTGTATGTACAAGATAAGTGCCAAATATTCAATGCAATGCCATAATCATACAATGTCGAAAATATTGACAAGATCATGAATCATACAATAACAGAGTAAGAGAAAATACTGACAAGTCCATAAGTCATACAATATTAGAGTACGTAATACAGATCAGCTATGCAAATGAGGAGTCATAGAGAGTTAAATATCAAATGTCGAGGGTACAATGTAATATGTAAATCCTGCTAAGTCCGTCTAGGCCATATAAGTACAGAAAACATAACAACCCAAAATGCCATATGCCTACGGATGCAATATGCAATGCGAATGAAATGACCAAGTTGGAGTGTGAGGTCGGGATAATAGTACATAGTATCGTAGGCTATGGGGTCCATCATAAGGGACTTCTATCTAAACTAGTCTCATACCTAAATTTGGATAGTCAGACTCAATGTGGTAAACTCCTGATTTTAGTTAGTTGCGCGCCCAACAGAAATCTTGGCCATGTGAAGGTACACGTAACAAATAGTTGCGCACCACCAGCCCGAGTGGATAGTGAATGAATGAATGAATGGGTATGCAGTTCCTGCTCAATAAGTCCACATATCAGTACGGTTCCTCTTTAGGAAATCACCGGGGTCTATTAGACTTCAAACCAGATTGCCGCCCAATCGCGCCCCACAAGGTGAGTGGAAGAGACCTCATTATCCACCTGCTAATATCGGACCCGACTTGTCGATAGCGGACCCATTTCTCTAGCTGGTCAGACTCAACCTAACATTGCCCCCTCCTCTTGGGCAGGTAAGGTCGTACCCCCTTTTAACCGACCACGACACAGTGGGAGACGCGGCCTAAGGGTATACGGCCCTCATGCGCTCATGCATCCACTCGGTCTAGACGTTGGAGCAACCTCTGGAACCAAGAGGGTTTATGGACTTTCACCCAGGGCCATATATAACACCCCATATAGAACAAGATTTTCAGTGTCTAATCCTGTCATCCACGATATGCATGTGGAGGCTACGGCCCTGATGTTGCTAGGGCGTACAGTAATCATAACACACAGTGCAAGATGCATGAGTCATACAATCTAGTCAATCCTGTGCATATCGTGCGCTCATGTGAGACAATCTCTGCCTATCAGGGAGTCTCATAACAACCGGCACTATGGCATATGCAATAGTTAATCATATCTCATAACAAACATGCAGATGATACGTATGAGCATGTATCATGATGCTATGTTATCACATACTCATAATCGGTATCAATAATCGGCATCGACAATCAACCTCGACAACGTGGACATTTAACCAATATCACCCCTAAGGAATGACTTACATAGAGCCTAACATATAGTGGACCCATGGCCTCACACTAGGGCCAAATATACAACACCATGGGCCTCACTCAAGAGTTTAATACACATCACGATGGGCCTTTCACATGGGCCTAACATACATCACAATGGGCTCCATGCCTGACCCTCAAATGCATCACAATGGACTTCATCACATATGCCTCATATACATCACATTAGGCCTTAAATACGGGCCTCAAATACGAGCCGCATATACATCACATTGCCTTTCAAACACAGGTCAAATGCACATCACAATGGGCCTCAAATACAGGCCGCATATATATTACATTGGACCTCGACAATCAGCCTCAATATCCGGCCTCGATAATCGGAATCAGAATCGGCCTCAACAATCGGCCTTGACAATCAGAATCGGTATCGACAATCGGAATCAGCCTTAATAATCGGAATCGGAATCGAAATCAGCTTCAACAATCGGAATTGGCCTTGATAATTGGCCTCGACAATTAGAATCAGAATCGGCCTCAATAATCAACCTCGATAATCGGAATCAACCTCGATAACCAGAATCGGTATCGTCAATCGGAATCGGTCTCGACAATGAGAATCGGAATCACCTCAACAATCAGAATTAGTATTGACAATCGGAATTGGCCTCGACAATCAGAATCGGAATCGGCTTCAATAATCGGCCTAGACAATCGAAATTGGCCTCAACAATTGGCCTCGACAATCGGAATCGGCCTCGACAATCAGCCTCAACAACCAGAATCATCCTCGATAATCGGAATCAGTATCGACAATCCGAATCGGCCTCAACAATCGGCCTCGACAATTGAAATTGGCCTCAACAATCAGCCTCGACAATCAGAATTAGTATCGACAATGGGAATCGGCCTCGACAATCGGAATCAGCTTCAATAATCGGTCTCGACAATCGGAATCGACTTCAATAACCGGAATCGGTATTGACAATTAGAATCGACCTCGATAATCGGCCTCGACAATTGGAATCGGCCTCAATAATCGACCTCGACAATCGGAATCGGTATCGGCCTCGATAAATGGCCTCGACAATCAGAATCGGCATCGATAACTGGAATCAGTATCGACAATAGGAATCGACCTCGATAATCAGCCTCGACAATCGGAATCGGAATCGGCCTCAACAATCGGCCTCGACAATTGAAATCGGTATCGACAATCGGAATAGGCCTCGATAATCGGTACTGATAATCATCATTGATAATCGGAATTGACCTCGATAATCGGCACCAATAATCAGCATCGATGATGGACACCGACAAGTAAGGCGGGGTCCATATATGAACGGTTGATCGAACCATAATATAAAGATTGGCCCTCTGCCGTGGTTATATTCAATCTGATAACAAGGAGTCATCTGTCTATGATGAATGAGGCCCACTTATTTGGGTCAACTCACGAAGAGAATAGGCCTAACAAGGCCTAAGGGAAGGTCACAATGAGGATATTTAACCATCATTGCCCATCAATGTGGACATCTAACCAACATTGCTCCTAAGGAGTGGCCCACATAAGGGATTCATACACAACGTAACCGCCCTACATATATCCCATTGGGCCTTGCTTATGGGCCTCACATACATCACATTAGGCTTCATACAAGGGCCTCGAATGTACCACAATGGGCCACGCCCATGGGCCTCAGATACATCACAATGGGTCACGCCCTTAGGCCTCAAACACATCACATTGGCCTCGTCTAAGGGCCTCGACGTTGGGCCTCATACATAATGAGTGGGCTGTATCATCTGGGCCTTATACATATCAAGTGGGCCATATCACATGAGCTGCACCAGTGGGCCTCATATACATCAAGTGGACCGCGTCCACGGGCCGCACCAATGGCCTCATATACATCAAGTCAGGCCCATTCTTATGTATTTTGAGACCCGACCTATTCATAAGTTAATATAGAGACAGATGAGGTGAAACCAAAATATTATCTTGATTGGAAACTACCGTGGCCCTTAGAAGTTTGAATGGTGGATGTCATTGTCCCCATCAATTTTCAATGGTGGGGTCCGCTTAAACTTTAGATCTGACCCATTCTTTTACTCATGCCATAAAATGATATCTCAAATGGTTGGACGATTGGATACAATACATGCATCATGGTGGGACCCATAGAACGTGCTGCCATCAGTATAGCGTATGATGCAGCTGTTGGTGGGTCCCATGTAGGGCCCACCACCACATTTATATATATATATATATATATATATTATATTAATAACATAACAACGTCCAGGCCGTCCAGATGCATTCATCAAGGTGTAGCCCCACATGTGGGGTGGGTCCCACCGTCCAAGGATGGTGGACGGTGTAGGTAAAACACATACACTATGGTGGGTCCCCACCTCGTACATCAGGGTGAAGTCCTCATGTGTGTGGGGCCCACGCTGCCAGGCGGCAAATATAAAATACATATATCACGGTGGGTCTCATGTAGGGCCCACCATTATATATATATGATAATATAGTACATATAATAATAATATTATATTTATTATTCTCTTTTATTTATTTATATTTTTTGGTTAGCTGGTCAGTACACCACACTGTTAGTTCACACTTCACTGTGTGGCCACGTATAACGTCCCTGGATGCTGGACAGTTTAGATACAACACAGGCATCATGGTGGGTCCCACATGGACATGACCCACCTGATTTGGATCAATCTGATATTTGTGTTTTCCCTACATCCGGGCCTGTGGGTTATGGGATGCCAAGTGGGCCCACTCGATGGACGACATGGATAAGATGCATACTTCATGGTGGGGTCCGCCTGGGTGGGCCACACTGCCATATCATCACCAAACAAGAATGAAAGAGAGGGAGAGAGAGAAAGATAGACAAGTGATGGAGAAACCCCGGCACTGTGGGCCCTCCCTTCCATGTTTTTACAACATACATCAAGTGGGTCCCATTACATGTGGGCCCACCGATCAAAATCAACGACGGAGATCCAATCTTTACTAAAAGTAAGGTCTAGATGACCCTTATTCATACAAGAAAATTAAACATCATGATGAGGTCCATGGAGAATGGCCCCATCATGGAATGATCATGTGAATCATGGTGGGCCATCGGCCACACCTAGGGTCCAAAGTGGGATCCATACTATCAATAGGTAGGCCCCACTTGGCCCTTATCAAAAATATAAAAAAATCTAAGCCTATGGAACACCCACCGTTGATCTTCTTGGTCCGATAGAAAGGTAGTCTCCTTGGCTTCAATCTCAACGGAAGATGATGAAGAATGAAGGGTTGAGATGGGAGATGAGAGGGTTAGGAAGCGGGCCACCTTAGAGCTTCTCCATGAGAGCTTGGGAAGCTCATATGTTGGAGCTTGGTTTGCTTGGGAATGGGTTTTGAGAAATGAGAGAGAGAGGGTTGTAAGGAGAGAGAGAGGGATGGGTGAGGTGAGTGATGGGTGTGTAAGAGCTTTGTTGACTTTTGAGGTAATTTGTGTAAGAGGGGTATGAGTTGCTTTGACTTTAAGGTTGCTTTGGTAAGGGAGTGATGAGATTTGTACTTGACATATGAAGTGATTGATGTGTACTTGATTGATGGAACATGTTGTAGAGATTCTCTTCGGATTGTAAATTTACGGCATTTCCTCGAACTGAATGAGGGCCCACATCTCCTGGCCCGGGTATCGCTTTGGCGCGCAAGACGTGGCATCAGAACTGTGGCAATGGCGCGATCATTAGGGTACAAGTATCAAGTCGAGCCGACTCAGATCTTCAGGATATGACTTAGGATCGCGCGCAAATGCCGGTTACAAATCACGGGTCCCTAGAATTTGACCAGGAGGACTGCAGAGGCCTACGGAACGGTACGGGCTCGGATACGGGTCTTACAGTGCCCCTCTTAAAAATTTAAGGACATGATCAAACTCGGTGAATTTGCACCAAAGTGCTTTGAGTGCTCTCAGAGATATCAGACTCATCCTCAAATTAGAAATGTGTCTCACTTCAATCAAGATATGTTACATACCATTAAACATCTTGATGCACACCAATTTAACACCTACCACTTTATAGGCATTATTATTACCAATAAACACCTAGCCACCATCACACTCATTATAACTGGTGAACTATCTTCGATGAGGAGCCATGTGGTAGGAAGCCCCCATATCTAAAATCCATTCTTCATCGAAGTACCAGGATTTTGACGTGGTCAACACATCATTACAATTCATCAACTCACTGGATGCCGCAGTTTTGGCTTCCATAGAAGAATTATTTGAATTCTCATTTCTCGACTTAGACTTAGGATTCTAACAATCCTTCTTCATGTGCCTTGACATTCCACAATTCCAGCACTTTAACTTGCATTTTCCCTTGCCCTTGAATTTGGACCTTGATCGCGAAAATCTATTGGCCCACTCAGAATTTCTCCTCCCAGTAACCAGTGCATCTGTAAAAGTACCCATGTCATGTTTTTCTTTATTATCACCTTCAACTGAAGAGTTGAGATAATGGTCTAAACGTTAATGATCGTTCTGCTGGTGCACAAAGAGTCCTTGAATGACTCATACGATGTTAAGAAAGAATTTAACAGTATACATACCTGATCTTCAACTTTCATCGTTTTCTCCACTTCCAATAATTTTCATATCAACATGTTGAAGTTACTAATATGGGCTTCAATGTCAGCCCCCTTCGCCATCTTCAGATTGAACAACTATAGCTTCAAGTACAAACGATTCTCAAGAGATTTCTTTGTATAGATATTCTCTAATTTGGCCCATGTACTTGCTACAATTTTCTCTATCATGACATTATAAATGATCTCATCCGTTAAGTACCCATACAGGACTTATACAATTCCAAATAACAAAGTTCAGGTAAGCAAAAACATGAGTTTATCAACTAGTGGTGGAGATCACTGTAGGCCACAGGGACCCTGCCTAGCTCCTCGGCCATCCAATCTACTCTAGCAACTCAGTGAACAGCATCGACTCGCTCTATACCTGCATTAACTGTTACAGTTTGATAGCGTCAATGGCTATCGCAGTGAGGAGCACCCTCTAAGATTACACACTCATCATTCATAATCCAATATAGATTGTAAGTCATGAAATTAGATTTACTATATAGGGCATTTCATAGTCATACTCATATTAAAAAAATCAAACCAATCAACAGAATTTCATCATAAGCAAAATAAAATGACAATCGCAATGCAAGGAAATATGTCCAGATAACCCAAACAATTCCGCAAGATGGCTAGAAAATTGATAAGCAAACTTCAGCTCCACCCGAAAATCATGTTATGAGTGAAATTCATGAGGTGAATAGAAAATTAACCTTCAAACCTCTTCTTCATATGGAGATCATGCCGTATGTGAACTCTGCAAGATAGCTAGAAAATCGATAAGCGAACTTCAGCTCCACCCGAAAATCATGTACGACTGAACACCGCGGATGAAGAGACAAACAAACATACAAACCCTAGACCACTCGAAAATCATATCGTACGTGAACACCGCAAGATGAATAGAAAATCGATAAGCGAACTTCAGCTCCACCCAAAAATCATGGTATGACTGAACACCGCAAGATGGCTAGGAAAACAAACATACAATTTTAGACCACCTGGAAATCATATCGTACGTGAATACCGCTAGATGGCTAAAAAATCGATAAACGAACTTCAGCTCCACCAAAAAACTATAGTACGACTGAACACCGCAACATGGCTAGGAAACAACAGAGTATGAAAACATAGCCAACAAGCTACAAAAGGGCACCAATAGACTACCAAAGCCATAAAGGGCAAATAAACGAACCAAGCCACGTAGGAAAAATATGCGGTCCAAGCCATGTGAGGCAAATGTGGACCGTAGGATCATAAGTCCAAGGTAAGTTCCATTCAATTCATCATTCAAGCACAAGTGGTAACATATAAATAAATTAATACATATACAATAAAGGATAACATCGAATCATTCATGCATGTTATAATTAAAGAGAGATGCCTATCTCCGACACATGAATTTATTTCACAACAAATTAGCATATTCAATAGCAAGGTAAGTAATTCGATTAGAAGAATCCTGTCATCATCTATATCCAGATTGATGAAATTAAGTGGAAAGTTCAAAGGGTGAGTCCTCACCTTGGTCAAACAACCTAGTTGTGTGTGTGGCCCGCTAGGTAGCACGGATGTAGCCCGATCGAGTCAAACCTAATCGATAAACATGTGACCATGACTCAATTAAAACATTAAGAAAGATAGTAAATACTTAGTTTTTACAGTTGGTGTACTTTTAAAAACAAATGAAGTGAGTTGTGATTTACCTCGACTCGATAGTTTAACTTGGCAACTCGGATTTGGGTAAAACGACAAGACATGGATTCAACTACGACCCTCCGAGTCGACTCACTCCCTCACGCTCTCTTCTCTACCCTCTTTGACTTTCTCACTCCCTTCCCCTCTTTTTTTTTTTTTCTTTTATTATTGCTGGAACGTCCAACCAGAATATGGACTGAGTCAACTCGGACTCAACTCGTCAGCAAGTTGACTTGACTCGCAACTTTCTCTCTTCCTCTCTCTTCTCTTCCTTACTCTCTCTCTCTCTTCCTCTCCCTTCTCTTCTTTAGTCTCTCTCTCCCCTTTTTTTTCCTTTTTTTTTGGAATGTCCAGCAACGTCTAGACCAAGGGCCAAACTCAACTTGACTCGGTTCCAGCCGAGTCGACTCGGTTTCGACCACGTAACAACCTCCTCTCTCTCTTTTCTTCCCTTTTTCTTCTTCCTTCCTTTCCTCCGTTGGAGCACCCAGCAACAACCAAGGCTTTCGACCTTGCTAAATACGCAACTGAGTTGAGTCAGTGAGTCAGTTTGACTCGCCAGCACCTCCTCCTTCTCCTTCTTCCTTTCCTTCTCTCATTCGTTTCCTTCTTTTTTTTTTTTTTTTTTTTTTTTTTTTTTCTTTCCTTTTGTTTAGAAGTCTAGCGACGTCTGGACTCAAATGGATTTGTCCAGACACGCTCGAGCTCGCCCCACCTTGACGTGGTGTAGCTTGATTTGAGTCCAGACATGCTCGAGCTCACCCCACCTTGACGTGGTGTAGCTTCTCTTCAACGAGGATGATAATGGCGGATATCTGATCTGTGTCCATTTCTTTGAAACGAGAGCATCAGGCGACTCAGATTGATGCCACGGAGCTTGAGGAAGTGGAAAATCGCAGCTCCATTTAGGTTTGCTCAATGGGTTCGAACGAAGGAGGGAAATGGCGGTTTGCCGAGTTACTGCAAGAATGAGAGGTGAAGAGTTGTTGCCTACTCGATGCTCACCCTTTTATTTTAACCTAAATGTTCTCAGGGAAGTTAAATCAAGATTGAATGGCCTAGATTCAATCCGTGGCAGGGAGGCATGTGAAAACCGTTTGCGCAACAAAACCAGCGTCGGTTTTCCATTGACAAC
Organism: Magnolia changhungtana; assembly: GCA_030180095.1. Taxonomy (NCBI): domain Eukaryota; kingdom Viridiplantae; phylum Streptophyta; class Magnoliopsida; order Magnoliales; family Magnoliaceae; genus Magnolia; species Magnolia changhungtana. The sequence goes on from JASAUF010000662.1 coordinate 13,471,971, forward strand.
CCTAATCCGTACGGAGAGAACGGATGGCTAGGATGGATTTACTCCAACGTTTGGGATGCAGAGACTTACCTTCATGCGGATTGCTAGTACAGCAAGCAATAGGTTTTCGTTTTTGGAATGGGAAGAAACACAGATAGCCCGTTTTCACCGGCGTTTGTGCTCGCACGTGTGCTAGGAATCAGGTGAAACTGGGCAGGGTTTCCACGGGTTTGGGTCCTCTACAACATGGACGGATTGGATCCTCCGAGAACAGTCCCTGTTCAACCGTCTGTTTTTTTAGCGGACGAGTTTCAAAGAAAGGGGGAAATCCCTTCCTGTTTTGAAACTTGCGGTCATACCCGGTTTGACCGGTCTCCTTGGTCCAGTGCACCTTGGGTGTGCACATGCGAGTGGTGCCCATGCACCACAGGTGGGGCCTACGGTGATGGTCTTGCCCAATCCACTCCGTCCATTCATTCTGTCAGCCCGTATTATGGCTCCATCCAAAGAATGAAGCAGATCCATGACTTAGGTGTGCCATATGATCTAAATTTTGGCCATTAAATGTTAGTTATCATCGATTCGAGGTGGAATATAGTCCACACCTATGATCAGAATCATCCATCTAGCTAGTGAGCCACCCAGGGCCACTATCCATGTATTTTAGTATCATCCCACATGTAAACATATATATATATATATATATATATATATATATATATATATATATATATATATATATATATAATGCTTAGTCTAGCTCTCTGCTAGGAGAACAGCGCACGAACTCAGATACTAAGCTGGTTGTGTTACAAAACCCATGTTTTGATTTTTCTCAAAGTTGTGAAAACAAGAACAATTATGGTTGCAGATGGGCCAGTATATGCTGAATGCATGTTAGAATCCTGCCCAAGAGCAAAAGACATGGGTCTAGGCCAACCCAGCCCATAAGCTAAGGATCAGGCAACAGAAGAGGGGGGAAATCCAAAAACTTCTAATGACACAAATTAATAGACAATCTTTCAAAGAGAAATGAAATAAAATCAGCTAAAAGGCCCATCAACTAATAGCCATAAACCATCACACAAAATTCTTGAAATAAATAAATAAATAAATAAAAAAAGATCTATCATAAAGCTAGTTCGCAGAAATAGAAATAAAATAAAATAAAATATGAAAAGAAAAGGAAATCCTTCTGCAACAACAACAACAACAATGATGATGTTAATGACCACATAAAGTAGTGCTTTAAAAGAAGGAAAAAACTATCCTATTGACATTTGGTGTTCGCCAGGGAAAAAAATAAAAACAAAAGGACTTGAAAGAAGCCTATCATAAGGCCAACAGGGTAGGAAAGGACGAAAAGACTACTTGAAAGTAGTTGATCATGATTGTTTTAGAGAAAAAACTGTGGAAAAGATTGCCATTCTCTATAATGTTGAAGCTCATTTGTGTATACAACCCTGCTCATGTACACATACATGGCATTACACGTGCCAACATGACTGATGCATGAGGTATTAGAGCTTTCTATGAGATGGGCCACGTTTCTTAGACCATGTTCTCCAAGACTCTTTTCCAATTCTTAGTCCAGAGAGACTGAAGGCCTAAATGCTATTTTTCTAGCCATCCATTTGTTTTGGGTCGTATGGTCTATACCGCGTAGCACACTTGATGGAAAGTTCACATCTCTTGCACATGTACATTTGTTTATATATCAACAGAGAAATATCATTTCACAAACAACTTAACAGAAGCATCAGAGCTTTTTTTGCAGAAACACAAGGAACAGTGATATCTTTTACCTATGCCATGTTGCCTGTGATAATCAAACATCAGAGTCTCTGCTACACGCTTCCCTTCATCATAGCAACTCCTAACCCCTGCAATTCATGCAACATCATTCAACACGAGAGTGTTACATCCCAATTCTAATAATTAATCATTAAAGAATCAACAAGGAAAGGCATTCACATGAAAATAAAAATAAAAAAAACCAGAAAATTGATTGCTAGAAAGAAGAGTAAACATACCAATGGGGTTAACATTTCCCCAACACTCCTCCTTTTAGGGATGTTCAAGAGGATCGCCATACACCTCTGAAGTAGATGTCAGCAAAATACTGTTGAAATTAAAAGTTTTTTCATAAGAAACAAGCATACTCAAAAATCACAAATGATATTAATAGACGAATGCAATCATACTATCCATCCTCGCTCCAACTCGTTTTGCAAGACCCAACATATTTAGTGTGCCAATTACATTTGTCTTTATTGTCTGTTGGAAACAAAATTTCCAGATCAAGGCTCAAGGCTTTTTGTACGGTATTTATACCCGATCGCAAACTGACTCCCCCTTTTAATTAGCGCCGCTAATTAGCCAAGTACATCATCGGCTAATCCTGCTTTTGTTGTAGTGAAAACACCATTGGGTGTCGTGTGAACCGCCTGTGTTTTGGAATGGTTTGATTTTCTGGATATGGGTGAACTTATGAATTGATTGAATGGCAAACACAACGCAAGCCGCAATGAAAACATATCTGAATCAATCAAAACAATATCTTCAAAATACATGCTACAATCATACAAATGAATGAATAGTACACAACTCACCTTGATGCCCATTCTCCCTCCTCCTTTACTTGGGCTTGGGACCGGCAATGCAAGAAGTTGCATTGGCGGAGTTAAAAAGGGGCTTAGGCTCCATTTGGCTTGTGACGACCAAATGGAGTCTAATATGTTTTAAAAAATGGCTTAGGCTCCATTAAAGCCTGATGAGGTTGCTTCTATATGTATGTTTACTATATGTAAGACATACATACAACTCAAATGTGTACGTATTTTGATAACACTGGAATGTTAGCTTCATAAGGAAGATAGAGATAAGAATTCAACTCACAATGTCTCCGTTTTTGTCCATCTAATTTGTGGTGGAAAAGTCCAGGCTGTTCCATTTATGTCACTGATCCTCCTGCATATCAAGATTTCCAGAAGCTCTACTTACAACAATTTCAGATCCCTCCACTTCAAATTCACCTAGACAAGCAAAGATGGATAAGGGAAAATTTTTTAAATCAAATGGTCCTAAGAAATGGATTAAAACAATCACTTCATGACTATCTAAAATCAATGCCATTAGCAAATATCACACACCAAAAAAAAAAAAAAAAACCAGTATCAACAATCCATGGGATGGATAAAGAAAGAAAGAAAAAAAAAAAGAGTTCACCAAAATACTATTGCTAATAAAATCTAAATATCGAAATGCACTATAATAACTCGTTTTGCAGCAGCTCCTTGAAGAAGAGTGAGGCCCATCATCAAAAACCTGATGGAAACACCATAAGCTTCCACATATGAAATCTCAGTCACATTCAAATCTTCAAAACCATATGCCCATCTCTCATCATCACCAGCCCAACAAGAGGCAAAACCCACAAAAGCTTTATGGTTTTTTTCCCTCCATAACAACCATCATCATTACGTCATAGTACAAAAGCTTTATGGTTGTTGTCCTTCTCTTCCAATTATTGAACTACTACTACTACTACCTGCCACAGGATGTTGGCATGATGCGTAATTTGTAGTATTCTGCATATTGATCATTCCATGAATCCAAGTTAGTTTCATAAAAATATAAGAGAATTAATATACATTATTTAAATTTATCATAAATGCAATTCCTTACCTTAAGTAATTGAGTGAAACTTAAATTATTAGGAAAGTGAATCGAGGGTTGGAGATGGTCCTGAACGGATTGATGTGGTTGACTGATGGAATGAGATAACCCTGATTGAAAGTACGTAGTCACAGGATCCAAACAAACACCATTATATCCCTGATACAAGTAACAACATGAAAATCAAGTTCACAAATAAATATAAATTTATCATTTAATTTTTTTAAATTGATTTTAAAATATTTAAATTTATACATATTAAATCAAGATAGTTACAACGTAGCTTTGTAAGACATGTATGATGATGGATTGGATTTGACGCATCTCTAAGATCTTCATTAATAGGGTATAGCATTAGTTCACTTTTCTTCAATTTCTTTTGGCGTTTCTTTGTTTTTCCCTTTTCCAAGCAATTCTTAAATCTACGTCTACCACGACATTGCTCTTTTTTCTTAATTTTATAAGTTTCTTCTTTACCTTCATCAATTTCAGCTCCTTTTCTTTTAATTCCACGATCTTCTTTGTTAAAGTCATTGAGATTCCCCATTCTTGTTTCATGAGCTTCTTTTTTTATTTCAACGATTTTGTCTTTCAACTGTGCATTGTCAACATTTACAATTACACAATCATCTTGTCTATAACTCTCATTATTATTGCAACAATCTTCAGTGGATGATGGTCCTTTTAATTTTGCTTTTTCTTAAAATATTTTTTGCAATTCTTGATGCATCAACCCAGAATATTTAGTAACACATTGAAATGACTCTTCACTTTCACAACCCATTGATGACAACTTGACAAAGTTGGAAATCAATCTGTTATAACGATGAGAACGTAGTTTCTTAGAGTCTCCATCTAAGCCACATCCTCTAACAACTGACGGAAAGGAATATGAAGAAGTTTCTCTGGCCCACCTCTTTAAGATGTATTTCAATGGCAGTCATGTGAGGGTATGATTTGTTGCTTTTAATATATGGGAACATAAAATACTCATAAATTCAAACTTTCTGCAACTGCATTCAAAAAATTCATCCGTTGAGTTCATGGTAACGATGTGGAGTCTATGCTTTTTACTTTCATGTACTTGGTATTTAATCACCATCCCAGACTCTTCTAGTTTTTCAACAGTTTAACCAAGACTGTTGGTATAGTCAGACTGGAATAATTTAAAAATGGTTGTCGTGTAGACACTAGCTGCATGCTCCAAGATATTAATAGGAAACAACACAATTGGTGAACTTTGAGTCATTTTGAAATTTGCTTCTAATTCGGCGTTCCTTCTATCATCCACTAATCGTTCAAAAAATCTAAGAATATTTTTCCCTGGATGTAAGTATCTCTTCAAATCCTTGTTCAAACTTTCGCAACGTTGTGTGCTTTTCATATCAGCACAAAATACTTTTTTATCCATACACTAATGCTCACTTTTCTTTTTCATTGAATAATTGTTGCAACCATGTATTATTTGTAAGATCATATTTCTGAATCATTGCTTCCCATGCATGGAGGAATTCACCCTCATCATCAAAATCATAGACACATTTACTAAAATCGTTGCCAAAAGATTCAGAAGAATTAAATAAATGACTTAGGTGTTTGCACATATTTTGAAACATATGCCAAACACAAATACGGTGAACTGTTCTTGTTAATTCTGTTTTAATCGCACTTGACATTGCCTTATTCTAATCTGTGAGAATGGTTTGAGGCATTTTTCCAGACATTGCATCACAAAAAGTTTTAAACAACCATCTGAAAGAATCAATGGTTTCATCATATAGAAGTGCAACACCAAAAAAAATTGTTTGTCTATGATGATTAACACCAAGAAATGGTGCAAATGGTCGTCCATACTCATTTGTTCTATATGTTGTGTCAAAACAAATCACATCTCCAAAAAGATCGTAATCTAAAATCATTCTTCCATCTGTCCAAAAAATATTGGTAATACGATCTTCAGAATCAATTTGAATGGAGTAAAAGAACTTTGGATCTTCAACTTGCTTTGTTTTAAAAAATTGCAGTAGACCCTCAGCATCGAATTGTTTCATTGCATTCATCCTTTTCGTCCGTGAGTAATTCTTGAAATCTACCATATTATGTCCAACATATTGTCGACCACCAGCTTGTCTGCTCATTAAATCAAATGTTGCTTTTGGCTTTATACCGGATTTGTCGCAATCATCAGCTACCATTACTTGAGCTACAGAAAGTTTTCGTTGTGATCTTAGTAAATGTGATTCTTCTGGAGATGCAAGTATATGATTATAATCACTATTAAAATTGGTAATTTGATATTTACCGTTAACTCCCAACCTAATTGTCATGTATGCCTTACAACCTGTTCTTGTTTCATTGCGGTGTTGCTTCACATGTACGTCACGTTTATCAGATGGTCGTTTACCTTCTCTAGAGCAGACGAATTTTCTCATTTTCACTACTCTCGTCTTACGGTCTATAGTTCTAGTATCAATCCGAACACTAAAACCGACTTTTCGTCCATAACTATTGTAAAACTTATATGCATCTTTCTCTGTTTCAAATTCATTACCAATTTTCAAATTAGATGCATTTTAATCTATGCCTGAATCACCCGTATATACATTAGAGCTTCTTAATTCATTTATATTATTTTCTGATTCATTGTCTATATGAGGTTGTGATTGAGACGTGTCTTCCACCTCATGTGGTGTGCATGATTTAAAGAAAATAGTATTTTTCATTGACCTGAAAGGCAAAAATAGTGTTTGAAAATAAATGACATACTTTACAATAATAATCTAATCAATTTATGCATACACATGGCATATTAATTTTTAGTTTTAACTGCAAATTATTGTATAGTGGCAAAATAACATCAAAACTAACAGTGGTGGAAATGTCAATATCTTATAGCTAAAGCTAAGGCCAAATCTGAGGATATTTTTTCAGTCATCTTTTTTAAGGTATCCATGTCCACAAGGGGGTTGCAAAGAAATCAACAGTTATCATGGGTCCTGTATGTAAATTCTACATCATGTTATCATGGGTCTCAACCCACATCAGCAAATAGTCATGTCTTCACAAGAGAACATGACATGTGAATAAATGGGCCAACCAATCAAAGTAAATTATTATTATTTTTAATTCCTAACTGTTAGATTAATGTCCCCATATTCATATAATCAAACAATCGTAAATATTTGTCCATCAAGGACTCATAACTCAGCTTAATGTTAATTACTTTTATAAAAAAAATATAAAGTATTAATGTTTCTCTTTGATTTAATTCAAGATCTAAAATATTTTCCAATTTCTAAATAGAAACATAACCATGCAAGTTTGTTACTCATAGGGATGTCAATAGGCTGGGTTTAAGCTAGGCAAAATCAAAATTTTGAATTGGCAATTCTGTAAGTAAATCTGAATAATCTTGAAAATGTCCTAGTAGTCTATATGCATACAGGCAATTGAAAAACAGCATCCAATGTTTTTCATTTAAAAATCTGGTATCTGAACCAGTCATTCAGTGGGTCCATTGCAGATCACAAAAAATAGCCTTGAAAAAAAAAAGGATTTTAAATGGAGGAAAAAATAACTAAAATAAATAATCTGTAAAAAATTATATAAAAAAATTAAAATACCTGTGAGGTGGGGATTGTGAGAGATTAGGGAAAGAGGGCCTCCGATCTTCAGAAGAAAAAACCCCTCTTTTTCTTTTGCTTTGATAAAATCCATCTCGAAAAGGAAAGAATTTGAAATTAGAAACGAGGGGAGAAGAAATCTCTGAAAAATCACCGCGAACCGGAAATGGAAAGTGTTGTTCGTGGTGCCGTTGCCGTTTGGGAAAACGGCAGAGAAATTTTCTTGCGGTGCTGTTGCCGTTAGGGAAGACGACAGAGAGATTTTTTTTTTTTTTTTAAATATGAAACGGAAATGGATTTGCTAGTCCTACGTGGCAAGCGCGATGAGGTGGCCCAATGAGATTGCGGGAGGCAGAGGATCCGGACTAAAAAAAAAATAGCAATTATTCAGTGCAAAATTAATAACGGGCCGTAGTCGTTGGACGTGGTTTTCCTGCGAAAGCCTTTTGCAGGAAGTTCCTGCGCAAGGATTCTGGGTGGGCCTACTGCGATTTTTATGAGAAATCAAATCCGTTCATCCGTTTTTCGAACTCATTTGAAGACATTCTACCAAAAATGAGAAGGATCCAAAACTCAAGCGGGCCATAGGAGATGAAACAATGAGGAAAGGAATGCCTACCGTTGAAACCTTTCTAAGCTCCACCTTGCTGTTTATATGCCATCTAAACCGTTTATAAGGTCATTTTCACTCAGATAAAGTGAAAACACCAGAAACGTGGTCCGTTACAAAACTTTTATGGCCATATAAATGTTTCAACGGTGATCACTAAATCTTCACTTTTTCCTCTTGTGTGGTCCACTTGAGTTGTGGATCCTCCTAAATTTTGGTCTCATGTTATAAAATGAGCTTCAAAAACGGATAGAGGGGTTGGATTTCTCACAAACATCCACGTGAGCTCCACACAGAAACCTTGCGCAGGAACTTCCTGCGAAAGGCTGCGAGGCTTTCGCAGGAAATCCGCGTCTGTAGTCGTTTCAACCCCTTTCTTTTGAGTGCGGATCCTCTGCCTCCCGGAGGCAGGAACTCCCTGCCTCCAGCGTTTTCATTGGTTAACGTCACTGGGAGTGCCACGTCGTTAATTTTTAAAATATATTTAAAAAATACATTTAATAACAACTCAAACGGAGACGTTAAACGGAAGCTGTTTGCGCGCTGAGTACCTCAATGCGGTAAGCGTGATGAGTAAAGTCTATGGAGCCCACCATTATTGTCATTCGTGCATTGTATCAACTCCATCCATCTCTTTTATCATCTAACTTTAGGGTTTTACAACAAAAATCAATCATATCCAAAGATCAAGTGGACCACACCACTTCAAACAGTGTGAATTGAATTCTACCGTTGAAAAATTTTTGGGGGCCCATGGAAGTTTTATATCAAGATGATATTTGTTTTTTCCATTCATTAATGTCTTTGTGATCTTATGAACAGTTTGGATGAAAAATAAAAATCATTGAGGGCTTAAAAACACTTCAATGGTGAAAACCAATACTTCCACTGTTTTCTTTGGTATGGTCTACCTGTGCTTTTGATATATTTCGGTTTTGGGCTAACTCCTAAAATGAACTGAAAATACGAATGGACGGTGTGGATAAACCACATGAATTCACAATGGGCCTAATAGAGTTTACTCAGTACGATAAGACTCGGTACGCAATCCAATTTCACGTTTTAGACGGGATTTCCTGCCTAAGCCTTTTGCGGTAAGATCCTGTGCAAGGATTTTAGATGGGCCCACTGTGACATTTGTGATAAATCCAATCCATTCATCCATTTTTAGATATCATTTTAGGACATCATACCAAAACTAATGAATATACAAAACTTAAATGGGCCACACAAGAGGAAAAAGTGGGGATTTAGTGTCCATCGTTGAAATATTTATATGGCCACAAAAGTTTTGCATCGATCTAATATTTTGGTGTTTTCACTTCCTCCTAGTAAAAATGACCTTATAAACAGTTTGGATGACATATAAACATCAAGAGGCCTAGGAAGGTTTCAAGGGTAGGAATTTCTTTCTCCACTGTTTCATCTTTCTCCACTGTCTTAAAATGAGCTCTAAAAATGGATGAATGGATTAGAATTGTTACAAACATCATGGTGGACCCCACCATACATCCCAGCGCTGAAACTTCATGCAAAAGGCTTTCCCCAGTGAATCCGCGCGCGTCCACGGTTTCCATGGGAAACGTATTGGTTACTCCCCTACCACTTGGTGCTATGTGGGCCCACCATGATGTATGTGTTTCATCTATGCCGTCCATCTATTTTTCTAGATCATTTTATGGTCTAAGACCAAAAATGAGGTATAACCCAATCTCAAGTGGACCACATTGCATGAAACAGTGTTGAATGAACGTTGACCATTAAAAACTTTTTGGGGACCATAAAAGTTTTGGATCAAGCTGATCACTGTTTTTTCCCTTCACCTGGGTCTTTATGACCGAACCAATAGATTGGATGTTAAATAAACAGTACGGTGGGCCTTAGGAGGACTTTAATGATGGATATCCAATCACCATTGTTTTCCTGTGGTGTGGTCCATATGAGATTTATATCCCTCTCATTTTTTGGATTAACCCCTAAAATTATCTGTAAAAATAGATTAACGGAATGGATGAAACACATACATCATGGTGGGGAAGTAATGTCACCCATTTATATGGGTCCCACTACCATATATGTTTTGTATCCACACCATCCATCCATTTGGAGAGATCATTTTAGGGCATGAGCCAAAGAATGAATCAGATCCAAAACTCGAGTGAACCCCACCATAGAAAACAGTGGAGAGAGTCACGCCCACCATTTATTACGACTGAATCCAATCAAAACTTCGTCACTTTGTCTACTAAACCCCGTCACTTTGTATTGCAACCTCGTCACTTTGTCTACTAAACCCCGTCACTTTGTACTGCAACCTCGTCACTTTGTCTAGTGAACTTCGTTACTTTGTACTGCAACCCCGTCACTTTGTCTATTGAACCCCATCACTTTGTATTGCAACCCCGTCACTTTGTCTACTGAACTCCGTCACTTTGTACTGCAACATCGTCTCTTTGCGTAATGTACCCCGTCACTTTATGCTACAACCTCGTCACTTTGTCTACTGTACCCCGTCACTTTGTACTGTAACCTCGTCACTTTATTTTGCGAACCCGGTCACTTTGTACTGTAACCTCGTCATTTTGTCTACTGAACCCCATTACTTTATACTGCAACTTCGTCACTTTGTCTACTGTACCCTATCACTTTGTACTGCAACCCCGTCACTTTGTCTACTGAACCCTGTCACTTTGTACTGCAACCTCGTTACTTTGTCTAGTGAACCCCGTCACTTTGTACTGCAATCTCATCACTTTGTCTAGTGAACCTCGTCACTTTGTATAGGGAACCCTGTCACTTTGTATTGCAACCCTGTCACTTTGTCTACTGAACTCCATCACTTTGTACTGCAACATCATCACTTTGTCTATTGTACCCGTCACTCTGTCTATTGTACCCGTCACTTTGTTTACTGAACTCCATCACTTTGTACTGCAACATCGTCACTTTGTTTACTGTACCCATTACTTTGTGCTGCAACCTCCTCACTTTGTCTACTTTACCTCACTTTGTGAAGTACCCCGTCACTTTGTGGTTTTACTAGACAAAGTGATGGGGTTAAGTAGGGTTACTGGACAAAGTGATGGGGTTAAGTATGGTTACTGGACAAAGTGACGGGGTACAGTAGACAAAGTGACGAGGTTGCAGCACAAAGTGACTGGGTACAGTAGACAAAGTGACGATGTTGCAGCACAAAGTGATGGGGTTCAGTAAACAAAGTGACGGGGTTGCAATACAAAGTGACGGGGTTCACTAGACAGTGACGAGGTTCACTAGACAGTGACGGGGTTACAGTATAAAGTGACAGGGTTTACTAGACAAAGTGATGGGGTATAGTAGACAAAGTGACGAGGTTGTAGCATAAAGTGACAGTGGTACAGTAGACAAAGTGACAATGCTGCAATACAAAGTGACGAAGTTCAGTAGACAAAGTGACGGGGTTCACTAGACAAAGTGACGAGGTTGTAGTACAAAGTGACGAGGTTTAGTACGCAAAGCGACGGGGTTGCAGTTCAAAGTAACGGGGTTCAGTAGACAAAGTGACGAGGTTTGGTTTGGATTCAGTTGTAATAAATGGTGGGCGTGACTCTCTCCACTGTTTTCTGTGGTGGTGTCCACTTGAGTTTTGGATCTGATTCATTCTTTGGCTCATGCCCTAAAATGATCTCTCCATCATAGTGGGACCCATATAAATGGGTGACATTACTTCCCCACCATGATGTATGTGTTTCATCCATTCCGTTAATCTATTTTTACAGATAATTTTAGGGGTTGATCCTAAAAATGAGAGGAATATAAATCTCATATGGACCACACCACAGGAAAACAATGGTGATTGGATATCCATCATTAAAGTCCTCCTAAGGCCCATCGTACTGTTTATTTGACATCCAATCTGTTGGTTTGGTCATAAAGACCCAAATGAAGGGAAAAAACAAAGATCAGCTTGATCCAAAACTTTTATGGTCCCCAAAAAGTTTTTAATGGTCAACGTTCATTCAACACTATTTCATGTAATGTGGTCCACTTGAGATCGGGTTATACCTCATTTTTGGTCTCGGACCATAAAATGATCTAGAAAAATAGATGGACGACATGGATGAAACACATACATCATGGTTGGCCCACATAGCACCAAGTGGCAGGGGAGTAGCCGATATGTTTCCAATGGAAACTGTGGACGCAGATTCATTGGGGAAAGCCTTTTGCCTGAAGTTCCAGCACTGTGATGTATGGTGGGGTCTACCATGATGTTTATAAGAATTCCAATCCATTCATCCATTTTTAGATCTCATTTAAAGACATGTAACCAAAAATTAGGATGATCAAAAACTCAACTGGGCCATACAAGATGAAACAGTGGAGAAAGAAATTCCTACCGTTGAAACGTTCCTGGGCCTCTTGATGTTTATATGCCATCCAAACTGTTTATAAGGTCATTTTTATTAGGATGAAGTGAAAACACCAAAATATTAGACCGATGCAAAACTTTTGTGGCCATATAAATATTTCAACGGCGGACACTAAATCCCCACTGTTTCCTCTCGTGTGACCCATTTGAGTTTTGTATATTCATTAGTTTTGGTATGATGTCCTAAAATGATATCTAAAAATGGATGAAAGGATTGGATTTATCACAAATGTCGCAGTGGGCCCATCTGGAATCCTTGCGCAGGATATTACTGCAAAAGGCTTTGGCAGGAAATTGGATTGTGCACCGAGTCTTATCGTACTGAGTAAACTTTATTGGGCCCATTGTGAATTCATGTGGTTTATCCACGCCGTCCATCCATATTTTTAGTTCATTTTAGGAGTTGAGCCCAAAAGTGAAGTATATCAAAAGCTCAAGTAGACCATGCCAAAGGAAACAGTGGAAGTATTGATTTTCACCATTGATGTGTTTCTAAGCCCCCAATGATTTTTATTTTTCACCCAAACTGTTCATAAGATCACAAAGACATGAATGAATGGAAAAAACAAATATCATATTGATATAAAACTTCTGCGGGCCCCAAAAACTTTTCAATGGTAGAATTCAATTCACACTGTTTCAAGTGGTGTAGTCCACTTGATCTTTGGATATGATTAATTTTTGTTATAAAACCCTAAAATTAGATGATAAAAGAGATGGATGGAGCTGATACAATGCACGAATGACAATAACGGCGGGCTCCACAGACTTTACTCATTAAGCTTACCGTACCGAGTTACTCAGCGGGCAAACAGCTTCCGTTTAACATCTCCGTTATAGTTGTTATTAAATGTACTTTTTTAATATATTTAAAAAATTAACGATGTGGCACTTACAGTGACGATTGACCAATGAAAACGCTGGAGGCTGGGAGTTCCTGCCTCCGGGAGGCAGATGATCCGCACTCTCTTATAAAACGTGTCGGCCATGAGTTTTACGGGAATAGCTGTGGTGGGGGCATAAACAGAGTGGCATTCCCGAAGCTGGAAGAGCTCGAATTCGTGTCAGTTGAGTGCGGATCCTCTGCCTCCAGCGTTTTCATTGGTCCACGTCACTGTAAGTGCCACGTCATTAATTTTGAAAATATATTTAAAAAAGTACATTTAATAAGAACTAGAACAGAGACTAAATGGAAGCGTTTTGTGCACTGAGTACATTTAATAAGAACTATAACAGAGACTAAACGGAAGCGTTTTGCGCACTGAGTACCTCAATACAGTAAAGATAATGAGTAAAGTCTGTGGAGCCCGCCGTTATTGTTATTGTGCATTGTATCAACTTCATCCATCTCTTTTATCATCTAATTTTAGGGTTTTACGACAAAAATTAATCATATCCAAAGATCAAGTGGACCACACCACCTGAAACAGTGTGAATTGAATTCTACCGTTGAAAAGTTTTTGGGGCCCACAGAAGTTTTATATCAAGATGATATTTGTTTTTTCCATTCATCCATGTCTTTGTGATCTTATGAACAGTTTGGATGAAAAATAAAAATCATTGGGAGCTTAGAAACACTTCAATGGTGAAAATCAATACTTCCATTGTTTCCTTTGGTATGGTCTACTTGAGCTTTCGATATACTTCAGTTTTGGGCTCAACTTCTAAAATGATCTGAAAATACGGATGGATGGCATGGATAAACCACATGAATTCACAGTGGGCCCAATAAAGTTTACTCAGTACGATAAGACCAGTACACAATTCGAACGGGGGATGCGGATTTCTTGCCAAAGCCCTTTACAGTAAGATCTTGGGCAAGGATTTCGGATGGGCCCACTGCGATGTTTGTGATAAATCCAATCCGAAGCCCTTTACAGTAAGATCTTGCCAAAGCCCTTTACAGTACAAAAGTTTTGCATCGGTCTAATATTTTGGTGTTTTCACTTCATCCTAGTAAAAATGACCTTATAAACAATTCGGATGACATATAAACATCAAGACGCCTAGGAAGGCTTTAACTGTAGGAATTTCTTTCTCCACTGTTTCATCTTGTATGGCCCAGTTGAGTTTTGATCATCCTAATTTTTGGTTACATGTCTTAAAATGAGCTCTAAAAATGGATGAATGGATTGAAATTCTTATAAACATTATGGTGGACCCCACCATACATCCCAGTTCTGGAACTTCATGCAAAAAGCTTTCCCCGGTGAATCCGCATCCACGGTTTCCATTGGAAACGGACTAGCTACTCCCATGCCACTCGGTACTATGTTGGCCCACCATGATGTATGTGTTTCATCCATGCCGTCCATTTATTTTTCTAGATCATTTTATGGTCTGAGACCAAAAATGAGGTATAACCCAATCTCAAGTGAACCACATTACATGAAACAGTGTTGAATGAACGTTGACCATTAAAAACTTTTTGGGGACCATAAAAGTTTTGGATCAAGCTGATCTTTGATTTTTCCCTTCACCTGGGTCTTTATGACCAAACCAACGGATTGGATGTCAAATAAATAGTACGATGGGCCTTAGGAGGACTTTAATGATGGATATCCAATCACCATTGTTTTCCTATGGTGTGGTCCATATGAGATTTATATCCCTCTCACTTTTGGGATCAACTCCTAAAATTATATGTAAAAATAGATTAACATAATGGATGAAACACATACATCATGGTAGGGAAGTGATGTCACCCATTTATATGGGTCCCACTATGATGTATGTTTTGTATCCACACCGTCCATCCATTTGGAGAGATCATTTTAGGGCATGAGCCAAAGAATGAATCAGATCCAAAACTCGAGTGGACCCCACCACAGAAAACAGTGGAGAGAGTCACACCCACCATTTATTACGACTGAATCCAATCCAAACGTCGTCACTTTGTCTACTGAACCCCATCACTTTGAACTGCAACCCTGTCACTTTGTCTACTGAACCCCATCACTTTGTACTGCAACCTCGTCACTTTGTCTAGTAAACCCCGTCACTTTGTACTGCAGCCATGTCACTTTGTACTGCAATCCCGTCACTTTGTCTACTGAACTCCGTCACTTTGTACTGCAACATCGTCACTTTGTCTATTGTACCCCGTCACTTTATGCTACAACCTCGTCACTTTGTCTACTGTACCCCGTCACTTTATGCTGCAATCTCTTCACTTTGTCTAGTGAACCCCGTCACTTTGTCTACTGAACCCCGTTACTTTATACTGCAACCTCGTCACTTTGTCTACTGTACCCCGTCACTTTGTACTGAAACCCCCGTCACTTTGTATACTGAACCCCGTCACTTTGTCTAGTGAACCCTATCACTTTGTACTGCAACCCCGTCACTTCTAGTGAACCCCGTCACTTTTTACTGCAACCCCGTCACTTTGTCTACTGAACCCTGTCACTTTATACTACAACATCGTCACTTTGTGCTGCAACCTCGTCGCTTTGTCCAGTAACCATACTTAACCCCATCACTTTGTCCAGTAACCCTACTTAACCCCATTACTTTGTCTAGTAAATCCCCATCACAAAGTGACGGGGTACTTCAAAAAGTGACGAGGTTGCAGCACAAAGTGACTGGGTACAGTAGACAAAGTGACGATGTTGCAGTACAAAGTGATGGGGTTCAGTAAACAAAGTGATGGGTATAGTATACAAAGTGACAATGTCGCAATACAGAGTGATGGGGTTCAGTAGACAAAGTGACGGGGTTGCAGTTCAAAGTGATGGGGTTCACTAGACAAAGTGATGGAATTGTAGTACAAAGTGACGGGGTTCACCAGACAAAGTGACGAGGTTGTAGTACAAAGTGACGGGGTTCACTAGACAAAGTGACGGGGTTGCAGTACAAAGTGACGGGGTACAGTAGACAAAGTAACGAGGTTGCAGTACAAAGTGACGGGATTCAATAGAAAAAGTGATGAGGTTGCAGTACAAAGTGATGGGGTTCACTAGACAAAGTAACGAGATTACAACACACAGTGACGGGGTATAGTAGACAAAGTGACGAGGTTGTAGCATAAAATGATGGGGCACATTAGACAAAGTGATGATGTTGCAGTACAAAGTGACGGAGTTCAGTAGAGAAAGTGATGGGGTTGCGGTACAAAGTGATGGGGTTGCGGTACAAAGTGATGGGGTTTAGTAAACAAAGTGACGGGGTTGCAGTACAAAGTGACGGGGTTACCGTACAAAGTGATGGGGTTCACTAAACAAAGTGACGAGGTTGCAACACAAAGTAACGGGGGTACAGTAGACGAAGTGACGGGGTATAGTAGATAATGTGACGATGTTACAGTACAAAGTGACGGAATTCAGTAGACAAAGTAACGGGGTTGTAGTACAAAGTGACAGGGTTCAATAGATAAAGTGACGGGGTTGTAGTACAAAGCGACGGGGTTCACTAAACAAAGTGACGAGATTGCAAAACAAAGTGACAGGGTTCAGTAGATAAAGTGACGGGGTTGAAGTACAAAGTGACGGGGTTTAGTAGACAAAGCGACGAGGTTTTGATTGGATTCAGTCGTAATAAATGGTGGGCGTGACTCTCTCCACTATTTTCTGTGGTGGGGTCCACTCGAGTTTTGGATCTGATTCATTCATTGGCTCATGCCTTAAAATGATCTCTCCAAATGGATGGACGGTGTGGATACAAAACATATATCATAGTGGGACCCATATAAATAGGTGACATCACTTCAATAGCGAGTCTCACTACTCAATGTGGCACTGAATCCCAAATGGAAATGAAAGCGGATTGGCTACTCCCCCCACCACCAGCCCGGTGGTGGTGGTGGTCGGTACTCTGTGGGCCCCACCACGATGTATGTGTTTCATCCATTCCGTTAATCTACTTTTACATATAATTTTAGGGGTTGATCCCAAAAATGAGAGGGATATAAATCTCATATGGACCACACCACAGGAAAACAATGGTGATTGGATATCCATCATTAAAGTCCTCCTAAGGCCCACTGTACTGTTTATTTGACATCCAATCTGTTAGTTTAGTCATAAAGACCCAGATGAAGGGAAAAAACAAAGATCAGCTTGATCGAAAACGTTTATGGCCCCCAAAAAGTTTTTAAGGGTCAACGTTCATTCAACACTGTTTCATGTAATGTGGTCCACTTAAGATTGGGTTATACCTCATTTTTTGTCTCAGTCCATAAAATGATCTAGAAAAATAAATGGACGGCATGAATGAAACACATACATCATGGTGGGCCCACATAACACCGAGTGGCAGGGGAGTAGCCCGTCCGTTTCCAATGGAAACCATGGATGCGGATTCACCAGGAAAAGCCTTTTGCATGAAGTTCCAGCGCTGGGATGTATGGTGGGATCCACCATGATGTTTATAAGAATTCTAATCCATTCATCCATTTTTAGAGCTCATTTTAAGACATATAACCAAAAATTAGGATGATAAAAAATTGGGCCATTTAAGATGAAACAGTGGAGAAAGAAATTCCTACAGTTGAAACCTTCCTAGGCGTCTTGATGTTTATATGCCATCCAAACTGTTTATTAGGTCATTTTTACTAGGATGAAGTGGAAACACCAAAATATTAAACCGATGCAAAACTTTTGTGGCCATATAAATATTTTAACAGTGGACACTAAATCCCCATTGTTTCCTCTCATGTGGCCCATTTGAGTTTTGTATACACCTTAGTTTTGGTATTATGTCTTAAAATGATATCTAAAAATGGATGAACGGGTTGGATTTATCACAAACGTCGCAGTGGGCCCATTCGGAATCCTTGCACAGGATCTTATTACAAAAGGCTTTGGCAGGAAATCGGATTGCTTACCGAATCTTATCGTACTGAGTAAACTATGTTGGGCCCACTGTGAATTCATGTGGTTTATCCACGCCATCCATCCATTTTTTCAGATCATTTTAAGGGTTGAGCCCAAAACTGAAGTATATCACTTTGTGCTACAACATCGTCACTTTATCTACTATACCCCATCACTTTGTGCTACAACCTCATCACTTTGTCTAGTGAACCCCGTCACTTTGTACTGCAACCCCGTCACTTTGTCTACTGTATCCTGTCACTTTGTACCGCAACCTTATCACTTTGTCTACTGAACCCCGTCACTTTGTACTGCAATCCCGTCACTTTGTCTATTGTACCCCGTCACTTTGTACTGCAATCCCGTCACTTTGTCTACTGAACCCCGTCACTTTGTATTGCAATCCCGTGTAAGACCCGTATCCTAGTTCGTACTGTTCCGATGAATCCTGCGATCATTTCCGTCGAAGTCCAGCAATCCGCGACTGATAATCGATGTTGCGATCGATCGTAAGTCGTATCTTTTAGATTCGAGTCGGTTTAATCCGAGACCTGTATTATTGCGACCGCACCGTCGCCGCGGTTCCAAGGCCACGACTCACACACCGATCCGATACCCTGACCAGAAGATGTGAGCCGGCGTTTATTTCGAAGAAACGCCGCTCTTTCTCAATCCCGAGAGAATCTCTACACAATGTCAAATCAATCCCATCAATCAATCAATCACTTCAATCTCAAGTACAAGCAACCCATGCTTTCTCTCTCCAAAGTCAACTCTTTCTTACCCTCTCTCTTACACACCCATACCTAGTCAAGTACTACATCCATCACCTCACATCACTCACCTCACATCTCCCATCCCTCTCTCCTTACAACTCTCTCTCTCTCCCTCTTTTCTCACACCATTTCCAAGCAAGAGAGATAGCCCACACGTCCATGGCTTCCAAGTGAGAAAAGAGAGTTTGTGTGGCCCACCTTTCCCATTCCAAAACTCATCATCCTAGCCATCCATTTCTCATCTCCACCATCAAAGAGGAGCACAAGGAGGGTGGCATTCCAACGGACCGAAGAGATCAACCGGTGGGTGCTTCTATAGGCTAGCTTTTGTGTTTTTATGATGGGCTAAGTGAGGCCTACCGATCAATGGTATGGATCTCACTTGGGACCCTAAGATGTGGCCGATGGCCCATCTTGATTATCATTTTATGTACGATTGGATGCAAGGGAGGGCCCATAGTGTCGGGGTCCCTCCATTACACGTGTGTCCCACTTTTCTCTCCCACTCTCTTTCTCTCTCTCCCTCTCTTGTTCATTTTTTTATGTGTGATGATGTGGCCATGTGGCCCACTTGGATGGACCCCACCATGAGCCATCTATTTTATCCAAGCCATTCCTAGGTGGGGCCCGCTTGCATATGTGCTGCACCAACACCATCCATCCATGTGGTGGCCCACCTAAGGAGGGCCCACCTTAACGTTATTTGTATACCAAGAAAAAAAAAAGAAAAAGAAAGGAAGAGTCCAGCGTCACTGGATGTCTGGAAAGTAAACACAAATATTAGCTTGGCTTACCAGCTTTATGGGTGGACCATGTGTATAGGCCCCATCTTGATGTATGTTTTCAATCCACGCTGTCCATCCTTTTTCCTGTACCATTTTAGGCGTTGAGCCAGAAAAAATGGGGCTGATCCAACCTTCTGGTGGGCCATACCTTAGCAATCAATGATCTCCACCGTTTTAAGTCTTCCAGATTCTTTTTACACGCCAAAACAAGCCCAATATTGGGCTTGATGGACTTGTTATGGGCCATGGAAACCAATGGTCGAGGTGGATTCGACTGAAGTGGACCCCCACGCATGAAAACCTTGAAAAAAGGGATTTTTCAAAAAAAAAAAAAAAAAAAAAAAACAACTCAGAAGAAGCTAGGCCATCTAACTGTCTTGTCAGAGGCAGAGAGAGAGGACGTTGGGCGTCCTGGCGTGAACGAGCAGGAACCCACGGCTCCAGCCGTGGGCCCCACCTTGATGTTTATTTGAAATCTAATCCGTTCATTAGGTGGGCCACTGCCTGACTTAGGCCCCCTCCAAAAATCAGTCCAATCCATGGCTCAGGTAGCCCACATCATAGGAAACAGTGTGAATGAACGTTTACCATTGAAACCCATTTGTGGTCCACAGAAGTTTTGGATCAAGCTGGGATTTGTTCTTCCCCTTCTTTCAGGTCTGTGTGACCTTATGAGTGGATTGGATGGAAGGTAAACCTCATAGTGGGCCCCACGTGGGAGGCCACAGTGATGTATGTGTCTTATCCCCACCGTCCACGCGGACGGTGGGAGCCCACTGTAATGTATTTGTTGTATTCCACCGTCCAGCGGACGGTGGAGCCCACGGTGATGTTTGTGTTCATACACACCGTCCACTGCTGTGGATGGTGGGCCCCACCTGAGATTTGGCATGCGCCGGAAACTTGGTCTGAACCCTCAAGTGGGACACCCATAATGGATGGGCTGGATTTGCAAAACCACATCTTAGTGGCCCTCAAAATGGTTATGAATGTTTTAAATGGTGCACGGCCCTCTCCACTTCTGCATGTGGTGTGGCCTGCACAAGTAACGGATTGACTGGATTTTTTTAAGATCTAAGCCCACCATTGAATGGTGAATCTGACTGATGGGTTGGATGTTTGACAAACATCAACGGTAGGTCCCACTTAGCTCGACCTCATGGGAGCTGAACCTCAGCTCGAGCTCATTGTGCTTTTTTTTTCATATATATATATATATATATATATATATATATATATATATATATGTGTGTGTGTATATATATGTATATGGGTATATGTATATGAATATGTACATGTATTTGTATATATTATTTATATTATATTGTATATATTATATATATCATTAATATATTATATTATGTAATATATACATTATGGCGGGCATTGGGAATTTTAAATGGTGGTTTGGCCCATATGATCCATGTGATTAGGCCCACCTTAGTGCATATGTGAGGCCCATGTGATGGGGCCCATATTAATGTATTTGTGGCCATTGTTGAGGCCCACCTTGGTATATACATAAGGCCCATGTGATTTCGGCCCATTTGAGGTATTTAAAGGCCCATGGGTTATGGCCCATTGCAATGTACATAAGGCCCACTAATGCGGCCCACTTGATTTATATAAGGCCCATATGAGATGGCCCATTTGATGTATCTAAGGACTATGGGTCGAGGCCTAATGAGATGTATATTGGTCCATTGCAATGTGTGATTTCCTATGGTTTGTATAATGGTACTTTATGGCGGGCTATGCCTTGGGAACAATGTTGGTTTAACGTCCACATTGTAAGGATAATGTTGGTTAAATGTCCGCATTGTCACACTCCTTAAGGCCCACTGATAGGTCCATACTTGTACTCTGCAGGTCGTCTAGGCCCATCTCTGTGATACGCAGAGCCCATCCCTATATACATGTTTAGTATAGACCCATGATTCATTATCATACGCATCATATGTATGACTGGTATGAGGAGTGACTGATCATAGTATATGCCTTCGGGCGAACTGTTTATGGGCTCCCCGATAGGCGGAGTTGCCCTACATGAGCGCATGGTTTACGCAGGACTGTTGCATGACTGGTAGTGTGACTCATGCACTCGAATTGTGTGATTGTAGTTACTGTATGCCCTAGAGATACCAGGGCCATAGCCTCCACAGACACATCGTGGGTGGCTGGATTGGATACCGAAAATGTTTGGTTCTAGCATACGGGCGCCATAGATGTCCCTGGGTGAAAATTCCTAAACCCGATGGTACCAGAGGATGACTCCAACGTCGAGACCGAGTGGATGTACGAGCGCATGAGGGCTGAATACCAGGAGGCCGCGTCTCCCACTATGTCGTGGTCAGTTAGAAAGGGGTGTGACCTTACCCGCCTGAGTGAGGGGGCAATTTCTAGGTTGAGTTTGACCAGCTTGAGGAATCGGTCCGCTATCGACGAGCCGGGCCCGATATTGGCAGGTAGATAGTGAGGTCTCTTTCGCTTCCAGTTGTGCGTCCGGATAGGGACGGCAAGCTGGCGTAGAGTGTACTAGACCCCGGTGATTATCCAGACTGATAACTGTATTGACATGAGGATTGACATGCTTGAGCTGCATTTTGCATCGCATGGTCTTGGTATGGCCGATTGCACTCATATCTTGTACTGCATAGCCTTGGTACGGCTGACTGCATTCATGTACTCATTGGCACGATTCCACATTACTCGACCCGCATTCTGAGTACGCTCATTTGCGCACACACTTACACCACCCTCTAAGCTTTCTATAAACATGCACGATTGATGCGTGCGGTGACGCCGGGATCGGTACCGTAGTCTCGCCGGATTGGAGTGTGCAAAGAGCTTGGAGTTTTTGTTATTAGCACTATCTTGTATTTTCCTTTCCTACGCATTGTACTCAAAGGCTTTTGTTCATAGTGGACTTTGTGATGGTGTTCTTATGATTATTGTTCGTGGGTTATGCTTGTGGTTGTGCTCATTACAAATCAAATTGATTATTAGAAATCCTCCTTGTAGCATCCCAGGATCGGAACCTGGCGTATGGGCGCTGGGAGCCGAGAATGGGGTTCTACGGAGGCTGTCGGCGCCGGATTCGGCGATCGGGAATTTTGTGAGCCCGGTTTCCGAGTTCGGGGCGTGACACCCCGTCACTTTGTTCATCTTGAACCCGTCACTTTTGTCTCATCGAATCCGTCACTTTGTACTGTAACATCATCACTTTGTCTATTGTACTCTGTCACTTTGTACTACAACCCTGTCACTTTGTCTAGTGAACCCCGTCACTTTGTACTGTAACCCCGTCACTTTGTCTATTGCAGTACAAAGTGACGGGGTTCAGTAGACAAAGTGACAGGGTTCAGTAGATAAAGTGATTGGGTTGCAGTACAAAGTGATGGGGTATAGTAGACAAAGTGACGGGGTTGCAATACAAAGTGACGAAGTTCAGTAGACAAAGTGATAGGGTTGGAGTATAAAGTGACGGGGTTGCAGTACAAAGTGACGGGGTTCACTAGACAAAGTGACGAAGTTGCAGCACAAAGTGACTGGGTATAGTAGACAAAGTGACGAGGTTGTAGCACAAAGTGATGGGATACAGTAGACAAAGTGATGATGTTGCAGTACAAAGTGATGGAGTTCAGTAGACAAAGTAATGGGGTTGCAGTACAAAGTGACGGGGTTCAGTAGACAAAGTGACGGGGTTGCAGTACAAAGTGATGGGATTCACTAGACAAAGTGACGAAGTTGCAACATTAAGGCCGTGTTTGTTAACGCTGAACTTTTGCACTTAACACAGAATGAAGAAAATTTTTCTTGTTTAGTGGTGTTTGTTAATGTGTTATTAACGCGGAAGACGGAAAGTGCTAAGTGGTTTTTCACTGAATTCTTTCCGTGATAGGAGTCTGGCTTAATGGTGAACGCGGAATGCACTCCGTGATTTTTCATTAAACAAAATTTTTTTGCTCAGTACCCCTTTTCAAGTTACTATAATACAAAATCAACCTTTAACCTATGAAACTTCTTTATGCCCCACCATGATTTATGCATTTTATCCACACTATCCATCAACTTTTTCAGATAATTTAAGGTGTGATCCAATAAAAGAAGCAGGTCCAATAATTAATTGGACCATAAGGTGGGGATTGAACGTCCACCGTAAAAAACGTCTTGAGAGCTGGAGACGTTTCAGATCAAGCTGATATTTGTGTTTTCAGTTCATCCATGTATACATGACCTAATGAATAGGTTGGATGGTAAAAAAACATCACAGTGGCCCCCAAAAAGTTTTTAATGGTCAACGTTCATTCAACACTATTTCATGTAATGTGGTCCACTTGAGATTGGGTTATACCTCATTTTTGGTCTCAGACCATAAAATGATCTAGAAAAATAAATGGACAGCATGGATGAAACACATACATCATGGTGGGCCCACATAGTACCGAGTGACACGGGAGTAGCTAGCCCGTTTCCAATGGAAACCGTGGACGCGGATTCACCGGGGAAAGCCTTTTGCATGAAGTTCCAGCACTGGGATGTATGGTGGGGTCCACCATGATGTTTATAAGAATTTCAATCCATTCATCCATTTTTAGAGCTCATTTTAAGACATGTAACCAAAAATTAGGATGATCAAAAACTCAACTGGGACATACAAGATGAAACAGTGGAGAAAGAAATTCCTACGGTTGAAGCCTTCCAAGGCGTCTTGATGTTTATATGCCATCCAAATTGTTTATAAGGTCATTTTTACTAGGATGAAGTGAAAATACCAAAATATTAGACCAATGAAAAACTTTTGTGGCCATATAAATATTTCAACGGTGGACGCTAAATCCCCACTGATTCCTCTCGTGTGGCCCATTTGAGTTTTGTATACACTTTAGTTTTGGTATAATGTCCTAAAATGATATCTAAAAATGGATGAACGGGTTGGATTTATCACAAACATCGCAGTGGGCCCATCCGAAATCCTTGCCCAGGATCTTACCATAAAAGGCTTTGGTAGGAAATCCGCGTCGCCTGTTCGAATTGTGTACTAGTCTTATCGTACTGAGTAAACTATGTTAGGCCCACTATGAATTCATGTGGTTTATCCAAGCCGTCCATCCGTTTTTTCAGATCATTTTAGGGGTAGAGCCCAAAACTAAAGTATAACAAAAGCTCAAGTAGACCATACCAAATGAAACAGTGGAAGTATTGATTTTCACCATTGAAATGTTTTTAAGCCCCCAATAATGTTTATTTTTCATCCAAACTGTTCATAAGATCACAAAGACATGGATGAATGGAAAAAACAAATATCATCTTGATATAAAACTTCTGTGGCCCCCAACAACTTTTCAACAGTAGAATTCAATTCACACTATTTCACGTGGTGTGATCCACTTGATCTTTGAATATGATTAATTTTTGTTGTAAAGCCCTAAAATTAGATGATAAAAGAGCTGGATGGAGTTGATACAATGCAGGAATGACGCCGGTGGGCTCCACAGACTTTACTCTATACGCTTGCCCTGCTGAGTTATTCAGCACGCAAACCGCTTCCGTTAACGTCTCCGTTATACCTCTTATTAAATGTACTTTTTTTATATATTTAAAAACTCAAACGAGGTGGCACTTACAGTGACGTGGACCAATGAAAACGCTGGAGGCAGGGAGCTCCTGCCTCCGGGAGGCAGAGGATCCGCACTCCTTTCTTTTATGCAGCTGGGACCACAACTGACTTTTGGGGGGGTACGTTGTCTCATGCATGTGATCTACTCCGTTCATCAGGTACATCTCTTGATGTTAGGTGGGCCACACAACTTTTGACACACTAGCCAAACCGCGTCCTTTTGGCATGGCCTGTCTCGTGTTTGGCAGACTCACATGTCACGCTCATAGCACATTTATCCATTGCTGACATATATTCATTGCTCACGTGCCAGACAAGCCCACATACCTTCTTTTGTGGACCCTTCATTTGCTAGAAGATATCTGACCCCACCGTCTCATCCATTTGAGGTCGTTATCTGATGGTGACCAAACTGCAGTGACATGGATAACCTAACCGAAATCTGACTATCCTCATTGATTAAGGCCGCGGATTTCCCGCCAAAAGCCTTTTCCAAAGAAGTTCCTGGGATGCTAAGTGGGCCCACCATCATGTTTCACAAATCCACCCTATTCATCCCTTTTTTCTCATATCGTTTTACGTTTTACGACATAGACCTAAAATCAGGTGGATCAATCATTCAAGGTGGCCATGTGAGAAGGAAAACCAGAGAAAGAGTTTTCCACCGTTGAAACCTTCTTGGCTCAAACTTAATGTTTATATACAAAACCGTTTATAAGTGCAATCCCACTAGGATGAGGTGAAAACACGGAAACCTCAATGTGATACGAAACTTTCCTTGTTTAAGCGGTTGTCACTGAATCTCCTGTTTCCTATTGTCAAGCCTACTTGAATTTTGGATCCACCTTATTTTATATGATATGGAAAAATAAATGAACTGGGTTAATTTGAATCTCCTATTTCGTATTGTCAAGCCTACTTGAGTTTTGGACCCACCTTATTTTTATGTGATGTTGTGATATGATATGGAAAAATAAATGAACTGAGTTAATTTTTCAAAAACATTGTGGTAGTCCCAACTAGCATTTCCATCCATCCACTTTTCCTATTATTTTAGGGCATGAGGTAAAAAATGAGGCACATCCAAAGCTCAAGTGGACCGCTCCATAAGAAATAGTTGGGATAGAATACCTACCATTGAAAACCTCTTATAAGTTAGAAGCCACAAAAGCTTTGAATTCGGCTGATATCGGTGTTTTTCCCTTGTCCATGTTTGCATGACCATATTAACATGTTAGATGACAAACAAATATCATTATGGGCCTTCTTAAGGTTTCAATCATGTGGTCTGGTTGAGATTTGGATCGGCCTCATTTTTAGGCTCATGCCTTAAAATGATGAGATAAAATAAATGGACAATATAGATAAAGCACATACATCATAGTGGGGTTATATAATTTTGCCACACACACACACCGTATGGGTGTTGGCGCTATGCTCTACACCATATAATCTGAGTCCCCATTTGATGAGCCTATCATTAGTGTAGGATGACCCAAACCTGTCCACCGGACCTATCAAACCCTAGAGAGGGTTGTGATGCATGAGAATATGAATGGCTTTTCTGGCGCGACATTTTAGTTTAAGTGGGACCCATAAACCAATGCTTCAGATTATCAGGGTGATTGGCCCCATTTATATTATGTGTATTTCAACAACTTATGAGTTTTTTTAAAAAGCTAAAGTGTTGGTTTAGTTTTGGTTTTTTGCATTATTTATTCGCATGTTGAATAGAATGAAAAAAGAAAAAAGGATTTATATATCTTTACTCAAAATATATCTTTATCTAAGTGTGTTGAATTATGTTCAAGCCTGTATGCACGTGCAAGTGGTTACAACAGGTGAGAAAGCTGATCTGAAAACTTTTAACAAGCACGTGTGAAATTTTTATTAGGGCATGTGCGCATATGCACACCTGTGTATACTCATGCAGGGTGTAATCAGTACAAAGATATATATATATAACAAGTATGGAGTTTGTGAACACATTACTTTCTGTCGAATATTTCAAATTTACTTTTGAAGTACAATGGGTTGTAGCACAAGCTGTTTACAATATGGGTTTACAAGATATATATATATATATATATATATATAACAACTTAGGCTTTAGTATTTTATTTTTTTCTCAAAAGTCATATGGGTTGTAGCACAAGCTGTTTACAATATAGGTGATCATTTCTTGTATTTTAATATAACATGCCTTTCACATTCCTTCGCTATATGGGCTTTGTCCCCATTACATAAATGGCCTTGATCACCAAACCATGGGACCCACCGGTAGGGTGCGTTAAATGGATCAGATCCCTGTACTGCCCTTCTCTTACACTAAAGATTTTTATTTTTATTTTTATTTTTTTGACTGGCACCGAGTGCTATAAAGACCATCGACTAATGAGAGAAAATGCATGCTAGAAATAGGACGGTGCCTGCTATTATCTTTAGCTTATGATGTAATAAGTTAGGACCCTCATTTAAAGGGACCAAACAGGTTTCAGGTATCCAGACGGACAGCACAGCTATCAGGGATCTGGGCCGTTCATCAGGTAAGGTGTTCTGTGAATTGTCTATGGACCAAACAAAATGATGATTGTCTGTCAATCTTTGTATGAGAAAAATTGGGGGTGGGAGAAAAAATTCAACGGTTCAAATTCAAATTCATCATACATGTGTAGTAGTACTTGATGAGCGTACTGTGGTTCTTGGTACACCGCATGTTCAAAACATCGTGGATGCAGATTGCATGGTCCTCATAGTGTGTTGACTTGGCAAAGGTCTGTGGCCCCATCATGATGATGTATGTGTTATATCCAAGCTATTACTTTTGTGAAAAAGGAGTGCAAAAGAATTAGTGAGTGGATACCATAGAAAACTTATGGAGGATTACAGAAGTTTTAGATCAAGCTGATATTTGTGTTTTCCTTTCATCAAGGTATATGCGACATCATGGTGGGCCGTAGAAAGGTTTCAACGGTGGTTTCTTTGCCCCCGCTACTTTCTGTAGTGTGGCCCACTTGAGCTTTGATCTGCCTCTATTTTAAGTGCCTACCCTAAAATGATAATGAAGAATATTGGATGGACGGCGTGGATATAACACAAATCATGTGGGGGCTCACAGAACTTTGCCACATGACACACCATCGTGGTGAGGAACTCCGCGTCTGCGATGAATTGCCTGGATCTCCAACGCGTCTGCTTTTCGCCTACATTCCACGTGAGGGCCCTCATTTCAGGCCGACCGAGGTGGTGCGTTAACGTGGCAAAGTTCCGTGGGCCCTCATGATGTATGCGGATGAGCTAAAAAGAGGCAGATTTAAAGCTCAAGTGGACCACACCTCCGGGACGTTTTCAATGGTCAGCGTTCAATCTCCATTGCTTTCTAGGGGTGTGGTTCATTTGACTAACCTAAAATGATCTCTCAAATTAGATGAACGGTGTGGATATAACACATATATAATGGTGGCCCCCACACAACTTTACCACATCAACAAAGCACGGTGGGTGGTGTGTGGCACACCACGCAATCTGTCCTCCGAGTTTGGGCAGGAAATCGGGATGCGGGAAGTTAATGCGCAGGAATGCTGGGTGGGGCTGACTGCAGTGTATGTGAGAAATCCATCCCGTTCATCAATTTTATTAGCTCATTTTAGAGCGTGATGCCAACAATTACCTGTATCCAACACTTAAGTAGGCCACACGAAAGGAGATATTAGGAATTCAGTGAGCACCGTTGAAGCATTCGTATGGCCATAAAATTTTCATATCCGCCTATCTTTACGCTATTTTCACTTCATCCCATTGGTGAGGACCTTATAATCGGTTTGGATATCATATAAACATCAAGGTGGAGCCCATGAAGATTTCAATGGTAAGAATATCTTTCCCAATTTTCACTCTCGTGTGACCCACTTAATTTTGTATACACATCGTTTTTGTTCTCACTTTTTAAAATGAGTTCGAAGAACGGATAAACGGAATGGATTTCTCACCTAAATTGTAGTGGGCCCCACCCAGCATCCTTGCGCAGCAACTTCCTGCAAAGGCTTCGCAGAAAATCCGCATACAAAATCGAGGGAGAACCCAAAGGACCAAGAAAGAGTAACCAGATTGAGTGCGTTCTCCGGTCAAAAACGCGACATTCGGATAAGAGTTAATACAAGGCGGGTACTGTCAGAAGAGATCACGAGGTTTGAACTGGACGGGGATTGCCTACGCTACGTACGCTGCTAGTGGCGAGGGACGCGGATTGCTTGCTGACACTGTCGCTACTGGATGGTGCTATGTGGGCCCTCCGATGATGTATTTGTTTTATCCATGCCGTCCATTCATTTTTTCAGATGATTTTAGGCTACCATTCTAAAAATGAGATTGATCCAAATCTCACATGGGCCACACCACAGGAAAACAATATTGATAGACTACCTACCGGTAAGGAATTTCTACAACCCACTGTAATGTTTCTTTGCCATCGAACCTATTAAGTAGGTCGCATCGACATGGATGAAGGGAAAACACAAATATCACCATGATCCATAAGTGTTATGGCCCAGAGAAATTTAATCGTGATCATTCAATCACCACTGTTTTATTAGCGTGGTCCACCTAAGAGTTAAATCTTTCTCAATTTGTGGAACATGTCATAAAATCATATTTCAAAATGTATGGATGGCGTGGATAAAACATATGCATTATCGTGGCCCACATATCACCAACTAGTACCTACTTGCTACTGACAGTGCTACCATCATAAATTCAAAGGCCTGCTCACTCATTAGGCGGGCTACGGATGTGTGAGGATAGATGAACCATTTCGAAAAAACAGGACAAGTTGTCTGCATTAAAGGCACGCGTGTGACCCACCTAATCCGTATGGTAGGCTGAGTTTCGGGCATAGATCCACCGGATGAATGGACCAGATCTCACCCAAGTTTTCAATCCTCTTTTTTTGTTTTTTGTTGAGGGGGGGGGGGGGGGATTTTTAACTAAAGTACCTAAAAATACTTCGCCTCTCGATATTTCCGGAAATTATTGCTCCACTTGTACGGACACGGTTTGGAAAAGCCTGTTTTGTGGTCGGTGCTCTGTAGGCCCCACCATGATGTATATATTTCATCCATGCCATCCATCTATTTTCCTGGATCATTTTATGGTGTAAGACTAAAAATGAGTTATTTCCAAATGTCAAGTTGATCACATTATAGTAAACAGTGTTGGATAAAGTGGATCACATTTTATGGCGTAGACCATTAAAAAAATTTTGGGGCCATAAAAGTTTTGGATAAAGCTGATATTTGTTTTTTCTCTTCATCTAGGCCTGTATGACCCAATCAACATATTGGATGTCAAATAAACAGTACAGTGGGCCTTAGGAGGATTTTAATGGTGGATATCCAATCACTATTGTTTTCCTATGGTGTGGTCCACCTGAGACTTGTATCTATCTCATTTTTGGCATTAAACCCTAAAATGATGCGTACAAATGTATGAACGGAATGGATGAAACACATACATCACGGTATGGCCACGGAGCACAGCACCAACCACCGGGCTGGTGGCAGGGGAGTAGCCAATCCGTTTCCCTGTTTTGCAACGCGGATTGCGTCGTACCCCGCCGTACGTAGCCACGAACGGGCAGCTCTATGGGTGGGCCCACCGTTATTTATCTGTTTATCCATGCCGTCTATCCATTTCCTTTTGATCATTTTAAAATATTAGCACAAAAATGAGGCATATTGAACTCTCAAGTGAACCACTCCATAGATGCAACTCGTGTGCATTTAATGCAAACCAAGCTTAGTATTTGGTGTGGTCCATTAAGGGTTGGATCTACCTTATTTTTGTGCACGTGCCTTAAAATAATATGAGATAAGGGATGGACGGTGTGGATAAACAGATACATCATGGTGGTACTGACTACAGAACTACCCGTTCTTGGCTAGAGAAGGGAGGGGTAAGGACGCACTCCGCCTTCTATTCTGGAACGGAGACTGGAGAGAGACATGTACCCGGGGGCCGGGACACACAATTAGAGGACTGATCTCGGTACTGGCTGGTGCTGTGGACCCCACCATAATGTATATGTTTTATCCATGCCGTCCATCCATTTTAACCGCTTACTTTAGGACACTATGCCAAAAATTAGGCCGATTGAACCTATAGATGGACCACATCATTGGAAGCAGTGATGATTAAACGCTCACCATTAAAAACTTCCTGGGGCTATAAAGTTTTAAATCAAGCTGATATTTGTGTTTTCCATTATCCATGTGACCTAATCAACAGGTTAGATAGCAGATAAACATAACCGTGAGGCCTAAATTTTTTTTTAATGGTGGGCATTTAATCATCACTATTTCCTATGGTGTGGTCCACTTGAGATTCAGACATGCCTCGTGTTTGGTCTTATGCTTAGCTTGAAAATGTACCAGGGTTCCAAATAACCTCGGATTTGAGTTGGACGGTGGAGAGACAACAGTTTTAACAAGATCATCCGTTTGGTGGAACTGTCAACCAAGCATATTCACGGACAAGAAACACTAGATGGACGGCTTGGATCTACCTCCACGTGCCACCTTTTAGGTCATCATGATTGCCTGCGATAGTAAGGTAGGTGGGGCCCACCGTGATGTTTGTAAAAAATCCACCCCGTCCATCCGTTTTGTCAAATCATGTTAAAACATGGGTCCAAAAAGAGGCAGATCTAAAACTCAACTGGGCTGCGCAACAGGAAACAGTGAGGGTCGACCGTTCAGCGATGAAACATATTCGTGGAGCCATATAAGTTTTGGATCAGACCCATATTTTTGTGTTTTCAGTTAATGCCAGTCGAATGACCTTACGAACTGCATGGATGGCATATAAACGTCACGGTGGACCCAGGGAGGTTTCAACCGTAGGCATTTCTCTAAACACTTTTTCGTGTCATGTGGCCCACTTGAGTTTTAGATCTACCTCATTTTTTAGACAATTACCTAAGATGATCCGGCAAAACGGATGGACGGGTGGATTTCTCACAAACATCACAGTGGGCCCCACCTACCTTCTTGTGGCAGGCAATCCGTGTCCACAGATAATAGTCCAACTCAGCCAAAAATAGCGGCAAATTTGAACCTTTTTTTAAGAAAGTCAGGGCCATCCAAGCCATTGCTTATATTGAGGTTGATCCAAACCATCCATTAGAACCGCCATCTCCTGAAAGGTTAGGTCCATCAGGGGCATTTTGGTAATCCTCCAATTTACGTCCATTCAGTGCTCTGTAAAAAGCAGATGAATGCATTTACTACCATTCTACCCGCCCCCTTCCTACGCCTATTAATCACGTCCCATCACTCCCACTCATTTCAACCCTCTCTCTCTCTCTCTCTCTCTCTCATGGCAAGCTCTAGCTTCTTCTACTATCTTTTTCTCTTCTTCTTCTTCTTGCTTGCAGACTGTTTGGTTTTAGGAGAAGGTGTAGAAGGGAAAGAGAAAGAGCTGGTTCCTGCATTCTTTATATTCGGAGACTCTCTCATCGACAACGGCAACAACAACAACCTCCCTTCATTTGCCAAGGCCAATTACTACCCGTACGGCATCGATTTTTCTGATGGACCCACTGGCAGATTCTCTAATGGTTACACCATGGTCGATGAAATAGGTCTCTCTCTCTCTCTCTCTGTTGAATCGTATTACACGTGACAACGTGGCATGTCTATGAGATATCCGGCCCACCCACTTGTTGGGGTCCACCAAAAACATACCATGGCTTAATCAGGCCACCCTTCTCGTTAGATGGATTAGAATAGCTCACAGCCGTTGGAGGACAATTGGTGGTGGGCCTATTTAACTTACATGTGGCCCACCTGATCAGTGAACCAGGAGCACACCTGGAATACTGGCACGGATGCTACACGTCCGTTACACGTTGGCACGTGTCAGGAGTCACGACTTTACTATCTCCATGTTCTTGTAGCTTTTTTCATGTCTTTTATGTTTGTACTGTTTGGTAGTTTGCGTTTTGGATTCTATGTGAGTCTAACACCGTTTAGTAAATTGTATTAAGCTTGTGTTCTTTTTTATTAGTGATTGTGTCCTTGAATTTGATTTTGAAGCCACCAAGTGGTAGGAGACTTGACGGATGAACGGATGGTCGAAATGGGTACCCATTGGGTTGTTTCTAATCATCATGACCGTACAAGTTTTCACTGGAGTTTGTTGTGAATTTATCGTTACTGATAGAATGGACGGTTCTGATCCATTTCTGAAGTGTATTAATCAAGAGTTTGTAGGGATGGTACCATTAAGAAATGGTAGAGGACGCACAGATATTGATACACCTTCAGCTTTCAGCGCGGATTCGGCGAGGCGGGAAACACTGTCTTCGGTTAGGCTTGACTGTGGGGCCCACCTTGATATATGTTTTGTATATCCACGCCGTCCATACATTTTTAAAGATCATTTTATGACAAAATCATGAAATTAAATCAAATATAAATCTCATATGGGCCACACCACAGGAAACGGTGGTGATTGAACGCCTATCATTAAAAACTTCCTAGGGCCACCATAAATTTCTTTGATATCCAGCCTGTTGAAAAGGTCACGAAGAACCAGATGAAGGGATAACATAAATATCAGCTGCATCCGAAAGTTTTTAATTGTTGGCATTCAATATCTACTGTTTCTTATTGTGTGGTACACCTGAGAATTGGATTGTATTTGTTGTTGCTCCCATATCCTAAAATAATCTGAAAAAATGAATGGACGGTGTGGATATATAACATATACATCAAGGTGGGCCCAACGGTCACTGCCTCACCGTATCCGCGTTTGAGCGTTGCGCACATTTTTGAAAGGGCCGTGGTACTCTGTACAACGGAAAGAAATCCTGGCAGCCGTTCTACTTAGTCTGTACAACAACCGAGCTCTTCGGGGCCCACCCTGTTGTGTATGCAAAATCCACTCCGTCCATCAAGCGCGTCTCAACATGGTCAGCTTACGGATCAAGACCATAGGAACAATGTAAAATCACACGTAAAACCTTTCTTTGACTTGATGTGATGGTTACCACACACAACTCTATGGTTGGCGTGTCTTTTCGTTGTTCCCTATGGTGTGGCCCACCTTAGTTTCCAGGGTCTATCATCAAGAGGTTCACCTGATGTCCGGAGTAGATGTCATAGACACAGAAGATTGGGCCGCACAGAGCTCGGGTGTTGTAATCGCTGCGTACAACAGGGGGTGTAAAGGATTTCCGGTCCCACGCCGAGGGGGAGCGGATCTGAGACTCCGGATCCACCGGTGTGAGTGGGAACTGTGACTTTGGGGCATCTGTGATGTATGTGACCACATCCACGCCGTCCATCCATATTGAAAGCTCACTTTAGAGCACGATCCAAAAAATGAAGCAGATTCAAATCTCAGGTGGAACATAATACAGGAAACAGTGGTAATCTACGATTAAAAACTTATCGTGGGCCACAAAAGTTTTGGATCAAGCTGATATTTGTGTGGTCTCTTCATCCATATCTTTGCGACCTTATCAACAGTTTGGATGGTAAATAAACATTCTGGTGGCCCCCATGAAAATTTTAATGGTGGGGATTCAGTCACTGTTGTTTCCTGTGGTATGGTCCACATAAGATTTTGATCTCCTTTATTTTCGGTGTCAGGCCCTAAAATGAGCTTTCCAAATGGTTGAACGGTGTGGATTTAAGGCACATAAGCCCTTACAATGCACACCATTCATCGTGCCGGTAGGTGCAATACAATATCCAAGCCGTCCATTTGGTGGGTCAGACCGTTTAAAAATTCTTTTTTGAAAAATAAATCCACACCGTTCATCAGGTGTGCCATGATGTTGGAAACAGATGGATGGATTAGAAAACTCTGACCAAGTTTTTTCAACTCTACATTTGTTTTGTACTGTGGCTCACCTGACTGATGGACTGACCTGATTCTTGGGCCAGGCCAACATATGCATCCGGATCCTCTAGAGGGTACGTAAGCTACTTAAGTACACGTGTGTAGTTAGCAGAACTCTTGCACGAAGAGTGTTTTTTTTCTTTTTCATTTACTTTCATAAATGCAAATACGGACCATTCATCATGTTTGTACCACCCAACCTTTTATGACGCGGTTCCTGCGCTGGAAACCTAGGTGGGCCCCACCATGATGTTTGTGAGAAATCCACTCCGTCCATACGTTGTTTGAGATCATTTTAGGACATGAGGCCAAAAATAAACAGGTTAGAATACTCGAGTGGGCTGATAACGTGTGGATTGAACGTACACAGTTGAAATATTCGTGGGTCAAGGAAGTTTTGAATCAGGCTAATATTTGTGTTTTCAGTTCATATCAGCAGGAATGACGTTACGAACGGTATGGATGGCATGTAAACATCACTTAGAGTCTTTGATCCATCTACTTTTTGTTCTTAAGTTTTAAAATGATCTTCCAGATAGACGGGGCAGATTTCTCACAAACATTACAGTAGGCCCCACGTGAACCTTTTACATCACTTTGCCAAAAAATCAGGCCGATCGTATAGTGGGTCCCACATGTACGTCAAACAGAAAACGTAGGTAATTTCTTTCAACTCTTGATTTTTGGGCCAGGACATATCAATGGTGGACCAAACCTGATGAACGGACCCGATATGATGATGATTTATGATGTATGATATGATGATGAATGATGATAGTACTTGTATGTATGGATGCAGCTGAGCTTCTGGGACTTCCATTGATTCCAGCGTATTCAGAGACATCAGGAGAGAATACGCTTCATGGTGTCAACTACGCATCTGCCGCCGCTGGAATTTTGGACATCACTGGCAGAAACTTCGTACGCACCCATCTCGTACCTACATTCCTTCCCATGGACCCTAATTGTCTGTTGCGACTGTTGTAGGAAGAGCGTGCAGCATTCAAGATCTGTGGGCCCACCATGATGTGTGCATGGGATCCATTTCATCAGTTGTTGCACCTCATATTAAGACAGAATCGCGAAAGTCCCTAGTTCGATCCAAAGCTCAGGTGGGTCACACCTCAGGGACAGTTGTAATGGAGACTCCCACCATAGAAACCTTCCTGGGGTCTCTGTGTTGTTTCTATGCCATCCGACCGTTCATCCTGTGAGCCCCACCAGGATGAAGAGACATTCTTAAAATCAGCCAGATCCAAAACTCAAGCGGGTCGCAACACGTGTGTTTAGAAGGTTTTAGTTGTGATTTTACATTGTTCCGGTGTTGTGGGTCTCCTCAGTTTTGGATCGAACTGAATTTTGTTTATTACTATGAAGATGAAGAAACCCAACTGATGGATGGACTGGATGTCACACAAACGACACGGTAGGCCCACAGATTTGAGGTGTTGCACGTGCTTTATACAACAGGGTGTTGAATATAGAATTCCAGTCTCCTCACACTCCAATCGTGCACTTGCACATGTGTGTACCGATGTAGTCCTATGGCCTCAAGATAATGAGGCCGCACGGTCACCACGTGGGTCCTATGCATATGTTTTACGTGGACGACTCATCCTCATCGTAGTCTTACTCCAATGTATGCTACCTAAATAATTTCATGCCATTCTACTTTATTAAAGGTCGTAACTTCAGTTAAACTATACTTTTTAAAAATCTTTTTCTTAATGCCTCCATCCATTTTCTTTTTTGACTTTTTATTACGCTTGACAGTCTTCAACTTATAGCAAATTCTCCACCTAATTGATTTAATCTTATATCTTATTCACCGACCATACATCTAAATTTACTTTCCATCATTTTATTATTTATTGGTGATATTATTAAATTCTCCCAAATGCATTTATATCTAAGTTTGTGGTTCTTTATTTGACACTAATCCATCTTAGCATCCTTACTTCACGGGGTGCAGCTTCGTGGATCCCTGAGTCCATCTCATTCGTTTTGAAAGCTCATTTTAAGGTGTTATTTAAAAAATGAAGCTGATCCAAATCTCAAGTGGACCACACCATAAGAAACAATAATGATTCGCTATTAAAAACTTCCCATGAGCCAAAAAAGATTTAGACCAAGCTGATGTTTGTCTGATCCTTTCATCCAAGTCTATATGACCTTTTTAATAGGTTGGATGGCGATTAAACATTTTGTTGCCCCAAGAAGCTTTTAATGGTGGGTATTTACTCTTAGACTCATGGCCTGAAATGATCAATCAAAATATCAAAACACAGATGGACAATGTAGATGTCAAGCACATACATCACAGTGGACCTCACAGTTAGGGATCCACTCACCTCCATAAATTTGGTGATCCAATGAAGTTGTGCCATTATTTCAGCTACGCTCATTTAAATATGTTGTTTTATAACTGCCCAACATTCTATCTCATGAATCATGACTACTCTTAAAGCCATTCTATAAAATTTTCATTTCAGTTTTAGTAGCATGAGATGATCAAATAAAAATCTAGAGGCATATCTCTATTTTTTATTTTTTTTTAATTGGCTTAAATTTTATAAGCAATATCTATTTTAATATCTCCATTCTCATAAATTATCAACTTAAGATATCAAAGTAGTCATTTTTAAAAACTTATTTATTAGCACTCCTAATTAATTCCTTCTTCTCACAGCTATTATTATTAAAATTTCAGCCTTTATACTTTGTTTTAAGAAATTTAATTTAATAAGTTTAGATTCTAAAGCATCCCTTCATAAATTTAATATTGTGTTTTCTCACTCACTCATCTGGTCAATCAAAAGTAAATGTGGACAGCTAGTAAATAATTATTCATAATTGTTTGCTTGTCACACACCTATGGCCGACAAAAGGGCATTTTTGGTATCTTGATCGTTTGGTGCAATGCGAATTGATTCAGAGAAAATGTGGGTCGTCCATCCCATGCAGGTGGGCCGCATACCCTTCAACCAGCAGATCCGGAACTTTGAGATGACGCTCAATCAGATCACTAATAGGATTGGAGCTGATGAGGTTGGACAGTCAATCGGACGGTGCATATTCTTCATCGGCATGGGCAGCAATGACTACCTTAATAACTACATGATGCCAAACTACGTTACCCGAAATCAATACAATGGCCCACAATTCGCTAACCTCTTGATCCAGCAGTACAATCGTCAGCTTACCGTAATTCTTCTATCTCCAACGGTCTATTTGATCTTACCCTGTAGTTATACATCTGGGGCCCATTTTCAAGATCCAGGCCGTTCATCAGGCAGGCCGAGCTTGAAATGACCATTAAAGAAAATCAGGCTGATATGTTTGTAATTTTATTGGACACGTGGCCCATCTGATGAGAACATCAATAACTGGGGTTCCCACCTAATGAACGGCCTCGATCAAGCACATGGAGCTCATCCTGGCATGCATACCCCCACAGGTTTAGTTATCCAGATCTGGGCCCTAACCTACGGGTGTAATTTGGGTCTTGATTATATAGTGTCCATATCTGACCTCTGTGTGGCCCACCGTGATGAAATCATGGCATCCAATCCTTCAATCAGGTGATACACCTCAACTTGACCCTAGATCCGAGAATTCAAGCCGACCATACATTCAGTTGGGCCACACCTAAGGGAAAAATGGGAATCATGCATAAATCCTTTAAATTCACTTCCTGTGCCCACCTGAGGTTTGGAATGTACTCAATTTTGATGTTTGCTCTTCAGCCTGGAGGCTAGTGGCTGTATGATGAATGGATTGGATGGCTATACATAACACGGTGGGCCCCACAAAACGACCTTGAAGGTTTTCTTGGTTGCATGTCCCATCCCAACCCTTCACTATGGTCTGGCCCCCCTGATTATTGATTAATCTGATTTTTGGCCAATTAGACTAATTAACATCAAAAGCCTGCCTTGTGAACGGAGTGGATGTGATGCAAATATCATGATGGGCCCACAGAGGTCGAATCTACCACAGTGTCAACACTGGGATGATTTTTGTTTTTTTATTTTTTTCCATGCAATTCTAAGCTTTCATCACACCTTTCATTAAATCTTAAATTCCAATTTTGCCCGTTTGTTATTGCAGAGCCTTTATAATCTTGGAGCCCGGAAATTCGCAATATCAGGAGTTGGAATGTTGGGTTGTACTCCCAACATACTGGCGCAAATACCCTTCAGCCGTTGCTCGGATGCTGTTAATAAGCTGGTTCAACCTTTCAACAACAACATCAAGACCATGGTCAACAATCTCAACCGCAAACTGCCCGGGGCCAAGTTCGTATACGTGGACGTCTACCGTATGTTCCAGGACATCCTCAACAATCCAAAACAATATGGTACGTTTAACCATCAAGTCGCATTTTAGTCATTATATATATATATATATATATATATATATATATATATATATATAGAGAGAGAGAGAGAGAGAGAGAGAGAGAGAGAGAGTTGTGACTAGAGGTGCACACGAGTCGAACCAAGTCGGACTTGGCTCAGCTACTTGCTGACCCCAGCTTGAACTCTGCTTGGCTTGGTCCTTGGGCCTAACTGGCTAGCTCAGCTTGGTTTGGCCAGCAGCTCGGCCAAGTTCGAGTAAAGATTGAGCTAAGTTTGCCTGCGCAGCATTTTCACAAACATATGGACTGCACCTTCAAAATCTCACTAGATGTAAAACAACAGCAGTAGTTTTATAGGTATTTCATCAAACACCTTTTAAGCAACATAAAAATCATGAAAAAATGGGTATTTGTTTTGTGTACATTCCTTCCTTGCCACCAGTCACACTTTGTTGAGTCGTTTCATCAAATACTTGGTAAGCAATACCAATATCAA
The DNA here is from genome assembly GCA_030180095.1 of Magnolia changhungtana. Classification (NCBI taxonomy): domain Eukaryota; kingdom Viridiplantae; phylum Streptophyta; class Magnoliopsida; order Magnoliales; family Magnoliaceae; genus Magnolia; species Magnolia changhungtana. The sequence goes on from JASAUF010000662.1 coordinate 13,512,025, forward strand.
AGTAATTGAGTCACCGAATTGGTTCGATCTCAGTTCGATTTGAGTTGGGTACGATCTAAGTCAAGTCGAGCTCAGGCAAGCTTGAACTGGTTCAAAAAAATTTTGAGCTCAAAATATCAACTCGACTCGGCTCGAACTCAGCTTCGAGCTGAGTTGAATCAAGCTTTTTCAAATGGAGTCGAGCAAGCTAACTGAGCTAACTCAGTTCGGGTACACCCCTAGTTGTGCTAATTGAGATAGCAATGTGTTCAAACCTTTTGAATGACATGTGGGACATCCAATCATCGATTGGAATAGTTCACTCAATAATATCAATGGGAGTGAATAATATTAGTGCAAAAATCATGCGATTGGATGATCCTATCTCTTTGAATAGTTATGTATCATATGGTTATAATCATCAAACCAAAGTGCTACTTTAAAATCATAAGTAATATAGGGTGTCATCCATCGGGCAGATGTTTCAAGATGATTGTTGGAGCTATTTGTTTCTTTGCATAATCTTGGTTGTCCATTTTCAATATTATTAATCATACGCACAGGATCAATGTTATTTTTTGAATCATGGCTTGCTTCTAGTTGTAGTTGTATGAAGGAACGAATGGTTCAAACCTATGATTGGTCACCCATGTGTAATTTAAAAGCTTTGGGACGTGGCTAATGTCTTCATGAAAATGAGGATGCTGGCAAATACTGCACACATACACACATACACCTTGTCTAAATAAGATTCAAATAGAAAAGTTCAATAAAAAGTAATTAAAATTTCTATATATAAAAGCAATAATATATATAATGTATACGCGTAACTAAATGGTGTCCTTTGTTAGGTCCTTACTCATGCCTCGGTAGTAGACTCATAAGAGTTTTAAAATAAAGTCATGAGTTCCAATACTCATTGTGTATTTTTACTTTTAAAATGTGGTCAGTTCCTAACAATATTTACTTTTTAAATTAAAAAGCCCTAACTTTTTAATTAAAAAATGTTATTTAGAAACTTTGTTATTTTGGTTTATCTATAAGAACTTTTGAATGTTTAATTAATTATACAAATTATTATTTTTTATTATTATTTAAGATGCAATGTTTGAATTGACTCATCCAGCATAACTAGAGGTGGGCATCGAGTCGAGTTAGACTGAGTTAGGTCCAACTCAACTCCATCCGATTTTGTCAAATACCTAACCCGAACTCGATCCAACTCGGGACCGAGTCTAGAGTGCTTGACTCGATCCTAATCGGATCTTGGCTGGGCTAACCCGAACCGAGTTCGACTCGGTCAGAGATACCGAGTCGGATCGAGTTGGCTACGATTCAGATCGGGTCAATGGGTCATTACGCAGGCCGGCCTGGCATTCGAAAAAGACCGAGTCAGCACGGATGCACCACAGCGGGCCCAGGCCACTAAGAGCCATCAATTAGATGTTTTATTTAATAAAAATAAAAATAAATAAATAAATGATATTTGAAATTGAGCTCGAATGAGCTAGTGGGTGGACGGGTGGAGGGGAGAGAGAGAGAGAGAGAGAGAGAGAGGAGGAGGAGGAGGAGCTCAAAATCTAGCCAGACAGCGAACGGGTGATGTTGTGCCGTGTGCGGACGGGTGGAGGAGAGAGAGAAGAGGAGGAGGACGGGTGCTGCTGTGCCAGATTAGGGGGCTTTGAGATTGGGTTGGGTGCGGTGGGGCGGGGTGATTGTTAGGGTTAAGGTAGAGAGAACGGTCTTTTTGTTAGGTTTATATAGTACCCGATAACCGGATTAAGTCGGGTTTCGTATCGGGTCGAGTCCGACCGGATCAAGTTTCAGTTAGAGTCAGGTCGAGTTACTATATAACTCGAACTCGACTTGGTCGGGTTTCGGATTGAGATAGGGCTACTCGATCCGAACTCGACTATGTCATTTGGTTCAGGTTGAGTCGGATCTGACCGAGTCAGACGATTCGGATCCACCAAGTCGAGTCGGGTCCGGCCTAGCTCTAAGCACAACCATGGTTTACAATTAGAGGCAGCCATGGGTGTGGTGGCTGGGCCCACCTCTGATTTGGACCTAGTAACTTCACCCATCTGTGGGGCTTAGGTCATGGATGTACAGTTCATTCAATTTTAGGGTTGCACTAAGGCTCGGGCCTACTTGATTAATGGATGGATAAAGATCATTCCTATCGGAAAAAGGAATTTCATTAATTTTAGGGTCTGGCTGACTTGGCCCCAAAGCAATTTATTGGGCTTGGACATCTTATACTAGGCCCACGCAAAGGCCCAAACTTATTGAGTCTACACATGCAATTCTAAATCTCACCATCTGACTGAATTTTATTTTATTTTTGGCAAGGATTTAGCACGATCGATCGCGGGTGCTGTGGGATCGGGCGTAACAGAGGTCAAATCACATGCCTTCCCTTACAAACGCCATGCCTAAACAGAGATCAGTACGTGTGGTGGGATGCATTCCACCCAACAGAGGCTGTGAATGTGATCTTGGGAAGTCAGGCTTTCGGTGGAAATTCCAATGTGGTACACCCCATTAACATACAGCAGCTTGCAAACCTGTGACTACACCTCTCATCCATTTATGCTCTGAACCAAAATTCATTGTGGCTGTTTTTCTTAGTTTGAGTTTCCTTTCAAACAGTGCATCGGTGTTTGATGTTCTCCTTTAATGCATTTTGGTTTTGGTCATCCTTGTTTGTTCTGTATATGTATCATATGCAATATCCACTACCAAAGAGCATGGTCTAGGTGGAGCAGGCTATCAATCATGACCATTCATTCAGCAGGTGAACCACACTAATGTACAGTTAGATTGGAACCGGCCATTGGGTTATATTGAAACCTGACCCACAGAGACAGCTAGTGGGTCTGACACATGTATGGGCTGCTGTTGAAATCATATGTGGTTGTCCCTCGTAGGTATCAGTTTTTTGAGTGAATGGCCATACCATTAACAAGAGGACACTGATCCAATGGTTATGAATGTCCTCTGACTGTGATTTTCAACGGAGGACAATCAACAGATACCACAAGTCACCCGCAACTCGGGAGAGTATCGCCGATTCATTTCAGCCCAAACGCAACGCAGGTCGAGTTGCTAAGTCTTTTAACAGTGGCTAAAACCCAAGTGGAAAAGAATATTGGACAACCTTGTTATGAGTCTTACATTAAAAGAACTCATGGTGGGCCAGGCCTAGGTGTATAAAATTTTACAACTATCGAAATAGATTACAATAACTATTTCATTAAGCTAGAAATGTAAGACTCATATTAGGTGGCCCACACATAATTATTTATTTATATGTGATTGTTGGATTATTTAAAATGAGCAATTTAGTGGGTCCCACTACAATTGTGATCATTACAAATAGGTTAGGGGTGGGACGCTTGAACCGTTGTCTTTATACACTGTTATTACGTCGGATATGGAAATCTATGAAAGACCTTAGAGGGGAGAAGTGTAATGGGTAAGTTTCTTTTACCCTTTTTCCTATAAATACATACATGTCTTGGTCTCTTCACCAACACAAGAGAGAAAAACCTAGTCCCATTAAGATATTCTCTTAATTAAAGATGTGAGGTGCAGAAGATTAAGATTCCGCAACATTAAGGCATTGGAAATGTCTTTCTAATTAGATACGCTTTAAGGTTATGACATTGGATTAATTATTAATGTATAGATGATCTGTCAATTCTGCAATATAGATTTAACAGTAAACCATCCAATCATGACTACGATTTGATCGAACGGATTATGTTTTGAATTAGTTTTACTTTCAAGTTGGAACAATAAGAAGGAAATGCCATTACAATTGGGTCATTTTCATCCGAATTGAGCTGAATGTTCGCAATTCAGTTCTCTTGTACATCCAAATGCACTAGCTAAGAGAATGTGTTACATTGAAAAACAGTGAGTTTTAAGCCATTGCAAGTTGTTGAATGTTCATGGGGTAGACGTCTGCGCGTGAGTTGGAGCCGTAGGATTTATTGGCGATGATGATGTTCGCAGCCTCCGATGGATGGAACGCGTCCCAGAATGAATACTTACTTCGATCATTGCATGGTTGTTGCAGGGGAAGGCATGTTATCTCACCGTTGTTTCGCCCGACCCCACAGCATGCCTTGTCGACCACCTCGAATCCTGCTTTGTTGGCAACAATTACAACATGTATAGCATACATGCATGCATACATACATACATACAAAAGGATGCACATGATAACACATTATCCATATAACATCATCATGCATACATTTCTCCTCATACATATTGATCATTACATGAAGGGGAATGATCATGTACAGTTGGAACATATGGTAATTACTAATTACCATATATTAGAGCTATATGGAGCCCACCATTGTGTGTATTAGTACCATCCAACCCGTCCATTCGATGTGTCTCTCAATGTTAGGCCTAGATCCCAAAATCCAGCTAGATCCATAACTCGGGTGGGCTACTCCAAAGGCAATAATTAGGGTTTTTGATAAGGAAGACACCCACCACAGAGAAACTTCCAGATGGAATGTAGGCTCCACCAGGAGGAATGGACACACCTAAACTCAAGCCATTTCAAAATTTTGGTAGTCCACAAAAAGTAAATATGTGTCCCACATTAGTTTTTTATAGGGATGGTTCTTGTGATGTACAGTGAAAATGAGGCAGCGCAATACCAGATGCACGGTTTGGATTCCTAGCACACATCACAGGTGGCTCCCACACACAGCTTGGACATACGGTCATTCCACTTACATAAATTCAAGATCTGGGACCCACATTGTGGATGGATGGTAGCCTGAAAATCATAATGATCAAACGATTGGATGAACCAGAACAAACTAATATGATTTTCAAGCTAAGGTCCATCGACGGTGCAGTCCATGTTTGGATGGTGTGATTGGTTTGAATATCTCATCCACAACCATGCGCATGGGGTGATGCACGCCCCATTAAGGTTACACTTGGTTGCACCAAATATCATGAAATAAGGAATTTAATGATGTGCTTAATATATATATATATATATGAAAAGGTTCTATGCGGTGGAGCTCATGGGAAGTATGAGATTCAGCTGTGTGGGGCCCACCATGATGTATGTCGAACATTAACACCGTGCATTTGATGGGTCCCCTTTAAATTATGGGATATCCCAAAAATCAGCGGTATACGAAACTCAGGTGGGCCATACCATCTAAAACAATGTGAAGACATGCCTAAAACATATAAAAGCACATGGTGTGGCCCACATGAAATTTGGATGAGTCTTAAAGTTGGTCTACCCCTCGTCCAAGTGGGACACACATAATGGATGATATGGATTTGTGAACCAATCTATGTGGACCCAATAAATGATTATAAATGTTTTAATGGAGCCTCTCAACTTTTGTATGTGATGTGACCCACAAAAGTCAGGGATTGACATGCTTTTTAAGCTCTAGGGCCACCATGGAATGGTGCATCTAGGGTTGAAAGTTGGGCAGGTTCAACCCGACCGACCCGTGACCGACTCGACATTGGGTTGGGCTCGGGCAGGATATTTCGGGTCTGATCTTAAGCTTGGGCTATACAAACACCAACCCGATAAAACTTGAGTTGGGCTCGAGTTGAGGTCTCGGGTTGCCCGACCCAACCCGAACCCAATTAATATATAAGTTACTTATAAATTATAATTGAGTGTGGATCGTTTGTGTCGAAGGCACACTAGTGATGTCGAGTCTCATTTGTCCACGTCATTTCTAAGGACTCAAGCTAACAAGATATGCGAAATTTCTCTCTCCCAAATGGACTTCATGCTATGCTACATGACTTTTAAAGGAATAGTTGTCTTATATTTTTACTTTTTTTTTAAAGAAAAAAAAATGAAGTTATTTATAATGAATAATCACATATATAATTAAAAAATTTATAGATATAAAAAATAAGTCCTAAATTAAAATATAATAAACTAATGTAATAATGAAAATATTAGAACGTATATACCCGACCAACCCCATCAACCCGACTGAGCCCGCTTGGGTTGGGCTTGGGTTGAGAATTCCCAACCCAAGATTGGGTTGGGTTAGGTTAGGGTTGAGATATAGGAACCTTGGATTGGGTTAGGGTTGAGCACCAACCTGACCCAACCCAACCCAACCCAACCCAACCCAACCAGCCCAACTTTCAGCCCTAGGTGCATCTGACTGATGAGGTAGATGTTCGACATACATCATGATGGGGGCCACACAGCTCGACCTCATAGGAAGTTCCCATGAGCTCGACCGCATATATAGAATAAGAAAAATTACCATAAGAGGCTGCATTGACAACAAGATCATTTGAATTGTGGTAAGCATCGACATAGACGAACTTAGCACCAGGCAGCTGACCGCCGTTAAAACGACCCACCATCCTTCGTAGGCCGTAATTGAATTGAAGAATCGCATTGTTCATCGATTCATTGCACTGGCTGCTGTTACCGTTACGGTTATTGTTAAGCCGAGCCAGCTGATACGGTATGCAGCCTATCCGACCAAGACCCGTTACGACCACCTTGCGGGCCCCCATATTATATAATTGCTGAAAATTAAGAAAATAAAATTTTGAATTTCAGTTTTGGCGGGAAAATAACTGCTAGTAAATCAACAATGCAAGGAGTTGTTGAAAAGGGGTACATTTTCCTGCATACAATACAAGTCATATATATGTAAGACATCTGAGAGTGTGAAAGATGATCCCAACCATCCAGATCAGCTGGCGGGAAAATCAGTTTTAAGTCCACTCAGCAGGGACTGGACTGTTGAAATGATGGACGGCCAACGATCTGAGAAAATGAGATGAGTGGACTGGACTGATTCTAAAATGCGAGAATGTACCTTTCAAGCGGCTCTGATGTCCGACCTATATGACACTTTGGTTGCATGAGATCATTAGTCATGCTTGTAAAAAATGGTTGTATGTGACACACGTGTAGTAGAGGTGGTGCGTTCATTATCGAGATGTCTTACTTGGAGTGGGCTTCACCCCAAAAATCACACCACGTGTATGATCCTAGCCACTGATTGAGGAAATTTTCCGATCATTCATTATCAATCCTCGAAAGTCCTCCAATCATCGGCTAAGATCATTTACAGCCCATCCACAGATGAGTGGTGCAGATCTGGTGTATGCGTGCCATGCGTATGGATATGGACAGGAGCCCAAACAACAAAAGGCTCGGTGGGCCCCACTGTGATGTGAATGCAATCTACTCCATCCAACTTATGTACCAGCTCATGTTAGGACGTGGGCCTAGGCCACATCACAGGATAAACATTGAGGCGGGCTCCATGAGGTTTCAACGACATGCAGGCCACACCACCTAAAAAAGTAGGGATGGAAACTTTTACAACTGTGATATTTGGATTTTCCCCACATCCTGGTGTAACTCATTTAATGAACGGTTTGGATGTTATATAAACATTACAGTGGGCCCAGTAAAGGTTTCAATGATAAGCATTCACATCCCATTGTTTCATGTGGTGTGGCCCACTTGAGTTTTAGATGTACCTGATTTTTCGACCCACATCCTAACATGAGCTGGCACAAATGATGGACGGATTGGAGAGAGAGAGAGAGAGAGAGAGAGAGAGACCGTTAGCTGGCGCGAGTAGTCTTGAAGAAGGAGAGTAGCATAGGTAGATGGGGAGTAAACTGAGCTACTTCTATAATAACCAGGCATGAAATAGTTATTTAGATAATCGTTACTTCCCATCCCTGAAAATAAGATGCATTTGTTTAGGTACGCCTGCATTGCATAGTTGTTTCCTCCCAAATACGTCCTTATTTCTTCCAACGTTCTCCCAAAATTCCCTATTTGTTCATCCATAGATACATGTCCTCCCTGTACCACAAGCATCAATTAATTCAATAATAATCTTAATTACTGTAATCAGAACGGTTCATCCTGGAGATCCCACCATTGATGTCCCATGCTATGAAAATTGATCATGTGGGTCCCACTGGGGCCTAAAAACGAACCATTCAAAGTAAAATGGCCAACGGTTCATATTCAAGATGCAAAATTCCTTTTTTTTTTTAATTGTATGAATGAAATCCTGACGAAATGAACGGTCCTGATCAGGAAGGGCGTTATGCTCCTTCAGCAGTGGGCCTCGAGGGCTACAGTGTGGGTGGTCCTGCGGACTACTAGACTCACTGTTCTATGACAATCTCAATAGCACCTGGTGATTTTCTATCATGGCCCACCATAGTTGCATGTGCAACTTAATCAGATGTACCGTGGAATGTGGACAGGAGGCCCATTTAGTTCATCCGTTAATTTCACTGCTGGTGGGCCATTGCTCAAAACCCAGATAGCCTACTATGTCCACTAATTGTACGGTCAGGATTTTAGCCTACATTTTCAACATTTTAGGCTGAAACTATACTGACCATCAAATGATGGACATTTTGGGCTACCTTTTGGTCAGTTCAGAACATCCGATCATCACGATTTTGGCTGATGGTCTATCCAAAAGGTGGCCATTTTAATGGATGGTCAGGATTAACGATCACATCCCAATAAAAGCTGGTGAAGGTTAACACACATCACCAACATGGTGTAGGTTAACATAGCTTTACCAGATTATTGCCAGTCTCGCCCCTGATTCCAGCGGCTCCTGATGCATAATTCAAGCCTCTTAACACAGCTGAGCCACGAGTGCTTGCAAACGGTGGGATGAAATCAGGAAAACCTAGAAGTTGTGCTGCACACATCCCAAAACAATGTAAATCTCGTCAGAAGATTATTAACGAAACCCAAATTAGCACACAAAAGTTGATTTTAACCATCCAATTGATATCATGAAAAATGGATGGTTGTGATCAATCAGAAAATAAAATAGGTCCAATCATCATCTTCAAGTATATATCAATAGGACCCACATTGGATTCCTGATGATTCCACATAATCACTTTAGTTCGATAATAATGCCAATCTAGTCTGTCGCCTGTCCAAAAAAATGGACTGTCGATAAATTATTTTTTAATAAATGAACAGCACAAATGAAGCTATGGGGTATGTTAAAAATTAAAATAAGAGTCTAAAAGTCAAATTAATATCTAAAACTTGAGTAGGCCACACCATGAAGACCTAGATGATAGGTCTACCTTTGAAACCTTCATGGGCTCACCATGATATTTATATGCCATGGCTCGAACTAGGAATTGGCCCACTTTTTTCTTTGAAGTGGCCCACTTGAGTGTTAGATCAGCCTTATTTTTGGATCACATTTTAACACGAACGGTCACAAATGACCAATAGAGTGGATGTCACCCACACATCACGGTGGACCCTACATGCATGTACACATGGATCAATGGATGCACATACGAACCTAAGACATCGACGAAGGTCCGGCCGTTGCTAAACCGCCCCGTCGCACCCTGGGAGAAATCCATACCATAGGGCATGTAATTAGCCCTAGCAAGTGTAATTATGCCATTATTGTTGCCATTGTCCACCAAAGAGTCTCCAAAGATGAACAAACATGGCACTTGAGGATCTGACCCAACCCGAACCACAGCCCAAAACAATGATAAAATAGCTAATATCAAGTCACTGAAGCCCTTCATCTTAAGTGCAGGGTAACCCCACAAAAGCTGCATGGACTAGAGAGATTTCGAAGAATGGAATGGACCATACAAGAGAACTATTTTATAAATATAGAAAAGGGATAAAGGGTGTGTGTTTTCATGGGTTTCAAGAGAGTTTGGCTAAGTTTGGAAAAGGTAAGATAAATGCTTTCCTACGCCTTTCATAAAAAAGGAAACGGGAAAAGAAGGTGAAGGTTGCGGTGCTGAGAGATGTGATGCCGTGAGCTATATTCTATGGTAGATAAGGCGGCCCACCATAATCAATTCAGAAATGCCAGCTTTCTCACTCCATATGGATGGTGGGTCCAAAGACACGCTTCCACAATCATAGCCATTAGTAGGGTGATAATGGGCCGGGTAGGTCCAATGGTTCCCTGAGCCCAGCCAGACATAGGCTATGTATGGTTGTATATGTCCAATACTCCATTTAATTTATTATAAGTGGTTATTAATTAATCTACATATTATACATGATGCCAGTAGGTTTTGGACATTTTTGTTACACTTTTTGTGGACCCATAAGACCATTATTGGTAAGTATGCATATTTATTCATTGAATTATATTGATTTTTTATTTTTTCATGTTTGAGAGTATATGTGTATTGATACATGATCATATATATATATATATGGCCGAAAACTTCTCACATGGTCCTAACCTCAACTGATGGAGGGAGTGGATTTTACACAAACATCACAGAGGGGCCATAGACTTTTTGGTGAACCAGCTAGTTTTGCAAGAATTCTCGTCCATCTGCAATGATGTTCCTTACTATGCAAGGTGTTAGGCTTTCTTGTCTCATCATTGTGGAAGGGATGTGCATCGTGACACTCTCTTCATCCTACATTATGTTGTTGATCTAGTGGGCCACCATCCACACTGAGATGGCTTATAACCCAAGATTCACTGTGACTGGACAACCCTGACCACCCATTTATTCTACTTTCTTTCCATTGAATGTGGACCGTCGCTGTATTTGAAGTGAACTGTCTCTTTCCAGGCCAGTGTTCAGATGTCTCCAATCTGATCCTTTTTTAGGACATGGCCCATCTATGTGGTGGGCCTCTTAATCAATGGTCCTGATCAACCTACACAATTTCCACATTCCACATTCCAGCCGACCTTCATGTGTCCATTTTGTCACTTCAATTTGTTACTTGCAGTTAGGGCTGTCAATGGCGCTGATGAAGCAAAATCAAAATTTTGAGTGGGCCAGAAGCCAACTCGACCCAGCCTTTCTCACCCAATGGCAGTCCTAATTGCACCCAGATTCATCAAGGGTTCATAGTAATATCTCTCTATGTTTTTTTTTTTTTTTGGTCGTCCAACATTCTCTAATTACATTACTCAGACTGATGGGCCTAAATTAAAAATTCACAACGATTTATTCAGTCTTCTATGCATAGTATTCATAAGTTTTTGGAGCCCATATGTTGAGTGATCCAATCATTCTTCTAATAAGCCCAACTATGAATGGACCGTGGCCCAAAAAAATCCTAACCCTTCGATTGGTAGCAAGCAAAGCCATCTGCCTGCAGCTGTAAAACAGACAAAAGAACAATGACCAAGATCTTCCAATCTAGAGCAAGGTCATTCCACAGGTTATGAAATATGGATCATTTAATCACAGGCCCACCACTACAAACTGAAAACTCAATGATATTGTGTGGATTCTTGGGTTGGGAGTGTTGCATGATTCCTCCCACTATCTTTTATTTTCTTCTTCAAGTGGTCACTTAATCAGAGCCGTCCATACGAGAATTCACTCGTTCAAAAAGGTTAGATTATGTCATTTTTCTTTTTCTTCAGAGTCTATCAAATGAAAGAATTAGGCATTCCAATCTCCTGCATTAATCAGTTGTTACCACGTGTCTACTGCATAGAAGACCATGTGCACTTCGATCTAAACCGTCTATACGGAAACAATCCAGACCATCTAGTCAGTGGCAATGAAAATTGACGGCTGTCCATGTTCAACAAGCTGAAGTCCCTTTATGGAATGGTTGAGTTCTGTCATTCCAGGCCATTTTTTGAAACCATAGATATGAAGTTTGAACTACAAACCAATGTCCTGCCGTGCCCCACCATCGAATGACCGACATTGAAAGATCTTAGCCACCAATCTTTTTCTTTGAAAATTGGATCCTACAAATCCGTCAATCCTGTCACTTCATCACGGCCCACCTACAACAACTTGTATTAGCATTTCCGTATCCAATTTATTACGATGGTAGACATTCATCTTGAGATGTTATCTGAAATGTCACACTTTGTAATTTAAAGGAGGGTCTAAAATGGTACACTTGGTAATTTATATTAGGGGTCGGAAGACGCTCATATGAGGGAGTGGAAGATGCGTCCTACATCTATTTTTAAGCCACATATGTTCGAGATTTAGGACACTTACATTATGAATAAACCGTGGACCGAAAATAATATTTGTCCATTATTAGGGAAGCCAACTTATATGATAAAAATTGAACGGTTAGAAAAATAATAATCTAACAGTAAACATTTAATATACATGTGTGTCCCATTTGATGTGTATACTACCCTAATTTTGGCATATGGCATATTTAGGTTATTGATGTCTTAAAAATTTCAGCATCAGGGTCTCTTGATGCCATCGATGGACCATTTGATGCAATTGATAGTTACTCATTGCCGTTGAGAAAATCCAAAAATCCTATGTTGATTGTTGGACAGTTTACAGTGTCTTGATAGATGCCATCGAAGGGGTTCGATGCCATCAAAGTCTCATCCAAGTGTCATTGGAAAAATCTAGAAAATTCATGTTTACTCGCTGGAATGTTTTAGTGTTCTACTCGATGATATTGAGTGTTCGATGCCATCGATAGTTAGTTAATGCCTTCGAAGGTGCCATCAAGCCTGTGCGCAGAATCACAGTGTAGGATTTATTTTTTATTTCGATTGTGATTCTTATAGGAGCTATATATGTGTGTGCAATTGGGATTCGGGAGATATTATAAAGTTTAAGAGGTTTTTTTTTAATTTGTTCTTAAGGTTTCAAGAGCATAGATGGGCTTAAGACAGAGATTCAAATCTTATTCAAATCAAGTAATTCCTATCTCTTATAATTTTTTGCTTTTATAGTGTATTATTGACACTTTGTGCCATGTTTTTTCCTGCAAGAATATTCCTGTGTTAAATTCGATTTGTTTGTGATTAGACTTAGTTATGCCAATGAAGTACTTTTCTTAATTCATCCTTATGTGCTTCCATGGTTCCCCCAACAATTCATAGTATGCCCTACTTGATGAATGGCTTGGATCTCTAACACGTGTTTTGTATGGATAGATATTTGATGTGTTCAACCTCACACATAATGCTTTAAAAATACAATCAGGTTGTCCATTTTGATCATACCAACATATCTTCCTAATTTTGACCCAAGAAATTAAAAAATAATAATAATTTAAATAAAAAGAGGTGACATGGGTCCTACACACACACCCTCTTGAATGATTTAACAAAGTGCCTTAGGGTCCTAACCAAGGGAGCAAGCGGCTCGACAACGCATTCCAAATGGCAGTAATCATTACTCAACTAAATTTCATAGAAGTGATCCTAATCGTATTCCCTACAAAGGCGTTTGGCTAGCCAAACGCGCCCCCAGAAAATCTAGTACTGTAGATGCACTTGGACCATGGGATCAGACCACTTGCATGCATGGAAGCAAAAACATTGGTACTGCACTAGCCTGAGAGAGTGCATCCAACTAACGAAGCACCACGTGCGGGAGAATGTGCATCTGATCCACCCCATCCATCATGTCCGTTGCCTAACATTTTCATCATGGATTCTACAGATTAGTCTAATCCAAGTCTAAAAATTCTAAATTCACGGTGTGGCCCTTGTGAGTTTTGAAATGTCCTAATTTTGAGGGAATCCATTCATCCTGGCATAACTAGTCAGATTAGCGGATTGGATGGCATGCACAAACACAACACGGTGGGCCCCACACAAATTGGAAGATTTTAGTTGCAGGACTTCCCATTTCAACTGTTCCCTTGGCGCTTTCTGAGCCTATTTTTGGGCCCGTTCAAAACATAAAGTGTCGTTTGGAAGGGGTTGATCTCATCCACATGAAATCCTCCATTAGGCTTGCAATTAGATTTGGGTATCGGGTCAAGTTGGACTGAGTTAGGGCTGATCTTACTTGACCCAGTTTTGAAATAGACCTGACTTGATACCGAGTCCAGCATGTCTGACCTGATCCAAGTCCACATCTAACCTGGATTAAACGACCAAGTCTGACCTGGCTACAGGTACCAAGTTGGGTAAAGTCAGCACCGAGTTGAGTCAGATGTAGCAGGTGTCCAGGTTGAAATCACAGCTCATAACCTAATTGCACCTGCTGGAATTGCAGCATCTCCATCAGTTATATGGCATTTTAGATATGAAATGTCAAATCTAGGTTTTATTTTATGTACGAGTTTAGTTTCAGATTGAGTCGAGTCAGTACCGAGTTGGATTTTAAGTCGAGTTACATAGTGACCCGAACTCAACTTGGTTTGAGTTCAAATTATGCGAAGTCTACTCGATTCAGATTGACTCACCCTTTTGATTTGGGTCAAGTCGGATCTAAACGAGTTGGATGAGTCGAGTCATCTCGTACCCAGCTCTACCGACAATGAGCCAGGCACGGCCCAACACAGGGTCAACCTTATCCTCCAGCCACATCCCACGTGGATGAATAGTCACGCCCTCACATGGTATTAGACTGAAAGGGTTAATGAGAAAAGGAGAGGAGAGAGAAAAAATAAAAAAGTGAGAAATGGAAAACCTGGATAGTGATATTTCAAAACCAAAGTAGGAAGTTGACATTTTCTTTCACGTCAACTCATCAACGATGCATATGCGTGCCAGACATGCATGTGTTTCAAATCATACATCCAGTGGGGCCCACCTCTGATGGGCCCTATAATCTGGAGAGTTTGACCATTTAGACAATATTAACCTTTTGATTAGAGGGTTTTTTTTTTTTTTTTTTTTTCTGTGCAGTAGTTAAAAAAGTATATAAGGGTATTTTTGTCATTTTAATGTTCTAAAAAACATATTTTATTATTTACTGCTAAAACGTCAAGCCGTGTTTTAATAAAATCAGAAATCTTTAGTAAATAAAAAAAAAAAAAACCAATCATTTATCAGGGAGTATTATACCATAATTTGAACTTTTGGTGCCCTTACGGATCTCCACCACACGTGGGAACTGGAACCGTTGCTTTGGTGGGCCACCCCATCCCAAGTGGCTGTAGCTCAAAAATCTCAGCAATTCGATTATTCTAGTCGTTGCATTAGCAGGATGAAAATGGACGGCTGAGAGAAGTTTTTTTTTTTTTTTTTTTTAAACGATGGTCTCAAAAACACGGTGCGCCACGACTGTTAGTTGCTAACTTGTGGCAGGCTACTCAACCACCCTAATCTGTGGATGGAGCTAGGCCAAAAATTACAATACTCAGACAATCGTAACCGTCTGATTTCCCCTGTTGAATTTTGACCACGAATCATTTCCTCTCTAACCATCCATTCGACGGCGTAGATTGGATGGTTAGGATTTTAAGTCTTTGCTCGCAGATGAGTTGCCAGCGTATGAGTGGGCACGGTGGAGAAAGAATGGGTTACTCCGGTAATCAAATGGGCCGCATGTGTACGTACAATAAATAGACAGTTCAATATAGACCGACGGTCCACATTCAACGCATGTGTGGCCCACTTGGTGATCGGACCAGCCAGATTCCATCCATAGAACACAAATTGCAGGGCCCACCTGACGAATGGCATGGATGTCACACACATGTCCACGTTGGCAGGTACGAGGAAGTTACGATTTGGATAATCTAGTAGAGCATGACGAAGGTTCGTCACGTATGCTCACAGCCACCATACATACGTGGAATGCGTGAACCTCAATACAAACCATCCAAACCATGGGTCCGGATGTAGATGGCTCATGACCAAAACCAAAGCTAAACTTATAATCCTAACAATTGGATTACCGACAATCCAACGGTTGAGATGAAAATGATTGAATATGCAAATCAGGTAACTATCCATTGATGAGCATTTAAGATCCTCCTATCAATCTGATTGTGAATATACAACCTATCTAAAAGGGACCCATGAATTGGACGGTTTTGATAGTTACCGTCCAATTGTAAATAGAGCATGCCCAAAATAACCCAGATCTGAAGATCCTAGCCATCCAAACCGTGTGCCATTTTTCCTTTGAATCTTGAAATGTTGTAGTAGATCAGTTCGAGTGGGTTTCACCAAAGAATTGCGTGGAGAGAGCACGAAAATTTCACTGATCTGACGATCAAAATCATGATAGCTGCAAATTGGATTGTTGTTACTGTTTGGACGGTGTGATTTTCGCCTCATGAATAAATGATCCGTTCAGAACACACCCCACTTTTTGAACGGTGTTGATTGACTTACATGATCATTAGGTGACCCACCTGACGAGTTGTCGGAATCTCTGACACGTGTGCTGCATACTCGAGTGCACTGCGAATATAGTCTCTCAAAGACGTAGGATTTAGGACTGACGCAGCGATTCGCGGGAGGAGATCTTGCAGAGGTGAATCGCAGGATGCGTCTTTTAACCGCGTCAATCATTATCTAGGACCGACCCTGAACATGCATCCACTAACAACGTGACACTGACATCGAGCCAGTCCACTAATCACGTGGCCACGCTTTTAGGCTTTATGAGGAGATCGGACGGCTTAAAAAGAAAACATCCAACGGTCTATATCCGTTCTACACGTCTGGTCCACGCAATGGAAGCGATTGGGTCGTGAGGCAAGGGAGCGGATTAGGTTGGCCCCTGACCGTGGGGCCCACTTAGATGTATGTGTAGAATGTAGAGGCCATAGGGTCAGGGCCCACTTTGATTTATGTGTAGTAGGTCATCGTCATCCATCCATTTTTCAGATCTAATGCATGAGACCGTAAATGAAGCAGGCCTAAATGTCAATGGACCACACTACCGGAAACAGTACAGATGATTGACTATTAAATACTAATCATGGGCCTAGGAAAGTCTTGGATCAAGCTGATATTTATTCCCTTTTATCTAGCTCCGTGAAATAAATATTGCACTGGGCTTTAGAAAGTTTTTAACGGTGGTCATTTAATCATAGCTATTTACGGTCCACCTGAGATTTTTTATCTTCTTCAGTTTTGGGCTGTTGTTCTGCACTGAAATGGCAAAACGTGTGAACAGCATGAATATACTCCACATGCATTCAGGTGACCCTAATGGGTCCATGGCTTGGTGGTAAACTCACAAAAGTTTCAACACAGAGGTCATAAGTGGGAGAAAACATTAGCGTTGTAGATTAGTTTGTACTATGCCTCTATGGGGTATTTTTGTCTTCCTAGGTTCGTCCGCTCAACTAGTAGTCTAGTTTGGTAATGAAGGGTTTTTTTGGGTCGAATGAAAAAACGAAGGTAGTCCGTCAGGTCTATACTAAAAAAGTACCCTAAGTTTGAGTATCATTGTGGGGTGTGTGGGTGTAAAAAAAAAAAATCATTTAGGGTGTGTTTGGATCGTAGGCCAAGAACGTACTGTGATGTTTTATTTTAAAATAATACATTAAGTGGTGTTTGAATTAGATTTGAAATTCGATATACAGTCACCGCCCATGTACGTCTTCGAACCAGAAACGGATGGGCACGCGCCTCTGTATTAACGTCTATTCACATGGGGCAGTGCAATGTATTCATTGCATTGCAGAGGCTTAGAAGAAAAATCTCTTTTTCCTCTCTGGTGTTTTGAGAGAGCACAGCGCGAGAGACAGAGAGAGTTACAAAATCCTCGTTCAAAGAGAATCTGTTAAAACTCTTTGTGAAAGTTGTCACACAATATCTTTGTTTTTACATCTGTAATGCATGTAGTTTATGTCATGTTAAAGCAAAAATAAAGGAAAGAAGAGCCTTTGAGAGAGATGCCTTTTCCCTTTCTTTCTCGCCTTTTGAGCAATCTCATTTACAATTTCCTTCCCTTCTATCTTCTTTCTTTTTCTTAGATGATTTTTCTGCTTCTTTTACTGTATTTTCTATATCTGGGATTGGTGTTATTTTATAGTCATGGTCTCAGCAAGGCTACTCCAGCTGCTGACAGGGGCATGAGTGCCTATTTGGTTGCCTTCCCTTCTCCTTTTTCACTTCCCACGTTCCCCATACTTGCCTTTGATTTGGGTTCCTTTCCATTTCTTTAAAACATTAGCCCAAGACCCAAATCATCTCAAACCTTCTTAAGGTAGTCCTCTGCCGCATTTTGTGAGGTGGGTTCTTGAGCTCTTAAATGAATAAGGTAAGGGAAGCTCTTTTTTTGAAATTTCTTTGATTTGGGTTCCTTGATTTTCGGCCTTCCGTGAAAGAAAGATTCAATTTTTTTAATATAAAGTTTAGATTTATTATTTTTTTTTCCTGACAAACAAGAAGAAAAGATAGACAGAAAGAGAAAGAAGAGATTGGTCTGTGTTATGGACTTTTCACACTAGGGAGTCCGTTCCTTCAACAAACATTGAATTAGGTATATCCGATGATTACATTTCCAAGGTCACTCCATACCAAACGTTCTACTGATCAATGATAATACTCATGGATATAGTGTACAATGTCCAGAGTATACGCGTTGTACAGTATTACATCGCAAAACAGTCCTATACGCGAATCCAAACACGCCCTTAAGAGGTGGGTCATCTTACCTCTCGGTTGGGTCACATGTTATATAGGGGGGTGTGCTAATTAAAATCGATTGTGCAGTTGGATTCCAACCAAGGGGCTCGACTCTTACCGAACAACTTTGACCCCAAGTGATGAGTTGAACAAATCCGTTAAACTCAACTGTATATGATCCAAATATGAGAAAACCGGTCACTTATTCAGCTACTCGTAACAATTATTGGAGGGTAGTGTTCGTCTTCCAAAAACTAGTTGCACCTTTCGTTCCATATGATTACTGCTACTTTAAACACAACTGTATATGATACAAATATGAGAAAACAAAACTAGTCACCTATTTAGCTACTCGTAACAATTACAGGAGGATAGTGTTCGTCTTCCGAAAATCGGTTGCACCTTACGTTCCATCAGCTATGCAATGATAAATTTGATTGAATTGGTTTATTTGGTTAGGTTAGTATGAAACACTTTGCTTTGTTGAGCTCCTTCACTATTTACAAACTTTCTTGAGATAACCATCCGGATGCATCTTCCCACGTTCAATGGTTACAATAATTGTTCTTTCCTTTTCTAACACATGTCATGGTAACCACTTGTAAAACCTCTTCTTATCTGACCACGTTCCATCTTCTTTGACTACCCGGTCACATTCCATCTTCAGATGATGTGTATTACCCAATTATTGCTAACTGTTAGTTACGCAACACACGATTCAAATATCTTCGCATATCTTATGTGTGATATATACTTCCCGTGTAATAACACGTGTCCTTTTCTAATTAATTCTTTCAAGAATGGTCAGAAATAATGTACAACATTACCCTTAACGTCACTTTACCTTTAGACAAAAAAGGTGAAAACAGCGTTGGTTCATTGTTTAATATAATAAATGTGATTAGCTTTTCTTTCCACATCTCAACTCCCTATTTACTTTATTCGACCAAGATGAAAACTCAAATGATGGTCTTGTTTTTCTCATGGTTGTCATCGTGATACACAGAAATTTTCTTTAAACATTTGAATCATAGAATAAGTTATGATTATCCTTTTATTCATACACAAGTTCTTGACCGATATATATGGATTTTTTAATCAATTTTAATTTTCTACGCCTCTTGCTTTCTAACCCATTTCTTCTAATTCCATAATTTTTTATCACTGTCATGACTGCTTCTTCATCTTCTGTTATTTTAACCTTCAATCAAGAAGATTTCATCAGAGAACTAGAGACTCTCTCTTCCAAGATCATAGACAATATCATCTTTGACACCCCTGTTGATTAGAACAGAACATTCCGCTCACTTGGACAAGCCTTCTATCCCGAAATTACTCACCGAGAAATTACAAAATAGATCAGTTCTTCCCAGGTTGTCTAGGTGAAAAACTATTACTTCAATTCAATCTTTCAGATCCTGTGAACGCCTTTAAAGCTTCAAGATCATGGCCGATACCAATGAAGGGATAGGCAGAATGGTACATTCGTGTAGTCTAATAACATGGCAATACACGGAAACAAGTTGGCATCTATGAATGCAGCATGCTATCTCTTTTCAAATTTTCAGTATATACTTCCTTCTTAATGTAGCTTCGACATTCTGGAGGCAATCGATTAACAATTTCCACTTCAGATGCGGTCCCATGAGTCCAACAATTTGTCAATTTGACCGTTTAAAATTGGATAATTTAACATAGATTTCACTAAATCAATGGTAGCGATTATATTAACTGACTCGGTCGGTAAATAATATTGTAAATTAGTGGCCACAAAATATAATGACAAGCACAAATTTTCTATTGTAGAATATTATCTTTCAGTATCTAGCAGTGTCTGATTGAAGTAATAGGCCGCACGCTCTTTCTGATCGTCATCATCTTGTGCCAGTAGAGTTCCGATTGACTTTACAAAAATCACGATCGATGTACAGTTTGAGTAATCGACTTTTGACTAGCGACATCAACACCGGTGGCTTCATTAAATACTCATTGATTTTATTGAAAGCCAACTGATGCTTTTCTTACCATTTGAAATCATCTCATTGTTTTAACTTCACTAATGAAGAAAACATGTTCGTTTTTCCTACATGATTAGAAATGAACCTATGCATAAAGTTAACCTGTCCGAGAAAGCATTGTAACTCTGTTTTGTTCCTCGGTAGCTGAGCATTTATAATTATTCATGCCTTATTTTGATCTATCTTGATCCCTCGATGATGCACAAGGAATCCCAGGAAATTGTCGACCGAGACACCAAAAGTGCACTTAATGGGATTCATTTTCAGCCCGTAGACCCTTATTCGCTCAAATGATTTATGCAAAGGGGCAAAATGCTCTGTAGCATTAATCAACTTAACCACCACATCGTCGATATATACTTCCATGAAGTAATCAATTATATCATGAAAGATAATATTCATTGCCCTTTGATAAGTAGCCACTGCATTTTTTAGCCCAAATGGCATAACCACCCAACAAAAGGTCTACGAAGGTTTATGGCATTTAAACGTCATTTTCAACACATCATCCGATACTATGCTTGGCCATCCATAAAGGAAACCATCTGATGCCTAGCTGATCAGTTGATCGACTATTGTCATTGGATACTCGTCTTTTAGACGTGGCTTGATTTAAGTTTCTAAAATTGATATATGCTCGAAGCTTACTGTTTTTCTTAATGACCAGAATCATATTGGAGATACATTCAGCATATTTGATGGGCTTGATGACTCATGCTTTTAACAGTCACTCGATCTCCTCTTTTATTTTTTGGGTAACATTTATTGTCATCCACCTGTATGGCTGTTTATGCAGTCAATACCTCTCCTTTTATCGGCAACTTATGCTCGATTAGGTTTTGGTCTAACCCGGGCGTCTCACAGTAATCCCATGCAAAACAATCAGCAAACTCTCTAAGCAAGCCAGTGAGCTCAGTCTGGACTCGTGGTTCCAACAAACTATTGATGAAGGTCGGCTTGGAATTTTGTTATGTTCCCAGATTTACTTCGACCAAGAGATCCTAGACTTGAGCCTGAGAATCGCCTAGCTTTCTGGAGTCATCTTCAGATCCTTTAGATCTATGTCATCTTCAACTATATCATCGGTTAGTATTACAATTTCGGCCAAGTTGACAAAGCAACCATTGTAATATTCTCTCAAGCTTTTTTTGAGCTTCTTTATTCTGGTCGCAACTCAGTCGTCTCCCCCATTGACTGATGGTGCACTTTTTATGCGATCTCTTATATAATGTAGCGCAGAAGGTACCATAGCTTTCAGTAAATCGTTATTTGAGCGTATCACGACGACAATATCTTGCACTATGTTGTTCAGATTAATTGAAGTACATATTCTAATTGGGTGCCCATATTTATTTCTCCTAGTAAAACGTATCGGCTTAAATTTGTCTTCGTAAAAATAGGCATCGGCCACGTTAGATGTAGCCAAGAATAAATTATTGTCGGTTAGCACAAATTCAATATTGTCTTAGTTCCAAAAAATTATGAATTGGTGTGAGGATGACGGGATACATGAGAAAGAGTGTATCTAGTCTCTCCCTAGCAAGGCATTATAACTAGATGGGGTATCGACCATGAAGAAAGCGACCAACACTTTCTTAATTCCCACCATTAATTTGATATGCAGGACACCACATATTTTAGTTCTCTCTGATAAAATTGTTAGCCATGACTTCGATTGTAATTAGGTCAGCCTCGATTTTTTTTCAATTTTACAATTATTCTGGCGGAGAGGATGTTCACAGTTTTCCCATTGTCGATTAGGACTCTAGTAACTAGACATACCTCTAAATGGACAAATATATACAATGGCTTCAGGTATTAGGTCATGGTAATGACATGTCTTTCCATAACCACTTTATTAGAGGATGTGATTGGCTCAACGATGATGATCAATACGCTCTTAATCTCCTCCTCTAGATAAAAGGATCCATGTTGTATTATCACTGGAGGACCAAGCTCTTCCACATCTCCTACCATCTTGTTAAGTTGGGATGACTTGGCTTAAAAACTCGATGGGAGCGTGAGCACCATGTTGCAATCCATCACAAATGGTGGGAGTAATCCAAACATTGTTATAAATTTTGGACATTCCCCCTAAGATTTTTCAAATTCTGTTGTTATTCAGCATTCTCGACAACGGATATGATACTTGAGCAATTCACCATCGAAGCCACCCCTGCCTCTTTAGGACTATGTGGGGTCTCTTCCAATAATTTTGTTATAGCAAGAAGCTCTTTAATCAACCAGTCATCATCTCAAAGAAGCACTCATCGCTGAGATACTCGGTTGAGCCCTCAAAATTTCGGTATCTTTCTTGTCTTCCATATTAATTTATTTGCTATCACCAGCGTGTGGTCGGCTTCTCGTAGCTAGATCATTTAGGATAGGTTTTACGACCAAATCGATCGCATTCATAGCCAATTGCTCATCTCATGGTTGGGAATCCTCTTGTCTAGTGTGGTCGCATGGCTACAAATCGAGGCTCGTTCTTTTTATAGGTCAATTCCCTTCACTTAGCAGCTTGTCATCTTTGTCAATGCCGCTTTTGAGTGTGAGTCATCCATTCGGGTACGGTTGGGAATTTGAGGTAACTCGCCCTCCTCCAGATCTCCTCCTAGGTAAAGAGGGTTTCACTATTCTATCTCGATGATAGAGCTGGTCAAGACTAGTTAATATGAGGCTGATGCATTCTTTGCTACTAATAAGAGCTCATTCCATCTATTCTTTATGAAGACCAAGCTTTGATTTGACTAGTTGGATAAAGTGACAGCTCGGTCAGTTGAATCACCATTATGCATCGACTGCATAGGTATAGTTCGCAGTAGATGTGTGGTATTGCTCTTGACCATGTTTCTACAATTGTGGTTGCTTGCCAAGACGTGTAACGTCCCTTACCTTGTTGTCGTACCACAGCCTGACGATCATAAGGCCCAAGGTTAGCCTTCTGTCACGGTCGAGCCAGCTTTTGAAGATTGATTGTGTCCATGTTGATCTCCAAGTTAGGTGAAAATGGATCGGTATTGATAAGCATTGCTTCTTTTTCTTTCTTAGGAAATTTTAGTAATTCTCGATCAATGTTGTCCTGAATGATATTCCTAAAAACCACGCAATTGTTAGTTGAGTGAGAAAAAGTTCCATGCTACTTAGAGTACTTGGTCTTGTTTAATTCCTCGACTGTGGGTATTTTATGGTTAATGAGAATTTTAATGAATTTTTCGACCAACATTATATCAAAGATCTTGTCAGTCCTGGTAATATTGAATGTATATGCCTTATGAGTTTTCTATGTGGTTGACACATTTGCTTCCGTTCTAACCAATGACGAACATGCAAATGGCTTATTGACCACTATCTCAACCGTAGCCACCTCGTAGTTAGGATCATAGTAGTATGTCTCAGCTAACGACTTCTTTCGCATTACTCCTTCCTGAAGAAGTGTTTCATATTAGGATACTTTTTTTTATTAAATCATATAAATCCACAAACTTTGTCGAGATAAACTTTTTACAGACTTTGTATTCTAAACCATCCTAAGCGAATTGTACAAACTCAACCTCAGTCGTGACTACTTTACATGAGCTTTTTACTCTCTTGAACCGGTCAATATAGTTTTCCCATGATTTACCAGGCAACTACTGGAAACGCGCAAGGTCGGGAATAGAAATTTCCATGTTCTTATAGAAGAATTGTGAGTGGAAATTCTCCTCCATCTTTTACCAGGTTTGGATAGAATTTAGCAATAAATTACAATACTTAGTAAATGCCATTGTGATTAAAGAATGGCTAAACAATTGTACCTTATGACAATCATTGTTAGCCAATTCACCACATTGCATGATAAATCGGCATATGTACTTTATGGTCGATTGACCAATGTCGCCTGTAAAAAGGGAAAAGTCTGATCAATAATTCATGGGCAACAAATACTGCTGATCGATCTATTTAGGATAAGGTTTGTGGTATATCAGGGTAGTGGTCCGACCGAAAACTTAGCTTGCCACTCTTGGATCAGTTGTATAACCTAATCACGATCTAGATGCTGAGGTTTAGCCATATGTGGTGGATATGGACCTACCGGGTATTGCCTCCCATCGTAAGGCATATTCCTAAAGAAATAGTGCTCCCAAGCATTTCATGATTTCTAACTTAATGAATGAAGTTTCTAATCTCCTACTAAGGTCGCCTGAATTCAACAAATGGAGGAGTATTTCGCACACTCTACATCAGAGCAGGATGCGTATTCTATTATGGGGAAGGTACTGGTGATTTCCAAGTTTCCAATAGAACTGACCTCAACATTTTGTTGAGGTGCATTAGGTGCCCTCTCGGCAAGGATGACCACCATCCAGTTCAAATTCTCAGTCTGACTAGCCATTCATCCGTTGAAGGAGTCAGCCTGGATTCACGATTGCTCTACTTAAGCCCTCTCTTACTCTACAATATACTGGATTCCCATTTGTATGTCATGCAACCCAACTATATCAGCTCAATAGGGTGACCCTCGAGATGAGGATGCCCTATACTGGTTTGGAAGATTAGGTATTAGGTTTAGTGGTGAACCTAGGAGTTCAAGTGATGGCTGAACTTGCATTTCCTCGAGTAGAGATATTACGGAAGGTATTGCAGGCTTATTTGCCCCAGAAGAGTTTCGAGTAACCCTTCAACTTATATTTTTGAAGTTGGATTAATTAATAAGGTCACACTAGTATGTTTACCAAATCAGTGGTCCCAACGAGCGTGCCAAAAAATTATTGTCTCTCGGTTTCAAAATTCAATCACACTTGATATTGTGGGCATGCAAAAACCAGTTGTGTGGCTCGATTCCAGCTGAACATCTTTGACCCCAAGAGCCAAGATAGGCAGATGTTTAATCGTATATGATTGAAATTTGAGAAGACTGGCCACCTATTCAGCCATTCGTAAGCTATTTAAGATAATCAAACGATTATCGTAGGGTAAAATGGGTTGCACCTTACCTTTCACAGGAAGAGACTTTCAAATTCAAAGGTAAACAAAAAGGAAATACTTATAGTTAACTACAATAAGTAATTGTAAAGCACCTTTCTGAAAGAAGAACTACTTGTATTGAAATAGAAATCATCCAATGTATGAGCATAGACTTTGATTGCCACTAAGGATTACAACTAATGAATTATTGTTATTCATAATGTAGGATTACGATATTGGCTATGCTAAGGAACGCAATTATAAATTATACTAAAAACATAAAGGATAATTGATAAGACTATGCTAGAATAGATTTGATTGAATTAGTTTGTTTGATCAGATCGATATGAGGCACTTTGCTTCATTGAGCTCCTTCGCTATTTATATACTTCCTTGAGATAACCATTTGGATACATCTTCCCACGTTCAACAGTTATAATAAGCGCTCCATGACCACTTTTGCCTTCCAGATTCTTTTTTCCCTTCTTGACATTTGTCCTGGTAACCGCTTGCAAAACCTCTTCTCGTTCGATCGCATTCTGTCTTTTGATTGCTCAGCCATGTCCCATCTTCAAATGTCATATATTACCCAACTAGTACCAGCTATTAGTTCTAGAATACATGCCTGAAATACCTTTATATATTTTATGTGTGCTATATACTTCTCATGCAATGACATGTCTTTTTTTATTGGCCCTTTTAGAAATTGTCAAAAATTGGGTGCACCAAGCCCAATGGTCAGGGCCACACCTTGATGGGTGAGTCTGAGCTGCACCTCATCCCCTCCCAGTGAGGAAGTGGATTCGGTGGTAACTCTAAATGCGGTATCCGGTACCGTGGGGTCCACCTTAATGCATGTGTTTTATGTCCACCCTGTCCATCTGCTTGCCCCTTCATTTCATGGCATGAGCTTAAAAAAACCTCAAATTTTGAAACCCTAATGTTTATTTGTAATCCAACCTATTGATAAGGTCAGATGTAACACCCTGATTCTCATAACTCGATGACGATCGCTCGAGTACGAGGGCCCGAGGGTTATGTCATTAAATAAAACTACCATTCAACTAATTACTAATACTATTGATAAACACAAGATATAATAACTGTATAAACTAATAAAAGAAGTTCATCATATGTGAATAAAAGTAATAAGTAAAGCAAGATCCTACAGCAGAGGATTTTTAATTACAAATTTCCAACTGAAACAAAAAGAAATAGTGTCTGATGCATAAAAGTAAATAAGCCCTATACTATTAGTTGAGCTCCAATGGCTCAACCATATCAGTGTATTGTCCTTCCTCTCCATACTCCTCATCAGTCGCACCAGGGGTTCCATCATGAGTGCCACCTTCCTCCAACATACCTGTATCTATTTGGTGCAACCGCACTATTGGGTGAGTGAAAACTCAGTGAGAATTTCTCACAATGATTTATGCATATCATGCCATGCAAAAACAATTTAAACCAATCATATTCAATCACTATGAGGATAAACGTACATGTATGGATGTATGAATGTATGCCCAAGTCACAGATTTGGGGATGCACATCCAGCTGTCAAAATAAAGGGTTGCCTATCCGGAAAAATATTTAAAGATACGCCCAAGGAGAACTAGCCACCCGGAAAAGACCGTGCAGGTGAGTGCACCCAATGATATCTCCTGAAAAAATACACGGGGTATGCCTGAGGAATGTCTAATCTTGGAAAAGCCTTATGAAAAGAAAGAGCGCCCAAAATGATACAAATGAACATGCTCTGAGAGTTTGACTGAAGTAACGGGACTTACAACAAATTAAACAGAGTGTAGTTTACTTTGATCACTCGGAAAAGCTCATGTGTTATGCGTGAATGTCATGCACCATGATACTCATGTAACTCCACAATTAACAAGGTTATTTTCATAGGCGTTATCAAAGATCACAAGATACTAACCATTCAGACATAATTTCAACCATTTACATTTCTCTAGGTCTCAATGAGGACAAATTAAATTACAATCTTGCTAGATTATAATAAGTTTATTCTACATTTCTCATGAAAAATAATATCCCACACATAACCTTAATTTATAAGATAGGAGGAAATGAGACCTCATGACCCTTGTTATCTTTAGTAGGATTATACCCAAATTCACGCAATTACCAAGAAATCATAGACAATATAAAGCCAAATTTCAACTACATGATTATCAAATGCGAGGTTTGAGTAATGGAATTAATGTATTAATTCATGCCCATCATATCTATATGAAAAACTAGAGAATTAACATGCTCTTAATGTTGTTCAACTTATAACGAATCTAACTATATGAGGAGGGATGGAGCAAACTTAACATTAGAATGGGAAACTAGAATTTTTAACAAATAGAAAAGTACTTAAGCGACTTCAAATGTGGTATAATGTGTGTGTTACAATTTTCATGAGATGGATTAGAGTCACACAATCTAAGGTATCCCCACATGAATATCCATGTTTATTCATAGTAAAAAGAAGCATGAGTACTATTTACACAGTTATAATATCTCTATACAATTAAGTTTAAACTACCTTAGAACTTAATAAAATGAAGAAGCCACATGGGATATCCCTCACCTTGATTGAATGAGGTGAGTATATGAGCTACTGGTTTGAGATTGATTGAGGAAAAATGTCTTTCATGTATATCCGTTGCAAACAGCCCCTGGATAGAGTATTATAGCATCCTAGTGAGTTAGTACTGAGTTGACTCGGATGGGTTTTCAACTAACAATTTGTCGAGTCCGATTCAAGGGACTTGTCAGCCTCAGGGTTAGATTGAAGGTTTGTTGAACCCAATGCTTCTCAGAATCATGCACAACCGGCTGGAGTCAGCTATACTCAGCCGAAAAACTAACTGAGTCAGCTCGACTATGAGTATTGAGTTGACTTAGTGGGGTTAAAACAGTCAGGTCAACCCCAAACTGGATAGATCTGGAGCGCCCTTAGCTGGCTGCAGGTTCAGCTAGGCGAGTTGCTTACTAGGCCCAACTGAATCAAGCCCTCTAATCATGAAATGGCCCTGAGTCACTGACTCAGGAGCGATTTGACTCAGTCGAGTCTCTTTAACTAGCAACGAGCAACCTTGTGAACATATCTGAGACTGATTTCAGGTGTTGATCATTGCTTGAGGCAAACTGATCTCAGAAATGGATTCAGATCAGGGTTTTCACCCTGAAGTGTGGACTTGATTCACCCAACTTGTAACTGGGTTAGGAGTGGCTGAGAACTCCATCGATCGAGTTGGTGAAAGACTCCCGAAATTGAGAGGAAACGGACGTGGTTACCTTGATCAGGGACGTCATTTGGATGCTGAAAGGGGTTGGATGTAGTGTGCTCTGCTCCGGGTCTGACGGGACTCGAATCTACACCTCCCTGACTCGATCCCGAATGTCGTTTTGGTGACTTGGGCCAGTGTTAACAGAGTACTGGGTTGGGTCATTAACGTGCTTGACGAAAGGTTAAGACAAGGAGTGGGTTTTGGGTTGGTTACCTGAACCGGGGCTGGAACCACGGTTGGACGAACAGGGTCTGAGAAGTCTCAGACGACCAGCTGAAAGCTTGCTCCAGTAGCTGGACTCCTCTCCTAGCGTCTTCTCTCTCCACTCCTTTCTTTTTCAATATCTTCTTCCTCTCTCTCAATCTTACTTCTCTCTCTCTCTCTCTCTCTCTCTCTCTCTCTCTCTCACTGATTTCTTCATAGCAGACAGATTGGGTTAGGACCCGACCTTGACTTAGTGGCTAAGTGGCTGAGTCGAGTTGCTATGAAGCTTGCAACTCAATTTAGCGGTGCCAAAAAAAATCCTCTCTTACTATAAGCATTTTCTATTCTCTCTTTCTCCCTTGGGATTCGCCCTAACACACGGCTATTTATAGCCCTTTTCATTTCTAGAGAATTCCATAGCTAATCACAAAGATTAGTGTGGAGATTACTAAGTTAACCGAAAACGGCTTGGCACTAAGATCTCTCAATGTTTTAGATCTCGTATATGGGTCCATTCGATTTTCCCTAATGGACATTAAATGTGATGGGCCACACGATGAACGAACCAGATCAGTGAACGAGCTCGTTTTTG
Source organism: Magnolia changhungtana (assembly GCA_030180095.1). Lineage (NCBI taxonomy): Eukaryota > Viridiplantae > Streptophyta > Magnoliopsida > Magnoliales > Magnoliaceae > Magnolia > Magnolia changhungtana. Next base: position 13,541,399 of record JASAUF010000662.1, read on the forward strand.
CAGAAAGTGAGTCTCACAGTCAGTTTGAGGAAGGTGACTGACGAAAATGACATTTTTCAATTGAGTGGCTAATTCGTAGATTAGGGCCGTTTGGACGGTCCTGATATGGCCTAATAGTGATGTGGGGTCCACCTCATGGCGTAAGGAGGGCCATTGATTAAGACAACTCGCTGTAAGAAAAAATTGAGGCGCCGCTTCAAGTTCTCGCCATTTTCTCGGCTGCTACGAAAAATAGTTGCCCTATCTTGGACGTCCTCGATTGTTCGATCGAAGCTTCTAGAGAATGAGCGATGGCTGGGATGGGTTTTGCTATAAGTGGAAAGGATTCCTCCATTTTCCGACGGGTAGGGGAGCTTCTTTTGGAAATAGCAGAGCTAATGGGGACTTCCATGCATGCGCGGGTGGCAACCAACCATTCTGAATGGTCGGATTTGCCAGCGCACCTGTGGACGTGGATCTCCTCTCCTTATCAGCGCCATCCCCTTACGTTGTTTGATCAGTGGTTGACAGGACCGGCACGAGTGGTTTTTAATCGTAGTTTTAAATGTGGATAGCGTCGACGGGACCCCCTCTATCAGTGGACGATTTGGATTGGGTTTTCTTATTTGGAAAAACGTCCGATTACACCATCAAACGGACGGTCCGTTCGAAATAGCGTCGAGCGGAAATTTCTGTTTGAAATATAGGAAATTTCAATTCCTATCGGGTTAACGTGTTTTTGACCCAGACTCTAGATTTTGTGCACGGTGTGTGCACATTGTCTGTGCACACGCACAGGTCTGATGTGGTGTACACATGTGATTCTCAATCGATCCACACCATCCATTCATTTGGTTAGCTTGATTTAGGACCTGTCCCAAAGTATGAGGCAGATCCAAGGGTCGAGTGACTATATAACATTCATTGTGCACTATAAAAAGGTGTTTACTGACTATACGACTGTTAGATCAACTCACTGTCAATCATCAATGGTATAAAAGGGTTCTAAATTATCCTAGGTACGTTTAAACGATGAATATTGCCCTTTAATAGGTGGATTCGCACGATTTGGTATTAGATCCTTGAAGGGAGTGTCAAACCTGATATACAATGGATTTGATGGTCAGTGGTTGGCAATAAAGGGCTTGATTTTCTTCTATCATAGTTCAATGGCCGACTAGGTATTGATGGACAATTGAAAGGCTCAACGGATGGGTAGAGACTTCTCGTATTGGTCTGATTCAGGCTAAAATGAGGGCAAATTTTACAAACAATTATATCACTAGAGTGCTGAAAAGTATGGGTGTTACATCAGACAAGCCTAGATAAAGAGAAAACACAAACACAGCTTGATCTAAAACTTTTGTGGCTTGATCGAAAAATTTCATGAACCTATGAGGTTTTTAAAAGTGGCTCAAGCACCACTATTTCCTGTGATGTAGTCCAGTTGAGCTTTTGATCTGCTTCATTTCTTTTCTAATGCCTTAAAATGAGAGGGGTAATGCGGATGTACGGGGTGAATAAAACACAAACATCACAGTGGGCCCACAGTGACACCACCCAGCTGGGTAATGTTAGGGTCAAGGTAAGTAAAACAGTAGTGATTGAACACCTACCCAAAAACTTCATGGACTTCCGTGGATCCCGGATCCATGAGGTGGGTGGGACCCCGGACTGTGGGGCTCACAGTGACGCATTTTCCTTAAATCCACACCATCCAACCATTTTGATAGCTCATTTTAGGGCATGATTTCAGAAAATGAAGCTGACCCAAATCCTAAGTGGACCATACCACAGGAAACAGCTGTGATTGAATCCCCACCAATAAAAATTTTATGAACTCCAACGGCATATTTATTTGGCATCCAACCTATTCATAAGGTCACGAAGACGTAGACGAAGAGACACACAAATATCATCTGATCCAAAGCTTTTGTGGCCTACAACAAGTTTTTAACGGTCAATTACCATTGTTTACTGTACTATGGTTCATCTGAGATATGTATCTGCTTTATTTTTTGGATCATGCCCTAAAATGAGCTTTCAATACAGATGGACGGTGCAGATGTAGTTACATCCATTACAGAGGGCCCCACAATCAGGGGTCGCCCAGCACATTCATGCATTAGATCACGCACGCGTACGAGGTTGGTACATGTGATGCAACCAACCTCTTGAAATTTCACCTTCCCGCAAAGTCGCATTTCCGATATTCTTGCAAAATCCAGGGGCACTTTGGACATGCTCCCTCTCTGAGTTATTTGATACTCCGGTAGCCTGTGAAAGATGATGCGCGTGCCCTTGGGAAGTGTATACGTATAATATATATAGCTCAATAAATCTGTCCAAATTCATGGATCCTACTTTATGTATGTCATAAAACTAAAATAATATTAATTGAATGACTGTAGTCTCTGATTTTGAGGAAATCTGTTGGTGAAATTCTAACCATTGATTTTTTTATTTTGCATTGATCGTGCATTAAATATCATCTAATCGATCAATTCAGTATAACTATTATTTTACAAATCAAATCAAGTGGGTCCCATCATATGGACGGTTTGATTTTAGTTAGAATTTGCCACCTCTACAACTTCTATGTGCCTGAGTATTGTACATCGCACTCTACCGAGAACAATAGTTTTTCTCCCTCTCCCAAGAGAGTTCGTTTCGCCTCACGCAGAGGCGGAATTCATTGTCTGTCGCCGCCTACTGGGGGCCACGTGTTAAGGTGCTGTGATGATTTGAACCGTCCATATTCTCAATACTACATTAGATAAAACTATTATACCACAATAACTCTTCAGCGATGATCTCAACCTTTGGTTTCTATAGATGAACGCTACCCATTGAAAATTTCTCTTCACTAATTTAAATTCAAATACAGATAGTGATAGTCGTAGTAATCATTTCATCTTTAGTTTCTTAGGGTATTCCATATATCATGTATTCCACACCATGGACGGTCTAGATAATCGGATCACTAATCATGTGGGCCCCAGTGGGCGGTAAAACACGCTGGAGCCATAGTCGCGACAGACACAAAACGAGCCCCTTCTAATATCCTCCTTCAGGAGGAGAGAGGAAGATTCCATCAGGAAGGGAGAGAGCGTTTGATTTCAGACGCGCTCTTGACCATTTCATCAGAGATCAGATCAGATCAGATCAGATAGATTTCTGAGAGAGAGAGAGAGAGAGAGAGAGAGAGAGAAGGGGAAGAGAACAGATGGCAGCGAGGAGACCGGACGAGGAATACGATTACTTGTTCAAGGTCGTATTAATCGGCGATTCGGGTGTCGGCAAATCCAATCTCCTCTCGCGATTTACCAGGAACGAGTTCTGCCTCGAGTCCAAATCAACCATCGGCGTTGAATTCGCTACCCGAACCCTTCAGGTATATACATTACATACCATACCATACATGCATGCATACATACATACATATCTCTGATAGATTTTCTTCATTGGATTTAGTTAGTTATTTAAAAAATAATTATCATATTTCTCTTTTACTTCTTTTTTTACCCCTTACGAGCGTAGATCGGTATTTGAAAGTATGCGTGTGGTTAAGATCTGGTTCATTTATTGTAATTCTGTTTGAATTTTAGTAGATCTTTATGTCTGTCTTTCATTTGGAGAGGCTCTGATCGTTGGAAGAATTTTCAGTGTAGATGTTGTTGTAGCATAAGGTGAGTTCGGAGTTTCGTGGGTTCTGTCGAGGGTGTTTGGATCCATATAAGTTGAGTTTGGAGTTTTGCGTTGTGTTTGGATGCTATATTGAACTGAGTTGTGATTTGTTTGATTTGATATTGGGGAGATGGCTAAAGTGGGGCATGGCTGTTTTGATTTGTAATGATGATTGGATCCGTGATTGCATTTTCTGATTCCTTTTTTAACTTGAAAATGGTGGCAATTGCGATTTGGGGGTTGTTCCCTTGTTGGGTAGAAAGTGTGGCTCGCATCAGTTTGATCGTTTATGCTTATTGAATTCAATTTGAGTCGATTGAGAGGAATCATATGCGGGATTGGTGTTTCTTCGATTTGCTTAAGAAGGTTCTAGGGAACTTTTTTTTTTTTTGGGGTTATGAGTTGGGTTTTGGCAATATCACAAAAGAATGGAATTTTTAGTTATGAGTTGGGTTTTGGCAATATCACAAAAGAATGGAATTTTTTTATTAGGCTTATCAGTTTCAATTATTTTTAGAAGATTGTGAGGAAATTTGGATCATAATGGGACAGAAAATCTTGGGTCACATTGAAATTTGGATGTGTGCCACACCATTTGAACCAATGTAGTTCATGATCGTCACATGCTACTTTGCTCAAATGCCACCCTAGTGTGCTTGTGACATTTCAGCCATGCAGAAAGTGCACCCACCATGAAGATCCCGATGCAAGAATCAGGTCCTTCCACTTATCAGGCTGGCTGCCCCGTAGGAAGACATGAACGGGTTTAGTAGCACTTGCTGGCGATCTCATTCATACACATGTGGCCCACCTGATGAGTTGATTGGCCTGGGTTTTGTGCCTGGTGATCTCCATGCTGGGGAAAACTTATGTTTATCTCAGATGCCCAATACATGTGTCATTCATGTTGGCATTAAGGAAATTCGCATGTGACTCCTTACATGAAACAAATCGTAGGTGATCACTCCATTTAGTTTGTTTTCGATCTGTAAATTAGAGGTACAGAGTGCTCTATAAGCTCTGAGGTTGAATTTTTGTGTTTCCCATGGATGCAATGTGGATTCTCTTGTAGTTTAGTTGGCAGGGAGATTGTGCCTGTCTTCAAGACATTGGATGATCCCTCGTCAGTGTTCTTTGTTTGGCCTTGTCAGCTGCTTGCTTTTCTATCATTATTAACAATTACTGTTAAAAAAGAAATCCATTATTCTTTTCAGCCTTTTTTCTTCATGTTATTTAGGAAAAATATTTTACCTTTTACTTGGCACTTATTCTAGCAATGGCTGAAGATAGAAATAGCTACAGTGGAGGAGTCACTATGAGCTCCTGCTTTGGCAAGGGCATTAGCCCTTCCATTTTCATCCCTGTTAACTCTAAAAAATGACATTCACTGATTCCCAATTGGCTTAGTCATCCACTCAATGATGTTTGCCACACTCTAGGGACACCCCGGAGATCACCCATTACAGCGTTTGTGGAATCTCCCTAAAAAACACCTGGGTAGAAATTATATCTAACTGCCACCATATCCACATGAAGAACTGCCACTGCCTTTGTGCATCAAGTATTTTGATGTGATTTTTCTGTCAACTGCCTCAATAATTGAACTAAAGATTTCTATTTATGATAATTGCCGAATCACAACCTGGTCCATGCTATTTGGGGTCAACTTTACATATCTCGTTTCGCCTAAACATGAATTCTCATGATTTATTGGAAAAAGTTCAGTGACTGGCTACCTGACTGAAATCAACCCTCTTTCATCTGGGCTTGGGGTCAGCAGGCACATTGTTGGCAGCTGGGGTTGGCTGAATATTTCTATTGCAGTAGTAAATAGATAAGGTGATCGCGAATTACTTGTCATAATCCTCTTGGTGTCATGAACCAGTGTATAAAATTATAAAGATCCATTATTTCCTGCTATTCGCCAGATCTGTTGGTTGTAAAATTCAGAGTTTCATGAATTCAAAAATAATTTCTTCTCTATAAAAAATGGTCCTCTTTTTCTTTATCTTTTTAAAAAATTTTATAATACAAATTCATCATCATCATTATCTAAGCCTTATCCCCACTAATTGAGGTCAGCTATGCAATCCTATTCCGCCATTTTCCTTAAAATTTTCAACCTTCAAAATCCACAAGTGAAAACTTCCTACATGATAAAGAGAATGAGGCTACTGCAGCCATATAATAGAAGTCATGACATTCTTTAATCCGTTTTCTGATACTCATGCAATATTGGATGCAAGAAGTTGCAAAGTGAGGTAGGTAGGCCATGATCAAGACTCCTGCATTGCCAAATTTGGGAATCAGGGTTGTAAATATGGAATGACTTCATCGTTATAAAAAAAAAATGGAATGAGTTTCTTTAAGAGGCTTCTTTCTGTTAAAGAAGTTGATGACTCATACAATACCTTCTCTTAAACAATGCAGCATCTCCATGCCGTGGAAGAGCTCTATTGGAATCCGATTCTTTGACTGCTTCAGTTTTTTCCCAAGAGATATTTGCATAATTCTTCTGCTTGATTTGGAGTTCGTGTTCTTCTTGGGAATGCGTTGAGTTCTTAAGATAGGGTTGGTTTCTGAAGTTTTAGCTTGTAGTGCCTCTTGAATTTTCAGTTAGTGTTGTTTGAGGTACATGTTATGTTGGGGGGGTTTTGCTACTCAGGACAAAACTGACCCACCACTTTTGACAGGAGCACTTTCACTCATGCCTACTTGGTGAAGTTGGTTGCCACTCTGCTGACCCAGTGAACCTCACACTGATACCCTTCTCTTTTTTTTTTTGGATGGTCTAGACTCTTCTCTCTAGATTTGGTAGGCGTGATCCTGAGGAATGTTCTGATTGCCGGTCTCCAGTTCCAGCACCTCTTGGTGAACCTTCACTGTTATAGGGATATGTCCAGGACCCTCAGTTGGTTAGATGTGAGCCTGGGGTCATTTATACATGGCATTTTTTGAGCAAAGCTCATATTAACAGGTCATTTCAACAGTTTGAGAATGCTCGCCACTTTTTCCACGTGATTGGCTGAGCATGCAACTCTAGTTTGGTATTATTCCTTCCAGAAGCCTTCCAGAAACTTTGGCTATTGAAAATTTCCGTCCGAGCCACACCATGTATACTGACGGGACCATATTTCCACTATGGAGTTCTGTTCTAAGATTTTTATGCAGTTGGGTTTTCATTTCGGTTACCATTGATATCAAGATAGCTTTATCACAATGCCAAAGTGACGACACCCCATTGGTTTGAGCCAAACAGCCTGATGGGCTAGGTTGCTTGCTCTAATTCACCGAGCATTAACTGACCCCTCTTGTCTTTTATCTATATAAGGCAGCGACACCTTCTTTTCACATGATACAACAGGACCTCATTCACGAGATCAGTAAGCATAGTTTTGCTGCATTTTTTTAGCGAGCCTTATGTTTTTTGACTCTTTTTTTTTTTTTTTTAGCGAGCCTTTTGTTTTCTGCCCTTGTCCACTTCATTTCACTCAGTCAATTCTCAAACCCTGCTCCTGCTGGCCTACCGATCTTCTTTTCTCATCAGCATGGCTGGTCGAGCCTGCGAGCTCATAGCAGTGGCTCTTTGTTTTCTACTCTGTAATGTCCAATTCAGCCATAGAGAGCCTCCTTCCTTGCAACCTACAAGCCTTGGTTTTGCTCGTCGGATAGAAAGCTAGACTGGTAGACTCACTGCTTATAAACTATGCTTGCTTACCTTGTGTTTGCAAATTGCGATAGGGAAGTTGTGCTCCATTCTGTTCTCTGACCCCTCGTCCGGGTTGTGACCGACAAATCTACCTCCTTAGCACATTGACTTCTGTCTTACCATGAACCAATGGGTCAACTATTATCTCTATGTTGCTTTGATCCGTCGTACGATGTGAATGTATGTTTGAATGTGTTCTTGGCACATCAAGGTGCAACTCCAATGTTGCTTGTTGAGAGGCCGCTGCATTGGCATATTTGATTTAAGAGGCCACTGCATTGGCATATTTGATTTGAGAGGCCTGCATACTTCAACTGTCCATTTGACGTGAGAGGCCTACATACTCCAATTGTCCTTCAATTTCCTATGCATTTGTATTTGGTAAAACCTAGTGGCACAATGAGGGAACTCATGTCGGGGAACAGAAGTTATGAGGAAATTGAGGTTTATCATGTGATTTAAAATTTGGGGATTGATCACATAATGGTTGAGAGTGATTCAAAAGTATTAATTGACATGATTGAAGAAATCTTCAAATTTGAGTGCTCGGTATTGTTGATTACTACTAAAGAAGTTGCAGAGTTATTTTGTTTTTCCAGATCATTCTTATAGAGAAGGGTGTAAAACTGTGGGTGCCTTAGAAAAGTGGGGTTGGGATTTGATGTCCAGTAAATTTTTTATATGCTGCTTGTAGGTTTCTGGCTTCAGTTTCTTCAGCTTTGTTTGTAGATTCAAAGGGCGGGCTGCTTGAGAAGAAGAAGAACAAAACATACATGTGTTTTCAACATTCTTTGTAGATTTCTGGGGCATACTCCATCCATGGCATTTACCATCATATCAACTGTCTGCATCACCTGATGATGGACTAGGAATGTATTGAACTGCATGCCTCAGCAAACCACTTGTTTGCTGAATCTCAGCACCCCATCATTCCCCATTACACCAGTGTAACAGGGATGCTCCATTTATGAGTATTGTCTTTTACATGGTGAGAGACATACCAACACATCTGGATGATGTTCAAGTTTAGCTTCCCCCACCATGTTGCACCCATCATGTATACCATGTTCGATTATAGACTTCTGACGAGACAACTTAGTATTTCAAATTATCTGAATCGAAATTCATTTATTGTTATACTATATGACCATGTGAGCCAATGTTCATATAAAACACATCCTTCAATTTGTCCATTAACTTTATAAACACATTTACACACATCTTTTAAATATAATTTTTCTTATTTGTGTAGGTTCTATATCATTATATTTTCATATTCCAACCAATATTTTATGCCATTTTTAATATTATTTTAGCTGGAGAGCATGATTTTTCAGTGTTGGGTTTTCCTAAGTGGTTATATCCAAGATTGAAGTGCGTCTTTCTTCAGTCTACGGTGCATTTGGATGCTCAATTGAACTGAATTTCTATTCATCATAGAGGAAAGGACCAAATTGGGGTGGTGCCATTCTAATTCATTACGACAGTCAGGCCCGACTGCAATTCAATGCAGTTCAAGTTGGACATGTAACGATTCAAACTGCAGCTAGGGGGTTAGTTCCTTGATGTTGTGGGGTCTGCTCTACTTTGGTCATTTACTCGTTTATTGAATTGAATCATTGCAGTTCATTCAAATGAATTATTCAAATTCAACCTTCCATAATCTTCCAAGTTCAGCCAATGGTTTAACTGTGGATATGGTCCTTGATATAGTGGAATGGCGGAACGAGATTCTTGTAGCCGATCCCAATTAGTTGGGAATAAGGCCTAGATGACGATGACAATAATGATCTTCCATGTACTTCCAAAAAATGCATGTTAAATATCTTACCTACTTTTGTTTCTTTACTTTCTTTTATTTTATCCTTTTTTCAGGTTGAGGGAAAAACGATAAAAGCACAGATATGGGACACTGCAGGCCAGGAGCGATACAGAGCGATAACCAGTGCCTATTATAGGGGTGCGCTCGGAGCTCTCCTAGTCTACGATGTCACAAAACCAACGACATTCGAGAACGTCAGCCGGTGGCTGAAGGAGCTGCGGGACCATGCTGACTCCAACATTGTGATCATGCTTATTGGAAATAAGACTGATCTGAAGCACCTACGTGCCGTCGCCACAGAGGACGCACAGGGTTTCTCTGAGAAGGAAGGATTATCATTCATCGAGACCTCTGCACTCGAAGCAGTCAACGTTGAAAAGGCTTTCCAGACGATCCTGGCGGAGATATATCGGATCATCAGTAAGAAGAATCTCTCCTCGGATGAGCCCACGCCTGCCAGTATAAAAGAAGGAAAGACAATTGTCGTCGATGGGTCAGAAGCTAACACAAAGAAGCCTTGTTGCTCATCCACATAGAGGTGATTTTTAGTTTCTTTATAACGTCCTGAATTGTTCTTTTAGCTTTTAAGTATTGTGGCGTTATCACTATCTATCAGTGTTGTATGGATGCTTGTGTTGCATGAGTTATTCTTGTGTTTTACTATGGATTTTGGTGTATTTGCTTTATTTTCTCAGCAATAGGTGGAGGAAATCAGATTTTCCCAAATTTGCAGGAAAAAAATGGTAGGTTATCTGTAAACTGATTTTGAATTGTGAGATTCAATGTTGAATAACTGAATTCAATTTTAATCTTTATTTTTTAAAATCTTTTTCTTATCTTTTTTCTTCTTCTTTTTGGAAAGATTTTTTTGGTGTAATCTGTTTAATTTCTTTAGGCATCGTTATGCATTATATCACAAAATTTTAAAATTTGCATGACAGGCCATAGCATAGCACGTTGAAACATTAATTAAAGTTTAAGCAATCAAAACTTGATGTAGTTGATGGATAATTTGAGTTGCAAATCACCAATAAATTGAAGATGACTGATACTTACACCCCCTGTTTTTGATACCTACAATCCCATGCAGACACACATGGCAATGATCAGTAGACACTTTATTCCAATCAACTAGGTGGTGTGTGGGGGGTGGGGAGGGGTGTTATAAGTTTGTGTAAATCGAATTGCGGAAATTTATAACTGCATTTTGTTTAGTTTTCTCTTCTACAGAATTGTCACTAAGCATAAAGGGTCTGTTTGGGCAGGGGATCCTGAAAAATTGGGCTTATTAAGCTTGAAGCTAATCCCCCCCACCCCTTTTTTTTTAAAAAAAAAATTTCTTTTCTAAGTTGTTGATATGTTTAATTTTGCACAGGGAGTGGATTAGGTGTGGCCCTGGCATTGCCCAAGATGGTGTGGCCCTAACTGTGGGGCTCACCTTGATGTATGTATTCTACATCCACACCGTCCATCCGTTTTTTCTAAATCATTTTAGGGAATGAGCCCGAAAATTAATTAGATCCAAATCTCAGGTGGACCATGCTATAGAAATTGGTGGCCCACAAGAACTTTTTAATGATCAATCACCACTGTTTTCTAGGGTATGGTCCCCACGAAATTTGGATATGTTTCATTTTTGGGCTCATGCCCTAAAATAATCTAGAAAAAGAGATAATCAAGGTGGGCCCCATGGTAAGGGCCACTCCATGCCGGGGTTAAGTGGAGGAAAGGGTTGCTTCTTTTTTTTTTTTTCCTCTCTTTCCCTCTCTAAATTACCCATTATAGACACGTTTATAAACACTCAGTTTCCATTGAGACATGCTTTTCCAACTTTTGAGAAAAAATATTACCTTTGGATATTTCATTTTCGATGGAGAACTTCACTCCTAAATAAATGATAGAATGAATGTCAGAATCTGAGGTTTTCCACGTCCACATTTTGGTCTCTCTATTCAAACTCCCTCACTTTAAATAACTCATCCAAGAAGGTATAGGCCTTTTTATCGGTTTTAACGTTTATGATTGTATTATCTTGGAATTTAAATTTCTAAACTAGGAGGGGATGGTAGGTTGGCAATGAACGCCCCTTATCATCCGTATCGTATGCATGCTCCATTATCCATTTGAATCCCAAGGCTACATACATGGCTTTTGGATGGGTCACAGCAGAAAAACTTGTATCAATTGTACACTTCTAACCTTAAAATGGATATGCTTCAACAGATGGGTTTGATGTGCATGTTGCACCTATCATGTTGTGGGGGTGATCAAGATGACAACAATATCTGGCCAGGATTACTCCACATTATAAAAACAATATGTCGCATAAGTTCGAACTCAGCTCCGAATAATGGTTCTAATCACTATAGACAACGGATTTGTCTGGTGGAGATGATAGAAAGTGGCCCCGAATGGTGCGGCTGATGCTGCTTCCCTGGTACAAAGTAATTTTGAGGTTTTTGAGTTTTGTAGCGATCCAAACAGTTAATTACCTTTTTATGGACTGACTGCGGCACCAAGCAGGATCAATTTTAGAAAATGAGATACGTTCTCATCAATCCAAACACCCACTCTGTAGGGCCCTGTGGCCCTCGAGAATCAGTTGAATAATGCAATCCTGTGACTCTTCAAGACCCCATGCTCCCTACTTTGAGGGCACGGTTTGAAGTATCAGCCCAAACCAGTACAATAGCAACCCGTACGCACTGCACCGGTTTGGGTCTAACACATGACATGGGTATGCCCATACCTCCTAAATCGTCCATAGCCGGTGGACTTTGGACTGAGTCAACCACATGTAATGTGACTCGTTGATTAGATGGCTTGCATTAGTTGTGCATGAAATCCATCCCGTCCATCAGGTGTGCCTCATCGTGTTTGCCCCATGCCCAAAATCAGGCCAATCAATAACTTGGGTGGGCAGAAAACAGGGAAGAAGGGGGGAGAACACCCACCATAAAAAATGTAAATAATAATAATAATAATAATAATAATAATAAAAGGGAAAACACGTGTGCGGCCAGCATGCTCTGTATATGCTATCAAACCTGAACAGGTCTGTAAGCTGGATTAAGGAACGTCAATCCAAAACATAAGTGTAGTGGAAGGCATGAGTTTTGGATCAGCCGCTCTTTTGGGCCATCCCGTCTTCATGGTGTGGCACATCTGATGCCATTTTAGATGGCACACGGCCCAAAATTACTACAATAGTACAATTACAATACGGTACAATGCAGTATGCTAAGGTGGAGAGCTATTTGCGTAAATGATTTCCCTACTTGTTTTTTTTTTTTTTTTTTTTTTTTTTCCCCTCTTTTTACCCGTAGGGGAGCTATGAGATACTCCGATAGAGCAAGAAGTTGATATGCAAGCGCTCAGAAGGCAAGCACTCAGAGATTGAACTGTGGAACCCCCTTGTTAATAAGTCGTCAAGTTTTAAAATCAGATTCTTTTTTCTTTTTTCTTTTATTGGGAGGCTAAAAAGGAAAAATAAAAATAAAAAATCAGATTGGTTTAACAATCCCAGGCCCTTATTCTTGGTCACTTGCTTGTTAAAATAGGACCATTGGATATTTTAAAATTTTAACCGTCCAATAAATGCACACCAATCAGATAAGCTTAATTTTTGGTTAGTAACACATCTAAGACCCATAACTTGGAGTACTCTTTAACTTGTACCACAGTTTCTAAGTGCCTGCATATCATCCATCTCTACCAGAGCATCAAAATATATATATATATATATATATATATATATATATATATATAGAGAGAGAGAGAGAGAGAGAGAGAGAGAGAGAGAGAGAGAGAGAGAGAGAGAGAGAGCCAGTTCGTACGTAGTGCCTACGAACTGGTTCGCAGGTGAGCGTTTCCGTGTATATTACGTGGTGCCTATGAACTGGTTCGCAGGTGAGTGTTTCCGTGTGTGTATATATATATATATATATATATATATATATATATATATATATATATATATATATATATATATATGAAAAAGGTATACGGTCGTTCCATGAGGTCGAGCTGTGTGGACCCCACCGTGATGCCTTTCGAACATCTACCCCATCAGTCAGATGCACCATTCCATCGTGGGCCTAGACGGCTGAAAATCAAGTCAATCCGTGACTTTTGTGGGCCACACCACATACAGAAGTTGAGAGGGGCCGTGCACCATTAAAACATTCATAACCATTTGTTGGGGCCTTTCGAGATGTGGTTTGCAAATCCAGACCATCCATTATGTGTGTCCCACTTGGATGAGGGTTCAGACCAAGTTTCACCTGCATCCAAATTGCAGGTGGGTCCCACCAGTGCTTTTATATGTTTTTGGCATGTATACTTATGGTTTTAGATGGTATGGCCCACCTGAGTTCTGTATACGACTGATTTTGGACCGTCCAGGCCCACGATGGAATGGTGCATTTGGTGGACGGTGTTGATGTTCGAAAGGAATCACGGTGGGGCCCACACAGCTCGACCTCATGGACGACCGTAATACGCTCAAGCTCATTGTACCTTTTCCCATATATATATATATATATATATATATATATATATATATATATATACACACACGCATCCTTCACATGCAGTCGAGTTGTGTGGGCCCCACCGTGATGCCTTTCGAAAATCAACACCGTGCATTTGATGCACCATTCCATCGTGGGCCTAGGTCTCAAAAATCAAGTCAATCCGTGACTTGTGTGGGCCACACCACATACAGAAGTGCAGAGGGGCCGTGCACCATTAAAACATTCATAACCATTTTTGAGGGCCCACCGAGATGTGGTTTGCAAATCCAGCCCATCCATTATGTGTGTCCCACTTGAATGAGGGTTCAGACCAAGTTTCAGGTGCATGAAGCACTCAGGTGGGCCCCACCAAGTGCTTTTATATGTTTTAACGGTGTCTTCACATAATTTAGATGGTATGGCCCACCTGAGTTCCGTATACGGCTGATTTTTGGGATATCCCATAATTTAAAGGGAACCCATGAAATGCACGGTGTTGATGATCGACACGCATCACGGTGGGCTCACACAAACCCTTGGTGTGCGCACGAGCTGATGGGAACGTCCCATGAGGTCGAGTTGTGTGGGCCCCACTGTGAAACGTTTCGAACAACTACCCCATCAGTTAGATGCACAATTCCATTGTGGGCCTAGGTCTCAAAAATCAAGTCAATCCGTGACTTGAGTGGGCCACACCACATACAGAAGTTGAGAGGGGCCGTGCACCATTAAAACATTCATAATCATTTTTTGGGCCCACTAAGATGTGGTTTGCAAATCCAGCCCATCTATTATGTGTGTCCCACTTGGATGAGGGTTCAGACCAAGTTTCAACAATATTCAAAACTCAGGGGGGCCCCACCAAGTGCTTTTATTTGTTTTTGGCATGTCTTCACATGATTTTAGATGGTATGGCCCACCTAAGTTCCATATACGGCTGATTTTTGGGATATCCCATAATTTAAAAGGGACCCATCAAATGCACGATGTTGATGGTCGACACACATCACGGTGGAGCCCACATAGCTTGAAGCTTGACCTCATGGGAGCTTAACGTGAGGTCGAGCGTTATATATATATATATATATATATATATATATATATATATATATATATATATATATATATATATATATATATACACAGTGCCGGTCTCCTACGAATCGTACCGGACGTAATTTATGTACGAGCCTTCATGTACGCCATAAGATGAGGAGAGCGTCAGTCTCACTCTCTTTATCATGTAAGAAGTTTTTCTTTTAAGACTCTCTCTCTCTCAACGAATTGGAATCCTAGGCGCTTTCCTCATCCTACGGCGTACATGAAGGCTCGCACATAAATTACATGCGGTACAGTTCGTAGGAGACCGGCTCTCTCTCTCTCTCTCTCTCTCTCTCTCTCTCTATATATATATATATATATATATATATATATATATATATATATATATATATATATGGGAAAAGGTACTATGCGCTCCAGCCGGTGGGAACATTGTATGAGGTTGAGCTATATGGGCCCCACCGTGACGCGTTTCAAACATCTACCCCATCAGTCAGATGCACCATTCCATCGTGGGCCTAGGTCTCAAAAATCAAGTCAATACCTTACTTATGTGGGCCACACCATATACAGAAGTTGAGAGGGGCCGTGCACCATTAAAACATTCATAATCATATTTTGGGCCCTCCGAGATGTGGTTTGCAAATCCAGCCCATCCATTATGTGTGTCCCACTTGGATGAGGGTTCAGACCAAGTTTCAGATGCATGCAAATTTCAGGTGGGACCCACAAAGTGCTTTTATATGTTTTTGGCATGTCTTCACATGATTTTAGATGGTATGGCCCACCTGAGTTCTGTATACAGCTGATTTTTGGGATATCCCATAATTTATAGGGGACCCATCAAATGCACAGTGTTGATGGTCGACACGCATCACGGTGGGGCCCACACAGCTCGACCTCATGGGAGCTTATATATATATATCTGAACTCGGTACATATCACCAATATTCTGTTGATAATGCATCCGTGTTGACGAGTATGGAGCAACGAAACTGACTTAAATCCTTGCTGTTAGAGTGCCATGCCTCGATGAAATTCTTTAATAGCTAGAACGCCAATGAGATGAAAAATATTTACAAAGTTCTTTCATTCATCAAATTCCATGACCACAAATGGAGGTTTCCATAGCTGTGTCAGACACCAATTGGAATGGTGAATATACTTTGGAGATGAAAACGTTTTCCATGGAAATGTATTTTTCCCGTAATTTGAGTGGGGAAAAGGAGGAGAGAAAAAGGAAGAAAGAAAAGAAAAGAAGCGACATAAATTGTTTTCGGTTTCCAAGGTCTTTGAGAAACCTGTTAAATCTGGATTCTCAACTTTACGAGAGACCTCTCTATGTTTGGCCATAACCTTTTAATTAACATGTTCAAGGAAAACTGCATTCCAAAACCAAACAACAAAATACAAATAGAATTTGCATTTTCCATTTCCAAGGATTTCATGTCCGTTTTCAGTGCTCATGTTTTGGTTACTTTATCCAGACACTAGCCACTAATCTGGGATACTGTCGGGGTCTCAGGATATGCCTGAACTGTAGTGTGTTTCCAATTATACCAGTGTAAACAAAGATGTGGCATGAAATGTTAAGAGTACAGTCATCGCATGTACAAGTCAATCCAGCTGGCCCAAATCATGGGCCCATTGTGGAGGAATCTGAAAAATCACATTTTTCAAATGATTTTGACCATTCAGTTTCACCTGATGAATTTGGCCATTGACCATTTCCAAATGCACTTGCTGTCACTCAGTGATGAAACTACTCTGATCAGTGTTATTTTCAGGCTATTCTACATCCAGAATGGGTCGCACAATTCGGACAGTCTGTATTGATGTGAGGATGGTACTTGGGTGTATTGAATTGAATGTAACCCAAACCCTTGAAATGTCAGCTTCAGTGAATGTTAGCGGATACACAGCACGTTGTCACATCCCAGATGCTCTACAGGCAGGAATATAGCATATCAACATACCATAAGGACATTTGAAGTTTCCCTTTGAAGGGGCAGATGAGCTCTGCTTTGATCACAAGTGGGATAAGAAAGGCCCAGTTCTTCTCTCATATGCAGTTTGGACAGAGAAGCAGCAGCAAAGCAGGAAACCTGGGTAATATGGTTTCTATTTCCCAACCGACCCCATGCCAGGGCATTGGTTCTGCCAGGAAGGCAGAACCAATTCTGAGTCAAGGAATGCTCAAATGGTCCTCGTGTTTAGCACTTCTTAAAAAACATTGCTTTGTCAGCTCACATGACAATATATGGAACTTTTGTCACATAAAAGAAAGACTTCTGCAGACATATTTCAGCTCATGTGTTTGAAGTAAAGAAGACGCCATCAGATTGTAAACATAATTGCGATACGTCTTGAGTTTGATCAGCATATTGTAGTAATACAAGAAACAGGAAGAAAGCTAACCACAACAGTTGCTATTCTGCTGGATTGGCTGCCCCTTCATCTGTACAGTGTTCGGCACATTTCTGTCTGAGCTTGGCTGATTTCCCATTCTGCAATAAAAACAGAGAAAGGGAATGGAAATTAAAGTTCAAACGATATGCTCCTTTCAGAAAAAGATGGCCAAGAATAAGAATGAAGATCTATTTATTCAGGGGAAATGGGGGGGAACAAGCAAAGCTGCACATAGAAAGGGTTTGAAGGAGCAAGAAATACTGGTGCCTAAACTTTTGGAAACTAATAGCCTGGACAATCCAAGTAGAAGTGGATGAATATGGCCACTGTAAAAAATGGACACGTTTGAGTACTTGCCAAGGACAATGCGATTGCTGAAAAGATTGCAGAGTGGCAACTCCCTCTTACTTGATTCTGATATCACGTGTTTCCAGGAAGTCCGTCAATTGGACAACAGTAGCATGATATTATTGTTGAACTCGTATTGTTCGGTCACACGCTTCAGTTTGCAAGTGCAACAAGTGTACAAAATGAATCACTGCTACCTTCTTCAGGCAATCAATGTCATGAACATATCAAGCATTGCACTGTTACTAGACTTAACATTAGTCTCTTGCGGATGGAGAACAAGCCCAGGAGACAACAAACTCCTAAGCAAAACCTAGTATAGGGGGGTGTTCTCTCTAATCTCTAAACATATGTCAGGTTATGCTTCTTTTTCCAGACTCCCTATGTTCGACTATGTATGATTTAAGAGAACATTAATACGGTAAATATGGTTATAAAACAATAGTTTAAGAAATAATGAAAATAAGGTGTGAATCATAGCAGATAAATAAAATTGAGATTGGTAGCTTATGGAAAAACATGACAGACTTTGAATAGCAATGGATTCCAGAGTCAAAAGCATAGAACTCACCATAAAAGGAAGATATTTGAATTCTAGATAGCAACATAAAGCATGGAATGCACAACAGAAACAGAAGTTTGCAGAGTTGAAACTAGATTGCATCCTATGCAGAAAGCATGGAACAACCTTTTCTTAATCTCCCCAACCATGGTTACAAAAGCTTGTTCCACATTAATTGAGTCCTTTGCACTCGTCTCAAGGAAAGGCATCCCAAGCTCCTCTGCAAGTGCCTGCAGTTCATTATATCCAGTACTGATTGAGTCCGTGAAGAATGAGAACACCATTTCATGTGTAATTTGCAGTAACACCCTCCACACCCATTTGACTGATTAATACACCCATCATTCAGTCATACAAAAGCACAACTTTGTACTAGTGTATAACCAAAATAAAAAAGGATGGGTGTATTTATCAATCAGAGTAGGTTCCCATAACAACTCCCAGAAAAAAAAAAAAAAAAAACATGCATTTTGGAATTGGGCCTATCGGCCTTGAGATGTGCAGTAGTTTCTATTAAATAGTTTAGCTCTCTGGGCAATAAGTGATGTTTATACAGAAATTAATAATCGAGCCAGATCTAAAACATCTTAAAAGAACTAACAGATTAATCCCAAAAATATATTTGTTCCCAGTAGCCATTAAAGATTAATGCAGAATGACAATTTTCATTTAACCGTCTGGAGTCTGGACAGTCAAAAAACAACAGGACTCAACCTCAAAAGGATATAAGGACTTCAACCTCATAAGGATATAAGGACGGTTACCTTTGCTGTTTGTGTGTCCACAACCTTGTTTTCAACAAGATCACATTTATTCCCAACGAGAAGCTTGCATACACTATCGGTTGCATATCTGTCAATCTCACTCAGCCATTGCTTCACATTGTTGAAACTTTCCATCTCAGTAACATCATAGACAATCTGTAACGATCTCAGGGCATCAGCAGCAATTTGTGTGGCATCTTATAAACTCAAGGTTTAATAGACTTAGAGAATCCTGAATTTGTCAAGAAGTGAAGCATACTATTGAAAGGTTAGATAAGCTCCTGTGCTTAGATTAGAACTACACAAAAACATGGATGCTTGTCATGTAGATTGCTTAAGAAGAAAAGAAATACACAAAGGACAATGTTTGAAAATGACAAAAGAAAAAAAAAAATTTTAAAAATCATCCTGTTGTTTTTCTTCAGAATACTACTACTATTCCCCACACATTTCAATTAAAAGAAGCAAGGTGAAGACTTGTATTAGGTCAACCAACGATTTTCTGTGGCTGCAGCAAAATACTGCAGGTTCACCCCATCTAAACTTGCTTTTACCCACATCCATCCTACTTCTATTCAAATAACGACCACATCGGGTATTAAAAAAGGATGCTGTTCAAATCTTTCAAAAATGGATTCGTCACTTGAGGCATGGCATTGATGAGCAAAGTGAAAGAAAACAAATTAAAAACATCTAATTTAGCAGCCAACAAAATATTTATCCATAGCAATTTTCTATAGCTTTAGGTCAGAGAGTAGAACTGTTCAGAAATCAGAACGGAATTATTTATAAATGAAGCTAATATAAAAGAAGAGAAATAACGTCGGAATTATAAAACAATGTGTTAGTTAATAACAATGACAATGTGAAAGTAACTTTATGCATGCAAAATCTAGGGACTGATGAATATTGGCTCTGGTAGCTGAAATTTAAGCAAATGACCATTAGTTTTCACATTGAAAAACGAATGTGTCAATGTATAAATGTAAATCAATCTGATGGAGAACTGAGAGTACCAGCATGAATCAAATTGGAAAAGTCATTAGATGAAGAATATATGCTTACTATGATTCCATGTGCCCCTCTGTAGTAACTGCTGGTTATGGTCCTGAACCGTTCTTGTCCTGCAGTGTCCCACTAAGCAAACAAAAGAGAATAAATAAAGAGGTAATAAGGAAGCCCTGCAGCAGGAAGCACAATATGGTGGCTTTCATTGCAAATGGATAATTCAGTAGTTTTCTTCTAGCCAATCTTTTCCGGCATGAAAGCACAACGATGGGTAGACAAAAGTCTTAAGGGGGATGCTTTTCCTTGCCAAGTAACTTTTACCACAACCTGTTGTCGGTGGTGTATGGAAGAAATGGAAATCCTGTTCTTTGAATGGCAAAATGTGCTTAGGGTGATGCTCAACCAGCAGTGGGATCCTTGGTATTCAGTTCCTTTCTGCTGATACATACCTCATTCACCTCCGATCAAGTGACGTGAACTAAATATAGTTCTAAAACCACAAACAATTACCAATTCGATATCTTGCAGCAGTTACATGTATATGTGCCAGACTGCCAGCTAAAATTTTTTTTTCTAAGATATGTCCGATACAAAAAGAAGGGGAAAAGATGTACATCGTGTGACCCAACAAAACAGGCCTGTTATGTTTATTAAAAAACAGCAGCCATTCAACAAATCCATCACACAAAATCGAATTATTGGCATGGACAGCAGACTTGCATTAGGTTTCACATAGATGGAGATTCCCGTGAAAATTTTCTTGAGCATGCAGGCTTCCAAGTACTTAGATTTTCCCATTATTTGCATAACAAAGGGATTCTCATGTGGCACTGTGGGCCCCGCGTGTTCCCCCAGATAATTTTCTAGGCAACTCCATCCAAACGAAGCCTTACCTGCAATTTGAACCGGCATCCTATCTTGGACAAAGTACCGAAAATGATAAGAGCAAAGAACCAATGAGTAAGAAGTGATAAGATATGCCCATAGACATGAATATAAAGATCAACTCTTGGAGCCAGAGTTCGATCCCAACTTACCTACTAAAATTTTTTACAAAAAAAAAAAAAAAAAAAAAGAAAAGAAAAGGACAACATCCATTGGAATTCAGTTAGATTTACCAAAGCAAATATATTGGCATCAAGAAAACCCAATAACCAAAACATTCAAGAGTGAAATAAAATCATACAAATAGCAGAAATTCAAATGGATATTCCCAAATTACTCACAATCTGCAGCTTGATTGTCTTCCCATCGAGCTCGACAGTCCTAATTTTCTGAAGATTAGACAAATAATACAAAAATAAATCACATCACCAAAATGTGTCTGTATCGTGTATGTTTATGCATGGCATGAGTTAGGTAGGTGTGTATGTATGTATAGATAGATAGATATAGAAACAGACAAAAATAAAACATATCACCAAAATGTATGCGTATGTGTCTGTATTGTGTCTATATTTCTGTGTATGTGTTTGTATTTGACACAACCAAATGGCCACAAAAGCCAATTGATCAAGATTTGAAGAATCCACCCATTCAAATTGACTTAATTGATGATCAGGACCAGTGTTTCAAATAGTGCCCGTAGCGTAGCAGTGGCATACGCTACGTAGCATAGTGTGGCTGTAGTGCTACGTAGCGTCCTAAATAGTGTAAATCCCCTATAGCGTATGCTACAGGGGTCATAGCGTATGCTACAACTATGTACATAGCGTATGCTACAATGTATTTTTTTACTATTTTATTATTTTTTTCATGTTTTCTTTATATCTAATGTTGAGGAATTTGACACTTGTATTGTACTTGATACTCTTAACCTATGAGATTTTTATTTCTTTTCGTAATTGTGACTTGTGGTTTCAATTAAACATTATTAATTAAAGTGGTTTGCCTATAAAGTTGTTGATGTGATAATTATTTGATTTGATTTATATGTGGATTGACTTTTGATAAATGATAACTAATAACTTGTTCGAATATGATTATAATTGATCAAATGAATAATCTTTAGGCATTTTTATATATATATTTTTTCTTTTTCCACTATTTATTATATTTGTTCTATTTTTAATTTAAAAAATAGAAGTATTGTGTAGCTTACGCTACACGCTACGTATTTACACTACATGCTATAGAAGGTTGAGTGCTACGCATCACGCTACCGCTATTTAAAACACCGATCTGGACCAAATCCGTGGTAATGATCAATATGACGGGATGAATGGTTAGGCCACTTTTGGGATATCAAATGATGTATGGATGATATGAAATTGGTCCCGTTTGATAGCCTAGTGAGTTAGCTTTCAAACGAGGCAAAATCATGCAAGTCTAACATTTGAGTTATGGCCCATTTATATAAGGCCCACATGGTAGTGACAAGATTTAAGGGCATTTTGATCATTTTTTTGTTATTAGGGCTTTTCTACTTGGTTTAATTTTATATAAAGCTACGTGATGGAGGTCTAATATATTATTACAATGATTTGTATAAAACTTCTTTGATTTGTTGTTTCTTTAATTAGTGGAAGATTTGGAGAGAGCTTCTTTTTTTTTTCCCCCCAGACTTTAGCATTCAGTTAGAGGATTGTTAGGTTCTTTCCCACAATCTCTTTCTTCTTTCCTTCGATCTATTTGCATTTGTTTTTGGGGTTTGCATTATTTGATATCATAGCAAGTTCCGCTCTTGGGTTACTAAAATAAGGTAATTTCCTCATCTCAATCCGTCCCTTTCATCTTCTCCATTTTCCTCAATCTTTCATCTTCCTTGTTCTTTTCTTTTCTTTTTCCTTTTTCCTTTTCCCTCCTTTCCCAAATCCTACATAAAACCCTTTGAACGCCAATTGTACCCTGTAAATAATACATACACACATCAAACCCTAATCGTACCTATTTCCAACCCTACCAAATCTTAATCTCATTCCAACCCATCAATTCCCTTGCCATTTTTCTTTCCTTCCCCAAAACCCAACCCATACTCTCAAAACCCTTAGATCTAGAACTCAAGCCTAAAGTTTAGTCTATGTTTTTTCATGTTCTTTCTTAGAGATGTCGTGGATGGGAAGATATCTATACGCCTCATATGGTTATCCCTATTCAGACTCCTTTGCACGTCCATATTTATCGTGTTATTCTTATCCAAGTTACTTAGATGATCAAGATTGTCTTTCATATTACCTCAAGTCATGCTAATATAATATAAGCCCATGGCCCACCTGAGCCCACTATAAGGTCCAACAATAATATAAGCCCATAGCCCACCGTAGGGTTCAACGATGTGTTGATTTTTTGAATTGTTTACTTATAGACTTGGGAGCTTAAATCAAGAATTACAATTTATTGTTGTTAGAAGATATGAGGGTTGATTTAAAGATGTGATTGAAGATATGAGGGGAATGTGATTAAAGATATGGGGCTGATTTAGAGATGTAATGAGGATTCCTATATTTGTTTTTACTATAGTTCGGCTTTTATAGGGGCAGATTATATTGATTTGAAGTCAATTATGATGGATTTGAAATCAATTTCTTAGCCAAGGGGATTGTCATTAGAGATTCACTTAGAGTCTATAGGGGGGTGTAAGAAGTAGTGAATTCTAATATTTTTCTACATTTTCGTAAGTATTTTTTTTAAGGTAACACTACCACGGATTGAACCCCATATAATTCACACACATTACACTGTCTCTTATGTATTGTAAGAGAAGAAGTTGATATCAATAAAGTTCTCTCCCTCTATACTCTAATACTCTTATTGTCTTTTTTTTTTTTTTTTTTGCAATTCAGGTGTCACACACCCATCTTCTTGTGTGCCTTATCCTTATGGCAACTCCTAAAAACACTCCTTCCAATGTTATGAATAGCGGTTGCCACATGTCAGTTATTTAAAAGCATCATAGCAAGCGAAAATGTCAGTGATGGCTAAGAATGTTCAAGAGATGTAGGAGGAGAATTTGCAGGAACTCAAGAAAGATATTAGAACATTAAAGGAAGATATTGCAAAAGAATTCACGGAACTCAAGGAAGCAATAAGAGCCTGCTTCGAGCCCTTGGTTGAAAAAGAAAAATGCTATGAACTCCGATCCATTGTCTCTGGAATTCCCAAGAACGATGTGTTTAAGCGTATGACGTCTGAAGAGGAATCCATAGCTGGCTTGCTCAATGGATCCAAGGATACCCATATTGATCGATCAACAACTCAATTGAAGAAAGCACCAATGAAAATGGATGATCAATCTTCAAATGAAATAGTAGAGGAAATTGAAGAATTAACAAGTATGGACTATTCGATGGACGAAGAGATGGATAGTTTCACGGTCACCACGGTGCCAATTCAATGTCAATAAAGGCACACAAATGAAAGCCGACCATGACAAAGGGCCACAAATAACATCTAGAACATGGAGGCCCACTAACAAGTGAAAAAAAGAAAAAGAAAAAAAGATGGCGCATATTTCAACACCATATTATGCACAAGCTGCCCATCAAGCATTTATGTCTTGTCAACAAAGCCAAAGATGCGCTACAAACGAGGATCTTTGTAGGAAATTATGACTACTAATTTAAACTTGAGGGCGATTTTTTCGAATTCGGGTGAAATTGATGCAACCAAATGGCCATACAAGCCAATTGATCAAGATTTGAAGAATCCACCCATTCAAATCGTCTCAATTGATTATCTGGACCAAATTCATGGTTTGATTGTCAACCTAATTGGATCAATGGTTAGATTACATTGTGGGGCTGAGATGAGCAATTGGATGGTCATTATATTTCTAGGATTTATTTGGTTTAGCTAGTTAGTAGGGCTCGATTAAGTATTTTGACAATTTTTCCTCTTTTTTTTTTTTTTTTTTCATCACTTCCTTTTTGGTGAGCTACTTTTAGGGTACCAAATGATGTTTGAATGATACGAAATTGGTCCATGTGATAGCCTATTGAGTTGGCTTTCAAACAAAGCCCAGTTGATGCAATTTTAACTCCAATTGAGTGAGTCGTGACCCATTTATATAAGGCCCAGTGATGAGATTCAAGGGCATTTTCATCGTTCTATTATTAGGACTTCTCCACTTGGTTTAAGTCTATACGAAGTTGTGAGCCACTTTTAGGGTACCAAATGATGTTTGAATGATACGAAATTGGTCCATGTGATAGCCTATTGAGTTGGCTTTCAAACAAAGCCAAGATGATGCAATTTTGACTCCAATTGAGTGAGTTGTGGCCCATTTATATAAGGCCCAGTGATGAAATTCAAGGGCATTTTCATTGTTCTATTATTAGGACTTCTCCACTTGGTTTAAGTCTATATAAAGCTATGTGTTGGACATGTAATGCATTATTATGATGATTTAAATGAAACTTTTTTGGTTTGTTGTTTCCTTAATCAATAAAAGATTTGGAGAGGGGTTTTTTCACAGTCTCTAGCATTCGTCTAGGGGATTGTTTTGTTCTTTCCCACAATCACTTTCTTCTTTTCTTTGATCTGTTTGCATCTCATTTTTGAAGTTTTCATTAGTATTGTGTGTATGAATGTGTGTGGGTGGGAGAGTGGGTGCATGTGTATGAATTATGTCTGTATGTATGTATGTATGTATATTTGTAGCATGCATGCATGTGGATATATAGATAGATGGGGAGTTATTTCATACTCTGGTTCATATGATGCTTGCATCCATGCACTTAGAAATGGTGCACGTGGGTATATCGACTTAAACTAGACCAGCTAGAATGTGTTACTCACTGTTGTTGAGTTCCAGTATGAAAATTGGGTTGTTTGAACAATTCTACCCTCTGATTCATGGACACTTTTGCCTTCTAAAATAAGATCATTGGATATATTTCATTTCTAACTGTCCAATGAATGTCCAGAAATCTAATATTTTGATAACCAAATAAGAGTAATTTTTATTCATGATACAACTAAATGTGTGCCCATAATTTGGATGATTTAGCATGAATTACTTCTATGCCACATAAACGATTCTGAATAATTTCTCACTGCCTGTGTATCATCCATTACACTCTACCAGAGTATCAAAGTATTTCACTAGATAGATAGGTAGAGAAAGAGACTTACAAAATCCACGCCGATCGTACTGATGTAGCTATCAACATATGAATCATCCTAGAAACGGATTTAAATTTAGAAAAGAAAAAAAAAAAATCAATGAAAGCAAAATAATTCCAAATGCCAAACCCTAACTACTCTCTCTTCTCTGCAGAATCCGATTAGAGAAAATCAAAGAAAGATATAAGCTCACAGCGAATCTCAAAAGAAGGCACGATTTTCCAACAGATGAATCTCCGATTAGCAGAAGCTTGAAAAGGTAATCGCTGCGGCGAAAAAAGGGGGGAAATGCATTAAAAATATCGAAAAAAAATTCAGAAAATTACTTGAAAATGAGAGAGAGCAGATTCTTACTATTCGTTGCTCATTTTCTGGAATTATCTTTTGGAATTTCTGCTGTGTGTTAGGGTTTGTATTCTGGAGTGTTTGGTAAGAGGAGAAAAGGGTCTTTCTCTTTCTTTCACCTGTCAAAAGCTTTCCCGCACGGTTATTTAAAGATTGGGTCGAATGACTAAATTGCCCTTCTTTTTCTAACGAATAACCAATGTCCCAGTTTTACTGCTCCACGGGATTTCGTTTTGCCTCTGTCGCGACGAAGAAGACAGCATATGTCTCCGCTTCTGTAGCCCTCATGTTGAGTGATTATCTGATCGGAACCGTCAGTTTTGTGGAATTATATTCATGGGTAATTTAAAAAACTATTCTGAAGGAATTAACTTTAAAATAATTATACGAAATTAGCTCACACTCAACTCTAACAATCAAAGGATAGGATCATCAATAAAGTTCGATCATGAGGTGAAAGCTTATTTATGATAGAAAGGATATGGACGCTTCAAATCATCGTAATATCTCATAAAGTGGGCCCCAGTGGTTGACAACATACGCTGGATTGTAAGTCGCGACAGAGGAAAAATGAACTCATCTTCCACGTGCGTGGCAAGAAGTTTCTTCGTGGGAAGCTAGGTGGGGTGCACCATGATGTTTGTGAGAAATCCACTCCGTCCATCCGTTTTTTCAGCTTATATTGGTATTCTTAACCAAAATGAGGTAGATCCAAAACTCAACTGGACCACACGACGGGAAAAAGGTCAGGGAAGAAAATCCTGCCGTTGAAACCTTCCCAGGGTCCACCTTGATGTTCATATGCCATCCCAACCGTTCATAATTTCATTCCCACTCTGATTAACTGAAACACGAAATATTAGCCTGGTACAAAACTTTTGTGGCCCCATTAATGTTTCAATTGTGTGCGTATAATCCTCACTATTTCGTGTTGTGCGGCCCACTTGAGTTTTAAATCCACCTCGTTTTTAGTCCCGTTTCTTAACTGAAAAAATGGATGGACAGGATAGATTTCTCACAAACATCACGGTGGGCCCCATCTAGCTTCCGACCACAGGAGGTGGTGATCTTATCAATCCGCATCCCATCCGAGCCCCCTGCAGTCGGCATCCACATGTGCCGACCTGGCACGCGTACGAACATTTCATCTGTTTGTGACATGGGACCCGCTTTTCAGTAGGGGTGTACATGAACCGAGCTAGCTCGGTTAGCTCACTCAACTCGAATCGACTCGCTTTGAAGCTGAGTCTGAGCTGATTTTTTAGCTCGAAAATGAGTTCGAGCCCAGTTCGAGCAGGCCCCAGTTTGACACAGCTTGGATCGAATCTAGCTCGAATTGAATTCGGATCGAACTAGTTTGGTGATTCGATTACTTTGCCATTGATGTTGCTCATCAACTGTTTGATAAAATGACTCAACAAAATGTGGCATTGGGCACTCTCTTGTTTGGTCCCATGTCCTAAAATGGATGCTTGAGTGGATATAACAAATACGTCGTGGGAGGCCCCACAGAGTTTTGGTTATAGGAAAGCCTTGTAATCTGGGGTTACACGCAATTCACGTCCAATTCAGTGTAGTTTGCTTGAATACATCCACTGTGATGAAGTAAGACATGGTATTGTACCCGTTGAATCGCGGGTTTTCTTCTATGTACGAGACAATTTGCATGAGAGGTTTTTTTTTTTTTTTTCTTTGTTTTTCAAACACCTTTAAAATCATTGCCTCTATTTGTAAAACAGTGAATTTTTTAAGTTGCAATTTAAGTGTTCGTAGAAATACCTCAGCGGTGAACTTGTCTTGATCTTGACTTGAACTTGGCCTAAGTTGGCCCAAGCTACTGACCGTACCGAGCCAAGCTAGCCAGTTAAGCTCGAGGACTAAGCCAAGCTGAGTTTGAGCTGAGGTCAGCCAGTGGCTGAGCCGAATCTAGCTGAGGCCAACTCGACTCGGTTCAAGTACACCCCTACCTTTCAGATTTACTGATCCAATTTCAGGATATGATCCACATACTCAGGATGGGATTTTACAGAGTTTTCTATATCTCCCCTTTTGTTTCCTACATTGTGGCCCATCTGATGTGTGTACCGGAGTGATTATTGGAGCAAAGAGTAAACAAGGTTTTTATCACCTGATGAACGGATTGGATCTCACACTCACGGCCTGCATTGGCATGTGTAGCAACCTCACATTTATCGGACGGTCCTCCGTTCTCGCTCTCTGAAGTGGGACTGCTGCTCATTTTTTCATGTCAACAAATCCAGTTGATTGTCACCCATTGGGCCCCAGGATCATCTGATTAGTTTGGACATCAGGCATGCGTCATGCGCATCGGAGCCCAGCACTTGGACGGTGGATTGGCAGTCCATGGACAATGGTTTCACAATCGCGCACTGGAGCCTTGCGTTGGATAAACCACCTTCGAATGACCAAAGTCGACGGACACGAAAGGTAGTTGCTTTTTTATCTTTGACTGATTGGACAGCGATGATTGCATGGTTCCGGGGGAAAGTAATATGGCTGTCTGGACCGTCCCTACCACACCATCTTTCCCGCCAACATGCAGTGTAACTCCGGTTACACCGATTCCGTGTAACCCAAATCTACGTGGGGCCATTGTGTTGCCTGTGTGAAATCCACTCCGTCCATAAATTTCCTCAGATCATATTTGTATGCGATTCCAAAAATATGGCAGACCGATTACTCAAATGAGCCACATCACATGAAACAGTGGGGAGGGAAATGCGAACCCTCAAAACCTTCCTAATGTCCACGTATTCTTTATAAGTCATCCAACCTAACCTATTCATAAGATGATTCTGACTAGGATTTAATAAACACACAAACATTATGCTGAATCAAAACTTTTGTGGACCCATATGGTTTCAACGGTGGCATCTAACTCTGATCGTGGTTTTTTATTTTTTATTTTTTGCATGACCCACTTGAGTTTTCTATCTGACTCATTTTTAGACTCAAATACTAAAATGATTTAATGAAGCTTATGAACTGATGTCGCCAATACATTAAGGTGTGCCTCACAAGTACACAAGCTTTGGGTTACAGCTAACAAGGCAATTATTGAACAATTATTGTGGGTTCCGCAATCATAAGCATAAGAATTCAATCATCTGCTCACCATAATCAGAAATTCTTAGTTAATTATTGCAATCTGATTGGGTCATATCATCACACAGTCTTTAATGCACCAATGCTAACAACTTCAATGATGATGCGAACCAATCACGTACATAAATATTTTATCCACACCATTCAGTATTATTTTAGGACACCAGCCCAAAAATCAAACAGATTCAGAATTGGACTGTACACGGTAGAAAAGCAGTGAAAATTGAATGCTCACCCGTGAAAACTCTCTTAGCCCACTTTGAGGTTTATTTTCCATCTTACCCAGTGATCAAGGTCACAAAGACCTGTACCAAGGAAAACACAACTATCGGCTTGATCCACACACATCATGGTGGGCCCCACAGAACTTAATGATGCCAAACACACCACCAAGGTCCACGCAATCCCACTGCCTACAAGACCTTGTTCGCATGCATTTAGAACTGAAACCTGTGTCATATATCATTCATTTTTTATGGAGATTTTTCTTCTCATTGTTGGGATCGATGAAATCGAACAGGTTTCGATATCATCGCTAATTGCAGAATTTTTGACTGCTATATGCTGGATAGTTTTTTTGTCCTGTCGATATGATCGAGAAACTTTCAGATGATATCGAGGCTGTTATTGAGAGTGGCTCGATGGCATCGATAATTGTTGGAATTTTTACCCCTGGTTGCTGGACAGTTTTGGTCCTGTCTCGATATCATCGAGAGACCTTCAGATGATATTGAAGGTGTTATCGAAAGACCTTTGATATCATCGACGAGTTCCACAGATGCGATTGCGGAAACGCAGATTTTGCGGATTTTGTTTCCTATTTGGATTTTACCTCTTTCTATTCTTATATAAAGGGGTGTATGCGGGATTAGGGTGTATTCCAGTGCATTCTAAGTTTTCTAAAGATTTTCTATGAGGGCTTAGGGTTATTAAAGGTAGGAGAGAGAGAGAGAGAGAGAGAGAGAGAGAGGAAGCTTATAGAAGAGAGATTCTACTCGTAGAGGAGATCTACTTCGCAGTCCACGTCTCAGCGCTTCTACGTCCTCGTAATCAATGAGATCTCTTCGTTTCTCTTGTTCTCTTATTGTTTATCCACTCCTGCGTGAGTGAAAAAGGTTTGATCCAAGCGGTGTGTGCTTGTGATTGGTTGTAACGTTCTGCTGTATAGTGGATTGTTGATCTGGACGAGGTCCCATGGTTTTTACCTCTTTGAGTGTTTTCCACGTAAAAATCCCTGGTGTGGTATGGCTTATGATTTGATTGTTTTTCATTGCATTATTATTCCATAATTCTGGTTTGTTTCGGGAGGCTAGATCCTAAGGTTTTGTGCAAGGCCCCCAACAAAGTGGTATCAGAGCCAGGTTCATTGAACGGCTAGGATCGGTTTGAATTATGAAAGATGGCTCATTAAGGATGATTAGCCTCAATGGTTCTAACTGGACCATATCGAAGGCTAAGATAAAGGACTTGCTTTATTGCAAGGACCTATATTCTCCAATTTTAGGCATATCAACAAAATCCAAGGATATGACTGATGATGATTGGAAGAAGATGGACCGAAAGGCGGTGGGGTTTATTAGACAATAGTTGGATGATTTCGTGTTCCACCATGTGTCTACAGAAACCTCAGCCGCTAGCCTATGGCTGAAATTACAAGGGCTATATGAGAGGAAGACAGCCAGTAATAAAAATTTTCTGATAAGGCGACTTGTGAATCTCAAGTTCAAAGATGGTGGTTCTGTGGCTGAGCACATGAATGAGGTCAGCAATATAGTGAACCAACTCTCCTTTATGAAGATGGTCCTGGATGATGAATTGCAGGCTTTGTTATTGCTTAGTTCATTGCCTGACAGTTGGGAGACATTGGTGGTGTCTCTAAGTAACTCCGCGCCAGACGGAAAGATATCTATGGAATAGGTAACCAGTTTTATCTTCAATGAGGAGACAAGGAGGAAGTTTCAGGGGTCTACTTAGCAAGAGGCCCTTGTGACACAGGAACGGGGGAGAGGAAAGAACAGGAAGGGCGGGAAGGCCTGAGATAAATTAAGAGGCAAGTCGAGTAACAGAAAGGATGTTGATTGCTGGAATTGTGACAAGAAGGGTCACTACAAGCATGAATGTCATGGTAAGAAGAACGACAAGAAAGGAAAAGGGAAGGAAGATGAATCAGATTCCACTGCGGTCGCTTCAAATGGCGACGTTGTAGTTATTCTTTCTGCAGATCATAATGTATGTCTCACGGCTACAAGTCAGGACACCGACTGGGTGATAGACTAGGGAGCTTCTTTTCATATGACTCCACACAGGGACTTCTTCACAAGCTATAAGTCAGGTGACTATGGGACTGTGAAGATGGAAAATTCTGGCGTATCAAAATTTGTGGGAGTCGATGATATTTGTGTGAAGACCGATGTGGGCTGCACATTGGTTCTCAGGGATGTGAGGCATATCCCAGACCTTCGCCTCAACTTGATGTCGACGGGAAGGTTGGATGATGATGACTATGAAAGCCGATTTGTTGGTGGGCGATGGAAGCTCATCAAGGGTTCATTGATCGTGGCCAGAGGAAAGAAGTGTTACACCCTTTATAAGGCAAGTATCAGTATGTGCAAGGGTGGATTGAACGCAGCGGAAGATTCAGCTATTGACATGTGGCACAGGCGTCTAGGCCACATGAGTGAAAAAAGGCTTCAGCTACTAGCGAGGAAGCGGCTCCTTCCAGACGTGACAAGTACACCTCTCAAAACCTATCATGATTGTTTATCAGGGAAACATCATAGAGTTTCATTTATTAAATCTCCTTCTCATGTTAATAAAGTGCATGCATTAGATTTGGTTTATTTTGTGTTTGTGGTCCTATGAGGACAAAAACCTTGGGTGGGGCATTGTATTTTGTCACTTTTATAGATGATACATCTAGGAGGGTTTGGATTTATGCTTTGAAATCCAAGGATGAGGTCTTTGGTGTGTTTAAATTATTTCATGCTATGGTCGAGAGAGAGACAGGTAGACCATTGAAGTGCATCCGCACTGACAATGGTGGTGAATACATTGGCGACTTTCACAAGTACTGTAAGTCCCTGAGTATACGGCATAAACAAACAGTTCCCAAGACCCCCAGCATAATGGTGTAGCTGAGCGAATGAATTGCACCATTGTTGAGAGAATCAGATGCATGTTATCCCATGCGAAATTGCCCAAGACATTCTGGGGAAAAGCAATGCACACAGC
Source organism: Magnolia changhungtana (assembly GCA_030180095.1). Lineage (NCBI taxonomy): Eukaryota > Viridiplantae > Streptophyta > Magnoliopsida > Magnoliales > Magnoliaceae > Magnolia > Magnolia changhungtana. The sequence continues at coordinate 13,574,028 of JASAUF010000662.1, forward strand.
AGTGTATTTGATAAACAGGTCTCCATCAGCCCTGTTGAATGGAGAAGTACCTGAGAAGGTGTGGACTGGACAGGATCCATCGTACAGTCATCTCAGGGTGTTTGGATGGATGGCATCCGTTCACGTACTAAAGGACGAGAGGTCCAAGCTAGATATGAAGATCAGACAGTGTGTGTTCTTAAGGTACGGTGATGAAAAATTCAGTTACAGATTGTAGAATCCAACTGAGAGGAAGCTATTCAGGAGCAGAGATGTGATTTTCTTTGAAAATCAGTGTATAGAAGACATTGGTAAGCCAGAGAAGAATCAGCCTAGTTCAGGTGAGTTAGAGGATATAGATCCGATCATTCCTCCCGTGGTACCTGATGACGGGGGAGTACAGTAAGGTGCAGAGGACGAGGGAGTTCTTTCAGAAGATGGACCAGGGGAGCAGCCCCCACTTGATCCACCTGTTGAGCCACAGGTGAGGAGGTCATCTAGGGACAGACAGTCGTCCAAGAGGTACTCACCACATGAGTACATTATGCTTACTGATGGGGGAGAGCCAGAAGATTATTCTGAGGCCCTAGTTGTGACGCCCCGGTCACTGCTTCATATGGGCGGGCACATATGTGGGCGGGCCCCCAGGTGTGGCTGGCAGGATACTGTGTGGCTGACAGGCTACTGTGCTGGGCAAGCTATTGTTGCAGTTGACTGTAGCATAACTTGTCCCACATCGGAAGAGTTGTCTGGAGTTGTGGTGGTTATATGTTGGGTTCCTCCCTTAATAGACATAACGCGTTTTAAAGCCGTGAGCTTCGGCAAAGCGGACAATATCATGTGCTGTGGGGGTGGGCCTTACACTAGTTGACGAGCATAAGGGGGAGTAGTTGAAAGCTATGCAAGAGGAGATGGAATCCTTGCATAAGAACCACACCTATGATACGGTGAAATGGATACTAAGGTATCTAAGAGGCTTATCCAGGTTGAGCCTATGCTATGGTGACTGTAAACCTGTGTTAGAGGGCTACACAGATGCATATATGGTAGGCAACATAGACTCCAGGAAGTCTACATCGGGGTTCATGTTCACGCTTACAGGGGGAGCGGTTTTTTGGCAGAGCAAGCTACAGAAGGTCATAGCATCGTCGACGATGGAAGCCGAGTACATTGCAATCACAGAGGCATGTAAAGAGATTCTTTGGATGAAGAGGGTCCTACAGGAACTTAGCCTGAAGCAGGAGCAGCAAGTGGTCTATTGCGATAGTCAAAGTGCTATAAACTTGAGCAAGAATCCAAGTTAGTATTCCAAGTCAAAGCACATAGAGATTCGGTATCACTGGATCAGAGATACTTTGGAACAGAAGGTGTTACAGCTTGAGAATGTCCACACAGACGATAATGGGTTAGACATGATAACCAAGGCTTTGCTCAAGGGCAAGTTTGAGGTTTATAGAAACCAGGCTATGTAACGCCTTGAAAATTGGGAGTCGAGCAAAGCTCAGCTCCCGAGTTCCAACGCATCACTTAAGCAACATAGAAAATGATGATTATGATGAGAGCATTGAAACATGAATGAGATTATACCAAAACAGCATATCATACTCCAGAGACAGTTAAATTACAAGCAGAAGACTGTGATAGATGTATAGAAGATATAAACTATGGTAAGTCTCCAGAATGTGATAATGTTGCCAGGTTAACGAATTATAAGTACAATTTCAAAATATACCAAAGGTGTAGTGTCATCTAGTCAACATCCCTGTAACTCAGTCGATTAAGGCACGGCCCACATGAAGCCGCCAGAAAATAGCATATACGAGGAAGCATCCTCGTCGTCACAAAGTCCGGCTCCGCCTCAGGAGTAGTGTTGCCATCTGCAATAAGACAGAGTCTGGTGGGTGTCTGGAACACCATCCCATAACGTGGGAGTGAGTGATCAACTCAGTGGAACAGTAAAGCATAGGTTAATATGTTATCAATTCAGTCAAGCAGTAATGATAAAGCAGTACAATCAAACAATTCTAAATACTCTTGTTAATGCAAGGATGAGATGCGATAATGATGTATGCCCTCGCCAACATAGTCCCTCGTGCGACACCATCTTACGTCCACGACATGCTTTCACCCTCAGTGCTCCACATCTTCCAGGCACATGCAATGCGATGATGAGCATGATTATCGAGTTGTTATTAGTCCTTTTCATACAGCAGTATTGAGAAACTAAGGTACCTCCTTTATATCATTCCCAAATGATGATCCATTCTAGGGTCGTCAATCCTAGATAATCTCATACGATAATGCGGTTCTAGGTCACTGCAAGGGCTGTCAGGGCTATTACACGGAATTGTTACACCACTCCCCCATCACCTTATCAATACAGGCCTAGTTTATACTCTGTTTACTACGGGAAGGCTCGTCGCCTCTCCACAGATTCAGAGTATGCTCGAGGTCACTACACCGGGTACGGTCAGGGCTGTCAGGGCTGTTACACGGAATCGTTACACCACTCCCCCATCACCCATCAAAGCAGTGTAGGCCGACAGCTCGAATATAGTGTCCCATACCACCATAATCGGCTCACGAGTCTGGTTGCTCAATGGTCACTACGGGGAGGCTCGTGGCCCCAGCGTAGGCCGACAGCTCGACCATGGTGTCCCATACCACCATGCCTGGCTCATGAGTCTTAGCGGATCGAGGTACCACGGTTAACAGGATTCCACTGGTAAGGTTAGTACCTTAGGTTCAAACAGAGGCGTCCAAACATGGTGAACATTCATGAGACAGATCGGGTTACTTGATGAGCTCGGCTAGCTCGAGTGCACAACAAGTTGAACGATATGAAGCGCATAAGCACTTCGTGTAGCCAGCCACTATCGTCAACTGAAGTACGACTCAGGTTCGTCGAACACATCTTGCATGGCGAATGAATCTCAGCCACGCATTCATTTTCGTTTTCGATTGCCTAGACTATAATCATAGCCCCAAACACAATCAATTACGGAACAGTTAAAATAGTAATGGATCAAAATTTCAAATCATACAATCAAATGTTTAATATTATCCGCTTAGGGCTGCCAGGGCTGTTGCACGGAATCGTTACACCACTCCCCCATCACCCTTCACGGATTTTATGGAACACAACTTAAACATGTGAAGTAGTCAGAGCAGAATTAAGTAAACAAGTAATTCAAACATATTAACAGGCATGTTATAAAACACGATGTAAGTAGGAAATACAAACACATACGTTTCATAAACTAGTAAGTGATTAAACTAACAAACTTACATGAAGGAAATCATATACATCACTAAAGTAGTTGAGAATCCTATCTCAACACCCTTATACACTACAATTTACTAACTACTACTCATTCAAACATTTCATCAAACACTTTAGACTGCATACATCAACATACATGACGTATGTTGATCACATAGGTATTAGGCCAAATCCTTTCACTAGGGAGTTACCCCACTTATAACACGCGTGTACCCAAGACGGATAGTCATGCCAAGCAGGAATCCAAGTTCCATATTCATTCAGTCATTTCCACAAACACTTAACATATATAGTGTATATTGGTCGTGGCGTGATTTAGGGCAAATCCTTTCGTCAAAGGGGTATCGCCTATACAATAATCATATATCCATGACAATTACTCATGGCGAGCATGAATGTGAATTCTATACTTATTTGGTCATTTTCACAAACACTTAGAATACACTTATTAACATACATAACTACATTAGCTAAAACATATATTAGGGTAAATTCTTTCGCCGAGTAAGTATTACACTCATATATAGCATGTTCATACAATTATTTATCATGGCAAACACACTTTCAAAATTTGTACGTATATGGTATTTTCTATAAATACGAGGAATACAGTATATTCAACATAGTTAACGTATAATCGAAAAACAAAACGGACAGCACTTTGTACATGTGCAATAGCATCCAGATCATGAATCTATCATTATCTAACATTGAAAGCGTTGAAAATCATAACCTATACGTCTAAAGTTTGCACTTTTTGCCATAGAATCGTAACAAATACGTTAGAATCTCTAAGTCTTCGTCTACGGCAGTATATCAACCTATAGCACGGGATACGTTAGCTATTTCGCTACTTGAATGAATTTAAACCTTAAAACAGGTTAGAGTTAGGGTTTTCTTACCTAAAAATGAAGCTGGAATCGCCGGAAAAGTGATCAGAAAGCGATGGTTAAGCTTGTAGATCGGCAGGGTAGAACGACAAGAAGAATCTCCCACATCTCTCACACTTTCTCTCTCTTTTCTCTCTTCTCTCTCCTAGGTTTTCTCAAATTCGTATGAGAGGAACGAGAGAGGGTTTAAGGTCTTTATATAGGCCCAGAACTCATGGAAATAGACTCGGGGTCAAGGTATACTTAGGTTATAGCCAAAGTGGGTCCATTTCGATCCAACAGAGCACTTCTGGCGGCCCCTTTTCAGTGTACGGTCGAACTTAAGCTCACTAACACTGGATCTAGGTTCAGCTGAGGTTTCGTTCCAGTCGGATTTCCAGATCGCACGTGGCGGACCAGTTTCAGTTCAATGGTCACCGCAACTCGATCAGGGTTACAAGTACATGGACATGTGTATGAAATTTTTCCTGATCCGAGGGTATATTTGGGTCAGATTCTGATGGTCTGATTGCTTATATCATGCCCGCAAGTGGCAAGTCTCAGATTACTTAAATGAGACTTGATTTCTTAAGAAATCTACATTTTCTCACACTCTTCACTCCGGGCTTAAGCGAATAGCCATGGGACATTATCTGGATTTGATTTCTGAGATGGTTGTCAAGCCTAATAAGGTGGTCCTAATTCTATAACTTTGTATTATTCGGACTTCCGATGTGCGGTCCAGATCCGATACAGAGTTTCATAATGCTCCCGAGAGCAACTGGGTAATGAGATTGATCCTAGATTTTAGGGTAACCTAGCGTCAATGATTCTACAAGTTTTGGGTCTTGCAGATTGTATTTAAAGTAGATCAAGCGAATTTCGTAGCTAATCTAGTTTAGCACTTAGTTACTTTTGAAGGATAAGGTAGTGAAAGGTGAGAGTTGTGAAGGAAAAGGGTTAAAAAGTGATTTTAGAATATGGGATTGGGTTCTGACAAGTTAATAAGGTGTTAGGAGTGACCCATTGCCTAAGGACGTCTAATTCCAAGTTGGCAAAAATCCGGGATGTTACAAGCTGACTTGAAGAAGGTGAACTCCTCTTGAGTCGAAAAGGGGGAGATTTGATGGAAATTTTTCTCCTCATTGTTGGGATCAATGAAATCGAACAGGTTTCGATATCATTAATAATTGTAGAATTTTTCACTGCTGGTTGCTGGACAGTTTTTTGTCTTGTCGATATGATCGAGAGACTTTCAAATGATATCGAGACTGTCATCGAGAGTGGCTCGATGGCATTGATAATTGTTGGAATTTTCACCCCTGCTTACTGGACATTTTTAGTCCTGTCTCGATATTATCGAGAGACCTTCAGATGATATCGAAGCTGTTATCGAAAGACCTTTGATATCATCGACGAGTTTCGCAGATGCGATTGCAGAAACGCAGATTTTACGGATTTTGTTTCCTATTTGGATTCTACCTCTTTTTATTCTTATATAAAGGGGTGTATGCGGGATTGGGGTGTATTCCATGGCATTCTAAGTTTCCTAAAGATTTTCTAGGAGGGCTTAGGGTTATTAAAGATGAGAGAGAGAGAGAGAGGAAGTTTGTAGAAGAGAGATTCTGCTCGTAAAGGTGATCTACTTCGCAGTCCACGTCTCAGCGCTTCTACGTCCTTGTAATCAGTGAGATCTCTCCGTTTTCTCTTGTTCTCTTATTATTTATCCACCCCTGCGTGAGTGAAGAAGGTTTGATCCAAGCGGTGTGTGCTTGTGATCGGTTGTAACGTTCTGCTTTATAGTGGATTGTTGATCTGGACGAGGTCCCGTGGTTTTTATCTCTTTGAGGGTTTTCCACGTAAAAATCCCTGGTGTGGTGTGGCTTATGATTTGATTATTTTTCATTGCATTATTATTCCATAATTCTAGTTTGTTTCGGGAGGCTAGATCCTAAGGTTTTGTGCAAGGCCCCCAACAATTTTAACTATGTAAATTGCAAAACTCATTGCTAATGAGTCATAATTAAAGAAAAATAGTCCAAGAATCACAACCGTTGGTTAGCAGATAGATGCATGTAATTTAGTAGGATATTTTTCATCAGGCCATCATCCTTAAAAGTTGGCTATTTGGATGATAAAAAATTATTATGGCTTGTTTGGGAGCGTGGATTTGGAAGCCCCCTGGATTCGAAACCCCCGGGATTTGAAATCCTCCTAGTGTGTTTGGCAATCTGGATTGTGAATCAACTTTAATCCAAAAGTAATTATGCATCGTATATTTATAGGGGTTTGAATTTAATTACTAAATAACTTTAATATCTCTAATTAGTGAGATATGTAATTTTTAACACTGGTTGTGATAAGCCCGCTGAAATATATGCTTTGCTCAAAAATGACAAAATTCCTAGTCTCGGATGGGCCATGAGCACAAGATCATGTCTGAATGACTAACCAATGATTTTTAATCGTTGATTAACATGAACAATGTTTGGACGGTGCTGATTTACACGGACAATGTTTGGATGGTGATGATCATCATTAGTGGGTCATGTGCCCAATAAAATGATAGTATAGTGACACACATGTTACACCTACAGCTATTGAAATGATTTGAGGTGTAATCCAATCTCTTACCGTGAATTTTAAACTCTAGATTTGAAAACCCCTATTACTTTAGGCTGCCAAACAACTAGGGGATTTGAAATCCCCTCCAATCCACGGTGCCAAACGACCCTTTAGAATGTTTGAATCTGCCAAATTAAGTATAACATTTTAACTTATTTAATTTGAATTGCTTGTCTGCCTAGTGTAAAATTTCTGTGTGTGGTCCACTATCACATATAAACTTTATTTAAGAAATTGGAAAAGGATCGCGCTATGTATGAGTGCAGTATTCAACACTTTACATACCTTCTTCTTCTTCTTCTTCTTTTTTTTTTAAAAAAAAATTTTATTTTTATTTTTAACACACGCATACACACCACCACACACTCACGCCGTAGTGGGATTTCACCACCTATGGGTACTCGAACCCTCAACCAGGTGTTGAAACTCTTGAGAGTCTACCACTGGAGTAATTGCAAGGACCCAACACTTTACATAGGAACGGGTTAAGTGGAGATGGCAGAGAGTGAGTTTCCGGTATTTAGGTTTGGAAATCCAGTTCTATTTAAGTATTTGCATGAGAAAGGAGTTTGTAATCCATTGAAACTCCTAATAAGCTCTTATATGTGAATCATAATCTAAAAGCATCACCCTTATATGATTTTGAGATTTATCACAACTCTAATATTGGGCCCACTGCCACTGATATGCCCAATCACAATATACAACTCTTAGGTAGACTCGTCTTACAGAACTCTTACATCACTCTCTATTAAAAACATTAAGGCCTGTTTAATTTCTTATTTTTAGAGTACATGAGTATTATTGTTTTCAGCAGGAATTCCTTCACCACTCCTAATCACGACCGTTGCCTTTTGGACTTTAAAGGTCTCTGAAGTAGAGGGAAAAAATATGGGGGCGATCATAATTCATGTGGCCCATCCATGCTGTTCAATCCTTCCACCTGCTCATTTTAGGACATGGCCCAAAAAATGAAGACAATCTAAATCTCAAGTGGACCACATTGTAGGAAACAGTAAGAATTGAACATCTATCATTGAAACTTCTTAGTGACCCAAAAGTTTTGGTTCAAGCTGATATTGGTATTTTCCCTTTATTCATGTCTACATGACATTGTGAATGGATTAGAGGACAAATAAACATCAGTGTGGGCCAAGAAATGAAAAAGCTCTCAACAGTGGATGTTACACAGACCACTATTAAATGTGGTGTGGCCCACCTGAGCTTAGGAACTGTTTCATTTTTTGGTTCAAGCCCTCAAATTTTTTGATAAACAAATGGACAGCATGGATAATTCATACACATCATGGTGAGGCCACCATTTTAAATGAGCGCTTTGTTGACCACTTTTCAGGAGAGTAAGAAATTCATTTATTTTCCAACACATATAAAGAGTGATAATAACTCATTTAAAAGCATTTACCGGGGATTTGAAAAATCAAACACCTTTAAAAGTTTCTTTTACCATGAAATAGGCTAAGTTTGTTAGAGTATGAGATAAATATGTACAAGTGTACGTGAGAGTATGAGATAAATGTGTACAAGTGTACATGTTATATGCATGTTATGGGTAAAAATGAACCGACCAGGGATGACTCAAGACAGGAGGACGACACCCATCAAAAGGCTTGCTAAGTCATAGCTCACTTGACCACAAAGGTCGAGCCGGACCCAACTAGCATAAACTGAAGCATAAATTTAAAACCGACTCCGACCTCATTCTGACCGACCTCTTGATCAGTCTGTCCGACCTCGAGCTCAACCTCAACTTCAGGCCATCTAAGTCTAAGGTCGACCTCAGCCCAAGTCTAATGTCAAGCTTGAGCTTAGACCCTGGCCTAGTTGGCCGCCCACCCTCCCCTGTATTATCTCCAAGAATCTTGGAGAAGCAACCACACTTCCTCAAAATCAGCTTCTTAGTATGGTACAATATCTAATGACGGATTCGTTGCTATCACCGGCACCACTTCCAAGGAACCTATATATACATGCCCATTTCTGATGTAGGGATGAACGTGATAAGGTCGATCACCATCTTCCTCAAGGATAACTACTCCGAATCCACGAAGCTTCTTTAGACTCCTCACAGAGACTTCTCGAATCCACGAGGAAAGAAAGCAAGAAAATAGAAATAAATTCTAATAAATTCAAATTTTGATTGATGAATTGAAATAAATGAGTTCGCGACCCTTTAAATAGGGGTACCAAGCAATAAGAGAGAAATAAAAAAACAAACTATAACTAAAACTCCTAGAAATTTGTAACTTACTATAAATAATAAATTTACTTTTATAGTAAGTGTCCTATGTGGCTTAACCACGTTATTCTCCTAATTATTCTAAGCACTTTTCATGTTGGACACAACTCCTAAGGCCAAACGGATGAAGACTTATAATCAAACTAAAACTTACTATTTATAGTAAAAACGAACATGGAATTCGATCGTCGATATAATAGAATCTCACAAATTTGATGTGGGTTAGTTGGGTAATGTAGCTCGTCCTACCCTAAAATCATATATGGTACATCGAATAACTCATTCCGGTTTGCGAGATATGTCTATTTTAAGGTTCTGACGGTCTTAATGACTTCTACCTTTGATCGAGCCTTCTCTGGTCCATCTTGGATAGAAAAGTGTCCGCAACCCGCTCTACATCAGTCCCCTCTACTTCAAAAGAACTCATCCTTGAGTTCTCGTGCTGCTTCAGTTCATGATACTCCGTCCGGTGCGCCGTAATGATACCCAGATCAAAAGTTATAATCAATTTACAGTCCACCTTCTTTTGGTCCAACCATGCTAGGAATGTATTTGTAACATTTTCTGCATCAGACCCCTCCTTTTGGAAAAACCTCATCATCGAGTTACTTAAGGGACTTGGTTCATGATTTTGAGATAACTTTTGATGCCGACGTTTATTAGCCCTTTTCTTGTATTTGGCATTAGGCTCTTTAGCTATTACAATACATGTACTTATGCTTTCCTTGACTTGACTAGTATCGATCAGATTCTTCAATCTTGCCTTTAAAATCTGACATTCTTTCTGACTCACCTAACAGTGAAGGCGGTTGGGCAAGCTAGCCCCATGGACAAGGCTTATGCAATGTTGGATGTCTCTCACGGGGGGCAATCCATCGAGTAAATTTTCTATACATAATAATCCATTAAAATTAGGAAGTTCGGCCTTACCTCGATAATATCTTTCAATTGATATAGACGATCTCCTCCATGGACTGATCATCAGGCAAAGCCGTCATCGAGGTCCTCGTTGTTAGAACTTGCATTCTCTGGTATAGCCCTATGATTCACCACTGGTAGTGCTCTACGAAAATTGAGGTTGTGTCTTATATCAACCATAGGCCGTTGAGTATCACATAACGCTCATGGAAGAATTAGTGTATCCGCAATAGGGTTGAGAGTTGCCTGCAGCCCTTATATGGTCAACTGACTCTCTCGGTGGAAAGCTTCCATTCTTTCCAAAAGATAATGAATCCCTGGTTCACCATCCACAAGATTTTTTTTCATACCTTCGTTGTTTGTCATCGGCCCCAGGGGAGTCCTCGCTTTGATACCAATTGACATAGGGATGAACGTGATGAGGTCGATCACCGTCTTCCTCAAAGATAACTACTCCGAATCCACGGAGCTTCTCTGAACTCCTCACAGAGTCTTCTCGAATCCATGAGGAAAGAAAGCAAGAAGATAGAAATAAATTCTAATAAATTTAAAAATTGATTGATGAATTGAAATAAACGAGTTCACAATCCTTAAAATAGGGATACCAAGCAATAAGAGAGAAATCAGAAGCAAACTATAACTAAAACTCTTAGAAATTCGTAACTTACTACAAATAGTAAATGTACTTTTATAGTAAGTGTCCTATGTGGCTTAACCACATTATTCTCCTAATTATTCTAAGCACTTTTCATGTTGAAGCCAAACAGATGAAGAGTTATAATCAAACTAAAACTTACTATTTATAGTAAAAACAGAACTAAACATGAAATTCGGCTGTTGATATGATGGAATCTCGCAAATTCAGCGTGGGTAACTCGGCATTGCTAGGTTGGTTGGCTAAAGTAGCTCGTCCTACCCCAAAATCATATATGGTACATTGAGTAACTCATTCCGCTTTGCAGGATATGCCTGTTTTAAGGTTTTGACGGTCTTGATGACTTCTGCCTCTGATCAGACCTTCTCTGGTCCATCTTGGACATGAAAGTGTACACGACGCACTCTACATCAATTTCAAAGAGAAAGTTACACACAACTTTAGCCTAAAACCTATTACTTGACTAGACTTAGATTCTCTACCTGACTTAGGCATCGAAGGGTCCCTTGCACTAACCAGGGTCTCCTTTGTCCATCCCTTGTGCAGGTACACGAAGGTCTAGGGAAGGCTAACTAGATTTCTGCATCAACAATGCATATGAATAATTATGGATGAATACATGTATATCTTTTAAGATTTTCTAAAATTTATCAACTTATTTATATATTCATATCATTCTCAATAAAAAAATAACACTCAATTCTTTCACCGTGTAGTTCATAATTTTTTCATAATATCAAAGTCCTGATCTGGACCTAATCCTCTTTGATTGTTGGTCTACACATAAACCCCCACTTTTGAGCCTTTATTCTTTCAAATTAGCTAAATATGTTTATATTTAATTTAAAACACTACCTGTTTTCTTAAATTGAAAATTTTTGGCAATTTGTAAAACTTAAGTGCATAAAAATCTTTATTCTTGTGTATGCCTTTTCCTCTCGCTGTATATAGTAGATCTGATCACATGTAATCAATTGTAACATATGGTTATCAACATGTGGGGCCCAATGCAGTGTGTGTTGGATATCTAAGTAGTGCATCATACATGCCTCATCAAGAAAATTGGATGCCCAAAGGTGATGTAAAGCGGGTCGCAGCCAGTTTCATGGCCAATATGGATCAGAAAAGGCTCGGTCGATGACAAAAGTGATCCAAACTGTCAGACCTTAAATTGGGCACATCTCATAATCTAGAATGAGTTATCGGGCATAAAATATATGATTTTGGGTTAGAATGAGCTACTTCAGCCACTCACAAGGCAGATTTGCGAAATACCACCAGATCGATGGTCGTTTCCCTATTTTAATTCCATTTTTACTATAACTAGCAAGTTTTAGTTTGATTATAACTCTTCATCCATTAGGCTTTAGGAGTTGCGCCCAACACAAAAAGTGCTTAGAATAATTAAAGAACAGCTTGGTGAAGCCAAATAGGACACTTATTATTTTTGGACGATGAGATAAACTCCTTATACAAGAACAAGATGTGGGAGTTGGTGGAGCTTCTTGTTAGCCGATAAACGATTAAGTGTAAGTGGATCTTCAAGAAGAAATATGATAGGTACAAGGTAAGGTTGATAGCGAAGACATGCTTAGAGGGAAGGTGTTGACTTTACTAGGATATTCATGCCGATTGTGAAGCAAGTATTTATCATATTCGTGTTGGTGCTGGTTGCCCAATACGATCTCGAGCTAGAGCAAATGGATATGAAGACTGCATTCTTGCATAGAAAATTTGAAGAACAAATCTACATGAAGCAACCAGAAGGTTACGAAACATAAGGGGCATACAACAAAGTTTGCAAGTTAAAGAGGTCATTGTACGACATGAAACAGCTGCCTAGGCAGTGGTACAAAAAGTTTGATTCTTTCATGTTGAGTCAGAAGTTTATCAAGAGTGAGTATAATCACTATGTCCATTACAAGACACCAAGTGATGGCAAACTCATCATCCTGGTGTTATATGTTAATGACATGGTGATCGCCAGTCATAACATGTCTGAAATCGATTTACTGAAGACTCAATTATCAAGGACATTCGAGATGAAAGATCCAAGGGCTGCAAGAAGGGTTCTCGGCATTGATATACATAGAGACAAGAAGAGAAGCAATCTTTAGTTATTTCAGGAAGAATACCTTGAGAAGGTGTTAATCAAGTATGGGATAGACAAGGCAAAGCCGGTCTGCATTCCACACGAGACTCACTTCAAGCTGTATCGAGGGATGTTCGATGTCAATTGAACCACCTTCGATAACATCGAACACTACTCGATAAAATCAAAGCATTGCAAAAATGCCCTGACCTATCTGGACTCCTTCCGATATCATCAAACATGGTTCGATAGAATCGAAGCTTCATCTTCGATATCATCGAAAGTGTTTCGATATAATTGAAGAGTCGTGTCCTATATATACGACACGAGCGGGAAATTTCATTTCATTCACTCTTCTTCCCTCGTTCCGCAATCTCTCGACTCCCAGACGTTGGTGAACTTGCATTCGATCCATTTTCTTGATCATTTGAGGTTGATAAGTCATATCTACTCATTCAAATGTAAATCTCATCCTTCGAAATCAGCTTGTGCATTTGTTTTGGGTCTCCTTGTTTCAAATCCCTAGTTTTTCTTTTCCTATCATATCTATTCATTTTTTAGTTTCCTTCTTCCAAATGGGAAAAGATAAGAGCAAATCATTTGTGTAGGGAGAATCTTTCAATCCTAGGGCAAAACGAACCAAAACAGTTGCCAGAAGAAAATTGGCTCAATCACTAACCCAAACAAACTCTCCATCGCGAAGAAATGATCCGGCCCTTGAAGTTCAAATCTCTGTTGAGCCACCATCACTTGAAACTCTAAATGAAAATTTTAGAGTAAGGAAAATGGTGTATGAAAGACAAATTGACAGAACCTGTCTAACACCATATGGGATTGAACCAATGCTTGAGGCCATTGGGTAGTCACGTATGCTTGATTTTGGTAGAGTGATTTGAAACGAACAAATATATAGGTTTCTAGCCTACTGTCACTCACCCGTGTCTGACCCGCCTTCCATAGAGGTCACCATTAGGCAAACCACTACTCACATCACTCTAGCCATTATCAGTCAATACATTGGAATTCCCACTAAAACTCAAGGTTTTGCAGAGTATTACTTCAACTCACTCGAAGTCCATTCAGAAATCACTAAACATCTCTGCTATGGGAAAAACATTCCTTAGCATGAAGGTAATGCACTGCGTGGATACCACATGTCTCCAAAATTCTGTATTCTTCACGCAATTTTTGTGACAAATGTCTATGAGGTACCAACAAATCTGATCTTACCCCATTCATGTTGGGAATTCTTTATGTCGTCAGTCAAAGAGTGGAACTGTGTCTACCTACTCTTATTTTGCATCAGTTGACTGTCACAATCCAAGGGACTAGAGATACCTACATTCCATTCCCTTATCTCACATGTCTTTTGTCCTGTCATGTGGGATTACTTCCCACCACTGACCGTCCTAGGCATCCTTGCAAGTTTACCAAGTCAAATCTTAAGAGAATGGGTCGACTAGATATACCAGCTTCTTCTTCCACACCCCATCATGATGATACCATGGGTGAAATAGAAGCTAAAGGCCTGGTCCTGGCAGCAACCAAATTTCAAAATTTCTGGCATGATTGAATAAAACAGACACTCGACTAGTCGAGTGGGGCTCAAAATAGTTACTGGAGTTTGAGTCGAGCCCTGCTCGACTGGTCGAGCCAGTCTTCACAACTGGTCGAGCAGGGTGCTCGACTGGTCATGTTCTCAACAGAAAATCCAAAAATTTTCAAATAATTCTTTGACTGGTCGAGAAAAACCTTAGATTGGTTGAGCTAGTGCCTGGACTAGTCGAACAATGACTAGGACTAGTCGAAACAAAGTCTAAAATAAGCATAATGACCCATATAGAGTGTGCAACATGAATGACCTAAACCTATGGTCTTTCTAGGGTGGTCAATTATACCTCAAATGTTGAACATTGAACTTGTCGCTACGGTAAATTCGGTAGATAGTATACTTGAAGTACTTGTAGCTTGAACTTGTTTACTTGTAGCTTGTTCTTGACCATGTAATGCACTTGGACTTTGATCTCGCATTCGAAGTAGTACTTGCGAGTTGGTCTATCACTTGAACTTGAAATAGTTCTTGAACTTGAACTGGAACTTGGTCTTAAAGTAGAACTTGAACATGACGTAGATGTAACACTTGAAATTGATGTAGGACTTGAAGGTGAACTTTCCATCACTTAAAGAAGTCCATCTTACCAAGGTGGTTTGTCACTACAAAATTTGACAATACAGAGTGCCTGATATAGATCATGGCACTTACAATCTCCCCCTTTGTCAAATTTGTGACAAAACCAACTTTACAATCAAACACAAGACCACAAATATCATAATTTCACTTCACTACATTTGTAAGCAAAATATACTCCCCCTCAATCTGAGCATGGTGACTTGTAGAGTACATGAATTAAACAAATACATAGTTCCAAAAACAAACAACTCTACACCATACACCATATAATCATATAATCTCATAAACACACAAAACTACAAAATTCTCCCCCTTTTTGTCACAACTTGACAAAGGAAGAAGAAAAATGGAGCACAAACATAATAGAGATTATGATAAATAACAAGATCATATGAGGGTAGCAGAAAAAGAGTTAAAGTTAATATCATAAATCAACAAAGTAGTAGCATCATCAAGTTATACATACCAAGTCCAAAAAGTTAAAGTTAAAGTTAAACATTAATACATCCTAAAGATAGAAAAAACTAATCCGATCCTAATGATGAAGGAGGTGGAATGGATGGATCAATCTAATGCAATCCCTTAGTGATGCGTTGAAATACTTACGCATATATTTCATTTGATTATCCTGGAATAATTTCAAAGCATCCACCTTCTCTTTGACCAGGTGTAAGCTTTAAGTTCATCTTGTTTATATTTGAATTATTGAACGGAAGAAGCGAGATAGGAGCTTCACCAGGCGGCATGGCTACATTGCAGTGCAAAGCCAGGGCGGTCAGCAAGTAAGCAAATGGAATATAGCTATGGCCTGGGTGAAGACGAAACTGAATGATGATATAACAAATCAAAGATGGAAGACAAACGGGCATACCAGACACGACTGAGTGAATAATACGAACCATAAATGATGTCAATTCAGCTTTGTTTCCAGATCGGGGATAGACATTGAAAATAAAAATGCGATACAAAACTCTGTATTTGGGCAACATTTGGTTGGCCCGGAGTGCATTCCCCGAACTCCATTCTGAGTCCATGTTACACAATTTGCGAGTCAAGGTACGATTTTCTGACTCAGAAATTCTCGTGAATAAAGTCGGTATATTTATATCATCGTCATTTACATTGACATCAAGTAGGTCAGAAATTATGTAACGATCGACTTTGAATAGACCTTCTCTAAAGGTAATTGTGAAGGTTAATTCCTCAAGAGAGACATCGCTAATACAAGCTAACATGGCTTGTGCAATGGAATTGATTTTTAATTTGAATTAAGGAATATTTTCAGTTTTCCATGGTTTATTGTGACTCCAATTACAGTAGATGTTGTGAGAGCTTTCAATATCTTCTTATCTGTTTTGATATTTTGAGATTGGTAAAATTCGTGATTCACCATCGTATCTTGGGCACAGTGGATGGTTGAATTCCCTTTCAATCATCACAATGGTGCTTCATATGGGAACTAATTCAATGAAAATTTCATATTATGGTTTAATTGTTTTATCTTCCAACTGGTTAGGATAAGACTCCAATTTTCTCATATGAGGCAACCCTATCTCATATGGGGTCCCCTAAGTATCTCAAGCCGAAAGGCGTATGATATAATCAATCGTCATCCACAACAAGCATACAAATGATGTGTATGAGCATATAAATGAGCATGATATCAATTATACTAGACATGTTATCAGTGTGTCCGATCAAGTTAAATATACCAACATGTTATCAAACATATCATGAGATAATTGGCCTTATTCATTGGCACATCATATATAGAAAGTAGGAACTGAACAACAAGCCCCACTAGAAATATAAAGGTCTATGTGGTGTGGCTCACATTAGACTAACATCAGCTCCTCATGTAGCATATAAGGCATGGGTAAAATACATACACGAAGGCGGGATCCACTGGAAGTGTAAGACCCGTATCATAGTCCATACCATTCGTAGATTCCCGCGATCCTCCCTGTCGAATTTCGGTGACCCGCGACCTATAATTGGCGTTTGCGCGTGACCATGAGTCACACCCTGTCAACCTGAGTCGACTCAACCCGAGACCCTAGCGACCATGTCATTGCCGCGGTTCTAACGCCGTGTCTCACGCACTAAGGCGATACCCAGGCCAGGGATGTGGGCCTGTGTTCAGTTCGAGGAAAACATCACGCATTTGCAATTCCGAGAGAATCTCTACCCAATATCCCATCAATGGTTAAGTACATGTCAAGTACACACATCACTTAACCCATCACTCAACCTATCACTCAACCCATCACAACTCATACCTCTCTTACACAACAACCCCAAAAGTCAACAATCCCTTCCACAACCCATCTCTCTCTCCCATCCATCACTCTATCCCATCTCCTCTCTCTCTTATTTCTCCCTTCTCTTCCAAGTAACCCAAAATAAGAAAAAAAAATCCCACGTCCAAGCTCTTCAAACCTCTAAGAGAGTTTTGTGTGTGGCCCACTTCCTACCCTCTCATCTCCCATCTCAACCCTCCATACTCCATCATCTTCCATTGGGATCGAAGCTAAGAAGACTACCTTTCCAAGGAGCCAAGAAGAAGAGGGCGGTGGGTGATCTTGGATCTTCATTTTTATTATTTTTATTTATTTATTTATGTATTTTTTGTGATTTAAGGACCTACATATGGTGGGACCCACCTTGATGTATGCTTATTACGAATCAAACCGATGATGAAAATCCTCCTTATAGGATCGCAGGATTGGAACCTGGTAAATGGGTGCCAGGAACCGAGAATGGGGTACTATGGAGGTTGTCGGCGCCGGATTTGGAGATCGAGAATTTTGTAAGCCCGGTTTTCGAGTTTGGGGCGTGATAGGGAGTGGCCTGGATGGACACCCATATGTACAACATACGTCCCACTAGGCTACCAGTCTATTGGCCCACTGATGATATCCCAAAATAATTAGATTATCAATGACATCTCTATAATTAATTTATTAGGATGATCTGCACCGTCCGAACATTTCTGACATAAATCGATGGTTAGTCACTAGGATGTGGTCATTTGCTTATGGCCATCTGAGTCTTAGGATTTCATCATTTCAACCAAGATATATGCTTCAATAGATTTAATATAACCATAGTGTTAACATTACACGCACCCACTAATTAGGGATTTAAATCGATTTAATTTCAAACCTTTACAAGTATATTATGCATATCACTTTCGGATTATAGGGATTTCGAATCCAGTGTGCCAAACATAACCAAATTATAATGGATCCCGAATCTAGGGATTTTCAAGTCCAAGGAATCCCAAGTCCAAGAGGTTTCTACCCCCATAGTTCCTCGTGGTGTGGCTTACCTGAGATTTGGATTGGCCTCAACTTTAAGCCCTTGGCCCCAACATAATCTGAAGAAAATGATAAACGGCGTAGATGGCACATAAACATTAAGGTGGGTCCCACAAGTGGGGCCTAAGTGTTGCTAAAATGGGTAGCCCTCCCTGCCCAATGATTCCATTGGTGTAGTCCACCTAATATTCAGATCACCCTCATTTTTGGGCCTGTGGCCTAACATGATCTATTAAAATGGATGAATGGCGTGGATGAAACATATACATCATGGATAGTCCCACGAATGAGCCCCACTCCACGCCCGTGGTTGGGCGTCTGCTTGCCCATTGGGTGCCTATATATATATATATATATATATATATATATGTGTGTGTGTGTGTGTGTGTGTGTGGAAATTGTATTATGAGGTCGACCTCATGGGAACTTCCCATGAGGTTAATTTGTGTGGGCCCATCGTGATGTGTGCTGAACATCAAAATCGTGCATTTGATGGGTTTCATTTAGGTTATGGGACATCCCAAAAATCATCCGTATACAGCAATCACGTGGGCCATACCTTCTAAAACCATGTAAAGACATGACTAAAACATATAAAATCACTTGGTGGGGCCCAACTGAGTTTTGGATGCGGCTGAAACTTGGTCTAACCCCTCATCCAAGGGGGACACACACAATGGATGGGCTGGATTTGTGAACTACATCTCGGTGGGCCCAATAAATGATTATGAATGTTTTAATGGGAGGATAACCCCTCTCAAATATTGTATGTGGTGTGGCCCACCTAAGTCATGGATTGACTTTATTTTTAAGCTTGTGGCCCACCATGGAATGGTGCATCTAACTGATGGGGCAAATGTTTGACACACATCAGGGTGGGGCCCACACAGCTCATAGTACCATTTCCCATATATATATATATATATATATATATATATATATATATATATAGAGAGAGAGAGAGAGAGAGAAAGAGAGAGGAACGCTCCGCTACGCACCGGTTCGCACGTCATTACGTGCGAACCTTCCTATCAACCGTCGGATAAGCTAGACGGTCTGGGTGAAGGCGCTCTTAGCGCGAGCTTAAAAAAGCGAGTTTCCTTCTCTCGCACGCTTCTTCACCTACTATCCGAAGGATGCGGCGAAAGCCTTTTCACGTCAAATTCTTCCGCTAGGGTGCTAGGTGGGTCCCACCAAGATGTTAATGATAAATCCACGCCATCCATACTTTTTTACAAATAATTTTATGGTATGAACCCAAAATTGAGGTAGATCAAATTCTCAAGTGGGCCACACAGTGTTGGTTAAACTCTCACCATTAAAAACTTCTTGGGGTTACCAAATTTTTGGATCAAGCTGATATTTGCTTTTTTTTCCATCATCCAGGTCTGCATGACCTAATCTACAGGTTGGATGTTAAATAAATATCATGGTGGGCCCTAAAAAATATTTAACAGTGAGAATCATTATCACCACTGCTTCCTGTGGTGTGGTCCACTTGAGATTTGGATCTGCCTCAGTTTTGGGATAATGCCCTGAAATGATAAGGAAAAATGGATGGACGGGGTAGATTTCTCAAAAATATCATGGTTGGCCCCACCTAGATTTCCAACGAACTTTGCAAATTTCATGAGTCATTAGGGGGCAGATTTGATTTCTCGTGAAAGCCTTTCGTAGAAACTTCCTGCGCAAGGATGCTGGGTGGGGCCCACCACCATGTTTTTGGGAAATATACTCCGTTCATCCGTTTGTCGAGCTCATTTTAGGAAAATCGACCAAAAACGAGGCGGATCCAAAACTAAAGTGGGCCACATGAGAGGAACTTCCAAAAACTGTGTAACCCACATCTATCTTAGATCTGCCACGTTTTAATTAAAATGATGAAAAAAGTGGATGGATGGTATGGATAAGACCGCAGAAAATATTACGGTGGCCACTCAAAGCTACCTCCTGTTCCAGAGACGGGCAGAGGTAGGACGTGATATGCATCCACAGACTCCCTGACGAAGTGAACGTCACCAAGTTCTGTGGGCCACACCATGATGTATGTTTTGCATCTACACCACCCATCCATTTGGGGAGATCATATTAGGTCATGATGCAAAGAATGAGTCAGATCCAAAGATCTAGTGGACCCCACCACATAAAATAGTGGGGAGAGTGACGCCCACCATTAAAAGTTCTGAGGGCCACAAAAGTTCTCGATCAAGCTAATATTTGTGTTTTCCTTCTTTCATGTCTGCGTTAACACATGAACAGATTGGATCTCAAATAAAAATTATGATGGACCTTTTGAAGGTTTCAACGGTGGGCGTCACTCTCACCACTGTTTTCTATGGTGGGGTCCACCCCAGCCTTGGATCTACCTCATTCTTTAGACCATATCCTAAAATGATCTCTCCAAATGTATGGACGGTGGGGATACAACACATACATCATGTGGGGCACACAGAACTTGGTGACATCACTCCAGTCGCCTCTGACTACTCAACCTACGCCAGTATCCAATCCGCGTCAACCTCTGTGGTGACGTGGATTTCCTGCGAAAGCCTTTGGTAGAAAGTTCCTAGGCAAGGATGCTAGGTGGGGCCCACCACCATGTTTTTGGAAAATATACTCCGTTCATCCGTTTTGCAAGCTAATTTTAGGACAAGCGACAAAAAACGAGGTGGATCCAAGACTCGACTGGGCCACATGAGAGGAAACAGTAAGGTTTCAGTGAGAACCGTTGAAACATTTTTATGACCATAAAAGCTTTTTTTAAAGATAAATTTTCTATATTTTCACTTCATCTCTGTGTTAATAACCTTATAAACGGTTTTGATGGCATATAAACATCAAGGCAGAGCCCAGGAAGGTTTCAATGGTAGTTATTTCTTTCTCCAATTTTCCCTCTCGTGTGGCCCACTTTAGTTTTGGATCCACCTCGTTTTTGGTCAATTTTTCTAAAATGAGCTTGACAAACGGATGAACAAAGTATATTTCCCAAAAACATGGTGGTGGGCCCCACCCAGCATCCTTGCGCAGGAACTTCCTGCGAAAGGCTTTCACGGGGAGTCAAATCTACCCCCTGATGACGTACGCAATTTGCAAAGTTCATCGGAAATCTAGGTAGGGCCAACCATAATGTTTTTGAGAAATCTACCCCGTCCATCCATTTTTCCTTATCATTTCAGGGCATTATTCCAAAACTGAGGTAGATCCAAATCTCAAGTGGACCACACCACAGGAAGCAACGGTGATAATGATTCTCACCGTTAAATATTTTTAAGGGCCCACCGTGATATTTATTTGACATCCAACCTATAGATTAGGTCACGCAAACCTACATGATGGAAAAAATGCAAATATCAACTTGATCCAAAATTTTGGTAGCCCCAGGAAGTTTTTAATGGTGAGAGTTCAATCAACATTGTGTGGCCCACTTGAGAATTTGATCTACCTCAGTTTTGGGTTCATACCATGAAATTATTTTTAAAAATGTATGGACGGCGTGGATTTATCATTAACATCTTGATGGGACCCACCTAGTATCCCAGCGGAAGAATTTTACGTGAAAAGGCTTTCGCCGCATCCTTCGGATAGTAAGTGAAAAGGCGTGCGAGAGAAGAAAACTCACTTTTTTAAGCTTGCACTAAGAGCGGCTTCATCTAAACCGTCTACCTTATCCGACGGTTGATAGGAAGGTTCGTACGTAATGACCTGCGAACCGATGCATAGCTGAGTGTTCCTCTCTCTCTCTCTATCTCTATATATATGTGTGTGTGTTTTGTTCGTTTTGGTCACACAATTAAATTGGGCCCCACTTGGATAATCTACTCTGTTCACCATGTAGGCTAGCTTGAGCGGGGTCAATGAGCTCTAATTTGGACTGATTTGGACGAACATGGACTCCACAGTGGGCCTTGGAAGATTTCAATAGTAGGAGTTTGTTTCCTTCAGTGCGGCCCACTTGAGACTCGGATCTGTCTCATTTTTTCGGCCCATGGCCTAAAATGATCCGGAGAAGTCGGTGGTTGGCTCTGAATAAATATATACATCAATATAGGTCCCACTTGTGCGAGCCATGCTTGGGAGGATGTGTTAACGGTCAGCATGCAGGGCTACTCTTTATATTATTATATATGTATATTTATTTTGTATACACCATCAAGGATGGCCCCATGTCAATGATCTACTCTGTCCACCGTCTTGGTCATCTCGAACGGAGCCCAATAGGCACTGACTTGGGATCATTTGGATGATCAGTGACCCCACTGCAGGCATTGGAAGGTTTCAACTGTGAGACTTTATTTCGCTTAGTGCGGTTAAATCAAGACTTGGATCCACTTATTTTTTCGGCCCATGGCCTAAAATATTCTGGAGAAACTGGTGGACAATGTGGATTAAATATATACATCAAGGTGGAGCCACGGCTGGGACGCAACCCATGTCCGCATGGCTAACGTGAGGGGATGATCCCAACTCCCCACCATCGCCTCTGGTGCGGTCCACCTGATAATTGGATCAGCTTGAATTTTAGGCTCCATGGCTAATATGAGCCGAGAAACAAATGAGTAGTGTGGATCTATGAAATACATCACAGTGGGTCCCATGAGTGGGAACCCAGTCTCCCAACTCTCCCATATAGATACGATGGGCTTAACAGCCATGATAATCACGGTGTGGTCCACCTGAGATTTGGCTTGCCTTCAATTTTGGGTCCAACGGCCAAAATCAGATGGAAGTTCGGATGAACGGCGAAGATGGGACGTAAGCATCATGGTGGAGCTCAAGAGTGGAGGCCCCAATCCCCTTTGTATTAATGGAGTCTCACGCTGAGAACATCCCAGCATCAGGAAATGTTTCCTTCTTTTGTTTATATATATATATATATATATATATATATATATATATATATATATATATATATATATATATATATATATATATATATAAAAGAAAGGGCAAGTATGTGGGATCCACCTGAGAAATCTAGGCCGTCTACTGAGCCAACTCATGGTGTGCCCAAGAACTACTAACCAAGCCAAAATTTGTATATTTACTTCTTCAATATATGTCAATATGTTAAATGGGAAATAATCATCATGGTGGGCCAGATAAGGTGGTCCACATTGTGATATCACGCGGGGCATGCTCTCCAACAGCCGACTGATAGATGAAATGCCAGATTATATTGCACAGGACACCAAAGTTGGGCCCACAAGAAGAATGGCTCAGATCTCAGACATACACATGGCACACATTTGTCTCATTGAAAAGGTCTTGGGAAACCCAATTTAAAAGAAGTAGACCAAGTATGCCTTTACTAATTAGCTTTGATTAATTTTTAAATGAATGCTTAGATTAGTGTGATTAGGTAAATCTCATGAACGATGATTAGTCAAGAGGGCACATCAGGACCCCTTTTTGACCATATCACCACCGGCGGCATTATGACTATGCTTATTATATTCCTTCTCACGTAGTTAGCATTTATAAAATCCAGAATTAGTAAACAAATGATGATATTTTCTATACGTAACTGAGCCAATTCCTTCTTTCACACAAGACTTGAAGTGGAAGAAGTCTTGAATTTCAAATAGTAATAAAAATAATAAGACCATTTCAATGACAAACATTTCTATAACCCCATTATAAGTACTAGCCTAATTCTCTTACATACCCCACAGCCAAATAACTCCTCATTTTATAACATTTAGAGTTTCATAGCATATATACATACACAATCCTAGACAGATTTTCAAGATGTCTATGGGCTTTCTTCTCTTAGCATTTTTTGCATTCAGTTTCTCCTTTACCTCCGCATCCGATCCCAGCCCTTTACAGGATTTCTGTGTCGCTGTGCGCAACAGCCCAGGTATTTTCACTCCATTGAAAAAAAAATCAAGTAACTGCATCATTAATTGCTGCAAATAATATTTCATGTAAATGCAATCCACCCCATTCGTAAAAGGATTCATATGATGAATGGGATACAACACCAACCTCATTGTCTGTTATTTTCGGTTTATATTGTTTTAATAATTCTTGAAAGAATATGCTGCTTACATTCTCTTTTGTGTTATATGATGGCAGTGTTGGTGAATGGATTTGTGTGCAAGGACCCAATGCAAGTTCAAGCTGATGATTTCTTCCTCACGGGACTGGACAAACCAGGCAACACGAGTAACAAGGTTGGGTCCAATGTGACCCAAGTAAACGTAGCTCAGATAGCAGGACTCAATACCCTCGGAGTCTCTTTGGTTCGGATAGACTATGCACCCTATGGTCTCAATGCACCCCACACGCACCCAAGGGCGACAGAGATTTTAACAGTTTTGGAGGGCACCCTTTACGTCGGATTCGTCACTTCCAACCCAGACAATCGCCTCATAACAAAGGTCCTTCAAAAGGGCGATGTGTTTGTCTTCCCAATAGGCTTGGTTCACTTCCAGTTTAACATTGGCCTCACCAATGCCATAGCCATTGCAGGACTGAGCAGCCAGAGTCCAGGAACTATCACCATTGCGAATGCTGTGTTTGGATCGAATCCACCCATCTCAGACGACGTTCTTGCCAAGGCATTCCAAGTTGATAAGAACATAGTTGATTATCTTCAATCGCAGTTTGGAATGGAAAACTAGAGCATCCCTCATACAATAAAATGGGAGTGCAACGTTGTTATTATTATTATTTATTTATTTTGTCTCTTGTTTTCTTTCTTTATTTGTTTCTGTTTAATGATATCTAATGGATTATAGCACGTTATGAAGATATCTGTCTAGATAATCAACCTCGACGCGAGATGGGGTCCATAGATAGACGAATGATGATGGACCAATTAAAATCAATGGGGCCCAAGCGTTTGGGTTAACCCACTAGAGAATGATGAGGATGGGCCTAAAAAGCCTAAGGGAAGGTCATAATGTGGACGTTCAACCATCATTGCCCATTAATGTGGTCATTTAACCAACATTGCTCCCATGGAATGACGCTCATAGGGCCAATCGGATAGGAGCCCACGGCCTAGCACAAGGGCCTAATATATATCATCATGGGCCTCATCAAATGGGTCGAATCAATCAAATGGACCCAATCAAGTGGGCCGATCAAATGGGCCAATATAGATGGGCCGAATCAAATGGGCCGATACAAATGGGCCGAATCAAATGGGTCGATCAAATGGGCCGATCAAATGGGCCAATACAAATTGGCCGAGTCAATTGGGCTGATCAAATGGGCCGATTCCAATAGGCGATTCATCCGTTGTAAAGATCGTTATAGAGCGCGCACACACCAACATATATAAAGAAATAAAATGAATTATATCCAAAGGATCATTTGGACCATACCACAAATGACAATGGTGACGATGATTTCCATCATTAAATTTCAATGGACCTACCATGGTATTTATTTTCCATCCAGTCTGTGCATAAGGTCACAAAGATCTGAATATAAAGGAAAAACCAATAGTATATTGATTCAAAACTGTTGTGACCTAAAGGGGTTTCAATAGTAGACATTCAACTTCGCTGTTTTCTGCAGTGTGGTCCACTTGATATTGGATCTGTCTTATTTTTAGTCTCAAGTTCTGAGATGAGGTCGCCAAATAGATGGACGGTAGGGATACAACACATGCATCATGGTGGGGCCGTACCTGGAGTGACAAGCCAGTTGATGGACGGTTGAGATGAAAAATAGCTGGCCGGCATGAAATGAAACTCATACATCAAGGTGGCGTCCTCATCCAAAGTGAACGGACGGCATGGATGGTTAAAATACATCAGGGGTGGGGTCTACCCGTGTGGCCCACCTAAGACAGCTCGCCAGATGAATGGATGGACGGTGTGGGTCAGACCCATACATCACAGGGGCCCCACGTGATTTGGATGGATGGAGTGGACAACATGCCTGCTGCAACGTCCAACAACTGGACGGTGCAGATGTAACCGTACATCATGGTGCGGTACGTCCACGTGGTGTGGCCCACCAAAGATGCTGTGTACAGCAACTGCTGGCTGCTGACCAACGTTACAGCAGCCACCCCGTTTCTCAAAACAGGTGGGTCCCACATGGGGCCCACACGTACAGCAATATGGTTGCATGCATATGTACATGCCTTATATATATATATATATATATATATATATATATATATATATATATATATATATATATATATATATATATATATATATATATATATATAGGGGAAAAGGTGCGTATATATATAGGGGAAAAGGTATAATGCGCTCGAGCTAACGATAAGCTCCCGTGAGGTTGAGGTGTGTGGGCCCTACCGTGATGTGTTTCGACCATCAACACCGTGCATTTGATGGGTACCTTTTAAATTATGGGATATCCCGAAAATCAGCCGTATACAGAACTCAGGTGGGCCATACGGTCTAAAATTATGTGAAGACACCATTAAAACATATAAAAGCACTTGGTGGGGCTCACCTAAGTTTTGCATGTGCCTGAAACTTGGTTTGAACCCTCATTCAAGTGGGACACACATAATGGATGGGCTGGATTTGTAAACTACATCTCAGTGGGCCCTAAAAAATGGTTATGAATGTTTTAATGGTGCACGGCCCCTCCCCACTTCTGTATGTGGTGTGGCCCACACTAGTCACGGATTGACTTGATTTTTGAGACCTAGACCCACGATGGAATGGTGCATCTGACTGATGGGGTAGATGTTCGAAACGCATCATGGTGGGGCCCACACAACTCGACCTCATGGGGTGTTAAAATCAGCTTGAGCGCATTGTACCTTTTCCATATATATATATATATATATATATATATATATATATATATATATATATATATATATATATATATATCACATACAAGTACCATCTATATACATATATATGCATATATGTAATATATCTACTGTCCAACCACCGTCCAGCAAGCTGGATGGTGCTGGATAATGCACATACATCATGATGGTCCCATGTAGCGGGCCACTAGATTTGGATCAAACTGATATTTATCTTTCCCTTTCATTCGGGCCTGTGTGACCGTCCGGTCATGCAGACCCAAATTGGGATCAAGGTGGCCCACTAGTTGGTCGGCATGGATAAAATACACACATCATAGGTGGGCCATTCATCATAGAGAAAGAGAGAAAGAGAGGAGAGAGATCGACGATGACGGAGGGGCCCCTCTTATATACAAGCATACATTAAGGTGGGTCCCAACATATGTGGGCCATTACATTACAAAAATTAAAGAAATGAAGATCCAATATCACCCACCGTCTTCTTCTTGCTCCCTTGGCTTCCTTTGCTCTTTAGCTTCGATTCCAACGAAAGATGATGAGGTTTTGATGGTGGGGATGAGAGATGAGAGGGTGGAAAAGTGGGCCATACTTGATGATTTGGGAGAGTTTGGGAAGGCTTGGATGTGGGGTGTTGCTTGGGAGTGAGTTTTGAGAAATGAGAGAAAGAGAGAAATGATGGATTAAAGGGATGGATGGAGTGGTGGTTGTAAGGAAAGGAGATAGATAGGTAAGGTTTAGTTTGAAATTTGGAAAAAAGAGGCATGGGTAGGGAGAGAGAGTGTTGACTTAGGGAAAAGGAGAGATGGATTGTTTGTACTTGAGGTATGGAGTGTACTTGACTTGACTTGATTGATTGATTGATTGATGGGACGTGTTGTAGAGATTTTCTCGAAATTCGTAATGTGCGGTGTTTCTTCGGAATAAACGCGGGCCCACATCTCCTGGCATGGGTATCGGTTCTGTGCGCGAGTTGCGGCGTTAGAACCGCGACGACGGCGCGGTCGTTAGGGTACAAGTTTTGGGTCGAGCCGACTTTAGTATGTAAGTCTCGACTTAGGATCGCGCGCAAACGTCGGATACAGGTCGATGGTTGTCGAAATTCAACCGGGAGAACCGCGGAAGCCTATGGAACGGTACGAACTAGGATACGGGTCTTACATGCGACCTTATGAACAGATAGGATGGAAAATTAACGCGATGGTGGGCCTTACAAACATTTTAACTATGATAATCATTGTCCCACTTCTAGCTATTTGTAGTGTAGTCTACTTGAGCTTTGGATATGATTCATTTTTGGACTCATGATCTAAAATTATCTCGCCAAATGGATGAACGGGATGGAAATAATAAATACATCATTGTGTGGCCCATGTAACTTGGATCTCCTTTGAGCCGTTTACAACTCGGAGCTCCAAAAGTGTCAGCGCTCCTCTTCGCACAACACGTACCCACATCAGCCATATTGGTGGTGTGTGGTACACCAGCCAATCCTCTTCCCTAATTGGACCATTAGTCATCAGTATTGGTCCAATCAAACCATTCAACTCCAATTTCAGCCCAATTTGATGGTTCATCTTTCATATCAGTGCATTCCAGCCATGGACCTTTAATATCAACTCAATTGGACCCTCAATTTGATATATCAAACCCATTGGACCACTCATCTCCAATTTTTGCCCAATCAAATCATCCATCTTTGATATTGGTCTTATTAGACCATTGATCTTTAATTTTGGCCTAATATGACAGTTGATCATCAATATCATTTGAAGCAGATGGATTGAGTTCAACATCAGGCAGACACAGGGCACACAATTGTCTCGTTGAAAAGGTCATCGTTTCGAATTCAAATAAAATAGACCAAGCATATATGCATTTACTTAGCTTTGGTTAATTTTCTTTTGTTGACTAAATGCTTAGCCTGGTCGTGTGATTAAGTAAATCTCATGAACCCATTCTGACCACATCACCACCTTTCAAAGCATGACCAAGTTTAGTATATTTCATGCCACTTATCTGATTTGGAGTAGTTAGCATCAAGGAAATCAAGCATTAATAAACAAATGATGATATTTTCCTAAGGAACTGAGCCAATTCCTTCTTTTACATAGGACTGAAGAGGAAGAAGTCTTGGATTTCAAATAATAATAAAAATAATACGACCATTTCAATGACAAACATTTCAGTAACCCCATTATAAATACTAGCCTAATCCTCTTACATAACCCACAGCCAAAAACATTTCTCATTATAACATTTAGAGTTTCCTAGCATACATATATACATACACAATTCTAGATAGATTTTCAAGATGTCTACCGGCTTTATTCTCTTAGCATTCATTGCATTTAGTTTCTCCTTTACCTCTGCATCGGATCCCAAAATTACAGATTTACGTGTCATTTGTCTGCATAGAATGACCAGGTATTTTCACTCCATTGAAAAAAATCAAGTAACTGCATCGTTGCTGCAAATAATATTTCATGTAAATGCAATCCACCCCATTCGTGAAAGGATTCATATAATGAATGGGATACAACACCTGCCTCATTGCCTGTTATTTTCTATTTATATTGTTTTAATAAATCTTGAAATTAAGAATATGCTGCTTACAACTCTTTTGTGTTATATGATGGCAGTGTTGGTGAATGGATTTGTGTGCAAGGACCCAGTGCAAGTTCAAGCTGATGATTTCTTCCTCACGGGACTGGACAAACCAGGCAACACGATTAACAAGGTTGGGTCCAATGTGACCCAAGTAAACGTAGCTCAGATAGCAGGACTCAATACCCTCGGAGTCTCTTTGGTTTGGATAGACTATGCACCCTATGGTCTCAATGCACCCCACACGCACCCAAGGGCGACAGAGATTTTAATAGTTTTGGAGGGCACCCTTTACGTCGGATTCGTCACTTCCAACCCAGACAATCGCCTCATAACAAAGGTCCTTCAAAAGGGCGATGTGTTTGTCTTCCCAATAGGCTTGGTTCACTTCCAGTTTAACATTGGCCTCACCAATGCCATAGCCATTGCAGGACTGAGCAGCCAGAGTCCAGGAACTATCACCATTGCGAATGCTGTGTTTGGATCGAATCCACCCATCTCAGACGACGTTCTTGCCAAGGCATTCCAAGTTAATAAGAACATAGTTGATTATCTTCAATCGCAGTTTGGAATGGAAAACTAGAGCATCCCTCGTACAATAAAATGGGAGTGCAACGTTATTATTATTATTATTTATTTATTTTGTCTCTTGTTTTCTTTCTTTATTTGTTTCTGTTTAATGATATCTAATGGATTATAGCATGTTATGAAGATATCTGTCTAAATAATCAACCTCGGCGCGAGGTGGGGTCCATAGATAGACGAATGATGATAGACCAATTAAAATCAATGGGGCCCAAGCGTTTAGGTTAACCCACTAGAGAATGATAAGGATGGGCCTAAAAAGCCTAAGGGAAGGTCACAATGTGGACGTTCAACCATCATTGCCCATCAATGTGGTCATTTAACCAACATTGCTCCCATGGAATGACGCTCATAGGGCCAATCGGATAGGGGCCCACGGCCTAGCACAAGGGCCTAATATATATCATCATGAGCCTCATCAAATGGGTCGAATCAATCAAATGGACCGAATCAAGTGGGCCGATCAAATGGGCCCATACAGATGGGTCGAATCAATTGGGTCGATACAAATGGGCCGATATAAATGGGCCGATCAAATGGGCCAATACAAATGGGCCGAGTCAATTGGGCCGATCAAATGGGCTGATACAAATGGGCTGATACAAATGGGCCGATCAAATGGGCCGATACAAATGGGCCGAGTCAAATGGGCTGAATCAAATGAGCAGAGTTGAATGAGCCGATCAAATGGGCCGAATCAAATGGGCAGAGTTGAATGAGCCGATCAAATGGGCCGATTCCAATAGACGATCATCCGTTGTAAAGATCGTTATAGAGCGCGCGCGCGCGCGCACACACACACACACACACACACACACACACATATATATATATATAAAGAAATAAAATGAATTATATCCAAAGGATCATTTTAACCATACCACAAATGACAATGGTGACGATGATTTCCACCGTTAAATTTCAATGGACCCACCATGGTATTTATTTTCCATTCAGTCTATGCATAAGGTCACAAAGATCTGGATATAGAGGAAAAACAAATATTATATTGATTCAAAACTGTTGTGACCCAAAGGGGTTTTAATAGTAGACATTCAACTTCACTGTTTTCTGCAGTGTGGTCCACTTAATATTGGATCTGTCTTATTTTTAGTCTCAAGCCGTGAGATGAGGTCACCAAATGGATGGACGGTAGGGATACAACACATGCATCATGGTGGGGCCGTACATGGAGTGACAAGCCAGTTGATGGACGGTTGAGATGGAAAATAGCTGGCCGGCATGAAATGAAACTCATACATCAGGGTGGCATCCTCATCCAAAGCGGACAGACGGCATGGATGGTTAAAATACATCAGGGGTGGGGTCTACCCGTGTGGCCCACCTAAGACAGCTCGCCAGATGAATGGATGGACGGTGTGGGTCAGACCCATACATCACAGGGGCCCCACGTGATTTGGATGGACGGCGTGGACAACATGCTGCTTGCCGTCCAACCCTGGGACGGTGCGAGATGTAACCGTACATCATGGCGCGGTCCACGTGGTGTGGCCACCAAAGATGCGTCACAGGCAGACATTTCTTGGACCGACGACTGGCATAAAGCCCACCCCATTTCTCAAAACAGGTGGGTCCCACATGGGGCCCACACGTACAGCAATATGGCTGCATGCATATGTACATGCCTTATATATATATATATATATATATGTATATGTATATATATGGGAAAAGGTACAATGCGCTCGAGCTGACGATAAGCTCCCGTGAGGTCGAGGTGTGTGGGCCCCACCGTGATGTGTTTCGACCATCAACACCGTGCATTTGATGGGTACCCTTTAAATTATGGGATACCCAAAAATCAGCCGTATACGGAACTCAGGTGGGCCATACCATCTAAAATTATGTGAAGACACCGTTAAAACATATAAAAGCACTTGGTGGGGGCCACCTAAGTTTTGCATGTGCCTGAAACTTGGTCTGAACCCTCATTCAAGTGGGACACACATAATGGATGGGCTGGATTTGTAAACTACATCTCAGTGGGCCCTCAAATATGGTTATGAATGTTTTAATGGTGCACGGCCCCTCCCCACTTATGTATGTGGTGTGGCCCACACTAGTCACGGATTGACTTGATTTTTGAGACCTAGACCCACGATGGAATGGTGCATCTGACCGATGGGGTAGATGTTCGAAACACATCACGGTGGGGCCCACACAGCTCGACCTCACTGGGCCTTAAAATCAGCTCGGCGCATTGTACCTTTTCCATATATATATATATATATATATATATATATATATATATATATATGGGAAAAGGTACTATGCGCCGAATAAAGCGGTCGTCCGTGAGGTCGAGCTGGTGTGGGCCCCACCGTGATGCCATTCGAAAATCCACACCGTCCACCAGATGCACCATTCCAGAGGGGTCCCACACGGCTGAAAAGTAAGTCAATCTGTGACTTTTGTGGGCCACACCACGTACAGAAGTTGAGAGGGGCCGTGCACCATTGAAACATTCAAAATCATTTTTGGGGACCTTTCGAGACGTTTTTTGATGATCAAAACCGTCCATCATGTGTGTCCCACTTGAATATAATTTTAGACCAAGTTTCAGGTGGTATCCACAACTCAGGTGGGGCTCACCAAGTGCATTTACATGTTTTTACGTGTATACTTATGTTTGCCGATGGTATGGCCCACCTGAGTTACATGGACGGCTGATTTTTGGTCGTGTGGCCCACCCTGGGCTCGTGCATCTGGTGGACGGTGTGGATCTTCGAACGGCATCACGGTGGGGCCCACACAGCTCGACCTCACGGACGACCGCTTTATGCTCGAGCGCATAGTACCTTTTCCCTATATATATATATATATATTATCACATACATGTACCATCTATATACATATATATACATATATGTAATATATCCACTGTCCAACCACCGTCCAACAAGCTGGATGGTGCTGGATGATGCACATACATCATGATGGTCCCACGTAGTGGGCCACTAGATTTGGATCAAACTGATATTTATCTTTCCCTTTCATCCGGACCTGTGTGACCGTCCGGTCATGCGGACCCAAATCGGGATGAAGGTGGCCCACTAGTTGGTCGGCATGGATAAAATACACACATCATAGGTGGGCCATTCATCATAGAGAAAGAGAGAAAGAGAGGAGAGAGATTGACGATGACGGAGGGGCCCCTCTTGTATACAAGCATACATTAAGGTGGGTCCCAACATATGTGGGCCCTTACATTACAAAAATTAAAGAAATGAAGATCCAATATCATCCACTGTCTTCTTCTTGCTCCCTTGGCTTCCTTTGATCCTTAGCTTCGATTCCAACGGAAGGTGATGAGGTTTTGATGGTGGGGATGAGAGATGAGAGGGTGGAAAAGTGGGCCATACTTGATGATTTGGGAGAGTTTGGGAAGACTTGGATGTGGGGTGTTGCTTGGGAGTGAGTTTTGAGAAATGAGAGAAAGAGAGAAATGATGGATTAAAGGGATGGATGGAGTGGTGGTTGTAAGGAAAGGAGATAGATAGGTAAGGTTTAGTTTGAAATTTGGAAAAAAAAAAAGAGATGGGCAGGGAGAGAGAGTGTTGACTTAGGGAAAAGGAGGGATGGATTGCTTGTACTTGAGGTATGGAGTGTACTTGACTTAATTGATTGATTGATTGATGGGACGTGTTGTAGAGATTCCCTCGAAATTCTCAATGCGCGATATTTCTTCGGAATGAATGCGGGCCCACATCTCCTGGCATGGGTATCGGTTTGGTGTGGGAGTCGCGGCGTTGGAACCGGGACGACGGCGCGGTCGCTAGGGTATAAGTTTTGGGTTGAGCCGACTTTGGTATGTAGGTCTCGGCTTAGGATCACGCGCAAACATCGGATACAGGTCGATGGTTGTTGAAATTCAACCGGGAGAACCGCGAAAGTGTAACACCCCGAAAAATCGGGGGTCCTGCATACGCTCAACTCCTGAGTTCCCGAGTGTCGCTTATCATCAATTTTATGGTTTTATGATTAATCAAGTTTAGATGTGCACCTTAGAATTACTTGGAACATGAAACACACCCACGACTAGTTTACTGGAATGAAAGATATATATATATATATATTTATATGTACAAATCCAAAAGAATAAAAAGAGGTCACCCAAGGCGTTGCCCAACAAAAATCACAAGAATCATAAGTCCAAGAAAATAGAGCTGAGTTCACTACTCAGCGATCCAAATCCCATCTACTGAGCCGATGAAGACCCGCTCATCAATAGGGAGTGGGATAGCTAGTCCTCCTCGTTTAT
Organism: Magnolia changhungtana; assembly: GCA_030180095.1. NCBI lineage: Eukaryota > Viridiplantae > Streptophyta > Magnoliopsida > Magnoliales > Magnoliaceae > Magnolia > Magnolia changhungtana. Next base: position 13,608,467 of record JASAUF010000662.1, read on the forward strand.
GCTCGTGCCGCCAGGCTCCTCGTACTCCTTGTCACCTGCAACTATGAACGGGTCTGGTTGGTATTTTAAAACACCGTCCCAGAGTGAGAGTGAGTGATCAACTCAGTGGGTCCTATTGATCTCAAGTTATAACAGGCAGCAATTATAATATGAACTTAATAAAAAATAGTCATTCTTCAACACCTAGCAACTCTTATTTAAATGCATGCATGCGGAATGATATGATGCATGCCCTTGCCACAACGCTCCCTCAAGCGACTCCATCTAACGATTGCATATGACAGTACTCCCTCAGAGCGACCTCGACTTCCAAGTCGCCACCCTAACTAATGCGTGCAATGCGATCGTGTTAGCCAAGTTATTAGTTAAGTCCATTCATCCAGCAGGTTGAGGATTCTGATTCACCCTACGTATCAATGCCCTAAGCTAGTTGCGAGGCCAAGACCCCCCAATGCGTGAAGCCGAGACCTCGCGGTCCGTGATCCCGTCGGGTTCCTCATCCCCGACTCCAAGCACATGAGGAGTGCCAAAAGGAAGGGATCGCTCGCGGTCACTATGGGGAGGCGCGGTACCCCAGCGTAGGCCAACAGCTCGGACATAGTGTCCAATTCCACTATGCCCGGCTCACGAGGCTGTGGACTAGTTTCAGGTGGATTATCGATGGGCTACAATGGTTGCAGGGTAGTTCAGATTCCATACATATGTGAGCACACAGGGTTAACAAACAGGGTTGATCAGTCAGTACGCTAGACTGCATGAGTCAGGCGAGTGTGAGACGAGTGACCTCGGGCACAAGGGTCCCATATAGTAGAACTACAGCCGCCCGAGCACACCCGCCCAAAACCCACGGTTTAGCCTCTAGACGGTCCTACCAATGGAGCCACCTTCTCTCTCCTCATGTTTCCTGACCAACCCAAGAGTACGAGTAGTAATCCCTAGCATGCCACCTACCAATGCGTCATCTAGCATATACAACCTTCATGTTCTCAAGCTTCTTAACATACAATTCAGATTCTCATACCAAGCAAGGCCAACAATATCATAATACAAGTGCAAGTGAGGTGTGTGTGTGTATGAGAGGAAGTTAAGCACTTCTACCATTGCAAGAAATCATAGGCACACGATCATCATACATTCTATGAAACAACAATGTAGGAAAAAACCAACAAGGCATGAGCACCTAATCATCCAAATACTCAATCATGTGAGAGGCAATAGCAACACCAAATGAGAATCAATATGCATCCCATACGAATTTCAACAATCATGCAATTCCTAGGGTTTCTCTAGTTTCTCCAATCATAACATCCAAACAATCAAAATCATTAAACCCATAGTAAAATTGGTACTAGGCTACCTAAGAACAATAGTCCGCACCTTCGGGTCATTGGAGATTCAGAAAAATGACCTAGGAGTGTGGATTTCAGGGTCGATTGGGCGGAATCCCTAAAATACCCATTTGCATGTTAGCATTCCATGTAATCTACCCTCCACATGAGGGGTTTCAAGAAAAAAATGGGTGATGGATCTTACCTAGATGATCAATGGAGCAGTTTTTGTGGTTGTGGTGAAAGGATTTCCCTTGGAGAAGGGCTAGGAAGATGCAAGACCGGCTTCCTTGGGCCCCACCTCGATTCTAGGGTCCACTCTCCTTCTTCCTCTCTTCCTCCTCTCTTCTTTCTCTCTTTTCTCTCTTCTCTCTTTCTCCTTTCCAGGGCAAAATTCGTATGGGGAGAGGGGTGCCCAAAAGAAACCCTTTTTATAATGCCAGATATGGTGCAAATGGCCCCAAACTTCCACAATTTCCTAAAATAGACCTATGGGACTCCTATTGATGTTGGGGTGGCTCTAACACTCCTCCGGCCACCAAATTCAGCATGTAGGAGCCTTATAGTCCGACTAGGGTCCATGCAAAAATTGAGGACGAACGGATGAACGGATATATGATCTGAGAAGGCGTTTCCGACCCTTAAATGGCCCTGTGGGGGCCATTTTGATTGATGGGGCATTTCTGGTGGCCCTCTAGCCATGAAATTTATAGGATAAGTGGTCAATGGCCCGATGAAGGGCCATGCAAAATTTAAAAACAATCGGATATGGGTTTGGTCGTACGGGTCCGATTCACGATCAACGGTCACCGTGCCACGATCGGGTCCCAGAGTTTGTGGACGGGTGTAGGAAAATACATTAGACTTTCATCGTAAACGTAGAAGAGATCTGATGGCTGGAAAGCCCAGAGTCTCAATTTTTTTTATTTCCAAGTGCCAGATCCCAATGCTGGCATTGGCAGGGTGCATTGGGCAAGTGCCAGATGACACTTCTGGGTGTCCACTGAGTTCGCGGCCCGCGATGGACCACAAGCCCAGTGAGGCCAACAGCTCCCCCAAGTTTTATATTTTTCTGACCCTTCTCGGTTGCTGTATGGCCCACATGGCCCGTCTTTAAGTGTAAACAATTATCTGGCTTAGCGGCCTGCACCAGGCCTTATCACGGCTGTCTGGTCTATTAAATTGGGCTAATCTTGGATTAATTAACTCGTGTATAAGCTAACTTTGAGTGCTAATGGTCAGTACGTGATAGTATAAGTAAATTAAAAAAAAAAATCAAGGATTTTTTGGAAATCCAAAACAGTGAAAATCCAGGATGTTACAATCTACCCCCCTTAAAAATAATTTCGTCCCCGAAATTGCCTAAGGGTAATAAATAAAGGTTTTATTATTTCATTTGCCTAGGTTTTGTTGATTTCAAGTTTAGATGCATGGTAAGGTGTATACTATCTGTACTAGTTTGGCTCTCTTTAGTCTACCCCCCTTAAAACTTTTTCACCCTAATGGTTACTACAAAGTTGTTTAATTATCTATATATATATTAGGAATTGGATTCATGACGTCGATTTCCCTCCATCTAGAATAAAAATGTTTGTGTTCAATGTCAGGCCAATACGGAGAGACAGTTGTAGTGGGCTTAAACCCGATACGTCGATCATCTACCTGACCAGGTTAAAAGGCTCATCATATCCCTTCTTAATCCTAATGGATCCTGGTCTTCTGCTCGGTCAAAGTAGTGAATCCATTGGTAGTCGCCTAGGATTGAGAATTGAGTCAAGCCGCGAATGCTTCGCAGGCGTATACTTCCGTAATTCCGTAGTCCGATTATCCTTAACATTTAGAAGATAAAAAAAAATTCATTAAAAAAAAGTTTGAAGTTTCATATTTATAGTATTTTAGTGGGTGGTGAGTCTCCTGCAGTGCTTATGATCAAACGACTATCTTAAAGGGGTTTCTATGACCTTAAGGTTCCTCTTGACATTACCATTTTGATCCTATGGTTAGTGAGTTATGAGCAAATCACGTTTTGGTTTTATAAATTTTAACAGGAAAGGAAGAATCGAAAGTTTTAAGGTATTTTGGTGGTTTAGAGTGCTAATAACGTTAAGATGGACGCAATAAGACAATCATACATACAAGCATTTATAAGGCGACAAGAAAATTAAAAAATAATCTATACATTGATATTAAATTCAAAGTGCCATTAGTATGGCTAGTTACATCATACAACATGGATTACATAGTTTTCTAGACATTCCAAACATAAGGAAAAAAAAATAACTTAGTCAAGCAAACGTCCTAACTATCCTCAATACAAGCAGGTAGACCTAATCGACTTAAAACAAACTACTAATTATCGGAAAGGTTATGCTACTACTCTTCTGGATCGGGCAAAGATGGGGGTACTTCTTCCCCTTGAGGAAAAGAATCATCGGAATGGAGAAGAAGAAGGCAACGGTTGCTAGGAATGTCATTCCCCTCGGCAAGGAAATGGATAGTTGTTAAGAAGGTACAAATAGGGAAATCAGTTTGAAATGGATTTGTTGAAGGGGGTTTGGGGAAATGAGGATGGAATGGGTTTTAAAAATTTGAAGTTGAGTATGGTCTTGGAATGGGAAGGAATGGATTTGAATGTGGATGGTTATTGTTTGGTTTTGTGATGTAGAATTTTTAGAAATGAGAGGGTGGAGATGGGTTAGGGAGATGGAAGTGATATGGGAGAACGATGGTTTCTTAAGGAAGATGGACCTTAAGGATGTGGTTTAGGGAAAATGAGTTGAGTGTGGGTTTGAAGAAATGAACTTGAAGATGAGTTGAAGATATGGGATTCGCGAAGGGATTGAGATTGGTTTATGAGAAATGAGGTTGGGAATGGGTTTGGAGTTTGTCTTATGAATGGGTTTTGAAGGCAATGGGTTTGTTGAAGGGAAAGGTGTTGAGAATGGGTTTGATGTAAAGGGGTTTGAGAATGAAGTTTAGAGTGATATTGAGAATGGGTTTTGAGTAATGAGAAATGAATCGGTTTGGGATTGGAGTTGAGTTTTAAAAGTGATGGAGTGGGATGAAATGGAGTGAAGGTCTTGTAGGAAGGAATGGGTTTGATGGATTGTGGAAATGAAGTTGGAGGGGGTTTAAAGAATGTTAAAAGGGTGTGAATGTTGGTGGGAGTTGGTTGGAAGGGAGGGATTTGAATAATGGGTTTAGGATTTGAAGAATGGATAAATGAAGTGTGATATGTGGTTGGAAGAAAGAGAAGGTGGGTTTGGGGATTTGTTTAAGAATGGGAGATGGGAAGGTGGGTTGGAAGTGGGTTTGAGAGTGAATGGTGGAACTTGGTGGATGGGCTTGAAATGGGATTGAGAGAAAAAAAATGGTTAAGAAAGGGTTTGAGAAGGTATTTTGAAGGTGAGAAAGAGGAGATGGGGAGTTTATAGGAGGAAAAGATGAATTTTGAAGAGATGGGTTTGAGTATGGAAGAGTGAAGATGATGGAGTGGGAGTAGTGGGAAATAGACTCTATTTCTTGTAAGGTTTCTTGTACTTTCGGTAACTAAATTATTTTTAAAATTTTTATAATATTTTATCATTGAGTTTAAAGTCATCACACAAAATTTCATCTCATTTGGAGTTGTAAATAAATTATTAAAAATTCTAGGAGCAACAGCTGTCCGAAATCAAAAAAATTTTAGACAGTTGACAGAACAGCTTAATTTTAGTTATATTATAGTTTTTATTTTATTTTCTTATTATTTTTATATAAACTAGACTCATTCATCTTTAATCTGATTTTTGAATCACCTAAATTGGAGTTGTAACGAAGGATATATGGATTTTTGAAGTTCACCAAAAATTGCAGGAATTCTGGCGGGGGCAACACTAGTCGGCGGGGTGGGCGGCGGGGTGAGCACGCGGGTGGCGGGGCGAGCACGCGGCCTCGGCGGGGGCCACGTGGGCCGCTGGAGCCTTGGCGAGGTGGAAACGCCGACAGCGGGGTGCAAACGCCAGGTGGCAATACCGGTTGGCGGGGGCAACTTGTCGAGTGTTTTTTCCGGCGCCGGTAAGGCCCCTTGGGATATGCCATATATGAATTTGGGGTAGAACGAGATGATCTATGCAATGGGCTTATCCATTCCATGAGATTCCTCTTGATTAGATGTCAAAACTAATTTTTTCTACATTTCTACTATTTTCATTGAAATTTCATTCTCCCTTAAGTCCTTACCCCCCAATGGGTCGAAACTATCAAATTTAGTTTGGTGTTAGCTCGTTTGGACTTGGATGGTGGCCTTAACCCTCTAATCATTCAGTTCTGGTTCATTCCTATCATCGAGCTAAGGTATTGTAAGTTTCTCGGACCTGTTTCCTAGCATCCGTACTATCTCTCGCTACCCAATCCTAATCCCTGGGAAGTCTTACCGTTCATCTAAGGTCGCCGGTTCCGGTTCAAGGATGGTTCCTACCATTTTAAGTCTTCATTATGTTTCCTATTATTTCTGTATCGTTATTGTGTTTCCTCTCAAGTCAGTGGACGCGTTGGTGAGTTCATGACCCATGGTCCAAGGGATTCCAAACTATTGCTCTGATACCACCTGTAACACCCCGAAAAATCGGGGGTCCTGCATACGCTCGACTCCGAGTTTCTGAGTGTCACTTATCATCAATTTTATGATTTTATTATTAATTAAGTTTAGATGTGCACCTTAGAATTACTTGGAGCATGAAACACACCCACGACTAGTCTACTGGAATGAAAGATATATATATTTACATGTACAAATTCAAAAGAATAAAAAGGGGTCGCCCAAGGCGTTGCTCAACAAAAATCACAAGAATTATAAGTCCAAGAGAATAGAGCTGAGTTCACTACTCAGCAATCCAAATCCCATCTACTGAGCCGATGAAGACCCGCTCATCAACAGGGAGTGGGACAGCTAGTCCTCCTCGTCTATGCTCGTGCCGCTAGGCTCCTCGTACTCCTTATCACCTGCAACTATGAACGGGTCTGGTTGGTGTTTTAAAACACCGTCCCAGAGTGGGAGTGAGTGATCAACTCAGTGGGTGCTATTGGTCTCAAGTTGTAACAGACATCAATTATAATATGAACTTAATAAAAAATAGTCATTCATCAACATCTAGCAACTCTTATTTAAATGCATGCATGCGGAATGATATGATGCATGCCCTTGCCACAACGCTCCCTCAAGCGACTCCATCTAACGATCGCATATGATAACACTCTCTCAGAGCGACCTCGACTTCCAAGTCGCCACCCTAACTAATGCGTGCAATGCGATCGTGTTAGCCGAGTTATTAGTTAAGTCCATTCATCCAGCAGGTTGGGGATTCTGATTCACCCTATATATCAATGCTCTAAGCTGGTTGCGAGGCCAAGACCCCCTAACGGGTGAGGCCTAGACCTCGCGGTCCGTGATCCCATCGGGTTCCTCATCCCCGACTCCAAGCACATGAGGAGTGCCGAAAGGAAGGGATCGCTCGCGGTCACTACGGGGAGGCGCGGTACCCCAGCGTAGGTCGACAGCTCAGACATAGAGTCCCATTCCACCATGCCCTGCTCACGAGGCTGTGGACCAGTTTCAGGTGGATTATCGATGGGCTACAATGGTTGTAGGGTGGTTCAGATTCCATACATACGTGAGCACACAGGGTTAACAAATATGGTTGATCAGTTAGTACGCTAGACCGCATGAGTCAGGCGAGTGTGAGACGAGTGACCTCGGGCACAAGGGTCCCACGTAGTCGAACTACAGCCGCCCGAGCACACCCGCCCAAAACCCACGGTTTAGCCTCTAGGCGGTCCTACCAATGGAGCCACCTTCGCTCTCTTCATGTTTCCTGACCAACCCAAGGGTACGAGTAGTAATCCCTAGCATGCCGCCTACCAATACGTCATCTAGCATATACAACCTTCATGTCCTCAAGCTTCTCAACATACAATTCAGATTCTCATGCCAAGCAAGGCCAACAATATCATAATACAAGTGCAAGTGAGGTGTGTGTGTGTGTGTGTGTGGGAGGAAGTTAAGCACTTCTACCATTGCAAGAAATCATAAGCACACGATCATCATACATTCTATGAAACAACAATATACGGAAAAACCAACAAGGCATGAGCACCTAATCATCCAAATACCCAATCATGTGAGAGGCAATAGCAACACCAAATGAGAATCAACATGCATCCCATACGAATTTCAACAATCATGCAATTCCTAGGGTTTCTCTAGTTTCTCCAATCATAACATCCAAACAATCAAAATCATTAAACCCATAGTAACATTGGTACTAGGCCACCTAAGAACAATAGTCCGCACCTTTGAGTCATTGGAGATTCAGAAAAACGACCTAGGAGTGTGGATTTCGGGGTCGATCGGGCGGAATCCCTAAAATACCCATTTGCATGTTAGCATTCCATGTAATCTACCCTCCACATGAGGGATTTTAAGAAAAAAAATGGGTGATGGATCTTACTTAGATGATCAATGGAGCAATTCTTGTGGTTGTGGTGAAAGGATTTCCCTTGGAGAAGGGCTAGGAAGATGCAAGACCGGCTTCTTTGGGCCTCACCTCGATTCTAGGGTCCACTCTCCTTCTTCCTCTCTTCCTCCTCTCTTCTTTCTCTCTTTTCTCTCTTTTCTCTCTTCTCTCTTTCTCCTTTCTAGGGCAAAATTCGTATGGGGAGAGGGGTGCCCAAAAGAAACCCATTTTATAATGCCAGATATGGTGCAAATGGCCCCAAGCTTCCATAATTTCCTAAAATAGACCTATGGGACTCCTATTAATGTTGGGGTGGCCCTAACACCCCTCCGGCCACCAAATTCGACATGTAGGAGCCTTATAGTCCGACTAGGGTCCATGTAAAAATTGAGGACGAACGGATGAACGGATATATGATCTGAGAAGGCGTTTTCGACCCTTAAATGGCCCTGTGGGGGCCATTTTGATTGATGAGGCATTTCTGGTGGCTCTCTGGCCATGAAATTTATAGGATAAGTGGTCCATGGCCCGATGAAGGGCCATGCAAAATTTGAAAACAATCGGATATGGGGTTTGGTTGTATGGGTCCGATTCGCGATCAATGGTCACCGTGCCACGATCGGGTCTCAGAGTTTGTGGACGGGCGTAGGAAAATACATTAGACTTTCACCATAAACGTAGAAGAGATCCGATGGCTGGAAAGCCTAGAGTTTCAATTTTTTTTTATTTCCAAGTGCCAGATCCCAATGCTGGCATTGGCGGGGTGCATTTGGCAAGTGCCAGATGACACTTCTGGGTGTCCACTGGGTTCACGGCCCGCGATGGACCACAAGCCCAGTGAGGCCAATGGCTCCCTCAAGTTTTATATTTTTCTGACCCTTCTTGGTTGCTGTATGGCCCACACGGCCCGTCTTTAAGTGTAAACAAGACGGCTTAGCGGCTCACACTGTGCCTTATCACGGCTTTACCGTCTGGTCTATTAAATTGGGCTAATCTTGGATTAATTAACTCGTGTATAAGCTAACTTTGAGTGCTAATGGTCAGTATGTGATAGTATAAGTAAATTTTTTTAAAAAAAATCAAGAATTTTTTGGAAATCCAAAACAGTGAAAATCTGGGATGTTACAATCTACCCTCCTTAAAAACAATTTCGTCCCCGAAATTGCCTAAGGGTAATAAATAAAGGTTTTATTATTTCATTTACCTAGGTTTTGTTGATTTCAAGTTTAGATGCATGGTAAGGTGTATACTATCTATACTAGTTTGGCTCTCTTTAGTCTACCCCCCTTAAAACTTTTTCACCCTAATGGTTACTATGAAGTTGTTTAATTATATATATATATATATATGTATATATATATATATATATATTTTAGGAATTGGATTCATGACGTCGATTTCCCTCCATCTAGAGTAAAAATGTTTGTGTTCAATGTCAGGCCAATACAGAGAGACAGTTGTAGTGGGCTTAAACCCGATAAATCGATCATCTACCTGACCAGGGTAGAAGGCTCATCGTATCCCTTCTTAATCCTGATGGATCCTGGTCTTTTGCTCGGTCAAAGCAGTGAGTCCATTGGTAGTCGCCCAGGATTGAGAATTGAGTCAAGCCGCGAATGCTTCGCAGGCGTATACTTTCGTAATTCCGCAGTCCGATTATCCTTAACATTTATAAGATAAAAAAAAATTCATTAAAAAAAGTTTGAAGTTTCATATTTATAGTATTTTAGTGGGTGGTGAGTCTCCTGCAGTGCGTATGATCAAATGACTATCTTAAAGGGGTTTCCATGACCTTAAGGTTCCTCTTGACATTACCATTTTGATCCTATGGTTAGTGAGTTATGAGCAAATCACGTTTTGGTTTCATAAATTTTAACAGGAAAGGAAGAATCGAAAGTTTTAAGGTATTCTGGTGGTTTAGAGTACTAATAACGTTATGATGGACGTAGTAAGGCAATCATACATACAAGCATTTATAAGGCGACAAGAAAATTAAAAAACAATCCATACAATGATATTAAATTCAAAGTGCCATTAGTATGGCTAGTTACATCATACAACATGGATTACATAGTTTTCTAGACATTCCAAACATAAGGCAAAAAAAAATAACTTAGTCAAGCAAACGTTCTAACTATCATTCAACACAAGCAGGTAGACCTAATCGACTTAAAACAAACTACTAATTATTGGAAAGGTTATACTACTACTCTTCTGGATCGGGCAAATATGGGGGTACTTCTTCCCTTTGAGGAAAAGAATCACCGGAATGGAGAAGAAGAAGGCAACGGTTGCTAGGAATGTCATTCCCCTCGGCAAGGAAATAGATAGTTATTGAGAAGGTACAAATAGGGAAATGGGTTTGAAATGGATTTGTTGAAGGGGGTTTGGGGAAATGAGGATGGAATGGGTTTTAAAAATTTGAAGTTGAGTATAGTCATGGAATGGGAAGGAATGGATTTGAATGTGGATGGTTGATGTTTGGTTTTGTGATGTGAAATTTTTGGAAATGAGAGGGTGGAGATGGGTTAGGGAGATGGAAGTGATATGAAAGAACGATGGTTTCTTAAGGAAGATTGACCTTAAGGATGTGGTTTAGGGAAAATGAGTGGAGTATGGGTTTGAAGAAATGAACTTGAAGATGAGTTGAAAATATGGGATTCGTGAAGGGATTGAGATTGGTTTATGAGAAATGAGGTTGGGAATGGGTTTGGAGTTTGTCTTATGAATGGGTTTTGAAAGTAATGGGTTTGTTGAAGGGAAAGGTGTTGAGAATGGGTTTGATGTAAAGGAGTTTGGGAATGAAGTTTAGAGTGATATTGAGAATGGGTTTTGAGTAATGAGAAATGAATCGGTTTGGGATTGGAGTTGAGTTTTAAAAGTGATGGAGTGGGATGAAATGGAGTGAAGGTCTTGTAGGAAGGAATGGGTTTGATGGATTGTGGAAATGAAGTTGGAGGGGGTTTAAAGAATATTGAAAGGGTGTGAATGTTGGTGGGAGTTGGTTGGAAGGGAGGGATTTGAATAATGGGTTTAGGATTTGAAGAATGGATGAACGAAGTGTGATATGTGGTTAGAAGAAAGAGAAGGTGGGTTTGAGGATTTGTTTAAGAATGGAAGTGGGTTTGAGAGTGAATGGTGGAACTTGGTGGATGGGCTTGAAATGGGATTGAGAGAAAAAAAATGGTTAAGAAAATGTTTGGGAAGGTGGTTTGAAGGTGAGGAAGAGGAGATGGGGAGTTTGTAGGAGGAGAAGATAAATTTTGAAGAGATGAGTTTGAGTATGGAAGAGTGAAGATGATGGAGTGGGAGTAGTGGGAAATAGGCTCTATTTCTTGTAAGGTTTCTTTTACTTTTAGTTACTGAATTATTTTTAAAATTTTTATAATATTTTATCATTGAGTTTAAAGACATCATACAAAATTTCATCTCATTTGGAGTTGTAAATAAATTATTAAAGTTCTAGGAGCAACAGCTGTCCGAAATCAAAAAAATTTTAGACAGTTGACAGAACAACTTAATTTTAGCTATATTATAATTTTTATTTTATTTTTTATTATTTTTATATAAAACTTGACTCATTCATCTTTAATCTAGTTTTTGGATCACCTAAATTGGAGTTGTAACGAAGGAGATATGGATTTTTGAAGTTGACCAAAAATTGCAGGAATTCTGGTGGGGGTAACACTAGTCGGCGGGGTGGGCGGCGGGGCGAGCACGTAGCCTCGGAGGGGGCCACGTGGGCCACTGAAGCCTTGGCGGGGTGGAAACGCCGACGGCGGGGTGAAAACGCCAACGGCAGGGTGGCAATGCCGATTGGCGGGGGTAACTTGTCAGGTATTTTTTCAGGCGCCGGTAAGGCCCCCCGGGACATGCCATATATGAATTTGGGGTAGAATGAGCTGATCTACGCAATGAGCCTATCCATTCCATGATATTCCTCCTAGTTAGAGGTCAAAACTATATTTTTCTATATTTCTACTATTTTCATTGAAGTTTCATTCTCCCTTAAGTCCTTACCCCCCAATGAGTCAAAACTATCAAATTTAGTTTAGTGTTAGCTCGTTTGGACTTGGACGGTGGTCTTAACCCTTTAATCATTCAGTTCTGGTTCGTTCCTATCATCAAGCTAAGGTATTATAAGTTTCTCGGACCTGTTTTCTAGCGTCTCTACTATCTCTCGCTACCCAATCCTAATCCCTAGGAAGTCTTACCATTCGTCTAAGGTCACCGGTTCCGGTTCAAGGATGGTTCCTACCATTTTAAGACTTCTTTGCATTTCCTATCGTTTCTGTATCGTATTGTGTTTCCTCTCAAGTCAGCGGATGCGTTGGTGAGTTCATGACCCATGGCCCAAGGGATTCCAAACTATTGTTCTGATACCATCTGTAACACCCCAAAAAATCGGGGGTCCTGCATACGCTCGACTCCCGAGTTCCCGAGTGTCACTTATCATCAATTTTATGGTTTTATGATTAATCAAGTTTAGATGTGCACCTTAGAATTACTTGGAGCATGAAACACACCCACGACTAGTCTACTGGAATGAAAGATATATATATATATATATATATATTTACATGTACAAATCCAAAAGAATAAAAAGGGGTCGCCCAAGGCGTTGCCCAACAAAAATCACAAGAATCATAAGTCCAAGAGAATAGAGCTGAGTTCACTACTCAGCGATCCAAATCCCATCTACTGAGCCGATGAAGACCCGCTCATCAACAGGGACTGGGACAGCTAGTCCTAGTCTATGCTCATGCCACCAGGCTCCTCGTACTCCTTGTCACCTGCAACTATGAACGGGTCTGGTTGGTGTTTTAAAACACTGTCCCAGAGTGGGAGTGAGTGATCAACTCAGTGGGTGCTATTGGTCTCAAGTTATAAAAGGCATCAATTATAATATTAACTTAATGAAAAACAGTCATTCATCAACACCTAGCAACTCTTATTTAAATGCATGCATGGGGAATGATATGATGCATGCCCTTGCCACAACGCTCCCTCAAGCGACTCCATCTAACGATCGCATATGACAGCACTCCCTCAGAACGACCTCGACTTCCGAGTCGCCATCCTAACTAATGCGTGCAATGCGATCGTGTTAGCCGAGTTATTAGTTAAGTCCATTCATCCAGCAGGTTGGGGATTCTGATTCACCTTACGTATCAATGCCTTAAGCTGGTTGAGAGGCCAAGACCCCCCAACGCGTGAGGCCGAGACCTCGCGGTCCGTGATCCCGTCGGGTTCCTCATCCCCGACTCCAAGCACATGAGGAGTGCTGAAAGGAAGGGATCACTCGCGGTTACTACGGGGAGGCGCGGTACCCCAGCCTAGGCCGACAGCTCGGACATAGTGTCCCATTCCACCATGCCCAGCTCACGAGGCTATGGACCAATTTCAAGTGGATTATCGATGAGCTATAATGGTTGCAGGGTTGTTCAGATTCCATATATATGTGAGCACACATGGTTAACAAATAGGGTTGATCAGTCAGTACGCTAGACCGCATGAGTCAGGCGAGTGTGAGACGAGTGACCTCGGGCACAAGGGTCCCACGTAGTCGAACTACAGCAGCCCGAGCACACCCACCCAAAATCCACGGTTTAGCCTCTAGGCGGTCCTACCAATGGAGCCACCTTCGATCTCCTCATGTTTCCTGACCAACCCAAGGGTACGAGTAGTAATCCCTAGCATGCCGCCTACTAGTGCGTCATCTATCATATACAACCTTCATGTCCTCAAGCTTCTCAACATACAATTCAGATTCTCATACCAAGCAAGGCCAACAATATCATAATACAAGTGCAAGTGAGGTGTGTGTGTGTGTGTGTGTGTGTGGGAGGAAGTTAAGCACTTTCACCATTGCAAGAAATCATAGGCACACGATCATTATACATTCTATGAAACAACAATGTAGGGAAAAACCAACAAAGCATGAGCACCTAATCATCCAAATACCCAATCATGTGAGAGGCAATAGTAACACCAAATGAGAATCAACATGCATCCCATACGAATTTCAACAATCATGCAATTCCTAGGATTTCTCTAGTTTCTCCAATCATAACATCCAAACAATCAAAATCATTAAACTCATAGTAAAATTGGTACTAGGCCACCTAAGAACAATAGTCCGCACCTTCGGGTCATTGGAGATTTAGAAAAACGACCTAGGAGTGTAGATTTCGGGGTCGATCGGGCGGAATCCCTAAAATACCCATTTACATGTTAGCATTCCATGTAATCTACCCTCCACATGAGGGGTTTCAAGAAAAAAATGGGTGATGGATCTTACCTAGATGATCAATGGAGCAATTCTTGTGGTTGTGGTGAAAGGATTTTCCTTGGAGAAGGGCTAGGAAGATGCAAGACCGGCTTCCTTGGGCCCCACCTCGATTTTAGGGTCCACTCTCCTTCTTCCTCTCTTCCTCCTCTCTTCTTTCTCTCTTTTCTCTCTTCTCTCTTTCTCCTTTCTAGGGCAAAATTTGTATGGGGAGAGGGGTGCCCAAAAGAAACCCTTTTTATAATGCCAGATATGGTGCAAATGGCCCCAAGCTTCCACAATTTCCTAAAATAGACCTATGAGACTCCTATTGGTGTTGGGGTGGCCCTAACACCCCTCCGGCCATTAAATTCGGCGTGTAGGAGCCTTATAGTCCGATTAGTGTCCATGCAAAAATTGAGGATGAACGGATGAACGAATATATGATCTGAGAAGGCGTTTCCGACCCTTAAATGGCCCTGTGGGGGCCATTCTGATTGATGGGGCATTTCTGGTAGCCCTCTAGCCATGAAATTTATAGGATAAGTGGTCCATGGCCCGATGAAGGGCCATGCAAAATTTGAAAACAATCGGATATGGGGTTTGGTCGTACGGGTCCGATTCGCGATCAACGGTCACCGTGCCACGATCGGGTCCCAGAGTTTGTGGACGGGTGTAGGAAAATACATTAGACTTTCACCGTAAACATAAAAGAGATTCGATGGCTAGAAAGCCCAGAGTCTCAATTTTTTTTATTTCCAAGTGCCATATCCCAATGCTGGCATTGGCGGGGTGCATTGGGCAAGTGACAGATGACACTTCTGGGTGTCCACTAGGTTCACAGCCCGTGATGGACCACAAGCCCAGTGAGGCCAATGGCTCCCCCAAGTTTTATATTTTTCTGACCCTTCTCGGTTGCTATATGGCCCACACGGCCCGTCTTTAAGTGTAAACAGTCATCTGACTTATCGGCCTGCACTAGGCCTTATCACGGCCTGTCTGGTCTATTAAATTGGGCTAATCTTGGATTAATTAACTCATGTATAAGCTAACATTGAGTACTAATGGTCAGTACGTGATAGTATAAGTAAATTTTTTTTAAAAAAAATCAAGGAATTTTTGGAAATCCAAAACAGTGAAAATCCAGGATGTTACAGGAAGCCTATGGAACGGTACGAACTAGGATACGGGTCTTACATGTGACCTTATGAACAGATAGGATGGAAAATTAACGCGATGGTGGGCCTTACAAACATTTTAACTGTGATAATCATTGTCCCACTTCTATTTGTAGTACAGTCTACTTGAGCTTTGGATATGATTCATTTTTGGACTCATGATCTAAAATTATCTCGCCAAATGGATGAACGGGGTGGAAATAATAAATACATCATTGTATGGCCCATGTAACTTGGATCTCCTTTGAACCGTTTACAACTCGGAGCTTCAAAAGTGTCAGTGCTCCTCTTCGCACAACACGTACCCACACCAACCATATTGGTGGTGTGTGGTACACCAGCCAATCCTCTTCCCTAATTGGACCATTAGTCATCAGTATTGGTCCAATCAAACCATTCAACTCCAATTTCAGCCCAATTAGATGGTTCATCTTTCATATCAGTGCATTCCAGCCATGTACCTTTAATATCAAGTCAATTGGACCCTCAATTTCATATATCAAACCCATTGGACCACTCATCTCCAATTTTTGCCCAATCAAATCATCCATCTTTGATATTGGTCTTATTAGACCATTGATATTTAATTTTGGCCTAATATGACAGTTGATCATCAATATCATTTGAATCAGATGGATTGAGTTCAACATCAGGCAGACACAGGGCACACAATTGTCTTGTTGAAAAGGTCATCGTTTCCAATTCAAATGAAATAGACCAAGCATATATGCATTTACTTAGCTTTGGTTAATTTTCTTTTGTTGACTAAATGCTTTGCCTGGTCGTGTGATTAGGTAAATCTCATGAACGAGTACATCAGGAACCCATTCTGACCACATCACCACCGTTCAAAGCATGACCAAGTTTAGTATATTTCATGCCACTTATCTGATTTGGAGTAGTTAGCATTAAGGAAATCAAGCATTAATAAACAAATGATGATATTTTCCGCACGGAACTGAGCCAATTCCTTCTTTTACATAGGACTGAAGAGGAAGAAGTCTTGGATTTCAAATAATAATAAAAATAATACGACCATTTCAATGACAAACATTTCAGTAACCCCAATATAAATACTAGCCTAATCCTCTTACATAACCCACAGCCAAAAACATTTCTCATTATAACATTTAGAGTTTCCTAACATACATATATACATACACAGTTCTAGATAGATTTTCAAGATGTCTACCGGCTTTATTCTCTTAGCATTCATTGTATATAGTTTCTCCTTTACCTCTGCATCGGATCCCATTTCTTTACAGATTTACGTGTCTGTTGTCATGCGCAATGTACCCGAGATATTTTCACTCCATTGAAAAAAATCAAGTAACTGCATCGTTGCTGCAAATAATATTTCATGTAAATGCAATCCACCCCATTTGTGAAAGGATTCATATAATGAATGGGATACAACACCTGCCTCATTGTCTGTTATTTTCTATTTATATTGTTTTAATAAATCTTGAAATTAAGAATTTGCTGCTTACAACTCTTTCGTGTTATATGATGGCAGTGTTGGTGAATGGATTTGTGTGCAAGGACCCAGTGCAAGTTCAAGCTGATGATTTCTTCCTCATGGGACTGGACAAACCAGGCAACACGAGTAACAAGGTTGGGTCCAATGTGACCCAAGTAAACGTAGATCAGATAGCGGGACTCAATACCCTCGGAGTCTCTTTGGTTTGGATAGACTATGCACCCTATGGTCTCAATGCACCCCACACGCACCCAAGGGCGACAGAGATTTTAACAGTTTTGGAGGGCACCCTTTACGTTGGATTCGTCACTTCCAACCCAGACAATCGCCTCATAACAAAGGTCCTTCAAAAGGGCGATGTGTTTGTCTTCCCAATAGGCTTAGTTCACTTCCAGTTTAACATTGGCCTCACCAATGCCATAGCCATTGCAGGACTGAGCAGCCAGAGTCCAGGAACTATCACCATTGCGAATGCTGTGTTTGGATCGAATCCACCCATCTCAGACGACGTTCTTGCCAAGGCATTCCAAGTTGATAAGAACATAGTTGATTATCTCCAATCGCAGTTTGGAATGGAAAACTAGAGCATCCCTCATACAATAAAATAGGAGTGCAACGTTATTATTATTATTATTTATTTATTTTGTCTCTTGTTTTCTTTCTTTATTTGTTTCTGTTTAATGATATCTAATGGATTATAGCACGTTATGAAGATATCTGTCTAGATAATCAACCTCGACGCGAGGTAGGGTCTATAGATAGACGAACGATGATGGACCAATTAATATCAATGGGGCCCAAGCGTTTGGGTTAACCCACTAGAGAATGATGAGGATGGGCCTAAAAGGCCTAAGGGAATGTCACAATGTGGACGTTCAACCATCATTGCCTATCAATGTGCTCATTTAACCAACATTGCTCCCATGGAATGACGCTCATAGGGCTAATCGGATAGGGGCCCACGCCTGGCACAAGGGCCTAATATATATAATCATGGGCCTCATCAAATGGGTCGAATCAATCAAATGGACCAAATCAAGTGGGCCGATCAAATGGGCCAAAACAGATGGGCCGAATCAACTAGGCCGATACAAATGGGCCGAATCAAATGGGCCAATCTAAATGGGCCGATCAAATGGGCCGAGTCAATTGGGCCGATCAAATGGGCCGAGTCAAATGGGCTGAATCAAATGGGCAGAGTTGAATGAGCCGATCAAATGGGCCAATTCCAATAAGCGATTCATCCGTTGTAAAGATCGTTATAGAGCGCGCGCACACACACACACACACATAGATATATATAAAGAAATAAAATGAATTATATCCAAAGGATCATTTCTTAACATCGCCTCATAACAAAGGTCCTTCAGAAGGGCGATGTGTTTGTCTTCCCAATAAACTTGATTCACTTCCAGTTTAACATTGGCTACACCAATGCCATAGCGATTCATGGGGGCTGAAAGCGTAACCCGGAACCAGGAACCATCACCATTGCGAACGCCGTGTTTGGATCAAATCCACCCATCTCAGATAATGTTCTTGCCAAGACATTCCAAGTTGATAAGAAAATAATTGATCATTATCTCCAATCGCAGTTTGGAATGAAAAACTAGAGCATGCCCTCTTACAGTAAACTCCCTCAGCAACATGTGGCATATCCACAAGTAGTTTCATTACTAATGTAGTTGCTTGAATAAAATGCAAGTGCAACACATTTTTTTTTTTGTATTGTTTTTCTTTTTCTTTCTTTCTTTCTTTTGATTTCTTTATTTATTAGTTTTTGTTTAATGGTATCTAATGGATATTAGCTTGTTTGGAAAATCTCTCTCTCTCTGCCCATTCGTAAAAAATATTAGAAACTAAGAACCTACCAAAGTGACTGTAGAGATGGCGATCTAGGTAATTGATGATGAATCAACGGTGAGATCAACCTATACTTGTAATGTTGCATGCATGATTAAAGATTAACGTTCAGATTTGTGGTACACTTCTCACCACAATGACAAGAGGACCGAAATAGCCATATGAAAAACATCCCACAGAATGATCCAATGCAATGGAAGCCCGTAAAGTTAAGAAGCACATTAATTAATTCAAAATCGAGGCTGAATTTTCTCTGAACCATGAAAAGTGATGATGATATCTAGACCATCCTTGCTGATCGTCCAAATCAAATTAAGAACACCTAATGCATTGGTTCGACGATCAAAATTGATCCAAATAAGATCAAAGAGAGGTCCATGTTCTTAGGATAAATCTTGAGATCTGAATTGTTCTTGCAAACTATCCAGGCCATCAAAACTCCTGAGTCATATGAACTTGGGTATAGCACGGTGCTAAGCTATACCCAAGTTCATATGTGCACGCAAGCCTGACCGGATATCTACTAATGGCCGGCCCGTCATTGCCAGACTCGAAACGATCAGACGTTTTTTGAACATCTTTGCTTGGGTCATTTCAAAACAAATTTGACTCTATAACTCTGCGTATTTCCAAGTGACTGTGTTCATGCCTCACCCAAGCAGAGATTCAAAATCTTCTTCCTTCTGCAGATGCATTGATCAGGTGTGAGGTTCCAGTTTTCTTTAAAAGATAATAAAGATGAAAACATACGAGCCTCCCAGGCAAAGGGGAAATACGAACGAGCTAGGGCATGCGAGGACGCTGCAGCCCCTCCCGTAGAGGGGAGAAATCCTCCCAAAGAGGGGAAATACCCTCCAGAGATGTCCGTCGGAGAAATCTCCTAGACCCTAAATGTTTATTTATTGGTAACCTGCCATTCAGCTGTTCTACGGAAGATGTGCTAAAGATCTTTCAGAAATACGGGCGGATTGTTGAGGTATACCTTCCATTTTCCCTCGTAGATGGGAAACACAAGCTACATCTATTCTTCCGAGAGATCAAGGTCCCCTGTAGGTTACTGCTGACTTAACGCAGGTCTCCCGAAAGCTGAAAGAACTCGATCTTGCTCTGGTGGGTTCTTCTGGTACCAAGGTGATTTCCATCCTGCAAATTATAGAGGCTATTAGATCCTCCAAATTCATTGCTTCTGCAATTGATGTGGCCAGAATTTCGTCTCATCAATTCCTCATATCATTCAAGACTAGAAAAGATCTTTTAGAATTTGTTTCTGATTCTACTCTCTGACAGAGTATGGGTCTGAAGGAACTCCTCCCCTGGTCTCCGTCGATTCAGGTTTTGGAGGAAGAGCACTGGATTTGAATTTGCGGGATCCCGGCGCATGCGTAGGTTGAATCTGTGATTCATGATCTGGGCAGTCTTTTTGGGGTAGTGAAAGATATCGACACCCTTTCCTGATTTGGTATTTTTCAGATGTTTGCTAGGGTGAAAGTATCTTATCTAAATGAAGAAGCTCTGAAATCTCCTATTCAGCTTCTTGTGGCTGGCGAAGTCTTCCATATCAAGGCACATCTCGAATGCAAAAAAGATACATCACAACCATTTGGCAGAATACCCCAACACCCTGTTAGGATCAAGGCCCCCATCTCGAAACCAAATTGTGAAGGGGCATGCACTAGTGAGACGAATCAGCTGATAGTTTATGCTGGGACAGATAATGAAGATTTGGCTCCCCAAAAGCAATCTGATGCAGACGATTTAGACGACAGTTTGCTTCGCTCGCTTACTGTTCGAGAGAATGACTCAGCCAACTTGGCCCACATTTCGTCAAATGATACTAATCCCCAAAGTCCTTCACCTCAGGTTGACAGAAAAAATATAGTCAGGTAGCTGCAATTAATGATCATTCCTCCTGCCCAACAATCCTCCCCAGCGGCTCCCACTCAAAAGGCTATCCAACACCCTGTTCCTGACTGCCTTCCCTGTCGTCCCCAGGTAGCAGTTTCCCGTTCCAAGGATGGGCAAGTTCATGACAGAGACTCAGCTCCCTCACCGACTTCTCAGGCAAATGAAAACCTCTCTCGGGTGTGCCTTTTTACTCCCCCCTGCCCTGTTGATTCATTATCGTCAGACCATCAGGGAACCGATCTAGCTAGCCTTGAATTCCTCTCTTGCGCTGACATCCCCTGTGGATAGGCAGAGGAATGACATTGGTCTCCCCATTCTCCCCAAAAATCTTCCTCTCAGTTCTCAGTCCCCCGGGAAGTGGGGAGCATTGCTTAGTCCCATCTCATCCCTGGACATCACCCCCAGATCCCATCTAGAAGTAGAAGGATTTTCTTTGCCACAGAAAGGGCTTACTGATGGTTGCACTTCGGTCTACAGACAACTGGATCTCTCTGTAGATCTTTCCCCTCATAAGATTTCTCGCTCGGACGGCAGATTGTGCTCCGACTCTCGTTCCGGCTCGGAGGAAAGAAAGAGAAGATTGCTCCAATTTAAAAGAAGGGCTGACTTCACAGGAAATGTGTCTGATGGATAACATTATATCCTGGAATGCCCGTGGGTTGGCCAATGCGGCCACTATTCGCACTTTGAAAAGACTAATTCGATTGCATAATCCTTCTATAATTGTCATTATAGAACTTATGGCGAGAGACAGTCGTCGAGTGGGGATCGGTCTTAAGTTGGGCTTCCATTCATCTATCTCTAATATCCCTAAAGGTGGAAAAATTTGGGTGTTTCATCGTCAGGATCTTTCTATTAGTGTCATTGGGAAAACCGACCAGCTGATCTCAATTGATGTATGCTTGCAGAATAATTTGTCTTCTTGTAGATTATCCTTTGTATATGCTAAATGTTCTAGGGTCAATCGTAGATCGTTTTGGAGCTCCTTGGAATCTTTCGCTGCTGGATTCTCTGGCCCTTGGGCAATTGTTGGAGACTTTAACGTGGTCCTAGACTCGTCTGAGCGAATGGGTTATCGGGACCAAGATCTGGGAAGCATCAGGGAATTCAGGGAAGCTATGGATATGGTTGGTTTGTGTGATGCGGGCTTCTCTGGCAACAGATTCACCTGGAGTAATAATCATGTCGGCCTCTCCCATACCTGGGCTAGACTGGATCGCTCTCTTTGTAACAATTGGTTGCATCTCTTCCCGGGTTTCCATGTCAAGCACCTCCCCAGACTCAACTCTGATCGTGCCTCTCTTTTATTGACTTTTCCATCAGTTCCCATCCCCAGCCCAAAACCTTTCAGATTTCAACGGATGTGGATGCTTAATGCCTCCTTTTCCCAAGTGATTGACAGTGTCTGGGCGATTGATCTCTCCCCCCAGCCCATGATTAATTTACTGTTGAAACTGAAAGTAGTCAAACGTGCTCTGCGCACTTGGAACCGAGAGGTTTCTGGTAAAATTTTCTAGAAAATCTATCTTGCTGAACAATCGTTGGCTTCTTTGGAATCTAGAGCATTTTCCAATCCCATGGTCCCTGTAGCGGAGATAGTGGAGGCCTGTCACCACCTAGCCAAGGCAGAGTTTGTAGAAGAAATTTTTTGGAAGCAGAAGTCCAAAAATTCCTGGTTGGAGGAGGGTGATAAAAACACAAAGTACTTCCATCTTCAGGCTACTGAACGAGTCAGAAGGTTGGGGATTAGGGAGATCCAGTCTGGGGATGGCACGCTCCTAACGAATCAACTCGCCATTCAAAGTGCGGCTGTGATGTTTATGCAGTCCCTGCTTTCCTCTGCGAATGCGGCTCCTCCCTTAGCTGACTATCATGAACTTCTGGAATGCATCCCCCACATTATCACAGATGTGGACAACATGGCCCTCATGAAGAAGCCTTCTTTTAAGGAAGTTAGACTGATTGTCAACAAGCTCCCTAAAGACAGTGCGCCTGGGCCTGATGGCCTCTCTGGAGCTTTCTTCTCGGGTTGTTGGACCACTATAGGGAAAGATCTTCTTGCGGCTGCGGAAGCTTTCTTTCAAGGGTCTGAGCTTCCTAGGGCCTTCTCTGCTATGCTGATATGCCTTGTGCCAAAAAAAATTGGGAGCCAAATCCTTCTCAGACTACAAGCCGATCATCCTGTGCAACGTAGTGTACAAGATTTTTTCCTCTATTATTTCGAGCCGGCTCAGTTCTATCCTCCCAAAGGTGATTTCCCCGAAGTAGGGGGCCTTTGTGCGGGGCTGTTCTATTGGTGAAAACATTACGCTCGCTCAAGAACTTTTCAGAGATATGGACCGAAAAGTGAGGGGTGGGAACATTGTCCTCAAACTCGACATGGAGAAAGCGTACGACAGGGTGGAATGGAATTTTTTGCGACACGTCCTACTGAAATTTGGTTTTTCTGCTTCCTGGGTGAATTTAGTTCAAACTTGTTGGGAGAACAACTGGTTCTCAGTGCTTGTCAACAGAGTCAATTGCGGTTTCTTCCATTCTACGCGCGGTCTGAGACAAGGAGATTCTCTCTCACCGAGCCTTTTCATCATTGCTTCTGAAGTTTTAAGTAGAGGGCTGTCCAAGCTTAGCTCGAGTGGCTTATGCTCCCTTTATAGGGTAAAACAGGGCTGCTTCCCCATTTTTCATTTACTAGACGCAGATGATACAGTTTTATTCCTCAACGGCTCAAAGGGCTCTCTCCTATTGGTTAAGAATTTCCTCTCTGCTTACCAAGCCATGTTTGGGCAAATGATTAATCTTCACAAGAGTTCCTTTTTTTGCTCCTCAAAACTATCTACCGCGAGAATTAGAGGCATTCAGTAGTCCACTAGCATCTCCAAATCTCCTCGTCATCTTGTCTATCTAGGGGTCCCAATTTTCAAAGGTCGTGCCAAGCGATCGTTCTTCGCACCTCTCTTGGATAAGATTGCAGCTTAGATTCAGGGCTGGTCAGCTAGAATCCTCTCCCAAGTGGGCAGGCTCGCGTTGATTTCGTCGGTTCTGAGCAGTATTCATATTCACTCTTTAGCGGCTGTGATTTTGCCAAAGAGTATCCCGAAGGATGTGGAATGAATGTTTGCCAATTTCCTCTGGGGTTAGCGGGATGATAAGACGAAGTTCCATTGGCGTAAGTGGTCGTCCATTGCCAAGCCTAAAGCAGAGGGCGGCCTAGGCATCAGACAGCTGAAAGATGTGATGGCGGGGCTTCATTTAAAAATGGCTTGGTCAATCATTCAGAAGGATAGCAGTAGTTTATGAGGGCAATTCATTCGATCCAAGTATACTACCTCTTCTCCTCTCAGGTCTGGAAGTCAGCGTGCTTTGACGTCTCCTATCTGGAAGAGGATGATGTGCCTATTCCCAGTTCTTGATAAATTTGCTTTATGGATTCTTGGGCAGGGGGACTGCAACATGTGGAGTACCAAATGGACCAACCTGGGCCCGCTGGTTTCTCTCCCCTCTCTCCACATCTCTGATTCCTTACGACAAATGAAAGTGTCAGACTTTTTGGACGGGGCGGACATTAGACTAGATGCCCCTGTTATGCTCCCTAATTGGCTCAAGAATCATATTACCAGCGACGATTTTTGTACCTCGGACGTAGATGATTCCCTCATATGGCCTCTGGAGCCCTCTGGGAAATTTTCAACTAAGTCGGCTTGAAATATATCTCAGTTCCACGGTCAGGACCATCCCTGGTCCAACTGGATTTGGAATCCTAAAATTCCCCCCAAGATCTTAGTCTTCCTTTGGAGATTGCTCCACAATGCTCTCCCAGTTGATGACTTGGTGCAGCGAAAGGGAATTCAACTTGTGTCTGCTTGTTGTTGTTGCTGCTCTGATGATTCAGCTTCAGGTCCCCAGACTGAATCTTCTTCACATCTTTTCCTTAGAAGTTCCATTGTCGACTCGGTGTGGCATCGGACCGCTGCCTTCCTTGGGATACATCTCTTCTCTCATCTCTCCATCTGGAATAGGCTTTATTGGTGGTGGCGGAGACCCCTTCCCCCAGGTAAAAAAATTTTAATCATTCGCATGGCTTCAGTTTTCATTTTATGGGAGATTTGGAAGGCTAGGAATGTTGCCTGCTTCGACGAGCGCCCGTGCTTAGCTTTTGCTATTTTCCAGAATGTTAGATGGTGGTTGTATACCATTTTCCCCCATTTGGACAGCATTTTCCTTCTCTGGCACATGACTTCTCCTGCGTCTGCTTCCCACGTTGCCCCTGCCTCCCATCTCCCAGCCCACTCTCCCACCATTATCAAATGGATCAAGCCTAGAGTTGGTTTCTTCAAGTTGAATGTTGATGGTTCAGCTTTGGCTAATCCTGGTCCTGTGGGTGGCGGAGGGATCTGCCAAGATCATCATGGCGACCCAATTTTCGCCTTCACAAGCGGCTACGGATCCGCCTCCAACAATACAGTTGAAATTCATGTCGTGCATGATGGCATTAAATTCTGTTAGACCCTTGGGATCTCGAACGTTATCATTGAATCTAATTCTAGTTGGGCGGTGTCCAGTCTAACCAATGTTTCCTCTACCTCTTGGAAGTGGACTTACTGGCTAACAAAGATTAGAGGTCTCTCCTCGCAGGGGATCTTTCGGATTCGTCATGTTTTTAGGGAATCAAACAGTCCGGCTGACAGTTTGGCTAAGATAGGCAGCTAGGATCAGATTAATTCCTTTTTCCAAGGTCTCGCTTCCCTCCCTCGTTTGATCAAGGGTCAGGTGTTTTTGGACAAAGCAAGTCTAGGTTACATTAGAAAGGGTTCTCACACTTGAATTGTATAGCTCATGATAGGCAGTTCATCTGCCCGAATTAGGCCTACAATTATCCCTCAGCAAAGATACTTTTTCCAAACAAAAAAAAAACCTCCTGAAGCATAGGTGACGGGGGAATGCATGAGCATGTCCAGGAAATGCATATGCAGACATGGACGGATGTTCGTTCGAACATCCCACTTTGAAGTTGTTTTTTATGCTTTCCACAGCAATTTTTGAGATATATTTGCTACCTTATACAACTCATGTGGACACTTATCCAAGGATGATTTCATAGGTATATTTCGTGGGCCTCAAAGAGCTGTGAGATGAGATTTTCAAACCGCTGTGGCCCCCGAGATGTCCGTGAAAAATCCACTCCATCCATTAGTTTTGTTAGCTCATGTTATGATAAGAGCTCTAAAATGAATCAGACCAAAGACTCAAGTGAGCTGCACCACAAGAAACAATTGGAATTGAACTCATTTTTCATTTCAGATTAGTTAGCCTTTTTCAAGTGATGTACACATATATTTATCAGTATGTATGTATTTTGTACATCCAAAAAATGGTCAAATAAAGGACAAAAAAAATTTACACATTCAAAAGGATGGTGAGGCAATGTATCCTCAAATATTGTCATGTGAACCAACTATCAATTTGTAGAGATGGTTGATCTTCTGAAGAGTGTTGAATGATGAATGTAGATCAACCTTCTCTGATTCAAAATGAGTATCATAGTATACATACTATTTTTTAGAACGTACATTTAAGAAGAATCAGTATGATACTTAGTTTATATGGAGATGCTGAGCTTATAAGACAATTTTTCTTTGAAATGTTTTTGTTTCAGCAAACTCCATATATGATAGAATTATTAGTCAAGAGATGAATTGATTCCAAATATCATATTGACTTTTAATGTTCTTGAATCAGTTTTATGAGATTGTGATTTACTTC
Organism: Magnolia changhungtana; assembly: GCA_030180095.1. Lineage (NCBI taxonomy): Eukaryota > Viridiplantae > Streptophyta > Magnoliopsida > Magnoliales > Magnoliaceae > Magnolia > Magnolia changhungtana. The sequence continues at coordinate 13,634,743 of JASAUF010000662.1, forward strand.
TTGACTAATATCTTTTTGTTAATCCTCGGGAATTTCTTTCGCTCACTTTTTCTTTTATTAACTCCCTTATATAATACTTGACCCATTGCAAGGTATATTAAAAGATGGGTCAAGGTAACAAGATGATTTAATTTGAGCAATTGTTACAAGGGCCCGAGTTGATTTCGGGGCACTTATTTCTGTTTTGTGTTACCTATTTGGTAACCATTTTCCTTGAGCCACAAGCATATTTCTCTGAGTGACTTGTAGACGATTTGGATGTGTCTTTGAGATTAGTTGTGGAAGTAACTTGAGGATTTTTGAATATAGGACATTTCCATTTGTAGTGTCCTATCTTTCCACAATGATGGCATGACAATTCGACTGAGTTTTTCTGGTTTGAAGTAGTTGAATTTGTCATCTTTGATGAGGTAGAGGAAGAGTCTAATTTGTATCCTAGGCCTATCATATTTTTGGAGTTTCTTCCCATGTCTAGGAGTTTCTCAAACTTTTCATTGCTTTGAGTGAATTTTTGGGTTAGTTATGTTGTACGATCAGAATTTTTTACTTCTAGTTTTAAGTTTGTGTTTTCTCTTTTTAATTTCTCAACTTTTAGTTCTAGAAGTTCAATTTTCTTGATCAGATTATCAAAGGTTATACTTCTAACAGCGGTTCCTCTCCCATTTTTAATTCTCTCAAGATCAAGTTCAAGTTCATCTTCCTCGTTCGGTTTCTTGGGAATGACTGCAGTGCTGGAGGCCATGAGTATCTTCAATGATTTTTTGTCTCCATCACTCCAGCCCATTGTGATGTACATGAAGTCTATTGTGATGAACATGAAGTCCATGAGCAAGGCCCATTGTGATCTGAGGAATAAGCATCGGCTTTGCGGCCCATTGTGATGTACATGAAGTCCATGAGCAAGGCCCAATGCGATGCTTATGCGACCCATGAGTGAGGCCCATAGTGATGTGTGTCAGACCCTTGCATGAGGCTATGGGCCCACTATATGTTCGGCCTGATGTGGACCACTTCTTGGGAGCAATATTGGTTAAATGTCCACATTGATGGACAATGATGGTTGAACGTCCACATTGTGACCTCCCCTTAGGCCTTATTAGGCCCATTCTTATCGATTCCGATTGTCGTGGCCGATTACTGATTCTGATTACCGAGGCCGATTCCGATTGTCGAGGCCGATTGTTGAGGCCGATTCTGATTGTCATGGCCGATTATCAAGGTTGATTCCAATTATCAAGGTCGAATATCGAGGCCCAATGTGATATATATGCAGCCCGTATTTGAGGGCCATTGTGATATGTATTCGACCCGTGTTTGAGGCCCAATGTGATGTATATGTGGCCCGTATTTGAGGTCCATTGTGATATGTATTCGGCCCATGTTTAAGGCCCAATGTGATGTATATGAGGCCTGTGTGATGAGGCCCATTGTGATGCATTTGAGGGCCAGGTGATGAAGCCTATTGTGATGTATATTAAGCCCATGAGAGAGGCTCATCGTGATGTGTATTAACCTTATGAGTGAGGCCCATGGTGTTATATATTTGCCCCTTGTGTGAGGCCATGAGTCCAGTATATGTTAGGTTCTATGTGGGTCATTCCTTGGGGGCAATGTTGGTTAAATGTCCATATTGTCAAAGTAGATTGTCGATACCGGTTATGGATACCGATTATGAGTATGTGATAGCATAGCATCATGATACATGCCCATACGCTTCATGTGCATGTTTGTTATGAGATGCGGTTGACCATTGCATATGTCATTGGGCAAGTTGTTATGAGACTTCCTGATAAGTGGAGGTTATCTCGCATGAGCGCACGGTATGCGCATGATCGATGCATGACTGGATTGTATGACTCATGTATCTTACATTGTGAGTTGTGATTACTGTACGCCTTAGCGACATTAGGGTCATAACCTCCACAGGCATATCATGGATGGCCAGATAGGACATAAAAAATCTGTTATTAGCATCGGGCTGCCATAGATAGCCCTAGGTGAAAATCCCTAAACCTCCGAAACCATAAGACGCCCCAACGTCGAGACCGAGTGGATACATGAGCTCCCTAGTGCCGAATACCAGGAGGTCGCGTCTCCTACTGTGTCGTGGTCAGTTGGGAGGGGGTGTGACCTTACCCACCTGAGTGAGGGGGCATTATCTAAGTTGAGTTTGACCAGCTTGAGGAATGGGTCCCCTATCGACAAGCCGGGCCCGATATTGGCAGGCGAATAGTGAGGTATCCTCCACTTACCCAGTTGTGCGCCCAGATAGGGGCGGCAAGATGGCGTAGAGTATAATAAACCCTAGTGATGATCCCAGAGATGAACAATACTGATATATGGACTTATTGGGCAGGAGTTACATACTCATTCATTCATTCATTCACTATCCACTCCGGCTGGTGGTGCGCAACTATTTGTTATGTGTACCTTCACAATGGCCAGGATTTCGGTTGGGGCGCGCCACTAACTTGAGATCACGAGTTTACCACATTGAGTCTAACTATCTAAATTTAAGTATGAGACTAGTTTGGATAGAAGTCCCTTGTGGTGGACCCCGTAGCCTACGATACCACGTACTATCATCCCGACTTCACACTCCAGCTTGGTCATTTCATTCGCATCGCATATTGCATTACATCCGCACGCATATGGCATTTTGGTATTGTTGTGTTTCTGCACTTATATGGCCTAGACGGACTCAGCAAGATTTACATGTTGCATTGTATCCTCGACATCTAATATTTGGCTCTTTATGATTCATTTGCATAGCTGATCTGTATTGCGTACTTTGATATTGTTTGACTCATGGACTTGTCAATATTTTCGCTTACTCTAATATCGTATGGTTCATAATCTTACTAGTATTTCTGATATTGTATGATTATGACGTTGTATTTATGTGCTTGACACTTATCTTGCATATACACTTACACCACCCTCTAAGCTTTCTATAAGCTTATGCACGATAAATGCGTTCAGGTGATGTTAGGTTGCAGCAGCGTGGAGCTTAGAGCATGTAGCTGACTTCTGGAGCTTTAATTTTGACATATGTATTTCCCTTTCAGCATTGTATTCAAATGTTTATATTAGTAGATATGTGATGATAATGTTGCCTTTGTGATTTGGGTATACTTGTGGTTATGCTTATTACGAGTTAAATGTACATTAGAAAATCCTCATTGTAGGATCCCATGATCGGAATCTGGCATATGGACGCTAGGAGCCGAGAATGGGATACTATGGAGGCTGTCGTCACAGTATTCAGCGATCGAGAATTTTGTGAGCCTGGTTTCTGAGTTTGGGGAGTGACAGAAGTTGGTATCAGAGCATAACTTGGGAATATCTGAAGATAACATCACATTTTGTTGATAGCTACCCTACACTCAATGATTGTTGAGGACTTAGAAGGATTAGGTCCCCGAGTTCGAATAACTTAAAGATTTTCTGATATAGCTCCATACCATTGAGATTGTGAGGCTGCTTAGTGTTTCAGTCTCGACCATTTCTGACCAGGATCCGAGGTTCAATAGGATCACCATTGTGTTGATGATGCGTCTTGGGAAGGCGAGGTTGAGATTAGAGAGCACTATCTTCATCCTTTTGTAGATTAATTGAGCCTTGACACATACACTTGATAATGTTTTCTCTTCCCTTGTCTGTTCTGTAAATTTTGAGGACAAAATTTTTATTAGGTAGGGAGAGCCGTAAGGCTTGTATCCTAATCTGTACTATTCCGTAGACTCTCGCGATCCTTCTCATCGAATTCTGACAATCCGTGATCTATAATCGACGTTTGCGCGCGACCCTAAGTTGTATCCCGTAGATTTGAATCGGTTCAATCCGAAACTTGTACCATTGCGACCACACCATCGCCGCGGTTCCAATGCCGCGTCTTGCACATCGATCCGATACCCTGGCCAGGAGATGTGGGCTGACATTTATCTCGAGGAAACGCCGCGCATTTGCGAACCTAAGAGAATCTCTACAACTCATCTCATCAATCAATCAATTAAAGTATACAACCCATGCTTTTTTTCTCCCCAAGTTAAGTAACCTACCCTAAGTCAACTCTCAAGTCAAGTACATCTATCAACTCACATCCATCACTCATAATCATCACATCTCTCTTACAACCACCATTTCTCTCTCTTTCTCTTCACATTTTCCAAGCAACAAAAAAAGTGCACATCCAAGCACTCCCAAGAGAGAAGAGTGTGTTGTGTGTGGCCCACTTCTTATCCCAAGATCCATCATTCTAGTCCTTCATTTCTCATCATCTTTCATCAAAGTGAGATATAAGGAGTTCGGCTTTCCATCAAACCAAGAAGATCAAACGGTGGGTGTTCTATAGGCTTAGATTTCATGTTTTGATGATGGGCCAAGTGGGGCCTACCGATTGATGGTATAGATCTCACTTTGGACCCTAGATGTGGCCGATGGCCCACTATGATTCACATGATTATTCCATGATGGGGCCAATCTCCATGGACCCCATTATGATGTTTACTTTCTAGTTTGAAAAGGGTCATCTAGACCTTCCATTTTGGTGGAAAAGGAATCTCTGCCATTGATTTTGATTTAGTGGGCCCACATGTAAAGGGACCCACATAATGAATATTGTATGCATGGAAGGGAGGGCCCATAGTGTCGGGGTCCCTCCATCGCACATGTCTCTTTCTCTTTCTCTTTCTCTCTCTTTTTGTGTTTGATCGTGGCCCACCTTATGATATGATTCACATCCATGCCATCCACCTAGTGGGCCCTCCTAGCAGTCTGTTAAGGCGGGCCTAATTGGAAGAGTACACAAATATCTGCTTTATCCAAGGCTGGTGGGTCCCACACGTGTAGACCCACCCCAATGTGAAGCACATGACACAAGTGGGGCCCTACCTCGCTGGAGGAAGCCCAACCTGCCTAACGTTCAACCTCCCTGGACGCTGGAGGTTGGAAATGAAAAAAATATATATTAGCTTGGTTCAAAGCTTTGGGTGGGCCACTCATGCAGGCCCCACCTTGATATATAAATCTAATCCACGACGTCCATCCTATTTCCCAACTCATTTTAGGCGTTGAGCCAAAAAATGAAGCTAATCCGATTTTTTGGCAAGCCATAGCGTAGGAAACAGTGATTCTTACCTTTAAAATCCATTAGGACCCACCTTGATGTTTCTACATACCAAAACATGCCGAATATTGGGCTTGTTTGGTCTGTCTTGAGTCTTAGAATCTAATGGTTAGGTTGGATTCTCCTAATGAGGGCCCCACCTACGAAAAAGCTTAAGAAAACAAATATATATATAAGCAGACGTTGTTGCTGCTGGTATCTAGAGGACGCTGTTGCAGCGTCCTGCTGCAGTAGACGGTGGGCAGGGACGTGGATCCCATCCATCAAGCCCACCATCATGCACGTGTACAGAATCCACGCTGTCCATATCTGAGGGACGCACCGTGATGTAGGTGTTTTATCACCATGGTGTAGGCCACACGTGTGTGGAACCACAATGATATATGTATTTATCCCACCATCCATCTGGATGGTGGGGATCATGCAGCGATGCTGCTGTGTTAACATCAAAAGGCTTTGGGGCCTGATCACGAGCTATGTGTTATATCCATTTGTTTATCTGTGTGGGGACCACACGTGTGGACCCACCTTGATGATGCGTGGATCCACACCGTCCGTCTATTGAGCAGGATGGCAGGTCCCAGTAGCCTCAGCTGCCCTTTGACGTCCGCAAGTTCCATGGGATCCACCATATATGTATGTGTCTGATCTGCACTGTCCATCTGGACGGTGCTGTGTACTACCCCACTATGATGCAGTGTTGGATCTGCACCGTCTGTGCAGTGGCCCACCTTGATGCTTGAGTCTACCACGCCGTCCATCCATTTTTCTGGGATGAGGCCCACCTGTGTGTGTTGTGGGGTGCACCATGATGAATGTGTTTCAACCACGCTGTCCATCTGTTTTGTTAAACATTGGGCTACCCCATCAGGCCCACTTGATATATATAGGGCCCACCTGTTATGTATATTAAGCCCACGTGCAGGGCCCACCTATTGTGTATTTGAAGCCCATGTGTAGGGCCCACCTGTTATGTATTTAAGGCCCAGATGGCGAGGCTCGATGTGATGAAATGAGGCCCATTGATGCAGCCCACTTGATGTGTATGAGGCCCATGTGCAGGGCCCACTTGTTATGTATATTAGGCCCATGTGTAGGGCTCACCTATTGTGTATTTGAAGCCCATGGGTTGTGGCCCATTGTGATGTATACGAGGCCCATGGGCAAGGCCATAGTGGTGTGTTTATGGCCCATATGATGAGGCCCATTGAGATGTATCATCCAGCCCATGTATTGCGGCCCATTGTGATGTACATGAAGTCCATGAGCAAGGCCCAATGCGATGCTTATGCGACCCATGAGTGAGGCCCATAGTGATGTGTGTCAGGCCCTTGCCTGAGGCTATGGGCCCACTATATGTTCGGCCCTATGTGGACCACTTCTTAGGAGCAATGTTGGTTAAATGTCCACATTAACGGGCAATGATGGTTGAACGTCGACATTGTGACCTCCCCTTAGGCCTCATTAGTCCCATTCTTATCGATTCTGATTGTCATGGCCGATTACCGATTCCGATTGCCGAGGCCGATTCCGATTGTCGAGGCCAATTGTTGAGGCCGATTCCTATTGTCGAGGCCCAATGTGATATATATGCGGCCCATATTTAAGGCCCATTGTGATATGTATTCGGCCAGTGTTTAAGGCCCAATGTGATGTATATGTGGCCCGTATTTGAGGCCCATTATGATATGTATTCGGCTCATGTCTAAGGCCCAATGTGATGTATATGAGGCCTATGTGATGAGGCTCATTGTGATGCATTTGAGGGCTAGGCGATGAAGCCCATTGTGATGTATATTAGGCCCATGAGAGAGGCTCATCGTGATGTATATTAAGCTCATGAGTAAAGCCCATGGTATTGTATATTTGGCCATTGTGTGAGGTCATGGGTCCAGTATATGTTAGGTTCTATGTGGGTCATTCCTTGGAGGCAATGTTGGTTAAATGTCCACATTGTCAAGGTCGATTGTCGATGCTAGTTATAGATACCGATTATGAGTATGTGACAGCATAGAATCATGATACATGCCCATACGCATCATCTGCATGTTTGTTATAAGATGTGGTTGACCATTGCATATGTCATTGGGCAGGTTATTATGAGACTCCCTGATAGGCGGAGGTTGTCTCGCATGAGCGCACGGTATGCGCAGGATTAATGCATGACTGGATTGTATGACTCATGCATCTTGCATTGTGAGTTGTGATTACATACGCCCTAGTGACATCAGGGTCGTAGCCTCCACAGGCATATCGTGGATGGCCAGATGGGACACCGAAAATCTGTTATTAGCATTAGGCTATCATAGATAGCCCTGGGCTAAAATTCCTAAACCTCCGAGGCTAAGAAACGCTCCAACATTGAGACCGAGTGGATACATGAGCGCCCGAGTGCCGAATACCAGAAGGTCGCGTCTCCCACTGTGTCGTGGTCAGTTGGGAGGGGATGTGACCTTACCCACCTGAGTGAGGGGGTATTATGTAGGTTGAGTTTGACCAGCTTGAGGAATGGGTCCGCTATCGACGAATCGGGCCCAATATTGGCAGGCGAATAGTGAGGTCTTTTTCACTTGCCCAGTCGTGGCTCGGATAGGGGCGACAAGCTGGCATGAGTGTAATAGACCCTGTTGATGATCCTAGAGATGAACAATACTGATATATGGACTTATTAGGCAGGAGTTGCATACTCATTCATTCATTCATTCACTATCCACTCGGGCTCGTGGTGCGCAACTATTTGTTACATGTACCTTCGCAATGGCGAGGATTTTGGTTGGGGCGTGCGACTAACCTGAGATCAGGATTTTACTCATCGAGTTTAACTATCCAAATTTAGGTATGAGACTGGTTTGGATAGAAGTCCCTTGTGATGGACCCCGTAGCCTGCGATACTATGTACTATCATCCCAACTTCACACTCCATCTTGGTTATTTCATTCACATTGCATATTGCATTACATCCGCACGCATATGCCATTTTGAGATTGTTATGTTTCTGCACTTATATGGCCTAAATGGATTCGGTAGGATTTATATGTTGCATTGTACCCTCGACATCTAATATTTAGTTTTTTATGACTCATTTGCATAGCTAATCTGTATTGTGTATTCTGATATTGTTTGACTCATGGACTTGTCAGTATTTCCGCTTACTCTGATATCGTATGATTCATGATGTTACTAGTGTTTCTGACATTGTATGATTATGACGTTGTATTTGTGTGCTTGATACTTATCTTGCGCACACACTTACACCACCCTCTAAGCTTTTTATAAGCTTATACACGATAGATGCGTGCAGGTGATGTTAGGTTGTAGCAACGTGGAGCTTGGAGCATGTAGCTGACTTCTGGAGCTTTAATTTTAACATATGTATTTCCCTTTCAGCATTGTATTCAAATGTTTATATTAGTGGATATGTAATGATGATGTTACCTTTGTGATTTGGGTATACTTATAGTTATGCTTATTACGAGTTAAATGTACATTAGAAAATCCTCCTTGTAAGATCCCAGGATCGGAATCTGGTGTATGGTCACTAGGAGCTGAGAATGGGATACTACGGAGGCTGTCAGCACCGTATTCGGCGATCGAGAATTTTGTGAGCCTGGTTTCCCAGTTTAGGGCGTGACAGTAGCACTGCCTTGTCATCGCGGGCCCAGTACTTGGTTCAATCATATTATTACTTTGATTTCTGTTAACTAGCTGGGTACCAGGTTGAGCTCTGGGTTGAATTCTGACCTGGGGTCTCACTCCCTGTGGAGCTACTCTAGGCATAGTAGGTCGAAAATCAATCCCCCTTACATTGGACTAGCGCACATAGTGACTGGTGCACACAGTGCTCCAGTTCTTACACCACCTGGTAAGCATGTTCCAGACCGGTGACCATGTGAAGCGTGAGCTCCCACTAAAGCTCAGGGTTGAGGCTAGGGTCCTCATCCACATCGCACCTCATCATATATTCATCGAACTTGGTGATGTATTCCGTCACCGTCATGGATCCTTGGTGCAAAATGTGCCATTGATACAACAATCTCTACCTGTAAGAAAGGGGAACATACTTCTCTCGCAACAACTCTTTCATCTCAATCCAAAAGAGAACTGACCCCTCTCCAGATCGCTCACGGCGACACTCCACATTCCGCTAATATAGTTTTGCTTGGCCCACCAATTTCATCTTGGTGAACACGACTCGTCGTGGGTCTGGCAGACTGTGCTACTCAAAGAAGTGGTCCATATTTGCTAACCAGTCAGAAAAAACTTTGGGGTTCAACCTCTCATCAAAACTAGGGGCATCAACCTTGATTGCCTTTATGACCCTAGAAACAGGGTCCTCATGCTCATAATATCTTCGGGGGTGCTGACGACGCACCCCATCATGGCCTTCCCATTGGGTGGGAAGAAAAGGATCACAATTGTGTGTGGGTGGTAATGGATAAACCCCATCGTGTCTGTTGCCAGGCCCACGGGCTTGGTCTGCACCCAAACCATCCCTAGGTGGATCAGGCCCCACAACTTGGGATCGATCGACAACCCTAGTGTCGAGGGTCGCTTGGGCTTCACTTACAGTGGTGGTTGGAATACCAGCCTCTAGATGCACAACTCTCTCCTCTAGACGCGTGAACCTACCATCCTGATGCGCAAACTACTGCTCGATATTATCCCTCAAGGTTTGAAACTGTTGATCCATTCTCTTAGTTAGGCCCTTCATAGCCTTGGTAAATTGATCAGAGTCCATGGTGTAATGGAGACTGAACCCAAGACCAGTGCACGTGAGCATACACCAGGAATGACGAGTGAATGGTCCTAGATCTATGTGTGAGAAATGGTAAAAACAATTATACCAATGCAATACAACTGCCCTATACGGCCTAGATCTATATGGGGGCTCAACAAAACCTAGGAAAAATGGTTGACTAAACTCAAAGAAATATGCCTCCTACGCAGAGTGGTCACAATTTTTAAAATTTGGGTAAAGGGTTTCTGTAGAAAATTTTTACTACAAAGACGGATTAATAATAAACTGACCTACGCTAAAACTGGTCTCTGATACCAAATTTGATGCAGGGACACGTGATGACCTAATCCTAGATAAATGTATAATTAGGTTAAAGAATGTTCAAATAAATAACTCCAATTAACTAACCTTTTTCAATTAAAGGGATTAAGTAAACTTCAAAACAAAGATGAGGTCATTATCAATTTGTCTGAGCCGTATACCATACACGACTTGCGAAGCTTTCACGGTCTAGCTACATTCTATCGGCGGTTCATCTGTGGATTTAGCTCGATCATGGTTCCCATCACAGATTGCATACGAAATGAGGAGTTTCAATGGACTAAAGCCGCAACACGGGTTTTCTTGAAAATTAAAAAGAAGATGACGAAAGCGTCAGTCATACGTTTACCTGACTTTACTAAAGCCTTTAGGGTGTGTTTGGCCGAACCGATCCCATGGGATTAAGTGGGATGGAATGGTTTTTAAGGTAATGATGGTGGTGTCAGTGTTTGTCCGTTGATCCCATAGGTTTGCGATAGCCCATGGTATATACAGCAGCGTGTTTGGACCATCACAAATGGATGGGTTTGCATCTCCACTACTTCTTGTGGTGTGCCCCACTCACTGTTTTATATCTGCCTCAAAACAGGTTCATGGCTGAATGTAGGCTGGTGAAAATGATGGAGGGAGTGGATATCTCATTGATATCTCGGTGGGCCCCACATAGCGGTGAAAACTTGCATCATGGGATTGGCGAAATCCATCTCAGAGACCGGCACTGTTTACGAGGGTGCGGTGGATGAAATACATCCCGAATTACTTCGATTTTTCACCCGCTGCTCCATCTCTCCTCTGAACTGAGGAGGAAAATCCCATCAGGGCAATAGATATATAGAGCATATGTTATAAAATATAACCCCCGGTAAAGATGTATTACTTTGGCATTTGGATAAAATACAGAACTTTCATAATCTAGCGGAGTGTGATATGGTATATAAGCACCTTGAAATTATACACATGTATTACAAGGAATTTAAATTGAACTAGTCAAATGATGGGCCCAGCATAGATGTATCATAAACCAAATTTACGCTTATTTAATTGTAATTATAGGATTGAGTGAAAGATACCTCGTTTCAACACTAAGGTCTTGGTACGATTCCCTAGTGGGGGTGGCTAACAGTGAAGTGTGAACTGACAGTGGGTGTAATAACAATCTAACAAAAAAAAAAAAAAATTGTAATTACAGGATGGTAAACATTTATAAGTTGGATAAAATGAAAATTATCCAATGGTCTTAATATGGGAAAAAAAAAAAAAAAAGTGTCCAAGAATAAGAGATTAGGATTATTATACCAACTTTGATTTTTATTGTGACTTAGTTTCAGTGAGTTTTAGGGTATAGGTTAGCATATGTTGATAGAAAATAAACTTTATATATATTGATTACACAAAAATAGGCGTCTTAGGTCCCGTAGCTCAGTTGGTTAGAGCGTTGGTCTTATGAGCCGAAGGTCGCGGGTTCGAGCCCCGCCGGGACCACTTCCTGTTGATTTAATATTTTTGGTAACATTTTATTTTTATCCCTTATATATTTTTTCTACTTCACAGTGGACCAAAAATCTCCTAAATCAAACAATCTCAGTCATCCAATGAGTGGGTATTTTATTTTTAGTCAGGCAATTGGCCATGTATGTTTTTAACAGAGTATCCAGATGCAATAAATGGCTAGGATTGTCCATAGTGTCCTTTGCACAAGTAGGCGAACTACCATGGTTTGTCTCGTGTCCAACAAGAAGGACCCATCGTATGGGACCCAGATGAAAAATCTGGTAACTTGGTGAGGTTAAGATCGCCAATCTCCTGGTAAATCAGTTGTGTCCACAATCTCCACCGTACACATGCTCGTATTTTTGGTCAACTTTTCCTTGACCGGCCATTTTCTGTCTGCTCTTGGAATGTCTAAGTATGACTGCTGGGATTTCTGGAACCATAGCCTTTTGCTAGGTGACCCACCATATCAACGGCTCTGATCACCCTTCAGTGTGCATGCATACAAGAGAAATCCTTAGAAATTGGCTGAGCTTGTACCAGCAGTGACCAGTACTTAATGGGTGATTACTGATTTATTTATTTATTTTTATTTTTTTATTTTTTTAAAGCAGCAGTCCACGTTAATAAAGCAAAAATTATGTTGATGCAAAAATCCAGTTAACCTTCTTTTGAACCTGCGTACCTGCATAAGGAACAGAAGAAAAAAAAAAAAAAGAAGAAGAAGAAGAAGGGACCCTCTGATACCTAAGTTGGGAAAGGAATCTTGTCCAGTTGAGTGTTGAAGGTTTACGGCTAAATAGTGTGCGTACCTTTCACCATCGGGGTGCTCTTATTTATAGATGGGGAGAGATGGTGGCGTAGAAGGCATCTCCCTATTTTGGTAGGGGCGGATTATATTAGGATTCGGACTCCTTACTTGGCAAGAGGATCTTTCTGGATCCTCAGCTAGAATCTCGGATAGAGCCGTATTGGAGTTGGTTTCCTGCATCTTTGGCTGAGACCATGAACTGGCCAGACATAGGTCGGGTCAGATTGTAAGAACTCCATGTGGTGGGCCTTACTGATCAACGATCTGGATTGTATTATAGTTGGACTATTTGATTGAGTTAATCAGTGGACCCCACTTAAGGTGATATGCTGCGCAATCTGTGTGCGTAGCACTGCGTATTTGGGTAGAATGCTATAGCCTTACGCAAGGCAATTTGAGTCGAACTAGGACTAAGTAATGTGGAGCGTGGGAGAGAGAGTTTTGATGGGTTTCAAACTCTTTCTCCACAGTCTCTATAAAAGAGAGCTGGGTCCCCAATCCTACACCACGGCAGAAATTCGAGTCCCATCTAGTGTTTTGCAGAAAGGGTGTGAAGGAAAGGAAGATCCTAGCTTTAACGGTATTCTGGTATTGGCATTATTATTCGGCTCCTATGGCGTCACAGCTAGGTAAGTCATCCGACCCCTTGATCTCCATGTTCTATACACAGACAGATCGGTGGGACTATTCCGCATATAGTTCATATCCCACATTTGGTATTAGAGCCATCTGTGCAAAGGCATGGATGATCAGGTTCATTTATTTCATATTCAGATACGAATTAGGGATTTCTAATTCCAAACCCATATTGAAAGCTAGGGTTTATTTCTTCCCAATTTGATGCCTGCATTAATGATTTGGGATTTTAATCCCACATCCAAATTAGGGATTTCAGCCTCATAACCCCAAAATTCAGCAGAGATTAGGGATTTAAAAACGCTATATTCAGCAGACAATTAGGGACTTCATTTTCGAATCCCCAAACCCTCTTGATTAAGAATTTTGGATTCGAACCCCTAAAAACAGACATCCGATTAGGGATTTTCGAACCCAAATTTTAATTAGGGATTTCTGATTCGGAATCCCTAAATCCAGAAACATTTAATTAGGGATTTCAGATTCAGAATCCCCAAATCCGCAAATTAGGTTTTTCAAATTCCCAAATCCAGATGCCAATTGGGGATTTCGGAACTCTTCTTCCCCAATTTTGGGTGTGGAAATCGCAACTCATAGGCTGCTTACCTCTGTCATCGAGAACCGACACCCATTGTTCACCCTCGGATCATCCGACGATAGTCATGGCTCGCCGTTCCCTGTCTTCCCTGCTTCAGGAGCCATTGACGGTGTTTTTCAGGTCCCACCTTCATTGTCAGCCACCATAGAAGCTGTTTTCGCAGCTTCTCTGTCCGATTTTGGCGTCGGGACTGCCGGAAATCTTGGCAAGAGAGATGGCGGGCAAAGAAAGAACAACTGAGTTTTGATTTCCCTTTCTCCCTCTCTTCTAGCCGCATCATTGAAATAGGTTGCAATCGACCCGGTTCTTCCTCGCCGCAGAAAGGTGGTCGAGATCGATCTGTTTCTCGCTGGAGATATTAGGTCGAGAACAACCTTATTTGAAATCGGGTTTTCGGACCCGATTACGAATTTTTGGATCCGTCATCGGGACCCGCAAACGGGCTTATAACCTGCGGGCTTGACACTGACGGTAGGTGCATTGCACACCGTCTGGAACTTACCAAACCCAGGGTTGGCCCTGGTATTTGATCTGGGGCCCACCTTTTAGACCGTTCAATATTAATTAAGGTCGTATACTGGCTTACTTCTGATCATTCACCATGAGTACTATATTTGGTTCTTTAGCTAAATTGATAATATATAGATCTATCCAACCACTTATGGTGTTCCCTTGTATCAATCTATCATATAAGGGTTGATAGCCAGAATTATAATGCTCATATTTAATGATCATTACATGCAGAGTCTTGATTCGGTTTCATTATAGGCCCATTGCCCATCCTTGAGGAATTGATATAGACTGTTGGGACATAAAGAATGATACACATTAGTATGCATATCTCTAAGGTTACTTTAATTTCCAATAATCAATATCAATGACCTTGTGAGCCGTGTCAAGACTAATTAGAAAATAATCCATTGAGGCAGGATTATAATAGCAATCCTAAAGTCTATATTTGTAGTTTTGGATTCGGTTGTGTTAGCCACCATAGTGACCTCAATCGATGAAAACTTTACAAGTACAGACTTAACATTGGGATCAAGAGGATTACATACAGTTGCATTCACATTTTACTACGCACGGTAACGAAAACACAGACGATTACCATTTGGCAGACACGTAAACGGGTGAAGTAAATGGTGTTGGTAATATAAAGTTGAAAGACTCATCTCACCCACAGGTGTTGAGTGTCTCAGATTTACATGACTTATATCACTTAGCTTCATGTTCAGGAGGATCACTAACATGTTGTCATTACCACCCACAGGAGGAATGATAATGATGTAATAGATTCTCATCAGGATGAGATGATTGGGCTCATCGTCATCTTGGATGATTCAGTTGATGCCTCCCTTAGCAACTGAATTGATTCATTTAGCCTGATATTTTTGTTTACATTCACGAAGTTAATTTGTGAAATCATCAACTAATGTGAGTATATATGTATCTCTTCTATTTCAGTCTCAATTCCAACTAATACGCATCAAGTACCTGCCCTTAATGGATCTAATTACGCTCAATGGAAGAACGCCATTGAAGTTGTACTGGGCTGTCTTCAATTAGATCTTGCCCTGATAACACCAGAACCGCCAGAACCATCTGATGATGCCACTAAAGCTGAATACAATCGATGGGTTGCATGGTTTAGATCAAATGATACATGCCTGAAAGTAATTAAGCATTCAATTTCTGAATCCATGAAGGGCGCCATGCCTGATACAGACAATGCCAAAACTTTCCTGACTGAAATGGGAAAACGGTTCAAGAAATCTGATAAATCTGAAGTAGGCATCCTTCTGAATAAATTGACTCGTTCGTCCTACGATGGAAAAGGCAACATCCGTGAATACATTGTAGAGCAGATCGAGGTTGTTTCTAAGATCCGTGCTCTAGGGCTTGTACTCACTGATGATCAACTGGTTCATTTGATCATGAATAACCTACCTCCCCAATTCGGCACGTTCCTGGTGAACTATAACACTCTGAAGGACATGTGGACATTGGATGAACTTATCACTCAGTGTGTCCAAGAAGAAGACAGGATCAGGCAGGTGGTTAAAGTTCAAAATGTTAATATGGTGACCTCAGGTCATGGGCATGGGCAAGGGAATAAAGGTAAGAAGAAGAGGAAACAAGGTTCTAATAATGGATTCTCTGGTCCTCCATCTGGAAACCATGAGAATCAATCTGGAAATGGATCTAAACGCAAACGGGTTAAAGGCAAACCGTGCTTCTTTTGCAAAAAGGCGGGTCATTTTAAAAAAGACTGCGAAGGCTTTAAGAATTGGCTTATGAAGAAAGGTAATCATTCTGTTCTTGTCTGTTTTGAATCTTATCTAACTGATGTGTCAGCGGATTCCTGGTGGATAGATTCAGGTACTACTATTCACATATGCACTTCTATGCAGGAATTACTACAGGCCAGGCCACCAACTGATGTGGAGCGCTCAGTATACGTAGGCAATGGTGTCAAGGTAGACGTGGAGGCAATATGAGTCTATAGGCTTAAGTTAAAGTCTGGTCAAGTTTTGGATTTAGTAGATACATTCTGTGTGCCATCTATAAGGCGCAATTTAGTTTCAATTTCCTGTTTGGATAAGTTGGAATATGCATTCCATTTTGGAAATAAAAGTTTTGCTATTTACTTTAATTCGATTAAAGTTGGAACTGGCTCTATAGTAAACAACTTATACCAGTTAGACTTCATTGCCTCTCACGTCTATAATATTAATACCTTGCATGGAAATAAAGTGGGATCCAAGCGAACTCTAGATTATGAAAATTCCTCCATGTTGTGGCACAGGCGGCTATGCCATATATCTCGTGAGAGATTAGACAGGCTTGTGCGAGAAGGAATTTTACATTCTCTAGACTTCTCTGACTACAAAGTATGCATTGATTGCATAAAAGGAAAACAGACTAAAACAAGAAAGAAAGGTGCAACTAAGAGTGTAGGTCTATTAGAGGTTATACATACAAATATTTGTGGACCATTCCCTACAGCCTCATGGAGTGGCCACAAATATTTTATTACCTTTATAGATGACTATTCTCGCTTCGGGTACCTATACCTTATCAGTGAGAAATCAGATGCCCTGGATGCTTTTAAAATCTATAAGGCCGAAGTTGAAAATCAACTCGATAAAAGAATTAAAGTTGTCAGATCTGACCGTGGTGGTGAATACTATAGTAGATATGACGAATCAGGTCGCAATCCAGGGTCATTCGCTAGATACCTGCAGGATTGTGGCATTGTCGCTCAATACACTATGCCTGGCACTCCAGAGCAGAATGGAGTGGCTGAGAGACGCAATCGCACCCTTATGGATATGGTGCGAAGCATGGTCTGTAATTCGACATTACCAGATTCTCTATGGGGTGATGCGATCAAAACCGCAGTTCATATACTAAACCGAGTTCCCAGCAAAGCAGTTAACAAAACTCCTTTTGAGTTGTGGAATGGGAGAAAACCAAGTCTCCAATATCTACATGTTTGGGGTTGTCCTGCTGAGGCCAAAGTTTATAACCCGCATGAAAAGAAGCTTGATCCTAGAACCGTAAGTTGTTTCTTCATTGGATATCCAGAAAGATCAAAAGGCTATCGATTCTACTGTCCTTCCCACTCTATTAAGATTGTTGAGACTGGGAATGCTAGATTCATTGAGGACACTGAAAACAGTGGGAGCACGAACATAAGAAATTTTGTATTTGAGGAACAAAGGACCGTGACTTCTGTCATAGTCAATCCAGATTACGTGAAAATTACTGGTGCAGTCGATTCTGCAGTCACTGCAGAACACCACGTAGAACCTCAAATACAAACCACTGATGAGGAAAATCAATATCAGACCCAGCATGTTGAGCAATTAAGAAGATCTCAAAGAGAGAGAAGGCCTGTAAATCGAGACGATTACATCGTATACTTACAAGAGTACGACTTTGACATAGGGGTGGACAAGGATCCTGAATCCTTTACACAAGTCAAACAAAGTGCTAATCCTTCTCGTTGGTTTAATGCCATGAAAGATGAGTTGAAATCCATGCAGGACAATAAAGTATGGGATCTTGTAGAGTTACCTACTGGAATAAGGCCGATTGGTTCTAAATGGATATTTAAAACCAAAAGGGACTCCAAAGGTAATGTCGAAAGATATAAAGCCTGACTTGTTGCCAAGGGTTTTAACCAACGTGAGGGCATTGACTTTAAGGAGACTTTCTCTCCAGTATCTAAGAAAGACTCATTCAGGATCATAATGGCTCTTGTAGCTCATATGGATTTAGAGTTACATCAGATGGATGTAAAGATCGCATTTCTCAATGGGGATCTAAATGAGAATGTATACATGTTTGTACCGAAGGTTTTGCAAAGCCATCGGCTCGAACATTTGGTTTGCAAACTTAAGAAGTCCATCTATGGGTTGAAACAGGCATCGCGACAGTGGTACCTTAAGTTTTATGAAGTAATTTCCTCATGTGGCTTTGTAGAAAATACTGCAGATGAATGCATCTACATTAAAACCAGTGGGAGTAAGTTCGTTATAATGATTTTATATGTTGATGACATTCTGTTGGCTAGCAGTGACGCCAGGATGTTGAGCGACACCAAGAAATTTTTATCTCAAAAGTTTGAAATGAAAGACCTTGGTGAAGCTTCTTACGTCATCGGCATTGAGATTCACGTGATGTAACACTGGACCGGACCGTCACTGTCATGAGGGCCTACATTAGTAGGGTACTCGAAAGGTATGGCATGCAAAATTGTGCTCCAAGAAAGTCGCCTATTGTAAAGGGCGACAAATTTGGTTTATCTTAGTGTCCAAAGAATGATTTGGAAAAGAATCGAATGAAAGATTTTCCGTACGCATCAGTAGTAGGGAGCATCATGTATGCTCAAGTCTGTACGCGACCGGACATTGCCTTTGTCACTGGAATGTTGGAAAGATTTCTATCTAATCCTGGAATGCAACATTGGATAACTGCAAAGAAAGTGTTACGGTATCTTTAGAGAACAAAAGACTTCGGACTCACATACAGAAGATCTGATCATTTGTGCATGTGGATTTGTGCGTGTGGATTTTTGTCATAGAAGGCGGGTTTGGCTAACCTGAGGTGATCCGACCTGGCCTGTGCAATCGAGATCGAGTCGCATCTGTTAGACACTGATCTTGCCGACCCAAGATGAGTAGCTTGTTTCCTTTAGATCGTGGTCGGTCAACAATTATTCCGACTTTGTACTGAGAGGCCGGGATTATTGGGTCGCGCCTGCGACTATATTTGAAGTGCTAACCTAGTCTGTAGATAATTGGTCCGTCCATTTTTCTCATAACCAATTGCATAGATGGTTACCATGGTGTTGCCTATGGTGACCCACCAGATCAACAGGTCTAATTGTCCCAAATGGATGCCACGTGTACAACAATGATGCTCGAAAGGATCAAACTGTCCATGTCTAAAAAGGGTCTTGAGCCTCTCACTTCAGTTATGCATTTTTCCCTTTCTACCAATGTTCTATTTGGGGAGCCACTAAAAAAAGTGAGTTCTTCTCATATTTAATACTTAGGCCTTATTTGATGGATACCTATAACTGAGTTCTTCTCATTTTAGTTAATAGTAATTACGTGTTAGTCATATAACGTGAAGTGGGTGGTCGGTTGTTGAGCTTTTGCCAAGCAATTATTTCACAGCCGACTCAAAATTGTTGGGACAAAGCAACAATGATGATGTTATTTCAGATGCACCCAAGGATTAAAATCTTAGTCAAGTCATGATTTCATTTAAAACTTTGGAGTAGGTTAGAGATACCAAGATAGCTGGAAAACTCAGCAATTTTAATTTTTTTTTAGTTCCACTCTCTCAATCCAAAAAGTGCATTGTTGAAACTGGGTTGGAATGCCAAGCGCCTCTAATTTAAGGTTTCAACTATAGCCCAACACAAGGGAAAGACCCTTTATATTGACATTGACAAGAACACTTTATTAAGTAATAGAGACCAATGTTTTAAATATCGTTATCGCATAATGTATCGCACCCTTGGAATACGGATACATATCAATTATTGCATGGGATATATTGGTTGTATCGTGCAATGTATTGTTGTGTTGGAAAACATTGGAACATTAGGAAATTAGTTGAATTTTTCAATGAAACTTCTGGGATTGTTGAAAAAGACATTAATATACTTAGAAATCAAAACATTACAAAAAAAAAGTGCACATAACAGGAGTTTCCTTTGTATGGGGTCCTAATATATGTGTTGTCCAACTGAACTAATGCAAGTATATTCAAAGTCTATTCATAAACTTGTAAACGTAAGAAAACATATATGGTAACACTAACAATACATTCAAAAGTAAAAGAATAATCAGTAGATCAAGTTACATACATGTTTGATTTTGTATTTAGATACAAAGATTGTAACTGATTTGCGAGAAATAGAGAAATTTCGATTTTTTCTAATTTTCTACAACTTGGCCTATTTCTCTAAATCTTGAAATCGAAGCTCCAAATCCATAATTTTTCATGAAAACATGAATAATCATAGATTTATAACCATTTGACAATAATTTAACATGGTTTACAACAAAAAATGGATTGAAAATTGAAAATGTTCACTAGATTGAATAGGTGGGATATATTGGTACTACCTACGCATTTTGTATCGCACATGTGGGATACAAGATATGTTGTGGGATATATTGGCCAATATCATCGATACTTAAAGCACCGATAAAGACACTATAAGCATTCGACCAATGTATCAATATTCTAACAAAAATACTTCTATAGATTATATAAAATAAATAAATAAATAAATAAAAATAAAAATAAACTTAGATTTGGCAGTTTAGGGCTATGTCAAAAGTAGCTAAACATGATTGATTCTGATGCAACATCCAAAGCTTCAAGTTGCACGTGACTAAGCCAATTCAAGCATGTAGTTAGGGCCATGTCCTAAAATAGCCAGCTAGTTATGTTTTATATTTGGTTCCTTTCTCATTTTTCCCCTCCATTTTGAGGTGCGAAGAAAGAATTTCATGTTTATTATCATTTTGGACTCATATTCTAAGGTGGCCCAATGCCTCTTCTAAGCTGTATATTTTTTGGGTTTTTCTAATGGATCCCCACCTCTCCTTTTTTGTTATTTTTTTGGGTTTTTATAATGCAAGAGGATGCAGCTACTCCATATGATGAAATAGGCACCATGTAGCTAACCACAATTAATTGGAATAAGACTTAGATGATGATGACCACGATGCACCTAGTCCATTGGTGACAGAAGCATGCCTCTATAACACATGTAATTATCTTCTTTGGCGGGTTATTTCTTTCATTGAACAATCTTCCATTACAGATTCAAGATCTCATACAACTTACAAATTCATTATAGCTGACTAATTATCTAGCTAATTGATTTCCCAAATCAAAAATTTTGTCTACATACAACTTAACATTATCGTATTTATAATACTCCACTCATACAAAAACTTAATAGAAGAAAATTTTCACCAAATACATGTATTATTTATCTTCATACTTTCTTTTCCTTGGCCAGTATGCATGACTGCTTGTATAAGGAATATGGTCTATTCATATTTCTTCCCATCACATATTTTCTATGTGGGGCTTTCCCAGTCTTGCATGTTGATTTGGGTTTTTGATTGGCAGAACCAGTAGACATGTTGGGAAAATTTAGCAGTGTTATGGTTTGATTGTTAAATTTGTTGGTTGTAATCAACCTATGTAATAAACTAGTAAATAAGCACTTGATTGTAATCACTATTGGAGTTGTATGCTCTCATTTCCAATCCCAAGCTCCATTAAAGGGGCATTATGTTGGCAGGTAGCTTCAAATTCATGCTTCCTATTGTAATAGATGTCTTAAATCGAGTCTGTTACTAGGTCTGTCGATGCCATTGACAGTTTGTTCGATATCACCTTCGATGGCATCGAACAGTGCTCAATCCTATCGATATTTTTTGGATTTTCTTCCATTGGTCACTGGACGAACTGGACACTTTTTCGATGTCATCAATGAGTGTTCAATGCTATTGAGAATTTTCTAAAAATCATGTTTTGTCTCTGGACAATTGAGGTGTTAGTTCGATACTATTGACATGGTTTCGATGCCATCGAATGATTAGTTTCAATGACATTGATTAGTATTTGATACCATCGATAGATCTGCACAGATTGTTGTAGAACTGTGAATTTGCGAGATTTGTTTTCTATTTTGATTATGCTTCCTCCAAAGACTATATATTGGAGTGCAATCGGAATTGGGTGGGCAACTGGGTATCAAGGAGATTTTAGGGTTTCTAAATCGTCCAAGGGTTTCAAAGGGTGTAGCAAGGGTAAGATTCGAGGTTGTTCGAATCGGATAAGATCTTTACTTTGTAATTTCTGCTTTCATAGTGATTATCTATCGCTTTGTATTGTGGTTTTTTTTCGAAAGGATTTTTCCACGTTAAATTAATGTGTTCTCTGTGTTTGCTTGGTGCTATTGAATTTCTATCCTAGATTCATATCTATGTGCTTCCTCGGTCCCCCAACACTTCTAACACGATAATTTATTTGGCAAATTTCCACAACTCGCCTCAAATCTTCCTTAGGATTGGTTTCACCACAAAGACGTGGAAATGGTAGGAAAAAAAAAAAAACAAGTAAAATAGGCAAAATCAAAATAGCTTTGGTGACTCTACTTGGCTAAATTTTTAGCTCTTGCTATACAACCAGCATTTTATTCTATGCATTGGCTTTAGAAAGGAAGTCTCAATTTATTGTTAGGTAAAAAACGACCTCTTCATAGTTGAAAAGGCACTACCATTTTTCTCCGGCCAAGAGTCCTAGAGAAAGACTTCAGTAAAAATGACCATATCCAAAGAGTTCCAAATGACTCACCACCTTGGCGTAGAATGTACCAAATTCCAAGAAGAACCAAGGGCCTGCTTGCAAACAACTTACCTATTTAGATCTTGAAATTTTTCTGTAGGAGACAAGAGGGCGCCTGGTTTGCAATGCTCTTATCATTTTTACGAAGAGTAGAGAAGACCTTGCAATCGATTTCGATTTGTTTTCTTTTGAAAAAGAAATCATTTGTGATACTGGGATGGGCACTCTGTGTTGAGAAAAGTCTTAAATCTGAAGGTTTTGAGGTCGTTCGACCGGTCGTGGGAAGCTTCGACTGGTCGTGGGAGATGCTCGACCGGTCGTAGGTTTGAGCCCTGCAATAACTCAAAGTCCAGCGAGTTTTTGCTATTTTTTACTGTAGCTACGACTGGTCGAAGGGATGGCTCAACTAGTCGAAGGGGTCCTACGACTAGTCGAAGACTCGGCTAGACTAGTCGTAGGTTACGCAGTTTGTTCCATGATTTTGGGCGAAACTGTGGATTTGTGTCCTTTCGCAACTGGGATGAGAAAGGGAAGTTTCCTAAACTATAAATAGGTATCCCTAGGGCTTTTCTAGGGTATGGTAATGAATGGGAAGGCTTTGTAAAGTAGTTCCAAGGGTTCCTAAAAGGGTTTAGGGTTATCAAAAGGTTTTAGAAAGGGTGAGATTCGAGGTTGTTCGAATCGGGTAAGTCCTTTCTCTTTGTAATTGATGCTTTCATAGTGGTGATCTGTCGCTTTGTGCCGTGGCTTTTTCCTATAAGGGTTTTCCACGTTAAATCTGTGTATTCTCTTGTGTGCTTGGTGCCATTGGATTACCATCCTAGATCTAGATCTGTGTGATTCCGCAGGCCAAAATCCCCAACACTCTGCAAGTAACGAAGCACTATCAATGTTGTACAATCAAATAGGCCCTTAGGGCTGTTTGAATTTGGGCAACATCAAGTAGTTATAAGCAACCTTGTATATTCACGATTTGTCAAACCGTTATGGACAAGAACCGTTGCATTTTTGGACAAGTGGACATGGATATAAAGCCATTGGATCATTGATTCCTCCGGTGGAGCCATCGAGCTACTTATGGATTATATCTTATAGTTGTGGTGCATATGATGATTAAATTTATCTATACACGTGTGACATATTTTAATGTGGCTTGTGTGTGACCATTCAAGCTCAAACATTACACATGCGCATGTGTCATCATCAATTTTTAAGTACTAAAAAATGTGGCATATGTGCATATGCACATAATTAAGCATGTCACCAATCAATCTTTAATTTTCCTGTGTGCCACAATCAATCATATTCATAATTTAGGATGTTTGACAAACAAAAGATAGAGCAAATAGAAAGTAACAACATGTCCATGACCAATTCGCCTTAACGACATGCCACCAATTAGCCTTATGAATGAAATGATTGGTGACCGACTCGTCTACATCTTTACACACACGGAGATGACCACATCTAAGTTTATATCCAATATAAAAAAATAAAAAATAAATAAAAAAACTTCCACCCTATGAAAGATAGGGTACCCTCATACCTAGGGGTGTACATCGAGTCAAATCGAGCGGAGCAGGCCTTAGCTCGACTCGGCTCGGCCACTAGTTGACCCTAGCTCGAACTCGGCTTGGCTTGGTCCTCGAGCCTGGCTAGCCAGCTCGGCTCGGTTCAGTCTGCAGCTCAGGCCAGTTCGAGCCAAGTTCGAGCTAAGTTCGCTTGTGCTGCATTTTCACAAACACATAGACCACACCTTCAAAATCTCACTGTATGTAAAACAACAACAGTGGTTTTACAGATATTTTATCAAATACCTTCTAAGCATCATAAAAATCAAGAAAAAAAAAAAAAAAAGGTATTTGTTTCATATAAATACCTTCCTTGCCACTAACCACACTTCGTTGGGTTATTTCATCAAACACTTGGTGAACAACATCAATATCAAAGTAACCGAGTCACCGAATTGGTTCGATCCGAGTTCAATTCGAGTTGGGTTCTATCCGAGTCGAGTCATGTTGGGGCCAGCTCGAACTCAGCTTGAACTCACTTTCGAGCTAAAAAAACAGCTCAACTCGGCTCGAACTCAGCTTCGAACCGAGTTGAATCAAGCTTTTCCGAGTCGAGTCGAGCGAGCTAACCAAGCTAGCTCTCTTGGTGTACACCCTACTCATACTGTAGAAAAGCTTGAAGAAAACTTGGAAGATTAGTTAGAATCATCTCATAGAGGGTGAGTGTTGCCCTTTACACTGTTTTCAATTGTATTACTTGCCTAAATCATTGAAATGGTTGATTTCTTAGTCCCAGGTGGTCGAAGTAGATTCCACAAAAACAATAGGGTGGAGCCCACCCGAGCCGCCAAACTCTTGTTTTTTAGCCGACCCGGCTTACACAAAGGAACACAAGATGGGGGATCTGATTGAAAACCATTCCGAAAAAGGTACTGTAATGTAAATTTTATATTAAGTGGGCAGTTTTTTCTACATTAAACCGTATGTTATGTGACGCAGGAATTACAGGAACCGAAAGCAGCACCCAGCCATGTTATCTGTGACATGCTCCCAACCCCCCCATTTCTTCTCAGAATCTTCTCACTCTAACCATCGTAAGATATTCTCATTCCAAAATCCTAAGATTTCTCTCTCCAATTCAAATTCCTCATTCGGGTATCCAAGATTTTCTACAAATCGGAATTTGGTCTTCCGCAGAATCAGAATTCATGCAAAATCTGCTAAATCAGAGATAGATACTGATCAAAGTGGTCAAATTCCGGCTGAGAAAATCACAGCTACCGAAAATGGCGGGACCCCATCTACCAGCCTCTTGTCCATTCTCTGTCCACTGCTCAAGCTCCTTGGTGTAGGCTCTCTCTCTCTCTCTCTCTCTCTCTCTCTCTCTCTCTCTCTCTCTCTCTCTCTCTCTCTCTCTCTCCCTCCGTGTGTGTGTGTGTGTGAGTAGGCTGAATAAAAGATGCGAGGATTTTGATAGTCGTCTCATGTTCTAGTCTTGTTTTATGTGTTTGTTTGACAGGTTTCTTTGTCTTGTTGATGACAGGGAGGAGACCCTTCTCAAGAGCGGAATGAATTTTTGGAGGTACGTTCTTCTTACTTCTTAAGTGTTAAGAAAAGAAATGGAGGATGCCGAAATGCTTAGCCTGAATCACGGATGGTGCTGTCCTTAAGCCAGTAAATGTCCCCATACCAGTTAAACCAGCATCATCGCAAAGGGTTCCAGCAAGTCTGCCTCCAGGATAATTTGTATCCAATCCTAATACTGTTATTGTAAAATTGACGCGGCACTATTGTACAAATCCCAACTCCTTTTTGAAACAACCCAGAAAATTGAGAGGTTGTTTGGATGTCCCTAAGTTTTTAAGTTTGCCTGTTTGGATGTAAGCTGTAAGTTACTCACCAGTGAGTAGTTTTTGTGTTTGGGTACCTGTTAATCACTTACAGGTAAGTAGTTGTGCATTCACACTAAATAGAGCTTGGAGTAGAGAATCGATCCAAAATCTTCAAATCACATTTTTTTTAAAAATGTTTGGCATAAGATATGTCATTAGGTTGGTGGTGACTACATTGGGCAGCGGCGGCGGCAATGGATGTTGCTGCCACGGCTGTTGCTGGTAGCAGAAAAAGGGGACCTTGTGGTCTCCTCTACTTGTAGCAAATTCAAAAAATCCAACTGTTAGCCTATAAGTGACTTACCTGTAAGTGAAAACACACTTCTCCCCCATGTAAATTGCCTATAAGTGACTTACAGGTTGCAACTCACTTAAAGGTGAAATTTCACACCAAAAACCTCCTGTATGAGTTATCGGCTAGACATTTCCCATTAATGGAACTTATAGGCATCCAAATGACCCCTGGAGAGAGAGAGAGAGAGAGAGAGAGAGAGAGAGAGAGAGAGAGAGAGAGAGAGAGAGCCACATGGGCACCGTGTCACACAATGGTCAACCCAGAGTCGACCGTAGGGCTGACCTTACTTCCCAGCAGTGTTCGAATTATCTCCAATATTATCTTTATCTCCAGCTCAGCGATACCGATAACACTTGTAGTGATACCGATAACGCTGGTAGTATGAGAAATTCTAAGTCTTAACAATGTATTGCTAAGTATCGCCAACATATCAATATCGTTAATGTAATTGCCAATATTTTCAACTATGAAAATTCTAGGTGTCGCTTGTATTGCCAATGCATCAATATTGCCAATGTATCACCAATATTTTCGACTATGTAAATTCTAGGTAATGCTTGTATCCTAAGTGTATCAACGACATTTCAATAGTAAATTTTAATTTTAATTTTTTTTCATGGGTACATGGTTGTATGTAGTGTTCAATTTGTCATTGATAATATTGATAATATCTCGATATTATCAATATCGCAACATGCGCAATATTGAGAACACAATCTTTCGTTTCCTTTCCAATTGTTGATGATTTCTTGGTGAAATATCATGTGTTGTTGATATTTTGCAATATCGATGGATGTTTGGATGGAAGGTTGGATGGTTAAATAAGCCGGATGGGATGGTTGGACTGATTTCTTACAACAGCACATGCTTTCTTGTTACGTATACATTATTTTTGAATTTTATTTTTTATTTTTAATTTCTAAATATGTACATGTTAACATCGCCTGAAGTTTCGTTGAAAATTCCACCGTTTTCCCTATGTTTCCCCACATTTCTAGTTATCAGCGATATTATTGGCGATATCGATATTGTTTCTGTATCCCTAGCCAGCGAAACTTGTAGCGATACCGATACTTTGAACACTGCTTCCCAGTCATACTAAACCCTGGGTTGAACCATGGTTTGAGCCATGGCTAGACCCCAAGTTAATGCCTTAATGGACAATTGGCGAACATGCGAAGTGCTTGGTGCACCAAAAAAGGTGCCAAAAGGTGCCCATTATCCACGCCGCCGCCACGGTGTGCATGTGGACAGTGCTTCTCACTATCATTCTAGCGCCTGTAGTTCAAACCGTTGATGTGGAAAATCCCAATTTCTTCTCCTCTAGCCACTAATTCTTCATCACTTTTTTTTGATAAAAGAGCATTTCCACATCAAAAAGAAACTTTTTGTTTAAATATTCAAAATTTTGGAGGGAAAATGAAAACAGTTTTTCATATTTAAAAAACACCTCCAAAATAGAAAATGTCCAACACCTAGTACCACCTGTACATTGAAGTGTACAATATATATGGAGAGCGTTTCTTGAATTTAAAATGTTTTAGTATATAATATAACACTTTATATGTAATTAGAAGACATAAATGACCTGTTTATTTACTTGAGAGGATGGCTGATGGGACAGACTGAAAAGAAAAGAAAAGAAAAAAGATGTTTGTTTTATTTACATTTATTTGACTTTTATGTTGGCATTTTTATTCATTTCATTCCACAATTTGATTCTCCTTCTGAATGTGAATACTAGCTAGCAAGTTTTATTTCTGAGCATTTCTTGAACCATCACCGATCACTATGTTCCTATTGCTCAATAGGTAGCAACATCTTCATTATCTACTTTGGCAAGACTTCCATGGGGATCAAGATCACTATCAGGCAGTTCAAATGACCAAGAGGCTATCCAGGACCCTCCAGCATACTTGCAACTCTTTGAATTTGGTGAGTTTCTTCCTCTGGTCCATCTACCAGCATCCTAGCTAGCTAAGGGGTTAGCTGTTAATTACAGATAACCTTGACAAGTTTTATCCACCCATTTGGATCACTTACCTAATAGACACATGCATTCTCATTGCGAGAATTTTGGGAAATTTATAAAAGAAAATGCGATACCTTGGTTTACTTGTAGCACATATTTCGTTCTTATGAAGAAATTGTTGCAATCGATTGGATTACTTATCATGAAAGCAGGCCATATCTTAACTAGTATACCAAAGGAACCATTAAAGTGATATCCATCTAGCAAGTCACCTGGTGATTCAGATAAAAGGTGCAATTTGTTTTTTAGTGAGTGCCGATGGTTGTGGGTTGTGAATACCTTGATGCCACTTGGTCTGAGAACACTCACCATAACAGCCAGGTAAAAGTACTTATTGCTAGTATTGAGGAATTCTTCTGTAGTAAAAAATATATATATATAAAATAAATAAAAAAAATAAAAAAAGGAAAAGAAAAGAAAAGAAAGAAGAAGAAGAATTAGCTGCGCACCTTTTACAAACCCACCAAAATACCTCACTGAAGTAGATATTTTAGCCGGGAAATCGATAATTCAACATATGCGAATGATCCCCCGTGGCTAATGGGGTGGGATTAGTAACACATGCTCAAGGAGGCATGCCTAGGGAGAGAAGCAACGCATGCTTTGAACTCATCGAAAAGAAAAACAAAAAGGAAAAGAAAATTTCCATTTAGATATAGTCGGGTCTTTATAGACCTCCTTTACAAGAGATGCAATGAATTTTGATTTTGCTATTTTAGGTCTTGAATACACTCTTAATTAGAAGATTGACGCCAACACTTCTATTCTAAAAGGAAACAAACAACTAATAGAATCTCTAACCAAAATACCCAAATCTTGAGATTAAATCTAAGAACTTTGATCCATTCAAAATGGCTAAATTCACCATCAAATTGACATATGGACCATCCAATTGCACATATGGTTCATCTGGACCATCAGATTGATCCTATGAACCACATATTCCATCCTGACTGCTAATCTTGTCCAGAACACTATCATGACTATGGGATGAATCTGATCTCCCATCAAAGCAATCTGGACCCTTGATGTGGTCTAGATATTCAATCTCACTAGCTGGATTGTTCAGATCTCCAATCTGGACGGTTAAATTTGCCAAATATTCGATCAAGACAATGGAATAAGCCTGATGCCTGATGGTTTGATCTTTCAACGGCCAGCGTGTATGGCCTGAGTCCATCTTTAATTACCTGTCTAGGGTCTTGGATGACCCAAACAACTTTTTGTAATCTACTTTTATAAATTTATTTCTTGTAGAATTGCACATATCTGGATAACTCTACTGATCTGAACATGGGATTTTTGGAACCATGCTTCTCAAACTTGGGTTTTGGTCACATGTAAAACTTGTATAATTTGTTATAGATTTTTAAATCTGAAGATGTCTCTTTCTTCTTTTAGGGACTAACATAATTCACAAGCAGGATGTTCTAAATATTGTTTTTCAACAGAGTCATGCCCTTTTTGCAGGAGAGTTCGAGAGGCCCTGACAGAACTGGATCTTTCTGTTGAGGTGAGTGATACCTTGGACATGATTTTTAATACCAGGAATTCCCAGGTGTCTTAGTGTTTATATATATATATATATATATATCTGCCTTGATGTTTTCATTGTTTGCCCCTTAAGGAACAGGGTATGGGACCCTGTAAATTCAATCTTTTTATATTGGAATCTCCACATTTTCCTTTGGCAGCATGAGACTAAATGGAAATTTTCTATAGTAAACCTTTTTTATTTGAATTGTGTGTGGAAATGAAAAAAATAATCATATTACCAAATGATTATTTCCATGAGCACTATTGAAACATGGATTCCATTTTTATGGGTCTTGTTTGGATCGCAAGTTGAAACCTCATTCCTCTCATAATGGTCGCTTGTATTTTGTGTAGTGAGAATTTGACTATGGAAAACAATAATCCACTATTTCCCTCTGCTATCCAAACAACACTAAAGGTCCAAACAATGGAAAACCTCTTCCATCGTTGGATAATCATTGCATTTTCCTTTTCTTGTCTTTTCCCACAGTCCAAACATGCCCTAAAATCTGTTTTGTGATGATGCAACATGTACAAGTACTTCATGATTTCAATATTAATGTAATACATATAATTATTTTTTTCTTGGGTAGGAGGGGGTTGGAAGTAGACTCCTTGTTGATGTTCATAGTGAAGATGCTTTAGATAGGTAACTCTTGTAAACATGGTTGTGCTGACCTCCCCCATTGAGGTACTAGGTTCCAAGAGAAGGGATTTCCCCATATTCAGAGAGGCAAACAATTTATGATAAAATGGAAAATTATCGAGTATATTGTAGAGATTAGATGGCCCCACTCACCTATACAAGCAGCCACATCTAGTAACCTTGAATTCGTGTACTAAATTCGTGTATCAGGTGGGACTCGCACTATAGATGATCTGGCCCAAAATTCAGGCTGTTCAGCCATAAGGTAGGCAACATGCGTACATAAGCAACAGATGGCTGAGAAAAACTTCGATCCATTGTTTCCATACGTGTGGCCTACGGCATACCGGATTCACTGCCCAAAATTTTGACCAGATGATATACACTTTGGCCCCATCTTATACACCAATCAGATGTTCCTTGACTGCTATGTTATTTATTTTGTTGAGAACATGGACTTGCATGTTTCCCGTTTGATTTTAATAACAGTGTCCATCATTAGTTTGAAAGAAACAGAGTAATGATTAGCATCTTATTGAATCATTTTGAAATTTTCATCAGTAAATTCTATCTTGCACCTCATGAAGCGTAGGTTAGATCTATCTCATAATTAAGGTGAAGGGACATGTAAATGACAATTTGAAGAGTGGGTTTCCTCCCATTGTTTTTTTTATTGTCCTGTTATCTCATCATTCCTTAAATTTTATTGATCCATTGACTTAACCATCATGCAGGTATATCCTTGCCCAAAAGGCTCTTTAAGGCATAGAGAAATGGTCAGAAAATTGGGTGGGAAAGAGCAGTGAGTACTTATATAGATCTTTTCCCATGGATAAACTATTGGTTACTTACGGTTAATTGATTTGCGTGTGTCCAGTGCAGGGGTGCAACTTGAGCGGGTTGGGTCTGGTTGAGGATCAACCAGAGCCTGACCAGATGTCCATGGAACACACCAACAACCCGACCCGACCCAACCTCCATGGACCAAACCCACAACCCAACCTGAACCCAACTGAATTCCTCTATACCCGATCCAACCCGACCTGACCCAAATACATGTGACTTCCCAACCTGACCTGAGCCAACCTGAATTTGTTCAACCCAAAAGTCCCAAACCCAACCTGATCTGAAATTGGGTAGGCATTGTCCAAACCTGAACCACTCCAAGGACCTTGACAGGCTACCTAATCCAACCCGGACTCAGTTGAGTCAATTGGGTTCAGGTTGACCCAATGCCAACTTGCAGCAATAGATCAGTAACTGCTGTCCATGCACTAATGTGAATATTAGGAGCTCCCTGATTTCTTGTATAATTTATGTGAATTGTGCACAATGATTGTCTGACTAGTTGTAACTTGCAAAATCTTCCACTCAGGTTTCCTTTCCTTGTGGACCCAAATGCTGGTATTTCAATGTATGAGAGTGGTAAGTCACCTAGCTGTAACATGCCTTTATGTTGCATAATCAAATGGCATGGTAGATTCCATATCGGTTTTGGACTTTCAACTATTGTGGATGCATATACTCACCCATCGGACTATTAACTGCTATATTGGACAATTTTCCATAACAGAAGTCTCCCATTTGGGGTCTGACTCAAAAATCACCTCGGGCCATACCACTCACCGAGTTGGATACAGGTTGGCCATGTTGGGCACATCTCTTTATTGAGAAAATAATCCAAAACAATGTCGGTTTCTGCATCGCTGTAGTTGTTGAGTGGCATGTGACTCATCTTGGTTACGTATTGATTGACTTGGCTGATAAGTAAAAGATTTGGCCGGGTCATGCAGGTCAGATATGAGTTGCCAGCTATGGAGGCAATTCCTATCAGTCCTATCTGATGCCGAGTGAACTTGGCCAAGTTGTAACTTTAAAACCTTGGTCCGGAGTATGATATCAGGGGAGCCATTCATCTTTGCAGCATTGTGACAGATTAGTATCTGTCATTGATGATGCAGGTGCAAACATTACGGCAGATATGTCCTTGAAAATCTGTCCTTCTCAATCATCTCTCCTGGTTTAGACTGCCGTAATTGAATTAATAAACTGATATCTACCTCAATAACTCCTAGCAGATCACGTTTTATTCCATGCATGTGCCAAATGCAATCCATAACATAGCTCGAAAACTCAACTTGATATCCAGCCGGGTCGGATCGACTCGGAGACACGAATGAGTCTCTATTTGACTCAAGTATTTAATACTTAAATTTTTTAACTGTAATTTATGAAGTAATATTTGATATAGTGTGAGTATTAAAAAATTTCAAATAGCAGTCAAATGAAATGTGTACTTCACTAGTTGAACACTTCTCTCTTCCAAGCAGAGGTCTTGAGTTCAAATCGCCTCACCCTCATTTCCATTTTACTATTCAACAGTTTGAACAGGCAAGTGACTTGGCCCGAGTCGTCATGAGTTGCATCGAGTTGACCTGTAAAAAACGATGATCAATACTAGACAGTTTAATATGCCTTAACACAACCTTTTATGTTCTTATGGATTACAATATGGCCACATGTGACTGAAGGATGACCATTGGTTGACCTTACTGAGAAAGGATCTCCCTTTTCCTGAGAGCTTTTCCGTCATGTTTATAGTTTTTTTTTTTTTTTTCCTGCAGATATTGGTTTCTGCTGAACTGCTATCATTTTGTCTTCTTTGACATCGACAGGCGAGATTGTGAAATACCTGCATGAGAAGTATGGTCAAGGAAGAAAACCCTCTATTGGACTCTTGGAAAGGTACTACTCATCTATACTTATCTTTTCGGTACAAATGCAAAGAATCTTTTTCTTCAAAGTGCTATAATTTTGGGTTGAAGCTATTGGAAGTTGAATTGTGCTTCAATACGGTGCTCTAAACATTCCCATTGCTTTTGTGGCTCCAAAGACATGAAAAATAAAAGCATGTAAAGATGACCGCTGGGCAGCAAGACCGCAAACTTCTGCAAAGCTACCACAAGAGAGATGATGATGACAGATGATAAAGTTATAATGGAACTCAATAAAAATTAAAACAAACATGGCTAGTGTTTCGATAAATCAGAATCCATTCTTGAGGGAATCATATCCATGCTTAAAACAGGAGTCTCTTGGTTGATAATGCCGCAAGCCAGATCTCATTCTATTTATCTAAAAGTAAGATGTGGATGCTTCTTGCCTTATGTATCAAGAAAGATGGAGACCTCAACATAGTGCAAGCTGATGGGTAACATCCACTTGGTGCCATCCTTCCTCACTTGTTGAGCTTTGCATTCATCAAATGTGACATGATCATGTGACACATGTTTGCATCAAGGGCTGCCCTAAGTCCCTTGGGCAATCTTCAGCATTTCTTTCTGCTCGTGTTGGTTGAATAGATATCTAATGTGTTTGTGCATGTGGGCTTGCATTTACATGCCTATGATACTTTCCCTGCAGCAAGTAGAAACAATAGAAGTTGTCGGTGCTCCCTAGAATTTTGTAATGAGGTAGCCCTCAAATTGCAGTAATGTTTTTTTTTTTTCAAATTGAACTTGAAAGTAACCTAAATACCATAATTCTAAAACTTTCTGGTTTGACTCAAAACTCGGCCAAAATCTTGCTTAGTTTCTTGGAAACTCGGTTCAGGGTCTGACTCGATTCCAATTCAAGAAGACTAGTTGAGTCAACTCGACGCGACCCGGTGACTCAAACCTGGTCACTCAGTGAGTCACAGCATTGTTATTAATAAAAAGTAATTGAGTAGGGTGGGAATCGAATCCACACCCTCTCCAACACGGGCTCTTAACCAAAGTAGAAACCAATAATTTCATGATAATGTTTCTGTTTGAAATTACTTATACACAGTTTTAATTATTTTTGTCATCCATTGTATGCTTAGTATTTTGAAATTTAATAATTCAATATCGAGTCAATTCAGGTTGAGTCTGACGACTCCGAGCTGACCGGACCCATCTGAACACCCAGTCGTGTCAAGTTTCCAGGTTTTCAAACTACGATAAATAGACACCAGCAATTTGCAGCCCAGACCCTCAATGTGAACTCAGAGGAAGGAAATTAAAATTTGGTCATTTAAATTTAATGAGGTTTATATTTGCAATTCAATTCAAATTTATCATTCAAAAAAGAAAGAACAAAAAAATCAATTCAAAGGTGCATCCAAACATGGGCTAAATTAGCTAACGAATACCATCTTGAGTTTCTAGTTATGGGCTACTGTGACAACTGACTAGTCCTTGTCTCTCTGAGGCTTCGTTATGCCACATGGTGATTTTTCAGCATCTAATAGCCATTCCTTATCTGATCAATGCAGCACATTGTTCACTGGTTGGATGCCCACGATCCTCCGAGCAGGCAGGGGGTTGACATTGTGGGGAAGAGCAAAATCAGAACCACCTCCTAGAAAGTTGGAACTTTTCTCATATGAAAACAATCCGGTGAGGTTATATGTTTTGCGTTGGCAGTTTTAAACGAATCATGACTGTTGGCAAGCAAATGGCAGAATACATGGATTAATTCCATGTATTTCTGTTTCAAGTTGCAACATCTTTTTCTTTATCTTTCCTAATTTGGATATCTGGATAAGAGCTAAACTACAGCCTGTATTCACCCACCCCACTTTCTAAATAGCGATTAGTCATCCTCTACACAGACCATCCATGTCATGGGTCCCATTGCAGATGGAGCATAACCCAAAATCTCAACCATTGATTCTTTCCGTTAAAGTCGAATGGCTGACCAATTTACTTTTAGGCATCCATACGATGGCCACCATTTAGATGGTCAAAACGGGCACCAGGATATGAGTTCTCTCGATTCTGTATAAGCATGCCATATGTGCAGTGGATGAGTCCACCTAAAAGTGATCACAAATGCAAGCTCTAGCTTTGAAAACCAGCAATTTTTTAATAGCAATTCCATACAACATAAGATTCAGACTCTTTTTTTTATTCCGATTTACTCTGACTGTAATCTCTCATGTTTTATTCCGTGCAGTATGCAAGGATCGTTCGTGAAGCGCTTTGCGAACTAGAACTTCCTTATATCCTCTGCAATGTGGGAGAAGGATCATCAAATTCCGATTTACTCTTTCAAACATCAGGTTCCAAAGAGGTGATCATTCAGCTGCAAACCTCTGTACACTTCTCATCTAACTGACTTAAACCAACACAGATTTCGTAAGATTTTCCACGAAATGCTGCAAGTGTCCTTCGAATTCATCATGCCAATTTTCTGGGCCTCGCCTCAAGGGTAGCTTTATCATTTCAATGGGATTTTTAAAAATAAAAAATAAAAATTGAAATGACAAAGATACTCTAGCATCTTAAGTTGGGCTTGCAATCCTAAGGGCATTTTTGCACTGTTCATCTGGCGGGATGTGCTTGATAGAAGTCTCCACAAGGAATTCCGACTGTTGCTTATTCTTGTATTATTAACAATGTTATTGCCATTTGGTCATTCAAGATTCTTGATTGTTGTGTTTATGGGTCATAATCCATCCACAATGTCGCCCACCAGATGAATGTTATCTGATTTGTGTGGGGGATCCATGGTTCACTGATCTAAACAGTCAATATTATGGCTGCACTTTGTAAAAGCCCATGCACCAAAAATCCCTCACATTAGAATAATCCTAACCCATTAATAAGTGGTCAATTGATAGAATGTTACAAGAGAAAATGCACCTATGGTTCATATTCAAGCAAGAAAAAGCCTAAATATTATATGGGTTGGATCATTCAATCTGGGGAATTTTTGGTTCATGGGCCATTCATGGCTCATCCCATCAATCAACAGTTTGGACCACTGAACCATGGACCCCACTTATAAAACTGAACACTGGAATGATGTTGTACGACCTTTCGCCTGAGAATTATACAAACCTCTTCTTAAATATTCATTTATTTTGCTTTCTATTGAGGTAAGAAATCAATGAGCCTTAATAAATATGGGCGGGCCGGGCGTGAGTTCTAGTCTTTCTTTTTGCAGGTACCATATCTTGTCGACCCCAACACTGGAATCCAATTAAGCAATCACAAGATGATCTTATCATACTTGTTTCAGACGTATTCAGCCGCAAACTAGACTTCTCCGGCTCATGTGTCAATGGAAGCTGAACAATTCATGATCGAATACGTTTTGTAAGGACAGTAATTCCTTCTTTAATGTATCTATTAGAATTTTGCAGGTCTGAGTGCAGCAGAGCTGATCACAGATGCTCAAGCAGTTTTTCTCTTATGGGGCAATTTCATGCTTGTTCAAAAAAAAAAAAGAAAAAAAAGTAGGAAGCATGATGAAATGGTACAGGAGCATGGATTATATGCATTCCCAACCTAATGCTTTTTTCGTTGCAAATCAAAATGTATTAGGCTGCATTTGGCTGCAACAAATTAGACTGATTAATCATGAAATATCTTGATATTTGGTGCAACCAAATGCAGCCTTAAGGTTATGCAGGTACCCAATGGAACAACAATGTAGGTGGACTTGGTAGAGAAGTCATCGTTCTTGGTTAACTACCAGATCACTCCGCCGGGTGAGGAGACATTCTGTAGATGGATGTTAATGATATGATTGGCAATGCCTTGTGGCCAAATTGCCAAATTCTTGGTTCTTTCAGGGCTGCGAGCTGTCCTCGCAATGGTTGATCAAGTGAAGACTGCCTTCCAATGAGCTATGGCTGGCTTTGAATGCACCACATGCGGCGGACCTGGGCTCATGTCCAAAGTATCCAGATTGAGGGCTGTAATGGGGATGGTGGACACCACTAACCGTTCAATCAGTGGCCATCAAATGGTTTGTTAGTATTCGAAATCACATTCATTAGCATTCAGGGTTGCCAGATGCGCATGATTTTTGGGCTGTTTCCCAGCCCATGTGGCCCAGAATCTGCATGGCTTGGCTCGAATGCTCGTACGGATGCGTCCATGCATATGATCATGGCATGAGAATGACTGAGATGCCCTGACGAAACATAATCACATGACCCGAATCTGCCTTTGGTAGACAGTTGGGGGGTTGGATTGAATTTGAACCTCCCAATGAAAGGCATAATAGGGCATGGAATCCGGTTCTGTGACTCAAGCTCCTCATATGTGATATGATCCAGTGAAGAATGCATGCCTTCGGGGGTGGGGCCCACCTTGGATGGTCCGTGGTTGTGGAGGTCGAACGTGGACCATCCATCACCTGGACTTTTTTATTTTATTATATATATGGGGGCCTCTAGTACAAGACAGGCTTCACCGTGGATCACCAAAAATCCCCCACATTTGGAGAAACTAGCCATTGCTACACCGCAATGGGCACCTTTGCACAGGCGTCATGTGCATCTAATCCGAACGGTCCATTTGATGCAGCATCCCATAAAACTTTAGGGGTCCAATTTTCATCCTGATCTAAAACTCTGGTGGGCCAGAGAAAAGAGAGATGCAAATCAAGGGAGGAAACTGTCTTCTTTCTTCATAGCCCACCATAGTTTGGATCAAAGTAAAAGTTGGGATCTAGGGGTTTCGTGGGGTGCTGCATCACGTGGACCGTTCAGATTTTAGAAACATAGCACGTGTGATGGATTCTCAATTAAACATAATGGTGAACCTCAAGAAGTTTCCAATGGTGGAACTTTGGATCTGCCTCATTCTTTGCTTTTATGTCCTGAAATAATCTCTCCAAATGGATGGAGAGTGTGGATGTAACACATATATCATATATCATGATGGATCCCACGGAACTTGATGACCTCAGATCAATATCCAGTCATACTGCTCAGTGTGTGTATATATATATATATATATATATATATATATAGAGAGAGAGAGAGAGAGAGAGAGAGAGAGAGAGAGAGAGAGAGAGAGAGAGAGATGCTGACGTGTGCACCTTTACACACGTGTCATGGGCACATAATCTGAACGGTCCACATGATGCGGCACACCTTAAAATCTCACTA
Source organism: Magnolia changhungtana (assembly GCA_030180095.1). Taxonomy (NCBI): domain Eukaryota; kingdom Viridiplantae; phylum Streptophyta; class Magnoliopsida; order Magnoliales; family Magnoliaceae; genus Magnolia; species Magnolia changhungtana. The sequence goes on from JASAUF010000662.1 coordinate 13,673,200, forward strand.
GCCCATATTTTAGCCTGATACCACAGTGGGCACATAATCTGAACGGTCCACATGATGCGGCACACCTTAAAATCTCACTAGCCCATATTTTAGCCTGATACAAAACTGTGGTGAGTCATGGCAAAAGGAAACAGTTTCCTCCATTGATTTGTATTTTTCTTTTGTATGGCCCACTAGAGTTTTGTATCGGGTTGAAAGTTGGTTTAGTGAGGTTTCAAGGGGTGCTACATTAAGTGGACCGTTCAGATTATTTGCCCATGACATGTGTGCAAAGGTGCGCACGAGTGCTCACGTAAGGTGTGCAGGTGAGCATTCCTCTCTTCCATGAGGTCGAGCTGTGTCTGCCCCACCGTAATATGTGTCAAATATCAACACAATATCAACACGGTGCATTTGATGGGTCCCCTTTAGGTCATGGGATATCCCAAAAAACCAGCCGTATACAGAACTCAGATGAGTCATACCATCTAAAACCACCGTGAATATATGCCTAAAACATATAAAAGCACTTGGTGGGGTCCACATGAGTTTTGGATGTGGCTGAAACTTGGTCTAACCCCTCATCCTAAATAGAACGCACAATGTATGGGCTGGATTTGTAAACCACATCTCAGTGTGCCCAATAAATGATTATGAATGTTTTAATGGGAGGATAACTCCTCTCAACGGTTGTATGTGGTGGTGTGGCCCACCCAAGTCATGGATTGACTTTATTTTTAAGTCCGTTCCCACCATGGAATGGTGCATCTGAATGATGGGGTTGATGTTCGACACACATCATAGTGGGGCCCACACGGCTTGACCTCATGGGAAGTTTCCATGAGGTCGACCTCATAGTACCATTCCCATATATATATGTGTCTGAGAGAGAAGAAAAAATAATAATTTTGAACATGCAACGAGGAACGCTTGTTTTAGTGTAAAAATAGATGGGTGGTTTAGATCTAAGAGCACGCATAGCTCCCCTATGCGACGGTATGTATGGAAGTTAGGTTTTTGCTAAAATCTTAAAATGGCACATGGGTTAACCTATCGTCCATTTGAACCATTCATTCATTCATATAACTAAAAAGAAAAGAAAAAAAAAATCACACTAATCAGAATATCCTAAGCATCCAATCAATAGCATGGGATATGAGCAGTCAAGATTGAGCACAAAAACAAAATAGGCCCAATCATCATCTTGAAACATCTACTAGATTGATCCCTTTGGCATTGCCAATGATCCCAAAGTAGCACTTTGGTTAGATGATTCTAACTACATAATTTATGGCTTGCAAACAATGGACAGTTGTAACAAATTGGCCCCATTCAGAGGGTTCAGATCATCCAAGCAGCATGGTTCTTGTACCAATAGATGATTAGACATCCCATGTGTAATTCAAAAGGTTAAAATCCAATCAATGTATGACTTAAAAATGCAGTAACTATCATTTCGTGTTGAAATGCTGAATAGCTGTCTGATTGATTTTTATTTTTTCCATATATGTGAAATGTTCTTTTATTAAATCAACAAATTTGTGGGAGACTCCCATATCGTGTCTAGAGACTCTGTAACCTAAGACTAAGGTTTGGAAGATAAATGAAATGAAATCAAAAGGAATTAAAAAGAAAGAAAGAAAGAAAGAAAAGGTTTAAAGTTTGCCTGAGTTACACCGGACTTTACCCATCCCGTCTCAAGAAACTCATCCGAGCCAAGCCCAAGACTACCCTGCCCTGCAAGACTCACGGTATTGACTCGACCCAGGTCCAACTGAGTCAAAGCCGAATAGGTCGAGCCATGTTGGACTTGGACAAGTCTTCAAACAATGCGTCAGGACCACTGCTTCAAAAAATGCCCATGGCAAGACTCAACCCTAGGTGATGCTGTCTCAGGAAACTGGCACATTAGCAGCTGGAATACCAAGCTGTGGGTGTTATTGTAGCTTCCCACATGCTAGCTTTTAGCATCATCTAAAACTTCTAATTAGGTGTTGTACTTGATGCATTCACTGCATAAGCAAAGTTCTGCACAATAACCAATAGCAAGACTTTGCTATTGGCAAATCTTATTGACATCCAATCCTTGGATCCTTACTTGGACTCATCCAAGTTCCACCTTCCCATCACCTTTCAATCGTTGATAGGTCTGTTGGGAGAAATATCCCTTCTCGACCACACACACAGCAATATCGGAATCAAAAGAAAACATGAAAAAGATGCAAACCACAATACAAAGATTTACCACGGATTCATGCCAATCCACGATGCTTAAAGGCAAAAAATAAAAAATGAAGAAGCAGCTCTCAATATAATAACAGCTCTCTCTCACAACAGAATATATATATATATATATATATATATATATATATATATATATATATATATATATATATATATATATATATATATATATATATTACCCCAACCAAACTAGGGTTTATATAAATCTCCATGTGAAATTATGGAATTTCCCTCTGGATGAACAGTACACCTCAGACAATCAGGCTCCATAGATCCTAACATGGTCAGCATAAACTTCAAAAGGGGCTATTTAGTAACTGCTCATTTATGTGATAGTTGGCTGATATAGAGTAGAAACAAGATGTCATTTTTGAAGTAGCATGACAATAAATTTCTCATTCTGTAAAAAAATCACCCTTGAGATGCTGGATCAGGGCCCACCTGGGTTTGTGGTTAGATACTCCAAACCATCCATCCTTCAACATCATATGTCTCCTTTCCTTCAACAAAGCTCAGTCAGAACCCTAAAAAATGAAGAAATAAAAAGTTGCCAGGTGCTATGTAGCACCGCAGGACATCCATCCAGCAAAACTGCATTTCACGGAGTTGCTTGCTCCTCAGCACCGCAGGACATCCATCCACCTGCCCCACTAAGTGCTAGACACTAAGAACCGCATGGTCAGGGAAGCACTTGGGCCATGACGCATGGGCCCCAATAATGGCCATGGGGCACATAGTTGCCTGGACATACACCCCACAGAGCCATGATCCCAATAATGGCCCTGGGCCTGTTTAGTTGTTGGGGAATTCATTCCCTAGTATGTTCCCCCCCCCCCCCCCCCCCCCCTCAGCAGTGTTAACATTTGCCTATGTTTCTAGTTAATGATTAAAATATTTTTGGTTGATAGACTCAGTTTCCAGGGAAAACTGGAAAATGTCTAAAATTATATTTTAATTCTTTTTAGCTAGGGCAAGTTTTTGGAGGATAAGTTAGGGCATAATAGAATTCCTGGGTCTTGATCCTATTGACATAGTAACTGGAAGTGGAATGAAAGGCATGATCCATGCATATCAATATGTATGTTCCATAAGAAAATCAAACTTCTTTTATTCCTATTAATTGTTTCCAATTCACCAGAAAAGGGAATTTCTAATCAAAGAAATTATCACCCAAGTCTCATCCCAACTAATTGGGGTCAATGACATGAATCCCATTCCACCATTCTACTCTATCAAGGGCTAAGACATAGGTCATCCAAGTTTTTTCTTACTACCTCCACCCATGTCCTTTTGGGCCTTCTCCTTGCCCTTTCATAGCCTTCAACTTGCAGCAACTCTATCCTAACCAACGCATTCTTGGTCTCTGTTGTACATGACCAAATGATCCAAGTCTACTTTCCCTCATTTTACAAGAAACTCGGGAAAAAAAAGAAGAAAAAAGAACTAAACACCCCCTTAACATCTAGTGGCAGTGCATTTTACCCTGTACCAAGTGGCTAAGAAAAATAAAATAAAATTGCACAACATAGCCACATATTTAGAAGAGGAGATGGTACATGGATGATAAGGGATACCCATAAAAAATAAAATAAAATAAAATAAAAACAAAAAGAAAGGAAGCTCATTAACGTTCCAAACAAAATTTGCTTATAGAAAACAAAACAAAACGCAATGAAACAGGACAAACACTCTTTTGGAACAGCAACAACTTAAACATCCCTGGGGATGATAATTAATAGATAACACTCTCCTAGAAGTCCCAAAGTCAGAAATGAAAAAGGGGGAAAAAAAAAAAAAACACCTAAGCTAATGTGAGAGTAGAAAGCAGTGGATACTCTGACCTGCACAAGAAGATGGAAATAGGATTGCCCGGCGATGGAGGATTCTTTTCCAGCACCGGCCTGTATGGACCCGCTTTCGTATAAGCACCATCATCTGATGTGGATATTATTTCAACATGCTCAAGACCCAATTGCCTCTTTATCAGCTCGGTGTTCTCTTGGAGCACCTCGATCTCACCAAACGGTAGTTTCAAATCCAGCACCTGAAGACCGACTGACAGCACCTCATCCTTCTTGAACTTCATGAAGGACATACAGTGCTTTTGCATCTCTTTGAAGTTCTCAATGCTTTCCTTCATTGCACCAAGGATCTCTTGATCAGATGCAAATGAATGGTTGGCTTCAATGTATTTGCTCTGAAGTATCCTCAAGCATTTCTCTTTCCAGCCATCGTACTGCTCGTTCACATATATCAGGCCTATCGTTGGCTTGTTTCCTTCAGCTGTAACCGCAGTGGCCCCCTTCTTAGCTTTCTTCGGTGCCACTTGCTTCTGAAGCATCTTTCTCATCGAAATGATCGAGTCCTGCAAATATTTATTAGACTTTTTGAGAGTGAGATCTGGTGAATCTGCTGTTGGCCAGCCTGCCTTCACGATGAAGCCATCCTTCTTCAACATTTCTTTCCACACGTGCTCTGCATAGTGAGGGCAAATGGGAGTAATTAGCCGTGTCTGGACATCCATAAACTGCCACAACAGATCACGGTTCATGCCTCCCATCCCACACGAGAACCTGTACTCATCTCTAGCAGCCTGCAGGTCATAAAAACCCGTTTTGAGAGCCTCCCTAAACATGAAATCAGTGTAGTGCTTCTCAGTCATCTTCACAGCAATGTTTATTTCATTGGCAAACACACGATCTGCATAAGTAGATGGGGGTCCCGTCCTAAGAGATGATTCCGCAGCCAGAATTTCTTGCATCCATGCAATCTCTTTCGTAAGACGTAAGATTGCAGCATTCGCTGTCTCGAAGACAAAGTTTGCATCATCCATTCCATCCCCAGCATCGGCTAATGAAAATCTAGTTGCATCGGTGGAGAATTCTTCTATTGCCTGGCGTAGAGTCCTGAAATTTCCAGTAGACTTGGACATCTTTTCCGAGTTAAGCATGATATGACCGTTGCATCTGAACCCAAGAGGCCACTGGTGTTTGGGCAGAAGCGCAGTGTGATTGTAGATGCAAAATGTGAGGTGATTTTGGATAAGGTCTTTACCAGATACCCGCAGATCGAATGGGTACCAGTATTCAAATTCTTGCTTCATTCGGTTAAGAAGAGATGCTGGAATATCAGATTTGGGAAACGGACCGCCTCTGAAAACAAAGTCCCAAACATCATCCGTCATGTGCTCAGGTTTTACCAAAGAAGTATCCGACCCGTACACATTGCCATTTTGCAACAGATGAGCGATGGTATAGTATGCCATGTAGAGGGTGGAATCTGACAACGATTCGACGAGGAACTGTTCATCCCATGGAAGGCGCGTGCCAAGCCCAAAAGACCGCGAACAAGCCCACTGTGTCAGCCAGCTCAAGGTATGTTCAAAGCCGTGGCGTGTCTCATCGCAGTAGACATTCATGTTGGACAAACACTCCTCGGCTTTCTTTTTCCACTCCTCCTCCCCATATGTAATATACCACTGATCTGTGAGAGCCACAACACACTCGTCTCCCGATCTTGACATGACCCTTTTCTCAGGCTCACTGTACATAACTGCCTGACCCGTTTCCAGAAGCATGCTCCTTATCAACGGCTTTGCTTCCTGAACTTTGTTCCCCTTGAATTCCCCAACGATCATTGTACCATCAGTGAAGCCTCTCAAGTATGTTAATCTCTTTGCCTCTGCAAGCTTTTCTTTGTCATTCTGGCTCTTGATCTTCAAATCAATGCATACTTTCTCTGCGGATTTGTCCCCATATTCTGGAATATTGATGATGGGTACAACCTCAAAGGGCAAAACCCACTCATCCTTCACACCAAACTTTGATCTAAGGGCTGGTTTCGATTTCAAATCGTGCAAGGCCATAAAATCATCAGGCGAGTCACTGGGCACGCTGGTCACGATTCCCGTGCCTTTATCTGTTAAGATTGTAAGCATGGGAAGCGAGTAAATAATTTCATTGAATGCGAGAGGGGACCGTAGGGGCAAACCGATCAAATCATGGCCGGTCAGCTCGAGCAAGCAGGTTGGCTTCTCTGGAATTCTTGACAATTTCTGATATGCAAGGTTCAGTGCAGCCCTCCGAGTAATGATAAACACCTCTGTCTCATTAATCTCAAAAGCACTGTATTTTCCGTCAGGCAAGACCCACGAATTCGTTTGCCCATACATGGTCTCCGGTCTCAATGTGGCAGCGGCTAAAAATACTTTCCTTCCTTCCAAAGCTTTCAACTTGGATGTGAATGGTGGGACGACTTCCATTTTGATTAAGGTATAGTCCTGCGGCTGAACGCCTTCACCTGAAGCCCTGTCATGATCTGCACATGGTTGGCCATCTAAGGGAGAATAAATTGCGTATCTCAAATCCTTAACAATCTTCCCCATCTCCTTCAGTTTCCTCATCTGCCATCTGACAAAAGAATCATAATAGGGGTTCATGTCCGTTGTGATGAAGGATCGTCGCCAATCGCAACCCAAACCAAAAGCCTTCAGATCTTCCTTCGCCAGAGGGGGGAAGTAGCTCAGCCAATGGTATGGGTCTTTAAACTTGGCTATCTCACTGTCAGAAAGACCGAAACTCCTCATGATTTCCCACTGAAACTTATCTCCACCTGATTTTGCAACAGCCTTCGACCTCTTGCTCTTGAATTTATCAGGCTGAACCTGCTCCGTGTTTTCCTCCTCTGGTTTACTCTCGGTGGTAACTTCTACACTTGCCTCATCCTCTGTGGAAGGAAAAATGGGCGGATTTCCAAATCGTTCAATCTCCCTTGCGAGTTTATCTGCAGAGGCCTTGATCGGCATTCCAGTGCAATGGAAAGCGAAAGGCAACAACACATTGGAACCTCGTAACCTATGATAAGCAGATGCGAATTCAAGCTTCGAAAGCGAGAATGCATGACCCAAATGAAGTGAACCATTCATGTATGGGTATGGGAAATTTCCAAAGAACTTTTCGCCCGACTCAGGAGGCTTTTCATGAGATTCGGCCTTGAAGACATCGTTCTCTTCCCATCTCTTTTGAACCTCAGCTTGTATCTCCAGCAGCTGATCCCTCCTTGCAAAGCTCCTGCCACCGTCTGTGTTTGACGCCATTTCGCTACTGTCAAATCGACAAATGCTGTGGAAAAAAGAAATACAGATTATAAAGTTAAGATTTTCTATTCCAGATTAAATTGCAACCGACAAACAAACCAGAAACAAAAGATCACACAGACAGATGTAGGCAGCATCCATTCAAGAAACCAGCTGAACCCAAATCAGTAAAACAAAAGCCAGCAAAATCAAGAAAAATATTACAGAAAACAAAAGTGCTATGATCACCAAAGTTTCATACCAAATGAATTAAGTTTTAGGAAAAGGAAAATAGAAAAGAAGAAAAAATTTCCTCATCACTAATGCGGACATCAGTGGTGCACCATTTAGAGTGTACTAAAGGAGGAGGCGTCGCCAACAGAGTACCGGAGCGAAGGAGTTGATGTGGATGGACATTGGGTCCATCGGACCCATTTTCTGACACGCTACGAGTGCAGGAGTAGCATGACTGCACCCTGACCATAGATCCATGAGTCGGATTTCACACCCTACCACACGTGTGTTTAGCTTTAGGCGTTTTTTTAATTCTTTTTCTTATTTCAGGGGCTTTAATGCACTTTTTTTACTTTTCGTCTTTTTTTTTTTTTAATTATTTTTCTTGTTTACGGGGGCTTTAGTGCACTTTTACCTTTTCCATAGCTTATATATACGTTGTGAAAAATCCTATTTTCATTATTATTGAATGAATAGAAATTCGTCGTTTTTCTTCCTCTTTATTCAAGAGATTAGGGTTTCAGGATTGGCCCTTGGGTGTTGAGGATTCCACCCCGATTTCAGGTTTCCTTATTTGTAGATCTTCGATGTGCAAGAAAAGGTAAGAATCATCTTCCTTCTTTTCTTTTGACGACAAAAGGACCCATACTTTCTTCATCTCGAACCCTTCGTTCTTCACCCCTTTCGTTCCTCTCTGGATACCCCCTTTCTAGTTCAAACAGAAAAGAATGATGGTTAGTCAGTAGAATCAGATCCAAATTTGACCATGGACTGACTTATGCTAGATCTGGGATATCGTCATATCCCTAGATCCTCCCTTTTTACTGTTTACGTGATCTTATGCTAAGGGGCATGATCTTGACGGAATAACCTCATCTTTATCTAATCCCTTTGATTAGAAAGGGTTAGATAATTGGTGTATTTATTTGAATATTCTTTAACCTGATTATACATACATCTAGAGTTAGGTCATCACATGTCCCTACATCAATCACCCATATTTCAATATCAGCAAAACATAACTACAAAATTCAGCATAGACACTACAACTCTCTTTCCAGCCAACTTGGACAAAAGTAAATAGGAAAAGAGAGAGAGAGAGAGAGAGAGAGAGAGAGACTTGAAAGAATAGTTTCTTTTATCCATAACTTATAAATTCCCAAAATCCCCAAACCTCGATTCCCGATTCCCAAAACTCCTTTCAAAATATCTGATTTTCAAACAAACCCACTTTCCCCAAATCTTATTTTTATGGTGCCATTGTTTCTTCATGTGAATGTTGCCCTACCTATGCTACATTGGAAGTCCCAACTTCCAAGTGGACCACTCTTGTGATATTTTATACTTTCATGCACCGTGTATGTGATAGCCTAGGTCCATGTCCATTGAGTGGTTAATCTGAATTTTCATAACTTCTAATATGGATGTGCTTGATTTTACTTGTTGAATGCTTAAATTGATACGTAGTTTGATCTCACATCATTCATCATAGGCTGGTTTCACTCATCCTACATCAAATTTGGTATTAAAGCGAGGTTCTAGTGTAGGTTAGTGTTCCTCATTCAAACCTAGAGTTGTTTGGTGCATTTAGAATCTACAAGCATCCCATTACATGCCTAGATTAGTATCATATTGAGCATCATCAAACCTGAATTTGTTTAGAGTCACATTTAGGTGGCGTCAAATCTGAATTTTGCATGGCATTCATCATATAGTAAATATAGAGTCTAGGTTGTCTTTCCTTAGGGTCATTTATTGTATGCAAATGCAAACAGGTTGTGGTTTTAATTTATTCCCCACCATGAACCCGGATCAGATTGCCGAGGTTCTCAAAAAGATTAATCGCCGTCTGACGGCCATTGAGACGCACAATATGACTACTGCCACACAATTGACTGCCGGCAACTAGAGGCTTACATCTCACGGTACCCCCGTCATTGGGGAAGACCACCAGTCTTTGGCAGGAGAGCTAGCGGATGATGACTCAGTTGAACAGGGTCCGGTCCCAATAGAACCCATTAGGGGTCGTAAAAAGAACTTTGGTCAGGGAGTAGATCATGTAGGACCGCGCGCCCCCTAGAGAGTCGCGGGATCGTTACGACCCTAAGGACAGAGTTATGAAGAGCATCAAGGTCGATGCTCCTAGCTTTGATGGCTGCTTAAACCTGAAGAATTTCCTCGACTGGCTAGCTAACATGGACCACTTCTTTGAGTAGCATGACATGTCAGATCACCATCAAGTGAGGTTTGCAAAGATGAAGTTGACGCGTCAAGCCAAGCTATTCTAGACCAATACAGAACGGAAGGTTGAGCGGCATGAAGATGAGCCCATTACATCAAGGGTTGAGATGAAAGAGGTCCTTAGAGAAAAATATCTCCTGCTTTCCTACCGTGAGTGTCGTTTAGACCAATAGCAGTCTTTGAGGCAAGGGTCGATGCCTGTCACAAATTACAACACCAAGTTTGAGGAATATATGATGCGATGTGACTTTGATAAGCACCCCTCAGTGACCCTGTCTCATTTTAGGACAAGCCTTCGGGCTGACATTAGGCGTGAGCTCATCCCTCATGATGTTGGTACACTAAAGGAGACCCACCTTAGGGTAGAGGAACTTAAGCGATACCTAGTGCAACCAACCATGAAGCAGTTTAGGGCTAGGGATTCCAGTAATAGAGTTACTCCTCAGGGAGCCAAGCCTAACCCTGGGAGCCAGATTATGGCCCCAACTGGTGCTCCCACTTATAACAAAGATGTTAAAGGTAAGGGTCCAGCCAGCACTAGTTCAAAGGGAAGTGAGTACATGCAATGTTACCGTTGCAATAGCTATGGTCACCTCGCAAAGGAATGCCCGAACAAAGAAAGAAGTAGAACTCTTATGATAGATGAGGCAGATGAGGATGCCCGGAGCGATTGCGATGTAGAGGACCATGAGCCTAACGTTGGTGCTAGTGATGAGGAGTTTGATAAGCAGGAAACCCAACACTCGCAGTTGTCAGATGCGCCTTTGCCCAAGCTAAGGAAAATGATGATTAGCACAGCAACACGATCTTTTACACTTATGCCAAGTGTGGAGAAAATAATTGTAAAGTGATTGTAGACGGTGGCAGTTGTGCCAACATGGTTTCTACCAGCACCGTGAGTTGATTGGGCTTGAAAGCCAAGTCTCCCACTCAGCCCTACAGAGTGTCATGGGTTGATGACTCCTCCATTCTGGTTTCACAACAATGTCTTATCCCCATTCAGTTTGGGTTGTATAAGGATTCATTGTGGTGAGATGTAGTTCCTATATATGTCGGCCACATCATCTTAGGTAGGCCCTGGTTGTTTGATTTGGACATTAAGATATTTGGTCACTCGAATATTTGTACCTTCATGTTTGAGGGCAAAAAATTTAGATTAAGCCCCCTACCACCCAAGAACACCCCGGAACAGAAGTAGGCCACCAAGAAGGGTGATCCCGGTATTTCGAGGAAGCCCAAGCCTAAGTCTCTTCATATTATTAATGCGAAAGAGTTCGAGAAAGAGACGAGAGTGGATTCGAAGGTGCACACCCTCGTGGCTAGAGAGGCTACACCCCATATTAGTGTAGAGTTGCCTGGTGAGGTGATTTCGGTGATGGATGAGTTTAGAGACGTGTCTCCTGATGAGCTTCCACCTATGAGGGACATCCAGCATGCCATTGATCTTGTCCGCGAGTCAACTCTCCCAAACCTTCCTCATTACAGAATAAACCCAGTAGAGCATGCGGAACTCAGGAAGCAGGTCAATGAGCTTCTGTGAAAAGGGTTCATTTAGGAGAACATGAGCCCATGTGCTATGCCCACCCTTCTGATGCCCAAGAAGGATGGCATGTGGCGCATGTGTGTGGATAGCAGGGACAACAACAAGATTATCGTCAAGTACCGGTTTCCCATACTGCGTCTTGACGATATATTGGACATGATGGCCAATGCTACCATCTTCTCTAAAATAGCCCTTAAGTCAAGAGTGGGTATCACCAGACTCGCATTTGCCCAGGTGATGAATGGAAAACTGCCTTCAAGATGAAGGATGGGTTGTACGAGTGGCTAGTCATGCCTTTTGGGCTGATCAATACCTCGAGTGCATTTATGCGGGTGATGATCCAGGTGTTGAGACCCTTCATGGAAAAGTTTCTAGTCGTGTACTTTGATGGCATCCTTATTTATAACATGGCTAAGGAACAACATCTCCACCATCTGAGGCAAGTGTGTGGGATCCTTAGGGCAAAGTTGTATGCCAACCTCAAGAAGTGTTTGTTTCTATCCAATAGTGTCACCTTCTTAGGTTTTATTATGTCATCTGAAGGCATGCCTGCAGATCTCGAGAAGGTCGAGGCCATAGTCAGTTGGCCTGAGCCGTGCAATATTCATGAGGTGCGTAGCTTTCATGGCTTAGCCACCTTTTATAGGGCGTTCATTAGAGGGTTTAGTTCCATCATGCCTCCCATTACCGATTGTATAAAGAAATGAGAGTTTCAATGGACTAAAACAACCTCTAGGGCATTCAAGGAGATTAAAGTCAATATGACTGAAGCTCTTGTCATGCGACTTCCGCATTTTTCCAAGGTTTTTGAGGTTGGATATGATGCATCTGGCGTAAGTATAGGTGGAGTGCTTAATCAAGAAGGGCACCACGTCGCTTTCTTTGGTGAAAAGCTAAATGAAGAGAAACAGAAGTATTCTAACTATGATAAGGAATTTTATGCAGTAGTGCAGCCTTTACGCCATTGGCGACATTATTTATTACTGCATGAGCTTGTCTTATTCTCTGACCGTAAGGCTTTGCGCTACCTTGGCTCCCAAAAAAAAGTTAAACCCAAGGCATGCCAAGTGGGTCCGGTTTCTTCAAGAATACACTTTTGTGTTGAAACACAAAGCCAGGGTTGAGAATAAACATGCCTATGCACTGAGTCGTAGGGCTACGTTACTCCAATCCGTGAGTGTGGAAGTCACTGGGTTTGAGTGATTAAAGGAAGTTATCCTAGTTGCCCAGATTTTGGAGATGTGTACACATCATTGCTAGGTGGTCGGTCTAGGGGTAGTAATGAGTTTGTCTTGGTCAATGAGTTTTTGTTTAGAGGCGATAGATTGTGTATACCCCGTACGTCCCTCTGTGACTTTCTTATTTGGGAGTTTCATATTAGAGGGATAGAAGGTCATTTTGAGTGTGACAAGATTATTGCCCTTGTAGAGGAGCATTTCTATTGGCCAAGACTCAAGCGAGATATGGCTAACATTGTAGGGCAATATAGAACTTGTCAGCTGGCAAAGCAGAGAAAGCAGAATACATGATTATATGCTCCTTTGTCAGTTCCCCACACCCCATGGGTTGATGTTAGTATGGATTTCGTGCTTGGGCTACCTAAGACGATAAAAAAGCACGATTCTATCTTTGTGATGTTAGTATGGATTTCGTGCTTAGGCTACCCAAAATGATCAAAAAGCACGATTCCATCTTTGTAGTTGTGGACCGTTTTTCGAAAATGGCCCACTTTAAAATGTCTGATGCCACTAACGTAGCTAAGATATTCTTTGGTAGTTCGTCTACCTGATTTGTCAAAGACCATTGTGTCAGATAGAGATGTGCGATTTATAAGTTATTTTTAGAAAACTCTATGACACATGATGGGAGCAAAGTTGCAGTTCTCTTTGGCATACTATCCTTAGACTGATGGTCAGATGGAAGTTGTCAATCGAAGTTTAGGGAATCTGTTACGATGTCTGGTGAGAGACTATATTAGGACTTGGCATACGGTTTTACCCATAGCCGAGTTTGCATATAACAATTCAATCAATAGGTCCACAAGAATGACTCCATTCAAGATAGTACTTGGGTATAAGCCTAGAACACCTATAGATCTCATACCCATGTCTGTCTCATATAGGCCATTTAAGTCTGCAAACACATTTGCACGACATATTCATGATTTGCATTGTGTGTTTAGGAAGCGCATTAATACTAGTAATCAACATTATAAACTCTTTACATATTCACATCGTAGGTTTAAGAAGTTTCAGGTGGGCGACTATGTCATGGTCCACATTAGGCCTGAACGATTCCCACCGGGAACCGTGAGGAAATTGCATGCCGCAGTGAAGGTCCATATAAAATTTTGACAAGAGTGGGCCCTAATATGTATGTGGTAGATCTTCCATCTGTCATGGGCATTAGTGCTACATTCAATGTGGAGGACCTTGTGCCTTGTGACGGACCTACGTATCCATCTTATAACCCTCCTGCAAACCTTTCTCCCACCCCACATGATGGTGTCCTTAACCCCGACCCCAGCCCATGGCCTTTGTCAGACCCTACTTCCCACCCATTAACTTCTCTTCCATCACTACCCGGACGAAAAGAAGAGATCAAGGATGTTCTAGACCACCAAGCGGTTTGTACCCGCCATGGAGGATATTAGAAATACCTTGTGAAATGGAAGGCCAGGCCGGAGTCGGACAACACCTTGATTATAGAGGCAAAGTTCCAGCACATTGATCCCGACCTCCCCGAGCACTACCACAGTTCTATTTCGCCAGTGGTGAATTCTTCATAGCCAAGGAGAGTTAATGGGGACATCAGAGGACCTACTCAAGTATACCAGAGGTGGAGGTGACCACTGACATCAGCGCAACCCTTTCTGTGAATGGGAGATGAGTTCCAAATGAGGCCCATCGGACCACTTTGAAGACCCTACATGCATTAGACGTGCATCAGGAAGACCCCACATTAGGATTATGCATGTAGGCTACTTAGGAGACATTTTTAGTCATAGGTTTCTATTTTCGTGTCGATCCGACTATTGGATCTTGCCGATCGGGCCATCGGCTTCCAGATCTTCCAAAATTGGGCCCTGATCTTGCTTTATTTATGTTTTTTTATTTTAGGATTTATTAGATGGTTGAGATTGCACTTAGGTGTTTTGGTGTACTTATTTTGGATTATGGGACAACACTTAAGTGGATGGCAATTTTGTAATTTTTGATATTTTTTTATATATAAGCAAGAGGGAGGACGCCAACCCTAATGGTGTTTTAAGTCAAAGAAAACAAAAGACTTGCCTCTCTTGAGAAAAGCCCTTCTTCATCTTCCTTTAGGGTTTGTGAGAAAACCCTCCCTTCCAATTGGATTGTGGAAGGGCTAGAAGAATGTTTGGTGCACTTCTCCAAAGTTCTCTTCTTCCTCTTTCTCTTCTCCAATAAGGTACACAACTCTCTTCACTTTTCTTCTTCTTCCTTTTTCTACAATTCCTCTAAAACTAGAACCCTTTCATCCCACATCCATTTTTTTACCTTTCCCCATCAAACCCATCAAAACCCAACCATCCATCGAACCCACACGCAAGTTCGTATGTGCGTCCATATAGACCAGCCTTACGGACAGCCCTATCCCCTCCTTTTTTACATCTTCTTTCTCCTTACATTATCCTCTACAACCATTTGCTAACCCTAGCATCAATCTTAAACCTAAAACCGTAATCCCCAATTTCCTAAAACTCTAAATCCCTAAGTCCCTCATTCCCAAAATCCCCAAACCTCGATTCTCGATTCCAAAACACCCCCTTCAAAAAATCTGATTTTCAAACAAACCCATTTTCCCCAAATTTGATTTTTATAGTGCCATTGTTTCTTCATGTGAATATTGCCCTACCTATGCTAGATTGGAAGTCCCAACTTCCAAGTGGGCCGCTCGTGTATGTGATAGGCTAGGTCCATTGAGTGGTTAATCTGAATTTCCATAACTTATAATGTGGATATGCTTGATTTTACTTGTTGAACGCTTAAATTGATACGTAGTTTGATCTCACATCATTCATCCTAGGCTAGTTTCACCCATCCTACATCAGTCACCCCATGTTAGGCCTAGGGCCCAAAAATCAACTTCATCCGTGATTCAGGTGCACCGCATGATTGGAAACAGAGTACAAGATGCCCTCCAAACTATTCCCCTTCGTGTGGCCCACCCGAATCACTGGTAGGCCTGGTTCAAGCCCCATACCTAAATTTTGGTTTCACATGTAATGGTTGGAGTGGATTTCACATAATCATAGCAACGGGCCTTGTAAAAATCAAGGGTGGACATCTCTCTCCTTGTTGTTTCCTTTGGTGTGGTCCACTTAAACCATAGGTCAACCTAATTTTTTTACCCCAGGCCTAATGTGGGATTACACATCTAATGGTTAGAGTGGATCTCACGCACACGTCAAAGTGGACACGTAAAAAACCAAGGGTCGGTGTCCCATAAATTCCCTTTTAAATATCTATTTTTCCGAAACAATCATGAGGTTGCGAGAGGGATGCCACCCTTGATTTTTGTTTTTCGGGTCCCACCATGATGTGTATGTGCAATACACTTCGACCATTAGATGTGTGATCCCACGTTAATCAGGTCCAAAAAATAAAGATGACTTGTGATTCGGGTGGGCTGCACCAAAGGAAAAAGTTGGGAGAGACATCCACTCTTGATGCCGAGTGATTGCTTGTGGGCCCCCCTCTGCAGCAAGTGCTTGTTGGACCCCCACCCCCGTTTCCCAAGAGGGGGCCAGGTTGTGTTTCCCTAGCGGCCGGCCAGTGGCGGCAGAAAAAAGGGCCCACCATGATGATTATATGAAATCCACACCAACCATTAGATGCCACACGAATATTTATGCATGGGGCCAAACATCAAGCCCATTCGTGATTCAAGTGGGCCAAACTAAGGGAAATAGTTTTGGAGGGTGAGGATTGCCCTCAACGTGTTCCGTAATGGTAACGGTGGTCGTAACGGCCACCACCGTTACGGCCATTACGGTCTCTCTTATTTATTTATTTATTTATTTATTGAAAAAACTCAGAAAAACCTGTATCTGCCTCGTAATGTTGATTAAAAAGTATGAAAAACCTATATCTGTCCCGTAATAGACCATTACGGGGCTATTATAGCCTTTATAGGGAACGTAATGTGCTGTTAACCGCAATTACAGGTCATTTTTTCTCATAACGGTTATTATGGCCGTTACAACCCCGTAACGTGTAACGGTTGCCACCGTTACCTTTTACGTAATGGCCTTTACGGCCCCATAATGGCCTTTGCGGCACACCGTGATTGCCCTGCACGTTGTTTCCAATCGTGTGGTCCACCTAAATCACTGATGGGGCTGATTTTGGGTCATGGGGTGACGCATCTAGTGGGCGGGGTGGGATTTCGCATAAACATCACGGTGGGGCCCAAGCAAGCCACCGACGCCTTTGATCGCGCAGCAGACTCCCAACTTCCATTAATAAATTTAACGGAAGGTACTCCAATGATT
This sequence comes from Magnolia changhungtana, assembly GCA_030180095.1. NCBI lineage: Eukaryota > Viridiplantae > Streptophyta > Magnoliopsida > Magnoliales > Magnoliaceae > Magnolia > Magnolia changhungtana. The sequence continues at coordinate 13,690,036 of JASAUF010000662.1, forward strand.
ATTAAATTAATTGGGCAGCTTATTGAAAATCTATTTGAAAAAGGTACCAGAATGCAAATTCCATATTAAGTAGGTAGGTTTTTTTTTGTTGTTGTTGTTGTAAAATTCCCTTTAGAATGTGTAGTGAATAGTAACAATTGGGCAACAAATTCAACTTCTAATATTGTTATGGAAGAAATATAACATGAGCAGCGACCAATCCTCACCATACGCGTACTCTGAAAATTTGGACTTGAAGATCTTCAAGACCTGATCCTCACCATACTCAATACCCTCATCTGTGATTGGGCAACAGAGTTCACATTCAACTGAGAAACAGGAAATATCCAGCTAGGATCTTCCAATATAGGTGTTTTTCGATGCATGGACCATCCACATCGAGGCCTATCATATTCAACAGTTTCAATCCCTAAACCATTGAATTTACTTGTATCAACTGAAAATCCAAACAGTAATTTACATCCTTTCGGCCCAAGAATGTATAGCTGTAAATTATTTAGAGGGATTTCATCTGCAGCTAAAAGTTCAAAATTATAGCCATTAGGCTGCAAATGATTTGCAGGTAAATGAAATCACAGCTTTTCAGAGGGATTTCATTTGCAGCTAAAAGCTGGAAATGATTTACAGGTATTTTTCAACATCCAAACACTGCCTGTCAATCATTTACCTGTATTTCATTTACAGCTAGTTCAATTTACGAGCATCTAAATTGGCCCAAACCCAATCCTATATTCATCAAACTCCAACCAATATCATTAAAAAAATCAGAAGTCACAGAAATTACAGAAAGAAAAGAAAACATAACTCATGCACTTTCTCATCATGCTTTCGACTCAAATCAACCAAAATAACAGGAAATTACATGTAAAAAATAGAAAAAACCCAACTCAAATAGAAATCCTTTTTCAATCCAATCAAATGTAAGAAAAAAAAATAAAAATCCAAATCCCAATAAAACCAAACAGAAATGGGAAAAAATATATATATCATTTTTTTTCATCCAAAGCAATAGAACAATCCAAGAACTGAAAAGGGTTTTGGAATGACCTTGAATTGAACCCCAATCTGTGAAGGAAATCCCTCGAAACGCTAGATTTCTGGAGGAGTGGCTTGAAGAGATGGGAAGCCAGCGAGGAGGATTGTAGGGTTTCGAAGATGGGGAGTCTTTCTGATGTGGACTGCGTCCAGAGGACGCGGATTGCCTGAAGTTCCTGCTGTCGGGTGGGGCCCACCGTGATGTTAGTGAGAAATCCACGCCGTCCATCCGTTTTGCCAGCTCACGGTAGTACAATGGGGCGCGGATTAGCTACTGACAGGTTGAGTAGCGAGACTCGCTACTGAAGTGGCGTCACCAAGTTCTGTGGGCCCCACTATGATGTATGTGTTGTATCCACACCGTCCATCCATTTTGAGATATCATTTTAATTAAGGCATGAGCCGAAGAACGAGGCAGATAAAAATCCGTAGTGGACCCCTACACAGAAAACAGTTTGGAGAGTGATTCCCACCGTTCACCGTTGAAACTATACAAAGGCCCACTACGATATTTATTTTAAATCCAACCGGCTAAAAAGCTAAAAAAGACATGAAATGAAAGAAGGGAAAACACATATATCAGCTTGATCTAAAACTTCCGTCGCCTTTAAAAGTTTTTAATGATGGGTGTCATTGTGACACTGTTTTACTGCTCACTGTCCCACTGTTTTCTATGCCGGGTCCACTGGAATTTTGAATTTAACTCATTCTTTAGATCTTACCCTAAAAAGGATCTCTTCAAATGAATGGAAACAAAACATATGTGATGACGTCACTTCAGTAGAGTCTCGCTACTCAACCTGTCGGGAGTTAATCCGCGCCCAGTACGATGAGCACAAAAATGGACGCGGATTTCCTTTCACATGAAATTACTGCGCCGCTGGGAACCTAAGTGGGGCCCACCGTAATATTTGTGAGAAATCCACTCCGTCCATCTATTTTATAAGCTCATTTCAGAACATAATATCAAAAATGAACTGAATCCAATATTCAAGTGCGCCAAAAACGCGAGGATTGAACGTCCCCATTTGAAATATTCGTTGGGCCAAAGAAGTTTTGAATCGGGCTAATATTTGTGTTTTCAGTTCATTCCCAGTAGAAATGACGTTATAAACGGTATGGATGGCATGTAAACATCGCTATCGACCCCATGGAGATTTCAACGGCAGGAATTTTCCTACCCACCTTTTCCTTTAGTGCGGCCCACTTGAGTCTTGGATCCTACTTAATTGTCTTTTAGTATAATAAAAGAGCTCACAAAACAGATACACCGGGTGGATTTCTTATAAACATCATGGTGGGCCCCACTTAAGTTCCCAGCGCAACTGCTAAAGGCTTTCCGAGGAAATACGCGTGGACTCGTGTTCGGTAGTGGCCCATCAAGTCACGACGTCAGTAGTGGGCCTCACATGATGTGTGTTTATCCACGCTGTCCATCCATTTTTCCGCCAATTCGTGTTGTTTTCTATGGTGTGGTCCACTCGAGCTTTAGACTTCTCCCATTTTTGGGTTCATATTCTGAAATTAGCTGGCAAAACATATGTAAATGATAACTCATTACGCTTAGCATATAGAGTAAATGCTGTGTGGTCCAGCATAATTTACATATTTTATCCACTCCATCCATCCATTTTACTAGAGAAATGTAGGGCTTCAACCCAAAAATGAAACATATATAATGTTCAAATGAATCACACCATAGGAAACAGTTGAATTGATCATCTACCATTGAAAATTTCTTGGGGGCCATAGAAATTTTGGATCAAGTTTATATTTATTTTTTCCCTTCTTCCATGTCCCTGTAATCTTATGAACATGTTGGATGACAAATAAACATTATTGTTGGGCCTAGCAAGGTTTCAACTGTGGATATTATTATCCCCGCTATTTCCTGTGGTATGGTCCACTTATCTTTGGATATGATTCAATTTTTGGCTCAACCTCTTAAATTAGATGGAAAAACGAATGGACAGTGTGGATAGATGACATACATTTAAGGTGGGCCCAACTGAGTTTACTCAATACGATAAGAGCCTACCGAGGCAATCCAATTTCAGTGCGGCCTAGGAAACCGAATCCGGTTCCCCATTTCAATGGGAATTTATCCGAATTCGACCTCCTGTCTTGCCCGCTTTATGGGCCAGTAATGGACGGTCAAAATGACAAATAGCCAATGGAACGAATTAAAAAATCGAATTCCCGTCAATCACACGTCACGATTGTCCAGTTGTGCTGGATTTTGAATTTTGGTCTATCTGTAGTGGGCCTTGAGTCATAGACGGTTTACGTTCCACGTGTACAATCTATGATGCATGCTGATGTAGACGCAACATCATCGTATGCAGGATCCGGTATGATCATGGAGTGGTCCACGCTGTAAAAATTCGGTGGCCCAGTCCATTTATCAGGTAACCCACAAATGTACGAAAAATGGACGGTCAGATTGATGATGGGAGAGACCTGGATCCGGCGCACCATGCTCTAAGTTACACTCGCGGTGCGTTTTGTATTTGGCGCTTGAGATAGAAGCATGTCCTCATGCCCTGACGAGGAAGAGTTTTGCTGGCCACACAAGTAGCTTTACACGCCTTAGATGTGCATCTGAGCCGTGGAAAAGGTGAGACACACCGTGCAGATTACCTGGTCTAAACATCTGGCGGTCCACTCATAAAAAGGGAACGGTTTCAGTGGATCCCCGGATCCACCGAGTTCGGTGGATCCTTGACAGTGGGGCCCACCTTGATGGATGAACCTTAGATCCACGACGTTCATCATTTTTTACAGATTATTCTAGGGCATGATCCAAAAACTAAGCAGATCCAAATCTCGGGTGGACCACAGCACAGGAAACCGTGGTGATTGAATAGCCATTATTAAAAACATCTTGGGGGCCCACTGGAATGTTTATTTATCATCCAACCGGTTGATAAGGTCACAAAGACATTTACGAAAGGACCACATAAATATCATCTAGATCCCAAACTTTTTTGGCCACTAGAAGTTTTTAATGGTCAATCGCACAGGACACATGCCAACATAGCCCAAGATCGCCGTGTACTCAGTGGGAACTTGTAATCGGACATAAATGGAAAATGGAATTGAAGATGAGTAACTTGGGAGTAAATGGTTTACTCGGTTGCGTTGGATAAAGTAAATGCAAATATCATATTTGGATGGGAGTAAAGGGGAAGAATTGAAATACTTTGAAAATTTTCATATAATATTCCAAATTAGATATTTAATGAAATGATTATAATAAACCCATTGAAATATATACCTTAGCATAAAATGAAAAAGTTCTAAGCCTCAGGTGGACCACAATTGCAAGGATCACAAATAATTTACTAAGGTCTTTTAACCATCCATTTAAATGGTCAATAGTAGACCTTTGGACGGTTTGGATCAATTTATTAATGTAATTTTACTGATGTAGACGATAATTAGATTGTTTTGGAATATCATTACCATGCCACATACATGTACATGTATTGACACATTTGTTTACTGGTGCGACTGTCCAAGGGACTAAAAATGGCATTTCACTCTCATTGACTTCCAAATGCTTGTATTTGGAATGCATTAGACTTCTTTTAACTTGTATTTAGAATGCATTGGTCTTGTTTAGTAAATTTCCAAGACTTACATTTGATTAACAAATTAACTTTAATATCTTTTAAAGGATTAATTGTAAGCCCATTTAGATGGCCAATGTTTGGACACTTAAGGTCATTTCATGAACATGATTTTAGTGTTGCAGCCAATCATTGGATTATTTTAGTATATCACCAATGTGCCACATGTATACATGTGTGGATTCGTAGACTAGTGACGCATTTGTTACGAAGCTGAGATTCCAAAACACAAACTATATATTTCAAACCCCCCAATTCTTCCAAAGGCAAAAAGGAAGACTGCTGGATTCGAAATAGAACCAAATGCTCCTAAATCCAGGCAGCCAAACAAGCCCTAAAAGTAAAAGATCAAGAGAGGTGCTACCAAATAGTAGGGGCATGTTGGAGAGGATAATTACCAGAAGACTCTCTGCGCGCATTCATACATCACATGGCAGTGGCAGAGCATGCTAAAGTGGATAACAAGCACACAGGATGCAATTCGAAATTAGACGAAATCTAGTGGCAAATAGCAACAAGCATTATCCAGAAATCAGACTAATATTCATACATCACGGAATTTCTTAAGAGGTTCAAAAGGCTATGCTTGTCCTTTCATATCTCACACACCAGATTGTAATGCAATTGAAAACATGCATGGGTTTTGACTGGGACTCATTTCTTCCCACTCTTCTTCAGCCCGGTACCTCCAAATGTTCCTTTCTGGGATGCCTTGGCCCTCATCTCCTTCAGTGCCTGTCCAAAACCAAATGAAATTTCTCCATCAAATCCAATCTCCACAAAGGACAAGCACCAAAAATAAGATCCCAATCGGACACTCACCTTTTCTTCATCTTTCTTCTTCTGAATATTTGCCAGATCAGTCTGCAAAAGACAGAAAAATCATTCAAGAGAGGATAAGGTAAAGAGTAAAGGCCAGATACGAGTGCCCGAAAAAATACCACCACTATTTTGTCCATTTATCCTGGATGACAGGAAAGAAGAGGAAAGAAAGAAAGAAAGAAAAATAACTAATCTATACTCAACCTCACATTTCCTCAATATCCCTACCATTTAATCATGGTGTACCCCTTCCATTGAATCCTTGTGGAGAGAGAGAGAGAGAGAGATCCATAAAATGGCATTTGTGATTTTAAAATCATCCAGCAACATAACTGGATGAGCTACTAGTGACAAAATCAGGCTTTTATGATATTGACTGATTCCATACAGATTTTTCTAAGTGGAAACAAGTTAAAGTTGTTCTAGTGAAAAAGTCAAGGTACAATGTTATGAAACTGATTTGATGGTGTGTGATGTGTCTTCTCAGTTGAAAGTTGAAACAGAATTAAAGTTTGAGAAGCTACCAGATTGGCTTAATTAAGATAAAACATCTTCAAGGTATAAATGTTCGGAGTCTACTTTAAAAAGTTGTTTTCTTCATCTGCAAGGTAGCATTTTTGCCCTCTAATCATGCCATGTTGACAATTCTTGAAATCTAACCGTCAGATCGACCTTGGATCTTATTTTGAGTTGTCCATAAGGTTCTAAATTATCCAGATCAAAATCTACGGTGGATCTCTACATTCAACTGGTAGATTGAGTTATTTTTGAGCAAAGGTGCAAATTTTAAGTTGTCCACTCGACTGCCAAACCTATTTAAGCTATAGCGTAGGATTTCTTCCCAAATTGTTTCTACACTCGCACATACTGGATTTCATTTGCATGGAAATACTCTAGGATTATCAATACCCAAGTATAGCAAAAATTCAGGGTGTTATCGTCTACCTGCTAAAAGAAAATTTCCTCCTCGAGATTTACCTAAGTGAGGTCGTCGAAGAGTTAGGACACTTTTCCCTGATTTCTGCCTCGCGCTCCCACGTTGCTTCTTCCTTCTTCTCCATGACGTGACCATAGGATCTTGACCAAAGGAATCATCATGTTGCGGAGAATTTGATCGTTACAGTCAAAGATATGTATGGGCCCTTTGATATAAGAGGCTTCATCTCTTAACTCAACCTACTCCCGGTTGATAACATGTGATGCATCCGTTTCGTACTTCTTCAATGTAGAAATGTGAAATACATTATGTATGTTTGATAAGCTCAATGATGACAATGCAAGACGATAAGCCACTACCGCAACACGAGCAAATATCTCGAAAGGGTTGATATAACGCGGTTGATGCTTAGCCTTCTTTCCAAACCTCATTATTCATTTCATACTTTTAAAAACACATAATCTCCCTCCGTGAATTCGAGATCTCATTTTTGATTGTCTGCATAACTTTTATGTCTACTCTTTGCGGCTTTGCAAACATTTCTATATAATATCAATTCTTTCAAATGTAACCTGTGTGAGCTCTAGCCAAGTAAACTCTTTTTGCCAACTTCTGGCCAACAATGTGGTGCATGATAGGGTTGACTATAAAGCACTTCAGAAGGGGTCATGCCTACACTTGCCTATAAACTATTATTACAGGCGAACTCAGCGAGTGGAGTATTCCCAAGTTATGCACTGATACCAACTTCTGTCACACCCCATGCCGACAACCTCCGTAGTACCCCGATTCCGGCACCTTACAGCCATACGCCAAGCTTCGAGGTGATTTTTTTGTAAAGGAGCATAACCATAAGTGTATGCAAACAAAAACATCATCACATATCCACTCAATATTTGATTTGTACAAATGTTGGAAAGGGAAATACAAGGTATAACAAAACTCCAAAAGATCAGGCACGTGCGCCAGCCTCACTACTGCCACAATCTAGTATAACTTGTGGCATAAACAAACGCACGTAAGTTTCCTACAAAGCCCAATAGAGTGCGAATGTGCGTGCACAATGCATATGACAAGTGTATGTATCGAAGTGAGCAAAAATAAGGAAAGGCTATACTGCCAAGTCCATTAATGCTATCAGATGCGGCGCAAACATGTCAATCCTCATCTAATAAACATCTAATCCACACAGGCACCGATATGCAAAGCGTGATCATTCAAGATAAGAGACCTCACTACTTGCCTCGTCACAAGTATGCCAATGCCCACACAGCTCGCCAGTAGCAAATACATTTCCATTTTCCAAGCTGGTCAGTCTTAGTATCAATCACCACCACACGCTTCAAGTAGGTGAGACCATACCCTGTTCCAACTGAACACGACATAGTGGGAGACACGGCTTATTGGTATTCAGCACACGGGTGCTCATGGATCCACTCGATCTAGGCATTAGAGCATTCTACTAGTACCACAGAGGTTTATGAATTTGCACCTAGGGACATCTTTAACATCCATTAAAAGTATCCAATTTATGGTGTCAAAGCCGCAGTAATTACTACATTGATATTGCTAGGGGTTTATGGATTTTCATCTAGGGACATCTTTAACATCCATTCACAGTACCCAATTTATGGTGTCCATACTCATATACACCAATCATTGCAAAGCCGCAATAGCTACTACCTTGATATCACTAGGGTGTAAGCTACAACCCTGATGTTGCTAGGGTGTCCATGCACTCATGACATAGATAATGTGCAATGCATGAATCATACTATCCAAGTCATGAACCAAACTTGTGCATACAGGTCCTCCAAGTACCTCAAAGCCATAGGGCATAGAACTACAAGTTTACCATGCATTAGGCAATTGATAAAATGACATGGGTACGAACCTCAACCCCACAGCCGAGTGTACGCTATCATGATCAATCACAATCCAAAGCCAAACATACATTGATGCGCATGACATGTGGATGACACTTCATTAATGTACTATGCATGTCGTTAAGGTGCGGAGCGACATCACTAATAGTCTAAGCATACCGACATGTTATAAACACATTATCATACAATACATGTCCTTAATCACATAAGAATGCATGGGTCTAGGTAAGGTCACTTGGATCCAACCCTAACAGGTCCCATAAGCTCCTATGGGCCTACAAGCTAATGGGCCAATTTGTAGCAAGCCATGTGGACACATCAAGGGTCCACTTAGGACTCTACCCTAGCCCTTAATCATGTTTCTAGGCTTCTAGCAGAAAAACATGGGATATTTAGTGGGGTCCATGACTAATCATGGTTGGCCCTATAAGGGGCTTCAATGTGGGCTTTACAAATGATCCAAAGGTTGGGCCAGATGTGGCCGCCAATGTTTACACAAATCATGGCCCGGGTGTGGGCTTGAACAAGGAATTCTATTGAGCCCTAAGGAAAAGCCTCATTAGTGAGGTAAGTTGGCCATGTGGCATGGCCCACGGAGACTCGAATCTGCCCATAATCGGGCTCATGCATTAAAATGAATGATCTAGCAAAACGGATACACAACGATGATGTAACACATACATCAAGGAGGGGACCACGGCGGGCCCCAACCGATGCCCCAAAGGGGGCCCCACACGTTGGATAACACCCACTCTCTAGCATGGGGTTGACCTAGACTATGGATCTGCCTCAATATGTGGATCCCTACCCTAAAATAAGCTGTCAAAGCGGATGGATAGCATGTATATACAACACCTACATCAAGATGGGCCTCCACAACAGGCCCCACCCACTAGATAGAGTGGACAACGTCCTATCGGTGACAGTGTGGGCGAAACACGTATTGTGAGGTCCACTTAGGTTGGCCTAGATGAAACATATACTACATGGTGGGGTCCACAGTGGGCACGATGAACAGTTTGGACAACAAATAAACATTACAGTAGACTTAGGAAGTTTTGAACGGTAGGCGTTCAATCAACACTGTTTTCCCTTGGTGTGGTCCACTTGAAATCGGGCCCCATGCCCTAAATGATCTGTCAAGATGGATGGACAGCGTAGCTACAAGGCACACATCAAAACATAAAGACAGCACAAATATTACATATGCATCGAGATTGGTCCCACACCAATCAGCCCACTATCAAACAATAAAAACAAGGAAGGTTGATCGGCCCATTGCACTCACACGACAATTAGATGGGGGTTGAGGGGGTGCGATTAGACGGTCAGATCTCAATCTGCTCCTAAATCCTCTCTCTAACTCTCTCTCAATCTCTCTTTTCTTCGTTATACTCTCACTCTTTTCTTCAAACTCTCTCTCAATCTCCTCTTCCTTAAACTCTCTCTCAATCTCTCTTTTCTTTCTTAATGTGTCTTTCTTTTCTCCTCTTTTTCTCCCTTTCTCACTCTCTTTTCTTTCTTTTCCTAGCCCAAATGGTGGATATGTGGGGGGGGGGGGGGGGGGGGGGTGGTGTTATGAGCTTTGGAGGATGTTTGTAAAATGAAGTAGGATAGAGAAGCAAGGGAGGAAAGAATGAGGGGTAGAATGGGGAGAGGAAAAGGGAGAGAGATGAGGTGTAGCATGGGAGAGGGTGTGGAGAGAGATAGGCGAGGAGATGGAAAGAATGGATTGCTTCGACTTTAGGGACATGAGGGGATGGATAGTAGGGGTGTTTTGGGAATTTTAGATGGTAGGTGGTGGTAGTTTTGGTCTTTTTTGCTAATGGTAGTTGGGATAGGTATCGTTGAGGGTGTGAAGGCAATTAGGTGCTTTGAAAATGTGTCTTTGTGAGATTTCCATAAGATTCCTTGCAAGTGGGCCCCATGATACGAGTATGTGCATCGTAATGCATGTGCACCTTGATTTACGTAAATGCACAGATCTCACTAGCCAGATATCGCAACAAGATGTGCCACACAACGTGGGAATCACAGCGTCGGCGCAATTGCTAGGGTGTAGGTCTCAGGTCATTGTAGTACAAAATCAAGGGTTATGAATGGTGCTCACCATTCGTATCCGTCCAACGTGTGCCGGCACCAATAACTAAGCATACGAAAGGTCTTACAGGGATACGAGTCTTACACAAACATGATTATTCCCAACCTAACCTAACTAGACCCAAATTTACTCAACCCAAAGCCAAACCCGCCTTTGAAATCAGGTTGAACCTGACCTGAGGACCTTAAATTATGGAGCCAGCCTTGAGTTGGGTGAATCGGCTTCCTGTTGACCCAAACTGAAGTTGCAGCCCTACCCTTACCTAAGTAGATGCAATCATAAACTAAATTGCATCCTTAATTTTGAAATCCTTTTAAAATTTGTGTTTCCTCTATTATCATTAAAAAAAACTATGGTTTCCATTAATGATGTGGACTTTTTCACTCTTTTGATCTAAATGTACCTTTTTAATTATCAAAGTTTTAGTTAACTGGACCTCTTCCCAATTACCATAATCATATGAGCAGAACAAACTAAAAGTAAAATAAAATAGAAGATGACATGAATATAAGTATGATAGATCGGACAGCATCAAAATGTTTTTTCATGCTTCCAAGAAGTCTGCAATTTATTGAATTTTTTTTAAAATGAAGATGTTGCAATTTATAATCTCTTTTTAACAATTATTTTCAATCTTGTTCATGAGATGTGTGGCTTTAAAAGATATTAAGTCCTTTACCAATGATTGCTACACAAAAATATATATGCTTATCATGTTAAAACATTTGCCTACCGCTCGGTTCTTTCATCATCCTCGTCATCTAAGCCTTATCCCAACTAATTGGGGTCAGCTAAATGAATCCTTTTCAGCTCAGTTCTTTTTGGGAAATATATATTCCATGATTTCAAGAAAAGGAATACTCCAACATCCTCACAGAACCCAAAAAGTAAAAAAGATTTAACCAAAAAAAAAAAACAATATGATCTATATAGGGAGAGGAACTATACGACCTTTGCCCAGTAGATTCATACAATCATACTGCATCTCAGGGCCCTCATTCTGTGAGGGTGGAGCCCTGGCCCATGCACCTGTGACTCAAACTGCTGATCTGATGGGCGTCGCTGCGGATGGATGTTCCTCATAGAATCACCCGCATCAAAGATCCCTGCCACGGAATCTTTAGCCCCTTTTTGGTTGAAAATAGGAACCAATTCCACATTCTTTCTCAACCGTCAATTTGACAGCCACGGATCAATGGGTTTGTCCGTCGAGAAATTATTATTTTTCCATCGCGTGCCCATCCAATTAGGAGCCAATCAGATAAACGGCATCGATCCCCAGACCATCGGTCCCACTTCTACAGCCGATAGGCCGATCCTAGATTCAACTACCATACAATTCCTAGAGATTTATAATAATAATAAAAAGGTATAATACCTCGTCGTAGTCTTTCTTTTCCGCCTTGGGTTGTTTCAGGGGCTTTGCTTTTCCACCTGCACCAGCAAAGGGAAAAGAAGATGATACACCGAGACATACTGAATATGCGAGTCTTTCTTCCGATTGCCGTGAATACACAGCTAGAAAGATCTCGGTTTCGATTTTCGGTGTATATACGAGAGAGAGTCGTACCTTGCTTGCTCGACATGGTAGTCGGGTCGGAGAAGGGAGATGGAAAACGGACGAGATGATATGCAAAAGCCCTAGAACAATCAATCTCCCAGACGAGCCGTGACGGTTCCTTGTTTGGGAATGGGAGATTTTATACCCCTTTTCTTCCCAAAATACCCCTGGAGAGAAATTTAGGAGGATGATCACATGCGTCCGGACGTACGGTAAAATCTCTGGCAAACCGTTATGTTTATATAGAATCTAAACCGTTCATCTGGTTATTCTTCTCATTTTTACTTAACATATTAAGAATTATCTGGATCTAAAACTTAGGTAGGACACATCATGGGGAGCGTGGTACAGTCACGGCTAAAATCTATATGTTTACTGGTGGGGTCCAAATAAAATTTTTGATGGAGTGATTTCATTTTGTCCACTAAAGATGGTGGGGCTCACCTGATGAATGGGTTGGATGACATATGAACGGCATGGTGGGGCGCACGTTCCTTCTGGAAGTTTCTACGGTGAGTGTCCCCCTCTCTAATCGTTTCTAGTGTTCCCCGTGTGTTGCGGAAGATTGCGGTACGCGCGGCCCCGGCTCACCCACGAGAAATCGGATTGCGTGAAGAATTACTCCTTGTGCTTTTATCGCACTCGGTAAACTCTGTTGGGTCCACTGTGAATGTAGGGGATTTATCCACGCCGTCCATCCCTTTCCTGGCTTATTTTAGTGGTTGATCTCAAAATTGAAGTATATCCAAAGCTCAAGTCGACCTACCACCGTTAAAAACTTTCTAAGGCCAACAGTGATGTTTATTTGTCATCCAACCTGTTCATAAGATCGGATGGTACTGGACGAAGGGAAAAAACAAAGTAACAGCTTGATCTAAGATTTATGTGGCCCCTGGGAATTTTTCAACCCTTTAATATCATCATATTGCTATCGTGATGTTGGTTAAAAATCTGTTTTGTAAGCTCATTTCATGACAAGATTTTAAAAAATGAGATAGATCAAAAGCTTAATTGGACAGTTGTAGAGGGAACAGTGGGAAAGAAATTTCAAGTGTTGAAACCTTGCTGCACTCTACATTGATGTTATGTCATCCAAACCGTTTATAAGGACATCCCCCATGGGAAGAAGTGAGAACACAAAAAGCTTAGTCTAATACAAAACATATGTGGCCATACAAATGTTCCAAGGATAGTCATTGATTCCAATTGTTCCCTCTCATTTGGCTTACATGAGTTTTGGATCTACCTATTTTTAGTCGCTTGTTCTTAAATGAGCTCTCAAAATGGATGAGCGGAGTGAATTTGTCACAAATGGGTCCCACCTAACATGCGCAGGATTTTTCTCCAAAAACTTTTTTTTATAAGAAATCCGCTCATGTAGACATTCAATCTGGCATTCTCATTGGTAGACATTCGATCACTACCATCCCATATGGGGTGGTAAGATTTCGATGTTGGGAATTTATGTTTGGATACACCGAAAATATAAAAATAAATATAAATAAAATATTTCACTAGGCTGAATCACGTATAAAAATACGTTGTCCTTAAAGCGTGATTCGTCCCCTTATCAACTGCTGATGGGTTACAGGTGAATTGCTTCCAGGATAAGACAAGTCTTATCTAGATCCAGCGTGCAACAATCACAATAGATCCATTATGAAACAGTTTTAACGCAGCAGATTCCTTCTGGCAAACTCAGACGGTGGAGATGTTCTAAGTATTTTAAAATGGAGTCATGGATCGTATCTGATATGATGGGAGAGATGGTGTGTTGAGATGATGAAATCGGACTGGAATGGTCCAGTTTATATAAGCATCAGGTATAGCACCGTCGCTGTGTGGCATTCAATGGTCAAGAACGTTTGAAAAATGTTTCTGGCCGTTATCCATTAACCCTAGACGTTTCTGGTCGTCAGATCAGAAGATCTGACTGTTGGATCATCCTAGCCTATCTATTTTCGGACCATTATGGCTTTCAAGGTAGCTATCCGTTTTTAGAAACGGCTAGATGTTTCAGATTTAAGATCTGACCGTTCTCAGTCACCTATAAAACCCGGGCTCATTTTAGATTTTCAGATCCACACCGCCCTAAAGCTCTGACCAGACCCATCGCACCGAGGTCACACCATCTCGCGCCGGTTTGCAAGGGAACGACCACTCTGCGACACGATGCGCACGTGCAAAGTGCAAAGTGCGTCATCTAGCGCTACTACAAACACTACAGCCACACTACTTCACTGCCTCACTGCCCACGCCACGCCCTTGCCCACGCCCGTACCCGTGCCTGAGCCCGAGCCCGAGCGAGAGCGAGCGCACGCGTGCGTGCGTATGTTCCAATGCGTAGCACTGGAACACGCAACCCATGTTTCATTTCCTTCAAAAACTCCAAGTAAGAATACTCTTCAAAAGTCCACATATAAACTACAAAAGTTTTCTTCACATTTATGATGTGGGACAAAGCACACACACCGCACTTTTTAATTCAAAAAATTCAAAAAACATTTTCGCGGGAAAATCCCAAAATTTTAAAAATTTCGAATTTTCATTTTTATTATTTTAAAAACCTGGTTTTTAAAAACAATGAAAACTCTGCCATAATAATAACAGTTATTATGCATAAAGAAAGATATTTTGTGATTTGAATCTTTCCTTAGTGTAAGTATTTTAAAGCTATTTCGAAATTTCTGGTTGCCGCAGCATTGAACCAATTATTTCTATATGATATAACCGAAAATACCACACACATAATAGCCCTGCGTTAGGTATTCCTTTAATCTCCCTTAGCACTTTTAATGGCCATGTGTTTATCCTGTTTCACGAACGATCCCGAGATAACTCTAACTCTCATGAGAAATGGCAATATTTCTACGTTCACATATGTGAAATCCTTCCAGTGTTTCTTTTAAAACACTTGTCCTGTTTGACTGGACTTCATTAAGAGTTTAATACTCATCCCTCTTTTAAAACTGTCAGCACTATCATCCTGGATGAGGTTATTAATTTATTTAGTGCTGAAACTCTTCACTTATCAGTGAATTGTTGTTACCCATTAAACCCAATATTTAGAGATTTTCTAATTTAAGGTTGGATTTCTTTCACTGATGAAACTTTGAGTAAAGACTTTCAACCTCATCCCTCTAAATGTTGTCTTTACTACCTCTCTCGTTAGAGGTTTAGTAAATGGATCAGCCAAGTTATTACTTGACTTTACATATGAGATCGCAATGATTCCATCTTGAATCAATTGCCTTACATAGTCATGTCTTAAACTTATGTGTCTGGACTTCATATTATAGGTACCGCTATAGGCTCTCACTAAAGTGGCTTCACTATCACAATGAAGCAAAATAGCTGGTATAGGCTTCGTATAGAATGAGATTTCTAATAGAAGAGTCCTTAACCACTCAGCCTCTTTGCCCGTAGCAGTCAAAGCTATGAACTTAGATTCCATAGTTGAGTGCGTTATGGAAGTTTGTTTCTTGGATCCCCAAGATACAGCTGCACCTCTTAGGCTGAATATCCACCCTGTAGTGAACTTGTTGTCCTCTGCACTCGATATCCAACTTACATCAGTATATCCTTTTAACACTATTGAAAATTCTGAGTAAAATAGCCCTAGTTCTTTGATTTCTTTAAGATAACCTATAACTCCACTTATTGCTTTCTAATGTCTAACACTTGGATTACTCGTAAACCTGCTTAGTTTACTCATAGGGTATGCTATATCCGGTCTTGTGCATTACATTGCATACATAAGACTGCCTATAGCACTAGCATACTCTAGTTGTGCAACTGCTCTTCCACTGTTTTCTTTTAACTTGATACTTAGATCAAACGGGGTCTTTGCCTCTTTAATTTTCAAGTGATTAAACTTGTTTATTATTTTCTCAATATAATGAGACTGACATAATGCAAAACCCACACTATGTTTTTTAACTTTGATACCTAATATGGTATCCACTTGTCTCAGATCCTTCATTTTGAAAACTGAAGAGAGAAATTTTTTGGTTTCAGTTACACCTTTCATTTTATTACTGATTATTAACATATCATCTACATACAAGCATATGATTACAACATGCTCATTACATACTTTTGAATATATGTATTTATTAGCAATATTATGTTCAAAACCATAAGACAAAACTTTAGAATCAAATTTATCATACTACTGTTTTGGAGTTTGCTTTAATCCATACAAAGACTTAACAAGTCTACACACTTTTCTTTTATTTTCTAGTAGAACAAACCCTTCTGGTTGCTCAATGTAAACCTCCTCATCGAGATCATCATTCAGGAATGTTGTCTTTATGTCCATTTGATGGATATGAAGATGATGTATGGATGCAAGAGCGAATAAGATCTTAATCAATGTTATTCGAGTTACTGGTGAATAAGTGTCAAAATAATCGATTCCTTCTTTCTGTCGGAAACCCTTAGCAACTAACATTGCCTTAAAGGTTTGAATTGTATCATCTGTATGATATTTTTTTCTTAAATACTCACTTACAACCTATTGGTTTAAAACCTGGAGGTAAATCTACCAATTCGCATGTTTGGTTAGATATTATGGAATCCATTTCATCATTAATGGCTTCTTTCCAAAAAGCGAAGTCTCTTGAAGACATAGCTTCACTAAAGGTTTTAGGTTCATCCAATATAATTAAAATCATAAGTATTTTTCTAATTACCTTCTCTTTATCACCCTCAACTAAATGAAAAGAGAGTTGCTGAGAGTCTATTTGATCAGGATCAAGACTCTTTTTTACTCTCGCTCTTTGACTCCTACGAGGTTCACTAGAAGTTTTCTCTTTTATTTGTGTTTCTTTTATAGTTTCATTTGGAGATTAAATCTCATCATTCTCTTTCTCCGTGAATACAGAATTCTCAAAGAACTCTACATCTCTAGACTCTATGATTACATTGGAGTCTAAGCCTAGAAGTCTATAGGCCTTTCTATGTTATGCATATCGTACAAGGATGCACTTGATAGCTCTTGGTCCTAACTTAGTTCTTTTAGGTTATGGAGTTCTGCAGTATGCAAGACGCCCCCACACTCTAAGATATCATATGTTTGGTTTTCTTCTTTTTCATATTTCGTATAGAGAGGTCTTGTTTTCTTAAATGGAATTCGGTTTAAAATATGACATGCAACTAACAATGCTTCTCCTCATAGGTTTAATAACAACCGTGTTTGTATTAGCATTGAGTTGATCATTTCTACTAATGTCCTATTTTTTCTCTCTGCTATACCATTTTGTTGTGGTGTATAAGGTGTTGTGCACTGATGTATTATGTTGTGTTCTTCACAATAGTTAAAAAATTTATTAGAGAAATATTTTCTTCCTCGGTCACTACGAAGGATTTTAATAATTTTATCTAATTGATTTTCTACTTCAGATTTATAGATCTTGAATGCATTAAATGCTTCATCTTTCGATTTTAACAGATATGCATATACATATCTTGAATAATCATATATAAATGTTATAAAGTACTTTTTACCTCCACGGGTAAGAACACCATTTAGTTCACATATGTCAATATGCACTAAGTCTAATATTTGAGATGATCTCTCAACGTTAGGGAATGGTTTCTTAATTATTTTAGACTATATACATACTTCATATTTATCTTTGTCACTATCATTGTATGATATTAGGCCGTTCTTAGCCATGAATTTTATGGTACTGTAGCTAATATGGGTTAGTCTATCATGCTATAGCGTTACAGACTCAATCATGTAAGCAGAAGAATTCTTTTCATCTAAAGAAAGTTTGATCATCCCATTATAAGCATAACCCTTACCCATAAAGTTCTCATTCTTAGACAAGATCAGCTTGCCTGATTCAAACACAACCCTAATTTCAGGTTTGCTTTAGAGATCCCCTGAGACAAGATTCCTCCTTATGTCTGGGACATGCAGTACATTGGTCAGAATTACCTTCTTTCCAGAGGTAAAGAGTAATTCCACAGTTCCTTTTCCCGCAACTTTCGATCGTCCTTCATTTCCCATTTGAACCTCCTGACCATTGGTCTTGTCTTCATAGGTTTTGAAGGCAGATTGATCGTTGCATACATGGACTGTGACACCTATATCACACCACCAACCAGGAATTTTCTCTTGAACTAGGTTCACTTCTGTGACCATGGTTACGATTTCATCATCTACTGCATTAGCCTCTTTCTTAGGCTTTTTCTGATCCCTACAGACTCGGGCGAAATGTCCGGTCTTGCCGCAGACATAGCAAGCTCCCTTAGGTTTACCGTTTTTCTTCTTTTGGGTTTTCTTGAATTTCCCTTAATCTTTATTAGGTTTAAGGGAATCAGCTTTCTCATAAGTATTATTTTGGGATGGCCTTTCTACTACGTTCACCTTGGATGACGATGCACCATTAGCGTCATCCTTTTTGTCTCGGTTACGAGATTCTTCTTCAATACGAAGATGCTTCTGGATTTGTTCCAGGGTGAATTCTTCGAATTTATGTAGTAGTTTCTTCCTGTAGTCTTTCCAACTCGGAGGCAACTTTGTGATTATAGCTCCAACTTGAAAGGATTCAGGAAGATCAATTTTTATGGCTTTTATTTTATTTATAATAAGTTGCAGTTCTTGGATTTGGACAAGCAGTGGTAGATTGTCTACCATCGTGAAATCGAAATACCTGACAATTAGAAATTTCTGTGGACCTTCCTCTTTAGCCTTATACTTGTATTCCAGCGCACTCCAAATTTCTTTCGCTGATGTGATCCCCGTATACAAATTGTACAAACGATCAGAGAGAGCATTGAGGATGTGGCTACGACACTGCAGTTCATCTTCCTGTCACTTGATCCTAACAGCAACCTGTTCTGGAGTGTCAGTGTCCTTTGCTTCAGGCATAGGCTGGAGAGTCGGGTCCAGGATGTAGAAGATCTTTAAAGTGATCAGCAGGAATTTCAGTTTGTCCTGCCATCTAGTGAAATTTGAACCATCGAATCGGTCCAATCGGATCAGATCCTGGTTCATCAGTTTGATTGATGCAACACTTTCGGTGTCCATGGAATCACGCTTTAAGATTGTTGAAAATTTACGTTTGGATACACCGAAAATATAAAAATAAATATAAATAAAATATTTCACTAAGCTGAATTACGTATAAAAATACGTTGTCCTTAAAGCGTGATTCGCCCCCTTATTAACTGCTGATGGGTTACAGGCAAATTGCTTCTAGGATAAGGGAAGCCTTATCTGGATCCAGCGTGCAGCAATCACGATAGGTCCATTGTGAAACAGTTTTAACGCAGCAGATTCCTTTAGGCAAACTCAGATGGTGGATATGTTCTAAGTATTTTAAAATGGAGCTATGGATCGTATTTGATGTGATGGGAGAGATGGTGTGTTGAGATGATGAAATCTAGGCATCAGGTATATATAGCACCATTGGTGTGTGGTATTCAATGGTCTAGAACGCTTAAAAAATGTTTCTGGCCGTTGTCCATTAATCTCAGACGTTTCTGGTCGTCAGATCAGAAGATCTGACCGTTGGATCATCCTAGCCCGTCCGTTTTCAGACCGTTGTGGCTTTCAAGGCAACTATCCGTTTTTAGAAACGGTTGGACGTTTCGGATTTAAGATCCGACCGTTAGTGCAAAGTGCGCCATTTAGTGCCACTACTGCCCATGCCCGTGCCCGAGTGCGAGTGCATGCGTGCATGTGTTCCAGTGCTACGCACTGGAACACGCAACCCATGTTTTAAGAATACTCTTCACAAGTCTACATATAAACCACAAATGTTTTCTTCACATTTTCGATATGGGACAAAGCACACACACTGCACTTTTTAATTCAAAAAATTCTAAAAGCGTTTTGGCCGGAAAGTCCCGAAAGTTTGAAAAATTCAAATTTTCATTTTTATAATTTTAAAAACCACTGATTTTTAACATTGGATGCACCTTGTTTTTGGGCTAAATTCCTAAAATGAGTTGGACAAATGAATAAATGACAGCGATATAAAATGTATACATTATGGTGGGTCTTGTGTGGATGGTGCCTTAAACTCAAGGGGTGTTTGGCGCATGGAATTATATATATGGTATTAAGTGGGATGGAACTTTTAATCCCTTAGTTTGAAAAATCATTCCTATTTGGTTCATAGTAGGCTCCCAACATTGAATCATGTGCATGGAGTAGGGAGGGCTAGAGAGGGCTTTCTCCAATTCAATCGAGATTTGCAAAATCTATGAGATTTCCACCTAAAGCTAGTAAGTTTTAATGCCATAAAGGGAGGTGGGGCTCACCTTGATATTTGTGAGGAATTCACCTCATCCATCAGTTTTACAAGATCATTTTAGGGTAAGCGACCAAAAAGAGGTAGATTTAAAACTCAAGTTGGCCACACAAGAAAAAAATGTGGGGATTGAGTGACCACCATTGAAACATTCATATGCCTACAAAAGTTTTGTATCACGATAAAGTTTTCTAATCTTGTCAGTTCATCCCGGCAGGAATGAACTTATAAATGGTTGGGATGACATATAAACATCTAGGTGGAGCTTGGGAAGGTTTCAACAGTAAGAAATTCTTTCCCGCTCTTTCCTCTCGTATGTCTCACTTGAGTTTTGGATCTCCTTGACTTTTGATAGCATGTCTTAAAATGATCTCACAAAATGGATGGACGTAGTAGATTACTCAAAAACATCAAGATGGGCCCTACTTCACTTCTCACTATAGTTTTTGAATGTGATTTTCGAGATTGATAGTTGTTTTCCATGTACAACCAAACACTATATGAATCAAAACATGTATTTAAGCCCTATATTCTACATGATCTAAATACCAAAGTGAATAGCTCACTCCCATGGTATTAAGAGACAATCCACATACAAGTGCATTTATTGCCAAAAAGTAACTCCATCCCACTTAATACCATCTAATTCCATGCGCCAAACACCCCTTTAGAGACTCACTTTAAGTTGATTTTCCAAATCCCTTGTACATATACAATAAATAAGTAATTATTACTCTAGTACTTGTTTGAAAATATTGGAGTATTTTTTTTTTCTCAAAAATTGGTTCAAAAGTATTGACTTAAATTTATGGGCCCCACCAGTATATGTGTGGAATGTCCATGCCGTCCATATGTTTTACCAAAATATTTTGGAGTGTAAGCCAAAAAAAGAGGCAATCCAAAGCTCAAGTGACCCGTACTAAAGGAAACAATGGCCTTAAAATGTCCACTATTTAAAGTTCCACTATTGCAAGTTATTTCCTTTATTGGGCCCATATTTATTTGTCATCTAACATGTTCAGAAGTTCGTAGAGACATGGCTAAGAGGAAAACATATCATGTTGATCCAAAACTTTTGTAGGGCCCAAGATGATAGAGGAAAACATATCATGTTGATCCAAAACTTTTGTAGGGCCCAAGATGATTTTAATGATAGGCATTCAATTCCCACTATCTCCTGTGGCGTAGTTCACTTGAGCTTTGGATTTGCCTCATTTTTCGACTCATGCCCTAAAATTAGTCAGCATAGCATATGAATAGCATGGATAAGCCACATGCATCACATTGGGCCCCACATTTATTTTACAAGTGTCCTCCATTTTAATGTTAGAAAAGCACGTGTCAACCTCGACATTGGGAAAGGTGGGGTGGTGGGGTAATTACTTACGTGAGTAATTATTAACTATTTACAATGTATTTAGAGGCTATTTGAAAATTTAAACAGGCCCTTAAGATAACAACCTAAAAATAAATAAATCCAAAACTCCGTAAGGCCATATGGAAGGAAATTGTGAGAATGGAAATACTGAGTTGAATGTTCGGAGCTCATCATGATGTTTATATGTTATCGAAACCCTCCTTAGAAATATTCTAAAAAAAAAAGAAGATAAAAACACAAATAGTAGCTTGATCCAAAGCTTAAAAATATAAAAACACAAATAGTAGCTTGATCCAAAACTTCTACACCCCAATATTTCATCTAGTATGATCCACGGTCATAAGAAATTCACATCCAATTTCAAGTATAGTCTAAGCTAGTACTTATTTGGCAATATGTGTTATTTCAGTGCATGTAAATTATAGTATATATGAAGACAATTTCTTTAGTCCAGATGAAGAATTCATATCTCCTACAATCGAATGCCTTTAGGATATAACAGATGATTGGCAATGGTAGCCATCCATAGCTCAAGTGGTAGACTGAGTGAAAGATACCTTGTTTCAACACTGAGGTCTTGGCATCGATTCCTTAGTGGGGGTGGCTAACAGTGAAGTGTGAACTGACAGTGGGTGTGCTAACAAGCTAACAATTAAAAAATAAAAAAACAATAATAATAATAAAAATCTACCACCAAGTGGTTGATGCTCAGAATATCAGAAAATGGTACAGAAAACACCTTGTTAATAGAGGATTAAAGAGAGTCAGAGGGAGACAACGGCTAGAGTTTGCTGGGGTTTTTATTATGTCTAAAGACTAATTATGTTTTCGCTTTAATAAGACGTATTTATATTAAAACCAATACTCTTATATGGCAGACACCTGGAACTTAGGTGGCTGTCAACATTACAAAAAAGTTGTTGTATAAACGGTCACAACACCATTACACTAACAGGATTCTCGAAACAAAAGGAATATGTCAATAGAGAAAAGAAATGGATGCAGACAAGCTTAAGCCCGGCACATGCTGCGGTGGGCGGGCGTGCGTGTGGTGTTTAACATAGCATATTCTAGCTCAACAAAAGCTATCCACATACATTTATTTATAAAGCAAAAAAAGTCTCGGTCTCTATCTAATACGATACTATTCCCACAAGAAAATTCCAAAGGAACTTTTCTAATAAAAAAAAAAGTAGTTTTTCTCCCTCCTCACTTTTAGTTTTTAAAAAACAATTATCAAAACCAACGATACATACCATTTAAATGTTGCCACTCCATCCACATGTGTCAGCCCTGAAAATTTTGATGGTGACATGCCAATTTGATTTTTATCCTTGACTGCGAGCTTTGTTGTGAAGAACAAACACAACGGTTTGTTTGGTAGCAACATCAGTCTTCAGAATATACATGTAATTTATGCATGTTCTGATCCTGCGTGTTAAAATCATATTGTTATAGTGTTTGCCGAATACTTGGAATGAAGATTATTTAACATATGTGATGCATGTTTTACTTTAAAAACCAGCATTATTCACATGTAGAGTCCAAAAGCGCGTCGACAACTAACAAGGAGTGCTTGAAAATATTTATTAGGACATGTAGTAGGTATGAACTCTCTCACCATGTAGGGTAGCATACTGCACGTATCTATGTAAAACTTGAAAAAGTATCACATGTAGGGATTTTAAGGGTTGAATGTGGCACATTTTCAATGGGTTTGACAGTACGCACGTATCTGTGTACAACTTGAAAAAGTATCACATGTAGGGATTTTAAGGGTTGAATGTGGCACATTTTCAATGGGTTTCAACAATGAAACCCATTGAAAATGACCGTGGTGGCCTCAAGGATGAAAAAAAATCTCACCCCGGTATGATTTCAATCAGCAAAACTAACACAGCTTTGCGACTACTGCTGTGCCGATAGCAAGGCCAATCATTGATGTGAACCGGCTGGTCCACCGCACCATTAGCGGCAAGTTGCGTTACATACACTTACATGTTTCTAACCATTCTCTCGACCTATTTATTTGCAGTCAACACATCATAGGGCTGAGATTTCTCAATTTGTTGGATCTCATGGGTCCCCATAATCAATAGTGTTGGCCATGATATTTTGATCATCAAATCACAAGTGCGACTTACAAGAAAAGGAACAAATGAACCTAAATTTTATACCATTTATAGGCACCTTGTGCAACAAAAACTCAGCATGGTCTACTATTTCACATCCACCATCCATTTTTTCTTAAGCAAAAAATAGGCAGATCTAGGATTCAAGTAGGCCACACCACAATGCATTTCTATTGGAATCTTTCCACAACCGACATAAGTATCAGACTAGGCTTCCCCTAATAATTGGGAATAGTCATCTCATGGATGTGTTGGATAGCACATAAACATCACAGTGGGCCAAGAGGCTTTCAATGAAGGGCCACAGCCTCGGCATCCTTATGGTTAATGTTCCTACTTGAGTTTTGTATTTAAGGTGTTTGTTTGACCTTTGGGCTCACACAACAACATGAACAGGCACAACTGATGGATGGATGGGATGTCGCATGGATATCGTGGTAGGCCCCACAAAGTTTTTTGTTACTCGAGTGCACCATATCGTGGGTGTATTACTGGCTTGTCAACTGGCACCTAAACTTGTAGAGTACGGGATGGACCAGACTTAATTTTAATGAGTCCAAGTCCCATCCCTTAGGGCCTGTTTGGCCGGACTGATCCCACGGTATTAGGAGGGATGAGATCGCGATATCCCGAGATAAGCATGACGAGCCAAATAGGCCCGGTGAACTTGTCCCAGGATATAAGCAATCCCATGGATGTTAAAACAATCCACTGACATCACCATCATTACCTTAAAATTGATCCCATCCCCTAGTTAGACGGCTTGGAAGGTAAAATCCCGGGATACACCGGGCGTGCCAAACAGACCCAGTGAAGTTGTCCCGGGATATAGCAATCCCATGGATCTTAAACCAATCCACTCAGACCACCATCATTACCTTAAAATCCATCCCATCCCTCCTAATCCCATGGGATTTGTCGGGCCAACAGGCCATTAGACCATTGAGATAAGTTAGATTATAGTCTTATCATGGACCCAGTTAAAAATTACGGATCAGTTAAAAAACTGGGTCCCTGATAAGACTATAATCCAACTTATCCGAGCACACACACACACACACACACACACACATATATATATGAAAAAGGTACTATGCGCTCGACCTCACTATAAGCTCCCTTGAGGTTGAGCTGTGTGGGCCCCACCATGATGTGTGTCGACCATCAACACCATGCATTTGATGAGTCCCTTTTAAATTATGGGATATCCCAAAAATCATCCGTATACGAAACTCAGGTGGGCCATACCATCTAAAATCACGTGAAGACATGCCAAAAACATATAAAAGCACTTGGCGGGGCCCACTTGAGTTTTGAATGATGCTGAAACTTGGTCTGAACCCTCATCCAAGTGGGACACACATAATGGATGGGCTAGATTTGCAAACCACATCTCGGTGGGCCCAAAAAATGATTATGAATGTTTTAATGGTGCACGGTCCCTCTTAACTTCTGTATGTGGTGTGGCCCACTCAAGTCACGGATTGACTTGATTTTTGAGACCTAGGCCCATGTTGGAATGGTGCATCTGACTGATGGGGTAGATGTTCGAGGGCCCACACAGCTCGACCTCATAGGATGTTCCCATTAGCTCGAGCGCATAGTACCTTATCCCATATATATATATATATATATATATATATATATATATATATATATATATATATATATATATATATAGAGAGAGAGAGAGAGAGAGAGAGAGAGAGAAATTTCCAACTGTACGAACCATATAAGGTCCATCAGTCTTTTTAAGCTTCCAAAAATAAGTCTATGCAGTACGGACGCCTCTGCACATGACGAAAATGCCCCTGCCCTATAAATATCACCCCATGTACTCCCTTACACGCAAATACACATCTGAACTCTCCCTGCCATCCCTAGTCCTTATTTTTCACCCATTTTCTTGGTGAAATCTCCGTAGAATCTCCATAGAATCCCCATCCGACTATCACATTACATCTTCCATCATCCATTACTCAAGGCGAACAGTTTTCTTTTTCTGAGAGGACGTGGATGCATTGATAAATGTGAGATATTGAAGAGTTGTCTCCGAAGAACGTGTTTCACGTCAATGTACTCTTATTATTCTTCTGGAATAGGATTTTACTGACACGGCGGTGGCACGAGGTAAGGACATTTAAATTCTTAACAAATTACCTAGAAGTTTGTGGTCAATTTCACGTGTCAATTTCATGCATTGCATGTATTGCCAAGTCAATTTTAGGTGGTTATCCAATAAACTTCAAGAAGTTCACAGTCAAATTGACGAAGTTAGCGCATGTTTGATGTTCTCAGGTAAATGTAAACGCAGTGGAAATGGGCAATAATTATTTCTCGGGTAATTACCTTTGAAGAGACTGCCAAAAATAAGTGGGGCCCACCATGATGTAGGTGCATTATCCACACCGTCCATCCATCATGACAATTGAATTTAGGGCATGAGCTAAAAAATGAGGCGGATTCAAAGTTAAAGTGGACCACACCACAGTAAAAATGTAATCAAACTTATCGTGAAAAACTTCTTAGAGCCATTGTTTACTTTTGTGTGGGCCACTTGAATGTTAGATTTTTCTCATTTTTCAACTCATGCCTCAAAATGCTATGGTAAAACGGATGGACGATGCGGAAATGTCATATACATGACGGTGTGGCCTAAAAATTTATGCCAGTCATTTTGGACCCGTCTTTCAAAGCAGGAATACGCTGTTATTTTCAAACAGGGGAAATTGTAATAATTGGCTATTTACAGGTATTTACATTCTCCATGGAAAATCAAACAAGCCCTTAGTTCCTAGTCAATTCACTGAATTGATCGGTCAACTTCATGCACTACTTGGTCAAGTTCATGCATTTTACCTTCAAATTATAGTGCAGTTTTGTAATACGACCATCAAATTTGTAGTGCCTTTTTTGTAATACTACTGTGAATGTTATATGTTGAATACATTTGTTGCTTTCTTTAAAATTGAGAATTTTATACCACTACGATTCAAAATTCACAGTCAATAAGACATTCATTTCACGATCAATTTTATGCACTTTACGGTCAATTCGCTTCTCTACTTGGTCAAATCCACATTATACATGTGAATACTAAACGAGTTATATTATTGTGTTTGTTTTCAGAAAATGGCTTCGATAATGATCATATGCTCATATGGTGGAGAGTTCGTAAGCGAAAATAATCGATACACCTACAAGGGCGGATACTCAAAAACTATTGTTGTCAACGTTGACACTACGTATGATAAGCTTCTATCGAAAATGTACAAGATTACGAAGAGTAGACTTGAGGATTATGATATTAGGTTGAAAGCATTGTTTCCCTGCATAAATGAATCAGTCCCTCCGATTGTAATTGAAGATGATAAAGACATGAGAATGTTGTTGGCAGCACAGTTGAAGCATTCAGATCAGTACATCCATTTATTCATCGAGACAATGGAGCGTGTTAACGAGGCAATACCCGAACACTCGTTGGCTTTCAGTGGTTTCGAACATGACGGCCCAGTAGTAGGAAGTTTGGGTGAGGAACATATCTTAAAAGTTGAAGTAAAGGCATCACCTTCACATGTACCTCTAAGCAACATCCTAGTACCCGAGCCGGCTCAGACATCAAACTTCAATACAAGTCAAGTGAGGGAGTCGGTTGACATGAATCTCATAAGTGAATATACGACATCACCTTCATTTACAAGAGTAGATTTGGCTTCAACATCCAACGCCATCAACGTAAGTGGAAGCGACATTCCATTGCCCGAGCAGGCTCGAACATCAGACTTCACCACCGGCCTTCCCATTGTACCTTTCGAGGATGCTGGTTTCACCAATCCAGACCTGTCATTGTATTCACATTCACTTGATGACCTGATTCATATAGCAAAGGGCCAAACTTTGAGAACAAGAGCCGATGTAAGTATGTGTTGAGCCAATTTGCAATTCGCAACAAGTTTCAATACAAGGTCCTGTATTCCACATCTAAGAAATTCATTGTGGCGTGTATGAGAGATAAGTGTGATTGGAGGGTACACGCATCTAGGGTGAATGATATGGGGATTTTAAAGATTAAGACTTACACGTCCACACATACATGTGGAATGTCATACATGAAGAGTGATCATCGGCAAGCAACCAGTAAGCTAGCCAGTGAACTAGCTGTCAATCGCATTAAGCAACGGCTAGAATTAAGGCCGAAGGATATTATATTGGCAATGCAAGAAAAGTATAACATTATTATTACATATAAGAAGGCATGGCGCGCAAAAGAAATTGCAATCAATCACGTAATGGGGTCTTATGAAGACTCTTATAAAGAACTCCCGATGTACTTGCATGAGTTGAGGATGGCGAACCTGAGGACACTGACCGCCCTGCTTGCGGATCAACAAACTGGGAGGTTCGAGAGGTGTTTTGTTGCGCTCGGACAGTGTATCAGAAGTTTTCGAACATGTCTGCGAAGGGTCTTGGCTATTGATGGGACGCATCTAAAAAGTAAGTATAAGGGTGTTTTGTTCGTCGCTACAGCTTTGGATGACGACAATCATATCTTTCCAGTCGCTTTTGGCAGGGGCAGCTCTAAGGGGTAGGCAGGTGAGGCAATCGCCTAAGGCCCCTATTTATGAAGGCCCTGTATCATAGGAACATGCTTTTAATACTCTGACAGCGTGTAGTAATCTATACACATGCACTGAGAAATTGCAACCTTTGAATATTTTTAAATTAAATTAAAAAGATATAAAAGTGGGTCCCAGTTTAGATGGTTCATGAAAACCAAAAACCAAAACACACAATGGCTGGATCTCCTAATTGGTTGATTCTTGTACACTAAACAAATTATTTGAATTCAACATACAAATTCCCACTAATTGGAAGATAGAATAGTAAAATCAATGGATTTTTTGTAATTTAGCCTATTTAGAATGGATCACCTAATTTAGACGGTTTGGATGGAGTCAAAATATGCTATATTAACAATCTAGGAATGCCTATTTATTAACCATAACACTGCTAGAGTACTATACATTTTAGAATGGACCACTTTGTAGGGATTCCGTAGCCCCGAGCTTTGTGGGGTCCACATTATTGTATGTGTTATATCTATTCTGTTGATCCGTTTCTTCATCCCATTTTAGATTATTAGAAAAAACATGAAGCAGAACCAAAGCTCAAGTGGACTACAACACATAAAAAAAGTGGATATTGAATGCTCACCATTATAAACTTTTCTACAAAGTGTGTAAATTTTGGATAAGCTGATATTTATGTTTTCATTTCATCCATCTAGGATTCACCTTATGAACGGTTTAGTAATTTTATCTATCGAAACTGATTTATAGGATAAGCTTGAATACAAAAGTTTATTAATTTTTATGGTTTAATTTTGAATTTATAAATTTTTTATTTTTTAAACTAAAAAGCCTCATTTCTATGACTTGCCTAAGGCCCCCAAAAATGTTGAGCCGCCCCTGGCTTTTGGTATCGGAGAATCAGAGAACGGTAGCAATTGGAACTGGTTTCTTATGTACCTCAGTCATTCGTTAGGTGATCTACCGGTCTTGTGATCATATCAGACCGGCATAAAGGTCTAATGAAAGAAGTTCCCTAGGTCTTCCTAGCAGCAATCCATGGCTACTGTGCCTACCATATATATCAAAACTTGGTGGACACGTTCAAAGACAAGTCTCTAGAAATATACTACTGGCAAGCTGTAAATACTTGTAGGAGGGTTGAGTTTGAAAAGAGAATGCATGATATCGAACTTACCGATCCCCCTGTACACGCATGGTTAAGGGAAATAGGGTATGAAAAGTGGGCATCATCGCACTTCCCAGGAAAAAGATTCAATTTAGTCACTACAAACATAACTGAGTATATTAATGCTCTATTTAAAGAAGTGCAAGAATATCCCGTGACTATGTTGATAGAGAAGATCAGATTGAAAATTCAAGAGATGTTCTATAAGCGAAGAGAATCAGCATCATCATTCATTGGACCGTTGACACCGTGGGCCGAGAAGCAATTAAAAGATCTCATACCGAAGGCACGAGATGTTCGTTGCCATGCAATTTCTCGGGATGAATACTATATTATGAGAGAGTACAATGATACTGTTAAGCTCAATGAGCTTTCATATACATGCTGCGAGTTTGAAGTACTGAGATTGCCTTGTTTTCATGTTCTTTCAGCATGTATATACTACAACCTTCCTCATTATTCATACTGCTCCCCGTTGTACACGGCGATGAATTACTAGATGACGTATGAAGATTCCGTGTACCCAGTACAGGACAAGAGCCAATGGAAAATTTCATTAGCATTCAAGGAACTTTGCGCGAGTATAAAGCCACCGCTATAGGGGAGGGCAGCTGGAAGACCGAAGAAGGCACAGATCCTTTCCCGTAGAGAGGAGCGAACAACCAAAAAATGTGGACGTTGCAAACAAACGGGCCACAATCGTCGGGTTACAAATTTTCAATACATCCAGAATAATGTAATTTTTTGTGCATTTTTTTGTAATACGACTGTGAATGTTATACATTTTTTATAATACGACTGTAAATGTTATACTTTTTTTTATAATACGACTGTGATAAAATGTTATACATTTTTTGTAATGCGACTGTGAATGTAACACATATGATTCGACTGTGAACAAATGAAATGCAACATAATGGAATCAAATGCGACTGCTTTTTTCTCCCGTATGGTCTTGAACCAACCAAAATTCGCAGTTTATTTGTTTGCGTTGGCCCAACTATCCAATTCATGCAGTTCCTCCTCCGATATTACCCTAAATGGATCAATCTTGGCCTGAAAGGTATGAGAAAACTACACAATTCTTTCAGTTTCTCACTGTCGGCGGCCTTATTTGGAGTTTTTTGAATGGCAGAGATGGAAGTGAATGGAGAACGCTTGTATACAGAAGGCTTCAACACCCTCTTAGTTCTCCTCTTATATGCTGCAATCGAAGGCAGTGATTTCTCACATATATCAGTGTCTAAGGCATCCGAGTGTTGAACATCCATCTCTTTATTTCCCTGAACCCTACATTCCAATTCCTCATCCTCCATCTCAAACTCTTCTTTCTCTTTCTCTAACTCCTTCTCCTTCAAAAACTGCATCTTCTCTAAAAGAAATGCCTCCATCTGCTTCTTCAACTCTATCTTACCTTCCTCTAAGTCTTCTTTCTCCTTCTTCAATACCTCATTTCTGATCCTAAGTTCTTCCTTCTCCCTCATTAACATGTTCCTCTCCATCTTCAAAACTGCCTTCTCATTCAACTCTTCCTTCTATAATCTCAAGGCTTTAATTACTTTTAGCATTAGTTCCACCTCCATCCGTACTACTTCTCTCTCCCTCTCTATCGATTCTTCTCTCTTTTAGCGTCCGTTCCTGCCGCTTCAACTCTTCCCTATCTCTCTCCAATTGAACCCTCTCCGCCTTAAGCTCCTCCCTATCCTCCTTCGACTCCGCAGTCAGTTGCAATTTCACTCCCTCATCACCACTCTCTTCCTCTCCCCCTTCTTCCCCCCATCTTCTCCCTCTCCCTGTCCCGATCTCCCTTCCATTACTTCATCATCTTCATCTTAATGCCCTACAAAGTGAAGCAATGTATGTATCAGTTATATAACATGTCAAAGTAAATATAACATATCAACATAAAAGAATACTTCTTTGACATCTTACATCAAATCTATCACGGACCAAACGAACGACCTCCGTCTCCAGCTTCTCAATGGTAGGCTCTAAGCTAAAAACTATCTCAATCTGCAAGAGAACAATCTTCATTTTCATATACAGAAGCACATATATATATATATATATATATATATATATATATATATATAGTTTAATAAGTGATCACTTAGCTTCTTAGCAATAGACTTACATCTTCACTCTCTAGTATTTGATGAATCTTTTTATACTTCCAAACTTTTCATCCTCGATATTATGTGAATCTTGGAATTTGGGAGGGAACGTATGAAATGATACATTGTCGAAGAGCCGGTACTCTCTCAAGGGCTCATATCTATTACAATGAAATGACAAGATGATGTTAAATACATATAATTTCATATAAACTATAAATTAAAATAGATAAGGACAAAATCCTTACTTGTAGGGGAAATATGCAACTGCGGATATTGTAATGAAGCCCATGTGATGCCATCAAGGCATTTTCGATCCCTTCAATCATCGTCCGGAAGGCCACACTACCTCAAGGGTAGTGTTTAAAGTCTTCCAACGAGTCAACAAGGTCGATAAATTCTGTACGACACATAATATTCGTGTCGGTTCCCCTAACAAACCACTCTACAGATAATATTAGGGCTACCTTCATGACATCTTCGTGCTTCTTGCTATCAACTATCCTATTGAACACCTCCAGTACATGTTTCTTTAGGATAAGATTTGAATTGAATTATTTTTCTTTTATTGACTTCTTCAAACGAGGGATATTAGGTATGGAAAGGTGTAACACCCCGTACTTTCCAGTACTCGGGTGTTACCGTATAACCAAGTATTATGGATAATAATTTTACGGTATGTAGTTGAATTATAAATGCCAATGTCGTATTGAAATATCTGTCATAAATATGTATACAAAATCATTAAATGTTTTAAAAGTTATATTATTTAACAATGTGAATCTAAACATGATATTGTAAAATTTCAATTCATATATATATGTATCATATGGTATTGTATATTACAAATCATATAAATATGTGATCAATAGCATGGATATAGTAGTATGATAATATTTAAAATTTTATTTACATATGAATAAAAGATTTTAAATATTTTAATACACAAAAATAATAATAAAATTATATTAACATGCGTACTGGTTAGATATATATGATGAAAGCCTTTCATATGGTCCATTTATATCTTTCAACCGTTGACATTAAATTTCGAAGCGATCCGACCATCGAAACAATGTAACCGACACTTAAAAAGGTCTAATTGATTAGCATGGCCCACCTAGATCTTAGATGTGCTTGATCTTTAGCGTAGGGACCCATTTAGGCCCATAGAGTAGGATAGACGGAGTGGATTTCATGTAAACACCACGGTGGGCCCCAAAACTATTTTGTGTACACCATGGGTGGTGCACTTGAGGTGCACCGGACCACTAAGCTCAGTCAGCAGCGGGCTGACCCGCCATTTCCAAAAACGGAGGGAATCTCTCTCTCTTCACTTCCAACAGCGGACGAAAAAACGTCCGATTTCGACCGATCAACGGCCCATCCACGCTGACCTTCTGAAGGATCCAAACCGTCCATCTGACAGAGGACACACGCACAAACAAAACCCCACTATTGTATCCAGTTTTCCGGCACACGTGTACGCACGAGAACTGACACAAGTAGTCTCAAAACACAAATTTTCCATAAATAGAAAGTGCCACGAGGGCAATCCGTGTGCTCTCTCCCCTCCCCAATCCCAGCCGTTCATAACAGAGAGATCTGGACCGTCCTAAGCTAGGTTTTCAGATACAAAGAGAGAGAGAATGAAGAGTTGAAAAAAAAAATGACTCTCCCTAGCCGTTTGCTTCCTCCAGCAAACCCACCACCCAAATCATCTTAAAGCTTCGAAAAACTACCTCCCTAAGCTCCCATGGACCTGTCCTGACCTTCTGAAAGAAACGTTTTGAAGAAATGAAGCTCCATCTCTAATCTGCCATTAATGGCTGTCTCATCTTCCTCGTCCAAACCGCTTCCGGTTCGGTTTAAATCGAGCGGAATCAAGTCATCCAGGGGTGCTGGACCTTCAACAGAGAGAGAGAGAGAGAAACGGGAGTTAAAGAAATGGAGAAAGAGAAAGAGAGAAGAAGGAAGAGGAAGTGAGGAGGTGCGGTTGTTGCACCGCACCAACTCGCTGTGCGACTTGGTTGGGCTGACCAGGCCTCCATCTGAGCCCAGAACTCTGGGGGTTCCAGACTGAAAATGAGAGAAGAAAGGAGAAGAAAAGAGAGGAAGAAAAGAGGGAGAGAGAAGAGTATAGAGAGAGAGTTCGGTGGTGGAGTTGCACCACATCGCGGTCGGCCAGATCGAGATTCTTGACTCGGGTCGAGTTGGGGCGGTGGGTTTAGTCCACTGGACTCATCACTGGACATCCCAAATAGGGGGAAGAAGAAAGAGAGAGGAAGAAGAAAGGAGAAGAAGAAAGAAAGAAGAGAAAGTGAGAGGGAGATGGTGAGTTCGGGAAGAACTGACGACTTCATTTCTTGAGCCGAGTCGGCTTGGGTCTGGTTCGGTCTAGGCTAGTTGCTGGGCATTCCCAGTGATGGAAGAAGAAAGCAGGAAAAGAAAGGGTAGGGAAGAAGAAGAAAAAGAGAGAGGAAAGATGAGAAACTTGAGGAAGGGCCGAGTCAACTCGGTTGGAACCGAGTCAGGGCCGAGTTCAGCTGGGCCAGCTAATGCTTGGGCCTAGTCCAGGCCTGGCTGAGGTCGAGTTGGGTCGACTCAGCTCAGTCGAGTCACGGAGTGAGTCTATGGCTCCAATGGAGGATGAGTTGAATTGCCAAGTCAATCTATGTGAGTAAACTCCCTCTCCCTAAGTAAGTTCCATGATTTATCATCTTCACTAGCATTACTACAATTATTGCAATATGATTAACCACTAGCAGGATAACCTTGCTAATAGTAATTATTACAAAAGCTTGATATTAACAATTATCGTTATTGATTATAATGTTAGTATTGCTAGTATATATAAGTGGATAGCCTAAGGCTACTAGCACTAGAAACTATTTATCATTGTCCTTTTGGGATTGGTATATCACTCGTTAACATAATTATTGAGTATTAATCCTTATCATAGTATCAGTAGTAAATATTATATTGTTATGAATTATTTGAGAGATTATCAGTATTAGGTAATGTCGGTACATGAACGTGAACTCACGGACCATCATTAATATTGCTGAATAAATACTCCTATCATGAATAATAATTGATCCATTGTACCATAATAATAATAATGATAAACTAGGATTCAAATCCTAGAACCTAAAGCCTATAACTAAACCCTAAGGTGAAAACTCTAATTCCACATTAAAATCCTAAGATAGATAACTTAAACCCTAGGTTATGATCTTAAACCCTAGGTAGTTATTAGAACTTGAACCTAATTATACAAGTTTATGAATTGTGGTAGGATATATTTCTAAGGGCGCCAGCACTTAGCGACATTGGTAGGCGGTTCATAGTATAAGGTGATGATTCTTCCCCTTGAGCTTTCCATCTTCTCATTAGCTTAAGTTATAGTTTTTATTTAAATTGATATCTCCCTCTTATAATCACATGTGTTAGCTGGTGGAAATTGAATTGCTATATTGCTTACTTAATGTTTACCTTGCATATTTATTCATGCTTGTGGATTATTTGTGGATTGCTTATGGAACTTAAACCGGTACATCGGTGGGAAACCCTCACCTATATGTGTACACCCATACTTGGGATGTAACTCGATTGGTTATGATTGTAATGGACCTTCGGCTTGGTGGTTATTGAGTGGTGGTCTAGATGGGTCATTGATGTGGGCCTACCATCCAGGGTTGTTGTGCTCAATGGTTTTTAAGGATGGTTTTCATTGTATGGTTTTGATATTCGCCCTATGTGGCATATTTTAATATTCGCCCTACGTGGTTTTATTTGATATTTTTCTTATATGGGTTTGCTGTTTTATACTGTGCAACCATGCGATGGTAAGCCCCATATATTGTAATATGATTGGCCACTAGTCGACAGGGTTCCATTAAACATCCTAAGGTGGTAGCCTCATGAGCCGGGGATGGTGGTATGGGACCTATGCCCGAGCTGTCGGCCTACGCTGGGCCTTGTGCTCCCCGTAGTGACCTTTGAGCTTATTAAACCTGCTGAGTGTAATTGGATTAATAACGGATTGGTTAATCATGCATACATCGCACAGACCAGCATCTATTGCTATCGTACGTGATGTACGTATTGTTCCGACTGGTTGATGTTTCCCAGGTTCGATGATTGCATGGGCGGCGGCCCTGTCCGCACGGATGAGTATTCCCGGGGCGTGAACGCATTGCATGGGCGGCGGCCCTGTCCGCACGGATGAGCATCCCCGGGGCGTGAACACATTCCATACATCCATGCACATAATAAGATCTGCATCATGTACTGTTTTGTATGCTTTATTTCATAACTATGCTTACCTAATGCGGCGGTGTGTAATCTTGAGGGGAGTTCACACTGAGTTGGCCACTCATCCATCAAATATATAACCGTACAGGTAGCACAGGTGACTTAAGTGACTTTCAGGTTCAAGCTGATGAGGAGCCGGTACATGTGCTATGGTTGCATGACTACATCTACCTCGAGGAGGCTAGTGATCTTGCGGCTTATGTTTACATTCTTATGTTATTTTTCTTGTACTAGATCATGTGGATTCTTGTATTTGTTATATGCGAGACGTTGGTTTGTATAAGTCATTATGGGCACTCTTTTGTATATTCTAAATGATAATGAAAGTTTCCTTTATACTTACTTGTCCATTCTACGCTCATGTGCTTACTCTGATAAAAGAAGAAAAGAATATATTTGACCATCCTTTAAGGTTAACACTCGGGTTTTTGGGAAACGGGTCGTGTACTCGGGTCCTGAAGATTCGGGTTGTTACAGTTGGTATCAGAGCATAGTTTGGACAAACTTGGCCTTGGGAAATGATCTTATACAAGCCTTAAATGTCTCAAGTTAGGATGTTTGAAATTAGAAATTTGAACTCAGGTGAACCTCCCCTATATTTAGAAGAATGATTGTGAATATAGAGACCCAAACTTAGGTTCCCTTAGCAGTGACTTGGATGACAATATAAAATTTCATCTGGGCAAAGGACAATCTGAGAATGTAGAAATTCAAAACCTAGGTCTCCTTAGAAATTGTTAGAACAACTATTTGAGCTTATGAGAAATCCCCTGGTAGCTAGGAGCAATTGAGAACATAGAAAATTCAAACTTTAGACTCCCTTAAGAGTTTAAGTTAGGCCCCTGGACTTTAAACTTACATAGTTACTCCCTTGCCTACGTAAAACAGAGGATTTTCTGTATAAATTGGCTCGGATTGACTTGGCTTGAAAGGCCAACTCGAGTCAAGTAAAGTTGAGTTTAAGCCGAGTTCAACCATGGTGTATTGCAACTCGACTCGAATCGAACTCGACTTGACTCAGCATGGGCGAGTCAAGCCAATCTTGGCCCAACTTGACTCGACACGAACTCGACTCAGCATGGACGAGTCAATCCGAGCTTTGCCCCACATTGACTAGACTCGGCTCGATGTACGACACTAAAATCTTGTGGATCGTGAGCATATGACCGTGCGCATATATAGTATAAAATATAGTGGGGTCCACAAAAAACGAGGGATTTGAATATACTAGCCGTTCGATGCTTCTTACGTGGGGGGACCATTTTCGTCCTTTCTTCGGTTCCTAAAAGTCGAAAATGATGTGCTTGGGGTCTGTACTCTCGACCAGACAAAGGAGAAATAAAAAAAGAAGAAAAAGGAGGGTTTTACTGGAAGGTGAATAGTCACAGAGGGGGAGAAGTAATCAGATAATCAGATTCGGTCGGCTAGGATGAAGGATCAAGGAGATGAAAGAAGAAAAAAATAAGATTTTCGGTGGAGATGGGGCTGGTAGCATTCGAAGGGACATTTTTTAGAGCAGGGGCATTTTCGTCATGTGCAAGGGTGTCTGTACGCCTGGGGAGTATTCATGGAAACTAAAAAGGAATGGGCTTAAAAAGGTTGTGGGCCATATAGTGGTCGTACAGTTGGAAATTTCTCATATATATATATATATATATATATATATATATATATATATATATATATATATATATATATATATATATAGAAAAGGTACAATGCACTCGAGCTGATGATAAGCTCCCATGAGGTCGAGCTGTGTGGGCCCCACCGTGATGTGTTGCGACCATCAACACCGTGCATTTGATGGGTCCTCTTTAAATTATAGGATGTCCCAAAAATCAGTCGTATACGGAACTCAGGTGGGCCATACCATCTAAAATATGTGAAGATACCCTTAAAACAAATAAAAGCACTTGGTGGGGCCCACCTGAGTTTTGCATGCGCCTGAAACTTGGTCTGAACCCTCATTCAAGTGGGACACACATAATGGATGGGCTGGATTTTCAAACCACATCTCGGTGGGCCCTCAAAAATGGTTATGAATGTTTTAATGGTGCACGGCCCCTCTCCACTTCTGTATATGGTGTGGCCCACGTAAGTCACGGATTGACTTGATTTTTGAGACCTAGGCCCACGATGGAATGGTGCATCTGACTGATGGGGTAGATGTTCGAAACGCATCACGGTGGGGCCCACACAGCTCGACCTCATGGGGTGTTAAAATCAGCTCGAGTGCATTGTACCTTTTCCCTATATATATATATATATATATATATAGGGAAAAGGTACAATGCACTCGAGCGCAT
This sequence comes from Magnolia changhungtana, assembly GCA_030180095.1. Classification (NCBI taxonomy): domain Eukaryota; kingdom Viridiplantae; phylum Streptophyta; class Magnoliopsida; order Magnoliales; family Magnoliaceae; genus Magnolia; species Magnolia changhungtana. The sequence goes on from JASAUF010000662.1 coordinate 13,728,287, forward strand.
ACAGTCGTCCATGAGGTCGAGTTGGTGTGGGGCCCACCGTGATGCCATTCGAACATCTACCCCCTCAGTTAGATGCACCATCCTAGGTGGGGCCCACACGGCTGAAAATCACCTCAATCCGTGACTTTTGTGGGCCACACCACGTACAGAAGTGGAGAGGGGCCGTGCACTATTGAAACATTCAAAACCAGTTGTGGGGGCCCTTTCGAGAGGTTTCTTCATGATCAAAACTGTCCATCATGTGTGTCCCACTTGAAAGTAATTTTAAACTACTTTTCATGTGGTATCCACATCTCAGGTGGGGCCCACCAAGTGCTTTTACATGTTTTTTCTTGTATACTTATGTTTTTAGATAGTATGGCCCACCTGATCACGGTGGACGGACGATTTTGGGCCGTTCAGGCCCAAAATGGGACGGTGCATCTGGTGGACGGTGTAGATCTTCAAACGGAATCATGGTGGGGCCTACCCTAGCTCGACCTCACGGATGACCGCTTTACGCTCGAGCGCATAGTACCTTTTCCCACACACATACACACACACACACACACACACACACACACACACACACACACACACATATATATATATATATATATATATATGAGCTCGAGCGTATTACTGTCGTCCATGAGGTTGAGTTGTGTGGGCCCCACCGTGATTCCTTTCGAACATCAACACCGTCCACCAGATGCACCATTCCATCGTGGGCCTGGACTGCCCAAAATCAGCTGTATACGGAACTCAGGTGGGCCATACCATCTAAAACCATAACTATATATGGCAAAAACATATAAAAGCACTGGTGGGACCCACCTGCAATTTGGATGCAGGTGAAACTTGGTCTGAACCCTCATCCAAGTGGGACACACATAATAAATGGTCTGGATTTGCAAACCACATCTCGAAAGGCCCCAACAAATGGTTATGAATGTTTTAATGGTGCATGGCCCCTCTCAACTTCTGTATGTGGTGTGGCCCACAAAAGTCACGGATTGACTTGATTTTCAGCCGTCCAGGCCCATGATGGAATGGTGCATCTGACTGATGGGGTAGATGTTCGAAAGGCATCACGGTGGGGCCCACACAGCTCGACCTCATGGGACGACCGTATACGCTCGAGCTCATTGTACCTTTTCCATATATATATATATATATATATATATATATATATATATATATATAAAAATGCTCAGCTGTGAATAGTTCACTCGGAACTTGTGCAAACTTTTGAGTACTTGTCATTCGTTATATGAGCCCGACATTTGAACGTTTCATGTGATGCAGCAGCCAATGAAATCCTTAGGGCCCAACTTCTACTTTAATCCAAAATTTGACGGCCGCCGAAAAAGAAAACATTTTCCTCCCTTGAATTGCATTGCTCTTTGCTATAGATCACCATACTTTTAAATCAGGGCGAAAATTAGTCCTCGAGGGTTTCATTTCATGCCGATGGACCGTTCAGATTTTATATATATATATATATATATATATACACACACACAATGATTTTGGCACCACATACATGCAAGAGAGCTCATTTACACACCTTACATGTGTTAAAGTGGCACATCTGTCATCGAAGGGCTCCTTGGTTCGCTGACCCAATCAGATGCGGACCCGGTTTTCCCTGACACGGATACTACGGGACCCCGATTCGTTGACAGTTCCTCGCGATTCAACCTCGGCGAATCGCTGTAGCATCTCTCTCTACCAGAGCTTCGTCGAGAGCGAAAGGCCACAGGCACGGGCGATCTGCAGCAAGAAGAAGAAGAAACTTCAATTCCCAAGCGATGCGAGGATTGTCGGTTTTCGGAAGAGGAAGAGTGCTGCTGCTGTCAGGGAAGCGTCTAGAACCTTCTCTCATCTTCTCCCACACCTTCTGTACGGACGGCGACAACTCCCGCCTCAAGGTCTTCGACCGACATCTCAAACGAAAACAAGTACTCTCTCTCTCTCTCTCTCTCTCTCTCTCTCTCTCTCTCTCCTCCGTTTATCTACGCGTATACAGATTTATACGTACATGTTTTTTACAATGCTACTCTTGCTCCTCTGCAGCGGGACCGAGCCGCATGGCTGATGCCCTCCAAAGACACTTTCATCGATTCTGTCGCCGAAAACCTGTTAGATCGCTTGGAGGTATGATTTTTGTTATTTCGATCTGTTTGTAGCTTGATACATTCCAAGGAGAGTAGAAATTAGTTTCTTATTTGCCCGCCGTGAGCTGTAACGTGCAGATAATTAGCTTCAAAGAAAACACTGAAAAATAACCACTTCGAGGCGGTTGACCTCCTTGGAAAATCCGAGACAGACCTTTTTTTTTTTTAAAAAAAATAAAAATAAAAATAAAATTTAAAGATTAATGGGAAATTTTATTAAAGACCTACGGGCCAAAAGCACTGCAAGAAAAGAATACAAAGAGGACAAAAGGAAAAAGAAAGAGGACCCGCACAGCACAATCTCAGCCATCAACGGTTGAGGCAAAAAGCCGATCATTTCAAAATAGATAAGAAAACTTGGTCGGCAACCACCTCAAGAGATCTCGAAGCATTCCAGAATAGCCTCTTGTTCCTTTCATACCATGAGGTGCACCACATAGCTGGCGCAACCATTAACCATCTCTCTCTCCAGTACTTTCTGCTATATGCTCCATGCCAAGCCCAAAGGAGATCATGGACTGAGCCCGACATTGCCCGTTGTGTTTCCAAATCGGTTAGCACAAGATCCCACACCCTACGGGTGAAAGGGCAAAAAATGAAGAGATGGTCAACCGTTTCCTCATCACCGCAACACAAACAATACATGTTCAGGATAACCATTGCTCTCTTCTTAAGGTTGTCTATCGTTAACACCTTTTTCCTTCCCACCAACCATGTAAAGGCATCGACTTTTGATGGAATTCCATAATGCCAAAAGCGATAAGCATAGCTTTCCATAGATGGGGGATTCTGATCGGAGCGAACAACCTGTAGAAAGAGATAACCGAGAACTTGCCCGATGGGTGCACCTTCCAAACCTAAGAATCTTCCTCAAAAGATGGGTGAATCGATTGCAACCTACCAAGAAGGCCAATAATCTCATCCATCTCAACATCTTACAAGTTCCTTATACATATTGGGCTCTAGCAAACCTGGGATCCCACGCAGGAGTAGCAATCCATCACCTGAACACCCACCCCCAAAGCCACTCTTGCTAAATTCGGGAAGTCTTGATGCAAAGGAGACTCCTTGCACTACACATCTTCCCAAAACTTGATTTTGGATCCGTCTCCAACTACAAAGGAGAGACTACCATGAAAGAAATCCTCCCTGATGTTCATAACCGCCTTCCAAATATGGGAAACTCTATAAATTGAGGATAACTTAGTTTCCCACCCTCCCTCTTGAACTCCATACTTAGAGGCAATGATCCTACGCTAGAAACCATCTTGCTTCATACCAAACGTGAAAGCCATTTGCCCAACAAAGCCAAATTCACAGAGTCAAGGGCCCGAAGACCAGCACCTCCTTGGGATATTGGTTTGCAAACCTCCTCCCATTTAACCAGATGAAACTTAGGACCCTTTGCATTCCCTTCCCACAAAAAATCCCTCCTTAGCTTGTCTAATCTTGCACAGACTACTCGAGGGCACCTAAAAAGAGAAAGTACAATGACATGTTCGCAAAGGCAGTTTTGATAATAGTTAGACACCCACCCAGCGAAAGATTTTTGCCTTTCCACTTGGATAATTTGTCTTCTATCCTTTCAATCACCCTGTCCCACAAATGTTTAGCTAGCTTCCCAATGCACAAGGGAAGGCCCAAGTACGTAGAAGGAAAAGAGCTAGCCCAACAACCTATTCTAATGGACTTTAACTACAATCTCTCATTATCAGTTAAACAAGTTCAACCACTCTTATTCTTACTCATCCCAATAGACTTCTTTGACTGACTCTTCTTCATTGTTAACAAACTTCTTTGACTAACTCCTCTTTATTGTTAACAAGCTTCTTTGACTGACTCTTATTTATCTCCTTAGCACCTAACATCCTAACAGTGCACACATTACGTACCCTCCCCTTCAGGTGGGTATGTAACGTGTGCACTATTAGGATGTTAGGTGTTGAGGTGTCCAATAAAAAAGAGTCAGTCAAAGAAGTATGTTAGGATGAGTAAGATCACATGCATGTAGTAGCTTTTCCAACTTGCATATGCATCTTCACACCCTTGCCACTTTACAAGAACCTTTGTTTTTGCTTTGTTTCCTCGTCGAACCATATGTCTAGCCGGAATTCGTTTGGGTTGGGGTTAAAGTACATCGTGGTTTGAAATGGGAGGCAACTGACTTTGAATCGGAATACTTTCTCCCACTTTCTTCTTTAAGCATGACACATGAAAAACAGGATGGACGCGCGATTCAACTGGAAGATGAAGCTCCTAAGCAACCAGACCAATTCGTTCAATGACTTGATAAGGCCAAAAAAATTTCAGGGACATCTTTTGAGCTCTTGTCATTGCCAATGATTGTTGATGATATGGTAGTAGCCCTAGGTAGACTCAATCACCAACCGAAAATTCACTTTTAGTTCGGCCATTCTCTTTATTCTCTTTTGGGTGCCCAACAAATGTTCCTTTAAGATTTTCATGATATGATTTTTTCCTTTAAGTTCATCTTTCAGAACTTGAACTTACGTATTGCCGGCCACACAAGTCATGAGGCGCGGAGGTAGAACGCCATAAACAATCTTGTAGGGGGGTCATCTTGGTAGAGGAATGTGTATTTGTATTATACCACCATTCGACTAAGGATATCTACTTAGCCCATTTCCTCAATTTGGACCCTGTAAAACATCTCAAGTAATTTTCTAGGCATCGGTTGATGATCTGAGATTGGGGATGCTAAGTTGAGCCGTGGTTTAATTTTGTACCTTGTAATTTTAAAAGGAAAAAAAATTCCTTCCAAAAAAGGCTTAGAAAGAAAGGGTTTCTATCACTGACAATAGATTTCGGCATACCATGAAGCTTAAAGGCATTGTCAATGAAGAGCCGAGCAATAGTAGTGGCAGTGTATGGATGGGAAAGAGGGATGAAATGTTCATACTTGGACAACCTATCAACTACTACCATGATACAATCCTTACCTTGAGAAGGTGGTAGACCATCTATGAAATCCACTACGATTTTTGTCCATATTCGAGCTAGTCTTGGTAATGGTTGCAATAGCCCAGCCGGTGAGATATTCTTAGATTTGTTGCGCTGGCACACATCACGCTCCTGATATATTGGTGCACATAAGACCAGATTCCATTCCAAAAGAAATTTGCCTTAACTCGTAACGTCTTTTGATACTCGGCATGGCCACTCGTCAGGCTCTCATGCATATGTTGAAGCACCTTAGATTGAATAGGAGATTTGGGGCTCAAATAGAATGTCCATTGTAAAACAAGAGACCATCATGAGAAGTGTATCGTGTTAGGTCAAGTTCTCCCTTAATGAAGCGGTCCATGATAAGTTGCATTTCTGGGTCATTCTTGTTATGGGCTTGGATCTCATCGACTGAAGACGACATTGGTCTAGTAATACCATCAAAGCCCCATCTTCGGCTCGCCGTGAGGGTGCATCAACCACTTTATTGTCCTTCTCATATTTGCACCGTAATCGTTTTCGTGATCAGTAATCACATCGTAATCATTCTCGGGACCCATAATCGCACCAAAATCATTATTGGGACCTGTAATCAAATTGTAATTGTTCTTGGGACCAGTAATCGCACCGAAATCATTCTTGGGACCTGTAATCACACCAAAATCATTTTCGAGACCTGTGATTGCATGGTAATAGTTCTTGGGACCTGTGATGGCACCGTAATCGTTCACGGGACCGGTAATCGCACCGAAATCATTCCTGAGACCATTAATCGCACCATAATTGTTCCTGGGACCTGTAATCGCGCTGAAATCGTTCCTGAGACCTGTGATCGCACCGTAATTGTTCTTGGGACTTGTAATCGCACTAAAATCGTTCCCGAGACATGTAATCGCACCGTAATAATTCTCGGGAATTTAGTTTCTCCTCCTATGGTGCATGATGATATGAGGGAGTGCGCACAAGAAGTGATAGCTGGTGATGTTGTCCGCATAGGTGATGTTAAGCAAGAAGAATAGGGGAGAAGCCCCCTCAAGAACCACCAGTTGAACCTTAGTTGAGAAGGTCCACTAGAGCGAGCCAACCATCCAAGAGGTAGCCACCTCATGTGTCAAGCTCAAATCTAGTTCCCAGTGCCCATACAACACGTCCCGAATCTTGTGTCGACAACTTTCGTAGAACCCCGATTTTCGGCACTCATTGCCCAAACAAGTCCCAAAGGTGGTGTTCCACGAGGAGGATTTCAAGGGAAACTCTTTCATAACTGAGCATATCAAAAGAACTCCACAAGCAACATACATCTCCACTAAACAACGGTTAGATACAATGTTGATAAAAGAAAATACATGGTATCATAAAAGCATAAAAGCAAAGAAGCATGCTCCAGCATCGCCAACTACTGTGCTCTAAGATTACCTGAAAAACTTGAGCAAACGCCCATGATCTTCCATATGAAGCCCAGTAGAGTGCGTGCGCAATGCCAATGCATATGACAAATAATATAGATATATATAACTTGGCCGACCATCTCTAATATGAGATCATTAACCGATGTTTAGAAAATTACTTAAGGTATTTTACAGGGTCCAAATTGAAGGAATGTGCTAAGTGGATATCATTAGCGGAATGGTGGTATAATACGAATACCCATTCATCTACCAAGATAACCCCCTACAAGATTGTTTATGGTGTTCCACTTCTGTGCCTCATGACTTATGTGGTTGGCACTACATAAGTTTAAATTCTGAAAGATGAACTTAAAGGAAGATCAGATCATGAAAATCTTAAATGAACTTTTATTGAGCGCCCAAGAGAGAATGAAGAGAATGACCGACCTTCACCGAATTGAACCCGAATTTTTAATTGGTGATTGGGTCTACCTAGGGCTACAACTGTATCATAAAAAATAAGTGGCCATGAGAAGAGCTCAAAAGCTGTCTTTGATTTATTATTATTATTATTATTTTTTGCCTTATCAAGTCATTGAATAAATTGGTCTGGTTGCTTATAAGCTTTGTCTTCCAGTTGAGTCACGCATTCATCTTGTCTTTCATGTGTCATGCTTAAATAAGAAAGTGGGAGAAGGTATTCCGATTCAAAGTTAGTTGTCCCCCATTTCAAATCACGGTATGCTTCAACTCCAACTCGAAAGAATTCTGGGTAGATGTATGGTTCAATGAGGAAATAAGGCAATAACGGAGGTTCTTGTAAAGTGGGAAGAGTGTGAAGATGCTGATGTAACCTGGGAAAGCTACTGCAAGCTCAAGGAGAGATTCCCATATTCAAACCTTGAGGACAAGGTTCTTGAAGGGGGAGGGTATGTAACGCGTGCACTATTAGGATGTTAGGTGCTGAGGTGTCCAATAAAAAAGAGTTGGTCAAAGAAGTTTGTTAACAATAAAGAAGAGTTAGTCATAGAAGGATGTAACCTGGGAAAGTTACTGCAAGCTCAAGGAAAGATTCCCATATTCAAACCTTGAGGACAACGTTTCTTAAAGGGGCAGGGTATGTAACGCGTACACTATTAGGATGTTAGGTGCTGAGGTGTCCAATAAAAAAGAGTTGGTCAAAGAAGTTTGTTAACGATAAAGAAGAGTTAGTCATAGAAGCCTGTTAGGATGAGTAAGAATAGAAGTAGTTGAACTTGTTTAATTGATAATGAGAGATTGTAGAGGAAGTCCATTGGAATGGGTTGTTGGAAGTCTGTGTGCATGTGTGCATGATCCTTGAAGAAAAAACAGAAAAAAGCCTGTCTTATATTTGTCTCTGGAGGTTAACCCCCTCCAACTGGTTTTCTTTTAGTGTTTTCTTTGAAGCAAATAATCTGCATGTGCGAAGGACAGCTCATATGGATTTGCAGCGGTACTGAACACAGTTCAGTTGTAATTGTTTCAAGTTTCTCTCTATGTTTGGTCTGGAATTTCTATGATGATTGAAATGGTGTTTCATTATAATGTACTATGGTTTCAGTTATCGTCTTAGTGTATGCTTGATGATCAATGAGGGACTCGACGAGTCAACTCAATTTGGTTTGGCTACTTGCACCGAGTCGATACTACAATTCTTTGAGTGATTGGCATTTTGGTGATCGACATGGCAAATTCTTGCGAACTTGTTGGCTTTACTGAATTGAATTTGGAAATTTCAAGACTGATTTCCATTCAAAATTGGGTACAGTTCTTTTATTTATTATTAAGTTTCCTTCACTGTAAGGCTTTGGGGCTTGTTTAGATTTGCCCTAAGAATGGTCATTGAATTTAATGAGGCCCACCATATGCATATGTTTTTTCAGATACAGCACCCGTGTTCGACATCACACAAAATGCAGATGGGTGGGATACTCTAAATCCTCCACCGCACAGAATCCGCCCCCGAATGAGAATGTAATGGTAATGGGTCATATCCATTTTCAATTTATCATCACCTCCTCATTCTGTGAGGCACCACGCAGTTCTCCTCAGTGTTTTATGTGTCATTATTGTCATACGTATTGCACCCCTAGGATGTCGAAACTTGTACCAATATTGTTGATAATATTGCAAATACTGGGAAATGCATCATAGTTTGAGGAAAATATTGGGGAAATGTTAGGAAAATGGTGGAATTTTTGGGTGAAACTTTGGGAGATGTTAAAAGGCACATTATTACAAACTTAGGAATAAAACAAAAGCTTGATAGTATCCATTATTTAGGATATGAAACCATCTGCTGTTGGCCACAAGTGATACCATTATATCTAAAATGGGTTTATATCATTCAAATATCGTACAATATAAGCAATAAAAGAAAATGACACAAGTAAAAACTAACAAGAACAAAAAGTACAGTTTGGATTCATATGTACAAAAAGAAAAAGAAAAAAAAGAAGGAAATGCAATCAAGTTTCTCTCACCTTTGAGTTCCTGCCTGATTCCACTATCGAAGAGCGATTTCTCTACTCTAATCATGTTCTGATGTCAAACACTCATAGGAAGAGATTTGTCCAAAAATTGAGGGTTTCTAGATTCTTTTTCACACACACACACACACACACATTTCTGATTTTCACACTGTTTACACTATTATCGATGATACATGCGATAATATCGCATGTTTCGAGGATACAATGCATTTATACTAAAGGATTTCAATATTGTGAGATGTCAGCATGTATTGGCTAATATTAGCGATAATATTGCCTATATTTTGTATATATTGGGATACCTTGAATGCTTTTTATCAGCTACCATCAATAACGTTATTATTGGCACGACATAAAGCATCAGTTCTCCCTGCATTCTTAGTGTGACGAAATGTGCCCTTGGAAGCTTGAGTAAATCAAATCGAGAATCAAACTTTTGTTGTTTATTTCCATGATTTTTTCCCTTAAATTCTTTTCAGGATTGCAAAAGAACATTTCCTACAGCACTATGTTTGGGGGGTTCCTTAGCAGCTGTTAGGCGTTTATTGCGTGGGCGTGGTGAGAGTCCATTCTCAATTTACTTTTATTTTATTTTTTGATATTTTTTTAAATCTTTCCCATTGTTCCATATTTTGTTGTCTACATTAATTTAACAGACCACGTTGGTCTGCTTTAAAAAAGACAATGGTGCTTTATCTTAATTTCTACTTGGACACACTTTTCTTTGTCTTTAACCTCTGAATATATGAATGGAAGGATTTTGCGATATCCTACTGTGTCCACTAAAACTCGATAATTTTTTATGGCAGTCAAGCATGATCTATATCACTTATGCATGTATGAATTGTTTGTTCGCCTATCGATCAACTCAGGAACTGAGTCAACTGATTGTGATTCTATGTCCTAAAACCTCCATAAAAGAGGCTTGGTGCTTCCTAACATCTGCATCTTGTGTCTTCGAGCGGGGGAGTTAGTGGATCACCTCTTCATTTACTGTTCCTTCTTCAAGGTTGTGTGGTCTGTCGTCCTTTGATCTTCGAGTATCTCATGGGTTATGCCTGCATCAATAGATGCTCTGTTTCGCTACTAGCATGGCATTTCAGGTGGTTGCTTTTCCCCTCGGAGATGGAGACTTGCCCTCTTCGCCACGCCTTGGTCTTGGTGGTTGGAAAGAAACAATCGTGTCTTTCGGAACCAAAGTAGTTCTTCGGATGGGGTGCTTAATCAGGTGTTTATGTTGTTATCCGAGTGGTTGCCTTGAGTTTGTTCTGAGCTGGGGTTTTGGGTTTTGTATTTTTCCTTTTTTGTGTTGTTTGTTTTTCATTTCTATTTTGTCCTGTTTCTTTCTGCTTGGTATAGTTTTTCTTTCTTTGGCTTTTGGCCCTAATAAATTGCATCATCTTTCAAAAAAAAAGGGCCATTTCTTGTAACCTGAAACTTCTGCACCAGAATTCATTTTTCTAGATTACCACTGCCTTGGATAGAGAGATGTTACATGAACAGTTGAATAAAGATAAACCAAGAGTGCTAAACCTTTTCAAAAGTGCCCTATTGGGACTCAATTGTTATTTACTTGATGCTTGGGTGAACCATAAGTTGTTGACTCATGACTCAAGTGTCTTGGAGCTTGAGTAGTCGAGTTTTGGAGGGACCATGGGGAACCGTGCCATTTTTCTCTCTAAAAAATATTTGTGATTTATTCATCACCATCATAGCCTTGGTGAAAGGTCAGGGACTGGCTCCCTACCAAACATTAAACCTCCTTTACTTGAGCATGGGGCTGGTTATTGCATCACTACTAGGTAGATCGTGAGCATTTGTTATTTATTGTTTTCTAAAAATAAAAGATTGACGAAATCATGGAATAATTCTTTTAAATCTTAGATGGGTGAACAAATGAAGAAAATATCTTTTGAGATGAAACTTGAGGTTTCTGTAGTCACTTATCTTTGTTCCATTCACAAATCACAAAAGTCGCATGACTCACATCATCATCATCATCTAAACCTTATTCCAACTAATTGGGGTCAGCTACATTAATCTTTTTTTGCCATTCCACTCTATCAAAGGCTAGTACCTTAGCTAGACCATATTTTTTTGTCTTTTCTTACTACCTCCACCCACATCCTTTTGGGACATTCCCTTGCCTTTTAGAGTCTTCAACTGGTACGAACTCACTCCTCCTGTCTAGGCAGTTTTTAGTTCCGATGTACATGACCAAACCATCCAAGTCTAGTTTCCCACATCTTGCCACCTATTGGTGCTACTCCTAAACTCCCTTAAATGCATACATTTCTAATTTTATACGGTTTTTTTTTTTTGGTCTTGCCACTCACCCATCTCAACATTCTCATTTCAACTACACATCCTATGGGCACGTTGTTCCGCAACTGTCCAACATTCAGTCCCATAAAACATTGCTGGTCTTATTGCCATCCTATAAAATGTCCCTTTCAGTTTTAATGGTTCACGACGATCACATAACTCCAAAGGTGCATCTCCATTTCTACTATCTTGCTTGAAATCTATGGGCAACATCCTTCTCAATATCCACTCTCATGAATTATTTACCTAAGATATAGGAAGTGGTCATTTTGGTAAACTTCTTGGTTGACAATCTTTACTAATTCCTTTTTCCCACTCCCATTGTTACTAAAATTGCATTCCAACATTCAGTCCCATAAAACATAGCTGGTCTTATTGCCATCCTATAAAATGTCCCTTTCAGTTTTAATGGTTCACGACGATCACATAACTCCAAATGTGCATCTCTATTTCTTCTACCTTGCTTGAATTCTTTGAGCAACATCCTTCTCAATCTCCACTCTCATGAATTATTTACCTAAGATATAGGAAGTGGTCATTTTGGTAAACTTCTTGGTTGGCAATCTTTACTAATTCCTTGTTCCCACTCCCATTGTTACTAAAATTGCACTCCATATGCTCTGTTTTAGTCTGACTAATTTTAAATCCTTCAGATTCTAAAGCACCTCTCTGTTAGTCTAGCTTTGTATTTACGCCCTCCTTCATCTTGTCAATCAAAACTATGTCACCTAGAAACAACATACACCATGGTATCTCTTCCTGTATATGCCTCATTAACTCATCCATAACAAATGCAAAAAGGTATGGGCTCAATGTCTTGGTGTAATCCTATAATAATTGGGAACTCACTTGTCTCTCCACTCTGCACATTTGTTATTGCTTCCTCGTATATATTCTTAATCATGTTTGTAGATCCTCGTGAAAATTTCTCTCCCAACACCCACCAGATTAACTCTCTAGGGACCTTATCGTAAGCTTTTTGTAAGCCAATAAAGAGCACATGGAGATCCTTACTCTTCTCCTTTTCCTCGTACATATCTTTAATCATGTTAGTATATCCTCTTGAAACTCCTCTCCCAACACCCACCAGATCAACTCTCTAGGGACCCTATTGTAAACTTTCCGTAAGTTAATAATGACCATGTGGAAACCCTTACTCCTCTCCTTAAATTTTTCCATCAATTGTCTTAGTAGGAAAATAGCTTCAATGGTAGACCTCCATGGCATTAAACCAAATTGATTTTTTGATACATTTGTCTCATACCTTAGGGCCTGTTTGTTAACGTTGAAATTCTTCACTTAATACGAAATGTGGAAAGCGCTCGATGTTTAGCAGTGTTTGTTAATGCTGAATAAGGAAAGCTCTCCATCATTTTATGCCGAAATTTTTCGGTGTACCAGGTCTAACTTAATGGTGAATCTAGAAGGCGCTCCGCAATTATTATTATTATTTTTAAATCCAATATTGCCCAGATTTTCTTGTTTACGTAATAAACAACCCAACTTTTAATGTGTGATACTTTTTTGGGCCCACCATGATTTATGTGTTACATCCACACCGTCCATCAACTTTTTTATATCATTCTAAAGCATGATCCCAAAAAATACGCACATCCAAAGTTCAAGTCGACCACACCACATAAAGTAGTGGAAATGGAACGACTACCGTAAAACCTTCCTGAGGTCCACCATGAGGTTATTTGCCATCTAACCTCTTCATAAGGTCACACAGACCTAAATGAAGGGAAAACACAAAAATCATTCTGATCAGGGCCTTCCGTGGCCCCAAGAAGGTTTTAATGGTATGCACCCAATTTCCATTGTTCCTTGTAGTGTGGCCCACTTAAGCCTTATATCTGCCTCATTTTTATATTATTTTCTAAAATGATATGAAAAAAAATGGATGAACGGTGTGGATAAAACATATATATCATGGTAGGACTCACAAAGCCCTTGAATGTCCGTCTCTAGTTAATCCTGACTGGGTTGGTACGCAATCTCGCCAGATTTGGTGACGCCCGATTCTCAGCGCCAACCTTTCACATGTTCTTGTGTTGGAAACATAAGTGGGGCCCACCGTGATGTTTATGATAAATCTAACCCGTCCATCCATTTTTTTGAGCTCATTTTAGGACTTGATACCAAAAATGACCAGGATACAAGACTCAAGTGGGCCGTAAAGGAAAAGGTGGGTAGGAAAATTCCAACGTTGAAACATTAGTATGGTCACAAAAGTTTCGTATCAGCCCAAGTATTTTGTTTTTTCACTTCATCCCAACGTTCATGACCTTATAAACGATTTGGATGGCATATAAACATCAAGGTAGAGCCAAGGAAGGTTTCAACGGTGGACATTTCTTTCTCCAATTTTCCCTCTCATGTGACCCACTTGAGTTTTGGATCCACCTCATATTTGGTCACGTGACCTAAAATGAGCTCGCAAAATGGATGGATGGGTGGATTTCTCACTAACATCATGGTGGGCCCCACCTAGCATATCAACAGGTTGGATGGCAAATAAACATTCCCAAGGAATCCATGAAGTTTTAATGATAGGGATTCAATCATGATTGTTTCGTATGGGTAAATGTGTCAAATTAACATATTTCAAACATTTCAGACATTAGTTAACAAACTAGTTATTCTAGATTCATTATTAGTTTTCCGACTTCAGATTCAGACTTTAGATTCAGATTTCAGATTCAAACTTTGGATTTCGGATTTAACAAACATGCCCTTAGTCTTTGCTCAACTCTTTCCCAAAGTTTTATACTATGGCTTATAAGTTTAATCCCACGATTGTTAGCGTAGCTTTGTATGTCTCTTTTATTCTTATAAATAGATACCGCGATACTATTCCTCAATTTGTCGGGCATTTTCTTCAATCTCGCAATCTTGTTGAACAACTCGTCAACCAAAATAACCCCATATCTCCCATACACTTCCAAACCTCTATTGGTATACCATATGGTCCAAGGGCAATTCTTGTTTTTATCATTCTCAAAGCTTTTTCCACTTCAAATATCCTAGTCCTACAGAAGTATTTATGGATTCTGACGTTGTTTGAGTTCATTGTTCCTAATATCTCTATGCTCTCAGAGTGATTGCCATTTAACAAGTTTTGAAAATAGCTTTTCTACCTTTCATTGATCTCATTCTCCATGACTAGTATCCTCTAGTCATTGCTCTTTATGCATCTAACATGATCTAGGTTCCTACTCCTCTTTTCTTTCATTTTTGCATATTTGAAGGCATCTTTCTTACCTTCCTTTATCCCCAATCTATTGTAAAGATCATCACAAGCCTTAAGTTAGGCCTCAACTACTTTTTTAGCAATCTTTGTGGCATGTCTATATTGTTTAAGATTTTTATTGTTTCTAGTTTGTTGCTAGGCTTTAAAACATGCATGTTTCTCGTTAATTGCTTTTTGTTCGTTGTCATTCTACCACCAAGTTTCCTTATATGATTGGCTTTTCCCTCTAGCTGCTCCTAAAACATCTTTTGTCACTTTCTTAATGTACTAAGCCATCTCATTCTGCATAAAATGTACTTCTTCCTCAACATTCCACTTTCCTTCTTCCATCAATTTATTTCTAAATAACATTATTTTCTCTCATTTTAAATTCCATCACCTAGTTTTTGGACACCTATTAATTTCTTTCCATTTCTTCCATTTCTTATTGTAATCATATGCATAACCATCAACCTATGTTGTCCAGTCAAACTCTTTCCAGGTGTCACCTTGCAATCCTTACATATTTTGATTGTTTTGTCTTCCCAAGTAGAAAGAAATTTGTTTGGCTTATATGATCCACTTTCGAAAGTTATTAAATGTCATCTCTCTTCGTAAAGTATGTGTTTGCTAGATTTAGATGGTATGCCATACCGAAATCAAGGATAGCTTCCCCCCATCTTATTTTTTCTCCCAAGACCATTTCCTCTATATACCCTCTCATATTCTCTACTTTCTTTTCCTACAGTACTATTTAATTCTTCTCCTACAAATATCCTCTCTCTGTTTGAAATTTCTTGCATTAGTCCCTCCATATCCTCCCAAACTTGTCTCTTCATTCTATCGTCTAACCCTACCCATGACGTATATGCGCTAATAATATTGCCCACCTCTTCTCATAACAGAAGTTCTGTTAATAAAATCCTGAAACCTATTCTTTTAACATCTACAACTCTATCCTTTAAATCTTTATCTATCATTATCCCTACCCCATTTCTATTATGCCCTTTGCTATGTACAAAGCTTATATCCATTTTGTTCCTTTTCCACTTGGTCCCCTGAACACAAGTTATGCTAAGTCTCCTTCATTTCATCATATTTGTATCTACTAACTCCATACTTTTATTTGTCGATGTTCCTATATTCCATGTGGCAAGACGAATCTTATTCTCCTAAGCTAGCTTCTTTACATGCATGCATCCGGAATGGTGTGGGAATCCTTAACTACTTCTCACAGCAATCGAGTGTTGTTGTGGCACATCGCTTGCGACGCCCTAGCCAACCCTTGCCTATTTCTCACTGCGCCCAGGTTCAATGGCAGCACATTGCTTATAGGGAATGCCCAATCATAGGTTTGGAATGTCATATTGTTTGGATTCATGTCTGAAGTTTTGGCATAAATTTGACATCAGCTGCCAACTTGACACAGCCCTCCTTTATCTAGACCGGGACCACCAATGAGAGCATAAAACTCTTGCCGGCGCAATGTAATAGACTATTACAATCAACAATCAAGCACTATCTAATGGTCTATTACAATCAATGAGTTCATGACTCACCACATAAGTTTACTAATATATTGTTGTGTAATGTACCAAACTACAAATTCTAAAAAACTATAGCAAATTCAAATTCCAGCAATTAACCAAACTAACTAACTAAAGTTAAACATAGAAAAAGGGAAACATAAGCATAAAACAACAATGGGGGGGGGGGGGGGGGGGGTGTGAATCTAGGAGTGCATACAAAAAATGCAACTTTTCCTACCTCATTCGATAACCATTTGTTAGAAATCAGTAGAAGCGTGTATATTTTAAGAAAACAGCAGAAAAGAAGAACAATGAAATTGTAAAAAGGCATATCAAGAAAAGATAGAATTGCAAATGGATCACAATGTTGATCATTCTCAGATATAAAAATGATTGATGTAAAAAGGCATATACCAAACATACACCCACTGTTTCTGGTATTAGTAGTGCCTAAGAGGATATTTCACTTCCTATTTATTCATCCAATGATCTTTGAGTAACCATTAGTGTTTCATGGAAAAGATCAGTTTTTCATGAAGAGCTCCGACCTAGCGTGCTGATTTTTATGGGATGATTCATGTTTACATCTATCATAGATGCAGTCATTCCCCCTAATGGTTCTTACTTTCTGTAACTTCTTTTGCTTTTCTTTTCTTGCTTTGGTTATTCCTGCATCAAGAACCATATTTATGAAACCTTGAATCATATTTAGCAGGTGATGTGTTTGATAAAAAGCATTTATTCCATATTTCGTTATCAATTCACCTCATAGAAGACAGTTGCTTAATGTCTAGTCAAGCTTGGTGTCTAGGAAATGGGAATTAGTGATATTATTGTATGATGCATTACTCACTTTGCTCTATTCAATCTTAATGTGTTGTAACTTTCAACTATTAAACAATGACGTCTTCTGAAACTTTGCATGGTATTAACCTATGGAATATCCATATTTTCGGTTCATGACACCATCTTGCTTCTAATCATACCTGTCTATTGAATATGACCAAATTCCGTCAGCCATGCAAGTTGCAGCTGAATTTGCCTGTTCTCTGATGGCAGGTGCTATTCAAAAGCTCGTTATGATGGATATGTCATATGACATGGTGAAATTGTGTAAAGATGCTGACGCAGATGTGTCTGATAACAATCTTGAAACGCATTTTGTGGTTGGTGATGAAGAATTCCTCCCTATAAAGGAAAGGTATGCTGGGTCCAGCATATGACTGGAGACCATGTTGTGAAGAAAATACATAGGACCTTTGCAAATTCCTTCATAAAATGGGTTGATTGAGGGGAGCATATATTTTTATTCAGTAATGGATTTTATTTGTGAAGCTCTTTAGATTTGGTAATCAGTTGCTTGGGACTTCATTGGACAAATGATCTTCCTGGAGCTATGATACAGGTATGCATTTCTCTGCATTTGATTACAGATGCTTTTCATTTCTTTCCTTATAGGTGCATTCAGGTGTCTCCCAAGTTGCCAATGGGGCTGATATTTTGGCTGACTGCCAAACAGGTAAGGAGCGGATGATTATCTGTTCCACTGTGACTTTGGGGTGGCAGGGATTTCAGGAACTGCATTGTGTGGAACCCATTTTTCTTGTCTTCTCCCAACCCAAATTAATACATGTAATGTTGCAGGTCTGAACTGAAATGGTTCAGGTTTGATCCAAAATGTTTCAGATATTAATTTGGGTTGAAAAGCATCCTGTCATCCTGACCTTTTGAGGACATCTGAATGAAGCCTTACAGAGAGACAGACACACACACACGGTTTCCGTATTTTTCTGTCTATATGCTGACATGTTATGTGCACCCATGGCAGTGTAGATTGGCTCTGAAGCCTGATGGCCTATTTCTAGCAGCTATTCTTGGTGGAGAGACTCTAAAGTTGTTTATTTTTACTTAAACGAAAGTTTTATTTATTTATTTATTTTAATTTTAGTTGTTCCAGAGCCTGTATAACTTTGAAATTTTGCAATTCCTTGCTGTTTTATTTTCCTCATATCTGGACTGGATGATTAGGGAGCTAAGGATAGCATGCACTATAGCACAAATGGAGCGTGAGGGAGGCATCAGTCCACGGATATCTCCTCTAGCACAAGTATGTACCTTCCTTGTATATCTCAATGGTGGGCATGACCTTCCAAGTTTCCAACTTCCAGCTTTACATGCTGGGGTATCATTATTGATCTGTAAAATTAATTCTTGGTACCATTATTGATCTGTAAAATTAATTTTTAGTAATTATTATTGATGCCTGCATATTCTGATGCATGTATAGGCCAGTACGTGCATATTTACATACGATGTTTTTATGTAAATAAAGATACATCCAGGGACACACACATATATGCACTTGTTGTGTTTCCATGCAGTCTATGTTCTTATCCTGTGTTAGCATCAGCATAGGTGCAAATCGGTATTCTTCCTCATTTATCTGGGTATAGTATGCCATGTACCTTGCAGTCTCATAATATTCTTGTTCTGTTCACTTATTACAACCAACTTATTAGTTGGTTATTGTGTGGTAAGCATTTTAGCTAGCATATCGCCTGTAATGCAAGAAGACCACACAGTGATACAGTAGTTACTGGATTTAGGGGAGTTGAGGTGATATCTAGTTCTTGTTAGACTTTTTGGTTGTCTTATTCAGGTCAGGGATGCAGGCAACCTTCTGACAAGGGCAGGCTTCACCCTTCCAGGCGTTGACGTTGATGAGTATACGGTCCGATATGATAGCGGTGAGTATTTCTCTTTGTAGTTTTTTATTTCCAGCTCCACGAAATGGTTTCATGTTCTGACTATATTTGATTACAGGAAGCCATCCTTTTATGGCTCTTGAAGCTGTTGCTTGCATATGTAAACCTTGTTATGTTTGTAGACCTGCACCCTCGTATGTAACCCTCTGCACCAAGTGTTAATGACTTGAAGCTACCTGCATTAGTACTCGAAGAAAGCTATTGGTATTTTTAATTGTATTCTCCCAACACATGCAAATGTGGCATGTGTGAGAGATCCGGGCTGTCCATCTGGGCTTCCATTATGTTTGTGCCTTGGTCTGGAGTCGAGCTACTCTAGTCATCAGGTGGACCATGCATGTAAAAAATGAATGGTTAAGAAGTCACCAATAGCCCACATCTGATGTACACATGGCCTTGTGATGACTGGATGAGCTTGACTTTTGGGCCATGAAGCATGTATGGTGGGGCCTTCTGATGAATGGCCTGGGTCTGCACAGTGGTGAGAGGACGATTTGAGATCCTACTCTTGTGAGTAGCCACAGCAGCACCAGCACTCAATAGTTTCACATGGTGGCATAACTAAATCAAGAGGAACGCTGATATGCACTGTGCACTGCATGAAAGTTCTATGCAGTTCCCTCCTCAAGGTGCATGATGTGGCAAACATAAGGTGATCAGAACTGTTGATCTGGTGGTCTGCTGTGTGGATGGGTTATAGGCCAAAAATTACAGTGACAACTCGGATGAAAATTGTGGTGGACACTTTTATCTGTTTCCTTCAATAAAGTCTTTGATTTATCCTTTAAAAAAAGAAAAAAGAAAAAAGTGGTGGATAAATTTAGGCCTGGCTACTCAGCAATACTTTAATTTTTCTTTGGAATTATTCATCTATAGCGTTCATACAACTAAATTGCATTTCCATGTATCTTGATGTATTTTCCTATATTTTATAACTGTTTGAATTAGCATCCTTATTTGTTGTTGTTGTTGTTGTTGTTTTTTTTTTTTTTAAATATAATTTAAAAATATAATAATTATAATGTTAAATTTCTTTGCCATGTTGGATTTGTCATAGGTGCATGCCTGATGCCTCGCGTGTGTGTGTGTCTGACCAACAACTTGTCTGCGTTTAACTTACAAAGGTCATCATGTAGTTACCTAACCTTGACACGAGGTTGATGATCATTAGCCAAGTTCGATCCATGATTTTGGTCATCAAAATGCTTTCGTTTCCACATTGCTGCTGGGAGATATTAAAATATATTTCAAAATTGTTTTCTTAGAATTATTATTCAGTATATTATCTGTCTTACGGCTATATTATACAATTTATTTCAAACTTAATACGTTAGAATTATTAATAGTTTGTTACAAGTCTTATAGCTTTATTATACAATAATGCATAACCATCTGGGTAGAAGGGGGATGATGTCAGGTGGGCACCCAGTCGTCGCTGAACTTCTGTTAAGCAATGATGAAGCTGACTCCAATAGCTGGGACAAGCTAAGATGATGATGCTGATGAAAGAGATAATTATGATGATTATGGTTATCTTGATGATGATGAAGAAGAAGCATATTATTGCATAGGGATTTTGTTGACCTTCACCATGTTGGTGAAAAGTGTTAACCTTTACCTGATCTTATCAGTGAGTATGCTCATTGATCCAGGTTCATTGACCTTGGATAGGCCACTGCTGAAACCCAGATTGATCAGATGGTCTGAACCATGCAAAAAGTAGCCGACAATGTCCATTAAGTGGATGGTCAATACAATTGTATTGACCATCCACTTAATGGACATTGCCGGCTACTTTTTGCATGGTTCCAACGTCGGGTTCAAGAGTGGCCTATCCAAAGGTGGCCATTCTAATGGAAGCCCTAGATAAATGAGCACTAGAACGGCCTAGATAAATGAGCACTGATGAGGGTCTGTGAAAGGATGGCGAAGGTTAGTTAACAAAAACCACAAAATTACTGGATACGGTGTGTATATCTTCGCAAGCGGCATTTCTTGGATGAAAGTGATATTTGCACTTGGTTGCAATCAACCTATGTAATAGTCTATTGCATTGCGCTTGTGGGAGTTTTGTGCTCTCATTGCCACTCCCAAGCCCGGATAAAGGAGGAGAGTTGCGTCAGGTTGGCAGTCAGTGTCAAACTTATGGCAGAACTTCCATCATGAATCGGAACAGTATGACGTAGCTGACCTCAATTAGTTGGGTTAAGGCTTAGGTGATGATGATCCAACAGGCTTGGCACATTAAACACCGATTGGGTGACATGTTATTGCACTTGTGTTTCATACTTTCATCACAAGGTGTAGCAACCTTGTTGTAATATAAACTTGAGAATTTCTCGCAACCTACTTTAGCTGCTGCAACAGTCCTTGGTATCAAAAGTCACTGCCTGATCAGTTATCAGAAATTGCCCAATTCTTATCATTCATTTCCGCTTCAATGCAGCTTTGGAGCTGATTGAACATCTGCGGGCAATGGGCGAAACTAATGCTCTTTTTCAGAGAAACAATGTAAGGCTTCTTAGAATATATATAAGTGTCCTCTTGCTATAGATATATACTCTTCCTCGAGTTCTCTTTCGTAATTTTAACTTGAGGTTGTTCAAAGTCAGATTTTAAAGAAGGACACGGCTTTGGCGACTGCTGCAGTGTACCAGTCAATGTTTGAAGCGGAGGACGGTACTGTGCCAGCAACATTTCAGGTGAAGACAGCATATTAAAAATTTCAGCCATCACTAATGCATCAGTTAATTTATGATGGACTTTGGGATTACCATTACAATAAATATGGTTAAACCCAATGAATACTGGTTGATTAGTAAATCATTCAACGCAATCATTTTGGGTTTGTTTGGATGTACTATTTGTTTGAATTGCAGTCACTGGTCTAATAATTGGAAATAGCCAAATTGTAATCTTCTTTTTAGCATTCACACTGAGGGTTGCATGTCTTCATTATGAGTACAAGGAGACATCATTATATTTGTTTGTTATTTCCTTATGATAAAATGAAATATTCTCAGTTCAATTCGCTAATGCATCGAAATGCAGCTTTGACCTTTCATCTTTGGAAATCATATTCTCTCTGTCACACCACCCAATTTCCATTCTGTTGTCGAGTTTCTCCCAATGATTGGATCCTGTGTTTGTTCTGATATCCAATTGAATCCCATTTTTCTCTTGACTTTAGTTGTTTCCCTCATTGCTTGATTTTTAAGGGTTGGTTTTGCTAAGCCATCAGGCACCTCAACAAATGATCATGCCTGTAGATGACCATGCCCAAAATCAGGTTGCTCCATTGATCAGGCAGCCCACAGGAGTAAGATGAATGTGCACCTTTTGCACTTTCTTTGATGTCATCGTTCATGTATGACCTACATGATGGGTTGACCAGCCTGATTGCTGGGCCAGGTCATTCTCCAAGATGTGGCCCACCTGATGCATGGACCAGGTTGGCTCATGTGGTCACAAGTGAAGGTGTGGGTAGAGTAACGTATTCAATAACGGTAATGGTAGCCATAACGGCCACCACCATTATCGTTATGATACGGGCCATAATGGTCTTTTTTTTTTTGAAAAAAAAAAAACTATTTCAGCCCTGTTACCCATAATGCATAATGGTTCCCACCGTTTCCATTATGTAAGAGCCATTATGTTTCGAATACCTTGGAGCAAAGGGGGCTTAGCAAAGCTCCATTCAGGAATATCAACAAATGAGACAGCCCAATGCAAGCTGCTAAGATTAAAATGTAATGGATATGGAGTATAATATGTATAATCATCTCTCTTTTGAAGTTGGTTATTGAGCGTTTGAAATTGACAGTGTGCATGGGCAATGTAGGTAATCTACATGACAGGATGGAGAGAGCATTCATCGCAACAAAAGGCGAAGAAGAGGGGTTCTGCTACCATATCATTCAAGGACATCGAGAAGCAATTTCGGAGCAACAGCTAGCCTCGTCTCCATCCTCTTTCGTGGGTTCTTCTCTTGCCAACAAGCATCTGTAATTTGGTATATGCAGAGGGAATCCACCTTATTTGTTTCCAATCTTTTAATCAATTATTTAAGAATGCCTTAAACCAGTTTCAAACCGGATCATTGACATAGGCTTTTGTAATCTATTATCTTGATGTATGTCTCCATTCCTTGCTTGTATGGTCTAGCTGTAGCTCATGAATGTAGCATTATGTTACAACCTTGAATTCATAGGTTCTATTTTGGTTTATCCATGAAAGTAAAAAGAAAAACGCTTGCATGGATAGTTTTCATGGTTCATTGCAAATGCAACGTAGTGCAGTGGTTAAATGTAATAGTTCACAGTGCTCAATCGAATAGTGCTGTTGCAACTTTCAGCTCATGGCTATGATTCCAGCTCAGCTAACACACACAAAAAAAAGAAGAAATATTGAAGCAAGGATCGGTAGCCCCCCACACAAACTGCTCATTACATGTGCCAAGTGTGTGGGATGTCCGGGTGGTGCATAAAGGGTCCCTACCATGAAGATGACTGTACACAAAAATTAGGCTGGTCTATCTATCGGGTGGCCACAGTTTGCATTGAATGTGGTTTGGCAAGGTTTTTGAAACTGTCCATTCTTTTTATGTAGTTGTGGCCCACCTGATGAGTGGACCAGCCTGATTTTTGCATGTAGTCATCTTTGAGGTAGGGACCACCTAATGCATGGCTCATGTCTGTCCACTAGCCAGGTTGGCACGTTGCTGTGATGAAGATATGAGTAGCACTGGTTAACTTCTCAAGTCCCTGTCCTTTAAATTTTTGGGTTTTTTATTTTTATTTTTATTTTTTTATATCAGCCAAATCAAATCATCTGATTTTTGCAACTGACATATTATGTAAAGAGAATTCACATTTTAACCTGTTATTTTCTATAGGTACTACTTTTTTCCACATTGGTAATATAGTAGTATAACCTTGTGCTATCTTATCACCATCTGTGTAAAAGAGGGTGCATCGATCAAGCAGGGTGGGTCGAAGTATCAACTTTACAAGATTCAGTTGGACTTGGATGCCCCAAACCCACCGAGAAAGAACGAGTTCTAAAATGATTTTTCAAGGAAAATGAGCATAATCGCAGCCAATGTTAAGGCTTGCTCCTTGAGACCCACGTACCTGATGATCCAGACTGCACTTCTACAATGTCCAACAATGCCTGGCCGCATGGAAAATTCCACACTGATAGGATAATACTCATCGTCCATTAAAAAAAAAAAAAGAAGCTAAACAAGTGGTTTGGATCAACATGCAGTGGGACGGGAGATGCAAGCAGCTTGTGTGAGCCTTCTTGGCACTTTTTTAACATTCCCAAGTAAAATGAAGTACAACCATGATTTGTCTCAAGAGACCTTTGATTTGTCTCTTAAAAAGGATTTTTATTGCTAAAAATGATCACTTCTTCAAATATGAATAAATTTCCTTTAACATGCAGTTAAGAATCTCTCTCTCTCTCTCTCTGAAAGTTTACATTCCTAAAGCAAAGACTCTTACAAGTTGATTACAAAACAAGTCATATTAACAACTAATCTAATCCTGAATTAGAATGATTAGCATCTGTAAACGAAGTGCTGCACTCATATAAACTATGAGAAGAACTTGAATGTCTTTGCGTCATGAATGATTTTCCGTAGTCCTCCGATAGGTGCTAGGATCATTAGTAGCGTCCCACTGATGATCGCGAACTGAAAAAAAACCCCACAGAGGACAAGACAAGGTCATTATCTTATTTACATAAGTTATAGAATTTCCAGATTCGAGGTTCTTCATTTCCACGTACCCATGACAATGTCCAATGGAAGCTGAATGGCTTCGGCTTGCGGAGGACGAGCCATATGATGCAAGGGAGCTACATAAAAAACAGTGATTGGGAAGTTATGGAGAGAGAAGATTGTGATAAGATTGGATTGGTTTAGTGGCAGAAACTCACAAAATATGAATTGGGTGCAAACACTAGCCCTCCGAAGAACCCAAGTAGTCCGCCGAAGAAGGGGATGCACACTGCAATGAATGCTGTGAAAACTGCAATGAAATGCAGAAGAAATTAGAGAGGAGCAATGTTTAGAGGAGATATTTAAGTTAATGTGTTGTTAGATGCTGACCAACATATAAACTACGCCCAACAAGGCGGATAGGAAGTCCTGGAGTGAATTTTAGTTTCTTCACAAGCAAGGTTTCGATCATGTCAAAGAGGGGCATGGCAAAGACCTGAATCACATTTCATTGGGAACTTATGATAGTCAGTAGACAATTTTCACATGTGGGTCACCACCACATTCAATCAGTTCTAAGCATTTGATCAAGACTAGATGGTTTTTGGATGTTTGGTTAAACTAAAGATTCGGTCTATGTGAACACAAGTGATCGTCGTACCTGATAACTCCCTACAACATGTAAAAACACCATGAAATTAGCCATTGCAATGAGCCAAGGAGGTCTCTCTAATGAAAGGAGGATATCATCTTCTACAAAATTTCCAAATGCCCAATAGCCAGACACAGCAACTGAGAAATAACAAACAGCAACAATGGCATATGCAACCAAAACGCCTCGCCACATCGGTATCTTGGATGGCTTCTCTTCGGAGGTGGGCATCGTTGCTTGAATTTCTAAGACGACGCTGTGTCCTGCATAAGCAAATGCAACTGTTCCCAACGCACTGAATACATCGAATGTAATGTCCGCTGAAGTTGATGATCGAACCCCATAATGACTGCCTGGATGTCTACCCTTCAGAATTGAAGTGATGAAAGCTATTGCAGAGTAACTGAGAAAACAGAGGGGGATATCAATGAGGAGAGAATGGAAAATCATTTCTTAAAAATTGAATAATCTATTAAAGAGAGATGATCTGATCTTCAGAGTACAGGCCAAACACTACTGTATATGCTATTCACTACCAATTGATCACATTAGCCAATGGTGATGAGTCTGTCATGCACCTTATCTTAAGGCATTCATTCACTCAGGTGGGCCACCCTCTCATCACCACTGTCCAAGTAAATCATACACAAAATGTCTGGTAAATGCCCCATAAATGTATCATTTTACTAAACATATATGTTGTTACCTAAAAGACATCACTGCGGCGAGCAACGAAACGGATTTTAGAGAATTGAAATTTGGAGATTGAGAAAGTATCAGTTGCACAAATGCAAAGATGAGGATGAAATATGTCTTCCTAATCGAGCCAACATTCGGGGATGCTATCTCGAAGAACTTCTTCAATGATATTGCGCCGGTGACCATATACACTATGTTTGAAGCTACTTGAACTATCACTTGTTGTGGCACAACAATCCAAAATCCTAACCTCGGACCGAAAGCATGCTGACCCAATTCATGGTAGCGATCTAATCGCTTCCCGGGTATATCCTCATGCAGTTCTACCATTTGCCACAAAGTATACAAAGTGACTGTCCATGAAATACATAATGCAATGATACCAGGAACCCTGAAAAAGGAAAAGAAGAAGAAGAAGAGAAGATAGAATTCTAATATGAAACTTCACCCCCCCAAAAAAACAAATTATAAATTAAACAATGCTGATTTCATTGAAAGATGATTAGAGAAGATGGTACCATCCGAGTTGCGACATTGCAAATGGTAGGCCAAGGACTCCGGCGCCTACCATTGCAGTTACATTGTGGAAGGCTGAATAATACCATTTTGCCCCGCGAGAAGCTGTGACGGGTAACCATCTCTCCAAGTCCGTCTCATTTACATGCTTGGGTAAGTAACTACTTGAGCTTTCCTTGTTACCTGTATCCTTCTCTAGGCGATTTAACTGTATTTTCCTTGTAGTATTAGCACCATGAATTACATATTTTACTAACTAATCAAGCAATCTAAACAAGGCATGCAAGTATTACACCACACACTAACAAGCATTTGGATTGGCAAGTAATCAAGCGTGAAGCAATTATAGAGAAGAACAGATTACATATTCTCAAGAATGTTCCATCTATGGTTGTTAATCAGCCAAGCATGGATAGGCTGAGGCTTGTCCAAGACCCAATTCACCGTTTTCATTGTCGTCGTCATATAGCCTTGTCTTAGCTATTTCAGGTCTTCTTATTTTCATGATTGCTTGGTAAAAGTTTAACGACTGGTTGTGGACAATACATCATCCCCAGTCCTTAAAACTTCACATAGACACTCACATACGAAAATTGAGTCAGAGATGGCAATAATGAGGATGATGAAGAAATGAAGATAATGACTAAAATTTTTATGAAATTCTTTAAAAAGAATAAAGGAAAGGATGATCACAAAATGGGAAAATATCTTAAGACTAAGCGTATAGGTAAACCCTTCAAGAAGTCGAGAGCAATCCAATGCCACAACTGTGAAGATTATAGACATATTGTCTCCGAACGCACTAGTAAAGTAAGATTCAAAGGCAAGACTATGACGACAACATAAAATGATACAGAGGAGTCTGGATCCGATTCATGAGGCTTCCTTATTAATGAAAACATTGGACACTTATGTGTTTTAATGGCTTTCACCACAACTTCCCTCCCTAAAGACTTGGGAGACAAACACATTGTCTACGTGGGATTAATTGGTAAACATGAGGATTTGAGCAAAATGATAGATTTTTTGTGCAAATGAAGCGTAGGTGTTTTCTCTTTAAATATCTCTCTTCTAGACTTCATATCAAACATATTTAAGTCACATTCCTTGTGATTTATCATTTGGAATGAGCATTTCAAGCTATATTTGAAGATAATTAACTAAAATTTTTAATTATAGGAGATTCATCCCAACTCTCACCATCTTGGTCACCTCATTAGAGCATTATATGCAAAGCGGTTGATTGTAAGAGCTAATGCATCTGCATCAACGATTGTGGGAGCAATTGAGAAGCTGATTGAAGCACGCGAGAGTATTGATCAAGCATCTCAAGCAAGATACTACAACGTAGTTTAATTCGACAAGTAATTTGTCAATTGTAGAGTACATACACTCATTCCTTATGTGGGATTGAGTGTAGAGTTTATCATCCAAACTTGAATAGATTCTTGTGTAGGACTAGGCTCTTGTATATGGCCAAATTCACCAGACACTAGTGTGTATGTGTTAGTCTCCATAGGAAAACTTCCGGTGGGAGTGTATATAAGACCTTGAATTGGACCACTAGTCTTTATTGCTTAACTAATAAAAAATCAATTAAGTCTCCACGGAAGCCACCAACATGGGTGAAAACGTGTTCCTCTAATATGGAAGTGTACATGCATGTTAGTGGTTAGCTTAGGAGAAACCATTGTAAATGTTAAATGTGAACTCGATTTAAAACATTCGATAGTGAAATATTAGTACTCTTGAGGAAAGTACGTTTGTCGGGAGTGGAGTAGGTAAGTAGCCAAACCATTATATTTGCTTGTATTTGTTATTGTCTTTTAAGCACATTTCTATTTATGCTTATGAGTTTGATTGATTGAATTATATAAATGCTAGGCATCTAATTGATCTCATACACACGTAAAATCAATATTTCTCTTATAGACTAGTTGCTTGCATTATTGTATCTTTTGTATTTTACGTGATTGAACTTATTAGACTTGAAAGTTTAAGAGTTATTTGTCTTATTAGTTTAAATTGATAAATTATTTTAATTAAGTAAAAAATTTTAAGTAACCTTATTCACCCCTCTCTACATCTTAGTCATAATTTTAAACTTCATTAAACTTTCGTATACCGTGGTTGACAATCTACGCAATTTCAATTTTATAAGAAACACAACTAATATTGGTTGCCTTAAAATTTTAATTAAAAGATTTTAAACTTTCAATTAGTGACGCACAAAACAATAATTAAGAAATTGTTGCATTCAAGGGAAAAGACTTTAATGACCAAAATATTTAAATATTCTAATCATCTTCGATATCTCAACTTTATCCCAATTAATTACGATCTGCTACCTAAATCTTGTTCAGTCTATTTCCCTTTTCCTAAAACTTCCAAAATCAATTGAGTAGGAAATAAAAAATAAAAAACACTACAGTAGGAATACAAAATACCACCAAGACTGCATGGTCCGGCTAAAATTGAAATTAGATTTAATCTTGAAAGGGCCCTTAATGAAGAAGAGAGCATCCATGGTGGGGAGACATTGAGGTGAACCGCCAGTGTGGAACATGTAAGTAAGTTCATGGCAATATATCAGGTGGGCCACACTTTACATTGATTTATGGGCCATTGGTGATTTTACTTCCAACCGTACTTTCTTCGTAATAATGTAGCCGATACAATGATTGGATTGGCCAAATCTTTGGCCCATGGAATGTCTACGGCCGGATTTACTTAATGATTGACCAATCTGGGAGATTTTTAGGGCATTGTACGTCCATGGCGGGACACATCATTCTATCGGATCGGATCAATCCAATGTAGATCTACTTGTACGATATACAGAGGAGTCTATGCCTATCCTTGAGTGAAAATAATGAAATTCTTCTCCCTAATTATAAGTAATTATAAAGTCATATCTAATGAAATAAATACTGCCTTTGTTTACATTGTTTAATTAGAAGTTTTTATTGATACTTAGGAAAAAAAATCTCACTAACAAGAGCAATAAACAGATCAAAATGAAAAAAAAATGAAACAAAATTAAAAAAATGACTTTTTCTTTTTAAATGAATTGAAATCTCATAATTAGTGTTGAGAGAGAGCTTCCACAATATCTTTGCAGACACTTTTTTAATTAAAAAAAAATCCGAAAAACCCAATTTAACCAACACAAGTGATGGGTTTGATTGAAATAAGATAGTAAAAAAACACATTTTAAGTTGGGATTAGATATTGTTCATCAATATTTTCACATTTATTCTAATTATCTTGTCTTAGAAAAGAAATTTCATTTTAACATAAGATTGCAAATGGAAAACACGCTTTATAAACCACATTAATATCATCATCATCATCATCATCATCATCATAGCTTGATAATTTGATGTATATGTCACATTTTTTCTTCTCTTTTACTCAGGTTTGGGACTGAACGGTTAAAATACAAACATTGTATGTAAATAGTTATAATTTATAAACAACTTTATATTATTACTATAAAATTTAAGATTATTTTGCATACATTTTAATATTAAATAAATAAACTTTCAATAAATTCACCAAAAATACAAAAATTAGTTTATACTAAATAAAAGGAAAATAGAATGTATAAATTATTTTTACCACAAATTTTCTAATAGAAAAAATAAAATTTCATATCATAATCAGAAGAAGAAAAGTTGAGAAATTGATTTTAATCATAAAAAAGAAGTTGTTGAATCGTACCTCAGACATTCTTGTCTTCTCTCTTCTTCTTCTTCTTTTTTGCTTTTCCTTTTACTTTTACTTTTTTCTTTTTTTCTTTCACTCCTATTTATTTATCTTGAAATATGTTCGTGTATATATAATAAAGAGTTAATTAGAGTGGATAAGTAGGAAGTAGTCTTTCTTCTCATCACTTTTCATACAAGAAAACTATTTTGAGAAAGTTACGTAAATCCACATGATAATACCTAAAAGCCGATAAGATAAAATCTTATCTGTGTGCACTTGTGCCATCTATCAAAGCATGCTTGATGGGGCCCACACAAGCGATGATCCAATGATGGAGATTTTTCTTCAGTTGGGTCTATCTCAGATGGGGCATGATCAAAAGGCCATGCTGAATTGAGGTTTCTGGACGTAGTTTCTAACCTATGAATGTGGACCGTTGATTTCTTTTGTTTCCAACCGTCCCTTTAAATGCAGTTAATGTGATGGATACCAATGATCTTTCTGTCCTTATTTTGGATCATTTCTCATCAAGGTTAGGTTGCAGAAAATGGAGGGTTCAGATTATTCAGATGTGTACGCATGTGGGCCCCAACGAGCCACGCATGGTGCGTGGTAGTAACTTGCGACTTACACGGGAACTAGGTAACAAAAAAATACAATAACTGAATTTTGCTGGGTCGCCTCGAGTAGCGGTAGAACAGGATCTGACGATTTCTGTCAGATGTGAATCTAATTAGAAATTCTATCGGCATACAAAAGTGAATGAATCCGGACCGTTCATCTAGTGGGTAGTACATGGAAGACCACAACCCAGAAATACACTCATGGATGGGTCCCTTCTCAGGTCGCCACACTTGTATGAACAAAAATGGACGGTTAGAGAAGGAAGTTAGTGGCCCAAATCAATGTACGTGTACTCTCAAAGGATGTGTGGTTTATGAAGGAGCGGATCTGCTTGATGAATGACTGGGATTTTCTTGAGCCAAAATCTAGATGGTAATGAACGTTCGAGATTTCTCACATGCACTGCATGCACGTGTGTTGCATGCTTGCTGATCAATGTGGGCCTGAAAATGGCTTTCCATGAACAAGAATTGTGGCACTTGTGATGGGGAGGATTTCCCATATCCAGCATCTCGACCGTACAGGTGGCCACATCTTGAGCAATCTAACCGTTGATCTGGTGGGCCACCACATGTACGGATCGTGTGGCAGAAAAATAGTGGCACCCATCAGATCAACTTGCCCCATAAATCAAATTTTCTTTATCGTGTAAGCTACAAAATCATGGCTAAAATGATCTGATGACCGTGTCATGATTTTTGCAACTACTGTGCCGTCTTGTGGTGGTCCACTAGATTAAAGGTTGCGATTGCCTAAAATGGAGTAATATGAACCGTGAAGATATTGGAGAAAGGCAACCGAGAGCTTAAACAAGAAAGGGGAAATGTAAGTAGAGAAACGCTCGTACTTCACTACGTGTGAACCTTGCTATCTATCAACCGTCGGATCAGGTGCACGGTCTCTGGATGAAGGTACTCTTACAGTAGTTTGAAAAAGAGAGTTTCCTTATCCAACACGTCCGTTAGAGAGAGAGAGTCTCTCGTTGGCACGCCTCCTCTGTTACGACGGATTTTCTGCCAAAACCTTTGGAAGTTGTTGCGCCCGAAACTTAGGTGGGACTCACCTTGATGTTTATGAGAAATCTATACCGATCATCCCTTTTTTGAGCTCATTTTAGTATTTAAGACCAAAAGTGAGAAGAGTACAATATACAAGTGGGCCACACTAAAAGAAATAGTGGGTAGGGAAATTCCTACCGTTGAAACCTCCCTAGGGAGTAGATTGGTTATGAGGGTTACTGTGATGTATGGATTTTATCCACACCGTCCATTCAATTCTTCATGCCATTTTAGACTAACATAACAAAAATGAGGTAGATCCATGGCTCAAGTGGACTCATAAATGGGATTAAAGTTTCACCGTTGAAAACTTCTCGAGAACCATAGAAGTTTTGGATAAGCTGATATTTGTGTTTTAGCTTCATCCTAATCTATATAACCTTATGAAGAGGTTGGATGGAAAATAAATATCACGGTGGGCCCTAGGAAGGTTTCAACGGTGAGTTTCATTAACGCTGCTGCTGTGGTGTAGCTAGCCCACTTGAACCTTGATCTGGCAAAATACACGGACGGTATTGATAAAATCCATACGTCACACTGTCCCTCGGAGCCCTGGCATACATAACCAAGTGAAGTAGACGTGGTTTTCCTGCCAAAACCTCTAACAGGGAGTTACTGCGCTGTGTGATGCTAGGTGGGCCCACTGTGAAGTTTGTGAGAAATCTACTCCGTCTATCTAATTCTCCAGATCATTTTAGAACAAAAGACCAAAACTCAACTTGAGCGAAAATTCAAAGTGGCCATATAAAAGTAAACAGTTTGGATTCAGTGACCACCGTTGAAATATTTTCATGGACACAAAATTTTAATACGAGGCTAAATTTTTTATTTTTCACTTCATCCTTGTAGAAATGGCCTTATAAACGGTTTGGATGGAATATAAACATCAAGCGAGCCCAAGGAGGTTTCAACGGTGAGAAACTCTTCCACTAGTTTTCTCCCTGGAATGGCCTCATTGAGTTATAGATCCATTTGATTTTTAGTCTCATGTCTTAAAATGATCAGAAAAAAATGTATAGACGGAGTGGATTTCTTCAAAATATAACGGTGTGCCTCACATAGCATCCGAGTCGAAGTCTGAAATGGGCATAAAAAGGAGGGAGCGATTAGGTGTTACACGTAACACCGTCGGAAGCAAATCACCGAGTTCTGTGGACCTCATCATGATGTATGTGTTATATCCACACCGTCCATCCATTTAGAGAGATCATTTTAGGATATAATACAATGACTGAGGCGGGGTCCTTACTCTTACCCTGGTGGTAGACTCAACACCGGGTCAAGGGTTCGAGTACCCATGGTGGTGAAATCCCACGGTGTGCGTGTGTGGGGTGTGTGCGTGTGGCGTGAGTGTGTGGAGGTGTGTGTGCGTGTATAGAAAAAATAATAATAATACAATGACTGAGGCAGATCCAAAGCTCAAGTGGGCCCACTACAAAAAACACCGGAAATTTATCTAGAATTTCAAATCTATTCCAAAGCCTCGTGGCCTCATTAGAGCCCACCCTGTTCTAAATAAAAAAAAAATAAAATGAAAATGAAAATGGAAAGGCAGTGCCGTGCGAAACTCAACCATATCTTCTCCTTCACTTCCTTCTTTGTCGTACCAGCAGCCGGACCCGATTCGGACGGAATAGGATTGGGTACTGAGTTACTCAGTACGCTTTTATCGTACTGAGTAAACTCAGTTGGGCCTACTATTAATGTACGTGAGTTATCCACGCCGTCCATCCGTTAACGTTTTTCCAGATCATTTTAGTAGTTGATTCTAAAATAGAAGTATTCCTAAAGCTTAAGTGGATCACACTAAAGGAAACAATGCGAATAATGACTTCCACTGTTGAAACCTTGCTAGGGCCCATAGTGATGTTTATTTGTCATCTAACCTGTTCATAGGATTACACTGTCATGGATGAAGGGAAAACACAAATATCAGCTTGATCCAAAACTTCTGTGGGCCCCAAGAATTTTTCAATGGTAGAATTTCAATTCACACTATTTCCAATGGTGAGGTCTACTTGAGATTTTGATATATCTCATTTTTGGAATCAAGCCATATAATTATCGGTTAAAATGGATGGACGGAGTAGATAAAATGTGTAAATCACGGTGGACCCCACAGAGTTTATTCAGGACGCTTACCGTACTGAGTTACTCAGCAATCCACTTCCGATTCGGGCTTTGACTGTCCATTAGGATGGGACCCACGTCTTGATCTGAACCATCCATCAGTTTTGCGTTATTGTCAACCTCAACAATTGAAAACTTTTGCCTAAAAACTCCCTATGAGGCCCACCTGATCAACCGATCAACCTTGTTTTTGACCTCCTATCGTAACTTGACCTGCTGACCATAATGAACGGCCTTGATTTCTCTTTGAATCATCTCTATGGGTCCCACCATATTTTCTAAAAAAACAAAACAAAACAAAAGTGACCAATGCAACCTCCCAATTTTCTCTCTCCCTCCATGGTACAACTGCACACCGGAACCCGGAATCGGATTGCGTACAGAGTCTTATCGTAATGAGTAAACTCTGTTGGGCCCACTGTGAATTCACGTGGTTTATCCACGCCGTCCATCCGTTTTTCCAGATCATTTCAAGGGTTGAGCTCAAAATCGAAGTATAAAAAAAGCTTAAGTAGACCATACGACAGGAAACAGTGGAATTATTGATTTACACCATTGAAACCTTTCTAAGGCCCCAGTGATGTTTATTTGTCATCCAAACTTATCATAAGATCACACGGACATGGATGAAGGGAAATTACAAATATCAGCTTGATCTAAAACTTCTGTGGCCCCATAAGAACTTTTCAACGGTAGACTTCAATTCACACCATTTCGAGTGGTGTGGTCCACTTGATATTTGGATGTGCTTAATCTTTGGACTAAAGCCATCAATTTATATGATAAAACAGATGGACGGAGTTGATACAATGCATGAATGACAGTGGGTCGCACAGTGTTTACTTTAGCGTACTGAGCGTACTGAGTAATACTCAGTACGCAATCCCCTTCCCTTGAACCCATCTATGGCCATCAACCCACCATCCAAATGGGATTGGCCCACTAATTTGAGTCGTCTATTAAGAAGATATCCACTGTTAGTTCCAGCATCAGATTTCAACCGAAATGTACCAAAGTTAACTCCGACTCTTCTCCACACTCGATGAGAGATGTGCGACATTATCAACAAGCTCCCAACCACAATATCCACTAACCAAGTTCATTGAAGCTTCAAAAGCCACATTCCTTAAGCCCTGTGGGACGAGCTATCTAAAACATACGGCATGTTGAGATTTATCTTGTACAAGAATCCACCATTGAAGACCGTGGCTGATGGAGATTTTTCTCCTCATTGCTGGGTTCGATGAAATCGAACTAGTTTCGATATCATCGATAATTGTTAGGATTTTTCACCCCTGGTCGCTGGACAGTTTTTGTCATGTTTTGATATCATCGAAGGACCTTCGATGATATCGAAGGTTGTCATTGAAAGACCTTCGATATCATCGATGAGTTACGCAGATGCGATTGTGGAAACGCAAATTCTGCGAAATTTGTTTCTTATTTTGATTCTACCTTTTTCTATTCTTATATAAAGGGGTGTATGTGGGATTGGGGTGTATTCCAGAGTATTCTAAGGTTTCCTAAAGGTTTTCTAGGAAGGCTTAGGGCTATCAAAGGTGAGAGAGAGAGAGAGAGAGAGAGAGAGAGAGAGAGAGAGAGAGAGGAAGCTTATGGAATAGAGATTCTGCTCGTAGAGGTGATTTACTTCGCAGTCCACGTCTCAACGCTTCTACGTCCTTGTGATTGGTGAGATCCCTTTGTTTTTCCATTATTTTTTTTATTGTTCATCCACTCCAGCGTGAGTGAAGAATGTTTGATCCAAGCGGTGTGTGCTTGTGATTGGTTGTAACATTCTGCTTTATAGTGGATTATTGTTAATCTGGATGAGGTCCCGTGGTTTTTACCTCTTTGAGGGTTTTCCATGTAAAATTCTCTGATGTCGTGTGGTTTATGCTTTGATTTATTTCATTACCTTATTATCTCATAATTCTAGTTTGTTTTGAGAGGCTAGATCCTAAGGTTTTATGCAAGGCCCCCAACAGTGGCATCTCATTCGTTAAGTAGCCACTAGCACATGATCACCAAATCTAAGCCAAGATCAACACCAGCGTGTAGATCAGTCCGAGATCCAAATGAAACCGCCGATGCTCAAACGATCACGTCGCAGCTAGCTTTCCCTGTGCCACAGAAACTCTAGATCCACGTTTTCTAAAGACATGTGTACGTTCGTTAAGACTTCAGATAGCCTCCATCATGAGAAATAGATGAAGATATAAATAAAAAAGAAAATGAAAGAAAATAAATCAGTGAGAGGAAAAGAGAGCAAAGCATTTCGAATCACCTGGCTTGTTGTTTTATCCCATTTGAGTTGTTATTCCGGTACATTTTGAACAAGATCATAAGAATGAATTAGAAAAAAAAATCTAGAGGAAATCAGAATAAAAGAAAGAAGGAAGAAAGAGAAGCATGCAGTTTCATTGACTTGACTCAGCGAGTCAACCCGGTGACCCATCGGTTTGATCATCCGAGCTGATTCCAGATTCTGACTTTGAGCCATTTATCAGTTACGTTTCTATTCTTCATCCTTTAATTCCATATGTTAGAGTAGCCTGGAGTCGAGTCGACTAATTGAGTCAATTCAGTCATTTGGCATGTTGTTTTCTTATATTTTAATATTAGAGAATCATAAATGTTAGTGTAGGACATAATAAATCGGCATGTATGATTTTTGAGTAGGGATGTCATCGTTTTTCATTGAAAACATTTAACGAGTGCTACTAGTTTAAGTGTGTCAAGCTGAGTTTAAGTGAAACAGGGCCCGAACCATCTTCCCATTGAAAACCCTACGGTTACAATGTAACTTTGCGTTAAGATGTGGATTTATATTCTTGTCAAATGTATTATTGTGTAAAATAAATTCATTTAATAGTATTTTACATGTAAATATAATTTGTTTAACTATTATTACATGTAGATTGAATTTAAGTAATTATAATAATGTGTTCTAAATTGGATTTATTATTATTGTTACATGTTATAGATTGAAATTATTTTGTTATTATTACATTTTGTAAATTAAATTTAGTTGTTTACTGTTATAGGTTGGAGAATAAATTCATTTGATGATTATTGTTATAACACTCCGTACTTTCCAGTACTCGAGTATTACCATGTAACCTAATTTGGTATAAATACAAACCTAGGTTAAGCAAATGTTCACGTTCATTCTAGCTTAAATCCGACCATTGAAAGAAATCCTCATTCTTAAAATAAGCAATCCTACCATTGAATTAAACAAATCAACCAGATGTCAAAAATTAGGAATTAGACGTTCACTTGGAGTGGCCCACTTTAATGTAAGGGCCTATTTGGTTTTCCAATTACCACGGTAGTTAGCCGTAATGACATCATAATTACTTTTGTACATGTATTATCAATGATTGGCGTAATACCGGTATTTTGCTTTATCATGCTTATTTTCCGAAACTTTAAGGGTGTATTAGCGGGCAATACAGTAATCGCGTGTTTGGGTACACATTGAAGTAGTCAATTCAATCCGTTTTTTCTTTTTTTTGGTGTCCACCATAATAGCTATACAACAACTGCAATCAGCTGTTTGATTTTTACAGCTGCGTTAAATATATAACGTGCGCCAACGATCGCCCATCAGTGGACTCCTATCAATGTCCAGTGGAACCCAATCTTTCTCCACTGTTATCCTTCATTCCGTTGATACAATTGTACCAACCTCTTGGTACGATGTTTTTTTTTTCATCAGTGGAGGTCTTCTGTGTAGGTATGAACATGGGATAATCTCACAGGGAATTCTTCCAAGCATATTGTTTAGTCCACATGTCATTGCACCAGGCGTTAATTTAAGATATAACAAATGATGATCTTTCTTCATGTTGTCTGGTCCACAACGAAAACCGAAATGCACCAAATTGCTATTCCATCTCTATGTGGTGAACCTGTTGTAAACGGATGTATGGATCAGTGTTGACATATCAACAATGGAAACTAGATGGTCACTAGCAGTGGAAGAAAAGCACTAACATAGGAGCTTACCTGTTCTCCCTAATATAGTAATTGACCAGAACAGTCAGCCTGTGATGTAAATGGGCCTTCCATAGATATAGTACACTATGATGTCCAGGAGATGTCAGTGATGTTTATTGTCTACTATGTACATAGACAAATGTGGATTAAGATATATCAGTGCTAACTAGGCAAATGACAAGTTCAGAATTTAAACATTAACCGTCTGTTTAATCCTAGTCCATGACACTACAAAAGAGTTGTAAATCATTGTCCAAAAATATATCCCAAAACGTCCATAAAAATAAAACAAAAACAACCTAGCAGTGGCACTGGAAGAGATAAATGGCGAGGATAATAATCAAGCAATCGATTATTATTCGTATTAATGCCTCCAATCCATGCGGCATTTCTTCAATGCCATCTCCCTCTGTCTCGTGCTCGGCACTGTTCTGACAGTCATATGATGCTGATCTGGAGCTCCTTATAGGATCGTTGCTACAACCGGCAGTGCAACGCGGTCCATGCGTCGAGACCATGTTGTCATAATCCACTGCCACCTCGTCCACTCCTATATTCTGTTGAGCTGACACATCGCAGAAAGCCGTCCATTGAGTAAATGTTTCAGACGCCGATTTGTAACCACAAAAGATCGCTGAAGAATATCCTTCAACCTGTTGATAGCACTCCTCCCACGTGTAATAGATTCCGGGCCGGCGACCTTTGAAAATAACGTACATCTTTTTATCCATCTGAAGATAACGAAATATTATCATCAACGTCAATCTATTTCCACAAATAATGGAACATATTAGGTGAAGGAATACTATATATATAGCGCATGAAATTAATACAGCTATAATGATTGTTAGAGCATACCTGAAGTGATGAGTGAAACTGTTAAATCTGTGTATTTACACTATACACGTTGTAATTATGAACAAGTTAGTCGTAATTAAAAATGCATATAGCAGCAAATTTAAATAGGTAATGCATGTTAACAAGCATCGATGGATATATCATTAAATATAGATCACAATCCAAAAAAATAACATAAAAAAAATCATCTAAATTAATCCATATTCATCCAGCTAGTGAACACAATTAGCATGTGTAACTAGAAAAAGTTAAGTCCAAAAAATGATTGGCTGTCCAACTAATGAAAACAACAACCATGACGATAAACTTCAAGGGACTATGCTCAGTCAGACGACTGTTCTGGAGCAAGCAGCATCAACACAAACTCCAACCTTCTATGCTCAGGGAGAGAAATGAACGAAGCAGATTGTTGTTCATCTTTCGATAGTATCTTTGTAGCGTGTATAATCTCATGACCTTTAAGACCCTCAATCTGCTCCAGAGCTGGTACAACCTGCGACATACGTACCATGTCCTTCCCTTGTTGTATGGTAATATCTTAGCTCGCTTCCTTGTACTGGTTGTGCTTCCTGTGTTAATGGAGTTGTTCCCATTCACAGACGGACTTCGGGGTCAATATGATTATTATCACGACTTTCATATGACCAGTGAATGTTAGGCACATTGTCTCTTACATCGTCATTAGATAATACGAGAGTATTGTCATTTAGATCAACTGACGGTGTCGGTGAAGTCTTAAGATCCCTGAATCTTCTCGAAGGTGGAGTGTTACGCATGTTTCCTGTGGAAGCATGCAATCCAGTCGCTCGGTCATTACCAAATAGGTATGTTAGGTCATTGTACCTTCACGCCATTTTCTTACGTACATGTTGTGCGTAAGGATGTGACTATTAATAACAACCAAGATAAATCAATATAAGTAAACAAACATGAGATGATACGTATAACTTAGGAACAAAAATAATTGCTGAAGTTATACAAAATTTTATTTTTAAAATTTTCTCACCCGTATGTAATCTTCCCAAATATTGTCCGGAGCGGTTGCTACCTTCAAGTTATCATCCCAACCAAATCCACTAGCGTTTAGCGTATCCCGAACCTCAAAATATAACCTTTTCATAGTACAAAAGCGATTCCCAACATGTTTCTCTTGCATTGATATTCCTATTGCACTCCTCATGCTCTCCACGACTGTTTTATACATCTCCTTCTTAAAACCATTCGCACTCTTGCGGCCATTTGTAACCACATCCATTAGCATATCGATCAGACAGTCATCCATTTCATCTGTCCATCGCATAACACCACTCGAGGATCCATTTGCATCAGGTGATTTTAATTTATATTTTCTCAGTGTCCTGCGGGGTGTAACACACGGTTCTTATCCAGCTTCTTTTGTAGGGGTGGATTGGTTGTTTCGGTTGGTTGGTGACATTTCACCGTCACTAACTTCAATTATTTACAAATAGTAATATGAAAAAAATGTAATTAACAATTTATTATTGAATATAATGCATATAATGAAGGCAAAATTTTCATTAAGTTGAAGGAATATAAACACAATTAAAACATGATACAAAACTTAAAATAGAGAATAGACATATTTGAAAATCTCCTTTAATGTTACTAAAATCTAGACACATGCATGTAGGTAACTGAGATTACCATCACATATTTCTATTACCTATTACAAAACAACAATTTAGTATGCGGTAATCATACTATACGACTCATAGGAAGAGATTCATTCCACATCCTCTCTGCGATATTGTCTCGATTTGTCGCCCATTCATTCTTTTCACATTGTGTGACATTACCCTTATATGGTGATAGATCCACACTCTTTGTTACTTCCGTTGAGGTGACCTCCTCTTCCACTAAACCATCTCCTCCAAATATACGGATAAAGTTGTGTAACACATAACATACGATCACTACTTCACTTGTGTGTTAAGGTTGTATGGTGGAGCTGATTTAAGGATTGAAAATCGCGCTTTTAGGACTCCAAATATCTGCTCAATAATA
The DNA here is from genome assembly GCA_030180095.1 of Magnolia changhungtana. NCBI lineage: Eukaryota > Viridiplantae > Streptophyta > Magnoliopsida > Magnoliales > Magnoliaceae > Magnolia > Magnolia changhungtana. Next base: position 13,769,162 of record JASAUF010000662.1, read on the forward strand.
TTTCATAATTGAGCATGTCGATAGTTAAAAAGTTCTTTCTTATTAGTAGGATTGCGGCCCGTGGGATATTCATTGAGGTGGTACCGTACATCACGATATGGAGCAATAAATCCAGGTGAATGGACGTAACCAGCATCAACTACGTTGTATTTACCTATAATTAATTAGGAGTACATATCATGATAAATGAAATTTAAAATCATCTTATGAAGATGTTCCATCATATATTTATATTCAAAGTACCCTGGGGGATAGTAAAACGATCAGTGGTATGTGTCAATGCACTCTGTAAGCACATGTGTTAAAGACAGATCCTTTCCATCTGATGAGCATATATACGAACTTCATATCAAATTTACATGCGGCCATTACATTTCGAGAGAGGATCCCTTTCCTGTTACAGTAGGTTGCACTTTCCAATGCAGGCACATAAGCGGGTACATGGGTGTTATCAATTGCACTAATATAATTCTAAATTCAACATGTATTATCAGTAAAGAAATAGTAAAAAAAGATTACAATATGAAGGGTTGTTGTAAACGAATTTGACAATTGAGCTTACCTGAAAATATGTGCTCCATTTTAGATTGGATAGAATCTTGGGAGGTGTTTCTGCACTTGAGAGTTTTACGAAATTGGGATATAGTCCAACAACAACATTCAGAGCTTTTGTAAAGTAATGGCTAAGCGTTTCTCTCGACCTTATAAACCGATTTTCAAGTACATCGTTTCTCACATTATGACCTACTGTATGAAGGAAAATGACCAGTTGTTCTTTCATAGAAACATGTTTCCCGTCGGGAAGCATATTTCTATCCCTAAGAAGGGAGCATACGTTGAAGAATGTGGCCTTGTTCATTCTGAGTTGAGCAACACACACTTGCTCGCCCTCTCTAATTATCCCATTTATTATCTTGCTTCTTTTATAGTCTCCAAATCTTGAGGGTGTCCTAAATAAATAATTGATGCAATATTCTCCTACTGCAATACTTGTTGTTGCTGTAACAAGTGTAGTTTCAAAAGCAGACATTTCCTCTTCCGTCCAGCCATGTCCCTCCATATTACGATTATTTCTTGTACAACACACCGAAGGACAGTTAGTCAGCAACTACGACACAATATCAAATTCCAGTTTCATATCGGCCCGTGAATTTGGAGAGCAAAAGCAGACATATAAACAGTTACTTACTGCCAATAGTCATCGCCTAATTGATCATAATTAGCAACAGCACAACACATTCTAGGTCTCAGCCTAACCTATTGAGATAGTGCTACACTTGGATACTACATAGCTTCATCAAGTTTCTGAATACATGTTAATATACACATGCAAACACTATTTGATTTACATTCCTCCAACATATGTAATATATATGAGGCTGGAAGAAATGGAAATCTGTATATGCAATCTGTAAATCAGTTTGAAGAACATGACAAACCACGTTTTGCATTACTACAGATATGAGAATGGAGATTATCTATATGGAACTCTGAATATTTAATATATAATTCAGTTTCCAGATTATGACAAACCAGTTTGTGCAAAACTAGAGATATCAAAATCGAAGTTTTCTAAATAGAACTCTGAAAATGTAATATCTAAATCAGTTTCAGTTATATGTCAACCCAGTTTTTGCAACAATAGGCATATGAAATTCGAAATGATCTATATGGAAATCTGTATATGTAATATACAAAATTCTTCCAGACAATCTAGGTTCTGCAATACAAGAGATAGTTAGATCTAAACAAAGAAAATAACAAATAATCTTTTGGACAATCTGTAAATTGAAGTTGAAGGAACTGTTTTACAATTTAGATAGAGAAACGCTGCACTCCTAGCAAGTTGACTATTCTAGCAAGCAGATAATAAGAACTATGTAGATTGAAGTACTAGAAAAACCAGAAGCAACTGGTACATGTGCTAAGGATTGAGTTTCGAATGTAACCACAAACTGAAACTGAAACCAATTACCATATTCACCACTGCAACATATGAACAGTGAGAAAATGAGGCATATGAAGCTTGTCCTATCCAATTGCACCTTCAGTTTCATAACAAGTATATATGAACACCCATCTTCTCAATAGGTTGAACACATCATCATTCGTATCATTCACATAACCAAAGCAGGGAAGCTATGTTTGACAACAAAAATGGCATATATCACGATATCCCTCCAGTGTCATATAGATGATATTGTCATTGGGAGTCCCTTATAGTCTATCAATTCAGGGTATATGAATTGAAATTTTCATAGTCATCAGTTAACCATTAAAACATCGAAGAGATGGAATGAAATGCCATACGATGGTTGAATGTGGGGACTCTGAAACTTTTTTCTCATTACGATCATATGTAAAATGGTTCCCTTTCGTATAGAAAGTGTAATTGAAAATGATAAGAACATGATCCGCAAACGGCCACAACAACAAATGCTACAAGAAATTGATAGAAAATTTAAGGGCATAAACTTGTTATGATTAGGATCATATATAAAAAAGGTCCATTTTTTTTCCTAATGCATTAAAAATTAAAAATTATTAGAACATTATCATCCAACATCCCACAGCAACAAAGTTTACAAGATATTGATTCAACAATTAATTTTGCACCTGTCGTGATTAGGATCATATGTAAGATAGGTCCATTTAAGTCAGCAACTATAAATTAAAAATTATCAAAGCATGAGCTTCCAACGGCCATAGCAGCAATTGCTATCAGCAATTGTAAAAGAACCAAAAGCACAACAATTTTTTGTGAGCAGTATCATATGTCAAATGGGTCCGTTTTATTCAAAATCAGTAAACTAAAAATGATCACAACATCATCTTCAAACGGCCATAGCAGCAATTGTTAGAAGAAAATGTTAAAAATAAATGCAGGAGACACGTTTTGTGATGTTGGATCATATGTAACATATATCCATTTTATTCATAATTATTTTAATAAAAAAAGTTGATAAAAAATAGCTTTGCATACGGCCACAACACCAATTGCTAGAGCAAATGCTATAACAAAAAACCAAAAAAAAGAGAGTAAAAAATAAATAACAAAGAAACAAACTTAGAGATAAATGGAAAAGTAGAGACCCATCCAACAAGGGGGTTTTTGTTACGCTAAGAATATCACAGGGATTGAAGAATGAATAGCAATGACTAGGGCCACACTCTTGTCATTGAAGATGAGGGATATGAATGCTTACCTCTCGAGGAATATACACAGGAGATGGAGAAGAAGTTCGGATCCGATGGCTGAGCAATTCGCTATAGGAAGAAGAAGTGGATATCAAAATCAGAGGTGAAGAAGAAGTCCGGTGCATGCAATACAAGGATTTTCAACAACATGCAAGGCCTGAATATTGTAGGACATGCAAGGAACTAAACATGCAAGCCCCCTGTAGAGATCAAACTTCCCTTTGTACATACCTCTTTGCATTTGGATGTGCTGCGGCAGTGTTCGACGATCTTCGGCAAGATCTTTTCCGAGGCTGATACCTGTGAACCATGGACAAAAAGACGAACATGGCGTCAATGAAAGGATGACTGGAAAAAAGTAGAGTTTGAGAAGGAGGAGCATCAATGGGTGTCGTCTTCTCACCATATAAGTCCGAAAAATCTGATTAGGCCGGATCGGTTCCTCCCTGCCAAGAACGACTGAGATGCCATGAGAAGGATTTAAAGATATAATTGTAGAAACGATCACCCTACGATGCACCAGCGGACCACTATATTTGTGAATGACCGGTTTGTTGAAAGACGGAAATCCTCTCGATTACGTGCAGAGGATTTGAAAGTCGGGTGGTTACTTTACATCTGTTTACCGCCAACTCATATAGCAGGTATTTACGTCTGAAACCAAACAGGCGTCAAAAGTCATCATGACATCTTTACGCTTAAATATTGGTATCTTAGAAAACCAAACAGGCCCTAAAGTAATCCCAATATCAGGGTTTATAGCTAAATCACTCATAGTGAGTAGTCCCACATCTTAAATATAAGTACAATAAGAAGATAAATGAATAATAATGTATAAGTAATAATAATGGAAATAATAATAATAATAATTAAATATTTAATAATATAAAGTCATGAGATGGATAGTCCTAATAACCTAAAGAGTGAGACCCACAAAATGATAAAAGAAAACATGCATAGGTGAAGTAAAAATAATAATAAAAAAGCGAAATAAGCAATGATAATAATAAATAGTTTATGATAAAGTAATAATAATAAAATTAATATTAATATTAGTATTTGGTTAGTAATTTATCATGAAAGTCTTACAAATGACCCATTAAGATCTTTTAACCGTTGATGTTTAAATTCAGAATGGTCCGACCGTCAGATCGGCGAGAATCCATAAATAGGGCCCAATTCAAGTTGCAGGCCCCACCTAGGCATTACATCTGCTTGATCTTTGATCAAGGGTCCTGCTTGGGACCTCCAAAGTGGAATGAATGGTATGGATTGTACAAAACATCACCGTGGGCCCCACACCTATTGCGTGTGCACACCAAGAGTGGTGCACCGCAGGTACACCAGACTAGGGATCTGGTCAAATCGGGTCTGACCCGTGCCTAGCCAAAAGAGGCAAAGGCCTCTTTCTCTTTTCCCGCCTGCGAGTGGTTTTAAATGAATGATGTCCGTTTGTTATGTACGTGGCCCACAATCTCAAATTATATAGGAGATCCGAACTGTCCATATGATAGAGAACATATGTTATACCAAAATCCAATACTTTATTTGAGTTGAAACCCACGAGGATGTGCACAGTGTTCGTCTGAACTGGGCTAGCATACAGGCAAGGTTGTGTTTTTAGCCACCCTAAAACCAATCCATCGTGATCAAGGTGGGCCACCTTGAGCCGATCCAAACCGTTCAGGTTGTAGGCCTATTAAATCCATTCAGGATAGTGAGACCCTCATAGATCCATGCACGTGTATGTGCAAAAATTTGGCCCAAAGTCACCCTCTCACGAGCATTCAATGCTAGCTGTTGCGATCCACGTGAGCTCTCTTCCCTTACATCTTGGCCATCCATTCGGTGAATCCCAACCCTCCATTCACTGCGGTTTAGGGCTTCCTCAATACTAGAGGAAAACCAGCGGCCTATTTGGCTTTGACGGCTTCGTACAGGAGCTGTTGCAAAGCAATGCAAATCCCAGCCATTTATTCTCGATCCTACGGTCCAGGATTGTTGGAGGAACCCTACATAAGAGATAATTCAATTACCTTAGGGTCCATCTCCATTTCTTACGGTTGGAAAGAGAAAAACGCCCGTTCCCTTCTTCCTTCAAAACCACCACTCAAACATCCATGGAGCTTCATTTTTCTCTTTCTTCAAGCTTCCTAGGATAGGTCATAACCCTCTAGAAACTCCATTTTAGAGAAATACCAAGCGAGCCCAGATTTTTCATTAATGGCGAGTTGTCTTCCTCGATAAAAAACTCATGTGTTTGCCCATACCGCACACCTGACCTCACGTTTGTTTCATTCGGTAGGGTCACACAGGTGTGGTTTCATTGCCGTTAGATTAGCCAAGGTCATCACAGCAAGAGTCATAGCAACATCCAACGTTGTGTGAGCCTTTCGATGCATGAAAACTCACTCATTGCTTGAGTTGACTAGTCCGTTTTGGTGTGAGTCTAACTTGTTACTGGACCTCCAGCAGATGAAAAGAGAGAGATCAGTGAAGGAGAAGGCAAGAGCGAGGAAGACAGTTCGAGAATTGAGAGTGGGTTCCACTATTATCATGCTGCACTAGCTTGAACCGGGCCGAGTTTGGGCCGAGTCAGGCCAGGCTTGGCCTCCATTGTTGGATGTTTCCGGTAGGAAGAAAATAGAAAAGAGAAGGAAGGAAGAGAGGAAGAAGAATCAGAAAGAGAGAGAGAGAGAGAGAGAGAGAGAGAGAGAGAGAGAGAGAGAGAGAGAGCTCTTACTGATTGGATCCTCTAGTCACTGGTGAGTCAAGACTCGACCAGTGTTGTTGGGTTTAGAGGTGAGTCCAATATGAGGTTGGACTGAATCCAATCCATTGAAAAGATGCCACTGGAAGGCTTTGAAAATTCTAGTGAGTTGGGGAGCCGTTAGTTCATCATTGGGGTGCTGCTGAGTCGACCCAACGAAAACCTCTGAGTCTTAGACTGAGTTGGGCCTATTTCAGTGCAGGTTTAGTCTATCACACACTAGAAACCTTGCTGGAGAACTATATTATCTAGCTAGCCTAAGAACAAGTCGATTTGAGTTGACATCTTGCGGAGTTGAGCTCAAGTTTCAAACAGGGTTCAATTGGGCTGCACCGAGTTACTGCCGAGCTGACAAGTGAAATTCATCGAGTCAAGCCAAGTTTACGCAGGTGAGTCAGCACTTCCTTCCCAGGCGAGACTTGTTTTGATATACCATTGTCATTATTACCACTGTTATTAATATTAACGATGATTAGCCATTAATAGGTTAGTTATGTTAAAACTAGTTATTTTTAAATAATAATATTTTATTTATCACCCTTAAACATTATCATTAATGATAGATCGTAATATCTATTACCATCATAATGCTTATTATTATCATGTGGCTACTATAAATTACATCGCGAGTATTAATGGTGGTTTTACAACTATTGATATTATTAACGTCATGATTAATCACACATCAATTAATGTTCAATCCTAGAATCCAAGCCTAAAACTAAACTCAGATGAAACATTAAACCTAAGTAATCCAAACCATAGGCTATAATCTTGACCATAGATATTTGGTAGAACACTGATCTCACTCTATAGTTTTGTAATTTGTGGTAGGATTTGACTCTAAGGGTGCATACACCTCCTAACGACATTAATAGGCAAGACGATTTGTAAGATGATGATTTCTTCTCCTTGACCTTTCCATTTTCCCATTAGCTTAAGTGATAGTTTTTTTTAAAAATTTCGGTTGATAATTGATATCTTTATCTTATGATTACATGTGCTAGTTGTTAGAATTGAATCCTAGACTACATGCTTAATATTTATCCTGCATATTTTCTTATGCTTGTGGATTGCTTATGAGTAACACCTCGTGTTTTCAGAACTCGAGTATAAGACCCGTTTCTTAAAAACTTGAGTGTTAACCTTTAGAGAGTCAAATTCCACGTATATATATATATATATATATATATATATATATATATATATATATATATATATCTTCTTTTCAGAGTGAGCATTTAGGTGGAATGGGAACAAATCAAATATAGGAAATTGCATATACATCCAAATTATACAAGTGGCTGCCCAAATGACTTATACAAACCAATGTCTTAACGCTTAACAATTACAAGAATTACATAATTTAATACATGAGAAATAATAAAATGCATATAAACTTAAGTTACAAGATCGCATAGCTTCTCTAGGCAGATACAACCATGCAACCCTGACGATCGTACCCTGCAGCTCATCAGCCTGATCATAAATATCATTTAGTCCACCTATGCTACCTATACAGTTATATATTTGATGAATGAGTGGCCAGCTCAGTGTGAATCCCCCTTAAGATTACACATTGCTGCATTAGGTAAGCATAGTTATAAAAAATATAACAAGGCATATAAAACAATATATAATGCAGTCTTATTAAAAGCATGGATGCATGAGTGTACATCAACTGGGGATGCTTATCTAATTGACTTTTGGGCAAAACCCAAGCATGTGGTCGGTCACCAGTGAAAGTACATAGTACATGCGTAGTGCCAAACTCACCGAAGGTGGGTCGCTAGTCGATAGTTTGGGAGCTCGTGAGATGATACCACGACTAAGGACACGTGTTATAGCATATAGAATTAGCCACCTGTCATCGCCCGTATGCTACAAATGCATGATTAGCCCAATTATTATTATTCCATTTACAACCAGCCAATTTAAGGAAGCTCAAAGGTCACTACGGGGGTCCATCACTCAGCGTAGGCCGACAGCTCGGACATAGTGTCCCATGACCACCATTTCCGGCTCATGAGACTACCACCTTAGGATGTTTAATGGAAACTCATTGACTTGTGGCCAATCATAGTTCACAATATGGGGCTTACCATCGCATGGTTGCATGAAATAATACATCGAACCTATATAGGGCAAATATCAAAACTAAGCCATATAGGACAAATATCAAAACTAAGTCACATAGGGCAAATATCAAAACTCTGCGATAAAAGACCATCCTAAAAAATCACTTAGACATAACAACCCTTGGATGGTAGGCCCACATCAATATTCCATTTAAACCATCATTTAAGTAACCACTAAGTCGAAGGTCCACTACAATCACAATCAATCAAGTTACATTCCAAGTATAGGTGTACATTTATAAGTAGGATTTTCCATTGATTGATGTACCAGTTTAAGTTCCATAAGCAATCCACAAGTAATCCACAAGCATGAGAAATTATGCAGGATAAATATTGAGCATGTAATCTAGCATTCAATTCCAACAATTAACACATGTGATTATAAGATAAATATATCAATTATCAACCGAAATTAAAACAAAAATTATCACTTAAGCTAATTGAAAAATAGAAAGCTCAAGGGGAAGAAATCATCACCTTACGAGTTGAATTGTTAACAAATGTTGCTAGGGAGTGCACACCCTTTGTAAGTTGAACAATTAGCTCAAAGGTTTACAAACTATCTACAGTTAGGATCAACGTTAGTGTCTTGATCATGTCATCTAGTGGACTTTGACCCACACTTTAACTCAAGGTTAGAGTTTTGAGAAATACAAGCTTCATAGTGATAATGTCTAATTAAATAATTAAATCTAAATTACAACACGACAGGTTAGAGAGTTTATACCTCAGCATTAGTTGAGTGTGGCCCAACTCATACTACTCTAGCCAGTTAACTCGGTCTTGAGTCAACTGACCGATGACTCTCCCTCTCTATCTTTCCTTCTCTTCTCTCTTTCCTTTCTCTCCTTCCTTCTCTCTTCTTTTCCTGCTGGAGGTCCAACAACTATTGACTCAGACAGGGCTCATCGAACGTGCCTAACATATTGACCCATCCCACAACTCGGCCGGGTTGAGCTGCCACGACAGAACTCTCCCTTCTCTCTCTCTCTCTCTCACTTGTTCATTGTTGGACTTCCAGCAATATTCAGACCAAACCCAAGCCCAGCTCAACCCAGCTGGACTCGGTGGGTTTCAAACAAGCTGACTCGACAGCAAACACGGCCTCAACCTCCCTATCTCTTCCTTATCTGTTGGTCATCCAGCAATGTCTGGCCTTGGATAGGGCTCGCCCAACTCGATGCTAGCGAGTCGATGACTCAACTCGAGTTGAGCTAGTGCGGCAAGACACAGTCTCTCTCTCTCGCTCTGTGCCTTCTCTGTCTTCTTCTCCTTCATCTTTTCTTCCTACTTCCCTCTTCTTCCTTTCTTTAACATTGACCCACTGGGCCTGCAACCCAACCTAAACCGAACTCAGTCGGGTCAGTGTAGTGCAACACCCACCACAAGCAGCGTGGTGCTCGTTTCTCTCTCGAACGCTCCCTCTCTCCTTTTCTTCTTCTTCTTCTTCTTCTTCTTTTTCTTCTTTTTGTCCCGCCTCTTGAATTTACGTGGAGCTCTAGACTCGGTCCAAACCCCGATAAACTCTCTGCAATGACTTACACAGCCATGACAGTGGTGGAGAAGAAGATGATCGTTAATGGCGGTTTCTCGATGAAGGCTTCTCTCTTCAACATGATGGTGCTAGAGCATCCAGGCCTCCCACATGGTGTTTGTAGGAGTGAGAAAACGGAGCTCTAACGTCATTTTTACATTGGGTTCGAAAGGAGAAGCTCTTGGCCAGTTTTTCTCGGGCGACCACAATAACAGGGAGGACCCCTAATGCAGCTATTATATAGAGTTTTTCCAGCAACCCTAAACCATAGGATTTGAAATGGGTGGTCCAGATTGTGTTGCTTCACAACACTCTTCAAATACAGCCGGTACAACCAAACCAGCCGTGGTTTCTCTTTACCACGGATAGAAAACCCTAAGGTGGTTTCGAATGGATGGTCAGGACTTGCCTAAATGGAGGGCTGAGAATGGAGGATCCATCCTCACGTGGATCGCTAGTTTGGCAACAACAAGAGATTGTCATATCTAGAAAGCATGTTGCGTCGAACCTACTTTCACCAGGTCTCGTGCTCACACATGTGCATCCCAACATGCGAGATGGGTTGTGTTTTAGTCTTGCCCGAGCCCTAAATGTGATGGATGGTTTGGATTAGCTCGAGGTGGCCCACCTCAATCACAATGGATTAGTTTTGAAGTGTCTGGAAACACAACCTCCGCTTGCACGTCGGCTTGATTTAGTTGAGATTGCGCGCATGCTCGTGGTTCTCAATGCACCAAAATGTTGGGTTTTAGTAGAATTTGAGGGCCACACTTGATGGACGGTTTGGATCATCCAATCAATGAATGATGGGCCGCAATCTAAATACATGGACGACGTTCATTTTGAAAGTCCCGTAGGTAGGAATGCAAGAGGGAGGAGTCTTTGGGAAATTGTCGGGTCTACACGGTTTGACCATGTTGATGGATCTGGTGCACATCGGGTGTATGTCTTCTATGTGCGCACTCTGCCCTAGAATGGGGCCCACAGAGGTGGTTGGACAAATCAATACTGTCCATTCCATTTGGAGGTTCCCAAGAAAGGCCCTTGATCAAGGATTAGGTAGATTTAGAGCCTAGGTGGGACCCACAACTCGATTTGGGTCATATTGGTGGATTTCCATCAATCTGACGGTCAGATCATCTTCAGATCTGACCTTTAAGGTTCCTAAGAGTCATTAATCACTTATAGGGGAAATTTTAGTGTTGGTCACCATTACCAGATGGTTGGATTATTTGATTATGTGACGAATTTTGATGTTGATTGATATAAGCCTAATAAAGGATGGACCGAGTGGCCCACGACACAATTTTACGGATAAATGGCCAGCTACATTCCTTTAAGAGGCCACATTGGTTGAAGTTTAGGTTTTAAATGGTGACGTTGTACAGTCTATTACAAAGATCTGACGGTTAGATCAATTATAAGTATGATCATTGGTGATTCTCAGGGTCTCTAGCCTAATTTATAGGTGAAAAACATCAGTAATTTTTGTGATCGAAGGGACAGATTGTAATTATTAAGTGATGTATCATCTTATGGAGTTTCAAAGACTAGATGAATAATAGATTTCTTAATTCAGGTCTCAAGATTCATGTTGGGTAGTTGGATTAGGTTATACACATTAGCTTAGGACAAAATTTGAGGTTTAATTTATCCTTACAATAAGATGAATACTGCAAGCCTAAACTGTCAGTTTAGATCATGGGTTAGAGACGTAACCTTACCATAAACAATCAAGAGTCAATCCGATCGGATTGACTTAAACTCTATAAATGCATTATGGATTATCCTAGCTCAAATTCAGCAGGTTAAAAGTCATTAGGGTTTAGGGTGGATTGAACTAAACTCTTATATGTCCATCATCTCCATGGTCCACATCAAATGGTTAAGATGGACAGATCGTGAATTACTGAATGATGATGTGTAATATAAGGTACATGTGTTCTCACTCATATTCATGCTAAATTTGATTTAAATGGTTACATCCGAGTATTGAAACATACAGGGTGTTACATTATGGAACTTAAATTGGTACATCAATCAGTGGGAAACTCTACTTATAAATGTACAACCATACTTGGGATGTAACTTGATTGATTGTGTTTATAATGGGCCCTTGATCTAGTGGTTACTTTGAAGGATGTGAATATTGAAGTAGGCCTACTATCCATATGTTATTGTGTCTGCGTGACTTTTAAGGATGGTCTTTTAATCGCATCGATTTGATATTTGCTATATGCGGCTTCGATTTGATATTTTCCCTATATGATTTTGATTTGTTATTTGCCCTATGTGGCTTCAACTTAGTATTTGCCTTATGTGACTTTGATGATTTATTTCTACATAATCATGCGATGGTAAGTTCTATATGTTGAACTATGATTGGCCACTAGTCGATGGGCTTCCATTAAACATCCTAAGGTGGAGGTCCATGAGCCAGGGATGATGGGAATGAGACACTATGCCTGAGCTGTCGGCCTACACTGGGTGATGAACTCCCCATAGTGACTTTTAAGCTTTATTAAACTAGCTATTCGTAAATGAAATAATAATGGATGGGCTAATCATGCATTTATAGCATACGAGAGATGACAGGTGGCTAATTCTGGATGTTATAGTACATGCCTATAGGATTTAGTTGAGGTATCATTTCGCTAGCTCCCAAACCATTGACTATCGGCCCACTTTTGGTAAGCTCGACACTACGAATGTACGATGTACTTTCGCTGGTGACCGGTCACATGCATGAGTTTTGCCCAAAAGTCAACTAGATGAGCATCCCTAGTTGATGTGCACCCATGCATCCATGTATTTAATAAGACTGCATTATATATTATTTTGAATGCTTTTTTATTTATAACTATGCTTACCTAATGCGGCGGTGTGTAATTGTTGAGGGTCAAATATTGCATATCAGACCCCATCTTTTACCTGGATTTACGAGCACAATATTGTTTAACGCCCGGTTTTAACTGTGTTTGTGATACAGGGTGTATTTACAAGTGCTGACCGAAACAGGGTGCTAAAAACCGGGATTTAATGCTCAGAATTCATCAAAGTAGGAGACGGACCCCAGGGGACCAAGATCAATGGAATTACACGCCAGAGACCCGAGAAAATCACGAAACTGAAGTTCAAATGGCCTAAAAGTCAGCCAAAATGCAAGATCACAGGGTTCCCGCCATCTGTTCAGTTCAAAACTTCATACAGGGCCTGAGGAATGTAAATTAACCGTACAAATCTAATTTCAACCGTTCGGTCCTTGCAGAAGTGACTGAATGGACAGACGCCCATAAACAAGAATTCGGGGCCCACCGAGATCCTGGATATGATTCAATTTTGGTTTCAACCGTTAAACCGAGGTGACATGGTGTTGAGCGGATCGGATTTCACACAAACATTACAAGTGGATCACACGTGTACAGGCAAGTGCACACGCCGAAAAATCGCTGGCCGTGCACCAAATAGAGAAAGTCGGTCACGATTGCGCTGACCGACGATTCCTTTCGAAATCAAAAGACGCCACACGGCGTCTTCACGGCCGACTTCCGGTCGTGATTGTGGGCCCCACTCACCATTTATTTGGAGGATCAGAACCGTCCAACAGACTCGCAAGGTGGCCAAGGCCCTCGCCTAGGTGACGAAATCTCTGAAGAGAATGGAGATCGGTTTTCATTTGATCAAACACAGAACGGACGGTGAAACTGAAACTCAAGTGGGCCGCGACGATTTTTCCTCCAAAGACACCATTTCCGACCGGTTTTTCTTGAGGATTCCAATGGTCGGAATGGATTTCCTTACCAGCGTGTATCCTGGGTCCCACCAATCACCAGCGGAGGACGGTGCGAGCTCTGTTCGCAAACAGAGTTTCCGGACGGATCGTGTGGGCCACCATCACGCTCTGAAATTCCGATCTGGACCGTCCAAACTCTTCCAGGATGGGATATTACCCTCGTGTAGGTGATCTTTTCTTTGGGACATATCGGACGGTGGATGTGAACTCTCGATTTCCGTTTGACGTCGTCGATCAAATAAGGTGGGACGCATCAACAGGCGATTAAAATTAGCCATTTCCGGTCGAAATCTCGAGGCTAATCCCATGAACGGATTGGATTTCATCTTCAGCTGAAGGATGTGGACCCCACTGATGCCAGCACAAGTCATAATGCGTTACATGCTTACGCCAGATGCTGAGTCCGTGAAGGAGTCTTGACAGACCTCCCTACAGGAAGCTTATATAAGAGAGGGAGAGGGTGGCCTGGAAATCGGGAACCATCGGCTGGAAGCTGGGAGTTTGGGTTGGACGTGGCAGAGAGAGAGAGAGACAGGGAGTTTTATTCATTTATTTGTTTTTATTTTTATTTTCTTTTATTTAAGAGCTAGCCAATCATGTCTGGCTAAACCTCTTGGCTAGGGCCAAGAGGTGAAGCTTGTAGCGTGATGGGAGGTCTCTTTGCTTGTGCCTTTGTTTAAGACTGATCTCGATTTTGATTTAATTTTATTAAGGGAATGTTTTCGGTCCTTAATGGTCTGTAGACCGAAATTACAATGGGTCCGCAATGGCTTTGAGCATGTTCTTTTTCTTTTATGTTTATGACGTCGAAGCCCCGTTGTTCACCATCGTCTCTCCGGGCATGGTTGGATGTCGGTACCCTTCCTAACCTTCATACATTGATTGGTTGGTAATTAGTTTAATTCTGTTGTTTGCTTTGTCTCCTGGGCATGGTTTGGTGATGGAATCCATTCTAATTCATATACCTTTCATCTTATCAAAATTACATTAAAGGCAGTTCAGTTAATTTCCCTAATTTTTAATACAGGCATAAGATCTCCCTGATCTCTACAAGTGGATCCTCTGAATCCCTAGTTTTCCTTCTCTGATTTTTCCTAAGTTTTAGATTAATTATTTCACCATTATTCCTCAAATCAAAAATTGGTTTAGATTTCATCTTAGTCTAGTTCTAGATCTGGTTATTTTTAGAAAGCGTACAGGTTTCAGTCCCTGTGGATTCGACCTCGGTCTTATCGAGTTTATTACTACATCACAACCCTATACTTGGGGAGTGAACAAGTTTTTGGCGCCGTTGCCGGGGATTGACGGCTACGATTTTCTGAAGTTAATTAGTTTTAGAGTTAGTTTAAGATTAGGATTTTACTAATTTTAATTTTAGATTTTGTTTTCTATTTTTCATAGAACTAACATATTTCTATTTTGTAGATTGTTAAGATAGAACTTCTAATTTGGTAAACTCTTTCTGATTTTCTAGATTCTCTAACTCTTTAGATTTGATTTACTTTAGAAATTTCTTCTATTTAGAAACTAACTTATTTTGTTTTGTTTTGCGGGTTTTTAGCTTAGGGACTTCAAGTTGGTAATCTCCTTCCAAACTTTTTCTTTCCTTCTAGATTTTCATTTTCTTTCTTAGATTAGGTTTAGAATTTAACTGAGGGCTGCGAGTGTTTCATGCCCAAGTGGGCCCGTGACGACACTCGACGTCTCTTGACTGAAGGAGGATTAGTTGAGGGGTTGACTGTCCATCGCAGGACTAGACACCACTCGAATTCCCCGAGTTAATTGAGGTTATGGTCGCAAATCAACCTCAAGCATTACCTCAACACATGAATGAGGAAGTACATGAGGCTACGACCGCAAATCAACCTCAAGCACTACCTCAACATATGGATGAGAATGAGGTGCATCAAGCACCCCGCCTCGTACTTTACGGGATTATTTACAACCCGGGGTGAGTACACCCTCATGCATGATTTTTCCCGAAAACACGGGACATATGGACATCAAGCCAGAGTTATCCAACTCCTTCCTAAATTCCATGGGCTTGAATCGAAAGTCCATACTTACATTTGAAAGAGTTCGATGAGATCATAGCCACCTTATACTTTCCCAATGTATCCGAGGATACAATCAGTGAAACTCTTTCCTTTTTCCTTAAAAGAAAAGGCTAAGACGTGGTTACATTCATCGCGTCCTAGATCCATTGGCACATGGAATGATTTGCAGAGGGAATTCATAAAGAAATTTTTCCCACACCATAAAACGATTACCCTCGTAAAAGCAATCATGAACTTCTCCCAAAAGGAAGATGAAACATTCTACCAATGTTGGGAAAGGTTCAAGGATCTTGTCGATTCATGCCCACAACACGGTTTTGAAATGTGGCGCATTACAAATTTCTTCTATGATGGATCGACATCTTCCATGCGCCTAACCGGTCGAGACAATGTGTAATGGTGAATTCATGAATAAAGAGGTCGATGAGGTATGGGATTACCTCGATAGACTTGCCGAGAATGCACAATCATGGGACCATTACCCAAAATCAAACACCACGCCTAAGCCAACTCAATCTAAGGAGAAAGGTGGAGTATATCTCCGAAAGAAGAGGACGATGTAAATTTTAAAGTAACTAATCTCACTCGAAGAGTCGAGGCCATGGAAGGAAAGAAGGAGAAGGTTAATGAAATTGTTTGTGGCATCTGTGATTGCAACATTCACACAACCGAAAATTGTCCTACCATATCTGCCTTTCGAGGAGTGTTGAATGAGCAAGCTAATGCCGTAAATAACTATCAAAGACCTTTCAATGGATCTACCTCCAATACATACAATCTTGGTTGGAGAAATCATCCAAATCTTAGTTGGAGGAATGGACAAACTGCTACCCCTCAAAATTTCTTTAATCAAAACCAAAATCGTGGGAAACCTCAAGAAGAACCGGTTCCAAATCCCATACAAGAGCCGACTGTGCAATGCGTGACTTTATGCAGTAAAATAGATTCACGTATGACGGTTATAGAAAAGGGGATGCTTCTCGCACAACCGCTCCCCAATCCTAAACCGCAATACGAGATAAATGATCCCAGCTCTTCAAATCAAATGGGACACGCTTAAATCCATCACCACTCTTAGGAGTGGGAAGATCATTAATAAAACCCTTCCGGTTAGGCCCGAAAAATCTCAAGAACCAAGAGGACAATAATGATGGATCTCGTGATGTCCCACAAAATTTAGAACCGAACTTCTAGAGAAGCCATTGCTTGCTCCATTCCCCAACGGTTGGTTACACCAAAACGTCTTTCTAACTCTCAGATATTCTCGGAGGTGTTGAAACAAGTGAAAGTCAACATTCCTCTACTTGATGTCGTAAAAACGATTCCTTCATATGCCAAATTTCGAAAGACCTATGTACGACCAAAAGACGGCAAAGCATTCAAAAGAAGATCTTCTTGACCGAGAAAGTGAGTGCCATCCGAAGCAAGATGTGCCGAAATTCAAGGATCCGTAGAGCCCAACCATATCATGTGTAATCGGGAACCATCGAATTGATCACGCACTTCTTGACTTGGGAGCGAAGCGTCAATCTAATCCCCTACTCAGATACAAACAGTTAGGATTAGGTGAGTTAAAACCTACCCTAACCACACTACAACTTGCCGATCGAACTGTTTCGTGTACCAAGAGGGATTATTGAGGATGTGTTAGTCCAAGTCGATAGATTTTACTACCCCGTAGATTTTATCATCTTGGACACCGAACCCATCAACAACATGAGCACTCGATTCCCGTCATTCTTGGTCGCCCATTCCTTGCCACATCTAATGCAATCATCAATTGCGTGAATGGTGTCATGACTATGTCTTTTGGAAATTTGACATTGGAGTCGAACATCTTTTTCAATAACGGCAAAGAATGCAGAGGATGATGACGATGTCCACGACATTAACATGATCGATACTTTCGTGGAAGATAGGACACCCCTTACCTTATCCTCGATCCTCTAGAGACGTGCTTGGCCCACTCCCATGAGTTTGATGATGATATGATTGGGGAGATGTGTGCCTTACTTGATACTCGCACCGCTTGAAGTTAAGTTAAGGTGGAGGCCACAATTTGAAGAATTGCCACAACCGATGTAGTGCCTCTACCGTCTAACCTCAAGGCACCGAAGCTTGACCTAAAACCTTTGCCCTCTCGATTTGAAATATGCCTATTTAGGTCAAGATGAGACATACCCGGTGGTGATCTCTCGCCCACCTGGAGAAAGAACAGAGAGTATGCTCATCTCTACTCTCATTGAGCATAAAAGAGCCCTAGGATGACGATAGCGGACCTCAAAGGAATCGATCCCTCGATTTGTACTCACCACATATATCTTGAGGAAAATGCAAAGACCGCCGACAACCACAACGTAGACTAAATCCAAACATGAAGGAAGTGGTTAAGGCCGAGGTCCTCAAATTATTGGATGTGGGTATCATATACCCTATATCCGATAGTCAATGGGTGAGTCCAACTCATGTGGTTCCTAAGAAGTCCGGAATCACCATCGTAGCCAATGCTAATAATGAACTCGTACAACCAGAGTCACTACTTTGGTTGGAGAATGTGCATTGACTACAGAAAGTTGAATACCGTCACTAGGAAGGATCACTTTCTCCGCCCTTCATCGATCAAATCTTGGAAAGGCTAGTCGGTCATTCCTATTATCGTTTCCTCGACGGGTATTCGGGTTACAATCGATTGAAATCGCCCCGAGGACCAGGAAAGACCACATTTACATGTCCCTACAAGCACTTTTGCTTACCGAAGGATGCCATTTGGACTATGTAATGCCCCCGCCACCTTTCAGCGATGTATGTTGAGTATCTTTTCTGATATGGTGGGGCAATATCTAGAGGTCTTCATGGACGATTTCTCTGTCTATGGCTCATCTTTCAGCAAGTGCTTGGAAAGTCTTAAATGTGTGCTGAAAAGATGTGAAGAAAAGAATCTGGTACTTAATTGGGAGAAGTGCCATTTCATGGTTCATAAGGGGATTGTCCTTGGACATATCATCTCGTCCAAGGGAATTGAGGTAGATAAGGCAAAAATCGATCTTATCTCTAACCTACCTCCACCCAAGAACATCAGAGACGTGCGATCCTTCTTAGGACACGCAGGATTTTACAGGCGATTCATAAAGGACTTTAGTCTCCTCTCTCGTCCTTTATGTAATCTTCTTCAAAAGGATGTTCCATACGAGTGGTCTGAGCAATGCCAAGAAGCTTTCACCAAGCTTAAAGGCATGTTAACCACTGCACCCATCATGCAGCCACCCGACTGGAGCCTTCCTTTTGAGCTTATGTGCGACGCCCCGATTATGCTCTGGAGCGGTTCTAGGCCGAGAAAAGATAAGAGGCCCCCTGCGTCATCCATTACGCGAGTAGGACTTTAAATCCTGCCCAAGTGAACTACTCGACTACGGAAAAAGAACTCTTAGCTGTAGTGTTCGCCTTGGACAAATTTAGGTCTTACTTGATCGGATCCAAGATCATTATCTATACAGATCATGCGGCACTGAAGTATCTTCTTTCTAAGAATGATTCTAAGCCCCGCTTGATACGATGGATCCTTCTACTCCAAGAATTTGATTTAGAAATTAAAGATAAAAAGGGAGTAGAGAACGTAGTGGCCGATCACCTTTCTCGCCTTAATACCTCTCGATTCCCTTGAGGCGACCCATATCAATGACATGTTCCCGATGAACAACTTCGAGTCTCCCATTCACCTTGGTTCGCCGATATTGCTAATTATCTTGCTGCTGTGTTCCATACCGACACATTGGACAAATAAGAAGATAAGAAGAAATTTTTCACCGAGGTGCGCAAATTTTTCGGGATGATCCATACTTGTTTAAATATTGCCTGGACCAAATTTTGAGGAGATGTGTGCCGACGACGAGCATCGAGTGTCATCTCTTTTGTCACTCACAGCCCGTGGTGGTCACTTTCGCAAAAAAGACCACGGCCAAGATTCTCAGCAAATGTGGCTTCTATTGGCCCACTATGTTCGTGGACACTCATGAGTTTTGCAAAGCTTGTGAGCGTTGTCGAAATTGGGAGCATTGTCCCGTCGAAATATGATGCCCTTGAATCCCATTCTTATCATAGAGGCATTTGATTGTCTTTGGGCATCGATTTCATGGGACCATTCCCCAATCTTTTGGAAATTTATATATTTTGCTTCTTTGTAGACTATGTCACTAAATGGGTCGAAGCGATTCCGTGTCGGAATAATGACCATCGCACGGTCATTAAATTCCTAAAAGAAAACATCCTTTCCCGATTTGGAACGCTCGAGCCATTATTAGTGATGGGGCTCACACTTTTGTAATAGGCCATTCGAGAGTTTAATGAAGAAATATGGTATCTCTCATAAGGTGACCACCCCATACCACCCACAGACAAGTGGGCAAGCTGAGATTTCTAATAGGGAGATCAAACACATTTTGGAGAAAACGGTTAACCCCGACCGTAAGGATTGGTCAATTCGATTGACCGATGCCTTATGGGCGCACTGCATCGCTTTTAAAACCCCTATTGGAATGTCTCCCTTTAGACTCGTCTATGGGAAGGCTTGCCACTTACCTGTGGAGTTGGAACATAGAGCCTCATTGGGCAATCAAAAATTTAAATTTCAATCTGAACAACGCCGGCTCGCTACGCAAACTTCAATTAAATGAACTTGAAGAAATCCGGAATGACGCATACGAGAATTCGAGAATTTACAAGGACAGGATGAAGGCGTTTCATGACCAACATATTCTACGAAAATCATTCGCGCCTGGGCAGAAAGTCCTTTTGTATAATTCTCGATTACATCTCTTTCCGGGCAAGCTTCGATCTCGTTGGACCGGCCCTTACATTGTTGTTACTGCATATCCTCATGGGGCCGTCGAGATAAGAGATCCCGACAACGGCAAGGAGTTTAAAGTAAATGGACATCGCCTAAAGCCATTTGTCGAGAAATTTGATTCAGAGGACATGTCCATGCCTCTGACTGATCCTGTTTACCAGGACTGATCTCCTAGTCTGATGGAGGTATAGGTAGGTTTATCGCTTTCTTAGGACTAGATTAGTTACTTTGGTCTGGCTGAAGACGTTAAACTTAGCGCTCCTGGGAGGCAACCCAGCTTTTTTTTTCCATTTATTTCATTTTCCTAGATAGTTCAATGTTTGTGGGTAACATTACTGCAAACCCTCACGAGACTACAACTCGTCCACTAGGGGCAACCTAGGGGTTTAAAGGCTTGTTGCATGCGCTAAATGCAATCGAGAGCACCTGCGAAAGTGGTATAGGTAGGATTTTATTTTATTTTTGTTATTTTTATTCTGCTTTCTCTCTCGTGTTGACCGGATTCCATGCTGCGATCTCTTGAATAGTCTCTCATGATTCATCATTCAGGTACTATCTTCCCATCACTTCTCTTTTACTTTTGTTGTCCCATGTGCATTCCATGCTCATATCTTTTACATTGAGGACAATGTAGATTTTAGGTGGGGGTGGGAGATTAGGTAACCTAATCAGTGTTTTAGGTAACCTAATCAGTGTTTTCTTGGTCTTGAGCAAAAATGTTTTCTTGGTCTTGAGCAAAAATTGTGAAAATTTTTAAATTTTTTCTGGAAATCCTTGTGAATTTGAGGTGATTTTGACGACTATCCTGGATTTAGAATTTCAAGATGCGTGATGTTGAAAATTTACTACTCTTGGATTCAGTTGCTCGTTAGATTTCACAATTAAGTTTGAATTCTTAATCCATGCTTAGAAGTTGTAAACATTGATTGAGTCATGATTTCACATACCACATCTCACTTACACATTGAGATTTCAGTTTGTTATGGAATGATTAATTTGGTAATCACTGAGCATGAAAGAACCAGCCTAAAAGATTTGGCCATCAGGGTATAAAAAGAGAATTACACCATGGGTTTGCTCCCTATAGGTGTGGATTCGATTTTCCATGATTAACAGTTAGACAGATCTGGGCGACTAGTTTCACCATAGGTTTGCTCCCTATAAGTGAAAATTTGATTCCCATCTTGTTGTTAAAAAAAAAAAAAAAAAAAAAAAAAAAAAAAAAAAACTAGAAAATAAAAGAATGATCTGTGAAACAAAGTACTGGTGATGGAGTTATGAATTTTCTGATTGATTACTAATGATATCATGAAATCGACAATTTGATCTCTTAATGATGTTAGGCTGAGATTTCACTATACACCCATGGAACTCAATGTTTACAATTATTCTAGTTTATAGATTAATATTTGAACTTGATTATGAAATTCACCGTGCATGAGAGGCCAGGAGAAATTAATAATCAACATTCATGAATCTTAAGATTTCTCATATCTGGATTGTTTTTCAAAATATCACTCGGCTTCACAAGAATTATCTCGTAATTCTCAACTTAATTTTTGCATTTTTTTACTCGGGACTAGCAAAATGCTGGTTGGGGGTTGTGTTGAGGGTCAAATATTGCATATCAGACCCCATCTTTTACCTGGATTTACGAGCACAATATTGTTTAACGCCCGGTTTTAACTGTGTTTGTGATACAGGGTGTATTTACAAGTGCTGACCGAAACAGGGTGCTAAAAACCGGGATTTAATGCTCAGAATTCATCAAAGTAGGAGACGGACCCCAGGGGACCAAGATCAATGGAATTACACGCCAGAGACCCGAGAAAATCACGAAACTGAAGTTCAAATGGCCTAAAAGTCAGCCAAAATGCAAGATCACAGGGTTCCCGCCATCTGTTCAGTTCAAAACTTCATACAGGGCCTGAGGAATGTAAATTAACCGTACAAATCTAATTTCAACCGTTCAGTCCTTGCAGAAGTGACTGAATGGACAGATCAGCCCATAAAACAGCAATTCGGGGCCCACCTGAGATCTGGATATGATTCAATTTTGGTTTCAACCGTTAAACTGAGGTGACACAGCTGTTGAGCGGATCGGATTTCACACAAACATTACAGTGGATCACACGTGTACACAGGCGTGCACACAGCGAAAAATCGCTGGCCGTGCACCAAATAGAGAAAGTCGGTCAGCGATTGCGCTGACCGACGATTCCTTTCGAAATCAAAAGACGCCACAGCGTCTTCACGGCCGACTTCCGGTCGTGATTGTGGGCCCCACTCACCATTTATTTGGAGGATCAGAACCGTCCAACAGACTCGCAAGGTGGCCAAGGCCCTCGCCTAGGTGACGAAATCTCTGAAGAGAATGGAGATCGGTTTTCATTTGATCAAACACAGAACGGACGGTGAAACTGAAACTCAAGTGGGCCGCGACGATTTTTCCTCCAAAGACACCATTTCCGACCGGTTTTTCTTGAGGATTCCAATGGTCGGAATGGATTTCCTTACCAGCGTGTATCCTGGGTCCCACCAATCACCAGCGGAGGACGGTGCGAGCTCTGTTCGCAAACAGAGTTTCCGGACGGATCGTGTGGGCCACCATCACGCTCTGAAATTCCGATCTGGACCGTCCAAACTCTTCCAGGATGGGATATTACCCTCGTGTAGGTGATCTTTTGCTGGGACATATCGGACAGTGGATGTGAACTCTCAGATTTCCGTTTTGACGTCGTCTGATCAAATAAGGTGGGACGCATCAACAGGCGATTAAAATTAGCCATTTCCGGTCGAAATCTCGAGGCTAATCCCATGAACGGATTGGATTTCATCTTCAGCTGAAGGATGTGGACCCCACTGATGCCAGCACAAGTCATAATGCGTTACATGCTTACGCCAGATGCTGAGTCCGTGAAGGAGTCTTGACAGACCTCCCTACAGGAAGCTTATATAAGAGAGGGAGAGGGTGGCCTGGAAATCGGGAACCATCGGCTGGAAGCTGGGAGTTTGGGTTGGACGTGGCAGAGAGAGAGAGAGACAGGGAGTTTTATTCATTTATTTGTTTTTATTTTTATTTTCTTTTATTTAAGAGCTAGCCAATCATGTCTGGCTAAACCTCTTGGCTAGGGCCAAGAGGTGAAGCTTGTAGCGTGATGGGAGGTCTCTTTGCTTGTGCCTTTGTTTAAGACTGATCTGATTTTGATTTAATTTTATTAAGGGAATGTTTTCAGTCCTTAATGGTCTGTTGTGACTGAAATTACAATGGGTCTGCAATGGCTTTGAGCATGTTCTTTTTCTTTTATGTTTATGACGTCAGGAAGCCCTGTTGTTCACCATCGTCTCCTGGGCATGGTTGGATGTCGGTACCCTTCCTAACCTTCATACATTGATTGGTTGGTAATTAGTTTAATTCTGTTGTTTGCTTTGTCTCCTGGGCATGGTTTGGTGATGGAATCCATTCTAATTCATATACCTTTCATCTTATCAAAATTACATTAAAGGCGATTCATTAATTTCCCTAATTTTTAATACGGTGCATAAGATCTCCCGATCTCTACAAGTGGATCCTCCGAATCCCTAGTTTTCCTTCTCTCGATTTTTCCTAAGTTTTAGATTAATTATTTCACCATTATTCCTCAAATCAAAATTGGTTTAGATTTCATCTTAGTCTAGTTCTAGATCCGGTTATTTTTAGAAAGCGCATGTGTTTCTGGGTCCTGTGGATTCGACCTCGGTCTTATCGAGTTTATTACTACATCACAACCCTATACTTGGGGAGTGAACAAGTTTTTTGGCGCCGTTGCCGGGGATTGACGGCTACGATTTTCTGAAGTTAATTAGTTTTAGAGTTAGTTTAAGATTAGGATTTTACTAATTTTAATTTTAGATTTTGTTTTCTATTTTTCATAGAACTAACATATTTCTATTTTGTAGATTGTTAAGATAGAACTTCTAATTTGGTAAACTCTTTCTGATTTTCTAGATTCTCTAACTCTTTAGATTTGATTTACTTTAGAAATTTCTTCTATTTAGAAACTAACTTATTTTGTTTTGTTTTGCAGGTTTTTAGCTTAGGGACTTCAAGTTGGTAATCTCCTTCCAGCTTTTTCTTTCCTTCTAGATTTTCATTTTCTTTCTTAGGATTAGGTTTAGAATTTAACTGAGGGCTGCGAGTGTTTCATGCCCAAGTGGGCCCGTGACGACACTCGACGTCTCTTGACTGAAGGAGGATTAGTTGAGGGGTTGACTGTCCATCGCAGGACTAGACACCACTCGAATTCCCCTGAGTTAATTGAGGTTATGGCTGCAAATCAACCTCAAGCATTACCTCAACATGTGAATGAGGAAGTACATGAGGCTACGACTGCAAATCAACCTCAAGCACTACCTCAACATATGGATGAGAATGAGGTGCATCAAGCACCCCCGCCTCGTACTTTACGGGATTATTTACAACCGGCGGGGGTGAGTACACCCTCATGCATGATTTTTCCTGAAAACACAGGACATATGGACATCAAGCCAGGAGTTATCCAACTCCTTCCTAAATTCCATGGGCTTGAATCAGAAAGTCCATACTTACATTTGAAAGAGTTCGATGAGATCATAGCCACCTTATACTTTCCCAATGTATCCGAGGATACAATCAGGCTGAAACTCTTTCCTTTTTCCTTAAAAGAAAAGGCTAAGACGTGGTTACATTCACTGCGTCCTAGATCCATTGGCACATGGAATGATTTGCAGAGGGAATTCATAAAGAAATTTTTCCCACACCATAAAACGATTACCCTCAGAAAAGCAATCATGAACTTCTCCCAAAAGGAAGATGAAACATTCTACCAATGTTGGGAAAGGTTCAAGGATCTTGTCAATTCATGCCCACAACACGGTTTTGAAATGTGGCGCATTACAAATTTCTTCTATGATGGACTGACATCTTCCATGCGCCAACTGGTCGAGACAATGTGTAATGGTGAATTCATGAATAAAGAGGTCGATGAGGTATGGGATTACCTCGATAGACTTGCCGAGAATGCACAATCATGGGACCATTACCCAAAATCAAACACCACGCCTAAGCCAACTCAATCTAAGGAGAAAGGTGGAGTATATCTCCGAAAGAAGAGGACGATGTAAATTTTAAAGTAACTAATCTCACTCGAAGAGTCGAGGCCATGGAAGGAAAGAAGGAGAAGGTTAATGAAATTGTTTGTGGCATCCGTGATTGCAACATTCACACAACCGAAAATTGTCCTACCATATCCGCTTTCGAGGAGTGTTGAATGAGCAAGCTAATGCCGTAAATAACTATCAAAGACCTTTCAATGGATCTACCTCCAATACATACAATCTGGTTGGAGAAATCATCCAAATCTTAGTTGGAGGAATGGACAACCGCTACCCCTCAAAATTTCTTTAATCAAAACCAAAATCGGGAAACCTCAAGAAGAACCGGTTCCAAATCCCATACAAGAGCCGACTCAGGCAATGCGTGACTTTATGCGAAAATAGATTCACGTATGACGGTTATAGAAAAGGGGATGCTTCCTGCACAACCGCTCCCCAATCCTAAACCGCAATACGAGATAAATGATCCCAGCTCTTCAAATCAAATGGGACACGCTAAATCCATCACCACTCTTAGGAGTGGGAAGATCATTAATAAAACCCTTCCGGTTAGGCCTGAAAAATCTCAAGAACCAGAAGAGGACAATAATGATGGATCTCGTGATGTCCCACAAAATTTAGAACCGGAACTTCTAGAGAAGCCAGTTGCTCCATTCCCCCAACGGTTGGTTACACCAAAACGTCTTTCTAACTCTCAGGATATTCTGGAGGTGTTGAAACAAGTGAAAGTCAACATTCCTCTACTTGATGTCGTAAAACAGATTCCTTCATATGCCAAATTTCTGAAAGACCTATGTACGACCAAAAGACGGCAAAGCATTCAAAAGAAGATCTTCTTGACTGAGAAAGTGAGTGCCATCCTGAAGCAAGATGTGCCGCAGAAATTCAAGGATCCCGGTAGCCCAACCATATCATGTGTAATCGGGAACCATCGAATTGATCACGCACTTCTTGACTTGGGAGCGAAGCGTCAATCTAATCCCCTACTCAGATACAAACAGTTAGGATTAGGTGAGTTAAAACCTACCCTAACCACACTACAACTTGCCGATCGAACTGTTCGTGTACCAAGAGGGATTATTGAGGATGTGTTAGTCCAAGTCGATAGATTTTACTACCCTGTAGATTTTATCATCTTGGACACCGAACCCATCAACAACATGAGCACTCGATTCCCGTCATTCTTGGTCGCCCATTCCTTGCCACATCTAATGCAATCATCAATTGCGAAGAATGGTGTCATGACTATGTCTTTTGGAAATTTGACATTGGAGTCGAACATCTTTTTCAATAACGGCAAAGATGAATGCAGAGGATGATGACGATGTCCACGACATTAACATGATCGATACTTTCGTGGAAGATAGGACACCCCTTACCTTATCCTCTGATCCTCTAGAGACGTGCTTGGCCCACTCCCATGAGTTTGATGATGATATGATTGGGGAGATGTGTGCCTTACTTGATACTGCACCGGTACTTGAAGTTAACCGGTGGAGGCCACAATTTGAAGAATTGCCACAAACTGATGTAGTGCCTCTACCGTCTAACCTCAAGGCACCGAAGCTTGACCTAAAACCTTTGCCCTCTGATTTGAAATATGCCTATTTAGGTCAAGATGAGACATACCCGGTGGTGATCTCTGCCCACCTGGAGAAAGAACAGGAGAGTATGCTCATCTCTACTCTCATTGAGCATAAAAGAGCCCTAGGATGGACGATAGCGGACCTCAAAGGAATCGATCCCTCGATTTGTACTCACCACATATATCTTGAGGAAAATGCAAAGACTGCTCGACAACCACAACGTAGACTAAATCCAAACATGAAGGAAGTGGTTAAGGCCGAGGTCCTCAAATTATTGGATGTGGGTATCATATACCCTATATCTGATAGTCAATGGGTGAGTCCAACTCAGGTGGTTCCTAAGAAGTCCGGAATCACCATCGTAGCCAATGCTAATAATGAACTCGTGCCAACCAGAGTCACTACTGGTTGGAGAATGTGCATTGACTACAGAAAGTTGAATACCGTCACTAGGAAGGATCACTTTCCTCTGCCCTTCATCGATCAAATCTTGGAAAGGCTAGCTGGTCATTCCTATTACTGTTTCCTTGACGGGTATTCGGGTTACAATCAGATTGAAATCGCCCCTGAGGACCAGGAAAAGACCACATTTACATGTCCCTACGGCACTTTTGCTTACCGAAGGATGCCATTTGGACTATGTAATGCCCCTGCCACCTTTCAGCGATGTATGTTGAGTATCTTTTCTGATATGGTGGGGCAATATCTAGAGGTCTTCATGGACGATTTCTCTGTCTATGGCTCATCTTTCAGCAAGTGCTTGGAAAGTCTTAAATGTGTGCTGAAAAGATGTGAAGAAAAGAATCTGGTACTTAATTGGGAGAAGTGCCATTTCATGGTTCATAAGGGGATTGTCCTTGGACATATCATCTCGTCCAAGGGAATTGAGGTAGATAAGGCAAAAATCGATCTTATCTCTAACCTACCTCCACCCAAGAACATCAGAGACGTGCGATCCTTCTTAGGACACGCAGGGTTTTACAGGCGATTCATAAAGGACTTTAGTCTCCTCTCTCGTCCTTTATGTAATCTTCTTCAAAAGGATGTTCCATACGAGTGGTCTGAGCAATGCCAAGAAGCTTTCACCAAGCTTAAAGGCATGTTAACCACTGCACCCATCATGCAGCCACCCGACTGGAGCCTTCCTTTTGAGCTTATGTGCGACGCCTCTGATTATGCTCTTGGAGCGGTTCTAGGCCAGAGAAAAGATAAGAGGCCCTGCGTCATCCATTACGCGAGTAGGACTTTAAATCCTGCCCAAGTGAACTACTCGACTACGGAAAAAGAACTCTTAGCTGTAGTGTTCGCCTTGGACAAATTTAGGTCTTACTTGATCGGATCCAAGATCATTATCTATACAGATCATGCGGCACTGAAGTATCTTCTTTCTAAGAATGATTCTAAGCCCCGCTTGATACGATGGATCCTTCTACTCCAAGAATTTGATTTAGAAATTAAAGATAAAAAGGGAGTAGAGAACGTAGTGGCCGATCACCTTTCTCGCCTTAATACCTCTGATTCCCTTGAGGCGACCCATATCAATGACATGTTCCCTGATGAACAACTGTTCAGAGTCTCCCATTCACCTTGGTTCGGCCGATATTGCTAATTATCTTGCTACAGTTCCATACCGACACATTGGACAATAAGAAGATAAGAAGAAATTTTTCACCGAGGTGCGCAAATTCTTCTGGGATGATCCATACTTGTTTAAATATTGCCCAGACCAAATTTTGAGGAGATGTGTGCCGACGACGAGCATCAGAGTGTCATCTCTTTTGTCACTCACAGCCCGTGGTGGTCACTTTTTCGCAAAAAAGACCACGGCCAAGATCTCGCAGTGTGGCTTCTATTGGCCCACTATGTTCAAGGACACTCATGAGTTTTGCAAAGCTTGTGAGCGTTGTCAGAAATTGGGAGCATTGTCCCGTCGAAATATGATGCCCTTGAATCCCATTCTTATCATAGAGGCATTTGATTGCTGGGGCATCGATTTCATGGGACCATTCCCCCAATCTTTTGGAAATTTATATATTTTTTTTTGTAGACTATGTCACTAAATGGGTCGAAGCGATTCCGTGTCGGAATAATGACCATCGCACGGTCATTAAATTCCTAAAAGAAAACATCCTTTCCCGATTTGGAACGCCTCGAGCCATTATTAGTGATGGGGGCTCACACTTTTGTAATAGGCCATTCGAGAGTTTAATGAAGAAATATGGTATCTCTCATAAGGTGACCACCCCATACCACCCACAGACAAGTGGGCAAGCTGAGATTTCTAATAGGGAGATCAAACACATTTTGGAGAAAACGGTTAACCCTGACCGTAAGGATTGGTCAATTCGATTGACCGATGCCTTATGGGCGTACCGTACTGCTTTTAAAACCCCTATTGGAATGTCTCCCTTTAGACTCGTCTATGGGAAGGCTTGCCACTTACCTGTGGAGTTGGAACATAGAGCCTACTGGGCAATCAAAAATTTAAATTTCAATCTGAACAACGCCGGCTCGCTACGCAAACTTCAATTAAATGAACTTGAAGAAATCCGGAATGACGCATACGAGAATTCGAGAATTTACAAGGACAGGATGAAGGCGTTTCATGACCAACATATTCTACGAAAATCATTCACGCCAGGCCAGAAAGTCCTTTTGTATAATTCTCGATTACATCTCTTTCCGGGCAAGCTTCGATCTCGTTGGACCGGCCCTTACATTGTTGTTACTGCATATCCTCATGGGGCCGTCGAGATAAGAGATCCCGACAACGGCAAGGAGTTTAAAGTAAATGGACATCGCCTAAAGCCATTTGTCGAGAAATTTGATTCAGAGGACATGTCCATGCCTCTGACTGATCCTGTTTACCAGGACTGATCTCCTAGTCTGATGGAGGTATAGGTAGGTTTATCGCTTCCTTAGGACTAGATTAGTTACTTTGGTCTGGCTGAAGACGTTAAACTTAGCGCTCCTGGGAGGCAACCCAGCTTTTTTTTTTTCCCATTTATTTCATTTTCCTAGATAGTTCAATGTTTGTGGGTAACATTACTGCAAACCCTCACGAGACTACAACTCGTCCACTAGGGGCAACCTAGGGGTTTAAAGGCTTGTTGCATGCGCTAAATGCAATCGAGAGCACCTGCGAAAGTGGTATAGGTAGGATTTTATTTTATTTTTGTTATTTTTATTCTGCTTTCTCTCTCGTGTTGACCGGATTCCATGCTGCGATCTCTTGAATAGTCTCTCATGATTCATCATTCAGGTACTATCTTCCCATCACTTCTCTTTTACTTTTGTTGTCCCATGTGCATTCCATGCTCATATCTTTTACATTGAGGACAATGTAGATTTTAGGTTGGGGGTGGGAGATTAGGTAACCTAATCAGTGTTTTAGGTAACCTAATCAGTGTTTTCTTGGTCTTGAGCAAAAATGTTTTCTTGGTCTTGAGCAAAAATTGTGAAAATTTTTAAATTTTTTCTGGAAATCCTTGTGAATTTGAGGTGATTTTGACGACTATCCTGGATTTAGAATTTCAAGATGCGTGATGTTGAAAATTTACTACTCTTGGATTCAGTTGCTCGTTAGATTTCACAATTAAGTTTGAATTCTTAATCCATGCTTAGAAGTTGTAAACATTGATTGAGTCATGATTTCACATACCACATCTCACTTACACATTGAGATTTCAGTTTGTTATGGAATGATTAATTTGGTAATCACTGAGCATGAAAGAACCTACCTAAAAGATTTGGCCATCAGGGTATAAAAAGGAATTACACCATGGGTTTGCTCCCTATAGGTGTGGATTCGATTTTCCATGATTAATAGTTAGACAGAGCTGGGCGACTAGTTTCACCATAGGTTTGCTCCCTATAAGTGAAAATTTGATTCCCATCTTGTTGTTAAAAAAAAAAAAAAAAAAAAAAAAAAAAAAAACTAGAAAATAAAAGAATGATCTGTGAAACAAAGTACTGGTGATGGAGTTATGAATTTTCTGATTGATTACTAATGATATCATGAAATCGACAATTTGATCTCTTAATGATGTTAGGCTGAGATTTCACTATACACCCATGGAACTCAATGTTTACAATTATTCTAGTTTATAGATTAATATTTGAACTTGATTATGAAATTCACCGTGCATGAGAGGCCAGGAGAAATTAATAATCAACATTCATGAATCTTAAGATTTCTCATATCTGGATTGTTTTTCAAAATATCACTCGGCTTCACAAGAATTATCTCGTAATTCTCAACTTAATTTTTGCATTTTTTTACTCGGGACTAGCAAAATGCTGGTTGGGGGTTGTGTTGAGGGTCAAATATTGCATATCAGACCCCATCTTTTACCTGGATTTACGAGCACAATATTGTTTAACGCCCGGTTTTAACTGTGTTTGTGATACAGGGTGTATTTACAAGTGTTGACCGAAACAGGGTGCTAAAAACCGGGATTTAATGCTCAGAATTCATCAAAGTAGGAGACGGACCCCAGGGGACCAAGATCAATGGAATTACACGCCAGAGACCCGAGAAAATCACGAAACTGAAGTTCAAATGGCCTAAAAGTCAGCCAAAATGCAAGATCACAGGGTTCCCGCCATCTGTTCAGTTCAAAACTTCATACAGGGCCTGAGGAATGTAAATTAACCGTACAAATCTAATTTCAACCGTTCAGTCCTTGCAGAAGTGACTGAATGGACAGATCAGCCCATAAAACAGCAATTCGGGGCCCACCTGAGATCTGGATATGATTCAATTTTGGTTTCAACCGTTAAACCGAGGTGACACAATTGAGCGGATCGGATTTCACACAAACATTACAGTGATGGATCACACGTGTACAAGGCGTGCTGGCCGAAAAATCGCTGGCCGTGCACCACCAAAGAGAAAGTCGGTCAGTGATTGCGCTGACCGACGATTCCTTTCGAAATCAAAAGACGCCACAGCGTCTTCACGGCCGACTTCCGGTCGTGATTGTGGGCCCCACTCACCATTTATTTGGAGGATCAGAACCGTCCAACAGACTCGCAAGGTGGCCAAGGCCCTCGCCTAGGTGACGAAATCTCTGAAGAGAATGGAGATCGGTTTTCATTTGATCAAACACAGAACGGACGGTGAAACTGAAACTCAAGTGGGCCGCGACGATTTTTCCTCCAAAGACACCATTTCCGACCGGTTTTTCTTGAGGATTCCAAT
Organism: Magnolia changhungtana; assembly: GCA_030180095.1. Lineage (NCBI taxonomy): Eukaryota > Viridiplantae > Streptophyta > Magnoliopsida > Magnoliales > Magnoliaceae > Magnolia > Magnolia changhungtana. Next base: position 13,801,417 of record JASAUF010000662.1, read on the forward strand.
GGTCGGAATGGATTTCCTTACCAGCGTGTATCCTGGGTCCCACCAATCACCAGCGGAGGACGGTGCGAGCTCTGTTCGCAAACAGAGTTTCCGGACGGATCGTGTGGGCCACCATCACGCTCTGAAATTCCGATCTGGACCGTCCAAACTCTTCCAGGATGGGATATTACCCTCGTGTAGGTGATCTTTTGCTGGGACATATCGGACAGTGGATGTGAACTCTCAGATTTCCGTTTTGACGTCGTCTGATCAAATAAGGTGGGACGCATCAACAGGCGATTAAAATTAGCCATTTCCGGTCGAAATCTCGAGGCTAATCCCATGAACGGATTGGATTTCATCTTCAGCTGAAGGATGTGGACCCCACTGATGCCAGCACAAGTCATAATGCGTTACATGCTTACGCCAGATGCTGAGTCCGTGAAGGAGTCTTGACAGACCTCCCTACAGGAAGCTTATATAAGAGAGGGAGAGGGTGGCCTGGAAATCGGGAACCATCGGCTGGAAGCTGGGAGTTTGGGTTGGACGTGGCAGAGAGAGAGAGAGACAGGGAGTTTTATTCATTTATTTGTTTTTATTTTTATTTTCTTTTATTTAAGAGCTAGCCAATCATGTCTGGCTAAACCTCTTGGCTAGGGCCAAGAGGTGAAGCTTGTAGCGTGATGGGAGGTCTCTTTGCTTGTGCCTTTGTTTAAGACTGATCTGATTTTGATTTAATTTTATTAAGGGAATGTTTTCAGTCCTTAATGGTCTGTTGTAGACCGAAATTACAATGGGTCCGCAATGGCTTTGAGCATGTTCTTTTTCTTTTATGTTTATGACGTCGGGAAGCCCCGTTGTTCACCATCGTCTCGGGCATGGTTGGATGTCGGTACCCTTCCTAACCTTCATACATTGATTGGTTGGTAATTAGTTTAATTTCATTTGTTTGCTTTGTCTCCTGGGCATGGTTTGGTGATGGAATCCATTCTAATTCATATACCTTTCATCTTATCAAAATTACATTAAAGGCAGTTCAGTTAATTTCCCTAATTTTTAATACAGGCATAAGATCTCCCTGATCTCTACAAGTGGATCCTCTGAATCCCTAGTTTTCCTTCTCTGATTTTTCCTAAGTTTTAGATTAATTATTTCACCATTATTCCTCAAATCAAAAATTGGTTTAGATTTCATCTTAGTCTAGTTCTAGATCTGGTTATTTTTAGAAAGCGTACAGGTTTCAGTCCCTGTGGATTCGACCTCGGTCTTATCGAGTTTATTACTACATCACAACCCTATACTTGGGGAGTGAACAGTAATCTTGAGGAGAATTCACACTGAGCTGGTGTAACACCCTGTATACTTCAGTACTCAGGTGTTACCATGAGAACTTAGCTTCATGTAGTCACGAAGTCAATTCGTTTAAATATCCGCCTCCATTCAACTTGAATCCAACCATTGATGGTGATCTCCATCCGTAGACCAACTTATCCAATTGTTGAGTTCTAAAGATGAGTCATTGCGTCATTCTAAAACTACACCACGTGCCACAAATCAAATGTCTCAAGTCACACCATCCACCACTCGTTGCAACCTTAATGGCCTAGAGGATGAATTACACTTAAAACGTACAAACTAACTAATCAACCCCTTAAACCATCATTAAGATTCCCTATAGAATTAACTAGGAATCCATGCGGGACTTGAGTATCAGATCTAGAGACGATCTGACTGCCCAATCGGCATAAATCAGTAACGATATCCAAAATGACAAACATTTGTGTGGCCCATGCATGTAAAATGATACCAGTATAAATGGGCAGTGGACCTAATCAACTCACCATCTGAATGAATGATTCTGATCGTGGGGTTGGGCCATCAAATCAGTGAAAATTGTTGGTTGAGGTCCAAGAATTCAAAGTGTGGCCCACCTGAACTCCAAATCAGTCCCATCATTGGACTCGGGGCCCTATGCGCATCAAGGAATCAGATGAACAGTTCTGATCATAGATGTGGGCCATATTCCACCTCAAATCAATGATAACTAACATTAATGGCCATGAATTCAGATCATATGGCCCACATAAGTCACGAATCTGCTTCATTCTTTGGGCCAGCCCTGGTTTAACCCGATGAAATAGATGAACGGAGTGGATTACATCATGGACACCACTATGGACCCCACCCTTGATGCGTGTGTATGCTGGGTGCGTGTACCCGTGGAGCATCAGGCCACTTGCACGGTCAGAGAGGCGCTGACCCGTGCCCGCCCGAAAGAGGAAAGCATTTCCCTCTTCTTTTCTTTTTAAAATTTCGTCAGACGGTCGGATAGGACCGTTCTCATTGAGTTATGGCCCACCACCTTAGGTCCCATGTTTGATCCAAACTGTCTATATTAAAGAGGGCCAAAAGCCCTACAATTCATGACCAATTTCAGCCGTTGGATTGCACACCTGTGCACACAAATCCAGCCACAAATCAAGCCTACAAACACACTGTTTCTGAAAATGGGAAACTGTCTCCTCTCCACCTTGTCAATCCGCGTGAGGCCGAATCCGTTTATCTTGACCGTCCATTTCAAACGGATCCTGGCCCTCCAAAACTAGGTTTTTGCTACAAGAGGGAGAGAAAGAACAGCCGTGGGAGAAAACCCACCGCCAACTCCTCCTTCCGAACCCATCGAAGAAACCTCCCCAAAGCTTCTATCCAAACATTCCCCAAGCTCCTTGAAGCTAAGCCAAACCATCCACAAGTGATGGAATGGAGAAAAACTGTCTAACCTCAGTCTGCCATTCACGGCCGACTCGTCTTCTCCATCGAGTTGCGCCGACTCAGTCCGAGTCTAAGCTGAGTCCAGGTTCGGACAGGTCCTCTCGAGCGTTGAAACAGGGAGGGAAGAAGAAAAAAACAGAAAGAAAAGGAAGAAAGAAAGCACGAGAGAGTGGGATACGTCATTCTCCTCACCGCCAACTCATTGCTGCTGCCGCACCTAGTAGCTCGAGTTGGGCAGCGTCGAGCCCGGACGTTGCTGGAAGAACCTGAGCAAGAAGAAAAGGAGAGAAAGGAAGAATAGAGAGAAGAAAGAAAAAGAAAGAAAAAAAGAGAAGAAGGAGAAGAAACAGAGAAAGAGGAAGGGAGAGAAGTTGCACCATGCCTCAGCCGCCCATTGATGTCAACAGTGGGTCCCGATCATGAGGTGCATTACATCTCAACCGTCCATCTGGATGATCGGCCAGCAGGTCATGCCCGCAGCTAATAGCTGCTGTATTGGCGTCAGCAACAACAAGATCTGTGGGCCCCCTTTAATGTATATGTTTGATATCCATGACGTCCGTGCTATACATGTGGGGCCCACCTTGATGATGTACATATCCACACGTCCAGTAGCAGGCCAAACGTTGTTGGACAGTGGGGACTCGCATCCACCGTTGAAACCTTCTCAGGCCGCTGGGCCGTTCATGGGAGGCCCTTGGCCTGGCCCACTACCTGTGTGGGGCCCACCATTCATATGTGTTGTATCTAGGCTGTTATATTTTGTTTTAAAATATTATTAAAATTTAAAATTTCAAATTTTCGGTGATTTCCCTTCACATTTGAAAAGTTGTGGTACTTTTGTGTTGTGGGTTTAGTCCCACATCGGATTTGACAAAGTAAACTATCTTGTATATAAGATAGTATTTTTGCCTAGGGCTTCTGCCCCTTTCAGGGGGCATGTGAATTTGGTCCTGTGGGGGGGCTATGCCAATAGCTCTAATTTATGTCATTGACCACACATGCGCGTGCGCGCGCCGAGCTGAGCCAAGTCCGAGTCCGAGTTCGTGTCCACGTGTGCGAGGCAACTTGACGGGACGGGACGAGCTGGGCTGGGCGTGGGTGCGGGTGCGGGTGCAGTGTGAGTGTACTCGCATGGGTGTGTGTGTATAGGTACTCGCGGGACTTTATTAGCGAGAGTGTACTCGCACTTGCGCCTTTTCGTTTTAAACCAGAGAGATGCATCCCTTCCAGTTGGTCGCACCTGTTGGGTTTAAACCCAACGGACCTAATCTTTTGTAAAGGGTGTTTATATACCAATTCGGAGTCTATATAAAGACTACCGATTCCACTTTTAAATATACGAAAATACTCTCTCTTATAAAACTCTCTCTGATACGGTTTTCATTTTCATTACTGAGTTCATCGCTGAGTCAACTCAGCACTTTTGGATTAAACTGTAAGTGGTTCGAGCCCGCGTACAGTGAGTGCACCACTGGGATCGGGTTATAGTCGTTGTATCCTGGAGGTCGATTGCTCTGGAAACCTGTTGCACTTGGGACGTTGTCCAAGGGGAGCAAATTCGATTTCAAGCCGAGTGACTCAGTCACGCCTCGACTCAATTCAATAAGTTTTTTTTTCTCAAAATCTTTTTTTTTTTTTGGTTCTCGATTTTAATAGTCTATTTAATTCAGCCAAATATTCCAACAATCTTGAAATCGAATTGTTGAATTACATAGACTATGGCTACAGTAACTGTAAATGCTTCTGTTGAGTTAGCCAAAATCGAACCGTTCGCTGGACAATACTTTAAATGGTGGAAACAGAAACTCATGTTTGCTTTGACCACCCTGAAAGTTTCATACATTTTATCTGAATCATTTACTATAGATCCAACAAATCAAACTGAAGTAACAAATGAAAATAATTGTAAAAATTATATTCTAAACTCTTTATCCATATGATGTGTATGCTTCTTACGTGTCTGCTAAAGACATATGGACTGCTTTAGTAAAGAAATACATATTAGAAGATGCAAGCGCTAAGAAACATGCAATTGCTAATTTCCTTCATTATGAAATGACAGACGATAAACCTATCACAAATCAAATTCATGATTTTCAAAGTCTAGTTCACGAACTATCGACAGAAGGAATTAAGTTGGATGAAGTGTTTCTGTCAGGAGCACTAATAGAAAAACTACCGCCCTCCTGGAAAGAATATAAGAATAGAATGAAACATAAAAAGAACGGTGTTTCTTTGGAAACCACTATCATACATATACGAATAGAGGAGGCCAATAGAATCAGAGACCAAAAAGAAAATGGAAATGAGATAGATTCAAAGGCGAATCTTGTGGAATCAAGTCGGGCAAATAATAAGAAAAAGGGCAACTGTCATAACTGTGGCAAACCTGGACATTACGCAAATGAATGCAGGCTCAAAAAGAAGAATGCAAATAATTAATTCAAGAAAAAGGGAAACTACTACAACTGTGGAAAGCTTGGACATCATGTTAAAACCTGCAGGCTTAAGAAAAACAAAGATAAGCCGCAGACTAATCTTATAGAAACAGATAATGAGTCTGACATGGAAGTAGCTGTGGTGTCAGAAGTCTTCCTGATAAACAACTTAGAGTGGGTACTAGACACTGGTGCAACTAGGCATGTGTGGAAGGATCGTAGCATGTTTATCTCCTACGAAGTATCAGGAGATGATGAACAGGTGTTCATGGGTAATGCTAGAACGTCTTCAGTTATAGGGAAAGGGAAAGTACTTCTGAAACTCACTTCTAGAAAGACTCTGATGTTGAATGATGTCCTCCATGTGCCTGACATTAGACAGAACTTGGTCTCTGGTTCGCTCCTCAATAAGGCTGGTGTTAAGTTAGTATTTGATTCAGATAAGCTTGTAATGACTAAGAATGGAACTTTTGTTGGTAAAGGATACTGTAGTGATGGTTTATTCATTGTAAATGTATCCAATAATAATAATAATAAGGCATCTAGTTCCGTTTATATCGTTAAACCTTTTTATCTATGGCATAGTAGATTAAGTCATGTGAATAAAGTATCTTTGAAGAAAATGAAAAGATTAAGTTTATTACCTAGTATATCTAATGAAGAATTCGAAAAATGTGAAACATGTGTAGAATCAAAATTTATTAGAAGACCTTTTAAACGAATAGAAAGATCATCTGTTCTATTAGAGTTAATACATAGTGACTTAGGTGATTTTAAAAATCACATGTCTAGAGGTGGAAAAAGATATTATATAACTTTTGTAGATGATTACTCTAGGTTCACTAGAGTCTATCTGTTAAGAAACAAAGATGAAGCTTTAGATGCTTTTTCTAAATACAAAATTGAAGTTGAAAATTAATTAAATATAAATATTAAAAGACTTAGAACAGATAGAAGAGGAGAATATGAATCTTCTCAATTTAGAGAATTATGTGAAAAGAATGGAATAGTTCACGAAACTACAGCTTCTTATACACCAGAACAGAATGGAATAGCAGAACATAAGAATAGAACCCTAAAAGAGATGATAAATGCCATGTTAAACAGTTCAGGCTTACCCTCAAATATGTGGGGAGAAGCAATTTTATCTGCTTGTTATATCCTAAATAGGATTCCTTCTAAATCTTCTGAACAAACACCTTATGAACTTTGGAAGAATCATGTTCCTAGTTACAAATATATTAAAGTGTGGGGGTGTCTTGCTAAAGTAGAATTGCCTGAAATTAAGAAAAGAAAATTAGGTCCTAAAACGACTGACTGTATATTTATAGGTTACGCACAAAACAGTGCAGCCTACAGGTTTCTAGTTTTAAAAACTAAGGACAATATTCTGGATCCTAATACAATTATAGAAGCTAGGGATGCAGAGTTCTTTGAGAACGTATTCCCTATGAAATCTAAATCTATAGGAATAGAGGAAGTCAATGAATCAGATATTGCGTCTACTAGTAAAAATGTTTATGATAAAGTAATAGAAGAGATACAACCAAGAAAAAGTACTAGGGTTAGAAGAGAAACTAACCTAGGAGATGGTTTTTTCACATTCTTAGTAGAAGATGATCCTACAACCTATACAGAAGTTATTAATTCTCCAGATGCAACCTTTTGGAAGGAAGCAATAAATGATGAGTTGGAATCTATAATATCTAATAATACTTGGGAACTTGTAGACCTACCACCTGGAAACAAACCAATAGGCTGTAAATGAGTGTTTAGAAAGAAACTAAAACCAGATGGAATTATTGATAAGTTTAAGGCTAGGTTGGCAGCAAAAGGCTTTAAACAAAAGGAAGGAATAGATTATTTTGATACATATTCCCCTGTAACTAAAATTACATCAATTAGGGTTTTAATAGCGATAGCCTCCATATATAAACTGGTGGTACACCAGATGGACGTTAAGACGGCTTTCCTAAACGGAGACTTAGAAGAAGAAATATATATGGAGCAACCTGAGGGTTATAAGATATCAGGTAAAGAAAATAAAGTATGTAAACTAGTTAAATCATTATATGGTTTAAAACAAGCTCCTAAACAATGGCATGAAAAATTTGATGGTGTTTTAAAATCAAATGGTTATCATATAAATGATGTAGATAGATGTGTATATAGTAAAATTTCTAGAAATGATTATATTATTATATACCTTTATATTGATGACATGCTTATTTTTGGAACTAATATTAAATTAGTTAATGCAACTAAGAAATTCTTGTCATCTAAGTTTGACATGAAAGACTTAGGAGAGGCTAATGTAATCTTGGGTATTGAAGTAACCAGGAAAAATGGTGTTATTATATTATCACAATCTCATTACATTGAGAAGATATTGAGAAAGTTTAACCATTTTGACTGTTTACCTGTCAGTACTCCTTATGATTATAGTGTGACTCTCATAAAAAATAAAGAAAATAGTGTCTCAATTAGAGTATTCCAGAATAATTGGTAGCTCATGTATCTAACAAACTGCACTAGACCGGACATAGCTTTTGCAGTAGGAAGGCTAAGTAGATATACACATAACCCTGGAAAAGAGCATTGAAATGCCTTGTCTAGGATTTTGAGATACCTAAAAGGCAGTATGACCTATGGTTTACATTATAATGGTTATCCTGCTGTATTAGAAGGATATAGTGATGCTAATTGGATTAGTGATTCAGATGAGACAAAATCCACGAGTGGATATGTCTTCACTTTGGGTGGAGGAGCGATCTCTTGGAAGTCTACCAAACAGACATGTATCGCTCGGTCTACTATAGAATCCAAGTTTATTGCCTTAGAAAAGGCTGGATCAGAAGCCGAGTGGCTTAGAAATCTCTTAGCTGATATACCATCGTGGCCAAAGCCTGTATCAGCCGTGTCTATTCATTGTGACTGTCAAGCAGCTATAACGAAAGCAAAAAGTAAAATATATAATGGAAAGAGCAGGCATATTAGACTCAGACACAACATTATGAAACACATGTTGTGTGATGGAGTCATATCTATTGACTTTGTCAGGTCAGAAAAGAATCTAGCAGATCCTCTGACTAAAGAACTATTTAAAAGGTTAGTCAATGATACATCGAAGGGAATGGGGCTGAGCCTAATATATGAGCTGCCAGTGTCAGCAACCCAACCTATACAAGTGGAGATCCCATGAGATAGGTTCAATGGGTAAACAACAAGACACGAGGTAGACGATTGTACTGAGTTGTATGAGCCCCTTCTATGGTGTACAGTGCGAGCAGCAACGAAGAAGGATGAGTTGTTAGAACTCTTAATGAATCCATAGCCATATATTTGGTGGTATATACAGTTGCTGCATATACTTGATGGAATTCACCTATATGGGTGTGGAGGTGGAGGCCGCTTCCTATGAGAATCTGGGTGAATTCTCTAGAGTACTCATGAAATCCAGGTAATGGTGTATGACCGAAACGCACCGAACCGCAGAATCACTTGCAGAGGAAGAGTTGTGTGAGTGGCATGTACTTGCGATCTACATTAAAAGCATTCAGGTTCAAAACTATGGTGTCACCTGATTTCTGTAGACCTGTCTTGCTTACTCTAATGTCGGTTCAAGTCTATGGTGACACCGGCACCATTGCACAACTATTTCGGTTTAATCCGAAAGAGTTTTATTTTAAAACATGTGGGGGATTGTTATATTTTGTTTTAAAATATTATTAAAATTTGAATTTTTAAATTTTCGGTGATTTTCCTCCATATTTGAAAAGTTGTGGTACTTTTATATTGTGGGTTTAGTCCCACATCGAATTTGACAAAGTAAACTATCTTGTATATAAGATAGTATTTTTGCCTAGGGCTTGTGCCCCTTTCAGGGGGCATGTGAATTTAGTCCTGTGGGGGGCTATGCCAATAGCTCTAATCTATGCCATTGACCACACACGCGCGCGCGCGCCGAGCCGAGCCGAGTTGTACCATGCCGTGCCGTGCCAAGCCGAGTTCGAGTACGAGTCCGTGTTCGTCTCCATGTGCACGTGCGCGTGCGCGACGCGACGAGACTGGACGGGCTGGGCTGGGCGTGGGTGAAGGTGCGGGTGCGGGTGCGGTGTGAGTGTACTCGCGTGGGTGTGTGTGTGTATGGGTACTCACAGGACTTTATTAGTGAGAGTGTACTCGCACTTGCGCCTTTTCGTTTTAAACCAGAGAGATGCATCCCTTCCGGTTGGTCACACCTGTTGGGTTTAAACCCAATGGACCTAACCTTTTGTAAATGGTGTTTATACACCAATTCAGAGTCTATATAAAGACTACTGATTCCAGTTTTAAATATATGAAAATACTCTCTCTTATAAAACTCTCTCTGATACGGTTTTCATTTTCATTACTGAGTTCATCGCTGAGTCAACTTAGCACTTTCGAATTAAACTGCAAGTGGTTCGAGCCCGCGTACAGTGAGTGCACCGCTGGGACTGGGTCATAGTCGTTGTATCCTGGAGGTCGATTGCTCTGGAAACCTGTTGCACTTGAGACGCTGTCCAAGGGGAGCAAATTCGATTTCAAGCCGAGTGACTCGTTCACGCCTCGACTCAATTCAACAAGTTCTTCTTTCTCAAAATCTTTTTTTTTTTGGTTCTCGATTTTAATAGTCTATTTAATTCAACCAAATATTCCAACATAGGTCGTCTGCTGGATGGACGCACAGCTGGGCCTGGACTCTAGTGAGTTGTCCATCCAGCGGCAGCCCACCTTGAGATTGGGGTTGTATCCATACCCTCTAGCCACTTACAGATCATTTTATGGCATTGCAACAGGAATGAAACAAACCTAAATTTCAGGTGGATCCCACCCTGATGTAGTGTTGTGTCCACTCCATGCATCTACGGGTCCCACGTGAGGCCACCATGATTTATGTATTCTATATCTCCACCGTCCACTTGATTGAGACGATGAGATGCCACCGTGACGCATGTGTTTTACAGCCTCACCGTCCCTCTGGACAGTGCTGTGTGGGCCAACCATGATGTATTTACCTTGTAGCCACTTGGTGATAAACAGGTGGGCCCATGCCCCCGGGCCGGCCCTTTGAAAACAACATAGTAGGCTAGCCCCTTTGAAAACATTGTAGTGGGCCAAGAAGAGCCCAATTTGGTTCTCCTATGCATAGCTACTGGACCAAAAAATGGCCCAGTCTATGAGTTGACGGAGAGAATGCATGAGTGAGCCAACTTCCTTTGAATTTCATGTTAAATCATATATAAAAATGTTATTATTTACTAAATCCCTATTTAATTGGTAACGGTTCTAATCTCATGTGCATAGATCCTCTTGCTTGAACTAACTCAAGTCCAAGACGTTTTAGTGTGGGTGCTGAGTAGAGTTTGTGCACATTGGAGTGATTCAAATTGATGTCATCTTGAATTGACCAAGGTGAGGACTCACCCTTTGAGCTTCCCACTTAAATTCATTGATCAAATCATAAATGTTGCCTTAATCCTTTCCATTCAGTATCTCCTAAGTTACTTGATTTTGTTACTTAACTTATTATGTGAATGTGTGAAAATGATAACGTGATGCGCACCTAATTCCTGTGGTAGATAATGAACATATCTCTGTAGTTATAACATGCATAAACGATTTGGTGATAACATGCTATCTTTAGTCATGCATTGTCAATTAACTGTATGTTTGTCGTTTGTAATTGAGTGACGTAATGAAGGAGACTTGTCATGAACACACCATCTTACGGTCCATATTTGACTTATGCGACTTGGATCGCGCATCCTTATATGTCTTGGACCGCATATTTACCCTACGCAGCTTAGATCGTTTATTTGCCCTTCGTGGCTCTGATGGGTTGTAGGTGCCCTTTTGTGGCTTGATGGTTATATTCTCATATCTTGTTGTTTCCTAGCCATCTTACGGTGTTCGGTCGTATTGTGATTTTCAGGTGGAGCAGGTGTTCGCTTAGCGATTTTCTAGCCATCTTGTGGTGTTCACGTACGATTTAATTTTTAGGTGGTCTAGAATTTATATGTTGCTTGTCTCTTCATTTGTGGAGTTCAGTTGTACCATGATTTTCGGGTGGAGCGGGTGTTTGCTTAGTGATTTCCTAGCCATCTTACGGAGTTCACGTACGATATGACTTTCGGGTGAAGTAGACATTATGCATTATTTTCTCTTCATTTGTGGAGTTCAGTCGTACCATGATTTTCGGGTGGAGCAGGTGTTCGCTTAGCGATTTCTCAGCCATCTTACGGAGTTCACGTACGATATGATTCCTAAGTGAAGTAGGGGTTTAAAGTTTGATTTTCTATTCACCTTATGGATTTCACTTGTACCATGATCTCCGGATGGAGCAGGTATTCGCTTAGCTATTTCCTAGCCATCTTGCGGTGTTCACGTGCAATGTGATTTCGGGTGCAATAGAAGGTCGTATGATTGAGTGTTTGACTTTCTGGATGTATTCATTTATATTGCGATTGCTATTATATTTTGCTTATGATGAGATTCTGTTAATTGCTAAGTTTTTGAGTATATGTTCATGACTATGAAGTGCCCTGTTTAATATATTCATTTTCATAACTTACGATCCTATATGAGATTATGAATGATGAGTGTGCAATCTTAGAGGGTGCTCCTCACTGCGATAGCCATTGACGCTATCAAACTGTAACAGTTGATGTAGGTATAGGGCGAGTCGATGCTGTTCACTAGGTTGCTGGAGCAGATCGAGTAGCTAAGAAGCTAGGCGGGGTCCTTGCAGCTCACATTGATTTCCACTACTAGTTGATAGACTCATGTTTTTGCTTACCTGAACTTTGTTATTTGGGATTGTATAAGTCCTGTATGGGCGCTACATTTGGAATTTTGGAATGATCAGAATGTTTTATACAATGCATGGTTTATTCTAGCTTCGTTGCTGTTAACTCTGATTAATGATAAATGGTTTAAATTTATACTGGATTTTATAAGCTAACACATGGATTTTTGGAAAACGGGTTATATACTCGAGTCCTGAAAACACGGAGCATTACAGCTGGCCACTTATTCATCAATATATAACCGTACAGGTAGTGCAGGTGGCCTAGATGATATTCGTGTTCATATTGATGATGAGCAGGGTATAATTGTTAAGGATGCATGATTGTATTTGCTAAGAATTGCTACGTGATTTTACAGCTCAAGATTAGTTATAATTTACTTTGTTTCACATGCAATATTATTTTATTTTGTAATTGTAAGTATTGAGACATTGGTTTATATAAGTCATTTGGGCTGCCGCTGGTATAATATGAATGTATATGCAATTTCCTTTATGTTTGATTTGTTCCCATTTCATCTAAATGCTCTCTCTGAAAAAGAAAATAAAATTATATACATACACACGTGAAATTTGGTTATCTTTAAAGGTTAACACTTGGATTTTTAGAAATCGAGTCATATACTCGGGTTTTAAAAACTTGGGGCGTTACAATTGTCTATTTAAGTTATGGGTGCTTTGCCCTGAAAGGATTGTTGTATTTTTATCGGTGCTCTGTATAAGGTCATTCTCAAAATGATCGGCACAGTATGGGTGCTTTACCTAGGGTCATTCCCGAAAGAATTGACACGGGTGTTATATCCTAGGGATTCCCTAAAAAATATCTGCACACGAGTGCTTTGCCCTTGGTATTTACCCTAAAAGTTTATTCACCGGTACTCTACCAAGGGTCATTACCTAAAAGGATTAATACCAATGATCTATCGAGGGTCATTTTCTAAAAAGATCAACACACACGAGTGCTCTGCCATGAATTGAATAAAAAAGAATCTTGGATGATGGTCTTATCTTATTTTGTTATGATGAATACCGAATTATTACTATTGTCTTGTAAAATGCCAATTCCATACTTGCGATTGATCATGTTTATGTTATTGTGTTATATTGGTATTATCGTAGAATTTTTAATTTTGGGAAGGATGTGACCCTATGAGCTGTTGCGCTCACACTCGTATAGATTATTTTACAGGGTTTGTATATGAAAAATCAGTTGGGCAAGATTAAAGACTTTTCCTCTTGTTTATTTAGAATTAATTAAAATTTAATGTATGTTGTTATTATTTATTTTTGAATATAATGTAATTAAATATTTAAGGATTGATTTGTGGATATTATTTAATTACAATTATTTAGACCCTTTTAATTACTCTGATTGCCTTGAAAATCATGAAAATAATGTGGGTTGCGGAGTATATTTTGTTTAAAGTCAACTCACAATCCAGGAATTTGGATTCAGGCCTAGCCAACTCAGATACCGAATTTCGGGGCATGACATACATGATGGTGGGGCCCACAGTACGTGGTGACATCACTTTAGTAGTGAATTCAGTATTGACTTATAGATAATCCTCTTCCACAGTTGAAATATTTGTGGGGCCACAAAAATTTTGAATCATGATAATATTTGTGTTCTCAGTTCATCTCAATAGGAATGACGTTATGAATGGTATAGATGGCATGTATACATCACTGTTGACCCAATGGAGGTTTTAATGATAGGAATTTCCCTACCCACTATTTCCTTTAGTGCAACCCACTTGAGTATTATATCTTGCTCACTTTTGGTCTCAAGTCCTAAAATGAGCTCAAAAAATGGATGGATGTGGTAGATTTCTTACAAACGTCAGGGTGAGTCCCACCTAGGTTTCCAAGGTAGTAACTGTGAAAGGCTTCGCAGGGAGGGACGCGGATTTCCTGCTACGCAGGAAGTTCTTGCACTAAGATGCTAGGCGGGGCCACAGTGATGTTTTGTGAGAAATCCACATCGTCCATCCATTGTTGGAGCTCATTTTAGGACACGCGACCAAAAATTAAGTGGATCCAAGACTCAAGTGGGCCGGACGAGAGCGAAAACTGAGGAAAGAGTTTACTATTGTTGAAACCTTCTTGGGATCTACCTTGATATTTTTTTGCCATCCAAAACGTTTATAATGTCATTCCCACTCAAATGAAGTGAAAACACCACAAACTTCGCCTAATATGAAACTTTGTGGCTATACGAATGTTTCAAATGGTGGTCATTGAATATACACTTTTTCCTCTCGTACGGACCACTTCATTTTTGGATACACCTCATTTTTTGTTACATTTCAAAAATGACCTCCCAAAATGGATGAACAGTGTGGATTTATCAAGAACATCCCGATGGGACCCACCTAGCATCTTAGCGCAAGCACTTCCCGTTGAAAGCTTCTGCAGGAAATCCGCGTCCGTCAAAGAGTCAGAGAATAGGGAGAGGAGGCATGCCAGAGATGGAAAATCTCTCTCTCAAACTCACGCGTAAGAGCGCCTTTATCTGGTCGTCTGCCTGATCCGACAGTTGATAGCAAGGTGCGCACGTAGTGACGTGCGAACTGGTGTGCAGCTAAGCGTTTCTCTATATAAGTAATTCAAGTTTTTTGTTTGAAAAACTTGTGGTTTTGGCATTTTTGGGAATAGCCCGTTATTAGAAAGGAGAGAAGAAAAAATAGTGTTTATATATGGGGTGTGAAGCACTGAAACACCCGCGCACGAGCACAGTCATAGTCACGGTCTCAGGCTCGGTGCGAGAGCATGGGCATGTGAGGTAGTGTGACTGTAAAGGCGCTCGTGGTGTATTTTGCACTTTGTATGTGCACATCGAGTCGTGAGTGGTCTGAATGAGACCATGCAGAAATTGTTGCATGTGGCTAGCCCAACATTCATAAAATAGCTAGCCAGTGAGTCTAAATGTCTAGCGTGCAGCAACTGTTGTTCCCCATGCATAACGGTCAGAAACTGCCAATAATAACAAGTTTCTTACCAACAACCATATAACGGTCATATTGAGTTATGACCTTGGACCAAAACAGTCAGCAACCATGGCCTGGTTCATTGGACCATCACCAACACTCGAACTCATTCTCACTTACAACTCAACGAGAAGAGCAACTGTGTACTCTGATCAGTCAGCAAGGTTCATATGAACCTTAGCCAAAAGACCTCAAGAAACAGACCAAAGCAGTGGTCTAAAATTTCTAATTCTTTCTGAATATGGGATTTTTTTTTCTTTTGTTTATCCGCTAGACAAAATTATATATACAGAGTTCCATTCATGGTTCTTCGTGTTTGCTGAACGCAGAACCACATTCAAACTTGTCGTATCATAGAAGTAGTTTGCCTATATCCTGTCAGCACTCTCAGTTACTTTGAGAATGGGTGAATAACACTTTAATGACAGCGTGATCACACATACTTAAGCCTGTACCCTCTATTTTTTTCTTTATTATTTTACAGAATTATAAATCTGTAATTTAATTTGCACTAACAGAAGGTCTCACCACAACTGGTTGTGAATGCAACTAGTTCTGCTATGGGTCCCACCATGGTGTATGTATGTAACAAGTGGGTCAACAAGTATTTCTATTGTGAAAATGGGATGACCCAAAATCATGGCAATCCAACTATTAAATGGCCACCACATAAATTTGGAGCTTTCTGGGTGGTTGTATATTAATTGTTTTCTATCAGGTGACCCACATGATGATAAGATTGATATTACCATGAAAATTGCCACATGATGATAGGGTTGACAATTGTTTTGAGCCATCCCATTTTCACAATCATGTTAGATGGATTGGATGATTACATAAGCTACGGTGGTCCCATATTAAGGTTATGCCTTGAACAACCAATATTATTAAACCTTAATAAACAACACAATGCATTTATTTTTTGAATTAATGATCTTATGGAACATATTTATATGAGTTTGAAATATACACTCTTTTATGCTCTTGGGCATTGAAGATTCAATACAGTGGCTTAATAGCCCAGAAAGAATTATTCTCCATAGATCTTATCATTCTGCCAACTACCATATTAGTTTCTTAGAATACTTGTGATATGATTAGATGGTTATTTCATGTAAGGATACTGACTTGGAATGGAGATGTTAGGGGTGATTTGTAAGACCTGTATCCTAGTCCGTACTGTTCCGTCGACTCTCGTGATCATTCCTGGCGAATTCCGGCAACTTGCGACATATAATCAATGTTTGTGCGCGACCCTAAGTCATATTCTGGCTTAATCCGAGACTTGTACCATTGCGACCGCACCATTGCCACGGTTCCAACGCTGTAGTAGGGAGATGTAGGCCGGCGTTTATTTCGAAGAAAACACCATGCATTTGCAATCCCAAGAGAATCTTTACAACATGTCCCATCAATCAATCACTCAAATCAATCAATCAATGCTTTCTTTCTCCCCAAGTCAAGCAACTCCAAAGTTAACTCTCTCTCACCCTCTCTCTTACACACCCATCATACATCACTCACTTTCCATCACTCCATCACTCACACACATCACCTCTCTTACAACCATCCCTTCTCTCTCTCTCTCTCTCTACACTTTTTCCAAGCAACACCAAGAGAGAAAAAATGTGGACGTCCATGCATTTCTAAGGTGAGAGAAAGAGTGTTGTGTGGCCCACTTCCCACCCCAAAATCTTCCATCCTAGTCATTCATCTTTCATCATTTCCGTCAAAGTGAGACACAAGGAGATCGGCTTTCCATCGGACCAAGGAGAACGAACGGTGGGTGCTTCTATTAGGCCTAGATTTGCTCTTTTTTTTTTTTAACGAAGGGCCAAGTGAGGCCTACCGATTGATTGTATGGATCTTATTTTGGACCTTAGGCGTGGCCGATGGCCCACCTTGATCCTTATGATCATTCCATGGTGGGGCCATTCTCCATGGACCCCATCATGATGTTTATTTTATTTGCATGGATAGAGGTCATCTAGACCATCCATTTTAGTGGAGAAGGAATCTCCACCGTTGAATTTTGATTTAATGGGCTCACGTGTTATGGGACCCACTTGATGTACAATTGATTACAAAGGAGGGCCCATAGTGTCGGGGTCCCTCCATCATCACGTGTCTCTCTCTCTCTCTTTCTCTCTCTCTTTGTTAATGTGATGAAATGACCTGTGGCCCACCCGGATGGACCCCACCATAAGGCATGTATTTTATCCAAGTCACCTATAGGTGGGGCCCACTTTATAAGTGTTATATCCACACCAATCATCATTTGGTGGCCCACCTGGGCAGCCCACTTGACACTGGACGTTCATGGAAAACACAAATATTTGGGTGAGCCATGCCTTGGTTTAAGGCTATTTGGGTGAGCCACTCCTTCAGGCCCCACCTTGATGTATGGACTTAATCCACGCCATCCATTCCTTTCCCCACTTCATTTTAGGCATTGAGCAGAAAAATGAGGTTGATCCGAGTATTTGGTGGGCCATAGCGTTGAAAACAGTGCATCTACCATCTAAATCTACCCCGAATGTCTCGATACACCCAAAATATATTCAATATTAGGCTTGATGGATTTGTTATGGACTGTAGAATCCAGTTGGCGAGGTGGATTCTTCTGATGGGGGCCCTGCATGTGAAAAACTGCGAGAAAATGCGATTTAAAATAAAAAAAATATACTGTTAAAGAATGATCTTTGCCGTCGAGGCTAGATCGGCGCTGTCGTTAGTGGGCGGACGGCAGGGACCCACAGCCCCCAGCCGTGGGCCCCACCATGATGTGTGTATGACATCCAACCATTCATTAGGTGGGCCCCTCCCTGAAGTGGACCCTCTCCGAAGGTCAGGCCAATCTGACGCTCACGTGGCCCACATCATTGGAAACAGTGGGATTGAATGTATGCCCTTGAAACCCTTTTATGGGCCACAAAAGTTTTGAATCAATGTGAAATTTGTTTTTCCTCTACATATGGGTCCACGTGACCTTATCAACGGTTGGATGCTAAAAAAACCACCCCCCCCACACACACACACACACACACGATTTATGTGTTCTATCCACACCGTCCAAGGGATGGGGTGTGTGTGTGTGTGTGTGCGCGCGCGCGCGCGCGTGTGTGGGTGTATATATATTTATATATGATATTATGTTATATATAATATTGCATATATATACTATATATAAATTATATATACTATACGGGATGGTGGGCCTTCTTGTGGATCCCCACCATTAAAAATAATGTGGACAGTGACCTCCACCATTCAAACTTCTTAGGAGCCACAATAGCTTCCAATTAAGCTTATATTTTGTTTTCACTTCATCTAGCTCTATGTTAACTTATGAATTGGTTGGACCTCAAACACATCACAATGGGCCACTCTGTGATATGACCATCTGTAAGGTCCACCTTGATGTGCATGAGGCCCATTGTTGAAGCCGACTTTGATGTGTTTATGGCCCATCCATGAGGCCCACCTTTGATGTGTTTTGTGGCCATCTGTGAGGCCCACTTTGATGTGTTTATGGCCCATCCATGAGGCCCACCTTTGATGTATTTTCTAGCCATCTATGAGGCCCACCTTGATGTTCTCTGTGGCCCATCCGTTAGGCCCACTTCGATGTATTTTTATGGCCCAATCGAGAGGCCCACTTTGATATACATGTGACTCATCAGGATGTATCTTTGACCCATGAGTAGGGCCTACCTATTGCGCGTTTGGAGGCTTAGGTGCAGGGCCCACCTGTCATGTATTTAGGGCTCGTGGGTTGAGGCTCATTGTGATGTAATTCCGACCCATTTGGCAAAGCCCATTGTGATGTATTTGGAGCCCATGGGTTAAGGCCCATTTGAGGAGGCCCACCTTGATGTATTTGTGGCCCAATGTTGAGGCCCACGTTGGTATATACATAAGGCCAATTTGAGGAGGCCCATCTTAATGTATTTGGGGCCTGGTGTTGAGGCCCACCTTGATATTTATGAGGCCCATTTGATGTATTAGAGGCCCATGGGTCGAGGCCCAATGGGATTACATGAGGCCCTTTGAATGTGATTCTACCATGGTTTGTGTAATGATATTTATGGCAGGTCATGCTTTGGGAGCAATGTTGGTTTGACGTGCACATTGTAAGAATAATGTTGGTTAAATGTTCGCATTATAACTCCCCTAGGGCCCATTGATAGGCGCGTACTTATTGTGTGTAGGCCATCTAGGACAGTTCATCACTTTATAATATGCTTAGTATAGCTTCATGATTCATGCCCATATGCATCATATGTATGCTTGATATGAGGAATGTTTGATCATAGAATAAGCCGTTGGGCTGAGACATTACGGGACTCCTTATCAGACGGAGTGCCCACATTATCTCGCCATACGCGCAAGATTGCTGCGTAACTGGATAGTGTGACTCATGTATCTCGCATATATGTGACTTGACATTGTACGCCCTAGTGACATCAGGGTCGTGGCCTCCACAGGCACATCATGGATTGCTAAATGGGACACCGAAAATGCTTGGTTCTAGCACTGTGGGCACGTAAGATGTCCTTGGGTAAAAATCCTAGAACTTTCTTGGTACCCAAAGATGCTCAAACGTTTAGACCGAGTGGAATATGAGCGCCGGTGCCTATACCATAAGGTTGTGTCTCCCACTGTGTTGTGGTTGGTTGGAAGGCGGTGTGGCCTTATCCGCCTGACTGAGGGGGCTATAAGCTAGGCTGAGTATGACCAGCTCGTAAATGGGTTCGCTATCGATGAGTCGGGTAGGTATTGACAGACTATTGGTTAGGCGGATAGTGAGGTCTATTTTGCTCAGTGGGCTGTGCAGCTAGGGAGGAGGCAGTCAGTGTCGAGTGTAATAGACCCTGGTGATTTTTCCAGAGAGCAACCATACTGAGATGTGGACTTAGTGAGCAGGAATTGCATATCCATTCATTCATTCATTCACAATCCACTCGAGCTGGTGGTGCGTAACTATTTGTTACATGTACCTTTGCATGACCAGGATTTCGTTTGGGCACGGGACTAACCTGAGATCAGGAGTTTACCATATTGTGTCTGACTATCCAAATTTAAGAATGGGACTGGTTTGGATAGAAGTTCCTTGTGATGGACCCTATAACCTGTGATACTTCATACTATCATCCCGACTTCACATTCCAACATGATCATTTCATTCGCACCGTATATCACATTGTATCCGCAATACTTAGCATTTTGGGTTACTATGTTTTTGCAGTTATATGGCCTAGATGAGGTTGATGGTATTCGTGGCTCGTTAGGATTTGCATATTGCATTGCATCCTTAGCATCTATTATTATTTTATTATATTTTGCATCGCATAGCCTTGGTACGACTGATAACACTCATGGACTTACCAATATATTTCTGCTTACTCTGATATCGTATGATTCATGATCTTGTTAGTATTTTCGCTTATTCCGATGATGTATGATTTATAGGCTTTATGGTATATTTGGCACTTACCTTACACACACTTTCGCCACCCCTAAGCTTTCTATAAGCTTATGCACGATAGATGTGTGCAGGTGGCATTAGGTTGCAGTAGCGTTGAGCTAGGAGCGTGTAACGGTCTTCTAGAGTTTTGATTTTCGACATATGTATTTCCCTTTCAGTATTATACTTAAAGTTTTTGATATAGTGGATATGTTTTTATGTTGTTTTGTGACTTGGTTATGCTTGTGGTTATGCTCTATTACAAAAAAAAAAAAAAATCATACTGAAAATCCTCCTTGTAGGATCCCAAGATCGAAATCTGGCGTATGGGCGCTGGGAGCCGAAAATGGGGTACTACGGAGGCTGTCGGCACCGGATTCGGCGATCGAAAATTTTGTGAGCCCGTTCTCTGAGTTTAGGGCGTAACATGATTTAGTGTCAATTTACTTTACTTTCATTGTTACTGTATATGAGTGTGTGCCATAGATGGTTCCTTGGATATGGCATTTGGTCACTTGTATTGGCAATGATTGCTCGCAAGTAATCTTCTATCGATTCTTCCTCCCATTCTTTCAAATGGCCGGTCAATTTGTATGACCATTGAGGAATTTTATTACCAATTTCTTATATTTCAATAAATTTATTTTGAATTAATTAATCATTTAGATCAATTTTAACTACATTGGAAAGAAATTTCAAATGGCAAGGAGTTCATGTAGTCGAAAATTCTATCAGGCATGTTTGGAAGTTTGGATTTGGAATGCATTGGAATCCAAATCACAAATTAAGGTAATTTTGAATCTTCAATTGTGTTTGGCAGCTTGTAATCAAAATACTATGAAATCCAAAAATAGAAATGCATGGGAATTCTATAATAAATTTATAACAATTTGAATTTGATTATTAAATTAACTTTAATATTTAGTATATATATGTAATATTTAACATAATGATTGCCGTAAACCTATTGAAATGTATACTTTGGCAAAAAAATGATGAAATTTCGAGCCTCGGGTGGGCCACAATCATAGGATCACAAACAAGCAACTCACCAATGTGGTTTAATAGTTTATTTGGATCTTGATGTAATTTTAGTGATGTAGCCAATAATTTAATTGTTTTGAGGTATCATATGGATTAATAGTCTAGTGATACTTTTTGTTACAAGTGTGAAGCTTTTAGCTTTAAAAAGGAGGGAAAAAACATTTCAAACTAAATTATGTATTTCAAATAACTCTAAATTTATGCTATGAAAAGAATTTTGAATTCTAAATACACTCGAATCTATGTTGCCAAACAACCCCTAAAATTAAAGGAGTGAAATTAAAGATATGTATGACAAGCAATTGGTGTCTACTAAGGATGACATATATCACAAATTCCCTGTCAAATGAAAGAGTATACTAGTTTTCGATTGCCCATAGATTACAACTTCCGATTTTAAGTGTCTTAATTTAGATTTGTACGAGAGGTACCAACCTGCCAACTTGCTGTGATGCAGGATATGAAATTTTAAACATGATATGCGACATTTCAGGCTTTAGATCATACTAGTTTAAAACAATCACACAAAATTTCACATCCCATATAAAGTCAAGCACTTAATCAAGGAGAATCTATGTGAGTCCAGGCCTATACATGCTAGGGCTAGATTAATTAAAGTTATAAACCAAACAATACTCAAAGGAGAGTAAATTCATCCACTCATGCACATAAATATTTTTCCAACCTAAGGGATTCATAGGTTTCAGTTCGGGGAACCCTAGGGTCGAAGAAAATGGCATAAAAATTGAGATTTAAGACAATCTTGGGTTAGGGTTAGGGAAATCAAGTAAGAGATGCGTGAAAAAGAGGAGAGAATGAACTTAAAGCCAGCCCGCACGTGTGGACAGTAGGCTAGGCCTGACGCATGTGCATTAAGGGATGTTTGTGCATTTGTGGGGTCCACGAACCCAAAAAAACCTAACTTGGGTCTAGTCGGCCAGGGTTAGGCTACACAACCACCAAGTTTCAACTCGATCCGAGTTCCGGTCTACGCGTGGTGCTCCGCTGAAGTTTTCACCCTCTTGCAGGACCATATTTTGGAAATCTATTGTAGGGAAGGATTGACTGCAAAATACCAATGGATTTGAAGGCTAGACGGCTGTAGGAAAAGGTGAATATGGATGGTAGGAGATGGGGGCGAATCGAAATGGGTGTGGCTTCGCACCACGGTAGTAGCCCTTTGAAGAAGGGAGGGCTTCGCAACCAATTAGATTTTCAAAACTCAGAAAGGAGCAGAAAAATGCAGAAATTTTATTCCAATCATAAATGAGAAAAAAACCCTACAAGGGGTACTCCAAAAACTTATACTCCAAAAAGCCACGTGATGTGCGCATCTTATGACTTAGAGACGAAGTAATCACAAATAACAACTAATCAAAGCAATCTAAACCGTACATGACGTTCCTTATAGTAATAATAACCAAAACTCAAAGTATTAGATTATCTTGAATAGTGGGCCACAATCATGAGATCCCATGGTGTGATTCACATGACGATCGGGTCTACTCTAAGGAACCAAAACACTATCCCCTAGCTAGGGGGTCTCCCTTGGACGCCGTCATCGATTTAGATCGATGGCGGGGCCCTCATCCTCTTGCGTACGTGTGTAGGGGGGCATGCATGTGTGCGTGATGTCCCCATCATGCTGGGGTCAATTTTTTCCTAACTAGGGAGAGATGATGATGGCCCTAAAGTTTATAAAAGGAAAAATAAGGCTAGGTGGGTAAGCCTACTAGCCTTTATTTAAGTTTTTTTTTCCTTTTGGGGAAAAAGACAAATTATAATTTGGTATTTGAAAAAAGAAAAGAAAAGAGCTTTCTTTAAATGTGTAATTGGTAGAGGTGTTGATTCATCTCATTTGTCATGTTGTTGATTCCACGGTGAAACTTCTCTCTCTCTCTCTCTCTCTCTCTCTCTCTCTCTCTCTCTCTCTATCTCTCCTTTAATCTATTGTAATCTTCTTCTTCTTTCTTATTTTCATAGCTTTTGTTCCAATCCTTTCAATTTCATTTGTTTATATATCTTTATTTATGAGTTTAGATAAACTCATCAACCCTTAAAGATTATATAAAGATCACATTAGTTTACGCCCAGTTTTGATGCCTTGACGTGGACCAATGGAAAGCCACTACCACATGTTGACATTAGGGTTGGCATTCATAGAAATCATACCTACACCCGGTAGTATTTTCGATTGACTTCCTTTGGTGATACACATTCTATTATTAATGCGGTGGTATAAACCCTTACACATGCCTTCAAGGGTGGGAATTGTTGCATGTCACGTGGCCATGATTGAACAAGTGAATTAATGTGGTAGCGTTCTTGTTATGTTTATAAAGACCCACCGAGGTAAGATTCCTAACATGGATCTGACTGTAATATACTCAGTGAGGCTGTCTCTCATAGTACTTTTAAAATGGGATATTTTTCAAGAGACGATCGAAGAACTTGTAAAGTTCACAAAGATCTCGAATTTCCGAAGATCGGACTAATATCCAAGCAAATTTGACTACGAATTGGTCCCATAATTACGAGAGAGCAAACATCAGGCAAATCAAGTCCAATTCTATATATCAATCATAATTAAGAGAATGAGAACTAGATTTGATCTAGTTCAATAACAGATCAATATCAAGTATCACATCCCTTTTGCACTCCAAACTATCGAGGAGGTGGTTTAATTAGGTCATTCAAATGAAGGTGGGCCACCAGATGAGTGACCATGATTGACTTGAGGTTCGGATCAATGATGTCCTAATCAATCTCGAATCCAATTAATGGATCATGAACATCTTCAATCAAAAGAATTAACTACAAGAAGAAGATTTGAGAAGCCAACAGTTTTGAATCTACCCGAGGGCTTTTTTATCTAGAAAGCATCTTAGATATGTAAAAAATCCTGGACTAATGAAAAAACCCAACAAAGGTTTAACCGCCTTGACAAACTGTAAAAGGAGTAATTGAAGAAGAGCTTGAGGCACTATACCAAACACATCTATCTACTTTTCAATTTATCTTTCTATCATCTATCTTTTACCTTAGTAGAGCTTCGCCTAATTTTAGTATAGATCGTTACTGTCCAACTTTTACCGCCATAGTACTGTGGAATTAGATCAACTATCCACAAACCTAAGCTACTGAATTCTGATCAACTGAGTTCTTACTCAGGCTATCATATTTTGGTTACAACTTGTTGACCATTCGCTTCAATCATTTGTTCTTGTAGACAAATTAGGTATTTATCTCTCGTTTATTTATTTATTTAGTTATTTTGATACTTTGTCGATTATAATGGGCCATACATTCTAATATTAATAAAATCGACATTATTTAGCCTTCTTTTATTTATCCGTTAATTTATATTCATTTGAGAAATATAAAACTGTATCACTAGTCCTTAGTACGCAAGGTAAAAATAATATATTAAGAAGGGCTAACCCCTACCTTTCCACTAATTATGTAATCGCTGATCACACCCGGGGTGGTGTTTAATCAAACTTTGAGTCTAGTAAAGACTGACATGCCCGCAGCACAATCATAATTGCACACGAATCTAAATACAGGCCCTCAATCACACTAGTGGCCTTGTTTGATTGAATTCACAGAAAGAACATGTAGGATTTGTGAACTTTCAAATCTGTTGATCATTTAAACTCCATTGCCATTCTTACCCTAATTTGTAGGATGGGTTTCATCTATTCTACATAGTTAGACAAAGCTCTCCATTGGTTTCCCTAGCTCTTTTATCTCCTTCTCTCTATATTTTCTCTCACTCTCTCTCTCTATATATAAATCCTAAATACACTTTTCTTTATTTATTCTCTCTTAAACCTTTAACTTGTTGCATTCTAAATTTTCATTTTTTTAATCACATTTATTTATTCCCATATTCTTCCATCCTTCATTATTAAGTTTTTAATTATCTGTTTGCATCACTCTGTGTCAACCTTATAATTCTAGTTTTCCATCCGCTATCAAATTGGTATAATTAAAAATGGTGGGAATTGACATACTTATCGTTAAAACCTTTTTAAGGCCCATGATATTTATATGACATCCAACTCATTGATAAGAAAAATAAATATTAGCTTCATCTAAAACTTAGTTAGGTCCTAAGAAGGGCTCAAGAGATCCAGCCGTTAGACCGTGGAGGAAAACTTTGATACTCCGGAAGAGTGTGATCGATGATACACAGGCAGTGAAAACTTGTACATTTCAAGCATGAGAAATTTGAATTGAACCTTCTAAATTATGGGTCCATGTTTTAGATGTATCATAAACCAAACATCAGTACACTTTCTTAACTATGATATTAGCACAAACTTTTCAATCATTGAAATAAAAAAAATATCCAACGGTCCTATTTCAGCCAACAAGTATCCACATATCAGAAGCAAGAACCAGTCAACCGATCTGATTTGGGGCATGTGACAGTTATGGTGGCTTCAGTCTAAATTTTAATTAATTTGATGTAATATATGGCATATATGGCATGTGATTGATTAACAATGCCGGTGTATCAAGCATCATAAACTGCCAGAGTATCAAACAATTCCCATTGATTATATATAGATACAACAAGAGACGTCCTCAACAGCGCTACAGTGACATTAGGCACTAGTAATAGCAGTGAGAGAGAAAAATACTAGACTTGTGTGAGAGATGGAGAGCATAGTAGTGATAGTAGGAGCTGGTCCATCAGGCCTAGCAACCTCAGCCTGCCTAAACCACCTTTCCATCCCTAACATAATCCTAGAAAGAGAAGATTGTTGTGCTTCTCTTTGGAAGAAAAGGGCCTATGACCGTCTGAATCTTCACTTAGCAAAGCAATTCTGCCACCTTCCTCATATGCCCCACCCTCCTTCCTCACCTACCTACATCCCTAAGAAGGATTTCATCCAATACATTGACCAATATGTATCTCATTTTAAATTGGCCCCTTTGTACCGTCAATCTGTTGAGTCCGCATTGTACGATCAGGATGTTGGTCGATGGGTTGTCGTGGCCCATAACTTCGTTACGAATGAGGTTGAAGAGTATAGGGGTCGGTTCCTGATTGTTGCTACAGGGGAAAATAGTCAAGGGTTTATACCTGACATACCAGGGTTAGAGACCTTCCCTGGGGAGGTTGTGCACTCTAACCAATATAAGTCAGGGAGTGATTACAATGGTAAGGCTGTTTTAGTTGTTGGGTCTGGGAATTCAGGCATGGAGATTGCATTTGATCTCTCTACTTTTGGAGCAAAGACCTCTATAGTTGTGAGGAGCCCGGTAAATCTTTATTACTGGCTTGGTTTTGTAATATTGTGTTTAGCTTGGTTTGATGCATTAACATGTCCATTTTCTTTTTATCCGTGATGGATGTATGTGTTTTACTACTCTTGTAAAAGAAAATTGGTTTTTGCTGATGCTTGTTGTTGTTTTAGTCCTTTAATTTCTACCTTAACAAATTCAAATTTTGCTGTTGGTGAAAGATTAATAAAAAGTAGTTCACATGCACATGCACCATCTTGAGTTCAATTTTGTCTTAGGCCTATGATGGTGGCATCCAAGCTATCCAACAGGGATCATATCACTATGAAGATCAGAGGCCCCAAAATTCTGGCCATCTAATCATCAGGTGGACCACACATGAATATAGTGGCTTTTGGGTAGGTGTCCATTATTTTCTATGGTGAGGCCCACTTGCATGTCCCCACAATATGCAAAAAATGGGACTCACACTGTGTGCTACTTACCCGAATCCGGGCCATCTTACTCGATCCGGTACAGAGTCCGGGCCAGCCCTGGATTGGATCCAAATAGATTGGATTTCAGTTTGGTTCGGTCGGATTTGCTACTTACCCGAATCCGATCCAACCGTCGTTCGGATCGACCAATCCTACTTGAACCTAACCGATCCAGGCCATCAGTTCTGTTCGAATCGGGGCGGATCGGGTTGGATCTGCCGGATCGGGTCCATTTTGCCCACCTCTACTCACACAGTATGTATATAACATCCAACACATCCATCAAGGTTGCAGGACATTGAAGTCAGACTGATCCACCGTTCAGTTGGCCACTGCCTAAATTTGAAGGTCTACAGGTTGGTTGTCCACTATTTTCTATGGTGTAGCACATCTGATGCTTGGATTGGAATGATTTTTTGGCAGTATCTTATCATCATAAGGTGTACTTGATGCATGGATTGAATGGTGTGCACACACCGTGGTGGGCCGCGCAACAAATTTAGGGTTTTGCTAATAGATGGTTTTCCCCTTTTCACCGTGTGCCCTATCAGATAATTGGATCAGCATTAATTAGGTCATCCCATTTGAATGTCAGGATAATCCAATAATCAAGTGGGCCATACAATAGGGAATAGCATGTGGAGGGAGGCCACACCATTATAGTCTCCCATATTTTGTTTGGGACCCATCCAACTAGTGCATAGGCGGACTCCTTGAAAATTAGGTCAATCAACATTAAGGTAGGCCTTACCACTTGAATTTACTAGGACCACAATTTGGGGTGATACTAAGAATATTGACCGTTAACAAATTGACACTGTTATAATGCTGCCATCTTGTATCATCTTACTCTAATCATTTTAATGCTTTATTATGTGCAGGTTCATGTGCTCACACGAGATATGGTGCACCTTGGAATGGTTCTCCTGAAATACTTACCATGTTCTTTAGTGGACACTTTAACACTCCTACTTAGCAAACTCAAGTTGGGAAATTTGTCTAAGTATGGTATATGTAGGCCGGCAAAAGGGCCCTTCTTTCTTAAAGCAATCGCTGGCCGTTCTCCTGTTATAGATGTTGGGACCATCGGGAAGATCATGTCAGGAGAAATCCAGGTATTTAAATGTGTCATCAGTACCACATCGAATGGCACATAAGCTTACAAATCAGGGATCATTATCATTCCATCTATTGAATATTGTTTAGGATCGATGGGAATGTGCACCAATTAGATAATAAAGATAGTTGGTACATTGGGTTCTTGTCTGATCAATAGGTAGCATCATAACCGTTCAATTGTTTATAATTTCCAAATGGACATTGTAGATCGTTGGTTTGTGTTCATGGATGTAATAATCCGCATCCATGTCTGGTGATCACCAGGTCCTTCCAGCATTAGCAAGCATCAGAGATTGCATC
Organism: Magnolia changhungtana; assembly: GCA_030180095.1. Lineage (NCBI taxonomy): Eukaryota > Viridiplantae > Streptophyta > Magnoliopsida > Magnoliales > Magnoliaceae > Magnolia > Magnolia changhungtana. Next base: position 13,830,090 of record JASAUF010000662.1, read on the forward strand.
GCAGATTTTGCAGATGGCACGTCGCACTCATTTGATGCCATAGTTTTTGCCACTGGCTACAGAAGCACAGCTAAGTGCTGGCTCAAGGTAAATCTCATCCATACAAAAACAAACAAATTCACATTGTATGGTCCACCTAATGATTTCATTGAACCTGATTCTTGGGACGATCCATCATCATAGTGGGGTTGGTGGGGTATGTCTCGATCACACGCGTGGTTCTCTATATCGTGTGGTGCACGTGATGGACAGATGGGATGCATGTGGGCCCATAACAGTTATGGGTCATTACCCTCATGGTGTATATATGTCATTTTGGATTGTTCATGTATAAATAGTGTTGAAAAATATTAATTTTAATAAAATATATTTTAATAATAAAATTAATATATAAAATATATTATTTTGTTTGAAAAAAACACTATTTTGTGGGTTTTTTGGAATAGTCCCCCATGGGAAAGGGAAGAGAAAAATCTGTGGTTTATATGATAATAGTGTAGTATTATAATATTTACCTACCTAGTCGGTGGACTATGGACCTTGCGTGAAACATCTGCTCAGGCTCGGGCACGGCCGCACGGGCTCGGGTTCGGTGCGAGAGCGTGGGCATGGGAGGCAGTGTGGCGCACTTTGCACATCCGCATCGTGTCGCAGAGGGTCGCTCCTTCGCGACCTTGAGTGAAGCGGAGCAAGACGTGTGCAAGTGAAAAGAGTCGTTGTAGCAGAAACTATAACAACTGAGCCATTAGTGCAGGGTCTAGCTGTAACTGCTGCATAGCTAGCCCAATAGCTAGAAAACGGCTAGCTGTTGTCTCACAACAGTCAACATGCAACAGATTAATGACCCATGCACAACAGTCAGAAAACTTCCATAAAACGGCTAGTTTTCCAACAGCCAGAAATGGCTTAATGGAATTTAAGTCTCTGTACCATAATCTCTTAGCCACCATAGCCTATAAATAGAAGATCTGGATGGGTTTCCAAACCATCTCAACCCACTCCAGCAAACCAATACGAATTGAGACAGCCTGCCCCTCTCCACTCATATACTCTAGTGCTTCTAGCAACATAGCAGGACTTGAACTTTACCTTGAAGAACAGACCAGCGGTGTGGTCTAGGACGGTTCAACTGAACCAGTGGCTAAAGATTTGAACTGACAGTGTAGTGGTCGAAATCACTTTTTCTCTTCCTTTCTTCTTCTTTTGAGATTTTTCTATTATATTGTAATTCTGCCAGAAATTGTATAAAAGAGTTTCATTTGGTGGGCCTCCGTGTTTGCTGAACGCAGACCTACACCAGGCTTGTCGTATCGTAGGAGCAATTTGTCTGTAACCTATCAGCATACTCAATTCGTTTGAGTAGGGATAAATAACACTTTAAGGACAGCGTTTCAGACGTGCTTCAGCCTGTCCATATTTCAGATTATTTTGCATTTTTTGGATTCCATATTTTACAGAAAAAATTATTATTCTGTAAATTTACAACAGATAGTGATGCATGATGCAGGGTGATGATTACCTCTTGGACAAAGAGGGAATGCCACTTCCAAGTTTTCCCAACCATTGGAAGGGGAAAAATGGGCTTTACTGTGCTGGACTGTCAAGGAGAGGATTGGCTGGTGTTTCTATGGATGCAGAGAACATAGCCAATGACATCAAGAGGGTCTTGGACGAGGATGTCAATTAACAGTAACTAATGTACAATAAACATATGTACCAATCTTATACAGCAACACAGTATAAATGAGGTTGATTTTTTTTTTTTTATCGATATTATTTTGCAATTTTGGAAATGATATGAGTGCACCTTATTGCATGTGTACTTGTTTATATATATATATATATATATATATATATATATATATATATATATATATAGGAAAACGCTCACCTGCGAACCAGTTCGTACTTAGTATGTACGAACTTTTTTGATGACCCATCATACGTGATGAATCTCGCAAATCTGAGCAGTTCACTTGAAGCGAGAACCTCATGAAACCTCACAAGTATGAATTTTTACTTTGATTGAAACTTTGGTGGACCGTGAAAAATGTAAATGCACTTCTTTCCTTGATTTGAATTTCTCTTTGCTATGGACGGTATGGATAAAAGTTTTAGATAAAAGTAAAACTTGGTCCTAGGGGTTTTCACTAGGTCGCTTCACATGAACGGTTCAGATTTGCGAGATTCATCAGGTATGATGGGTCATCAAAAAAGTTCGTACGTACTACGTCGAACAGTTCGCAGTGAGCGCTCCTCTATATATATATATATATATATATATATATAGAGAGCGCTCACTGCGAACCAGCCAGATGCGTATTTACGTCACGAACTTTTTTGAGAACCCATCATACGTGATGTTGATCCAAAATCGAACCGTTCATGTGAAGCAAGACTAAAGTGAAACCCCTAGGACCAAGTTTTACTTTTATCTAAAACTTTTATCCATACCGTCCATAGCTAAGAGAAATTAAAATCAAGGAAAGAAGTCTGTTTACATTTTTCACGGTCCACCAAAGTTTCGGATCAAAGTAAAAATTCATACTATAGGGTTTCATGAGGTTCGCTTCATGTGAACCGTTCAGATTATGCGAGATTCATCACGTATGATGGGTCATCAAAAAAAGTCGTACGTGTTACGCATTTGGTTCGCAGTGAGCGTTTTCCTATATATATATATATATATATATATATATATATATATATATATATATATATATATATATATATATATATATATATATATATATATATATATATGGAAGTGATATAAGATGGTTGGTCGATGGGACAGATTAGTCACCATGCCCCAAAATCTCTATCCAATTCAATCATCCTAACCTTTGACGAGTAGCCTTGAAATAGAAGGTTAATTAAGAAAGTGAATTAGGAAGGACGTGATGAGGTTGATCACCGATCTTCCTTAGGGATAACTACTCTGAATCCACTAAGCTTCTTTGGACTCTTCACATAGATTTCTTGAATCTATGAGGGAAGAAAATAAAAATAATTTCTAATGATTTAAAATAAATTGATTGATGATAAAAATCAAATAAAATTACAATCCTTTGAATGGTGAACTCAAACTAGGATGAAGTTTTAGAATCAAACTTTAACTCAAACTCCCTAAAAATGTGACTTACTATAAATACAGTTACTATTTATAGACCGTCATGATTCCTACTCGACTTTATGGTTTTCGGCCAAAAATAGTTAGTGTCCAATTTGGCTTAATGCGTTATTCTATTAATTTTTCTAAGCCCTTTTTTATGTTGGGCATGACTATTAAAACTCAAAAGATCAATTTATAGTAAAAATGAAAATAAAAAGGATTTCCGACCGTCGATCTTATGGAATCTCACAAATCCGGTGTGTGCAACCTGGTGTAGCAGGGTTGGTTAGCTGAAGTAGCTTCTCCTACCCCAAAATCATATATGATATGTGATGTAGAGTGGGTCACAAACATTTTCATGATTAGGATGGACCAGAGAAGGCTTGATCGGAGGCGGAAGTCAACAAGACCGTTAGAACCTTAAAACAGACATATCTCGCAAATCGGAATGAGTTGCTCTCTCACCTTGGTCATGAAAACTCTTAAAATACCCTTTGCAATACCCTAGATAAGCCCTAGGGACCCCTATTTATAGTTTAGGCAACTTCCATTTCGTACCTATGTGAAACCGTCTCCAATCTACGCAGTCCGCACAAAATCCAATGAAATCTGTGTAACCCTCGACTAATCGAGCTAGGGCCTCGACTGGTTGAGCACTGTTCACTCGACTGGTCGACGCCAGAAAACTGAGCTTGCTGGACTTTGAGTCGAGTGACCCTCGACTGGTCGAGCAATCCACTCGATTGGTTGAGCAGCGCGGTGAAACACTCCGATTTTCAACCGGCTGCACTATCTCTCCTCTGAACTGAGTTGGAAAACCCCATCAGGCTTGCCTCACCAAGTTTCGTGGTCCCACCATGAGGTATGTGTTATATTCAAACCATCTGTCCAGTTGGTGCTTGAGCCAAAAAATAAGACAGATTCAAAGATCAAGGACCACATTACAAAAAGCAGTGGCGATTGAACGTCTCCATTGAAAGCCTTTTGGGGTTTTAAAAGTTTTAGATCAATTTTTATTTATATATATTTTTTTATGTTAGCCAACCCCACTATGGAATCGATACCAAGATCTCAGTATTGAAACGAGGTATCTTTCACTTAGTCTACCACTTGAGCTATGGATCTAAGTGTTAAAAAAGTTTTGGATCAATATGATATTTTTCTTTCCCTCTTCATTTAGGTCAGTATAACCTTATGAATGGATTGGATGGAAAATAAACGTTATGGTGGGTCCTACGAATGTTTTAACGGTGAGAATCATTCTCCCACTGCTATTTGTTGTGTGGTCCACTTGAGCTTTGGATATGTGGTCCACTTGAGCTTTGGATACAACTCATTTTTGGGACCATGCTCTAAAATGATCCCGTTAAATGGATAAATGGTGCGGATATAATAAATACAGGGCCCATATAACTTTGATCTCCTTTGAACCGTCCGTACAACTGGAGCCTGAGGAGTGCTCGTCTTCGCACGACACGTACACACCAGCCAAGTCGATGGTGTGTGGTACACCAACCAGTCCACTTCCCATTGCCACGGTCTGATCGGAAATGGATCGGCTAGTCACCCTGCCACTAGCCAATGGCTAGTGGTCGGTGCTCTGTTGGCCCCACCATAATGTTTGTGTTTCACCCATGCCATCCACCCATTCTTCTAGATCATTTTATGGTATGAGCCCAAAAATGAGGTTGATCCAAATCTCAAGTGAACCGCACAATGTTGATTGAATGCCCACCATTAAAAACTTCTTAGGGCCATAAAAGTTTTGGATCAAGCTGATATATATATTTTTTCCTTTCATCTAAGTCTGTATTACCTAATCAACAAGTTAGATGTCAAATAACCATCACAGTGGGCCCTATGAGGTTTTTAACGGTACATTCAATAACAACTATTTTCCCATGGTGTGGTCCACTTGAAATTTATATCTACCTCATTTTTGGGATCAAAATTATCTTTCAAAATGGATGGATAGTATGAATAAAACAAATACATCATGGTGGGGTCCACATAGCACCGTCCACGAAATTGGATTGCATACTGAGTTACTCAGTACGCTTTTATCGTACTGAGTAAACTCTGTTGGGCCCACTGTGAATGGATGTGGTCTATCCACGTCGTCCATCCATTTTTCAAGCGTATTTTAATGTTTGAGACCAAAATTAAATAATTTCCAAGTGGACCATAACACAAGAAACATTGAGAATAATAATTTCCACCGTTAAAACCTTTATAGGGTCGACAGTGATGCTTATTTGTCATCCAACCTGTTTATAAGATCACACGTAACACCCCGTACTTTCGAGTACTCGGGTGCTACTATAGAGATCTGAATCAGCTTACATGTGTGTGAGAACACACGTGACTCACCTAATGCATTATCATCCAATGGCCCCCTAATCTATCAATCTCGACCATCTGGTACAATCTCATTCAAATATTAAGTCATCTGACCATTGACTCTTAGGGCAGACCATCATGCCATACCTAAGCTAGGTTGCAACTCACCAGAATCGTGACCAAACTCATAGATCCATAATATCTAACTTGATGGCCTACTACCTGATTATTACACTTAGGGCATCAGATCATTCATTCAATCTTGGGCCTTCACCTAGACAACCTTAGGACCATTGACCATGATTTTGAGGCAAACCGACTGTTGAATTATAGGGCAAATGTGGCGGTTGAGTGAACCACTATGGAGATGCACATTTGCCCAAAATAGCTTAATCAAATGGTTGGATGGAGTGATGCATTGTAGCCTGTCAGTTTGATAGGTTAAGAAACATGTGAAGGTAACCACTCAGATGCACCTATACTAGCCCATGACCCCCAAAACCATTTTTGGGTCAAGTTAGAAGTTATCTGCCCATGGAACGAATTTAAACCAATTTAATATTATTTTTCAAAAATCTATAACCAAAAAATATAATGGGAATTTATTCGACGTGGTCCACTAATACATGTAATCCACCTTAATTTGGGACTGAGGCTTAGTAAGAAATTTACAAGCTTAACAGACATCTCTGACAAGAAATCAAATAGAATAAAATGAAATAAGATTAGGCCTTAAAAAGAAGATAGTAATAATTAAATATTTAATAATATAAAACCATGAGATGATGGTCCTAATGACCTACAAAGTGGCCCACAAAAGGAATTATATATATATATGTGTGTGTGTGTGTGGGCGCGCACATTTAATAATAATAATAATAATAATAATAATAATACAAAATATAACTAAAATTTATTTTATTATTTGGGTAGTATTATGAAAGTCTTACAAAAAGGACTCTTTTAACCGTTGGTATTTAAATTCGGGATGGTCCAACCATCAGATTTCCCAGAATCCATGAATAGAGTCCAAATCAAGTTGTGGGCCCCACATAGGCATTTAATCTGCTTGGTTTTTGGTTAGAGGCCCTAACTTGGGCCCCCTAAAGAGCATGGACGGAGTGGATTTCACCTGGATGTCATGGTGGACCCAATCATGTGTTGCATGTGCACCCAAGGAGGTGCACTCGCCGTGCACCATTCTGGGGAACCTGGTCAAAGCCGGCTGACCCGCAACTTCCTTAAAAAGAAAGGTTTCTCTCTCTGCGTTTTAGCCAGCGAACGGACGCCGTCCGTTTGTTTCGATGGTGGCCCACAAAAGGGACCCATATTCATGATCAGAACCATCCATCGTGTGTGCAGAGAAGGTCCCACAAAAATCCAGCTCATATGGAAAGTTCGGATGCACGTGCGTGGGCACAATCTTCGCTGCAAACAGGTCCCGAAAACACAATGTTTCCAAGACTGGAAACTGTCCTCGCTCCATGTTGGCAATCCGAGTGTTCTCTCCTCCTTCCAATCCCATCCATCCGTAATCAGGCAATCCTAGCCCTACAAACTGAGTTTTTGGTAAAACAAACCGGCCGTTTCGTCCTAGCTTTGAACCCACCACCCAAAAGCCCATGGAGCTTCGAAATCTCTCCTCTACAAGCTCCATGGCATCCATACGAACAGCCTAGCACTAATAGATGGAAGAAAGAGGCAATGGGAGAGGTTCTGCCATTGATGGCAGCCGTCTTCTTCACCACCGTCCTACCGAACCAAGCGTTTGGATCAAGCCAGATCCTGCTGGGCAAGCCAGGATTGAGTCCAGAGCTTATTGAGTCCAGAGCTCCATGAAGCTCTGAGGAGGAAGGAGAAACAGAGAAAGAAGGAACAGAGGGCAAGACTTGGAGCGGTGCCGCCGTTGCTCCACTCGACTCGACTCGCTGAGGAGCTCGGGGCGCGCTGGCTGGACCCACCTGCAACGAGAAAGAAAGAACGAAAGGTGAAGCAAATGGAAGAAGAAGAATAAAGAGAAGAAGAAGAAGAAAGTGAGGAAACAGGGTGCGCTGTCGCACCAGTTCGAATCGAGCCGGGTCCCAGACCGAGTTGGGCCGAGTGAGAGTCTCACTCGCTGGAGAGCGGACTGAGTCGGGAACTCGTCTAGCTGAGCCCGAACCTGTGTGATCTCAGTCCAGATTCATGCGCGGTTCGGCCTGATCTAATCCGCAGCCTCTGCATGGCCCACCGTCGTCGTCACCAAGCCAAGCTTAGGCCAGTTGGGTTCGCTGACTCATCGAGTCAGGCAGGCCTATTTGATCAGCGAGCCTCCGTCCATCCAGGAAGTGGGAGGCAGTGATAGAAAAGAAGAATGAAGGAAGAAAGAGAAAGAACGAAGAGGAGAGAAGAGTGCTGCACTGAACTCAGACCGGTCCCGCCGAGTTGACTCAGTCGTCACTCAACCACCAACCTAGCCCTGACTCAGTGATTTGCCGTCGGGGTAAATCCGATTCCTCTACACCATAGCCGAGTCAAACCCTTAGGTAAGCCTCTCATATGTGTACTATACTAAATTAGTGAATCTCGATTGTTGACTCGACGATTGTAAGGCTAAGATTGGGTTAACCAAGTTTAAGTTGTTTGTACAGCAACAACTAAAGAAATCAAGCGAGGCGAACCCTGATCTTGTAAAGGATCAAGTTCTATCGCCAAGTCGTGTCGACCTTAAAACAGTAAGACATTCCCCAAAACACTCTTAGAAACCTATTAGCAATGATGAAATATATCTTTCTCCTAGTTCATTATCATATGCGCGCACTTGTGTCTTGTCTAGAAAGGAAACTCTCACTCGGGGCCGATTTGATTCAACCACCCAATTCTAAATTAGAATATGAATAGTACTTATCCTCTAATGAAAATAGATCTAAACAACTTAAATTTTAAGGAAATGTATGATTCTCTAAAGGCTAAATACTAAGATTGAACCCAATCCATGACTACATCTCAACCGTAAGTAAGGTGTGAAACTTGGTTCTAACCACACGATCCACACTTCAAGGTAGAATTCAATCTTAAGGGCGAGGTCCGCCTCCAAGACACATTGAATTGCGTCGAGTCAAGCCGAGTTGACAAAGGCAAGTCAACACGTTCTCCCCGTTCTAGACTTGTCTCGATGCACTGTGATCATTGTTACCAATGTTATTATTAGGATTACTAATATTATCGATGATTAAACCATTAGTAGGTCATTTATGCTATAACTAGTTTTTTGGTCTCTTATATTTATGCTATAACTAGTTTTTTTTTTTTTAATTATTTATCACTCTTAAATAATACCACTAGTGGCAGATTATAGTATCTATTATCTCTTAATGCTTATTATTATCAAGTAGCTACTATTACTTACGTCGCTAGTATTAATGGTGGTTTTACAATTATTAATATTATTAACGTTGTGGTTAATCACATGTTAATTAGTAATCAATTCTAGAGTCTAAGTCTAAAACTAAACTATAGGATGAAAACTTAACTCTACACCAGAACCCTAGGGCAAAAACCCTAAAACTTAGATAATCCAAACCCTAGGTTAAAACCCTAACTGTAACGCCCCGAAAAATCAGGGGTCGTGCATAGACACAACTCCCGAGTTCCCGAGTGTCACTTATCATGCATTTATGGTTTTTTACGATTAGTCAAGTTTAACTGCACAATTTGGAATTTCCTGAGCATGAAGCACAATCGCACCATTCTACTGAAATGAAGGTTATAACACATATATACAGGTCAAAAAAAAAAATAATAATAATAAAGGGTCGCCTAAGGCGTTGCCCAACAGAACAACAAAAGAATGCTATGTCTAAAAATAGTAAAGTTGAGCCCGTGGCTCAGCAAATCCAAATTCGGCCCGATCAAGCCGATGGAGAGCCGCCCATCAGCTGCAAGTAGGAGAGTCCGTCCTCCTCGTCCAAGCTCGCCTCGTCAGGCTCCTCATGCCCTGAGTCACCTGCATCTATGAATGGGTCTGGTTGGTGTTTTAAAACACCGTCCCAGAGTGGGAGTGAGTGATCAACTCAGTGTGAACTATTGATCTCAAGTTACAACAAGCATCAATTGTAATATGAACTTAATGAAAAGCAAACATTCATCAACACCTAATAACTCTTATTTAAAATGCATGCATGCGGGATGATATGATGCATGCCCTCGCCACAACACTCCCTCAAGCGACTCCATCTAACGATCGCATATGACAACACTCCTCGAGCGACCTCGACTTCCGAGTCGCCACCCTAACTAATGCGTGCAATGCGATCGTGTTAGCCGAGTTATTAATTAAGTTCATTCATCCAAAGCAGTTGGGGATTCGATTCACCCTACGTATTAATGCCCTAAACTGGTTGCGAGGCCAAGACCCCATCAATGCGTGAGGCCGAGACCTCGCGGTCCGTGATCCCGTCGGGTTCCTCATCCCCGACTCCAAGCACATGAGGAGTGCCGAAAGGAAGGGATCGCTCGCGGTCACTACGGGGAGGCGCGGTACCCAACGTAGGCCGACGGCTCGGACATAGTGTCCCATTCCACCATGCCCGGCTCACGAGGCTGTGGACCAGTTTTAGGTGTATTATCGATGGGCTACAATGGTTGTAGGGTGGTTCAGATTCCATATATATGTGAGCACACAGGGTTAACAACAGGGTTGATCAGTCAGTGGGCTAGACCGCATGAGTCAGGCGAGTGTGAGACGAGTGACCTTGGGCACAAGGGTCCCACGTAGTCGAACTACAGTCGCCCGAGTACACCCGCCCAAAACTCACAGTTTAGCCTCGAGGCGGTCCTACCAATGGAGCCACCTTTGCTCTCCTCATGTTTCCTGACCAACCCAAGGGTTCGAGTAGCAATCCCTAGCATGCCGACTACCAATGCGTCATCTAGCATATACAACATCTATGTTCTCATGCTTCTCAACATACAATTGATTCTCATACCAAGCAAGGTTAACAATATCATAATACAAGTGCAAGTGAGGTGTGTGTGTGTGTGTGTGGGAGGAAGTTAAGCACTTCCACCATTACAAGAAGTCATATACACACGATCATTATACATTCTATGGAACAACAACATAGGGAACAATCAACAAGGCATGAGCACCAAATCATCCAAATACCCAATCATGTGAAAGGCAATAGCAACACCAAATGAGGATCAACATGCATTCCATACGAATTTCAATAATCATGCAATTCCTAAGGTTTCTCTAGTTTCTCCAATCATAACATCCAAACAATCAAAATCATTAAACCCATAGAAAAATTGGTGCTAGGCCACCTAAGAACAATAGTCCGCACCTTGTGATTCGTTGGAGACTCAAAAATGACCTAGGAACGTCGATTTGGGGCCGGTTGGTCGGAATCCCTAAAACAAGTTCATTCATGAGAAATCCATGTAAAATCTCCCTTCATCAAAAAGGGTTTTCAAGACAAAGGATGAGAAGCCTTACCTAGACGATCAATGGACGATCTTGGTGGTTGTGGTGCATGGTTTCTTCTTAGAGAAGGTGTAGGAGGTTGTGGGTTTGATCTTCTTGGGCCCCACCTTGATTGAGAGTCCACCATGCCTTCTTCCCTCTCTCTTTCTTCTCCATTCTCCTCTTTCTCTTCTCCCTTTTCTCTCTTCTCTCTTTCCCCCTTTTCTCTTAGGGCAAAATCGTATGGAAGAGGGGTGCCCAAAAGAAACACCTTTTTATAATTCCAGATTTGGTGCAAATGGCCCCAAGGGCTAGGTTTTTACTATACTAGACTTATGGGAGGGTATTTCTAGGATCTAGGGCCCTATCACCCCTCTGGCCACTAAATTCGGCGTGTAGGTGCCTTATGGCCCGATTAGGGCCCATGCAAAAATTAAGGACGAACGGATGAATGGATATATGATCTGAGAAAAAGTTTCTGACCTTTAAGTGGTCCTGTGGGGCCCATTTTGGTGATTTGAGCATTTCTGATGGCCCTCTGGCCATGAAATTTATAGGATAAGTGGTCCATGGCCCGATGAGGGGTCTTACAAAATTTGAGAACGAACGGATGCGGGGTTTGGTCGTACGGTCCGATTCGCGATCAACGGTCATCGTGCCACGATCGGGCCCCAGATTTGGTGGACGGGCGTAGAAAATATATTAAATCACCACCGTAAATTTGGAAGAAATTCGACAGTGGAAGGCCCGAGTCTCGTTTCTTTTGTCGGCGATTTTAATCGGCATTGGTGCAGGCGCATTGGGCAAGCGCCGATGGTACTTCGGGTGTCCATTAGGTCCGTAGTCCGCGATGGACCACAAGCCCAATGAGATCTAAGATTTCCTAAATTTTTAGATTTTTTCGACCTTCCTCGGTCATTGGCCCACACGGTATTACGTTAAGTGTAATCGGGCACCTGGCTTGACGGCCCGCACATGGTCTGATCGTGACCAGACAGAACCACTCGTGTATAAGTTAGCATTGAGTGTTAATGGTCATTAAGTGATATTATATGTTAATTAATAATAAAAAAAAATAATCAATGATTTTTTTTTTTGGAAATCCAAAACAGTAAAAATCCGGGGTGTTACAATCTACCCCCCTTAAAAACAATTTCATCCCCGAAATTGCCTAAGGGTAATAACTAAAGATATTATCATTTCGTTTGCCTAATTTTTATTGATTTGAGGTTCATATGCATGGTAGGGTACATACTAACTGTACTAGTCTTCCTTATTATATTCTACCCCCCTTAAAAGTTTTGACACTTGAGGTTTAAAAACAAATGTCAAAATCATTATTATTGTATTAAGTGGTTGTTGGTAAAGTTTACCTAATGGTGGTATATTTTACTCTTTCATGATTGGGCTAAAACGGAAAGACAGTTGTGGTAGGCTTTGATCCCATACATCGATCATCTGTCGACCAGGGCAGAAAGATCGTTGCATTCCTTCTTAGTCCCTGGTATATCTGGTCTTCTCGCTTCTGGCCAAAGCAAAGTGAGTCCGTTGGTGTTCACCCAGGATTAAGAATTGGGTCAAGCCGCGAATACATCGCAAGTGTATGGTCCCGTGATTCCGTAGTCCGATCAATCTTAACATTTGGAAGGCATCAAAATTTTTTTAACAGTTCAAACTTCACATTCATAATATTTTTGTGGGTGGTGAGTTTCCCGCGATGCCTATGATCAAACGACTGTCCTAGAAAGGTTTCCAGGAACTTAAGGTTCTTCTCGACAATACCATTTTGATCATAAGGTTAGTGAGTTATGGACAAATCACGCTTTAGTTTCATAAGTTTTAACAGGGAAGGAAGAATCGGAAGTTTTAAGGTATTCTGGTGGGTTAGAGTGCTAATAACGTTAAGATGGACGCAGTAAGGCAATCATACATACAAGCATTTATAAGGTGACAAGAAAATTCAAAAACAATCCATACATCCACATCGATTTCAAAATGCCATTAGTATAGCCAGTTACATGTTATAGCATGGATTACAAGCATCACTAAATACCGCAACTTAAAGGGAACACAGCCTAATCAAAGCAGGAAAAGGTTACAACTATCATTCAATCACATGAGAGCAATTCTAACTGACTCGAACAATCTACTAATTGTTCGTTAGGTTAAGATACTATTCTTCTGGGTCGGATGCGGGTGGGGGTGCTTCTTCCCCTTGAGGGAAAAGATCACCGGAATGGCGAAGAAGACGGCGACGGTTGCTAGATATGCCATTTCTTTGGCAAGGAGACGGATGATTGTGGAGAATGTGTAAAAATGGAAATGAGTTTAAGAATAAGGTTATGTAAGATGAAATGGAAGGTGAGTTGAGATATGAGGTTTGAGTAGAGATTGGGATTTGAGATGGGTTTTGGGAAATGGGGATGGAATGGTTTTGGGAGTTTGTTTTAGGAATGGGCTTTGAAAGTGATATTGGAATGGTGTTTAGGAAAACGAAGTTGAGGATGGTATTGAGGTAGGTTGTGGGAAGTGAAATTTGGAAATGGGGAGAAGAGAGTGAAAGGAGTGGGGTTTTAGTGAATGGGTCTAGAAGGAAATATGGGTGATGAGAGAGATTTGGAAAATGAGTTGAGAGATTATAGGTGGGAATAAACAAAAGAAATGGGTTTTGAAAAAGAAAAGAAGATGGTTTGGAGGATTGGGTTTTAGAATAAGTATGGGTTGGGCTTGGTGGATCTTAGAAATGAAGTTTGGAGATGGGTTGGGAGAATGGAGTTTGAGAAGATGCAAATTTGAGAGAGTGGGTAGTGAGATTTGAGAAAAGTTAAAGAAATGGAGAAGGGATTTTTTTTTTATTTTTTTTATAATGGGTTTTGAGAGTGAATGAGTGAATGGAGTGGGGTTTGAGAATGAAGTCGAGGTTGGGTCTTGGGAATGTATGTTGGAAATGGATTTGGGTTGAGTATGAGAAAAAAATAATGGGAGTTAGTTAGAGAGAGTAGGTTTGATGTTGGCTTTATGAATGAGATTCTGTGGATGGACTTGAGAACAGGGTTGAGAAAAATAAAATGGTTTAGAAAGGGTTTGGGAAGGTGGTTTGAAGGTGAGGAAGAGGAGATGGGGAGTTTGTAGGAGGAGAAGATGAATTTTGAAGAGATGGGTTTGGGTATGGGAGAGTGAAGATGATGGAGTGGGAGTAGTGGGAAGGGGATCTATTTCTTGTAAGGTTTTTTGTACTTTTGGTAACTAAATTAATTTTTAAAATTTTTATAATGTTTTATCATTGAGTTTAAAGACATCTCACAAAATTTCATCTCATTTGAAGTTGTAAATAAATTATTAAAATTCTAGGAGCAACAGCTGTCCGAAATCAGAATTTTTTTTTTTTTGAATAGTTGATAGAACAGCTTAATTTTAACTATATTATAATTTTTATTTTATTTTTTTTCTCATTTTTATATAAAACTAGACTCATTCATCTTTAATCTGGCTTTTGAATCACCTAAATTGGAGTTGTAACGAAGGAGATATGGATTTTTGAAGTTGACTTAAAATTGTAAAAATTTCGGCGGGGTGACAACGCCGGCGGGCGGGGTGACAACGCCGGCGGGCGGGGTGAGCGGCGGGGGCCACGCGGGCTGCTGGAGCCTCGGCGGGGCGGCCACGCGGGTCGGCGGGGTGACCCCTCCGATTTGCGGGGGCAACTTGTCGGGTGTTTTTCCGGGTGCCGGTAAGGCCCCCCGGGACATGCCATATATGATTTTGGGGTAGAACGAGCTGATCTACGCAATGGGCCTATCCATTCCATGAGATTCTTCCTAGTTAGAGGTCAAAATTAGATTTTTCTATATTTCCACTATTTTCATTGAAATTTCGTTCTCCCTTAAGTCCTTACCCCCCAATGGGTCGAAACTATTAAATTTAGTTTGGTGTTAGCTCGTTTGGACTTGGACGGTGGCCTTGACCCTCTAATCATTCAGTTCTGGTTTGTTCCTATCATCGGGCTAAGGTATTGTAAGTTTCTCGGACCTGTTTCCTAGCGTCTCTACTATCTCTCGCTACCCAATCCTAATCCCTGGGAAGTCTTACCGTTCGTCTAAGATTGCCGGTTCCGATTCAAAGAGGGTTCCTACCATTCTAAGTTTATACTGTGCTTACCCTAACGTCAGCGGACGCGTTGGTGAGTTCATGACCCATGGCCCAAGGGATTCCAAACTATTGCTCTGATACCATCTGTAACGCCCCGGAAAATCAGGGGTCGTGCATAGACACAACTCCCGAGTTCCCGAGTGTCACTTATCATGCATTTATGGTTTTTTACGATTAGTCAAGTTTAACTGCACAATTTGGAATTTCCTGAGCATGAAGCACAATCGCACCATTCTACTGAAATGAAGGTTATAACACATATATACAGGTCAAAAAAAAAAAATAATAATAATAATAAAGGGTCGCCAAGGCGTTGCCTAACAGTAACAACAAAAGAATGCTATGTCTAAAAATAGTAAAGTTGAGCCCGTGGCCAAGAAATCCAAATTCGGCCCGATCAAGCCGATGGAGAGCCGCCCATCAGCTGCAAGTAGGAGAGTCCGTCCTCCTCGTCCAAGCTCGCCTCGTCAGGCTCCTCATGCCCTGAGTCACCTGCATCTATGAATGGGTCTGGTTGGTGTTTTAAAACACCGTCCCAGAGTGGGAGTGAGTGATCAACTCAGTGTGAACTATTGATCTCAAGTTACAACAAGCATCAATTGTAATATGAACTTAATGAAAAGCAAACATTCATCAACACCTAATAACTCTTATTTAAAATGCATGCATGCGGGATGATATGATGCATGCCCTCGCCACAACACTCCCTCAAGCGACTCCATCTAACGATCGCATATGACAACACTCCCTCAGAGCGACCTCGACTTCCGAGTCGCCACCCTAACTAATGCGTGCAATGCGATCGTGTTAGCCGAGTTATTAATTAAGTTCATTCATCCAGCAGGTTGGGGATTCTGATTCACCCTACGTATTAATGCCCTAAACTGGTTGCGAGGCCAAGACCCCATCAATGCGTGAGGCCGAGACCTCGCGGTCCGTGATCCCGTCGGGTTCCTCATCCCCGACTCCAAGCACATGAGGAGTGCCGAAAGGAAGGGATCGCTCGCGGTCACTACGGGGAGGCGCGGTACCCCAGCGTAGGCCGACAGCTCGGACATAGTGTCCCATTCCACCATGCCCGGCTCACGAGGCTGTGGACCAGTTTTAGGTGTATTATCGATGGGCTACAATGGTTGTAGGGTGGTTCAGATTCCATATATATGTGAGCACACAGGGTTAACAACAGGGTTGATCAGTCAGTGGGCTAGACCGCATGAGTCAGGCGAGTGTGAGACGAGTGACCTTGGGCACAAGGGTCCCACGTAGTCGAACTACAGTCGCCCGAGTACACCCGCCCAAAACTCACGGTTTAGCCTCGAGGCGGTCCTACCAATGGAGCCACCTTTGCTCTCCTCATGTTTCCTGACCAACCCAAGGGTTCGAGTAGCAATCCCTAGCATGCCGACTACCAATGCGTCATCTAGCATATACAACATCTATGTTCTCATGCTTCTCAACATACAATTCAGATTCTCATACCAAGCAAGGTTAACAATATCATAATACAAGTGCAAGTGAGGTGTGTGTGTGTGTGTGTGGGAGGAAGTTAAGCACTTCCACCATTACAAGAAGTCATATACACACGATCATTATACATTCTATGGAACAACAACATAGGGAACAATCAACAAGGCATGAGCACCAAATCATCCAAATACCCAATCATGTGAAAGGCAATAGCAACACCAAATGAGGATCAACATGCATTCCATACGAATTTCAATAATCATGCAATTCCTAAGGTTTCTCTAGTTTCTCCAATCATAACATCCAAACAATCAAAATCATTAAACCCATAGAAAAATTGGTGCTAGGCCACCTAAGAACAATAGTCCGCACCTTGTGATTCGTTGGAGACTCAAAAATGACCTAGGAACGTCGATTTGGGGCCGGTTGGTCGGAATCCCTAAAACAAGTTCATTCATGAGAAATCCATGTAAAATCTCCCTTCATCAAAAAGGGTTTTCAAGACAAAGGATGAGAAGCCTTACCTAGACGATCAATGGACGATCTTGGTGGTTGTGGTGCATGGTTTCTTCTTAGAGAAGGTGTAGGAGGTTGTGGGTTTGATCTTCTTGGGCCCCACCTTGATTGAGAGTCCACCATGCCTTCTTCCCTCTCTCTTTCTTCTCCATTCTCCTCTTTCTCTTCTCCCTTTTCTCTCTTCTCTCTTTCCCCCTTTTCTCTTAGGGCAAAATCGTATGGAAGAGGGGTGCCCAAAAGAAACACCTTTTTATAATTCCAGATTTGGTGCAAATGGCCCCAAGGGCTAGGTTTTTACTATACTAGACTTATGGGAGGGTATTTCTAGGATCTAGGGCCCTATCACCCCTCTGGCCACTAAATTCGGCGTGTAGGTGCCTTATGGCCCGATTAGGGCCCATGCAAAAATTAAGGACGAACGGATGAATGGATATATGATCTGAGAAAAAGTTTCTGACCTTTAAGTGGTCCTGTGGGGCCCATTTTGGTGATTTGAGCATTTCTGATGGCCCTCTGGCCATGAAATTTATAGGATAAGTGGTCCATGGCCCGATGAGGGGTCTTACAAAATTTGAGAACGAACGGATGCGGGGTTTGGTCGTACGGGTCCGATTCGCGATCAACGGTCATCGTGCCACGATCGGGCCCCAGATTTGGTGGACGGGCGTAGAAAAATATATTAAATCACCACCGTAAATTTGGAAGAAATTCGACAGCTGGAAGGCCCGGAGTCTCAGTTTCTTTTGTCAGTGCCAGATTTTAATCTGGCATTGGTGGGGCGCATTGGGCAAGCGCCAGATGGTACTTCTGGGTGTCCATTAGGTCCGTAGTCCGCGATGGACCACAAGCCCTGATGAGATCTAAGATTTCCTAAATTTTTAGATTTTTTTCGACCTTCCTCGATGTCATTGGCGGCCACACCTGCCGTATACTTAAGTGTATGTCGGGCACCTGGCTTGACGGCCCGCACATGGTCTGATCGTGACCAGACAGAACCACTCGTGTATAAGTTAGCATTGAGTGTTAATGGTCATTAAGTGATATTATATGTTAATTAATAATAAAAAAAATAATCAATGATTTTTTTTTTTGGAAATCCAAAACAGTAAAAATCCGGGGTGTTACACTAACCCTAAATAATGTGTAAGCTTGGACCTAACTGTATAACTTTACAATTCATGATAGGGTTTGATTCTAAGGAAACACGCATTCTCTAGCAACACTGGTAAGCGATTCAAAGTATAAGGTGATGATTCTTCCCCATGAGCTTTCCATTTTCCCATTAACTTAAGTTATAGTCTTGTGGATTGATATCTCTATTTTAATTTATAATGGATATCTCTATTTCATTATCACATGTTAAATTGTTGAAATTGAATTACTACATTACATGCTTAATGTTTATCCTGTATATTTAATTTATGTTATTGGGTTACTTGTGGTTGCTTCTGTGATTTAAACTGGTACATTAGTGGAAAACCCTCACTTATAAATGTACACTCATACTTGGGATGTAACTCGATTGATTTTGGTTATAATGAACCTTCGACTTAGTGGTTATTGAATGGTGGGGTGATTTGAATATTGATGTAGGCCTACCATCCAGGGGTTGTGTCCAAGTGGTTTTTAAGGATGGTCTTTATCGCATGGTTTTGATACTTGTCCTATGTGGCTTATTTTGATATCTGCCCTAGGTGGCTTATTTCAATATCGCCCTATGTGGCTTTGTTTTGGTATATGCCCTATATGGGTTTGATGTTTTATATCGTGCAATCATGCGATGGTAAGCCCTATATATTGAATTTAATTGGTTATTAGTCGATGGGTTTCCATTAAACATCCTAAGGTGGTATTCTCATGAGCCAGGGATGGTGAAATGGGACATTATGCCTGAGCTGTCGGCTGACGCTGGGCTCTGAGCTCCCCGTATTGACCTTTGAGCTTATTAAACTTGCTGGTTGTAAACGGACTAATAACAGTTGGGCTAATCATACATTTTCATAGCATATGGTCTTTTCCGGGTGATTAATTCTCCTTGGGCAATATATGTTTTATGGTCTTTTCCGAGTGATTAAATTCCCATTGGGTGATCTATATATTATGGTCTTTTCCAGATAGCTGGTTCTCCTTCGGCATACCTTTATGTATTTTTCCAAGTGACTAGTTCTCTTAGGGCGACCTTTTATTTCGACAAAGGGATGTGCATTTTCAGATCGATGATGCATTCACGCATCCATGCATTTAATAAGATTGTATCATGTATTGTTTTGTATGTTTTACCATGTTTTTATAACTATGCTTACCTAATGCGACAGTGTGTAATCTTGAGGGGAATTTATACTGAGTTGGCCACTCATCCATCAAACATATAACCATATAGGTAGCACAGGTGGCTTAAGTGATTTTTAGGTTCAGTCTAATAAAGAGCAGAGTACCACTGTTAAAGATGCATGCTCGTATGACCAAGAGTTGCTACATGGTTTTACAGCCCCAGATTTATTATAACTTGCTTTGTTTACATATAACATTACTTCACTTGTAATTGTAAGTATTGGGACATTGGTTTGTATAAATCTTTATAAGCAACCTCTTGTATATTCTAAATGTAATTGTAATTTTCCTTTATGCTTATTTGTTCACTCTTTGCTCATCTGCTTATTCTGATAGTTGAAGAAAAAAATATATACTCAGATTTGACCATCCTTTAAGGTTAACACTCGGGTTTTTGGGAAACGAGTCATGTACTCGGGTCCTGAAAAGTCGTGGCGTTACATCACACATATATGGATGAAGAAAAAACACAAATATCAGATTGATCCAAAACTTCTGTGGACCCCAATATATTTTCAACGTCAATTCACACCATTTCCTATGGTGTGGCCCACTTGACCTTTGGATATACTTCATTCTTCGGTTTAAGCCTTAAAATTGTATTTTAAAATGAATGTAAGGAGTGGATGGAATATATAAATCACTGTGGGCCCCACAGAGTTAGCGTACGATGGAATATATAAATCACTGTGGGCCCCACAGAGTTAGCGTACTAAGTTACTCAGTACACTTAGCGTACTGAGTTACTCAGTATGCAATCCGCTTCCATAAACTAGACACCTAGATGGTGGCTAGGGGTGTACATCGAGTCGAACCAAGTCGAGCGAGACTCGGCTCGAATAGTGACTAACCTCAGCTTGAACTCGGCTCGGCTCGGTCCTCGAGCCTGACTGGCCAGTTCCGCTCGATTTAGTCAGCAGCTCGGGCCGAGTTCACCATTGAGGCATTTTCACAAACACCTGAACTGCAACTTCAAAATCCCACTATTTTACAAACAGGGACAATGGTTTTACAAGTATTTTCTCAAACACCTTCTAAGAACATAAAAAAAAATAAAAATTTAAAAAAAGATATTTGTTTCATGTATATACCTTCCTTGCCACCAGCCAAACCTTCCTTGTCACCTTGCCACCGACCAAACCTTCCTTGCCACCAAACAAACCTTCCTTGCTACCTGTGACGCCCCGGTCACTGCTTCATGTGGGCGGGCACACGTGGGCGGGCCCCCAAGTGCGGTGGCGGTCTGTGTGTGTTGGCAGGAGAGACTCTTGTCTTGGGCGAGCTACTTATTGCTGATTATGATTTGTAGCGTAACTTGTCCCATATCGGAAGAGTTGTCTGGATTTATGGTGGTTATATATTGGGTTTCTCCCTTAACAAACATGACGCGTTTTAAAGCCGTGAGCTTCAGCAAAGCGGACAATATCATGTGCTGTGGGGGGGGCCTTACACTACCAGCCACATTTCGTTGAGGCATTTTATCAAACAGTTGGTGATCAACATCAATGGCAAAGTAACCAAGTCACCGAACTAGTTTGATCCGAGTTTGATTCGAGTTGGATTTGATCCAAGCCGAACTCGGCTTGAACTCATTTTCGAGCTCATAAAATCAGCTTGACTCGGCTCGAACTCAGCTTTGAATTGAGTCAAATCAAGCTTTTCGAGTCAAGTTGAGGGAGCTAATCGTGCTAGCTTGGTTCGTGTACACCCCTAAGGCAGCGTCACTACCCAAACATCGTCCGGTCCAATCTATGGGCCCCACCATGATGTATTTGTTTCATCCATTTTTAAAGATAATTTTAGGGCTTTATCCAAAAAATGAGAGGGATATATATCTCAGGTGGACTACACCACAGGAAAACAATAATGATTGGATATCCACCATTTAAATCCTCCTACGGCCCACTGTACTGTTAATTTGACATCCAATATATTGATTAGGTCATATATACCCAGGCTAAGGGAAAAAACAAAGATCAGCTTGATCCAAAACTTTTATGCCCTCAAAAAGTTTTTAATGGTCAATGCTCATTCAACACTGTTTCCTCTAATGTGGTTAACTTGAGATTGGGATATACCTCATTTTCAGTGTAATATCGTAAAATGATCTATAAAAATATATGGATGGCATGGATGAAACACATATATTATGATGGGGCCACATAGCACCGACTACCAGCCATTGGCCGGTGGCAGGGGGAGTAGCCAATCCGTTTCCGGTTACAACGGACCTAGATTTCCTGCGAGAAAGACTTTAGCTGGGCCCACTGTGATGTTTGTGAGAAATCTATCCCGTCCAACCGTTGTTTGAGATCATTTCCAGAATGGATACAAAAAATGATAAGGATCCAAGTCTCAAGTGGGCCGCACTAAAAGAAAAAGTGAGTATGGAAATTCTTACTGTCGAAACCGGGAGCGGATTGGATACTGAACGCTGGACGCGGATTTCCTGCGAAAGGCTTTCGCAGAAACTTCCTGCACAAAGATGATGGGTGGGGCCTACCACCATGTTTGTAGGAAATATACTCCGTTCATCCATTTGGAGAGCTCATTTTAAAACAAGTGACCAAAAATGAGATAGATCCAAAACTCAAGTGGGCCACATTAGAGGAAACAGTGAGGATTCACTAAGAACCATTGAAACATTTTTATGACCATAAAAGCTTTTTTTTTCAGGTTAATTTTTTATATTTTCATTTCATCTATGTGGTAATGACCTTATAAACGGTTTGGATGGTATATAAACATCAAGGTGGATCTCAGGAAAGTTTCAACGGTAGGTATTTCTTTTCCCAATTTTCCCTCTAGTGTGGCCCACTCGAGTTTTGGATCCACCTCATTTTTGGTAGCTTGTCCTAAAATGAGTTCTCCAAATGGATGAACGGAGTATATTTCCTACAAACATGATAGTGGGCCCCACCCATCATCCTTGCGCAGGAAGTTCCTGCGAAAGGCTTTCGCAGAAACTTCCTGCACAAAGATGATGGGTGGGGCCTACCACCATGTTTGTAGGAAATATACTCCGTTCATCCGTTTGGAGAGCTCATTTTAAAACAAGTGACCAAAAATGAGATAGATCCAAAACTCAAGTGGGCCACATTAGAGGAAACAGTGAGGATTCACTAAGAACCGTTGAAACATTTTTATGACCATAAAAGCTTTTTTTTTCAGGTTAATTTTTTATATTTTCATTTCATCTATGTGGTAATGACCTTATAAACGGTTTGGATGGTATATAAACATCAAGGTGGATCTCAGGAAAGTTTCAACGGTAGGTATTTCTTTTCCCAATTTTCCCTCTAGTGAGGCCCACTTGAGTTTTGGATCCACCTCATTTTTGGTAGCTTGTCCTAAAATGAGTTCTCCAAATGGATGAACGGAGTATATTTCCTACAAACATGATAGTGGGCCCCACCCATCATCCTTGCGCAGGAAGTTCCTGCGAAAGGCTTTCGCAGAAACTTCCTGCACAAAGATGATGGGTGGGGCCTACCACCATGTTTGTAGGAAATATACTCCGTTCATCCATTTGGAGAGCTCATTTTAAAACAAGTGACCAAAAATGAGATAGATCCAAAACTCAAGTGGGCCACATTAGAGGAAACAGTGAGGATTCACTAAGAACCGTTGAAACATTTTTATGACCATAAAAGCTTTTTTTTTCAGGTTAATTTTTTATATTTTCATTTCATCTATGTGGTAATGACCTTATAAACGGTTTGGATGGTATATAAACATCAAGGTGGATCTTAGGAAAGTTTCAACGGTAAGTATTTCTTTTCCCAATTTTCCCTCTAGTGTGGCCCACTCGAGTTTTGGATCCACCTCATTTTTGGTAGCTTGTCCTAAAATGAGTTCTCCAAATGGATGAACGGAGTATATTTCCTACAAACATGATAGTGGGCCCCACCCATCATCCTTGCGCAGGAAGTTCCTGCGAAAGCCTTTCGCAGGAACTCTTAGTTCTCCAAAGGCGGACGCGGATTTCCTGCGAAAGGCTTTTGCAGAAACTTCCTGCACAAAGATGATGGGTGGGGCCTACAAACATGTTTCTTAGGAAATATACTCCGTTCATCCATTTGGAGAACTCATTTTAGGACAAGCTACCAAAAATGAGGTGGATCCAAAACTCAAGTGGGCCACACTAGAGGGAAAATTGGGAAAAGAAATACCTACCGTTGAAACTTTCCTGAGATCCACCTTGATGTTTATATACCATCCAAACCGTTTATAAGGTCATTACCACATAGATGAAATGAAAATATAAAAAATTAACCTGAAAAAAAAAAAGCTTTTATGGTCATAAAAATGTTTCAACGGTTCTTAGTGAATCCTCACTGTTTCCTCTAATGTAGCCCACTTGAGTTTTGGATCTATCTCATTTTTGGTCACTTGTTTTAAAATGAGCTCTCCAAACGGATGAACGGAGTATATTTCCTACAAACATGGTGGTAGGCCCCACCCATCATCTTTGTGCAGGAAGTCCGCCTTGAAATCAGATTGTCGTATTGAGAAAATTAAGTTGAGCCCACTATGAATTTATATTATTTATCCACACCTTTCATCTGTCTTTTCATCTAATTTTAGGCGTTGAGCTCAAAATTGAAGCTTATAAAAATCTCAAGTGGACCATAGCACATAAACAGTGGAAATAATGATTTCCACAGTTGAAACCTTTCCAGGCCCCACAATGATGTTTATTTTTCATCCAAACTGTTCAAAGGATCAAAAAAACATAGATGAAGGTAAAAAAAATATATAATCTTAATCCAAAACTTCTGTAACCTCCAAGAATTTTTCAACAGTATAAATTTAATTCACACTGCTTCCTTTAGGGTGGTCGATTTTAGCATTGTATATGCTTGGGTTTTGACATAAGGCCCTAAAATTATCTTATAAAATGGATGAATAGACTGAATAAAACATAAATCAAGGTGGACCCCACAGAGTTTACTCAGTAAGCATTTCGCTTCCCTTGGCCACGTACGGTATCGTAAACTCCACGTACATTTTTTCTAAATGTGGAAGTTCCTGGGAACGCAGGTGGGCCACTGTGATGTTTATAAGAAATCCTTCCCTTCCATCTATTTTTTAAGTTCATTTAAGAACATGATGCCAAAAATGAACCGTATCCAAAGCTCAAATGGGCCATACTAAAGGAAAATTGGTTAGGGAAATTCCTACCATTAAAATCTACTTGGGTTCGACAATGATGTTTACAAGCCATCCGTACCATTAATAAATTTATTCCTACTGAGATGAACTGAAATCAAAAATATCAATATGACTCAAAACTTATGTGGCCCACGAATATTTCAACTGTGGACGTTCAATTATTATGTTTTTGGCTCACTTGAGTTCTGGAAACTGTTCATTCTCGGGTTCATGTCTTGAATTGAACTCAAAAAACGGATGTACAGTTAGGATTTCTCTCTCACAAACATCACAGTAGGCCTACCTGCGTTCCCAGCAACTTCCCGCGAAAGTCTGTCACAGGAAATTCACGTCCATTTCTTCTTAAGATAAATGATTATTTGTCCGTGGCCGAGTGTGTTCACGGCCTAAACGGAAACATGGATCTCCGTTGTTGGATGAGCATTTATTGAAGGAAATAGTACCATGCTATTTTGCCACGTCACTTTAATAGCCTCATTGTTACTGACGCATTCAGTATCCAATCCGCTCCTGTCGAAACCTCCCTCGGGTGACAGCCCGACAATGGAGGGGATCGATACTGAACGCTCCACTACCCAGAAGGTTACTGAAGTTACGCAGTAAAATGGCATTAGTAGATTCGGCTATTTCCTTCCAATAAATGCTCTTTCGACGGAGATACGTCAGCGTATATTTCTCCGCTTAGGCCTTAGATACACTCGGCCACACACAAGTAACTGTATATATTAAGAAAAAAACGTACGCAGATTCCATGCGAAACACTTTATCAGGAAGTTCCTGAACTGAAAATCAGGTGGAGCCACTTTGATGTTTGTAAGAAATCTTACCCGTCCATCCCTTTTTGAGTTCAATTCAAGACATGAAGCAAAAAATGAACCGTTTCTAGAGCTTAAGTGGGCTAAAATGTGATAATTGAACATCAACAGTTGAAAAATTCGTGGGCCACAGAAGTTTTGAGTCGTGCTAGTATTTGTGATTTCAGTTCAACCCAGTAGGAATGAAGTTGTTAACGGTATGGATGGCTTGTAAACATCACCATCGAACCCAGGTAAATTTTAACAGTAAGAATTTTCCTAACCACATTTTCCTTTAGTACGGGCCACTTGAGCGCGCTTTGGATCCGGTTCATTTTTTTGATCATGTCCTTAAATGAACTCAAAACACAGATGAAAGGGAAGGATTTTTCACAAACATCACAGTGGGCGCTACCTGAGTTCCCAGCGCAGAAACCTCCTGCTAAAGGAAATCCGCGTTCAGGAAGAAGGCACGTAGAGTTTACCGGTACGTGGCCAAGGGAAGCGGATTGCGTACTGAGTAAACTTTACGAGCTCTACTGTGATTTATGTATTTTATCAGTTTGTCCATCCATTTTATAAGATAATTTTAGGACATTAGCTCAAAACCTAAGCATATAAAAGGTTAAAATCAACCACACCAAAGGAAACAGTGTGAATTAAATTTATACCGTTGAAAAATTCTTGAGAGGCATAGAAGTTTTGGATCAAGATTATATATGTTTTTTTACTTTCATCCATATTTTTTGATCCTTTGATCAATATGGATGAAAAATAAACATCACTGTGGTGCCTGGAAAGGTTTCAGTGGTGGAAATCATTATTTCCACTGTTTCGCGTGGCATGGCATTTTGGGCTCAACGCCTAAATTTAGATGGAAAAACATACTGAATGTGTGGATAAATTAGGTAAATTCATAGTGGGCCCAACTCAATTTTCTCGGTATGACAATCCGATTTCGTCGCCGAGTGGGTGCACGGCGGAAACGGAGAAAGATCCATTAACGGATTTCACGGAGTAGCATTTATACGGAAGGAACATACCATTGGTATCTAAGCAATGGCGTTTTGCCACATCACTTCAGTAGCATTTTGGCTACTGAAGCGTCCAGTATCCAATCCGCTCCCGATGACAGTGATGTTTACTGAACTGAACTGATTCAAAACTTCTACGGCCCCATGAATATTTAAACTGTGGACGTTAAATCCTCATGTTTTAGGCCCACTTGAGGATTCAATCCTGCTCATTTTTCGCCCAATGTCATAAAATGATGTCAAAAAACGGATCAACGGGGTGGATTTCTCAGAAACATCACAATGGGTTTCATCTAGGATTCCAGAGCAGTAACTTCCTGAGAAAGAAATCCGCGTCCGGTACAGACAGAACTTCGCCTAGCGTGGGCGTTACCTGAGTTAATACATGAAACGTGCACCGTGCCTGCATATCAAACACCACGTGCAGCCTGAGTATCGTATGGGCGCAGATTAGGTGGTGTTGCGGGCGCTGTGGGGCCACCTTGATATATATGTTTTATATCCATACCGTTCATCCGTTTTGCCACTCATTTTAGAATATGAACCCGAAAATGAAGTAGATAAGCTCAAGCGAACCACAGGAAACAGTGGAGATAATGATACCCACAGTTGAAACCTTCCTAGAGCTCACCGTAATTGTCATTTGCCATCCAAGCTGTTGATAAGGAAAAACAGCCCTGCATGAGGGGAAAACACAAATATCGGCATGATCCGAAACTTTTGTGGCTCTAATAAAGTTTTAATGGTTGGTGTTCAATGACAACTATTTACTGCAGTGTGCTCCACTTAAGCTTCTGATCTACTTCAGTTTTTGTTTCATGACTTACAATGAGCTGATAAAATGGATGGACAGCTAGGATATAAAATACATACATCATATCTGGCCCACAGCGCCAAACACCCCCTGCTATGGATGGCGTGGGCAACAGCACCTGATCCGCGTCCAGTATCATATATCTCCCGATCACTACCGCTGGGGATAGTGTGGGCCCACTCCGTATACATGGCACGGATGCCCATTGCCTACTAACGCTGCCAGCAGCAAGCTAGGTGGCTAATGCTTACAGGTTGGTGCTTGTAAGCCCAACATGATATATATTTTTCTTGGCATTTTAAGGGCATGAGCCCAAAAATGAAATATATCCAAATCTTAGATAGATCACACCATAGGAAAACAGTGGTGAGTGAATGCCGACCATTAAAAACTTCCTAAGGCTTATTGTAATATTTATTTTCCATCCAATTTTTTGATAATGCCACGCAATCCTACTTTAAGGGAAAATATAAATATCGGCTTGATGGGCCCAATAAGTTTTTAATTCTGGGTGAAATAGTAGTATGATCCACGTAGAATTTGGATCTAACTAACTTTTGAGTTCGTGCTATAAAATGATCTGAAAAAATGATTGGTCCACCCAGCACCGATCAATAGCCACTTACTACTGGCAGTGTCCATAGTTATTGGATAGTGTTCTGTGGGCCCATCACAATGTATGTGTTTTACCCACGTGGTCTATCCATTTTTTTAGATGAGCCCTACTATACCAAAAAAAAAATGAAGATTGAACGCCTACCACTAAAAACTTCTTAAAGACCATAAAGTTTTAGATGAAGCTAATATTTTGTAGTTTTATATCATCCAAGTCTAAGTAACCTAATCAATAGGTTGGATGGCAAATAAGCATTACATTGGGCTCTAGAAATTGGATTGCGTGTTGAGTTACTCAATACACTTTTTATTTTAATTTTTTTGTTTTGTTAGGTTGTTAGTACACCCACAGTCAGTTCACACATCACTGTTAGCCACCCCCCATTAAGGAATGGATACCAAGACCTCCCTGTTGAAACGAGGTATCTTTCACTCAGTCTACCACTTGAGCTATGGAGCTGGGTGGTATTAGCTGGGATGAAATTTAAAGGGTGTAATTATTACCACTGCAGGTGGATTGTCGTGGAATTGGTCTACAAAATTTCATTCCATGTTTGGAACGGAGGAGAATCCCACCCAAACCATCATTCTAATGGTTACTGTGTTTAGCAATGCAATTCATCAGTGGATTACTGAAACCCTTGTGTGTTTGGGTGGATGTGAATAAAACACCAGCCCACCCGATGAAAAGTGGGTTCGGTTCGTCTTTGACCCGGCCACATCTCTAAAGTCTAGTGGTCGGACGCGGATTGCCTACTGAAGCTGTCGGTAGCTCGTGACTACTGGATAATGCTATGCAGGGAAGAGGGCATGACGTTGAGGTAGAATCCAATCACACAGGCAAAGGCGGCGATTCGAGTGTTGGCACAGAGCAATACCCTCTGAAACCATAGTGACAAATGCTTACAGTAAGACAAGAGAGAAATGACATGGCCATCCCGCCAAATCTATTCAAATACAATTTAATTCACCCCCTAAGCATACTGATAAACTCTGTAGGATACAACGTGATTTATGTTAAATGTCATCACCACCTCTCTTGAATATTTCGGAGTCTTCCGGAAACTTACAGACACTTCTGGAAAATTCTAGAATTCTCTAGAATCTTTCGAAAACTTTTAGAGTTTGATGGAGTTTTCTTTACTCTTCTGGAATGTTCCGGATTATGCTAGAACATTTCAGACTATGCTAGAACCTTCCGGATTCTCTTAAAATGTTCCGGAATATAATAGAACTTTACAGGATATTTGGAAGCTTCTAGAACTCTTTAGAGTTATATTGATTCTAGAATCTTTCATAGCTCCCTATAAATATCGAGAGAGCCTCATTATGTATATACACGCAAAAACATTAACAAAGGAGTCAGTTCAAGAGCGAAAGCAAGGTGTCCAAGTATTAAGAGTTCAAAGAATTTTTTCCTTGTGTGTGAGAGTTGTCATTCAAGAAGTGATAGTTTGTTAGTGTTGTAAAGCATACCCTTGTTGTGTACAAGTATTTGTAATAAATAAAATTACATTTACTTCAATTTGGTATCAGAGCGAGGTTTGGTCGGGATCCGTTTTCTAAGAAGATCATACACAGTTTGGAGACTGTAAAGTTTGTTAGCTTGCTTGGTAAAGAGAGTGATAATCACACCAAGTCACGATGGCGGATCTTGTGAACACAACGAGCGGAGTTACGAGGCTTAACAACCGCAACTATCAAAGTTGGAAGAGTCACATTAAGTCTTACCTTAAAGGGCAGGACTTGTGGGAGGTTGTTAATAGGGATGAGATTATCCCACCTCCTAAGGAAAATGCTTAAGCACTCCGAAAGTGGAAGATTAAGACCGGGAAGGCAATGTACATGCTCAAGTCAACCATTGAAGATGAGTTGCTCGGGCGAATCAAGGATGACGACACACCCAAGATGGCATGGGACACCTTTGCATCATTGTTTTCAAAAACAAATAATGCTCGACTTCAATATTTAGAGAATGAGTTAATGTCTACCACCCAAAGAGATAAGTCTATAAGCGAATACTTTACAAAAGTAAAGGATTTATGCCGAGAAATTTCAGAATTGGATCCTAAAGCAAATATTCATGAGGAAAGAATGAGGAGGATCATTATACACGGGTTGAAGCCCGAGTATAATGCTTTTATCACGACAATACGAGGTTGGCGTACTCAACCTACTCTCATAGAATTGGAGAATTTGTTGGCCAATCAAGAAAGTTTATGCAAACAAATGGCTGGAGTGTCGATAAACAAGGAAGAGAAAGCACTCTACTGTAATAATAAAAAAGGCGGACATCGACAGCAGAATAAAAAGGGCGAACAAAGTCAGCAGAACTTTTGAAAGTCCAAGAAGAGAGAAGAGCAAGGAAGAAGTTCTCGGACAGGAGGAGTTCAATCTGACAACAACAAAAATAAACAACGATCCTCCGTATCTCGAAAGTATAATATAGAGTGTTTCAATTGCGGCAAGAAAGGTCACTTTGTAAAAAATTGTTGGTTTAAGAAAAAATCAGCCGAAGGTAACTTGGTGACTTCTAGAAATCACCAAAAAGACAGTGAAGATGACTGGGACTTTCAGGCATCCTTAGCAGTGTCTAAATCCATCAAAAGAGATTGTTCAGAGAAGGAGATAGATTTCGATGAACCACTCAAGCAGTCTAACACAGTCACTGACGAAGTAGCTGCTTCCTCAATAGTGACAGAGACTGGTGAAATAGCCCTTGCCGCAGTTTCTAATCAAGCAGCTATCAACTACAGTGATGATTGGATAGTTGATTCAAGGTGCTCAAATCACATGACAGGTGATAAGAAGAAACTGTCAAGTTTATCCACCTACAAAGGAGATCGGGTGGTGGTAACAGCTAATAATTCAAGGTTGCCGATAACTCACGTAGGTATGACTACTATCACACCTCGATTTAGCCCTAATCAAGTAAAGTTGCAAGATGTTTATCACGTGCCAGAGATGAAGAAAAACCTGTTGTCAGTATCACAACTGACATCTTCTGGTAATTATGTGGTATTTAGACCGGAGGATGTTAAGGTGTACCGAAACCTTAAACCGTTAGGTACACCCATCATGGAAAGACGACGCTTGGAGTCAATCTACGTAATATCAGCTGAATCAACTTATGTAGATAAGACTCAAAAAAATGAGACTGCAGATCTCTGGCATGCACGTTTAGGGCACGTGAGTTATCATAAGCTGAAGATAATGATGAAGAAGGCTATGTTCAAAGGTCTTCCCCAGCTGGATGTTCAAGAAGATATAATTTGTATAGGGTGTCAATATGGCAAAGCACACCAATTACCATATGAAGAATCAAAGTTTAGAGTTAAAGAACCCTTGGAGCTTGTCCACTCAGACGTATTTGGACGGGTAAAACAGGCATCGGTTAGTGGCATACATTACATGGTGACCTTCATTGACGACTTCTCAAGGTACGTTTGGATTTACTTCATGAAAGAGAAGTCAGAAACTTTATTAAAATTTAAAGAATTTCGGGAGAAGATCGAAAGTGAGTTCGATAGAAGGATCCGATGCTTGCGAACGGATAATGGCGGAGAGTATCCGTCAAAAGAGTTCTCAAATTATCTAAAGGAGTGTAGAATCTGACGACAATTGACTTGTTCGGGCACTCCACAACAAAACGACATTGCTGAAAGAAAAAATCGTCACCTTGTAGAGATATGTCGCAACATGCTACATGCTAAGAATGTGCTCAGCCGATTCTGGGCAGAGTGCATGCAAACGACAGCTCATGTGATCAATAGGCTACCACAAGCAAAACTAGGCTTTGTCTCACCCTTCGAGAAGCTATGGAACATAAAACCCAAGGTGAGTTACTTCCGAGTCTTCGGAAGTGTATGCTATGTGTTTGTGCCTAATCACTTGCGTAGCATGTTTGATAAGAAGGCAATTCGTTGCATCTTTTTGGGCTATAGCAGTGAAAAGAAAGGGTGAAAATGTTGCAATCCTGCAACTGGTCAGCATTACACATCGAGGAATGTTGTCTTTGATGAAGCCTCGTCATGGTGATCGCCACTGAAGGAGGAGCTGCCAAACTCTCAAGACTTAGAAGATGAACTGCATAAGAAGATAGGGAAGACAAGGGAAGGAGAAAAATCTCCTAGTTCAACTAAGGAGTTGATGCCTACGCAGGAGATAGTGAGCAAGTGCCTAATCTGTCTAGAACACCATATAAATCTATGAGTCCATGGCAAACTGGAGTACATCAAAGTAGTCCAGAAGAGCTTCGCCCAAGTTAACAGGAGGTTGCGGTAGACAACCCACCACTTAGGAGGACGACTGGATAGAGAAAGCCTAACCTAAGATACGTGGATGTTGCCTTAGCAGAAAAAGAGACCGTGAAGGAACCAACGACATTTAAAGAAGCATCCCGAGACATAGAATGACAGAAGGCAATGGAAGAAGAGATTAAGGCATTGAATCAAAATTAGACTTGGGAACGAGTTCTAAAACCTAAGGATGTGAAGACTGACAACCAAGTTGCAGACATACTCACGAAAGGACTTAGCAATGCTAAGTTCACCAAATTCAAAAAACAACTTGGCATGATGACTAAGGCAGAATTGTGAGAGTTGGTGCTGAGGGGGGGTGTTAAATGTCATCACCACCTCTCTTGAATATTCCGGAGTCTTTCGGAAACTTCCAGACACTTCTGGAAAATTTTAGAATTCTTTAGAATCTTCCGGAAACTTCTAGAGTTTGATGGAGTTTTCTTTACTCTTCTGGAATGTTCCGGATTATGCTAGAACATTCCGAACTATGCTAAAACCTTCCGGATTCTCTTAGAATGTTCCAGAATATAATAGAACTTTATAGGATATTTGGAAGCTTCTAGAACTCTTTAGAGTTATATTGATTCTAGAACCTTCCATAGCTCCCTATAAATATGGGGAGACCCTCATTATGTATATACATACAAAAACATTAACAAAGGAGTGAGTTCAAGAGTGAAAGCAAGGTGTCCACGTATTAAGAGTTCAAAGAGTTTTTTCCTTGTGTGTAAAAGTTGTCATTCAAGAAGTGATAGTTTGTTAGTGTTGTAAAGTTTGTAATAAATAAAATTACATTTACTTGTTGTGTTCAGCTCTTCAATTTCTGTATTTTATCTACCCGTCCATTCATTTTAACGGTTAATCTGAAGTCTTGATTCCAAAAAATAAGCATATCCAAAGCTAAAGTGGACCATACCACAGGAAATAATATGATTTAAGTGTTTATTATTGAAAAATTCTTGGGGGCTCCAGAAATTTTGAATCAATCTAATATTTTTTTTTCCCTTCATCTATGTCTTTGTGATCTTATGAACAGGTTGGATGACAGATAAAGATCACTATTCCCTATTTCCGATGGTATGATCTACTTGAGCTTTGGATATGCTTCAATTTTTTACTCTAACTCTTAAAATGAGCTGGGAAAAAAAAAAAAAGTATGGACGGAGTGGATAAACAACGTACATTCATGGTGGGCGCAACTTACATGGCCCTATAATGATATATTTTTAATATCCAAACCGTTCATCTATTTGGAGAGATAATTTTAAAGCATGATCTTAAAAATAAATCATATTGGATCTAACGTTTATTTTCCATCCAATATGTTAATAAGGTCACATAGATTTGGATAAAGAGGAAAAACAAATATCATATTCATCCAAAACTTATGGACTTTAAAAAGAATCCTTCACTGCTTTTTGCAGCGTGGTCCACTTGATATCTAGATGTGTTTTATTTTTTTGGCTCAACCCTTAAGAGCAGCTCGCCAAATGAATGGACGGTTTGGATATAAAACATACATCATGATGGGACCACATAACTTGGTGACGTCAACACACTAGCCCAGAGGATCCGGAGTTTTAAGTAAACGACTGCCACGTATAGTGACTAGTGAGTGGGCCCACTGTACATATGACCGTAGCGAAACGTCTCCAGTCTCATCGTTTCTAACGTCCGAAGGAAATAAGAAGAAATCCAACGATTGAATCAAGAAATACTGCAATACCCATCTCAAAAGAGCCATGAATATCTTCTCCCTCAATCTCAGAAGTACCAACCAAGTCATTTTCCCTGCGAAAATCTCCACCTTCCTGCAGAGGATTCCATGGCCTCAAAGACCCTTCTCTTGCAATTTTGAGAAGATGGGTACTTTTGAAGCTCAAGGTAGAGAGATTTTCGAGATGAGGGTGTTGAAATCGAAGCTTACTTCATGTAGATCTCCATCTGTCAGAGTTATGGGAATGAAGAAGAACCATGATAATTCGTCTTCATCAGGTGAAGATCTTTCGTTGTTAGTAGAATGAATGCCACTCACAACAAACCATTGCATGTTAAGTTTAGACATGAGTTCTGAACCTTGCACAAGGTGGGCCGCAACATGGAGATTACCTGGCTCAAAATCATGCCGATATGAACGGTTGGGCGGTTGCTGTGCAAGTTCGGAAACAATGGACGGTTTGGATTAGATCTTCCAAAGGTCTTATACATGCATGGCCCATGTCTAGGATGACTTGCATGCGAACTTCACATGCAAGGGATTGTAGACGAACTATTTTCTAATTGAAGTTGGTGTTGGTGTCGTGAACTTCACATGCAAGGGTTGTAGACAACATATTTTCTCATTGAAGTTGGTGTTGGTGTTGACATTCATCCGGTGAAACCCGACATGGATTCTTGGATTGTGATATTAAAAATCTCAAGTAGTTGAATTAGTTTAGATATCCGACCTTTACATGCAAGGCATGGTAGAAACTGAGTCTGTCAATGGGCAGTCTTGGGCTGGGCCAAGGTAAAACCTAAGCCTGATTCCAGCCCTGGTCCCTGACAGTCCAAAACAAACATGCTCAAACCCATCCCTTGATGAAAATGTATGGCCCAAGCCTGGCTCCGGCCCCGGCCCCAGCCACCCAATTCTGCATGCGTAACATCTGGGCTGTTCATTAAGTGTTCCCTATCTTCCATGATGTATGAAAAAAAATGCTCTTCAAATCCTAAACCCAACCTGATCCCAGCCTGATCGTTAAACGGACTTAGATTTTAGACCTGAACCCCATCCTCAGGTCTTGTATTTCAGACCAAGCCCAACCTGAAAACTGTCGGCATGAATATTTGCAATGCTAAAGATTCAGTTGGATAGTATTCAATTCATAGAAGAAAAGAAAACGATATTCGAAGATCAGAACTATTGTCAAACACACCTAAGAAATTGTCGAAGCCAAGATATCGCTTCAGTCTAATATCGTATTGGAAATTATATTCATTACAGGAAGTGATGATCATTCAGCTCCTGATGAAAGCAACAATTCATTTGAGAACACTAACTCCATGGACCCCAGCACCTGGAAGTCCCACCATATATTCCGAGATTGGCGAACTTATAGAGCGATTCTTGTGGCTTGGGAGAGGGTAAGTTGGCAACTTGGCATTCACCTAACATTTTGATTTGAGTAGTATAGAATTTATTTTAGTTCCATTTCACTGATTTGTTTGACTACATTTTCTCAATTTCCAATAGCTTTGGACATTTTATTGCCCTCGCAATTATATGTTGTGATATTGGTTAAGAGAGAGAGTAAATTCACTATAAACATGTAGCTGCTTGGGATGGAAGGTTGAGATTTTACCATAGAAGACTCCATCAACAGCTGAAATCGATCCGAATTCCTTTCACTTCTTTTAATTTTAATGTGGGTAGCCTGCACTATCCTCTCATCTTATCTGCATGTACCTCACATGAAGCATCTAATTAGGAAGGCACATGGCAAGCTCTGCCGGGCCTACCTTGATGATTGTATGACATTCACTCTGTACATGCAACTTGTTGCATGGGCTCATTTTAAGATGTTATCCTAAAAGTTAGTTGGATTGGGGACTCGAGTGAGCCACAACAAGGGAAATAGTGAAGATAGGCTGCCCACCGTTTCATTCTCTTACTCTCTCTGTTCGCACGCACGTGTGTGGCCTTACTTATCCCTCCATCTCGCTATCCTTTTTTCTATCTTCCCTCCAAATGTCTCCCCCTTTTCTTTAGGATTATCAATGGGATAGGCTGGCCTGTCTGGCTTTCAGGCCTGGCCCACTTCAGGCTAGGCTTGGATTGGTGTATTAGGCCCGTGGACTGGGTCTGGACCGAAGTCGAGCTTCGTATAAAGGACAATCAGCCCGTCTGAGTCTGGTCTGCCCGGTTATTCAAAGCATTTTTTATAATATATCAATGTGTGATTAATAAATTAAACCTATTTAAAGTATTTTTTGGATTTCAATGTCATAGATTAAACAATTTCATTAAACGCAATTAATTTTCGTTATTGTTAGTACCTTCGTTATTAACATCCTTATTTTGCATTTGACTGTTGGTTTTAGAGAATGGAATATCTACAATAGTAGGAATCTTCACGACCCAAACTCAGTGGGCCTCCAAAATATTTGTGATGTTTGTGTGGCATCCACTCCATCGATCAGTTGAGGCACCTGATGTTAGGACCTGAGCTCAATATTCACCACAGGGCATAATGGGGATGGGGATAGCCAGCCCTCATGAGTCATCCCAAAACTCAATTTGATTTAAAAGGTAGGTGGGCCGCTTCTTGGGGCCTACTGTGTAGGTCATATTCCATCCAAACCGGTCATTAGGTGAGCTCAAACATCACGAGTCATCCGACGCTCAGCTTGACTCAAAATTCAGATGGCCACACTGAATTTCGAAGTTTTTATAACTGTGATTTACATTGTTTCAATGGTGTGGCCCATTTGAGTCTTGGATCATGCTTAACTGATGGATGAAGTGGATGTCAAACAGAGCATGGTGGGCCTCACAGAGCTTAGATGTGGCATGTTTTCCCTATGACAGCTGTTACTAAGGATACCAGTTATTGGGATGCTACATATGTAGACTGACTCCAGTGTTAGTTTTTCATCTTTTAAAAGATGGTGGTCACTCTTCAAACATGCAAATGTGATGCAGGACAATTAACCACTTGCTCTAAAAGTTCAAACTGATAGAGCATGGCGAATTAATCCCTTTATCTCATAGACCAAGCCATAAATCCATGGGTTCCGCCTCACACGAACCCCAAATCCATGGGTTTCGCGGGCCGCCCACCCCGAGTGTGCCCCTGCATCCACAGGCCACCCCACTTGAGTCCGGTGTGAAAATGCCCTCGCATTAAAATGCCATAATGTAAGGAAAAATCTTAGCCGTCTAAATTGGCAACCGAATTGTACATTGAGCATAATTGGAAAGTTTAGCTGATAAGATAATTTTAACTATCTGATTTTCCCTCCTAATTCTGAGCGCTCACCATTTAGTAACAATTAATATCATTAGACCATTGAAATGACCCTGATTCGCTACAGAATTTTTTTTTTATTTTTTATTTTTTTTAAAGTAAACAAGAAATAGGAAAGAGTGTATAAGGATGTTATATGGACACTTTAAATTGTTATGACACCATGTAGCATGGCAGTAAAATCATGAATATGCATGGTATCCTCGGGTTCTGAGCTCCTGCGAGTGGGACCCACTGATCAGTCATCTAGTTCCAGACAATTGATTTGATGGGACCCACAGTGGATGGAATGTTCTCCAAAACTCTCGATCTAAGGACTAGATAGGTGGCCAGAAAGTACTGTCAAGAAAGAAATTCAGCCATGGTGCACATTCAATGGGAAATGGCCTATGGTCAGAATCAGAAATTTTTGGTGAATGGTCCATCCAATGTGGGTCCCTTAGATCAACACTCTGGATTACCAAACAGTGGGTCTCACTTGAGTGAAGGATATGAGGATACTATGCATGTCTCATGCTGTGAGAAAGCGGTCTCAAGGGCATCGATAGCGTATGTTTTGAGAGAAGGGTCGCAAAATGGGACTGAACTCCTACTTTAGTCTTTTTTTTTTTTCTTTTTCTTTTTTTTCTTTTTCTTCTTTTTTTTTTTAAAAAAAAGTCAAGGTGAAAGGGTGAGAACAACGCCCACAAAGCTAGGGAACAAATAACTATCTGGATCTAAGAAAAATGTACAAGGATGAAAAGCAAAAAGGCTTGTGGGTTGTTTAGATGACTATAAGTTTTGAAGTTGTGACTCTCACCTAAAAGTGCTTGAGCATTGTGACCCAAGCTACCAGATCCAGCTTGGCTTTCTTAAACACCTCATCTAGACTATAAGGTTAATTATGAAAACGTATGTTATTTCTTTCCTTCCTAATTGACCAAAAGCCTACATGACTGGACAACTGCCATGGAATTATCCCTCTTTGCCCAGAACCTCCCCTGTGCCATGCCAAGAAGAACGGCCAATTGATGAAGGTATCTCCCAAAATGCCTGAAAGAGATTGAAAAAACACTACCTAATTGAAGGCACACATTCATGATATTCAT
Source organism: Magnolia changhungtana (assembly GCA_030180095.1). Classification (NCBI taxonomy): domain Eukaryota; kingdom Viridiplantae; phylum Streptophyta; class Magnoliopsida; order Magnoliales; family Magnoliaceae; genus Magnolia; species Magnolia changhungtana. The sequence goes on from JASAUF010000662.1 coordinate 13,868,284, forward strand.
ATACCTTTTCTGAAACGCCTGAAAGAGATTGAAAAAACACTACCTAATTGAAGGCACACATTCATGATATTCATATGCCTTTTCTGAAATGCCTGAAAGAGATTGAAAAAACACTACCAAATTGAAGGCACACATTCATGATATTCATATGCCTTTTCTGAAGGTTGTCCACCATGAGGACTCTATACTCAGCCTCCAACCAACTGAAAGTAATGACCCTCCAATCGACCAAAAGCAATGACCCTAGGCTACGACTAAATAAATTCAATTGGATTGTGAGAGGCCCTGGGATTAGGATTCACAAACCTTTTATAAAACGATTTGGAAGTGAAATTACCTGACTTATCCGACCTTTGAACCCAAGGTGTTCTTTTCATGCATCATCTATTCCTATGTTGCAGATGGTTCAACAACACCAACTCATCCAAATTGAAGGCACACATCCAAGATATTCATATGCCTTTTCAGAAGGTTGTCCACTATGAGGACTCTGTTCTTATCCACCAACCAACCAAAAGCAATAATCTTGGGCAAATTTCTCTATGGCTAATAAATTTGGTTGCATCACGAGACACCTTGAGATTAGGATTTCGAAACTTATTATAAAACCTCCAAACCCAAGGCGTCCCTTTGGTGCATCACCGATTCCTACGCTGCAGATGGTTCAACAACACCAACTAATCCAATTCCTCATTGGACCCTTCCCCATGGAGTTGTGCCCCTTCCCAAAAGAAAGACAGGCACTGAGACATTGCAGCCTCCTTATTGAAAGAAACATGTCATACTAATTCAGGGAACAACTCTTCAAGAGGCCAATCGACGCACCAAACGTCCTTCCAGAAATGCATGCAAGGACTTTGATGAATTGCTATTAGGTTTTGGTAGCTAAACTTTGATAAATAGGTTGGGCGACCCTGATCCACCTTGTATTGGCGGGTTCATTATGAATGATAAGGGCAAGATCCAAAAGATGTTCACCAACCTGGTCAGTTGATCGGCAAAGTCAAGGTTCTAATTGATGGGCTTAGACTCATTGCCAGTTCACCACAAAGAAGGATGGTCATTGAAGAGTATTTAAAGAACATGGTAAGTTGGGCTTCTCAACTCTTCTCAGAGCCTTGGAAATTCTCCTACATCAACAAAATTTGGAAGTTCACATGTTGTTTAGGGCCTATTTTGGCATTGCTATGAATGTATTCTTCAGCATATAATTGAGTTTTTCTGTTTACTACGATGGATTAAAATTCAACATTAATTTAATTATTTTTCTAACAAGAAAATTGATGTAATCCCTTTATCTCATAGCCTAGGCTATGCGGGCCTCCCACTCCGAGTGTGCCCTTGCATCCCACAGGCCACCCCACTCGAGCCCGGTATGAAAATGCCCTCGCATTAATCACCCCCGATGAGGAGTCTCGAACACGAGACCTCCCGCTCTTATACCAATTTGATACGGGACAATTAATCACTTGCTCTAAAAGCTCAAACTGATAGAGCATGGCGAACTAATCCCTTTATCTCATAGCCCGGGTCCCAAATCCATGGGTTCCACCCTACACGAGCCACCCGTCTCACATGGGCCCCAAGTCCACGGGTTATGCAGGCCACCCACCTGCATCCCACAGGCCACCCCACTCGAGCCCGGTGTGAAAATTCCCCCGCATTAAAAATAGAGGTGTTTATTGTTAATGAGAGAATTAAAAGATGATGTGGGTGTTGTCTGATAGTTATATTTCCTTCAATCAATGACCAAACAGAGCCTTATACATTTTGTTTAAACATGGGCTCATTTTAAGATGTTATACCAAAAGTTAGTTGGATTGGGGACTCGAGTGGGCCACAATAAGGGAAATGGTGAAGATAGGCCGCCCACCATTTCATTCTCTTACTCTCTCTGTTAGCAAGCACGTGTGTGTGGCCCTACTTATCCCTCCATCTTGCTATCCTTTTCTCTCTCTTCCCTTTGAATGTCTCCCCCTTTTCTTTCGGACAATCAATGGGCTAGGCTGGCCTGTCTGGCTTTCGGGCCTCACCGACTTCAGGCTAGGCTTGGATTGGTGTATTAGGCCCAAGGACTGGGTTCGGACCAAAATCGAGCTTCGTATAAAGGCCAATCAGCCAGTCCGAGTCTGGTTTGCCTGGCTATTCAAAGCATTTTTATAATATATCAATGTGTGATTAATAAATTAAACCTATTTAAAGTATTTTTTGGATTTCAATGCCATACATTAAACAATTTCATTTAACGTAATTAATTTTTGTTATTGTTAGTAACTTCGTTATTAACATCCTTATTTTGCATTTGACTGTTGGTTTTATGAAGCTAGAGAGAGAATGGAATATCTACAATAGTAGGAATCTTCATCACCCATGCTCAGTGAGCTCGAATATAATGAGTCATCCAAAACTCAGCTTGACTCAAAATTCAGATGGCCACACTGAATTTAGAAGTTTTTATAACTGTGATTTACAGTGTTTCAATGGTGTGGCCCACTTGAGTCTTGGATCATGCTTAACTGATGGATGGAGTGGATGTCAGACAGAGCGTAGTGGGCCTCACAGAGCTTAGTCGTAGCATGTTTTCCCTATGACAGCAGTTACTGAGGATACCAGTTATTGGGATGCTATATATGTTGCCTGACTCCAGTGTTAGTTTTTCATTTTTTAAAAGATGATGGCCACTATTCAAGCATACAAATGCCACAGATGTAAGGAAAAATCTTAACCATCTAAATTGACGACTGAATTGTACATTGAACATAATTGGAAAGTTTAGTTGATAAGACAATTTTAACTATCTGATTTTCCCTCCTAATTCTGAGCGCTCACCATATAGTAACAATTAATATGACCCTGATTCACCACAGATTTTTTTTAAAAAAAGTAAACAAGAAATAGGAAAGAGTGTATAAGAATGTTATATGGACACTTTAAATTGCTATGACGCCATGCAGCATGGAAGTAAAACCATGAATATGCATGGCATCCTCGGGTTCTGAGCTCCTGCAAGTGGGACCCACTGATCAGTCATCCAGTCCCAGACCATTGATTTGATGAGACCCACAGTGGATGGAATGTTCCCCAAAACTCTCAATCTAAGGACTAGATTGGTGGCCAGAAAGTAATGTCGAGAAAGAAATTCAGCCATGGTGCACATTCAATGGGAAAAGGCCTATGGACAGAATCTGAAATTTTTGGTGAACGGTCCATCCAATCTGGGTCCCTTAGATCAACACTCTGGATTACCAAACAGTGGATCTCACTTGAGGGAAGTAAGGATCTGAGGATACTATGCATGTCTCATGCTGAGGATCAAGTAATTCCCTCTTGTTTTAGGTCTGCCTCAACCATTGCTTATTGTTATAATTGTCTTTTCCCTTATTTAAGTGGGGCCTCGTGAGAAAGCGGTCTCAAGGGGCATCGATGGTGGATTTTTTGAGAGAAAGGTGGCAAAATGGGACTACTACTACTTTTTTATGTAAGGCAAGGTGAAAGGGTGAGAACAATGGCCACAAAGCTAGGGAACAAATAACTGTCTAGAACTAAGAAAAATGTACAAGGATGACAAGCAAAAAGGCTTGTGGATTGTTTAGAAGACTAGAAGTTTTGAAGTTGTGAGTCTCACCTAAAAGTGCTTGAGCACTGTAACCCAAGCTACCCGATCCGGCTTGGCTTTCTTAAACACCTCATATAGACTATAAGGTTAATTATGAAAACATATCTTATTTCTTTCCTTCCTAATCGACAAGAAGCCTTTATGAAGGGACAACTGCCATAGAATTCTCCCTCTTTGCCCATAACCTCCCCTGTGCCATGCCAAGAAGAACAGCCAATTGATGAAGGTATCACCCAAAATGCCTGAAAGAGATTGAAAAAACACTACCTAATTGAAGGCACACATTCATGATATTCATATGCCTTTTCTGAAGGTTGTCCACCATGAGAACTTTATACTAACCCTCCAACCAACCTAAAGTAATGACCCTCCAATTGACTGAAAGCAATGACCCTAGGCTACAACAAAATAAATTCAGTTGGATCGTGAGAGGCCCTGCGATTAGGATTCACAAACTTTTTATAAAACGATTTGGAAGTGAAATTACCTGACCTAGTTCTTTTCATGCATCATCTATTTCTATGTTGCAGATGGTTCAGCAACTCCAACTCATCCAAATTGAAGGCACACATTCAAGATATTCATATACCTTTTCGGAAGGTTGTCCACCATGAGGACTTTGTTCTTACCCACCAACCAACCAAAAGCAATGATCTTGGGCAGATTTTTCTATGACCAAATAAATTTGGTTGCATCACGAGACACCCTAAGATTAAGATTCCAAAACTTGTTATAAAATGATTTGGAAGTGAAACTAACCAACCTATCTAACCTCCAAACCCAAGGCATCCCTTTCGTGCATCACCGATTCCTACACTGCAGATGATTCAACAACACTAACTAATCCAATTCCTCACTAGACCCTTCCCCATAGAGTTGCGCCTCTTCCCAAAAGAAAGACAAGCACTCATATATTGCAACCTCCCTATTGAAAGAAACACGTCATACTAATTCAGGGAACAACTCTTCAAGAGGCCGATCGACTTACCCGACGTGTGCTAGGACTTTGATGAATTGCTATTACGTTTTGGTTGGGTGACCCCAATCTGCCTTGTCGTGATGGGTTCATTATGAATGATAAGGGCAAGATCCAAAAGATGTTCACCAAACTGGTCAGTTGATCGGCAGAGTCAAGGTTCTAATTGATGGGCTAAGACTCATTGCCAGTTCACCACAATGAAGGATGGTTATTGAATAGTTTTTAAAGAACATGGTAAGTTTTGCTTCTAAACTCTTCTCAGAGCCTTGGAAATTCTCCTACAACAAAATTCGGGAGCTCACATCTTGTTTAGGGCTCATTTTGGCATTGCTATGATTGTATTCTTCAGCATATGATTCGGAGCGGAGGATGCTAGTTCATAATAATGCATCAATTGAATTTTTCTGTGTACTATGATGGATTAAAATTCAACATTAATTTAAATATTTTTCTACCAAGAAAATAGAGGTGTTTATTGTTAATGAGAGATTTAAAAGATGATGTAGGCGTTGTCTGATAGTTATATTTCCTTCGATCAATGACCAAACAGCACCTTATACATTTTGTTTAAACATGTCATTAGAGAAGTTGTGGGTGCACTCTCTTCTATCCAATGAAGGTTTGTTTATTGTCCTTAAAGAAATATTTGGAAAAGGCAGGTAAAACTAAAGCTTGGAATTTTATCCAGTTGCAGCTATTGGATGCTGATGCTCCTGACCAATATGCAGTCCCCTCCGAGCTCTCCAACCCACTTGGTCCCAAGTGGGCCCACCCAATTTCCATGCCAGAGACTGGCTGCATCCTAGTTGCTACTGAGAAGCTTGATGGTGTTAACAAATTCGAAAGAAGCGTCGTCCTTCTCCTCAGAGCAGGAACCAAAGACCGAGGGGAGGGTCCTTTTGGAATCATTATCAGCCATCCACTTCACAAGAAAATCAAAGACATGAAATTTTCGACTCCTGAGCTCGCGACCAATTTCATGGACAGTTCTCTTTACTTTGGTGGGCCCCTCGAGGCTAGCATGTTCTTGTTTAAGACTCATGACAATTTGCCAGTACCAGGCTTTGAAGAGGTGATACCGGGCCTTTGTTTCGGTGGAAGAAACAGTCTATATGAAGCCACACAGTTGGTAAAGAAAGGGGTGGTTAAGCCTCAAGATTTCAGTTTTTTTGTGGGGTATGCAGGGTGGCAGTTGGATCAGTTGAGAGAGGAGATCGAGTCGGATTACTGGTTCGTTGCGGCTTGTAGCATTGATCTGATTTGTGGGGTGTCGCCGGATTCTTCATCGGGTTTATGGGAGGAGATTTTGCAACTGATGGGTGGTCATTACTCAGAACTGAGCAGGAAACCGAAGCAAGATAGCTCATGATGGTGCATGGTTTTCTTCTCTGAGGAGGCCATATAGTTCAAATGTACAGAAACATCATTTCAGGTTTTCGGATTTTGTGTTGTATCTTCAAAACTCAACAATGGACCTTTTAAGAGTAGGGTATATAATGAGATTGCACATAATGTTCAAAATTTTCAGTTGTTCCAAGCATGGTTTTTAGGCTCAGTGGCTTATATCAATTCATTCGGTCTCGAGTCGAGTTGTGACTCGCCCGAGTCGGGGTGTATATTGGTCTGACTTGCCGGAGTCTCAGTGGTATTGAATTGGGACGGTTAGTACCAAATCCAAGACGACTCAGACGAGTTGTATCAGACTCATCTGAGTTTTAAAACCATGGTTCTAAGTGGGACTGTTTGGCAATCAAAATGACCTGGATTCCAATCTAGTGTTTTTTGTGCACTGGCTATCTACAGTCGATGGACGAAGCCCAAAAATATTACAGAATGGAAGATCCTAGCTTGCTGATCATTGCCTGTTTTTCTTTATCAATTCAAAGTGGACTGTATTTCCTTTCCTTGAACATGTATTTCCATGATGCCAATTGAAGGGTTGGGATTGTCTGATCAAGGAGACATTAGGGGCATGGTCCATCCATTGTGGACCATATATCAACAGTTGGATAGTTTATTCCGTCAATGCATTTAGTATTATGGGCTCAATGATCATGATCATACAATTCCTCATCTTCAGAACAGCATATTGTGTGGGGCCCATCTTCATCGTGGACCCGCCGTTACGATCCGACAGTTTTGCATATCAGCAACTATATTGGTATCTCATTAAACAAGTCGCTGATTGGGGTGTTTTACAACATTCATTAAACAGTGGCAATTTATGCACCACAAAGGTCACAGCATGCCTGTCCATCCATATCATTCAGATCATTGGGCCCATCATAGATGGGCCAAAGATTGAAAATCACACTATTTGGATTGTTTTAATATCCAATCAGTGGACATAAAACGGCTGATCAGAGAGAATCTGGTCAGCTGTTGAAATTCAGTGTGATAAATCAGATGGTTAGGACTACCTACTGTCCATCCCAATGGGGCCCACAATTTGGAGAGTCAAGGATTGAAGTGAAACATGTACAGTGGACGAGTTGTAACAGTCAGATCACAATCCACAGATTCCATGCCAGGCTGTATAAGAATGGGAAATTCTCTGCCACATGCAGCTGAGCATTTCATAAACAAATCAAGTACTTGAAGCAGTTTCCAGATAAGAGGTTTCCTAAGCGCAAGTGTGGGACACCCAAGTAATGCAGGGGCATTTTCGCAACAGGCTCGAGCGGAGGGTGGGCAGCCCATGTGAGGCGGGTGGCTCGTGTGAAGTGGAACCCATGTGAAGTGAGGCCCACGAGGGGGTTCGGCCGAGGTCCTAATCCATGGGATGTGGGGCCTGATCTATGAAATAAAGGGATTAATTCTTCATGCTTTATCAGTTCAAACTTTTAGAGCAAGTGGTTAATTGTCTTGCATCAAATTAGTATCAAAGTGAGCGGTCTCTATTTGAGACTCCTCATCGGGGTGATTAATGCCAGCTTGGGTGTTCCATAAAAATATGGGTGAGGTGCATTTGGGCTTAGAAAACTATCTTCATACTAAATATACTATTTTTTTTTACAAATTTAGTGGTAAACATCAGGTAATGATCTTATTGGGAGAAGAGGTATCTAGCTGGGGTAATATGATCAAGATAGGTCAGGCATCCATCTCCATGATTCGCGTGAATGTATGATTGGAAAATCCAGATTGTCAATCACCGTCTAAAGGTCACAGTCCAGATTTTTTTAAACCCCTCATTTGAAGGATAACTAACCTGACTGCCAAGATTTTTTGCTGGTGTGAGTTTTGGAAGGTGGCCCATTGCACACTCCTTAAATGTAGACCATTGGCAAATTTTCTTCTACTTTTTTTTTTTTTTTTTTTGGATAAATCATCCATTGTTTTCATACATGTATGGCTTACTTGATGAGTTAACCAGCCTGAATCCTGAATCATTTAGATGGTGTGGCCCTTGAAGTGCAGACCAGATTTCCACCATAATCCGCACCGTGTGGCCAAGTTGTGATTGTCCATTGGGATTGAATTTCGAGAGGGCCTTGCATTCATTCCTTGGCCATGGTTGAGACCCATTTGGATTTGCCTAGTCGTAACTCATTTGTCGCATGATCTTTTTATATACATGTTTGTGATGTTTGTTATCTTCTTGTGTCCTAGAAGTTCTCCTTGTGGAATGAGAAGCGAGCCGTCGTGTTATGGCTGAATTCTTTCGAAAGATCCTTCAGGAGTTTGGTTAGTGTAGGTGTTCCACAGTAGAATACACCTGCAACTCCATGAATAAGAAAATGAGTGGACGTTTGGAAACACCATAGGAGAGCTCGAGATATAGCTTACCGATGCGAGAAGATTTGTGGGTGTCGGCCAATTCAGAGAACACCTTTCTCCAGTTCGGCCGTGCAAAGTGCGTCCGTATCTAATGATGTATGTATGTGTTAGAAAAAAAAAAAACAAAACAAGTCAAAATGGATTTCCTTGTATTGCTAAGTTCATGTATTGAAGAATAGATACCCGGCTTCCAGATACGATGTCAACTCCGTTCTTGGCATGTTGCAGTGACTGAACCATGGCAATAAGCGCCGACCGCGCGTCTCCTTCTTCATACACACTTGTTAAGTAGTTGTGCATTTCTATAACTTTCTGCAATACCCTACCATTTCCAGTTAATTCACAATGCTTGGGCTGAATGCTTGTAGAGCAACCTTCAGGCTTTCAGTTTGTGCAAGTGGGTCTCAGAGTTCAGTGGTCCAAACCATTGTTAACTCCTGAGTGAGGATGGTCCATGCACCAAAATAAAATAAAAAATATCCCAATGGTAAAATCTCAACCCTTCAATAGGTGGCCCAGCAAGTAGCTGATTAAGAAAGAAATTACAGCAACGGATCACATTAAATTGATGAAAAGGCCAATGTTATATATCTAGGAGCTTCCAATCTAGGGGAATTTCGGTGCATGGGCCATACAAAGTAAAGCTAATCATATCAAGGTTTGGATCATTGAATCATGGGCCCCACTTGTATAAAATAAAAAACTGAATAACGTACTACAATCGACTAGTTGGGAACTCACATTTTGGTCACTCTCCGCAACATCGTTCATCACACCTTTGAACCATTCGAAGGAGCCTTGTTCTCTTGTAACCCAATAGAAGTAAGCCCTTCCTGGCCCTTTTCTATTTACTTGCACTGCATTCCCATCTGGACTTTCCTGCTACAGATTAAGGTTGCTTGCATTTTAATTTCAGTTGGGTAAATCTCAATACTAGTAGGAAACATGTGTGATGCATGGCCACACATGCTTGCTAGTTTGAGATCCCAATCATTCATCAGGTGGTCTTTATAGGCATGGATTCTTCAACATGGGCTATACTCACCAGTTTTACGTCATGTGACTTGATGTTGTTGAGGAGATCCTTGAGTATGCTGATAAACGGAGTTGCTCCGATGCCAAGCCCAATAAGCAATAGAATATCATACTTCTTGTAATTTTGTGCAGGGGCGCCGTAAGGTCCGTCGATGAGGAGCCGTGGAAATCTGCAGCAGAGTAGAGTTAGTGGCTATGATAACCCAGACCCAGTTGTGATCTGATCTAGAGAGACTTGGAGAGATTCAAATCACCTGGTTTCTGGAGAGTCAGCATCTACTATTACTGTCGTTTCCATTCTGCCTAGAGTAGGCTTCTTAGCACTAGCTGAAGCTTCACAAACCTGCAAGGAAACAATTCCTGGGCTGTTTATTACAGATTTTAAACTGATCAAACACATCATTTTTCAATGACCACCAGCTTTGTTTATGCCAAACCATTGCAAATAACTTTCTAAGCTCTGTAGTCCAGTCTCCCAAAGTTCTGATGTGAACACTTAAGTAGTCATCTCCTGGTGCGGAAGTGACGGAGAAAGGATGCCTATTGATATCAAATGGTCAGGTGAGTATACAGAACTACCAACATAGACATATTGCTTTTCTTTGGTTACATTTACTAGCAGAATTATATGATTGGTATGTCAGCCTGCATCTTTGCATAGTATACATGAGCTGTTGGTCTGCTGAGTCCCATCGTCGATGGATCACTTCCCCACTTGGGAGACTCAAGCAATTGGTATTAGGACCTTTTTGAGTTGAATGTGGACAGTCGCTGTATTTTCTCTTCTTTACTATCTAGAAGACAGAAATTGAAAGGTTGGATTGTCCTGTTGATGGATTTTTCAGTCGAAGTCCTTCCATGGTGGGACATAACAGACCAATAGTCTGGATTGCAGAACCATGGGACCCACTTGGAACTCATATATATTATGGAAAGATGAGGGCTATGCATCATATAATTCCTTCATTTACAGAAGATTCAGTTACCATTCGAAGGGAGAGACATCCGGACACTTGACAAACAAGTACATTCCGCTCTTGTACTTGAATCCAGTAGGTTTGCTCATATACAATGCAAGTACATTCCCTGGGTATATTGCAGCCTGCATGTGGAAAGAGATAAGTCCATCATTCCATTGGTTTTCAAGGAGGAAAACCAGTTTTTCTACTGATTTTTCATGGAATCACTTGAGAACCACTGACCTTGATGATGCTCACACGATAATGATCTTCACGAAATCTTCTGATTATTCTCTCAGTACTGTAAAAGATGACTGGAATCATAAGATACATCCATGTCTGCAGGAAACATTTGAAAATTTTCCATCCAACATCAGTATTTGGTGGTAATGGTAGATGGGCTTTGAAAGTGCACACGCCTCACACGTGCAAACGGGGCACATTTGTGCAAGATTGGAGCTGCTCATCAGGCAATCCCGTAATTTCCAACACCATATCTAAGAAGATGCCTGTATGATCATCAGGTGGGCCGCTCCTGCATGAAAAACAGATGAACAGCTAAGAGAAATCAACCAATGATTCAGAGGCATGTGTTCAGCTCACCTAATGATCATATATTTGCCTAACCTTAGATGCATGGAATCTAGAGGGGAGGATTGCCAGATGAGCCAGTCCGATCTTACACATGCGTGAATTGTTTACATGTGTGAGGCGTCGAGCGATTGATGTTCATGATAGAAAAGGGATGCTACTGACCGTCTTCTGGTACCAATACTTGCTGAGGAAAACGATGTAGCCATGAACAACCAAGAGTGCATAGACAAGAGCCAGCAGGTGATGGGCATACCAGAAGGCATTGAATCCAGCCAAGTGATGGAGGGGAGATGGCAACTTGACGACATTCCTCCTGAAAGAGTGTGTCGCTAATGTGAAGGAAAATGTCATTATAATGATCATGAAGATACCGGTCACACCGACACAACTCGATGCAAGAGAAGCATACGTCGGCTGTATGTAATCGAAATTGGGTCCTAAAGTTCTCATGAATGTGGGCTGTGGACATGTAATTAGTCTTGGAAAATCACATACTAGGTGGATGGCCGTATGAGTAAAGGCCCCAACTGCAATCGCAAACGCAATGACCTGCAATCTCCAAAAAGAGAGACATGATCAATGGTTACGGGGTGTTTAGAGATACAGATCAGTGTCGAAATGGCCCCTACCTTATGGAAATTGATATTGTCATCGAATGGGATGATCGAACCTATGAAGGTTGATCTGAGCCATGTGATGGTATTCCGGCAGACAGGGAGAAGGATAAATGCCATGTTCAGTTTCAGTGTCTCAGCTGCGCCCTTGGCAATGCAAACGCAATAGCCCATTACTTCGAATGCCGCCCGATGCTTGTACTGAACGAATTTCCACGAGAACAAAACCAAATTCACAATCAACCATAAGAGAATGACCCATATCTGCTTCCAGTTCTCATGAACAAAATCAAAGGCCCTGCTGAGAAATCTATTAATTGGGTTTCTGTATTGCTGTGGGATCATCGTTCTTGCTAGCATGTCACTATTTTTCAGGCAGTTATCATTTGCCTTTGAGTCCATCATTCCTTTCAGCAAGATTTCGAGCTGCCAAATCTGAAAATTATAAAAGGAGAACCACATTCCTAATTGAGATGATCACTTGGAGAACTTGAAAAACTGACTTATTGGACTTTCAACACTCAAACTAGGCATGTGAATTCATGTATTAAAATATGATCAGATGATATCTGAAAATAAAAATGTAACATGCCTCGTTCGGGCAGTCTACACAGATTACAAGCCTTGAGGAACATGGCCTCCCTTTTGTTTCTGAAATTGTGGGGGCCACAAGACATTGATCTTCCAATCACTTATTGGATTGGCGCCCACGCCTCCAACCATGACAGGGCATAGTTCTCGAAGACTAGCAACACAAACTAGGAAGTCTGCTGCACCTGCATAGGCGTGAGGAGCTAGCTGTGCCCCTCAACTTGCAGCCACACATGCTGATAAAGTGCAGGTGTGCAAGATCCAAGCTTTCCACAGGTGGGCCACATTGTCGAGGTCTTCTGACCTAAAAAATCAGGCCATTTTTACTCAGGCAGGCCACACTGTATTAAGAAATGGAGGCAACAAAAAAAAAAAAAAAAATTTGTTATAGCTATCTGTTCGTTCATTCCGCTATGGCCCACCCAAGGAGTGAAACAGCATAACTTTTGAGCCAGAAGGATCAGTGGGGCACATAATGTAAAGCTTGGATCTTGCACATGTGTGCGGTCTGCCCCACCGGCATGTCTGGCTGCTGCGAACTTACCAAACTTCTACAGACTAAATAAACACAGATTCTCCCATTTATTTCAATTAAAATTGAATCCGCAAAGTTACATGACGTGAAATTCAAATGAGCTGAGTCAATCCGCTGCGTTTCGAGTAAACACTACGAGATTCAGAACCATGGATTTGGCCGAACAGTTTTCATTTTTTCAAAAGAAATCAAATTCCAGAATACCCACCTCTATGTAACCCAAGTGATCTGGGTCAAGCTCTTCCAGTATCAGAGTCGCGTAGGCTGCAGCATTTTCCTTGAGCTTCGCGAGCTTGTTCGCAGATGCACTCAGCACAATCACCTACAGTTCAGGATACCCATCTCTATCATTTCCAAGAAATCGGAAACACGAGAAAAGAAAATACAAAATCACGGCAATTTCAATCCCACCTCCTTCACCTCATCCTCTGAAAGCTTCCCATCGCCGTTCTTGTCGCACCTAGAGAATTACAGGAGGTCACTCAGGTCGTCCCACATATTCAATTTCTCAAAGAAGGGAAGATTCAGAGAATCTTACATGTCGAAGAATATCTGAACCCGGGAATCGAAATGCTGATCTGTCATATCTTCCCAAAACTCCTTCAATTCATCCATTGATATACCATCTGCAGTGTCCAAGTTGCGACGCCTCCCCAATGCATCAAAAAGCTGCCCAGCAAACTCCTTCGAATCCGCCATCCCTTAAAAAACAGAACCCAGATTTAGAAAACCGCTGCAGAATAGGAAATTGCTTGAAAAATCGACAATGCTAACCAATGCAACGGCCAAAATTCTCTTTCGGAAGCTTCCCGTTGATGGCAAGCTGGTGGAACTGCTTCTCGACGGCCTTCCAAGCGTCGCCTTCCTTCCCAGCAGATGTCTTGTTGAGGAAGCGTAAGCCTTTGAGCCCATTCACAACACTGAATTCCGTCCTTTTCATGCGGGTAAGCCTCTTTGGGCTGCGTCTGTCATCTGCCGCCTGATTGTACCTGGACGACATGAATCTCGTCACCGTCCTCATGATCTTGGAAGGGTTGGGTATCGCATTGCCCAATGACAACATGGAATTGCGCTTCGGGGATGAAGAGTTGCAATGATCCTCGTCTGATTCCGAGGAACTCTTGTGTGGATTTCCATCGTCGACATTCTCGAGTATCCATTTTGTCGAACTGATTTCACATTGATCTTCTAACTCATAGTTTGGTTCTTTCATTTTTCTGGAATGGTGAGAGCGAGAGGGAGGAGAGAGAGAGAGAGAGAGAGAGAGAGAGAGAGAGAGAGAGAGAGAGAGAGAGAGAGAGAGAGAGAGAGAGAGATGGTCATCAAAGAGGCAAGGAAGTTCGTTATAAACTAGTGGCGGGAATGAGAGGGTTTTGATATAGCACAGTTCGGCTGCACCGAAGCTAGGATACAACTGAGCTACCATACGGTACAAGTGACACGTGTTCAAATCCGAACAGTCCAAATAGTAGGACCCACTAAGATGGATAATGACCTAACTCGTTGATTGGTGGACATGTAATGGATTGTTAAAATGAAAGTAGTAAACGTGTATTAATTCGACAAAAAAGGCCATTAATCAGAAGTCAGGATACTCAGATCAATCTAATGTGGAGCAGATATTAAATACACGTTGGGTTCCATTACTTGGACGGTTCGGATTAGAAGTAGATGCCACGTGTTAAGGCAGAATATCTCAGCTGGATTGTAGCTTCGTTGCAGCCATCTGCACTTATCATAACCCTTTCAGACGTTTGCTGCCCCCATACGTTTGTCCAGAAGATATAAAGAGCATTGCCCACTAAATGAAAAGATCTGATCACCCACGTGTGTTCCATATTGGCACGTGCACCTGCATGGACCGGGCTCCCACACACGTGTGGATTTAGCAGAACTTTTGAAATGAAGGATAGGGAAATTTCATCTGATCCTAAAAGGAGAGATGAATCTGTTTTGTGAAAAATTGATTCCCATGAATGAGATATTTCAAGTTTTAAGTTGTTTAGGCAATGGAAAAGCTATTGTTAACAAATTGAGTTTTTGTATTTGGATAGAGGAAGAGAGGCTATTGCATCCCTTTTTTAAGTATGCCTACTTATTACATTTCTTAAAATTTTTGCAATCCATCTTAAAGAGTATTAATTTGTGGCCCAAATGATAATTTATGTTGTGCATTTGGATGCACTTTGTAAATCTCTATCTCATCCCTCTCTTGACAAAATAGGTGCTAGATTAGTTCATGAAGAGTCCAAAAAAAAAAATGAAGAAGAAGAAGAAGAAGAAGAAGCAGCTTAAGACCCCCTTTTGAGGAAGTGTCCAAATGAGAACTAGATTCCAATATTGGAATTAATGTCCTCTTCTTGGATGGTGGGATCATGTGGTATGGAATTGCATTTGGTCCAATGTAAATTTCATCTGGTGTTTGAAAATGATAGGAATGATTAGATTAATCCACGTATTGTATCATACCATCGTGTCCAAGCAAGAGATATAGTTTGATTTCAAATCGATTTTAAAATCTACTACATCTGTCGGTCCCACATTGATGTTGTCCATCCATATGCGCCTTTTACATGTGACAATCGAGTTGCATGTGCATACAGGTGACTGGCATCAATTGTGAAATCTGATCCATTGATTACAATTTCATGGTCCACCAAAAGCAGGTTTCACTTGATACAAATTTTTTTTTTTTTCAAATGAAGAATTTGATCCCAAATGTAGGATTTAACTGTCGAAATATCATGGTATTTCCAAACATATAATCATTGTATGATAATCGCGTCAATTCTACCTGATGCAATTCAATAACATTTAATCCTGACTTCCAAACAGGCCCTTAGGACCCAAACACAAATCCATCCCCTTATTAATGAATCAATTTCGCATGGCCTCGATGCTAAGAAGCAAACAGACCTGTAAGAGTTTTCATAAGCTCACTCAAACCTCCACATGTAGCTACTATTGTGCATGTGTGGGACATCCATCATGTGATCTCTAGCATGTACTAACCTGTTCGATGATCCATTCATCAAGTGGGCCTTTATCTTAATTATGAACCATTGGCAACATTTTTATTTTAAACTACGGCGTTTCAATCGTATATGAGTCGACAGGCTCGAGTTTCGGTCGAGGTCATACGCATGGTAGGACCAGCAAAATGGACGACTCAGATGGCACTGATGTCCCGCAAATGTGTGGCCATTTGGTGAGGTAGTTTTGTGCTTAGCAAAGCTATCCCATTGGAGTTGGATCAAATCATCCCTCTTGTGTGATTTTATCAGAACTTGCTCTAAGGTTCATGCCATCAGGTGAATATGAACAGTTCAGATATCTTCCCACTCCAAGGTTCATGTCGTCCAGTGAATATAAACGGCTCAGATAACCCACCCCATTCAAGTGCCAGAAAATATGTGTACTAGTTTGCCTTGCCTTAAGGTAGCATTTGTGCCATCCATCATATGGACCCCACGTTTGATTGCCTGCACCTTGGAAGAATTCTTTTATTGGAGTAAGAATTTCACTCTGTTTTTTTTTTTCTTTTTTTTTTTGTTTTTGAACATTCAACTCACTCACTTTTCAAATTGCAATTCAAGCAAATCCTTAAATTGTATTTGGAGTCAATGGTGTTTTGCCATCCAACAATGTAACTTTCTAACTACCATTTTACGTTAAAATAGTATTTAACAAAATTGCATCCAACATTCCAACTTGCACTTGTGTTGCTGATTTTAATTGGCAGAACCAAAACAGACCATCTAAAATAGGCACATGTTCCCCATCGTTACAGCTGCAAAATGCCCAAAATTGGATGGTTGTCATAGATTGCTTGGATAGATAGGACCAGCAAATGGATGGTCCAGAAAAAATACAGCCAGACTCCAGATTGGATGGCTGATATCATTTGGTACCATAGTCCGACTAAAGACAACATCAGATCAGCAAACTGGATCAACAAAGTGACCCTATCTGCAGGAACTGATGGCCCAAGCAATGAAATGATGTGACTCATTCAAGTTGACTCGGCCATGCTCGAGTCCAATCCGGTTCAACAGCATGAGTCAGCAGTTGAAATAGGCCCGACTTGGACGAATCACCCCCTGACTCAGGTGAGTCGTGATTGACTTGACTCAGGACCGAGTCAAAAAATTAATAATAATTTTTTAAAAAAAAAAAAAAAAAAAAAAAAAAAACACACACACACACACACACATACATGCCCAAGATACTAAAATTCCTCTTTTGTCAAATTCTAGTACTGGCAACCTCATAAAGTTCTTTGGAGGAACCCATCTGGTTGATATAAGATTGAATGTGGGGCAAGTGATTGAAGTGATTCATACAAGAGATTGAAGCAAATACACAGGTCCCACCACAACACGCCTGCGCTGGCTCGTTCAACTCACTTGGGCTGGTTGAAAAATCAAGGTCCACTCATCAGGTGGCCACAAGCACACATTGAATACAGGCCATTGGTAATCTTTCTTCAAATGATCCATTCTAATATGTGCAGTCCACATGAGGCCTATCTATCAGTTCGGCGCATGTTATTGATGACCCCCACCTGATGAATGGCCCAGATCCAGCTGCATTGGCACGTGTGCATGTGCATGCGCCTGCAGATGGCATTTCAATCTTCCCCCATGAATCTTCACACTTCTCAATAAGATTAGGGACTGAAACAAGCACACATGATCAACTGTAGTTTTAAATAAATTCATCTCTGTCAGTAAAAGGGGCATCGCTCTTGGAACACATATATAATCTATATTAACTGGTCACCACTCAAAGAATCCAAAGGCTTTGCCCATCCCCTTTCAGCTTCCCAAAAATGTATCCCTGCCTCAGCCCAAATACACATTGACCCAATGAAGCCATTGAGGCCCACTGTCTCATCCTCGCTAAAGCCATCGGAGATCCAAGATACAGAGTTAGAGGCCATGTTCTTTTCTTTTCTTTTTCTCCTTTCTTTTTTCTTTATTACTTCTCACCTCAAAGTCAGATTATGGCTTCATCGGAGGTGATTTCCAAACCACCGCAAGCTTTCCCGAAATCGACAGCCGTTCCTCTAATGTATATATCTTCGTGATCCCAGGTCCTGCCTTCCCAAATGATTCCACACCCCAAAGCTCTCCCTGGTGTTAGTTCCTCCCCTCCTTTAATGAGAGACCAAACCCAAAAAGCACAAAGCGAAATGGTGAACATCTTCTTCGTTACCCCTCTCGGCTTTCGGAGCATTTAGCTGGTGTAGCAAGCTACTCGCACCTTAGACATCTGTACCGCCATTTCTCCCAGGGTAAAGCAGCGCCTCAAATTGGGTTTTCTCAGCATGGCTTTTCTTGGGCTTCGTCTTGTCAAGGCGTGCTTTGCGTACAGCTTGTTGGATCTGCCTCTCGTGCTCTTTGAGCATTTCATCTAGGTTTCCGCTTGGAGGCAACAATGGCCCAGAGTAGTGGATTCTGTTCTTCTTGCCGCCGTAACCCTGATGCACACATGACTTGTAAGTATAATGTTGTACTGAATGGCAGTAGTTTGGGGTACCAAAAATTGTAGTTCATAGAATATATTTTGAGGAAGCGAAACAACAGAATACTAAGGCTTTATGCAGTGCCCTCTTCACAGTACATGGCAAACACTTCTCGTGATCGGGAGTATTAGTCTGGTGGGCCACCATGTGGATAAGCTGTAGCCCGCAAATCATGGTGAAAGGAGAACTGAACATCCATTTATTGCATTTTTTTTTCCTGGTTCGTCGACCACTGTTCTAATAGTCATTCAGCAGGCCTTTGATTGATGGCCACCAGAGTCCAATTCCCTTGGTTTTCGTGATCTCACATGTATCTAAGTGGTCAACCGGAACAACAGTTCTGATCCCTGGATATGCTTTCTACGCACAGTGAGGAGAGAACTGCATAGAAATTGTATGCTACGGCCTTCATATCAGCATTCCTCATTTACAAATGCCAAGGCAATTTGTGCGAGGAGACTAAAGAAACAATCAGGACACAAGTGTGAGAGATCTGGGCAACTCATCATGTAGGTCCATTGTGAATATGCCATGCCCAAAGAACCCAGCCCTGTCCATCAATCAGGTGAGATAGAAGTGCATAACGAATGTTGACCATTGTCATCTTTCTCTAATCATAAATAACCATCTGATGGATGGATTGGCCTGGTTCCTGGGCTAGGTCATGTTCACAGTGGGACCAACCTGATGAATGGCCTCTAACATGCATGTACATTTGCATGTGACAAACCGTCTCTTCAATCTCTCATGGAGGAATTCTCCAGAAAATTACATGATCATCATCCAGAGGGGATGTGTAGTATCCTCAGGTCCTCAGTTTGCTCAAGTGGGGCCCATGGTTAAGCGATGCAGGCTGTCGATTTGATGAACCCCACTGCAGATGGAATGTGCCCAAACTATCTCCCTAGTGGAAGAAACCTAACCTTTAATTGATGGGCCTGCAAATTGACAGTTAAGAAATGCAACAGCAGCTCATATTTCACTGACAAAAGGCCAAAGACTGGATGGCTAGGATCCTCCAATCCAAGGGTAGGGACCATCCAGGGTGGGCCCCACCATATCAGCAGTACGGGCCATCAAACACACTTGTAACAGCCTAAGGGTACTAAACATACTCTCAATCCGGAATTGCAGCATCTTCCATGATTGTGTTTGGATTTTAGAGGCCATCCTGCTCAAAATGATCCCCTAAAATCACATCAAATTGCCTTTCTACCAATGGATATAAAAGTTCTTTTACTCTATCAGGCAGTTTCCATTTATTTCTTTTGCATCCAAAAAAGAAAAAGAAAAAGAAAAACAGTTCTCCCATATTTGCAACCAAGGTTTCAACTCTTTGACATAAACCAGATGTTGGTGCTAGAATCAGGCAGAAGTACCCCCCATTTGGACACCATAAAATGTGGATAGAGCTATCAGTGATATACAATGATTATTGGTGTCATGTAATTTGAGCTTTCCTAAGCTCCCATCCAACTCCGCCTGTGAATAGGGTGGCAAATGGGCTGGGCCGGCCCAAATTCAGTTCACCTTTATGCCAGGTTTGGTTGAGCATCAAGGCCTGTGGGTTGGACCTAGGTGAGTCTTAGGCCCAATAATTAATTGGGCTGGACAGGGCTTGCATCTACTAAGGGGCACACAAGTAGGGTGAGCAGACCCAGCCAAAACTATTTCAACATTGGCAGGTTGAGTATTAGGATGGTAGGCCTGGCCTGGCCTGGCCCAAGAGAGCTTCAGGTTGGGCTGGACCTCGACACAGGTCCTTAGCTCATGGGCTGGACTTCGACATGCTTTGGCCAGCTAGAGCCCATTTGCCACCCACATGTGGCTGTGTAAACCTGGCATGATCATGAAATCATGAAATATTCAAGTCATGCAAGCAAATTGTGCATTCGTAGATAACCTGACCCAAACATCAGGCAGGTCAACTCATCAGCCGGGAAGGCCATGGATAGCAACAATGGAGGGTTCTAAAGAAATCGCCAACTGTCCACTTTCACTTACCCATATGGTCCATCTGATAAGTTGACTGGCTTGATGGGGCTAGATCATCTACATGATGGGGATCGTTTGATGCATGGCTCGGAAATCCAACAAGCTAGCATGGTTAGCACGTTTTGAGTGTTGGAGCTGCCTGTCGACTTGGCAGAATTTTCATGCTTGTATCCCTCCATTTTTCATTCGTAATATATTTGTCTGCATCTCCATGGATATCATAGTTTCTGGAATTTAGTGCTCCTAAGATTTCCATTTCATGCATTTGGACTTGCGTTTATAGTGCATTTGGTTGCAATAAAGATGATGAAATTTCATAACTAATCAATCTAATTTGGTGCAAAATATCATGAAATTTCATGATGCTTCATGCAACCAAACACACCCTTAATCTTCACATTTCAACTTAAAGAAAGAACAATTTATGTAATTACTTTTCCTCTGATAATTCCACTTACCACTGTAGATTCCTTGCCGCTTGTTCTTTCACCCTTCTTATGAGAGGAGGATGCCCTATCCAGCAAATGGTGGGTCCATTCCTGCTTTCCAGAGGCCTCAGCATCATCCATCTGATTGCATCTCCCATTTGATCTCTGCTCTGGCCAGTGTGGATGTGTGCTCCTCTCCCTGTGATTCGTACTTCTTGCTGCCACCAAACCAGATAAGTTTGACAAGTTAGGAGGCCCCTGGGGCATGTAGGATCCCTGCGTTTTTGAATCCGAGCCATTAGAAGCCCTTGAAGAGCTGAATGCCTGGCCAGGAGCTGTCCGAATCTCATCATCCTTTGACTTCTTCTTCCACAAGGAGCCAAACGTACCAGGTTGCAGAAATCGGCCAGAATGAGAAAAACCATTCTGAGAAGTTCCACTGGGGGGATGAATGGAAAAACCAGACCCACAATCCTCTTGAGGATTGAATTTCTCACTGCTGCTTTTATGATTTGATTGTGTCTGTCGCTTCTGTTAGGGGGAAAAAAAAAAGGCCAAATATATTAAATCAAATTAAGACAAGCTTATCACATTAAATCAATATTCATAAGATCAGATACCAGATGAGGGTTATTTTTATTTTTTATTTTTATTTTTTTGGGGGGGGTATCCTTGGAGGAATTACCTCCAAGGATTGCCAAGGAACTTATGCAAGAAGGCTCCAAGAGAGCTAGAACTCGGGTCATTACCCAAGAGGGATACATCTCCACTAGCTCGACTAACGCACTGGAGACAGATGAGTTAATTGCTGAACCAGGTATTAAGGGATGGGCTCTAGTGGGTACTGTTACCACCACAAGCTTATGGTGGTACCAAGCAAATGTGGGGTCCAAGTGATATATGCAGCACATCCAACCCGTCCATCTGATGCATGACCTCATGTTACCTCCAAGTCCTGAAAATCACATCAATCCAAAATTCAGCTCGGCCAGGGAACAGGGAAGAAGTTGGGAGGGAGTACCCACCCTTGATTTACACCAGGGCCCACCAAGTTGAAAACCAGCCTGTTTTTTAGTCCGACCCTTCATCCATGCCAGATGGAAAGGTCTTAATGGCTTGGATTCCATAAAAACAGTACGGTGGGCCCCCAATGTGTGTCCCCTCTGAACTTCTTCCTCGTGGCATAGTCCAATGGATTTATTGATCAGCCTGACTTTTGGACGCTGAAGGAAACATGCACTGATGCATCTGATGGATGGGTTGGATGTCATTCATGCATAACGTAGACTGTACATCCATCGTATCCAAAAACAGCTACATAATGGCCATTGTGGCCATTATGCAACAATTACGGTGGGTACTATTGTTATGCATTATGGGGCCGTAATGGCCATTATGGAAAACATGGCCCGTTGAGGGGGAGAAGTAACGTTCCTTACGGAAAAACACTATGGTGCTTCCTAATACCTGCCTATGGTGCTTGAGCGCAGGGGAGTCCGTATATCATATTTTCATCCATTGCTCTTCTTGTGTGGTGTAGCCTGGCATTTTTCGATCTTTGGGTGTGTATTGGGTGATGCCTGTGTCGATGGATCCCCTCTTTCGAGGGTCGCATGGAGACTCGGGAGGCTGTTTTGGGTCTCGGAAATGGAGGCTTTCTCTCTTGACTGCCTTATGGTCGATTTGGTTAGAAAGGAATAACCAAGTCTTTTGTAACCAGAGTAGCTATTCGTACGGTGTACGATTGGGTTGTCCATATGATGTCGAAGTGGTTGCAGTGAGTGTGTTTGGGCTAGGTATTGGAGTTTTACAGCTTTGTTCATAGTTTTTTTTTTTTTTTTGCCTTTTTTTCGTTGTTTTTTCTTTTCTGTTATATATATATATATATATATATATATATATATATATATATATATATATATAAAACCCATTAAGGGGGGCATTATAGTTTTTTTTTGGGCCATAACGGCCCCATATCATAAAGGTAGTGATGGTGCCCATTACGGCCATTATTACCGTTACTATTGTAGCTTAAGGTGGTAGTGGTACCACTGGAGCATACCCCATTAAAGAAAGGATCATGAAAATACACCAGTTTAAGTACACCTGAAATAATCTTTACTGGGCAGGCAGAAACGACGTCCAAGAGTCCGTCTTTTGGTTTTCAATTGATCTCTTTCATTTTTCTTTAACGTAGGAAGGTTTTAATTATTTAAACACCCAAAACCTCTCCAATCCCCAGCACTCTTAACCCTACCCAAATTTTGTTTTTTTTTTTTTTTTAAATGATTATTGGGTTTAGTTAGTAGCTTTGGTTATTTGAGAACACTCACCATGAGTACTTTCAGCCATTGATTAAAAACCCTAAGAGTTTTCTCTTTTACTCTTGAGAGATGGAGAAGGTTATCACCACTCAATTTGCAAGTGAGATTATCCTTCAAAATTTTAGTGAGATTATCCAATGAATCCATCTATTGACCCCTAAATCAATCTCTAGAATCTTCTAAATTCTTCTAGAAACTTCTTTTTTGGCAGTAACAAATGATTTATTGAACAAGGCCCAGCAGGCAAGGAAATACAAGAGAAGAAACTTCTAGGCTCTTCTCCTACGTACAAGCCTCGACTTGGGAAAGTAGTGGTGGAGGTTTGGGATGGAGGAGACTCCTTGTGGAGAGAAAATAGCAACCAACTATGAGTGTGAGGAAGGAGATTGGTGGACGAGGGACTCTTCCCTGTACAAAGCGTCAAGCTTGTGGAGAGGCGTCTCTAGTGTGAAAGCCAAGTTTAAGGAGGGGATTGGATTCTTGGTTGGAAATGGAGATGATGTCCGGTTTTGGAAGGATGCGTGGACGAGTGAGACTCCCATCTAGAATGTGTTCCCAAGACTGGAATGTATTGTGGTCAATAGCGGCATTCCTGACACTAGATGAATGGAGATTGGCATTGATGTCCATGTGGGGGGAAAGGAATGGGCGATGTTTCAACAATATAAGCAACTATGTCTTTTATGTTATTTGAAGAGTAAAATCCTATGTGGCTGAATGGGCCTCTTGTAGAGTTATTTTAAAGGATTGTAATCTTCGTTTTGCTTGATTGGGCTGGTTGGTCTGTGTGCCATCTCGGCACTTTTCTGATAAAATCATCTTTACCTTTTTTTTAAAAAAAACTTATTTCGTTCACCTTCTTTATTTCCTAAAATTTCATGCGACTATGATAGATTGATGTTCCAAAAAGCAGTCAGGTTAATTTGGAAAGATTCTTTTGAAGACTACAGGTTATTGAGATGAAAGTGAAGATGGATATAAAATATCAAGAGAATTGCTCCAGTGCTCCTAGATGCATTGGTAGTGACCCTTAGACCATCCAATCGATAAATCTGAACTGTCCACTTAAGCCTAGAACACATTTCATATGCAACATGCAAAAAATAGCACTGGTCGGATGATCCAATGCATCCTTGATTTGGTCCTATTTTCTACAGTCATCTTTCTCCAAGCCATGAATGGGATTGTTACAATTGCCTAACAAAAGTGATTCTTCAGAATCTTAAGCAATCTATGATGGTCCCTCGCAAAAACATGGATCATGTTGTTGATTGGACCTATTTTGTGTTAACAATCTTGACCAGCAATATTAAAAACATTTGGTCAAATGATTAGTATTTGTCAAATCGGTGTGATGTCTGCATGCTGGCCAATGAAAAATGCGCTGGATCTATCCAGCAGTCTAGATCAATGCATTGGATTGTCTAAGTGTCCCAATGCAACAAGGATCACCACAGCTTATTGTGCTCTGAGAGCACTGGAGAATTTCTCAAATACGAATACCATGACCCCAAGTCGATGAACAGGAGAAATTCATTGAAAAGAAGAAGAGCAGGAGAAATGGAATACCTGCAATGACGACTGCAGTTCAGCATTGGCATCTGGGGCTGGGATTGCTTTGGATTCTTTTGGCTCTTTTCTGATGGATTCAGATCCATGCTCTTTCACAGATGCTGTTCTTTGCCTGGTACCAAGACAGAAAAGTGCAGAAGCATAAGTCCCAAACTAACGATGAAATACAGATGTGACTCAATGGAAGGAACTAAAATATGGAATACAAAAACCACCGCTTCTAGCCATTTGGCCTTTAGTGACCCATGAAGTGGACCAGGTTCAAGATTTTTAAGGTAGAATTATTTGGACATCTCTATAGTTACATTTCAAACAAGGGAAACTTCAGAGGTTGCCCAAAAGACGGTGGCTCTCTGATCTTGTACAAGTATAATTCCATTAAAAAAAAAATTTAATGGTTACACCAAGGCCCTGTTGCACCTTAGTGGACTCTCAATAGCTTATTTCCCAACACTAACATAGGTAGTCTGTAACAATCATGTACAAATCCAAATGCTTTTTACACTTTTTGATGCCATAAAGAATATTGTAAGGCAAAGGGAATGAATTTGAAGTACTATGATCCTAATGCTTTTTACACTTTTTGATGCCAGAAAGAATTTTGCAACACGTGGGGAATGAATTTGAAGTGATATGATCCTAATGCTTTTAACACTTTTTGATGCCAGAAATAATTTTGCAACACATAGGGAATGAATTTGAAGTAATACGATCCTCATACTTTTTACATTTTTTTATGCCAGAAAGAATTTTGCAATGCAAAGGAAATGAATTTGAAGTAGTGCAATGTATAATAGCATACCTTCTAGCTTCCTCTTCCCTAAGCTTAGCATCGAACTCCTTGCTTGGTGGATATTTAGGCAAGCTTGAAGGATCGCAGGCAAGAGGTTGTGTCGTGAAGAACTGCAAACAAAAACTTTAGAATAAGTATACAATACACACCATAAATGCAACAAGAAAAGGAAGAAAAATGTAGATCATCAAAGTTGAAACAAACAATGAATATCTCAAAAGGCATGAAAAAACAAGCCACTGTAAATGTGATGTTTTCAATGCCAAATGTGCGTAAAGTTCAGCCCCCCACACACCTCCCTCATGTTAACAAGGCCGTTCGTGATTGGGTGATGGTTCAGGTGATCCCAATTTTTGTTTCAGCTGGTAGAAGTTTGTGGAGGTAGTTGTGATACTATCTTGCATCGTTTTGTATCTTTTCTTGTATATGCCCCTCTTTCCTTTCCAATAAAACTTTCATTCATCCAAAAAAAAAAAAAAAAGGGACCTACGCCATTCATTAGGTGCCCCAAAACATGTATACGACCTGGCCCATGAATTGGTCTGGTCTGCTCATCAGATGGGCTATGTGTAAGTTGAATGTGTTGTTTGCCAACTTCTTCTTTATTGTCCATTTGTTTCATAAATTGTGGCCCTCCTGAGGAGTGAGTAGCAACTAGCATGATTCTTGGACCAGAGCATGATTCTTGGACCAGGGCATCAACACATTGGAGCCAACAATGGACAGCTTGAGCTCATACATGTGATCCAAGTTGGCACATGTGGAGGCATGCATAGGGACTAGGCTATGCATGCCAAATTAACGTGTACAAATGCATTTTGGACTTCAAAATTTTCATTAGTGAAGAATATTTCGTCTCCTCACATGATATGTAATGCAGGGGCATTTTCACACCGGGCATGAGTGGGGTGGCCTATGGGATGCGGGGCACACTCAGCGTGGGTGGCCCATGTAAAGCGGGTGGCTCATGTGAGGCAGAACCCATGTGATTTGGGGCCCACAAAGAGGGTTCGGCCGAGGACCTAACCCATAGATGTGGGGCCTGGGCTATAAGATAAAGGGATTAATTCGCCATGTCTATCAGTTCGAGTTTTTAGAGCAAGTGGTTAATTGTCCTACATCAAATTGGTATCAAAGCGGGAGGTCTCATATTCGAGACTCCTCACCAAAGGTGATTAACGCAGGGGCATTTTCACACCAGTCTCGAGTGGGATGGCCTGTGGGATGCAGGCAAGGTGTTCCGTATCCATTACAATATGGCCATAAAGGCCGATACATATAGGTAACGGTTGTAACCGTGACGCGGTACGGGGGGAAACAGGATGGTTTTTTGGAACCATATCAACCATTACAAGGGCCATAACAACCTTTATGGGGCATAATAACCATTACCCCCATAACGGTCGAAAAACAACCACTTCTTTTTTCTATGTAAATCCATTTTTCTTCATTTTTTCACTTTTCTTATTTCGAAAGCTTTCTTACATCATTCTATAATAGATTTCAACCACCCATACTATAGTTTTTAGGAATAAAATAGTAGATTGAAGCAATTTGGGTATATAAAAGCTCTGAGAGCCATTTTTTCAAAAAATTGAAAAAAGTGGTATACGTGCATTTTTTTTCCGATTTCTAATTCTAATGATTGATTGTGATGAGTAAACATTAGAGGCATAACCATGTTCATAAATTCACTAAAGAACCTAATACAATGCTCTCACCAGAGAGTGGACCGTTACTCTACCATAAACATGTTCAAAACAAAAAATGAATACAGATTTGGAATATTTATATTATTCTAGATTTTCTAAATATTTTATCATTTTTTTTAGGCAAATTTTTTTTCAACCATTACAGGGGTCATAACGGTCGCTACGCCCCGTATCAGCCGTTATAACCGATACCCGTATCGGTAACAGTGGTGACCGTTATGACCACCATTACCGATACAAAATACCTTAGATATGGGAGCACACTCGGGGTAGGCGGCCCATGTGAGGCGAGTGGCTCGTGTGAGGTGGAACCCATGTGATTTGGAGCCCACGAGGGGGCGGAACCCGTGTGATTTGGGGCGCACAAGGAGGTTTTAGCCGAGGACCTAACCCATGGATGTGGGGCCTGGGCTATGATTTAAAGGGATTAATTCGCCATGCTCTATCAGTTCGAACTTTTAGAGCAAGTGGTTAATTGTCCTACATCAATATGCATAAATGATGAAATCCATCTAGCCACAATGAGCAATTCATTTCTCAAAACGGCAGAGGGAGTTGGTAACATTTTGGGCCGTGAATGCTGGTGGTGGTTGTGTGAAACAGTGGCATCATTGGAATTTTTCACAATGATCAAAGGTAATCATGTTGAATTCGAAGTCACATTTCCTTCTCTAGCTAACAAAGAACAGTTTTCATCCATGTCACTCGTTCTCCAAATTATTAGGGCCATTTCACCAGAAACCATGTTTCATAATTTGAAGTTTTTGCAAAATTACCACAACAAAGTACTAGTAACATAAAATTACCTTGCTCTTAAGGGCAGAAGCTGCTGTTCCGCGATGCGCAGGTTCTATTGCAAGAAGGACATCCATTAGAGCTAAGGCTGAGGGAGCAAAATCCTTGAACATCTCTGCAACACAACGCTTGTAAGGGTGTTGAGGTTTAAAAATGGTTGCATGTGGCAATTTTGATGTCCTCCAGTAATCCTCGGATGGTGAACCGCAAAGCTTAAAGATCTTGTGCAATTGCTCCACCTGCAGGAGGGAAACACAGTTTCCAACCATCACGAACGATCAGATAAAGCAAACAGTGCAATCACTAGCAATCAACAGTCCAGAACCAAATCCACGCTTTACAAAATACTAGAAAAGGATGGAAAAGGCACCATGTTTTCTAGCACTTCATTAAGAAAGGAACCAATGATCACATACTATTTACCTTATTCTTCGACTCGGTGGAGATCTCATATGTGAACACTGTGAAGTAACATATCTCTCAAAAAAAGGAATAAAATGCAAAACAGCGGTTTAAATAGTGAATAGCATGTAATGCAGCATTCACCCTTTGAAGCATGAGCATAAGCTACATAGCATGTAGCATAAACTACACACTACTTCTAGATTTTTAATAAGGGTACACTTGTTTTGTTTGTTTTTTTTCTTTTGACAACACGTCCCCACTCCATTTTTGAGGCGAGACTGTTCCCTGTGGATGCACGCAATCACCCACAACCATGCGCATCGGGTAATGCACGCCCCATTAAGGGTACACTTGGTTGCACCAAATGTCATGAAATGAGGAATTTATGATGTGCTTGGTGCAACCAAGCACATATATATATATATATATATATATATATATATATATATATATATATATATATATATATATATATATATATAAGAGAGAGAGAGAGAGATAATGAGGAATTTATTAAAATGAAACAAAGGAGAATAAACAGGCGACATGAGTAGATGAATAGAAGTTGCAGAGATGATCTTCAGAGAGCGTGTGGGAAGAATAGGGAGAATAAAATTAGGGAAGAATAGCCCTGCACCCTACCTCAGTCAAGCCGTGTAGGGCCAGGGCCTTTTCAACATGATTAGGGCCAGGGCCAAAGCTTAGGGGACTAGGGCTAGGCTAAGGCCAAACTCGGCCAGACCCACTTGTACAGTCCGCCGACTACTATACAAGTGGTCATTTTATGAGGATCCCCAACCATTCCATTAGTGGCAACCATGAATGGGTCGTAAAGCAAAAATCAATGCGATCTGACAATCTTAATCATTTTCCTAGAGGCTGTTAACAATCCTACTAATTAGAAAATGGTCATCATCATCATCATCTAAGCCTTATCCCAACTAATTGGGACTCGTTTAAAAAATGTTCTTGAAAAAAAAATCAATTAGATCCAGTAAGTTATTTTGGATGACTTTTTTTTTTAACATTATTAGGTTTATCCAATTATTGTGATTTTTGGTCTATGGTCTATTGTGGAGCCCTACAATGAATGAGCATAACAAATCTTCATAAATATATGATATGCATGCAATATAAACATGCAAGGGCAAAGTTTCCATCCTGCTGGTTGGATTGGATCGCATACCATATGTACCGTGTAGGCATGTGTTAAAGAGGGTGCTTCATGTGTTAAAGAGGGTGCTTTGTAGAATTGATGGAATTATAGTTGCACAAAGCATAAAGTAGGAACACATTCGAGTGCAGGAGCAAGGAAGCATCTATTTCAAAATATTGGCCAGTGTGTAGAAGCAGGAGCAACATCTGAGAAGAAGGTTCATGGTGCAACTACACGTCAATTTTTTCAAGAAGACAAGGGCCAAATACATGTCTTTCTCCAGCCCCACTGAAGTGAGGACTAGTCGAACGAGGATGTCATGGCTCCAAGAGAGAATAAGAATCTTTTCAAAGAATATCGCTAGATAGAGACTCTACTAACGCCATCCAATGGGCAACTATTCGATTGGAGCAGTGGAAGTGATCTTTTTCTTTTTTTATGAAATTTGTGACGTAATCTCTCGGATAAACATTTTGTTTACCCTTTGAAGAGAGGAGCTAATGATTTGGACAACTTGTTGGCCAAATAAGGTGCTCATAGATATTCCTTTTGTATAGGGAATTCATTAGGGGGAGATTGATTGATGATTTTTATATTTCTTGGCATAGTAATTTCTTGGTTTTTACAAAAATAAAAATAAAAAAACATGTTTGGTTTAGAGTTTTTTTGTTGGTTTTTACATTCCCCAGCTTTTCCTCAAAAATCCTTCCCCAACTTTTAGTTGGGGAATGGAAAACCTAGATAATTAAAACAAAATTTTGGACTTTTCCCAGGTTTCCCCCAAAAAACCTGGTATATCAACCAAACAAAGTTCAATCATTGCATGCCGGTGCCCATGTCAACCGTGTCAGTGATGTCATTGTGATTTTTTAGGGAAAAAAAAAAAAAAAAGTATGTAAATATCGGTTAAAAAATGCCAATTCAGATGTTTATTGACTTTTTCGAAACTTATATTGCATGTATCAGTCTGCCTTGTGGTATGCTGTCTGCTTCTTAGTGGTCCTATTTACTTTAGAGTTTTTAAGGTTTTCTAGCAATTTGTGAATTAGTTAATTTAGAAACATTGTGTATTTATGTGTGGGAAGTGAAGCACCAATAACACATTTACTACAGGTTTACAACTCTACAAGAAAAAGAAAAAAAAAAAAAAAAAAACATCCTTTTTTCCTTCTCTATGAAGGGAAGCAGCTAAAAACAAAGGATGAGCAAAAAATAGTCTCACTAGTATTGACCATTGCACATTGGTCCGGATGAGTCCATATCAACAGATTTAGAGTGAATATTGAGTATGACCTATGTCTCACCAAAATATTGTATCAGTATCCACCAATACCCAATACATTCCGACTGGCACTTTGAACCATGATGAGAAGGGAAATGAAGGCTTTTCCACTTAGGGCCTATTTGGATTCATGAAAAGCATGACAAAGTAAATAGTGTTTCTTAGGAAACCTTATTTCCAGGAAACTGTTGGAAAAGAATATTGTTTCCCTTGTTTGCTTTTCAACAAGATTTTTGTAGAAATTTACGATATATTTTCGAGTTTGCTGTTTGGCGAAACAAAAAATTTCCTAGAAAAATTTTAGGTGGTCACTAGCATGTGCCAGATTAGCACATGTGGCACATGTGGGACGCTTATAGATGAAAAGTGGCACATGCGGCATACACAACATACGTGAGTACTTGAAGCTGAATCGTGGCGCACACGTGTAGTGTTCATATTATCTCCGATATTGTCAAAATATCTCCGATATTATCTTTATCTTCAGCTCAACGATACTAATAACACTGGTAGCGATACTGATAATGCTGGTAGTATAAAAAAATTCTAGGTATTAGCAATTTATCGCTAAGTATCGCCAACGTATGTAATCGCCAATATTTTCAACTATGTAAATTCTAGGTGTCGCTTGTAGTGCCGATGCATTAATATCACCAATGTATCACCAATATTTTCGATTATGTAAATTCTAGGCAATGTTGCATCATTAGTGTATCAACGATATTTCAATAATATCGCCAATGTATTGATATCATCAAATTTTTATTTATTAGAAAAAATTTTATTTCAATTTTTTTTCATGGGCACATGGTTGTATGTGGTGTTCAATTTTTTGTTGATAATATTGATAATATCTCAATATTATCGATATCACAACATGCGCGATATTGGGACCATAATCTTTTGTTTCCTTTCCAATTGTTGATGATTTCTTGGTAAAATATCATGTGTTGTTGATATTTTGTAATATCGATGGATCTTTGGATGGAGGGTTGGATGGTTAAATCGGCCGGATGGGATGGTTGGACCAATTTATTACAACAACACATGTTTTTAAGGCCCCATTAAATGGAAACTTGTTATGTATGCATTCTTTTTGCAATTTTTTTTTATTTCAAAATATGTAAATATGTACATTTTAACATCTCCTGAAATTTTGCTGAAAATTCCACTATTTTTCCCATGTTTCCCTACATTTCCGATTATCAGCGATATTATCAACGATATCGATATTGTTTCCGTATACTTGGCCAGCAAAACTTGTAGCAATACTAATACTTCGAACACTGCACGCATGGTACATGTGAGGTACTTAAAGTTGTACGGTGGCATGTGGCACAAGACATGCATTGGCACATTTGACATGTGGATGCTAAAGCTAGATAACAGCTCTTGTGCACATTGGCACGTGGCATATTTGGAGGATTGAAGATGGACAATGGCACGTGTGGCACATCGGTGCATGTGGGGTGCTTTGCACGTGTGGGGCACAAGTAAGATGAATTATGTTATATGTGGCACAATAGCACATATGGGATGAGAAGATGGATGGTGACACATGTGGCACATTAGCACATTGAAGGCTCTTTACACGTGGGGCACAATGTACGATGGATGGTGGCACATGTGGCATACACATGTAGGGCATGACCAAAGATGGACAACGTCTCATTTGGCACAATGTGGCACATGTGAGGCCATTGAACATGGATGGCAGCATATTTGGGCTTTAACCCTTGAGAAACTGATTTTCCTTCCACCATGGGAAAATGCATTTCTTAGGGGTGCAGGTGGGAAAATAAATTTATTCATCTTCCAGCAAAGATAGAAAGTGGGAAACATTGTTTCCCACAGTGTCCCACAAAGAAAGGCTTAACAAACAACAGAAAGTGAGTTTTATGGGAAACACTATTTCATTTCCCTTGCTTTTCATGAATCCAAACAGGCCCTTACTGAAGTTAAGAGGCTTAGAATTCGAATAGGATTTATTTTTTTTCTTAGAATTTGGATAGGACTTTTTTTTTTTAATGAAACATCCAACCTCAGATAGCTAGGACAAGTCTACTATGACGACAATGAAGTGCCACATGCATGCATGTACTTATATATGAAAGAGGAATAGCTGAACTTTTATTAACAGAAAGAAAACAAGAGGGAGCTGCAGTCCATGAAAAGCTGGGACTAATCTATATAGGGAGGAGATTTTTGTTAAGAGAAAGGAAACAAAAGAGACAATAGGAATTTTTTTTTATGAAAAGGATCCAAAAATAGCTAGGACAAGTCAATGGTGGTGGTGGAGTGTGTGTGTGTGTGTGTGTGTGTGCATGCATGCATGCATGTACGCATATATGAAAGAGGACTAACTGAATTTTTATTAAGAGAAAGGAAACAAAAGAGAGCCACAGTGGAGAATACAAACTACCAACAACACCATGAGTATAAAAATGATATATACACCCATCCTGATTGATATGGACCACCCTTTTCTAACTTTCACTAATACGATAGTGTAGGTTGGGTAACACCAGTGTTTTCATTATCGACGAGAAATCGATAATATCGGCGATATTATTGATGCGACGAAATATCGGCGATATTTTCGATTTTATCGAAAAAATAGCGATCATTCTCCCTATCATTGGAAAAAAATTGAAATAAATATAATATATATAGAAAAAATCTCTATTACCTTTTTTTTTCTAGAGATCTACCTGCGAAATTGGCTTTCGGTTGGATTTAGTGGGCCAATCGTTGTTGATTGCTCCAAATTTTAGGAGATACGAAAACCCTAAAAAAAATCCCCCTTTTTTTTCTTCGAAGAGAAGAAAGAGAACCCGATTTCTCTGAGGTTTACAGGTATTTGGGTTCGGATTTGAAAAAGGAAAGGATAAATTTCTGGAGAGATTTTCGGATTTTTTAGGGAAAAAGATCGAAATCTCATCGTATTGCAGTTTTTCTGAAGAAGACAAGAGACTTTCGTAAAAACGAAAGCTCTCTTGCTCTTAACTCTTAAAATTTTAAGGGAGTGAATTCTGTGCGTCTCCAACTTTACCGAAGATGGTGCAACCCTCGCTGTGGGGCTCACCTTGATGTATTCTTAATAAATCCATGCCATCCATAAGTTTTTATAGGTCATTCTAGGATAAAAGCCCAAATAGATCTAACTCTCAGGTGGACCATATTCTAAGAAAATGTGTTTGTTAAACCTCCACCATTAAAAACTTCCTAGGGCCCGTTGTAATGTTTTTCTAATGTTTATATGTCATCCAACCTATTGATAAGGTCACGTAAACCTGGATGAAGGGAAAAGCACAAATATCAGGTTGATCCAAAACTTTTGTGACCCATGAAAAGGTTTTACAGTTAATCACCACTCTTTCTTATGTGATGTGTTGAGGGTCAAATATTGCATATTAGACCCCAATTATTACCTGCTTTTACGAACATCGTATTGTTTAATGCCCTATTTTAATCGTGTTTGTGTTGCAAGGTGAATTTACGAGCGTGGACTGAAAAGGATGCTAAAGGCATGGATTTAACGCTCAAGAAGCACCAAGGTAAGGGACGGACCCCAGGGGACCAAGATCGAAGGATCTACATGCCAAAGATCCAAGAAAATCACGTGAACAACGGTGAAGAGGCCTGAAAATCGTCCAGAATGCAAGATCACAGGGTTCCCACCATCCGTTCAGCTCGAAACTTTATATCTGGCCCGAGGACCGTAAATTAACTGTACACGTCAAATTTCAGCCATTGGATCCTTGTGGAAGTGGCCCAACGGACAGATCAGCCACCAAATCTCTGATTTGGGGCCCGCCTGATATCTGGATATGCTTCAAATTTGGTCTCAACCTTTCAAATTAGATGGCACAACGAATGGACGGAGCAGATTTTACATAGACATCACAATGGACCCCATGTGGGGATCTGTGTGCACACCATTTAAAGTGCACCGGCCATGCACTATTAAAGCCAAAGTCGGTCAGCGCACGCTGACTGACTCAAACTCCATCTCCCACAAAGAAGCATCCAGCGAACACACCAAGCTTGGCCGTTTTTGGGTAGTGGGGCCCACCAATCATCCGTTCGGACGATTTGAACCATCCACTCACTCCATAAGGGGGGCAAGACCCTCACCTAGCTTTCCTTTCTGGTCCAAGCACGTGTATGCACGTGGATCGTCAGAAAACGCAGGATGGACGGCAGAAGCAAAATATCAGTGGACCGCACTAAAACTCAACCAAAACCACCCCTTCCCAACTGGTTTTTCGCTAGGAATTCAATGAATGGGGTGGATTTCATTGAAAACATCATTGTGGGGCCCACCGAGCATCTCAACGCAATACGTGCGTAAGAAATACGTCCGGACGTTGTCCGCTTTTCACGGTTATTCCACAATCATGTCCGTGATCGAATCAACGATCTGGACCGTCCAAGATCTTCAAAAGGTGGGCACAACCATAGCCATGAAGAAAAAAAATCAAGTCTTGGACAGCAACCATCCCGAAATTTCACTTCAAACGCAACTTGTTGCGTTTTCTTTTCTTCTTCCGCATGTGAAAGGTGTTACGCACGCAACTTCTCTGCGTAAAGAGCAACCGACCTTGCTCCCTGTTGCTATAAAAGGAGACATGAGAGAGAGCTTAGGGGACATCATCTTGGGATCTTGGTGTGGAGTGGAGCACAAGAGAGAGAGAGAGAGAGAGAGAGAGAGAGAGAGAGAGAGAGCCATGGAGGGTTTCATCCCTTCTCCTCTTTCTTCCTTCTTTTAGTTCTTCCTTCTTTCATGTTTTCTTTAGCTTCATCATGATTGTGATAGGCTAAACCTCTTAGCTAGGGCTAAGAGGTGAAGCTTGTAGTGAGATAGGGAGTTTTCTTTATGCCTTTGATTCATATTTAAGTTGAACTGAATTTGATTCTAGTTTGATTATAAGGGATGCCTTTGGTTTTTAATAGTTTGTTGTGACTTAAATTATAATAGATCTGCAATGGCTTTGAGTATTTCCTTTTCATTATTATGATCGTGAAGATAGGAAGCCCTGTTGTTCACCATTGCCCCTTGGACATGGTTGGATGATGGAATCCTTCCTAACATTCATATATCTCTCAGATTGGTTGTGGATTGGCTTAATTCTGTTGTTTACCTTGTCTCATGGGCATGGTCTTGTGATGGAATCCATTCTAATTTACATCATTCTTATCTCTTGAAAACTAGATCAAAGGAAGTTCAGATTTGATTTGTATGGTTATATCTTCCAACTGGATGAAGATGGGACTCTAAGCCCAGTTGAGTTCTTGAATCAAGCATAAGATCTCCCTGATCTGTACAAGTGGATCCTTGGCACCCTAGTTTCCCACCTTTGAATTTTCTAAGTTTTAGTTTACTATTTTACCATTACTCTCTTAAAAGCCTCTGATTTAGATTTCATCTTCGCCTAGTTCTAGTTCAAGTTACTTTCACATTACGTACAAGGTTCAGTCCCTGTGGATTCGACCTCAATCTTACTGAGATTATTACTACATCACAACCCTATACTTGGGGTGTGAACAAGTTTTTGGCGCCATTGCCGGGGATTGACGGTTACATTTTCTGAGATTAATTAGTTTTAGAATTAGGTTAAGATGAGGTTTTTTTCTAATTATTAGGTTCGGATTTTTCTGATTGATTTTTAAAAACTATCCTAACTTTCCTGTTTTGTAGAATTCTGAGATAGATCTTCTAAATTGGTAATCTCTTTCTAATTTCTCTATATATTTTTTTTTCTATTTTTAGAATTAGGGTTTTATTTTTAGAAACTTTCTAAATTTAGAAACTTTCTTTCTATTTTAGATTTAGAACCTTCCCAATTTGTTTTAGAAATTTTCTATTTTCTTTTAGGAATTTTTCCCTTTTTAGAAACTAATTTACTTTCTATTTTAGGATCTCTTGCTATTTCTAGACTTTCTATCTTTAGAAACTAACTTGGTTTGTTTTATTTTGCAGGTTTTTAACTTAGGAACTTCGAATTTGGTAACTTCTTTCCCTTTTCTCTTTCTTTCTAGATTTTTATTTCCTTTCTTTCTCTTAGGTTTAGGTTTAGAATCTGAATTGAGGGCTGCAAGTGTTTCATGC
The DNA here is from genome assembly GCA_030180095.1 of Magnolia changhungtana. Lineage (NCBI taxonomy): Eukaryota > Viridiplantae > Streptophyta > Magnoliopsida > Magnoliales > Magnoliaceae > Magnolia > Magnolia changhungtana. The sequence goes on from JASAUF010000662.1 coordinate 13,905,088, forward strand.
CCAAGTGGGTCCGTGATAACACTCAACGTCTCTTGACTAAAGGAGGATTGGTTGAGGGGTTGACTATCCATCGCAGGACTAGACACCACTCGAAATTCCCAGAGTTAATTGAAGTGATGGCTGCAAACCAACCTCTTCTACCCCAACCTAGGGTAGAGGACATCCAGGATGAGAATGAGGTGCATCAAGCACCCCCGCCTCGTACTTTATGAGATTATTTACAACAGGCGGGGGTGAGCACGCCCTTATGCATGGTTTTTCCAAAAAATACAGGACACATGAATATCAAGCCAGGGGTGATCCAACTCCTTCCAAAATTTCATGGGCTTGAATCTAAAAATCCATATCTACACTTAAAAGAGTTTGATGAAATCATAGCCACTTTATACTTTCCTAACGTGTCTGAGGACACGGTCAGGCTGAAACTCTTTCCGTTTTCTTTGAAAGAGAAAGCTAAGACATTATTACATTCACTACATCCCCGATCTATTGGCACATAGAATGACATGACAAGGGAGTTCATAAAAAAAAAAAATTCATATCACAAAACGAACACCCTTAGAAAATCAATCATGAACTTCGCCCAAAAGGAGGATGAAACATTCTTCCAATGTTGGAAAAGGTTCAAGGATCTTGTCAATTCATGCCCACAACACGGTTTTGAAACGTGGCACATTACACACTTTTTCTATGATGGACTGACATCTTCCATGCGCCAATTGGTTGAGACGATGTGCAATGGGGAATTTATGAATAAAAATGTCGATGATGTATGAGATTACTTGGGTAGACTTGCTGAAAATGCACAATCATGGGACACATACCCAAAATCGAGTACCACTTCTAGGGCCACTCAATCAAAGGAAAGGGGCGGAGTATACCTGCTGAAAAAGGATGATGATATCAATGTTAAAGTGGCTAATCTCATAAAGAAATTCGAGGCTATGGAATCAAGGAAAGATAAGGGTAAGGAAGTTGTTTGCGGTATTTGTAGTTGTAACAGTCACGCAACTGAAATTTGTCCAACTATATCTACCTTTCAAGAGGTACTGATTGAGCAATCCAATGCCGTAAATAATTACCAAAGACCTTTCAATGGACCCACCTCTAATACGTACAATCCTGGTTGGAGAAATCATCCAAACTTCAGTTGGAGGAATGGACAAATTGCTACCCCTCAAGGTTTCTTTAATCAAATTCCAAATCATTTAGGTAACTTTTAAGTTACTTTTACAACATAAGTTCCACACCATGTAATTAAATGTCATACCATTAAAAACTTCCTAGGGCTTACCTTAATGTTTCCATTACATTTATTTGTCATCCAACCTATTGCTAAGGTCACATAAACACTGATGAAGGGAAAAAGGAAATATCAACTTGATCTAAAACTTTTGTGGCCCATTTACGGTCAATCACCATTATTTCCTATGATAAGGTCCACTTGAGAATTGGATCCACTTCATTTTAGGTTCATGCCCTAAAAGGATCTTGTAAAACATATGGATATAGAATTTATAAATCAAGGTGGGGGCCATCATCTTAGGTGAGGCCTGCACCTAATCCGCTCCCAATGGTTAGATGGTTGGATGCATGGATGGAATGGGATGGGATGGATGTTTGGATGGATAGATGGGATGGATGGATGGGTTGGTTGGATGGATAGATGGAATGGATGGATGTTTGGATGGATAGATGGGATGTGTGTATGGATGTTTGGATAGGATGGATGGGATGGTTGGATGGATGGATGGATGGATGGGTTGATAGGATGAATTGATGGAATGGATGGATGTTTGGATGGATAGATGGGATGGGTGTATGGATGTTTGGATACGGTGGATGGGATGGTTGGATGGATGGATGTTTGGATGGATAGATGGGATGGATGGATGGATGGATGTTTGGATGGATAGATGGGATGGATGGATGGATGGATGGGTTGGTTGGATGGATAGATGGAATGGATGGATGTTTGGATGGATAGATGGGATGGGTGTATGGATGTTTGGATAGGATGGATGGGATGGTTGGATGGATGGATGATTGGATGAGATGATTAAATGGTTGGAAGGATAGATGGAATGGATGGATGGATGAGTGATGATTTGATATGATGGATGGATGGATGTTTGGGTGGTTGGATGGGTAGATGGAATGGATGTATGGATGTTTGGATGATTTGATGGCATGGATGGATGGATGGGATGGGATGGTTGGATTATTGGATGGATGGATGATGGATAGTTTGATGGATGGGGATGGATGGATGAATGTTTGGATGATTGGATGAGATGGATGTTCAGATGATTTGATGAGATGGATGGATGGGATGGATTGGTTGGATGGATAGATAAATGTTTGGATTATTAGATGGGATGGTTGGATGGATGTTTGGATGATTGGATGATTGGATGAGATGGTTGGATTGTTGGATGGATAGATGGGATGGATGGATGGATGGATGGATCATTATGCATATGTATTTTGTTTATAAATTATATGCTTATTTATGCATGGCTGTAAAATGTATGAATGCATTATGCTTGTTGATTGGTTTAATGGGATTTGAGTGACTGTTGTGCTACTATTGGACTGATTTCTTACGATAACACATGCTTTTAAGCCCTAATTAAATGAAAACTTATTATGTATGCATTCTTTTAATAATTTTTTGATTCCCAAGTACGCTCATATGTGTATTTAGGCATCTCTTGAAATTTAATTGCAAAATTCTACCGTTTTCCCCGCATTTCTAATTATCGGCGATAACGATATTATATCTTTATCTCCAGCCAGCGAAACTTGTAGCGATACCGATAACTCGAACACTGGGTAACACTATCAATGAAGGTAGGTGTAAATGGTGGTTCCCAATTATTGTTTATATTTAAATGTCTTTTATCTTAAATCTCATTTATTTTTAAAATACAACAGATGCAAGTATGGCTGAGCCATAAATGACACAGATCCAATACCCCATGTCATGTCATATCTGACAGGGATACCCCAATAGATTTGAAGGACTTGAATACCATCGTCTATGATAGTTGGACTTGATGTTGCCTGACAGGAAAAGTTTCACACCACACTTTTATGCTGTGTAAAAGGAGATGAAAGCAGTGTGAAAAATATCACGGATATATCGAAAATATCAAGATATCACAAAAAATATATCAAATGATATTATTGCGATATTATTGCGAAATCTTCAAAATATCAGCAGGATTTAAAATAACACATTTTTATCATGATATTATCGTGAGAATAGTAAAAACCTTACAGAATTTGGTATATAAATATACTTTTTAAATTTTAATTTTTTTGTTAATTTACAATAAATATTTTTAATATTTTACAAAAAGATATTTTATTTTCAGCAAGATTTTCCTAATAACACCCCGAGAAAAACCTCAAAATTTGAAAATCTCCTGAGATATTTCTGGGCGGAGAAATTGCCGAGAATGAGATTTTAAAAATCTCTACCCAATGACATTGGGCCAGGTGCGTGAGGTGTTGGGTTCTATGCTCTGGAGTATGAATGCATACTTTGCCAGAAAAAAAAAAAAAAAAAAAGTATATGGAAACATCCAGTGGCAGTTAAAGAACCATGAGATGTAAAAGTTGCATGCATGCATGCACCTCAGGCACCACTGTTACTGGTATGTGACTGACATGCATACATGAGATAATGTGGTAAGTAGAAGCTAGGACAGCTAGCATGGCTGAATCCACCTATGCATATACATCTTGAGCAAAATGAGTAACTTGGAAAGGGAACACTACCTCTGTTCTTCCTGGCATGATTGGTTTCCCAGCAAGCAATTCTGCTAGGATGCAACCAGTACTCCACAGGTCAACTGCAACCCCATACTCTGTGGCACCTAGCAAAAGCTCGGGAGGCCGATACCACAATGTTACGACTCGGCTTGTCAGCGGCTGTTTCTGATCAGGATGGAAAAATGTGGCCAGGCCAAAATCTGCAATCCGGAGAATGCCATTGTTGTCAATCAGAAGATTTGATCCCTTGATATCTCGATGCAGAACCCCACGACTATGGCAGTGTTCAAGGCCACGAAGCAATTGTTGCATATAGCACTTGATCTGAAATCCCAATGGCAAAGTTATAATGAGAACATAAAAATTGCAGAAAGGATGCATTCACATGGAAAAAACATGTAAAAGGGCCATGCAATATATCTAGCAGAACAAAAACCTGTGGTTCGGTAAACTTGAGACCGGGAGTTGCTGCAAGTCCAGCAAGATCATGTTCCATATATTCCAATACAAGGTACAAGCTGTTTGACATACGGGGTGCTATCAAACCTTCAAGCTTCACAACATTTGGGTGATCTAGTCTACGTAGAACATGAATCTCTCTTGCCATAAAACGGACACTCTCAGGATCCATATTAACAAACCGCACTTTCTTCAGCGCGACAATTTTGCCAGTTTCAAGATCGCGAGCCTTGTATACATTACTATAAGTTCCTTGTCCAATCTGCGGAAATTGAAAAGCAATAAAAATAAGAAAAACAAAAAAGATGCACTCAGTTGTCAGGTACTGAGAGAAACAGAAGGCAAGGCAATGATTACTGTGCTTTGTAGCTTGAGTCTTAACAAACATTCCATTATCGTAAATGGACAGGAAAATTCTTGAAAGATCTGTTCAATTAAAAGAGATACGTAGCAAGCAACCATATAAAAATCCTCCACATTTTGGATTCCAAATCCAATGCTATGTACATTTGTCAACTTAAACCTATAAGGAACTGTCTTCCCTCACCTCTACACCAATGGATTTTGTCCCCAGACATTTGGTCTTATGGTATGAAACTGCTGGAAGATTCCTTTTCTCTTTAATAATTCTATCCATCTGCCATTTTCTGCCAACATCAGTTCCTCTTGATCGAGGTTTAAAAAAATGTAACGGGGCCATTACAACGGGAACAGTTAAGTTGTGTTGTGCAATGAAAAATTCCTTAGAAATAATGGATAATTAGATAATGAAAGTTATTTGGTAACAAAGGCCGTTGTTTAATCAATCATGACCTTTATTGACACAATCCATCACAAATGGCATTATTTTATTAATTATAAACACTGTTTTTCAGTAAAAGAAAAATGTTCTATTTTTCTTGGTCAGTTATCTTCCATTTTTCCATTTTGTAACTTCTGTGACTAATTTATAACAATAATGTGATCAGCTTTTTTGGTGCCATAATACCACTTTTTCTAAACCTTCCTCTTGATGTACTTCTACCCAATTCTACTAATGGCAAAACCTGAAGAGGGGTTGATAAACAGAATGTCACATATATTGAGACTTGAAAAAGGAATTAATCTCTCCAATATGAATCAACTACCATGAAAAAGGAATTAATCTCTCATTAGCTGACCTTGAAATATCATGCCCTGGAAATTCTGGACTTTAGATAATTAATTGCAAGTAGCGTCCAGCTTGAATTTGATATGATATATTTTTCTGTCAAATAAGCAGAAAATGAATTTGGTTTCATGATTACTGCGCTTCTAAGTCTTGACATTTCCACTGAGATTAGTTAATTTATCACATCCTTTTTGTCTGACATTAATGAAATATACATCATGTGTGAAGGAAGATAATTCATAACATAACTAATATCCTCAAGAATTTTATTGAATTATCCGTATGAGATCATCGGTGGCTAAAATTCAAACCAACAAGGCTGGTCATTAAGCCATAAACTTTTTCAACAATCTCATCCCAGAAGAGAGGGAAAAAAAAACATACAATTTCAACAAAAGAGGAAAAAAATACAAAACTTTGATACATCATCAAGTTATCATGGAAAGACGCACAAATGGTAAACAGATAAAAAAACAAAAATGCAGGTGAGAGAATTATATAAAAAAACATGAACGTATAATAACAGGAACAATGTTATATGATAAAAGAGGAGGTAATGAAAAGCAGAACTGACTTTGTCTAATTTCTCAAATGAATCCGCCCGACGAGGCACCCATCCCTTGATCGCTTCGCCCGCCACCGCTGTGAGCCAAGACGGCCACCCAGCAGCAACCTGTTCACCCTGAACACCATTGGGCACACTGGTAATTCTCAAATTCGGCTCCACTTCATTAGTCACAGTATCTGTGGCCGTCCGTAGTTGATGGCTGGTTTTCCTTAGCCTCTCAACAACCGCAGCATTCTTCTCCCCCTCATCTGATGAAAGTGGTGTCAAACCCACATTCTCTTGTGACTTTGATATCAACCTCGCTGTTCCATCATTCCTGTTACTTCCATCGGCCTCCACTACAACCTCCTCTCTCCTTGAGGGAGCGGACAACCGTCTTGACGACTTGCCCAATACCTTCTCTCTCCGACTTCCAACAAACTCGTCGGCAGTGCCGCCTTTTGAACAAATGCAGCCCATACTCCTCCACAGTCCCCTCTTCCAAAAGAGGTTACTGCTCGATTCCCGTAATTTGCCAATCCTTGAGACTGCAGTTTTCGATGCATTAAGCCTGACAATCAACCAGCATTCCTCTTGAAACACTGAATTCCACAAACCAAAAAAATAAAAAATAAAAAAATCCTTTGTCTTGAAATTGCAATACCCAAACCTCTACCAATCCTTTCTGAAACCTAAATTCCAAAATTCTGTAGAAAAACTGACACCAGAGAACCCAAAATCCTCTTCAATCAAACGGCATTGCTTCCTCTTGAAAACCCAAATTCCAAAAACCTAAAATTTCTTCCAATCACACCAAAACTCTCATCCCCTTCTCAAAAACCAAAATCCATAACCCTGAAAAGGATCCCAAATTTAGAAAATTTAAAAACCAGATCCCAAACCATGAGAATTCAGCGGAATAATTCCCTCTGAAGAGAAACCAAATCCCAGAAATCACACCCTAAGACCCTCACAAAGATCCCAAACCCAGAAATTTCAAATGCCCAGATCTCAATTCCAGTAAAAATTCAAAAACCCAGATCCCAAATCAGAAAAATTCAATGAAAACCCACCCAAACGAAGAGAAACGCAAATCCCAAACCCAATGACCCCGAATAAAAAGATCCCACATACAGAAATCTGAAAAAACCCAGATCCCAAATCAGGAGAGTTCAACTAAAAACCATCCAATTGAAGATAAACCAAAAGAACCCAAACCATCAATCAGAACATAAGTCCAGCATTAGTTGCTGGAATCGAATCAAAATCCCACCTTGGCAAAGAGGAATTCGGGCCGAAGAGTTCGACGGCTTTTTGGGATTGGAAAACTTTTCCTTTTTTACTGACTTTTTTTCCTTTTTTTTCTTTTTTTAGCCAAAGGGTGAGAAAAAATTCAGGAAGATATAATGAAAGAGAGGAGAGGAGAAAACCGAAAATTGCTCTGTGGTTTTTTCAGAGAGAGAGAGAGAGATTTTCGGATCCTGGGCAGCCTAGAAATGCGAAGGGCCGAAGGATTTTGGGATTTGACAGATTTAGATGGAAGACCCAACTCACCTCAGCTCACCGTCTGCTGTAGCAGTTTTTCCAGGAGAGAGAGAGAGAGAGAGAGAGAGAGAGAGCGACCTTCCCGTGGGGGAGGACGGCCGCTGCGAGGATCCGACGCAGGATTACATGCGTGCGACGAAAATGCACACACGTGTGCCGACCGTACGGGAAGGGAGGAGTTATACGATCCTCGATCAAGCTTTTGTACAGTATGTCCAAGAGCAGATTGCGTACTGAGTAAACTCTGTGGGGCCATATAGAATCTATATTATCTACTCCGTCCATCCGTTTTTAAATCTCATTTTATGGTATGATTGTAAAAATGAAGTATATCCAAATCTAAAGTGTGCCATAACACAAGAAACAGAAAGAATTGAACGTCTACCGTTGAAAACTTCTTAGGGGCCACAGATGTTTTGTGGATCAAGACGAAATTTGGTTTTTCTCTTCATCCTTGTTTTTGTGACCTTATGAACAGTTTGGATGACAAATAAATATCACTTTCGATACTAGGAAAGTTTCAACGCTGGATGTCATTATTCCCACTTTTTCCTGTGGTGTGGTCCACTTGAGCTTTTTATATAGTTAAATTCTGGGCTGATAATATAAAATAACCTAGTAAAACAGATGGACGGCGTGGATAGCATACATGCATCACGATGATGCACCAATGAGTTTACGCAGTACGCTATCGCGTGTAGCGGACTGAGTAGAGTAACTCAGTACGCAATCCGCTTCCGTATGGGCAATGGCAAACTCTTGCGTACCTCGCGTAGCTAACCAACGGCGTAACTTTCTCTGACGTGTTAAAATGATCTAAATTTAATGAAATCCACCCCGTCCATCAGGTAGACCGCCCCTTTCTTGGCCTTTTTTCAAAATATTAGACTGATTAAACACTCTAACAGTTTTAAATTGTGGAAAAACTCTTAAATTCTGGCGGTACGGCCCACATAAGTTTCTGAATACCCTGAGTTTTGGGTAATCATTTAATCCTGATGATTCACATCAAATTAATGGATTGGATGGCATATAAACACCACGGTGGGCTCTGCATATTCTAATGTTGGACGTCTCATCCCAACTGTTTCCTATCGTGTGGCATATATTAGTTTTAGATCGTCGTGAGTTTTGTGTACTAGGGCGAAGGTAAGGCAGATCACCTGATGGACGGTTTGGATCTTATGATAATCCCACTCGTGTGGCTAAGTTAGTGGTCGCACTCACGTGCGTTAGGTGCCTACGCTATGTACGTAGGCTCACGCGGTTCTTGAACGCGGATTGCCAGCGACCCCGAAAGCACGAAGTTGAGCGGTCGAAGGCTATGTGGGGCCACTTCGATGTTTCTGAGAAATCCTCCCGGTCCATCCGTTTTTATGTAAATCCATTTTTGAAGCTAATTTTAGAATACAAAAATAAAAATGAAGCGGATCCAAAACCCAAAGTGGGCCACGAGACTGGAAATAGTGGGTATTTAACATTTAACAGCAACCGTTGAAAAAATTCGAAGGGCTAAAGAAGTCTTATATCATGCTATCGTTTCCTCTTTTTTTTCTTTTTTTAGTCCATACCCGTGGGAATGACTTTATGAACGGTTTGGATGGCAACATCAAGGGAGTGTTTGGCGCAACAAATTAGATGGTTTTAAGTGGTGGATTGTCTCTTTTAATGATATGAGAGTGAGCCTATTCACTTTGGGGTTTAGATCAAGCAGGATGCATGGCTTAAATACACAATTTAATTCATTTAGTATTTAGTTGTACCTAAAAACCAACCAATAATCTCAAACACTCATGTTTGAAAACTACACTGGGGAGCAAGGTAGGCCCACCGTGATGTTTGTGAGGAATTCACCGGCACATTCATTTTATGAGATCATTTTAGAACTTGCTACCAAAATTCAAGCAAATCTAAAAACTCAATTGGACTATACTAGAGTAAACAGAGGGGCAATAATTTCTTACTATTGAAACCTTCACGAGCTCCATGTTGATGTTTATATGTCATATCAACCATGTATAAGGTCAGTCCTGCGGGGATGAACTACAGTGTAGAAAACTTAGCACCATACAAACTTTTGTGGTAGTTACCTAATCCACGGGGTTTTCTCTCATGTGGCCCACTTGAGTTTTAAATCTATTTCATTTTTGTCACATGCCTTGAAATGATCTTGTAAAACAGAGCAACGGAGTGGATTCCTCACAAATATCAAGGTGAGCCCCACCTCCTTTCCCAACATAAAAGCTTTTCGAAGGAAATCTATAGATTCTGAAAATCCAAGTCGAGAATCGAATTTAAAAAGATACAAAGGCGTACCTAGACCCTATGCAAGACTCAATATTAAAAACTTATGATAAACCAAACAAGAAATAACCTTTCTTACAATAGGATTTAAAGTTTCATCCCATCTCATGGTTGCTAATCCCTTGTGCCAAACAAGCCTGAGTGGACTAGCTAGGAAAGTTTCAATGGTAGACATTTCCCTCTCCACTCTTTCCTTTCTTGTTTCCAGATTCACACCCTAAAATCACATGATAAAACGGATGAACAGGATGAATTTCTAAAACATCACAATGGTCAATGGCCCACCTAGCTCAGACAATCCGCGTCCACGGTTCTCACAGCATGCCGTTTACCGCGGGATAATTAACCACCATTTTGAAAACGGTGGTGGATCGTTCCCCACATTCCACGCATGTTGAACTCACGTGAGGCTGTCCACACCATCCAATTTGTGAGGCGCCATACCATGAAAATCATGATGACAAAAGAAAATCTACAATTCCTTTCAAGACTATCAATCATGACCTGTATACATGGCCCAGTGGTTTGAACGGTGTAGATTGTTGCACAGATTTGCCATGTGTATGGCGAGGTTCACCTCCATTTTAGAAAACGGATTGGATACTCTCCGGCCACCGGCCAATGGCTATTAGTCGGTGCGCTGTGGGCCCTACCATGATGTATGTGTTTCATCCACGCCGTCCATCTATTTTTTTAGATCATTTTATGTTATGAGACCAAAAATTAGGTATATCCCAATCTCAAGTGGACCACATTACAAGAAATGGTATTGAATGAAAGTTGACCATTAAAAACTTTCTGGGTGGCGTAAAAGTTTTAGATCAAGCTGATCTTTTTTCCCTCTTCATTTGGGTCTGCATGACCTAATCAACATATTGGATGTCAAATAAAGAGTACAGTGGGCCTTAGGAGGATTTTAATGGTGGAAATCCGATCACTATTGTTTTCCTATAGTGTGGTCCACCTGAGATTTATATCCCCTTCATTTTTCGGATCAAGCTCGGATCAAGCTCTAAAATGATATGTCAAAGTGGATAAAAGCAATGGATGAAACAAATACATAATGGTGGGTCCCACGTAGCACCGACCATCAGCCACCGGGCTAGTGGCAGGGGAAGTAGCCAATCCATTTCCCCATTTTATAATAAGCGTTCAACTATTAAATCAGTCTTTCCATATCATACGACGTCCCCAGATTATATACCTGTTTTCGGAAGCGGATTGGCTAGTGTACCTCACACCAACTATATAGCTACTTAATTTAAGTAAGTTCTGCGGGTCTGATAATAAGGTATTTGTTATATCCAAGCCGTCAATCCATTTGATAAGCTTGTCTTAAGGCTTGAGACCAAAAATAAGATAGATCTATCTATCAATTGGACCACACTGAAAAAAGCAGTGGGGATTGAACGTCTACCATTGAAACCCTTTTTGGGGTCACAGAAGTTTTGGATCAATACGAATTATTTTTTTTCACCTTAATGCAGGTCTCTGTGACCTTATGAACAGATTGGATGGAAAATAAACATTACGGCCGGACCCTACAAATTGTTTAACGGTGAAAATATAATCTCCACTGCTATTTGTAGTGTGGTCCAAATGATTTTTGGATATGATTCATTTTTAGGATAATGCTCTAAAATAATCTCTAAAAATAGATGAACGGTGTAGATATAATAAATACATCACTGTACGGCCATATAACTTTGATCTCCTTTGAACTGTTCGTACAACTCGGAGCTCGAGGAGCGACGATGCTTGTCTTCGTACGACACGTACCTACAGCAGCTATGGTGTGTGGTACACCAGCCAATCCGCTTCCGGCATTTTCAGTTCTGACGAATGAGACCTACATTAGGCCGTCAATGATCGAAACGGGTTTCGGCTCCGGATTTTGAACTGTTCGGATCGGTGTAACTGCTGATGGACGAACCGGATTCCTCAGCTACACCTGTTTTACACGGTAGATGAATCTAACATGTTTTATAATCCACTCTATCTGTCAAGTGAGAATTATTATTCCAACAAAAGTGAGGTTCCACGCCAGCAGGATCAATGTTAAATTATTCTAAGGTTGTGGGATCAAGTGAGAATAATATTTCAGTATCTCCGTAGACCAATCACTCTAAAAACATTGGGAATTGTCATCGCTGAAAGGTTCAAAAATCCTCTTTCTAAGGTTGCCCTGTAGGTCTTGGTTTAAGAGAGTCCTTATTATAATCTATAGTCAGGGACAAGGTAAGTCCATGTCCTAACAAATCATCCTAAAGAGGTTTCTAAGAGTATAGAATTGGCTAAGGTTTCTATTAACATTTGTAAATACACTAACTCTATTTATTGTGAACTAACTCAGAACTATTGATAAGTCTAGTAGTACGAATTAATGTAATACTTGAACCCTAATTGTCTTTATTCCAATAATTTCAATGTTAACGATCTAAGGGAGGTTTAACCCTTAGCTAGTGACCATCTATGACCTACCCTATTGGCAACACGAAGTTGTAGAAATTCTTCATTTCAACCCTCCTATTATTTATAACATAAGTGTCATCTCTAGTTACCGTATTGCTTTTGTAGTAATCCAGTGTTAGGCCTTTTTCTTTCATATGAGTTGGTTTAATAGACTCAATGTTTACCATTAGGAAAAACAGGTGTACCTTGAATGTGGGCAGTGACCTCAAAGGTCAAAGGCGCCGTAGCTGCGGACTCAGATGTCTTAGCGGCAAGCGCCTGCACACGGGCTCATTGATGATGATTTGGTTGCGCTGCCATAGTTCGTTGAGGTGGCCTACTCTGAGGTACAGACGAGCGGTAAAATGGCTGCACTGGTAGTGCAGGTCGTAAGGGTAGAGCTGACGCATCACGTGGCGGCAGACGGTCGGTCTTCTGAGGTGACGTAATCCCGTTGTCTTTCATCTTGATAAAACAAAAGGGGTCAGTGTGTCCCCCTCTGTTGCAATACGTACACCGACGTTTCGCTCGCCTTTGCTGGGTCAGCAGAGCCTCAAGCCTGGGAGGCGAATCTTCAAGTGGCCTCTTGCCGAGGATAGGCCTGCTCTGCGTCTCAGCAGGACGTGCAGGTGGTGAAGGTAGAGTCGCACTCCCACCCTGAGACAAGGCCTCAGAAATAGTGGCCATAAGCTGCTGGTGCTACTGCTGCTGATGCATCATCAACAACAACTGCTCAAACCTATCAGTAGGTGGAGTGGCCTGCGGCTCATTCGGCGTCGAAAAGGATTCCCGGTTCTGCTTGCGAACCAGTGGTGCATAAGGGGGTAGTCCAACTGTAGAACCAGTGGGAGGCAGAGACTCAGGTATAGTCTTGCAATCAGGGCCCAAACTAGGGTCTCTGCGACCATCACCCTAAGAAGGAGCCTGGTCCATCGTATCAGTGAATAGGAGGTGTGTTGTGCTCCGCGTATATTTCCGCGGCAAGCCCTATACAACATAAGGTGCAACACATGTGAGATGAAGCAAATCAACCCAATACACAAGCACTTAAGCTTTCTACACGCTCCATAGCAAAAGAAGTTTCATGCTTTTCATTTATCCAAAATTGTCATAATACATGGACAACAGAGTTACATGAATCATGGCAGAAATTACATATGAGTCAATTACATCCAAAACATCAAACACTTAAAATATACTACTATCTACTAGATCTTCTACATGAAAACATAAACCGTCTATCGCGGTAACCAAAAGAAACAACCACACACAACAACGTGGATGACTAGGCATCCGAGTCAAGCGATGGAGGAGGAGCATTCTTGTCCTGCACACAGCACAGAATGACCTTCAACGTACGAGACACCTTCTTAAAGCTCCTCTTCATGTAGGCTTCGGTCTCAGCCTGAACTTGTCCAACCTCTTGCCGCAGGGCGGCCTGGTTCTCCTCAATGCGAACCATACGAGCCTCCCTTGCTGCCTGAGCAGCGTCCGACTCAGGTGCACCGGGAGGAGAGCTTTCCTCAGTATCCTGAGCCTCATCTCCCTCTTCTTATACATCATCACCGCCCTCCTCCTCGCTTCCCACCTCGAGGTCAACATTCTCCTCACCGGCGCTATCCGACTCATCTCCAGACTCGTCGAGTCGGGCTTGCCGCTGTTGAGGGCCGATCTTCATATTCTTAAGTGTCGCCTCGCTTATGACTCGGACTGGTACAAGGTCCTCCATGTTCAACCTGTAGCCGACATTACGAGCCATCCTGCAGATCAGGCGGCCAAATGGGAGCGAAAGGTCGTTTCTGGCAGATCGAACAACCTGAACTATCTGAAATAGGATGAATGTGGGCAGGCATATGTTGTCCCCGTGTCTCATCTTGTACAGAAAGTCCACCATTAACCGAGTACACTCCGTGCAGTTACCCGCCCGTGGGTACACATTGTATGTGAAAATGTGATGGAGTAAACGGAAGTCCCCGGCCATCTTTGTCGCCGCAATACAATTTTCTTGCGTCCAAGTAACTCGGCGACCACAAAGGTATCGCGTGTGGCGATCCCTTTCCCGCGCACTTCTGGAGAAGTCGTCACTAGGAAGCACTTGACCACGTGGGATCTTCGTGATCCGAACCACCTCATCCACAGTGATTGTGCGCCTTATGCCCCTCACAGAGACAGTGAACTGAAGAGGCTCTAATGATGGATTTATGATGTGGGCGTAGAAAGCACGAACCGTGTTCTCACATGCAGGGGACTCACCGTCAAATATAGAATTCCATCCGATATCCACCAAGTGGTCCATCATCGGGTGTAGCCCAAACATTCTCTCATCCACGTGAGCTTCAAACACGACCTTACGGCCAGCAAAACGCCCATATTCAACGCCTATCGGATAGGCATTTCTGACAGGATGTTGAGGATCCAGGTCTCGCTTCGACCTAAACTCCCGAACGATGCTAGTGTCGGCCCCATCGTCAGCTCTCCTTCTGGAATGGGCTGGGCTGCTTGGGCCAGCGTCATCAACTGCGGTCTTCCTCTTCCCCATGAGAGATAGGATGGAGGAAATGGAGAAGATAGCCGTAACCAACTCGAAAAGGGCCATGGATTGAAGGAAGGAGAGAGAAAGGGTTGTTTCCTTTGATTTTCCACGAGCAACAGCCCCAACAGGTGTAGAAGAGATACTAGGGACAGGAAATGAAGAAGGAACAAGAGGAAGATGGGATAGGTTAGGAGGTTACCCGATTTGGAGCTCTAAATGGGGGATGTGATAGCTCCAACGTGAGGGAAAGAGGAAAGATAGAAGGCTAGGGCTGTTGTGATCGATGGGAGTGGGTGATTTATGAACGAAAATGGGGGATTGAAAGATTGGAAGAGAGCCTTGAGGGAGAAAACCGAAAATGGAAGGGGAGGGCGTTTGGAAGGGGAAGTGTAAGAGAGAGGGTGGCTCCAGCCCTAAAAATCTCAAACCCCCACACATTTCGCACCCACCACATGCTTAGGGAGGTCGGGCCGACCGTTCCCAGGCCCGGCTCACCGTCCGAAACCCCACCCAACCGCGGTGCGCCGCGGTGACCGCGGTTCCACCGCCGTCCGCCTTGGCCGGCGCCGCGCCACCGCGGTGGGGCCGTGTTCTCTATGGTCCCAAGGTGCCAAATGCACCTTGGTTCGACCCTGGGTCCCATTGTATTTAAGTGGGGAGGCCCCCAACTCGACTCGGTTCCAGATCGGGTGTTTCCGAGAAATTCCAGATCTGGACTGATCTTTTCTAATTTTTAACGACTGGATTTGGGTGGATAGCGATCTAGACACGTCAATAGACGGTCTAGAAGTGATTTGGACTAGACTCGTGCGACCAGGATCGAGCACGGACTCGATCAAAACGTGCGTTTTCTACGAACTTCGCCAAATGGCGAAATTGGAAATCCTAGGACTGTTTCTAAAATTTTCTCGCACCCTCCTAGGTTGTAATGCGTCAGCGTACGTCGTGGGAACATAACTCAGGTCCGGTTTAATCAAAATCATGCTCTGATACCAACTGTAACATCCCGAAAAATCGAGGGTCGAGTAGTAACTCAACTCTCGAGTTCCAGAACATCACTTATGCAACATAGATAATGATGATTTAATGTTATCTGTGTTAGTACAATAAACATGAGTGAGATTCTACTAAAATAGTAATTCATACTCCAGATCCATGTATAAAGCGTAAGCGGAAGACTGAAAGGTATATATAGATATATATAAAACAAAATATTCTCGATCTCCAGAGTATGAACACTAACTGAGTCACCGTATATATATATATATATATATATATATATATATATATATATATATGTTGGTTCTGAATCAAAAAGTCAAAATAGTACAATGAAATTATCAACTCAGAGCCCCAGTAGACTGATGAATTTATGCAAAGCCTCGTGAATCGCATGTAGGAGAACTCCTCCTAATCGTCATAGAAGTCGAGCTCAGTCTCCTGTGCTCCAATAATACCTGCATCTGATACAGGGTCTGGTGGGTGTTTTAAAACACCGTCCCGTAACGTGGAAGTGAGTAACTAACTAAGTGGAACAATAAAGCATAGGTTAACATGTCATCAATGCAGTCAAGCAGTAATGATAAAGCAGTACAAACAAACACTCCTAAATACTCTTATTAATGCAAGTATGAATGCAGTCATGATGGATGCCCTCACCGACATACTCCCTCATGCGACACCATCTCACGCTTGCGGCATGCTTTCATCCCACAGTGCTCCACATCTTCCAAGCACATGCAATGCATGATGAGCATGATTACCGAGTTTTTAATTAGTCCATTTCAAACAGCAGGATTGGGAAACTAAGGTACCTCCCTTGTATCATTCCCAAACATGATCCATTCTAGGGTCGTCAGTCCTAGTTAATCTCAGACGATGATGTGTTTTCTAGGTCACTGCAAAGGCTATCAGGGCTGTTACGCACAAAGGTTACACCACTCCCCCATCACATGTTTAACGATTCATCACTATACAGAAACAGGCCTAGTTCATACTCTCTACATTGCGGAAAAACTCATTGCCTCACTGCAAATTCAGAGTATGCTTGAGGTTACTTCACTAACGTCCTACCAACTGGCAGTCTATTTTCGAAGCCCGACCGGTCCACTTATTGACAATGGGACTCGGATGCAACCCGACTGGGGACCACAGCCAGGCTACGCCAGTGTAGGCCGACAGCTCGAATATAGTGTCCCATACCACCATAATCGGCTCACGAGTCTGGTTGCTCACTGGTCACTACAGGGAGGCACGTGGCCCAGCGTAGGCCGAGCGGACGACCACGGTGTCCCATACCACCATGCCCGGCTCATGAGTCTTAGCGAATCGAGGTACCATGGTTAAAAGGGATTTCACGGTAAGTTTGGTACCCAGGTTCAGCAGTGGCGACCAAACATGGTAAACATACATTAGACAGACCGGGTTACTTGACGAGCTCGGCTAGCTCGAGCGCACAACAAGTTGAACGACATGAAGTGCATAAGCACTTCGCGTGACCAACCACTATCGCCAACCGAAGTACGACTCGAGTTCGTCGAACGCATCTCACGTGGCGACATGAAACTCAACCACGATCTCCAATCTGGTACCGATTGTCTGGACTATAATCATAGCCCCAAACACGATCAATTGTCATCCATAGCATGTGGAGTAAAGCATGATAAACAAAGTAATTCAAGCATGATAAACAAAGTAATTTAAACATGCTAGTAGGCATGTTATAAGCATATTATAAAGCATGTTGTAAAACACTACATCAATAGGAATACAAACACATGTATTGCAAGTAAGTGGTTTTAAGTGATCAACCTCATGGAGGTAATCATACATGTCGCTAGGGTAGTTGAGAATCCAATCTCAACACCCTCCTAAGGCATCTACATCCAAACACTTACTCACTCAAGCATTTCCACAAACACTTAACATACACTATTTCACATACTTGGTGTATGTTAGCAAACATGTATTAGGGCGAGTCCTTTCGCCAAGCAAATAATTTACGCATATATAGTATATTTATACAATAAATAATCATGGCAAACACATCTCTAAAATACATATGTATACAGTACTTTCTACAATACAGTATTTGTACATACATAGTGTATATTAGTAAAACATGTATTTGGGCGAATCCATTCACCAAATAAGTATTTTATCCATATATCATATATTCATACAACAAATAATCATGTCAAACACATTTCCAAAAAATATACGTATACGGTATTTTCTACGAATACCTAGAATATGTAAAATTCCATAATTTGCATCTTTAATCGAAACAGAAATCGAAAAGCACTTTGTACATGTGCAATTGCATGCAGATCATGAATCTATCATTATCTGACATTGAAAGCGTTGAAAACCGTAACCTATACACCTAAAGTCCGCACCTTGTGTTGTAGAATCATAACAGAGTCGGTAGGTTTGCTAAGCTTCCGTATTCGGCAGTTTGGCAACCTAGAGAATGAAATAGGTTAGTTATTTCCTAACATACAACTGTCTAAACCCCAAAAAAGATTAGGGTTAGGGTTTCTTACCTTAAAACGGAGTCTGTATCACCGGAAAAACGTCAAGAAATGGATGGTGCAGCCCGTGTGGTGGCAGGGAACGATAGTAGGGAGATTCTTCCACTCCTCCCTCACTTTCTCTCTCTTTTCTCTCTCTCAAATCTCAAATTCGTATGGCTGTGAGAGAGGGTGCTCTAAGGCCTTTATATAGCCGAAAAAGTCTCTGAAATAGACTTATGTTCAAGGTATACTTGGGTTATATCCAAATCGGTTCTAATTCAGCTCAAAAGAGGGTTTCTGGCGGCCCTCCTTGAGCCAAAAGTCGGACTTAAGCTCACCAACACTGGATCTACGTTCTATTATGTTTTTGTTTCGGTCGGGATTCCAGATCACGCGTGGTGGACCAGTTTCAGTTCAACGGTCAGCGGATCTCGATCGGAGATTCCGATTACATGTAAATGTGTATGAAATTTCTCCTGATCTGAGGGTGTAATTTGGTCTGATTCCGACGGTCTGGTTGCTTAAAACTGATCCGCAAACGAGAGATGCCAGATTACTATTCAAGATATTTATTTTGTAAGGAAATAAGTGTTTTCACACTCCCTTGCTCTGGACTCGAGCGAACAGCCGTGGAACACTGTTTGGATTTGATTTCCAAGATGGTTGTCAAGCCCAGCGAGGCGGTCCCAAGTCCTTAACCTCGTATTGTTCGGACTCCCGATGTGTGGTCCAGATCATATACGGAGTTTCAACGTGCTCCCGAGAGTAGTCGGGTAATGAGTTTGATCCTAGATTTTAGGGTAACCTAGCGTCAATGATTCTACAAGTTTCGGGTCTTGCAGATCGTATTTAAAGCGATTCAAACGAATTTCGTAGCTAATCTAGTTTAGCACTTAGTTACTTTGTCTCATTTCTAAAGGATTTAGTCCTATGAGATTTTTGTCTGAGGTGGTACCTAGGCCTTTGTAGTTTGTATATAAAGTGATCCAATTTATAGTGCTTAGCTAGTTTAAGATAGTGTCTAGGGTGCAAGTACTTATGAAAATTGAAAGAATAAGGTGGTGAAGGGTGGGATTTGTGAAGGAAATGGGTTCGGAAGCGATTTTAGACTGTGGGATTCAGTTGTGACAGGTTCATACGGTGTTAGGATTGACCCATTGCCTAAGAACGTCTAATTCCAGGTTGGCAAAAATCCGGGTTGTTACACAAACAGACCCAGTGAACTTGTCCCAGGATATAAGCAATCCCATGGATCTTAAGACAATCCACTGACACCATCATCATTACCTTAAAGTTGATCCCATCCCTCCTAATACTGTGGGATCTGCCTGGCCAAACAGGCCCTAATTGGACTGCATTATCAGACATTGCATTTAATGCACTAGTGCTAATTACACCATCAGTGATGATGTGGACGGACCAATCAGAGAAAGCATGATTTTAGACCAAACACAATGTAGGAAAGCAAGATTTTACTTCTTGTGGCAAGTAAAGGACCCCCATACTAATATATATATATATATATATATATATATATATATATATATATATATATATATATATATATATAGGCCTAGTGTAATAGAGTTGTGTTAGGCTCGAATTGAACCAAACACCTTGTAACCTAAGGCAGTGAAATAGTTAGATTAGGATTAGATTTTTGAATATTAGCCTAACTACTCCACTATCTATTGACAATTATATCATAATATTTATGAAGAAGAGGGTTAATCTTTCAGATGAATTCTTTTTTACATGGAAGATAATAACTTTTTATCATAAAAATGACAACTTAGATTGAGTTTGCCCATAAAGTAAAAACGTAAAATATGAATTTAATTTTGAAATAATAATTTTATTAATATGAATGAAGATTCATTACCATCAGCATGTAAAAGTAAATAAAGTAGAAAATGTTACTAACAATAATTTAGGGGGGTGAGATGTTCGTGAAATAGATAATCTTTCAGACTTGATAATCATGGACAGTTAAATAAATAAATAAAAACATTGACGGTCGTGGTCATGTTTTTGGAAATCTGATGATAAGGTTGTGAATATTAATACGACGAGTAAGGATTTTGGTTACCAAACTGCCGCAATGATTTATTATACAAAGTAGAAATTAAACTAAGTTAATTGGTTGGGACTTACTTATAATATAGTGCTAGACAAAAATCAAGAAGAGGACTTAGAGGTCTTATTATTATTCTATTTTTATAGACTTGGAGATCCCGTAGCATTTTTGTGTTATTTTATAGACATAGACATTAGGTTGCTTAACTATAATTTTTATGCTTACGAAGCTGACATTCAATAAGTTAATGACTTTGGAAGATCGTAGCCATCATCTTGGGCCTTTGTTTTAGTTGAATTGGAGTCGTTGTTGTCTCTCTTATTAACCGTCAATTTTTGGACCATAATAAAAAGGTCAGAATTAACTCACTGATGAGGTTTTTTTTTTTTTTTTTGGAACAGTACATCCACAGTCGTACCGAAGAGATCAATGGTCCAGATTACTGAACTATTACCCCCACGTTTTTACAAAATGAAAACCCGAGTTTACTGTGCAAAGCTCTTGTCCAGGACGTACGATCCTACGAATTATACTTGGGACGCTTCGATCGAGCGGCCCGTCAACACCAAAGTAGGTATGAATATGACATGACGCTTGAACCGAGTTTGAAAGGTAAGCACCGCATTTTCTTGTCATCTAAACCGTTGATATCATTGGGCCCACTTTGGATGGGATGTGAACCAGCAGTCGCACAAACCCTTTCAATCCGGTCGACGTTTGGTGCGTGAACTGTTGGATGTCTGGCCTATTTATCAACGGCTTGGATCAAATAACCGGCCCCCTGGTACAAATTGAAAACTACAGAGCGCACCATAGAGACTCGATGGGCCATGGTATCCCATATGGCATGTTTTTAGAATCCAGACCGTTCAAAAAGCTTGAATACTTTAAGATTGTTCAGGTACTCAAAATCAGATTGACTAGATAATAAACCTCTGATTAATGGACTATGCTCCATTGATATTCAAAATGAGACAATCGTAGTTGTCCCCACAGATGGTGTGAAAAATGAATGGCTGAGGGAAAAAAGCAGAAATTATTGGACGTGGATGGGCCATGCCATCAATGGTGCGGATCAATAAGGAATGGGACCTACTTGAAAGGTGAGGTCGAGCATACAATACTCAATAGAGGCCACACATCCGACGGTGTGCTGATGATGATAGGTGGGTGCCTCCAAAATTACTTGGAAATTGCTACATGGTGGAAAAGTAATATAAATTCAACTATCCTAAGTTCCACTTAAATGTTATTTGATTGTATGTGTAGGGTCCACCGTTGTATGTATGCCATCCATCCTTGCATTAGTGCATCCTACTGTGAAAAAACAATGTACATCCACCCAAAAACTTCCGAATATACAGTCGGTGAGCCTCCACCCACATAGCTGTATAACATGTCTGTTCTATAAATGTTCTGCATTTGCATCATCACTTTAGATGCATCATTAACCAAAATTCTAACTTATTTGATCATCTGATTATCGAATTGGTGGGATCCAAGCCATTGACTTGATTGAACTAGTCTTTTTATTTTTTTTACACTACACATACCCCCACACACTCACACCATAGTAGGATTTCACAACCTATGAGTACTGAACCTTTGACCAGATGTTGAAACTCGGGCGTTTGGTGCATGGTATTAAGATGGGATTAGATGGGATGGAATTACATTTGGTCAGTGCCAATTCCACTCAGGGCGGTTTGATTTTCTAATTACAGGGGTAATTCTATGTAAATGGGTAATAATTATTTACCTTTATGTTTCTGGTTGGATTTCCAAGGTAATTTGATCGCCACCTTTCAGTTATAGCACTCCTCACCTCAGTCGAGGAGGAAAAAAGTTAAATTGTGGAGCCCACCTTGATGTTTGTGTATTATCCACACCGTCCATCCCTTTAGCTAACTCATTTTAGGGCGTGAGCCAAAATAAGAGGCAAATCCAAAGATCAAGTGGACACACTACTGGAAACAATGAGAATTGAACTCCTAAAGCTTCTTGAAGACCCTTGAAGTTTTGGATCAAATTGATATTTTTGTTTCCACTTTATCCATGACTGTGTGGCCTTATTAATGGGTTGGATGACGAATAAACATCACTGTGGGCCCCAGGGAGAAAACAACTTTCAACCATTGACATTTTAATGATCCTTGTTTCCTAAGGTGTGGTCCACTTGAGCTTTTCATTTCCCTCATTTTTGGGCTCATGCCTTAAAATGTATTTTTTAAAAGGATGGATGGTGTGGATAACTCATATATATCATGGTGGGGCCCACATTTTTGAATCAGTAATAAAATCGTTTGTATGGACCAATTTTCGAAACGTAATTCCTGGCAACTTTCAAACAGGTGTAGTAAGTAATAATTAGGTAATTTCGTGTATTTACCAGGGGAAATTAAAAATCAAACAGCCCCTCAATGTTTGGGAAGAATGGAAAAGCTTGGAATTAGATTAGATAGAATTGCATTGGTCGGTGCAAATTCCACTCAATGTTAGCAAGTTGTGTACATCCCACCATGATGTGTGGGCTATATCCACACCGTCCACCCATTTTTCACGATCATTTTAGAGCATGGGCCAAAAAATCAGGTAGATCTAAAGCTCAAATGGACCCCACCATAGAAAGCAGCAGGAATTGAATACCTACTGTTGAAAACTTCTTTGAGGCCCCATAAGTTTTGGAACCACCTCATTTTTAGGCACATGCCATAAAACGAGGTTATAAAACCGATGAACAGTTTGGATATAACACAAATGTGTTATTCTCAATAGTTTCAAATGGTGGTGGGTATATCCATTCAATGTACCACCGTATTACAAACATAGCATGACAATTCCTGCCACATGTAATAATTATGTTTTTTTAAATATCATCCCGCTAATCCTTCCCAATACCATGCACCAGTCTACCACCGGAGCAAGAGTAAGGACCCTTGATTGAACCAATCTGAGTTTGGGTTGGGCTGACAAGATCTTTGTAATTAGCTCAACCAAAGAGATTCTATGAGGCCAACTTCATGGGGACTTTCCATGGGGCTGAGCTTTGTAGGCCCCACAGTGATGTGTGTTAACTACGTGGTGCATTTGGTGGGTCCCCTTTGGGTTATAAGATGTCTCAGGGTTAGGCCTATCTGATACTCAGGTGGTTCATACAATTCAAAACTATATAAAATCATGTCTAAAATATATAAAAGTACTTATTGGGGTTTACTTACTGTAGGATTGGCTTGAAATTTGTAACCTCTCATTTAAGTCAGGTACATAATAGATGGGTTAGACGTTACAGGCAACATCTCAATGGGCCTATAAATAATCAGGAAGATTTCAATGGTGAACACTGTTGAAGTGATAAAAGTCTCTTGATATACATTGATACATCACACTATGACAGCTTAAGCTTTTAGAGTGAATGGTTGTTTGACATGGTGTTAGGATGGAAGATCCTATGTTCGAATCTCGAGAGCAGTAAATATATGCCTCTCTAAGATCCTATGTTCAAATCTCGATCATCTTATTTTTAGGTCCAAGGTCCACCAAAAAAGGGCCTATCTAATTGATGGTATAGATTTTTCACACACATTATAGTGGGCCACCTCATGGGAAGCTTCCCACGAGGTCTACCTAATAGAACCTTTTCTCACCCGGTTTGACATTAGGTTGGGTTGGGTTTGGGTTGAGTACAGACGAATTGAGGTTAGATTCGACACCGCTTTCAGATTCTGTGTAGGGCGCTCCATGGAGACTTGATGGCCACGGGATTACACATGGCATTTATGTCAGATCCAGACGGTTCAAAAAGCTTGAGCTACTTTAGATGGGTCACATACTCAAAATCAGATTGATTAGATAATAAACCTCTTATTAATGGATGTTTTGTTCTTCTTTGCATTTTGACTGTCCATTATATGTATCCACCAATTGTCCCACTAATCACACCTCCAACGGTAATTTCCGCTTATAATCTATCAATAATGGGTCCAGCTAGTTGGATGGTTCGGATTTGAAGTACATGCTATATGTAGACTATGACGCCTTGACTGTTGCATGCAATGCACTGCCCTATATGAGGAACCCAGATGGTTGACCTGATGGGCCCAGCCGTCGATGGACCATGCTTCAACGATCTTCAGAACAAGACAATCCTAGTCGTCTCGACAGATGGTGGGAAAAATGGATGTTTGAGGAAAAATGCAGAAATTATTAGACGTGGAGGGCCACATCAAATCAATGGTACAAATCAATGAGCAATGGGACCTACTGGAAAACGGAAGGTCGAGCATACAAAAGAGGGTAGAAGCTACACATCTGATGTGGTGTTGATGATAATACACAGGCACCTCGAAATTACTTCTAAATATCCCAAGTTACACTACAGACATTGCAAATGAGCCTCTTATTTGCCTCCACTTAGAGATTGGCATGGGACGACTCGGCTCAGCAATATCGAATCGTCCAACTCGTTCATAACCGACTCAATCCAAACTGAGTGGGTGACTCGATCCAAATGGAGTTGATTTCATCCAATCCGAACTCAAACTGAGTTGAGTTCGAGTCACCCAGTAACCCGACTTGACTCGACCTGAAATCCAGCTTAGTACTAACTCGACTTGATCCGAAGCTCGACTTACACATATTAAAAAAAAAAAAAAAAAAAAACCCTCAGATATGACATTTTAATATGAGATGCTATATAGCCGATGGAGAGGTTACAATTCTAGCAAGTGAAACTAGGTTTTGAGTTGTGATTTCAAGCCACGGTGGATACTCATTGCACTCAACTTGATTGAGTACTTGTAAGCAAGTCGGACTCAATCCGGATTAGTCTAGGATAGACCCAAACTTGGATCGAGTCAGGCTTATTTCAAAACCAGATCAAGTCAAGTCAGCCCTAACTTGGTCCAACTCGGTTCGAGGACCAGCGCTACCTCCATAAAAAACACATGTAGAAACTTATTTACTTATGTGTACATATTAATTATTCAATTGTCCGTGTAGGGTTCACCATCATATGTATGCCATCTATCCTGACGTCAAGTGAATTCCACTTGACTTCCACCATACGGATGGGATGACTAGAAAACAGGTATGTAAAATCACTAAGTGGGGCCTATCATAGAAAACAATGCACATCCACCCGAAAACTTTCAAAATTGCATGCAAGCTCACCTAAGGGTCGGACCGTCTTTATTTTTGGACCGACCCTTTTGACAGGTTGGATTCCAACAAACTATAGTAGGCCTCCCATAGAGTTGTATTCTACTGTCGTTGCGGATTATCCACATCACCACTCTAGATGCATTTTAAACCAAAATCTAACTTATTTGATAATCTGATCATTAGATTGGTGGAAGACCCAAGCCATTGAAGATACCAAATTTCACTTCAGGAATTTATTTGGAATATCCAAGTTGGGCCCACCTTTATATATATGATTGAGCATATGCCATTTAATAAGGGTTGCGAGTTGAGCATATGCCATTTTATGTGTGGTGCACCATATTTAAAAGCTGTGGCCCACCAGACTAAGTAGACACCAAAAATCAGGCCATTGAAAGCTCAGACAGACCACACAGGCATGACTTTACACGTGGGAATAAAGAGTTTTGGATCGGTATGATTTTTAGATATCAAGGAGAACATGAGAGGGGAAACATGATGAATGGATTGGATGTTGAGAAAACATCAAGGTGGGTTCCACAAATCATGATGTAGGGTATTGATCCACCCTCCTTTTGCATTCCATAACTGAAATATGGACTTAAGAGGATAAAATCCAAAAGCCAACCCATGTTGGGCTTAAGCTAAGAACCCAACTAGCCAGCCCAGCCCATTGAAATAACAACATCCATCTCCAGACCCAAAAATCTGTTCCAGGCAACCCATTCTTATCTAAATTTAGAGAAGATCCAAACCACTCACCATCTGGCAATGCAGCTAAGCTGGCTGCAACAAACGTGTCCAAAGCTCACATGCATGTCCTTTTGGCCTTTAACGTTGGGCACTCCACCCTATTTTCCACATAAATTCTCTCTCTCTCTCTCTCTCTCTCTCTCTCTCTCAGTAGTGTTTGAGTCTCTTACTACCCCATCTTTTCTCTAAACAATCTCTACCAATGGATCTGTTCAATTCTCTACTGAATTTGGTGATTCCACCAGCAAGCCTGGTCATGCTGGCCTTTGCATGGCCCACCCTTTCTTTCATCCATGCATGTGAGTGGCTTTACTACAATTTCTACAGCGAAGATATGGAAAATAAGGTAGTTGTGATCACCGGCGCATCGTCTGGGATTGGAGAGGTATTCATCAAGCCACTTATGATAAAACCATACATTTAGATGCCTTTTTTTAAAAAAAATAACTGGTGCACATCTTAGCCGTCCATGTGGGTTTTACATTCTGGCCCACCAGATCAGTTGGGGTGGCTTCATTTTCAGGCCACGGTATGCACACCTTGGTGGACCACCTGATGGACGGCTTGGATGCTTTGCTTACGTGCAACTAGAAAAATCTCATACTTAGGATTATTTACTCATTTAATGGGGAAAAACAGCATCCTGCTTTAATAAGTGAGAAACTAGGGAGGTTTCTACAATATCTCTAGGTTCGGTTGATGTACCAGTGCACAGCATGCATGTATCCACGCAGCGCTTTCTAATGAGAAATGCTTCAGTGCTCTCATAGTACTATAAGTTATAGTGCTCCTAGTTGCGTCTGGTCACTTAGATGGTCCAATCGATCGATCTGAACTGTCTATTAAACACAGAAGACATTTTATGGACTACTATCCAAAAATCACACCGATCAGATGAGCTACTCCATCCCTGACTTGTCCATACTTTTGTAGCCTTCCTTTTTATGAATCTTGTATGGGATGGTTAGGATTGTGTAATTAAAGTGACATATTAGAATCATAAGCAATATAGGATGGTCCTCAACAAATGGATTGGTCAAATTGTTGATCGGACCTATTTCATATAATATTGATCTTGACCGTCCATACTAGAGGTTAACAAGCAAATTGCATGGTATCCTATGGAATTTGTATTGGATCCAGTGGATGGTCTAGATTGATCGATTGGATTGTCCAAGGGTCCCAATGTAAGTAAGAGAACTATAACTTATACTGCTCTTAGAGCACTGGAGAATTTCTTTTTTATAATTGTGAAAAATAGAACTAAAGGATTCTTAGCAATCCTTAGATGTGGCTACTATAGTCTATGGAGAGTTTCTTTTTTATAATTGTGAAAAATAGAACTAAAGGATTCTTAGCAATCCTTAGATGTGGCTACTATAGTCTATCAAGTATTCATGCAACCACACATGCCTGTGAATGCATTTTTCTACATGTACATATGCTCTGTGTGTCAATGGGAGCATGTATGGGTGTGTGAGGGTCCTTACACGTGCCTTAGTGGTAGATTCACAAGAATTTCAACACGAGGTCATGGGTTTGAGTACCCATTGTGGTGGAAAACCAATGTGGTGTGAGTGTGTGGGTGTGTGTGGGGGTGTGGGTGCGTGTGTAAAAAAATGGACATGTGTACGCACATGCATATGGGCATGACCATGCATGCTTGTTAATGGATGTGAGTACACACATGCATATGGGCATGACTATGTATGCCCATATGGGCATGACTATGTATGCCCATATGTGCAGGCATCTATGGATGTTTATGATGCATTCGAAGTCATAAAATCCAGACCAAACCGGCGGGACTGATTGACTTAGAACCGGACACCTAAGTGGTCTGGTTTCATACAAAACCACCCAAACCAGTCCAACCAGTCAAATTTTGCAGTTTGTGCTAAAACAACCAATTTCAAAACATCTAAAACAGATTGAAATCATTATGAGTGAACCCACTCTATATCACACCACAATGATGTAAACCCAAGCCAACAACAAACCCAGATCAAACCCCATGTGTTAGAAATTCGGATCCAACACCACCGCTACTCCGTGTGCTTTGCGTAAGCACAATAAATGAAGATAGAACAATATAATAATGCAGGATAATCAAACAAAAAAGTAAACAATCACAAACACAATGATATTTTGCATGGAAAAACTCTTGCGGGAAAAAACTACAGCACAAAGTCGAATTACAGATCTACATTCCCTTGCGATGCGCACCTCTAGAAAACCTCTAGATCCCTTAAGGAATCCTTCTCAAGTCCTTTACAAATGTAGAAAACCCTCTCCCTTGACCAACCCTAGCACCTTGAGAGAAAACACTCGTATTACATTAAGCACTAATGAAAAACCGGGTTTAAGTACTTTGTTTCGCACAAAATCGCGGAACCCAATGGTCACACCATGGTCAACTGACGGTCGACCGTGAACATCACAGTGAGTCACGGTCGACTGTGCCTTGCAGAATACAAGGCATTTGCACAACAATCTCCATATTGACTTGCATTTTTGCCAAGTCACCCTAAAGACCTCCCATGCAACCTCCACCTTAAGCATAGATTGCTCCCTGCATCCCTTCACCTGAAATGCAGTTATATCCACACCCCTATGCAAAGATGTCCATTTTCATCAATGGCTAGTGAGATTGATCAAGCCCAAGCAATGATTAAACTTCTTTGTGGTCATCGGCTTTGTCAACGTATCCGTGACATTCTCATCCGTATGAATTTTTTGAAACAGAATCTCCCATGAAACAATGAGCTCCCGTATCTTATGGAACCTCACATCGATGTGCTTGGTTTGCATGTGAAACACCTGATTCATCGCCAGATGGATAGCACTCTGACTATCACAATGCAACCGAATCACCTCCTGCTTCAACCCCGAGTTCACCTATAAGACCTTTCAACTATAATTCCTCCTTTGACGCTTTTGTTGCAGCCATGTATTTCGCTTTGGTTGTAGACAACGCCATCATAGACTGTAGCGTAGATCTCTAACATACCGGTCCGCCTGTTGATGTGAAAACATATCTCATAATGGACCTCCAGTTGTCTAGATCACCTGCATAATCTAAATCCACGTAGCCTACAACACCTAAAACTCTATGTGCACCAAACATGATTCCAGTATCGACTGTGCTCCTCAGATACCTAAGAATCCACTTAATAGCATTCCAATGCTCCTTCCATGGATTCTCCCTATACCTGCTGACCACACTGACTGCCCGTGGGATGTTCACCCTCGTATAAATCATTGCATACATCAGACTCCCCACTGCACTAGCGTACGACACCCATGACATTTTTAAAATCTCTTCTTCTATACTTGGATACGACCTGATTAACAACTTAAGGTGACCTGTTAGAGGTGTGCTAGCTAGCTTGGCAGTTTCCATGTGGAACCTTTCTAGCACCTTCTACACATAACCCTTCTGAAAAAGCCACAATTTTCCAGACTCTTTGTCTCTGCTAATCTCCATGCCTAAGATCTTTTTCACAACGCCTAGATCTTTCGTGTCAAATTCCTTGCTTAACAGAGATTTAAGCAAGTGTATCTCCGTCTTGTCCTTTGCAACAATCAACATATCATATACGTAAAACATCAGTAGAATGTAGGACCCATCCTCCAGTACCCTGTAGTATACGTAACAATCATACTCACACTTTGTTATACCCAATCTCAACCATGTAGGAATTGAACTGCTTGTACCATTGCTTCAGAGACTGCTTAAGCCTATATAGTGACTTCTTCAGCCTACACACGTGGCCTTCCTTACCAAGCTCCTCAAAACCTTCAGGCTGCCTCATGTAAATGACTTCATCCAAGTTCCTATGAAGGAATGTTGTATTCATATCGAGCTGTTCCAATTTCAAATTGGATTTAGCTACCATCGCCAGTAGCACCCTGATTGAGGTATGTTTCACGACTGGAGAGAAAAATTCATTGTAATCCACTCCTTCCCTCTATGAGTACCCATTCGCTACGAGCCTTACCTTGTACTTTTCACCCTCTTTTTCTGTTAATGATTCTTTCTTCCTGTAGACCCATTTGCAGCCTATAGCCCCTGACCTTTAGGAAGTTCCACAAACTCCCATGTCTGATTCCTATGGAGCAATTTCATCTCCTCTACTATGGCCGACAACCACTTGTCGCCATTCTTTCCAGATTTTGCTTCTTAAAAGATGGAGGGATCTTCACTCCCTATGAATAATGCAAACGAGACCATGTTCTCGAATCCGTATCGAACCGGGGCTATAATGGTTATTTTCTCCTTGTTCGCAGCTAAACTTTCCTAAGTATCCTGCTAATTATTTTGCTCATTGTCTTGCTCCTACTAATTTTGACCTTCAGTAACCTACTCAATTGGCTCCACCTGCATCGACAATCTCTCGGTCTCATCTAACTTCTCAGCTGCAACTTCCTTGTTGGTTCTCAACATTGACGCCTTATTGAAGACAACATCTCTGCTAATAACATCCTTCTGAGCAATTGGATCCCAAAGCTTGTAGCCCTTCATGTTAGATTTTCTATTCTCGTATTTCTTTCATACTTTCTTTACAGAGATAGTACAATTATATAGGGAGATTAGCAACCCTATTCTCAGCTATACATAGATATTATACAATCAATCAATGAGTTGTATAATCACGAATATAATCTTTCTGATTTTCTCTTAATTGACAACTCATTGATTGATTTGACAACTCACGCCAACACTCCCCCTCAAGTGAAAGCATCCATATCTTCAATGCGCAACTTGTTTAGTGAGTTGTAGAAATCCTTGCTTGATACGACCTTTGTAAGAATATCTGTCAGTTGGTCTTCGGACTTCACGAATGGAAACCGAATTATTTTAGCTTCGAGATTTTCTTTGATAAAGTGTCTATTAACCTCCACGTGTTTGGTACGATCATGCTGGATCGGATTGTGAGCAATGGCGATAGATGCCTTGTTATCACAAAAGAGGTCCATCTCGGATGTAGGAGCAAACCCAATTTCAGTTAGAAGTCTTTTGAGCCACAGGAGTTCACAAAGTCCTTTAGCCATTCCACGGAACTCTGCTTTAGCACTTGATAATGTCACCACTTTTTGCTTCTTACGTCTCCATGTAACCAGATTCCCTCCAACAAATATGAAGTATCCTGAGGTGGATCTTCTGTCTGTGGTATTCCCCGCCCAATCTGCGTTTGTATAACCATTAACTTTGAGATGGTTATTTTTCGAAAACATAAGCCCTTTTCCTGGAGAGGATTTTAAGTATCGTAAAATCCGGATCACCACCTCCATATGATCCTTACTAGGTTGATACATGAATTGACGTACTACACTCACTGCGTAGGCAATATCTGGACGAGTATGGGAGAGGTAAATAAGTTTACCAACTAATCTCTGGTACCTTTCTTTGTCCGTTGGCATTTGACTTGGATATTCTCCAAGCTTGTGGTTCTGAATGATTGGAGTGTCTGCTAGCTTACAATCCAACATTCCAACATCACATAGTAAGTCTAATATATATTTTCGCTGAGAAAGAAATATACCTCGCCTTGATCTAGCAACCTTTATTCCTACGAAATATTTGAGTCCTCCTAGATTTTTCATCTCGAACTCGACCACCAATTGTTTCTGAAGCTTAGTGATTTCCTCCTTATCATCCCATGTGATGATCATATCATCGACATATACAATTAAAGCTATTACCTTGTCCCGTTGGTGCTTTAGAAATAATGTATGATCTGAATTACTTTGGTGGAAGCCATATTTCTTCATTGCCAGACTGAACCTCCCAAACCATGCTCGAGGTGATTGTTTTAATCCATATAGTGCTCGCTGCAATTTGCACACAACTTCAGCTCTTGAAGATGTTGTGTAGCCTGGAGGAGTATCCATATAGACTTTCTCTTCAAGATCACCATAGAGAAATGCGTTCTTTACATCAAACTGGTGCAATGGCCAGTACAAGTTGGCTGAGAGAGATAACAGGACCTTGACTGTATTTAACTTAGCTACCGGTGAAAAAGTTTCTTGATAATCTACGCCATATGTCTGAGTATATCCCTTTGCGACTAGTCTTGCCTTGTATCATTCTATAGACCCATCTGCCTTGTGTTTAACAGAGAAGACCCATTTACACCCGACTATTTTTTTTCCTTTGGGCAATGGAACCAAGGTCCATGTTTGATTCTTTAGTAGTGCTCCCATTTCTTCCTCTATTGCCTGTTTCCACTTGGGATCAGCTAGTGTTTCAAATATCAATACTATCAGCCGATATTATCGGTATCGCACCACTGCGAGACGATATACTCGCGATAACATCCGGAAGATACCAAAAAATCCCAAATCCAGATATCGGCCGATATTATCGGCGATTTCGCGCCATTTATCGATGATATCACGCCATTTCCTCTCCATTATTGTCAAGACATCAATGCACAGACAGTCACGGGTGGATTGCAGGGGACTCACGAGTCCCACTGTAGCTAACCACCCACACACACCATAAAAATCGGATCCGAGCAATGGAGAATAAAAAAAAAATTGAATTAGAAAAAAAAAAGAGAAAGAAATCGGAGGGTACCTGGCTGTAGCGGTGATCGGAGGTGGGCCATTCGACAGGTAAGTGCGATTTTCTTCCCATTTTCTTCATCTTCCCTCTTTCTCAGAGATTCCGGCGAGGAATCAGGCCAGATCGACTCACCGTTCCTTCCAAAATGAGATTCGAGGAGACGAACTGGATCGGACTGCCTGGATGGAGCCATGGAGGTGAAAATGAAGAGGGAAGATGAAAAGAGGGGCGGATGGGGAAATCGGGCTGCGTACTGAGTTACGTACGCTCTTATCGTATTGAGTAAACTCTGTAGGGCCCATTGTTTAGCATCTGGTTCATCCACGCCGTCCATCCATTTTTCCAGATCATTTTAGGGGTGGAGCCCAAAAATAAAGTATATCAAAATCTTAATTAGACCATACCAAAGGAAACAGTGGAAGTATTGATTTCCACCGTTGAAATATTTATAAGGCCCCCAATGATGTTTATTTGTCATCAAAACTGTTCATAATATCACAAAGACATGGATGAATGGAAAAAACAAATATCATCTTGATCTAAAACTTCTGTGGGCCCCTAAGAACTTTTCAACGGTAAACTTCAATTCAAACTGTTTCAGGTGGTGTGGTCCACTTGAGCTTTGGATATGATTAATTTTTCTTTCAAAAGCCTTGAAATTATATGATAAAATGGATGGACGGATTTGATAAAATGCATGAATGACAGTGGGGCCCACAGAGTTTACTCGGTACACGGTGCGCAATCTGCTTCGGCGGATGGAAATAGGATTGCGTACTAGTTACTCAGTACGCTTTTATCGTACCGAGTAAACCAGTTGTGGTCCACCTTGAATGTGTGCAGTTTATCCAATCCATCCATATGTTTTTTCACATAATTTTATACGTTGAGCCTAAAATTGAAGCATATACAAAGCCCAAGTGAACCATACCATTGGAAATAGTGGGAATAGTGATTTCGACCGTTGAAATCTTTCTAGTACCCAAAGTGATATTTATTTCTCATCCACCATGTTCATAAGATAAAAAAGACTTGGATGAAGTGAAATAAAAAATATCAGCTTGATCCAAAACTTTGGTGGCCCCTAGAAATTTTCAATGGTAGACACTCATTTCACACTATTTCCTGTGGTGTGGTCTATTTGATATTTGGATATAATTTTTTTTTTGGTATAACTTAAATTAACTTTTAAAATGGATGGATGGTGTGCATCAAATAGATAAATCATGGTGGGACCCACGTAACTTGGTGACGTACCATGCCCCCGTCACTAACGGGCATTCACGTGCGGATGGAAATAGGATTGAGTACTAGTTACTCAGTACACTCTTATCTTACTGAGTAAACTCTGTTGAGCCCACCGTGATTACACGTGGTTTATCCACGTGGTCCATCCGTTTTTACTGATCATTTTAGGCATTGAGCCCTAAATTGAACCATATCCACTACTCAAGTGGACCACATTACAGGAAACAGTGTTGAATGAACGTTGACCATTAAAAATGTTGTGGAAGCCATAAAAGCTTTGGACAACCTGATATTTATTTTTTCCCTTCATCTTGGTCTTTAGGACCCAATCAACAGATTGGATGTCAAATAAACAGTACAGTGGGCCTTAGGAGGATTTTAATGGTGGATATTCAATCATTATTATTTTACTCTGGTGTGGTCCACCTTCGATTTACATCCCTATGATTTATTGTATCAATCCCTAAAATAATCCGTAGAAATGGATGAACAGAATGGATGAAACAATAACATTATGGTGGGGCCCACGAAGCACCCACCACCAGCCATGAGGCCGGTGTCAGGGGGAGTAGCCAATACATCTCCCCGTGCACTGACGGGTTGCGTAGCCAGACTGTTGAAGTGACACACCAAGTTATGTGGGGCCCACCAAGATGTATGTGTTGTATCTACACCGTCCATGCATTTTGGCATATCATTTTAAAGCATGAGACAAAGAATGAGTCAGATCCATTGTTTTCTGGGCCTTAGAAATTTTAATGGTGGGCGTCACTCTCTCCACTGTGTTCTATGATGGGGTCCATTTGAGCCTTGGATTTGACTCATTCTTTGGCTACTGCCCTAAATTAATATCTTCAAATGAATGAACGGTGTGGATACAATAAATATATCATGGCGGGTCCCACAAAACTTGGTCACGTCACTTCTGTAGGGGTAGCATATCATAGCTACGTCTCAACCTGACAGTAGCTAATCCGCCGCCCACATGCAACCTCTTCAATACAGTTGTAGAAACGTGTCGTGCAAGGACGAGCGCGTACGCGCCTCAAGCTCTGAGCTCTGAGTTGTACAAATAGTTCAGATGAGATCAAACTTACATGGCCCACTATAACATTTATTTTCCATTTAATCCGATGAAAAAAAAGTTAAATTGCGGGGCCCACCTTGATGTTTGTGTATTATCCACACCGTCCATCCCTTTAGCCAACTCATTTTAGGGCATGAACCAAAAAAAGATGCAGATCCAAAGATCAAGTGGACCACACTACTGGAAACAATGTGAATTGAACTCCTACCATTGAAAGCTTCTTGAAGACCCTGGAAGTTTTGGATCAAACTGATATTTTTGTTTCCACTTTATCCATGACTATGTGACCCTATTAACAGGTTGGATGACAAATAAACATCACTGTGGGCCCTAGGGAGAAAACAACTTTCAACTATTGACGTTTTAATGATCCCTATTTCTTAAGGTGTGGTCCACTTGAGCTTTTTATTTTCCTCAGTTTTGGGCTCATGCCTAAAAATATATATTTTTAAAGGATGGATGGTGTGGATAACTCATATATATTATGGTGGGGCCCACATATTTAAATCAGTAATAAAAATGTTTGTATGGACCGATTTTCGAAACGTAATTCCTGGCGACTTTCAAATAGATGTAATAAGCAATAATCAGGTAATTCCATGTATTTATCAGGGGAAATTAAAAAATATTACAAAATATATGTGGGTCCCACTGTGATGCATTTGGCTTATCCACACCGTTTATCCATTATGCCTTTTGAATTTATAGTACGAGAAAAAAAATGAAGTATATCAAAAACTCAAGTGGACCACACCATACAAAAATAGGAATCGAATACTTACTGTTAAAAACTTTGTGAGGCCACTGTTTCTTTTGGTGTGGGCCACCTGAGTGTTGGATCATCATCATTTTTTTGGCTCATGCCTCAAAATATTGTGGTAAAACATATGGATGGAATTGATATATCATATACATTACCTTGAGGTTCAAAAATTTTAAATAGTTATTTGAACCAGTTCCCAATGCAGAAGTGTCCTTGGATTTTCAAACGGATGAAATGGTAATAATTACCCATTTCCTGGGTATTTACCCAAGCCCTTGGAAATCAAACACGCCCTAAAGTGAAAAAACAATACGTTGTGAGGCCCACCTGAGTTTCTTTTATCAGGATGAATTTTATACATTCTCTTTATTTTAATGAGTTACACCTGATTAACGTCTTTGATTGAAGGTCTACATCATGGTGGCCCCTGATTACTAACTTATTTTTGGCATCAAATCTCATTGTTCCATGTGGTGTGGCCCATCTGAGTGGTGGATCTATCTGATTTTAACTCTATCCAATCTTAATGGATAGATAAAATACTATTTTACAGATAAAATATGTCGGGAGGAAGAGTAGGAAGATAACCTGATATAGGGTGGACGTACGGTCGGCCCATTCCCGATAATTGATTCGGCAGTATTTGTGATTTATGTGGCCATGTATCGAGGAGTGGTAGGGTAACCCGCTTAAAGGAGCATTTAGCAGGAGGGTATCGCAATGTTGTGGATTGCCTTAAGTGCCCCAGGATGTGCGAGAACAGATGAAGACCATATTGGAAAAAAAATGTGAAGTCAAAAGATAAACGACATGCGCGAGAGAGGGAGATTAGGGAGGAGTTAGGGTAGCCACATATGCAGGTGAGGGTGATGTAGTGGATCTCGATAATGATGATGATCCCGAATACAGACGTGCAATTCAAGAGTCTGTACGGGATCAGTGGGAGAGGGATCAGAATAGGAGGTGAGACACAAGTAAGCCTAAATTTGAGGGGTCTATCCATGAGCGTGGTGGGGGAGTGGAGCAGGAGAGAGTGTTAGGGGTGGATTAGGGGAGGGTAGTACGCGGGGTGGGGGGGAATATGGGGCATAGGCAGGAGTAATAGCATGCGGTTGCCGGATCTACCTTCAGATCCGAGGATGTACAAAGAGGCAGGAGGGGCACAAAAAAAAATAAAGGAGCTGTTTAGTAGAGGAGATGTGAGGAAAAAAGTTAAAAAATTTATAGCAAAATTTTTTATATACGATCAAATCACCGCAAATGCCGCAGCAAGCCCGCACTTCAAAAATATGATAAGTGAAGTGCAGCGTGGGGGTGAGGGTGTGCAGCCGCCCACACCCGCACAGATCATGGGGAAATACTTGGATGATGAACATGCAGAAATGAAGACATACATTGATTTGTATCGACAGTCATGGGAGATGTACGGCTGTACCGTCTCGTGTGACGGTTGGACCGGACCGACGAAGATGTCGATTATAAATTTTATGGTCTATTCCAGGGGACGGGTGGTGTTCCTAAAGAGTATAGATGCGAGTATTAAGATCAAGGATTCTAATTACATTTACAAACTAATGCACAACGTCATGCAAGATGTTGGGAGGAAAAATATTGTGCAGTTTGTTACGGATAATGGGAGTGCATTTGTTAAGGCGGGGAAGGATATTCAGAGCAAGTATCATATGTATTGGACCCCCTGCGCAACCCATTGCATCGATCTCATGCTGGAGGGGATCAGGAATAGGCCGTCGGTGAAGACTGTAATTACTGATGCACGGCTCATCACAAACTTTGTATACA
Source organism: Magnolia changhungtana (assembly GCA_030180095.1). NCBI lineage: Eukaryota > Viridiplantae > Streptophyta > Magnoliopsida > Magnoliales > Magnoliaceae > Magnolia > Magnolia changhungtana. The sequence goes on from JASAUF010000662.1 coordinate 13,942,831, forward strand.
ACCACGGTTGGTTATTAGCCACAATGCACGAGAGGCGTGGTGGGGATATATTGAGCCCCGGAGCGATGCGGTTCGCCACAAATTATATCGCCTTAAGTAGCCTTCTCAAACACAAACAGGGGTTACGAGAGCTTTTCACCTCTCATGATTACATAGAATAGAAAAAGAGGTTGACGAAAGTAACCTATAGAATTGAGGAGCTGGTGCTGGAAAAGACATTTTGGGATAAAGTGCGTGGTGTTGTGGGTATTCTAGAGCCCATTTATGTGGTGTTGAGGATGGTGGACAATGAGACAAATCTGTCGATGGGGTCGTTGTATCCGTCTATACAGTTGATGAAAGAGACCATCATGGTTAAAGCTTCCATTGCATATAACTAGGTGCATGCAATAATAGACGACCGTTGGAAAAGGACGCTTTCTCACCCACTACATCAGGCTGGTAAGTACCTATATGGATTTTTTTCCCATATGCAATAATAAATGAGGGTTGTACTGATGTGTATATATTGGTTTTCAGCGTATTTCTTAAATCCCAAATACCACTACAGCCGGAACCTCTTCGAAGATAATTCATTAAAGAGGGCTGTGCATGAGGTGTACGATCACTTATTCCTCGACTGTCCGGGGAAAGGCACCTTTGGTAGTGAGGTAAATATGTTCCGCACTTACATTCTCTTTATCTTCATCTCAATCATTAAATACTTATTCTAGTTGCTATACGCTATCAACAGATTGTTAAATTCCACGATGTAGTTAGGATGTTTGGGTGTCACCCTGCGATGAAGTCAAGGAACGCCATGATGCCATGTGAGTCACTGTAGTAAACTTAACTTTTATATTATTTTGGAAAATCTAGGATAATGAAAGAATCTTATGATATGCAGGCGAATGGTGGTCCATGTATGGGACTGACTGCGAGGTTTTACAACGACTGGCTATCTGTGTGCTTGCACAGACGGTGTCCTCGTCACCCTGTGAAAGGAATTGGAGTACATTCTCTCTCATACATACAAATAAACGTAATAGAATAGGGTATGAGAGGCTTAAGAAGCTAGTGTATTGTTACTACAATATAAAGTTACGAGAGAGGTTGCTCCGTTCGGAAGGAAGAAGAAAAACACAGGAAGACCCATTGGACTTGATGACGGTCGGACAACATACATATGCTGAGGATGCGGAGGATGACCTAGTTTACCACTGGGTTAGGTCAGATGACTTAGATACCTCAGATGGGCGACCAGAGCCACATATTGCGGCAGAAGCAGAGACATGAGGGATTGATGTTGACAAACATGTGGAGCAGCAGAGGTCTCCTGATGAGGCATTCGACCCATTAACGAGAAGTCCGAAGGGCAGCACACGGCAGTCACTATCACGCGGGACACGTGGCGGGGAAACATTGTCTGACACCGAGACTGAGTCAGAGAGTGATGCGGGAAATGAGTTCGGTGATGATGATGGCAGCGATAATGGTGACGATGACTCTGATGACAGTAAGGATGATGATGATGATGATGGTGGTGGTGGTGGCGATGGGGATGGTGGTGACGAGGGTGGGAGTCAGGATAAGAGGCCTCTTAGCCCTTTTACCGGGGAGGAGAATTTTGATCATTCCACGCAGGACACTAACCATGGTTCTTGTCTAGGAGAACCACGACCTCGTCTTATTTACAATAAGACATACATGCGTCAAAAGCTACTGCAGAAAAAGAAGACTCATAAACTTTCAAATTTTGAGGAGGAGCTGCTGGCAAAATGCATGAGGGACACAAGCGTTCGTGGCAGGCGTGGTGGCTCTAGATTTGGATCACGGACGGGGGAAGGGAGCTCTAGTTATAAGCCACAACATGAATCTGGATCACAAACACTGGAGAGTAGCTCGAGTTCTGTGCCACAGTATGGGCATGGATATGGACCTAATGGATATGTGACGAGTGACTTCAGCAGTTAAGACACGTCATTTTTCAACCCTGGTCAAGAGTTCACTTCTGCATATGGGCAATGATATGAGCAGCAGTATGGATATGGCCAACAATATGGATACTAAGGGGCTTCATATGTGCCCTTCCCAGATCCATATCAGTTACAGACTGTGATGATTACGCAATACCCACGGATGGGCGTATTGATTTAGTTCGGAGAGGATAAGTACCGGCGTTATATCAGGGAGTATCTTAACTGGTACCACTCTACTATGACCTGGGTACAATATTGTCAATTGGTGGAGCAGCAGTACTATGCCCAACCTCGTCGAGATGGAGATGATGATTATGAGCCACCACCCAACTCTATGTGGGTCTAGACCACAACTAGTCCCCATCATTGATATGTATATTTCTCAAATTTTACTTCTTCAGTTCTTCTTTTGCTTTTCAATGAATTGGTTGTGTTTTCATACATGACTATGATATATTTATAAATATCATGCATTCAATTTAAAAATAGTTGTGTTAGTTCAGTTAAACATCGCATAACTTAGGACCCTATACAAAGGAAATTTATTATGTGCATCTTTTTTTGAGATATTATGATTTAAAAGTGTGTATTAAGGGCCTTTTAAACAATCCCCAAAGTTTCATTAAAAAATTCAATCATTTTCCCAATGTTTTCTCATGTTTCCCAAAAAGTGCGATAAACTATGCGATACAAACAATATATCCCGTGCGATAACTGATACATATCTGTATCCCAAGGGTGCGATACATTGTGCGATACCAATATTTCGAACACTGGGATCAGCTAAAGCTTCTTGAACTGTAGTGGGAATATGACATGCGGACAACTCATGTGAGAATGTCTTGAGAGGTTCAGGTAGCTTTTCGGTGGAAACATAGTTGACAATTGGATACCTCGACCTTTTCTCTTCAATGTCTGGAGTGGCTTGCCACGGTTATGCCTGAAAGGTAAGGTATACCCAGCAGACGTATCTATGTTATTCATAAATGATGGTGTAGTGAAATTGCTTACCTCAGGAATATTCTTAGGAGATGGGTCTGCAAGCACTGAGAGATGGGGGATTCGGGTTCTTCTCCTGATGATGTGAGCTCAGTTGCCGAAGGCCCTCTAGATTTAGAGGATATGTCAGGCCCTAAAGATGTATTTGTCGATTCCTCCCCAATCATTGGTGTGTCATTCTGATCTTCAAGCCAGTCAAAACTCAGCCAATTCAACTCTTCATCCAGTGTCTCCCCTTGAAGAGAAGAAATGGATGCCGAAGAAGGATAGAACGGTTCGGATTCCAAAAAGGTGACATCCATAGTCACATAGGTACGCTTGGTAGCAGGATCATAGCAACGGTAGCCTTTTTTATGCGTAACATAGCCCAAGAAGAGGCACCGAAGGGCACATGGTCAAGTTTGGTGCGCTGGTTCTTAAGGAGGTGCACATACGCCACACACCCAACTATGCGAGGAGGGAGCATTAAGGCCATAGGTAGAGAGACCAAGGCTGACAGAGACTGTAATGGGGTCTTAAAATTTAATATTTTAGAAGGAAGGAGATTGATTAAATGGACGGCAATGGTAATAGCATCGGGCCAATGTCGTGTGGGAACATGAGCGCCTAGAAGGAGAGCCCGGGCAGTCTCAAGAATATGCCGATTTTTCCGTTCAGCGACTCCATTTTGCTGAGGAGTCTGAGGACATGAGGTCTCGTGAATAAGACCATGCTGTTGAAAATAGGAATGAAAGTGGTGATTAACATATTCACCACCATTGTCAGAGCGGAGAATCCGAATATGAGCGGAAAACTGGGTTTGAACCATAACATGAAATGACTGAAAGATACGAAACACTTCATCCTTATGTTTCATCAAATACAGCCAGGTCATCCGGGTGCAATCATCAACAAATATCACAAACCGCCGTACACCAGATATAGTAGATACAGGAGAGGGTCCCTATACATCAGAATGAATTAAAGCAAAATGTGTATCACTTTTATTCATACTTAATGGATAACTAGCACGATGACTTTTGGCTAAAATACAAATATCACAGTGAAATTCAGAAGTCTCCACATTAGAGAATAAATCAGGAAATAAATGTCGTAAATACCCAAACGACGGATGTCCCAAACGACGATGCCACAACCAAATCTGTCGAGCCTTGGAACCAAGTGTAGAGGATGTATGGTGCGCACGACCCAAACTGAAATATTCCATGTAGTATAATCCCCCCCTCTTAGTACCATGCCCAAGTATCTCCTTGGTGAGAATATCCTGAATAAGACAAAAATCGGAAAACATTAGCACCACATAATTTATATCTGCAGTAACTTGGCTTGGCTAACAAATAATAGTTTGTGAGATAAAGAGGGAACAAGCAGAGTGTTGGGAAAATGAAGAGAGGGTGATAGGGTTACAGATCCGGCTCCTGTGACAGGTGAGGTCACTCCATTAGCATTTGCAATGCTGGTGCGCCTTGGAGGTGAGTGATGGGAGAAATCTGTGGGATCAAACGTCATATGATCCGGGGCCCCAGAGTCGAGGAGCCAATCACTACTGTCCACATCATGACGACGACTAAGCAAGGTATGACAGTTGTTACCTAGATCCGCAGGAGAGAAGTCCGATTTAGGTGAGGCAGTGGGTGGGATGAGACAGAGAGATAAGGTTTGGCTGCTGCCATAGCAGCCTTTCCTGCGCCTTCAGCCGTACTGTCTCGTTTTTTTTTTTTTTTTCTGGCTTGAAGCTCGTGCCACCAATCGGGGTACCCATGCAACTGGAAGCAGTTTTCACAATGACAGCATTTGAGACCATCGGATGAGGTACGGGCTTTAGAGGAAGATTTTCCAATATGTTGAGAAGTCAATCCAGACAGTCCAAGTTTTATGCCTTTCGAAGCAAGCACCGTCCTTGGAGGTGGTTCGTGGTCGCCAGCGTTCATCACCACTTGGCGAAGAGCCTCCCTGCGGACATGGGCATACGCTTGCTCCACGGTGGGAAACGGGTGCATCTGCAACACATCGCTGCGAATGTTGTCCAACCTGTCATCAAGACCATCCAAGAATACATAGACTCGATCTTCTTGGAGAATATTATTATAACATTCAATATCGGTAGGGCACTCCATCGGATTGGGACGTCGAAAATCAATCTCACACTAGAGGCCTTGCAAATCGGTGTAATATTTTTCCAGGGAGCCACCCGCTTGGCAGAGACGTGAGACGTGCCGCCGGAGATCATAGACTTGAGAGGTATCGCCACCATCAAAATAGGTGGTAGCAACTGAATCTCAAACCATTTTGGCCGTGGAAAATCAAATGAAATTGTTGATTAACGCCGGATCCATGGAGTTAATCAGCCATCCTTTAACAATGGCGTTGTCAGTACGCCATTTGCGGAAGGACAGATCGGTCGGAGATGGCAGAGGTAACTCGCCATTGATGTAACTCAACTTGTCTTTGCAGGAGATGTACATCTCGACAACTTGGGACCATAAAGCATAATTGGAACCATCCAACTTGATGCCGATCAGGACAGCCGCAGGTTCAAAAAGCACGGTCGGGGCCTGAGCTTTGGATAGAGCTTCGGCCATTTTTGTGGTGAATATTTCAGAGAGGATTGTATTATGGTCGATGGAGGAGTCACAGGACTTCGTCGGGGTTTCGGTGTCTCCCATATGTGAAGGTGGTGGTGGAAGAAGGCGATGAACAAGGGTTAGACGTAAACCAAGAGCCAGAAATAACCTGGCTCCGATACCATGTCAGATTTTCTATTCTTGTATTTCTTTCATACTTTCTTTATAGAGATATTGTACAAATATATAGGGAAATTAGCAACCCTATTCTCAGCTATACATAGATATTATACAATCAATCAATGAGTTGTATAATCATGAATATAATCTTTCTGATTTTCTCTTAATTGACAACTCATTAATTGATTTGACATCTCACGCCAACACTTCACACCTTTCTCATACGCGACAAAGATGCACTTCCTAGACTTTGGATCTAATTTCATCATCTGTCCACTCTACACATGAACATACGCTGGACACCCGGAGATTCTCAGTCCCGTGTAATTGACGTCCTTGCCTATCCAAACTTCCTCTATAACCTTGGAGTCTAGCGTTGTAGATGGTGACTGATTTACTATGTAGCATGCCATATTCACCGCTTCAGCCCATAAGCTTTTAGGCAGCTTCGCATGTAACCGCATACTTCTTGCTCTCTCCAATAGTGTTCTATTCATCCTTTCTACCACCTCATTTTGTTGTGGGGTCCTTGGAGTTGAGAAATGCCTTGTGATGCCTTGATCATTGCAGAAATCCCATGAATTCCGCCTCTATGTACTTCGTACCATTGTCTAACTTGAGACACTTGACATGTTTCCTAGTTTGTTTCTCTACTTCTGCCTTTCATTGCTTGAACTTGATGAACACTTAGTCTTATGCTTTATGAAGCAGACCCGAACCTTCTTTGATTAATCATTTATAAAGGTCACAAAGTATCGTGCCCCTCCCTTAGACAGTACTATCACTGGCCCCCAAACATCGGAATGAATATAGTCGAGCACCCCGATGCTAGTGTGTGTAGCAATCTTGAACCTTACATTGCACTTGCCTAGGATGCAATGCTCACAGAAATCCACCTTGCATGCCTTAACTTCCTTCAACAGTTTCCATTTGTGGAGTTCCATCATGCCCCTCTCGCTCATATAATCTAACCACATATGCCACAGATTTGTATCATCTGTGTCGGATTCTGCGTATGAGGTGGTAGTGGCCTCACCCATAATTGTGCTCCTGACCAACTTGTATAGATTTCCAACCTTATGTCCCTTCATCAACACTATTGCACCTCTGGTGACCTTTAATACACCGCCAGATGCTGTGAATGTACAACTGTTCATATTTAAAACCCCCAAGGATATTAAGTTTTTCTTCAGATATGAAACATGCCCGACATCACCAAGAGTCTGAATGACTTCGTCAAACATCCTTACCTTGATGTTCCCTATTCTGATGACCTTGTATGCTGCATCATTTTCCATCAGAAAACTTCCACCATCATAGGACTTACAGGAATCGAACCAAGTCCAATATGGGCTCATGTGATATGAACATCCTGAGTCTAGAATCCAAGTGTCTGAGAGACAACTCGTACCTGAAGAGACCGAGAGGAGGTCTCCTTCTGAGTTCTCTTCTGCTACACTCATCGATTCACTTGTGTTCCCTTTTCCTTTGCTTTTGCTTTCCATGTCATCATTCCGTTTCCAGTACTCTCTCTTGAAGTGCCTCTTAATGCCGCAATAAAAGCATCTGTCATTTGCGTTCAACTTCGATATGGACTTTTTCTTCTTGTCAGACTGAGATCGCTCCACGGATTGCCCATGTCCTTGACCCCCTTTCACTACTAGCCTTTCTGCTTGAGAGTCTTCATCACTCGACTTCTTCCTCATCACATTGGAAATGAGCGTTGTAGTGATTTCTTCAAGCTTCGTTGTATTCTTCCCATACAACATAGTAGTGACGAGATGGTCGTATGATGAGGGAAGCGATTCTAAAAGTAGCACCGCTTTGTATTATTCCTTGACCGTCTCTTTGAGCATTACCAACTCGCTACATAGCTTTGTAAACAAGTTCATGTGTCCCAGGAGATCTGATCCTTCCTTCAATTTCAACTCGTAAAGTTATTTCTTTAGAAACAACTTATTTGTGAGGGACTTTGACATGTACAGGTCTTCTAGCTTCTTCCACATCATCAGGGGAGATTCCTCATCTAGGACGTTGTGCATAATCTCATATGATAGACACAAATGGATGGTGCTCATAGCTTTCTTCCTGAGATCGCTCTAATCATCATCCGACATCTTCTCTGGTTTTGTTTCCAACAACGCCTTGCTCAACCCTTGTGAAAATAGAATGTCCTTGACCTTCCACAACCATAAACTAAAATTGTTCTTCCCATCAAACTTCTGTATATCGAATTTTGATCCTGACATCTTCGTTCAAACTCAAACGTCAAACCTGACGCTCTGATACCACTTTGTTGTGAGCCCGCTTTATATCACACCACAATGATGTAAACCTGAACCAACAACAAACCTGGATCAAACCCTAAATGTTAGAAATTCGGATCTAACACTACTGTCAATCTGTGTGCTTTGCGCAAGCACGATAAACGAAGATAGAACAATATAATAATGCAGGATAACCAAACCAAAAAGCAAACAATGACAAACACAGTGATATTTTACATGGAAAACCATTGCGGGAAAAACCACGGCACAAAGCGACAGAGATCCACTATAATCAAAACCTTAGAGTTATACAGACTCACCTTTTTCGATTACAGATGTACCCGATCTTCCCTTGCGATGCGCACCTCTAGGAAACCCCTAGATTCTTGAGAAATCCTCCTCAAGCCCTTTACAAGTGTAGAAAACCCTCTCCCTTGACCAACCCTAGCCCCTCGAGAGAAAACACTTGTATTACATTAAACCCTAATGAAAAACCGGGCTTAAATACTCTGTTTCGCACAAAATCGAGAAACCCGGCAGTCGCACCACGGTCAATTGACGGTCGACCGTGAACATCACAGCAAGTCGAACTTCACAGTGAGTCATGATCAACTAATGGATCCTTACGGTCGACCGTGCCTTGCATTCTGCAAGGCATCTGCACAACAAAAACCCATAAAAAAAACCTGTTTGGACCAGCTCCTCTCGCCAGATTTTCTAATTTAAACGAACAATTTGCATGAACCATTATCTCTAATATGTAATCGATATCAAGTAAAATGTGATGAATTCATTTTTAAATCCCACCCAAACATGCCCAAAATATTTTATGAGGAGCAGTATTTTTCAGTATTCATAGTTTATTTTACTGTGGTTGAGTTTCCTGTTAGTGCATGGTGTTTGTACGTGTGGGCCCATGGTTGGTTTATCCAAGCCATTGATACGATGGTGTCCATTGTGAATTGACCATGCCCAAAATACTCCTTGATTGATCAACTTTTAACCTTTGCATTGTTATCATGTAAATATATGGTTAAGAAGAAATGCACCATCCACATTCAATGAAGAAAAGACCAAATATTTGATGCCCAGGATCTTCCAATTTAGGAGATTTGGGGGACATGGTCTATACATCATGGGGCCCATCAGATCAATGGCTTAAATAAACCAACAATGGGCCCTGCATCTACAAACTTGACATACAACAGGGAATTTCTCTGTTCATCACAAACTCTGGGCCTATATTTTATAGTATTTTTATTTATTATTCTCTATAAAACTTATGATTTTTTTTTTTTTTTCCACTATTTCTGTAAGTTATATGGTCATATCTATTGTACTTTATGTATTTTTACATAGTTTGCTACTCAACTTGTTTGAACAACTGGACCAGATCGAATGCAAAAGCTAAGTTTCAAAATCCAAACTAGAGATTGAAACTATGAAAGCTGCTGGTCCAGTAAAAACCGGTTGAATGGCTAGTTCAAAACGGTTTGAACCATGACTTCATCACATATTTTGGTAGAACAGAATGGTCGAAACCAGTTCAACCACTGGTTTTTACCAGTTCAATGTGTCTTACTGATGTTTGAATTCTTAAGCTATTTGAATTGAACTGAACTGGAAAGGTCTCCAGTTCTGGTTGAACTTTTGGAAGCCAGTTGGCAAGATGGTCTGGTCTGGCTTTTAAACATTGCTCAAAGGACTGAGTGACAGCTTTACTGGTCTGATGGTTGGGAAGATTTTTACAACATTGTGACGATTGTATCTTGATTATGGTGATTATAAATGCAGCAAATAGCATATGAATATGCAAAAAGGCATGCGAATCTTGTGTTGGTAGCGAGGAGGGATAATAGACTTCGTTGGATTAGTGAGAATGCTTTACAGATGGGAGCAAGACATGTCATGATCATAGCTGCAGATGTCGTAAAGGAAGAGGAATGCAGAAGATTCATCACTGAAACCTTCAACTACTATGGTCGCTGTGAGTCTCACCATCTTTGCCTATTTTACACACTGAGCTTCAAATCATATAGTGATGTTTCAATGCAAGGTTATCCATGTTTTAAGAGAAAAAAAAACACCCACATGACCCTAGGCCTGAGGATATGCATGATACTCACAGGTTTAGCCTGTCTGGTGATCTAGAACATTAATCTGATGGGCCCCACTGTGTAGGCCATGCCCCAAAAATCTCCAACCAGGCAGGTCTAACCCTTCAATCAGTGGTCTGCAAATAGATGGCTGTAGAAACAAAAAAAAAAAAAAAAGAAAAAAAAAAGAAAAAGAAAAGAAAAGAACTACAAAAGTAGTCCACGTTGTGGAGAGAGACCAATGATTGGATGGTTGGAACCTTCCAATCTGGGAGAATTTTGGGTCATGGTCTATCCATTCTGGGGCCCATCAGATCAACAGCCTTAATCACCAAACTATGGGCCACACTTGTAAATACTCAAGATCCAAGGGAACCCCAGATACCATCTAGTCAAGGATCGAATAATTCCTTCTGAAAGAATGTTATCTTCCTTAACATAAGTCCCTTGGCATGTTGGAAAGGTCAACTACTTGTGTATGTCATGAGTACTCTCTATATTGCGATTCATTTCAGTTCTACGAAACAACACATGGTTGTCTATAAATCTCAACCATGGTTTAAAAAATTGTCGTATTTTCCATTTAGTAATGAAAGTAACAACCGTTGTTTTAAAGAAGAATGGTTGTTATTTACTTACATTTTTTCAAATAGAATTTGTTATGTTCTGGAAATAACACCTTTCTTTTGTTAAACAAAAATCAGTATTTCATTGAAAAAACATAAATATAAAAGATTAACTTTATTAGTGTTTGGGTATCATTTATTTCTGTTTTCCGATTTCCATTTTTGTTAACTTTTCATAATTTAACAGAAATGCCTGGCTGTTATAAGCCCATAATACCATTTTGTGCTTGCACTCAACACACAATTGATCAAAAAACAATTTTCAGTTTGGTTTGGATGATAAAAAGGATGAATAGCATGAATCCACATTTGTATCGCCACTGACCAGTGGCCATTGTGTGCAGTGGATCATCTGGTAAACACAGCGAGCTTGGGACACACCTTCTACTTCGAGGAAGTCCAAGACACTTCTGTGTTCCCTCTTTTGATGGTGAGGTTCTGATCTACATGTAGTTGCAAGCTAAACAATGAGTTATGGCATCACAAGGACTCATCTGGACTTTTAGCATTGTCGTGCTAGTTAAATGCAAAGGTGTTAGTTGTCCATATTAAATTACGACTACAATATTGTGATTTTGGGTTGGTTTATATCAGGATATTAATTTCTGGGGGAACGTATATCCTACGTATGCAGCTCTTCCTTACTTGAGGCAGAGCAATGGTCGGATCGTCGTTAATGCATCAATCGAAAGTTGGCTACCTATGCCAAGGATGAGCTTATACGCTGTGAGTATCAAAGACTTGAATCTTAGGGACTACCTTAATTCGTTGTGTTGATGTTGAGGCTGTGTTTGGATGCACAAGATAACATGTAATTTAATCAAAAGAGGAAATGGGAGAAAGAAAAGCTAACGATTTTGTTTATTTGTGCTCACAATGAGGAATTAGCACTCAAGTTGTGATTCTGTTTTCTTCTAATTCTGACTCGAAAGAAACATAATTGCAATTTGGTATCGTACTTTTAGTATGAATGCAACGGAAACCATGGTTTTTCCTGCTTTATTACACTAACAATTGCAATTCAAATCAATAGAATATCCAAACATGCCTGAGTCTGAATTTCTCCAAACCATATTTACACATCGACATTTTCTTATAACCCATGAGACAGATTTCATCTATTCAAGGGAACAACATTTATATCCATGTTGCCATTCATATAGGGGAAATTCTGTTTACACCCCTTCTAACTGCTTAAATGTACACTTCAATAGTATATGATTGTACAAGCATTGTACAAGTGCAGAACGAGAAGTAGAGAGGATAGCCGTATTAGCAGTCAGAGAGGGCATGGATAGACTTCCTCTATTTGCAAGTGTCTCGAGCAAGGTTACTGGATCATGGATCTCCCCTGTATGTGGTATGGGGGACCAGTATGCAGTATGCTACTTCCTCGGATACGGGGTGCATGGAATTAGGGGAACAAGGCTCCGCCGATTGGAATAAATGAGAAGAGAGTAATTTTTTGTTAAATGCATGGAATTAGCTAAGCATTTTCTTTGAACAAATGTAAAAACAAAACAGATGGTTTTTGTGTCAATTACCAGTTCTTCCCCTGGAGTAGAGACCAATCATTTTGATAAATGGGGATAAACCAATGAGTTTGGATGCTACTAATTAACTCTAATGAAGAGTTACCTATCAGAACAATACTTTTACCGAACTATCAATTTAGCAGTGTGGCTGAATGGTAAGGTGGGGCTGTGAATCCCTCTCCCCGGTTCAAGTTCAGGTGTTTCCTGATATAGCATGTGGTTCCCTCTAATACATATGATATAGGATCATGTGGGTCCCTCTAGTACATACACAGTATTTTCAATATAGGTTTGTATAGAGATGTATATATGAAATCTTGATGTTATCGTTATAAATCCTGTGTAGGGGGTGCATGTGCAAGCACATGGGGTGAGAAGGGGATATATAGAACAGTGAGAGAGTTTCGGAGGGGGAAAGAAAATAGGAGAGGTGGAGAGAAAGGTGGGGGTTACATGATAGTTCATGTTACACAAAGAAAAAGAGAGAAGGGAATGGTGAGTAACCCATTCACACCGTTTTCCTTGCTAGGGTGCATTCGAGTCCCTGATCCACCTCATTTTAGCCAACGTCCTAACATGAGCCGGTGCAAGAAATTTATGGAGTGCGCCAATAATCACGGTGGGCCCCCAAGAACCTTCGTCCCACGGTCTCCCTAATTAAATGCTTCGTGCATGTAATTAGGTAATAGGAGACATTGGGTGGGCTACATGTTTTAAACAAAGTGAAAGGAAGGGAGTGCAATCTATGTCATCCAGGTGCAGTAAAATCTCAACCATTCCCTGCCAAGCAACTAAATTTTTATGAAAAAATTTCTCTCTCGTAGCCAATCTTTCGAATACTAATTGTGAGGGCAAAATGTCTTGTCCAAACAACTGCCCTTATATATATAATTTTGTGCCGGTAAAATACCGAGATCTCAATGAAGCTGTAATCCAGATTGCATGATTCAGAACAGAAAACACAGAAAACATAGGGTTGGTGATTTAGGTACCATGGGTCTCAATTGTATAGAGAACATAGCAACTTCAGCGGTGATGAATCGCATGTTTGTGTTAGATTGACTATTGTAGAGTATATGATATTGATGTATAACATGTGGGCATGCCACAAAAAAAAGTGATCCCTCCGTGTAATAGAATGGATAATTATAACATGGTATTAGTCATTGATAATGGGATTGAGTTCTCTATATGTAACTATGAAAGTGATCTTCTTCTTCTTCTTCTTTTTTTTTTTCCTTTCTTTTTGTAATTAGGCGGCAAAGGCAGCCATTACAAACTTCTACGAGACACTAAGGATAGAAGTAAGAGATGATGTTGGAGTAACCATTGCAACACATGGGTGGATTGGTGGTGAGATGACCAGAGGAAAGTTCATGCTAGAGGAGGGAGCAGAGATGCAATGGAAGGAAGAGAGAGAAGTAAGCTTTTCTCCTTTGGTAGTTATATATGTACATACACATGTGACCATGTGCCACTCAAGCACATGCATGCGTATAAACATTCATTTGCACAGAACCACATCTCTGATATTGGATAGGTATATGGTTATATGCATGCGTGTGTGCATTTGTGTGTTGGAATGGCTTAGGCACACAACCCAACCAATGAGCTAAGAAATCCGGCTTGAGCCGGGTTGACCCCATGAGCGGAATACTCAAGCTGCACATCTTAAATAAGTCGAGCTGGGCCAGGCCTACTTGTGATCTTAGGCAAATGAAAGCCAAGTCCAGTCCATTAGTTCTCAGGCCTAAAGCTCAGACCTGGATTCACTTCAGCCAATGGGCCTTGAGACTAAGACCAGACCCTGGCTGGAGTTTGATTTGGTCCCAGCCAACCCAGTGCAGTTGCAACACTATGCATGTGTGTCCATTTACCTGCATGGCAAGTCTTCATATTTTCTACTGATTTGTAGAGATCACATCACCTCAAGTTCATGCTTTGGTTTTAGGTTCCTGTGATTGGAAGCCATGTCGAGGAGTACGCAAGGATGATTGTGTCAGGGGCTTGTAGGGGTGATGCGTATGTGAAACTACCAAGCTGGTACGACATCTTTCTTCTTTACAGGGTTTTTGCACCCGACGTTCTAGGTTGGACATTCGGATTGCTGTTTTCAAACCATGGTGCTCGTAAGAAATCCCTCGTCGGGACCGGAAGGCCTCTCCTGGAGACTTCCTCCCCTCGGAAGCTTCTCCCAGGGCCTTTATCCTACTCTCAACACTCTCTCCAGCAACAATACAGGCTAGAATGAATATTAGTCCCACAACTCACTGTAAATATATTTCTCATTACATAGATTTATTCATGTTTGTGATCTTTTTGGATTTTAGAATAAGTGGCCTTTTCCATGTCGTTCGTGAATACATACGTAATAAATTCGGGTGGAGTTGTTTGTACTTAGATTTCTATGGAGCTATGAACATAATAGATATATAAAATGGCTATTATTGTTTTCTTTGCGATTTATATGAGAAATGATTAGATGCAGCTGTTGTTTCATAAGTTATGATACAGCCAGTTTCTTTTGCGCTAACATGTCACATGTGTAGAATATCCAATCTGAGCAAAAGGTGGGTCACACCATTATTATCATCTGAAATGAAAATCAGGTGGATCACACCAGCCTACTGATTCACATACCTAATAGAAACAGTTTTTTCAACCTAGCACGTCTTGAATATCCAATTGAAAGGTGGGTCGCACCATTATTATTAGAGCTGGGCACGGGACGACTCGTTCATACCCGACTCGATCCGAACTGAGTAGGCTTCGCCCAATCCGAACTCAAACTGAGACGAGTCCGAGTTACCCAGTAACTCGATCCGGTCAAACTTGACGCAATACGAAACCTGACTCGATTTGGATTCGAGTATATATAATTATAAAAATCCTAATTTCTAAGTATCTCTAAACCTACCCACCACCCACCATCATCACCACCCTCATCCTCTCTCTCTCTCTCTCTCTCTCTCTCTATATATATATATATATATATATATATATATATATATATATATATATATATCCAATTTGGTGCCAACTCGACCCGACTCGGTCCAGATTAGTACCGGCTAGACCCAGACTCGGTACCGAGTCAGATCGAGTTCGGGTCAGGTCTATTTCAAAACTGGATTGAGTCGGGTCATACCTAACTCGGTCAGACTCGACTCAATGCCCAGCTCTAATTATTATCATCTGAAATGAAAATCACGTGGACTCATTCATTGGGTGGGTCACACCGGTTTACCAATACATACACATGATACAAACAGTTTTTTAATTTTTTGGGTGGGTCACACCAGTGTACTAATTCATACACATGATACAAACATTCCCCCCCACCCCCCAACTAGCATCCCTTGTCTTATATCCAATCCCCACCAAAAGGTGGCTCGCACCATTATTATCACCCAAAATTAAAATTAGGCGGATCCTTTCATTGGGTGGGTCACACCAGTCTACTGATTCATACACCCATGATACAACCATTTTTTTTCCACTAACATGTCACATGTGTTGAATATCCAATCTGATCAAGAGGCGTGTGTCGAACCATTATTATCACAGATGCGGGTTGTGTACTGAGTAAACTGCAGGCCCACCATGATGTATGTTTCTTATCCATGCCGTCTATCCGATAGAGTATGAGCCCAGAATTTAAGCATTTCCAAAAATCAAGTGGACCCCACCATAGGAAAGTGGAAATTGAATGCTTACTGTTAATAACTTCTCGGGGGTCACAAAAGTTTTGGATCAAGCTGATATTTATGCTTTCCCTTCTTCCGTGTCTTTGCGACCTCATGAACAGATTGGATGACAGATAAACATCACTGTGGGCCTTAAGAAGATTTCAACAGTCTACATCTTTATCCCCACTGTTTCCTGTCACGTAGTCCACTTGAGATTTGGATATCCTTAAATTCTGAGCTCATGCCATATTCTTGGCTGGTAAAACCAATGGATATAATGGATAAGACATCACTATGTACTCAATGCGCGTACCCAATACGTGTCCTATCATCACCTAAATTGAAAATCAGGTGGAACCACTTATTAGGTGGTCAACCCTAGTGACTTGATTCATACAGTTAAAAAATCAGTTTTCCTTTCTTCTCTCTCTCTTTTAATTTTTTTTAATCTTAAGTCAAAGTTAGGCCGTACCATTATCATCACCTGGAATGAAGATCAGAGAGATCCGTCCATTGGGTGGGCCACACATATATACTAATTCACGCAGTTTTTTGTCTATTGATTTTGATGGTGCCTTGATTAATGAGTGGATCAGCTTATACCAGGTGATCATCATGGGCAGACCTACTTCTATCATTTTGTGGACTGGATATTCAACTTGTGATATGTTGGTGTGAAAAAACTGGCTGTATTGTAAGTTATGACACAGCCACTGTCTGGTCATTTCTCTAGCATGTTGTGTTTGGAATGATGGAAATATTCAATTTCAGGTATGCATGGGAAGTTATCTGTAACACAGCGTAACAATCACGATTATAGTGGGCCCCACCAATATGATTATCATGATGATCTAATAGTATGATCTAGTCCGATGATCATGTGTGGCCCACTTAATAGATGTCCTAAAGCCCACTGCATTGAGTTTAGATACCTTGAAATCTAACATTAATGCGTGCAATTAATATACTTATGGGCATCTTTGTTTAGGTTGGTCCGTCCATCAGGCAGGGCCCATCTTAATATTGGTCTGATCATCAGGTCGGACCCACTTGTATGAGGGAGATGGACTGTCGGACTAGAATAACTGACGGTCCATATTCAAATATCCAAAGATGCCTGCAGTGAATGGGCTGCTGATCTTTGGAGAAAACGTGTTTGGCGTGTGCCACACCTGATGAACGGTCAGATTCGTCCCACGGGTGCCCGCAATCTTCTTCCCACCCTGCCTTTTAAATTCAAGGCTGCTTCAATGAACTTTGAAAGTCTAGGAGGCGGATTACGTCCTGCCGCCGCCTGGATGTTAATCCGTACAGGCAGGGCCCAGTGGGGCCCACCGTGATGTATGGGTTTTATCCATGCCGTTCATCCTTTTTTCCAGATCATTTCAGGAAATGAGCCTGAAACTGAGGTGGATACAAGGCTCAACTGGACCATAATACAGGAAGCAGATGTGATAAAGACACCCACCGTTGAAAAATTCCTAGGGCCCACTGTGATTTTTTATTTCCATCCAACCTGTTAATAAGGTCACATAGATCTGGATGAAGGGAAAACATAAATTTCAGCCCGATCCAGAACTTCTACGGGCCCCAAGATGTTCTTAATGGTGGGAGTTCAATTCCTTTATTTGGTCTACTTGAGCCTTGGATCTCCCTCAATTTTTTTTCTAGTACTCTAAAATGATCTGTAAAATGGATGAACGGTGTGGATAAAACCAATAAATCACGATGGGTCCCACAGAGCGGCTGCCTGGACTGATTGCGTCCAGGCGGGGGCAGGATGCAATCCGCTTCCGTGAAGTCTAGCTTGTAATTATTATTCGTCACCTAAATTCAGAACTAGGTATTTATCCGTTCATCGATGAATTTAGGAATGATCCAGTGCTTTGGAGAGCACCTGATCATGTGCTCCCACGTCGAATTCACACTATTAGCTGGTCTGATCCATCCGTGATGGGTCTTCTTTCTTGTAGCCATCCATTTACGAGCTATGCATGGAATGAGTGGACCATAAGAAATCCATGACGATCCCAGTAAATAAGGGGTTGATTGGGCGTGTTTTATGATCGTTCATTGGTAGGATTTTCATCTGATATGGTTGGAATCCGTCGGTTTGATTTTTGCATGGTAGTCCATGAATTTGGTGCCGTACTCAAATCGACGGTAGATATCGATTGAGGGACAGTCTATGTTGCAACTGGGATAAACACTAGCTTGTGGGGCCATCGTAGCACGATTAATAAAGAAATCTTCTTTTCCACGTAATGGTCCAACCATGCAAGTTGCAACTTTCGGGCTTACAGCAAGCATGGAGCTTTTGCAAGTCCACACGCAGCACACGGAGCTTTCCATTTACTGGGCCATACTGATTTGACTTCTGGATTAAAAAATAAAATAAAATAATATAGGTCGATCCCTTCATTCCTCCTGTCGGCGGAAACGGATTGGCTACTCCCCTGCCACCAGCCAATGGCTGTGGTCGGTGATCTGTGGGCCCCACCATGATGTATGTGTTTCATCCATGCCGTTCATATATTTTTATAGATCATTTTATGGTATGAGACCAAAATTGAGGTATATAACAATCTCAAGTGAACCACATTAAGGAAACCGTGTTGAATGAACATCGACCATTAAAAACGTTTTGGGGACCATAAAAGCTTTGGATCAAGCCAGTCTTTGTTTTTCCCTTCATCTGGGTCTATATGACCTAATCAACAGATTGGATGTCAAATAAATAGTACAGTTAAGCTTAGGAGGATTTTAATGGTGGATATCCAACCTCTATTTATTTTTCTGTGGTGTGGTCCACATAAGGTTTATATCACACTCATTTTTGGTATCAAGCCCTAAAATTATTTTTAAAAATAGATGAACGGAATGGATGAAGTACATAAATCATGGTAGGGTCCACATAGCACCGACCACCAACCAACGGGCAGGTGGCGGTGGGAGTAGCCAATCCGTTTCCCCTGCGGGCTGCGAAGGGTGAAACAAATTTTCTAGCCGTCCACAGTCTTCGATGCGCCCTTGCAAACATAAGCAGTGAAACAGCCTAATATGGGGCCCACCTAATGGGAAGCTATATCCATACACGTGCTTGCGTGTGGATGGGATAATTCCACACGCACGATTGTGGGTTTTAACGAGGTACGAGGTCCTAATGCGCCATGACGCTTCTGCAGTGCTGGGTGCTCCTTGTCTGTGCGTGTGGGGCCCACAGTTCAATGATCTGGACCATTGACTTCATTAGCCCACGGTTTAATGATCTGAACCGTTGACCTTATTAATTAGCCTTAGTTATGGGGGCTCATGATCTGTAAGGCTGGAAGACCCAAACCCTTTGATTGGTGGACTGGTTATGGGTATTGGACGGCTAATCTTCCAGAGTAGAAGATATTGGGCTATTTTCCATCTCTAGTGGACCCATCACAGTTCAAACTTGAGGCCTACATTTGGAAGGACCAGATAACGAATCTTAAAATGAATAGGACATTCTTGAACAAGAGAAACTATTAATACTCTGGCAGAGTTTGATGATAGACGTGCATCTTAGAAATTACATACAAATTGATAGATAATTCATATTAAACTGTCCAAATTATGAATCTTAGTACAGATGTGTCATGACCGTAAAACTATCTGATTGAAAATCATCCAATGATCGTCCAACGGTTAGGATGACTGACTGGCTTACCGACAGCAGGTTGTCCAAATTAGTCCATTTAACTTGAGTTAATGTATGCCACGTGTACAGAGTGTCTGAGTTCCTGTGTATCAAGCGTGTACTAGTAAAAAAAATAAAAATACTCGACTAATAGATCATTTTCGACCGTCCATTTGTTAACAGAAGGTCAGGATAGCACTATCAGTTGGGTATATCCATCCATGATGGGCCCACAATCTAAACCGTCTAGATTAACTTTGAACGCCACGTGTACAATACATGATTTGAAGTTAGTGGAAATACGCGTCCATGCCATCCATGAATAAGCTGAAATCCTCTCCTCTCAACCACCGACCTTGTCCATCATCTCCATCTCCCACAACCGAATTCCCCATACTTTCAGGTACTTCTGTTATTCCAGCCGTTGAACTGGTTGTGATTGGCCCACCAGCATCTGGGGCTGCGTGCTGTGTTGACCACGTGGCAGTATCCTCCCCATCCACCCGAAGCGTACTATACACATCTGATGCACCCACATCTTTCGCGAACCTAGCCTTTAATCTGGCATCGATATCCATACCTGCAGCTGTCGCCAGCCGTTGGATCGAATCCGGCGACATGTCCTCACGTGCGGAAGTCGGCACACATGAAGGGAAGTTAAGGTTCCTGATTGAGGCCGTACCGCGCAGGCAGAACTCTGCAGTGTCGTGGGCCACCGCAGCGGCTTCCGGGGTGGAGTAAGAGCCAAGCCAGAGTCGGGTTCGGGTAGTGGGGACCCGAATCTCTGACACCCATTTCCCCCATTTCCGACGACGAACGCCCAAGTACTTCTTTTCGCTTCCGGCAGAGGTCTCTTCGTCAGATCGCTTCATTGCTCGGATTCCTGATGTGTGGCTGAGATGATGTGTTGTAGATGCGTTGGAGATGCGTTGGAGAGGGAGTGTCCGGAATGGAAGTTTATATAGGTTGAATATCGATAGGAAGTCAAAACCGGAAGGTTGACTGGGAATTTTGGATTGGGTGAGACTTTTCACGGTCAAACGCAAGTGTGGTAAAATGAGGTGGACGGTGCAGGATACAGTATTCTGGCCGAGTATTGTAAATTCTGTACTCGGGACCCACGGGTTTTTTATGTAGACCGTTGATTTGGGTGGGCCATATTGTAGATGGAGGGTCAGTGAGGGTTATATAGATATGGAGCCCTGACCGTCCAGCTGTAGGCATGCTTGTACACAGGATGAGGTATGACCGTTCGATCCGGTGGGCGGCACTCTGGTTAAAGTTAGACCGTTTTAGTTAACAAATGGACGGTTAGAGAGATTTCTATGGGCTTCTGATTGCTTTGTTTAGTGGGCCACCTGAGGACTGAGAGGCCTGATTGTCGGGTAGAAGATGTTATCTAGGATATTTCACACGTGTGCGATATCGGTACGTGGACATTATTTGGGTGTGCACACATCCGGATATGTACATACAACTCAGAGTGGCCTAAGATGGACGGAGCACATGCTGTAGTCGGAAATTATGTGGGGCCCACAGAGATGGCTGTGATAAATCCATTCCGTTCATCAGTTTTTCAAGACTGCAATAGGACGGATCTAAAAATGAGACGGATCCAATTCTCATGTGGGCCATACCACACGAAACAGCTGGATTGAATGCCTACCATTGAAAACCAGGATGATATTTATGGGTACAGTTTATCTGAGTGTGGTGAGTGGTAATAACCGTATGAACAATTTGGACGGCATATATACATCATGATCAGCTCCAGGAAATGTTTCAACGGTGGATGTTTCCATTCCCATTATTTCGTTGGTATGGGCCACATGAGTTTTGGATCTAACTGATTTACAGAATCCTGCCCTATTGCGGTCTTATAAAACAGATGGACTGAGTGGATTTTTAAAAGGCATCTCTCTGGCGCCACGCAGCTTCTGTAGTACCCGGGTGCACAGGCAATCCGCCTCCGCCGAATCCGTCACGGGAGAGGGCTCGGATTGCGCGCACCGACTTTGGGATTTTGTATACGCGAAAAAGCGATGTGGCCCACCATGATGTGCATGTTTCATCCACGCCGTTCATCCATTTTCATATAATTTTAGAATAGCATTCTACAATTAGGCAGATCCAAAGCACAAGTGGACCACACAACAGGAAACTTTGAGAATTGAACGGTCATATTGAAAACTTACCGGGACACAGAAGTTGTGATCTTATGAACAGTATGGCAAATAAACGTTACGGTGGGACTTAGGAAAGTTTCAACGGTTGGTGTCACTATTCCCACTGCTTCCTTTAGAATAGTCCGCTTGAGCTTTACATCTGCCTCTTTTATGTGCTGATGCCATAACATGACATGAATGGAAGAGAAATCATGGGGTGGGAAGCGGATTGGCTGGTGTACCACATAAAGTTCTAAATGTATTATATCCAAACTATCCATCCATTTGGCGAGCTCATCTTAAGGCTTGAACTAAAAAAAAAGACGGATATAAAGATGAACTAGACCACACAGTAAAAAAACAGTGAGGGATTGAACATCTACCATTGAAACCCTTTGGGGTGATAGAAGTTTTGGATCAATATGATATATTTTTTTTCTCTTCATCTGTGTATTTTTAACGGTATTAACATATTGGATGGAAAATAAAAGTTACGGTAGGTCCCATAAATTTTTTAACGATGAAAATCATTATCCTACTGCTATTTTTCATGTGGTCCATTTAAGCTTTTGATATTATACAATTTTTTGCTTAATGCTCTAAAATGATCTCAGGAAAAAAATAATGAATGTGGATATAATAAATACATCATTGTAGCCCATGTAACTTTGATATCAATTGAACCATTGGTACAACTGGAAGCTCCAAGCGTGTCACACCCGGTTCCATAGCTCAAGTGGTAGACTGAGTGAAAGATACCTCGTTTAAGAGGTAGGAAGCGGAATGGCTAGTGTACCTCACACCAGCTATATAGCTGGGGTAGGTACTTGTTGTGAGAGGACAAGAGCATTGACACTTTTCTTATTGTATGAATGGTTTAAAGAAGATCAAAGTTACGTGGGCCTTATAATTATATATTTACTATATCTATACTGTCCATCTATTTTTAGAGATAATTTTAAAACATTATGCAAAAAATGAATCATACCCAAAGATTATTTGGACCACCCCACAAATGGCGGTGGAGATAATAATTTTCTCGGTTAAACAATTCATAAGGCTCACTATAACGTTTACTTTTTTTCATCCAATCAATTCATGAGGTGACAAAGACTGAAATGAGGAGTAAAAACAAATTTTATATTGATCCAAAACTTCTGTAATTCCAAAAAGGGTTTCAATGGTAGACATTCAATCCCCCCTTGCATTTTACAATGTGGTTCACTTGATTGTTAGAACTGTCTTATTTTTGGTCTCACCAAATTTTGCTGTGTGGTCCACTGGATAGTTAGACCTAACTTATTTTTGGTCTGAAATCTTGAGACGAACTCACCGAATGGGTGAACGGATTGGTTATAACACATACCTCATTATCATAGCCAGAGAACTTGTTGATGTCAATCATCCAGCTACATAGCTAGTGTGATATGACACTGTGTGTACTTAAAAACTAATGAAAAATAACAAGGCTCTTGGCGCGTCGGCCAACGACACGTATTTACACCAGCTAGCTATATAGCTGGCGAGTCGTACACCGGCCAATCTGTTTCCGAAATTGGTGTAGGTACGTCCGGCGGCTCCTCTAGCTCCTAGCTGTACGAACGGTTCAAAGAATAAGAAAATTACGAGTCCGGTCCTCTGTTATCAGGTCAACGGAGAATTGGTCACGTCAACACTCACTGAAAAAATAAAAAAATAAAAAAAAAGCTTCGGACGCCAAACCATTAAGGTAACAGGAAAATCCTGCTGACCGGATAACAGAGGATCCCAACTCCAAAATCACAAGATTTATTATATCCATACTGTATATCTTTTTACGAGATCATTTTAGACCATGAAACTGAAAATGATTCGTACTCAAAGCTTAAGTGGATCACACTGCAAATAGGAGTGGAGACAATGATTCTCACGGTTAAAACACACAAATGGTCCACGTAAAGTTTATTTTACTTCCAATCTAATCATAAGGTCATACATTCATGGATGAAGAGGAAAAATAAATATAATATCAATCCAAAACTTCCGTGACCCAAATCCCGACTGCTTTTTCCGGTGTGGTTGACTTGATATCTGGTTCTTTCTTATTTTTTGGGTCAAGCATTACAACGAGCTCGCCAAATGGAAGGACGGTTGGGATATAACACAGACCACATGATGGAACCCACAGGACTTGGTGATGTCAGTACACCAGCTAGATCGGTGGTGTGTGGTACACCAGCCAATCCGCTTCCGTGGAGGATGGGGCAGAGAAAAGTAAAAGCAATGCACGCTCTATTGGAAGGTTCACGTGAATGTGGACAGAGTCAAACCCAGCCGTTAATTTACAGATCACCCGTCGAATGGTGAAGATCTTCCTACAAAGCGAGAGACCCATATGATCAACGGTCTGGATCAGGTCACCGACTTATGGGGCCCACCCGGAGCTTCAGTTGAACGGTAAATTTATTGAGTTTCCATTTCTCATAAGACGTCGAGGATTTTGACTATAGCGACGAAACACGTGTCCTAAAAAACCCATGTGAAGATTCTGATCCAGAGATTCCATACACACGCCTAAATCCTGCCTCTTCAAATGCAAGCACGCTTATCAATATGGCAATCGCACGTGGGAGATCCGAATTTTCTGTCAGGTGGGCCACACTTTTTAGATCTTCCAACAGAAAAAACAGGCTGATTTAGTCCTCAAGTGGGCCAGATGGTATAAAACAAATGGATGGCTAGAAAAAACAGATTAATTTTAGCCATTCGCAGGCTAGACGTGGGGTGTGGTCTGAAAATTCAGATTTTGAATAAGACAAGCCCACGGCCCGGCCCATTGAAAGCAGGCACGAAATTGGCGTGACTCTAACGTCCGATAGAAGGTAAATAGGAAAATGAAAATGTGAAAGGCCTCAAGCACGTGGCGAATTGAAATCCGGTAAAAAGAGCACTGATACTGTGCATACAATACTACCAGAATTTGTGGTGCGGCACTGTGAAATCCACTAACATACTGGCAGTCGTAGAAAGTCCGTACAATAAAAACATAAGATCCTTCCATGAAGATCATCTGGAAAAAAAAATAGACCATTTTTCTCGTCAGATGGATCACACCTTTACAATCAATGGACAACCGACGGTATAAATCAAATATAGGTGTGGTCCACCTAGTGATTTGATCTGCCTTATTTAGAGAAGGATGATATTGATGGTGGGGGAAGACGGTTCCAAAGTACGATGTCCGACACAGGTCACAAGTAAGCCGGAAAGATGGTGCGGCACCACAAAGTTGTGGTGCCGCTTTCTGTAGGTGATCCGTTCTCCACGTGCCAATTTCAGCAAAAAAAAAAAGCTGTGGGACCCATCGTGACGTGTTTATGACATCCACTCATTGTCCACCGTCTGAGTCGGGTCATGTCAGGATCATCCAAAATTCCAAGTGGGCCACACCACATAAAAAGGGCGATGTGGACGCCCACCATTGAGACCTCGTTTGACCCATGGAAGCTTTGGAGCCGGGTTGGACTCGCCTTATGAACGGTTTGGATGGCATATATACAACACAGTGGGCCTATAGAAGGTTTCAATGGCCTTTCCGTGCTCTGGGAAGCTATGTGGGTCCACCGTGATGTTTGTTAGAAATCCACCGTGTCTTTTTTGAGCTCATTTTAGGACGAGAAATTTGCGACTGTACGACCCATTTATGGCCCATTTGCGAGACGAAGCCCACCTCATTTTACCATGCAAAAATAAGCCCCAACTGTACGGACGCCTTCCCAAAGTTCGAAAATGCCCCTGCTTTTTTCGTTCAAGCGGATCGGCTGGTGCTCGAAGACCAGCGTTGACGCTCATCCAACTCCTACGAACGGTTCAAAAGAGATCAACGTTACATGGGCCCCATAGTTATGTATTTATTATATCCACAACGTTCATCCATATTTTGATATCTTTTCGGAGCATTATCCAAAAAAAAAAAAAATCATATCCAGAGATCAACTGGACCACACCACAATGAGCAGCAGAAAATTGATTTTCACCGTTGAAAATTTTGTAGGCCCACCATAACATTTATTTTCCATCCAATCTATTCATAAGGTCACAAAGACCTGGATGAAGAGGAAAAACAAATTTCATAATGATCCAAAACTTCTGTGACCCCTAAAAGGGTTTCAATGGTAGACGTTCAATCCTCCACAGCCTTTAACAGTGTGGTCCACTCGATAGCTAGATCTGTCTTATTTTTCGTCTCAAGCCTTAATACGAGTTTGCCAAAAAGATGGACGGTTTGGATATAACACATACCTCATAATAGGACCCAAAAATAGCCGTGGGATAACAACAGCAAAAAATAAAAAAATAATAAATAATAATAAATAAATAAATAAATAAATAAACCAGGAACTTTTCACTACGGGTCAATCTATAGCTACGGATAATCACCGTAGCCATAGCCCTCGCCCATGCCATTTTGATATGTCTTTTTATATGTATTGAAGGTCTTTCGATTAATCGAAAAAGGTCAAGACTGTCTAGCGAGTTTGCCTCAAAAATCCTGCAATTTTCAATTAATCGAATGTCTTTCGATTAATCGAAAAATGTATTTTATCATTAGCTACGGATTATAATCGTAGCCATAACTGTAGTCTGTGCCAATCTATGAAATTATTTATTTATTTTATTTTATTTTTATTTTTTACATGGATTACTTTATTCTACCTACAATTTTCTCAAATATATATTTATATAAATATGTATATATAAGCATTTAAAAAAAAATTTCTCTCTTTTTTTCATTTCTTTCTTTATTCATTTAACAAGAATATCTTTTAAACCAAACTTAGTTACTTGATATACCCTATATGATTTTGGGGTAAGAGAAGCTACTTTAGCCAACTAACCTAGTTATTTTCCAAGATTCCATTAGGTCGATGGTCGAAAATCCATTTCACGGTCAATTCACTTCACTTCACGGTCACTTTCGTGCATTTCACGGTCAATTCGCTTCACTTCACGATCATTTCCATGCATTTCACGGTCATTCCCACATATTCCGTGTTGATTCATGGTCATTTCGACCCATTTCACGGTCATATCCCTTCACTTCGCGGTCATTTCCGCGCATTTCACTGTCAATTCGCTTCACTTCATGTCATTTCCATGCATTTCACGGTCATTCCCGCATATTCCGTGTTGATTCACGGTCATTTCGACGCATTTCACGGTCATACCCCTTCACTTCACGGTCATTTCGACGTATTTCACGGTCAATTCGCTTCACTTCACGATCATTTCCATGCATATCACGGTCATTCCCGCATATTCCGTGTTGATTCACGGTCATTTCGACGCATTTCACGGTCATACCCCTTCACTTCACGGTTATTTCTGCGCATTTCACAGTCAATTCGCTTCACTTCACGATCATTTCCATGCATTTCATGGTCATTCCCGCATATTCCGTATTGATTCACGGTCATTTCAACGCATTTCACGGTCATACCCCTTCACTTCACGGTCATTTCGACGCATTTCACGGTCAATTCGCTTCACTTCACGATCATTTCCATGCATTTCACGGTCATTTCCGCATATTCCGTATTGATTCATGGTCATTTCGACGCATTTCACGGTCATACCCCTTCACTTCACGGTCATTTCCGAGCATTTCATGGTCAATTCGCCTTACTTCACGATCATTTCCATGCATTTCACGGTCATTCCCGCCTATTCCGTGTTGATTCACGGTCATACCCCTTCACTTCACGGTCATTTCCGAGCATTTCATGGTCAATTCTCTTCACTTCATGATCATTTTCATGCATTTCACGGTCATTCCCGCATATTCCGTGTTGATTCACAGTCATTTCGACGCATTTCACGGTCATTTTTGCACATTTCACGGTCAATTCGCTTCATTTCACGATCATTTCCATGCATTTCACGGTCATTCCCACATATTCCGTATTGATTCACGGTCATTTCGACGCATTTCACGGTCATACCCCTTTACTTCACGGTCATTTTCGCCCATTTCACGGTCAATTCGCTTCACTTCACGATCATTTCCATGCATTTCACGGTCATTCCCACATATTCTGTGTTGATTCACGGTCATTTCGACGCATTTCACCGTCATACCCCTTCACTTCACGGTCATTTTGACGCATTTCACGGTCAATTCGCTTCACTTCACGATCATTTCCATGCATTTCACGGTCATTCTCGCATATTCCGTGTTGATTCACGGTCATTTCGACGCATTTCACGGTCATACCCCTTCACTTCATGGTCATTTTCGCGCATTTCACGGTCAATTCGCTTCATTTCACGATCATTTCCATGCATTTCACGGTCATTCCCACATATTCCGTGTTGATTCATGGTCATTTTGACGCATTTCACGGTCATACCCCTTCACTTCATGGTCATTTCTGAGCATTTCTCGGTCAATTTGCCTCACTTCACGGTCATTTCTATGCATATCACGGTCATTCCCGCCTATTTCGTGTTGATTCACGGTCATTTCGGCACAATTCACGGTCATGCCCCTTCACTTCATGGTCATTTCCGTGCATTTCGCGGTCCAATCGCTTCACTTCACGATCATTTTCATGCATTTCATGGTCATTCCCGCCTATTCCGCGTTGATTCACGGTCATTTCGACGTACTTCACGGTCAATTCACTTCACTTCATGGCTATTTTCAAGCATTTCACGGTCAATTCTCTTCACTTCACGGCCATTTCCATGCATTTCACGGTCATATCCGGCAATTCCGTTTATGTTCATGGTCATTTCGACGCACTTCACGGTCAATTCACTTCACTTCACGGCCATTTCCATGCACTTCACCGTCATTTCCATGCATTTCACGGTCGTTCCCGGCGATTTCGTGTTCATTCACGATCAATTCGACGCACTTCAAGGTCAATTCACTTCACTTCACGGCCATTTCCATGCACTTCGCGGTCAATTCACTTCACTTCACCATCATTTCCAAGCATTTCACGGTCGTTCTCAGCGATTCCGTGTTCATTCATGGTCAATTCGACGTTCTTCACGGTCAATTCACTTCACTTCACGGCCATTTCCAAGGACTTCATGGTCAATTCTCTTCACTTCATGGCCATTTCCATGCATTTCACGATCATATCCAGCAATTCCGTTTACATTCACGGTCATTTCGACACACTTCACAGTCAATTCACTTCACTTCACGGCCATTTCCAAGCATTTCACGATCAATTCTCTTCACTTCACGGCCATTTCCATGCATTTCACGATCAATTCTCTTCACTTCCGATGACTTGAGGAACTTCACAGAATTGGGAGGTGGTGTTACTGGTTGTCGAGGGTTTCACTCTAGTTTCTGCACCACCTAAGGTGGTTTGTCAATGAATATGAGAATGACTTTTCTTTGTAGCAGTTTTTAGTCTTTATTTGTCATTCATTTAGGCAGCGATCTATAATTTTCACCATGCTCGTGACTTCTAGATGACAATTCCAGCGGTTCCTTCTGCAGATGTCTCAACTACGATGATCCTAACTCCTGGTCCAGTTATCGACTTTTTAACTACCAACCAGAATCTCATTGCCTGTGGAAGGGTTTCAAGTGGAGGAGGTGGGCCACTATTCGCTGATCGAGAAACTCGATTTAAATGAAGAAGGGGAAGGAGATGGTGATAGGATGGAGGGCGTGTTGTTATATGGGTCAATCGAGAATGACTGTTCATCATCATCTGGTAAAGAATCTTCATTGATCGAAGGGCTCGAAGAAGAATATGATAATGGACTGGAGGATGTGATATTGCATCGGTCAATAGAGAAAGGGTTTGTGTTATCATCAGGTGAAGGATTTGAAGTGGAGATGGACCACCATCCACCACCATCCACCGTTCGAAAGGCTTAATCTGCATGAACAATGGGGTATGAGATGATGACAGACATGAGGATATGTCATTTGATGAGTCAATAGAGAGAATGCTAGTTTCATCATCTGGTGGAGGATCTGAATTGAAGGAGGTGGGCCACCATCTTAAATTGAGAATATCGACCTGATGGAATCTTGGAAAATAACTAGGTTAGTTAGCTAAAGTAGCTTCTCTTACCCCAAAATCATATAGGGTACATCAAGTAACTAAGTTTGGTTTAGAAGATATTCTTTTTAAATGAATAAAGAAAAAAATGAAAAAGAGAGAGAAATTTTTTTTTATATGCTTATATATACATATTTATATAAATATGTATTTGAGAAAATTGTAGGTAGAATAAAGTTCTCCATGTAAAAAGTAAAATAAAAATAATAAAAAATAAAAAATTTCATATAGTAGCACTGACTACAGTTATGGCTACGGTTTAATCCGTAGCTAATGATAAAATACCTTTTTCGATTAATCGAAAGACATTCGATTAATCGAAAATTGCAGGATTTTTGAGGCAAACTCGCTGGACAGTTTTGGACCTTTTTCGATTAATCGACAAATATTCGATATATCGAAGTACATATCGAAAGACCTTCGATGTTATCGACAACTTAAGCTCGATGTCATCGATTAGTGTTCGATGTCATCGATGGCATCGAAAGCATGGGCTGCGGTTATGGCTACGGTTATAATCCGTAGCCATAGCCGCAGCCCATGCTTTTTCAATATGTCCTTTGCTATATATCAAAGGTCTTTCGATATGTCCTTCGATATATCGAAGGTATTTCGATTAATCGAAAAAGGTCCAGAATTGTCCAGTGACTTTGCATAAAAAATCCTGCAATTTTCGATATTATAAAAGTGTATTTGTTATATCGAAGCTATAGCTATGGATTATGACCGTAACCATAATTGTAGTCTGTGTCAGCCTATGAATTTATTTTTTATTTATTTATTTTATTTTTTATTTTTTTACATGGAGAACTTCATTCTACCTACAATTTTCTCTAATACATATTTATATAAATATGTATATATAAGCATATAAAATTTTTTCTCTCTCTTTTTTTTTTTTTTTCATTTCTTTCTTTATTCATTTAAGAAGAATATCTTCTAAACCAAAATTAGTTACTTGACGTACCCTATATGATTTTGGGGTAGGAGAAGCTACTTTAGCCAACCAACCTGGTTATTTTTCAAGATTCCATCAGGTCGATGGTTGAAAATCCATTTCATTCACTTCACGGTCAATTTCAATCAGTTCGCGGTCAATTTCGCTCATTTCATTTACTTCGCGATCAATTCCATGCATATCACGGTCAATCCCGGCGATTCCGTTTTGATTCACAGTCATTTCCATGCATTTCACGGTCAATTCCCTTCACTTCATGGTCATTTTATGCATTTCATGGTCAATTCACTTCACTTCACGGTCGTTTCCATGCATTTCATGGTCAATCTCGGCGATTCCGTTTTTATTCACGGTCATTTCTGTGCATTTCACTATTAATTCGCTTCACTTCACGATCATTTCTGTGCATTTCAGGTTTAGGGATTTAAGAATAGGTTTAGATTATAGGTTATAGGTTATAGGTTATAGGTTAAGGTTTAGGTTTAGGTTTAAGCTAAGGTTTAGGTTTAGGTTTATGTTATAGATTATAGGTTATAGATTTAAGGAATTGAGAATAGGTTAAGGTTTAGGTTTAGGTTATAGGTTACAGGTTATAGGTTTAGGTTTGGGTTTAGGTTATAGGTTATACGTTTAGGTTATAGGTTAAAGGTTTAGGTTTAGGTTATAGGTTAAAGGTTTAAGTTATGGGATTTGAGAATAGGTTTAGGTTAAGGTTATAAGTTTATGTTAAAGGTTTAGGTTAATGTTATAGGTTTAGTTTTAGGTTTACGTTGTAGGTTTAGATTTGAGAATAGGTTTAGGTTATAAGTATAGGTTTAGATTAGGTTGTAGGTTAAGGTTTAGGGAATTGAGTTTAGGTTATAGGTTATAGGTTTAGGCTAAGGTTTAGGTTGTAGTTATAGGTTTTGGAATTTGAGAATAGGTTTAGGTTATAAGTATAGATTTAGGTTTAGGAATTCGGGTTCGGGTTTATGTTTGGGTTTAGGTTATAAGTTTCGGTTTAGGTTTATGTTAAGGTTTACGTTTAGGTTATAGGTTTTGGGATTTAAGAATAGGTTTAGGTTATAAAAATAGGTTTAGGTTAGGGTGTATATTAAGGTTTAGGAAAATAGGGGTGAAGTGAAGGGGGCATGACCGCGAAATGCGTCGAAATGACCTTGAATCAACACGGTCATGCCCCTTCATTTCACGGTCATGCCCCTTCATTTCATGGTCATTTCCATGCATTTCACGGTCAATTCGCTTCACTTCACAGTCATTTCCATGCATTTCACGGTGATTCCCGCCTATTCCGTGTTGATTCACGGTCATTTCAACGAATTGACCGTGAAATGCGTCGAAATGACCATGAAGTGAAGGAGTATGACCTTGAAATACGTCGAAATGACCGTGAATCAACACGGAATATGCGGGAATGACCGTGAAATGCATGGAAATAATCATGAAGTGAAGCGAATTGACCGTGAAATGCGCGGAAATGACCGTGAAGTGAAGGGGTATGACCGTGAAATGCGTCGAAATGACCGTGAATCAACACGGAATATGTGGGAATGACCATGATATGCATGGAAATGATCGCAAAGTGAAGCGAATTGACCGTGAAATGGCTAAGGTTTTCGTTTAGGTTTAGGTTTAGGTTATAGATTTAGGGAATTTAGAATAGGTTAAGGTTTAGGTTTAAGTTATAGGTTACAGGTTATAGGTTTAGGTTTAGGTTTAGGTTATAGGTTATACATTTAGGTTATAGGTTAAAGGTTTAAGTTTAGGTTATAGGTTAAAGGTTTAGGTTTTGAGATTTGAGAATAGGTTTAGGTTAAGGTTATAAGTTTAGGTTAAAGGTTAAAGGTTTGGGTTAATGTTATAGGTTTAGTTTTAGGTTTAGGTTGTAGGTTTAGAATTGAGAATAAGTTTAGGTTATAAGTATAGGTTTAGGTTGTAGGTTTAGAATTGAGAATAAGTTTAGGTTATAAGTATAGGTTTAGGTTAGGTTAGGTTAGGTTTAGGGAATTGAGTTTAGGTTTTGGGATTTAAGAATAGGTTTAGGTTATAAGAATAGGTTTAGGTTACGGCGTAGATTAAGGTTTAGGGAAATGGCCGTGAAATGCATCGAAATAACCGTGAATCAACACGGAATAGGCGGGAATGGCCGTGAAATGCATGGAAATGACCGTGAAGTGAGGCGAATTGACTGTGAAATGCATGGAAATGACCATGAAATGAAGGGAATTGACCATGAAATGCGCCGAAATGACCGTGAATCAACACGGAATAGGCGAGAATGACCGTGGAATGCATGGAAATGATCGTGAAGTGAAGCGAATTGACCGTGAAATGCATGAAAATGACCGTGAAACAAAGGGAATTGACCGTGAAATGCATCGAAATGATCGTGAATCAATACGGAATAGGCGGAATGACCATGAAATGCATGGAAATGACTGTGAAGTGAAGCGAATTGACCGTGAAATGTATGGAAAAGACCCTGAAATGAAGGGAATTGACCGTGAAATGCGCCGAAATGACCATGAATCAACACGGAATAGGCGGGAATGATCGTGAAATGCGTGGAAATGACCGCGAAGTGAAGCGAATTGGCCGTGAAATGCATGGAAATGATCGTGAAATGAAGGAAATTGACCGTGAAATGCGCCGAAATGACCGTGAATCAACACAGAATAGGCGGGAATGACCGTGATATGCGTGAAAATGACCGTGAAGTGAAGCGAATTGACCGTGAAATGCATGGAAATGACCATGAAATGAAGGGAATTGACCGTGAAATGCGCCGAAATGACCGTGAATCAACACGGAATAGGCGGAATGACCGTGAAATGCATGGAAATGACCGTGAAGTAAAGCGAATTGACCGTGAAATGCATGGAAATGACCGTGAAATGAAGGGAATTGACCGTGAAAAGCACCGAAATGACCGTGAATCAATACGGAATAGGCGGGAATGATCGTGAAATGCGTGAAAATGACCGTGAAGTGAAGCGAATTGGCCGTGAAATGCATGGAAATGACCGTGAAATGAAGGGAATTGACTGTGAAATGTGCTGAAATGACCGTGAATCAACACAGATAGGCGGGAATGACCGTGATATGCGTGGAAATGACCGTGAAGTGAAGCGAATTTACCGTGAATGCATGGAAATGACCTTGAAATGAAGGGAATTGACCATGAAATGCGCTGAAATGATCGTGAATCAACACGGAATAGGCGGGAATGACCGTGATATGCATGAAAATGACCGTGAAGTGAGGCAAAATGACCGTGAAGTGAAGGGGTATGACCATGAAATGCGTCAAAATGACCGTGAATCAACATGGAATACACGGGAATGATCGTGAAATGCATGGAAATGATCGTGAAGTGAAGCGAATTGATCGTGAAATGCGTCGAAATGACCGTGAAGTGAAGGGGTATGACCGTGAAATGCGTCGAAATGACCGTGAAGTGAAGGGGTATGACCGTGAAATGCGTCGAAATGATCGTGAATCAACACGGAATATCTGGGAATGATCGTGAAATGCATGGAAATGATCGTGAAGTGAAGTAAATTGACCGAAAAATGCGTCGAAATGACCGTGAAGTGAAGGGGTATGACCGTGAAATGCGTCGAAATGACCGTGAATCAACACGGAATATGTGGGAATGACTGTGAAATGCATGGAAATGATCGTGAGATGAAGCGAATTGACCGTAAAATGCGTGAAAATGATCGTGAAGTGAAGGGGTATGACCGTGAAATGCGTCGAAATGACTGTGAATCAACACGAAATATGCGGGATTGACCATGAAATGCATGGAAATGATCGTGAAGTGAAGCGAATTGACCGTAAAATGCGCAAAAATGACCGTGAAGTGAAGGGGTATGACCGTGAAATGTGTCGAAATGACTGTGAATCAACACGGAATATGTGGGAATGACCGTGATATGTATGGAAATGATCGTGAAGTGAAGCGAATTGACCGTGAAATGCGTCGAAATGACCGTGAAGTGAAGGGGTATGACCGTGAAATGCGTTGAAATGACCGTGAATCAATACGGAATATGCGGGAATGACCATGAAATGCATGGAAATGATCGTGAAGTGAAGCGAATTGACTGTGAAATGCGCAGAAATGACCGTGAAGTGAAGGGGTATGACCGTGAAATGCGTCGAAATGACCATGAATCAACACGGAATATGTGGGAATGACCGTGAAATGCATGGAAATGATCGTGAAGTGAAGCGAATTGACCGTGAAATGCGTCGAAATGACTGTGAAGTGAAGGGGTATGACCGTGAAATGCTTCGAAATGACCGTGAATCAACACGGAATATGCTGGAATGACCGTGAAATGCATGGAAATGATCGTGAAGTGAAGCGAATTGACCGGAAAATGCGTCGAAATGACCGTGAAATGAAGGGGTATGACCATGTAATGCGTCGAAATGACCGTGAATCAACACGGAATATGTGGGAATGACCGTGAAATGTATGGAAATGATCGTGAAGTGAAGCGAATTGACCGGAAAATGCGTCGAAATGACCGTGAATCAACATAGAATATGTGGGAATGACTATGAAATGCATGGAAATGATCGTGAAATGAAGCGAATTGACCGTGAAATGCACGAAAATGATCGTGAAGGGGTATGACCGTGAAATGCGTCAAAATGACTGTGAATCAACACAGAATATACGGGATTGACCGTGAAATACATGGAAATGATCGTGAAGTGAAGCGGATTGACCGAGAAATGTGTCAAAATGACTGTGAAGTGAAGTGAAGTGGTATGACCGTGAAATGCGTTGAAATGACCGTGAATCAACACGGAATAGGTGGGAATGACCGTGATATGCATGGAAATGACCGTGAAGTGCAGCGATTGGACCGTAAAATGAATGAAATTGACCGCAAACTTATTGAAATTGTCTGCGAAGTGAATGAAATGGATTTTTGACCATCGACCTGATGGAATCTTGGAAAATAACAAGGTTAGTTGGCTAAAGTAGCTTCTCCTACCCCAAAATCATTTATGGTATGTCAAGTAACTAATTTTGGTTTAGAAGATATTCTTGTTAAATGAATAAAGAAATAAATGAAAAAAAGAGGGAAATTTTTTTTTATATGCTTATATATACATATTTATATAAATATGTACTAAAGAAAATTGTAGGTAGAATAAATTTCTCCATGTAAAAAATAAAAAAATAAAAAAATAAAAAAAAAATTTCATAGACAGGCATAGACTATAGTTATGGCTACGGTTATAATCCGTAGTAAAGGTAAAAAAATACCCTTTTCACGTAGGATTTTTGAGGAAAACTTACTGGACAGTGCTCGACCATATTCGATTAATCGAAAGACCTTCGATATATCGAAGTACATTTCAATAGACTTTTGGATTTTTATTTATTATTATTATTATTATTTTTAAAATTTTTTTTTACTGTTGTAGTCCCACTGCTTTTTGTGGGTCCTATTATGAGGTATGTGTTATATCCAAACCGTTCATATTTTTGGCGAACTTGTATTAAGCCTTGAGACGAAAAAATAAGACAGATCTAGCTATCAAGTGGACCACACTGTTAAAGGCTGTGGAGGATTGAACATCTACCATTGAAATCCTTTTAGGGGTTACAGAAGTTTTGGATCATTATGAAACTTGTTTTTCCTCTTCATCTTGGTCTTTGTGACCTTATGAATAGATTTGGATGGAAAATAAATGTTACGGTGGGCCCTACAAAATTTTTAACGGTGAAAATCAATTTTCTGCTGTTCTTTGTGGTGTGGTCCAGTTGATCTTTGGATATGATTTTTTCTTTTTTTATAGATAATGGTCCGAAATGATCTCGAAATATGGATGAACGTTGTGGATATAATAAATACATAACTGTGGGGCCATATAACTTTGATCTCTTTTGAACCGTTCGTACAACTTGGAGTTCGAGGAGCGTCAGCGCTCGTCTTCCCGCTTGAAGGAAAAAGTTTGGGCATTTTCGACCTTTGGGAAGGCGTCCGTACAGCTGGGGCTTATTTTTGCAGGGAAAAATGAGGTGGGCTTCGTCTCGCAAATGGGCTATAAATGGGTCGTACAGTCGCAAATTTCTCTTTTAAGACGGATTTCTAAAAATGAGGCAGATCCAAAACTTGAATAGGCCACGCGAGAGGAAACAGTGGGATTGAATGACCATCGTTGAAACATTCATATGACACATGTTTTGCATTTGGCTAAGTTTTTTGTTTTCTCGGTTTATCCCAGTGAGATTGACCTTATAAACGGTTTGGATGGCATATAAACATCAAGGTGGAGCGGAAGACTTCAACGGTAGTCACTTCTTTTTCCAAAATTTCCTCTCGTGTGGCCCACTTGAGTTTTGGATCCACCTCATTTTTTTGATCTGTCCTAAAATGAGCTCATAAAACGGATGGACAGGATGGATCAGCCTAATATTTGTGATCAAACCCTTACATGATTGAGGCAAATGATAGACGGATTGGATGTCGCACAAACATAGGCTCAACAGCTTTTTTTAAAAAAAGGGCCTTCCACAACCGTTGTCGGAAAAGAGACGGAGGAATTGTATAAGATATCATCTGTCCTAAAATGAGCTCATAAAACGGATGGACGGGATGGATCGGCCTGATGTTTGTGATCAAACCCTTACATGATCGACGCAAATGATAGACGGATTGGATGTCGCACAAGCATAGGCTCAACAGCTTTTTTTTTTTTTTTTTTTTTTTTTTTAAGGGCCTTCCACAACCGTTGTCGGAAAAGAGACAGAGGAATTGTATAAGATATCATCAAACGACAAGTGGGGGCCATGTTTTCACAAACCCAGGAGTGGGCTCACTGATGATTAGGCCGTGCTCCAAAACGGATAGTGGGATCCTAGTCAGTCATTTTGGTTGACTGTGGACCACTGCTACATTTCTCAACCTTCACGTTTTTTACATCACCCCAACCAAAGGTTTGGGACTGCACGTGGTGGGGAAGCGGATTGCGTCCTCCTCCCGCTGGACGGACCCAGTCAACGTAGGGGCTGCGTGGAGGCCACCGTGATGTATGGGTTTTGCCCACGCCGTCCATTCATCTTTTCAGATCATTTTGAGGGTATGAGTACAAAAATGAGGTAGATCAAAGGCTCAAGTGGACCACTCCACGAGAAGCAACGGTGATAATGATGCCCACCGTTGGAACCTTAAGGTCCCAAACTAGATGAAGGGGAAAAACACATCATTTTGATGGCTCATAAGAATTTTTTAATGATGGGTGTTCAATTCCTACTGTATGGTCCATTTGTGCTTTGGATATGCCTCATCTTTTAGCTTATACCTTCAAATGATACGGAAAAGAAAAAAAAAAAAAAATTTCAACAGAGTGAAGAAAACCCATACATCACAGAGTCCCCGGAGGCCCTGCCTGGACCAAGTCTGAAAAAGGCCTTCTGAGCGTGATTTGAGTGGATCCCAAACTTTGGGGCCCACTCTGATAATCGTCTATCCATTTTGACAGGTCATTTTATGGCACGATCCCAAAAATGAAGTAGATTCCTACTATTTAAAACTTCTTGGGTTCACTGGAATGTTTATTTGCCATCCAACCCGATGATAAGGTCACAAAGACCCGGATGAAGAGAGCACATGATTATTAATTTGATCCAAAACTTTTGTGGCCCACAAGAAGCTTTTAAGGGTGGATTACCATTGTTTCCTATATTATGGTCTAGTCGAGATTTGTTTCCACCTCATTTTGAGATCATGCCCAAGAATGAGTTTTCAAAACGGATGGATGGAAGCACACACATCATGGTGGACCCTATGATCAAGAATCCCACCCACCTTAGTAGATATAGGGATCAAGCCGCGCCCCTTCGGCCCTTCCAACGTGGAAAGGCTCGAGCCGGGATTGGGTACTTACCTGGATAAGACCTAGCTAGAGATGGACCGTCCTGTGAGGGGTTTGTGGGGGCACCATGACGTATATGTTTTATCCATGCTGTTTATTCATTTTGACAAATCATTTTAGGCAATCAGCCTGAAAATGAGACAAATGCTCGAGTGGACCACACCGAAGGAAATAACAGGGATTGAATGCCTACTACCCAAGACCTCTTGGGACATGTAACCTCCTGTCCAACCTACACAGTGTCCTGTAGCGTCCACATAGGATTTGCTGCAGGACCGTTAGTTTAAACTACCCGTGGTGGGGTACTGCAAGTAAATTAATCTAGGATTAGCCCAATGGAATAGACCAGACAGGTCATAATAGGACTTAGTGCGGGCCGCCGAGCCTGTAATGCTCTGAAAATTGAGGGTCGAGCATACACTCGACTCCCAAGTTCCCGAGTATCACTTATACTGATTTTTACTGATTTTCTTTTAATCAGGTTTAAATGCGCAGCATGGAATTTCTTGGAACATGAAACACAATCACTACTATTCTACTGAAATGGAAGAGGTCAAATATATACAAGTTCAAAGGAATATAAAATGGGTCGCGCAAGGCGTTGCCCAACAAAATCACAAAAGGATGTTATGTCCAAAAAGAATATAAGACTGAGTCCACGACTCAGCGATCTAAATTTCACCCGTCAGGCCGATGGAGAGCCGCCCATCAACTGAAAGTAGGACAACTCATCCTCCTCGTCTAAGCTCGTGCCGTTCGGCTCCTCATACTCCTCGTCACCTGCAGCTACAGTAGAGTCTGGTTGATGTTTTAGAACACCGTCTCAGAGTGAGAGTGAGTGATCAACTCAATGGGTGCTATTAGTCTCAAGTTATAACATGCATCAATTATATTAAGAATTTAATGAAAAGCATTCAATTATAAACGCCTAACTAATCTTATTAATGCGCATGCATGATGGGTGATATGATGCATGCCCTCACCATAACGATCCCTCGAGCGACTCCATCTAACGATCGCGTATGACCACACTCCCTCAGAGCGACCTCGACTGCCGAGTTGCCACCCTAGTTAGTGCGATGCAATGCGATGATATTAACCGAGTTCTTAGTTAAGTCCGTTCATCCAGCCGGTTGAGGAATCTGATACACCCCACATATCAAATGCCCTGAACTAGTTGTGAGGCTAAGGCCCCCCAATGTGTGAGGCCAAGACCCAGGATCCTTGATCCCGTCGGGTTCCCCATCCCCAACTTCGAGCATATGGGGAGTGCTGAGTAAAGGGATCGCTCGAGGTCAGTACGGGGAGGCGCGTCACCCAGCGTAGGTCAACAGCTCGGACACAATGTCCCATTCCACCATGCCCGGCTCACGAGACTGTGGATCGATATTCAATTCATTAATAATGGGCTACAATGGTGGTAGGGTGTTCCAGGTTCCATACATATGTGAGCAAGCATGGTTAACAATCGAGATTGGTCAGTAATAGGCTAAATCGCACGAGTCAGGCGAGCACGTAACGAACGACATCGGGTACAATAGACCCATGTAGTCGAACTACTGCCGCTTATACACACCCGCCCAATCCACGGGTTTAGTCTTAGGGTAGTCCAACCAATGGGGCTACCTTTCCACCTCATGTTCCTGACATCCAAGGGTTTGAAGATGATTCATAGCATGCCAACATCAAAGTTATCAACTAGCATACGGCATCATGTTGCTTATAACCTATCATACAATTCAATATTCCTAACAAGCTTATTACATTATCATAAACAAGTGCATGTGAGAGGTGTAGGTTAGTCAAGGAATCAAAATGCACAAAGGCAAAACATCATACATGTCATAAGCAACAACATATGAGAAAATCATACAACACATGAATAAATAACCATACACTAAAGCTTGAGCATGTGAAAGGCACACACACGATCATGAGAAAAGAAACTAAATAAACATACAATTCCATACACCTCCCCAAACAAACACCCAAATCCTAGGGTCTCTCTAGATTCTACAAACGCCTCATCCAATAAGCAAAATCATTAAACTCATGACATAATTGGTGCTAGGCCACCTAATATTAATAGTCCGTACCTTCGGATTCATTGAAGAGTTGAAAAACGACCTAGGAATGCGGATTTTGGGGTCGATCGGTCGGAATCCCTAAAGCAAACATTAGTAGGTTAGGTTTCCATGTAAAATCTCCCTCATCACAAGGGTTTCAATGAAAATGGGTGGTGGATCTTACCTCGATGATCAACGGAGTGAAAAGGGCAGTTTTGAATGAGGGATTCTTCTTGGAGAAGATGTAGGGAGTTGTGGGGGTTTGTTTTCCTTGGGCCTCACCTTGATCTAGGGTCCACCTTGCTTACCTTCACACTCTCTTTCTCTCTTCCTTGCTCTCTTGCTCTCCCTTTTCTCCTTAGTGGTTGTAGAAAATGAGGGGGTTATGAGATAAGTGTTAGGGTTTATTTGTTAGATTGGACCCTTTGGCCCCAAGCTTCCACAAATTTTCAAAATAGACCACTAGGACTCCCTATTGGTGTTGGGGCGGCCCTAACACCCCTCTGGCCACCAAACTTGGTGTGTAGGTGCCTCATGCCCCGATGAGGGGTCATGCAAAATTTGGGAACAAACGGATGATCGAGTATGGGGTTTGAGCATACGGTTCCGATCTTTAAATGGCACTGAGGGGCCCATTTCGGTGATTGGGGTGGCTCTGGTGGCCTTCTGGCCATGAAACTTACAGGATAGGTCCTTCATGGCCCGATGAAGGGCCATGCAAAATTTGGGGACGATCGGATATGTTTGGTTGCACGGGTCCGATTCGTGATCAACTGTCACCGTGCCACGATCGGGTCCTAGATTTTGTGGACGGGCGTAGAAAAATACATTAGACCTTCACCGTAAATTTGGAAGAAATCTGTCGACTGGAAAGCCTAGTACTTCGGTTTCATTTGCAAGTGTCAGATTCCAAATCTGGCATTGGTGGGGTACATTTGGCGAGTGTCAGATTCTAATTCTGGGTGTCCACTTGGTCCGTGGTCCGCAATGGACCACAAGCCCAGTGAGATCTATGTTTTCTTAAATTTTTAGATTTTTCTAACCCTCCTCGATCGCTGGGTGGCCCACACGGGCTGTTGTTAAGTGTAAGCAGCCCATCTGGCTTGGCGAC
Source organism: Magnolia changhungtana (assembly GCA_030180095.1). Taxonomy (NCBI): domain Eukaryota; kingdom Viridiplantae; phylum Streptophyta; class Magnoliopsida; order Magnoliales; family Magnoliaceae; genus Magnolia; species Magnolia changhungtana. The sequence continues at coordinate 13,984,692 of JASAUF010000662.1, forward strand.
CCACACTCGGTCTTATCATGACCAGATAGGACCACTCGTGTATAAGTTAACGTTGAGTACTAATGGTCAGTAAGTGATAATATAAGTTAATAAAAAATAAATTTCAATTTTTTTTTGGAAATCCAAAACAATAAAAATCCGGGATGTTACAAAGCCAGATAACCGTCTACACTTAGCAACAGCCCTTGCGGGCTATACCGCAACGAGGGAGGTCAGAAAATTATAAAAATTTAGGGAAGCATAGATCTCACTAGGCTTGTGGTTCATCGCGGACCACGGACCCAGTAAACATCCAGAAGTCAATTATCCACGCCGTCCCAGCAGGCACTTGCAAAGTGCAGCTCACCCCAGCTCACTAGTATTAGATCTGGTACTTTTAATTGAAAATGAGATATAAGACACTTCAGCCGTCGGATTTCTTCAAAATTTACGGTGGAGATCTAATGTATTTTTCTACGCTTGTCCACAAAATCTGGGACTTGATCGTGGAATGGTAACTGTTAATCGCGAATCGGACCCGTGCGATCAAACCCCATGTCCGATCGTTCTCAAATTTTGTATGGCCCTTCATCGGGCCATGGGGCACTTACCCTATAAGTTTCATGGCCAGAGGGCCACCAGAATAGCTCCAATCACCGGAATGAACCCCATAGGGCCATTTAAAGATCGGAACCGTATGATCAAACCCCGTATTCGTTTATCCGTTTGTTCTCAAACTTTGCATGACCCCTCATTGGGCCATGAGACACCTACACACCAAATTTGCTGGCCAAGGGGGTGTTAGGGCCGTCTCAACACCAATAGGGAGTCCTAGAGGGCTATTTTGAGAATTTGTTGAAACTTGTGGCCAAAGGGGCCAAGTCTAGGAAATAAAACCCTAGCTCCTTATATCATAACTCCCACCACATCTACCACCACCAAGGGAGTATAGAGAGAACAAGAGAGAGCAAGAGAGTAAAGAGAGGAGAAAGTGGGAGTGTAAAGGAAGAGCAAGGTGGACCCTAGATCGAGGTGGGGACTAAGGAAACTGATCTTGCATCTCCCTACCTCTTCTCCAAGGGAAACCCTACACCACAACTACAAGGATCATTCCGTTAATCATCTAGGTAAGATCTCTCATCCCTTTTCTTAAAACCCTTGTGTTGAGAAGGGATTTGCTTGGGAATCCAACATACAAATGATTGCTTTACGAATTCTAGCCGTTCAACCCCAAAAATCAACATTCCTAGGTCATCTTCCAAGCCTTCAACAATCTGAAGGTACGGACTATTAACCTTAGTTGGCCTAGCACCAATTGTACTATGTGTCTAATGATTTTTGTTGTTTGGACGACGTATTTGGAGAATCTAGAGAAAACCTAGGATTTGGATGTTTGTTTGGGATTGTATGTTTGTTTAGCTCATATGATGTTGTTCGTGCCTCTCACATGCTTGGTTACAATGGATGATTGCATGCTCATGTCTTGAATGATTTTCGTACATGGTGTTGCTTTATAACATGTATGATTCATTAATTCTTGTGTATTTTGGTTTTATGAGATGTAAGAAGTGCTTAACTTCCTCACCAACCCACACAACATACATGCACCTTTATTCATGATATTGTTAGCCTCTCTTGCTAAGAAATTCTGAATTTATATGTTGAAGAGTATGAGAACTTGATGTTGTTTGTGCTAGTTGACAATCCTGTTAGTTGTCATGTTATGAATCACCACCCAAACCCTTGGGTTGGTCAGGAATATGAGGAGAATGAAGGTGGCCCCGTTGGTAAGACCGTCTTGAGGCTAAACCCATGGATCCGGTCGAGTACGGGTGGGCGACAGTAATTAGACTACATGGGTCACTTGTACCTGATGTCGTTCCGCCACGTATTTGCCTGAACTCATGCGGTCTAGTCTACTGACTGACCAACCTTGTATGTTAACCCTGTTTGCTCACACATGTATGGAACCTGGCCTACCCTACATCCGTTGTAGCCCATCGATAACCACCTGAAATAGATCCACTGTCTCGTGGGCCAGGCACGGTAGAATGAGACATTGTGTTCGAGCCGTCGGCCTATGCTGGGGTAATGAACCTCCCCGTAGTGACTGTAAGCGATCCTAGTTCTCAACACTCCCCATGTACTTGAAGTCGGGAATGGGGAACCCGACGGGATCAAGGATTACGGTGCCCTAGCCTCACTCGTTGAGGGGCCCTGGCATCGCAACTAGTTGAAGGCACTGATACGTGGAGTGTATCAGTTTCCCCAACCTGCTGGATGAATGAGCTTAATTAAGAACTCGGCTAACACGATCACATTGCATCGCACTAGTTAGGGTGGCGACTTGGCAATCGAGGTCGCTCTGAGAGAGTATTGGTCATACGCGATCGTTAGATGGAGTCGCTCGAAAGAGTGTTGTAGCAAGGACATGCATCATATCATCTATCATGCATATGCATTAATCAGATAAGTTAGGTATTTATGAACGATTGCTTTTCATTAAATTCATGTTATAACTGATGCTTGTTATAACTTAAGATTAATAGTACCCACTGAGTTGATCACTCACTCCTACTCTGGGACGGTGTTTTAAAACACCAACCAGACTCGCCCATAGATGCAGGTGATGCAGATTTGGAAGAGCCTGGCGACGCGAGCCTCGAGGAGGAAGACGAGTTCTCCTACTTCCAGTTGATGAGCGGGTCTTCTTCGGATCAGTAGATGGGGCGTTGGATCGCTGAGTGGTGGACTCAGCTCATTCTTTTGAACATACTATTCTTTTTTGTGATTTTGTTGGGCGACGCCTTGTGCAATCCATCCATATTCTTTTGGACTTGTATATATTCTAGATCTCTTTCATCTCAATAGACTTGTGTAGTTGTGCTTTATGTTTCAAGAAATTCAGGCTGCGCATTCAAACCTAATTAAATGCATATTAATGAAAAATCGGTTATAAGTGATACTCGGGAACTCGGGAGTCGAGCGTATGCACGACCCCCAATTTCCAGGGCATTACAGGACATCACCAGGTCTATGTAACCTTGCGAACACGTTAGATGGCAAATAAACATCAAGGTAAGCCCTAAGAAGATTTTGGTGCTAATGTCATTGTCACCACTACTTTCAGTGACGTGGTACACTCGAGCCTTTGATATGCCTCCTTCTTGGGCTCATGCAATAAAATGGTCTTTCAAAATGAATGGTTGAGTTGGATAAAACGCATATCATGGTGGGCCCCACAGAGTCCCTAGCAGGATTGTAGGTTTCAAGCTAGGTCCTCGTGGGGATAGTACCCAGTCTGCGGCCCAAAGCCTCCAGTGTGGATTGGCTACCACCCCCACCAGGACGTAGCTAGAGTTGGATGGTCTAGCAGGGGCTTTGTAGGGCCCACTATAATGCATGTGTTTTATCTGCTCTGTACGTCCATTTTAACGGATCATTTTAGAACATGAGTCCAAAAAGAGGTAATTCGAAGGCTCTAGTAGACCACACTGAAAGAGCAATGGTGACAATGACTCCCACTATTGAAACCTTCTTAAGGTCCACCGTGATTTTTATTTGCCAACCAACTGTTCACAAAGTCACACGGGCATGGAATAAGGGAAAACATAAATATCAATTTGATCCAAAACTTCTGTGGCCTTCAGAAGTATTCAACAGGAAGCATTCAATCCTTGTTGTTTCCAATAGTGTGGTCCATTTGAACCTATGATTTGCCTACTTTTAGGGCTCATTAGCTAAAATGATATGTCAAAATAGATGGCATGCATAAAACACAAACATCATGGTCTGTAGAGCTCATTGGATTAGGACAAATTCTTCGAAGATGGGCCTAACTATTCAGTCATTGATTATTATAACAATTAAATGACTTATGAACAGGAGGACAAGTGTAATAAAAGATAGACAATTTAAAGTATAATGGCTTGATTACTGATCTTATTAATTAGAATATCGATGTAATATGTAGCGCAAAAAGGAAAGTAAAATAAGTAGAAGAAATTACCTACAATGGTTTGTACCGACGAAAACGACCATGGTTTTGACAATGCCCATAAAAAATAGCAGACGGTCCTAGCAAAAGGTTAGCAGAATGTGATCAAAGATATACCAAGTAAGAATTCAATAATATGGAGATCCAATGACGAGATTATGGATATTTCACCTATTGGCATACCACGGTAGTGCATTGCACAATAACGAAACTAAGTTAAGAAATTAAATGCTTCATATATGTAGCATGCCACCAGACAAAAGTGGAAGAAACTAAGATTAAGATTATAGGTGTTCATAGAGGACAGAAAGAAATAAGGAGTATAAAATTGATGACATGCGGCCTTGAGCTCGTCACCAAGTATTACTTTTATAGTTTTTACTTTTTAGAGAGGCACTGGGAGTGCGTAAGATCCAATTTCTTACGCAAGAGTCTTCTGATTATGTTGCTACTGTATACTACTTGAGTATGGAATCCTTACTGTATTGTGCCATGGTGGGCAATATATTTCTTCCTTTGGATGACTTCTCAATGTTTACTCCGATTTTCTCATTACTTCTGCAAAGATATAGGATGTTCTCACGAGGAATTTCCTTCTGCATTAAAGTCTGGATAGGTCATGTTGTGCAATTATTTGCTATGGATAGTCTAACAATGGCAAGTTAGTAAAACTTCCTCTGCATGCTAAAGGCTGTGTGCCTATTGGTTACGCATCATGCTACAAATGGCCGTCTTTTTGAGTTGTGGCCTTGCATACGATTCTGAGTGTCCTGGTCTTTTGGATTGTGCACAATCTACGGTGTCTAATATATAAAATTCACTGCCTGTCAATACATACAAAATCTAGGCTCAATAAAATCCTCATATGGATCAGAGGTTTTAGTACAGAGATCATGGGTTTGAGTGCCCGTATGTCTAAAAAATAAAATAAAATAGAAATCTTATTTCAATCACCAACCGATAACAATGTAAAATTGCTCCCAAAACTGCTAAGTTCACATAATATGGCTCACTTGAGGTTTTTAACCGAAGTGGATTGGACGGTGGTCCAGCACCACCCAGATAAGTGGTGTTGGGTGCTGTGGGGTCCACCATGATGTGTTTTATTTGTGGTGTGGTCCAGTTGAGCTTTGGATTTGCTTCATTGTTTGGTTAATGTCCTAAAATGAGCTCACCAAACGGATGAAGCGCATGGATATAAAACACATACATCACAGTGGGCCCTAAAGAGCCCAACAACACCTAGCTGGGTGGTGCTGGGCCACCTCCCAATCCGCTTCCGTTTTTAACAGGCTGATTTTTGTTTCTTCTTTTCCTCCTGGTGAGTTCAACCTGATTAATGGTTTTGATGAAAGATACACCAAAAGGTGGGCCACACACAAACTTATGATCAGCATCCCATTCACACTGTTCCACATGGTGTGGCCCATCTAAGTTGTGGATCTAGCTGATTTTCCAAGACTAAACATTATAGAATCGGATAATCAGAGTGGATTTTACACTTAAAACATCATGGGCCCCACAGACTACCCCTAGTACATAATAACTAAAGCCCATACCCCTAGTACATAACAACTGGAACCGCACACATCATCCAAAACAACACAAAGGAGGGAGTGATCTAAGAAGCATCAAAGCCTGCGTCTCAGCAACCCTTGCCTGCCTTGAGAATGGCAGATGTCACATGCATCCAAGCCTCTCTGGCAAAACCTTGCAACTCTGACTACGCTTTCCACCTCCCATGATGGTATTACTCACCACCAATAAGTCACCCTCCATTTCTAGAAACACAGCAAATAGACAGTTAAGAAGACAAACACAGCAACGGTCCAGATCAAACCGAAAAAGGTCCTAATATTGGTCCCTGCATCTTCTAGTCTGGGAGATTCTTGGTGGTGGAACTTCAACAGATCAATGGTCTGGATTGCTGAACCATGGGACCACTAATCATATTGAAAACCCATATATAAAGCACAAAGATGCCGGCCACCAAAAGAAAACCCTAATAATCCATGATCATTCGCAATGGAACTAGGAACTTGTCACCCTTGGAGTCCTACAGAATCTAGAAAAATAGTAATTTTCAATCAAAATACAAATTTCAATGAAATCCGAGGTGGAAAAATAAGAAATGGACTTCTTCCACAAATTGCGGAAAACAGAAGAATTCAACAAGGGAGGCCAAAACTAAGAAGCCAGGATCACAAGGACCTGAACCAGTGACCGTGACATTGGGTTGTATATCAGTCATCACCTCATCATGCAAGGAAGAAAAGATACATAAAGGTTGAATTTACGGCGAAAGGACTTTTGACAAGGGACCATCCCAGCCGGCACAAACTTCAATGATCCAAACAGAAGCCATGAGAAGGGAACTGTATATACAGAACAATTCAACTACAATGACCAGACTGGAAAATTTCCTCTTCCAAGCTCTCTCTGTCCCTATGCGCCCTTTCATTGGACAAGTCAATTAAATTCAAATACACCAATTTCTCCATTACAGAAAGAGCCAAGATGGCTGATTGTTGGAACTGAGACGATTTACATGAAACCATGTATATTTGTGACTAAGTACTACAAAATATATAAACAAAAAATTCTGATATATTCTTTATAGCAGATAATAACCAAGGAAAGGGATACACCTCTTTGTAGTTCAGGAACTTCTTGCTAGAACACCTTTGTGAGAAAAGCAGATGAATGTCTAGAAGGAATTGAAAGCCCTTGAAGCTGCGTAAAGAAAATCTAAGAAGCCAGTTCCCTTGAGAAGGCCTTTACCAGTCAAGAGCTCAAAATCTAACAGCAATAGGAAGCCAATTACAGCAGCCTTCCCATTAATCAATTCATTCTTTCCTGTGAAACCGAACCCCCCCACATCCTCATCCACTACCATTCTAACCTGAAATAAATTACAGTGAAAGGCAAACTTCAAACTGGGAAACTGCCACTGTCTTTCAAACGTTTGAGTACAACTTCAATTTTTAAAAATAAATGACGATTGAATTTCAAGATGAAGTGTATGCACCCATCCAGAAAGAAAAACAAGCATATTCTGACAAATCCCATGCATTCTTTTTTTCTTTCTTTCTTTCTTGGTGATAAATAGATAACACATATTTATGGGACACAACATGAGGCACAGAAGAACTACACTTTGGTAGCTTTAGCATAAATTTCAAGAAAAGACCATCTTCACTAACAAACACACCTCAAAAGGTCTACTTTTCAATGATCTGCGCCTTTTTTTGTGTGAATAGGTGTTTGGGTGGTTTTTAGCAAATCTGAAAAAATGATAAAAAATGATAAGATAATGAAACAAGAACACACCTCATCCACATTGACATCTGATGCAGTTATGCCAGGTTGAGCTCTCCCACTAAAGACAATCTCAGCAGAAACTCCAGATTTGATGCTTCCTCCCATGCTGATGTAAATGTTTTCTGCATCGGTTTTCACGGGATAAACGAAAAGCGTACGCAGAGCAGGAGTGAGGACTCTCAGAACAGGGTTTTTCGGGTACCATTCCTTGATTTCCCCAGTTCTAAGGTCAAATGTGCTATCTGTTGTGGGGCAAACTATGCAGCCATCCTGCATATAAGTTCACTGGTTATTATCCAAATCATCTGTATTGCAGGTGACAAGCAAACTTCTTTTTCAATAGATGCTGGACATATTTTATGGATGAAATTTCATACATTGTGACATTTCAGCAGGACACTCTAGAGATTCTGGACACATCTTTTAAATCTCCGACTTAACTCGGAAGCTGGTCTATCGGCTTCCAAGTTGGACTATTATATTGAGATAGTAAAAGATTGCTGATGTTATCAGAGTTCCAACAAGTTGGCAACTGACACAGATAGCCTTTTTTTTTTTTTCCTTCTTCTTCCTTTCTTTCTTTTAAGATAAACTGAATTAGGCACGACATGTGCAAGCCAATCTAAACAAATTCAATGTTTAGACTTGGTACTTGGAAGCCAGGCCAAACTAAGATCTGCAAAAAACCTTAACTCTTTGGGAGACGCCTAAAAATGAGTTCATCTCATTTCAGTTAATGGTAATTCATCTCTGATACATAATGAGTTCATGTTAACAGTAATTATGTATTAGAGATCAAGATCTCCATTACAGAATTTACTGTTAACTAAATGAGATGAACTCATCTTTAGGCGTCTACCAATCAGGACCTAAGTAATAATTTCCTCATTTTCAGGTCTATTTATAAGTATAAGAAATTTTTTTATATTTTTTTTAAATGAGAAAATCTATGAAACTAGAATGAGTTTTAACCAATTGAAGTTCACATTGAGATAAGTAAATAAAGGGGCATATGATATTTTAAAAAATAATTGAAGTATTGACCTGACCTGAATAAATAACATATGCAAATGAGTGCTGCCTTCTAGTTGATGCATGACATGCTGAATGCCAAAACCTCTTTTCAACACGTGCAATGGTAAGTGACAGAAAAAATTCAATTTGATGCATTATTAAGGCCCTAAAAAATCCATCCAAATAAAATCTATATATGATTGGAGAATCACTAGCTCTCCAATTCCAATGGAACTCCAGAAGAGGACCTTTGAGAATCTCCATTTTCTTAAGTGTTCCTAGGCACATTTCATACTTCAAAAATGTTAAGTTGCATAGGAGAAGGGCAAAGAAATCCATGTTGAAGCCAATCTTGCACACTATGATCACATTTTGATGTCCCTGGAAATCCTGATTTGGGCAAATTCAGCACCTTTTCAATTAGAATGTAAAAAGATTGTATTGCCGGTGGCAACATGCTTTCAAAATATGCATTTCCACCCCCAAATAATGAGCTACAATGCCACTCGTGACTGAGGTAAAAAGAATTTGTTGTTCTCATGTTTCAAGCAGTGCGAAAAAGTTCATGGATTTTTTTTTTTTTGTAAATGACATTAATTGAACATGCGTTTTTTTTTTTTTTTTGGCATAAACATTTTTCTGAATGAAATGAAGCTTTCCCAAAAAGTGGTGTTTTATTTGAAAATTGTCATTTTACAAAAGCAAAAGCGTGTATCAACTACATTATTTAAAGCTTTACGAAAAGCAACAAAGATGGCAAGGCTCAGGTAAAGTCATAGGGCTTTGCTCTGCCTACATGTAGCTCTCTAGGTGAAATCCAACGCATGGATGTACGTGCCAACATCCATGAAAATCCCACAATGGAGATGGCCCAAAAAACAGGCTGGTCAATTCCTGAGTTGGTCCACGTGTAACCATGATTTTCCAAAAGAGATTGCCAATGGTCCAGATTTGGCATACCCTTGAGGAATGTATATTGAGTGGAATGGCCTGATTACTTGGGTTGGTGTCCTGAAAACATGCTAGATTGGCATGTGTGACCGCCTATAGAAGTGTGTCAAAGACCTGCGTGGTGTTTGGAAGAAATCCCATAAGGCTGTAAAGTATAGCTACTTAGATGCACTAGAATATGGCAATAGCTGACCACAATTTTCAAGCTGTGGGGTCTCATTCACTGTACACATGGCATGCGTGTGAGTCAGTTCATACGAATGTTTTTAACACCCATCATAGGGTTGTTAATTGGTCAGATAGGCCCAAAGGGTGCCTGAGCCCGATGCATGTTGATGAATGAATGAATGAATGAATCTCCTCCCACTCACACAGATTCTTCTACTGAAGAGTTTGCCTTTTCTATGCAAGGTGGGGCATATATAAGAAGGGACCTAGATAGAAAGCGGAGCGCCAGCCTAGCCGCCCATACTGTTACCATTGCCGCCATAGATATATGGGAGGTAGGTGAGCATAGATTGCTTCTCTTCTCCTGTTCTATGTAAATGTTATTTGCGAAGAAAAAGCAACAAGTGGTTCTTCAATTAGTAGAGCTACCAGCTGCTGGACAACAACCGCTTCTTGTTTCTGCCCAACCGCTTCTTTTAATTTTCTTAATATTTATAATACTACACTAAAGAAGAAGCTCCTGAGTCACCGTAGGGCCAAATTGGCAAGAGAACTGTATGCGTAGCTAAATGGATGTGGGTGCGGGTTCAGGTATTTTTTAAAGCCCAACTAATAATCAGGCCGCGTGTGGTCATACCACTACCAATACCTGAACCTAGTCAGAACCATCACATGACATGCCATATGATTTTGGTTTTTAATCATGGCATGGTGCAAAAGCAACATCAAGATATGTTCTTTTATTTCCCTTAAAAAAAATAATCAAAATAGCATGTTAACATGCTATTTTCTTATGTTTTGGAAGAAAAAACATTAGTTTTGTTATTATTTATTTTTGCTATAAAAAGCTAATATGTCAAGTTAATGGTGGGAATCTCTTTTTGAAAATATCAAATCATAAATGGGCACCTGATACCCTAATGGATACCCAACACCCTGATGGGTATAGATATGGGTGCCCTTTCAGGCTCAACATGGGTATGGGTGTATTGCCAATTGGCGGGTATGGGTATCGGTACCCGTACCCCTATACTTGACATGTTGGCACCCAGTACCCACATTGGACCTCAACCCATATTTGTGGTTGGCATGGTCCAACCGGTCAAACCCACTCTTGCCCATTTTAGCCCACAAATTTGCTTCATTTAAAATCATAAAAGACACAGAATTAACAACTAATCTGTAATTAGCCTACTTTTTTTTTTTGAAAGATAACTGGATTTTTATAGATAAAAAAGAAAAAAACAAAGACAAAGGAGGCTGAGAGCGCCTGCTGAGATGGCAGGCAGCACACCAAGCACCAAAAAAAGAAAAATCAAAATCCTTAAGGCAGGGAACGTTAATCGCCCATTCTATGAGGAGATCCTTAGCCTTAGCTGAAATCGCCTCTGCAGATCTAGAAGAATTTTCAAAGCATCTCTCATTTCTTTCAACTAATCTGTAATTAGCCTACTGGTTAGTGTCTTTGGTTTTTAAGTGGCAGTCGAGGGTTCAAACTTTTGTGAATGCAGTGTGAAGTCGGCTGTCTTGGTGGTCCATTTTGGACGAAGCGGTTGGAATGCCAGTCTGGTCTGATCTGGCACGGGTTTTAAAACACTAGTCCATACCATGCAAATAATGACCCCCATTGTGGATGGGGACCATAGACCAAAATTCACATTGAATGAACAATCTAAACAATCTGATTTGCTTATTGAGGTTCAGCCAGTGACCATTTTGATTTTTCTAAATGGTTAACAATTTCCCCAAACCATGTAAGATTTCCATCGAACTTTCCCAGGAGAGGAGACCAGAATTTGATGAATGCCAACAAAAGCATCAACAAATCACAAAATGGGATTAATTACTTGGTCCTGGACACGTGAGGTTTTCGCAGTAGATAAAATATCCGCACTGCCTAATGTTTCTACATCTTTCTTCCAATAAAGACATAGAAGAAAGAAATATTAAAACATTTTTGCAGTCTGTAATCCTAAACTTGATGAATCTGAATTCAGACTGCATCCTCCTGCATTTTCACATATCATTACCGTAAATTCGAAACTAAAAAGAATGCAACAATCAGAAAAAAGTAGACAGGAAAGAATCAAATTCCAGCTGGGAAATGACACCAAAAGGTTCAAAGATCAACCTGTGTCAGCTTCGCATTGATTAGCCCTTCACTGTAAGCTCCTTCAGCAGGGGACCGATTCTCTATCGCAAAAACCTCATCTTTATACCAAAGCAGCAGAATCGTCTCCTCATTCTGAATAATCACACGCCGCTCTCCCCTTGGCAGCGCCGCTAGTGGAACCACCGGCACCCAGTTCTTCCCATCGCCGCTGCCACCGCCGTCGCCAGAGGCCGGGGATTCTTCCGCAACAGAAACCTCCGTCGCCTTACAGATGATCTTTCTGGTGGCTTCTGAGATCCGCCGAAAGCTCACAGGAGAATAGATGGAGGTGAATTTTCCGACAGAGATCGGGCGGTGGTGGGGTAGCGATTTCCGGCGGGGCAGAAGAGAAGTAGAGAGGAGCGCTGCGGAGAGCTTGGAGGTTGTCGCCATGGGAATTTTGGAGATGAAATCTTAACCCTAACCCTAGGAGAGAGAAAGAAGGGAGAAGAAATATGAGTTTCCATGGCCACACGATTTGGATAATGCGCAAAGGTATGGCCGTGTAGGTGGCAGCAATGTTTACTGAATTTATAGGTTTCGGTTCCTGTGGGGCCCATAAGGCACGTGTGATGGACGCGTATTATCTATTATGACCGGTTGAGTAGCGAGACTCGCTGCTGAAGTAACGTCATCAAGTTCTGTGGGGGCCACCTTGATTTATATGTTGTATCCACTCCATCCATACATTTGGAGAGATCATTTTATGGCATGATCCAAGGAATGAAGCAGATCCAAGGCTGGATTGGACCCATCCTAGAAAACAGTGGGGAGAGTGATGGTGACCGTTGAAACCTTTCTAAGGCCCACCATGATGTTTATTTGAGATGCAAATTGCTCATATGTTAACGCAGACACGAGGGAAGGGAAAACACAAATATCAGGTTGATCTAGAACTTTTGTAGCCTCTTAAACTTTTTAATGGTGGGCGTGACTCTCCTCACTTTATAATGTGAGAAATTTAGGACTGTAGGCCCCACCTTTTATCCAGCTGTTTTTATGAAAGACGACAAAATTTGTTTTGCAACTTAGACCTGCACGTGTGGAGACTGAATTTCAGGATAAAAATACCCCTCCTTTTCACTGCTGTGGCTTTTCCTCTCCCTTTCAACTGTATAATTTTCCTCTCCCTTTCCACTGCTTCTTCATTGCCGTTGCTTTCACCCCCTTTCCTCACCTCATTAGAAAGACCAAAAAAACCTTTTTTGTGGGCCTCCCTTATTAGCATTTCATCTTCTTCTAAAAAAGGTCACTCCAGGGAAGAAAGCACGCACCACAGGTATATTTTAAATTCAGTTGGGCCCACATTGAATGTATGTAGTATAAAAAACGGATTGGCTACTCCCCCTGACACCAGCCCTGTGGCTGGTGGTCGGTGCTTTTTGAACCCCACCATGATGTACGTGGCTGGTGGTCGGTGCTCTGTGGGCCCCACTATGATGTATGTGTTTCATCCATTCCATTCATCCATTTTTAAAGTTCATTTTAGAGCTTTATCCTAAAAATAAAAGGGATATAAATCTTAGATGTACCACACTACAGGAAAATAATAGTGATTGGATATCCATCATTTAAATCCTCTGGAGGCCCACTGTACTGTTTATCTGAAATCCAATCTGTTTATTAGGTCATAAAGACCCAGATGAAGGCTAAAGATAAAGATCATCTTGATCCAATACTTTTATGGCCACCAAAAAGTTATTAATGGTCAATGTTCATTAAACACTGTTTCCTGTAATGTGGTCCAATTGAGATCAGGATATACCTCATTTTTTGTATAATATCATAAAATGATTTATAAAAATAGATGGATGGCATGGTTGAAACACATACATCATGATGGGGCCCACAAAGCACCGTACACCAGCCATTGGCTGGTGGCAGGGGGAGTAGCCAATCCGTTTCCTGTAGTATATTCACGCCGTCGATCCGTTTTTCTATCTAATTTAATTGGTTGAGCCCAAATTGAGGCATATCAAAATATCAAGTGGATCATACCACGGGAAACAGTGGGCATAATGATTTTCTAGCTTGCCCCGCTGATTTTCTAGTTTGCCCTGCTGATTTCATGTTTCCCACGCTCAATTTCATGTTTGCCCCACTGATTTTCTAGTTTGCCCCACTCAATTTTATGTTTGCCCCGTTGATTTCCTAACTTGCCTCGCTGAATTTCATGTTTGCCCCGCTGAATTTCATGTTTGCCCCGCTCATTTTTCAAATTTTCCCACTGAATTTTCTGTTTCCCTCACTGAATTTTATGTTCGCCTCGCTGAATTCCTAATTTGCCCCGCTGATTTTCTAGTTTGCCCCCGCTGAATTTCATGTCTCCCCCATTGAATTTCATGTTTGCCGCGCATTTTTCGCTTTTTTCATTGAATTTTTGATTCCCCATTGAATTTCATGTTTGCCCTGCTCAATTTGCAGTTTTTCCTGCTGAATTTCATGTTTCACCTATTGAATTTTATGATTTGTCCCGCTGAATTTCATGTTTCCCCTGTTGAATTTCATGTTTCCCCAGCTGAAAATCAAGTTTGCCCTAATCGATTTCATGTTTTTTCCGCTGAATTTCATGCTTGCCCTGCTGAATTTCATGTTTGCCCCGCTTAATTTCGTGCTTGCCCCGGTCATTTTTAGCAGAGAAAATATGAAATTGATTGGGATAAACTTGATTTTCAGCGGGGGAACATGAAATTCAGCAGGGCAAATCATGAAATTCAGCAGGAAAAACTGTCAATTGAGCAAGGCAAATATGAAATTCAGTGGGAAAAACTGAAAAATGAGCCGGGAAAACATGAAATTCAACGGGGGAAACATGAAATTCAGTGGGGCAAACTAAAAAAATCAGCGGGGTAACTTAGATAATCAGCGGGGTAAACATGAAATTGAGTGGGCAAACTAGAAATTCAGCTAGGCAAACATGAAATTGAGCGAGGGAAACATGAAATCAGCGGAGCAAACTCGAAAATCAGCGGGGCAAACTAGAAAATCATTATGCCCACTGCTTCCAGTGGTATGATCCAGTTGACATTTTGATATGTTTCAATTTGGGGCTCAACCTCTTATATTAGATGGAAAAACTGATGGACGGAGTAGATATACTCGTTGGCCCCGCTCAATTTCATGTTTGCCTTGCTCAATTTCTAGTTTGCCTCACTCAATTTCTAGTTTGCCCTGCTCAATTTCATGTTTGCCCCGTTCAATTTCTAGTTTGCTCCACTTAATTTCATGTTTGCCCCGCTCAATTTCTAATTTGCCCCGCTCAATTTCTAGTTTACCCCGCTCAATTTCTCGTTGGCCCCGCTCAATTACATGTTTGCCCTGCTCAATTTCATGTTTGCCCCGCTCAATTTCTAGTTTGCTCCACTCAATTTCATGTTTGTCCCGCTCAATTTTTACTTTGCCCCGCTCAATTTCTAATTTGCCCTGCTCAATTTTCATGTTCGCCCCGCTCAAAGGAGATCAAAGTTACATGGGCCCCACAATTTTGTATTTATTATATCCACAACGTTCATTCATATTTCGAGATCATTTGGGAGCATTATATATTAAAAAAAAAGAATCATATATCTAAAGATCAACTGGACCACACTACAAAGAGTAGTGGGAAAATTGATTTTCATCATTAAAAATTTTGTAGGGCCCACCATAACAGAAATTGAGTGGGGCAAACTAGAAATTAAGCGAGACAAACTGAAAATTGAGCGGGACAAACATGAAATTGAACGGGGCAAACTAGAAATTGAGCAGGACAAACATGAAATTGAGTGGGGCAAAGTAGAAATTGAGCGAGGCAAATTGAAAATTGGGTGGGGCAAACATAAAATTGAGTGAAGCAAACTAGAAATTGAGTGGGGCAAACTGAAAATTGAGCGGGGCAAACTGGAAATTGAGTGGGGTAAACTAAAAATTGAGTGGGGCAAATTGAAAATTGAGCGGGGCAAACTAGAAATTGAGTGGGGCAAACATGAAATTGAGCTGGGCAAACTGAAAATTGAGCGAGGCAAATTAGAAATTGAGTGGGGCAAACATGAAATTGAGCGGGGTAAACTGAAAATTGAGCGGGGCAAACATAAAATTGATTGCGAAGTAAATGAAATGAATGAAATTGACCGCGAAGTGAATGAAATGGATTTTTGACCATCAACCCGATGGAATCTTGAAAATTAACCGGGTTGGTTGGCTAAAGTAGCTTCTCCTGCCCCAAAATCATATAGGGTACGTCAAGTAACTAATTTTGATTTAGAAGATATTCTTGTTAAATGAATAAAGAAAGAAATGAAAAAAAAAAAAAGAGAAATTTTTTTTATATGCTTTTATATACATATTTAGATAAATATGTATTAGAGGATATTGTAGGTAGAATAAAGTTCTTCATGTAAAAAAATAAAAAATAAAAAAAATAAAAATAAAATTTGCATGGATTGGTACAGACTACATTTATAGCTACGATTATAATCCGTACCTATAGATCCTTCGATATATCGAAAGGCCTTCGATATTATCGAAAAAGTCCAGAATTGTCCAGCGAGTTTGCCTAAAAAATTGTAATTTTCAATACACTATAGCTAGGGATTATAACTAGGGGTGTACACGGTTAGGCCGAGTCGAACTGGCCTCAGCCCGTCCAGGCTCGTTCAACAGCCACACAAGGCCCGAACCTGACTGGGCCTGGTCACCGGGCCAACATCTCCAGCCCGAACCGGGCCTGGCACGAGTTCGGGCCGAGTTCGAGCCAGTTTCGAACCTTCAAGTTCGGGCCAGTTTCGAACCTGAGTTCGGGCGAGTTTCAAACCTTACAGCAAGTTCATGGGAAGGGCTTTGACAGGTAATCCGTGTCCCATTACAAGGCCCTCGATCAACGGTTTAAACAGTTGAACTATAGACTCCACAAAAAATCTAATTAGTCAGGACATTTACATACATTTACATACATTTGACAAAGCATAAAATAAAACATTTTATACAAATTAAATATAGTCATACACGGGTTGGGCCGGGCCGGGTCGGGTCGAGCCGGGGCGAGTCGGATTTTGGACCGAGTCAGGCCGAACTGGGAGGTATCCGAACTCGGCCTGAACTCACTTTCGGCTCGTCCTGACCCGAACTCAGTTTAGGGTCAGGCCGAGTCGGGCTTTTTCGGGCCGGGTCGAGCGAGCTAACCGGGCTAGCCCAGTTTGTGTACACCCCTAATTATAACCGTTGTTATAACCGCACCCATACTGCACTTCTGTGGTTTTTTTTTTTTAATGCCGTGTTGCTTATGTAGGTCCCATCATGATGTCTGTGTTATATCCAAACCGTCCATCTATTTGGTGTGCTCATATTAAATCTTGAGACGAAAAATAAGATAGATCTAACTATCAAGTGGACCACACTTTAAAAGGAAGTGGGGAATTGAACGTCTACCATTGAAACCCTTTTAGGGGTTACAGAAGTTTTGGATCATTATGAAAGTTGTTTTTCCTCTTCATCCAGGTCTTTGTGGCCCTATGAATGAACTTAGACGGGGAGGATTTCTCGCAAACATCACAGTGGGCCCCCTAGAAGTTTCTAATGGTTGACACTCATTCAACACTGTTTCTGTAATGTGGTACATTCGAGATTTTGATATACCTAATTTTTGGTCTCATACCATAAAATGATCTGGAAAAGTATATGGACGGCATAGATGAAAAGCATACATCATGGTGGGGTCCACAGACCACTGACCATCTGCCATTGGCTGGTGGCATGCGGAGTACCAATCCGTTTTCGTGAAAGGAGGGGTATTTTCGTCCTGAAATTTCATCTCCACACGTGCAGGTCTAAGTTGCAAAACAAAGTTTGTCTTCTTTCATAAAAATAGTTGGATAAAAGGTGGGGTCTACAGTCCTAAATTTCTCTTTTCGTGTGATGGGGTCACTCAAGCTTTGGATCTGACTTATTCTTTGGATCATGTAATATAATTTGTCCGAATGTATGGACAGTATAAATGCAAAACATACGTTATGGTAGGGTTTATTGAACTTGGTGACGTGACTTCAGTGGCGAGTTTGGCCGCCCAACTTGTCAGAAGTTAATCCACGTATGCTCGAACACGGATTAACTACTCAACTCAGACGGTAGAGCCTTGTTGCTAGTTGCTACTGAGGTAAGGTCACGGAATGTTACGTGGGCCCCGCCATGATGTATTTGTTGTATCTACACCATTTATCCATTTGGAGAGATCTTTTAGGGAATGGTCCGAAGAGTCAGAAAGATCCAGAGCTCAAGTGGAACCCACCACAGAAATCAGTGGGGATTGAACGCCTACCATTAAAAAATTTTTGAGCCACAGAAGTTTTCGATCAACCTGATATTTATGCTTTACCTTATTCCATGTCTGTGTTAATTTATAAACAGGTTGTATCTCAAATAAACATTATGGTGGGCCGTAGGAAGGTTTCAACGTCGTCACTATCGCTAGTGTTTTCTGTGGTGGGGTTCACTTGAACTTTGGATCTGCCTCATTCGAAGGATCATGCCCTAAAATGATCTCTCCTAATGGATGGACGGTGTGGATACAACAAATACATAATGGTGGGGACACAGAACGTGGTGACGTCAGTGGCTAATCCGCGTCCGTGTGCTCTGCCTTGATCAGAAGGGTCGGATGCGTAACTCGCGCGTGTGAACCTGGGCAAAAAAGGATGGTGGCCACGAGTGCGAGAGATCGGGCCCATTTTTTGGTCTTGGACATCCACACTGTTTTCCCTACCCAACGGATGGACCAGATCTCACACGAATGTCGGGGACGGCTCTCCCCAACTCTGGTGTGTTGATGTGTTGGGCACCGTGGGGCCCAACTTGATGAATTTTTATTTATTTTTAATATCCACTCCGTTCATCTGTTTTTAAAGCTTATTTTATTTTGAGAACCCAAAAATGAAGTAGATCCGAAGCTCAAGTGGACCACACAAACGGAAACAGTGGGGATAATGAGACCTACCATAAAACCTTTTTAGGGCCCATCGTAGTGTTTATTTGCCATCCAACCTATTGATGAGATCCCTTAAGACCTGGATGAAGGGAAAACACAAATATCAACTAGATTTAAAACTTTGTGGCCCCAAGAATTTTTTAATGGTGGCCGTTCAATCACCACTGTGTGGTCCACTTGAACTTCGGATCTAATTCATTTTTACGTTCATGCCCTAAACTGATCTGGAAAAACGGACGGACGGTGTGGATATAAAACGCATACATGACTGTGGGCGCCGCGGAGCCCAACACACCACCCAACACTGCTGGGGGACGTCAATGTAGATAATCGGAATCATGGGGCCAGTGCAGTGTCCAAAAATTCACTGGACCAGACTATCTAGTAGCTTTGTTTTGGTTGTTGAATCTGCACCGCTGATCATTTCCTTTTAATCGATTGCTTTCAATCAAATGGATAGGTGAATCCCATCCATGGCTATTCCCATCATTTGGATGGTCTAGATTAACCATGAATGTATGCCGGTTAGATATTGTCAACGAGGGCGGGTCCACAGTGAACGTCCCATGGCCCGAAAACAGGCCTTTCTAATGTATAATATATATAGAAAAAGGACAGCCAGGTAAGGATAATCAACGGTCCACATTCAACCGCATGTGTAGACTAGGCTGCCGAGCTCATGCGTGGGCCCCTAGTTTTTGGGCCTGTACACAGATGGTTGAATAGCTTCAATCCCACACGTGTGCAACATAAGCACTTGCATCAGCTCAACCAAACTAGGGCAAAAGTCGGGTTATTTACCTCAACCTCAACCCAACCCAGCCCAACCTCTGGCTGGGAATTCTCAACCTAAGCTCAACCCAAGCAGGATTGGATAGGTTAGTCAGGTGTATACGTGCTAATATTTTTGTTATTACATTAGTCTATTATATTTTAATATAAAACTTATTTTTGTATTTATGATTTTGTTAATTATTTATGTGATTATTCATCGTAAAAAACTCCATTTTTTCTATTAAAAAAAGTTAGAATATAGGACAACTACTCCTTTAGAAGTTGTGTTGCATAGCGTACAATTTATTTGGGCAAGAGAAATCTGGCCTAGCTTGTTAGCTTGAGTCATTGGAAATGATGTGAACAAATGAGACCCGACAACACTAGAATTTCTGGTGCCTTCAACACGAACAATCCACACTCAGTTATAATTTATAAGTAACTTATACATCGATCGGGTTCCGATTGGGTTGGGCAACCTGAGCCCGACCCAAATTTTATCGGGTTGATGTTTGTATAGCCCAAGCCTTAGATTAGACCTGATACATCCTACCCGAGCCCAACCCAATGACGGGTGGGTCAGGTTGAACCCGCCCAACTTTCAGCCCAAAACCAAACTATCCAAGATATTTGATACTCGGGTAGAGTGCCGAGGTCGATACTCTAGAATTGTGGAATTTAAACAAGTGGATACATTAGCGCAACCAAACCATCCAAGTTATGGGGCTACTTTACATAGTCATAAATGAAGATCTATTTCCTGATCCAATCCTCCCATTTAAGTGATGACAGCCCTTTGTTTTGGTGGCCAGTAAATGGACAGTTGAGAGATGAGTACAAACAACAATCCACATTCAATGAGAAAATGCCGGATACCAAGTGACATCCACTTCCAATCTTGCGGAATTCTGGGTAACCCTAATCCAAGATTGGCCCATCAGATAACGGTTTGGATCAAGGCACGGTGGCCCCACGTGAAAACTATATGAATCCTGATAACTGGGTCATTATAATTCCTCTTACCATGATCCCATCCTTGAATTTATAAAGCGTTCATTGCTTTGGTTGCCAACTCCTGATGGACCACAGCCTTATAGCTAGGTAGGGGTATCAACGGTCAGATTCTGGTTGACTCAGATGGTAGACAGCCACACTAAACGGTTCGGTGCTAGGTCTACGTCTTTTCAGGTCTAGGTTTCATTTTTGAAGACCAAGACCTGAATCTAATCAGGTTCGCAGTCAGTGGTGTAAATGGGCCAGGACAGTTCGAGCCACCTTATATCCATTCAGGTCCATTTACACCCACCCCTGTCTATGAGTAGGGGTGCACATTGAACCGGTAAAACTGTGGAATCAGACCGGAACCTATCAAATGGTCCGGTTTGGTCCGATTCTAGAGTGCACCGGTTCTAAAAATCAAAGAACCATTTAGATCGGTTCGGTTCCGGTTTAGGGGTATGTAAAACTGAACCGACCGTGATCCAAACCATGAATCCGAACCGTGGAGCCGAACCTACATTTAAAAAAAATAAATAAAAACCTAAGTCTACCCAACCCTGTTACGTGCATGCGACTGCCCCTGCCCTCTCTCATCTCTCTGTCGCCAGTCCTCTCTCTCTCTCTCTCTCTCTATGCTCCTCCTATCTCTCCCACCGCCGCTAGCCCTCTCTCTCTCGGTGCTCCTCTCTCACTGCCGCTGATCCTTTCTCTCGTTGCGCCTCTCTCTCTCTCAACGATCCTCTCTCTCCACACACCATAGAACCATGGAACTGATCCGAAACCGAACCGGTTTTCACGGTTTGGTTCCAGTTCAGTTCTAGGGTGTTAACAGTCTAGTTCTGGTTCCAAAAATCCTAGAACTATATGGAACGGTTTGGTTCCGATTGCAGCCCAGAACTGGACCGAACCGACTCGTGCGCACCCTTATCTGTGAATACCCAGTCCGAGCCCAACCCATACTTCTAGCTAAACATCTTGCTCAAGGCCCAACCCAGCTTGCTAGAAAATATGCAACTAGAGGTGGGCATCGAGTCGAGTTGGACCGATTTAGGGCTGACCTGACTCGATCTTGTTTTGAAATAGGCCTGACCCAAACTCGACTTGACTCGGTACTGAGTTCATCATGCCTAACCTGATTCGAGCCCGCGTCTGGCCTAGACTAATTTGGATCGAGTCCAACCCGGTCACAAGTACCGAGTTGGGTTGAGTCGGCACCGAGTCGAGTCGAGTGGAGCGGGTATCCACGGGCTGAAATCACAACTCAAAACCTAGTGCACTTGCCAGAATTGCAACATTCCATCATCTACACAGCATCTTCGATCTAAAATGTCATATTTGAGTTTATACACACACACACACATGAGTCGAGTCTCACATTGAGTCGAGTTAGTACCGAGTTTGATTTCGAATCGACTCGAATTACTTGGTGACCTGAACTTGACTCAGTTTGAGTTTGGATTGGACAAAGTCAACTCAGTTCAGATCGACTCACCCACTCAGTTCGGATGAGTTGAGTCGAGTTGTCCCGTGCCCAACTGTATATGCAGCCAAAAATTGTTATATAAGTTGGATCACACCTGGCTAGTCTATTAGACCTTTATGAATAGCCAGATGGGCCTAACCCATTTAGCCATCGGACCCAAAACTCATCACCATGCCTAATCTATCGGCCTTTGGGCTCAGCTCCAATTCCAGCCCAAAATGGGCTTTGGCAAGGTTGGCCCACTCTCATCCTACTTTAGGTTTATCTTTACATCTTAATTTTTATGGAGAATTTCTAAGTCCAACCTGTTAGACCATAAGTTACCGTCCATCCTCTTGGAAAGGAATTAGTTACTTAAAAGTTTATATTAGATCCTTTAACATCTATTTTCTTTAAACAAAAAGTTCAAATCCAAGGGTTAGTATCATATCATGGGAATGATTTTAAATTAAGAGTATTAGGTAATTTGAAAGGATTGAAGTTTTTTATTTTAATGAGATAAGTATATGACAAAATTGCCCGCAAGGTATATACTAATTCCAATCCACCCATCTAAGATGACCCTTGGAACACTCACATGCTTCAATTTCTCAGGGTTATACCAATAAGTTTACAAGGTGAGATGGTTAGGGATGAAGCCTGGATCATACGTATATACTATGCTCTTTACCAACTCAACTAATAGCCGGAGACAATTTGCAAGGTAAAGCCTGTTGGGAAAAGATGATGCCTTTTTGGAGCACATACACAATAATATAGGAATTAAAAGAAAAAAAAAAATACAAACCATAACATACACTTGATTCTCTTTCGATATGTTCACAGATTTATATTGATCCACTATGCTTCAAGACAAAAAATGAAGAAGTAGCTCTCAATACAATAACAACCTTCTCTCTTATAATAAAATATATATTACTCCAAATAAACTAAGGTTTACATAAAAACTCCATATTAAATTATAAAATTGTCTACTAATTAAAGATTACACCCTTAGACCCCAAGTAAAAGGGCATTACTCTCAACAAGCTTAGTACAGAGCTCAACTCATGAAAATGCTGACTAGATGAACAGTACATTCATGACGATCAGGTTCCTTAGGTCCTAACAAAGCCATCTCACCTTTTTGTGAGTTTTAAATAAACAAAAGTTCAATACTTTGTATGAATATGTGATTGATAGGCTGACATTAATAAATTATAAACCTGACATATAATAAACTCTAGATGCATTTAAGATTTATTTATTTTTTTAATTATTTAATCTCTCTTTTATTTATTTATTTATTTATGATTCATCTAAAGCGGGATCCAACTTTGCGCATCCCTTGTGAAATTTACTTTCATATGATAATTGTAACCATTTGATCAAAACTAGGAAAATGGACAGTATATTATATTGATTATAAAAGAGAAGGGCTAATGAATGATGTGGACCATCCATCTCGTGGGCCCCACCTTCAATTGTGGTTCCTCCTTAAAAAAAATACCTTAGTTGGATGATTCTAACCATACTTAGAAAACGGGAAATATATACTAATCACAATAAAGAATTGATGTGGACGGTCCATCATGTGGGGCTACTTTGATTGTCCATCTCTCTTAAAAGACACTTTGATAATGATCATCCTAACCATCCAATGAGTGTTGATTATAGTAGAGAAGGTTCAACATTGATCAGGAAAGAAAATCATCTGTAGCCACCTTATCTTAAAGACAAATTGATGATCTTAATCATTTGATCAATGGTTTAAAAACTACATGGCATATAATGACTATAATAAAGAATACTCAATCAACCGCCCATCGTTCGGGGCCCACCATCATTTGTAAATCCCTCTTAAAAGACACTTTAATTTTATAATCCTAACCATTTGGTTGGAGGCTAGGAAACTAGATGGTCCAGGTGATTATAATAGTGACTTTTCGATCATCAATTTGGATTGTCCATCGTGCAGAGCCACCTTTGATTATAATAGACCGTCCATATTAATTGTAATATAGAAGGTCCAATTGGCCACTCATCATGTGGGGCCCACCTTTTGATTGCCCATCCCTCTTAAAAATAGCTATGATACGATCATTCTAACCATTCCATATGGATTTATAAAACAGATGGATGGCCCATATGGATTTATAAAAGAGATGATCCAATCGTTGATTTGGACCATCCATGATATGAGACTCATCTCCTTTGCCTATCAATCTTAAAACTCACATTAATCAGGCGATCCTAACCATCTGATCAATGAAAATGGACTTCTTTGGTGTTCGGGAATGAGAAATGACGATGATCATCCTATATTAATCCTCGGCCGACCGCCATCACACGGTATACAATGGTTCAAGGATGGTGATCTTATGTTTGAGGGAAGAAGGCTGACGTGTTAATTGAATACTAATTTTTTTTAAAAAAACTACTTTTCTGGGTTCCCATTATCTCTGAAGGGTTTTTAATGCATCTGACGTGGCAACTTCAAAATCAGTTTGGAAAGTAAAGATGTGATGAGTGACTAATGAAGTTATAGCCTGTTACAGTTGATAATTAGCCGGGTCAGCCCACAGAGGAAGTGGTCTAACTCATGTTTGAGGCAGGTTCAAGCTAGGCTAGAGAAGTAAGATACAGGTCAGGGTAGAAAATGAGGCCCATTTAATTAAATAGGTTCGGCTCTGATTGAATCTTAGTTGATGTGACAAACCATGTGAGATATCAATGAGCTGGGTGGTTAACCCAAACTCGACCCAAAACAATGGTTTCAGTTCTAAGTGAGTCGAAAGAACCCGGTCCGTCTTGCATTAATCAAGTCAGGGCTCACCCAAGTTGGAAGTGAATCGACTTGACTCGCCCAAATCAAGGGTGCTTTGGGTGTCAAAAAGGATTGGGACCAACGGTCCGAGTCAACTTAGTCTAGTCAGATGAGACTCATTCAAGTCTAGAAACCTTGCCTAAAACCCAAACAAATTAATATAAGGTAAGCATAAACAACCCAAAACCACTCATAAGAAAAAAAGAAAAAGAAAAAAGAAAAGGGGTAAATATAAGGTACACATGATGCATCTGCACATGTCTCTACTAACTGAGCTGGGTTAGGGCGTATTTGGATTGACCACGTACCATAAAAGCTGTAAGGGCATCATCATTACAATTTTAAGATGTTTGTATTATGTACATAATTCTACATGTAATGCGGCTGTAAAATGCAAATGAAATATGAGAGAAAGATTAAAGACTTTGTAATAATTATAATTTTATATCGTATTGTAAAGAAATCCCTATTCAAATGCATAGATTGATGTATTTTTTCCTATGGATTTGATATTTTTTTTCTTTATTAATTTGACATTGCATTTATGTAAAGTATTATTACATATTTACGAAGCCTATCTAAATGATAAGTGTCGAGACTCAAATATTACATATTTTCCTCCATTTATATCTTGGTTTTATGAATATGATACTGTTTAATGTTATGTTTAATGCATATTTGTCTTGTAAGGTGAATCTGCGAGCTTGGATTGAATAGAATGTTAAGAGCATAGATTTGGTGCTTAAGAATCACCAAGGCAAGGGATGGATCTTATGAGATCAAGAACGGAGAATTCTCATACCAAAGATCCAAGGAAACCAAGTACAAAGGATGGAGAAAAAATTGGTAAAAATACAAATTAAACAGCAGAAAAACAGGACATTTAAGTGCCACCTAAGCCAACTTCGGTGCCACCTAAAGTGTACAAAACAGTCAAGTAAGAAAACAACTTATTTAGGTGCCACCTAAGCTTAATTCGGTGCCACTGAAGTCAGCTTATGTGTCACCTAAGCCAATTTCGGTGCCACCTAAGTACTCTACACATACAATTTTAGATGCGATAAAATACAATTTCGGTGCCACCGAACTAATTTCAGTGCTACCGAAATCGTGCAGAGTGTAACGCGGTGTTTACGCGGATTGCGTAAATAGAGTTTATTTTGTGAAAGTTACCGAGCTGGGCTATAAATAGAAGTTTTCTACGAATTTTATAGCACGTCTAGGGTTTTTAGAGAGCATATCTATGGTCTTTAGATCAAGTTTCATAAGTTTTAGAAATTATTTTTCTTTTAGATCTTTATTAAATTATTTTCTTGCTTTCTTGTTGCTTTTTTATTTTGTAATTTAATTATGTTTTTCTAGTTCCCTCTATCCCAACCTAGAAGGGAAGCACATTGGTTTAATGATTTTATAAATTATGATGATTGATTGTTTTTAATGATGAGATGAATCGTGTATGCATGTTATCAATTATCTAGGTTTAGGTTTTTTTATCCTCATGTGAGATCCATATATTTCTATCATGTGAGATCCATATTGATGGATAGGTTTAACCTGAATCAATTAGATTTCTTAGATGGGAGATGTTCTCAACCTGCTACATTTCTTTGATTCATTATCTTATGGATATGAATGCTTAAAATCACTGGCACTTGAGAATATATGTTAATAGTGTTAATCCATGATTCTCTAATATATTATATCATTTATTAAAAATATTAAACTGTTTTATTTTTCGATTATGCCAGCCATAGTGCTCGGATCCTAATTGTGTTATTAAAGTCATAATGATTTATATATTATTAACTTATATGTGGAACTTTGAAGCTTGAGTATTATTTTAATTCGATTGAATTTCATACCTTCAAAATTTTCAAAATCATTTCATCTGTTTAGTTTCCATTACTTAGTTAATTTTTCATTTGATTTTCTCATTCTCATAAATTATCTCCATGTGGGATCAACCCTGTATTCATGGGATATTACTTACGAACCTCTGCACTTGGAGGCTAGCAAACAATAAGACTTAAGTTGTTGTTAACTATTTCTCAATCTTTTAGTCAAAGCTTCACTTGACTGCTTAAGAGATAGGAACTAAACCTTATCTTTTGTTATTTCTACTATAACAATTGATATTAGAATCTTCATATAAATAATATAAAAACACACAATCTATATTGGAAAAAGTCATTCAAGAACAATACTTCTTTACTTCACTTACATAAGATATCTTATTGAAGAGGACATCACTTCACATACACCCTTACATACGTATCAGAGCAGGAGGCGGACCGCATTAATTTTCTCATGGCTAGGCGAGTATTCGTGATCGTGCTGAAGAACTCATGTGCATGTGTGAGCATCTGGAAGACCCCACACTGGGAAGATACATATGGACTACTTTTATGGAGTGATCTAGACTGTTGGATCGGAGGGACGTGACGATCAGTCAATTGGATCACATGATCAGGCCATTGATCGTGAACGTCCACACTAATTTTCATAGATTTTATCAGCATTATAGGATTTAGTTTTGTTTATGTTATGTTTGGACATCATGATGAGTGTTCTGGTTTAGATGTATCATAATTTTTTTTTTAAAGGCTTGTTTAATATTTTACCTATGAATATCTTATAATATCTTTATGGTTAGGTATTAGAATAATATTATCTATTGACAAATCTCTAACTTCACGTGATTCCATATTAGTGGAAATTTATTGGATGGTATAAAAGCAGATAGATGGCAAATTGGTGGTAAGGTGCCCCATGTGTAAGAAATAAATGGACAAGTATGAGAAACTGACCATTGATCCAAACTCCACGTACATTTGTGGCCCACTTAATGATTGGTCGACTTGATTTTTTGGGACATTGAATTTACATAGTGAGGCTCGCCAGATGAACAATTAGGATATTTCATAAGTGTTTGTAATTTTCAAAGGTGATTGAGAAAAAATGAGACTATGAAAGACCGTTTGAGGGGATTTTTATCAAAATGACCTTATAGTTTGACACTGACTAGGTTTCAACACCAAACTTTAAATGTTTATTTGTTTAAGCCTCTTTTACTTTTTGAAATATTTTCATACCAAAATGCCCCTTACATGGGAAAAGAGCACCTATGACTGTTGAGTGGCGAAAAAGTTAAAAAGACTTTTTCTTTTTCAAATGGGAGTAGGTCCAGCTATAAAAAATATTTTTTTTTATTCAAATGGAACAATCACCTGTTAGTGCGAATTACAAGTTTACAATTTCTGTAAAATAATAACGAAAATTGAAATATTAAAGATAAGTTGAAGCACGTGTGATCACGCTATCCTTAAAGCATTATTCGCCCCTTCTCAAAGTGATTGAGAATGCTGATAGGTTGTGAGCAAATAACTTATAGGATATGACGAGCCTGTATGTGGTTCTACGTTCAGTAAACACGAAGAACCACGAATGAAACTCTATGTACACAAATTTCCTTTTAGAAGATAATTGAAATAAAATCCAAATCATAGAGAAAATTAGAAAATTGTTGCTGGTTTAGACCACTACTTTAGTATATTTCTTGAGGATTGTTGGCTAAGGTTTGTATTGAACTGGCTGGTTTGATCTAAAGACACCGTTGATCTTATTCTTGGGTCGTATGTGAGAGTGGTTTAAGTTGTTGGTATGGTCCGACGAACCACCCAGGCACTGTTTATATAGGCTAATGTTGTTGGCCGTTTTGGTCCATGGTCATAACTTCATATGACTGTTTATGGATGTTGGTGAGAAACTAGTCATTATTTGGCTATTTCTGACTGTTATGCATGTGGGACAACCAGCTACTGCGTGCTAACATTTAGACTCATTGGCTAGCCACATGCAGCAGTTTCTGTGTAGTCTTGTTTAATGTTACATGTGCAGTTAAACCTCTCTTGAACAACTAGTTTTCAGTCTATATAAAAGACATACTAGTCTCATTCAGATCACTTGCCTACAACACTCCAACCACCTGACCCATATTCCCTGTTGCATCGGTTCGCGAGGGAGCGATCCATTTGCGACACGATGCGAACGTGCGAACATACAAAGTACGCCACTATAACCACATTTCCTCACATGCCCACACCCTCACACCAAGCTCGAGACCGTGACTGTGCTCGTGCGTGCGCATGCCATTAGTATGATTTGTAAGACCATGACTGATCCTAAAAGGGAATGAATGTAAAAAACAACATGTCATATCAATGGAGAACTCTGAGAACACTTCATCCTTACTAGGTTGGTAGAAAATCTTATTTTGATTCTTGGAACGGTACCAAATCAATTCACCATTTGGTCGAGTGAATAAATTGATAGAGCCCTAATGGCTCCAATCATAAGGAAACCAAAAGCAACAAGCTCGGCTCATAATTTGAATGATTACCCGATCTAATTAGATGTTAAAAATGGATTATTGCCTAATGCGGGAAATGGTTCTCTTGTGAGTGGATCATCGATACTGTAACGCCCCGAACTTTTCAATACTCGAGTATTGAAAGTTCTCGAGCGTTACCTGAAATTTTTACTTATATGTGCATGTGTACGATACCAATTCGATAATCCTAGCCTTACATCCTCACCCTGACACAAACCTAACCATTAGGAATAACCCTCATTCATAGATTAAGCCATCTAACCGTTAACTTCCAGGAAGGACCATCCATCGCATGATTTGACGAAGTACCTTCCCACGAAGGGCACGACGAATAACTCCCTATCCGTAGTTATGGGATGCGGGTCGAGCCGGGTTTTCTATGAATTATGTTCCACATTGTGACGATCACTATGTATGATGAACCGCACACACTTTGCTAGGCATGCATCTCACGTAGGTTGTTTGTGCATGATGATACCCTCGTGTCAGTGGAGCACGGCACGTATCAGACCTTTACTTTACCTATTATGAATCTCTTGAATTATTGTTAATCTTGAAGGGTAACCTTTACTATGAGTAGGGCATTAGCCCTCTCCCAACCGTACAGTTGATGCAGGTGACGTACAGAGTGAAGACTTAGAGAGCTAGTTCCCTATAGAAGATTACGCTGAAAAAATGGGAAGGTAAATTGCTTAATTAGATTTGCACTTCCGCTGTGAACTCTGATGTTGTAATAAACCTCTCATTATGAGGCCTTGATTATTCCTTTTACTCTAATGATATATAATCAATACAGTTAATTGCTCTCTTGTAAATGTTACCTTCATGAATGTATCTGGATGTGATTAAATAAATGAAAAAAAATAGGGTGCGATTTCAGAGCATCCAGTTTATTCATTATTAACACCCGGTTTTCTCGGGCACGAGTACAAACTCTGGCCGTGAAAATTTGGGCTGTTACAGTTGGTATCAGAGCCCAAGAATGAGATTAACTGGGCCTGAGGGGAGTGGACCACCATAAACTTTTAAGACCTATAAATAAATACATACACTCAACAGGTTTCCAAAGGAGTTGAAGAATTAGAAACGACAATTAAGTCCCCCCAATTGGAGAAGTTAGACATGAATATAGAAACTGCAACTCCAGGTCCCCATCCACCTTCCTCTAATAATATATATATATATATATATATATATATATATATATAAATAAATTTTCAAATTCATTGTCGTCTAACGCAGTTAGGACACCTGGCTTTTATCTAGATGACCTAGGTTCAAACCCCAGTAACGGGACCATAATCAGGAATGGCGTAGGGGGACAAATTCAAATTTACCAAATCTCGGGGTCGAGATTTTGTTTAAGGGGGGTAGAATGTAGCGTCCGGAATCATATAGACAATTATACACACATCTAGACATGTATGGATCTGTTCCACGAAGAATACATTGAAAACTTAAACAAAATGGATAGGTGAGAATGTTAGGAACAATTAACTTTTATGTAGTATCTTAAATAATTAGGATACGCAGTGGAGGCGCAGTGGGCCACGTAAAATTATCCCTTACGAGAATATAAGAATTTGAGATAATTCGTGATATCCCCATGAATTTAAAACAATCAAGGATTTTGACAGATGGAACTATATTAATGTGGAAGTTACCAGGTTTGACTCAAATTCTAAGTCCTAGAAAATCTCAGATAATCTCAATGCCCTGATCAAGCAAAGGATCGAGATTTAACAGGATTATGTATTGATACCAATAAATCCTCTGTACTGCGCAGGCAAAGGATCCGTGTATCGGGTTCAAACCCACTACAACCATCTATTTATATTAACTCGAACATAAGAAATAGGGAACCCTTAGAGACGTGAAAGATGACTTTTACATTAAAAGTACTAAATTTCGGGGGCGAAATTATATTTAAGGGGGGTAGATTGTAACGCCCCGAACTTTTCAATACTCGAGTATTGAAAGTTCTCGAGCGTTACCTGAAATTTTTACTTATATGTGCATGTGTACGATACCAATTCGATAATCCTAACCTTACATCCTCACCCTGACACAAACCTAACCATTAGGAATAACCCTCATTCATAGATTAAGCCATCTAACCGTTAACTTCCAGGAAGGACCATCCATCGCATGATTTGACGAAGTACCTTCCCACGAAGGGCACGACGAATAACTCCCTATCCGTAGTTATGGGATGCGGGTCGAGCCGGGTTTTCTATGAATTATGTTCCACATTGTGACGATCACTATGTATGATGAACCGCACACACTTTGCTAGGCATGCATCTCACGTAGGTTGTTTGTGCATGATGATACCCTCGTGTCAGTGGAGCACGGCACGTATCAGACCTTTACTTTACCTATTATGAATCTCTTGAATTATTGTTAATCTTGAAGGGTAACCTTTACTATGAGTAGGGCATTGACCCTCTCCCAACCGTACAGTTGATGCAGGTGACGTACAGAGTGAAGACTTAGAGAGCTAGTTCCCTATAGAAGATTACGCTGAAAAAATGGGAAGCTAAATTGCTTAATTAGATTTACACTTCCGCTGTGAACTCTGATGTTGTAATAAACCTCTCATTATGAGGCCTTGATTATTCCTTTTACTCTAATGATATATAATCAATACAGTTAATTGCTCTCTTGTAAATGTTACCTTCATGAATGTATCTGGATGTGATTAAATAAATGAAAAAAAAATAGGGTGCGATTTCAGAGCATCCAGTTTATTCATTATTAACACCCGGTTTTCTCGGGCACGAGTACAAACTCTGGCCGTGAAAATTTGGGCTGTTACAGTTGGTATCAGAGCCCAAGAATGAGATTAACTGGGCCTGAGGGGAGTGGACCACCATAAACTTTTAAGACCTATAAATAAATACATACACTCAACAGGTTTCCAAAGGAGTTGAAGAATTAGAAACGACAATTAAGTCCCCCCAATTGGAGAAGTTAGACATGAATATAGAAACTGCAACTCCAGGTCCCCATCCACCTTCCTCTAATAATATATATATATATATATAAATAAATTTTCAAATTCATTGTCGTCTAACGCAGTTAGGACACCTGGCTTTTATCTAGATGACCTAGGTTCAAACCCCAGTAACGGGACCATAATCAGGAATGGCGTAGGGGGACAAATTCAAATTTACCAAATCTCGGGGTCGAGATTTTGTTTAAGGGGGGTAGAATGTAGCGTCCGGAATCATATAGACAATTATACACACATCTAGACATGTATGGATCTGTTCCATGAAGAATACATTGAAAACTTAAACAAAATGGATAGGTGAGAATGTTAGGAACAATTAACTTTTATGTAGTATCTTAAATAATTAGGATACGTAGCGGAGGCGTAGTGGGCCACGTAAAATTATCCCTTACGAGAATATAAGAATTTGAGATAATTCGTGATATCCCCATGAATTTAAAACAATCAAGGATTTTGACAGATGGAACTATATTAATGTGGAAGTTACCAGGTTTGACTCAAATTCTAAGTCCTAGAAAATCTCAGATAATCTCAATGCTCTGATCAAGCAAAGGATCGAGATTTAACAGGATTATGTATTGATACCAATAAATCCTCTGTACTGCGCAGGCAAAGGATCCGTGTATCGGGTTCAAACCCACTACAACCATCTATTTATATTAACTCGAACATAAGAAATAGGGAACCCTTAGAGACGTGAAAGATGACTTTTACATTAAAAGTACTAAATTTCGGGGGCGAAATTATATTTAAGGGGGGTAGATTGTAACGCCCCGAACTTTTCAATACTCGAGTATTGAAAGTTCTCGAGCGTTACCTGAAATTTTTACTTATATGTGCATGTGTACGATACCAATTCGATAATCCTAACCTTACATCCTCACCCTGACACAAACCTAACCATTAGGAATAACCCTCATTCATAGATTAAGCCATCTAACCGTTAACTTCCAGGAAGGACCATCCATCGCATGATTTGACGAAGTACCTTCCCACGAAGGGCACGACGAATAACTCCCTATCCGTAGTTATGGGATGCGGGTCGAGCCGGGTTTTCTATGAATTATGTTCCACATTGTGACGATCACTATGTATGATGAACCGCACACACTTTGCTAGGCATGCATCTCACGTAGGTTGTTTGTGCATGATGATACCCTCGTGTCAGTGGAGCACGGGACGTATCAGACCTTTACTTTACCTATTATGAATCTCTTGAATTATTGTTAATCTTGAAGGGTAACCTTTACTATGAGTAGGGCATTGACCCTCTCCCAACCGTACAGTTGATGCAGGTGACGTACAGAGTGAAGACTTAGAGAGCTAGTTCCCTATAGAAGATTACGCTGAAAAAATGGGAAGCTAAATTGCTTAATTAGATTTACACTTCCGCTGTGAACTCTGATGTTGTAATAAACCTCTCATTATGAGGCCTTGATTATTCCTTTTACTCTAATGATATATAATCAATACAGTTAATTGCTCTCTTGTAAATGTTACTTTCATGAATGTATCTGGATGTGATTAAATAAATGAAAAAAAATAGGGTGCGATTTCAGAGCATCCAGTTTATTCATTATTAACACCCGATTTTCTCGGGCACGAGTACAAACTCTGGCCGTGAAAATTCGGGCTGTTACAGATACTCCACGGATTACCAAGTAAATAATAAGATACTCCACACCCCATATATAAGTACATTATTTTCTTCTCTCCTTTCTGATACAAGACTATTCCCAAAACACCAAAAAACCCAAGTTTTTTTTTTAAAAAATTTATATATATATATATATATATATATAATAGTTAAAATATTTTTTAATCAATATTTGCATGACATCACCATTAGACGATTATTGTTCGCCCGTGGAATCTTTATCACTCTCGGGCCAAGCTTCGGCTACCTTCCGGTGATCATTAGAAGTGCATTCTTCTCCTTTGGCGACCTATAAGGACGTTTTAAGCTTTCTTATCCACTCTCCAACTACCTGTCTGTATCATAGCTGTCTCCAGTAAGAATATGGAGTGTTTATTGCTTATTTTTAAAATTTTTATTGTGGGAATACGTCATATCGATTGTTGTTGGTAAAGTTAATGCTGGAAGAATGATTGAGCTTTGGAAGAAATGTTTTACCATTTATAGTGTATGGGATTGTTAATGGAGTTGTTTTCTTTTGAGTATGTCTTACTTATCTTATATTTATATCTCTTTATTTTGAAATGATCGGAATGTTTTATGTTAACCTGTAGGATGAGATCCTTAAGTTTAAGGAAATCCTTACGTTTGATCGTCCGCAATAGTATAGAAAATACAATGTGCGAAGAGTTATTATGCCCGAAGATGAATATAAGAAAGTTGACGAGGTTGAAATAATGGTACAAGCCAATCCCCAGCATGATATAACAACCATTTTGAAAAAAGAGAAAGTGTCATCTAGGCCAGTCATGAAAAAATATATATATTTTTAAGAGAATGAAAGCTAAATAGATAAGTACTTAATAAATGTGACATATATTAAATGTACAAGTATGAGTTATTATATGAACAGGTGGGAGTTATTGTATGTATGACTAACCGATATATTGTATAATGCTATAAAATGATTTTTTATGTGATGTATACTTGTTAAAACATGTAATCACCTTTGTTCAGTTAACAATCGCACTTGGATCGCCGATATCATTTATTATCAATCACACTTGGATCAAAATTGGATATACCATTGTCAATTTTTAAGTATCCTAAATAGACCGCACTTATATCGCACTTGAAAAACATCATATGTCTGTAGTTTCCTATTAGATCACCGATATCATCTGTCAGAGATCATACTTGGATCTCAATTGCATTTCATTTTATTGTCACAACAATACATTTACTTTTGTTGTCATTATACAATATTCTCTCATTTTCATATACAAACACCCCATCATAATAGCATAGTATGGCGCGAAGAGCCATGATCTTCACAATTTCTCGAACCTGAAAAAGAAAAGGCGAGGCCGTTAGGCTTAGAATAATAATTTGAAACAGTTAAAATAAATCTGACATTAATTAGATCTTTGTTGACATTTTACATTGGGATCTTCATTGGATCTCCATTGTCATGTTTTAGGGATCTCCGTTGGCATTTTATAGCGGGATCTGCTTTGGATCTCCATTGTCATGTTTTAGGCATTTTCATTGATATTTTCTAGTGGGATCTCTGTTGGATCCCTGTTGTCATGTTTTAGAGATCTCCATTGACATTTTACTATGGGATCTTCATTGAATCTTCATTATATCTCTGTTATCATCTTTTAAGGATCTCTATTGGAATTGCATTAGATGGAATAGACTATTATTGCACAATGATTGTATGTATAGAAATATCATTATATTTTGAGCATTCAATCCCACATATCCTTGGAAAAAACACAGTATTAAATGAAACTTACATTTGGTGGACCATGGAATATGCAACGGTAACCATCCGCGCATGCAACTCACATGTCACGTGTAAAGGGCACATGTGGATGGAAGGTGTGGATAAAACATACATGCAGTGTGGATAAAACACACATGCATAATGAACAAGTTGGAGAGTGGAAGAGTTATCCTATTACCTATTCAATGTAAGCGACAGTAGTGTTGTTAACAGATATCTTAAATTTGGAAAAGTTCGACTAGCCTTGAGAAAGTTCAGCTTAAAGTCCAGCAACAACGTATTTGAAATCCCCGAGATCTTTGCCAACCACATTCGAATAAGGCTCATGAGACATATCCTGCTTTTCCTCATATGTTTTGGGACATTGTCCTGAGGAAAGTTTGAAGTGAGCCACGTAGGGAACGCTCACCGGCTTTGCTTGGTCCATCTCATACTTGATCAATACCTACTCAAGGTATTCTGCCTGTGATAAGTAAAGCATACTCCTCTTCCAGTCTTTATGAATATCAATGCCGAGAACCATCTTTGCAGCCCTCGGATCCATCATCTCGAATGTCCCTGTTAATTGAGTCTTCAGTACGTTGATTTCAGATATATCATGACTGGTGATCAACATATAATTCCAAGATGATGAATGTGTCATCACTCAGTGTCTTGCAATAGACACAGTGATCGTATTCACTCCTAGAAAATTTATGACTTACCATAAAGAATCAAATTTTTATACCACTGTCTAGGCGACAGGTCGTACAACGACCTCATGCAAACCTTGTTCTCTATCCCTTTAAACTTCGAATAGCTCTAGTTGCTTCTCTAAGAATAGCTGTAAGATCTGTATACTAACCCGTACCATTCTGTAGGCTTCCACGGTCTTCCCGGTCGAATTCCGGCGACTCGCGATCTGTAACCGGCATTTGCGCACGATCCTGAGTCATGTTCTGTATATCAAAGTCGGCTCGACTTGAGACTTATATCCTTGCGACCCCGCCGTCGCCACGGTTTTGACGCTGTGTCTCACTCACCGAGGTAATACCCGGGCCAGAAGATGTGGGCCCGCGTTCAGGTCGAGGAAAAACCCCACGCAAGAGAATATCTACCAAATGTCAAACATTCCTATCAATCAATCAAAGTACAACCCATCACTCCATTCCATCCCCAAGTACAACAACCCCCCAAATTCAACTCTCTCTCCCTTATACAAGTACACCGATCCATCACTCACCATCCCTCTCTCCCATCACTTCTCTCCCATCAACTCTCTCTCTCTCTCTCTCTCTCTCTCTCTCTCTCTCTCTCTCTCTCTCTCTCTGTTTCCTTGGTTTGATGACCCACCATTGATGTGGTATGATGATCCACGCCGTCCATTTAAGCGGGCCAACCCACTATCCACATTTAGGTCCACCTTACTACCCGTTTTTTGGGGAGCCATGGATGAAAGGAAAATACAAATGTCAGTGGATCCAAACTGAGTGGGCCACCCATGCGGACCCCACTGTGATTTATGGTTTTATCTCCACCGTCCATAGAGTGGAGTTACCCCAGCCGTTGGCCCAAAGACTAGCTAGGCCCAACGAACCGGCTGTTGTCCAGCAAGCCTGGACATTTCTGGCTTCTTTTATATATATATAATATACTATATTATCTGGTGAGCGACATGTGTGGACCCACCTTAATGATGTGAAGATCCACACTGTCCGTCCGTTTTCAAGACGTGGGATGTGTGGACCCCACTGTATCAATGTCATCAAGTTTTGTGGCCCCATCACAAGTCATATGTTATGTCCAAACTGTCAATTGATTAGGCCAGCAGCCCAGGATGCTGCTAGACACCGTCCAACAGCTGTAGGACCCAAGTGTGGATGTGTTCATCCAACCGTCCATTCCATTTTCATGGATGTAAAAGCCCACCATGTTGTATGAGTTTTATCTACACTGTCCACTGAGTGGACCCCATCATGATGTATGTATTTTATCATGTCTGTCCATCATCAGGATGTGGACCCCACCATGGCAGCGTGTAGGGCCCACCTTGACCGGATGTGTTTCATCCACACCGTCCAACCAATGGATGGTGGATGTGAATCGGCTGGAATGCCTAACGCAGCAGCTGCTGCTGCATTTCAGTTAGCACGTGGATCCCACCTCGCTGAGGTCTAATGTCAGCAAGTTCTGCAGGGCCACGTGTGGATGGTTCCACCTAAACCGTCCATCAATGACGATAGATACCCACCTTGAGCTGTGATCCAAGCCGTTCATCTGTTTCGGCAAGTGGTGGTACCGACCTTAATGTATGTATTTGGTCCTCACACCGTCCATCTGGACGGTGTAGGTGTGGGATGCACCATGATGCATGGGTTTAATCCCCACTGTCCGTCCGTTTGAGGACGTGGGCCACACCACGAGGTATATGTTTCTCCATCTGCCCATATGTCTTGGGATGTGGGGCCCATCCCACACGTGTGGGCGGTACCCACCTTGATGTACTTATTATATCTTCACCGTCCAGATCTCCTGGACGGTGGCCCCACCTTGATGTATTTACTCTATGTCCACTCCGTCCAATTATCCAGATCTGTGGGAACCCTCCATGCTGTATATTTTGATCAACACCGTCTAAAATGTCTGAACTGTGCAGGACCACCTTTGGACGGTGCTGCGGACCCCACCTCAATGTATGTTTCATCCACACTGACCAGATTGTGTTGGACGGTGCTGGTCAATGTTTGGACAGTGCTGATGTACATGGACAATGTTTGGACAGTGCTGATCACATTAGTGAGCCATGTACCCCTTTGATAGTGTACAGTGATACACATATTGCACCTGCAACTATTGAAATGATGTAATCCAAGCTCCCATCTATGAGGCCCACTTTGATGTATTTTGTGGCCCATGTGATGCAGCCCACTTTGATATACTTGTGGCCCATCTGTGAGGCCCGCCTTGATATATTTGTTGCCCATCTATGAGGCCCATTAGTACGACCCGTTGATGCAGCCCACTTGATGTGTATGAGGCCCATTATTATGGCTCATTGATGTAGCCCACATGATGCAGCCCGATTTGATGAATTTGAGGCCCACATGATGCGACCCGACTTGATATATATGAGGCCCATTGGCGCGGCCCATTTGAGCGGCCATTGTTGTAAGACCCGTATCCTAGACCGTATCGTTCCATAGGCTTACGCGGTCTTTCCGGTTGAATTTCGGCAACCTTCGACCCTTAACCGGCATTTGCGCGTGACCGTGATTCACACGCCGTCAACCCGAGTCGATGCAACCTAAGACTGGTACCTTAGCGACCGCGCCGTCGTCGCGGTTCCGATGCCGCGACTCGCGCGCCGAGGCGATACCCGAGCCAGGAGATGTGGCCCACGTCCAGTTCAAGGATAAATACCACGCGTTGCAATTCCTAGAAAACATCACTTCAATCCTATCAATCACATCAATCAAGTACCCATCACTCCCATCACTCACACTTATCCCCAAGTACAACCATCTTTTCCTTAAAGTCAACATTTTCTTACAACAAAGTACATACTTACATCACTCACCATCACTTTTCTCCCATCACTCTGTCTCTCTCTCTCTCTCTCATTTCTCTCTCTTTTTTTTACAAGTAACTCCCATGGAGCAATCGTCCATGGCTTTCATGGAGAGCAAGTGTGGCCCACTTTCCTACCTCCCATCTCCACCCTCCAATGATCATCTCCACCGTTGAAATGCGTCCCTTGGAGCTTTAAGATGCGTTGATGGAAGTGGAGGATCAAGAAGATCATATGGTGGGTGATTTTATTCATTTGATTTATGATTTGAGGGCCCACACATAGTGGGACTCATCATGATGTATGCATTGTCCAGAGGGGTTCATAGTGGCGGGGCCCCTCCATCCGTTTCTCTCTCTCTCTCTTTCTTTATGGTAAGGATGAGGTGTGTGGCCCACACACATGGACCCACCTGATGGGCATGTGTATCCACACCATCCACCCAGCGAAGTGGATTCAAATCTCAAGTGGAAACCACCTTGATGTGAGTATTTTAACTACAGCACCCATTTGATGAGCAGCACCTAGCTGCGGTTGTGCAAACGTCAGCAAGTTAGGTGGGTTCACTAGCATGATATGCATGCTATCGACGAGTCGGGCTTGATATTGGCAGGCGAATAGTGAGGTCTCTTCCACTTACCCAGTTGTGCGCTCAGATAGGGGTGGCAAGCTGGCGTAGAGTGTAATAGACCCCGGTGATGATCCTAGAGATGAACCGTACTAATATGTAGACTTATTGAGTAAGAGTTGTATACTCATTCATTCATTCATTCACTATCCACTCGGGCTGGTGGTGCACAACTATTCGTTACGTGTACCTTCACATGGATAGGATTTCGGTTGGGCGCGCGACTAACCTGAGATCAGGAGTTTACCACATTGAGTCTGACTATCCAAATTTAGGTATGGGACTGGTTTGGATAGAAGTCCCTTGTGATGGACTCCATAGCCTGCGATACTACGTATTATCATTGCGACTTCACACTCCAGCATGGTCATTCCATTCGCACCGTATATTGCATTACATCTGCGGCATATGGTATTTTGGGTTACTGTGTTTATGCGTTTATATGGTCTAGATACGATTGACACTATTCGTGGACTGATCAGGAATTACATACTGCATCGCATCCTTGGCATTTGATATTTGGCTCTTTATGACTCCTCATTTGCATAGTTGTTCTATATTGCGTATTCTGATATTGATTGACTCATGGACTTGTTTGTATTTCCGCTTACTTTGTTATCGTATAATTTATAATCTTGCCAGTATTTCTGTTTACTCTGATAATTACTGCCCTTGTCAGTATTTCTGCTTACTCTGGTAAGTCATGATCTTGTTAGTAATTCTGCTTATTTCGATATTGTATGATTTATGGATTACCAGTATTTTCGGTACTGTATAATGATGGCATTGTATTGAATACTTGGCACTTACCTTGTGTACACACTTACACCACCCTCTAAGCTTTGTATAAGCTTATGCATGATAGATGCGTGCAGGTGATGTTAGGTTGCAGCAGTGTTGAGCTTGGAGCATGCAGCGGTGTCCTGGAGCTTGATTTTCGATTCATGTATTTCCCTTTAGTATTGTAATCAAGTGATTATATTAGTGGATATGTGATGATGATGTTGTCTTTGTGATTTGGGTATACTTGTGGTTGTGCTTATTAAGAGTTAAATGTATACAAAAAAAATCCTCCTTGTAGGATACCAGGATCGGAATCTGGCGTATGGACGCTAAGAGCCGAGAATGGGGTACTACGGAGGCTGTCGGTACCGGATTCGGCGATCGGGATTTCTGTGAATCCGATTTCTGGGTTTGGGGTGTGACAGGTCCATAGTGGCAGGCCCCTCCATCCGTTTCTCTCTCTTTCTCTCTTTATGGTAAGGATGAGGTGTGTGGCCCACACACGTGGACCCACCTGATGGGCGTGTGTATCTACACCGTCCACCCAGCGAAGTGGATTCAAATCTCAGGTGGAAACCACATTGATGTGAGTATTTTAACTACAGCACCCATCTAACGAGCAGCACCTAGCTGCGGTTGTGCAAACGTCAGCAAGTTAGGTGGGTCCACCAGCATGATGTGCATGCTTCATCAGGACCGTCCATCACATGGGACGTGGCCCCAAAATGATGTATGTGTTGTGTCCACGCGTCCAGCACCTAGACGGTGAGCCACCTTAATATATGTATTCTATCCACACCGTCTAGACAGCGCTGGACAGTGCTGGACCTACTTGGTTGAGTACCACGTGGGACCCACCTCTGTGGAAATCCAGTGGTTGAGGTTGTACAACAACTAGAGTGCTGCTGTATTAACGATACATCAGCGCCCATTCTTGTGAGCCGTGCATGTGGCACGTGCCATATCTAAACCGTCCACCCATTTCTTACTTGTGAGCCGTGCATGTGGCACGTGCCATATCCAAATTGTCCATCCAATGGCAAGTACGTCTCATGGCTTGAAATAAAAAATAATAATAATAATATAATATCATATATATGTATATATACAGAGAGAGAAGTGGGGTGGCCCACCTCCACCACGTGGGGTCCACTGACGTATGGGTGCATTCCACTGTCCAGTACGTGGACGGTGGGGACCATCGAGATGTATGTGTCTTATTCACACCGTCTAGGATGGGACGGTGGGCCCTCACATGATGTATCTGTTTTGACCCATACCGTCCATCTGGACGTGATACCCACTGTGATATATGTGTTTCATCCTACCGTCCATTTATGGCCCACCATGGTACGTGTTATATCCAGGCCATCCGTCCATAGGGTCCACTGGATGTAAGTGTTTTAATCCACGCTGACTGATACATGTATTTTACCTTCATCGTCCATTTGGATAGTGAGACTCCACTGTGACGTATGTGATACACACCGTCCTCCCAAGGACCACCATGATATATATGTTTTGTCCAGCGCATCCATACATCGACAGTGGGACCCACATGATGTAGGAGTTGTATCCACACCATCCACCCTATTTCCAGATCATTTCGAGGCCCACCATGATATATATGTTCTATCCTTGTCGTCCATCAATTTTCAGGCTTACTTGCTGATTAGTGGGGCCCAAATGTGATGTATATGAGGCCCATTTATGCGGCCCATTGATGCGGCTCACTTGCTATATTTAAGGCCCAATGCGATGTATGTATGGCCCGTTATGTTGTGTATGAATCCCTTATATGGGCCACTTCTTGGGAACAATGTTGGTTATATGTCCACATTGATGGGCAATGACGGTTGAAAGTCCTCATGTGACCTTCCCTTAGGCTTTTGGTTAGGTCGATTATTGATTCCGATTGCCGAGACCAATCTGTCGATTCTGATTATCGATCGATCTCGATTGTCATGGCCGATTGCCGATTAGTGATCGAGGTTGATTGTCTTGACCGATTACCGATTTCGATTAACGTGACCGATTTGCTTATTCCGACTATCAATCGGTGCAATTGTCATGACCGATTTGCTAAATCTGATTATCTTGACCGATTGCTGATTCCGATTGACGTAACCGATTTGCCGATTCTGATTATCGATCGATTCTGATTACCTTAACCGATTACCGATTTCGATTAACGTGACCGATTTGTCGATTCTGATTATCAATACGTGCGATTGTCGTAACCGATTTATTAAATCTGATTATCTTGACCGATTGCCGATTTCAATTGACGTGACCGAGTTGCCGATTCTTATTATCGATCGATTCTGATTACCTTGATCGATTACCGATTTCGATTAACATGACCGATTTGTCGATTCCGACTATCAATCGGTGCGATTGTCGTGACCGATTTGCTAATTCTGATTATCTTAACCGATTGCCGATTCTGATTGAAGTGACTAATTTGCCGATTCTGATTATCGATCGATTTTGATTGCCTTGACCGATTGCCGATTTCGATTAACGTGACCGATTTGTCAATTCTGACTATCGATCGGTACGATTACCGTGACCGATTTGTTGAATCTGAGTATCTTGACCGATTACCGATTTTGATTAACGTGACCGATTTGCCGATTCTGACTATCGATCGGTGCGATTGCCGTAACCGATTTGCTGATTCTGATTACCTTGACCGATTACCGATTTCGATTAACGTGACCAATTTACCGATTTTGACTATCGATCGGTGCGATTGTCGTGACCAATTTGCTGATTCTAATTATCTTGACTGCTTACCGATTCCGATTGTTGTGACCGATTTGTCGATTCCGATTATCGATCGATTTC
Source organism: Magnolia changhungtana (assembly GCA_030180095.1). NCBI lineage: Eukaryota > Viridiplantae > Streptophyta > Magnoliopsida > Magnoliales > Magnoliaceae > Magnolia > Magnolia changhungtana. The sequence goes on from JASAUF010000662.1 coordinate 14,027,936, forward strand.
GAGTATCAAGGCCAATTCCGATGATTTCGATTTGTCGAGGCCGATTATATATTCTGATTCTGATTGTTGAGGCTAAGTATCGAGGCCAATTCTGATCTGTCGAAGACCGAGTATCAAGGTCGATTCCGATTGTCGAGGCCGAGTATCGAGGCTAATTATCAATGTTGATGCCGATTGTCGATTCTGACTCTAATTGTCGAGGCCGATTGAGGCTGATTCCAATTTTGATTATCAAGGCTGATTCTAATTTGTTGAAGCCGATTGTATAGGCCGATTTCGATTGTCGAAGCCAAGTATCGAGGCTGATTCCGATTGTTGAGGCCGCGTATCGCGGCCGATTCTGAGTGTCAATTCGATTATTGAGGCCGAGGCCGATTATTGAGACCTATATAATGTATATACGACCCGTAGTTGGGGGCCCACTGTGATGTATTCGTGGCCTATGGGCACGGCCCATTGTGATATGTATTAGGCCCATGATGCATGACCCATTTGATGTATTCGAGACACATGTGTAGGGTCCACATGTCATGTATTTAAAGCCCATGAGCAGGGCCCACCCATTGTGTATATATGGCCCTTAAGTAAGGCCCATTGTGTTGTATATTAGGGCTTTGTGTGAGGCCGTGGGCCCATTATATGTTTGGCTTTGTGTGAGCCATTCCTTAGGGGCAATGTTGGTTAAATGTCCACATTGTCGAGGCCGATTGTTGATATCGGTTATTGATACCAATTATGAGTATGTGACTGCATAGCATCGTGATACATGCCCATACGCATCATCTGCATGTTTGTTATGAGATGTGGTTGACCATTGTATATGTCATTAGGCAGATTATTATGAGACTTCCTGATAGGCAGAGGTTATCTCACATGAGCGCACGGTATGCGCATGATTAATGCATGACTGGATTATATAGCTCATGCATCTTACATTGTGTGCCCTAGAGACATCTGGGCCGTAGCCTCCACAGGCATATCGTGGATGACCAGACGGGACACCGAAAATCTGTTCTACATGGGGTGCTATAGATATCCCTGGGTGAAAGTTCCTAAACCCTCTTGTTCTAGAGGTTGCTCTAACGTCTAGACCGAGTAGATGCATGAGCGCATGAGGGCCATATACCGTTAGATCGCGTCTCCCACTGTATCGTAGTCGGTTGGAAGGGGGTACGGCCTTCTTGCCCGAGAGGAGGGGGCAATGCTAGGCTGAGTCTGACCAGCTCAAGGAATGGGTCCGCTATCGATGAGCCGGGCCCGATATTGGCAGGCGGATAGTGAGGTCTCTTCCACTCACCTTATTGTGTGTGATGGGGTGGCAATCTGGTTTGGAGTGTAATAGACCCCGGTAATTTTCTAGAGAGGAACCGTACTGATATGTGGACTTATTGAGTAGGAGTTGTATACTCATGCATTCATTTTATTCATTATCCACTCAGGCTGGTGGTGCGCAACTAATTATTGTGTATCTTCGCATGGTCAGGATTTCAGTTGGGCGTGTGACTAACCCGAGACCAGGAGTTTACCACATTGAGTCTGACTGTCCAAATTTAGGTATGAGACTGGTTTGGATAGAAGTCCTTTGTGATGGACCCCATAGCCTGCGATACTACGTATTATCATCCCAACGTCACTCCGGCTTGGTCATTCGCATCGCATATTACATTGCATCCGTAGTACTTAGCATTTTAGGTTGCCATGTTTCTGCATTGATATGGCCGTTAGTACTCATGCCTTACATCGCATAGCCTTGGTACGGCTGATGGCACTCATAAACTTATCAGTATATTTTCGCTTATTTTGGTATTGTATGATTTATGGCATTGCATCCTCGGCATCTAATATTTGGTTAGCTTTAACTCCTTATTTGCATTATGTACCCTGATATTGTATGACTCATTGACATGTCAGTACTTCCGTTTACTCTGATTACTCTGATATTGCTTACTTGGCACTTACCTTGTGCACACGTTTTTACCACCCTCTAAGCTTTTTATAAGCTTATGCATGATAGATGTGAGCAGGTGATGTTAGGTTACAACAGTGTTGAGCTTGGAGCGTGCAGCGGTCTTCTGGAGCTTGATTTTCGATTAATGTATTTCCTTTTCAGCATTGTCCTCAAGTGATTATATTAGTGGATATGTGATGTTGATGTTTCCTTTATCATTTGGGTATACTTGTGGTTATGCTTATTATAAGTTAAATGTACAGTGATAAAAAAAAAAATCTTCCTTGTAGGATCTCAGGATCGGAATCTGTCATATGGACGCTAGGAGCTGAGAATGGGGTACTACGGAGGCTGTCGGCATCGGATTCGGCGATCAGGATTCCTGTGAATCCGATTTCCAGATTTAGGGCGTGACAATTATGATGTGTATTAGGCCCATTTGGCGAGGTCCACCTTGATATATATATATATATATATATATATATATGTATGGCCCACATAAGGAGGCCCACCGTGATGTGTTTGTGATCTTTGGCGAGACCCGATGTGATGTATATGAGAGGCCCATGTGATGTATTTGAGGTCCAGGTACAGGGCCCACCTGTTGTGTATTCAAGGCCCGATGTGATATGTGATTTTGTCATGATGTATGTAATAATGTTTATGTGGGCCACTCCTTAGGAGCAATGTTGGTTAAATGTCCACATTAATGGGTAATGATGGTTGAATGTCCACATTGTGACCTTCCCTTGGGCCTTGTTAGGCCCATTCTCATTGATGTCGATTGTCGATCGATTCTGATTGTTGTGGCTGATTGCCAATTCCGATTAGCAAAGCCGATTATTGATCAATTCCGATTGTTGTGGCCGATTGCCGATTCCGATCATCGAAGTCGATTATTGATCGATTCCAATTGTTGTGGCCGATTGCCGATTTCGATTATCGAGGCCAATTATCGATCGATTCCGATTGTTGTGGCCGATTGTCGATTTCGATTATCGAGGCTGATTATCGATCGATTCCGATTGTTATGGCTGATTGCCAATTCCGATCATCGAGACAGATTCCAATTGTTAAGGCCGATTGTACAGGCCGATTGTCGAGGTCAATTATCGAGGCTGATTCCGATTGCCGATTCCGATTGCCGAGGCCAGATATCGAGGCCAATTGTCGAGGCCCAATGTGATGTATATGCGGCCCATATTCGAGGTCCGTTGTGATGTGTATTCAACCCATGTTTAAGGTTTAATGTGATGTATATGAGGCCTATGTGATGAGGTCCATTGTGATGTATTGAGGGCTAGGCGATGGAGCCCATTGTGATGTATGTTAGGCCCATGTGAAAGGCCCATCATGATGTGTATTAAGCTCTTAAGTGAGGTCCATGTTATATATTTGGCCCTTGTGTGAGGCCATGGGTCCACTATATGTTAGGCTCTATGTGAGTCATTCCTTTGAGGCAGTGTTGGTTAAATGTCCACATTGTCGAGGTCGATTGTCGATGCCGGCTATTAATACCGATTATGAGTATGTGACAGCATAATATCATGATACATGTCCATACGCATCATCTGCATATTTGTTATGAGATGTGGTTGACCATTGCATATGTCATTGGACAGGTTGTTATAAGACTCTCTGATAGGCGGAAGTTATCTCACATGAGCGCAAGATATGGGCAGGATTATTGCATGACTGGATCGTATGACTCATGCATCTTGTATTGTGTGTTGTGACTACTGTATGCCCTAGCGATATCAGGGCCATAGCCTCGACAGGCATATCGTGGATGGCCAGATGAGACACCGAAAATATTTGGTTCTAGCATACAGGCACCATAGATGTCCATGGGTGAAAATCTTTAAACCTCCGTGGCCAGGAGATGCCCCAACGTTGAGACTGAGTGGATACATGAGCACCTGAGTGCTGAATACCAGGAGGCTGCGTCTCCCACTATGTCGTGGTCGGTTGGGAGGGGGTGTGGCCTTACCCGCCCGAGGGTAGGGGGCATAGCTAGGCTGAGTTTGACCAGCTCGTGAATGGGTCCGTTATCGATATGCCGGGTAAATATTGAATGACTATTAGCCAGGCAGATAGTGAGGTCTTTTCTACTTGCATGGTTGCGTGTCAGTGGGCAGCGATTTGTATATAGAGTGTATTAGACCCTGGTGATGATCCTAGAGATTAACAATACTGATATGTAGACTTATTGGGCAGGAATTGCATACTCATTCATTCATTCATTCACTATCCACTTGGGCTGATGGTGCGCAACTATTTCTTACGTGTGCCTTCGCAATGGTTAGAATTTCTGTTGGGGCGTGCAACTAACCTGAGATTAGGATTTTACCACATTGAGTCTGACTCTCCAAATTTAGGTATGAGACTAGTTTGGATAGAAGTCCCTTGTGATGGACCCCATAGCCTGCGATACTACGTACCATCATCCCGACTTCACACTCCAGCATGGTCATTCCATTCACACCGCATATTGCATTACACCGTGGCATATGACATTTTGGGTTAATATGTTTCTGCATTTATATTGCTTAGATACGACTGACGGTATTCGTGAACTCATCAAGAATTGTATATTGCATCGCATCTTCGGCATTTGATATTTGGCTCTTTATGACTTCTCATTTGCATAACTGATCTGTATTGCGTATTCTGATATTGATTGACTCATGGACTTGTCAGTATTTTCGCTTACTCTGATATCGTATGATTCATGATATTACCAGTATTTCCAATATTGTATGATTATGGCATCGTATTGAATACTTGGCACTTACTTTGTCCACACACTCACGCCACCCTCTAAGCTTTCTATAAGCTTATGTACGATAGATGCGTGCAGGTGATGTTAGGTTGCAGCAGCGTGGAGCTTGGAGCATGTAGCTATCTTCCGGAGCTTTAATCTTATTTTGACATATGTATTTCCCCTTTTAGCATTGTATTCAAAGTTTATATTAGTAGATATGTGATGATGATGTTGCCTTTGTGATTTGGGTTAACTTGTGGTTATGCTTCTTACGAGATAAATGTACATTGAAAAATCTTTCTTGTAGGATCCTAGGATCGAAACCTGGCATATGGGCGCTGGGAGTAGAGAATGGGGCACTACGGAGGCTGTCAGCACCAGATTCGGCGATCATGATTCCTTTGAATCCGATTTTTGGGTTTGGGGCATGACAACAGCTCTTCCAATTTTTCATGCAGAAGTGCAGTCTCCACATCCATTAATTCCAGCTCGAGATCGCATTCGGCAACCAGCACCAATACGAATCTAATAGACATCTACTATACCGTTGGCGCGAATATCTCTGAGAAGTCGATCCATTCTCTCTGAGCATAACCGTTCTCTAGCCTTGCTCTATATTGTTGAGGGTCAAATATTGCATATTGGACCCCACTTATTGCTTGGATTTACGAACATGATAATGCTTAATGTTCTATTTTAATCATGTTTGTGTTGCAGGGCGAATTCAAGAGCTTGGATTGTAAAGGATGCTAAAAGCATGGTTTTAATGCTCAAGAATCACCAAAGCCAGTATCGGCTGTTAATCACTAATTTGGGGCCCACCTGATCTTTGGATAGGCCTCAAATTTGTACTCAACCCCTTAAATTAGATGGTAAGACGGATGGACGGTGTGGATTTGCCAAACACTTCACAGCGAGCCACACCCTGCATTGTACAAGTGCACAGTAGGGGTGTGGACGCTGTGCACCGTATCAAGTCAAGCGGTCAGCGACAGCTGACCCGCACCGATTTGGAAATTTGAAATGGATTTAAATCCCACCGCTGTGATGGAGAGACGGGGGACTTACAGACGGCCCTTGTGGGCCACCATCGTGATTCAACGGTCCGATCTAGACCGTCCATTAGAATCCCATAGTCCGACTGATCAAGACCTAAGTGACAAAATTGTAGAAGACAACGAAGATGGGTTTTCAACCGTTCAAACGTAGGACAGACGGTAGCAAGAAAAGTCTTGTGGGCCACACTGAATCTAATCCAAAAATCGTCTATATCCAACTGGTTTTTCAAGGAGAATTTAATGGACAGAGTGGATTTCTCCGTCGACACTGATCATGGGCCCACCAAAATCACAGCGCAAGACCTGATCATACGGTCCCAAAACAGCCACCGCACGCAAGATGTCTCCACATTTTTTTCTGCGCAGAACAAAGTTACACAGTCCGGTTTCACAACGAGCAGAACTGCGTAAACAGGGTTGGTGACCGACCTAGCCGACCTCCCTGTTGCTATAAGAGAGAGAAAGAAGAAAGGGAGGAAAAGGCATCTATTCGACGTGTGGAGAAAAGGAAGGAGAGGGGGAGCAAGAGAGAGAGCGTGGAGCACGACCAGCATAAAGAGTTTTTTTCTTCTCTTTCTTTGTTTGTTTCTTTATGCTTTTATTAAGATTTTTAATTTAATCATGGTTATGGTTGGCTAAACCTCTTAACTAGGGCTAAGAGTTGAAGCTTGTAGTGTGATGGGTTAATTTCTATTGCTTTGATTCATGAGATGAACTCTCTTTGATTATAGTTTAATTATAAGGAATACTCTTAGTTTTTAATGGCTTGTTGTGACTTAAATTCCAATGGATCTGCGATAGCTTTGGGTATGTTCTTTTCATTATTATGATTGTGAAATTAAGAACCCTATGGTTCACCATTATCTGATGGACATGATTGGATGATGAAATCCTTCCTAACGTTCATAATTCTCTTAGATTGGTTGTGGATTAGTTAAATTCTGTTGTTTGCTTTGTCTCATGGGCATTGTTTTGTGATGGAATCATTTCTAGTTTTCATACCTCTCATCTATTGAGAACTAGATTAAAGGAAGTTCAGAATTGAATTTTAATGAATTACCTTCCAACTGGATGAAGATAGGACTCTGATTCTAGTTGTGTTCTTGAATCAAGCATAGATCTCCCTGATCTCTACAAGTGGATCTTTGGAAACCCTAGTTTCCCACCTTTGAATTCTACAAGTTTTAGTTAAGTAGTTTACCATTACTCTCTTAAATTCCCTTGATTAAATTACATCTTCTTCTAGTTCTAGTTATGGTTACTTTCAAAATACGTACAAGGTTCAGTCCCCGTGGATTCGACCTCGGTCTTACTGAGATTATTACTACATCGCGACCTTATACTTGAGGTGGTGAACATGTATCTATGTTGTATCATTTTGAAGATCCACTTGCATCCAATTACTTTTCGGCCCACTGGAAGCTCTACCAGCTCCCCATGTGTCGGTCTGGTACAATGAGTCCATCACATCGTCCATAGCTACCTTCCACTTCTCAGCACGAGGCTCACCTAGAGCCATCTGAATAGTAGACGGATCTCTCTCATTTGTAACGAGAGCATATGTGATATTGGAGTCGTCCATGTACCTCGACGGTAACCTGCGATTATGTGGTATGATTCTTCTCACAGGTGGCTGCTCCACCTGCTCCGTATATTTGTCCACGCGTCTCAGCCTTCATGCCTTGTCCGCTCATGTGGTCATGCCTAGCATGCCACATACTTGCAAGGGTAGAATCTGCTACAGTCACTACAGCTCCACCTGTTGAAGTACTCCCTATCAACTTGTAAAGGTTTTTGTGCATTTTCGCTTTTATGATTACCAGTGCCCCCTTAGATACTTTAAGGACACCATCAAATCTCGTGAACTTGCAGCCTATTGCCTCAAGTACACCAAGCGAAATCAGATTCTTCTTCAAATCAGGAATGTGTCTGACATCATTTAAGGTACGCTCCATCCCATCAAACATCTTGATGCTTACAATACCAATAGCCATAACATTACATGCATTGTCATTGCCAATAAAAACCTATCCACCATCGCATTCCTTGTAACTGGCGAACTAACTCCGATGAGGAGTCATGTGGTATAATGCTCCTGTGTCAAAGATCCACTCATCTTTACGATCATCGAACAAGTGTCCGATCATAAACGTAGACAACACATCACCTGTGCTTGTCTCTTCATCAGATGTGACAACATTGGCCTCCCTGAAAGAAGCCTCTGAATTTTCTTTATTTGCTTTAAGATTTGTACAATCTTCTTCATGTGTCCTCCCATTCCACAATTCTAACACTTTAACTTGCCTTTGCCTTGCCCATAGACTTAGATCTTAACCCTGAAGATCTTGTACCTTGATCAATATTCATGCCCCTCGTAATCAGTTCATCGGAAGATGTCCCCATGTTGCCGTTTAGCTTTCTCATGGCCTTTTCTTGAAGGGCTGAGATAACGGTGTCGACACTCAGGGTTTTATTTGTGGTGCACATTGTGTCCTTGAATGACTCATACGATGCCGGAAGATAATTCAACAACATACATGCTTGTTCATCATCTTTGATCACTTCCTCCATATCCAGCACTTTTCAAATAAACTTATTAAAGTTGTTGATGTGGGCCTCCAAATCTCCACCCTCTGTCATCTTGAAAGTATACCACTGTAGCTTCAAGTGTATGCGATTTTCAAAGGATTTTTTCACACAGATATCCTCTAACTTTGCCCATAAGCTAGCTGCAGTTTTCTCCCTCAAAACATTGTAGAGAACCTCATCCGTGAGACATAAACGGATGGAAGTTAAAGCATTCATGTCGAGAGTATTCCAGTCTTCGTTATTCATAGTCGATTTTCGCTTCTCAAGAGCAATAACTTCACCTTGCTTAGTTAATAGACTAATCATCTTAATCTTCCATAACTCAAAATTATTTCTGCCTGAGTACTTCTCAATATCAAACTTGGCGTTTTCCATTGATGTTAATCCTGCAGATCCAGATCTGTGCCCCAACAATTTCTTTGATACCACTTGTTGGAGATTGGACCGCGGAATCACACACAGATGGATCTAGGATAACAATCCAAGAGCACCAAGTAAACACAAGAGAACATGATGATTTAACGTGGAAAACCCTTTCGGGAAAAAACCACGGCACAAAGTGATAGAAATCCACTATGAAATCATAAATTGCAAAGAGAAAAGACTTACCCGATTCGAACGACCTCGAATCTCTCCCTTTCTACACCCTTTGAAACCCTAAAACCCCTTCTAGAAACTCTTTAGAATACTTTAGAAAGCCTTAGTATTCCTTAGAATGGTCCTAGGAACTCCAATTTATAGTTGAGGAACTCCCACTTACGCACCTCCCTGAAAACTGTCTCAAATTTATGCAGTCCGCGCACAATCTACGTAACCCTCAACTAGTGGAGCTAGATCTTCGATCAGTCAAAGGACATGCGGTTTCCTAGGACCATTATAAAGAATGCTAAGACTTTCTAAAGTATTCCAAAAGGTTTCTAGAAGGGGTTTTAGGGTTTCAAAGGGTGTAGAAATGGAGAGATTTGAAGTTGTTTAAATCGGGTAAGTCTTTTCTCTTTGTAATTTATGCTTTCATAGTTGATTTCTGTCGCTTTGTGCCGTGGTTTTTTCCTGAAAGGATTTTCCATGTTAAATCTTTGTGTTCTCTTGTATTTGCTTGATGCTCTTAAATTACTATCCTAGATCCATCTTCGTGTAATTCCGCAATCCAATCCCCAACAGGTAGTTGTTACAGAGTGGAAGATTTATCCAAAGTTTCCCAAATAATGGACGGAGGTTAGCCCAAAAGTGCTAGCCCCCACAACAAGCAGATGGTGGTGTTCCCCTGAAAAAATGAAACCCTTTTGCAGGAGAATGGGTCCAGACGGCCTTTTGGTCCCACAAATGGCCATAGGGCCAGCTTATACGGGGCTTGAGTTATTGTGAGTTGAATCCATGCCGTTCATCATATATACCATTTAATTTTAGGCCATGGGCCTAAGAATGAGGGAAAACCTCATGATAAGTGGGCCACAATAAGAAAAACAATTGAGACTAAAGGCCCGACATTTATCGATTTGAGTGGCCATAGAGAGCTTCATACGTAATAAACTCAAAGCTTTTTGTGTTTATAAGATACCTCAAATAAAATGGGGGAATCATATCTTCCATATAATGGGTCCAGTGGTGATTTACTGGGACCCACTATCCACGTGGGAAAAAGCCTCTAACGTCTATTATACTCAGCGCCGTGAGGGGTGCATGTGAAGGAACATTTTGGTCTGAAATATATTCAAAAAGTGAAAGAGCTAAAAAAAAATAATAATAATAAGCATCTGAAGCTTGGTGCTAAGACGTGTGGCCATTTAAATAAAAATCCCGTGTCTGGTTGTAAGAGTTCGTTTTGCATCTGTTGCGGCGTAGCCTGCAGCATGTGTCGCCAGCCACTAGGGCCCACATCCTGCGTGCTCAGATGATTGGAAAATGCGCCATGGGCCTCTGTAAGAAACTCACAATGAACGGATGATTGCGTGCATCAATGGCTACAGATGAATTTAGAATAGTCACAAAAGATTTCCAACGGCTCAAATTCAACTCTATCTGAACGTTAAAAAAACAAAGGTTAGAATCATCATCGAAGCGTGATTATATCGTAATCACTTATTTATGGTAGCAATAAGAATACGAATGGTTAAAATCATCGTACCATCTGACAAGTGGGGCCCAGTGGGTGAAAACAAAACGCTGGATTCCATGTCGCGGCATATGCAGAACGAACTATTGTAGACGGTTGGTCTAACGCTTGGAACGTGGAACCGAAGGACCGGAATCGTCTAATACTTGTGTTTTTAGAGAAATTTAGGACTGTGTACCCCACCTTTTATCCAGCTGTTTTTACGAAACAATACAAGCTTTGTTTTGCAACTTAGACCAGCGCGTACGGACAGCGAATTTGAGGACGAAAATACCCTTCCCTTTCGAAGACGACCGCTGACGCTCCTCCAACCGAGAGTTGTACGAACGGCTCAAAAGAGATCAAAGTTATATGGCCCCACAATTATGTATTTATTAGATCCACAACGTTCATCCATATTTCGAGATCATTTCGCAGCATTATCCAAAAAAAAAAAAAATCATATCCAAAGTTCAACTGGACCACACCACAAAGAGCAGCGGGAAAACTGATTTTCACGGTTAAAAATTTTGTAGGGCCCACCACTTGATAGTTAGATCTGTCTTATTTTACGTCTCAAGATTAATATGAGCTCGCCAAAAAAAAAAATAATCATATCCAAAGATCAACTGGACCACACCACAAAGAGCAGTGGGAAAACTGATTTTCACGGTTAAAAATTTTGTAGGGCCCACCACTTGATAGTTAGATCTGTCTTACTTTACGTCTCAAGCTTAATATGAGCTCGCCAAATAGATGGACGGTTTGGATATAACACAGACCTCATGATGGGACCCACAAAAGGCGATGGGGATTACAACAGGAAAATAAATAAATAAAAAATAAAAAAACCGGGAAACTGTAGCTACGAATTGTAACGGTAGCTATAGCCATAGCCCATGCTTTTTCAATATCTAGCGAAGGTCTTTCGATATATCGAAAAAGGTCCCAAACTGTCCAGCAAGCCTTTCTCAAAATTCTTGAGTCTTACCTATAGCTACGGATTATTGCCGTAGCCATAACTGTAGTCCGGTGCAATCTGTGCTTTTTTTTTAAAACAAAAAATTTAATATTTTTTTTTTTACATGGAGAACTTTACCTACATTTTTCTCTAATACATATATATATAAATATGTATATATAAGCATACAAATTTTTTTTCTCTCTCTTTTAATTCATTTCTTTGTATATTTATTCAACAAACATATCTCCTAAACTATAATGATTTACTTAATATATCACATATGATTTTGGGGTAGGAGAAGATAATTTAGCCAACAAACCTAGTTATTTTCCAAGATTCCATTGGGTCGATGGTCGAAAATCCATTTCATTCATTTCGTGGTCAATTTCAATCACTTCGCGGTCAAATTGGAAATTAAGCAGGGCAAATATGAAATTGAGTGGGGCAAACTAGAAATTGAGCGGGGCAAACATCAAATTCAACGGGGCAAACATGAATTTCAGTGGGGCAAACTAGAAATTGAGCGGGGCAAACTAGAAATTGAGCGGGGCAAACTAGAAATTCAGCGGGGCAAACTAGAAATTCAGCAGAACAAACTTGAAATTGAGCGGGGCAAATATGAAATTGAGCGAGGCAAACTACAAATTAAGCGGGGCGAACATAAAATTGAGCGTGGCCAACGAGAAATTAAACGGGGTAAACATGATATTGAGCAGGGCAAACATGAAATTCAACGGAGCAAACATGAAATTCAGCAGGGCAAATGGTGGGAAACAAAATATATTTGTGTTTTCCCCTCATTAATGTTTAAGAGACCTTATAAACCAGTTAGATGACAAATAAACATGTTAGGCCTAGAAGCACTAGTCTGTCTAGAGCTCAGAACTGGCAGGGCAGTACCTAATCCACCGTTAGACTTTCTTAACATATCAGCGTCTCAAATGATCGCGTGTTGTACCGGAGAGAGAAGCTGATTGGCTGGTGTACAGCTGCTGTAGGTACATGCCGTTGGAAGAGGAGCACTGACGCTCCTCGATCTCCATGTTGTACGAACGGTTCAAAGGAAATTAAAGTTACATAGCTACACAGTGATGTATTTATTATATTTAGATTATTTTAGAGCATTATCCAAAAAAATGAATCATATCCAAGATCATCTGGACCACACCATAAATAGTAGTAACAATAATGATTTTCACCGTTAAACATTTTATAGGGCCCATCGTAATGTTTATTTTACATCCAATCTTTTCATAAGGTCACAAACACCTGAATGAAGAGTAAAAACAAATTTCATATTGATCCAAAACTTCTGTGAGCCCAAAAAGGGTTTCAATGGTAGACGTTCAATCCTCTACTGGTTTTTGCAGTGTGGTCCACTTGATAGTTAGATCTGTCTTATTTTTCATCTCAAGCCTTAAGACAAGCTCCCCAAATGGATGTACGATCTGGATATAACATATACCCCGTGATAAGACTCACAGAACTCTCTCCCATAGCTACTCCCCTATATAAAATGCATTCGGTCCCTAACACAGACCTCATGTTTGCCCCGCTCAATTTTTATTTTGCTCCGCTCAATTTCATGTTTGCCCCGCTCAATTTCTTGTTTGCCCCGCTCAATTTCTAATTTGTCCTGCTCAATTTCATGTTTGCCCCGCTGAATTTCTAGTTTGCCTAGCTGAATTTCTCGTTGGCCCTGCTCAATTTCATATTTGCCCCGCTCAATTTTCAATTTACCCCCTGAATTTCGTGTTTGCCTCGCTGAATTTCTAGTTTGCCCCGCTCAATTTCATGTTTGCCCCACTCAATTTTTAGTTTGCTCCGCTCAATTTCTAGTTTGCCCCCGCTCAATTTCGAGTTTGCCTCGCTCAATTTCATATTTGCCCCGCTTAATTTCTAGTTTACCCCACTCAATTTCTAATTTGCCCTGCTCAATTTTCATGTTCGCCCCACTCAAAGGAGATCAAAGTTACATGGGCCCCACAATTTTGTATTTATTATATCCACAACGTTCATCCATATTTTGAGATCATTTGGGAGCATTATATATATAAAAAAAAGAATCATATCCAAAGATCAACTGGACCACACTACAAAGAGCAGCAGGAAAATTGATTTTCATCGTTAAAAATTTTGTGGGGCCCACCATAACATATATTTTCCATCCAATCTATTCATAAGGTCATGAAAATACCCCTCCTTTCACGGAAACAGATTGGGTACTCCGCCTGTCACCAGCCAATGGCGGATGGTCGGTGGTCTGAAAATGAAATTGAGCGGGGCAAATATGAAATTGAGTGGGGTAAACATGAAATTGAGCAGGGCAAACTGAAAATTGAGTGGGGCAAACTAGAAATTGAGCGAGGCAAACTGAAAATTGAGCGGGGCAAACTAAAAATTGAGCGGGGCAAACATGAAATTGAGCAGGGCAAACTAGAAATTGAGCAGGGCAAATATGAAATTGAGCAGGGAAAACTAGAAATTAAGCGGGGCAAACTGAAAATTGAGTGAGGCAAACATGAAATTGAGCGGGGCAAACATAAAATTGAGCAGGACAAACATGAAATGCATGGAACTGACCGTGAAGTGAAGAGGAATCGCTGGGATTGATCGTGAAATGCATGGAATTGATCGTGAAGTAAATGAAATGAATAAAATTGACCGCGAAGTGAATGAAATGGATTTTCGACCATACCCTGATGGAATCTTGAAAAATAACCGGGTTAGTTGGCTAAAGTAGCTTCTCCAACCCCAAAATCATATAGGATACGTCAAGTAACTAATTTTGGTTTAGAAGATATTCTTGTTAAATGAATAAAGAAAGAAATGAAAAAAAATAGAGAAAATAATTTTTATATGCTTATATATACATATTTATATAAATATGTATTAGAGAATATTGCAGGGAGAATTAAGTTCTCCATGTAAAAAAATAAAAATAAATTTTGCATAGAGTGGCACAGACTATAGTTATGGCTACAGTTATAAACCGTAGCTATAGGTCCTTCGATATAACACAATATTATCGAAAATGTACTGTCCCGTGAGTTTGCCTAAAAAATTGTAATTTCGATACACTATGGCTACGGATTATAATCGTAGCCATAACTATTGGGCCCCTTAAAGGTTTTTAATGGTTGACGCTCATTCAACACTATTTCCTGTAATGTGCTATACTTGAGATTTGGATATACCTCATTTTTGGTATCATACCATAAAATGATCTGGAAAATTATATGGACGGCATGGATGAAAAGCATACATTATGGTGTGGCCCACAGACCACTGACCATCCGCCATTGGCTGGTGGCAGGCGGAGAACCCAATCCGTTTCTGTGAAAGGAGGGGTATTTTCGTCCTCAAAGTCACTGACCGTACGAGCAGGTCTAAGTTCCCATATTGTTTCGTAAAAACAGCTGGATAAAAGGTGGGGTCCACAGTCCCAAATTTCTCGTGTTTTTAACAAGCGGGTAGAACATCCCGGCTTTGTAGGCCTGCAATGTTTTTATCGTTAATCCACTCCGTCCATCAGGTTGGAAGCATTATTTTAACCGTACATACAAAATATCAGGCTAATAAAAGAACTCGTATGGGAAAATGCAAGATTGCTATTAAAACCTCCAAGTTCACGTGGTGTGGTCCACCTAAGTTTTGGATCAGATTGATTTATTCATCCTGTGAGTTACTCCTGATTAAAGGGTTTGATGAAAAATACACTCTATGTTAACCTCACAAAGACATTGCTGGCATCCCATATTCCCATTGTTCACCGTAGTGTGGCCCACCTAAATAATGGATGTGGGTGATTTTCATACACGTGTAATATAAATGAGTATTGAACCTTATGGACGGAGTGGATTTTACATACACATATTCTGGGCTCCACAGATTTAGGGCATTTTACGCGGTCACTAAAACCGCTGTTACAGGAGATTCTGTTCCCGATCGAAAAAGGGCAAAAGCAAAACGGTTAAGAAAAAATTAGCATCGTAGGTGAGTCCTCACAATTTTATTTTATTTTATTTTTTTTAGCCACCTAAAAACTTATCTCACCAAAGGTGATTTTTAGGGCATGGACATTGGTTTTTGACGAAAATACTCTGCCTATTAGAATAAAGCAGCTAGAAAAAATACGAGTATTTTCGTTTTTCTAGATACATTCATGCGAATAGAGGTCTACTTTAGTGCTTAGGGCCCGTTTGGCCAACTGCATTAGGTGGGATTAAGGTGGATGAAATTGTAAAAGTAATTATAAATGCATGTGTAAGGTATTGTCCCTAGATTAAGTGTATCCTATGTTTTCCAATATCATGTTTGGAATGTATGCAATTAAAAGTAAATCACAGGATTTCCTTTCAAATTATACTTGGAAATTCATCATCATGGGATTTGAAAATCTCATCTCACACTTTCCAACACAAGACTTATTTTCCAAAGCCTATAAAAGTAATTTTAATCCGATCTCATACTCCTTCCAAACATGCCATTCTAAATCCCGAAATGGGATTAGCAATGCAATCCCATTTAATACAACTTAATATCACTGGCTAGAGCTGTGCATTTGTGACCTGATCCGTCGGATTCAACCCGATCCAACCCGATGCGACCCGTTCCGAACAGAACCGACGGCCAAGATCGGGCCTGATCGGGTTGGGATTTCCAAATCCGTTTTTTTTCGTGTCGGGTCTGGATAGACCTTTGTCCGGACCGACCCGACCCGGATACCCGAACCGAATGGACCCGACCCGACCTGAACAGACCCGGACCGAATGGCGAGCGGGTAGTATAAAATATATATTTTTTATTTTTTTACCCTAACTTTCCTAACCATTTGTTTTTCTTACCAACTATCCATTTCCCCTCTTTTCTTACCCTAACCCAACCCGAACAACAGACGAGCGCTAGATATGTTTTGACAAATATCCACGTCGTGGCATTACTACCACGGTAATTACTATATTGCCATCCATATTCTCCTCCTGCATTCGTATCTGCATGCTAGAATTAAGGGACTGAAATGGAAATCTCTCTGTTTTTTTTTTTCCAGCAGAGAAGCCTTTCAGGGCCATTACAGAGCCCGTCCAAGCATACATCTCCTACATGATTATCACCTTGGTTATTATCATAATTTCTTAAATCCATTTCTTTTTTCCCTTTTTTGATTTAAAAAATACTCGGAAATCTCTGTGCTTTCCTCCAGCTTTCTATCCGTTATTCAAAGCTCTTGGAATCGGCATTAGGGTTTTATCGTTAGTTTAATCAACGATCTGGACCGTCCATTT
Organism: Magnolia changhungtana; assembly: GCA_030180095.1. Lineage (NCBI taxonomy): Eukaryota > Viridiplantae > Streptophyta > Magnoliopsida > Magnoliales > Magnoliaceae > Magnolia > Magnolia changhungtana. Next base: position 14,044,636 of record JASAUF010000662.1, read on the forward strand.
TGATTGGAGTGCTATTTATGGACATCTGATGAGTAGTATTTGGAAATTGGACAGTCTATTTAGGTCTAATCGACGAGGGAAAGTATGGGATTTGATGCATTAAATAGTTAAAAGATGAGCTTCTTTTCGAATGCGACGGTACGAATTGCAGAAGAGTTATTTGATACTCTGGCGGAGTATGGTAATCCATAAACAGTCAAGCATGAATTGTATATCTATCATACATGTAACTCAAAGTAAACCGTTCGAAAATACTTTAATTACTTTAAAATTATATATATGATTGAAATGTAGCACTTAATTAGTCTATAATCTAATATTTTAATAAAATTTTATATTAAATCTACGCCATTGATTATTTTCTATTTGCTACAACGCCATCTAGATGTTCATAAATCAGATATTTACAGTTGTATATTATATATAATTCTAAATCAAATATATATATATATATGATGGGAACCATTTTATGGACGGTGTAGATGGTGTTGAAAATTTGACACGTATATGAATTATTTTGCATGAGCATGAAGTGTCAGACTCTACCAGAGTATCAGGTTATTCTCAAAAGTAAAGGCGCGCATGTGGCTCTTTGAATCCAAATTCGAAGATGAGTTGCATGATACTCAAGCTGCCCATGACACTTGATGCTCATGCACTTAGAAGTTGTACACGTGGCATAAATAAAATCAAATAAAACTGACTAGATTATGAATCCATCGTCTCCAAATCAAATAGCAATATCATATTAGTTGGAAGATCCTAACCTTTGATTGCTGGACACATATTTGTGGAAATAATAGAGTTAGATATTTTCTTTTTTAATCTAATAATAAATCTTCACCATTCTAATATTTTAAAAACAATTCTTATATAATTTTGACGGTTTAATTTTATTAATTATATTTAAAATGTGCAGTTTCTAAGTGCCAGTGTATCATTTATCGTGGTCCTCAAGAGTATCAAAGGCTTTCTGAATTCGGAAGTGCGGCATGTAAATGTGATCCAGCTGTTGAAGTGGGTGCAGATTAGCTACTGGCAGGTTAGTAGCGAGAGTCACTACTGAAGTAATGTCACTAAGTTTCGTGGGCCCCACCATGATGTATGTTTTGTATCCACGCCATCCATCCATTTGGAGAGATCATTTTAGGGCAAGATCGAAAGAATGAGTTAAATCCAAAGCTCCAGTGGACCCCAACAGAGAAAACAATGGGGCAGTGACGCCCACCATTAAAAACTTCTAAAAACCACAAGAGTTTTAGATCAACCTGATATTTGTGTTTTCCCTTCTTTCATGTCCTTTTTAACTTTTGAACTGGTTGGATTACAAATAAACATTATGGTGGGCCGTAGTATCGTTTCAACGGTGGGAATCATTCTCCCTACTGTTTTCTGTGGTGGGATCCACTACAAATTTTTATCTGCTTTATTCTTTGGTTCATATTCTAAAATGATATCTTAAAATGGATGGACGGTGTGGATACAACACATATATCATAGTGGGCCCCACAGAACTTGGTGACATCACTTCAGTAGCTTAATCTGCAGCCCACCCATTCGTAAAACCTGGAGCTCGAGGAGCGTCAGTGCTCGTCTTCGAGCAACACGTACCTAGAGCTGCTTATAGCTAGTGTCGGCTAAGCAGCACGTTTTTTTATTTTATTTTGTTAGCTTGTTAGTACACCCTATTCATAGCATTATTATACTTGAAGCTTCTTGGAAGCTATGAGACGTGAAGCTTCTTGAGGAAGCTATAAGTTGGTGTGAGCTTGTGTGGGTGCCGTCTTGAATTTTTTGGTCTATCCACACTGTCCATCAGTTTTTGCATACCATTTTAGAGATTGGTACTAAATTTTAAGTACATCACACCATAGAAAACAATGAGAATAATAATTCTTATACCGTTGAAAAAATAAAAGATCGAACCTTGCCTAATCCGATCCGACTCGGGTTTCCTGACCAGGCCGGACTCAGATCAGTTCAAAGTTAGCAGAGTTCGGATCTGTTCAAGTCTAATGATCCGGATCCAATACCGGATCGAATCGAATTTGGATCACACCTTGCAAATTCCGAACCAAGTCGAGTTGAACCAAATCCGATCCAACTCCGTCCAATGCCCAGCTCTACCACTGGCCAAACAGGCCCTTAAAGATTTTTTCGGGTCCAATGAAAAAGGTGGGTGGTACACTGATACGTTGGGTCTATACGACGCAAAATCCGAAGGGGCGGACATCGGCATGGGATGATTCCAGGGAAATGATGTGGTGGAATCGGGAGAACCGTAACATGGTACCTCTCTCCATCCTCAGTTCGTAGTAGATGTACAAAGCATCGCCAATCCGATGATCCAGGCCATCCAATCACTGGCCTCTCAACCAATGAAATGGCTAACGTCCTACATTCAACGGGGAGAAGGATTAAAAATGATGGATTTTAAACATCTTGCGATCTATAATAAGAGCCCACTGACTAATTAACACCTTGCTGCCACGTGTACGGTGGAAATATGACACTTCCCTTTACGTATTCTACCGGCTCTGTGGTGCAGTTTACCCACGGCCAAGTAGTCCGCAAGAACTATAGTTCTTGGTTTCTGTGGTTGTCCATTGGCTGAGACAGAGGTCACACAAAAAACATGTGGGTCCCACTTAATTTTCAATCGGGGCGAGAGATAGGACGCGGATTTCCTTTCGCAGGAAGTTCCAGCCCTAGAAACCTAGGTGGGGCCCACCGTGATGTTTGTGAGAAATCTACCCGTCCATCCGTTTTGCGAGCTCATCTTAGTACTGGATACCCAAAATAAGCGTGATCCATCACTCAAGTGGGCCGCACTAAAAGAAAAGGTGGGTTGGGAAATTCCTACCGTTGAAACCTCCTGGTGCCGACAGTGATGTTTAAATGCCATTCGTAAACGTCCTTCCTACTTGATGGGACGCGGTTTGGCCAGTGACGCTACCACCAGCCAGGTGGCTAGTGGTCGGTTCTATCTGGACCCACCATGATGTATGTGTTTTGGAGGAAACGGATCGGGCTACTCAACCTGCAACTAGCCAATGGCTGATGGGTGGGGCCACATGGCTAGTGGTCGGTGCTTTGTGGCCCCACCCATTAATGCCGTCCATCCATTTTTCCGGATCATTTTATGGTATGAGCCCAGAACTGAAGTTGATCCAAATCTCAAGTGGACCGCACACTGTCCATTGAAAAACTTCTTAGAAGCCAAGAAAGTTTTGGATCAAGCCGGATATATATATATATATATATATATATATATATATATATATATATATGGAAAAGGTACTATGCGATAAAGAAGTCGTCCGTGTGGTCGGGTGGGCCCACCGTGATGCCTTTCGAACATCAACATCGTTCACAAGATGTACCATTCCATGGTGGGCCTGGACGGCCCAAAATTAAGTCAATCCGTGACTTTAGTGGGCCACACCACATACAGAAGTGCAGAGGGGCCGTGCACCATTAAAACATTCATGACCATTTTTGAGGGCCCACCGAGATGTGTTTTGCAAATCCAGCCCATCCATTATGTGTCCCACTTGAATGAGGGTTCAGACCAAGTTTCAGGTGCATGGAAAACTCAGGTGGATCCCACCAGTGCTTTTATATGTTTTTGGCATGTATACTTATGGTTTTAGATGGTGTGGCCCACCTGAGTCACGGATTGACCTGATTTTAGGCCGTCTAGACCCACTATGAAATGGTGCATCTGGTGGATGGTGTTGATTTTCGAAAGGCATCACGGTGAGGCCCACCCAGCTTAACCTCACGGACGATCGCTTTACGCTCGCATGGTACCTTTTCCCATATATATATATATATATATATATATATGGAAAAGGTACAATGCGCTTGAGCTCACGGTAAGCTTATCCTGAGGTAGAGCTGTGTGGGCCCCACTGTGATGCGTGTCGACCATCAACACCGTGCATTTGATGGGTACCCTTTAAATTATAGGATATCCCAAAAATCAGCCGTATACAGAACTCAGGTGGGCCATACCATCTAAAATTATGTGAATACACCGTTAAAATATATAAAAGCACTTGGTGGGGCCCACTTGAGTTTTGCATGCGCCTGAAACTTGGTCTGAACCCTCATTCAAGTGGGACACACATAATAGATGGGCTGGATTTGCAAACCACATCTCCGTGAGCCTTCAAAAATGGTTTTGAATGTTTTAATGGTGAACGACTCCCTCTCCACTTCTATATGTGGTGTGGCTCACAAAAGTCACGAATTGACTTGATTTTTGAGACCTAGGTCCACAATGGAATGGTACATCTAACTGATGGGGTAGCTGTTCGAAATGCATCACGGTGGGGCCCACACAGCTCGACCTTATGTGACTGAGCGCATTGTACCTTTTCCCATATATATATATATATATATATATATATATATATATATATAGAGCATGCATTTGATGGTCCACTTTAAATTACGGGATATTACAAAAATAAGCCATATAAGAAGGGTAGGTGAGCTATGCCACCTAAAATAACGTGAAGACATGCTTAAAACATATAAAAACACTTGACAGGGCCAACCTGAAATTTGGATGCATATGAAACTTGGTCTAACCCCTTGTTCAAGTGGGACACACATAATAGATGGGATAAATTTATAAACCCTATCTCAGTGGGCCCAACAAATGATTATGAACGTTTTAATGGAGGGTAATCCTCTCAACTTTTGTACGTGATGTGGCCCACAAAAGTCACGAATTTGACTTGATTTTTAAGCCCCAGACCCACCATCAAATGTTGCATGTGACTGATGGGGTAGATGGTTGACATGCATAATGGTGAGGCCCACACAGCGTCATACCCACTTCAGGAGGTGGAGCCCGCATTGGATAAGACGGTTCTCCTCTGCTATAAAAATTATCCACAACTCCTGACCATTTGGAAACTGGACCGGATCATTCCATGATATCATAACCGTCCACAGATTAAACGAGTCAGATATTTTTAGAAACTCATACTCTTCCCATGTCGTAGTCATGGTTGTACCTATCTCGACTGGTTCCGATCATCATCAATATGCGTGCCCACCCAATGAAGTACGAACACATTTCAGTAGTCCACGTACTACAATACCCAGCCTCTTTAAGAATCTACAAAAGCTTTTATACTCTGGGAGGGTGTGATGGATGATACGCAGGCACTTATTAATTACTTAAAAAATACATACGCGGTATACAAATAAATCAAATAAACCAAACTATAAGCTCCAGTTTAGATATACCATGAACCAAAACTTTCCCTAATTTTATCTCTATCTATCAGATTCATGGACCTTTTTTTAACGGTTAAAATGAAAACCATCCATGGTTCCACAATTTAATCGGTTTGATTTGAGTTAACCGTATGCCACGTGTATAATTCCACACGACCGAGTATCAACCTTCGTTCTCTGTCAGCGTATCAAATAATGCCCATTTGGAAACTGCCCAGCACCTTTCTGCCTGCCTGGCAGGAAAGCGCCAGATGAGCATGATGTCCACATCGCCATTATTGTTATCCAACGTGGCCCACCTTTAGACAAAAAAAAAATAAAAATAAAAAATAAAGAAATGAAAAAGTAATACATGTATCCTTTTAGGTAGGCACGATTGAAGCAGATACAGTCGTCCACTTCTGAGGAAAGGATGATTTTCTGAAAATAATGTATACTAACTTGCAATAATGTAATATTATTTTTGTGGATAAGCTTCCTTTGCTTGTGCTATGATGACTCACGTTATTTTAATTACAAGCGAAAGTGATAAGGATTAGGAGATCACAAATCGAGATTAGGGTTATAAATTTAATCCCTTAAACTGTTTAGGCAATCGCAAATCGAAGCTCACAAGTGCAATCCTGGAGTTTGTGTGAATGATCTGGGCCATTCATATGATGGGACCCATGGAGAAAATTGGATTGTTCGAAAATCAAGTTAGTGTACTCATTGTGCAGTCCACGTGTTTGAATTGAATATAGAATGTTGTTTTCTTTCTTTAATAGCCATCTATTCTTTTCAAACTCGTTTTGGCCCACTCAATGAGTGGACAGGTCTGGTTATTTTACCAGAGAATTCTCATGAAAGGTTTCACTTGATGAATGGTCTGGATCGTTTGCAACTTTTCTGAGTCAGTCAGTGTGCGGCGAATCACATGTTCAATCTATCCTCCCGCAAATATATTTGAGAAAAACTTTGATACTCTGGCGGAGTGTGGTGAATAATACGCTGGCACTTAGAAATTTCTCAGAAATTACATATGCAGCATATAATAAATTTAAATTAAACTGTTTAAATTCTGGGTGGCCGTCTAGATGTATCATTAAACGATGTTTACGTTTATCTGACTATCCGACGGTCGGATTTGTGGATATTTTATTGGACGGTTAAATATCCCTTTGTCCTATAACAGCAAACGAGTGTACGCCAATCAAAGGTTATGATTATGAAAATAATCACAGTGGGTTGCACAACCTAGTCGGCTTAGTTTGAGTTAATATATATGCCACGTGTATGATATTTGATCACATGTGTATCAATTGCCATACTCTACCAGAGTATATCAAACAACTCCCTATCATGTTTGTATATGAAAAAATTAGCACCGTAGACAGCTTATCTTTTATGCTTTTTTGTTTTTTTTATGAAAGACTGGAAACTTGTGTTAGGAAAATAGATTTTCAGAGCACGAAAAGTGAGTTTTCGACAAAAATACTTTTGAATTTAGGATAAAGTAGCTGGAACTTTTGAATTTAGGATAAAGTAGCTAGAAAGGTAGGAATATTTTTGTCTCTGTAGGATCGTCTGTATGGATAGAAGTTTAAATTGATAAGTAAGTTTTGTTCCAGTCGAATAAAAAAATGTAGATGGTTGGTCACATCTACAATAAAAAATTACCCTAATGCAAATAGAACCCAAATGGAGATAAAGTAGGGTCCGTGCCAACCTGTGGTCCACAAAGGAATCTGTTCGTGTGGGCCCACTTCAATCCATGGGCCATCTAAGATTCAGATCAATGTCAATGGTTATTAATGGACCATTTCTTTTGGGAGGTGAGCTGGAAAGAGGCAAATTTGTTTATAAGGAAGCGGACAGTGGTTCAGGGGACCACGGGATCAAGTGGTCCCCCATCTCATAAACAAGTGGTTCCCAATGCTTTCACTAAATGGAAGGCACCAGATCAGTTAATCGATGATAACAGGGGACCACCAAACCTGGACCACGTTACTTGTATATATCTAGAGCTAGGCTACAGTGTGCTTTGACGACTATTCATCAAAGGACGGCATCGCATCTATGCTTGAGATACATGCAATTCACACAAACGAAATTGTGGGCCCCACTCTAGATCAAGCATTGCCTGAAGATCACATTACATAGATGGTCTTAACCGTTTGATCTCACTGAATCCAGACCGCTAATCATTTCTTTTAACTGTCCATCGACCTTTTAATCAATAGCCCTGAATTTGGACAGCAATCCGGTTTCTTTTAACAGGCCATCAGATGACCCTTAGATAGACGATTTGGATCATTCCATCAACAGTAGGGCCCATAAAATGGACAACCTGGATCTGTATCCATGCATGGCACGTTTACTGCAGACGTTTCCGGAAACGATGGCAAATTAACATTATTGGCAAGCACTCAGATGATTGATGCCGGGCAGATTCTAATAGGGCCAATATCAGTGGACTAAAATATCAAGAGAAAAACATTATACTCTGACAGAGTGAGATGGATGATACGCTGACACTTAGAAATTTCATATATGGCATATAAGCAATTAAAATTAAACCGTCCAAATTATGAGTCCCACTTTGGATGTATCATGAAAATAAATAAATACACTTTTTTAATTATCCGACCATCGGATTGGTGGGCATAGGCATTTATTCTTATGGTCCTATTTCAACAAACAAGTGTCCACGTAATATGATTTTAAGATAGTAATTTAGTGGCATTGAGTTCCAAATTTTAATTGGCTTAATTTGAGTTAATATATGAAATTGTATACAATTTTTCAATGCCTGCTTATCAATCATTGCAATCTGCCTGAGTATCAAATAACTCCCCAAATATTAAAGAGATTTCTTAATGCTCCCAAACATTACTTGACGAGGCTAAACCATTCTCCACAGGCATACTACTTGCACACGAAGATACCCTTATTTTATGAGTTATATTCCTTTTACTTCCTTATAATCCAAAACCTATAACCTCTTTTCCTCATTTTTCTTCCTAAAATCTTCATTGAATCTCCAGATATTATCATTCCATATTTGTCATTTACCATTTTGATCAGGGTTAGGTTCATTTCTTCAAACTGGTTAAATTTATATGCTTCAAATATTTTAGATTATCTCCATAAAGGGTTTTACGCAATCTTTCAAAAGGTTATAAATCTTGTTTCACTCCAAAGCACCCCTCTTCTACTTCTCTAATTTGGCTTTCACTGGGAGGTAAGGATGTTCTAAAAAGCTGGTGAGTTAAAAGTCAAGTTTACAGTGAAAAAATATTATTGATGTATTTTTGTTGCCGTCAACGACAATTCACTAACTACATATGCAAATTCGGCTAGTAATGTATCGAGAGTACTTAATCAAATTTAACCAATGCTCACTCGAAATTGATGAAAAACTCATGAAAATTTACCTACAACTTACTGAAATACACCAAGAAGTTGATGATAATTGACCGAGCCAATTTCATGTGAAGCTCGGTCAATTTCATTTGATGCTCGGTCAATTTTCCATGACATCAAACCTAAATACAACATGAGACTATTTACCTTCTCTTTGACATCTCCTGTATTTATGAGTATCATTCAATTGCTCTGGTATACATTGGATCCCCTCTTTCAAGGTCGCCTTCCTTGCCCCTTTGAAATTCCATAGCTCTGGTGCGACATATCATCCACTGAGATTTTATTCATTCATATTCATCTAAACTCTTGTTGTATACTTAAAAATTTTAACGCCCTACTTATTCTTTAGTTCCTTTAGCTTTATATCATCCTCATCTATTGTTTCAATGAGTTCTTAGTCATCTATTATTTAACCGAGTTGTATTTTATGGTATGCTTCTATTGTTTAACGATTCATTGATAATATGTTATTGTGTTTGTTTTCAGATAATGGCTATGAGAATCATTGTATACTCTTATGATGGGGAGTTAGTATGTGAAAACAATCGATACACGTACAATGGTGAAAAGCCGAAAGTATGGCTGCTGGTATCGATTCAGATAAATTCATTCTTTTAATCTATTGGGATTTTAGCCTACAGAATCACACAGATCTAGATCTAGGATAACAATTCAATGGCGCCAAGCACATACAAGAGAACACACAAATTTAACGTGGAAAACCCTTTCGGAAAAAAACCACGGTACAAAGCAACAGAATTTCACTATGAAAATAGAAATTACAAAGAGAGAGGACTTACCCGATTCGAACAACCTTGAATCTCACCCTTTCTACACCATTTGATTTCCCTAGAACCTCTTTAGAAAGCCTTAGAATTATTTCTCATCCCCTAGAAAAACCTTAGGGACACTTATTTATAGTTTAAGCAACTTCCCCTTCCGCACCCTTGCGAAAGGCGACATAAAATCCGCAGTCCGCATCAAATTCGGAAATGAATTTGCGTAACTACGACTGGTCGAGCCAAGTCTACGACTGGTCGTGGGACCCCTTCGACCGGTCAAGCCATCCCTTCGACCGGTCGTGAATCCTGAACACAAAAAACTGAGCTCGCTGGACTTCTAGTTGTACAAGCCATGACCAGTCGAGCAGCTCCTACAACCAGTCGTAGCTGACCCACGACCGGTCGAGCAACATCAGATTTAAGATTTCTCAATAATCTTCACCAAATCTTCAATCTTCAACTGTGTAGCTCCTTGACCTCTTCTCTTATCTCTGCATCACATCATAGCTTATCGTGCATACTCCGTCCTTCTTTTACGCCATCGCCAAGCCCAGAGAAGTTACACGGAACTTGACTTCTCTACAAGAATGATCCAAGTGAGCATGTCTGCCGGATTAAGATCCACAAGCTCAACCACCTTTGTTCCTGTCTTTCCAAAAGAAAAAAGATGTAGTCTTCTTACCATCTCACTACTATCCAATATTGCTTGCTGGGGTACTTGCTCACAACACTGATAGCCTGTGAAATAATTGGTCTAATCCAGACCCTGGCATACACTGCCAACCGCATTCGAATAAGGCTCATGAGATATCCTGCTTTTCCTCATCTGTTTTGGGACATGTCTTGAGGAAAACTTGAGGAGAGACGCGTAGGGAATGCTCTCTGGCTTTACCTGGCCCATCACATCCTTGATCAATACCTACACACAAGGTATTCCTCCTGTGATTACCACAACCTACTCCTCCTTCAGTCTCAATGCCAAGAACCATCTTTGCAGCCCACGATCCTTCATTCATGAAGGAATCAAATCACTGCATAGGTGACAGGTCGAACCACGACCTCTTATAAAGTTTTTTCTCAGCCCCTTTAACTTCGAACCACTCTGGTTGCTTCATGTAGATCTACTCTTCATTTTCCCTTGCAGAAGTGCAGACTCCACATCCATCTTTCCAGCTCAAGATCACATTGGCCAACTAATGCCAATCACGGATCTAATAGACACCTGTTATACCATCAGCGCAAATATCTCTAAGAAATCGATCCCTTCTCTCTGAGCATAACCCTTCGCTACTAACCTCGCCCTGTATCTATGCTGTATCCTCCTGAATATCCACCTGCATCCAACCGATTTTCAGCCCACTTGAAGCTCCACCTGTCTCATATATCGGTTTGGTACAACGAATCCATCACATTGCCCATAGTCACCTTTCATTTCTCAGCACCAGGCTCACCTAGAGCTATTTGAATAGAAGATGAATCCCCTGCGATATTGGAGTCGTCCATGTACCTCGCCGATATCCTGCGATCATGCCGTGTGATTCTTCTCACAGGTGACTGCTTCACCTGCTCTATATCCCTATCCGTATGTCTCAGCCTTCTTGCCCTGCCCGCTCGTGTGCCCATGCCTAACATGCCACACACTTGAAGAGGTGGAATCCGCTACATCCACAGCAACTCCATCTTTTGAAGTGCTCTCGATCAACCTGTACAAGTTACCAAGTCGTTGTGCTTTCATGATTACTCGTGCCCCCTTAGATACCTTAAGGGCACCATTAATACCTATAAACTTATATCCTTTTGCCTCAAGTACACCAAGAGAAATTAGATTCTGCTTCAGATCAAGAATTTGCCTGACATCAGTCAAGGTAAGCTCCACCCCATCAAACATCCTGATGCGCATTGTACCAATAGCCACAATATTACAGGCAATGTCATTGACCATAAATACCTGTCCACCATCGCACTCCCTATAGCTGGTGAACCAACTCTGATGAGGAGTCATATGAAAAAATTCCCCTGTGTCTAGCATCCACTCGTCCTTACGATCATCGTATGACCGTCTGAGCGAAGACACAGATAAAACATCACCATCACATCCATTTGACGTGGCAGCGTTGGCCTCCCTTCATGAAGCCTCAGTATCTTCTCTCTTCGATTTAAGATTTTCACAATCCTTCTTCACATGTCCTTCCTTCCCACAGTTCTAACACTTTACCTTTCCTTTGCCCTTGCCCTTGGATTTGGATTTAGAACCTGAAGAACCTGTACCTTATTCAGAAATCCTACCAACTGTAAATAGTGCATCAGAAGATGTCCCCATGGTTGCTTAGCTGTCTCATAGCCTTCCCTTAAAGGGCTGAGATAATGGTGTCGACACTCAAGGTATTCATGCTGCAAGTAGTGTCCTTGAATTTCTCATACGACGTCGGAAGAGAATTCAACAACATACATACTTATTCTTCATCTTTCATTACTTCCTCCATATCCAGCAATTTGCAAACTAATTTATTAAAGTTACTGATGTGAGCCTCCAGATCTCCACCCTCTGCCATCTTGAAGTTATACCACTCCGCTTCAAGTGTAGGCGATATTCAGAGGATTTTTTCGCATAGACATTCTCTAACTTCACCCATAACTTAGCCGCAGTTTTCTCCCTCATGACGTTGTAGAGAACCTCATTTGTGAGACATAAACAGATCGATGATAAAGCCTTCTTATCAAGAGCATTCCACTCGTCATTGGTCATAGTAGACTTTCGCTCTTCAAGAGCACCATCTTCGCCTTGCTTGATTAAGGAACTCGTCATCTTGATTTTCCATAACTCAAAATTATTTTTTTCTGAGTACTTCTCAATCTCATACCTAGCGCTCGCCATTATTACTAATCCCTCAGATTTAGATCTGTGCCCCAACGATTGCTCTGATACTACTTGTTGGGATTTTGGCTTGCGGAATCACATAGATGTAGATTTAGGATAATAATTCAGTGGCGCCAAGCACATACAAGAGAACACACAGATTTAACGTGGAAAACCCTTTCGGGAAAAAACCACGGTATAGAGCGACAGAATTTCACTATGAAAATAGAAATTACAAAGAGAGAGGACTTACCCAATTCGAACAACCTTGAATCTCACCCTTTTTACACCCTTTGATTTCTCTAGAACCCCTTTAGAAAGCCTTAGACTTATTTTCCATCCCCTAGAAAAATCCTAGGGACACCTATTTATAGTTTAGGCAACTTCCCCTTCCGTACCCTTGCGAAAGGCGACACAGAATCCGCAGTTCGCATTAAATTCGGAAACGAATTTGCGTAACTACGGCTGGTCGAGCCAAGTCTACGACTGGTCGTGGGACTCCTTTGACCGGTCGAGCCATCCCTTCGACCGGTAGTGAATCCCGGATACCAAAAACTGAGCTCGCTGGACTTCGAGTCCTGTAAGCCACGACCAGTCGAGCAGCTCCTACGACCGGTCGTAGCTGACCCACGACCAGTCGAGCAACATCAGATTTAAGATTTCTCAACATAATCATCGATACAGTGCAACACATTAATTATACAATATACGAAGATCCCATGGGTGAGGAACGTGGCGTGAAATTGGAATATATGACATCACCTTTACAAGTGGGACTAAACAACACTCCACTGCTCGAGCTGCTTTAAATATTAAACTTTGTGACTAGTCAAGCGAGTTGGACAAGTGACCTTAATCTCAAATATGAATACATGACACCACATTTATCTACAAGAGCAGATTTGCCTTCATCATCCACCAACAAATCTATACGTGTAAGTGACATTTCGCTGCCCGAGCTTATTGAAACATCAAACTTCATCACCAGTCAAGTTAATGTGCCTTTTGAAGATGCTGCATTCACCAATGCAGATTTGTTGGAATATTCATATTCATTGGATGAGCCAATTTGCAATTCACAAAAACTTTTAATACATGCTCTTGTACTTATCATCTAAGAGATTCACTGTGGTGTGTTTCGAAGATAAACATGAATAGAATGTTCATGCATCTAGGGTGAATGATGTGGGATATTCAAGATAAGGACTTATATGTCCAAAAACACGTATGACATGTCATGGATGAAGAGTGATCACCGGCAAGCAAGAAGTAAATTAGCCTGTGAGCTGGTTGTTAGCTGAATTGAGTGCCTAGGGTTAAGGCCGAGTGATATTATCTTCGCCATGCAATAGAAATATAATATTTTTATTACTCATAAGAAGGCATGACGCACTAAGGAGCTCACAATCAGTCGCGTAATGAAGTCTTATGGAGACTCTTACAATGAACTCTTGATGTATTTGCATGAATTGAGGAGGGCCAACCCGAGGATGGTGACTGCCATGCTTGTTAACCCACAGATGAGCAAGTTCGAAAGATGTTTTGTTGCACTCGGACAATGTGTTTGAAGTTTTTAAAATTCTATGTAAAGGGTCTTGGTCATCGATGAGACGCACTCAAAAGGTAAATACAAGAGTGTTCTATTCGTTGCTACGGGCTTAAATGGTGACAATATTATTTTCCCAGTTGCTTTTGGCATCGGGGAATCAAAGAACAGCAGCAGTTGGATTTGGTTCATTACCCACCTCAATTGTATGTTAGGGGATCTTTCAGGTCTTGTGATCATATCAGACCAACATAAAGGTTTAATGACAGAAATTCCCCAAGTCTTCCAATATGCAATCCATGGCTACTGCGCCTACCATATATATAGAAACTTGGTGGACACATTTAAAGACAAGTCGTTGAAAATGTACTATTGGCGGGCTGTAAAGACTTGTAGGAAGGCTGCGTTTGAAAAGTTAATGCGTGATATTAAAATGGTCAACCCCCAGTACATGCATGGTTGAGAGAAATAAGGTACGAAAGATGGGTATATTCGCACTTTCCACGAAAAAAATTCAACTTGATCACTATAAACATATTTGAGTGCATTAATGCTCTCTTCAAAGAAGCACGAGAATACACTGTGACTACATTGATAGAGGCGGTAAGATTTAAGATTCAAGATATGTTTTACAAGAGAAGAGAATCTGGATCATCATTTGTAGGGCCATTGACACCATGGGCCGAGGAACAGTTAAAGGATTTTGCACCGAAGGCGCGATATTTCCGTTGTCATATAATTTCTCGCGATGAGTACTATGTTGTGGGAGATTATAATGATTCAGTTAAGCTTAATGAGCTTTCGGGTACATGTCGCGAGTTTGATATAAAGGGGTTCTCTTGTTTGCATGTCCTTTCAGCATGTATGAACTATAAACTTCCTCATTACTCATACCGCTCCCCATTTTATACAGCGTAAAATTACCAGATCATGTATAACGAATCTGTGTACCCAGTACATGATAAGAGCCAATGGAAAATATCGCCTGAATTCAAGGAGTATTGTAACGCCCTGAAAATTGGGGGTCGTGTATGCACTCGACTCCCAAGTCCCCGGGTGTCACTTATAACTTATTTTTTTTTATCAGTTTACGATTAATCAGATTTAAATGTGCAGCATGGAATTTTCTTGAAACATGAGACATAATCACAACAGGTTTACTGAAATGAAAGAGGCAAATTATACCTACATATACAGGTCTAAAAGAATGAAAAGGGGTCGCCTAAGGCGTTGCCCAACAAAAATCCCAAAAATCATAAGTTCAAAAGAATAGAGCTGAGTTCACGACTCAGCAGTCCAAATCCCACCTACCAAGCTGATGGAGAGTCACCCATCAACAAAAAGTAGGACAACTCGTCCTCCTCATCCAAGCTCGCGTCGCAAGGCTTCTCGTATTTGGCGTCACCTGCAACTACTAAAGAGTCTGGTTGGTGTTTTAAAATACCGTCCCAGAGTGGGAGTGAGTGATCAACTCAGTGGGTGCTATTAGTCTTAAGTTTTAACAGGCATCAATTATATTATGAATTTAATGAAAGACAATCATTCATAAACACTTAACTAATTTTAGTAATGCGCATGCATGTTAGATGATATGATGCATGCCCTCGCCATAACACTCCCTCAAACGACTCCGTCTAACGATTGCATATGTCAGCACTCCCTCAGAGCGACCTCGACTGCCGAGTTGCCAATCTAGCTAATGCAATACAATGATATATTAACCGGGTTCTTAGTTAGGTTCGTTCATCCAGCAGATTTGGGAATCTGATACACCCCACATATCAAATGCCCTGAACTAGTTGCGAGGCCAAGACCCCCCAACGTGTGAGGCTAAGACCCCATGATCCGTGATCCCATCGGGTTCTCCATCCCCAACTTCAAGCACATGGGGAGTGTCGAGAGAAAGGGATCGCTCGTGGTCACTACGGGGAGGCGCGTCACCACAGCGTAGGCCGAGACTGTGGATCGATATTCAATTCATTATCAATCGACTGCAACGGTGGTAGGGTGTTCCAGATTCCATACATATGTGAGCAAACATGGTTAACAAACAAGGTTGGTCAGATAGTAGGCTAGACCGCATGAGTCGGGCGAGCATGCGACGAGCGGCATCGGGTACAAGGGACCCATGTAGTCGAACTACTGCCACCCGTACACATCTGCCCAAACTCACAGGTTTAGCCCTAGCATAGTCCTACCAATGGCACTACCGTCTCTCCTCATGTTTTCGACCAACCCTAAGGTTCAATGTTGATTCATAGCATGCCAACCATCAAGATTATCAACTAGCCTACAATAGCATATTGCATACATTCCATCATACAGTTCAAACATTCCTAACAAACATATTGCATTATCATAAGCAAGGTGTGTGTGAGTCATGTGGATTAGTGAGGAAGTGAAACACTTCCTACATTTCAAGGAATGAAATTGCACAAGGGAAAAGCATCATACATGTCATAAGCAACAACATATGAGAAGATCATGCAACACATGAGTATACAATCATCCACTACAACTTAAGCATGTGAGTGGCACAAATAATGTCATAGAAACAATACACAACATACAATTTCATACATCTCCAACAAATCACCCAAATCCTAGGGTCTCTCTAGATTCTACACGTGCCTCATCCAAACAAGCAAAATCATTAGACTCATGATATAAGTGGTGCTAGGTCACCTAAGATTAATAGTCCGCACCTTCGGATTCGTTAGAGACTTGGAAAATGACTTAGGAATGGGGGCTTTTGGGGTCGGACGGCCGGAATCCCTAGAGCAACGTTTGCATGTTAGAAATCCTTGTCAAATCCCTCTCAATACATAGGTTTCAAGAAAAAGATGAGAGGCTACCTACCCAATCGGAGGAGAGGGGTTTTTCCGGTTGTGGGTGAGGGATTCGTTGAAGAAGAGATGGGGAGTTATAAGAATCAAACTCCTTTGGGCCCCACTTGAGCTATGGTCCACCTTCACCCTTCTTCATTCTCTCTTCCTCTCCTCTTTGCTCTCCTCATTCTCCTCTCCCCTTTCTCTCTTCTCTCTCTTCTAGGGCAAAAATCGTATGGGGAGAGGAGTGCCCCAAATGAGGCCCCTTTATAGTGCCAGATTTGGTGCCAATGGCCCCAAGTGTTGAGTTTTTACCAAACTAACCCTATGGGAGGGTTTTTCTAGCCTCTAGGGCCCACTATGAGATGTACACGTCGATGTACATCGTAGGATAGTTAGCCCTAATGATGATCTATGTATGGATACGATCGGCCCGCCATTTGGATGCGCTGATCGACAGATATGATGAGAAGTCTGTTCAATGGTCACCGATAGTCGATCGGGGCCGCGACTATACGGATATAAGCAGGGAAATATCCTTACTCCACATGTGAAGTTTGGTCGCAAACCGACGGTCCGAAATCCTCAACTTTGCATAAGAGTGGACGACTCAATTCACTTAAGTTCCAGCTCCTTTAGGGTATTTGCGCTTCTCATGCACTAGTCCTTTGACTCAAGTTGAGCGGTTCTAGGCAGTTCCCAGGTATGACTCCTGTAATGGATGTCAAGCCCAGTAAGACAGACACTACTCTATAATTTTGTAACTAGTGGCCCACCAACGAGCGGTCTAGAGCTCATTCGGGAAATCGGGGGATTTCTAGAATGAATTAGGTATTGAGATTTCTCGTGGGCAATGATTAGGGTTTGGATTAACTATGTTCAGAGCGTGACCTATTTATAAATAGTGAAAGTGGATATTTAGTCGTGATTACTTTAAACAGTCGGTTTTAGGCTAAAAGAGTAACGGGGTTGCTCTGGTGGGTCCCTGGTCACGAAATTTATAGGACAAGTGCTCCATGGCTTGATGAGAGGCCATACAAAGTTTGGGAACAAACGGATGAGCGAATGTGGGGTTTGATCATACGGTTCCTATCTTTAAATGACCCTGTGGGGTCAATTCCGGTGATTGGAGTGGTTCTAGTGGCTCTCTGGTCCTGAAACTTATAGGATAAGTTCTCCATGGCCCGATGAAGGGCCATACAAAATTTGGAAACGATCGGATATGGGGTTTGATTGCACGGGTCCGAATCGCGATCAACAGTCACCGTGCCACGATCAGGTCCCAGATTTGGTGGACGGGTGCAGAAAAATACATTAAACCTTTACCGTAAATTTGGAAGAAATTCGACGGCTGAAACGCCTGGTATCTAAGTTTTATTTGCAAATGCCAGATTTCTATTCTGGCATTAGTGGGGTGTATTTGGCAAGTGCCAGATTCTAGTTCTAGGTGTCCACTGGTCCGCAGTCCGCGATGGACCACAAGCCCAGTGAGATCTTTAGTTCCCTAAATTTTTAGATTTTTCTGACCCTCCTCGGTCGCTGGTGGCCAACACGGGCTGTTGTTAAGTGTAAACAGGTCATTTGGTTTGGCGGCCTGCACTAGGTCTTATCATGACCCATCTGGTCTACTCAGTTGGGTTAATCCTAGATTAATTTTACTTGCGGTACCTCACCACGAGTAGTTTAAACGAATAGTCCTGCGGTAAATCCTATGTGGACGACTTAGGACACTGTGCTGGTTGGACGTGATGTTACAATCACTCATGTATAGGCTAGCCTTGAGTGCCAATGGTCAGCAAGTGATAATATAAGTTAATTACATAAAAAAAATTAAGGATTTTTGGAAATCCAAAATAGTAAAAATCCGGGATGTTACAAGTATTGTGCGAGAATTAAACTCCCACGACAGAAGAGGTCAGCTGCAAGACTGAAAGAAATAAGAATTCTTTCACGTGGAGAGGAACGGAAAACAGTAAAGTGCAGAAGATGCAAACAAATGGGCATAATCGCTGGAGGTGCAAGTTTCCAATACTCGAGGAATAATGTACTTTCTAATTTATTTTGTATTGGAATGATTTATGTTGTAATGTAATATGATGGTGAATGATTTATGTTTTAATATAATATGATGGTGAATGATTTAATTCGAAAACGTCTGTATATTTTGTGTTTGAATGATTTTGTTTAAATTGCGGAATTACTACTACAATTGAGACTTTAAAAGATTGAATGGGGATACTAATACTGAAGATTGAATTCCCTCTTTCAATAAACCGTGCATTGCAAGATCATGGAAAGCTCGGTTAATTTCATATGAAGCTTGGTCAATTTCATGTGAAGCTCCTTTTGATTTCATGTGATGCTCAGTCAATTTCATGTGAGGCTCGATCAATTTTCAATTTAACGATCAGTTTTAATTGTGCGGACACTCCTAGGACTATTGTTGGAATCCTGTGTTGATATCAGTAATAGATCAGCACAAAATGGATTCATCTAAAGGGTCTACCATAGCCAATGCACAATTAGCTTTGATACCAAAGGTAAACTTTAATGTAGAATTGAAAATTGGGGATCCAATGAGCTGAATTGAAATTTGTACATATTCATCTGGAGAAGCACCGTTATGGAAATTAAAAGCTTCAGACTACGAAGATTTGGGACCCAACTCTGGTAGTTATTGAGGGTAAGGAATTTGAACTCCATTGAAAATCCTCTCCCTTACTTAGGGGTGTACACAAACCGGGCTAGCCCGGTTAGCTCGCTCGACCCGGCCCGAAAATGCCCGACTCGGTCTGACCCGAAACTGAGTTCGGGTCAGGATGGGCCAATTTTCTAGGGCCGAAAGTGAGTTCAGGCCGAGTTCGGATACCTCCCAGTTCGGCCCAACTCGGTCCGAAATCCGACTGGCCTCGACCCTACCCGACCTGGCCCGACCTGACCCGTGTATGACTGTATTTAATTTGTATAAAATATTTTATTTTATGCTTTGTCAAATGTATATAAATGTCCTAACTAGTTAGATTTTTTGTGGAGTCTATAGTTCAACTATCTAAACCGTTGATCGAGAGCCTTGTAATGGAACGCGGATTATCTGCCAAAGCCCTTCCTATAAACTTGCTATAACGTTCGAAACTGGCCTGAACTCGAAGGTTCGGAACTGGCCCGAACTTGCACCGGGCCTGGTTCGGGCTGGAGATGTTGGCCCGGTGACTAAGCCCGGTCGGGTTCAGGCATTGTGTGGTTGTTGAACGGGCCTGGACGAGCTGAGGCCAGTTCGACTCGGCCGGTCCGTATACAACCCTGACCTTACTCTTCACAGGAATTTAGCATTCCTAATTTCTCTCGAACAAGGTGCGTATAATACAGTCGTAGTGTACTACTCTTTAAATGAATTTGGACTAATCATGACTTTAACGAGGTTCCAACCGTTAAGGAGATTAAGACCATTGCATGTGCACCTTATTCAACATGGAACCGCATTTTAAAAAGGAAAAAAGAAAAAAAGAAAAAAAAAAAAAGGGATAAAATTAAGATTACAGGACTATTTACTGTGGAGAGCTATACATCGCTGTTTTTTTATTGGACGAGCATCTAAAATTCTCCCGAGAAGAATGATTCCTTTGTCCTTCCTACTACCATCTAACGTCTCTAGTGACACGTGGTTTTTTAACATGACTCCGATACTACCAGCCAACATGTGACAGGGATACCCGGAGTTGTTTCGTGGTTGCAGAAAGGCCCGATCTTCCAAGAATGCATGGTTGTAAGAAAGGCCCGTCACGATAGTGGTACCACGTTATTAATGACGGACAGAATCTAGTACCAAGACTATGAATCTGTATAATTGCACGGCCACCATAATGGGGACATTGATTTGAGGGCCCACCATCTGATGGGCAATAGCAAGAAAAGCAGACCATCCCTGCAAATGGATGGGTGGATGTAGTAGAGCCCATCCCCACCGTTGCCCAAATTGTATACGGATGAGGATGGTTAGCCAAAATAATCCTGAGGTGTTCTCTGCCGAACTTCCTGTGCACCTTACCTGTAACTGACTGTGGGGTCCACCTTGATGTATGTGTCCTATATCCAGGCCGTCTATACGTTTCACCAGGTCATTTTATGGCATGATATAAAAAATATGGCAGATCGAAATCTCACGTGGACTACACCAAAGGAAATAGTGGTGATTGAACCATTTAAAACTTATCGGAGGCAACCGGAATGTTTATTTCCCATCCATCCTGTTGATAAGGTCACACGGACCTGGAAGAAGGGACCAAAAAAATATTATCTTGATCCATAACTTCTGTGGCCCGCAAAAAGTTTTTAATGGTGAATCACCATTATTTCCTATGGTGTGGTCCACTGGAGATTTGATCCTAGTGTATTTTTAGGCTCATGCGAGAAAATGATCTAGCCAAAAAATGGACAACATTAATATAAGACACATTACGATGGGCCCACAGTCATTTATCCACTGACTTCGGTGTATCTGGGATCAACTGAAGCCACGTCCTCCCATTATACACGTGGCAGAATGGTGGGCGCGGCTTGGGTGGATCCATAAATGTAGGGCCCACCATTATATATCTTAAATCCACACCGTCCGTACAGTTTTGAAAGCTCATTTGAAGGCATGATAAAAAAAAAAAAAAGCAAATCCAAATGTTAGTTGTGCCATAACACTGGAAAGATGGGTGATTTAACACCACCATTAAAAACATATCAGGCACCAGAATGTTTATTTTCCATCCAACCTATTGATAAGGTAAAAAGATCGGGGGATGTAGGGACCACACAAATATCCAAAACTATTTGAGGCCCGCAAGAAGTTTTTAATGGTCAATCATCACTTTTTCCATGGTGTTGTCCACCTGAGATTTGGATCTTCTTAATTTCTGAGATCATGTCTTGAAATAAGCTTTCAAAATGGAGGGACGGTGTGGATGTTAGGAAAATACATCAAGGTAGGCCCCACAGTCAGGAATCCACCCACCTGGGTGGATCCCGCGCCCGAGATATGTAGATGGTCCACATTTCACTCACACGCGGATAGGATGATCTTAGCCATCCGATCTGCATCCTTCGAATGAAAGGTAGAAAATGAATGGTGGGCAGTAGGGAAAGTACGAAAAGCGATTGCTAGATTCCAGTGTTGAAAATTAGTGGTTTTTTGAAAAATAAAAAGAGAAAATTTGAAATTTTCAAAATTTCGTGATTTTACCGCCAAAACGCTTTTTCGAAAATTTCAAATCCAAAAATACGTTGTGTGCTTTGTCTCACATTGGAAATGGTTGAAATCCTTTTGTGGTTTATATGTGGACTTGTGAAGAGTATTCTTACTTGGAGTTTTTGGAGAAGGCAATGCTCGGGTTGCGTGTTTAAGCACTGGAATACACGCACGAGCGCGCTCAGGTGTGGGCGTGGGCGAGGCCGAGGGCATGGGTAGTGTGGCTGTAATGGCGCTAGATGACGCACCCTCGCGACTAACCTCGGTGCGATGGGTCTGGTCTGTGCCTCTGTGCAGAGGGGTCTAAAATGGTCTGAGTTTTATAAAAGACTAAGAACGGTCGGATCATAAATCCGAAACGTACAACAGTTTCTGAAAATAACTCTTTGCCTTGAAAGCCAAATGGTTCAAAAACGGACGGACCAGGATGATCCAACGGTCAAATCTTCTAATCTGACGACCAAAAACGTCTGAGATTAATTGACAACGGTCAGAAACGTTTTCAAACGTTCTGGACCATTGAATACCACGCAACAACGGTGCTATACCTGATGTCTATATAAACTGGACCATTCTAGTCCGATTTCATCATCTCAACACACCATCTCTTCTATCAAATCAAATACGATACATATCTCCATCATAGAATATTCTGATCATCTCTACCATCTAAGTCTGCCAGAAGAGATCTATTGCATTAAAACTGTTCCCCAATGGACCTATTGTGATCGCTGTACGGTGGATCTAGATAAGGCTTGTCTTCTCCTGAAAGCAATTCGCCTGTAACCCATCAACAGTTGATAAGGGGGCGAATCACACTTTAAGGACAACGTATTTTATACGTGATTCAGCCTAGTGAAATAATTTATTTTCAATTTATTTTCAATTTATTTTTTATATTTCGGTGTATCCAAACATAAATTCCCAACATCCAGTTTAGATGTGGCATTGGAAGTCTAAAAAGCCATTGTCTGTCCATCTATCAAACACGAAATAACACCTAAAAAAGGAGGTATTGTACAGTGGGTCCCGTTGCAAACCGTTGATATGATCGGACCCATATAGAAAAGTCCATGGATGGGAAAATCCCATCCCTTCAAAATATGTACTGTTGAGGACAAAATCTAGACCACCCTCCACCCCGTGCGATGCTCCTCGAATGGACCCTGGCCCTGGACAAAGAGGTGAGCAAAGGAGGCCCTGGCTAGGCCGGGGGACCCTTCGATGCCTAAGTCAGGTCAAGAGAATCGAGGTCTAAGTAGAATTGTAGAGGGAGTATCAGATATCGCATACCTGTAGCAATGGGGTCTTTATGTATTTATACCTGACTGTAGGATGGTCTGGGTCCGTTAATCACGACATGATTCACTCAATCAGGGAGATTTTCTGATCATGGAGATACTGCACGTAATCTAAGGATCAAGTATCGTATCAGGTACATCATGCGTATCTGCGAGCGAAGTAACCGGCCACGTTCACTTATTGCAGTTTCTAAGTTTGGCTTGAGGGGTGCCCGCCTTGGAATATGGAGTCGGCTTGGACCTTTAGGTAGGAAGGTTCCAATCGAAGTGATTATAAGTCTTTATTGAATACTGTCCGTTTTATTAAT
Organism: Magnolia changhungtana; assembly: GCA_030180095.1. Classification (NCBI taxonomy): domain Eukaryota; kingdom Viridiplantae; phylum Streptophyta; class Magnoliopsida; order Magnoliales; family Magnoliaceae; genus Magnolia; species Magnolia changhungtana. The sequence goes on from JASAUF010000662.1 coordinate 14,068,155, forward strand.
CTGAGCCAAGCCGATAACTATCCATCCGACCGGACTAACATGACATCAGGCCTCGGAATTATAGGGGGCTCAGATCTTCCCATAACAGAAGCCTCCTACTCTTTGAGGTCTGCTAAGGGCTCGGAGAGTAAACATACTGAAGATAAAAATGCCTCACCTGCCGGTTCTCAAGGGCATAACAGTTATTATGTTTTGAAACTTTTTGCTCTTAGGGTTTCCCGCCCACGGGTCTACGCGTGGTGGATGCGTGGTGATGGTTAAGTTTCCAAATTACCGTCCGCCTATGACCTGTTGCCACGTATACCTGGACTGGTGCGCTGGACGGAAGCTTTCATTATTCGGGCGTCGTTTCGTTTATCCGAAGCACGCCGACCGATGGCAGAAGCTTACCGCCTGACAGAGCAAGTGCCAATAATACATGGCCACATCAACTTCGTGGTCAGCTCGCGACGATTCGACTGCGGCCATCATTGCTGGTCATTAATGCGGGGATTCAGTAGGGTCTATATAAACCCCTTCAGAAATTGGTGTCTTGTGTTTGAGTTGTGAACGGAGAGGGCGATTCCCCGTGAAGGCGATTTCGGTCACCTAGGGTTTTCTGTTAGGCGATTCCGACCGTTCGGGGATTTTCGGCTGAAGCGATTCCCGGTGGCCGTCTGGTGAGTCTTCTTGCACCTCTTTGTATTTCTCCATTCTTACTTAAGATGTCGTTCGACCTAGAGACCGTGCGGGATTATGATGACGACTCTGAGTCGGAGAGTTCTAGCGATGGGAGAGGGGCCTCTGAAGGCCCCTACGAAGCTGTGCCCTTGTACCCTTCGCCCCAAAAGCAGAAGGAGACCGGGGCTCGGACTCGTAGAGTTGGCAGAAAGAAATCTACTCGGGCCCCCCGGACCACAACCATCGAGGCTGCTGAAATGCCAGCGAGTGGGCGAGCCTCGGAGGTAGTCCTTGGAGGCTCCGTACTATCGGAGTCTCAAATAGAGTGGATCCGTTCGAAATTTTAAATCCCAGACTCTGTCCGGATAAGGGCCCTTGGGCCTCTCGAAGCCGCCGGCGCGCCTGCTGAGGGAGAAGTCGCTATTTTTCTCTGTGCGCTGCAACGCAGGGTTCGACTTCCTCTGCACTCTTTCGTCCGAGCCATGACAGCCTATCTCAGACTAGCTCCTGGGCAACTGACCCCCAATGCTTGGAGGGTGCTTCATTATCTGGCTGCAAGTCAGAAATTCGGAGCTGACCCCAGAAGAGTTGATGAGTTTGTACCTGGTCAAGCATGACAGCAACGAACCATGGTACTACTTCGCGACCCGAGGCAGCAAGGGGTCGGGGCTGGTTATGAATATTTCGTCGTCCAACAAAGACTGGAAGAATAAATGGTTCTGGGCTGCGGGCGAATGGGAGGCACCTGTGGCTGAAGTCAGTACTCTGATGAATCGGGTTCCGACACGATTTTCAAAGCCAGGTCGGACCAGTGAATTTTCTTTATCTTTATGCTTTTCTTTATTACATCGGTTGGACTGAGACCTTTGCTCTTTACTTTGATAGACTTCCCTAGAGGCACGTCCCTCCTCGATTCAAACCAAAAGAACTATATTGCCAAGGCTAAGGCACGATCGGGGGAGCTTCGCTCTTGATTGGACCTAATTACTGCCACCAACCTTCATTGGTCTGGGCTGTGTAGGTTCCAAGCTCTCCCGACGTCTTTCAGTAAGTTTTCCTTCTATTCCTTTGGAATCAGACCTGTCTGTTTAGTTGCTAATTTGTCGTTCTTTACGTAGGCATGGCCGAGACATCTGGTTCTCGGAGAAGGAAAATCGCTCCGACGGCGGAAGAGTTGTTGAGTGACGAGCCTAGGATAAAGACCACCGTTCGGAGGAAGCGAGCTACTCCACGCGGAGCGGGTCCCTCAGGCTTGGGCACTGTGGCAACGACTCTAACTACGGCCGTGGCTACGACTCCAACTACAGTCGCGGCTACAACTCCAACTACGATCGTGGCTATGACAGCTCCGGCTATGACACCTATTGAGGCTCCAGTCTCAGCAACCACCGTTTCAACTCCCGTAGCCATAACTCCTTCCGTTCCGCCCGCAATCGTTCCTCCCATAGGGGAAACTCAACTGTCGGCTCCCTGCATAGCTATCCCTTCATCATCCGAGCGGGAGGAAGCCGTTCGGATGGCCGACGCCATGATTACTCCTCCCGAGGTCGGAGGCGATCTCGGAGCTGAAGCTGAAGCTCAGGCTTCAGCTGGTAGTAGGACTGGGGTCGCAAAGGAGGGAGGATCGGCGCATGTGGGGACAAGTGACACGAGATACGAGCCGGGCTTTCATATGTCTTGTTTGGCTCACTGGGCGGCCAAACATGCTCCGGAAGAAGAGATTGCCAATCTGCTTCCAAGTCAGATGACTCCTTCCTGAACGATCTGGTGACAGTCTTTTACAAGGTATTCCTTCTCCTCGTATCTTTTAATCTTCATTTTTCGTACACACCTTCTTATTTCCTTGCCTTTATTTTTATTTAGTCTGTTCTGAGGCTCCTCCTGGCCTGAGAGAGAGTGCGAGAGTGTCGGAAGATAGACGCTGAAGTGGAGGTACTCCGAGCTGAGGTGGAAGTCTTGCGGAATGAGGCGACTCTCTTCCGTCTGAAACAGGGCGAGTTACGTTAGCAGCTTGAAGAAGGGAAAGCCAGGGAGGTTCGGCTACAGGAGGTCTTGACTGACTTCGAAGCTAGGTAGCTGCGACTACAAGGGGTCGTAGAGGACTTTAAAGCTCAATGCGTTGCCACAACTGCCGAGCTGACTTGGGCCAGGGCTCAAGTAGACTCGCTGACTCAGGAGAATGCTCGTCTGGGTGAAGCCCTTTATCGAGCTAAAGTCGAGGCCGCAGAAGAGCAGACCCGAGCTGTCGCTCAGGCGAGGGAAACTCAAAGGGCTGAGGATGAAGCTTCCCTTACCGAGGCAGTGGCCGCAGCTATAAAGGCTTTCAGGACTTCCAAGGAAAGAGACACTGAGGCCACTACGTTTTACAACTGCGGCTATGATGATTGTATTGGGGGGGTCCAGGACATGTATCCGGACCTTAACCTTGACTCTCTGTTATCCGAAGAGGCTGGAAAGACACCTGCTGATGACATTCGCCCGGATCAAGCCCACGACACCCAAGCTCCTCCTCCGTCTGCGTAGCTCGGATTACTCTTTTTTTTTGGAATAGTTGAAACTTTTTCTTTCTGATTACTCTTTGACCTTCTGGTGAAGGTTTATGAATGATGATTATCCATGTGTTAATCCGTAGTTAACTTTTGGATATTAGTTGTCAATTGTTGGTTGCTATTTTTCGCCAAGGGATGGCTGTGCTGACCCTTTAGTGAGTCAGCTTCTTCTAATGCTTCCTCGTAAAGTTTGAGACCTTCATAGCCCGTTTATTGAGTCCGAACCCCTAAGGGGTTGGCCCATCTCACAATTGGCGAGAACCTTCCGCTTCACCCGTTAGTCCATGAACCGACTCTTATGTTGGGAGAGTCGGGTTAGTTTTTTGGCTTTACCCCTGACTTAGAGGGGATGCCATGTAAAGTTTTTGTGGAATAATGTACTAACCTCTTCTTTAAGGGATTAGTACATTGAGTCCGCCCCTGCATGTGAGAGGCAACTTTTGTTGAGTAGATAATTCGTTCGTGTAGATGCAATGAGGCGAATTTTATTAAGAGCCTTGAAGGCTTGTTGCTCGGAGCCATACATTCATCGAGAACCTTAAAGGTTATTTTGTCACGGGTAATAAACCTTCAGATGTTCGGCGTTCCATGGGTGGGGGAGCTGACGACCCTTGAGGTCTTCCAAGTGGTAGGAGGCTGGCTTGGTTGACCAGACGACCCGATAGGGCCCTTTTCAATTCGGTACGAGTGTCTCAGCCCTCGGCTCAGCGGTATTCTGGAATACCTGACGAAGGACCAAGTCCCCGGGTCTGAACCTCCTGGTCTTGACCTTCGAATTATAGAATCGTGCTACTTGTTGATGTCGAGCTGCGACTCGGAGTCTCGAGATATCTCTAACTTCTTTGAGCAAATCCAGGTTGGCTGCTATCTGCTCGGAATTCTGGTTTTCTTGGTAGCTTTCGACTCAAGCCGTAGGGAGACTAATTTCGACTGGCACCATTGCCTCCAAGCCATAGGAGAGCGAGAATGGAGTCTCTCCTGTTGAGGACTGAGCTGTGGTCCTATAAGCCTAGAGAACGAACGAAAGTTCCTCGGCCTAGCTTCCGTTTGCTTTTTCCAACTTTATCTTGAGGTGATGCTTGATCACTTTATTGACTGCCTCTACCTGTCCATTAGATTGAGGATGTCGAGGAGAAGAATATACATTAGCGATGCCGAGTCCTCGACACATGCTTCAGAATTTATCGTTATCGAACTGCTGGCCATTGTCTGACACGATGGTGCGCGGAATCCCGAACCGGCAGACAATGTTTTTTCAGACGAAGTCAATCACCTTCTGCTCAGTGATTTTGGCGACAGGCTCGGCTTCGGCCCATTTGGTGAAGTAGTTGACGACGATAATGGCGAACTTGACTTGTCCTTTCCCTATGGGTAGAGGGCCGATAATGTCGATTCCCCACTGAGCGAACGGCCAGGGGCCGTTCATAGGGGTCATTTATTCAGCGGGCTGCCTCGGTACGGCTGTGAAGCGCTGGTATTTATCACATTTTCGAACGTAGTCCTTGGTGTCCTCCCTGATAGTCGGCCAGAAGTACCCTTGTCTGAGAGTCTTCAAGGCCAAGGCTCGACTGCCGGAATAATTTCCGCAGATTCCTTCATGAATCTCCCGTATGATATATTCTGCCTCATCGGCCCGGAGACACCTGAGGTAAGGCTGGGAATGTCTACTCTTGTACAAGATACCATCTAGGATGACATATCGGGCTACTCGGACTCTTAGCCGCCTAGCTTCCAGCCTGTCCGAAGGGACCTCACCTGACGTGAGATAATTAAAGATCGGGTCGATCCAGGTCGGACTTGCTTGAACTGGATTGACTTCTTTCTCCTCTTTGTTGATGCTTGGTTGCTCTATGAATTCAACGAGGATAATTCGCGGGATCTTTCCTTCCGTGGCTGAGGCGAGCTGTGCTAGGGCATCGGCCCATGAATTTTCCGCTCTCGAAATTTGATGGATAGTGCAATTCCAAAACCTTTCGATCAATTTCCTCACCTCATCAAGATAAGCAATCATCCTTGTTTCCTTAGCCTCGTATTCGGTAGAGATGTGATTTACTACCAATTGAGAATCGCATCGGATCTGAAGGGATTGGACACCTAGACTTACTGCTAATCTGAGTCCGGCCAGCAAAGCTTCATACTCCACCTCATTATTTGAGGCCTTGAACCCCAGTCTGATCGCATATTGAATTGTTGTGGAATCAGGCGCGACCAGGACGATCCCGGCCCTGGCCCTTTTGACATTGGACAACCCGTCCACATAAAGAACCCATTCTGGGTCTGATACCATTTTTTGGTCACTTAAAGGAGTGGGCGTACTTGCTTCAACTTCAGTATTGATTTCTCCGGTGCTCGAAGTAGTGAATTCGGCGATGAAGTCGGCTACGGCTTGGCCTTTGATTGCCATTTTTGGACGAAACTGAATGTCGAACTCACCAAGTTTGATGACCCACTTTGTCATCCGTTCCGATACCTCGGGCCTTTGGAGTATTTGTCTGAGAGGGGAGTCTGTCAACACAATCACAGAATGAACTTGAAAATATGGGCTCAGCCTCCGAGCTAAAACAACGAGGCTAAGTGCTAACTTCTCCAGGGGCGAGTACGTTATTTCTGCCGGTACCATGGCCTTGCTCACGTAATAAACCGGGTGTTGTTTACCTCCGACCTCTCTGATCAGGGCCGATCTGACAGCCGACGCTTAGACCGCGAGGTAGAAGAATATGGGCTCACTTTCTTCAGGTTTAGACAGTAAAGGGGGTGAACCCAGATACTGCTTCAGTTGCTGGAAGGCTTGCTCGCACTTCGATGTCCACTCCACCTTCTTATGACCTTTCAACTGTTGGAAGAAGGGGAGACATTTATCCGTTGTTCTGGATATGAAACGTTCGAGTGCCGCAACTCGCCCCGTAAGACATTGTATTTCTTTGACAGTCCGAGGCGAACTCATGTCGAGGAGTGCTTTGATCTTATCGGGGTTCTCCTCGATACCTCTTTGACTGACTTGAAAATGAAAGAATTTTCCTGAACCGACTCCAAAAGCGCACTTTGTCGGATTCAGCTTCATCTGGTATTCTGGGAGGACAACAAACGTTTCTCCGAGATCCGTCGGGTGATCAGATGCTTTGATACTTTTCACTAACATGTCGTCGACATATACTTCCATAGTGCGTCCGATCTGTTTGGAAAACATCTGATTCACTAGCTCTGGTATGTGGCCCCAACATTTTTCAGGCCAAATGGCATGACCCGGTAACAATAGAGTCCCTTGTTTGTGACAAAGGTAGTCTTCTGCCTGTCTGGGGGGTGCATCGCGATTTGGTTATATCCAGAGTATGCGTCCAGGAAATAAAGTAATTCATGGCCTGCCATGCTGTCCACCAGCTGGTCGATCCGAGGCAACAAGAAACTATCTTTCGGACAAGCTTTGTTTAGATCTGAGTAATCCACGCAGACCAGCCACTTTCAGTTGGTTTTCTTTACCAGGACCACATTTGCGATCTAATAGGGATAATGCACTTCTTCTATGAATCTTACGTCGAGCAGAACGGAGACCTCGTCGGCTATTTCTTCGTATCGCTCGGCATCGAATGACCTTCTCTTCTGCTTGACAGGTTTGTGATCTGGATTCACATTCAGCCTGTGGACCATGACTTCCGGAGAAATTTCGGGCATATCTTGGTGGGACCATGCAAAGACATCCCTATGTTGTCGCAGAAATGTTAGAACCTCAAGCCGTTGTTTAGGATTCAGTGATGCCTCGAGTTGAACAGTTTTGCTCGGATCGGCTTCATCGAGCAACACTTTTTCTAGTTCTTCCACGAATGAGCCTTCTGCAGGCCCTCTAGGGTCTAGAACGTTGATAGTGAGCGCCTGCTTAACAGACCCCTTCTTTATCTGCATAACATCTCCGAGCCTATCGTTGATCGCCTTAGAGGTAGCCTATTCCACCATCGGCGAGAAATTTCATCATCAGATGATAGGTGGAGACGACTGCTCTCATTGCGTTAAGAGAGGGTCTGCCCATGATGACATTGTGTACAGACGGTACGTCAACAACTAAAAAGTCTAGTATAAGTGTAACTTGATGTTGTCCTTCTCCTGCAGTCATGGGGAGGGAGATGGCTCCTTCAGAGTTACTCTTTCCCCGGCAAAGCCATGTAGGGGGTCTTCACAGGTCTAAGATGAGACTGCGGAATCTCCATTCTTTTAAAAGCTTCAGAATAAATCATGTCGGCTGAGCTCCCGGTGTCGATTAAGATACGGTATACTTTTCGGTTTGCTATGGTCATTGTAACAACTAGAGCATCATTGTGTGGGTGATGGATTCTGCGTGCGTCTTCTTCTGTGAAGGTCAGAGTGCACGGGTTGACATGAAGTTCCTTGTTGGGCCGCTTGGTTAAATGGACGTAGTGTTCCAGTTCGGACTTCCTGGAGTGAGCCTTTCGCGCCCTATTTGAATCTCCCCCACCAGACGAGCCCCCAAAGATGGTAAGGATTTTGGTGGGTTCCTCCGCAGTGTTATTTGGCTATTCTCGCTCCCTTTATCCTCTCCGAGAGGCTTTTCCTTCCTTCATGTAACGACGCAGGTGTCCTTTACGAATAAGGGCTTCGATCACATCTTTAAGGTCTACACAGTCATCCATATTGTGACCGTGGTCTCGGTGGAAGTGGCAGTACTTGCGCTTATCTCGATGTTCTGAATCGGCTCTCATACAAACAGGTCAATTCAGGAGCTTCTCTCCTTGGATGTCCAGTAGAATCTGCTCGGCAGACGTGTTAAGGGGGGTGCAGGAGCAGAATTTTCCCTCTGGCCTCCTACTCAGATGGCGACTGAGAGTGGTCATCGGTCCCTTTGTTAGGCGACTGAGAGTCCTCGTTCCTGGGCCTCTTCCCCTTACCATTCGACTCAGTCAACTGGACACTTCTTGTAAGGCCCACCCCCACAGCACATGATATTGTCCGTTTTGCCGAAGCTCACGGCTTTAAAACGCTTCATGTCTGTTAAGGGAGAAACCCAACATATAACCACCACAACTTCAGATAACTCTTCCGATGTGGGACAAGTTACGCTACAGTCAACTGCATCAGTAGCTCGTCCAACACAGTAGCCTGCCAGCTACACAGTAGCCTGCCAGCCGCACTTGGGGGCCCGCCCACATGTGTGCCCGCCCACATGAAGCAGTGACCGGGGCGTCATACTTTTACGGGCATTGGTGAATTCCTCCGCGTTGGTATATTTCTGAGCTCTGGCCACAAGTTCAGCTAGTGTCTTGGGTGGGTTCTTTCCAATGGAGAAGGTGAACTTCTATTCTCTTAGGCCGTTGAACACAGCAGCGAGTGCCATTTTGTCATCGTAATCTTCTATCAATAACACTTCTTCGTTGAAGCGAACGATGTAGTCTTTTAGCCACTCCTTCGGCCCTTGATTGATAGTAAGCAAATGAGTGTTGGGCTTTCGACTTCTCTTACCGCTGATGAATTGGGTAAGGAATAGTCGGCTCAACTCTGTGAAGGAGCTGATGGAATTTGGCTTGAGTTTCTGATACCAACTCCGAGCGGATCCTGTGAGCGTGATAGAGAACCCCCGGCACATCATAGCATCCGTCGCTGTCTGGATCTACATCCAGGAGCGGTAGGCTTCCACGTGCTCGGATGGGTCCCCAGATCCTGAGTATTGGATGACGGGAGGTATCCGGAACCTCTGAGGCATTACCTCGTTTATGATTTCCGAGGTGAAGGGAGGTTCAGTCTCTTCCATCATCGCCTGAACAGCAGCGGGAATTGACGCCGATTGTTGCTTCTTCTCTAGAGCTACGAATCTGTCATTGAACTCCGCGAACAGCTTCTCCCATGGGTCTTTATTTTCAGCTACTATTTCTTGGGCGTTCTCTATCTCTGGAGTTCTCCTTCCCCTCCTCTGTTCCAGCCGATGGCAGAGATCTGTCGGTGCCAGGGCTGAAGTAACCGAAGCATTGGTTGGAGCTCGCATGACAATGTTCCGAGCTGAGGTTTGGATTCGGGTCGGAAGAGGATGTTGGCCCGACGCAGGCACCTGGGGATGCTGAGGCGCCCCGAGCCTCACACTCCTTGGTGAGGAGTGAGATTTCACGACCGGACCGACCTGTTCAGGGATAGGATTTTCCTGGGCTGGGTGCAATCGCCGATCCTGTTGTTGCTTTATCCTATTCACTTTATCGCGTAAGGCTTGTATTTCTCCCTGCATGGTGCGATACTTACTCGCCTGATTGCGAGAATGTTGTGAAGGCCTAGGGGCCGATTCCGCGTGAAGAGGAGCGAGTTTGCTCATTTGGATCTGGTTCCGCGGCTACTACTTTCTTCTTTCCTCTTGCCATTATACTCGAGAATAGAAACCTGACTTTTTGTATCAGTTTCTCACAGACGACGCCAAAAATGTTGAGGACAAAATCTGGACCACCCTCCACGTAAGACCTGTATCCTAGTTCATACTGTTCCGATGAATCCTGCGATCCTTTCCGTCGAAGTCCGGCAATCCGCGACTGATAATCGACGTTGCGCACGACCGTAAGTCGTATCCTTTAGATTCGAGTCGGTTTAATCCGAGACCTGTATCATTGCGACCGCACCGTCGCCGCGGTTCCAACGCCGCGACTCACGCACCGATCCGATACCCTGACCAGAAGATGTGAGCCGGCGTTTATTTTGAAGAAACACCGCGCTTTCTCAATCCCAAGAGAATCTCTACACAATGTTAAATCAATCCCATCAATCAATCAATCACATCAATCAATCAATCACTTCAATGTTAAATACAAAGTAACCCATGCTTTCTCTCTCCAAAGTCAACTCTTTCTTACCCTTTCTCTTACACCACCTTACATGTCAAGTATCACATCCATCACTCACCTCACCGTTTCACCCATCACACCCATCCCTCATCTCTCTTACAACTCTCTCTCTTTCTCATTTCTCATCTCAACTCCCAACTAGCAAGAGCATCACACGTCCAAGCCATTTTCAAGAGAGAAATGTGATTTTGGTGGCCCACTTTTTCATTCCAAAACCCATCATCCTAGCCATCCACTTCTCATCTCCACCATCAAAGTGAAGCTCAAGGAGGTTGTCGTTCCAACGGACCGAGAAGATCAACCGGTGGGTGTTTTATTTGTTTGATTTCTACATTTTTAGGGCCCACTTGTGGTGGGACCCATCTAGATGTATGTGTTGTGATCATCTAAGGGGCCCATAGTGGCGGGGTCCCTTGGCTACTCTGATCCCTCTCATTCTCTTTCTTTCCCTCTCTTTCCTTAAATTGGTGTGTGATGATGTAGTTGTGTGGCCCACCCAGATGGACCCCACCATGATGCATTAATTTTATCCAAGCCATCCGTAGGTGTGGCCCACTTTACATACGTGTTGTGTGCACCATCCATCATTTGGTGGCCCACCTAAGAAGGGCCCACCTCATAGCCAACTGTCCAGCGTCAAGGGACACTGGACGTTGTGAAAACACCAATATCAGCTTGGTTTCCAAGCTCATGGGGTGACCCACTTGTTTAGGCCCCACCTTGATGATTGGATTCAATCCAAGCCGTCCATCCCCTTTCCTACCTCATTTTAGGCGTTGAGCCAAGAGATAAGGTTAATTTGACCCTCAGGCGGGCCATAGCATAGCAAACGACGATTTTCACCGTTTAAAACTTCCTTGACATTTCTGTACACCGAAAAATATCTGATATTGGGCTTGTTTGGCTTGTCTTGTAATACAGGGACCAATGTCGGGGTCAGATTCCACTGATGCGGGCCCCACACCTGAAAAACCGCTGGATTACATGATTATATATATATATATATATATATATATTTATACAACAGCAGCTGCTGCTGCAGTTGTCAGAGAGCAGGCAGTGCCTGCGTGTGCTGGTAGGCGTGAAAGAGCAGGCCCCACCATGATATTTTTGTTACCATCCAACCTATTCATTTGGTGGACCACCTCCTGAGGTGGGCCCCCTCCAAATTTCAGGCCCATCCAATGCTCAGGTGGCCCACATCATAGGAAACAGTGTGAATTGAACTCTACCATTAAAACCCTTTCTGGGTCCACAGAAGTTTTGGATCAAGTTGAAATTTGTTGCTACCCTTCATCCAGGCCCGTATGGCCTTACCAATGGGTTGGATGGCATATAAGCATTACGGTGGGCCCCACATGGAGCCCACAGTGATTTATGTGTTTTGAGCCCACTGTAATGTATGTGTTGTATTCCATCGTCCAGCGGACGGTGGAGCCCATGGTGATGTTTGTGTTTTATGCACACCGTCCAGTGGACGTTGGGTCCCACCTGGAGTTTTCCATGCACCTAAAACTTGGTCTGAACCCTCAATCAAGTAGGACACTCTTACTGGATGGGCTGGATTTGCAAAACCACATCTCTGTGGGCCCTCAAAATGGTTATGAATGTTTTAAATGGTGCACAGCCCTCTCCACTTCTGCATGTGGTGTGGCCTGAACAAGTCACGGATTGACTTGATTTTTGAGACCTAGGCTCACAATGGAATGGTGCATTTGTCTGATGGTGTTGATGTTCGAAACGCATCACGGTGGGACCCACACAGCTTAACCTCATGGGACCTAAAATCAGCTTGAGCGCATTGTACCTTTTCCCATGTATATATTTTTATGTATATATATCATGGTAGGATGGTGGGCTGTTTTGGGGCCTACCATGATGCATGTATTGCCTCTAACCCGTCCATCCAATTTTGAAAGCCCATTTTATTGCATGAGCTAAGGAATGAGGTAGATCTAACCGTTCAAGTGGACCCCACCATTTGTTATGCATATGGTTCATGTGATCGGGCCCATTTTGACGTACTATGGGGCCCAATTGGTGTGGCCCATTTGGTATATGTAAGGCCCATGATAGGAGGCCCATTTGATGTATTTAAAGGCCTATGGGATATGGCTCATTGCAATGTACATAAGGCCCACTAATGCGGCCCACTTGATTTATATAAGGCCCATGTGAGACGGCCCATTTGATGTATCTGAGGACTATGGGTAGAGGCCTAATGAGATGTATATAGGTCCATTGCAATGTGTGAGTCCCCATGGTTTGTGTAATGATATTTATGGTAGGTCATGCCTTGGGAGCAATGTTGGTTTGACGTCCACATTGTAAGAATGATGTTGGTTTAATGTCTGCATTATAAATCTCCCTAGGGCCCATTGATAGGCTCATACTGGTTATGTGTAGGTCGTCTAGGCCCATCTTCGGTGTAAGGATAGTTCATTACTTTATAACATGCTTAGTGCACTTCCATGATTCGTACGCATACGCATCATTTGTATGCTTGATATGAGGAATGTTTGATCATAGCATAAGCCATTGGGCTGAGACATTTACGGGACTCCTTATGAGACAGAGTGCCCCATATGATCGTGTGGTACGCGTGAGATTGTTGCATGATTGTACGGTGTGACTCATGCATTTCCATATGTCTGACTTGATCACTGCACGCCCTAGCGACATCAGGGCCGTGGCTCCACAGGTACATCGTGGATGGCCGTATCGGATACCGAAAATACTTTGTTCTAGCACTGTGGGCACTTAGGATGTCCTTGGGTGAAAGTCCCAAAACCTTTTTGGTACCAGGGGATGCTCCAACGTCTAGACCGAGTGGAAACACAAGTGCCCGAGTGCCGAATACCAGTAGGCCGCGTCTCCCACTGTGTCGTGATCGGTTGGAAGGGGGTGTGGCCTTATCCGCCTGAGTGAGGGGGCTATAAGCTAGGCTGAGTTTGACCAGCTCGCAAATGTGTCCGCTATCGATGAGTCGGGTAGGTATTGGCAGACTACTGGTCAAGTGGATAATGTGGTCTCTTTCACTTGCTTGACTGTGTAGCTAGGGAGGAGACAGTCAGTGTGAGGTGTATTAGACCCTGGTGATATCCAGAGAGGAACTGTACTGATATGTGTACTTGATGAGTACTGACACGCTTGCTTTGCATTTTGCATATGACATTTGGCTACATAGGCCTTACATCGCATGGCCTTAGTATTGCCGATAGCATTCATGCTTTGCATTACATAGCTTTGGTATAACTGATAGCATTCATGGACTTACCGCATATTTTCGCATTACTCTGATATCGTACACTTGGCACTCACCTTACACACACTTTCACTACCTTCTAAGCTTTTGTAAGCTTATGCATGATAGATGCATGCAGGTGGCGTTAGGTTGTAGCAGCGTTGAGCTCGGAGCGTGCAGCAGTCTTCTGGAGATTTTGGAGTTTCCTTTGATATCTTCATATTGTATTTCCCTTTTTGCATTGTACTCGAAGTTTTGTTATAGTGGATATGTGGTGATATTGTTTTGCAACTTGGTTATGCTTGTGGTTATGCTCCATTACAAAAAAAAAAATTCATACTGAAAATCCTCCTTGTAGGATCCCAGGATCGGAATCTGGCATATGGGCGTTGGGAGCCGAGAATGGGGTATTACGGAGGCTGTCAACGCCGGATTCGGTGATCGAAAATTTTGTGAGCCCGGTTTCCAAGTTTACGGCATGACACTCCACCCCGTGCTATGCTCCTCGAATGGACCCTGGCCCTACAAAAAGAGCTGAGCAAAGGAGACCCTGGCTAGGCCGAGGGACCCTCTGATGCCTAAGTCAGGTCAAGGGAATCGGGGTCTAAGTAGAATTGTAGAAGGAGTATCAGACATCGCATACCTATAACAATGGGGTCCTCATGTATTTATACATGACTGTAAGATGGTCTGAGTCCATTAATCACGGCACGATTCACTCAATCAGGGAGATTTTTGGATCATAGAGATACTACACGTAATCCAAGGATCAAGTATCGTATCAGGCACATCGTGCGTATCTGCGAGCGAAGTAACCGGCCACGTTCACTTATTGCAGTTTCTAAGTTCGGCTTGAGGGGTGCCCGCCTCGGAATATGGAGTTGGCTCGGACCTTTAGGCAGGAAGGTTCCAATCGGAGTGATTATAAGTCTTTATTGAATACTGTTCGTTCTAGTAATCTGAGCCGAGCCGATAACTATCCATCTGACCGGACTAACATGGCATCAGGCCTCGGAATTATAGGGGGCTCAGATCTTCCCATAACATGTACCATAAAAGATGAACATGAAAAAAGAATACAGCAGTAGTCCACATTCAAAGAAACAAGACAGACATTAGATGGATAGGATCATCCAATCTGGTGAACTTCCAGTGTATACATAATCCGCAGTGGGGTCTAACACTCCAATGGCTTCAACCACAGAACCTACTGTACAAATCCTGTGGTCCCGAGCATTGTCTGATCTCGGTAGATTGCACAGTAGAGCAATTACAGCCTGTGTTTGATGGGGATTTTTCTCCTCATTGTTGGTATCGATGAAATCGAACAGGTTTTGATACCATCGATAATTACAAAATTTTTCACTGCTGGTTGCTGGACAGTTTTTTTGTTCTGTCGATATCATCGAGAGACTTTCAGATGATATCGAGGCTGTCATCGAGAGTGGCTCGATGGCATCGATAATTGTTGGAATTTTCACCCCTGGTTGCTGGACAATTTTGGTTCTATCTCGATATCATCGAGAGACCTTCAGATGATATCGAAGCTGTTATCGAGAGACCTTCGATATCATCGACGAGTTCCGCAGATGCGATTGCGGAAACGCAATTTTACGGATTTTGTTTTCTATTTGGATTCTACCTCTTTCTATTCTTATATAAAGGGGTGTATGCGTGATTGGGGTGGATTTCAGGGCATTCTAAGTTTTTTAAAGGTTTTCTAGGAGGACTTAGGGCTATCAAATGTGAGAGAGAGAGAGAGAGGAAGCTTGTAGAAGGGAGATTCTGCTCATAGAGGTGATCTACTTCACAGTCCACGTCTCAGCGCTTTTACGTCCTCGTGATTGGTGAGATCTCTCCATTTTCTCTTGTTTCTCTTATTGTTTATCCACTCCCACGTGAGTGAAGAAGGTTTGATTCAAGCGGTGTGTGCTTGTGATCGGTTGTAACATTCTGCTTTATAGTGGATTGTTGATCTGGAAGAGGTCCCATGGTTTTTACCTCTTTGAGGGTTTTCCACGTAAAAATCCCTAGTGCGGTGTGGTTTATGTTTTGATTTAGTTCATTGCATTATTATTCCATAATTCTGGTTTGTTTCGGGAGGCTAGATCCTAAGGTTTTGTGCATGGCCCCCAACAAAGTGGTATCAGAGCTAAGTTCATTGAACGGGTAGGATCAGTTTTGAATTATGGAAGGTGGCTCATCAAGGATGATCAGCCTCAATGGTTCTAACTGGACCATATGGAAGGCTAAGATGAAGGACTTGCTTTATTGTAAGAACTTATATTCTCCAATTTTAGGCATATCAGCAAAATCCAAGGATATGACTGATGATGATTAGAAGAAGATGGACCGGAAGGCGGTGGGGTTTATTGGACAATGGTTGGATGATTCTGTGTTCCACCATGTGTCTACAGAAACCTCAGCCGTTAGCCTATGGCTGAAATTACAAGGGCTGTATGAGAGGAAGACAACCGGTAATAAGATTTTTCTGATAAGGCAACTTGTGAATCTCAAGTTCAAAGATGGTGGTTCTGTGGCCGAGCACATGAATGAGGTCAGTAATATAGTGAACCAACTCTCCTCTATGAAGATGGTTCTGGATGATGAATTGCAGGCTTTGCTATTGCCTAGTTCTTTGCCTGACAGTTGGGAGACATTGGTGGTGTCTCTAAGTAACTCCGCGCCAGACGAAAAGATATTCATGGAACAGGTAACCGGTTGTCTCTTCAATGAGGAGACAATGAGGAAGTCTCAGGAGTCTACTCAACAAGAGGCTCTTGTGACATAGGAACGGGGGAGAGAAAAGAACATGAAGGGTGGGAAGGCCCGAGATAAATCAAGAGGCAAGTCGAGTAACAAAAAAGATGTTGATTGCTGGAATTGTGGCAAGAAGGGCCACTACAAGCATGAATGTTGTGGTAAGAAGAACGACAAGAAGGAAAAGGGAAGGAAGATGAATCAGATTCCATTGCAGTCGCTTTAGATGGCGATGTTGTAGTTATTTTTTCTGCAGATCATGATGTATGTCTCACGGCTACAAGTCAGAACACCGACTGAGTGATAAACTCGGGAGCTTCTTTTCATGCGACTCCACGCAGGGACTTCTTCACAAGCTACAAGTCAGGTGACTATGAGACTGTGAAGATGAGAAATTCTAGCGTATCAAAAATCGTGAGAGTCGGTGATATTTGTGTGAAGACCGATGTGGGTTGTACGTTGGTTCTCAGGGATGTGAGGCATATCCCAGACCTTCGCCTCAACTTCATATCGACGGGAAGGTTGGATGATGATGACTATGAAAGCCGGTTTGCTGGTGGGCGTTGGAAGCTCATCAAGAATTTGTTTATCGTGGCTAGAGGAAAGAAGTGTTACACCCTTTACAAGGCAAGTGTCAGTATGTGCAAGGGTGGGTTGAACGCAGTGGAAGATTCAGCTATTGACATGTGGCACAGGCATCTAGGCCACATGAGTGAAAAGGGCTTCAGCTACTAGCGAAGAAGCGGCTCCTTCCAGACGTGACAGGTACACCTCTCAAAACCTATCTTGATTGTTTATCAGGGAAACAACATAGAGTTTCATTTATTAAATCTGCTTCTCATGTTAATAAAGTGCATGCATTAATTTAGTTTATTCTGATGTTTGTGGTCCTATGAGGATAAAAACCTTGGGTGGGGCATTGTATTTTGTTACTTTTATAGATGATGCATCTAGGAGGGTTTGAGTTTATGCTTTAAAATCCAAGGACGAGGTCTTTGGTATGTTTAAATTGTTTCATGCTATGGTCGAGAGAGAGACAGGTAGACCATTGAAGTGTATCCGCATTGACAATGGTGGTGAATACATTGGCGACTTCCATGAGTATTGTAAGTCCCTGGGTATACAGCATGAACAGACGGTTCCCAAGACCCCCTGCATAATGGTGTAGCTGAGCGAATGAATCGCACCATTGTAGAGAGAATCAGATGCATGTTATCCCATGCGAAATTGCCCAAGATGTTCTGGGGAGAAGCAATGCACACGACTGTGTATTTGATAAACAGGTCTCCATCAGCCCCGTTGAATGGAGAAGTACCTGAGAAAGTGTGGACTGGATATGATCCATCGTACAATCATCTCAGGGTGTTTGGATGCAGGGCATCCGTTCATGTACCAAAGGACGAGAGGTCCAAGCTCGATATGAAGATCAGACAGTGTGTGTTCTTAGGATACGGTGATGAAAAATTCGGTTACAGATTGTGGAATCCGACCGAGAGGAAGCTCGTCAGGAGCATAGATGTGGTTTTCTTTGAAGATCAGTGTAAAGAAGACATTGGTAAGCCAGAGAAGAACCAGCCTAGTTCAGGTGAGCTGGAGGACATGGATTCGGCTACTCCTCCCGTGGTGCCTGATGACGGGGGAGTACAACAAGGTGCAGAGGACGAGGGAGTTCCTTCAGAAGATGGACCAGGGGAGCAGCCCCCACTTAATCAACTTCTTGAGCCACAGGTGAGGAGGTCATCTAAGGATAGACAGTCGTCCAAGAGATACTCGCCACATGAGTACATTATGCTGACTGATGGAGGAGAGCCAGAAGATTATTCTGAGGCCCTAGCCGATGAGCATGAGGAGTGGTTGAAAGCTATGCAAGAAGAGATAAAATCCTTGCATAAGAACCACACCTATGACATGGTGAAACTACCTATGGGCATGAAAGCTCTTAGCAACAAGTGGGTGTTCAGAAAGAAGATTGAGTAGAAGAATTCACAGACAAGGTTCAAAGCCAGACTTGTGGTGAAAGAGTTTGGTCAGAAGAAAGACATAGACTTCGAAGAGATATTCTCACCAGTGGTAAGATGACATCCATACGGATGTTGCTTGGGTTGGCGGCTAGCATGGAATGGAGATAGAGTAGTTAGATGTTAAAACTGCCTTTCTCCATGGTGACCTAGAAGAAGAGATCTACATGGACTAACCAGAAAGGTTAGAAGTCAAGGGCAAGGAGCATATGGTGTGTAGGCTGAGGAAGGCTTGTATGGACAGAAACAAGCTCCACGGTAATGGTACAAGAAGTTCGATTCGTTCATGTTACAACATGTGTATGACAGAACGGAATTGGACCACTGTGTGTTCACACACAAGTTCTCAGATGGTGATTGCTTAGTTTTGCTATTATACGTTGATGACATGCTCATCATGGGAAAAGACATCAAGAAGATTGACAGGTTGAAACAGGAGTTGGGCAAGTCTTTTGCGATGAAAGATTTGGGCCCGGCTAGACAGATCCTAGGAATGGAGATAACCCGTGACAGAGGCAGCAAGAAGCTTTGGCTATCACAAGAGCGGTATATTGAGAAAGTCCTAGAGCGGTTCAATATGAATGCAGCGAAGCCGGTCAGTACTCCACTGGATGGTCACTTCAGATTGAGCGACAGGCAGTGTCCTAAGACAGAGGCAGAGGTGGAAGAGATGTAGAAGATACCCTACGCATCAACTGTAGGAAGTTTGATGTATGTTATGGTGTGTACACGTCCAGACATAGCATATGCGGTTGGTATTGTCAGCCGGTATCTTGCCAATCATAGCAAAGAGCATTGGGCAGCGGTGAAATGGATACTATGGTAGTGACGGAAAACCTATGTTAGAGAGCTACACAGATGCAGACATGGCAGGCAACATAGACTCCAGGAAGTCTACATCGGGGTTCATGTTCACGTTTGCAGGGGGAGCGGTTTTTTGGCAGAGCAAGCTACAGAAGGCCGTAGCATTGTCGACGACAGAGGCCAAGTACATTGCAGTCACAGAGGCATGTAAAGATATGCTTTGGATGAAGAGGTTCCTACAGAAACTTAGTTTGAAGTAGGAGCAACACGTGGTCTATTGTGATAGTCAAAGTGCTATACACTTTAGTAAGAATCCAAGTCAGCACTCCAAGTCGAAGCACATAGAGATTCGGTATCACTGGATCAGGGATACTTTAGAACAGAAGGTGTTACAGTTTGAGAAGGTCTACACGGACGATAATGGGTCAGACATGATGACCAAGGCATTGCTCAAGGGCAAGTTTAAGGTTTGTAGAAACTGGGCTGGCTTGAAGAAGGTAAACTCTTCCTGAGTCGAAAAGGGAGAGATTTGATGGGGATTTTTCTCCTCATTATTGGTATCGATGAAATCGAACAGGTTTCGATATCATCGATAATTGCAGAATTTTTCACTGTTGCTGGTTGCTGGACAGTTTTTTTGTTCTGTCAATATCATCAAGAGACTTTTAGATGATATCAAGACTGTCATCGAGAGTGGCTCGATGACATCGATAATTGTTGAAATTTTTACCCCTGGTTGCTGGACAGTTTTGGTCCTGTCTTGATATCATCGAGAGACTTTTAGATGATATCGAAGCTGTTATCGAGAGACCTTCGATATCATCGACGAGTTCCGCAGATGAAATTGCAGAAACGCAGATTTTGCGGATTTTGTTTCCTACTTGGATTCTATCTCTTTCTATTCTTATATCAAGGGGTGTATGTGGGATTGGGGTGAATTCCAGGGCATTCTAAGTTTCCTAAAGGTTTTCTAGGAGGACTTAGGGCTATCAAAGGTGTGAGAGAGAGAGAGAGAAAGAGAAAGAGGAAGCTTGTAGAAGGGAGATTCTGCTCATAGAGGTGATCTACTTCGCAGTCTATATCTCAGCGCTTTTACGTCCTCGTGATTGGTGAGATCTCTCCATTTTCTCTTGTTTCTCTTATTGTTTATCCACTCCTGCGTGAGTGAAGAAGGTTTGATCCAAGCGGTGTGTACTTGTGATCGGTTGTAACGTTCTGTTTTATAGTGGATTGTTGATCTGAACGAGATCCCGTGGTTTTTACCTTTTTGAGGGTTTTCCACGTAAAAATCCCTGGTGTGGTGTGGTTTATGTTTTGATTTAATTCATTGCATTATTATTCTATAATTCTGGTTTGTTTCGGGAGGCTAGATCCTAAGGTTTTGTGCAAGGCCCCCAACAGTGTTTTCATCAGGACCGTCCATCTACTGTCCGTTTCGTGGATGGATGGGTGATTTTTCAACAATCACATCCACACTGAACGTTGGCCTTTATCCATTTTCTGCTCTCTCTCTCTCTCTCTCTCTCTCTCTCTCCCTCCCTCCCTCCTATTACTTTCAAGGTCAGGATCATCCTATCAACGTGATAGCTAGATGGACGGTCCAAACCGTAAGGCCGTGTCATGTTACTTGAAAGATTTCTCTACCATATTTATCTTCCTGTCCCTCGGGAACGCGGATTGCGTAGTAACTCACCATGGTATAGCCTGGTGAGTAAAATATGTGGGCCCACCATGATGAATGTGTTTTATCCACGCTATCGATCCATTCTTCCGGGTCATTTTAGGTAATTATCCCAAAATTGAAGCATATCCAAATCTCAAGTGGACCACACCACATGAAACAGTGAAAATTTTAAGCATACCATTGAAAACTTCCTGGGGGCCACAAAATTTTTGGATCAAGTTATATATATATATATATATATATATATATATATATATATATATATATATATATATGTATGTATGTATATACACACACACACATTTTCATTCCTGTTTTTGTAACCTTGTGAACATGTTGGATGACAAGTAAACATTATTGTGAACCCTAAGAAGGTTCCAACGAGGACATCATTATCCCTACGGTTTCGGTGGTGTGGTTTGCTCGTGCTTTGGATACGTGCAAATTTTATAATCTTGTAATAAAATTATCTACAAAGACTTATTCCTAGTACACCTCAGATTCAGTTCACACATCACTGTTAGCCACCCCACTAGGGAATCGATACCAAGACTATGGATAAGGGCGTGTAACCTTATGAATCGGACAAGTAAACATTATTGTGAGCCCTGGGAAGGTTTCAACGAGGACATCATTATCCCGAGTGTAGTCTGCTTGTGCTTTGGATATGCTCCAATTTTAGTATCAGGAAATAAAATTATCAATACACTACAAGAAAAATAGGCATTACCAGCGGCCAAAACCGCCCCTAAAAGTCCTAAAAACCGCCGGTATAAGAATTAGCGGCGGTTGGACACGTGCCGCTAAAGGGGGGCGTCGTTGTGTCTTTTACCGGCAGTCGCTTTTTTTGGCGGCGTTTTTGGTGGCTGCCGCTAAAATTGGAATTTAGCGGCGCTTATTATTCTTTAGCGGCGATTCTGTTGACTACCGCTAAAACTGTATAAGTGCCGGTGTAATCTTTGAAACGCCGCTAAAACATATGTGAAACGCCGCTGAAACTTCTAACAGTGGCATGGAGATTAAGAAACGCCGCTAAAATCTGTAAAAAAAACGCCGCTGAATCATTTAGCGTGTAAAAAATAAAATAAAAGAAACAATTAAAAATTTTGCTAGGCTGAATCTTCTAAATCAAAATACCTTTACAGGCTTAAATTAGCATTCAAACACAACCTGTAAATCATTGACAACCAGCCTCATTTACAGGGAGCCTGAGAATGAAAGGTTACATAATGGACAAAAAATTTACAGATTGAGACACAAGGAAAAGCAGGAGGAAAAAAAAAAAAAAAAGCAACGGATTTCAGCAACTCGATGCAAGACTTCTCAAATGCACCCCAAGAACTAGAACTCATGCCATGTAGAGGACCTTTGTCAGCAGCTCCCTGCCATGCGTAAAGGTGAGTTAAAAAAACAGTATGTACACTTATAATCTGAGTTACACTATCTAAAATTAAATTTTCAGTCATAAATATTTCTGCAAAAACAACCATACCGAATGAAGTCCATATCCATCCCCATATGAAGCAGCAAAGCCCCCCTCTGGACTACCACATTTCACCCCAAATGCTCCACCTTCAGTTACCAATGCAGAGACAAAAGTTTATAAAATAAAATAAAATAACCAAAAACAAATTTGATATAAAATAAAAGGAACCAATAAATACCTTTTTTAGCGATGTGTGATCTGACAATGGGGTGTGCTAACAAGCTAACAAGGAAAAAAAAAATTAAAAAAAAAAAAAAAAACAGATGCAGGTTTATTCTAGACATCCATTTGTTTTATACACAATGGTCAATTTGATGGAAGGCTCTTACCTCACACCTGTATGCTATTTTGGTGCATGTGGTTGGCAAGGCTCCACAAATGTGTGATCTTTACGAACCTCACCCCATTTTATTTTTATTTATTTATTTTTAAAGTTAACCTCACACAAAACTTATGCCTTGGATCTAAGAATCAGGTCAATCTCAGATCTGGTGAGCTAAACATATGCAGAAGAAATGGACAATCGGCATTTAATATAAAAGTTTGGCCCTTCAGATGAGTGGATGGACATGAATTCAGCACAAGGAAAGCCATATAGTGGCTTATACCTGACGAGCAACTTTGATCATGCATCCATTAGCAGCTTTGATCATGCATCAAATTACTTGCAGATTGGTTGATGCTGGCTCAAGGAGATCTGTTATCTGCTCATTATATATCTCAAGAAAGGAACACTTGCAACTATACTTCAATCTTTCATCTCTCCGGTTCTCCTCTTCCTGTACCCAAATGAAGTTGTGTGTATGTATGTGAGTGAGTGAGTGACTGAGTCTAAAAATCAAGGCCGTGACCCCAGAACCAGGCCTTTCATGGATGAAACATGTCCATCTCAGGCAATACATACATACTTCAGACGATACTTTAACCGTTGGTCAAAAATCCAACACAGAGGCATAACTCCATTGAATAAAGACAAGAAAGAAAGAAAAAACTCACAGGATGATAGCACCACTTTAGAAAGAAAGAAAGAAAGAAAAGAAAAAGGCATTCCCTAATTAAGGAGTAGAAGAGAGTATATGAATAATATTATTAGTGAAATGTCTTGTTTAGATTTATTGTTACAGAGAAGAGAAGGATACACTATTAGACAATAGCATGCAGTTACTGAAAGAATGCATTCTCTCACACCAAAGAAAATGGAGACCGTTCGATCTCATTAGTGGAAACAGTGGTCCACAGTGCATATAGAGAGAACATTTTTTTTTAAGACAGAAAATGGGTCCCCTTTCAAAGGCTCTATTTCATGGTCAGTGCAAAAAAACATAAACAGATCTATTTTTGCAAAATTGATAAAGTTGGCAAGATGTGAGACCAGGATACATCTAGACTAGTTTGTGCATTTTTATATTCTTTGTAGCTAATTATGCATGTAATGAACAAAACACAATAAATCCCTACCAACTGCAAGCGAGCAGAACCAGAGCCGCATCACATTGGAGGGCGGTTGGAACCCGCGGCTGCCCTATCAAATTAGTCACCTGCCAATATTTCGAAACACAATGATTGATACAACAGTTTTCACTCATATTCAGCTCAGATTCGTTATACCTTTTCTCAATACATTTATTGAAACATGTCTCAGTCAGCCTGTTGAACAGATCCACCATTTCTTTTTCTGCCATCCCAAAGATCTGTTCTTTATCCGGCCCATGAAGAACATTGTTCGCAGACCATCGTGAAAATATCGGACGGTTGGAATGGCGTAGGGTTTGCGAGGATATGCAGCCAGCGACCAAAACCCCTAGAAGAAAAACCCTTTGAAAACACCTTTGAAATCTTATCCATACATTCCAAAGCATAGATACGGATTAAATGGTGGAAAAAAGAGAAAAAAAAAAAAACAAAAGGGCAACGTACCATGTAGTCTATTCACAACTCCAATGGTTGAGACAGCAGCAGCTATCGCTTCTAGAAATCTTCCGTATACCCTTCCGTGGATTAGGTGCTCCAGAGAGAGAGGCGAGTTATAGCAAGGAGGGCATGGCCGAGAGATCGGCGTACTTCCTCTTGTGGGCCTTCTCGGACTTTGGCGTTTTCCAGCGAGGAGGGTAACGGCCGAGAGATCAAGAGAGGCCGGAGTGGAAAATGGAGATCGAGAGACGTTGGAGAGAGAGAGAGAGAGAGAGAGAGAGAGAGAGTTTCGGCCGCTTATTGAAGGGAGGAGAGAAGAGGGAAGATGGGTTTTGGGAGAGAAGAGGCGGGAGAGATGAGGGAGAAGGGTTTTCAGAGAGGAGGATGCACGCGCGGGAGAGAAAGGAAGCACGATTTGGAGAGGCGCGATTTGGGGGTAAAAAATAGATTTTAGGTTTTTTCATTCGAGCGATGGTGGATTCACGGTACACGGGCGGCCATTTAAAAATGCCTTTAATTTCTCTATATAGGGGCGTTTTGTTGCGGCCGCCTCTTATAAAAAGGCCCATGATATTGATATTTTTTGTGGCGATAAAAACTAATTCCATGCCTGTCTGACTTTACGGAGAGGTTGAATGACAAGTAAACGTTACCGTGAGCATCGGGAAGGTTTCAAGTGGATGTCAGTATCCTACTGTTTCTGTGGTATGGTTTGCTCGAGCTTAGGATATGCTCTGATTTCTTGTAATAAAATTATTATAAAAATTTATTCCACGCATGTGAGATCTTATGAACATGTTGGATGACAAGTAAACATTATTGCGGGCCTAGAAGGCTTCGACGAAGATGTCCTTATCCCACTGTTTCCTGTGGAGTGGTTTGCTTGAGCTTTGGATATGTTCCAAATTTTGAGATCTTGTAATAAAATTATCTATAAAGACTTATGGACGGCATGGATACTCATTTGGACCACAGTACGGGTAAAAATAATAATTAAATCATGCCTAAAAACTCTAAATTAACATAGTATGGTCCACATGAGTTATGTAATGACCTGAGTTTTGTCCGTCCCTTTTCCTGCTAAGGAACGTTTAATGAATGGATTGGATAATATGCACAAAGCACATTGGACCCCACACACGACTGTAACTTTCTACGGTAGGTGTCCCCCTCCCCATAGCATTCCGTTGTTCCCTCTAGCTTGTCCCAACTCAGCTCTGGACTAGCCTGATATTTAGTCCCTGAAATTAGAAGGGGGTGGATTCATCAGATGTACGGTTTGGATGGTACAGATTCACCACAGTAGGTCCCACACAGCTCGAGTGTACTGGAACTTGCTTACATACCAAACGTATGTCATCGTTCCCCTAAAAAAAGAGAAAATGACAACTGTAGACAAAACCTTTTACCCAGCGGTTTCTATTAAAGAATACAAACTTTAGTTACCAATCTAGACTATCACGTGCGGACAGCGACATTGAGGACGAAACTACCCCTCCTTTCACGGAAACGGATTGGGTACTCCCCCTGCCACCAGCCAATGGCGGATGGTCGGTGGTCTGTGGGCCCCACCATGATGTATGCTATTCATCCATGCTGTCCATATATTTTTCCCTATCATTTTATGGTATACAACCAAAAATGAGGTAAATGCAAATCTCAAGTGTACCACATTACAGGAAACAGTGTTGAATGAGCGTCAACCATTAAAAACTTTTTGGAGGCCCACTGTGATTTTCGTGAGAAATCCTCCCCGTCTAAGTTCATTCATAGGTCACAAAGACCTGGATGAAGAAGAAAAACAAATTTTATAATGATCCAAAACTTCTATAACCCCTAAAAGGGTTTCAATGGTAGACGTTCAATTCCCCATTGCCTTTTACAGTGTGGTCTACTTGATAGTTAGATCTATCTTATTTTTAGTCTCAAGCCTGAATATGAGCTCGCCAAATAGATGGACGGTTTGGATATAACACATACCTCATAATAGGACCCACAAAAAGCGGTGGGATTACAACAGCAAAAAAAAAAAAAAAAAAAAAAACCGTCGATATATCGAAAATGGTCCAGAACTGTCCAGTGAGTTTTCCTCAAAAATCTTACAATTTTTGATATATCGGTTGTCTATCGATATATCGAAATGTTTTACCTTTAGCTACGGATTATAACCGTAGCCATAACTGTAGTCTGTGCCAGTCTATGAATTTTATTTTATTTTATTTTGTTTTATTTTATTTTTTTTACATGGAGAAATTTATTCTACCTACAATTTTCTTTAATACATATTTATATAAATAGGTATATATAAGCATATAAAAAAATTTTCCCTCTTTTTTTTCATTTATTTCTTTAATCATTTAACAAGAATATCTTCTAAACCAAAATTAGTTACTTGATGTACCACATATGATTTTGGGGTAAGAGAAGCTACTTTAGCCAACCAACCTAGTTATTTTCCAAGATTCCATCAGGTCGATGGTTGAAAATACATTTCATTCACTTCGCTGTCAATTTCAATCACTTCGTGGTTAAACTAGAAATTGAGCGGGACAAATATGAAATTGAGTAGGCAAATTGAAAATTGAGTGAGGCAAGGTAGGAATTGAGCGAGGGAACTTAGAAATTGAGAGAGGCAAGGTAGGAGTTCAGTGAGGGAATCTAGAAATTAAGCGAGGTAAACTAGAAATTGAGCGAGGCAACGTAGAAAATGAGCGAGGGAACCTACGATTGAGCTAGGCAACCTAGGAATTGAGCGAGGGAAGCTAGAAATTGAGCGAGGCAACGTAGGGATTCAGCGAGGGAAGCTAGAAATTGAGTGAGGGAAGCTAGAGGCGAGCGCGAGGCAACGTAGGAATTGAGCGAGGAAGCTAGAAATTGAGCGAGGCAACGTAGGAATTGAGCGAGGAAGTAGAAATTGAGCGAGAGAAGCTAGAAATTGAGCGAGGCAACGTAGAATTGAGCGAGGAAGCTAGAAATTGAGGCGAGGCAACGTAGGAATTGAGTGAGGAAAAGCTAGAAATTGAGCGAGAAGCTAGAAAGTGAGCGAGGCAACGTAGGAATTGAGCGAGGGAAGTAGAAATTGAGCGAGGCAACGTAGGAATTGAGCAAGGGAAGCTAGAAATTGAGCGAGGCAATGTAGGAATTGAGCGAGGGAAGCTAGATATTGAGCGAAGGAAGCTAGAAATTGAGCGAGACAACGTAGAAATTGAGCAAGGGAAGCTAGAAATTGAGCGAGGGAAGCTAGAATTTGAGCGAGACAACGAAGGAATTGAGCGAGGGAAGCTAAAAATTGAGCGAGGCAACGTAGGAATTGAGCGAGGGAAGCTAGAAATTGAGCGAGGGAAGTTAGAAATTGAGCGAGGCAACGTAGAAATTGAGCGAGGGAAGATAGAAATTGAGCGAGGCAACATAGGTTCCCTGGCTCAATTCCTACGTTCCCTCGCTCAAATCCTAGGTTACCTCGCTCAATTTTTAGCTTCCCTCGCACAATTTGTAGCTTCCCTCGCTCAAATCCTATGTTGCCTCGGTGAATTTCTAAGTTCTCTCGTCAAATTCTAGCTTCCCTCGCTAAATTTCTAACTTCCCTCGCTCAATTCTGGGTTGCCTCGCTCAATTCTCGATTTCCTCATTTGAATTTTTACCTTGCCTCACTCAATTTCTAGGTTCCTCGCTCAATTTAAAGCTCTCTCGCTCAATTCCTAGGTTGTCTCATTTGAATTTCTAGGTTCCTCGCAATTTCTAGCTTCCTCGCTTAATTCCTGGATTCTTTGAATTTCTACGTTGCCTCGCTCATTTCTCAGGTTCCTCGCTCAATTCTATGTTGCCTCGCTCAAATCCTAGGTTGCCTCGCTCAATTTCTAGATTCCCTCGCACAATTTGTAGCTTCCCTTGCTCAAATCCTAGTTGTCTCGCTGAATTTCTAGGTTCCCTCGCTCAAATTCTTGCTTCCCTCGCTCAATTTCTAACTTCCTTCGCTCAATTCCTAGGTTACTTCGTTGAATCCCTACGTTGTCTCGCTCAATTTCTAGCTTCCCTCGCTCAATTCTTACGTTGCCTCGCTCAATTTCTAGCTTCCCTTGCTCAATTTCTAGCTTCCCTCGCTCAATTCCTACGTTGCCTCGCTCAATTTCTAGCTTCCCTCGCTCAATTCCTACGTTGCCTCGCTCAATTTCTAGCTTCCCTCGCTTAATTCCTACGTTGCCTCGCTCAATTTCTAGCTTCCCTCGCTCAATTCCTACGTTGCCTCGCTCAATTTATAGCTTCCCTCGCTCAATTTCTAGCTTCCCTTGCTCAATTCCTACGTTGCCTCGCTCAATTTCTAGCTTCCCTCGCTCAATTTCTACGTTGCCTCGCTCAATTTCTAGCTTCCCTCGCTCAATTCCTACGTTGCCTCGCTCAAATTCTAGCTTCCCTCGCTCAATTTCTAGCTTCCCTCGCTGAATCCCTACGTTGCCTCGCTTAAATTCTAGCTTCCCTCGCTCAATTTCTAGCTTCCCTCGCTCAATTCCTAGGTTGCCTAGCTCAAATCGTAGGTTCCCTCGTTCATTTTCTACGTTGCCTCGCTCAATTTCTAGCTTACCTCGCTTAATTTCTAGATTCCCTCACTGAACTCCTACCTTGCCTCTCTCAATTTTTAGGTTCCCTCGCTCAATTCCTACCTTGCCTCACTCAATTTTCAATTTGCCTACTCAATTTCATATTTGTCCCGCTCAATTTCTAGTTTGACCACGAAGTGACTGAAATTGACAGCGAAGTGAATGAAATGTATTTTCAACCATCGACCTGATGGAATCTTGGAAAATAACTAGGTTGGTTGGCTAAAGTAGCTTCTCTTACCCCAAAATCATATGTGGTACATTAAGTAACTAATTTTGGTTTAGAAGATATTCTTGTTAAATGATTAAAGAAATAAATGAAAAAAGAGGGAAAATTTTTTTATATGCTTATATATACCTATTTATATAAATATGTATTAAAGAAAATTGTAGGTAGAATAAATTTCTCCATGTAAAAAATAAAAAATAATAAAAAATTTCATAGACTGGCACGGACTACAGTTATGGCTACGGTTATAATCTGTAGCTAAAGGTAAAACACTTTTTTCGATATATCGACAGACAGTCGATATATCGAAAATTGTAAGATTTTTGAGGAAAACTCACTGGACAGTTCTGGACCATTTTCGATATATCGACCGGTCATTTCGATATATCAACTTTTTTTTTTTTTTTTTTTATTGTTTTAATCCCACCGCTTTTTGTGGGTCCTATTATGAGGTATGTGTTATATCCAAACTGTCCATCTATTTGGCGAGCTCATATTCAGGCCTGAGACTAAAAATAAGATAGATCTAACTATCAAGTAGACCACACTGTAAAAGGCAATGGGGAATTGAACGTCTACCATTGAAACCCTTTTAGGAGTTATAGAAGTTTTGGATCATTATGAAATTTGTTTTTCTTCTTCATCCAGGTCTTTGTGACCTATGAATGAACTTAGACGGGGAGGATTTCTCACGAACATCACAGTGGGCCCCCAAAAAGTTTTTAATGGTCGACGCTCATTCAACACTGTTTCCTGTAATGTGGTACACTTGAGATTTGCATATACCTCATTTTTTGTCGTATACCATAAAATGATATGGAAAAATATATGGACAGCATGGATGAATAGCATACATCATGGTTGGGCCCACAGACCACCGACCATCTACCATTGGCTGGTGGCAGGGGGAGTACCCAATCCGTTTCCGTGAAAGGAGGGGTAGTTTTGTCCTCAATGTCGCTATCCGCACGTGATAGTCTAGATTGATAACTAAAGTTTGTATTCTTTCATAGAAACCGCTGGGTAAAAGGTTTGTCTACAGTGGTCATTTTCTCCCTAAAAAAATATCGCTTCTCACCAAGCAGCTGACGTTCGAACATGATTCCACCTCAGCCACAAGGAAAACGTGTTCCCTTATCATCGCACGTGACATTTTCTATTTTATCATCCCATGCTGACGTGGCACCCTTATTTATGGGCACATCCACGACTCAAATTCCAAGGTCCTTCTCCTCTCTCTCTCTCTCTCTCTCTCTCTCAGCTATGGCCGATTCCAATGAAGAAAAATCTCGTGGAGAAGAATGCTTAGGTAGCCTTGAAGAGAAGATCTCTGATTTTTTCAGTGAATCTTCCAACGGTTCGGATTGCACTTCCCTTGACGATGATGAAGAGGAATCGTCTGATCCGGCTGAGAGGGAAGAATTCTGGCTGGGCCAGGAGAGCTTGCTCCAGGTAATTTCCCCGATTACCCATCAAAAATACCATATTTCCATTAATTAATTGAAATTTGCAGTTTTTAAAATACGAATCTTGGACCGTCGACTGTGGCATCCATGATCAAATGAATTATGAATTCAAAATTATTACAATTTGACTAATTAGGCTGCGTTTGGCAAATAATTCGCGATTTTGAAAACTTTGGAGTGGAATTTCCAAAAATCATGATACAATACTGATGTGAATACCAGAGAGCTCTTTGTTTTCAATACAACACAAAAAGAGCCCAAATTTGCGATTTTTATAGGGGTTTTTCCATATAGCTACCTTCCTTTTGATTTATGGACCGAAAACCGCCTTCATTTAGAATATTTAAAGTATACCACTCACGGTTGGACATCTTGACGCCTGCCGTTGTCTAGATGTATGTATGAGGAACCGTATTTTAAAAAACCCAAAACTGTCCTAAGCTATACAATTGCTTCACAAACGAAAAAAAAGAAAGAAGACCAGCAAGAGAGATGCAGGTAACGGTCGAATTTCACATCCGACGCTGGTATAGTCCTTTATCCATGACTAATTCAAGGACCCCTATGATGGATTAACGGTTCGGATCTTCCTAAACGCATGCCAGGTGTACAGAACGAACCCTAGAGGACAGCCATTGATAATAATTTTTCTTAATTAGTTTTGAAAGTATAAAATGGTGAAGGAAAGACCATTTCTCATCAAGAGAAAAAAAAAAAAAATCACAGCCACTAACTACGATGGCCCACATGCTACACATAAATCCAAATCCCCATGAAATTATCATGAGCTTTAATTGTACATATACATTAGTTTCTAAACTACCATACATACATAGTCAATAACAGTTTCTTAATTTTGATGTTTTTATAATTTCCTAGACTCAAAGTAGCATATTTCTCTCAGGAAATTCTATCCCGTAGTAACTCGTCGGGATCAAAACTCCGGCGAGAAGTGAGCCGGGCTATGAAGATGACGAAAGAGACCGTTGAATGCCATTGCCCAAAGCCGAGCTCGAACAGGTGTGCAATTTGTCTGCGCCGGGCAGTCATCGATCACCTTCACACTGTCGGATACGATGCCGCTTTGTGCACATCTACATGGAGGTCCACAGGAGAGATTCCTGGAGGTATATTATTTACTATTATTATTTTATAATTTTCTGTATTTTATGTAGGAATAAGAAAATTACAGCTCTTTAAATATATTTAGTTATTTATTAATATATTATCAGTTCTAGTTATATCTATTGATTATAAAGCTCATTTAAATAAATGGGTAGGTTTGAACTTTACCTGAGACGACCCATTGATGTAGATTATTGATGAGCTGGGCCAGATGACTCAATCCAGCCCAACACAATGTCGTTCATTAATGCATGTATGTATGTATTTTTATGTGTGGTAAAATTTCTTATATGTGTATTTTTATTTACAATTTTCAGGAAAGCATGAGTATATAGATGTCGTCGTCCATGCCACGGACCGGAAGAAGGAAGCTCGGTTTGTGATCGAATTAGACTTCCGAGCGGAATTCGAGATGGCGAAAGCATGCGAGGATTACCAGAAGCTGATAACCCATCTGCCAGAATCCTTTGTGGGGAAGCCCGAGCACCTGAACACAGTGTTAAGTGTGGTGTGTGGTGCATGCAAGAGGTCGATGAGGGAGAGGAAAATCTACATGGGCCCATGGAGAAAGAGAAAGTTCATGCTGAAGAAGTGGGCTGGTTCTCAGCGGAGATGGTTTTCCGATCTGTCCCCGGAAGTGTCGGTCCAATCGAAGGAGGTTCTCATGCCTATTCTCACTTTCAGCTTATGTTCGGCCGCAGTGGAGGTCGCCTGAGCAAGGGACTGCCGGAATATGACATGAGCCCTTTGAAACTCTCATGAGGCCCAGTTCTGGTAATGAGCTCGTGAGGCCCACTACTACTGATGAGCTCCATCTATCTACACTGTACAAGTCACCATAGGCCACGTGGCAAAGTGGGCCAGGGTACACTTTTTGCATGCTGACATGTCATCTTATCATTGGTCGTGGTACCCATTAGGAGTGCTTGAGAAATGCCACGTGGAATCAAGGATTGCCTATAGTATGTAGTGTGTATAAAGCTAGTGGAGAGAGCAACAATTTTGTCAGTTTTGAAACTCGTGAAAAGCATCGATGAGAGCTTTCATCTTGTTTGGCTTTATCCAAACATTAATAATTTAAAAGGAGAAATTCTCGAGTCCAATCGGTTGGACGTCAAACCAGCGTTGTGATTTGTGATTAATTATTGTTTAATTAATAAGAGGGAGAGAAGAAAAAGGGGTATATCTCATTTCCATTCAGCCAAATGTATGGGCTGCACAAGGTCCGGTGATCGGCGGTGCTCGGCCTTGACCAGTTGACAAGTGAGGCATTGAGATACGTAGTCCGCTATTTGCCTCTTCATGTTGTCCAACCAATAGTTTCGCTTTAAGTCCTGGTACATCTCGGTGCTTCACGGGTGCATCGCTAGTTTGGAGTTGTGGGCGGCATTCAGGACTTCTTCCCGTAGTCCATGAAGATTTGGGACACAAAGACGGCCTCGATATCGTAACCCTCCATCAGAACCGACTCTCCACTCAGATTCTGCATCATTTCCCACTCTTCCTTTCATCCTTTTTAACAACTCATCGCCTTCCTGGGCTTCGATGATTTTACTATCAACTAGCGGTTGAACCTGAACGTGGGCTATAGTCTCGAATGGTTCTTCCATTGTTAGCTTCATGTCGAAGTCCGGTACAAATTCCACCATATTCCATTCCTTCAACATCAATGGGGCTGCAAATTCAAGCGCTCTCTTGCGGCTCAAGGCGTCCGCCACCAAGTTGGCCTTGCCTGGGTGGTAAGAGACCTCAAACTTGAAGTCCTTCAATGTCTCCATCTAGCGGCGTTGTCTCATGTTCAGATCCTTTTGAGTGAAGATGTACTTGAGGCTCTTATGGTCACAGAAGATCTCAAATTCCTCTCCATGGAGATAGTGTCTCCATAACTTCAAGGCAAAGACAATCGCTGCTAATTCGAGGTCATGAGTAGGATAGTTCTCCTAATGCTTCCTCAGTTGCCGGGAGGCGTATGCAATTGCCTTGCCCTTCTGCGTGAGCACGCAACCCAAGCCCACTTGAGAGGTGTCAGGATAGACGGTGTACTTGACTCATTGCTTGGGTAACATGAGTACTGGTGCCGATATCAGTTTGTCCTTCAACTCTTGGAATGCCGCCTCTGCCTTCTCATTCCAAGCAAACTTAATGTCCTTTTGCGTAAGTTGGGATAACTGTCGGGCTATTTTTGAAAAATCCTTAATGAACCTTCAATAGTAGCTTGTAAGATCAAGAAAACTTCTTACTTCTGTAACTGAGCCTGATTTCTTCCAATCTTATACGGTTGCCACCTTAGCGAGGTCTAAGGAAATGCCTTCTTTGGACACCACATGGCCCAGAAATTTGACCTCTTCCTTTCAGAAGTCGCATTTTCGAAACTGCGCATACAATTGATTTTGCTTAAGCATTTTGAGGACCGCCCGCAAGTATTCCTCGTGTTCTTCACGACTCTTCGAGTATACCAGTATGTCGTCGATGAATACAATGACAAACATGTACAAGAAAGGTCCGAAGACTCTGTTTGTGAGATCTATGAATACCGCTGGAGCATTGATGAGTCCAAACGGCATGGCTAGGAACTCGTAGTACCTGAAACAGGTTCTAAAGGCCGTTTTCTGCATATCCTCATTCCTGACCCATAACTGGTGGTACCCCGATTGTAAATCAATCTTTAAGAAGTATTGAGCACCTCTCAATTGGTCGAATAAGTAGTCAATTATAGGCAACGGGTATTTGTTCTGGACCGTCGTCTGGTTTAACCTCTTGTAGTCTATGCACAATCGCAAAGTACCGTCCTTCTTCTTCACAAACAGGATCAGGGCTCCCCATGGTGAGACACTGGGTCGAATAACGCCCGACTCTAACAAGTTGTCAATCTGAGTCCTAAGCTCTTCCATCTCATATGGGGGCTTGAGGGAAGTCGGCAAGGATATGGGTGTGGCACCTGGAGCTAGATCGATTGTGAAGTCTATCTTTCGTCGAAGAGGAAGTCCAGGTATAGGTTTGAACACATCTACGAAATCTTGGACAAAGGGTGTGGATGTTAGCGAGGGTCCACTATAACCCTCTTTTAATGAAGCATAACACAAAACTCTATGTGGTAGCTGACCTGGACCGGGAACATGAAGGTGGTGCCTTAGCTTTCGTGTATCATTACCGAACGTGTGTCACAGTCGATTTCTGCCTTCATTGCAGCCAACCAATTCATGCCCAGGATAATGTCGTAAATGAAGACCTTCGTCACAATTAGGTCTACGTTCACCACCTTGCCTCCCAAGTCTATGGGGCAGTCACCACAAATCCTTGTTGCATCTAAGATGGTCCCTGCCGCCGCAATGATTCTTACTCCTACAATGGGAGTGGCATGTAGCTCTAGACGCTTGACAATTGCATTTGATATGAGAGATGAGGTGGATCCGATGTTTATTAAGAGAAATATGGGGGTACCTTGTATGTAACGTCTCGGATTTTTTTGCCAACTTGGAGTTGGACGTCCTTAGGCAATGAGTCTATCATAACGCCTTATCGACTTAGGAGGGAGCGATTGAACTTAGCGATATTAAAGGACCCTATGACCAAGCCATCCGGCTAATCTAAACACTGAAGTCTTAGCCTAGGGTTCAGCTATAGAAGGGACCCCTCTTTGCTCTCATGAATCACATAGAAGCCCCAGGGGCTTCGCCTAGGGCCATTTCTACTTCATTTATACCTCATTTCTAGTCCGTTATACCCTTTTCACTCTCAAGTCATCACCCCATTCTCTTCTCAAGCTCTCAAAACTCAATCCCTAAGTCTCAAATCCCCCTTTTAACCCATCTCCTTTAAAAATCTCACTTTCCACCACCTTATTCTTCAAATCTTTCTAAGTACTTTTATATTAGACATAAATCCTAAAGCTCAAAGGATGAAGAACTATAATTAAACTAAAATTTACTATAAATAGTAAAAATACAAATAAAATGGAATTTAGACCATTAACCTGATGGAATCTTAAGAAATAACTAGGTTATTTGGATAGAGTAGATTCTCCTACCCCAAAATCATATATTGCATGTTAAATAACTCATTCCGGTTTGCAAGATAGACTAATTTTAAATATTAAGTGGCAGAGCCACCACCAGACACCACAGAGGATGGCGGTGCCACTGCTGAATTGGCAGCGCGCTGCCCGCTCTAGAGGAGCGCAACGGAACCGCCATTAGGGGCGCACCGCGGTGCACAAGATTTCGGCTGACCACCGCTAGAATTCTCTGCATTTTTAGGTCGACTTCAAAAAGTTATATCTCCCTTAATATAACTCTAATTCAGGTGATTCAAATGTCATATTGTATCTTGATAAGTCTAGTTTCATATCAAAATAAATAAAAAATAAAATAAAATTTTCTAATATAGTTAAATTTAGGATGATGTGACAACTATCCAAAAATTATTAGTTTCAGACAGCTGGTACTTTCAGAATTTTTAGAATTTTTCTAGAATACGAAATTTAATGAAATTTGGTGCAGATAAAGTAGACTTGATTATGAATAACTGAAAAAATAATTAAAATAATATACTAACTAAAAGTGTCAAAAATATTATATGAAATAAAGTTATTGAAACTGAAAATTTTCTACAGTCGATGGGCCGCGCGTATCTTTTTCATCTTAGAATTTTTATACTTGGCATCTTCTTAGAAATTGCTTCTAATCAGAATCATCTTATATGATTAAATTTAAAATTTCTATTTTAGTATATTTTACTAAATCAGGTACTTTCAAGTATAATTGAATTAGGGTGATTACGACCAAATCATCATTCTCACTATTTGCGAATAGTCGACACTATGAAATTAGCTAATCGAAATCCTAATCATTTTCCACAAGAAATCTCGATACCTAATTCATTCCAGAAAAGCCCTAATTATCCAAACAAGTTCTAGACCACTTAGTGATGGGTCACTAAATCCGAGATTATAGAAAGACATTCTTCTTATTGGGCTTGACGTCCATCGCGGGACATCAAACCGAGATCATGCCTCGAATCACTCAACTTGGACTCATAAGGTGAGTGATTGGGTTGTGCAAATACCTTATATGAAAATCTATAACTTAAGTGAAACTACCCACTTTGTTCTTTTATGAAGTTGTAGCTTTTGGACCATCGATTCATGGCCAAAGTCGGGATACCGACTAACAATATTTCTCCAAACATATCCATATAACTGCGGCCCCGATCAACCATCGGTAACCGTTGAACAAACTTATAATCATATCCGTCGATCGACGCATCCAAATAGCGGGTCTATTATGTTTATGCATAGATCATCACTAGGGCCAACTATCCTACGGTAGGTGTCGACCCCTACGCCCCGTAATGGACCCTAAAGAGTAGAAATTGTGATGCCCCGAACTT
The DNA here is from genome assembly GCA_030180095.1 of Magnolia changhungtana. Classification (NCBI taxonomy): domain Eukaryota; kingdom Viridiplantae; phylum Streptophyta; class Magnoliopsida; order Magnoliales; family Magnoliaceae; genus Magnolia; species Magnolia changhungtana. Next base: position 14,104,898 of record JASAUF010000662.1, read on the forward strand.
TTCGGTATTGAAAAGTTCGGGGTGTTATAGAAACACAATCTCCTAGGGCTAGTATAGTAAAAACCCAACTCTTAAGGCCATTTGCACCAAATCTGGTGCTATAAATAGGTCATTTGGGGGCCTCATTTGCTCCCATACGAATTTGCAAGGCCAAGGAGAGAAAATGGAGGAGAGGAATGAGAAAGATGGTGGGGCCCGGTGCCGGATCACACCATCCAATCTTTGTGCTCACTGGATTGGTACATAACATCATCTCTATTCCCGATCTCATGTCTTCCACGGATGAAATCCAAAGATTTTGAGTTGGAGTCTCCACTCACTTGCTAGGTAAGAGGTTTCCCTACATGTCTTTCTATCTTTTTCTTTCATTTCTTTCATTTTGAGCCATTAGGATTAGAAACTCCCTTTTGTTTTCGTCGATTCTTGCAAACCCTAATATTAGGATTGAGTATGTTAGGGCTTTAAGTCACAATTATCAATTAGAGTGATCCATACTCTTGCGGGAGCCGTAATCGGGCCCCATTCCATTATGGTTTAGGTTGTGCATCGATTTCGAGTCCCTATTCGTCAAACCGAGTTGATGGATCAATCAAATTGAGTTAATTAAGTCATAATTCATTGTTTAATATTTAATTATGAATAAATCCATGTCATTAATGATAGTCTTATACTTTAATTTATGTTTGGAGCGTTTTCCCAAATTCCCGACGCTAGGGTCGCATTTGAGTACTGGATTTTAACTCAAAGGTGAAGATCTACACTTAAGCTTCTACTCGGCATTTTAGAATAATCAAATGCATTTATTTACTAATTGATTGATAACATGCTCAATGAAATGCTTGAATAACATGAAACTCTTAATATTATAAAATTCTTAGATGTTGAATGCTTAAAAATACTATGATTATTAAATTGTATTATGGTGGTGGACCGAGCTCTGCAAATTATCCAAATACGTAGATAGTCAGCTTTAGGGAGGCTATCCCAGGCTTATACGGTCGACCGGAGTTGAACACGGACGATCGACAATAGTTGGAGCTATACGGGATGCCTTGCACCCAATGTCGGTTTGCCCGAGGTCCTCCGTAGTCGTTCGCATCAGTCTAATGCAAGCTCAATCATTCTTATGCTTGGTGATTGTATAACATTTAATAGAATCTGGGATACCACCATTACCATTGATTTAGTCTACTCATAACCGTTACTGTTACGATCCCACTAAGACTCATGAGCCGGGTATGGTGGTATGGGACACCGTGTCTGAGCTGTCGGCCTACGCTCAAGTAACGAGCCTCTGCGTAGTGACCAATGAGTAACTAAGACTCATGAGCCGGGTATGGTGATATGAGACACCGTGTTCGAGCTGTCGGCCTATGCTGGGGTGACGAGCCTCCCCATAGTGACCAATGAGCACTGATGGAGGTGATAAACCATTGTTCGAACGGCCCCCGTCAAATTACCCGGTTGATTGTTACGTGCCAGAGTACCGTTCGAATGACCTGGGCGTGAATGAAATTGGGGGACAAGCCTTTTCCTTATATATTTTTTTGTTTATTTTATGTGATAAGCCCGCACCTCGGAACTGAGTGATCATACCCGGTATTGGGTGACGACGCACTGAGATTGATCCTCATACATTTAGGTATCATACCGTACCCTCGGAATTGTTGATTTATGAGATAAATGGGTGATACCTAAAGTTGGATTAAGGGACACTGGTAAGGAGTCGCTACGTGCGGCAATGAACCATGTGATCTGGATAAGGACTCGTGATATAACGTCGGTATTCTATCTTCGCTAATATGCTGGATGAATTGAACTTAATAATTACTCGGCTAATATGATCATTCACCGCATCGCATTAGTTTAGAATATGACGAAACATGCGTTGAAGTCGCATGTTGAGGAAGTGTTGTCATTTGCGAACCAGGTGGTTAGAGTCGCGTGTTAAGGGAGTGTTAAATGGTGAGAGCATACATCATGTCATATCTTCATTACACATTTAATAAGAGTATTTAGGAAATGTTTGATTTCTTGTTTTATCATTACCTACGTTGACTTGGTTGATAACACGTGTAACTGCTTAGTATCTGTGCATTAAATACAACATGCTTAAGTATATTACATGCATGAATATGTATTTATTGTGAACCTGTTAATCTCTAAAATATCCCAAGTAACAATCTTGGGGATATTTCTTCACTCTGTTGGCGTTTGACGCCTTCTATTCGACATATGTAGATAACTCAACAATAGGACCATTCGGTGGTGCGCTCGGAGTGCCAAGTAGATCTCTAGCTTTTTCCCAATTGGTAGTTGTTCTTTTATTCCTATTGCAATTATTATGATTTGTATAATTCTCATTTGGGCGAACACCACAGTTTAATCGTATATTTACTGTCGGCCCCATATTTATTTATTTTTGTTATCTCTACCTCGCTTTGGATCCCCTAATTTGAATTGCGTTACTCTGATTGCTCGTGTAAAGTGAGTGAAAATTTGAACGAGGCCACACGTGCATTTTTATTTGGTTAACACCCGAAAACTCGGGTTAGGGGTCTCTGTACTCGAGTGCCGATTTTCGGGGTGTTACATTGTATCTGGGCTGTCACCTTCAAAGTTGTGGGGGAGGGCATGACTACTTCCAAGGCCTCTATCGTCAAGGCATGGACTGGAGTTTGCTGAGGGTGATTTGGTCACTGTATAAGTCGTTGTGGCGGCCTAACTTGAGGTGTAGGAGGGCGACAGAACTGCTGACTAAGCCCTATTGCCCGCAAAAGAGGAATCTGCATGGCTTGTTGCGGGGCCTATTGATACGTTGAGGGGGCATGTAACCGTGGTCCCTCATTCTTGAAAAACAAAATGGCCCGGAGTGGCCTACCCTCTTGCAGTAGTCACATATGCGGTTCGGCTGCGCGAAAGGAGTCAGAGGGGTTGCAGGCCTGGGAGAGAGCTCGGGTGCAGCCTTTTCCCGGCAAAGGATGAGGATTACCCTTCCATCCTATTTCGCGGGCCCAGCTGTAGTTGAGTTTGGGAGACTCATTCTTCATCTTGTTCTAACCCAAGAGACATCTCCACTAGCTCAGCGTATGTCCTAATATTTGCGCAACACATCTTGGAGCGGATGCTGCTCCTTAGGCCCTCAGTAAATCGTCGGATCTTGGTCTCCTCATCAGTCACTATCCGGGGAGAGTAGCATAACAATTCAGCAAAATAGTTCTCATATTGCACCACGGACATCCCTCCTTGTTAGAGGCGAAGGAACTCATTCTCCCTCTCATTACGTACGTCTACGGGAACTATTTCTGATAGAAGCTCAAACACTTCCCACGTCCATATATAATCCTCAAGGATGGTCCTGAGAATGCTCTCCCACCATGAATCGACCTCTTTCTCTAAGAGGTAGGAGATCAGCTTGACACTCTTAGCTTCAGAGCAATGGAGAGGTCTAAGCATCTTCGTGACTCGGTTAAACCAATACTCGGCTTCCTCTGCTTCCTCCTCACCTTCGTTCTCATCATCATCTTCTTCTTCTTCGTCTTTATTCTCAAATTCTTCTATGTGGGACTGTCGTTGTCTGGGGCCCATTCCCATATGATTTAATGTCTTATCGCCAAGTATTTTTATCAGCACAGGGTTTCCATTTGATCCGCCGATCCCATGTTGGCGGGCCAACTGATAAACTAGGCAACCAAAAGGGAGGCTTGTGTCCTTCCGAGTCGCCCTAGCGGCCTTCACAATCTGGCAGAGCACCATACTGGGGATGCACACATCTGCGCGACAGCCCGCTTGGTAGAGGAATTCTACCATATAGCGGGTGCACTCGGTGTGGTTCTTTAGCCTTGGATACACATTGTGAGTACAAATGCGGTGGAGCAAGCGGTACTCCGGGGTCATGGTTGACGTGTACAAGTCGACGTCTCGCTTCCACTGGGCCGCATGACAACACAAGAGGCGTGCCCGCTCATGACGACCTTGACGTGTTTCCAAATTCCTTTCATTAATCTGTCCTTCTCCCCATGGCAATCCAAGTATTTGGGAGAAGGCCTCCACTCTAAAGTGGATATTCTGGCCACCTACTATGATATCAAATCCCAAAGGCGTGTATTGGGGATTTCTGATTCGAGTATAAAATGTTCTGGCTTGCCCCACATTGGCCCGTAGGCTTCCAATGATGATATTAATGAAAAACATACATTCACAAATCTCTAACTACTCTTATTAATGCGTATACATGAATTATGGTATGATGCATGACCTCACCAACGACACTTCCTCAAGCAACTTCATCTAACGTTTGTACATGACAAACGCTCCCTCATTGTGACCTCAACTGCGAGTCGCCAACTTAGCTAATACGATGTGATCATGAACGTGTTATCCGAGTGTTTAGTTAATTTTGTTCATCCAACAATTTTGCAGAAATTGACACACCCCGACGATATCAATGCCCTTAATCATTTGTAAGGCCTGGGCCCCACGATCCTTGATCTCATTGGGTCCCTCACCCCTGATGAAAGCACGTGAGGAGTGCTAGAAGGCAGGATCACTCGTAGTCACCATGGAGAGGTTCATCACCCCACCGTAGGCTGACAGCTCAGGCATATTGCCTCATTCCACCATGCCCGGCTCACGAGACTTGTGGATCACTTCTAACTGTTGTCAATGGGCGTACATGGGTGTGGGGTGTTTCAGGTTCCAAATAGGAGTAAGCAAACATGGTTAACGAACATGGTTGGTCAGTTGGTAGACCAATCCGCTCAAATTCAGGCTAGCATGTAACGCACGACATCGGGTGCAAGCATCCCACGTAGTCCCACTACTATCGTTTATTCGCATCTACCCAAATCAGTTAGTTTAGTCATAGGACAACCCAACCAATGGGGTCGCCCTCATAATTTGTAGATCCCTGACCAACCCAGAGAACGGGCTACATTCCTTAACATTTCCAAACAGTCATGATTTATCCTCAATTACAAATGAAAATAAGCATACATTTAATCAAGACATAGATTTCAGGATATCGAATGAATGCAAACTACTCCTAGTAGCGGAAATTAAACATGCAAGCATACAAAGTTGGATTTCCTAAGAAACTAAGAAGATCACAAGTCACTCACACTGCAGGAGAATTTAATTATGCAAGCAACAAGGAAGAGTATTCAGATAAAATCAGATGGAAGGATGAACAGCAGCACAGTTTCCAGGTCTAATCAAACTTTGGGGACTGATCTAACTTCAATTTATCATGACATGCAAGTTAAGTAAACTATTAGAAGAGTTTCTAAACGATTTTTTCCTACAAATCGCACATGCACAACAATTTAGCATCCACAATCATTAACTTCATCCTAGAATTGGTGATTGGCCACCTAAGGACAATGGTCCACACCTAACGATCGCTGAGAGATTGTGGAGTCGTCCTAGGGGTGCCGAACTCGCGGGTCGATTTGCCGAGGTCCTGAGTCAATTGAATCCACATGTTAGGATACATGCAAGAGTCTAGCTTAATAAAATGAATTTTGGGGGAAAATGGGTGATTACCTCTCAATCAGCGAGAATTCACTTTTATGGTTGTGGAGGCGTGGTTCGAAGCGAGCGGTTGTGGGAAGGGAGGGAGATTCTTCAATGTTCCAACTCCCTTAGGCCTCACCTCCTACTACACTCTTTCTCTCTCTTCTCTCTCTTTTGCTGCTGGGATCTGCTGTGGGAGTGAGTGAGAGAGAGTGTTAAAGGATTTTATACCCTAGATTTGGACCAGATGGCATTGAGTTCTATTTATCCCTTCCAATGGCCCTGTGGGACCCACTTCTGGCTGTTGGGGCTGCCCCCCTGGCCATTAAATTTATAGGATAGGTGCCTCATGGCCAGATGAAGGGCTATGCAAAGTTTGACGGCAAACAAATGCGGGATTTTATCGTAATGACCCGATTTGTGATCAACGGTCACCGTTATTCGATTAGGGACTAGATTTGGTGGATGAGTGTAGGGAAATATCTTTAGCCTTCCGTGTAAATTTGGAAGAGATCCGACGGCTGAAATGCCTTGATTCCCTATTCTAAGAAAAGGGCCATGGGTTTAAAATTTCAAACTTTAGGCCAAGGCCAGGGCGAGTCACATTGGGCAAGCGCCGACTGGACGACGCGAATTATTTGTTCTCAAGCGTCGTCTGAGTCCATTGTCTGTTGATGAACCACAAGCCCAATGAGGCCCACGGCCTCTTCAAGTTTTAGAATTTTCTGCCCTTCCTTGGGCATTGCACAGCTCGTACAAGCAGTTGCCAAGTACAGATAGTTAGACCGGTTTTACGGCCCATGCTCGGTCTGAACATAATCAGACTTGACCGCTTTAGTGGCATAACTCGGGTTAATTTGTTGGTGATATCCCTCACACGAGCGGTCGAATCGTGCAGTCCTGTGGCAGTTCCCACATGGACGCCTCAGGACACTGTTCTGGATGGGCCAGGTGTTACATAAAGTCATGCGTGCGTTCTGTGTCATCACATTAATATAAAACAGTATTGAAAGATATCTTCATATGCAAGTATGATTATACCGGCATTAAACCTATAGTATCAACATGTGGGGACATCTCATTGGTTCATGTCGGTGCACTAAAAACAAGTGTAAACATGAACATGCAGCAAAATTCTCCTCCATAGAAATCTAAATCTTTTAATTTCCCTCCATGTAAAACATACCACAAAATAAATTTAGTTGAGATTTTTTTTTTTTTTTTTTTTTTTAAAGGGCTTTAGCATAGGGGTACTTTCATTATTTTTTCAAAACATGAATAAAAAGTTAATGCCGTATAAGTAAAATTCACCAGAAGTAGGTATTTGCAAACTGCAATATATTTGCGTGTGTAGTATTTTCACAGGGTATTTACAACTACCCTATTATTATAGATGGTTATTTGCAAAAACCCATTTGAATAGGAATAAGTAAAAGGTTGCCCGTCCAAGCAGCCAATCTCCTCTGACTTGGAGTCTTGAGCTCGACCGTTAAAACCAACACAGCTCGCATTGCATGTGCCTAGATAATATTTTTACCAAGTATTTATAAATACCTTACTATTTAAATAGTTATTTGGAAAAACTCGTTTCAATGGAAAACTATAAGGTTACGTGTCCAAGCAGCTCACCTCTTTTGACTTAATTAGTGTAATTGGATGGTTAGGATTGCTCAAGCAATTGATTTTAAACAGCTGTGTAACGAGTGGTTAGGATTACACAATCAGTGTGAATTTAAATAGTCACCACTAAGTTTTAAATGATGAAAAACTAATAGAGTCTAGCCCTTACGAGGTGATTGCGTCCTGCCTCGCTGGACAATAATTCGACCAGGCGGGGCTCTATGTGGTCCGCCATGATGTATGTGTTTTATCCACCCGTACATTTTTTTTCCAGATTATTTTAAATTATGATCCAAAAAAAAAGTAGATCCAAAGCTCAAGTAAACCACACCACAATGTAGAAAGTAACAGTGATAATGATATGTACCGTTAAAACCTTCCTAAAGTCCACCGTGATATTTATTTTCCATCCAACCTGTTCATGGATGAAGGAAAAACAAAAATATCACTTGATCCAAAACTTTGACGGCTCTCAAGAAGTTTTTAATGGTGATTTTCACTCCCCACTATGTGGTTCACTTAAGCTTTTGATCGGTCTCATTTTTAGGATCATACTATAAAATAATATGGAAAAACATATGAACAGCATGGATAAGATACATACATCGCGGTGGGCCTCGAAGAGCCTTACCTGCACAGATTGTTAATCCGTCCAGGCAAGGCTCTGCAGGGTCCACCATGGTGTATAAATTTTATCCAATCTGTTCATTCATTTTTTTAGATCATTTCAGGTTATGAGCTGAGGTAGATCTAGAGCTCATGTGGACCATACCATAGGAAGCGATGGTGATAGTGACATCCACCGTTGAAACTTTTCCGGGGGCACTCGTAGTGATTATTTTCCATCCAATTTGTTCATAAAGTTATATATACCTGGATGAAGGAAAAATAGAAATATTAGCTTGATCCAAAACTTTAGTGGTTTTTAATGGCGAATTTTCAATTCCCAGTGTGGTCCATTCAAGCCTTTGATTTGCCTCATTTTAAAGCTTATATCATATAATAACCTAAAAAAATATATCACCGACATGGATAAAACACATACATCACAGTGGGCCCCATAGAACCCTCCTTGGACGAATTTACCGTGGAGGCGGGGTAGGAGCAATCCGCTCCCACTGCCTTCAATAGAGATCATACAAGGTCCGGATTAGGGGTGTACATGAGTCGATCAGAGTCGAACTGGGCTCAACCCGGCTTGGCCCGGTCACCAACTACACCCAGCCCGAACCTGGCCCGGCCCGGTCACCAGGCCAACATGTCCAGCCCGAACTCGGCTCGGTCAGCAATCAGGCGAGTTCAGGCCAATTTCGGGCCTGCTCTATCTACCAAGGGATGGATGATGTTCTCACTTCTTTGTCTCAAATGATTAGGTAAGGATTTAGGATATATATATATATATATATATATATATATATATATATATATATATATATATATATATATATATATATATATATGGAAAAGGTACAATGCGCTCAAGCTAACGATAAAGCTCCTGTGAGGTCGAGCTGTGTGGGCCCCACTGTGATGTGTTTCGACCATCAACACCGTGCATTCGATGGGTCCCCTTTAAATTATGGGACGTCCCACAAATCAACCGTATACGGAACTCAGGTGGGCCATACCATTTACAATTATGTGAAGACACCATTAAAACATATAAAAGCACTTGGTGGGGCCCACCTGAGTTTTGCATGCTCTTGAATCTTGGTCTGAACCCTCATTCAAGTGGGACACACATAATGGATGGGCTGGATTTTCAAACCACATCTCGGTGGGCCCTCAAAAATGGTTATGAATGTTTTATTGGTGCACGGCCCCTCTCCACTTCTGTATGTGGTGTGGCCCACACAAGTCGCGGATTGACTTGATTTTTGAGACCTAGGCCCATGATGGAATGGTGCATCTGACTGATGGGGTAGATGTTCGAAACGCATCACAGTGGGGCCCACACAGCTCGACCTCATGGAGCATTAAAATCAGCTGGAACGCATTGCACCTTTTCATATATATATATATATATATATATATATATATATATATATATATATATATATGTGTGTGTGTGTGTGTGTGTGTGGTCGAGTCGGGTTTCGGACCGAGCCGGGCCGAACTGGGATATGTTTGAACTCGGCCCGAACTCAATTTCGAGCCAAAGAAAATGGCCCATCCCAGCCCGAACTCAGTTCTGGGTCGGGCCGAGTCGAGCGAGCTTACCGGGCTAGCCCGTTTCGTGTACAGCCCTAGTCCGGATACATCAGGACGTGAATACGGCCCTCGTGCTTTCGGTTGGTAGAAATGCGACTGGTTAGGTGATCTAGACCGTTGAACGGATGGGACCTCCATGGACCAGGGATGATGGATATCTATTAAATCATCTAGATTGGAAGATTGTGGCCGTCCAATCTGTTCCCTTTACTTTAATGATTTACATAAGAAAAAGATTTCCTAAGTTTATCCCATCCACGGAGGGACCTTTCAGATATCATTTTGGATCATAACCATGGGCCTAAATTGCACCTACGGGTACATAGGACACTATCCTCGTTCTGATGGGTACGAAGTTCTCGACATCATAATCACTCAGATGAAAAAGATGAAATGGGAAATGATGCTGCTAACCACAATCTAAGAAAAAGAGACGTGGATTAATGCATGCTGACCCTGTCGGCAGCGACCTTGCTACTGGTCGGTGGTAGTGGGCCCAACGATGATGTATATATTTAATCCAAGCTGTCCATCTGTTTTTCCAGCTCAATTTATGACACAAACCCAAAAATGAGCAATATCCAAATTTAAAGTGGACCACACCACAAAAAAATAGTGGTGATTAAACACCCATCATTAAAAATTCTTAGGTTACAGTTTATTTGCCATCTAACGTATTGATTATGTCACAAATACCTGGAAGAAGTGAAACCACAAATATTAGCTTGATCCAAAACTTACTTTGTCCCAAAGAATTTTTTAATAGTGGACTTTCTAGCAATCTTTCTTGTGGCATGGTCTACTTGAGATTGGATCTGACTCATTTTGTTTTTTTTTTTTTTTAATCATGCCATACATATTCAGCTGGCAAAATAGATGAACGACTTGGATTAAACACATACATCATTATCAGGTGAACAAGTACCAACCAGCTGCAAAGTGGTTGCTTGGCCGTCACAGCATGTAATCCACAGCATAGGACAACATCCCAACCAATACGGAGTCAGCTGGAGGTGGGCCCACCTTGACATGTATGTAAAATCCACTCCAACCATAATGTGGCATGATGATAATTTAGGGTATTGCTTCAACATCAGCCACATCTATAATTATAGTGGGCCACATGAATGGAAACCGTGTAGGGACCCCCACCATTTAAATTACTTCACTTGTTGTGATCCACATTCATTCGCATATAGGTCTAATGTTTGGTATCCATACATTAATTTCCACAAGGCAGCTAGCTAATGGATGGAATGGATTTCACATAAACATCATGGCAAGTCTTGTAAAAATTCAAATGTAGGCTTCTCTCTCGCATTGTTTTCCTTTTTGTGGCCAGTAAATCATAAATCAGCTAGATTTTTTCTACCCAATGGTTCAATTGATATCACAGACTGAATTATCGGAGTGGATCACAGAAACACATCATGGTGAGGCTCACTTGTATCACACTTGTCTAAGTTGGCATGATCAGTGAGAATTTGGTGCGCAGGAGTTATCCTACGGTACGGTGCACTGGATATATATATATATATATATATATATATATATATATATATATATATATATATATATATATATATAAAGGCTACATCCCGCTTAAGCGTTACTTGGAACAACAGCATTAGCGGCAATGGAATAGTGATAATTAGATCAATATGGAATAATGAGAATGAAATCAATAATGAGCATTCGGCACCCCTCTCTAAGGTGGGGAAAGGGGTCTACTGATCATCCAGGTACCGCTCCCTTTTCAGAGATAGGGGAGCATTCCGACATCGGTTTACTCCTCTTTAGAGGGGAGGAGCATTCTACTATTGAAAACTCCTCCACTAGACCTACTTTCTAGAGTCGTATATCTATCCAATATGAGGAATATCCGATCCAACCGAAAGAGCTATATAAAAGCTCCTCTACTCTTCATGCGCCTATTTTCCCAGATGAGCCTCCCATTTGATCAATCGGAAATCCTCTAGTTGCATGATGAGAGAGATGAACCGAGAGGTGAGGAGACCCGTGGGGGAGGAAGGAATACACCCCCCCGCAGTTAAGAGGGCAGTCCTTAAAGAACTCCAATCTTTTTTTTTTTCGGTCTAGTAGTCTTCGGTCTTGAATGCATAACATAAATAGATGAGGAGCATTTTTTAGTGGTACACTCAATCGGTTCATCATAGGGAGATTTGGATGGGTATGCCACTACTAGAGGAGCAACCCCTATTTGATTCTCTTCAACCTTCCCCTTCAATGGAGGAAGGAGCGGAAGCCACTCCACCTGCGGATGGAGGAGTATAATGATACGAGAGAATCCTGCCTTTGCCTCTATATCTGGAAGGGCCACCGGCCCAAACGATCGTAGTGGAGGAGGTGAAAGACATTTTTATAGAATGATGGAGGGGCGTCCCTGCCTTGTCAATAAATAGAAACCTGCCCCTAGCCACAAGTAATCCCCTCCTCGAATCAGAAAAAGATCCTGCCCCACCCCCCGAAGGGGCTTATCGTCTGGTGTTGGTTGACCGACTCCGACTGCCTATAAGTTGTTCGCTCGACCAAAAAGTCCTTCATCTGCATCCCCTTCTCGAATTAGAAACCCCGCCTTTTCATTGCAGTTGACTTCAATGACCCCGATCTGCCTGTCCAATCAATATCTCATTCTGACCTGATTCAACCTCCTGCTTTCCGGATCAATCAATCTTCCTTCCGAATTAAGATGTTTCCATGAGGGACGACTGGGATCAACTACTCTAATGACGGAGGACCTATTCTGTCCTCCTCCTCTTCCTTAATGGGTGGAAACACCTTGATGAAAAAGATGGTACTACGGAGGAAGGAATTCCTTAACCACCTAGCATATTGTTCTAGCCAGAAGATTCGAAAAAGGAAGAGTTTTGCCTACCCCTACTCATAGCTATAGGTAGGGTTATCAGGGAAAGGTGCGGGGAGGCATGAAATGACGAATATTTCCTCACTCTAAAAAGATGGTATTGAAATGGATGGGGTAGAAATTGTTCAGTCAGGAGGAACATAACTGTCTTCTCGCCTTCCTCTGACTCTGATCTTGATCATTCCCCTACATCCCTGAAATTCGGAGATTCAAGTCCAGCAAGCACCTATATCCTTCAACCTGGCATCTCTATCTGATGTTGGTCGATCAATCCGGACCCCCCCCTCTGCTTTTGTTCACTCCTCCCGAACACCTGGGGATCGTCGAATCGAGGGATCGACCTCCCAGGAGTCTTGGATGAATCCGAGTAAATTCCTTAATAACCTAGCCTTGAGACCCGTCGGATAGAAGGAGACTTTCAAATGCGGGATACTTTGAATAACCCGCCTCTCCTTCTTCCGTTTATTCTTGAAAGTTCGACCTACCAAAGAAAGAAAATGTCTCCTCGAACAAAGGGGATTGATTAAATAGGCTTTATCCGACCTCAGGAGTTCTTCCCTCTACCTACTATGAGGTCGAGCTGTGTGGGCCCCACCGTGATGGGTGTCGAACAGCTACCCCATCAATCATATGCACCATTCCATGGTGGGCCTCGGGCTTAAAAATCAAGTCAATCCATGACTTGTGTGGGCCACACCACATATAAAAGTTGAAAGGGGTTACCCTCCCATTAAAACATTCATAATCATTTGTTGGGCCCACAGAGATGTGGTTCACAAATCCAGACCATCCATTATGTGTATCCCACTTGGATGAGGGGTCAAACCAAGTTTCAGATGCATCTAAATTTCAAGTGGGCCCCACCAAGTGCTTTTATATGTTTTAGGCATTCTTCACATGATTTTAGATGGTATGGCCCACCTGAGTTCCGTATACAGCTGATTTTTGGGATATCCCATAATTTAAAGGGGACCCATTAAATTCACGGTGTTGATGTTCGACACACATCACGGTGGGGCCCACATAGCTTGACCTCGTGGGAAGTTCCCATGAGGTCGACCACGTATAATCATTTCCTTATATATATATATATATATATATATATATATATATATATATATATATATACACACACACCCATGTTAATAATAGAGTATTGTTGGCGTGAGTTGTCATAGTTATCTCTTAGAGAGAAATCAGGGGAGGATCAGAGGTCATTTTTGAATGAGAAATCTTTTTCTTCAATAGCTGTCCGTAATTATAGCTAGGAAATCTGTATAGCCAAGTATAGATTTATCATATCTTCTATATATTCTTGTACTGAATCATTGTAAAGATTATCGAAATATACCAGAAACGATTTTTTGACGTGGTATCAGAGCTAGGCTTCATTCCTTGGCTCTGTGCTATCTCCGAATCCTTAGCCTTCCCCAAAATTTTCCCTTACTCTCCACAACTATGTCGGAATCTGATGTCGAAGACAGAGTTGGTGTGTCCCAGTCCAACTCTATACTGACAGAATTAACAACAAGAATGACGGAAGCACTTACCATAGTGCAGACCCTGACTCAAACTACCGACCCTTCCACTGCCCCAATTGTCGTTAAGTTGGATGGCACGAACTACCCCCTATGATCCCAGGTTGTCGAGATGTACATCTCTGGCAAAGACAAACTGGGCTATATCAACGACGACTATCCATCACCTTTGTAGACTGATCCATCCTCTCGAAAATGGCGTACTGACAACGCCATTGTCAAATGGTGGTTAATCAACTCCATGGACCCATCACTCATTGGTAATTTCATTCGCTTCCCCATAGCGAAATTAGTTTGGGATTCTATTGCTACCACATACTTTGATGGTAGTGATACATCTCAAGTCTATGACCTCAGACACCGTGTAATACAACTGAAGCAAGCTGGTGGTTCCCTGGAGAATTATTATAATAACCTCCAGGGGTTGTGGCATGAAATAGACTTCCGAAGACCAAATCCAATGGAGTGTATTGTGCACATTCAGCACTATACTACCCTATTGTAGGAGGATAGAGTATATATTTTCCTAGATAGACTTGATGACCGATTGGATAAGATTCGTTAAGATGTGCTGCAGATGCGTCCCTTCCCCACTGTTGAACAAGCATATGCACATGTTAATAGAGAAGCCATCAGACAGGCTGTCATGATCACTGGTAACACTAATAATCATTTCGGAGCAGTCCTTGCTGCCAAAGGTCTCGAACAAGGATCATCCTCTGCTGGCTCGTTCTCCTTGAGTAGCGAAAAATTACACGCCTCTTCCAAGTCTCGACCACCTGATGGAACCAAGGGCACTCACTGTGGAAACATGAAACACACTTAGAAAAAATGCTTCAAAGTCCACGAGTATCCTAACTGGCGGCACGAACTTTTGGCTCGTAAACATGGTGAGGCTGGCACCGATGGAGGCATGGTGAAGGTGGCTGTAGGTACCGATGGAGGCATTGGTACAGCAGCTGTGGTAACTGCCGAACCTCATCTATCCCTTATACCAACCGGTGTATCCTCTCAAGGAATGCCTACCATTCCAAATCTAGGTAATTCTAGTACTGCCCTCCATAGTACTCACCGAGATGTTGATAAGAGTGTGTGGTTTCTCGACTCAAGAGCCACTGACCACATGACCTTTAATGTCACCAATTTCACTCAAACTTCGTTACCACGACGCACCAGCATTGTTAATGTCAATGGTGTGATCTCTCCAGTTACAGGAGCAGACACAGTGACCTTATCTCCTTCTCTTCAACTGCATAATACTCTACTTGTTCCATCCCTATCGCACAAACTGCTCTCTGTGAGCCAGATTACTATTGAACTAAATTGTGCAGTGCTAATTTATCCCAATTTTTGTCTTCTTCAGGATATTCTCACCAAGGAGATCATTAGGCGTGGTACTAGGAGAGGGAGTCTCTATTATATGGAGGATTTTAGCATAGGCCGAGCAAACTCTGTGCATCTTCTCACTAGTAACAAAGAGTAGCAAATTTGGCTTTGGAACTGTCGATTGGGACACCCATCATTTAGCTACATGAAACATATATTCCTTGAATTGTTTTTACATTTGCGGACGTTTGACTTTAAGTGTGAAACTTGTGTTTTGGCTAAAAGTCATCGGGTTTCCTATCCGTTGAGTTTGAATAAGAGTGGAGTTCCTTTTGCATTGATACACTATGATGTGTGGGGTCCTTCCCTAGTTCCTAATGTGTTTGGTATGCACTGGTTTGTAACCTTTGTGGATGATTATACCCGTATGTCATGGGCGTATTTGCTCAAACATAAAGATGAAGTGCTGCCTATATTCCAGTCCTTTCACGCTATGATTCAGACTCAATTTTCTAGGAAAATTCAACTTTTAAGATCTGATAACAGTGGGAATATGTTAACCACCAATTCCACGCCTACTTCCAACAATGGGGCATTATCCATGAAACTTCATGCCCACAAACTTCTCAGCAAAATGGTGTTGCTGAGAGGAAGAATAGACACATCCTTGAGAGCACAAGGGCACTCTTGCTTGGCGCTCATGTCCCTAAACGACACTGGGCGGTTGCTGTTACCACTGTCGTTCATCTCCTAAACTGTATGCCCTTTAAAGTCTTAGAGTTTAAGACTCCTCTACAAAGTCTTTCACAATTCATTCCACCGCCCACTGTCTTAATGCTTCCACCTAAAGTTTTCGGATGCGTTGCGTACGTTCATCTCCATAAGAATCAAAGAACCAAGCTTCACCCATGTGCACTCCGATGTCTTTTTTTGGGGTATGCTACTCACCAAAAGGGACACTGCTGCTTTGATCCCACCACTCAACGAACTTATATCACTATGGACGTCACGTTTTCAGAATTCGAAACCTTTTATCACCCTAATTCTTCGCTTCAGGGGGAGACATAAGATGAAGCAATGAATTGGTTGAAATGGGATTGGTGGGCGAACTCCAGTGCGAATTCCAATTCTCATGAAACGGCAACAGAGGAACACGAAACTGAGAGTGGAACCTCCCAAGAACCAGAAACAAAAATTGAAGCACTCCACTCTTCCCACTCTCCAGTACCCGAAGGCCCACCTCCTAAGAATATCCCTGAGGTAAGTGTCAATATTACAGCTCAAAATGATGAAATAGATATCTCTGCTGGTTACAACTTACCTTAAAGGCATAACAGAGGCAAACCACCTGACAAATACTCCCCAAAGGTTGAGGAGCGACGGTCGAGATACCCAATTACAAATTATGTGTCCACAAAGGGTCTATCTGAACCTCCAAAGACCTTTGTGCATAAAGTGTCATCTCACCACATTCCCACGAGCGTCCAAGAGGCCCTAGTAGATCTAAAGTGGGCTCGGGCAATAGAGGAGGAAATGGATGCGTTGTTAAAAAAATAAGACATGGACTTTGGCTCCATTACCGGAAGGAGCAAAAACAGTGGGATGTAAATGGGTTTTTTCCATCAAATACAAGGCAGACCGAACTATTGAACAATATAAAGCGAGGGTCGTTGCGAAGGGGTACACACAAATATATGGAGTAGATTATGAGGAGACATTCTCACTGGTAGCCAAGCTTAACACAGTCAGAGTTTTATTATCGCTCGCAGCAAACTTAGATTGGCCATTACATCAATTTGATGTAAAAAAAAAAAAAAAAATGCATTTCTCAATGGCAATCTAGAGGAAGAAGTTTACATGGAAATTTCACCGGGATATACAACGTCTTCAAAAACACAAGTGGTGTGCAAATTGCAGCGTGCACTCTATGGATTAAAACAGTCGCCTAGAGCATGGTTTGGGAGATTTTGCTTGGCAATGCTGAAGTACGGTTTCAGACAAAGTAATTCAGATCACACCCTCTTTCTAAAGCATCGAATGGGTAAAGTAACAGCGTTGATAGTATATGTCAACGATATGATAATTACTGGGGATGATACAGAAGAAATATCTTAACTTCAAAAACAGTTAGCAGCTGAATTTGAAATGAAGAACTTAGGGGGACTAAAATATTTCTTGGGAATAGAGGTGGCTAGGTCTAAACTTGGCATCTTCCTCTTACAACGGAAATATATTTTAGACTTGCTATTCAAAGTGGGAATGCTAGAATGCAAACCTGCGGACACTCCAAGGTACAAAATCACAAACTGGGTGAATATCAAGACCAAGTACCAACAAATAAGGGGAGGTATCAAAGGTTAGCGGGCAAACTAATTTATCTCTCTCACACTCGACCTAACATTGCATATTCTGTAAGCGTGGTTAGTCAGTTTATGCACTGCCCAAGTGAGGACCATATGAATACTGTAACCCGCATATTGCGATACTTAAAGGCTTCTCCTGGGAAAGGTATTTTGTTTTCGAAGAACCATCACTTGGGGATTGACAGCTATACGGATGCAGAATGGGCGGGGAATCTCTTGGATAGAAGGTCTACTTCTGGTTATTTCACGTTTGTTGGTGGAAATTTAGTTACTTGGAGGAGTAAAAAATAAAAAGTGGTAGCACTCTCAAGTGCAGAGGCAGAATTCTGTGGAATGGCTAAAGGACTTTGTGAACTTCTCTGGCTCAAACAATTGCTAACAGAGATTGGTTTTGCTCCTACTACAAAGATGAATTTGTTCTATGATAATAAAGCTACCATGGACATCTCTCATAACCCGGTTCAACACGATAGGACTAAGCATGTGGAAGTGGATAGGTACTTTATCAAAGAGAACCTTGACGCCAAGATCATTAGGTTTCCATTTGTTAAGTCTGAAGACCAGTTAGCAGATATTCTTACTAAAGCTATCTCAAACAAAGACTTTCACAACTCACTTGACAAGTTGCGCATCAGAGATCTGTATGCATCAACTTGAGGGGGAGTGTTGGCGTGAGTTGTCATAGTTATCTGTTAGAGAGAAATCAGGGGAGGATCGGAGGTCATTTTTGAATGAGAAATCTTTTTCTTTAATAGTTGTCCATAATTATAGCTAGGAAACCTGTATAGCCAAGTATAGATTTATCATATCTTCTACATATTCTTATACTGAATCATTGTAAAGATTATTGAAATATACCAGAAATGATTTTCTGACAAGTATTTGCAAATACCGAATTAAAAAACTTGAACGTCTCGACCCCAAAAAAGAAACGGTTGGTACGACTAGTCTGTGAACAACCAACCATCGCACTCTTAAAATTGGATAGGTTCGATGTATGGTCATTGAGGCCTCCTAAAAGGCAAGGTACCCACTACTCGAAGTACCCTCCAAAAAAAAAAGAAAGATATGTCTTTCGAGTTTGATTCTTCATCAGTTGGGTTGGGCGAGTTCGACCAGAAATGCTATGCTTATGCACAAGATTAGCCCTCTTCCCGAAAGCTTCGCAGGGACTACTTTACGATGATAGACGACCGCCCATGAGCGGTTTACTGCACAAGGCCCCTTCACCGTTATTATAAATATTCAAATTTTGTTAGTTTTTCAAAATTTTATCAGTAATTGTCAGAGAGATGAAAGTGCTCATATGACATGTCAGAGAATTCTCCTCCAGGGAAGTATAAATCCTTAGGGCTTGAATATGTGAAAAGCATGAAAAAGAAAATATTATTTCTCAAAAAACCTCATTTTCAGGAAATCATGAAAAAGGATGCTTTGTTTTTCATGTTCGCTTCTTAAATAGGATTTTTGTAGAAAATTTGTGGGTTGCTTTCAAATTATCATTTGATAAAACACATAACACAAATAAAATGCTTAAAGTGGATAATGACACATGTGGGTGCTTAAGTTTAATGGTTGAAACATGACACATGACGGGTGCTTGAACATGTATGGTGGCATATGTGACATATGCAACACATATGTGTGACACATGAACACAAGTGATACAGTAGCACATATGACACATGTGGGTGCTTTAGTTTAATGGTTGAAACATGGCACATGTAGGGTGCTTGAACTTAATGGGAAATGACGTGCCTTTTTCTAACCTTTTCATAAATTCAAATAAGCTTTTAAGAGATTATTTGATATCATGGAAACAATAGTAATATATGCTAATAGGTAGTAAAAGTAAAAAGTGAGTATGGATAGACGTATGACCGTGATAAATAGATTTTCATCGCCACTGTTTCAAGCATTTTGTTTTTTTTAAAGGCATGATTTCAATTTTCCTCCGTATCAAACATGCCACACATGACAAAAATTAATTTTAAGTAGGATTCTTTCAAGAAAGAGGCTTTAAGGTAGGAGTGCTTTGGTCATTTTTTCAAAACATAAATAAAAGGTTAACAACATGATAGAAAAAATTAATGGAAAGTGAGTATTTGTAAATTGCAATAGTCATAAATTAACAATGTGGTTATTTGCATATGTAATATTTTTACGGAATTATTTACAAAAGACCCTGTTATTTAGGTAGTTATTTACAAAAACATGTTTCAATAGGAATAACGTAAAAGGTTGCCTGTCCAAGCAGCTCACCTCCTTTGAGGTAAAGCCTTGAATCCGACCGTTAAAACCGAAATGGCCCACATTGCACGTGTCTAGGTAATACTTTTAGGGGTTATTTACGAATACCCTATTATTTAGATAGCCATTTCATCAGGAATAAAGTAAAAGGTTGACAGTCCAACCAGCTCACCTCCTTTGACATAGATCCTTGAATCCAACCGCTAAAACCAAGATGGCTCATGCCGGATGTGTCTAGATTCGATTAATTGGTCAGCAAAATCTTCATCCAGTTGGTGGTTTTTTTGGACCGTGGACCGTCCCTGGGGAGTCTACAAAATCTATGGTGAGGACCACCGCACACGCAGCCACGTGTAATGGAGAGATGTGCACGGAATAGGACCACGCTTAGGTATCTAGGCTACTCGCGCGAGTGTGAAAAACTTTAGATACTCGGGCAAAGTCTGATAGATCGACCATACACAGGCACGTATAAATTACTTAGATATTGAATACGTGGCATACGTGGAAATCAAACTAAACTGTCCAAAGTACGGGTCCAATTTATAAGTATCATAAACCAAAAATTATGCTTATTGGAAATAATCGGATCGGTGGACATTTATTGGGTGCTTAGAATGAAAAACATCCAATGGTCCTATTTGCAACAAACAAGTGTCCACGAATCTCAACGACATAGCATCAGTTGATTCCACAAGTTTAATTTGGATTAGTGTATGCAAAAATACAATTTCTAAGTGCCTGCGTATCAAGCGTCATCTGCCAGAGTAGTTTGATACTCTAACAGTGTGATGAACGAACGATGCGCAGGCACTTACATTGTTCACTCAAATCTGATTATGGGACTAACATAGCTATGGCAGCTTCCATAATTGTTTGATTTGAGTTTATATTTGACACGTACAGTTTCCGACTGCCCGTTTATCAAGTGTCATATGTTGCTCGAGTATCATATTCTATCTATACTAAAGCATGGAGATTGTCCCACCACTTTCCGGTGGGTCCCACGCCTTCCACCAATGGCAAGGTGGCTACCAATACAATGCATAAAACACGGGAACTCATCAAATAGGATCGGATAAGTTACGGTTTGGTTCTATTATCGGGTGTCAACCATTCATCCAGTGGGCCAGCAATCGCACGCAAAATGACAAATAATTCTTTCCATCTGATCTGTCTCCAGCAAATGATATGTTCAACAAATTTTAAAAACAAAGGTGTTCTCAAAGCGATTATTTGGGGCCAGCTGTTGGGCAGTCCAAAATGTCAGCCAGCTGAGCCAACTGAAGGAGAGACGTTTTTGTTTAAATCATCTTTTTCTACCTTCTTAATAAGATATTCTGACTCGTTGATTATTTGGGGACCACTTGTTCCCGCTTCAAGTTTTGTCCTTGCATTCTTTTCTCATTATTATTTTTACATTGATTGCACACCCACTCCGCCACCTCGCTGCTCTGTTGGCCCCATCATGACGTTTGTGCTTTATCCACACCGTCCATCCATTTTGGCAGCTCAATTTAGGGATAACCCCAAAAAAATGAGGTAAATCCAAATCTCAGGTGGACCACACCACAGGAAACAGTGGTGATTGAACGCCTACAATTAAAAACTTCCTTGGATGCTATAAGTTTTGGATCCAGCTGATGTGCGTTTTCCCTTCATTCAGGACTGTGACCTAATCAACAGGTTAGATGGCAAATAAACATTACAGTAGACCCTGGAAAGTTCTTAATGATGAGATTTCAATCACCACTGTTTTCCTGTGGTGTGATCCACCTGATATTAGGATCTGCCTCATTATTTGGATCATACCCAAAAATGAGCTGGCAAAATGGATGGAAAGCGGGGATAAAACACATGCAGTGGGCCCACAGCACTGACCAGTAGTGAGGTCGCTACTGGCAGGGTCAGTATGCAAACCAAGTCCCATTGAATCATGGCAGTCCCACTTGTGGGCTCCAACATGGATGGCCATTGTTAAAAAAATACAACAATGATAGGGTAAATCTTAGCCACCCAATTAGCTGCCTTCAAACCAATGATGGAAAAACAAAATTGGCTATATGAAAATCAACTATAAAAAGAAAAGCATAAAAGCAACGGTGAGGATCATCAAATTGGGGTCGTCTTCCATTAATAGGAGACCCGTGGTAGGGTCCATAATCCGCTGCCACTGATTCATACACTTACGCCAGCATATCTATAGAGGAAAGGGTTCTCTAAACAAAGATTCCAACTCCAAAATCTCCACCGTACCAATTCTCAGTGTGCAAATGCAACATACAACAACACAAAGCAGCAGCTACCCTGCATGAATGGCCAATGTGCCAGTGTCTTATATGAAGATTGCTGGCCCAAATTCAAACTGTTTAGGCAGACCAGTTCAGCAGCCAACTGAATCACCCAAACAACGGCAAGATTTCTGTCCACCATACAAAGGCCCGGGGTGCACAGATCATAAGCCACTAGTTGGTGGGTCTGCTGTGCGAAGCTCAAACCTATCAGGCAACTCGTGAAGGATAACTAACATGAAAAGGCTGCATTCAGTTGAGTTACTGGTCATTCCACCAATGCAATGTTTTCACCATGCAGTCTGGAAAAATTCAGATCAATGCACATGGGGCATGCTTACGACGGAGATTTGGAGAGCCACTCATGGATCAAAACATTAACAGAAACCACCAACATGGCCAGAAATTTTTACTGCAGGCAATTTGACTCGGTCATCAAAATTCGTGATCCAATTTCAACAAAAGTTGTAGCATGCACTGCATGTCTCTGCAGTGTGCACATTAATAAATGAACAAATGGCTGACAATGGCAAACAGTGAGGTAAAACGTAAGGCAACTTAATACAAGAAAAGAATTTCTGTTAAGGAACAAACCTATGAAGAAGTAGACAAGATACAATGGGGGACCAAATCACAGCTATGATTTAAACCCTTGGAAGGAAGATGAGAGTATCCGGAAGAGCCCATCCGGGTTGTCAGCATGCACCTGCACAAGTAATTTTCAAAAGAAGAGGAAGAGAAAAGGTCTTAAGCATCCCTATCTTTTTATCATCACAACCTTAGTAAATAAAAATAAATAAAGAAAGAAAAAAATAAGAGAAGGTAATAAATTTCTTTTGCTCATTGTAATCTTGGAAGGGGGAAAAGAAAGGAGAAAGGGACTAATTGCAAACCAATTAATCCCGATCTCATTGCAGACAAGCTCCCACCGGGACACATGGCAGACATGTACAGGATGCAGACACTACCACATTGGTGGGGCCTCACCATGGATAGGCCGTGGCCTGAGAATCAAGAATCAGATAGGGCAGTTAATATGGTTGGCTTGATTCTGGAGCCATTCCCCAACAATGGCCCACATGGAAAGGCGTTGTCAGGATCCTGTACAAATTAGACGTGTCCCCAAAAGAACTGTGTGCGACAAGGGTGTCTAATAGCCAGATGCAATCATAGCATGATAAAATAACAGCAACCAGCCTAGGTTTCTAACTAGAAGCCAATTTAAAGAAATAAAGTCCCCCTTAACCAGTTGGACTACACCGTATCCTGCATTGCTTTTTCTAGGACGAACATAAAGATTTGGCCATAGGCAAGTGCTATGGGGGGAAAAGGACCAATCCTTATGGACAGTCTGACAAGGCCTGCCCAACACCAAAAATGCAAGGCTGAAAAGAGTTCCCAACCACCTCCGACAAAATAAATAAATAATAATCACGAGGTCATGCCATTAAAATCAGAGTACTCATTAAACAGGAATTCTGAATCCTCAATCCAAGGCTTCAGTGTACTTGGTTTTCAATTCTGATAAGTAGAGCCCACGGTTAAGTCATCCAGACCATTGGTCTGTTGCATCCCACCATGAATGGATTGACAACGCCCCAAAACTCTTCCTGATCTAAAGATTCTAACAACCAACCTTTGGACCTTTTTTAGTTGGATGTGTGATGCAGGACATGAAAATTAAATATGATATGCGAGATTTCAGGCTTGAGATCACGTTAGTTCAGAAACAATTACACAAATTTCATATCCCACAGGAAAGTCCAAACATTCAATTAAGGGGAATCTATGCGGGTCCAGGCCTACACATGATAGGGCTGGTTCAATAAAAATTATGAATCAAATGATACTCAAAGATAAGAAATAATCATCCACACATGCATAATAATCAGTCCCTAATCCAAGGGATTCAGAAATTCCAATTCGAGGAACCCTAGGGTAAGAAAAGGGGCATAAAATTGGAGATTTGAGTAATTTAGGGTTAGGTCTAGGGATTTTGGGTGAAAGCAAAGTGAAAGAGAGAAGAGAGACAAACCAGAGAAGTACCGCACGCATGGACAACAACAATGGCCCAGACGCACGTGCGTGTGATCCCGGCCGCACGTGTGTGGGACCCACTATTCAGAAAAAGGCTACCTTGGCCCTGGTCGGCCAGGGATGGACTCCAAAACCCCCAAATCTCAGCTCGATCCGATGTATGGTTTGTGCGTAGTGCTCCACCGAAGTTTCAGCCCTCCTACAGAGCCAGATTCTGGAAATCAGTTGTAGAGAGAAAGACGGCTGCAATAGAAGATGGATTTGAAGTGTAGATGATTGTAAGATAATAGAAATATGGATGGAAGAAGATGAGAAGTATGGATGATAGAAGATAGAGGTGGATCGGGATAGATGTGGCTTCGCACTATGGTAGTTGGCCCTTCGATGAAGGGAGGGCTTCGCGCCCAATTACGCTTCACAACTCAGAGAGTAGAAAAACGCAGAATTTTTATTAATCTTCAGTTAATCAAAAGAACTACAAGGGATGCCTATTTATAGGGAAAACCCTATACCCCAAAACTCGCGCCATGTGTGCAATCTATTACTTGGCGATGAAGTAAACTAAAATAAAAACCAATCAAAAAAATCTAAAGCATTCACGATATTCTAAATAACATAAATAAACAAAACTTAAACTATGAAATCAATCCGACTAGTGAGCCATGATCATGATATCTCATGATGGGCTTTTTTTGGCTATCGGGCCCTCTCTTGAACCAAAACTCCGTCTTCTAACTAGGAGGCCCTGCCTGGACGTCGTCATCGATCCAAATCGAAGGTGGGGCCCTCCTTCTGGCGTACGTGCATAGGGGAGCGGCGTGAGTGTGTGTGTGCGCGTGATGTCCCCATCAATTCTCTCCGGCTGTGAAAATTTCGCCACTGGCAAAATAAAACTCCTGTACCGCTCCAGGATGTCAGGATCAAGTCTTTGAATCTCCTCCTCAGTGAGCCACGTGATGTCTGAAGTTAGGCATGACTTCCATTTAACCATGTACTTCTGAAACCTGCCGTCCGACGTTGAAACTATCTAATGGTCCAGGATATCCTCTATTTCCTTTTTGGGTGTGTGAAGGTTAGATATGAGAGGTAGAGGCTAGGAAAATGGTTGAGGAAGGATAGGTATGGGAGGTAGAGGTTGGGAAGATGGGTCGGGACGGGTAGGTATGGGAGGTAGAGACTAGAAAAATGGGTTGGGAAGGGTAGGAATGGGAGGTAGAGGTTGGAAAAATGAGTCGGGACGGGTAGGTATGAGACGTAGAGGCTGAGAAAATGGGTCGGGAAGGGTAAGTATGGGAGGTAGAGGTTGGGAAGAAAGGTCAGGAAGAATAGGTATGAGAGGTAGAGGCTGGAAAAATGGGTCTAGAAGGGGCCATGGTTCAATGGATAAATATGAGGAATCAGGATGGATGGGCGAAGGGTCGGACAAAGTATCAGTGGTCCCCTGAAAAGTAACTAAATCCTCCACATCGAATGTGAAACTAATTCCCATGGAAGGTGGAAAATCTACCTCATACACATTGAGACTGTTTCGTTTTATAATTTTAAAGGGTCCAGCACTAAGCGCATGTAACTTACGAACGGCCCTCGGAGGGTACCGCTCGAGGCTGATGTGGACCATCATGGAGTCCCCAATATTGAATCCTTTGAAATGTTTATGCTGGTCTACAGAAAATGTGCAATGTTCATTACTAGTCATGATCTTCTGCCTGATTTCTTGATGACATAAATGAATGTGATGCGCAAGAGACTCTGTAGACTCTGATAGCATATGGGACAGTGATATAAGGACAAGATCAATAGGTTTTCTAGGTTTATGACTAGTAAAGACTTCACGAGGACTTAGACCTATGGACCTATCGACAGAACTATTCAACGTAAACTAGGTTGTAGGTATTACGGTCCCATGTTCTGGTGTGCTCTATATCCCTCCTAGGGAGAGACACATCCGGTAGATTATCAGGACAAACATCACGAAACTCATCCACTACCGGAATGACCTCAGTGGATAACTCTATACTAGCCTCTGGTGCACTCTCTTCAGCCACAAGGCCGCACATGTTGTACTCCTCAAAATAGTGGTCTTGATGTTCCTCATGGGGTGGGTGCACGGGTGTACGCCCATAACTGATTCCTTGGCCAACTCCATTCATTGGTCTATCCTCCTGGCCACCTGCCTGAGATTGGACATCCACCCCAATGGTGGGGTTTGTCCTAACAGAGGTCCCAAGTTGGGCAATGCGCACATCAAATTGTTCAAAGCATTGGTCCATCTCCAAGCGCTTAATCAAAGACTTCAACTTCTGGAACAGCTTGTTTAGTGACTCTTGCAATTGTTCCATGTTTAGTGTAGGGTGTCAACCAAAATTCAGCAATATAGTTGTCAAAATATAAGTTGTTTTTTTTTTTTTTCTTCTTTTAAACAGAAACAACCGAGTTTCTAAAAACGAAAAAGGAAAGCTTTTAAAATAAGTTAGGAAAGTTTCTAAAAACAAAAACAAATTAGGAAAGTTTCTAAAAAAAAAAAAACAAATTAGGAAAATTTCTAAAAAAAAAAAAAGCAACCTAGTTTCTAAAAACGAAAAAGGAAAGTTTCTACCAAAAACAAATTAGGAAAGTGTCTAAAAAAAATAAATTAGTTTCTAAAAAAAGAAAAAGGAAAGTTTCTAAAAATAGAAAGTACGTTAGTTTCTAAAAAAGAAAAAGTAAAGGAAATTAGTTTTAAAAACAGATTAAGAAAGTTTCTAAAAAAAAAAACTCGCGCCCACTCTCTTGAACCAAAACTCCTTCTTCTAACTAGGAGGCCCTCCCTAGACGTCGTCATCGATCCAGATCGACGGTAGGGCCCTCCTTCTGGCGTACGTGCGTAGGGGCGGCGGCGTGAGTGCGCGTGATGTCCTCATCAATGTGGACCGTTGGGGTGATTGTTAATTTGTAAGCCATGAATCAGAAGGTTAGCATTATCCTATCGAGGACACCTTCGGGTATAATCCATCCATGGAAGAGCCTAGCAGGTCAATGGTGTTGACAAATTAACCACAGGTGCCGCCAGTCAGAACTGAAAACCCAAGTATACTATTGAAACCAGTAGGTCAAGGACTATAATTCCTCGTTTCCAACTCTCTGTGAACAAAGTAATGGCGAGCGGAACCTTAGTCTTTCACTACAAATGGCCAATGGGCCTTCCACCAATCTATTAATTTTGGGAGACAATGGGCAGACCCACTGATAAAAAATAAAATAATAATAATAATAATAATAATAAACAGTGAAGGAAAAGACGAAACTCCATTGAGCCAAGAAGGTAGGACAGAGAAGATGAAACATGTTTGATGCTGTCCAAGAAACTGTGATGGGTCGTAATAGTGCTTTGCAAGTTTTATCACTTGTGAGGGCTCTATTCTCACTACAAAGGCATGCAAAGAAAAGAAGAATTGGATCTATCATTGAAGAAATTCTCTATATCATTCCATAACAAAAAATTACTTCTTATTTCCCACAAGTAGTCGATTGAAAGAATGCATTGGAAAAATGAAAATAAAAAAAGGCTCTTCTAATTTCAGTGAGAAAAGACCGATATTTCGAAAGAGAACAGAAAAAAGGGGCAAACCACTAGATTAGTTCCAAGTGTGGGAAAAACTACAGAGTATTGTGGTCTTATTACTATGCAATAACATCGCTCCCACAGAAAACCAAAATCTCGATACCTAAATAAACTAGATCAAACCCTTTATGAGGAGAGAGTACCAAAACCATGCATACAGTGTACCACAGGGATTGTTGATTTACTGTTCTTTAAGGGCATAGAGATATGGGAGTGTCTAGGAAGAGACTTCCAAGTAAATTCTTGGATCCATGCAATAACTAACAATTATGGTCTTTTAGGGTCCGTTTGGATACCACCAAATAAGTTATAGTTACCTTTTCTACTTAAGTAGTAGATAAGTAACCTTTTCTACTTAAGCAGTAGTTAAGTAACTTATTTGAGATAAGTAAGTTTGGTTTATGATCAATTATAAGTAGCTTTTTTATTTAAAGTCACTTAATCACTTCAGTTTAATAAGTAGAAATCAAGATAAGCTACTTGGGGGTCGTTTGGCACCATGGAATTTCGGGGGGGGGGTTGGGTTTCGAGTCTAGGGGGTTTCAAATCCCCTCAAAAGAGGAGGTTTGAAATCCAAGGTGAAAGCTTGTATTACATCCAAAATCCTTCCAAGAGTTGCATGTGTAACATCTGTGTAACTAGGCTATTAATCTATTGGCCACATGGCCCACTGATGATATCCCAAAACAATCATATTATCAATTGCATCACTATAATTACTTTAATACAATGATCTCCACCGTCCAAACATTGTCCATGTAAATCATTAGTTAGTCACTCGGATGTGATCTTGTGCTTGTGGCTCATCCGAGACTTGGAATTTTATCATTTTCGGGCAAAGTATAAATTTCAACGGGCTTATTACAACCATTGTGTCAAAAATTACATGTGTACACTAATTAGAGATATTAAAGTTGATTTAGTAATTAAATTCAAACACTTGTAAATATGCTATGCATAGCTACTTTGGGATTACAAGGGATTCTAAATCTAGGGTGCCAAACACAACAAGAGGATTTCAAATCCAGGGGATTCCAAATCCACGCTCCCAAACAGGCCCTTAAGGCATAAGTAGATTATCTTTAGTAACTTACGATCCAAACACCCCCTTAGGATGATGCTACAAAATAAGCTAAAATTAACCATCCCGAGGTTAAGCATGTTAAGCAAATATGTCATGAGTTAGGATTCCTTATTGTAAAAGAATGATGTCAGAATTGATGTTAACATTACCCAATGTCCAGCATCTTCAAGAACATGCATTTGAACCCCAGCCCCCTCATCTGCAGCCAGCTCCTCTGCAGCATGAATCCTCTGAAGATCTTCAAGGGCCCAACGGTGCAAGCTTCTCTCAGCTTTCAAGAAATTCACATGAACACCTCGAGGCACATCCTCCACAATTTTCCTGCATGGGTTAGAAGAGATGTGAATACTACTCAGAAATATTAGTTCCAGGGATTTTGGGAGCACGTGAAGAAAAGATTTTGAGAGGGATCTCACAACATTTTAAGTCAAAAAGGTACTCAGGAGTAACACTGTTGAATGGGAATACCATAAATTTGTTTCTTCATAGGATTTGTACATCTCAGCAATGCCCTTGAGGTCAAAACCCCATGAGAAGCTTGATGACGGGCCAGTCTGACGAAGATTTGTGACCACCCACTAAAAAAGAAGAAAAAGAAGACCTTTAGATGTCAGTGGCTCACATATTAGCTTAAATGCATGCATGCACTTTTGAAAGCACAATCGTTAATCATACAACATTAGTCCTATTTTTTGTCCACACTGGTGTGCAATGCAATCTTCAGTACTTTGCTTGATAATAAATAAAGAGCTCTGAAAAAGTATTTGGCATATGGCAATGAGAATACCTGTGCTACATCTTTCGAGAAACCCTCTTGAATGAGAGCCCGAACAATTTCACGTTTAGAAGAAACCTGTTAGGAAAATAAGATCATTACAAAATGCTTGGAGGGTCTTCTCACTTAAATGACTTTCTAGATAATGCTCTTTAGTGAATCCCATTACTTTACATAAAGCATCATGTGTAATTGATTGCATGAAAAGGTAAAGCACATAAAGCAAACACAACATGAAATTTTAAGAACAAAGAACATGATGATTGTGATATTGATAAAAGAGGTCATTCTAAGGTAATTAACAATCATTACAATGACAAACTGAGTCAAACTTTTGACCATGATACACTGGTTAACACTTGCAACCTTATTCTTAACAAGAAGTAAAATCAACAAGGATCCACCCTGGGGATGGCTTGGTTAGAATAAAAACAACTTGGGTTCTTTCTTTTTTTTGAAAGGTCAACTTGCAGTGTTCTCCATTCCTGTATATTGAAATTTGTATTTGTTGACACTGTCATTCATTGTCTATTTTCTTTCGATCAACTCGAGAATATGAGCCATTTAAGTTCAACTTTTTTTCTTTTTCTTTTCCCTTCAGTGCTTGAAACAATCTACAGCTACCCACTGAAGTGCTGAAGCTGACTTAACTTCCAATTACAAGATCATGGTATCTACAGCTACCCACTCAAGCGTTGAAGCCAAGTATAGGCATACCGGCTCGGCTGCAGATGGCACCTGACTTAATTGGTTTCCAATCATAAGATTAAGCCATTTAATTTCTCTTCTGAAGCTTATGCTACACCGCCAAATCTTGGTTCTGCATGTTTCAATGCATGTCTGCTCTTCATGCATGGACCAAACATGGAGATGGAGGCTTGCTCGCCTCGTCTCCAGAATCTTCTCCTTCCAAGGCACACTTCTAGATCATTCAGAATCCTTGATCTGGTCGGCCACAACATGAAATGGTTATAGCTCGAAAATCACAGCAAATAGACTATCTTTACAGTCACAATGGGGACCTCCAAGTGGATGTAGAATGATAATTCAGGAAGAATAAAATAAAAAATAAAAAGATCAATGGCCCACATTCGAAGATAAGAAAGTTGCACCAATTATGGAGCTAGGGTTGTTAAATTGCTATGATTGTTAGATGTACAGCCTGGTGACAAGGTGGCCCATCAGATCAATGGCTTTGCTTTCCCTGGACATTTGCTACATGTATGGGTGACACGTTGAAAAAAAGCAAGCCTTTATCTCCGAAGGGACTGGCAAACCTCTTAATATTAATAAATTAATGAGTAGACTGAACTTGTCCAGTATGAACCTCATGGGAAGTATCCATACAGTGGATAGTTCTTTTATCCATAAAATAAGGATGGTGCTTGTCTTCAAATAAACAGATTCTAACAAGGTGTAAATAGGATAGGGTCGTCATCATCATCATCTAAGCCTTATCCCAAGTCCCAACTAATTGGGGTCAGGTACAAGAATCTTCTTCCGCCATTTTACTCTATCAAGGGCCAACTTCATTTAGACCATAGATCATCAAGTTTTTTCTTACTTAAGAAAGCAATTAGTTCTGCAGGAAAAAAATGCACCTGCTTAGGCATTGTACTTAGGAAAGCAATTAGTTCAGCAGGATGATCCTCCCCATCTCCACCAGGACGGACTTTCCCAGGAGTTGCATCCAGAACCCAAACCTTCACAAAAAAAGGCACCCAGAACAATAAGCTGACAATATGAGATTTCCCTGTTTCTCTAATAATAAGAGATAGATCCTAAACCTTGAGGGACTATAATAATCTGTTCATGATCAGACATCTAACAAATCGTCATCTAATGGATTGTAGTTTACCTTAACAGGCCGTGCAAGAGGTTTTGCAGCTTGTTCAACCATGCTCAAGGCAACTGCATAGTATTGATGAGAAACTTACTTTTGTATTGCCTTTCAAATATTTATAAGCAACATGCAATGTGCTGGAGAATGTCCAAGCAAAATTAAGTAATGCTAGTAACATGCGTTATGACATCATGTGCTAATATGCTAGAGTTGCAGCCACAAATGTACCTTTGCCTCCAAAGCTGTGACCCACTAACACTCGGGGAGTTACTCTAAGTCTTGCCACCTGATACAATCAATGGTAGACCAGTCATATAAAAGATATGAGAGACTACAATATGTTAAGAGACATTCATAAGTGGACCTAGATATGAGAGACTGCAAAATGTTGAGAGACATTTGTAAGTGGACCCAGTTTCACTTACATGCAGAGGGAGGGAGGGAGGGTAGAGACATTCAAAGTGGACCCAGTTTGGCATGCAAATAATATGAGAAATCCTTGAGTTTTTGTTAAAAAGTAAAAAAGGATGGACCTTATGATTCATGAGGCTCTAAATACCATAAATTAATTTGACAACGGCATAGCCAAAGGCTAATACCAAAGCTTCAGGATGAATTGTATCCTTTGATTATTATTTTTTTATGAATTGCATCCTCTGATGATTGAATCATTTCACAAAATGACAAGAAATGTTATCCAGGACTTGTAATTGCATCAGCTACTTTAACTCATGACTCATGAGTACCAGTAGTCTAATATTGCAGAACTAAAAAATAAAAATAAAAATAAAAGAGAGAGTTTGTAGAATCATCTATATCCCATCAGATAAGGTCTGCATAAGTTGCAACAAATTGCATGCATATTATCTATGATATAACCAATAATGGTCCTGAATTACCCACTAGCTTTAAGACATCAAGAGCAGCTGATGCAACATTGTGAGGGGCACTCTTCTCAACCAATGCGGAGTCACCATGGCAACGTAAATCTACTAAGAGGAACTGCATCAGACAATATAATGCAACTGAATTAAGTTTCTATATAGGTTGTAATAATAAATGTCAGCATGGATGATGTTGGATGGCTAAAACTAACATTTCCAAAGTTCAGAAAGTCTGGAGCTACTTTTTAGGTTTTAAAACAATAACACATGCTAGAATAAGTGAATGGACACAAGTAAAGCAAGAAACAGTTATTCATTTCAATCCAGAGTAATTCAATTAAATTTTAAAAGAACTCCTTTGATATGTATAATTCTAAAGGAGAACTGATAACCTACAACTGGCTGCAGTACAACCCTGTTTATGAGCATTTTACCATTTAAAATAAATGGAATTTTCAAGGGCAGAGATGGAGAACAAATTTCTGAAGGCATAAAGAAATGTGTTGCAGAATCCGACCATTTTTAGGTGACCATCCTGCATTCTGAAGAAAAAACCATGTTCTTTCCACATTCCATTTTAAACATGTCCAATCACTAAAAACAAAATTCAACTTGAAGTTCGGATTCAATGCAAAGTACCTGCCACATAGGAAATTCTTGCGCCAATCTCCTAGCAAAGGATCCTGAAGAAATCAAGCATCAGCACTAGTGAGCACCAAGAAGATATTCGAAGATACATTACAGGTAATGATGATGTTAAAAAAAAAAAAAAAAAGATGCATGGGACGAGAAACAGAGTTCACCAAGGGCTGGAAATCCATGAGGGATTCTGGGCTATTAGTACATTCAAATCAATTTTACTGTCTGGAGAATAAACGGGGTGTTACATTTACACCCTGGGTATTAAAAGGATGACCAAGGTGTAGGGAGAGCTGATGAAAACCCAGAACTGAGGGATGTAACTCCACTAAATAAAACAAAGACCATGAATGCAACCTCGACTTAATATTTTGGTGCAGTTTATCAACAAATTCATCATTGTACTTTTTAAAACTTGAAGGAGCTTTCTTTTAGTTTAATATTAGAACATACAAATCTAAAAAATCTAGCCAAACAATACAATCTGCTTTCTCATTGACACAGATTGTGATGATTGGCCAAAAAATCAGTCTGCATTGACCAAATAATGCAAATGCCTGATGGACTGAGCAATTTGAATTTGGAACACCTGTCTAGTGAAACTGGTGCAGACTGCTTACGTATAAGTCTGAAGAGAAATATACCTACCCCAGTTCTTCCTGCTACCAAGAATGCCATGAAGAAGAACAGCGGTTGGGGGATCAGGTATTGACTTGTCCATAACAGAGCTCCATCTAACCTGCAACAAATCTTAACTAGTTATCCAAAAATGACACAGGCACACACACAAACATACACAGACACAGACCCATAGCTGCATATGCACGGCCACATGCACATATAGTCCTGATCCACTACAATGTGATATGTGGGGACCACTGTGATGTTTGAATGACATCCAATCAGTCCATGTCAGGACCCTCATGTTCCCATTGGAGCCCAAAAATCCAGTCGGTCCAGAACTAAGGTGGGCCAAACAGGTAAAATCATTCCTAGAAACTCTAAAATCATGTGGTGTGGCCACATGAGTTTTGGGTCCTTATTGTTGGGGTGTCAATTCATCCTCATAGGACGCTTCTTTTGAATGGATTGGATGGACTATACGAAATATGGTGAGCCCCATGTACAATCTGAAGTTTTTTTATGGTGTGGTGGGCACCCCATCTAAGCTGTTCCTTGTGGTGTGGCACACTAGAATCTTGGATCATCCTGGTTTTTGGGCACCAAGAAGAACACAAGGGGTCACACGAGATGGACAGTTTGGATGCCGTGCACATGATGGTGGCCCCACACATCGTGTTGTAGATTAAGCCTTAATCTACAAAACTTTGTGGTTGATCATCATCCCCCCCCCCCCCCCCAAAAAAAAAAAAAAAAGAAGAAGAGAGTTGATCTGGCCTCATATACAGATTGTGCTTTATCATATTGAAACATTGAAATTGCAACTACTCTTCGTTGCATCTAAAATTGAATCCTGTCATTGCCTAGATTAACTTCATAGTTTAAATTGCAAGGAAACTAATCTATAGTCACAGGATAAGAAACAGATACTGAAAGTATGCTACTTTACGATATTCGTTATAGTAACCAAGCAGATGGATGTCAGATGAAATAGATTGGACCATGTCCCTGGCAGTGCCTAAGAAAAGCAGATCCTTTAGTGTCTTCAGTTTCCTGGTTTCATAATCACACTCGGCAACCTGCTCAACTCTATACCATCATTTACCTCTTTTCTGCCTTTTATTATTTATTTTTGAAAGAAAACAAAATTTTGCTGATATTCTAGATGGTAGATCACCTCTTCTGTATCACTCACCTCTAAAAAGAGTACTTTAGCTTACAAGTTCTTTAAGAGGAGGGAAAGAATACCTTGCCTGGGGCAAATAGGGACATCTCATGTAAAGCCAGGCAGAGTGTCACAAGGGAATCCATTTTCTGATGGGTAAAAAAAGCAGATCCACTAGTGTCTTCAGTTTCCTTGTTTCTTAATCACACACTGCAACCTGATCAACTCTATACCATCATTTTGCTCTCTTTTCTGTTATTTTATTTTATTATTTAACAGAACAAAATTTTGCAGGAATTCTAGATGGTAGACCATCTCCTGTATCATTTACCACTATAAGGAGTACTTTAGCTTGAAGAAAGAGAAAACCTTGGCTGGGGCGAATAGGGACATCTCATAATTCAAGCAGTGTTTCACAAGGGCATCTATTTTCTGATGGGTTAAAAAAGAAGATCCATTAGTGTCTTCAGTTACCTGGTTTCGTAATCACACACTGCAACCTGATCAACTCTATACCATCATTTACTCTCTTTTTCTGTTTTTTTACTTTTGAAAGAAAAAGAAAATTTGTGCCAAAAATAGTACTTTACCTACAAGTTCTTTGAGGGGGGGGGGGGGGGGGTGGAATAAAAAGAGAACCTTGGCAGGGGCAAATAGGGGCATCTCATGTAAAGTCAGGCAGAGTTTCACAAAGGCATCCATTTTTTTGTGGGTAAGGGTCAGTGTTCGAACTATCGGTATCGCACAATGTATCGCACCCTTGGGATATAGATACGTATCGGTTATCGCACGGGATATATCGTTTGTATCGCATAGTTTATCGCACTTTTTGGAAAACATGGGGAAACATTAGCAAAATGGTTGAATTTTTTTTATGAAACTTTGGGGATTATTTAAAAAGACCTTAATGCACACTTCTAAATCATAAAATATCAAAAAAGAAGTGCACATAATAAATTTCCTTTGTATAAGGTACTAAGTCATGCGTTATCTGATTAAACTAAGGTAAATATAGTTAAATATGATGCATACCATTTATAAATGTATAAAGATATGTATGAAAATGAGTCACATCCAAACATCAATTGGAATTCATTTTAACATGTCATTTTAGGGCATGGGCAGAAAAATAAGGCAGATCTAAATCTGAGGTGGACCACAACACAAAAAGTAGTGTTCATTGAATGATTACCATTAAACTATTTTGGGCCTATAATTTTTTTGGATAAAGCTGATATTTATGTTTTCCCATCTAGGTTTGTCAAACCTCATGGATAGATTGGATGACAAATAAACATTACGGTGGGCCCTAAAAAGCTTCAATGGTGGACATCATTGCTACCACATTTTCTTGTAGTATGGTACACTTGATCTTTCATTGTCTCCTTTTTGGGCTCATGCCTTAAAATTACTTATGAAAATGGATGGAGGGTGTGGATTGGCTGGTGTACCATACGAGGTATGGGCATGTGTCGTGCCAAGATGGGACACGGATTTCCTACTAAATCCTTTCGCAGGAGTGGGGCACACCATGATGTTTGTGAGAAATCTACTCCATCCATTAGTTGTGTGAGATTATTTTAAGACTTGAGGCAAAAATTGAGTTGGATCCAAGACTCAAGTGGGCCGCACTAAAGAAAAAGGTGGGGTAGGGAAATTCCTACCGTTGAAACCTTCCTGGGTCGACAGTGATGTTTACATTCCATCCATACCGTTCATTACGTCATCACTATTGGGATGAATTGAATACCCAAATATTAGACTGATTCAAAACCTGTGGCCCCACGAATATTTCAACTGTGGACCTTCAATCCTCACGTTTTCGGCCTACTTGAGTCTTGGATCCGGCTCATTTTTGGCCCTATGTCTTAAAATGTGTTCAAAAAATGGATGGACGGAGTGGATTTCTCACA
This sequence comes from Magnolia changhungtana, assembly GCA_030180095.1. Taxonomy (NCBI): domain Eukaryota; kingdom Viridiplantae; phylum Streptophyta; class Magnoliopsida; order Magnoliales; family Magnoliaceae; genus Magnolia; species Magnolia changhungtana. Next base: position 14,141,457 of record JASAUF010000662.1, read on the forward strand.
AACATCACAATGGACCCTACCTAAGTTTTCAGCGCATGAACTTCATGCGAAGCACAGACGTCACGAAATCAGATTGCGTACTGAGTCACTCAGTACGCTTTTATCGTACTGAGTAAACTCAGTTGGACCCACTGTGAATGTATGTGGTTTATCCACACCGTCCATCCACTTTTACTGCTAATTTTAGGGGTTATACCAAAATTGAAGTAAATCCAAAACTCAAGTGGACCATTACATAGGAAACAGTGTGGAATAATGATTTCCACCGTTGAAACCTTCATAGGGTCCAAAGTAATTTTTATTTGTCATCCAACCTGTTCATAAGATCACAAAAACATGGATGAAGAGAAACCACAAACATCAGCTTGATCCAAAACTTCTTTGCCCTCCAAAAAATTTTCAATGGTAGAGGTTCAATCAAAATGTTTCCCGTGGTGTGGTCCAGTTGAGATTTTAATTTGCTTCATTTTTGGGATCAAGCCATAAAATTATCTTTTAACATGGATTAGCGGAGTGGATAAAAAAAAAAAAAAAAATAACAGTGGACCCCACATAGTTTACTCAGTACGCTAGGGGTACTGAGTTACTCAGTACGCAATCCGCTTCCGTCCCGCGTTGTACAAACAATTCAAAGGAGATCAGAGTTACATGGCCCCACCAATAATGTATTTATTATATCCACACCGTTCATCCATTTGGAGAGATCATTTTAGATCACGAACCCAAAAATGAGTGACATCCAAACCTCAATTGGACCACACCACAAATAGCAGTGAGGACAATGATTCTCACCGTTATAACATTCGTAGGGTCCACCATAACGTTTGTTTTCCATCCAATCTGTTCATGAGGTCACAAAGACCTTGATGAATAGGAAAAACAAATATCATACGATCCAAAACTTTTGCGACCCCAAAAGGGTTTCAATGGTGGACGTTCAATATCCCGCTGCTTTTTTCCAGTGTGGTCCACTTGATCTTTGGATCTGTCTTATTTTTCGGATAAAGCCTTACGAGGAGCTTGCCAAATGGACGAACGGTTTAGATATAATATATACCTCATGATGGGACCCACATAACTTGGTGACGTCAACACGTCGGTGACGTGCGATGGTCCGCTTCTTCTGCATAAGGGCTCGGGGCCCTTTTTTTCGAAGCAGAGAGGGTTCCGGACGCCGGAACCCTAAAATCTCGCCCAAATGCCGATTATTTCGACGATTTTGGTGGATTTCGCGGCCAAATCTCTCCAAATCAGAGGCTTCGATTCGCGTGGCCCATCAAACACAGCTTCCGATCAGGCGATCTTCTTTACAGTTACCGAAATCTACCGTTGAAAGTTTTTCTTTTTTCTTTTCTTTTTTTTTTTTCATTTTTTTCGGATAACGATGCTCTCCCAGGTGCGATATCGACGATAATATCGGCCGATATCTTAAGTTTTGGATTTTCGGTATCTTCCGGGGGTTATCGGAGGAGTTTCGTCTCGTTAGGGCCCGATACCGATAATATCGGCCGATATATCGGCCGATAGTATCGATATTTCGAACACTGGTAAGGGTAACAAAGTTCATTTTTGTTCTGGATGCTTGGTGTATTTGGGTGTGATTGCTGAGGAAGGAACGGTCCAGGATTGTTTCGAGTTGGCAGGGGGTGGCATGGTTTGGAATGTCAAGCTGTGAAGAAACTTGTTTCATGAGAAATCAAATCTATTAGTGAACTAATTGGGTAGATTGCCCGATGGGCATACCAATACATTGACTAACAATAAGAAAGTTTGGAGATGGTTGAACAATCGCAAATTCTCATCCAAGTCATTCTTCTTGGTAATGACGCCGCAGGCAGTGTAGTCAAAGGCTCCCCAGCACATGCCTAGGCGTTTTGGGCGCCCTGCGCCTCACTTGGACCCTAGGCGAGGCAATTACCTCAAGCATGCACCTAGGCCTAGCACTTGGGTGCGTCTGGGCATGCCTGCAGCACCTGTGGCTTTTTATTTGAAATATCCTTGTGGGTACATCCAGTGTGTGCTTCTTCTTCTTTTTTTCTTTTTTACCTTTTTGTGTGTGCGTGTGTATTTTATCACCCAATGAGGGTGCAAATTTATAAGAAAGAGCTTTTATGTGCTACTTCAACAACTTTCTCATTTCTTCTAAGATTAAGCCTCGAAAGGTCAGCAAATTGGATTTCTTTAAAGCAATTTGAGCTTTCGTTGGTGTTGTACAAGATATTCAAGGTGAATTGGGGTTTTGAGGGAATTGGATTTTTTTTTTAAAGGTAACAAAGAATTTTATTAAAGAGAGTGCTAAGATGGTGCAAAAAGGTTGCAAGCCTAAAAAGGAAAGAAGCACTCTTTCAAAACATCCATACAACTATTGTTCGCAATATCGATACTATCGGCCAATATATTGGCCCAATATTATTGGTATCGCGGGTCCAACGATACAAAACCCTTCGAAAGAGACTACAAAATAAATAAAATAAAATAAAAAAATCATGAAATACTTGGTATCTATCGATATATCGCACAATATCACTTAATATCGTGCAATATCGACAATATTATCACTTTTATCGGGATTTTTACGCATATTTCGTTGTACAACACCTACCCAGTCATGGGGCTACTGTAGCCAACTACCAAATTCGCCGATAAAAGGGCCGAAATGTCGGGAGACTTGGGACAATGTAAATATCCAAAATAATAATAATAATAATAATAATAATAATAATAATAATAAATTAAAAGAGATAAAAACTTTCAACGGTGTGGATTTGGTACATGTAGAAGAGATTGCCCTAATCGGAAGCTTCATTTTTTATTTTTTTTTGAAAGATCACAAGATTTATATTAAAAGAAGAGATAGAATACATAAGAAAGGAGAGAGAGTCCACTGAGGAGGCAGACTCTACTAAGCTCCAAGAAAAAGAAAATCACACTCCTTAAGATGCTCTACATGAACCGCCCACTCTATCAATAGACGCTTTGCCTTACTAGTTATAGTTTGCAAAATTAGAGACATCCCTAAAGCATTTACCATTTCTCTCTTCCCAAACAAACCACCAAACTGCGACGATAGCCATTCTCCAAAGCCGAGTCCTTTGTTTGCCTATGCTAACCCATGCCATGCTTGTAGAATATGGCCTGCCGAACCAGATGAACACCAATTAATTCTGAATCAATAGAAGAATTCTGACCATATACGGGTGATAAAAGGGCAGTGAACAAGGAGGTGATCAACCGATTCTTCTTCCTTCATACGGCATAGGCAGACATTGACTATGATCATCCCCCTTTTTCTCAAGTTGTCGACCGTGAGAATTTTCTTCTTTTCAACCAACCAACCGAAGGAAGCAATTTTTGAAGGGACCGAATATTTCCATACGTGAATTGTCGGGTGATCGTCATTGGAATAGGAGAAACTATCCAGCATTTTGTATAGCGATTTGACCGAAAACATACTGGACTTATCCAACCTCCAACTTAGCCTGTCTGCGGATTGTTGATCTGGCTTAGCTCTGTAAATGTGGTCAAGGAGATCCACATACTCATTAATCTCCCAATCTTGGAGGTTCCTTCTGCAAACCACGTTCCATTCTATTTTCCAGCCAGAGATAAAGTAATAGCTATCAACAAAAATAGCTTGGTTAGGGGCAAGGAGAAATATATTCGGGAATTCTTCTTTCAATGGCACTTCTCACACCCATATATCTTCCCAAAATCGAATACTATCTCCCTTTCCTAAGTCGAAACCAACACCTTTAAGAACCTTTTTTTTCATAGCTAAGATTCCCCTCCAAAGGGCCAAGGCCATGTAAAGGGATGAATCCTTGGTCCACCAACCACCCTCCAACCTATCATATTTACTTTTGATGACCTTGTTCCAGAGACTCCCACCTTCTATCCCTAGTCTCCATATCCACTTCCGTAGGAGAGCCCAATTCATTTTCTTGAGATCTTTTATCTCTGCACCACCTTCTTGAAAATGCTTACATACCTGTTTCCACTGAACGAGATGGAATTTTTTTTTCTCTTCCTTACCATGCCATAGAAAATCCCATCTCAACTTTTCTATAGTAGCCAAAACTGAGCCCCGACATCCATATAGAGACATGAAATATAGAGGCAGATTTGAGAGAGCGGCCTTTATAAGAGTGAGACGGCCTCACATAGATAAGTATCTACATTTCCATCTAGTGAGGTATTTTTCAAACCTGTCTATGACCTTATCCAATAAGGACTTAGGAGGCGATCCTATACATAAAAGGAAGGCCTACAAATGTAGTCAGAAAAGTAGCTAGAGAGCATCCAAAATATTCTGCATATTTAGATATCTCCTCTTCCTCCATGTTGATCCCAAACATCTTCGATTTCGCCATATTGACTCTCAACCCCGAGACGGCCTCCAAACATCGGATCGAGGTGCGCACATTGTCCACCTTCTCTGGAACTGCCTCACTAAATATCAAAGTATCATCCGCATATTGAATATGAGAAATCAGGGTGGGCATTCCTCTCACTCTAATACCACTTAAAATTCTGACTTCTTCGCCTTTTTGTAGCATTCTAGATAAGGCCTCCCCAACTATAAGAAAGAGAAACGGGGACAATGGATCGGTTTGTCGCAAGCCTCTCGAACTTTTGAAGAATCGAAAAATAAGCTGAACCGACACACTCACCCATCCACCTTCTCCATTTCTCACCAAAACCCATCCGCCTTAACATATACTGCAGGAAAGCTTAATCAACATGATCATAGGCCTTTTCAATATCTATCTTGCATATTATACTCTTCGAACCGGATTTGTAGCTGAGTACAAACAGAATCTCTGAGTCCGTCTTGAGCTAACCCAATCGAAATGCAAGTGATTTCGGTATCGCACTTTGAAAAAATCCGAAGAAATGCAAAAAAAAATCCCGAGATTTGGGGGGGATTTTGGGGTTTTAGGGTTCTGGAAGTCCAGAACCCACTTTGGCTTCAAAATAGTCTTTTGAGCCCTTTTTACAGGTGCGGATCGAGTTAGCTCAAGATGGATGGTCCTGTTAGGGGCTTTGTAGGACCCGCCATGATGTATGTGTTTTATCCACACCATCCATCCTTTATGATAGGTCATTTTAGGGCATGAGCCCAAAAAGTAGGCAGATATAAGGCTCAAGTGGACCACACCACAGGAAGTTGTGGTGGCAAGGACGTCCACCATTGAAGCTTTCCTAGGGGCCCACCATGATGTGGATTTGCCATCCAATCTGTTCTTAAGGTCTGACAGACCTGGATGAAGGGAAAACATAAATATTAGCTTGATCTAAAAGTTTTGTAGTCCCCAAAAACTTTTTAATGGTGGCTATTCATTGACCACTGTTTCGTGTGGTGTGGTCCACCTCAGATTTGGATCTGCCTCATTTTTCAGTCCGTTCCCTAAAATGATCTGTCAAAATGAATTGACGATGTAGAGACATCGTATTACAACGAGTTGGCCTCACAGTCAGGGTCCCGCCCAATTTGCTGGTTAGCCCAGTGGCGTGGATTTGGGGATGCGGATTGCGCGATTCAACTCTTTAGGGCTCACCTCGATGTGTGTACTACATATCCATGCCGTCCATCTATTTGGACTATTTATTTTATAGCATGGTCCCCAAAATGAAGCAGATACAAGTTTCAAGTGGACCACACTACAAGAAACAGTGGTCATTGATCTCTCACCATTAAAAAATTCTTAGGGTCCACCGTAACGGTTATTGACCATCCAACATTTTGATAAGTTCACACAAACTTGGATGAAAGGAAAAAAAACAAATATCAGCTTGATCCAAAAATTTTGTGGCCCATAAAAGGTTTTTAATGGTCAATAACCACTGTTTCGTGTGGAGTGGCCCACGACCACTTGAAATTTGCATCTTGCATAATTTTTTGGACAAACCCCTAAAATCATGTGGCAAAATAGATGGACGGTGTGGATATACAGTGCATGCATCAAGGTGGGCCCTACTGTCAGGGTCCCACCCACGTTGTTGGTTCCGCGTCGCATGAGGCCTGGACGCAGATTTCCTACCAACGCCTTTCACAAGAAGTTCCTGTGTTGGGATGCTAGGTGGGGCCCACCATGATGTTTGTGAGAAATCTACTCTGTCCATCCATTTTTCCAAATCATTTTAGGACATGAGACAAAAAAATAAGGTGGATCCAAAACTCAAGGCATCCATACGAGAGGGAAAACTAGGGAAAGATTTGCCTACCATTGAAACCTTCTTGGGCACCATCTTGATGTTTATATGCCATCCAAACTGCTTATAAGGTCATTCCCACTGGGATGAAGTGAAAACACAAAAAACTTAACCTGATACAAAACTTTTGTGGCCATACAAATGTTTCAATGGTGGTCACTTAATCCCCATTGTCTCCTCTCGTATGGCCGCCTTGAGTTTTGGATTCACCCAGTGTTCGAAGTATTGGTATCGCTACAAGTTTCACTGGCCAGGGATATGGAAACAACATCGATATTGCCGATAATATCGCGGATAACAGGAAATGCGGGGAAACATGGGGAAGACAGTGGAATTTTCAGCGAAACTTTAGGATATGTTAAAATGCACATACTTGCATAGTTAGAAATAAAAAAAAATTGTAAAAAAGGCCCTAAAAGCATGTGTTGTTGTAAGAAATCAATCCAACCATCCCATCCGGCCTATTTAACCATCCAACCTTCCATTCAAACATCCATTAATATTGCAAAATATCGACAACACATGATATTTCACCAAGAAATCATCAACAATTGAAAAGGAAATGAAAGATTGCAGTCTCAATATCACGCATGTTGCAATATCAATAATATTGAGATATTATCAATATTATCAATGACAAATTGAACACTACATACAACCATGTGCCCATGAAATAAAAATTGTTTCTAATACACAAAATTTTGATGATACCAATATATTGGTGATATTATTGAAATATCGTCAATACACTTATGATACAAGCATTACCTAGAATTTACATAGTCGAAAATATTGGCGATACATTGGCGATATTGATGCATTGGAAATACAAGCGACACTTAGAATTTACATAGTTGAAAATATTGGTGATTACATTAGCGATATTGATACGTTAGCGATACTTAGCGATACATTGCTAATACCTGGAATTTCTGATATTACTAGTGTTATCGATATCGCTACCAGTGTTATCGGTATCGCTGAGTTGGAGATAAAGATAATATCGGAGATATTTTGATAATATCGGATATAATTCGAACACTGGATCCACCTGATTTTTGGTCTCATGTCCTAAAATTATCAAGAAAAACAAATAGACAGAGTGGATTTCTCACAAACATAACAATGGGCCCCACCTAACATCTCATCACAAGAACTTCTTGTGAATGGCTTTAGCAAGAAATCCGCGACCGTGAGACCCTGGCCTCACCCAAGAGGGTGCAACACTTACCACGCAGTTACCATGGGGCCCACCTTGATGTATTATGCATCCGCATTGTCCATCCATTTTTCCAAATCATTTTCGGGCATTATTCCAAAAATGAAGCAGATTCAATTATCGGGTGGACCATAAGCATAAGTGGTAATTTACCGTTAATGGGCTACAACAGTTTTGGATCAAACAGAAATTTGTTTTTTCCCTTCATCCAGGCTCATGTGACCTTATCAACAGATTGGATGGTAAATAAACAGTATGGAAACATTAAGGCTTCATGTGCAGGAATGAGGAGTTAATCGACCACATTTTCATCCATTACACTTTGGTGAGGTAACTTCTTCATTTTGAGTTCTTGTGGTCCTACAACAATTCATTGGCAAATTGATGCAGGGATTGTGGAAGAGAGAAGTGGAAGAATTTTGTTGAGGCAAAGAGGCTTCCTCTGATGTCATAATAAGAAGAATTCTTCTTATAATAACTACTTGGGCTCTACCGAGACAGGATTTCTGATGGTATTCATTGGAGAATCCAATGTGGGGAGATCTAATGTGGGGATTGGATTGGCAACTCGGTAGGAAGATGTTAATGAGCCTCTTGGGTGTAGTCCTTGGGTCTCTGATATATTCTGCGCTCTGGCTTATTTTGTTTTTGTTTTGCATTGGCTAGTTGGCATAGTGAAGAAAGAATCAGTTGTTGCATTGGGCCATCACAGCTTCATGTTCCTGGCTTTACTCATCACCATCATCAGCAGCAGCCTTATCCCAACTAATAGGGGTTGGCTACACAAATCCTGTTCTGCCATTCCACTCTATGGAGGGTCATAACTTCAGTTAGACCATCTTATCCAACCTCTTGCCCTTTGCTCTACTCTTTATATAAAATCATCATTTTCAAAAAGAAGAAGAAGAAGAAGAAGAAAGGAAAAAATATATATACAGAAGTAACTTGGACCAAACGGAAAAACAGTGTCAGATAATCAGCAAGTAGGCAAAGCAATAATCTGTTGTTAGAAGTTAAGTTGAGGACTAGAGTAACAAATGGAAAAAGCAGGTCTCATAAGTTCAATTCATACAAGGTGTCAGGAGAAATAACCTAAGGAATGCTCAAGATCAAGACAAAAGGCAGAAGGTATGCTCTAGAATGGACAAGACATCCGTAAGTGTATAATGATTGAGGAATATTTGCAAAACGGAAATTAAAAGGAATCAGAAACCAAAATCATGAAATGAAGCAGCAGCCTACAGAATAAAGGGTAGTATGCAAATGGTCAAACTTACAAGGGCTCCTTGAACGAGGTCATATGCCTGCAAAAGAACACAAAGTAACTCAGCTATACCAGGAATAAAAACACCAATTCAGCAAATGTTTTCCTTTTGCTAAGCAACACCCACTATGGCAAATGTTTGAGCCTAGAAGCTTGCATCTAATGTATAAATCTCAATCTTCTCAGACAAAGTTCATCTTCACATGCCATGCACCTCTGACACTGATGAGCTGAAGGACCTGCATTAATATATGCTATGACCAGATATGAAATGGGAAGTTACTAAGTTACCAGAATTCCTGAAGGCTTGGCAACATCTCGGACAAGAGCATGTCTCTCGTCAACTAAAGCCATGTGTATACAGGATCTTGGCCTGGCAACCTTGAGAGATGCCTTCTTCGAGTGACCTAGAGCTAATCTCCCAACGCAAAATGCCTCATCCTGAAACCAACAAAAGAGCATACACAATGAACCATATACAATAGGTCCTTTTCCTCTTGAAGCCATAAATAATAAACATACCCATCATCAGATCTATGTAAGAAAGATGCTTCCTTTTTCAAGGAAATATCATTTCATATATGTATGATACACATTTGTTGACATGGGATACAAGACAAATTTGACTTATCTTGTCCTTCCCTCGATCCTTTAATGTGATGCATGTGGGGAGAGAGGGAGTGGGTGAAGATTTTAAGGGTAAGAGGATCACTTAGAGAAGTTAGTCATCCTTTTCATATTCCGGCATGACTCTATAGTTTAGTTTGGTCTTTAATTTTAGTAGGTAGTATTTTGGAATTTCGTGCCAAAAATGTAAACCCAGGTTTTGTAATCATAATGGAAAAGAAACTACTAAACTGTGTGTACTGTGACAGTGATACAATATAACCAATGACACATGATTCATATAACTGAAACCAGCAAATCTGCATGATCATGGTAAACGTATTTATTTCAAGAAAGAACAAGCAGAAGAAGAAAAAGAGAATGCAACAGAAAAAATTAGCAAGGAAAATTAGTCATGATACAAATACAAGAAAGGCAAACAAGAGAGTCAATAGAAGTTGTTGACAAGTGCCCAATCCCAGCATGGGTTTTCACTTTTCACACAGTCAACAATGGGTGAATGTCAACTGCGTGCCTGCAGCACTTGAATCTATGAAGTTTGTCAACAAAGTCATTAGCCTGTAAGAGACAATTTCATTGCTCCACCATCAGAAACCTATTCGTGTAAATGTGTGTCTGCCATCTGCATACAGTGTTGCATTCATTCGAGAAGAAGTGTGAGATGCAGTTATTTCAGTTGGATGATATGTGGTTCTTGTTGGACAAATTTACAGAAGTCGACACAAACCAATTAGTTCATGTTTGTGGCTGCTGCAATTATGGTTCAAAACATCGATGACCACATAGCATATCGGTGGGTGCATATAAGGTATTCAAAGAGATTCATATGATGTCCTTGCAGAATTGGTCATCCCAAAAATTCATACTGAATAGATCATTCAGTCAAGACTAAAGACATGGCCGATGCGCAATATCAACTTGAGAGACCATGTTTACTCTTTTCATTGTCATTGAGACTTGAGAGAAAGGGTGAAAGGCTTTTTTCCTTGTTGAGGAAAAGATGAAGAATGGAATTCCTCAGGAATGTAAAAATTGACCACAGTGCAAACCAAACTTGTTTTTTGTAAAAACCAGGGAATTGCTTAGCCAAGAAATAATATTAAAAAGAAAACCAGCAACCAAACACTATTATATGTCACATATTTCACTTTCCCTACAAATACACAATGTTTTTGCATAACTTGATTTACAAACTACTTTTTTCTTTTTTTTTCCTTTTTGATATGTATAATTGATTTACAAACTACTACAGCTACAGAACTCTAAAAGTATAACATTCATATCAATGACAACGATATCATGTTGAGGTGCCCTCTAGACCTTTGATGTCATGTTGATTGAGTATCTTTGGACAATGCTTAAGAATACAATTCGAGGTTCAAAATTTCAAGAGACTTATTTTCTTCCAAGGAGTAGATTCGGAATTAAGGTAAGGAATAACAAATATGAAAATAAGGGCCTCTGTTCGTAAAATTTGTGAAAAATGTCGACTGATCCGTAGGCGGGGACGAATTATAGTAATTTGTTTCAATCCGAGACATAAACAGAGACAAGGGTAATCTTTCTAAAAAGAAAAATGGAGCCGTGTAACTAGTGTGTTTGGTTAGCTACCAAATTCATGAATCTGGCAAATTTTAATTGTGAAGTTCGTGAACCATGTAACTAGTGTATTTGGTTAGCCTTAATAGCTAAGTTACTAATTGCCCAGTTAACGAAAAACATGGATTTGTCAATTAGGGGAAAAGGGTTAAAATTCCACAATTCACAAAGTTGGGAAATCAAAGGTTTCCAAGGTTAAGCTGGAGAATGGTTCCCCATCCAACACATCTACTTTCCTAGCAATTGGTTGGATGACCATGAACATCCGATCAAAGTGACTTTTGAGAGGGATGAGTAATAAGTAGCAGGCCCCACGTAATGAAAGGTCCTAATCAATGGGTCTGATGTAGGATGTGGATTAAGCACCTTCCTAACACACATGGTTCGGAAGAAGCCCAAGGAGAAATCGACAAAATTCAGCATAGTTCGACCGGTTGACAGGTCAAAATTCCGTCAGAAATTCTAGATTGCTTGCTGGCTGATTTCTGCCAGTTTAGACAGGTCGACAGATCTGTCGACAAGTCGAAATACTGTTCAACAAGTCGACATATCAGGTTGACAAGTCGAATTCACATGATTTCCATTTTTAGTCTCTGGAAGTTTTTGAGCCATTTCGACAGGTCGACATACGCCGGAAATTTGCGCGTTTTTCATAATATGTTTCCTTATTTGATTAGGACTCTTTGATTACGTTTTAGGGTTTGTTTATGGTTATTTAAGGATGTTAAACTCGTATATTTCAATCTATCTATCATTCAATCAATAAAATCTCTAGAAAACTTTCATATCTCTCGTGGATTCGAGAATTTGCTCTTGTGGATTCAAAGTGTTTATCGATCAAGGAAGACGGTGATCCTCATCACATCCTTCCCTGCGTCAGTTGGTATAAAAGCGAGGCTTTCTCCTCGAATCTATGGCTTCTAATGACGGATCGGGCAACGTTCCCATGGACAGTGCTCCAAGGAATTTTCCTTAACAGCGGCAGCCTTCAAAGCGGCGCAGCAAGAGAATCAGCAAGTCGTGCAAGGGTTGCAAGCTACCATCGATTGCATGACGGAGGCTCTAGGGAAACTCCGTGTCCGTGGCAATGATCCACCTCTGGTAGGCGCTAGAATTCGCAATCGTGCTGATAGCAAGACGATGCCGGCGGTGAATTGCAGAATCACACTTAAGGAGGTGGGATCCAGTGATGAGGAGATCAATGACATGATCCTCCAGCATCTCGGATGAGGCGGCGATCAGTAGATTGGACGGATCAAGACTTAAGGGTGAAAGTCGATCTCCCGATCTTTAACTGTCAACTCCACATCGAGGACTTCCTCGATTGGCTGCTTGAAGTCGAATGTTTCTTCGACTACATAGATATCACTTAAAAGAAGAAGGTTAAACTTGTGGCCTATACGTTGAAGGGCGGAGCTTCAGCTTGGTGGAAGCAACTTCAGCTCGCACTAGGGATGCACATCGAACTGGTAGAACCGTGCAACCGGACCGGAACCGACCAAACGGTCCGGTTCTAGAGTGCACCGGTTCCGGTTCTTCCAAAAATTAAAAAACTGTTTAGTTCGGTTCGGTTCCGGTTTGGGGGTATGTAGAACCGAACCAAACCGTGATCCGAACCGTGGAATCGAACTTGAAACCGTGAGTTTAAAAAATATTTTGGTTGTATATTTGACTCATGATTTATGGTTTACAATGCACCCTTTGATTGTTTTCATAAATGTATTTTTTCACGCCATATACAATATCTAAATGATTCATCAAATGGATCACAACATGAATGGACATGGGCTAAATTATAAAATAGAACATGGAATTGGGCTGGATTATAAAAAGCCTAGAACCGTGGAACTGAACCGGTTTTCACGGTCCGGTTCCGGTTTGGTTCTAGGGTGCTAACGGTCCGATTCCTGATCCGAAAATCCTAGAACCGTAAGGAACGGTTCGGTTCCAGTTTCACCTCAGAACCGAACCGAACCGAACTGTGTGCACCCCTAGCTCGCACAGATGAGACAGATGAAAGCACCAATCCGTACGTGGCCATGGATGAAGCAATTGTTGCGCGCACGATTCCTCCCCAGCAATTACGATCAGGTATTGTACCAACAATACCAAAATTGTCAGCAGGGTAGCCGATCAATGAGGGGTTGTGTAGAGAAATCTCATTGTTTGTCAGCGAGAGCCCACCTGGTCAAGACGGAGTCGCGACAAGCCACCGGATTCATCAATGCCACATGTATGGCCCCTATGGAAACAAATAACAAACCCAAGACTTCTAAAGTGGAGGGACAATCTCTCGTAACCAAACAGGATTTCATCAAACAAGCTACGGAGATGGGAGATGTAGATGCATTAGTTGAAAGGGACAAAGATGTGGAGCCCGTAAACATCCCAGAGAATTTGAAATCAGTTTTGTAGGAGTTCAAGGCAATTGTGCTCGATGAACTTCCAAAAGGAATTGCCTCCCATACGAGATCTACAAAACCACATTGATCTTGTCTCAGGGGCAAGTTTGTCTAATTGCACGCATTATAAAAAAGAATGGGGGATCTTGCAGGCACAAGCGGAGAACTGATCCATAAGAGTCAAGTCAAGGAAAGCATAAATACATGTGTTGTGTTAAGCTCAGGAGTCTACCATCAAGTACAAAGAAGAGGCTAACAAACATTGGTGTCAAAAGGTGTTTCAAGTGGATGATAATGTGCTAATTCACTTACGCAAGTAAGAGTTTCTGACTGTGACGTATAACAAGTTGGTGAATAAGAAGATAGCCCTATTTTGATCCTTAAGAAAATCAATGATTACGCCTTTGTTCTCAATCTTCTAGAGGACATAGAGATCTCAAGGACTTTCAATGTAGCTGACCAGTATGAGTATTGTGAACCAAGTTCGCTGAAGAACTCGAGGAAGTTGAACACGTATCGTGAACTAAACTCGAGGAGGAGTTTTTTTCAAGTGGAGGGGTCTGATGTAGGACATGGATCAAGCACCTTCCTAACACACATGGATTGAAAGAAGCCCAAGGAGAAATCAACTAAATTCAGCATAGTTCGACCAGTCAACAGATATGGTCAACAGGTCGAAATTCCGCCAGAAATTCCAAATTGCTTGTTGGTTGATTTCTGCCAGCTTAGACGGGTCGACAGATCTGTCGACAGGTAGAAATACTGTTCAACAGGTCGAAAAATTGAGTCAACATGTCAAAATTCACAGAATTTCCAATCTTAGTCTCTAGACGTTTTTGAGCCATTTCAACAAGTCGACTCGATGGGTTAACAAACGGCAAAAATTTGCTTGTTTTTCATAATTTGTTTCCTTATTTGATTAAGACTCTTTGATTACGTTTTAAGGTTTGTTTAGGATTATTTAAGGATGTTAAACTCGTTTATTTCAATCTATCTATCATTCAATCAATAAAATCTCTAGAAAACTTTCATCTCTCTCGTGGATTCGAGAATTTGCTCTTGTGGATTCAAGGGTGCCTTGTGGTTTCAAGGCATTTATCGATCGAGAAAGACAGTGATTGACCTCATCACGTCCTTCCCTGCATCAAGGCCCTTTCTACTTAATCAATATGGTCCTTCTATTTCCTAGCCATTAACAAGATGGTTAGGATCATATGAAAGTGATTTTTAGATGGGGTTGACAATGAAAGGTGAGTCCAACATGGACATTCCATATCACAAATAGGATCTCGGACCACCCAATTCCTAGCCATTGATCAAATGGTCAAGACGAGTGGGCCGACATCAAGGATGGCCTAGATCAATGACTAGCCATCTATATTATAATCAATATGGACTATCCATTTACATAAATATCTTATCAATGGTTAGGATTCATTTGATCAAAGTGACTCTTACTATCAAAATCAAAAGAGGACCTTACGTTGATGGTCTAGAATAATGACTATAACTTCTCTATTATAATCAACCTTCAATTTTCATTGTCATTGATTAGATTGATGCAGGACAATTAACTACTTGCTCTAAAAGCTCGAACTGTTAGAGTATGGCGAATTAATCCATTTATCTCATAGCCCAGGCCCCACAGCTCATGGGTTAGGAACTCAGCCGAACCCCCTTCGTGGGTCCCAAATCACATGGGCCGCCTACCCCGAGTGTGTCCCCACGTCCTACGGACTACCCCACTCAAGCCCGATGTGAAATGCGCATTAATCACCCCTGGTAAGGAGTCTTGAAGACGAGACCTTCCCCATAGGCCCCAAATCATATAGATCACCCACCCCGAGTGTGCCCCTGCATCCAACAAGCAACCCCACTCGAGCCCAGTGTGAAAATGCCCCTGCACTAATCACCCCAGGTGAGGAGTCTCGAACATGAGACCTCCTTCTCTGATACCAATTTGATGCAGGACAATTAACCACTTGCTCTAAAAGCTCGAACTGTTAGAGTATGGCAAATTAATCCCTTTATCTCATTGCCTGGGCCCCACATCTCATGGGTTAGGACCTCGGCCGAACCCCCTTCGTGGGCCCCAAATCACATGAGCCACCCACCCCGAGTGTGTCCCCGCATCCCACGGGCTACCCCACTCGAGCCCGATGTGAAATGCACATTAATCACCCCTGCTAAGGAGTCTCGAACACGAGACTTCCCCCGTGGACCCCAAATCACATGGGTCACCCACCCCAAGTGTGCCCCTGCATCCAACAGGCGACCCCACTTAGGGTTGTACACGAGTCAAGCTAGCTTGAAAAGCTCGCTCGACTTGGCTCGACTCAGCTCAGATTGACTCGGCTTGAAAGGCCGACTCAAGGCGAGTTAAGCTTGTTTACTAAAGCTCGAGTTGAGTTCAAGCCAAGTTCGACCATGGTGTATTTCAACTCGCCTCGACTCGAAGCTCGAGCTCGAGCTCGACTCAGCTCGAGTAATATATTTTAATAATATATATTATATTAATATTAAATATATATATATATATATAATATATTTAAGTTTTAAAAAAAGAAGTTAAAACTTAAAAGTTTTTACTAAAAAACCTTACCCGACCCTACCCGTCCCCATCCCCTCTTTTTCCTTCCCTTACCTTACCGAGGTAAACTCGACTCAACTCGAACCACTAGCTCGACTCGAACTCGACTCGAAAGCTTTGGCAAACAAGCCAAGCTTCAATGTTGAGCTCGAGGGCGAGCTCGAGCTCGGAGCACGAGCTCGAGCTCAAGTATAACATGGATGAGTCAAGCCAAGCTTGGCCCACCTCGACTCGACTCGGCTCGATATACAGCCCTAACCCCACTCGAGCCCAGTGTGAAAATGCCCCTGCATTATAGATCCTTAAGATCATCAAGACAATGACTTTTAAGAGGGATGACCAATCAAAGGTGGGCCTTACATCATCGATGGCCTAGATCAATGATTGGTTCTCTATCATAGTCAATATGGATCATCCATTTGTCTAGCCATTGATCAAATGATTAGGATCATTCAATCAAAGTGATTTTATGGAAGGGATTGACATTCAAAGGTGGGTCGTCAATCTAATAGGACATCTCATGGTATAACAAATATGGACCGTCCATTTCTTATCCATTGATTAGATATTTCAGATTATTATATTGAAGACCTTTTAAAGGAATAGTCATTCTCGTACGCTGCCTACCTCTTTCACCGTCGACAAATCAGGGCCTGCTTTTAAAGTATTTCCATGTCAATGCCAAGTTTTAAGAAATACGGTCAATACACTGCCTAGTTGACTTTAACTCATGGATGGGTAATGGAAAGCTCCATTTTCTCGTCAAAAGTTGATTTTACACTTGAGAATGGCAAAGGAAATTTTACCCTTGATTTTCTACCAGCACAACTAACGACTATCGCGCGAAAGGACAGTTTGGAGAACTGAATTTTGGAGTCCACTGCCATTGTTGATGACATCTTTACCGTCCATCCATTTTGCTAGCTTATTTACGACACGAGAAAAAAAAAATGGACTACATCCAAAACTCAAGTGGACCACACCACAAGAAACATTGGAAATTGAATGCCCATCATTGAAATTTTCCTTTTCATTGTTCTACATTCATTTGCAGAGACTGATGGTCACAATCATCCCCACAGCTTACGTTTCTTACAGTGGGCCATACAGCATAGAGTCCACAACAAACTTCCAATCATGAACTAGTCAGCAAGTAGGCCCCAGTGGGTGGTGACAAACACCGAATTCTTTTTTTTTTTTTTTTTTGAAGACACGGGGTGTACCCACCTCCCTCTTTTTTGAAGTGAGACAAACACCGAATTCTGACTCGCGACAGAGGCAAGCTAACACGAGATGTAGAAGAACTGGAATATGGTGGAGCCATCTCTCCAATGTACACGTGGAATGGTTCTGTATAAATCCAATCCATCCATCTACAAGGGCCCTAGCATGGATGGCCTATATTTTACAAATCAAACCTACCAAACAATCCCATCCATTGTTTTTTTCCTTTACTTCTCTCTGCTGAATTTTTTGTCGTTATTCATTTTCTTAAGTTGCTTTGATGGCCATGGATTAGGTGGGTAGAATTGTCTTCTTTTTCTTTTTTCTTTTCAAACATAAGCCACCCATGCTAGGGTTCAAGTACAATACATGGATGGACCCGATCTACCATATTTTCATACTTCCATTTGTAACCTATCAATTCCACCCAACAGCTAGGGAAGGGATGCACTCAACCCTTTAACCACATTGCATATCAATAGGAAGAGTTTGCTTTGCCTCCTTCGCCATCAAGGATCGGGCATGCTGAGATGGTATGACAATTGGAGCTGTTTAAGCTTAGATGGGCCTCTGTAAGATACAGATACCGGACGTGTTTAGATGAACTAGCAAAAATGCACAAGCTCTTGCACGAGAGAATTGTCCATGGTCCAATAATCACACTAAATGGATTGCTTTATTCTTTCCATTGGTTTATGGGTCCAATTCGACATCTCAACGGTCAAATTTTGACTACAACAATCAACAGCCAGATCATCTTTTAACAAAAAATTTAGGGTGGCCCATCAATAGGCCTTGTTAGTACACGAATTGCATACTGACACTGCTAGGCCAATAGCAAGTCGCTTCTAGATGATCCTCTGTGGGCCCCACCATGATGTATGTGTTTTATCCACGTCGTCCATCCAATTTTCCAGCTCATTTTAGGGCATGAGCCCAAAAATGAGGCAGTTCCAAATCTCAAGTGGACCACACCACAAGAAACGGTGGTGAATGAACACTCACAATTATCCAAAACTTTCGTGGCCCCCAAGAAATTTTTTATGGTGAGCATTCATTCACCACTGTTTCTTGTGGTGTGGTCCACTTGAGATTTGGATCTGCTTCATTTTTGGGCTCATGCCCTAAAATGAGCTAGAAAAATGGAAGGATGGCGTAAAAGACATACATCATGGCGGGGGGCCATAAATCATCGTCCAGGCGATGTCGCTATTGGCTGTGTCAGTATGCAATCCACGTCCGCCGCACTATCCAATATTAAACACATCTACACACGCGGCCAATCGTAGGTTTGTTCGTGGGCCACCATTGCATGTATCTTTCATCAAAGCCATTCATTGAGTGTGAATCACCAAGTTGTAAGCTACAAAACTCTCCCTAAAACAAAAATCGAACAGGCACATCGCATGACCTTGGAGGTGTTAGGAACAATTTTACATTGTTACCAATGGTGTGGCCCATGTAATTGTTTTATCGGGATGATATTTTGTATGTATGGTTATCATAGGGGTTCTTGCATGATAGATGGATTGGATTCCACATACACAATATGGTGGGCCCCATGTAATTTTAGTGTTTTATGCATGCGTAAAAGTAGCGGTAATATGACTAAAGGGGTGATTTTGACATTTAGAAAATATAGTATCCCATACATATACATAAGAAACAGTAGTATATGACTAACAACTTAAAACGTTAGGCACTAACATGGAAATACTTTAAAAGCAGGCATTGATTTGTCAATGGCAAAAAAGGTATGCGATCGTATGGCAATGACCCTTGAAAGGAATGAGCGCTTAAAGGTGAGCACCACATGATGGACAAGTAAGATCAACAACTGGACCTCAATTGCGATAAATATGGATCACCCACTGTTGATCAGGTGATTAGTATCATCCTGTCAAAGTTTCTTTAATAGTGGTGAACAACCAAAGGTGGTCTCCTCATGATGGATAGTCCCAACAAACAATTGAACTTCTCTCTATTATAATCGATATGAAATGCCTACTTTCCCAGTCATTAAGGCTTCTCTCTCTATTATAATCAATATGAAATGTATACTTTCCCAGACATTGATCAGATGGTTAGAATCATCCAATCATAGTGGTTTTTGAGAGAGATGGACGATCAAAAGTGTGGTGCATGTTGGACAGCTCAAATCCATGATTGGACCATCTATATATTATATTTTATTTGGACATCAATCTTGATAGCCATTGATTGTATGGTTTGGATCATTTGATATCAGGAAAAAAAAAAGTAACCTAAAGCCCTCTCCCAAAATGTAAATATGATAAGGCCAACCAAATAATAAAGCGAAATACCATGAAGCTGACAAAGAAAAATCAAATAATAAATATGCTAAATCATTAGCCTACAATTTCATGAAGAGATCGATTGGCGGACTTTCGAATTCATGAATCGACTAATTTTATGCATCCAAAAACCCAGTTAAAGTATGCCAACTAATATGCACAATATGATTCATTTAACAGTCTCTAATCTGTAGTGTAGTCACATTTCACAGTACTTGTACTTTGTAGGCTTGTAGTATTTATATACAATTACAATTTACAAGTTGATGACTATACATAACTCATGTGCTTCTCACTTCCACACATAAATACATGTCAGTCATTACAAACTACTGAATAACTTAAAGGTTTTTAAATAAACTTAATATGGACACCAAAAAGGCAAAACTCAGCATCAAAGATTCGACTGACTCACTGTGACAGGACCCAGATATCACCAGTTCAAAGTAGTGTGCAACTTTGGGTGGGGCGGGTCGGGTTGAGGGTCAACCAGCGATCGACCAGAATGAAGTTAGGTTCACCCATGCCCGACCCAATCCCGAGCAATATCCTCAACACTAGCCCATCTTGGGTTGGTCAAGTTGGTTGGGTTGGGTTGGACCAAAGATTCAAAAGGGAAGCAAATGCAACTATGAGTTGTCAATTATATCCTTTGGGCTCACTTGGGAGCTTGTAAATAGAGGTGAAGGGGATATGGGATTGGAGGTAAATGGAATGGGAGTAAATGACATACTCGGTGGTGTTTGGATGATAGTAAATGAAATGCACTAAAATCCAAATATTTTGTTTGGATGGGATTAAATGGGAGGAATTGGAATGCATTGGAATTTTTCAATATATTCACAGGAACATGTGATGTCCCAAATCAACTTTAATATCCAAGATTAGTGTACATATGTGATATTTGATGGAATGATTGTAAATTTGTAATAAGCCCATTGAAATATATATCTTAGCCAAAAATGAGGAAATTTCAAGCCTCAATTGAGCCACAAATGTAATGATCACAAACAAGAAACTTGCCAATGTTTTTTAGCCATCCATTTAGAGTGTAAATAGAGAGGAGCTGAAAGATTTTCTGTATTTGAAACAACCCAAAGGGGTTGAATATATAGAGATTACAGTCATCTATACAAGGAAAATAATAAAATCAGAATCCTCTACCTATGGAAACGAACTATACAAGGTATACTGGCTATACAAGGTATACAAGGCATGTGAGCTTGTCTAACATCCCCCCTCAAACTAATGTTGGTCATCGACAAGTAATAGTTTGCCAACTAGAAATGAGTGACATGCAGAAGTGAGGGACTTGGTGAGAATATCAGCAATCTGATCATGGGATGCAACATGTAGAAGAGAAATAAGCCCAGACTGAAATTTCTCGCGGATAAAGTGACAGTCAACTTCAATATGCTTCGTCCGTTCATGAAAAACCGGGTTAGAGGCAATCTGAATGGCACATAAATTATCGACATGGAGTAGAGTAAGATTCTGCAGAGGAATGCCCAAGTCGAAAAGAAGTCCACGTAACCAGACAAGCTCACTACACACAGCGGACATTGCCCGATAATCGGCTTCAGTGCTTGATTTGGAAACAGTGGCCGGCTTCTTACACTTCCAAGAGAAGAAAGAAGTGCCGAGAAAAAACACAGTAGCTAGTAGTAGATCTTCGTGTGAGAGCGCAACCGGCCCAATCAGCATCCGAATAAGCACGAAGGTCCAAAGTCGTCGTGGAGGAGAAGAAAAGTGATCGATCTAGATTTCCACATAAGTACCGTAAGATGCGCAACACCGCGGTCATATAAAGAGTCCGAGGAGCAGAAACAAACTGACTGACGACTTGGACAGCGTAGGCAATATCAGGGCGAGTCATAGTTAAGTAAACCAAACTCCCAACCAAACGGCGGTATAAGTCGGGATGTGCAAGGAGATCACCATCATCACGACCATATTGAACGTTAAATTCTAAGGGAGTCTGAACTATCTTCTGATCCGTCAATGATGCCAAGACGAGAAGATCTTTGGTATATTTACACTGGCTGACTAGGATCCCACGTTTAGAACGTGAAATTTCAAGCCTAAGAAAGTATGTTAGATGGCCAAGGTCTTTCATCTTGAAGGATGATTGCAGAGCTTCCTTTAAAGCCGAGATGCCAGTAGCATCGCTACCAGTCAGAAGTAGGTCATCAACATAGACAAGAATAACGAAAATTCCGCGAGCGGTGATGCGCAAAAATAAGGATGGGTCATGACTACTTTGAGTAAAGCCTGAAAGCATTGGAATCATGCCCGAGGTGCCTGTTTGAGGCCATACAGGGTTTTCTTTAGGCGACATACCTTATTGTCAGCGATTAAAGAACCAGGAGGAGGTTTCAAATATATTGTTTCTTGGAGGTCTCCATGAAAAAAGCATTTTTCACATCCATCTGAGCAAGTGGCCAAGAGCGAACGGAAGATATTGTCAAAAGAGTACGAACAGTTTTCATCTTGGCCACGGGAGCGAACGTCTCATCGTAATCAATTCCGTATTCCTATTTGTATCCCTGAACAACAAGTCGAGCCTTGTATCGATCCAATGATCCATCAGACTTGAGCTTGACAAAATAAATCCATTTGCTACCAATTAGTTGTTGGTCAGCGGGTCGAGTGACAATGTCCCACGTATGATCATCATCCAATGCCGCAAGTTCTTCTGCCATAACCTTCTTCCAACAATCATGAGTGGCTGCCTGAGTGTATGAAGTAGGAATAGAGACAGTATCCGGAGTAGCATTCATGACAGACATAGAGCATATCAAGCGATCAGGCGCTCAATGTATACGAGCGGAATGACGTATCGAAGTAGGTTCAGGATCTGCAACAGGAAAGTAGGTTCGGGTTGAGTAATCGATGGAGTTGTACATGGTCGACGTGAGTAAACCTGCAACGGACGAGGGATAGTACTCGAGGCAAAAAGAATATCAGGAAAGGTGGTTAGACCAGGAGATTTTGGGGCGTGCGGAGGAGGAAGAGATGAATGAAAGACAATATGTTCAAGAAAAACAACATGTCATGAAACCTGAACACGACGAGAAACCGAATCATAACATCGAAAACCCTCCTGAGTTTCTCCAAATCCCAAGTACATACATTTGATTGATTTTGCAGATAGTTTGTTACGCTCACGTGAAGCCGAGTGAACATAACAAACACAACCAAAAACACGAAATGTGGAATATGCAGGATTTAAGCCGTTGAGAACAAAGTATGGAGATTTATTGTTCAGAACGTTGGTTGGCATCCGGTTAATCAAGTAGACTGAATGTAACATTGCTTCCGCCCAGAAAGAACGAGGAACACTCATAGCTGTAAACAAGGTGTTGACAATTTCAATAATATAACGATTTTTTCGTTCAGTCGCCCCGTTCTGTTGTGGAATATCAGAACAGGTGGTCTGATGAATAATCCCATGACCCTGAAGAAATGTACAAAAATCTGTTGAGAGATATTGCCCCCCTGAGTCAAAGCGAAGAGTTTGAACTGGAACCCGAAATTGAGTCTCCGCCATAGAGTGAAATGTCTTGAATTTTTCAAAAACCTATGACTTCGAGTGCAAAAAGTAAATTTAGGTGTAACGTGTGAAATCATCAATGAATATAACATAGTATCGTAACCCAGAGAGACATAATTGGTGAAGGACCCCAGACATCTGTATGCACTAGTTCAAACATAGAAGATGATTTTGTAGTACTCAGAACTTACTTTTTGAAAAACAACAAGATGAATAAGAATAATCCAAATCTTTTTTTATTAAGAGAAACGTTCCCTAACATGCCAGAAGAAAATAACCGAATTAACCGATCAGAATATGGATGACCCAGGCGAAAGTGCCACAGTTTCCACGATTTATTTGCCGAACAAATATCTGATAAAGATGGAGAAAAGAAACAACGAACCGGAGTGACAGATGGATCAAAGTCCAGCACGTACAGACGACCATGCCGCCTACCCATCCCAAGTACCTTCCCCGTTGCCAGATCCTGCACAAAACAACAGTTGGAAAGAAATATGACTAAGCAGTTATTGGATATGAGTTGACCAACTGAAATTAAATTGGAGAGGTTAAGGACATAAAAGACATCACGAAGGATGAACTGGTGATGGGCAGAAGGAGAGAAAGTCAATGATCCAACGGACTGAATGTGTAGTCTAGCGCCATCCACGGTAGAAATAGCCTGATTTCCGGTGTAAGGACGAATGTCACGAAGATGGGATACAGCACTAGTCATATGATTGGAAGCACCCGAATCGAAGAACCATGTAGAAGATGGAGATATACCTGACATACCGGCCACATTAAGGGCCTGAACGATTTGCTGGAGCATCGTAGGAGTCAAAGGTGATGAAAGACTTTCAGTAGAAACAGTAGATGCAGTATCACTAACAGACGGCTCGAAAGAAATAGTGGCAGCAGTAGCAGAAAGAGCACGACCACGACCACCACGTCCACGGCCAAAAGAAGATGCATAGGCATGTGTATGACAGTCCTGAATACCATGACCAATCCATCGACAATAAGCGCACCATTCTTTACATTGAGCGACAACATGACTCACCTTGTTGCAGCTGCGACAAGTCAAATGAGTGGAATCACGTGTTGGTGTAGTGGTGGACACAGCAAGCACCATATTAGATGATCCCGGAGTTGAGGAAGGAAGAGAGAACTTTCAGTCGTTGTTCCTCAGCCAATAAATCATTAATAACCGAATTCAATGAAGGAGTAGAGCTATGATTCAAGAGAGCAGCCCGACAATGCTCAAATTCTGGACGCGGCTTCATAAGAAATTGTCGAACTCGCACTCTCATGCATAGTTTGGAATATCTTAAAGTCATGAGGAAATGTTGGATCCATCATAACTATCTGTCCAAAGTGTGACAATTTTGGAGTAAAAAGATTGAATATTGTCGTCACCCTGAGTAAGGTTAACGAGATCCTGTTCTAGGTGGTATAACCGGGTCTCATTACTCTCTTGATAAATTGTTTGGAGATGCTCCCACATTGCCTTAGCAGTGCGATGAGGGGTGAGGCCAATAGCAATGGACCGATCGACCGAATCAAGAATCCAGGTAATAATCCGGCCATTGTTCATTTCCCAATCAGCTAATTTGACGGCATTTGTGGAAGTGGGGATAGTAACAGATCCATCAATTAGTCCCCACAAACCACGACCCTTGAGGAAGTTCTGAAAATGGATAGCCTATAAAGAATAGTTGGAACCATCAAAACTACAACGTGGGGCCTCTGTACGTGATGAGTCCTTGTCCATTGATCTGAAGTAATGTAAAGCATGCAAAGAGTGCAGCAGAAGAAGGTTTTAGATGTACCGTACAGCAGGAGATACCCAAGGGATTGTAGTTTCTAGATCTGGCGGAAGAGCAACAACAACAGGGGTGCTGGATCTTGAAAAATCTAAATCTGGAGCAACAGCAACAGGAGCGTTGGATCTGGAAAATGTAGATTTGGAACAACAACAGATCGAAGGACGAGCAACAGATCTGGAACAGCAACAGCAACAGATCTGGAACATTCTCACCAAGTCCCTCACTTCTGCACGTCACTCATTTCTAGTTGGCAAACTATTACTTGTCGATGACCAGCATTATTTTGAGGGGTGATGTTAGACAAGCTCACATGCATTGTATACCTTGTATATCTTGAATAGTTCGTTTCTATAGCTAGAGGATTCTGATTTTATTATTTTCCTTGTATAGATGACAGTAATCTCTATATATTCAACCCCTTTGGGTTGTCTCAAATATAGAAAATATTTCAGCTCCTCTCTGTTTATATGGTATCAGAGCTTCACTGATCCAAAACCGGCACCACCCCTGTCAGATCCGATCATCCCTGCGTCCGGCCACCATCCCTGCTCGTTCGACCGCCCCTGCGTCGTCCAGCCACCCCTCCTGCTTCATCCAACTGCAACTACTCGTCCTCCGACTACACCTGATCATCCTCCGACCACAACTGCTCATCCTCCGACCACAACTGCTTCGTCCGCCCGCAACTGCTTGTGTAGATTTGTTAGTGTTGTTGTTCTAGATCTATTGCTCGTCCTCCGATCTGTTACTGTTCCAGATCTACATTTTCCAGATCCAGCGCCCATGTTGTTGCTCCAGATCTAGATTTTCCAAGATCCAACGCCCCTTTTGTTGTTGCTCTTCCGCCAGATCCAGAAACTACAATCCCTTGGGCATCTCCTGTTGTACGGTACATCTAAAACTTTCTTCTACTGCACTCTTTGCGTGCTTTACATTTCTTCAGATCAATAGACAAGGACTCATCACGTACAGAGGCCCCACGTTATAGTTTTGATGGTTCCAACTATTCTCTATGGGCCATCCATTTTCAGAACTTCCTCAAGGGTCGTGGTTTGTGGGGACTAATTGATGGATCTGTTACTATCCCCACTTCCGCAAATGCCGACAAATTAGCTGATTGGGAAATGAACAATGGCCGGATTATTACCTGGATTCTTGATTCGGTCGATCGGTCAATTGCTATTGGCCTCACCCCTCATCGCACTGCTAAGACAATGTGGGAGCATCTCCAAACAATTTATTAACAGAGTAATGCGGCCCGGTTATACCACCTGGAACAGGATCTCGTTAACCTTACTCAGGGTGACGACGGTATTTAATCTTTTTACTCCAAAATTGTCACACTTTGGACAGATGGTTATGATGGATCCAACATTTCCTCATGACTTTAAGATATTCCAAACTATGCACGAGAGTACGCGAGTTCGACAATTTCTTATGAAGCCGCGTCCGGAATTTGAGTATTGTCAAGTTGCTCTCTTGAACCATAACCCTACTCCTTCATTGAATTCGGTTATTAATGATTTATTGGCTAAGGAACAACGACTAAAAGTTCTCTCTCTTCCTTCCTCAACTCCGGGATCATCTAATATTGACGCAGGACAGCCCTAATTATGATGCATGCTCATGAACATAATTAAACAGCGGAAATAAAAGGAATAAATGATCTAAAATTCTAGCAGTAATCATCATAACTGAGAAAATCGTAAAGGAAACATGTAATGGAGCAGGCCATCATCACAACCATGGAGTATGGAATTCAATTATTACTTAGGTTGGATCCGGCGAGGGATGAGACCTCCCGATCTTGCATGGTCACACCCAATCGATCAATGAAGATCACTAGTCCGAAGAACCAAGAAGTTTCTCGGATTAGGGATTTGAGAATTTGAGGGTTTAGGGTTTAGATCGATTCTCAAAGTTTTGATCGAAGAAGGATTAGCCAAAACTAGAAAAGAGAAAGAAGGAAATAATTACCTTGAGGAAGTTGGAAGGGCACAAGAAGAAATTAGAAGAAGAAGATCAAGGGAAGAGAAGGAGCACCATTAGAGAGAAGAGAAGAAGAGGGCAACCAAAGGGTTTGCTTTTCATTCATCAATAGTTCAAATTCGTATCTAGGGCTTTAACCCACTTAAATAAGCAAATAAAGACATAAAAGTACTAAAATACCCCTAGAATAAGCAAGTAAAGACATAACATTACTAAAAGACCCCTAATAAAGACATAAAATTACTAAAAGACCCCTAACTAAGCAAAAACGCGCAAATAACATAAGTGCGGAAAAGTTCGGGCGCTCGGTCTTCTTTCTCCAATCTTCCTTCACATGTGTCTTCCCTGAGTGGGGTCTTCTATATGTCCAATCACATGTGAAAGGTCTTCAGCTCCTCAATAGTCGCCTATCCACAAGGACGGCACTTGTGGTTGACACTTTCTTCGTTGGTACACCTTGAATGCGCTTGTGTCCACATCAAATATGGTGCTTACTGCGTCCACCACTACACCAACACGTGGTTCCACTCCTTTGACTTGTCGCGGCTGCAACAAGGTGGGTCATGTTGTCACTTAATGTAAAGAATGGTGCGCTTATTGTCGACGGACTGGTCATGGTATTCAGGACTGTCGTACATGTGCCTATGCATCTTCTTTTGGCCGTGGACGTGGTGGTCGTGGTCGTGCTCTTTTTGCTACTGTTGCCACTATTTCTTCCGAGCCGTCTGTTAGTGATACTGCATCTACTGTTTTTGCTGAAGGTCTTTCATCACCTTTGACTCCTGTGATGCTCCAGCAAATCGTTCAGGCCCTTTATGTGGCCGGTATGTCAGGTATATCCCCATCTTCTACATGATTCTTTAATTCGGATGCTTCCAATCATATGACTGGTGCTGTATCCCATCTTCGTGACATTCGTCCCTACACCGAAAATCAGGCCGTTGGATCATTTCTACTGCGGATGGCACTAGACTATACATTCAGACCGTTGGATCATTGACTTTCTCTCCTTCTGCCCATCGCCAGTTCACCCTTCGTGATGTGTTTCATGTCCCTAACCTCTCCTCCAATTTAATTTCAGTTGGTCAACTCACATCCAATAACTGTTTAGTCATATTTCTTCCCAACTGTTGTTTTGTGCAGGATCTGGCAACGGGGAAGGTACTTGAGATGGGTAGGCGGCATGGTCGTCTGTACGTGCTGGACTTTGAACTATTTGTCACTTCGGCTCGTTGTTTCTTTTCTCCATCTTCATCAGATATTTGTTCAGCAAATAAATTGTGGAAACTGTGGCACTATCGCCTGGGTCATCCACATTCCGATCGATTAATTCAGTTATTTTCTTCTGGCATGTTAGGGAACGTTTCTCTTAATAAAAAAAATTTTGGATTATTCTTATTCATCTTGTTGTCTTTCAAAAAGTAAGTGTATTCATTTTCCTCTAAGTACTACAAAATCATCTTCTATGTTTGAACTAGTGCATACAGATGTCTGGAGTCCTTCACCAATTATTTCTCTCTCTGGGTTATGATACTATGTTATATTCATTGATGATTTCACACGTTACACCTGAATTTACTTTCTGCACTCGAAGTCACAGGTTTTTGAAAAATTCAACATATTTCACTCTATGGTGGAGACTCAATTTCAGGTTCCAGTTCAAACTCTCCGCTCTGACTCAGGGGGGAAATATCTCTCAACAGATTTTCGTACATTTCTTTAAG
The DNA here is from genome assembly GCA_030180095.1 of Magnolia changhungtana. Classification (NCBI taxonomy): domain Eukaryota; kingdom Viridiplantae; phylum Streptophyta; class Magnoliopsida; order Magnoliales; family Magnoliaceae; genus Magnolia; species Magnolia changhungtana. The sequence goes on from JASAUF010000662.1 coordinate 14,169,987, forward strand.
GTCATGGGATTATTCATCAGACTACCTGTTCTGACACTCCACAACAGAACGGGATGGTTGAACGAAAAAATCATCATATTATTGAAACTGCCAACACCCTGTTGACAGATATAAGTGTTCCTCGTTCTTTCTGAGCGAAAGCAATGTTACATTCAGTCTACTTGATTAACCGGATGCCAACCAACGTTCTGAACAATAAATCTCCATACTTTGTTCTCAACAGCTTACCTCCTGCATATTCCACATTTCATGTTTTTGGTTGTGTCTATTATGTTCACCTGGCTTCACGTGAGCGTAACAAACTATCTGCAAAATCGATCAAATGTATGTAATTGGGATTTGGAGAAACTCAGAAGGGTTTTTGATGTTATGATCCGGTTTCTCGCCGTGTTTGGGTTTCACGACATATTGTTTTTCTTGAACATATTGCCTTTCATTCATCTCTTCCTCCTCCGCACGCCCCAAAATCTTCTGGTCTAACCACCCTTCCTGATATTCCTTTTTCCTCGAGTACTCTCCCTCGTTCGTTGCAGGTTTACTCACGTTGATCATGTACAGCTCCACCACCGATTACTCAACCCGAACCTACTGTACCTGTTGCAGATCCTAAACCTACTTCGATACGTCGTTCCGCTCGTATACATCGAGTGCCTGATCGCTTGATATACTCTGTCTACCATGAATGCTACTCTAGATACTCTCTATTCCTACTTCATACACTCAGGCAGCCACTCATGATTGTTGGAAGAAGGCTATGGCAGAAGAACTTGCAGCATTAGATGATAATCATACGTGGGACATTGTCACTCGACCTGCTGACCAGCAACTAATTGGTTGCAAATGGATTTATTCTGTCAAGCTCAAGTCTGATGGATCATTGGATCGATACAAGGCTCGACTTGTTGCTCAGGGATACAGACAGGAATACGGAATTGATTACGATGAGACATTCGCTCCCGTGGCCAAGATGAAAACTGTTCGTACTCTTCTGGCAATATCTTCTGTTCGCTCTTGGCCACTTGCTCAGATGGATATGAAAAATGCTTTTCTTCTTAGAGACCTCCAAGAAACAGTATATTTGAAACCTCTTCCTGACACTTTAATCCCTGACAATAAGGTATGTCGCCTAAAGAAAGCCCTGTATGGCATCAAACAAGCACCTCGGGCATGGTTCCAATGCTTTCATGATGTTGTTACAGGAGCTAGCGTTACTCAAAGTAGTCATGACCCATCCTTATTTTTGCGCACCACTGCTCGCGAAATTATCATTGTTCTTGTCTATGTTGATTACCTACTTCTGACTGGTAGCGATGCTACTGGCATCTCGGCTTTAAAGGAAATTCTGCAATCATCCTTCAAGATGAAAGACCTCAGCCATCTAAAATACTTTCTTGGGCTTGAAATTTCACATTCTAAACGTGAGATCCTGGTCAGCTAGCATAAACATACCAAGGATCTTCTCGCCATAGCATCATTGACGGATCAGAAGACAGTTCAAACTCCCTTAGAACTTAACGTTCAATATGACCGTGACAATGGTAATCTCCTTGCACATCCTAACTTATACCGTCGTTTGGTTGGGAATCTGATTTACTTAACTATGACTCGCCCTAATATTACCTACGTTGTCTAAGTCATCAGTTAGTTTGTTTCTGCTCCTCAGACTCTTCATATGACTGTGGTGTTGCGCATCCTACGGTACCTACGTGGAACTCTAGATCGGTCACTGTTCTTCTCCTCAACGACGACTCAGGACCTTCGTGCTTATTTGGATGCTGATTGGGCAAGTTGTGCTCTCACACGAAGAGGGCCAACCCTCTGAGAGAGGATTTCATTTATATACTCATTTACTCCCAATTCATTTCATTTCCATGCATTCACTCCTATCCAAATGCACCTCAAAGGCCATTTACTCCCTATTCCTCCCATTTACCTCCATTGACTCCCATCTGAGTGACCACTTTATGGAAATGGCAAACCCATTTGAGGAATCCATCACATGGGTACTCAGTTAGTTTGAACTTGTTTAGTACTAAATTAGGACCAAGACCGAAATGGTTCTATAGAAGAGGCTCATGCTTCCAGATTGGGTTGGATTGGGTCAGGTTGCCTGAGACCTCAACCCAAGCCCAACCTGACCTGGCGTCGGGTTGAGGATTTCCAGCCCGAACCCAACCCAATCAACCTCAACCAAACCCGACCCAACCTGGCCAAAATTTTGGGTTGCCAGCCTGGTTCGATTGAGCCCGACCCAACTTTCCCTGGTTCAAAGGGGTGGCATATGGGTATTTTCAGTCATATCAGGGGCATTTCTGTAATTCTAAAATTCAATTCCATAGGAACAATTAAAGGTCCAAAAAGGTCAAATAAGCCCCAACAATGCGCAAATCTGGTATTGTTCGAACCTACAGAAGGCTATTGCACCCACCATATGACAGAAATGACCTGAACCGCTCCACATTTCCAAATGCAAAATGAAGAGACATTCCCCGCTTGTCAGGGATCTTTCCGTCAAACAAAAAATGTTAGAGACATTTCCACAGCCATTCCCAATCTCAATTAAAACATAAGAGAAAAATCACAAGAAGAAAAAAGCCACAGCAGCAGCAGAAGAAGAAGAACCTTTGCACAGATCCGTACCTCAAAAGGCCGTAAAATCCTGACCGTCGATCTCCGACCGAAGGAACCGACAGAAGAAAGGCCCGATCCCCTCTCTCCAGCCAGAACAGGCTTCTGCGGACATCCGCACGCCCGGAAATTCGCAATTCCGGCCATTTTAACAGATCATGGACTGGAATTTTCCAAAACGGAGAGGTCGAATTGTAAAAGGAAAGGATCTGAGAGGGGGGAAAATGTCAGGATTCTTGCGTGGAGTGGGGTTTTGAGGTGAGAAAAGCTCGAGGGTCGGTGGGCGGAGACACCAAAGAAAAGTGTCGCGGTCTCCACTCTCCCTCCCTTCCTTTCCACATGTCTTGCGTTTTTCGTCCCTGTAAATTCACAGGCTTCCCGCACGTGCCGCTGCGTGACCGTAGATTTTGGCGGCCATCACTGCTCAAAAAGATTCTTACGTTTCTGGCCGTCCATTTTGAGCAGTTTACCCGGACTGACGAGAACACCCGTCCCATCATTGCGTTCGTGTCGGTTTGAGACTTTGCCGTCGAAGTAGGTATTGACAGATGTACGTCTTGATTGACTCGTGCCACGTGTACTTCGACCTTCGGACGCGATTGGCTGCGACTCCGGAACCAGCGATGTGAGTGGGCCCACCTAGATGTATGCATTCAGTATCCACGCGGTCCATCTGTTTTTCCAGCTTATTTTACTATATGATTTCAAAAACGAAGTAGATACAAATTTTATGTGGACCGCAGCATAGTAAAAAATGGTTAATGACCACTAAAAACCTTTCGTGGGCTACAGAAGTTTTGGATCAAGCTTGTATTTTTTTTTTCCCATCATTTAGGTCTGTTTGACCTTATCAACAGGTTGGATGGCAAAACAAAAATTACAGTGGACCGTAGAAAGTTTTTAATGATGGGCGTTCAATGATCACTGTTTCCTGTGTGTGGTATACCTTGGATTTGTGTCCTCTTCATTTTTTGAACTACGTCCAAAATAAGCCTGCAAAATGAATGGACGGCGTGGATATATAATGCATACATCGAGGTGGGCCTATGGTCAGTGTCCCACCCACATGGCTGCACCGGGTCACAGCTTCGCGTTCTCGACTTTCTCGTTGGGAGAAATGCTAAACTACGAACGTGGCATGCAGGCTTTAACATGCAACGCTTTCTTCTCTGCCAACCGTCTCTTGTTTCTAACTTCCACACGGTGTGACGCGTCACAACTGTCTGACAGACGCAAACACCCGGTATATTCGTAAGCGGCTACATCATCAAAACCAATGGACAACCGATGGTCTGATGTACTATGTACACCAGCAGAGTTAGCTTGGTAGCTCGCTCGACTCGACTCGAAAAAGCTTGCTTCAACTCAGTTTACAACTGAGCTCGGGCCAAGCCCAACTAGTTTTTTGAGCTCAAAATAATTTTCAAATTAAGTTTGAGCTTAACTTGACTGGGATCAAACCCAATTCGAACCCAACCCAAGGAAGGTATGTAAATGAAATAAATATTTTTTTTTTCTTAATTTTTATGTTGCTTACAAGGTGTTTAATAAAATACATGTAAAACCATTATTGTTATTTTATATACAGTGATATTTTGAAGGTGCAGACCATATGTTTGTGAGAAAAATGCCGCACAGGCGAACTCGGCTCATCTTGGCTCAAACTTGGGTTGAAACGGCCTGAGCTGCTGACTGAACCAAGCTGAGTTGGCCAGTCGGGCTCGAGGACCGAGCCAAGCTGAGTTTAAGCTGGGTTCAACAAGTGGCTGAGCCAAGTCGAGTTGTGCCAAGCTCGACTCAATTCAACTTGTGTACACCTCTAACTATACATGTGCGGCCCACATCAAACATGTGAATTGTCTCAGTTTTTGGTACAGGTGAGCTTCTTCATAAGGATCACAATTTCCACTATTCAGATGTTTCCCCTAAGGGCTGTTTGTTAAATTTGAAGTCTGTAGTTTAAATATAAAATTTGAATTTGAAATTCAAAATTTTATTTGTTAACTGTTCAAGATAAGTGTGAAAATTAAGTACATAATCTAAAATTATTTGTTTGTTAACAAACGTAGAATATCTTAAATCTATTAATTTGACACATTTGCCCATGTCTTCCCTTGAAAAGGGAGGGCTATGAGATTTGAGAGGAATTCAACACCATAAAGTGAGTGGGGGTTTAAGATCCCCTTGAAGAGGGGTTCGAAATCCAAGGTGAAAGCTTGGATTACATTTAAAATCATTCTAAGAGTTACATGTGTAACATGTGTGATAATAGACTATTAATCTATTGGGCACATGGTCTATGATGGTATCCCAAAACATTTAGATTTTCGATTGCATCACTATAATTACTTTAACACGATGTCGTCCAAACATTGTCCATGTAAATCAATAGTTAAAAATAGTTGGTTAGTCATTTGAATGTGATATTGTGCTTGTGGCCCATTTGAGACTTGGAATTTCATCATTTTTGAGCAAAGTATATATTTCAACGGGCTTATTACAACCATTGTGTCAAACATTACATACATTAATTAGAATATTAAAGTTGATTTATTAATTAAATCCAAACCCATGTAAATATACTATGCATAACTACTTTTGGATTACAGGCAATTCTGAATTTAAAGTGCTAAACACAACAGAAGGATTTCAAATCCAGGGGGTTCCAAATCCACGCTCCCAAACAGGCCCTTATATCCACGTTGTCTTTCCTTTTTAAAAATTCATTTTAGGGTATGATGCAAAAAACTTCTCCTAAGCCACAACTGCTTTGGATCAAGTCGATATTTGTGTGTGAACGCTCAAGGAAACTTTTCCCTAGCCTGCCCACTAATTGTTTTGGTTGGACTGTCTGATGGTGCATGAGATTGAACGATGAATATGTGTGTGTGTGTGTGTGTGTGTGAGAGAGAGAGAGAGAGAGAGAGAGAGGAATGCTCACCTCACAATAGTTCTTACAAGTTCTAGTGAGAACTTTTTTAAGAACTCATCTCCCGTGATATGAGCCTAAAATTTAAAGGGTCCATGTGATGTAGTACCCCATGAAACCCCCAGGCCCCAACTCTTACCCTAATCCAAAACTTTGGTGGACCTTGGCTAAAAAAGAGAGGCAAATCAAGGGAGGAGACCGTTTCCATTTTCCATGGCCAACCAAAGTTTTGGATCAAGGTAAAAGTTGGGCCATGGGGGTTCCACGGGGTGTTATATCACGTGAACCATTCAGATTTTAGAATCATATCACAGGATATGAGTTCTCAAAAAGTTCTTACAAGTTCTCGTGAGAATTAGTGCGCGGGTCAACATTTTTTTTTTTTTTTTTGTGCGTGCACGTGTGATGATAGATTATTCAGATTTTTGATATGACAGGATCTAGATACTTGGTAAGCCACAAAGCATACATCTTGTATAAACCTATAATATGGTATGCTTATTTGATACGAGTGATAGCATGTGAAGGCCCATATCCAAAGTATATTCAAATTCAGTAAAACTCATAACTAAGACTTCCATACCCAAATCTGGTAGAGGGGTTGAGAAGAAAGATTAATGATTTTAGGTGCTTGGTTAATATGTACAATAACATATAAAGGCTTATATTCAAAGTCTATTTATATCCAATATAATCCATAGCTAAGACCTCTATACTCAACTTTGTAGGGGGGTTGAGACGAAAAGCTAATAATTATACTTATATTGTTCATAACGACTTATGCAATATACTTGTATTCTTGGACGTTGTGCCCTTGGGGGATGGGGTGGGGTGCACTTAACAAACCAATATGGTTATGATTTGTACACTACCTTTCACAAGATAGATAGAAGGCTCGATTGAGCATTGTTTTGGAGTTGCTACCAGTCAAAATAAAAGCTTAAAACTAGAATCCGTGAAATTGCCTAGAGATAGGAAAAATCAAAGAATTTTTTACTTGAGTGATTCCTGTTTTGATATGCGATATAAATTTTGGGTAAAGACCTTAGTTACAGAAAAGGAAGAGGTTAGGCACTCTGTTCCGCCCCGTGTTAAGCACGATGTCTACTTTGTTGGGTTATACACTTTTAAAAGAGATTCAGAAAACTTTAAGTAAAATACTAAGCTTTAAATGTCTAAACTATAAAAGATAAACTAAAAATGTAATTGCAACAGTGAAGAGTTGAATACGACAAGTAAATGTAATTTTATTTATTACAAATACTTATACACAACAAGGGTACATTTTACAATACTCACAAACTATCACTCTTTAATGACAACTCTCACACACAAGGAAAAACTCTTTTGAACTCTTAATACTTGGACACCTTGCTTTTACTCTTGAACTCACTCTTTGTTGTTTTTGTTGTTATATGTATGTTGTATACATAATGAGACTCTTCCCATATTTATAGAGAGATATAGAAGATTCTAGAATCAATATAACTCTAAAGAGTTATAGAAGCTTCTAAAATATCCTATAAGGTTCTATTATATTCCAGAACATTCTAAGAGAATCCGGAAGGTTCTAGCATAGTCTGGAACATTCCGGAAGAGTCAAGAAAACTCTATCAAACTCTAGATGTTTCCAGAAGATTCTAAAGAATTCTAAATTTTTCAGAAATGTCCGGAAGACTCGGGAATATTCAAGAGAAGTGGTGATGACATTTAACACTCCCCCTCAGCACCAACTCTCACAATTCTACTTTGGTCATCATGCCAAGCTGCTTTCTGAATTCAGTGAACTTAGCATTACTAAGTCCTTTTGTGAGTATGTCTGCAACTTGGTCATCGGTCTTTACATGACTCATCTCGATTTCTTCTTGAAGTACCTTCTCTATCACGAAGTGATAGTGTACCTCCACATGCTTAGTCCTGGCATGAAACACTAGATTCCTAGCCAAGCAGATTGCTGATTGATTGCTGCAGCACAATATCATTGGATAATCATCTAGTTGATGAAGATCCCTCATTAACTGTATAAGTCATGTGCTTTCTTATGCTGTCATTGTCATTGCTCTGTATTCAGCCTCTGTGGTTGATAAAGATATTGTAGGTTGTCTCTTGCTACACCAAGAGATTGCTCCTGAGCCAAGGTTGAATATGTATCCAGTAGTTGATCATCGTGTGTCATGATCACCACCATAGTCAGCATCGCAGTACCCAACTATCTTGCATGCTCCACCTTTCTTGTACAATAAATCGAGGTCTATCGTACCCTTCACATACCTTAGTATTCGACATACTGCTTCAAAATGCGGCTTCTTTGGTGTTTGCATGAACCGGCTAACCACACCAACTGCGTAAACTATATCTGGTCGCGATAATGTAAGGTAGATTAAACTACCAACTATTTGTCGGTACATGGTTGCATGCATCTTCCAAGTCTTTTCCTTCTTTCGAACATAGCCTGACATTAGCTTCCATAGGTGTGGCAATTGGCTTACATTCGAGCATCACATATTTCTTTAATAGTTCTTTGACATACTTCTGCAGACAGAGGAATATGCCTTTGTTGCTTCGGTCAATCTCCAGCCCAAGAAAATGCTTTAATTCTCCAAATTCCTTCATTTGGAATCGCACGAACAGGTTCTCTCTTGTCCTTTCAATCTCACCGTCATCATCTCCAGTGATGATCAAGTCATCCACGTACACTAGCACTATTGCTAGTTTACCTTCGTGGAATTTTACAAAGAGACTGGAGTCCGCAGGTGCCACCGAGAACCTGCTTTGTACTAGGAATTCCCCTATCTTGCCATACCATGCCCTCGGTGCTTGTTTAAGCTCATACAAGGCCTTCTTTAGTTTGCAGACGTAATCTTGATGTCTTTTACTCTGGAAACCACTTGGTTGCTCCATGTAGATATCTCGATCAATTTCTCCATGTAGAAAGACATTCTTCACATCCATCTGCCATAGCTTCCAAGATTTGCTCGCTACAAGTGCTAGTAGTACTCGCACCATTATAATTTTTGCTACTGGGCTAAAAGTCTCATCATAGTCCAACCTATATTCTTGTGAGAATCCTCTAGCTACTAGTCGAGCTTTGTACCTTTCTATTAATCCATCGGGGCGAGTCTTGACTTTGTACACCCATTTGCATGATATCGGCTTTACATCCTTGGGTTTTGGAACTAGTTCCCAGTCCGATTTTGGTTCAATGCCTTAATCTCTTCTTCCATCGCCTTCTGCCATTTTATGTCTTAGGATGCTTCTTCAAATGTCGTTGGCTCTTTCATAGTCTCTGATCTTCTGCTAAGGCAACATCCACGTATCTTGGGTTAGGGTTTCTCTATCTAATCAACCTCTTAAGTGGTGGGTTGTCTATCGCAACCTCCTGTTAACTAGGGTGAAGCTCTTCTGGACTACTTTGATGTACTCCGGTCTGTCATGGACTCATAGATTTATCTGGTGTTCCAGATAGATTAAGCACTTGCTCACCATTTCCTGCTGTAGGCGTCAACTCCTTAATTAAACTAGGAGATTCTTCTCCTTCCCTTGTCTCTCACATCTTCTCATGCAGTTCATCTTCTAAGTCTTGAGAGTTTGGTAGCTCCTCCTTCAGTGGCAACCACCAAGATGAGGCTTCATCAAAGACAACATTTCTGGATATGTAGCACCGACCAGTTGCAGGGTTGCAACATTTTCACCATTTCTTTTCACTGCTATAGCCCAAAAAGATGCAACGAATCGCCTTCTTATCGAACTTATTACGCAAGTGATCAGGCACAAATACATAGCATACACATCCGAAGACTCGGAAGTGACTCACCTTGGGCTTTATGTTCCATAGCTTCTCGAAGGGTGAGATAAAGCCTAGTTTTGCCTGTGGTAACCTATTGATCACATGAGCTGCCGTTTGCATACACTCTGCCCAGAATCGGCTGGGCACATTCTTAACATGTAGCATGCTCTGACATATCTCTGCAAGGTAATGATTTTTTCTTTCAGCAACGCCGTTTTGTTGTGGAGTGGCCGAACAAGTCAATTGTCGTTGTATTCTACACTCCTTTTGATAATTTGAGAACTCATTTGACATATACTCTCCATCATTATCCGTTCACAAGCATTGGATCCTTCTATCAAACTCACTTTCAACCTTCTCCCAAATTTCTTTAAATTTTAATAAAGTTTTTGACTTCTCTTTCATGAAGTAAACCCAAACGTACCTTGAGAAGTCGTCAATGAAGGTCACCATGTAACGCATGTCACTAACCGATGCCTGTTTTACCTGTCCAAATACGTCTGAGTGGACAAGCTCCAAGGGTTCTTTAGCTCTAAACTTCGACTCTTCATATGGCAATTGGTGTGCTTTGCCATATTGACACTCTGCACAAATTATATCTTCTCGAACATCCAGCTAGGGAAGACCTTTGAGCATAGCCTTCTTCATTATTATCTTTAACTTATGATAACTCACGTGCCTTAAACGTGCATGCCAGAGATTTGCAGTCTCATTTTTTCAAGTCTTATCTACATAAGCTGATTCAGCTGACATTACGTAGATTGACTCCAAGCATCGTCCTTCCATGATAGGTGTACCTAACGGTTTAAGGTTTCGGTACACCTTAACATCCTCCGGTCCAAATACCACATAATTACCAGAAGATGTCAGTTGTGATACTGACAATAGGTTTTTCTTCATCTCTGGTATGTGATAAACATATTGCAACTTTACTTAATTAGGGCTACATCGAGGTGTGATAGTAGTCGTACCTATGTGAGTTATCGGTAACCTTGAATTATTAGCTGTTACCATCACCCGATCTCCTTTGTAGGCAGATAAACTTGACAGTTTCTTTTTATCACATGTCATGTGATTTGAGCACCCTGAATCAACGATCCAATCATCATTGTAGTTGATAGCACTTTGATTGGAAACTGCGGCAAGGGTTATTTCACCTGTCTCTGTCACTATTGAGGAAGCAGCTACTTTGTCAGTGACTATGTTAGACTGCTTGAGTGGTTCATCAAAATCTATCTCCTTCTCTGAACAATTTCTTTTGATGGATTCAGACACTGCTAAGGATGCCTGAAAGTCCCAGTCATCTTCACTGTCTTCTTGGCGATTTCTAGAAGTCATCAAGTTACCTTCGGCTGATTTTTTCTTGAACCAACAATTTTTTGTAAAGTGACCTTTCTTACTGCAATTGAAACACTCTATATCATACCTTTAAAATACGGAGGATCGTCGTTTATTGGTGTTGTTATCGGATTGAACTTCCCCTGTCCGAGGACTTCTTCCTTGCTCTTCTCTCTTCTTGGACTTTCCACAGTTCTGCTGACTTTGTTCGCCCTTTCTGTTCTATTGTCGATGTCCGCCTTTTTTATTATTGCAGTAGAGTGCTTCCTCTCCCTTGTTTATCGATACTTCAGCCATTTGTTTGCATAAACTTTCTTGATTGGCCAACAAATTCTCTAATTCTATGAGAGTAGGTTAAGTAGGCCAACCTCATATTGCCGTGATAAAAGCATTATACTCGGGCTTCAACCCGTGTATAATGATCATCCTCATTCTTTCCTCATGAATATTTGCTTTAGGATCCAATTCTGAAATTTCTCAGCATAAATCTTTCACTCTTGTAAAGTATTCGCTTATAGACTTATCTCCTTGGGTGGTGAACATTAACTCATTCTCCAAATATTGAAGTCGAGCATCATTTGTTTTTTAAAACAATGATGCAAAGGTGTCCCATGCCATCTTAGGTATGTCGTCATCCTTGATTTGCCCGAGCAACTCATCCTTAATGGTTGACTTGAGCACGTACATTGCCTTCTCGACCTTAATCTTCCACTTTCAGAGTACTTCAGCATTTTTCTTAGGAGGTGAGGTAATCTCATTCCCATTAACAACCTCCCACAAGTCCTGCCCTTCAAGGTAGGACTTAATGTGACTCCTCCAACTTTGATAGTTGTGGTTGCTAAGCCTCGTAACTCCGCTTGTTGTATTCACAAGATTCGCCATCGTGACTTGGTGTGAATATCATTCCATTTACCAAGCAAGCCAACAAACTTTACAGTCTCCAAACTGTGCATGATCGCCTTAGAAAATGGATCCCGACCAAACCTCGTTCTGATACCAAATGGAAGAGTTGAACACGACAAGTAAATGTAATTTTATTTATTACAAATACTTGTACACAGCAAGGGCACACTTTATAATACTCACAAACTATCACTCTTTAATGACAACTCTCATACACAAGGAAAAACTCTTTTGAACTCTTAATACTTGGACACATTACTTTTACTCTTGAACTCACTCTTTGTTGTTTTTGTTGTTATATGTATGTTGTGTACATAATGAGGCTCTTCCCATATTTATAGAGAGCTATGGAAGATTCTAGAATCAATATAACTCTAAAGAGTTCTAGAAGCTTCTAAAATATCCTATAAGGTTTTATTATATTCTGGAACATTCTAAGAGAATCCGGAAGGTTCTAGCATAGTCCGGAACATTTCGGAAGAGTCAAGAAAACTCTATCAAACTCTAGATGTTTCCAGAAGATTCCAAAGAATTCTAGAATTTTTCAGAAATGTCCGGAAGTTTCCGGAAGACTCTGGAATATTCGAGAGAGCTGGTGATGACATTTAACAAATAGTAGAAAAAAAATTATATAAAAGTACAAAAAAGAGAAAAAATATAGAGTTTTTGGTTATTCCTTTAAGGCATGTATTCTTATATGTACATAAGATCCTCAAGAGATGTAACTGTGAAGCATACTTTATGTGATATCATAACAGAGCCTACCACCTCAAGTGTTCAAAGTAGTGAAGTTGGAATATAAAAACTTAAAGGAAATAAATTGAAAATACAACGTTGGCTTTGAAGTTGAAATAAAATAGAATGGATCAAAAGACTAGAAGTGATTGAGAGAATGGAAAAGATCTAGAGAGCATGAGCCTTTGTCTCGGACCCTTTGTCTCTTTTCCTTTTCTAGTTGTGAGGGAGAAACCTTCTTTTATAGGGGTTTAAGGTAGGGACACATAAGGCTGAATGGATAAGATCAAGCAGGTTCAGTTCTCTTGAGACTTGGGCTTTGGCATCAATGCTAGGCTTGGGCAAACCGATCACTATTGAAGAGATAAGAGCAAATGAGCCAGAGATGGAGCCTACGTGAGCCTGTTGAAGAGATAAGAGCAACTGAGCCTGAGACGAAGCGCCCACCGTATGAAACAACATTGAAATCCGTAAAAAAAAAACCCGTGCAAAAAGTTGGCACTCATCCTCTTGTGCTTATGGCTAATTTTGGCTCAATTGAGACTGTTAGTTGCCTTCCTGCGTGATTTTAGCTATGTATTGCCACCAAAGTTACAAAACTACATGATCATGTTTTGATTAGTGGGGTTTCTACATTTTGGACTCTTCAACTAAGCCTTTGTGACTAGGGCTGTAAATGGTCGAGTTCGGGGCAGGTTTAGCCAAAACCAGACCTGCCCATTTACTAAACGGGTCTCGGTCCAAATTTTAGACCCAGACCCTTTTACTAAATGGGCAGGTCCGGGTCGGGTCCGAGTCAACCCATTAGACCCATTTATAAATGGGTCCGGGTCTGATAGAGGGAGATCCACCCAGACCCATTTATAAATGGGTCGGGTCTAACCGGTTTGGTTAAGGGAGATCCAGACCCTGAACCAAACCCGTTTAGAAACGGGTCCAACGGGTCCAACAGGTTGTTGATGCATGAGAAGTGTAGTTCTGTTTTTAGCCTTAAATAAATAAACTTTTTCCAAAAACTTGAAATTATTTTAAATATCATTCAAACTTCTTATCTTTCTTAAATAGATAAGATACATCGAGAGAGGGATATAGAAAATAAAGAGGAGATGAAGAGTCACTTCCACTGGTTCGTCACTTTGGTACTAATTTATGAGAAGGAAAATGGTTCACTACTTGTGCGAGCCCTATCATGATTATGTAAAATCCACACCAATCACAAGGTGAGGCACCACATGCTAGAATGAGGGCCCTAAAATCAGCTTCATCCGTGATTAAAATGGGCCACACCATCAAAAGAACTATTTAGGACAAAGCTCACCTTCTAAACTCTTTCCATTAATTTAGCCCACCTAAATCACATATGGGCCTGATTTTTTTTTAGAAAGGGCTTAAGATTTTGTGTGACATCTAATGAATGGAGTGGATTTCATATAATGATCATAGTGGGCCGATTAAAAATAAAGGGTGGACCTTTCTTTCCCAATTATTTCCTTTGAGGTAGCCCACCTAAATCTCAAGTCAGCCTAATGTTTTTGCCCCGGGATTAACTAATGATTATACATCTATTGGCTGGAGTGGATCTCAAATAAACAACATGGTGGGCCAGATAAAAAATCAAGGAGGTGTATCTTATTTTCAAACTAGTTTGTATTTTATTTTGAAGTGGGAACGTCGTTAGTTGCTTAATATATAGAGAAGTGGGAACGCCAGTAGAATATATAAGGAAGTGGGAAGGATATGGGTCTGGGTGGGTCCGGGTCTCATGTAAGGTAGACCAGACCCGCCCGCCCATTTACTAACAGGGTTCGGGTCAGGTCGGGTCAGGTCTAAATGAAAGGAACCCAGACCCAGACCCGTTTGACAAATGGGTCTATCCTTGGACCCGGACCCGTACCATTTAGCAAACGGGTCGGGTTTGGGTCGGGTCTTAATAGGTCGGGTCCGGGTACCCCATCGGGTCCGCTGACCCATTTACAGCCCTATTCGTGACCTTATTAACAAGTTGGATGACAAATAAACATACAATTAGTCTCTTGAAAATTTTAATGGCGGAGATTCAGGTCTTTGTGACCTTATCAACAGTTTGGATGGTAAATAAATATTCCGGTGGCCCCTTTGAAGTTTTAAATGGTGGGGATTTAATCACGACCGTCACATGTGGTAAGGGTAGTATCTAATCCGCTCTCATCGTTGTTAGCAATCCTGTCCAAATCAAGGATCCACCAAAGCCAGGCCTGCACCTAGCTAGAGATTGATGGTCCTAGCTGCTCTATGGGGCCTACCATGACGTATATGTTTTTATCCACACCGTCCATCCATTTTTCGATACTATTTTAGGGCATAAGACCAAAACGAGGCAGATGTAAGGCATGGTACGAAGTAGTGGGAATTAGGTGTCTGCCATTGAAAACTTTTTGGCCCAAGAAGGCACTGATCAAGCCAATATTTGTGTTTTCCCTTCATCTAGGTACCTGTGACCCAATCGTCAAGTTGGATGGTAAATAAACATTACAGTGGGAAGAAGGCACTGGTCAAGCTAATATTTGTGTTTTCCCTTCATCCAGGTATCTGTGACCCAATCGTCAAGTTGGAAGGTAAATAAACATTACAGTGGGCTGTAAGAAGTTTTTAATGGTGAGCGTTCAATCACCACAGTTTTCTTATGGTGTGGTTCACTTGAGATTTGGATTTGCCTCTTTTTATGTCTCATGCACTAAAATGATCTCTCAAAATAGATGACCAGTTTTGATATAACATATATGTCATGGTGGGGCCCACATAACTTGATGACTTCAGGTCAGTAGTGTGTGGCACACCATGCAATCAGTGTCATACGAAATCCAA
Organism: Magnolia changhungtana; assembly: GCA_030180095.1. Classification (NCBI taxonomy): domain Eukaryota; kingdom Viridiplantae; phylum Streptophyta; class Magnoliopsida; order Magnoliales; family Magnoliaceae; genus Magnolia; species Magnolia changhungtana. The sequence continues at coordinate 14,185,151 of JASAUF010000662.1, forward strand.
TGCAGATTTCTTGCCAAAGCCTTTTACGAAAACTTCCTGTGCTGGGATGCTAAGTGGGGCCCACCGTGATGTTTATGGGAAATTTACCTTGTAAATTTTGCAAGCTTATTTTAGGATAAAAAATAAAAAACAAGGCGGATCCCAAACTCAAGTGGACCACACTATAAGGAACAATGGGAATTGGGTGCCTAGGATTGAAAACTTATTAGGGACATGGAAGACATAAAAAGGTTAGATGGCAAATAAACCTCACAGTGGTCCTTAGGAAAGTTTCAATGGTAGTTGTTCAATTCCCGCTGCCTTCTTTGATGTGGTCCACTTGAGCTTTAGATGTACTTCATATTTTAAGTTCATTCTTTAGAATGATTTGGAAAAGTTGATGGATGGTGTGGATCTAACACATAAATCATGGTGAAGCCTAAAGAAGTTCTACAAGTTAAAAGTTAAGTTGTGTATCTATTCCTCATAGAGAAAATTTCCTTGACAATATGCATAAGGGTAAATTTGAAATTAAAATATTTTTTAAAAGAAGGATCAGTACAGCTCAATCTATATTGACCATTGAGCTATACCTCTCTAATTATTTTTTTTTTGAAATTCCCTCACCGAAGAAATTCCAGGGAACAGATGTTGTACGCAAAAGTTCCCTTGCAATGTTATATATGAATATTTTCAGTTGGTAAAACTGTCGCGATCACAGTGTCGGTCGACCACTGTAGGCGGTTGTAATCATCAGTGGGCCGTCGTGCACTTTAAATCCTTACTATACATTTCTGGCCCACCTATGGATCGCATGTAAAGGCCGGGAGCCGATTGCGTACTGCATACCGAGTAAACTCTGTGAGGTTCACCATGATTTATGTATTTTATCCACTCCGTGCATCCATTTTACCAGATAATTTTAGGGTTAAACACAAAAATAAAGAATATCCAAATATCAAATGAACCACACCACAGGAAAAAGTGGGAATTGAACTTCAACGTTGAAAATTTCTTGGGGCTGGAGAAGTTTTGGATGAAGCTTATATTTGTGTTTTCCCTTCATCCATGTCCGTATGATCTTATGAACAGGTTGGATGACAAATAAACATCATTGAACATCATTGTAGGGCCTATCCAGGTTTCAACACTAGAAATTATTATTCCCACTGTTTCCTCTGTTATGATCCACTTGAGCTTTGGATATGCTTCTATTTTGAGCTCAACCCCATAAATGAGCTGGAAAAACGGACATACATTCACGGTGGGCCCAACTGAGTTTATTCAGTACAGTAAGAGCGTTAAGAGTAACTCAGTAGGCAATCCGAATTTTGTAGGACAAAAATCTACGTACACTGTCATTACGCACTATTATTTACACGTGATGCAGGATCTGCTGGCCCCCACACACACAAGTAAAGAGCAATTCTCGTTGGAGAGCTTGTATTTGGAATGGATCAGAATCCAAATCACAAATACATTGGAGTCAAGGTCATTTCAAATCCCTGGCCATTGTAATTGAAATGCACTTTATTCAGTTTTCTTTTTTAATTGGAATGCACTTGTTTGGCTCAAAGTCAGTAACACGTGCGCGCTATGTGAGGCGTGCTGGAGCTATATGTGGTGAGATTCAAACCGAACTCTTTTAACCCCAAGTGTAGAGATGGACTGTGAGACCAAAAACCTAAGGGTCAGCCTTCTATTCGGCTATTTATTGATTGAGATCATGCAATTTGCCAATGGGGGCTCCATTCTTCTACAAGTTTTTTTTTTTTGTCTCTCCGTCAAAAGGATAATTTACAACTGCATTAGTGATAGTCATTCAACACTAATGCAATAAAGATAAAAACCTTAACAAATAAGAGAATTGGAATCGCATTTAACAATATTCCAGAGAATATACTTACAAATAACTCGATGAGTAATTGTCCAATGGTGATGAGGTTAATGATGAAATCAATTACAAATAATACTTCTTGCAATCTAGTGGTTGTGGCATATAGAAAATGGAGTACCTCATTGGTAGACTAGCAAGAGTTTCAACACAAGGTTATGGATTCGAGGGTACCCATTGTGGTGAAATTCCACTGTGGTATGAGTGTGTGGATGTGTATAAAAAAAACAAAACAAAACAAAAGATGAATGGATCTAAATAAAACTAAAACTCTACACTGAAAGCAACTTTATGTTTACTTTACTCTTACGACTCTTTTTGTTCATTCTTAACTTCTCAGTTATCCAACATGTGCGCCATGACCTTGGCTAGTTAGACAACATTTTTATGACCTCACACGACTCTTCTGCTTTCAGTCATAACAGTTGTTCGACCGTCAGTGTAGTTGTGAAGATCTTGAATTTGTCTTATCTTTAGGTATTGTTGCCACATGGCATTATTTGTGTAGTCCAATCTAACACTGTCAAATTAAATATCATCAAGATTGGAATCCAAGCTTTCCATTTGGAATCTTGTGATTAGAATGTGTTGGAATTCTTTAGTATATTTATAGAACTGAAATTTGATTAACTAGATCAGCTTTAATATTCAACGTTAGTATACATATATGATATTGATAGAATTTTTGTAATAAGCCTATTGAATATATACTCTGGCAAAAAATGAGAAAATTTCTAGCCGTAGATGGGCCACAAGCATAAGGATCACAAACGAGTGACTCATGACATTTTTTACCACTCAATTTAGTTGGTCAATGTTTGGACAGTTTGGATCATTCTATTGATTTGATTTTAGTGTTGAAGCTAATAATTGAATTGTTGTGGGGTATCATTAGTGTGCTACGTGTATAACGGATTAATAAGTTAGCAACACATTTGTTACACTTGTGACTCTTCTACCTTTAAAAGAAGTTAAAATGGTGTTTCACTCCAATTACAACTGAATCTCAGCAAAAATATGATATTTCAAAACGCACCAAAAAGTATATTTCAAATACATTCGATTACATTTACCTCCAAATACAAAGGCACCAAAAAATGAATTTCAGGCAAAATCCACCCATATCCCTTCAAAGACCCTCAAATACAAGGTGCCAAACGGTATCTTTAAGTATAAGAGTGGAAAAGTAAATTAGGCTTTCCATAGGAAACTTGAAGAAAAGGAAATTAATTTCTTAATCTCTTTTCTTTTACAACCGAGAACAATTATCACATCTAAGGAAAATTATTTTCATCTCCTCAGCTACTTTAAAAAAATAAATAAATAAATAAATAAATAAAATCCCATTTGGAATTTTACCATAAGTTCCTTAGAAATCAGGATTTTATTAAATACTGGCTCTACCAACCAAAATGTCAGGGAAGTACCTTGAAAGACATGAAATTATGATAATGCCATTGTACACTTTTTACTGTAGATAAGTGGAAAATTTGAGAACTGCAGAGCCCATATTATATTTATTTGATATTCAATCTGTGCAATAGATGTAAGCCACCACGATGCTTAGAAGATCCAAAAATTTGGCCCATCTAAACATAAAGTTGGCCACACCAAAAAAATTAATATAGACCACTTAACAACATTAAAATGCATGTGCAGTCCATAGTAGAGGCTTTGTTGAGTGTGATCATCATGATTGGATGCATATATTTGATAGGTTGGATGTCATATACATAACATGAAGGCCCTAAAATTTTCCGACTTTAAACTTAAAATTAAAGTATTGTAATAGTGAAAAGTCAAAAAAAAAAGAAGGTGTGATAGTGAAAACTCGGCATAATGTATTGTACAAGTGATGCAAGACATGAAATTAAATATGACATGCAAGATTTCAAGCTTTAGATCATACCAATTTTAAACAATCACAAAACTCCACGTCCCACATATGATCAAACATTCAATCAGGGGGAATCTACGGGGGTCCAAGCCTACACAAGTTTAGGGTTGGATCAAGTAAAATTATAAACTAAACAATAGCCAAAGGAGTGTAAGATTCATCCACTCTTGCAAAGGATTGTTCCCCAGTTCAAGAGATTCACCATGTTTCAATTAGGGAAAAATCTAGGGTTTGCAAAAGTTAGAAATACTTGGAATTTGGGACTATCTAGGGTTAGGATTGGGGATTTAAGGCGACAGAGGAGAGAAATAGAAGAGAGAAGGAACCTGAGATGATCCACGCGTGTGGACAGCAACCGGCCCAGGCGCACGTGCGTGAATCCCTTTTCGCACGTGTGTGGAGCCCACGGAACCGGAAAAGGCCACCTAGGGTGGGATCGGCCAAGGGTGGCCCACTCACACACCAAATCTCGTGTCGATCCGCTGCTCGGTTTGTGTGTGGTGCTCCGCCAAAGTTTCAGCCCCTCTGGTGGGCCAGAGAATCTGAAAATCTGTTGTGGAGGAAAACCTGGGTACAAAAAGGGGTGAATCTAAAAATAGGAGGGCTGTAGAAGATGATGGATGTGGGGTATAGGGGTGAAGATTTAGGATGGTTGTGGCTTCGAACCACAGTAGTTAGCCCTTCGAGGAAGGGAGGGTTTCACACCCAATTAGATTCTTCAACTCAGAGAGATAGAGAAGAAGAAAAAAAATGCAAAATTTTATTCATTAAACTTCAATGAAAAATACCTACATGGGTTGCGAATTTATAAGAAAACCTTAAACCCCAAAAGTTGTGCCATGTGCCCACACTAATACTTAGAGGTGAAGTAACAAAAATAACAACTAATCTACGCAATCAAAACCGTTCATAATATTTCTAATAATGATAATAACCGAAACTCAAAATCCTATATTATCTAGGATAGTGGGCTACGATCATGAGATCTAATGGTAGAATCCACAAGATAATCGGGTCCACTCCAATGCTCCATAGCACAACTCCCTAATTAAAAGGTCCTCCATAGATGTCGTCGTCGATTAAGATCGATAGTGGGGTCTTCCTCCTTGAGTACGTGCGTAGGGTGGGGGGCGTGCGCATGCGCATGATGTCCCCATCAATAAGTATTTATAGTAAGCTTTTGTTATTCTAGACAATTGACTTATTATTCTAGCCTATAATTGTTGAACAGCTTGAATGAGTGTACTGACACGATTTGATTTGATGGTATCCACGCGACCTTGTGAACCTTCGCACAAAGATAAATATGAACGGTCTACGTTCAACAATTTACCTAGCCACACTATGAAAGCAGAGAGGATCTTATCACCCTTCTAATTCTGTAGTTAAAATGGGCCATAGGTTATGATTAACGATTTAAATCGTCTAAAGACAGTCTTAATGAACAGTAGGTATTATTCCTCTTTCTTCTTTTTTTTTTTTTGCTGGAAGATTCCCTAGATTGAGATGCTTTCTAAAATTTGATATTTAAAATTCTGAGATAATTGAAATAGGGATATCAAAAAAAAAAAAAAAAAACATATGGGACCCACCCACTAGTGGTTACATACAAGTGGGCCTACAAGCCATACAATAATCTCAACCATACAATGGTTAAAAAAGGTAAAACTAGTTCTAACTTGAACAAGAAAACCAAATAGAAAATTTTGCCTCAACACAAGAAAATTTGTCTGACAGAAATTAGATTGCCATCAACCAGTGAGGGAACCTAGATCATCACTGCCTGGTAGAAATCCAATATCCATGGGCCAATGATGTCCATAACCGCTATTACCGCCCGCTACAATTTTGATTAGCTTGGTCTGGGAGTTCATCAAGATGTTTCTATCTCCAACCAGGTATTCAAATGCAATGACCATGAGAGCCACAAGTGAAAACCTTTGCTGTCCTCCTAGGTCAAATAAGATGACGCCCATGGAATTCTCAGAACAATCGTTCTTCATGGACTATGTTAGCGGTTCCCTCCATGATGAACGGTGTCTCCAAACATGGAACCTGATGCTTGTTACCTTAGACTCTCCTAGTTGAAAAGGACTTGTCCTCGAGTCTCCTGTAAAGGAAATCCTTACAGTGATAGATACTTCCTGTGCAAATAGAATGTGTCACTACTCATGAATTCCAAGAGAGGTAACTGAATTGGCATAGTGAAGACTTCTCACAATTAATCTCCAAATAGGCCATACAAAAGACTTCTATCATTGTAACTCAAATGAGGATAAATGGAAGTTGGCATATTGTCTGCACTGACCTTAACAATCACAACAAGTCTATCCAAACCAGCGAAGTGTTGAAGCAGCTACGTCTAGCTGCTCATCATCATTAAAGGTCATGCCAACCTCTTGTATCTTTTCGTCGAAGATTGGATCTCCAACACCATCTTAATACTCAGCAAGTTTCCCGTCGAAGGTGGGATCTCCATTGAAGTCCTAGTACTCATTAGCTTCCTCATCAAAATATTTGATCTTTTTTTAAATTCAACTCTCTAGCATGTATATTGGGTACACGGAGATGCTAAAAGCCTTAAGAAATTCATTGATGGCTGTGGACCATTGGATTCATGATCAACAAGACCAAATCTTTTGAGCGTCAAGTCATCCACGGCCTCAAGTTAACGAAGCCATGAGTGAAGCATGAATTGAATTTGTGAAAGCTGTGGAGCATATTGGAGTTTTGGGATGGTGATGGGTGTTAGATTCAGGCTGATGATAGTTGCAAGAAGGTGCACAATTTGGGTATAGACAGTGTGGTGCGCAACGACTGAAAGGAAATAGAGATGATAGGGGAGAGTGAGATATGGATTGATAAATTCCTCAAACGTGTGGTGTGTGTAGTTACAGTCACCCCTCTCAAAAAAATTCAGTGATGGTCAGGTGATCCATTAAATTCATGCAGATTAAAGCTAGTTCTAAAACTCAGTGGGTCGACTTGAAAACCTGCTGAGTCAACTTGACTCGGTGAGATTTCAAGCTGAGACTGTTGGAAACTCGCTGGTGACCCTGACTCAATCTGGACATGGCATGACTCATTGAGTTGACTAAAAACATGGCCAAGTTTATTCAACCAAGTCAACTAGCATCAACTGTTTTACTTAAAAAAAAAAAAAAAGAAATAATATATATATATATATATATATATATATATATATATATATATATATATAGATAAGAAGAAGAAGAAGAGAAATGCTGGCTACAAAATTTGAGTAGGCAACTTAAATGTAGGAGTTTAGAGTCATTAACACTGGTATATTGAGCCTGCTTTGTTTTCTCTTAGATATTTTACTACTTTATAACTTTCTAAGAAATTTAAGGTTTTTCCACCTGTTTAGATATTTGAAATTTGATTATGAAAATACCAAGTTGAGTCTTCGAGTTAACCCAACCTGGCTAGACATTGATTTGAGTCAAAATTTTGAGTTTTTGAACTATGGATTGAAGCTGCAATGGATCCCTCCAAAGAGCCTAAACGCGGATATGGCAGTCATACTCTACAGTCACCATTCTTCATCGAGCTTTGGTGCAAATCAAGAATACTGTCGACTAGTCGTGATCCAACTGACACAGGATAGGTAATGTCAAATCCATGACATGATCCGCTGCATGGTGAGAATTCCAACATGGCGCTCGATTCAATCGCTGGAAAACAAATCATATGAAATTAAGCGATCCTTGAGTGACTCAAGTGACAATAAGACCCAAAATCAATAAACAAGAGAGGGATTCCATCCACCTTCCTCCCTCTCAAAAAAAAAAAATAATAATAACAAATAAATAAATAAATAAAAATGTTGCCCATTACATTGTGTAAGTACTTGTACTAAGCCATGACATCTAAAAATCTAGACCATTGACTCATCAATTCAGTTTCTACTATCAACCATCTAATATTAAAATAAATGAACGTATTAAATTCAACCTTGAACTCAAGTAAGAAAGAAAAATAAGAAGAAATTTCTCCAAGTAGGAAGTAATGTCCAGTGGAAATCAGATGCCAATCAATGAGGGATCCCTAAACATCACTTTCTAGTGGAATGGGATTCCCACCAACCAGTGATGGTTCCTAGATCATCACTCCCCAGAGGAAATCCATTATTCACTGGCCAGTGATGCCTCGCAATACTATTGTTTTCCCTGACTATATATGGTTTGATTGCTGTGGTCTTGAGACAATCGTGGCCCAAAATGGAGCTTGGTCATGGGTCTTTTTCAACAAATTTCAATTGTTTGGTTTGATTTTTTTGAATAAGTTTCCTTATTTGGCAAATAAAGCAAGTCATTATAGACCGAGGGATAATAAAAAATAAAAAATTTGATTCATTCATGTGCAGATCATGAATGTTCAGAATTCATATTATGCAAGGAGACATTGCTTTTGCTAATTCAAATTGAGGGGTGATATCAAATCTAGCTATCCTCATGTACAATCTTTTACCCTGCAGTTCCCCTTGATCTCTAATATCCGCGACAGGATAAACCACCACTTCACCAAATACCCATGCAGAAGCACATCATAGTACATGCATGCTGAATTTTACCAAAAATGGAAGCTTATGTATTGATTCGGATCAATGAATGCCCATTCTGTATTTTCTCCTTGGCAAGATACCCAAAATTTAAAACGGGTTGAAAGATAAGGGTTGAGGTTTCTTAGTCATTTTCAGACTTTGGAAAAAAAAAATCCTTCAGGAACAAGAAGAAATTGATCACTCTTAGTACAAGAGGGCGTCATTGAGAAATGTCTATGCTTCAAATCATTCAGAATATGTTTTTTGACATGGCAATCTACAAAAGTAGTTAGAAATGAATTGCATACAATAGCTTTTGAACCTATACCAAAGGTTTAGAAGACCTCTGTCCCACCCATTAGACAATGGCTCCAAATGAATATCCAAATGCAGTGCATGTGCAGCCCACAAGTAAAAACCCTTGCTGTCCATGTGAAGCTTCCAAACTTTGGTTATTCACAGACCATGAATACAATCGGCTCAGTGATGAACAATGTGGCAAATGTTGTAGACCATTTGAGCTTTGTACAAGGTGGCCCCGTTACAACAATGGTCACAGAAAAATCAGGCCAGTTCGACATAGACCATTGGCAATTTTAATTAAACAGATCATCTTTTTGTGTAGGGGTGACCCACTTGATGAGTGGATCAGCACAACTTCTGGGCACAGTCTTCTTTAGGTGGGAGCGACACCTTTGCTCAAATGTCCCGCACTGTTCAGGTTGGCGAGTGTGCTGCGTGTAAAGGTCCATGTGAATAACTTGCATGTGAGGTGGCAATCCAACAGTCACATGCTATCCCCATGCAGTGTGAGAGGGTTAGGACCCATCAGGCCAGAGAAGTGCGCAGGTGAGTTGTTCGGGGAGAGATCAAAGAAGTATTTTGTAGGACACGGCCTTGTGGTATTTGTGTGCAAAATTTGAACCTTCCATCTGACAGCTCCCACAAACTTTCTCTGGCCCAAAAATCAAGGAGATCCACTCATTAGGTGCACCAACATATTGGAAAATGAAACAGTTGGGAAAAAGATGCCTAGATTGGATTCTCATCTCACAGATGAGGCCCACCCGATGAGTGGAACTGCACTTTCTAGATCACCCGGGCCTAATGTCAGGCTGGTTAACTCCTAAGGTGGGCCACAGTGTACAAATCAAATGGGCAGCTAGGAAAAGAAAATCATTTAACCCTTTCATTCCTTTTGTACCCTCTGGCCTACCTGATTTTTGGGCCAGATAATATAGATAATGTGCCTGAAAGAGGCGCAGTTCACTCAAAAGGAAGAAGTTGTCCACATCCAACAGGAAAAACTCAGACCTTGATGGTCACGGCTGTCCAATCATTGTGATTTTCCCCTATCCACACTTGGTGGCCCTCTAGTTCAACTGCCCCTATCACATACACATTTGATAGACTTTTAGATTCATACTCTAACGAGATAAACTGGGTGAAGTTGACTCCACGGAGTTTTTAATCTCCTGTGAATCTTTTATCAAGGAACTCTGAACTCAGTCCTAGTCACTGAAAAATCAAGCTGACATCTAAACAGAATCTAGGGTTTCCGGACATGGGTGGCTCTGTTTTGAATCCAAGCCTAACTACAGCTTAGGCATGCAGCAGACCCACAAGTAATACCAACGAAACCCAAAGAAAACATTAGAAAACCCCAAAAGTCTCCCCAGATCAAACAGATTCCAGATTTCAGCTTGCTTGTGTCAATCTCCAGCTTCTTCTTCTCATGGCTTGGCATGTTGGAGATCTTTTAATGGCTTGGCATGCAGTGGCCCTTTGGAAAAAAATTAAAATTAAAATTGTTTGGAGGCTGTCTTCTCACTAGTCTATGGTCAAAATGGGGAGAAAGGAATGGTAGATGCTTCCACAACGAGTGTAGAAGTGTTGAGTGGGTTTCTAATTCTGATTGGCTACTTGTAAATGTGTGCCGCGGTTAAGGGATGGTTAGAAAAGCTGTAATTAATTATTATTATTTTTTCTTCCTTTGGCCTTTGTTGGATTTGCTTGTGTTTCTGTTTGTGGCGCTACCTCAGCGCCCCTTCTAATGGAAACTTTTGTTATCTTTCAAAAAAAAATCTCCAGCTTTGTGCATCCAACCAGTGGGGACCATAACATTCAAGAGAATCAAAAGGTCATGTTAAAAGTAATCAGAAACCTTTTCTAATCACCATGTACCAATAAAAATGCCGCCCCATTTCTCTCTAGCTAAATTCGCCAGATCAGACTCCTTGGCTTCCTGAAACGGTGTAAAAGCAAGTGCTGCAAAGCCTCGGAGCTCTAGGACAAGTTCAAAATGGAATCTTGAACATGTAAAGTTCCGAAACAGATCCTATTAAAAGAAAGATCTAGTCTCATGGAAGCATTCCATATCAATCTACCAAATCTAACAGGGCCTTAACGAATCTATTCTAGTTAGGGATATATTGTGCATCCATCCTCCCTAACTAGAATAGATTTGTTAAGGCCCTGTTTGGTGTTTGCACTTTAAAAAAATGGTTTCATCACATTGTAATTGATAGTAACTATCTATCAGAGATCACATTTTATATAATTGTGGATTATCAAGATTATTTCTAACCCCTACAATTATGACAAATATCACAGAGATTTTGAAAATCTTGCGGGAAATTGCTCAGACGAATTATTGCAATAATACCACAAGATTTTTACAAGCTCGGCACTTAAAAAATTGTCACAAGATTATCGCAGTTTTAATGCAAAAGGATTTAGGAGCTAAAATAATTTCCTCTGTACATATACTTAAAAATTCTTAATTAAAAAAAGTATTTTTTAATATGTTATTTTCTGCAAGATTTTTTCTGAAAATATCACAAGAAAATGTCAACATATAACAATATCCCAAGAAATTGCCGAAATCAAGAGTTCTGACTCTAATCCTTAACCAAAATGGCAAAATCTAACTGTCAACTAAAATGAGATGAGCTCATTTTTAAGTGGCAACCAAACAGGCCTAAATGGTTTAGAACTCCACTTTGGTCAATAATAAATTTTAACATGTTTGCTGTCTTCAGTAAGAATGAAGCATTGTTGGTTTCTGTACCTCTTTCTTATATAAGAGTCTTCTAGAAGAGGACTATCTTGTTTTTTAATGCTAACTCTGATGGGGACATCATGCGCACGCCCCCCACCCTATGCACATATTCCAGGAAGAGGCAGGCCCCACTTTCGATCTGGATCGACGACGACATCTTTAGAGGGCTTCACAGTTAGGGGTTCCACTATGGGGCTTTGGAGTGGACCCGATCATCACATAGATTCTACCATTGGACCTCATGATCGTGGCCCACTAATTTAGATGATCTAGGATTTTTAGTTTTGATTACTTTTGTTATTAGAAACTTCATGAACGGTTTTAATTGCTTAGTATTTATTTGCTTTAAGTTTTGGTATTAATGCATGCACATGGCGCAAGGGTAAAATTGTCTTTTGGGGTTTTGGGTTTTCGTATAAATAAAGCAGCCCCATGTAGGTATTGGCATGATGTTTATGAATAAAAATTCCTGCGTTTTCTTCTACTCTCTTTCTTTGCGTTGAATAATCGAATTGGGTGTGAAGCCCTCCTTTCCTCGAAGGGCTAACTACCGTGGTGCGAAGCCACATCCGATCCAAACCATCTCCATCTTCTTACGCACAAATTCCATCACCCTCAACACCCCTCCCATCATTAAATTCACCTCTTTTTGCATCCAAAGTGGTGCGAAGCCACATCCGATCCAAACCATCTCCATCTTCTTACACACAAATTTCATCACCCTCAACACCCCTCCCATCATCAGATTCACCTCTTTTTGCATCCAAGTTTTCTCCTACAGCAGTGCACAAACAGATTTTAGATTTTAGCCCATCTGAGGGGCAGAAACTTTGGCAGAGTACTACGCACAAACCGTGCATCGGATCGACAAGAAACTTGGAATGAAACCTGTCCATCTCCAGCCGATCCTAGCCTAGGAGGCGTTTTTCGATTTTGTGAGTCCCACGCACGTGTGAACGATCCATCACACATGTGCGTCCAGGCCCCCTAGCTTGTCCAGCGTGTGCAACCTTCCCAGGTGGTCTATTTCCTTCTATTTCCTTCTCTTTTGACTTTGAAAACTCCTTAATCCCAAATTTCTAACTCTAAAAAGTCCCAAATCCCAATTGTCTCCAATTTGCAAACTCTGGATTTTTTCCCCAAATTGAAATTTAGTGAATCTCTTGAATGGGGAACAATCCTTTGCAAGAATGGATGGTTCTTACACTGCTTTGGGCTTGTTTGGCTTGTAATTTTATTTGATCCTGCCCTAAAGTTGTGTAGGCTTGGGCCCCATAGATTCCCCTCTTTGAATGTTTGATAGTATGTAGGATATGGAATTTTGTGATTATTTAAAATTGGTATAATCTCAAGCCTTGATCTCTTGCATTCCATATTTAATTTCATGTCCTACATCAAACTCATTAAATGAAGCTGAATATGGTAAGTAAAATTGAATGGTGCAAGTACAAAAATCACAAGTCTTATTAGATAGAACATTGCATATATGGTTTTTTCTAAATGGTAATATTGCATATACAACAACAATTTTGTGATTACCTTTCCAATAAATATAATTACAGTGTATGAAATGGCCAGTATGAAGGATAACATTGCAAATACAATAATGATTTTGGTATTACCTTTTCAATAGATATAAATACAGTATATCTAATGGCCAGTATGGAGGCTTTCATCAGAAACGATCTGCAATCTGTGGAAACCGTTGTAGTAGCCAAGTCACTCCACTAATAGCAACCTGTATGTTCATGCAGGCAATCCTTTAAGCTTTGACTTGTATCTATACCACCAAAAAGGTTTTTAAAAATAAAAAACAAAAAATCTGACCTGATCAGGATTTTACACTTGCTACTTTAGTTGACAAAACCACCCCTAAGGGACCCTACAAATATTCCCTCTAATCTAAGGTTAGCAAAGCCCAGATATTTCTACAAAGGAGCCCATCTGCATGTCAATCCAAACCATTCATCAGATGGGTCCCGCTGTGTTGTCCTTGCCCAGAAATTGGACCGGTCCAATGGATGGATAAAGAACCTATGCAAGCTTTTCTAAACAGTCCTTTCGTTCATAACAATGTGGACCACTTGATGAATGGACCATACTGATTGCCGAGCAAGGGCATCTATATGTTGAGACCCAACTAATGGACGGCTTGGATCTCACTCCGTTCACCACTTGGATCCAATGGCTTATCTTATAAACAAAGATAGCAAACCTCCTTACAAGATGTACAGGTACTTTATTCCATGTACTAGACCAAGTTTTATTATTATTATTATTTGAATTAAACTGTTGAGGTTGGCGTCATCTAAAAATAATAATAAAATAAAACAAAATAAAATAAAATCTATTGAGGTATCTGACCATGCATAGGGTACTTCATCATAAGTAAAGCAAAAATCAGGACGTTCCCATCTACAGGAGTGGTGCAGGTGTCCAATGAATGTGGACTTTTGGCAAGTTTTCCAAACCATCCATGGATTTCATGTAGGCATGGTCCATTTGATGAGCAACCTGGCCTGATATTTGGGTAAGGGCATAGATATGGTGGAACCCACTTTATGGACAGATTGTATCTCACACACTTGTGGCAATTGGGCACGCGAGATAGTGTGTAGCTGTGCTCCCTTATACGCATGTGAGCTAAGCTCTTCCACTTTTACTATAACTGTCGCCACATGGTTGATCCACTCCTTTTGGCTTCTTGTTATTATGATACATGGGGACTATTTCCATTGGATTTGGGGTGGTGTTCCCCAACTGTTGATCTGACAGGGTACACATCTGAAGGTGGCTGCAGCAGAGATCATAAAGATCAGAGTGTCCTAAAATTCAGATAAATTGCCCACAATAAAGTCGCTAAGGAGACACCATATTCAAAGGAAAGGAGTTAAATGACCAAAGGGTTGAAATATTCTGATCTGAGAGCTTTCATGAGTATCCCCCATCTACAATGACACCCAGCATATAAAAAATTCATATAATTGAGACACGACCATGGTTCAACTGAAATATTCATAGCGTATCCTAATAACAATCATGTCCAACTGAAATAGCACAGGTATTGTAGCAAATCTCCTCTAGCCACAAAATCCTATGATAGTTCACCAATATGTCAAGAATGATGGTGACTCCTTAACCATAGAAATGACATGGTTGTATGACAATCCAGACTCTGCTTAATCACTAGCCAATTGTGGATGGAGCATAACTTGAGAGCTACACTGAGAAGATGAGACTAACCATCTGTTTGGCCATTGGAATTCAGGCAACTCACTATTTTATGTTTTAACCATCTATCTGATAGCCATCAACTGGATGGTTAGATTGTTGATCAGTGTAATTTTACAGATATGTTCAATCCACAATCATCATCATCTAAGCTTTATCCCAATTACTTGCAGTCAGCTACATGATCCCTGTTCCGCTTGCTTGATCTGCAATGTGCCTCACAATTTGGATGGCCTAGATAGCCATGCATGAGTGCCATATGAGAGGAGGATTAGCCAACACCATCTTCAAACTGGGTGGACTATAATCAGAGCTTAGTGCAACTCCTGAAACACAAATAAGTATACTTTTCTTGGAGATTTTCCAAGGCCATGCATTTGTATAAGGAAGCCCATCAACATGCCAACCCATGTGCCATGTGGAACACATATTTGAGATCAAAGTCGTCCATCAAATGGGCCGCACCATGTAGATACCCTTGCCCAAAAATTGGGCCATTCAATAGATACGGTGAGCTACATTTAAGAAAGTCCGAAAATGACAACATGAAGTTTTGTTGATCAAGTGTTGCCAAAACATGTGCATTTTACTTGTAAAAGAGAAGGAAAAAAAAAAAAAAAAGAGGGTTTAAAACTGAAAATATAAGTAGAATGTGTATCATGTACTTAAGAAGAATTATAGTGTCCTCAATCCAAGGCTTATTACAGTATACTCAGGTTTTTTATTCTAACAATTGAGGCCAATCGTTTGCTAATCCAGACCAGTGGTCTATTTTGACCTAGCTATAAAATATCCCGGTTGGAAGATCCTAGCCACTCTATTTTAACCATTGAGACTTTTTAAGTTGAACTAGAAGGTTGCTGTAATTCTCTTCTTGGCCATTTATTTGTAAGCCACCAATTGAAAGGTTAGCATTTTCCTATCAAGCTGGTTTCTTGGGTGTGGTCCATCTACAGCAGTAAGTGACAAAATCGAAGGTTGAAATAGAAGGTTAAAAACGGATTTCTTAGATGGTTTCTTTGATCTTGTTAAAAACTGGTGGTAGAGCTTTGAAATAGAAGGCTCAGCTGTATACCAATTATTGCAAAAACTCAAGTTACTAAAAGCCAAACTAAATGAGTGGAAAACGGAATTCCTAAACAATAGAAATAAGGCTGTGGAAGAACTAACCAGTGAAATTCATGAACTAGACATTAAGGAAGAAGGGGGTGGCTTAACTGAGGAAGAGTACCAAAGATGCCCGCTGTTATCTTTGGAATATTCAAAGCACTTGAAAGAAGAAGAAATCAAATGGTGTAAGAGATCAAGGGCATTGTGGTTAAAGGAAGGCAACAAGAATATGAGTTTCTTTCATAGCATGGCTAGTGCAAGAGTGTGAAACAATCAGATAAGCAGTTTACTGGTTGAAGGACAGGGTGTGGAAGAGAAGAATCAAGTATGTTCCACTATTGTGCAGTTTTATTCAAGCCTACTATCAAAAGAAGAGGGGCAAAGACCTATGTGAGATCATCTCTCATTCGAAAGCTTGTTGATTCCAGAAAGGGAGTCTCTCAAAAAGCTAGTAATGTAAGAGGAAATCAAAAGGGTTGTCGACTTAATGCAGGGACATTTTCACATTGGGCTAGAGTTGGGTAGCCTATGGGATGCAAGGACACACTCGGGGTGGGCGATCCCATGTGAGGCGGGCCCCACCTGTGTGAGGCAAGTGGCTCATGTGAGGCGGAACCCATGTGAAGTGTGGCCCATGAGGGGGGTTCGGCCGAGTCCTAACCCATGAGATGTGGGGCCTGGGCTATGAGATAAAGAGATTGATTCGTCATGCTCTATCAGTTCGAGCTTTTAGAGTAAGTGGTTAATTATCCTGCATCAAAGTGGTATCAGAGCAGGAGGTCCCGTGTTCAAAACACCTCACCGGGAGTTATTAATGTAAGGGCATTTTCACACTGGGCTCGAGTGGGGTAGCATGTGGGATGCGAGGACAAACTCGGGGTGGGCAGCCCATGTGAGGCGAGGGCCCACCCATGTGAGGCGGGTGGCTCGTGTAAGGCAGAATGGCGGAACCCATGTGAAGTGGGGCCCACGAGGGGGGTTCGGCTGAGGTCCTAATCCATGAGATGTGGGGCTTGAGCTATGAGATAAGGGGATTGATTCGTTATGCTCTATCAGTTCGAGCTCTTAGAGCAAGTGGTTAATTGTCCTGCATCACAATTCCTTGCGTAAAGACAAGGCCCCGGGGCCTAATGAATTCCCTTTAGCTTTCTATCAACTTTTTGAAACATGGTAAAGAAGGATGTGTCAAGTTTGTGGAGGAATTTTGGACATCAGGGCAATTAGCAAAAGGGATGGGGGCTACCTTCATAGCTCTAGTACCGAAAAAGGATGGGGCCAAATCGCTAAAATACTTTACACCGATTGGCCTTATTGAAATCCCATATAAAATCTTGGCCAAGATATTAGCATCTATATTCAGATTGGTGTTAGCCTCAATTATTTCGGAGAATCAATGAGCCTTTGTTGTGAACAGATAGATTCTAAATAGTGTTCTTTTAGCCCATGAATGCATAGATTCAAGACAAGAAGATGGGAACAAAGGTGTGGTGTGCAAACTAGATATTGAGAAGGCCTATAACCACATCGATTGGGGGGTTTTTGGAATATATGTTGAGAAGAATAGGGTGTGGAAACAAATGGATAACTTGGATGCATGGATGTTACTCTTCTACATCTTTCTAGATTTTGGTGAACGGGTCCCCAAAAGGTTACTTTAAAGCATCTAGAGGGATAAGGCAAGGGGATCCCCTCTCCTTGTTCTTGTTTGTGCTAGTTGCAGAGGCTCTAAGGAGAATGTTGGCAAAAGGATAGGAAGTGGGACTCATTCATGGTTTTAAATGAGTACATGAAGGAAGTCGGATAACACACTTGCAATTCGTGGATGACAAAATTGTATCTTGTGATGCGGAGATATCAAAGGTGGATAACCTAAAGAAAATTTTGGGTTGCTTTCAGGCAGCATCAGGATTGAAGGTAAATGTAAAGAAAAGTGAGATGCTTGGAATCGAGATGTCTAAAGAAGAGCTTTCATTGTACACAACCACATTTGGTTGAGCAGCTGGATCATTCCCATCCATGAATTTGGGTCTTCCATTGTGTATAGGCAAATCGATTAAACACCTTTGAGACAGGATCATCGAGCGATTCGAAAGGAAGTTATCTAGACAGAAAACTCACCACCTATAGTTAGCTAGGAGAATTACGGCGATTAAAGCGGCCTTCTCAAATAGCCAATAGCGGAAGAGGTGGCGGGAATCAAAGTGTTAGTTTATGAACTTAGCACTTTTGGGCAAATGGCAATGGAGGTTCGGCACAGAAGAGGGGAGACTAAGGAGGGAAGTGGTAGCATTCAAGTACGACATTTGGGGGAGACAAAAAAAAATAAAAAAAATCTTCTTATTATCGTGCTTCAGGGATATGGAGAGCTATAGTTTCAGTTAATCCACTATTCAAGCAAGGATTGGCTTTTTCACTAGGCTGGGGGAATCGCCTCTGTTTTTGGGAGGATGCATGGTGGCAGACAAATCTCTTGAGCATGATTTCCCTTCCCTGGCATCTTTATCGCCATCGAAGAACATCGTAGTCTCTGCCTGTAACTCACTTGTAGTCCCCCCCCCCCCCCCCTCTAGAAGAGCTCTAACAGATAAGGAAGCGACATATTACACTTTATTACTAGATTGGCCATACAATTTTCACACAATTCCATATCAGGAGGATTCGAAGGCTTCACCTTCGGGCTTATTTTCAATCAAATTGTTTTATAAGTTGTTATCGGATCCCAAGGAAACAAGAATTCTTCCGCGCATTCTGGCACACTATGGGGCGCCTCCTAAGGTGGCCTCCTACTAGTTGGTTGCAATCGTATCTTAACCATAGATAATCTCCAAAAAACGATATATGATTCTCCCAAATGTGTGCCTATTATGCATGGAA
This sequence comes from Magnolia changhungtana, assembly GCA_030180095.1. Lineage (NCBI taxonomy): Eukaryota > Viridiplantae > Streptophyta > Magnoliopsida > Magnoliales > Magnoliaceae > Magnolia > Magnolia changhungtana. The sequence continues at coordinate 14,203,761 of JASAUF010000662.1, forward strand.
GATGCCGATTGCCCGTTCATTCAATAAATTTGGGCCTTCTATTTATCATGCTTTGAGGTCTCATGGGTTATGCCAAAGTTGGTGCTCGATTTACTTTGGGAGTGGCATGGAAGTGTATTTCCGAAAGAGAAGAAAGCAACATGGCGGCTCGCTTTGCTAGCAGTAGTCTGGAACATATGTTGGGAATTAAATCAAAGATGCTTCCTCAACAAACAAAGTTCACATGATCAAATTGCCAAGTAATAAAAAAGGAGATTCTAGAATGGGCCGCTGGAAATCAGGAAATAAACATGGAATTTGTGGCTTCTATGTTTGGATTATAGGGCTTGTAAGTTCAATTTCTTCGTGATCCAACCCTTTAGGGTTGTTTGTTATGACAACCCCAAGTGCAGGGCTGTGATGTAGTAATAACTCGGTGAGACCAAGGTCATACCCACAGGGACTTGCTTTTGTGCGATTTCTAGAATACGTTAGAACTAGAACTAGAATCTAAAATAACTACTAAAATTTGATTTAAAAGAGTAATTGTGACACGAAATATTAGAGATAAAATACTAGAGTGCCAAGGATCCACTTATAGCTTTCTTAATGTTGATTTACTTGATTTAATCGGATCACAGAACTAGAATTGAAGTCCTATACTATCCAGCCGGATAATGGAGCAGTTAAATCATCACATATATATTCTAAAATAGATATGAACTTTCATTGAATTGGTTCCCTCATAAAGCATCAGTGATACGATTGTAGTATATATTCAAAACATCTATCATGCCCGAAGTCAACAATAGATCAATGGATTCTACAGATCAATCCCTCATAAAACAGGTAAAAAAATATTTAGTCTTCTTAAGCATCCAATCTACCCAGAGTAGACAAGGGATAAAAGTAAATTAGAAACACTACTTCATTCAAACCAAATATCTATGAATTGTTCAACATGTAAGCCAAATAACTTAAATCAAAGTAAAATAAACATTACGAAGAACTAAAAGCTTCACCTCTTAGCTCTAGCTTAGAGATTAGCCAACCATAGACTTGATTGAACTAAAATTCAAATAGAAAAACATAAAAATTAACTAGAATCGAAGGATTGAAGTGGATGGAGGATTCCTTGAAGCACCACAACTCCTTGCTCTAGTCCTTCTACCCTAATTCGTACTTAAAAACTCCTAAAACATCCCTTTATATAGGCTTTGGTTCGCACCGTCTTCAAAACTGACTTAATTTTACGCAACTATCACAGCTTTGATGGCATCAAGCTCCCATCAAAGAGTCCGGGTGAAATCAGGAAACTATCCAGCAACGAACTTTCAAAATTACGTATTTTCTTGATGTCATCGAACCTCCTTCGATGGGATAGAACTTGGCTTCGATGGCATCGAAAAGAACACAAATATGTCTAGCAAGATGATCGTATTTTTCATGATTTTTGCGATGCGATTGAAATGGCCTCGATGGTATCAACACTTTCTTTGATGGCATCGAAGGTGTCATCAATGTCATCGAAGGATTGATTTCTGCACTTTGACTCAGTTTTCGTCCTTCCCCACTTGGTTTCTTTGGATCTTGGACTCTTGAATTCTCCAATCTTGACCTCCATAGATCCAATCTTTCTCTTGACAATTCTTTGAGCATTAAATCCATGCTTTAAGCGTCCTTTTCTCCTTAGCTCTTAAAATCACCTCGTAAGAGAAAACATGTGTAATTAGATTAATTAAGCACATCCATGTTCTTAAAACCAATGTATAACAAGGGAGAAATATACAATATTTCACTCTCAACATTGTTTGTAAAGGAAGTTATTTAGGTTGTAATCTTGCTGCTTTTCAACATCTATCGTATAAAATCCCCCAAAAAAGTGATAGAAGAATGGTTTGGATTGCCAAACCATGGACCCCAATTGTCAGATTGAGAAAGAAAAAGAGAGCTAAAGGAAAGGAAGTAGCAGAGGGAAGAGGATCGGAAACTTGCCCAAGGACCAGGTTTCGAGATCTTTGAGAGACTCCTTTAGAGCCTCCAGCCATTCCTCAATCCACCATTCCTTTTCCCAATCCCACCATAGTGTCGAAAGCTTAGATGGGGATTTTGTATGGGAATAGGGCTCTCGCAAGAGATTTGTTCCTAGCTTTAATAGTAGGTATTCTTCTAACCCAACCCTGGCTGGGAGTGATGGAGCTGTGGAGGATGGATCTATCATCTACTATGGGTGTCACTCTGACCGAAGACAATACATTAGTCAAGGAGCTGCAAGCTCGGTGGAGAAGTTGTCTACAACGCGGTCGAAGAAGAGGTATAAGCAAAGGACTTATCAGAATCCCATCAGTCCTTTACGGGTTCTCCCTACGCTGTATGTAAAAACTTTCCGGAAGAATGGATGGAAATCCACTTCCAGAGGGCGTTTGGAAAATTTGGTATAGTAAGAGAGGTTGTGATTCGCAAGGAGAAAGGGACGGGTATCTACAGGGGATTTGCGTTTGTAAGGTTGAATTCCAAGACAGAGGTGCCCTCTATTATTGCTAAAATGGTAAGTCAAAAGTTCTACAGGAAGGAGATTCTGGTGAATGTGGCTCATTTTGGGCCAGACAAAACAAATCTTGAAATGGTCAAGGAGGTAGTTTCACCTCCTCATTGGTCGTTGCACCGTGTTTATTTTGCTACCTCCCCACCTAGGTTGGAGGAAGGGGTTTCTAGTTCCTTAGCTCACCCTGGGAGATCTTTCAAGGAAGCCTTGCTGGAAGAGGACCTTTTTACTCCCTCAATTGTTATCGCCTCAGTTGCAGTGCTACAACCACCAGGTCCTAGCCTTAAACCCATTGCCCATACTTCCTCTATATCCCCACCCCCCTCCCTTCTGCGCTTGCGACATCTGTGCCCCATCCATCCCCTCCATCAACCACTTGACATCCTGTTTCTCCTTACCCAATCTCTGTCCGTGAGCCTGATCTTCTAGGGAACATCCTCTCCTTTAGAGTTTCAGAGTCTATCATCCTTAGAGCGAAGTACTTCAAATGGTATGTGGTGGTCTCCATTCACCGAGAACTTCCATCCAAGATCTCCTCCTATGGTTTCAATTCTTTTGTTCTTTTAGTCTTGATAATGTTGTCATATGGCCTTTGTCGAAAGATTGTTTGGGTTTCCTTGTTTCCAGGTGTTGATATCAACTAGGTAATCTCCATCGGTAAGCTCCACAAAGTGGAGCTTATGAAGGAAATTTGTAAGCTGTCGGAATAGTCACCCCTTGGGTATGAGACTGCCTGGTTTATGGACTTCTTCGCCACCTTGGGGTCTTGTTGGGGGGAACTAGTTTAGATTGATCGTGCGCAATGTTGTCAAATGTGATCGCATATTCACATATTATGGAAGAGATTGCATATGCCATCGACCATCGCAAGTATGCCATGGCATACTTTTATATGCGATCGCATATGTGAGTATGCAAATGGCCCAATGGTTAGAAGTATAACTGTTAAGTCTATTTATTTTTATTTTTTTGCAATTTCAGCCACTTTCGCCTACAAATAGGCATTTAAATCCCTCACATTTTCACTATTGATCTCCACTCTAAAGCTTACGATCTCTCACTCTCTCTTTTACTCTCTCTCTTAATCTAATCTCTCTACAAGACTACATTAAGTTATCAAGTTATCCATTTATCAACAAAATTTCTATGTTTGAACTTTTTAATAATTAACTCTCTTAATGTAGCTTGTTGATTGTTTTTTAAATTTTATGTAAATATAACATAAGTAATTAAATATATAACGTAATAAAACACTCAAACTACAATGAAATAAGTTATCCAATCACTTTGGCAAGTTTTCCCTAATTTTTAGAATTTTTTTCGATATTTTCCTTTTTTATTTTTTTATTTTTCAAAAAACAAAATATGCGATCGCATATGCAATTGCGAACAACATATGTTGATCGCATATGCTATTTGACAACATTGATTGTGCAACTGAGAAGTGGGAGAATCTCCGCTCGGTCTAGCTGCTCATGATACTCCTTCCCTCCTCATCAAGGTGGGACTTCAATCTCTTGAGATCCTGGTTAGTCGTGATTGTTCAGATGGTGCAAGTGAGGGTCTTCCGTTTGGCCAGCCGCCGCCTCCAGCACCCCCTAATCTACCCCAAGCTTCAACTTTGCCTGCCATGGACGAAGGATCTCTGAGCTCGATGTCCTGTGGACCAACAGAGGACGAGACTTGGGCATGTGAAAGTTTTGATCACGCGCGCCAAATAACTGGCAGTCTGGATGAAGGACACATACCCCAGGCCCTGAGTAAATGACCTACACTCTTGACAAGTGTTCTCGAAAGCCTGGAGGATTTTTTTAGGAAATTGTTGGCCTTCTCGCGAGATATTGACATCCATCCCATCTGGCGATATCTTACATTTTGATATTTCGAGCGGTATGAATTCAAAAATCTTGATGCAGTCATAACCCTTTAATGTTGGCCCTTCTCGAGAAGATTTGGGGGCTACCTCAACTGATGAGCAAAGGACGTGTCAGTCGACTAAGTTGGCTTTAGGCCCCATAACGGCGTATCGGGACACGTGGGCGATCCCTACCAATTTCTAGCCGTCTCCACCAGCAGCTTCGAACACGTGGCAAGTCGAGACACGGGCAATCAACAATGCTTTGGTTGTCATCTCTGGCTCTTATGGAATCGACGTTTCTCGATCTCTGAGACCTACAGTAACAGTTGATCTGTTGGAGAAGGAAAAGGACCCCATTGAGGGATCGAGTTCAAAAGTAGAAAATTGGCCCGAGCTCCTAACGAGGCCCCAATCTAGCCTATAGTTGATACGATTGAGCAAGTCGAACCAAAGAGGATCCAAGATCAGGTCCTAGGTGAATACAGTCGACTAACCCTAGAGAAGTCTAATTTGAGTGGGGATTCACATTCTGGTTGTACGACCGGTCTTCCCTCTATTTTTGTTAGGTCATTGTGCGGTTCTCAGCATGTCGGTCTATCCTTAGCTCAATGTCATGAAAATAGTGCCACCCCCACCCCTACGTCCCCTGTCTCTCAACCTCCACTGACCCTTTCGAATCTATCTGATCCTTTGCATGTGGATGAGGATAGTTCCATGGCTTTAGTTCCAGCACAACAGAATTTGCTTCTTCATCTTCAAGAGGACGAAGATCTGGCATGGTTATCTGTTGCGGAAGTTCTAGTCATTTCTCCTATTCGGGCTTTCTTTAACAACCCCAGAGGTGATCTGTAACACCCCGTACTTTTCAGCACTCAGGTGTAACATAGAAATCTAAATTAGTTTAAACGTGTGTGGGGATAGTACACGTAACTTACATTAAACACCTCCATCTAGCGATTCACAATCCGTCCAACTTGCCCATTTGATTCAAACTATGGCAACCCACAATGTATTTGCAAGGCCTGAGATCAATTCACCTTGAATTGACCCTTGATTTTTCAATACATGATTATATCAGTGACGATCATTCAACCCACAATCTAAATCCACCCATTGAGGCAGGTGATAATGTACCTAAGAACCCCATGTGAATCCAGATACAAAGGTAAACCAATATCTCTATGTTGGTCCTAAATTGACTTGAACAATTTTCATCCTAACTATGGAATAAGTCCAACCAGGCAACCAACGTCGAGATCAACTTATAAACTTAACTATGCATAAATCAAACCATTCATTTTAATATCAGGACTTGGATCTTCTGATCCACCGTTCATCAAGCCCACCACATCCCATAAAATGAACCACCACTTGATTGCAGTAATCAAACAATATAAGTGTTAAATCAAACACTAAAGTCCACTTGGATAGTTAATAAGGCTATTAGGACCGTTGATAAATAATTTCGAATCAACCCAACCATTGATTTGTAGAGCAAACATAGCAATTAATCATACATCGTAGGTCCCAAAACTTGGATCATTAAATCCTTCATCTATTGGGCCTACAACACTTTGTCCATTCATATGCAACTTGATCATACTAATGGAACCATCTAAGCTTAAAGATTTAATGTCGAAGTTCATATAAATTAGCCTAGGGACCCTACATCCATGGAGAATCAAATTAAGGTAATCCAACCACTGAGTCGATGGAAATCCATAAATAGGAACTCAATCAATTGAGTATGGCCCACCTAAGCCATGATCTGCTTCAATACTGGTCAGATATCCTATTAGGAGTCTCTCGACAATTAATATCCAACTTTGGAATGATCCGACCAGCAAATCAACAGGAATCCACGATTAAAGCTAAAAATTTAGAGGTATGGCCCACCTGATCTTTTGATTGGCCCAACCTTTTGTTAGAGACCTTGATTGGGGGCTCCAAAGGGAATGAACGGAGTAGATTTGTCAAAACATCTCTGTGGACCCCATAATTCGGGTGTGTCCATAAATCATGCATGCACCCACGGTGCACCAAACCAATGGCTAGGTCAATCGGGTGTTGACCCGATACATTTTGAAAAAGAGAGATTTTCTCTCCCTCCATTTCCACCCAACAACACACGAACGGACAAAGTCCGTTGTCTTGACCAGTGGACCACCATCATGGTCGATTAAACCAATCCAAACCATCCATCATGTGAGGACGGGAGTTTCGACCAAAACCCAGTCTATATCTCGCCTAGTGGCTCATTCACATGCACACAAACACGAGCGGAATTTGAACGAACAACGTTCCTTTCTGATCAACTGTAGCCCATCATTCGTTTATGTTTGGAAGATCCAAACCATCCATCTTGTAGAACTCTCAATTCCGAACAGAAAACAACTCCCTTTGAACGTTGAAACACGGGTACATGTTCACGAATCCAAGCACAAATAGAGGTAGTGTGCGCCATTTTTCTGGGAATGGAAAATGTTCTTCTTGCCACATTGGCAATCCGAGTCGGGATTCTTTGCATCATCTCAACCCTTCATTTAGGAAAATCCTAGCCTTTCCATTTGTTTCCTTTTAGGGTTCTTTTCTTTAACTAGAACAATAGGCGGAAAGAATCTTTCCATTAAAGGGAAGAACCGATCCCAACCGCTAGGACGTTTCTAGAAGGCGCTCCAAATGCATCAGGAGCATCCATTTTAGGGCAAGCAATGCCCCTATCTTGTGGAATGAAAAGACTCTGCGAGAAATCCTCCTTCGCATGAGAATTTACACACGGCCGAAAATACCGTCACGCATCACTTATATTCGAATGTTGTGGTGAATGGCGGGTCTCACAATGATCACAGGACCAATCCAGACCATCCAGGTGCATTGGATCAAGAGATCGACCATCCGGAAGTGATCCACCATTAACGACTAGATCATCTTCTCCGTCTAGCCAAAAAACCCACCACCTAGTTGGGGGCCACTTACGTTGATCTAAAGCGTACATTTAGTGGGCCGTAGTGCCAAAAGTTCATTTAAAATCTCGAATTACATCCATGCAAACAATTTTTAAAAATATCAACAATGATCTCTCCTTGCTAATTGAGATTAGTGGACAAAATTGTATCTAATCGGCTGATTAAGAGCCGATCCTTCTAAGCTCACATAAGGCTATAAATAGCCTCTTTTCTTTTAGGGCAACATTTCTCAAAAGAGGAAAGAGAGAGAGAGAGAGAGAGAGAGAGAGAGAGAGAGAGTCGTTGCTGTGACTAGCGAGTCGACTCGGTTCGAGTTGTGGTGAATACGGGTTGAGTCCGAACTCATCTGGATGTGCGGAGAGTCAGGGAGAGAGAGGAAGAAGGGAGAATGGAAGAGGAGATCGAAAGAGTTGCTACCTTCTTGGCTAAGTCAGGGCCGCTACTGTTGTGCCGCACCGAGGCTAGACCGAGTTCGGTCCAAGATGGGTGCGGATCTGGCTTGAGTTCAGACCTCAAAAAAAGTCCAGGGAAAGAGAGAGAGAAGTAGAAGGTAGAGAGGAAAATGAGAGAGAAGGTGCCGTTTATGGTGCCGCACAAGGTTGGGTCGACTCGGTTTGAGTCGTTGCGAGTCGAGCCAAGCCATGCTCAGTCTAGTTGTTGGACATGAATTGCAGAAGGGAGAAGATGGAGAGAAAGTAGAGATTAGAAAGAAGAAAGGAAGAATAGAGGGAGGGGGAGTTAGGTGATGCTGCACCGAGCTGCCAAGTCGATTGGATTCATCTCGCTAGACGTCGAGTCGGGGCAAGTTCGGGTCAAGTATTGCTGAGTCTGGACCGAGCCCAGGGCTCCAATAGATCCAAAGAAGAATTATGAGGAGTAGGAAGAAAGGAAGGAAGAGAAAGGAGAAGAAAGAGGAAGAAAGAGAGTTGTGGACTACCAAGTACTACCGAGTTGACTCGCAGAATTCCACCGAGCCGAGTTTTACTAGACGTGGGTTGAAAGGATATAGGAAAGAGGAAGAGAGAGTTTGGGCTGACTCACTGCCGAGTCAGCTGGGTCGAGTTGGGCATGGGCTGACTTGGGTTTGGGCCTTGTGAGACTCTAGAGAGTGTAGAGGGAAGAAGGAGAGAAAGGAAGGAGTTTACACCAAGTTTGACTGAGTTGACTCGATGAGTCTACACCGAGTTCGACCAGGTTACGAACCAAAACATATTCGAAACCAGTTCACTAAATTGCAGACTTGATCCTAAAGTACATGCACACATACTTACAAGCGATCCTTTTTAGAAGGTGAGGATTACCTTCAAGCTTTTTCTACATCTTGATAGTTAGCTTGTTTATTCATCTTCATTCATTTATCTTATTGATTGCTTAATGTAGTTCATTGCTCTAATTGATTTTGATTTCCTTATAATTGATTGATGAATTGGATTTAAATTTATATATAATATATTTGAATATGCTATGGATTACAAATATTTATATTACAGTTTAAGATGAGTACCTTAAATGTGTAATTGCTATCGATGTTGTTCATGGCTTATTTTGTCACTTGAGGATACTTTATGGTGTTTTAGGAGATCCTCGAACTAGTGGCCATCTGTGAAATAGATTAAATAAATTTACGTTGTGGACTTACCACCTTGTGGATCATTTGTGCCTATTGGCTTTTGGGGAATAATCCCATCTTTTCGCACCATTAAATGAAATATTTGGCCCTTGCGGCTTTTATGGTATAATTGCCCTATGTGGCTTTGATGGAATTTATTCGTACAACTTTGCGATGGTAAGTTCCACTTATTGAACAATGATTGGCCACAAGTTGAAGAGATCACCTTTAAAACATAATATTTGTTAGATTCCCATGAGTTGAAAATGGTGATATGGAATATTATGTTGGGTTGTTGGCCTATGTTGAGTGACGAACCCATATAGTGCCTTTAAGTTTTCATAAATTTACTAGTTGCAATTGGAATAATAATGACTGGGCTAATCATGCATCTCATGGCATGCGGACTTTACCGGGTGGTCGATACAAGACGTGGGGTTTTCTTGGGTCACTACGGACTGTATCGTAGAGTATTTTACTTGATGATCCTAAGTTTTTAGTGCGTGCATTCGACTACCATTGGTTGTCTTTTTCGCATGGACTTTTCTGAGTGTCTAATTTTCCTTGGACGTATCATAGAGTACTCTTCCAGGAAGCTAGGCCACCTTGGGTGTCCCCGTTGCATGGTCTTTTCCAGGTAACTAGTGACCTTAGTGCGTACCTTTGAATACTTTTCCGGGTAGCTAGTTCTTCTTAGGCAACCTTTTTGCCAACTGGATGTGCATCCCCAAGTCTGTGAGCATGCGCATGCATTAATGCATTTAAACAAGAATATCTTTGTGGAATTTATTCAATGTATGCGTATCTGATGAACTTTGTCTCATTATGTTGATGATTATTCTGAAATGTTCATTATAGACTGTTCCTGATAAACTATGCTTAATTATCTTGATGTCTCAATAAATCTTGGGGGTTATACCTCACTGCAATAGCCATTGACGCTAGCAAACCATATTCAGTGTGCAGGAGACATAGATTATGTGCATGCTAGTATTCATGTGGAATAGGAGGAGTCAGATGATCTCACGACTCTCTATGTGATTCATTTTTATTTAATTTGTACTATCATGTATCTTAAAAACTTAAGACATTGGTCTGTATGAGTTTTTGGGTAGCCACTCGAATATTTGGTTGTGTATATTTGGACTCCCTCTTATACTTGATTTGTTTCTATTCCGCTAAATTGTTAACTCTGATAAAGAAAAAAAAAAATGTACGTGAGATTAGGGCTATCTTTAAAGGTTAACACTCAAGTTTGTGTTTGGGGATAATGATGAAGATTATATTGCTCTTTTAAAACTCATGGCAGAAAGAGGTCTAAAGATTCCATTTGAATGATTTATGGGGGGAGGAGTGCCTGTTAAAAGCACTCAGCAGAACCGGGAGTTGTTAAATTTGGGGATTTTGCCTCTAAGACTCCTAGAAGCTATTCTTAGAGGCGAGAGAAAGAGGAGAAGGAGTTCGCAAAGCGATCAATGAAGATATTATCTTGGAATGTGCAAGGTTTGGGTTGCCCTCAAAAGCGAGCCTAGGTTAAGGAAATGTGTTTTCTTTCCAAAGCTAATATTTTTGTTTTGCAGGAAACTAAGTTGAGCTCTGTCGATAGAGGTATCGTCAACTGCCTATGTAGGAAGAAGGGTGAGGATTGGTTGGCCCTTGACTCGATGGGGTCTGCTGGTGGTGTCCTTCTTATGTGGGATACCTCCAATCGCTCTTTGGAAGACTATTGGATAGGCCAATTCTCCATCAATGTGATTTTCCACGAGTTTGCCCCTTTCATCTGTCCCTGATAGATGGAACCTCTCGTGGGTGGTGGGGGGAGATTTTAATGTTATATGACTTTAAAAAAATTGAATGGCACTAGAATTACTTTGTCAATACTAGCCTTCTCTAATTGGGTGGGCATACATGGATTGGTGGATCTGCCCGTGGGGAGCGTCAAGTTCTCTTGGTCTAACGGACAATCGCCCCCTGTTATGTCCCTCCTTGATAGATTCTTAGTCTCCCCGGAGTGAATCCACCGATTTTCCTTTGCTCGCCAAAGAGGATTGCCGAGACTGATTTCCAATCATTGCTCGATTTTGCTTGAAACTGAAGAGATTAATTGGGGCCCCAAACCCTTTCGCTTTGAGTTGGCTTGGTTGGAAGTTTAGGGATTCAAGGAACTAATTGGCCAGTGGTGGAATTCTCTCCATTTTGAAGGGCGACCTGGCTTCTCTCTGTTCAATAAACTTCAAGGTTAAAAAAATTACTTAAAGCTATGGCAAAAAGAGGTGTTTGGCCAGAAAGAAGTAGAGATGGAGAAATTACTTAATGATATCTGTGAGGAAGCAAGTCAGATATCTGAGGATGACACTGAATTAAATTAAGGAATTCCTTGTCGGCTGACTACTGTGCCAGACTCAAAGAAGAAGAGATTAAATGGCGCCAATAGTCTAGGGCCACCTGGTTAAAGGACGGAGATCGGAATACTAAGTTTTTTCATAGTATGGCTAATTGTAGGGCCAAATCGAATTCGATTTCTTCCTTGTGCATTAATGATGTCATTGTTACAATAAATCTACCATTTCTCAATCGATTGAACTTTTATTCCAAGATCCTATCTTCGGTTCAGGTGACTCGTCCTCGTATTGATAACCTTCCATTTTGTTCCTTGGAAGCAGTAAATATTGCACTCTTGGAAAATATATATATACATATATATGAGGAAATTGAAGAAATTAAAGAGACAATTTAGAGTCTAGGTAGATAAAGCCCTTGGCCCAGATGGTTTCCGAATTGCCTTTTTTTAATTGTTTTGGGATTTATTAAAGGAAGATCTTGTTGCTTTTGTGTTGGATTTCTTTGAGAATAATAGGTTAGCCGCGGAATTAGATAATACATTCTTAGCTTTAATTCCTAAAATCGAAGGTGCACAGGAGACTAAGGATTTTCGTCCGATCAATCTCCTGGGTAGCCCATACAAAATTGCCTCGAAAATTTTGAGTCAAAGGCTCTCGCAGGTAATCCCCTCTATCATTTCTCCCTTCTGATTTGCTTTTGTAGATAATCGCCAAATCTTGGATTGTGTTTTGATTGCTAATGTATGTATTCACTCATGTGCTCGAGCCAACAGGGAGGATATCATATGTAAGTTGGACCTTCAGAAAGTGCATGATCACATAGACTGGAGCTTCCAGGATTACATGTTGGATAGAATGGGGTTGAGTCTCAAATGGAGGACATGGATCAAAGTGTGTATCCTCATACCTTCAAGAGTGATTCAGCAGGGTGACCCTTTATTGCCTTTTCTTTTTGTCATTGTTTCCGAAGCGCTTAGTGGGATGTTGTTGAGGGGTCAAAACATGGGTTTGTTTGCTGGGTCCTCGATAGAAAACTTCTAATTCCCGATTACACTCCTTCAGTTTACTGATGATACTCTCCTTTTTTGTTAAGCAAATGATAGGATGGCAACTTTTCTTGGGATGACTATTTGTTAGTTTGAAGTGGTCTCAGAGCTGAGACTTAATATATTGAAAAGTGAAGTTTTTGGGATCAATCTCCCGATTGAGGTTACTATATCCTTAGCCTCTTCTATTGATGCAAGGTAAGCTCCCTTCCCACCCTATATCTTGGTTTACCCTTATGTATCAGCAAACCCCTGTTATCTATATGGGATAGACTGATAGAAAGAATGGAGAGCAAACTATCATCCTGGAAGCTGAATCTCCTATCCTTGGGAGGTAGGTTGAATCTGATTAAGGCATCCATTTCCAACATGCCTACTTATCTCCCATCCCTGTTCCATTGCCCCAAATCGGTCACAAGAAAAATCAACGAAATCTGTAGACAGTTTTTATGGCAATCTGGAGAAAAGGGTGGCAAGTTTCCTTTGCTTAGGTGGAGTGCAAGCTATAATCCTTACTCTAAAGGAGGGGCTAACATTAAAAACCTGGAAAGCATGAATATTGCTCTCCTTGCTAAATGGGTCTGGAGATTTTCCAATGAAAAAGATAGTCTTTGGAGACGGATTGTTGCCGCCAAATACAGCCTCTCCTCGGGGGTGGTGGACTAAGCAATCCTCCTGGTACCATGCTTTTTTCGTTTGGAAAGGGATTGCTAGAATAGCGTCGCAGGTCTTTCAAAGATGCAATTTTTCTATGGGCAATGGGGCGAATATCAAATTCTGGTTGGATTGTTGGGATGGCAATTCCACGTTAGCTTACTCATTCCCTGGCCTATTTGCAGCTTCCTCTAACCCAAATGCTTTGATTAGAGATTGCTATCAGATTATTGATGGGACCAGGGTATGGATCGCCCCGACCAGACGTAGCTTGTCTGACTCTCAAATCCAAGAGTTGGCTCAACTTATTTCCCATTTGCAGTTTCTTGCCCCTTCTCCATGACAGGAGGATGGTACCAGATGGTCTCTTGCGAGTTCGAGGTTCTTCTTCGTCAAATCCTTCTCAAGTCCATCTCTACGATAGATATTTCTTCCTCCTCGTCTCATACAGCTCTGCTATGGTCCTATGGTGCTCCCCCTAAAGTGACAGCCTTTGGTTGGCTGGGTGGAAGGAATAGCATCCTTACGATTGATAAGCTTAGGAGAAGAGGGTTCTTTGTCCCGAATATGTGCCTCCTTTGTATGAATACAGAGGAATCGGTGGACCACCTCTTCATCCACTGCCCTTTTCCAATGACATCTAGTAGAGCGTGCTTCGTCTAGCCAGTCCTGGTTTACGACATCGTCCCTGGAAGCTTTATTCTTCAATCGGCATGGAGAACCTAGTGGAGGTCTTCGAAAAAATAAGTGGAGAGTCATCCTTCTTGCTGTTATTTGGGCGATTTGGGCAGAAAGAAACAATCAATGCTTTCATAATAATAGAGTGTCTGCGGCCGGGGTCTTCTCTAGAGTCCTTTGGCTTTTTAGGGATTGGGCGCCGTAAAGTTTCAGGTTAAGTTGGGTTGGGTTGCAGCCATGGGACTGTTGTGTGTTCTTTCTCTTTCTTCTGCTTTTCTTTGTTGTTTTCTCTTTTCCTGCTAATAAAATTTCATCTTTCAAATAAAAAAAAAAAAGATTGAAAACCTGAGTTACTGTGCAAAGCCTCTGGGCAAGCATTCTATAATTCCTCCATGGCTAATGAGAGGGATGAGATTCAATGTTAAAGGGTATTTTTCTCATCTTGAAATTCAGAGCAGAAAAAAGGGACCAAATAGGGCTTATTTAATAAGATAGAAAATAATACAAATTTCCAAGGGGGAGAGAGATGCAGTGAATAAAGGAATACTTCCCATGAAGGGTGAAATCCTAAGCAATATTAATTGTTTAATATTGCTGAGATATTATAACATGAGTCAAGGCATTTCAGGAATAACAGATATGCCAAGATATAGATAGACACGTTTAATTAAAAAGGAAGGTCTAACCACTGTTAAGATGACGAGTACCTCAACCCTAGGTCATCTTAAATTTTAAGACAACAACCAAAAAATAAATTTCAAGATGGGTATTGGGCTACAATTTTAATGAGGACATCACGTCACGTACACCCTTACGTACGTATCAGAGGAGAAAGTGGGCCGTGTCGATTTCTGTGATCGTGCTGAAGACCCCATGTGCATGTGCGAGCATCTGGAAGACCCCAAACTGGGAAGATGCACATGGGCTACTTATGGAGTGATCCAGACCGTTGGATCGGAGGGACGCGACGATCGGGCCATTGGATCGCATGGATCACATGATGGGGCCATTGATCGTTGATCGTCCCACATCAGTTTTAGACTTTATCATATTTTAGAATTTAATTTTTGATTATTTTATATTTGGACGTATAATGAGTGTTTCAGTTGATTTTATTTAGACTATGGCTATTTTCAGTAAAGTTCACAAGACGGGGGATTTTTGTAATTTTTGAAACTTGTTGGATCTATAAAAGAGGAAGGCATGTGACTTCTCCCTTATTGAATTTCGTGATTAAGAGAGAGAGAGAGAGAGAGAGAGAGAGAGAAGCTCTTGCTTTCTTTTCCCATCTTCATGCAATTTGAAGATACTTCCATTCGATTTGGAAGGAAGATTGGTGTGAGGCTAATCTTCATCAACAGAGGTGCGAGGTCTCCATCTATCCCCACACTGTCTTCTTTGTTCTTCCCCATCCAGGTATTTCCTTCAGATTCTTAATTCTCTCATCCCAAATCTTCGTCTTCTCCTAAACCCAACTTTCTCATACCCATCCGCAATCCAAACCCTAACCCTAAACTTAAAATTCTCAATTTTCCTACTTTCCCAAATTACCCAAACTCTAATTTTCACCCTAGGTTGTATTAGGCTTCCTATTTTGAAATAGACTATATCTTATGCTAATTGGAAGTCCCTACATCCATTAGATCATAATTTCTTTTTATTTAATGATCTTGAGTTATGATGTTGGTAGCTTAGACTAGGATTATGCATGGTTTTCTTTTGATTTTCATAATATTTGTGATGATTATAGCGATGTTTGTGTTTTTTTGTTAAATATCTTAATTCGGCTATTTGATCTCACATGTTACTTAGTTCATGCATTGGTACTGCATCAAAGTTCCAATGAGGAATCAACAGGGTGGGATTTTAATTGTTTAATAGATTTGGGGCTTTTTGGATATAACGGAAAAAGGCACGGAGACTTCAGAAATCTAATAGTTTTGGCCATGCTACAAGGTCTAACTAGCTAGGTCAGCAACATGAGTCAGTGTCTCATCTTTACATGTGTGCGTTTGGACAAGTCATCCCCCAAATTTGAATCAGATTTCTAGTTTAATGCCACTGTGTGTGAGCATGGTGATGATCATGGTGATAATGCAGTTTCTTTTCTCTACGTGTGTGCATTTGGGTGAATGTGAGTTTGCAAAAGTAAGCAACAATGCACGTACCAAAGCCAACCCCCCAGGCTTAATAGCAGGTTCCACACTGTCTCGTCCATAACTGTTTCAATAGTCAGTGTTAGTCTTTTACATAACCATGTACTAATCACAAACTTAGTTTAGGCATGCTAAGCAACAATATTAACAGAAGACCCTGTTTTCTGTCAAAGAGGTTCTCTCCTGTGGCAGCGGCACCACTGTAAGCTTACATTGGCACCAGCGGATGTGGGGCCCAAGTGATATGTGCAGTGCATCTAACCCGTCCATCAGATACGTCATCTCATGCAGCACCCGGGTACCAGAAATACACCAATCCAACACTCAGGTGGGCCATGGCACAGGGAATGAGATGGAAGGGAACACCCACCCTTGACTTTCACTGGGGGCTAGCTAAGTTGCAAAACAGACTGATTTTTTGCCAGACCCTTATCCCAGGTCTGTCTGAATGGTTTGGATTGCACATACCCAACATGGTGGGCGCCTCATGGAAATCAAGGGTGAGTATTCCCTCCCATCTTGTTTCCTGTGTTGTGGCCCACCTGATTCATGGAATGGCCTGATTTCTGGGCCTGTGGGGCAATATAAGCTTAAATATCTGATGGATGGTTTGGATTACGTGGGCCCCACATCTGCCTGTTGCTACAGTGATCGGTACAACTGAAGTGTGCCCTTTTGTCAAAAATAAGAAAAACATGTTTGTTTTATGCAAACAAAACGAATATTTCATTTATTATCATTAATAAAATTAATACCCTCATATGTTGTGAGGTTCAATACCCTCATGGCATACAAGACACATCCACAAAATAATAGCAATAAACACAGAACTAAAAAGTCAGCTCTTAATTTAAAATTGTCTAATAGATCACTATATTGTTGTTGATAATAGTTGAAGTCTTATGCAAGTAAGAACCAAAATATTTATTCACTTCAAATTTAAATAACATTTTGCTTGCATAAATGAAATGGTAGGCGTGGACAAAGGGAAATAAATAACATTTAATTCAAAGGAAAGGGACAAAGTACCACAAGGAGAATTTTTCCTTCATTCATTATAAAATTATGAGAAATACTTTGATACACTGGTGGATGATATGCAGGTAATTAGAAATTACAGAAAAATTGTACACGTGGCATAAAATCAATTAAAGAAATATATCATCAAAATTATGGGTCCCAGACTCCCAGTTTAGATGGATCACGAACCAAAATTACTCTTATTTCATTATCTAGATATAAGATTGTTGGACATTTATTGGAAAGTTAAAAAATGAAAATATACAATGGTCTTATTTCAAAAAACAACTGTCCAGAAATTAGAGGATAGGATTGTTAAACCAATCTGATTTTTAGAATGTAAGCAACAGTGGATTCCACAATTTAGTTGGTTTTATTTGAATTACAGAATGCCATTTGAATGATTTCTAAGTGGCTGCATATCAAGCGTCATACGCAGCCAAAGTATCAAATAACTTCCCTAAAATTATTGCCATTTATCAAACAGATCCTGCATTAACAAATGATGACTGTTGACTTCAGCTCACTGACTAACAATTTTCTTGCAGCAATTCAAAAGTTCAGCAACAAATAATAGTCAAGTTCCAGAAATTCACAGAATACACTAGTCTTGATATATCAAACTTACATTATCTGTCTCTTCCCATTAACCACCTCCAGGCGATAAAAGCTGCATCCCTTGCTAAATGGAAAAGGCCTTCCCTTCCAGTCTGTTATTATGATCATGTTCAGCTGCAATATCTGAGGCAAGAGGCATCTAACATTCTTATGATGGAAAGAATTTAATTCATCTACACACCCAAGTGCCACGTAACCCCAACAGCCAATGAATCTTCGCTAGATATGTCATCAATAGCAAATTGCAGGTCTGCACTGATGGAATCTATGAACTTCTGGAAAAACTCGAGAATTGCCTGCCATGTTTAAAGAAGTTTAAGAAGCTTAGAATAAATAAATAAAACCTAATTCAAAGAAAGAAGAGAAGCACAATGCATGAATAGGATTCAAGAAAATCATTCATGGAGCCTTAAGACTCCACATTTTAGGGATGGAGGCTGTTTTGGCTCGCAGGATTCATTTCTTTCTTTCTTTTTTCTTTTTAATTCTTCATAGCAGTAGCCAGCATGGTGTGCGGTAAAGGCTGTTACGGGGCCGTAGAGGCTGTTACGTAAAGGTAATGGTGACAACCGTTACACGTTACGGGGTCGTAATGGCCGTAACAACTGTTATGGAAAAAAAAAACCTATAAGTGCCGTTATCGGCCCATTACACTTCCTGTAAAAGTTGAAACAGCCTCGTAATGGTTTGTTACAGGACAAATATAGGTTTTTTGGATTTTTTTTTTAACGTTACAGGATAGATATAGGTTTTTCGGGTTTTTCTTTTAATTAAAAAAGCGACCATAACGGCCGTTACGGGGGCCGTAACAGCCGTTACAACCCGTATCGTAAAGGTAACAATGGTGGCCGTTATGGCCACCATTACCGTTTCGGAATACCTTGGTAGCGAGTGACTCAACAGAACCTCCAACAGTTTAGTAGCACATGAAATTAACTGAAATCTTATTGCTTGAACCTCCAATACATGGTGCAAGCCCTCGTAATTGGTGATCTGAACTGTTCATTTGGCGAGCCCACAACTGATGGCTGAAATGGAAATTTTGCACTGATCATAGGATCCTAAATGTCCAATAGATGGCCATTTTCTTGTTGGATGTAAAAACGTGGACTTTTTAATTTTAACAGTCTGTTTGCAGAACTTCATGATTGGTGATTGGAACCGTTCATTTGGTGAGCCAACAACCAGTGGCCCATAATGGAATTGCGCACCACTTGGATTTTTTTTATATTGTGGACAGCAAGTTTGTAGGCCACGATCAGGCCCACCGTATCATCCAAATGACATGGTTTTAGCATTGTCAATCATGCACAATATGCCCCTGATGAATGAACGGTTCTGATCATCGAGACTGGGCACAGAAGTCCAGATAAATATACTATGGGATGATCCAAAAACAAGATAGCTTCATGCCTTCATCTTTCAGATACCAAAAAAGACCGAAATAATATAATTAAATAAAAAAGAAAATTCAAGGTTTGAACAGACAATTTCACTTGCCTTGCGTCCGACGAATGGTCGAGAGAAGATCAGGTCCTCGTATACGCAGTTTTCTGCAATGAGAACATCGACGGAGGCGAGATCGCGGCCGTTGATTCCATCATAGAACTTTCGGACGACATCCGAAGCGGAATCGATCGAAGGAGAAGATGCAGGGAGAGGAGATGTTGTAGTCAGCTGGTCCGCAGAAACATTAGCTAGGGTTTTGAGGGGTTTTGGGGATTTTAGGGTTTTGGAGGGAAAAGATATAGTAGAATTTGAAAGGGAGAGAGGAAAAATAAGAGAAGTATGCTTTGAAGGAAGAAGAAAAGAGGAGTTGAGCAACGAAGCTCCTTGCATGCTGGATTTTTTATTCGTATTTTTCTCTTTGGACGGATAATATAACCTGCGCTTGGGGTTCACGGTCTCATCGTGAACCCATGAGTACGTCGAAACCAACGGCTCGCGCTTATGGGCCAGAATCATTCATTCACTTAGCTAATGGCTTTTTACTTCTTTGGGCCATTCTTCCATGTAGTGGGCCCATCTTTCAGCCGTACAGAATTTTGTTCATCATGAGACTTGGCGTACTGGATGTTAGAATCTTTGGAGTCTGATCATTCATCCAGCCAGCACTCTTGTTGAGAGCAATTTCATAATTTCACAGGGTAGAGGGATGTTATCATATGGAGAGCTGCTTCATTGTTTTTTTGCCTTTGGGCCATGGTAGATTAATTTAATTCTGATTTATGGTTTAAATCTTTTCTCTATTTTCTTTTGATTTCAATATTGCCGTGTGGCCGATAAAGGATCCTTATCCCAACACTAGATTAAGGCTGATTTGAGTCTAGATTAAGGCTAGTTTGAATTGAGTCCCATCTGGCTTAGGCAAGTGGTCAAATTGGCAGCCTAGCATTTATGTGTGATGTACCAAAAACCTCCTCCAGCAAATGATCCCAGCCTGCAATCACAGAAAGCAGGCCTCTTATTTTTCTTTTCTTTTTCCTGCAATCACTGAAAGCAGGCTTCTTATTTTTCTTTTCTTTTTCCTGCAATCCCTGAAATCAGGCTTCTTTTTTCTTTTCTTTTCTTTTTCCTGCAATCACTGAAAGCAGGCTACTTATTTTTCTTTTCTTTTTCCTGCAATCACTAAAATCGGGCTTCTTCTTTTTTTTCTTTTTTTTCTTTTTCTTTTCTTTTTTCTCCATATGGGTGCATATGAGCAATAGGTCCACCTGATGAATGGTTCAGATCTCGCCACAAAGAAGAATAAACCTCAATCCCTTTAGTGCAAATCTCACAAGCATTTCTTGGTCTCACAAATCACAATGCTAAATAATTGGTAGCTCTGATCTTTTGGAAATTCTCTCCAAATTAACAGATCATCTCCATAAACCAAGAATTTATCTCATTTTAGTTAATTATACCTAGATGTCCTTATCGTCATCATCACTACTATCCAACTTCAAAGCCTGACAAGCTTGTGGAACACAAGCCACACATGGTTCACCCCATTGAACATCTCAAAAGGCATCGCAAAACAAATAACACTATCATCATCATCTAACCCTCTTTGATAGACACCTACAAATGACTTCATCTCATTTTAGTTGGCAGTAATTTTCCATTAGACATCTTAATCTCTAATAATAATTAATGTTAATATGAACAAATTATGTACTAGAGATCAAGATCTCTAATACATAATTACTGTCAACTAAAATGAGATGGACTCATTTTTAAGCGTCTGCCAAACAGGGCCTCATCCCAACTAATTGCAGAGCTATTCACATTCAACCAAGGAAAAAAGAAAAAAGTGGGCGTTCTGCTCTGATTGCAGGTCCCAAAAGCTGGGTAAAGGAATGGGGTTGAGTAAGATAGCCAGCTGTTATCAAACTTTGGCCACGACTTTTCTCATGAATCCGAACAAACCAAGTATGTTAAAACAAACACACACACACACACACAAGTGGTATCTACACTGACCTCAACTCATTTGCTTGTGCCCATTTTCCATTTTGGAATATGGAAATGAGATGGTGCAAGTGTCCTATTTCAATTCCCAAAATAAAAAATGGGCATGCATCAAAAGAGATTCCAAGCAATGCTCACACCTAATGTTTGTATCAGTACAGTTTTGGGTTCGAGTCTATACAATGGTGGATGAATCCGTGGTGCGAACCCATCGACACTTTGGACCCCTTCATGGATGGCCCATGAACCTAAAATCTCCCATATGGAAGATCCTAACCCTTCAATACATGGCCACGAAAAGAAACACAGCACCAATGCACATTCAACCAAACAAAAACAAAATGGCAAAGAATTCTATAGCTAGGGTATTCTAAATTGGGAATTTTTGGTGCATGTGCCACCCACTGGTGAGGCGTATCATGTTGATGGTATGGACCTCTATACCTTGAGCCACCTGTACAAACTGAAACCTGATTGTATTGTACAAACACTCGGCTAGAGAACTGTGTAATGTACCTGCAATGCAAATCACATCTTGGGCGGATGTATATTAGAAAAGGGAAAAATCAATCATAAATGGCCTTCAAGTTTGCCTTCTTTATTCAGACTACTCATTTAATAATCTTGTTTCTTTTTTCTTGTGTGTAGAATCTTCACTATAATCGTTTGTTTGTTTGTTTGTCTTTTTGTTCTACCATCTGCGTCATTTCCCTCATAAACTCATCAAATGCAAAATTGTCTCGCCTTCCTGTATCATCTGAAGAAGGCCGACATGGTGACAGCTTCAAACCTTGAACCCCTCAGCCCGAAGGCACTTAAGATGAGCTTCAATCCACTTCGTGCAAGCGGCCTCGCCATGCTCCACGATGCATTCATCCCTCAGCATCTTGGTGTCTGGGCAAGCACAGCAGATCTTCTTCTTCGGCTTTGGATTGGACTCAGAGGCTGCTGTGGTTGATCGTTGGTTAATGTTCTGCGAACTTGACAAAACCAATGAAGGGGGTGGGTCCCGAATAGGCACCCCAACCTCTGCGACACCCATGGCAGCAAGTTCAGCAATGAAAAGGCTATCCTGCAAGTGTTAAACATTCCATGTAAAAGAGGAATAAGTGCAAAATTTTCTTTTTTCTAGTGAAATAGTGTATTAAGTTTTTCTAGTGAAATAGTGTATTAAGAAAGAAAAAGAAAATGCAAATACAGGGGAGGGACTACCTAACAGGTAAAAAAGCCAAAGGTGGAACATGAATTTAGAAAAGAACACGGCCGACAACCATTTAAAGGAGATAACAGTCATGAAAATCTTAAGGAGTTTTGCAAACCCCGTGCACCCCTCCAAAAACACCTTTACAGTTTACATGAGGAACACCCATACATGGACACCTAAGTCATCCATTAAGCAGGCCCCATAATGCAAGGGCATTTTCACACCGGGCTCAAGTGGAGTTACCTGTGGGATGCAGAAGCACACTCGAGGTGGGCGGCTCGTGTGAGGCGGTGTCCATGTGATTTGGGGCCCACAAGGGGGGGTTCGGCTGAGGTCCTAACCCATGAGATGTGAGGCCTGAGTTATGAGATAACGGGATTGATTCGCCATGCTCTAACAGATCAAGCTTTTTTAGAGCAAATGGTTAATTGTCCTGCATCAAATTGGTATCAGAGCAGGAAGTCTTGTTTTCGAGACTCCTCACCAGGGGTGATTAATGCAGGGGCATTTTCACACCAGACTCGAGTGGGGTTGCTTATGGGATGTAGGGGCACACTCGGGGTGGGTGGCTCGTGTGAAGCGGTAAACATGTGATTTGGGGCCCACGAGGGGGGTTCGGCTGAGGTCCTAACCCATGAGATGTAGGGCATGGGCTATGAGATAAAAGGGATTGATTCGCCATGCTCTAACAATTCAAACTTTTAAAACAAGTGGTTAATTGTCTTGCATCACCCCACAGTGCAAATGACCTGGCAAAAAAATGAGGCCGGTCTACTCCTCAGGTCTGACACCCCTTTAAAACGATGGAAAGTTCAAAAAACCTGCCAAGCATTAAAACTAAAAAAATAAATCTGCCAAGCGTCCCCCTGCATGATGAGTGAACTTGTCTGATTTTTGTGTGTAATCATCTTCCTAATGAGGGCAGGCCCACATCATGCACTCCTCAGATGTCCCACACACATGCCAGGTTCTCATTGTGTGGTATGTATAAGATGCTTGGTTGAGTGGTGCATCCAGGCTAGCAATGATGAGAATATCGTGCACACGCACGGCCGCACACCACCACCCCTATACACGTATGTACGCAGAAGGAGGATCCCATCATCGATCTGGCTCGATGACGACGTCCAGGGAGGGCCTCCTAGCTAGAAGACAAGTTTTGGTTCAGAAAAGTGGGCCCGATAGTCAAGAAAAGCCCATCATAGGATCTCATGATCGTGGCTCACTCGTCGGATTGATTTCATTTTTTAGGTTTTGCTTATTGTTATTATTTAGAACATTGTGAACGCTTTAGATTTCTATGTTTGGTTTTTATTTTAGTTTACTTCATCGCCAAGTAATAGGTGTCGCACATGGTGCGAGTTTTTGGGTATAGGGCTCTCCCTATAAATAGGCACCCCTTGTAGTTCTTTTGATTCATTCAAGTTTAAAAAAAATTCCTGCTTTATTTTTCTGCTCTCTTCGTGAGTTGTGGAAGAATTTAAAAGTGGGTGTGAAGCCCTCCCTTTTCGAAAGGCTAACTACCGTGGTGCGAAACCACATCGACCCCGATTCATCCCCATCCCCCATCATTTTTTTTCCATCTTCTCCCACCATCCATACTTCGAATTTGTCCTTCTGTTGCATCAGAGTTCTTCATTACAGCAGGTTTCCAGATTTCGGCCCGTAGGCGAGCTGACACTTCGGCGGAGCACCACGCACAAGCCGTAGCTCGGATCGACCTGAAACTTCGGGGTTTTGGAGCCTCCCCCTAGCCGACCAGGGCCAAGGAGAGCTTTTCTGCAAACGACGCCCGCGCCCCAGGCCCGCTGTCCATACGCGGGATCGTCTTTTGGCTCAGGTTTTTTTTATCCTCTTTTATCCTCTCATAGTCTTTTTTTCATGAAACCTAGCCCTAAATTACGTTTTTCCTAACTTATATGCCCATTTTCTTTCCCTAGGGTTCCTTGATTTGAAACTGGTGAATCCCTTAGATTAGGGATTGATTACTATGTATGTGTGAAGGATTATTTCTTATCTTTGAGTATCGTTTGCTTCATAATTTTTATTGATCCAGCCCTATCATGTGTAGGCCTGGACCCACATAAATTCCCCTTTAATTGAACGTTTGGATTTTCATGTGGGATGTGGAATTTGTGTAGTTGTTTCTGAATTGGTATGATCTAAGCCTGAAATCTTGCATATCATATTTACATTTCATGTCCTGCATCAAGCAAGCTCAATCTCAAGAACACTCAAGTCCACAACCGAATGAACAAAAGCAAAATAAAAAAATATACATCTATTCTGTGAAAATTAAAACCACATCTCTTTTCTTCTCTAAAGTGTCTGACGGACACAGCCACTGGAACAAAAGCCAATAACTCCAAGATGCCCATCTCCCATGTGGACGCAGACAGGGGTAATCGAACAACCCCAGGCTTTTAGAAATCTTAGTGTAGCTAATTGGTTGGTCCTGATTTTTCAAAGGGATCAGACATGTGCTCTACACAAGGTGAAATACATTTTGGACAATCTTAATTGGATTTGTCTCAAATTGAACTTACAGCTGAGCTGGTGAAGATCCAACAGTCAGATTGTATATCACGCCTAGATTAGGACCACCTAAGAGTCTTGATCGCCTCAGCCATTGGGCATTAACCTCCTAAATTTGGATTGTAGAGAAATTAAAATT
Source organism: Magnolia changhungtana (assembly GCA_030180095.1). Classification (NCBI taxonomy): domain Eukaryota; kingdom Viridiplantae; phylum Streptophyta; class Magnoliopsida; order Magnoliales; family Magnoliaceae; genus Magnolia; species Magnolia changhungtana. The sequence goes on from JASAUF010000662.1 coordinate 14,228,563, forward strand.
TGCAACACAACTCTTTTGACCATCACCAAACACCCATGAAATGGGATCATATTGGTAACAGGGAGGGTCATGAGTAAATAACTTCAATCTACTTTAAAATGGACTTAGGTCCAACATTTCACATCTGTGTTTTGAATTGATGCATGGCAGTGATGAATCATAGATGGAGATTGAATTACATACAACATTTTTTTTTGTTAGGTCATCAGTGCTATAGTTCATAACTGGATAGTTTTCTATCATTTCTTCTTCTTCTTCGTTTTTGAATGATAAGAAATATTATTAAAAACAAGGTTGAGAGGGAGGTCCTCTCAAAAACAAGAAGACAAGGAGAAAGACAACAAGGAAGAAGAGAGAAAAACAAAAACAGAGAAAAAGAAGGGAGGAAAAAGAAAGAAAACAAACTAAAGGAAAGAGAAAACACAAAAACAGGCCCACACCTGGAAAGAAACAACCCTCAAGAGATACAATAAGGAGCGCAATCCCTAAAGAGAGCTAACACCCTGGAGAAGACCCCTGCTGAGGCCACACTTTTGTTCCTGAAACATCTATTGTTTCTTTCCACCCAAATTGCCCAACAAACTGCCAGAAGAAGAGCCCTCCATTTCCTTTTTCCCACAGATCCTCCTGATTCTTCTGCCACATGCCGAAGAGGGCGTCGACTGAAGAAGGCATGACCCACAAGACATCGGCCAATCTTAGAACACCCCAAAAACGTTGCAGGTGTAGTGGCCGTGGATGAAAAGACGATTCTAAGACTCCTCGTTCCTAAGACAAATCAGGCTAACGTTGGGGAGAAGCATTCCTCTTTTCTTTAGGTTATCAACCGTAAGAATTCGGTTTCTCCCTAGCAACCAGCTGAAAGCCGCGACTTTTGGCAGCACCCCACGTTTCCAGATTGGACCAACATGGCCAAAGCACGTTGGACTTTCTGAAGATGCCAGAAAGCGATACAGAGATTTCACCGAGACTTGTCCAGTGGTAGATAAGGTCCAAATGAGCAAATTTTCCACTTGGGGATTGGTAAAATAATCCAAAGCTTTTGAATGTCAAACAAAAATGAAAAGTCATCATATCTGCCAACTACAGGCAATTGAAGTAGGGAACAGCTTCTAAATATATGGCTTGTGCCATATGAGAATAAAGAAGAACGAAGACTTCCGTGTCATGAACTAAAAGAATCAAATGACACACCTTGTCGGAGGGGTTTAAAGTGCATTTGGCTGCATCACGAATCATGAAATTACATGATGGTTTGCGCTGATTTAGACTGAAACTCATGAAATTTCATTATATTTAGTGCGACCAAACGCACCACTAGCCTTTTCTAAGTGAAGTATAGAGTTTCAACAAAAGACAGTCATGGCAAGAACAGGTGAAAGGAAGAATGTGATGGCACTGTCTGAATGAGTAATTGGAAAACAAAGCATAAGATTGGCATGGTTGTTTCTATCATTTATCAAATCAACAAGCTGAAGAATCAAGCACAACAAGAATTTGATATCACCAAATGACAGGGCTAGCCCCAAAATAGAACAGTGACCTGAGTTACTGGAAATTGCAAAAAGCGAGAGTGAGAATGGTGACAAGTAGAGAACAATCCATTTAATGAACAGAAGCATCTGGGTAATAGATTCCTAAGGAGAAGATTTTTTCAAATATAAACATGACTAGTGGTAAACAAATTCAAGAACCTAGTTTTCTTTTTTTTAACAATCGGAAAGAAAAAAGGAACTTGCTGAAAGGAATATAAATACAAAACCAGATACTCCAAAATACCCAGGACAACATAGAAATACAGATTATAACACGTAGCTATTCTAATGAGGATATCCAAGAATGCCAGTTCTAAGTGCTTTCTGATATGGGGCTATGCAACTTGGACAAGGACATGGGGCTCGGTGTCAATCATGGACACAAGATGTCACAGATAGGTGAAGGAGGAAAATTGATGTCTGGTATGCCACCACTGTAAAATTTCTGCCAACCTATGTTTAAAAGCTGATCCCAAATTTGCTGGGAGAAGGCAAAGATGGCAATGGTGATTATATATTTTAGCTTTCTCCTCATTCATTGCTCTTTTGCTATCCATGTTTCGGGCTATGTTCTTGCGAGATTCAGCCTAGCGTGGTCCATGCCTTTCAGTATTGGCAATGTCCTTTCTGCTTGGCATGGTGTAGGCCTCAGCAAGAGTTCTCGTGTGTTATGGAGACTCTGTCTTCTTGCGGGTTTATGGCCAATTTGGGGTGAAAGGAATGGGAGATGTTTCCATAACAATTGTCGTAGCGTGGTTTGGGTTGCCAATCATGCGTACAATATTGTGTTAATTGTGTTAGAATGGGGCGTAACCTTGGGTCGTATGAGTTAGTTTGGTTTCTTTGTTCTCTCTTTGTTTTTTGTTTCCCTTTTGTTGTTTCGCTTTTTGGTGCTATCTCACCTTTTCAATGAAAATTTCAGTTATCTTTCCAAAAAAGAATATAAGATATATATATATATATATATATATATATATATATATATATATATATATATATTTTAAATGTCTCTACATGACACTATGACAGGAAATGCATAAGAACTAAATAAATAGTATACAAAAACAGCTAAAACACAAAAACTAAAGAAAAATAATGGGTTTTTTTCCCAATTGTTGCATTGAAAGTGTCGGCAATTTGTTTAGAAAGTTGTCACCTTGTTACATTGGGACTCAGCCATTGATACTCAAATAGATTTAGAAGATGTGCATCTAAATCATGTGGCTAGTAATATAGATTTTCAATGGGAAGGTTCCTGTCTTTGATTGGGTACACAGTCAAATGATCCACCGCGTCCATTGGATGGGCCTAGCATGAATGGAAGACCATACAAAAATTACACCAACGAGATTATTGTAGCCACATGACTCTTTGGACTGGAGGCCAAATCTCATTTTAACTGTCCATTTTTGTGCTGTTAATCAGATGTATAAGATTGTCCAATCGATGCTTATCCCATCCATCAGAGCCAATCAAATGGACCTGTGGATGATCCTTACAGACAGCCAAGTGCATCCCATCCAATATCTCAATCTTGTTCTACAGAACCAACCGGACACAGTGACCCACTTTAACCGATACCCCTCATAATCTCTTAAACCCCCAAATCCCAAAACCTTCAAAAATCCCTCTTCTGTGGCGGGCCCTACTCCCTTAAAACCCTAGAATTTCAAAACCTTCCCAAAATCTCAAAAACGGTAAAATTCAAAAACCCACAACGAGGTTATGTCCTTGAATCTGAAAATACCCAAGAGCCCTAAAACCCTAACCCTAATCCCAAAGCATAAACTTCCAAAACTCTCTACTGTCTTCTTCCAGATATCAACATGAGATTCTATTTCCGGACGAAATAAGGCATCTATGAAATGGAATTTTGCAGGAAATAAAAAAATAATAATTAAAAAATCGTACGGAAGAAGTACCTCTTTTTTTCTTTTGTTCTAGGAAGGACGCGGACGAGATGTTTCGACTCTTTCTTTTCCCAAAAAACCCTCTTGCCTTTCGGGAGAGGATCGTATACTGAACGCTTCAGTGGCCAAAAGGCTACTGAAGTGATGTGGCAAAACGCCATTGGTTACCCTTGGCATATAAATGCTTCTCCGTTAGATCCGTTAACGGATCTTTCTCCGTTTCCGCCGTGCACCAACTCGGCCACGAAATCAGACAATCTCAGAAAATTCAGTTGGGCCATTGTGAATCTATGTGATTTATCCACACCTTCCATCTTTTTTCCATCTAATTTTAGACGTTGAGCCCAAAATTCAAGCTTATAAAAATCTCAAGTGAACCATACCACAGGAAACAGTGGAAATAATGATTTCCACCGTTGAAACCTTTCCAGGACCCACAGTGATGTTTATTTTTCATCCAAACTGTTAAAAGGATCAAAAAAACATGGATGAAGGTTAAAAACAAATATAATCTTGATCCAAAGCTTCTGTGGCCCCCAAGAATTTTTCAACGGTATGAATTCAATTCACATTGTTTCCTTTGGTGTGGTCGATTTTAGCCTTTTATATGCTTAGGTTCTGAGTTAAGGCTATAAAATTATCTTATAAAATGGATGGACAGATTGGATAAAATACATAAATCACGTTGGACCCCATAGAGTTTACACGGTACCCAATCCGCTTCCCATGGCCACGTACCGGTAAACTCCACGAACGGATTGGCTACTCCCCTCCTACCAGCCTTTGGATGATGGTCAGTGTTCTGTGGGCCCTACCATGATGTATGTGTTTGACCAATTCTGTTCATCCATTTTTAAAGATCATTTTAGGGCTTGACCCAAAAAATTGGAGGTAAATAAATCTCAGGTAGTCCACACCACATGAAAACAATAGCGATGGGATATCTACGGTTAAAATCCTCCTAAGGCCCAATGTACTGTTTATTTGATATCCGATCTTTTGATTAGGTCATACATGCCCAGATGAAGGGAAAAAACAAAAATCAGCTTGATCCAAAGCTTTTGTCCCCCAAAATGTTTTTAATGGTCGATGCTTATTCAACACTGTTTCCTGTAATGTGGTCCACTTGAGATTTGGATATAGCTAATTTTTGGTCTCATACTGTAAAATGATCTGTAAAAATAGATGGACAGCATGGATGAAACACATACATCGTGGTGGGGCCCACAGAGCACCGACCATCAGCAAGGGGAGTAGCCAATCCGTTCCCACTCCACATACGTTTTTTCCTGCGAAATGAGAAATTCCTGCGCTGGGAACCCAGGTGGGGCCCACTATGATGTTTATGAGAAATCCTTCCCTTCCATCCTTTTTTTGAGTTCATTTCAGAACATGATGCTAAAAACGAACCATATCCAAAGCTTAAGTGGGCCGTACTAAAGGGAAATGTGGTTAGGGAAATTCTTATTGTTAAAATTTACTTGGGTTCTACAATGATGTTTACAAGCCATCAATACCGTTAATAACTTCATTCCTACTAGGATGAACTGAAATCATAAATATTAGCATGACTCAAAACTTCTATGGCCCACAAATATTTCAATTGTGGACGTTCAATTGTCACGTTTTTGGCCCACTTGAGCTCTTGAAACGGTTCATTTTTGGTTTTATGTTCTGAATTGAACTCAAAAAATGGATGGATGGGTAGGATTTCTCACAAATATCACAGTAGGCCCCACATAGTTTCCTGGTGCAAGAACTTCATGGGAAAGTCTTTCCATCCGCATCCTTTTTTTTGTTTCGTACGATAAACAATGACCTATGCATGATCGAGTGCGTTCACTACCCAAACGGAAAAACATCCGCTAACGGATCTCCATTGGAATAACATTTATGGGAAAGAAACAGCCGATTAGTACTCACCAATTGCCACGTTACTTCAATAGCCTTTTGGCTACTGATAGGGGTGCACATTTAACTGGTAGAACCGTGGAACCGAACCGACCAAACGGTTCGGTTTGGTCCGGTTCTAGAGTGCACCGGTTATGGTTCTAAAAATCAAAGAACCGGTGACATCGGTTTGGTTCCCGGTTTGGGGGTATGTAGAACCGAACCGAACCGTGAACCGATCTATAGAACCAAACCGTAGATCCGATCCGTAGAACTGAACCGTGGAACCGAACCGATGCATTTTTGCACACCTTATAATTATTTTCTCTGGAAAAATTATTTTCATAAATGTATTTTTGCACACCTATATAATATCTAAACCATTCATCAAATGGACCACAACATGGATGGATATGGGCTTGCAATTGGGCTAGATTATAAAAAGCCCAGAACCGTGGAACCGATCCGGAACCGAACCGGTTTTAACGGTTCAGTTCCGGTTTGGTTCTAGGGTGCCAACGGTCCGGTTCCAGTTTCGAATTTCCTAGAACCGTTAAGAACGATTCGGTTCCGGTTTCACCCCAGAACCAGACCAAACCGAACCGTGTGCACCCCTAGCTGCTAAAGCGTTCAGTATCCAATCCACTCCCCTTTCTTTCCTATTCACGAAGGATGCTTCCGAACCAACTGATAAAAGTAAAAAGACTTATTTGTCCAAAAATAAACTAGACCTAATAATCAGGTGGATCATGGTTACTGAACATCTACCATTAAATTTTTTTAGAGAGCACCTTAATGTTTCCATAATGTTTATTTTTCATCCAATCTGTTGATAAGGTCACGTAAGCCTGTACCTAAGGAAAAAATAAATATCAACTTGATTAAAAAAAATAAAAATTTGTGCCCCATTTTTGATCAATCACCACTGTTTCATATGGTATGGTCCGCTTTATAATTAAATCTGCTTCATTTCTAAGATAACGTGTTAAAATAACCTGAAAAAATGGATGGACAGTGTCGATACAAAATACATACATCGAAGTAGGCCCTATGGCAAGGGTCACACCGTCTTTAGTCAGGTGTTACCTAATCCATTTTCGAAGCTTTGCTAAGTTTGACTTTGGGCCTGCCAATATGTTTGTGAGAAATACACCCAGTATATCCATTTAGGAGCTTGTTTTACAACATTCGACAGAAAATGAAGCAGATCCAAAACTCATGTGGGCCATATTAGAGTAATTAGTGGGGATTCAATGACCACAGTTGAAACATTTGTATGGCCACAAAAATTTTGTATCAAACTATATTTTCTTTGCTTTCAATTCAATACTTGTTGTAGTGAAAATGATTTTATAAACGGTTTCAATGGCATATAAGCATAGCTGTAAACATTTCTTTCCTCAATTTTCCTTCTCATGTCGCACATTTAACTTTTGGATTTGTCTTTTAAAAAAAATATTAAAAAAAATAAAAATTGGAACTCCAAAGATGAGCTTGCAAAACGGATGAAAAAAAAGTGGATTTCTAATGGAATAACTTCCTGGGAAATGATTTTCCAAGGAAATCTGCCAGACAGCTACAAGCAACCAAACGTTGAGGCAGATTTCATCCAAGACCGACCACTCCAATCAGGAGCTATGTTGGGCCCACCTTGACATACGTGTTTTATCAACATTGTCCATACGTATTAATGGATTATTTTAGTGCGTAATCGAAATCGGATTACTTACTAAGTTACTCAGCGAGCTCTCATCATACTAAGTAAACTCTGTTGAGCCCACCTTAATGTATGTGGCCTATCTAATCTGTCCATCCATTTTTCCATCTTAAATAGTTGAGCTCAAAATTAAAGCATATCTAAAGATCAAGTGAATCCTACCACAAGAAACAGTGGGGATAATGATTTCCACAAACCTTTCTAGGCCCCACAGTGATATTTATTTGTCATCCAACTCTTCATAAGATCATGTAAACATAGATGAAGGGAAAACACAAATATAAGCTTGATACGGCTCTCATGAATTTTTCAACCATAGATGTTCAATTCAACTGTTTCCTGTTGTGTGGTCCATTTGAACATTGTATATGCTTCATGCGGATAAAATACATAAATCATGTTGGACCTCACCTAGTTTACTCAGTACTCCAAGGGTAATAGTTACCCAGCTACGCAATCGGCTTCATGCATAAATCCCAAAATTTATGTATATCCAAGTTTCAAGTGGACATCGTGGGGATTGACCGCCCACTGTTAAAAGTTTATTGGGTGCTAGAGAAGTTTTAGAAGTTTTGGATCAGGCCGATATTGAATGACCCAATCATCAAGTTCAATAGCAAAGAAACATCACGGTGGGCCCTAGAAAAATTTCAACTATGTACATCATTATCCCATTGTTTCTTGTGGTGTGGTCCAATTAAGCTTTAGATCTGGCTTATTTTTTAGCTCATCCCATAAAATAATCTAGCAAAATGGTCATACTGGGTGGATAAAAGATAAACGTTAAGGTGGACCCCACATATCCTCTGCCCTAAGGCTCAATCGGCACGAAAGTACTAACATTCTAAGCCAAGGGCATCAGCAAGAATTCACTTTTTACATGACTCAGATCAACCCCTTCCACTCATCAAGGGCAATACTAGAAAGTAAAATATGAACCGTTTGATAAGTTTCATGACTACCATGGTTGTGCCAGTGGTACACTGTAGAGAGTTACAAGGATAGTGTATGCATTGGCATATCTACTCTATATGAGTGCACACCCATTGTTATAAAAAGTTACTTTATATTTCATTTTTAACCGTCCAATACATGATAGGTCATAGATCCAAACAATCCATCAGAAAACAACATCAGTATATTCATACTCTAGCTCAAGAATCAGGTTGAATCCCCTTTTTTTAAAAAATAAAAATAAAAATCGGAATACATGTACAAGGTGGGAATCCAAGTTGATTAACGGATTAGATCTAGTGCGACATGTGTGGTATGCACACGTGCGTTACTGCACATGTGGCTTCGTAGGAGTGATCTAGTGCGACATGTGTGGTATGCACACGAGTGTTACTGTACATGCGGCTTCGTAAGAGTCCGGATTTTCCAGTTTCCACGATTATGAAGTAGGGTAAATTGATATTTTTATCTGTGTTACTAGGTTTAGAAGAATGCTTTGGTAAATTAGGAACTAAAGCTATGTTCTGGTAAAATCAGCATTGGTGAGGAATTTTCCGGTAAAAATCTTTTCAAAAAAGTATTGTTATTGATCTGGGCCGTCTATCATGTATGCCCCAACCATGTTTGACCAATTGTCAGAGATGGCTTTGATTGGATGGTTCTAAACGTCTGACCAATTGCCAAGAAATGAATGGTCCAAATTAATTATGTTACAAAGATCTAATAATTGATCTAGACCAGCTATGGTGTAAGGAGTAGAAACCCACCTTGGAAGAATCACCTGATCAAGTAATCCTAACCATTGGATGACTGACCAGGAAAATGGAGTATACCTGTCAGACCATTTGTGATGTTGATCGTAATTCTCAAAAGCCACTTTGATTGAACGATTCTAGTCATTCGATCAATGGTCAAGAAGTGGATGGTCCACTTTGATTATACTAATTGCCGATCTGGACTGTTTATCATATAAGCCCAATGGATCATGACTCCCAAAAACAGATTTGGTTGGGTAATTCTAACCACTCAATCAATAGCTAAAAAATGGACGGCCCATATTATTTGTGTTGAAATAAGCACGGTTACTTGTGATTGCGTACGGTAGGAAGTTTCTTCAATCAGAGGGACGCGGATTAGCTGCTGATAGGTTGAGTAGGGAGACTTACTGCTGAAGTGATGTCACCAAGTTACGTGCCCCCACCATGATGTATGTTTTGTATCCACGCCATTCATCCATTTGGAGAGATCATGTTAGGACTTGATCCAAAGAATGAGTAAGATCAAAAGCTCGAGTGGACCCCACCACATAAAACAGTGGGGAGAGTGATGCCCACCATTTAAAAATTTTAAGGGCCACAAAAGTTTTTGATCAACTTAATATGTCTTTTCCCTTCTTTCATGTCTGTGTTAACTTATGAACAGTCTGGATCTCAAATAAACATCATGGTGGACCTTAGGAAGGTTTCAACAGTGGGCGTCATCCTTCCCTATATTTTCTGTGGTGGTGTCCACTCCCGCCTTGGATTTGCCACGTCCTTTTGATCATGCCCTAAAATGATCTCTATAAACATATGACAATATGAATGCAACACATATATCATGGTGAGCCTGAAGTTAACTTCAGTAGGGAGTCCTGCTACTCAACTTGTCGTTAGCTAATCTGTGTCCAATTAGAAGTCGATCGGTTCAGACGGTGATGGACGTGGATTGGCTACCGACGGGTTGAGTAGAGAGACTTGCTATTAAAGTGATGTCACCCAAGTTTTGTGGGCCTATTACGAGATATGTTTTGTATCCACACGGCATGTCCATTTTGAGAGATCATATTAGGAAATGGGCCAAAGAATGATTAGATCCAAAGCTCAGGTGAAGTCTGCCACAAAACAGTAGGAAGAGTAATGCATGCTATTAAAAACTTCTAAGGGCTAAAAAGGTTTTAGATCAAGCTAATATTTGTGTTTTCACTTCTTTCATGTCTGAGTTAACACATGAACAAGTTAAATCTCAAATAAACACCATTTTGGACTTTAGGAAGGTTTCAACGGTGGTTGTCATACTCCCCACTGTTTTATGTGGTGTGATCTACTCCAGCCATGGATCTGCCTCATTTTTTAGATCATATTATAAATTGCTCTCTCCCAATGAATAGACCGTGTGGATACAACACATACATCATTGTGGGGCCCACAGAACTTGGTGACATCACTTCAGTGGCCAGTCTTGCTACTCAATTAGTCAGTAGCTAATCCACATCTGACGGTGATGTCTGTGAGAATGCCACCATGTCCATCCACTTTGCCAACTCACCTAGCTTCCTAATCACATGTGATTAAAGTTAGGTGGGGTGGACGGTGATATTTGTGAGAAATCTAACATGTCCATCTGTTTGCCAGCTTGCTTACTTTCCTAATCGCAGGCATCACAAGCAATCAGAAGTGAGGTGCGGCCGACCATGATGTTTACGAGAAATCTACCGTGTCCATCTTTTTTTGCCAACTCATCTAGCTTCCTAATAGCAGGCAATTGAAGTTAGGTGGCGGCTGGCGGACCATAATGTTTGTGAGAAATTCATCACGTTGGTCGGTTTGCCAGCTCACTTACCTTCTTAATCACAGGCAATAATAGGCAAGGACATTGGTTGCTTGCAAAACTATTGCGCCTAAAAGCTAGGTGTGACCCACCGTGTGTGAGAAATCCAACGTATTCCTCTATTTTTCAAATCATATTAACACATGATCTAGAAAATAAGGCAGATCCAAAACTCAAATGAGATGTACGACATAAAACAACATGAATTGAGTTTCACATTTAAAACTTTTATGAGGCCACCAAAGTTTTAAATTAGGCCTAATATTTTTATGCATTCAGTGCATCTCAGTAGGAATAACCTCATAAGTGGTCTGGCTGACATATAAACATTACATGGAACTTGGGGAAATTTCAACAGTAGGCATTTCTTTATTTAATTTTTTTGTCCAACATGATCTAGAAACATAGAACCACAGGTGGGCCTCACCTACCTTCTGAGTGCAGCAACATTACTCAATCCGTACTGATCCCATATGGAAATGGTTTGCGTCTTGCCAAGGGCTCTATGGCCCACCATGATGTATGGGTTTTATCCATGCAATCTATCTATCTTCACAAATCATTTTAGGTATAACTCCATGTCAAAATAGAGAATACGTAGAGAAATTTTGGAAAAAACTGCCTCTGTCAGTTCAGCCACTTTCATTATATATCAAATTTCATCTATACACAGAAGTATATGCTATACACGGAGTCTAACTGATTCCTAATATTCAACATCTATACATGGTAAGATAATCTGTACAACAAATATTAATAGAGTCCTAAATTGTATAAACTTCTAAATTTGTATACGGTAACATTCTAAATTTGTATACGGTAACATCCCCCCCTCAAATTGATGTTGGTAAGTCAACTAGCAACAATTTGCCAACAAAAAATTGATGCTGCTGTCCAGTCATAGCTTTGGTGAAGACATCAGCCACTTTGAGATCAGAAGAGATGTGAAGAAGAAATATCACCCGACTTTTCAAGGTGTCTCGAATAGAATGACAATCAATCTCAATGTGCTTGGTGCGTTCATGGAAAACGGGATTGGTGGCAATCTGAATAGCACTAGTATTATCAGCATGAAGAGGGGTAGAAGTAGTCTGAGAAAACCCAAGCTCCTCAAGAAGACCGCGTAACCATACAATTTCAGAATAAGCAGTAGACATGGCCCGATACTCGGCCTCAGTAGAGGATTTAGAAACACGATCTTGTTTCTTACATTTCCAAGAAATTAAGGAATCACCTAAAAACAGGCACCAACCTATAGTAGATCGACGTGTATCCGGACACCCAGCCTAATCAGCATCACTATAGGTAATAAGTTGAAGAGGGGAGCCAGTATGAAAGAACAACCCACGAGTAGGTGAACCTCGAAGATAGCGGATGATACGGTGAACTGCAGTAAGATGGAGATGTCGAGGAGAAGACATAAACTGACTGACCTGATGAACAACATAGGAGATATCAGGTCGAGTAGTGGTCAAGTAGATAAGACTCTCAACCAGGCGCTGATAGAGAGTAGGATCATCCAGAAGGTCCCCTTCATCTTTCCTTTATTTGACATTTACCTCCATAGGAGTATCAATAGAAGAACTGTCCTCCAAACCAGCCAAAGTGATAAGATCTTGAATATACTTATGTTGGTTCACGAAAATACCATGGGCTCGATGATGAACTTCCAATCCTAAGAAGTGTGTGAGTTGACCAAGATCTTTCATATGAAAAGTTGCATGTAACAGCTGCTGAAGCTTAGTAATCAAACCACAGTCAGTGCCAGTAAGGATAATATCATCCACATAAACCAAGAGAAGAACTATACCCGACGCAGACGTGTGGAAGAAGAGAGAAGAATCATACTGACTTTGTGTAAAACTGAAGGAAATAAGTGTATTGCGAAACTTCTCAAACCAAGCCCGGGGCGCCTGCTTGAGCTCATATAGAAAACGCCTTAACTTACAAACATCATGAGAAGAAGAAGTAGTCATACCAGAGGGAAGCTTCATGTAAATCTCTTCCTGGAGATCACCATGAAGAAAGGCATTCTTCACATCCATCTAATGTAGGTGCCACGACTTTGAAGTGGCAATAACTAAGATGGTTCGAATCATAGTCATTTTGGCAACAGGAGCAAATGTCTCCTCATAATCAACCCCATATTCCTGCTTGTTACCTAAAGCTACGAGGCGAGCTTTGGACTGGTCCGAAGAGCTATCAGAACAAAGTTTTATAGAGAAAACCCATTTACTCCCAATAGGTTTGACTGTAAGAGGACAAGGAACAATATCCCAAGTGTGATTCTCCTCAAGTGCTTGAAGTTCTGCTTGCATTGCATTTTGCCAACATTTATGTTCCATGGCCCGTTTATAGCAAGGGGAAATGGAAATAATGAATAAAGTAACGACAAGAGAGACAGGAGAGAAGAAACCATACCAATTAAGGGGGAATGAATAGACCAACGAAGAGTGGTGGAAGCAGGAGCAGGATCAGGCGCCGGGTCAAGATCGGAAGGGGGCACAGAGGAAGTGGAACCAGACTCATGTCGACTACGTCTTTTAGACACAAAACTAGGTTTGAACATTTCCACAATTGTTGGGGAATCGGAAAAAACTAGGTAGAAGAGATAAAGATGGAGATGGCAGCTCAACATGAGATAGAAAGAAATATTGATTTTTAAAGAAAATCACATTCCTCGAAACCCGTATACGACGAGCATGGGGATCATAATAAACATAACCTTTTTTAGGGATAACATAACTAAGAAAAATACAATTATCAAACTGAGCATTAAGTTTATGTTATTCATAAGTAGGGAGATGCACAAAACAAATACAACCAAATATACGAAAATCAGAATATAAAGGAGAATGACCAAACAACTTAAAGAAAGGAGAAACAAGATTTAACGTAGGAGAGGGTAAGCGATTAATCAAATGAATTGCAGTAGAAAGGGCTTCACACCAAAAGCGAGGATGAACAGATGATTCAAGTAAAAGAGTTCTTACGACATCAAGAAGATGATGATTTTTTCTCTCAGCAACACCATTTTGTTGTGGTGTCGAAGGACAAGAACGCTGAGAGATGATCCATTTGCTTTGAAGAAAGTCCTGAAACTCATTAGACATGTATTCGCCGCCAGAATCAGAGCGCAAGACCTTGATGCGGGCAGAGAATTGAGTCTCAAGAAGTGCAAGAAAGTGCTGAAAGACTGAAAAAACTTCAGCCTTAGCCCGGAGGAAGTAAACCCAAGTAAAGCGACTAAAGTCATCAATGAAAGTAACAAAGTACTTGTAATGCGCATGAGAAACAACAGGTGCAATCCCCCAAACATCACTATGAATAATATCGAAACATTGTGAGGCACGAGATGCATGATGAGGAAAAGGTAGAACTTTACTTTTGTCAAGTTTGCATGATGTACAATCAAAAGAAAGATCAAGAGAAGAACATGCTTTATTTCCCAATAATCTAGAATTAAACAAAGTATGAAGTACATCAGAGTTTGGGTGGCCTAGACGTCTATGCTACATCTTATTTCCAGAACCAACAACATTACATGCAAAGGAAAGGAAAGAAAAACTAGGAATAATAGCGAAAGGAGAAACGTGAAGAGGAAAGAGTCATCCTACTTTAGGCCCCTTCGCGATCATCTTCCCTGACACTTGATCCTGCACAACACAACCAAAATGGAAAAAATGGACATTACAATTATTATCAACCAATTGACCAACAGAAATAAGATTTGCGGAGAGGTCAAGAGACACAAAAACATCAGTTAAGGAAGATGAAAGATCACCAACAACACTAATAGGCAGAACTGCCATCATCGGTGTTAATTTTCAGATTTCCATCATAATTTCTGACATTAGAAAGAGGAACAACAGTATTGATCATATGGTTAGAGGCTCCGGAGTCAAAAAATCATGGCTTAGAAGAAACTTTATGATTATGTGAGAGCCCAAAGGCAGAAAAAGCAGAAATGATCATCTGTTCCATGAAGAAATAGAAATTGTAACATTACCGTATACAATTTCAGGATGTTACCATATACAATTTTAAGAGTTTATACGATTTAGGACTCTATTAATTTTTGTTGTACAGATTATCTTACCATGTATAGATGCTGAATATTAGAAATCAATTAGACTCCGTGTATAGCATATACTTCCATGTATAGATGGAATTTGATATATAATGAAAGTGGTTGAACTTACAGAGGTAGTTTTTCCCAAAATTTCTCTACTCCAAATATAAGGCACATAAAAAACCCAAGTGGATCATATAATGGGGATTGAATGCCCACCATTTGGGGTCGTTTGGCATCATGGATTTAGGGGATTTCATATCCCTTGCTTGTTTGACATCGTATAGTTATTGGGGTTTTAAAACTAGGGGTTTCAAATCCTCTCAAAGAGGAGGGTTTGAAATCTACTGTCAGAGCTTTGATCACATCTAAAATCCTTCCAAGAGTTGCATGTGTAATGTGCATGTCGTTAGACTATTATTCTATTGGACACATGGCCCACTAATGATATCCCAAAATAATTAGATTATCAACTGAATCACTATAATTACTTTAATACGATGATCAACGTCGTCCAAACATTGTCCATGTAAATCAATGGCTAAAAATCGCTGGCTAGTTACTCGGACGTGATCTTGTGCTTGTGGCTAATCCGAGACTTGGAATTTCATCATTTTCAGGCGAAATATATATTTCAATGGGCTTATTATAATCATTGTGTCAAACATTACATACGTTTACTAATTAAAGATATTAAAGTTGATTTAGTAATTAAATTCAAACCCATATAAATATACTATGCATAGATACTTTTATTACTATTATTATTAAAGTTGATTCCAAATAGGCAGGCCCTTCCTTACTCATGCCTTGGTAGTAAACTCACAAGAGTTTCTACACAAGGTCATGGATTCAAGTACCCTTTACGATGAAATTCTTTATAACCAGCTTCAATTGCAGGTAAACATCACAAATGTCCTTAAAAAGGTTTTAAGGATTGGCGTCACTATTACCATTGCTTCTTGTGTTGTGGTCTATTGAGCCTCCAATATGCGTTGGCTCATACTTTAAAATAATCTGACCTTGAACTTTCAACATGCCTTGTTTGTGGCTCATATTTTAAAATAATTTGGAAAAAATAAATAGATGGCATGAATAAAGTCATACACCATGGCGGACCACACAGAGCCCCTTCCGGCCAAGTCCATCTAAGTGGGGGCAAGACGTAAACCACTTCCATCACTGATATTGGTATCTGTCCACATTAATAACGCAAAAATAAGTATGATCATTAAAAACGGGTATCAATCATGTAAAGCACTACATTTTATACCTTATGGCTCCCAACAATCACTTGAATAAGGTGATTTTAGGCATTTAATCAATGGCTAAGAAAATGGATGGGCCTGAGTGACCATACTAGAAAAGGTACTATCTGTCTTGTAGCTCCCACCTTTAAATTAAAACCTTCCAATCCATGGCCTAGAAATCAGATTGTCCATTATATTATAAATGAGTTAATCAATGACATAGGCCATATATCATGTGGGCCCCACATTTAATTGACCAAAACCCACTCTGATCTTGTTATACCGTCCATTTTATCAGTGGCCAAAAGCCAAAAAAAAAAAGGTTAATCAAAATTAAAAATATGACAAAAATATAATTAATGATACAAATCATTTATCTCATAGGCCACACCATGAGTTAGCTTGAGCCTCGAGAATCACTTCGATTCTTGATTCTAACAACCTTTTGTGGCTAATAGAATAGATGGTCCAGATTAATTACGCTCGAAAAGGCTTGATCATTAATTTGGACCATATTTTATGTAGGTTTCACCTTGGATTGATTATTATTGAATTTTGGAGTTTGAAAAACTATTTAGGATAAGTAAAATTAAAATAAGAAAAAATGAGAAAACTTATTAGTTTGTAGAAATCGAGACGTGACGTAAGTCACAGTGCTTAAAATTGAATTTATTTTCCTTATAAAATGTCTCAAGTGCAACAAGTTTTTAGAGCAATCGACCTACAGGATACAACAATTACGACTTAGTCCCAGTGGTATATTCATTTTACCCAATGTTCAAAGTATCGGTATCGTTACAAGTTTCGCTGGCCAGAGATACGGAAACAATATCGATATCGCTAATAACCAGAAATGCGGGGAAACATGAGAAAAACGGTGGAATTTTCAGCAAAACTTCAGCCGATGTTAAAATGTACATATTTGCATATTTAGAAATAATTTTAAAAAATTACCAAAAGATTGCATACATAACAAGTTTCCATTTAATGGGGCCTAAAAAGCATGTGTTGTTGTAAAAAATCAGTCCAACCATCCCATCTAGCCTAAACCTTCTATCCAAACTCCATCGATATTGCAAAATATTAACAACACATGATATTTCACCAAGAAATTATCAACAATTAAAAAAAAAATGGAAGATTGTGGTCTCAATATCACGCATGTTAAGATATTAATAATATCAAGATATTATCAATATTATTAATAACAAATTGAACACTACATACAACCATGTGCCCATGAAAAAAATTTATTTCAAAAATTTTTCTTCTAATAAACAAAATTTTGATGATATCAATTCATTGTTGATATTATCGAAATATTGTCAATACGCTTATGATACAAGCATTACTTAGAATTTACATAGTCGAAAATATTGGCGATACATTGGCGATATTGATGCATTGGTAATTGTAACATTCTGAATTTTCGCTATTTTGAACTGCCAAAAATCCTTAATTTTATACATATATATATACATATATATATATACATATATATATATAAGTAGCCCACATCGTCACTTACTGACCCTTGACGTTCGAGGTAAGCCTATACGCATGTGATACCAGCAAAAAACTGTACAAATTCAATTAATTAGCTGTATGAAGCCAACGAATCTGCCTGATCACTTAAACCTTAAGTCTAGCCTTATAAATTATTCATCTATGGCCCAAATCTAATCAACTTATCACTGACTAATCAAGACAATCGTAACTAAATTAAGGATCTACCCAAAGCCGAGCCAGCTATGGCCCGAATCTTAATTAACGGACCAAGTCAACCTATTTACTCATTTAGCCTAAGAACTAATGACTTATGGTAATTATGACCGAATCACTATTTTCGTTAATTTCGAATAGGCCACACTGTGAATTTAGTTAATCCAGAGCTTTACAACTGCGCCCAAGAAATCTCCCTACCGGATTCATTCAAAAAATGTCCCGATTATCCAAACAAGCTCTAGACTGCTCGTTAGTCGGCCACTAGTTCCGAAATTATAGAATAATGTCCGTCTCTTTGGGCTTGACGTGCTTCGCGGACGGTGGGCCCAAACGATGCCCCGAACTACACAACTTGGACCGTAAAAGTATAGCTCTAAAGGCACGATTCTCCGGGACTTGAAACCTGAAACTTA
Organism: Magnolia changhungtana; assembly: GCA_030180095.1. Lineage (NCBI taxonomy): Eukaryota > Viridiplantae > Streptophyta > Magnoliopsida > Magnoliales > Magnoliaceae > Magnolia > Magnolia changhungtana. Next base: position 14,246,618 of record JASAUF010000662.1, read on the forward strand.
AGTGAGTTAGCCTCACCGCTAAAACAACAAAGTTGTAGCTTTCTGACCATTAGATCACAACCAAACTCAGGCCATGAGTCAGGGATGTTTCCCTGCTCATATCCGTATAACTGTGGACCCGATCGAACATCAGTGACCCTTGATCGCAAATCGGGCCTCGCGATCAATTGACTCATCCGTTTGCCACCAAACTTTGAACAACTCTTCATCTAACCATGGGGGACCTGTCCTATGATACAGATGGGCCAGGGGGCCACTGAGATGACCCCAGGGACCAAAAATCAACCCTCTAAGGGTGTGCAAGTTAAAACAAGAGTTCCTAGGGCCATCTAGACAAATTTTTAGGCTATAAAAGTCCCAAAAATCTCTCTCCCACTCTCCCATACGAATTTTCCTGCAAAGATGGAAAAGAGGGGAGAGTAAGGAGGGAGTAAAGAGGGAGGGAGCTCCAAGGAGCTGTATTTTGAGGAATTCACCCTCCTACCTCAACTCTCATCGGAGCCCACGACACCGCCGCTGTAGGAGCAGCCCACCAGCCATAGAAAGGTTATTAGTCCAGTCCCTTCCAAATTTCAGGTGTTCTAAACCATTTACATGTGATCTAACATGCAAACTTTATCGTCGCATGTTCACAACCCCAAGTGTAGGGTCGCGATGTAGTAATAAACTTGGTAAGACCAAGGTTGAATCCACAGGGACTGAACCTTGTACGTAATCTGAAAGTAGCTAGGACTAGAACTAGAAGAAGATGTATCTAAATTAGAAGAATTTAAGAGGATAATTGTGAATTATTAAACTAAAACTTGTAAAATTCAAAGGTGAGAAACTAGGGTGTCAAGGATCCACTTGTAAAGATCAGGGAGATCTATGCTTGATTCATGAATACAACTAGATTTAGAGTCTCATCTTCATCCAGTTGGAGGATATAACATTAAAAATTAAATCTGAACTTCCTTTGATCTAGTTTTTAAGAGATGAGAAGGATGTGAATTAGACCTGATTCTATCACAAAACTATGCCCATGAGATAAAGCAAACAACAGAATTTAACCAATCCACAACCAATCTGAGAGAATTATGAACGTTAGGAAGGGTTCCATCATCCAACCATGCCCGTGAGACGACGGTGAACAAAGGTTTCCTACGACCATAATCTCTAAACATGCATAGAAAATACTCAAAGCTATCACAGATCCATTGTAATTTAAGTCACAACAAACTATTAAAAACTATGAATATTCCTCATAATCAAACTATAATCAAAGAGAGTTCAATAAACATAAATCAAGGCCGTAGAAACATCCCATCATGCTATAAGCTTCACCTCTTAGCCCTAGCTAAGAGGTTTAGCTCATTATAGACATGATGACGCTAAAGGCTCTTAAAAACATAAAGGAGAGAAGAAAAAAAGTAAAGAGGAAAAGGATAGAAGAACTCCAGCCATCTCCTCCACGTTTAAAGAATAGCCGCACGTCCTCTTCTCTCTCTCTTTCTTCCTCTCTCTCTCATGCTCCACATGTTTTCTGGATTGCCTCCATGGCTGCACTGGATGCCCTCTCCCTCTATTCTTCTCCTTTTATAAGCACTGGAAGTTAGTGTTGGACGGTGGTCTGCGTAAAGAGTTACGCAAAAATAATTTTTCACAGAGAAAACGCAAACTGACCTGCGTTCGGCTCAGATTTTCAGGTAGAAAACCGTAGATCTCTTCGAGCAAACTCTTCCTGGACGGTCAGTTTTGGCTTACATTCCATCTGGATGGTTCGAATTGGCCATCCGATCAAAAGTGGTGGGCCACCACATCCTGGAACATCCGGCTTTTACGGATGCACGCGACCTGCGCAAGTTCTTGCACTGTGAAGCTTAGTGGGCCCATGATAGGTGTCAGCAGAAAAATCCACTCCGTCCATTGAATTTGTGGTAAAAAACCAGTCGGGAAGGGGTATTTTTGGCCGTCCGTTGATGCAGCCCACTGTATCTTTGTTCCTGTCATCCGTCCTACTCTTGATCACACTCTTCTTGTGTATGCATGCATGGGAGTAGGAGAAGTCCATGGGTATGGTCGTCCCCACCCCCTAGAGTAGATTAACGGTCCGCATCATCCGTTTGGAAATGGGTGGGGCCCACTATCAAAACCCAGTTGGCCAACGTCCGTCCAATGGATGTTGGTGCGGAAGGTGACGGGTCAACTAATGTTGACCAGATAGGCTGGTCCGGTGTGGCGGGGGTGCGTGTATCCTGTATACACTTGATATACATGTGGGGTACACTATGATGTATATGCAAAATCCGCTCTATCCACTCGTTGTGCCACCCCATTTAAGGGGTTGAGACCAAAATTGAAGCATATCCAAATATCCAGTGGGCCTCAGATTGATGATTTATGGGTTGATATGTCCGTTGGGCCACTTCCACAAAGATTCAATGGCTGAAATTTGACATGTACATTTATTTATGGTCTTTAGGCCAGATATAACGTTTCGAGCCAAACAGATGGTGGGAACCCTGTGATTTTGCATTCTTGACTATTTTTAGGCCTCTATATCATCGATCTCTTGATTTTCTCGGATCTCTGGCATGTGAATTCTTCGATCTTGGTCCCCTGGAGTCCGTCCCTTGCCTTGGTGATTTCTAAGCATTAAATATATGCTTTTAGTACCATTTTTCAGTCCAGGCTCCTAAATTCACCTTGCAACACAAACACGATTAAAATAGGACGTTAAAAAATATCATGTTCGTAATATCAGGTAATAACTAGGGTCTAATATGTAATATTTTAACCTCAACATCGTAGGGCTTTGGCACACCAATCCGCGGGACCGACACCTTAGAAGTAGCTCCGCATGCTATTGAATCATACCTAGGTGCGGACCATTATCCGTGGGTGACAATTTATCAAACATAGGCTAAAATTAATGATTTTCTATGAGAATTTTATTGTGCGTGTTGATTTATAAGAAGTTTATGAAATTGCGGTTATGGGGGCCACAATGTGTCTAAGTGTAGAATGTGGTGGAGCTATAAAATGTAGACTAAGTCCTAGAGGGGGGAGGGGGGGAGGGGGTGACTAGGACCAATTAAAATTATGCCAATTTAAAATTCTGATTACCTAACTTAAACTAATTTGCAATTAAACTAAGCAAGAAAATATAACTCTAAAGGCTTCTAAGCCAATAGAGGGTCCAATCACATAGGCTACACTATATATGTAAGTTAAGCAACTAGCCTATATAAGATAGTGTATATGAGTTGTGGGATGTGATTTCAGTCAATCCTAAATATTCATCTAATCATGTATCATATTTAAACATCCAAGACATATAAATATAATTAAATAAATGCGCAAATAGCAATGCCAAATACGGTCATATATAGTGGTTCTGCTACGTGCCTACTCCACTCCCGGCGGACGTACTAATCCCATGAACGCACTGGATTTCACTATCGGAGGTTTCAAATCAGGTTCACCTCAAACTTTTACAACCCTATACAAAGACTGTACAATTTATGTTCACCTCAAACCTTTACAACCCTACATAAGAGCAAAGGTCCTAATCCTAAATCATAAAGTTTAAGCCACATACGCCAAGGTCATAATCTCAAACCTAAGATTTATGCTCTTCACAAGAGCAAGAGTGTAAGCCCCGTGTCTTAGTCCGTACCCTTCCATAGGCTTCCGCGATCTTCCTGGTCGAATTTCGGCAACCTTCGACCTTTATCCGACATTTTCACACGACCTTGAGTTACATGCCGTCAACCTGAGTCGACTCAACTCGAGATTTATACCCTAACGACCGCGCCGTCGTTGCGGTTCTAATGCCGTGTCTTGCACACTGAGGTGATACCTAGGCCAGGAATGTGGGCCTACATTAGGTTCGAGGAAAACGCTGCCCGTTGCAAAATTCAAGAGAATCTCTACAACATGTCACCTCAATCCATCAATCAATCCCATCAAGGGTCAAGTACACCATCACCTCACACCCATCCCCAAGCAACCTCAAAAGTCAAAAAGTTCTTACACCCATCACTCACCACATCCATCACTCCATCACCCATCTCTCTCTCTCTCTACAACCCTCTCTCTCTCTCTCTCATTCTCAAACCACTTTCCCAAGCAAGAGAAAATTTCCAACGTCCAAGCTCTCCCAAACCTTCATGAGAGAACTTTGTGTGTGGCCCACTTTCCATCCCCTCATCTCCCATCTCAACCATCCAAACTCCATCTCCTCCATTAGGATTGAAGCTAAGGAGCAAAGGAAGCCAAGGGAGTAAGAAGAAGTGGATGGTGGGTGATCTTGGATCCACATTTTTTTCCTTTTGTTATTTATTTGTTTAGTGATTTAAGGGCCACATATGGTGGGACCCACCTTGATGTATGTTTGTATACAAGAGGGACCCATAGCGGCGGGGCCCCTCCGTCATCGCCGATCTCCTTCCTCTCTTCCTCTCTTTCTCTATGATGAATGGCCCACCTATGATGTGTGTATTTTATCCATGCCACTCGACAAATGAGCCACCTTGTCCCAAATTGGGGCATGCATGTCTGGACGGTCACACATGCCCGGATGAAGGGAAAAATACATGTAAGCTTGATCCAAATTTGGTGGCCCACCATGTGGGACCACTGTGATGTTTGAATGCCATCCAGCACCATCCAGTTTGCTAGACGATGGGATGGATGCGCTGGCCAGTGGGACTAGACCCATAGCTCCAGTGGTAAGCTGAGTGTAAGATACCTCATTGCAACGCTGAGGTCTTGGCATTGATTGCCTAGTGAGGGTGGCTATCAGTGAAGTGTGAGTTGACGGTGGGGTCCATGGGACCCATCCATGTCCTCCACCCATCCAAATGGGCCACACCATAGTGTATGTGTTGTATCCAAACCGTCCACCACCCCTGAACGGTGGGACCCACGTCCGTGTGGGGCCCTCCTTGATATTTATCCACGCCCAGATCCATAGCTCAACTGGCAGACTGAGTGAAAGATACTTCATTTCAACGCCAAGGTCTTGGGATTGATTCCCTAGTGAGGTTGCTAACAGGGAGGTGTGTGTTGACGGTGGGGTTCGTGTGACCCACCCACGTCATCCACCATTTGAATGGGCCACACTGTAATGCGTGTGGGATTTGCACCGTCCCTGGACGGTGGGACCCACCCCACGTGTGGGGCCTCCCTTCGATGCATATGACCGTCCAGGCCGTCCAGGGCCTGGACGTTGTCAATTATTTTTTTTATATTATATAATATTAATATATTATACTATATTGATATAATATATATATATATATATATTATATAGTATATTATAATATAATATAACATTATATTACATGTTGTGGTGGGCCCTACGTGGACCCACCTTTCTCTTTTAAATGCAGAAAAGCTGCATGTACAACAACTGATTTATATATATATATATATATATATATATATATATATATTACATATGAGGGTGGGCCCTACGTGGGACCCACCTCTGCCTTCCTAAGTAGTTGTAGCTGCAACGTACAACAACTATATGATGTTGTGTACGTCTAGCATGGTACATGGGACGGTGGGACGAACACCATAATTCATGTGTTGTATCCATCGTCCATCAGGTTGGAACGGTGGGACCCACCAACAGGAGAACGGGTTGGTTGGAGTACCTCATACCAGCTACATGGTTGGTGAGTTGAAGTTAGCAAGTTCTGTAGCCCCATGATGTATATGTTTATCTACACCGTCCACTATTTGGACGGTGGGGCCCATCATGCATGATGTATGTGTTGTATCCATACCATCTAACCATTTTAAGATACCATTTATGGTATGAGGTAAAGAATGAGTCAGAATTAAAATTTAAATGGGCCCCACCATCGAAATAGTGGACAGTGGCATCCACCGTTCAAACTTCTAAGGGCCATGGTAGTTTCCAATTAAGCTAATAATTATTTTCATTTCATCTATCTTTATGATAACTTATGAATAGGCCGGATCTCAAAATACATAAGGGTGGGCCCAATTTGATATACATTTGGCCCATTGGTGCGGCCCATTTGATTCGGCCCACTTGGTTGGCCCATTCAAATCGACCGATGCGACGTATGTGAGGCCCATGAGCGAGGCCCAATGTGATGTATGTGTGGCCGTTACAATGTGTATGAATTCCTTATGTAGGCCACTCCTTGGGAGCAATGTTGGTTAGATGTCCACATTGATGGGCAATGATGGTTAGATGTCCTCATTATGACCTTCCTTTAGGCCTTGTTAGGCCCATTCTCTGCGTGGGTTAACCTAAATAAGTGGGCCCCATTCGCCGTGTGTGATTGATTGATTCCGATTATCAATTCTGATTTTTTATTTTAATTATCGATTTTGACTATCGATTTCGATTATGGATTCTGATCTTCGATTTCGATTATTGATTCCGATCTTTGATTCCGATTATGAGTATATAACAACATAACATCATGATACATGTCCATACGCATCATTTACATGCTTATGATGAGATGAGTGATTGATCATAGCACATGCCATTGGACAAATTGTTATGGACTCTCTGGTAAGGGAAGTTTTTGCACGAGCGCTCGGTATGCGCATGTTTACTGTATGACTGGATTACGTGATTCATGCATCTTATATTGTATGACATGGTTACTGTACGCCCTAGTGACATCAGAGCTATAGCCTCCATAGGAGAATCGTGGTTGACAGGATTTGTATACCAAAAATCTTGTTTTATATGGGGTGCTATAGATATCCCTGAGTGAAAGTCCCTAAACCCTTATGGTATTAGGAGGTTGCTCTAATGTCTAGACCGAGTGGGTGCATGATCGCCAAGTGCCGATTAACAGAAGGCTATACTTTTCACTGTGTTGTGGTCGGTTGGAAGGGGGTGCGACCTTACCTGCCCGAGAGGAGGGGGCAAAGCTAGGCTGAGTTTGGCTAACTCGAGGAATGGATCCGCTATCAACAAGCCGGGCCCAATATTGGCAGGTGGATAGTGAGGTCTCTTCCACTTACCTTATTGTGTGTGATGGGGTGACAATCTAGTTTGGAGTGTACTAGACTCTGATTATATTCCAAAGTTGAGCTGTATTAATATATGGACTTAGATGAGGATTTGTATGCTTGAATTGCATCTCGCATCGCATGGCCTTGGTATGACCAACATCATTCATGCCTTACATCGCATAGCCTTGGTACGGCTAATAACATTCATGGATTTATCAGCATATTCCGCATTACTCTGATATTGCATAATTGTGTTACTATATTGCGCACACCCTTCACCGCCCTCTAAGCTTTCCATGAGCTTATGCACGACTATTGCGTGCAGGTGACGTTGGACTGCAGCAGCGCTGAGGCAGGAGCGCATAGCAGATTATCTTAGAGCTTTTTGTCTATTATCATTGTATTTTCCTTTATGCTCATTGTACTTATAAAGTTTTTGATCATAGTGAAAATGTGATGGAGTTTTTGGTTGTTGTTTGTGGGTTATGCCTTTAGTTATGCATATTACGAATCAAATTGATGTTGAAAATCCTCATCGTAGCATCCCAGGATCGGAACCTAGCGAATGGGCGCTGGAAGCCGAGAATGGGGTTCTATGGAGGCTGTCGGCTCCAAATTCGGTGATTAAGAATTTTGTGAGCCCGATTTTCGAGTTTGGGGCGTGACAAAGGGTCCTACTCCCAAACCCAACAATTTAGGCCATACAGGCCAAGGTCCTAATCTCGAACTTAAGATTTATGCTCTACTCAAGAGTAAGGGTCCTACTCCCGAACCCAACAATGTAGGCTATACAGGCCAAGGTCCTAATCCCAAACCTTCGTTTAGGCTCACCGGCCAAGGTCCCACACTACACACCTAATCGAGTTTGTGGATAGCAAACTCTTAGCCTCAACCCTTCATAAGGAAGGAGGCTAACCTTTAGACTCCTAACAATGACACTTACTTGTCGGATTGAGTCCATTTTTGTAGCTCCTCTTGGGTTGCTTGATCTTTGCTCTCCCGTGCTTCAATCAGTTCATCGATGCTACCCCAATCATGTTGCCGCTGCTTCGTCAAGGCTTCAGCTCCACGATCAATCTCCTTGCATTTGTTTCTTTTTCAACATGACCAAGGCGATGGGAGTGGGTTGAATCTCCTATAATAATTTAGGACACTCTAGAGTATCATAGAGACTATAAATATATCTATAAAGTTGGTCTCAATACTCTAGAGAAGGCACGAGATCATGTTCTTCCTTAATAGAAGTATGAAATGCTTGTTGAGTGATGAATCACAAGGAAGAGGACATGAATCTCAATGGAAAAGAGTTCTAGGCTATAGATTAAGCTTTGGATGCATTAGAGTATTTAAAATGCCTTAATCCATCATTTCCACAAAGTTCTGGGTCCAATATTTATAGAGAAAAGGTCCCAACGGATATAAAATGACTAGCTTTTGGTGGCAGTCGGTGGCACTGAATTAAAACCTGAAGTTGTTGGATGAAAATTGTCACTTTCGGTGGCAGCTTTTGTGGCAGTCGGTGGCACCTTCTGTTACCTAAATTGGACAGATTTTCCTGTTTAAGTTCTTTGTCATTTAAATCTTCAACAACTTCATTTTTCCTTAAGCTAAGTCTAGAATGATGGAAAATATGAACTTATAACGACATGAATAAATTATTTAAGTGGGTGTTCCTATTTGGGTCCAATTCATCTAGAGGTTATGGAGTTGTTTTGGGACAGGGTTAGAATCACCAAGGCCACCTGTTTACCTATTCTTGCCCACTTGATGCTTCTGCTCCACTGTCTTTGGTCTTCACATTTCAAGGGCTCAACTGACTTTACGATACAACAACTCACATGATTGACAAACCATTGTGCAAAAATGAGTGCACTAACAATTTATTGGTAGTTAATTCACTATAAAGCTGCTTAAGCATGTTTAGAATAACTAATGTCTGACTTCCATGCTAGATTAGGACAATTTGTTGAATTGTTATTCCTTTCTTTATTTCTCTTCCTATTATGAGGATTTGAATTAGGTATATCCCCAAACTTGCGACGATTTAGGGGTAATGTGCCACATGTCATCAATATGCTTAATTTGTGTTGAATGTTATAGTTATTCACATGTGTAACACCCTGGTTCTCACGACCCGAGGATGGTGGCTCGAGTACGAGAACCTGAGGGTTATATCATAAAGTGGACCATCATACATCTAATTAGTAGTAAATCTCATAATATCAAGTAAGATAACTGCTGCATAAACAAAGGATATCAAGAGTAATAACAAGGAAGTTTAATACAAGTAAATGGAAGCAAAGTGAAATCCCTCAGCGAGGAATTTTTTTTTATATTACAATTCAAGTAAAACACAAAGTATGAAATAAGAAAATATGTAAATCCTAAAATATCAGTTAAGCTCCAGCGGCTCAACTACATTCACATAGAGTCCTTCCTCGCCGAACTCCTCTTCAGCCGTCCCTGGGATCCCGACCGAGGGGTCTCTTTCATCATCAGTCTTGCACCTATTTGGTGCAACCGCACGATTGTATGAGTGATAACTCAGTGGAAATTTTTGTCAAAAATTCATGCGTATCAAAGCATTCCAATGTGGTTTATACCAACATATCCATTTCATTAAGACAGTAATATCATATGTACATATGCATGGATGAATGAATGTACGTTTAAGTCACAGATCTGGGGATGCACATCCAGATGTTAAAAGAAAAGGTTGCCCACAGTAGATTGATTACATGGAAAAGACCATGTAAGTGAGCAGGCCCAAGGAAATCTAACCTCCTGGAAAAATATTCAGAATGCACCCGAGAAGGTTCTAAACCCGGAAAAGCCTCATATAAAGAGAGCGACCCATAGTGACACGAATGCACTTATCTGGAGGTTTAAACTAGAATATTAGAATTCTTAGTAAACCTAACAGAATGTAGCTTACATCGACCACTCGGTAAAGCTCACATGTCATGCGTGGATATTATGCACTATGGTATCCACGTATATTCCTTAAATTAGACAACATTGCTCCTCAAATTGTAAATATAATCAAATCTTAAGATTTTTAACAAAAGATTAAGCATCCAACCATGAGTTCAACATGGATCTTTATAATTTCTTTAAGCTCAAATGAGGGCCTACAAATGTGGCATATCAAGATCAAGTATGGTTAACCCATTAAGAACAATTAAAGGTCCATTCAACCTTCCTTACAAAAGAAGACATCCACTCATATTCTTCATAATACACTTTATACTATAAGATGGAATGAAATCTCAAGGCTCATGACATGATTATTAAAAGTATGCTCAAATTAAGCAATCATTATAAAATGCTAGTCTAAATTCTATATACATGGTTAATTAATGCAAGATTTGAGAAATAGAAATTAAAACCTTATTTCAAGATTATCAACACTCAATAAGAATGAAAGAATTAACTCGATATTCACAATATTCTAGAATTCTCTACACTTTAGTTTCAAACTAAGATGGACATTAATGAATGTAAGAAGTAATAAGGGTAATTCCTCACCTTGGGTGAGCGATGTCCTTGATTTGGATGTTCTTACCCGGTAAGCTATATGAGTCCTAAAATTAAAACAATAATGAATTAGATTTTTATTTCCATTTCACATGAGGACTATCCATTACATGGATTTTGGGCTTTGTGAATTACGCACTTGATTTAATGAGGATGAGAGTAAGATTATTCTTCAGATTAGACAATTGAGGGCATTCCTGCATGCACAAGTTCAACATGTTATCATTAAGTCAACTCAGTCTAGTCATTAACCATGGAGATGAGTGAATAAGAGAGCCTATTGGCTATCTGTCCCTGGGTTATTTAACTTAGGGAATTAGTGATATCTCCAAGGGTCTTCTTGGTTAGTTATAAACACAGAACCCTGGAGATAAAATATGCTTGACTCGTTTGAACATTTGTAGAGTCAACTTGCTAACGAGTTGAGTGTAGCATGATTTAAAACAGTTAGAATTCGATTTGTGATACCTGATGGTGTAGGGGAATTTAGGCAAATCATGATCCACATCTAATCTAAGTAAGGGTTTTACCTTGTAATACAGGTATTGGTCGAGCCAATACGCTAATGACTCACTAGCAACTCAATCTCAAGACTCGGTTGAATAACAATCTGTTACCTACGATTGCTTGCTGTTTGAGGATATTCTATGGGCTGGTTGAACCTTTCTGATCTACGATAGATAGATGTTGTTGGAGATGATCGACTGTGCTGGGATGGTCGGGATTTGCGGTGAGTCCAATTGGTTTTCTGGAGGGCTGGGTCGATGCAGAATCGGCAGCTCTATAACAAAGTGGTATCGAACCTCGAACCGAGCTACCTGCTGAGGTAAAAGAAGATCTCTCTCTCTCTCTCTCTCTCTCTCTCTCTCGTCTTCTCTTTCTTCTTCTTCTTCTTCTTCTCTTTTAACCAAAATAGGTCTAAACTCGGCCCAGGCTCGGATCGAGTTAACTCGACCGGTTGCGGTATGACGAACGACACTCTCTCTCTCTCTCTCTCTCTCTCTTATTTCCTTTCCCTTTTTGGAAAGGTTGCCCTAAAAGTTGCTATTTATAGTCTCTCTAAATCTGATTCTAGAACCATCCAACACAACTAATCTAAAGATTAGTTATAGATTTTTAATCCACTAATCGACAACTCTATTTAACTCTAACCATTGATTTCATCTTGATCAGTTTGCATGGCTTTAATCTACTTGCACCAATGAGCTTCTGGGACGATGGCCCACCTAAGGGTTAGCTTTGATCAAGGTTTAAGGGCTTAAAATGGATGTGTGGTTTTCCAGCGAATCAAGGAAGATGACCCATTGTCCATGACAGATTTCGGATGAGGGGTTTATCCCATGATCTGAGGCATATGGGCGGTGTGGATGAGTCCACTAGTCACTGTGGGGTCCATATTTTGGACTGACAATCACGATCTCTTGATGGTGCAAGAACTATTCTAGTTCCGCCCCGATTTCTCGCGCTGACAAGATTTTTGCACGAGATCTCCTCATTACAAGTGAAAGGGCTTCCTATCACCCTAGTTTGGACATCTAAGATGAGCTGAGGGATTTCTAGAAGGAAATTAGTGGCTAGGATCAAACCATCTTTCTAATAGAAAGATTCCTTTTGACTTTGCTCTTTCCAGTGGCAAAAACCCTAAAAATAGCTTGTCTTTTGAGCGTACGGTTGGGATTTATTCACGATGAACGACATGGATTATCGCAGAAGCGGATTGCCAGCGAGGCAACTAAAATGATTTCTATTTTTGGAAGTCACCGCACGCAGCCAGTTTGTGCCTGGGATTGCAAGCACGCTTGTATGCTTCAAGGTGTACCACCAACAAGGTTTTGGTTGAATCATAGTCCTGGACAAGATGGACCGTTCGGATCATTATAATGGTCAATGATGGTGGGCCATAGGTATACCAATGGACATTGTATGTTTGAATTATGCTCGTGTTTGTGTGCATGTGGTCGAGCCATCATGCAAGATCTAGATAGGGTTTTGGTTGAAATTCTCGTCCTTACATGATGGACAGTCTAGATTGGCCTGGTCAACCATGATGATGGGCCACTGATTGAGACAACAAAAATCGTCCGTTCGTGTAATTGCTGGATGAAATGAAAAAAAGAGAGAGAAAATCTCTCTTTTTAGAAGTTTGTTGGGTCAACACCTTATTGACCAAGTTCTTGGTCTGGTGCACCGTGGTTGCGTGCTCACCGGTGTACGTACACTCACTCAGTGAGTGTGGGGTCCACTGTTAGGTGTTGCGAGATCTATACCATCCGATAGTTTCTATTAGTCCTATTAGCTCTCCAGACCATAGATGAGGAAGATCTACAGATTAGGTGGGCCATACTTCTAACTTTTAACTCCAATTGTGGATTTTTGTTGGTCTGATGGTTGGATCATTCCCAATTTGTATATCAATGGTTAAAAAGGTTTGTAGTTCAATTTAGAGAGAAGTCTAGACATTATTCGTATACTTAAACGATATTATGCCTCAATGGAGCGAACGATCATGAATTTAGGTGGCTGAATTATTTCAGAATAGATTGTTAACGGTCTAGGAAATCCCTTAAATTATATAGACAAGCCTGACAGATGGTGGATATGATGATGTGGCGATCCATCTTGAGTGTTAACGGGTGGATGGCTTGGTCCACAGGTGAAGACTAATTCCAATCGTCCGATTTAGGCTAGGGTGAATGTGAACGTATAATGGTATGTTGTAAACCTGATGAATGGTGGGTTCGATGATCCGGGGTTTGATATTAACGATGGATGGCTCATTCTACCTATTGAGGATATCAAGATCCTAAAAATGAATCTTCCGGATGATGTGATGGTCCTATTTAGAACTCAATGGGTGATGGTGGTACTTGATGGTTAGATTGTTGCGCGGTTGAGTTTATAAGCTGATTTCGAAGTGTTTAAGTGCGATATCACATGCCTCAACGGCTGGATTTGGATCATGGGTTGACTAGTTAGTGTTGATGTAATCCTACATTGAAACATAGGGGTCATCCAAGGGTGGATTATAAGTGTAGACACCCCACCCAGGCTAGCATCTCGAGATAACTAGAACAATCCGGAAACCTGATCATATCCTAAACCAAACCCTAATCCCAACCTAAAACCCCGACCACACCTTAAACCAAACCCTAATCCAAGTTGGAACCATGACCACAGCCTAAACCCTAAACCCTAAACCCGACCTAACCCTAGCCCAAAACCCTGTCTGAACCGTAACCTTAATCCAAACCCTAAACCATCACCTGAGCCAGAGTGTGCATGTGAATCAGTACAAACCCCAAAAATACACCTAACCATTTTGAGCCAAAATCCCGAAAGAAGACTTTGGGCCAAGCCAGAGCACAGAAGCAAGCCTACTGACCAAAGCCCGAACTAAACCCAGCCCGGGGGGTAGTCGGACTACCATCGGCGATAATCCGGCTGCCGCCTCTTATCCGACAGGTGTCCCGTCTGGGCATACAGCTGTCCCCCGTCTCAAAGTCAACTTTCATATGGAATTACCTCTGTAGTTCACTTTATTTACCCATTTACCTACCCCAAAGAGCCCATGAGAGTATGCCACATGGCATTTCTCTCTCCACAACCAATCCCAAGTTGTCATGTCAGCTTTTACCCTTCACAAACCCAACAATTACCACAATGCCACTACAAAAGGCTATAAATAGCCCTCTCCTCTTCACATTTCACACAACAACTATCTCATTTTAAGATTTTCAAGTGAGAGAGAGGGAGAGAAAGGAAGAGAGTGAGGGTGAGAAGGAGCTCTAAGCCTCTAAGATTTGATTTTTTAGCTACCCCTTAGTCTCCTCCCAACCATTTTAACTCTATGGTCTAGCCCGGATTGATCATGGTGTAGTCCATGTTCTAGCCAATTCGAGATCAAGCTAAAAATCATTTCATTTTTTTATTATTATTCAAGCACTCATCATAACATCTCCACTTTTCTCAACCCCCCTGCTTCTCTAGGTCGCTTGTGAATGTATGATCTGTGACTTGCCGTACATCGGATCCTGTCACATCAGAAACTCCTAGTGATTTAGTCTGCTTTTCTTTATTTTTACATAAGCATCATCACATCCGCCTTTCTAGACACACCCCCGGATGTATGCTCCGTGGCTTGCCGGAATCCCAAATCTTGTTACATCAGAAACTTGCGTGTGCCTAGTCCTACTTCGACCATATCATATATCCCTTGAGATTTCTTACCACACCAAGTAGAAACCGTACATTTGTATGGGCAAAGAGGGTACCTAACACCTTCCCACTTTGTAACCGAGGTCCCTTACTCGGAATCTTGGATTGCAGACTAAGAGTTAATCTAAGGCAAGAAAATCTTCGAATTTCTCTAGCCTTGTATATTCTGTAGGTTCTAGTCGACTGTGGGATTTTGAGATTAAGTGGCTAGTGGCGACTCCAAACTTACAATCAAAGTCACACCCCCCACCCCAAAATAAAACAAAAAAGTAAAAACAGATTGCATAAAGCGTGGACGCCGATCTCCCAACGTTCATAGTGAGTAATCAAGCGTGGCGTAAGTCATAGGTTACATGTGTTTTATTGTGTGTTTATGCTGGTAACACCCGAGTACTGAAAAGTACGGAGTGTTACAATCTACCCCCGTAAAGAGAATTTCATCCCCGAAATTCCACACTCCTATTATTCCTCAGAATAGGAATATCCATTTTAATATTTCTACCTATTCACTACTTTCCTTTTGAAGCATATTCGTGTACTAATTATCAAAATTTGGGGTTGTTACAACATGCATGGCTAAATTTTCTGCAATTAGGAGTAGGTCATGATCTTTTATAGGATGTTAAGTAACCCTTTTTTGGGGGGTTGGCCATCAAATTTCAACGCCCGCACGGGCAACCCCATTAGTAGGGCAGCCCAACGACCAATCTGACCAATTTAAGTCGAACACGGATAGCGGACAGTAGTTGGATTATGTGGGATGCTTGCACTCAATGCCGAGTGTTCTGCAGTTCACTTAAATTGGATGAATTGGCCCACTAACTGACCAACCATATTTGTTAACCATGTATGGTCACGCTTGCCTAAATCTGGAACACCCCCATACACTGGAAAGGCCTACTGATAACTGTTAGTGATACGATCCCACTAAGACTCATGAGCTGGGCATGGTAGAATGAGACACCGTGTTCGAGTTGTCAGCCTACGTTAGGTGACGAGCCTCCTCGTAGTGACCAGTGAGCAACCAAGTCTTGGGAGCTCGGCATGGTGGAATAAAATACTGTGTCCATGCTGTCGGCCTACGCTGGGGTGACGAACCTCCTCGTAGTGACCAGTGAGCACATGAGATGATAGGTCCTTGTTTGAATGGCCCCAGTCAAATTATTCGGCCGATGATTCCGTGCCAGAGTACCGTTCGAACGACTTAGGCATAAATGAAATTGGTTATGTGACATGCCCGCACCTCGGAATTGAGCGATCATACTTGGTGTTTGGGTGACGACGCATACTGAGTTCATCCTCATACCTTTGGGTATCATGTCTTACTTTTGAAATTATAAATTTGAGAGACAGATAGATGATACCTAAATTTAGATCATGAATCGTAGGCTCAGATCCGCTACGGCTGCCTTGGGCCGAGTGATCTTGATAAGGCATTTGATTAAATGGAGGTGTTTCAGCTTCCCTAATTTTACTGGATGAACGAACTTAATTAAATATTTGGCTAACATGAATATTCGCGCATTATATTAGTTAAGTTTGCGACTCTGTAGTCGAGGTTGCCTTATGAGGGAGTGTTGGACATTGCGAACTTTAGATGGTGTAACTCGAGGGAGTGTTGGATGGCGAGGGCATGCATCATATCATAATAACATGTATATGCATTAATAAGAGTAACTAGGAATGTTGTGTTTGATGCTTTTCATTAATTGTGCTTATAAGATTGATAACATATGTAACTTATTGCTAATGGAACCCATTGAGTTGATCACTCACTCCCACTCTGGGATGGTATTTTAAAACACCAACCAGATACTTTCATAATTATAGGTACTAGGAATCCGACGCGCTAGACGAGGCGTCCATAGACTTGAAGGAGGAGCTCTCCTATTGTAAGCTCCTAGGTGGGCCACTATAGTTGCCTTAGGGCTAGCGATGGGACCATATGGTAGGGTTATTTTTTTGTATATTTTTGCACCTTTGTAAATTTTTTTTTAACTGAAAACTTTCCTCAGTTGTAGTCCTGTACTATGGATAGACATATTTCACTTGTTAACTGATTTACTTACATTAAAATTTATGTTTATTCAAGGGTACATCGTATAGTCTACTTTAATTCTACGAACTGCTCAAATGCTAGGTGAAACGAATTGTAAAATCCCACTTCCGCAAAGCATTAGTGGACCCGGGGTGTCCGGAGTTGAGTATCTACTCGGCCCTCAAAATTCGGGGCATTACAGTAATACAAGCGACACCTAGAATTTACATAGTTAAAAATATTGGCGATTACATTAGAGATATTGATACTTTGGCAATACTTCGCGTTACATTGCTAATACCTGAAATTTTTTATACTATCAGCGTTATCTGTATCGCTACCAGTGTTATCAGTATCGCTGAGTTGGAGATAAAGATAATATCAGAGAGATAATTCGAACATTGATTTTACCTGGACTCAAATCATTTGCATTCTTAACCCGAACAAGTAAATACTTAAACCATACTTTGAATGTAAAACTAAACATTTTCTTGTTCTTAAAATCAAATGAGAGGAAGTTTATTTATAGATTTTATGTAGACACCCCTAAGGGTGTAGAGACACCCTTTCAAAGAATTATGACTATTGGGTTTAAACCTAATTCGTGCGGCCCTTAGGTTTTAAAAAACACAGCTTTCTAAAACAGAATATGAAAGGGTGCAACCTTTCGAACTTGCATGAAAATATACATCCGTGAGACACCTATGGCCATGGCTATGGCCCGTCCCTATGGAAATTTTAAAAACACTGATTTATTTTAAAACAACTTAAAATACAACAAGCTTAACTCTCATGAATTACACTGATCATGTGATTTTAACCATATAACATATGGGTAGTAAAATGAATGATGCGTGATGAGATTACTGATAAGAACCATATATCAAGTGGGCCTTACATTTGTTTAGCCCTAGCTCCAAGCAATGGAAGTGGATTGCGAGTGTGCTACATACTACCAACTTCGGTGGTGTGTTGATGTCGCCAAGTTATATCCACATTGTCCATTCATTTTTTAGATCATTTCAGAGCGTGGGAAAAAATTAGGCAGATCCAAAGCTTAAGTAAACCACATTGGTTTGTCCCAACTTCTTTCTATGGTGTGGATATAACACATACATCAGGGTGGTGCCCACAGAACTTGGTGATGTCAATACACCACCAAGGTGAGTGGTGTATGACACACCACGCAATCCGCTTCCCTCATCAATGACTTCAAGGGGCTGTCCTAACCAATCAATCAATAAAATTAGGATTGCTCTACGAAAAATGGAATCACTAATTTAGGTTGTTTCGTGTGTGCTCCATCTCTTTAGTGATCATAACTCTTCAAAAGAACTATGATCTGATGGTTCTAACCATCCAACCAATGGCCACAAAACAGGTGGTCCGTTGATTATGATGAAAAAGATCTGACCATTGATTTGAACCATATGTCACATAAGCAAACCTCTTATTAACATGAGCCTTGAGAATCACTTTGACCCAGCAATTCTAACCACCCGATCAATGTCCAGTAAAATGGAAGGTCAATAGTGATTTAAGTAGAAAATGTAAGATCATTGATTTGGACAACCGTCAATCGTATAGGTCCCACCTTTGATTAACCATAACTCTCAAGAAACATTAATTGGGCAATCCTAACCATTCAATCAATAACAACAAAATGGAGAGTCTAGAAAAGCCATAGAAAAAGAGTTTTGATTATTGATCCGGACAATCTATCACATAGGCACTACCGTTGATTGAATATAACTCACAAGGAACACTTTGATCGGGTGATTCTACCTATCTAATAAATGGTGGTGGATCCCTAACTGTGGGGCCCTCAGTGATGTCTGTTCCTTACATCCATGCCGTCCATCGAGTTTTGACGGCATAATCCCAAAAATGAAGCAGATTCAAATCTTAGGTGGACCACACAACAGGTAACAATGGTGATTGAATACCAACCATTAAAAACTTCTTGGGGGCCACATGACTGTTTATTTGCTATCCAACCAGCTGACAAGGTTAAAAAGATACGGATGAAGGGATCACATAAATATCAGATTGATCCAAGACTTTTGTGGCCCACAATAAGTTATTAGGGTTTCCTATGGTGTGGTCCACTTGAGATTTAGATATGCTTCATTTTTTGGATCATGCACTAAACTAACCTGTCCAAATAGATGGACGGCATGGATGTAAGGCATACACATCACCGTGGCTCCACAATCAAAGATCCACCCACCTCGGTGGATCTCCATCTTAATTATTTTTGTTAGAAAAGGTTCGATCATTGATTTATACATGCTTTCGTTTGATATCTTTGTACCTCTCAAAAATCACATCAATTATACAGTCTGACCCCTCCCATCAATAACCAATTACTCCATATAAATCATACTTAAGGTTGCGTTTGGATGCTTAATATAATTGAAAATTTGAGCTATCGCAATTCAGTCCAACAAAGCATCCAAACATGCCTTTACAATATTATTAGAATCATATTTCAATTGCATTTATTGCAGAGGAACCGACCAAACAGTAGTCACCAACAAAGAAGTAGCCTTCAAATGCACGTCGCACTTTTTCAACTCCAACTTGAAAGTAACATAATTACATTCTTGAACATAGCCCTTTGTTGAAAATACCAAGGAATGTGATTGCAATTAGGCCACATCCAAACACACTCTTAGAGGATGAGTACGAGGAGTGAAAACTATAACCGGAATCTTTTTATCTAATTTTCAGTTAAAGGACACCGACATAGATTAATCTTAGTCGTAAAAGATTTTCCTTGATTCTAATGAAGCTTTTCATTTCAAACCAAAAACAATAATTTTCTAAAGTAAGATCCTCTCCTCTTTCCGACACCAGGTTGGCACCGGCGTGGCCCACCTATGGAAGGAGCAAACATTATTGTTTTTAAGAATTTTAATTTAGCTGACGTGTTTGGAAAGACTAGTGCAAAAATATCTTATTATAATATCGAAAGAGTGCCACACGTCGCTGGCGCATTGAAGCCACATGTGACAATGGGTTCACACATATAAATCAATGGTAAGCACTCTTCACTTCACCAATAAGCTCTCGAGTGCTCTTCACTTCACCAATAAGCTCTCGAGTTGAAGCACATATCAATCTGAAAATTAATCCCCCTTGGGTCATGATGTAGAGCAGGCGGCAGATTTATTCTTGGTATAGCTGGATCGAAAGGAACCTGAATGAAAGTGGACAGAGTCTATCAAATCTGAGTTTAGTCTTATATAAGGTATGACGTAACTAGGATCATGTGTGTCTAGTTCGAATGGAGAGAAATTAACATTCAAAGTGTGAACTGTAAATCAACCATAACTTTTGGTCTAGGTATTGTTACGAGACGCATGACCCATCATTCTTTAATGTAGTGGGCCATTTGGGGTCGACTGACCCCCATAGGGGTCGCATCGGTCCGTTTCATGAGAAAACACTTTCTTCCGATTTGAATTTGTAATTTTAAAAAAAATTATTATTTTTAATAATTTTTAATTTTAGCGTATCTTATTTATTTTAGAGTTTTAGTATAAGTAGTATTTTTAAGAATTGCTTATAATCATGCTAGGAATCATATTGCATGATTAATTTAAGACTTTCTATTTTTGATAAAATTTATTATTTAAAAAAAATTCTATTTTAGTCAAATTAAGACTCTAATTAGAATTTTTTTTTTCTTAACAAGTGATGTAATAAGTAAGTTTGTGAGTTATTGAATGATAAAATTTTATTTTTCCTTTTTTATCCTGTGGATTCAAGGTTTTGCATATTTGAGAAAAATGATGATTTTTCATTATTGTTTCACTTTCTTCCTTACATCACATGCAGGCATGTTATCGGAGCCATGCATCTGGTGAATCCCACACCTTAAATACTTTGGATAAATATAAGCAGGAGGGAAAGTTTTTGAAAAATGCACTGTTCTTAGCATTCTGGCTCTTTTGATTAGTGGACCATCTTGATTCTTGGGCAAGAGCATCTAAATGATGATACCTATATGATGGATGGAAGGAATCGGACACTCACATGCCATGCTAGCACATGTAAAGGCCCGTAGATAGGCTGCCCTGTGCGCTTAGCTGATCTTCAGTCTACTTGGTGGCTGTTTTGGTCTGGAGATTTGGAGTAGACATTTGTGAAATTCATGGAATTCAAATATCCTTCGTTTACATTCATTGAAGATTTGTTCAAGTTTTGAATTTTTCAAATTCACACTCCACATAAATCCATGGATTTTGGACAAATTCAAATCCTGACAAAAAAAATAAAATCACTTTACAAATTTACAAAATTAAGAATTTTATATAAATCCCTCTAATTCCATTGATTTGTAACTTAACTCCAAATTATAGACTTTTTATTTTGCTAAATCCAAATCTAATATAAATTCATGAATGTAAGAAGATCATAGATTTATCAAATTCACATTCCCATTTTTCCAACCCCAACCCTCACCCATCATGGCTTGAATAATCCCTTGGTGCATCCAGCCTGTATGGGTGGCTCCTTGGTCCAGTGACTAGGACCGTTGATATGACCGTCCTAGCTATGGGCAAGCGAGCCTTTCGTTCTCTTTGATTTAACACTTGAATAAGTGGATTGCAAATATGTGGACGGGAAAAATACAAGTTAAAACATTGTAAATATTAGGTAGCGCGCAGCATATTTCAATCTAGAATATCATTAGAGGAAAACGTGCCCTTTTTGTGGTCTATTACATCAACGGTTAGGATTACAGGGAATCGATGTAATCACGACATTCTAGGCCTATAATTCCCCAAGGAATGCAAAGGTTTGTACGTAGACATTTGAATGCAATGAGTGTCTCTAAATATAGTTTAAAGGTTTATTTAATTTCATCTAAGTACAATATAGATGTACTTATATGAACTTAGACTACAGTTAGATAAATGCACTTGGATTGACTGGCTGGGTTGACTCATTGGGCTTTTGGTGGGTGGGCTTGGGCTGAAATACTAGACCTTAGGCCTGAGCCCGAGTTTTAAGCCTCTTTATTAATCAGGCCAAGCTTGGGTTGCGCACTTTGTAGCTGCACACATGGAAAGTAGGAACATGAGTATGATGGGGAAGAGTGGCTTAGGTGCCGCCCAGCCTCACCTATGACGGTGAGGCCGTTACCGTGGGGCCCACCTTGATGTATATATCCCTTACTATGGGGCCCTTATTGTGGGGGAAGCGAATTAGGTGCAGCCCAACCTCACCTAAGACAGTACGGCTCTTACAGTGGGGGCCACCTTAATGTATGTATCCTGCATCTAAGCAGTCTATCCATTTTTGCCGTATCATTTTACATTCAGATCCAAATCTTAGGTGGAACATAGTAGGAAGTAGTGGTGATCGATCATTAAAAACTTATCCGTCAGCTAGCCACAAAAGTTTTATATATATATATATATATATATATATATATATATATATATATATATATATATATATAAATGCTCAGCTGTGCACCAACTCTCATGAGAACCTTTTGAGAACTTAGCGGACGTGATGCGAGCTCACAATTCGAATGGTCCACTTGATGCAGCACTCCCATGAAACCCTTGGAGCCCAACTTTCAGCCTAATTCAAAACTTTGGTGAGCCACGGCCAAAAAGAAACAATTACTTACCTTGATTTGCTTTTCTTTGTTATGGCTCACCAAAGTTTTAGACGAGGCTGAAAGTTGGCTCATGGGGTGCCATTCGGAATTTGTGCCCGTGACACATGCAAAGGTGCCCATAGTGCTCACCTAAGAAGGTGCACAGGTGAGCATGACTCCCTCTCATATATTTCAATCATTCAAGTCTTGGCAAATAAACATTACATAAACATTAGTTCTCAATGGTGTGGCATTCAATCACCACTGTTCCACTTGAGATTTGGATCTATTTATTTTTTAAGCTCATCGAATAAAACAATATGGGAAAATGGACGGATGTCGTGAATGGACGTGAATTTTCAGATTTGGATCCATCTCTTTTTTAAGCTCATCCAATAAAATAACCGGGCAAAATGGATGGATGTCGTGAATGGACGTGAATTTCCTGTGAAAGCCTTTACCAGGAAGCTCATGTGCTAACTTTTGGTGTCAAGCCCTAAAATGATCTCACAAAATGGATGGACATGGTAGATTTCTCACAAACATCAAGGTGGGCTTCACTAAAGGAAAGTGTATGTAGGGAAATTTTTGCCATTGAAATGTTCCTTGTGTCGACAGTTATGTTTACATTCCATCTATACAGTTTATAACGATCATTCCTGTTGGGATGAAATGAAAACACAAATATGAGCCTGATTCAAAGCTTCGGTGGCCACATGAATATTTCAATGGTAGGTTTTAATCCTTACATTTTTGGCCCACCTAAGTATTAGATCTGGCTCATTTTTAGCCTTATGTTCTAAAATGAGCTCACAAAACGGATGAATGGCGTGGATATCTAAAAAACATCACCGTGGCCCCACCTAAGTTCCCAGCGCAACTTCCTGGGAAAGTATTTAGCAGGAAAACCGCGTCCGGCGTGAATATAGGTGGACTCGGATTGGCTACTCCCCCTGCCACCAGCCCGGTGGCTGGTGGTCGGTGCTCTGTGGGCCGCACCATGATGTATGTGTTTTTTGACAGATCATTTTAAGGCTGGATCCCAAAAATGAGAGGGATATAAATCTCAGGAGGACCACACCACACGAAAACAATGGTGATTGGATATCCACCATTAAAATCCTCCTCAGGCCCACTATACTGTTTATTTGACATCCAATCCGTTGATTAGGTTATACGGACCCAGATGAAGGGAAAAAATAAATATCAGCTTGATCCAAAACTTTTATGTCCCCCAAAATTTTTTTAATGGTAGACATTTGTTCAACACTGTTTCTTGTAATATGGTCCACTTGAGATTGTGATATATCTCATTTTTGGTATCATATCAGAAAATGATCTTTGAAAATAGATGGACTAATGGATGAAACACATACATCATGGTAGGGCCCACGGAGCACCGACCAACAGCCATTGGCGGGAGGCAGGAGAGTAGCCAATCCGTTTCCTGTCAAGGTGGCCCCACAGTATAAGCCCCACCGACCAACAACTAATTTTACTGGTTGAGACGAAAACTGAAGCATGCCCAAAGCTCAAGTGGACCACACCACTGGAAACAACGGGAATAATGACTTCTACCGTTGAAACCTTGGTAGGCCCCATAATGATGTTTATTTGTCATCCAACCTGTTCATAAGATCACACAGACATGGATGAAAGGAAAACATAAACAACAGATTGATCCAAAACCTCTGTGGCCCCCAAGAAATTTTCAACGGTATAATTTCAATTCACACTCCCGTGGTGAGGTCCACTTGAGACTTGGATATACTTCGTTTTTGGTATAGAGCCCTAACATTATCTTTTAAAATGGATGGACAGAGTGGATAAAATATGTAAATCATGGTAAACCCCACGGAGTTTACACAGTACGCTTGGGGCCTGTTTGGCCGGGCAAATCCAATGGGATTAGGAAGGATGGGATGAATTTTAAGGTAATGATGGTGGTGTCAGTGGATTGGTTTAAGATCCATTGGATTGCTATATCACGGGACAAGTTCGCTGGGTCTGATAGGCAAGCCCAGCATATCCCAGCATTTTACCTTCCAATCTGTCCAACCAAGGGATGGGATCAATTTTATGGTAATGATGGTGATGTCAGTGGATTGTTTTAAGATCCATGGGATTGCTTATATCCGGGACAAGTTCCCCCGTCTATTTGGCTCGTCATGCATATCATAGGATCTCGCGATTCCATCCCTCTCAATTCTGCAGGATCGGTTGGCCAAACAGTTACTCAGTACGCAATCCGCATCCCTCAAGCTGCACCTAATCCGCTTCCGACTTCCGAGTATAAGTCGGATTGCATACTGAGTTACTCAGTAGGCTCTTATGGTACTCAATAAACTTAGTTGAGCCCACCATGAATGTATGTAGTCTATCCAAACCGTCCATCCATTTTTTTCATATAATTTAAGAGGTTGAGCCTAAAATTGAACTATATCTAAAGATCAAGCGGATCATACCACCGGAAGCGGTGTGAATAGTGATTTCCACCGTTGAAACCTTGCCAGGCCCCACAGTGATGTTTATTTGCCATCCAACCTGTTTATAAGATCATACAGACATGGATGAAGGGAAAACATTAAAATAAACTGGATCCAAAACTTCCGTGTCCCCTAATATTTTTTCAACAGTAGATGTTCAATTCACGCATTTTCATGTGGTGTGGTCCAATTGAGTGTTGGATATGCTTTATTTTTGGTTTCAAGCCCTAAATTTATCCAATAAAATGGATGAAGGACGGGATAAAATACATAAATCATAAATCATGATGAACCTGACAGAGTTTACTCAGTATGCAATCCGCTTCCGAGTATGGTATGACACGTCAGTCAGCCCCAGTTTGCAAATCTCATGCCTCAGTTTCCGGGACGAGCCAATCAAGACATGGACCACACTTGTACGGTGAATCCGTGTCCTGGAAGAAAAGTAGCTTTACCATCCCTGATCCAGGGTAGGTGGGTCTAGCTCTATCGCCGTCCGATCCATATCGATAAAAGTCGGTGATTAGACATGGGCACATTAAGGAAGTGGGCCCCACATCCCATCACCATCTGATCAAGAATCTCGTGCGCCTCAGCTACTCTGGTCAAACCCCAAATCATAGTACGTGGCATTGTTTATTGGAGTGTGGACGGTCCACATTATTTTATATCCATCATGTTTCATTTTTATTGGAGTGAGAGAGTATCATGGTTTGTAAGAACTTACCGGATTCAACGTTTTAGATTATCTTTCATGTTGTTACGTTTTTTAATAATAGCATATATGGGAAAGTTCTGGGGATCTGAGTTGATCTCCACCGTACACGTGGAAAAAGTGATAATTTAACCATACAAGTGTTGGGCTTTCCTAGTTGGGGACTATTGAACGTGGGATTTTGCACTAGCGAAGAAATCTCTATGGTGACTTATAGCTGGACTCACTTAATTTAATAGACGTGTCTAGCTTCGTCCCCCCTCACACCGTCAAAGTGTCTTTAGCACGTGGCAGCTCGAAATGGTGTGACAATGGATTTTGATAGTAGATAATCATACGTTAGAAGGGCCTACAAGTAGTATCAAAGATAAGTTTAATTGTTCATATGTTTTTTTATTATGTGTGGATTGGCGGATTGAGAATTGGAAAGTTTAAATTTCATAGCAATAGGTATTATGAAATATTTTTTGTAATTTTATTTTTTATTTTTAAAATTTATAAAATTTAAACATGCACACGCACCACCACACACCGTAGTGAGATTTCACCACCTATGGGTACTTGAACCCTCGACCAGCTGTAGAAACTCCCAAGAGTCTACCACCACAGTAAGAGCAAGGATCCTTTATCATTGGAGTTGTGGAGAAGCTGACACTACCCACTTATATGACTTGACAAACCAACTTTATAGATTCACACACACGTGCATGCACACACATATATAACATTTTAGAACTCATTAAAGAGTATGATAAAGATATCGGCATTGAGAATTCTCTTTCACTTTTTTAAGATAGCAAACAGAGGATCTTAAAGAATAAAAGAAGTTGATTAAAATTTTTTTCAAAGTCACAAAATACAGGTTCTAGGCTCTAATAATCTCAAAGTTATGCTTCCTGGATTAGATTTCATAAATTTTAAATTCTTGAATTTTGGTTGCATTGATTTTGATAATATAGAGGGTATTTACAATTGGTTTATCATAGAGTGTTTCATTAAAGATGAAAAGGATGAGACAAAAAATATTTAATCAAGCTCAGAAAGCTACATGAAAATATATACAGTCATTAATTAGTTTTCGGCAATTACATAAACAAAACAATCTTAAAGTATTAAAATTTAATGGAGTTGAAATATTTTCAAAATAAAAATTCATCTTGAAAATAGTCAATTCTCATGACCTATTAGTCATGAAAATGAAAAGAGAAAAGTGTATATGAAAAGTTTAATTACCATTTTTTTTAAAAATTTAATTTAATTTTTTATTTTAAAAGAATCAATCTTACAAATTATATAGAGGCCAAAATAAAAATAAAAATAAATCTTGGAATTTTTAATAGTGTAAGTTTAACCTGAATGATAGATTGTCGAATGTAGTTTGCACATCAGTCTAGATGACAATGCTAACAACAACAATTGATGTGACTCAATTGGAGCTCAAGTTTTGCAAGTCCAAATTTGCGGCTAATAAATTTACAAGTTCATTAATAGTTGAAGATCTCGTGGACTCAAAGATAATAAAGCGTATAAAAGGCTCTAAGTGTTGGGGATTTTGACATGCGGAATCACACAGATCTAGATCTAGGATAGCAATCCAGTGGCACTAAGCACACACAAGAGAACACATATTTAATATGGAAAACCCTTGCGGGAAAAAACTACGGCATAAAGCGACAGATCTCCACTATGAAAATAGAAATTACAAAGAGAGAGGACTTACCCGATTCGAACAACCTCGAATCTCACCCTTGCTACACCCTTTATAAACCGTAAAATCCCTTTAGGAACCCTTGAAACTCTTTTAGAAAGCCTTAGAATACATCCCAATCCCGCATACACCCCTTTAAATAAGAATAGAAAGAGGTAGAATCCAAATAGGAAACAAAATCCTCAAAATCTACGCTTTTGCAATCGCATCTGCTGAACTTATCGATGTCATCGAGCCACCCTCGATGACGACCTCGATATCATTCGAAGGTCTCTCGATGATATTGAAACAGGACTAAAACTGTCCAGTAACCAGGGGTGAAAAATCTAACAATTATCGATGTCATCGAAGGTCTCTCGATGACAACCTCGATATCATCGACAGACCAACAGACAGATTTAAGACATCTGTCGATATCATCTAAAACCCTGTCGATATCATCGACAGACCACCAGACAGATTTAAGACATTTGTCTATGACACTAAGAACATCAAGCTTAAAAGATGTTCTTAAAGTTCTATTTAAACTTGATTTTCAAGTCTTAATATTATTAGAATTGATATTATGTGTTTGCTAACTGGAGCAACTATTAGATTATGATTTTGTAGATACCCCACCCAGGCTAGCAACTGTTGGAGGCCTTGCACAAAACATTAGGATCTAGCCTCCCGAAACAAATCAGAATTATGGAATAATAAAGCAATGAAATAAATCAAAGCATAAATCACACACTACACAAGAGATTTTTACGTGAAAAACCCTTAAAGAGGTAAAAACCATGGGATCTCGTCCAGATCAACAATCCACTATGAAGTAGAACGTTACAATCGTCTTCATTTACGCAGGAGTGGATAAACAATGAGAGAATAAAAGAAAAACGGAGAGATCTAACCGATTACGAGGACATATGAGCGCTGAGATATAAATTGCACAGTAGATAACCTCCACGAGCATAACCTCCCCTCTATAAGCTTCCTCTCTCTCTTTCTTTCTTTCTCTCATACCTTTGATAGCCCTCTTGTGTCTTTCCTATCCTCTAGAAAACCGTAGGGACCCCTATTTATAGTTTTAGGAAACTCCATTCCGCATCCTTGTTGCGAAAGGACTCAAAATCCGCAATCCACACAAAATCGCGAAACGAATCTACATAACCACGACCGGTCGAGACGAGGCCACGACCGGTCGAGCGCCACCAGTGACCGGTCGAGCACCACCCTTGACTGGTTGAGCACCCCCGGAAAAAATAGTCCATCGTCGCTGGACTTTGAGTCGAGTTAGAGCTCGACTCCACGACTGGTCGTGCACCAGCCCTCGACCGGTTGTGTGAGGCTCACGACTGATCGAGCACGGGTCAAAAAAAAAAAAACCCATCAGCAACTTGATGAAGTATAGATGATCCTTAGGAAGTAAACCTAAACCCTATACCCTACCTAAAATTTCAGTCATTTCCAAGCCTAGGCCAAACCCTAGCTAAACCCAAGCCATTATCTAACTCAAGCCACTACCCAAGCCATACCCTAGTAATTTCCAAGTGAAATCCTCAAACCCAAGTCGTTAGTTACTCTTTAGGCCCAAACAAGCTAGCTAGCTAAATCGCTGAAGTGAATAGTAAGCAGCGATAATCGAATTACCTCCCCCTCTCGAAAAATGTGCCCTAAGCTATAACCGTTGCTCCCCTCGAAAGTCAACTATGTTGGACCTATTTAACCCTGGATTTCCTACTATTTACCGTTTTACCAAACCCTCTAACCCATAAAAAAGTGTCATGTGGCATCTCCCTTCCCTCCACCAATCTTAAGTTGCCACATCATCATTTACCCTCCACAATCCTTAAAATTATCAAGAAACCATCCCAATGGGCTATAAATACCCCATCCTCTCTTCATTTCACCAACCAACAAAGATCAAGCAACTCTCACCATGAGAATGAGAGTGAGAAAAAGAAAGAAAGTGAGTGAGAGCGAGAGGGAGTGCTTGAGTTTCCAAGCTCCCATCTTAAAAAAAAAAAAAAAAAAAAACATACGCACACATACCCCAACACACTCACGCTGTAGTGGGATTTCACCACCTATAGATACTCGAACCCTTGATCGGGTGTTAAAACTCCTAAGAGTCTACTACCAGAGTAAGCATAGGGATCCCATCTTCTTCAGCTCTCTCCAGCCTCCTCCAGTCATCTATTAGCCTCATAGTTCCACTTAGGTCAACCCTTCCAAGCCATAGTGCACCCAAACCTTCAAGCTATTTCAAGTGTAAGACAAAGATCATGCTATCATCATTAACATTCATACTTCATCCATCGTATCATTATTTTCCTTCTTAATCCTCCTACTTCTCTAGGATGCCATTGAATGTATGCTTTGTGACTTTCTAGAATTCTAGATCCTGTCACATCAGAAACTCATGGTAACATAGTCTTCTTACATGTCATTCTAATATCACCACATTTTCTCTTAATCTCCTTTCTCCTCTAGACATTTTCTGGATGTAAACTATGTGGCTTGCTGGAATTCTGGACCCTGCTATATCAGAAATCTGAGTCTTCATAGTCTTATTTTAATACTTTATATCATATCATTTTATCCCCTAAGATCAGTTTACCAAAAGAAATAGAGACCGTACACTCGTATGGGCTAAGAGAGTGCCTAACACGTTCCTTTTCTGTAATTGAGGTCCCTTACTTGGAATCCCAGGTTGCAAATCATGAATCAACTTAAAGCAAGAGAGTCTTCGGATTCTCTGGCTTTTACAGATTCTCCAAGTTCTAGCCGACTGCGGGATTTTGAGCTAATTGGCAAGTGACAACTTCAAGTATACTACATCATCAACCAAAGTCAACTCATACACCTCCCAAAATCCAAGATAAAAAGCATGAGCGCCGATTTTAAGCTTTCATAGATTCCTACTCATCCTTATCTCTCTCCACATGTCATTCTTATCTCTCCACCTATACATTTCTGTATATACCACACCAACCATATCAGTTATATATTTTTAGCTTTTAATCCTACAATCAAAGGGATTGCTTCTATTTTGTAATATTGCATATATGTACACTCATTCTCTTTGAACACGATATGCTCTTCCTTTGTAATTTGAATTAAAGTTTTCCATTACAATACCATTTTCACATGGTACCATACTAAAAGTTTGGGTTCATTTTCTTACTTGTACATTACTTTCTACCATTCTCTCTATGACTCGCTATTACAGACATTGTTTCAATTATCTTCGACATTATCGTTATCTCTAGCTTGGCGATACCGATAACATTGGCAGCGATATCGATAACACCGGTAGTAAAATCCAGACATTAGTAATGTATCGCTAAGTATCAACAACGTATTGATATCATTGATATTTTCAATTGTGTAAATTCCAGGCATCGCTTGTATTGCCAATGTATCAATATCGCTAATGTATCACCAATATTTTCGACCATGCAATGATGCTTGTATCACAAATGTATCAGCGATATTTTAATAATATCATTAATGTAGAGATATTATAAAAAAATATTTATTAAAAAAAATATTCTATTTCAATTTTTTTATGAGTACATTATTATATGTCGTTTTCAATTTATCGTTGCTAATATTAATAATATTGCAATATTATCACAATATGCTCGATATCAAGACCACGATCTTTTGTTTTCTTTCCAGTTGTTGATGATTTCTTGGTAAAATATTGTAAGTTGTTGATATTCTGTAATATCGATGGATATTTTGATGGAAGGTTGGATGGATGATTTGATGGTTAGATGGGATTAATGGGATGGTTAGACTGTTTCTTACGACGACACATGCTTTTAAGCTCCAATTAAATGGGAACTTATTGTGCATTCATTCTTTTTTGTAAACTTTTTATTTCTAAATATGTAAATATGTGTATTTTAGCATATCCTGAAGTTTCACTGAAAATTCTACCATTTTCCCATGTTTTCCCGCATTTTCGGTTCTCAGCGATATTATCGACAATATTGATATTGTTTCTGTATCCCCGGCCAACGAAACTTGTAACGATACCTATACTTCGAACACTGGTTACAAATTCATCCACATCCTCCATTATTCCCGACACTACTAATTCTACAATCTCATCATAATTTCTTCATCGTTCAGATAGCCCTAGACATGTTCTCATTTCTCAAGTTCTTACAGATGACAACTATGACACCTGGTATTGTGCTATGCAAATAGCTCTCATGGCCAAGAATAAGTTTAACTTCGTTGATGAGACTCTTTACAAGCCAGAATTTACTAATCCAAATTCTTCACAATGAGATTGATGCAATTAAATGGTTTTCTCTTAGCTCTCTAATTTCATTCATTCTGACATTGCCATTAACATCATGTACGCTAAATCTGCTCACGAGGTATGGAATGATGTTCGTAATCATTTTTTACAAAAGAATGTGTTGGGAGCCGTTACACAAAAAACTTAGGATCTACCCTCCCACAAATACCAGAATTATGGGATAATAAAGCAATGAAATAAATCAAAGCACAAACCACACGACATAAGAGTTTTTTACATGGAAAACTCTCAAAGAAGTAAAAACCACGGGACCTAGTCCAGAGCAACAATCCACTATGAAGTAGAACGTTATAACCGATCACAAGCATACACCGTTTGGACCAAACCTTCTTCACTCATGCAGGAGTGGATGAACAATGAAAACGGAGAGATCTCACTGATTATGAGGACGTAGAAGTGTTGAGACGTCGACTGCGAAGTAGATCACCTCTACAAGTAGAACCTTCCTTCCACAAGCTTCCTTTTTTTTTTCTCTTTCTCTCACCCTTTGATAGCCCTAAACCCTTTAGCAAACCCTTGTAAAGCTTTAGGAAACTCTCTTGCATTGCCCTAGAATAACTCTAGGACCCCTATTTATAGTTTAGGCAACTTCCTTCCACACCTCTTGTGAAACCGCCTCAAATTTACGCAGTCCGCACTAAATCCTAACTCAATCGACATAACTCTTGACTAGTCGAGTCAGGTGCTCAACTGGTCGAGCGGCCCATTCGACCGGTCGAGCCTGACCCTCGACTGGTCGAGTACTATGGAATTCCAAAACAAATAACTTGCTGGACTTTGAGTCGAGCATCGCTAGACTGGTCGAGCGGCCCACTCGACCAGTCGAGCAGCGCGGTAATGCCAAGATATGTGACATCCGATCCGTACCATATCTCCTCTGAACTGAGGAGGCGAACCCCATCAAATCTCCCCCTTTTCGACTCAGGAGGAATTCGTGTCCTTCAAGCGAGTCAGGTTTCTACAAACCTCAAACTTGCCCTTGAGCAAAGCCTTGGTCATCATGTCTGACCCATTATCATCCGTGTGGACCTTCTTAAGCTGTAACACCTTTTGTTCCAAAATATCCCTGATCCAGTGATACAGAATCTCTATGCGCTTTGACTTGGAGTGCTGACTTGAATTCTTGCTTAAGTGTATAGCACTTTGACTATCGCAATAGACTACGTGCTACTCCTGCTTTACGCTAAGTTCCTGCAGGAACCTCTTCATCCAAAGCATCTCTTTATATGCCTCTGTGACCACAATGTACTCGGTCTCTGTCGTCGACAATGCTACTACCTTCTGTAGCTTGCTCTGCCAAGAGACCTCTCCTCCTGTAAACGTGAACATGAACCTCGATGTAGACTTCCTAGAGTCTATGTCACCTACCATATCTACATTTGTGTAACCCTCTAACATAGGTTTTCCGTCACCATAGCATATGCTCAACTTGGATGAACCTCTTAGATACCGCAGTATCTATTTCATCGCTGCCCAATGTTTGCCAGGATTGGCAAGATACCGGCTGACAACACCAACCGCATATGTTATGTCTGGGTGCATACACACCATATCATACATCAAACTTCCTACTGCTGATGTGTAGGTATCTTCTGCATCTCATCCACTTCTGCCTTCGTCTTGGGACACTGCCTGTCGCTCAATCTGAAGTGACCATCAAGTGGAGTACTGACCGGCTTTGCTGTATTCATATTGAATCGCTTTAGGACTTTCTCAATATACCTCTCTTATGACAACTAAAGCTTTCTACTGTTTTTGTCATGAGTTATCTCTATTCCTAGGATCTATTTAGCTGGGCCCCAAGTCTTTCATAGCAAATGACTTGCCCAACTCTTGTTTCAGTCTGTCGATCTTCTTGATGTCTTTACCTATGATGAGCATGATATCAACATATAATAACAGAATTAAGAAATCACCATCTGAGAACTTGCGCGTAAACACATAGTGGTTTGACTCCGTTCTGTCATATCCGTGATTTAACATGAACGATTCGAACTTCTTGTACCATTGCCTTGGAGCTTATTTCAGCCCATACAAGATCTTCCTTAGCCTACACACCATATGCTCTTTGCCATTGACTTCGAGCACCTCTGGTTGGTGCATGTAGATCTCTTTATCCAGGTCATCATGGAGAAAGATAATTTTAACATCTAATTGCTCTATCTCCAGATCCATGTTAGCCGCTAACCCAAGCAACGCCCTTATGTATGTCATCTTCACCACTGATGATAATATCTCCTCGGAGTCTATGCCTTTCCTATGACCGAACCTTTTCACTACAAGTCTGGCCCTGAACCTCGTTTGTGAATTCTTCTGCTCAATCTTCTTTCTGAACACCCACTTGTAACTTAGAGCTTTCTTGCCCTTAGAAAATTTCACCATATCATAGGTGTGGTTCTCATGTAAGGATTCCATCTCCTCTTCTATATCTTTCAACTAATCCCCCTTATGCTTGTCGGTTAGGGCCTCAGAATAATCTTTTGGCTCTCCCCCATCAGTGAACATAATGTACTCATGCGGCGAGTACCACTTGGACGACTGTCTGTCCCTAGGTGACCTCCTCACCTATGGCTCAACAGGTGGATCAGGTGGGGGCTGCTCCCTCGGTCTATCTTCTATAGGAATTCCCTTATCCTCTGCACCTTGCTGTACTCCCCCGTCATCAGGCACCACCGAAGGAATAACCTGATCCATATCCTCTAGATCTCCTGAACTAGGCTGTGTCTTTTCTGGCTTACAAATGTCTTCAATGCATTAGTCTTCAAAGAAAACCACATCTCAGCTCCTAACAAGCTTATTCTCAGTTGAATCTCACAATCTGTAGACAGACTTTTCATCACCGTACCCCAAGAACACATATTGCCTGATCTTCATATAGAGCTTGGACCTCTCGTCCTTTGGTACGTGAACGGATGCCCTGCATCCAAACACCCTGAGATGACTGTACAATGAATCTTGACCAGTCCATACCTTCTCGGGTGATTGCGTTTTAACTGTAACTTTATATTTAATTAATAAATTACCTACTATTTTATTTGGGAAAAGCTCTCGTAAAATTTTGCTTAATGCTAAGCCAACTTACAAACACTTGTGTGTCTTTGGTTGCCTATGCTATGCCCACTTGTCCAGGCATCTTTATCAGCCACCCCTTTGCCCAAAAAGGTTATCATGTTTATGACATTAAGACAAATTGTGTATATGTTAGTCGTGATGTCACTTTTTACAAGACTATTTTTCCTTACAAAAACATTCCATATGAACCTCCCTCTATTTTACATGTTTTACCTTTATCATTTCTTTACCACCACATGATTTACATAATCTTCCAATGAAAACGTACTCTCTAATCAACTATCTTCCCCACCATCACCACCAAACCCACCTCCTACTTCTTGTTGTTCCACTCACATATTCCATCGCCCATCTTATCTACAAGACTACCACTGCCTCACCGTCATAATTCCACCATCTCCATCCTCTCCCTTAAAGGCAAGTACTAGTAATCTATTGTCCAAAATTTTAAGTTATAATAATTTATCACCCAATCATCATGCATTTCTTATGGCTATCGATTCTTATATGAGTCCTACGTCCTTTACATCTACCATGAAATTTCCTTAATTGAGAGATGCTATGGCTGCTGAAATAAGAGTTCTAAAAGAAAATAAGATACCATGTCAAACAATCACTTTCTCTAAAAGCTCGATCCATGATGCAATACTCAGTTTTGACAAAAGATAGAGACACCATGGGTTACTTCTTAGTCTTCCAGGAGATGAGACTATTGTTGAGCATCATGCAATATCCACTTGCAGACCTTTGAGTCATATGACAACTAACCCAATCAGAGTCACAATATCCAGATAATCGAAGATCATTGGAAGAAAAAAGTAGAATCTCTTAGCCAGGAGTACTTTTTAGGTAGTGAAGTAATCGTAAAGCAGCATCATGATGTGGTTGAAGAGGTTGTTGCATGAACTAATTAAAGATGTGAATAGTATAGAAGATGTCGGGTCGAGTAATGGCTCTAACTAGTTGCGAACTTGGTTGAAATATCTTCTAACAGATCTTGGCATTACTCATGACCAGCCAATCACTTTCTTTTTTGAGAACAAATCAGCATTGCACATTGCTGCCAATCCAATATTCCATGAATGTACTAAACATATTGAATTAGATTGTCATCTGGTCCGTGAAAAGATTAAATAAGGCATTATCCACACTACTTATCTCTCCACTTCTAAACAACTTACAGACTTGTTCACCAAAGCTTTGGATCCTGATCGATTCTAATTATTGATTGGCAAGTTGGGCATGCTTAACATCCATGCTCCACCTTGGGGGGGGGGGGGGGGCTTGGGGTGTTGGATTATGATTCTTACTCATCCATATCTCTCTTTACATGTCATTCTTATCTCTTCACCTATATATTTCTACATATACCATATCAATCATATCAATTGTATATTTTTAGCTTTTAAGCCCATAATTAAAGGGATTACTTCCATTTTGTAATATTGCCTATACGTACACTCATTCTCAATAAACAAAA
This sequence comes from Magnolia changhungtana, assembly GCA_030180095.1. Taxonomy (NCBI): domain Eukaryota; kingdom Viridiplantae; phylum Streptophyta; class Magnoliopsida; order Magnoliales; family Magnoliaceae; genus Magnolia; species Magnolia changhungtana. The sequence continues at coordinate 14,282,806 of JASAUF010000662.1, forward strand.
TATGCTCTTCCTTCATAATTTAAATTCAAGTCTTCAATTACAATATCAATTTCAGAGCAACAAAGTAATTTTTGGATTAGGATTAGAGATTTGTTTTAATGGGGAAGAAATTTGAGTTTGAGCTAGGTTAGTTGAGTGATTTCTAAAAAATATAATTATGCATGTATAGATAAAAAAAGATATGAAATAATAATGATTATTTATTTAGCTGCCATGTGCTTAGGGTAGTAAATACTTGCTCATAGGTTCATCTTGCAACATAAGTACTCTATTTCATACCAATTGTTTTATATCTTATCAAGTGAGATTAATCTATTTGGATGTTGAAAGGTCCATATCAAAAGGGCACGCAAAAATATTCCAACAATTCATTTTATTGCAAAAAAATAAAAATAAAAAAATCTCACACAATTAATGTAACATAAAAGAAAAAAGTAAAAGAATAATAAGAGACGAGAGGCACATAGACTTTATGTGGTTTCATTAGACAATATTTAAAGTTTTATTTTTCACTATATCAAGAAAAATCAAGGAATACAATGCTTTGTCTACTTCCCATTCTCTCACCATACACATTGATCTCTAAAAAAGGAAGACTAACTTTTTCTAAGCGGGTGTGTGGATTGTAAGTAGAGCTGTACATGAACCGAGTTAGCTCGGTTAACTTGCTCGACTCGACTTGGCTTAAACCCAGTTTTAAGTTGATTTTTATAGCACGAAAAAATTTTGAGCCAAGTCCGAGCTCGACTCGACACGGCTCAGAACTTGACTCTGTTTGACTCAGATCGGGTTCACTTTATATATATATATATATATATATATATATATATATATATATATTAAAAACCCTAAAACATATACTCAAACTTAACTTGTAGGCTTGAACTTGAACTCGACTCAAGCTGAGCTAGCCAGTCAGGCTTGAGGACCGAGCTGAGGCGAGTTTGAGCTAGGGTAGCCTGTTGGTCGAGTTAGGCCAAGCTCGACTCGGTTCAACTTGTTTACAACTCTGATTGTAAGTTACTTTAGATAAGGTGCTTATGCAATAAATAACTTATCTCAATTTCTACTTATTCCACAAATAAGTATATTTGTTTGGTGAACAACATACTTTCCAGTTAAAAAAAGAAAAAAGAAAAGTATGTTTGGTTTCCAAACTCGTAAGTAATTATCCCTCAAGTTTGTTAGGTCCACCTCACATATACCACCCATCATGTGGGCCCAACCTTTACTGTGGACCATTTATTTATGTGGGCTCCACCTTGGATGTGGGACATTCATCATTAGGGCCGACCTTTAGTGGGCACTATCCATTATGTAGGGCCCACCTTTGATGTTGGTCATCCATAATGTGAGGCCTACCATCAATGTTATTGTCTATCATGTGGAGCCCACCTTCAATATCCACTGCCCATCATATGGAGCCCACCTCTAATGTGAACCGTCCATCATGTGGGCCCCACCTCTTATGTAGGTTGTCCATCATGCCAGGCTTGCTTTGGATATGGGCCACTCATCATAAGAGTTGACCTTTGATGTGAACCATCTATCATGTGGGGCCCACCTTGATGTGGGTCATCCATCATGTGGAGCTACCATTATTAATTGTCCATTATGTGGAGCCCACCTTTGATATGGACTATCCATCATGTGGGCCCATCCTTCAATGTGGGTTGCCCATCATGTGAGCTAGCCTTAAATGTGGGCCATTCATCATTAGGGGCCGACCATGGATGTGGACGCCCATCATGTAGGGCCACCTCAATGTGGGCCATCCATCTTGTGGGTCATAGCCTCAATGTCCACTGCGCATCATGTGGAGACCACCTTTGATGTGGACCATCCATTGTGCAGGCCCCACCTTTGAAGTGGGCCATCTATCATACCAGCCCCACTTTGAATGTGGGATATTTATCATTATAGGCCAAACTTTGATTTGGACCATCCATTATGTGGGCCCACATCAATATGGACCATCCATTATGTGGGGCCCACCTTTGATGTGGATTGTCCATTGTGTGAGCCTCACCTTCGATGTGGATTGTCCATTATATGAGCCCCACCTTCGATGTGGATTGTCCATCATGTTGGGTCTCCTTTGATATGGACCATGAGAGAGAGAGAGAGAGAGAGAGAGAGAGAGAGAGAGAGGCAATAAGTTAACAAGCAAGTTAACAAGCTATAAAAAAAAACTTAATAAGATAAGTAGCTTTTAGCATGTGAGTTACTTTTACAATGATGCCTATGTAATTAACTTAAGTGATAAAAGTAACTTTAGGTGGCATCCAAATATGCCCTAAATGTTGTTTCTCCTTTCAGCAGCCACACCACCCAAGAGAAGTCATAACTAATACTAGGCTCGTACCTTTTTCAGGAACAAGAGAGACAAGGAATTTCCAATTAGGAAACATCCTACTTACACAGTATGCAAGAAAGCAAGCATTTTCCAATTTTGAAAGTGCTTACAATTACACCCACGCCTCCACGCATTTTACATGATGTTATTTATTAGGTGGTGTTGCGCAGCACGCCAACAACGCAAGTGAGTCGAGATCCAATCTCCGGTCTCACCCACAAACAATAAACAGGAAAAAATATAATCTAGAAGTAGAAACTAAGCATACCAACAAACCACAAGACAAAATATAGGTGAAAAAACCCAACAAGGGTAAAAAACCACTGGTGCAAACTTTCACTATGAAGAAAACAAGACTACAAGCAATATGCTCACCTTGGACGTATAGAAAATCCTTAGCCTTGCTTTAGAAAACCATTTTTCATACCCTAAAATAACCTTAGGACCCCTATTTATAATTTAGGAAACTTTCATTCCGCACCTCTACGAAACTGCCTCAAAATTACACAGTCTGCACCAAATCTGCACATAATCTGCATGTAATATCCCGATTCTCGAAACCCAAGGACACTACTCGTTTTCCAAAAACCAAAGTGTTAACCTTTAATTGTAACTCAAATTTCACGTAGATTTTTTTTCTTTTTATCAAAGTAGTAATATAGCGGGATGAAAACAATTAAGTATAAGAGGGAGTCCAAATATGCGTTACCAGGATTTCAAGTGGTAACCCAAAAACTTATACAAACTAATGTCTTAACATTTACAAACATAATAATATAAATTAAATACAAATAAAATTAGGAATGGAGAGTCGCAAGATCATCTGGCTCCTCCCATTCCACATGAACACCAACATACGCATCGTCTGCGTCTCCTTCACACTGAATACGGTTCGATAGCGTCAATGAATATTCAGTGGAGTATAACCCCCAAGATTTATCATATCATCAAGATAATTAATTACAGTTATCAGAGAATGTATAACAAATATTACACAATGATTATCATGGAAATCAGTTAAGGTTCATTAAATACGCATTCATTAAATAAATTACAGAAGATAATCTTGTTTAAATACATGGATGTATGCACATGCTCACAGACTTAGGGATGCACATCTAGCTAATAAAAAGTCGCCCAAAGAGAACTAACCACTCGGAAAAATACTCAAAGGTACGCCTAAAGAGAATTAGCCACCCGGAAAAAACTATATAACGAGGTCGCCCAAGGAGAACTAGCTACCCGAAAAAATACTCAAAGGTACGCCTAAGGAGAACTAGCCATCCGAAAAAGACCATATGTTATGAAAATGCATGATTAGCCCAACCATTATTATTTTAATTTCAAACAATTATTTAAGAAAGCTCAAAGGTCACTATGGGGGGTTTGTCACCCAACATAGGCCGACAACTCAGGCATAGTGTCCCATTTTACCATCCCTGACTCATGAGACAATTAAATAAGATGTTTAAAGGTAACCTACACAACTAGTGGCTAATTATAGTTCTACAAGTGGGACTTATCATCGTAAGGTTATATGAAGATGGTTCCTTAAAGCCACGTAGGGTAAATATTAAATCAAGTCATATAGGGCAAACGACACAACCCAAGGATATAATAAAAAAGGATTATCCCAAAAGCCACTTAGGCAACAAACGATCCACAAGATGATAAGTCCACAATAAATGTTTCATTTAATTTATTAGATAAAACAGCCACTAGTTCTAGGACTTCCAATCATTCCATCAAGTGATCATGAATAACAAATTAAATCATGTATAATATTATCGAAATATCACATGCATATCTAAAGCGTACACTTCAAATCAGATTAGGGGCATCTAATTCGTTTCGAATCCAATTCATCAATTATCTTAAGGAATCAAAATTAATAAGAACAATCCACTATATTAAGCAGTGAATGAGATAAATGAGCGAGGACAATTAGCAGAGCTAATCATCAAGACGTAGAAAAATCTTGAAGGGTAATCCTCACCTTAGAGTCAGGTTCACTTTTCAACATTACTTGGAATTCGTGCGCACAGTTTAAGATCAGATCCTATCATGAATTGTAAAATAGTACAGTTAATCATATCTATGGTTAAGATCATAACCTAGGTTTTGAACTTCTTAGGTTTAGGGTATTGTTTTAAGCATTTGGTCTAGGCTTAGATTTTAAGATATAAACTATAATTGAAGTATAATTAAGCACAACGTTAATAATATGGGTAACTACAGAATAATTATTATCATAATGGAATAATTAATATTGGCTAACATGGTAATAATTACGATGATATTAAACGGTATAATGATAATATTTTAGAATGGTAAACAAAATATTAATATTAAATAATTAATATTTTTAATAATAATAACTAATATTAGCATAAATAGTCTACTAATGGCTAATCATTTAATCATCATGATTATAATAATGACAATTAGTGATAAATCAACAATCTAATTTGGGGAAGTCAAGTTGACTCACATTAGTCGACTCAATAGCTCAACTCGTGTAACGCCCTGAAAATTGGGGGTCGAGCAGAAGCTCAGCTCCGGAGTTCCAACGCATCACTTATGCAACATAAATAATGATGATTAAATGTTGTCCGTATTAGTGCATTAAGCATGAGTGGGATTATACCAAAATAACATATCATACTCCAGAGATAATTAAGTTACGCAAGCGAAAGACTGTGATAGATATATAAAATATATAAGCTGTCGTAAGTCTCCAAAGTGTGAACATGTTACCAAGTTAAATAATTACATGTACAATTCCAAAATATACAAAAGGTGTAATGTCATCTAGTCAACATCCCAGAAATCTCCGTCGATCAGGACACAACTCACATGAACCCACCTGAAAACTGCATGTAGGAGAATGCCTCCTCGTCATCCTCGAAATTCGGCTCTACCTCGTAGGCATTGCCACCACTTGCAACTAAGACAAAGTCTGGTTGGTGTGTACAACACTGTCCCGTAACGTGGGAGTGAGTGATCAACTTAATGGAACTATAAAGTAAATGTTAACATGTTATCAATTCAGTCAAGCAGTAATGATAAAGCAATATAATCAAACATCCCTAAGTATTTTGATTAATGCAAGAATAGTATGTAATAATGACGCATGCCCTCGCCTGCACTCCATCTGCGATCTTCATCTCACGGTCGCGGCATTTCAGTCACTTCCTCAGTGCTCTACCCAACGCCAAAAGACACATGCAATGCGGTGCATGAGCATGATTTTCAAGTTCTTATTAGATCTTTTCATACAGCAGGATTGGGAAGCTAAGGTACCACCCTTTATATCATTAACCCAAACAATGATCCATCTTGGGTCGTCAATCCTAGTTAGTCACATACGATAGGCAAGTTCAGGTCACTACCACCAATGCCCTACCAACTGGCAGTCTATTTTTGAAGACTCATCACCAACCTGATTGGGGACCACAACCAGGCTGCACCGGGGTAGCCTATTTCATACTCGAGGTTACTCCACCAATGCCCTACCAACTGACAGTCTATTTTCGAAGGCTCGTTACCGACCCGACTGAGGACCACAGCCAGGCTATGCCAATGGAGGCCAACAACTCGAATACAGTGTCTCATACTACTATATTCGGCTTATGAGTCTGTGTTGCTCACTGGTCACTACGGGGAGGCTTGTCGCCCCAGCATAGGCCGACAACTCGACCATGGTGTCCCATACCACCATGCCCGGCTCATGAGTCTTAGCGGATCGTGGTACCATGGTTAAATGGGCTTTTCACTGGTAAGTTGGTACTTTAGATTCAAGCAGGAGAGTCCATACATGGTAAACACACAATAGGCCAATCGGCTTATTAGACAAGTTTGACTGGTACGAGTGTACGCTGAATTAGCCGACAAGGTACCACTGTCGATGATCATCATACGCCTCAGATTCATCGAACGTGTCCAATGTAGCGAGACTAGTTCAGCCACTTAACTAGGAATTGTTACTGATTGCCTGGACTACGTAGTAGTCCTAAGCGCACTTCAAACGATAGCATTCACAAGTGATAATCAATGACAACATGTGACAACCAAATCTAAATATAAATTTCATTTGAGCATTTCCACATACACATGCTACACATGTAATCATACATAGGCATTTCATCCATAAATCGCAGAGTAGTAAGATAGATCACATAAAGGAAACTGTACCATAGATAAGGGAATTGAGAATCTCATCTCAACCCCCTCATTACATGCATTTACACAAGCACTTCCTCATTCAGGCATTTTATCAAACACTTAGACTACACATTTTAACATACATGTATTAGACTAGTTATAACATATATCCTGACAAGCCCTTTTACAAAGGAGTTGCCACATACACAACAAGCATATATTCATAGTTAATAATTATGACAAGCACAGATCCAAATTCCATATTCATTCAAACATTTTTACAAACACATGGAGTACGCTATACTCAACATAGTTCATATATATCTGTAAAGCGAAGGAATCTTCGCATTTAGCATATGAAATGGCATCCAAATTAGTTATAAATCATTAATCGACATTGAAAGTCTTGAAAACCATAACCTAAACGTTTATAGTCTGCACCTTTGACCGGTAGACTCATAACAGACTCATTTTAAACACTAAATCTTTGTCTACGGCACCACAACAACTTATAACAGGGAATCGGTTAGCTATCCTGTCTTCTGCTCTATTAGAATCTCTAAAATAGGTTAGGGTTAGGATTTTCTACCCAAGAATAGAATCAGAAACACTGGAATAGCTTTACGGCAACGGTAGTTAAGCACGTGGAATGGAAGGGAAGAATCCCACAAGCAAACTCTAACTCTCTCCCTCACTTTCTCTCTCTTTTCTCTTTTCTCTCTCTTAGGGTTGAAAATTCATATGGCATGAGAGAGAGAGAGGGTTTAAGGCCCTTATATAGGCCCAGAACTGATGGGAATAGCCCCAGGGTTATGGTATACTTAGGTTATAGCCAAATAGGGGCTGTTTCGATCCAACGGAGCACTTTTAGAAGTCCCCTTTTCCGTGCAGTCAAACTTAAACTTCCTGACATTGGATCTGGGTCAGGTTAAGGTTTCAGTCCGATCAGATTTGTGAATCGACCGTGGCGGACCAATTTTAGTTCAACGGTTATCGTCGCTCGATCAGGGCCACGAGTACATGGACCTGTGTATGAAATTTTTCCTGATCTGAGGGTGTATTTGGGTCAGATTCTGATGATCTAAAACCTTAAAATTGGCCCGCAAGAGAACGGCTCAGTCTACTTAAATCTGAGTACATTTTCTAAAGATATTCACGTTTCTCACACACTTCACTCAGGGCTTTAGTTGTGCGCTTCTGGGTACCATCTGATTTAATTTTCGAGATGGTTGTCAAGCCTAGTAAAGCGGTCCTAACCGTTTGGTTTTGCAGTAATCAGACTTTTGATGCATGGTCCAGGTCCGATATGGAGTTTCAGTGAGCTCCCGAGAGCAACTGGGTTTAGAGATTAATCCTAAGTTTCAGGGTAATGTAGCGTTAATGATTCTACAAGTTTTTGGTCTTGCAGTTCATATTTAAAGTGGTTCAAGCTAATTTCACAGCTAATCTAGTTTAGCACTTAGTTATTTTCGTCTAATTCTAAAGGATTTGGTCCTGAGTGATTTCTGCCTGAGGTGGTACTCAGGTCTTTGTAGGGATTTTTTTGGGATATTACAACTCGACGATGGTGTTTCTCTCCTTTCTTTCTTTTCTCAATCAGTCACGTTCAGAGGTGGATGTTTGGGCTACAGAGTCAGCCTGAGTCAGCCCGACTCAGTGGAGTCGACTTGGAATGAAATGCCCAAATTAACTCTCTCTTTTTCTTCTTTCCATCATCTTCTTCTTCTTTCCTCTTTCTCTTTCTTCCTTCCTTCCTCTGAACTGTCCAGATCTGGACATGAAGAAAATGGCCTAGACGTAGGTAGAACAACTGAGTTGACTTAGCAGCATTCCAAGCTCAATCCGAGTCACCTGGACTGAGACTCCCCCCTCCACTCCATCATTCTTTCTCACCTCTTTTCTTTCCTCTCTCTCTCTCTGGCTGGTCCAGCAATGGAAATCAGACCTGACCTGACTCAACCGAACTCGACTTAGAGATGGATGGCCTGATCAACTCAACCGTGGTGGTGCGGCTGGTGGGTGACTCGCCTTTCTTCTCTCTCTGCTTCCTCTTCTTCCTCCATCTCTTCTACTCTTCTTCCTTAGCTTCTCCCTTCTCTCCTCTTCTGTCTTCTCCAGCGGTCCAGTAATGGACGTCGGGCCAGCTTGACTCGACCCGGAACTTGGCTAGACTCGGGCACAAATGCAACAACGAGTAGCAGCCCTCCGATTTCCTCTTTCATTCTCTCTTCTCTCTACTTTCTTCTTCCCTTCCTCTTCTGTTTCTCCTTCTTTTCTTCTTCCTCTCTCTCTCTCTCTCTCAACCAAAACACGTCTGAATTCGCCCCATTGCGGTATAGAAGACGGTGCAGTCTCCCTCTCTCTTGTTTCCTTTCCTTTTTTTTGGGAAGGATGCCCTAAAAGAGGCCTCTTGCTAGACGTTTCAGAGGTAACTAATCCACGAGATTGGTTAAGGCTCTTGTGTTAATCTGCTTGCAGTCTTGGAGATTTACATTAATATCATTGTTTATGATGAAAATCGATTACATATCTTGATCTACTCTTATCAACATGTTTCTGGGTAAGTGGCCTACTAGATGGCCCATTTGATTAGAGATCATGACCGATTTATGGTTGGTGTTGTACCTTGGCTGATTGGAGAAGATAATGGCCATGATCATGGCAAGTTGCGATCATAAGGCTAATCCTACAATTTGACGCTTACGGATGGTTTGGATTGGTTCATTGGACATTGTGGGTTCCCTATTTTGGATGGTTATTAGCTCCCTTAATGAGCCCGAATGCAACATATGACGGTGGAAGGAAAAACTTGAACCGCAGTCGAAGAAGCCCTAAAATGGGTGGCTGAGATTTATACTTCGGAGGCAGACGCATGTGGTTTGTCAGCGTGGAAAGGGGAAAACTAAAAACTTCCTGTTTTCGGGAATGATCGCGTGCACAACTCAACTTTTGATGGAAATCGTATGCTCACGCATGTGTCTCAACACGTGCGAACATAGGGTTGTGGTCGAAATCCCCGTCTACATCTGATAGACAGTTCAGATCATTTATCACGATCAAGATGGTGGGCCCTAACTCGAGCAAACAAACGCTGTTTGTTTAAACAACATTCGGCGGGAAGTTAAGGAGTAAAAATCCTTTTTTATGGTTTTGTCGGGTCAACAGCTGTTGACCCGAGCTGCACTCTATTGCAAGTCGAGTGCACATCCTGCAGGTGCACATGTAGGTTGGAAGTGGGGTCCACATTGATGTGTGATATGATCCACTCCGATCATTGCCTCCTACTAGTCCCATTAGGGTCCCAGTTCATACATGAGGTAGATCTATGGGTCAGGTGGGCCATACTTTTCATTTCTATTGCTCTGATGGTTGTATCGTATTGAGTTTGAAAGTCAACGGTAGTAAGGGTCTACATGAGCATTTAACTAGATATGCCTATAATAAGGATTAGATGGCCTAATATATATTTATGATATTAAATATCATTTTCGCAATGTTTTAAATATCATTTTTATTATTAAATTTATTATTATATTTTTAATTATTAATTATTTATATTTAAATCCCATGGTTCTCTCTTTTAGAGATGTTTCGTTTATTTTTCAAAGAATAATTACTTATTTGTTTTTAGATTTATATATATATTTCTAAATTGTTCACGTGGGTCACATCCAGATTAGCGCTATTTATTCATTTGCTCAGTCCACTATAGGTCTTTAATTATAAAAATTTGATTATTCGGGTTTGTAAGTGGGCCAAAATACATAGGTTTCAACGTTTAGTTATCAATTTATTTAAATTAATAATTGGATATGAGATGTTGGTATTCCAAATATTGAAATTAAGTAGTGGGTTATGACTTATCAAATGATGGTGAACAATGTATGTTATTTGTATCTTCATACAATTATACTAATCTAGATTATAATAGTAACACCCGAGTACTCAAAAGCGCGGGGTGTTATAATCTACCCCCCTTAAAGAGAATTTTGCCCTCGAAATTCGGTGCTTCTAATATGATTAGGAACAATGACAACATAATTTATGGTGATTCTAAGTATCCATTATTTTCTTATAAAGGTTGTTTATGTGTATAAACACATATCACTATCTATCAAAATTAGGGTCGCTACACTACATAACCATCGACTAGTCAAGTCAGGGCCTCGATTGGTCGAGGGACCCCCTCGACTAGTCGAGGCCAAAAAATATGACTCTCTGGACTTTGAGTCGAGTGGCCCACTCGACCAGTCGAGTAGTCCCCTCGACCAGTTGAGCAGCGTGGTGAAAAAACTCCATTTTACAATGGGCGCATTAGTGTGCTGAATTCACACCTCAACAATCTCCCACTTAAAGACACATCACCATAATTCTTCATCTTCTACATCCAAAGTGCACCACCTCCCCATCTTCAAGCCTGTAGACTAATCAAAGTTGAATAGAGCTTCAGCTTCTCCCATGTGACCGTCTTGGTCAACATTTCCGCAGGGTTCTCACTTGTATGAATCTTCTCCAGAGCAATCGATCCATCTTCCAGTAACGAACGTATGAAGTAATACCTGATGTCAACATGCTTGGTCCTTGAATGAAAGACTAAATTCTTAGCTAAGTGTATTGCACTTTGACTGTCACTGTACAACTTGCAATCTGCTTGCTTCTTTCCCAACTCTTCCATGAAACCTTGCATCCACATCATCTCCTTGCACACTTTTGTAGCTGCAACATATTCTGCTTCCATTGTACTGATGGATGCTATCTTTTATAACCAAGAGACTCAACTGACTGCAGCACTACCTAGAGTAAAGACATACCATGTAGTGCTTCTTTTGCTGTCGATATCTCCTGCCAAATTTGAATCTACGTAGCCATGTAACTTGATTTCTGATCCTCCATAACACAGTCCTACATCCACAGTACCTACCAATATCTGGCCTTGTGCTCACCATAGCATACATGAGGTTCCCAATAGCTAACGCGTATAGGACTTTAGTCATGTAGTGTTGTTGCTCCTGCGTCTTTGCACCTTGCTCCTTAGAAAGCTTGAAGTGGTTGGCTAATGGAGTGTTAACTGGCTTAGCACCTCCCATATTGAATCGATCAAGTACCTTACCTATGTACTCTGCCTGTGATAAAACTAGTTTCTTATTTTCCCTGTCACGCTTTATCTTCATGCCTAGGATTTGTTTTGCAACTCCTAAATCCTTCATGGTAAATTAGGAGTTGTGGAAAGGACTGAAGAGACTTTGTATCCAGACTCGCGATAGGATCTGAGTGCTCAGTCATTCAATATTGGATGGGTGATTGGCTCTTATAGAATCAAAGTAGAAAAAAAAAAAAAACGAAGAATTTGTTCTCGGTAACCCCCGAATGGTTTAGGGTGTCTCCCGATTGTTTCGCAGAAACAGAGACAGTGACGGCTTAGATCAAATGGGAGATATAGGTATGTGATAGATAGTGAGAAAGATTTATGCGAAATTTTGAAACCTTATGAAACGCAACAAAACAAACAATAGGTGTTACTATTCCTACATGTTCCATTAGTAACATCCCCTTGAGACTTCCCATGGGGTAACTGTGTATCTTGCTTGTGATTAATGCTTCCCGATTCCACCAGAAAGAATATAGGAACGTCGTTACGAGTGGATCCATTAAAGTTATCTTTTGAGATCTGAGATATCCTTCATGCATGATCTGGCTAGAAGCATATCATCAACGTACAAAAGAAGGATGATGTACGACGTATCAAACTTCTCCAAATAGCAACAATGGTTTACATGGCATCTCTTAAAACCGTTTTCCGAGATGAAACTGTCGAACTTCTTGTACCACTACCTTGGGGCCTGCTTCAAGCCTTATATATTCTTCTTCAGTTTACACACCTTGTTCTCCTTTCCTGGTACCACGTATCATGTCGGCTAATACATGTATATCTCTTCTTCAAGGTCTCCATGAAGAAAGACTGTCTTAACATCTAGCTGCTCTAGATGTTAGTCCTCTATAGCCACTATACTCAAGACCATGCGAATCATAGACATTTTTACCACTGATGAAAATATTTCAGTGAAGTCGATACCTGCCTTTTGTTGAAATCCTTTCACAACCAATCTGGCCTTGTACTGTTTCGAACCATCGCGCTCTTCCTTCAGTCTGTAAACCCACTTGTTATAAACTACTTTCTTACCCTTAGGTAGAGTGACTAGCTCCCACGTACGATTGGACTTAAGAGAGTACATCTCCTCATCCATGGCCTGCTCCCACTTAACTCGTGTATTTAACTGTAATGCCTCTTTAAAACACTCTAGCTCACCATTATCTGTCAACAGTAGATAATGTAGGAGGGTGAGTATCGGACCTTGGGTCTCCTCTCCCGAGTAGACCTTATCACAATTGGTGTCTGCGGCTCTGCCTTATTATGCTCCTGTGCATGCTCATCCTGTGACATTGTGACTGTAACACCCATGTCCGATAACTCGTCCAACTTTATGAATTCTTTCTCATCAGCCTTATTTTGTTTTTGCTGCATATTGTCGTTATGTATCACTTTTTCATTGAAGAGTACGTCTTTGCTTCTGATGATTTTCTAGTTCTCTGTATCCCAAAACCGATAGCCAAAATCATGTTGCCCGTAGCCTATAAACGTGCACTTCTTGGACTTCGCATCCAGCTTGTTTCTGTGCTCTTCATCAATGTGAACATATGAAGTATAATTGAATACTTTGAGATGTGTAAGGTTCACTTCTTTCTTGGTCCACATTTCTTCTGGTAGCCCACCATCCAATGATGCTGTGGGACTTCTATTGAAGAGATATCTGGTAGTATTCGCAGCATATCTCTAAAACGTCTTGGGCAACCCTGCATGTAACCTCATGCTCCTGACGCACTCAAGGATAGTCCTGTTAATGCGCTTAGCCACATCGTTTTACTGCGGTGTCCCTGGAATCGTTTTCTGATGTTTGATTCCATTTGTTGCACAATACTTCTTAAATCTCTATCACAATACTCTCCCCCATTATCTGATATGAGATATTTTACTGTTTTACCTGTCTCGTTTTCTATCATTACTTTCCACTTCTTAAATACATCAAATACATTAGATTTGTGCTTTAAGAAATAGACCCACAGTTTTCTACTAGCATCATCAATAAAAGAAATAAAATAATGTGAGCCACCAAGAGATGATACTTGTGCCGGTCCCCACACATCAGTATGTACATGCTTCAACAGATGCGTCTTTGGAGCGCGTCCTGTTTTCTTAAAGCTTACCCTCTTCTGCTTGCTATACACGCAGTCCTCCCAGAATTTCAAGTCAATAGACTTTAGCCCTGGTAGCTTCCCTTTTGATAATAACACTTTCATCCATTTCTCACTCACATGTACCAACCTCTGATGCCATAATTGCCCATTCACTCCAGTTGATGCGACTGCGAGTGAACCATACGATTCGGAAGTCATGTACAAAGTACCTTCCTTCTTACCTCGAGATATCATCAAAGCACCTTTTGTGACCTTCCAGGAATCATTAGTGAATGTCGTCACATATTCAGTATCGGCCAACTGCCCCCATTGAGATCAAATTCTATCTTAAACTCGGTATATGTCTGACATCCTTCAATTTCAAAGCCGTTCCGTCATTCTGGCTTATATGAATGTCTCCCTTTCCAACAATACTGCACAGCTCAACATCACCCAGGTAGACTCTCCCGAAGTCACCTGACACGTTATCCCACAGAACTTCCTTACACGAAGTGGCATGAAACAAAGCACCCGAGTCTATGATCCAATACTCATTCCACGCATCCAAAGAAAAGATCAATGCCTCTGTGTCACTCTCCTCAAATAGATTCACCGAATCCTTCCCACCTTGAGAGCTTCCTTCTTGTTTCCTAAGCGCCCTGCAATCACGTTTCATGTGTCCCTTCTTCCCGCAATGCCAACACTCGTCTTTGTCTTTCGATCTCTTGGACTTCTTCCTCGACTTAGAATGTCCGTATTTATTGTCTCATTTGTTTAGCGATATTCCTCTTCTTTCAACGTTTAGAGCATTCTCCGAATCCCCTGAAACTCCCGATGTCTTTCTTCTAGATTCTTCGCTGAGAATTAGACCAGCCACATCTTTGAACTTCAACTTTGTCGACCCTGAAAAATTGCTCACGATAATCACCAAACCATCCCAACTGTCTGACAAACTGGACAAAATCAATAATGCCCTGACCTCGTCATCAAAAGTGAGGCCAACGGATTCCGATTAGCTCGTGACTGTATTTAACTCGTTCAGATGTTCAGCCACGCTCCCACCATCTGACATCTTCATGTTAAATGGCCGTTTCATAAGATGAACCTTGTTGGACGCTGAGGGTTTCTCATAATCTAGCTAGAGCTTGCATTAATTCTTTTATGGTCTTCACCTTGGATATATTGAAGGTGACACTCTTAGACAAAGAGAGTCGGATCGTTCCTAAAGCCTTTCAATCCAATAAAGACCATTCATCATCTATTATCTTCTCTAGTTTCTTCTCTTTTCCTCCTAAAGGAATATAGAGGTACTTCTGATACAGATAATCCTCCATCTGCATCATCCAGAAGGAAAAGTTTGAACCATCAAACTTCTCAATTTTAGTTTTCTCTTCTTTCGTCATCGCTCCCACTTGAACTAAACCAATAGCTCTGATACCAATTGTTGTGCAGTACGCCAACAACGCAAGTGAGTCGAGATCCAATTATCGGTCTCACCCACAAACGATAAACAAGAAGAAATATAATCTAAAAGTAGAATCCAAGCATACCAACAAACCACAAGATAAAATATACGTGAAAAAATCCCAACAAGGGTAAAAAATCACGGGTGTAAACTTCCACTATGAAGAAAACGAGATTACAAGTAATATACTCACCTTGGACGTATAGAAAACCTTTAGCTTTGCTTTAGAAAACCCTTTTTCATACCTTTTTTCATACCCTAGAATAATTCAAGGACCCCTATTTATAGTTTAGAAAACTCCCGTTCCGCACCTTTGCGAAACCGCCTCAAAATTATGCAGTCCACACTGAATCCGCGCACAATCTGCGTAACCCTCGACTAGTCGAGCCAGGGCCTCGGCTGGTCAAGCTTGACCCTCGACTGGTCGAGGCCAAGAAACATGACTCTTTGGACTTTGAGTCGAGCAGTCCCCTCGACCGGTCGAACAGCGCGGTGAAAAAACCTCCGTTTTACCACGGACGCATTGGTGTGCCGGCTCCACACCTCAACAGGTGGGCCCTGTATGATCAATTGTTTAGATTGATCAAAACTATTGATTATTGGATATTTGGACTCATCATATTAGTAAGCCTTTAATAATTTTCACCAGGTCCAATGTGTAAGGGATAATGTACTTTTATTGTACAACATATGCACAATATTTCAAAGCAACATGAACTGATTAAGTATTACTTATAAGATTATTGCAACAGAAATCCTTAGCTCAACATATTAAATTGAATTTTTGAAAATCTCTCTTTCGTTCCGCTGCATTTTAACTATATATGAAATTCAACAACTGATATTAGAGCGGCCCATTCTCCAATAATCATTAGTTTCTAAATTTTTCTAGCAATATAATTGGAATTAGTTTGAGACTTTAATCATTTAAATTGCAGTATTCTGAATGAGGATCAAGTAGTTTCAGTACAAATAAATTCTTAAATTGAGAGATCCAATCATTTTAATTTTTTCATATAATGTGTCAAACAGTCAATAAATTCGATCAATCTAAGCCATCAATCATATAAGCATACCTAATAAAAGTCTTACACTCATGCAATCTACCAATCAAGGTGAAGTCGGTGACATATACAATCAACAGCTAGCGGACCCTCCCTTGTTATTATCCACCGCTTTCATAAGTGGGCCATTGCAAACCCACATGTAAATTTGCACCATAATAATTCACAGAGATTTCACTGTAGTAGACAATAGCTCCGACCAAGATTGCTTTGAAGCTTTTGACTGGTATTTGGATGGAGGAAGGCTAACCTAGCTGGAGGAAAGCTAACCTAGAGTGCTAGAAAAGCTGACATCTCTTCATTGTCTCAAAAATTAATTTAATATATTGGTTTCAAGAAAGTAACGTTTACAAGAAGAAAAATAATTCCAAATGTATATTGTTTTCCAACATTTCTGTTTTTCTCAAACAAAGTAAAAACAGGTTTCTCTAATGAGATCGATTTCATTTCCGTGGTTTTCCACTTTCCCAAGTACACCAAGATACAAAAATATAAAAATATGGGCGGACCACATTACCAAAGGTGTAGAAGAGCTGGTCCAGCCATGAATGATGGGCATTCAAGCCCAGCCCATGCTGGTGGGGAGTGGACCGTGCCACTGAGAAAATAAACTAGTGGTTGATTTTTCAGGCCAACCAAATGAACGGGTTGGATTCTGGAATTACATTACCTAAGTATTTAATGAGACCACACATCTTCATCGGAGTCTATACGTCGATTGGGCTTGGGCCTGATCCATTATCCTCACTTGGGGTTCTTAGTTAGCTCCAGGGTTTCAGCTGGCTGGTCTGGCTTTGTACGATCCTCAACCCAACCCATGCTGTCCATACGAACCCATCTGCCCATGGCCCCCATTTGAGTTGTGGAATGGCTTGATATTTGGGTGGCTCTTAATCATCGAGGTGCGTCCGGGGACTGGATTGGATGGCTATAGAGAGCACGTGGGACCCACACACAATGTAGATTCTACAGTGGGGACGCGGATTGTACAGTGACACTGCCAGTAGGGATAGTGCTACGTGGGTCCCACCATGATGTATGTGTTTTATCTACTTTATCCGTCCATTTTGCCAGTCATTTCAGGGCATGAACTAAAAAAATGGGGTAGATACAAATCTTAGGTTGGCCACACCACAGAAAACAGTGGTGATTGAATTCCCGCCATTAAAAGCTTCTTAGGGGCCACAAAAGTTTAGGATCGAGCTGGTATTTGTGTTTTCCCTTCATCCATGTCTGTATGACATAATCAACAGGTTAGATGGAAAATAAGCATTACAGTGGGCTCTAAGAAGTTTTTAATGGTTGGTGTTCAATCACCAGTATTTCCTGCAGTGTGGTCCAAATGAGATTTGGATTTACCTCTCATTTTTAGGCTCATACCCTAAAATAGTGACCCAAAATGAATGGACGGCATGGATAAAACACAAACACTATTGTAGGGCCCACAGAGCACCATCCTTGCCACTGGCCTCGTTGGTATGCAATCGGTGTCTCTACAGTGGGAATTCCACTCCCATTGCTCAAAGGGGGTAGAACTAAGTCATGGATTAGACTTATTTTTGGATCCTCAGCCTAATATGGAGACGCATCTGATGGATGGTTGTGTTTGCACAAAACAATCATGGTGGGCCATACAGTTGAATGTATGAGACTCGAGAAAAACTCAGTTTAGTCTTTAACTTACGCAAAACTCAATAAAACGTCCACTCGACGCCAAAAAGCTTAGCAAAAAAACAATACAATATTCCGTTGGTCACAGCTCATATTGTTATATATTTATTTATATTTTTAAATATTTAATAATGCTGAAAACACTTGTAAAATGCCTGGGAGCAGATTAGATGCAGCCCTGACTCACTCAAGATGGTGCGGCCCTTACTGTGGCAGCCACCTGGACATATGTATTTTATATTTATATTATTCATCCATTTTGTTATATTATTTTAGAGCATGAGCTCAAAATAAAGTAAATTTAAATTTCAGGCCACTTATACTATAAGAAACAATGAGCATTAAACGTTCCACTGTTAAAAACTTCCTGGGGCCCACCTTAAGGTTTTTGTAATGTTTATTTGCCATCCAACCAACTGATGAAGTCACGAAAACCTGAATGAAGGGAGAAAATAGCTTCATTCAACTTTTGTATCTCTTAAAAAAATTTTAAATCATCAATCACCATTGTTTCCTATGATATGGTCCAATTGAGATTTTAATCTGCTTCATTTTTTGGCTCATGCTCTAAAATGATGTTGTAAAATAG
Source organism: Magnolia changhungtana (assembly GCA_030180095.1). Lineage (NCBI taxonomy): Eukaryota > Viridiplantae > Streptophyta > Magnoliopsida > Magnoliales > Magnoliaceae > Magnolia > Magnolia changhungtana. The sequence continues at coordinate 14,301,348 of JASAUF010000662.1, forward strand.
ATGGATGGTGTGAATATAGAATGCATACATCAAGGTGGGCCCCATAGTAAGGGCCACACCTTATGGCCAGGCTCCTTAAAAAACTTGCAATACTTTTTGAGTTTTTCTTAGTTTAGTCGACTTGACTGGTTTCAAATCAGATTAATTTTCATATTTTTAAACTACGATTGAATCTCACGTATGTTCGTAGGTATGTGATCTTATCACTCAATATTATCAGGTGGACCTGACGTGTACACCGAGTTTGAACCGTTGCTCTCTCTCTCTCTCTTTTTCTCCACGTGACTAAAGAAAATCTCTATGGGCTGAGAAAACAAAAAGAGGTCTTTTAAGAGGTTGGTAGACTACGCTAGTGTTTTGTCATGTTTGTTTAATACCTAGTCAAGATGCAAGCTGTTATCACTTTCTACGGATAAAATGCATTTCTTTCCAAGGAAGTCGGGTGGATATATCATGCTTTCGAAAATTCTAAGGTGATTCGCGCGATTGAAATGTCCAGTCGAGTCACACGTGTCTCATGTTAGGGCCGCATACCGGTGGGACTCTGCGTAGGCATGTTCCATTCCAAAACCCTACCTGGTACATTAGTCAAAAGGCCATACACATGTGTTTACTACCAAATTCATTACTCTATATATATTGCCCTTTTTATTATTATTTCCTTCATTGTATTTTGATTATTTTCCTTCTTTGCATTTTAATTAAGGATTAGATTTAGACATACGATTAAATTTTTATTCTAGTAAATTTGTTTTTTTCTTTGTAAATTTTTCATGGTATCAGAGCATATTCAATCTAAAGCTTTTACTCCGTTCATTATCATTGCCGGTGATTTAATGACTCCTACACCGTCATGTTCACTGAAAAGCAGTAGCATCATTTGACTGCAATCTTAGCTTTTCTTAAAACCTGTCCCTTTTACTCACACATCATAAGTTGATTGAATTGGCCTGATTTTTGATCTAGAGGTGGGCTCCACTTGATGAGTGGCCACGAATCCCTCACCCTAATTTCAGAGTGATTGGAACTAGCATCCATCCTGATAATATCATGCTATTGTTTGATAAATGGACCAAGAGCCATGCGTGCGTGCTGTGTTGTCCCACGTGCAACGATACCTTTTTAGCGTCTTATGGACACACAAGTTTCATTGAGTATTGTCAATATATGAGGCTAAGGAGTCATTTTGGAACACACAATTGACGGTGGTAATAGGTGAATCCAGATCCAATGGTGGGATCGATTGATAACGTGTACTTGATGCGTCTATGTCACATCAAATATCCAAAAAGGTGTTTCGAAATCTGAGTAAATAGAATATGAACCCATTCATATTACACTGCCAATAAGCTGTGGTTCTATATTTTCTGATAAAATATTGGTTATAAAACACATTTCTATATTTTATAGACATTCAGTTTACTCTATAAGCTGATAAATGCAATTAGTGATACTAATTCACATAAACTTTCTAATAAATATTGTCAATGCATATCAAATACATGCTCACAGGTGATCCATAATTCTCTGCTGAGGTAGATAATGTGATTGGCAAATGTAGACCATCCATATGATGATCTCCTTTATGGATGGTCCAATGGTAGTAAAAAAAAAAAAAACCAAATGTACAATCACTCTAGGTTTATCAACTTAAAATATATACACGTGCCACCATTGCCGCATGTACCATGTTGCCCTCTCTGCTCATGCAAACGACTAGCATTGTGAGGAGATTAGGTTAGGGGTCATTAGGCAGCATGTGAATCAAGGTCCAACATATATTTGATGTGTCCAAGTCACATCAAATATAGGTGTTTTAAAACTAGGTAAATGTATGTGAATCTATTTTACATGGATTTCGATCGCTATCAATTCATGGTCCCTTCTTTTATTCTCTCTATTAATATTAAATATAAGGTTGCAAAATATATTCACATGAATTTCAATTAAGACGGATTCTTATTACATCCAATGCATTAGTACATTAGTCAATTGACATATTCTCATAACGTCCAATGCATTAGTGCAACGAGGTTGACAAATACAATTGGTAATTCAAATTCATATGAATTTCATGATAATAATTGAAGACGTATATCAAATACATTCTTTTAGACAATTAGGGCCCGTTTGGCCAACTGCGTTAGGTAGGATTAAGGTGGATGAAATTGTAAAAGTAACAATAAATATATGTGTAAGGTATTGTCCTTGGATTGGGTGTATCCCATGTTTTCCAATACCATGTTTGGAATGTATGCAATTAAAAGTAAATCCTGAGATTTCCCTTCAAATTACACTTGGGTAAAGGAAAAATTCATCATCCATGGGATTTGGAAATCCCATCTCACACTTTCTAACACAAGGCTCATTTTTCAAAGCCTAAAATATTAATCTTAATCCCATCCCATACTCCTTCCAAACAAGCCATTCCCAATCTCAAGGTAGGATTAATAATGCAATCCCATTTAATACAACTTAAGGGCCCATTTGGCCAACTGCATTAGGTGGGATTAAAGTGGATGAAATTGTAAAAGTAACAATAAATGTATGTGTAAAGTATTGTCCTTGGATTGGGTGTATCCCATGTTTTTCAATACCATGTTTGGAATGTATGCAATTAAAAAGTAAATTCTGAGAATTCCTTTCAAATTACACTTGGGTATAGGAAAAATTCATCATCCATAGGATTTAGAAATCCCATCTCACACTTTCCAATACAAGGCTCATGTTTTCAAAGCCTATAAAATTAATTTTAATCCCATCTCACACTCTTTCCAAACATGTCATTCCTAATCTCAAGGTAGGATTAGCAATGCAATCCTATTTAATACAATTTAATACCATTGGCCAAACAGGCCCTAATACCACTGGCCAAACAGTCCCTTAATGCGTGATGATGATATATAGTCGGTGAATGTAGATAATTCATATATATTATGGTCCCTACTATGAATGATCCAACCATCGTAGAAAAACCAAAATTAGTACAATTTGCCAGCCTAAAATATATGGACACGTGCCACCATTGCCCACGTGTAGGATATCCTCTCTAAAATTAGGTTTTATGCAAACTCTGCACGTGTTTGCTGAATACGGACCATAGTAAGATTTTTTCCAGCCGTTTATTTCTCTTGCACGTGCAGCTCACCTGATGACCCAGATATCCAGTCAAGGCATGTTTTTAGATGGCCCTCACCAGGCTAGAGACCATGATATGATATTAACCGCCCAGCGTTGATACATACAACACGTGGTGCTTCGACAATGGGCCACGTTTCAATATCAAGGGAGGCATGTTTGTAAGTGTACGGACACGGCAAGTTCGTGCGAGGTCAACCGGCGGCTGCCAGTAGACGCGGAAAACGTATCCGGCACAAGGAGTGCAAATGCGACTCGCGCTCATGAGAGGGAGAAGGCACCTCCTCGCACACTTACCAACTTGGCCCACGTGTGAGAAATACGAGCCATTCATCAGTAAAAAACCACTAAGATGATGCCATGAAGAAAAAATCACTCCATTACCAACCATCAAATAACCTATAAAAGTACACTGACTTTGGACCATCCATCATCCATTACTAAAGAACTGTCTCATCTCATTAAGAGAACCGAAAGTATCATTCCCAATCACATTTCCACAGCAGTCCCCACCAAATGAACGGTCCAGATTTCTAACCCATCCCCACCATGGTCCCCTTCATCATTTCACGAGTTCGAGTCTACTCGCCAGCTACCACTGCAGATCCACACGTTGAAACATGAAAAAATCAATCAACGACCGTGGACGAAAGGAGCTAATGGAAGCCAGAGATGCAGGCCATTAACAAGATACAGCTGTTTCTACTATCTCCCCATACCTTAAAATAGCAACGACATTGTCACTAAAACGTCCACATATATATGACATACACACATCTATATTAATATTACGCGGATTATATAAATAAAATATAAATTTAAGTAGTTACTAGGAAGCTCACACCTTATAATAACTCATCCACATTCCCAAGACTATCCACAATATCTATATAAACATGGCTCTATAACACATAATCCCACTTGAAAAGCTCTAGCTACTACACATGGAGCATGTTCACCCCACCGAGCACGTCGACTCCGGCCTACCGTGCAAGTATCGGGGTGTTCGTAAGCGAAAATGGGGCAAATGGGTCTCAGAAATTCGAGAGCCCGGTAAGAAGACCAGGATTTGGTTAGGGAGCTTCCAGACGCCTGAGATGGCGGCCACCGCTTATGATGTCGCTGCTTTGCAATTGAGGGGAAATGAGGCGCGGCTCAATTTCCCCGGGCTCATAGGTCAGCTTCCAAGGCCCTCGAGTTCAGACCCGGATGATATTAGATCGGCCGTTGCGGAAGCGGTCTCGCGGTTCAGGGAGTCGGCCTGGATGGCTAGTGTGGGTGGTGTCAATGTAGGTAATGCTAATGTAGGTAGCTCGAGTGCTCATCCGACGGGCGCGACCGGGTTCGTGGCGAGTCACATTGATGAGTCGCCATTGGACTCACCTAAGATGTGGATGGAATTGGCTGAAGCTTTGTTACTGAGCCCACCTCAGTTTGGGTCTGGTGAAGCTAGTGACTCAGATGAAATGCAGCAAGAATCCCTGTGGGATTTATAACTAACCTATATTCTTATTAGGATATTTGCTAATTCCATACGTGTGTGATGCAGGCTTACACGTGCTTGGCACACGAGCTTTCACTCCTCAGGTGGGCCACAATATTCGATGTAAATTGACTTTCAAAACAATTTTCACTGTCCATCCGTTCATCTTTTATTCTGTGGCCCACTTAAGGTTTGAAATAGCCTTAATTTCTAGGCCAGAAGATTTAAGCAGTGTGGCCCACCTTATGAGAATGTCTATTCTTGCACACGTGCTTGCACATGGGTAAGTACGGCTATCACATACGTGCAGAATTAGCAAACTAGCTCCGTGTGATATATTCTCCGATGAAATTTTAAAAATAACTCTGCATTTGTGAGATGTAAGATTTAAGTCGTTGAACTTTTACCAAGCAACTATAGAAGTGGGCTCCACATGGTGTGGACATGGCAACAATGGCGGAGATGATGATACTTATATGTATGTGGGTGTGTTTTGACTTAGGTATTGGATTGACAAAAAATGAGATTTTATTTTAGTTAATAGAAGAAAGATTGGATTTGTTGTATTTGAGAAGGTAGATTTTATTTTAGCTAATAGAAGAAGGATTGGATTTTTGTTGTATTTGAGTATGAAGAGCACTTCAACCGAGTATTTATGGTTGGATTTGCTATTTGTAGTGGAATTTTGTTTTAGTGGATTTCTTGCGTTGTATCTGGAAGTGGTTTGTGGAAAATATTGTATTTTTAAAGAGAACCGGTCGCCTATACAACCTGCTGCATATTAACTTAGCATGCATAGCTCCATTCTTCTTGCAAGAGTATTGCATGGTTAGGGCATGCGAACGATGTAAATAGTGGGTTCCACCGGAAAAGGTAATCTATCTAAAAAATGGGGCCCACTAACTCATTTGGTGGGCTATATATGTAGACTGAGTCTGCCCATTGTCTATCTTTTGATTTTGATGGTGTGGCCCAACTGATGAGAGGATTAGCCTTTCTTTGTGAGATGATTGATATTCACGGTGGGGCCCACCATTTACATGGGTCGGATGATTTTTAAGAGAGCTCATCACGTACAGCGAGCTGCATGATAACTTAGCATGCGGTCCCACCTTTCACACAACAGTGTGACGTGTGTAAGACATACGCGCCATTTGTTTTGACGGTGTGGGAAGCGGATTGCAGGCAGGGTGGACTCGGTCCAGGGAGGGGTTCTGTGGGGCCCAACGTAATGTATGGGCTTTATCCATTCTGTCCATCAAATTTTCAAGATCATTTTATGGTACGAACCTAAAAATGAGATAGATCCAAGGTTCGAGTGGACCACACCACAGGAAGCAGCCGCGATAAGGATGGCCGCTGTTGAAACCTTCTGGGCCATAGTGATTTTTATTTTCTATCCAACCTGTTCATAAGGTCACATGGATCTGGATGAAGGGAAAACATAAATATCAGCTTGATCCAAAACTTTTGTGGCCCATGAAGTTTTTAATGGTGGGCATTCAATCCCCACAGTATGGTCCACTTGAGGCTTAGATCTTTCTCGTTTTTGGGCTGATTCCCTAAAATAATCTTAAAAAATGCATGGACAGCGTGGATAAAACCCATACATCACGGTGGGCCCCACAGAGCCCCTGCCTGGACCCAGTCCTTCTAGGCAAGGCAGGATGCGATCTTCTTCCGATGGTGTGGCCTGACCAATCCGTGGATCAGCCTGAATATTTTTCCAGATGATATTCGCAGTGGGGTCCACCATTTAGATGGATCAGATTTTACGGACCTGGGAGAAAAATGCCTAAACCACCAGAAACCGGTGGTGGGAAGTAAACTGTCTAATCCACACGCGAGAGAGGCCTGCCCATCCATACACCTCACACGATCGCACGGGCCAATATGAACAAGGGAAAGATTAGATCTTTCCATCAGGTGTAAATCGGGCCATTTCACAATCTAGGTGGGCCACGGCATACGCAACAAACGTACAGCTAGAAAAAAAAACTGTAACCGTTGGTTCACTTCGTACATTGCAACTCACATGGGGAGTGAAATTGTCAGATTTTTTAACCAAAGGATCTCAGCCTTTTTTCCCAACAAGATAGAGAGCTCAGATCTTGTGCACGTGTCCCAAATTGGCACGTATGGATGCATGTGGGTGTCAGCTCTCCACAAAACGTGTGCAATTAGTGGAATAATACTGCACTCCTATGTGTTGTGCACATGTATAGCAATCTAAACCATATCCAATCATAGGCTACATGATCAGTGGCTGACAACCGGGCAGGCATACTAGTGAAATGATTCTAGTGGTCTGATCAGTCGCCATCGAATGGATTGTTGAAAAGGAATCTGGTGAGTGATCCAAATCCAAAGGGTAAATTTGAATGGTTAGGATCATTCTATAGTGGAACAAACGTCACATTTTCGAAGGTTGCGTGAAGTACAATCATGATGTATCAATCTTTTCAAGAGTAGTATTTGCTCCATTTTGTTGCTGTTGCTGCTGGTGTTATCCCTCACACGTACGTGGAAATTAGGGACATGTGTGATGGTTGATACACAGACACTCTAAAACGTACACGTATCAGAGACCCAAATGGTGGGACTTCTGTGGATGGTCACTACTCCAAAACCATATCGATTGAATAATTCTGACCTCTCAATTAATTAATATTTGTTTGTTGAATTTGTACCCTTGTCCTTCTTTCATTTCAGCCGTCCACCATCTGTCCATAAATTAGCCACTTAAATGATCAAATCAATATAAATTTCAGCTTATGGTCCATCTGAATAGAGGCCCACGACTTGAACGGTTAGTTTGAGATACTTATATGCCGTGTACAATTTATTGTGACAGATCATAAATTCTCTCCAGAAGTCTCAACGTTTTCCTCAACATGTAGGAACTAAAGAGGCGTGAAACATTCAAAATAATCTTTAAAACTGTTTTAACTTTGTTTGGGTCACTTACGGATTAAGTGGGTGTTGAAATATTTGGTTGATTTAAATAGACTATTAAAATCGAGAACCAAAAAAAGAAAAAAAAAAAAACTTATTGAATTGAGTCGAGGCGTGATTGAGTCACTCGGCTTGAAATCGAATTTGCTCTCCTTGGACAATGTCTCAAGTGCAACAGGTTTTCCGAGCAATCGACCTCCAGGAAACAACGACTATGACTCGGTCCCAGCGGTGCACTCACTGTACGTAGGCTCGAATCACTTGCAGTTTAACCCGAAAGTGCTGAGTTGACTCAGCGATGGACTCGATCAGTAAAATTCTTAAACCAGAATATTAGAAAGAGTTTTATAAAAGGAAATGATTTTCGTATATGCAAACATAAATCAGAAGTCTTTATATAGACTCCAAAGTGGTGCATAAGAATCCTTTACAAAAGGTTAGGTCTATTGGGTTTAAACCCAACATGTGTGACCAACTGGAACGGATGCATATATCTGGTTTAAAATGAAAAGGCGCAGGTGCGAGTACACTCTCGCAAATAAAGTTCTGGGAGTACCCATACACACACACCCATGCGAGTACACTCACACCGCACCCGCACCCGCACCCACGCCCACGCCCAGCCCAGCCCATCCCGTCTCGTCGCGTCGCGCACGCGGACTCGGACTCGGCATGGCACGACACTGCTTGGCTCAGCTCGGCGCACGCACGCGTGGTCAATGGCATAGCGCGCCCCCCTCCCTAATAAGACCAAATTCACATGCTAAGCCCAAAGCAAAAAGCCTATCTTATAAATAAGAGAATTTTTTTTGTCAAATCCCATGTGGGACAAAACCCACACCTCAAAAACCCCAAAATTTAAATGTGTAGGGAAACCACCGAAAATTTGAAAAATTAAATTTTAATATTATTTTAAAACAAAATACAACAATCCCCCACATGTTTTAAAATAAAAATCTTTTGAATTAAAGCATAATAGTTGTGCAATGGTGCCGGTGTCACCATAGATTTGAACCGACATTAGAGTAAGCAAGATAAGTATACAAGAATCAGATGACACTATAGTCTTAAACCAGAATTCTTTTAATGTAAATCGCAAGTACATGCCACTCACACTACTTTTCCTTTACAAGTGATTCTATGGTTCGGTGCGTTTCGGCCATAAACCATTACTTGAATTTCATGAGTGCTCTACAGAATTCGCCTAGATTCTCATAGGAAGCAGCCTCCACCTCTACACCCATATAGGTGAATTCTATCAAGTGTATGCAGCAACTGTATACACTACCAAATATATGGCTATGGATCCATTTAGAGTTCTAAAAACTCATCCTTTTGCGTTGTTGCTCGCACTGTACACTATATAAGAGGCTCATATAAATCAATGCAATCGTCTCTCTCGTGTCTTGTTGTTTACCCATTGAACCTATCTCATGGGATCTCCACTTGGTTGGGTTGCCGACACTGTCAGTTCATATATTAGGCTCAACCCCATTCCCTTCAATGTATGATTGACTAACCTTTTAGATAGTCCTGTGGTCAAAGAATCGGCTAGATTCTTTTCTGACCTCTCAAAGTCAATAGATATGACTCCATCACGCAACATGTGTTTCACTATGCTGTGTCTGAGTCTAATATGCCTGCTCTTTCCATTATATATTTTACTATTTACTTTCGCTATATCTGCTTGACAATCACAATGAATAGACACGACAAATATAGGCTTTGGCCGCAATGGTATATCAACTAAAAGATTTCTAAGCCACTCGGCTTCTGATCCAGCCTTTTCTAAGGCAATAAACTCGGATTCTATAGTCGACCGAGCGATACATGTCTATTCGGTAGACTTCCAAGAGACTACTCCACCCAAAGTGAAGACATATCCACTAGTGGATTTTGTCTCATCTGAATCATTGATCCAGTTAGCATTACTGTATCCTTCTAATACAGCAGGAAAACCATTATAATATAAACCATAAGCCATACTACCTTTTAGATATCTCAAAATCCTAGACAAAACATTCCAATGCTCTTTTCTAAGGTTATGTGTATATCTACTTAGCCTTCCTACTGCAAAAGGTATGTCTGGTCTAGTGTAGTTTGTTAGATACATGAGGCTACCAATTATTTTGGAATACTCCAATTGAGACACACTATTTTCTATATTCTTCATGAGAGTCACACTATAATCTTAAGGAGTACTGACAGGTAAACAATCAAAATGGTTAAACTTTCTCAATATTTTCTCAATGTAATGAGATTGTGATAATATACTAACATCATTTTTTCTAGTTACTTCATTACTCAAGATTACACTAGACTCTCCTAAGTCTTTCATTTCAAACTTAGATGACAAGAATTTCTTAGTCGCATTAACCAATTTAATATTAATTCTAAAAATAAGCATGTCATCAACATAAAGGCATATAATAACTGAATCATTTTCAAAAATTTTACTATATACACATCTATCTACATCATTTATATGATAACCATTTGATTTTAAAACACTATCAAAATTTTCGTGCTATTATTTAGGAGCCTGTTTTAAACCATATAATGATTTAATTAGTCTACATACTTTATTTTCTTTACCTGATATCTTATAACCATCAGGTTGCCCCATATATATTTCTTCTTCTAAATCTCCATTTATGAAAGTCGTCTTAACGTCCATCTGGTGTACCACTAGTTTATATATGGAGGCCATCACTATTAAGACTCTAATTGTTGTAATCCTAGTTACAGAGGAAAATGTATCAAAATAATCTATTCCTTCCTTTTGTTTAAAGCCTTTTGCTTCCAACCTAGCCTTAAACTTATCAATAGTCCTATTTGGTTTTAGTTTCTTTTTAAATACCCATTTACGGCCTATTAGTTTATTTCTAGGTGGTAGGTCTACAAGTTCTCAAGTGTTATTAGTTATAATAGATTCTAACTCATCATTTATTGCTTCCTTCCAAAAGGTTGCATTTGAAGAATTAATTGCTTCTATATAGGTTGTACGATCATCTTCTACTAAGAAGGTGAAAAAATCATCTCATCGGTTAGTTTCTCTTCTAACCCTAGTACTTTTTCTTGGTTGTATCTCTTCTACTACTTTCTCGTAAGCATTTTTACTAATAGACGTAATATCTGATTTATTAACTTTCTCTATTCCTATAGATTTAGATTTCATAGGGAATACGTTCTCAAAGAACTCTGCATCCCTAGCTTCTATAATTGTATTAGGATCTAGAATATTATCCTTAGTTTTTAAAACTAGAAATCCGTAAGCCATACTGTTTTGTGCGTACCCTATAAATATACAGTCGGTCGTTTTAGGACCTAACTTTTTTTTTGTTTCAAGTAATCCTACTTTAGTAAGACATCTCCACACTTTAATATATTTATAACTAGGAACATGATTCTTCTAAAGTTCATAAAGTGTTTGTTCAGAAGATTTAGTAGAAATTCTATTTAGGATATAACAAGTAGACATAATTACTTCTCCCCACATATTGAGGGTAAGCTTGAACTATTTAACATATCATTTATCATCTCTTTTAGAGTTCTATTCTTACGTTCTACTATTCCATTCTGTTCTGGTGTATAAGGAGCTGTAGTTTCGTGAACTATTCCATTCTTTTCACATAATTTTCTAAATTGAGAAGATTCATATTCGCCTCCTCTATCTGTTCTAAGTCTTTTAATTTTTATATTTAACTGATTTTTAACTTCAGTTTCGTATTTATAAAAGGCATCTAAAACTTCATCTTTGTTCATTAACAGATAGACTCTAGTGAACCTAGAGTAGTTATCTTCAAAAGTTATGTAATATCTTTTTCTACCTCTAGATATGTGATTTCTAAAATCACCTAAATCACTGTGTATTAATTCTAATAGAACAGATGATCTTTCTATTCATTTAAAGGGTTTCCTAATGAATTTTGATTCTACACATGTTTCACATTTATCAAATTCTTCATTAGATATATTAGGTAATAAACCTAATCTTTTCATTTTCTTTAAAGATACTACATTCACATGACCTAATCTACTATGCCATAGATAAAAAGGTTCAACGATATAAACAGAACCGGATGTCTTATTATTATTATCATTGGATACATTTACAATGAATAAACCTTCGCTACAGTCTCCCTTACCAACAAAAGTTCCATTCTTAGTCATTACAAGCTTATCTGAATCAAATACTAACTTGACACCAGCCTTATTGAGGAGTGAACCAGAGACCAAGTTTCTTCTAATGTCAGGCACATGTAGGACATCATTCAACATTAGAGTCTTTTCAGAAGTGAGTTTCAGAAGTACTTTCCCTTTCCCTACAACTGGAGACGTTCTAGCATTACCCATGAACACCTGTTCATCATCTCCTGATACTTGGTAGGAGATAAACATGCTACAATCCTTGCACACGTGCCTAGTTGCATTGGTGTCTAATACCCACTCCAAGTTGTTTACAAGGAAGACTTCTAACACCACAGCTACTACCATGTCAGACTCATCGTCTGTTTTTGTAAGATTAGCCTGCGGCTTATCTTTGTTTTTCTTAAGCCTGCAGGTTTTAACATGATGCCCAGACTTTCCACAGTTGTAGCAGTTTCCCTTTTCTTGAATTGATTGTTTGCATTCTTCTTTTTGAGCCTGCATTTATTTGCGTAATGTCCAGGTTTACCACAGTTATGATAATTGCCCTTTTTCTTATTATTTGCTCGACTTGATTTCACAAGATTCGCCATTGAATCCATCTCATTTTCATTTTCTTTTTGGTCCCTGATTCTATTGGCCTCCTCTATTCGTATGTGTACGATAGTGGTTTCCAAAGAAACACCATTCTTTTTACACCCTTTACAAAGGGTTAGGTCCGTTGGGTTTAAACCCAACAGGTACGACCAACCGGAACGGATGCATCTCTTTGATTTAAAACGAAAAGACGTAAGTGCGAGTACACTTTCACAAATAAAGTCCCGCACCCGTGCCCAGCCTAGCCCATCCCGTCCCTTCGTGCACGCGGACTCGGCAAGACACGGCTCGGCTTGGCGCGCGCTTGTGGTCAATGGCATAGATTAGAGTCATTGACATAGCCCCCCCACAAGACCAAATTCAGATGCCCCTTGAATGGGGCTTAAGCTCAAGGCAAAAAGTCTATCTTATAAACAAGAGAATTTTCTTTGTCAAATCTGATGTGGGGCAAAACCCACACCTCAAAAACACCAAAATTTAAATGTGGAGGCAAACCACCGAAAATTTGAAAAATCAAAATTTAATATTATTTTAAAATAAAATATAACAGTGGCAGAAACACCCCACACGTGAGATGCATGGGCCTCCCTGAATCCACATGTGATCTCCCACGGAAAATAAAGGGAGTGTTCACATACAACGCTTATGAGCTTTTTCACATGCAAATTTTCTTCTACAAGCGTGTGTTCTTAGCTCGTATATTTTTGATCAAATGATCTCAGTAACACCACTAATGTACATGTATCATGATGTAGACCCATTTCATTTCCTTTTAACCGTTGGTTGGCATGGGCCGCATGGCCGCCAATTAAATAATAATATTGTACCAGTAATTTAAGCACGGGTCACATGCATGTGGAAGCTGTACACATCTGCATATAGGTCATGTGTTAAAATGCGATACATGAGATCAGAGCTTTCCATGATGCACTAAAAAAAAAAAAAGAAAAAAAAAAAGGTCATTTCACAGCTCAGGAAGGCCACGACTTATGAAAACAAATGAATGGCTAGAAATGAAAATGGTAACCGTTGATTTACTTTGAACGGGAATTTGTTCGCTTCTTTAGGTAGAAAGATCTTATTGTGATTTTACTTCCAACCTTACGTGTTTTATATTCCGTGGTCATGAAGACATTTGATTTGTTGTGTACTAGGTAAAGGTGGCTAAACAGAGAGTATATCATTGAAGAATGTGATGAAGTACTTGAATCTTTCTTTTGCTCTAACATTAAATGAGATGCATATTGAAAATTGGATGCTTCAAATCTACGCTGAAACATGGGTCATTGGCCGGTTAGTCTAATCGACAAGTCCAATGATATACAATATATTTAGTTTTTTTTTTTTTTTTTTTTTTTTAAAAAATTTTTTTAAAGCAAAACCCTCAAAACAGTTTTTGGAGTTTTTGATAGGCCAATGACGTTATTTGACAGGTCGACCCAGCCGATTGAAGTGTTTTGACCGGTCAACTCGACAAGTCGATGGGTTGCATAGTTTTACGCATTTTTGCGTGATTTATTTTTATTTATGTTTTTACTTAAATATATGGGTGTAAATGTGATTATGGTGAATGCTAGATGTGCTTAAGGATTTGAGAGGGTTTTGTAGAGAGAAAAATGTAGGGCTTTCCTCTTGGGGTTTCAAATTGGTAAGGTTTTATCTCTTGTAACTTTCTTATTTATAGTGCATTATCACTTTGTGCTGTGATTTTTTTCTTGCAAGGATTTTTCCATGTAAATTTGGAGTGTTCTGATTGGATTTGCTTGTGTGATTGTGATTACTTTGTTTTATTCCTCTCCGCATGCTTTCGTGAGTCCCAACAATGTACATATCAATGTATACTATCTCGATGAGTTTAGTAGTTCTTTCTTTACTTCCCTTTAAGGGCTCTTTGATGAGCTTCCCATGCAAATACACAATATATGTAAGCAGAGATTTTTTTTTTCTTCTAAATATTGAGAATGGTCCTGTTATTTGCTAATCTTTTAAACTTGTCTTTGTTGGGATGACCAAGCTGTAAGAGTCAGAGGTGGAGAGAAAAAATGTGCTCATGTGCTCTTCCTATATCCTTTTTATATAACATTATGAATTTTATATTTTGTGGAAGTGATTGAGTTAGGGGAATGATACAATGTTCGTTCATTAGCACATGATGTTATTACTAATTTACATGATACATCTGAACTGTAGTCTCGAATGCAAAGGTGTATATCTGATAAATCAATCTCAATTTTAGAATATGTTCTTCTAACACTGAGGTTGTAGGCACATGTATAGAAAATTATTCTTTTATTTTCACCCAATTTCAAAATTGCACTCCTTATAACCTCTACTCGACTTCTATTCATTGACCTCATGTAGAAGTATTTTTCATCTTCTCATATTTACATGACCTTAGTTAACAACTAAATGGGTTGCAGATATGTATGGTTGCTCATGCATCAGTGCACCAAGAGTTAGATATCGTAAAGACACAGTTCGTTTCACACACACATAGGTTACTGCTATGGGCAAGGCAATCGTGCATCTACATAGGCTCAATACTCCTTAAAAAAACTCACGGGGATCAAATTGATAGGGTTTTCCTCCTCAGTTCGGAGGAGAGGTAGTGCAGCTTGTTGTAAATCGGATGCCTCAAATCTTGGCATTACAGCGCTGCTCGACCAGTTGAGGGACTGGCTCGACCGGTTGAGGGGGCTGCTCGACCGGTCGAGGCTCGCTCGACTCAAAGTCCAGCAAGTTGTATTTTTTGGTGTCGACCAGTCGAGGGTCAAGCTCGACTAGTTGAAGGGGTCCTTCGACCAGTCGAGGACCTGGTTCGACTAGTCGAGGGTTACGCAGATTCTGCGCGGATTTTATGCGGACTGTGTAAATTTGAGGCGGTTTCGCAAATGTGCAGAAGGGGAGTTTCCTAAACTATAAATAGGGGTCCTTAGGCCTATTCTAGGGCATGCTAAGGCTTCCTAAAGTGATTCCATCAAGGTGTTTTCACGTCCAAGTTGAGAGAGAAAAAAAGAGGAAGAGAGAAAGAGAAAAGAGAGAGGAAGCTTCGTAGAGGTGATATACTGCGCAGTCGACGTCTCAGCATTTTTACATCCTCGTGATTGGTGAGATCTCTCCATTTTCATTATTCTCTTATTGTTCATCCACTCGTACGTGAGTAAAGAAGATTTGATCTAAGCGGTGTGTGCTAGTGATCAGTTGTAACGTTCTACTTCATAGTGAATTATTGCTTTGGACTAGGTCCTGTGGTTTTTACCTCTTCGAGGGTTTTCTACGTAAAATCTCTTATGTTGTGTGGTTTGTGTTTTGATTTATTTCATTGCTTTATTATATCCCATAATTCTAATGTTTGGGAGGTGAGATCTTAAGGTTTCTTGTGCAACGCACCCAATAAAATGGTATCAGAGCGTTCAAGTTTGTTGAACAGAGTGGGATCAGTTCTGAATTATGGAAGGTGGCTCATTAAGGATGATCAGTCTCAATGGTTCTAACTGGACCATATGAAAGACTAAGATGAAGGACTTACTTTATTGTAATGACTTGTATGCTCCAATTCTAGGCATATCAGCAAAGACAAAAGATATGTCAGATGATGATTAGAAGAAATTGGACCAGGCGGTAGAGTTTATTAGACAATGGCTAGTTGATTCAATATTCCACCATGTATTTAGGGAGACCTCACCCGCTAGCCTATGGCTGAAATTGCAAGGGTTGTATGAGAAGAAGACAACCGACAATAAGATTTTTCTGATAAGGCGACTTGTGAATCTCAAGTTTAAAGATGGTGATTTCGTGGTTGAGCACATGAATGAGGTCAGCAACATATTGAACCAACTCTCCGCTATGAAGATAGTCCTAAACGATGAACTACAGGCTTTGCTATTGCTTAGTTCATTGCCTGACAGTTGGGAGACATTGGTGGTGTCTCTGAG
Organism: Magnolia changhungtana; assembly: GCA_030180095.1. NCBI lineage: Eukaryota > Viridiplantae > Streptophyta > Magnoliopsida > Magnoliales > Magnoliaceae > Magnolia > Magnolia changhungtana. The sequence continues at coordinate 14,317,605 of JASAUF010000662.1, forward strand.
TAACTTCGCGCCAGATGGAAAGGTATCCATGGAACAGGTAACTAGTTGCCTCTTCAATGAGGAGAAAAGGAGGAAGTCTCAGGGGTCTACTCAACTGTTGAGGGTCAAATATTGCATATCAGACCCTAGTTACTGCTTGGATTTACAAACATAATATCGTTTAAAATCCTAATTTAATCGTGTTTGTAATGCAAGGTACATTTGTAAGTGGGGACTACAAAAAGGTGCTAAATGTGTGTATTTAATGCTCTGATGACACCACAAGCAAGGGACGGACTCCAGAGGACCAATATTGAAGAAATTATATACCAGGGAGCCGAGGGAATCAAGCCGTTCACATGAAAGAGGCCCGAAACTAGTGCAGAATGCAAGATCACAGGGTTTCCGCCATCCAATCGACACGAGACTCCATACATGGCTTCGGGACCATAAATTAACCATACACGTTGAATTTTGGCCGTTGGATCCTTGTGGAAGCGCCCAACGGACAGATCAGCCCACAAATCACTCCTCGGGGCCCGCCGATATCCAGATATACTTCAAGTTCATTTTCGTCTTAAATCGGATGGGGAAAAGGATGGACGATCTGATTTTTCACGAACATCACGATGGACCCCGCATGTACACAAGACATGTACGTGGGGGTCGTGCATGTGCAAGCAGACCGGATCGGCCGCGCCGGTCAACTCGGGCGCCGACCGCGCCATCTCCCACTTTGCGACAACGGGACGACGCCGGCCGTCCGTTTTTGAGTAGTGGGGCCTACTAAGCGTTTATCTCAAGATCCGAATCGTCTATTCGATCCAGAGGTGGGGTGTGACCCTCGCCTAGCTTTCCTTTTGGCCCCATACATGTCTTTTCACGTATGTCATCGAGAAATGCAAGATTAACGGTGAGTTTGTTTGATACGGTGGACCACACCAAAACTTGATAAAAACTACTCTTTCCTGAGTGGTTTTTCACCAGAAATCTAATGAACGGGTCGATTTCATTGAAAACATCACCGTGGGGCCCACCAAACACGTCGGCGTACAGATTGCTTATTGCCGTACGTGCGTCCGCGCGATCCGGCCGTGGCCCCACTGCGTTCATGCAGATCATCGATCGATGATCCAATCCGTCCAAATGATTCATATAAGGAGACCCTAACCACGGAGCTAAATCGAAGTTTGGGATGATTGTTTGCCCCAAAACTCGATCGGACGCAGTCCGCTCATGCGGTTTCCTCTGTTCACAGAACTACTCCTCACCGCCTCAGGCGGAAATTCTCTGCCTTCACCACCGTTTTTCGTGGCTATAAATAGAAGAGGAGAGAGAGAAAAAAGGAGAGAGCCGTGGCAGCCTGGGAGGTTTGGAATCCCACGTGAAGAGAGAGAGAAAGGGAGTAGATTTGTTTTTCTTTTCCTTTATTTTTATTTTTATTTATTTTTATTTTAAGGGTTCCAGCCCACTTATGTGTGGCTAAACCTCTTAGCTAGGGCTAAGAGGTGAAGCTTATAGCGTGATGGGATGCCTCTTTGCTGTGCCTTTGTTTAGACTGAACTGATTTTGATTTAATTTTAATCTGGGAATGTTTTTAGTCTTTAATGGTCTGTTGTGACTGAAATTACAATGGGTCTGCGATGGCTTTGAGTATTTCTGTTGCCTTTTTATGTTTATGATGTCAGGAAGCCCTATTGTTCACCATCGTCTCTTGGGCATGGTTGGATGTCGGTACCCTTCCTAACCTTCATACATTGATTGGTTGGTAATTAGTTTAATTAACATTTGCTTTGTCTCCGGGCATGGTTTGGTGATGGAATCCATTCTAATTCATATACCTTTCATCTTTTCAAAACTACATCAAAGGAAGTTCAGTTGATTTTCATGAATCAAGTGTAGTTCTCCCTGATCTCTACAAGTGGATCCTCTGAATCCCTAGTTTTCCTTCTCTGATTTTTCCTAAATTTTAGTTTAATTATTTCACCATTATTCCTCAAATTACATTCAATTTAGATTTCATCTTAGCCTAGTTCTATATCTGGTTATTTTTAGATAACGTACAGGTTTCAGTCCTTGTGGATTCGACCTCGGTCTCACCGAGTTTATTACTACATCACAACCCTATACTTGGGGAGTGAACAAGTTTTTAGCGCCGCCATGGGGACCGATTGTGACTACGATTTTTTTACGAAATTAATTGGATTTAGAGTTAGTTTAAGATTAGGATTTTACTAATTTTAATTTTATTTTTTTTTATTTAATTCATAGGACTAACATATTTCCTATTCTGTAGGTTGTTAAGATAGAACTTCTAATTTGGTAAACTCTTTCTAAATTTTCTAACTCTTTAGATTTGGTTTACTTCAAAAACTAACGTGTTTTGTTTTGTTTTGCAGGTTTTTAACATAAGAACTTCTACTCTGGTAACATCCTTCTCACCTCTCTTCTGCTTACCTTCCATATTGCTCTAGGAATTTTATTTTATTATAGGGTTAGAATCAGAGTTAAGGTTTCACCATGTATATGCACGAGTGGGAACGTCAGTATGCTGAGAAGAATAATCTATATTGGGATGATGATTATGATAGAAATCCACCAATGTCTCAAAACTTTTCTGAAACTATCATCGAGAATCGACCGGAATACAAAGATCCACCAGTTAAGAAGTCCTTACGCGATCATATACGGGAGAACAATTCCACCCCACGGACCGTACGTGAATGTTGGGGTTATCATAACTATGGGAGTAAGAATTACTATCACCCATCTGAGAAAAAGAAAACAATGCGTGATTATATTATGAGTGATAATAAGTATTACCAACCATCAGATTCTCCCACCTATGATCCGTATGACTATAATCAGTGGAAACATCAATGTTGGAAAGATGAACCAACAACCTATTATAATGATTATTCTTTTGGATCCCCTACCTTTAAGATTCAACCAAAATCGATCCAAGAGAATTCATTTCAAAGTAACACAGACTCTTCTGCTGACATGAGGAAATTACTAGAAGAGCTTGAGTTACGCCTTGATAGGTTAGAGGAAGCTCGCTCATCCCAACTACAATCCAATCCAGAAATACAATGTGAGGAAAGTGATCCTCACTCGCTTTTGACGAAATCTGGAGTTTGGAATGAGGAGTTGGATTCCATTAATGAGCATACGGTTCAATTCCCCGACGAGTCGATCTCAATGACTGTTCAAAAGAATGGTGGAGATACTTGGGTATCTTTCAAATACAGTGATGATGACACACTTTCCTTACATGATACACAGGATCTCAATGATGAGGTTGAGGTTAGTTTATTCGAACCTCAACCGAATTTAGAATGTAAGGAAAGCGACCCCATCTCAAGTGTGTACTGCACTGAATTGGAAGCTGAGAAGTATTGGGATGAGATTCATGAGAGCACAACCCAAATTCCCCTGGAATCAATCTCAAGTATGGTCCAGGTCAATGCTCAAGAAGCACACGAAGTGATCGGTCATACTGAGCTACTCCACTCACCTAACATGTCTGATTTAAAAGTAGAAGATGAGCTCATTAAAACCGACCCTTCCAACTTCTGTGAGACATGTTTGGATCACTCTCTTGAATTGAATGATAATGTGATTTGGGAGAAGGATGAGCTGCTCGCTACGACTCTAGAATTTGAAACCACTCAATTAAGACCACCATCTGAGCTGTACACGTCTGACAGTTCAACGCCTCGATTGAGTAGTTTCAATGAAGAAAGTGATCCCATCGATGCTTCCCCTATTGATCTTCAATATGTTTGTGCAGGGCTGGAGCAAGAGAACATATCTTCATATACTTTTAAGAGCGAGGGAGTCCTTGAGCATCTCATTACAGATTTCCATGAGGAAAATAAGTCACTCTTAGCTAAAATTTTTGACTCTTTTGATAATTGCTGGGCACACTTTGCAAAGTCAAACGATCCCATGTCAAAAAACAAAGTGGATGCCTTGCAAGACAACATCTCGGTAGTTATCACTGACCGAGAGAAGCCTTATTTTGAAGCCCCTTCTTCCCCTGATCCTAAACGTCTACCATTAAAGGAGGAGGAGCTGAAAATTGAACCGAAGTTTGACACTTCGAAATGTGTTGAGGCTACATCACTTTTTGCGAAGTTTTCTAAACTTTATCTACTTGTAGTCTCTGATTCACCATGGGATACTAACGTTGAAACTTCTTCATCACAGTGAATCGTACATACTCTGGTTACCTCAAGCAATGCAATGGAAAATTTCTTATGAGGTACATAAGTCTCTCTGGAAAGTTATGCTCCAGGGCACCCAAGCCTTTTGCAAAAAGGGCTTTTGGATGATCTTGTTGAGGAACTTACTGAGAAACTTATCAAGATACTGGCCAGAAGAGGACCTTGCAGCATGATTAGTTAGTTCAATGTTTGTGGGTAACATTACTGCAAACCCTCACGAGACTACAACTCGTCCACTAGGGGTAACCTAGGGGTTTAAAGGTTTGTTGCATGCGCTAAATGCAATCGAGAGCACCTGCGAAAGTGGTATAGATAGGTTTTATTTCTTGTTATTTTTGTGTGGCTTTCTCTCTCGTACTCACCCGCTCTCATGTTGAGATCTCTTGGAAAGTCTCTCACGATTCATCATTCAGGTACTATCTTCCCATCACTTCTCTTTTACTTTCGTTGTCCCATGTGCATTCCATGCTCATATCTTTTACATTGAGGACAATGTAGATTTTAGGTTGGGGTGGGAGATTAGGTTACCTAATCAGTGTTTTCTTCATCTTGAGCAAAAATTGTGAAAATTTTTAAATTTTTTCTGGTCTTTCTTGTGAATTCAAAGTGATTTTGACAGATATCCTGGATTTAAAATTTCAAGATACGTGATGTTGGAAATTTATAACTCTTGGATTCAGTATTTGTTAGATTTCACAGTTAAGTTTGAATTATTAATCTATGATTAGAAGTTGTAAACTTGATTGAGTCATGATTTCACATATCACATCTCACTTACACATTGAGATTTCGGTTTGATATTGAATGATTAATTTGGTAATCACTGAGCATGAAAGAAACCAGCCTAAAAGATTTGGCCATCAGGGTATAAAAAGAGAATTACACCATGGGTTTGCTCCATATAGGTGTGGATTTGATTTTCTATGATTAACAGCTAGACAGAGCTGGGCGACTATTTTCACCATAGGTTCGCTCCCTATGAGTGAAAATTTGATTCCCATAGTTTTAAAAAAAAAAAAACTAGAAAATGAAATAATGATCTGTGAGGCAAAGTTCTGGTTTAGGTGATGGTAGTTATGAATTTTCTAATTGATTACCAATGATATCATGAAATCGACAATTTGATCTTTTAATGATGATAGGTCGAGATTTCACTATACAACCATGGAACTCAATGTTTAAAATTATTCTAGTTTATGGATTAATATTTGAACTTGATTATGAAATTCACCGTGCATGAGAGGCCAGGAGAAATTGATAATCAACATTCATGAATCTTAAGATTTTCATTCTAGATTGTTTTTCAAAATATCACTCGGCTTCACAAGAATTGTCTCGTAATTCTCAACTTAATTTTCACATATTTTGCTCGGGACTAGCAAAATGATGGTTGGGGGTTGTGTTGAGGGTCAAATATTGCATATCAGACCCTAGTTACTGCTTGGATTTACAAACATAATATCGTTTAAAATCCTAATTTAATCGTGTTTGTAATGCAAGGTACATTTGTAAGTGGGGACTACAAAAAGGTGCTAAATGTGTGTATTTAATGCTCTGATGACACCACAAGCAAGGGACGGACTCCAGAGGACCAATATTGAAGAAATTATATACCAGGGAGCCGAGGGAATCAAGCCGTTCACATGAAAGAGGCCCGAAACTAGTGCAGAATGCAAGATCACAGGGTTTCCGCCATCCAATCGACACGAGACTCCATACATGGCTTCAGGACCATAAATTAACTGTACACGTTGAATTTTGGCCGTTGGATCCTTGTGGAAGCTGCCCAATGGACAGATCAGCCCACAAATCACTCCTCTGGGGCCCGCCTGATATCCAGATATACTTCAAGTTCATTTTCAGCGTCTTAAATCGGATGGGGAAAAGGATGGACGATACAGATTTTTCACGAACATCACGATGGACCCCGCATGTACAGCACATGTACGTGGGGTCTGTGCACAGGCAGTGCACTGGATCGGCCGCCCGGTCAACTCGGGCGCTGACCCGCGCCATCTCCCACTTTGCGACAGCGGACGACGCCGGCCGTCCGTTTTTGAGTAGTGGGGCCTACTAAGCGTTTATCTCGAAGATCCGAATCGTCTATTCGATCCAGAGGTGGGGTGTGACCCTCGCCTAGCTTTCCTTTTGGCCCCATACATGTCTTTTCACGTATGTCGTCGAGAAATGCAAGATTAACGGTGAGTTTGTTTGATACGGTGGACCACACCAAAACTTGATAAAAACTACTCTTTCCTGAGTGGTTTTTCACCAGAAATCCAATGAACGGGTCAGATTTCATTGAAAACATCACCGTGGGGCCCACCAAACACGTCAGCGTACTCTGTTTACGCTGGTACGTGCGTCCGCGCAATCCGGCAGCCGTGGGCCCCGCTGCTTCATGCAGATCATCAGATCGATGATCCAATCCGTCCAACAGATTCATATAAGGTGACCCTAACCACGGAGCTAAATCAGAAGTTTGGGATGATTGTTTGCCCCAAAACTCGATCGGACGCAGGTCTGCCTTGCGGTTTCCTCTGTTGCTGCATAAACTACTCCTCACCGCCTCTTGTGCGGAAATTCTCTGCCTTCACCACCGTTTTTCTGCTGCTATAAATAGAAGAGGAGAGAGAGAAAAAAGGAGAGAGCCGTGGCAGCCTGGGAGGTTTGGAATCCCACGTGAAGAGAGAGAGAAAGGGAGTAGATTTGTTTTTCTTTTCCTTTATTTTTATTTTTATTTATTTTTATTTTAAGGGTTCCAGCCCACTTATGTGTAGCTAAACCTCTTAGCTAGGGCTAAGAGGTGAAGCTTATAGCGTGATGGGATGCCTCTTTGCTGTGCCTTTGTTTAGACTAAACTAATTTTGATTTAATTTTAATCTGGGAATGTTTTTAGTCTTTAATGGTCTGTTGTGACTGAAATTACAATGGGTCTGCGATGGCTTTGAGTATTTCTGTTGCCTTTTTATGTTTATGACGTCAGGAAGCCCTGTTGTTCACCATCGTCTCTTGGGTATGGTTGGATGTCGGTACCCTTCCTAACCTTCATACATTGATTGGTTGGTAATTAGTTTAATTCTGCTGTTTGCTTTGTCTCCTGGGCATGGTTTGGTGATGGAATCCATTCTAATTCATATACCTTTCATCTTTTCAAAACTACATCAAAGGAAGTTCAGTTGATTTTCATGAATCAAGTGTAGTTCTCCCTGATCTCTACAAGTGGATCCTCTGAATCCCTAGTTTTCCTTCTCTGATTTTTCCTAAATTTTAGTTTAATTATTTCACCATTATTCCTCAAATTACATTCAATTTAGATTTCATCTTAGCCTAGTTCTATATCTGGTTATTTTTAGATAACGTACAGGTTTCAGTCCTTGTGGATTCGACCTCGGTCTCACCGAGTTTATTACTACATCACAACCCTATACTTGGGGAGTGAACATCAACAAGAGACTCTTATGATAAGATCGGGGGAAATGAAAGAACAGAAAGGGCAGGAAGGCCCGAGATAAATCAAAAGGTAAGTCGGCGCCCACTTTCGAGTCGGGTCTCGGCTTGTGCGAGCTAGCAATTCCCCAATGGAGTCATCATTCTGTATACACTAGAAATCGGCGTCCACACTGATTTTATATTCAAGTAGTGTTTTGGTGTCGGGGGGAGGTGACCAGGCTAATTTTTGGAGTCGCCACTAGCCGATGGATCTTAGAATCCCGTGGTCGGCTAGAACCGCGGAATATGTAAGGTTGGGGAAATCCGAAGATTCTCCTATCTTAGATTGACTCCTAGTTTGCGATATAGGATTTCAGATAAGGGATCTCAGTTACAAAGAGGGAAGGGGTTAGGCACCCTCTTTGCCCATACGAATGTACGGTCTCTACTCGGTGTGATACAAAAATCTCAAGGGATGAATGATGTGGTCGAGGTAGGACTAGGCACACGTTGATTTCTGATATGGCAAGATCCGAGATTTCGGCAAGCCATAGAGCTTACATCCAACGATGTATCTAGAAGGCGGATGTGATGAAGCTTCTGCAAAAAGGTAAGAAAAAGTGGACTAGATCACTAAGAATTTCTGATGTGACAGGATTCGATGTACGACAAGTCACAGAGCATATGTTTGCTAGAGATTTAAAGAAGCAGGGGGGTTGAGAAGGGAATAGATGTCATGATAAATGCTTGTATGTAAAATGAATGGATCTTTGGCTTGGACTTGAGTTGGCAAGACATGAGTTGCACCATGACCAATTTGGGCTAAATTTAGGGTTGAGGAGATTAGGAGGAGGCTAAGAGATGGTTAAAAAATTAGATCTTGGGAGCTTGAGCTCTCTCTCTCACCCTTACTCTTACTCTCTTCTTTTCTCCCTCTTTCTCTCTCACTTAGAAAGTGGAAGTTATTGTTGAAATATGAAGAGGAGAGGGCTATTTATAGCCTTCTCCAATGGTCTTATGGTAATTATGGGATTTAGGAGGGGTAAAAGCTGATGTAGTAAGTGCTAATAGGTTGAGGAGAGAGAGACATCACTTGGCGCACTCTCATTGGCTATTGGGGGTGGTAAAATGGTAAAAAAGATCAGATGAGGGGGTAATTTCCGAAGAAAGTTGATGATCGGACACTGGGACAGCTGTCCCCAGAAATCCACACGCGGGCCACGAGCGGTAACACTTCAAGTACCGCCTATGGTAGTTGAACTACCGCCCGGTAAGGGCTTGGTCGGGCTTAACCGTGTGGGCTTATTTGATGCACTGGTTCATCTGATAGTCTCATTTTTAGGGTTTTTGAGGTTCAAATAGGTGAGCTTAGGTTTAGGTAAAGAGCTCAGGTAAGGGTATAGGGTATAGGCAGGGGCCATATGTGGATTGAACGGTTTGGATTAGGGTTTCAGGTTGCAGATTGGAGGTTTGAGGTTTGGGTCAAGGTTTTGGGTTAGGTTCAAGTTTAAGCTAGGATTAGGGTTTGGTTTAGGATATGATCATGGTTTTTGGATTACCTTAGCTTTCTCAAGATTTTAATCTGGGTGGGGTGTCTACAGTGTTATATCAACACCACCGTCAATCAATGTATGTGGCTGATGAGCCACGTACATGGACCCCATCCTGATGTATGTGAACCATCCAATCGTCCTGCCTTGGGACGTCCAGCAGCCTCTACTGCTGGACTGTATAAGGGGAAAAACAAATATCAGCTTTAATTCAAAAGCTGGCGGGTCACCATCACATGGACCCTACCTTAATGTATGTATCCGATCCAAACCGTTCACCCTATTTCCAAGCTCATTTTAGGCGTCGAGCCAAAAAATGAAGCCAATCTGAATCTCTGGCAGGCCATAATTTAGAAAATTGGATGATTTAAACTATTAAGGCCCACTGTAATGTTTCTATACACCAAAATATATCCAATATTGGACTTGTTAGGCCTGTCATGAGCCCGGGGACCCAACCGGCGGAGTGGATCCTTCTGATGTAGGCCCCACCTATGAAAAACTTGGAAAAAAACAAAAATAATATTGACGCTGCTATTGCTAGCGTACAGAGGACGCTACAGCGAACAGCGTCCTGATGCTGCTTATAAACGGGCAAAGAGAGTGGGCCCCACCGCGATGCATGTGGCACATCCACACCGTGAATTTGATGTGTCCCCTTTGGGCATGGGAATACCCCAAAAATCTGCCATTCATGGCACTCAGGTGGTCCACACCACTAGCAGCAGGGGATTGAACGTTTACCACTATAACCCTTTTTGGGTCAGAGGAGTTTTGGATCTATATGAAATTTATTTTTCATCTTAATCCAGGTCTTTGTGACCTTATTAACAGATTAAATGGAGAATAAACGTTATGGTGAGCCCCACGTGGGATCCACCTCTGTGAAGTGGATTGGTTGGAGTACCGTACAACAGCTGTATAGCTGCTATATTAACGCCAGCAGGTTTTATGGGTCTGCAACCCACCTTGTTGTATGATCCATGTGGTCCAGCTGGTGGGACCCACGTGATTTATGTATTATATCCTCACCATCCAAATCCAAAAAGGATAGCGGGACACCATCTGATATATGTTTTTTATTCCAACCGTCCATCAGCTAGACAATGGGACACCATGTGATGTACGGTGGGGCTCACCTTGGTATATGTGTGTTATCTTAGTCGTCCGTTACATGGACTCCATGATGTATGTGTTATATCCACCATCCATTTGTATGGACCACACGTAATGTGTGAGTTTTATCTGTACCATCTATTTTGCTAGGGACCCCATTTATATTGCTACTGTTTTGATATCAGCAAGTTCTGTGGTCTGACATAAGGTGTGTATTATATCCCAACCATCCGTGTGAGACCCACTCCACACATGCTGCATGTGTGGAGGTGGGGCCCACTAGATGTATGCATTGTATATTTACACCGTCCATTTTGGACGGTACCATGTGGGGCCTACCATTGATGCATGTATTGTATATCTTCGCCGTTCGTCCACCTGGCCTGTGTGACCCACCGTGACGTATGTGTTTCATGCAGACCATTCATCTGCAGGGCCCACCTGTAGCGTGCAGGGCTTGCCCGTAGCATCTAGGGCCCACTTGCTGCATGTGCAAGGCCCACCTGTGATGTATATTTGAGGCCCACTTGTGATGTATAATTAACACCCAAGTGATGCGTGTAAGGCCCATGTCATACGGCCTAGGTAATGTATATGAGGCCCATTGGTGCGGCCCATATGTTGTAGCCCATCGTGATGTATTTCTGGCCCATTTGGTAAGGACCAATGAGATGTATTTCCGGCCCATATGGTGTGGCCATTGTAATGTTTTTGTAGCTCATTTAATGAGGCCCATTCTGATGTGTATTAAGCCTATGGGTTGTGGCCCGTATGATGTATCTGAGGCCTATGTGCTGGGCCCACCTGTTGTGTATATGAGGCCCATGAGTGAGGCCCGATGTGATCTATTATGGCCCAGGTGCCGAAGCCCGTTGTGATGTATATGTGGCCCTTGAGTAAGGCCCATTGTGTTGTATACTAGGCCTTTGTGTGAGGCTGTGGGCCCATTATATGTTTAGCTCTATGTGGGCCACTACTTGGGAGCGATGTTGGTTAAATGTCCACATTGATGGGCAATGATGGTTTAATGTTCACATTGTGACCTTCCCTTAGGCCTTGTTCAGCCGATTGTTGAGGCTGAGTATCGAGGCCGATTCCAATTTGTCGAGGCTAATTGTATAGGCCGATTCCGATTGTCGAGGCCGATTGTATAGGCCAATTCCAATTGTTGAGGCCGAGTATCGAGGCCGATTCTGATTGTCGAGGCCGAGTATCGAGGCTGATTCTGATTGTCGAGGTCGATTCCGATTGTCGAGGCCAAGTATCGAGGTCGATTTCGATTTGTCAAGACTGATTGTATAGGCCAATTCCGATTGTTGAGGCTGAGTATTGAGGCCGATTTCGATTGTCGAGGCAGAGTAACGAGGCCGATTCCGATTTGTCAAGGCCGATTGTATAGGATAATTCTGATTGTTGAGGTCAAGTATCGAGGCCGATTCCGATTGTCAAGGCCGATTCCGAGTGTCGATTCCGATTGTTGAGGCCGATTTCGATTGTCGAGGCCAATTTCGATTGCCAAGGCCGATTGTCGAAACTTATGTGATGTATATGCAACCCATGTTTAAGGCCTAATATGATGAATATGAGGTCTATGTGATGAGGCCCATTGTGATGCATTTGAGGGCCAGACAATGGAGTCTATTGTGATGTATATTAGGCCCATCGTGATGTGTATTAAGCTCTTGAGTGAGGCTTATGGTGTTATATATTAGGTCCTTGTATGATGCCATGGGTCCACTATATTTTAGGCTCTATGTGGGTCATTCCTTGGGGGCAATGTTGGTTAAATATCCACATTGTCGAGGTCAATTGTTGATGCTGGTTATTGATATCGATTATGAGTATGTGACAGCATAGCATTATAATACATACCCATACGTATCATCTGCATGTTTATTGTGAGATGTGATTGACCCTTGTATATGCCATAATACAGATGGTTTATGAGACTCCCTGATAGGTGGAGTTATCCCACATGAGTGCACGGTATTCGCAGGGTTGATGCATGATTAGATTAGATGACTTATGCATCTTGCATTGTATGATTGTGATTACCGTATGCCCTAGCGACATCAGGGTTGTGACCTCCACGGGTATGTCATGGATGGCCAGATGGGATACCGAAAATGTTTGGTTCAAGCATCTGAGTACTTTGGATGTTCATGGGTGAAAGTCCCTAAACCTCCGAAGCCAGGAGACGCCCCAATGTCTAGATCGAGTGGATACATGAGTGCCCGAGTGCCGAATACCAGTAGGCCGCATCTCCCACTATGTCGTGGTCTGTTAGGAGGGGGTGTGGCCTTATCCGCCTGAGTGAGGGGGCTATAAGCTAGGCTGAGTTTGACCAGCTCCCAAAAGGGTCCGCTATTGATGAGCCAGGTAGACATTAGTATACTACTGGCATGTGGGTAGTGAGGTCTTTTCCACTCGCTGGGCTACGTGGCCGGCTGGGATGGTAGCCAGCTTGGAGTATATTAGACCCCGGTGATGATCCCAGAGATGTACAGTATTGTTATGGGGACTTATTGAGCAGGAGTTGTGCATATTCATTCATTCACTATCCACTCGGGCTGGTGGTGCACAACTATTTGTTACGTGTACCCTCGCAATGGCCAGGATTTCGGTTGGGGTGCGCGACTAACCCGAGATCAGGAGTTTACCACATTAAGTCCGACTATCCAAATTTAGGTATAGGACTGGTTTGGATAGAAGTCCCATTGTGGTGGACCCTATAGCTTGTAATACTACGTATTATCATCCTGACTTCATACTCCAGCATGGTCATTTCATTCACACCGCATATTGCATTAAATCCGCAGCATATGACATTTTGGGTTACTATGTTTCTCATTTATATGGTCTAGATACGACTGACGATATCTGTGAACTCACCAGGAATTATATATTGCATTGCATCCTCAGTATCTTATATTTGACTCTTTATAACTCCTCATTTGCATAGCTGATCTGTATTGCTTACTCTGATATCGTATGATTCACAATCTTACCAGTATTTTCGATATTATATAATTATGACATTGTATTGAGTACTTGACACTTACCTTGTGTACACACTTTCACCACCCACTAAACTTTCTATAAGCTTATGCACGATAGATGCATGCAAGTGGCGTTAGGTTACAGTAGCGTGGAACCTGAAGCACGTAGCGTCTTCTGGAGACTTGATTTTCGATATATGTATTTTTCTTTCAGCATTGTTTTCAAATGTTTATATTAATAGATATGTGATGATGATGTTGCCTTTGTGATTTGAGTATACTTTTGATTATGCTTTTATGAGACAAATGTACATTGGAAAATCCTCCTTTTAGGATCCCAGGATTGGAACCTGGCGTATGGGCGTTGGGAGCTGAGAATTGGGTACTACGGAGGCTGTCTGCACCGGATTCGGCAATCGAAAATTTTGTGAGCCCGATTTCCGGGTTTGGGGCGTGACATCCATGCTCTTCCCAAATGATAGTTTTCGCTCCGTGTTGTTCAAATAAGGCGATTGCTACGACGAGTTTGTTAGTTGCTTGTTCGAAGTGCAACTCCATGCTCGCCAGCATTAGGTCGGTCGATAGTTTATGATGCTTGGTCAATTGAATGCAAGCTCTGACTTCGACAATGTTACCTTCCAAATCCGTAAGAGGACCTTCATCTCTAATACGTTGCTATAAACACAAATCATCTATAAAGGTGGACTACAACTTGAAGTCCTTCACACAATTGAATGACCTAGACTTACAACTTTACTTCAAAATTCTAATTAATTCGAGCCTTCTACAACGCCATACAAGTTGTAACATAAAAAAAATATAAAATTATGTAGCTTTTATAACTTGAGAACGACCAAAATGATCACCTCCATTCAATCATATAATAAAAGAAATTTTTATATAACAACCAAGTCAAGCCCATTAATAAAATCATTATCTATCAGTCATCAATCTCAAACCAATCACATTAGTGGCAAAGAAAGGTTAGAATAGCCCTCGCATGTCCTTGTATGATTATGTTTTCATATTTAACCATTAACGGTACAGTAAAATTAAAACAAATATATCTCTTAATTGCTGCACCCATTCTTGTTGAAATTTTAACCTATTCCACACTATGAATTATACAATCCATAAAATCAGTACAAGGAATGGGCACATTCATTGGTGAGTTTAAAAATGAAAACATGCCAAAATCATGTAACAGGAACACTCTCATACCACTTGTTGGATTTTTAAATGAAACACAATGGAATTAAAGTTTTTTTTTTTTTAAAAAAAAAAATCAGATTTTAATGTCGTTAAAGAGTCACATCCATGATTATGCCATGCTTTAGAAAAATACAAAATATATAATCATAAATGCATATCTATGCATAAAAAAAAAAATTCATCTATTTTGTCACTATACCGATCTTTTAATGTAGCAAGTTTCTTCACGATCTATCATAGGTTTAAGAGAGTGGAGAAGGGATTAAGGGTTGACAAAAATATATAAGAAGTAGACCCCAATCTAGGCACATACAGACGTGTGGTGGATAAGAGGTGGGGAAGTCCCACACACACACACACACACACACACTCTCTCTCTCTCTCTCTCTCTCTCTCTCTCTCTCTCTCTCTCTCTCTCTCTAACTCTCTTTAGGTTAGATGTCCAAGCGGGGCTTGGACACTTAAGGCTCTACTCTTTGGATTGATTCATTCATCATGATATATGATTTATATATAAGGAGGGGTCATAGTTTTAAAGAGATGCACTATATTATAGTGCTCCACCACCTTATAGGTCTTCGATATGCCCTACTATGAAAGAAGCTAATTTACTTTCTTAACCCATGCACTCCAACTTTCAAGTCCCTCCACTATCTATGATCACCATTCTTAGATATTCTCATATCGACGGAAAGAGTGGATTAACAGATCTTACCTATTAAATGTCCATTGACTATGGTTTAAAACAAACTTATGGTTAAAACTCAAAGTTAGTTGTTGTAAATTTATGATTAACCAATCGAAAACCATAAAAATGATGGCTAGCCTTTAAAATACCTAATGAACAGTCCCAATTATAAGATCGGCCCACTATTAATGTCTCAAGCAGACAAAGTGGATCCCATGTTAAATTATGTAAACTTTATTGATCCTAATGAAATCATCCAACCATACACACTTTCAGTAACCACGTTGTAGCCTTGTAAAGCGAGATAAACTAATATCAATTAAGAACTCTCCATCCACACATTCTTAAGTATAAGAATTTGATGGAGCTAGCGCAACCACAAGTCTCTTTTAGTTTGGGCATGATAGGCCTCATAATTTAGTTACTTGTAAGTGATACTATCAATGTAGTAATCAAAGGCCTTATCTGTGTTACCAACCATGACTCATTAACAGACTCATTTGGGGTAAGGTGACACACACTAATACCAAGTCGGGCCCAATGGTGGAGATTGTCCAACCTAACACCAAGCTAGTATTCTCACACAAGATGACCAATATTAAGAAGACATGCATGCACAATGATCTGTTTGGTCATGTCTAAGGCATTTAGATTCATGGATTATAACTCTCCCTTAATCGTCTGCATTGTGTTCAATCTCAAGGTGCCTAAGGACAACAACATTATATCTCACAAATCCATAAGAATAAATATGTTCCGCATACATTAACTAAGCTAATGAATATGGATGAGTAATTTATATATAAAACTAGTTTAAAAATTAACCAAACATTGGTTTCTCAGCATACAACCTCAACATCGCCACCGTATGATCGTCTATGATCTTTCTCTCACTCATTTCCATAACCCAATCTTGATTTGGCCACTTTGTAAGTACGCTTTTAATCCCACTGTGTTGGGGGCCTTGCACAAAACCTTAGGATCTAGCCCTCCAGAACAAACCAGAATTATGGATAATAAAGCAATGAAAATAATTATTGCATCAATCACACACCACATAAGAGATTTTTACGTGGAAAACCCTCAAGGAGGTAAAAACCACGGGACCTCGTCCAGATTAACAATCCACTATAAAGTAGAACATTACAAACTTCTTCACTCACGTAGGAGTGGTTAAACAATAAGAGAAATAGAGAAAATGAAGAGATCTCACCGATTGCGAGGACATAGAAGCGTTGAGATATAGATTGCACAGTAAATAACCTCCATGAGCAGAACCTCCCTTCTATAAGCTTCCTCTCTCTCTTTCTCTCTCTCTCTCTCTCTCACCTTTGATAGCCCTAAACCCTTTAGCAAATCCCTTGTAAAGCTTTAGGAAACCCTCTTGTCATACCTAGAAAGTCCTAGAAACTCCTATTTAAAGTTTTAGAAAACTCTTTTCCACATCCCAGTTGCAAAAGGACTTGCGACACGAAATCCGTGCAAAATCGCGCAACGAATCTACGTAACCTCGACTGGTCGAACCAAGTCTACGACTAGTCGATAGCCACCTTTGACCGGTCAAGCATCTCCTTCAACTGGTTGAGCACCCCGGAGAAAAATAGCCCAAACTCGCTGGACTTTGAGTCGTGTCATGGTTCGACTCCCATGACTGGTCGAGACCAGCCTTCGACCGGTCGAGTAGGGCTCACGACCTGTCGACGACGGGTCAAAAAAATCCATCAAATCTTCCCCTTTTTAACCCAGGAGGGATCTGCCTTCTTCAAGCCAGCCAAGTTTCTACAAACCTTAAACTTACCCTTGAGCAAAGCCTTGGTCATCATGTCTGACCCATTATCGTTCGTGTGGACCTTCTCAAGTTGTAACACCTTCTATTCTAAAATATCCCTGATCCAGTGACATCGAATCTCTATGTGCTTCGACTTGGAATGCTGACTTGGATTCTTGCTCAAGTGTATAACACTTTGACTATCGCAATAAACCACATGCTCCTCCTGCTTCAGGTTAAGTTCCTGTAAGAACCTCTTCATCCAAAACATCTCTTTACATACCTTTGTGACCACAATGTACTCGGCCTCTGTCGTTGACAATGCTACGACCTTCTGTAGCTTGCTCTGCCAAGAGACCTCTCCTCCTGTAAACGTGAACATGAACCCCGATGTAGACTTCCTAGAGTCTATGTCACCTACCATATCTGCATTTGTGTAACCCTCTAACACAGGTTTTCCGTCACCATAGCATAGGCTCAACTTGGATGAACCTCTTAGATACCGCAGTATCCATTTCATCGCTGCCCAATGTTCTTTGCCAGGATTGGCAAGATACCGGCTGACAACACCAACCGCATATGTTATGTCTGGGCGCATACACACCATAACATACATCAAACTTCCTACAACTGACGCGTAGGGTATCTTTTGCATCTCTTCCACCTTTACCTTCGTCTTGGGACACTGCTTGTCACTCAATCTGAAGTAACCATCTAGTGGAGTACTGACTGGCTTCGCTGCATTCATATTGAATCGCTCTAAGACTTTCTCAATATACCGATCTTGTGACAGCCAAAGCTTCCTGCTGCTTCTGTCACGAGTTATCTCCATTCCTAGGATCTATCTAGTCGGGCCCAAGTCTTTCATCGCAAAAGACTTGCCCAACTCCTGTTTCAGCCTGTCGATCTTCTTGATGTCTTTTCCCATGATGAGCATGTCATCAACGTATAAGAGCAGAACTAAGAAATCACCATCTGAGAACTTGCGCGTGAACACATAGTGGTCTGACTCCGTTCTGTCATACCCATGTTTCAATATAAACGAGTCAAACTTCTTATACCATTGCCGTGGAGCTTGTTTCAGCCCATACAAGCTCTTCCTCAGCCTACACACCATATGCTCCTTATCATTGACTTCGAATCCCTCTGATTAGTGCATGTAGATCTCTTCTTCCAGGTCACTATGGAAGAAGACAGTTTTAACATCTAACTGGTCTATCTCCAGATCCATGCTAGCCGCTAACCCAAGCAACACCCATATGGATGTCATCTTTACATAGGTGAGAATATCTCCTCGAAGTCTATGCCTTTCCTCTGACCAAACCCTTTCACCACAAGTCTGGCCTTGAATCTTGTCTGTGAATTCTTCTGCTCAATCTTATTTCTGAACACCCACTTGTTGCTCAGAGCCTTCTTGCCCTTAGGCAGTTTCACCATATCATAGGTGTGGTTCTTATGCAAGGATTTCATCTCCTCTTGCATAGCTTTCAACCACTCTCACTTATGCTCGTCGGCTAGGGCCTCAGAATAATCTTCTGGCTCTCCCCCATCAGTCAGCATAATGTACTCATGTGGTGAGTACCTCTTGGACGGCTGTCTGTCTCTAGATGACCTCCTCACCTGTGTCTCAACAGGTGGATCAAGTGGGGGTTGCTCCCCTAGTCCATCTTCTGAGGGAACTCCCTCGTCCTATGTACCTTGTTGTACTCCCCCATTATCAGGCACCACGGGAGGAGTAACCGGATCCATGTCCTCTAGCTCACCTAAACTAGGCTGGTTCTTCTCTGGCTTACCAATGTCTTCTATACACTGATCTTCAAGGAAAACCACAACTCTGCTCTTGACGAGCTTCCTCTCGGTCGGATCCCATAACCTGTAACCGAACTTTTCATCACCGTACCCTAAGAACACACACTGTCTGATCTTCATATCGAGCTTGGACCTCTCATCCTTTGGTACGTGAACGGATGCCCTGCATCCAAACACCCTGAGATGACTGTACGATGGATCCTGTCCAGTCCACACCTTCTCAGGTACTTCTCCATTCAATGTGGCTGGTGGAGACCTATTTATCACATACACTGCCTTGTGCATTGCTTCTCCCCAGAACGTCTTGGGCAACTTCGCATGGGATAATATGCATCTGATTCTCTCAATAATTGTGCGATTCATTCGCTTAGCTACACCATTATGCTGAGGGGTCTTGGGAACCGTTTGTTCATGCCGTATACCCAGGGACTTACAATACTCATAAAAGTTGCCAATGTATTTACCACCATTATCAGTGCGGATGCACTTCAATGATCTACCTGTCTCTCTCTCGACCATAGCATGAAACAATTTAAACACACCAAAGACCTCATCCTTGGATTTTAAAGCATAAACCCAGACCCTCCTAGATGCATCATCTATAAAAGTGACAAAATACAATGCCCCAGCCAAGGTTTTTGTTCTCATAGGACCACAAACATCAGAATAAACTAAATTTAATGCATGCACTTTATTAACATAAGAAGCAGATTTAACAAATGAAACTCTATGTTGTTTCCCTGATAAACAATCAAGACAGGTTTTGAGAGGTGTACCCGTCACGTCTGGAAGGAGCCGCTTCTTTACTAGTACCTGAAGCCCTTTTTCACTTATGTGGCCTAGACGCCTGTGCCACATGTCAATAGCTGAATCTTCCGCTGCGTTCAACCCACCCGTGTACATACTAACACTTGCCTTGTAAAGGGTACAATACTTCTTTCCTCTGGCCATGATCAATGAACCCTTGATAAGCTTTCAGCGCCCACCAGCAAATCGGCTTTCATAGCCATCATCATCCAACCTTCCCGTCGACATCAAATTGAGGCGAAGGTCTAGGATATGCCTCACATCCCTGAGAATCAATGTGCAGCCCACATCGGTCTTAACATAAATATCACCGACTCCCACGATTTTTGATACTCTAGAATTTTCCATCTTCACAGTCTCATAGTCACCTGACTTGTACTTGTGAAGAAGTCCCTGCGTGGAGTCGCATGAAAAAAAGTTCTCGAGTCTATCACCCAGTCGGTGTCCTGACTCGTAGCCGTGAGACATACATCATGATCTACAAAAAGTATAACTACAATGTCGCAATCTGAAGCGACCGTAGTAGAATTTGATTCATCTTCCTTCCCTTTTCCTTTCATGTCGTTCTTCTTACCACAACATTCATGCTTGTAGTGGCCCTTCTTCCACAATTCCAACATTCAACATCTTTTCTGTTACTCGACTTGCCTCTTTATTTATCTCGGGCCTTCTCGCCCTTCCTGTTCTTTCATCTCCCCCGTTCCTGTGTCACAAGGGCCTCTTGCTGAGTAGACCCCTGAGACTTCCTCATTGTCTCTTCATTGAAAAGATAGCTAGTTACTTGTTCCATGGATATCTTTCCGTCTAGCGCGAAGTTACTTAGAGACACCACCAATGTCTCCCAACTATCAGGCAATGAACTAAGCAATAGTAAAGCCTGCAATTCATCATCCAGGATCATCTTCATAGAGGTGAGTTGGTTCACTATATTACTAACCTCATTCATGTGCTCGGCCACAGAACCACCATCCTTGAACTTGAGATCCACAAGTCGCCTTAGCAGAAAAATCTTATTACCTGCTGTCTTCCTTTCATACAACCCTTGTAATTTCAGCCATTGGCTAGCGGCTGAGGTTTCTGTAGACACAAGGTGGAACACAGAATCATCCAACCATTGTCTAATAAACCCCACCTCATTTCGGTCCATCTTCTTCTAATCATCATCAGTCATATCCTTGGATTTTACTGATATGCCTAAAATTGGAGAATATAGGTCCTTGCAATAGAGCAAGTCCTCCATCTTAGCCTTCCATATGGTCCAGTTAGAACCATTGAGGCTGATCATCCTTGATGAGCCACCTTTCACAATTCCAAACCGATCCTACCCATTCAATGAACTTAGCTCTGATACTACTTTGTTGGGGGCCTTGCACAAAACCTTAGGATCTAGCCCTCCAGAACAAACTAGAATTATGGATAATAAAGCAATGAAAATAATCAATGCATCAATCACACACCACACAAGAGATTTTTACGTGGAAAACCCTCAAGGAGGTAAAAAATACGGGACCTTGTCTAGATCAATAATCCACTATAAAGTAGAATGTTACAAACTTCTTCACTCACGCAGGAGTGGATAAACAATAAGAGAAATAGAGAAAACGGAGAGATCTCACCGATTACGAGGACATAGAAGCGCTGAGATATAAATTGTACAGTAGATAACCTCCATGAGTAGAACCTCCATTCTATAAGCTTCCTCTCTCTCTTTCTCACCTTTGATAGCCCTAAACCCTTTAGCAAATCACTTGTAAAGCTTTAGGAAACCCTCTTGTCATACCTAGAAAGCCCTAGGAACTCCTATTTAAGGTTTTAGAAAACTCCTTTCCGCATCCCAGTTGCGAAAGGACTTACAACACGAAATCGGCGCAAAATCACGGAATGAATCTGCGTAACCTCAACTGATCGAACCGAGTCTACGATCGGTCGAGAGCCACCTTCGACCGGTCGAGCACCTCCTTCGACTGGTCGAGTACCCCGCAGAAAAATAGCTCAAACTCGCTGGACTTTGAGTCATGTCACGGCTCGACTCCTATGACTGGCCGAGACCAGCCTTCGACCGGTCGAGTAGGGCTCACGACCGGTCGACGACGGGCCAAAAAACCCATCACACTGAATATATGTGTATAGCCTTAAAAAAACACACCAAAGTAGTGTCACATATTGTGACCTTACCACGTAACATAGAGTAATTATAAGGGCATGAAGTGGAATCTCCATCCATCGCTTATAAATAACTAGTTTCGTGGTACATGTGACTCAATTCACATATCATAAACGATCAAGCATTTGTCATCTATGCGATTACTATATGCAATTCATTCAATCAATTGATGATCTATACTCGTTGAAATAAATAGGCATACATAATCCAATTGGGTACGGGGTTAATCGTAACAATATCTATGGGAATTCATCCTAAACATCTTATAAATCAAAGCGGAGGTCAAATTCTCATCTACATGCACCTCAATATGCAATAATCGTATTTTATATACTTGCACATTAACATAAATTGTACAAAAAACAGACCAAGCTTTTAATTAATAAATATTAGCAACACCTCATCATGAAAGCTAATTCAAGTATTTACGTGCATATATTATCACGAAACAATCACATCTATGCATACAAAACTCTATGCATACAAAACTCAAAATTGAAAAACCATGATATAATTTGATAAATAAATATATTCACGACACAATAAGCAGACTACATAAAGAGAAAAAGGGTTAACACACATTTTGTTTAACCCTGAGCCATGGGTTGGAACCCACTTGAAATACCTACCAATGCCCTTTTAAAACCCATAATTCACTACTCTCCCAAGTAAATCACATCGGTAAAATTGTCAAGTGAAGAAATATAACATCCGTTATTTAACCCCATTAAAACTACGTTGTAGTCGGTATTAGACCGGGTTGTGAAAGCGCGTGGTTAACATGGAACTAAAAGTAGTTTACCACCGGAAAACATGCTTGAAATTAAAAGTACCAAAGCAGGTACGGTTCACCAACTCTCAGCAACTGTATCCTTTTTGACATTTCGGATCCGTTTCCAAGAAAGAGCTATTTTTGTGGAAATGTTCAGGCAATTGAAATCTATGGATGGGACAAATCTACGGATGGGACTTGTCGTGGAATATGTTGGCCCACCTATAGGAATGAGTTGAGAGGGAGAGAGAGAGAGAGAATCCTGGGCCATTCAATTCCACCAGTGGGCCAATCACCATTCTTCCTTTTGGATCCTTTCAAAAATACGATCCCCAAAAGGTCAAGTCTGCTCCCTTTTCAGTGTTAAAGAGAACGTCCTGAGACCTAATGGACAGCTGTAAATGCAGTTATCTTAACGGGCTGTTTGATTTTCTCAATTACACAGTAAATACCTACAATGGGCCGGATTCAAGATGAGCCCATTGACCGGCCCGTTAAAGTCAGGTCATAGAGTTCCTAAGCCCAACGTTTTGGGTTCGGGTCTTGCCGATTCCGGGTCTCGTGTTTGAAGACCCGGACCCTCATATGAGTTTTGTTCAGGTAACCATCAGGTGTTGGGACCTTGGTTTCCTGTTGGGTTTGAATCGGGTCCAAGTCCAATTAGGGCATGTAATGGGTGAACGTAAATAGGCTATTTTATGTGTGTAGTCTATATATTTTATTACTATTAAAATTAACCAGACCCAACTGGTTTTTAACCAGGGTTAAAGATGACCGGACCCAGGTAGACCTGTTTTTGTAACCAGGTCAAAAGTGGTGGACCCGAATCTAACCTTCTTTAATATATATATATATATATATATATAATTTTAATTTTTTACCCTAATCTAAATACGATTTCTGAACGGGTCTGAGAAAACTGGACCCACCTAGGCCCGTTAAAAGCGGGTTGAGTCCATCGGGTCTTATTGGGTCAAGGCACCCGTTGACAACCGTAATCAAAGGATACTGGGCCCTGGACCCAGACTCCAGCTGGTTATTGACTGGAGTACGACGGAGAGGAGAGATTCAGGCACGTGCGTCAATGTAGTAGCCATGCACAAGATCCAATGCATCCAAAATTTGATTGGTCCACTGATTAGATGGGCCACGCGTGTACGATGACAACCAATGGCTGAAAATGGTCAACGGACTATCCACGCCGTTCATCCGTTTTTCCGGATCATCTTAGGAGGCAGATCCGAGACTCAACCGGACCACAAAGCAGGGATTGAATGCTCACCATTAAAAAATTTCCAAGGGGTTACAGAGGTTTGGGATCAAGCTGACAGTTGCTTTTTTTCTTTTCCTTCATCCATGTCTATGTGAGCTTATGAACAGGTTGGATGGCATATAAACATCACGGTGGACCCTAAGAAGGTTTGAACAATGACCATCACATGAGGTGTGGTCCATTGAGCCTTGGGTCTGCCTCACATGAGGTGTGGTCCATTGGCATATAAACATCACGGTGTGCCTGTTTGATTTTCGAATTACAAAGGTAATTATAGGTAAATGGGTAATAATTATTTACTTCAGTGTTGCCAGTTGATTTTCCAAGGTGATTTGACCGCCACCTTTCATTTATAGCACTCATCATGTCACCCGACCAAAAAAAAGTTAAATTGTGGGGCCCACCTTGATCTAGCCAAGCTGTGCCAATCTCAACACGGTTCGACTTGAAAATAAAAAATCACGCCAAGTTGACCAAACAGGCTAGGATCTAGCTAAGCTGTGCTTATCTCAGCACCTTTCGAAAATCAAACACCCCCACAATGGTTAAAATGTTTGTTACCGTTTTGCATTTCGTGAGAAAATTATCTGAAAAAATGGATGAATTGCATCGATAAAACCCATACATTACGGTGGGAGCCACAGGACCCCTGCCTGGACCGATTTCCACGGGATGCATCCCACTTCTAATTTGTCGAGCCACTGATAGAACTGTACATGAGTCGAACCGTGTTGAGATTGGCACGGCTTGGCTAGATCCTAGCCTGTTTGGTCAACTTGGCGTGGTTTGGTCAGCAGCTTAGGTCAATTCAAGCCAAGTTCAAGTCTATATGAGACTTTCTCAAACACTTGGAATATATTTTCATTTTCTCATGAAATGCAAAATGGTAACAACACTTTACAGGTATTTCTTTAAACACTTGGTGGGCAACATCAAAATCAAGGTACAAGGACCATCAAATTTCATTGAGTCATTTCATTAAACACTTGACGAGCAGCATAAATATCAAAATAACCAGTCCTCGAGTCAATTTAATCTGCGTCGTGTCGAGCTCGTGCAAATTCGAAGTTGGCTCAAATTTTTTTCGATCTCAAAGAACCAGCTTAACTTGATTGGGATCCAATTTCAAGCTAAGGTGAGTCAAGCTTTTCCGAGTTGAGTCAAGCAAGCTGACCGAGTTAACTCACTCGTGTACAGCTCTGGCCCACAGATCTGACCATCGTGAGGCCCAGCCAATGGTCAATCTCCACCTTGCACATGTGGCACACATTGACACGTGCACTGAGATGAAACCTAAGGTTCTTACGCAAAAGAACAGCCCTATAGTCCACATGACAACTGAGACCGTCTATCTCCTGGGTACTAACTAGAGCTGTACACAAGCAGATTAAGCTCAGGTACTCGTTCGACTCGACTC
Organism: Magnolia changhungtana; assembly: GCA_030180095.1. Taxonomy (NCBI): domain Eukaryota; kingdom Viridiplantae; phylum Streptophyta; class Magnoliopsida; order Magnoliales; family Magnoliaceae; genus Magnolia; species Magnolia changhungtana. Next base: position 14,342,820 of record JASAUF010000662.1, read on the forward strand.
GACTTGACTCGTCAGGTGTTAGAGCCGAGTACGAGTAGTTTTTTCTACTCGTTTTGAGTTCAAGTAGAGTACGAGCAAAGTAGTACTTGACTCGGTGCTCGACTCGGTACTCGACTCAATACTCGACTCGTACTCGACCAGTGCCATATATATACAACTAAAGCCCTAATCTTGGTCGCTTTCAGCTTTCGCCCGCCTGCCCAAATCGAAAAAACAAATCCTTCCCTTTCCTTCCCTCCCTCCCAGTGGCCAGCGCCCGTCCCTACCCATACGGCCATTCCCCCCCCCCCCCTCTCTCTCTCTCTCTCTCTCTCTCCTCTCATTCCCCGTCCCAAACTGTCCCTCTTCTTCTTCTTCTTCTTCTTCTTCTTCTTCTTCTTCTTCTTCTTCTCTCTCTCTCTCTCTCTCTCTCTCTCTCGTCCTCGCGGCTTTGTCCGGCCCCCTGTCATGACTCGCCCTCGCTGCCTCTCGCCCCGTCCGGCCTCGTCCCTACCCTGCACGGTGCCCCTGTCCCTGCTGCAGCTCGTCCCTGCCCTGCCCGACGCCCCTGTTTGCAACTCGTCCTTGCCCTGCCCTGTCCGCAGCTCGTCCCACCCCTGCCTGGTGCCCCTGTCTATCCATCAGGTAAGAATTTCATTTTGAATCTGTTGCTTTCCGAAGTTGATTTTGAAGGATTACAAAATCTATGTGTTGGGCCAACCATTTTATGTCCAGTGCCCCTGTCCGTCCGCAGATTTTCTTGTGTTGGGCCCACCATTTTGTATTTTCCCTCAATCCAGGTCTTGTTGGGCGATTTCTCCTCGTACTTGAACTCGCCTCGAAAACTCAGACTCGACTCGACTCGTTTTCTACTTGTACTCGACTCGTACTCGGGCGAGTAAAGTACAAGCAGGGAGTCCATGCTCGTTGGCCGAGTAGAACTGAGTACGAGCAGGACTCGGGCGTTAAGAGCCGAGTACGAGTAGGGCGATACTCGGCTCAACTCGACTCGGCTCAACTCGACTCGTGTACAGCTCTAGTACTAACATGGATTTCCCATAGTCCAAAAGTCACAACCAAACAAATGATCCTGAACATTGATTGGTGTCATTTAAATGGACGCTATCTACTTTATACTGGGACACGTCTATACAGGATCGACATTGGACCATGGCCCAGCAATGGGAAAATGGATAAGATATCCAAAAGCGGCTGCAAGTGGGTCCCATCCGAGAGACATGTGGTGGGTTGGCTTTTGTCGCACCGACACACGCAAAACGAAAGTCAAGAAAGATGCAAGTCTCTGGAACGACATCCTTCAATCACCTTTTCTGGACCGAAGATCAATGGCTTGGATTTATCCAAGTGGACATGATAGAGAGTGATGGGATGGAATCCAAAAAAGAAACCTCCTTTATCAGGACAAAGACTCCATATCAATTTGTGACGGGAGCCACGTAAAGATTGAAAATGAAGGGAAATAGTAGAGGACGCGGTTTAACTATCTCACGCCTGTGGACGGTGTGGATCGCTTGAATGGGCCCCACGAAATATTTTCCCCTAAATCTCCTCCTGGGTAATTTGACCATTTTCAAAAAAGATACTACAAAAGTGAACTGCCGTTATTAACGGGACGAAAAATCTGTTTTTACAGATTTTATGCGTGAGTGGTTTGGTTATTTGCAGGGGCAACTTTTTACATGTATATTTGCAATATTCTCATGTTCATGCGGGTATTTACAAAAATTTATTAATGGTATAATGGTTGCTTAAAAATATTCATCTCATGCACCGTACTGATATTGGGCCAGGAGGGTTTCATGTTCAGCTCATGATGTGTGTGCAAAGGTGCAAAGGTGCACACGAGTGCTCACCTAAAAAGGTGTGCAGGTGAGCATAAATCACTCTCTCTCTATCTATATATAAAGAGAGGGGAAAAGGTAATATGTACTCGAACGTATGTTACCTTCCCATGAGGTCGAGTGCACGCACTTATGCTAACAGTCGGATGGTGAAAGTTTTGAAAGAACGGTGAGATTTTACAGGAGAATGGTGAGATTTTATAGGGAGAGTGGAGAAACAAAACCGGTGAAACTGGTTATTAAAATACCGACGCCACCTCTCTCTCTCTCACACGTATATTTCCTATGAAAGCCTCCCGCATGAAGGTCCTGCCCTAGAAACCTAGGCGGAGCCTACTGTGGGGGTTTTCGAGAAATCTATCCTGTCCATCTGTTTTTCGAGATCATTTAAGGAGTTGAGCCTAAAATTGAACCAAATCCAAATCTCAAATTGATCATATCACAGGAAATAGTGGGAATAATGATTTCAACCATTGAGACCTTGCTAGGCCCCACAGTGATGTTTATTTATCATCCACCATTAAAATCAAATATCAGCTCGATTCGAAACTTTTGTTGCATACAAGAAGTTTTTAATGGTGGGCGTTGAATCCCTATTGTTTCCTATAGTGTGGTCCACTTGGAATTTGGATCTGCTTCATTTTTAAACTCATCACCTAAAATGAGTAGTAATAACGGATGGACAGCGTGGATATATAATACATCCATCAAGATGACCCCCACTCTTAAAAAGGCTTTAACCGTGTAGGCATTATTCTCATTGTTTCTTGTGGTGTGGTCCACTTGAGCTATCATTGATATGCTTCAATTTCGAACTCTGTCCTAAAATGAGATGGTAAAACAGATGGACGCATAGATTTTAAAGATCTAACCGTCTGAATTAAAACCAAAGGGCAGTTGAGGATTTCTCCCGTACGTCTTAGAGAAGCTCCTCAAAGCATGGTAATGGAGGCAGACACGGATTGCATCCTACCCTGCCTAGACAATACCCTACCCGGACGGTAATTCGTCTAGGAAGGGCTCTGTGGGACCCATCGTGATGTAAGTGTTTCATCCACGCCGTTCATCATTTTTGTTAGATCATTTTAAGATATGATCTAAAAAATTAGTCAGGTCCAGGGATCAAGTGGACCACAAGTTGGGGATTGAATGTCCACCATTAAAAACTTCCTGGGAGATGGAGAAGTTTCAAATCAATCTGATATTTGTGTTTTCACTTCATTCACGTCTAGATGACCTTTTGAATAGGTTGAATGGTAAAAAAAACATCACGGTGGCCCTTAGAAAGGTTTCAACAGTGAGTGTCATTATCATTGCAGCTTCCTTTGGTGTGGTCCACTGGAGCCGTGGACCTGCTTCAATTTTTAGGATCATACCTTAAAATGATATGAGAAAAGCAATGAATGACGTGGACAAAACACTTACATCACGTTGGGCCCCACAGAGCCCCGGAGGTAGGACACAATCCGTGTCCTCTTTCTTTTGCGTCAGTGTGGAATGGGCGGAAACGGATTGGCTACTCCCTTGCCACTAGCCCGGTGGTGGTGGTTGGTGCTCTATGGGCCCCACCATGATGTATGTGTTTCATCCATGTCATTCATCCATTTTTATATATCATTTTATGGCTTTATCCCCAAAGTGAAAGGGATATAAATCTCAGGCGGACCACACCACAAGAAAACAATAATGATTGGATATCCACCATTAAAATCTTCCTAAGGCCCACTGTATTGTTTATTTGACATCCAATCTGTTTATTAGGTCATACAGACATAGATGAAGTGAATAAACAAATATCATCTTGATCCAAAACTTTTTTAGCTCCCAAAAAGTTTTTAATGGTCAACGTTCATTCAACTTTGTTTCCTGTAATGTGGTCCACTTGAGATTGGGATATACCTTATTTTTGGTCTCATACCCGAAAATGATATAGAAAAACAGATGGACCTCATAGATGAAACACATACATCATTGTGGGGCCCACAGAGCACCGACCACCTGCCATTGGCGGGTTGCAGGGGAGTAGCCAATTCGTTTCCAGAACGGGCCCTGTTTGCCCGGAAGCAGATCGCGTACTCACTACGTTTAGCATACTGAGTAAACTCCGTGAGGTCCACCATAATTTATGTATATGATCCGCTTCATCCATCTATTTTACAATATAATTTTAGGGCCTGAGCCTAAAAATTAATCATATAGAATGTTCAAATGGACTACACCACATGAAACAATTGAATTGAACGTCTACTGTTGAAAAATTCTTGGGGGCGACGGAGGTTTTGGATCAAGCTTATAATTGTTTTTTCATCCATGTCTATATGATCTTATGAACATATTGGATAACAAATAAACATCATTGTGGGGCCGAGTAAGATTTCAATGGTTGAAATCATTATTCCCACTGTTTCCTATGATATGATCAACTTGAGACTTGGATTTGGTTCAAATTTAGGCTCAGCCCCTTAAATGATATGGAAAAATGGATGAATGGGATAGATTTCTCAAAAAATCCCACGGTAGGCCTCACGTGGGTTTCCAAAGCAGTACCTTCATGCTAAAGGCTTTTGCTGGAAATACATAGAGTCAGTATTTTAATAACCAGTTTCATCGGTTTTGTTTCTCCACTCAACCTATAAAATATCACCATTAGTTTGGAATTTTCAACATCCGACCGCTAGTGTGTTACCAGCGCTCGTCCTCATGAAAAGGTACTATGTGTGTTGGGCTGCCTTGCACAAACCTTAGGATCTAGCCTCCCGAAACAAACCAGAATTATGGATAATAAAGTAATGAAATAAATCAAAGCATCAATCACACACCACACAAGAGATTTTTACGTGGAAAACCCTCAAAGAGGTAAAAACCACGGGACCTCGTCCAGATCAACAATCCACTATGAAGTAGAACGTTACAATCTTCTTCACTCACGCAGGAGTGGATAAACAATATGAGAAATAGAGAAAACGGAGAGATCTAACCGATTATGAGGACATAGAAGCGCTGAGATATAGATTGCAAAGTAGAAAAACTTCCACGAGCAGAACCTCCCTCCTATAAGCTTCCTCTCTCTCTTTCTCCCTCTCTCTCACCTTTGATAGCCCTAAACCCTTTAGCAAATCCCTTGCAAAGCTTTAGGAAACCCTCTTGCTATTTTTGTGATACCTAGAAAAATCCTAGGCAACCCCTTTTATAGTTTTGGAAAACTCCTTTGCGCATCCCAGTTGTGAAAGGACTCAAATCCGCAGTTTCACGCAAAATCGCGGAACAAACTGCGTAACCTTCGACTAGTCGAGACATCCCTTCGACCAGTCGTAGGCCCCCTTCGACCAGTCCAAGCTACAGTAAAAAACAACAAAATTACTCGCTGGACTTTGAGTCGAAGTTTTCGACTCGATCCTTCGACCGGTCGACCACCAGCCTTCGACCAGTCGAGCAGGGCTCTCGACCAGTCGAAGATGGGTCAAAATAACCCATCAAATCTCCCCCTTTTTGACCCAGGAGGGATCCACCTTCTTCAAGCCAGCCAGGTTTCTACAAACCTCAAACTTGCCCTTGAGCAAAGCCTTGGTCATCATGTCTGACCCATTATCGTCCGTGTGGACTTTCTCAAGCTGTAACACCTTCTGTTCCAAAGTATCCCTGATCTAGTGATACCGAATCTCTATGTGCTTCGACTTGGAATGCTGACTTAGATTCTTGCTCAAGTGTATAGCACTCTGACTATCGCAATAGACCATGTGCTCCTCCTGCTTTAGGCTAAGTTCCTGTAGGAACCTTTTCATCCAAAGCATCTCTTTACACGTTTCTGTGACTGCAATGTATTCGGCCTCTGTCGTCGACAATGCTACGACCTTCTGTAGCTTGCTCTGCCAAGAAACTGCTCCCCCTGCAAACGTGAACATGAACCCCGATGTAGACTTCCTGGAGTCTATGTCACCTGCTATATCTGCATCTGTGTAGCCCTCTAACATAGGTTTTCCATCACCATAGTATAGGCTCAACCTGGATGAGCCTCTTAGATACCGTAGTATCCATTTCACCGCTGCCCAATGCTCTTTGCCAGGATTGGCAAGGTACCGGCTGATAACACCAACCGCATATGCTATGTCTGGGTGTGTACACACCATAACATACATCAAACTTCCTACTGCTGACGCGTAGGGTATTTTCTGCATCTCTTCCACCTCTTCTTTCGTCTTGGGACACTGCCTGTCGCTCAATCTGAAGTGACCATCCAGTGGAGTACTGACCGGCTTCGCTGCATTCATATTGAACCGCTCTAGGACTTTCTCAATATACCGCTCTTGTGATGACCCAAAGCTTCGTCGCTTCGTCACGGGTTATCTCCATTCCTAGGATCTGTCTAGCCGGGCCCAAGTCTTTCATCGCAAAAGACTTGCCCAACTCCTGTTTCAGCCTGTCAATCTTCTTGATGTCTTTTCCTATGATGAGCATGTCATCAACATATAACAGCAGAACTAAGAAATCACCGTCTGAAAACTTACGCGTGAACACACAGTGGTCTGACTCCATTCTGTCATACCCATGCTGTAACATGAACGAATCGAACTTCTTGTACCATTGCCGTGGAGCTTGTTTCAACCCATACAAGCTCTTCCTCAGCCTACACACCATATGCTCCTTGCCCTTGACTTCGAACCCCTCTGGTTGGTGCATGTAGATCTCTTCTTCTAGGTCACCATGGAGAAAGGCAGTTTTAACATCTAACTACTCTATCTCCAGATCCATGCTAGCCACCAACCCAAGTAACACCCGTATGGATGTCATCTTCACCACCGGTGAGAATATCTCCTCGAAGTCTATGCCTTTCCTCTGACCAAACCCTTTCACCACAAGTCTGGCCTTAAACCTTGTCTATGAATTCTTCTGCTCAACCTTCTTTCTGAACACCCACTTGTTGCTCAAAGCTTTCTTGCCCTTAGGCAATTTCACCATGTCATAGGTGTGGTTCTTATGCAAGGATTTCATCTCCTCTTGCATAGCTTTCAACCACTCCTCCTTATGCTCGTCGGCTAGGGCCTCAGAATAATCTTCTGGCTCTCCCCCATCGGTTAGCATAATGTACTCATGCGACGAGTACCTCTTGGACGGCTGTCTGTCCCTAGATGACCTCCTCACCCGTGGCTCACAGTTGGATCAAGTGGGAAATTTGCTCCCCGGTCCATCTTTTGAAGGAACTCCCTCGTCCTCTCGCACCTTCTTTGTACTCCCCGTCATCAGGCACCACGGGAGGAATAATCGGATCCATGTCCTCTAGCTCACCTGAACTAGGCTGATTCTTCTCTGGCTTACCAATGTCTTCTATACACTGATCTTTAAAAAAAAATCACATCTCTGCTCCTGACGAGCTTCTTCTCGATCGGATCCCATAACCTGTAATCGAAATTTTCATCACCGTACCCTAAGAACATACACTGCCTGATCTTCTTATCGAGCTTGGACCTCTCGTCCTTTGGTACGTGAACGGATGCCTTGCATCCAAACACCCTGAGATGACTGTACGATGGATCATGTCCAGTCTACACCTTCTCAGGTACTTCTCCATTCAACGGGGCTGATGGAGACCTGTTTATTAAATACACAGCCGTGCGCATTGCTTCTCCCCAGAACATCTTGGGCAACTTCGCATGGGATAACATGCATCTGATTCTCTCAACAATGGTGCGATTCATTCGCTCAGCTACACCATTTTGCTGGGGGGTCTTGGGAACCGTCTGTTCATGCCGTATACCCAGGGACTTGCAGTACTCGTGAAAGTCGCCAATGATTCACTACCATTGTCAGTGTGGATGTACTTCAATGGTCTACCTGTCTCTCTCTCGACCATAACATGAAACAACTTAAACACACCAAAGACCTCGTCCTTGGATTTCAAAGCATAAACCCAAACCCTCCTAGATGCATCATCTATAAAAGTGAATAAATACAATGCCCCACCCAAGGTTTTTGTCCTCATAGGACCACAAACATCAGAATAAACCAACTCTAATGCATGCACTTTATTAACATGAGAAGCAGTTTTAATAAATGAAACTCTATGCTGTTTCCCTGATAAACAATCAAGACAGGTTTTGAGAGGCATACCTGTCACGTCTGGAAGGAGCTGCTTCCTCGCTAGTAGCTGAAGCCCTTTTTCACTCATATGGCCTAGACGCCTGTGCCACATGTCAATAGCCGAATCTTCCGCTGCGTTCAACCCACCCTTGCACATACTGACACTTGCCTTATACAGGGTGCAACACTTCTTTCCTCTAGCCATGATCAACGAACCCTTGATGAGCTTCCATTGCCCACCAGCAAACCGGCTTTCATAGCCATCATCATCCAACCTTCCCGTCGACATCAAGTTGAGGCGAAGGTCTGGGATATGCCTCACATCCCTGAGAACCAATGTGCAGCCCACATTAGTTTCACACAAATATCACCAACTCCCATGATCTTTGATACGCCAGAATTTCTCATCTTCACAGTCCCATAGTCACCTGACTTGTAGCTTGTGAAGGAGTCCCTGTGTGGAGTCACATGAAAAGAAGCTCCCGAGTCTATCACCCAGTCGGTGCCCTGACTCGTAGCCGTGAGACATACATCGTGATCTGTAGAAAGAATAACTACCATGTCGCCATCCGAAGCGACCCATGGAATCTGATTCATCTTCCTTCCCTTTTCCTTTCTTGTCGTTTTTCTTACCACGACATTCATGCTTGTAGTGGCCCTTCTTGCCACAGTTTCAGCATTCAACATCTTTTCTGTTACTCAACTTGCCTCTTGATTTATCTCGGGCCTTCCCGCCCTTCCTGTTCTTTCCTCTCCCCTGTTCCTGCGTCACAAGAGCCTCTTGCTGAGTAGACCCATGAGACTTCCTCCTTGTCTCCTCATTGAAGAGACAACTGGTTACTGTTCCATGGATATCTTTCCGTCCGGCGCGGAGTTACTTAGAGACACCACCAATGTCTCCCAAGCTGTCGGAGCAATGAACTAAGCAATAGTAAAGCCTGCAATTCATCATCCAGGACCATCTTCATAGAGGTGAGTTGGTTCACTATATTGCTGACTTCATTCATGTGCTCGGCCACAGAACCACCATCCTTGAACTTGAGATTCACAAGCCGCCTTATCAGAAATATCTTATTGTCGGCTGTCTTCCTCTCATATAACCCTTGTAATTTTAGCCATAGGCTTGCTTGGGGAGGTTTCCGTAGACACATGGTGGAACACAGAATCATCCAACCATTGTCTAATAAACCCCACCGCCTTTCGGTCCATCTTCTTCCAATTATCATCAGTCATATCCTTGGATTTTGCTGATATGCCTGAGATTGGAGAATATAGGTCCTTGCAATAAAGCAAGTCCTCCATCTTAGCCTTCCATATGGTCCAGTTAGAACCATTGAGGCTGATCATCCTTGAGCCACCTTCCATAATTCCAAACCGATCCTACCCGTTCAATGAACTTAGCTCTGATACCACTTTGTTGGGCTGCCTTGCACAAACCTTAGGATCTAGCCTCCCGAAACAAACCAGAATTATGGATAATAAAGTAATGAAATAAATCAAAGCATCAATCACACACCACACAAGAGATTTTTACGTGGAAAACCCTCAAAGAGGTAAAAACCACGGGACCTCGTCCAGATCAACAATCCACTATGAAGTAAAACGTTACAATCTTCTTCACTCACGCAGGAGTGGATAAACAGTATGAGAAATAGAGAAAACGGAGAGATCTAACCGATTATGAGGACATAGAAGCGCTGAGATATAGATTGCAAAGTAGAAAAACTTCCACGAGCAGAACCTCCCTCCTATAAGCTTCCTCTCTCTCTTTCTCCCTCTCTCTCACCTTTGATAGCCCTAAACCCTTTAGCAAATCCCTTGCAAAGCTTTAGGAAACTCTCTTGTTATTTTTGTGATACCTAGAAAAACCCTAGGCAACCCCTTTTATAGTTTTGGAAAACTCCTTTCTACATCCCAGTTGCGAAGGGACTCAAATCCGCAGTTTCGCGCAAAATCGCGGAACAAACTGCGTAACCTTTGACTAGTCGAGACATCCCTTCGACCAGTCGTAGGCCCCCTTCGACCAGTCCAAGCTACAGTAAAAAACAACAAAATTACTCGCTGGACTTTGAGTCGAAGTTTTCGACTCGATCCTTCGACCGGTCGACGACCAGCCTTCGACCAGTCAAGCAGGGCTCTCGACCAGTCGAAGATGGGTCAAAATAACCCATCAATGTGGTCGAGCGCATAGTTCCTTTTCCATATATATATATATATATATATATATATATATATATATATATATAGAGAGAGAGAGAGAGAGAGAGAGAGAGAGAGAGAGAGAGAGGACCGTCCAACTAGTTGGAATTAATTAATGCTAATTAATGTTAGAGAGATAGGACTTTGTTTCACGTTACCTATCAATCATGTGCTTCAAAATGGTCATTAGCTTGGGTGGGCCCTATTATGGTGCTAATATAAAATCCACCGGACCATTACGTGTGTCAATCTATGTTAGACTTAGGGACTGAAAATCAACCTCATTGGTCATTTAGGTGGACCGCACAATTAGAAACAATGTGCTGAAAAATCTCACCCTCCAAATGGTTCATTTGATGAGGCCCAATTAAATCACGTGTGGACCTTATTTTTGGTTCTCTCACCTAACATTTTCTGTCGCATCTAATGGTTGGAGTGGATTTCACATAATCATAATTAGATTCCTATAAAAATCAAAGGTGGACATCTCTACTTCAATTGTTCTATTGGTGTGGCTTACCTGAATTACAAGTCTGCCTTATATTTTGGCTCTAGGCTTACAATGAGATTGCACATCTGATGGTCGGATTGGATCTTAAATAAATGACAAGGTGGGCCATATCAAAAATCAAGGTTGGCTTTGTCTACTGCTGTTAAACGTCTTCCGATTCCGATGGAAAATGTGCGTGTTTCCAATAAAGTGATGTGGAATGGGTGCAACCTGATCTCACTCGGTACCGTGAATTCCTGACCCTGGGCCTACCTTTACATAAGTATTGTATATCTATGCCCTACATCCATATTTTCAGATCGTGATAGGACATTATTCGAAAAATGAAGTAGATAAAATTCTCAGGTGGACCACACCACAAAAACTGTGGTGATTGGCCGTTAAAAACTTTTTGTGGTCCAAAAGTTTTTTATCAAGCTGAAATTTGATTTTTGTTTTTATTTTACTTTATCAAGGTCTTTGTGACCTTTTAAATAAGTTGGATGCCAAGTAAAAAAATTACGGTGGGCCCTAAGAAAATTTTAATGGTAAGAGTTCGATATCCACTATTTTTGTGGTGTGGATCACTTGAGATTTATAATTGCTTCATTTTCTGATTAATGTTCTAAAATGAGTTGAAAATACCAATGGACAATATGGATATATAATACCTACATCAAGGTGGGTGACATAATTAGGGACGAACTGTGTTGCACGAGGAAGGGGCTGAACTTAATCTGATGTTTTTCTTTTTTCTTATTTTCCAATATGACCCTTTTTATTTGTAACCGAGCCGAAGAAGCTTAGTGGCATGAGAGAAACTCCTAATCTTATTTTTATTGGTCCATCTTGATGTACATGTGAGATCCACTACCACCGTCAGATGCGTCATGTTATTCTAAGGCTTGAGACAAAATATGAGACTGGCTTTCGATATAGAAGGAGAGAAGTCTACCTTTGATTTTTACGGACCGACAGTTATTAGTAAGTGAAATCCATTCCCATCATTAGATGTCATACCAAAGGTTATGTCTAGAACTCAAAAATCAGAGAAATACTTTATGTAAGTTTACCTAGTCAAATGAATCATTTTGAAAGGTGAGAATTTTTTTTTGCTCACTATTTTCAATTGTGCGGTCCACTTGAACCATGGATGGAGTTGATTTTCGATTTGTACGTCTAACATGGGGTGAAAAATGTTATGGTCAGGGTGGATTTTACATTAACACTATAGTGGGGCCCACCCAAGTCGAGATCGTTTTCAAAAGACCCCTAGAAAAGTTAACGTAAAGCAAGCGACCCTCTCTCTTAACATTAATTAGCATTAATTAATGCAAACTAGGTGTGTGTATCATATTTAAGAGAAACTTTTTCTAATTAAATGCCAAGCTAGTTGGACCACAATGCAGCATCCAACTAGTTGTGTGTGAGCATCTCTTATATATATATATATATATATATATATATATATATATATATATAGGGAAAAGGTACTATGCGCTCGAGCGTAAAGCGGTCGTTCGCGAGGTCGAGCTGATGTAGGCCCCACCGTGATGCCGTTCGAAAATCTACCCCCTCAGTCAGATGCACCATTCCAGAGGGGACCCACACGGCTGTGCACCATTAAAACATTCAAAACCATTTTTAGGGGCCTTTCGAGACGTTTTTTGATGATCAACACCGTCCATCATGTGTGTCCCACTTTTTTGTAATTTTAGACCTAGTTTCAGGTGGTATCCACAACTCAGGTGGGGCCCACCAAGTGCTTTTACATGTTTTTGCATGTATACTTATGTTTTCCGATGGTATGGCCCACCTGAGTTATGTGAACGACTGATTTTGGGCCGTGTAGGCCCACCCTGGGCTCGTGCATATGGTGGACAGTGTGGATCTTCGAAAGGCATCACGGTGGGGCCCACATAGCTTGACCTCACGGACGACCGCTTTACGCTCGGCGCATAGTACCTTTTCCCATATATATATATATATATATATATATATATATATATATATATATATATATATATATATATATATATATATATATATATATAGGGAAATGGTTCTATGCAGTCGAGCTCATGGGAACTTCCCATGATGTGTGTCAAACATCAACACTGTGCATTTGATGGGTTCCCTTTAAATTATGGGATATGCCAAAAATCAGCGTACATGGAACTCAGGTGAGCCATACCATATAAAATCATGCGAAGACATGCCTAAAACATATAAAAGCACTAGTTGGGGCTCACCTAAAATTTGCATGTGTCTGAAACTTGGTTGGACCCCTCATCCAAGTGGGACACACATAATGGATGGGCTGGATTTGTGAACCACATCTCGCTAGCCCAAAAAACAATTATGAATGTTTTAATGGGAGGATAACCCCTCTCAACTTTTGTATGTGGTGTGGCCCACAAAAGTCATGGATTGACTTGATTTTTAAGCCAGAGGTCCACCATGGAACGGTACATCTAATTGACGGGGTAGATGTTCGACACGCATCACGGTGGGGCCCACACTGCTCGACCTCATGGGAAGTTCCTATGAGCTTGACAGCGCGCACAGAGGAACACATAGACTGGGTCAATTTAAAACGTGCAAATAAAGCCTTAAGAATTAACTGCTTGGAGGAATGCTCACCTGTGTACCAGTTCTCTAGAGAACTCATGATAACTTTTTCAGAACTCATCACACATGATGTGGGCCCAACATCTGAACCTTTTATGTGTTGAAAATTTATACGGAAATAATATTTTCTGTAAAATATGAAAACCGAATATAACCAGGATAGGCTGAAGCACGTATTAGAACGCTGCCCTTAAAGCGTAATTTGCCCCTGCTCTCATAGATTGAGTATGCTGAAAGGTTACAAGCAAATCACTTCTAGGATGCGACAAGCCTGATGTGGATCTACGTTCAGCAAACACGAAAACCCAATAATGGGACTCTGTTACACAATTTCTAACATAAATAGAAAAAATGAAAAAACCCAAAAGGAGAAGAAGAAAATTCGTGTTAGACCATTACACTAGTCTTATCTTCAGCTAATGGTTCAGATGAACCGTTCTATACCACATCACTAGTCTGTTCTTCAGGCAATGGTTCAGATGACCTTGCTGTCTTGCTGGAACTTACTGGTTTATAGGAGATGATATGAGTTTGCTGAAGTATGTTGTGATGGCTTAGAAACCCATCCAAGCATAGTATATATAGGTTATGGTTGTTGGGAGTTATGGTCCAGGGGATTTAATTCAAATGACCGTTTCTAGTTGTTGGGAGAAACTAGCCGTTATTGGCAGTTTCTAACTGTTCTGCATATGGTGTAACAGTTGTTGCATACTGACCATTGTGAGACACTGGCTAGCCATTTCTAGCTATTGGGCTAGCCTCATGCAGTAATTTCTGCATGGTCAATAATCAATTGCATGAGGAGTTACACCTCCCTACAACGGCTCTATTTCCAGACTCTATATAAGCCAAGGAACCCCATTCAATCCTCTAGACTTCCAGCCACTCACCATAGTTCTCCATCGCACCGCAACTCACACTCGTCTCGCGCCAGTTCGCAAAGGAGCGACCCTTTGCTACATGATGCGGACATGCGAAGTGCAAAGTGCGCCACTAGTGCCTCTACAACCACACTGCCTCACATGCCCACGCCGTCGCACTGAGACCGAGACCGAGCCCATGCGTGAGCCCGAGCCTGAGCCCTAGCGCGAGCGCGCGCGGGTGTTCCAGTGCGAAGCACTGGAATACGCAAATCTGATGCACCTCGGTCCAAGTGAATAAACATAAAGGTATTCCGCCTCTTTTATATAAACCAAAGAATTTTCTCCTCTTTTCCAATGTCCCTATTCCCAAAACACTTGAAAAAAGGTACTTTGCAAACCTTTTTTAAAAATATATATATAATATATTTTTTAATATATATATAAAAACAACACTTTTACAATAATCCGCCACTTGTTTTTAAAATATATTTTTCAAAAAAATATTTTTGCCAGAATAGAAACAGTTTATATGCATAAAGAACGATATCTTTTAATTTGAATCTTCCCATAGTGTAAGTATCTCAAAGCTCTATCGAAATGACTGGTAGCTGCAACGTTGAACTAGTTATTCCTAGATAACAGAGCCGGAGAAACTAAACACATATTCACTTCTGTATATTTTAGAGTTCTCACAATCTTACTCGACAAAATTAATGGTCATGTGCTCATCCTATTTCATGAACAATCTCGACAAAAACTTCAACTCTCATGAGAGACGACACCATCTCTATGTCCACATAGGTGAGATCCTTTCAGTGTCTTTGTTACTTTAAGAGACTTGTCCTTTAGACTGGATTTTAATATGAGTTCTAAGACTCAACTCTCTTTCGTAACGCTCAACACTTATTTATTATGGATAAGGTTATGTATAATTTTAGTGCTGAAAACTTTCCACATATCAGTAATTTGTTTTTACCTATTAGACCCGAAATTAGAGATTTTCTGATTTTAGGTTGGGTTACCATCACTGGTCGAACTTTAGTTGAAGAATTTTAACCCCATCCCTCTAGATGTTGCCTTTACTACCTCTCTCGATAGAGATTCAGTAAAATGGTCCATTAGGTTATTGCTTAATTTCATATAAAAAATAACAATGATTCCATCTCAAATCGATTGTCCGACATAATCATATTGAAGACTTACATGTCTAGACTTACCATTATAGGTGCCGCTATAGGCTCTAGCTAATATGACTTCACTATAACAATGTAGTGATACAGTCGGTATAGGCTTTACACAAAAAGAGATTTTTAGTAAAAGATCCCTTAGCCACTCAGCCTTTTTACCTATTGTAGCCAGGGCTATAAATTCATAATCTATAATTGAGTGCGTTATGCAGGTCTGTTTCTTAGATCCCCAAGATACAACTACACCTCCTAAGGTGAATATCTCCCCTGTAGTAGACTTGCTGTCCCTGCACTCGATATCCAACTCGCATCAGTATATCCTTTCAATACGGCAAGAAACTCTGAATAAAATAGCCTTAAATCTTTGGTTGCTTTTAAGTGGCCAAGGACTCTACTGATTGCATTCCAGTGTTCAGTACTGGGATTTCTAGTAAACCTACTAAGTTTATTCACAGCATATGTGATATCTGGTCTAGTGCATTGCATAACATACATAAGACTCCCTATAACACTTGCATACTCCAGTTGTGCAACCGCTCTTCTGTTATTCTCTTTTAGCTTGATACTTAGATCAAATGAGGTTTTTGCTTCTTTTATATTCAAATGGTTAAACTTGTTTAGTGTCTTCTCAATATAATAAGATTGACACAAAGCATAACCCCCACAATATTTTTTTAACTTTGATACCTAAGATGGTATCTACTTGTCCAAGATCCTTCATTTTAAATACGGAAGATAAAAATTTCTTTATTTCAGTTACACCTTCTATTTTATTACTAATTATTAACATGTTATCAACATATAGACAAATAATAGTAATATTACGGCTACCATCAACTTTAGAATATATGCATTTATCAGCTACATTATGCATAAAACCATAAGACAGTATTTTGGAATCAAACTTCTCATGCCATTATTTTGGTACTTATTTTAATCTGCATAAAGATTTAATTAATCTATACACTTTATTTTCATTTTCTGGCAGAACGAATCCTTCAGGTTATTTCATGTATACCTTCTCATTGAGGTCACCATTTAGAAATGTGGTCTTTACATCCATTTGGTGGATGTGAAGATGATGTATGGAAGCTTGCGCAAATAATATCCTAATGGATGTTATCCTAGCTACAGGAGAATATATGTCAAAATAATCTCTCTTCTTTTGTCTAAAACCCTTAACTACTAGTTGAGCTTCAAAGGTTTGGATAGTCCCATCAGTGTGATATTTCTTCCTAAATACCTACTTGCAACCTATAAGTCTAGAGCCTAAAAGTAAGTTTACTAGTTCCCATGTTAGATTTGACATTATAGATTTTATTTAATCATTAATAGTCTCTTTCCAGGAAGTTGAGTCTATAGCCTCTTTATATATTTTAGGATCATCTTATATAGTTATTACTATAGGTATTTTTCTTATAACATTTTCTCTATCTCCTTATACAAGATGGAAAAAAATACGTTAAGAGTCTATATAATTATCATTTAGAGTCTTCTCTATTCTAGTCCTTTGACTCCTACGAGGTTCAATAGGAGCTTCCACTAGTTGCAGAGCTACTATTCGGTTCTCTATTAGGAGTTTGAACTTCATTATCCTTTGACTCCAAGGATAGTGAGTTCTCAAAAAACTCAACGTCTATTGATTCTATTATAATGTTAGACTCTAGATCTAGGAATCTATAAGCTTTGTTATTTTGTGCATATCTTACGAAGGCGCACTTAATAGCTCTG
The DNA here is from genome assembly GCA_030180095.1 of Magnolia changhungtana. Taxonomy (NCBI): domain Eukaryota; kingdom Viridiplantae; phylum Streptophyta; class Magnoliopsida; order Magnoliales; family Magnoliaceae; genus Magnolia; species Magnolia changhungtana. Next base: position 14,359,837 of record JASAUF010000662.1, read on the forward strand.
GGTCTTAACTTAGTTCTTTTTGGATCAAGAGTTTTGCAATATGCATGACACCCCTACACTGTTAGATATCCTATGTTAAGTTTTCTACCTTTTCATATTTTATATGGAGATGTTTTATATTTCTTATATGAAATTCTGTTTAATATATGACACGCTGCAAGCAAAGCCTCACCCCATATACTGAGTGACAACTTTACTCGTATTAGCATTGAGTTAACCATCTCTACTAAAGTTTTATTCTTCCTTTTTGCTATTCCGTTTTGTTGAGGTGTGTATGGTGCAGTACATTAATGTATTAGTCCATGTTCTTCACAGAAGTTATTGAATTCATTAGAAAAGTATTCTCTTCCTCTATCACTACGGAGAATCTTTATCTTCTTATTTAGTTGATTTTCTACTTCTGCTTTATATACCTTAAACATATTCAATGCTTCATCTTTGCTCTTTAACAGGTACACATATACATATTTAGAGCAATCATCAATAAATGTTATAAAGTACATTTTACCTTCACGAGTAAGAATGTCGTTTAGCTCACAGATATCATTATGCACAAGATCCAATACTTGAGATGATCTCTTGACATTTGAAAAAGGTTTCTTTATTATTTTGGATCATATGTACATTTCACATTTATCGGTTTCATTTTCTGTATATGAATTTAAACTATTCTTAGCCATGAACTTCAAGGTACTATACCCTATATGGGCTAGTCTATCGTGCCAAAGTCAAACGGATTCAACCATATACGTAGAAGTGTTATTTTCATTCAGAGAAAACTTAACCATACCGTTACAAGCATATCCTTTCCTGACAAAATTTTCATTCTTAGATAGAATCAGTTTTCCTGACTCATATACCACCCTTATTCTTGATTTGCCCAAAAGATCCCCAGAAACTAGGTTTCGCCTCATGTATGAGACATGAAGTACATTTGTTAAAATTACTTTATTTCCAAAAGTAAACACCAGTTCGACAATTCCTTTTCCGACAACCTTCGATCGGACTTCATTACCCATTTAGACTTCTTGACCATCTGTCAATTCCTCATAGGTTTTAAAGGTTGATCTCTTGTAGTAAACATGTGCATTAACGGCAGTATCGTACCACCAACCGGGAACTTTTCCTTGGATTGTGTTCACCCCTATGATCAGTGTTACGATATCACCTTCTACTGCACTTGCTTCTTTTTTACATTTGCGATATCGGCAAACTCGAGCATAATGCTCGATTTTTCCATAGACATGACATGGGCCTTTAAACTTTCTGTTCTTCTTCTAGGTGTTTTTCTTAAATTTCCCTTTATTGGGTTTCAGGGAATCGTCCTTCTCAGGTTCTTGTTCTTTGTATTTTCTACTGCATGTACTTTGGACGAGGAATTCCCGTTATCATTCTTTTTATCGTGGTTGCGAGATTCTTCCTCAATTCTGAGATGTTTCTGGATTTGTTCCAGTGTGTAGTCCTCAGTCTTATGCAGCAACTTCTTTCTATAATCTTTCCACATCGGGGGCAACTTAGCGATAATAGTCCTGACTTGGAATGATTCAGGAAGATCAATCTTAATGGCTTTGATTTTATTTACTATTAGCTGCAATTCTTGGATTTGAGCTAGCAACGGTTTGTTATCTACCATGTTATAGTCGAATTACCTGGCAATTAGGAACTTGTTGGTACCTTCTTCTTCAGCCTTGTATTTGAACTCCAGAGCGGTCTAGATTTCTTTTGTTGATGATGTTTATGTGTACAGATCATACAGATGGTCAGAGAGCGCATCAGGATGTGTCCATGACACATGAGTTCGTCTTCAGCTCATTTGGTGCGGGCAGTGATCTATTTAGGTGTGTCTTTGTCAGATGCTTCGGGTAGTGATTGTAGAGTTAGATCTAAAATAATAGATCTTCACTGTCGTTAGAAGAAACTTGAGTTTGTCTTGCCATCTGGTAAAATTGGTTCCATTGTACCGATCAAGACGAATCAAGTCTTGATTTATCAACTTGATAGATGATACACTATCGGCTTCCATTAAAATTATGCTTTAAGATTGTTGAAAAATTATACAAAAATAATATTTTCTGTGATATATGAAAACTAAAAATATTCTGAAATCAGGATAGGCTGAAGCACGTATTAGAACATTGTCCTTAAAGTGTAATTTGTCCCTGCTCAAATAGATTGAGTATGATGAAAGGTTACAGGCAAATCGCTTCTAGGATACGACAAGCCTAATGTGGATCTACGTTCAGTAAATACGAAAACCCACTAATGGAACTCTGTTACACAATTTCTGGCAGAAATAGAGAAAAGGAAAAAACCCAAAAGGAGAAGAAGAAAATCCATGTTAGACCACTGTATTAGTCTTATCTTCAGCTAATGGTTCAGATGAACCGTTCTAGACCACACCACTGGTCTGTTCTTCAAGCAATGGTTCAGATGAACCTTGTTGTCTTGCTGGAACTTACCAGTTTATAGGAGATGATATGAGTTTGTTGGAGTGTGTTGTAATTGTGTGAAAACCCATCCAAGCCCAGCATATATAGGTTATGGTTGCTAGGAGTTATGGTCTAGGGAATTTAATCCAAATGTCCGTTTCTAGCTATTGGGAGAAACTAGTCATTATTGGTAGTTTCTTACTGTTCTACATGTGGTGTAATAGCTGTTGCATGCTGACCGTTGTAAGACACTGGCTAGCCGTTTCTAACTGTTGGGCTAGCCTCATGCAGCAATTTCTGCATGGTCAACAATCAATTGCATGAGGAGTTACACCTCTCTGCAACAGCTCTATTTCCAGACTCTATATAAGCCAAGGAACCTCATTCAGTCCTCTAGACTTCCAGCCACTTATCATAGTTCTCTGTCACACTGCAACTCGCACTTGTCTCGTGTCGGTTTGCAAAGGAGCGACCCTTTGTGACACGATGTGGACGTGCGAAGTGCGTCACTAGCGCCTCTACAACCACACTGCCTCACATGCCCACGCCCTCTCATCGAGCCCATGACCGTGATCGAGACCGAGCGTGAGCTTAGGTGTTTCAATGCGAAACACAAGTCCAATGCACCTCGGTCTAAGTGAATAAACATGAAGGTACTCCACCTCTCTTATATAAACCAAAGAATTTTCTCCTCTTTTCCAAAGTGGGACTATTCCCAAAACACTTGAAAAAAGGTATTTTGTAAACTTTATATATATATATATATATATATATATATATATATATATATATATATATATATATATATATATATATATATATATATATATATATAAACAACACTTTTACAACATTATGTGATGCAACATCCCATGAAACTCTTGGGGGGCCCGACTTTTACCCTTATCCAAAACTTTGGTGGGCAAAAGAGAGACAATTTTTGTCACCATAAGAATGTTGAATATACATTGCATTGGTCCATTATGCGTGTAAGTAATTATTTCTAGAAAGCAAAACAATTTTAGCAAAATGATTTATTTTAGAATTTTATTCACAAGAATCACTGATATGTAAAACTTCTACTGGGTAGGCTTCACATGATCATTGCTTTAAATCTGACCATTAATTAATTCGATTGAACATATTAGTGGACCCCACTTAAGTTATGACCAACCTAGATGTATAAAGGGTTGTGCATTAGGACTATGCCACGTATGTACAATGTTTTAAATAGATGTGGATTCTTTCCAATGTGGAAACTCTTGAAGGAAGAATTTTATTTGGTTGAACTACTCAGCCTCTTTTTTTAACAAATATAAGTAATGGTATTTTCAGCTACACGTAAAAATATATATATATATATATATATATATATATATATATATATATATATATATATATATATATATATATATATATATATATAATCTCAGTGAAATGTTTCAATGAAGGGATATAAGGCGTGAAAGATCAAAGATCCATTCTAGTTCCAATCAGGGATTCTTAATCATCTATCAACATCAATGATCAAGTAAACAACTTTCCATTCAAGTATGCAACGCATTATCTCCATAATTAATACATAAGCAATGCATTATGGAGTATTTGGCAAAATCCAATCTGCTCATTAGGTTGGGCCCATATCACATTATCTAAGCTTTCGGTAGACTTGGCCTCACTTGAAGGGCTAAGTGCTCTCAAAGGGGTTCGAGTAGACCCTCGGGAGTTTAAACACGATGTCTTGGGTTTGAGTACCCATAGGTATAGGTACTCGTACCCTTGACCCGGTGTTAGAACTCTTGAGAGTCTACCACCACCAGAGCAAGATCGCTAACATAGGATAGATCCGATCAACAATTTGATTCATCTATTTGTTAAGGCCGTATCTAGGATTGCATATGATTCTAAGAATCAATTTAGTTGGGCAATTATAATGCCAAATCAAAAATGAATTGGATAATTTAATTAGTATGATTTTTGCCTGATAACCTATGAAATATATTATGAACTTAATGGATAGTTCAAATCAATCAATTAAAATATCCAACTGAACCAATCGATTAGGAGCACTATAGCTGACAAAACGTAAAATGAAAGGAGAAACTATTCAAATAGTTGCTAGATTTATTTATTTATTATTTTCTTTTTTCTTTTTTATGGACATTACAATACAAGGTCTTATAAAGGGATTAGAGAGAATCACAAGCGAGCGAGCCTTGATTGTGGTGCATTTTCTACAATCCAAGCTTAGGTACATGGCTCCTAGCCATCCCACATATTTAAATTAGTGTTTCTCAAGTCATCATCATCATCATCATCTAAGCCTTATCTAAATGGTATGGGCTACATGAATCATGTTCTGCAATTTTTATTTTGGAATGTCATGTTTTTAAATTCACATTAAAAGTTCGGCCCTTTGGACCTGATACTTGACCACTTGATGGCCCACTTTGCAAACCACCAAAAACACATATAATCAAGAATAATGGTTGAATGTCCCATCCCTTCTCACTAAAGGCTTATGTCTATATTATCATTTATCTCTACATTCAATACATAGAACCTTAATTAAAAACTTATGTTCCCACACCTGCCGAGCATGATAATAACTCTCTTATCAAAAGATTCCTAATCTAACAATGGTGACTAGGTGTCAATATTTCATTGGATCTCTAATCTAACTAGGCATTAATGACTTTTAACAATTACAAATTCCAAAAAAAAAAAAAAAAAAAAACCACGTGCTATGCATGAAGTAGTGTGCTTCTAGAAGGACTTGAGAAGTCCAATTTATAATAGACTTTCAACATCCTTCCTTAAATTTGACTTTTCATAAATTAACACCTACTCTCTTATCTTCAATCTTTAAGACCTTTTGTTACAAGGGGAAAATAGACCAACCTACCACTGACAGAATAGGTCAACAATTCAAACAGCGACTAGTGCGATCCAGTGACAAGTGCGATCCAGTGACCAGACTCATCTACTTGACCAAGTATGGAGAGAGGTCGAGCTCGACCTCCTCAACTAAATACGGGGGAAAGGCCGAGCTCGATCTCCTCGACCAAGCGTGGAAGAAGGCCGAGCTCAACCTCTAAGCGCAAGGTCGAGGCATTTACTAATCAACTGCAATATAAGATAAGCTCAACTAAGGACGACGAGACCCATTCTTAGGCGAACACAGCACCAACTTCGGCCACAACCTAACCCGGACTACTTTGGGGCAACTGAACTAGCCCTCTATGAGATCTGACCTGACCTCAATTAGGTTGGTCCGCATTCTCGGCCAAAGATCACGAAAACTGACTTTCACACGGATCACCCCAAGATTCCAGCCAAGTATTTAGAAAGATCCGCCGCTCAAGGAGTTCAAATCCTACTATAATCAGTTCCTACCAAATAGGGATATGTGCCCTCTACGATACTGCCTCTCCTCACCTATAAATAAGAAGGCCCCCAATGATGAAAGGTAGGCACAATCTCTAGCCCTAAACCCACAACACTTAACTAGACCCAAATTCTTAACTTAGGCTTCAAAGGGTCCCCAGCACGAGCTAAGGTCTTCCTTGTTCGTTCTTTGTACAGGTTCACGGGTCCAAGGAGGGCAAACCAGATTTCTGCATCAACACCTTCGATTATTAGTGATCTTGAAATTTTGTTCATCGCTTCATCTTTCGATTTGCAAAGTAGGAGCTTTATTGAGTTATATTGAATGCTACAAATGCCATTGCCATCTGAACTGATGTGTGAAATATGTTTTGTGATTTTGTTATTCATGTCATACTAACACAACAAAATTTGAACTTTACATAACTTTAGCTTTGGATAATAAATATTTCACGCATTCTTATCAATATCTCTGAGTACATTCGCTTTGTTGCCTTCATCAATGAATTTTGAATTGGGAATTTCTCCAACTCCATCACATTTTGATACTTCAAGATAATAGTGTTTCTCCCATGCAATCAGATTATAAATTAATAGCGTCTTTATCCACAAAACTCTCTGAATGAAATTGAGTATTTCTATTTCCTTCTCATTTTTTTTTTTTTAAGTATAAAATTCTCCATAGTAGATCCATTGTTGACACTCTCCATCTTATTGAAATTAATATGGTCAAAACTCAGAAAAATTATAATCTATGGATTCTAAATTAGTAATACACACCTTTGAAATTTCAAGATCACAGAAGCTACCTTTCATGTTTTCAAAATATTGTTATTGTCTTCTCCAACTCTTCAACATTCTTTGCTTACCATCTTCTAAAATAAAAGGAGAAGTTTTAGTTTCAAATTTCTGATTATAGATTTTATAATGTCAGCTCTATTTTCTTTCATAATTTATGCATTTCGTTGGATCTTTCATTTTCAGACACGTTCAACTCTTCAAAACCAAACTTGGTAATTTCGTTTCAAAATTCATTTGCTTTGAAATCATCTAGCCTATAGCCAACTAACACAAATGAGACGCCTTTTTCAATGAAAGCTTCTCAAGCTTATTCGAAATTATATACTTATGTCCAAACCTCTTGACAAACCATCTTTCTCAAAACTAGGAGTGCTTCAACTTTCTTTTCTATATCTTAATTGATCACTTATTGTTGGGTTGTCGGTGGGCTGGGCTTGGGTTGGAGGATCAAGCTTGAGGGTCGAGGGCTTAAAATTCAATCCCGTTTGTTAGTTGGGCCAGGCTTAGACCATGTACAAAGGCCCAACTCGTTAGGGTTTCCAAAGAGCAATGTTGTAAATTTCATCCTACAAAACACAACTTGGCCCCTGCATGCCTCCTCCCATCTCTCTCTCTCTCTCTCTCTCTCTCTCTCTCTCTCTCTCTCTCTCTCTCTCTCTCTCTCTCTCTCTCTCTCTCTATATATATATATATATATATAGCTACGCACCGGTTTGCTCGTCATTATGTACGAACCTTGCTATCAACCGTCGGATAAGGCAGACGGTCTGGAGGAAGGCGCTCTTCGCACGAGTTTCCTTCTTCGGCACGCCTCTTCACCTTATTCTCTAACTCTCCCAGAGGATGTGGTGGAAGCCTTTCACATGAAGTTCTTCCGCTGGAAACCTAAGTGGGACCCACCGTTCTGTTTTTAAGAAATCCAATCCGTCCATCCATTTTGTGAGATCATTTTAGGACATAAGGCCAAAAATGAGCAAGATACAATACTAAAGTGGTTCGAAAACGTAAGGAATGAACACACACATTTGAAATATTCTTGGGGCTTAGAAGCTTTGAATCAGGCTAATATTTGTGTTTTAAGTTCATCTCAGTAGTAATGACATTATGAACGGTATGGATGGCATGTAAATATCACTGTTGACCCCAGGGAGGTTTCAATGATAGAAAATTCCCTACCCACCTTTTCCTTTAGTTTGGCCCACTTGAGTCTTTCACCCTGATAATTTTTGGTCTCAGGTCCTAAAATAAGCTTTAAAAAATGGATGGATGGGGTAGATTTCTCAAAAACATCATGGTGGGTCCCACCTAAGTTTTCAGCGCGTGAAAGGCTTTCACAGGAAATCTAAGTCCGACAAAACCGCGCCACAGATTTCCTGCGAAAACCTTTCAGACCTAAGGAAATCCGCATCCGACAAAAAAGGTTTTCGTGCATGAATATTTCAATTACGTAGATCCTTATGTTTTTGACCCACTTGAGTATTTTATCCTGCTCAATTTTTGCCTCATGTCCTAAAATGACCTCATAAAACAGATGGACGGATTGGATTTCTCAAAAACATCATGGTGGGTCCCACTTAGGTTTGAAAGGTTTTCGTAGGAAATCCACGGTGTGGTTTTGTCGGACGCGGATTTCCTGCGAAAGCCTTTCGCACGCTGGAAACCTAGGTGGGGCCCACCATGATGTTTTTGAGAAATCTACCCCATTCATGCATTTTTTTGAGCTCATTTTAGGACCTAAGACCAAAAATTAGCAGGGTGCAAGACTCAAGTGGGCTAAACTAAAGGAAAAGGTTGGTGGGGAATTTTCTACCATTGAAACCACCCTGGGGTCGACAGTGATATTTACATGCCATCCATACCGTTCGTAATGTCATTACCACTGAGATGAACTGAAAACACAAATACTAGCCTAATTCAAAGCTGTTGAGCCCCAAGAATATTTCAAATGTGTGTGTTCATTCCTTACGTTTTTCGCCCACTTGAGTATTGTATCTTGCTCATTTTTGGCGTCATGTCCTAAAATGATCTCACAAAATGGATGGACAGATTAAATTTCTCAAAAATAGAATGGTGAGTCCTACTTAGGTTTCTAACGGAAGAACTTCATGTGAAAGGCTTCCGCCGCATTTTCCTGAAGAGCTAGAGAATAGAAGAAGGAAACTCACTCTTTTAAACTTGCACAAAGAGCACCTTCATCCAGACCATCTGCCTTATTTGACAATAGATAGCAAAGTTCGCACATAATGACGTGTGTGTGTATGTGTGTGTGTGTGTGTGTGTGTGTGTGTGTGTGTGTATATACACATATCCAAATCCCGACATGTTGAGAATATCGATGCAATCGTGGAATCAATGATCAATCAAGCGGGCTCTCACCGTACATGCAAGAGTAGGGCTCTTTCTGTGGGCTTGATGGGCTATGGTTCACCAAGGAATAGGCGGTGGGCCTAGATATAATTGGAGCAAGAGAGTAGAGAGGAGAGAAATTTGGGTTTTGGAGACGAGAATGGGAAGGTGAGAAAGAGGAGTTGGACAGTGGCTGCCGCACGCCGAGAGAAACTAAGTTTCAACTACTTTGATTCCTTCTCCCAGTTTGTTGTCACTTATGATCACTCCCTCTCGTGAAAATATTTCAAAAAAAAAGAAGAAGAAGAAGAAGAAGAAGCCTTTATTTGTCTTTTGTGACTGTCTTGTAGTACTTTATTTTCTCTTCTTTTGCAAAAAGTATATTAGTCCCACGTTAGATATAGCGGAAGAATGGAATGAACTTGTATAAGATATCTCCCCATAGCTTGCTTTTGCGAGATGTGCTATACTATGCTCAAAACCTATATGTGCGAGCTTGGCCCAGTGGGAAAACTGGCCCACAAACCAATTAATCGAGCATGTACCCCTAAATACTGGCGTGAAGGAGAGGGTGAGTCGGCCTGGATGGCTTAATCTAGTTTTGAATTTATATTGAATGGTTGGACATTTCTAACCATTTTTCATGTGCACTTTGATGCGACCCATTAAATCACACTGTTTCCATTATGAGATATGGGTCCATAATGCCCGGCCTATCAAATGCTTTTGGTTATGGTTAAAAATGCATGGTTGTTTCATGGTTAAGAACTTGTGAAAATGACCACTCTCCCTGGATCTATAAAAGGGTCGTGCTTGGTCTATTTTCTACTCACTTATCCATAGCTGTGCACAACAACATCATTGTACGAAGAAAGATCTATTTTTCTTCACCTTTCTCTGGACATTTAAAAATTCTTTTCTGATGTTGGGGGGTTGAGTTCATCCCCGGCTTTTGCACACAGGTAGCGCGTCGTTAAGCCTACAGCACCGGTCTTATTAACTGAAGGGCGTGAACTATCTAGAAGAAAGCAACCAAGTGGCACCTTGCATAAGTAAAGATTTCTTTTTTTTTTTTTCTTTTTTTTTTTTATATCATTCTTCCTTCTTGCACTTTCTTATTTAAGTATGAGATTCAATATTTTTGTTTTCTTTAGTTATTCGAATTCATTTTCTGAGTTTATTCCAACATCTCTCTCCCCCCTCCCTCCCTCTCTTCGATTGCATGTTTTCGGTGACAAATTTGGGCTGTATTATTTTTGCCCATCTTCATGGCTCAGGCTGGGTTTGGGCCTATAATGAAAAATGTGGGCTGAGCTTGGATAGAACTTAACAGGCCCTAATCCGGGCCATTGACACCCTTAAATCCTTGGCATCTTGACCTCATTTTCATTAATATCTTTTTAAGGCCACACCCTTGGCTCCAAATTGTGTAATTAGCAAGTGTTATCTTTAACACTTTCAAAAGAAATGGTATTAAATCTCTTTCGTAGCACCTACTCTTACAAAATTTAAGCTTCCAAGTTTTCAATCTATGGATCTATAGGTCTAAGAAGCATATAAAGAATTGTCATGAAAAAAGGAATTAATACTAAATTGCATACATATATACCGAAACAAATACATACATGTGCCAAAATGGCACAAGACACTTTCTTTCACCTTACCACTTTTTAAAAGGAAACTTTTCCACCATAATTATGAAACCACTTGTAGGTCCTTTGAACCTAATACTCAACCACTTGATGGCCAACCTTTGACAAACCACACACACACACACACACAAATCTTCTCACTAAACACCCACATCTATATTATCATTTATCTTTACCTTCAATAAATAAAACATCAGTAAAAAAACTGATGTTCACATGCCTACCAATCATGAGAACAACTCGCTTGTCACAAGATATTCTTAATCGGACATTGGTTAGTAGCTAGGTGTCATTGCCTCATTGGATCTCTAATCTAACCAAACGCTAAAGACTCGGATGCAGTTTAGATTGTGACCCTGCCACCATGAATATCTATGGTGGCCCGACGTGGCAGGATTTGATTGGGCCACATACCGCTTCGGAGATGAGCCTATACAAAGCATGTTTGAGAGTTGTTAGGTCAAGTATGTATTCGACCAGACCATCTTTGACAGTAGTACATGGTCCAATCAAATCCCCACCACGTTAGTCACCATGCAATTTGCATCCTAATGACCCCTGAAAAGTACAAACACCTTATACAAAACAAAGACCATATGCTAAGTATGAAGTGATATATGCTTCTATTTACCAATGACTTCCAACTATCATAGTATAAGTTTTACGTTGGCTGCCAACCCGAAACAACCTTCCTCTGTCCAAGCTTGGGAGCAGTAATGAAATTACAAAACCCTCATTGCATAGCTTTATCTAATAGTTTATTATATAGTTTGATTACAATCAACAAGTTAGAGCAATGATTACCTGAGTACTCAAGAAATACTATGCATTGCCAAGCTGGTATGCTCATATTACATCCCAGCCATATATAGGGTGGGACCCACCTAGTTGATCGTCCAACGAAAAATATTTTGCCAATCAGTACTAGTTGCTCATGCAGCAACGAAAACATTGAACGGTCTAAAAACGATGTAAGTTGCATATTTGGCATTGTTTTCGTTCCTGCATGGACCACCTGATAGTTGAACAGCCTGAGTTTTATGCTCGAATTATCTCCACGTGGGAAACCCTACTCAGGTGTCATGGAGCCAGTTAGTTGCATGTAAAGGTGCATGTGGACGGTGGTGTGTAAGCCCTCGCAAAATATTTGGAAATGAGTAAATGAGATCTGTACATATGCACGGAAGGCCCTGGCATGGATGGTTTATGTCTCAAAGAATCACTACAATTGGACAATCATATTATATTTATCTGAAATGTGACCATTAAATCAAGGGAGGAAAACAAAATCAGTGAAGTCCTAATTCATGGGGGATAAACTATTGAAGTAGGGTTGCAGCTTCGGCTGGTTGGGATGGGTTAAGGATCAATCACAAGATGACCCGAGTCAGCCCACCGAATTCCAACCCAAGTTGCCTAACTCAAACCCAATCAGAATTCCTCTGCATTGGACCTAAATTGACTGGACCCGGCTGAAATACATTTGTTGATTTCCAACCCAACCTGAACCCGGCCCACATATGTTTCACATCACGTTGGACCTTTCCAACCCTAATTCGACCTGAGGACCCTAGTAACTTGACCCAACTGAGCCAAACTCAGGTTGGGCCCATCAGGTTCAGGTTGACCGGTACCTATATTGCAGCCCTAGATGGTACCTATATTGCAGCCCTAGGTACGGGCCTTTGCTAGATTGAACGACGACTTTAGTTAGAATCTCTCTCTCTCTCTCTCTCTCTCTCTCTCTCTCTCAAAGGATTGTTAGAATTCTTGTGATATGGGTCATCACTTTATCTGGTAGATGCTATAGGAAAATGGTATTACTCTTACAAAAATTTACACCATTGAAAATCCAGCCAATAAGCTTACAAAAGTGATTTTTATAGAGAAGTTCAAATTTTGTTTGACTCTTTTAAGCTTGGCAAAAATGAAATGGAGACGGATTGTACACATGAAGTGACGATGAAGATATGTTGAAGATTAAATATGGGATAACACATTGGAACAATGGAGTTGGTGGATTAAAGCCACGGTGGAGATTGTTGAAAAAGTGGCTTTAATCTAGCACTGTACGGTCGACTAATGCAGGGGAGGACGTGAGGTCGAGCACCGTCTTCCTCAAGAGGATAACTATCTCGAATCCACGGAACTTCTCTAGACTCCTCACAGAGACTTCTCGAATCCACGAGAGGAAAGACAGCAAGAAAATAGAAATAAATTCTAATAAATTTGAAATTGATTGATAAATGAAAAAACGAGTTCACAACCCTTTAAATAGGGATACCAAACAATGTGAAAGAAATCAGAATCAAACTATGACTGAAATCCTAGAATTCACGACTTGATGTCTACTAGTACACAAGGTTTTCGGCAAAAAATAGTAAGTGTCCTATTTGGCTTCACCAAGCTGTTCTCCTAATTTTTCTAAGCTCTTTTCGTGTTGGGCGCAACTCCTAAAGCCCACTAGATGAAGAGTTATAATCAAACTAAAATTTACTATTTATAGTAAAAACAGAATTAAAATAAGGAAACAACCGTTGATCTGGTGGTATTTCACAAATTCGGCTTGAGCAACCCGGTATAGCGGGGTTGGGTGGCTAAAGTAGCTCGTTCTACCCCAAAATCATATATTTTACGTCTGATAACTCATTCCAGATTGCGAGATGTGCCTGATTTAAGGTCCAACGATCTAGATCACTTCTGTCGTCGGCCAGGCCTTTTCTAATCTATCTTGGCCATGTAATTGTCCACGACCCTCTCTACATCAGTGACCGTGGATTTCACTATCGACTATGACTTGTTGTGTTGTTTGCAGTTGACTATGAACACTTCTGGTCGACCGCGACACTCCGTTACTTTCACGGTCGACTAAACATGCGACCATGTGGATTACGTAAGTGCACGATTTTAGTTTCTAATTATGTACAGAGCTTATATATATATATATATATATATATATATATATATATATATATATATATATATATATATATATATATATATATATATATGGTTAGAGCTGGGCGTAGGATGACTCAACTCACAGACTCAACTTATCCAACTCATTCTGACCCAACTCGACTCAAACCAAATAGGTGAGTCGATCAGAACCGAGTAGACTTCGTCCCATTTGAACTTAAACAAAGTCAAGTTTGGGTCACCCAGTAACTCAACTTGACTCAAAATTTGACTTGGCACTGACTCGGCTCGATCTGAAACCCGACTTGTACATATAAATAAAAGAAATCATATTTGATGTTTCAGATCTAAGATGCCGTGTAGCTGATGGAGAGGTTACAATTTCAACACGTTCAACTAAGTTTGGAATTGTGCTTTCAGCTTGTGGATACCTATTTCACCCTACCTGATTCGGTGTTGACTCGACTCGACTTGGTATTTGTGACCGGGTTGGACTCGGTCCGGGTTAGTCCAGGGCGAACCCAGCCTCAGATTGGGTCAAGCATGCTGGACTCGATACCAAGTCAGATCGAGTTCGGGTCAGGTTTTTTTCAAAATCGGGTCAAGTTGAGTCAGCCCTAACTCAATCTGACTCGACTCGATGCCCAGCTCTATATATGTTGTAAAATGGGTTTAGGGTTAAAAATCCAATTGTGCTAGAGAGAGAGAGAGAGAGAGCTAGGGTTTTGAGAAGAGGATTTCATCTTTGAAGACAAGGGTTTCAAATATGTAAGTTGTCTATCTCTTGTCATCTTCAATTTTAATAGATTGTTTTGTCTCTTGATGGCGTGGTTTTTTCCCACAAGAATTTCTCAACGTAAAATTGTTGTATTCTCCAAGATTGCTCGTTATTTTAATTGTCTTATTACATGTTTTAATCATTCTAAGGTTGCTTTCATGCCCGACGGTGTGGCAGTTGAAAGCAACATATGCATGAGGGGGGAGAATGAATATCTAAGAGCACGATATCAAGGATCATTTTCTTTTTCCAAGTGCATAATCTTCATCCAAGTACTCAATAATTGCATATCACACATGTATAATTTTTGGTCTGCCTTTTCTTTGTGATTCGTAGCATGAGATCCATGGCATCCCAAACGGCAAGAAGAACACACTTAGGTCCGATTGGGTGGACACCTGAAAGTGAGTTAATCTCATTATAAGTAATAATTATTATATATTAGAGATCTCGACCTCTAATACTTAATTTAAATCCATTATGTATTAGATATTAAAATCTCTAAAACATAATAGCTATTAAATAAAGTGAGATTAACTTATTTTCAGGCATAAATTAAATAGTGCGTTAGCATCATTTTAAATATCTTTCAATATCCTTTCAATATTCAAAGTTTAATACTTCTGTGGAACTGATAACCTCACACATGTGCACATGTAACGTTTTTATCTTATTTCGAATCAAATTAATTCGAACTTGATCTCTCTCTCCCCGGACGTGGATATCCTGGGGAAGCCTTTTGCTGGAAGTTCCTGCACATGGATGATGGATGGGGGCCCACTGAGATGTTTGTGAGAAATTCACTCCGTCCATCCACTTTGCTAGCTCATTTTAGATGTGATACCATCAATGAGGTGTATTCAATACTCAAATAGGCTACACGAGGAAACAATGGAAATTCAGTGGCACTGTTGAAGCATTCTTATGGCCATAAAAGCATTGTAGTAAATATAAACATCAAGGTGGAGGTATCCACCTCATATTTCTGGTCCCACGTCCTAAAACGAGCCCGCAAAACGGATGGATTGATTGGATATCTCACAAACATCTCTATGGCCCACCCAGCATCCTTTCGCAGAACTTACGTGATAAGCTTTGGCAGAAAATACGGGACGTGGATTTCATGCAAAAGCCTCTTCAACATGGGGTTCTTGTCATGGGAAAACTAGGTGGGACCACTGTGATGTTTGCCAGAAATCCACTCTGTTCATCTGTTTTGTGAGTTCATTTTAGGATATTTATCAAGAAATGAACCGTATCCAGTACTCAAGTGGGCCAAAAACATGTGGATTGAACGTATGCAGTCAAAATATTCATGCAGCCACAGAAGTTTTGAATGAGGTGAATATTTGTGTTTTCAATTCATCCAGTAGGAGACATTATGAACGGTACGGATGACATGTAAACACCACTGTATACCATAGGGAGGTTTCAACGGTACAGATTTTGTACAGACTTTCCTACACACCTTTTACTTTTTACACTTGAGTCTTTGATACTTAACACTTTTGGTTTGTCCTGAAATAATCTCAAAAAACGAAAGTTAGGGGTGGATATTTTCAAACATAACAGTGGACTCCACCTACTAGCTTTCCGGAGCTGGAACTTCTAGCGACACCCATTTCCCGTCCGAAGCCTTGCGCAGAAGTTACTGCTCAAGGATGCTGGTTGGACTACTGACCACTGCAATGTATGTGAGAAATCCATTCTGTTAATCAGTTTTTTTAGCTCACTTCAGGACGTTCGAGAAAAAATATATATATATTTACTTATACAAAACTCCACTGACTCACGTGAGAGGAAAATTGGAAAAGAAATTTCTATAACTGAAACCTTCCTGGGCGCCACCTTAATGTTTATATACCATTCAAACCTAAACCATCTATAAGATTATTCTCATTTCTCAATGAGATGAGTAAAAATAACGGAAGAATAGCCTAATATAAAACATTTTATCATTTATAACCATAAGAATGCTTCAACAGTGCCCACTAGCTTCCCACTATTTCTAACTTGGATGGAAATTAAAGTTCTGGTGGGCCCAACGAATGTTTTAACGGTGAAAATCATTATCCCCACTATTATTTGTGGTGTGGTCCACTTGAACCTGGGAAACTACTCAATTTTTAGATCAAGATCTAAAATGATCCCGCTAAAATAGAGGAACAGTGTAGATTTGATAAATACATCATTGTGGGCCATGGAACTTTAATCTCCTTTGAATCGTTCGTACAACTGGGAGCTCGAGGAGCGTCAGCGGACGTCTTCGCACAACACGTACCCACATCGGCCAGGTTTCTGGTGTGCGGTACATCAGCCAATCTGCTTACCTTCTGTCTTACTTTCCGTTTCTCTAATCGAATTTGAAGCATTCATGAAAACCGATATAAAGATGAACTTATCCGGTACCATCCATGCTAGTGAGATGGTTCATTTTCAGTGATTTCGATGTTTCATGCGGCAGTCACCATCCATGGACTACAGCTGCTGAGATCTCCTATTCTAAATCATACAAGCCATGTGATTACTCGCATTACCAACCGTCCTTATGCGGTAGGAAAAAGGTCAGCAATCCGACTGTCAGGAACAGGTCACTTGGTGGGGCCCACCAATGATTAATCCTAATTACTAAAAGGTGGTCCCACCTTACATTAGTTTTGGGTGACCATTTCTGATGGAACTTGCATTTATGTGCTAATCTTGCATATCACGACATACAAATCATGTGAATAAGGGCACATCTCAACAAGATCCGAACCGCTCATCAAATAAGTGCCATGATGTGTATGACCTGATCCAAAAGGGATGGGAATTTCCTACAACTAACCTCGTGCAATAAAAAGCTCCCTGGGCCATCCAGGATGTATGTGCATCCGCTCCATATATTACATGGACCATCTCATGTTAAACATGTGAGCCCAAAATTCAGGCTGATCCAAAACTCAAGTGGGCCACACCATGGAGAAATGAGGAGATGAGGCCACTTACCATTGAAACAATTGGACCATTGAAAAGAGGAAAAATCCCTGTGGTGTAGTCCACATGACCTATGGGTCAGCCTGATTTTTGGGCGTATGTCCCCGAAATGATTAAAAAAGATATCACAGAAACATTTTAGTGGGCCACGTAGCCTTGTGTTGCATGGGCTAGTGCAACAACCGTTGACTGAAATTCACGTCCATCCAAAACTTGAAAATAAATAAACATTTAATATATATATATATATATATATATATATATATATGGGAAAAGGTACTATGCGCTCGAGCGTAAAGCGGTCGTCCGTGAGGTCGAGCTTTGTGGGCCCCACCGTGATGCCGTTCGAAGATCCACACCGTCCACCAGATGCGAGAGCCCAGGGTGGGCCCACACAGCCCAAAATAAGCCACCCATGTAACTCAGGTGGGCCATAACATCGGTAAACATAAGTATACACGTAAAAACATGTAAATGCACTTGGTGGGCTCCACCGGAGTTGTGGATACCACCTGGAGCTTAGTCTAAATTATATTCAAGTGGGACACACATGATGGACGGTTTTGATCATCAAAAAACGTCTCTAAGGTCCCCAAAAATGGTTTTGAATTTTTCAATGGTGCACAGCCCCTCTCAACTTCTGTACGTGGTGTGGCCCAAAAAAGTACGGATTTACTTGATTTTCAGCCATATGGGCCTCTTCTGGAATGGTGCGTCTGGTGGACGGTGTGGATTTTTGAACGGCATCACGGTGGGGCCCACACCAGCTCGACCTCACGGACGACCGCTTTACGCTCGAGCGCATAGTACCTTTTCCCACGCACACACACGTATATATATATATAGGTGTAGAATCCTAGCCACGAGTTTGAGAGTTCGACATGACAGGTTCTACCGACACCTGCAGCGATGCACGGTATTCCAAGTACTTGGCTCCGGTTCTGTGATGTAGGCCACTGATCTGACACCGGTGGATGTAAAGCGCTTGCTTGGCTTTCGAACCGACTGAGGAAGTAATCTTCGCCGTAGTGGACGAAACCACTTTTCCTTGATAAGTTCCACTCCGCCCATCAGATACGGTGCTGTTTTCGAGCCGGGGACCAAAAAATCACGAGGATTTAAGGTCAGGCCGCCTATAGATAAAGTTGAGAAGGAACGTTCGGGCATTAAAATCATCTAAACTATGTCTGGTGCGAACGCGACTTTGCTGATCTGCGATGTGGGTGGGACCGGACGTAGGCCCACCTCGGTGTATATATAAGCCGTATATATGTGCCGTGAAAATGAAGTAGACCCAAATCTCAAGTGGACCATAACGCTCATGGGTTTAAATGGGACTAGGTGGGAATGGGTTTTAATATTCCATGGATCATCCCAACATCCTGTCTGGAACTCACATAAGGTACTGAGTTGTGAAGCCCCTTTTTGGAATCAATGTCGGGCACGAGTTTAAGCAATCCTACTTTAGGTTTCATGTGGCTAGTAGTTGGTGCTATGTGGACCCTACCATGATGTATGTGTTTTATCCATGCCATCCATCTATTTTGAAATATAATTTTAGGGCTTAATCACAAAAATAAAGTAGATATAAATCTCAGGTGGACCACACCATGGGAAAATAGTAGTGATTGAATTACACCATTAAAAACCTCCTAGGGTCAACTGTGCGGTCCACTTAAGATTTGGATCAAACTCAATTTTGGGCTCATACCATAAAATTTGGATCAAACTCAATTTTGGGGCTCATACCATAAAATGACATGAAAGAATGGGTAGACAGCATTGATGAAACACACACATCGTGGTGGGGCCCATGGTGCACTAACCGGTAGTGGCAAGATGAGTAGCCAATCCCTTTCTCAAAAATGAAATGGGATGGCCTCCAAGCTATAGGATTAGACGACAATCCTTGACACAATGTAATCATCACATTTTGGTCATTCCATCCCACTTAAGCCTATTTAATCCATGCTCCAAACACTCCCAAAAAGTTTCATCCAGGTCTGCGTGAGCTTATTAACATGTTGGATAGGAAAATGGACCTTAAGGGCTTGTTTGGACAGTGATATTAAGTTGCATTAAATGAGATTGTATTACTGATCCCACTTTGAAATTCTGGATGACATGTTTAGAAGTAGTGTGAGATGGGATTAAAATTAGCTTTATAGGCTTTAGAAAATAAGTTTTGCGTCGGAAAGTGTGAGATGGGATTACTAATCTCACCAAAAATGGATTTTTGCTACATCTTCCATGGGATATGCCCAATCCATGACAAGACCTTACACATGCATTTACTGTAACTTTTGCAATTCCATCCACCTTAATTCCACCGAATGCAACCGGCCAAACAGGCAACGGTTAGCATTCAATGACCACTATTTCTTGACCTTGCATACATCTTGGTGGGGCCCACGTTCCGGTACCGCAGCGCTAGATCTGGGGACCAAGCTGAGTCACGTCTGTCAGTTGCATTGTCTTGTACACGTACCAGCCAGTCCACTCATCCACAAGGGTATGAGGCATTGCTTGAAAATAATTCCAAGACTTGTGTGGGCCACATAATGTGAATTTGAATTTAAAGTGAGATTTTAAGCCGTTCCATGTGATCTAGCCCACTGGAGTATTGAATTTGTCTGACTTTTAGGACCATGGAAATGTAACGGCGCACACGATAAATAAGTTGGATCTAATGAATGTTCGTTCCACACAGCGATTAGTGCAATTCAGTCCGCTTCACACAAGTCATGCAAGGGCAATCCTGCGTGAATGGTATGCCTCCGGATCGACTGTTTAGTGATCCATGTCACGCCTCAAAATTAAGGTACAAAATGTGCACCCTTATACTCGAGTTTTAGTTTATAACTTGTAAATATGGTGTACCAACTTTATCTCTTGACATGTTTAATCAAATGTGAGAATTACATTCATTTTAAGTTTCACGAAATTTCGTCGAATTCCAATCACACGTACATAACACTTAGCATCAATCAACTAGACATATATAAATGTTCATGATCATTCAAATAATATTGTTAATGCAGAAAACTGGTTAGCCTTCCCTAAACTATTGATGCAGAAAACTGGTTAGCCTTATTTGGTCCTTCGAATGCATGCATAAAGAACGGATAAGGGAGACCCTGGTTAGAGCAGGAGACCCTCTGATGCTAAAGTCAGGCCAAGGAATCTGGGTCTAGTTGAGAGTAGGGTTTGTGTGTACCTTTCACCATTTGAGGTGCTTATATTTATGGGTGAGAAGAGGAAATGGCGTAAATGAGATCTCTCTGTTTAGTAGGAGTGTGTTGTAGTAGGATTCGGATCCTCCCTAGATTCTTGGCTAGGATCTCAAACAAATCCGTATTGCGATCAACTTCCTAAATTTTCGACTATGATCCCAAGTAGATATGGTTGGAATTAGGTCGGGACTGGCAGAAGGAGGGTTGTGCTGACCTATGGTTGTATCGACCTAGGATCTACCTACCTGATTCTTTTGGTGAGTGGTTGAACTTCTTTCGATGTTGGGTAGATCAATGGATGTGCCGACTTGAGATTATATCGACCTGTTGTCGAGATATTAAGCCCGACTTCGTTTCTTGATTGGTCTGGAGTCAGAAGTTGGATTTCTTAGGTCACATCCGTTGTCGTTCATTCAGGCAAAATGCATAGAATCTCGACCTGACATTTTCTCTTTAGTCGGTTCATTTTTCCCATAACAGTAAGCCCCCTCTACTTTCGAGTTCGCTAGCGAGCTCGAGAAGTAGGTTGGTTTTGGTCGAGTCGGATTATCTTGTGCTTGAGGTGTCAAATCAATTCATCAGGCAATCGTTAAGTGGCGTGCACATCAATTTGGGTGTATCTACAATCATGGTACGCTACGCTCGAGTTGGCGGGTCGTGGCTCGAGGTTACGTGCGTTAGTGGTACACCTGCTTGACTTCTGGCCTATGGGGCGTCGACGCATGGCACTTTATAGGGAGATAAGACGGTTGGCTGGTGGGGACGTTCCACGTGTCCAAGTACGGACAAGTAGGGACGCCCCACGTGTCCGAGCACAGGCGTCAAGGAAATGCTTGGGCTGTGTAATAAATGTTGGCATTAAATGTCGTACCATTTAAATGTCGTACAGGCGGGCTTGCTATAAAAGGGGACACCCTAACATCGTGTAGGGTTATTTGCTCATTTGCTTTCGTTGCACCTGCTTTTCTTTGGCGTCAGGCGATCCCTGATGAAGCTTCGAACGGTTTTTCGATGTCTTCTCAAGCGAGCCTCCTTCCTTGGCGAGCCTTATTTCTTCCGCTCTATCCCCCTCCCTTCATCTTTTTCTTCTTTTCTTTGAGTTTCCGGCAACTCTTGTGCCCAAAAACATGCAGGAAAACATCTAGTCAGCTGGAGGGGACACCTTGTCATGATGGTGGGGCAGATGATCTTCGCCTCATGTCGAACCCACCATTACCATTGATGATGATGAGCGACAGGGATTTCCAGGCATCCCATGAGTCATGGATGGAGGAGTAGTCCTCAGCTGAACAACCAGAGGACGCAGCGGGGGCTGCCCCAGTAGTTGAAGAGGTTAGCGGATCTTCGTCAAAAGAAGGGGAGAAGGGGCCGGTAGGGTCCTCGCTGACGGAGGCTGACCTGGTACATATCAGGTCAGGGTATCACATTCTCAATTCTATGGTACTCTGAGCTCCCGGGCCGGGCAAGCTCCTTAATGAACCTTGGGAGGGCGAGGTGGCCATCTACCAAGTCACCCTCTAGTGCAGGTTGAGGCTTCCTCTGTAGAGGATAGTGAGGAAAGTCCTCGCGTACTTGGGGTTAGCCCCTGGGCAGTTGATCCCTAATGCTTGGAGAGCACTGGTGGGGACAATCATTCTTTGGTTCAAGCTAATAGTGAACGAGTTTTTCCACTTGTACCAAGTGAAGTCCAATCCTTTTCATGAGGGTTGGTACTACTTTGCCACTTGGAAGAAGACTGGTAGGGGCTATAATCACGGACATCCTGACCTCGAATAAGAATTGGAAGAGCTTGATGGAGCATCTCTATTTTAGTGTACATGAATGCACCAGACCCATTCAATAGTTACTTCTCTCGTCAGAGAGATATGGTGGTAATTTGTGTTGGATTTTGCTGAGAGTCATTGATTTACATTGATGTGACTAAGCTGTAAACTAGTGAGCGAAATTCATGGGATTTGCATTCCATGGTTAAAAAGTAATAATGTCCTTTTTTTTATTACACATCACCATGATATTTGGTAATTTAAACACGCCTTAAGACATGTTTGGATCATAGACTGCTATGGTAATGTGGTGTGAAACTCGCATCATTTCTCTTTTATATTTGATTGAATATTAGATGCTGTCAAATCACAGTAATCCTTTGGAATCACCGCATTATACAGATTGACAGAGGCCTATTAAGGTAGCTTAGTTTCGTACGCCCACCATAATGTGTTATATCCATACCATCCGTCCCTCTTGAGTGATCGTTTAATGGAATGGGATATAAAACAAGGTAAATCCAAAGAAGACATGGACCACATCATAACGTAGGGAAGGACGTAAGGTTGAGCACTGTCTTCCTCAAGGGAATAACTATTCCGAATCCACGGAAATTCTCTGGACTCCTCACAGAGATTTCTCAAATCCACGAGAAAGAAAGCAAGCAAAATAGAAAATAAATTCTATAAAATTTGAAATTGATTGATGAATGAAATAAATGAGTTCACAACCCTTTAAATAGGGATACCAAGCAATGGAAGAGAAATCAGAAGCAAACTACAACTAAAACTCTTAGAATTCGTAACTTACTATAAATAGTAAACTTACTATTTATAGACGGTCGTGATGTCTACTAGTGCGCAAGGTATTTGGCCGAAAATAGTAGGTGTCCTATTTGGCTTCACCCAACTGTTCTCCTAATTATTCTAAGCTCTTTTCACGTTGGGCGCAACTCCTAAAGTCCAATGGATGAAGAGTTATAATGAAACTAAAACTTACTATTTATAATAAAAATGGAATTAAAATGGGGAAACGACCGTTGATCCGGGGTATTTCGCAAATCCGTCTTGCGCAACTCCACGTAGCAGGGTTGGTTGGCTAAAGTAGCTCGTTCTACCCCAAATCATATATTTTACTCCCGATAACTCATTCTGGATTGTGAGATACGCCCGATCTAAGGTCCGACGGTCCGGATCACTTCTATCGTCGACCGGGCCTTTTCCAATCCATCTTGGCCATGAAACTGTCCACGACCCGCTCTACATCACATCATAATTAGCATGGGGATTGAACGCCCGACATTAAAAACTTCTTAAGGTCCATAGAAGTGTTGGATCAAGCTCATTTTTGGAGACACACCCTAAAATGATTTTACAAAATGGATGGACGGTGTGGATATAACACATACTAACGGAATTACATCCAAGTGTATCTAACTAACAGAATTACATTTAAGTGTATCTAACCAATAAAATTAATGTACATGTGGAAAGTGGCGATACGAGACTAGTATTGCATATGATCATTACTTTGTTTTCCTTTGGAATATGGTATAACAATGATAATTATTACTTTTTAACCACACGTTACAACTATAATCAATCCAAGCACACATTAAAACATAAGGCAAAAAGAATCCATAAGGAAGGACTAACCACTGCCATTCTTCAAATCGCCCAATCATTGTTATAATCGATGGTTGAGAGGGCGACTAGGTCCTAGAATTTGGTTTTAAATGGTCCATCTCAATGCGAGGTATCAGCAATCAGTCAAACATGGAGTCAAGTACGACTCTAGCATGCCTACACTTTCTTAATTGCACATGAAAACTAAATACAAGCCCTAGCTTAAACATGTGGCCTCATGTTTAATTGAATTGCATAAACAGCCCTTGGGAAGAGGATAAAGAAAAAGTTGATCATATGCTTTCAATTGAAGATAGGCCAACTATCCAAGGGTGGATTGTCCAATTTTAGTTGGTTTTGGTGTGTGGCTTATCAGATAAGGGTGTGCTACCATGTGGTCTGCCTTACTAAAGCATTGAAGTTTGAGAAAACTTTGATCCTATGGAAGGGGTGAGATGAATGATGATACACATGTGCCTATAAATTACATAGAAATTTTCGTTTGCCCAAGTGGAATACAAGATATTCAAATTAAACTATCCAATTTTTTCTTGAAGGCAAGCTGTCCAAATTGTAGGTCCCCATTTAGATATATCATAAACCAAATATAATGCTTATTTAATTAGATGATTATTCGATTGGTGGGCCTTCATTGGATGGTCAAAAATGAAAATATCCAACAAGCGATCATGATTATGGAGCTGGACACAAACCAAGCCAGTTCAAAACCTCGGCATGGATTGGTTTAAAAAAGCTCGACTTGGATTGGTTCAAATAGAAGTTCAAATTAAACCAAGCCTGGGAGTCAAGCTCATTTAAAAAAACAAACCAAGCTCAAACCAGGGTAGCACCGGCTCTGCTTGAAGCTCGACTGAATTCAACTGGTTTGATTTGGCTTGTAGATTGTATGCACACTATGTTCCTATGGTGTGATCTACTTGAGCTTTGGATATGAATCAATTTTGCGATCATGTCCTAAAATGATATGTAAAAATAGATGGATGATGTGTATAATACATATACATGATGACGTGGATAATACATAATACATTTACATGAACACACATTGTTTCCTGTGTTTGGTCCACTTGAGCTTTGGATATGATTCAATATTGGATAATGTCCTAAAATGATATGTAAAAATGGATAGATGGCGTGGATAATACATATACATGACAGTTCCCACAAAGTTTTCTCAATATGCTAAAGTGGGATTCGAATTGGCTGGTGACCTCAACACCCGCCACGTAGCTGGTGTCAAAGCTCTGTGGGCCCCATCATGATATGTGTTTTATCCAACTGTCCATCAATCTTTTTAGCTCATTTTACAATATGAGACCACAAAAAAAAGAGTCAAACCTCGGGTAGACCACATCACAAGATCCAAACTTGTTGGGGGATAAAAGTTTTGAATCAATACTATTTTCCTGTGGTGGAATCTGTAAGAACTCTATAAGGTGGGCCTCATTGATCAACGGTCTGGATTGACCTGATAGTTGGACTGTATGATGGGTAAATCAGTGGACCCACTTCATTGTGATTTACGCAAAGTATCTGAATTAGAATGCGTAAGGGGTGGAGTGTTATAGCCGGATACGCAGGGCTGTTTGTGTTTGGCTTGGATAAGCATGTGTGGAGCCTTGGGAGAGAGTTGTGATGGGATTCAAACTCTCGTCCCCACAGAATCTATATAAGAGAGAGCTAGGTCCCCGATCCTACACCATCTTAGAAGCTTAAGTCCCATCTATTATTTTACAAAAGGGCGTGAAGGAGAGGAAGATCTTAGCATTAGTTTTCTGGTATTTTGCTTCTTCATCTATGGCATCTTAGTTAGGTAAGCCATCCAAACCCTAAATTATCTATGTTCTATGCACAACCAGATCTCTGGGATTTCTACATCTAGATAAACCAACAATTCGTATCAGAGCGAGTTGTGCATAGGCATGGATGATCAGATTCATCTATTACAGATTCAGATTCATCCATTAGAGATTCCAATTCTAGATTAGAGTTTCGAATTCCCAAATCAAGTAAATTGGATTTTCAAATTTTGAATCTAATAAGGGATTTTCATTCCCACATCCAGTATTAGGGATTTCGAATATAAATCCCCAAATCCATATGCAAATTAGGGATTTTCAAATCCCACAAAAGGCTAATTAGGGATTTTTCAATTCGGAATCCCCAAATCAGAAATTAGGGTTTTTCGAATTTGAGTCCCTAAATCCAACAATTAGGGATTTGGGATTTGAAACCCCAAATCGGGCTAATTAGGGATTTAGATTCGAATCCCAAATCAGTTATTATTGGAGTTTTTCAGTTCAATTTACCCCAAATCCATATCAGTGATTGGCGATTTCGATCCCCAAATCCACAGTTGGGGTTTTTTTTTATCCCCACCCTCACCTATGTCTTCAATGGAGGCAACCGTGGATATCCCATTCACTGTCAGAGTTGTATATCATCTTTGACTCCAACAGATCCGGTGTTTTAACCTCCATTCATGGCCGACTAGATCCTTGTGTTCACCATCTTCCATCCATGGCTGACAAGTGTAGATCTCATTCAAACCCACATGATGCTCCATTAAACACTGGTAGTGTTCTTCCCTAGCTGCGGTAGCCATCATCGTGACTGGAGATTCTTCCTGTCGATCTTGTGATCGCTGCCGGTCGTCCGGTTCCAAGGATGGCTAACAGGGCGACTGCTTCGAAAAGCCATGAGGCTAGGGCAAGCAGCAGCAGCTATTTTTTCGAACAACTATAAGGCAAGGATTATACCTACCTTACTCCTATTAACGGGTTTGCGGACCCGATTGTTGATTATTCGAGTCTTCAATTCAGGACCCGAACCGGATAATTTTGGACCCAAAATATTGATTGGTGGGCCCTGATATCATTTTAAGCCCATTTATCCCTGAATCTAGTCCACTCGATTATGTTCTATCTTATTTTGATCTGGGCCATCTATTGGTTCAATCACGAGCATATAAACTAACTCATTCAGGAGGATATGGACCGTCTATTTTGACCTGGGCCATCTACTTGTTTGATCATAAACTTTCATCTGATATTAAGACTTTGAACTCATCTGTTCAACTTATGGACACCCATACATAACTCTACCCGTAAAATTATACAGTCCATGTTATTTATCTATCGTGAGAATGTTAGAAGCTCGATTTAGTTATGCTCATTTGAACATGTATAGATCAAATAAGAGTCCTAACTCGGCCCTATCATGAGCCCATTACCCATCCATAGGAGTTAATATGGATCATTGGAATATATGGTGTGAAACCTATTCGTATGTTTCACTTTAAGGTTCCCTTATTTTCCAAAAGGTCAGTACCAACTAACTTATGGGCCGCATCAGACTAATTGAGGTATAATCCATTGAGAGGCATGATTATAATCGTGATCCTAAGTCTATATTTGTAGTGTTGGATTAAGTTGTGTTAGCCACCATAGTGACCTCAATCGATGAAAATTTTACAAGTATAGACTTGTAACATTGGGATAAGGAGGATTGCATACAGTTGCGTTCACGTTTTTCATGCGTACGGTAACGAAAACACAAACGATTACCGTTTAGCAGTCACATGAACGGATGAAGTAAATGGTGCCAGTAATGTAACGCTGAAAAACTCATCTCACCCATAGGTGTTGAGTATCTCAGTTTTACATAATTGACATCACTTAGCTTCATGTTCGGGAGGATCACTGACATGTTATCATTACCTCCCATAGGACGAATGATGATGATGTAACAAATTCTCACCAGGATGTGATGGTTGGGCCTATTTTCATCTTGGATGATTTAGTTGATGCCTCTCTTAGGAACTGAATTGATTTTCTTTGCGTGATATTTGTTTATATTCATGAATTGCTTTATGAAATAAGGAACTAATGTGATGTGACGCCCCGACTTTTCAGGACCTGAGTATGTGACCCGTTTCCCAAAAATTTGAGTGTTAACCTAAAAATAGTCAAATTCCATATATAATTTTTTTTCTTTTGTTAGAGTTAGCAGATAAGCGTAGAATGGATAAGTCAGCATAAAGGAAAATTTACATTTACATATAGAATATACAAGAGGTTGCCCATAATGACTTATACAAACCAATGTCTCCACAAATACAAATACAATAATTACAAAACTTATAAAAGAGAAATAATAAAATGCATATAAATTGGAGCGACAAATCGCGCAGCTTCTCTTAACAAACACAGACCATGCTTCCCATCACATCTGAATATGTGTATCATTTACGCCACCTGTGCTACCTATATGGTTGTATATTTGATAGATGAGTGACCAACTCAATGTGAATTCTCTTCAAGATTACACACCGCCCCATTAGGTAAGCATAGTTACAAAAACATAACAAAGCATACAAAACAATACATGATGCAGTCTTATTAGATGCATGGATGCGTGAATGCAATCATCGTCCCAGGAATGCTCATCCGTGAGAACAATAGGCTCGTCACCCATGCAATCATCGACCTGGGAATGCTCATCCAGTCGGACAAAATATGTACAACACGTACAATAGTGATAGACATTGGTCTGTGTCATGTATGCATGATTAACCAAACCATTATTAGTCCAGTTGCAATCAGCCAATTTAAATAAGCTCAAGGTCACTACGGGAGCTTATCACCAGCGTAGGCCGACAACTCGGGAATAGGTCCTATACCACCATCCCCGGCTCATGAGACTACCACCTTAGGATGTTTAATGGAAACCCGTCAACTAGTGGCCAATCATATTTCAGTATATGGGGCTTACCATCGCATTGTTGCACAAAGTAAAACGTCAAACCCATATAGGGCAAACACAGAAACAAAGCCACATAGGGCGTGAAGAATTGAACACTATAAGTAAATGTAATTTTATTTATTACAAATACTTGTACACAACAAGCATATGCTTTACAACACTCACAAATTATCACTCTTGAATGACAACTCACACACACAAGGAAAAAACTCTTTTTGAACTCTTTAATACTTGGACACCTTGCCTTCACTCTTGAACTCACTCTTTGTTTATAATTTTTGTGTGTTTGTACATAATGAGGCTCTTCCCATATTTATAGGGAGTTATGGAAGGTTCTAGAATCAATATAACTCTAAAGAGTTTTAGAAGCTTTCAAATATATCCTATAAGGTTCTATTATATTCCGAAACATTCTAAGAGAATCCAGAAGGTTCTAGCATAGTCCGGAATGTTCTAGCATAATCCGGAACATTCCAGAAGAGTAAAGAAAACTCCATCAAACTCTAGAAGTTTCCAGAAGATTCAAGAGAATTCTAGAATTTTCCAGAAATGTCTGGAAGTTTTCAAAAGACTCCAGAATATTCAAGAGAGGTGGTGATGACATTTAACGGGGCGAATATCAAAACTAAGTCGTATAGGGTAAATATCAAAAATATGTGATAAAAGACCATCCTTAAAACCACATAGACCTAGCAACCCATAGATGGTAGGCCCACATCAATATCCAGTTTAACTCATCATTCAAGTAACCACTAGATCGAAAGCCCATTATAAACACTATCAGTCAAGTTACATCCCAAGTGTGGGTGTACATTTATAGGTGGGGGTTTCCCACGGATGTACCAGTTTAAGTTTCATAAGCAATCCACAAGTAATTCTCATGTATAAGAAGATATGCAAGATAAATATTAAGAATGTAGTTTAGCAATTCAAATCCAACAATTTACACATGTGATTATAGAATGAAGGTATCAATGATCAATTATAATTAAAATAAAAACTACTACTTAAGCTAATAGGAAAATGGAAAGCTCAAGGGGAAGAAATCATCACCTTATAGTTTAAACCGTCTACCAGTATTGCTAGAGTGCGTGTTTTCTTAGAATCAAACGCTATCATGAATTGTAAAGTTATATAGTTAGGTCTAAGCTTACACACTATTTAGGGTTAGGGTTTTAACCTAGGGTTTAGATTACATGGGTTTTAGCGTTTCATCCTTGGGTTTAGTTCTAGGCTTAGATTTAGGATTTTGAACTCTAGTTGGTGTACCATTAACTATGATGTAAATTTAATAATTATAAAGTAACTATTAGCATTATTGTTATTATTTATATTAGCTAATGTAGTAATAACAATCGTTATGATGATTACTAACATTATGAACTACTATTAATGATAACATTTAAGAGTAGCAAAACAAGGCACTAGGATTTAATAATGACATTATTATTATTATTATTATTATTATCTGTCTATAATAACTATTATTAGTATAGATAACTGCTAATGGCTATGCATTTTATTGTGAATGCTTGAGATTGTAAGGGCCCATAGATATGGAAATCAGGCCCGCATCAAAGTGATCAGGCCCATCAATTGTGGCCCAACAAGGTGGCCTGGACTGGGCCTAAGATCGCCCAATACCAAGTCCCGAGCTGGGGAACGGCCCACCTATTGTACAAGGTGAGACCCACCAGATTCACATGGCGCGGCCCACCTGTGCAGTGTGCGACCCGAATGGAGGCCCACTTTCTGGGCCGTTTTCAGTTGGAATTCCAGCCCACCATAGGTCCATTTTCTGAACTGTTTTCTAGTCCAAAGTGTCATCCAATGCACGACCTATATGTCCATTCGAATCAGGGCCTATTTGAGGCCTGATTCCAGCAAAAATCAAAGCCCATTATATGTTGTTTTCAATTTATTTTAGAGCCCAAATAGAGGCTCGCTTTCTGTCCTATTTCTGGCCCAGTTGTGGGCTCATTTTAACGTCTCCACGGCCAGGTGATTGACGGGCTTCGGGCCATTTACACAGCCTGATGCAGGCTTGGTTTCAGCCCAATCTGGAAGTTGGTTTCGGCCCACACTATGAACTCAAACGGTCTAATTTCAGGCCATTTTTAGCATCATTCAAGGCACGGTTTTAGCAAGGATTGTGGGCAGTTCTTTTGGCTTGGATTGAGGCCTATTTAAAAGCCTGATTTCAGTCCCATATACGGCCCATTTTCTGGGCTGTTTTCCAGCCCAAAACGCCATCCAATGCAAGGCTTGTTTGAGGCCTGACCCTAGCCAACATCAAGGCCCATTATTGGCTGATTCTGGGCCCATTCCAGAGGCCATTTTCAGCCTTGTTTCTGCCTATTACAGGGCCAGCTGAAGGATATTTTCAACTGAGAACATGACCCGTTTTTCACCTTGTACCAAGGCCTGTTTCAAGGCTGATTTCAGCTTGGATTTATGAACGTTTTCAGCTTGATATTAACCCAGCCAATGGACTGGTTTCAGCTTAGTTTGGAGGCCCAGTTGAAGGCCATTTTTAGCTTGAATCATCACTCTCTTTGGAGATCATTTTCAATCCAAACAAAGGCCTTGCTGATGGATGATTTTAGCTTAGTTTGGGACTCAAGGAGATGGAGGTAAGGGATTACCAAACTCGGTCGGGCCTAGACTCTCCGAGTTCGAGCCACGGCCCGGGCAGTGGCCTGGTGCAACAACGGTCAGTAAGGAGGCAGCGAGGTAGCCGCACACTCCATCTTCTTCTCCTTCTTCTTTCTTCCTGTTTATTTTTCTTTCTGATTCGCTTCTTCTCTTCTTTTTTTTCTTTTTGCCTGCCAAAGACCAGCAGCAACACTGGGTGATCAGGCTTATCCTGACTTGAGCCGAACCCTCTCGGTGCGATTTAGACAGGGAAGATGCCCGAGCTGCAATGGCAGATCTTAGACGAAGGCTTCCTCCTCTAATCAGCTTCTTTCAAACGGTCCGTATGGACCCTCGGGAGCTTGTAGAGGGGAGGTTTCGAAGCACCATATTCATTTGGGTGATGGGTTTGAAGTTAGGAGGAAATGACCGATTCCTTTACTCTTTTTCTTTTTGAAGAGAAAACCTAACTTGAAGGGCTAGGGTTTGCCTAATACGGACGGTTAGGATTAGAAAGGAGAGAGAGCACGCGGACTGCCAAGCTGGCAAGGAGAAACAGTTTCCATTTTCGGAAAGGGTGTGTTTGTAGGCTCTCCTTGCTTCGAGAATCGTGAGCCCATACGTACTGAAAAACCTGATGTAATAGTTGGGTTTTGGTCAGCCCATTACCCTGAACAAAAGGAATGGTTCAGATCATGGAATTGGGCCCACCCTCATGGACCAAGATCACAAACACAGACAGTTATCCGTCCGCTATTGAAAACTGGAGGGAGAGAGAGAGACTTTCTCTTTTAAGAGAAAGCTCGGTCAAAGGAGCTTTAATTTCTCCAGCTGGTATGGTGCATGACAAGTGCACCAACCTAGGTACACATGCAACACATGTGTGGGGCCCACTGTGATGTTTGTGGGAAATTTACTCCATTCATTTCACTTTAGAGGCCCCAAACAAGGTCCTTGATCAAAGATTAAGCAGATCCAACGCCTAGGTGGGGCCCACGACTTGTTTCGGGCCCTATTTATGGATTTCCCGCCGATTTAGTGGTCGGATCTTCCCAAGATTGAACGTCAACGGTTAAAAGGGTCCAAGGGACCATTTAAGCTAGAAATCAATGGCTAGACTATAGATTATACGACCTATTATGTTTTTATAGCATTAAACATCATGTTATAACCCTTATAATAATATTTATTATTATTATTATTATTATTATTATCATCATCATCATCATCATCATCATCATCATCATCATCATTATTATTATTAATATTATTATTCTTGTAGATTTTATTCTATTTTTCCCTAAGTTGTTTATATGAATTTTAATACATAGGTCTCGATGTACGTTCAAGACCTTCATAGTATATCACTAGTCCAAATACTAATATTATATTAATTTTATTTCTATTATTATTTATTATTTTATTATTGTTATTATTATCCTCTGCATTTATTTTCGGTTGTGGGTCCCGCTCTGTAGGTTATTAGGACTATCCATCCCATGAATTTATATTATTAATTATTTAATTGTTACTATTATTATTATTATCCTTGTCATCATTATTTTCTTACTTATATGTAAGATGCAGAATTACCTCCATGTGTCATTTAGCTACATACTAATGTTAGGGTTTCTCTGCATTAAAGTGGGCCATACCACATGGATCTCTAATTTCCAAATCACGATTTACTAAGCATTTAAACGATCCAACGATTGGATTGTCTAGTATTTAATTATCGATAACTCTAGGAGTCCTAACGAATGTTTAGGTGTGATTTGGGAGTTAGATATGAAATCAGATAATCCGATCTGTGCTTTCAAATGATGGATCTTCTTACGGGATGTTGTAGACTGATGAACGATGGATCTTGTGATTTTGATCCCTAAATTCATTTTATATGATTCAATTGTACTAAATAGGCGTATAATGAAATCTCATCACGATCAAGATTTTAAAGATAGAATTTTCATTTATTTAAGTACGGGGTCAACTTGTGATAGTCAAATGGACATATTGATCTCAAATCTTATGATGGTGTGGTGAGTTGTCATAGTCCAAAATCTAAGGGTTAAGATGGATAAGTTGAGAATCGTTGGATGGTGATGTGTAAGGTAAATTATGTGGGTTACCACATACGTGTAAGTTAATTTAAATCTACGTGGTGACAACCGAGTACTGAAAGTACAGGGTATTACATGTGAGTATATATTTCTCTTCAATTTCAGTCTCAATTCTAACTAGTACGCACCAAGTCCCTGCCCTAAATGGATCTAATTATAGTCAATGGAAGGAATATATTGAAGTTGTCTTGGGTTGCTTACAATTAGATCTTGCCCTGATAACACCAGAACCACTAAAACCATCTGATGATAGCACTGAATCAGACATTAATCGTTACGAGGTATGGTTTAGATCAAATGATACGTGCCTTAAAGTTATAAAGTATTCGATTTTTGAGTCTATGAAAGGTGTGATGCCTAAAGTAGATGAAAAATGATTCAAGAAATCTGATAAATCTGAAGTGGGTATTCTTTTGAATAAACTAACTTGTTCATCTTACGATGAAAAATGCAATATCCATTACTACATTACAGAGTAGATTGAAGTCACGTCTACGATCCGCTCTCTAGGCCTCATACTTACTGATGACCAATTGATTCACTTGATCATGAATAACCTACCTCCTAAATATGATACGTTCCTGGTAAACTATAACACTCTGAAGGACATGTGGACATTGGATGAACTGATCACTCAGTGCGTCTAAGAAGAAAACAGGATCAGGCTATTGGGCAAAGCGTAAAATGTTAATATGGTGATCTCAGGTCATGGGCATAAAGGTGAAAGGAAGTGGAATAAAGGTTCTAATAATGGATCCTCTAGTCTTCCATCAGGAAACCATGAGAATCAATTAGGAAATGGATTAAAATGAAAACGGGTCAAAGGCAATCCGTGCTTCTTTTGTAAAAAGACGGGTCATCTGAAGAAAGACTGCGAAAATTATCAAAAATGGATCATAAAGAAAGGTAATCATTCTGTTATTGTCTGTTTTGAATTTGGTCCGACCGATGTGTTGACGGATTCCTTGTGGATAGATTCAAGAACTACTATTCATATATGCACTTCTATGCAAAAATTATTACAGGCCAGGCCATCAACTGATGCAGAGCGCTCAATATACATAGGCAATGGTGTTAAGGTAGGCGTGAAGGTAAATGAAGTCTATATGTTTAAGTTAGAGTCTAGTTATTTTTTGAATTTAGTAGATACATTTTGTGTTTCGTCTATAAGACGCAATTTAGTTTCAATTTCCTGTTTGGATAAGTTGGGATATTCATTCCAAATTGAAAATAAAAACTTTAGTATTTACATTAATTCAATTAAAGTTGGCACCAACTCAATAGTGAACAACTTATACCGATTAGACTTGATTGCCTCACATGTATATAATGTTAATGCCTTGTATAGAAATAAAGTAGAATCCAAGCGAAGGCTAGACTATAAGAATTTCTCCGTGTTTTGGCATAGGTGACTATGTCATATATCTCGTGAGAGATTAGACAGACTTGTGCGAGAAGGAATTCTGCATTCTTTAGACTTTTCCGACTATAAAATATGCATTGATCGCATAAAAGGAAAACAAACCAGAAATAGAAAGAAAGGGGCAACAAGAAGTGTAGGTCTCTTATAGGTGATATATATGGACATTTGTGAACCATTCCCTACGGCTTCATGGAGTAGACAGAAATATTTTATTACCTTTATAGATGACTACTCTCGTTTCAGGTACCTCTATCTTATCGATGAGAAATCAGATGCCCTGGATGCTTTTAAATCTATAAGGCCGAAGTTAAAAATCAACTCGATAAAAGGATTAAAGTTGTCAGATCTGACAGTAGTGGTGAATACTACGGTAAATATGACGAATCAGGACGCAATCCAAGTCCATTCGCTAGATACCTAGAGGATTGTGGCATTGTCGCCCAGTACACTATGCCTGGTACTCCAGAGCAGAATGGTGTGACTGAAAGGCGTAATCTCACCCTTATAGATATGGTGTGAAGCATGATTAACAATTTGACATTGTAAGAATTCTTATGGGGTGATGTGATCAAAACAACAGTTCATATTCTTAACAAGGTCCTCATCAAAGCAGTAAGCAAAAACTCTTTTGAGTTGTGGAATGGGAGAAAACCAAGTCTCCGATATCTACATGTTTGGGGTTGTCCTTCTGAGGCCAAAATTTATAACCTGCATGAAAAGAAACTTGATCTTAGAACCATAAGCTGTTTCTTCATAGGATATCAAAAAAGATCAAAGAGCTATCGATTCTACTGTCCTTCTCACTCTATCAGGATTGTTGAGACTGGGAATGTCAGATTCATTGAGGACATTGAAAACAGTGGGAGCACGAATATTAGAAACTTTGAATCTGAGAAAGAAATGACTGTGACTCCAGTCATAGTCACTCAAGATCATGTGGATACAAATGCTGCAGTCGACCCTGCAATCACTGAAGAAAACCACAATAAATCTCAAATACAACCCATTTGTGAGGAAAATAAGAATCACACCTAAGAAGCTGAGTCATTAAGAAGATCCGAAAGAGAGAGAAGACCTGTAAATCGAGACGATTATATCGTATACTTAATGTAGCAAGATTTCGACATAGGGATGGAAAATGATCCTGAATCCTTTACACAAGTCAAGCAAAGTGCTGACCCTTCTCGTTAGTTCGATGCCATGAAAGATGAGTTAAAATCCATGAGGGATAATAAAGTATGGGATATTGTTGAGTTACCTGCTAGAATAAAGCCAATTATTTATAAATAGATATTTAAAACCAAGCGAGACTCCAAGAGTAATGTCGAAAGATATAAAGTCAGACTTGTTACCAAGGGTTTTAACTAGCGTAAATGTATTAACTTTAAGGAGACTTTCTCACCAATATCTAAGAAAGACTCATTCAGGATTATAATGGCTCTAGTAGCTCA
The DNA here is from genome assembly GCA_030180095.1 of Magnolia changhungtana. Taxonomy (NCBI): domain Eukaryota; kingdom Viridiplantae; phylum Streptophyta; class Magnoliopsida; order Magnoliales; family Magnoliaceae; genus Magnolia; species Magnolia changhungtana. The sequence goes on from JASAUF010000662.1 coordinate 14,396,160, forward strand.
TATGGACTTAGAGTTACATCAGATGGATGTAAAGACAACATTTCTCAATGGGATTTGAATGAAAATATATACATGTTATAACTCGAAGGCTTTGTAGCCAATTGCTCAGAACATTTGGTTTGTAAACTAAAGAAGTCCATCTACGGGTTGAAACATGCATTGTGTCAATGATACCTAAAGTTTCATGAAGTAATTTCCTCGTATGGTTTTATAGAAAACACTGCAGGTGAATGTATCTACATTAAAATCAGTGGGAGTAAGTTCATTATGATGATTTTGTATGTTGATGACATTCTGTTAGCTAGCAGTGATACCAGGATGTTAAGCGACACCAAAAAATTCTTATCTCAAATATTTGAAATGAAAGATCTTGGTGACGCCTCTTATGTCATTGACATTGAGATTCGCCGTGACAGATCACTTGGACTGCTTAACTTGTCATAGAGGGCCTATATTACTAAGGTACTCAAAAGGTATGGCATGCAAAATTGTGCTTTCGGACAGTCGTCCATTGTAAAGGGCGACAATTTTGGCTTATTTCAGTATCCAAAGAATGATTTGGAGAACAATCGAATGAAGGAATTTTCTTACGCATCAGTAGTAGGGAGCATCATGTATGCTCAAGTCTGTACGTGACCGGATATCATCTTTGTCAATGGAATGTTGAGGAGATACCTATCTAATTCAGGAACATAACATTGGATAGTTGCAAAGAAAGTGTTACGGTATCTATAAACAACGAAGGACTTTGAACTCATATACAGAAGATCTAATCAATTGGAGTTGATCGGATATTCAGACGTAGACTTCGCAGGCTGCGTTGATGTTAAGAAGTCCACATCAGGATACATCTTCATGATAGTTGGAGGAGCTGTGTCTTGGAAAAGCGTGAAACAATCTACCACAGCCTCGTCCACCATGGAAGCTGAATTTATTGCCTGTCACAAGGCATCTAATCAAACATTATGGTTACAGAGTTTCTTCTCAGGTTTGTAGGTATTGGAGCATATCCCAAAATCACTGAGAATATTTTTCGATAATTCAGCTGTTATTTCCTTCTCTAGTAACAACAAGCATTTAGAGATTGCTTGTAAAGGAAAGAGTTCAGAATCATCAAGCATCCGTAGAATTCATCGGCATTAAGCAGATGATTGCAGATCCGCTCACTAAAGGGCTCCCTGTTACGTCATTTCAGGAGCATATGACATCCATGAGAGTCATTGATCTCACAAATGCTTTCAGTTAGTGGGAGTTTAAGCATATTTTGATTTTCACAAACATTTGGAGATCTCATTTTATACAATTTTAATGATTTTGATATAAAGTTTTATTTCTGCTTCTCACTCAGTATGCGTAATCTAATTTGAGAAAGTAGAACTTCAATAATATCTCATTGGAAACATGTAAAAGCATCAGGACTTCTTAAGCATAGACACACATCATCACACTAAGTGTGTAATCCTTATACCATATTTCCTAGTCACAGATCTATGTCATCAAGATTGTTGATATTTGTGTCTGCGCTTAGTTTCACTTTGCTTAAATTAAATGTTGTGATGACTATCGTGATTCGATACTTATAGTCTTGATGGACCAGATTGAATAACATTACCCGTATTATCCAACAGTTGCATTGGTCAATCATTTGGATGTTTTCTTAAAACACAACTAATTTTTCAAAAGGATTTTGTGGAGAAAAACCATTGACATTGTTCAATATGGGCTAAGTGGGAGAATGTAAGAACTCTATAAGGTGGGCCTCATTGATCAACGGTCTGGATTGACCTGACAGTTGGACTGTGTGATCGGGTAAATCAGTAAACCCCACTTCATTGTGATTTACGCAGAGTATCTGCGTTAAGATGCGTAAGGGGTGGAGTGCTATAGCCAGATATGCAGGGCTATTTGTGTTTGACTTGGATAAGTAAGTGTGGAGCCGTGGGAGAGAGTTGTGATGGGATTCAAACTCTCGTCCCCACAGAATCTTTTTTTTTTTTTTTTTTTTCTCATGACGTAGTTGTAGGATTTCACCACATTTTTTTTAATGCACACAAACCCCCACACACTCACACTGTAGTGGGATTTCACCGCCTATGGGTACTCGAACCCTTGACCAGGTGTTGAAACTCGTGAGAGTCCACCATCGGGGCAAGAGTAGGGACCCACAGAATCTATATAAGAGAGAGCTAGGTCCCCGATCCTACACCATCTTAGAAGCTTAAGTCTCATCTATTATTCTACAAATGGGTGTGAAGGAGAGGAAGATCTTAACATTGGTTTTCTGGTATTCTGCTTCTTCATCTATGACATCTCAGTTAGGTAAGCTATCCAAGCCCTAGATTATTTATGTACTATGCACAGCCAGATCTCTAGGATTTTTGCATCTAGGTAAAACAATAGAATCCACCTCAATATATATGATGCATATCCCCGCCACTCATTCATTTTTCCAGCTCACTTATGGCATAGGCCAAAGAATGAAGTAGATCCAAATATTAGGGGGGGGATAAAAGTTTCAAATCAATACTATTTTCCTCTATTGTAATCCACCTCAATGTATGTGATGCATATCCACGCCACTCATCCATTTTTCCAAGCTCATTTATGACATAGGCCAAAAAAATGAAGTAGATACAAATATTAGTTGGGCCATACCACATGAAACATTGATTATTTAACAGACCACCATCAAAATCATCGTAATGTCAATATCAACTTGATCCAAAACTTTCCTAGCCCAAGTGAAGTATTTCATGATCAATCACCTTTATCCATATTTATTTGACATTATTAGCAATTTGAATGGTGAATAAACATTACGATAGATACTAGTAAAGTTGTAATGGTTGTCGGTCAATAATCACTATTTTATATGGTAGCCTAGCTAAGATTTGGGACTACTTCATTTTTGGGCTCATGTCCATATAAAATTATATGGAAAAAAAAAAAAAACAGATAATAGGCCTGAATATACAACACATATATTTAGGTGGGCCTCACAGAAAATTCGGACAAAACTAGTCCTTAAAACCAACTCTGATTTAGCCGGTGGATGTTGTCCTTCACCTTGATGTATATGTTTTATCCATTTTCGCACAAGAGGATATAATAATGATTGAACACCCACCATTAAAAACATTTTAGGACCCACTGTAACACTCATTTTGTATTGTTATTTTAATATAAAAAAGAAACTCATATTATATATATTATTTATTTAAAAATGAGCTTGTTCAAACTTAGCACAGTTCAATTAATATACGTGGGCCAAACCAAATTAAGCTCGAGCTAGCCTACTTTGGACCAAACCAAGTAGATAGGCTCCAAGCCCGGATGGATCTGATTTTGGACCTACCTAACCTACCCTATAATTCCTCCTTAAAATGACAAGGAATTGGACATGTTGATGTTCCCGTGATTCCAACCGTTAATTTTTTGAGCCCGACTATGGACGGACGCGCTTCAAAAGTTTTCATATCGGTGATCTAATAATAGACTGTCAAGGTGAAAATACAACAGTTATCCACGTCAAGACGAAAGTTACCGAGAGATTGAGATAATCCAATTGGGAGATCTTCGCAGACGGTAGTGCACATCCGATCCATTGATCTGGATCACCGAACTGCGGGCCCCACATGCTCCCGAACGTACTTTCACTGACGCTCACGGCCCTATAATAATTCCGATTAAATGATTAACCAGTTACTGTAATCGCTCGCGTGGGATGGAGGCAAATCTTCCAGCACACGTGCCAACAGAGAACAAGTCTGTAAAATCCGGACCATTATTCAGATAGGGCCCATCATAAGCATGCGATTTCCAAAATTCAGATAGACATGCTCTTCAGGAAAACCATAATTAAATGAATAAAATACGCAGTTGGGAAAGAAACGGACGGTCCAGATTTATCATAAACTATGAACATTGTATTGTTACAAAACATAATATTTTATTATTTAATTCAATACTATTTTCTATAACTGATTAACGTTTGAGATCTCTTGTTTATATGATATTTTAGCACGTGCAACGCGGGGCATTGGGTTAATCTCACACGAGCGAGGACACTAACACTTCCTTAATAACACATCTTTTATGACTGCGATTAAATTTTCTCCGTCCTATTCCTGTCACGTGGCCATCATGGGACCAGGGGCTTTGAAAAATGGAGCTGATACGGAGGAGCCGGATCATCCGAAATATAATTCGGTCATCTATCCATCGTACACGTGGAAGGTTTATTTATATTATCGACCGTCCATCTAGTTAAGAATAATGTGAATAGTGAATATTTTAAAATAAACACTATTCAGAAGATTGGTAGAGTTAGATCGAATGCCTTTGGCTACAAAAGATATAACTGTAGATATGCGGTGATGAAATTTTAAGTAATTTGATGGATAAGGTAGTATGATTATATCTGATTTTCGAAACATAATCTATCCATTAGATTTTTATTTAGATGAACGGACCTGATTGATAGATGGATCATTCACGTGTACTATGGAGAGATGGATGTAACGTATTCCGGTTCATCCCGCTCGACTGTAGAATCTCCTTTAGAACTCTCTCTCCTCCTCATGAAAAACGCCACGTCTCTATATATCGGTCGGTTTCAGTCTCACACAGCAAGCCACCGTAAATTGAGGGGAGAGAGAGAGAGAGAGAGAGAGGGAGGGAGAGGGAAGGGAAATGTTACAGTGGAAGCTCTGTCCGTTTTCCGGACCAGATCTGAAAGCCTATGTTTCTTGGATTTCTCACGTTTTCGTCGTGTATTGAAGGTACGAGCTCTATTTTATGTTTGATTTTACCACCTACCGTTTGGTAATCGGATTTGGATCTGTTTCTCATCCTCCTCCTTGAGATCGAATCGGAAAATATCATGATTCTTTTGGTTTGTGTTCGTCTTCAATCTCAGATTGAAGTCGAGTTCGATGCGAATCGAGTAAAAGAGCATGAATTAACTTCATGTGCCGATCTTGAGCATGAACTTGAATTGATCTGATGCGAGATCATGAATCTGAAGTTATTTTAGCTAAAATTACTTTCAATTTAAGGTAATTTAACCGTAATTTTGCTTTAATTTGGACGTTTTTCGTTCTGTGTTGCGTAATTATTCCCCCCTGCCCTTTTGGAAATCTACTCTGTTTTTCCTTTCTGAGCTTGATCTGATATTGAGAACGTAAAATTCAAGTAGGGACTTTTTATTTTTAAGAAAACTGTTTTTCTTGTGTAATTTTACTTCACGGAAAACTCCATTTTGCATTTGTAGTTCTTTGTAGAAGCGACGAAGTTCAGATATTCTCGTTCTCTCCCTCTCTGGTACTGTACGGTGGCTTGTTTCCACCCCGGATCGCATCCGTAGATTGATCCGAACCGTTCGTGTTCTGGATTCTCAAATCCACCGTATAGAAGCTCTCTTCTTGTAATGATGGATTTGAATATGAACCATTAAATATTCATCTTCATACACAATTAGCCGTTCAACAAATGTTTCTTACGATCGCCTGCGTAGCATAGGATCCAGAACACGAACGGTTCAGATCATCCTTGAGATGCACTCCGGGAGTGGAAACAGGCCGCCGGATCGTACTGTGGTAGACGGCGCCGTACATTTGTAACTGCTGGACTTTTTCTATTAACCGCCCGTTTTTCTCACACAAATTCGACATACCTGGTCAGCGCGCCAGTATTGTTTTTGGTCCAGAGCATGTTTGCACTGGCCCTTACCTGATGAATGGTCCGGATCTCTGGAAGTGTGCCTCACGTCCAGATTTTAACACGCTTTCTGCCATCTCACACGAGGGATCGCTCATTGACTCACGACATGCTCAAGTCAATCTGATCCTTTTCCTTCATCAGTCCCAAAAAACAAACCTCACAAGCGACTGGTGTGGTAGTGAATCCTGACCGACTTATGGGAGACGGACTGATTGAGTGATTCCTCCTCCATTTACCTGTTAGACATTAGCCCATTACCATTTTCACTTTATACCGTCTGTTTTAAGGCCATCCATCAGATGGCTAGGATCGTCTAACCTGGATCTTAACCCCCTTAACTCACCGATTCAATTTGGACCGTTGAGAATTTCTGGCCACCAATCTGACATAATATAGCTTAACTACTCGATGATCATGATCAAAAAGCGCCCACGAGCAGTTGGTCCCATCATTTAGTACATTTGTGGGACTACGTGAACAAATTTCCTTTTCCCGAAGAAAGAACAAAAAGAATAGCATGATCAATGGTCATCATTTGTGTAGTCTTGGGAAGTGATTCGTTCTCTCCACGCCATTTTATTTTTATTTTTAATTCGCAAGGGGTTTTAGACTCCAGTGATAGTTTAGCATCATTTAAAAAGTTGTAGTGGCTCGTTGTGCCGAAATTCGGGCCGTCCAAGTCTAGACCAATCGTGGATTGAGCATAGCCACAAAATTACATTGAGGATGGTAACTTATATGATTCTGCAATTCAGATCTGGATCATTTATTATTTTGACTTTCGTCCGTTCATTTGATAACCGTTGCCATTAATTGGATGGTTAGCATTTCTTGATCATTTATGATTTATAGCTGTACATGAGTGCCCATGAAACATGTGAGGAGGATAAATGGACACCGTTTTCAAAATGGTGGTAAACTATCGAGATGAGTCTAGCCATCTAAAGATGATCCGGGCCATGCATCTAACCGTTCAAGGAATTCACCTTTTTCCTGAACAAAACCGCTCATTTTCAGTCAACCATCTGTTCGCGAGCTTCTAATCCATTGTCAAGCGGATGTGATTTTTCCGCATATCCCTATGGTCCCACCTTTGAGACTCAAGTCTGACTCCAATTCAACCAACGGGGTATCTGATGGCCTGGGCAAACAGATATCGTGAATCTGAATGAATTTTGGCAGCCTTGGCAAACAGAAGATAGCCTATCTGATGGACGGATTGGATCTCGTGTACACATCACATGGGGCCCACTTTTACCGGTGGAGTCGACTACGCCCTTTATATTTTGGTCGGCTTCCTCCTTCCACTCTGTTCATAGACGCGGATTTCCAGCTAAAAAGCCTTTCGCGTAAGTTCCTGTTCTAGAAACCTTGGTGGGTCCATCGAGATGTTTGTGAGAAATCTACCCCATCCATCCGTTTTGTGAGCTCATTTTAGTAATTAAAACCAAAAGTGTGCAGGATCCAAGACTCAAGTGGGCTGCATTAAAAGAAAAGGTGGGTAGGGAAATTCCTACCGTTGAAACTTCCTGAGTCGACAGTGATGTTTCAATGCCATCCATACCGTTCATAACATCATTCCGACTGGTATGAACTAAGAACACAAATATTACCCTGATTCAAAACTTCCATGGCCCCACGAATATTTCAACCGTGGACGCTCAATCCTTACCTTTTTAGCCCGCTTTAATATTTGATCCGGCTAATTGTTGGTCTCATGTCCTACAACGAGCTCACAAAACGGATGGGCGGACAGGGTGTATTTCTCACAAACATCACGGTGGGCCCACCTAGGTTTCCAGCACAAGCCCTTCGTAGGAAATCCGCCTCACACCAAAGTGTCACATGATTAGGACATCCTAGCCGTGCAAAAGGGAGAACCCATCATCAGATAGGCGGATTCACTCATCCGGTGGACCTCACCATAATTAATGAATGTTCGATGATCTGGCCAACGTACAGGTATGGCCTCCTGACGAGTGCATCGGTCTGAATTGCAATGGCCCGCCCTTTTTGTACGGCTCGGGTATCCTACACGTGACGTGTTGGTTGCCAATGCAACTTGGTATCCTCTCCTCAAACCCCATATAAAGCAGATCTTTGAGCTTTTTTAGGGGTCTGAAGTTTTTCATCCTGAGAGGTTCTTTGCTTGCATCTGGTCCATTGTTTTTGTCCGAAACGTTAAAGGAAAGATATTCCTTCCTTGGAAAGGATTCTATGTGATTCATTTTGTCTTTATCCTTTGAGTCAGTGCGTTTTATTGTATAGCTGTAGGTTCGTCTTTCAATTGCTGTGGGTTTCTTTAAGGCCTCGTTGGGTTTTGGATCGGTTCACGTCACATCACGTGCCCACCATGTGCTTCCTGTTCTAGAAACTTTTAGCTATAAAAATCAAGAAAAAGAGAGATGGTATCTACACCCACCATGATTGATAAAAACACCCATTTTACAATTATACAACTTGGAAGAAATAGTATAATATAAAGTGAGGGGATTTAAAAATAGAAAATGAAACGGGAAGATACATTAGAAAATTGAAGTGTTAAGGATAAGAAAGAAAAATCTCCATTTAAAATGGAAAGCTACTCACCTGACCCAAAACATGAACTTTGGCTTACCAGCCTGTCTTCTCGTTTATGTGGTTTTTCATATTTTTTTTAGTACTGTGCGTTCCATACACGAGATTGCTTGCAGCCAGACGGGCCAATGTCTTATGCGTTACACTTCTCTTCAATGCAAGTTGGTTTGCACAAATTTACATATGTAAACCTAATTTGCACACCTTCGTTTTTAGTTTCACACACTCATTTTCTTATATTAATGGTTAGGGGCTTTTTAGTTTCATACACACTCATTTTTTTAATATAAATGGTTAAGGGCCTACTCAAGTTTTCTTTTTCTTTTTTTTTTGGAGGCGGGGAGGCAATTAGCCGGGAAGGCCATCTCGGCCTAGCACTTAAGACCCAAGGCCTAACCCAGCGTAAGCCCGGCATGAGCCTAACTCAGTAAGCCTGTGCCTAAAAACAATTGATTGGGCCAAGGCCTGATCAACCTGGCCCAAATTTCGATAAAATTCATACTTCCAGCTTGAATGTTGATAATCTATCCTTTGATCAAGTGGGTCACACATGCACAAAGAAATAGACATTTCAGAGGAATAAAAAATCTATATTTAAGATGGATGGTTGCCTAATTGAGTAATCGAGCATTGGAATGGCATATTTATATGATAGAACATGTGCATATGTAGAGTTCAGTTCATAATCTATCCTTTAGTCAACTAGGTCACACATGCACAAGGAGATAGACATTTCAGAGGGAGTAAAATGTCTATATTCAAGATGGATGGTTGCATAACCAAGGATTGAAATGGCACATTTATAACGTGTGCATATATAAAGTTGAGTTGGGCCTGACAGGCTAAAATGACTTGAACCCTAGCCTGACTTTTAAAATCGATAAGGCTATACGTGCAAGGCCCTAGCCTGCCCCACAAGCCAAGCTGGTATGTCTGAGTCGGTCCAAAGCTGGGTCGAGCTCATTTGGCTGGGGGCTACCCAGCCCATTGGCACCCTACTAAGAAACGATTTTCTTTGTAAATCGCTATCTTCGTTTTATTAGTTTTAATACCTCTATAGGGCATTCAATAGGGCCGTACATTTTGAAAGCCAATAATAACTGGGTGGTTAGATTGTCCAATCAAGGTGAGTTACGAGGGAGATTGAGAGGTACGGGCAATCAAATGTGGGCCCCACATGATAGATGGTCCATGGCGGAAGTGATCCCTTGTGCTTGGTGGCTGGAACACTTGACATGATGTGGCACCACATGAATGGGCCATAATTCAGTCAGCCGCCACTTAAGTGCCAAGTGTCCACTATCATAGTCACTTTAATTTTCGAGTCATGACGCATCAAATCGCACGAGGGCCCCAATGTCGGGTTCGGATCTTTTGGTGCACGTAATTCGTCACCATCTATAGAAGCGTGCGCGTTATTGTTATCATTGCTCTCTTTTTTCTTTTTCTTTTTTTTTTTTCCTAAAGCAGACAGAATCTTTCACCAAAGATAAAAAAAGGTCAAGCATCTTCTTTTGCGACTTTTTACAGTAACTTGATCAAACACCCTTTTCCGACAAGGGAGTGAACAGTACACACGTCTGTGAGATTCAAACTCTCATCCGGCTCGGACATACGGACCTTGGAATTTGACCATACTTTTCTAACGGTTAACCTTAGCCTTAAATCATTTACTCAAACCCAGCAGTTATGACTGAGTTATGACTGCCCTACGACTCCAAGCAGCCTGAACGATGGATCTGGGCAACATCCGCGGTAGGGTCCACCTGATGGGTCGATTCGATCAGCCTTACCTCATATGGGGAGCGGATTAGGCGAGACCGAATCCACCAAGGTGGGTGGGACCCCTGACTGTGGGGCCCACTGTGATGTAGGTGACTAACCGCATTGAAAGCTCATTTTAGGGTATGACGCAAAAAATGAAGCTGACCCAAATCTTAGGGCCTGTTTGGCCAGGCAGATCCCATGGTGTTAGGAGGGATGGGATCGGCAATATCCTGGGATAGGCAATATCCTGGGATAGGCATGACGAGCCAAACAGATCCGGTGAACTTGTCCCAGGATATGAGCAATCCCATGGATCTTAAGACAATCCACTGACATCACCATCATTACCTTAAAATTGATCCTATCCCTTGGTTGGATGGATTGGAAGGTAAATCCCGGGATATGCACGGCATGCCAAACAGACCCAGTGAACTTGTCCGAGGATTGACAATCCACTGACACCATCATCATTACCTTAAAATTGATCCCATCCCTCCTAATACCATGGGATCTGCCCGGCCAAACAGGCCCTTAGGGCGTGTTTGGCCGGACTGATCCCATGGGATTTGGTGGGATGGAATGGTTTTTAAGATAATGATGGTGGTGTCAGTGTTTGTCGGTTGATCCCATGGGTTTGGGATAGCCCATGGTATATACAGCAGGATGTTTGGATGGTCACAAATGGATGGGTTTGCATCTCCATTGCTTCTCATGGTGTGCCCCACTCACTATTTTATAGCTGCTTCAAAACAACTTCATGGCATTTAGTAGGCAGGTGAAAATGATGGACGGAGTAGATATCTCATTGATATCTTGGTGGGCCCTACACAACCGATAAAACCTTTGTCTCGGGATTGGTGGAATCCAAGCGCTGCGTTAGAGATGGGGTGGGATGGTTTTTATCCCACCGTCCCAAACAGAGAAGAGGATGGGATGTAAGCAGTATAACCCACGTAAGAGGTGGATAACCCATATCCAGCGCCCGGCCAAACACGCAGTGGAACACACCACAGGAAAAGTCGTGATTGAAACCCTACAATTAAAAACTTTAGGGCCTGTTTGGCCGGGCAGATCCCATGGTATCAGGAGGGATGGGGTCAATTTTAAGGTAATGATGGTGGTGACAGTGGATTGTCTTAAGATCCATGGGATTGCTCATATCCCAGGACAAGTTCACTGAGTATGTTTGGCACGCCCTGCACATCCCGGGATTTTGCCTTCCAATCCATCCAACCAAGGGATAGGATCTATTTTAAGGTAATGATGGTGATGTCAGTGGATTGTCTTAAGATCCATGGGATTGCTCATATCCCAGGACAAGTTCACCGGATCTGTTTGGCTCGTCATGCCTATCCCAGGATATTGCCGATCCCATCCCTCCTAATACTGTGGGATCTGCTTGGCCAAACATGCCCTTATGGATTCCACCCGAATGTTTATTTGCTATCCAACCTGTCCATAAGGTCACAACACCTAGATGAAGAGACCCCACGAATGTCATCTTGATCCAAAGATTTTGTGGCCCACAAGAAGTTTTTAATGGGCCATCACCACTGTTTCCTGTACTATGGTCCATCTAGGATTTGGAACTGCTTAATTTTTTGGTTCATGTCCCTAAAATGAGCTTTCAATATGGATGGACGGCATGGATTTAGTCACATACATCACAATTGGCCCCACAGTCAGGGGTCCCCACCCCCTCGGTGGATCCGAGGTCTCACCTAATCCGGTCCGCCTCATGTGTGCCTGGGAGACTGGCCAGGACTCAAACTGGGGCCACAGGAGGGAAATGATCTGGTTCTGAATACCATTATCTTAGTTTCGAAGCACTTATTAGGCATATCTGGTGGCAGACGTGTGACATCCGGACCGTTCATCTGTTGGCCCTGCTATGGATGGCTCAAATGCCAAACACGGTATAGGGCAGTGATCCTAGCTGCGAAGGCACTGGAAATCAACCTTTCCCATGCAGCAGACGTAATCATCAAAAGTGGTTCAGCCAGCAACAAGAATTGCAATAGGGCGCTGTCAGTGGGAGTGGAATTTCAACTGGCTGGGGCCGGCTGGGCCGTTCAATGACAGAGCCCCTCATACCATTGTGATTCTTATGGAGCCACATTTACAAAATTGCCTATCAGATAAGCAGTCCATATCATATCTGCAGGCGCCACACGCAAACTGCCCATACGTCCCCACGTGCTGCAGTATATTATAGTGGCGTGTGTATGAGATCCTGTAAAGATTTTCTTGTGGACCCTGAATGTTCCAGGCCTCAAAGTCAAGCTAGCCCACTCATCAAGTGGGCCACGCACATGCAACGTATACCGTAAGTCATCCCTCAGTTGCCTATTTTCCACGTGTATATGTGATCCACGTGATGACTAGATTGAGCTGAAATTCTTGGTTCTTCATGTTACGGCCACCGCAGACGTGAGTGTCATCCTGATCTCTTGATTTTCTGCAAGAGGCCCATGGCTAGGTAATCCAGATTCATCACCTGATAGGCCTCACCGTCTATGGAGGTCTCCCTTTAAATCTTTAGGGATCAGAAGATTATATCTATCCAATATTTTGCCTTGTCTCTTGACAATTGTCAATTTGTACCTTCTTGATCAAAGGCTTTTTGCAGCAACCCTAATGGGGGACGCGGATTGCGTCCTACCCCCGCCCGGACGGTAATCCGTCCAGGCAGTCCTCTGTGGGGCCCACCGTGATTTAAGTGTTTTATATACACCGTTCATCACTTTTATCAGGCCATTTTAAAATATGATCCTAAAAATGACGCAGGTCCACAGCTCCAGTGGACCACACCAAAGGAAGATGCAGTGATAATGACACCCACCGTTGAAACCTTTCAAAGGGCCACTGTGATTGTGATGGTTTTTTACCATCCAACCTATTAATAAGATCATCTAGACGTGGGTGAAGTGAAAACACAAATATAAGCTCGATCCGAAACTTCTCCAGCTCTTAAGAACTTTTTAATGGTGGACGTTCAATACCCACTTTGTGGTCCACTTAAGACTTGAACCTGCCTCGTTGTTCATATGATATCTTAAAATGATATGATAAAAAAGATGAACGGCGGGATAAAACACTTACATCACTGTGGGCTCCACAGATCCCTGCCCGGACGGATTACCGTCCGGGCGGGGGTAGGACGCTATCCGCGTCCTTTGTTTATACCCTTCCGACGTGGACCCAACCTGTGGACCATCAGATCAAAGATCAACTGTTTGGATCACCCACACGTGGGCCCAAATGCACTCACTGACCACACGTTGTGATGCGCTGGAACTCCATATCATTTCTATACGTGCATATAGAGGCTGCTTTTTTTTGTGCACCCCATCCTTTGGAAGGGTCATCTACCAAAAATATACCAGTCCATCCTTTGGAAGGGTCATCCAAGACCAACATATGGACGGCCTAAATCTCTCGCACGTGTGCCTCGTGGAATATTGAATGATTGATTGAGAGCGTAGATATTAAGCTAGCTCGGGATCCTTTCCCGGGAAATAATCTCTCCGTATCGTCGATCGTTTCTTCTTTCTTGCCATTGTTTGAAGCTTTATGACGTATTACTGGCGTCTGGTCCCTAACCCCTACCAAACAGCTTTATCATATTCGGAAAAAGAAAAGAAAAACAGCAGGGCGAGAAAAGGACCGTACTACTAACTCTGGTGTGTCCCACTCCCTCTGTCAAAATGGTGGGACCCACATGTTGCCGTTTTAATTTCAGCTAGTAGGAGTTCAGGTTATCACACGAATCAATGCAAACCGTTAAAATGGAAATACAGCGATGACATCAATAAAGACCAAATATTTCATAGTTAGTATCTTCAATACAAGGTGATTTGGGTGCATTGGCCATCTGAGGTGGTTCCATCACTTCAACGGTCTGGATAATTGAACCACGAGAGCTATTTGATACTCTGGCAGCGTATGACCTTGACACGCAGCACCCAGAAATTGTAGACGTGGCATCCATTATATCAAACTAAACCGGACGTGGAACCCACTGTCGTTAAATCACAGCCCTGGAATCAGATTACTTGAACAATACCAAACTCTGATCCGCGGACATTTGTTTGTTATTAGGACCGTAGAATGCATGGAATGCTTTTCATTTTTAACGGTCACATGTCCACCAGTATGAGCCACAAGTAATAAATCAAAGTAACGGCCTTAAAAGCTTGTAGCAGTCCTTCTCAGACCAACTACAGCCTGTGTTTATGGCCACGTGATCTCCTCAGTGAGGCCGGTAAGCGGCTTTGATGTCATCGTGTAAAGTTGCACATGGGGCAATAGACGTTCCACAGCAAGCAATTCCATTTTCTCTCCTTGAAATACGTCTCTTTCCTTCTCATTTACCGCGGATTCTCATATCCCTTCCTAACACCAATTCAATTAACGTTCCTATATTTAGGGCCGTTACAGAACCAAGCTTAATTGAAAGAAGAAAAAAAAATGCAATGCTTCCCTCAAAAACAAAGCTGTTGTAATTGTGTAAACTCGGTTTTCTTTTTTGAGAATCAGTTGTGTCAAGCTCTTACATAATTCCAAGAGTCCTGAAACTTTTGGATTCTGGGTACGAAAATCGAGATACGGAATTACCCAAAAATCCTTTCTTTCTTTTTTTTTTAATAATAATAATCTGGCTGTGGAAGGTGATGTATTTGGTCTAATCCGACCTTTTTTCTTTTTTTCTTTTTTTGCAGCGAGTTGAGGATGATGCAACCTGCTTTGTAAGCTTTGCTTGAAATATGGAAATGGCAACTGATATGGGTCGAGCTTACTGTGAATGGTCACATGATGAGATGCCAGATTGGAGCGATTCTCAGGTGATTTGCTTTTTCTACTCTATACCTGTTTTAGTGAACCGATGCTTGAATTCACCAGTCATTGATTAAACATGGTGCTTCAGACGAACACTTGTTTTTCTTCATTTTAGAAACTATATTGACTGTCTATATTTAATTTTGTTTGTTCCAGAAATTGTATTGGCTGTCTGGGTATATTGATGGTACTCTATATAGGCTTAGCAAAAACCCCAGTGGCCTGATTTTAGCATGAAGCTGCCATATTTTCATCCTTTTTATCCTTAACAACCAAATTAACAAGAGTTGGTTTTTAAGAATAAATAGAGCCCTGTCGTTCAGTCAACAAATCCATTGATATGATAGGCTCAACTTCAAATGGCCACTGGACCAGAAATATTTCATATGGGAAATTTTTTTAAAAGCTTGCAATATCTGTGTAGAAAATACACAGTAAAGTTTGAACACCCAAAAAACTCAACTTGATTTTCAGCCAGGTTGGTTTGACCCAAAGACTTGAATCGACTTGACTCAATATATAATAATTAAATAAATTAACAGGATTTTAGGTTTATAATAGGTATTTAGATTTTAGAATAGGAGAAGTATGACAAAATTGCTCATTTGTTAAACCAGCATGTGGTTAGTTGGTAGTGGCACACGCGCCGCTCCACGAGGTTGTGCATTCAAATCTCATGATCCACTTTGAAATTTTTAATGAAAAGGACCATCATTCGGTGAGTGACTCGGTCTGAGTCATGCTGAATCACTTCGAGTCGACCAAGTTGGCGAAGTGACTTGATGAATCTCGCCGAGTCAAGAGCAAGTCTCTCTCATCAACTAGTTTCTTAGTAACTTGGCTAGAAATCTTGTTGAGTTGAGTTACTCTGCTGAGCCTTGAGTCGAGTCACTGAGTTTTAGAATTATGATACGCAGTTAAGAAAATGCCCCAATACTCAACCAAAAGGAGACCAAAGATTTGATGGTTTGGATCTTCCAATCTTGGGTGCTTTTGTACATTTACAAATCCAGAGTGGGTCCAGTCATATTAATGACTTGGATCACTGATTCTGAAACATGTAACTTGCTTTCACAAACTGAAAACCCAAGCATTTTTAAATTCATGGACCAGATATTCAGTACCCAGTTTTGCCATTATAAGATATTTAATGGTAGATGACTTTATATGAATCATACTTGTAGATTTTCAACAATTGGCTTCAAGAAATGGATCAAAATTGTTATCTTTTTGGTCTGGCTAGGCATGGCTAGAGTCCCTGCATTGTGCTTTTATTATGGATGCTGCTTACATCCATTAGCGAAGATTTTTCATGCATGATATGCCTTTCATCATCATCATCATCATCATCATCAATCATCATCATCATTTCCATCACCATCTCCATAGCCTTGTCTAGTTATTTGGAGTTGGCTTCACGATTGCTGGGCAGAAGTTCAGCAAGTTGGCTACCTACCTGACCTCGGCCCTTCTTTATCCATGGTCCCTATTTGACGAGTAGATATAGTTATAAGGCTGATAATATATATAGCTTTTCCAAGAAACTTGGTGGTAACAGAAGCTTGTTGATGGTTAAAATCATGAACCAAACTAACCAAGGCCATCCGAATCTAGGTAATTAAACAATGACCTCTTTATTTCACTTTTAGGGGTTAGATGTGAAGTGTAAACAGGTGGTGTCAGACCTGCAGCTAATGATGAATCCAACATGGCGACTAGTTTATAGGGATTGTGAATTCGCATAGGTTTAAACATAGGAAAATACATCAGCATGCTGAATGTCAAACAACCATTTACTCCAAAAGCTTAAGCTGTCAGAGTGTGGTGTATCAATGTATATCAAGGGATTTCATGACTTCAATACCCCCCCACACGTGCAGGGTGGGAACTCCTCACGGAAACAAACTGACAAGGGTGGAGGGACATCACACCATAAATAGGCCGGGCTTGATTTCCCGGTCCCTGAGCCGGACCTGATTTTCCTGACCCCCCGTGAGAGAATAATATATTAGCGAGGCATATTTGCTGCTCTTGAGATTCGAACATAGGACCTTCCTCTCTGATACCATGTCAAACAACCATTTACTCCAAAAGCTTAAGCTATCAGAGTATGGTGTATCAATGTATATCAAGGGATTTCATGACTTCAACGCTGAAATGCATGAAATTTTATTCATGGTATGTATAAGTAATCCCAAAGAAAGATATATTGAAGTATGGTTGGCATGCATGCATCCACCACCAGCTTCCATCACCACAATCAAGAAATTGGAGCTTCCTTAATCAAGGTCTAAAATTCAGTGTATTGGGTAACGTAATGTTCACTACTGATACTCGATCGTTTTGCTCTGTATTAGGCTGTTTTGAGCCAATAGGCATGATGTATTTGCCTGAAACAGCCGTTTTGTTCATTGTACTGGTTTGCATCATACTGGTTCTGAATGATACTTTAGACCTTGTTCTGACAACCATGAAAAGAACAACTTGTTGATTATGTAAAACTTATAAAATGCGTAAGCATTTATTGTTCGTTATATTGTAAGCAAGAAGATGTGCATCATCTTCATCATAGACTGATCCCAGATATTCGAGGATGGCCTTATGATCATTTGCCAAATTGAAACAGGATGCTCATGATTATTTGGAAAGAGTTCTGTAACTTGCTACCCACCTAACGCGAACCCTCCTTTACCTGAGTTGTGGACCACTACAAGAGTGGACATGGATGCATAACAAGATAACTAGCTATTATTATCCTTAGTTGCACGATCCTTGGAAACAGGAGCCTCTCCCACTTTGAATTGTTCTTTGGACTGATGTTTCAACTCTCGCTTCCTAACTAGTTATGTCAATTTTTAAATAGACACTTCCCCACTCTTGCACCCAAATTTGTTGCTGCTTGGCTACAAGCTTTATGCAACTATATCATGACCCCATGAACTTACAGAACTGAGAACAGCGGCTCCTTGATGCATTGCAAATCTTATAATTTTATGGGATGAGAAATCTTCATAAATTTTACTATGTTCATGTTCAACTCTTGGCATTCATCCCTACAGCTTTTAAACTTTGCCTTCTTGTGATTTTGACTCCTTTGAGTATAAAATGACATCATCATACTGGTCATGGCATTTTTCAAGTATATGCAGTGTTCACATTCGCACTCACACTGTAATTTTCTATTCAAAGGTGTTAAAGCACCATCATACTGATCATGGAGTTTTTCAAGTATAGACAGAGTTTGCACTAACATGCTGGAATTTTCTTTTCAAAGGTGTTAAAGCACCATAAACTGGTTAATGCGAATAACGATCTTTTTTCTTTTTCTTTTTGAACTTTCGTTTCTCTTTGTCGTTGATTGTAATCAACCTATGTAATAGACTATTAGATGGTGCTTGTAGGTTGATTACAATCAAGCACCATCTAATAGTCTATTACATAGGTTGATTACATTGCACCTGTGGGATTTTTGTGTTCTCGAGCTTGGATAAAGGAGGGTTGCGTCAGGTTGGCAGCTGATGCCAATCTTATGGCATAACTTCCATCATGAATCTGAACAATATGACATTCCAAACTCATGCTAGAGTGGAGACTTGTGTCCCTTGATAGAGTAGAATGGCAGAGCAGGATTCATGTAGCCGACCCCAGTTAGTTGAGATAAGCTTAGATGGTGATGATGATTGTTTTTCTTTGGTTATAATGCTTTTTATTATCATCATTATTGTTATTAGTCATCTCCAATTAGCATAGTGAACAATGACTGAACATATTACATCTCTATATAAAAGGGATGTGAACCCTTTTCAGTAGGCTTTCTCCCGCGAAAGCTTGAGATATCCAAGAAATTATAATACCTTAAATTTCTCTAGGCTTCTACCTCTGTTTTCTATCTAATTTTAACTGATAATGTGCATTGCAGGAACCATCAATTTCACAAATTCTTGATCATGGATCGATATCCTTTGGAAGGTTTTCAGTTGAGTCATTATCATGGGAAAAATGGTCAGTTTTCTCACACAATAGATGTCAAGAGGAGCTGGAGAAATTCAAAACCCCAGGTTTAGTAGCCCAGAAGAAAGCGTATTTTGAAGCTTATTACAAAAGGATTAGAGTGCTAAAGGCTTTGCAGGACCAGCAAACTGAGGCCACATTGGATGCTGGTGGTAGTAGTAGTGTCTATAGCCAAACTAGTGAAGAAGAACACAACACTTCGCAAGTTGAAAATACCATTACTGAAATTGCAGTAACTGAACAGACCAATCTATGTGAAGAAAATGTTATTGAAGTATCCATAGAACAGGAAACGCACGGTGGTCCTCTGCTTCAAAACTTGGCGATAGAACCCACAGTATCATGTCCAGATTCATCAAAAAGAAGCATCAACGATGACAGTACAGAAGAGATTGAACAACAGAAAAATGACTGCATGAATCTCGACGTTGAAGGGATCCCAAATAAAGAAGAGTGTTCGATTGCTGCAATTGAGCCTGTTACTGCTGCACCAGAACAGATGGTGTTGCCTAAGAAAAGGGATTTGAACAATACACAAACAGACAGTCTTGCCCCCAATGGAGTTGAGCTGAACATAAAAAGTAGCAAGGACATCACATCCATTCCAAAGGCCAAGGTATGATCTCTCTCTCTCTCTCTCTAGCTTACATAGCTTACATTTGAATCTTCTCTAGGGTGCTGCTTCATTTAGAAATCCTCAAAAAGGTCAAAACCTAATTCTATTCATAAGGTATATGGAATGTGACATCAATGCATTTTTGTGTTCCATTCCATGTTTACATTTAATGACATGCCTAGGTTTGTTTATGATCTGTCATAAGGAACCTGTTGCTGCTTTAGCTAAGGACAATGTGAAGTTGGACAGTAGAACCAAGACAGATGTAGTTAAATCTTCACGGGGGCTCAGATATCCTCCCCATAAGGCGACTGGCAAGGCAGAGAGCAGTATCAGTTCAAACAAGGCAAATTCTAATATGGCCTCTATCAACAACAGATCTACCTCCACATCTAATTCAGGCAAGGCATTTACCAAAATGGTCTCAAGCAACAACAAATCTACCAATGATTCTATTTCAAGCAAGGCAACTTCTAATAGGGTGTCAGGAAGCAACAGAAATACCTCCATTTCTTCACATAGACCACTCACTGAAGTACGCTCCAATATTACTGTTCCTCGCCCTTTCTCCCTTTCAACTGAAAGGCGATCGACTGCACCTGCTAGCGCTAGAGATATTATACGGGGGTATTCTGGTTCTAAATCCTCAAACAGATTGGCAGGGTTATCAGTTCACAAAAAAGGCATGTCGGCCACACAGGTGAGCTTTTAAATAAATTTTATGCTTCCTTGTTTAACTTGAAGATGATGTCTTGTTCATGCATTCTTTGGTTTTGTCACCTTATTTTGCTCAACTTTTCAGTTACTTTTGACACATGTGGCAAATGGGTATGAGATCCAAACCAATCATTAGGTAGGCTATATCTTTTAATGATAAATCAGACGCTTTTTTAATGATTTCACAATTGCAATTTCTACTCTAAGGCCATGTTTGGAAACCATGGATTTCATGCCAAATGATGGAAAAAGAAAGGGGTTTTTTTTTGTTGATGTGACGATTTGTGTTGTTGGATAGCAAACCAGTTAGTCAAGGGCTTTTTTATAATATTCGTTTTATTGAATAATATAAACAGAGAGAGAACGGAACAAGCCCGCCGTGCCCCCCCCCCCTCTTTAATCTACAAAAACTACTTAGTATTAGAGCATCCTTGTTTTGTAATCTAATCCATCTTTCTTCCTTCTATCCTATAATTGTTGCTCTTTTTTTTAAAATTTTTGGTATCTCTCATCTCATGCTAAAAACCTTTTAAGAAACCTAGGGTTTCTTTCTTTCTTTTTCTTTTTTTTTCTTTTTTTTTTCTTTTTGGTTCCGATCCTTCATAATGGTCCCTACATGAGAAGGGGATGAAGTGTTTATGATCATCACCTCTTGTTTGTGGACATGTGGATATGTGGGTTGATTGCTTTCGTTGGATGTTGTGTACATAATCATCGACCCTCGTGATTGGTTGGGACATCTGGAGTGTGGGCTGGTTATTTTCTTCAAGTATGGTGTGCATAGTGTGTGAAGCGTACAAGTTGGGTATTTGTTAGTTGCAAAAGGTCAGTCCATGTTCGTATTAGCTTGAGGTATATATTCTAGTCCCTTGTCCATGTTGGAAGTGAAAAGTGATTTTAGAATTGGATTTATAAATTCATTTAATTTTTTAGGTGTCCAAATAACCTCTTTTAACTTAAATTGTACAAACTATCTTCAGTGGTCTAAATCCATTTAAGTGTTTTTAATTGTCCAGGGAAAATTAAAATAATTGTCAAGGGATCCAGGAGAATGCTCAAATTATGACATGATTGTGGAATAGTATGAAACTATCCATCAGAAATGTTTTTGGATAGTGCAAAGGAAGTGCGGGATGCAGTATGAGAGATGTATTCATTTGACAAAAACATCTCTTGTACGTATCAGATTGCTCATAACTTAAAAGGAATTGTGGGAGGAACTGAACGTGTACTAACCTTTCACTAATGATTTGGAAAAAGCAACCTCAACAATGTGAGGAGTTTTGGATGGCAAGTTTTTATCCCTTAAAATCTAAGTATGAGCCAATTCGTGTAAAGATTTTGGGTGGCAATGATCTACCATCTATGAATGAGGTATATACACACCTTCAATGTATATCACTAGGATGTACAAGTGGAGACAATGATAGCTTTCTTTTGCATCTTTTACAGGACGAAAGTAGAGTGTTGTGATCCGATCAAGCACTGAAGCAAAATATTTAAAGCAATAGGTTATACTATTTGTGAGTTGATGTGAATCAAGAAGCTATTGCAAGCGATGGGGTTAAAAGTTAATTTATCTATATAGTTGTTTTATAATAATCAAGCAGCATCCCACATTGCAAACAATCCAGTCTATTATGAGAGAACTAAACATGTTGAAGTCGATTGCCACTTCATATGTGAGGTCTCTAGTGGTGAAATCTCCATGTCATATGTTCGGTCTCAAAAGCAACTTGCTGATGTGTTCACCAAGAACCTTAGTCACAATTAGTTTACACCCACATGGAATGTTCTGCGGAGGAGGCCTGTCTTCATCAACATCACTGGTTGCCTCGTCTACCTGAGGTTCAGGAGGAGCCTGGGCCTGTGGTGACATGCCAGGAGCACCGTGTGGCTGTTGCATCAACAGATCAGGGATGTCGAAGTCGACATCGTCGTCAGACAATTCTGAACCAGCTAAGTCAGGAATCAATGCACGGGCCTTTAGGAAGGAGGCTATCGGATTTAATGGCTCAGGGGGAAGATACTCTGATGAGGGGAGTGAAGAGGCCATTAAGTCATAGGTAAACGGGTGATCATCATCAATGCGTTGTTTGCCTTTGGATGAACAAGGTATGGAAGGCTGTGAGGCTGGCTATGGTTTTGATGGAGTAGGCCGAAAAGATTGTGATGTGGGTATTGTGGATGAGGGCTGGTGAGGCTGAGGCTGTCGGTGGACATGGGCTGGTATAGTGGGTGTTGTGGCCCATGGGACACCAGGAGAGGGAGAAGGGATCCATGGTAGTGGTGGTGGAGTAGGAATATGGTATGACCTTGATTGGGGAAATAAAGGGTTTTCGGGTGGATACAGTGGAGGCGGACACGATGGTGTCTGAATGGAGTAGAGTTGATCCTTCAAAAACTTTCTTTCCTTCTCTTTTTGCAAGAGGAGATTTGAATCACGAACTGTAGTAGCAATCTCATACAATTCCTTTTCAACTGCGGCGATGTGGGATTCAAGAAGAGGAATGACCGGACTTTTCTTTTGAACAGAGGCAGCGAGCTGTTGTTGAGTGTGCAAAATTTTTTGTAATGCACGATTTTACTGGGCAGCATTCTCAGCTTGCCAATTTAGAGCTGCTTCAGCAGCAGAAACGCATTTGGGAGTGCCGTCGAAATTAAGACCAGGAGGATCTTTAATTTTCCAGACGTAACTGGTATGTTCTGCTGGGTGGTCGAAGTCGTCGGTTTCAAGAAAGCTTGGATCATCTATTGGTTCATATGCGCACACCATGGGTGGAAGGGAAATTGGATGAGGCTTTTGAGGAAGGGATTGGGAACACTTGAGATGGGCTAAGGCCTTGTGGTAGGTATGGCATAAGAGATGGCTTTGGCGGTGTGGGTTTTGGCTTTGGCGGTGAAGGCTAACAAGGTGGAGGAGGAGTGGTCAATGGCTTCTTTTTGGGATAGAGGACAAAATAGTCGAACTTTCCAGAGGATTCGCCAAGGAGTCCAACTTCCGGATCTCCTGCTTCATATTTGCATTGAAGTTGTGTCTGGAAGGACTTGGATTTTTTGGGTTTGTCCTCATACTCATCATCAAGACAATCAACAACCTCGATCCTACACAAAAACCTACGTTTGCTTCCGCCCGAGGCTCGGAGACTAACACGTACACACCTGTGTCCGGTGGCCTACACAAGGACTTTTATTTAGGCCCTATACAAGAGCCAAGGTTAGTCGATTTTGGCAATTCAAACTCTTATACTCAATCCTACATAAGGAAGGAGTGTGTACAGACTTTTACACATGACAACTTGTCAGATTGAGCACCTTTCGTAGCGCCTTCTTGGGTTGCTTGATCGATTTCCTCTCATGCTTCAATCAGCTCTCATTTGCTCCCCCAATCATGATGTCAATGCTTTGCTAAGGATTCAGCTCCAAGATCAAATACCTTATATATGATGCTCTGATGTTGTGACCAAGGTGATAGGAGGTTGGGTAGAATCTCTTACAACTAATGGGAAGTTGTAAAGCATAGGGGATTCTACTTGATGGACACTCTAGAGGTTGATAGACACTTAGATTTGTCAAGAAAAATGGTATCTAAATTCTAGAGAGGGCTTGAAATCATAGTCTTCTTGTAGAGGAACTTGGAATGCTCATTAGAGTGAAGAATTACTAAGAAGAAAGCATGGATCTCATTGGGCTAGAGCCTAGGAGGTTTGATAGAGTTTGGGATGCACTCAGTTCTCTAAAATGCCAAAATCCATTCTCTCCACAAAGATTCGGCTGCTAGATTTATAAAAAAAAAAAAGGCCCCAACGAATCTATAACGGTTAGTCTTCGGTTGCATCGAATGAAGGTTCGGTTACACCGAATTAGATAGGAAAGTCGTTGGATGGATTTGGGCACTTTCGGTCGTACCGAAGGTGGTTTTTGATTGCACTGAAAGTGGTCTTCTGTGAGACCGAAGGTGGCACTCAGTTGTAGCCGAATTACTCAGAATTCTGCCCTAGCACACTATTCTGTTTTAGCCATTTTCAGTGGGACTAAAGGTTGTTGAAATTGTGCAGTTTGTCAGCAACATGGGACCTCTAAAGCCAATATAATTATGGTCAATTTAGGCTCAAATGGCTTAAGGGATGATCAATAAAGGGTTTACATATTGGGTTTAAAATCATCTAGAGGTTTAAGTTGTTTTAGGTCAAGGGTTAGGGTCACCAAGGCATCATGTTTACCTGTTCTTTGCTCAATGATGCTCCACCTTCTTCAGTCTTCAGCTTCCAATGGCTCAACTGACTACACGACACAAGGACTCACGTGATTGACAAATATGGTGCATAAATCAGTGCCTAACAAGAAGAAGAAGAAGCCAAATCCAAACCAATGTTTTAAATATCGATTATATTGGCCGATATATACCACGATACATCTTGTATCCCACCTGTGCGGTACGAAATATACAGGTAGTGCGGATATATCCCACATGTTTGATCCAGTGAGCATTTTCAATTTCTGATCCTTTTGTTTGTTGAAATTATGTTAAATCAATGTTAAATGGTTACAAATCCATTGGCTCTTGATGTTTTGCATGAAAAATCATGGAGTTGGAGCTTTGATTTCAATATCCATTGGTTCATCATGTTCTCCATTTTTCTTTGAAATTTTCCTTGAACCAGTTGTCAATTGAGACTAATTTCGAAGTTTTAAGAGTATTTGATGAAATGATCATCACATACACTACATTTTCGAAATTTGAGTCTAGGTGGTCCGATTTGGGAAATTTTTGAAATTTCTCCAATTTTTCCCAAATCTCCAAACATGGAATCAAGCATGTATGAGGGCTGATGTACTGATTTGTTAAGTCCTTGTCAATTTTCAGAAAATAAAAATCATTTTTAATTAAAAATTAATAAAAATATATTAAAATATATATTTTTTTGGAAATTTCCTTCAACCAGTTGTCAATTGAGACTACTTTCGAAGTATTTAGGAGTGTTTGATGAAATGATCATCACATATACTCTAAATTTTATGCATTCAATTTGAATATAGTTACATTAGTTCAGCTAGATAGTGCATACCTTAGGACCCTATACAAAGGAAACCTATTATGTGCACTTCGTTTTTGAGATGTCATAATTTAAAAGTGTGTATTAAAATCTTTTTTACAATCCTGAAGTTTCATTGAAAAATTCAACCATTTTCTCAATGTTTCCCCATGTTTCCCAAAAAGTGCAATAAATTAACCGATACAAATGATATATCTTGTGCAATAACCAATACATGTCTATATCCCAAGGATGTGATACGTAAGGCGATACTGATATTTCAGACATTGGTCTAAACTAAACGTAAGCAATCTAAAGAGCATGTCAAGGGTTCGAGCCCTCACTTCATACTTTTTTTTCCAAAAAATTTAAAAATAATAATAATAATAATAAATAAATAAATCCTAAACAACTAAGCAAAGGTTCAAAACAAAAACCCAAAAAACATTAAAATAATAATAATAATAAATCCACAAGATCTTAACGCTCCAGTCCAATGGCTAGGACTGCCCAATTGGTTAAGGCCTACCTAATGGTCGGTTGTGCGCGCAAAAAGTGAGCCAAAGAAAGTGACAAAAATTCCATTTTTCCTCTTTTTCTTAACTTTGGATCATGTTCGTTAATATCATGCTCAAAGGTCCCACAAGACCTTAACAATCCAATCCAATGGCTAGGACCATCCAATTAGTTAAGGCCTACCCAATGATCGGTTGTCTGTACGAAAAGTGAACCCACTGATAAGTGAGTCAAAGAAAGTGTGAAAATTCTAGTCTTACCTCTTTTTCTTCACTTTGGATTGATGTTCATTAATACATGCTCAACTGGCTCATCTGGCATTGCATGCTTTAGACATCAACTGTTCACAAATTCCCCTTTGTGAGTAAGCATGCAATAGTTGTGCAAAGATGCAGCTGGTGACCTGACCGTGTTGGCATGTGAGTCATGTTGGTAAACATATATAGGTGGGTTCTACCAACTACTTTGAAATGCCAACGGTGTCAATATTAGCGTTCGTTGGTGAAAGAAGACAGTTGATGCTTGGTGGACAGCTGATCATAGAACTGTCTCTGGTCTACTATATAAAAGCCACCCCAAATTGTTGGAAGAAGGGCTAATATGATGATGACGGCATTCACTAATGTATTGGATTTTTATAGATGTTTATGTTTCTGATTTCCAATATTAGAGAGTTTATACTTGGTGGTGACTTGTTTATGTTTTGCAGAACACTTCGATGGGTATGGCCACTACTGGTGGCATGAAAAGCACAGGTTTAACATACAGAAGGTTGGTTTTTGTTTGATGACTTCTCTTTTTGTGTTTTATAAACTCAATAGAGACGAGAAAAACTCACCAAGTCGACTCAAAAGGTATGGGTTGACTCCATGGGGCAGCTCCATTTGTCAAAGCCTGAAAATTATTTCATCTAGCGCTGGAGAAAACTCATCATATTTGGCACATTGATTATTTGAAAACTTAACTGACGGCTATAAGATTCCAAAATTGGAATATACTGAAGCATTTCGAACTCACGAAGCTCAACCAACTACTTGGCCGTACTTGAATCAATTCACATTTGTACCTATTGTAATCTGAATCAACTTTCATGTTTTTAAATCCTGTTTGTAGTTATCATGAGTAGAATCAAGGAACCATTCATTGCAAATGTTTGCATTTTTTCCTTTTCAGGAGCCATGAAGCTGTAAGAAAATCTGCGGTGGATAGCCGTTGCACAATACCAAAGGGAAAAGATATGGATGACCAAAGACGGAAATCAATGTAATAAGTTATTCTTTATCATTTGATTCAGATTTTATTTTTTTTGCTAGAGTTCTTTACAGCTTAGTGTTTTGCTCTGCACCCCTATTTCCGTCACATAATAAAGGAAAATCAATGGATCAGAATCTATGATTTTGCTCGACCCCTATTTCCATCACATGATAAAGGAAAATGGATCAGAATCTATGCAATCATTATCGTCGTCGCCACTCTCTGCTTGTTGATTTGAAGGCTTAGTAGTTTTGCATGTGAATATGTAGGTCTACTAACCTACCTGCTCGGAGTAAATCAAATCAGACCAGTGGAAATGAATCCAACGTCAGAAGTAACAACAGAAGTGAGGTAAATAACTCGCCTCAAATAATATCCGCCTCCCCTGCATGCCTAGAACACATAAAGGACTGCTTGTTTCAATTGAGTTGGGAAACTGATGTAGAGCAGGTCGCGGACAGTTTCATGGCCAAGATGGATCAGAAAAGGCCCAGTCGACGACAGAAGTGATCCGGACCATCAGACCTTAGATCGGGCATATCTCGCAATCCGGAATGAATTACCTGACGTAAAATATATGATTTTGGGGTAGAACGAGCTACTTTAGCCAACCAACCCGCTATGCTGGGATGCGACGCTCGGAATTGCGAAAAACCCCTGGATCGACGGTCGTTTCCCTGCTTTAATTTCGTTTTTACTATAAATAGTAAGTTTTAGTTTGATTATTACTCTTCATCCATTGGGCTTTAGGAGTTGCGCCCAACGTGAAAAGAGCTTAGAATAATTAGGAGAACGGTTTTGTGAAGCCAAATAGGACACTTACTATTTTTGGCCGAAAACCTTGCGCACTACTAGACATCACGACCGTCTATAAATAGTAAGTTTACTATTTATAGTAAGTCGCGAATTCTAAGAGTTTTAGTTGTAGTTTGATTCTGATTTCTTTCCCATTGCTTGGTATCCCTATTTAAAGGGTTGTGAACTCGTTTTTATTCATTCATTAATCAATTTCGAATTTATTAGAATTTATTTCTATTTTATGCTTTCTTTCCTCGTGGATTCGAGAAGTCTCTGTGAGGAGTCCAGAGAAGTTCCGTGGATTCGGAATAGTTATCCTCTTGAGGAAGACGGTGCTCGACCTCACGTCCTCCCCTGCGTCAGAAACTATCTTTTTGTTCTATTGAGGAAAGAGTCTGTTTCCATGCTACAATATGTGGTTTTGTCCCTCTTGCTCAAGCTGCCATGAAATGGCCATGCATAGGCTAAACCATCCCATCTCTTTTAACCGTGCATGCTTCTTGGAGAACCAATTGTTATTTTACTGTTCTTCTTCTTCTTCTCTTTGTAGAGAACTCTTATGTATATTTGTTCAGGTAAAAATGGGAAGCAACCTCAAACAATTCCGGCAAAGTTCAAATCTCCCAGCTTCACTCTCCAGAACTGGAATTCCAAAACCAGATCATAGAAAGGTTTCCCTTATTCCACCCATATAAATATTCTTTCATTTTTTTTCATAGTTATAGACAATGCTAATTGCCTTTATTTATGGTGATAAACTACAGATCATACCATCACGTTCTGCTGATCTAACACTTGACAGCCAGAAGTCTAGGTAAGCAGCTGCAAATGCAGGACACTGGAAATGTCATGTCAATGCATTGTGTTTGATGGAATGACTTTTCTGGTTGCCATGCAGGCGAGGGACACCATGTTGGCGATGAATTGTGAATACGATGAGAAGGAATATTCCATCTGAACAACCACACCCATCCCATGTGCACAAAAAGGCATTTAAGGATGCAAGAGATGGCATCCGCGGTGACCTGCATGGTATGGGCTGCTAGAACGAAACAATGCACCCGGTAGTGTTATTTCATCATGTGGAAGAGTACAAAATCTCCATTTGTAGCTAAGCTTGCGCGGTCCTTTCAAATGCATTGCAATAACGACTGTAAAAATAATAAAATAATAATAAAAGCTGGTTAGAAAGCCTAGAGGTGTAAATCTTCATCATACTTATGATGCATCTGGTAATAGTACATTGAATTTCACCATAAGAGATTCAGCCAATCAGCCCCCTGTAGTGGAAGCACACCGAAGGTTCGTTTGGATGCACTATCGAATTGAATTACAATTTTTAGTGTCATACATTGAAGTAACCCAATTGTGAAGGGTTTGCTCTCCAATGGTTACTTATGATTGGATTTCAAAATAAATTAAAAATTCTGAGGCTTTCCAAATCAAATTGCAGCCAAACACTCTGTAAATGCAGCTGCCGTTTGTATCTTTTTTGCAGTGTACAAAGGAGAAGAAGCATTGATCACCAACCCGACTCAGCTGAGCTGACTAGTTGTGAGTTGGTTCGAGTCCAGTGTAGGGGAATTTCAGATCCAACCTGTATAATAATTGGTTTTAAGTCTAGATTTCAGTTATTTACTCGATCAAATTATGATACTGAAAACACTAGTGTGACTTGCATAGGTGGTGTTGACACCGCCCGACCCGAATGATAGTTCTGCACCATTTATAAAATGGTGGTGAGTGTTCAATGTATGGTAATGGCATAGTTGTATGCAATAGTGAATGGAGCATGACTGAAAAATCCATTTGGAAGACCATATGAACTTTTATCTTTTTTCCCTTGACATTTGGAGCACTCAATAATTCATTTTTTACCATCCATTTGGGAGCTGCAATGGATGGTTAGGATTTTAGATGCATGCTTCATCCATGGTGGACTATGATTTGGAGGATATGGATAGCTGTACGTCAATGCCACGTGATTGGATGTGTCATCACCATTTTTTTATGGTGCAAAATTAATAAGGCCAGATCATCTGAGTTGTCTTCTAGACGGTCAAAAGAAGTTGATGACCATGAGTACGGATGCTTATGCTCATGTTTTACAAGGCCTGTTTGGATTTTGAATGTGGCAAGCTGGACATTTTATTACAGGTTCCATCTCTTATTTGTCAAACAATGAATTATGAGTAGGATGAATTAAGCATTGGCTGTGGCACACCTAAACACATGCACATTTGACACGTGTACATTAATACATGCGCCATAACTTTTAGTACTTGAATATGGATGGTGGTACACATGGCCAATTGAAATATGCCATACGTGCATAAATAAAGTTTATTCTCATGTACATTAAAATTATAAAGTATTATTGGCAAACAGTTCTATCTCTTCACTGCAGTTGTCTAAGACTTAGTTTAAAAGTGTATTAATATGGTTTGATATTATAGTTCAAATAATCCCATGATGTATATGAGACTATAGTAATTAGTGAAAAAAGAATACTTGGACAAACCAATGAAGTAACTCCATCTCCGGCTGAAGCTCAAGCTATGGTAGACGGGCTGAAGTACTGTAGAGAAGATGGGCCTTTCCAACATCTTAGTCGAATCCGATTCTTGCATCGTTATAGAAGCGGCCATTAACCCTGCGTTCTCGGGTTGTTGGAGCATTTGGACCCAAATGGATTTCATTCATAGCATGATTTGGCCGCTTAACTTGCTTTTGTCTCACACCCTCCATGAAGGTAACTCTGTCGCGGATGCTATAGCAAAGTTAGGCAGCGATAAACAGGCCGACTCCCTTTATCACTCCAGAGCGGATCTCCCGAGATGCATTAGAGGCTCCTAGTGCTAGATAGCGACAGTATGGGTAATATCAGGAGTTCAAAAGCAAGGCAGGGAGTGGGATGAGAGAATCGATCTCAGGGAGTGGGTTGGGAGCTTTGAGAGTTTCGCAGCGAGGTTCAACCTCTCATCCTTCATGATCCCCTGTCTCCCCCTTTTCATACTCGAGAAGCGCCCCTTTTGTCTATCTAATTTTCTTATCCTGTTTTTTCTTTCCCCTTTCTTCTTTTTTCTACTGCCTATCTTGACAATACAATAGGTGAGGCCCGATGTACCTGTGGAGCCCTCTTGAATGTCCTGTCTTTGTATATCTTTTTTTTTTCCTAATTAACGAAGATATAGGAGAAAGCCCTTTCTTATTTTATTAAAAAAAAAAAAAAAACTCATCTCCAGCTGTCCAAAGATATAAAGCTTTTTAATATTCTAAATCATTCATAAACATCACAATAAATACAATTAAAACATCTCTAGCTTCCATGTAAAGAAGGAATCCACGGCTCCCACGTAAAGGAACTGTGCAGCAACTACGAAATTATTAGCTTCTATGCACAAGAGGCCAAATTATAGTTCAAAAGTGTATTAGGTCTTATATACAAGAACTATAGATTATTTGTAATTTTAGATGTAACCTTATGAATAAGAGTTATGTGGGCTTGTGAGATAGAAAATAAAAAAAATTTAAAATTTAAAATTTAAAAAAAGAAAAAGAAAAAAGAATGTGTTGATGTGCACGACTGTTAGTGGGGACAGAACCACCTATACCCAGATCCAAAACCTTTTGGATAATAGATTTAGATTTGAGGTATTTCGGTCATTTCAGCCAACAGTCTTACAACACAGCAAAGTTCTCGTCGGGAGCTGATGAGGTGCGGCACCGGTCTCCACAAACACGGTGCGACCATGGGGCCCACCTTGATGCCAGCTAATTGTCCATCCGTTTTGCCAGCGTTTTGCCAGCTAATTGTCGACGCGACACGCATTCATCTAATTTGTGGAACCTACTGCCGTTAAATTACAGCCCTAGAATCAGTTGCTTGAACAGTCCCAACCTCTGATCCGCGGACGCTAGTTAATAGGACGATGGATTGCTTTTCATTTTTAACCATCCAATCAATGTGAATCTCCTTGAATCTCTCTTCATTTACAGGGACTTCTTTCAATTTTCTCACCTTGAAATGTCTCCTTCGAACTCAATCAATGTCCTGACTCTTATATTTAGGGGCGTTTCAGTAATTGAAAAAGGAAAAAAATGCCAATGCTCCCCTCAAATTCAAAGTTGTTATAACTCGTTAGGTTCTTATGTAAACTTGGTTTTCTCTTTTGAGAATCACAAGTATCAAGCTCTTACGGAATTCCAATAGATAGTCCTGTAACTTTTGGATTCTGGGTATGAAAATCCAGACATGGAAAAACCCAAAAATCCTTTTCTTTTCTTCACTCTCTCTCTCTCTCTCTCTCTCTCTCTCTCTCTCTCTCTCTCTCTCTCTCTCTCTCTCTCTCTCTCTCTCTCTCTCTCTCTCTCTCTCTCTGTCGCCGTGGAAGGTGATGTATTGGTCTAATCCCAACTGATTTTATTTTTTTTTGCCAGGCATTTGAGAAGATAGCAATCTGCTCTGTAAGTTTTGCTTTAAAACCCAAGTATACCCTTTAAATTCTTGGACTAGATATTGCAGTACCCAGATTTGCCGTTATGTAAGGTATTAATGGTCAACGACTTTTTATCTATCATACTTGTAGATTTTCAACAAATGGCTTAAAGAAATGCAGTTTTGTGCCTCTTGCTCAAACTGCCAAGAAATGATCAAAGCATGAGCTAAACCATCCCATCTCTTTTAGGTGTGCATGCTGCTTGGAGAACCATTTGTTAATTTTCATTTTTTCCTCCTCTTCGTGGACAACTCTGATGTTTTCCAAATTGGCCCACTTGAGGCATTCATTTTCCTCAGCCTACCTAATTGTTTGGCATTTAGGTGAGGTTGATCTGATTAAAATGATCTCATAGAGAAACCACAACTTTTCTTCCTAATACTGATTTTGTCTAAACTGTTCTTTTGCTCATTGAAGAAGCATTATTATGTCCTCACACAACGCCAACTGTGCGGATTTCACTCAACATGATAAACAATAAAGAGAATTCCACATTCTGAAGTGTTACTAGGTAAAATCCTAACGTGATTACAGGGCCAAAGTTGGAAAATAAGAATGACTAACCACATTTATCCCACCTTATGATTGTGTCACTCCGAGGGGATATCAATGTGAAACTGTAATCCAATATTCAACTTGACTTGATTTGAAAACAAAAGTGAAGAAGTTATTGCCCACTACTACAATTAGGTGAAGGCAAGACCGTAATTAGGTTTTTGCAATCCTCAACGATCTAAAGACCCAGTTTGCAGAAGCGGTCTGAGTGGTAGTTGATAAAATGCACAAGCCTTACGTCAAGAAGATAATGTATTCAAATCGCAGTTGCACGGTTACAATTACCAATTATCGGACTTATGTTGTAAGAAGGAAGATTTTGGGAGAAAAAGAGCTTTTGGACATTGTCTCAATCAACCCAAAGCACTATATCCAAGCATTCACTAAAAAAATAAAAAAAATCTCTACAATGCTTGCCTGTATGGTTTTTGTTCTCTCAATCACGCATACCCATTTACTTTTTATAAGCCTTTGCATGCATGCTTTATGAATGAACCATTGTGAAGCCATACAAATGACCATGAATGCATGCAGTGCATGGTAACCCCTTCATTGAATGACCATCATAAAGCCACATATGTGACCATGCATGGATGGAGTGCATGTTAATCCCTCCATTGACGGGTAATCGTGAAGCCATATAAACGGCTATGCATGCATGGAGTGCATGATAACCTCTACATTGAAGGATCATCGTGAAACCACATAAACAGCTATGCATGCATGGAGTACATGGTAACCTCTACATTGAAGGACCATCATGAAGCCACATAAATGGTCATGCATGCATGGAGTGCAAGGTAACCTCTACATTGAAGGCATGCCATTATTCCCAATTCATTGTGCCTCTTGAATTCATGCCAAGAGAATTCCATAAGACCACATGCACGCATGGTAACCTCTAATGCATGGTGTGTCTTCAACACTCCTTCAGGAAATTCAATGAGGTCCCAATGCATGCTAATTCGTTGGGGCCCATGATTACGCATCTCAACCATTCATGTTGATCCGTACAATACATATCTAATATCTTCTTCTCGTACAAAGTAGGCCACAACCTCCATTATTCTCGCCTTCAAATCAAAACATGTTCATGAGAACTCAACTCATACAAAGAAATAGATTGTGCAACTTTCGAGTTTTCAAGTCATGAATGTAGATAACATGAATAAAATAAAGGAACCCTTAATTTCAAATGTTTGATTTTTTTCAAAAGCTATGAAGCTATAAGAAAATCTGTGATAGATAGCCGGTATACAATACCAAAGGGAAAAGATATGGAGCACAAATTAAAATCAATATAATAAGTTATTCTTAATCATTTAATGCAGATTTATTTTTTTCTAGAACAATTCTTTACAGCTTAGTCTTTTATTCTGCACCCCTATTTCCATTGCATGATAAAGGTAAATAGATGGGTCAAAATCTATGATTTTGATCCATATGTAAAGAGAATTGAAATCCAAAAAACAATCCAATGCAAGATCTCACGGATCCAATGTTATTTATAGATAGATGGAGGTTGGATACACACATGTAGTTACAACAACTTTTAGTTATAACAAAGGGTTAAAGTTGAATTGAATTTGAATTCCTGCAACTATCTCTTTAATCATCTGGAGGTAATTGCAGAGAAGATGGTGAAGGTACGTTAACACACTCCCGTAAGCTAAACGATCTTTCGTTGACATGAAACTTATCCTGAAACAGCTGGCCTGATGGTACCTAAGCCTTTAGTGAAGATGTCAGCCACTTGATTAACCGTACTAATTAAACGGATGTTAATATCACCACAAGTAACCTTTTCTTTGATGAAGTGATAATCCACCTTAACATGCTTAGTGCACGCATGATAAAACAGGTTGGAGGCGAGAGAAATGGCACCAATATTATTACAGTATGTAAGAAAATGTTCTTTTAAAAAGGAGTTTAAATCACATAACACCATGTGGATCCAAAACAATTCAACAGCTGTTAAGGCAAGTGATCGATTCTCGGATTCAATCAGCATCGAAATAAGCCACGCATGATGTTAAGAGAGCCTTTTCGAAATTAGAGGCCGTGCGAGACAGTTCCCCTGAAGAAGCAAAGGATATGATTGATTACCATCCAATGTGTCAAACGAGGAGCATGCATGAACCGACATACTTGGTTGATAGCAAAGGCAATGTCAGGTCTTGAAATGTGATATACCGTACAGCTCCCACAACGCTTCACTACTCATGAGGATCGGATGAAGGATCGTCATCGAGCTTCGAGATTTAAGAGCCTGAGATAATGAGAGAGTGTAAAGGTTTTGCACCCTGTATATTTGTGCATTGTAAGAGATCCTAGATGTACTTAGATTGGGTGAGGTACATATTGGACTGAGGTGTGATGTGCTTCAAAACCAAGAACCCAAATCTTTCATTGCGAAAAAGTTGACTAAGATTAGTTGGGAGGATGGAAAGGGCCTCATTGCAATTACCAGTAAGAACAATATTATCTGCATCTATGAGTAAAATGGTTAACTCCTCACTAGGCGCCAAACGAAAAGAGAGGTATCTGTGGAAGAGGTCACGAAGCCAAGGCCTTGAAGATAATTGGTGAGTCGAAGATACTATGTAAGTGGGGCCTACTTAAGCCCATAGAGGGCTTTGTGGGATCTATACACATGATGAGGATGATGATGGATCCACAAAACCTTGGTGTTGTGCCATATAAACCTCTTCTATAAGGACCGCATGTAAAAACGCATTCTGAACATTGAGTTACTTGATGGACCACCTCTAGTGGAGGGTAACGGAGAGAACCAGATGAATCGTAGCATGCTTGACAATTGGGCTGAGGGTATCACCATAGTTAACCCCAAGTTGTTGATGAAAGCATTTAACAACAAGGCATGCTTTATAGCAGTCAATAGTGCCATCAGAATGTCGTTTCACTTTGTAAATCCACTTGCAACCCATTTTATTTTGGCCAAACCTAGGAGCAACTAAGGTTCATGTGCCTTGTTTTTGCAAAACACCAAACTCAAGAGCCACGACCGCACACCATTCAATTTTTATTATTTTTTTTTTTTTCAAAACATCTGCTTTTTTTTTTATCTGGACAAAAATTACAATTCAGGTCTACCGAGGAAAAAATGACCTGCAGAAGACCTATCGTAAGAAACAGAAAAATCATGGACAAGAAAGAACCAGGCAGGGGTGACCAAACACCGCAAAACAGGAAGGGAAGGGTTACTTGCTCCTAACTGCACCCAACCCGACCTTGTCTAAGAAAAGGAAACCTCTGACCTCTCTAGGAAGGGTATTCCTGCACGAATATAAAAGGCAGGTTTGGGACGAGCTTCCCCGCCGAGCCAGCGCGTCCGCCGGGGCATTACCTTCCCTGTATATATGATTACACGGCCTAAGTTTAGCTTGTAGGCTTATCTAGGGCAAGGGTGACTGGAAGAGCTGCAGCAATGGGTACTTGGTAGTGGTAAGAGCTTTTGGTTTGAAAAATATGCCATCCTTGGCCCTTGTTTGCATAGGGTAAGTTGGTACAATAGGTTTGGGTGGGGGTGAGGGTGTGGCAGTATTCAAAGGTATGGATGAAGTCTCGGTATCTCGTGGGGAAAGGAAAGAAGGGGACAAATTAGAAGAGGGGCCGGGTAGGAGATGAGAAGGTGAGGTGGGCTCTGGATCAGTGTCTTATGATGGGTTTGTAGAAGCTGGAAGAAGAGATGGGGGTGGTGAGGCCATGGGTTCGGGCATCAATGGTGCATGTGGATATTTAAAAATGTGGCCTAAATGGGCATAGTCCGGTGGACGCAGATAAGGGACGTTGGCTTTGGTCGGATCTTATCCAAGAGACGAGGATGGGCCTTATCCATGGTAGCAAAGGGATAACGCCATAACGGTGCTCATCAAAGACAACATGGCGAGACATGTATATCTTTTTAAAAATGGGATCGCTTGTATCATTTATAATTTTTACATAGCCAAGAAAAACACAGGAAACAATGCGAAGTACAAGTTTACTATAAAATATTATAAGGAAAGCTATGTAGAATATTATAATCAAGCACATTGTGAAACAAATTTTCATAAAGAAAGATGTTGTGAAGAGTGTGTGTGTGTGGGCATGCAATTAATGAGAGTTCCGAAGGCATCTTCCTAAAAGAAGTTGGAAGACTAGAATGAGCTAGCAACGTCAATCCAGTTTCAACTATGTTACGGTCCTTTCACTCTGCTAGTCCATTTTGTTCGGCCGTGTGAAGACATGAGATGCATTGAGTGCATTTAAAAGACTTTTAAAGCGATGACTGGTATATTCACCTCCACTACCAATTTGAAGTGACTTTATCTTGCTATCGAGTATGTTTTTAACCGGAGGTTTGAATGATACAAAAATATCATATACTTGCAATTTAAATTAAAGTGCAAATAACCAGCAATATCAACTAAAGTCATCAATAAAACGTAACATAAAATCTGGCACTGTGTAAGGAGGGTATCGAGTTGGGACTCCAAACATCTGAATGAATAAATTCTAAAAGTCAGGTTGTATCACCACTACAATGTGGCAAGCTAAGACTAGCCATTGCAAGCTAGTTGTTGTGTTCTTTTTGTTTGTTAAATAGTCTAAATCATAGATTTTTCTGTCTATTAATCTAAGTAGGGCATTAGTTCCTATGCACAAGGGATGTAGATCATTTACAATTGTGGATGTAGCTTTACAGATGAATATCATGTGCACTTGTCATATATGGGCATGTAGAGAAAATCAAATTTTTCTTTAGATGAAACGAGGCTTTTGCATTTTTCACTAAGCACATGTGCGGTCATCCATGATTATCAACATGGACGGAACACAGAATATGTACTGATTGTGCCGGTACCAACATTGCTACGTATTGATGCTCTGTGGGTCCCACTATGATGCATGTATTTTATCCACGTCATCCGTCCATTTTTCCAGCTCAAAAATTAGGTAGATCCAATCTCTGGTGGACCATGTCATAAGAGATAGTGGTGATTGAACGCCCGTTGTTAAAAACTTCCTACGAGTCACAAAAGTTATGGATTGAGCTAATATTTGTGTTTTCCCTTCATCAAGATCTATGTGACCTAATTAATGGGTTGGATGGCAAATAAACATTACATTGGTTCCTAGGAAGTTTTTAACAGTGAGGATTCAATCACCATTCTTTTCATGTAGTGTGGTCCACTTGAGATTTGGATTTGCCTCATTTTTGGGCTCATGCTACCTTAATATGAGCTAGCAAAATGGATGGACGACATGGATAAAACACATGCATCACGGTGGATTTTCCTCATTTCATAAAATACTTGTAAACTCTCTAAACCCTTTTAAGCATGTTCGAGCGATTGAACATGTGGTGCTCGATCAATCGAGGATTGTTTAATCGATGTCAATTGATCGATGCTTAGATCAACGATGTGCGTAATTTTGCAATTAGTTTCCTATTCCATGCTTTATGATATATATGAGTGTAATTGCGAGATTAGGGCATTCCAATCGGGGCTAAAACATTTCTAGGGTTTCGAAGGAGAAAACGAGTGTTTTCTTATTGTGAGTTCATCCATCTCTTATACTTTTTGTTTTCATAGTGATTGGTGTCGCTTTATACCGTATTTTTTTTTTTTTCACAAGAACTTTTCCACATAAAAATTGTGTACTTATGCATGTTTTGTTTGCGTTTGCTTATTATTGTGTGATCCAAATTCAAGGTTTGCTTCCGCAATTCCCCAGTTCCCCAACAAGTGATATCATGACTAACGTTAAGATTCAAGTTTGGATTTGAGACATGATGATTGACGATAAAGGGATCAAATGTAAACTATGAAACAAAGAAGTTCACCGAAAAAAATAACTTCGAACTATGAAAGGTGAAGATAAGATGCCTTCTAGTTCAACAAGGGCTGTAAACATGTACTCCTTGGTGTACAGAAGCGTCCAGTGTCTATAAGCAATAAAGTGTAGGAAGAACTTGATAAGAGGGCAAAAATCTTAGTCCAACTATGTTTAGCGGATGACATCATTTATAATGTCCTTGATCAAAAGACCAAACATGACTTTGGAATGTATATGATGAAATCCTTGTCGAATCATCTTAATTTGAAAATGCAATTTTATAATCTAAAAATGGTGGAAGGGTCGAATCTTGATGATCACATCAATGCGTTTAATCAGATACTTTACAAATTGATAAGTGTGGAAGTGAAGATTAGTGAGGAAGAACAAGCCCTAATTCTGTTGAACTCTCTTTTAGAGTCTTACGATAGCTTCGTAGATACCATGTGCCATGGTAGAGAGACCATTGATGTCGAGATTGTCATCTCAGCCCTTCAGTCGAAGATGTTGAGAAAGAAGGACCCCGAGATGCATTGGTAGCTAAGGGAAGGAATTCTAAGCAGGAGAATGGAAACTCGTTATCACGATCCAATTCTAAGGATAAGGGGAAGATGAAGTATTGGAAATGTGGAGACAGTGGCATATGAAGAAGGATTGTAGAAATCCTAAAGCCTAAAATTGAGAAAAATCAAATGAAGCGTCGGAAGAGACCAACACGGTATAATCTAGCGAAGAGGTGGATGGTGGTGACGTCTTGACCGCATCCAAATCCAGCTATCTCAGCGACGAGTAGATTTTGAATTTGAATGCCTCGTACTACATAACTTTTCGGCGAGTTTGGTTCACCAATTACAGTCGGTGCGATGGTGAACAAATGTTTATGGGCAATGACATTACTTGTAAGGTCGTTGGAATTGGAACGGTGCTCATCAAGATATTTGATGGAACAGAGCGCATTATGATGGATGTTAGACACGTTGAGGAAGAATCTGATATCTCTGTGAGCTCTCGATGCACTTGGGGTGTAAATTCATCGGATTTGATCGTGTTCTAAAAGTTTCAAAAGGGACACTCATTATGATGAAAGCACAGCAGAGCGATAACCTTTACAAGTTGATCAAGAATACCATGTTAGGTGGAGCTGCAACATCTGTAGCGGAGTCAACGTCGATACGTTTTTGGCATGCATGTTTAGGCCACATGAGCAAGTACGGTATGAAAGTACTTTCTAATCGATGTTTAATTCCTACTTTTAAAAGTGTTGATTTAAATATATGTGAGCATTGTATATATGATAAACAGTCAGAGTTATCTTTTAAATTTGAAAAGCATATTAGTAATGATCTTCTAGATTATGTGCATTCTAATGTGTGAAGGCCGCCGCCCATAGTTTCTAGAGAAGGTCATCATTCTTTGTATCATCATACATGACTACTTTAGAAATGTGTGGGTATACTTCATGAAGTATAAATCAGACATTTTTGCCAGCTTTAAAGTGTGGAAGACGATGGTAGAAAAACTGTTAGGGCGAAAATTGAAAGTATTAAGGAAAGACAACTGTGGAGAATTCACATCAAATGAATTTAACCAATTTTGTAAATATGATGGGATCGTACGACATAATACAGTCAGGCAACTAGAGCAGAATAGTAGAGGAATGGATGAATTGGACTATGTTGGAGAGAGTCCAAAGTATATTGAGTAATGTTTGGTTAGGCAATGAGCTATGAACCGAGGCCATTAACATAACTTGTTAGTTAGTGATCTTCGTTTACACCGATTGGTTGTAAAATTCCATAAGAAGTGTAGAGTAGTCATGATATATACTACTCAGGGCTGCAGGTATTTAGTTGTGACGCTTACTTTCATATACCGTCAATTAAGAAAAATAAGCTAGACCAAATGGTGAAAAAGTGCATCTTTGTTGGTTGTGATGATGGTGTGTAGGTATACAGACTGTATGACCAGGTCGCACGAAATATCACAATTAGTCGTGGCGTTAGGTTTGATAATAACTCCTTGTTCCGTAAAGATGAACACAAGAAAATAAAAAAATCAGTAGAAATTGACGTTGAAATTGAAAACTGTGAGACACCGGTTGAAGCTGATCAGTAGGAATGTACAAGAGTATGTGGAGCAACTACCTGTGAAGGAGAAATCCACCTATAAATCACAGATCACTAACACTCGAATATTGCATTCATCTTCGTTACGGATGAGGGGAGATATGCAATTACATACCACCTAAACCAACAGCCCAAGGAGTCTTCCATTGAGCCATCCGTAGCGACCGAATGGACATGCTCTGTTTTTTTTCCATGTTGTTAGAAGAGTGTCTTGGAACTTTTGGAACCTGATTCTTCGTTTGAACACGGATTAAACGTGTTACATGATTACTCTGAACGACTAAAATCTACGCCCCCTAACCCTTATACCAAGATCCAAACAGCTATTGAAAGAGGACTCCACCGCCTTTTTGTTGGAAGATCGAGGTGCTTCTATCATTTCAGTCAACGGTCTTCCAGGCCACCAACCTTCTGGTCGCTATACCTCCACGCCTGCTATGTTTCCCACCGCTGTTCTTCGCAATTTACAAAAGGTCAGAGTCAAAGACCACGGCCTTCGAGAATCTTCATTCCACAGCGCAAGATAGTAATTAGAGATGATCCAGACCGTTGATATGGTCGGCCCTGCCTTGGATTTTCTCTCATAAACAGCCCATATTTAAACACACTTACCAGTGGTCATGATAATGCTGTCAGCGTATTATCAGAATCTGGTCCATCCATTGTACCTGCCCATCAGATTGACGGTTACGAGGGTGTTACAATCAAAAGGCATCCCAAGGAAGCGGATTGGCTGGTGTACCACGCAACCTAGCTGATGTGGGTACGTGCCGTGCAAGTAGAGCTGGGCATCGGACCGAGTCGGATCGGATTCAGCCCAACTCGATCAGGTCCGAGTTTTGTATAGCCTAACTCGAACTCGGTCAGATCCGGGACCGAGTTTGGGTCATCTAACCCAATCCGATCAGTTATAATGTTAGGCTGACCCGAACAGAGTCCGAATCGGTCAAAATAGTGAGTCGGATCTGATTGGCTAATGTTCGGACTGAGATCTTTTTTGTTTTTTAAATCACCGTTAAAATTTTTTAGAGCCCACCATAATATTTATTTTTCCATCAAATCCACCGATAACGTAACAACTGATGTAGAGGAAAAGCAATTTTCATATTAATCCGAAACTTCCATCAGTTGAAAGTTGTTAAAAGAGTTTCAATAGTAAATGTTCAACTCCCACTGCTTTTTGAAAGTGTAGTCCATCTGATTTTTAGATCTGTCTTATTTTTCGGCTCAAGCCTTAAGACGAGCCTGCCAAATGGATGGACGGTTTGGATATAACAGATACCTCCTGATGGGACCCACATAATTTGCTAATCTCATTACAAATATACACGGTACATCTGCCAGCTGCAAGACGTCTCGTCACGTCAACGGATTTCATGCAAAAGCCTTCCGCATGAAGTTACCGCATGCAAAGTTAGGTGGGGCACACCGTGATGTTTGCGACAAATCCACACCTTCCATCAGTTTTGTGAGATCATTTTAAGACTTGGGACCAAAAATGAATAGGATCCGGGACTCAAGTGGGCCGCAATAAAGAAAAATGTGTAGGGAAATTCTTGCTGTTGAAACGTTCCTAGCGTCGATGGTGATGTTTTTGTGCCATCTTCACCGTTTATAACGTCGTTCCTATTGGGTTGAAATGAAAACATAAATACTAGCATGATTCAAAGCTTCTATGGCCACACGAATATTTCAATTGTAGACGTTCAATCCTCGCGTTTTTGGCCCACCTGAGTATTAGATTCGGATCAGTTTTTGGCTCGTGTCCTAGAATGGGCTCACAAAACGGATGGATGGAGTGGATTTCTCAAAAAAATCACTGTAAGCCCCACCTAAGTTGGAGCGCAGGAACTCGCTGTGGAAGTCTTTCACCCGACGGGAGCTTTACACCCGTCCATATATAACTTCTCCAGCAAGTTTTATAAAAGAGTAGCTGTCTGCAAGCTGTAGCTAGCCTCTACCTAGCACGAAATTGAATTGCGTACTAAGTTACTCTGTGAGTTCTGAGTAAACTTAGTTGGGCCCACCTTGAATGTATGTGGTCTATCTATGCCGTCCATCTGTGTTTTGAGATCATTTTAGTGGTTGAGCCTAAAAGTGAGGTATATCTAAAGCTCAAGTGGACCATACCACAGGAAACCATGGGAATGATGATTTTCACCGTTGAAACCTTTCTATGGCCCACCATGATGTTTATTTGTCATCCAACATGTTCATAATATCACAAAGACATGGATGAAGTGAAAACACAAATATAAGATTGATCTAAACTTCCGTGGCCCCCACGAAATTTTCAATGGTAAATTGTCAATTCACACTGTTTCTGGTGGTGTGGCCCATTTGAACCTTATATATTCTTAATTTTTGGACTATAGACTTAAAATTATTTTCTAAAATGTATAGACGGAGTGGATAAAATGTATGAATGATTGTGGGACCCACAAAGTTTACGTAGTATGCTAAGCGTATTGAGGTACTCGGTACGCAATCCGTTCCACCTAGCTCCACTGCACGGCAACGTGTCGTGCGAAGGTAGCATGGATGCTCCTCGAGCTCTGAGCTGTGAGAACGGTTCAAAGGAGATCAAAGTTACATGGCCCAACAAAGTGATGTATTTATTATATCTACACCGTTCATCTATTTTTAGAGATCATTTTAGAGCATTATCCAAAAAAAAAAAAATCATATCCAAAGATCATCTAGACCACACCTAAATAGTGGCAGAGATAATGATTTTCACCTTAAAAAATTTGTAGGCCCACCATCACGTTTATTTTACATCCAAACTGTTCGTAAGGTCACACGTACCTAAACGAAGAAGAAAAACAAATTTGATATTAATCCAAAACTTCGGTGGTACGAAAAGGTTTCAATGGTAAATGTTCAATCCCGCTGCTTTCGTAGAGTGGTCCACTTAATGGTTAGATCTATCTTATTTTTTGTCTCAAGCCTTAATAAGATATTGTCAAATGGATGGACGGTTTAGATATATAACACATACCTTGTAACAAGACCCAAAGAACTTGTAAACATTACACCAGTCAATCCGCTTTCGTC
This sequence comes from Magnolia changhungtana, assembly GCA_030180095.1. Taxonomy (NCBI): domain Eukaryota; kingdom Viridiplantae; phylum Streptophyta; class Magnoliopsida; order Magnoliales; family Magnoliaceae; genus Magnolia; species Magnolia changhungtana. Next base: position 14,440,093 of record JASAUF010000662.1, read on the forward strand.
TGACTCGGGGTTTGAGTTGCTGCTACCGATCATCTTTCTTTTCCCTTTTCGTATGTGGCTATGTACTGTATCTCTCTCCACCAGATAAATTTCATAAAGCTCGGGGACCAACTTTGCCTTCTTCTTCAACAGACGGAAGAGACGGATTTTCTTCAACAGACAGCGACGAGAGAGATCTAAAGAGAGAGATAGATATAAAGAGGTAGAGAGATGGAGTTGATGGGCTGGTGTACATAGGGCGGGATTTTTTGGCGCCCAACCTAAAACTAGGCGGTAAAAGTAAAAAAATATAATTATATATATACTCTAATATATACGGTCCGAATCGGGTCGGTCCGAATCGGATCCAATCGGATCGGGTTCCGGATCGGGTCTGTTCGGAACAAGGCCTACCCAATCCTAACCGTATATATTTTCGGATCTGGATTACGTTACCCGATCCTGCCCGATCCTGACCATCGGTTCTGTTCGAATCAGGTCGGATCGGGTCTGATCGGGTCGGATCCACCGGTTCGAGTATGAAATGCCCAGCTCTACGTGCAAGGCATGGTTAAAAGGAGACCAAAGTTATATGGCCCAAAGTGATGTATTGATCATATCCACACCGTTCATCCATTTGGTGAGATCATTTTAGATTTTGTTGTCAAAATGAGTAATTTCCAATGTTCAATTTAACCACTCCATGAATAGCAGTAGGGACAATAATTTTCACCGTTAAAACATCCGTGGGGCCATCATAACGTTTACTTTCCATCAAATTTGTTCATAAGGTTTTCCATCCAATCTGTTCATAAGGTCATGTAGACCTGGATGAAGAGAATATATATATATATATATATATATATATATATATATATATATATATATATATATATATATATATATATATATATATTAATCCAAAATTTCTGTGACCCCAGGAGGGTTTCAATGGCAAGCGTTCAATCCTCCACTGTTTTTTACAGTGTGGTCTACTTGATTTTTGAATTTATCTTATTTTTAAGATCAAGCCTTATGATGAGCTGACCAAGTGGACAGACGGTTTGGATATAACTCATATGTATGATAGACTCACCGAGCATTGGATGGCAAATAAAACATTGCAGTGGGCCTAAGAAGTTTAATTTCAACGGTGGGCATTTAATCCCCACTTTTATTTACAATGTGGTATAATTGAGTTTTGGATATACATTATTTTTGGCTCATGCTCTAAAATGATCTAGAAAAATAGATGGACGGTGTGAATGAAACACATACATGACCTCGTCTCAAGGAACTAGAACCACATCGTACCATATGCATGTTCATATGCATATTGTTGCAGCTGGTGCTACAGGCGGACACATGACCTGGCTTCACGGAACGGGAAACGGATTGGCTGCTCCCCTGCCACCAGCCCGGTGGCTGGTGGTCGGTGCCATGTGGGCCCACCATGATATATATGTTTCAACCATGTCATATATGTTTCAACCATGCCGTTCATCCATTTTTACAGATCATTTTATAGCTTGATGCCAAAAATGAGAGGGATATAAATCTCAGGTGGACCACACCACAAGAAAACAATAGTGATTGGATATCCACCATTAAAATCCTCCTAAGGCCTACTGTACTGTTTATTTGACATCCAATTTGTTGATTAGGTCATACAGACCTAGATGAAGGGAAAAAACAAAGATCAGCTTGATCCAAAACTTTTAGGGACCCGAAAAGATTTTAATGGTCAATGTACATTCAACAATGTTTCCCGTAATGTGGTCCACTTGAGATTGGGATATACCTCTTTTTTTATCCTACACCCTAAAATGATCTAAAAAAAATATATGGACGGTATGGATGAAACACATACATCATGGTGGGGCCCAATGAGCACTGACCATCAGCCATCGGCTGGTGGCAGCCTGGCAGGGGAGTAGCCAATCCATTTCTTTCGGAAGGCCACATCGTACCATGGGCATATTGTTGCAGCGGGTGATACAGGCGGAGGCGGACTTCCTGCTAAATGCTATTGCATATGTTTTTAGGAAGCTAGGCGGGGCCTACAGTAATGTTTTTGAGAAATCCACTCCCCCGTTTAAATCTCTCTTTTTTAATCTGATTTTAAAATATGAGACAAAAATTCAGGTGGGTCCAAAATTCACTGAGTGGTGCAGAAGGAAAAATTGTGGAATGAAATGTCTAATGTTGAAATCTTCCTGCGCTCTACCTTGATGTTTATATGCTATCCAAACCGTTTATAAGGTCATTCCACTAGGATGCAACGAAAATGCAAAAAGATTAGCCTGATATAAAACTTTTAAGGCCATACGAATGTTTCAACGGTAGTTGTCCAATCTTCATAATTTCTTCTATTGTGGCTCACTTGAGTTTTTGATTCGCCTGACTTTTTTGTTGCATGTCCTAAAATGAGTTCATATAGTGAATGGACAGAGTGGATTTCTTACAGACATCATGGTGGCCCCACCTAGCTTTCAGCTTAGTAGTAAATCTAGGCACACCACCGGCGGGCTGAGATTTTAGTCGGTGCTCTATGGGTCCCACTGTAATACATGTGTTTTATTCACACCGTCCATTCATTTTTCCAACTCATTTTAGGGCACATTAGAGTATACAAGGCAGATCCAAATTTCAAGTGGAGCACGTCATAGAAAATAGTGGCAATTGAATGCTCACCATTAAAAACTTCCTAGTGCCACTAAAGTTTTGGATAAAGATGATATTTGTGTTGTCCGTTCATCCAAGTCTTATAATCAAGGTTAGATAGCAAATAAACATTACAATTAGCCTTATAAACTTTTCAACATTGGGCATTCAATTGCCACCATCTATGTGGCGTGGTCCACTAGAGATTTGGATCTGCCTCATCTTTGGTCTGGTTCCCTAGAATGAGCAAGAAAACTAGATGGATGGCTTAGATAAGACACATGCTTAGTATGTGCATAGAGAACCAACCAGCTCCTAACCGGGTGATCACCACCAAATCCCTCTCCAACAGAGTACTGACAGTGATCAACGCCAAATCCGACTCCAACAGAGTACTAACAGTGATCAACACCAAATCCCACTCCAACACAGCCAATCCTCAGGATTCAGAAAGTTTCCCTTTTTAAAATTAGAAAAACTTGGATACTTTGGAAAATTACAATGGATGATATGCAGTCACCTAATGTTGTTGATAGATGTCTTAAATTTGTAATATCGATAGTTTGTCGATGACAAGCTCGATGCTATCGAATATTTTTCGAATTTTCTCCGTTGGTTGTTGGTCATATTAGTGTCATTTTTCGATGACATCGAAGAGTATTTGATGACATCGAAGATGCATTCGATGCCATCAAAGTTAGGTCGAGTAATCGAAGATTTTCGAATGGTACATGTTTTGTTTCTAGACAATTTTGATATTTTTTCTTCAATGTCATCGAAGTTTAGTCGTCGACGACATCGAAGGGTGTTCGATGACATTTTGCACAGAATTTTGTGGATCCGCAAAATTTATTTCCGATTTCGTTCGGGATTCTTTCTAAGGCTATATATTTGAGTGTAAATGGGATTGTGAGGTATTCTAAGAGTTTCTAAATCATCCTAGGGTTTCAAATAGTGTAGCAAGGGTGAGATTCGAGGTTGTTCAAATAGAGTAATATCTTTCTCTTTGTAATTTCTGCTTTTAAGACTGAATACCATCTAAAGGTTTTCGCTGTTAGAGATTACTCGAATAATTGTAAACAATATTGAGGAACTTTAGAGAGATTTTTCATCATTATTATAAAATGTATCATATGTTATTCTGATGATCGGTCCCCATTAAACTTCTTAAAGTCCGGGTGTTTAAAATCAGCGGGAAATGGTACTTCTTCTATTTCAGAGGGATTTGGTGTCTGATATCAGAACCTTTTATTCTGATTTCGTTTCTTTTCTAGATTAATGGATTACATCGACAATACGCAATCACTACTACAAAAAGCACCAAAGAAGGTTAAATCAGTTACAATCAAGGATAGGCAATGTGAGGTGATGTCCAGAATAGTCTCCGCTTCACCGATAGCATAACAGGATGGCTGTAAGAAGAAACCCACCACATGATCACAGGTTATTGGTAAGATACAGAGACGAGATGACTCTAATATCGCATATGCCCTCATTACAGATGAGGGGGATCCATCTACTATACAGGAGACTCTTACTGAACCTGGTGCAGAAAAGTGGAAGGCGGCTATGGACGATGAGATAGACTCTTTGTGTAAGAACCACACATGGGTGCTAGTGGAGCTTACAGTAGGCCGAAAAGCGATCAGATGCAAGTGGTTATTCAAAATGAAATATGATAAATACAAAGCGAAGCTGGTAGCGAAGGGTTATGCTCGGAGAGAAGGAATCGACTTCACAGAGACATTCGTGCCTGTAGTTAAGCATGTATCTATCAGATTCATGTTGGCGCTGTTTGCCCAATACGATATCGAGTTAGAACAAATGGATGTCAAGACTTCATTCCTGCACGGGAAGTTGGCAGAGCAGATCTACATGAAGCAAGCAGAGGGCTATGAAGTTAAAGGGGCAGAGAACAAAGTTTGCAAGTTAACGAGGTCGTTGTACGGCCTAAAACAGTCGCCTAAGCAGTGGTATAAAAGATTTAATTTTTTTCGTGTTGAGTCAAAAAATTACCATGAGTGAATACGATCATTGTGCCTATTATAAGACACTAAGTGATGAAAAATTCATCATCCTAATATTGTATGTTGATGATACATTGATCGCCAGTCATGACATGTTTAAAATCGATGTACCGAAGACTTGGTTATTAGAGACATTCGAGATGAAAGATCTAGGAGCTGCAAAGAGAGTTCTCGGCATAAATATTCATAGAGACAAGAATAGGAGCAGACTTTGGTTATCACAGCCGTAACACTTTTGAAAAAGTGTTGAACAAACATGAGATGGACTAGGCAAAGTCGATGAGCGTTCCTCGTGTGGCTCACTTCAAGCTTTCTTTAGAACAATGTTCTAAATCAAATGAGAAAAAATAGGTTATGTCTCATGTGCCTTATTCAAATGTCGTTAGTAGTTTAATGTATGTCGTGGTTTGTACAAGACCGGATATTTCACAGGTAGTCAGTGTTGTGAGGAGATACATGTCAAACCCCGGCAAGCAACATTGGGAAACGGTGAGATGACTACTTTGATACATTCGAGGTATAAAAAGACTGCGTCTTAAATTTTGAGAAGTGTAACGTCCCGGAAAAATCCGTACAAAGACCCGAATACAACCTTAGGCAGAACCACCCGAGGACCACGCCGGCTATCTAATTTCGATGAGATTCACTTAAATACTAAGCATTGGGTGGTTTAAGCTCGGGTCGCCGTTTCCGCTAATGGGAAGGGCTAGAATTATGAGTACCACTGGCCCAGCGCCATTTGAAGGCCTAGGGGAAATCCTGTGGGCATGTCCCTCTTGAAAGTGCACAAACTCCATAAGGGACCTAGACCACACGTCGGGGGTCCACTGACCTTAAAATTATAAGACGATGCCCGTCATGCTGGGCTCAACAACCATCGCAGGAACCAAGCCCAGATAGTATACAGAAACACCCAACTTGAGCCATGGTTAAGTGCGTGAGAAATGCAAATACCCTAAAAAAATGTGCAGAAACTTAAGTGAACTGGGTCGTCCACTCTTACGTAAAGTTGAAGATTTTAGACCGTTGGTTTATGACCAAACTTCACACATAGAGAAAAGAAATTTTCCTGCACCCATCCGTATAACCATGGCCCCGATTGAACCCGTATAATCGTTGATATGACATAGGCATCCCACGGTCGATCTGTTTATCCGATCACACTGAAACTGGGTACTACATCGATCCATAGATGGAGAGCCTACCCATGGCATAGATGAGCCGTGGGCCCTCTTGAGAGCCCTGTTAATCAGAAATAGCCACCCGTGGGGTATAAATATAGTATAAAGTGGCCCTAGGGCCATTTACACATCGTCTAGGGCTATAAATAGCCCCCAACTCACCCCCTCTCCCAAATACGAATTTTGTAAACCCTAAGGAGAGAGAGAAGAGAAAAGAGAAAAATAGAAAAGAAGAGAGTTTGGGAAATCACTTGCAACTATGGGAAATCCTCTCCCATGGATCCACGAGCCTAACCACCTCCACGTTTCACTACCGAAACTCTTCCAGCTACGACTTAGGGTAAGAAATACTAACCCCTATAGTGATGTAGATCCCCGAATGATTTTTCTCCAACCTAGCTAACCCGTTTACTCGTTTAAGCGACCGACATTCCTTCCTTGGAAACATAGTCCTAAGACCGAGTCCAAGTCTTGCGTGCTACCGAAAGGTGTGGATTATAAATGCTTAGGTTGCGATTTATCAATGCCTTCATTATAGTTAATGATTTATGTTTACAATGATTGCTACTGTAGGACCTCTTGTTGTCTTAAACATGCTTATTTCTCTATGTAATAAATTTATGAACCGTAATAATAGATAACGTAGCCTATGTGTTTGATGAAATGCCTAAATGAAAAATAGCTAATGAATTATGCTTGTCATGATTGTTAATGTAGGATTCCATGTTGTCATATGCATATATATTTCTCTACGTAATAAACTGATAAGATACATGTTGTAGTTAACATAGTCTATGTATTTGATGAAATGCCTGAATGAGAAATACATTAGGATTGCTTATTGAATGATTGGCTTATATATTATGCGTGTGTGTCAACATGATTTAGATAGGATCGGTGCTATGATCGTAGTCCAGGCAATCGGTAAACGCCCATGTTGGGTGGCCAGATTTGGGTTGGCCACCTTGGGTAAAACTCGAGGGATACAGGTCGTACGTCGACTGTCGACAGTGGCTAGGCCAAGAGGGGCGCTTATGCGCTCCATGTTGATCATGTCAGCATGCGCCCGTATCAAAGCGAGATTGTCTAAAGAACCGGTTGACCTATTGAATGTTTACCATGTATGAACGTGATTGTTTGAATCTAAGGTACCCCTCACTATTGTAAGGATCCACCTTTAACCATGGTACCATGATCCTCAAGACTCGTGAGCCAGGCATGGTGGTATGGGACACCGTGTTCGTGTTGTTGGCCTACGCTGGGGTGACAAGCCTCCCTGTAGTGACCGCGAGCACCACTTCTTACAACTTATTTATCGTATGTGTTTATCTGGGAGTGACGAACCTAGACGGATCAAGAACACAGGAGTAGGACCGCTGCGGTTGTTCAATGCCTAATGTTTGATTTGGATCGATATTAAAAAGGGAGGTATCCTAGCTACCCAAGTTACGAGATGAATGAGCATAATTAATCACTTGGTTAACATGATCATGCATCACATCGCATTAGTTAAAATATGGCAAAAAGGTGTTGAAGTCGCACGTTTGAGGAAGTGTTGTCATATGCGAAACAGGTGGTCGGAGTCACGTGTTGAGGGAATGTTGATGAGTGAGGGCATGTGTCATTACATAAACTCCATTCTTGCATTAAAAAGAGTAGTTAGGAAGTGAGTGTTTATTATTGTCTTATCATTACTGCATTGATTGACTTGATAACATGTGTAAATTTACTTTATAGAACCACTGAGTTGATCACTCACTCCCACTCTGATACGATGTTTTAAAACACCAACCAGACGCTAGTGTAGATGCAGGTACGGTTGACATCGATGCATTGGAGCAGGACTTCTTGGATGAGAAGGAGGAATTCTCCTACTTCCAACTCTCGGGTGGGCCGATGTAGGCCATGTGCCAATGGACAGGGGCGCACTGGGCATCTGGGCTCAGTTAGATGTTACATTTAAGTTACACATTTTGTTTACTTTTGAAATTTCGCATGTATTTATTAAACCCAGCTGCGGACCCATACTCTAGAAGGAAACTTCGTGAGACATGGATATATATATATATATTTTTGGATTTACGCATATGCTTAATAATATTAAATCTGGACTATGAAACGCTGTTTAGTATAATCCTATGCATGCTTAACTGGTCAACGTGAAGGAAACCAGAATATTATCTTCCACAGGATGTAAGTGATGCTCGGAAACTCAGGATTTGAGCTTTCCTCGACCCTTGAAATTCAGGACATTACAAAAAGACAGGAGCAAAGTTGGTAGGGTATGTGGATTCAGACTACGTAGGTAGTATGGATTTTAGAAAGACAACTTCAGGTTACTTATTTGTACTAGCGGGTGGAGCGATCAGTTGGATATCGAAGCTTCAGTTCGTGGTGGCTTTTTCCACGACCGAAGCTGAGTATATGGCAGTGACGGAAGCGTTTAAGGAAGATGTTTGACTGAGAGACATGATAAATCAATTGGGGCTTCAGCAGGAGGCCATGCCAATTAATCGTGACAGCGAGAGCACTTCAATTTGGTTAAAAATTTTGTTTTATCACTCCCGTACTAAACACGTTGATGTCTGTGACCATTTTATCCGATAAACGCTTGAGGAAGAAGACGTGACTCTATAGAAGATTCACATCAGCGTGAATCCGACAGACATACTCACCGAGGTGGTTTCTGCATAAAAGTTCAAGTTCTGTGTAACTTCTCTAAGCTTGGCGATGACGTAAAAGGAAGACGGAGTGTGCATGAGAAGCGTTAATGGAGCTATGATGCGAGGCAGATATAAGAGAAGAGGTCAATAAGTTACACGTTTAAATATTGAAAACATGGTGAAGATCGTTGTTGATAGATGTCTTAAATCTGTAAAATCAACAATCTGTCGATGACAGGTTCGATGTCATCGAGTAGGCTTCAATGTCATCGAGTATTACCCAGATTTCCTCGGTTGGTTGTTGGTCATATTGGTGCCATTTTTCGATGACATCAAGGAGTGTTTGATGATAGCGAAGATGCGTTCGATGCCATTAAAGTTAGGTTGAGTAATCGAAGATTTTCGGATAGTCCATGATTTGTCTCTGGACAGTTTTTGTATTTTTTCGATGTCATCGAAGTGGTTTTAATGTCATTAAATTTAAGTGTTAATGACATCGAAGGGTGTTCGATAACATCAAACGTTTTGCGCAGAATTTTGCGGATCTGCTGGATCTACGAAATTTGTTTCCGATTTCGTTTGAGATTCTTTCTAAGGCTATATATTTGGGTGTAAATGGGATTGGGAGGTATTGTAAGAGTTTCTAAATCGTCTCAGGGTTTCAAAGGGTGAGATTTGAGGTTATTTGAATCGAGTAATCTCTTTCTCTTTGTAATTTCTGCTTTCATAATGATATCTGTCGCTTTGTGCCATCCCCCCCCCCCCCCGTAAAATTTACAAACCTGGCACATAAGCAGTCAACTAAAATCGTTCAAATTGTGGTACCCAGTGTAGATGGAACATGAATTTAAAATGACTCTTATTCCATTATCTAATTTGTAAACATTTGTTGGACAATTAAATGAAAAATATCCAAAGATTCTTTTTCCATAAACAAGCATCCATTAATAAAAGACTACTATTGTACAACCAATCCATGGGATTGTGACCTGTCCATAGAGGGTTCAATCTAGTCAAAATTATTTGAATTAATATATATCACTCGTACAATGTATGAGTGACTACTAATCATTATCATGCAGCCTAAGGGGGTGTTTGGCCGGGCGCATTAGAGTGGAGCAGATGGGATGGGATACCGTTTAAGGTAATCGATGAGCTGTCAGTGGTCGTCCATTGATACCATGGTTTTGCAATAGTTCAGGATGGACATGGCTGTGTGTTTGGCCAGGAGGTGGGATTTGATGTAGTCACATTATTAGATATCATGACGTGTTTGGAATGGACAAAGTACTGGTACTCCCATGCGGTTAGCATGTTTGCTGCAACAGTCGTCTGATCATGTGAGTGCAAAAGGTTATTGTGGGCCGTACAGTGATATTTTGATGACATCCATTCTGATCATCATGAAATGATTTTCTATTTGACCGTTTGTAAAAATTAGAGCAATAAACGACTTAGATAGGTCACACGAGTGAGAAAAGTTGGGAAGGGATGATCACCGTTGACTCTCTCTGGGCCCTACCCAAGTCTCAAAATAGAATAATTTCTTACTTGTGGAATAATCTATGGTAAATGTTTCATATCATTGGATTTGATGAGATATAAACAACATGGTGGGTCCTCTTTGAGAATCAAGGGCAAGCATCCATTCTCACCTTTCTTTTTTTGGTGTGGTCCATATAATTCATGGATTGATCTGATTTTTTGGTTACTAGCTAAAAGAGGGAGGATTTGACTGATGGACGTAGTAGATTTTATCCAAAAATGACAGTGGGTCCCGAAAAAACCATTTGCACCACACCCCAGTGTGGTGAAAACATTTGCATTGGATAATTTCCCAAGAAAGAGATACATCAACGACTCTCACTCGAGGGATGGGCGATATCTCCAGGCCGCCAACTCCGTTTACAAGGGCGCTTGAGCTGATGTGCAACGACCGTCCCAAATGCTACATGAGATGGGATAGTTGATCGTAGCCCTCCTATTACCACCAAATCCCATCCACTGCGTTGGGCCAAACACGCCCTAAGTATCATACGACCTCTTTAAAAATTTTAATTTAAGCATTGCTAAGCTAACACGCATGTATAATACAACTTATGTACATGTTACATATGTGCCCGACATGGCACTATAGGTCCAAGGTCCAATCCATCAATCAAAATGGTACCATCATATCAATGCCCTAACTCAAGAATTAAGTTGATTTACCTATTGAGTGGGCTAAGGTTTGTTAAACAAATCTTTTGGATGAGAATTTTTTAAACCCATCCACATATATTTTAATATCGAGGCCTGCATGCTAATGAAATCAGATTTTCTTTATAGGAAAACACATACAAGGTCAATCTAGTCTGATGGATGGATTAGATCTCTTACATATGTGACCTTTAGTGCACATGCGTGTGTACCTAACTAAGCTCTTAGCTTTTCTTTAGGCCCGTTTGGCCGGGTGGATTGGAAGGGATTGAATGGTATTAGGGTGGATGGCATGGATTTCAAGGTAATGATGGTGTTGTCAGTGGATTGTCTTAAGATCCATAAGATTGCTATATCCCGGGATTGCTATATCGAGTCTGTTTGACATGCCCGGCCAATCCTAGGATTAAACCTTCCCATCCCTTCCAATCCCTCAAACCAAACACGTTCAAGGCAAATTTGAATGGATTAGGGTGGATTGGATGGGATTTAAAGTCAATGATGGTGTTGTCAGTGGACTGTCTTAAGATCCATGGGATTGCTATATCCTGGGATCAGATCACCCAGTTTGTTTGGCATGCCCGGCTAATCCTGGGATTTAACTTCCAATTCCTTCCAATCCGCCTAGCCAAACGGGCCCTTAAGATGGCTATTGCAGTTTCCATCTCATTTTTTTCAAAATAAGGGTATATGAGTCATTTCATCCTATTAATAGATTCATAGGCATGTTCCAGGAATACATAAAAGCTGAAATCATCTTCTGAAAAATTTCAGGTAAAAATCTCTTTTAAAAAAAAAAATCTTCTAACTGCCCAATAGAAGTAGCGGTAAGGTGAGTCCCCGGAATAATTGAGCGACTCACTGACGTTGGGCCTCATCTCGATGTACATACTAAACTCATTTCAAGGCATGGACCTAAAAATGAAGCCGATTCAAATTTTAGGTGGACAACATTATAGGAAACAGTGGTCATTGAATGTCTTCAATTAAGAACTTCCTAGAGTCCACCGGAAGGCTTATCAGCCATCCAACGTATTGATATAACACATATCATCAAAATACAAATACCAACCTGTTCAGAACTTGTGTGGCTTGAAAAAAAGTTTAATGGTCAATCCACATAGTTTCCTGCGGTGTGCTCTCCCTTAAATTTCGAGTATTATTATTATTATTATTATTTTGCCTATGCCCTAAAATGATATGAAAAATGGATGGACAAACCAGATATATATCATACACATCCAAGTCACTAAGCTGGTACCCCCTCAGACTCACGGATTAAATGATTCTTAATCCAAGGTGGTGCGGTGCTTATGGTGCAATTATCATGGCCCACCTTAATGTGTGTATTATGTATACATGCCATCCATTCATTTAATTTTTTTCATATTATTTTAGAGCATTATTCAAAAACCAAGCTGATCCAATTATCAGGTGAACCATGCCACAAGAAACACCGGGGATTTACCTTCCCACTATAAGGTTATATAAGTTTGGATGATGGGAAAAACCAAGTATCAACTTTATATAAAACTTTTGTAAGCATGGTTAATTAACAATATTTCCTAATTTATAGTAGCCTCATGATGGTATCTATTTCATTTTTCGGATAATGCCATCAAATGACAGGGAAAAAAGATGGACAGCATGTATACATAATACAGGAATCGAGGTTGAGCACACGGTGATGCAATTTAATTAAATAATCATTTTTTGTTCACGCTATAAAATGAAGCTCAGAACGAATTTCGCATGTGATAAGTTCCTGCGTATCATTCATCACTCTCTGGCAGAGTATCAGAGATTTTTGCAGCCACGAATAACAATTTTTTTGTCCATGAAAATTTCTATCAGGGGTATTTCGGTCATTTAGCGAAGCACGTGACGCCAATTCACACAGTATAAAACCCACATGACTTTGCGGAACCCTCGACTCATGTATCGTCTGTCTGTGGAGAGAGTTCGGCGTAACCCTAGAAAACAACTTCGTTTTTCTCAGCCTGGAAAGGTTGAAAAATAATACAGAAGCAGAAATTCTAATTCGAGTTAGGGTTTTTGACGGAAATGGCGTCGTTCTCGGAGGCTCCACCAGGCGATTCGAAGGTAGGAGAGAAGATCTTCAAAACTAAGTGCGCTCAATGCCATACGGTCGATAAAGGAGCAGGACACAAGCAAGGTTGGATTTTTCCCTATCTCATCTCCCTTTCTTTCAGTGTAGAAATTGTATTTTTCTTTTTTCTTTTTTTTCTGTTTATTTTGAAGATCTGGTGAGTTTTTATATGATTCTGTGCGAATCTGAGCTTTCTTCTCTTGATTTTATTTGCGTTTGTTTGATCCGATGTGGTGAATTTTCCGTGTGCTCTTAGATTTCGGTGGTAAACAGCTTCAAATTCTTCTCTCTCTCTCTCTCTCTCTCTCTCTCTCTCTCTCTCTCTCTCTTCGTTTTATTCTCTTTGGAAATGGCGATTTTTGCTGGCGATTGCAAATTTTTTGTTGATTTGTTCGATCTGTTTCTTTAGTTTCTGGATCTTGTTGTTTATTGCTCTTTAATTCATAAGTTCTCATTTTCTTTTGAGAAGTTGTGATGTTACACTGAACTGGGACCTGATATCCCTTTTTATTGATTTGATTGATTTCTATGGATGTAGAGCTGAAATTTCTCTCTACTATGTTTGTTGCAGTGAGAAATTGGATAATTGGTATCTCCAAATTTTTACTTTGGATTATATTCTCTTCAATTTTTTTCCGTGGTGAAGTTTTCATGTGCTTATTTAGAGATGTATTCATTTGTATGTGGTGGTTTGTGTGATTATTTTGCTAGCCATATTTTATGTTGGGAAATTATGGATCTGGGATTATTTGAATAACGGCTTTGAGTGACTGATATCATTTCATGTTAAAAAAATATTTATCTGAAATTGTGGTTCTCATTTTGATGAGCTTTTATGCCTATCAAGTTTCGACACAACCAAATTGGTAAAGGAAAATCTGGTTCCAGATAGTTACCTTTCCCTAGAAGAACAAGCTGTTCAATTTCTCCAAAGATGCAATGAAAAAGAAGGAAAAGGGTTCTAGATTAATATCCAACAACCCACTATATGTTGTTCTAATAACCACAATATTCCATTGTTCTTCTTCCACCATAGGCACTACAAGCCCAAGCAACTCATGCTTTAAATTTTTTTATTTAGATAACCTTCATAATCATTCACAAAAAGAGTCTTTACATGGTTATATAATTATTCTTAAAGCAAAGGAAACTGTATATAATGTTAGTTTTTCATTGCTTCTAATCTAACCATCTATCAATATCACTAACCCCATTACAACCATGCATGCCTTTTGAAAATTGGTTGTAATCATGCCAATGTTGTTGAATCACATATGCGATTGCCCAATCACACATGCGACCACATATTTTTTATTTTTTTTGAAAAATTAGAAAAATGTGGAATTTTTTTTAAAAATATATATATATAAGAAACTAAGGAGAACTTTCCTAAGTTAATAGATAACTAATTCTACATATTTAAAATACATTTGGGAGAAATAAAATCAATTAAACAATGAATTAAACATCAAGTCATCAACATTCAACAATATAGTTAGCAAGTAAGAAGTAACAACAAAATCAACAAGCAATCTATTTATTATTGTAGAAAATCAACAAGCTAGAAGAGGAAATGTGAGAGAGAGAGAGAGAGAGAGACCACTTGGAATTAAGAAATGTAAGAGAAGAGGAGAGTAAGAGAGTTTTGGGGTGTGAATATTGCAAATGGAGGAGGTTTGTAAGTCTTTTTATAGGCAAAAAGTTGTTTTTTTTTTTTCAAAAAATAAAAATAAAAAATTAAGGTGCCATGGCCAATATGCGATCGCATATGGATATGCGCATATGCGGTCACACATGACAACACTGAATCACGCAATTGATCTTGAAATGGCATAAACTTGAGCTTGTTTGTAATAACTCAGTAGGCTTTCAAACAGGACCAATTTGATGTCGCTCTTAAAAGTTTATTTGATACCTGAAAAATGACACAAATTAAGTGATGAATTGAAACATTTTTAACTGACTTTAACAGCTGAGTGAATGACTACTAATGTGCTCAATAATGCACAATAGGACGTTAATCTTCCATCAGATCAATCCAAACCCTTAAAAAGTAGTTCATATCTTCAATCTAGATGGTTGTATGGTTTGCATCCTTGATCACAGCCCTTGGGTGGGCCTGATCTTAGATTGACCAGCTAGTATGGCTGGATGCATCAATTTTGATTTAACCATTTTTCACTATGTTTCCATTTTTGTCAGCCTACCTTTTTTGTTACGGTTGAAGATCGGTGTTCTGATTTTGTTAGATTTGCCATAATTATCTTTGGTGGCTTTTAATATTGTTGCAGATCAGATTCTACCAATCTGGACCTTGCTAAAAAAAAATAAAAAAATCCTGCCAATCTGGTTGTTGGCATGTTCTGGACAATTTATTGAAATCTAGAAGTCAAATTGTTTTGTTTGATAATGCAAAGCTTTCATAGATAAAAATAAAATAAAATCAGTAAATAACTTATATCTATTTGATGAGATTTGTAGCTCCACATGCACTCCTCCAAGCACGCTTACAGGCAGAAAATGCCAGGTCACCGTCATTGCGGATGCCCTATACATTTGCCATCCAGGCTCATGTGCTGTGTGCATGTGGGGAGGGGTCAGGGCCTGCAAGCAACTTATTTTGCTGTTAAAATTGCTTTTGTATTGTTACGAATGATCCTTAAATGCAGAAATCTTGACTAGGCATGCTTTCGTGCTTTCAAAATTTCAGAGGTACAGCTTTCCTTGGCTGCTTTTAGTATCAGAGGAAAATGCCAGCATTTGAGGCAACTGTTCTTGTTGTGATTACAAACAATGGCTGAAATTGTCTTAGTTCCTCACCATGAACTCTTTTTTTTCTGATTTGTGCAACTTGCACATTTGTGTTGCTTTGTTCTTTTTCATTCCTCTCTCTCTCTCTCTCTCTCTCTCTCTCTCTCTCTCTACCTATACCTATACCTATATATCTCTTTTACAGAACTTTGTTTGGCCAATTCACATGTGCAAGATCCAAGCCATCCATAAGATGGGTGCCACCATGTAGATGCCTTTTGCAAAAAGTTTGACTTGTCCACTGGCCAGTTGAGATACAATGTATGAAACAAATATATGGCCAAAAATTTTAGCCATAGTGTTCTAAGCCATATTTTTGTTTCTAACATTATGACCTGTTTCATGAGTGGATTGGCCTGATCAGTGGCTTCTTTTTAACAGCATGGCCTGACTTTTGGGGAGGTTCATCTACAACGTGGGACACTTGATGTATGTCGTGGATCTCAGATGTATCTGCTATACCACATAGCATGTCATGTACTAGCCTTCCCTTGTGCAAGTGTGTGGCAGGGTTTGGCAGACCATTTTGCACTATGATTCCTTTTTTTCTTTCTTTCTTTCTTTATTTTCGAATGATTCTTGTAATCTGGGTCTTTCAGATTCTTTCAGTTTAATAAGTTCAGATTTTTGGATGATCTTTACAATTCCTCTCTCCATTTTGTTTAGAAGCTTGGTTTTTTTTCTTTTTTTCTTTTTTTCTTTTTTTCCCTGAAGTGATGCACTTTGCACTTGAGTTCAATATTTTCGTTGAGGGGCTTTACATTTCCTTCACCTTTTTATTCTCTGTATGAGCATTGAACTTCATAACAATAACCTGATCAGTTTGGTCCTGGGTTTGCTCCCTGCATACATGAGTTCGATTCCCCTCCCCATGGATCACCTGATGCATGTGGTTGGTGGATGATTGCGTGCATCCGCAGGGAATAGTCTTCCCTTAAAGGGGCAGGGACACCCTGTCGTCATCAAATTTTTTTATTTTTTATTTTAAAAAAAAAAAAAAAAAAAAAAAAAAAAAAAACCCGAAAGGTGGGTTTTATCTGGGAACTCTTGTTTCAGACTGTTTCCTCACTTGTCTGCTGAGTATATGGTGTGTTTTATCTGGGAACACTCTTGCATCATACTGGTTCCTCATAACAAAGGCTTTGGGAGGAGGTAAAAATATCTGGGATGTCCATTGCCATCTGTTTCAGGGAAGAGAGAGAAAACATGTATGTTAAAACTAAGTTACCTGAAGATTTTGAAATATCTGCCTTTTACATGCACTCATGTGGTTTCTACTTATTATTAATTTTGACTGAAAATGATCATGCAATTCTTCAAATATCTTTGTTGCTTTGAGAACTGAAGTTGGTGTAATTCTGTAGGACCCAACTTGAATGGTCTTTTTGGACGACAGTCTGGCACAACTCCTGGTTACTCCTATTCTGCTGCTAACAAGAACATGGCTGTGAACTGGGAAGAGAAAACTCTATATGATTACCTGCTTAATCCCAAGAAGGTATGTCTTGATAGTTATCACTCTAAATTATATATGGATGATTAAATATTGATCATGTAGATGCATGCTTTTGTAAACACATGGTTTCACATATGGCAAATGTTTCAGTATTCACATGTAAGTGGGCATGCTTGCTGACCTCACTCTGACATCCGATATTTCGACATGGCCTGTTTGGTTGGGGGTAAACTAGAGGAATGCAAGGGAATCATAATTGTGACATAAGCTGATAGTAAACTGACATCAGCATGAGAAGAAACAAATCCTTTGCACTTAATTGTGTTGCTGAAAAAAATTCCTGGAAAATGCTTCTCCTTTGCATTTTGAATGTGGTTGGGTTGCAAGCTTAGAAAGGGAAACCTCCTCCCCTCTGATTTTGCCATTTAAAATGGCACATCAAAGTATCCCACTCGTTGGATGAGATGGTAGAGACAGTAGTGTGTGCGAGTGGTCCAGGTTCAATCCGGGTAAGAGTTACCATTCCAAAAAAATAGAAAAAATAATGTCGCATTAAAGGAAAGCTTTTTTTTTCTCACCGTTTGATTTTCTGAAAAAGCATATCTTTGCATTTTATGGCATGGGCGTATGAGGTCATTTCAAGATTCCAACACATGAGAGAAGATAATATAAAAATGTCATACAGTGGTTCAAATGCATCATACTCTTACCTTTTATATTGTGCTTGAGAATTCAAACTATGGAAAACAAGGTGTTCCATGATGATAACGGTGGCCGTAACAGCCACTACTGTTACCATTATGATATGGGCTGTTACGGCCATTACTTACAGCCTTTTTTCTGAAAAAAAAAATAAAATAAAATAAAAAATTGGACTGTTAAAGGCCACTACTGCTGTTTTTAATAAATAAATAAAATTAAAAAAAAAATAAAATTAAAATAACAGCAGTTATGGCCATTTTTGCCCCGTAATGCTTAACAGTTTATGTTACGGCCATTATGTAACCAATTTTGAAAACCTTGATGTAAAAGGGTATGATTGCTGGGTGGAATTCACAATTTTATTTACTATCAATTGAAGTAAATAAAGGTCAATATCAATTGAAAACCTTTGCTATGTCCCGGCATCTCCATGGTTTTCCTTGTATCCAATTTTGCCATTAGGTACTCCAGCATATGGAGAATTGGGAAATGTTCATGTTGATTTTGTCACTTCGCTTCTGGTGTTTGATATGTATCCTTTGCTTTTGGATGCAGTATATTCCAGGAACGAAGATGGTTTTCCCAGGTCTGAAGAAGCCACAAGATCGTGCAGATCTCATTGCATATCTCAAGCAAGCCACATCCTCTTAATGTTCTTTTCTGTTTTCTATCCTCTATTTTGCGGCAACTGGAGGTGTCTGTTGAAGAGTCTGAAAAGAGACTAGTTATTTTTTATGGAATAAGACCTCAGCAGATGATGGGGTCCCATGCAACTCTTGTTTCTCATGCATTCAAATTTGGCAGTAATTGCATATGTTTGTGACATATTTCTGCACTTGATCAATTCAACTGGTTCTAATTTTGGCTCAAGTTACAACTCTTGGTGAATCTCACTGTTTAAATCCCGTGCAATGTGGTTCTGAGCTGTTAGGTTCTCCAATTCAATTTTGTTTGTGAATGGGGAACTCTTGATGATGCTTGGCCTGTTAATGTCTCAGAAATTACTTTGCCCCTACTGACTGTCTGGGAGATTAATTTTGTCATTTGTTTGGACAATTAATAATCATTTCCATCAAATTGCATTCTTTGAATGATTAATGACGTGGCAGTGCGGAGCTATCATTTATGATCATCCCATTGTCAGCCATCGGTGGACTTGGTTTTGATGGACAATGACCTTACCTTTGCTGAACAAATAATAGACGAAGAGAAATGCTTACGTATGTTGGGTGATGCCTGTGTATGTTAGCAGGAGATGTTTTTTTTCCCTTTTCTCAATCGCAGAAATCCAAGATAATGCTTAGTTAAAAGTGTGCTCGAGGATCTTGATTCTTTGTATCTTTTGTTTTTGTTTTGCTTGCTTGAGTTTCTTTCCTTCGTTTGGTTAAAGAGGAAGCCGATTGCAGGCAGGCCCATTGTGACGTATAGGTTTTTATGCACACCGCTATGAAGTGGTAATTTTTTACTATAGGCACGACTTTTCACCTTTTCGACCCAACGCGACCGACCACAAACTTATCTAACCAAAATAGACCACTGACTGTACGGAGAACCTATTTCGGACGAAAGTAACCCTCCTTTTTCACCTGCTTCTTACCTTAACCGAGGGTATTTTGGTCCGTCCGTACCCTAAAAATCGCCTTCCGTCGTCTAAGTTTCCCGCCAGCGAAAAAACTAATTACCCTGAAAGATACTGTCTACTTTGCTAATTATTTCCCGGTAATGAAGCCCAAAAATGAGCTGGATCTGAGGTACACACTGGAGATCGAATGGGAGCAGCAGAAGTTTTGATGAAGCTGATATTTGTGTTTTCCCTTCATCTGGTCCTAAGATAAAAATAAAGGTGGGTGGGCCTTGGGAGGGTTTCAACGGTGGGCGTCATTGTGATATAACAAAAATGGATGTATAGCTTGGATAAAACCCATACATCACGGTGGCCTCCACTGATCCCCTGCTAGTTAAGAAAGCAAAAGGATTGGACTGCAAAAATCTGCTTTCGATTTTATCAAAATCATCATTCGGACCGGTAGACAGTTTCTTATAAAATTAGGTACTGGTGAAATGCTGGAATTCCACACCATTAGATTTTTTTCGAGGGGTGTCAATGTGCCGGGCTTGGGCCTGCGAAAATCGGAATTGTGAATAGGCCCGCCCAATGCAGTTTAAAATATGGGCAGATCCAACCCCAGGCCCGGCACGTTAGCAGCCCTATTTATTTGGTAGGTTTTAGATTATATACATCTTTGCCTATAGCTCATCATCATCCATGTCACGGCCTGCTAGACCAATGGTCCTGATCACTGTATATGTTCATTGCAAGAGGTCCACATGCAACGAAAAAACCCAATATGTGGGGGCCGACAACATTCCATTAGGTTCCATTCTCTGTTGGTCACGGAGAAAAATCAGCAAAATCAGGCGGTGGCATTGAAGACCGCCCCGAGTCGAGAATTAGTATCGACGGTTGGCCCTACATGATGGAAGGTGGGGCCCCACAAAATGGATTATCCACATCAAAGGCCAGGCTTAATATGAATGGCCCACATCCAGATGGGGGGGGGGGGTGCGGCGGCATTGATGGTCCACATTAAAGGTGGGTCCTACATGATAGATGATCCACATCCAAATGTCACGTCACATGATGGAAGGCCCATATCCATGGTTGGCCCCGCATGATGGATAGCCTACATCAAGGGTGAGTCTTGCACAGTAGCTCACATTGAAGGTACGCCCCACAATGGGCTCGTAACACTGAAATAGACCCTAGCTCGGTCCAACATAGTAAACGGTCCACATTAAAAATAAGCCCGATGCGATGGATATGAAAGGTCAACCTCACATAATGGATGGACCCAATCAAAGGTGGATCGAGTCGAAGGTTGATCCACAGAAATGTTGCAAAAGTAATTTATGAATTCTTTTCAAGATACAAGTTTTGACAATTTTATTTATTTATTTTTTAAACCACACGCGCACACACCACCACACACTCAAGCCATGGTGGGATTTCACCACCTATGGGTACTAACCCTCAACCAGGTGTTGAAACTCTTAAGAGTCTCCCACCGGAGTAAGAGTTGGGACCCAGTTTTGACATTTACCAAACACTACTACACTCGATAAACAGGAACCAAGATCAACTACTTGAAACATTACTTGAAGCAGAACGACTGAAGATCCAAACCGCCCCTAAGCAAACGATGTATCAATATGTGATGATACCATTCCTGATCCTTCTTTTCTCTGGGGCCCAGCTTGTGGGCAGAACTTCCACCTGTGACTCCTCTTCCCTGGGGCTCAGCCATTTTGAACTGTTGAGCCCAGACTAAATTTTGGATTCGGTGCCAACAAAAAAAAAAACCACCATTTCAAAACATCCGATCATAGCTGCCTAAATGGGAACCACATAGAACCTCTATTACACAAGCTGCAAGAAGGCATATCATGTCATCACCCACTTAAAAAGGACTAAAATATTACACCATTTTCAGACATCCAATCACAAGTCTGCATGTCCGACTCCATGTGTGAACTGCAAGGAGCCTCAATGACACAAGCTGCATGAAAGCATTTCATATCACCCACCCAGCTGGGGATACACGGGAGTAACCAAACACTGGCTGATGGATGCCAAAGTAATAAAACAAGATGATTTGTATCCCCAGTAAGGCAAAAACGAGGATTGCATCTATCCACTGAGCTGGGTGTCGATATCAGTCCCTTGGAATGGCATTCACACGCATGCACTGCCAAACAACCATTAAAAGGAAATAGGGCCCAATTGAATTACTGCGTCTAAAGCAGGCTACGCTACTTTCATCTTGATAATATTTAGATTCCATAGCATTCGCAAGTTAAGCTAAATCTTCTCCTCTACCGTTTGCATTGCCTTCCACAGCTACCAAATGCATTTTCTAAAGCAGCTTCCAACAAAGCAAAATAACTACAGGAAGTTCAGATCAGACCCATCATCAATGATAAAACCCCACCTGCACCCATGTGCTTGTTAGACTTGTATGCTCATAAGCATGTCAAATGGAAGAATGTAATGCCCAACTTAAAGCCATCCATGCAATAAATCTGCTAAAGAAATATCAGACTATCGGAATACCTGTGCCCCGTATAGGGGATCATGGACGACGAAACCCTCAATGGTGGCCATACATTTGGCCCGATTCATACTGAGCGTAGCCAGGCTGAGGTGACAAGCTCTTTCCATAGCCAACGGGTGCAGTTCCCGCATGGCTACCATAACCTGATGGTGGCATAGTCTGTTCATAGCTCGGCTGGCTTGGGGCAGGCTGCACATACCCAGCCTGACTGCTTGCCGGTGCACTGTAGGCTGGAGCAGGCATGTTATTATAACTGGCATCAGCAGGCCCTTGGTACCCATAATTCGCATTGTTCTGCTCGCCATAACCAGGTTGGGAAGATGGGTACTGTCCACCTTGTTGAGCATAACCAGGCATGGGCTGTCCACCTTGTTGAGCATAGCCATGTGCTGGCTGTCCACCTTGTTGGGGGTAAACAGGCGTGGGCTGTCCACCTTGTTGGGGGTAAACAGGTGCTTGCTGTCCACCTGGTTGGGCATAACCAGGTGCAGGTGCAGGAGCTGGGTTTGGCTGAGCATACCCATCATTAGCGACTGGTGCTGACCCATATGGATACGACTGCTGCGGTGGCCCACTTGATGCGTAAGGGTATGCCTGCTGAGCTGGACCAGTTGCCCCTTGCAAGTGAGATGATGGAATTGGCCCCTGATATGGCACATCTCCTGGTTGACTAGTCCTCGGTGGCCCATACGATTGGGATGGAGGGCCCTGCGGTGGCATTCCGTAAGCTGGCTTACTGTATGACTGTTGCATATAGCCGGAATCAGTGCCGACTTGTTGCGGATAAGGTCCTGGTTGAGAATTCCCATGTCCTCCATAGGCATGTTGAGTTGGGGCTTGATTTTCGTATTTTGTGTTGTCATATCCGTGCCCATAGCTCTGTTGGGGCGGTGCTGGTTGAGAATAAGTAGTGGGCTGCATGGGACCTTGTGGTTGGCCATAATTGTAGTTTATTTGACTGGGAGCAGGGCCTGGGGCAGGGGCAGGAGCAGGGGCAGGGGCGGCAGCACTACCAGCAGGAGGGACAGAAGCTGCAGCTGATGGGGCATCTGCTGCATAGCCTCCTTGTCCATAGTAACCATACCCGCCGCTTTGGGGAGGTGTCTGCATGGGAGCTGGAGGTCTTTGATCCCACCCCAGGTTAAAGTTGCCTCTTGGAGCCTGTTGCTGTGGATAGCCACTGTATGCTTGGGATGGGTATTGAGTAGTCTGAGATGGATACATACCTCTTTGCTGATAATCGTAGCTTGTCGGCTGTGCAGGTGGCGGAACACGAGGCCCCCACTGAGTTGGACCAGGTGGTCCGCGTGGACGATAGGTTTGCTGGCTATAACCGCCAGAAAGAGGCGAAGGCCTTACAAGGTTCTGAGCAAAGAAAGTTATTAGAACTGGCAAAAATGAAATATAAGTGCAAATCTTCTTCCAAAATGATTAGATGGGAAAGATGCTGATGAATGTGGAACTGCTGATCAACATTAACACCAGGTCTATGCAAAAAATGCAAACAGAATACACCCTTCTGTAATCACATATCAAGATTCATGTTATAAATAGAAGTTGTAATTGAAGGACATGATAAAGAGAAGGGGACAATTAAATGAAATAATATTAAGGAGACAATGACAACAGCAATTTCTGCATGGAATATATCGCTTCATCATGAATATCACAACAACACTGAGGCTGAAGTCCTAATCACAATGTGAATATAATTTCAGCGGTGAAATTTGCATTACCATCTCAAAGAGATGACAACATAACACAGCTCACACCCGAACAAGGAAATAATTGGCAAGTGCTATTACTTATTATGACGAAATAGGCATTGTCAGCATATGCTGCTAGACAGTCAATCAGCAAAAACTAATATGCATAGGATTCTCTAAAAGCTATTAAATTTAATGAAATGTGATCCAAGTCAAAAGGAGAGTTCATTATGTTAATAATCTGGGGACTCATGCACCCCAACAACACCCAAAAGGGTATATTGGGAGGAGAGAAAATGGGATGCATGAAAAGGGCTCAGTCAAATCTTAGTGGCACAAAGCGTAGGGGTAAGGGATTCCGGTGATGGAATGGGAAGCATCTATTTGAAATGTTACCAAAGGTGAAAAACCCAAGAGGGAGCAGGAGCGCAAGTTCAACTAGCAGAAGGCTCCTGCAGCCAAGGGTCAAACTGGGTAAAAAAGGCATCCCAAATCACAGGTAAAATAGACATATATTTCACCATTTGTCAACCAATGCCATTAAGATCGGATCTGACAGTGAGTATATGCTAGTATGTTCAAGTGTGGATATTGCATGCTGTTATTGAATTTGAGGCTTCCTCAAGCAACTTTTAGTTGGATGGAGAAAGTACTACTGATGACAGAGAGAAATTTAGGTGTTTCTTGGTATTGGCTGAGAGGCTTGGAATGCTCTGCTGACTCTCCATCTTTGTGCAACGAACAATTCACCCTCCAACTAATCTTTGGTCTGCGTTTTATTTTTTATTTACATGATATACAAAAATATGATAAGGATAGCACAATGAACAATTTGTTAGACACATTCTAAACATGAAGCATAAGTGGTTCTGAATTATGGATCTCCCATTGCATACAATGTAGAAATTGCAGCATTAAACTTTGCAGACTACACAAATATGAGAAAGACACTTAACATAACATGATTAGAAAATTAGAACATAAAAAACCACAGGATGTGCATCACCCAACAGAGTGCAAATGTGGCTGACATCGTTTCGAACAAGAGTATCATATAATTAGATAAAATATGTATTTTCAGGTGAAATAGGGATGAAATTCGACATTTTTGTACAGTTAACTGCTTAAGTGATGAGTTTCATGAATTTGAGGCTTGCAATTGAGCGAGGCAAGATGCATTGTTTGAAGATGCGACACCAACTCTTTCAGGACTTCTATTACACCTAGGTAATAATTCCAGGAGATACAAAACATATCCTTGAATGTTTCAACATAGCATCAGGTAGAAAATCTGAGGAAGATATCGAACCCATGTAAACATTACACAATGACTTTCACTAGGTAGACACGTTACTTTCTAACAACATGGCGCATGTATTGAACATTGGGTCCACTAAATAGCACTAAGGCCATCATGATACTGAATTATGAATTTTGATTGTTGAGTCTCAAAGCAATCTTACCAACTACAAGTATTCTGCAATGGCATGGGTTAAGGCCTGATATCCATCCTCCGTGGATGAGAGTGAAGAATGGTTGTTTATTGGTACACCAAGAAACCAAAGTTGACCCCATTTGAAAGGTGTAGCCAGATCTGCATTATGACAGCCAACCAATTCCATATTGGCACCTTCAACATGAATAAACCATGGCAACCGGCATCTTATTCCGAATGTAAGATCTTCCTAACTGCATTCAAGTGAGTTTTACATGGATCATGCATGAATAGGGCAATCGTTTGTCAAGTCTTATTCAGGAAAAAAAGCTCTCATTTCTCCATACATGGTGGATTTGTGCAATATTTTTCCTTCACTGATAAAGAATGTTGTTTAGTACAAAAATGCAAAGATATCATTACATCCATTCATGCCTCTTTTTTTTTCCTGGGAGGAAGCCATGCTATAGTCCATTCGTACAACAATCGCATATTGCTTTGATAAATAATAAACACAAAACAGCTTTAATCATTTAAATAGCAGGATCTATACCTATTGGCCTTTTGGATTGAATTGCTCTACCATCCTAGCCACATGTATTTATAATAGAACTTTCATAGGCCACATTCTATGATCTGACTGACAAAAACATTGCAATGGATATCGATTAAAAAACATGAGCATAAACAGCTAGACTAATAGACTATCAAAAGTTTCATGCATGTTCTAGTTTTATATGTTGTAGTTTGTTTCAAACTGCAGGCAGTGTTCCTACTTCCTAGTATTGCTGATACCATCAATCGGCCAATATTATTGATAATCCCAGGCCAGTGATACAGATGCAATACAGGGTGTAATTTAAAATTTACACTGTATTGGTTAATATTATCGATAATATTGCCGATATCTCACTATGTACGAATATTGCTAAGATATCGGCTATCTCCCTAACTATAATCTAGTGTATTGACAATAATATCAATATCTCAATATCGATACAATGTGCATAAATACTGCAAAAATCAAGAGAAAATCAAAGAAAAAAATCGGAAAAATAGAAAAAGTTTTTGTTTCCCCTCTTCATAGGTTTGTTTGGACAATTCTTAAGTTGTTCGAAATCAAATCTCAGGTGTAGGGGAGAAATCATGACTCGAGAGAGCAAATGGACCAGAACTCATAAGGTGAGTAAAAAAAAAAAAAAAAGATGAGGAAATGCTATTTATTTACACATGTTAGCATGGATGGATTGTAATAGAAACTCATGTCTATGCATATTTTCATGCATCTATATGGATTTGAGCCAGATAATTATTAAAAAAAAAAAAAAGGAATTAAATTTTGAGTTGTGATCTACAAATCTCAGCTTCCTCAATGCAAGTGTTGTAATTTGATATGTGAGAGAGTACCCACAATACGTGAGAAAGTACATGATTTGGTACCATTCTACGATGATTCGGGCACAGTACAGTCAATACATGGACTGCAAATAAGATGGTTGCTCAAGTGGAGAGGAAGAATATGACTTCAAGCCCCTTGTAATTCTATGTGAGTTAAAGGAAAAGGGGTGCATGTGTGCATGTGGACAAATTAAGAGCAATAACCAGCGGTATTAGTAAAAGGTAATGAGATCAATGAAAGGTGGAAAATCCATCTTCAGAACTTGTTAAAAGACTAACCACTCTAAGAGCATAGGGATAGAAGGAACCATAAACTCAAATGATGTTAGAGGCCATAGATGCTTTTGTAGGATTTAGTATATCTAAAGTGAAAGAAGCTTTGGGAAAGATGAAAATGGGAAAAGCCTTCGGACCAGATGGCATACCATAAGGGGTTTAGAAGTACATAGAAGATACTGGGTTATTTTGGTTGACAGAGTTGTTGAACAAGATGGTAAGTTCGAAAAAAATGCCGGACAAAAAGGAGGAAAAGTTTCATGATGCCTACTAATAAGAATAAAGGAGTCATACAAAGCTACACTAACTATCCCAGGATTTAACATATGAGACATACTACAAAAGTTTGGGAGAGAGTGATTGAGCAAATACTAAGGTTGTAAGGCATGAGACAAATGTATCAAAGGATCACTTTGGTTTCATGCCTAGGAGATCTACTGTTGAATTTGCCGTTTTTTACTACTTAAACAACTGATGATAGAGAAATATAGGGAGAGGACCTCCACATGGTCTTTGTTAACTTAAAAATCCCTGGAGAGTTAATCTAGTAGGTATCAAGAAAGAAAAGAGTTTCAAGAGGATATATATGAGGGAGAGGTAACAAATGTGAGGGCTACTAGTGGCGAGACAAGTGAGTTCCCAATTATTGTAGGCTTGCATCAGGAGTTGGCATTAAGCCCATATGTTTTCGCATTGATTATGGACGAGTTAACGAGGCATTTGCAAGAATAGATCCCATGGCGTATGTTGTTTGCAGATGACATAGTTTTGATTTACACACTGAAGGTAGATGTAAACACAACAATCGATTCATGGAGGGATGCTTTAAAATCCAAGGGTTTAAAATTAGTCAAAGACTAAAACAAAGTATATAGAATGCAATTTAAGTTACAAGAGGAGTGAAAATGAGGAATTAGTTAAGATTGTTGGCCAAGAAGTGTCCTAAAATGAGCACTTTCAATGCATTGGGTCAAGAATTCATTAGTGGGGTGATTGAGAAGGATGTTACCATAGAATTCAAGCTGGGTGAAAGAAACGGAGATGTGCCTCTACGATCTCACGTGATTGTCGTGTACCACTCAAATTGATAGGGAGACTTTATAGGATAGTCAAAAAACCAGCCATGCTTTATGGGACAGAATGTTGGGCAGTTAACAACATGTTCAAAGGGAAAGTGTAGCTGAAACGAGGATGTTGCGATGGATGAGTGGCAAGACAAGAAAGGATAGAATTAGAAATTAATGCATTAACTCAGTAAAGGCAGTAATAGGTAATAAGATGAGAGAAAGTAGACTTAGATGGTTAGGTCATGTGCAACAAAGAATAAGAACCGCGATGGTTAGGAATGAGTTGGTACAAGTTGAAGGCACTAAAAGGGCAGAAGGCCCAAAAGGATGTGGATGAAGGTAATGAGAAACGACTAAATGACTTATGGTCTATGGCCCTTGATAAAGTGGAATGGCAAAACATGATACATGTAGGCGACCCCAATTGATTGTGATAATGCATTGATAAAATACTCAAATTATTCATTTCTGTTTCATATGCTATGGACCCCCCTCCAAGGGTTGGCAGCTTTCATCTAATTAGTGGGAAGAAAGAGAGTGCTAACTATCAATAATTTACAAAGAAGATCCCCTATACTTCCCAGCATCTACTTGATGCGTATGGAGATGCAGAGTTGACTAATCGCCTCTTCATTCACGGCTCATTTGGTCGAAAAGTGTGGAAGCACTTCCTAGATGCTTTTCATACCACCTGGGTGATGCCGTTGTGGATCTTTTGTAGGCTTGGCATGGATGGGGGTGGGGAAAGTTGGGAAAGTTGTGTGGAGATTACTTATTTTGGCTGCTGCTTTTTTTTTCTTCTTTTTTCTTTTTTGTCCACATGGGAGGGAATGTAATAGGAGTTGTTTTCGGAATAGGAGTTCTTCGCATCAAGAGGTCATCAGGGAAATTACAGGCAGTGTCTTGGGATGGGCTTCTTATGTAAAGGCAGTTAAATCTTTCGCACTTTTTGGCATGCTTCTAATAAAATTTAGTTCTCTTAAAAAAATGATATTGTATATATATTTGTTCTCTTTAGTTTTTTAATGTATTGTTGTGTTTTAAAACTTGCATTTTATGATAGTTGAATGATATGAACTCATTTTGGTATAATTGCATTGCTTTTATCCGGCAACACATGATTCTAGCCTCTACAAAATGGAAACCTATGTCATGGTTGCTTTTTGTAATATACCAATATTCCATGTATAAAAATGTGTCATTTACCATCTCCTGAAGTTTCATTGAAAAATTCCTCCTTTTCTCCAATGTTTCCCTCAATCAGCAATACATTCCCTGGTATTTGTGATATTATTGACGATATTGATACAGATTTCCATGTCTCAAGTCATACATATAATGATCTAGATACTTGACCACTGCCTGCAAGAAAGATCCTTCCCAAATCATGACTATGAAAATGTTTTGATACTACTAACTTCTACACTATCCTTACCTTATCTACCTTTCCTTGTCGGTAATTATAAAATGCCAATGGGTAAAAAAGATAGAATCCACATAGCATGGGCATACTATCAAATTCACTAGTTTTATTTTGCAGCATGGCAGCAATATATCAAAGAGTTGCTGTTTCAACAAATAAAGTTCAGCCACAGGATTTGGTTAGAAAAAGATAGCCTGTATTAACTTCTAAGCCCATTAGAATATCATGTTACTTCCCTGCTGGTGGCAATGATGAAACCAACAAGATGATAAGATGAAATCAGAATAGAAAATATCATCCAACTGATATTTCTATACTTAAGAATATATCATAAAAATGGCAAGGATGCTCCATTCATTATATTCTTTCTTGTTTGGCACAGTTGAACTATGAAAATACTATATACAAGATCAAATGGATGAAGCATGCACAGCACCTTGCAGAATCTGGGGCAAGAAATAAAGGCCGCTGACAAGAGAGGATTCCCCTTACAAAGGTCCACCATAAAAAAATTTCAGCTAGCTACATGCACCCTCCCAAGTGAATTCTTTGGAAGGTGAACAATTTGCATTTCTAGGTCACAAGAACGTTCCTGTTTGAAAGACACACATGAAGACCACAGTTGAAACTATGTCAAGGATCATGGGGCACAAGGGGTAGCACGTTAGGCCTATAGGTTGCTTTGATTGCATGAATCACGTCAAGTTTTTTATGTGCATGTCAGGAAACAGCAGCTCTAGTTATATAAAGATTTAAAACATTTGAACATGGAATTTGAGAAGGAAAGATTATAGGACATCTTAGGCCTCAGTGACCAACCTTTCTTGCATTTGCATCAAGATAGGCAGTAAATCAACTGAGTAACATGATGGATCAAGAATTGGGAAGGAGGGATTTACGAAACGAGGCACTAGACTACGGATCACTGCAAATGAATGCTTTAGTCTAAACAACTTGAGCGAAATTATATTCTAGCTCCTTGGCAGGTTTGGGACAATAGAAAAACTGCAAAAGTATTAGATGCAAGGAACAAGCCCTATTCTGTGCCCATGTGATCCAAATTCCAAAAAACAGTCGCTTTTCCATCTCACAGTACTCATGCCTATTAAAACGCAGTTTAGTGTGAAGTACAATATTATGACTGATAAATACCAGACCAAATACTCCATTGACACACAAGAATGAGATATTGTAGAACGTGATGTGCACAAAAACAGAAAGACTTAAGAGTCATCTCCTGATATTCCTAGCATGTTTGGAAATAAAGTGCCCAAGTTCCACCGACGCAACATGTATTCTGAATAAAATAAGAATGAACCCAGGTTATTCTCATCCCAGAGTCTTTAATTGGCAAGTCCTTCTGAAGCAGGCTACCTCAAGTGTCCTTTGGAATGTTATTCAAACTTTTCACCATGTAGCAGTGGAAGAGTAGACCCAACTGCAGACTACCTTCTAGATAGCATATTCATGCCAAAAAAGGAAAAAGAAAGAAAAGAAAGAAAAGGACTACCTTCTAGATAGCATATTCATACCAAAAAAGGAAAAAGAAAGAAAAGAAAGAAAAGGACTACCTTCTAGATAGCATATTCATACCAAAAAAGGAAAAAGAAAGAAAAGAAAGAAAAGGTAAAAAGTATCTCCCTTTATGAAGAAAAACCATTCTCTATATGTTCCCAGATTTAAATACTAGTCTAAGCAAAATTGAATGTCATATTCAAAAAAGTCACAATAGGCATCATTAACAGATACTCATCAGTAATACAACCAAAAGTATATGAGCTTGACATACGAACCTGACTCATGACTTCCTTGATCATTTCTCTGGCAGTCTCAATCTGTTCTTTAGTGCCAGTCACTCGTACAGTTCTTTCCTTGGACATGTCACCCTCAGGAAGATTTTGCAGTATCACCTGCATGACAGAAGAGGATCTTCATTATATGGATAACATAAGCATTCAAAAAGAATGCAAATCTCAAGCACATTATCTAGATCTCCATACATCGATATCAACATAAATCAAGGAACACCAACTACCTGAATGCGAGCTCCAGTTTTGGTCTGCAGGTTCTTAATGGTCTCACCTCCTTTCCCAATGATCAACCCCACCTGCAAATAAATGTATGCATAAAGCAGATGGTCCAGATTCCAGAAAAGAATATCAAAATATGGGGCGAAGATAACAGAGAGTACAAAATTAACCTTTTCATACGGGACTTGGATCTGAATTTGCTCTGAACCAGATTGTGCAGTACCAAATCCCCTTGCCACAAGCGAAGGTGACCCCCCTGCATCAGCCTGCAGAAAGATGCAAGTAAGATCACTTGCCAAGGATATATAATGACCCACAAGAAAAAAGAGAAAAGAGAAAAATGTTAAGTGCATCAAACTACAGCAAATAAATGTGTGAAAAACAACAGTTGACCTCCGCTATAACATCTCTTATCAGTTTTTCAGCCTTATTGATATTTTCCAATGTCCCTATCAATTCGACTGGTCTTGTAGAAGAATATGGATCAGCATCAACATCCCTCGTGATCTGAATCCTTGCCCCTGAATTATATTGCAGGAACCTTATTGTATCGCCAGCTTTACCTATGAGAACACCAACCTGTGCCAAGAGTTTCACAAGCAATCCGTTAAAACGCTGCCTTGTAACAACATTATACATATACATACATACATATATATATATATATATATGAAAGGTGAAATATTATTAAGCAAACAGAAAAAACAGAACCAGGCAAAATGTAGCTACATTGTTGATTAATTGTCTGATTACAAGCTGAAATATGAGTAGATGTTGTATTCAATCAAATCATGGATGAATCTGAGTGAGTCTACACACTTTTACTCCAGCAGTTGTTTTAAGTTCGAACTGTTTCACTGATCAGAATCATTTCAAAGTGTACATAAGGTTTCAGTTATATTTGTAAATTGCAACAATTGAAAAGGGCAGTTCAAACAATTGACTAATTCTGTTGTCATCTTTTAAGACTTTGAGGATTTTTCTGTTGTTCTGTAGCTGAGCTTGGCAACCCTCGTGAGGAAATAGAATAACGAGTGACTTTCAAAATTGATATTTAAATCAGAAAACATTTTAGCCATCTAGGTGAGGATGCGATTGAAAATCATCTGTTTTTGAAAGCACTTAATGCAGGGGCATTTCATACTGGGCTCGAGTGGGGTAGCCCGTGGGATGCGGGGACACACTCGGGGTGGGCCGGCCATGTGATTTGGGGCCCACGAGCCCATGAGGGGGGTTTGGCTGAGGTCCTAACATATGAAATGTGGGGCCTAGGCTATGAGATAAAGGAATTAATTCGTCATACTCTAACAGTTCAGGCTTTTAAAGCAAGTGGTTAATTATCCTGCATCAAATTGGTATCAAAGCGGGAGCTCTCGTGGTCGAGACTCCTCACCGAGGGTGATTAATGCAGGGGCATTTCACACCAGGCTCGAGTGGGGTAGCCCGTGGGATGCGGGGACACACTCGAGGTGGGTGACTCATGTGATTTGGGGCCCACGGGGGAGGTCTCGTGTTCGAGACTCCTCACCAAGGGTGATTAATGCAGGGGCATTTCACACCGGACTCGAGTGGGGTAGCCCGTGGAATGCGAAGACACACTCGGGGTGGGCGGCCCATGTGATTTAGAGCCCACGAGGGGGGTTCGGCTAAGGTCCTAACCCATGAGATGTGGGGCCTGCGCTATGAGATAACGGGATTAATTCGACATACTCTAACAGTTCGAGCTTTTAGAGCAAGTGGTTAATTGTCCTGCCTCTTCAGCTGTTCACATTAGAACTACTGGGATAATTCACAGTTATTTTATTTTTAGCAGGATATCTTGAATATTATTTTAGCATTAACGGGACATCTTGCATGTTTCAATGAACTATAATAGTACTTGATAAGAAAAACATGCACAGTAATATTGATTTGAATAAACAAAGGATATCAAATAAATATTCAAAAGTATCCTTAAGGGGGGTTTCTATGTCTGATATTCTGAGAGATTAGCATGTCACTAATGGCATAGCAGAAAGCTGATAAAAGAAGTGGAATGGTGTCCTCCCCCGTGGGGTGGTGAAAGCTTAAACTTGATGGTAGCTCTATGGGGAAGCCTAGGCAACCTGTAGTGGGAATCACTAGGGAAGAGGGTGGGGCGATCAAATTTGTGATTCTCAGAACATATGGGGATCAGTGAATCCAATCGTGACTGAGCAGGAAGCTATGACTGGACTAAAGATATGGAAGAAGCAAGGGGTGATGCCAATCATATTGTTATTGAAGGAGATTCAAAGAATTCCATCTCTTAGGTTTCTGGGTCCAAGTCACTGCCACGGGAATAGTGTTATATTGCAACAGAAGTCAAAGCTTTGCTTTCTAGTTTTGTTGTTTCCTTTAATCTTGCCCTCGAGGAGGCCAACTCTTGGGTGGATGCTCTTGCTAAAGAGGGCGCTTCTCATGCTTCTCTGTACGTTTGCTCTGGTTATCCACACCAAAAAAAAAAACAAACAAACAAACAAACAAACAAACAAAAAACAAAAAAGAACAAAAAAGACAAGCAATTGCCTACAAACGGCCTTAGGCTAACCTAAGGTACAAGCATTTTGCCCTTGAAAGACAATTTTTTCAAGGTCGAAAGTGGTTACAAAATTTAGAAGGCATGAAAAATAGGTCATACCATATGACCAGTTATAGGTGATCAGTTCTTTGTTTAGAAATTCCAGCTACTAACGGAAACATTATGGTTCTTTAATTTTATAGGGATCATGTAAAAGGAAGGGTTTTAAAGAATTAGAAGGGTCAATGGGACCATTAAATGCCCTCAAATTGAATTTAACATCAGAATGACAAATTAACCTTGGAATTAATAGGAAACTAATGATATTATACAACTTCTCTTGTAACTTCATAAAAGAAGACATGCACGTGCCCTCGCACTGCTTCTCTTTATATATTTATCTAAGAAAATAATATCAAAGTTCTTTTTTTTTTTTTGGTGATAACCAGGTAAAGCATGATATCAAGGTTGAAAAAAAAATCTATTTCTGGAAGGACATTAAATGCAGATAATGGAGAATGACTGTGAATATTTTGAGCATTAAGCATATCGACCAAGTAAACCTGAGAAATGATTTTGATGAGCAATAGAATTTCAAAAAAGCATTGATTACTGCACCTTGGTATTAGGGACTTCAATTTTACGGGTCAAAGTTTGAAGGTCAAGGTTAGGCTGTTCTGATGGAGGAAGATTGCCTTGTTGAGGAACCCCTGTAGCAATATCACCTTGTCCAGGAACCCCGGCAACAATATCACCTTGTCCAGGAACCCCGGTAACAATATCACCTTGTCCGGGAACCCCTGTAACAATATCACCTTGTCCAGAAACCCCTGTAGCAATATCACCTTCTCCAGGAACCCCTGTAGCAACATCACCTTCTCCAGGAACCCCTGTAGCAATATCACCTTCTCCAGGAACCCCTGTAGAAATATCACCTTGTCCAGGAACCCCTGCAGTAGGTTGCTGGATATTCTCCGGAGGTGGGTGTTCAGAATTCTCTGTTGGAGGTGCCACTGCCTTCTCAGCTTGTTGATCAAAGTCTGAAGCTGAGAAAAGAAAGGATAATCCTTTAACACAAAACTGAAAATCTGGTTTCCAAACTTTTACATGATAAAAAAAATCTTCAAAAACTGAAAGGCAAGAACATATCATAAAAAGGTTCAATTACAATATCAACCGCTGTGTATCGGTCTTTAGGTCGCAATAACATATCTTATGAATGCATCCATCACCAGAAAAGGGGACAAGGCATTCCATTCAAGGTTTTAAATATCAGACAAGGCCTAGATGACGTGTCCAAGTTGACCCAGTTTTTGTCTTCAACAAGCAATGTCAGTTTCATTCCAACTTGGCTTGCATCAGTAATTTTCAGCCCACTCTGGGCTTTGACACATCCAAGATACTTTCCACTCGGTTTCAGTCCAGAATGAGTTGCAGTCTGAAACAGGATTTAAAACCATGGTTCTTTCCAAAAATATAAATGCAAAACATGCAGTGCACATCAGCTTACAGGGTGGCCAAGATAATACATTACAGTATCTTACACGGAGATTGAGGATCTTTTTAACACAACTGAAACTCTTGTTTTCCATAGTTTTTGCACAGTAAATTTTCAAAAGGAACAAAAAAAAATAAAAAAAGGAAGCCATGAAAATCTATACTACTCATAAAAGTCAAGTCTCATAACATTTTTATTGCCCCTATGAAATTACTATACTGCTTCTTAGCAAATCAAGTTTCAGATTTTACACTAACCTAACTTAATAACAGGAAAATGATTGTTTATCTCGTGAATACCCACATAACTGCCATATGAAGTTATTACTCTGTAACATATCAAGCCCTTTCAGGTTCTTTCCTCAGTTAATAAGCAATGTATTTCCTTGTATTCTGTTATTGCTATAGCTTATGTTTTGATGTAAAGTATATATATAAATAGAAGAATGATTCCAAAGAATCTCAATGCCACGTGAGAGCAGTAGAGGTCATTCAAGACATTGATCTGTTATATGTACATCGAATACAAGAGTTTTGGTTTTCACCTTATGGAAGAAGTGGATATGGCACATCAGCGTGGTAAGTGCTTGGGTATTTTATGCAATCACCCTCTTGAATGTGGTGGAGATGCAGGGCTCCCAAAATGCATGGAGTGGGAGCTTTGTTTTATTTATGAAGTTTGCTCTAATCCATCCCAAAGTATTCCAATACTTTAGAATTTGGAATTGGGAGATGTTTTAGGCATCCCATGTTCATAATTTGGCCTATAAGATCAGCGGTAGGAGTCACCAAATCATGGGCTTGACTTTCACCAGATCCACCCCATCCATGATGTACACCACTTCATATTAACCATTGAACCCAAGAATCATGATAATCCGGGTAGGCCAGACTATATGAAACAGTTAGGATGTAACACCCACCATCAGTTTTGTGTAGGGCCCTTCATGGTGTTTATATGCCATCCGATCCATTCACCTGATGTGAAGATGAACCACTTACCCAAAGACATGCTATTCCAAAACTCGTGTGGGCAATACCATGTGAATTTAGAGGTTTTATGTAATAATTCTTTTGGGATGGCCAACCTGAGTGTTGAATTAGCCTGCTTTGGGGATCGAGGCTAAACAAGGTGTTTCATATACCTGATCGACACCGTACTTTCATGCATGTTAAGTTTTCAGAGCTTTGGGAATAGTTATTGTGCAAGATGCACATGGCCTGATGGGGTGCATTTATGACATCCAAGATCCAACCTGTCCATTAGGTTGGACCCACCATGAAAGTTGGATGGCCCAAAAACCCTTCCAATCAAACCATCAGGTGCATGAATTTAGATGTTTTTGAATAGATGCCCATTATTTTATGTGGCAAGGCCTACCGTGTTGCGTATCTATCGTCCAACCCATGCATTACATAAAGCCCACCATGATGATGGTATGCCCCAAAAATCAGGCCTATACAAATCATTAGGTGGACCACACCATAAAAAGAACAATGGACAACCATCCAAAGAGCTCAAAGTTCAAGTGCTGGCCGACAAGATGCTGCAATCTGCCTGAATTTCAGGGCAACTAACTTTCATGGTGGGCCTACCTTGATGGACAGATTGGATTCCCCACACAGGACTTGTGAGCCCCACATGCATCACAACATGGTAGAAAAGGGGTATTCTAGGACTTGTAGAGAAACCGTCCTCACTTCCCCAATTTGATCAGCTATGAAATCGGAAGCTATTTGATACTCGGGACGAGTATAAGGCTTGATATACAGGCACCCTCAAATGGTACATGTGGCATACATTAACTTGAAGTAACCATCTAAATTGTTGAAGACAATGTCACTAAGTAATAATCCCAAAATCAAAGTAGTTAATCAATCATAACCTCTGATTAATGGACACCTGTTTGTGGAGACAGGATTATTGGATGTCCATAGCTTTCTATGGTTATATATGGCTTATTTTTGGGTAATCCCATCATCATGGCAGAGCTCATGCTAAGCATGGGTTGTGTGGCATATACCCAATACAGTGGGCCCCACCAAAGAAAACACTTGACAGCCATCCATAAACCTCTAGCCTCACCTGGTGATCTTAGATGGTTGGATTGGCGTGGCCATATGTTGTTTGGATTGGCCTGAAGTTTTTCTAAAGTGTGTTTACCAAACATGTCAATTGCAAATCAATATTGCATAAACAATTTTCAATAAACAGTTTCAATTGAGAATGGCTGACTTGATGTATTTTTTTTCCTTTCTATTTTTAGGTTGAGGTGAAGAGTTCCATGATCAACGTGAATTATCCAAAATAATTAAATAAAATTGAATGATACTTTGAAACCATAATCCAAACTATTCACTTGGGGGGTCATACCATAGATAAGAGAAATTTGTGAATTGCACCAGTCAGATAATACTAACTGTCAATCAGTGGCCCACAAATGGATGGTTAAAATTTTGAAGGTGTTTAAATTCAATTAGCATCGAGCAAAGGTATTCCAATTGCAGGAATTTTCAAGTGATGGCTAATCCATGGTGAGGCTCACAAGTGAAAGCAGACATCACATACATATCAATCAAGACTAATATCACAGTACTGTAGAAACACTAAGATGCCCAGTAAATATTTCTTAAGAGAGAGCAACAAACGGAGGAAGACACTAATTCAACAAAAGCTGGTCCTCAAACTACTGAAATGAATCACCACATGTCAGTTGGGCCAAATGGGTTAGTGTAAGACCCACTTGCAAAAGTAGACCCCACTGTGTATAGGCTGAGGACACTGCTCTTCTTCTATAAAGGTGACCCCAACAATCAGAAAAATAGACTGGAATGTAAACCACTGACCATTCTAGAATTATTATTATTTTAAACTTTTTTGAAAGATGAATATATTATTAGGGCAGAGAGAGAGAGAGAGAGAGAGAGACAACAACAGAAACAGAATGGAAGAAGAGAACAACTCTACAAACAGGGGACCCACACCCTGAATACAACCAGAACCCCATTCTAGAATTTTATTTCTCATAGATTAAATGGATATCTTCATTTATGGCAAAGCAAACTTTATTAATGGTAGGACCTATCTCTTCTATAAAAAATAAAAAGGGATGCTCAATATATCTACAGTTAACATACATCCAACGCCATTGTAGCAATGGACCTTCTTAATCACTTTGAACATAAACAGTTTGACAAATATCACTGGTATTTGGAAAATCTCGTGACAATATCACAAATGAGATCT
Source organism: Magnolia changhungtana (assembly GCA_030180095.1). Classification (NCBI taxonomy): domain Eukaryota; kingdom Viridiplantae; phylum Streptophyta; class Magnoliopsida; order Magnoliales; family Magnoliaceae; genus Magnolia; species Magnolia changhungtana. Next base: position 14,478,615 of record JASAUF010000662.1, read on the forward strand.
CGGCAGATTTTAGAATATCACATTTTTACTGTGATAATATCACGCTATTAACTCGAAAAATGTGAAAAATATAAAGGAATTTGTTATGTAAATAAATATTTATATCTTAAATTATAAATTTAAGAACAAATATTTTGTTTTTGAAAATGTTTCATTTCCCACAGTTGCTTGGAAATAAGGTTTTCTGAGAAACATTATTTCCTTTCTTATGCTTTCCATGAATCCACAAAGCCCTAAGGGAACCGGTACGAATTGCTAAAGAATCATCATGTTGAGACCCCTCCTTAGCTAAAAAGTAGGCAATGGGATTGGCTTCCCTTGAGACATCGTTAAATATCACTCCATGCAAGAAATTACAATTTAAACTCGTTAAGTAAGAAGGCTAACTTTCAGCAGATCAAACTTTCACCTGACACCCACGCAATAGCATTATGAAAATCCCCTTCCATAATCAATAGCCCAACTTTTTTTTTTCTTGGTTGAAAATTAACATCAAAATTTTATTGAGAACTCACAAGCAAGCAAAAATACAAAGAAAACAAAACAGACAATTTACAAATGAATCATGGAACGAAGCTGGTCAAAATCTATCCTATTTACAAAATTTGCCCAACCCAATATGCAAAAATTGATCTTACAAACACAATCCAATACTGTTACCTCCCTATTGTTAAAACAACGGTCATTTCGAGCTCACCAAATTACCCAAAAAATAGCCATGATGAGTAATCGCCACAACGCCTTTGTAGATTTACCAGTCCCCCCACCATGCCAAGCCCATAAGAGATCACAAACGGAGCTTTGCATCACCCATTCAATACTTAGAATGGCAAAGTATTAAAGTAATGCTCCCAGATTTATCTTGGATACTTACAGCGGATGACTAAATGATCAATTGATTCCGCATCTCCCATACACATCAAACAAACATTTGGAAGAATTAGAGCCCTCTGTTGTAAGTTATCCACTGTTAAAACTCATTTCCTGCCCACTAACTAGACGAAAGCAGCAACTCGAGGAGCACCGTATGACCAGAAATGATAAGGGAAACAAAGCTGGCAATCATGTGATGAAAGTTGCAACAAAGAATAAAAGGAGTGAGCTGAAAACCGCCCTGAAGTATGCGCAGACCAAACCACTGAGTCACTTTTCAAGAGATTTAGGAACAATTGATTCAAGCCAAGACATTAATGAAGTGTATTCATCAATCTCTACATCTTTTAAATTCCAATAACGAGGAGCCCAAACCACCCGCCCATTGCTAGAGAAATAACACCGATCAACTGTTATGTCTCTCTCCACCGTCGCCTTAGCCGAAGTAGGAAATTCATCTACAAATGTTCTTGAACCACACCATTTATCATCCCAAAAACGAATTTTGTTCCCTGACAGTCCAACTATATTGAGATTTAGTTATAGTGAAAGCAATAAGAAGTGTAATACTACTAAACCATTGCATGCACGTTCATGTTAACCATCTCATTTAGAAAGATTCTCAAAGTTTTGAGCTACAAGGAAAGGTCACTGGTGATCCATGCTTGTTAGTTGAATGTAATAGAGTCAGATGGATTATAAGACCCTGCCACATCAAAAAGTCAGATGATGTCCTGATGCTCTAATCCATACAAGTGGGGCCATGGTTAAGAATCGACCAGTCATCTGATGTGCATCACTGCTAATGCTGGTGATGGACCAGGCGCAGAGGCGCAGAGCCGCAGACTGAGCAAATGACAAATCTGAATGGGCCCGAACCTACAGTTCAAAATTCGGGCATGTGACCTTTAGAGACGCAACAATTGCTACCCTTACTCACCATCTAAGGACCCATGGTCCAAAGTCCAAAGAGAAAGTCAAAGGCAGCATACATAATATGTATGTGTGATCTTCCTATCATCACCATTGTCATAGCCTTTTCCCAGCTAACTGGAGTTGTTTCATGAATCCTATTTACCCATTTTTTAAACACAGGATTCTCATGATTGATTGGCCCCGTCTGCCCATCTCACACCAACCCTCCTTTAACCAGGCCTGGGACTGGCTAAATACGAACTTCCAATCTGGAAGTTTTTGTGGAGCCCTTGAACAACAGGGGGCCCCACCATAACAAATGCCCACACACTGAAGTAGGCCTAATACAGAAACTGGGCCCATCAGTACAATTCACACCACAATACATCCAAACTTCCTCATTATTTTCAGCATTTCGAAATAGAAAGGAATTACACAGACAACAGAGGAGATTCTTTAAAGACCCCTCCATCGTCAATCAACCAAGGACTAGGACTCCCTACACCCTAAAAAAACCCTTGTTTGTACTGAGTAAAAACCCTAATCAATGTGAGACTACTGTTTTTCCGGAAAACCCATCTGGGTTATCCAATAAAAATCTATTCAAGTGCATTAGACCAAAAATTAAAAAGAAAAAAATCAAAAAAATCAAAATTACAACTACACTAAAACCTAGAGAAAGAAATCAATAAGATATATAAATGTAGAAAAGAAAGAGGAAGTGAGGAGGGAAGGAAGAGAGCGTGTAGATAATACCAGAGCCGTTGATTTCTTCCTCGATACGCGGCCGCTTCACATCCGGGGAAGAATTCGAGATCTCCTCCTCTTTCTGGACGCCGTTTTCAGCAGCGTCAGTGATCGCATCACCGGTCTGCTCGGCTGGGGTTTCGGCAGACGGAGGGCTGGAAATTTCCGGTTTTGGAGCCGCCTCGGAATCCAAATCTTCTAGCTTCCGTTTGTGGTCAGACGAAGGAGGGCTTGTATCAGCAGCAGCAGCTGCTGCTGCAACTGTTTCTTCCTCCGCCATTGATTTTCAGATGTTGAGAGAAAGAGAAACGAAAATCTCAGATGGGAAAATGAGAATCTGAAATAGGTTTTCACAGATTCAAGAGAGAAAACAGGAATCGTCTGTTGAAGAAAAGGGGGGGGAAACGAAGGGCTGTAAGGAGATGATGCGAGGGTTGTGGATGTGGAAACGGTGAGAGTGGTGCAATTAATATAGAGGGCGGTGATACGGTAGAGTCGTGAGCATCTGTGATCTATATACAATAGAGCGATCTCTACTGTACACGTGGCACATGATGTATCAATCGGAATTGTTCATCTTGTGAAAAATGTGATGGATGGTAGATTTTTCTGTAATTGCCTCTATCTGACAATTATAAATACCATTTTTCTCCGATTTCTAAAACTAAATTACAGCCGTTAAAAAAATTTGCCTACGGTCTTTTTACGGTACTGATCAGATGGAGAGGGTCATCCAATCTGACTGTTTTTTAAACCAGCTGCTATAAAATTTTATGAACAAATCGGTGCACGGTTTGGATGATTACTCGGTCTCCCACGTGCGAAGTGGAGAAACGGCTCTACCATATTCCGGTTCGACCGGATCCACCGTACCAGCTCCCATGTGTAGGGTTTAAGGGCCTGGAGGTTTGCAAAATCTGCTCGGCCTTGTGGCTCGCGCTGCCAAGATCCGAACCGTTCATCTAGGATTCCCCACCATAGATGGGTTCTCTATAGGATATCATCATCCGTGGAAAGCGAGCTGAAAGCATTGGTCCAGAAGAGAAGTTTTTGGATACCCTTAGAACAAGAATTAACCCCGCGGACACTCTGCACATTTAGACCAATGAGAATTTAGATGAACAGCCTAGATCATCATTTGATGAGGCAGAGATGGCGAGGATATTGGATGAGTGGTGTAGATCTCCCTTGCTAAGAAACTCCGACTTCATGGAACGCCGCTTTGGGGGATTCCTGGATCTACTGAGATTGGTGGATCCCTGACTGTGGGTCCCATCTTGATATATTTGTCTTATATCCAGGCTGTTAAAATGTATCTCCAACTCATTTTAGGGCATGAGCCAGAAAATACAACTGATCAAAATCTCAGGTAGACCATACCAGTTGAGCGTCTACTATTAAAAACCTCCCGGGGTCACCGAGATGTTTATTTGCTATCCAACCCTATAATAGGTTCACAAAGACCTCGTCTACGTGACCACACAAATATCATCTTGATCCAACACTTTTATGGCCCACGAGAAGTTTTTAATAGTCAATCACTACTTTTTCTTACAGCATGGTCCACTTAATATTTGGTTGGATCTTCTTCATTTGTGAGCTCATGTCTAAATATGGTGGGATGGATATAAAACAAATACATTACAATGGCCCATAGTCAAGGATCCACTGACATCATGTCCGACCTCATGTTAAGCCCACTTTGATATATTTGTCTTAGCCGTGCTACCATCCTTTTTTTTCACATGGTTCTAAGGTATGAGCCCAAAATTGAAAAGTATCCAAAGCTCAAGTAGACTATAGAACAGGAAACAATCTATAATATAGAGTGGGAGTTGAACGTCTGATGTTAAAAACTTCGTGAGCGCCAAGAAGTATTGAATCAAGCTTATATGACCTTTGTGAATAGGTTGGGTGATAAATAAAGATTACTATGGGCCCTACGACGATTTTATTAGGCTTTCGATTTGTTAATTTATAGTTTTGGCAACTTCCCTTTCGCATCTCAGTTGCGAAAAGACTTGGGACACGAAATCCGCGAAACTCTTTTTGCATCCTAGTTGCGAAAGGACTAACGAAACGAAATCCGCAAAACTTCTTTCGCATCCCAGTTGCGAAAGGACTCGCGACACGAAATTCGCGCATGTGGCTCTACTTCTCAACAATCTCTCACTTGGAGACACATCGCCATAAACCTTTGTCTTCTTCATCCGAAGTGCACCACCTCCCCGTCTCCGAGCCTGAAGACCAATCAAAGCTGAACAGAGCTTCAACTTCTCCCTTGTGACCGCCTTGGTCAGCATATCCGCAGGATTCTCACTTGTATGAATCTTTTCCAGAGCAATCGATCTATCTTCCAGTAACGAACGTATAAAGTGATATCTGATGGCAATATGCTTGGTCCTTGAATGAAAGGCTGAATTATTAGTCAAGTGTATTGCACTCCGACTGTCACTGTATAGCTTGCAATCTGCTTGCTTCTTACCCAACTCTTCCATAAAACCTTACATCCATACCATCTCCTTGCATGCTTTTGTAGCCGCAACATATTTTGCTTCTGTCGTACTGATAGATACTATCTTTTGTAACTGAGAGACCCAACTGACTGCAGCACTACCTAGAGTAAAAACATAATCTGTAGTGCTTCTTCTACTGTTGATATCTCCTGCCAAATCTGAATCCACGTAGCCTTGTAACTTGATTTCCGATCCACCATAACATAGCCCTACGTCCTTAGTACCTACCAAGTACCTAAGGATCCACTTCACAGCTTCCCAATGTTCCTTCCCGAGGTTGTTCATGAACCTGCTAACAACTCTCACTGCTTGAGCAATGTCTGGCCTCGTGCTCACCATAGCATACATGAGACTCCCAATAGCTGACGCGTATGGAACTTTAGCCATGTAGTCATGTTCCTCCTGCATCTTTGCACCTTGCTCCTTAAATAGCTTAAAGTGATTGGCTAATGGAGTGTTAACCGGCTTAGCACCTCCCATATTGAATCGATCAAATACTTTGGCTATGTACTCTACCTGTGACAAAACTAATTTCTTGTTTTCCTTGTCACGCTTTATCCTCATTACTAGGATTTGTTTTGCAGCTCCTAAATCCTTCATGGCAAATTCTCTAGACAATTGTCTTTTGAGATCTGAGATGTCTTTCATGCTTGAACCGGCCACAAGCATATCATCAACGTACAGAAGAAGGATGATGTAAGACGTATCAAACTTCTTCAAGTAACAACAGTGGTCTGCATGACATTTCCTAGAACCGTTTCCCGACATGAAACTGTCGAACTTCTTGTACCACTGCCTCGAGGCCTGCTTTAGGCCATATAGACTCTTCTTCAGTCTGCACACCTTGTTCTCATTACCTGGTGCCACGTATCTTGTCGGCTGATGCATATATCTCTTCTTCAAGGTCCCCGTAAAGAAAGGTTGTCTTAACATCTAGTTGTTCTAGATGTAAGTCCTCTGAAGCCACTATACTCAAGACCATACGAATCGTAGACATTTTCACTACCGGTGAAAATATTTCAGTGAAATCGATACCTGCCTGTTATCGAACCCCTTTCACAACCAATCTGGCCTTGTACCGTTTCGAACCATCGTGCTCCTCCTTCAGTCTGTAAACTCACTTGTTATGAAGAACTTTCTTACCCTTGGGTAGAGTGACTAGCTCTCATGTACGATTAGACTCAAGAGAGTCCATCTCATCATCTATGGTCTGTTCCCACTTAACCCGTATATCTGACTGTAAGGCCTTTTCAAAACACCCTGGCTCACCATTATCTGTCAGTAGTAGATAATGTAAGGAGGGTGAGTATCGGACCGTGGGTCTCCTCTCCCGAGTAGACCTCCTCACAACCGGTGTATGCGGCTCTGCCTCATCCGTGTGTGTTGTAACACCCATGTCCGGTAACTCTTCCAACTCTACGAATTCCTTTTTCTCGGCCTTATTTTCCTGCACACTGTCCTTATGCATCACTTTTTCATTGAAGACTACGTCCTTGCTTCTGATGATTTTCCTGTTTTCTGCATCCCAGAACTTGTAGCTAAAATCACGCTGCCCGTAGCCTATAAACGTGCACCTCCTGGACTTCGCATCCAGCTTGTTTCTGTGCTCTGCATCAATGTGAACATATGAAGTGCAACCGAATACTCTGAGATGTGCAAGGTTCACTTCCTTCCCAGTCCACGCTTCTTCTGGTAGCCCATCATCCAATGGTGCTGAGGGACTTCTGTTGATGAGATATGCGGCAGTATTCACAGCATCTGCCCAAAAGGTCTTGGGCAACCCTGCATGTAACCTCATGCTCCTGGCGCGCTTAAGGATGGTCCTGTTAATGCGCTCAGCCACACCATTCTGGTGTGGTGTCGCTGGAATCATTTTCTGATATTTGATTCCATTTGCTGCACAATACTCCTCAAACCTCTTATCATAATACTCTCCCCCATTGTCAGATCTGAGACACTTTACTGTTTTACCTATCTCATTTTCTACCATAACTTTCCACTTCTTAAATACATCAAATACATCAGATTTATGTTTTAAGAAGTAGACCCACAGTTTTCTACTAGCATCGTCAATAAAGGTAACAAAATAACGTGAGCCACCAAGAGATAATACCTGTGCCGGTCCCCACACATCAGTGTGTACAAGCTCCAACAGATGTGTCTTTGGAGTGCGTCCCGTCTTCTTGAAACTTACCCTCTTCTGCTTGCCATACACGCAGTCCTCGAGAATTCCAAGTCAATAAACTTCAGCCCTGGTAGCTTCCCTTTTAATAATAGCACTTTCATCCATTTCTCACTCATATGTCCCAGCCTCTGATGCCATAACTGCCCATTCACTCTAGTTGATGCGACTGCGAGTGAACTATACGATCCTAAAGTCACGTACAAAATACCTTCCTTTTTGCCTCGAGATATTACCAAGACACCTTTTGTAATCTTCCAGGAGTCACTGGTGAATGTCATTACATAACCGGTATCGGCCAACTGTCCCACCGAGATCAGATTACGTTTCAAACTCGGTACATGTCAGACATCCTTCAATTTCAAGACCATTCCGTCTTTCTGATTTGCATGAACATCTCCCTTTCCAACAATATTGCACGGCTCATCATCACCCAGGTAGACTCTCCCAAAGTCACCTGACACATAATCACGCAGAACTTCCTTACACGAAGTGGCATAAAACGAAGCATCCGAGTCTATAACCCAAGACTCATTCCTCGCATCAAGAGACAAGATCAACGCCTCCGTGTCGCTCTCCTCATACAGATTCACTGAATCATTCCCGCCTTGAGAGATTCCTTCTTGTTTCTTGAGCGCCCTGCAATCACGTTTCATGTGCCTCTTCTTGCCACAATGCCAATACTCGTATTTGTCTTTCGGTCCCTTGGACTTCTTCCTCGACTTAGAACGCTCGTGTTTATTGCCTCATTTGTTCAGCGATCTTCCTCTTCCTTCAACGTTTAGAGTATTTGAGCATTCCCTGAGTCCCCTGAAACTCCTGATGCCTTCCTTCTAGATTCTTCGCTGAGAATTAGACCGGCCACATCATCAAATTTTAACTTTGTCGATCCTGAAGAATTGCTCACAGCAATCACCAAACCATCCCAACTGTCTGGCAAACTGGATAAGATCAATAATGCCCTGACCTCATCCTCAAAAGCAATGCCAACGGATTCCAACTGGCTCGTGACTGTATTGAACTCGTTTAGATGTTCTGTCACGCTCCCACCATCTGACATCTTCATGTTGAATAATTGTTTCATAAGATGAACCTTGTTGGATGCTGAGGGCTTTTCATACATGGTGGCTAGGGCTTCCATTAATTTTTTTGTCATTTTTACTTTGGGTATATTGGAGGCGACGCTCTTAGACAAAGAGAGTCGGATCATTCTTAAAGCCTTCCTATCCAGTAAAAACCATTCATCATCTGTCATCTTTTCTGGTCTCTTCTCTTTTCCTCCTAGAGGAATATAGAGGTCCTTCTGATACAGATAATCCTCCATCTGTATCTTCCAGAAGGCAAAGTTTGAACCATCAAACTTCTCAATTCTAGTTTTCTCATCTTCCACCATCGCTCCCAATAGAACTAAACCAATAGCTCTGATACCAGTTGTTGCGCAGCACGCCAACAACGCAGTGAGCCTAGATCCAATCTTAGGCCTCACCCACAAACGATAAACAGGAATAAATATAAGCTAGAAAGGAATAAAAGCATTCAAACAAATCACAAGATAAGATATACGTGGAAAAACCCCAAACTAGGGTAAAAAACCACGGATGCAAAATTTCACTATGAAGAGAAACGAAGATTACAAGGCAATATACTAACCTCTCCCTTGGAAGTACAGAGAAAATCCATTGCCCACACCTTAGAATAATTTCTTAATATTCACCTTAACCCTATAATAGCCCTAAGGACCCTAATTTATAGTTTTGGCAACTTTTGTTTCACATCCTAGTTGCTAAAGGACTTGCGACATGAAATTCGCGAAACTCTTTTCGCATCCCAGTTGCGAAAGAACTTGTGACACGAAATCCGCGAAACTCCTTTCACATCCCAGTTGCGAAAGGACTTGCGACACGAAATCCGAGCATGTTGCTCCACTTCTCAACAGTTAATCACGTGTGCTAGTGTTTCTTGAGTTGGTTAAGTTCCCATTGAAAAATATTAGAAGACCGTAAACTTGTAGCATCAAAGTTTGAAAACACAGGATAAATTTGAAGTGCCTTAGTGAAACTAACTCTATACCCCTTATGTTCCAAAACAACCTACCTCTAGATGATCATTCTCTTAACAGGAAAACACTTGATTGATCATCTCAAGCCTTGATATTTAACTTGAACAAAATTAGTTAAGCGTTAAAGGTATTCTATGAATTTTTCGGTTTGACCGAAAATGGTCGAAACCGTTCAACAAGCTAAACAAAAGTCTGTGCAATTTTTTGTCCAACCTGGGAATCTTCGGCTCAATTTGATTAGACCGAATTAGGAATTCGGTCTAACCGAAATTAGCTAATTTTGTCCAACAGCATTCTGGACTCTGCCTAGCTATTTTCTGTTGAACCAAATTGTTTTCGGTCCAACCGAATAACTAGCCGTTATAGATTCATTGTAGCCTCTCTCTTTTCTTATAAAATGGGCACTAGGACCTTGGCAAAAGGGATAGTTTTTTGTGATTTAGAAGCCCCAATGTATCCCACTCATTCACATTACTCCATGCTTTATCCAAAAAATATTGATGTTATTTTTTTTATGATTCATCACTTTAATAAACATTTCAAGTTTTCTTTGAATATGAACATATTATCTTGCATTTTCTAGACATTAAACACTAACCTTATAGGTAAACCTATTATCTATTATTCTCTAGAATGTCCATATAGGTAAATTCCCAATTAGAACCAACTATCCCTCAGTTGTATGAGATTCCACCACTATCCCATTACATTTGCATCCACATAGGTACATCATTGCAAGGTAGCCGATCATCAAAGTTAATGAAGATCTGCATTAAAGATCGGGAGCGTAAAAGAGAAGTTACATCAAGATTGATCAAACACCTCAAGAAGACACTATCAACGGAGCTCATCCAAAACGTGTAAGGTTTAAATTTCATTTCATCAAGTTTGAAACGTACAGTGAAATAGGTTCTTGTGTAGGATCGTCTTCCGTGAGAGTGTACGTAAATTAGTTTTTGTGTAGGACTAATCGATGGTTATCGGTGAGCCTATAGAAAACCCTTAAAATCTCTGAGGGGGCCACCAAAACAAGTGCATACGTGTAGGTTCCCATGTAAAATTGTCACCAACATGGGTGTATACGTACTGACTCGGATGGAAGATTACATAGGTCCTTGTGTAACACTGCATAAGTTTTTAGTTAACCTATAGAAAACAATATGAGTTTCTGAATGAGACACTGACACAAATGCATACATGTAAGTTTGTGGTGACCCTATTGAAAACTATCGTAAAGGTTAATGGTAAGCCTATAGAAAACTATAGAGATAGTGAAATCTGGTATACTTGGATTTGAGTACCTCAGCTAGGAGTGGAATAGGTATTTAGTCGAACCACTACACATCATTGTATTTGCGATTGTTTATATATGTACAAATTTATTTATACTTATGGATGATTTATTTATATGAATGTATGAAATAAATTATATGCTAGGTACTAAGATTAGAACACACACAATTGATAATTTTTTATCTCACCACATAGACTCATTGCACAATTAGTTGTATATTTTATAATTTACATTTTAAGACCTAATTCACCTTATGGATTAAATTGTGATAATTGGTAAATATTTTAATCAATCATATTCCCTTCCCCCTCTCTCTAAAACTTCGCAAGCTTTCCGCTTGTCGTGGTATTATACTAAATTACCACGCAATTTCAAGTTTCATAGTGAATGTCATTACTCCACTGTTTTTGGTTGTATGTTCCACTTGAGCTTTGGAAATCCTTTAATTTTGATCTCATGTGCTAAAATAAGTTGGAAAAATGAATGGACGGCATGTACAAGATAGAGTTTACTAAGTGCGTTGTAGGGCACTTAATTAATCAACATGCAATTAGCATTCGACTTGTGATGAATGGAACACGACAAGACGAGAACTTGTGTAAAAATCCAACAAACCCAGGTGTTGCACACGTGCCATATTGATGAGTGTCGAATGTTGCATATCAGACCCCAGTAATTGCCTAATGATACGCACATGATAAGGTTTAATGGAGTGTTTTAATTGTGTTTTCATTACAGGACGTAATAATGAGCGTTATACTAAAAAGAGAATTAAAAGCATGGATTTGATGTTCCAAAGTCACCAAAGCATAGGATGGACTCCAGAGAACCAATAATGAAGAATTTACAAGCCTGGGATCTGAGGAAAGCACGTTAAAGAGGCCTGAAACTGTTCCAGAATGCAAGATCACATGGTTCTCGCCATCCGATTACCTCGAAACTTCATACATGTGATGAGGGCCATAAATTAACCATACATATCAAATTTCAACCCTCGGATCACTATGAAAGTGCCCCAACTGACAGATCAGTTCATAAACCGTTGATTCTGGGCCCACCTGATATCTAGAATTGCCTCAAATTTGGTCTCAAGGCCTTAAATGGGGAGACCAATTAAATGGATGGATTAGATTTCTCAAGAACATCGGAGTAGACCCCACCCGAATAGAGTGCGTGTACACATGTAAACGTACCAGCCGTGCACCACACCGCCACCTTGGTTAAACCGACCGCTGACCCGCGCCTTCATCAAAACGGTAGTTGCCGTTTCCAGCGTCCGCAGATGGACGTCTGGTCGTCAGTTGTGGGTCCACACCGTCCATCACACCAACAATCCGGACCATCCATCAGGTCTAAATGAAGGCCATTATCACTACCTAGGTGGCAGAATTGCAAATGATCATCAGGAGTGAAATCTAGCCATTCAAACACAGAATAGACGGTGTAATGAGATATTCTGTGGGCCACACAAAAATGGAGAAAAATTATATATTTTCGACCGAAATTCCGAGATAAATTCGGTGAACGGAGTGGATTTTGCTAAAGGTATTGATCACGGACCCCACCATCACCACAGCGATTCGTGCGCAGTCCCTGTAACGGACGGACGCTGTCCATTTTTGCGGACGTCAGTGGGCCCCGTCCATGGTATGTCCGGCCGATCCAAGCCGTTCATCTTGTAGAGTGGCTCGAGCACTACAAAACCATGTTGATATTTTGTGTCCATGCATGCACACGTGTGCGGTACAGAGGCCAAAAGTGGACTGCCCCGGGACGTTAAAAATTGATTTTATTGTGATTTCTTCTCTGGGCCGCGTTAATGGACGTTCAAAACCACCCATTCTTTACTGAAATTTCATCCTGAATGCAATGGACGGGGTGGATTTTTATGAAAACACTTCTGTGGGGCCCACTGAGCTTCGCAGCGAAAGGTTGTGAAAGGTTTCGCAAATCCGCGAAAACTGACTTTTTCAAGTGGTTGTGGCCCACCATCTTTGATCATATGGTAAATCTGAACCGTCCATCATGTAGAGGACCCAAGAAAGTCCTAAGGGCTGAGTTTTTTTTGGAATTTGAGCGAGGAAAGTGTGGAGTTTTGAAGCTCCGAACTTGGCTGTGAAAAGTTGCACTCCGTGTCCTGCTACGACTCTGCCACCGACTCCAGCCCTCCAGCAGCTATAGAAGAGGAGTTTTGGACGTGGGAAAGGCATTCAGAAGCAGGGGATTCCAGATCCAGAGCAAGGGACAGAAGAAAGAGAAGAAAGAGAAGAAAGAGAGAGAGGGGAAGAAAGGAGGGCTGATTCAGATTTCCATATGTTTTTTTTTTCTCTATCAATTTTATTTTTTCCTTCTAGTTGAGCACATGGATTTCTAATTTTCTTCGCTAGGGCTGAGATGAAGCCCCTAATTTGAATAATGCTTTGTTTATGTTGATTTTACTTTAACTGGATTGATTTGTTCTTTCTCTAGTGTGTTTGATTGGGTTAAAATTCTATACTTCTCCATCTATGAACTTGATCAAGGTATATATATGGATGTTGTCTGGATGCTTATTCTAGGTGCTTGTGTATGATCATGAATAGGTTTCCTATAGAGGAAGGAACAAGGTGCTTTAATGAACTGTACATTCCATGTGCCCGACCAAGGACATGGGATATGTTATTCATGGCATTGCTTAAAGGAATTAGACATTCTGTATGCCCGACTAAGGACACAGATTGTGCTTTCTCTATATAAGTGGTATCAATCTAGATTAAGGTGAATCAACAGACAAAACAAGGATTAGAATAGTTAGGAGTGGATTCGAAAGTCCTAGTACTCTCTCTGATTGAATTTTCTTCCCTGATTTTAATTGTTTTTCCTAGAATTGTGCTTAGTAGTTCATTCCATTATTTGTTGGATTAGTTAAGAAGAATTGTGAATTTGAGTTGTGACAATCAGTCCTCGTGGGAACGATCTCGTAATACGTACCATATCTACATCCGATTTGTATACTTGCGAGTTTAAAAATCATTTAAATCATGTTGGTTTAAATAAAACATCACATATGTAACACACGTATCCAGATTCTTGAAGACTCGAAAGCATCGTAGCTAATTTTTTAGATCATGAAGGTTGACCCATAGGTGAGCCGACATGATGAATGATCCACATTAAAGTTGGGAACCATATTCGATCTTTACCAAATCCTGTTGATTGGATGATTTTAACCATCTGATCAATAGGCCAAAAAAAAAAAAAAAAGTCCACGTTGATCATAATAAAGATGTAATTTTAAAAAATTACAAAAACTAACTTAAAAAAAAAATCTTATTTGAATATATTCAACAAACATGCTTACTGTTTACACCTGATTTGATAGATAGTAAGTTGATACATGGTGACACCAATATAAGGAGGATTAAGATAATCATAGCAGCCAATGTGATCGACAAGAGGAGATCATTAAGTACAAGGAACATTGTTGCTACGAGATATGTGTGCTACTACACTTTAAGAAAAAAAAACTATTGTGAGACATGTGGCAGTGTGAGAGAGACCATACATTTCATAGTGGTCCATAAAAGAAGTCACGTGCACTATTTTAGATGGTGACGATGCTTCTCATGACACATGGCAAAAGGTATGTGGCTACACAAATGTGAAGTCATAAGTAGAGAGCTTTAATATATGTGATTAACTAAGATGATGGTTAAAAAAGACACATGACATGGCATAATTGGCTAAGCACATTCGGAAGCAATCTAATTATCATAAATCATGAAAAATTATCTTAAAATATAAACATGATTAACTATGCTTACTCGACGATTGACCGATTTGAAGAAAATCTTGTGAACTCGTCTTGAGTTGGAAGTGTAATCAGCTACGTTTACTAACTGGTCAATCAATCAAGAGAATATTACAGAGGCTGATTTTAATATGAGTCTCTAATAGTTTACCATACATATCTATAATTTTAGTAAAGAATAGAAAAGTCGAGGCTTACACCACTCCAATTCAGCACAACACTACTCTTTTTAGCTCAATACTACATATTCCTCATTCGTCGTGAAAATTTATCATCGTCATCATTATTCTTCAATCTAACTCATCCGTTACAAGCTAGCGTGATGCTACAAAACAAACCCAAACTGAGTAGGTTAAAATAAGTTAGTTAGGCACCCTATGTCTGCGATTATGTTGTTAGACCTAGGAAGATCTTTAAGCTTCAAATGGATGACAAATAGGGTCATCTTGTCATGTACCTAGAAATTTCATTTTAACTATCTTGCCACGAAGTTCAACCAAGTTACAAATATGTTACTGTTTAACTACAACTGTCTCACCGTATATGGAGCCTAATCAAGCAATGAATAGGTGATCGTCACATGATAGCATTGCTCATGGAGTAAGGATCTAAGTAATAAATCGCCACGAAGTGAGGACCTGAAGTGACGGATATATTGTCACCCCACCGACCTTCCTGTTATGAAGGAACGTGGTTGAGTGTTAAATCGTCAATCATCAAAACAATGACGAACTTGCCCATGAAGCTCATGGACCATCATTTCCCAATGATCACCTCACTATGAAATCATGCTGTGTGATGAATAAAATGTCGAAGATCCTCCTGCCATCAGTCATCTTTGAAATAGCGTAGTGAGATAGTCAACTACGATGTGTGTGGAAGCTTAATAAAGCTATATAATTATAATTAAGTCTTAGAGGGGGGTGATTAGAACCAGTTTAAAATTTTTATAAATAAAAACACAAATGCTTACTTAAACAATTGATCAATTTAACTAAGTAAGACAATTAACACTGAGACTTCCAAGCCAAAGTGGATCCAATCATATAGACTACAAATGATATATCAATCAAACAACTACTCTATAGAAGATCTAGTGAGCTTATGTGTGCTTACAAATTAAGTGACTAACATACAACTCAATTCAAGCATTCATAAGATTTAATTTAATCAAATACATATATTCACCCCTAACCTTTATAGTTATATACAAGAAACTAAACGTACACTCTCATTGGAAGCTCCCTTAGAAACTTAATTGGTTTTCTATTAGCTAACCAACAATCTCGGTCATAATCTAAAGACTTACATGTACTCTCGTCGAAGACTCCAACGAAGACTAATACGGACGCACTCGTATCGGTGAATTCGACTGTACATAAGAGACTATGTCGTACACAAAAATATATTCGAGTTCGGGTCATGATCTCTTACATTCAATCTCACACAAGGAATGAGTGTATGTTGACTCTTATAAATGATAACTTACTCGTCAAATTGAGCCGATTTTTGCAGTGCCTTGCTTGAGATGCTTCTTTAATGCTCTCTTGTACTGCATGAATCAACTTCTCAATCGTTCCCCCAATTGTTGATGTCGATGCTTCAGTTCCTATGAACGTTCACCTTACATGTGATATGCCAATGAGGTGATCAAGGCAAGAGAGGTGGTGGAATCTCCTACAATTAATAGATAGTTGATTTCCTATGAGATTCACCTAGATGGGCCTCCTATAGGATTTAGACAATGATATACCAATAAGCTTAGTGTCTAATCTCTAGAGATTGATAAAGATCAAGAGCACCTTCATAATTGAGGTTTGGAATTCTCATTAGAGTGGTAATCTCAAGGAAGATGACTTGAATCTTATGTGATTAGAGTAATAGGATGAGGGATATAAGTGTAGAATCACCTGAGCTCTAAATGCACAAAAAATTCATTCAAATGCCCAAAAACTAAATGTGCAACATCTCGAATTTTCACAGCCAGAGTTTGTGCTCATGCTCGTACTCAAGAAAACTGAGTGTTAATAATGTATAAATTGAAAACTTTAAAAATCGCACCTTATTTTTTATTTGGATCACATCCAAATACATTTGTGAAAGTAACATTCACGAGAATCAAAATCGACTATATTAATTATTTTATCAGAGTAAAAGAATTTAACAAGTAATCAAATGCCCATTCAATGGAAGCTTATTACAATATCAAAATTCGCAACAAAAATATATGAGAAAGTAATAGAACTATCTTCTTATTCTTTTAGTATAATCTTTTATAGGGAGATGGTCATCTAAGTCTTCAATCTGTAAATCACCTGCATCATCTATACAGTTGGAGAGGGTCAATGCCCTACTCATAGTGATGGTTATCCTTTAAGATTAACAATAATTCAAGAGTTTCATAAAAGTAATGTAAGAGTTCTGATATGTCTCATACTCTACTACCACGAGGGGTATTAGCATGTGCAAACAACCTATATGAGATGCATGCCTAGCAAAGTGTGTACGACTCTTCATATGTAGTGATCATCATAATGTGAAATATAATTCATAAAAAACTCGACTTGACCCGCATCCCATAACTACGGATATTCGCCGGCATGACTAACACTATTGTGGATTTACGTGAACACCTCGAGGAGGCACAACACATGAGTCGGATGAATTACGTGACACGATTTATTCATGGAGTGACTATTTGCAACATTCAATCCTGGAAGTGATGTAACACACATTGCAAAATTACTTACATCGATTTGTGCACCACTACCCAAAAACTCATGGAATTACATGTCAACCAAGAGAGTATCTACCCAGAGCGCATTACATCCATGATAAAATATTTGAATTATTAGTTGTGATACCTCTTAACACCTCACTTGCACTTATAGAGAGATAAATTGAATCATGGAGGTTTTGAAAATCTAAGGTACATGCTCAAGTCATAAAGGTAGATAGCACAATGCTAAATAAATAAGGAGGAGAATAACAATGACTAACTCAACAAAAAGGAGAGTGGCAATAGCCAACCTCTCAAAGAGGAGAGTAGTAATGGTTAACTCAACAAATAGGAGAATGACAATGGCCAACTCAATAACAATGAGAGTGACAATGACCAACTCAATAAAGAAAAGAGTAGCAGGGGCTAACTCAACAAATTGATAAAGGCAAGGGCAAGTCCTGTATCTATTGCCCCACATAAATTCATAAAGATTTCTTGTAATTAACCTCATACCATAATCTCAAGGAATAAATAACAGTTGATAGTAAATTAAATAATTGCAGAGAGAAAATCATGAGAATAAATAAAAGGCATGATAATTCAAATCAACTTAAATTAATGTAAGCTTAAAGGAAAATAAACCTTGTATACATTCAGAAAGGTCATGTATAATTAACATTACACATTAACCATTATTCCCAAATGATAAATAATTGGTGGTGGTAAATTAAATATTTACTGGGAGGATTCAAAGCATGTGATGGAACAAAATAAATCATACCAACTTAAATTAATATAAGCTTAAAAGAAAATCCCTCACCTTAGCTTTAGATTTAAAGGCTAGGTAGATATTCATGTAGGAAAGCTTATGTATGAAAAGTTTTCACATCAATCACGACATCGCTTGAGCAAGAGGGAGACACCAGATATTTGGAGAAGGAAGCGGATGATGAACATCTAGACTTCTCTTTCACTCTCTCTCTCTCTCTCTCCCCCCTTAGACGTTTGAGAGGTGGGCATATGAATGGAGAGGGGAATCCACGCGGGTGTGAGAGGGGTGTGTTTCACATTGTACTTGGGTTAGGTTTCTCCAATTTTTCCTTTTCTGACGATCTTTCTTTAAATCTTATTCGTTCATTGTGTCAGGGTCATCAAATAGAGTCAGGGTACATGATTTTCTTGGTGATCCAAAAATTTATAGTGGCCTATCTTGAAAATTTTTCTAACGGGTGCCCAAAACAAACTCGATCTCAATTAATGATCCACACTTAATAATCAGGGCCCAATTTGGGGAGAAATGTGTAGTCAAGATAGACAAACGGTTGGAAAAAAAATTGGTGGTTGATCGATGATAGAAAAAGCTTAAATCTAAAATTTCACCTTTTGTACCAAAAGGAAGGAACTGTCTTCAACCTTCAATGGTGTAGAATTATAAATTGGGGCCTAAATTTTGTATAACCTCGTAGTCATATGAGACCAGAGTGTGGTCCAAATTTGAGTTGCGATAGACGGAAGAAAGTGGTTAAATCGGAATATCCAGATTTATAAGGAGTTGGTAGGCCTCGACAGGATAACTCGCGCCTAAGGAAAATTCTACCAAAGTGGAGTCTTCGTATTTTACACTGGGTCCATATGAAGGAAAATATTTTATTACGACTATTCACGAAGTTTTTTCACTCGATGGACACAAAAATCAACGGTTAAGGGAATGATTTGTAAATTGGGTCACTTTTACAATGATCTAAGGGCTGAAATGTGACATGTATAGTTAATTTATGATACATAGGCATGGTATAAAATTTCACATCAAACGGATCATGAAAACCATATAATCTAGAATTCTGGGGTCTAAGTTAATGACGTTTTCATAATTATTGCTAATATGAAATTTTTAGGAAATCTAATGGTTTCACATGGTTATATGCATG
Organism: Magnolia changhungtana; assembly: GCA_030180095.1. NCBI lineage: Eukaryota > Viridiplantae > Streptophyta > Magnoliopsida > Magnoliales > Magnoliaceae > Magnolia > Magnolia changhungtana. The sequence goes on from JASAUF010000662.1 coordinate 14,497,641, forward strand.
TTTATAAGTAATTCTTACAAAAGAACTTATATCCAAATAATTATGAATAAAAAATTATTTACCAAATTAATTAAGGGAGTGTATATATATCAACCAACATAATAGATGGTCAGATGACATGCTAAGAATAGAAAGACTTGATGGTTGGTATTATAGTCATGTATCTAGGTAATCGTATTATCAATTTTATAAATGGATGAACACAAGGTGGGTTTCTAGAGTAATTAGGGGGTAGAACATGTGTATCTTAGATTCAAGTGTCTTGTTCACATGTGTAAGTTTCTCATATTGTAGTTCTGATGGTGGGTTAAGCATATTTATAAGTGATGAACAAGATAAATGGATAAGAATCTCAATTTGATGTGTGTACGGGGGGATATAGAGATCAAGTAGCTAGTTTACTATGATCGGGTGGTCCAAAATCAAAGTGGACGATTAGATGTCTTTATCTAGTAATATATATTTGATTGAGGGGTTGGTTATGATGGACAAGTAAAAATATTTGGGTATATGATGATCATATCTTAAAATCAATGGTTAGATTGCTTGATTTATGAATGGAGATTATTCCCAATGGTCAGATTCGTGTTGGAGAATAGATGTAAAGTTAGGATAGCTAGATTGGTATCTTACACATGTACATAATAGATTAAATTTTTATGGTAACAGTCGAGAACTTTCAATACTCGAGTATTAAAAACTTCGGGGTGTTACAGAATGCCCATAGAGTTCGTGTTGCAACGGCCGGTTAATGGTTTTATTGGTATAAGATTGAATGACACTTCGATGGGATTGAAGGTCCTTCAATAGAATCGAATTGTCATTCGATTCCATCAAGAAAATCCAAGAATATTTCTGTTAGGTTGTTAGACCATTTTTTTTGGTCATATTAAACGATCTTTGATTCTATTGAGACCCATTGAGAGGGTGTCAACGAGATCGATGACCATTCGAAAATTGCTGTTTTGGGCTATGAAATTTATAGCAACTTATCACCTCTTTTAGCCCAACTTATTATGCTTTATGTTAGCTCCTAAGGCTACGTGACGATCAATCGAGGTTTACCTATAAAGCTTAGGATCATCTAGAGGCTAAGGTTGTTTTGGGTCAGTGTTAGGGTACCAAGGCACCTCATTTATCTGTTCTTTACTCTTTGATGATCCATGTCCTCTTGTATTTTTGATTAAGTTGTCTTCGGTCTTCAACTACCAAGGGCTTAATCGACTACATGACACATAAACTCACATGATTGGAAAAATAAGTGCACAAATAAGTACACCAACAGTCTTGTCATGGAACTCGATCCCACGCAAATAACAGACAGTTCATATAATGACTGTCCAACTATAAAGTTAGCCGGTGGATGAATAAATGTCCACCCCTTCCCATAATTCACAATTGTCTCGCATAATGAAGCCCATCACAAAATGATAGATTGTCATTTTTAAAGATTGTTTAGCCATGAAGCCAACTGTGCACGTGATCCAGCTTTTGTGCCCGACAACCTTCTTGTCATGACCAAATTATCGTTTCCAATGACATACTTGATATGGACATATTGTGGAAGCGTTATTATTTGTTATCCTTTTTCTTTTGTATAATCTTCTTTTATATTCTTTACAGCCGAGTGCAATTAAAAATTAATTATTTGATTGACCAGCTTTAGCTTCGTTTATTCTTTTTAAATATATATTTTATTGTTATAGGGTGTAAAGTGAATTACATACTTAACCAAAATTAAAGTCCTTGTTTAAAAGGTAAAAAAGAACTCAATTAAAGGATGGACCTCCCCTCCTCGTAAATCATCTGATTTTGTGTAATGGTGGCTGAGTAGTCGATCGATCTTCATAGATCCAATGCTAAACCAACTATTTCAGCGATTGGGATCACTATGCATTAAGTTTGAGTTAAGCCACTATTGGCCCTGAGAAACTCGACACACACCGTAGATGGGTTCTCTAGAGAAAATCTCCATCGGTCGAGATATCATCATCCGTGGAAAGCAAGTTGAAAGCATTGGTCCAGAAAAACAGTTTTTGGATCCCCTTAGAACAGGAATGAACCCCTATCGCAGAAACTCTGCACATTTAGATCACTGAGAATTTAGATGAACGGCCTAGATCATTATTTGATGAGGCAGAGATGGCGAGGATATTGGATGAGCAGTGTAGATCTCCCTTGCTAGCAAACTTCGACTTCATGGGACGCCGCTTCGGGGGATCCTCGGATCCACTGAGGTTGGTGGATCCCTGACTGTGGGTCCCACCGTGATATATTTGTCTTATATCCAGGCTATTAAAATGTATCTCCAGCTCATTTTAGGGCATGAGCCAAACAATGCAGCTGATCAAAATCTCAGGTAGACCATACCATAAGAGGTTGAGCATCTACTATTAAAAACGTCATGGGGTCACCGAGATGTTTATTTGCTATCCAACCTCATTGTAGGTTCACAAAGACCTCGTTTACGTGACCACACAAATATCATCTTGATCCAACACTTTTATGGCCCACGAGAAGTTTTTAATAGTCAATCACGACTTTTTCTTACAGCATGGTCCACTTAATATTTGGTTGGATCTTCTTCATTTGTGAGTTCATGTCTTAAAATAAGCTGGCAAAAAGAATAGGCGGGATGGATATAAAATAAATACATTATATCATGTCGGACTTCGTGTTAAGCCCACCGTGATATATTTGTCTTAGCCATGCTATCATCCTTCTTTTTCACATGATTCTAAGGTATGAGCCCAAAATTGAAAAGTATCTGAAGCTCAAGTGGACCGCATCACAAGAAACAATCTATAAGATAGAGTGAGAGTTGAACATCTAATCTTTAAAACTTCATAAGGGCCAAGAAGTATTGGATCAAGCTTATATGACCTTTGTGAATAGGTTGGATGACAAATAAACATTACTATGGGCCCTAGGATGATTTTATTAGTCATTCGATTTGTTAATAACGTGTGCTAGTGTTTCTTGAGTCGGTTGAGCTCCCATTGAAAAATATTAGAAGAACAAAAACTTTTGGCATCAAAGTTTGAAGACATTGGGTAAATTTGAGGTGTCTTAGTAAAACTAGCTTTATATCCCTTATGTTCCAAAACAACCGACCTCTAGATGATCATTTTCTTAATACGAAAACACTTGATTGATCATTACAAGCCTCGAGATTTAACTGGAACAAAATTAGTTAAGCATTAATAGTATTTTATGAATTTTTTGATTCGACCTTAACCATATTCGGTTTGATCGAAAATGGTCGAAACTGTCCAACAAGCTAAATGGAAATCTGTGCAATTTTTTGTCCAACTTAGGAATCTTAGGCTTGATTCGATCAGACTGAATTAGCAATTTAGTTCGACCGAAATCAACCAATTTTGTCTAACGACATCTAGACTCTGCCTGGCTATTTTCGGTTGAACCGAACTGTCTTTGGTCCGACCGAATAACTAGCCGTTGTAGATCTATTATAGCCTCTCTTTTTTCTTATAAAATGGGTACTAGGACCTTGGCAAAAGGGATGGTTTTTGGTTATTTAGAAGCCCTAATGTATCCCAGTCATTCACATTACTCCATGTTCTATCCAAAAAAAAATAATAATAATAAAAATTGATGTTATTTTTCTTATGATTCATCACTCTAATAAGCATTTCAAGTTCTCTTTAAATATGAACATGTTATCTTGCATTCTTTAGACATTAGACACTAACCTTATAAGTAAACATATTATCTATCATTCTCTAGAATATCCATATACGTGAATTCTCAATTAGAACTAATTATCCATTAGTTGTATGAGATTCCACCACCATCCCATTACCTTCGCATCCTCATAGGTACATCATCGCAAGGTAGCCGATCGTCAAAGCTAAATAAGATCCGCATCAAAGATCGGGGAGCAAAAGAGAAGTTATATTAAGATTAATCAAGCATCTCAAGAAGACGCTATCAACGAAGCTCATCCAAAACGTATAAGGTTTAAGTTTCAATTCATCAAGTTTAAAACGCACACTCAGATAGGTTATTGTGTAAGATCTTCTTCCGTGAGAGTGTACGTAAATTAGTTATTATGTAGGACTAATCAATGGTTATTGGTAAGCCTTTATAAAACCCTTAAAATCTCTGGGGGAGCCACCGACATAGGTGCATTTGTATAGGTACTCGCGTAAGATTGTCACCAACATGGGTGTATACGTGTAGACTGACTCAGACGGAAGATTACATAGGTCTTTGTGTAGCACTGCATAAGTTCTTGGTTAGCCTATAAAAAACATTATGAGTCTCTGAATAAGATACTGACACGGGTGTGTACATGTAGGTTTATGGTGACCCTATTGAAAACCATCGTTAAGGTTAATGGTAAACTTATAGAAAAAACCATTAAAATAGTGAAATCTGGTACACTCGAATTTGAGTACCTTAATTGGGGGTGGAGTAGGTATTTAGCCGAACCATTACACATCATTCTATTTGCGATTATTTATGTATATACAATTTTATTTATACTTATGAATATTTGTTTATATGAATGCATGAAATAAATTTTATGCTAGGTGCTTAGATTAGAGCACACACAATTGGTATTTTTTTAATCTCATTACATAATTAGTGTATATTTTACAGTTTACATTTTAAGATTTAATTCACCTTATAGATTAAATTGTGATAATTGGTAAATATTTTAATCAATCATATTTCTCCCTCTAGGACTTAGCCATAATTTTAAAATCGACAAGCTTTTCGTGTGCCGCAGTATCGTGCTAAATTACAGCATAATTTCAAGTTTCATAGTGAATGTCATTACTCCACTGTTTTTTGTTGTATGTTCCACTTGAGCTTTGGAAATCCTTCAATTTTGGTCTCATGCACTAAAATGAGTTGGAAAAATGAATGGACGGCATGTACAAGACATAGTTTACTCACTGCATTATAGGGCACTTAATTAATCAACATGCAATTGGCATTCGACCTGTGATGGAAGGAACATGACAACACGAGAGTGTGTGTAAAAATCCAGAAAACCTAGGCATTGCACATGTGTCATATGTAACACACATATCTAGATTCTTGAAGACTCGAAAGCATCGTAGCCAATTTTGTAGATCATGAAGGTTGACCCATAGGTGAGCCGACATGATGAATGATCCACGTTAAAGTTGGGCACCATATTCCACCTTTACCAAATCCTGTTGATTGGATGGTTTTATCCATCCAATCAATAGGCAAAAAAAAAAAGGAATAGTCCACGTTGATCAAAATAGAGATGTGATTTTTAAAAATAACAAAAATTAACTTTTAAAAAAAAATCTTATTTGAATATTTTAACAAACATGCTTACTATTTACACTTGATTTGACAAATAGTAAGTTGATACATGGTGACACCACTATAAGGAGGATTAAGACAATCATTGCATTCAATGCGATCGACATGAAGAGATCATTACGCACAATGAACATTGTTGCTAGGAGATATGTGCTACTACACTTCAAGAAAAAACTATTGTGATACATGTGGCGGTGCGAAGGAGGCCATACATTTCATAGTGGCTCGTAAAAGAAGTCATGTGCACTATTTTAGATGGTGGCGATGCTTCTCATGACACATGGCAAAAGGTACGTGGCTACACACATGTGAAGTCATAAGCAGAGAGCTTTAATACATGTGATTAGTTAAGATGATGGTTAAAAAAGACACATGGCATGGCATGATTGGCTAAGCACATTCGGAAGCAATCTAATTACCATAAATCATGGTAGATTATCTTAAATATAAACATGATTAATGCTTACTCGACGACTGACCGATTTGAAGAAAATCTTGTGAACTCATCTTGAGTTGGAAGTGTAATCGGCTACGTTTGCTAATTGGTCAATCAATCAAGAGAATATCATAGAGGTTGATTTTAACAATTTACCTTACATATCTATAATTTTAGTAAAGAATAGAGAACTCGAGGCCTACACCACTCCAATTCAACACAACACAACTCTTTTCGGCTCAATGCTACATATCCCTCGTCCACCATCATCATTATTCTTTAATCTGACTCATCCACTACAAGCTAGCGCGATGCTACAAAACGAACTCAAATTGAGTATGTTAAAATAAGTTAATTAGGCACCCTTTGTCTGTGACAATGTTGTTAGACTTAGGAAGATCTCTAAGCTTCAAATAGATGGCAAATAGGGCCATCTTGCCATGTACCTAGAAATTTCGTTTGACTATCTTGCTACAAAGTTCAACCAAGTTACAAATATCTTACTATTTAACTACAATTGTCTTACCGTATATGGAGCCTAATTAAGCGATGAACAGATAGTCGTCACATGATAGCATTGCCCATGGAGTAAGGATCCAAGTAATAAATTGCCACGAAGTGAGGATCGAAAGTGACAGATATATTGTCACCCCAGTTACTTTCCTGTCATGAAGAAGCGTGGCTGAGTGTTAAATCGTCAATCATCAAAACAATGACGAACTTGCCCATGAAGCTCACAGACTGTCATTTCTCAGTGACCACCTCACCACGAAATCTTGTCATAAGATGAATGGAATGTCGAAGATCCTCCCGCCATCAGTTATCTTCGAAATAACGTAGTGAGATAATCTACACGATGTGAGTGAAAGCTTAACAGAGCTATATAATTATAACTAAGTCCTAGAAGAGGGGTGATTAGGACCAATTTAAAATTTTTACAAACAAAATCACAAATGCTCACTTAAACAATTTATTAATTTAACTAAGTAAGACAATTAACACTAAGACTTCTATGCCAAAGTGAGTCCAATCATATAGACTATAAATGATATACCAATCAAACAACTACTCTATAGAAGATATAATGAGCTTATGTGTGCTTACAAATTAAGTGCCTAGCATATAACTCAATTCAAGCATTCATATGATTTAATTTAATCAAACACACAAGCATGAATTAGAATTGCAAACATTCACAATCACAAACACAAACATGTATAGTAGTTTGGTTTCCCTAATCCACCATCGGCAGACACACTCCCTTTGAAGTTACCAATATTTACTATCTTAAGAGTTTTCAATATGTTCACCCCTAACCTTTGTAGTCATACATAAGAACTTAAAGGTACACTCTCGTTGGAGGCTCCCTTAGACACTTGGTTGGTTTTCTATTTACTAACCAACAATCTCGGTCATAATCCAAGGACCTACGTTTACTCTCGCCGGAGACTCCAACGGAGACTAACACGTACACACCCGTATCTAATGAATTCAACCGTACACAAGAGCCTAGGTCATACATAAAAACCTATTCGAGTTTGGGTCATAAACTCTTACACTCTATCCCACACAAGGAATGAGTGTATGTTGACTCTTATAAATGATAACTTACTCGTCTAGTTGAGCCAATTTTTGCAGTGCCTTACTTGAGATGCTTCTTTAATGCTCTCTCGTGCATGAATCGACTTCTCAATTGCTCCTCTGATTGTTGATGTCGATGCTTCAGTTTCTACAAATGTTTGCCTTGCATGTGATATGCCAATGAGGTGACCAAGGCAATAGAGGTGGTGAAATCTCCTACAACTAATGGATAATTGATTTCTTATGGAGATTCACCTAGATGGGCCTCCTAAAGGATTTAGACAATGATATACCAATAAGCTTAAGGCCTGTTTGTTAAATCTGAAATTCGAAGTCTGAATTTGAAGTTTGAATATGAAATCTGAATATGAAGTCAGAAAACTAATAGTGAATTTAGAATAACTTGTTTGTTAGCTAATGTCTGAAATGTTTGAAATATATTAATTTGACACATTTACCCAAATTAGGAGGCAGATTGGCTAGTTACCCTACAATTAGCCAATGGCTATTGGTCAGTGTTCTGTAGGCTCACCATGATGTATTCATTTCATCCGCTCTGTCCATCCATGTTTACAGGTCATTTTATGGCATGATCTAAAAAATGAGGTATATCCAAATCTCAAGTGGATCACATCATAGGAAACAGTGTTGATTGATTGCCCACCATTAAAAACTTATTCAGCCCACAAAAGTTTTGGATCAACTTGATATTTGTTTTTCCCTTCAATCCAAGGCTATATGACCTAATCAACAGGTTTCAGGTCAAATAAACATTGCAGTGGTCACTAAGAGATTTTTTTTTTATCGTGGACGCTTAATCATTATTGTTTTCCTCTATTGTGGTCCACCTGAGATTTATATATGCCTCATTTTCTATATCAATGATATATTAAATGATCTGGAAAAATGAATGAATGGTGTAAACGATATACATACATCATGATGGGCTCACATAACACCAACCACTAGCCACCTAGCTAGTGGCATTGTCACTGGCCAAACCATGTCCCCAGGTGTGACTCGAATTTCATGGGAAAGCCTTTCCCAGGAAGTCCACCGCTGGAAATCTAGGTGGGGCCCACCATGATCTTTGTGTGAAATTCAACCTATCCATCCATTTTGTTAGATCATTTTAGGACAATGCAAAAAATGAGCCATATCTAATACTCAAATGGGCCAAAAATGTGAGGATTGGACACCTATAATTAAAATATTTGTGGGGTCACAAAAGTTTTCAATCATGCTAATATTTGTGGTTTGAGTTGATCTCACTAGGAATGACAGTATGAACGATATTGATGGCATATAAACATTACTGTCGACCTCGGGGAGGTTTTAACGATAAGAATTTTCCTACCCACCTTTTCCTTTTCCTTTAGTACGACCCACTTAAGTCTTGTATCCTCCTTATTTTTTGTCTCAAGTCCTAAAATGATCTTAAAACACGGATAGATAGACTAGATTTATCACAAACATAATAGTGGGCATTTACACATAATTCGCACCCCAAATTTGGGAGGGGATTGCGTACTACCCCCCCAAGATCTATGTAAATATGGACAATTAAGGGCTTTGTGGGGCCTACCATGATATATATGTTTTATCCATACTGTTCATTCATTTTTCGTATTATTTTAGAAATTAAGACAAAAAAACAAGGCAAATATAAGGCTTAAGTAGGCCACACTAAAAGAAACTGTGGGAATTGGGTGCCTATCATTGAAAACTTCTTGGGGCCACATAAGGCTCTGATTAAGCTAATTCTTGTGTTTTTCCTTCATCTAGGTCTGTGTGACCTTATAAAGAGATTTGATGGCAAATAAGCTGCACAATGGACATCAGGAAGGTTTTAACGGTAGTCATTCCTGTCCCACTACATCAGGAAGGTTTTAATGGTAGTCATTCCTGTCCCACTACTTTATGTGGTGTGGTTGACTTGAGCTTTGGATATGTATCTTTTTTCGGATCATGCTTTATAATGATATAGAAAAGTTGATAGACGGTGTGGATCTAACACATAAATCATGGTGAGATCAGAGAAGTGACTCATGTTAAAATTTGGGATGTGTATAACACAAGGGAGAAAATCTTTGTCGCAAAGGACAAATTTGGATTAAAAAAAATGTTACGAAGCGCATTCTTGACTCCCCATTAAGCTAGACTCCTATCACGGAAAAATTTCGACATAAAATGGTGGAGCACTTTCCTTCTTCCGCGTTAACCAACGCTACTAAACATGGAACATTTTCCAAATTCCACGTTAAGTACAAAAATCCAGCGTTAACAAACAGGCCCTTAGTGTCTAATCTCTAAATAATGGTGGAGATCAAGAGCATCTTCATAGTTGAGGTTTGGAATCCCCATTAGAGTGGTAATCTCAAGGAAGATTACTTGAATCTCATGTGATTAGAGCAATAGGATGAGGGATACGAGTGTGGAGTCACCTAAGCTCTAAATGCACAAAAAATTCATTCAAATGCCCAAAAATTGAATGCCCATTTTATAAAGTTCATGTTGCAACGGTCGGTTAATGGTACTATCGGTGAGATAGAATGGCACTTTGATGGGATCGAAGGTCCTTCAATCACATCAAAATGGTCTTTGATTCCATTGAGACCAATCGACAGGGTGTCAATGAGATGATGACCACTCAAAAACTACTGTTTCGGGCTATGAATTTTACAACAACTTATCACCTCTTTTAGCCCAACTTATCATGTTTCATGTTGGCTCTTAAGGCTATGTGATGATCAATCAAGGTTTACTTATAAAGCTTAGGATCATCTAGAGGCTAAGGTTGTTTTAGGCCAATGTTAGGGTTACCAAGGCAGCTCTTTGTAACACCTCGTACTTTCGCGTATTCGGGTATTATCATAACATTGTAGCTTATTAAACCATTCACATACACTCTAGTCAAAATCTAACCGTAGGAATGATCTTCGTCTAGAGACCGAACTATCAAACCCTTGATTTTAAAGATAAACCACCACACCATTACAGAACCCAAGATTAACCTACATTTCTGGATCGAATCCTTAATGACTGACTTTCCAATCCATCACTAGATCATTAAATTTAATAGTTAAGCTGCAAATTTAGTAATCCTTAAAGACTTAAGAAACCACCTGAGTCAGATATAGATCGATCTAACCGAAGGATTACCTAGAACCGACAACAAACATCATAGATCATCTGGGTCCAACTGTAATGACCCTCAATTATTATCATAACTTTCAACTGGTAAATGGACCAAGCGCTCCATTTCCTAATACTATGATCTGACATAAGCCCGATAACGAGATCTTAGCCATAAGAAAGATTATATATCCTATTAAACATGCCTTAGGATCACTAACTTACACACTGAAGTAGGGAACTAACAGTTCCATGGAAATAAGTAACCTTACCTAAGATCAATTTCCAAGTAGGACCCTTACAAGAATAAGGATAGACTGATCCTCAATCCAGTGTAGCTAACAAACCTGGTAAGAGGGATAGACAGCCCATATTGCACCTAAGAGATATTGGGACCCAAGTAACCCACATTTACTGACGATAAACGCTTGAAATGATGAACACCTAACCCCTAAAACTTACAACTCTTAACCTGTAGCCCTTGATGGGCCTTCTAAGTCAAATGGACGGCCTGGATCGACTTAGACCATCACAGAGACCCCTCATCTAGGCGGTGCATGTGCACAAATGGCGTGCACAGGGCGCGCACAAGAACACCACATCGGGTCAAAGGAGTTTGACCCGATGGAATTTGTAAAAAGCAGAGAACTTCAAAAAATTTCCCTCCCACCCGACGCTGTTCAAATGGACCGTCCGTTTAGCGATGTTTGTGGCCACCATCTGAATACAAAGTGGAAATCCAAACCGTTCATTAGATAACCAATGTCCCACTGACCTTGACCACGCTGTCATCTAAGATTGAAAGCCCTTTTCGACAGGATAGACAGAGCCTGATCTTGCGTTGCAAAGGTGATGCCCTGATGGCGAGGATTGGGACACGTGCGTCGCTCATTTGGCAGATCCGACTGTTGGAAATCGTCGGACGGCATCCACGTACGCAATCACGACCCTTTCAGCCCTACAGTTTCCAAAAGAAGCTCCCCTACCCGTCGGAAAGCGGAGGAATCCCTTCCATTTATAGAAACGCCCCATCCTAGCCGACCGTTAACATCTAGAAACCTCTATTGAGCAAATCCCGAGCGTTGGCTCTAGGATTGCTTGAGATCTCATAGCTAAAAGAGATATTCCCGAGAAATTAGTGATATTTTGATTCGGCGCAAACCGCTTCCGTGCAGCTAATCGTGTTTGATCTGCAACCTTCCATCCATCATCGGATGGGCCACACATACTCCCTTAACATAATCCAAACCCTCTGATCGCACTAGAACAGTAGATTGGCCAGTCATTGTAAAACTGCCATTACCAAGGCATCATCTTCCTCGATTGGACCGGATATGCCACGTTTTGAAAGGATGGTCCTTTCTCTAATCCAGGATGTCCATGGTGTGGCCCACACCGTCTAAAGTCCATCAGGGTCGATCAAATATACTCATGAACACGATCAGACGAGAACGAGCACCTTGATGATGGGTTTCTTAGCACCTCTTTCGCTAAAAATGCACTAACCCACATGATTAGCCGTGGAAATCTCTAGAAGTGGGGGAAAGCCTATAAATACCCCGGCTTTTAGGGCGAATGTCGAGGCAGTTTAAGGGAGGAAAGAGAGAAAGAGAAAGGGAGTTCGTGAGCGGTGCCAAAGTGGCTGCAACTGGTCGTAACTCGACCGAGTTGCTGGTTGGGATAGAGTTCCGACTCCATCCTCCTATTCGTTAGTAGAGTGGTAGGATTCGAGAGAAAGTAGCAGTAGGGAAGAAGGAGATCTTCTGTCTTTGCTCCAACTTCCAATCAAGAGTGTCCAACTCCACCCAGCCGTTCACCCGACGCAACTGACCGAGTTCAATCTGACTCGGATCAGGTGAGCAACTAAACCCATTAACTCAGCTTCGCTACCTTCTCTCATCTCACCCCCACTAAAAGAATCCTTGTACCTAACCTCCGACTCAACCATATTTGAAAGTGAGTCCCGAACCAGCCACCTATGGGTGACTCAGTCGAACACCGAGTCGTAGCCCTCGGATGCAACTCTAACCAATCAGAACCTGACCTTTATTTTGCCATCAGTACAGGTATCGTAACCAAACTCACCTCTGTTGTGGTTTCTTTCATCTAACCTGTTAACGAGTTGATTGCCTAATTATCTAACTGAGTTAACTTAGTAGTAACCCCTGAAATGAACGACCAGGGCATATCCGTGACTGAAAATCTGGGGTATTCACTACACATCCAAGACCCTGGTAGCAGATTTCTACAACAAGTGAATTTCTTAAAATGAAAACTCAACTAGTGGTGCTGTTTGCAACCACCATCTTTGAAGGGCACTCTCCTTTAATCAAGTTTAGAGCAAGAACTCATAAGCCCACCTCATAGGAAGAATCAAACCAAGAGGAGCATTCAATCAAGGTGAGGGACATCCCCATGACTTCTTCATTTCGTGGCATTCTAAAATGGGTTAAGTTATTTATATGATGATCTTATGATTTGGGAGATGTTGATTATTATGTAGAATTGTTTTATTGCTCTACTCCTTATGAGAATCACATTACACCCTACAGGCCACCTTGAGGTCACTTATACATGTGTTCATACTTATTAGTTACATTAAGAGGTAGAAATATTATTCCTATTCAAATGGTTAGTTACTCTGTATATGCTAGAGTGGTTTAAACTTGAATCTATGAAAGGCCTTTAACCAAAAAAACTAAATGATTTGGCCCTCCACTTCCTAGTTGATTGTGTTGATCATAAATTAAAGTGTAAAATTCTATCACCCATATCCTATGTGAAGTAGCTGAATGATTAGGATTTGATTCTTATAATTGCCAAGTTAATTTTGTCATTGTTCATATTACAGTCATGTCTCTACTCATTCATGATATATAAAAATAGGGATGCCTTGACCTATCTATTTCCATATGTTGTGGAATGACGCCCTTATTAAAATTATGGGATGTCACGCCCCAAACTCAGAAATCGAGCTCACAAAATTTTCGATCGCCGAATCCGGTGTTGACAGTCTTCGTAGAACCCCATTCTCAGCTCCCGGCGCCCATTCTCCAGGTTCCGATCCTGGGATGCTACGAGGAGGATTTCCAATATTAGTTTAATTCGTAATAAGCATAACCAAAGGCATAACCCACAAACAACAACAAAAAACTCCTTCACATTTCCACTATGATCAAAAAATTTGTAAGTACAATGAACATAAAAGGAAATACAATGAAAATAGACAAAAGCTCCAAGATGATCTGCTATGTGCTCTTGCTTCAGCGCTGCTGCAGTCCAACGTCACCTGCACGCAACGGTTGTGCATAAGCTTATGAAAAGCTTAGAGGGTGGTGAAAGTGTGTGCGCAAGGTAGTAATGCAGTATCAGAGTAATGCGGAACATGATGATGAATCCATGAATACCATTAGCCATACCAAGGCTATGCGATGTAAGGCATGAATGATGTCGGCCATACTAAGGCCATGCGATGCAAAGCATGAATGATGTCGGGATGCAACTAAAGTATATGAATCCTCATCTAAGTTCACATATCAATATGGCTCCAATCTGGAATACCACCAGGGTCTAGTACACTCTAAACCCGATTGCCGCCACATCGCGTGCAATAAGGTAAGTGGAAAAAACCTCACTATCCGCCTGCTAATATCGGGCTCGACTCGTTGATAGCGGACCTATTCCTTGAGCTGATCAAACTTAGCCTAGCTTTGCCCCCTCCTCTCGGGCAAATAAGGCCGCACCCCCTTCCAACCGACCATGACACAGTGGAAAGCGAGGCCTTTTGGTAATCGGCACTCAGCGCTCGTGCACCCACTCGGTGTAAACGTTGGAGCAACCTCTTTGTACCATAAGGATTTAGAGACTTTCACCCAATGATATCTATAACACCCCATGTAGAATAAGATTTTCGGTATCCAATCCTGCCAACCACGATATGCCTGTGACGGCTATGACCCTTATGTCGCTAGGGCGTATAGTATACATGTCACACAATGCGAGATGCATGAATCACGCAATCCAGTCATACAACAATCATGCGCATACTATGCGCTCATGTGGGCATCTCCCTTTACCAGGGAGTCCCATAACAATCTGCCCAATGGCATGGGCTATGATCAATCACTCGTCTCATCACAAGCATGCAGATGATGTGTATGGACATGTATTAAGATGTTATGTTGTCATATACTCATAATCGATATCGATAACTGGCGTCGGCCACGGCAATCGGCACCAATAATCAGCATCGATAATCAGCACCGATAATCAGGATCGATAATCGGCGTCGGCCGTGGTTATGAAGTCATTTGTCTACAGCGAATAAGGTCCACTTATTTGGGTTAACCCATGAAGAGAATGGCCTAACAAGGCCTAAGGGAAGGTCACAATGAGGACATCTAACCATCATTGCCCACCAATGTGGACGTCAAACTAACATTGCTCCCAAGGAGTGGCCTACATGAGGAATTCATACACATTGTAATGGCCACACATACATCACATTGGGCCTCGCTCATGGGCTTCAATGCATCGGGCCGATCAAATGTGGGTTGAGTCAAATGGGCCGTATCGAATGGGCCGAGCCAATGGGCCGAATCAAATGGGTTGGATCAAACGAAATGGGCCCATTTAGAGCACAAATGGGCCTCATGTATGTTAAATAGGTCGCACCGATGGGCCTATTCATCTACACCATTCATCTATATACAAAGGATTGTCTTAGAGCGCAGACAAATAAATAAATCATATTGAAGGTTATCTGGACCGCACTCCAAATGACAGTGAAAACAATGATTTTCCCACCATTGAAATTTTCAAGCCCACCATAACATTTATTTCCCATACAATCCAATCTGTCCATAAGGTCACACAGACCTGAATTAAGATGGAACACAATTTCCAAATTGGTCCAGACCTACTGTGACCCCAAGAAGAGTTTCAATGGTGGGCATTCACTTAGCACTGTCTTCTCCGGTGTGGTCCTCTAAACATTAGATCTGTCTCATATATATATATATATATATATATATATATATATATATATATATATATATAAAATTTGCCTCAAGCCATAAAGTGAGCTTGCCAAAAGGATGGATGGTTGGATTAACTGTATACAGCAGGTGGGGTCTATGTTCGCCAAATGGGTGAACGGTTTGGATGGCATACATATATCATGAAAGCCCACCATCCAGCCATCTGGACGGTGGGATACAAAACATACATTATGGTGGGTCCGGACGACCTGCTGACGTCCTCAGCAGTGGGACCCACATAGCTTGATGGCGTCACTACACCAGCCAAACGCTGGTGCGTGGTACCCCGCCAGTCTGCTGCAGCAGGCGGGTCCCCTATTACAAACGGATGGACGGTTGGATGGGACACAGCCACACCACACGTGGGACTCCAAAACTTGCTGACGTAAATCAGCATATGGGTCCCACCATCTGGACGGTTTGGATGTCACGTGGGACCCACAGGATTCGCTAACGTGAATGGACAGTGGGTCCCACCCGCTGGACGTCCTGGATATCATGAGGCACCATCAAGAATTGCTGGCGTTAGAAGGATAGTGGGTCCCACCATCTAGCAGATGGCTGGTGTGGATCTAACGTTGATGGGCTGTGCTTACATCACACACCACACACTCAGACCCACCGTCCCAGCCCATGGACGTGGGGATATACCACACGTTATGATGGTGGGTACCTCATTACTGGGTGACGTACACCAGCCAGTCTGCTGCCCAGACAGGTGGGTCCCACATGGGGCCCACACATGCATATCCCTATATATATATATATATATATATATATATATATATATATATATATATATATATATATATATATAGATAAAGATATTTATTATATCATACGTGAGATCTAACCAGCGTCCAGTCACCGTCCAGCAAACTGGACGGTGATGGATGATGCACACGTATCATGGCGGTCCCATGTAGTGGGCCACAAGATTTTGATTAAGCTTATATTTGTCTTTCCCTCTCATCCGTGCCTATGTGACCACCCGGTCATGTAGGCCCCAACCGAGATTAAGGTGGCCCATTCGTCGATCATTATGGCTAAAATACATGCATCATAGGTGGGCCATTAATCATAGAAAAGAAGGAGAGGGAGATAAAAAGAGAAGGAGAGAGATCGACGATGACGGAGGGGCCCCGCCACTATGGGCCCCTCATGGATACAAGCATACATTAAGGTGGGTCCCACCACAAGTGGGCCCTTAAATCACAAAACAATAAATAAGTGGAGATTCAAGATCACCCACCGGCTTCTTCTTGCACCCTAGGCTTCCTTAGCTCCTTAGCTTTGATTTCAACGGAGGAGATGAGGTTTAGATGGTTGAGATGAGAGATGAAAGGGTATGAAAGGTGGGCCACACTCGTGGCTCTCTTGGAGTGGAAGAGCTTGGACATATGGAGGTTTTTGGGTTGCTTGGAATGTGGTTTGAAAATGAAGGAGAGAGAGGGTTGTAAAGAGAGAGGAGTGATGGGTGATGGATGTGGTGAGTAATGGGTGTGTAAGAGACTTTTTGACTTTGGGGTTGCTTGGTGTAAGAAAAGAATGGGTTGTAAGAAACATTTTGACTTTGGGGAGTTGCTTGGGGAAGGGTGAAAGGTGATGTGTATTTGACATGTACTTGACATGATGGGATTGATTGATGTGACAAGTCATAGAGATTCTCTTGGGTTTTGCGACGCGCGGCGTTTTCCTCGAACTGAACGCGGGCCAACATCTCCTGGCCAGGGTATCGCCTTGGTGTGCAAGTCGCGTCATCGGAATCGCGGCGACAGCGCGGTCGCAAGGGTACACGTCTTGGGTTGAGTCGACTCGGGTTGATGGCGTGTGAATCAGGGTCGCGTGCAAATACCGGTTAAGGGTCGAAGGTTGCCGGAATTCGACAAGGAAGACCGCAGAAGTCTATGGAATGGTACTGTCTAGGATACGGGTCTTACATGGGATGATCCTGTCACAATCCTCTCACACTGGGCATAATATGTTGGTTGGACTTCATTTAGACCTTGGAAGGGTAGATGAAATTTCATTGAACTCAGGTGTGATTAATATTTTATTGAAGGACTGCTAGCTTTGACTGTGATTATGAAAGACATCTTGTTAATGGTGTACGTGAGTATCATGGTGCATGATATCCAAACATGACATATGAGCTTTTCCGAGTGTTCAATATTAGTCACATCCTGTACGATTTACTGAAGGTTCCATCCCTTCAGTGGACTCATATAACATGTGCAATTGTGCCACTTTGGGTGTTCTCTATTTATATGACGCTTTTCCGGGATTTAGGCACTCCTCAAGCGTACCCCATGTATTTTTCCAGGAGTCAGGATATCCATGGGCACACTCACTTACATGGCTTTTTTCAGGTAGATAATCTACCATGGGCGGTCTGCATGGTCTTTTCCGGGATTTAGGCACTCCTTAGGCGTACCCCATGTATTTTTCCAGGAGTCAGGATATCCATGGGCACACTCACTTATATGGCTTTTTTCAGGTAGATAATCTACCGCGGGCGGTCTGCATGGTCTTTTCCGGGTGACTAGTTCGCCTTAGGCGACCCCTTTATTTTGATAGCTGGATGTGCATCCCTAGATCTATGACTTGTACATACATTCATACACCCATACATTCATTTATAATTTTATGATTAGTCTCCATGTAATTTGAATATGTTGATTTAAACTGTTTTGGAATGATATGATATGCATGAATCCTTACGGAAAGTTCCCACTGAGTTTTCACTCACTCAATCGCGCGGTTGTACCAAATAGACACAAGTATGATGAACAGGTGGTGACCCCTATGACGGGATTCCAGGGACGGTTGAGGTGGAGATTGACGATGAGGATCTTTATGTGAATGTAGTCGGGCTGTTGGAGCTCAATTGATATTTTAGGATTTACATATTTTTCATGTTTTAGACCTTGCGTTATATTTGAATTGTAATAAAAATTTCCTTGATGTGGAATTTCACTTTTGTTTCCATTTACATGTATTAAACTTTCCTTTTGTTACTCTTGATATGGCTTATGTAGTGATTTCTTTACTTCATGCTTTAAAATTCATTCTTAATTGGATGTATGATGGTCCACTTCATAATGTAACGCTCGGGTCCTCAATGAGGAGTGACTATCCTCGGGTTTGAGGACTAGGGTGTTACACTCTTTTACTTGTTCTTTACTCTCTGATGCTTTATGTCCTCTTGTATCTTCGATTAAGCTATATTCGGTCTTCAGCTTTCAAGGGCTTAATTGACTACATGACACACAGACTCATGTGATTGGAGAAATAAGTGCACAAATAAGTGCACCAACAGTCTTGTCATGGAACTAGATCTCATGTAAATAACAGACAATTCATACAACGATTGTCCAACTGCAAAGTTAGCCATTGGATGAATAAACGTCCACCCCTTCCCACAATTCACAATTGTCTCGCATAACAAAGCTCATCACGCGATGAATAGATTGTCATTTCTGAAGATCGTCTAGCCACGAAGCCAACTGTGCATGTGATCCAACTTTTGTGCCAGATAACCTTCTTATCATGGCCAAACAATCGTTTCCAACGACATACTTGATATGGACATATTGTGGAAGCGATTGTTATTAGTTATCATTTTTCTTTTTTATATTTTTCTTTTCTATTCTTTATAGCCAAGTGCAATTAAAATTTAATTATTTGATTGACCGGTTTTGACTTCATTTATTTTATTTAATTATATATATTTTATTGTTGAATGGTGTAAAGTGAATTATATACTTAATCAAAAGTAAAGTCCTTGTTTCAAAGGAAAAAAAAGAACTCAATTGAAGGATGAACCTGCCATCCTCGTAAATCATCTGATTCTGCGTAATTGGTGGCTGAGCAGTCGGTCAATCTTCATAGATCCAATGTTAAACCAATTATTTAGTGATTGGGATCACTATGCGTTAAGTTTGAGTTAAGCCACTATTGGCTCTGGCAAACTCGACACACACACACGTATACATAATAGGTACGATCAAATTCGAAACCAACATTTACTTCAAAACAGAGGGTTTTTTTTTTTTTTTGTTGAAAAAGTGATTTTACTAAACGACCTTATTGTAAAATAAGAGTTAGAACAAAAAGTTTTACTATAGTAGTTCTTATTTGAAAAGCTTTTATTGGATTAGATAAAAGTTTCCATATGCCCCTCAGTTACTAGAAGAATCCCAACGAGCAGCTTTTCTAGGCCCACATACACCCTCTCCACATACCCTTACTTAGCCACGCATGGCAAGAACTTTTTAGTCATTGTTAGATGGGGCCAACAGTGTAGATGGTTTGGACTAGAAACCAGGCTAGTCAAACCATTAGGTAGGCCACAATTGTTCCAAAGAACAATTTGAATTTTGGTCAAATCATCCATATGATGGCTCCGCATGATAAGGGCATGCTTGTTTTTGTGGACTACTACAGTAATGTACAGTAAAACTCGTATCATTACATTTTTATTGTGATTAGATATTGCCAATTGTCAAATCATTGTATCCATCTTGTGTGAACATTTTATGGTATAAGACAAAAAATGAGATAGATCCAAAGCAAAAATGGACCACACCATAGCTAGCAATGAGGATTGAATGCGTGCCATTGAAAACTTTTTGGGATCCATATAAATGTTGGATCAAGTTGATATTTGTGTTTTCCTTTCATTCAGGTTTGTTTGACCTTATGAACAAGTTGGATGACAGCTAAATATCCTGGTGGGCTGTAAGAAGGTTTCAATATTGGTGGGCATCATTATTCCAAATTTTTTTTTTTCTGGTGTGGTTGACATGAGCTTTGGACCTTTCTTATTTTTGAGGACATGCCTAAAATAATATTACAAAATTGATGAACGGTGTGGATATAACATGTATTGATGAAATTACATCCAAGTGCATCTAATCAGGAGAAATACTTTACATGTCTGGACCCGCAGCCATAAGAGATGTATTGCGTTTTACCGTGGAACTCGCCAAAACAAGCAGGCCTAAATGCTTCCAATCCAACGTGGGCCATAAATTAGGATGGCTAGGATCATGACCTAACGGTGGACACCGGGCTATGGCTAATCTAACGTGGGCCACCAAATGATTAACTTAAGGTTAAATGGGCAAATGGGCCACTAGCAAGGTTGTGCTAGTATGGGTTATTTTAGATCATGATATCTTCCGTAGGTTTGTGTTTGACTAACTATTCTATTCATGGTTAAAACATTAATTTAGCTACTTGGACCCACTGGTTCACCTTGAGGGGAGTCACAAACTCACTTAGTGGGAGATGATTCAAGTCAAAACTCTTAAATTAGGAATGATTGGTATAAATGACTCGTGAGAGAAAAATGAATCAAGTGCAATTGAGTTTGAGTCAGATTCAAATGAGTCTTATAAAACTTGTAAGATGGTTAAAAGTGTGATTGTGTTTCTTGTTTGTTAAACACTTTAGGGCCTATTTGGAACATAGGATTAGGTGGCATGGAACTACATTTGGTCCAATATAAATTCCATTCGACTTTTGGAAAGAATCAGAAGAATTGGATTAATCTACGCATAATACATCCAGTCTCAACATGAGATACCGCAGGATTTCTGGCAGATTTCAAAATCCACTACATCTGTGGGCCCCATGTTAACGCATTTGTTTTATCCATGTCATTCATCTACATGTGCCCTTACAGGTGACAAGTGAGTTGCATATGTATATATATATAGGTGGCTGGTATTAGTTGTGAAATCTGATATGTTGATTATAATTATATGGTCTATTGAACACAGGTTTCACTAAATGCAATACTTTTTCCAAAGGAATAATTTGATCCTAAATGCGGAATTGGATGGTCAAAATACCATGGTATTTTCATAAATATAATTATTGTGCAACAACCATGTTAATTCCACCTAATAAAACTCCATACCATTTAATCCCACAACCAAAATAGGCCCTTAAGGAATAAAGATAGAGCGGGGTACACGTAGGGAATTGAAGATGGATGGTAATATATTAGGTAACATTTGTAGTTCATGTGCTATTGACCCATGCAACACATGTTGGGCAATGATTGATACCGGCACATGCACGTATGGGGCACTTGAGTTGCATTGGCCAAACATGTGATCCATGTACACGGAATGGTATGCTCCCGTACAACCATATGCCTACGATAAGCAATATTATACACCAATTTTAAATCCTGTAGGTATGCTTATACAAACTACAAACTACAAACTACAAACTACAAGCCAACATATTATTAATGAGATCTTAAAGACGCGGGATCATATAATTCGAGCTTTGCTAACCCCATTCGTGTGTACAAGGCAATTTATGTACATGCCACCACATGTGCCAACTAGACAATGCAATGTCTAAGCTGTCGATTAGGTGGGTCTCATCATTTAAATGTTGTAACACCCATATTTTTTTAAAATAAAATTTAAATTTGAAAATTTTAAATTTATTTTTGAGTGAGAAAGATATCCACTGATCTCATCATCCTTCCTTTTATTTCTTTTTATTCGAAATTTTTCTCGTATCTCGCAGTCTCCCAATGAACCCTCTCTCTTAAAAAGGGAACGTGTGAGAACGAAAATCCTACCAAAACTCAAAGAACTAAAGAAAGAAACTCATAAGAAAAAAACGAAAGGGAAAATGGGAAGAAGGTTTTTGAGAATTCATCTATTCAGGTTAGTATAATGATTTTTCATTTGCTTTCTTTTTGCAGTAGTTTAATATGGCACTGATCTACACATTGAATGGATTAGATCAATTAAATATCCATTGTGTAGGTCTAACTCATTCATGTGGAATGGTACACTGATACTAAATTACTAAGTAAACATGAATTGAATGACATACTAATATTACTGAATAGTATGAGACTGTATTGATTCAAATCGAAAAATCGAAATGATCTTTACAATGCATGATTCACGACTACTTGATATGCTTTTGCATTTATCATTTGTATGCACAACACGTGATGAATTCCTGGAGAATCTCCCTGGATGATATACCTATTAGAATCGTTACCATAATCCTACTATACTAGTGGAAACCTACTCAAGGAGTATATGTGGGCCTTACGTATGACTACCAAATAGTAAAAGCTTACCAAGGGATAGATGCAGGTTGACGGGTTTTCAACTTAGGCAAGTGGACGGATTCCCACTTGATGCATTCATGCATTGCATAATTTTTGAAATTTCTTTCTGAACTCGTATTTTGTATGATTGTTATTCTATTCTAATTTGATGTGGAGAATCATGTCGGGAAATATCACTAGGTTTGGCTAGCTTACTTTATATTGATGTAAAACCGTAAAAATGTGATTAAGAGTGAGCCGGTGGCTTAAGAACAGGAATACGCAGTCGAGCCGAAAAAGGACTTAAGGGATACGTGACCTTACTTGACAGATGAATAAGTTTATTAAATTATATTTGATGTTATTAAATTGTTAATTATTTCTTTCAAGTTGTTAGACAAATATTTATTTCATTTCATAAGATACCAAATGGGAGGGTCCTTAATTATGTTAATAAATGATTATTAAAATTGATGATTATTTTTTATTCATGAAATGTACTTGAATATGAGTGGAACTTAAATATATGGTAGAACTACTAGCTAGGTGAATTTGTGTTAGCATATCTAATAATTTAAGTATACTTAGTGTATAAGTCATGACGTGAATCTCATGTTCAAAAGTATATGCCAAGTATCAAAATTTGGATAGTGAAAGATGTTCTCCGGTAAATAATTTTAATTTGATTAATTTTGTGGGTGTTCTAAGATGCCAGCAAACTTAAGGATAACTTTTTTCATGGCTGGTAGACTGAGTGAAAGATACCTCGTTTCAACACCGAGGTGATGGTATAGATTCCATAGAGGGGTTGGCTAACAGTGAAGTGTGAACTGACAATGGGTGTGCTAACAAGCTAACCAAAAAAAAAAAAAGGTATAACTTTTTTAAGTGTTTCATTTGTTTAGTAAATTGGGGCCCACCCAATGACCGGACTAACCTGATTCTCCTACACGAGCATCTAAACAGTGAATGAATTGGATCTTGTACTAATGTGCATGCTGGTACACTTGTGTTGTGTACACGAGCAGCCTTGTGCACGTGTGTTAGCTCAGCAAAGCACCGTATATTTCTTGGTCTGGTAACCTTTACCCAAGGAATGGGAAGTGTCACGAGTGATAGAAATCGAGGATAATAAATGGCTAGGATTGTCCCATCAGTGATATTTTTGACATACGGACCATTGGTGGAACATCCCACAAGGCGGACATTCATGATTTAGCATCCCCTTGCCACGTGTACAAGAAGGAGGAGCCTTTGCCATGATACGATAGAGGCGCCTCTATCATATAATTTCCCGGGAAGAGTCCCGTACGGTGGAGTGCGGATTAGGTGAGGCCGGGGTAAACAGCTTATTGGGTGACGCCCTGAGCGTGAGCCCCACATAGATGTATGTGTTGTATATCCACTCCATTCATCCGTTTTTCTAGATAATTATAGGTAATTCTTCCACTAATTAGTCAGATACAAAAAATCAAGTGGACCACACCACATGAAAAAAGTATCGATTTAATTCCCACCATTAAAAACTTCCTAGGGTCTGTTATAAATTTTATTTTCCATCCAACCTGTTGATAAGGTCACACAGACCTGGATGAATGAAAACCACGAATATCAGCTTGATCTAAAGCTTTTGTGGCCCCTAATAAGTTTTTAGTGGTAGGAATTCAATCCCTACTATGTGGCCCACCTTAGACTTGGATATGCCTCATTTTTGGGAAAATACTTTAAAATAGTCTGAAAAAATGGATGGACGACGTGGATATACAAAAAAATATCTAGGTGGGCCCCACGTTAAGTGCCTCACCCACTAAGCTCCGCCTCACCTAATCCGCGTCCGGTATGGTGGAAGGGATAAGGAAATACGGTTAGTTAGTTATGCTGGAAAGTCTATTGCTCTTATCTCACAGAAAATGTC
Source organism: Magnolia changhungtana (assembly GCA_030180095.1). Lineage (NCBI taxonomy): Eukaryota > Viridiplantae > Streptophyta > Magnoliopsida > Magnoliales > Magnoliaceae > Magnolia > Magnolia changhungtana. The sequence goes on from JASAUF010000662.1 coordinate 14,522,168, forward strand.
ACTATGTGCGACCCGCCTTTTCATACCATACACTGGTTTACTGTTCCGACAAGTGGGACCCACAGATCAGTAATCAGGACCATTGGTCTGTCGTCCCTACCCATGGAAGGTCCATGGGCTAAAAATCTCCCAGATTGGAAGATCTCAAGCACTATTCTCAGAACATTTCAGTTGGACATGGACAGTTATTGCATTTCTCTTCTTAACCATCCATGCATCCCAAAAATCCAAATCCTAAGATCTTACTTGGGTCATAGCCATCTAAGTGGGACCCAACAGATCAATGGTTATCTTATCCTACTATAACCTCCCAATCTTTCAGGCCTTTAAATAGCTTATATGACTCACATTCAATCAGCAGTGCAGCCATGGATGCAAGACTCATCTATTCGGTCTTCTTCCTTTCCCTCTCTTGCTCCACTTTCAAGCTCTTTCACTTCCTCTTGAAACCTTTACTCTTATACACTGATACTTTTGTGTATGGAAGGGTCTAGACATGGGTGGATGTATTTATATAGGTATGTAGTTGTTGTATGCTTGATAAGTAACATTATTGGGTTCAAGCACATGAATTTGTGACAATCCATGTATCTATTGTATTGTGGCTTAAATAAATAAAAGGCCGTCTGATACAACCTTTGTAGGTGTACAATGTCTAAGTGTATTTAAGTGTGTCTAAATGCATTTTATTGTATTTAAGTGTGGTCTAACTGCATCTAAGTATATGGCAGTTAGATGAACTTGAACACACAAACTGTATCTAGACTCCTAGATACAACTAAATGCATTGAAACATAGCTGGAGGAACATTTATTCTATGAGATTAATGTACAGAGATTTGCTTGGATCTGGACTTAGTATTTTTATTGGGCTTGTTGTATATGCCTTGGAATATTTCTTAAAAACAACATGTTGAGCAAGTTCCTTGTTGCAACAATGAAAGAACTTGCCTGTGGTGCACTGCAGGTGATGCTCTTGGTAATTGATTTATCCAAGCCATTGATCTGATGGACATTATTAGGGATGGGCTATGCCCAAACAATTTTAATATTTGCATTGTTGACATGCACACAATAAGGAAGAATGCGCCAACTAGATACATTCAATGGAGGAAAGGTCAAAGAATTGATGGTTAGGATCTTCCAATTTGAGAGGTTTACGGGGCAAGCCTATCCATGATGGGTCCAGATGGGCCCCACATGTACAAACTCAGTGCATATCATGGAAGCTCTTTATTAGGCACAAGGAACCCTGACTGGTAAACATTAGAAAAAGAAAATGACTTGAGTGCACCCAAAGAACCTGACTGGTTAACATTAAAAAAAATAATAATAATAAAAAAAAAAAAAAAAAAGAATGAAAGAAAATGACTTGGGGTGCACCCAAAGAACATTGAGGGTTGACTGTTTTTTTTTTTTTTTTTTCTATGGGTTTGTTTGGGATTATAGATTACTTTCATGAATTAGGCAAATTTATAAATTGGCAAATTTATAAAATTACTCTTCCCGATACAATAAAGATCCAAGTCGCAATAAAAGCTTCCCAAATTCATGATTTTACATCTTGATCACCAAATTCAAATTCGTACAAATCCACAAGTTTCTCGAATTTGTGAATATGCCAGCTGATATCAAATGGGATATATTTCACTCTTGGGTGTTTTTTGGATGCATGTCCAAGGGGATGTTTGTTTTCTAATTTACTGTTGTAAATAGCCAAAAATAGGTATTAATCAATTTTCACTGTAATTCCAACACAATTCTCAAGGCAGAGTTTACATTTTGCTTTTTGAACATTAAAATCAAGGTGGAATGTGAATTTCATGTGGGGCCCATTGTGATGAATATGGCTTATCTATGCTATTCATTTATTCTGCTTGCTAATTTTAGGGCATGAGAGATCTAAAGCTCAAGTGAACCACAACACGAGAAAGAAATAGTGAGAATTGAAGGCCTACTATTAATAAATTTTTGAGGGCTTTGTAAATTTTGGATCAAACGGATATTTAAAATTTCCCTTTATCATGTCAGTGTTACTTATAAACAGGTTAGATGATAAATAAATTTTCTTACAAAGAAAAAATATTTCAACAGTTGAAGTTTTAGGATCATTGTTTCTTGTGGTGTAAGCCAATTGAGCTTTGAATCTTTCTCATTTTTGGGCTCATACCCTAAAATGGTAAAACAGATAAACAGATATCTTACATACATCATGGTGGGGCCCACGAATTTAAATCAGTCCTTTTCAAACTGATTTTCAAAACGAAAACACAGCCGCAAAAGACGGATCGGGGCTACCTACTACATACAGCATGTATGAACATGGTCTGATCCTTCTATAAGTATTTTTTTTCCTGTACCTTTCCATTTTCCAGGCACCAATAAACAGATGGCTTAAGTTACTTATTAGGCTTTCCACAAATATTAATCTTCACCGTCGGTTTATAGGATGCTGATCAGATGGTCAGAATTGCCCATTTGGTGTGAAGTTTATCTGGGAGCACATGTATTGTATTCTAGACCTAATGGACAGTCCAGATCGGCCGGTCAGACTGTCCATCCTATACAAGTAGGAGCACTGGGTCTAAACTATTCATATTTCAGGTACATTGCTAATATGAACAGTCCATTACACAATCCCTTCAACCTTTACATGACTTCTCTTGGATGCTCTATTCTCATGTTTACAACTCCATCCTATTTTTGTTACTTCCATTCCTTCACCAATGGGTAGGGTCACAGACTCAATCCCAACCCTCCCTTTAACAACTTCGGCATATGATGGTTTAATTTTTCTATGGAAGAGATTGTTCACCACCACAACTGACCCACTTGGGTTCACATCAATGGTCTTGAACAATTTCAAATAATCATCCATTCTACAATCTATGATAGCGAAATTGATGTTCTTGTACTGCTTGATCACTTCACATGGGTCACCAACCACAATCTCTACGACATCTTCGAGGTCGTAGACTGCGATTTGGGTCGTCGCCTCATGGAGGATTTCTTGCTTGTGAAGAATGCAGATAAGTCGGCCACCCGTGTGCTTTGCGGCTACCGCTAGTGCAATCGTCATCGGAGAGATGCCTCCAGAGGCAATCTCCACCATCAGGTGAGCTTGATTGCCCGCCGCCAAGGCTGAAATGTACTCCATGCACTTGGGTTCGATGAGTCGCAAGCTCTCGATGGTGCAGTCCTGGCTGTAGTAATCCTTAAACTGGAACACAAATCACAAAGCATAAGACTAACAATCCCAACTAATCATCATTAATTATACAAAAATAGAAACTAAAATGAAATGGTTCTTGTAACAAGAATACAAATCCTTTGCTTGCCAGAAGCATGAAAATCCTGCTTGTTGTAATCTAATTGGACGACATCATCACACGCTTCATTTAATTTAGTAGTGCTGACGATGTTAATGATGACTTGGACCAATCACCATGCAAGAAAGCAGGATTTTCTTGCTTGTCACAAGCAGATTCAGATTCTTGCAACAAATACCAAAACAAATTGATTATTCATGAAATAACATGAGGCTTTGCACCAAATTAGATTAATTAGTCATGGAATTCCATGATATTTGGTGCAACCAAACACACCCTTAAAAAATGATGATTTATTCAATGTAAAATTATCCAATTAATCAAGGTTTGTTACCGTATATGTCAAGGCTAAGAATTCGGGGTCATATTTCTATGATTCAATTAAATTGTTTATACAACTGGCCTCTATATATATATATATATATGGAAAAGGTTCTATGCAGTCGAGCTCATGGAAACTTCCCATGAGGTTGAGTTGTGTGGGCCCCACTGTGATGTGTGTCGAACATCTACCCGTCAGTCAGATGCACCATTCCATGGTGGGCCTAGGGCTTAAAGATCAAGTCAATCCCTAACTTTCGTGGGCCACACCACATACAAAAGTTGAGAGGGGTTACCCTCCATTAAAACAGCTTTTATATGTTTTAGGCATTTCTTCACCTGATTTTAGATGGTATGGCCCACCCGAGTTCCATATACGACTGATTTTTGGGATATCCCATAATTTAAAGGGGACCCATCATATGCACGGTGTTGATGTTCAACATGCATCAAGGTGGGGCCCACACAGCTCAACCCCATGGAAAGTTCCCATGAGCTCGATCGCATAGAACCTTTTCCCACACACACACACATACACACACACACACATATATATATATATATATATATATATAGAGAGAGAGAGAGAGAGAGAGAGAGAGAGAGAGAGAGAGAGAGAGAGTTTACCAGCTCTAGAGTGTGGAGATAGGCTTTCATAGCCAATTCAGGAGACCAACCCATGAAATGGAAAACTCAGATGAAGGAAGCACTACAATGGTGAATGGAGTTCTTGTGCTTACATTTATACACGATTGGATGGAAGCATTAATGGGATTTTTCCATTTCTTCCCTTTCAAGATGGATTGGGATTTCCGTGAAACCATGGCCATGCCATATGACTAATTGCCACGTGCCACGCTGACAATTGGGAATTATCTGACTTGCATGTCCAAACGGACTCGTAGCAACTTGTGCTCACTTTCATGTGATTCGCACCTAACTTCCATTTATTAAACAAGAAGGCAAATTCTTTCCAAATTTGGTTGCATTTTATGACACGTGGAGGGTGACGATTTACGCTACGGCTCTTTCTCTACAATACCTGTTTAGGCAGCCCGTCTGTGGGCCCACAATATAATATTTAAAATCCAATCCGTCCATCGGATTCTATACTCTATTTTAGTCTCCGGGGAGAAAATTCATTTAGATCCACAATCCAGGTAGAACACGCGAGGGGGAGAAATAGAGATGGAATGCCCACCATAGGTTTGCGCGTGGGGACACTACGGTGTCTATCTCTCATCAAATCCCGTTAATCAGGTGTAGCTAAAGAGGATTAAGTGAAGATACAAAAACAATTCTAACCCAAAACTTAGGTGGGCCACACCAATTTAAAGGTTTTAGGAGTAATTTTACGGTGTTCGGATTGGTGTGGTGCATATGAGTTTTTTATCTGGTTGATATTTTGTATGTACGGCTAAAATTAGGGTTCTCAAGTAAAGGACAGAGTGGATTTAGATATACAATAGGGTGGGTCCCACAGAGGTTGGGTGTTTTACACAGCTACGTAAAACAGTTGCTGTAGACCATTCCAGTCCCTATCGGACGCTCGCGTGGGAAACATGTGAAGAGGTGTGCTGAGTCCATGAACAGAAAGTCAATGTTGACAAGTGGCATTTATATGAGTTACGTATTCGCGTCGTGATCTACGGAGCGGATTAGGTGAGACTCCGGGTCCACCAAGGTGGGTGGGACCCCTGACTGTGGGGCTCACAGTGATGTATGTGTTTAAATCCACACCGTCTAACCGTTTTGAAAGATCATTTTAGAGCATGATCCCAAAAATGAAGTTGAATCAAATCTTAAGTGGACCACACCACAGGAAACATCCATGATTGAATCCCTACCATTAAAAACTTCATGAATTCCATCGAGAAGTTTACTTGCCATCCAACATGTTGATAAGGTCACAAACACATGGATAAAAAGGCCATTCAAATATCATCTTGATCCAAACCTTTTGTGGCCCACAAGAAGTTTTTAATGGTCAATCAGCACTGTTTCTGTACTATGGCCCATCTTAGATTTAGAAGTGCTTCGTTTTTTGGATCATGCCTAAAATGAGCATTCAATACAGATGGACGGCGTGGATGTAGTCAAATACATCACTGTCAGCCCCACAGTCAGGGTCCCACCTACCTCGCTGGATAGCGCGCGATTTACATTTGGGGGGATGCGGGAGCGGATTAGGTGTTAATCGGGTGAGTCCGTTCCCTGACCGTGGGCAGGGGCGGCTCAACATTTTTGGGGGCTTAGGCAGGTCATAAAAATGAGGCTTTTTAGTTTAAAAAATAAAAAATTAATAAATTCAAAATTAAACTATAAAAATTAATAAACTTTTGTATTCAAGTTTATCCCGTAAATCAGTTTTGATAGATAAAATTACTAAACTGTTCGTAAGGTGAATCCTAGATGAAAGGAAAACATAAATATTAGCTTATCCAAAATTTCCGCTGCCTGTAGAAAAGTTTTTAATGGTGAGCATTCAATATCTACTTTTTTCTGTGTTGCGGTCCACTTGAGCTTTGATTCTGCTTCATGTTTTTTCTAATATTCTAAAATGGGATGAAAAAACGGATCAACGGAATAGATATAACACATATAATAATGTGGACCCCACAGAGCTCATGTCACGCCCCAAAATTCGGGTACCCGAATAAGGTGTCCAGGACCCGAATTCCAGACCTGTGACCTATAAAAAAATAAAATACAAATAAAATACAAATAAAATATGATAATTTCATACACATTTCATTTTCTCCCACCATAGTCCAAAATTTAAAATCCAAACACATGCTAAGATCATTAATTACAAAATCTATTATTACACAATGCATAATTATTTAATTTAACTTGAAGTAAGAAAATTAAGTCAAACATTACTACATTTATATTTCTAAAATAAAATAAAATTTATTCAATGTAGAATAACATGCCACGTGCATCCAACTACATTCCATGCTCCACTACTAATAGTAATATTCTGCATCTTTAAAATATTCGTAACCTGAAACGGTTAAAACATAATGAGTTGACAACTCAATACGATCACATCAATCCCGAGTTGAAAATCTCACAGTTACTGCCAAATTTAATTTTGACACATTAATCAAAATAAGACGAACACAGGATGTAGAAATCATAGTTAATAATTTGACATTCATGAATATGAAATAAATGAATTGTTTAACATAGCTTTCTAAAAATGCTAAGATTTGGAGTGGCAAAACACTCATGTGTGCTGATCCTTTTAGGGGATGACCTGGCAGAAAGCACACGGTGTTGATCCTTTCAGGGTATGACCCTCAGAGAAGCACCGGTATAACCTTTTAGGGACAAAGCCCAGGGCAAGGCACCCGTGCATCGATCCTTTTAGGGAATCACCAGGCAGAGCACCCGTGCTAATCCTTTGGGAATGACCCAGGCGAGCACCGTGTTGTCTTGATCATTTCGGGAATGACCTCAGGCAGAGCACCGTAAGAATCATTGTACAAAAATAATTATTCACATATGATGCATATAATTTACAAGAAAACATTGAAATAAACAATATTAAAGCAACCAGTAACAAATAATATGGTGATCCTTTTAAATGAGCATCCGTAAGGATCATTGCATAAAAAAATTAATAATTGTTCAATAATAAATATTCATCATCACCCCTAGATAATATCAAATGCAAATAATAATAATAATAATAATAATAATAATTGCATTTGTACAATAGTCAAATAAAGAATATCTTTCAAAGGATAATTATTTATGAATATTTCAATGTCTAGATTATATAAGGTAATAGATATGAATTTTTCAATTTGGGAATGATCACCTACCTGATATGGAAAAATAGTGTGATGGAAAGAAAATAATCTGAAGTGCTGATTTCTACGTGTACTAGCTTACCTTGGATTGCTCCGAACTCGATGTTGAACCCTCACGGATACTCTCCCTTTTCCTGAACTCTTTTTTTTTTTCTCACGAACTTTCGTTTATGATTTTCTCTCTTGTTTCCTCTAGATAGCATGAGAAAATGGGGTATAAAAAAAATCACGGGTGAGTTAATGGGTTGGGAGTTTAATGGACGGTTTAGATTGAGGAATGGGTCCCACCATGATGATGGAAATCATGGTGAACGGGTTCGTGTGCGCAACTAAGCCGCAAAGAACAAGGAAGGAGAGAGAAACGTGGAGGAGAGGGGATTGCTTGTGGGTGACTTGCGTTAGCACGTCACTTGCTTGCTTTTGTGTTTTTTTTTTTTTTTTCGTTTAGTTTTTTTTTTTAAAAAAGTGGGCCCCACAGCTATGATGTGATAAATCCACACCGTTTATAAAATTTGCCCTTCAAAGTTAGGGCATGGGCCCAAAAATAAGAGACATCCAACTCTCAGGTGGGCCATATCATATGAAACAATGGGTCAACGGTGGAACCCATTGTTTAAAAAGAAACAGGGTATTACAGCTCAGGGTTATAGGAATCCCTAAAGTGGTCTGCATGCAATCCGCATCTATTGTGAGAATAATAAATTTAGAATTGTATAGTACTCTAGCAGTGTTATAGTTAATAAATAGGCATTCCTAGATTATTAATATAGCATATTTTGACTCCATCCAAACCGTCTAAATTAGATGATCCGTTCTGGATAGCCTAAATTACAAAAAATCCATTGATTTAACTATTCTATCTTCCAATTAGTGGGAATTTGTATGTTGAATTCAAATAATTTGTTTAGTGTACAAGAATCAACTGGAGATCCATTCATTGTGTGTTTTTGTTTTTGTTTTTCATGAACCATCTAAACTAGGACCCACTTTTATATCTGTTTAATTTAATTTAAAAATATTCAAAGGTTGCAATTTCTCAGTGCATGTGTATAGATTACCAAACATTGTTAGAGTATTAAAAGCCTGTTCCTATGACACGGGCATTCATAATTAGGGGGCCTTAGGCGATTGCCTCACCTGCTACCCCTTAGAGCCGCCCCTGACCGTGGGGCCTACCTTGATTTATATGTTATATATCCACATTGTCCATTAGTTTTTTCGGCTCATTTTAGGACATAGTGTCAAAAATGAAGCAGATCCAAATCTCAAGTAGAACACACCATAGGAAACAGTGGTCATTGAACGTCCACTATTAAAAACTTCCTACACCCCACCGTAAAAAAGAGAAAAAATTAGCAGTCCGAAAACTTATCTCACCAAAAGTGAATTTTTAAGATACGGATGTAAGATTTTTAACAAAAATATCCCTATATATTTTGGGTAAAGCAGCTGAAAAAAGCAGGATATTTTTTGGGTGGGTTCGTAGTACGAATAGAGGTTTATTTTCATGATTTAGGTTTTTTTCTGGTGTGGAATGAAAAAGGGTGGGTAGTACGTCAAAATCTCTAAAAAAGGATATACCTGAATGAAGGAAAACATAAACACAGGTTGATTCCAAACTTTTGGACCCGCAGAAAGTTTTTAACGGTCAATAACCACTGTTTCTGTGCAGACATTTGAGATTTGGATCCGCATCATTGTGGGACCTTGTCCTAAAATGTGCTCGAAAAACTGATGAATAAATAGAGACGTCAAGGTGGCTCCACGGTCAGGGAAACACGCACTGCAGGTAACACGTGATAGGCTCCCCATTTGTGGGAAGAAATATCAAATGCTTGATGAAAGCTTTTAGCTTTTACGTGACCCCCTCCCTCCGGGTGTCTGCAAGCATTCATTTGGTGGGACCCATGATGGAAAATCTCACCCATGATGGTAATTCTAAAGCTCAAGTGGACCCACCACTGAAAGCAATGGGGATTGAATACTTACCGTTGAAAACTTCTTTGGGGCCACATAAGTTTTGGATCTACCTCATTTTTCGGCCCATACCATAAAATGAGGTTACAAAACAAATGAACGGTTTAGATATAATACATGTGTTATTCTGGTAATTTCAATGATGGTGGGTATATCCATTCAATGTACCACCGTATTACCAACAAAGCAGAGCATTAATCTAATCCCATGGAATCAGGGGACAATCCCTGCCATGGGTAATAATGATGTTTTTTTGAATACAATCCCACCTAATCCCTTCTAATCCAGTTGCCCAAACAGGGCCTTAGACAATTGGTTGTTGATCCCTCGTTTTGCAATTCATCACGTTGCCAAGACTGATTGATATGTAGAGCTCTCAATGGGCCAATCTCAGGCCAAGCAAAATCAAAATTTTGAATATTCCCAGGCCAAACAATTCAAAATCTGAGCTGAGACCTACGGCATTGGCAGCCTATTGACAGGGGAGAAATCAGGACTGCCGTTCGATGATGGGTTAGGTTAGGAAATGTTCTATGACAAAACAACCATCCATGGATTTTTTGTGCTTTGTTCGATTTGTAAAGTTTAAAATGAGTGTCAAAATTTCATAAAGAGAATGAAAATGATGAAAATGGGGAAAATGAAAGGTTTGGGTTTAATATAGGTTTGACTAAAAAAAAAAAGAAGGAAAAAAGTACAACTATATAAATGTGCGTGCATGCATCCTAGTGGTATTGTAGCATATAAATAAGATTAAAATACAAATTTTAATTAAAATGGAAAGTTATCTACAAACATGAATAATAAATAACGTACACACCTAATCAAATAGTGCATTAAAATAATTCATAATTTCTCCAAATCCTTCATTTTTTAAGTAATTTTTATGTAAATGATATCTTCGCTTGGGAAAAATTTCATTTGGATGCTTATAAAATTTTAAGTTGTAAATATTTTACACCTAAAATTCTTTTCAAGTATAAAGTGTGCAGAGTTTGTCTCATTTAACTTTGAGTTGTAAAGCGTTTATAACTAGTTATTGGCTGCAACCAATGGGGTGATGGAAAAGGCCACCAGCTGCAAATCTCTTTATTAAAAAAATAAATAAAGAAGAGATGGTTGAGTTTGTAAACAGATTAATTGTAATACAAAATATCATAAAATGTCAGGATTTTAAAAGCCTCCATACTAAGTTATGTATTTAACAATTACAAACATCCAAATAGCTTCAATGATGTAAAAGCCGGATTTTTCGAGCATTCAAATGACCCCTAAAACTTTTTGCCTTCAAACTTCCACCAATAGATGCCGATTATTAATTCAATTGCCAAAAAGTTTTTGCCTATATTTTGAAATATACAAACTCGTAAATATTGAACTAATTATATGATGACTATATTTTTTAAAACTTTTATCAGGTGGGCCACATGTGATCACAGGTTTAGATCTGACTGTTGAATTATTCAGATTGAGTGATTCAGTGAAACCCACTACGATTGTAATCATTGTTAATAGGTTTGGGGCAAGACGCCTGAACCATGGTCCCGATATACGGTTATTAAGCTGGATATAAAAACTTATGGTGTGGAGACTCTAAAAAAAAGAAAAGTATGATGTGTAAGCTTCTCTAGCTATCTTTTCTACAAATAGATGTCTTACTCCACTCACCCACACAAGTGAAAAAACCCTAGTTCTACTGAGAGGTGTGAGGTGCGGAAGAGCAAGATTTTCGTCGACGATATTACAGCATCGGGAATGTCTTCCCAATCAAATACGCCTTAAGATTATTGTGTTGAATCTCCATTATTAATACATAGACGATCTGTCTTTCCGTGTGTTAAGCTAGATCCTCACATGTGTACTAACTCAAGCATGTGAATGTGCACACGAGTGAAAGAGTACACATGCTTTTTTTAAAAACTTCTTATAATGTTTCTTGACTCAGTCCATCTTTATAAATGTTCTTTTCTGAAAACCAGATTTTGTAGCTTAAAAAGTGGGTTAACGAGAAAACGGAATGGTTCTCTCAATGGGAATATATTATACTGCTCTCTCCCATTCTTATACGAGCAAACAACAAGCAATAGTGACTTTGCTTGATCTGGTAGTGCAACCGGCATGGATAATATTATAGGACTGTTTGATGATGAGGTTATTCCGATGTAAGAACCATCACACCTATGTGGGGTGGAACTTATCCTAAACTCGGACATCTGATTACATTCGTACGTTGCTACATCTGATTGTCAATGATATGCCATTTCATCTTCATCTCATATATCTACCCAGACACTTAACATGTGATGCAATCATCTCCTTTGAAATGGTTTGGTTCTTTTGTTCATTGCCTAGACTGCTACAACAATTTTAAGACCAGCTGTGCGTATGGCTATAAACTAGAGCTGTGCACGAGCCAAATTGAGTCGAGCTTGACCCGGCTTGGCTCGGCCAGAAGGCTATCCTAGTTCGAACTCGGCTCTGCTTAGTCTTTGAACCTGACTGGCCAGCTCGGCTTGACTTGGTCAGTAGCTTGGGCCAGCTCGAGCCGAGCATGAACTCGATCTTTCGAGCCTACGAGTGAGTTCGAGTTTAAGTTTTAGGGTTTTTAATGTATATAATATATAACATATATAAATAATATAATATAATTTATTTAAATATATAAATATTTATAAAATATTTATATTAAGTGAACCCGATCTGAGTCGAGCTGAGCTCGGTTTAGCTCGGACTCAGGTGGAAATTTTTTCAAGCTAAAAAAATCAGCTCGGCTTGGCTCAAACTCCGTTTCAAGCTGAGTTGAGTCAAGCAAGTTAACCAAGCTAACTCGGTTCGTGTACATCTCTACTATAAACTCTATCATAGTGGGGAATTAGAGCCACATGCAATGGGTATAGCTCAGTGATTCATTGTCTCAAATGGCTTTACAGTCAAGGCGGTGACAACTAAGCCAGTTAGCAATTAGGCCATAAAGACTCGGGTCTACTTCTATGTTCAAGCCCACCCACTGGTTTTAATGAGTCACTGGATGCTATTTTCAGGCATATGTGTGGCGTGTGCCCTAGCCGATGGCTGTCATTGAGTTTTTAGTAAGAACATTGCACCGCATTACATTGGACATGGACGTGGGTGGGACAGAGAGAAAAGCTTTGATACCTCCAGCAGAGTGGCATGAACATTTGGACGCAGCATGTTGGCATCTTTAGATATAACTGTCCAAGTTGTGGGACCCGATTTAGATGGCCTGCAAACCAAAAATCACACTGATTTGATTCCAAAACTAACTGATTTGTGAATATTCAGTGGACGGCCAAGATAAAAATGTTCAACTGCATGAGTTCAACACACAAATGCCCATTAATCCAAGGTCAGAATTGTTCAACAGACCTGACTTTTGGTGGATCCCACAATTCAGATGGCTTAATTTGAGTTGATGTGTGCAATTTCTAAATGCCTGCCTGTCCATCCAGAGAACCCAACTTTAAACCAAGGTCCAAAGACCCAATGGATACCCAACAGGAACCCATGACCCATCAGATCCAGGTCTTACAGAACGAGACCCAACCTTACAGGAGATCCAATCAGTCCCCGTATGAGTACTCTAGGACCCAACCTGTTAACAGCCTAACATGCAACACAAGATTGAACCCAGACCAATAAAATAGATTTTTCAAAAGGCAATACTAAGCAAAATCAGCTCCAAAATGAGAATATAATGACAATGGATTGGGGCCATTTGTCATTGCATTCACAAAGTGGAGAGTGGAAGCATGCAGGGATCACCTCAATAGCCATAGGGTTTATCATTTGAACAAATAATCCCAGGTTTCCAATTTTTGCTTTGAGCACTGTCACGATTTCACATTGAGCAAGTTAAAACCGGGGGAATGAGTGCAATCTTCTGCAGTTTCCAATGTTCCGATAATTTCAAGTTCGGGTAGAATGCACCCCGCTGGGATGGATATCTGCTCAAATGGAGATCTGGGGCACATCCAAAAGGACCTTTAACTACCATGTTAAAATCATATTAAAAGACTTGAATAACAGATCACATTTCATACTCCACCCATTGTCACTCTGGTTTGATGGAATGGCCAATTCAGCTGTTTCAACATTCCAAAATCCTGATTATGGTGGCAAGGAAGCTCGCTAGTTCCCATCAAACAGGCCCAAACTTGGGTTTCAAAATGGTGGTTTTTGACCTAGCAACACAACAATCTGTAGTTGAACATATCACATTTGTGAAACTGCTTACACTTGGATGGGTTTACTGCGGTACATTAGCATACAGGGTAGCTCGTGCAACAAGGCATCAAGATGCCTCCGTGATCCACTTGAACTAGACCATGCCATCATACACTAGCTGTTCCAACAGCCATACTTCACCCATTTTCTGAACCATTGTTCTTGAGATGCACATGCTGGATGGAACCCTCAGAGAGTATGGAAGAGTTCCCTTTGGGGGTTAGTAAGTTGAGATTGGTTCTTTTTATGGAGCACATGAATTTCTGAAACTGATCATTTAGAGCCATTTTCAACGCCTGAGGGGAGAACTGCTTGGGCCTTCTGAGAAATTGGTCCACAGAGACCACTGCAAAATTGACCTGCACAGGTGTTTAAATGTAAAATCAAGAAGAAAATGTTCCAGATGTGGGAAATCTCATAGGGTCTTCAGCCTCATCAAACGTATATCTTGCTGATACACAGGACTCTAAAAAAGTGGGCGTATCCGGGGACACAGATTAGGTGGTGTTGCCAACACCACCCCCAACAGTGGCATGTTGATGTGTTGGGCACTGTGGGGCCCAATGCAATATACATATTTTATATCCATGCCCTCCCATCCATTTTTTCAGCTTGTTTTATGGCATGAATCTACAAATGAAGCTGATCCGAAGCTCAACTGGACCACACCACAGGAAACAGTAGGGATAATGACACCCACTGATGAAACCTTTCTAGAGCCCACTGTAGTGTTTATTTGTCATCCAACCTGTTGATAAGGACACTCATACCTGGATGAAGGGAAAACACAAATATCAGCCTGATCCAAACCTTTTGTTGCCCTTAAGAAGTTTTTAATAGTGGCTGATCAATCACCACTGTTTCCTGTGGTGTGGTTCACTTAAGCTTCAGATCTGCTTCATTTTTTGGGTTCATGCCCTAAAATGAGGGGCCAAAAAGGATGGACGGCATTGATATAAAACATATACATCATGTTGGGCCCCATGGCACACAACACATCGACACAACGTTGCTGGGGGTGGTGTTGTGTTACACCACCTGATCTGTGTATGTGACCCAGACTATTGATGTCACTGGTCCTATCGTGAGAGAGTCTTAATTCAACAAGAAATAGACCAAAGAAGGGTCAGTATCTTCCATTCTGTGACATTTTTTGGGTAACCCACATCCATGGCATGGCTCATCAGATCAACAGTCTCAAATGCTGAACCATGGGCCTCACATGTATAGAATCCTTGGCAATAGCTAACTATATATGTTAATGAGGCTCAGGACCCTAATGCCCATCACTAATGCACTTGATAAGTGTTAGAGATGAAATTCGAACAATAAGAAAAGATTTATGCTATCAAAACAAGTAAAGGTGCCAGGACATAGAGAACACAATGTCTGTGTACAGTTTGTGTGCTTGTTGGAATTGCAAACTCCATAGATAACTGAGCCAAATAAAAAGTTAGGGGTGCATGAACAGGGAAACGTCTCCACATACATTGCACATGCCATTGCAACTAATCGATTTATTAAGGTTGCTTCACTAGTGTACATGGCAGGAACAAAATTAACACTCTATGGGCATTTTATTTCAAGTTTAGAACTAAATTCGACCTCAAGGAGGGAGGTAGAACAAAGATTAAGACAAGAAATAAGGTTATCCTCAGTTCGTCTTTCTAGTAGGGAGAGCAATAATTGAAGCTATTCTTCTACTTGGACAATTGATTGTGGGTATAGAGATAAGAGGAAGAATCAAGATGTGGTTTTTATCCAGCTGGGGAAAGCGGAAGAGTACTTCAAAAGGTTATTTGGTAGGTGATGTGGAGAAAAACGGTCCCAAGAGGACATATCGACATCATATGCATGACGGTGCCATTGGAAGTGTAAGAACAGGCCCTGGTGAGACTAATGAGTTCCCAGTAGCCAACTAGCCATGGGTCTTCATCAAGAGCTAACATTAAGGTTAAGCCCCCCTACCTTTTTTCACATGTTATGGATATGGACGAATTAACTGCTAATGTGAAGGATCAAGTCACATGATATACAGTGTTTGCATATGACATGGGGTTTTGGTTGATGAGACCATAGAAGCAGATAAATGCTAAATTGGAGGTTGGAAGAAAGCTCCAGAATCTAGAGCATAAAAAATAAAAATTAAAAAAGCAGGACAAATGGAACATTTAGAATGCAATTTTAGCAGGAATGGTTACATTTTTTATTTTATTTTTTTTTTTAAAGCTGTAGGAACAGTTACAGTTGAAATCAAAATTCAAGAAATCCCTCAATGCAATATATTTTGTTACCTACTCTATTATAAAAGACATCAATGAGGTTGCTTCTTCCAATAGGCATATAGTTTGGTGGATGAAGTGGAGATGTGCCTCTGAAGTGCTTTGTGATCATGGAATACCTATGAAACTTGAATGAAATTATATTAGAAAGTCATTTGACAGGCTTAGTTGTATAAGGAGGATTGAGCGGTTAGAAGGTAGCATGAACAGGGATTGAGTACTTCAGTGTTACAAAGATAAGGATGAAATCATCCATAGCAGCTTAAGAGCAGTCCCAATAAGAGATTAAATGGAGGGGATATTTAGATAGTTTAGTCATATGCAATGAAAACTAGAGACAGCTACAGCAAGAAGGTGAACACTGAACAGGGTTGAGGGGGTTGAAAGGACAATGGGAGTAAGACATACGGAGACATGGAGAGAAGAGATATGAAGGCTCGTTCAGCAACCAAGGATGGGGCCTTCAATGGGGTTGGTTGGCAAAACAAGAAATTGCAAAGTCAACACCAAGTGGCTGGGGAAAGGCTAGGATGATAAACAGATTCTACCTCAGCGAGGGAAGCAAATAAAGACAAAAACAAGGTACAATCAATATAATTAACTCGTAAGACCAGCATCCTGTAAACGATGACTGACACACAAAATGCAAAAAATGGCCAGATATAGAGACATCGAAAACCTTTTGCGACCCACTCATCCAGATGGATGAGGTCGGTATGGACATGAAAATGAAGGATATTATTAGCAATGCAATGTAATTATGCCTCTGCCGTTACAGCATTGCCCACTCTTTCTTCCAGGCGCCTGTTATGCCTATATGGGCATCAATGACTAAGATCTCAACCAAGTCGGCGGCACCACCGCCGAAAACCCCAAAATAGACCAAAACTAGACAGTGGGTGGCGGCACCACGGCTCCATTGGCAGCACACTGCCAAAACAGCACAGATGCGCGGAGGTGTCATCGCCGGATCGGCAGCACCACTGCTAGAAAGAGTCAGATGACAGCAGCACCACCGTCAGATGCATTCCTTTCTTCTTCCCAAGCTCATTTTTCCTTCCCCACCACTCCATCTTTCATTCTTCACCAAAAATCCGAAAACCCTAGCAAGAAAATGGGTTTTATTGCAACCTTTTTCTCATTTTTGGTCATTCCTTTGATTCTTTCCCTCATGGGGAAGAAGAGAGCGGCACCCAATGAGGCAGGGCCGAGCCGTGAAAGGGGGGACGAAAAGGGCCAATGACCGGCAAGTGGGGATTTCATTGCGGATCCCACCGAGAGCTACGTCGGATCAACCGGCTTAGCCCGTAGTGGATGCGGGTCAATATCAGGGCCGAAAAGTAGTCTTCGAAGTCACGGTGGACAACAGTCTATTTGGTGAGTACGAGGTGCTAGACCGACTCTTGCACCTCGGTTGGGCACCCATATTTGAAGGGAATTATCGGGCCGATGCGGGATAAGTAAGGTCGCTCTATGCCCGAATCCGAAATCCAAAGCTCAACCCTCTGGGATTTGACATTAACTACGGTGGGCGAGCAGTCCACATCGACGTAGAAGCCATTGGACAAGTACTTAACATGCCACAGGGAAGAGTCCAGATTGACATGAAGAACTTGAAGACGATGCAATGCTGGAATGAGCGTACGATGGGTTTGTGTGGCAAGCTAGTTGAGTGGAGGAGAGAGAGTAGCATACTCGGCTCATGTATGACAGCAATGCACCAACTGCTCCACCTACATGGTAGAGCTTCTCTACTAGGTAGGGCGGGGGGAGGATGTGTGCCTTACCTTAGTTATCCTTTACGAAATTGTGATGGCCGCAGCGTCACATCGCGACAAGTTGGACCTCTCATTTGGCCGCATCGTTTGCAGGATGGCCCGACAGTATGGGTTCGAGGGATCCAGCGGCGAACCGGTCAAGTTAGTAATCAAAGACACATTGAACTGCATGGGATGTGGCCCCAAGCAACAGAGGGCACAGATCGAAGAATTTGGGGATGAGATAGATGAAGAAGAAGGATAGAGTGAGGAAGAAGAGGAAGGTGAAGACGAAGAGGGTGGGGATGAGACATGAGCTGAAGTCGAGAGAGAAGACGAGAGGCCACTTGCACCTCGGGGCATACAAAAGCATCTAGGTGCACTCGAGGCCAAGGTGGCCAAGATGAAAGAGGATCAACAGTACCTGAAGTGCAAGGTGTGCAAGATGTACCGCACGCTAAAGACAGTGTTGTGTTGCGTGCAAAAGGATGGAGCGCCCCCTCCCTCGCCTGACTCCGCCGATCAGTAGATCTTAGGGGTCGTTTGATGTTAAATATACTCTTTGCGTGATGTTTAGGAGTTAGTGTTTCTTTTCCTTTCATGTATTGTCGTGTTGTAGCTTAGGTGTTACTAGGGTTTTTTTTTGTAAGGAAACAATGTAATAGACACGTTTGTTGATGTTAATGAAGCACTTTCCTGTTTTTCACTTCAATTGCACAAATTTTACTTGAACTGTGAAATCGAAATGGATGTTTGCACTTGGCATTGTGAAATTCACCTTGAACTCTGTCAAAATGACCGAGAACTCTATCAAATTGACCAAGAACTCATTGAAATTGACCGAGAACTTGATGAAATTGACCTAGAACTCGGTGAAATTTATCGAGAACTTGCAAAAATTGACAGAGAACTTGCATAAATTGATAAAGAACTTGATGAAATTGTCCGAGAACTAGGTGAAATTGAATGAGAACTCGTTGAAATTGACCGAGAACTCGGTGAATTTAACTGAGAACTCGCTAAAATTGACTGAGAACTCTGTGAAATTGATTGAGAACTCGATGAAATTAACTTACTTGTAATCATCGGGTTTAGGGTTTACAAAGGTGAATTTATTCGATTATACTTGCAATGCGTGACTTTTTGAAAGAATCATTCAATGTTCTCATGGCAAATAAAACATGTCGATCTATGTGAAGGGTGAGGAAAAGGAATATGGGTTGATTTCCTCATATTTGTCAAAGTCATATTCAGGGTTAGTATCCCCTTTCATGATTATTACTTTTATTTCCAAGTCTCAATTGTAGTAGTAAATCCATAATTTCAATCATTGTTAGAGACGTCTTGTAATTAAATCATTCACCATCACATTACATTCAAACATAAAATACATTATTCTTCTGCTATTGGAAAGTTGCACATCCGTCGATTATGCCCCGTTTGTTTGCACCTTCCACACTTTATTGTTTTCCATTCCTCTCCACGTGAAGGAATTCTTATCTTTTTCGGCATTCCTGTTGACCTCTTCAGTTGTGGGGGTTTAATTTTCACACAATAGTTTCTGAATTCGTTTGATATTTCCCATTGGCTTTTGTCACGTACTAGGTACACTGATTCGTTATATGTGATTTGGTAATTTTGTGCCGTATATAATGGGGATCAGTAGGTATAATAAGGAAGATTATAGTTTATACATGTTGAAAGAACATGCAAACAAAGGAACCATTTGACGTCAAACTTGTGGCATGTACACGAAAGCTCACTGAGCTTAATTGTATCATTATAATCTCCCACAACATAATACTCGTTTCGAGGAATTGCATGACAACGGACATCTCGCACCCTCAGTATAAGACCCTTTAGTTGTTCCTCGGCCCATGGTGTCAACGGTCTAGTAAATGATGATGTAGATTCTCCTCTTGTAAAACATTTCTTATATCTTAAATTTGATCGTCTCTATCAGTATAGTCACAGGATATTCTCGTGCTTCTTTGAACAAAGCATTAATGCACTCCAATATATTTGTAGTGACCAAGTTGAATATTTTTCTAGGAAAGCGTGAAGATGTCTATCTTTCGTATCCTATTTCTGTCAACCATGCATATATCGCGGGGTTGGCCATTTCGATATCATGCATTAACTTTTCGAAGGCAACCTTCCTGCACATCTCTACAGCCCGCCAACAATAAATTTCCAACGACTAGTCTTTAAATGTGTCAACCAAGTTTCTGTAGATACGGTATGCGCAGTATCCATGGATTGCATTTTGGAAGACTTCGGAGACTTCATTAAACCTTTATGGCAGTCTAATATAATGACAAGACTCGGACGAGACCCTAACTTACAATTGAGGTGGGTAAGGAACCAATTCCAACTGTTATTGTTTTCTGATTCCCTGATGCCAAAGGCCATTAGAAAAATATGATCGTCTCCATCCAAGGTTGTAGCAACGAATAGAACGCCATTGTATTTACCTTTTAGGTGTGTCCCATCGATAGCCAAGACCCTTCGTAAATAATTTTGAAAACTTCTAACATATTGTCCGAGAGCAATAAAACATTTCTCGAACCTGCTCGTCTCTAGGTTAACAAGCACGACAATCACCGTCCTCGGGTTGGCCCTCCTCAACTCATGCAAATAGGAAGAGAGTTCATTGTAAGAGTCTTCATAAGATCCCATTACGCGCTTGATTGCGATCCCCTTAGCCCTCCATGACTTCTTATAACTGATAAGAATATTATATTTCTCATGCATAGCCAATATAATGTCACTCGGCCTTAATCTCATGCGCTGCTCAATACGACTAACTTACTACTTGTTTACCAGTGATCGCTCTTCATCCATGACATGCCACATGTGTGTTAGGACGTATAAGTCCTTATTTTGAATATCCCCGCATCATTCACCCTACCCTAGATGCATTAACCCTCCATTCACAATTATCTTCGAAACATACCATAGTGAATCTCTTCGATGATGAGTACAAGATCCTATATTGAAAGTTTTTGCAAATTGCAAATTGGCTCAAAACACACTAACACCGGCTCTTGTACTTAAACATTTGTCCAACGACTATCTCAATCAGGTCGTCTAATAAATTCGAATATTCTGATAGATCTGCATTGATGAATGCATCATCCTCGAAAGGCACGTTAACTTAACCAATCATGAAGTTTGATGTTCAAGGCAACTCGGGCAGTGGAATGTCACTTAGACGTACACATTTGTCACCGGTGGTGGATGATGAAGTCACGTGTACTCTTGTAGATAAAGGTGATGCCATCTATTTACATTTGGGATGTATGTATCGAAATGTTCCAACTATACTACCAAGAACACTCGCACATCTTCGTCGTTTTCAATTTCAAATGGAGGGATTGATTGGTTTGAGCAAGGGTACAATACTTTCATCCTAATATCATAATCATTCGGTGTACTCTTAATAATCATATAAATTTTAGATAGATGCTCCTCATATGTAGTCCCAACACTCAAAGCAATACTTTTTGACTTTCCACCCCTTGTACGTGTATCCATTGTTCTCACATATTAACTCCCTACCATAACAGCATATGATGATTATCGCAGCCATTAATTGAGAACAAACACGTTAGCGTACGATGAATTAGACCGATTACTCGGTGACTTACTAGGTGAAATTCACCGAGTTCTCGATCAATTTCAGTGAATTCTCGGTCAATTTTCCCGAGTTCTACGTCAATTTCAACGAGTTCTCGGTCAATTTTCCCGAGTTCACGGTCAATTTCAGCGAGTTCTCGGTCAATTTCACTGAGTTCTCAATCAATTTCAGTGAGTTCTCAGTTAATTTATGCGAGTTCTTGGTCAATTTCAGCGAGTTGTCGGTCAATTTTCACCGAGTACTAGGTGAATTTGACCGAGTACTCAGTGAATTACTAGTTGAATTTGATTGAGTACTAGGTGAATTTGCACATGTACTCGGTAAATTTTCATTAACAGCAAAAAAAAATACATTAATTGTTCTTCCTTACCTCCCACAGCCGCCATACCAATGAAACCCAAGTTCAAGAAGAAGAAGAAGAAGAGTGCGTTGAAGTGAAACATGATTTAGAACCCTTTGAAATATTGAAGAAAACCCTTGTGGACAAAACCTGGAAGATTCCAAGTTTATCAATGCGACCGATTTGAAGCAATGAACAGAACCCTGAGAAAGATTATAGATGTAAAATGATAATAACTAGAGATTTCATGAAGAAAAACGAAGAAAAGAAGATGGGTTTTTAGGTTTTTGGGTATATCTGAATGAAAGGAAAATAACCCAAAAAACAAGGGTATTTTTGTCTAAAAATAGTCAATCCGTACAACACCAGTTTAGAATTGGAAAGTAAAGTTTTTGACGTTAAAAAAAGTTGGTGGGTTAAAAGTGAATTTTACATTGGGAAAAAACTCTTTTTTCAGGCCAATTAAAATTTTGGATCAGATTCGGATAAACTATTTTTGACCCATTCAATACAAGTCATGTCTGGGAGGAGATATGGAGGATGAGAGTAGGACCTAAGGGGTCACAGTGAGGAGAGATATGAAGGTTCATTCAGAAACCAAGGATGGGGCATCAAATGGGGTTGGTTGGCAAAACAGGAAATTGCAAAGCCAACTACAAATGGCTGGGGCAAGGCTAGGATGATGAACAAAATCTACCTGAGCGAGGGAAGCAAATAAAGACAAAAACAAGGTATGGCCTAAATATCATTATCTTGTAAGACCAGCAACCTGGAAACGATGACTGATACACAACATGCAAAAATTACCAGCCATAGAGACATCGAAAACCTTTTGTGACCCACTCGTCTAGATGGATGGGGTCGGTATGGACATGAAAATGAAGGATATTGTTAACAATGCAATGGAATTAGGAAACAAACATGCAAAAGCCAATGCACCAGATCCATTTTTTCAGACCTGTTAAAAATTTGGATCGGATTCGGATCAACTCTTTTTGACCCATTTAATACAAGTCAGGTCAGGTACCTAATGCAGTACAGTACCCAATTGGTAATAAATTAGTTTTAGCCATAATAATATGCATTAATCAACTAATGACTTCAACTGGTTGGACTATAAGTTATGGTCCACCCAGTGCATAACTACGAACCTTTTCGAGTGTGTGTGACATCTACCCCATCCAATAGGTTGGCCTCAACATGAGGATCATCTTATGCAAAAATCAGCCACGTATACTCATCGAGTGGGCACACTTGTATTTTGCTATTTATCAAATGGCTAGAAATTGTTTTCAATGGTGGCTCACCATATGAGTAGATAGGGCTGATTTTTGCAAATCCCCATGGTGGGGCCAAACCCTTGGAAGAGTTGTATATCACATGCACTTAACAGGGTTTTTTTTTTTTGAAGGATAACGAAGATTTCATTAAAAGCAAAAAAAAAAAAAAAAAAAAAAAAAAAAAAAAACAAGACAAGAAGGAGAGGGGACGCTGAGAATGCGAACCACCTAGTCTCCTAAGAAGAAAACATTACAACCCTTAAGAGAATCAACATTAACAACCCAATCTATGATCAACTGTTTAGCTCTTCGAACAAGAGATTCGCTCGACTTAGATTCATTTCTGAAAATTCTTCCGTTTCCTTCCTCCCAAACTGTCCACCAGGTAGCCAGGAGGGCTAGTCTCCAAATAGGGGTCCTTTGTTTACCTAGGCTGACACCATGCCACGCCATAAGTAATTGGGCTGAGGAGAAAGGAAAGGACCAATTGATGCCGAAGGGACCCATGATATGAGGCCAGATATGATGGATGAAGGGACAGTGGATAAACAAGTGATCTACCATCTCCTCGTTTGCCATGCAACAAGGGCAGATATTCAGAAGGATCATGCCCCTTTTCCTCAAGTTGTCAATCGTAAGAACCTTGTTTTTACCAACCAACCACCCAAAGAAAGAAACCTTTGGAGGGGCCGCATGATACAAAATCTGGCTTGTGGAGATATGATCTTCAAGGGAGCGAGAGCTGACCAGAATTTTGTAAAAGGATTTGACCGAAAAGAGACCTGTGTTTTTCAGCTTTCCAAGTTACTTTGTCTTGACTTAGGATGTTCAGTTTCCGTTCAAGGAGGGCCACGAACTCGGAAACCTCCCAGTCCTGGAGATTCCTCCTGCAAATTGGGTTCCAGACCACATTCCCATCGGGAACAGAGAAGAAATCAGCAACTGAAGAGTTCTGATTATGAGAAATACGATAGATATTTGGAAAGTCATCTTTGAGGAGAGAGTCTCCCACCCAAGAATCTTCCCAAAAGCGGCCTCTGCGACCATTACCAATAGCAAAATCAACCCCTTGAAGAACCTTTTTTTTTCATAGAAAGAATGCCCCTCCATAAAGCCGATGCTCTATAAGAAGAGGAATCTTTAGACCACATCCGCCCCAAGAGCTACCATACTTGCTTTTGATTAGCTTGTTCCAAAGACGCCCATTTTCGTTGCCCAATCGCCAGGTCCATTTGCCAAGGAGAGCTTTGTTCATAGATTTAAGACTTTTTAGCCATGCACCACCATCTTTATATTGCTGACACACTACCTTCCACTCAACTAAATGGAATTTCTTTTTCTCCTCTTTCCCATGCCATAGAAAGTCGCGTCTCAATTTCTCAAGGGTAGCCAGAATCGAAGTAGGGCATTTGAATAGAGACATGAAGTATAGAGGGAGATTAGATAACGTTGATTTGATAAGAGTGATGCGACCCCCAAACAATAAGTATCTACACTTCCATTTAGCCAGATATTTTTCGAATCGGTCAATCACTTTATCCCATAAAGATTTAGGGGGAAGACCCATGCACAAAGGGAGAGCAACGAAAGATGTCGGGAATCTTCCTTTGGAACAACTAAAAAAATCGGCATAAGTCCTGCTGACTTCCGGATCCATATTAACCCCAAACAGTTTGGATTTGGCCAGATTTACCCTAAGACCGGAAATTGCCTCAAAGCAGCAGATTGTAGTACGAAGGTTACTCACCTTATCTTGATTCACTTCGCTAAAAAGTTACGTGTCATCGGCAAATTGGATGTGAGAGAACGGATTATCGAGACCTTTTATTCTGATGCCGCTTAGAATTCCTTCTTCTTGGCCTTTGATAATCATTTTGGATAGGGCCTCAACCACAATAAGAAACAGGAAAGGACATAGAGGATCTCCTTGGCGAAGACCCCTAGAGCTCTTGAAGAAACCTTTCGGACTGCAATTAAAGAGGACTAAAAAATGGGCGGACCCAACGCACTCTCCAATCCATCTTATCCATTTCTCCCCGAATCCCATACGAGCTTGTATATACTGGAGGAAGGCACAATCGACGTGATTATAAGCCTTCTCAAGGTCTAACTTACATAAGATGCCTTTAGATATGGATTTGTGAATGGAATCTAAGCATTCGAATGCTATAAGAGCACTATCGATAATCTGCCTGCCCGGGATGAAGGCACTTTGATTATCTGAGATGACTTTCCCGATCACATTCTTCAGCCAAGTGGACAACACTTTTGCCAGAATTTTGTATGGCCCACTAATCAGACTTATCGGCCTAAAATCCTTGAAATTTGACATCCCCTGGAGTTTGGGAATTAAGGCGATGAAAGAAGCCCCGAGGCTTTTAGAGAGGCAACCTCTGTCGTGAAACTCTCTGAAAAAAGCCATGAGATCGACCTTGATAGTATCCCAGAATTTCTGGGAGAAAAAAATAGGGAAGCCATCAGGGTCGGGGGCCCTGTCCCTCCTCATTGAGTCCACCGCCGCCTTGATTTCTTCTAACGAGAAGGGGGCTTCAAGACAGGTGGCATTCGCAGCTGCTAGCCTATCTAACTGCAAGAAGTCTAATCTCGATCTGATCCATTTCTCTCCCTGAAGGAGATTGCTGAAAAAACTGATGGCCTCTGATTCAATAAGCTTTCTGTCTTCAGTTATGGAGCCGTTAACCTCGATGTTGCTGATCTTGTTGAGCCTAAGCCGAGCGCTAGCGATGCTATGGAAGAAGCTAGTATTCTTGTCCCCTTCCTTGATCCATTTAGACCGCAACCGCTGTCTCTAGGCAATCTCATCTTCAAGCACTCTGGTTGAAATATTTTGAACAATCTGAGTTCTGTTTGAGATTAGATCAAGAGATAACGTTCCTTCTTCGGCTTTCATATCGATAGATTGCAACTCTGATAATAAGGCTTCCATTTCCTTTGACCTTGTATCCGATTCTTTTTCTATCCACTGTTTAATCTTTTCCTTTAGAAGCTTTAGCTTGAAGCTTAGCCTGTATCCAGCAAATCCTTCAACCTCAAATTTTGCCCACCAATTTTGTATAAGTTAGGAGAATCCTTGAATCTTTGTCTAGGAGATTTCAAATCTGAAAGGTTTAGGACCCTAACTCTGATTATCAGCTGAGAGGATGAGAGGAGAATGGTCTACGGTGGTTCTCGGAAGGGCCGATTGAAAGACGAAAGGAAATACATTAGCCCATTCAGCAGAAATGAGGAATCTGTCCAATCTAGCTAAGGTCGGCTTCATTCTCCCATTCGTGCAGGTGAATCTGGCACCAAAAAGGGGGAGATCCACCAGCTCTTGATCGTTGATCCAGGAGGAGAAAGTCCTAATTGCAGGAGAGACGTTGCTAGCGTGGGATTTATCTTCAGCATATCTAGTGATATTGAAGTCTCCACAAACACACGAAGGGCCATTGAACCTGCATCTAGAGGCATTGAGCTCCGCCTAGAAATTGACTCTGCTGCTATTAGCATTAGGACCATAAACAGAACTGATGAGATAAAGAAAATTGAGAGAATAATTTTTCAGAATAATTGAAATAGAGAACTCCCCTGACCAACTCAATTCCAGAGACCATTTAGAAGAATTCCAAGCCACGAGAATTCCTCCCACACTACCTCTGGCATCCAACAAAGCCCATTTAACATCTTGGGCGTTCCATAGAGAGTCCATCAGTTGATTGGAGAATACTGGCAACTTTGTCTCCTGAAGATGACGTCCAGATTGTTCCTCCCACAAGTATCTTTTATCAATCTTCTTTTCTGCTTCGATCCCACTCCTCTAACATTCCACGATAAGATCTTCATAGGGAAACCGAGCTGCCCTGGTTAATGACATTTCCTGCTCCCGATAATAAGCCGAATGTAGGGTTGAGAGACGAAGAGAGATTGTGCAGTTCTCTGTTGCTACGAGATCTGGAAGATTGCCTTGGGAATTTGGTACCAGGGAGCGGGCGATCCCTATCTTCAACGCATTGGAACAGGGCTATGAAATCTTCCAGACAGTCCAAGAGATCTGCCAACATGACTGATCGCATCTCGAACCCATTTCTTTTTTTGAATAGCTTTGATCAGATTTGCCCTTTGAGATTCAGGATCCATATGCGATAGTTGAGAGTTTCCTGTAATATCTGGGTTACCTTCCTGCCAAATCTGAAGGGGTTCTGCTTCAATCAGGCCTGCAGGACTATCTTCACGGAATAAAGTAGCTAGGGCCAGCTGGGAGATCCCGCTTCTAGGGGATTGGGGCGGAGAAGAAGGATTAGAGGGAGAAGCCAGAGATTCTGGACTCGACGACCGGAGATCGGGCTCGGGAGGGTCTTTAGATTCCCATGAGAGAGGCATCGGCTCTAATGGATGCTGAGGATTTGTCCACCAAAGAGGGACAGAGAGGGATTGGTTTAAATTGAAGCTAGTTGGGGTCGGGAGATCCAATACCTGAGGAACTGGGATGAGTTGGAGAGTCGACTCTGCCCGCGGTTCGAAAGCTACTATCGGAACGTCAACCTGAGCAATAGATGGGTCACGTGACCTTTTAAGAAGTCAGATCTCTCGACACGGGTCTTTGTGCGCTTCTGGTAGGAGACATGGTCGAGACACCTCAATTCGGGTCACTGAGTTTACCAGGTCTCTACCCGTATTGGGAGGACGACGAGGACGAGACATCTCGAATCGGGTCGCTGAGCTAATCGGGGGTCTCTACCCATATCGGAAGGGCGACATGGATGATTCACCTCCATACGAAGGTTCTGCATAGAGATCCAATCAGAGTCATGGGTGAAATCTTTACGAATCTCGAGGCCACGTGTCGCTCTCTTCGTCGAAGCCATAGCTGCTCGACAGTCGAGGACAACTATCTCTGGAAGGATGACAAGCGATCGGAATGGAGCCCCAGAGAAGCAAGAGTCGCGTGCTCCGCCATTGGAATCCATGGCTGTTGTCGTCTCCAGCAGTTGAGGGAGGAGCTCCCTAGATCTCCAAAGATCTCCCCAACGAGGGGACGGATCATCTTTCTTCTCCAACTAAATCGGAAGAGAGACGATTTTGTTGTCGACTTCCACTAGGATGTGGGGTGGCAACACATCTCCTTTCTTGCGTCTAACCTTTGCTCTGATTACACCCTTCTCCTCGCCCAGAAGGGTCTTTGGATCCATCTCAATGAGGTTACCTAATGTGGTTGCAGCTTCTAGAAAAAATTCTTCATACCATAGCTCAAGAGGAACCGACCATACGAGAATCCACACTTCTTCCAAGCCGAATAGAGAGAAATCTTCCTAGTATTGGATACGAAGGACAGGGCCTTCTTTGTGCAGAGCGCCTGCCCATACTAGGATATCTGGATTAATGCCCAGGTTTAGTTTGATCCATAGTTCGTTATATCTGATCGGGCGAATACTATATTGCTCCGGGGTAACTCTACAGCATTCGTACACCATCGTCGCACCATCGTTGTCACTGTCATTGTCACATCATCGTCGCACACCATCGTCACACCATCGTCGCGGCATCATTGTCACACATGCACTTAACAGGTGGAAAGTTATCTTCTGGGTGGACCAATACTTGTGGTTCAATCAGTTGGACTTGACACCTCTTACTAAACACCCTTCAAAAAAATTTATATGGACATAAGTTAGCATCAATTAAATTATTGCCCTTCTCAGTTAAATGCTTCTCCCGCCTTTCCCTTTTGGAGTTCCCAATCCCATTCAATACATTTTGAAGTATTTGAGGCCTCCGTGCTTCTTGGCTTTTGCACGACTCTTTGGTACAAACAAGTACTCACGATCAATCACTTAAGGAATGGACAAATGATCATCCCTCTCTAGTTGGAATAGTTGGATGGTTCAAGCTTAATTTTGATGGTTGTTAGTTTGGCAATCCCGGTCCAGCTGGATTTCGAAGGCTGACCAGGAATGATTGTGGTATGTAGTTTTGGTCTTTTAAGGACCATTGGGAGTTCATGACTTCAATTACACAGAAACAGCAGCTGGTCTTCATGGAGTGGGAGCTACTGCTAAGTCTAGTCTAAGCCCTCTACAAACCTAAGGGAATTCTATAAATGTTATCAAATGGATAAAAGAATGTTCTCCTCCTTGGAGACCCACGAATCTGATTGATGGATTAGCATAAATTTATGCTTCTCTCCAGGTTGTTTTCTCCCATGTTCATAGATATGCGAATTCACAAGCAAATGGTTTGTCTAAAGGGAGAGTTCACAAGTTTGGGGCTGTGGTTTCCGGCAAAGTTGCAAACAGCCAGCTCTATTGTTGTGTGACGCAGGGATGAACGTGATGAGGTCGAGCACCGTCTTCCGCAAGAGGATAACTATTCCGAATCCACGGAATTTCTCTAGACTCCTCACAGAAGCTTCTCGAATCCACGAGAAATAAAGCAAGCACAATAGAAAATAAATTATGTAAAATTCGAAATTGATTAATGAATCAAATAAACGAGTTCACAACCCTTTAAATAGGGATACCAAGCAATGAGAGAGAAATCAGAAGCAAACTACAACTAAAATTCCTAGAATTCGCAACTTACTATAAATAGAAAACTTCCTATTTATAGACGGTCGTGATGTCTACTAGTGCGCAATGTTTTCGGCCAAAAATAGTAAGTGTCCTATTTGGCTTCATCGAACCGTTCTCCTAATAATTATAAGCTCTTTTCATGTTGGCCACAACTCCTAAAGCCCGACGGATGAAGAGTTATAATCAAACTAAAACTTACTATTTATAGTAAAAAAGGAATTAAAATAGGGAAACGACCGTCGATCCAGGGGTATTTCGCAAATCCGGCTTGCGCGATCCAGCGTAGCTGGGTTGGTTGGCTAAAGTAGATCGTTCTACCCTAAAATCATATATTTTATGCCCGATAACTCATTCCGGATTGTGAGATACGCCCGATGTAAGGTTCGACGATCCGGATCACTTTTGTCATTGACCAGGCCTTTTCTAATCCATCTTGACCATGAAACTGTCCGCGACTCACTCTACATCAGTCCCCTCCACTTCAAAAGAACTTGTCCTTGAGTTCTCGTCCTGCTTTGGTTCATGATACTTGGTCAGGTCCGCGACATTGAAAGTCCGTGAGATCGCCATGTCATCTGGAATATCAATAACATAAGTGTTGTCATTGATCTTTCAGATGATTGGGATGGGTCCAATCATCTTATTCTTCAACTTATTGTACGTCTAGGTCGAAAATCTCTCTTTGCGCAGATGGACCATCCCACGGTCACTCACCTCGAACACTTTTTGTCGTCGATGTTTGTCCACTTGTTCTTTTTACTTCTCGTTCGAGACATGTAGCTTGGTCTGCACTTTCGCATAGGTGCCCATGATCCTGTCTGCCATATGTCTTGCTGCAATGCTCGTGCCTGGGAGCTTGGGCAAAGGAAACAAGTCAAGTGTGTGGCGAGGCACTCATCCGTAGATAATCCGGAATGGTGATTTCCCTGTCGAGCGGTTCACCATGTTGTTAAATGCAAACTCTGCTTGAGACAAGGCTAAATTTCACTGCTTCGGTTTTTCCCCTGAAATACAGCGAAGGAGGTTTCCCAACGTGCGATTCACTGCCACGGTCTACCCATCAGTCTATGGGTGGTAGGCATTGCTGAATTGAAGTCGTGTATCGAATCGAGTCCACAAAGCCTGCCAAAAGTAGCTAATGAACTTCATGTCACGATCAGAACTAATGGTCTTGGGGACCCCGTGTAGTCGCATGACCTCCCTGAAGAATTGATTCGCCACGTGTGTTGCATCAAGGGTCTTCTTGCATGAGATAAAGTGTGTCATCTTAGAGAAACGATCTACTACTACGAACACCAAATCCATGCCACATTGTGTTCGTGGGAGACCAAGCACGAAGTCCATAGATAAATCCGCCTAAGGACCGTCAGGCACAGGTAACAAGGTGTAAAGGCCAGTATTTTGAGATTGCCTCTCGGAGGTCTAATAAATATGACAACGTTGTACAATTTTTCCCACATCACATACCAATTACGGCCAGTATTGCCGCTCTTCCACAAGAGCTCGCGTCTTGTCTCGCCCAAGATGTCCATCAAGGCCACCTCCATGTAGCTCCTGAATAATCTGCTCTCAGAGAACTTTGGAGGATGCGCAATCGTTTCCCTTTGAAGAGGAAACCGTCCTGTATATGAAAGTCACTGGCACTTCATCCAAGAATCTTTGAAGTCCTCATCCTCGACATACAGCTCCTTGAGACAGTCGAAGCCGACCACCTCGTTGCTCATCGTAACAAGTAGCGATGTACGACGGCTAAGTGCATCAGCCACTTTGTTTTACTGCCTTGACTTGTGCTTCAGAACGAACGTAAATTCTTGTAAAAACACAACCCATCTAGCATGTACACGATTCACGTTAGTCTGATTATTAATAAACTTTAATGTTTGATGGTTAGTGTACAGAACAAACTCTCTTTGAATCAGATAATGCCGTCAATGTCGCAGCACCTTAACAATTGCGTACAAATCAAGCTCATAAGTCGACCACTTCTTTCGAGTTTCGCTGAGCTTTTTGCTGTAGAAGGCTACCGACCTACCTTCATGTGATAATACTCCTCTAATTTCGACGTATGAAGCATCACACTCAACCTCAAACGGCTCGTCGAAATTAAGAAGCACCAAGATCGGTGTTGTGGACAAACGATGCTTGATCTCATGAAAGCTCTTGTCAGCTTCATCGGTCCACTGGAACGATCTTTTTTTCATGCAATCTGTTATAGGTGTGACTATTATGCTAAAATTTCGCACAAATCGACGATAGAAAGTCACCGACCCATGAAAACTCCTCACCTCATGAATGTTTGTTGGGATTGGTCATTCCCTAATGGCTCGCACCTTTTCATCGTTCACACAAATGCCTGTGGATGTTACAACAAATCCTAGAAACAATAAGTTGTCCATAAAAAAACTACACTTCTTCAAGTTGAGGTACAACTTGTTAATTTGTAGGACCTGCAGCATCTGCCTGAGATGTTTCCTGTGCTCCGTCTCATCCTGGCTATATATCAATATCTCATCAAAATATACTACAACAAATCGGCCAATGAACTGTTTTAAAACTTGATTCATCAAACGCATAAAAGTACTTGGTGCATTCAATAGGCTGAAGGGCATGACTAACCACTCATACAACCCTTTCTTGGTCTTGAATGTTGTTTTTCACTCATCACTGGATCGGATACGAATCTGACGGTACCCGCTCCTTAGGTCTAATTTAGAGAACACATTGGCCCCTTCTAGCATATCGAGCATGTCGTGTAACCGTGGTATTAGAAACCGATATTTTATGGTAATTTTGTTGATTGCCCGGCTGTCGACATACATGCGCCAGCTTCCTTTTTTTGGCGTTAATAATGCTGGTAAGAAACATGGGCTCATGCTCTCTCTCAAGAGACCCTTACGAATCAATTCCTCCACTTGCCCCTAAAGTATCTCACACTCCTTCGGACTCATTCGATAATGAGGGCGGTTGAGCAGACTAGCCCCAGGGACGAGGTCTATGTGATGTTGGATGTCCCTCATGGGAGGCAATCCATCAGGTAAATCTTCAGACCAGACTTCTTTGAATTCGTTTAGCAATAGTCTTAAACTTGGAGGAATGTTTGAGGGTTTTGATTCCTCGCCCTTCACCACTACGGCGTTTACCTCGCCGGTTTCCTTGGATTCCTCCATGAAATCCCGAATGGTCAAGAGGGAACTCTCCTCCACTTTAGAGGCTTCAAGATGGTTCTCTGGTGCCATAGGGGTAAGGATTATTTTTCAATTATCCTTGACGAATATATAGACGTTGTCTCGTCCTCGATGAGTCATATCACAGTTTAACTGCCAAGGTCGACCGAGTAACATATGGCATGCTTCCATGTTGACCACATCACAAAGTATTTGATCCTTATAATTTTTGTCAATTGAAAACGAGATAGTGCATTGTTCAGTTACCTTGGTCTCGTTCACCTTTTTTATTCAACCAATTGAGTACGGGGAAGGATGTTTTGTCGTTAGTAGCTACAACTTGTCTACCATCACTCTTGAGATGTTCTCACTACTACCACTGTTTATGATCACATCACAGACATTTCCATTGACAGTGCACTGCGTACGGAATATATTGTGTCGATGTAGATGTAATTCCTTCTGTGAGGTATACAGTAATCACCTCACAACTAGAGATTCGCCACGATCCTCACCTGTCAATTCATCACCATCTGCTATTTTCTCAGTGGCTTGCTCATGTTCATCAAGGCCAGGGTCTTCTTTTGCGACCTCATATTCAATGCCCCCTTCGTTTATGATCAAGTGTGTCACGGGACGTTGAAGACATGTGTTTGATAAGTGGCCCGGTTGGCTATAGCGACAACGATTGTTCGACCTTGGCCGAGTATAAGGATATGGAATCCTACTCGGGCCCGCTATTGTGGGTGCTGCACATTGAGGCCTGGATGAGCCGCTCCCTGTATCACAACTTGTGATTGTAGGATGTTGATAACGTTCTCCTACTGGTTCTTTTCCCCGTGCCAGCACTGGATCCTGTATGGGACTCGTCATGGGGAGTCAAGTTGAAGGATAGAGCCGAGCAGAAAATCTTACAAGTTACATTTTTACCCTACCCGCCAAATGAATTGCTTCATCCACGGTTCCGATTGGGTACATCTGAACTCAGTCCTGAATTGTCGGTCTCAACCTACCTATAATCGTGCCACCGTCTGTAACTCAAATTCTAACAGATCATTTCGTGTTGCCAACCGCTGGAATTCTTCAATGTAATCTTTGACGGTTCAATTTCCTTGTCGGGAATTCTGATATTGCTGGCATGTGTTTGAAGACATGTGTTTGATAAATGGCCCGGTTGGCCACAGCGACAACGATTGTTCGACCTTGACCGAGTATAAGGGTATGGAATCCTACTCGGGCCCGCTATTGTGGGTGCTGCACATTGAGGCCTGGATGAGCCGCTCCCCGTATCACGGCTTACGATTGTAGAATATTGATAACGTTCTCCTACTGGTTCTTTTTCCCGTGCCAGTACTGGATCCTGTGTGGGACTTGTCATGGGGAGTCAAGTTGAAGGATAGGGCCGAGCAGGAACTCTTACAAGTTGCGTTTCTACCCTACCTGCCAATTGAACTGCTTCATCCACGGTCCCGATTGGGTACATCTGAATTCGGTCCTGAATTGTCGGTCTCAACCTACCTATAAATCGTGCCACCATCTGTGACTCAGATTCTAATAGATCGTTTCGTGTTGCCAACTGCTGAAATTCTTCAGTGTAATCTGTAACAGTTCAATTTCTTTGTCAGCAATTCTAATATTGCTGGAATAATATCTGCTCATAATCACTGGAGAGAAATCGTAATCGAAGAAAACGTCTCATCCGTAGCTATGATAAGATGGGCGCCTTGTTCTGCTGGGCTTGTGAGAGTTGTAATTGCTCCCACCATGCAGAAGCACCAGATTTTAATTTAAACGCTACCAATTTTACCTTTTTATGATCTGACACGTCCATATAATCAAAATATCTTTCTACTTCGGCTAGCCAATCGAGAAAATCTTCTATGCGTAATAAACCATTAAAGCTAGAAAGTTCAGCCTTACCTCGATAGTTTCTTTCAGCACGATCTAAATAATCACCTCCATGGATTGGTCGTCGGGCAAAACCTTCATCATTGTCCTCGTCGCTAGAACTTAAATTATCTGGTATAGCCTTACGGTTTGCCACTGGTAGCACTCTACGAAAATCGGGGTTGTGTCGTACAGCAACCATGGGCGGTGGAGAAACCATAGGTGGCAAAGCACCACCTAGGGCTCGGGGCTGAAGTAGCGCATCCACAAGACGGTCGAGGGTCGCCTGCAGCCCTTGCATGGTCAACTGACTCTCCTGGTGGAAAGCTTTCATTCTTTCTGCAAGATCATGAATCCCTAGATCACTGTCCACAGGATTTTGGCTCATAACTTCGTTATTTGTCATCGGCCCCAGAGGAATCCTCACTCTGATACCAATTGACGCAGGGATGAACGTGATGAGGTCAAGCACCGTCTTCCTTAAGAGGATAACTATTCCGAATCTACGGAATTTCTCTGGACTCCTCACAGAGGCTTCTCGAATCCACGAGAAAGAAAGCAAGCAAAATAGAAAATAAATTCTATAAAATTCAAAATTGATTAATGAATCAAATAAACGAGTTCACAACCCTTTAAATAGGGATACCAAGTAATGGGAGAGAAATCAGAAGCAAACTACAACTAAAACTCCTAGGATTCGCAACTTACTATAAATAGTAAACTTACTATTTATAGACGGTCGTGATGTGTACTAGTGCGCAAGGTTTTCGGCCAAAAATAGTGTCCTATTTGGCTTCACCAAACCGTTCTCCTAATTATTCTAAGCTCTTTTCACGTTGGGCGCAACTCCTAAAGCCCGATGGATGAAGAGTTATAATTAAACTAAAACTTACTATTTATAGTAAAAACAGAATTAAAATAGGGAAACAACCGTCGATCCGAGGGTATTTCGCATATCCGTCTTGTGCAACCTGGCGTAGCTGGGTTGGTTGGCTAAAGTAGCTCGTTCTACCCCAAAATCATATATTTTACGCCCGATAACTCATTTCGGATTGTGAGATACGCCCGATCTAAGGTCTAACAATTTGGATCACTTCCGTCATCGACTGGGCCTTTTCTGATCCATCTTGGCCATGAAACTGTTCGCGACCCGCTCTACATCATTGTGTTATCTTAGTGGGTGGATTGTGTTATCTGCATTGAAGGTTGGCCGTTCATGTTGCATTAGTTTTTTCACTTGCTGCATTTTCCAAGGTATTCCAAAACAGTTACGGTAATGGTGGTACAAGTTACGCGCTAAGGGGTCATAATGGCCATTATAGAAAAAATGGCCCATAACAGCCCTGTAATGAACCATTACAAGGTCGAAATAGTTTTTTTTTTCAAAAAATAAAATGAACCATTACGGACAGTATTGTAATGTAACGGCTTTGCCATTACGGTCACTGTTACTGTTATGGAATGCCTTGGGTTTTTCTCTTCGTTTTCAAGAAATTTCCATTCATTAGAAGAAAATAAATCTTCAAAATACACACACGTCAAGAATAATACAAAAAGTAAATAAGGGGTCATTTGGATGGCTGCAAATGGGCCATGTTGTAAATGACTTAAAGGTAAATCATTTACACTTTGCGTTCGGATGGCCTTTTTTGCCTGAAAATCATTTACATGCTGTAAATGATTTACAGCATTTACCCCCCATCTCACTTACAGGCCCTCCATTTACAGCCTAATGGCTATAAATGGAAAATTTGGCTCTCCATTTAAAGGATTTAAACAATTTACAGGCTATCCAAACATAGACAATCATTAACCTGTAAATCATTTACAGCATAAATACAAGCAGGACAGGAGCTTAAACCATTTACAGGCATCCAAACGATCCCTAAGGCATTTCTCAAGGAGAGAAGGTGTTTCTAAATTTTCTCTAGCGGTAGAATGGGAATGACATTGCATAGAACTATCAATGTTAGACTAGGAATCCCAATCTGTATTCGAGAGTTGTAATTCAGAATGACTGAGAAAGTAGTTTTTCTAAACCCCCCTAAATAAATATGCCAAATCCTAATCTACCCTTGCAACTCATACGCATTAATAATAACAGCACTACCCATAAGAAAATTCAAACAAAATGCTCAATCTCTGCATTCTACCACTTGTAATCAGAACGCAGAACGCAATGAACTGAAAATCCATACCGATTGTGTAGCGATCTTTACCAATACCTTCGCAAGTGGTAAAATGCAAAACCTATTTCAAGAAATGAAAAAAGACAATTTAAGAAACAAACAATTCAGCTTCAGATAAACAAGAAAAAAATGAAGAAAGTTCAAGATTTTCTTGAGTTTTGCTAGGAAAATCCTTACATTCCTCTGCCACCGGATAAAGCTTCTTCTGAAGGCTCCTTCCATTCATCAAACCTGCCATTACACAAAAAAGAAGGATATAGCTTTATCAGAAACCCAGTTTAGGGTTTATCAGAAACCCTGAGAGAGAGAGAGAGAGAGAGAGAGAGAGAGAGTACACCCAACCGTAACGCCTGTCAAATAAGAGGCGTTTTGGAGGTTTTGATGGCCGGACTCTGAGGGGATTTTCTGAGTTCATGGCTGCAGCTCTGGCGCTGGTGGGCGAACTTCAATTCATCCGTTTGTATGTGAATTAAAAGAGAAGCTTTTGAAGGGTGTGCTGAGTAAACTCTGTGGGGCCCACCGTGATGTATGTGAATTATCCACGCCGCACATCCGTTTTACCAGCTCATTTTAGCGTATGGGCTCAGATGTGAAGCATGTTGCAAGCTCAAGTGGACCACACCACAGGAAACTGTGGGAACTGAACACTCGCAGTTGAAACTTCTCAGGAACCACATCAATTTTGGATCAATCTGCTATTTATGTTTTCCTTCTCAGGAGCCACATAAATTATCCATGTAACCTCATGAACAGGCTATTCCCTTTATGCACATCCATGTGACCTCATGAACAGGCTATTCCCTTTATGCACATCCATGTGACCTCATGAACAGTTCTAGACAACACAAACATTCTGTGGTCCTGGTGAAAGTTTCCACAGCTTATTTTAGGGCACCGTCACAAAAGTGAAGCATATCCAAATCTCAGGTGGACTACAGTACGGAAAATAGGTGTACCACACCATAGGAAACAGTGGTGATTGACCATTTAAAACTTTTTTTGGGCCACAAAAGTTTTGGATCAAGTTGATGGTTTCGTAACCCTTCATTCAAGTCTTTGTGACCTGATCACCAAGTTGGATGGCAAATAAACATTCCGGTGGCCCCTAAAAGGTTTTTAACGGTGGGTATTCAATCACAGCAGTTTCCGAGGGTGTGATCCAGCTAAGATTTCGGATTGTTTCATTTTTTGGATCATGCCCTAAAATAAGATAATAAGATGTCAAAAATGGCTGGACAAAGGTTACGTAAGGCACGTACATAAAGGTGGACTTCAGAGTTGGGGATCCATCGAGGTTGGTGGTCCACTAAAGCCATGTCCATATCAATCGAAAGCAATGGTCACAGGTCACATGCAACCACCAATTCAGGATGCTTCTAGGGTCGGAAGCTAGGTGGGCCCACTGTGATGTTTGTGAGAAATCCACCCATCCACTTGTTTTGCAAGCTCATGTTAGGAGATAATCCAACAAATGAAACAAATGCAAAACTCAAGCAGGCCACACGACATGAAAAAGTGGGGTGGAAGATACTTACTGTAGGGTCCACTTTGGTGTTTATAACCATCAAAACCATTTGTAAGGACACTTACACTGCAATGATCTGAAAACACACGTAACAACAAAAAATGCTTGATCTAAAACTTTTGTGGCCCCACAAATGTTTCAACAGTGGGCATTCAATCCCCACCTTTTCCATTCACCACAATCGAGTTTTAGATCTATTTCATTTTTAGGTTCATGTTCCAAAATGAGCTAGAAAATTAGATGGACATTGTGGATTTTTCACAAACATCATAGTGGGCCCCACCTCGCTTCCAACCATAAGATCCTCCTTGGTCAGGGTTCCACATGAAGATTTTATATTTTCGATCCCTAATTAGGGTTTTGTAGTATTGAATGTCAAATTCCTAATTGTAGTTTTGCAGCAGTGAATGTCAAATTCCTAATTAGGATTTTGCAGCGTTGAATGTCAAATTCCTAATTACGATTTTGTTGTGTTGAATTTAATTGAAAATTTTCAATCTTTAATTCATAATTAGAGTCTTGCAATGTCAAATCCCCGATTGTGAAATTTGCAATTTACGATCCCTAACTGATGCAGTAAATAAATGAATTTGAAATTCAAAACTAAAAAATCCTAATTAAATATTTAAAATTGAAAATCTTTAATTAAGAACTAAATATGTAAATCATGCTTAAAAGTTAAGTAATTATGTTCGTGATAGGTTATATTGATTTTAAAGGTTGGAATTTGAATTAGTGTGATTTATTATTTAATTTTTTGGAGGGTGATTGATTTTTTGTTAGTATTTAAGTAAGGATGACATGTTTTGGGTTACTATTTTGACATAATTAGTTTCATGTGTTGTTTACTTATATGAAGGTTGATTTTGTAATATTCCTGATAATATCATTTAGTATGAGTGCATCTGGAGTTGAAGACACCATGAAATCTAAATGTGAGATTTTGAACTTGTGTAACTCCTAATGTAAGTATTTTTTTATATTAATTAATGTCATATTTGTTAAAGTGTTGCAAAAGTTCTATAATATTAATATAATATTGTTGGTTGGATAAAATTGGGAGGGCGAGAGGGGTTATGAGTCATTTTACCAGGTGGGTGATAGTGGCATGAAAAGTTTAGATGCACAAAGTATAGACAATGCAAATGCCATTACTGGACTACAAGATGATATCCATAATCAGCGAATAAATATCGACATATACACATTAAAGTATGGGGGGAGTTACATGGTGTGTTGGCTCCATTGAAGGTTAGAATTATTTGCTCAGTAGATGTCTTTTATCTTTTTGATACTTTTGCTTGACCTATTTAAAGCAGAGCCATACCATTTTCAATATGGTTTTATTGGATCGATGTTACAACTGACTTGAATTGTAACATACTTGAAATTGATTAAATAAAGAATCGGTCTTAAAAAAGTACACAAAGGTATAATCTCTAAATATATCAGGAGATATATAGTAAACAAATTAAAATGAACAAGATAAAAAATGATAATGAAGATAGTTCACACTATTAACAAATCTAAATTGCCTTTTAGTGATCTTACTTACTCATGACAAATGGATATGTGAATTTTGCATTTATACTTGATATATTATTATACTCAAGTGGCATGACACTAT
The DNA here is from genome assembly GCA_030180095.1 of Magnolia changhungtana. Lineage (NCBI taxonomy): Eukaryota > Viridiplantae > Streptophyta > Magnoliopsida > Magnoliales > Magnoliaceae > Magnolia > Magnolia changhungtana. The sequence goes on from JASAUF010000662.1 coordinate 14,562,120, forward strand.
TTTAAAATGTGTTCAGTCTATACACACGTCTTTAGACCACGGCAGAAGACTATTTTTTTAAACAGATAGTACAAATAAATATTGTAAAACTAAAAAAGAAAGAAAGAAAGAAAAAAAAAAAAAAACAATAATGACAATCAAATAGTCAAGCTCAATAGCATTATACTATTGGAGACAAGCTAATAGAAAAATCAAAACAGATAATGGATCCAAACATGAAAAAAGAAAAATAAATTAAGAAGGCAAAAGAAATTCTTCTAAATTAAAGAGAATAAAATTTCATAACTTAGTTGCTTTTTAAAGTAAATATATATAATATAAAAATCATGAAATGCAAAATAATAAAATATAGTTCAAAAATTTTGTAAACAATTTGTTTGGGAGAAATCCAGTATAATTAGTGGAATGTTACAAAGTGGAAAAAAACTATTTACTATTAGTATTTTACACTTTTTCCTATTTGCAATAAATTAATTGCACAAGACACAACTCCATGAAAATAACAAGAAAATAAAATAAAAAATCCTTACAAACCCAACAAGGTGTTTTAGACCACACAAACCTACATTGGATGGTGTAGGCTTATATTGATTTTTTTCGATAAATTATAAGAAGTTATGTAAAAATAAGATATATATATATATATATATATATATATATATATATATATATATATATATATATAAATGCCTAAAAAAATACATGAAAATTTTATAAAAACCTAAAAAGATTTTCATTCCATGAAATAAAGAAATAAATAAATTGATAGTGCTTTCAATCATATAAATAGTCATCAAAAGCAAGTAAGAGAGTGTTAATGAATGATTTGAAGTAAAGGAAAAATTAAGTATAAATATTTTAGTAACCATTGTAGCTTTAGACTCCAATTTACACAAAATTATATATATAGGAAAATGTCAACCACGATGAAATATTAACCACATCTAAATATTAGGAAGGAAAAAAGACTAATCAAAATAACTAAAGTATTGTTTAAGAATAGGTGTTAAATGTCTTAACAACGAAACAAGTTACTAACCGATACATGGTCCAATGTAAAACTAATAAGAAGTGTAATTGTCAATTGATGTAACGCCCTGAAAATCGGGGGTCGAACATAAACTCAACTCCCGAGTTCCAGAACATCACTTATGCAACAAAATGAATGATGATTGAATGTTGACTGTATTCGTGCATTGAACATGAGTGAGATTAAGCCAAAACAGCATATCATACTCCAGAGACAGTTAAATTTGCAAGCGGAAGAATGTGATAGATAGATAAAATATATAACTTATGATGAGTCTCCAGAGTGTGATAACATTACCAGGTTAAATAAATACAAGTGCAGTTCTAAGATGTACCAAATGTGAGGAAGTGTAATGCCTCCTAACCCATGTACCATAGCCCCGTCAGTACAATATCAGGTCTTCATTGACCTGCCAGAGAGATACAGATAGGAGAATTCCTCCTATCATCATGGGAAGTAGTCAGGCTCTGCTTCACAAGCATCGCCACCACCTGAAACTCAACAAATCTGGTTGGTGTGTACAACACCGTCCCGTAACGTGGGAGTGAGTGATCAACTCGATTGGAACAAGATAAAGCATAGGTTAACATGTTATCAATTCAATCAAGCGGTAATGATAAAGCAAGTATAAATCAAACATTTCTAACTACTCTTGTTAAGTGCAAAAATGAAATGACATGATCTTTGTATGCCCTTGCCAAACCACCCTCAAGCGACATCATCTTACGTTCGCGAATGCTTACTCCTCGGTGCGCCACATCTACAAAGCACATGCGGTGCGATGATGCTCATGATTACCAAGTTATTATTAGTCCATTTCAAACAAGAATATTGGGAAACTAAGGTACCTCCTCTTGTATCATTCCCAAACATGATCCATTCTAGGGTCGTCAATCCTAGCTAATCTCATACGATATTATGGTTTGAGAAGCGTAGTGAAGGCATCGCAAAGGGCTCGTCACCGTCAGCGCGGATACAGATCTCACCGTATGCGGCTCGATTGCTGGCCGTCAGCTCAAGTACATATCTCACCATACCTGGCTCAATCACTAGCCGTCACTCGAGTACATGGTCTCACCGTACTCGGCTCAACTCATACTCAGTTCTTTGTGAAAGACTCGTCGCCAATCACAGACACTTGGAGTATACTCGAAGATACTACGGAGGACTCGTCGCCCGTCAGCACGAGCACAGGTCTCACCGTACTCGGCTCTCGCCGTAAGTATCGACAGCTCGAATATAGTGTCCCATACCACCATAATCGGCTCACGAGTTTGGTTGCGTAATGGTCACTACGGGGAGGCACATGACCCCAGCGTAGGCCGACAGCTCGACCACGGTGTCCCATACCACCATGCCCGGCTCATGCGTCTTAGCGGATCGAGGTACCATGGTTAAAAGGGATTTCACTGGTAAGTTTGGTACCCTAGGTTCAAGCAGAGGCGACCAAACATGGTGAACATACATTAGACAAATCGGGTTACTTGACGAGCTCGGCTAGCTCGAGCGCACAACAAGTTGAACGACATGAAGTGCATAAGCACTTCGCGTGGCCGACCACTATCGCCAACCGAAGTACGACTCGGGTTCGTCGAACACATCTCACGTGGCAAATGAATCGCAACCACGAATTCAATTCTGGTACCGATTGTCTGGACTATAATCATAGCCCCAAACACAATCAAATGCAGATAGATAAAGCAATAGTGAATCAAGATTTCCACTCATGCAATCAAGGTATGGTATTTTCCGTTTAGGGCTGCCAGGGCTGTTGCACGCACTCGTTGCTCCGCTCCCCCATCACCCATGACGGATCATACAAAGTAAACATAAATTTAAACATATGCATTACATAGTTATAATATAAAGCAGTTGAGCATGTTATGAATCACAACACAAGCATGAGCTTATACATGTTCAATTCCTAATTACACAACAATCCAAGGAGATCATACACATAATTAAAAGAAGTTGAGAATCATATCTCAACACCCTTATACATTACACTTTGCTAACTACTACTCATTCAGACATTTCAAGAAACACTTAAACAAACATACATCGACATACATGACATATGTCGATCACATAGGCATTAGGCCAAATCCTTTCACTAGGGAGTTGCCCCAATCATAACACGCGTACACCCACGACGGATAGTCATGGCAAGCAGGAATCCAAGTTCCATATTCATTCAATCATTCCCACAAACACTTGGGCCACACATTTTAGCATATATGGTGTATATTGGCCGTGGCGTGATTTAGGGAAAATCCTTTCGTCAAAAGGGTATCGCCAATACAACAATCATGAATCCATGACAATTAGTCATGGCGAGCACGAATGAGGATTCTATACTCATTCAGTCATTTTCACAAACACTTAGAATACACTATTCCAACATACATGACGTATGTTAGCAAAATACGTGTTAGGGTTGTCCCTTCGCCACGTGAGTATTTTACCCATGTATATCATAATCACACAAAAATAATCATTACAATTGTATTTCCAAAATTCACACATATGCGGTATTTCTAGAATACACAATTTCAACATACTTGACATTTACAAGGGAACATGTATTTTGGCGATTCCTTTCGCCAAACTAATATTGTATACATATATTGTATAATCATACATTAAATTAACATGTTATACATTTTCTCAAAAAAATACATATACGGTATTTCTAGAATATACAATTTCAACATACGTAGCATTTACACACGAACATGTATTTCAGCAATTTCTTTCACCAAATTAGTATTTTATCCATATAACACATAATAATACATTAAATAAACATGTCAAACATTTTTCCAAAAAAATACGTATACGGTATTTCTACGTATACCTAGAGTATGTGAAATTCCAATTTCTACAACGTTAATCGAAACAGGAAACGGAAAGCACTTTGTACATGTGCATTTACAAGCAGATCATGAATCTACCATTATCTGACATTGAAAGCATTGAAAACCGTAACTTATACACTTAAAGTCCTCACCTTTGCCTTTGGAAACGAAACGAATCAGCAAGGGTAGTAGAACTTCCGTATACGGGAGTTTTCTAGCCTAAAGAGCGGAATCGGTTAGTTGTTACATAGCCTACAACGATCCTACCAAAATTCAGACCTAAGGTTAGGGTTTCTTACCTTCAAAGGGGATGGATACCGCCGGAAAAACACCTGGAATGAAGTGGTGTAGGCCGTGTAACAGTCCCAAGCAGTAGGAGGAAGATCGGCAGCAAACTCCAAGCCTTTCTCTCTCTTTTCTCTCTCTTTTTCTCTCCCAAAACTCAAATTCGTATGGGTGAGAGAGGGTGCTCTAAGGCCCTTATATAGCCTAAAACATTAGAAATTAGACTTAGGTTCAAAGTCACGCTTATATAGGATATTCGTCGCTTTTCCACTCAAAAGGAAGTTGGTGGCCCTCCTTGAGCCAAACGTCGACTTAATCTCACCATCGACGGATCTACGTGGGATTACGTTTTTGACTCGATTGATTCCCAGATCGCACGTGGCGGACCACTTTCGATTCGACGGTCGGTGGGCCACGATCGAAATTCCAAGTACATGTAAATGTTCTGAAGTTTTTCTTAATCCAGGGTGTAATTTGGTCCGATTCGACGGTCGGGTTGCTTATCTTGACGCGTCAACGAACGATACCGAGATCACTATTCCGGATATTTATTTTGGCATGTGAATAGTGTTTTTCACACTACTACCTCGCTCCGATTCGAAACGAATGACCGTGGGACATCGGATGGAGCGATTTTGAGATGATTGTTAAGCCCGGTGGGGCGATCCTAGTTCCTTAACCGGGTTAATCGGACTCGATGTGCGATCTAGACCTAATATGATGTTTCGTTTCATTCCAGAAGCAGACGGAAATGAGTTTGATTCTAAACTTTAGGGTAACCTAGCGTCACTCGTTCTGCAAGTTTTGGGTCTTGCAGATCGTATTTAAAGCGATTCAAATGGATTTCATGGCTAATCTAGTTTAACACCTAGTTCACTTTGTCAAATTTCTAAAGGATTTAATCCTAAGTGATTTTAAATCGAGGTGGAACTTAGTCCATTGTAGTTTGTATATAAAGTGATCCAAGTTATACTACTTAGCTAGTTTAAGATAGTGTCTAGGGCGAAGGTGCTTTGAAAATTTGAAAGCACAAGGTAGTGAAGGGTGGGATTTGTGAAGAAAATGATTTAAGGAACGATTTGAGACTTTAATTGAGCGTTTAAGAACTTAAACTGTGTTAGGATTGACCCATTGCCTAAGGACGTCTAATCCCAAGTTTAGCAAAAATCAGGCGTTATAATCTACCCCCTTAAAACAAAATTTCGTCCCGAAATTGTCTAAGGGTAATAAGGAAAGATTTCTATTATTTCATTTGCCTAAGAATTATTAATTTTGAGTTCCTACGCGTGGTAGGGTATATACCAGCTGGTTCATTTTAGTCTACCCCCCTTAAAACTTAATTCTTTATCCATTTCTCATACCATGATGGTTTTCTACCATTTATTTCTTTACCTATTTGGAGTCTCGACGACAATTCCCACAATTTAGAGTAAGATAGTTGTTTTCATTGTTTGACCAACACGGAGAGACGGTAATAGTGGGCTCGATCCCGATACATCGATCATCTACCGGGCCAGGGTAGGAAGCTCATCGTATCCCTTCCGAATCCCTGGTGGATCCTGGTCATCCGCTCGTCACAGAGAGTCCATCGGTAGTCACCCAGATTGGGAATTGGGTCAAGCCGCGAAAACTTCGCATTGTAGATGTCGGTAACTCCGTAGTCCGATCACTCTCATGAGTAGGGAATGTCCATCATTGAAAGGCTCAAATTGTTTATTCTAAGGTCGCCCTTTAGGTCTTAGTCTAAGAGAGTCCTCGACATTATCTATGTCCGAGGAAAGGGTGAATCAAATCTTACTAAATCATCTTGAAACGGTTTCTCATAGTAGAACTTACTAGGGCTTCTATAATGTTCGTATTTATCGAGCACCGTTTCGATCTGGGCAGTGGGATAGGGTCCACCATGTTTCCGCGCCACCCAGTCAAAGAGGTGTATCGGTGACCTAACTAGAGCGGGTTCATCATGTTCTACCCCCTTAAAATTTATTTTCACCCTCAAGGCTTAAGATTTATGTGCTCTCCGTATGTCGAACAAGGTATAATTTATAACCTATCCTTAAAATGAAATGGGAAATACATTGGTCCGCCTTTCATCGACGATGTATACTATGGCATTGATACCTATGGGTATCGAGAGGAGCTAAAATGATGGGCAATGTGGTTGAGGTCACGGGCAGGTGTGAGTTTGAGGCAAGATGCCTAATTCTACCAAAGGACTTTTATTACGATCTCAACTTACCCTCCCAAGTCATATCTAGTTTATTACTATAAGATAATTTTATACCTTATTAGTACAAAGGTATTTGGAAAGAATAGGTCAACAGGCAGACTATTTTTTTTTTTTTTCTAAGTTCATATGTACAATGTGTATGTTATAATGACATGAGATTCGAGACCTAATTCCTAACTGTCTGTTGCCCATTTGGGTAATTCCTTAGGCTTAAAAGGCAAAGTCGCTATCGGCTATATACTCCTAATACTTTTCAAAAGCAAAGGGATAAACCTTTAGTTGCAAATGGTCGGCCAACACGGAAAGAAAATTGTATAGTGGGTCTGAGTCGGTTAAGCCGAATAACTAAGTCTATTATTCAATTGACCTAAAGCATAATTAATTAGTCTTTTACTTTCCTTAGCCTAACCAGTAGTCTAGTCTTAATTTAGGAGTAGAGGAAATCCATAGGTGAGTCCAAAGTCTAAGCTTATACGCTAGATGATTTCACTTCATTTCTAATACAAGGAAGGGTTTTATCACTTAGGGTCAAAGTTGTCTAATTGGAACTGAGTTGCTGTAGTTACAGTTAACTACGCCCAAGCATTTCACATATGCTCATACCAACTAAGAGGATCCTAAGGTGCACATTATTAATTTGTTGAATTTCCTCTACGGTAAGTGTCTGTCGAAATCTAGAGCACCGCTTTAGGTCCAAAACTCCAAGGGTCTATTTGTCAAACAACCATTTACTCTAAAAGTTTAAGCTATCGAGTGTGGTGGGTTAATGTGTATCAAGGACTTTATCATCGCATCACTACTTGGCCAATGGTCTTAAGTTGTATTAAGATGGGATCAGTATTGCTAATCCCACTTCGGGATTGGGAATGGCATATTGGCAGGAGGGTGGGCGGGGATTAAAATTACTTTATAGGCTTTGGAAAATGAGGATTGTGTTGGAAAGTGTGAGATGGGATTTCCATATCCCACGATGAGGAATTTCTAAGTGTAATTTGAAAGAAAATTCCGGGATTTACGTTTAACTGCCTACACTCCAAATATGGTATTGGAAAACATGGGATGCACCCAAATCCCATGAGATCGAGAAAATGGCCGTAACCAATTCGAAAGGGGCCATGGAAATGAAGGAAGGAGAGAGAAAGGGAGCTGTCTTCTTTGATACTCCACGGACAACAGTCCCAACAGGGGTTGAAGAGACACGAATGACAAGAAATGAAGAAGGAACAAGGGAGAAACGGGATGGGTTTGAAAGTTGCACGAATTTGATCTCCAAATGGGGGATATGAGAGCTCAAACGTGAAAGGAAAGGGTAGGGTAGGTGGCTAGGGCTGTTGTGATCAATGGGAGTGGTGAGTTATGGACGAAAATGGGGGATTGAGTGATTTAGGGAATGGGTTGAGAGAAAAATCAGATATGGAGGGGATGGGCGTTTGGAAGGGAAGATGTGAGAGGGAGGGGAGCTCCAGCCCCCAAAATCCTAACCATTTGCCAAAATGGCACGTGCCATGGGGTAGAGCATGCTGGGTCGACCCACCCCACGTTCGAAATTCCACCGGAAAGCCGACCAGGACCGCGGTCCGCCGCCTCGGCAGCTGTGTGGTGGCGCGGTCGGACTTGGCCGGAACCGCGCCGCCGCGGTGGGGCCTTGTTCTTCATGGTCCCAAGGTGCCAAATGCACCCTGGTTCGACCCTGGGTCCCATCGAATTTAAGTGGGGAGGCCCCTGACTCCGATTCGCTCTATTTCGGGTAGTTTCGGGCAAACTGGACATATCTTGCAATCCGGAATGAGTTATCTGACGTAAAATATATGAATTTGGGGTAGGACGAGCTAATGAAGCCAACTAACCCTGCTATGCAGGGTTGCGCAGCCCGAAATTACGAGAAAACCCCCCGATTGACGGTTATTTCCCCGCTTCAATTTTGTTTTGCCAAAATAGTAGTTTTAGTTTGATTTCTCTTCATCCGTTGGGCTTTAGGAGTTGTGCCCAATGAGAAAAGAGTTTAGAATAATTAGGAGAACGGTTGGGTGAAGTCGTTTAGGACACTTACTATTTTTGGCTGAAAGCCTTGCGCACTAGTAGACACCATGACCTTAGTAAGTCGCGAATGCTAGGAGTTTTAGTTGTAGTTTGTTTCTGATTTCTTTCCCATTGCTTGGTATTCCTATTTAAAGGGTTGTGAACTCATTTTTCTTCATTCATTAATCAATTGTGGATCTATTAGAATTTATTTCTAGTTTTTGCTTTCTTTCCTCATGGATTCGAGAAGTCTCTGCGAGGAGTCCAGAGAAGCTCCAAGGATTCGGAGTAGTTATCCTCATCACGTTTATTACACACATTCTACTGATTCTCAATGATTGGGATGAAATGGTTGGTGATCTAGACCCTTCACTAGACAACCTAGAAATGTTTTAAGGTCGACCCGTGCGACCATGGTTGAATACATACTCGATTTCGGCGTTCGTTTTCAATGAACTTTGCCAATTGGCGAAATCGGGATACTTGCTACATCCCGTCGCTCCCTCCTAAGTCAGAGTGCGTCAGAGTGCGTAGTGTGACCATAACCCAGGTCCGGTTTAATCAAAATCATGCTCTGATACCATCTTGTAACGCCCTGAAAATCGGGGGTCGAACATAAACTCAACTCAGGAGTTCCGAACATCACTTATGCAACAAAATGAATTATGATTGAATGTTATTGTATTCGTGCATTGAACATGAGTGAGATTAAGCCAAAACAAAGATATCATACTCCGAGACAGTTAAATTTGCAAGCGGAAGAATGTGATAGATAGATAAAATATATAACTTATGATGAGTCTCCAGAGTGTGATAACATTACCAGGTTAAATAAATACAAGTGCAGTTCTAAGATGTACCAAATGTGAGGAAGTGTAATGCCTCCTAACCCATGTACCATAGCCCCGTCAGTACAATATCAGGTCTTCATTGACCTGCCAGAGAGATACAGATAGGAGAATTCCTCCTATCATCATGGAAGTAGTCCGGCTCTGCTTCACAAGCATCGCCACCACCTGAAACTCAACAAATCTGGTTGGTGTGTACAACACCGTCCCGTAACGTGGGAGTGAGTGATCAACTCAGTGGAACAGTAAAGCATAGGTTAACATGTTATCAATTCAATCAAGCAGTAATGATAAAGCAGTATAAATCAAACATTTCTAACTACTCTTGTTAAGTGCAAAAATGAAATGACATGATCTTTGTATGCCCTTGCAAACCACCCTCAAGCGACATCATCTTACGTTCGCGAATGCTTACTCCCTCGGTGCGCCACATCTACAAAGCACATGCGGTGCGATGATGCTCATGATTACCAAGTTATTATTAGTCCATTTCAAACAAAGCAATATTGGGAAACTAAGGTACCTCCTTGTATCATTCCCAAACATGATCCATTCTAGGGTCGTCAATCCTAGCTAATCTCATACGATATTATGGTTTGAGAAGCGTAGTGAAGGCATCGCAGGGCTGGCGTCACCCGTCGGCGCGGATACTGATCTCACCAGTATGCGGCTCGATTCTTGGCCGTCGGCTCAAGTACATATCTCACCATACCAGCTCAATCACTAGCCGTCGGCTCGAGCATGGTCTCACCGTACTCGGCTCAACTCATACTCTAGTTGCTGTGAAAGACTCGTCGCCAATCACAGACACTTGGAGTATACTCGAAGATACTACGGAGGACTCGTCGCCCGTCAGCACGAGCACAGGTCTCACCGTACTCGGCTCTCGCCGTAAGTATCGACAGATCGAATATAGTGTCCCATACCACCATAATCGGCTCACGAGTTTGGTTGCGCAATGGTCACTACGGGAGGCACATGACCCGGCAGTAGAGGCCGACGGCTCGACCACGGTGTCCCATACCACCATGCCCGGCTCATGCGTCTTAGCGGATCGAGGTACCATGGTTAAAAGGGATTTCACTTTGGTAAGTTTGGTACCCCAGTTCAAGCAGAGGCGACCAAACATGGTGAACATACATTAGACAAATCGGGTTACTTGACGAGCTCGGCTAGCTCGAGCGCACAACAAGTTGAACGACATGAAGTGCATAAGCACTTCGCGTGGCCGACCACTATCGCCAACCGAAGTACGACTCGGGTTCGTCGAACACATCTCACGTGGCAAATGAATCGCAACCACGAATTCAATTCTGGTACCGATTGTCTGGACTATAATCATAGCCCCAAACACAATCAAATGCAGATAGATAAAGCAATAGTGAATCAAGATTTTCACTCATGCAATCAAGGTATGGTATTTTCCGTTTAGGGCTGCCAGGGCTGTTGCACGCACTCGTTGCTCCGCTCCCCCATCACCCATGACGGATCATACAAAGTAAACATAAATTTAAACATATGCATTACATAGTTATAATATAAAGCAGTTGAGCATGTTATGAATCACAACACAAGCATGAGCTTATACATGTTCAATTCCTAATTACACAACAATCCAAGGAGATCATACACATAATTAAAAGAAGTTGAGAATCATATCTCAACACCCTTATACATTACACTTTGCTAACTACTACTCATTGGACATTTCAAGAAACACTTAAACAAACATACATCGACATACATGACATATGTCGATCACATAGGCATTAGGCCAAATCCTTTCACTAGGGAGTTGCCCCAATCATAACACGTGTACACCCACGACGGATAGTCATGGCAGCGCAGAATCCAAGTTCCATATTCATTCAATCATTCCCACAAACACTTGGGCCACACATTTTAGCATATATGGTGTATATTGGCCGTGGCGTGATTTAGGGAAAATCCTTTCGTCAAAAGGGTATCGCAATACAACAATCATGAATCCATGACAATTAGTCATGGCGAGCACGAATGAGGATTCTATACTCATTCAGTCATTTTCACAAACACTTAGAATACACTATTCCAACATACATGACGTATGTTAGCAAAATACGTGTTAGGGTTGTCCCTTCGCCACGTGAGTATTTTACCCATGTATATCATAATCACACAGCAAATAATCATTACAATTGTATTTCCAAAATTCACACATATGCGGTATTTCTAGAATACACAATTTCAACATACTTGACATTTACAAGGGAACATGTATTTTGGCGATTCCTTTCGCCAAACTAATATTGTATACATATATTGTATAATCATACATTAAATTAACATGTTATACATTTTCCCAAAAAAATACATATACGGTATTTCTAGAATATACAATTTCAACATACGTAGCATTTACACACGAACATGTATTTCAAATTAATTTCTTTCACCAAATTAGTATTTTATCCATATAACACATAATAATACATTAAATAAACATGTCAAACATTTTTCCAAAAAAATACGTATACGGTATTTCTACGTATACCTAGAGTATGTGAAATTCCAATTTCTACAACGTTAATCGAAACAGGAAATGGAAAGCACTTTGTACATGTGCATTTACAAGCAGATCATGAATCTACCATTATCTGACATTGAAAGCATTGAAAACCGTAACTTATACACTTAAAGTCCTCACCTTTGCCTTTGGAAACGAAACGAATCAGCAAGGGTAGTAGAACTTCCGTATACGGGAGTTTTCTAGCCTAAAGAGCGGAATCGGTTAGTTGTTACATAGCCTACAACGATCCTACCAAAATTCAGACCTAGGGTTAGGGTTTCTTACCTTCAAAGGGGATGGATACCGCCGGAAAAACACCTGGAATGAAGTGGTGTAGGCCGTGTAACAGTCCCAAGCAGTAGGAGGAAGATCGGCAGCAAACTCCAAGCCTTTCTCTCTCTTTTCTCTCTCCCAAAACTCAAATTCGTATGGCTGTGAGAGAGGGTGCTCTAAGGCCCTTATATAGCCTAAAACATTCCGAAATTAGACTTAGGTTCAAGGGGTACTGCTTATATAGGATATTCGTCGCTTTTCCAGCTCAAAAGGGAAGTTCTGGTGGCCCTCCTTGAGCCAAACGTCAGACTTAATCTCACCATCGACGGATCTACGTGGGATTACATTTTTTGACTCGATTGGATTCCCAGATCGCACGTGGCGGACCACTTTCAGTTCGACGGTCAGTGGGCCACGATCAAAAATTCCAAGTACATGTAAATGTTCCTGAAGTTTTTCTTAATCCGAGGGTGTAATTTGGTCTGATTCTGACGGTCAGGTTGCTTAATACTGACGCGTCAACGAACGATGCCAGATCACTATTCCAGATATTTATTTTGGCATGTGAATAGTGTTTTTCATACTACCTCGCTCCGATTCGAAACGAATGACCGTGGGACATCGGATGGAGCTGATTTTTGAGATGATTGTTAAGCCCAGTGGGGCGATCCTAGTTCCTTAGTTTCGGGTTAATCGGACTCCCGATGTGCGATCTAGACCTAATATGATGTTTCGTTTCATTCCCGAGAGCAGACGGGAAATGAGTTTGATTCTAAACTTTAGGGTAACCTAGCGTCACTCGTTCTGCAAGTTTTGGGTCTTGCAGATCATATTTAAAGCGATTCAAATGGATTTCATGGCTAATCTAGTTTAACACCTAGTTCACTTTGTCAAATTTCTAAAGGATTTAATCCTAAGTGATTTTTCGCGAGGTGGAACTTAGTCCATTGTAGTTTGTATATAAAGTGATCCAAGTTATACTACTTAGCTAGTTTAAGATAGTGTCTAGAATGAAGGTGCTTTGAAAATTTGAAAGCACAAGGTAGTGAAGGGTGGGATTTGTGAAGAAAATGATTTAAGGAACGATTTGAGACTTTAATTGAGCGTTTAAGAACTTAAACCTGTGTTAGGATTGACCCATTGCCTAAGGACGTCTAATCCCAAGTTGGCAAAAATCCGGGGCGTTACAATTGATCAATAATGCAACATGAACAACAACACAAACTTAAGTAACTGCTTCTTAAGATATCTCATAGTTTCCAAAATATTGTAGTTGACTTGATGTATTAAAGTTGCATTATAACTAGTTTTCTTATAAGAAAATAGAAAAGAGAGGATTATCGTTGTCACTTCCAAATATTTTCCTACCATATAGAGAGAATAATTGATGGTCCAAATAACTTGGGTGAAAATGGATGAATGTGAGTATTTTCATGATTCAATACTTCTCCTAAATTACCTGAACATAGATGACTGTCTTTGGAGTCCATCGGTATATTGTTATTAGATAGTGGTAATAAATGTATAAAAAATTTACACTTTAGTAGATAAGATGTCGCATAATTCATTATCTAAAGATGACGATTCTTTTAAATGAATCTTAACATAAATTCGATAATGGTGGGTTTGCTGAAGGAAATACTCAAAAACCATATATACTACAATTCAAAACTTTATGACCATACGAAACTCACTAAAATAAAAAATTGAAGAACTAAGAGTTTTCTTATACTCATCTTGAAATATTTCAAACATTTTTAAAATATACAAATTTGTCACTTGTGTAGATATTTTCGCATTAAGAAATTATTGCGGTACTTTGTCTTATTATGAATTTTAAATATTGTTGTTCAACCACTACTGTCGTTGCTGGCTTTTTATATTAGTACAAAATGTATTTAATTGATAAAGTAAATTTTATTTTTCTTTCTTCAAGTAGATTAGATAATTACTTATTTTGCATTAACTTATAGTTCTTGAATATATTATTTCACACAGTTATAAACTCTTCATAATTAATATGCACATATTAAAATTAAATTCAAAGTTTTAAACCTTTAAATAAATTGCTAAGGTATTTAGAATTTTTGGTAGATATGTTAAATATATAGACGGTGACATATTTCCAACATAACTATAGATATTGCATTAGTTATTATAACAGTTTCGTATGTTAAGATTGTCTTTGGTTATTTTTTTAACATTGCATTAAAAAATGTTTAAAATAACCATTTGAAAATTTTTATTATTTTCATTGTATAGCATCGTTGTATCAAATATTACGGTTTTTTATGATGATCGATTCCTAGAAATGGGGCAAATGACTATTTGTAACTATTTATTATGTACAAAGTATCAAAGTAAACCACGTTTCAAAAAATACTATCATCCACCATTAACTTTTCATATACTCATAATATGTTTACTATTTGATCATCTTCATATACTTGTATTGCATAAAAGAAAGAAAGATCATCTACCTTTATTTTCTAAAAAATTAGAATGACTTCACATCATCATTTTCCATCACTTTTATTCATTTCTTTTGTAAATAGTTTACATGGTTAATAGATAGGAAACTTAGATTCTCGCGACCTCTAAATTATATACTAAAAAAATTCTATAGCTACTTTGGGTGTTGTTCTTAAATTATCTCTCAAATTTGTTAAAATTTTTAGAGTATAGTCAAGCCAGTGTGTAAAATTAACAAGTGGGTCTTCGTTGGCGTAGCAATCTTATAATTATATCCTATCACAAATTTAATTACACTGTATCTTTCATTTATCTGAAGCTTAACTTCTATGCTTATTAGATATCGAGTTATTATAATCCCACGAATAAACTTTAACTAAACAATTTGTTTGTTCTTATATATATATATATATATATATATATATATATATATATATATATATATACACATATATATATATATACACTCTCACATATAACAATAATATTATATGTTTTTTTATAAAGATATTCGAGCACTAAAACCTATCTTACTAGTATATATACTTATTGTAAAATTCAAATGCACTTTTATTAGAAGTAAACTCGATTCTTATTTTTGGTTATTCATCTAACTTCTTATTTATATTGACCGGTACGTTTTCACTTGTTTCTTGATCATTTACTTACTAACTTGCTTCTTGATAATTTATTCATTATTAAATTCCAAACTTCGGCATAATAGAGAAAATTCGTGACTTTCTAAGATATTATCATTTGTTTTCCTAATTAATATTAAAAATAAAATGCATTTAAACCATTCAAATATAAACTACTTGAAATATATAATATGCATGCAGGAATTTAATCATCTAATGTCTTTATGGATTTAGTTTTACTTTTTATTCTATTTAGTAACATATTATGTATTGTACTCATACAATTTAAGTACGTTTGATAGAAACTTCTTATAATTCTTTAAATATATGAATAATTCTCTAGTGATTTGTTGACATCAACATAATTTATTGTTCATGGATGGGGCATTAAATTAGTAAAGAACTATATGTTAGGAGAATATAAGGGGTGATTTGTCGAATCTCTAATTATATATAAAAATATGGTAAATAACATCACACACACATATATTATAAAATTATCCACAAATTTGAAAATTTTAAGAATTCATATAAAACAAGTATTTTCAATCTAATAAATATATTAAAAAAATGTTCTTGTACATTAAATTTATTTGAGTTGCACAAGCTTATTATAAAGATTAGACAATATAAATAATTTTAAATGAATTCTTAAATGCATAGATAGATTATTAAATAGGAATCTAAACTACTAGTTTACATAATTAACAATATAAATTATGAATATGTATAAACCACAACCAACATGTACTATATAAGAAGAGCCCAAATAATAGAATTTTTATTAAAATTTTCCTTCAATTACATAGACACACAAAAATCATATGACACTAAATACATTTTCAGTTCACCCACGCTACTATAATTCACTTACCTTAATCCTTAAGAAAACATCAAGCATCAGATTTCACAAATGTATTCACCATTGGCCATTTTCCACATTTGCAAATAGAATTATGGATGTCAATGGGCTAGGTTCAGGTTGGATTAAAGTCCGTCTAAGCCAGGCTCACAAAGTAAGACGTAGACCTAAGTATGACCCAAGCTTATGACGGGCCAAAACAAATAGGCCTAAGCCCAACCCATGATCATTATGCAGCCGTGCTATTTTTTTAAAATGAGCCCAGGATAAGCCACTATCTTTGTTCGAGATCTATGTTGTTAAATTTCTTTAAGCATGATTTACATCTTTAATCATAATTAAGGATTTTCAGTTTTGAATTTCTAAGCCATTTTTTAACCATATTGTATAAGGATTAAATTTCTAATTAAGGTTTCGATGTTGCAAAACCAAGGCATGTTTGATTTTTTGTTTGTCTTGGTAAATACAACTAAAAAGATAATAATAACTCATTTTCGATGTTTGCAAGAAATGAAAATCGGTTAGCATTTTGACCTTAAAAATCAGTTCGAAAAGGGAGTTGTCGAGTTTAACTTAAATTGTGGGCCCCACCATAATCTATGTGACTTACCCATGCTACCCACTTATTTTACTAGCACATTTAAGGGAATGAGCCAAAAAAATGAGGCAAATCTAAAGTTTAAATGGACCATACCACATGAAATAGTGGCCCTAAAGACGTACACCGTTGAAAGTTGTTTTCTTCTTAGGGCTCACAATGATGTTTATTGGTCCTCTAACTTATTTGTAAGGTCACATGGACATGGATAAAAGGAAAGCAAAAATACCAACTTGATCCAAAGTTTTGGGGCCCCAAAAAGTTTTCAATTGTAAGAATTTATCTCATTTGTTTCTTGGGGTATGGTCCATTTAAGCTTTGGATTTGACCTATTTTTGGGCTCAGGCCTTAAAATGAGCTGGCACTTGGCAAAAGGGATACATGGCGTGGATAGGTTACATACATCATGCTGGGCTCCACAATTTTTATGCATTTCTACCTCAAATTTAGAGGCAAATATAATCAAGAATTATAAATGGAAATAATTATTATCCATTTACAGTGAATTATAGGGGAATTAAAAAATCAAAGAAGCCCTAATTAGGGATTGAAAATTGAAAATTCCAAATTAGTTTCACTATTGTTAAAACTTAATTGAAATTTTAACATTCAACACCGCAAAACTCTAATTAGGAGCTCAGCATTCAACGTTAAAACTCTAATTAGGGATTCGACATTCAACATTGCAAACACTGTAAATTATTTTTTCATGACATCTAACTTCATGAAAATTTTTGGGAATTTTACTGGAAAATTCATTAGGAATCAACATTCTACCAAATAATACCTCTAATTTTTAGAAATTATGTAGATGCAACTTTTGAGGAAGGAAATTACAAAAATTGTCTTCATCCCATTTTTCTTTAAAAAATTAGTAAAGGTCGAGACTTTTGGGACCAAGTGGTATGTGTATAGCATCCAAGCGATCTAACATATGCACGTCACCATGATGATGGCATTAACAAAAAATCAGGTCAATCAAATTATCAGATGGGCCACACTTGAATTTGTATTTAAGTGGTTTGTGTGTGTTCTCTTTTTGGATTGGCTTACATTGTGATCGGATCCCCAATATTTTTGGTTCACCTAATAATAATGTTGGTGTGAACCTGTTGGACGGTTTGTATGTCAAACACAAACCACATGGACCCAACAATTCTCAATTCTCCACTATGTAAAGCAAAGGGAAGTGGATCATCGTGGTGTGTCGGACATCCGTGGTGTGTTGATGTGGTAAAGTTATGTGGGCCTCACAATGATGTATGTGTTATATCCATATCGTCCATCCATTTTGCAATATCACTTTAGGGCAGGATCACATAAATAAAGTAGATCCAACCCCCAGGTGAACCACACTACAAAAAGTAGTGAGGAAAATGGTGCCCATCATTAGAGGTGGGCAACGAGTCGAGTTGGACTGGATTGGGCCCAACTCGACTCAGTCTGAAATTTTCAATGCTGGACCCGAACTCAATCCGATCTGGGACCGAGTTCGGGTCCTCTGACTCGATCCGATCCATTATACTACTGGCCTGATCCGAACTGAGTTTGATTCGGTCAGGGAAACTGAGTCGGATCGGGTTGGGTACGGTTCAGATCGAATCTTCTATGACCCTTAAAAGAGTTTCAATGGTAAACATTCAACCCCCACTATTTTTTGCAGTATGGTCCACTTGATCTTTAGATTTGTCTTATTTTTTGGCTCAAGCCTTAAGACGAGCCCGCCAAATGGATGGACGGTTTGGATATAACACATACCTCGTGATGGGACCCACAAAACTTGCTGGCGTTAATACACCAGACTAGCTGGCCTGGTTCGTGGTACACTTGCCAATCCTCTCTGGCTTTCTTTTCTTGGGACGCGGATTTCCCACATTGGGATGCTATGTGGGCCAATAGTGATATTTGTAAGAAATCCACACCGTCTATTAATTGTGGGAGTTCATTTTAGGATATAATATCAAAAGAAAGTTGGATCGAAAGCTCAAGTGGGCCGGACGAGAGGGGAAACTGAGGAAAGAGTTTCTGACCATTGAAACCTTCCTGTTATCTACCATGATATTTATATGCCATCTAAACGGTTTATAAGGTCGTTCCCACTCGGATGAAGTGAAAACACTAAAAACTTCTTCTAATATTAAACTCCGTGGCCATACAAATGTTTCAAATGGCGGTCACTGAAACTATACTTTTCTCTTGTAAGGGCCACTTGAGTTTTGGATACACTTCAATTTTGGCTGCAAGTCCAAAAACGAGCTCCCAAAATGGATGGACCATGTGGATTTATCACAAACATCATGGTGGGACCCACCTAGCATCCTATGCAGGAACTTCCTCCGAAAGGCTTTGGCATGAAATCGACGTCTGTTAGAGGGAAGCGGATTGCGTACTGAGTAACTCGGTACCCTAAGTACTGTGCAAATTCTGTGGGGTCCACCGTGATTTATGTATTTTATCCACTCCATCCATCCATTTTAACAGATAATTATAGGGCTTGAGCATAAAAATAAAGTGTATATAAACCTCAAATGGACCACACCACATGAAACAATGTGAATTGAACATCTACCATTGAAAATTTCTTGGGGGCCACAGAAGTGTTGGATTAAGATTGTATTTGTTTTTTTCCCTTCATCCATGTTCGTGTGATTGTATGAATAGGTTTGATGAGAAATAAACATCACTGTGGGCCCTAAAAAGGTTTCAATGGTGGAAATCATTATTCCAACTATTTCCTAAGGGGTATGGTCCACTTGATCTTTGGGTATGATTAAAATTTGGGCTCAACCGCTAAAATAAGATGGAAAAACAGATGGACGGCGTGGATAAACCACATACATTCACGGTGGGCCCAACAGAGTTTACTCAGTACAATAGTAGGTAAAGAGTAACCTATAATTAGTAGGCAATCTGATTTCCTTTCAAAGCTCGATGCACCTTAAGCCACGATTGAGAGGACGGATTGACTACTCCCCCTGACACCAACCAATGGCCGGTGGTCGGTGCTCTATGGACAACATTATAGTAAACAGTGTTGAATGAATATTGTGCGGATTGGATTGATCTGGATTGACCACTGATTCGAACTCGACTTGATGTACGGTCGGATCTGAGTGGGCCTACTCGATCCGACCCGATCCTAGCCTTCGGTTCAAATCAGATCGAGTCAGATCGGGTCGGATTCTGTCCAGCTCTACCCATTGTTGAAATATTCATAGGGCCACCATGATGTTTATTTGCCATCCAACTTGTTCATAAGTTCACACAAACCTGGGCGAAAGAAAATGACAAATATCAACTTGATTCAAAACTTTCATAGCTCCTAAGAAGTTTTCAATGGTAGGCATTCCATCCCCATTGCTTTCTATAGGATGGTCCACTTGAGTTTTTTATACACTTTGTTTTTTGCCTCATACTCTAAAATGATCTCTCATAATGGATGGATAGTGCGGATATAACACATACATCATGTTGGGGCCATAAAACTTTGACACATCAACACACTATGGAGGTACACACACACCACGCATGCAAATGCAATCTACTATCATGGACCATAAGTTAAAAATTTTTGGTTAAATGACCCTCTAATCGATGGACATTAGACAATTAAAAATGTGAAATATCCAACGGTCACGTTTTAACAAATCCACGGATAAGTGGTCAGGACTTTTTAACCAATTTAATTTTGAAACCGTGACTTAGGCCCCATTTGTTAAATCTGAGCTTGAATTTAAAATTTGAAATCTGAAGTAAAAAAACTTGTCTGGTAATTATGACTGAAGTCTGAAAATTAAGTACTGAATTTGAAACAACCTGTTTGTTAACAAACATCTGAAATGTCTAAAATATGTTAATTTGACACATTGCTCCTATCTCCTGTTTGGAAATGCTTTACATTATAAATAAATTATTTGTTATTAAATGAAATATAATCATTATATTTAATTCAAATAAAATAAAGCACTTATTAGAAAATTAAAATATCATTATTTATATAAAAAATCAATGATTTACATATATAAGTGTGGTGACAATTTCTTATGGCATATTGGACATAATAGTTTGTTCAAAGTCTCCTAATACTCCTTTCACTTTAGGCATATCCTTCTTTGATTTAATATTTATCTCCAAAAGAACATTTTCATCATTGTATTGTTGGAAGAGAGGATCGGAGATGGATTCTTTTCCAATGTAGTTATGTAGTGTCATGTAATAACTATGTCTCTTCGCATCGGGAAGGAATATCGTGTCAACCGCTTCAAAATTGCAAAACGCGCTTTCAACACGCCAAAAGTCATTTCAATTACATTTCGTAACTTCGCATGCATATGATTAAAAACCTCTTCTTTACTAGTATGCCGCCCACCACTATAAAAGTCACCCAACCAATACCGAACATTATGGTACGGTACCATAAATCCTCTTGTGTGAGTGTAAGCAGCATCAACCGAATAATATTTATTTACATAAAAACAAATGATATTTGTAGCAAAATTTCAAGTTATAATTTTAACCATACAAAATAAAATTTGAAATTATTAAATTCATTTTTGATATCATGCCCTAAAATGATCTTTCAAAATATATGAATGGTGTGGGATGTGAATGTGCAATCTGCATATGGGATGCGGATTTCATTCAGAGTCAATTTGCATGAGATGCAGATTTCATGCAAAACGCTTTCAGAGGAAGTTTCTACCCAAGGATTCTAGGTGGGCCCACCACAATATTTGTGGGAAATCCAACCCGTCCATCCGTTTTTGGAGCTCATTTTAGGACATGCGACTAAAAATAAGGAGTATCCAAAACTCATATGGGCCACACGAGAGGAAACAATAGGGATTTAGCGACCACCATTGAAATATTTATATGGCCACAAAAGTTTTGTATCGATATCAGTTTTTGGTGTTTTCACTTCATCTAAGTGAAGCTTTTGGTGTTTTCACTTCATCTAAGTGAAAATGATCTTATAAACGGGTTGTATGACATATAAACATCCAGGTGGAGCGTAAGAAGGTTTCAACTAGATGCATTCCTTTCTCATTGTTTCATCTGAGTTTTGGATCCTCCTCTTTTTGAGTCTCATGGCCTAAAATAAGCTCGAAAAATTGATGGACAAGTTAGATTTCTCATAAACATCACGGTGGGCCCCACTTACATCCTAGCCCAAGAACCTCGTGGGAAAGGCTTTAGCAGGAAATCCATGTCCATCCGCGATCTAGTGATGGTGGTGGCGGCGAATGGTGTCTGTGTTAGTGGCTTTGTAGGGCCTACAGTGATGTATATGATTTATCCACACTGGCTATCCACTTTTTCATATAATTTGGGGGCATAAAATAAAAAACAATGTAAATATAAGGCTCAAGTTGGCTAGAAGGCCTAGATTAAGCTGAAATTTGTGTTTTTCCTTTTTCATTCAGGTACGTGTTACCTTATGAAAAGGTTATATGGGAAATAAACATCACATTGGATTCTAGGAAAGTTTCAATAACATTTATTCAATTTTCGTTAGTTTTTATGGTGTTGTCCACTTGAGCTTTACATTTACCTCATTTTTGAGCTCATGCTCTAGAATGACCTAAAAAAGTTGATAGACTATGGATCAAACACAAACTATGGTGGGGTATAAAAAAGTTTCACATGTTAAAAGTTAGTTATGTATTAGGCAAACAATTCAAAGATACCAAATCTCCGTAGTAACTTAAATATAGGTAATTTTGGAAGCAATTATTTATTTATTTATTTTAATATAGAAAAATTTATGAAGAGCATTCTGTATTCATTAAACCAGACTTCTGTTGCGGAAAAAATTCAATGAAAAATTCGTAGTGCTTTCCAAATTTCCCGTTAACAAACAACATTTAATATGGAGCATTTTCCAATTCCACGTCAAGTACGATTTTTCAGAACAAACAGGTCCATATCCATACTTGATTACACAGTTCAGCCGATTTAATTCATTGTGTACTGTTTCAACTCTTGTTCCAGCCGTTTATTTATTGAGACGTGTTGTGTAGGATAATCCATTCCAACGCATTAATTCATGGATGACTGTTTCACTTTCAACGCGCGCTTCACGTTTTTGGACTCGGATTCGATAGAGACGTGGGCTTTGGATAAGCTCTCTGTGGGCTCCCCATGATGTATGTTTTTTTATCCACACCGTCTATCCATTTTTCAGCTCATTTAGATCCAAACCTAAGGTGGACCACACCACAGGAACAGTGATGATTGAACATAGAATCCGTTCAACTATGATCAAAGATCAACCACAGGTGTGGTCCACCTGAGATTTGTATCTGCTTCGTTTTTGGGCTCATGCCCTAAAATGAGTTGGCAAAATGGATGGACGGCGTAGATATATAGCCCTGCGCTCAGGGTCGCACACACATCATTGGATCTGGAGTGGCAGCTAAGTCGCATACGATGTTGATGAGCTTGCTTTCCATGCATCTCCCTGTAGCGACCACATATGGTTGGAACTATCCATGATTCCATCTAGGAGCTTTGGCCGGGGAACAACTTAAATAATCTAACCGAAAGAATGATCCAGACCATTGATTTGAGGAGTTGAATCTGATCCATTAAAACTTTAATTTCATGGGCACACATTCAATTCTACTTATTAATGACGGTCGGTGGATGATCATATCATCTGTTTATCCAGTGTAGTGCCTAAAAATTAGAGTTGTACACGAACCTAGTTAGCTTACTTAACTCGCTCGACTCGACTTGAAAAAGCTCAATTCAACTTGGTTTGAAACTAAGTTCGAGCTAAGTTGAGCTGATTTTTGGAGCTTGGAAAAATTTCGAGCTTTGAACTCGTCCGAGATTGAATTGACTCGGATCGAACCCCAACACGAATCGAACTCAGATCAAACTAGTTTGGTGACTCGGTTATTTTAATATTGATGTTGCTCACTAAGTGTTTAATAAAATGACTCAACAAAGTGTCGTCTGGTGGTGAGGAAGGTATAGATATGAAACAAATACTCTTGTATTTTGATTTTGATGTTGTCTATTGAGTGTTTGATGAAATACCTGTAAACTATTGCACTCTATGAATTTGAGAAAATAATGAGAAATTGAAGTTGTACTCTATAAATTTGAGAAAATGCTGTGTATGCTCAATCTTGACTCGAACTCAGTTTGAATTGGCCTGAGCTGCTGATCGAACCAAGTCGAGTTGGCCAGTTAGGCTTGAGGACCAAGCTGAGCCGAGTTCGAGCTAGGGTCAGCTAGTGGCCGAGCCGAGTAGAGCTGTGCCAAGCTCGACTCGGTTCAACTCGTGTATAGTGTAGCGGAAAATGCACACTTCAACATCACTGGACCATTTTGAATGTGGGTCGTGGTGAGCCTAAGTTGTGACCAACGGACTCAAGCACAACGATAGATGCTAGGCAATGGCTGGTGTGGAGCATTTTCGCCCATGGCTCTATGACTCAGTGACTCGGACCGAGTCATATGGTCTCGGGACGAGTTATACCGGTTGATTAGGGTGTGACTCGTCCCTGATGGCCAATTCTGACAAATAAAGCCAATGATTTGGTAACCCAGACCATTGATCTGTTGATTTGCACCTTCGGCAGAGCACGCCCATCAAATTTTTCAGCTTGGAACAATCCATCAACGTATATTATCTCAGTTTGGAAATTATGTGGAGCATGGTCCATCAAGAGCTATCCATAACATATCAATGTTCTGGATTGCCCAGCCATAAGCCCCACTTACCAGAACCAGTAACTCATTGAGGTACACCCATGCGGGTTCTGCATGACAGCTAACCATGACATCTTGGCCAGACGAGTCGTATGGGTCAACTTGGCTGAATCATCCGAGTCAGGCTGGGCCAGCCGAGTTAACCCATTGGTATAAGATTCAAAGTGGCAAGCTAGATAGGCCTCGGTTGCATTATAAACTGACTGGGTTGATTCATAAAACCATGTTTGCAGATGCTAACGGTGGTAGAGGCCGTAATGACCACCACTATTACCATTATGAGCCGTTACAGGTTATTACTAACCGTTACGGCCACCACTGTTACCGTTATAAGCCGTTACAGGTTATTTCGAACCATTACGGCCACCATTGTTACCACTATGGGCCATTATGGTTATTACGAGCCGCTACAGATCATTACTGGCTACTGCCTGGTTATTTATTTATTTATTTATTATTATTTTAAATGACCGTCACGTCCATTTCGACCCCGTGACGAATAATTATTATGACCATTTCAATTACGTAGTCAATTTTGAATACCTTAAACCGCTCTAGATGGATTTTAGCCAAAAATTCAGGTAGTGAACGACTTAACATGTAGACAGCAGAAAATGTAGTGTGATGCTCTTTACTTTCCATCTGAACACAGGCTGCTGATCCAATGGTTGGAATTGTCCTGTCATTTTAATTTCTTGATGGTGACAGGTGGTTAGTAGGGGTAACGTGATAGATGGTCTTGCCATTCACCAGTCTCTGAACCATATTCCAATCCACCAAAAAACGCGGATTTCCTGTGAATGTGGTTGGGGCCCACTAAGATGTCTGTGAGAAATTCACTCAGTTCATCCGTTTTGCAAGCTCATGCGAAAAAAAAAAACAAAAAAAAAACAGGTGGATCAAAAACTTAAGTGGGCCATCTGTCAGGTTATTTAGGACATAAACCTAAAAACCATTGAAAATATTATGGGCCACCAAAGTTTTGGATGAAGCTGATATTTGTATATTCCTTTCATCCAAAAAACTAGGTTGAATGGCACATAAACATTGCGGTGGGCACTACAAAGTTTTTAATGGCGGGCATTAAATAACCACTATTTTCCATGGTGTGGTCCACCTGCAATTGGATGTGCTTCATTTTTGGGACCAGTCCTTAAACTAAGCTACAAAATAGATGAACAGCATGGATATAAAACACATTATATCATAGTGGGCCCCACAACGGCCACCACAGGCAACACCACCAAATCCCCGTCCTCAACCTACCACCGCTAGTGGAAACGGATTGGCTGCTCCCCCTGCCATCAGCCCGGTGGCTGATGGTCGGTGCTCTGTGGGCCCTACCATCATATATGTGTTTCATCCATTCCGTTCATCTATCTTTACATATCATTTTAGGGTTGATCCCAAAAATTAGATGGATATAAATCTCAGGTGTACCACACCACAGGAAAACAATAGTGATTGGATATCCACCATTAAAAACCTCTTAAGGCCTACTGTACTGTTTATTTGTCATCCAATCTGTTGATTAGGTCGTACAGACCCAGGTGAAGGGAAAAAACAAAGATCATCTTGATCCAAAACTTTTATAGCCCTTAAAAAGTTTTTAACGGTCGAAGTTCATTCATCACTGTTTCCTATAATGTGGTCCACTTGAGATTTTTGTATACCTCATTTTTTCTAAATACCATAAAATGATCTAGAAAAAAATCAATGGACGGAATGGATGAAACAAATACATCATGGTGGCCCCACAGAGCACCCACCATCAGCCATTCCTTCATAAATTCCTTCAGAAAAAATCAAAAGTAGAGGAGCGTGACCAATTCATCATGTGGCCGACCAAGTCAACATATTCGCTCTCTCTCTTTCTCTCTCTCACGTAATGGGGCCGTTGCAGATGCCGACATGGAGCTATCAGGAACTCAACCTGCAACGTCAGCAGCTCAAAGGAAATAGGCTGACAAAGACAGGATCCGGTCAGCTCCTATGTTCTCGGTCTATTTGCGCTATTGGCCGGCGATTCTTTTCAGTGTGTCAGTCATCGGAATACATCGGTGAAGTTTTCTCGTTTGATACGATCCACGCCAACGTATTGATTTTCCATTTTATTTTATTTTATGTTGGAAATCTACCGTTGGATGGTCATGTTTCACCAACCCAAACCAAACACATGATGGGTATATCTGTGGATCGGGTACGCTCAAAAGAATTTTTAAGATTAAATGATATCCTATAGCAATGGGGTTTAGATTGCTTGCAATGTTTGTGAGAAATCCAATCCGTTTATTTATTTTGCCAGCTTATGTTAGTGAGTAAAAAAATAAGGCAAATTCAAAATTCAAGTGGACCACACAATAAAAAAAAAAAAGAGTGGGAAAGAAATGACTACCGTTGAAACATTTCCAAGGTCCACTTCTTAAAACGTCATTACCACTAATATAAATTGAAAATAAAAATATTATCTTGATACAAAATTTCTAATCTTATAAATATTTTAACGGTGAGCGTTCAATCCCCACCATCTTCTTGTTGAGTGGCATACTTAGTTTTGGATTGGCTTCATTTTTAGGCACATACCCTAACATGACCAGTTAGCAAAATAGGTGAATGAAGTAGATTTCTCACAAACATACAGTGGGCCCCACTTAGCTTTGGACCACCAGTCTAACTTTCATGATGGGGTGGCAAGTAATTCACCTCTAGAAATGATGGTTGAAGGGTGGACCACGACCCTTGCATGGCTAAAGAAAAAAGCTTTGAATGTGGCAGTAGGCGGGATGAAAAGGCCAAACTTTCACGAAAGCTACGTTTGACTGCAGGTTTTATGTTTGACTTAACATGGCGTTAGGATCAGATGAAGATTCCTATTACAAGACATTTTCATTAGGGATGTCAAAGGCTAGGTGAAGGTAAGTATAAGCCCGGATTTTAACTGATTGGAAGAAAATTAAACTTATCTTGAGTTAGAAGTGCAATCAGCCACATCTACTAATTGGCCAATTAATAAAGAGAAGATTTTGGAGGCTAATTTTAAATCGTGTCTCTGACAAACCGCCTTACACATATATAAATTCAACGGAGAATAAAGAGCTTAAGGCTCTTTGTATTCTAATACAACACAACATTACTTATTTAACTCCAAATTTGCCTTTCCTCAGTCTACAATGCACATTTGTCATCATCATTATCACTCTTCTTCTTCTTCAATCCAACTCCCCATCTATTAACCAGTGCAACGCTGCAAATCAGTAAGGATCGATTGGATTAAAATATGATAGCTAGAGACTTTAGGCCCATGTTCATGTCGTTGGACTTAGGAAGATCTCTACGTCTCAAATGAATGACTAGTGGGGTCATCTTACTGGGGGCCTAAAAATTTTTCTCTATCATCTCACCACAAAGTTCGATCAAACCATAAACAGATAGTCATTTAACTATGGCTGTCACGCCATGAAACTTAGTCCAGCAATGAACAAATAGCTTTTCCATGACATCCTTGCTCATGGACTCAGGATCAAAGCAATGAATAGATAGTCGTTCCTATGACTAGTCACCATGAAGTGAGGATTCGAAGCAATGAATAGGTTGTCACTCCATTGATTGAAGTAAGAAGGTTGTCATTTTCCAACAACAATCTCGCCATGAAGCTTAGCCATACAATGAATGGACCATCAAAGATCTCTACTCGCCACGACAGTCTTGCCCGGGAACTTGGTCCTTTGTGACAAATAGGCAGTTGTCATAACATTTGTCCATCCACCAAGCTAGCAGTGTGATGAACATATGTCCACCATTTCTTACGAACTATGATTGTCTTGCATAACGAAGCTCAATCCTTGATGAATGGACCATCATCGATCCTTGACAACTATCTAACCATGAAGCCCGTTGAACATGAAATATAGCTTTCGTGCTTGACGACTTTCTTGTTATGTCTAGCCATGAAGTTAGTTGAGGAGACGATCCAGCTGTTGTGCTCAATGACTTTCTTGATATGAATTTACAGTTATTCCCGACAACCATCTTGTTATGAACAAATTGGTGTCATTTATCCTTTTTTTTTTTTTTTAAATTAACTTTTATCATCTACTTTTTCGACTGACTATAGTTAAAACTTATTTAATTAATTGATCAGTTTTAGCCTAGTTTTATTAATTTTAGTTATATTTGCTTTATATTAAAGAGTGTGACTTAAAACGTGCTTAATTAATAATTATTTCTCCAAAGATAAAAAGAACTCATTCGAAGTACTACTCTCTTCTTCACATATTGCTTGATTCTAAGCAATTAGTGGTTAACTAGTCATGGTGACTTTCACGGATCCGATCTTAATCTATTGATTTTAGTGCCTGAGGTCATAAGGCATTCAATTTGAGTTGAGTTATTGTCGTCTCTGGCATGCATAGCTCATACCAAACATGCAACCGAATTCAAAACCATAAGATTTATCAATCAACCATCAGAATTTTACATTTTTTTTTTCCCTTAAGGGCCTATTTGGCCAAGCGGATTGGAAGGGATAGGATGGATTTTAAGGTAATGATGGTGATGTCAGTGGATTGATCTAAGATCTATGGGATTGCTATATTCTGGGACAAGTTCACCGAGTCTATTTGGCACGCCTGGCATATCCCGGGATTTTACCTTCCAATCCCTTACAATCCGTCCAACCAAACAAGCCCTTGGCACGTTTGAATGGGATTAGGAGGGATGGGATCATTTTTAAGTAAGGATGTTGACATCAGTGGATTGGTTCAAGATCCATGGGATTGCTATATCCCGTGACAAGTTCACCAGGTCTGTTTAGCACGTTTGGCATATCTCGGGATTTTACCATCCAATTCCTTCCTATCCATTCCAATGCACCCAGCCAAACAGGCCCTAATAGTTTTGACCAATTATTTCACTGTATAACCTACTCTATAATTTTCTAACCATGGGTTACTGACTATAGATCTATAAGAACAGTCTTGATCATGCACGTGGGTCCCACAATTGAATGGTTAAGAGCTTTTGGATCTGGGAGATTCTTTAGGCATTGTGCGCCCATGAGGGGAGCCACGAGTTCAGTGGTCTAGATCATCAAACTACGGGCCCCATATGTATGAACTATTGAATTCCATTCACATTAAGACTCCTTTGATATTTCCATGCAATGCGTGTTTCATGCCTTCTTAATTTAATAATAAGACTCTTTACTCGCATGTAAAAGACAAATGAAACGTTCTTAGATCTGAAAATAATAACGACTGATACCCGAAACTGTATTATAATTTAGAGAAATTTCCGACTGTACGACCCATTTATGGCCCATTTCCGAGACGAAGCACACCTCATTTTACCTTCCAAGAATAAGCCCCAGCTGTACGGACGCCTTCGCAAAGGTTGAAAATGCCCCTGCTTTTTCTTCTGCAAGAGGATCGGCCGCTGACGCTCCTCGAACTCCAAGTTGTACGAACGGTTCAAAAGATATCAAAGTTAAATGGGCCCCACAGTTATGTATTTATTATATCCACAACGTTCATCCATATTTCGAGATCATTTCGGAACATTATCCAAAAAAAAAAATCATACCCAAGGATCAACTGGGCCACACCACAAAGAGCAGTGGAAAAATTGATTTTCACCGTTAAAAATTTTGTAGGGCCCACCACAACATTTATTTTCCATCCAATCTATTCATAAGGTCACAAAGACCTGGATGAAGAGTAAAAACAAATTTCATAATGATCCAAAACTTCTGCAACCCCTGAAAGGGTTTCAATGGTAGACGTTCAATCCTCCAATGCCTTTTACAGTGTGGTCCACTTGATAGCTAAATCTATTTTATTTTTCGTATCAAGACTTTAAACGAGTTCGCCAAATAGATGGACGGTTTGGATATAACACATACCTCATAAAAGGACCCACAAAGGAGGTGGGGATTACAACAAGGAAAAAAAAAGAAAAAAAGAAGAAGATGGAGCCTATAGCTACGGATTAAAACCGTAGCCGCAACCAAAGCCCATGCTTTTTCAATATGTCCTTTGGTATGTATCGAAGGCCTTTCAATAATGTCTTTCGATATGACCAGAAAAAGGTCCAGAACTGTCCAGTGAGTATGCGTAAAAAATCCAGCTATCGAAGCTATAGCTACGTAGCCGTAGCCATAACTGTAATCCGTATTTATATAAATATGTATATATAAGTATATAAGTATTCTACCTACATTTTTCTCTAATACATATTTATATAAATATGTATATATAAGTATATAAAAATTTTTTCCCCTCTTTTTTTCATTTCTTTCTTTATTCATTTAAAAAGAATATCATCTAAACCAAAATTAGTTACTTGACATACCATATATGATTTTGGGGTAGGGAGAAGCTACTTTAACCAACTAACCTTGTTAATTTCTAAGATTCCATCAGGTCGATGGTCGAAAATCCATTTCATTCACTTCGTGGACAATTTCAATCAGTTTGCGATCAATTTTATTTATTTCATTTACTTCGGGATCAATTCCATGCATTTCATGGTCAATACTGGTGATTCCCCTTCACTTCGCGGTCAATTTCATGCATTTCACGGTCAATTCCAGCAATTTCGTTTAGATTCATGGTCATTTCCATGCACTTCATGGTCAATTCCCTTTACTTCACGGTCATTTCCATGCATTTCACGGTCATTTCCGGCAATTCCATGTTCATTCGCTATCAATTCGATGCACTTCACGGTCAATTCAATTCACTTCACAGCCATTTCCACGCACTTCACGGTCAATTCACTTCACTTCACCGTCATTTCCATGCATTTTACGGTCATTCCTGGCAATTTCGTGTTCATTCACGGTCAATTCAACGCACTTCACGGTCAATTCACTTCACTTCACGGCCATTTCCACACACTTCAGAGTCAATTCACTCAACTTCACCGTCATTTCCATGCATTTCACGATCATTCCCGGCAATTCCGTGTTCATTCACGGTCAATTCGACGCACTTCGCGGTCAATTCACTTCACTTCACGGCCATTTCCACGCACTTCGCGGTCAATTCACTTAACTTTAGCATCATTTCCATGCATTTCTCATTCCCGGCGATTCCGTTTTCATTCATGATCAATTCGACGCATTTCACGGTCAATTCCCTTCACTTCACGGTCATTTCTATGCATTTCACGGTCAATTCGTTTCACTTCAGGGTCATTTCCATGCATTTCATGGTCATTCCCGGTGATTCCGTGTTGATTTATGGTCATTTTTACGCATTTCACGGTCAATTTCTTTCACTTCACGGTCATTTCTGCGCATTTCACTGTCAATTCGCTTCACTTTAGGGTCATTTTCATGCATTTCACAGTCATTTTCAGCGATTCCGTTGAAGTGCTGAAAATGAGGGTTAATTGACCGTGAAATGCGTGGAAATGACCGTGAAGTAAAGAGAATTGATCGTGAAATGCATGGACATGATCGTGAATCAAAACAGAATCGCCAGGATTGACCGTGAAATGCATGAAAATGACTGTAAAGTGAAGCGAATTGACCATGAAATGTATGGAAATGACCGTGAAGTGAAGGGAATTGACCGTGAAATGCATGGAAATGACCGTGAATCAAAACAGAATCGCCAAAATTGACCATGAAATGCATGAAAATGACCGTGAAGTAAAGGGAATTGACTGTGAAATGCATAGAAATGACCGTGAATCAAAACGAAACCGCTGGGATTGGCAGTGAAATGCATGAAAATGACCGTGGAGTGAAGCGAATTGACCGTGAAATGCATGGAAATGACCGTGAAGTGAAGAGAATTGACCATGAAATGCATGGAAATGACCGTGAATCAAAATGGAATCGCCAGGATTGACCGTGAAATGCATGAAAATGACCGTGAAGTGAAGCGAATTGACCGTGAAATACATGGAAATGACCGTAAATCAAAATGGAATCGCTGGGATTGACCATGAAATGCATGGAAATGACCGTGAATTGAAGTAAATTGACCATGAAATGCATGGAAATGACCGTGAAATGCATGGAATGACCGTGAATCAAAACAGAATCGTCGGGATTGACCGTGAAATGTATGGAAATGACCGTGAAGTATAGGGAAATGATCGTGAAATGAATGGAAATGACCGTGAAGTGAAGGGAATTGATCGTGAAATGCATGGAAATGACCGTAAATCAAAACGGAATCACAGGGATTGACCGTGAAATGCATGGAATTGATCACGAAGTAAATGAAATGAATGAGATTGATTGCGAACTGATTGAAATTGACCGCAAAGTGAATGAAATGGATTTTCGACCATGGACCTGATGGAATCTTGAAAAATAACCAGTTTGGTTGCCTAAAGTAGCTTCTCCTACCCCAAAATCATATAGGGTACGTCAAGTAACTAATTTTGGTTTAGAAGATATTCTTGTTAAATGAAGAAAGTAAGAAATGAAAAAAAGAGAGAAAAAAAATTTATATACTTATATATACATATTTATATAAATATGTATTAGAGAAAATTGTAGGTAGAATAAAGTTCTCTATGTTTAAAAATAAAAATAAAAATAAAATTTCATAGACTGGCACAAACTATAGCTATGGCTATGGTTATAATCCGTAGCTATTGGTTAATCACCTTATCAAAAATTGCAGGATTTTTGAGGCAAATTTGCTGGACAGCTCTGAACCTTTTTTGATTAATCGAAAGACCTTCGATGCATATGGAAAGACATATCAAAAGACCTTTTATACATATAAAAGGATATATTGAAACGGTAGGGGCTACGGCTATGGCTACGGTTATAATCGGTAGCTGTTAAAAAACCCGTAACCTTATGTTCCACGTTTATTTATTTATTATTATTTTATTTTATTTTTTGCCATTGTAATCCTACCGCTTTTTGTGGGTCCTATTATGAGGTATGTGTTATATCCAAACCGTCTATCTATTTGGAAAACTCGTATTAAGGCTTGAGACGAAAAATAAGATAGATCTAGCTATCAAGTGGACCACACCAAAATTTTTAACGGTGAAAATCAATTTTCCCGCTGCTCTTTGTGGTGTGGTCCAGTTGATCTTTGGATATGATTTTTCTTTTTTTGATAATGCTCCGAAATGATCCCGAAATATGGATGAACGTTGTGGATATAATAAATACATAACTGTGGGCCCATGTAACTTTGATATCTTTTGAACCGTTCGTACAACTCGGAGTTCGGGGAGCGTCAGCGCTCATCTTCGAGCACCACCGACAGGGGCATTTTCGACCTTTGGGAAGGCGTCCGTACAGCTGGGGCTTATTCTTGGAAGGTAAAATGAGGTGGGCTTCGTCTCGGAAATGGGCATAAATGGGTCGTACAGTCGGAAATTTCTCTATAATTTATTTCTAAGGTTAAGGATCCAAAGCTTGGGAGTAGCATGTAGTATACAATGCATCACCCGTACAAAACCCTTAATTT
Source organism: Magnolia changhungtana (assembly GCA_030180095.1). Classification (NCBI taxonomy): domain Eukaryota; kingdom Viridiplantae; phylum Streptophyta; class Magnoliopsida; order Magnoliales; family Magnoliaceae; genus Magnolia; species Magnolia changhungtana. The sequence goes on from JASAUF010000662.1 coordinate 14,595,952, forward strand.
TTGCAATGTTAGGATGGATCTGATCCGTCTAATTAGTGGGCCACTTTTGGATGAGCCAAAACCATCCAAAAATACTACCAATCGGAGGTTGATAACTATTCAATCAATCGCATAATGTTTTCCGGTCCATGAGAAATCTTTAATCGAACGATTTTAAAATGCCTATATCGGCAGTAGTTGTTAACTATCTGCTCATTACAAGGTGGCCCATCAGTCGATCGGTCCACCTATGTACATTTAATATTAAAAAAATGGACGGCTTAAACAATTATCCAGGGACTAGATTGAATGTTTAGATGTGAACGCAAGATGAAAGGACCAGCCTGAAATTCATACAGGGCAATGGGACGCGGATTTCGTCCAAAGCCTTTCGCGGGAAGTTCCTGCTCTGGGAACCTATGTGGGGCCTACCGTCATGTTTTCGAGAAATCCACTCCGTTCATCTGTTTTCTGAGCTCATTTTAAGTTTTGAGAGTAAAAATGAGAGGGATCCAAGACTCAAGTGGGCCGCACTAAAGGAAAAGATGAGCAGGGAAACTACTACTGTTGAAACCTCCCTAGGGTGGAAGGTGATTTTTACGTTGTATCCATACCGTTCATAACTCCATTCCTAGTAGGATGAGCTGAGAACACAAATATTAGACTGATTCAAAACTTCTGTGGCCCCACGAATATTTCAACTGTGGAAGTTCAATCCTTACGTTTTCGGTCCACTTGAGTATTGTATCCAGCTCATTTTTGGCTTCATGTCCTAAAATGAGCTCACAAAAAAAATGGTCGGAGTGGATTTCTCAAAAACATGACGGTGGGCCCCACCTAGGTTCCCAACGTACCAGGCCCATGGTATCTCCTTTAGCGAGGATACACGTGACCTGTCCAACCATACACGCGGCTTGCCCATCATATCCAAACCGTCCAAATAGTACGACCTACTTTAGATGATACACAGCTAAAAAATCCACACATGATCTAAACTGGTTGATTTGTAAAAATTAGTTAACGGTCCAAATTCAACGAGATAACCAACCACTAATTAACCAGAATTATCGCCCAGTCAATCTCATTTTGAGCACGAACCCAATCTCCAGCAGGTCCCACTATATGGGCGGTTCGGATTCGAGATAAATGCCACGTGTAAGGTGGGACAGCCCATCCGAGCTATGGCCATGTACGGCGAGGAGATATTAAGAGCACTCAAATAATCGGCAAATAGTCGGCGAGGGAGAAGGATACTCCCTTTTTGAGCGGGAAGAAAGGGTTGCTTTTCGACCAATTCCTTCGCATGGAAGGATTCATGTCTTGTACAGATTCAAAATCCGTTGGATTTCATGATCTTTTCGCCGTTGACCAGTCAAACCATACCTTCTCCAATCCTTTTCAGTATGATTAAGGTTTCACGGGTCTTTCCCACTCCTTATAAAAACCAAAAACCCTAACAACCCAAACCATAGTCTGAAAACTTCTCAGCCCAAAAAACGAAAGCTAGTAAGAGAGAGAGAGAGATAGATAGATAGATAGAGAGAGAGAGAAAGAGAGAGAAAGAGAGAAAGAGAGAGAGAGAGAAGGAAAGGAAGACTTCCCAAGATGATAGATTTGGCTGAATTTCTATGGAGTTTCTCTCTCATTTCTCTCATCTTGCACACTCTACCAGTCCTTAGAGAGGCTGTCTCCATGACTCTAAGCTCTAGTTCTGCTTCTTCATCATCTTCTTCTCCTACTTTCTCATGGGCAGGCCTTCGATCACCAGTGTTCGCTCCGAAAAGTGTGATTTTCGCACCAGTGAATCGCCAGCAAGAAAGTTCAGGTAAAGAAACAAACCCAATTGAGGATTCGAGATTTGAGATACCCACCTTGGCTTCCGGAGGCCCGGTTCTTGTATCATGTTCTGAGAAGTGCCTGCGAGAGAATTCATGTTCCTGGCCAGTCGATCACGTGGCAGGAGGTATAACTTTCGCCAAGGAGAAAAACCAACAAGAGAATTTACGTTGTGGAAACCACGAAGAGGAGAGTTCCATGAGAGATGATGCTACTTTTGCAGCAAGCGAGTGTCCACGAGAGAAAATGGTTTCTATGCCTCGAGGATTTAATTCTCCGGCAACAAGCAAAGTGGTAGAGGTTAAGGTCCCCAGCAAGGCGAGGAAAAGGCCGGCAAGGATTGCCATACCAGAGTCTTACCAAAGTTCAGTTTTTGATGAAGTGGGTGTAGATTTGGGTGAGAAGGAATTTCAAGCTGAAGGGAGAGATTTCTATATGGTATCTAGGAGAGGAGGGAGGAAGGCCATGGAAGATGGCTATGGTGTTATAACAGATGTTTTAGGAGACTCCAAACAGGTAAGAGAAAATCTTGGTTTCTTTTTATTTTTGTCAAACATAATTCTAACTAAGGCTGCAAAATATCATGAAGTTTTATATGATTTTGATTCAACGAAACACACCCCAAATGAGAAATAAGAATTCATGGAAAGCTAGTTGGGTCTAGACATGCTGAGTTTATTTTCTAGTTACTCGATCCAAGCAGCTCAACAGGTGGGCTGTACCATCTAGATGCCCTGGCCCAGAAATCAATTTGTTCCACACATCAGGTGGATCAGGCATGTAAAAAAAAAAAAAAAAAAAAGTGCCATGCGAGAGGTGTGTGTCACACGGGTACTTCAATTTCTATTGTGGGGTTGATTAATATCCGGTAATTGTAGAAACGTGTGATATTTCCTCACATGGGCCTTCTCAAATTTCTCTTGAAATGCATTTGTGGATTATGTTACCTTCTTCTTCTTCTTCTTTCTTCTGCTTCTATTTATTTATTTATTTATTTATTTTTATTTTTTTTTATACCATTGTTTTTTTTTTTTTAATTTTTTTATTTTTATACCATTGTTAGGTCTGTGAAGGGTAAAAGAAAAAGAAAAACCGACCTTTCTTTCTCATACACAACATTTTTTAATCTTATTGTGGTTTTTGTCTTATAACAACACCCTAACATTTAAAAATGGATTACTAGAAAATTATATTAATACTTTTCTGGAATTTTCTACTAGGCGTTTTTTGGTGTTTTTGACGGGCACGGAGGGCGTGCAGCCGTGGACTACGTCACTGAGAAGCTGGGGCAGAATATTATAACAGCTATTGGGAATCTAGAAGAGGCAGAAGACCAAGTACAACAAGCAATTAGGGCAGGCTACTTGACCACAGATAAAGAGTTTCTTAGTCAGGTATGTCACCTAACTACCAACTCCATTTGAAAATTTCAACTTCTTAAAGAAATTAATTTTGCAATTGAGTTGAACGTGTTTGGATCATCAATTGAATTGAATTGCAATAAGAAATCAGTTTAGAGTAAATGACCAAAGTGGGGTTAGCCTCCCAATTGTGGTTGCTAAAGTTCAAGTTGGAAATTTCAATTAATCATGATCAACAAGTGCATCAGCATCAGCTAAGCCTTATGCCTTATGCCTTGTTGGGTTCAGCTACAGAAATCTTGTTTTGTTCCACTCTCTACTAAGGGCCATAACTTCAGTTAGTCCTTTTGAGCAACCTCTATGGTTGACCTTTTGTGCCTTGCTCTTGCTCCTTCAACAATTGCACATGTCTAAGCCTATGTTCCCTCATCTTATTACCTATTGGTGTTACTCTTTAAGTTCCCTCCAATGTATTCATTAATTTTTAATTCTTTCCTTGTCTTACAATTATGAATTAAAATGATGCTACTCCCATTTTTTTTTTCCTTTTGGGAGGTAACAAGTTGAGTGAATTGCAATTTGGTTCAATTGACCATCCAAACACTCCCTACATAATTCAAGGGGCATGGTTAAGATGGATAGATTTACTTTCTATTATTGAAAGATTAATGTGATTTACATTGATTGGGTTTTGTTAACAGGGCGTGAGTAGTGGAGCTTGCGCATCCACTGTGTTTCTGAAGGATGGGGAGTTACATGTAGCGAATGTCGGTGATTGTAGAGTTGTTTTGAGTAGGAATGGCGTTGCGAATGCACTCACGAGGGACCACCGCCCTGAGAGTGAAGATGAGCGGATTCGGATTGAGAACTCGGTAGGCTTTTGCACAAGTATTTCTTTGGTGTAATCCATAAAATCATTTTCAGAAATGATACGAGTGATGGGAATGACGAGGGTGCTTTGATACAGTTCTATGAAATTCCATCATCCTCACAATCAATCTGACAAATGTACATAGTGACAGGAACCATTGATTTGGTGGGCTACCCTGAGAACATTGGACAGCTCCGAGAATTGATTGTTGTGAGATAATGGCCTAATTTTTGAATCAACTGTCAATTTTAGGCCATTGATCATATGGGCACCAGTCCCATCACCTTAGCCTTAAGGGATATTATCCATACATATCTTTGCCCTCCAAATCAATGGTTCTGATCTCTACAAACAACCACATTCTTTTCTCTGCATTAGTTCAATAATAACACATATTGTGCATGAATCTGTTTCAGGGAGGTTACGTCAACTGCTGCAATGGTGTCTGGAGAGTTCAAGGTTCACTGGCAGTTTCTCGAGCGATCGGAGATGTTCATTTAAAGGACTGGATAATTTCAGAGCCAGAAACTAATCAGCTTCGGCTAACATCGGATTGCGAGTTTTTGATAATTGCTTCTGATGGGTTGTGGGAAAAGGTACGAATGATCTAGAGCTCATCCTTACGTTCCATACAGACGTTCATTTTCTATGCGTTTTAGTATCTAATTTTAATTAATTTGGGTTAATCAGGTAACTAATCAGGAGGCAGTTGATGTGGTGATGAGACACAAAAACTCCATTGAATCTTGCAAAACGCTGGTAGATATTTCTTCAAGTAGAGGCTGCAAGGATGATATAACAGTCATGGTGGTGTACTTACAAAACTTCACAGAAACCTGTGATTAATAAAGGCTACATTTGGAATTACGTCAGGAATCCCAGGCAGGGAGAGTCAATTTCAATTTCATTCGTTTCAACCAGCCACTGATAATCCACACTCAGTTCAGTTTCTTTTTCGACCACATTTTGATTTGGGTGTACATCCAAACGCACCAAGAAAATGGAGAATTGGAGGTCTCTATGAAGGAGTAGAGAGAATGACATGCATGGTGTGTCACTTTGATGGTACACGCCTGGATTATATCTGCATGTATGGAGATATCATTACATCTTTTTTGGGGACCATGTTTGGAAGTGGCATGCATGCATGTTTCTCAGTACAGGTAAGGTTTTTGTTTTTGTTTTTTTTTATTTTATTTTTTATTGTTAATTTTTGTAAAATTTGAAAATATTGATAGGGAACTGCCAAACCCCGACTTTTAATACATGGCATGTAGTCTCTCGTAACATGTTTGTGTGTGTGTGTGTGTGTGTGTGTGTGTGTGAGAGAGAGAGAGAGAGAGAGAGAGAGAGAGAGAGATGAACATAAACACGTACGTACGCTTGTATGCTTGCATGTGGTCTGCACCACGCTCAAATGCATGCGTGTACATCCCAATCGATGGAAAATCTGGGGTATACTTATAAAGATTATGTAGAGCTAAAATTGGAAAAATACACTCATTAGGTGGACCCCATGTGTACGTTGAGCCAAACCATGGAAAGTCCGTTGACAACGCACCATCACGATTGCCTCACCTCTAGCCCAGTTAGGTTGTTATCCACAAGTGACACAGTTTCCCGGAAAAGGTTGTGTATGAAAGTTCGTATAATGTGACCATTACGGGTATAAAGTACGAGGGGTAGGGCTGAAAGTCGGGCAGGTTTATTCAGTCTGAGGCTTGGGCTATGCAAACACCAACCCAATAAAACTTGGGTCAGGCTCTGGTTGGGGTGTCTGGTTGCTCGACCTAACTTGAACATAATCGATGTATAAGTTACTAATAAGTTATAGTTAAGTACGGATTGTCTGTATTAAAGGCATAAGAAATTTCAGTGCCCGCAGGTTTCATTGGTCCATGTCTAACAAGATACGCCGTATTGTGTGCTACACAAGTCATGAATTGACTTGATTTTTGTGGTGTGGCCCACTCAAGTCATGAATTGAATTGATTTTTAAGCCTGTGGCCCACCATGGAATGGTGCATCTGATTGATGGGATAGATGTTAGACACACATCATGGTGGGACTTACACAACTCCACCTTCACTTGTGTTTTTAGTCTTCAATTTCAAAGGGCTCAACTGATTACATGATATAAGGACTCACGTGATTGACAAATAAAGTACATAGATAAGTGCACTAACAGATAATTAGTTTAACAAAATTATTTTCTGATTGGATAGGATAGAACTTCGATTCAATTGAGTTATATATTAAATTAATGAACAAGATTTTGTGATTGTTATGAGTAAATTCATGTATCAATATTAGTTTTTTATTTTTATTATTTTTAAAAATCATTTAATTTATCTTATTGGATTAAAAATCTAGACAAACCATTAGTTGTATATTAGTTCTAAGTCGTGTTCTCCATTTCCCGAGAATTCGACCTCAACCTCACTAAGTTATTACTACATCGCAGCCCCGTACTTAGGGTTGTCAACCCTTAAGTTCGATCAACGAATCATGTATTTATCTTTATTTTGTTTTGTTTATATTTCTGGTTGATTATTACTTTATTGATTGTAATGGACCATTTATTTTAAATATCAATAAATACGACATTATTTGGCCTGATTTTATTTATTTATATATTCTTTTTCATTTGAGATGCATACAAACCTAAATACTGGTGAAAGAAAAAGTCTTTAAGCTCGTAAATTCACGTCTATTGTCCATAAGGTAAAAATAACTCATTCGGAATGGTTACCTCCTACCCTTTTACAAATCACCTGAATGGAATGAAAATTAGAGGTTGAGAGGATAACTGGATCTCGATCTAGCATCCAATATGAACATTTCAACATAGAGGACACTAGTGATTCAATCAAAACCTTTTAGTTGAGTACACTCTGGCACGCCTGTGCATCTTACCCTCACATGACCGACCAATCCAGGCCTTTGCTTATAAGTATGGCCTTATTTAATTGAATTTGCAACAACAAGTTCCCCAACTTTTTAGGTCATGAAATGATTATTAGTTCCCCGACATGCTTCCAAACATTTAGGTCTGGTTTTGTTCAGGCCTAAGTTGGGTTGGCCTAATTTCTAAATATCTTCTTTTAGGTATCTCTTTACAGTTTATTCACATTAAGGGATTCAAAGGTTGATTCTAAAATGAGTGTAAGTTAGTTTAACTTCCACACCCAGTGGGGGTGGTTAACAGTGCAATGTGTATTGGCAGTGGTTAGTGGGTGTGTACACCTTTAACAGTCGGGCCGAACAGGGAGGTATCCGAACTCAGCCTGAACTCACTTTCGGGCCTAGAAAATTGGCCCGTCCTGACCCGAACTCAATTCCGTGTTAGGCCGAGTCAGGCTTTTTCCGGCCGAGTCGAGCGAGCTAATCGTGCTAGCCCAGTGGGTGTGTACTAACAAACTAACAAAAAAAAAGAAGTTAGGTTAACTTCCAGAGGTTCCAGGCAAGGCCGACCCATTTGATAATTGGGGTGATATTAACTCGGAACCAACCTATTTATAGGGCCCCCATGACATATACCTTTCACCAAACCCATTACTTAGGTCTAAATCACCATCAACTCAAAGAAGCCATAGCCGGTGATTTTAGAAGTTTTAGGGGGCATTTGCGGCATGGTATTAGATGGGATTAGGTGGGATGGAATTGCATTTAGTTCGTGCAAATTCCACTCAATATTCGGAGAGAATGGAAAAGCTTCGAATTAGATTAGATGGAATTGCATTGGGTCCTGTGCCAATTCCACTCAATGTTTACAAGTTGTGTAAGTCCCACCATGATGTGTGGGTTATATCCACACTGTCCACCCATTTTTCAAAATTATTTTAGAGCATGGGCTAAAAAATCAGGTAGATCTAAAGCTCAAGTGGACCCTACCATAGAAAGCAGTGGAGATTGAATACCTACCATTGAAAACTTCTTTGGGGCCACATAAGTTTTGGATCTGCCTCATTTTTTAGCCCATGCCTTAAAATAAGGTTACAAAACAGGCGAACGGTTTGGATATAACACATATGTGCTATTCTCAATAGTTTCAAATGATGGTGGGTATATCCATTCAATGTACTACCATATTAGAAACATAGTATGGAATTAAGCTTATCCCATGGTGACAGAGACAATCCCGCCATAGGTAATAATTACGTTTTTTTTTTTATCCCATCCCACCTAATCCTTCTCAATATCAACTATTTTACGGTAGCTAATTGCGTCCTAAGCCACCGTCGCAGTAATCCGTATGGGCAGGGCTCCATAGGTTCAACCATGATTTAAGGGTTTAATCCACACCGTTAATACCTTTTATCAGATAATTTTACGGCATAAACCAGAAAGAGAAGTAGATCTAGATCTCCAGTGGACCACACCAAAGGAAGCAGCAGTTATAATGACATCCACCATTGAAACCTCTCTAAGGGCCACTGTGATGTTATTTTTACCATCCAACTCATTCATAAGGTCATTTAGACGTGGATTAAGTGAAAACACAAATATCAGCTTGATCCGAAACTTCTTAAGCTACCAAGAAGTTTTTAATGGTGATCGTTCAATCCCCACTTTGTGGTCCACTTAAGCCTTGGTTCTGCCTCATTTTTTTATTTCATACTGTAAAATGATCTTTAAATAGTGATGGACGGAGTGGATAATATGTTTACATCAAGGTGGCCCCCACAGAGCTCTGCTCGGGGGTAGGACGCAATCTGCTTCCCTATTTTACATATCTCCCATCTACGTCGCTATACAGTTTTCTAGAGGAAATGATCCATTCTAGGTACGGTTATCTGATAGAAAGAGTGGATGTTGCAATACAACACGGTGGACCCCACAGAGCTTGGGTTTTTACACGCAACTTAAAACGGTGTTGTAGGCTATTCCAATCGATGTCCCGTGTACCTCCTGGATTAGAAGTTTCTAGTCCTACCATCAATGACTAACAAAAAGACAGCCAAGAGAAAAATACAATAATTGTCCTGAAAAGTCCAAATATTGGACGGCTGGAACCTTCTAAAATATTTTGGGCATCCGCCACCAAAATAGGCCCATAAGGTAAACATCATGGATCACCTAACCGTGAACCCCACTTGTACCCCGCATACACAGACCTCGGTTAGGTACTAAGGGAAACGGATCGGCTAGCTACTCCCCTGCCACTAGCCAATGGCTGGTGGTCGGTGCTCTGTGGGCCCATCATGATGTATGTGTTTCATCCATGCCGTCCATCTATTTTTTCAGATCATTTTACAAAATGAACCAAAAATGAGTATATCCCAATCTCAAATGGGCCACATTACAGGAAACAATGTTGAGTGAGCGTTAGACCATTAAACACCTTTTGGGGGCATAAAAGTTTTGGATCATGCTGATCTTTGTTTTTTCCCTTCATCTGAACCTGTATGACCTAATCAACAGATTGGATGTCAAATAAACAGTACAGTGGGCCTTAGGAGGTTTTTAATGGTGGATATTCAATCGCTATTGTTTTCCTGTGGTGTAGTCCACCTAAGATTTATATCCCTTTCATTTTTGGGATCAAGCCATGAAATGATCTGTAAAATGGATGAACCGAATGGATGAAACACATACATCATGGTGGGGCCCACATAGCACTGACCACCAGCCACTGGGCTGGTGGCAGGGGGAGTAGCCAATCCGTTTCCGGTGCTAAGCCAGTTTTGGCATTACACGTGGTAGGTGAGTACCAATTGTTAGGGCGTGGCCTCAGTGGATCCACCGACTATGGGGCTTATCGTGATGTATGTGCCTTACATCCATTCAGTCCATCTGTTTTGAAAGCTCTTTTTAGGATATGATCCAAAAAATAAAATTGATACAAATCTCAGGTGGACCACACCACAGGAAACAGCGATGATTGACCATTAAAAGCTTCTTGCGGGCCACAAAAGTTTTAGATGAAGCTGGTATTTGTGTAGCCCTTTCCCGGCCTTTGTGACATTATCAAGAAGTTTTTAATGGTTGATATTCAATCACCACCGTTTTTGGAGCATGCCATAAAATGTGCTGTCAAAATGGATGGATGGCATGAATGTAATGCTCATACATCACGTTGGGGCCCACAGCTAGAGGTCAACTAAAGCTGGGCCCAATTGTTAAATTGTCGTGCAAATCGGATTGCGTACTGATCGGATTGCGTACTGAGTAACCAGTACGCTGGATTCCCCCCCAAACGGGCAGTTCTGTGGGTGGGCCCACCGTGATGTATCTGTTTATTTAAGCCGTTCGTTTTTATTATAGATCATTTTAAGGCATGAGCACAGAAATGAGGCAGATCCTGTGCTCAAATGGACCACATCCTAGATGACTCTTGCATTTAATGTAATTGGCGTTTAATGTTCTGTGCATTCAATGCAACTAAGTTTATTATTTGGTGGGGTCCACTTGAGCAATGAATCTACCTCAGTATTTAACTCATGCCTTAAAATAACCTGAGAAAAGGGATAAACAACTTGGATAAATAGATATGCCACGATGGGCCAGCCCACAAAACTGCCCTTTCAGAGGTAAAGAGGGATAAGCAGTGCATGTCAGTTGGATGGAACTATGAAACCGTGTAACTAAACCGCCCTAAGGGGTAGACAGGTGAGGCAATTGCGTAACGCCTCGCCCTATATTATAGCAAAATTAAAATTTCTTAATTACAAAGGTCTTATATTATAGCAAAATTATAATTAAGAAGGAAAAAAAGGCTAAATCTTTTAAATAAAATTGATTGAAAGGCTACAAAATAAGAACATCTAAAAATTAGTTTATAAATTTAAAATTGAAAATAAAAAATAAATCTTAAAAACTAGCACTATCAATAATAATAGTCTAACTCTATCATCTCTTTTTAAAATAATAGCATCATTTCCAATAAATTCTTCTCCTAGAACCTATGACCACAACTATCTATTTTATTGCTAATTAAGTTCTCAAAAAATTAAATTCTAATGTCATTTTTCTAAATTAAATTATAACGTAATTTTTTTAAATTAAATTTATGGTTTAATTTTTAATTTATTCATTTTTTTAGTTTTTAAACTAAAAAGCCTCATTTTCATGACTTCCCTAAGCCCCCAAAAATGTTGAGCCGTCAAACAAGAGGTATTTCTAAATATGTATTTAACCCACAATTGCAATGAACTAACTCTACCGAAACTTGTACCTACTTCATTTTTCGGACTGTATCCTAAAATAAGCTGGGACGGTATCCTAAAATAAGCTGGAAAAACAGATAGACAGAATGGATATGCCATGCATACATTGAAGTAGACCCTACAGTCAGGGTTTCACCTACATCGCTGGTTCCGGGTGTCACCCAAGTTGCATTCAGGATCGTCCCGCCACTTTGAGTGCTGGGTTATGGTTTATCTGAGTTACAATAGGCCACGTGTCCAATATATGAGGGAGACCGATTGGCCACTCCCCCTGAAACCAGCTCCGTGGTTGGTGCTATGTGGCCCCACCATGATGTATGTGTTTCATTCATTTTTAGCGATCATTATAGGGATCGATACAAAAAATGATAGGGATATAAATCTTAGGTGGACCACACCACAGGAAAACAATAATGATTGGATATCCACCATTAAAATCATCCTAAGGCACACTGCATTGTTTATTTGACATCTAATATGTTGATTAGGTTATAAAGATGCAAATGAAGGGAAAAAAATAAATATCAGATTATCCAAAACTTTTATAGCTCTCAAAACATTTTTAATGATCAATGTTAAAGTGGTCCATTTGAGATTGAGATATACCTCATTTTTCCTTTAATATTATAAAATGATCTATAAAAATAGATGAACGACATGGATGAAACATATACATCGTAGGGGGGCCCATGGAGCACCGACCACCAGCCAATGGCTGGTAGCAGTGGGAGTAGCCAATCCGTTTCCATATATGAGGGCATTCATGTGAATCATCACATACATCCAGACGGTTAAATGAGGCGACGGATAAGGTGAGGCAGGTAACAGCTCAGTGGCTGAGGTCCTGAGGAGCCTACTTCGATGGCTGTATTGTATATCCAAACCGTCCATCCGTTTTAATAGATTATTTTACGGCATGGTACAAAAAATGACCCATGTCCAATTCTCAGATGGACTACACTTTAGTTATTAAATTCCTACCATTAAAAATTCCCTGGGGCTACAAAAGCTATGGATCAAGCTGTTATTTGTGTTTCCCTTCATCTAAGTCTGCGACCTAATTAATAAGTTGGGTGGAAGATAAACATTACAATGGGCCCAGGAAGTTTTTAATGGTGAGCATTCAATCACCCATGTTTTACTTTTGTGTGGTCCACTTCAGATTTAGATGTGCCTCAGTTTTAGTTCAGTGACCTAAAATGAGATGAAAAAACGGATTGACGGCATGGATATACAAAAAAATAAATCAAAGTAGCCCTACGGTCAGGCCTCAACCACTAAGCTGTTACCCCTCATTCACCTAATCTGCGCACGTTATGGAGTGGAGTGGTAAGGAAAAAGACCCGGGCTGCATACCTCCCCACGTGCCTCGTGCTTCGAGAACCACGTGGATGTAACTTTCATGAGATCCACGCCGTCCATCAGTACATTGCCACGTTTATACGTTAAAACCAAAAAATTAAAACCAGAACTCTGGTAGTCTGCACCATATAAGTCTAGGGCCTACATTGGTTTTTACATGCCATTCAATCCATTCATCTTGCGTGACTCATGATACCAAAGCATTGGCATAAATAAATAAAAATAAATTATTCCAAAACTCATGCTAGCCACACTACGTGAATTTAAAGGCTTTGAGATATAAATTTATGATGTGACCTATATGACTTTTGCACTAACATAATTAATAGAATACAACCTAAACAAGGGGTGATGCAGCTGATGGACGGTGTAGATTTCATGCAAGTTAATTCATTTCCCCACCATAGACAAAATGGCCAAGGTGCATACCTGCCCAAGGGAACGCACCACGTTGCAACGGCTGCTTTCGGTGACAGTCGGCCAAATACGGCCCAGATTTTGAAAAGTGAATTTTACCGCTAACTACTAATCTTCATGTTTTCAACAAACTATTTCATTAATTTAAATAACTATCTATTATGGTTTTTAAAATTAAAAGAAAATAAATTTAAAAAAAAATAAATATTTTAATGAGTAAACTAATATATTGATAATTAAATTTTTTCATAAACAAAGTGTTTAGTCAAATGTAAGAGAAGGGATTTTTATTTCTGTCTAGAGATATTGACTATTTAAGTAATTCTTGAAATATAAATCTGATTATCTCATTATCTTTTTCCTCTAATCTGTGTAAAGATTCTTTCATTTCTAACACCGTCATCATACAACCTTATTATTAGATTTATCTTGTAAGTTCATTAATTTAAATAATTATCATCATACTATCTCATTATTAGATTTATTGTGCAACCAAAGGAGTCGAGGATCAAGTGAGCCCATCATGATGTTAACGTGTGTAATCCAGGCTAGAGCCACAGATCAGTCCCTTCATCGTTAGGATTGACTACATGATTGGAAATAATGTACAAGACAACTCTCGCCCTTCAAATTAATTCCCTAGGCATAGCCTAGAGCATTTATGGGTTGGAGTGGATTTCATATAATCATCCTGGTAAGCATTGTAAAAATTAAATGTGGATGTACTCTTCTAGATGTTAGCTTTGGTGTGGCCCACCTAAATCATTGGTCAATCATATGATTTGACCTAGGGCCTAGCATGTTACACATTTAATGGTTAGAAGGTAGATTTCACATACACATAAAAGTAAGCTCCAAAAAAAATTAAGGATGAGCATCTCGTAAAATTTCTTTTTTAAATATATCAGTGGAAATTTATATTTTTTATGGAACAACTAGAAAAATAACTGCTGCCTTTAAATGTTTATGTGCCTATCACGATGTATGTGAAATTCACTCGGACCATTGGGCTCATAGTCCCCACATTAGGCTGCAAAATGTAAGTGCATGGGGGTGTGAGTACATGTGTAAAAGTAAAACAAAATGCTCAATGCAAATTCAAGTTAGCTAAACCAAAGAGAATAGTTAAGAAAGACATTTACATTTCTTTTTACAAGTTCATCCTAATAATTATATGAAATTCACTTCAACCATAGGATGCTACAACAAAATTCTCGACTGGGTGACCCATGTGTGTTACGCTAGAGAAAACGGTTTTGAAAATAAGCCCAAAACAGTTCAAAAATCTCTAAACGAAATTACTGCAATATTAACTGCAATATCATGTTTTTAGAATCTCGGCAGATTTTATAATACCGTGTATTTATCACAAAAAAAAAAAAGTAAAAGAAATTCAAAATTATGTTATATCAATACATATTTAAAATCAATACATATTTAAAATTTGAAATTTATTTATTAGTTTACACTAAATTCTTTCAAATATTTTAATTTTGGTGATTTATTGACAATATCTTTAGAAAAATTTCAAAATTTGAAAATATTCAAATAAATTTTTTAGCCAAGAAATTAGCACGGACGAAATTTTAACCGTTCAAGGATTCAGTGAAGAAAACTCGGCAGGTATAGTTAAAAACTTGGAATTTTGATTTCTTTTCTAAACCTGTTTGCTGGTTACACACGCTACCACATGATACATGTGTGGGATCAGATATAGCTTCAATCTTCTAGCCTAACAATCGTACATTTCACAGCTCCAGTGGGCTATAATGTACAAATCAAATGGGCAGCTAGAAAAATTTGTTTTAATGGAGATCTGAATCTGTACATTCTGGCTCACCAAGAAGCGAAAGCCAACCACCCAAACCTGTTTGCTGGTTACACACGCAACTACACGATACATGTGTGTGGGATCAGATAGCTTCAATCTTCTGCATGACAATCATACATTTCACAGCTCTAGTGGGCCATAATGTACAAATCAAATGGGCGGCTGGAAAAATTTATTTTAATGGAGATTTGAATCTGTACATTCTAGCCTACCAAGGAGTGAAAGCCAACCATCCATACCTATTTGCTGGTTACACATGGTACACGTGTGTGGGATCAGATACGGCTTCAATCTTCTGCCTAACAATCGTACATTTCACAGCTCTAGTGGGCCATAGTGTACAAATCAAATGGGTGGCTAGAAAATTTTGTTTTAATGGAGATTTGAATCTGTACATTCTAGCCCGCCAAGGAGCGAAAGCCAACCATCCAAACCTATTTGCTGGTTACACACGCTACCACATGATACACGTGTGTGGGATCAGATATAACTTCTACCTAACAATTTACATTTCACAGCTCTAGTGGGCCATAATGTACAAATCAAATGGGCAGCTAAAAAATTTTGTTTTAACAGAGATCTGAATCTGTACATTCTGGCCCACGAAGGAGTGAAAGCCAACCATCCAAACACTATTTCTAACTAGATGCAAAGCTCGAATGCTGCACACGTGTTTCAAATCGATAGCTGTAGCATACCTAACTTTTAAGTTCTACCCATACTTATGTGGTCCACCAGCACCGATTAAAGCCCATTGTGTGGGGTCCATGTGGATGCATGTACGGACCACTTTGGTTTGTGTACTGCACCCAACCAATGTAGTAAGATGAAAACATGATGAAATCGAGACTTTCAGGAAATAGGATAATCCAATCATGAAGTGGGCCACCATGTGAATTTACAAGCTTGTTGGATATTTTATTTTATACACCCAGATCCATGGCTCAACTGAAAGACTGAGAGGAGATACCTTGTTTCAACACTTGAGGTCTTGGCATCGATCCCTAGCAGGGGTGGGTGGCTAACATGGATATATATATATATATATATATATATATATATATATATATATATATATATATATATATATATATATATATTAATTTACATGGTCTTTATTTTCAGAATGTCCCATTTTCCACACACTACTGAGGAACCAGCCAAACCTATGATCATGATCAAAGTAACAATCATGGGTAACGTTCTAGTGGATAATTTTCAAGATATTTCCAAAGTTTGATATTTTTCTTGGAATTTAGTCAGGAAAAGGAAAATAAATAAAATAAAAAGCTAAAAGCTTGTTTGATTGCACCATATTTTGTGAAAGATCATCACATTTTCCACCTATTAGACTCCTCGATTATGATGGAGAAATGCTCTAGTTGTTTTTTAAATTATCGGTGTGGTAATAACTTTGTGGGTGAGGGTCTGATTGTGGCCCACCTTGATGTATGTATTTTATATCCCACTGTTTATTGGTTTTATTATTTTTTTAGGGCATAGGTTAAAGAAAATGAGAAAAATTGAAATTGTACATGGACTATGCCATAGGAAATAGTGGTGATTGGCCATTAAAAACTCCCTATGGACTACAAAAGTTTTGGATCAAGCTGATATTTGTTTTTTTTTTTTCCTTTTTCTCTAAGTTTTTGTGACCTTATCATTCATCAACAGGTTGGATGAAAAAATAAACATTAACGGAGCATTAAGGTAGGCCTTAGGAAGTTTTTAATGGTCGGCTATTCAATCACTGTGGTTTCCTATGGTATGGTCCACTTAAGGCGTAGAACAATTTCATTTTTCTCCTCGTTATCTAAAATGGTCTGACAAAATGAATGGACTGTATGGACATAGAATATATACATCAAGGTGGACCACACAATAAGGGCCTCACCTTTTTAGGTGAGCCCAGGCCACACCTAATCCACTCCCATTTACATCAGCTTACTTGGGCAGTCAAATCAATCAATCTAGACTGTCCATTAAATCAGAAAAACATTTAACGGACAACTATGCAAAAATTGCAGTAATTGGATGACTCAACCCATTCTTTATGTTACTTATTTGTTATGGCCATCCTTTTTCAAGCCAGTGAGGGTGAATGGATGTTTATGATTTTGCCTAACAAAAATGATATATATTTTTAAATCAGAAGCAGTCCCTAGTTTGGAATAAACAATCTTGACCCATCCGTATATAAAGGCCATTGATCAAATGGCTAATATTTGTTAGGTTGGTGTAATGCGCATGGCCTTGAACCTAATGAATGGTCTAGATCAAATCACTACAAAATATTGAAATATTGAGATATTTTCACGATATATCATTTCATCATCAACACCTAACTTTCTAGGTGTGGGACCCATCTAATCCATTCAGAAAGTTGGCCTACCTACGAGGTTATGCTGGTGTAGAAATTAGCAACGTAAACTAATCCAGTGGGCTACATTTTAGTTATTAAATTCCTACCATTAAAAACTTCTTCGGACTACAAAATCTTTGGATCAAGCGGTTATTTGTGTTTCCCTTCATCTAAGTCCATGTGACCTAATTAATAAGCTGGGTGGAAAATAAACATTACAGTGGGCCTAGGAAGTTTTTAATGGTGAGCATTCAATCACCCATATTTTACTTTTGTATGGTCCACTTAGATTTGGATCTACCTCTATTTTAGTTTAATGGCCTAAAATGAGATGAAAAAAAAATGGATGGACAGCATGGATATACAACAAATAAATCAAAGTGGGCACGACGGTCAGGGCCTCACCCATTGTGGAGTGGTAAGGAAAAGAACCGGGTTGCATACCTCCCCACGTGCCTTGTGCTTCGAGAGCCACGTGGATGTAATTTTCATGAGATCCACGCCGTCCATCAGATACATTGCTACGTTTATACGTTAGAACCAAAAAATTAAAACCAGAACTCTGGTAGTCTGCACCATAATAGTCTTGTCTAGGCCCACATTGGTTTTAACATGCCTTTCAGTCCATTCATCTTGCGTGACTCATAATACCAAAGAATTAGTATATATATATATATATATATATATAAAAGATTATTCCAAAACTCATGTGACCTGAATTTAAAGGTTCTGAGATATAAATTTATGAGGGGGCCTATGTGACTTTTGAACTAACATAATTATTAGAATACAGCCTAAACAAGGGGTGATGCAGCTGATGGACGGTGTAGATTTCATGTAAGTTAATTCAATTCCCCACGATAGACAAAATGGCCAAGGTGCATACCTGCCCAAGGGAACGCACCGGGTTACAACGCTGCTTTCCGTGACAGTTGGACAAATACGGCCCAGATTTTGAAAGGTGAATTGTACTACGAACTACAAATATTCAGGTTTTAAATAAATTATTTCATTAATTTAAATAACTACCCGTGGTTTTTAAAATAAAAATAAAATAAATTTTAAAAATAAAAATTTATTTTAATAAATAAATAAATATATTGATAATTAAAATTTTCTATAGCCAACGTGTGTGGTCATATAGTAAGAAAAGAGAATTTTGCTTATAATGACATATTGACTATTTAAGTAAGCCTTGAACTTGATAAATCTGGTTGTCTTATTACCTTTGTGTCTCTATCCTCCTTTGTATATAAGATTCTTTCATTTATAACACTATCATCATACAAGTTCATTATTAAATTTATCTTCTAAGCTCATTAATTTAATTAATTATCATCATACCATCTTATTATTAGATTTATTGTGCGAGCAAAAGAGCGGCGGATCAAGTGAGCCCATCATGACTCTAATGTGTAATCAAGGCAAGGGCCACTAATCAGCCCCTTCATCCCTAGGATTGACCGCATGGTTGGAAATAAATAATGTACATGACAACTCTCACCCTTCAAATTAATTCCCTAGGCATAGCCCAGAGTGCTCAAGGGTTGGGGTGGATTTCATATAATCATCCCGGTAAGCATTGTAAAAATTTAGTGTGGATGCACTCCTACATGTTAGCTTTGGTGTGGCCCACCTAAATCATTAGTCAATCTAATGTTTTGACCATAAGCCTAGCATGTTACACATTTTATGGTTTGAGGGTAGATTTCACATACGAATCACAGTAAGCTCCATGCAAATTTAAGGGTGATCATCTCATAAAATTTCTTTTTTAAATATATTGGTAGAAATTTATATTCTTTTATGGAACGACTAGAAAAATAATTGCTGCCTTTAAATGTTTATCGGCCTATCATGATGCGTATGTGAAATTCACTCCAACCATTAGATTCATAGTCCCCATTAGGCCTAGAGTTTTAACATGATGTCATTGATTCGAGTACCCATTGTTTATGGCAAATTCAAGTCAGCTAGACAAAATAGAATAGATGAGAAAGACATTCACTTTTGATTTTTGCAAGTTCATCCTAATAGTCATATGAAATTCACTTCAACCATAAGGGCTCATTTGGACGGGCGTATTAGGGTGGAGTCGGTGGTAGTAATCTAGAGTGCACAGATTTTGATGCTATTTAAAGCAGGACAGTGGATTGTCTCCTGTCCAGTTGGAGTGACCGATCCAGCGGGCGCACCGTGTGCACGTTTGGACGGTTCAACAAATCCAGCAGGAACAAATTCGGTGGACGTTTGGCCGGGCATGGGATTACATGCAATCCAACGGCTGGAGTGTTTGGACGGTGTAGAAAAAATAACCGACGGTCACTCTCATTTTCAGAAAGGGTGCATTCGATGGGATTGGGTACTCCACGTATAAGATGTCTGTGTCTCATCGAAGCCGTTCAATGGGTACCGTCCAAACCAGTGTCTCACCCAGGCCGTCCATATATATAGAGACCAATCAGATGGACCGTACAGACATCTTGTCAACGTTGTGGGGTCCACTTTATCTCTGCCTATCTACAAAATGGGAACGGATTGGCTACTCCCCCTGATAGTAGGAAATTGGCTGGAGCTTGGTGCTCCGTGGGCCCCACCATGATGTACGTGTTTCACCCATTCCGTGCATCCATTTTTACAGAGCCTTTTAGGGCTTCATACAAAAAGTCAAAGGGATATAAAGCTTCGGTAGGCCACACCACAGGACAAATAATGAATGGATTTTCACAATTGAAATCCTCCTAAGGCCCACTGTACTGTTTATTTGACATCCAATCTGTTGATTTTTAATGGTCAACATTCATTCAACACAGTTTCCTGTAGTGTGGCCCACTTGAGATTGAGATATATTCATTTTTTTAGCATATCATAAAATGATATATAAAAATAGATGGATGGCAAGGATGATACACATACATCATGGTGGGCCCCACAGAGCACCAACCACCAGCTAATGGCTGGTGTCAGGGGGAGTAGCCAATCCGTTCCCTAGAAAATGGATCTGAAATATTTAAATTAATCGCTGTCTACCAAAGCCGCAGGCAATAGCTGAAGTTGTATCATTATGGTGGGGCCTACTGTCACGCCCCAAACTCGGAAACCGGGCTTACAAAATTCCCGATAGCCGAATCCGGCGCCGACAGCCTCCGTAGTACCCCATTCTCGGCTCCCAGCGCCCATACGCCAGATTCCGATCCTGGGATCCTACAAGGAGGATTTTCAGTGTGAATTTTTTTTTTGTAAAGTAGCATAACCACAAGCATAACCAAGTCACAAAACAACAACACCACATATCCACTATATCAAAAACTTTTAAGTACAATGCGGGAAGGGAAATACAATATAAAGATATCAAAGAAAACTCCGAAAGCTGCAGAAGACTGCTGTACGCTCCGAGCTCAACGCTGCTGCAACCTAACGCCACCTGCACGCATCTATCGTGCATAAGCTTACAAAAACTTAGAGGGTGGTGTAAGTGTGTGTACAAGGCAAACGCCAAGCGTACAATATCAGAGTAATGCGGAAGTATGCGGTAAGTCCATGAATACTATCAACTGAACCAAAGCCATGTAATGCAAGATATGAATGCGATTGGCCATACCAAAGCCATGCGATGCGAGGCCTATGTAGCCAAATGTCATATGCGAGATGTAAAGCAAGCGTGCTAGTACTCATCAAGTACACATATCAGTACAGTTCCTCTCTGGATATCACCGGGGTCTAATACACCTCACACTGACTGCCTCCTCCCTAGCTGCACAGTCAAGCAAGTGGAAGAGACCACACTATCCGCCTGACCAGTAGTCTGCCAATACCTACCCGGCTCGTCGATAGCGGACACATTTGCGAGCTGGTCAAACTCAGCCTAGCTTATAGCCCCCTCACTCAGGCGGATAAGGCCACACCCCTTTCCAACCGACCACGACACAGTGGGAGACGCGGCCTACTGGTATTCGGCACTCGGGCGCTCGTGTATCCACTCGGTCTAGACGTTGGAGCACCTCCTGGTACCAAAAAGGTTCTGGGACTCTCACCCAAGGACATCCTAAGTGCCCACAGTGCTAGAACAAAGTATTTCCGGTATCCGATACGGCCATCCACGATGTGCCTGTGGAGGCCACGGCCCTGATGTCGCTAGTGCGTGCAGTGATCAAGTCACACATATGCGAGATGTATGAGTCACACCGTATAATCATGCAGAAATCTCACGCGTACTACGCGCTCATGTGGGGCACTCCGTCTCATAAGGAGTCCCGTAAATGTCTCAGCCCAACGGCTTATGCTATGATCAAACATTCCTCATATCAAGCATACATATGATGCGTATGCGCATGAATCATGAAAATGTGCTAAGCATGTCACAAAGTAATGGACTATCCTTACGCCGAAGGTGGGCCTAGACGGCTTACACACATAGCCAGTATGGGCCTATTAATGGGCCCTAGGGAGGTTTATAATGCGGACATTAAACCAACATTATCCTACAATGTGGACGTCAAACCAACATTTCTCCCAAGGCATAACCTGTCATCAAACATTATTACACACACTATGGAGGAATCCCTCATTGCAATGGACCCTAAGGACACCCTGTTGGGCCTCGACCCATGGGCCTTATATTCATCAAATGGGCCGCATCATATGGGCCTTTTATAAATCAAGTGGGCCACATCAAGGGGCCTTATGTACATTGCAATGGGCCATATCCCATGGGCCTTTGAATACATCACAATGGGCCTTGTAACATGGGCCACAATTACATTAAATGGGCCTAAACACACGGGCTATATATACATCAAGGTGGGCCTCAACAACGGGCCACAAATTCATCCAGATGGGCCTAATCACGTGGCCTTACATGTATACCAAGGTGGGCCACACCAAAATACAAGTGGTGACGATGATTTCCACCATTAAAATCCCTAAGGCCCACCAACAAATGTATATAATAAAATATATAATATTTACAATATAACCTATATAATATAATGTATGTATATAAATATATATATAATATATGATATATATATATATACACACACACACACCACACACACGCACGCACACAGTACACCACACCACACCACTCACGCACGCAGCACATGCACCCCACCGTCCCCTGGACGGTGGGGATAAAACAAATAAATCACAGTGGCTCCCACCGTCCGCCTGGACGGTGGGATTTAAACACATCCATCACTGTGGGCTCCAGGTGGGGCCCACCATGTTGCTTATATGCCATCCAATCCATCCATAAGGTCGCACATGCCTGGATGAAGGGTACAGACAAATTTCAGCTTGATCCAAAACTTCTGTGGACCCCAAAAATGGGTTTCAATGGTAGAATTCAATTCACACTGTTTCTGGTGATGTGGGCCACCCGAGTGTTGGATCTGACTGATTTTTGGAGGCGACCCACCTCAGGGGGTGGTCCACCTCATGGACGGCGTGGATACAAAATATACATCATGGTGGGGCCCACATGAGGGGCCGTGAGTCCCTGCACGGACGCACGCCCGGCAAGATTTAGCGCCTTGCACTGCGCCTCGCCGGCTGCGGCAGGCAGCGGCCTTCTTTGCGCTTTATATATATATATATTTTTTTTTTTTTGAAAATCTGAATTTTTGAGGTTTTTCACGTGTGGGGCCTGCTTCAGCCAAATCCACCCCGTCTACTGATTTCCATGGCCTGAGATGGACCCAACAAGTCCAATATCGAATATTTTTCGACGTGTAGAAGAATTTAGGTGCATTTAAACGGTGAAAATCACTGATTTCAAGGGTTTGGCCCACCAGAAAGTTGGATCAGTTTCTCTTCTTGGCTCAACGCCTAAAATGGTCTGGGAAAAATGGTGGGCGGCTTGGATTGAATGCATTCATCAAGGTGGGGCCTACATGAGCACCCACTCCAAAGCTTGGTAAAACCAAGCAAATATTTGTGTTTTACCATTGCAATTCACGTCCAGCGTCCCAGGGACGCTGGACAGTTGGGCATAACACATGCGTTTAAGGTGGGCCCCACTCAGGTGGGCCACCAAATGATTTGATGTTGTGGGTACACATATATGAAGGGGACCCCACTTATAGATGGCTTGAATAAAGGTTATGCTTCATGGTGGGGTCCATTCAAGTGGGCCACACGATCATAACATCACAAGAAAAGAAAAATAAAAGAGAGAGAGAGAGAGAGAGAAAATGGGACACACGTGTGATGGAGGGACCCCGATACTATGGGCCCTCCCTTGCATTCCATCATACATCAAACGGTAATCAAAGTGGGCCATTGGCCACATCTTAGGGTCCCAAGTGAGATCCACACCATTGATCGGTAGGTCCCACTTGGCCCATCATAAAAACATGAAAAACCTATCCTATAAAGCACCCACCGTCGATCTTCTTCGGTCCGTTGGAATGCCAACCTTCTTGTGCTCCTCTTTGACGGTGGAGATGGGAAATCAAGGGCTAGGATGAGAGGTTTTGGGAAGGGAAAGGTGGGCCACACAAGGTCATTTTTTTTTCTCCATGGAAGGCTTGGACGTGGGAGCTCTCTTTGCTCTTGGTGTTGCTTGGAAAATGGTGTAGAGAAAGAGAGAGATAAGGAGAGAGAGTGATGTGAGGTGAGTGATGGATGTGAGTGATGGGTTGATGGATGTGAGTGATGGGTGAGGGGATGGATTGGTTGACTTTGGTGGTTGCTTTACTTGTTGAAAAAGAAAGCATGGGTGCTTTGTACTTGACATGAAGTGATGGATTGATTGATTGATGGGATTGATTTGATTGATTGGAATGATTTGACATGTTGTAGAGATTCTCTCGGGATCGTAAAAGCGCGGCGTTTCTTCGAAATAAACGCCGGCTCACATCTTCTAGTCAGGGTATCGGATCGGTGCGTGAGTTGCGGCGTTAGAACCGCGGCGACGGTGCGGTCGCAACGATACAGGTCTTGGATTAAATCGACTTGAATTTAAAGAAAATGACATACGGTCGTGCGCAACGTCGATTATCAGTTACGGATTGCCGGACTTTGACGAAAAGGATCGCAGGATTCATCGGAACAGTACGAACTAGGATACGGGTCTTACACCTACTGTATAAACGCCGAAGTGTGTAAGGCGTATCTCAGTATTCAAAACGATTTCATGCAACCCCTGAGGGACTGTCCATCTCAAAATTAAAAGTACATATGTCGCGAGGTATCAATACCACAAAGGAATTCCAAAACCCCCCCACAAGCCGCCTATAATATACTAAACCATCACATAGTGGTAGTCCACAAAAACCATAAATATGAGTCAAAGAAATAATCAAAGTTACAATTAGAGAACTTAAAATTTAATTATAATAAGCAATGCAAAAAAAAGAACTAGCAACCCTACGAAAATGGCAACGACTTTCTCGCTATCCGATTGAGCAAGATCATCAGTCGATGTCGCCCTCTCCACCACTTCTTGTCTCATCTGGGTGGACTGATGGGTAAACCTAGACGTAGAGTGCTGGATCTCGATCTCAACAGATGCAGCGGCAATCCGTAAACACGGAGACTCTGGCAGTAGTCTAGATGGCTCACATGCCTTACGAAAAAAATTGTCCCAGCATGCTACGGCCTCCTTCCAGTTCCGAAACGCGCGGTGCCTGCCACCACTATATCCGTCAACTTCTGCACGCGCTTCATCCCAAGTGTTATAGATCCCTGGGCGTCATCCGACAAGGACAACATAGAACTTTTCTTTACCCATTTGCAATGACATGCATAGATTATTTAGTTGATATATCAAAGAATGAACATCAGTAGTTCAAATAAACCTTACGAATCCATTAGCTTAATATCGAAGTCGTATGTACGTACCCTTCCTACATAATATGAACTGACTAATCCATTCTGAGTTAATGTGCGTAATGTAAGCATGTGAGTAGATATACCGAATTGCTTCCATAACCTATTAACTATTAAAGTAGTAGTCATATTGATATACATTAGGCAAACCATTCCATCACACAAAAATCCAAAATGAACAAAAGAAAAAAAAACAGTCAAGATATGGAAACAAACATGCATGACAAATATAAATTATTATATGCCCATAAAAAAAATCAGCATAACAAACCAGATGACCACACCCTGTTAGACAGAACTAGCACCGGCATCACCAAAGTGATCACGGAGTTTTTCCTTTAACTGCTCCACTCGGCGCTCGAGTCGAAGACTTATAAAGAACAACACCAAATCATTGTCCTTAGTCAGGATCTCACCAACTTTGATAAATTCTTTACTAGTTAGGCCTTTCACCTCCTCGAGCACATCGAGTACTTTGTTAGTATGATTCACATGTTTGCCAAGCCCAAATTTCATCATTGACTCAGCAACGATATTCGATGAGGCCCCGAGTACATCACATGGACAAGGCAGGCGCGATCGTTTCCTTGTTACTATCCTTCCACGAGTGCCCTCGGAATCAGGAGTGCGAGTAGGAGTGCCACAGGACCCGTGATGTCCCATCACAGGACTGTCCGATGGTAATGGAATAATCCCTGTGGAGTTTGTGACGTAATCCTCTGATAGATCTATCGTATCATCCATATCGTCATCAACAGAATTTCATGCTTCATTAAGGTCTCGCTGCAGACGAGAAGAAGATGCTGACGCGGCCATACTCCTACTGCCTCGTACGTAGCGGCCCGTGGCTTGGTCGGCTCCGCATATCATTGCAGGGTCATCCATCTTGTCGATTTGTTTACCGCAGAGTCTAGTGGCATTTAGGTGAGACTGGTTAAATATTACATAGAGATAGATGATAGGAAATTCAAAACCTTTAAAACGTACCCTAAGATTTGCTCCCAGACTTCATCAGGGGTTGTCACAACCATCCTCTCAGAGTCCCAACCGAAGCCACTCGCTGCCAGCATATCCTTCACTGCAGTATACTCTCGCTTGTAATATCTCAGCCGATTGGACATGTTTTGCCATGTGACAATTACCTCGGTGTGCTTTGTAACTTCGTCGGCAGCAATCTGGTACGCCTCTCGCTTAAATCCGTTATCAGCCTTACAGCCTAGTGCGACCTGTTCAAGGAAAGTGTCGAACAGTATATGATCCATAGCACTTGTCCATTTGATCTTTGGGGCTCTAGATGAAGGTTCCGTGAGAGATTTCATAGTTTTCGCACGTGGCGAACATTGGGTGGCTACCAGCGGTGTTCTTACTGGTGACTGGGTCGGTGTGGATATTTGGTTAAAGGAGTCTGTCATTTCACCTGAATATGAAGTAGGTATGGTTTTTTTACAAATTGTAACTATAATTGTTAAAACAACAAATATTAAGATAAGCTTATATAACATAAATTCACTGGTCCTTATAAGTATCAAAATCTTCATCAAATGTGTAACTCGGTGATCATAATTCACTAATTTGAGATTGAAAATAAACCTTAAATATAGCATCACCAACTTATGTATGAAAATTAAATAGAAAGTATCATCATCTACTCCTACTAATTTGTTGAGCATCTGCCCACATTCTGGCTGCAATGTCATCGCGCATTTGATTCTAAGCATCTTTTTCACGCTGTATTACTCGAAGTAACCATTGCCGCTCATCGGTTCTTAATAGCTCTTATCACGCCCCAAGCCCGGGACGAACAGCTTCCGTGATGTCCCGAATCTGGCACTCGACTTTCATACACCAAGTCCCAAGTTTAGCGCACCACAAGGAAGATTTTTGACTATTTTTTTTTTTTGTATATACATATAATAATACCTGAGCATGAAAATCCATGATCAAAATACCAAGCACCACTCTCCATTATAAATCCTGATGGTTACAAGTACAATGCTTTCCAAGGGTACACGACGTCAACATTACCAAATCGAAAAGTAGATACAATGTATCGAGAAAGCTAAGTCTTCCAAGCTACTCCTGCCCTGAAAAAAAAAGGAAAATAGGAAGCTTAGGCAAAAAGCCTAGTGAGTACACACGTGTGTGCAGTGTGTCGTACATGCAAGCAAGATGGATATGCCACGAAGAAATCATGTATAGTGAAAGGCATATAGTACATAAGGTATGATGTCAATGCCAATGCCAATGCAATACATATGCATCATAGTAATACTCCGAGTCAATGCTACCAGCATCACCAAGTCATATTTTCATTTCTCCTATACCACAACCATAACCATATTATATGCATCCGTAATCACATCATCATCATTGTATTGTCATGCCATAATCATATAATATTGAAAATACTAGTAAGATCCTGAATCATACGATATCATAGTAAGCGGAAATACTGACAAGTCCATGAGTCATACAATATCAAAGTATGCAATACAGATCAGCTATGCAAATGAGGAGTTATAAAGAGCCAAATATCAGATGTCGAGGATGTAATGCAATACAAAATTCCTAATGAATTCACGAATACTGTCAACCATATCTAAATACAGAAACATAGTAATCCGAAATGTCATATGTAGTGGATGTAATGCAATATGCGGTGTGAATGGAATGACCATGCTGGAGTGAATTCGGGATCATAGTACGTAGTATCGCAGGCTATGGGGTTCATCACAAGGGACTTCTATCCAAACCAGTCCCATACCTAAATTTGGATAGTCATACTCAATGTGGTAAACTCCTGATCTTAGGTTAGTCGTGCGCCCTAACCGAAATCTTGGCCATTGCGAAGGCACACGTAAGAAATAGTTGTGCACCATCAGCCTGAGTGGATAGTGAATGAATGAATGAATAAATGAATATGCAACTCCTGCCCCAATAAGTCCACATATCAGTACGGTTCCTCTTTGGGATCATCACCAGGGTCTATTACACTCTACGCTAGCTTGTCGCCCCTATCCAAGCGCACAAATGGGTAAGTGGAAGAGACCTCACTATTCGCCTGCCAATTTCGGGCCCGGCTCATCGATAGCGGACCAATTCCTTAAGCTGGTCAGACTCAACCTAGATATTGCCCCCTCACTCAGGCAGGTAAGGTCACACCCCCTCCTAACCGACCACGACACAGTGGGAGACGTGGCCTACTGGTATACGGCCCTCATGCACTTATATATCCACTTAATCTCGATGTTGGGGCGTCTCTTAGCTCGGAGGTTTTGGAATTTTCACTCAAGGACATCTATGACGCCCGTATGCTAGAACCAAATATTTCTGGTGTCCCATCTAACCATCTATGATATGCCTGTGGAGGCTACGGCCCTGATTTCACTAGGGCGTAAAGTAATCACAATGCAAGATGCATGAGTCATACAATCCGGTCATGAATCAATCTTGCGCATACCGTGCACTCATGTGGGATAACCCTGCCTATCAAGGAGTCCCATAAACCACTGGAACTATGGCTATGCAATGGTTAATCATATCTCATAACAAACATGCAAATGATGCATATGGGTATGTATCATGATGTTATGCAGTCACATACTCATAATCGGTATCAATAACTGCCATCAACAATCAACCTCGACAATGTGGACATTTAACCAACATTGCCCCCAAGGAATGGCCCATATAGAGCCTAACATATAATAGACCCATGGCCTCATATAAGGCCAACTACATAACACCAGGGGCCTCACTTAAGAGCTTAATACACATCACGATGGGTCTTTCACATGGGCCTAACATACATTACAATGGGCCTCATCATATGGGCTGGAAATATATCACAATGGGCCACTCATACATGACTAATATACATCACCATGGGCCATGACCCATGGGCCCCAAATACATCACAATGGGCTACAAATACATCACAATGGGCTATGACATATGGGCCAAAATTTCATTACAATGGGCCTCGCTAATGGGTCATAAATACATAATAGGTGGGCCTTACACATGGGCCTAATATATATCAAGTGGGCCGCACACAAATGGGTCTCATACTCATCAAGTGGGCTACATCAATGGGCCACACTAATGGGCCAACCGCTTTACTAAACTTTCACATAGTCAGGCGACATTTTAGTTATTAAATTCCTACCATTAAAAACTTCTTCGGACTACAAAATCTTTGGATCAAGCGGTTATTTGTGTTTCCCTTCATCTAAGTCCATGTGACCTAATTAATAAGCTGGGTGGAAAATAAACATTACAGTGGGCCCTAGGAAGTTTTTAATGGTGAGCATTCAATCACCCATGTTTTCCTTTTGTGTGGTCCACTTAGATTTGGATATACCTCTTTTTAGTTTAATGGCCTAAAATGAGATGAAAACAAAAAAAAATGGATGGACAACATGGATATACAACAAATGAATCAAAGTGGGCACGACGGTCAGGGCCTCACCCATTGTGGAGTGGTAAGGAAAAGAACCGGGCTGCATACCTCCCCACGTGCCTCGTTGCTTCGAGGGCCACGTGGATGTAATTTTCATGAGATCCACGCTGTCCATCAGATACATTGCTACGTTTATACGTTAGAACCAAAAAATTAAAACCAGAACTCTGGTAGTCTGCACCATATTAGTCTTGTCTAGGCCCACATTGGTTTTAACATGCCTTTCAGTCCATTCATCTTGCGTGACTCATAATACCAAAGCATTAGTAAAAAAAAAAAAGATTATTCCAAAACTCATGTGAGCCGTACCACCTGAATTTAAAGGTTTTGAGATATAAATTTATGAGGGGGCCTATATGACTTTTGAACTAACATAATTATTAGAATACAGCCTAAACAAGGGGTGATGCAGCTGATGGACGGTGTAGATTTCATGTAAGTTAATTCAGTTCCCCACGATAGACAAAATGGCCAAGGTGCATCCTGCCCAAGGGAACGCACCGGGTTACAACGCTGCTTTCCGTGACAGTTGGACAAATACGGCCCAGATTTTGAAAGGTGAATTGTACTACGAACTACAAATATTCAGGTTTTAAATAAATTATTTCATTAATTTAAATAACTACCCATGGTTTTTAAAATAAAAATAAAATTTATTTTAATAAATAAATAAATATATTGATAATTAAAATTTTCTATAGCCAACGTGTGTGGTCATATAGTAAGAAAAGAGAATTTTGCTTATCTTGACATATTGACTATTTAAGTAAGCCTTGAACTTGATAAATCTGATTGTCTTATTATCTTTGTTTCTCTATTCTCCTTTGTATATAAGATTCTTTCATTTATAACACTATCATCATACAAGTTCATTATTAAATTTATCTTCTAAGCTCATTAATTTAATTAATTATCATCATACCATCTCATTATTAGATTTATTGTGCGAGCAAAGGAGCCGCGGATCAAGTGAGCCCGTCATGACTCTAATGTGTAATCAAGGCAAGGGCCACAAATCAGTCCCTTCATCCCTAGGATTGACCACATGGTTGGAAATAATGTACATGACAACTCTCACCCTTCAAATTAATTCCCTAGGCATATATAGCCCAAAGTGCGCAAGGGTTGGAGTGGATTTCATATAATCATCCCGGTAAGCATTGTAAAAATTTAGTGTGGATGCACTCCTACATGTTAGCTTTGGTGTGGCCCACCTAAATCATTAGTCAATCTAATGTTTTGACCATAGGCCTAGCATGTTACACATTTTATGGTTTTGAGGGTAGATTTCACATACGCATCACAGTAAGCTCCATGCTAATTTAAGGGTGATCATCTCCTAAAATTTCTTTTTTAAATATATTGGTAGAAATTTATATTTTTTTATGGAACAACTAGAAAAATAATTGCTGCCTTTAAATGTTTATCGGCCTATCATGATGCGTATGTGAAATTCACTCCAACCATTAGACTCATAGTCCCCACATTAGGCCTAGAGTTTCAACACGATGTCATGGGTTCAAGTACCCATTGTTTATGGCAAATTCAAGTCAGCTAGACCAAATAGAATAGATGAGAAAGACATTCACTTTTGATTTTTGCAAGTTCATCCTAATAGTCATATGAAATTCACTTCAACCATAAGGGCTCATTTGGACGGGCGTATTAGGGTGGAGTCGGTGGTAGTAATCTAGAGTGCACAGATTTTGATGCTATTTAAAGCAGGACAGTGGATTGTCTCCTGTCCAGTTGGAGTGACCGATCCAGCGAGCATACCGTGTGCACGTTTGGACAGTTCAACAAATCCAGTAGGAACAGATTCGGTGGACGTTTGGCCTGGCATGGGATTGCATGCAATCCAACGGCTAGACTGTTTGGACGGTGTAGAAAAAATAACCGACGGTCACTCTCATTTTCAGAAAGGGTGCATTCAATAGGATTGGGTACGTAAATAAGATATCTGTGTCTCATGGAAGCCGTTCAATGGGTACCGTCCAAACCAGTGTCTCACCCAGGCCGTCCATATATATAGAGACCAATCAGATGGACTGTACAGACATCTCGTCAACGCTGTGGGGTCCACTTTATCTCTGCCTATCTACAAAATGGGAACGGTTTGGCTACTCCCCCTGATAGCAGGAAATTGGCTGGAGTTTGGTGCTCCGTGGGCCCCACCATGATGTACGTGTTTCATCCATTCCGTGCATCCATTTTTACATAGCCTTTTAGGGCTTCATACAAAAAGTCATAGGGATATAAAGCTTAGGTAGGCCACACCACAGGACAAATAATGAATGGATTTTCACAATTGAAATCCTCCTAAGGCCCATTGTACTGTTTATTTGACATCCAATCTGTTGATTTTTAATGGTCAACATTCATTCAACACAGTTTCCTGTAGTGTGGTCCACTTGAGATTGAGATATAATTCATTTTTTTAGCATATCATAAAATGATATATAAAAATAGATGGACGGCAAGGATGATACACATACATCATGGTGGGATTGGCTGGTGTCAGGGGGAGTAGCCAATCCGTTCCCCTACAAAATAGATCTGAAATATTCAAATTAATCGTTGTCTACAAAAGCCGCAGGCAATAGCTGAAGTTGTATCATTATGGTGGGGCCTACTGTATAAACGCCGGAGTGTGTAAGGCGTATCTCAGTACTCAAAACAATTTCACGCAACCCCTGAGGGACTGCCCATCTCAAAATTAAAAGTACATATGTCACGAGATATCAATACCACAAAGGAATTCCAAAAACCCTCCACAAGCAGCCTATAATATACTAAACCATCACATGGTGGTAGTCCACAAAAATCATAAACATGAGTCAAAGAAATAATCAAAGTTACAACTAGAGAATTTAAAATTTAATTATAATAAGCAATGCAAAAAAAAAAAAAGAACCAGCAACCCTACGAAAATGGCAACGACTTTCTCGCTATCCGATCGAGCAAGATCATCAGTCGATGTCGCCCTCTCCACCACCTCCTGTCTTGTCTAAGTGGACTGATGGGTAAACCCAGACGTAGCGTGCTGGATCTCGATCTCAGCAGATGCAGCGGAAATCCGTAAACATGGAGACTCTGGCAATGGTCTAGATGGCTCACATGCCTTACGGAAAAAATTGTCCCAGCATGTTATGGCTTCCTTCCAGTTCCGAAACGCGCGGTACCTGCCGCTACTATATCCGTCAACTTCTGCACGCGCTTCATCCCAAGTGTTATAGATCCCTAGGCGTCGTCCGACAAGGACAACGTAGAACTTTTCTTTACCCATCTACAATGACATGCATAGATTATTTAGTCGATATATCTAAGAATGAACATCGGTAGTTCAAATAAACCTTACGAATCCATTAACTTAATATCGAAGTCGTATGTACGTACCCTTCCTGCATAATATGAACTGTCTAATCCATTCTGAGTTAATATGCGTAATGCAAGCATGTGAGTAGATATAATGAATTGCTTCCATAACATATTAGCTATTAAAGTAGCAGTCATATTGATATACATTAAGCATACCATTCCATCACACAAAAATCCAAAATGAACAAAAGAAAAAAAAAAGTCAAAATATGGAAACAAACATGCATGACAGATATAAGTTATTACATGCCCATAAAAAAAAACTAGCATAACAAACCAAATGACCACACCCTGTTAGACAGAACTAGCACCGGTATCACCGAAGTGATCACGGAGTTTTTCCTTTAACCACTCCACTCGGCGCTCGAGTCGAAGACTAATATAGAACGACGCCAAATCCTTGTCCTTAGTCAGGATCTCACCAACTTTGATAAATTCTTTGCTAGTTAGGTCTTTCACCTCCTCGAGCACATTGAGTACTTTGTTAGTACGATTCACATGTTCGCCAAGCCCAAATTTCATCATTGATTTAGCAACGGTATTCAATGAGGCCCCGAGTACATCACATGGACGAGGCGGACGCAATCATTTCCTTGTTACTATCCCTCCGCGAGTGCCCTCGGAATCAGGAGTGCGAGTAGGAGTGCCACGGGACCCGTGATGTCCAATCACAGGACTGTCCGATAGTAATGGAATAGTCCCTGTGGAGTCTGTGATGTAATCCTCTGATAGATCTATCGTATCATCCATATCATCATCAATAGAATTCCATGCTTTATTAAGGTCTCGCTACAGAGGAGAAGAAGATGCTGACGCGGCCATACTCCTGCTGCCTCGTACATAGCGGCCCGTGGCTTGGTCGGCTCCGCATATTATTGCAAGGTCATCCATCCTGTCGATTCATTTACCGCGGAGTCTAGTGGCATTTGGGTGAGACTGCCAGAGGAATAAGACAGGTGTAATACTGGTTAAATATTACATAGAGATAGATGATAGGAAATTCAAAACCTTTAAAACGTACCTTGAGATATTGCTCCCAAACTTCATCAGGGGCTGTCACAACCATCCTCTCAGAGTCCCAACCGAAGCCACTCGCTGTCAGCATATCCTTCACTGCAGTATACTCTCGCTTGTAATATCTCAGCCGATTGGACAAGTTTTGTCATGTGACAATTACTACGGTGTGCTTTGTAACTTCATCGGCAGCAATCTGGTACGCCTCCCGCTTAAATCCGTTATCAGCCTTACGGCCTAATGTGACCTGTTCAAGGGAAGTGTCGAACCGTATCTGGTCCATAACACTTGTCCATTGGATCTTTGGGGCTCTAGATGAAGGCTCTGCGAGAGATTTCATGGTTTTCGCATGTGGTGAACATCGGGTGGCTACTGGCGGTGTTCTTACCGGTGGCTGGGTCGATGTGGATATTTCGTTAAAAGAGTCTGTCATTTCACCTGAATATGAAGTAGGTATGATTTTTTTACAAATTGCAACTATAATTGTTAAAACAACAAATATTAAGATACACTTATATAACATAAATTCACTAGTCCTTATAAGTATCAAAATCTTCACCAAGTGTGTAACTCGGTGACCATAATTCACTAGTTTGAGATTGCAAATAAACCTTAAATATAACATCACCAACTTATGTATGAAAATTAAATAGAAAGTATCATCATCTACTCCTACTAATTTGTTGAGCATCTGCCCACATTCTGGCTGCAATGTCATCGCGCATTTGATTCCAAGCATCTTTTTCACGCTGTGTTACTCGAAGTAACCATTGCCGCTCATCGGTTCTTGATAGCTCTTGTGGCATTGGGATACCCTCCACATCGGTACTAGATATAGTAGCGAAATCACCGTCCTGTGGAGACTCATTTTGGCCACGTATATAATTGTGTAGGACACAGCAGGCTATCATAATCTCAACTTGTGTTTGAAATTCATACTGCATGGCGCTCTTCAAGATGGGAAATCTGCCTTTCAATAAGTCGAAACATCACTCAATTGCATTGCACAGTTGTGCATGTCGATAATTGAACAGCTCCTTCATGTTCGCAGGAGCTCTCCCGGTTCGATATTCTTGTAAGTGATACCGAACGCCCCGGTATGACGCCATAAACTCAGGTGAATGAGCGTATCCAGCGTCGACAACATAATATTTTCCTATACATTCGAATCAAGGTTATATGAAGTGAAAAACTGGATACAGTCATAGGTAACAATTAGATTGACACTTTCATAACATATATATAGTACTGTTTGACACAAGGGATCATTTGATCGGGTCAATGCATTGTTTACCACTCTCGCATCCGAAGTAGAACCCTCCCAACCGGCCAACACATATGTAAATTTCATATCGAAAGTACACGCTGCCAGTACATTTTGGGAGAGGATGCCTTTGCGATTGCGAAAGCTCGCGTGGTCAACCGCCAACACATGCGCTGGAATATGTGTACCATCAATTGCACCGACGTAATTCTAGATGTGAAGAATCAACAGCCATGAAGCGACCGTGCATTGGAAGGAAATAAAAAATACTGACTCAGAAAACACACCTATGACAAATATACCTGAAAGTAAGCAGACCAATTTGGATTTGTTTGGATCTCTGACGAGGTCTCTATGCTGGCCGGTTTAACTAAATCAGGGTACATTGATATAATTGTCTGCAGCACACGGTGAAAGTGCCTACTAACTGTCTCACTAGATCGAATAAATCTATGACCTATGACCCGGTTACGAACATTGTGTCCCAGCGTGTGAAGGAAAATGACTACTTGTTCTTCAAGACTAACATTACGTGTGTCACGGAGTCGTGTCTTCTCGCGTAGTAGCGTACATAGTTCAAAAAATGAATATCGATTCATCCTAAACTGATCTACACAATCTCCGTTGCTAGCCCGAATAATAGAATTGATGAACCTTGCTTGCTCATCATCCCCATAACGTGTCAGTTGCTTGAACATGTATGTACAACAATATTCCCCAATAACCTGTACGCAAGCAGCCACCACTTGAAAGACAATTGTACTATTTGACGATTTCTCATATGAAGAATTCATCGTCAACTGATAATCTACACTCTCACGTGTGAATTTCTTATAAATATATATTGCAAACAACAGTGGGTACAAATATAAATATTGCACGAAGGTATATATGTATATAACTACTTAAACCTCCACGGAGGTGTGTGTGTGTGTGTGTGTGTGTGTGTGTGTGTGTGTGTGTGTGTGTGTGTGTGTGTGTGTGTGTGTGTGTATATATGACTACTTAAACCTCGTTTCAATGGTTGTGTTTGAGCTTGACAGCTGATAACATCTCTGGTTTTGTTCTTCTTCATCGAGGGTTCTGTTATTCTGGTCTATGATAAGTCCTACTATTTTTATTAATTTAAAATAGCAGTAAGTTATGAAAGGCCTTAGATCTAATCACATTTAAGGAGGGCGCAAGCTTGCCCCATGTATGTGTCATCTCTAACACTCCATTTCTGGATGATTCCCTGTGTGTTTGGATAGGAAGAATCCAAAACATTAATATAAAAATGCTATAGGTCGATGGTCACTGACGAGAAGTTAACCAATTCTCATTATCGTGGAAATGGCTATGAATATAACTTGTCAAACGTCCAAAATTAATTCACTCATTTAGTGAGGAAAAGTGTAATAATGACAGTTAATTTGTACAACTAGTTTTTACAGCGGAAACAACTAAAAACACCATATCTGTTTCCAGGAAACAAAATCCTTAAGAAGGAAATTATGTTTGTCATTTTGGGTATTAAGAATTTAATTTTGTGGAAGTAGCTATGTTTGGGTACGGGAAAAGAATTGACAAAATTATACTATGTATAAAATTAAAAAAAAAACTGAAACATAGTGTGGGCCACTCGACTATTAGATTTTCATGCACGTTTAGATCATGTTTTAAAGTAAGCTGGTGAAATGACAGATCAGTGGATAGGACACAAACATCATGGTGGGCCCCACAGGTTACAAGCAAGTCCATGTGTAAAAAAGGCACTATAAAAAGACTATATATATACAGGAACTAAAATTTATGAAGGGGAAGTAAAAAAGACAGTAAGTTGCATCTATTTTGCTTACAAACAGTGTATGGAAATTCGTGAAGAAATGAGATAAAAGGCTGATAAGGTCTGAATTCAGAAAAGAAGGTGCCAACTATAATTGGTTAACACGTGTTCCAAAGGCCATTGTGTATGGCCTCATCCATTACTTAGTTGTTGTCCATATTTTCTAGTTTGTAGCACGCCAAAATTGTTCTCCATTCTCTTCCATCAAAGATGTACGTGAGTAGAACATCTAAGCGGTTCAAAGGGTCCATGTCCAATTTTTTTTGTGCATTCAATGTATATGTTTGGCCCACCTCATGAATGGTAATCGTAGTCTGGCTCATCTTTTGTGTAATGACTACATTTCTTTCTAAAGTCTAAAAATAAAATGTGATTTTGAATATTCAACATGCCGCAGTGGGAATGTGGGATTTCCCCACCTATGGAATGATTTTCCTATATTTCTGAAACACAAAATAGAAATGCATTTGGAAGCAGACATTTTCATTTATATGGTGTTGTCTGAACGATGACTGAGAGAATTGGGATATCAATGGTCACTGTTAACATTCAGTGAACAGGATTCCATCAACGTCAGTCGTATGATCGACATGCATTGCGCAAGTCAAATGGATGGTATGGAACATGAGACTCATGTCGCATACATGGTACATGGTAATGGAAGATGGGTAACTCCAATGCCCAGTTGGGCACATCTGGCTTTAATGATTTCCAAATTCACCCAAAGAAGCAAAAGGCATATGAGTTTTACATGAATTGGTACATAAAAGAATTATCATAGACATACTTCTGCAGTTTTTGTCGCATAATCTGTGATGCAGTTGTTATAGCAGTATTAGGGAAACATACCATAACTTTGATCGTAATATAAAATTACAGACAATCTCAAAAACCCACATCAGAAATCGACCAAAACTCAGTGACGTTGTGTATGAAGATTTTAAAATTAAAAGTAGATGTATATATGGGTTATGGCCCATCCAGTGGGGTGAAAAAGAAAGTTAGATGAACCTGTAGATAATTGAACCATGGGCCCTAGTTGCACACAATGAAAAGATATACCATGTGCAAACATGCCCTAAATATTCTTTATCAATTACCCATACAGGAACAAGAAGAAGACAACATAAATGGGAGAGAGCTTACAAAATGCAAACAGAAACATACCGTGGCCGTTGTGCTAGTTTCA
This sequence comes from Magnolia changhungtana, assembly GCA_030180095.1. NCBI lineage: Eukaryota > Viridiplantae > Streptophyta > Magnoliopsida > Magnoliales > Magnoliaceae > Magnolia > Magnolia changhungtana. The sequence goes on from JASAUF010000662.1 coordinate 14,634,105, forward strand.
CTGCGGATGAGAGATTCGTAAGCAAATTATATGACTCTGTTGAGTGTTTTCCCTGCATCATGAGATGAAAATTGTCCAACATTTTTTTTGAAACCATTAACTTATTGCATCTCAAAAACGAAGAAATTTTGAATTAAATAGGACATATAGGCGCATTCCTGTAAATAACCTGAAGTGGGGGGAAAAAACAACATGTCTGGAATAGCGCTGTCAAAAATTATAAGCGAATGCGAGTAAATGAAATATTAATGTCAAGCAATATGCAAAGAACAGGTGAAAAGTACACAAAATAGAACCCAACCCAATATTTGACAGCTCACATCAGAGACCCCTAGCTTTCAATTCCCCCAATAGTTGGCTACAAATAAAGAAGTTGTCATTGACAGTAACGAATTCAAAATCCAAACAGGAACTACCCAAAAATAATAAAAAGAATTTGATAAAAACCTACAAAAAAGTCAAAACCTCATTTGTGTGATGACAACGAACAAAAATTAAGAAGAGAGACAGTAGAATTATATATTACCTTGCTAATAAATCCTACAAATTTCACAATTGGAGAGTTATATAAAAGAGGTGTGCATATGCATTTGGGTCAGGAGGTGGGATATGTTAAACAAGAAATGATCACAAATCCACTATCCGAAGTGACTCGTTTAAATTTCCAGAGGCATGTGAAAATTAATAATCAAAGCAACCTTCCTCTATCTGGTGTATGCAGGTTTAGAAATACATTCCAATACACATAAGGTCATGGTGTTAACAGAAGAAAATGAGATTAAGGTGTCCAGTACCTCAGTTGACTAATAGCACATTCGAATCTCAGAGTCTGAATCACTGATGCAACAAGGGTAAACCAGGTTTGGTCTTGATCTCAGCATCACACTCATGATTAGAGAAATCACTATCCAGCCAAATGGTTCACCGATTGCATAAAATTTTTGGATCGATGTGCGTCAACAACTGGGTCCCAAACCAAAATGCACAAAGTAACTTGTTTCATAATAAGTTTGTCCTCAAGAAGCAAAGTAAATAAAATTTCTCCATTAAGATAGCAGATTGGATAACATATATAATATTTCCAGGGATTTTGCATTGTCAATCAAACTGGGAGAAAGTGTAAAGAGTGATCTATTAGATTATTTCATCAATTTATGCTATGGAGGCAGAAAATGCAAAATATGAGAGGAGAAAGGTAAGGACAAATAATATGGAGCTTACCAGAGATCTTTAACTAAGCCAATGGCAGAGATCAATGAACACTGAGTTGGAAATGGAAGCAAATCAGCAGTTGGATAAGAAAGCTGTTAGTTCATCAGATACATAAAAACCGAGAACCCTGAAATCCTCTTACATCTAGAGAACCCTTCCAGACGTACAATGAAGATTTCAGAAAACCCCCAATATCCACAAACCATGAGCAAAGGGTGGTGAAGATTAAAATCCTTTAGCTTAATAGAGACAAATTCTTGCAAAATCAGTCCACCTAGATACGGGAATCCATGTCAGATTTCACGAGAATGCCCCAAATTGAGAAATTGGGGGTTATCTGGATTCAGATTGAAGATTAGAAATAAGATTTCACAAACTCAATTTCCTGTAGTGCGATCAAAATAATCTTCGATAATGAACAATAGGACTGAATACGGCATGTTTGACGAAGAATCATTAATCCTTTTTCAGACAAGCGAAATCAGAAAAAGCCACAACGGCCACAATCTGCTTACATGGGGGGTTATATGGAGAAGATAACATCGTTACAAATCTGATTTCGCCAAACCCCCACAAACCACTGTATAAGCAAAGAGGTTTCTGACAGTGGAAGCAGTCAATTAAATACAGAAGGATTGGAGCACAAACAATCCTCCTGGATACTAACATGCAACAAATATTAAGCCATCACACTCTACAAAACCCATAACCCCCGATTTCTATGGTGCACATTACGTAAAAACAACAGATTGCACAGGAACCCCCAAAATGGTGGAGCCTGTAAAACCGGACGTGTAGATCGGAGGCCAACGGTCCTCTCACAGGGTGGGGGGATGACATGCATGACAGACTTCGGACTGTATGCCACCAAATAAGGCCATGGGAGGAAGAAATAGTACCTGCGCGCATCGACGGTGATGGTTGTGATGGAGTTATCGAAAATACCTAAGATTTACAAGACATGGAAGGGGGAAATGGTCCTTCCCGCCACCGCTCCCGCCATATTCAGCGAGCTTCAATCCCATCTCTCAGTCCGTATGCAGGACTGAGATGGGCTCGAGGCAAATCCAGGGAGAGAGGAGAGAATCGAAGCAAATTCGATCAAATCAAATGAGAGAGAGAGAGAGAGATAAAGAGGCAGGATATCCGGTGATTTGAAGCAATCCAGCAGGACACGCCGCCCTGCTCATCTCTCTCCCGTCCATACAGGCAGCAGTTGTACTCTGCAGGATAAGAGTCTCTTATCCAACCTACTACCACCGACTCCACCCTAATACGTCCGTCCAAACGGGCCCTAAGATGCTAAACAAAATTCTTTACCGGGTGACCCATGTGTGTTACGCCAGAGGAAACGGTTTTGAAAATAAGCCCGAAACAGCAATATCCCGATAGATTTTAAAATATCAGGTATATATAAAAAAAAAAGTAAAAAAATTCAAAATTTTGTTATATTAATAGATATTTAAAATTTGAAAATTATTTATTAGTTTACACTAATTTCTTTAAAATATTCTATTTTTGGTGATTTACCGACAACATATTGAAAAAAAATTTTCAAAATTTGAAAATATTCAAAGAAAATTTTCAGCCAAGAAATTGGCATGACAAAAATTTCATTCAATCTTGATCATAAACTTCAATGGATGAAGGGAAAACACAAATACAATCTTGATCCAAAACTTCAATGGCCCCAAGAAATTTTCAATGGTAGATGTTCAATTTACACTGTTTCTTGTGGTGTGGTCGAATTGAGTGTTGGATATACTTCATTTTTTAGATCAATCCCTTAAAATTATTTGGTAAAATGTATGGACGGAGTGGATAGAATAAATAAATCAAGGTGGACCCCACAGAGTTTGCTCAGTATGCTTAGCGTACTGAGTTACTCAATACGCAATCCACTTCCGTGTGTGGGATCAGATATAACTTCAATCTTCTGTCCTAACAATCGTACATTTTACAAGCTTGTTGGATATTTTATTTTACATGATGTGGCCATCCATATCGAATGGACAGTCTTTATTTTCAGTGTGTCCCATTTTCATGGTAGGGAATCTTGTTGGGCATGTTGGATGATATACACACACTATATGAGGCTTGAAATGCATAGTTGTAGGGCAGACCGAGGAACCAGCCAAACTTGCGGTCATGATCAAAGTAGCAATTCCAGGCAACTTTATAGTGGATAATATCCGAGATATTTTCAAATATTGAGATTTTTCTTGGATTTTAGTCAGGACGAATATAAATAAAATAAAAGGCTAAAAGTTTGTTTGATCGCACCATATTTGGTAAAACATCATCATATTTTCTAAAAATTAAATTCATCGATTGTGATGGAGAAATGCTCAGTTGTTTTTTATTATAGACAAGGGTACGTAATAGATTTGTGGGTGAGGGCTTGATTGTGGGCCTACCTTGATGTATGTGTTGTATATTCCTACTGTCTATCTGTTTTCCAGCTCATCAGTGTTTTGTTAATGGTATTAGATAAGATTAGGTGGGATGGAATTGCATTTAGTCCGTGTAAATTTCATTCTGCATTTAGAGAGGACAGATGAGTTAGGGTTGTTGTTAAAGAGATGCCTTAAATCTTGGAGTCCGAGATCCTTAACCAGTCGAGGGACTGGCTCGATTAGTCGAAGGTTCCTTCGACTGGTCGAAGCCCCGTCTCGACTAGTCGAGAATTGCACAGACGGTGTACGGTTTATACGCGGACTGCGTAAATTTGAGGCGGTTTCTAGAGATATGCGTAAGTGGGAGTTCCCCATCTGTAAATACGAGTCCTTAGAGCCATTCTAAGATATTCTAAGGCTTCTTAAAAGTATTCTAAGAGTTTCTAAAAGGGTTATAGGGTTTTTCAAAGGGTGTAGCAAGGGTGAGATTTGAGGTTGTTCGAATTGGGTAAGTCCTCTCTCTTTGTAATTTCTATTTTCATAGTGAAGATCTGTCGCTTTGTGCATGGTTTTTTACCGAAAGGGTTTTCCACGTTAAATCTGTGCTCTCTTGTGTTTGTTTGGTGCTCTTGGATTGTTATCTTAGATCCAAATCTGTGTGATCCGCAGACCGAATCCCAACAAGCGGTATCAAAGCAATCGTTGGGGTACAAATCTGAATCTAAATGATTAACAATAATGGGTAACGCTAAGTTTGATATTGAGAAGTACTCAGGCAAAAATAATTTTGAGTTATGGAAGGTTAAGATGATTAGCTTATTAACCAAGCAAGGCGAGATTAAGGCTCTTAAGGAGCGAAAATCTACTATGAAAGACGAAGAATGGGAAATCTTTGATAGTAATGCTTTAGCCTCCATCCGTTTATATCTCACGGATGAGGTTATCTATAATGTTTTGAGGGAGAAAACTGCAGCTAGTTTGTGGGCGAAGTTAGAGAACATCTATGCGAAAAAGTCATCTGAAAATTGCTTACGCTTGAAGCTACAGTGCTATACCTTCAAGATGGCAGAGGGTGGAGATCTGAAAGCCCACATCAGCAACTTTAATAAATTGATGTGTAAATTGCTGGACATGGAAGAAGCGGTCAAAGATGAGGAACAGACATGTATATTGGTGAATTCTTTTCTTGCACTTTATGAGTCATTCAAGGACACGATGTGCGCCGCAAATAAAACCCTGAGTGTTGACACCGTTATCTCGGCCGTTCAAGGGAAGGCCATGAGAAAGTTAAACGGCGACATGGGGACATCTTTCGATACACTGACTACGAGGGGCAGAGATTCTGAGCGAGGTACTGGATTTTCTAGACCTAGATCCAAATCCAAGGGCAAGAGCAAAGGTAAAATAAAGTGTTAGAACTGTGAGATGGAAGGACACATGAAGAAGAATTGTACAAATTCCAAATCTAAGAGAGAAGAATCTGAGACTTCATACAGGGAGGTCAACGCTACCACGTCAGATAGAACGAATGGGTGTGATAGTGATGTCATGATTGTGTTTACAATCAATCGCTCAAATAATGATTATAGGGGCGAGTGGATTCTAGACACAGGGCATCCTTTCACATGACTTCTCATCATAGTTGGTTCGCCAGCTACATGGAGTGCGATGGTGGACAGGTGTTTATAGGCAATGACAATGCCTGCAATGTTGTAGTTGTTGGTACGATGCACATCAAGATGTTTGATGGGACAGAGCATACCCTGACTAAGGTGAGGCACGTTCCCAACATGCAGAAGAGCCTGATCTCTCTTGGTGTACTTGAGGCAAAAGGATGCAAGTTCACCAGACTTGATGGTGCCCTTAAAGTATTTAATTAAGCGGGCACGGATAATTATGAAAGCGCAACGACTCAGTAATCTTTACAGGTTGATCAAGAGCATTTCAACAGGTGGAGCTGCAGTGGATGTAGCGGATTCTAATTCTGCATGTGTGTGACATATTGGGCACGATCACATAAACGGGTAGAGCATGAAGGCTGAGACGTGCAGACATAGATACAAAGCAGATGGATCAGCCACCTATGAAAACAATCACATAACATAATCGTAGGATATCGGCAAGATACATGGACGACTCTTACATCGCTATTCTCTCGTTATAAACAAGGGGGATCCATTACTATTCAGATGGCTCCAGGTGAGCCTGGTGCTGAGAAGTGTAAGGTGACTATGCACGATGTGATGGACTCGTTGTACCAGATCGATACATAGGAGTCGGTGGAGCTTCCAGTGGACCGGAAAGCAGTTGGATGCAAGTGAATCTTCAAAAGGTTACAACATAGATACGGAGTGAGGCTGGTAGCAAAAGGTTATACTTAGAGAGAAGAGATCGACTTCTCAGAGATATTTGCGACGACAGTATAGCAGGTGTCTATTAGATTCGTGTTAGCGTTGGTTGCCCAATACGATCTCGAGCTGAAAAGATGGATGTGAAGACAACATTTTGCATGAAAAATTGGAAGAGTTGTTCTACATGAAGCAACCGAAGCAGTTCGAAGTTTAAAGGGGCTGAAAAAAAAGTTTGCAGGAAGTCATTGTATGACCTGTCGCTTAGGCAGTAGTATAAAAATTTGATTCTTCATGATGAGTCAGAAATTTTCTAGGAGTGAATACAATCATTATGTCTATTGCAAGACACCGAGTGATGGCACGTTCATCATCCAGGAATTGTATGTTGATGATATATATATCGCCAATCAAGACATATTTAAAATCAATGTATCGTAGACTCGATTAACAGGGACATTCGAGATGAAGGATCTGTGGGCTATAAAGATGGTTCTCGGCATTGATATTCACAGAGACTGAAAGAGGATCAGGTTTTGGTTATCACAGGCAGAATACCTTGAGTAGGTATTGATCAAGTATGCGATGGACCAGGCAAAGCTGGTAAGCGTTCCCTACGCGGCTCACTTCAAGCTTTATTCAGGACAATATTTTAAAACAGATGAAAAAAAGCAAGATATGTCTCATAAGCCTTATTCGAATGCGGTTAACAATGCATGTCATGGTCTGTATTAGACCGATTATTTCACATGCAATCGGTGTTGTGAACAAATACCTCGGCAAACAACATTAAGTGGCGGTGAGATGGTTACTTCGATACATTCGAGGTATAAAAGACTATGTCTTAACTTTTGAGAAAACGAAAAAAGTTGGTAGGCTATATGGATTTAGACTACGCTAATAGTGTGAATTTCAGAAAGTCGACTTCACGTTATACGTTTGTACTAGCGGATGGAGCAATTAGTTGGATGTCGAAGCTTCGGTCCATGGTGGCTCTTTCCACGACCGAAGCAGAGTATATGGCAGTGACAGAGCATTTAAGGAAGATGTTTGGTTAAGAGGCATGATAAATTAATTGGGACTTCAGGAGGAGGCCGTGCTGGTTAATTGTGATAGCGAGAGCCATATTAATTTGACTAAAAATTATGTTTATCACTCACGTACTAAACACATTGATGTTCGTCATCACTTTATCCGATAGATGCTTGAGGAAGGAGGCGTAACACTAAAAAAGATTCACATCAGCATGAATCTAACAGACGTGCTTGTGCATGAGAAGCATTGATTGAAAATATGATGTGACGCAGAGATAAGATAAGAGGGCAACAAGATACACGTTTGAAGATTAAAGACATGGTGGAGATTGTTGTTAACCGACATCCTTGACCAGTCGAGGGACTGGCTCGACTAGTCGAAGGTTCCTTTGACTGGTGTGAGGCCCACCCCCACAGCACATGATATTGTCCGCTTTGCCGAAGCTCACGGCTTTAAAACGGGTCATGTGGGGGAAGGGTAGCTCGCAAACAGACCCGGTGCTCCCGTGGTCCCGCCCACACCTATCCCACAAGATATTGTCCAACCCAACTGACATCATCAAAGTACGCAGAGGTGATTTTGTTTATCACTAGATACAGGCTCACCTGTTCCAGGCACAACGCGTCATTTGGGGTAAGGATACTGGTAGCTCGCCCAGACCCGGTGCTCCCGTGGTCCCGCCCACACAGCACCTACCCGTCCATGATATTGTCCAACCCAACTGCCATCAGAGTGCACAGCGGAGGTTTTGCTTGGCGCACAAGGCCAACGCGTCATGTCTGTTAAGGGAGGAACCCAACATATAACCACCACAACTCCAGACAACTCTTCCGATGTGGGACAAGTTACGCTACAGTCAACTACAACAGTAGCTCGCCTAGCACAGTAGCCTGCTAGCCACACAGTAGCCTGTCAACCACACCTGGGGGCCCGCCCACATGTGTGCCCGCCCACATGAAACAGTGACCCGGGCGTCACAACTGGTCAAAGTCCTGTCTCGACTAGTTGAGGGTTACGCAGACGGTGCGCGGACTGCGTAAATTTGAGGCAGTTTTTAGGAATGTGCGTAAGTGAGAGTTCCCTATCTATAAAAACGAGCCTCTAGGGTCATTCTAAGATATTATAAAGCTTCCTAAATGTATTCTAAAGATTTTAAAAAGGATTATAAGGTTTTTCAAAGGGTGTAGCAAGGGTAAGATTCGAGGTTGTTCGAATCGGGTAAGTCCTCTCTCTCTTTGTAATTTCTATTTTCATAGTGAAGATCTCGCTTTGTGCTGTGGTTTTTTTTGAAAGGGTTTTCCACGTTAAATCTTTATGTTCTCTTGTATCTTCTTGGTGCTCTTGGATTGCTATCCTAGATCCAAATCTGTGTGATTCCGCAGACCAAATCCCAACAAGGGTTAAGTGGAAGTGGAATGGAATTACATTTGGTCTCATGCAGGATTTCCATTGATTTTAAAATCCACTACATACGTGGGCCCCACATTGATGGATGTGTTTTATCCATGTGGGTCATTCATATATGGATTTTGCTTATTTTAGTGTTTTTCCCATGACAAGAATTTTATCCCAAACGTGGGATTGGATGGCCAAGATACCATAGTATTTCCACACATCCAATCATTGTGTAATAATAATGTTAATTCCATCTAATACAATTTCATACCATTTAATCTCATGGACTAGACTGGAGCTTCCTATAGGGTCCACACTTGGATTAAGGAAATATGAGAACAGCAGCTTGAATCAATTTTTTTTTGGCTGGGAGAAGTTTTTCATGGTGGGAATTCAATCCCAAAAGTGTAGACCACCTGAGATCTAAATCTGCCATATTTTCTAGATGATGCATTAAACTGAGCTGAAAAAATGATGGACAGCGTGGATATACAGTACATACATCAAGGTGGGCCCCATGGCCAGGGGCTTACCCATTAAGCTGTTACTCGTGCCTCACCTAATACGTGGTCCCTGCTTACAGTCAGGGTGTCAATGAGCCAGGCTTGGCCTGAAAAATTAGATCTTTGAATAGGGCCAGTCCGATGGCCATGCGTAAAACAGTGTTAAATCTGGGCCAACACCTACGAAATAGGATTGCGTACCGAGTTACTCAGTAATGCTCTCATCGTACTGAGTAAATTCAGTTGGTCCAACCTTGAATGTATGTGGTGTGCCCACACCGTCTATCTGCTTGTGCATCTAATTTAAGGGGTTGAGCTTAAAATTGAAGCATATCTAAAGATCAAGTGGATCATACCATTGGAAAACAGTGGGGATAATGATTTCCACTGTGGAAACGTTTCTAGACCCCACGGTGATGCTTATTTGTCATTCAACCTGTTCATGAGATTATACAGACATGGATGAAAGGAAAACACATATAATCTTGATCCAAAACTTCTATGGCCCCCAATAATTTTTCAAAGGTAGACGTTCATTTCAATTGTTTCCTATGTTGTGGTCCATTTAAACATTGTATATTTATTTTTGGGCTCAAGCCATAAAATTATCTGATAAAGTGAATGGACAGAGCAGATAAAATACATATATTATGATGGACCTACCCAGGCTCGGCGTTGATACCTCTACTTATAGTGCTCTTAATCACATTGGGAGCGATTAGGTGTGGCCTGACCTCACCCAAGAAGGTATGGCCATTATCCTGTGGGGATGTATGCATTCTAATTTCTATATCCATACCGTTCATCTGTTTTATTAGTTTTCCGGCCATGGGTAAAAAAATGAAACAAATTCAAATTGCGATTAGACCATCCCATAGGAAATAGTGGTGATTGACGGTTAAAAACTGCATGTGAACCACAAAAGTTTTAGATCAAACTGATATTTGTTTTTTTTTCCCTTTCATCCAAGTTATTGTGACCTTCTCAGTAGGTTGGATGAAAAGGAAGCAATAAGGTGGGCCTTACGAAGTTTTTAATATTCAGTTCATTCAATCACCACTGTTTCCTATGTTATGATCCACTTGAGACTTGGATCTATTTCATTTTTGCCTCATGATCTAAAATGGTCTGGCAAAATGGATGGACCGTGTGGATATATGATATATACATCAAGGTGGACCACATAGTAAGAGCCGCACCTTTTTAGGTGAGGGTGGGCCACAACTAATCCGATCCTAATTACATCAGCTTTTTTTTTTTTTTTTTTTAACACACGCACACACACCCCCACACACTCACGCTTAATTACTTGGGCAGTCAAATCATTCAATCTAGATTGTCCATTTAGTCATATCATTCCATCATTAATTGGATTATTCAATCCATTCTTTATTTTACCTTATTTGTTATGGCCATCCTTTTCCAAGCCAGTGACGGGGAATTGATATTTATGATTTTGCCTAAAAAATGATATTTTTGAAATCAGAAGCAATCCCTAGTTTGGAATAAACAATCTTGACCCATCCATATTAAAGTCATTGATCAAATGGCTAATATTTGTTGGGTTTGGTGTAACGTGCATGGCCTTGAACCTAATGAACTGTCTAGATCAAAACACTACAAAATATTGAAATATTGAGATATTTTCACGATATATCATTTCATCATCAGCACCTACTCTAACCGCACGATGATAAATTCTAACCTACTAGGTGTGGGACCCATCTAACCCATTTAGAAGGTTGGCGTACCTACAAGGGTAAGCTGGTGTAGAAATCAGCAAGGTAATCTAATCCAGTGGGCTGCAGTTGTACAATGGATCATATCGGTGGCTATCCATAGTTTTGACAGGTGTGGCCCACTTGATGGTTGGGTCCGGTTGATTTTTGCACCAAGGGATCCTCATGATACCTTGGGCGAAGCTTTTTGACGGGTCAGAAGTCTGACCGGCGCCCACGTGATAGGTTGGACATGAGTTTTTTTCATTGAAAAGATATTTGTGATTTGTGCCGGCTACATTCATTCATGTTTTCCTTTGGCTAAGTTATGAGATTTTTCCCAACTTAGGGATTGATAGTGATGGAAAAAGAATTAGAAAAAATTAAAGGTAGGTGAGACTTTGTCACTTGTCGTTTTTGTATAATGGATTATTATAGGGAAATTTTCAAACAAATAATGTATGCTAAGAAAATTGAAAATACTGGAAAATTCTTGCATTCGGAATCCCTTGATTTGAAATCCTACTGTTGTGTTTGGCGCCTTGAATTGAAAATCATTTATAATTAGGGAGGGGTGTACATGAACCGAGCTAGCTCAGTTAGCTCACTCAACTCAACTCGAAAAAGCTCGATTCGACTCGATTTGAAGCTGAGTTCGAGCCAAGTTGAGCTGATTTTTTTGAGCTCGAAAATGAGTTCGATCTGAGTTTGAGCTGGCCCAGCTCGATTGAACTTGGATCAAATCCAGCTCGAATTGAACTAGTTCGGTCACTTGGTTACTTTGCTATTGATGTTGCTCACCAAGTGTTTGATGAAATGACTCAACGAAGTGTGGCTGGTGGCAATGAAGGTATGTACATGAAACGAACTCTTTTTATTTTTGTTTTTATGCTGCTTATAAAGTGTTTGATAAAATACCTATAAAACTATTGCTTCTGTTTGTAAAATAGTAGGATTTTGAACTTGCAGTTCAAGTGTTTGTAAAAATGCCTCAATGGTGAACTTGGCTTATTTTGGCTCGAGCTTGGCTTGAGCTAGCCCGAACTACTGATCAAATCGAGCCGAACTGGCCAGTCAAGCTCGAGGACCGAGCCGAGCCGAGTTTGAGCCGAGGTCAACTAATGTTCGAGCTGAGGCTAGCTCTACTCGGTTCAACTCCATGTACACCCCTATTTATAATTCAAAAGTAGCTATGCATGGAATATTTACACGATTTTGAATTTAATTACTAAATCAACTTAATATCATGTACATATGTACTGTTTGAGTGTTTAATTAGTGGGAATTGTAAGGATTGTGTCCTACCCTGTCCATGGGTAGGGACAGTAGTTTTGAGTGGCCAGCATTATGTATGGGTCTAATCCACACCATTCATCCATTTTTTTCGTGTCATTTTAGGAGATAAGCCAAAAAAAAAATGAGTCCGATCCAAGGCTAAAGTGCACCACACTTCGGAAGCAGCTGTGATAATGATTCTCACCATCTAAACTTTTCTAAGGCCCACTAATGTTTATTTGCCATTAACCTATTTATAAAGTTACATAGACCCCGATAAAGAGAAAACATGAATATCAGTTCCATCCAAAACTTTTGTTGCCCTTAAGAAGTTTTCAATGGTAAGAGTTTAATCCTGATTGTGTAGTCCACTTGAGCCTTTGATGTGCCTCAATTGTTAGTTTTATATCATAAAATGATATGAAAAAAATAAATGGACGGTATAGATGAGACCCATACATCAAGGTCGCCACTCAGAGCTACTACCCATTCCTAGTTGAAGATTGGCGGAGGGTACGACGCAATCCACGTCCTTAATCACTACTCTGTGGTATGGTCTAACTCTACAGCAATTTTGAATTATGTCTGAAAATAAGCTGACAAAATAATAGCGACAGCGTGTATTAAACCCATATACTAATATACGGTGGGCCCACGGGGCACCATCCAGTAGCGAGTCACCACCCCTTTCCTAATAAACTTTACACGTGGCATAAACTAGCTCACATTGGAAACGGATTGGCTACTCTCCCCATCAGCCAATGGTTTTGGTGGTTGGTGCTCTGTGGGCCTCACCATGCTGTATGTGTTTCATCCATGCCGTCCATCTATTTTTTAGATAGTTTTATAGTATGAAACCAAAAATGAGGTACATCCCAATCTCAAGTGGATCACATTACAAGAAACAATGTTGAATTAACCTCGTCTATCAAAAACTTTTTGGGGCCATAAAAGTTTTGGATTAAGCTGATCTTTGTTTTTTACCTTCATCTGGGTCTTTATGACCTAATCAACAGATTGGATGTCAAATAAACAATACAGTGGGCCTTAGGTGGATATCCAATCACTATTATTTTCCTGTGATGTGGTCCACCTGGGATTTATATCCCTCTCATTTTTGGGATCAAGCCCTAAAATAATCTCTAAAAATAGATTAATGGAATAGATGAAACACATACATCATAATGGGGCCCATAGAGCACCAACCACCACCACTGGGATGGTGGCGGGAGCCCGTGGCTGGTGGTCGGTGCTTTGTGGGCCTCCAATCCGTTCATCCATTTTTACAGATCCTTTTATGGCTTGATCCCAAAAATGAGAGGGATATAAATCTCAGGTGGACCACACCATATGAAAACAATAGTGATTGGATATCCACCATTAAAATCCTTCTAAGGCCTGATGTATTGTTTATTTGACATTCAATATGTTGATTAGATCATACAGCCCAGATGAAGGGAAAAAACAAAAATCAATTTGATCCAAAACTTTTATGACCCCTAAAATATTTTTAATAGCCGACACTCATTCAACATTGTTTTCTGTAATGTGGTCCACTTGAGACTGGGATATACCTCATTTTTGGTCTCATGCTGTTAAATGATCTGTAAAAATAGATGGACGGCATAGATGCAATACATACATCATAGCGGTCCCATGGAGAACCAACCACCAGCCATTGGCTGGTGTGAGGGGGAGTAGCCAGTCCGTTGGGCGCAGATTAGGTACTACCTCCGCCCGTCTGGAGCTCATGACGGGCTGGACATGTAACCCCTTGATTAGTGGAGAGTGGTTATGGCTTATGGCAGAGGACACGTCAACAAACGGAGCCGTTAGCTCGCGTTTATACTCGGTCACTGAGAACCCCAACCGTCTCTCTTTTTTTTTTCTTTTTTTTTTAAAAAAGTTTTCGACTTTTTCCGTGCGCAGAGTAGCGAGACTCGCTACTAAAGTAACATCGCTGAGTTTTGTGGGTCCCACAATGATGCATGTGTTGTACCCACACCGTCCATATATTTGGAGAAATATTTTAGGGCATGATACAAAGAATAAGTCAGATCAAAGGCTAGAGTGGACCCCACCACAAAAAACAGTGGGTAGAGTGATGCCTACCATTGAAACCTTTCGAAGGTCCACCGTAATGTTTATTTGAGATCCAACCTGTTCATGTATTAACTCAGACGTGAAAGAGAGGAAAACACAAATAACATCTTGATCAAAAACTTTTGTTGCCCTTATGACTTTTTAATGATAGGAGTCGCTCTCGCCACTCTTTTTGTATGGTGGGGTCCACTCAAGATTTGGATCTAACTCATTTTTTAGACCATGATCAAATATGATCTCTCCAAATGGATGGACGGTGTGGATACAAAACATTTATCATGGTGGGGCCATAGGATTGGGTTACGTCACTTCATAGCGAGTATGGCTGTTCATTCCGCGCACTAAATAGATAGCGTGCTTTCCAAGAAACCCAAATACAATTACGAAATCCGATTGCGTTACTGTATTGAGTAAACTCTGTTGGCCCACTATGAATTCATGTGTTTTATCCACGCCGTCCATCTGATTTTTCGGATCATTTTAACTGTTCAACCCAAATTTAAAGTATATCTAAAGCTTAAATAGACCATACTACAAGAAACAGTGGAATTATTTATTTCCACCGTTTGAAACCCTTCAAGGCCCAATGATGTTTGTTTGTCATCCAAACGGTTCATAAGATCACAAGGACATGGATGAAGGGAAAACACTAATATCAGCTTGTTCTAAAACTTATGTTGCATTTGAAGAATTTTTCAACATTAGATGTCAATTCACACTATTTCCAATGGTGTGGTCCACTTGAGATTTGGATATGCTTGATATTTGGGTTAAAGCCCTAAATTTAGGTGATAAAACGAGGAATCGGATTGCGTAGTGAGTTACTCATTACACTCTTATCGTACTGAGTAAACTCAATTGGGCCCACCGTGAAAATAAGTGGTTTATCCACCCCGTCCATACGTTTTTTCAGCTCATTTAAGTGGTTGAGCCCAAAGTTGAATTATATCCAACTCTCAAGTGGATCATAAGATAGGAAACAGTGGGAATAATGATTTCCACAGTTGAAACCTTCCTACGCCCTACAGTGATGTCTATTTGTCATCCAAGCTGTTAATAATATCACAAAGACATGGATGAAGGGAAAAAAATAAATATAAGTTTAATACAAAAATTCTATGACATTCAAGAATTTTGCAACGGTACAAGTTCAATTCACACTGTTTCATGTGATGTGGTGCTTTTAAGCTTCAGATATCTTTCAATTTTCATATCATAAAATTATCTGATAAAATAGATGGAAAGAGTGATAAAATACATAGATCATGGTGAACCCCACAGAGTTTACTTTACTCAGTACGCAATCCGCTTCCATAAAACGGATGGACGGAGTTTATACACTGCACCAACGGCAATGGACCCCATAGAGTTTATTCTGTACTATTAGTGTATGTTACTCAGTAAGCAATCCATTTCCTGCAATTAACCGGATGGGATTCTCGAATTAGCTACCAAAGTGACTTCACCAACTTTTGTGGACCCACCATGATGTATGTTTTGTATCCACACTGTACATACATTTTGAGAGATCATTTGAGGGCATGATAAAAAGAATGAGGCAGATCCAAGGCTGTAGTGGACCCCACCACATAAAACGGTGGAGAGAATGACGCCCACAGTTGAAACCTTAAGGTCCACCATGATGTTTATTTCAGATCCAACCTCTTCATGTGCTAAAGTAGACATGAAAGAAGGAAAATATAAATATCTGCTTGATAGAAAACTTTCATGGCCAGTAGAACTTTTCAGCGGTGGGCATCAATTTTTCCACTGTTTTATATGGTGGGGTCCACTAGAGCTTTGGATCTGACTCATTCTTTGTATTATGCCCTAATATTATCTCTCCAAATGGATGGACGGTGTGGATACACAACATACATAGGGCCACATAAGTTGATGACATCAACTCAGTTGAAGACCGAAAAAAAAAACGTTTGGAGTTTTTTTTCGAAAACTCCGTTCCATTTGATGATGTGTCTGACGTAGTCACTCTCTGCTAATCAATGGGCTACACGTCCAGCCCGTCTTCGGGCAAGGGTAGTACCGAATCCGCCCCAGTCCGTTTCCCTGATAAACTGTACATGTGGCATAAACTAGCCTACATTAGCTTATCCAAATGATCAGCCCCTTGTTTCTGATCATACTATGGAAGAACCATTAAAACTCTCTTGGAACCATCCCCTCCACGCAATGTACCACAACTTATTGTACGGTAACATTTTTTTCCATCAACATGGAATTCTTTACAAAATCAGAACCATAAAATGATATTTCCCACCCTAAAAATTACCATTTTAAAAAAATACGCTGATCATCTCACCAGGCGGGTTAATCATGTATGTTGAGTCAAACTGACGGATGAAGATTATTCTAACAGTGTGACCAAATTGATGAACGGACCAAACCTATTTTTAGCCAAGATAATATTTTCAGTGTGACCCATGGTTTTAATGGCACCGATTTCCTAAAAAGTGGTAAATTGGCGGGAAAATGGTGCAGTACCACAAGCTATATATTATCTGGATGTAATCGGTTCAACCTTCATTAATGGGACAAACCGGCCGAAATATCTTCATCGCCTTGAATTTGGCGATTCTTTCGTCTTCCTTCCCCATCTCCAGAAAAATAACAAAATTTTTAAAATTAAAATTAAAAGATAATAAACATTTTATACTCTGGAGTAACATGGTTTGTCATACGCGTGAACTAAAAAATCGTACACATGGCACGCATATAGTTGACATAAACCGTTTACAGAGAAAATCATAGGTTTCTATATATTGAAATGAAAATATTTTAATGATTTGGTATTTTATCTGGCCGATTATCAGACGACTATAATGAAATATTCTACAATCTTGATTCATTTAACTAATGTGCATTAATCAGATATTGAAATTTTCTTTTGGCAATATGGTTCGGTTTGTGTAACCATTTATTTTCTTTCAAATTTTAATGGTTCAGATTCAATTGTTTCGTGATACTTCTATGGAGTGCATGTGTATGAATCATCGCCCTCTACTGGAGTATCAGACAAAACTCCCAAGCAGGGGTGTTAATAGGCCGGGCTTTTTGAATAGGGTCATATGATGACCCGGCCCGAAAAAGTTCAAAATCCGGGCTGTTACTGTAACAGGCCCGGCCCGGCCCTTTGACACCCCCGCTCAGAGAAAAAACGCCAAAAACTCACTCCACTCGTTTCTTCGACAGTTATAAGTCTCTCTCTCTCTCGCCACTCGTTCCATTTCTTTTCCTCTTGTCTCTCTCCAGAACGCCATGGAAGCAGCTGGAGATTTTAATGACTGGGAAATGCTCCAGAACCCCGATGCGAATCTCGTTACCGCACCCGATTCGTCTGAAAGTTGGAGCGATTTTGATAGAGACAAAACTGACTCTGGTGGTGTGATCAGGTCGGATTACTTCGCTATCGATTCTGAGAAGGTCGTGGAGGGTGATGGAGAAGTGGGGTTTATCGAATCGGGTGATCGGAGCTCCGTCGATTCTTCTCTGAATCATGGGCAGAGAGATGATGCGGAAAAGCAAGTGGGTTTTGACGGAATCGAGATTCCGCGTGGGAATTTGGGAGGTTTGGGATCGAATTCTGGCAGGGACAGGTTGGTTACTGAGGAATTCGGGGAATTCGAGGGAAAAAGCGATTTGGGTTGTGGAGATGATGCAAAAAAGGTGGTGGGTTCCGGAGGAATTGAGCTTCCGAGTGGGAAATTGAGTGGTTTTTTGTTGGATTCGGGTGGTGATGGGTCGGTTGCCCTGAGATTCGAGGATTTTGATGGGGGAAATGTGTTGGGCTTTGAGGATGATGTGAAAGAGGAAGTGGGTTTTGAAGGAATTGGAGAAACTGAAGGTGTCGAGGTTGAGCCAAAGAATTTCAGAGAGTTTTGGTCCGATATGAGTAGCGATGATGGCATGGTTTTCGAGAGTAGTGGCTTTGATGAAAAAATCGAGATGGGTTATGAAGAAGATGCGAAAGGTGAGGTGGGTTTCGAAGGAATCACAACGGAGCATAAGAATCCCAATGAGTTTTTGATGGGTTCCGGTGGTGATGAGCTGATTGCTGGTGAATCAGGGGGTGTTGAGGGTGAAGGTGGGTTGAGTGATGTTCAATCTCCGAAGAGTGGAGATGGGTCGCAGTCCTGTGGGATCAAGGAGGCAGAGGGAGCAGTTATGTCTGATTCTGTTGAGTTTGTTGAGAGAGATGGAGATGAGTCTCCATTAGGGGTGGATGATGCTGCTGCTGGCGAGGTGAAATCGGGTGAGGGAGCAAAGAAGGCGGTGGTTTGGTGGAAGCTGCCTTTGGAGCTTCTGAAATTCTGTGTCTTCAGGGTTAGTCCTGTTTGGTCCATCTCCATAGCCGCAGCTGTGATGGGGATTATTATTCTGCGGAGGAGATTGTATAGGATGAAACTAAAGAGCCAAAGCATTCCTCTGAATCTTAATGACGAGAAGGTGAAATCTTATATTCCTTTGGACGATCTTGTGGTTATTTTCATACTCGTAGGATAATCATAGTTACGTTTCAAATTACGATAATCATGGTTACATTTTCATATTTGGATAACCATGGTTACATTTTCAAAATGGGTTCCTTTCTATTTGTGTTTATGGATTTTACAACAAATAAATCTCATCTTCTGGATTTGATTTTCATCAGTTCTTGTTGTTTGGATGCTGCTGGTGCTTGGTTGTTTAATGAGGCAGTTCCAATGCTTTCTTCTTTGGAAGAGTAACTTGTTTCAGACATTTGATTGATTAGTAGAAATCTACGGGTAGTTTTCGTCAGTCAGTGGTTTCTTGAACTTAAGAAATTGTATCTTCATTATGTGGAATTCTATGGCGCAGTTGGGAGGATGGTTTTCTAATGTAAAAATTGTTGTAACATATTAAGTATTTTAATGTTTTGTGTTACATCCGTAGAACCCCTCTTTGGTTTTATCAGCACCCAGAGGAGCCATAAGTCTCAACTTCTCCCATGCCCAAATGTGTGTAGGTTCAGGTACAAAACAGTATGTTTGGATCCTATGGATATGTATGGGGAGACATGTATAAAGATATTGGCATTTCCCAATCACAGCCATTGTTTTTGGCGGAGAAAAAAAGGAAAACATAGCCAGTCTGGTGTTGGATGTCCCACCAACCATGATTTGGCATTACAACCAAAGGCTACCTAATATAGTAGGTAAACAACTATGAGAAAGCTTCCGACTGATTCAATTTTGATTTGTAGGAATGGTGCCAGTGATTCTTATTAAGCTTTCATCAGCTGTAAAAGTGGCAGGCTGCTAGTGTTGTTGGTATGAGGACTCCCTTGTATTGCAATAGCCTCCCAAATATCACCGTTGATGGTTCACAGGAATTCAAATACTAGAATCCCCAGGCTCATTTGTTTCCCTTAGCATGTTTCTTGTTCCATTTCCTCTTGATAATTCAATATGACCCCACCTGCAGTTTAACTTGGCTCCCCTATCCATGATTTTCAGGACAAAACCTATCCTCGAAGTAACTCAGAAATGGAATCTATTTTTCTTTTACCATGACATAGGCCAACATACGTGTTCCCACCTTTATTCCTTTCCAAGGTTCCATTCAGTGTTTGTGGTATCGATACATTGGTTGATATTATCAGGTATCACGAGACAGTGATTGAAACACCAATGAAATACGTCCATTTCAGCGTATCATGATATATAGCATTGTATCGACAATACCGTTGACACAATCCGATATTTTCAAAAATATCATAAATATGTGTGTGTGTGTGTGTGTGTGTGTGTGTGAAATGCTCACCTGGGAACCGGTTATAATGAGTTCCCATGAAACCCCTAGGGACCAACTTTCAGCCTGATCCAAAACTCTGGTGGGCCATGGCAAAAGAAAACAGTTATCTTCCTTCCCACCAGAGTTTTGGATCAGGCCAGACGTTGGGCCTTGGCGATTTCATGGGGTGCCGCATTACGTGGACTGTTCGGATTTTGTGCCCATGACTCTAACCTCATGGAACTTCCCATGAGGTCGAATTGTGTGGGCCCCATCGTGATGTGTGTCTAACATCTACTCCATCAGCCAGATGTACCATTCCATGGTAGGTCACGGGCTTAAAAATCAAGTCAATCTATGACTTGAGTGGGCCACACCACATACAACAGTTGAGAGGAGTTACCCTCCATTAAAACATTCATAATCATTTATTGGGCCCACCGAGATGTGGTTCACAAATCTAGACCATCCATTGTGTGTGTCCCACTTGGATGAGGGGTCAGACCAAGTTTCAGCCACATACAAAATTCAAGTGGGCCCCACCAAGTACTTTTATATGTTTTAAGAATGTCTTTGCATGGTTTTAGATGTTATGGCCCACTTGAGTTCCGTATACGGCTGATTTTTGGGATATATATATATATATATATATATATATATATATATATATATATATATATATATATATATATATTGGGCTATACCATCTAAAAATATGTGAAGACATGCCTAAAACATATAAAAGCACTTGGTGGAGCCCACTTGAGTTTTGGATGTGGCTGAAACTTGGTCTGACCCCTCATCCAAGTGGGACACACAATTAATGGGCTGGATCTGTGAACCATATCTCAGTGGGCCCACTAAATGATTATGAATGTTTTTATGGGAGGGTAACCCCTCTCAACTGTTGTATGTGGTGTGGCCCATCCACGTCAATGGATTGACTTGATTTTTAAGCCCATGGACCACCATGGAATGGTTCATCTGGCTGATGGGGTATATGTTCGACGCACATCACGGTGGGGCCCACACAGGTCAATCTCATGGGAAATTGCCATGAGGTCGACCTCATGTACCATTTCCCTATATATATATATATATAGAGAGAGAGAGAGAGAGAGAGAGAGAGAGAGAGAGAGAGAGAGAGAGAGAGAGAGAGAGAGAGAGAGAGAGAGAGAGAGAGAGAGAGAGAGAGAGAGAGAGAGAGAGAGAGAGAGAGAGAGAGAGAGAGAGAGAGAGAGAGAGAGAGAGAGAGAGAGAGAGAGAGAGAGAGAGAGAGAGAGAGAGAGAGAGAGAGAGAGAGAGAGAGAGAGAGAGAGAGAGAGAGAGAGAGAGAGAGAGAGAGAGAGAGAGAGAGAGAGAGAGAGAGAGAGAGAGAGAGAGAGAGAGAGAGAGAGAGAGAGAGAGAGAGAGAGAGAGAGAGAGAGAGAGAGAGAGAGAGAGAGAGAGAGATTTCATTGATGATACATTTTTTCGATACAGAGCAATTCCAACCATTCCTCCCCCTTTTTCTCAATAATAATAATAAAAATAAAACAAACTAAAAATTCTGTTAAGTTTACATTTTTTTCTCAATTCTTCCACTTCTAGTTCTAATCACTTTCTTACGTGAATCCAACCAAGTCCCTTCGATTATTTGGAGTAGAAACTGGACTTTTTTGCGGAAATCAAGATGGGACAACGGGTGGGCCTGATTTTGAAATAGTGATTATTACTATTACTTCTTTTTTTTTTGGGGGTAAATCACTTGGAATCAGTAGAAATAAGATGAAAATCCATGATTTTGCATGCTTTATATGCTCAATCATGGATTTCAACCTCCGATTTGAGAGTTGGGGGAAATTGCTTGTGTTTTCATACATGTCTTCTTAGATTTATAAACGATATGAATCAATTTTGAAAATAGTTGCATCGCTTCCATCAGACAACGCATAGTTTAGGACCCTATACAAAGGAAACTTATTATGTGCATTTGTTTTTGTGAAATTTTTTTTTTCCAAGTGCGTAGTGCTGTTTTTTGTTTAACATCCCCTGAAATTTCACTGAAAATTCGACTAATTCCCAATGTTTCCCAAAAACAGTGAACCATTACACGATACATGTGATATTTCCCATGCAATACCTGATATGTTTCCATATCCCAAGGATGCAATACATCCATCTATACCGATACGGAAAATATTGGTTCCATTTACTTTTCTTTTCACCATTTGGCGAAAGTGGACATGGGCCAATGTACATGTTCCCACCTTTATTTACAGTTGTTTGGCTTTCCTTTTCACCATTTGGCTAAAAGAAAGTAGATGCTGCGTTTTTCTCACTTACCACCTCTCCTCTTCCGCTTCTACTTCAGTTTCTTCATTTCTTGTGACCACTAGAGAAAGCATCTGAAACATGCATTTGGGTTTTAATAAATCAGGATCCTGGCATGCTATTAAAAAGTTATGTTGATGGTAATAATACCGTCACGATGGATGCATGGCCTTGACGGGTTATTGTTTTATACTCAAGTACATGGCTTCTATTATATGTGACGGTATTATATTTATAAATTTTCTGATGTTATCTCCACTAAATTAGCATTTCATATGCTGAAGAGTATACAGAAACTAGAGGATTAGTGCATGATAGCTGATGCATATCATATATAATTTCATAGAATGAATCAACATGTTGTGAGTAGAAATCATGAATAAGTAGGAAGTCTTTCTAATTTTTCTTTTACCATTTTTTTTAACAATAACAGTGAAATTTATTAAAAGCACCTCAAGGGATGCAATTGGGGATGTTTTGGTTCTTTTGGGTCCAGTGATACTTTGTTATTGAGAGTGAAGTTGGTTGACCGCTCATCATCATCTTCCCTTTATATATATATATATATATATATATATATATATATATATATATATATATATATGGGAAATGGTACTATGAGGTCGACCTCATGGGAACTTCCCATGAGGTCGAGTTGTGTGGGCCTCACTGTGATGTGTGTCTAAATGTACTGCATCAGTCAGATGCGCAATTCTATGGTGGGCCACGGCCTTAAAAATCAAGTGAATCCATGACTTGGGTGGGCCACCCCACATACAACAGTTGAGAGGTGTTACCTTCCCATTAAAACGTTCATAATCAGTTATTGGGCCCACCGAGATGTGGTTCACAAATCCAGCCCATCCATTGTGTGTGTTCCACTTGGATGAGAGGTCAGACCATGTTTCAGCCACATACAAAACTCATGTGGGCCCCACCAAGTGATTTTATATGTTTTAGGCATGTCTTCACATGGTTTTAGATGGTATGGCCCACTTGAGTTCCTTATACAGCTGATTTTTGGGATATCCCATAGCCTAAAGGGGACCCATCAAATGCACTGTGTTGATGTTCGACACACATCACGGTGGGGCCCACACAACTTGACATCATGGGAAGTTCCCATGAGGTTGACCTCATAGTACCATTTCCCTATATATATATATATATATATATATATATATATATATATATATATATATATATATATATACACTCCCCCTTTCTTTATTTTAATAAAATTTGCCTCTCAATAAAAAATCTCATTTACCGTTAAGAAAAAGCAAAAAAGATAAAAATGCAATGATCAAAATTAGGAAGAAACAAATAAGATCAGACGCTTAGAGCCCCTCCTATGAGTTTCTCTTTCACAAGGCAAGTCATTTTCAGTAAAAACTACTACTAAACAATGTCATTTATGTTATAGCAAACAGAAATCTTCACCAGTAATGATGAGCGATCCATCCAAAAGTGTGCACTGGGAAGAGAAGTTAGTCTTGCTGTGGTTGTAAGTGAA
This sequence comes from Magnolia changhungtana, assembly GCA_030180095.1. Lineage (NCBI taxonomy): Eukaryota > Viridiplantae > Streptophyta > Magnoliopsida > Magnoliales > Magnoliaceae > Magnolia > Magnolia changhungtana. The sequence continues at coordinate 14,657,691 of JASAUF010000662.1, forward strand.
AACAGCAATACCAATTATATCATGTATACGAGCCACCTTCTGACAAAATTTTATTTCTTTTTTTTCCCCAAAGTGGTGGCCATTTTTTTACAGGGAACAAGGATAAAAAGGCAGCCATGTGTATACAAATATAAATTTCAATAGAAAATCCTTTACCTAAATCATCTTTTATGCTTAGTTAATTATGAGAAAAAACAGAAAAAGAAAAAAAAAAAAGAAAAGAGATAGGTGTAGTGGATGGATCACATGTACCTATATGTATAGCCACATTAAATGTTCCGATATGTATGAGAAATAGTTATCTAAGGATGGTATTATTTCCTACTTTTTGTGTTCATAATTCTCATTAGCTTTAAAAGAGTACAAGGTTATGCATATTTCCATTGGTTCTTTTAAGTTATTATAAATATTAACACTATTATTTTATAAATTATGAATTTACCAGTCTTTTATACATATACATATAGGCACAGAGTTTTGAGAAAGAGGGAGGGAGGTTCACCAACTTGAAGCTTCTCCTTGACATTGCTTGATATCCTCTAACCAATTCTTAGTTACAGCTCACTGCCTAGTAGATGCTGACTGTGTAGAGCCCCTTGACCATCTTTCAATTTTCTTCTGGTTCTCAGATCTTTCTAGAAAATTTTAGCCTAGCATTTTCAGACCCAATTGCAAAGACAAGTCTCCTACACAAGCAGTGACAATCTTCTAGTTATGTTGCTCAGTCATGCTCATTTATTCCCTTCCACCATGACAGAACCAATGGCAATCATGTTGCTTCTAAGCCTATACAATATGTGAGAATGGAGGGCACAAAGAATTGAATCTTCATTGGCACAACTCTCTATTACAAGGAAGCAGCACTTTTTAAACATTTTCCTTGTTGACACATCCATGTCCACTTGCCTGACACGTCTATGCAGAGCAGTGGTTTAAATAGCGAATAGCATGTAGCATTGTGTTCACCCCTTTGAACTGTGAGGCTGTAGTTGTGTAGCATGTAGCCCACTTCTAGATTTTCAATTAAAATAATAGGAAAAATAGGAAAAGAGTAAATATAAAGATAAAAATAGCAACATAACTGATTTAATACTTTTGCTCATACTATTTCACTAATATCATTGAAACCATTAATTGAATAGCATGTAGTGTATGCATTGCTACATGCGACTTGTGCTATTTTCATGCACTACATAGCATATGCTATTTAAAACACAAAGGTAGAGTTCATACAAAAATCTAATTTTGTTATGTTTAATTATTATTACCTTTTGATTTGGAATACATCTTATATATATATATATATATATATATATATATATATATATATATATAATTGACTTTCTAGGTTTATAATTGTTACTATTTACCTTTTGGGAATTTTTCACACATGCAAACAAGGGATTGGATCCAGTTCCTGTGGAGACATGGCCCAGGATCTGGTCTTACCACAGGCATTCAGTGAATGCCCTACCAGAGGGGAAAAAGGGACTGTGCTCTGATATCATTTCCAATTGACAGGTCAAATAGTGAATGGGCCATATTCCAAAGACCACACAGTTTTAATAATCCTAACCCTTTGGTGGAACAGAAATGGACCCTAAAAATTCATCACTAACATTCTGTGATAAAAGGTTGACTTATTAGATGGTTAGGATAGACCGAGTGAAGCAGCTTTTTGTTAGTGGCCAAACAATGGAGGCCCACAGGATGGCGTTACAGATCATCATACAAATGTGCTGTGTGTATGGTAGATGATCTAGAGACATGAAAAGACAATGTCCCGACTCTGGAAGCAGTGGATGAACTACCTGTAAACAACTACAGTATACATGTTATAATGTGTTTTGTTATTTTAAATATGGAGATGAATAGGTTGACAAATCTGACTTTGAAAAGCCACTGTCTGTCACACCAACACACACCATAAGTTTAGAAATAAATATGAGATACACGAACATGCATTATTTGATACCATAGATGCAGTATATCCTATGTATAGTTGTGCAAATGTTGTGCTTGGGTTGATCTTCCGCTTCAAAAGCCTTTGATTTCTGAACTTTGTCCTAAAATGGCTTATAGTTGTACTGTTTGATCTTTTGCTGCTAACGGAGCACCTCCACTCATTTCAATGTGTATGAATACATTCTTGTGGTTGATGATGATTATGAGATTAGGGTAATCGTCTTGTAAGTTGAGCCCACTGATGGGACCTGTGCATCAGAACTGGCCCCACACAAGCATATTTGCACAAGAAAACAATGTGCCTCACGTGTAGTAAGAAATCAATGGTTAAAAAAATTGACCAGCATGCCATATTCAATGTACACAAGGCGTGAAATAGCATGTAGGAGTTTCAACACCCGGGTCAAGAGGTATACTTACTCCTGCTCCGGTGGTAGACTCTTAGGAGTTTCAACACCCGGGTCAAGGGTTTGAGTATCCATAGGTGGTGAAATCCTACTAAGGCATGAGTGTGTGGGGTGTGTGTGTGTGTGTGTAAAAAAAAAAAAAAAATGTACACAAGGCGGATCGGCCTGACTTTCAGGCAGGGTATGTCTGTGGTAGGGCCTGTCTAATGAATGGCCTGGAACCCACACATGTGCCTGTGCCGTGTTGGTAGGTATGTGTGTGGCTAGTCTGAATGCATGACACTCCAACTCCCTTGTTTCCTTGAGGCATCACAAGAATCTTGCAATTTCGGTTGTTTCTTATACCCATCTAACAGACTGGATTTGTAACAGCTGACACATTTAGCAGAATCTATCATTTGAAGCTTATTTTTTCTTTCTTTTCTGATGGACGAAAAATCTGCAGAAGGCGTCTGAGGTCATGGTTCGTGTGGCCCGTTTCAACGAGGCAATTGCGGTCGTGAGGCGCATACCTGTAGTGCGATCTTCGTTGCCGGCGGCTGGGGGAGTGATCCCGTGGCCTGTGGTGAGCATGAGATGAGTAGGCATGACAGAGAGATGTGTTCAACTAAAATGAGGTCAGTAGAGAAACATATCTATCACACTTTCATTTTATATCTCAATATTTACTCTCTTGGGGTAGCCTTCATTTTCATTTTACTTACGTATGAAGTTGAATTAAACAACTTGGAAAGTTCTTAGGGACATATATTTATGTTTTGGATATTTTCCTATGTGGGCTGGAATGACGTGGGCTGGCAGTGATATATTCGTACCCATGTATTAAAATGTTTTGAAGAGAGTTTTGTATAAATTTTTATTTTAATTCATCAAAAAGCATAAGTTGTGTAAATGGTATCTCGCCGTAGGGTAGGAAATGCAGTGTGGACTTGATTTTTACTAGCCCTGTGGGCACCCCTCTACGTGTTTGCTTTCACACAATGCACATTCCAACCTGGCAAGTGTGTGGGACCACTGAGCTGCGGATGTGTTTCCCCAGGCATACGCAAGAGTCGATTCAATCCATTCATCAGATCGGCCACTTTATGAACTGCTCAGGTTTCCAATGCTTTTGCTCATGTAATGAGGGTGTGTCCGTGTGCGGTATGAGGGGTGCATGCAAGAGAAATTATGAATGGTTTTAGGTCCTGGTGCTGTGGGTGGAGGCAAAAAGTCTCTATTACTAAAATGTCGAAGAATGCCGACGGGCAGATCGCCGTCGGAAGTTCTTCTGCAGTTCCATCCCCACTGTGTGCATGGCAAACATGTTGTTCTGGTGGGGAACATTGTAGATAGGCTACAAAAAAGGGGGGGATTGGGCCATGGGTAGCCAACTAACCGGTGGCATGCAAAGGGGATGGTTGGAACACTTGAGTTGTCCAATCCCTGCAGTTTTTGGCCCATTACCCATTCTGATGGTGGCCCACCATATCTACAACCCAGATCACCATAAGGTTTGCCATGCAGCGAACTAGGTGAACTTGTAGGCCTGTTGATTGTGGGTGGAAATCTCTATTAGCATTTTGGGTCTGTTTGGTTGTTGGGGAATTTTACTCCCTGGTGTTGGTGGAAATAGGGTTAGGGCCTGTTTGTATATTTGTACTTAACACGGAATTCTGAAAATATTCCATGTTTAGTGGTATTTCTTAACGCATAAGAAGGAAAGCGCTCCACAATTTTCTGTTGAAAATTTTCCGTGATGGGAGTCTTTTATGTTGAAATTTTTCCGTGATGGGAGTTCTTTATGTTAAAAATTTTCCGTGATGGGAGTCTAGCTTAACGGGGAATGGAGAATGCACTCTGTGATTATTATTATTTTAATCCAAAATTATCCTATGCGAGAGAGATTTCCTCCCGAACGTTATACACATCCCAACTTTTGGGGCACTTCTCTGAGCCTGCCATGATGTATGTGTTTCATCCATTCCATTCATCCATTTTTAAAGATCATTTTAGGGCTTGATACCAAAAATGAGAGGAATATAAATCTCAGGTGAACCACACCACAGGAAAACAATAGTGATTGGATATCCACCATTAAAATTCTCCTAGGCCCATTGTACTGTTTATTTGGCATCCAATCTGTTGATTAGGTCATATAGACCCAGATGAATGGAAAAGACAAAGATCAGCTTGATCACCAGCCGAGTAGCCAATCTGTTTCCGTGGACGCGGATTGGATACTGAGAGGTTGAGTAGCGAGACTCCTACTGGAGTGACGTCACCAAGTTATGTGGGCCCATCATGATGCATGTTTTGTATCCACGCCGTCCATCCATTCGGAAATATAATTTTAGGTAAAGATCTAAGGAATGAATCAAATCCAAAGCTCCAGTGGACCTCACCACAGAAAATAGTGGGGAGAGTGAGAATGCGGATTGGCTGGTGTATCTCACACCATCTATATAGCTGTTGTATTGACGTTAGCACGTTCTGTGGGTCCCATCATGAGGTATGTGTTATATCCAAACCGTCCATCTATTTGGCAAGCGCATATTAAGGCTTGAGACGAAAAATAAGACGTATCGAACTATCAAGTGGACCACACTGTAAAAAAGCAGCGGGGAATTGAACATCTACCATTGAAACCCTTTTTGGGGTCACATACATCAAGGTGGGCCTTATTTGAAGGTTTTGTTGCCACTGGTGCTCAACACTACATGACACGTAGTGACAATCTTCCGGCTAAGAGGAATTGAGGGTCTTATGAATAATGATTTTTTAGTCTTCTATTAAGTATTTTAGTTTATTTGAATTAAATATAGTGATTTTATTTTCATTTAATAAAAAGTAATATCTTTATAACGTAAAACATTTCCAAACGGGAGATAGGGGCAAATGTGTCAAATTAACATATTTCAAACATTTACAATGTTTGTTAACAAACAGGTTGTTTCAAATTCAGTACTTAATTTTTAGACTTCCATAATTATCAAACAAGTGTTTGGACTTCAATTTCAGATTCAGGCTTAAGATTTGGTCTTTAGACTTCAGATTTCAGTTTCAAACAAGATTTCTGTTTGGTTGAAATTCTTGGAATTGCTGAGGAAAGTCTGAAATCTGTTTGGTTAGTATTTGGGAAATTCATGGAAAAGTTTAATATTTTCTTTAAGTTTATACAAGGTGGACCCTAATGAAAATCAAGGGAGGGAATTTCCTACCACTTTGCTATGGCCCACCTGACTTTTGGCCTTTGGGGGATTCATGTGGTTACTCATCTAGTGAACGGTTTGGATATTGTGCACACATCATTTGTTGTCTCAAACATGTCTAATAGATCCAAGCCATTCATTAGTTGGGTCATATTATGCTTGATTGAATGTTTTAATAATTAAAAAAATTGATTAGATGATCATAAGCAACCAATCTGTGGCTATGAAACTGTCCGTATTTATTAGGCTAGAAAAGATTCTATCATTGATCTAGACTTCAGTGTGGAGCCCACCTTTGGTTGTCCATCCCTCACGAAGATCACTATGTTCTGATTATCCTAACCTCCCAATCTGGGGATGGAAAATGGAAGGCCTATCTTTATTATAATAGGGAGGTGTGATCATTGAACCTGGCCATACATGATGTACAGCTCTACCTTTGATTCCCCATCCCTATCAAAAGCCGCCTTGCATGACTCTGACCATCCAATTAATGGTAAGTGGAAATAATGTCCACGTTATTGTAGTAGAAAAGGACTTTCCATATCATCTGGGTTCTACCTTTTTTTTATTTTCCTTCCCCGGCAAAAGTCACTGGGATCTGATGATACTGATTGCCCGATCAATGAATTAGGAATGGAAAACCATATTTGTGGTAGAAAAGGCATGGTCATTGATTTGAGCCATCCATCATGTGGGGCCCACCTTTTATTGGCCATTGGCCGCTTTTAGGAAAATATTCTAGACCATTATACTGAAAAAGGCCCGATCATATTGTGCCTAATGTGGGGCCCACTTCTACCCCTCCCATGAATCACTATGATATAATCATCTTAACCGTCCAATCAACGGATGAGAAATGGACCGTTCATATTTGTTATATTAGAAAAGTTTTGATGATTTATCCGTGCTGCCATCACATGGGGCCACCTTTGACTGGTCATCCATACCAAAACAAGTCACGCCAATCAGATCATCCAACATCCGACTAGCAATTATGAAATAGGCAATTTATATCATTGTAGTATGAAAGGCCTGCTCATCGTGAAACCTGTGGGCCCCACCCTTGATTGTACATCCCTCCCAGAAATCTGATTTAAATGATCCTAAACATCAAGTTGTATTGGTAATGGATGGTTCATATTTATTACATTAGAGAACTTGTGATCATATGGATTGTCCACTTTCATGTGAGGGCCCCACTTGATTACACATCATTTATATATATATATATATATATATATATATATATATATATATATATATATATAAACATCTTTGAACGAATGATGCTACATGTGAGCAACGGCTTAAGAAATGGACAGGTCATATTGATCATATTAGAAAGAGTGATTAATATGGACCTTGCATCATGTGTGGGGTCCACGTTTGTTTGGGTAAACAATGACTTATTTCTTAAGATTTCCCAGCTTTTCCCCAGAATGAATACCCTACAAAAGCTAGACAAATAGGGACATTGGGGAAAGGAAAGGAATAGACCAGCACTTGTTCTAGAAAAAGATGCCAAACCATTTCTGGAACCAACCTTGCTACAAAAAGGAAGCTTGAAACTAATTTCTATCCGCTCACCAAAATGTGGAGAATAACTAAAGAAGTGTATACCACTTTATGCTTCTTGAATATAGTATCAGGAGTACTGCAAAAGGCATCTCAAATGCTTAAGAACTCCACACAGGTTATGCAGATTTTTATAGGTTCTTTGTAGGTAGCATGATTAGATCAACGCTGGGTCGAGACGCATATGTTTCGCTATTTTTGAGATAGTTTATACCCTTTGGTGCAAAAATGTAGCCGATGTTGCTATCTTGTGCGCGAGTATACGAAGATGTGCATGTGCATATAGGTGGTTCATTGTGAAAAAAATGAAAGCCCCTACCAAACTAACGATTTCCAATCACCATGAAATGGCCCCATCAAACTAACAAATTCCAACCACCATGAATGAACGAACCCATATAAGATGGAACCCAAGTGGGTCATAACTTGAGGTGGTCTATTGGCAATTGGTTGATGTTTATTATATGTTAAACAATAAATCCTAATAAAATAAATACAAGTGTTCAAATATTTCTCAATGGAGAGGGACCCCTTGTGCATATGGCCTAACCAGATACTCATCTGAATACAACACCCAGGCCATCCAAAATGTGGGAGCTACCATGATGATCATCTTTGATCATCTACATCAAAAATCATCCATTAATCAGGGCGGATTATGTGCAACCCCGGCTCTACCCAAGATCATGCAGCCTTACCGTGGGGCCCACCTTGATGTATTTGTTTGATATCCACGCCGCCCATCTGTCTTGCCAGATCACTTCAAGCTTCAAGCCTAAAAATGAAGCAAATCTAAATCTTAGGTGGACCATATACGAAACAGTGGTGATTGAACATCCCACCATTAAAATCTTCCACCGTAATGTTTCTACAATGTTTATTTGCCATCCAACCTGTTGATAAGGTCACATGAACCTAGACGAAGGGAAAAAAAAAATATAAATATCGGCTTCATCCAATACTTTTGAAGTCCATTATAAAATTTTAATGGTTATAAATATGCCCATTCCCTAAAATAATACGAAAAAACGGATACACACACAATAATACTCCACAAAACCTTCCCTATTTGTATATTTATAAATAATAATAAATAAATAAATAAACCACGCGCAAAACAGTGGAAGAGAGTATTCCGGTACTTGTTTAATGTACTCTAACTTAGTCTACCTTTTGCACACGTGCCAATATATTACATGTGTAAAATATCCCAGCCTTCCAACAGGCGAGCACCACGAAGAAGTATTACTATTACCTGGCATAAAACATGGATATCCCCTCGGGCTTGGCGTCATATGGGGATCTGACCATAGATCTAAAGGGACTTACAACAGACAGGTCAAGGGTTCAAGTACCCATAGTTGGTGAAATCCCACTATGGCGTGAGTGTGTGGCAGTGTGTGCATGTGTTTAAAAAAAAAAAAAAACAGACAGGTGAGGCCTATAAAAGATTTTCCATATTGGATTATACCAGCCATTGGATCAGTGGGCCAAAAGTAAAATGGTTTGGGAAAATACAAAGGAAGGTTCAAACTAACTATCCTAGTCGGATGGATAGGATCATTCAATCTGAAATTTGTCTGAGATGCTAGAGATGGATAGGATCATTCAATCTGATATTTTGATCTCACAATAATATTGTTTGTTGATTTCCAAATTTTCAGGAATATTCGTTACATGACAATAATGTTGTCATTATTGTACAATTTACAATTTGAATTGTATCACACTATACACATTTTGAATCATATGATCAAATTGCAAATCAGAAAAAACGTAATCGAATCGTGTGGTTCAAATCAAATCATGATTAGATGCAGGTGCCTAAATAATGCATTGAAAATTGCAAAAAAAAATATTTATTTTTTTTTGGTTTTTTGTTTTTACACCTTATTTGTTTCTAAAACCTATTTAGGGCTCACCTAGTTTAAAATATCAGTTCATTGTACACTTTCTACACCTTTCTAAAGAGAAAAAGAGGATTCTGGAGGTTTTCTAACTATTAAAAAACCAAGGTAGAATAATCCAAATATCTTTCTCATCGCTAACCGGATTGAAATGGCATTTGTTTCCACGCATTCCCACATGAAAGAAGGTAGGAGAATATATATATATATATATATATATATATATATATATATATATATATATATATATATATATATATATATATGAAACCTTGTCTTTTATATTTATTTTATTTTTAAGGTATTTTTGTGAAACTCTCTTACCCTTTCTTCTGTTTTTTGTGTTTTTTCAGGCATACTTTTGGGTCTCTAATGTTGATTTGGGTTTCCTTGGTATTCAAGATGGTGAAGGGAATGGGAAAAGACAATGATATCACATGGCAATATAGTTCTAAAGTGAATAGAGATAACAGCCTTCAATGATGATGTATTATTGGTTGGAAGGCATATTGGGGCGGTTTATTTCCAATGAAACATCACCTAGCTCAAACAAAGAAGAACATTGTTGTATGTAACCAAGTAAGCAATGAAGTGGCAGAGAAGTTTAAGAACTTGTAAGGTGAAATGGAAGGAGAAGCAACAAAAGAAAGATGGCATGTATGACATTAGAAGGGCCCCAAGACTTGTAAGGTGAAATGGGTACGGATAAGCAACAAAAGCAAGATGCCATGTATGACATTGGAAGGGCTCCAAGCATACATGATATCATGATATCAGTGATTTGGAAGAGGCTGAATGGGGAAGAGGCAAAAGAACCAAGTCAATGGATGATGTTATAGGAAGGGAAAGTAGGAGAGAAAAGCAATCCACCCTAAATCAAATTTGGAAAAGGGGGAATAGAGAGAATGTATACCTTGCAACCTCAATATTCTTATATGCGAACACACCTCCTTCCAATCTTGTTAAAAGTATGTTCTTTTTTGCTATGATGGATGTAACATCCTTGAATTTTAAGCCACATGAAATATCGGATTAAGAATTTAATTTTGTAATTAATAACAAAACAAATCACTAAGCATGCTGGTATAGACACTCTTGGATAAATGAGAGGTCGGAGGATCGACTTGTGATGCCTCTCTCTAGATTGTGAGCTCATCCGGTTAGGAACATATACACTATCAATTATAGACTATTTGCTTCATTAACATATCATTCCCCCATGTTTGGGTTCTTGAGGGATCTCCTTGGATGGTTTTCCTGATAGATCGTTACCAGATACCCACCATACTAGTGGAAACCTACTCAAGAACTAACTGCAGGCTTTGCCTGTGCCTAACTAATATGGTAGAAGCCTGTCGGGTGTAGATGTGGGTTAACGGATATTCAGCCCAAGTAAGTGGATGATTATCCCACCTGATGCATGCATTTCATGCCATTCCTGCATTCATACACATTCTTGCATTCCTGTACTTTAATTGTTGTTATATGTTATCGTAATTGTCGTGCATGAACCATGATGGGTTCATTGAATGACAACCGTACAAAGACAATCGAGACTGAAAATGTAAATCGGGTGCCAAAGAATGAGGCCAAGGTGGTGGATGACCCATAGGATCAGTGGCTATATTTATTGGAGGATGAACCTGCTACAATGAATTAACTAAATGGATTGTTAACATGAACTGCTGATTTCGAACTTCAAGCTTTTCTTTATATTATTTCGACTTAGAGCATTTGTTTCTGGACATTTATGACGGATGGTTATTGATATTTATGATTGGAATAAAGTCCCAAATGGGTGGACATAGTTGAGTTGTCAGAATTACGATGTGATTGGCAATTATGTTTAATGGAAATGTGTGGAATCATACGATATGTGTGGATGTGTGAATGTTAAAAACTAGAATGAACTTAGAATGCATTAAGCTATGCTTCCAAGCAGTTGTATGAATTGTCGGTTTAAGTACACGTGGTGTACAAGTCATGGACCATAGCTCGGGTTGGAGGGTGCACGCTCTGTATCCGAATTGTGGGGTGTGACAATGGATGTAGTAGCATCTTCGAGCCAAGCTTGAAACTCTCAAGTTATCATGAAGTTAGAAACAAATACCTAAAGATGGAAGTTCAAAATATTGAGAAGAGCTTGAAATTTTATAAGAAAGATTAGGTGAAACGGGATGTTTCCATTATGTCTAATGGATGGACCGACGGAGTATACAGGTCTATTACCAACCTTTTGGTAAATAGTCCTAGTGGTACAGTTTTTATAAGGTCCGTTATATGTCAAACATCCCTAAGAATGTGGACAACCTACTTCAACTTCAACTTCATAGACAATGCATCAGCCTACATGAAAGGTAGTCAAATGCTTATGGATAAAAGTAAGAAGCTATTTTGGACATTCGTGTGTGGCACATTGCATTAATCTCATGCTTGTTGACATAGGAAAGCTATCAGTCAAAGCAAGCACTAGGGAAAAAGAAAGGGAGATCACAATGTACATTTATAAGCATGTGTGAGTATTAAATCTAATGAGAAAAAATATATATAGATGGTGAGCTAAAGATACTCACCATGACACACTTTGCCATGTTACCTCACCTTCAGGAGCATCCAAGAGCAAAACTCGGGTTAAGAGGGATGTTTGCATCAAAGTAGTGGCAAGAGAGCACATTTGTAAAGAGTCCTAAGGGAAAGTGAATCCATGATTTAGTGTTCACCAATCCTGAATTTTGGCCATCTATTAATATTGTTTGAAGTCTATTATCCCCTTGGTGAAGATCTTGAGATTAATAGACTCAGATGAAATGCCTCCAATGGGATACATTTACGAAGCAATGGATTAAGCCAAGAAAACTATCGCAAAGAATCTTGAGGACATAAAGAAGAGATATTCACCCATTTGGATCATCATTGATGCACAATGGAATGTACATCTTCATAGTCCATTGCATCCGGCTGGATGCTTTGTAAATCTGCAATTTCAATATGATGATAACTTCCAAGCGGATTTAGAAATAAGACTGGGTTGCATGACTGCATAAACAGAATTGTGCCAACTTCAAGAGGGTGTGTCAAGAATCAAGAGAGATGAACAAATAGGGATGTTCAAGAAAGCAGTTGAAATATTTAGGAGAGAGACAACCAAAGCAATTAGGAAGACTAAACGACCAGGTAACTTATTTTGCTTCATTTCATTACTTATCCATTAAAATTTCCCTAGTTTATTAATTTGTTCGTTTCCTTTTATTGATATTTCCCCTATATAATAATAGGCTTATGATGGGAAAGCTATGGAGATTATTTTTCCGGAATTGCAAAGATTGGCAATTTGTATATTAAGTCTCACTTGCAATGGAACAGGTTGTGAGCACAACTGGAGCACATTTGGGCAGGTGAATATGTATTTAATAATATTTATTTGTTTGTATATAATTATAGTATGTCTATTTATGTTAATTATGTTGATGTGTCGAATTCAATTTCTATTATAGATTCATTCAAAGAAGAGAAATAGACTTGCGCAAGAAAGATTAAATAATCATCTTTGCAATGTACAATCTGCAACTCTTAAGTGCGCATGTAAAGAGACAATTAAAACAAGGGCTTGATCCCATTTGTTTATCGGATACGGAGTCCGATGATGAATGGATTGTAGAGAAAGAGAACCCTATTCTACCATAAGAGAACTCATGGATGGATATGGGTGAATGTTTTGTGGAGCGCATAGAAGACAATGAAGGGGTTGGGTCTTTATGATCACAAGACAAGCAACATGGTATGCTATAAGCTCAAAACATATAATTTAGATCCTTTTCTTTTCAACCAGTTAACTTAATGCTCAATAATCAATAACTTAGGCGCATGCCCACATGCAAATCACTAAGCCTAAGATACACAATTATATTGAATTGTAAGTCCTACAAAAGTTCCCATAAGTAAAGAAAAGAAAATAAAAAAAGTAAAGGAGAAGAGGTTGAAGAGGAAGAATTTCTTTTATCCAATTTTGAAGAGAAGAAAGAAGACAATTATTCTTCATGATGATAATGTTGCTCCGATGACCAGAGGGAATGGGAGGATGCATGAAGATTGAAGAGAGGAGGGGATAACTTTTTGGCCATTTTGTATTTGAAATTATATATTTATACTAAAAGAACCTATAGATGAGCAGAATGAGTTAAACTTTATTAGTGACTAACTATGACACATACACTTGTTTTATGGGTTCTCCATTGATAATGCCATTATATGTTACTTTTCTTGATGCATATTGATGAAAAATGGATCATTGATGTGTTTTAAATAGATTTTTTTTTCTTTTTTTTTCTGATTCTTTAGGAAAATTGGAAAAAATCTTATGATTTATGATACGATTTGTGACACAATTCAATTCAGACCCTCCTACAATTTGTGATACGATAATGACTATGACAACATTGTCTGCAAGTACCCATATGTATGGAGGGGGGAAATCATTTTCTGGTTCTTGTTTGGCTTCATAAGACACTGGCAAGTTTTCTGATCCAGGAACCTCAGAAAAATAAAATACAGACCATGGTGAGCATAGCCCACCATGCTTGTTCAGTGAATACAGACTTTTCTTCATGCGGCCCACTTCACAGGGCTTAACTGTTTATATATATATATATATATATATATATATAGAATGCTCACCTGCGAACCAGTTCGTACGTACTACGTACGAACTTTTTTGAGAACCCATCATGCGTGATGGGGATCGAAAATCTGAACCGTTCATGTGAAGCAGCACCTTGTAAAACCCCCTGGGCACAAGTTTTACTTTGATATAAAACTTTGATGGGCCATGAAAAATGAAAACAGTTTCCTCTCTTGATTTGCATTTCTCTTTGCTATGGCCACCAGAATTTTAGATCGGGATGAAATTTTGTCACATGGGGTTTCATGGGATTCCGCATCACATGGACCATCAGATTAGACACCCATGGCACGTGTGCAAAGGTGCGCACGTGCGTAGGTGCACAGGGGAGCATGACTATATATATATATATATATATATATATATATATATATATATATATGGGAAAGACAATCTGTCAAATAGGTTGCATGACCTACAAAAGACTCTTGCATCAGCAAATTTTCAAAATACCAAGCGAAGTGGGCCCATTTTGAGCTTCTTTCCCATTTAATAGACCTTCGTTTGATGATCCAAGGTTTCATTAAGATGTACGCGGAAAACCAACCTCAACAAATACAAAATCTGTAGACAGAATTTTCATGGTACGTCACGGTAAGTTTAGGAAATTCAATATTACGACTCCCAACGTATTGTTAGTTCCACCCCCAAAAGAGTAATTTGGTCATTAGACTCATTACAACATAGTGAAAAAGCATTCACAGAAAAAAAGGGTGAAAAGGTTTCACCCATGGGGCAAAAATATTGATTTTAGGGTGTAGAAATAGCAGTTCCCAAGTTCAATTGCCACCATTTCTTACCTTTTTATTGTGAAAATCTGACACAGTCCACGAGTAAAATTTCTAGCAACTGCTATGGAGATTAACCTCCGCTTATCGGTGGAATGATGGCCAACTCATCTTTGTTCCTCACTACTGCAGACTCAGATGCATATTCCTCGTTCAGTGCCAAAACCATGCACCCACGGATCTCTTCCAAGCTCGGAAACTTAGTCAAGAGCTTACTCATACAATCATGCGTTGTGCTACCAGATGGCACTTCTAGAGACATATCTGATGCGCCAGTAAGATCTCGAGCTCTAGCAAAGAACAGAACTTTTATCTCGACAGATGAATTCTCAGTTTTTTCAGTACTATTCGGTTCTTGGGTTTCAACTGCTCCGCTGCCATCAGCCATAATAGCAGACACACCTGTTACCAACATCAACAGAAGCCACCGCTAAGTGTGTGATTTTAAATGAAATACAAAAATTCACGAATGAATATTTTATCATGAGAAATGAAAATTTCCATTGTCATTTACATTGTAGGTTGAGAAGTTCTCTGGGTAGCTAGGTAGACGGATGCTTTTCCATCCAAATTAACACTCGATGCATTTCAGGTCCTGCCTGAAGTGCATTCTGTCATTTTTGAGGTGGACCAGGCAGAAAAACAGAAGGCTACATAGTGCCCTTTACTTTCCGCAACACCCCAACTGGCGATGAGGAATCGATTTTCTGTCAATCTCCATTTCATTTGTGATTTGGGACACATCAAAACTGTACCTTTTGTTTTAGGACTGTCCAATACAATGTTTTTGATTTCTTAAAGATTTATTCAAACTCTACCGTTTGATTAGAATCCAGAAGGGAAAAAAAAAAAAAATCAGTATTCAACTGCATTCCTAACAAGAAAATTTTGTATATGAATTATAGAAATTCCTCACAACGGACTGGCACAAGGTTTGGGACACATCAAAACTCCATTTCATTTGTGATTTGGGACACATCAAAACTGTACCTTTTGTTTTAGGACTGTCCAATACAATGTTTTTGATTTCTTAAAGATTTATTCAAACTCTACCGTTTGATTAGAATCCAGAAGAAAGGAAAAAATTCAGTATTCAACTGGAATCCTAACGGGAAAATTTTGTATATGAATTATAGAAAATCCTCACAACGGACTGGCACAAGGTTTCAATGATTGTTCATGGTGTTTATTTTGGTTGTGTTGTTGATTGAAGGAATGCATGGCTCAGTGGTAGACACACTGCATTTCAACATTGAAGTCATGGGTTCGAGTACCTATGTAGGGTGAGTGGGTGGGTGGGTGTGGAAAAACAGAAAATGATGATGCAATGGAACTGTACGTAACATGCCAAGACCATATCCTACCTGTGTGATCTGTGGAGATGTGCTACATGATTAAGGTGACTAATTATCATAAAAGATGGTTTAAGTTGAGGCTAATATACTGTAAAGATGGTCCATAAACTCCTCTGAACTACACTGCAACGCATATAACAGAAAAATGAAATGTGCAGTGTCAGAGATGGGTGACTGAAAGAATCTTATCCAAAGTCGCAATCTGGTTCAAAATATCAGCTGATAGGTACCTATATTTCTTCAAAATCACTATGATGCATTTTTCATATGTATCACTGGTAAGAGACTAGAATTAGTCAAGATACAAACGAATGAAACAAATATGTGCTGTGTACTGGCCAATAAATACTGATATGTATCTGTTTTGGAGCAAGACAATACATGGTCTGATACAACTATTCTGAGCCTTGGTGATAATCTAGATAAAAGCCACCATTCTAGGAGCTGGGAGTATGACACCCAAGGGCTGTTATGCACTCCACCCACACAACCTATAGAAAATAAAAATAAAAATTGAGGAACTCCATTTCTTTTGTATCCTTTTTTTTTTATATACTTTTGTGCGTGTGTGGAGATCAAAATATGGTAGTTACATATTCCATCAATGAATGGAGAAGAGTCCCCTATACAAAGAAGAAATAACTGATTCTTTTGCAACAGAATATGCAACACAACTGGCCTCTCTAGAGATTTGATGAGAACAGGTTTCCATGGACACAGTCATCAAGTTTGGGTCATTTAGGACCACTCCCTTCTCGTATTTTCACGCCCACCTACTGACACTAGTCCCAAGAATGCAAACCTCCGGAAAACAGCCCAGAAGATCAGCCTACAACTTAATCAATCTCTTCCTCTTCTATCATACAATGAAGATGATGGACCTCATGCAGCTTTAGCTCCCATTTGCTCAAAGCAAGCACATAACTTTTGCCTCACAATCAGCTGAGACCCACCTCAACTCAAAAAATGTTTCATCAATACGAATGTCCCCACATCATTTACCATAACCAGCCTTCCCCACCTAAATCCAAGCCTTCCCTGAAATTGGTACTAACCATTCCAACAACCTACCTAAAACATGTATCCTCTGCTCGTAGAGGCAATGTACGCTCCTTGGGCAGAGAGGTTGTATAGTAGATTAAGGTTTTCAGTTTGTCTGATTGTCGCCAATAGCTTGGCAATCCAAACAGTTGATATGATGTGCCTCACGGTGGACGGCCCATCACCGAAGTTTCCCAGATTGGAAAATCCTAGCTGTAGGCTGTTCGGACTTTTCTCTGTTGAATGAACTATCACCATGTTTTGTTTCTTAATCGTCAATTAATTTGGGATGCCTATTGATGGGTTAGGACTTTTCCATCTGGAAGATTTTTGTTACATTGTCAATCCATTGGGGAACCATAATATCAACTATTTGGATGATTGAACGATGGGCCCCACTTGTACATACTGAAAACCCGAACAGTACTGTAGAAAAAACTCAGGCCGGGCAGCATACAATACGTCCAACTAGTAATCACAACCCCAATTTCCCAATCTCCCTCCAAACTTTTTGTCGTTCTGTCCACCACTATCCTAGAAAGCCACTTTCCCAGTTGTGCTTCAGATTCCCAATACCCATAACCCACCATCCTTCTTGGGTCCACTGCAGATGTGGTTAGGAGGACCAAAGGTTGATGTCATGGGTTGGGCTTCTTGAATAGAATCCTTTGATAGTTGTAATCATCCCCCCATGTATTGAGAGTCATTGTTGTAAGTTGTATTTTCTTCATCTGGTTTTAACAAAAAAATTGTCATTACCTCTCATAAAAAATTAAAATAAAAATAAAAACCTTCTTAGCTCACCCCCATCTTCCTCCAACAACTAAGTTAGTGACAAACACAAAATAAATAGAAGTAAGAGGCGTGCTTATCATGAGGCCAATAGGTTATAATCTTGGAAGACAAGGAATATGTAGAGCATATTCATGAACCAGGCAAAATGTTCAAATATCAAGACACAACATAAAGAATCCAAAATGTTTCTTGATACAGCATCCACATGATAAGATCAAAGCATAAAATATAACTATAGTATGTAGAATTTCAATATTCACCATTTTATCAATGAGAAAAATCTTCAAACTATGGCAGAATGTGATGCACCCACGAACTGAGAAATCACATTGTTGCACGTAACTCAAATTAAACCATTCGAATGGTGGGGCCCAATTAGATTGGTCATAAAGTAAAATGACTTCCAACGGGCTGATTAATGGAGATTTAATGGACAGCAGAAACAAAAAATGATCAACTTTCCAAATTTAACAAATAAATGCCCACCAATCAGCGGTTAGAATTGTTGAACAGATCAGGTTGTAGGATGATAACCTGTCTATATGTTGCCCGCAATGTATGTCATGTAAAATTTATGAGAGCAGAGAGCCTGCATATAAACAATCACACATTCACACTCTTTCTTTCTAAGAATTATCTAATTCATTCAAACAAAAATCATCAGGACAGCATAATAAACTAAGCCTAACATGTGACACTCTCCTCACTCAGATATGCCCAATTGAATACAGTACCATAAAAAATTTAAATAAATAAATTAAAAAAAAAAAACTGCCATAAACAGATATTTGAAGCTGCCAGTTTATGATTACAAACTCTCCCAATTGCCTAGAAGATCTTCCTTAGAACAGACTCGGATTCGGTAGTGACCCCTCTTGTACCAGTGTAGGTACTGGTTGGTGCTCTGTGGGACCCACCATGATGCATGTGTTTTATCCATGCCGTCCATCCATTTTGAAAGATCATTTTATCTTATGAGACCAAAAATTAAGCAGATCCAAATCTCAAGTGGACCACACCACAGCAAATAGTGGTGATTGAACTCCTTCCATTAAAAACATCATAGGGCCCACTGTAATATTTATTTGCCATCCAACCTGTTGATTGGGGCATACAAACCTGGATGAAGGAGAAACACAAATATCAGCTTGATCCAAAATTTCTATGCCACAAAGAAGTTTTTAATGGTGGGCGTTCAAGCACCACTATTTCCTGTGGTGTCGTCCACATGAGATTTGGATCTGCCTCATTTTTGGGCTCATGCCCTGAAATGAGCTGCCAAAATGGATGGACAGAGTGGATAAAACAAATGCATCATGGTGGGGCCCACAGAGCACACAACACAACAGCACCGACTAGTACCGACCTTGATACTAGGGGTCACTTCCAAATCCCAGTCCCCTTAGAACAACCTCAAAATATTCTTGTTTTGACAATGCCCAACCGACAATCAGATGGAAAATCCCTATTTTGGTAGTTTCAAATGATGAGACCTTATTTTCAAAGATTCTAGAATTTTCTCTATCACACATTCACACTCTAACATAACATCAAATAACTCCCATTTTACAACCCTCAAATCATATCATGCATTAAATGCTATTCTTTTATCAAGGAAAACAATTTTATCTTATACACATTAAATCAAGTTTTAGTTACCCTAGTTTTTCATATTTTGTACTTTTCCAAGTTTTGTTGAAATCATAAATAACAAACGAATGTATTGAGAAAAGGTACAGAATGTAACCAAAGCTTTGGTCGATGTATCACATCATATGGCCCAAGAGATCCATATGCTCGTTCTTATAATCATTTCCCTTTTTCACCAATAAAATGATTGATTATAGTAATTTAAAGAAGGGTTTTCCTAATATCCCCATATTCATGGAGACATTAGCAACATCCCCTATTCTTGTATGACCAAGGTATTCAAAATCGGTTACGTAACGGCTGTTATGTAACAGTAATGATTATAACCGTTACACGTTACGGGGTCGAACCGGCCGTTACAGAAAAACAGGCCATAACGGCCTGTAACGGCCCCGTAATGGTCTTGTAACAGTTTTTTCAAAAACTAAAAAACGGCGGTAACGGCTGTTATGGCCCGTATCATAACGGTAACAGTGGTGGCCGTTACAGCCACCATTACCGTTTTGGAATACCTTGTGTATGACACATGGGATGCCCAATCATCGATCAGGACAGTTCATTCAGTAGTACCAATGCAAGCAAACCATGGTGCAAAAATCACGCTGATCAGAAGATCCTAACCCATTGAATGAGGCCAATTTGTTACAACCTTCTGTTGTTTACGAGCCATGGATCAAACAGTTAGAATCATCAAACCATAGTGCTACTTTGGAGTCATAAGCAATGCAAAGTGGGATCGATCTCGAAGATGTTTCAAGACGATTATTGGAGCTATGTCTCCTCTTGCTCTTGGCTGTACATTTTCCATGCTATTGATCGGACAGTTAGGATCATCCAATTGGCGTGATTTCTACCCCCATCTATTGCCCCAAAGTGTATGAATGAATCAACGGTTCCCATTTAAAAGCTCAGGGGACGTTAGCAAAACCCTTCAAAAAAGAAAGGAAAAAAAAAAACAGTTCTGGGACAACAACGTTTCAAGAAATATTCATATAAGATTAAGCCTGCGGATCAATCATACAGTGTCTGTGCCTCAACCGTGAGATTCCTACCATCAAAAACTTTATGGGCATAAGGTAGAAATTTCATTACCTACCCATCAAGCCTCCAATCAAGCCATTCAACCGCCGCAATGAATATATCAGAGTCAAATATTCTATTGGATGAATGCTATCCGCACGGTAAAAGGGAATCTAGAGGCTATGCAATTCAACCAGTACGAGCTTTGAAAATCGCAACTAGCTTACATGCAATTCAAGGGCTAGTAGAAATCTCTTTAATCAATTCAATCGAACAATTGATGTGCAGATAACAGGATGTGGCAATCAGTCCAAAGATATGAAAATTTTCTTTGAGGAATTCTTTCAAACGACTGATATGCAGATAGATTGGTGGAGCTTTTACCTTTGAATCCTGTCTTCTTTGTGATACAATCCCTTCACTTCCTGCTTCTCGCTTGTATGCACTGGTGCATTACTTTATATTTTGACAGCTTTAGCTGGCCCGCGTCACCACCCCAAATGACGTCTCATCTTACGCACAGCACATGCATGTGACTAGATCCCGGTGCTTTTAGAAGCATGAGAGGCTTCGTGCCTCTGTGTCATTGTTGCAGAGATGACATAGATGGAGTAGATCTGAACGGTTCATTTCATAGGTAAAATAGTGAGTTTATGATATCCAAATATTAAACTGTTTGGACAATTTAAACCTTCAATATATAACCTATGGATAGATAAAATCATAGAATGCTCAAAGGTTTGCATTCAAGTCCAATTTTAAAATGGTGCAGAACAGCATTACAAAAGAAAAAAGAGGACCGTCCATAGCCTGTCCATGGTGGACCCTACATCCTGAAGATCCAGATGAACCTGCTGGCAGACTACGATTTTCGGTATACCAAGGATTACCTTCCTTTTAAGTTTGAGTAATGAGAATTTTCCAACTGTACGACCCATTTATGGCCGATTTACCTGTTTAAACCTGCTTCTTTTTAGCTTTCAAGAATACTCCCCGGACGTACGGACAGCATTTCACAATACGAAAATGCCCCTACTTTTCAAAAAGCGATTTCTAAAAGATCGGTTCCCTATGCTACGAATTATAACCGTAGCTGTAACCGTAGCCTCTGCTTTTTGATATGTATCAAAGGTCTTTCGATATGTACTTCAATATGTATCAAAAGTATTTCGATATAATCGAAAAGGGTCCAAAACTGTCCAGCGAGTTTGCCTCGAAAATCCGCAATTTTTAATACATATAGAAGGGCATTCGATATGTATCAAAGGTATTTTCTTTATGGCTACGGATCATAACCATAGCCCTAACTGTGGTGTCGTGGTGGTACGTGCAATTTTATTATTATTATTATTATTTTTACATGGAGAAATTTATTCTACCTACATTTTTCTCTAATACATATTTATATAAATATGTATATATAAGCATATAAAAAAATTCTTTTTTTTTTTTCATTTCTTTCTTTATTCATTTAACAAGAATATCTTCTAAACCAAAATTAGTTACTTGACGTACTATTTATGATTTTGGGGTAGAAGAAGCTACTTTAGCCAACCAACCTGGTCATTTTCATAGATTCCTTCAGGTCGATGGTCGAAAATCCATTTCATTCACTTCGCGGTCAATTTCAATCAGTTCGTGGTCAATTTCATTCATTTCATTTACTTTGTGGTCAATTTCAATCAGTTCGCAGTGAATTTCATTAACTTCGTGGTCAATTTCATTCACTTTATGGCCAATTTTAATCACTTCACAGTCAATTTCTTTCATTTCACGGTCAATTCCATGCGTTTCATGGTCAATTCCGGCGATTTCCCTGCACTTCATTGTCAATTCAATTCATTTCACGGTCAATTCCCTTCACTTCACAGTCAATTCAATTCATTTCACGGTCAATTCCCTTCACTTCACGGTCAATTCCGGCAATTCCCCTTCACTTCACGATCAATTCATTTCATTTCACAGTCAATTCCATTCACTTCACAGTCAATTTAATTCATTTCACGGTTAATTCCCTTCACTTCATGGTCAATTTCATGCATTTCACGGTCAATTCCAGCGATTTCCCTTCACTTCACGATCAATTCAATTCATTTCATGTCAATTCTCTTCACTTCACGGTCAATTCAATTCATTTCACGGTCAATTCCCTTCACTTCAAGGTCATTTCCATTAGGGGTGCACACGGGTCGGTTTGGTCTAGTTCTGGGGTGAAACCGGAACCGAACCGTTCCTGATGGTTCTACAGTTTTTGGAACCGGAACCGGAACCGTTAGCACCTAGAACCAAAACGGAACCGGATCATGAAAAACGGTTCGGTTCCGGATCGGTTCCACGGTTCTGGGCTTTAAAAAATCCAGCCCAGTTGGATTCCAATCAGTTGTGGGGCCCATCGTTTGAAGTTTTTGGATCATTGAATTGCTATCCTGAGATAAAGGGATAAGGGACGATTTACCATACATAGCAAACATCCAAGTAAAATATACAGCTAAGAAAGTATGCACAGTGTAAAAGTGCAACATTAAGTAGCATATACAGCTAAGAAGGTAATCAGGTATGCATGAAATCTAAAATTCTATAGTAAATGTGCCTTCCTCAAAATCAGCAACAAAAACCAAAATCAGCAAGTAACATATACAATTTGCCCTGCCTTCCTCAAAATCAGCAACAAAAACCAAACAAAAGAAAAAGTTTCATTGATTGCAGCTCTCCTGAAGACTGCAATCAATGATGAAGATTGTAACACTTTCTTCCATGTTGAGACCAAATCCACAGTTCTTGGAAAGGCTGAAGGTCCACTTCTCCCATGAAGGTAATGAAATTGCCTTTTCCTTTGAATTTCTTTGCTCCATGAAAATATTATATGCAGCAGATCTTTCACTGGATATTTCACCACGACCATCCTGATGGAAATTTGAGACCTGAAGTTGTGGATGAATTAAATACAGATTATACATGTACTGTCCATGAGAAAATATCACGGAAAACACAACACCATGACCAACTACACAAGGGGAAACATGTGAAGCAACCATGGAAGTTGGGTCAGCAGAGAGAATACGAGAAGATAACAAAACATTTAAGTAATTAGATGGGTTCAATTTGCTTTTTAATTCAATGCGGCACACTGATTCTTTAAGAATGCATTCGGAACTTTTGATATGCAACTAAGTGGATAGCCTGTAAATTGTTCAAGTCCTGCAAATGGAGAGCCAATATTTCCATTTATAACCATTAGGCTGTAAATGGAGAGCCTATAAATGAAATTGGAACTTTTTGCCTGTAAACAAGATGGGGGTAAATGTCATAAATCATTTACAGCCTATAAATTACAGGCAAAAAAAGGCCATCCAAACAGTGTAAATGATTTACCTGTAAAAATCATTTGCAACTTAGCCCATTTACAGGCATTCAAACGACTAAAAAATGGTGCATCGAAACACATCCTTACAGTGAACTGAACTCGGAAAATTAGTTAACTTGGTCTTCTATTGATTGTATGAGTGTTTTCAATTCAAATCACTTGCATATCCAAACACAACCGCAGAGAATCAATTGCTTCCCAAAACTTATTCATGAAGTCTGGAAGCTGATGAAATTGTAAGCAATGAAAAAAAAAAATTCCAAGGTCTTAGAAGATATATCGTCATATGAATATTTTAGTTTGAAAAGGTAGGAAAGATGGGAAAAATCTGTCTTTGCAGATGAGACTGTACACTAAAGTTTTGTGGAATGCAAATGATACTTAAAAGTACAAACCAAAGAAATAAACTAGCCTTTCCTACTTGTTATTGTTTTTTCCCCTCGTAGGCTGCATTTGGTGGCAAAAAATATAATGAAATTCTATGATATTTCTTGATTAATCAGTCTAATTTGGTGTAAAATATCATGATTTGTTGCAACCAAGTGTGAATGAGGAAATGACAGAAGTTAATGTTGTTTCACAACCATAAATAACATTTAGCTTCTTGTATGCCCTGCAATCAAACTAACATTTAGCTTGACTACAACTTAAAAGTAAACGTAATTACAATTTGGATTCCAGAAACTCAATATGAATGGCATATAACTGAATTTTGAAGACTACCTCCTCATGAATACTAGCAAACATTGCTAACTTTTTCCATTTCCTCATGATTTAGACAGAGCATTTGCAATTCAAGTCACATGGGTACCCGAAAGCAGACAGAAAATTACAATTTGGTTGTTTGCTTTTTAATAAGAAGTCACTTGGGGATTTTTAAAAAATTTTAATACAAAAATGGGGCCCAGCCATGTGTGGCCCATTTAACAAAAAGATCCCTCAAGCTGCACAAATAACTTAACATCAACGGTGAGAATCTCTAGTAAAATTGACCATTCGCAATTAAGAAGCAACAAAGAAGATTACTTACTCTTCTCCACATACTAATGACTAAATTGTATCCATTCACTTACTCATGCTCCTTAGATTTGAAGAGCTTGAAGGTCTATGTAGCTGGGTTTTGTTAAGCCTATTGAATAAAATTTCAGATTCTGCAGCTGTATTGGTAGTATGATATTGTTCCAAAACATTGTTCTGTGTCTGAACATGGAAACACACTCCAATTATTTAAACTAAGCTTCCTGATTTCCATAAGCTTCCTGTCAGTTGGAAGTTGTTTGCCACATGAATGGTTAGGATTACATTGTTGCTTGCCACATGGGTGCAACATGTCTACTCGTGAGCAATGTTTTGAAAGTCGAGTTGGATCACAAAATAGCAAGAGGATTGAAAATGTAAATCACAAATCATAAAACCATAAGATTTTTATAATCTTTTGTAGATATAGAAAAATCTGAAATCATATTTATACAAACTAAAACTATAAGATTTTTATACAACTTAAAACATACAAGATCCAGTTTATTTAACTTCATGTAATCCTGTCAGATTGAACTGGTCCCACAACATTAATAAAGATGATTTCAGAGCCCAAATCAGAGATTCAGAGTGAAATGGTAAAGAAGTCATTGTAGAGAGAGATTTGTGATCAATCATTTTTGAACAAGACAACAACTAACCAGATATTCAGGATTAGATAAATTGAATCATGACCATTCCTTCAAAACTAAGAAATGCCTTTGAAAACTACCAAACCTCACCAAGATTATATGACCACGATGCAACTAGCAGTTTAGAATCTGCCTGAAACATGTCACAATTAAACAACTACCAAACCTCACCTTTTTCACCAATCCTACTCTTCCAACAGTCCATAGAAGTGTACCACAAAGGTGAAAAAGGTGGAAAAAACTTTAGATAAAATTAAACAACTTCAGCATATCAACAAATTAGATGTTAAAGAAGATTGTTGGTACTGTATACATAAGTTTTCAGTTCTGACAAGTGGGACCATGCTTTAGAAATCCATTCTTACCCTAATTTTCTAATATACCAGTTAAAAAAGAAAGAAATTTTAACAAACCAACAATAACAACATTCCTATTAGAACACATTAACACCCAACAAACAGCAAATGCTCAAGAAACATGAAAAGACCATGAAAACACAAAGCAGAAGGAAATTAACCTGTAGATTCTAGTCAATTGAACCTCACCAAAGTAAACTTGATATGAAAGTCCTCAGATAGAAGATAGGGCTGCAAAAATATAATAATTTATTAATATTAAGAAGAACACAATAAGTAAAAGTAAATTATATTGATCAAATGAACATTTACCTGATTCAAGAGCTTCAATTTCAGTCATATTTTCTTCAACTTGAATTGAGAGAGGCGAAGCACATAACCAATCTTGTGCACAAATTAAGCATTCCACAAGCTTAGAGGTAAGAGAACTACGAAATTGATCTAAAACACGATCTCCAGTACTAAAAGCCGATTCAGAAGCAACGGTAGATATAGGAATGACTAAAATATCCCTTGCAACTTAAGAAAGAACTCGATACTTTGAGCTATTCACCTTCCACCAATTCAAAATTTCAAAATTTGGATCATCCTTTTCACAAGATTCCTCCAAATATTTGTCCACTTCAGACTTGCCTCCATAATTCTCTTCTTCTTCCAAATATTTTTGAAACTTAGATTTGAGAGAAATTAATTGCTCACTTGTACAACTAATTGATTGGTCGACATCCATGTCAAAAATGGCTTGACTTGAAGAAGAATCAACTGACTGAAACTTTTGATATTCATCATAAATACGATTGAATGTCTCTCTGATCTTCTTAGTGAGCTCAATCACCATGGCAGGTTCGTAAACTTCAGAATAACAAAACTTTACATATTTCAATTTATAACGAGGATCCAACACAACAAAAATCAATAACATCATATTCACCTTGCCAATATTTCCCCAATACTTCTTAAATTTAATCTTCATTTTCTTAGCCATGACATTTAAAGTAGAATCCATACTGATTGACCATTCGAATAAGAAACTTTCAATGGCACAAACTTCATGAAAATATAAATTAGAAGTGACATATAAAGAACTAGACAAACGAACAGTCGCATCATAGAATTTTTACAAAAATTTTGTAAAAACTCGAGCATCATCCCAATCACTAGTGGTAGGCGGTCCATCATGAAGTTGTATGATGAAATGTGGATCTTCCTCTTCTAATCTCTCAAATGCTTTTTGGAACTTTGTTGCAGCATCTAGCATGAGATATGTGGAGTTCTACCTAGTTTGAACATCTAGGCACAAACAACTTTTATATGTTATTCTCTCTTTCTCTACACATGCCTTGAAACGTTGTTCTCTTTGTAGAGAACTCTTAACATACCTCACTGCCCCACGAATTCAAGTTAATGAATCTTTTAATTCAATTAATCCATCTTTCACAATTAAATTAAGAATATGTGCACAACACCTCATGTGAAAGAATTCGCCGCCTAAAATGAAAGTATCACTCTTCTTAGACATCTTTCTTTTCATATATGAAATAGCAACATCGTTGGAACTTACATTATCCACAGTAAGTATGCATAGTTTCTCTATACCCCATTCCATTAAACATGCCTCCACTGCTCGACCAATTTCTTCACCTTTGTGACTATAAATCACACAAAATTTAAAATTCTCTTATGCAATTTCCAGTCTTGGGTAAAATGAGCTGTAAGGCACATGTAAGAAAGATTCTGCACTGAGGTCCATGAATCCATAGTGAGACAAATTCTTTGATTTGAGTTCACTAATAAATCCTTCAATTTTTTTTCCTCGCTTACATATAATGCCATACAATCCCTTGCCATTGTAGTACGTGATAATATTTTGAAAGGTTGCATGACACTACAAAAGTAACGAAATCATTCATGCTCAACAAACTTAAAAGGCAACTCATCTACGATTATCATTTTTGCAAGTGCTTCTCTACATAGATCTTGATTAAATTTCCACACACCAAGGGTACTACCACAATCTTCTGATATTGAATGCATTGACAAAAGTTTCTATTTCATGTCTTTATTTTGAGAATTCTTGGGACACTTTGATATATGTTTTCTCAAAGTGCTAGTCCCATTCTCACTCAGCCATGCATAGGATGAATTACAGTAGTTACATCTAGCCCCTTTCGCTTTTCCATCCCCGTCATTTACAATTTTGGTAAAATGATCCCAAATGTCAAATTTACGACCCTTGTCTTTAGGAAGACATACCTTTGCATGAGATGGAGAATTAGTGATAGAGAGCTCTTGAGGATTATTTGTCTCTCCAGTAATTGACATCTAATAAGAATTAAGATAGACAAAAAAAAAAAAGCAAAAATCAATAAAACACCTAACATTCAATAAAACATTGCTCAATATGTACCCTAAACGTGGGCAGCTGGATTTTGCTCCAGTGAAACATAAATTGCAAATTTATAACTGTTTTAGGGTGTTTGGTTGCACCCTTCAACCAAACAGGAATTTATCTGATGTAAGGTTGTTTGGTTGCACCCTTCAACCAAACAGATATCCTAATAACTGTTTTAGGCTATTAGTGATATAACAGGAGATTTCTTGGTATTTAGTGCAATCAAATGCACCCTTCAACCACCAGGAATTTATCTGATGCAGGACTCTAAGTTTTCAGCTTGAGCAAGCAGGCCCATGGTTCAATTATCCAGACCATTGCTCTCATGGACCCTGCGACCTAACAATTTCTTTATCAGGACAGTCCAAGTCATAACCCTTGGAATAGTGGCCCGCAAATAGGGATGTGTGGTAACAGGAAAGCCTGAAAGCTGTTCCCGTCCTTGTCAAGGGAGATGTCAACCGTCTCTCCTTGCAACGAACACTAGTGGCCCGCAAATACTATAAGAAAACAAATGCAACAATGGTTCATATTCAATAAAAAATTTACAGAAAATCAATAACATTGATAATTGCTAATTACCATCACAGATAATGATGAAGAAGC
The DNA here is from genome assembly GCA_030180095.1 of Magnolia changhungtana. Taxonomy (NCBI): domain Eukaryota; kingdom Viridiplantae; phylum Streptophyta; class Magnoliopsida; order Magnoliales; family Magnoliaceae; genus Magnolia; species Magnolia changhungtana. The sequence goes on from JASAUF010000662.1 coordinate 14,686,454, forward strand.
CGTTGTTGAAGTTCGAATCAAGATTCGAGATGGCCAGAGAGGGTCAGCCAGCGATGGACGATCAGAGAGGGGCGGCTAGCGCAAGAGGGATGGTTGGACGTGGTGTTTTTCAGCTATTTACCCTACAAAGAGAAGATTACCATGGTAAATGCAAGAAAATGGGGGAGAAATTCGAGACGGATTAGAGATTTCAAGCTAGGGTTTTGAAAAGGGGAGAGAAATTCGAAAAACCTAGAAAGAAAATGGCGTACCGAAAGAGAGAGAGAGCGTCCCAGTGAATCGGTGATTAGGAAGACGAGAGAGAGGGATTTCCGGTGATTGGGAGTTGGGACGGGCGGACGGCGAGAGAGAGAGAGAGAGAGAGAGAGAGAGAGCTCAGACGGCAAACACGCCGCACGCCTTCAAAGTTGGGGTGCGGGAGCCGCGAGGGAGAGAGAGAGAGAGAGAGAGAGAGAGAGAGAGAGAGAGAGAGAGAGAGAGAGGGGAGGATGCGGCGACGCCGGCGAGAGAGAGGGCAGGGGTAAAGTGCGGCGCGAGAGAGAGGGCAGGGGCAGAGTGCGGTGCGAGAAAGAGGGCAGGGGGTGACTTATGAGGTTAGGGTTTTTTTTTAAAAAATTTTAAATATGGATCCACAGTTCCCATCACGGATCAGGTCTACAGTTCGGTTAACGGTTCGAATCGGTTCTCCAGGACCCTAAATCGAAACCGAACCGTAATAAACGGTTTTCGAAATTTTGGAACCAGAACCAAACCATTAGCACCCTGGAACTGGACCAAACCAGACCGATCCAACGGTTCCGGTCCGGTTCCACAGTTCCAACAATTAAATGTGCACCCCTAATTTCCATGCATTTCACAGTCAATTCCGGTGATTTTCCTTCACTTCACAGTCAATTCAATTCATTTCACGGTCAATTTCGTGCATTTCACGGTCAATTCCCTTCACTTCACGGTCAATTCTATGCATTTCACTCCATTCACTCCCTTACACTCAAATGCACGTCCAAACTCATCTCTGCCATCCCTATGGAGATTTAATGAAGAAAGTGGGTGAAAAAAAGGAATAGGGATGACAGAGATGAGTTCGGACGTGTATTTGAGTGTAAGGGAGTGAATGAAATGAAATTGATAAAGCACCGGCAGTGAAGGGAATTGATAGTGAAATGCACGGAATTGATCATAAAGTGAAAGGAATTGACCGTGAAATGCACAAAACTGACCGTGAAGTGAAGAGAATTGACAGTGAAATGAATTGAATTGACCGTGAAGTGAAGGGAATTGACCATGAAATGAATTGAATTGACCGTGAAGTGAAGGAAATCATCGGAATTGACCATGAAATGCATGGAATTGACCAGAAGTGAAGGGAATTGACCATGAAATGAATTGAATTAACCGTGAAGTAAAGAGGAATCGTCAGAATTGATCATGAAAGTGAAGGGAATTGACCGTGAAATGAATTGAATTGACTGTGAAGTGAAGGGAATTGACCGTGAAATGAATTGAATTGACTGTGAAGTGAAGGAAAATCGCCGTAATTGACCGTGAAATGCATGGAATTGACCATGAAATGAAGGGAATTGACCGTGAAGTGAAGGGAAATCGCCGTAATTGACCGTGAAATGCATGGAATTGACCATGAAATGAAGGGAATTGACCGTGAAGTGAAGGGAATTGACCGTGAAATGCATGCAAATGATCGTGAAGTGAAGGGAATTGACCGTGAAATGCATTAAATTGACCGTGAAGTGAAAGAAATTGACTGTGAAATGCATGAAATTGACCGTGAAGTGAAGCGAATTGACCGTGAAATGCATAGAATTGACCATAAAGGGAATTGACCATGAAATGCATGGAATTGACCGTGAAGTGAAGTAAATTGACCGTGAAGTGAAGGGAATTGACTGTGAAATGAATTGAATTGACCGTGAAGTGAAGGGGAATCGTTGGAATTGACTGTGAAATGAAGGGAATTGACCGTAAAATGCATGGAATTGACCGTGAAGTGAAGGGGAATCGTCAGGATTGACCATAAAATGCATGGAATTGGCCGTGAAGTGAAGGGAATTGACTATGAAATGATTGAAATTGACTTCGATGTTAATGAAATTCACAGCAAACTGATTGAAATTGACCGCGAAGTCAATGAAATGAATGAAATTGACCGCGAACTGATTGAAATTGATCGCGAAGTGAATGAAATGGATTTTCGACCATCGACCTGATGGAATCTTAGAAAATAACCAGGTTAGTTAGCTAAAGTAGCTTATCCTACTCCAAAATCATATATGGTACGTCAGGTAACTAATTTTGGTGTAGAAGATATTCTTGTTAAATGAATAAAGAAAGAAATGAAAAAAAAAAAAAAAAACGAGAGAAATTTTTTTATATATGCTTATATATACATATTTATATAAATATGTACTAGAGAAAAATGTATGTAGAATAAAGTTCTCCATGTATATTAAAAAATAAATAAAAAATGGTGCACAAACTGTTGTGGCACTACGGTTATGGCTACATTTATAATCCGTGGTCATAGGATCCTAGCTTCTTCTTTTTTCCTGTTGTAATCCCCACCGCTTTTTGTGGGTCCTATTATAAGGTATGTGTTATATACAAACCTTCCATCTATTTGGCGAACTCGTATTAAGGCTTGCGACGAAAAATAAGACAAATCTAGCTATCAAGTGGACCACATTGTAAAAGGCAGTAGAGGATTGAACGACTACCATTGAAACCCTTTTAGGGGTCACAGAAGTTTTGGATCATTATAAAATTTGTTTTTCCTCTTCATCCGGTCTTTGTGACCTTATGAATAGATTGGATGGAAAATAAATGTTATGGTGGGCCCTATAAAAATTTTAACGGTGAAAATCAATTTTCCCACTGCTCTTTGTGGTATGGTCCAGTTGATCTTTGGATATGATTTTTTTTTTTTTTGATAATGCTCTGAAATGATCTCCAAATATGGATAAATGTTGCGGGTATAATAAATACATAACTGTGGGCCCATGTAACTTTGTTCTCTTTTGAACCGTTGGTACAACTCGGAGTTGAGGAGCGTTAGTGCTCCAGGCAATCCGCCTCCGGAAGGAAAGTAGGAGCATTTTTCGACCTGAGAATTGGGGCCGTACAGCTGGGGCTTATTCTTGGGACGTAAAAAGCAAGTGGGCTTCAAAAAGTTGGTGGCCATACATGGGTCGTACGGTTGTAAATTTCTCTTGAGAAATTGACCGCAGTAATGCCACCTTTTACCCAGCGTCTTTTCAAAAAGCTCTCAAACTTTACTTTCCAAAGTGAACCATTCTGTACGGACATACTATTTGCGGACAGAAATAACCTTGCAATTACTATCTATAGCTACGGATTATAACCGTAGCATAGGTAGTCAGCCACCGTCAATGCAAGGGTCCGTACAGAATGGTTTGCTTTGGGAAAGTAAAGTTTGGGAGCGCTTTTAAAAGACGCCGGGTAAAAGGTGGCATTTACAGTGGTCAATTTCTCTTTTAAGTTTTGAGTAATGATCTGGTGGTCATGGACTCATGGGTACCTTCTTCATATACAGGCAGTTGTATTTGGACTGTTGGCATCAACATCAGCTATCTCGGCCGTTCGTTATCTCCATTATCCTATTCACAGGCTGCCTTGGAAAAATCATGCTGAATGGATGACTCGAATTGTCCTTTCAGTAGTATGCAAAAATATATGGACAAGATCATTTATAAAAGATGGGCCCAGTTAGTGACAGTTTAAGACCATCTGACCCTCTGATGTTAGTATGGTAGCGGAATAAGTATGGATTGGACCTAATGAACGGTCTAGATGGGCCATATAGATGACAACAAGTCCAAAATACAAAAAACAACTACTTGCAGGGGAAAGGGCTAAACCTTTCCGTTACAAAGGAAACGCCACCGCTTGTGTTCGTGTGGGCGAAGTTTAGTGGCTACATCCGCGCCTTCACACGTGGCAAAAATTATAATCACACATGTGGGGAACATCTGCCGCGTGCATAAGGTGGACCCCACCTTGAAGATGCTTTGTTGCGAAAAAAACAGACCGTTCTACTCATCGGGCGGGCCACCCTGTGAGGAAACAATCATGGACGGTCTACGTGCAATTTACATTTGTGGCTTCCTGAGCGGGGATGTTAGGTGGGGCCCACCGTGAAGTTTGTGAGAAATCCACACTGTCCATCCGTTTTTTCAGATCAGTTTAGGAAATGGGACCTGAAATTAGGGCTGTAGTCGAACCCTCGGTTGGAAACGGATGGGCTACTCCCCTGGACACCAGCCAATGGCTAGTGGTCGGTGCTCCGTGGGCCCCCTATGATGTATTTGTTTCTTCCATGTCGTACATCTATTTTTACATATCATTTTAATTATGAGACCAAAAATGAGTTATATCCCAATCTTAAGTGGACCACATTACAGGAAACAGTGTTGAATGAGCATGGACCATTAAAAAACATTTTGGGCTATAAAAGTTTTGGATCAAGCTGATTTTTGTTTTTTTCCTTCATCTGGGCTGTATGACCTAATCAACATATTGGATGTCAAATAAACAGTACAGTGGGCCTTAGGAGGATTTTAATGATGGATATCCAATCAATATTGCTTTCATGTGGTGTGGTGCACCTGAGATTTATATACCTCTAATTTTTTGAATCAAGTCATAAAATGATCTTTAAAAATGGATGAACAGAATGGATGAAACACATACATCATGGTAGAGCTCATAGAGCACTAACCATCAGCCGAAGGGCTGGTGTCAGGGGAGTAGCCAATCCGTTTCCCCCTTGGTTAGCTCGCACGACTCCGCTCAAAAAACTCAATTCAACCCGCTCAACCAAGAGTCCAGTTGTTTTTTTTTTAGCTTGAAAAAATTTCAAACTGGGTTTGCCTGAGCTTGACTCGACTTAGATAAAACCTCAACTCGAATCCAACTTGGATCTAATTAGTTTTTTTTTTTTTAAGTGTTTGATAAAATGACTTAATGAATTGGGAGCCAGTGGCAAAGAAGATACGTATATGAAACAAATATCTTCTTCTTTTTTTTTATGTTGCCCATGAGATATTTGATAAAATACTTGTAAAACCGCTATTTTACGTACAGCGAGAATCTGAAAGTATAATCTATGTGTTTCGTGAAAATGTTACATATGTAAGCTTGGCTTGTTCTTGGCTCATACTGGCTCGAGCTACTTATCGAACCAAGTCGAACTGGCTACTCACGCTCGAGCATCTCCCGAGCCAAGTTCTAACTCGGGTCACCTAGTGGGCCAGCCGAGTTGAGCTGTGCCAACCCCCATTCAATTCAACTCGTGTACACGTCTAACCGAAAATCAAGTGGATCCATACTCAAGGCGACCATACGAGAGGGAAAACTAGGGAAAGAGTTTACCACCGTTGAAATGTTCTTGGGATATGTCTATATGCCATCCAAACCGTTTATAAGGTCATTCCCGCTGGGATAAAGTGAAAACACCAAAAACTTTGCTTGATATGAAACTTTGTGGCCATAAGAATCTTCCAAACGGTGGTCACTGAATCCTCACTGTTTCCTCTCATGCTGACCACTTGTGTTTTGGATCAATCTCATTTCCAGTCCAATCATATAAAATGATCTCTCAAAACGGATGGAAGGTATGGATTTCTCACAAACATCACGGTGGGGCCATCAAGCATCCCAGCGCAAGAACTTCCTGCGAAAGGCTTCGGCAGGAAATCCGCGTCCGTTGACAGCCACACGATTAATGTGGGGCCAGCCAACCTTGCGGGACAGAAAATCTGATCCGTTCGTCCGATGAATTGGAAGTGAACGGTAGCCTACAATCAAATACGTTGAATAAGTGGTCAAACGGTCTATATTCAAAGACAAAAATTTATTGTTGGAACGGTTAAGATCATCCAATCAGTGGAATTCTCGGTACATGGCCACCATCCAATCAGTGTAACTACCATCAGACTCAGTTGGCCAAACACGATACAGTGGGACCCATCCAATACTCAGATCTCTTACTGAGCATCGGTGAGTCCCATCATTCTCATCCGTTGATTTCTTTTTTGTGGCCCATCATTAGGAACGGTCACTATTATTACAGCTGGGCTGCATTTAGGGTTATCAATGGGCCGGGCTTGCCCTTAGTAAAATTGAAACCCGTTAATGACAGAGCTGGGCTGGGCCTGGGCCTGTGGCAGAACGATCTAGCACACAAGCGCCGGGCTAAGACTGGGGTCGACCCAGGCTCGAGCCTGTATGTTTTGGCTCGTAATGGCTCGGATCAGGTAAGGTTTTACTTTGTGGGCTTGGCATGGACGAACCTTGGACCAGAGCAAATCAAGGCCGTTGACAGCCCTCTCTACCTTGTGTACGTTGAATCCCAGCTGTGTGGGTCACACCTGTATGCTGAGTTAGCCGCCGGCCATCATTTGACGTGGAAGTGTGGCCCAGCTGAGGAGTGGATCTGCCTGATTTTTATGGACGATGATCTTCTTGGTGAAAGACAGGGAACCAGATTAGATGCGGCTCTGACCATAGGTCCCACATCAATGATTTTATATCCGTGCTGTCCATCTATTTTGTCAGATCATTTTAGGGCATGAGACGAAAATCAAAGCAGATCCAAATCTCAAGTGGACTACACAACAAGAACTGTGCTGATTGACCTTTAAAAACTTCTTGTGGTTCAAAAAAGTTTTGGATCAAGCTGATATTTGTTTTTTTCCCTTCATCTAAGTTTATATGACCTAATTAACAGGTTGGATGGAAAATAAACATTACAGTGGGCCATAGGATGTTTTTAATGGTCGCATTCAATCATTAATGTTTCCGTTGGTAAGGTACAACTGAGATTTAGATCTGCTCTATTTTTGGGCTCATGCCATAAAATGCGCTGCTAAAACGGGTGGACGGTGTGGTATATAATACTAACACCATTGTCTCATAATCAGACGCACCGCATGGGTTCTTAGGGGTAGGAAGATGGTCAAGCTCTTAAATATATTATATAAAATGACATTTTATGCATTGTAGTGGACGTGCCGGAGTGGTTATCGGGCATGACTAGAAATCATGTGGGCTTTGCCCGCGCAGGTTCGAATCCTGCCGTCCACGCTTTTTCCTTTTTCAAAAAATCATTTGCATTTATTTTCTTTATTTTTCATGAGCCACCGCCCATTATGGAAAACGGGTCGAGTCAACAACTTGAGCCCTTGATTTCTTGGGGTCCATCATGAATTGATTTTTCTTCTAAAGAATTCCCTTTTCAAACGTTTGAAAGCTTGAAAGATCACAATGCCAATCTATGTAAGTTAGGGTTTCTTCCAATGTTTCTACTACTATGTATTCAATCATCTCGACTGTTCTATATATGGCCCACGTCCCAGATGACACTTTTTTATTTCTCTAGACATTTAGGTGACAATTTTCTGGCGTCTTATATATGCCGATGCAATTTATTTTTTATTTTCCCTTTTCAGTGTTAATTGGTACATTTTCTTAGATGGTATTCTCTAATTAGTGACTTTTGATTTATGCCTACTTCATTGTAGGGCCCACACTTCATAGATAGTTCCAATGTAATGCATATATATATGCCACATGTACTATTTATACTCGGAGAGATGTCATGTGGACCATTTTACTACATTGACTCTCTCAGGCACATTCACCCTTATGATGCACATGTGGGGCCCACTCCATTGTTCTAATGGTCTATTCCTTTTCTTAGGTGGCCAAACTTCATCTCATTTTAACTGGTTCACATAATGATTTTATATAGAATCAGGATCCTCTACTGAAAATCTTGCTTGTTGCAAACTAATTGAACCACATCATCACACACTGCATTTAATGCAGCCGCGCTAACAATGTTAATAATGACATGGATTAATCACAATGCAGGAAAGTAGGATTTTTCTGCTTGTGACAATCAGAGGATCCGAGTTCTTTCATATAACATGACAATAAAAGCTCGTATAGGTGGCAATATACTTGAAAGCTAAAGATAGATTAGGCATTAAACCCAGTCAAAATTGACAAGAGTTATCCTAGTCGTCCCAAGTCTTAATTCCTTAGTTTTCGAACAATGATCAGAATATAAGATCACTTAATTTTAAGTATAAGACCATTCCAAACATGTCACTTATCCTCCGTTCTAAGCCCTATGATCATGCACAATGTGGGCCCCACCAAGTGAGTGATTGACAGCTAATCATGGTTTAACATTAATTTTAACAATGATTAAATGAATGTGAGCCCCACCAAGTGAAAAATCAAGTTCCTTAGCATATCAATCTTCTCTTGTGGACATGGATTGAGAGGAATCGTCCAAATAGGACATGACTCATTCAATTCTAATCTGGTTATATCGCATGAATCAACATTCAGTGTAGATGGTGATTCGATCAGCCCGGACCAGTCACAACCTGCCTGACTCAACCAAATTGTAACGGAACTCAGGACAGAGTCTTTAAGTTTTAAATAATAATTGTTAAAAAAAAAAAAAAAAAAAAAAGCTTGGAGATTCACATGCCTCGGCGGCATGTGGCCCATCATCTCACATCATTGAATGATTTAGAAGGTAGATTTGGTTCTTCATATAGTGGATGTTTTATTTTCATTAATCACATTAAGACCTGTGAACTGTTCATTATGTAGTGATTCAGAAGATGCACCCACATCTATCATCTCAAAACCACATGTACTGCAGTGATAAGCAGCAACCCAAATAAGGGCGGACCCAGATTGTTTCTCAATTTATTTATATTTAGAGAAATATTAACAAAATGTACCACTAATTGCAATGCTAATTACTGTAATCAATATAAATGTTGAATGAAAGAGAAGGGAGAAAAAGGGATTTGGAGAAAACAATGCTTCAGTCTTCTTGTATCACTATGAGTTGCTCCTAGTTGCATTGGTTCACTTGGACAATCCAATCAATAGGTATGAGCTGTCTGTTTAAAAATCACACTAATTGGATGATCCAATCCATCTTGACTTGTCCTTTCTTCTATAGGTGTCTCTCTAAGCTATGGATGGAATGGTTAGGATTGCGTAACGTAAGCAATTCATGATGGTTCTTAACCAATAAATGGATCAAATTAGAATTTATAGAGCATGGTGAATCAATCCATTTATCCCATAATCTAGGCCCCACATCCCATGGGTTAGGACCTTGGTCCCAAGCCCCACATCCCAGGGCCCGCCTCATACAAAACAACTCTAAAAGCTCAAACTGATAGAGCATAGTGAATCAATCCCTTTATCTCATAGCTCAGGCCCCATATCCCATGAGTTAGGACTTAGAACTTCCCTCGTGGGCCTCATATCACATGGGTACCACCTCACACAAGCCACCCGCTTCACATAAGTGGGGCTCACCTCACACGAGCCACCCACCTGACACGAGCCGCCCACCTCGAGTGTATCCCTGTATCCCACATGCAACCTCACTCAAGCTAGGTATGAAAATGCATGAGCATTAGGTACTATAACTTATAGTGATCTTCCTAACATATTTTATAAGTGCGAAACAATATAAGTGGAATAATATCTAAAAGAGCACTAAAGTCACACACACTAGTCTAACACTCTCCCTAAAATAAAGCATAGATATCGCACATTCATATAAGATTACAAAGATGAGACAAACAATAGCGTCGTCTTTTATCTTCCCTAACCCAATGACTGAGAAGGACGGCTTGTCATCTTGAACCCATCTGAAGAAGCTATGATTGCAAAACCCTTATCTTAGGATTCCTTCCTAGCCCGAATAGTAATTGGAGATGCTTTCCTTATTGAGATGGTTAATGATACGAGGTTCTCATTTTGACAATAATATCATACTGTATATAAGGTGTCAGGAAAAATTCCCTACTACAATAATAACATCTACAAGTTGATTGTTTATATGTTTTTCAATGACTTAATGGATGCTTTGTTTATATATATATATATATATATATATATATATATATATGGAAAAAGGTACTATGCGCTCGAGTTGATGGGAACGTCCCATGAGGTTGAGTTGTGTGGGCCCCACCGTTATGCGTTTCGAACATCTACCCCATCAGTCAGATGCACCATTCCATCGTGGGCCTAGGTATCAAAAATCAAGACAATCCATGACTTGTGTGTGCCCCACCACATACAGAAGTGGAGAGGGGCCATGCACCATTAAAATATTCATGGGACGTTTTTTGGGCCCACCGAGATGTGGTTTGTAAATCCAGCCCATCCATTATGTGTGTCCCACTTGGACGAGGGTTCAGACCAAGTTTCAGCAGCATTCAAAACTAAGGTGGGCCTCACCAAATGCTTTTATATGTTTTTAGCATGTCTTCACATGATTTTAGATGGTATGGCCCACCTAAGTTCCGTATACGGCTGATTTTTGGGATATTCCATAATTTAAAGGGGACCCATCAAATGCACGGTGTTGATGGTCGACACACATCATGGTGGGGCCCACACAGCTCGACCTCACGAGAGCTTATCGTAAGCTCGAGCTAGAGCTGGGCATTTCATACTCGAACCGGTGGATCCGACCCGATCAGACCCGATCCGACCTGATTCGAACAGAACCGATGGTCAGGATCGGGCAGGATCGGGTAACGTAATCCAGATCCGAAAATATATACGGTTAGGATTGGGTAGGCCTTGTTCCGAACAGACCCGATCCGGAACCCGATCCGATTGGATCCGATTCGGACCGACCCGATTCGGACCGTATATATTAGAGTATATATATAATTATATTTTTTTACTTTTACCGCCTAGTTTTAGGTTGGGCGCCAAAAATCCCGCCCTATGTACATCAGCCCATCAACTCCATCTCTCTACCTCTCTATATCTATCTCTCTCTTTAGATCTGTCTCTCGCTGTCTGTTGAAGAAAATCCGTCTCTTCCCGTCTGTTGAAGAAGAAGGCAAAGTTGGGTCCATGAGCTTTATAAAATTTATCTGGTGGAGAGAGAAACAAGTACATAGCCACATACGAAAAGGGAAAAGAAAGATGATCGGTAGCAGCAACTCAAACCCTAGAGTCGACGAAAGCGGATTGGTGGTGTAATGTTTACAAGTTCTTTTGGTCTTGTTACAAGGTATGTGTTATATATCCAAACCGTCCATCCATTTGACAATATCTTATTAAGGCTTGAGACAAAAAATAAGATAGATCTAACCATTAAGTGGACCACTCTACGGAAAGCAGCGGGATTGAACATTTACCATTGAAACCTTTTCAGGGCCACCGAAGTTTTGGATTAATATCAAATTTGTTTTTCTTCTTCGTTTAGGTACGTGTGACCTTACGAACAGTTTGGATGTAAAATAAACGTGATGGTGGGCCTACAAATTTTTAAGGTGAAAATCATTATCTCTGCCACTATTTATGGTGTGGTCTAGATGATCTTTGGATATGATTTTTTTTTTTTTGGATAATGCTCTAAAATGATCTCTAAAAATAGATGAACGGTGTAGATATAATAAATACATCACTGTTGGGCCATGTAACTTTGATCTCCTTTGAACCGTTCTCACAGCTCAGAGCTCGAGGAGCATCCATGCTACCTTCGCACGACACGTTGCACCTAAGACAGTGGAGCTAGGTGGAACGGATTGCGTCGAGTACCTCAATACGCTTAGCATACTACGTAAACTTTGTGGGTCCCACAATCATTCATACATTTTATCCACTCCGTCTATACATTTTAGAAAATAATTTTAAGTCTATAGTCCAAAAATTAAGAATATATAAGGTTCAAATGGGCCACACCACCAGAAACAGTGTGAATTGACAATTTACCATTGAAAATTTCGTGGGGGCCACGGAAGTTTAGATCAATCTTATATTTGTGTTTTCACTTCATCCATGTCTTTGTGATATTATGAACATGTTGGATGACAAATAAACATCATGGTGGGCCATAGAAAGGTTTCAACGGTGAAAATCATCATTCCCACGGTTTCCTGTGGTATGGTCCACTTGAGCTTTAGATATACCTCACTTTTAGGCTCAACCACTAAAATGATCTCAAAACACAGATGGACGGCATAGATAGACCACATACATTCAAGGTGGGCCCAACTAAGTTTACTCAGAACTCACAGAGTAACTTAGTACGCAATTCAATTTCGTGCTAGGTAGAGGCTAGCTACGACTTATGACGACTACTCTTTTATAAAACTTTGGAGAAGTTATATATGGACGGGTGTAAAGCTCCGTCGGGTGAAAGACTTCCACGGGAGTTCGCGCTCCAACTTAGGTGGGGCTTACAGTGATTTTTTGAGAAATCCACTCCATCCATCCGTTTTGTGAGCCCATTCTAGGACACGAGCCAAAAAGTGATCCGAATCTAATACTCAGGTGGGCCAAAAACGTGAGGATTGAACGTCTACAGTTGAAATATTCGTGTGGCCATAGAAGCTTTGAATCATGCTAATATTTATTTTTTAATTTCATCCCCATGGAAATGATGTTATAAACGGTGAAGATGGCACAAAACATCACCCATCGACGCTAGGAACGTTTCAATGCAAGAATTTCCCTACACATTTTCCTTTATTGCGGCCCACTTGAGTCCGGATCCTATTCATTTTTGGTCCCAAGTCTTAAAATGATCTCACAAAACTGATGGAAGGTGTGGATTTGTCGCAAACATCACGGTGTGCCCCACCTAACTTTGCATGCGGTAACTTCATGCGGAAGGCTTTTGCATGAAATCCGTTGACGTGACGAGACGTCTTGCAGCTGGCAGATGTACCGTGTATATTTGTAATGAGATTAGCAAATTATGTGGGTCCCATCAGGAGGTATCGTTATATCCAAACCGTCCATCCATTTGGCAGGCTCGTCTTAAGGCTTGAGCCGAAAAATAAGACAGATCTAAAAATCAGATGGACTACACTTTCAAAAAGCAAGTGGGGTTGAACATTTACTATTGAAACTCTTTTAACAACTTTCAACTGATGGAAGTTTCGGATTAATATGAAAATTGTTTTCCTCTACATCAGTTGTTACGTTATCGGTGGATTAGATGGAAAAATAAATATTATGGTGGGCTCTAAAAAATTTTAACGGTGATTTAAAAAACAAAAAGATCTCAGTCCGAACATTAGCCAATCGATCCGACTCAGCCTATTTTGACCGATTCGGACTGTTCGGGTCAGTCTAACATTATAACTGATCGGATTGGGTTAGATGACCCAAACTCGGTCCCGGATCTGACCGAGTTCGAGTTAGGCTATACAAAACTCGGACCTGATCGAGTTGGGCTGAATCCGATCCGACTCGGTCCGATGCCCAGCTCTAGCTCGAGCGCATAGTACCTTTTCCCTATATATATACACACACTATGCGCTCGAGTGTAAAGCAGTCGTCCGTGAGATCGAGCTGGGTGGGCCCCACCGTGATGCCTTTCAAACATCAAAACCTTCCACTAGATGCACCATTCCATGATGGGCTTGAACGGCCCAAAATCAAGTCAATCCGTGACTTTAGTGGGTCACACCACATACAGAAGTACAGAGGGGCCGTGCACCATTAAAACATTCATAACCATTTTTGAGGGCCCACCGAGATGTTTTTTGCAAATCCAGCCCATCCATTATGTGTGTCCCACTTGAATGAGGGTTCAGACTAAGTTTCAGGTGCATGGAAAACTCAGGTGGGTCCCACCAGTGCTTTTATATGTTTTTTACATGTATACTTATGGTTTTAGATGGTGTGGCCCACCTGAGTATGGATTGCCCTGATTTTGATCCTTCCAGATACAATATGGAATGATGCATCTTGTGGACGGTGTTGATGTTCAAAATGCATCACAGTGGGGCCCACCCAGCTCGACCTCATGGATGACCGCTTTGCGCTTGAGCGTAAAGCGGTCGTCCGTGAGGTCGAGCTGGTGTGGGCCCCACCGTGATGTCGTTCGAAAATCCACACCGTCCACCAGATGCTCCATTCCAGAGGGGGCCCACACGGCTGAAAATCAAGTCAATCCATACTTTTGTGGGCCACACCACGTACAGAAGTTGAGAGGGGCCGTGCACCATTGAAACATTCAAGACCATTTTTGGGGATTTTCGAGACGTTTTTTGATGATCAACACCGTCCATCATGTGTGTCACACTTTAATATAATTTAGACCAAGTTTTAGGTGGTATCCACAACTCAGGTGGGGCCCACCAAGTGCATTTACATGTTTTGCGTGTATACTTATGTTTGCCGATGGTATCACCTGAGTTACATGGACGGCTGATTTTGGGTCGTGTGGGTCCAAACTGGGCTTGCGCATCTGGTGGACGGTGTGGATCTTCAAACGGCATCACGGTGGGGCCCACACAGCTCGACCTCATGGACGACCGCTTTACACTCGAGCGCATAGTACCTTTTCCCATATATATATAGCCTCATAGTCTAATGATTATAGAACCCCCGTAAGACAATGACTATGGCCCTAATGATTTATTAGAGACTTTTCTACATGTAGATGGGGAAGCTTACTACCTCCTAAGAACATTTGTTTTTTACAATGCTTAGATGGGTGGTTGATATTTGTTTTTGCTGTAAATTTCTATAACCAATTTAACTTTTTCACATCAATTGCAATGCTATGCTCTGCATTTGAGTATGGTATCTGTATACTTGATGTTAACATCTTCATTCTTATTATGTGCACCATGGATTTGAACAAGTTAAGATGACTGGTATATAGAATATCCTTGATTTAAGAATACAATATGCACAGACACTTATTTTATCGATGTGAATCTGTTTAAGGGTGCAACATGCGAAGGATTTTATTTATTTGTAAATTGTAACCATAACCAGTTATAGTATGCTCAATTCCATTTACTATTGGCCTATTTAGATAGTGGAGTCATCCACTATTTGTTCTTAGCGCGTCGACGATTCCATAGGAAAATCCAAACACTATAATTACATTACCATAGGTAGGAACGTAGACCATCCTATTTTTTTTTAGCACTAAACCCTGCTTTTCATACACAATGCAATTGATGTAATTACATCACCAAGGTTACTAACTGTCAATTTTTCCGCGATACCAAATACCACAATGGTCAGTCAATTACAGATGTTTTCATAATACAATACAGGTAAAGAAATTTATAATCATTGTTTTTTTCAATTGCATTGCAGTGGAAATCTCAAATCCAAACAAGCACTTAGAAAAATTATTGGCCAGGGATAAAAGTCATCTCTCTGACCTATTTTATTAATTGCCTAAAAATACAAGTGAAATTGTATCTTGGAAGTACCAAAGTAAAAGAACACACATATGCTCTAACAATAGCTAATGATCATTTCCACATAACAGTATAGCTAACAGGAGGATGACAAACGCATTCCAATCAATCTCTCCTTTCTAAAATCATAAACCCTAACCCTAAATAACAACGCAACCACTTCCAAATAGAGAAAAAAATTGAAATAAAATCATTTTTGAATCTCCCTAAGGCCATGTCTTCCTCCATTTCTTTGGCCCAGTTAGCACATGAGGGCTTTTCCGACCATGTGTCCCGGAAAACATGTGATCATGTAGCCGGTTATCTGGCCTGCTTGGTGTATTACCACGCCGTCTGCCTAACCTACGTCCATGTGGCTTGCTTAATGCGTGCCCGTGCTGCGCGCTCAACGAATGATCATTTTTCACAACCTGCGCCTTTGTCGATTTATGATCATGTGGCCCACCTAACATGTGACCAAGGGCTGACATTTTGTGAGATTGTGTGGTGATGACTGCACTTGTGGAGGGATTCTGGGGTAGGATAATCTCATAGCCATCATAGTATGAGTCCATCCCCTCTGCCATGAGCTGCCATACCAGGCCGCCGCACATCGCTCCTCCGCCACTGCCACGCGCAAAGTTGTAAATGTTCCGATAAACAGCGGTCAGGTATGAATCTCGGATGCCTATGCTGTAACCTGGGTCTTTCTTAGATTTTCCGAATTCGGCAAGAACTAGCGGCTTCTTCAGTATCTGTCTCGAGTCGACCGAGTGACTCGCCATCCATCTCTGCATGAACTCAAGTTGTGCGCCATCGTTTTGCCCAGATAACCTGTAGATTAATAAAAATTATAAAAATCAATATGTCTATGGTAATATTTCTTTGTAATCTGTAGGTTAATAAAAATGATAAAAATCAATATTTCTTTGTGATCTAAGTATTAATTCTGTTAATATTGCTAATAAATACCATAGTAACTTGAATGACAAATATAAAGTAGAAATGCTAATAACACCAAGGGCCCACAAATCCGACATGCCAACATGGTGAGACTCGAGACGTTCATCATGCAGGCCCACCCATTTGCATTGAATGTGGACAGCTGATTTATTATTATTATTATTTCCTTACCACTCAAACAGGTTGCGTCTAGATTAGTCAAGTCATCAATCCATGCATAGAATGGAGTGAAAATGCCATTTTCCTTACTTCTAATCCAACTCTTTTTTTTCTTTTGCTTTTCTCATATGGTGGACTTTTCTTTTCTCTTTTGTAATTTTTTGAAAGTAATAAAATTTTATTTATCTTTCAAAAAAAAATTACTTGAAGCAATCAAGGAAAGAATGACTGGTGAATGAGTCAGAGGTCTGATTGGGAAAATATACATCTGTGAGGTCTTTTTGAAAGTCCTAATGTAGAGAATCTTTCTAGTAAAAACAAAAACATATAATAAAAATTAAAAAATAAGAATAAAAAAGGATTTTTATCAAAAATCCTAAAAACCTTAACGTCTGAAAAAGGTCCTGATTATTTTGAATTTTCAAAAGAATCCTCTAGTTTTAAGGATGATTAGCACAATGACGAAAATACCATTGGTTATTTTTTTTATAGGAAAAGGACCCAACCATAATGATTAATTGCCCAAGAATTAGCTGATCCAATTATCAGGTGTGGTATTGGAGATTTGGGACGTGTACATTGTTTTCTATTATGTGGCCCACCTAGTGATTCGATCAGTTTAATTTTTTGCTTTTGCGATAATCATGACGGGGTATACATCCTTGACAAATCGTATCTTGTGATGTCAAAAACACTAACATGTCCCCAAACAATGCTTGCCTCTGCAGCTTTTATTACAAGAAAGATAAAGGAAGGCCATTTTTATCAATTTTCCCTTCTTTAGTATCCTTTTGAAAAATCAAAATAGCTAAAGGTATTTTTCATAAATTCACATTTTTTAGGGATTTTTTTCATTAAACCACCCCTGCCCCCCCCCCCAAAAAAAAAAAAAAAAAAAAAAGGAAAAGGAAAAACATCTCACCATATATCAGGATATGCATGAATTGTAGCAAAATCAATCTCCTTAATGAGATTACTCTTTATAAAATCAGTCCCAACTTGGTAACCAGGGTTATTTCGCTTCTTTGTTGCCATTGAATCCCCATAAAAACCCTCCATCCCTATCTCCAGCATGTGATTTCTGTCTATAGACTTTGTGTATGTTGCCATCTCTTGAGCCCAGCCCTGTATCATGAACCCACATTAGTCAATTTCAATTACCCAACATGACCTTGTTTTAAGTAATCCGACGCGCCGGAACAAATGCATATGTGCATCGTAAGAAAAGGCAGCCGACACTCACGTGTACTGTATTTCCCGAATAGTCGGCTTGGCAACGCGGTTCGTTGATGAGCTCCCATGCCATGATCGTCAGGTCATCTTTATACACAGTTCGGGTGATGGTGTTGAACCTGGTTAACACTTTCTGCACCACATTGGATCCATGGTTAGAAACAAATGCAGGTTTTCAGGTGATAATGCATGTGCATGAATGGCACACATGCGTGCACGTGAACTAGTAGATGTTGGTATGTGTATTTCATGTGCCAAAATACTAAATGCCCACATGCATGCATGCAACATTGATGCGTCGTCCACTTCATTGTGCCCCATGCATTATAATAATTAAGAAAATTTCTTAATTTACCTTGACATGATTCTTATAATAATCCTTCACGACCGGATTCGTATAGAAATCATCGTCGCTGCTAACTTGTGCACCTGCATTTCTTGCCCATTGAACATACTGCGGTCGTCCACCGAAATCTTTGAAATTGTTCGCCAAGCTCAAAATAAGGCGGACCTTATATCGTCGTGCCTCCGAAATCACAAAATCAAGAGCCTAATATCCACCAAAACCACATTATTAAAATCTCAATCCTTAATTGTCTTTATTAGTGAAAATGACTGAATCCCATAGACGAAAAAGATCGAAAGAAAGCAAGAAAAAATTCTGACCTGAAAAACTCGTTCGTCATATACACCAGGCGACATCTGCAGAGCCCGATCGCCTCCGTCACTAAAGGCCCACGTCCGACATACGGTGAGGCCGGCTGCGGCGGCCTCCCGGAGCACATCAGAGACCTTGTGCCTCTCAGTAGGGTCAGTTGCAACATTCATCATCCAATAGGAATTGAAACCATTGAAAAGGAAAGGGGTCCCATTTAGGACGAATTGGGTATTTCGGGCACTAACAAATCCTCTCAGTTGTGGGACCCTAGCTCCACAAGCTAGGCCCAAAAGGGTGAAGACCACATAAATGTAGCTGATGGGTCCATTAAATCTGGCCATTGATTTCTGGGAAGATAGGATGGATTGAGGTGAGGTTGTGAGGAATGGGGTGATGAGGGTGGTGGTTGATTTATAGGGGGATTACGGATAGAGAGTGTTGCTACAAATAGCTATTTGCAGGATTTAAGAGGGCTTTCGGCGGTTAGGTGGGGCCAGAGATGGATGGTAGCTAAATTTAGTAGAGGTTTTTAGCTAAGGCAGAAATGAATGGTTGGTTAGAGGGAATATGGGATTGGTGGAATTAGCTTGGCCCAAAAATAGATGTCGTGGGAAATGGTGTGGTAGAGCCATCCTTACAATGTTCACGTGGCGGGTGAAATTAGATCGGGACCGTACACTTTTTAGCACCTTACCATGGATGGCCCATGTTAAAATGGTTATTCATAAACATTTAATCAATGGCCTTCAAAGGGATGGTTAAAAGGTGGCGATTCACAGAGAAAAGGAGAGAGAGGGATGGATAGGATAGTCCAATTGATGTCAAATTTTTACCAACGGGCCATCTAAGTAAGAAACAACTAGATGGACGGTCCTGATCAAAGAAATACAGTAGAGGTGGTCCGCGATATCAGTTCACGTTGTCGGTCAGTTAGAGCAGCCGCTAAAAATAGCATTGGCCAATAACATGGCCCTAACATGAGGCTCTGCTGGCGGGGAATGTGACCGTTAGCAGACGGTTGGGCTGTAGAAACATGAAACTGCCTCCATGCACTGTACTCACGAGAATCTGTATGCCATCAATTTCTCGGATATTTCTCATCTCATGAGATACACGAATCAGCTAACCTTTCATCTCGTGAGAAAAAGAATTGTAAATTTTTATTCGGATTTTTACCGGGAAATGCCCTCGGGATTAGGATTTTACAAACAACAATTACGGGGGCTGGTATTCCAGGACAGGGATTTCTCAGAGGAGAAATTACACTATTATCCTCATTTATTTATTTTTACAAAGTGGAAAATGGAGATTTGTGGGGCCACATGGTTTATGTTTGACATCCAACTTGGACACCATATGCACACCAATGTGATGATAACGAGAACAAAAAATATTGGTAAATTTATTCATAAGGTGGGCCAATCTATAAATAATATATACCTCTCAAAGCATCTAAATTTTCAAGAGTAGTCATCTGATTAATTGATCAACCTTATATTTTGTTCGAGTGATCATCGTGGTGGTTTGAATATGTTGGATGGCTTGGATGTTATACATACACCATGTGAAACTACAAATCTCAACTTTCAATAATTTTTAAAGAAAAACATATATGAGGATATTTTCGTAATTTTTTCTCCAGAAGTCCAGCCTGTTAAGGCATTATTTGGTAAAATGTTAACTTAGGCCTGTCTGTTAAATCTGAAATATGAAGTCCGAAACTAATACGAAGAAGATTGCGTGGTGCAGGACATACCACCGGCCTCTGTGCTGTGTTGATGTCACCAGGCTATGTGGGATTCACAATGATGTACACTTTATATCTAAACCGTCCATCCATTTTTTGAGATCATTAAGGCATTCCTTAATAATGGCTCAAAAATGAGATGAATGCCAGGCTCAAGTGGACCACACCAAAGAAAGTAATGAGAATTGAATGCCTATCATTGAAAGCTTATTGGGGGCCAAAGGAGTTTTGGATCAAGCTGATATTTGGGTTTTCCGTTCATCCAAATATGTGTGACATTATTAACAGGTTGGATGGTAAATAAACATCATGGTGGGCCCTAAGAAGGTTTTGACGGTGGGAATAATTGTCCCCCACTACTTTCTGTAGTGTAGTCCACTTGAGTTTTCAATCTACCTCATTTTTAAAACCATATCCTAAAGTAATCTGAAAAAATGGATGAACGGTGTTGATATAACACATACATCATGGTGGGCCCACAGAATCTGGTGACATCAACGCACCCACGACAATCCGCTTCCGTGAATTTCGCGGACATCCCATTTTTAAGAGTCGTTCAACTCATCAACATCAACTGCGACCTCGTCTGACCTGATCCAACACCACGACTGGCCCTAACGACCCGGCCAAGGTGCAACGCAACTGGAGGGCTTTTTTTTTTCTTTTTCTTTACACACACCTCACCACCTATGGATACTCGGACCCTTGACCGGGTGTTGAAACCCCTAAGAGTCTACCCCCAGAGAAAGAGTAAGGATCCAATGCCGTCCATATGCCTAATGTGGCCAATGAAATATGAGTCTCCTCTAAACCTTTGTAGTTTGTTTTGCCTCCCTTGCAAGTTGCAACTCTCCATTCTGGCCATGTGGCCGTTTATTTGGGTCCACATGCTAAGTGCTTCAATGAAAATAACCGTTCATATTATGACTTTATGATGTATGGTCCACTGTCAGATTGATGAACAGACGGGAGTAATGGTCATACTAAAGATTTTCAATGGCTTGCAATGGACTCTAAAATTCAAAGGTTTGGATCATGGCTGGAGTGTTATTATGGGATAATAGGTTATTAATGATGGTAAAGAGAACATGAAGTCCTATTCAAATCATCAGGCCTAGTGATTGGCAACACACCTTTATTTTTTTTCATGCACAAATATTTAGAGAGAATAGTTATACATCAGGGAGAACTAGAAATCTTTTTATTTCTGTTTTATTTGAGAGAGACTTCGATACTCTAGCAATTTGTGATGGATGATACACAGGAACTAATTTATATGAGTAATTAAAATTAAATTATTCAAACTGTCAGGTCCTATTTTGAATATACTATGAACAAGAAATTGTGTTGATATGGTTATTTGACCATTGAATTGCTTGATTTTATTAGACAATTAAAGTAAAAAAAATAAAAATAAAATTATCTAACAGTCCTATTTCAACAAACAATTAAAAGTTAAGATTCTCCAAACACTATTTTTTAGTCGGTGACATAGCAACATTGATCTCAACAATTTATTTGGCTCAATCGCAATTAATAAATACAATATCTATAATTTTCAAGTGCCTATGTATCAAGTGTCACACAGGTATCAAATAGCTCCCATTTGAAGTGGATTTCATATTCCCCCGCCCGGCCACTAATATATCCAAATATGACTTTGTGGAGCCCACCATGATGTATGGGTCTTATCAATGACATTCATCCAATTTTTTCGGATCATTTTAGAATATGACCGGACGAATATACGGTCAGCCAAACCACACAATGGAAATTTGAATGCCCATCATTAAAAACTTATGGAGGGCTACAGAAGTTTTGGATCAAGCAGAAATTTGTGCTTTCCGTTCATTCCAATCCATGTGACCTTGAATGAATTGGATGGACGGCCGGCATTAGGAAGGTTTCAATGGGTTGCCATTATCACTGTTGCTTCATGTGGTGTGGTCTACTTCAGCTTTGGATCTCTCTTATTTTTGGTCTAATGCTCTAAAATGATCTTGAAAAATAGTTGAACGGCCTGGATAAAACCCACACATCACGATTGGCCCCCACATAGCCTCTGCAGTACCTAATCCACTTCCTTTATTCTAACATACAGCAATAAAGAGAAATTGCTATTAATATCGGTAACGTGATACTTACGATATTTTGAATTCGAAACAAATGGCATTGATGTAAATATGTTGTCTTATTTAACCGCCGTAAAGTCGGAACCGTTACCGGATTTTCCGTTCTGTGCGCATGGCTGACGGAAAATAAAAGGTGACAGTTATGTCATTAGCTGACATGGCAAAACTGTCATTCGCAAGTGGGATTATCCTGACAGAAACGTGAGACACTAAAGCGACTCGCGCGAGTATATATTGAAGATGCGAGTCACGGAAGAAGTGCCAATAAGGCACTCGTGTGAGCTATCCAGGCCATGTGTCAGGTGAAAATCTCTTCCTACACGCTGTTTCACAATACCTATATTGGCTCAATCTTCAATTAAGCCCCATACGCATGATGAATGTAGGCCGTTGGCGATGTTCTTTACAACATCTTATTCGTCTTTAGAATTGTAGCCTGATTCGATTGTCTACCCTACCTAATGGTCCGTCTAGATCTCATGAACGTGTGATATTATCACGTGTGCTGCGATTCGCTGCGACAATCTCTTCTCACGCGAATCTTGGTAGTATTCCTAAATAAAGAACCGTTTCTTTATAACGCCCAGTACAGTGCCTCTGCTGACCACCCCAACTGGTGGCTCCGCACATGTCCTGCCTTAACTGCATCCTGTATGCAATTGATCGCGACCCTTCATCAAGTAACCTACCAATGGATCAATGGAAAGTTGAGATCCTTGATGCATACCTTCATAGTTCCTATCAGCTATCATTAGAGGGATAAATAAACGGTAACCAATGGTCCACCATATTTGGGGCATAAGTCCATTGATGGGGTGGTTAGATTAAGCCTAATCAGCTACGCGGATTGTCGGTGACTATGAGGACTGTCATGATGTATGTTTTTTATCCCCATCATGCATGTATTTTGCAACAGCTAAAAAGCGTAGCATTTCCACGGATAATAAGATGAGTTGATACAAAGCTCAGGGTGAACCAAGCCACAAGAAATAGCGACCATAATAACCCTGTGATTGAAATTTTTCTACAGCTACGGTGATATTTATTTGTCATCCAATCTATTTGCAAGATCACATCTTCGATCACCCTGATCCATATCTCAAGTGGTAGACTGAATGAAAGATATCTCATTTCAACACTGAGGTCTTGGTATCGATCCTAGTGGGGGTGGCTAACAGTGAAGTGTGAATTGCCAGTAGGGCGTTCTAACCAGCTTAAAAAAAAATAAATACCACATCATAGAATATGAAGGGAACAAAATATAAACTTGATTCAAAAAGTTTTCTTGGTTAGTATTGGTATTCATTCTATTTCCTATAGTGTAGTTTACTTGAGCTTAATCTCCTTTTTGGTTGATGTCTTAAAATTAGTTGGAAAAGTAAATAAATAATGTAAATAAAACAGAGATATCAATGTCGATTCTATAGAACCATGTCTTTATATATTAGTTTTCATTGTCAAATTAGAGACTTTGCACCGACATTCCCTTAACTTTATTGAATTTGAGTGTTTCAAAATAAATAAAAAGTATTTTTTATTTAGATTGAAAATTCCCACCAATGTTTTTTCGAAAAGCAACAAATTTTTTTCTTTTCTTGTAATGGTGTGGCTTTAGTCCCATATTAAATAGGTAAGGAGAAAACTTGAAATGGTGTGAATTTAACCCACTTTGATGCAGTACAACTAACCACTTCCTCTAAAAGCTTGAACTAATAGAATGTGGTAAATTAATCCTTTATCTCATATCCCAGGTCCCATATCACATGGGTTAGTTTTTCTGCCGAATCCCCTCATAGGCCCCACATCATATGGGTTCCACCTCACATGGGCCTCCCACCCTAAGTGTGCTCCTACATCCCAAAGGACACTCTACTCGAACAAGGTATGAAAATGCTCATGCATTAGCAAATCAACTCCAAGCCAAGTTATATTTGTCCTCCTGCCTTGAATTTCAATAAATTCTCCTATTCTTTCTAACTCAATTTTCTATTTCTATTTTAAATTATTGTTTTACAATACTTTATTTATTCTGAATTTCTAAAAAAAATAAATTCACATATCCAAAATGCTAAGGGATTGTTTGGCACCATGGATTTGGAGGGATTTGAGGGGGATTTAAAATCACCTATCCGTTTAGCACCATAAAGTAATCTTTGGTTTCAATTCCCCTAAAAAAGGAAGTTTGAAATCCACAGGGAAAACTTAGATTACATCTAAGGGCCTGTTTGGACGGGTGGATTGGAAGGGATTGGATGGTATTGGAAGGGATTGGAAGTTAAATCCCGATATTGGCCAGGCGTGCCAAATAGGCTGGGTGATTTGATCCCGGGATATAGCAATCCCATGGATCTTAAGACAATCCACTGGCAACACCATCATTACCTTTAAATCTCATCCAACCTACCCTAATCCATTCAAATTTGCCTCGGACATGTTTGGTTTGAAGGATTGGAGGGGATGGGAAGGTTTAATCCCGGGATTGGTCGGGCATGGCAAACTGACTCGATATAGCAATCCCAGGATAAAGCAATCCCATGGATCTTAAGACAGTCCACTGACAACACCATCATTACCTTGAAATCCATGCCATCCACCCTAATACCATTCAATCCCTTCCAATCCACCCGTCCAAACGGGCCCTAAAATCCTTTCAAGATCCACCTAATTAGTGGCTTTTGAACAGTCAAGGAGCATCATATGTTTTTAATTATGGCCCACCTGGTGGATGGAAAGTCTGGTTTCACAGGTTTCATGTGTACGGTGGAGATCATATCGGCACTCTTTTGAGTGCCTCACAGTTTTTTTTTTTTTTTCATATAAAAGTAATTTTGTAAGTCCTCAAATGTGAACGTGCGTCCCATGTGACGGCACATGTCCGCTCTCCTGTAGACGCCATTCTCTAGCCAATCAAAAGCAAACGATTGAGATGCAGGTTATAAGCAGCATGCAGGCATGATGGAAGCGTGTCCATGTGCGGTGTGGGCCCCACGTATTGTATAACAAACTCTAAAAATGTGGGGCCCACGTTTTAGTGATCTAGAAGATTCATACGGTGTTGTTCTAGCCGAGTCCGGTTCAAGTCCTACAAGATTCGGATTACACGCAGAGGGTTGTGTGTGGGGCCCACCTGGTATGTGCATGACGTCCAACCTGTCCAACAGGGTGGCTCCACCGTCAAAGTTGGAGGCCACAGAAATCAGACCAAGCCAACCATCATATGAGCCACCCGCGTGATTTTGAAAGTTTTTGGGCGGTCGTTCATTTTTTCTAATCGTGTGGGCCACCTAGTAACCAGATTGATCCAATTTTTGGGGAATGCCATCATCATGATAGGATTACTCAATGGACGGATTGGATTGTGCACACATGACATATAGGGCCCACACGGACAATAGTGTATAACCAGATGAACAAGCAAGTAATTAAGCAGGTGAATAATTAGGTGAATAGCTCACAGAATTGACTTATTCTTAGGAGGGTACACCAAGTCGAGCTGGCCTCAGTTCGACTCGGCTCGGCCACCAGCTGACCCCAGCTCGAACTCAGCTCGGCTCGGCCACCAGCTGACCCCAGCTCGAACTCAGCTCGGCTCGGTCCTAAAGCCTGATTGGCTAGTCTGGCTCGGTTTGGTCAGCCGCTTGGGCCAGTTTGAACCGAGTTCTAGCCAAAATCGAGCCTCCTTGGCATTTTCACAAACACATGCAATGCACTTTCAATTTCTCACTATATGTAAAACAATAATAGTTGTTTTATGTAAAACAACAAGTATTTCATTAAACACCTTATATGCAACATCAAAATCAAAGAAAAATGGTATTTGTTTCATATACATACTTTCCTTGCCACTAGCTGACACTTCATTGAGTCATTTTATCAAACACTCGGTGAGCAACATCAATATCAAAGTAACCGAGTCACCGAACTAGTTCGATTCAAGTTAGGTTCGATCCGAGTCAAGTCGAGTTCAAGCAAGCTCGAAGTCAGTTCGAAATTTTTTCAAGCTCAAAATATAAACTCGGCTTGAACTCAGCTTCAAACCGAGTCGAATCGAGCTTTTTCGAGTCGACTCGAGCGAGTTAACTTGGTTCATGTACACCCCTACTTATTCTACAAGTAGTTGTGCAGGAAGTGGCTATATTTTAGACATCCAACTAGGGCATTGATCTTTCCATCAGATATTGTTAGGATCGTCCAATATGGGACGTAGTCTTGTCCATCACATGTTGGTATATTTGGTTAAATTAAATAGACTATTAAAAATCTAGAACCAAAAAAAGAAAATAAAATTTGAAAAAGAAGACTTATTGAATTGATTTGGGTCGTAACGTGAGTCACTCAACTTAAAATCGAATTTGCTCTCCTTGGACAGCGTCCCAAGTGTAATAGGTTTCCAGAGCAATCGACCTCCAGGATACAATGACTATGACCTGATCCCAGCGGTGCACTCACTGTACGTGGGCTCGAACCACTTGTGATTTAACCCGAAAGTACTGAGTTGACTCAGCGACAAACTCAACAATCAAAATTCGTAAAACAGAATATCAGAGAGAGTTTTATAAGAGAGGAAAATGATTTTCGTATTTTCAAATGTGAATCGACCAACCGGAATGGATACATCTCTCTAGTTTAAAATGAAAAGGCGCAATGCAAGTACACTTTCACAAATAAGTCTCGCAAGTACTCATACAAACACACCCATGCAAGTACACTCGCACCGTACCTACGCCAGCGCGTCGTGCACACAGACTCAGCTCAGCGCCCGTGTGTGTAGTCAATGGCATAGATTAGAGCTATTGACATAGCCTCCCACAGGACCAAATTCACATGCTCCCTTAATGGGCTCAAGCCCCAAGGCAAAAGGCCTATCTAATATATAAGAAAATTTTCTTTGGAAAATTCGATGTGGGATAAAACCCACAACCCAAAAGCACCAAAATTTCAAATGTGGAGGGAAATTGAAAATTTTGAAAATCAAATTTTAATGTTTATTTTGAAACAAAATACAACAACCCCATCGATTACATTGCTGGGTCACAAAAAAATAAAATAAAATAAAAATGGTAGAATCGAAAACAATATGAGAACTTCACTCACAACTCTGCTCACATGGAGGCCAAAGCATGTAAGGGAAGGTTCCATCTTGGTTGAGTAGCATTGGCGATGATGAAACCCAAGTGGCTGCATGACCAGATAATCTGGACCATCCATCAGATGAGCCCAACCATCCATGGGAAAAAAATACAGAAATGGGGGTAATTTCTGTAGTCTTGGACCGGAGCTCAAAATCAGCCCGACGCAAAACACCTGTGTGCTACACACGGGGAACGGTTTAGATTGGGAGTCCCTCCATTAAAATCTTTCAAATTACGTGTGGAGCACACCGTGGTATGCACATGCTGTCATGCCCCAAAATTCATGTACTGAGTGTGCACCCTCAGACATGAGTTACGGACCACGACACGTACACCTAGTGTACTTAATTCATTCTCCGTACAATTATTTAGAGACACAATTTAATGAACCCTAAGTTCACATCCAATTTTAGCATCCATTCATCCATGTTTGTATTATCTTCCTATAATTTCCATCATTATATATTCAAAACCACATCAGGAATCATCTAAACAAGAATCATCGAGTCCACTCATTTGAAATTTCATTCAACAAAAAATAAAACAAAATTTAAATTTAAAGTCATTCTAAAACAGAAATAAAATAATTATAAGAAACAGATGTCCCATTTAATTGTTCTACTGGTCCAACGATGTAAGCTCGTCTTCAGTTAAATACGGCTACTGATCCTGTGGATCATCCACTGGTTTGGCTTCATATTCTTGCTCTTGAGTCATTCTATCTGCTTCAATTCCATCTGTACGGTTTTTCCATCAATAAACCGTCAGCTGGCCAGGCACAGTGAGTGAACCCATCATGGTTCATGCACAATACAATTAAAATAATACATACAAGCATAAAAATTAGAAATACAATGCAAATAATTAAAGCGTATGCTATGAATAATATTGATGATGCATCAAGTGGGTATATATAGAAACCATCCACTTGCTTGAGTTGGATATCGACAACCCGCATCTGCACTTGGCAGGCTTCTACCATTGGTAGGCATGGGCAAGGCCCGCATCCCCCTCATTGGGCAGGCTTCCACATATAGTGGGCTTCTAATGGGTACAATGGGCTGTCCCCTTAGGTAATCGCACAAGAGTATTAATGATGTCAGGAATGAATGTTTGATGCAGCAGTAATCA
This sequence comes from Magnolia changhungtana, assembly GCA_030180095.1. NCBI lineage: Eukaryota > Viridiplantae > Streptophyta > Magnoliopsida > Magnoliales > Magnoliaceae > Magnolia > Magnolia changhungtana. The sequence goes on from JASAUF010000662.1 coordinate 14,714,866, forward strand.
TATCAACAGTCAAATACATCTCTCCTTATGAGAGGCCTTTAACATGTTCATAATCCAAGAATATCTCCGCACAAATCAGTTTATAAACAATTTAATCAAGTCATTCACAACAACAAATTGTTTTAATCATATGGAGAGGAAACATGTTGGGATTACTCACCTGATGATTTAGAGAGGAATCCGATGGAGCGGATCAGAAAATACCTATAAATAATCCATGTGCAGTACACCATAATATTAAAAATATTAAACTCATAAAGTATTTGATTTATTTTAATTACTAATTAAGGTATTACATAAGAGTGATACTCAAGTAACATACGTAATATATAGGGTTCATCTTATCTATCTCGGCCCAAAAGACACACTAGATATCTTATAAGATGACCCACCACATGGATGGCTTGGATCTTCTAATAGCATGTCATAATGATACATAATTTAGCCTATGTATATTTTGTCTTAGACATGCATGCAACTTATATAAGTTTTACCGTACATCAGAAGGTGGAGTTACATTATATTATATATATCTAACACACATTATATATATATATATATATATGGGTCCTACTTATAGGGATTTGGATTGATTATATGGTTACAATTGCTAATTTGATCTTTGAGAAAAACTTCCAAAGTAATCTGAAATATGTGGGACCTATAATAACGTAAACGATTATTGTACAACTACTATTATTTTCTTTATGTATGGGTCACACACATTTTAAATATGTCCTAAATTTATACTCTTAACCCATAATAACCTTCTAAATCAAATGGATGGATTGGATACAATGTATACATCATCGTGAGTCCACAATCTGATGACCCAAGATGGTTTCTAACGTTAAAAGCCGCACTTAGTTTTAACGCTGACAATCAAACTTTATTTTTTGTACTTATTTATTTATTTAATTTTTTTGATAGGTCCCATGAAAATCTAAACCATGAATGAGATGGTAATCTCCTCATAAAGGACAAGCCTAAAAATCTACTCGAAATAACACTTTTGTGGCCCAAAAGAATATTTAAAGGTGCCCATTTAATTTTCACTATTTAAGGCGATGCAATCCACATGAGTTTTCTTTTGAATAAATTTTTCAACCCCAAGACTTTTAATTAGTGACAAGATTATTAGACGGTACGGATTTATATATACATCAAGAAAGTCCCGCATATAAGGCCCATAAATCCGGACTAATTCTGGTAACGTAAATAGCCCAACTTCATTTTTGCACGCTGGAGTGTTTTTACACCCACTCTATATTGTTACACTTTTTTCATGATGACCCATACATAATATGTGTGCATAAGATCTATTCCATTCACCACTTTACTAACATAGTTTTAGGACATTGGTAGAAAAATGAGGTAGATTCGTTATTCTGATGGATCATACTGCCATGAATCAACACTGACCGTTCTTCCACTATTAAAACATATGCATTTCTTATTTCAAACCCTCCTAACTTTCTACGTAACATCCAATTTGTTCATTGGTCCACCCAATTATATTTTAATGGTCAAAATCATTAGTATCTCCATCGGAACTCCCTGCGGCCCCGATGGATATTCCAACGGTGAGTGTCTAATGAATTCTATTTTACATATTATGGCCTACCAAAATGTTAATTAAGCCTAATTTTTGGAGGTTTTCCATGTTTTGGTCCTTAGAATCTAATGGACTGAATTGATCGAGCCATGTAAGCAAAATAAGTCAAATATGTAATTCAAGTAAAATAGACAAAGAGAACTTACGTGTTTCCTTTGATTTCTTGTTTCATGCGTAAGGCGTTCTATGGTGCATCGTGCATATGCGCACATATTAATATATGTGCACATACATTGCACCCATGGTAGATCTACGCCGTCCATCACATAAACCCAAAGCATAATAACATATTAAAATAAAAATCTAAATTAAAATAAAATAAATACTAACCCGTGCAAGCCGTTCTTTCACTAATTTCTCTCATTTTATATTTTTTTCTTCTTCATATTCTTTTTTTACTATTTTTGATTGGATAAGATGAATAAGATAACGATAAAGGAGGTTGCAACCGGTTTGATCTCTTTTAAAAAAAAAAAAAACTAAATTTTCAAATTTCAAAATTTAAGGAACGCACAAATTGGAGTTATTACAATTTTAATTTCCATTGATATATGGGGTCCATCATGTTGCTTATGAAAAATCTACTCCGCCCATCCACTTCATTATATCATGTTACGTTATGGGCTGAAGGATGAGACAAATATAATATTTCGGTACTGATCTGCATGATAGGACAGGAAACTCCCAAGATTAAATATGGATTGTTGACGACTTCTTGGCTAGTAGGTAAATGGCCCAGATCATGAATATGTTGGCTTAACAGATGGTGGACAGTGAAGGATGGATTGATATTGGACTAGGTGGATGATATGTAGTGTAGTCTTGAAGAAACGTGATTTGCTAAGCGTCTTAAAACGTTGTAGTTGTACGTGGAGATGGATGAGTCTTATATCATATTTCTAATAAATATTTTCAAACTTAAATATTTTCTATTCAAACCGTTTATTTAGAGTGAAACTTTACCAAAGATTACCATTTTACGTGCTCTACAAATAGACCAAGTTTGGGCCTTGATCTCTTGGGGATGATCAAGATGCCTATTTAACGGCTTACGTCTATTTATAACTCAAAACAACGTCTATCAACATCGTATGTAAACATTAACCAGTAATTTTGATGTATACCTTATGATCTACCTAATGAATGATTCATTTAAATATTTAGATGGCCCGGGTGGCAGATCTTACTGTGATCGATGATCAATTGATGGTCTAAATTTTAAATAATTAGATGGTTAAAATGTTAATCATATTTAACGGTTATTGTATGGTTATTTTTGTAAATGGATACGTATAAAGTAGTTTTTGAATGCGATCTATGTTAGAAATGTATCATGTTAGATTCAAGTTATTGGTTCATAGGTGTAAAATACATAAATCATGATTTTGATGGTAAATTAAGCATCTTCATAATCGACAAATAAGGTGAACGGATCAGAATGTTAATTTGACGTGTATACGAGTAGATATGAAGTTCTAGTAGTTACTTTACTTTGATCAAGTGGTCCAAATTCAAAGTAGTTGGTTAGATATCCTCATCTAGTGGTAAATAGTTAATTTAACGGTCGGTTTGATGAACGGGTGAGACTACTAGGGTATTCAGGGGTTTATCCTACGAATCAATAGTCGGTTGACGTAATCTAGGGGTGAAAATTACTTTATATGGTTGAGATTTAAGTTAAACTACATAAATATTAATGGATCTATAAATGTACAGTTGAACAAGTGTAAAAGTGTAATCGTACATTCTTACAAACAGGTAAACTCGCACCCAAAATTTCAGGTTGTTACATTCTACCCTCCTTAAAATAAAATCTCGTCCTCGAGATTTGAAATGTAGTAAAAAAAAAATGATAATAAAAAATAAAAAATTTGATCACATTAATATTATCGATAGTCTTAGACACTGGATAATTTTATTTTTTATTTTTTTTATTTCCAGGTATAGGACCAATTTTCATCTAAAAAGAAAATTTCAAATTTAGTAACGATTATCATTTTTTTTTTAAGTACCTCGCAAAATATATATATATATATATATATTAATTTAAATAAAGTAAATTATCAAAATACAATATAACAGTCAAATGGACAAGACACCTGTGTAGGGAGATTGATTATCTATTTGATGATTGTTATTTCTATCATATTCTCCTGTATTTTAAGATTAAAGATTAGTTTCATTTTATTTTATTTTTTTTCTGAAGATTCTATTATAAGTTATATTATCTCTGTAAAAATGTACCTTATTCCTGTCATTATAAATATTTCAAAAATTTCTGCGATTCGATCCATCGAAAACAAACAAATTCTTGCTAGACTGCACTGACACCCTAAATCAGTATATTTAATATTAAATTTAGAATTTTTTTTTTTTAACCTAGACATTTCTACCTACAAGTAGGTTTTTGAATCACCTTAACCAGAATTATATTTTTATAGTTACGAATTTTATAATTAGAATGACTAATGATGTTCATTTCTGTCCAACAAGATTTTGGGGAATTTAATATTTTAACATAACTTTACGGTTTAAATATTATTAAATCGGACTACATGGAAACATCCTAAAAATTATTTTGTATATTTATTTTAATTTAATTTTATTTTATTTTTTTGGATTCTATAACAGGTACATGGTCCTTTTATAAAATTTTAGCTTAGTAAGCAATTCACATAAATTTCTAAAATTCCTACGGTATGACTTTTCTAGAATTTGACAAATTTTTTTACAAGTCTACAGTAAGTCTCCAAATCAGTATAATGACTATCTGATTTCGATTTTCTAATTATTTTTATTTTAATTTAGACTTGTCTATCTTCGATCAGGATCTTGAATCGCCTCAATTGGAGTTATACTTTTATAGTTATGAATTTTACAAGTTGGGTGATCCATACTGTTCAACGGTACTTTGTCAACTAAATATCTTTAAAATTTATATTTTATTCAGAATAACTCATTTCAATCTAAAATACATTTAATTAAAGTGTAAGAAACCAAGATTTTTATTATTATTATTATTTTTTTTATGTCCTACTATAATTTAGAGGGTATTTTATTTTTATTATTATTTATGATCATCATTCCATACATCAATTAAGGGAGAAATTCTAATGTCAAATTTCTAATTCGAAGGATCTGCAATTTATGAACTGTAGTGGAGTATATAACCTACAGGTCACTCTAGGTTTTAAGAAAGCCTCGCTCTGATACCATTCTGTCACGCCCCGAAATTCACGACTGAGTATGCACCCTCAGACATGAGTTACAGACCACGACACGTACACCTAGTGTAATTAATTCATTCTCCGTACAATTATTTAGAGGCACAATTTAATGAATCCTAAGTTCACATCCAATTTTAGCATCCATTCATCCATGTTTGTATTATCTTCCTATAATTTCTATCATTATATATTCAAAACCACATCAGGAATCATCTAAACAAGAATCATCGAGTCCACTCATTTGAAATTTCATTCAACAAAAAATAAAACAAAATTTAAATTTAAAGTCATTCTAAAACAGAAATAAAATAATTATAGGAAACAGATGTCCCATTTAATTGTTCTACTGGTCCAACGATGTAAGCTCGTCTTCAGTTAAATACGGCTACTGATCCTGTGGATCATCCACTGGTTTGGCTTCATATTCTTGCTCTTGAGTCGTTCTATCTACTTCAATTCCATCTGTACGGTTTTTCCATCAATAAACCGTCAGCTGGCCAGGCACAATGAGTGAACCCATCATGGTTCATGCATAACACAATTAAAATAATACATACAAGCATAAAAATTAGAAATACAATGCAAATAATTAAAGCGTATGCTATGAATGATATTGATGATGCATCAAGTGGGTATAAATAGAAACCATCCACTTGCTTGAGTTGGATATCGACAACCCGCATCTGCACTTGGCAGGCTTCTACCGTTGGTAGGCATGGGCAAGGCCCGCATCCCCCCCATTGGGCAGGCTTCCACCTATAGTGGGCTTCTAGTGGGTACAATGGGCTGTCCCTTAGGTAATCGCACAAGAGTATTAATGATGTCGGGCATGAATGTTTGATGCAGCAGTAATCATATCAACAGTCAAATACATCTCTCCTTATGAGAGGCCTTTAACATGTTCATAATCTAAGAATATCTCAGTACAAATCAGTTTATAAACAATTTAATCAAGTCATTCACAATAACAAATTATTTTAATCATATGGAGAGGAAACATGTTGGGATTACTCACCTGATGATTCAGAGAGGAATCCGATGGAGCGGATCAGAAAATACCTATAAATAATTCATATGCAGTACACCATAATATTAAAAATATTAAACTCATAAAGTATTTGATTTATTTTGATTACTAATTAAGGTATTACATGAGAGTGATACTCAAGTAACATACGTAATATATAGGGTTCATCTTATCTATCTCGGCCCAAAAGACAACTAGATATCTTATAAGATGACCCACCACATGGATGGCTTGGATCTTCTAATAGCATGTCATAATGATACATAATTTAACCTATGTATATTTTGTCTTAGACATGCATGCAACTTATATAAGTTTTACCGTACATCAGAAGGTGGAGTTACATTATATTATATATATCTAACACACATTATATATATATATATATATGGGTCCTACTTATAGGGATTTGGATTGATTATATGGTTACCATTGCTAATTTGATCTTTGAGAAAAATTTCCAAACTAATCTGAAATATGTGGGACCTGTAATAACGTAAACGATTATTGTACAACTACTATTATTTTCTTTATGTATGGGTCACACACATTTTAAATGTCCTAAATTTATACTCTTAACCCATAATAACCTTCTAAATCAAATGGATGGATTGAATACAATGTATACATCATAGTGAGTCCACAATCTGATGACCCAAGATGGTTTCTAACGTTAAAAGCCGCACTTAGTTTTAACGCTGACAATCAAACTTTATTTTTTGTACTTATTTATTTATTTAATTTTTTTGATAGGTCCCATGAAAATCTAAACCATGAATGAGATGGTAATCTCCTCATAAAGGACAAGCCTAAAAATCTACTCGAAATAACACTTTTGTGGCCCACAAGAATATTTAAAGGTGCCCATTTAATTTTTACTATTTAAGGTGATGCGATCCACATGAGTTTTCTTTCGAATAAATTTTTCAACCCCAAGACTTTTAATTAGTGACAAGATTATTAGACGGTACGGATTTGATACATACATCAAGAAAGTCCCGCATATAAGGCCCATAAATCCGGACTAATTCTGGCAACATAAATAGCCCAACTTCATTTTTGCACGCTGGAGTGTTTTTACACCCACTCTATATTGTTACACTTTTGTCATGATGACCCATACATAATATGTGTGCATAAGATCTATTCCATTTACCACTTTACTAACATAGTTTTAGGACATTGGTAAAAAATGAGGTAGATTCGTTATTCTGATGGATCATACTGCCATGAATCAACACTGACCGTTCTTCCACTATTAAAACATATGCATTTCTTATTTCAAACCCTCCTAACTTTCTACGTAAGATTCAATTTGTTCATTGGTCCACCCAATTATATTTTAATGGTCAAAATCATTGGTATCTCCATCGGAACTCCCTGCGGCCCCGATAGATATTCCAACGATGAGTGCCTAATGAATTCTATTTTACATATTATGACCTACCAAAATGTTAATTAAGCCTAATTTTTGGAGGTTTTCCATGTTTTGGTCCTTAGAACCTAATGGACTGAATTGATCGGGCCATGTAAGCAAAATAAGTCAAATATATAATTCAAGTAAAATAGACAAAGAGAACTTACGTGTTTCCTTTGATTTCTTGTTTCATGCGTAAGGCGTTCCATGGTGCATCGTGCATATATGCACATATTGATATATGTGCACATGCATTGCACCCATGGTAGATCTACATCGTCCATCACATAAACCCAAAGCATAATAACATATTAAAATAAAAATATAAATTAAAATAAAATAAATATTAACCCGTGCAAGCCGTTCTTTCACTAATTTCTCTCATTTTATATTTTTTTCTTCTTCTTATTCTTTTTTTACTATTTTTTATTAGATAAGATGGATAAGATAACGATAAAAGAGGTTGTAACCGGTTTGATCTCTTTTTAAAACAAAAAAACTAAAATTTCAAATTTCAAAATTTAAGGAACGCACAAATTGGAGTTGTTACAATTTTAATTTCCATTGATATGTGGGGTCCATCATGTTGCTTATGAAAAATCTACTCCACCCATCCACTTCATTATATCATGTTACGTTATGGGCTGAAGGATGAGACAAATATAATATTTCGGTACTGATCTGCATGATAGGACAGGAAACTCCCAAGATTAAATATGGATTGTTGACGACTTCTTGGCTAGTAAGTAAATGGCCCAGATCATGAATATGTTGGCTTAACAGATGGTGGATAGTGAAGGATGGATTGATATTGGACTAGGTGGACGATAGGTAGTGTAGTCTTGAAGAAACGTGGTTTGCTAGGGGTCTTAAAACGTTGTAATTGTACGTGGAGACGGATGAGTCTTATATCATATTTCTAATAAATATTTTCAAACTTAAATATTTTCTATTCAAACCATTTATTTAGAGTGAAACTTTACCAAAGATTACCATTTTACGTGCTCTACAAATAGACCAAGTTTGGGCCTTGATCTCTTGGGGATGACCAAGATGCCTATTTAACGGCTTACGTCTATTTATAACTCAAAACAACGTCTATCAACATCGTATGTAAACATTAACCAGTAGTTTTGATGTATACCTTATGATCTACCTAATGAATGATTCATTTAAATATTTAGATGGCCCGGGTTGCAGATCTTACTGTGATGGATGATCAATTGATGGTCTAAATTTTAAATAATTAGATGGTTAAAATGTTAATCATATTTATGGGTTATTGTATAGTTATTTTTGTAAATGGATACGTATAAAGTAGTTTTTGAATGTGATATATGTTAGAAATGTATCATGTTAGATTCAAGTTATTGGTTCATAGGTGTAAAATACGTAAATCATGATTTTGACGGTAAATTAAGCATCTTCATAATCGACAAATAAGGTGAACGGATCAGAATGTTAATTTGACGTGTATACGAGTAGATATGAAGTTTTAGTAGTTACTTTACTTTGATCAAGTGGTCCAAATTTAAAGTAGTTGGTTAGATATCCTCATCTAGTGGTAAATAGTTAATTTAACGGTCGGTTTGATGAACGGGTGAGACTACTAGGGTATTCAGGGGTTTATCCTACGAATCAATAGTCGGTTGACGTAATCTAGGGGTGAAAATTACTTTCTATGGTTGAGATTTAAGTTAAACTAAATAAATATTAATGGATCTATAAGTGTACAGTTGAACAAGTGTAAAAGTGTAATTGTACATTCTTACAAACAGGTAAACTCGCACCCAAAATTTCAGGTTGTTACATTCTACCCTCCTTAAAATAAAATCTCGTCCTCGAGATTTGAAATGTAGTAAAAAAAATGATAATAAAAAATAAAAAATCTGATCACATTAATATTATCGATAGTCTTAGACACTGGATAATTTTATTTTTTATTTTTTTTTATTTCCAGGTATAGGACCAATTTTCATCTAAAAAGAAATTTTCAAATTTAGTAACGATTATGATTTTTTTTTTTTTAAGTACCTCGCAAAATATATATATATATATTAATTTAAATAAAGTAAATTATCAAAATACAATATAACAGTTAAATGGACAAGACACCTGTGTAGGGAGATTGATTATTTATTTGATGACTGTTATTTCTATCATATTCTCCTGTATTTTAAGATTAAAGATTAGTTTCATTTTATTTTATTTTTTTCTGAAGATTCTATTATAAGTTATATTATCTCTGTAAAAATGTACCTTATTCCAGTCATTATAAATATTTCAAAAATTTCTGCGATTCGATCCGTTGAAAACAAACAAATTCTTGCTAGACTGCACCGACACCCTAAATCAGTATATTTAATATTAAATTTAGAATTTTTTTTTTTAACCTAGACATTTCTACCTACAAGTAGGCTTTTGAATCACCTTAACCAGAATTATATTTTTATAGTTACGAATTTTATAATTAGAGTGACTAATGATGTTCATTTCTGTCCAACAAGATTTTGGAGAATTTAATATTTTAACATAACTTTACGGTTTAAATATTATTAAATCAGACTACATGGAAACATCCTAAAAATTATTTTGTATATTTATTTTAATTTTATTTTATTTTATTTTTTTGGATTCTATAACAAGTACACAGTCCTTTTCTAAAATTTTAGCTTAGTAAGTAATTTACATGAATTTCTAAAATTCCTACGGTATGACTTTTCTAGAATTTGACAAATTTTGACAAATTTTTTTACAAGTCTACACTAAGTCTCCAAATCAGTATAATGACTATCTGATTTCGATTTTCTAATTATTTTTATTTTAATTTAGACTTGTCTATCTTCGATCAGGATCTTGAATCGCCTCAATTGGAGTTGTACTTTTATAGTTATGAATTTTACAAGTTGGGTGATCCATACTGTTCAACGGTACTTTGTCAACTAAATATCTTTAAAATTTATATTTTATTCAGAATAACCCATTTCAATCTAAAATACATTTAATTAAAGTGTAAGAAACCAAGATTTTTTTTATTATTATTATTATTTTTTATGTCCTACTATAATTTAGAGGGTATTTTATTTTTATTATTATTTATGATCATAATTCCAAACATCAATTAAGGGAGAAATTCTAATGTCAAGTTTCTAATTCGAAGGATCTGCAATTTATGAACTGTAGTGGAGTATATAACCTACAAGTCACTCTAGGTTTTAAGAAAGCCTCGTTTTGATACCATTCTGTCACGCCCCGAAATTCACGTACTGAGTGTGCACCCTCAGACATGAGTTACGGACCACGACACGTACACCTAGTGTACTTAATTCATTCTCCGTACAATTATTTAGAGGCACAATTTAATGAATCCTAAGTTCACATCCAATTTTAGCATCCATTCATCCATGTTTGTATTATCTTCCTATAATTTTCATCATTATATATTTAAAACCATATCAGGAATCATCTAAACAAGAATCATCGAGTCCACTCATTTGAAATTTCATTCAACAAAAAATAAAACAAAATTTAAATTTAAAGTCATTCTAAAACAGAAATTTGAAATTTCATTCAACAAAAAATAAAACAAAATTTAAATTTAAAGTCATTCTAAAACAAAAATAAAATAATTATAGGAAACAGATGTCCCATTTAATTGTTCTACTGGTCCAACGATATAAGCTCGTCTTCAGTTAAATACGGCTACTGATCCTGTGGATCATCCACTGGTTTGGCTTCATATTCTTGCTCTTGAATCGTTCTATCTGCTTCAATTCCATCTGTACGGTTTTTCCATCAATAAACCGTCAGCTGGCCAAGCCCAGTGAGTGAACCCATCATGGTTCATGCACAACACAATTAAAATAATACATACAAGCATAAAAATTAGAAATACAATGCAAATAATTAAAGCGTATGCTATGAATGATATTGATGATGCATCAAGTGGGTATAAATAGAAACCATCCACTTGCTTGAGTTGAATATCGACAACCTGCATCTGCACTTGGCAGGCTTCTACCGTTGGTAGGCATGGGCAAGGCCCGCATCCACCCCATTGGGCAGGCTTCCACATATAGTGGGTACAATGGGCTGTCCCTTAGGTAATCGCACAAGAGTATTAATGATGTCAGGCATGAATGTTTGATGCAGCAGTAATCATATCAACAGTCAAATACATCTCTCCTTATGAGAGGCCTTTAACATGTTCATAATCCAAGAATATCTCAGCACAAATCAGTTTATAAACAATTTAATCAAGTCATTCACAACAACAAATTATTTTAATCATATGGAGAGGAAACATGTTGGGATTACTCACCTGATGATTTAGAGACGAATCCGATGGAGCGGATCAGAAAATACCTATAAATAATCCATGTGCAGTACACCATAATATTAAAAATATTAAACTCATAAAGTATTTGATTTATTTTGATTACTAATTAAGGTATTACATGAGAGTGATACTCAAGTAACATACGTAATATATAGGGTTCATCTTATCTATCTCGGCCCAAAAGACACACTAGATATCTTATAAGATGACCCACCACATGGATGGCTTGGATCTTCTAATAGCATGTCATAATGATACATAATTTAGCCTATGTATATTTTGTCTTAGACATGCATGCAACTTATATAAGTTTTACCGTACATCAGAAGGTGGAGTTACATTATATTATATATATCTAACACACATTTTTTTTTGTTATATGGGTCCTACTTATAAGGATTTGGATTGATTATATGGTTACCATTGCTAATTTGATCTTTGAGAAAAATTTTCAAACTAATCTGAAATATGTGGGACCTGTAATAACGTAAACGATTATTGTACAACTACTATTATTTTCTTTATGTATGGGTCACACACATTTTAAATATGTCCTAAATTTATACTCTTAACCCATAATAACCTTCTAAATCAAATGAATTGATTGGATACAATGTATACATCATCGTGAGTCCACAATCTGATGACCCAAAATGGTTTCTAACGTTAAAAGCCGCACTTAGTTTTAACGCTGACAATCAAACTTTATTTTTTGTACTTATTTATTTATTTAATTTTTTTGATAGGTCCCATGAAAATCTAAACCATGAATGAGATGGTAATCTCCTCATAAAGGACAAGCCTAAAAATCTACTCGAAATAACACTTTTGTGGCCCACAAGAATATTTAAAGGTGCCCATTTAATTTTCACTATTTAAGGCGATGCGATCCACATGAGTTTTCTTTCGAATAAATTTTTCAACCCTAAGACTTTTAATTAGTGACAAGATTATTAGACGGTACGGATTTGATACATACATCAAGAAAGTCCCGCATATAAAGCCCATAAATCCGGACTAATTCTGGTAACGTAAATAGCCCAACTTCATTTTTACACGCTGGAGTGTTTTTACACCCACTCTATATTGTTACACTTTTGTCATGATGACCCATACATAATATGTGTGCATAAGATCTATTCCATTCACCACTTTACTAACATAATTTTAGGACATTGGTAGAAAAATGAGGTGGATTCGTTATTCTGATGGATCATACTGCCATGAATTAACACTGACCGTTCTTCCACTATTAAAACATATGCATTTCTTATTTCAAACCCTCCTAACTTTCTACGTAAGATCCAATTTGTTCATTGGTCCACCCAATTATATTTTAATGGTTAAAATCATTGGTATCTCCATCAGAACTCCGTGCGGCCCCGATGGATATTCCAACGGTGAATGCCTAATGAATTCTATTTTACATATTATGGCCTACCAAAATGTTAATTAAGCCTAATTTTTGGAGGTTTTCCATGTTTTGGTCCTTAGAACCTAATGGACTGAATCGATCGGGTCATGTAAGCAAAATAAGTCAAATATATAATTCAAGTAAATTAGACAGAGAACTTACGTGATTTCTTGTTTCATGCGTAAGGCGTTCCATGGTACATCGTGCATATGCGCACATATTGATATATGTTCACATGCATTGCACCCATGGTAGATCTACACCGTCCATCACATAAACCCAAAGCATAATAACATATTAAAATAAAAATCTAAATTAAAATAAAATAAATACTAACCCGTGCAAGCCGTTCTTTCACTAATTTCTCTCATTTTATATTTTTTTTTCTTCTTCTTATTCTTTTTTTACTGTTTTTTATTAGATAAGATGGATAAGATAACGATAAAGGAGGTTGCAACCGGTTTGATCTCTTTTTAAAAAAAAAAAAAAAAATTTCAAATTTCAAAATTTAAGGAACGCACAAATTGGAGTTATTACAATTTTAATTTCCATTGATATGTGGGGTCCATCATGTTGCTTATGAAAAATCTACTCCGCCCATCCACTTCATTATATCATGTTACGTTATGGGCTGAAGGATGAGACAAATATAATATTTCGGTACTGATCTGCATGATAGGACAGGAAACTCCCAAGATTAAATATGGATTGTTGACGACTTCTTGGCTAGTAGGTAAATGGCTCAGATCATGAATATGTTGGCTTAACAGATGGTGGACAGTGAGGGATGGATTGATATTGGACTAGGTGGACGATAAGTAGTGTAGTCTTGAAGAAACGTGGTTTGCTAGGCGTTTTAAAACGTTGTAGTTGTACGTGGAGACGGATGAGTCTTATATCATATTTCTAATAAATATTTTCAAACTTAAATATTTTCTATTCAAACCGTTTATTTAGAGTGAAACTTTACCAAAGATTACCATTTTACGTGCTCTACAAATAGACCAAGTTTGGGCCTTGATCTCTTAGGGATGACCAAGATGCCTATTTAACGGCTTACGTGTATTTATAACTCAAAACAACGTCTATCAACATCCTATGTAAACATTAACCAGTAGTTTTGATGTATACCTTATGATCTACCTAATGAATGGTTCATTTAAATATTTGGATGGCCCGGGTGGCAGATCTTACTGTGATGGATGATCAATTGATGGTCTAAATTTTAAATAATTAGATGGTTAAAATGTTAATCATATTTATGGGTTATTGTATGGTTATTTTTGTAAATGGATACGTATAAAGTAGTTTTTGAATGCGATCTATGTTAGAAATGTATCATGTTAGATTCAAGTTATTGGTTCATAGGTGTAAAATATGTAAATCATGATTTTGACGGTAAATTAAGCATCTTCATAATCGACAAATAAGGTGAATGGATCAGAATGTTAATTTGACGTGTATACGAATAGATATGAAGTTCTAATAGTTACTTTACTTTGATCAAGTGGTCCAAATTCAAAGTGGTTGGTTAGATATCCTCATCTAGCTAGTGGTAAATAGTTAATTTAATGATCGGTTTGATGAACGGGTGAGAATACTAGGGTATTCAGGGGTTTATCCTACGAATCAATAGTCGGTTGACGTAATCTAGGGGTGAAAATTACTTTCTATGGTTGAGATTTAAGTTAAACTACATAAATATTAATGGATCTATAAGTGTACAGTTGAACAAGTGTAAAAGTGTAATTGTACATTCTTATAAACAGGTAAACTCGCACCCAAAATTTCAGGTTGTTACATTCTACCCTCCTTAAAATAAAATCTCGTCCTCGAGATTTGAAATGTAGTAAAAAAAATGATAATAAAAAATAAAAAATCTGATCACATTAATATTATCGATAGTCTTAGACACTGGATAATTTTATTTTTTATTTTTTTTATTTTCCAGGTATAGAACCAATTTTCATCTAAAAAGAAAATTTCGAATTTAGTAACGATTATCATTTTTTTTTAAGTAACTCGAAAAATATATATATATATATATATATATATATATATGTTAATTTAAATAAAGTAAATTATCAAAATACAATATAACAGTTAAATGGACAAGACACCTGTGTAGGGAGATTGATTATTTATTTGATGACTGTTATTTCTATCATATTCTCCTGTATTTTAAGATTAAAGATTAGTTTCATTTTATTTTATTTTTTTTCTGAAGATTCTATTATAAGTTATATTATCTTTGTAAAAATGTACCTTATTCCGGTCATTATAAATATTTCAAAAATTTCCGCGATTCGATCCGTCGAAAACAAACAAATTCTTGCTAGACTGCACCGACACCCTAAATCAGTATATTTAATATTAAATTTAGAATTTTTTTATTTTTTTTTAACCTAGACATTTCTACCTACAAGTAGGCTTTTGAATCACCTTAACCAGAATTATATTTTTATAGTTACGAATTTTATAATTAGAGTGACTAATGATATTCATTTCTTTCCAGCAAGATTTTGGGGAATTTAATATTTTAACATAACTTTACGGTTTAAATATTATTAAATCAGAGTACATGGAAACATCCTAAAAATTGTTTTGTATATTTATTTTTATTTTATTTTATTTTATTTTATTGGATTCTATAACAAGTACACAGTCCTTTTATAAAATTTTAGCTTAGTAAGCAATTCACATGAATTTCTAAAATTCCTACGGTATGACTTTTCTAGAATTTGACAAATTTTGACAAATTTTTTTACAAGTCTACACTAAGTCCCAAATCAGTATAATGACTATCTGATTTTAATTTTTTAATTATTTTTATTTTAATTTAGACTTGTCTATCTTCGATCAAGATCTTGAATCGCCTCAATTGGAGTTATACTTTTATAGTTATGAATTTTACAAGTTGGGTGATCCATACTGTTCAACAGTACTTTGTCAACTAAATATCTTTAAATTTTATATTTTATTCAGAATAACCCATTTCAATCTAAAATACATTTAATTAAAGTGTAAGAAACCACGAATTTTTTATTATTATTTTTTTTTTATGTCCTACTATAATTTAGAGGGTATTTTATTTTTATTATTATTTATGATCATCATTCCATACATCAATTAAGGGAGAAATTCTAATGTCAAGTTTCTAATTCGAAGGATCTGCAATTTATGAACTGTAGTGGGGTATATAACCTACAGGTCACTCTAGGTTTTAAGAAAGCCTCGCTCTGATACCATTCTGTCACGCCCCGAAATTCACGTACTGAGTGTGCACCCTCAGACATGAGTTACGGACCACGACACGTACACCTAGTGTACTTAATTCATTCTCCGTACAATTATTTAGAGGCACAATTTAATGAATCCTAAGTTCACATCCAATTTTAGCATCCATTCATCCATGTTTGTATTATCTTCCTATAATTTCCATCATTATATATTCAAAACCACATCAGGAATCATCTAAACAAGAATCATCGAGTCCACTCATTTGAAATTTCATTCAACAAAAAATAAAACAAAATTAAATTTAAAGTCATTCTAAAACAGAAATAAAATAATTATAGGAAACAGATGTCCCATTTAATTGTTCTACAGGTCCAACAATGTAAGCTCGTCTTCAATTAAATACGGCTACTGATCCTGTGGATCATCCACTGGTTTGGCTTCATATTCTTGCTCTTGAGTCGTTCTATCTGCTTCAATTCCATCTGTACGATTTTTCCATCAATAAACCGTCAGCTGGCCAGGCCCAGTGAGTGAACCCATCATGGTTCATGCACAACACAATTAAAATAATACATACAAGCATAAAAATTAGAAATACAATGCAAATAATTAAAGCGTATGCTATGAATGATATTGATGATGCATCAAGTGGGTATAAATAGAAACCATCCACTTGCTTGAGTTGGATATCGACAACCCGCATCTGCACTTGGCAGGCTTCTACCGTTGGTAGGCATGGGCAGGGCCCGCATCGCCCCCATTGGGCAGGCTTCCACATATAGTGGGCTTCTAGTGGGTACAATGGGCTGTCCCTTAGGTAATCGCACAAGAGTATTAATGATGTCAGGCATGAATGTTTGATGCAGCAGTAATCATATCAACAGTCAAATACATCTCTCCTTATGAGAGGCCTTTAACATGTTCATAATCTAAGAATATCTCAGCACAAATCAGTTTATAAACAATTTAATCAAGTCATTCACAATAACAAATTATTTTAATCATATGGAGAGGAAACATGTTGGGATTACTCACCTGATGATTCAGAGAGGAATCCGATGGAGCGGATCAGAAAATACCTATAAATAATTCATATGCAGTACACCATAATATTAAAAATATTAAACTCATAAAGTATTTGATTTATTTTGATTACTAATTAAGGTATTACATGAGAGTGATACTCAAGTAACATACGTAATATATAGGGTTCATCTTATCTATCTCGGCCCAAAAGACAACTAGATATCTTATAAGATGACCCACCACATGGATGGCTTGGATCTTCTAATAGCATGTCATAATGATACATAATTTAGCCTATGTATATTTTGTCTTAGACATGCATGCAACTTATATAAGTTTTACCGTACATCAGAAGGTGGAGTTACATTATATTATATATATCTAACACACATTTTTTTTGTTATATGGGTCCTACTTATAGGGATTTGGATTGATTATATGGTTACCATTGCTAATTTGATCTTTGTGAAAAATTTCCAAACTAATCTGAAATATGTGGGACCTGTAATAACGTAAACGATTATTGTACAACTACTATTATTTTCTTTATGTATGGGTCACACACATTTTAAATATGTCCTAAATTTATATTCTTAACCCATAATAACCTTCTAAATCAAATGGATGGATTGGATACAATGTATACATCATCGTGAGTCCACAATCTGATGACCCAAGATAGTTTCTAACGTTAAAAGCCGCACTTAGTTTTAACGCTGACAATCAAACTTTATTTTTTGTACTTATTTATTTATTTAATTTTTTTGATAGGTCCCATGAAAATCTAAACCATGAATGAGATGGTAATCTCCTCATAAAGGACAAGCCTAAAAATCTACTCGAAATAACACTTTTGTGGCCCACAAGAATATTTAAAGGTGCCCATTTAATTTTCACTATTTAAGGCGATGCGATCCACATGAGTTTTCTTTCGAATAAATTTTTCAACCCCAAGACTTTTAATTAGTGACAAGATTATTAGACGGTACGGATTTGATACATACATCAAGAAAGTCCCGCATATAAGGCCCATAAATCAGGACTAATTCTGGTAACGTAAATAGCCCAACTTCATTTTTGCACGCTGGAGTGTTTTTACACCCACTCTATATTGTTACACTTTTGTCATGATGACCCATACATAATATGTGTACATAAGATCTATTCCATTCACCACTTTACTAACATAGTTTTAGGACATTGGTAGAAAAATGAGGTAGATTCGTTATTCTGATGGATCATACTGTCATGAATCAACACTGACCGTTCTTCCACTATTAAAATATATGCATTTCTTATTTCAAACCCTCCTAACTTTCTACGTAAGATCCAATTTGTTCATTGGTTCACCCAATTATATTTTAATAGTCAAAATCATTGGTATCTCCATCGGAACTCCCTGTGGCCCCGATAGATATTCCAACGGTGAGTGCCTAATAAATTCTATTTTACATATTATGGCCTACCAAAATGTTAATTAAGCCTAATTTTTGGAGGTTTTCCATGTTTTAGTCCTTAGAACCTAATGGACTAAATTAATCGGGCCATGTAAGCAAAATAAGTCAAATATGTAATTCAAGTAAAATAGACAAAGAGAACTTACGTGTTTCCTTTGATTTCTTGTTTCATGCGTAAGGCGTTCCATGGTACATCGTGCATATGCGCACATATTGATATATGTGCACATGCATTACACCCATAGTAGATCTACGCCATCCATCACATAAACCCAAAGCATAATAACATATTAAAATAAAAATCTAAATTAAAATAAAATAAATACTAACCCGTGCAAGCCGTTCTTTCACTAATTTCCCTCATTTTATTTTTTTTCTTCTTCTTATTCTTTTTTTACTATTTTTGATTGAATAAGATGGATAAGATAACGATAAAGGAGGTTGCAACCGGTTTGATCTCTTTTTTAAAAAAAAACTAAATTTTCAAATTTCAAAATTTAAGGAACGCACAAATTGGAGTTATTACAATTTTAATTTCCATTAATATGTGGGGTCCATCATGTTGCTTATGAAAAATCTACTCCGCCCATCCACTTCATTATATCATGTTACGTTATGGGCTGAAGGATGAGACAAATATAATATTTCGATACTGATCTGCATGATAGGACAGGAAACTCCCAAGATTAAATATGGATTGTTGACGACTTCTTGGCTAGTAGGTAAATAGCCCAGATCATGAATATGTTGGCTTAACAGATGGTGGACAGTGAATGATGGATTGATATTGGACTAGGTGGACGATAGGTAGTGTAGTCTTGAAGAAACGTGGTTTGCTAGGCGTCTTAAAACGTTGTAGTTGTACCTGGAGACGGATGAGTCTTATATCATATTTCTAATAAATATTTTCAAACTTAAATATTTTCTATTCAAACCATTTATTTAGAGTGAAACTTTACCAAAGATTACCATTTTACGTGCTCTACAAATAGACCAAGTTTGGGCCTTGATCTCTTGGGTATGACCAAAATGCCTATTTAACAGCTTACATCTATTTATAACTCAAAACAACGTCTATCAACATCCTATGTAAACATTAACCAGTAGTTTTGATGTATACCTTATGATCTACCTAATGAATGATTCATTTAAATATTTAGATGGCCCGGGTGGCAGATCTTACTGTGATGGATGATCAATTGATGGTCTAAATTTTAAATAATTAGATGGTTAAAATGTTAATCATATTTAACGGTTATTGTATGGTTATTTTTGTAAATGGATACGTATAAAGTAGTTTTTGAATGCGATCTATGTTAGAAATGTATCAAGTTAGATTCAAGTTATTGGTTCATAGGTGTAAAATACGTAAATCATGATTTTGACGGTAAATTAAGCATCTTCATAATCGACAAATAAGGTGAACGGATCAGAATGTTAATTTGACGTGTATACGAGTAGATATGATGTTCTAGTAGTTACTTTACTTTGATCAAGTAGTCCAAATTCAAAGTGGTTGGTTAGATATCCTCATCTAGTGGTAAATAGTTAATTTAACGGTCGGTTTGATGAACGGGTGAGAATACTAGGGTATTTAGGGGTTTATCCTACGAATCAATAGTCGGTTGACGTAATCTAGGGGTGAAAATTACTTTTTATGGTTGAGATTCAAGTTAAACTACATAAATATTAATGGATCTATAAATGTACAGTTGAACAAGTGTAAAAGTGTAATTGTACATTCTTGCAAACAGGTAAACTCGCACCCAAAATTTCAGGTTATTACATTCTACCCTCCTTAAAATAAAATCTCGTCCTCGAGATTTGAAATGTAGTAAAAAAAATGATAATAAAAAATAAAAAATCTGATCACATTAATATTATCGATAGTCTTAGACACTGGATAATTTTATTTTTTATTTTTTTTTTATTTTCCAGGTATAGGACCAATTTTCATCTAAAAAGAAAATTTCGAATTTAGTAACGATTATGATTTATTTTTTTAAGTACCTCGGAAAATATATATATATATATATATATATGTTAATTTAAATAAAGTAAATTATCAAAATACAATATAACAGTTAAATGGACAAGACACCTGTGTAGGGAGATTGATTATTTATTTGATGACTGTTATTTCTATCATATTCTCCTGTATTTTAAGATTAAAGATTAGTTTCATTTTATTTTATTTTTTTTCTGAAGATTCTATTATAAGTTATATTATCTTTGTAAAAATGTACCTTATTCCGGTCATTATAAATATTTCAAAAATTTCCGCGATTCGATCCGTCGAAAACAAACAAATTCTTGCTAGACTGCACCGACACCCTAAATCAGTATATTTAATATTAAATTTAGAATTTTTTTATTTTTTTTTTAACCTAGACATTTCTACCTACAAGTAGGCTTTTGAATCACCTTAACCAGAATTATATTTTTATAGTTACGAATTTTATAATTAGAGTGACTAATGATGTTCATTTCTGTTCAACAAGATTTTGGGGAATTTAATATTTTAACATAACTTTACGGTTTAAATATTATTAAATCAGACTACATGGAAACATCCTAAAAATTATTTTTGTATATTTATTTTAATTTTATTTTATTTTATTTTATTGGATTCTATAACAAGTACACAGTCCTTTTATAAAATTTTAGCTTAGTAAGCAATTCACATGAATTTCCAAAATTCCTACGGTATGACTTTTCTAGAATTTGACAAATTTTGACAAATTTTTTTACAAGTCTACACTAAGTCCCCAAATCAGTATAATGACTATCTGATTTCGATTTTCTAATTATTTTTATTTTAATTTAGACTTGTCTATCTTCGATTAGGATCTTGAATCGCCTCAATTGGAGTTATACTTTTATAGTTATGAATTTTACAAGTTGGGTGATCCATACTGTTCAACAGTACTTTGTCAACTAAATATCTTTAAAATTTATATTTTATTCAGAATAACCCATTTCAATCTAAAATACATTTAATTAAAGTGTAAGAAACCATGATTTTTTATTATTATTATTTTTTTTTATGTCCTACTATAATTTAGAGGGTATTTTATTTTTATTATTATTTATGATCATCATTCCAAACATCAATTAAGGGAGAAATTCTAATGTCAAGTTTCTAATTCGAAGGATCTACAATTTATGAACTGTAGTGGAGTATATAACCTACTGTGTCACTCTACGTTTTAAGAAAGCCTCGCTCTGATACCATTCTGTCACGCCCCGAAATTCACGTACTGAGTGTGCACCCTCAGACATGAGTTACGGACCACGACACGTGCACCTAGTGTACTTAATTCATTCTCCGTACAATTATTTAGAGGCACAATTTAATGAATCCTAAGTTCACATCCAATTTTAGCATCCATTCATCCATGTTTGTATTATTTTCCTATAATTTCCATCATTATATATTCAAAACCACATCAAGAATCATCTAAACAAGAATCATCGAGTCCACTCATTTGAAATTTCATTCAACAAAAAATAAAACAAAATTTAAATTTAAAGTCATTCTAAAACAGAAATAAAATAATTATAGGAAACAGATGTCCCATTTAATTGTTCTACTGGTCCAACGATGTAAGCTCGTCTTCAGTTAAATACGGCTACTGATCCTGTGGATCATCCACTGGTTTGGCTTCATATTCTTGCTCTTGAGTCGTTTTATCTACTTCAATTCCATCTGTACGGTTTTTCCATCAATAAACCGTCAGCTGGCCAGGCCCAGTGAGTGAACCCATCATGGTTCATGCACAATACAATTAAAATAATACATACAAGCATAAAAATTAGAAATATAATGCAAATAATTAAAGCGTATGCTATGAATGATATTGATGATGCATCAAGTGGGTATAAATAGAAACCATCCACTTGCTTGAGTTGGATATCGACAACCCGCATCTGTACTTGGCAGGCTTCTACCGTTGGTAGGCATGGGCAAGGCCCGCATCCCCCATTGGGCAGACTTCCACATATAGTGGGCTTCTAGTGGGTACAATGGGCTGTCCCTTAGGTAATCGCACAAGAGTATTAATGATGTCAGGCATGAATGTTTGATGCAAAGAATAATCATATCAACACCAGTCAAATACATCTCTCCTTATGAGAGGCCTTTAACATGTTCATAATCCAAGAATATCTCAGACAAATCAGTTTATAAACAATTTAATCAAGTCATTCACAACAACAAATTATTTTAATCATATGGAGAGGAAACATGTTGGGATTACTCACCTGATGATTTAGAGAGGAATCCGATGATGCGGATCAGAAAATACCTATAAATAATCCATATGCAGTACACCATAATATTAAAAATATTAAACTCATAAAGTATTTGATTTATTTTGATTACTAATTAAGGTATTACATGAGAGTGATACTCAAGTAACATACGTAATATATAGGGTTCATCTTATCTATCTCGGCCCAAAAGACACACTAGATATCTTATAAGATGACCCACCACATGGATGGCTTGGATCTTCTAATAGTATGTCATAATGATACATAATTTAGCCTATGTATATTTTGTCTTAGACATGCATGCAACTTATATAAGTTTTACCGTACATCAGAAGGTGGAGTTACATTATATTATATATATCTAACACACATTTTTTTTGTTATATGGGTCCTACTTATAGGGATTTGGATTGATTATATGGTTACCATTGCTAATTTGATCTTTGAGAAAAATTTCCAAACTAATCTGAAATATGTGAGACCAGTAATAACGTAAACGATTATTGTACAACTACTATTATTTTCTTTATGTATGGGTCACACACATTTTAAATATGTCCTAAATTTATATTCTTAACCCATAATAACCTTCTAAATCAAATGGATGGATTGGATACAATGTATACATCATCGTGAGTCCACAATCTGATGACCCAAGATGGTTTCTAACGTTAAAAGCCGCACTTAGTTTTAACGCTGACAATCAAACTTTATTTTTTGTACTTATTTATTTATTTAATTTTTTTGATAGGTCCTATGAAAATCTAAACCATGAATGAGATGGTAATCTCCTCATAAAGGACAAGCCTAAAAATCTACTCGAAATAACATTTTTGTGGCCCACAAGAATATTTAAAGGTGCCCATTTAATTTTCATTATTTAAGGCGATGCGATCCACATGAGTTTTCTTTCGAATAAATTTTTCAACCCCAAGACTTTTAATTAGTGACAAGATTATTAAACGGTACGGATTTGATACATACATCAAGAAAGTCCCACATATAAGGCCCATAAATCCGGACTAATTCTGGTAACGTAAATAGCCCAACTTCATTTTTGCACGCTGGAGTGTTTTTACACCCACTCTATATTGTTACACTTTTGTCATGATGACCCATACATAATATGTGTGCATAAGATCTATTCCATTCACCACTTTACTAACATAGTTTTAGGACATTGGTAGAAAAATGAGGTAGATTCGTTATTCTGATGGATCATACTGTCATGAATCAACACTGACCGTTCTTCCACTATTAAAATATATGCATTTCTTATTTCAAACCCTCCTAACTTTCTACGTAAGATCCAATTTGTTCATTGGTCCACCCAATTATATTTTAATGGTCAAAATCATTGGTATCTCCATCGGAACTCCTGTGGCCCCGATAGATATTCCAACGGTGAGTGCCTAATAAATTCTATTTTACATATTATGGCCTACCAAAATGTTAATTAAGCCTAATTTTTGGAGGTTTTCCATGTTTTAGTCCTTAGAACCTAATGGACTAAATTAATCGGGCCATGTAAGCCAAATAAGTCAAATATGTAATTCAAGTAAAATAGACAAAGAGAACTTACGTGTTTCCTTTGATTTCTTGTTTCATGCGTAAGGTGTTCCATAGTACATCGTGCATATGCATACATATTGATATATGTGCACATGCATTACACCGATGGTAGATCTACGCCATCCATCACATAAACCCAAAGCATAATAACATATTAAAATAAAAATCTAAATTAAAATAAAATAAATACTAACCCGTGCAAGCCGTTCTTTCACTAATTTCCATTTTTTATATTTTTTTCTTCTTCTTATTCTTTTTTTACAATTTTTGATTGGATAAGATGGATAAAATAACGATAAAGGAGGTTGCAACCGGTTTGATCTCTTTTTTAAAAAAAAACTAAATTTTCAAATTTCAAAATTTAAGGAACACACAAATTGGAGTTGTTACAATTTTAATTTCCATTGATATGTGGGGTCCATCATGTTGCTTATGAAAAATCTACTCCGCCCATCCAATTCATTATATAATGATACGTTATGGGCTGAAGGATGAGACAAATATAATATTTCGGTACTGATCTGCATGATAGGACAGGAAACTCCCAAGATTAAATATGGATTGTTGACGACTTCTTGGCTAGTAGGTAAATGGCCCAGATCATGAACATGTTAGCTTAACAGATGGTGGACAGTGAAGGATGGATTGATATTGGACTAGGTGGACGATAGGTAGTGTAGTCTTGAAGAAACGTGGTTTGCTAAGCGTCTTAAAACGTTGTAGTTGTACGTGGAGACGGATGAGTCTTATATCATATTTCTAATAAATATTTTCAAACTTAAATATTTTCTATTCAAACCGTTTATTTATAGTGAAACTTTACCAAAGATTACCATTTTACGTGCTCTACAAATAGACTAAGTTTGGGCCTTGATCTCTTAGGGATGACCAAGATGCCTATTTAACGGCTTACGTCTATTTATAACTCAAAACAACGTCTATCAACATCGTATGTAAACATTAACCAGTAGTTTTGATGTATACTTTATGATCTACCTAATGAATGATTCATTTAAATATTTAGATGGCCCGGGTGGCAGATCTTACTGTGATGGATGATCAATTGATGGTCTAAATTTTAAATAATTAGATGGTTAAAATGTTAATCATATTTATGGGTTATTGTATGGTTATTTTTGTAAATGGATACGTATAAAGTAGTTTTTGAATGCGATCTATGTTAGAAATGTATCATGTTAGATTCAAGTTATTGGTTCATAGGTGTAAAATACGTAAATCCTGATTTTGACGGTAAATTAAGCATCTTCATAATCGACAAATAAGGTGAACGGATCACATTGTTAATTTGACTTGTATACGAGTAGATATGAAGTTCTAGTAGTTACTTTACTTTGATCAAGTGGTCCAAATTCAAAGTGGTTGGTTAGATATCCTCTTCTAGTGGTAAATAGTTAATTTAACGGTCGGTTTGATGAACGGGTGAGAATACTAGGGTATTCAGGGGTTTATCCTACGAATCAATAGTCGGTTGACGTAATCTAGGGGTGAAAATTACTTTCTATGGTTGAGATTCAAGTTAAACTACATAAATATTAATGGATCTATAAGTGTACAGTTGAACAAGTGTAAAAGTGTAATTGTACATTCTTACAAACAGGTAAACTCGCACCTAAAATTTCAGGTTGTTACATTCTACCCTCCTTAAAATAAAATCTCGTCCTCGAGATTTAAAATGTAGTAAAAAAAATGATAATAAAAAACAAAAAATCTAATCACATTAATATTATCGATAGTCTTAGACACTGGATAATTTTATTTTTTATTTTTTTTATTTTCCAGGTATAGGACCAATTTTCATCTAAAAAGAAAATTTCGAATTTAGTAACGATTATGATTTTTTTTTTAAGTACCTCGGAATATATATATATATATATATATATGTTAATTTAAATAAAGTAAATTATCAAAATACAATATAACAGTTAAATGGACAAGACACCTGTGTAGGGAGATTGATTATTTATTTGATGACTGTTATTTCTATCATATTCTCCTGTATTTTAAGATTAAAGATTAGTTTCATTTTATTTTATTTTTTTTTCTGAAGATTCTATTATAAGTTATATTATCTCTGTAAAAATGTACCTTATTCCGGTCATTATAAATATTTCAAAATTTTCCGCGATTCGGTCCGTCGAAAACAAACAAATTCTTGCTAGACTGCACCGACACCCTAAATCAGTATATTTAATATTAAATTTAGAATTTTTTTTTATAACCTAGACATTTCTACCTACAAGTAGGCTTTTGAATCACCTTAACCAGAATTATATTTTTATAGTTACGAATTTTATAATTAGAGTGACTAATGATGTTCATTTCTGTCCAACAAGATTTTGGGGAATTTAATATTTTAACATAACTTTACGGTTTAAATATTATTAAATCAGACTACATGGAAACATCCTAAAAATTATTTTTGTATATTTATTTTAATTTTATTTTATTTTATTTTATTGGATTCTATAACAAGTACACAGTCCTTTTATAAAATTTTAGCTTAGTAAGCAATTCACATGAATTTCCAAAATTCCTACGGTATGACTTTTCTAGAATTTGACAAATTTTGACAAATTTTTTTACAAGTCTACACTAAGTCCCCAAATCAGTATAATGACTATCTGATTTCGATTTTCTAATTATTTTTATTTTAATTTAGACTTGTCTATCTTCGATTAGGATCTTGAATCGCCTCAATTGGAGTTATACTTTTATAGTTATGAATTTTACAAGTTGGGTGATCCATACTGTTCAACAGTACTTTGTCAACTAAATATCTTTAAAATTTATATTTTATTCAGAATAACCCATTTCAATCTAAAATACATTTAATTAAAGTGTAAGAAACCATGATTTTTTTATTATTATTATTTTTTTTATGTCCTACTATAATTTAGAGGGTATTTTATTTTTATTATTATTTATGATCATCATTCCAAACATCAATTAAGGGAGAAATTCTAATGTCAAGTTTCTAATTCGAAGGATCTACAATTTATGAACTGTAGTGGAGTATATAACCTACAGGTCACTCTACGTTTTAAGAAAGCCTCGCTCTGATACCATTCTGTCACGCCCCGAAATTCACGTACTGAGTGTGCACCCTCAGACATGAGTTACGGACCACGACACGTGCACCTAGTGTACTTAATTCATTCTCCGTACAATTATTTAGAGGCACAATTTAATGAATCCTAAGTTCACATCCAATTTTAGCATCCATTCATCCATGTTTGTATTATTTTCCTATAATTTCCATCATTATATATTCAAAACCACATCAAGAATCATCTAAACAAGAATCATCGAGTCCACTCATTTGAAATTTCATTCAACAAAAAATAAAACAAAATTTAAATTTAAAGTCATTCTAAAACAGAAATAAAATAATTATAGGAAACAGATGTCCCATTTAATTGTTCTACTGGTCCAACGATGTAAGCTCGTCTTCAGTTAAATACGGCTACTGATCCTGTGGATCATCCACTGGTTTGGCTTCATATTCTTGCTCTTGAGTCGTTTTATCTACTTCAATTCCATCAGACGGTTTTTCCATCAATAAACCGTCACCGCCTGTGCTTGATGAGTGAACCCATCATGGTTCATGCACAATACAATTAAAATAATACATACAAGCATAAAAATTAGAAATATAATGCAAATAATTAAAGCGTATGCTATGAATGATATTGATGATGCATCAAGTGGGTATAAATAGAAACCATCCACTTGCTTGAGTTGGATATCGACAACCCGCATCTGTACTTGGCAGGCTTCTACCGTTGGTAGGCATGGGCAAGGCCCGCATCCCCCATTGGGCAGACTTCCACATATAGTGGGCTTCTAGTGGGTACAATGGGCTGTCCCTTAGGTAATCGCACAAGAGTATTAATGATGTCAGGCATGAATGTTTGATGCAGCAGTAATCATATCAACAGTCAAATACATCTCTCCTTATGAGAGGCCTTTAACATGTTCATAATCCAAGAATATCTCAGCACAAATCAGTTTATAAACAATTTAATCAAGTCATTCACAACAACAAATTATTTTAATCATATGGAGAGGAAACATGTTGGGATTACTCACCTGATGATTTAGAGAGGAATCCGATGATGCGGATCAGAAAATACCTATAAATAATCCATATGCAGTACACCATAATATTAAAAATATTAAACTCATAAAGTATTTGATTTATTTTGATTACTAATTAAGGTATTACATGAGAGTGATACTCAAGTAACATACGTAATATATAGGGTTCATCTTATCTATCTCGGCCCAAAAGACACACTAGATATCTTATAAGATGACCCACCACATGGATGGCTTGGATCTTCTAATAGTATGTCATAATGATACATAATTTAGCCTATGTATATTTTGTCTTAGACATGCATGCAACTTATATAAGTTTTACCGTACATCAGAAGGTGGAGTTACATTATATTATATATATCTAACACACATTTTTTTGTTATATGGGTCCTACTTATAGGGATTTGGATTGATTATATGGTTACCATTGCTAATTTGATCTTTGAGAAAAATTTCCAAACTAATCTGAAATATGTGAGACCAGTAATAACGTAAACGATTATTGTACAACTACTATTATTTTCTTTATGTATGGGTCACACACATTTTAAATATGTCCTAAATTTATATTCTTAACCCATAATAACCTTCTAAATCAAATGGATGGATTGGATACAATGTATACATCATCGTGAGTCCACAATCTGATGACCCAAGATGGTTTCTAACGTTAAAAGCCGCACTTAGTTTTAACGCTGACAATCAAACTTTATTTTTTGTACTTATTTATTTATTTAATTTTTTTGATAGGTCCTATGAAAATCTAAACCATGAATGAGATGGTAATCTCCTCATAAAGGACAAGCCTAAAAATCTACTCGAAATAACACTTTTGTGGCCCACAAGAATATTTAAAGGTGCCCATTTAATTTTCATTATTTAAGGCGATGCGATCCACATGAGTTTTCTTTCGAATAAATTTTTCAACCCCAAGACTTTTAATTAGTGACAAGATTATTAAACGGTACGGATTTGATACATACATCAAGAAAGTCCCACATATAAGGCCCATAAATCCGGACTAATTCTGGTAACGTAAATAGCCCAACTTCA
Organism: Magnolia changhungtana; assembly: GCA_030180095.1. Taxonomy (NCBI): domain Eukaryota; kingdom Viridiplantae; phylum Streptophyta; class Magnoliopsida; order Magnoliales; family Magnoliaceae; genus Magnolia; species Magnolia changhungtana. The sequence goes on from JASAUF010000662.1 coordinate 14,744,650, forward strand.
TTTTTGCACGCTGGAGTGTTTTTACACCCACTCTATATTGTTACACTTTTGTCATGATGACCCATACATAATATGTGTGCATAAGATCTATTCCATTCACCACTTTACTAACATAGTTTTAGGACATTGGTAGAAAAATGAGGTAGATTCGTTATTCTGATGGATCATACTGTCATGAATCAACACTGACCGTTCTTCCACTATTAAAATATATGCATTTCTTATTTCAAACCCTCCTAACTTTCTACGTAAGATCCAATTTGTTCATTGGTCCACCCAATTATATTTTAATGGTCAAAATCATTGGTATCTCCATCGGAACTCCCTGTGGCCCCGATAGATATTCCAACGGTGAGTGCCTAATAAATTCTATTTTACATATTATGGCCTACCAAAATGTTAATTAAGCCTAATTTTTGGAGGTTTTCCATGTTTTAGTCCTTAGAACCTAATGGACTAAATTAATCGGGCCATGTAAGCCAAATAAGTCAAATATGTAATTCAAGTAAAATAGACAAAGAGAACTTACGTGTTTCCTTTGATTTCTTGTTTCATGCGTAAGGTGTTCCATAGTACATCGTGCATATGCATACATATTGATATATGTGCACATGCATTACACCGATGGTAGATCTACGCCATCCATCACATAAACCCAAAGCATAATAACATATTAAAATAAAAATCTAAATTAAAATAAAATAAATACTAACCCGTGCAAGCCGTTCTTTCACTAATTTCCATCATTTTATTTTTTTTCTTCTTCTTATTCTTTTTTTACAATTTTTGATTGGATAAGATGGATAAAATAACGATAAAGGAGGTTACAACCGGTTTGATCTCTTTTTTAAAAAAAAACTAAATTTTCAAATTTCAAAATTTAAGGAACACACAAATTGGAGTTGTTACAATTTTAATTTCCATTGATATGTGGGGTCCATCATGTTGCTTATGAAAAATCTACTCCGCCCATCCAATTCATTATATAATGATACGTTATGGGCTGAAGGATGAGACAAATATAATATTTCGGTACTGATCTGCATGATAGGACAGGAAACTCCCAAGATTAAATATGGATTGTTGACGACTTCTTGGCTAGTAGGTAAATGGCCCAGATCATGAACATGTTAGCTTAACAGATGGTGGACAGTGAAGGATGGATTGATATTGGACTAGGTGGACGATAGGTAGTGTAGTCTTGAAGAAACGTGGTTTGCTAAGCGTCTTAAAACGTTGTAGTTGTACGTGGAGACGGATGAGTCTTATATCATATTTCTAATAAATATTTTCAAACTTAAATATTTTCTATTCAAACCGTTTATTTATAGTGAAACTTTACCAAAGATTACCATTTTACGTGCTCTACAAATAGACTAAGTTTGGGCCTTGATCTCTTAGGGATGACCAAGATGCCTATTTAACGGCTTACGTCTATTTATAACTCAAAACAACGTCTATCAACATCGTATGTAAACATTAACCAGTAGTTTTGATGTATACTTTATGATCTACCTAATGAATGATTCATTTAAATATTTAGATGGCCCGGGTGGCAGATCTTACTGTGATGGATGATCAATTGATGGTCTAAATTTTAAATAATTAGATGGTTAAAATGTTAATCATATTTATGGGTTATTGTATGGTTATTTTTGTAAATGGATACGTATAAAGTAGTTTTTGAATGCGATCTATGTTAGAAATGTATCATGTTAGATTCAAGTTATTGGTTCATAGGTGTAAAATACGTAAATCCTGATTTTGACGGTAAATTAAGCATCTTCATAATCGACAAATAAGGTGAACGGATCACATTGTTAATTTGACTTGTATACGAGTAGATATGAAGTTCTAGTAGTTACTTTACTTTGATCAAGTGGTCCAAATTCAAAGTGGTTGGTTAGATATCCTCTTCTAGTGGTAAATAGTTAATTTAACGGTCGGTTTGATGAACGGGTGAGAATACTAGGGTATTCAGGGGTTTATCCTACGAATCAATAGTCGGTTGACGTAATCTAGGGGTGAAAATTACTTTCTATGGTTGAGATTCAAGTTAAACTACATAAATATTAATGGATCTATAAGTGTACAGTTGAACAAGTGTAAAAGTGTAATTGTACATTCTTACAAACAGGTAAACTCGCACCTAAAATTTCAGGTTGTTACATTCTACCCTCCTTAAAATAAAATCTCGTCCTCGAGATTTAAAATGTAGTAAAAAAAATGATAATAAAAAACAAAAAATCTAATCACATTAATATTATCGATAGTCTTAGACACTGGATAATTTTATTTTTTATTTTTTTTATTTTCCAGGTATAGGACCAATTTTCATCTAAAAAGAAAATTTCGAATTTAGTAACGATTATGATTTTTTTTTTAAGTACCTCGGAATATATATATATATATATATATATATATATATATATGTTAATTTAAATAAAGTAAATTATCAAAATACAATATAACAGTTAAATGGACAAGACACCTGTGTAGGGAGATTGATTATTTATTTGATGACTGTTATTTCTATCATATTCTCCTGTATTTTAATATTAAAGATTAGTTTCATTTTATTTTATTTTTTTCTGAAGATTCTATTATAAGTTATATTATCTCTGTAAAAATGTACCTTATTCCGGTCATTATAAATATTTCAAAAATTTCCTGGATTCGATCTGTCGAAAACAAACAAATTCTTGCTAGACTGCACTGACACCCTAAATCAGTATATTTAATATTAAATTTAGAATTTTTTTTTTTAACCTAGACATTTCTACCTACAAGTAGGCTTTTGAATCACCTTTACCAAAATTATATTTTTATAGCTACGAATTTTATAATTAGAGTGACTAATGATGTTCATTTCTGTCCAACAAGATTTTGGGGAATTTAATATTTTAACATAACTTCACGGTTTAAATATTATTAAATCAGAGTACATGAAAACATCCTAAAAATTGTTTTGTATATTTATTTTTATTTTATTTGATTTTATTTTATTGGATTCTATAACAAGTACACAGTCCTTTTATAAAATTTTAGCTTAGTAAGCAATTCACATGAATTTCTAAAATTCCTACGGTATGACTTTTCTAGAATTTGACAAATTTTGACAAATTTTTTTACAAGTCTACACTAAGTCCCCAAATCAGTATAATGACTATCTGATTTCGATTTTCTAATTATTTTTATTTTAATTTAGACTTGTCTATCTTCGATCAGGATCTTGAATCGCCTCAATTGGAGTTATACTTTTATAGTTATGAATTTTACAAGTTGGGTGATCCATACTGTTCAACGGTACTTTGTCAACTAAATATCTTTAAAATTTATATTTTATTCAGAATAACTCATTTCAATCTAAAATACATTTAATTAAAATGTAAGAAACCAAGATTTTTTTTTATGTCCTACTATAATGTAGAGGGTATTTTATTTTTATTATTATTTATGATCATCATTCCATACATCAATTAAGGGAGAAATTCTAATGTCAAGTTTCTAATTCGAAGGATCTACAATTTATGAACTGTAGTGGGGTATATAACCTACAGGTCACTCTAGGTTTTAAGAAAGCCTCGCTGTGATACCATTCTGTCACGCCACGAAATTCACGTACTGAGTGTGCACCCTCAGACATGAGTTACGGACCACGACACGTACACCTAGTGTACTTAATTCATTCTTCGTACAATTATTTAGAGGCACAATTTAATGAATCCTAAGTTTACATCCAATTTTAGCATCCATTCATCCATGTTTGTATTATCTTCCTATAATTTCCATCATTATATATTCAAAATCACATCAGGAATCATCTAAACAAGAATCATCGAGTCCACTCATTTGAAATTTCATTCAACAAAAAATAAAACAAAATTTAAATTTAAAGTCATTCTAAAACAGAAATAAAATAATAATAGGAAAAAGATGTCCCATTTAATTGTTCTACTGGTCCAACGATGTAAGCTCGTCTTCAGTTAAATACGGCTACTGATCCTGTGAATCATCCACTGGTTTGGCTTCATATTCTTGCTCTTGAGTCGTTCCATCTGCTTCAATTCCATCTGTACGGTTTTTCCATCAATAAACCGTCAGCTGGCCAAGCCCAGTGAGTGAACCCATCATGGTTCATGCACAATACAATTAAAATAATACATACAAGCATAAAAATTAGAAATATAATGCAAATAATTAAAGCGTATGCTATGAATGATATTGATGATGCATCAAGTGGGTATAAATAGAAACCATCCACTTGCTTGAGTTGGATATCGACAACCTGCATCTGTACTTGGCAGGCTTCTACCGTTGGTAGGCATGGGCAAGGCCCGCATCCCCCCCATTGGGCAGGCTTCCACATATAGTGGGCTTCTAGTGGGTACAATGGGCTGTCCCTTAGGTAATCGCACAAGAGTATTAATGATGTCAGGCATGAATGTTTGATGCAGCAGTAATCATATCAACAGTCAAATATATCTCCTTATGAGAGGCCTTTAACATATTCATAATCCAAGAATATCTCAGCACAAATCAGTTTATAAACAATTTAATCAAGTCATTCACAATAACAAATTATTTTAATCATATGGAGAGGAAACATGTTGGGATTACTCACCTGATGATTTAGAGAGGAATCTGATGGAGCGGATCAGAAAATACCTATAAATAATCCATATGCAGTACACCATAATATTAAAAATATTAAACTCATAAAGTATTTGATTTATTTTGATTACTAATTAAGGTATTACATTAGAGTGATACTCAAGTAACATACGTAATATATAGGGTTCATCTTATCTATCTCGGCCCAAAAGACACACTAGATATCTTATAAGATGACCCACCACATGGATGGTTTGGATCTTCTAATAGCATGTCATAATGATACATAATTTAGCCTATGTATATTTTGTCTTAGACATGCATGCAACTTACATAAGTTTTACCGTACATCAGAAGGTGGAGTTACATTATATTATATATATCTAACACACATTTTTTTTGTTATATGAGTCCTACTTATAGGGATTTGGATTGATTATATGGTTACCATTGCTAATTTGATCTTTGAGAAAAATTTTCAAACTAATCTGAAATATGTGAGACCTGTAATAACGTAAACGATTATTGTACAACTACTATTATTTTCTTTATGTATGGGTCACACACATTTTAAATATGTCGTAAATTTATACTCTTAACTCATAATAACCTTCTAAATCAAATGGATGGATTGGATACAATGTATACATCATCGTGAGTCCACAATCTGACGACCCAAGATAGTTTCTAACGTTAAAAGCCGCACTTAGTTTTAACGCTGACAATCAAACTTTATTTTTTGTACTTATTTATTTATTTAATTTTTTTGATAGGTCCCATGAAAATCTAAACCATGAATGAGATGGTAATCTCCTCATAAAGGACAAGCCTAAAAATCTACTCGAAATAACACTTTTGTGGCCCACAAGAATATTTAAAGGTGCCCATTTAATTTTCACTATTTAAGGCGATGCGATCCACATGAGTTTTCTTTCGAATAAATTTTTCAGCCCCAAGACTTTTAATTAGTGACAAGATTATTAGACGGTACGGATTTGATACATACATCAAGAAAGTCCCGCATATAAGGCCCATAAATCCGGACTAATTCTGGTAACGTAAATAGCCCAACTTCATTTTCGCACGCTGGAGTGTTTTTACACCCCCTCTATATTGTTACACTTTTGTCATGATGACCCATACATAATATGTGTACATAAAATCTATTCCATTCACCACTTTACTAACATAGTTTTAGGACATTGGTAGAAAAATGAGGTAGATTCGTTATTCTGATGGATCATACTACCATGAATCAACACTGACCGTTCTTCCACTATTAAAACATATGCATTTCTTATTTCAAACCCTCCTAACTTTCTACGTAAGATTCAATTTGTTCATTGGTTCACCCAATTATATTTTAATGGTCAAAATCATTGGTATCTCCATCGGAACTCCCTGCGGCCCCGATGGATATTCCAACGGTGAGTGCCTAATGAATTCTATTTTACATATTATGGCCTACCAAAATGTTAATTAAGCCTAATTTTTGGAGGTTTTCCATGTTTTGGTCCTTAGAACCTAATGGACTGAATTGATCGGGCCATGTAAGCAAAATAAGTCAAATATGTAATTCAAGTAAAATAGACAAAGAGAACTTACGTATTTCCTTTGATTTCTTGTTTCATGCGTAAGGCGTTCCATGGTGCATCGTGCATATGCACACACTACACCAAAATCGTCATTTAAGAACCGTTTTAAACCGTTCCTAAATTCTTCAGGAACGGTTTAAAACCGTTCCTAAATGAGGCATCGCAGAAAAACTCGGAACGGTTCAGAACCGTTTTGGGTACCGTTTCAGATTTCAGAGACGGAATTTTAGGAACGGTTTTAAACCGTTCTCGTGCCAACGGTCAAAATTTTTAGAACGAAATTTTACAAACCATTTTAAACCCTGGTTAATGAGTAAAAACCGCCATTGACCAGTGCTCATACCAGTGATAATGCCAATGAAGCTTTAATGCCGGCATTAAGAGCAGACTGTCCAACGACGCAGCCATCTCTCTTCATGATTCAACACAACGATTCAAGATACAGAAATCCACAAAAATACTACCCAAATACTTTTAAATTCTCTTGGTGGCCCACTGAGTGGTTGGGATAGCCTGATTTTTCTTTGGTAGCCAACTCCAATTTTCATGTTGGGCCAAACACTCACTGTTAGGCATCACATACAACCATTGTAGAATAAGCTTTTTCTATATTAGCTATATTTCCAACAAAAATAAAATAAAATAAAATCGACTTTTATCACTCATAAATATCCAGTGTAGATGAAGCAAAAAGATCTAATTTAGTATGTATTTTTGGATGGAATACCATGAAAGGCAATAGAGCCATCAGGACCATTTATCTTGTGGGCCTTTGTCATGGATGGCCCATGTTTGAGTTGATCATACAACAGGAGCCATTCTATACTTTACTGCACAGTTACGTGGACCATTAACCATTTGATTTTTTTTTTTTTGTTGGATTCCTACTATTGGAATTTTGGGCTCGAATCCCTGTCATCATCCAAGAGAGATCACGCACTCCCAGTTGAGGTACGGGCACCGGTGCGACTGGTTTCAACAAAGGAAAAATCAGGAGTGACTTCTAGCCTCTCAACTCTCCCTCTCCATCTCTTGCGCCTACTCCTTTCTCCAGTTGCATGACTTCTGCTTCTTGGGGACCTACCACAAGTTCCAGACTGATGTGTTTCACTGGTACTGCAATCATCCCGGTTGCCTGCTACCTCATGTGCATATATGACCGTGAGACAAAGCTTCCTTTGACATGCATCCTGAGAGAAGTAGAAAAGTCATAAATTAAAAAGTTAAAAAATTTACTTAATACACCAGGTAGCTTTTGGCACATTAGTTACTTTTACATCGATGCTCACCAAACTTAAATAAAGAAAATAACTTAATTACTTAATGTAAGTTAAAAAGTTACTTATTTAGAAGTCAAAATGTTTTATGCCAGTCTAAAATCAATCTAATGATTATATTAATAAATAAACGACATTAATCAACAATATTTTGACTTCTTTGGGATTCACCAAGCTTTTCTGATATTTTATAAAATTTCAACTCCATAGTTTCCATTTGATGTTTTCTACGTTAAATAAGGATAAAGTCTTCTATGGTGGCACACAAAAGTGAAAGTATGATAACGCATGCTTAGACAGCTACAACAAAGGAGCTCCAACATAACCATTGACAACTAGCTGGCGATGTGTTCTGATTGAAGAGAAATCTACAACACACCAATGACAATCAGATGGGCCCCACCATCTAGTGGGCCACACATAGTGGACATGTGAGGCCATCAACATGGGGTGGCCTCTATGTGGGCTTAGAAATCATAAAGCATGTGTAAAAATGATGATATTTATCAGAAATAAACAGCTCCAATGGTACAGAAGACGAGACTAATCATACCACAACATTTTCCCCCTTTTGAAGGAGAGGAGCAGGAACATAAAGGTTGCATTGCGGTCCAACTGGCTGCAAATAAGTCACCCAACAACATTGTTCAAAATTTAATTTTGAATCCAGAGAGAACAATAACCACAAGCAATCTTAAATGCAACTACTAAAGTAAATAAGTTGCTACTTTACCAGCCAAAATCTTCCAATAAAAAAACCGTTGGCAAAAGCAATCCCTTTATTCCAGCCTCTTAGTGATATGAAAGTGTCTTTAACTTGATTTATTGGATCAATAGTGAAATGTGCTCTTCGAAAAGTAACTTGATCACAATCATTGTTATTAGCACCTGATAGTTAACTGATGTGTGCTTGTAACATGAGATAAATTGCAGAAAGCAACAATCATTGAAGATATAGGAGACAACAGATAAAACTGGAATCAACAATTGTCTAGTTACTTAGCATACACACAAGATTTCCTTTCTTAAGTGAAGACTATATACAGCAAATGATTTCCCAAATCCCAAGTCAGGCAGTCCCAATTTTCTGAGTATAGTTTCTAGAAGTCCCTGATTATGGAATTTGGATGACACCACAGGCTGCCCATTAAGCCAAGTTGAATCTGGCAAGTCCCAAGTCAGGTCGCTGAATTTTCAAAGCCATACTGCAAAATTTTAATAACCGACAATAAATGATAAGCATGCAAGTCGCCAATAATAAACTTACAGGCCACAAAGTTTAAGCAAATAAGAAACCATTCAACAATTCCTTAGCCTTTCTTGGCTGAAGTGAATGCTTCCCCATACTTTTGTTCAAATATTTATCTTTCCCGCTCTTTCTTTAGATCCATAGGTGCCTCAAACCTGTTGGACAATCATGCCCTGAACAAAATCAGCAATACATAAGCCTCCAAAACAGATAGTATTCAATTATCAACTTTCTTTCAGAAAGTTTTAAATCTCAAGTTTGTAACACTGGAGTAAAATGCGAAATATGGCATGGACATTTCGAACATGAGAATTATCTTCAAATTACCCCACATTATGATCCCAACCATTGAATGAGTGGGCCTTTCTAAAACTTGCTGTCCAACTATTTTTGGGCACTCAGAAACATCCAATCAGTAAGATATTACAATGTGTGACCCATAGATTGGTAGATTTGGAAAAGCCAAACAAATGCACCAAATGGACAGAAAAGATAGCTTATGTGTTCAATGTCTTGTGCATCTATTTTTATTTCATGTTGGGAAAACACTACTTTTGCAATTGGTGCAATATTTGAATGGAAAGTTCTGTTCTCGCACCTTATGTTATATTGGTACATGCGGCTGTATGTTGTTGCAGAAGGCTCTACCCATGTGTGGGCTTAGCAAACTTCACCTAGAAAATATGCCCAGGTCCAAGAATCAGGTTGGTGTCAAACTAGGTGAGCTAAATGTATGCTAAAGAAATGGACAGTCAACATTTAATCTATATATATGGCTTATCAAATGATAAGAGTTACACTGACTTGAATTTTGGGTAGGGAAGGCGGGATTGTGACCTGCACCTGCACCTGTTGGGCAGCTTTGATCATGGACCTATGTAAACTCCCCGGTGAAGCATTGTGGACCTCCTCTCGAGCCTACACTCTAAATAACTGTTTCACTTTGAATGAGCATATTACATCCAAACATAGATAAAGTATTAATACATCTCAAGCATTACAGAAACAACTTATTGTATTGAAGTACTAAACATTAGTAGCCAAACCAAACCACTAAAAAAAATAATAATAATAATAATAAATTTAAAAAAATGCACCCACAAAGTATGCACATTGTCATACTACAGTGTGTGAAAAGATCATCCAAATATCCCAAACCACTAATACATGAAGAAGCCAATAGAGATAACATAAGAGAGATATAAATTTTCATTCACAGCCATCCTCCACATCCCATCCAATCGCCTCCTGCGTGCCACTTAGCTTCTCCTGTAAAAGCAAGAGCTCATATATCAAAAAGAAAAAAAATCTAATTAAACTGTAGCTCCTCCTACAAGAGCAAGAGCTTGAATGTCAAAAAATTTCTAATTAAAATCTAAAAACAATGTGCCACTAATTTATGCTGAAACAACTCATGAGCAGGACAGAGTACAGGGCTGTGCTGCATTGAGGCATGAAAACTGTCTTGAAGTTGCATACAGTTTTTCCATCCTGAAAACTTCAGGAACCCTCACACAAGTAGTGGCCTGCCAAAGGAAGAGTCAACAGCAGTTGTCTACACTCAACAAAGTAAAACTCACAACAATTGGATAGTCAAATAGTTGTCTCATCATCCACATATATTGTGGCCCACCATATCAACATAATCAAGACAGTTTCACCACCAACTATGTTATTGGAGAAAAGTGCAGGAAGCCATCTGAATACTACTCTTCGCGATCTCCGGACTGTTGATCTGGTGGTGCTTCTGCATATGCATTATAGCAAAAAAATCAGGCCAGATCTGTCGTTCATTTGATCCAATTTGTATTTCTTGTACATGTGCTAGTGTGGCATATGTTTGATGCAAGGCCATTGATCTGGTGCCGCTTTTTTTTTTTTTTGAGAAACAACTGGACTCCACAGTAAAACCGAATGTGCAGCAACATCTACAGCCAATACTTTTTGACACGCTTCCTGATCGCCCCTAAGCCCATCTTGTCAAGAACCAGGAGGCCTACAAATAGATGGTTAATGAGAAAATACAGCAATGGTCCAGATTCAATGGGAGATAGTTCAATGATTATAATGTTATAAATATCAACCTGGGAGATAGTTCAATGGTCCAGATACCTGAGCATCTTCGGTCATTGAATCAGCCTCATTTAGGATAATGATCTCGAACAGCGGACAAGGGTAACCACTGGTGTTGACAAGAGAAAGCATGCAAATGAAAACGAATAATTGTATGTAATCTAGAACAGGCAAATTTACTACACAAACCATAAATGGAGTGTAAATTTGCAACATACCCATGGCGATTACCAGAACCTACAGCTACAGCTGCAAAATCCTTGATCTTATTGCGGACTACATTGATCCCACGATCATCGCTTGCATATAGCTCCAGCACTCTTGACTTGTACAATTCAGGTACTTAAAAACAAGTACAGAGATTAAACCTTCTATTGGTTTAAAACATTTAAAATATTTAAAGATCTTTTTGATACAGGAAGCCTCATTATTGCCTTTGTCCTTGAGTTACTAGTAATGCAATAGGGAGATTCTCGTACCTGACTGTTAGCTTTGCTTCTAGTGGCCCCGTCAATGCAGCACAAAAAGCCGATCCAATAGTTCATTATCTGAAGGAAAAAAAAAAGGGACACGTAAGTAAAACAATGACAAGATGAGAAATGTCTTGTACTGCTTAGAAAAAAAAAAAACAGAGCAGTGCTAATCAAAGCAACTAGACATGTTGATCAAACCAACTAGACATACCCACATAGAGGCAAATATTTATTTGAACCACAAAAGAAGACATGAAACTCAACAGTGGCATGTTTCTGGATTGAATAATTCTAATACTGAGGGTTATACTCAAAGCAATGGAGAAAAAGAAATCAATGCCTGATACTGCCACTCTTTGGGTTATAACAGTGAGAGTTGTTGCTACATTTCTCATGATAGAGTAGGGTTCCAAAGAAAAAGGTTGCTTCTAGCCACAGACCCAAATACACTTTCAATTGGAAGGCATGAGAAGTAGATTGATCAAACAAGAAAGTTGTCATAGTTGAAATGTAGTGATCCACTACCAGCTTACTTTGCAAACAGAAATCAATGATAGATATCTTTTAACCTTTTGGGTGACCATGCTGTTTTCCATTCAAAAGATCATGCATATGTATAGAGGAATTTTTAATCACAAGATGGTAGTTGCATGTCTCTAACTTGTGCACTTCTAATTTCCACAGTTCTTCAGAATCTGGAGGGTTCATAGACTGTAACTTCATTGAGAAGAATCGATTTGAGGTAATAGGACTTTGTTACCATCATGCCTTTTGTTTTGCTCTTTGTTTTTACAGGTAATAGGATTTTGTTAATATCATCATCACCTTTAGACCTGTAAAATGAAAGCCAAAAAGGAAAGTCTCAATAGACAAAGTATCTACATAAACTATTATATTATTACCAGAGATTTAGTTGACACTCACTATGAGATAGTATACTTCATTCTCATATAGCTCATTCAGCATTTGTATGTTAAAAAACTGGAAATCATACCTGAGACTAATGTAAATGCAAATCAGCCCCTTAATTGATTTGGCTTTATTTTCTACAGCCATCCATTTTGGAACAGATGGATAGGATAGTTACAAGTGCCAAACAAAAGTGATTCTTTAGAATCATAAATAATCCATGATAAGCATTAACAACACAATGTGCGTTGGAATATTTTTTTCTCAAAAAGAAACAATGGAACATGTTAACACATTTACAAGCTAACTTGTTAGGATTTATTTCTCAAAAAGAAAAGAACTAGTTAAGCTTCATTCATACCTGCTTCTAATTCTAGCACAAACAAAATTAGTATAAAATGGCTATGCAATAGAGGTCCATCATCCTAAGAACTAACATAAAAGAACTAAAATGCGATTGCTTAAAACTTATTCAGTTTTCATGTTTGTATTCTAAAAAAAAAATGAACATGAAAGTCATACCTATAACAGGAAACACAAGCTTGCAGACATCCAAGAAAGGTTTGGTCAGCATTTCCCCTTCATTGGATTTTACAGATGTCATTCCTTCCAGATAGGGGGTGAACACAATCCCCTCCATTTTCTTTACTCAGGTCCTGCCTAAGGAGAAAATCGTAAACCAAATATCAGAAGCCATCCTTATTACTTCATCACAATTCACAAGATTCTGATGCATTACAATGTGTGCAAGCAAGTACAAAGAGAACTGGGAGAAAATGCACAGGTCTGTGTGTGCATATCCATATATGGAAGTATAAGACAATACCGTCTCTCTCATGTCCATAGGAATTTACTATTCCAGAACACCAACAGTAAGCCATGTTGGGCTCAAGTGGTCTAGCTATGATCAATAAAGACTGATAGGAGAGGACCACTGCGGATTGAACAATGCTCCAGTATTCCCCTGTCCAAATAAAGGCCTGCAAAATGGATGCAAAGACCATGTTTAAACTTACTGTCCATTTGCATGTCCTTAATTTTATGGTTGTGATTATCCAATCATGTTTACTTGGAATAGCCCGGATCATATATATCGGATTTGTGAAACCATCACATAATTAAATCAGCTCACTTATCATAATTAAACATGGGAATAGTAGACAAGCAACTCCCATGCCAATCATGGGAAGAAGTTTTTTTTTTTTTTTTTGAGAGGTGGAAGTATAAAAGATTTCATTTCAATGCCTTAAACAATTACACAGCAGCATATTTGAGTACTCACCATCCAAACCGGATTTAAGGTACGGAACAATGAAAGATGAGGGGTTCACTTGATCAAGGCCGCTATCCAGCAATGTGTCAACACATTCAAAAGCAGCGATCACTCTTCTACCTTTGTATAAGCTAACATGAAAATGAGGCATAGTAGAGAGCTCACCTTGGCAATCTGTAGTGCAAGGAATGCAATCCAGACAAAGACAAGAAAGTTGAGGTCCTTCCAGTAAACATTCTCAAGAACTGGGACCTGGGATGGCTACAAGAAGTTACTCCAACAGCTTAGAGAGATGGGAATCCAAACAAATCTTGATTTCTTAGCTGAACCTGATTCCTGGCTCATGGACAGGGTGGGCTGGACCTAGACTCAGGTCCATAGCTCATGGACTGGACTTGTAAATGTTCCTGCATGCCTGACCAAATTGCAATGCTACATGAAACAAAAAATGCAAGAAGGCCACATCCTGATTGACTCCTTTTGGAAAAAGTAGTATGGTAGGTAGTAACCTTCAAGGTCCTGTTTGGTTGAAAAACGATTTCATCTAATATACAAGCAACTCTGCATCTATAGTAAAAACACAGAGAAGGAACCACATGCTTCAACAATTTAAAACAATTCAATTTTAGAAAAAGAAAATGAAAAGTATTGCTTGCTAATAATATATACAACATTTCCAAATAACTTCATGCACAACATAAATTAGGAACACAGATAGAAAGTTACCAAAAAATAATAATAATAATAATAAAGAAAACAATATCTGCTAATACAATACTTTGATTGGAAACAAAAGCTGAAATAAGAAAAAAGTACCCTGACTTGTCAAACAATGCACTAATCTCATCCCATCTCTTCATTGTTAGGCACCCATTGGAAAATCTAAACAAGCCTTCTGTACTATTTTCAAACTGAGGGCAGTCATCAACTATGTTGCCCACATCGTACACAATTTGGTCTTGCAAAATGACCCAACAGGCTTTATTCTCATTGGATTGAAAGCTTAAATTTCAACATAAATCAAGATGTTGGAAGTTAAGAGCTAAAACCACTTATGCTAACATATAGCCTGAAGAATTACATGATTCCTCCTGTTGTTTTTCCATTCTAGTCACATGTGAAGCATCTTCTTCTTCCTCCAGTTGTCCTTCCATTTTAGTCACATTTGAAGCATCTTCCACTTCGGACTCTTCTGCTTCCTTTGGCTGTCTGTCCATTTCGGTCATATTGAAATTTCATTGGTCTAAAATATTCCTGCAAAATGATAATAGCCTGGCAACAGATGTAACTGTATCAGCAACTTGATGAAGACCTAAATCATGTTGTTTAATATACTTCATCAACGAAAAAAAATATATCAAAGAACATGGACAATTCCATTGCCCCCTACCCCTACTTGAGTCTTGGATCCTGCTCACATTAGGACTCATGTCTTGCAATGAGCTCGTAAAACTCCAATCTTACCAAAAAAGAAATGAACAAGTTGATTTTTGAATCTTGCAATTCATAAAAATTCCATCAGCTCTTCAATGACTCAATTAAGTACTCAGAAACTGAAAGACCAAGTTCAATGACTCTAGCATGTGCCATCAACAAGGGCAGTGCTTTTATATTCCTGACAAACTTGAATGGAATTCTACCACTTATGGTATTATTTTGTAATTCAATTTGATCTGTTTCCGCTTTCCATTTTTCTATCCAGTTTGGTTTCTTTGCTTCTGAGGCTAGAGTTCAGAGTACAATTTATGATTGTCATCCAGTATCTGTTTCATTTAGCAGAACTTTTTCTCCTTAACATAGTTGCTATTAGGCAATCTATTAGTGTTGATGAACAAATGTAAATGAATAACAAAACAAGTCACCTTACCAAAAACAGAGCACCAAATCAGCATTCAGGTAAGAATTACTGTGCACTTCATGTACCTGACCATGAGAACCTTCACCCATGAAGCTTGATGTTTCAAAGTTTTTTGTAGCTTGCTCAAGCTCCTCCAATGAAAATGTCCGATAAGGTGGAAGGCCAAGTTCTCCCAATCGCATACTTTGAGATATGTACCCTTAATGCAAAGAAAAGAAAGGGGTAAACAGTCGAATAATTTAACTATAACCCATAATCTTCAACCATATTGATCAGAGTATAATGAATCAATACATTACATATTTAGGATCCAAAGAAGGTGATTAGTCTACAAAGCAGTAGTACATGCATGACGCATCATGCCACTGATTGAAGCTAAGCCACCACTGTTTCACATGGAAAGACTCTTCAATAAAACATGAAAAGAGGCAACAACAAAAAATTTTGAGTTTGAAGCATCCCAAGGTTTTATTGTGACCAACCAAAAAAAAAATATATACTCCATGGAAGATATCGACATAAAAATCAACCAAAAACAGAGCACCAAATCAGCATTCAGGTAAGAATAACTGTGCACTTCATGTACCTGACCATGAGAACCTTCACCCATGAAGCTTGATGTTTCAAAGTTTTTTGTAGCTTGCTCAAGCTCCTCCAATGAAAATGTCCGATAAGGTGGAAGGCCAAGTTCTCCCAATCGCATACTTTGAGATATGTACCCTTAATGCAAAGAAAAGAAAGGAGTAAACAGTCAAATAATTTAACTATAACCCATAATCTTCAACCATATTGATCAGAGTATAATGAATCAATACATTACATATTTAGGATCCAAATAAGGTGATTAGTCTACAAAGCAGTAGTACATGCATGACGCATCATGCCACTGATTGAAGCTAAGCCACCACTGTTTCACATGGAAAGACTCTTCAATAAAACATGAAAAGAGGCAACAACAAAAAATTTTGAGTTTGAAGCATCCCAAGGTTTTATTGTGACCAACCAAAAAAAAAAAAAATACTCCATGGAAGATATCGACATAAAAATCAACCAAAAACATGTATGGAGAGAGAGAGAGAGAGAGAGAGAGAGAGAGAGAGAGAGATGAAGCCTTACTTGCATCTGAAAACAGCTTCGAGGGAAATCCAGTCGAAGAATTTGTCCCTCTCAATCTTCTTGGTGGCCTTCTCATCACCTATTTCACATACTTTCTTCTAAGTACCAGCCATATCAAGAGGCCAATGAGCACAAGTCCCCCAACAACCCCTCCAACTATACGTGTCGCAAGAACCACCTTATCAGTTGGCACCTTCTTTTGCTTACGATGAATTATCCCCACAACGCCTCCGGCAGAATGAGTGGGGATATTGATTTTGAGCTTGAGTTGCTAAACAATTCCTCGCATACCGAACAGACCTGCCCTCAGCATTTGAGACCAGATTGTGTCCTACAAAAGAGAATATTTAGAAGATGTGAGAAGTCCAGATTGAGTCCATTTACCATGTATTACAAATAGCTCCAGTGCAAGTGAATTAACCACAAATTCAGATATATTCATGTGAGAAATAATGAAGATATCTGCAGCAGTACAAAGGCCTACATAAAGTTCGTAATGGCTGCATCTACAGTTGTCGAATGGGACAGTCACATTCTACATTACTCTGTAACCATCAATCTCAAGCATATAAGAAATTTATCTTTTCTAAATACAATAGTGAAGAATGCCAGGAGAATATGGATACAGTGAAAAAATAACCCCAAAATACATAGTGAGATGTTTTTAGTGGAAAATTTTGCCTTGAAGATATCAATAGAAAAGATAGCTGAATTAGAGAACTAATATAAAGAGATGCTGAAATGCAGCATATGCTAATTGGATTGCACCTTAGAGCCCACTCAAAGCAACCACAACAGATGACATTATAGATATGCCCGCTGTAATTGATTGATAATTGGCCTGTGCTTAATTGTGCAGCCCAAATCCCTATATAGACTCTACAGATGCCAACCCAAAGTAAATGAAACAGCTGACATTACACAAATAGGCCTGCTACACAATGCAAATCAATGATCAACAAATGCTTCAGTGTGCAGCACAAAAATAAAACATGTTTAAAGACTTGCTAGGAACACACTTGAGTTTGAGACATACAATTCAGACAGTGGAAGATTAGCCACGAAGATAACCGATCCAGTGAGTTGGTTGATCTGTAAGTGACGGTTGGAGAAAAGTTCCAAGTGCCAACAGCCTACATTTTCAGTGGAGACAAGGCCACAGAAAGAATGTTCAGTTTATGATTAGTGGAGTATTTTCCATCAACAATAGAAACATCATATTTTATTACAGTTACATGCAAAATTAGGACAGCATAAATAGGATTCCTATAGTGAACTAGGATAGTTCTCCTTTCTTAAACAAGAAAAATAAAAGGAAAAAAAAAAAAAAAAATCAGTCCTAGGATAGAGAAAAATCAAAGCAATCCAGAGAATGAAAATCAGCCACATTGAAGTTTTGAGTACCCATTTGGCCAGCAACACCAAGGAGCATCTCTGCTTGAAAAAACTGTCATAAAGCCGTGTGTTTGAAATAACCACATCATCACCTGGTGGTAACAATACCACTCAAGTGGGCCCCTATAGGATAAGCTATCTATCAGTATCTAATGAGCAACTTCAAAATTCTCTACAAACTAATTATTGAGAACAAGATGAGAAAGCAAGAGATGCTTAGAAACTTGTGGACAATATACTAAAGACTTGTGGACCCCATGTGTAACACTCATACAGAATAAACTTACTATGGAAGGAGTTGCAAAGGACTGGCTTCCACGAGAAGTGTATTTGATTTACCCTATAAATGAAGGACATCAAAAAAATCCACACGAATTATATTTCAAATGCAGAAACATGAAATTCTATGGAAGCAGGCTCGGCTCGGCATTTCATCGAACACAAGAGGGTCGTTGCAATATTCGGGACCATGTTCAATTGTTATTCTTAGCGTCTGTCAATTCTTACAGATCTTTAATTAATCTAGGTTTTTAGTTGGGTTCAGATCAAACAAAAGTATTTAAATGATCAGACCCACTTGATGGATGGATTAGATTGGTTTTTAGTTGGGTTCAGATCAACCAGTAGTATTTAAATGATCAGACCCACTTGATGGATGGATCATATTGGATGCCAATTTGCTCGTTTGAAGAGAGACCATTTACACACACACACACAAGTGTCAAAGTCACTGTTTAAATGGTTTATATCTTAGAAGCCACTCCTATTGGCATGGATGGTTTATGTATCAAAACTCACTCTTGCTAGACAATCTTATGATCTGTGGCCATTAAACTGACGGTGGAAAACGAAGTATCAGAAACTTAAAAGAACTAATGGACAGGATTGTCTTATGGGATTTATTTTCAAATACCAAGCCATCCGATCCTAGGGCCGGTACATGGGTGATGTATCTATCATGTCCTCTGCAGTACACGTGGCTTGCTGATGTGAAAATCAGATACACCCATATACTTGGCACTAGCATCGGATGTCTTGAGTTTTGAAAATAAATCCCGTTAGACAATCCTATCCATTACTTTCTATAATGAATCTCCAGCCTTTTTATTTTCCACCGTCAATTTAATGGCCACAGATCAGATGGATAGGATTGTCTAGCTTTTGTGACTTTTAAGATATAAATCACCCATACTAGGGCCCTACGTATGAACGTACCTGATTTTCACATCAGCCTGCCACGTGTACTGTGGAGAGCTTGCTCTACCATACTACAATTCTTCCTGCTCTACCGTCGTGTCTCCCTCGCTGCAAACACCACCGGCGCATGTTGGGGAAGTTCATTTCAATACCAGTCACCACCTTCCATCTGAACTGAAGGTTCCTCCCCATCCCCCCTCCAGCGTACGTTAGCTCTACCCGCTGGCTACTACTCCCTCTCTTCTTCCCACCTATTCAAGAAAATTACAAAAATGCCATAGAAAAGAACAAATGACCCCGCGAAAATCATTACAAAAAACCCCCTTTCTCCATCTCCCATGGCCCAGGAGCTCCCCAGAATCCTTTCCCAAAAACACCTCTTCAAACTCCTAAAATACCAAAAAGACCCTCTCTCTGCACTCTCTCTCTTCGACGCTGCTTCCGCTCTCTTCCCATACCTCGCCCACACGCCTCACGTCCTCCACCTCATCCTCCGCAAGCTCACCTTGTTTTCCATTACAGCACGTAGGAATCCCACCCACAGCATCTTCTAAACACGCACCGCAATCTCTTCTCGGCAGATCGTTTGTGCACTGCATAAGCCCATATGGTTTACCTTTGTAGATCGATCGGTAAACAAAGAAGATGACGAAGATCGACAGTGTCGGAGGGGAGCATTGCCAGATCGGAAGGTTTCATATGCAAAATCGATGGGTTTCGATCTATAGGAGTTTAGGGTTTTGAAAGGGGCTAGGTGCGGACGATGAAGGGGGTTTTGATAGGGATGAGTTTGAGGTTTTGGAAGGAGATGGGAAGGAGATGGGGGTTTTGAAAGGGGCTAGCTGAGAGGCTAGCGGACCTTGGCCGGAAGAAATGAGAAGATCAATGAGAGAGGAAATCGATTTCTAACCAAATGACAAGGAAAAAGGATATGAGGGAGAGAACAGGGCATGGACGGGGAGTATTTAATCAGAAAACACTGTTTCGCTTGGTTGGAAAATTATTTTATTCTTATTTTTTTTCTAATGTCATACGGTTTTAAATCCGGAACGGCTGAAACCTTCAAGCCGTTCTAGAATCAAAATCTAGTTACGTTCTGGATTTGATATTTTGGTGTAGTGACATATTGATATATGTGCACATGCATTGCACCTATGGTAGATCTACGCCGTCCATCACATAAACCCAAAGCATAATAACATATTAAAATAAAAATCTAAATTAAAATAAAATAAATACTAACCCGTGTAAGCCGTTCTTTCACTAATTTCTCTCATTTTATATTTCTTTCTTCTTATTCTTTTTTTACTATTTTTGATTGGATAAGATAGATAAGATAATGATAAAGGAGGTTGCAACCGGTTTGATCTTTTTTAAAAAAAAAAACTAAATTTTCAAATTTTAAAATTTAAGGAACGCACAAATTGGAATTGTTACAATTTTAATTTCCATTGATATGTGGGGTGCATCATGTTGCTTATGAAAAATCTACTCCACTCATACACTTCATTATATCATGTTACGTTATGAGCTGAAGGATAAGACAAATATAATATTTTGGTACTGATCTGCATGATAGGACAGGAAACTCCCAAGATTAAATATGGATTGTTGACAACTTTTTGGCTAGTAGGTAAATGGCCCAGATCATGAATATGTTGGCTTAACAGATGGTAGATAGTGAAAGATGGATTGATATTGGACTAGGTGGACGATAGGTGGTGTAGTCTTGAAGAAACGTAGTTTGCTAGGCGTCTTAAAACGTTGTAGTTGTACGTGGAGACGGATGAGTCTTATATCATATTTCTAATAAATATTTTCAAACTTAAATATTTTCTATTCAAACCGTTTATTTAGAGTGAAACTTTACCAAAGATTACCATTTTACGTGCTCTACAAATAGACCAAGTTTGGGCCTTGATCTCTTAGGGATGACCAAGATGCCTATTTAACGGCTTACGTCTATTTATAACTCAAAACAACGTCTATCAACATCTTATGTAAACATTAACCAGTAGTTTTGATGTATACCTTATGATCTACCTAATGAATGATTCATTTAAATATTTAGATGGCCCGGGTGGCAGATCTTACTGTGATGGATGATCAATTGATGGTTTAAATTTTAAATAATTAGATGGTTAAAATGTTAATCATATTTATGGGTTATTGTATGGTTATTTTTGTAAATGGATACGTATAAAGTAGTTTTTGAATGCGATCTATGTTAGAAATGTATCAAGTTAGATTCAAGTTATTGGTTCATAGGTGTAAAATACGTAAATCATGATTTTGACGGTAAATTAAGCATCTTCATAATCGACAAATAAGGTGAACGGATCGGAATGTTAATTTGACGTGTATATGAGTAGATATGAAGTTCTAGTAGTTACTTTACTTTGATCAAATGGTCCAAATTCAAAGTGGTCGGTTAGATATCCTCATCTAGTGGTAAATAGTTAATTTAACGGTCTGTTTGATGAACGGGTGAGAATACTAGGGTATTCAGGGGTTTATCCCACGAATCAATAGTCGGTTGACGTAATCTAGGGGTGAAAATTACTTTTTATGGTTGAGATTCAAGTTAAACTACATAAATATTAATGGATCTATAAGTGTACAGTTGAACAAGTGTAAAAGTGTAATTGTACATTCTTACAAACAGGTAAACTCGCACCCAAAATTTCAGGTTGTTACACATGCTATCAACGCCAAGCTAGGATGACAAGATGTCCCAACAATCAAGACATTCCAAGACATAGGCCACGCGCGCGGATTGCGAACGAGTAACTCAGTAGGCTTTGAGTAAACTTTGTGGGGACCACCATGATGTATGTGTCTTATCCACGACGACACACCATCCTTCTATTTTATCAGCTCATTTTAAGGCATGAGCCCAAAAGTGAAATATATCCAAAGTTCACATGGACCACACTGCAAAAAAAAAAAAAAAAAGTGAGAATTGAATGCCCGTTCTTGAAAACTTCTGAGGGGCCACAGAAGTTTTGGATCAATATGACATTTGTATCTTTCCTTTCATCCATGTCTTTGTTACCTTATGAACATGTTGGATGGAAAATAGACATCACCGTGGGCCTTGGGAAGGGTTCATCATTGGATGTCATTATCCTCTCTGTTTCCTACGATGTGATCTGTTAGAGCTTTGGATATGTTTCAATTTTGGGATCATGGTCTCAAATGAGCTTATAAAACTGATGGACAGCATATATAAGACACATAAATCACAATAAGCCCCACAGAGTTTGCTCCAGTGTACTAGAATCCAATCCTCGTCCGAATTTAGAGGATTTAGGCTTTTTTATTAGTATTAAATTGTTTATAGTGTGGCCCCTCCTAAATCTTGGTGTTCGGGTGCTTGGCAATCACAAATGGGGTAAGAGTTGAAATCACACCAATCAAGACGGAATCAGAGATACTCTCGAAAGTAGATTCCTACTCTAATATGACCCTTTACTATATCTCTGATATCTGGTATCTATTGAGATACGTTGATGGCTTAAATAACCTATAAATTTGCCCCCGTCATAGGTAAAAATTACACACAAAAATCCTAAACTTCGGCAACATTTGTGTTAGGTTCACCATCTTCCCTTGATATCCTCGGTTCTTTATAGGTACTCGGTAGTCTATAAGTGGAGCTGCGAGTTTAACCAGATTTGAGCAATAACACCTGGATCAGACAGCTTTTAGGATTGATGGTCAAAATGTGATAGTGCACCTAATGGACAGAGTGGATCTGATTTATGTTCCTCCCACACAACTCTCTGTTAGATCACTCACATAAACATTGCATACTTGTGAGATTGGGGCCATTCATTTCGTACGATGGATGGGCCATAACACCAAATACTGTAACCGCCGAAGAGATCCTCTGGATCATGTCATTGGAACATTTCATGGGCTATGAAGTATGACCCATCCACTCTCTGGCCCGCCACATGAACTGTTCAAACCTCCTACATGTGGCCAACATCTATGATTTATTGACGAATTCCAATTGTCTTGAACAGGCCCACTTAATTTGGTGATGCCTTAGAGCTACTGGGAACGGCCTAGATTTTTCAAGTCCAATAAATAATCAGGATGGTCCTATTTTTCACTTCAGTCGTCCACTAAATGGCCACTAATCGGCTAATTTGGGGTCCACATCAGTGTAAGGTTTGTTTGCAATCCATCTGATTCGTAGACCACAATTTGAACGGTTTAATTTGGGTCATGTACAGACAATCTTCAAAGTGGCCAAAGCATCAAAATTTTCCATCTAACCTACCATTAGCCAAAACCCTATATGCAGTCTTCTTCCTTGTACGGTACACGTGGCAGTGTGGTGATCAGGACCGTTGATCTGGTGCCCCACTTCGTTGATAGCCATACCCCAAATAACGAATAGTGGCATCCATCCAATTAGTAACCCTGCAAAGAGGAATGGTCTCCATTTCAGATAGCAAGGCTCACAATGACTGGACGGCTGGAACTAACCCTGTAGAGCCAGGAGAACTGGAAAATGGCAAAGCTATATTACCACATGACTACATGTGAAACGGTTATCTTTCAATTAGAATGGTTCATTTAGTGGGACCGTTTAAATGGATGGATATCAATTTTGGACGTCCAAACGGTGACCTTCGAAGGGAGGGTGGGGAAGAAAAACAGCTAATGGTATTACATTAAATATTAGAAAGTAATGATAAATGATAAAATGAGCCAATTAGAAAGTTCGGGCTCATGTTTTGGTGTTCACGTTGGTCTATTGTGTCCCCACTTTGGATAGTCTGAGTTGTTGATTGAGTGCATTTGATCTAGTGCAGAGAAGTTTGGTCTCGGTTCAACCGGTTTTCATTTCGGTTCCACCGAATTAGGAATAGATTATCGAGTTGCAGGCTATCTACTTTTGCACATTTTCGGTTCAATTCAGGTTTGTGAGTCGGTTTGGTTTGGTCTGGCTGAAGGTCTAATCAATTCCAGCTGACAATATGTGTAAGTATGAGTTTTATTTCATGATTCTATATGAGAGTATATAAATATTATGTTAATTCCGTTTAGGGTGAATGCTTTAGTAGAGCTATAGACAAACGAGCTGTGGATAGAGTTTGCCTGTAGAGATGAGAGTTTTGGAGTTTAGTAAGAATACCCAAGGTTTTTATAATAAAAAAAAGCTATAGTTTCTACTGTAAGTTCCGTCTCTTATATTAATCTTCTTATGGATTGATTATAGCTTTATGCATTGATTTTTCTTGCAAGAATTTTTCACCTAAAATCTTAGGTATGTCTTAGTGTTTTTTTGAATTTTTATTTCTCCATTGCTTACGTGATTATTATTTGATTTTTCTTTCTCTATATCGTGTTCCACCTGAGATTTATATCCCTCTCATTTTTGGGATCAGGCCCTAAAATGATCAGTAAAAATGGATGAACGGAATGAATGAAACACATACATCATGGTGAGGCAAACAGAGCACCGACCACCAGCCAACGGGCTGGTGGCAGGGGGAGTAGCCAATCCGTTCTCCAAATGGACGGTTAAGAACTCGAGTATACAGTGGGCCCCACTCGCTAGAATTGAGAAGCCGGTATATCGTGGAAAGCTTGAGTTCCACGGATCATATAAAAATCCCCTTATATCACACGCATCACATGAACCCCTCTGCCCAATGCGACCTTATCTCCACCGTTCTTTTAAATGGCCCACCGCTCCATGCCTTCACCATCTTCCCTCCATCCAAAGATTCAAAACCTCCCTCTCTCCCAAACTTGCCTCCTTTTCTCTCCAACATACAAATTCAAATCCTCGCCACTCAGCAACAACAGTCCTCCATCCCCCTCTCTCTATCCTCCCACCAT
The DNA here is from genome assembly GCA_030180095.1 of Magnolia changhungtana. Taxonomy (NCBI): domain Eukaryota; kingdom Viridiplantae; phylum Streptophyta; class Magnoliopsida; order Magnoliales; family Magnoliaceae; genus Magnolia; species Magnolia changhungtana. Next base: position 14,769,541 of record JASAUF010000662.1, read on the forward strand.
CCCCTTCCATTCCCCAAATCAAGCAAGCCCATGCCCACATCATCGCCCTCGGCCTCTCCCGCCACCGCTCAATCGTGGGCCACCTCCTCGTTGCGTGCGCGATCTCACCATCCCCTTCCCCCGAATACGCTTACGCGATCTTCAACTGCATCGAATATCCAAACGTTTTCAGTAGGAATAACTTGATTAGATGCTACGCCAAGGGTGGCACGCCTAGCCAATCGCTAGCCTTATACGCAGACATGCGCCGGAATAACGTGTACCCAAACAAGCACACATTCCCTTTCGTCTTGCAAGCATGTAGCAAGGTCTCGACGATCGCTGACGGTGTGCAAATTCACGCTCATGTTGTGAAGCTTGGGTTCGTGGAAGATGTCTATGTCCGGAACGCGTTGATTCATTTCTATTGCGCGTTTCGCGAATTGGATGACTCGAGGAGGGTCTTCAATGAGAGCCCCAAGCAGCGGGATGTTGTGTCGTGGAATGCAATTCTGGCCGGGTACGCAAGGGATGGGAAGATGGACGTTTGTGAGGCACTGTTCGATGAAATGCCTGAAAGAGATGCGGTTTCTTGGAGTACCATGACTTTGGGTTATGTGGTTGGTGGAAAATTAGAGAAGGGGTTGGAATTGTTTAGAGAGATGATAGAGAAAGGAGTAGCACCGAATGAAGCGATATTGGTCACGGTCCTCTCGGCCTCGGCTCAGTTGGGTTTGCTTGAAAATGGCAGATCGATTCATTCCACAATAAAGGCTCTAAATTTTCCTATGACCGTCCCTCTTAGAACAGCGCTCATTGACATGTATGCAAAGTGTGGGTGCATTGAGCTGTCTAGACAATTATTCGACGAAATGCCCCAGAAGGATGTTTTCGTCTGGAATGCTATGATCTGTGGGTTGGCCATACATGGTCTAGGTGCAGAGGCAGTCAAGCTCTTCCAGAGGTTCACCCACGAAGGACTCCGTCCCGTGAATGTTACTTTCGTTGGGGTCTTGAGTGCATGTAGCCATGCTGGGTTGGTCAGCGAAGGCCGGCGTTATTTCAAGTCCATGATGGAGGATTATAGGATTGAACCTGAGATGGAGCACTATGGGTGCATGGTTGATCTCTTGGGCCGTGCAGGTTTTGTATCAGAAGCCCTTGAATTGATTGAGAAGATGACGGTCCCGCCAGACCCCGTCATATGGGGAACACTACTTGGGTCATGCAAGGTGCATGGGCTAGTAGACTTGGGTGAAACCATAGGGAGAAAACTAATCGAAATTGACCCCACCCATGATGGCCACTATGTTTCACTAGCTAGTATTTATGCTAGATCAAGGAAATGGGAAGATGTGATTGAGGTCAGGAGATTAATGGTCGATCGTGGCGCTAATAAAGTTGCAGGCTGGAGCCTGATTGAAGCTCAGGGAAGGGTCCACCGGTTCGTCATGGGGGACAGAACTCACGAACGGTCTAGGGAGATCTACGAGATGCTTGAAGAGATCGGGAGGCAGTTGGTGGTGGCCGGATACTCGCCAGACGTTTCTGGGGTCCTGCATGACATAGGGGAGGAGGAGAAGGAGAATGCTGTTAGGGAGCATAGTGAGAGATTGGCTATTGCATTTGGGCTGATGCTGACTGGGGTGGGAGGTTTGATAAGGGTAGTGAAGAATCTGAGGGTGTGTGGGGATTGTCATGAGGTGAGTAAGATGATTTCAAAGTTGTTTGGGAGGGAGATTGTTGTGAGGGATGGGAGCAGGTTTCACCATTTCAAGGATGGGGAGTGTTCTTGCTTTGATTATTGGTAAGGAGGAGAAATCAAGCTATGTATACTTTTCTCTTTTTAGCCGAAGGGTGCGTTTGGAGCCCTCTGGATGAACGGTTTGGATCATGAAAAGGTGGTCCCAACTGTACAGCACAGGTGTGGTGCATGTTGATTGATATAGACTTTCCAAATAATGGCCCCAAAATAGATGGACCTTTGCCCAAAAATCACAAGGATCGGATGATCTCAATCTTCCAATTTCACCCATTGACTTGGGTCTGTTTTTGTTAACCGTTCTATTTCTGACAGTTCATCTATGGACAACCAATCAGACAGTCAGGATTTGCCAAACGTGAATTGTGGGGTATGTATGCTACATTGCATAATGAAGGTCAGGGGTTATGGTACAGCCATCTTTGCACTGTACACGTGGCCAGTGAGTGGACCGTCCATCTAATTGTTCCTAATGTGGTGGGAAATGATTGAAGATCCACAATAATCCGAACTCAGATTGCCTAGTGTAGTGGTGCTGGAAAAGCTCTGTGGCCCCACCATGATGTCTCTGTTTTATCCACGCATATATATTTTTCCAACTCATTTTAAGTGCATAAACAAAAAAAATAAAATGAGACAGATCCAAATCTAAGGTGGACCATACAATAAAAAAATTGTGAGAATTGAATGCTCACTGTTTGGGGGCGTTTGGCGCATGGTATTAGATGGGATAGAATTGCTTTTGGTAAAGTGCAATTCCATCCAATATTTGGAGAGGATGGGAAAGGTTGGGATTAAGTTGGATGGAATTGTATTTAGTCCCGTGGAATTGCATTTGGTCCCATGCAGGATTTCCATGGATTTTGAAATCCACTACACATGTGGGCCCCACATTGATGCGTGTGTTTATCCATGCCGTCCATCCATATACACCATTTACATGTGACATTCTGGTTATATATGTGTACAAGTGAACGACATTTGTTGTGAATTTGGCCCGTTGATTACAATTCCATAGTCCACCAAACATAATTTTGCTTAATCCCGTATTTCCTGGTGGCAAAATTTGTATCCCAGAGATGGGATTGGATGGCTACAATGCCATGGTATTTCCAGAAATGTAATCATTGTGCAATAATGATGTGAATCTCATCTAAAACAAGTCAATACCATTCAATTCCACGGTACAGACATGCCCTTAAAAACTCATTGGGGGAGTTACTTGGATGGACAGCAAAATAGGTGAAACATGGATTCACGTTATATTGAATTGCATTAGGTGGAATTCACACCATTATTTCACAATGATTATATCTCTAGAAAAAAAAAATTTATCTCTAAAAATATCATGGTATTTTGACAGTCCAATCCACATGGTTTGGGATCAAATTCTCCTTACAAGAGAATCATTGCATTAAGGAAACCTGCATTTGGTGGACCAAGGAATTGTAATCACTGGAAACAGAGCAACTGATGTCAATCACCTGTATGTACATGCATCACTCGAGCCCATAGAAATGGTGGATTTCCAAATCCACCAAAAGTCCCATCATGATGATATGATACTTAGATTTATCCAATCTTTCTCAGGGCTTTTTAAAGGTGGGATGGAATTTACCCACTAAATGCATTTCAATACTACATAATTCTACATACCAAACAAGCTCTTAGGGCCTGTTTGGCCAGGTGGATTGGAAGGGATTGAATGGTATTAGGGTGGATGGCGTGGATTTCAAGGTAATGATGGTGTTGTCAGTGGATTGTCTTAAGATCCATGGGATTGCTATATCCCAAAATTGCTATATCAAGTTTGTTTGGCACGCCCGGCCAATCCCGGGATTAAACCTTCCCATCCCTTCCAATCCCTTGAACCAAACATGTCCCAGGCAAATTTGAACAGATTAGGATGGATTGGATGGGATTTAAAGGTAATGATGGTGTTGCCAGTGGATTGTCTTAAGATCCATGGGATTGTTATATCCCGGGATCAGATCACCCGGTCTGTTTGGCACAACCGGCCAATCCTGGGATTTAACTTCCAATCCCTTCCAATCCGCCCGGCCAAATGGGCCCTTGGTTTCTCCTTTGGACCTGGCCTCAACATGGCTTGTATGGCCTAATCAATTTTTAGGCCAAACTTAGGCTAAGGATTTTTAGCTAAACCCAGCTAAGCCAAGCCAGTACAACCCAACACGCATCTTTCTTGGATGTTATTCTTTTTTTTTTTTCCCTGGGGCGTAGGTTGTTTAGGCCCAGCACATCTACCCCATCAGTCAGATACAACATTCCATGGTGGGCCTCATGCTTAAACATCAAGTCAATCCATGACTTGTGTGGGCCACACCACATACAAAAGTTGAGAGGGGTTATCCTCCTATTAAAACATTCATAATCATTTGTTTGGCCCACTGATATGTGGTTCACAAATCCAGCCCATCCATTATGTGTGTCCCACTTGTACGAGGGGACGGATCCAAATTTCAGGTGGGCCCCATCAAGTGGTTTTATTGTTTTAGGTATGTCTACACATGATTTTAGATGGTATGGCCTACCTGAGTTCCGACTGATTTTTGGGATATCCCGTGATTTAAAGGGGATCCATCAAATGCATGGTGTTGATGTTCGACATACATCATGGTGGGGCCCACACAGCTCGACCTCATAGGAAGTTTCCATGAGCTCGACCGTAGAGAACCTTTTCCCACATATATATAGGAAAAAGGTATTATACGCTCGAGCTGATGGGAACATCGCATGAGGTCGAGCTGTGTGGGCCCCACATGATGTGTTTCGAACATCTACCCCATCAGTCAAATGCACCATTCCATCATGGGCCTAGGTCTCAAAAATCAAGTCAATACGTTACTTGTGTGGGCCACACCATATACAAAAGTTGAGAGGGGCCGTGCACCATTAAAACATTCATAATCATTTTTTGGGCCCACCGAGATGTGGTTTGCAAATCCGGCCCATCCATTATGTGTGTCCCACTTGGATGAGGGTTCAGACCAAGTTTCAGATGCATGCAAATTTCAGGTGGGCCCCACCAAGTGCTTTTATATGTTTTTGGCACGTCTTCACATGATTTTAGATGGTATGGCCCACCTGAGTTTCGTATACGGCTAATTTTTTGGATATCCCATAATTTAAAGGGGACCCATCAAATGCACGGTGTTGATGGTCGACACGCAACACGGTGGGGCCCACACAGCTCGACCTCATGCGACGTTCCCATCAGCTCATGCCTAATGTCTAATTTCTAAAGGATTTGGTCCTGAGCGATTTCTGCCTGAGGTGGAACTCGGGTCTTTATACGGATTTTTCCAAGACGTTACAGTATATGGTCTACATAGACCCACCTGATAGCTGAACGTAGGAGAATTCTTCCTCTTCGTCTATGAAATCTCAATCAGCAGCATAGAAATCGTTGCCACCTGCATCTACAACAAAGCCTGGTTGGTGTTTTAAAACACCGTCCCAGAGTGGGAGTGAGTGATCAACTCAGTGGTACTATAAGGCAAAGATTAACATGTTATTAATTCAGTCAAGCAATAATGATAAAGCAATACAACAATCATATCTTAAGTACTCTTGTTAATGCAGGAATGATATGCATAATGATGCATGCCCTGTCCTGCACTTCCTCAGCGACACCATCTCACGGTCGCGCATGGCAACTCCCACTGTGCACTTCCTCGCCAAAGCACATACAGTGCGGTGCATGATAGTGTTAACTAAGTACTTAGTTAGACCTATTCATACAGCAGATTTGGGAAGCTAAGATACCTTCCTTTATATCATTTACCCAAACGATGATCATCTAGGGTCATCAATCCTACTTAATCACATACAATAGGCAAGTTATAAGGCAAAATCACCCCTGATTTGAAAAGCAGTAGATAGGCAAGTTCGCGAGTTTACACTCGAGGTCATTACGGAAGTCTCATCACATTAGCGTAGGCCTAATTTATACTCGAGGTCACCAAGGGAAGGCTCGTCACCTTAGCGTAGGCCGACAGTTTGAAAACAGTGTCCCATACCACCGCATTCGGCTCACGAGTTTGATTGCTCACTGGTCACTACGGGGAGGCTCGTCACACTAGCGTAGGCTGACAACTCGACCACGGTGTCTCATACCACCATGTCCAGCTCATGAGTCTTAGCGGATCTTGGTATCATGGTTTAAACAGGCTTTGCACTGGTAAGTGGTACCTTAGATTCAAGCAGTAGTGTCCATACATGATAAACACACAATAGGCCAATCAGGTTATTTGACAAGTGTGATAACTACGCACGTTAAATAGATTGGCATGGAGCGCGTAAGCACTCCTCATGGCCTAACCACTGTCGACAATCACCGTACGACTTAGATTCATCGAACGTATCTAAGGTGGCGAGGCTAATTCGGCCACTCGATCGGAAATTGTTACCGATTGTCTGAACTACATAATAGTCCCAATCAAACTCAAATGCAACATGTGGATACATGTGATATTCATAACAGCATTTAATAGAAAATTTAAATATAAATCTCATTCGAGCATTTTATCGAACACATCGAACATATTGTTATACATATGCATTTTAGCCATAAATCACGTAGTAGCAAATTACATTACATGAAAGAAACTATTACTGTGGACAAGGTAGTTGAGAATCCTATCTCAACACCCTTGTTGGAAGCAATTTATCAAACACTTTCTCATTCAAACATTTTATCAAACACTTAGACCACATAATACTATATACACAAACCAAATTAGTTATAGCATATAATTTGGCAAATCCTTTCATAAAGGAGTTGTCATACACACAACACATATATATATTCTAAATTAATAGTCATGGCAAGCATAAATCATAATTTCACTTTTATTTAAACATTTCAACAAATACATTGAATGCATAATATATTCACATAGTTCACACACATATATAGTTTATCAGATACATCGTAACTAAGATCATATGGCAACAATCAAGTCAAACATAAATCATTGCTGGCATTGAAAGCCTTGAAAACCATAACTAAATGTTTATAGTCCGCACATTTCGTCGGTACGCTCGTTACGAACTTGGTTCGTATACCACATCTTTGTTTAGGACACAACGACTACCTAAACATTGAAATAGGTTAGCTATTTCATCGGTTTCTCTATTTAGATTCTTAAAACAGATTATGGTTAGGATTTCTTACTCAAAAACGGAGTTAAAACGAGTTGAGTAGCTAGACGTAAAGGCGATTCGATGAGTGGAGTAGCAGAACAGGAGTACTGCAGCAAACCCCAAAGGTTTCCCTTCGATCTCCACTCTTTTCTCCTCTTTTCTCTCTTCTCTCTCCTAAGGTTAGAGAAAATTCGTATGGAATGAGAGAGGGGTGGGTTTAGGGCATTATATAGGCCTAGAAGTGATGTCAATGGCCCCAGGGCCATGGTATACTTAGGTTATAGCCAAAAGACGTCTGTTTCGGACCAATGGAGCTCATCTGGAGGTCCATTACTCGCATACAGTCTGAAGAAAGTTTCCTGACAATGAATCTATGCCAGGTTAAGGTTTCGGTTCGATCGAATTAGTGGATCGATCGTGGAGGATCCGTTTTAATTCAACGGTCATCGTCACTCAATCAGGGCCACAAGTATACCAATGGGTGCAAGGAAGTTTTCCTGATCTAAGCGTGTAGTTGGGTCAGAATCTAATGGTCTGAAACCTTAAATTTAGTTTACAAGCGAATAACCCAATTCACTTAAATTCGAATTCATTTTATAAAGATATTCGCATTTCTCACACACTTCGCTCCAGGCTCAAGTTGTGCATTTCTGGATACTATTTAGACTCGATTCCCGTGATGGTTGTCAAGCTCGGTAAGGTAGTCATAACCTTATAGTTTCACAGTCATCAGACTTTTGACGCATGGTCCAGGCCTGATATGGAGTTTCAATGTGCTCCCGAGAGCAACCAGGTTTTGAGATTACTCCTAGGTTTCTAGGTAATGTTGAGTTAGCAATTCTAATGGTTTTGGGTCTTGCAATTCGTACAGAAAGTGGTTCGAGTTAATTCTCTAATTTATTTAGTTTAGTGCTTAATTAATTTTCGTCTAATTTCTAAAGAATTTGGTCCTTAGTGATTTCTGCCTGAGGTGGTACTCGAGTCTTTGTATGAATTTTTTCGAGACGTTACAATGTCCCATACTAGCATGCCCAGCCCATGAGCCTTATGTATTGTACCATTAACAGTTATAAGTAGACTCATTCAATGGAAATGGGGCATCCTAGATTCTATTTGTTGTTGTCATACATCGTGAACATAAGTGGTTGGTCGACTCTTAAGCTAGTTTGATCGTCTTGGGGATCTCCAGCTCAACTAACATCAGGCACAAGCATCCTATGTAGCCCAATTACTCTTGGTCGTCCGTGTTCGACTTGGGTCGATCGAACAAGCTTAAGATGGCCAATCTAACTCCAGCCACCCCTTAGTTCATGTGATTTACTGACTGACTCAACATCCTAAGCAGTTCTAAACATTACTAAGGACTAATAATTCATTAAATAGTTATGATAAGATTTTTGTATAAACTATAAATTTCGTAACTCATTCATTCAGGCATTTAATTGAACACGTGAGCATTAATCAAAACAACATACTCATTTAAACATTTCATCAAACATGTGAGCATTAATAAAACTACACATTCACATAGGCATTCCATAAAAAAATGTGAGCATTGATAAAATAACACATTTATTCACTTAGGCATTTTATCAAACATGCGAGCATCCATAAGCAATCAATAACACATGTTGCTATCAAATCGAAATGCAAATATATTAATGTACACCAACCTATCTATAAACAACGAATCATTAATTGAGACCTTCGAGGGTCGATAAATAGCAATCTAGGAATAATGGCCCGCACCTTGTAATGATTCGCCCAACTCACGATGCTCGTGGGGTTAGGGTGTTAGGGAATGATTATTGATAAGATAAGCAAGAATGCAAGCTTGTAAGATTTGGAAAGAATTAGCTACAAGACCTAAACATACAAATATGATTCAATACTTACCTCCAATCGTCTCTGAATCGACACCGATTAAGGGCAAAATTGTTTTAGAGAGGATGAGAGGGTGAAGCTGCACAAATCCTCACACTTATAATCTCTCTCTCTCTCTCTCTCTCTCTCTCTCTCTTTCCTATTTTATCCACTTTTTCTTATCTCTTCAATGATAGGGCTCAAATTTCGTATGGGGAGATGGGGTATGAATTGAAAAAGTATTTATAGTATCATAAAGTGTACAAATGACCCCAATGGCCCATTTGTTAATTATTATAACCATAAGGGAGGTTGTTTCCCACTAATGGGACTGAATGGAGGAATATGAGTCAATTTAAGTCATGGGATAGGTGTTGTACAAGGCAATCTCCGTTTGGACACAAACATACGATGATCAGGAGTGATCGATTAACTGAGAAAGCCCTGACGTATATCGACGATCACCAATATCAATTGAGGTCGTGGCTATACGGATATATGTGGAGAAATGTCTTTAGTCGGTACCCCGATTTAGGCCATGAATCACGGTCTGAAAGTTACAACTTCGTGAAAAGAGCAAAGGATTTAGTCTCACTTAAATTACAGGTTTTCACCTAAGGCATTCGCACATCTCATGCACTTAGCTTGCGAGCTTAAGTTGAGCAATCCTATATATTATCCTGGTTCAATATCCGCGATGGACGTTAAGCCCGATAAGACAAGCGTCTTTCTATAGTCTCGGATTTAGTGGCCCACTAACGAGCAGTCTATAGCCTATTCAGATAATCAGAGTATTTATGAAATGAATTGGGTAATGACATTTGTTGTGCTCAGTGATTAGGGTTTGGATTAGTTGAGTTCATAGTGTGTCCTACTCGTAACTAGCAGAAATGGTAATTCAATTATAATAACCCTAAACCATCGGTTTTTATGATAAAGAAGTAACTATATCAGTTTATTTTACCAATTACAATCTGACCCCTAATTGTCTCGGCTTTAAGTATGTATTTATTTAGTTATGATAGTCTTGTTTAGTCAGTGATATGTAGGCTACATTTCGGGTCTTAGATGAATAAATCACGAGACTAGACTCGATGTTTAAGTGATTGGGTCAATTCGTTGGCTTCTTGCGGTTGCTTAATCGGATTTGTATGGTTTTTTATTGGTACCACCTGCATATAGGCTTACCTCCGACGTAAAGGGTCAATAAATGACAATGTCAGCTAATTATAGCGAAAATTTTCAAGGGTTTTTTGAAATCCAAAATAACAAAATTTTGGAATGTTACAGGGGTCTACAAAATTTGGTGACATCACTTCTCGCTATCATCGGGTTAGTAGTTAATCCATGTCCCAACCAATCTTAAGTACCATGATTTTCATATAAACCTCATCTTAACCTAGGTTGGGCCCGTCACAATGTTTGTGACAAATCCAATTCATTCATTTGTTTTAACAGTTTATTTTAGGCTATGTGATTAAAGAAGAGGTAGATTTGAAGCTCAATTTGACCGCACGATGGGAAATAGTGTGAAAGGATGCTCACTGTTGAAATATCTTGAGGCCATTATGGAGCCACTTTAAACCTTAGATCTGCCGCATTTATGGCTCATGCCCTAAAATGAGGTGTAAAAATAAATGGGCGGAGTAGATTTATCAGAAACATCAAAGTGGAACCCACATGTGCTAAAGGTGATATTTGTATGACAATCAACATCAATAAATGTTGTTTAAGAGGGATAGTTGGACATTTAACCCTACATGTTAAGGATGGCTAGACAGTAAGTGGGGCCATTATGATGCTTGTTACAAATCCACCCCGTCTATCGGATTTGTTATCTCATTTTAGAGCATGTGCTTGAAAATGAGTCTATTAGAGAGCTTGAGTGGGCCACACAAACATAAAGATTGAGAATTGAAAGTTTACCATTGAAATATTCAAGGGGTTACAGTTATTTTTTAACAAATCAACCTTATTTATCAGTTAACTCAATTCATTTAGGGCATAGGCAAGAAAATGATGTAAATTCATATTTGACCTAGAACAATGAGCTATATGACAGAAAATAGTGGTAAAAAAGTCTACGTTGAAATATCCTAGGGCAATCATGGGGCCCACTTTGATATGTGGATTTGCCTCATTTTTGGGTCCATGCCCTCGAATGAGATGGAAAAACAGATGAACGGGGTGGATTTCTTACAAACATCAAGGTGGACCACATGTACAAATAGGGTGAGGGTTGGTATGGTAATAATTCAACTTCAAATTGACAACGACTATAAAGCAAGGGAAATTTTATATATTTAAAAATACAAAAACCAATTTGTACATGTAATCAATAGTAGTAGGTTTAATGACTAACAGTTTGAATTATAAGCGGATTTAGAAAAATAGTTTAAAGGTAGAAGGTTATTGGTTAATAGCCAAAAACGTAGGCAGTCATAGAAAAGATCCCTTAATAAAACTACCGCACGTCGTCTCTGTATATATCACTTAAAGTTTCTGCCTTCCTTTTTCTTTTTTATTTCTAGGCTGCGTTTGGATGCATGTAAGTTTTTTAAGTTGTAAGTTACAGGTAACATGCTTACACGTGAAAGAAAGTTACAGGTAATCATGTTTTGGTGTAAGTTATAACTAACTTATAGGTAACTTAGTTTCTGTGCTTGGATAACCTGTAAGTTAATTACAGGTAAGATGTTTTATATTCACACTAATCAGAGTTTAAAGTATGGAATTGTTAAAAAATTAAATTGCCACGTAGAAAAGTTTAGATAAAAGTATGTAATTTTATTGAGTCCATTTAGATGATTAGTTGGTCTGATTCTAAAGCTAAACTAATCATTATCTGAGAGACATTATTTTTATTATAAAATATAAGTCTGAATAAAAGCTTTCATACATGCGAATATAAGTCCAAATAGAAGCTTTCATATATGTCGGGTCTTATATATTTAGGTGTTTTATGATATACCTGGAGTATTTGAGTTTCCCCACAAGTGGGTATATGTGCGTGTGTGTGTATGTGTATATATATATATATATATGTATATGTGTGTATGTGTGTGTATATATATGTATGTGTGTGTGTATGTATATATATGTACACACACACACATACATACATATATATATATGTATATATATGTTTATGTATATACATATATATACATACACACATATACATGTATATGTGTGTGTATATGTATATATATTGTATATGTATATGTATGTGTATGTGTATGCATATGTATATGTTTGTATATGCATATGTGTGTATATGTGTGTGTATATGTATGTATACATATATACACACACATATGTATATGTATATGTATGTGTATATGTATATACACAAACATATACATATATATTTTATATGGATATGTATATATGTATACATGTATATGTATATGTATGTAGCTATATATGTATGTGTACACTTACACATACAGATGCATACACATACACATACATATACATATACATACATATACAGATGCATACACATGCACACACATATACATACACATAGATACATAGATACATATACATATATATGTATGTGTGAGTGTACACATGCATATATATACATACACATACATATAATATATACATGTATACATATACATATATACATTCATATATATAACCATGTATGTTAGTTCATCTTATAGGAGTCATAGCCATTAAGAAGACATGCAGTGCTCGTAATTTAATACCTTCTGCAAGTGCACCTCTTTTAGATAATTCTTTATCAAATCCTTATATTCCCGAAGAATCTGGAACAGCTCTTGACGAGCAAGATAAGAATGAACTTAATGAAGTAGGGCAAGCTCCACCACTACCATCACCTTCAGTTAACATGGCAGATGTCGGACATAGCACGCAACTTCCATTATTCATAACCACTATTCGAGCTAACATCACAGGACCAAATGTTCAGCCATGGGATGCTACCTTTGGGTTGGTAGCGCAGATGACAGCAATGCTAAAACAACGGCAGGATCAGTTTGCTGTTCAATGGGACATGTTAGCCACCTTGAACCAGACATCTCGATATCACCGGACCACATCTCCGTTAAGGTTTGATCAGCCATGTGAAGTGGATTTACTTGAAAGGCTTATGAAGTCATGATGACTGGTAATTCAATGGTGCATCTTACCCATAAATAACAGAAGATTGGTTGAAGCAGATTGAATAAGTTGATGTAATGATTTGAATGTTTTGTTGCAATATTTTATGATGTGGTAAATTATATGTTAATCTCTGGCAAATTGCCTAAAATGATAATTGTACGTTAAATTTATTTATTAGGATAACTATATATAGTAATTATGAAACTGATATGTTTATACGTCATCCCTCATTCATTGCTTTTGCGTAATGCATGGTCGATCCTAGGGACCGTCCCTGGAGAAAATGTCGATCTTGGTAGAGTGTTACCAAATGCGGGTTATGCCCAAGCCTACCGAAAGGTGGAAGCCTACCCAATGGGTGGATGCGGGTGGACGATCTCTAACCTAAGTTTAAAATCAAATTAATATTTATTTTTCCCTTCATCCAGGTCTTTATGTCCTAATCATGAGGTAAGACATCAAATAAACATCTAAGATTGAGACCTGCCAATGTTTGCTCATTTTGGGATCAAGCCATAAAAAATTGATGAATTACATGTTTAAAACACATGCAACATGGTGAGGCCTACGAAGCACCAATTAGTAGTGATATAGTTATTGACTAACGCCGCTAGTCAAACTTGAGTGGATCCATCGAGGTGTGTGGGATCCCAAATTATTGAGCCCATTGTGATGTATTTTTCTCATGTCTACATCGTTCATTCGTGTTGAAAGCTCATTTTAGAACATGATATAAAAAATAAGAAGAATTGAATCTCATGTGGATCATAGTATAGGAAACAATAGTAGCCGACCATTAAAAACTTCTCGTGGGCACAAAAGTTTTTGGATTAAGATGATATTTGTTTGGTAACTTCGTCCAAGTCTTTGTTACCTTATCAACGGAAGCAGATTGCGTGTTGAGTAAACTCTTTAAGGCTCACCATGACTTGTGTATTGTATCCAATCCGTCCATTCATTTTATCATATAATTTTAAGTCTTGATTCCAAAAATGAAGAATATCCAAATATCGAAGAACCACACCACAAGAAATAATGCGAATTGAACTTCTACCATTGAAAAATTCTTCGGGGCCATAGAAATTTTGGATCAAGCTTATATTTGATTTTTCCCTTCATCCATGTTTGTATGATCTTATGAACATGTTAGATGACAAATAAACATCACTGTGGGGCCTAACAAGGTTTCAATGGTGGGAATCATTATCGTAACAACTCTAAAATTTGGTGCATTAAAAAAAACTAAATTAAATATTTAAAGATTTTATTTTTAAATAAAAAATAAGAATAAGTCAATAGTTAGGTTGGTAGAGACATTCTTAGTTGAGGGAGAGGTTTAGAGATTAATTCTCGAAGTAATAATAATAAATTTTTATCAAATGTCATTAAAAAAAAGAAGATAAAATTCAGGATAATGAAGGATGTGCTCATCCTATCTTATGAGAATTTTCTTTAAAAAGGGATATGAAAGTTTCTGCATAAGAAAAAAAAAAAAGAAGATAGGAAGCCCTAGAGAAAAAATGAGAGGAGATTCTAAGAGGACTTGATTAGGTAAGTGCTAACCCTTATATCTTTATAATTTTTTATTATATTGTTAATTTCTTTTTGAACTATACAATGGATGGTGTGGATCATTCACATGATCATTGTATAGATGTGTAGAGACAATTTGAATAAAATGATGCCTTATGATTTTAGATATGTTCAGTATTATTTTATGAATAAATTTAATTGGTGCAATATGATTGTGTTAAGATAGATCTAAACGGGTCATTTGATCCTAGGCACCAAAAGATAACAGTGCCTTGAATTTCATATCGATCTGACCATCAGATAGGCCACTCTAGTCAGGTTTATAAATGTTTAATAAGGAAATTTGAGAGTTTTGCGCAAGTGTTGGTATCACTTAGCATAGAAGGTCAAGATGGGTCATTGATGTATATGTGGTTAGATCCACACCATTCATACAATGTGTAAACGCAAAACATGACAAGACCTCAAGAATCTGTATGATCTAATTATTCGATAGGCCACCCCGATCAAGTAATTTCCAATCAATTTTATAATATTAAAAAGAAAATAAAAGATAGAAATCTAAAAAAGAAATTTTAATTATTCGATCATTTTGGATTTGACCACCTAGAATGTTATTCAAAGGTGGGCCTCACCATGTAATAAAAATAGATGAATAATAATATCGTTGATATAATTGATAGGACATCGGAATTCAAACTAACCTAATTACATTGCGTAGTCTATACTACCAGACTCAGGAGAATAACCTAACTTGTCTCATAATTCATTAAAATTAAAATAAATCGTTTGTGATTGTTTGATTGATTGATATACTGATTTGAATATTTTGTCATGATAATTGTATGCTAAATTCATATGTGAATATTCTAATCGAGACAACTATGCCAAATATGAAAAATATACATTTATATATCATCAATCTTTCATTTCATTTACATAATGCATGGTCGATCCTAGGGGCATTCCTTGAAAAAAATGTCGATCCTGGTAAAGCATTACCATATGCGGGCTATGCCCAAGCCTACCGAAAGGTGAAAGTGTAATACCCCGTATCTCCGGTGCACGAGTGTTACCTCTTAAACCTACATCAGTGAAAACCAGGATTTGATTAACTAGATAACTTGAACCTAACATATGCAGGATAAGGCTCCTAGTCAATGTTGAAGCCATCCATCAGAGGCCCTAGGATTGATTTGCACCCCACGACAGTCAAGAAGGTAACTTTGATTTATCATCTTGAGTTAAAACAATTCGTAAGCCAACTAATAGTCAGGAAACGAAACGACGCCCCAGTAATCGACCTTCAAAGGCTAGTGGATAACGAACCAAGCAACTACTGCGTCTCAAACTCATATTTGGTCTTTGAAATTGAGTACCAAGTCAATTCGGCCACTGGATCGACGGTATTGGCCGTAAAGTAGCCTAAGAAGTGTGATACAACCCACCTGGGGCCTTAGTTTTGCCCCAAACTGGGTCAGGGCCCCTAAGTGGGACTCCTGAGAAGAATGGACGGTGTGGAATCATCACAAACATCGCAGTGGACCCCACGCGCAGTGCATGTGCACCTTGTACACTGTGCACGATGTGCACCGCACCAACCACGTCGGTCAAAACAGCTTTGACCGATCCAAAACAAAAAAAAAATGAAAATTCTCCCGCCATTTTGAAATTTGAACTGATGGACTTCAAGCTCCAAAGTGAGCCACCCTAGCTACTTTCTGGACGATCCAAACCGTCCATCTTGTCCACCGGGACCACTAGACCAAAACTGTATAGGTTTTCTGGCCCATGCATAAGAACGAGGAAGATGGGTCAAAACCGTTCAGAATCCTTCACACAGCTAAGATCCTTGGATGATGGGCCATCAGGGGACCTCACGAGTGAACCGATGACGGTTTGGCCAAGTGATCACAGCCGTCCACACACCGTGGTGAGAGGACGCTCTCCATTGCCAAAAATGGCCGGGCAAAGGAAAAAGTAAAAAAGGAGTTCTTCCTTTTCGGGCAAGGGAAGCTAACGTATTTCTAGCCACTCCTTGGGCCACATGGAGCAATCCTAGTCCATGCCACGTGGAACAATCCTAGCCCATCCTTGAAAGATAATGCGAGATGAGAGAGGAGAACATCTCATCTCATGAGAAATTGGTGAGAATTGGTCGCAAGATGAACTGAAACAAACGTTTGAGGTCCAAAAAGTGAGCCCACGCTGATCAGAGGTCCCATCTGGTTCGCTCAAACGGACCAGATCACGTCGATATATATGGGATAGTGATCTGTCATTAATGGCCAGATCATCTTCCCCGATAACCCGTCTGAACCTGATCTCGAGATGGGTCCCACCAAACTTAAAAGTTTACTTTTCTGGTGGGCCAGGGCATCATCAATCCATCCCAACATGTGGATAGGCTCCATGCATGGCCATTTTTCAATGACAACCGTCGCAAGGGAGGTCCTTTTCTAGTCGTTGATAGCACTCCCACTACTATCAATGGGGAATTGTTGCCCTCGGGATCAGCACCAGTGAGAGAGAAAGGAGGAGAGAGAGAGAGAGAGAGAGAGAGAGCAGCGAGTGAGTTTGCAGCTACTCGGCTCGACTCGACCCGTCTCCAGCTCGACTCGGTTGAGTAGGGTTGTTATCCCACCGAGTTCCGAGACTAGGAACCCATCATGTATAAGCCCCTACACCTGCTTAGCCATTTCCCTTCAATCCTTACTACCATGCTAACCTAGGAGTGGACGTTCGTAGGGGCCCTTGTTGTAGCTGCTACTGAGTCAAGCTAACTTAGATTATGTCAGAATTGGCCAGGTAATGAGCTACCTCTTCTCGTTTTTCTTTCACCCATTGACACACTGACATGAGAGTTACGGTCAGCTAAGAGTGAAAGGGATGATGTGAGTTGAAGCTGGCCTCCATTAGGCTATGGAGATAGGTTATACCGAGCTCTATCGGGCCATGGAGTCAAGCCACAATCAGGCCAAACAGTGGCGGTGTTTCAGGTTGAAACCAAGCCAAACAATGGCAGTGTTTTGGGCCGAAACCAGGCCAACCAGTGGCTCAGTTTTGGCCGAAACCATGCCAAATAATGGCTGTGTTTGGGCCGAAACCAGGCCAACCAGTAGCTCAATTTTGGCCGAAACCATGCCAAATAATGGCTGTGTTTGGGCCAAAAGTCTGGCTATAGTCCATGTGGTAGAAAGGCCTCTGGTGGGCTGTGAATGGGAGATGGAAACAGACCTTTGCATAGGCCTTGGGACGAACCAAAGGCAGGCCCTTAACGAGCTCTGCAATGGGCTGAGGATGGTCACAAATAGGCTGTGGAACCAGCCTCCCACTGGTTCAAACAGTGGATTGAAACCGCTTCTTATAAAGACTGAAAACAGGCTTTGATTCGAGCAAGAATCAGCTCATTGTTAGTCCATGTTCTTAGACCGAATAGCGCCTTTAAATGGACCAAAGTTCAGGGCCTTCAAGCCAAGCCAAAATGAGATCTCAGTCAGACTAAAACCGAGCTGAAAACTGTTCTCAAATGAGTCTTGATTTGGACTGGAAGAAACCCTCAGATGGGCCTCGATTTGAACTCTCAGTCGAGCCTTGAATCAAGCCTAAATCCGACCTCGGTTAGGCTTTCCATTTGGGCCTTAAACCCAGCTAAAACCAGGCCAGGAATTTTGCTGAAACCGAGCTCTAGCTGGGGCGTGGAACCCGCCTCATTTGCTGGGTCTTAGCCATAAGCAGCGGGCCGAAACCAGCCCACATCGTGGATTGAAATCAGCCAAGAAGGGTGGGCTGAGAACACCCTCAAATAGGTTCGGGATCGGACTCTCATCAGACCACGAAACGGTGCTGAAAATGACCCTCTAGCAGGGCCTTGATCCGGGCTGCAAGTACCCCACCGGTCCAAATCCCTTGGGCCTCCCCAAGTGCTGGAAAAATCAGGTGGGCCGGACGGTCTATCTAGTCCCACAGGTGGGCCGAACGACCAGTTCAGACCTAAGATCAAGCATAGTCTAAACCCTTTGGACCTCACCAAATGTTGTAAAATCACCTGGGCCAAAATTAAGCTCTATGGACCTCGCCTTAAGCAAGTGTGGGCCGCACCCGAGTCTTTCAGATCAGGTGGACCGCACCATAAAAATAGGTGGGCCAAACATAAAGATCGGGTGGGCCACGCATTAATAGCAGGCGGGCCACACCACATTCAAAATACGTGGACCTCGCCACCAAAATCAGGTGGGCCTCACGTCAAATTCCGCTGGGCCGCACACTGCAGTAGGTGGGCCACACCTCATTTAAAAGGTTAGGTGGGCCGCACGCTGTGAAGTAGTGGGCCACCCTCTATTGAAAACAGCCTCACTAGGCCGTGATTGGCTGGGCCAGGGATGGCCTGACACAGCCACACTTTGGGCTTGTATGGGACCGAACAGTTCGGGCCTTAGCATGCGACAGTTTAGGCCCAGTTTTAAGCTATCAAAGGGCAGCCACAGCTGCGCCAAATCAGGCAAAAGTTAGGCCCAGTACGGGCCTTAGCTTAGGCCAAACTCCAGGCCCAGTTAGGCCACTTTGTTGGGGCAAGTATTTGGTGGGCCTGGTCCCCTTGATGTAAGCCCAAACAATCTTAATTATGGGCCTTTCAAACCCCACCAACTTTCTATATGCTTAAAACTTTAGGACTTGTTGTCTAATGCAAACAAATTCTCTAGGAAACTACTTGTGTAACTTGGGGCTACTAACTACACACGGGAATTCGGATCAAGGGACATACTACGACTTTTCTAGTGATGATTCTTCCCCTTGAGCTTTCCATCTCTAAGTTAGTTAAACATAGTCATCGTAAATTTGTAGTTTCTCCAAAAATATCTTATCCCAATGAAATGTTGAATTATGTTTACATTACATGTTAGGTCTTCATGTTGATAACCCATGAATGATGTTAGTACGCAATGGTCACTAAGTTCCCATGATTTATTATTAAAAGTCACATTTTGGTTTTATAATGTATTTCTACAAGTGCAAATATTATCACATGTCTTCACTTGTTAATGCCTGTCCATAAGTACAAATGCTATCACATACCTTTACTTGTTAAATGATTGCCATGAGTCACCCATAAAACTTAACCCACAACATTTCAAGTGGAGGAATTTCACTATTGCATGTGGGCCACACTTGGGATGCAATTAGACTAATGATATGAGAAATAAGACCCCTGACTTGAATTATACTTTGATCAACTGATTGTGAAGGGGTTCTGTCAAGCATCCTAAGGTGGAATACCTCATGAGCCAGGGATCGTGGTCATGGGACGCTATGCTCAAGCTGTCGGCATACGTTGGGTGATGAGCCCCCCATAGTGACCATTGAGATGCTTAATTTGGCTGATTGTAACCAGAATAATAAGGGTTTGGCTAATCATGCATTCATAACATGCTGGCGATGACGGGTGGCTAATACTGGATGCTGTAGCACGTGCCCTAGGCTTATCGGGGTATTGTTTTGCTAGCTCCCAGACCACCGACTATCGGCCTATTTTTAGGTGACGAGTCCAAGTCCGACTGGGTACACTCCCCAGGTCGATGATTGCATGGGTGATGAGCCCAAGTCCGACTGGATGAGCATCCCCAGGTCGATGTGCATTCATATATCCATACATTTAATAAAAATATATCTTGCCTATTTTGGAATGTATCCTTGTTTTTCTTTTACTATGTTTGCTAAGGCGGCGGTGTATAATCTTGATGGAAATTCACACTGAGCTGGCTACTCATTCATCGAATATCCAACTGTACAGAGTACACAGGTGTAGACGGAGAGGACGGTAGCATTGGCCCTGACGGCGCGATAGTAGAGCCTGAAGACGGATACTACGAAGATGAGCCGCGGCAAGAAGCGGCCGATTACTTTGGGCTTAATTAGTAATAATAGTTTTCTTATATTTGACTTGATACATTGATACCCCCAGCTGAGAGGGCCGAATATTCAAAATTTATGATATTATCCATGCTTACTTATGCTATCGTACTTTGATTTTGATACTTCCATTAGTTCTCTGATCTATTAACTCTCGAGTTTCTGGAAGCTTACCCAAGTAATCGGAACCCAAGCAGATGGATGATCATCCCATCTGATGCATTCATACACCATTTGCATCCATATCATTGTACATACATTTTTATGTTATTTTAATTGTTATGATTATGAACCATACTGAGTTATTTCACTAAGCTTGCCCAGCTTACCTTTTTATTAATGGAAAAACCACACAGAGGAGCCACTAACAGATAATGTGGCGTAAGAACCGGAAGGATTTACCGTACCTAAACACGAACCATGTGAAACATGGTTATACTTATCTGAAGATGAAGTGACAACATTAAACAATTTTTTATTATATGATTTATTTGCCAGAATAGTTTGATTAGCACATAATGCATATTTGTATTGATTTTGAGATTTTAAGAAATTGTTTAGATTTATCTAATTAAAATAATGTTAGTTTGGAATAAACATATTTGTAGTATGATGATATAATAAATAAATAATTTTTAATATTTATATTATTGTAAGAATTGTCAAGATTTATATATGCCTGATTGATTGGTGCTAAGTGTTATGTATGTGTGATTGAAGTTGGGGTGGAACTTAGACTGAATGTAACTATCACCCCTGATTAAACTGATTAAAGGATTAAGTTAGTACACTTTGTGTATTAGTTACGAACTGAAACTCGGTTCCTGAGAGTGCACACTCTGTACTCGAATTTCGGGACGTGACAATTATTCTCACTATTTCATGTGGTATGATCCACTTGAGCTCTGGATTTGCTTCAATTTTGATCTCAACCCCTTAAATAAGCTGGAAAAATGGATGGATGACATGGATAAATCATATACATTCACCATGGGCCCAACTACGTTTACTCAATACGATAAGAGATCCGATTTCCTTGTCAATAGGTTGGATGAGAAATCGGATTGCGTACTGAGTTACTCAGTACGCTCTTATCGTACTAAGTAAACTCAGTTAAGCCCACCTTGAACGTATGTGGTCTATCCAAGTTATCCATCCGTTTTTCCATCTAATTTAAGGGGTTAAGCCCAAAATTGAAGCATATACAAAGATGAAGTGGATCATACCACACTACAATTAGGATAATGATTTCCACCTAAATTTGGATGAATGGAAAACAAAAATATAAGCTTTATCCAAAACTTCAGTTGTCCTAAAAAAATTTCAATTGTAGAAGTTCAAGTCAACTGCTTTATGGTGTGGTTCATTTAAAAATTATATATACTTCATTTTTGGGCTCAAGCCATAAAATTATATAGGAAAATGTATAAAATACACGAATCATGGTGGACTTTGTAGGGTTTACTAGCGTAGTGAGTTACTCGCTAGGCAAACCGTTTCTGTTGAATGGAAAATAAATATTATAGTGGATCCACGATGTTTTTAGTAGTAGGAATTTAGTTAAGATCGTTTCTTGTGGTGTGGCCCACTTGAGATTCGGATCATCTTCATTTTTTGTCTTATATCCTAAAATGAGCTTTTAATACGGATGGACGGTGTGGATGTAAGGAAAGTAAATCACTGTGGGCCACACAGTTAGGCATCCGAAACCGCCCTGCCGAACAGCCCCGTTCCGCAATGACGCAAAAGATAAAAACATGAGAGGAAAAAAATAAAAAAGAAAAACAATAGGGTTAGGGCTTCCGTTGCCAGAACAGAGAGAGGGAAGGAGACGCTCAGAGAGAGAGAGAGAGAGAGAGAGAGAGGGAAGGAGACGCTGAGAGAGGGAGAAGGAGACGTTGGGTCAGAGCAGGTAGGTGCACTTTCAATGCAGCTGCGTTCCACCACCCTTTACCAAATTCGAAATGGATAGCCTGTGACTTGAAAGAGACTTTGTTACCTGTAACATTTCTCCCCCAAACACAAACTGTAAGAAAGTCACCTGTAACTTTCTTACAATTTACAAAGTTACAGGCATCCAAACGGCCCCCTAGGGTTTTTGAGCTCTTTCTATATTTCCAGTGTTGTGATTCAAGTCATCTTTTATTTATTTATTTAAATTTCTAGGGTTTTTGAGCCCTCTGTGTATTTCTAGGGTTTTGATTCGAGATTTTACAGAAAGGAAAGAGAAAGAAATGAGGCCCATATTGATGAAAGGCCATGAGAGGCCACTAACTTACATAAAGTATAATAGAGAAGGAGATCTCCTTTTCTCTTGTGCTAAAGATCATACCCCAAACGTCTGGTTTGCTGACAATGGCGAGCGATTGGGAACATACAGAGGCCACAATGGCGCTGTCTGGTGCTGCGACGTCTCCAGTAAGTCTTTCATCCCTTCTCTCCACAGAATTATATAACTCCATGCAATCCTGACCCTCGAATCGAGGGCCCTGCTGTATGTGACGTAGTTTGTAAAAACTGGGGCCATGCTTTAATTATACTGGCCGTTGATTTGATGGGCCCGATTGAGTCATTCTCCAAAAACTTACTGGACTTGAAGATCTTACCCATCCATTATTTGGTTTTTTTTTTTTTTTTTAAATTTATTTTTTTTATTATTTTTTATTTTTTATAAATCAGTTGGATCTGGACTGTTGATTTGTTTCTCTTCTTAACCATCTATTTTTCAAGCCACCAATGAAAGGTTAGGATCGTGACAATTGTCAGAGTTAGAAGATTTTTGGGCCATGTTCCATCCATTGAATGGATTTTTGGGACTGCACCTGATATCAGATGGCTACATTTTCCTTCGATTGATTACATGTATTCATTGCGTATTTGAATCCTGAACTGGAGACGTAGTAATCTAATTTTCCTAGCTTCAATATGGAGAAATAATTGCCCGTTTTCAATTTAGTGATTATTTGATTTATATTGTACTGTATTATCATCATGTCATATGTTTGTTTGGTGTGATGTGCACTCTGTTGATATTTATGCATATGCTTGTTGTGAATTCAGGGGATTCAATGCGCCTGATAACCGGAAGCGCAGATCAGACTGCGAAGCTTTGGAATGTCCAAACAGGTGCTCAATTGTACTCCTTTAATTTCGATTCCCCTGCGAGAGCAGTGGATTTCTCAGTTGGAGACAAGCTGGCTGTGATTACAACCGATCCATTCATGGAGCAAACGTCAGCCATTCATGTGAAACGCATTTCAAGAGATCCCGACGAACGTAAGTATTTTCTTTCATCTTGATTAAAATGAGTGGACGTCTTTTAGTTCACTTGTTCATATAAATCTGTAAACCTTCAGATGAATGGTCTAATATGAGTGATTTCTATACACTTATCTATAGTTTGTTTATCTAATTACTTTTAGCTTGTAACGTGTATGATTGGAACTATTGGATGCACTTTCTGGCTGGTGTGATTGGCCCATCACTTTTTGGGATGCTTGAGTTGATTGTTTCTCGCTGGTTTATTTTCCTATGTTTATTGTTGGATGTATGTTATGTCTATGTTGTCTTCAGCAATGACTCCTGCTTATTTAAAAATATACCATTGGCGCAAATTTCAATCCACTTGTAATGTTATTTTGCAGAGACTGGGGAATCTGTGCTGACAATCAGGGGACCCCAAGGGAGGATCAACAGAGCGGTCTGGGGACCCTTAAACCGGACAATTATAAGTGGTGGTGAAGATGCAGTTATCCGCATATGGGATTCCGAAGTAAGTAACTTGCATGTATCTTGTGCTATGTAGACCCAAGTAGTATCTTGTGAGCTGTGACATGTGTTATAAATCTGTCAGCACTTGTCTGGAAACTGAAACTATGATCCATATTTCTCCAATCACTATGACCCTCATGAAGAAAAGATGGAAATCGCTTGCCACTAAGTGGAATGTATGCAAGCTGGCATATGCAAAAAACGTCTGCAGAAGTCATTTTTTCTTCTTAAGAAAATAGTTTTGGTTGAGTTGATTCCAAGTCCCAAGTTTTGCATCCTTGATTGAAACACTTCCTAGTCAGAATTTTCTAGTTGGTTGTGCTGAGTCCAAGTCCTGTGCTTTTGCAACCTTGATCGAAACACTTCCCAATTGTTTCTCATCTGCTTGTATAACAAATCTTAAACCTTTCTTTTCTACTTCTCCAAAATGCTTTGAATGGGTTTCTTGTTATCTACGTGTTTATCTGTTCAATTCCTAACATATTTCTCATGTTACTTTTCTTTGGTTCCCTGTTTCCTACGTCAAAGTTTTTGGCCATTTATTTCCTGTATCTCATTCATGTTTGCCTTCTATTGCTTGTGCATGCCCTTATTGTAATGACCATTAAGATCTATGTCAAAATAAGTGAAATTTCTGTAATAAGCAAAACTCAGTTTGGAATTGTTTGGGAAATGAAAAGAGGTTTGGTCATTATGATTTACTTGTATTTGAGTTGAAGCAACATTCTCTTTTGCATCTAATCTTCAATAATTAAAAAACACTTGTGCATCTAACTTGACTAGCTCTCTCATCCGTATATTGTTCAATCAACTTGTGGTCTCATTTTCAAGTTTTCTCTTTAACCTGCAGACGGGAAAATTGCTCAAGGAATCTGACAAAGAGACCGGTCATCAGAAGACAATCACGTCACTGACAAAATCCTCAGACGGGTCCCACTTTCTCACCGGTTCCTTGGATAAATCTGCCAGGGTATTATTCTATCTTATTCTTCTAGTGTTTGTGTTTCTACGTATTTATGGACTTTTTATTTTTTTGTTTCATGACTGAGTTAACCTTCTTTTTTGGCTCTTGTTGCTTCTTTGCAATTGTACTAGCTCTGGGACATCAGAACACTGACACTCATCAAGACATATGTTACGGAACGCCCAGTTAATGCATGTGCAATTTCACCGCTTCTTGATCATGTAAGTATTCATCCATCTTACAAATTGTTTCATTCTGTTCAACTCTTAATTATTGCAACAAGCATAATGGCATAACCTTGAAGCTATTTTCAAGTTCATTATGGTGGACTATAAAACTTGGCAAACAAATGGTTTGCTAGTTTTGGCGTACCTAAACAATAAAAAGCAGTCAACTTATTTTAGAAAAGAAATTAAAAAATTTACATATTATTGTTAATATAACATGATAAATTATGTCATCCAAACACCAGTTAGTGCTGTTCACATAGGTTTATTCTAATAGTCAGTTCATTGCCAAACAATAGATACTCATCGTTATCACATGAGTAATCGTTATAAAATTACCACGTCCAAATGACTTTATCCACATAGCCCTATGACGCAAGCCACTTAGATATTCTACTTAGACCCAGTTTGAATGTACTCCTGTACAATAATGGTAGTGAATAGTTTTGTGTGGGCTTCAATTGCAGAACCATGGGCCCCACATATCCAATGGTCAGACATGACCGGTGGTGGGCCATTTGGGCATCTGCATAGGCAATATTGCCTGTGTAGGGCCCACTGTGCTGCATGTGTGCCATCCAAGTGTTGCATTAAGCCCCATGCTGATGATGAGATGACCCAAGAATCAGGGTATCTAGTCATTGGGTGGGCCACACTCTCTGCAATAGAGAATGCATCAAACTGTCCAAATTCATATGGTGGTCGAATGATGGTTGGATTGGCCTGATTTCGAGGCATCCAACTTTCATGATGCACGATCCCGGTTGACAGATTGATGCCATAGGCAACGTGTAAGGTTCCAATCATTAGGAAACTCTGCATATGGTTCTTTTGATCCTTCCACTTTTTTCTCTGAGACCAGTTCCTCTCTATACACCAGAATTTTCTTCAAAACTGGTTTTATGCAGAGCCTAAAATGCCCAAGCTTGTGGGCACCACCATGCTGTTTATGTAAAAGCCACACGGTCCACACGGTCCGTCAGGTTCTATCCTCGATTCCAGGACATGGAAAAATAAAATAAAATCAGGGAGATCCCCAACTCAGGTGGTCCGCACCACAGGGAACAATGGGGACGGGATACCAACCATAGGTTTGTGTGCGGGCACTGTGGGGCCACCATGGTGTTTATCTTTCATCAAACCCATCAATAAGGTGTAACTCACGAGGATGATGTGAAAAAAAATCAGCCTGATCCAAATATCAGGCGGGCCATACATGTGAACTTAAGAGGTTTTAGGAGTAGTTTTACATTGTATGTATAGTTTAGATGATGTTTCTCACCTGATGGACAGAGTGGGTTTACATATAAAGCATGGTGGACCAGGCAGAGCTTTGGTATTTTAAGCAGCTGTGTAAAACAAGTGTTGTAATATATTCTGTTCCTTTCTATATTCATCATCATCATCATTTAAGCCTTAACCCAACTAATTGCAGTCGGCTGTATGAATCCTTCTCCACCATTCCACTATCAATTGGGGTCCTTTGTAGATTCTTCCTTCCTTTTATCTAAGAATGGGTTTCTCTACCTTGTATGTTTGTAGAAAAAGGTACTCTACAACCTGGGGTGTGGGGCCCAGACTGTGATATGTGCTTGACATCCAATCCGTCCATCATGTGAACCACTGCATTTCTCCTTCGATCCCAAAGCTCAAGGTTCATCCAAATCTTAGGCAGGTCACATCATGTGAAATCATGCCTAAAACTCTAAAAACACATGGTGTGTCCCACATGAGTTTTGGAATGGCCTAATTTTTGGGTTGTCCATCTATCCTGACAGTTTCCCTTTGTGTGAATGGACAAGATGCCAAATATAGAGCATAGTGGGCCACATAAATCTGGAATGTTATATTGCTGGATATCCTCATGCTAGATGGTTTAGTCATGTGCAATATAGACCAAGAACTGTGCCAGTTAGGTTTGAGTTGACACAAGTTGAAGGCTCTAAAAGGGCAAGGGAAAAGCCCAAAAGGACATGGAAGGAGGACATATGGTCTAAGGGTACCCTTGATGGAGTGGAATGATGGAACTGGAATAATCTAGCTAACCCTAGTAAATTGGTACAAGTCTTATCTAAGATATGATGATGGTGGTGGCGGCGGCGGCAGCGGCATCCCCAACCCCAAATGTGCCTCGTGGTGTGACCAAACTATTTTGGATTGAGCTGATTTTTGGGATGTGGTGTGAAATTGAAGGGGTGCACCGTGCACCTTATAGACGGATTGGATGTAGTCCTGACATCAAGGTGGGTGTCACACCACGTTGTATAGGAATCTTATTTTACAAACATTATGAAGGAAGCAAACTCTTTTTCTCTTATCAAAATACACATATTCTGAGTTTTTCTCGGAACCCAACTACACTGTAAGGAGATTATTTGGCTAGCGATGCCAAGTGCATAGTCTCTTAATGCACCAAACACGGTATTAACTATATCCTAATAGGGCTATTTTCACGCCAATAGCACTATCATGTCTGCCAAGCAGGCCCTAAGTCTTGAAGAGTTATTCTGTCTTAGAGAAAGTTGGATCTAGTTTGGAAGTTTGTTGGGTTGCGATGAGGGGAGTGTTTTAAGCACCTAGTATATTGTGTTAGCCCAAGGACTAACACCTTTTTATTAAAATGAAACTAATATGGAAGACTCCATAGGATTACAAAATAGTATACACATGCACACTTATATTTTCCTACACTCCCTCATGCTGGAGCATGGATATCAATCGTGCCTAGCCTGGACCAAATGCGAAGCAAGTGATGTCCACCCATCGTGTGGGTTAAAAAATTAGCAAGTTGGTTATCAGAGTGCTGATATGACATGTAAACATCCTTTGATGCCACATTTTCACAGATAAAATGGCACAACTCGATGTGCTTCTTGTGCTCATGATAAGCTTGGTTCGAGGAGATGTGAATAACAGCGAGATTGTCTCGATGAAGAGTGATGAGAAGAAGAGACCGGAAGACTCAGCTCATCCAACAAGGTCTCCAACCATGAGCCATAGCTTGATATTCAGGTCATCATTTGAGCGGGAAACAACATGTTGCTTCAATTTCCATGTCACGAGATTTCTACCAACCACAATATAATGTTCAGAAGTACGTCAGCAATCTGAAAGATACCCAGCTGACTCCTCGTCCTTATAGGTAGAGGCTTGCCACTATCAAACTGTAGGTGGTGATCTGTTTGATACTTTGATCAGAGTGTCTGTTGACCAAGCGCCATGAAGGTCACTTTCCCAAAGAAGATCTGCTATACTCTTGATTGTTTCTGAAGAAGTTCTAGAGTATACCCTCTGTTATATTACAATGCTGCGCCTAGACCTTGCAACTTTAATCCATAAAATATACCAGTGGGAGCTGAGATCCTTAATATAAAGCTTCATAATAAGGACAGACTTCAATGACTGAATCACTCTAATTTCATTTCTTGTTCCAGTTATTTCGTCCACATGGAAAAGAAGAGATTATGATTAAAACGACTTTGAGATTATCCAGACTTTAACAATGCATGACCAAAGTGCTTAAACTGTCTAAGGGAATTGCTTGAGACCATAAATGGTCTTACAGAACTTACTTGCAGACCCTTTCTCAGCTGCTGGGAGAAAGCCAAGAGCAGGTGTCGTATACATTTGTTTCTGCAAATCCCAATGAAGAAGACATTTTTTACATCAAGTTGATGGGGGAGGCCATTTGAAATTGGCAGCTGAAGAGAGTAGAATACATGTAGAATTTAACTTGTCAATATGACAAGAATTTCGTGGAAACTAACGCAGTCTGAGTAAATCTTTTCATCACAAGATGAGCTTTGTGGTAGTTTACTTCTTCATGGGGTTTGTGCTTGATGGTGATGACCCACTTACATCTGTCCACCATTGTTTGAGATGTAACTGAACCATATCCCAAGGCTGTTTTTTTTGTCCAGGGCAATGATCTCCTCCGGCATGATAGTTTTCCACTCAGGAAGAGCGACATGCTGATGAACACTAGAACGGACTGGGACAGAAGAAATATGAAAATTAAACACAAAAAAAAATAACGGTTAGTAACGACAACAGTGATGGTGGTAACAGTTATGTGTTATGGGATCATAACGGCCGCTATGGAAAAAATGGCCCTGTAATGGCCCGTCATGGGGCCGAATCAAGTTTTTTTTTTTTTTTTTTCTTTAACAAAAAGAAGAAGAACGGATGTAACAGCCACTACGGTCACCGTTACCATTATGGAATAATTTGGGCACAATATAACAGTGAGAGAGTTGTAAGAGATAAAATTGGCAATAAGATGAGTAGTACATGACTCCTTTCCTTTGTGCAATGCAATAGGAACATGAAGTTAATCAAAAGGGGAAGTCATACTTGGTTCTACAACATTAGATTTGAGGGAGACCCTTAAGAGGAAGAGTGTTATACTTTTTCTTCCATCGAACGCCTTGAAGCCTCCCAAGTTTCCAAGTAGGAAAAAATTAAGAGGTTGAGTGGTAGTCAAAAGATCATCAAGAGAAGACAAAGGAGAAGGTTCGAGCATAGGAAAAGATAAGCAAGGAGACATTGAGGATTTTCCTCTCCAAAGAGGGAGAATTGGGAAACTTCCCTTAAGACCCCTAAGAGGAAGAGTGTTATACTTCTTCTTCCATCGAACGTCTTCAAGCTTCCCAAGTTTATTAGTAGGAGGAAATTAGGAGGTTGAGTGGTAGTCAAAAGATCATCAAGAGAAGATGAAGGAGAAGGTTCGAGCATAGGAAAAGGTAAGCAAGGAGAAGGAGACATTGAGGATTTTCCTATCCTCCAAAGAGGGAGAATCAGGAAACTTCCCTTAAGATGAATAAAATGGAATATCTTCAAAGGTGACGTTGATGAATTGTTTGCTTGGAATTCTAGCAGAGTAACACTTATATCCTTTTTGGTAACTGGATCCATCTTCTATTTTGCTTGGAAACCAGGGATGTGTGATCAAGATATGCTACATTTGGCTCGTGGTAATACTAATTTCTTTGTTAAGATGGTGTTAATATCACGTTGCAATCGATGAAGCAGAACACCTTTCAATGCCAAATCTAATAAAGGGCGGAAGCTACCAAGCAGACAAATTCTGAAGAAAGAAGACATAGGTAAGTGAAAGGAGAAGATCATAGCGAACAAATCCAAGTTCCAAGAATGAAAATTGCTAGAGAAGATATATAAACAAAGCAACTTATGTTTTTCCATCTGCAAGGTTTTTGAGGTGAAATTATAACAAGCTTATGTTTAAGCAGATTGGTAGATACTGAGTTACGAGGAAGTTCGGTGGCAATGCCTATAAAATTAAGTTGCTGGATGACTTGTATATCTTGTGTACTTACAACATGGTTGTTTTGTTTGAGTACCCTGGAAAGGTGCCTGATGTGTAGAGTTATTGCTACTATAGACAAACAACTGGAAAATAGAAGCTGAACAAATGTTGTGCACAAAGACAACCTACATCTGTTAAGGTTAATACAAGTGGTACTTGGTGAATTGGAAAGACAAGTCCCATTATGAATGCTCATTGCATTTCTAACTATTTTTGGGGGATTCTAGTTGAAGATCTTGGGGGGTGATTCTTTGGACTTACATAATCTATTTTCAAGCCATTACATTTTGGCAAATTTTCTTGTAGATTCATTTTCTATTTTGGATGCATTTGATTTATATAGAGTAAATCTAATGGTTGTGAAATCTTGTTAATGATCTAAAATGGATTTTAGGATGATTCTTTAGGATCTATAAGTAGGGTTTGTTCTAGAAGGTAGAAGCATTACACTTTTCTTCTGAGTTTTGTGAAGTTGTTTAATTTGTTGTATATAGTGCAAGACGTTGATGTTGATAAGTTGGTTATCCCTCTCTATTCAAGCATTCTTGTGTGGTGTGTGCTCTTCGTCCTTTCAAGTGATTTGGGCCTCAAGATCTCATTGTTTCTGCAACTACATTGCGTCAAGTAGCTAGGCTTACTGATATTAAGAAACATTGGGAATCTTTGATTGTCAATAAATCTGCGTTTTCTTTTTACCTTTTGGACTTCATATATTCCCCCTTAAGTTTGCAAAATTTGTGCAAAGGCATTCTACATTTTTTTCAAAAGTAAAGTTGCACAATTAAATCATAAGAAGTTATGGAGCAATTTTTTCGGGGGTGTTTTTTTTTTATATATAAATTTTCAATTACACTAGTAAATGCGGTTAAATAACTAATAATTAATTTTGAAGGGTGTTTGTTTGAGGGGAAAGTAAATATATAATTACATCTTGAAAATTGTGTCCAAAAAGCATGAAATCAAGAGGGATTGGAAACCGTTGAAGGCTGTGGGTCCCACAGTAGTGTATATGTGTGATCCACACCATCCATCTGTTTTACCATCTCATTTTAGGGCATGAGCCGAAAAAAGACAAATTGGAGGCTCAAGTGGACCACACCATAGGAAACCGGGGGCTAATGACATCCACCATTCAAAATTTAAATCTTCTTAGGGCCCACAAGGATGTGCATCTATCATCCAACCTGTTCATTAGATTACATTGACATGTATGAAGGGTATACACAAATATCAGCTTGATCCAAAACCTCTGTGGCCTCCAAGAAGTTTTCAACATTAGGTGTTCAATTCCCACCATTTTTTATGGGGTAGTTCACTTGAGCTTCAGATTTGCCTCATTTTTGGGCTCATGCCATAAAATGAGCTGGCAGAATGGATGGACGGTGTGGATAATATACATACATTATGGTGGGCCCCACAATGTTTATATGTGAAAACTGTACTTGTATTTTCAAAAGTGGGAAGCTTTTCAAACAAGCTCCCTGTCAATGTCAACTTTGGGACCGCTGCTGCATTTACACAGGTAAATAATCATTACTCATTTGCAGTGAAATCAACGGTTTATGAAAAAAAACACCCCCTTGATGAATAACATCAGATTTTTATTAAAATATCACAATCAAACAGAATACAAGAGCCATTGGCTTGAAGATATATACATTAGTTACTCTAAAGCATGAAAAACTAGAAAAAAGTCCCCTCACTACAAATCCTCCACAATACAAAATTTTGCTGCTTCTTGCTATTATGAAGGCTCTCTTAGTACCCCCAATTTTGCCTGACTATGAGCCTCAGAGTTCGCTTCTCAATGGACATTAGAGGAGGTCACTGTGTTTAAAACTCCAGGTATCATAGAATTTAAGTACTAAATTTGAAACCTAACCCTCCAAACACGCAGACCCGGTTTGTCCTATTTAAACGCATTTTCTGAGTTGTCTTCAATGATCAGGGACCAGAAGTAATGGTTGCTGGCAGTTCTTGCTCCTTTCAGTGACATTGTGGCTTCTGCCATTGTCCCCAAGGACCAGTGAACTTCAAAAGGCTTACTGGTTCGAGATCCGAACAAACCATCAATGCCAGCCAGACCTGGGTTTCCAATCAAACTCCCATTAAAATTTAACGCCCACCATAGGAAAAAGTGGTCATTGAACGCCCACCATTAAAAACTTCCCGGGGCCCAATATACTCTTTATTTGCCATCCAACCTGTTGATAAGGTCACACAGACCTGGATGAAGGGAAAACACGAATATCAGCATGATTCAAAAGTTGTGGGCCCAAGAAGTTTTTAATGGTGGGCACAATCCCTATTGTGTGGTCTACTTAAGATTTGGATCTGCTTCATTTTTGGGACCATACCCTAAAATGAGATGGTAAAATTGATGGACGGCATGGATATGCATGAAGGTGG
The DNA here is from genome assembly GCA_030180095.1 of Magnolia changhungtana. Lineage (NCBI taxonomy): Eukaryota > Viridiplantae > Streptophyta > Magnoliopsida > Magnoliales > Magnoliaceae > Magnolia > Magnolia changhungtana. Next base: position 14,802,588 of record JASAUF010000662.1, read on the forward strand.
GTCCCATGGTAGACCACACATACATGAAGGTGGGTCCCATAGTCAGGGCAACTCCCACTAGTCTAGTGGGATTGTGAAGCTTGATACACATGATTTATCGTTTGACACTTGTGAATGATGTTAACCATTGATTTATGGACACACTTGTTTGTTGAAATAGGACCATTGGATATTTTTAATTGTTCAACGTCTAATAAATGTCAGATGATCTGATAGTAGGATGATTAAATAAGCGTAAGTTGGGGCCAATTGGATATTTTTATTTTTCACCGTCCAATAAATTTCCACTGATCTCAGGCCAATATATTGCATGAATTTGAGACCAATTTGGGGCATCGAGTGGTCCTCCAAATCATCCCCAAATCGGTGACACTATTTCATCCGAATTTAATTTTAGTTTTTTCTTAAAATTTATTTTGGAAAATGATGTGAAATGGTCATGGATATGCATTAGTGGAATGGGTGCCATAGCTTGCATGAATTTAGGACCGATTTGGGGGAAGAGTGGCCCTCTAAATCGTTGACACTATTTATCCGAATTTAATTTAATTTTTTCTTATAATTACTTGGGAGAAGTTTTGTCAAATGCCTAGGGATATGTATTAGTGGGATGAATGCCATACATTATATGAATTTCGGGACTATTTCAGGGCATTCAAATGGTCCCCTAAATCAGTGGGCAGTATTTGTTCGAATTTAATTTTCTTTGGGGGAATGATATCAAATGCATGGTGATGTACATTAGCGTGAGGAGTGTTATAACTTGCATGAATTGTGGGCCAATTTGATATCAATCTAAGCCTAACAGGTTAATAAAATCATCAGACAGGCTGAGACAACATTCTCACCAAAGAGTTGACTGTTACGCCAGCATAAACATGGTTAAAACAAAAAAATAAAATAAAATTTTGAATACATATTTAGAGTATTTAGATTATTTGGGATTTTTGGATTTTTTTTTTTTTTGAATAAAAAAACTGTCCGATACTGCAGGCGTAATGGCCATTATGCCCTCTGATACCTATATTGATAACGGCAGCATCTGACACGGCACACCTTGCAATGGAACTTTGCGGAGACTAGCATCGACAGGAGCCGTCAAACTATTCCTCCCACCACAAACTTTGTCAACGTAATTTGTGGAAACAAATAATGCATCCTAAGATATTTAAACAATTTAATACAAATACAGAACCATTCTCCAATCCCTAACTATTTCCTATAATATGAAGAACAACCACTTTCTGTTAGTATAATTCAAATTTTAACAGATTCATAACACGCTGCGTCTTTTATATAGTACCAGAACTAGGTAGGCTTCCTGATCAATTTGACATTTGAAAGAAATTTGTCAGAAAGCATGAAAAAACAAAGCCATTTTGCCTGCAGGGTGGGTAAATCTGTCATACTCCTCTTATGGAGCTTTGTGGAAGGTTACCCTTCATGATCCAATGGTCCCTATGCCTAGAGCAAAATCAAAGAATCTTTAGGGGCTGGTCTTTTAGTATTTCGGAGTGTTTGACAAATCAAGGGTATGGCTGTTAGAATGGCGCAAATTGGACATTGAATTTCACAGCATCCTGAAGCAAATCATCAGTTCTAGAAGGCAGGATATCAGTAATTGTGAATTGTGTGTTGTGAAAAGCCATGAAAGATGGTCTCCCCTCTGGCGGTCTGGTTCAAATAAAAATTTGACAGTGCTCAGTTAACCCAGTTCTTTTGGGGGTTTTCAGAGATTACACTGGATGTTGTATCTTGGATTTTTCGGTCCTCTGTGTGTCGCTCTCTTCCAATTTTGCTGAGGCAGCTGCAATCTTGCATGGAGTTCAAATAGCTGCGGAGCAGGGGTTGTCTCTGCTGTTCATTGAGTGTGGTTCTGCAAATGCAATGAAATAGGCTACCTCCTGTTGTGTAGCTTGGGAACTGGTTAACTACTTGGGGAATTTCTGTGCATTTTCTCCAAACGGTATTTTCAAGCTGTCTCATGCCCACTGAGTGCCCAATTGTGAGGCAGATGTCTGGCAAAGGCTAGAATTGGCAGGGAGTTTGGTTTTGTTGCTTGAGATCCTTGTTTTTGTATTTTGTTAGTGTCTTTCTATATACTTGTTTCTTGTTTTAAAAGAGTTCAAGCTATTCATTTAGAAAAAGAAAAAAGAAAAAAGAAAAAAACGAAAGAAGGAAATAAAGAGAAGTTGTCTAAAGAAATTTTCTGCAATTTAATTTCACGTCCTCTAAGAACAAAAATCACAAAGGTGGAAAAATCCTTGCCATGTATTTAACAATCGAGGCATAAAGTCATCAACTAGACTTTTTGTGCTTTTGGTACACCATTGGTAAATGGTTATAAACTTAATATCGTGTGATGGTTGTTATTTTCGACAGTATGATATGCTGACCACTTGTAAATGGTTAGAATTGTCTAATCATTTTGATTTTCGGTTGTTGTCGTATTTATGGTTGCCCCCCATCAGTGAATGTTTTAGATCATACATGCAATTATGGTATAGAAAGTTGAGGCGCAGCAATCTAGTGCTTACTGGAGCATTGAGTCTCCTTCCATTTTCTGATTTTTGAGTAAGAGGGACTAGTGATAAGACTATACATGTGTCACAACCCCTTTTTTTCGCAGGTGGTGATTGGAGGTGGTCAAGATGCATCGCACGTTACCACAACAGATCGTCGTGCAGGGAAGTTCGAAGCAAAATTCTTCCACAAGGTGAATCCTCTTCCTGCATGCATCCTTTACCATTGTATATGGCTCCATGATTCTAGTTGTCGTTCTCAACACTTCAGAGAGTGATCTGGTATCTCCATTTGCCTTCTGACAGATTCTTCAGGAAGAAATCGGGGGTGTTAAAGGGCACTTTGGACCAATAAACGCTCTAGCATTCAATCCTGATGGGAGAAGGTAGGCTTTCAACTCTAGTCCTATAGATACCTTCATAAGTATGTAAATACGTGTGTTTGCTTTCCACTTTTCTATCTCAAAATGCAATAGTAATAAAAATCTGGTGGAGCTTGATAGAAAAAGGGATAGAGACTTAAAACAGTAATACGTGAAGCACTTGAATGGCTAAAGTACTCTGTAAACAGTTTCCTATGCTAGCTTGGTTTGCCAATCTCCGTCGCAGTTGATCTCCTAAAAGGCCTGTCCCCTTCTGTAGAAACTCCACCGGCTTGCCCATTTTGTACGGGGAAACACCAGCAGTGTCTGTAGAAGCCATTACAATCTGTTACAGAGATTACTTTTCAGATGAGATCTCATCTGTCATGACACCCGACATTAGGGTTGCATCTGGGCTGGGCTGAAGGGTGCCCTCGCCTGGCACATTAGCTCAAGACCCAAGTCCAATCCTCACATAGAAGGAACTGTACCTAGGCCTGGTCAACCTGTCGGTCTATGGGAAGAGATAAAACCCAGACCTACTGCAATCAAGTCTTAATTAAAACCAAGGTGGATCTATACCCAACAATGACATACCGGCCCCAAGGATGGGGTTGGCCTGGGACTGGGTGAGCCAGCCCAGTTGCAACCCTACCTAACAAATTTACAAATCTGGACTCTAAACAGAAAAATCTAAAATTGAAGTGTTTCATTGGCAACACTATCACAACACCATGATGTTATTGATATGAAAAGATCGCTTGCATTGCTCAATGCGCGCGCACACACACACAGGGAAAAGGTTCTATACAGTCGAGCTCATGGGAACTCCCCATGAGGCATGGGCCCCACCATGATGTATGTCGAACATCTATACCATCAGTCAGATGAACCATTCCATAATGAGCCTAGGGCTTAAAAATCAAGTCAATCCGTGACTTGTGTGGGCCACACCGCATACAAAAGTTGAGAGCGGTTACCCTCCATTAAAACATTCATAATCATTTTTGGGCCCACCGAGATGTGGTTCACAAATCTAGCCCATCCATTATGTGTGTCCCACTTGGATGAGGGGTCAAACCAAGTCTCAGACACATCCAAATTTCAGGTGGTCCCCACCAAGTGCTTTTATATGTTTTAGGCATGTCTTCACATGATTTTATATGGTATGGCCCACCTGAGTTCCTTATACGGCTGATTTTTGGGATATCCCATAATTTAAAGGTGACCCATCAAATGCACGGTGTTGATGTTCGACATACATTATGGTGGGGCCCACACAGCTCGATCTCATGGGGAGTTCCCATGAGCTCAACCATATAGAACCTTTTCCCATATATATATATATATATATATATATATATTAGAAATGGTACATGTATTCATGCATCCATATATACATCCTCTTATTAATAAACCGTGTTCTCCTTTTCTTTGCACCTCTGTGATGGGAAGAGGACTTGCTTAAGCAGGCTGTTTGCTTGATACAATAATCCATTTTTACTGCGATTGAAATGGGATTAGATATACCTCTAAAGTCTCTCTCTCTCTCTCTCTCTCTCTCTCTCTCTCTCTCTCTCCATTTTCATTTTTAAATAGATAACCATATAGTGATCTTACTTCAATTTTTCTTAACTGAATAGTTTCTCGAGTGGCGGCGAAGATGGATATGTGCGGTTACACCACTTTGACCCAGATTACTTCAACATTAAGATGTAACTGCATTTCACATGCCTATCTTTATTTTCTCCCTCTTGCAATGTTATCTGATACAAAGACTTTCATTATCTTTAAAATGGTGTAATTGATCCGAGTCACGAACACGAGCACAAGTCATCCTGAATGGGACTGATGAAACACCCTTTCAAGCGAGGGATTTTTGGTTTAATATTCAGAGGGGCAATTTTCTTAGTGTGTGTGACATCGTTCTGTTCTTACATGTTACTCGAAAAAAAATATTATTCCATTTTTGTTTGTTTGTTTTTAAAATATTGACATGTTAGCCTTGAATTCTAGAGTAATTACACGCTTGGCTGGAACTATTGTCGTTTCCATTCAGGCCTGTCTGGTCCTTGAACAAATCCCATCCATCCAGTCGCTGGACCTATTGCTATTGCCCATGACCGGACAAATGGATTGTAGGATTCGCCCAATTGAAGTGTCAAGCCTTCCATCCATGGCAGTACTCAGTAGATGTTTGATCAGGATCATTACAAGGTGGATCCCACCAGTATCAAGTGTTTCGTCCAAACATGAACTCCCAATGATGATATTTACATGAACTCCTAAACTTTCCAAGATTGGGCGTGGCATGATGCCTATGGCTCCATTCCTTATGAATGGTCCTGATCTTGCACACATTTGAGCTGGCCGTTTTTTTTTGCTGTGGAAGGGCGTCTAGGTGACCCACATAAATATCAATTTTACATTGGTCTATTGTGTCCTGACCTTGGACGACTAGCTCAGATTTTCAACTAGTGAGATTTCTGATGCATGCTCAATCCACGGTCAGCAGATCAATAGTAGAGTATTTCAGTGGCTTTTCAAGGAGGGATTGTAGGGTTGTGGCGGCATGTTTGGATGACCCAAAGCCTTAATATGATGGGTCGCATTTTCGTATTCGAATATTTCAACCCTTGGATCAGGGAACTATTTTCGTTCAAACACTGAGATCTCCCACCGTTTTCTTGTTGTGGGGATCTACAAGAAGTTAGGATCTTCCGAATGGCGGAGGCGGCAGCCCCAATCAGGTTTGAACCTCTAATAAGATCAACGGCTTGGATGACATTGGCCTCACACGGTGGTCAACAAAGTGCAGGCTCAGTGTTGAGTGGGACCATTAACTGCTCCTTCTGTTACCACCGTTGGAAGGGGAGATGATTAGTTGCAGCCCGGCCTCACCCAAGATGGTGCTGCCCTGAACGTGGGGCCCACTTTGATGTATGTATTGTGTAGGCGTGCTGTCCGTCCGTTTTTCCAAGAATGAAGCAGATTCAAATCTTACGTGGACTACACACTACACCATAAGAAACGGTAGTGATTAACTATTATAAAACTTTTCACGGGCCACAAAAGTTTTGGATCAAACTGATCTGTTTTTTTCTCTTCATTGGTGTTACCTTATTAACGGTTAAAACATTATGACTGCATTAAAGTTGGTCTTGTTATGTTTTTTAATGTTGTTATTAGTGATGTTTTTAATGGTGAGCGTTCAATTACTGCCGTTGCTTATATTTCTTATGGCGTGGTCCACCTTACATCTGGATTGGCTTATTTTTGAGCTCATGCCCTAAAATGACTTGGCAAAACAGATGGATGACATTAAAGTATGATGTAGAGTGGGGTCACAGACACTTTTATATCCAAGATGGATCAGAGAAGGCCTGATCGGAGGCAGTAGTCATCAAGACCGTCAGAACCTTAAAACAGGCATATTTCGCAAACCAGAATGAGTTATTCGACATACCATATTTGATTTTGGGGTAGGACGAACTATTTTAGCCAACCAACCTGGCATAGCCGGGTTGTCCACGCCGAATTTGTGAGATTTCATCATATCGATGGTCGAATTCTATATTTATTTTCGTTTTTACTATTTTTAGTAAGTTTTGGTTTAATTATAACTCTTCGTCCATTGGGCTTGAGGAGTGGTTAAGTCACACATGACACTATAAATAAAACATTTACTATTTATAGTAAGTTACGAATTTTAGTGAGTTTTAGCTGTAGTATAATTCTTAAACTTCTTTCAAGTCTTAGTATCATTATTTAAAGGGTTGTAGACTTATTTATCAATCATCAACAAATTTATTTCAAATATTGTAGAATTATTTCTATTTTTTTTTCTCGTGGATTCGAGAAGTCTCCGTGAGGAGTCTAGAGAAGCTCTGTGAATTCGGAATAGTTATCCGTAAGGAAGGCGGTGATCAACCTTATCACGTTCATCCCTGCGTCAATTGGTATAAGAGAGAGGACTCCCCTCGGACCGATGACAAACAACGAAAGTATAAACCAAAATCCCGTGGACGGTAATTCAGGGATTTGTTATCTTTCGGAAAGAATGGAAGCTTTCCACTGGGAGAGTCAATTGACCTTGCAAGGGTTGCAGACAACTTTCAATCGTATTACGGAAGTGCTAATTCCGCGTCGTTGTACGAAACAACTCCGATTTCCGCAAAGCACCCACCAATAATGGCGAATCGCATGCCACCACTGTGAACATGAGGAAACCATTGTACATGCCAAAGGTAGAGATAAATTTTTAACGGCACAACATCTTTCGAACAAGGTACACTGCATGCTAAAAAGCTTGCAATGTGATCATTGATATCAGGAGCGATGAGAATTTCATGTCGAAAACAATGGTGGAAAAGCTACAACTGAAAACAAAAATAGCACCCATCTCCATACATGATTGGATGGATCAAGGAAGTCAACAAAACAGAGGTAACCGAACGATGTCATATATCCATTGCCATTGGTAAATATTATAAAGACGAAGTAATGTGTGATAAAGTCGACATGTAAGCTTGTCACATGTTACTTGGTCGACCATGTCAATATAATATTGATACTACACATAAAAGTCGAGATAATGTATTTATATTTATTGAAGACGGTAAAAAGATTATCCTCACCCCTATGGAAACGAAGAACCAACTAAAGACTTCTAAAGTAGATGGACAGTCTCTCGTAACCGAACCTGATTTTGTTAAGCAATCTAAGGAAACATGAGATGTAGATGCATTAGTTGAAAAAGAAAAATATATGGAGCGTATGAATATCCCAGAGGATTTAAGACCAGTGTTGCAGGAGTTCAAGGCGATTGTACTCAATGAACTCCCTAATTAATTACTTGTCATACGAGACATACAAATCACTGAGGAATGAGCTGGTAGCGAAGGATGGACGACCAATGATTGTGGTGAATATTTGGTCGTGAGGCGATTATTGTACACTCCACGGAAGAAGTTACATCAACAACGACACAATATATTTTGTACGCCCGTGCACTGTCAACGGCAAGATCTGTGATGTGATCATAAATAGTGGTAGTAACGAGAACATCGTTTCGAAAGTGATGGCGGATGAGTTGCAGCTACCTGTGACAAAACATCATTCCCCTTACTCAATTGATTGGATTAAAAGGGTGAACGAGACCAAAGTAACTGAACAATGCATTGTCTCGTTTTCAATTAGTAAAACTTATAAGAATCAGATACTTTGTGACGTGGTCGACATGAAAGCATGCCATATGTTACTTGGTTAACCATGACAGTCAGACCATGATGCGACCCACGGAGGGCGAGACAATGTTTACGTCTTCGTTAAGGATGGTCGAAAGATAATTATTGCCCCTATGGCACCAAAGAAATACCCTGAAACTTTTAAAGTAGAGGGGAGCTCCCTCTTGACCATTCAAAATTTCGTGGAGGAATCTAAGAAAATCGGTGATATGTACGCCGTAGTGGTAAAGGGCAATGAATTGAAGCCCTTAGACATTCTTCCAAGTTTAAAGTCATTCCTGAACGAATTTAACGAAGTTTGGCTTGATGATTTACCCGATGATTGCCCCCCCATGAGGGACATCCAACATCACATAGGCCTTGTCCCTGTGGGTAGCTTGCCCAACCGCCCTCACTTTTGGGTGAGTCAGAAAGAATGTCAAATTTTGCAAGCACAAGTGAAAGAACTGATCTATACTAGCCAAGTCAAGAAGATTATGAGTACATATATTGTGTCAGCTTAAGAGCCTAATTTCAAGTACAAGAAAATGACTAATAAACATCAGCACTAAAAGTTATCTCAGAATCATGAGCCAAGTACCTTGAGTAACTCGAGAACGAGTTTTATTTTTCAAGTGAATGGGTCTGACGTACAGCGTGCCACAGATACGTTCTTAGCATGGTTGGACCAAAAGAAGGTAGAACTTAAATTGATCATAACTTTTGATCCGGGTATTGTTACGATGCACCTGACCGAGTATCAAGAACCAAAGCAAGACGACTTCTTTTGAAGTGGAGGGGATTGATGTAGAGCGAGTCGCGGACACTTTTATATCCAAGATGGATCAGAGAAGGCCCGATCAGAGGTAAAAGTCATCAAGCCCGTCAGAACCTTAAAACAGACATATCTCGCAAACCGAAATGAGTTACTCGACCTACCATATATGATTTTGGGATAGGACGAGCTACTTTATAGCCAGGTTACCCGCACCGAATTTGCAAGATTCTATCATATCGATGGTCAAATTCCATGTTTATTTCTGTTTTTACTATTTTTAGTAAGTTTTAGTTTGATTATAACTATTCATCCATTGGGCTTTAGGAGTTGTGTCCAACATGAGAAGTGTTTAGAAAAATTAGGAGAATAGCGTGGTTAAGCCACACATGACACTTACTACAAATAGAAAATTTACCATTGATAATAAGTTATGAATTTTAGTGAGTTTTAGTTATAGTTTAATTCCTAAACTTCTTTTAAGTCTTTGTATCCCTATTTAAAGTGTGATATACTCGTTCATCAACAAATTTATTTCAAGTATTTTAAAAATATTTCTATTTCTTTTCCTCTTGGATTCGAGAAGTCTCTATGAAGAGTTCAGAGAAGCTTTGTGGATTCATAGTAGTTATCCTTGAGGAAGACGGTGATCGACCTCATCACATTCATCCCCGCGTCAAAGTGGGACCTACTATTTTTTATTTTATTTTATTTTTTAAAAAAATAAATGCAGCTCTTACTATGTTTTTAAATGTGGGCGTTCAATTACCGATGCTTCCTATGGTGTGGTCCACCTTGCATTTGGATATGCTTCATTTCTCTGTGCATGACATTTTTGGGCTCATGCCCTAAGATGAGCTGACAAAACAGAGGCCGCATGGTGTTGAGTGAAGCGGGGTGGAAGGATTAGGTGTGTCCCCAAGACGGGGTGACCCTTATAGCAGGGCTGAGCTTGATGTATGCATTTTATATCCATGTCATCCATCAGTTTTGCTAAATCATCTTAGGGCATGAGTCCAACAATTAAGTAGATTTAAATAATAGATTAATCATATAATGGGAAACAGTGGTGATTGACGATTAAAAACTTATTTTGGATATAATAGTTTTGGATGAAGCTGATCTTTGTTTTTCCTTCAACATTTAGTTTAGGCCTCATTTGGCACCGCGGATTTGAAATCCTTTAGATTTAGAATCTTTCAATTGTTTTTGGCACCCTTGATTCAAGTTCCCTGTAATAGCTATGCACACTATATTTCTAAGGGTCTGAAATTAATTACTAAATCAATTTTAATATTTCTAATTAGTGTATGTATGAAATATTTGACACAATGGTTGTTATAAGCCTGTTGAAATATATACTAGGCAAAAATGATAAAATTCTAAATCTCAGATGGGTTACAAGCATAGGATCACATTCGAGTGATTAACCAACAATTTTTAACCCTTGATTTACATAGACAATGTTTGGAAGGATCAAATCATTTTATTAAAGTAATTTTAGTGATGCAATTAATAATCTAATTATTTTGATATATCATCAATGGGCCATTTGCCCAATAATTATAACATAGCGACACACATGTTAGATATGCCACTCTTATAAGGATTTAGGATGTAATCTTAGCTTCTACTTTCCATTTCAAACCCTCTTTGGGAGGATTTGAAACTCCTATGCACGAGTCATTGTCCAATAATAGTATTAATCCCATCTAATACAATTCCATATAATTTAATCCAAGGATTAAGCAGGCACTTATGTTGCCAAACGCATCAGGCAATTGAAATCCCCTTAAATCTCCCCAAATCCATAATGCCAAGCGACCTCTCATGTGACTAGGTTGGATGCCAATTAAACATTACTACACCTCTTAAGAATTTTTGAAGTCGAGATTTTGATGTACTTCATTTATTAGCTTCAGGCTCAAAAATGACTTAGAAAAATGGTGAAAAAAATGAACAGACGGCCTCAATATATAATATATACAAGGTCCATAGTAAGGACGGCACCGTCTTTGGTGAGACCGTAGATGCAATTAAGGCGCTGCAATAGACGGGGACGCGGATTGCGTCCTACCTCCGCACTTCTTTAGTCACCGACCGACACATTTATTTAGAGTCTACAGTGACTTATCTGTTTATCCATACCGTCCATCCATTTTCTCGAATTATTCTAAGGCATGAGCTAAAAAACGATGCATATCTAATACCTGGGCCATGCCATGGATGACTCTCGCATTTAATGTAATTCAAGTTTATTATTTTATGTGGTACACTTAAGTTTTGCATCTATCTTATTTTTTAATTATTATTTTAAAATGATACGAGAAAAATAATGGACGGCAGGGATAAACAGATACATCACGGTGGCCCACACAAATGTGCCCCGTTTGTGGCTAGAGACGGGCGGGATAAGAAGCAATCCACGTCCGATGTATGAAGGCGGATTGGCGGATTGGCTGGTGTACTTCACACCAGCTAGGTACGTGTCGTGCGAAGACGAGCTCCGAGTTGTACTAACGGTTCAAAGGAGATCTTGTTGCATTCCCATGTATTTATTATATCTACACTGCTCATCTATTTTTAGAGTTAAATTTAGAGCATTATTCAGAAAATGAAAATATCCAAAGATCACCAAGACCAAACCATAAATAGTAGCGGAGATAATGATTTTCACCATTAAATAATTAGTAGGGCTACAATCACGTTTATTTTACATCCAATCTGCTCATAACATCACAAATATTATCAAAAAATAAATTTCATATTGATCCAAAACTTCCATAACCCTATAAAAGGTTTAAATGGTAGACGTTCAATCTCCACTTGCTTTTCTTGTGTAGTCCACTTGATAGTTTATCTTATTTTTCGTCCCAGCCGTTAAGACGAGCTTGATAAATGGATAGATGGTTTGAATATAACACTCGGTACAGCAGCTTTACAAAATTACAGCTAATGTGAGGTACCCACCCAGTCGGCTTCCCCGATCTATGGATCGTACGATTGGTTGTAATAGTGGGTAGGGTTATGGCTGTCAGTTCTTTTATCAAGTCTCGTGTCCCGAGGAGCCCCACCTTGCTGGCTTAATAATAATAGCAATAAAGCAGGTCCAAAGTTCGAGTGTACAACAGTACCGAGTTAGAACGGTCAGCTCGCTACATTCAAATCATAAAAGCTCACTCACCTCGCCTCTGTATTTCATGAGTTCAACTCGACTTGCATCGAACCTCAACTCGAACTGTTACGGATCGAATCAACTCGATGACTCGGCTGCTCGCCGAGCGTTTGATAAAATGACCTAACGAAGTGTTTGTGTTTGCGAATGGATTACCTAAAAAATATTGTTATAGTTTTGCATTATATGAGATATTGAAGATACACCTTACGTGTTTGAAAATATACCACTCTCAAACTCGGTTTATATTAGCCCAAGTTGCTAGCTGAACCGAGTTGAGCTGGCCAGATAGGCTTGAGCACCGCGTTCGAGCCGGAGTTAGATATTAGCCGAACTGAGCCGAATAGTGCCACGTTTGACTCGTATAAAGCTCTACTAAGTTAGAAATCCATCCAATCCAGAACTTGCAATCGAAATCTCCCAAGGCTCCCAAGGAGTTTTAATCTTTAGATCTCCTCTAATTTTTTGATAAAATAAGTTGGAAAATATGAATAAACCTTATCAATAAAACAAATGCACCATGGTGGGCCCATGGATTTTCCACCATGCGTAAAAATGTATGGATAACATAGATGAAATATATGTATCATGGTGGGCCCTACACATCCCCTTGCATGGCCGTCCGTCTCAAGCTAGGCCTACCAAATCCACGTCTTCGGTAGTCGTCCACTGATACATCAGTGCTGAAAAAGCTGTGGGTCCCCCCATGATGTGCTCTCTATACATTGTTAAGTAGATCGCACTGCAGGCAAGTAAACGAATTTTGGGGGATAATGATACACCCGTTGAAATCTTTCTTTCTGAGGCCCACTGCAATGTTGGCTCATTTGACAAAATGGATGGACGGCGCCTGTAAAGCACATACATCTGTCGTGGGCCCAGAATATCGGATGGTCGAAATTGCAAACATCCAAGCCGCTGGGCAGATATCCAGCGACTGCCAGTGAAATCGCCACACTACGAGATCATGTCCCGGAGAATCGTCTGAATCTTCCAAATGGCTGACGTGGCATCATATTGACCGGTCAGATGAGTATTCCTAGCATTTAAAAAAAAAAAACAAGAAATTCATGTGGGGAGTCATTTGATGCTCTGGCGGATGTGATGGTTGATACGTCAGGTGCCCGTATGTTGTAAGTGTGACAAACATTGACTCAAATTAACCGTCGAGTTTGTTGGTCCCACAACTAGGTCGGCATTCTAAAATCAGATTTGATTGGGCCATTGTAACCTCCCATTTGCGAGTTGAATCTGTTCTTTGGTTATTTTTCATCACAACCATCCATCAAAATGTCCACCAACCGGCTAATCTAAAATCATATCAATGTTTTTTTTTTTTTTTTTTAAAAAAAATTATGTTGGTTTTTTTTTCATTTTATATCCCTAAATAGAGGCCCACCATTTGGACGGTTTAATTTAAGTGTCTTGTTTGCCACGTGCACGCTGTTAACCATCCCCAGACCATGGATAGGGTTCTAGGGAGTCAGCTCTCCCTATAAATGCTTACAACCATTTAAGAAAGGAATGGCCAAAAATTAGGTGAACGGTTGACATTATGGGCCTGTTTGCCCGGGCGGATAGGAAGGGATTGGATTGTATTAGAAGGGATTGGAAGTTAAATCAGGATTGAGATGTTATGTCAACCAGGCTGGGTGATCTTATCCTAATCCCATGGATCTTAAGACAATCTAATGCCATTGTTACCTTTAAATTCCATCCAAACCACCCTAGTGGGTTCAAATTTACCTACGTCGTGTTTGGTTTGTGGGATTGGAAGGGATGGGAAGGGTTAATCTTGGGATTGGCCGAACGTGCCAAACAGAATCGATATAGCAATCCCATCGATCTTAAGACAATCCACAGAAAACACCATAATTACCTTGAAATCCATGCCATCCACACTAATACCATTCAATCCCTTCTCATCTCACTTTAACTACACTGATCCAATGGTTGGGATCATATCCAGGGAGAGGTTATTCACCGCTTCCTGTCTATGAGCAAGAGAGAGATCCTATACAGCTTACACGTCACGTCGTCTGTTTATAACAAACTATCTAATGAACAGCTGATTGTGTGATAGAATGTTCTGATGTGGCCCACTCAATGAAAGTGCACCCTTTTTGCTTCGCTAGGATCATTTTCACAGAGGATGACCGATCGTGGCTGATCCATCACAGGCTGTTTAAGATTTCCGCTTGGAGTAGGTAGACCACCAAACTAGCCAACTACCTCACTTTTATCCTTTCAAAGTAAAAAATTACACAATAGCGGATGATGTGTGGAGTATATATAAGGCGCTGGTGCTTAATGACGTCGATTCCTAAAGCGTTCGCATGGGTAGTGGCCCACTGAGGTCCTACGCAAATCAAGTATTTGGTGATTGGCCCACTTAAAGTTAGAGTGTGTAATGTAAGAGGAGGAATTCTAGTCATATAAATATACTTTTGAAATGATTATATTGTTTTGTTTTATTTTTAATTTTTAATTTAAATATAATTATATTTTAAATATTATTATTTAATATAATTATAAAATAATAGATATAATAAAAGTTTAGAAATGAAATTGCTTTCTAAACATTTATAATATTTCTATTTTAGAAAGGTATTTCCCCTTTGTTATAAGACATACTGTCTCCTCTTGTTTATCTAACGTGGGTGTGCAAGTTGCTCTCTCTCTCCTTTGGAAAGGGGGTTTTTTAGGGTTTGGGTTTCGATATAGTAAAACCTAATTCCATCGCAGGAGAACTCAATCAAGAGAAGAAAAGAAGCAGAAGATCTTGTGGTGTCTAAGAAATTGAAGTATTTTTGTAAGTTGTAAAAATCCACGCCTATTCTGTAATTTTGTTTTGATCTCTTTTACTATTATCTTAATCAAATGATCGGCTCATCCACGCCGATCTAAGTTTCCTCTACGGAATTTCATCAAGAGGGAGTTGCAGTCGTTAATGGGGGTGGATGGTTTCGATTTGGGCGAGATTTCGTTTCCATTATAAAACCCAGGAAATACCTTCCTCGTTTTCTTCTTCTTTTCCTTAGAAATTTTTTGTTTCTTTGGAATTTTCAGGACTTGCTTGAAGGAGAACTGAAGAGTTGAGAAGAAATACTACGAAGAGGAGGCCTGAAGAGTAGAAGGGAAGGAAGGACTGAAGAAACAAGAAGAAATTCCACGAAGAGGACTGAAGAGTAAGAGGGGAGGAAAGCCAAGAAAGGCTCATTGGTGGGACCCACCATTTTCACCTACCGTCACTGATAGGTACTGCCCCTCTTCTTTCTTCTGGTTTTATGTGGGCCGGGTATGGATCCAGCCCGTTAAAGGCCCGTGGGATGGGCGTCTGCCCGATAATATCTTATTGTTAAAGAATCGTCGACTGATTCTGAGGGCTAGGGCTGTTAAACTGGCCGGGTTTGAATGCTGTGGTGGTGTGGAGCACGCTTTCACGGGACGCGGATTTACTGCGAAAGCCTTTCAGTGAAGTTCCTGCTATGGGATGCCACGTAGGGGCCACCATAATGTTTCTGAAAAATCCATTCCGTTCATCCATTTTTTCAGATCAGTTTAGGACGTTAGACCAAAAATCATTTGGATCCAAGACTCGAGTGAGCCGCACAAGAGGAAACAGTGGAGATTCAGTGACCACCGTTTAAACATTTGTATGGCCACGAAAGTTTATTACAAGGTCAATGGTTTTGTGTTTTCATTCCATCCTAGCGTGAATGAACTTATAAATAATTTGGATGGTACATAAACATCAAGATATAGCCCCAGAAGGTTTAAACGGTGGAAAACTCTTTCTCCGGTTTTCAGTTTCGTATGGCTTTTTTGAGTTTTGGATTCTCGTGATTTTTAGTCTCGCCTTTTAAAATGATCTGAAAAAACATATGAACCGGTTGGATTTTTCAGAAACATCGTGGCGAGCCCCAAGTAGCATACCAGCGCAGGAACTTCCTGAATCCGCGGCCGTTTTCACGCTTGCCTTCTTCTCGTGGAATAGGCTTTTCAGCTCCCATTTTGGTAGGAGTGGTTTGAGGCGAGAAGCGGATTGCGTCCTTCCCTGACCTTTTCTTTCCGGGGAACGGACATATCTGTGATGTATTTGTTTATCCATGCCGTCCATCCCTATTTTCAGATCATTTTAACTTAATGACCTCAAAAATGGCCTAATCCAACGCTAAAGTGGACTACAACATAGAGGACTCGCATCTCGAGATGACTTAAATGCAACTCAAAGCTCATAACTTGATTTTTTAGCTCATAACTTGAAATGATATGAGAAGAGGGATGAAAGGCGCGGATAAACAGATACACTGGGATGGGCCCCACACAGATCTGACTCTTACCAGCTAAGACGAGCAGGCAATCCGGGTTTCGTGAGAGGTCATCCAAACACACCGTATAAATTGGGGTTTGTCTCAAAAACTCTATTTAGGCATCACTCCTTTTAAAGGTATGTCCTAAATGGGCATTATGGCCGGAGGAATTTAGATGGACATTGCCGACATTAAGGCCCACTTTGACATTGGATCCACCTATGTTTTTTTAAGGCCAAAACATCTTTCAATGTGGGACCCACTGCGTGTCAGCCAGCATGGTGGGTGTACATGCCAATTTCTAGGAACGTGGATTTCCTGCACAAGTATGATAGGTGGGGTCCATTGAGATGTTTATGAGAAATCCACTTTGTTAATCTATTTTTGGAGCTCATTTTAAGATATGCTATCAAATATGATGAGTTGGATCTAAAACTCAAGTGAGTCACGTAAGAGGGAAAATTTCGGAAAGAAATGGCTATGGTTAAAACCTTTCCAGGAAACTTTGATAGCCATGGGAATATTTCAATGGTGATCACTGAATCTTTACTGTTTCTTCTGTATTGGTAACCTGATGACGGGGGAGCCGGCGACCGAAGCCCTGGTGAATGGTAGCCGTAACTATAACGGTCCTAAGGTAGCGAAATTCCTTGTCGGATAAGTTCCGACCTGTGCGAAGTTTTGTATACACCTCATTTTTGGTGCACAGGTCCAAAAATAAGCTCAAAAAATGAATGAACAGGATGGATTTCTACAAACATTTCAGTAGAACCCAGTGAGTATCCTTGTGCCAGAATTTCCTGCCAAGCATATGATGCTGGTTGGGGTTCATTGATATGTTTGTGAGAAATTTAGACCTCTATTTGTACCGACGAACACATAAAGACGAAAATATCTCTACCTTTTTCGATAAAAAATACGGCAGTGCTAATGTTTTCTTTTTTCGGCCTCCGGTGGAGTTATTTATACTCCAGCTGTGTACGACGCTTCATGCACAGGCACTATTTTTTTACACGTGGCACAAATCGACCGGACTAAACCGATTAAACTATGGAACTTACCGTTGTTAAGCCGCAAACCTCAAATCAGGTTGGTTGAACAATGGTAATCTCTGATTTGCGGACACTTGTTTATTGAAACAGAACTATTGGAAACTTTTCATTTCTGACCGTCCCTTAAATGTCCAGCAATCCTACAGTCAATCAAATAATCTTAATTTCTGGTCCATGATATCTTTGTATCTTGAATTACTCACTGCCACCCATGCAAGTTCTAAGTGCCTGTGTATCATCCATCATACTCTGCCGTTGTATATAATTTTTTTTTCACCTTATTTAATTTTCTTGTTGGGCATCTTTTTCTGGAGCTTAGTGAAAGGCTCTTGCATAGATATTCGGCCCAGTCTGCTCACTGTCTGAGATGATCTGACCGTTGATCTAAAAGTTCCCACTATCATATGTAAAAATCTCATCATCTCTCAACATGAATAGAAATTAACCTTAAAAATACAAAACCTTTTTCCCACTCACCTTTGTATGCATAGTACTCCGACCGTTGAGATTGCATCCATGTTGACCATGTACTGTGTCATCTTCGAGATGAACCGCTTGGATCATCACATTCAAACAAATGGGAAATGAAATATTATTTCTGCTATTTGTACTCCACAAGTAGTAGTGATAATAAAAAATAATAATAATAATAATAATAATAAGTGGTCCACACCAGTAGATAACTTCCAATATTTGATGTCTGTGCAATATCTAACCGGTCCGATAAGTTGGCCCCGTTGTGACGATCTGCTGATGAAAAATTCAGCCACATCTGATTTCTGAGTAGACCACGCTTGTATTGTTTTATTTATCAATGGCTAGATATTGTTTATATGGTTTGTCATACATATTGAGTAGATGAGGCTGATTTTTGTAGTAGGGCGTCCTGGTGATGGGACCAACTTATTGAAAGGGTTGGATGTCACATAAATAATAAATTTGAAATTATCCTTTCAGTGGACCACAATCCAACTGATTGGACTTGAAACCTTCTCTAATAAACTGGACTTAATTTGGTTAAGATGGGGTCTACTTAAATATAATGACTTGCCATTTGTCCCTAATTAGGGCCTACATAGTTAGAATTAACGTCCTTGAGTAGGGCCTACATGCCTAAGTCGTATAACGATGGACCCCATGTGGAAATACACATGATTGCGAATGATTCTTGTGTGTGAAAGTTATGGGGATGGTGTATTAATTTTTGAATAAGTGATATAAAAATCACTATTTTAAGGATATTTCTATCTTTAAAAAAAATGATAAATAAGTTATCCTTGGAATATAAAATTGAAGTCTCATTTGTGTTGAAGAGAGTAAAGAAGAGAAGAAAAGTAAAGGAATCTTAGAAGACAGGATTAGGTGTTACCCACTAAGGTCTCTTAGTGGGTGTTACCCTACCTGTAGGGCCGCCTTGATGATATGTCGTATATCCATTCTATTCATCTATTTTTTCATCCCATTATAGGATGCGGTTCTAAACATTAAGCATATCTAAATCTCAAGTGGAACACACCACAAGAGACAAAGATGATTGGACGAAAACTTTCTAATGTCCATTGTAATCAAATCCACTATGTTTATTTGACATTCAACTCATTTATAAGGTTAAAGGGAAAATACAAAAATTAATTCAATCTAAAACTTTTGTGACCTACAAAAAGCTTTTCACTTTTTCCCGTGGTAAGGTCTATCCAAAATTTAGGTACGAAGATGGAGGATAACTTCCTCAATGGGTCCCTACTCGAGCCTTAGTGGTAGACTCAAAAGAGTTTCAACACAGAGGTTTTGGTATCCATTGTCATGTGTGTGGCCGTATGGGTGTAAGTGTGTGTTGTGTGTGTGTGTGTGTATATATATATATATATATATATATATAGAGAAGCGCTCACCTGCGAACTGGTTCGTACGTAGTACGTACGAACTTTTTTGATGACCCATCATACGTGATGTTGATCCAAAATCTGAACCGTTCATGTGAAGCAGCACCTAGTGAAACCCCCCAGGACCAACTTTTACTTTTATCTAAAACTTTTATCCATACCGTCCATAGCAAAGAGAAATTCAAATCAAGGAAAAAAGCTGTTTACATTTTTCACGGTCCACCAAAGTTTCGGATCAAAGTAAAAATTCATACCATGAGGTTTCATGAGGTTCTACTTCATGTGAACCGTTCAGATTTGCGAGATTCATCACGTATGATGGGTCATCGAAAAAGTTCGTACGTACTACGTACGAACCAGTTCGCAGGTGAGCATTTTCCTATATATATATATATATATATATATATATATATATATATGGGCTAAAAAAATCGGATAAACATTATAGATAGGAAATACATTCGTCAAGGTGGGTAACAGCTAATCCACTCCCTTAGAAGACAAGAAAGATTTTCTTTTAAAAAATAAATTAATTAAAGCTTATTTTAAATTATTATTTAATTTCTATTTCTATGGAAACCATACATGTATTTTTCTTTTTCTATTTCTATTTCTCAAACCCATAGAAACCACGTACACGCGTCTATTTTTGAGGTTTAAGGTGGGCCCCACTGTGAGGACTGCACCATGCTAGGTGAGGTAGGGGCCGTACATAATCTTCTCCCTATCAGACAACTAGTTGGGACCTATGGACCCTATGATGGTAGGGTTTTAGGTATGTGTAAGAGTACAGTTAGGGCTGTCAGTTCTGTCATAAAGTCTTCTGTTGAGAGAAGTGGACAGAGGGTGACCACAGCACCATCCAGCTCGATGGTGGGTGGGCATTGCTATAATGTATGTGTTTTATCAAGCTATCCTTTCACTCTGCCGGCTCATTTTAGGGCTTGTTTGGCCGGGCAGGGTGGATGGGATTAGGTTGTATTAGGGATTGGAAGGAGCAATCCCGGGATTTGGCTGGGCGTGCCAAGCAGGCAGAAGTTGGATATAGCAATCCCATGCAATCCACTGACATTACCATCATTACCTTGAAATCCACCCAATCCCTCTTAATCCCATCTATTTTGCTTGGGATATGTTTGGTTAGACAGAGCAATCCTAATATTGGCTGACGGAATCCTGAGATTGGCCAGGCCAGCCAAACATACGCGGTGGTGAATTCCCTGGATATAGCAATCCCATGGGATTGCCAGCAATCTACTGACACAGCCATCATTACCTGCCATCCACCCTAATACAATCCAATCCCATGGGATGGGCCCCTCCAAACATGCCTAACGCCTTGGCCAAAAAATGAAGCACGTCAAAATGAAAATTAATTGCTTACCAACTTCTCTGCGTCTACCTCAATGTTTATTTGCCATCTAACCTGTAGAGCCATATACCTCGAGGATTTTTATTAATTTTTTTTTTTTTTTTTACACATGCACACACCACCACACACTCACGCTGTAGTGGAATTTCACCACCTATGGGTATTCCAACCCTCAACCAAGGGTTGAAACTCCTAAGGCGTGTTTGGACGGGCCCATCCCATGGGATTGGATTGTATTAGGGTGGATGACAAGTAATGATGGCTGTGTCAGTGGATTGCTGGCAATCCCATGGGATTGCTATATCCAGTGAATTCACCACCGAGTTTGTTTGGCTCGCCTGGCCAATCCGGGGATTACGTCAGCGAATCCCGGGATTGCTCCGTCTAACCAAACATGTCCCAAGCAAAATAGATGGGATTAAGAGGGATTGGGTGGATTTCAAGGTAATGATGGTGATGTCATGGATTGCCGGCAATCCCATGGGATTGCTATATTCCAACTTCTGCCTGTTTGGCATGCCCGGCCAAATCCTGGGATTGCTCCTTCCAATCCATCCTAATACAACCTAATCCCATCCACCCTGCCCGGCCAAACAGGCCCTAAGAGCATACACCTTGACAAATTATAAACACATATCAGCTTGATTGAAAACTTTTTTGACGTTGGATGAGCTTTCAACTGTAGGCTTTCGGTCTCCATTTTTTCTTATAGGGAAATTGACCACTGTAAATGCCACCTTTTAGCCGGCATCTTTTCTGGACCATCTCAAACTTATATTCCCAGTTTAAACCCCTCATGTAAATACCCTGCTTTTTTAAGAAATAAAGAAATATCTTTGAAAAGCAGAGGTATCTTTGTTCTCAAGTAGTCTGTCCGTAAGTGAGAGGTTTAGACTGGGAAAGTAAGTTTAGGAGCATTTGGAAAAGACACCGGGTAAAAGGTGGCATTTACAATGGTCAATATCTCTTTCTTATAATGTGATCAGAACTTTGGATATGTTATATTTGGACTTAAGCTGGCAAAATGAATGGACGGTACGAATAAAACACATATTATGGTGGGGTCTACAGTACTTTTTCACAATCTAACTAATCTTAGCGTGCCCGACATGATATGATAAGTAGATTTCACAACACGAAGAAGTGGGTATAATGATGCCCACCGTTGAAAATCTTCCTATGGCCCGCCGCAATGGTTATTTGCCATTCGACTCATTTATCGTATTGGCTTGGTTGAAAATTCCTTTTGCTCTAAAAAAAGGTTTTTAAGATTGGTGTGCTCACTCTCTGGTCCACTTGAGTTTTGAATTAGGCTAGTGCCCTAAAATGAATCTGTAAAATGGGTGAACGGTGTGGATAAAACAGATATTAATATAGTGGGCCCAAAATATTGAATGGTGGAAATTGCAGCCATCCAAGCCGTTGGACGAAATCCTGTCACCAGCGATTGCTGGTATAATTCACACACTACAATATCAGTTCCTGGAGCATGGTATGAATCCTCGGATGAGCTGACATGGCATCGTATCCACATGTCGGCTGGATATTTGTAGTATTTTTTGGGGGGAGTCATTTGATGCTCTGGCAGGGGTGATGGTTGATACGCAGGTACCCGTATATTGTAAATGTGACAAAGATTGACTCAAATCACCCGTCCAACATGTAGGACCCACGAATAGGTTAGCATTCTAAATCAGATTTGTTTGAGCGATTGCAACCTCTGATTTATGAGGTGAATTTGTTGTTTGGCTATTTTTCATCACAACCAACCAGTTTAAAACAGAGGCCCACCATTTGGGCGGTTTAATTTGAGTGACGGTGCATACGTATCAATGACAACTCTTTGACAGTTTATCAAAGTATTTTTTTTTTTTTTTTTTTTTTCATTTTCTGTCCATTTGAGGAAGATCCGGGTAACATGCGGGAGCTCCGATCTCTCATTGTTTGGAGTGATTACGTTAGCTTGGAAACCATTAAAGAGGTGGATTAGACCATAGATAGGGTTTGGGAGTTAGCTGTCTTGCCTCAAAATTTAAGTACAGATTGTGCACCCTCATACTTGAGTTTTGAATTGTAACTCATACACTGTGTACTTAACTCATTCCATTATATGATTATTTAAAGAGAAAAATGAATATTCATTTTACATTCCAACTAGATCCGTTAACAATCATACACACAAAATGATTTAAGCATCAACATTCTTCTATTTTCAACATCCATAAACATTTAATCAACATAAATTTAGCATAATTTATTAATCAATACAACTTACCAATGAATATTTATTACAGACATAGAATAATTCAATTAAATAAAACCAATCAAGTGCCTAAAATCTTACAATCAATTCCATCTTTTATTTATATAAATTATATCATCATAACAGGTAAAATTTCAATTAAATAATTAGGAACGGTTCAAACTCGGCTAGTTTTTCTTTTGATAGATACAACCATGTTTCCCGTAAGTCGTGTTCAGGTTCTATTGTATGTTCTGGTTCTTGAGCAACTTCATCAACTGTATCTCTATCTGTACGGTTTTTCTATAAATAAAAAGGTAAGCTCATGCTTTATGTACATACCAATTAAAATAGTACGAGATATATAATGCGAAATGACATTAATACATCAAATGGAGTGATCGTCTATTTGATGCAAAATGCCTATGTGACGAATAATATATAATTTCATCATTTCATATATATATATATATATATATATATATATAATCTCATCATGTTTCAGTAATCAAATGTGAAATTATAAATTAGCATGTATCATAATTTCATATATTACCATCAATTAAATCAACAAAACAATACATCAGTAGACACAACACATCAATCATTCAACTACACAATCAATTCTATTTTAATTTACATGAATATTAACTATATTGGGATTACTCACCTAGGTTTAGCAGTGAAAAATCCACAAGATAATCAAATCGATTTGAATTAAAAAAATCTTAATAATCAGATACACCAAATTATTATTTGATCTAATTTCATCACACGATGGGGTCGACATTTGATTAATCATCTTAAGTGACTAAGCACTATTCAATAAACCATAAACAATTTATACATTCTTAATAAGTTACTGATTGAAGATTAATTTAATATTGTGAAAGTTTTTACTTTATTCTTTAGATTAGAGGATTATTTACATATTTGGATTAGATCCAAATCGTCCATTGGCTTCTACTTGATCGATTTAAGGAAAAGTCAATGAATTATTCAGATCAAGATCATCTAGGATCTGCATTTCTCCTAAGACAATGATAATAATTGTCATTTTTATGATCATTGTGACTTACAAGACGATTGGATCCATGTACAGTTCTAAATGTCATTATAGATTTGTCCAATAATATATATGAATGGTAGGGATCCGATTCGATACGTCTGATCGCCTGATCACCCATCTTAGGATTAAATATACAAATTAATGTTCACAATTAGATCTGACTAGTATGTCTCATCCGATGGTCATATCGATCTAGAAGTTAGGACCTGTGAATATTTTAGCCTTCCTTAGGGATCTTATAATCTATTCATATTTAACCTGACACATACATATGACCCATACCAATTCCTATAACTATGAGGTTTTCTTATGAAATAAGTATTTTCATCCAATCAGCTCATATATGAATGTGATGATTGAAAAAATGGATAGAAATTAGTGATATAGATAAGATGAGTTTAGAATTAACTAAAAGATAAAGATAGGATTAAAGATAAAATTTTGGATAAGAGCTCTCTCAAGTTTAAATTTAAAAGAATAATAATTATATTTATATTTATTTTATTTTATTAAAAACTACTACTGGCGTTACACCAGCCCTCCCAATAAAAAATTACAACCATTTGAGGTAGGAATTGCTAAAAATTATGGTGAACAGCTGACATTAAAGTGCACTGTTCCAATGGTTACGATTGTCTGCAGGAAGAGGCTCTTCCCTACGTCCTTTCCATGAAACAAGATAGCCATCCCAGGTGGGAGTTTCAACTCCCGGTCAAGGGTTTGAGTACCCATAGGTGGTGAAATTCCACTAGCGTGAGTGTGTGGGGGTGTGTGCGCGTGTGTAATTTAAAACCATAAAAAAAAAAGATAGCCATCCCATACATCCAGCACGTCACATGTGTATAACAAACAATCCATCGAATGTACAGCTCATGGTATGACAGAATGTTGTGGTGTGGCCCACGCAATGGATGGATGGACCTTATTTTATCATATCAGATCATAATTTATGTGGCCCAGCTTTTCGACACATCCGATATTCATCCATGTTTTGTGACAAGGTGGCACTAAAGACTGCATGCATGCCACTTGGTGGGCCATGTTTACGGTTAATCCAAGCCGTTGAGGAGGTGACCCACCGTGAATAGGTTAAAAGAAAAAGATAGCCAAAAGGTCAAGTGAAGCCTTTCGCATCATTAGGATCATTTTTACAGAAAAGATGAGTGACCATGGTCCATAGCCAGAAAGCAATTGCACGCTGTCTAAGATTTCCGTTTGTACTGCGGGGGACCACCAGACTAGACGACTACCCCGTTTTGTCTTTTCAAAGAAAAAAGAATTATTTAAGTAACAAAATTAAATATATTACAACAATAAAATGTTATATTATTTTTGTCCAAAAGATGCCTGCTCGATACAAGTCAAGCACATAGTAATTGGCTCACTTGAAAGCAGTAGCTTGATGATTAATTAACTTTAATTTGATATTTAAATATAATTTAAATTTTAATTTATTTAGTATTATATATATATATATATATATATATATATATATAAAGTTTAGAAGTGAAATTGCTTTCTTATATAAATTTGAACTATTTAAAAGGACATTTTAGGCATTCACTAAAAAACAACTTAACGTGTCACGGCATACGGCATCTAAAAAGATGCCGATGCAGTGTGTAGACATCTCTCTTTCTCTCGAACCTAAAAAAAAGGTTTTTCTCGAGTTTGGGTTTTAGTCTCTCAAATCCTAACGCCACGGGAGTAGGCAAAGAGATAAAGGAAGGAGGAGAAGAGCTTGCGGTGCAAAAGAAATTGAAATAATTTTGTAAGTTAGGATGATCCTCACACACACACATATATATATATATTATTTAATATTTTTATTATTACATTTATCAAATGATCGGCTCATCACATGCCGATCTTAGTTTCTGCCACAGAATTTCATCAATAGGGAGTTGCACTTGTTAACGGAGGTTGGATCATTTTGATTTGGGTGAGATTTCCTTTCTTATGTGAAACCCAAGAAATCCCTTCCTCACTTTATTCTCTCTTTTGAAATTTTTTGATTTTGTTTTATATTTTTTTGGCAATTTTTAGGGCTTTCCTTCGAGGTGAAAGAGAAATAGTTTTCCTGGAAAGAAAGGAGAGGGCGGAAGAGACGAGAAGAAATACACCGAAGAGGAAGGACTGAAGGGTAAAAGGGAAGGAAGGCCAAGAAAGGTTCATTGGTGGGACCCACCATTTACACTCCCACCGTCGGTGATAGGTACTGCACATATTCTTTCTTGTGCTGTAACTAGGCAGGCCTGGATCCAGCTCGTTAAGGGCCCATGGGCCTGGTGTCAACGCATGTTACGTAATCGGGCGAGCCTAAGTTTGAGCACGTGTTCCTGCCTGACAAAATCTCCACCGTATGATCAGATTGCTCTGCTGTCAATGGGCCAATCTTGATTATCGAGTGCTTGATCCCTGCCCTTTGACGGTCATGATTGGGGCGGCGGTTCATAATATAAGCTTAAGCCTACTTTGATAGAAGAAGCTTTCATGCCTTCGTTTTTAATTGAACGGGCACAAACCAATCCGATTGGTTCTGAAAGTGTCTTCAAGTGGGCCCAGCTATAAGGTGATACCTAAACAGCGTGGGCCCACCTATTTTCGGACGGATATATCTGAAATGTTTACTTGTATCCGACATCAAGGCCCACTTTGATATTGGGCCCAGTTATTTAAAAAAAATCTTTCAATGTGGGGTCCACTGCTTGTGGGCCAGTCGGTTTTTCTAGTTGCTTAGCTACTGGGCCTGTGCCTGCACTTAGCTGGGCCTGTGCCTGGAACTATTGGGCGGTGATGATGGGGCATGGGTATTGATTCCTCTCTACCTTCATTAATGGTTTTGTACCGTCCTTTAGCCTGTAATAGGAAAAAGAGGGTATATCTACCATAATGGTGGGTATACACGTCATTTTCCACACTTTTTTTGGGCAGTGCAGTCTTTATTAGGGTGTTATTTCATACTCCTGCTGTGTATGATTCTTGATACACAGGCATTCAGAAATTATACACGTGGCACGCATTGACTTGGACTAAACCGTTAAAAGTGTGGAAATTACTGTCCTTATGTAGCAGTCCTCAAATCAGGTTGGTTGAACAGTCTAACCTCTGATTTTTGTACGATTGTTTCGGTGAAATGGTCTCATTTCCAACCGTCCGTTCATATCCAGCAATCGTACGGTTAGAAAAATCCAATAATCTTAATTTCTGGTTCGTATTTATTTAAATCGAGGGTCGTAGTTTGGACAGGTTATCTTCGATTACTCATTGCCACGTATGCAAGTTCCAAGCGCCCGTGTATCATCCATCACACTCTGACGTTGTATAAGTTTTTCTTTTCCCTTATTTAATTTCCCAGTTTGGCATCTCTTTCTTGAGTTTGGTGAACGGTCCTTGCATAGATGCTCGGCCAGGTCTGCTCGCTCCTTGAGATAATCCTGACCGTTGATCTATTCCATCCACTGTATGAATGTGGATTGGATACTGACACAGCCAACAGCTGAGTACTATGATGCTCCATGGGACCCACCATTATATATGTGTTTTATCCATGCCATCTATTTATTGTCCAAAAATAGGAAGCGGATTGAATATTGAGAGGTTGAGTAACGAGACTGGCTACTGAAGTTCACCAACTTCTGTGGCCCCCACCATGATGTATGTGTTGTATCGACACCGTCTTCGTACATTTGGAGAGATCATTTTAGAGCATGGTCCAAAGAAGGAGGCAGATCCAAGGCTGGGGTGGACCCACCATAGAAAACAGTGATGAGAGTGATGCCTACCGTTGAAACCTTCCCAAGGTCCACCATGATGTTTATTTGAGATTCCGCCTGTTCATGTGTTAAAGCAGACATGAACAAAGGAAAAACACAAATATTAACTTGATCGAAAAACTTTCGTGGCCCTTGGAACTTTTTAATAGTCCGCGTCACTCTTCCCACTGTTTTTCTGTGGTGAGGTCCTCCCGGGCTTTGGGTCTGATTTATTTTTTGGATCATTCCTTAATATGATGTCTCCAAATGGATGAATGGTGTAGATACAAAACATAAATCATGGTGCCGCCTACAGAACTTGGTGACCTAACTTCAGTGGGGAGACTTGCTACTCAACCTGTCACCAGCTAATCAGGTCCCCAAAAATGAGACAGATCCAAATTTGAAGTGGACCATGCCTCAAGAAAAAGTGATGAGATAATGCCCATCAGTGAAAACTTCCTGATTCCTGATATAATGTTTATTTGCTGTTAATTAGGTCATAAATATCAACTTGATTAAAAAATTTTGTGGCATTAAAGAAGTTTTTAATGGCATGCATCCAATCACCTTTTTTTTTTTTTTTTTCTCTATGGAGTGGTCCACCAGAGATTTAGATGTCTTATTTTTAGGCTGGTGTATTAAAATCAGCTAACCAAATGGATGGACTGTATGGGTAAAACACATGCATTATATTGAGGCGTACGGTTAGGATGCAATCTTGTCCATTATATGGACAAATCTCATTGAATCTCTTAATCCATAGAAATTAAGATTAAAATTGCAAAAGCTTTGACTGTTTAATACAAAAAGCGACGACTGATTAATCAAAGCCTTCTTTTGGTGTGAATGTTATAAGTGGGGTATCAACTTTTGAATTAGTGATATGAAAATTACTATTTTAAGGGCATTTTTTTCTTTTAAAAAATATAAGTTTCATTTTTGTCTTTTTAATATTAAATTAAAGTCTCATTTCATTTGTGTTCACCAGCAATTACAGTAAAAGGGTAAAGAGAAGTGAAAAGAAAAGAAATTCAAATAAATAGCAAAAGATTTTCTTTTTTATAGAAAATTTTGTACTTTTCTGTGATTATATTTTGACATTGAAGGAGCAGTAATTCAACATTTATTTCATCAAATTGATCAGTGCTTGTCTCTCCACTCAATTGTAATTTGCTTTTCTAGAATGATGAATTACTTGCTTGCTTGCTTTTTAGCCTGTGAATGTAATACATTGGGGCGAATCATATAAACCTTACGTTTCTTGTAGATTGTGATTTTATACATTGGTGTAATTTTTACCATTTTATTCTTCTTTATTTTGTGTAGCACAATTCTTAATTGTGTAGGTGATTATTGGGTGTGCATGCAAGGTGTTTGTGATTTTGCTCCAATTAATGACTGATCTTCTGAATGATTGAAGTTACAGTCGTTTTTTTAAGAAAATATTTATCTTTGCTTTTTTAGCTTTTAATTTTTAACTTTGATCATGCCCCTTTCATATACAGGTTGTAATCAGAGACTTCTCTTCCACCTCTCCTATTAAATGCCCGCAGCCCTCTTTGTTATTTGTTTTTTAAGTGACAAAAATAACTAATCTGCTACTTGCTACTGGACAAGATCTTTTCCATGTCGTGTTTGTAATACAATCCCTTGAATTTATCAGGATTTTTGGGCTATCTGCATAGTTGAACTTATGTGGGTTTGTCAATATAAAATTGTTTTAATCAAATAGCCATTGCAATTTGGGTATTTGGGCAGAAATGAAAATGATTCCTCCCTCGAACACCATGTTACTTCATGGGTATCTGGGGCGGGGTCGTTTCGAACCCGCCCTCAAATGGCATTTTAACAAGTATTTGGGGGCGGAATCAAAATGATTCCACTAAAAAATGCATTTTACCCAAATGGGTGGAAGTGCTCTTGAAATTGATTAGTCACGTCTGCATTCCTGCGAAAATCATTTCCGAACTCAGTGGAATTTCGGTGAAAGAGGGGAGGAACTTCTGAAAAATCTAGACCGAAGTGGGTTAGGAAATATATCAAAAGAGAAGGGCATTTATGTCAATTCATAGTTTTAATGAAACGTGTCGTTTTGTAACTCGGATTTTAGAATAATTCAATTGTATTTAATAATTTTTTATTTTTATTTTTTCAATCTTCTTATTTATTCTCGTCTCTCTTCATCACCTGCTTTCTCGTACAAAACAGACTCTGAGAATGTCCATTCCTTGGATGGGTTTCAAGGGTAGAATCTTTGAAGAAAACTCTCTGTTTGGTCTTTATTAACCTTTCCCTGTTACGGGTTTTGTGGGAAATTCCAAAAAAAAAAAAAAATAAATGAATGAATCTTTCACGTTCTTTCTTTTGATTTTTCTGAGATGGGTTTGTGAATAGAGTTCAACCCATGGTCTGTTGTTCTCTCTGGCTGCATTTTGGTAGTGGAGTCACTGTTAGAGCAGAATGCAGCTTTCTGTCGCCCTTCTCCAGATGAGTTTTGGAGGATTTTGAAATCCAACTGATCAGCTCTCTGATTGCAATATTTTGTCAGTTCTTCAAAACCATAGCTGGAAAAAAAAAATCCTTTCTTCTTCCTCTTGTCATTCTTTTGCTATCTTCAGCACTCACACTGCATTGTCAGCACTGTCCTTCAAAATCCAATTCTCTCTCTCCCCTCCTGGCTTGTTTGCGAGATAGCTTTTTTGAGGATCCTTTAATCCGAGCTTTTATTCTCTGCATGCATCTCTGCAGCATTGTTCTTCAAAAACAGAGCTGAAAATCAAATTTTCAGTTTTTTTCTTTCAATTTTTGAGATGGGTTTTTGAGGGCATTGTTCTTCTTGGAGCTCTTCTTCTTTTGCATGCACGAATAGAGAAGTTGTCCAATGAAGGGGGATTGTAGAAACAAGGTAGATATTGCAGAGGATTATTGCTTCATCTGCAAAGATGGAGGCTTGCTGCTCGTTTGTGATTACAAGTGAGTTTTTTTTTTTTTTTTTCTCTCTCTCTTTCTTTTATTTTATTTTTTATTTTTTGACTTTTGGTCGGGCTTTTTATTTTTTATTTTTATAGTAGTATTGTCTTTTTCTTTTTTGCATGGTTTATTTCACATGTTTGCATGATTCTGCAAATGGGTTTTTTACAACAGTGATGGAGCTTTGAGAGTGAATGAGTATTTCCTCTCTCCTTCTCTCACACCTTTTTCTCCTTCTTTCTAGAGTTGCAACTGGGTTCGCCCAATTCAACTCCTTTTGGGCTGGGTTTCTTCTAAGCCTTGAGGCCTGTGGGTTGGACCAGGCCTGCATTTTAGGCCCGATGACTAGTTGGACAGGGCCTGGGTTTTCATCGGTCAGATGACCAACAAGGGACTTAGTTGGACCAGGCCGGGAGCGGATTAGGTGTCACCTGGGTAAACACCACATTAGTGGGTGTTACCCTTACCGTGGGGCCCATCTTAATGATATATTGTATATCCACCCCATTCATCCGTTTTTCCAGCCCAGTTTAGGATGTATTCCTAAAAATTAAGTAGATCCAAATCTCTGGTGGACTACACCAAAGGAAACAGGGTGACTGAATGCCCACTGTTAAAAACTTCCTAGGGCCCACAGTAATGCCCACCTTAATGTTTATTCTACACCCAACCCCTTGATAAGGTCAAACAGATCTGGATGAAGGGAAAATATAAATATCAGCTTGATATAAAAAAATTTTGGCCCACAAAAAGCTTTAAATGGTCATTCACCCCGTTTCCAGTGGTGTGGTCCACTTGAGATTTGGATCTGCTTTAGTTTTGGCAACACATCCTAAAATGATATGGAAAAAATGGATGGACTACATAGATATACAAAAAGTTCATCAAGGTGGGCCCCACATGGTAAGGGTAACACCGGGGGAGCGGATTAGGTGAGATCCCGACCTCACCCAAGATGATGCGACTCCGTTGAGCCCATCTTGATGTATCTATTTTGCATCCATGCTGTCCATCCTTTTTTCCAGATCATTTAAGTGCATGATACCAAAAATGAAGTAGGTCCAATTATTAGGTGAACCAAATCATAGGAAACGGTTGTGATTGATCATTAATGGTCCACAAAAGTTTTGGATCAAGCCTATATTTGTTCTTTCCCTTTATCCAAGCTTATGTGACCTTATCAATAGATTGGATGAAAAATAAACACTACGAAAACGTTAAGGTGCACCCTAAGAAGTTTTTATGGTGTTCAATCACCACTATTTCTTAGAGTATGGTTCACTTGAGTTTTGGATCTTATTCATTTTTGAGCTCATGCCCTAAAATGATTTGGAAAAACAGATGGACGGCATGGATATATTATAGATAAATTA
Organism: Magnolia changhungtana; assembly: GCA_030180095.1. Taxonomy (NCBI): domain Eukaryota; kingdom Viridiplantae; phylum Streptophyta; class Magnoliopsida; order Magnoliales; family Magnoliaceae; genus Magnolia; species Magnolia changhungtana. The sequence goes on from JASAUF010000662.1 coordinate 14,834,679, forward strand.
AGGTGTGTCCCATGGTAACGGCCGCATCGCCTTGGGTGGGGCTGGGTCTCACCTAATCTGCTCCCATCACCAGGGAGAAAAATGGCCTTTTGCTTAGAGAGACTTCTAGCAACATTTGGGGTTTTTCTTTCTTGGAGAAGGGGAGGGGTTGTAGCTGAATAAGATCAAGAACCTTCTACCACCGAAATCTTCACATATGGGTTTGTGAGTCTCCATCCACAATGCCGGTTTCTTCAAGAGTAGTGTTGGGGGTTTGTGCAATCCCTAGTTGGTGAGAGAACTCTTTTTTTTCATTGTTGCTTCTAATCCACCTTTGGGTGATGTATTTGGATATCCAAGAGAGGTTGGTCTCTTGATGATTGTAATTCCATTATTTTTAACATAGTGGATTTGTGCCGAACTAGGTCCCATGGTTTTTTCCCTTCACATCGAAGAGTTTTCCACGTAAATTTTTTTTTGTCTCTTGCACTCTACCTGTTTGATGATTTGCTTGCTTGCATTGGAAATGATTATTATCCATTAAATATTTTATATTATTAATCCCATTGATTTGCATCATAGAAATGAAATTTATGTGGCTTCCCAACATGCTTTAGCCCGATGACTAAGACCGGTGGACCTTGGCTTGCATATCCTGAAGGCCCAACAAGCAGGCCTGGCCTTATGGGCTCATTTAATAAAATTGGTGGGCCGATTCTTTGGCTTGTGGGCTGGGCGTTTGGTTAGCTCATGGGGCTGCCCCTGGCCTGGACTCAAGTCCTTACTGATGAGCTGGACCTGGACATTCTTTGGCCTGGTGTGTAGTTGCAAGACCTGTCTTTCTTTGGTGTGTTTAGTAGCTTGATTTTTCATGGAGCTTCATATTTTGAAGATCTATCTGTATGTGGGGTCTTTTTTTTTTTTTTTTTTTTTTTTTTTTTGTTTGGAGTTGTGCATGAATTCAAGTTTCTATGCACATTCCTGCATCTGGTGCTTGCGAGATTCAAGCCAAATTGAGGAATAAAATGGGCCTCTTTTTTTTTTCCTCTTCTTCTTCTTCCTTCTTTTCTTCATTTGTTCTAGTTTGCATCTTGAGTTTGAGTTTGTAGATGTTGCTCGATGTCGCAATCTTGGCATGATCCTAGCTACCAGCCCAGAAAAAAAAGAACTGCAAATTGAATTGTTCTTCTTGCTGTTTACAATGTATTTTTGTTTGGAAATCTTTTTCTAGAGTTCTCTCTTTGTTCCCTTCTTAATTTCTTTTCCTTTTTTGTTCTATGGCACTTCATCTGAGTGGTTGCTGAGTTAAGAGGTTAACATTTTTGTGTTATGAGCAAGAAGGAATTGGAATCTGTGGATGTGAGGTGGCTTGGTATATCACGACAAGTTTCCTTGGTGTATTTGAAATTGAGTGGGTGCCATGGAGCTTGGTGGTCAATGGAATGGTGCTGCTTTCAAACCTCGAGGAAAAATCTTGTGCCGAATTCTCCCTGATGCTATAATGTGGAGAATTTGGAACATGCGCGCACGCACACATACACACACACACAAAGAAAAAAAGTTAAGGCAAATCATCAAGCCTGATCCACGTTGTTGCGCGGACGAAGCTTTCTTTGACAAGTTGGTAAGTGTCTCGAACATTTCCAAGGGAATCCCTCTTTCTGACCTTCTCCATGATTGTTACGGGATTATCAAGAAGGTATAAGTGTATTCCAAATAAAGTGTGATTTGGGTCCCTCCCCACTTGGGTCATTGCAAATTTATATCAACAGAATCTGTGTAACCCAAGTACTTTTGGAATAGAAGGAATTCTAAGGATGTGCATGGTGCAATCATATCCTCCTTTTTGGAGCCGATGAGGGTTGTAAACCTGAATAGTGGAATTGTTGGCTTTTAAAACTAGGGCTTGAGATCTTTGACAGTGGAGTGGACCTGGTGTAGGGAGATTCCACAGCTATGATTTCTTGGGTGTCAGGGAGGTGGCCCTTTCTCCCCCTTATTCTGAATGACCTAAAATTGATGTCTAGGCCTGTGGAAATTAGTTTTCGTTAAATCCGTGGAGAGGCTAATTCCATCACAGATTCTCTTGAAAGAGAAGGGGTCCATAGTTCTTCTATTTGTACAGGCAACTCTTATCCATTGCCTTGATCAATTTTGTAATTGTTCCATTTTGACATTTTAAAAAAATGTTCATTTTTATGGCTGAAGGTTTCTTTATTTCTTTAACTTGTCCAGATCCCTTGCTTTTTGCTGTTCAGTAGAGAGTTGTTTGAGTCATGAACATGGGATGTAATGCAATTTCCCTTCTTGGTACCCTCAAATCCCATGTGCAGCATGGGGGTATCTTGGCAATGTGCGGTGAGGCCCTATAATTCAGCATGCAAGTCATTTGATTTGATTTAAACCCTATAGCAAATGTTTCAAATTCATCTTAAAACCTGTGACAGAAGTCATACATAAATCATATAAACATGTGAAAAATGAAAGTGGACACTGTTTAATGATGTACGATGGTTTTGAAGTTCTTATGTCATGGATGAGGGAAATGAAATAGCTTGTAGATGTCATACTGAGACAAGCTTCTTTACAATGTTTGATCAGTCTAGATGCTTTGTACAATCTGTTATTACATTGAAATGCCTCGAAATGTTAGCACTTGACTGAATTTGATGTGGAATGCTAGATAGTTTTGACCATAAGTTCATAACCTATTTATTTCAGACATTTGTGTATTTTTAATGTTATAAATATTTTAAAATAATTATTTTCTCTCAGATGTATGATTCAATGCATCTGGCCTTCGTAATGTGATCTGATGTGACTTTCGATGTGTTTGTTATTGACATTTATTAGAGATTAGTCAATGCTTAATCATGCTTATTTTTATATCTCATTTAGCATGTCTAGTCTCTGTGAAATGAAATCTTTTATACTTCCACCTCTCAAAAAAAAAAAAAACTTCTATTCTTCCCATGATTGGCATGGGAGTTGCTTATCTACTATTCCCATGTTTAATTAACACGATGCTATTGTTTGTCAGATATTGTCTTAAAGCTTATCATCCTGAATGTGTGGGCAAGGATTCCACATTCTTGGAGACGGGCGATCGATGGACTTGTAGTAAGCCTCTTCCTACTCCATATGCTTGCTTCCTTTGAATGGATTCGTTTTAAGTTTGAATCTCTCATACCTGGCAGGCTGGCACTCATTTTCTTTCACTTGCCTCCTAAAAACCATCTTGTTTTCACCTCTCTCTTTTTCGAGATTATTCGAACATCGGCCTTTTGAGGGTATATAATCTCTGTTTGTTCAATAGATTCAATTACTTTCAATTTCGATGGAAGAAAAAATGAGCATGATTAATGCCTACTCCATTTAAGGTATCATGAGAAACAGCACCATTAACTAGCATTAGAAATTTAATGCGATAGGTTGGTATACCTGTCTTATCTGCCATAAAAGCTAAAAGCTTCAAGGTATATTTGCTAGCATGAAAAATAGGTTGGCATTTACTAGGCTGAAATTTTACATGATAGAAGAAACAGGACCATTTACTAGCATGAGAAATTTGATGTAATAGGTTGGCATTCCTGCCTTATCTGCCATAAAAGCTCAAAGCTTCAATGCTTCTGCTGTCCAAACTCAGTTTGCCGAGCATGTACAAGAGCTGCTGCGGTTGTGCATGTTAAAAGGAAAAAAGGCTTCTGCACTAACTGCTTAAGACTTGCTCTACTGATAGAAGAAAACCTGGATGTCGATTCCGATGGTGTATGCTCTCAATCGAGCTGTTCGAATTTCTTTAGTGTCTTATGCTACTTTCATCCCTATGATAAGTTTCTGCTGCTGTCTGATATTGTCCTTCTTTGTTGGCTTTATCTTGCTCTTTTCAGGGTAAAGTGGATTTTAATGACACAGAGACATATGAATTTTTGTTTAAGGAATACTGGGATTTGATAAAGCAGCATGAAGGCTTATCAGTTCAAGATCTTCATGCTGCAGATGCCCTATTGAAGAAGGGCGAGAACTATGAGGAACTCCCTGAAGACGAAAGGGATTTAATCTTTGATGTTGGTGAAATGGACCAAAAAAGTGATGATGAGTTTCCATTAATTGGAAAATTCACAGAACAAGATGTTTGGACGAAGACTGGAAGAAAGAAGTATACATCCAGAAGAAAGGAGTTCAGTGGTTGGGGGTCAGCTAAACTGATAGATTTCCTTAGATCTATTGGTAAAAGTGTAGATATACCTATCTCCCAGGATGAAGTCTATGAGATCATACATAGTTACATACATGAGAACAAGCTTCGTCATCCACAGAAAAAGAAGAAGGTGATATGCGATGAGAATTTACACTTGCTTTTTGGAAGGAAGTCATTTAACCGGCTTAGGATCTCAGGTTTGTTGGAATCCCATTTTGCCGAAAATCAGAAATCGGATAATGGATCTCCTGATGTCTCAGAAGACGAGGACGCTACAGTGGCATGCAATAGGCCACAGAAGTCAAGATCTGAAGGAAAAACTCACATTTCAGGGCTGAATGAGTTGAAGGAAAAGGTTTCTGAAGCTCATAAGAACTGTTTTGCCTCTATCACAGCAAACAACATAAAGCTAGTTTACTTGAGGAGGAGTTTGGTTGAGGGGTTTCTGAAGGACCTGGAGACATTTGAAAATAAAGTGATGGATTGCTTCGTAAGAGTCAAATCTGATCCCAATGGCTTCTATTTGCCGAAAACGTATTTTCAGCTTGTGCAAATTACTGGTTAGTATGATCACACTTCATTTTTGATACGCTTTGATTGGAATTCCTTTCTGTTCTCGGATTTGCAGCTTGTGATTTCTGTTTTATCTTCTCAGGCATAAAGAGGGCTTCCGAGTCTTACAAGACAGGAGAGATAAGTACAGACATTGTCCTGAAGGTGTCCAATCTGATGAAGGATATTCGCATTTGCATGGTATCAGACGATGACTTCTCCGAGGTAAATGTTGTCACTGATTGCTTATGTTTTAAAGATATTGTGGCAAGTATACTCAACAGTTGATCTCAATTTTCATAAGCTACCAAATTTATTGACTTGGAACTCAGCTAGAGCGATTCCGTTTCGTTGATTCCGAGTATGAAATCAAATTGCATTTCTGTAGAATTTCTTATTCGTTGGTTGACTGGCCAATTTCAGAATAGGTCAGCAATATATATATATATATATATATATATATATATATATATATATATATATATATATATATATATTTGGGGCTTTCTGTCTATATCTCAGAACGAAAGACAGAATCAATGAGAAATTTAGGACATAAGTCCATGCAAAAGCCGTTTGGTCCATTTGTTTACTATGGAAATTATTTCCCTCCACCATCTGCTTCCCTTTTTTTTCAGAAGATTCCATCATACCCTTCCTTAAGGTGTATAATACATGAATTCCTCAACATTTTTTTCTTCATCATGTTGTGTTTTTAAGCCTGCTATCAGTATATGTTTGCAGATTTTTATTGATCTTTTGTACGTGACAACATTAGGTCGTAGAATCTGTTCATGATAAATCACTAGAACTAGTACATATCAATGCCCATGCAAGCACCATCTCTTAGAATTGCTCTTTGTTGCATGTTTGTGGTTGCAGGAAGAATGTGAGGATCTACGTTACAGAATGAAAGAAGGCCATCTTAAAAGGCCCACTGTGGTAAGCTCACTTCCATTAGCAATTCATTTATTTATTTTTAAAATTGAAATGTCTTAAAATTAAAATTAAAAAAAAAAGGTTTCTATTTTCATGATATCATGATCAACTATAGGTCACTTCACAACATTATGACTTCGAATTTTCGGAGCAAAATTTTCTCTCTAGAAGCAAGGTATTCCGTAACGGTAATGGTGGCGGCCACCACTATTACCTTTACAATATGAGTTGTAACAGCCATTATGGTCTCTCTCTCTTTTTTCAAATTGGAAAAAACCCAAAAAAACTTGTATCTGCCCCATAATGGGTCTTTTTTTTTTTTTTTTTCATGACAGCCGTTATGATCCCCTAATGTGTAACGGTTGCCACTGTTACCTTTACGGCATGCCAAGCTAGTGAGCAATTAGATAGGAAAGCTTTTAAAAAAATAAAATAAAATTTGCATTTTAGATTAATCATGTATTGATGTGGATTTGACAGTTGGGTATTGGTATTTCAAAGACACTGCATCAATGCTAGTATGCTACACAATCCAAAAACGGCCGCCGTTTCAATTTTAAGTTGCTCATTACTTTTGTTATTGCTCTTCGTTGGTCAATAAAATATAATATCTTTTATTTGTCCGATTCTCTTGTTGTGCCCATTGGTCCCATCCAAAATAAAAGATGTTATCCCACATTTGGAAAATATTTGATTATAAGATCTTACATATTCTTAACTAGCAATGTATATATTGGCTCGTTGCAGCCATGCAGATGGGCAAGGGCCTTTTGTGTTATGTTCTTTTTATCATTCACCTGCATTCTTTTCCATCATGTAGGTTCTATACCTTTGACTTAATTAATTACTGTCAAAAGTTTGTTTTATTTTCTACTTTAGTTTTTAGACATTTATGAAATTGCCCATACTCTACTTTTCAAACCCATTAAAAATAACATTAAGTGTACATCAACACAGCCATAACTGAGAACTTTCTTTTTGGAAATTGACATGACTAAGTTCTATGTCCCATGTAGAACTTGACACCTGTACACACGTAACATGGCATGTATATTCACATAACTTGATTTTCTTATTAATACTCTAACTAATAATACTATCTTGCTGTTGGCTTTCCACAGGGAGAGCTGGATGAGAAGGCAAAAATCATACATGAGGATTTGACCAATCACGTGTGTACCTTGATTCCCCTTGAGAAACTGTGACAATTCTGTCTCTTCATTTCTCATTAGCTGCAAAATTTTGGTTTCATGGATTGAAGCAAGCCACAGCAGGATTGAATTTTCTCATGTTAAGACAGTAAATTTTGTTGATCAATCGCCTTACTTCAAATGTTTGATTAGGATGTAATCTTCTTATGCCATTCAAAAATAAAAAATAGAAATAAAAGAAGTAATCATTGTATGCTGATTTTTGAGTTGTTACTGATCATCAATTTGGCCCTTTTTCTGTTGCTTTAAAAATAATGTTTGGCCTCAAGTCTGGCACATCTGCAATAATTTATCATCAGTTGTTTATGGTTCTGTTATGATTACTCGTTGATTTTCAGTGGATTGACAGAGAAATTGTAATGTTACAAAACCGGATTGATCGAGCAAATGAAAAGGGATGGCGCAGAGAATATCCTTCATGTTTGCAGTGAACTGCCCTAGCAGGATTTTTGCTTGTTTTGCCAAAAATCGTATAGAAATCTCACAAGACCTGTCCAGCATGGTGCTGTTTCAAAAACGTTTCTCAAAATTCACTAATCTTTTGTAGTTATCAGATGTGCATGTTCTTTTGGGTCAATGTCAGGGACAGTTCTATAAAGAATGTTTTATATACGGGATTGGATCCCAGATAGAGGTTGAACAAGCCGTGTTGACTCAGCAGATTTCCTAGTCAATCTTTGATTGTCCTAACATTTGTCTAGGTATTATGTTCAACAATACTATTGTGTCTCAGGGTCAATTAGGATTTTTAACCAAAAAGTTCTTGTTGCTTTTATATATATATATATATATATATATATATATATATATATAAAATTTTAATTTTACTTTAAGTTTAGAATCCAGTTACAATCCCCTAAAATTCTAGACTCATTTTCGAAATTCCCATTTCAGACACATGACATCCTTTTGTGCAAAAAGCTCAGTTTATTTTCCTCATCTTTTCTTGCTATTATTTACATATGGTTTATGTAGTTATATTGATTTATAAAAGGATCCAGATTGGACACATTTTTAAATATCCTATGCTTCTAACAACTATTATTGAAATGGTGATATATCTTCATCATCACATATAATTGTACTGAGGTTCCTTCATGTCGGGTTTTCCGCATTCAGTGTGTTTGACGTCTCAGCTGTCACCTGCATGTCTTTCTGTCTAAGTTATGCAAACCCTGGACACCCAATCCTATATTTTTTGGTTGGTCATGTTTTCTTTGGTCACCTTCTCTTTGTCCCTTTGATCCACGAGAGCAACACGTGCCATGTCGAAGTTTCAGGATCCTAGACTGTGAATCCTAACATTGGGATATAGTCGTGTGAACCTTGACCTGTTTGGCCTTACGCTTTTTGAATACATTGAGAGAAAAGAGCTGCTTCAGACTCCATCGGAGCGGTTGAGACTGTTGAAGGAGCCACCAAAGGTTGCTGCAGAGGAAGAAACAGAGCGTGAAGACCCCCCAAATTCTCCCACAGATGCAGAAAGAGTAAATGAAGGTTAAAGATACTCAAGTTGTTGGCTTTCAAATTCGTTTTCATTACTTTTGCATTTACCTGTTAGAAAGAAAATAAAAGAGAAGGGAAGGAAACTTGACCTTTGTCTGTATTAAGTTGAGTCAACTCTGAGAGATTTTTTATACTGCTTGATTCAGTTCTTGAAAACGGTCTGGCAGGGAATGAAGCTTCGGCCAATGATATGGATCGAGAAGTTTCTGCTAATCTTATGGTGGAAGAAAGAGAAAATGAAGGTTCACTGAGCTAAAACTATTCTCCTTTTGACTGAAATTTTTGGTTTGTTCTAAGAATGTTGTGTTTGATTTGGCAGGGAATGGACCTGTATCCCATCACAACGTGGATTTGGCAGGAAATGGAGCTGTATCCCTTCACAACGTGAATGTTATGCTTGATTTGGCAGGAAATGGAGCTGTATACCATCAGAATCCTAGAAAGAGAGGGCGGCCTAAAGGTTGTATAAATTCAAATTGTTCATTTCTTCTATACTGTTTTGGAACCTGAGTCACCCCAACCCCCCGCCCCTTCCCTCCCAAAACATACGCACTACAACCCACAGACACATGTGCACACCATGCGAAGAAACAAATAAATAGATAAATAAATAGAGAGAAGAAAATGGGATATTGGCTTTAAGACTCCTAAAACTAGTGTATGTGATTGATCAGGGAACCAAGCTGCCTCCAAAAAGAGGGCCGCTGAAATAGAAGGTGAAGGTAATTTCATTCTTTTTTGCTACGTTTAATTCGAGAACTTCTGCCTTAAGACATGAAGTGTCGTGTTTCATTCAGCAGAACGCACAGAACTAAGTAAAACTCCAATTTCTCTCTATGCATTACTAAACCTGGTTTGAGTTTGGGGTGTGAGGACATGGCATGTGGCGTTTTGGAACCATCCCATCTGTTCCGAAGACGTTCTTACCTGATTTCTAACTCCACCATTAGATCTGAGGTTTGAGCATGAGAGATGTGGAGGTAACACGCAGAATTTGGGAACTCCCTTCACCTTGCACTCTCTTCCAGAAGCCTCAACCAATTTCGAACCCAACACAACCCCTTCATTTCTTCATGCACTATTGTCTATCAGCCAATTCTCATCAAGAGAAGATACAATTTGATTTTGATGGTGGCCTGAGTTTGATTCACCTAAAAACTTGGTCAATTACTCATGTAAGTTACCAAGGTTTAAAGAGCTCAGATTGTATCAGTTTTCATGATTCTTGCTGATACCTAATCAATATCTCTTTCATTTTTTTCTTTATTTTTTTATTTGAGCCTAGACCAGATTATTGTTGTACTTCTTCGGGTGCTTATATTTTTCAACCACCACTTCTCTAAATTCTCACCTTGTGAAATTAATGTGTTTGACTCGGCAGGAAAGACAGGAACTGAAGATTCAATAAGTTCGATATATTCCTTTTTCTTTGGTAATGTTCTATTTTCAAATATCATTTCAGAGTACTCCCTAAGTTTCAAGCTGTAGCCTGCCTGATGATTGGACTGGCCTCCTTTTTGTGTTGTTCCATGAATGGCGTGGCTGCCATTTCTGATGGGTTGGATGCCTTGCAAAAATCACCACGGACCCATTCCAAATTTGTAGGGTCTTGGGTGCTTGTTGATTGTTCTCTATGCTGTGGCAAACTGATTATTGCATCGGCCTGATTTGGGGCACAGCAAAGATGGTGGTATCTGTATGACATACAACCAGCCAATGGGTGCCTCTGCATTTCACACACACAGGAAAGTGATGGCCCAAAAACTTGGTCAGTCCGAGCAGGTGGGTCACACCACTCGAAAATGGAAAACTACACAAAAGCTCTAAATTCATGTGGTATGGCCCACCTGATGCTGGAGCTCAATGTTTGTCCCATCTTTGTGGTGGGGTGCACCTGATGCATGGTTTGGATTCCTTACATGCAGCACTGTGGGCCCCACACACAACTCCACATGGAGTTGATGTTCCCCATCGATGTGTTCATGTCTGCGCGTGCATCCACACATATGTTGTGTGTGCACATGCATGTTTGCTCATGTTCATGATATGGAATAAATTGCATATGGCTCCTTGGAACTGTAATGTGTTCGTGTTCAGGAATAAATTGCACATGGCTCCTTGGAACTGTAATGTGTTCGTGTTCATTGATGTATGTGTGCTCGTGTTCATTGATGTGTTCATGTCTGCGCGTGCATCCACTTAGGCTTGACCACAATATCATATAGATGCAACATGCCCAAAAACAGAAAGGAAGAAAGAAAAGAAAAGGCAAAAAAAAAAAAAAAAAAAGAAATTTTAAATCTAAAGCAATTTGTTTGATCATCTTTTGTTTTTGTTTTTTTGTTTTAATTAATATTTTGGTGGCTAGCTGGAATAAAAAATTATTGCATCAGGGAAATCAATTTAGTTTTGCCTATCCATTCCATATAATTTCCTGAAATTTTAGCAAAGGGGATGCTGTCCACAGAAAAGCCCAGAAGGGAATTTTGATTTGACCTGATCAAACTGTTATATTTGATTCTGCAGGGAATGGAACTGCTTCTGGTGAGAAAGTTGTTGAAAGAGAAACTGAAGGTTCACCAAACTCGACATGTTGCTTTCTTTTGGATTGATTTGGCTTTATCACTCGTATGCTTTAATACTTTGTCTTATTTGTTTGATAATAGGGAAAGTAGCTGTCTCTACAGTTCCAAGACAGCTTGACTTTGGTATGCATCCATTTGCTTCCTGATCTCGACATTTGCATCTCTTCTAAGTTCTAATTAAGAAAGCATGCTCACTGTGAAAATTTGAACACAGGATTTTCAGACTACACATTTGTTGACTCCTTTCAGAAAAAAAAAAAAAAAAGAAAGAAAGAAAGAAAAACCCAATTGTTTAATCCCACTACTCATGTGTTTGTGTGTTGAAGTTCCTCAATCAAATCTCATTAAGAAAAAAAAGATTTAAAATGCTCTTATGGTAAAAAAAAATATCCACTTGCAATGAATAAGACTCATGATAAAAATCATTCAGCCAGTCAAAAATTGCATACAATTTTATCTCACTAAAAGAACTCTTCTTGATATTGGGCTGAATCATGGTGGATCCTGTCACTAAAATAAAAGCACCTTGAAAAGATATTTGCATTGGGCTTCTGAAGACGTTATAACTTGGCAGGGGATGAAGATGCCATCATCGAGAAAGCTGCTGAAAGAGAAGATGAAGGTTTCACCAGATTCCATTGATTCTGTTCTTTTGGCTGGACTAAATTTCAAAAATTGGCTTATTATATTTTCTTAAATTGCTTGTTTGATTTTGCAGGGATTGGAGCTGCCTCTAGGTCCCCTACAGTTTCAAGGCAGCAAGACAGTGGTAAAAGTCCCAACTTAGCAATTTAGATATTCTAATCACTTCTCACTTAAAGTTCAGTAGATTTATTTCATTATTCCTCTTTTGGCCTTTCTTTAGCATTAAAGGTAATCACGGTGAGTTGATAAACGGGTTGAGTTATGCCCAATTTTTAATGAACAGACTTTTGAATCTCTTATTTAGATATTTTTTGACAGATTATAATTTTTTTTGGAAATGCAATTAATTTTAATCTGGAAATTATAGCAGATGGACCAATAAAACCTATAAGTAATTTAAGGGATTCGTGTCTTTGTGGCAATCAGTGTTTCAAAAATGCAGCCTGAAAATAGAAATAAAATAAAAAATCAGTTCTCTTTCCCCAAAAAAAAAAAAGCTTAAGATATTTTCATTAGGCTTCTGAAGACATTACAACTTGGGTAAGGGATATACATATCATCAGTGAGAAAGTTGGTGAAAGACTAGAAGGTTTCGCCAGATTCCATCGATTCCATTCTTTTGGCAGGAATTAATTTTCAAAGATCTGGCATTTATTTATGAAGTTGTTGTTTTTCTTTTTCTTTTTCTTTTTTTTTGGTAGGAATTGGAGCTGCCTTCATAGTTTCAAGGCAGCAGCGAGACAGTGGTATGACTCCCTGACTTGCTGATGTAGATATTCCAATCACTTCTCCCTTGAGCAGTCATCTAGCTGCATGGATTTTAGGCAGTTAGAAACTGTAATCAAGGATTTTCAATCCAAATCAGGTATGGAACCCCTGAAAATCCTAGATTTAAAATCCAACGTAGATTTAAAATCTTCAAAAGGGCCCTTTTTAAAATCCAAGAGAAACGGTGGGGCACAAAATCTTGGATTTCAATTCTCTCCAACTGTCATAACTGTTCTCATCTCCTCTCATTGAGGCCCCTTAAGTCAAAATCATGGCTGTCAAACATAATTTATGAATTCCACAGGATTGAAGATCCTGGCTGCCAAATGCAATTAAAAGAACGCAAAACCAGGATTTCAATTCTTAAGTCAGAATCCAGAATTCAAATACATGTTGCCAATCGACCCCTAGAGTTTAGTAGGTTTCTTTCATTATTTCCCCCATTGATTCTCTTTAAATTGTTTTCTTGCATGTCTTGGACTTATGATTTACAGCCAAAAGTTCCACTTGCTGAGTTTTTATGCAGGCTGAGTTATGCTTATTTTCTTTATATTTACTGTGAGGGCACCACTATTTATGCACGCTCCTTTGATAATATAGACACCCTTTCTATCTACTTTGGGGTATGCAATGGTACGATATTTGTACTGTTGCATAATCAAAAGTAGAAACGGTGGTGTTTCTATCAATCTGGGTGCATATAGATATCCTTTCCTAGTAATTCCCTTGCATAGATTACTAGAATGACCAGGATGTCTACGACGATTACTGGTTTTCAATGCCCCTCTGTGCCCTTTTTATCTAATTCTAAGAATGCAATAGTACAAAAGTTGTACTTTGCATAAGCAAAAGTGCAAAAATGGTGTTTCCAACATTCAAGGTGCATGTGGATATTCTTCCTTGTATTTCCCTTTTCATTAATGTATAGAATATTAAAATGACCAAGATGTCTATGGTGGCCACTGGTTTTCAAGGGTTCTCATTTTGGGCGGAATTATATGATAGAGAAATTTCCCTCTGTAAACTTTCCTTTTGGCTGAGCAGTCTACCTAAACCTCCAAAACTTTACTTTCCATTTCTATACCCTGGAGCTTTTTTCGGACAAAAATACCCTTGCTATTACCAAAAACCCATCTTCTTGTCTTAGTATTTATTCCTAAAATCGTCTCCTCTCTTCGTATTTCTTCCTCAAATAGTCTCCTCAATTTTCTTCTTGAAATCTCCATTTCGTTTTCTTCATTGCTTCAAATCAGTTACGTTGAAGAGGGATTTGATTTGGGATTTGAAGAGATGGAAGAGGAAAATTCTCCTCTATAAACCTTCAAAACTTTAGTTTCCATTTCTACTGTACGGATGTTCTAAATAGTGAAATGGTGAAAGGTGAATCCTATACTCGGTCAGTTTTCATCCTGTACTCTATGATTATACTCATTTGTACTCGGTCAATTTTTAACTGTACTTGGTGACTTTAGTTTCCATTTCTAAACTGTACGGATGTTCTAAATAGTGAAATGGTGAAAGGTGAATCCTGTACTCGGTCAGTTTTCATCCTGTACTCTTTGATTATACCTGTACTCAGTTAAATTTTCATTTGTACTCAGTCAATTTTCAACTATACTTGGTGACTTTAGTTTCCATTCCTAAACTGTACGGATGTTCTAAATAGTGAAATGGTGAAAGGTGAATCCTGTACTCGGTCAGTTTTCATCCTGTACTCTTTGATTATACCTGTACTCAGTTAAATTTTCATTTGTACTCGGTCAATTTTCAACTGTACTCGGTGATCACCTTGTACTCGGTCAATTTTCACCCTGTACTCAGTGATTGCATGAGTACTCGGCTAATTTGCATTATACTGGGTCAATTTACAAGTACTTGGTCAATTTTCAATTGTACTCGGTGAATTTGCATCTTTATTCGGTGAATTTGCACCTGTACTCGGTTAATTTGCACCTATACGCAGTCAATTTTCAACTCTACTCAGTAAATTTGCAGTACTTGGTCAATTTTCAAATGTACACGGTGAATTCGTACAGGTACTTGGTGAATATTCACCTGTTTTTGGTGAACTTTTGAACTATTTGTGATATATATTTTGCAGAGTTTCTGAAGAAGAGAAGCGATTTCGGTAACCTAAACCTGTCCGCAAAATGTTCATTAAGATGGTGGTTTGATAAAGTAAAGAGTGGTTTAAAGAAGAATGAGACTAGGTTAAGTCTATTTAAGAATTCCCAATTTTCTTTCTTGTTAGAGATTCCATCATTTAGATTTATAGGAGCTCTATCACACTTTCTTTTTTTGAGACACAGAGGTGATCTTGTATTTGAGATACGGGGGAAGCTTTTGAAATTTACGGAGATGGATTTCGCCCTTATAACAGGGCTTAAGACTGGAGATCTTTCTGTACCCAAAATAAGGACTACTAAGAAGTCAATAAGAGAGAAGTACTTGAACAAAAAATATCCCATATTAAAGAAACATCTAGGAGAGGTGTTTGATAAGATAGTTGACACCAACAAGCATGAAGATGTCGTGAAGGTTGCCTTATTAATGTGTGTAGAGTTGTTTATTAGGGGAACTGATACCAAAATTATTTGCAAATCGGAGTACATTGACTTGGTTGACTCTTTAGAAGAGTTCAATAGGTATCCTTGGGGTAGTTTGGCATTCAAGACAATGTGTGAAGGGGTTGAAGGAGCCGTGAAGGCATCACATAGAACAGGGAATACCTACAACGTCTACGGTTGCATCTTTCCGCTGCAAGTAAGGATTCTTTCCTTATTCCACATACCGGTGTTTGTATTAAACTAAAGTTTTTTAATCTTATGCAATTCATTGTAATAGATATGGGCCATTGAGAGAGTACCGGCCCTTAGAGACTGTGTGATCTCATTTGTTCCCTCCCAAATTCCACGCTTCATTCAATATCGAGGCTGGAAGGGCTGGAGGTACAACACAATATACAACATCTTCGAGAGTGAAGACGTAAGTCAATTTATTATAAGCTATTTAGTCGCTTATTTTAACACATAGGCTTTATACGTGAGTTTCAAACAAGTTATTTTACAGACTAAAGTTATCCTTACCTTGGAACCCACTAGTCAAGAACTCGAGTCGGATGCCATTCGTTTGATCCGTGAAAAGTTTGAGGTAAGATGTCATGCAATCTCTTTTTTCCTGCTAAAGATTATTAATCTCTGATATATACACTGTTACATTTTATAGGGCATTAAAGCAGGTTATATTGAAAGGACGGTAGAGGGAAATGGGGAAGACGATGATGATGAGGAAGATGAGGAGGAGGAAGAAGACCGGGAAGGAGAGGGAGAGAAAAAGGGTAAGGGATATAAATTGGTTGAAGAGTTGAAGAAGGAGAGAGAATGGTTAAAAGAGGAGAGGGAAGAATTGAAGAAGGAGAGGAAATGGTTGAAGAAGGACATGGAATGGTTGAAGAAAGGTAGAGAAGGGTTATTAAAAGAGGAGATGGAATGGTTGAAGAAGGAGAGGGAATGGTTAAAAGAGGAGAGAGAATGGATGAAAAAAGAGAGGGAAGAGTTGAAGAAGGAGAAGGAAGAGTTGAAGAAGGAGAGGGGGTTAAAGGAGTTAGAAGAAGACTCCCATAAGGTGCGTTTGTGTATTAAGTAAACTATTTAATGTTCAATGAACAATTTTGTGATATATTTTATAAAATTCTTGATATATTTTGTGATATTTGTCGTACTACTATTGTGTCCCTGATATATTAATTGTGAACTCTTTTGTGAATTATTCTGATAGAGGGGAAAGAATATGTGGAGATGCAACCCTTTATTGTGATAGAGGATATGAAAGAGATGGAGAGATAACCCTCTATTGTAGTAGAGAAAGAAGAGGAAGCAACAATAACTACTCCTGCATATGAAGGGAGACCAACAAGGCTCTTGAAGCCTTCTTACTACAAAGTCTCCCCTAAAAGAGCAAGGAAAAAAATGCTAGCCCCTAAGTGAGGCCGGGGATCCTCCCAACCTCCGAGACCAGGGCCGTCTTCTTCTTTGCCCAATCCCAATCCACCACCCTCAGCAGGACCTTCACCTCCAAACCCGGTTGATTCCCACTTCGCAAAGTGCTAGGTCATTTGTAAACAGGATGTAGACCGCTAGTGTCTCAAGCAAGGTGTTCCGTAATGGTAACGGTGGCCGTAATGGCCACCACCATTACCTTTATGATACGGGGCATAACGGCTGGTCTATCTTTTTTATTTTTTTATTTATTGAAAAAAAAGTCTCGAAAAACCTATTTCTACCCCATAATGTTGAATAAAAAGTATGAAAAACCTGTATATGTCCCGTAATAGACCATTACAAGGCTATTACAGGTCATTTTTTTTCCATAATGGTTGTTACGGCTGTTATGACCCCGTAACGTGTAACGGTTGCCACCGTTACCTTTACGTAATGACCTTTACGACACAACATGGTCTCAAGCCCTGTAGTTTACATGAGCTTCTCTTTGAAAGGGGGTGGGACTCCATTTTATCTTTTGGGTGCCAGGTAAACTCAAACCTAGTTCGGTTGTTTTTTTTCAAGTTGCATTCCCCCAAATGATATAGACTCCTTGACTTTTGAGGTTAGGTATGGGGGCCGAGTGACGGGTATCACGCTCGATCTCATTTATCATTTTATCAAAGTACCACAATGCCATGACCGGCCCGTCGAGCTACATTCGTCTTCTGAGGCAAAACAGGTCATTTGGACTAAAATCCTCTGCAATGGGGTAAACGTCCCATGGAATAATGGGAATGCCCTTAGTGCAAGATTTCAGGCTTTAGATCATAATAATTTAGAAACAATCACAATAATTCCGCATCCCACATAAAGTAAAGCATTCAAAAGGGGGAAGCTACGAGGGCCCAAGCCTACACATGTTGGGGCTAAATCAATTAAAAATTATAGACCAAACAATGCTCAAAGGATAGTAGATTCATCTACACATGCAAATGATTATTTTCCAATATAAGGAATTCTCACGTTTCAATTCGGGAAAACCTAGGGTTTCAAAAGTGGAATAGAACTTGGGGATTTGAGATGATCTAGGGTTAGGATTATGGAAACAACGCGAAAGATAAGTGAAATAGAGACGAGAGGGAACTTATGATCAACCCGCACGTGTGGACAGCAAACCAGCTTGACACGTGCGTGGATGGCGGTCTGCACGTGTGTGGGGCCCACGAATTTGGAATCAGCTAGCTAAGGCTTGGTCGGCCAAGGATGGGCCACCTTCCCTCCAAATTTCAGGCCAAACGGATGATTGGTTTGAACATAGTACTCCGCCAAAGTTTTAGCCATCCTATAGGGCCAGATTCTGGGAATTTGCTATAAGGAAAGATTAGCTGCAAACGTGGGTGGATTTGATGAGGAATATGGAGGGTAGGGGATGGGGGCAATTTGGGATGGGTGTGGCTTCGCACTACGATAGTTAACCCTTCAAATAAGGGAAGGTTTTGCACCCAATTAGGTTTCCACAACTCAAAGAATTAGAGAAGCAGGAAAATGCAGAATTTTATTAATCATCTTCAATGAGAAAAAACCCTACAAGGGGTGCCCATTTATAAGAAACCCTATACCCCAAAGCCACACCATGTGCGCTTCCTATAACTTAGAGACAAAGTAATCACAAATAACAACTAATCAAAGCAATCTAAACCGTCTATGATGTTCCTAATAACGAAAATAACCCAAACTTAAAGTACTAGATCGTTTAGAATAGTGGGCCACGATTATGAGAACCCATGGTGGGATTCATATGACAATTGGGTCCACACCAAGGGACCAAAACGCAGTCCTCTAGCTAGGAGGTCCTCCTTGGACGTCGTCATTGATCCATCACTAAGACACTTACAAGTCTCACTTGTAGTAGTAAATTCGCATTTTCAATAATGTTTAAAGATGCCTCGTAATTAAATCATTCACCGTCACATTATATTCAAACAAAAAATACATTAATGCACATCACAAAAAATACATCAATGTGCATCAATGCCTCTTCTGTCGTGGGGGTTTAATTTTCGCACAATGCTCTCTGAATTCGTTTGATATTTTCCATTCTCTCTTGTCACGTATTGGGTACACAAATTCGTTATATGTGATCTGGTAATTTTGCGCTGTATAGAATATGGAGCAATAGGTATAATGAAGAAGATTATACTTTATACATGCTGAAAGAACATGCAAACAAGGCAACCCTTTGACATCAAACTCGTGACATGTACACGAAAGCTCGTTAAGCTTAACCATGTCTTTATAATCTCCCAAAATATGATACTCGTCTCAAGAAATTACATGACAATGGACATCAGGCCCCTTTGGTTGTTCATCCGCCTATGGTGTCAACGGTCCAATAAATGATGATATAGATTCTCTTCTTTTGCAGAATATTTCGTCGATCTTAAATCTGATTGTGTATATTAGTATGGTCGTAGGGTATTCGCTTGCTTCTTTGAACAATGCATTAATGCACTCCGATATGTTTATAGTGACCAAGTTGAATCTTTCTTGGAAAATGCGAAGATGCCCATCTTTTGTATATAATTTTTATAAAACATGCATGTACTGGAGGGTTAGCCATTTCGATACTGTGCTTTAGCTTTTCAAAAGTAGCCTTCTTACATGTCTTTACAGCCCGCCAATAATACTTTTCCAACGACTTGTTTTTAAACGTGTCAACCAAGTTTTTGTAGATATAGTAGGTGTAGTAGCCATGGATTGCATATCGAAAGACTTCAGGGACTTCTTTCATTAAACCTTAATGTCGGTCTGATATAATGACAAGACTTGAAAGATACCCTAACTCACAATTGTGGTAAGGAACTAATTCCAATTGCTATTGTTTTTCGATTCTCCAATACCAAATGTTATTGGTAGGATATAGTTGTCTCCATCGAAGGCTGTAGCCATGAATAGAACACCCTTGTATTTACCTTTTAGATGCGTCCCATCGATAGTCAACACCCTTTGCAAAGACTTTTGAAAACTTCTAACGCACTGTCCAGAAAAAAAAAAAAAAAAAAAAAAAAAAAAAAAAAAAGAAGAAGAAGAAGAGAGACATATCTTAAACCTGTTCATTTGTGGGTTAGCAAGCACGGCAATCACCGTCCTTGAGTTGGCCCTCAGCTCATGCAAATAAACTGAGAGTTCATTGTAAGAGTCTTCATAAGATCACATTATGCGCTTGATTGCGATCTCCTTAGCCCGCTATGCCTTCTAATAGCTGATAAAAATATTATATTTTTCATGCATGGCCAATATAATGTCACTCAACCTTAATCCCATGCATTGTTCAATATGACTAATAACCAACTCACTGACTAACTTATTACTTGCTTGTCGGTGATCACTCCTCATCAATGACATGCCACATGTGTATTTGGATGTATAAGTACTTATCATGAATATCCCCACATTATTCACCTTAAATGCATGATCCCTCCATTCACAATTATCTTCGAAACACACCACAATGAACCTCTTGGATGATAAGTACAGGACCCTATATTGGAAGTTTTCGCGAATTGTAAATTGGCTCAAAATATACTAGCACTAACTCTTGTCCTTAAACGTTTGTCCAACGGCTATCTCAATTGGGTCATCCAATGAATCCGAATATTTTGACAGATATGCATTGATGAATTTGCTATCCTTGAAAGGCAAATTAATTTCACTGGTCATCAAGTTTGATGTTCAAGGTGGCTTGGGCAATGGAATGTCTCTTAGATGTACACATTCGTTACCGGTGGTGGAGGATGAAGGCACATGTACTCTTGTAGATAAAGGTGGTGCCATATATTCACATTTGAGGTTAAGGTCAACTGCCCAGCTAACGCCACGTTACTTACCCAAATTTCTATACTTAAAAAGGCACATTAACTTGATCAGTCATGAAGTTTGATGTTTGAGGCGGCTCGAGCAGTGGAATGTCACTTAGACGTACTCGCAAAGGTGGTGCCATATATTCACATATCATTCTAATATCATAATCCTTCGGTGTAGACTGTAGTCTTAATAATTATGCACATTTTAGATAGAAGCTCTCCATATGTAGTCCCGACACTCAAACCCATTGTTTTAACATATTAACTCCCCACCACAAGAGCGTACGATGATTCTCCCAGCCATTAGCTGAAGACAAACATGTCAAAATATTCTCAGTGAATCGTTACACAATAAGAGAGAACTCAGTCAATATTCACTTGCACTTGGTGAATTTTCACCGGTCAATTTCACTGCAATCTTACCTCCCACAGTCGCTGTTCTAGTGAAACACGAGTTCAAAAAGAAGAAGAGTGCGGTGAAGTGAAGCATTATTTCAAAATAGAACCCTGAGAAAGATTTCAAAAAACCCTTATGGACAACCTAGAAGATTCCAAGTATATCAATGCGATCGGATTGAAGCAATGAACAGAACTCTAAGAAAGATTGTAGATCTAAAATGACAATAATTGAATATTCAACTGGAGATTTCAGGAAGAAAATTGAAGAGAAGATGGGTTTTGGGTTTTTGGGTATAGCTGAATGAAAGGAATATTACCCAAAAACAAGGATGTTTTCATCCAAAAAGAGTCCATCCGTATAATGTACGTTTAGAAATGGAAAGTAAAGTTTTGGATGTTTAGTTAAGCTGGTCACTTAAAAGTGAAGTTTATAGAGGGAAATTTCTCTATATGATACTTAACCTGAGGGTATGTATGGTATCCCAAGGCCCTAAATTCACACCTATGGTTTGGGCCTTTCTGAAAGGAACATCGGTTCTCACAATTCCGTCTCTGTCTAACAAAACTACTGGAAATGTTTCAAATAAAGTAGCCATATGACGAACAAGAAGCCCATGCCATTCTTTTTCTCTGCAGATCGGGTGTCCTAACCATCCAACAGCCTGAACCAACACACTGTTCTGATGGCCATACTGTGGATAGACATTGTCCCAAAAGTCTCTCAGATTTGAAGAACCTACTCTCATTGAATGTAAACCATTAGCTGCAAAAATATTTTTTTCTTAGACTGTCTATTTGCTAGCAATAAATCAATGGGTTGAGATCATCCAGTCAGGGAGATTTTGGTGAGTATCCCATCTAGTATGTTCCGTCATGTCAACAATCTAGATCACTGATCCATGGGCTAACTCGTACAGACTGAGGCTCTCAGTATACAGTATACTGTATACTACTCATGCTTGTGTCGACGATCATACAAGTCATTATCGATTTTGGTGCGTTAACCTAAAATTGCTATCAGGTCCGGATGAGGTGCCATGAACAGGTTTGGAGGTTGGCCCAAAACCTGTTTCGCTGGGGAATATATCCCTGCCCTTTAAAAGATAGACAGACATACCCCATCTCATTAACCACCATACACTTTGTTGCCGTCAGAAAAGCATGCTGTCTTTTTCCATTCATTCCCTTTTAGGATCAGTCGTGGTCATACAAACCATACCATACCAAAGGCAAACAAACATATCCCGATTGTATTATTAGGAAATCTCATTTAGAGAGCCAGTATCTACTCCCAACATATGATTGATTTACACAGCCATTTTTTAAATTTTTTTCCATTTTTTGAATCTCATTAGTACAGTAGTGTAACTACTCAAATTCCAAAAATGGAAAATGGGTGTGAAGGAAATAAGCTAAGTTCTGTAGTTATTCATGTTTGTGTTTGTTCATTGTTACAGAAGAACCACAGCATCAGCAGTCAGCAGAAATCAAGGTTACCGTGAGAGAAAAGGATATCATTCATTTAGATGAGGAAGATGAAGATCCAGATGATGCTGCCGGCGGAACTAAGGAAGCGAATGCATCAATTCCTGTCATTGATATAGATGACGATGACGATGATGGAGATCTTCGTGCTGTTACCAAAACAGTAGTTCCTGAATCAACACAAAGCAACCCATCAGCAGTTACTGGTGAAGAGAGGAAACAAGCCATTGTAAGTCGCAATATGTGGCACTATGTTGACCCGAGCGGTGAAACGCAAGGACCCTTTCCCATGTCGGCATTGAAAGCTTGGAGAGAAGCTGGTTACTTTGATGCACATTTTAAGGTGTGGGAAGTGGGCCAGTGTCAAAAAGATGCAGTTCTGTTGACGGACGCGATTCGCCTGATGGCTTCCCAAGGTTAGATGCCACGAGTTCACCGATGACAACACTCTGTATAGCAAATGGATGTAATGTTTGTACATGTACTGTGTCATTCTGTTGGGCGAATGGAAAATTTTCAGAAGTATAGTTTTGGTAGCTCCTGAGTTTCTAGAGCCCTGTGAAACTCAAGTGCTGGTGTTTGGACGATTTGGATATTCTGGATTTGTATACACAGAACTGAAGCCACTTGGATTTCCAAGTCTCCACCATTTGAGAAATAGTGGAAAGATATGGAAAGTACCATCTTGATTGCTACTGTCCATTTTGCAGGCCATTTATTTTAATGGCGTGATTTTTTAATCATAGTTGGTTTTGGGTCATCATGTGGTATCTGCAGCAGTTTCCTCTTATCTTGCAGTCTTTGTTGATTATAAATGGGCTAACTTAGGTAAAGACGATCTTAAACCTAGGACTGAGTGACTGTCAATGCACGATTAAGAACCCAGTAAGTGTTGATGTTCGATGGAAGATGACTTAACATTGATGGGTAGGATCTGATTATGGAAGAATTGTAGGGATGATCCATCCATGGTAACCAGATCATAGGCATATATATATATATATATATATATATATATATATATATATATATATATATATATATATATATATATATATATGGGAAAAGGTACAATGCGCTCGAGCTCACGACAAGCTCCCGTAAGGTTGAGCTGTGTGGGCCCGACCGTGATGCATGTCGACCATCAACACCATGCATTTGATGGGTTCCCTTTAAATTATGGGATATCCCAAAAATCAGCCATACACGGAACTCAGGTGGGCCATAGCATCTAAAATCATGTGAAGACATGCCAAAAACATAAAAAAGCAGTTGATGGGGCCCACTTGAGTCTTGAATGCTGCTGAAACTTGGTCTGAACCCTCATCCAAGTGGGACACACATAATGGATGAGCTGGATTTGCAAACCACATCTCAGCGGGCCCAAAAAACGTCCCATGAATGTTTTAATGGTGCACGGCCCCTCTCCACTTCTGTATGTGGTGTGGCCCACACAAGTCACGGATTGTCTTGATTTTTGAGACCTAGGCCCACGATGGAATGGTGCATCTGACTGATGGGGTAGATGTTCGAAACGCATCACGGAGGGGCCCACATAGCTCGACCTCATGGACGTTCCCATAAGCTCGAGCCTCGAGCGCATAGTGTATATATATATATATATATATATATATATATATACATATATATATATATATATATAGAGAGAGAGAGAGAGAGAGAGAGAGAGAGAGAGAGAGAGAGAGAGTAATGATGTCTTAAAAAAGAAAAGGACTCTCCTCACGAAGAGACTTGGAATTGCATGCAGATTTCACGCTTTAGAAGATCCTATGCAAGGATTCTGTGTAGGGCCCATTATGATGTTTGTGATAAATCTAACCCGTCCATCCATTTTTCGAAATCATTTTAGGACATGCGATCAAAAATGAGGAGGATCCAAAACTTCAACGGGCCACATGAGAGGAAATAGGATCTTCCAATGAAAGGCTTTCGCGTGAAATTAGCTTGCAATTCCAAAAGTCTCTCCGTGAGTATAGGAGAAAGTCTTTTTTTTTGAAGACTCTCCCTCTCTCAATGCAATTAAATGCCAGCCGTTTTTCTCATCTTACGGCTTACATGAAAGCTCGCACATAAATTCCTTGTGAGATGGTTCGCAGGAGACCATTAATCTCTCTCTCTCTCTCTCTCTCTCTCTCTCTCTCTCTCTCTCTCTCTCTCTCTCTCTCTCTCTCTCTCTCTCTCTCTCTCTCTCTCTCTCTCTCTATATATATATATATATATATATATATTCACAATTTACCGTCCACCCAACTGAAGTGCCAACATGGGGTGTGTGGGTGCGTGTGTAAAAATAAAATAAAAAATTCCCACCTATTAAGTGCATGTGACATCCAACTGATCCAATCGCCTGGCCCCACTATGAGGATCTGCATAAGAAAATATCATCCCTATCCACTCATCAAGTTGGCCACCCTATAGAAAACAACGTCTACCATTGATAAATTGAAAAATACAAGTTTGGCGTACTCTATGAATGGATATTAATGATTTTGCACTAGGTGATTCTTGTGGTTTGGGCAAGTTATTGAAAAATAGAAAAATACGAATGTGGCCTACTCGATGAGTGGATATTAGTGATTTTGCACTAGGTGATCCTTATTAGTATGCTTAGTCAAAATAATCTAATGATCATATCTAAAGTATTGATCATGTGAAGCCACTTAATATGAGCATTACATTATTCCCTAAAAAGTTTACCTTTTTGAGAAAAAAAATTTAACTTTTCAATTTGTAACCTACAGAGAAGTGATTAAGAAAAATACAATGGTCTATATACAATTGAAATGGACAATGATGAAAATAAAGTGGATATTATGATTGAAGATCAATTAACCAATGCAAATAGATTTAAATTCATAAAAATAAATAAAAACGAATTAAGACAAAGGAAAGATGACAATCAAATATGTATTTGAAGGAGATGATTCCTATTTCACCGAATACTTACCTTGGCTCCATTAATTGCTTATGACTTATTTGGTTTTTCAATTACAACAATAATTGGTTAGAAATTGGTAATTATTACTTACCCCTCATGTGACATCACTTACATTTTATTACTATAGTTATTATACCATTGTTTGTTTTATTTAGACATCAATTTGAAAATGGGCTTTTTGGTAAGTAAAAATGCAACGATAACAATTTCCTATATTCATTTACTTTACATGTGTATTTGACTCTTTTTTTTTTTTTTTGGTGCTGTAATTCTCTCTTAACCAAACACCTTGACAAGATAATGAAAGCTCGCTCACTTCGAAATACACTTAAATTGAGAACTAAACATGCCTTTACAATATAGAAGCCCTGAAAGATGAGTAATTGTGATTGGTTAAACTACTCCAACCCAATCTCTTATAAATACACAAGTCTTAGTTCTATGATGGGTTTAAGTGTGGAGGTTGCCGAAATCAAGTGCATCCTCATCAATCAGCAATAGAGTGGCTTCCATTCAAGTATGCAATAAAGATTAATATTTCATCAATTCTCATCTAAACAATTTACTACCATTACAATATGCGATTATTATTCCGTAATTTATGCTATCACATGGTTGACCCACGGTGATATCCAATGGAGGATTTAAATTACAGAAACTGGGCTTTACTGTTAAGTGGGCCCCTCAAGGCAAGGTACTACAATCCCAGACAATTTGATGGGTGGCTTACAAGAAGAAAATTAAAAACTTGAAGCATGAGAGGTAGGTAGCTTGGTTTCAATATGAAACGTCCATCAATCAGATGATTGAGTTCATATGTTTATTATTCACCAATCTACTATAGGGCCCACTTGTATGATCGTGTATTACTAGCGGTCGTTTGGTACTAAAGATTTGTGAGGATTTGAGGGATTCGAGAGTATTCCAAATCCATTGATTATTTGGCAGGTGGATTAGCCAGCATTTCAAATCTAGTGGATTTAAAATCCTCACTTTAGGTGAGTTTTGTAATCTCTCTCTTTTGTTTGGATTTTCAATTCTCTCTCTTTTTTCTTCTTTTTTAAATGCATCAATCACATGTGTAACATGTGTCCGTAGGCTACTAATCTATTGGGCCCGTGGCCTATTGATGATATCCCAAAACTATTATATTATTAACTACATCATTAAAATTACTTTAATAGAATGATTTGAGTAGTCCAAACATTGTCCATATAAATCAATAGTTAAAAATCATTGGTTAGTCACTCGGTTATCATCTTATGCTTGCAGCCTATCTAAGATTTAGAATTTCATCATTTTCTTCCAAAGTATACATTTTAATTGACTTATTATAATAATTGTGTTAAACATTACATACATACACTAATAATAAATATTAAAGTTGATATAGTAATTAAATTCAAACTCTTATAATATATACCACATAATTTAAGTGTCATAGATATGTTAGATCACATGGGATTCTAAATCGAGGATTCCAAACGTCACATGCAGATTTTAAATTCAGGATATTCAAATCAAAGAGTTTTCTAATATGAATATTTTGAATCCACGGTGCCAAACGAGGCCATGGGTTTACGAGCGCGTGTGATGGCTCCCAAGTCACGTGACATCTTCGGCTCTTTCCAACGATCACCTCCCATCCTCCGCGATGTATTGCTCGTTCTCTTTGTCAGTACTGTATCTGTTACATCTATGATCATGTTTCAATGATCGTAACCATCTACGTGTTTTTCATCACTGTTGATGGATGATACGTAAAAGAATATTCAAGATTGAAGTCTCTCAATGAATTACAAAGCAACGGACAAAAGAAAACATCACATTTTCACAACATAAGAATTAATGATAAATGAATTAGAATACTATAATCTAATAGATTGTTCATGGATACCCTCCATTCACCATAAAAAAAATCAATTGAACGGCTTGGATCGATTCAAAATAACCCAGATCCAACGTATAAGCCCCGGACGTGATGTATAATTCACAATAGACTTCGTCTTATTATTATTATTATTATTTTGGTATCCGTCTAATTGAAAACAACCCCAAGATACACAAAGTTCTAGTTCACCACCACTTACTTAAGCGTGGGGCTCCATCTTCCGTACACATGGCATGCGTGAACACTAATCAAGACCGCCCAAATTGTGTGTCCCACGGTGGAAAGGGCA
Organism: Magnolia changhungtana; assembly: GCA_030180095.1. Taxonomy (NCBI): domain Eukaryota; kingdom Viridiplantae; phylum Streptophyta; class Magnoliopsida; order Magnoliales; family Magnoliaceae; genus Magnolia; species Magnolia changhungtana. Next base: position 14,861,934 of record JASAUF010000662.1, read on the forward strand.
CGTTACAAAATTAAGGACTGATCCAATGATCATAAACATCAAACTGAAGTCTCTCATTGAATCTGGACCGTTCCCTACTTTTTATTTCACCATCTACTTCGACTCTCTCCAAATGAATCGTTGAGATCATTTAGTCACTGAAATTTTGTGGTTGTCATCCATCCACAATGAGATAAGTTTATGCCACTGGCATGCTGGGAGGACATTATTATTTTAAAATGGTGGTAAACAAACAATGTAGTTGCATCGATAGGTCACCTGTTCATATAATATACGGCGGTTGCATCTAAAGCTACGATACAACCATTCTTTTAGTTTAACGCTTCATATATATATATATATATATATATATATATATATATATATATATATATATATATATATATAATATCTTATCCGTAAAAAAGTTTATATACACTAATTTCATCACTAAATAGGAAATTAAAACTGATGATATTATTCAATGGGCCACAATATTACACTATATCATACTATCGGCTAATATTTATATTGACTTTTGTCTCTCTTGAACTGTGGATTGGCCTGATTTTCATATAATTTCATAAGAATTGTATGGCCCATATTCTTTATGGATGTGATCATTTTTACACTTTACAGGTTGGCAAAGAAAAATGATTGTATCATAACTTACGATACAGTTGCTGTATCAAATCATCTCTACGCAACGTGCGAGTTGATCCAGTGCTTCTAGAGGCATGAGAGATACCGTGCCTCCTGTCATTTCTACGTACTTGGCACATACAGGAAAGATCTGGACCGTTCATTCCGTAGGACCAAAAGCGAGTATTCTATATACAGAAAAATATACTGTTTGGAAGATCTATCCTTAGCGTAAATATGGCCACTAAAGACAAAAATAAGAAACAAATGGCATTCGCTGATAGATGATCCATTTTTTCGACGACAAAGATAATCTGATAAAAGAAATTTTTGTTCAGTGTTCAATCTAAAGTATATTAAATCTAATGAACAGTTAAGATCATCATAAGAATTTAGCAGGTGTGAATATTTACCTCTCAAGTGTTATATGTTAGCACGTGTACCCTATTCTCTGGGACGTGGTTGGTTGATGACCTCTGCACCAACCACTTAGCTGATGTCAAAACTCTGTGGGCCCCACCATGATGTATGTGTAAAATCCCGTTCCCATTTTCTTTTAACGGTGGGTGTTTTGAACCCTACTGTTTCTCATGGTGTGGTCCACCTGAGTTTTGGATCAGCCTCATTTTTTGGGCCATGCTCTAATATGGACAGGCAAGACTGATGGACGGATTAGATTTATCACGACATTTATGTGGGGCCCACCATCATTTTTGAAAAAAAGAAAAGAAAAAGAAAAAATAACAGCGTGACGTGGGTAAGCATGTCACCTCGTTAACAGCCGGCCCCAAATTTGTCTCTCCCCCGTCTTCTTTGTCCCCAACAGGGGGTTTTACACTCATCTAAACCCTCCAACCCACCATCCAAATGGGACTACCCGCCGATCTGAACCATTCATCCAGACAGGAGCTCCTTGAAACGATAGCCATTATTGTCTCTTAGATCTGCTTGTGCAGCCCACTTGATCTTTCAATCTATTTTATTTCTTGGCCATACCTTTGATCAGTCTTACAAACCAAATGCACGACTTAGATTTCTCGCTACACATCATGGTGGATCTCACTTAGCTTCTGTTTTATAACTAAACTCCGTGAACTTCTGCATGCCTTCCGCAATCAACCCTCATTCTCTAATATGTTTTCTCGACTTAGAAACCCAACCAATCCTCGAATCCTTCTAGTGAGGTTACAGAAACCTTGGATTTTCTTCTGATCTCAACTATTAATCTTAAAATCTTCACCATCCGACCCAAAGTACAATAAGTCGTCGCCAAAGAAAAACCTAACACCAAAGAGTAAAAGGAGAGAGAACTCAACTGCATAGCTAGTGTTCCAGCAAGCCTGTCCAATGTTTCCTTCGTCGTGTTGCTGATCTTGGGTTGACCCCGAACCACTTCAAAAAGCATCTCACATTTTACCATTAGGTAAGTGATCTCCCCACTATTGATCAACTTCTCTTTTACACCACTTCAATATACAATTCTTCTATTGCATTGTTGCATTAGCTCTTTTATTGCACAACGACTCACTGAGTCAACTCAATGAGCCAGCGTGCGAGTTACCTCCAAGTTTAGGTTCATATATCCAATGCATTAAGCACCGTCAGATTATCTTGTTGTCATTGCAGGAAAACTGATCTATCCGGGTCATAAATCAACCGAGTGATACATTGTTATCGTCGTCGAAACGCTAAATTGAATCTTTAAGAGATTAGCTGATTACATTGTAACTCTAGTGGCGATTAGATAAAACATCATATCAGATCTAAAACACTAAATCAGGTAGGTGATCTTCCTTGTTAAAAATTTTTGGTTAACATATAAATTGATTTGATTATTTATTATGTATTAAATTTATTTGATCATTGTCATTAGTTATATATTATTTTATTTGATTTCTTGGTTACATATTGTAGAGATAATTTATTTGAGTTATTAATTGACTTCATTTTATTATCGTGGCATGCTTAAATTACAATTATTTCCTTATTATTACATGATGAAGAGAATGTATTTCGATTTACAGGTGTTCTACCCCAAAAGAATCACCATGTTATTTATTTATGGGTGCTCTGCCCAGGGTCATTCCCAAAATGATCGGCACGCTATGGGTGCTCTGCCTAGGGTTATACCCGAAAGGATTGGCATGGGTGCTCTACTCTAGGTAATTTTTTAAAAAATATGCACACGTGGGTGCTCTGCCGTGGGTATTTATCCTAAAAGTCTATTCACCAAGTGCTCTGCCGAGGGTCATTCCTTAAAAGAATCGATACCGGTGCTCTACCGAGGATCATTCCCTAAAAAGATCAACACACACGGGTGCTCTGCCCTAGATTGAACCATAAATGATTTTAGATGATTATATTATCTTATTTTGTTATTATGAAGAATAAATTGTTATTGTTGTCATGTAAAATGCCGATTCAATACTCGTAATTGATTCTATTTATTTTATTGAGTTGTATTGGTGTTAACGTAGAATTTTCAATTTTAGGAAGAATGTAACCCTGCGAGTCGTTATGCTCACACCCTTATAGACTATTTTGTAAGGTCTGTGTATGAAGAGCCAATTGGGCGAGATCGAAGACATTTCCTTTTATTTATTTGAATATTAATTAAAATTTAATGCATTTTGTTATTAATTATTTTTTGAATATTAATGTAAGTAAAATTTCAAAGATTGATCAGTGAAAGTTATTTTAATGACAATAATTATTATCCTTTTATTTCTCTGATTGCCTTAAACATTCATGAAAATAATGTGAATTGCAATATATAATTTATTCAAGTACAATTCACAGTCCCGGAATTTGAGTTCAAGCTTGGCCAACTCAGGTATTGAATTTTGGAGTGTGCCAGTATGTGTTTTATCAACGCTGCCTATTCATTTTTTCATCTCATTTTAGGGTTTGATGCCGAAAATGAAGAAGACACAAATCTCCAGTGGAGCACACCATAGGAAAATAGTGTTGATCGAATGTCCACCGTTAAAAACTTACTAGTGTCCACTGTAATGTTTATTTTCCGTCCAAACTGTTGGTAAAATAAAAAAGACATGGATGAAGAGAAAAAACAAATATCCGACTGATCCAAAACTTTTGTGACCCCAGGAAGTTTTCAAGGTAAGCGTTCAATCCATACTGTTTCCTGTGGCGTGGTCCACCTGATCCATGGATCTTACTCAATTTTTGTATTATGCATAAAATGAGCTGGAAAAATGGATGGACAGCGTTGATGAAACACATACATTATGGTGGGTCCCACGGAGCTTTGACATTATCTAGCTTGCTGGGGCGGGGCTCTCTCTCTCTCTCTGCTTTCTGCTTTGAAAAGAAACAAACGACCAAGACGGCCAACCGAAAAGTCTCTCTCTTTCGCACGAAAGTCCTATCTTCTTAGAATCAATCAATCGGCCGGAATAACCCCGTTTCATCTCCAATCTAGAAAAGCACATCAAACCCATTAAAGATCTCTCACTCCAAAACTCTGTTTAAAATCAATCCGATCCCTCTCACAGTCAAAACCCACCACCCAAACATGCCAGCCTACAAAACCCTTCTTGGGTTTTGCCTGATCTCATCTCTCTCCTTCATTTCTTCACTACCTCATGATTCAGCCAACCTTACTGCCTATGAGATGCTCGAGAAATTCAATTTCCCAAAAGGGATCCTCCCAGAAGGTGTTGAAAGCTATGTATTGAACAAAGATGGCAGCTTTGAGGTCTATCTTAGTGGAGACTGTACATTTAGGGTGGCTGAAGGAGGGTATTCTTTGAAATACAAGAGGAAGATTGCAGGGAAAGTGGCGTTTGGTTCCTTGAAGGAATTGAAAGGAGTGACTGTGAAGATTTTGTTCTTCTGGTTGAGCATAGGAGAGGTGAGTAGGGATGGGGAGGAGCTGAATTTCTCTGTGGGCCTACTGTCCGCCTCCTTCCCACTATCGAATTTTGAGGAAAGCCCGCAGTGTGGGCGCAGGTTGGATTTCATGGACTTGGTATTGGATTCTTAGGATGAAAAGGGATTTGGTTTAGGATCATGAGATATTGTAGATCTTGATGGATCCATCTTTGGTTTTCGATGGATGCTCCCGATCTGCTACGCTGCAATTTGCTTGTTTAACAGATGAATAGTCGTCTTTTCCAATTGCCTTTATGGGCTTGATTCCAGTGTCTTATGTTGGGATAATCGTGCGTAAATGGTTTTGAATTTCCTTAAAGTGGTTAGAATATTCATCTTTCTTTCTTGCTTTGGAAAAATATTAGGAAATGAGAAAGCTTGAGTATGATTGTTGAACTTTGTTCTCGCTGGTCTCGTTGGATTTCCTTTCATTAGATATTTTTACTCTGTTACAATGCAATGTGATTGATGACAACTGTGTTTGTGTTTTGTGTGAATTTTTGCATTTGATTCTAATAATTTGGGTTAGCATATATGGATTTGATGTGGAATTATCATGTGTAATGGCTTGATTGTCTAGAAATACTGAAATTAGGCTTTTTATTTCATGAAATATTTGAAAATCCCTATTGATTTGGTAAGTTTTCATCACTCTGCGGTTTAGTTTGGTAATTTAGGTTAGGTGTATGTGAATTTAATTTGTGAATAATAGATTTGCTATGCCCTCATGTATGTGAAACTGGTCTCATCTGCACACCACCACATGTGACAGCGTGTAGCTGATCGTGAGAGTAGAGCCTTCCGTAAGGCGGGGCACCTTGTTTTGATGCTCTGGAATGAAAACAGCTGGTCAGAGCAACATCTAGGCTACACTTCTCAAAGGAAATGTACTGATGAGAAAACTTTGGTTAAGTTTTTTAAGCTGCCTGACTATTTCTAGCATTGTGGTCGACCTGGCAGGAGCACCGGCCTGATTTCTGGGACAGGAGATATGCATGGTGAGACCCACGCGAGGGACAGTGTGGATCTCATGCTCCTACTCCACACTTGCACACGTGGTGGTGTGTACATGATCTATCTTATACACTTGGAATGCTAGGCAAATCTCCTGTCTTAAAATTTCTTGGAATGGTTGGTTTACACCTCTCATTTTCTGAAGATATTAAGGAATTTATGTAAAATTCTAGGTTTTGAAGACCATATCGGTCTGGTTCTCTTGCAGAGTTTGCGGGTGTTCTTTCAACTGGTGAAGAAGCATATTTATCAAAATTTAAGTATTATTAAGAAATCGAAGAACCTCACTGATTTGGTAATTTTCAGGAGCCTCTTATTTCTATGTTGTGTTAACGACACAAGTATCAACTACTAGGGCATGCATCAAAATTTTAATGTTGATGAAAATTTCAACTCCTTTCCCTCTGTCCCTCCCAATCTATGTTCCAAAGATTTATTGATTGTAGCTACTGAAATTGTTATGGAAGTTGGATGAATCTTCCATATGTTGTGAATGTATTGTAAGTGGGGTTAGGCCCATGTATGCCGCCATGACTGTATCAAAAGTTAACGTTTTGAAATTTATGGAAGCTGTTGAATTATTACATTTACTGAAAGTTGCGGCTAGCATATAAGAACCAGCAGATAAAGCTCAGTTTCAAAGAACGTTGTAAGAATTTTACATGAGTTCGCTTTCAAGAGCAGAAGTTTTGTGAAGGATCAGAGCCTCTCATTTTTTGCAAACACTGAATTTCCCTATAAACACTCGTTTTCAGAGCATCTAAGGGTTCAGGAGCCACTGTCACACCGTTGTCAACCCGTAATTTAAGTATCTTGCCTCCCTATTGCTCTTTACTATCTTTTTCTTCTTCTGAAATTTTCATTATGATGTGCAACTAAGTAGCATTTTTATGAACTTGCATAGGAAAGTGAGGTAGATTTCACTTTGTATCTCTTTTTTGTCATTCACTGACTTGTTTCATTGATGTAAAGAACTTCCAATTAGAGTTCTTTGAAAAGAATTCAACCAACATACATCACTTAAATTATGTAATTGTAGTGCTGGAATTGGAAAAGACTTACAATGCATGTAGCTTCTATTACAATTCTGTATCCGTGGAGTATGGTATATTGAACTTGGGTAGATGTTTATTTAGTGGGTTCAAACTTCCATTGATTTGAATGTTGGAGTTTTTTGTGTTTCACTGTATTGCAGATAACATAGTAATGTACCCACTTTGCATCTCTCTTTCATCATTCACTGGCTTGTTTCATTGATGCAAGAAAGTTCCAATTAGATTTCTTTGAAAAGCATTAAATCAACATATAAAAATTAAATTCTAGTGCCGGAATCAGAAAAAAAACTTATGATGCATATAGCTTCCATTACATTTCTGTATCTATAGAGTATGATAGATTGACTTGGGTAGATGTTTGTTTGGGAATAAAAGAAGAGTCCATTTCTGGCAGGTTTTTTAAGTGCGGTTCACACGTGGGTGGTCTGATTAATGTTGACCCGCTGAGGTGTCTTGTTATTAGACAATTCACAGCAATTTGGTATGGATTAGATGTTTAGAGCTGGTTTTTTGTGGTCTTCTAGTCTTTTGATGAACCCTGACTTTGGTTGTGCTGTTTTTGATTTGTGGATTTAATTTCTGATGGCTTGGAAAGTGGCCGACCTTAATTTCTAAACCAGCGACAAAGTTAGAAAATGATCTAATTCTATTCTATGACCGTAATCGTCTAGGAATTATGATATTTTCAAGTGGGAATGTCACCCTAAGTAGAATGTAGAACATTTGTGTGCTAGACCAAGTCGGAGTCGGATGTGAATTGTATGATCGTGCAACTGTTTAACATGTAACAATACAAAACCAGTGATTTAGGGCCCGTGTGGACGATGAATCCCTACTTATTTTTGGGTTCCTTTTTTCTTTTTTAAATAACCCAAATGGAATCGGATCCAAAATAAGAGTGTTTGCTTACCCAAAACATTTAGGCAGAAGTAGAGAGACATTGAAAGGGCTTCCTTGTCCCCATCCGGTTTGATTGCTGCCAACCACTGCACTGCATCGGATTGGATTGCATATTAGTTCCGTTAAAGTGGAAATGGGAAAGAAGAAAAGAAAAATAATTGTGAGTTTCCTTGTTATAGTATTCATGTTGAGGGATTGGGCTGTGTGACCTAGCCTTTGTCTTGACCGGTGTATTGTCAGTTCATGTCAAGTCTGCTGTATTAGGACGCGAAATTGCTTTTAACCCCCGAAAAAGGCAACTTCTTCATTTCTTGCAGGAGATCTCTGCTTTTTCACTACTTGCCACACATCTGATGCGTGCACATGGCACTTTCGCATTGGACCATGTAAGGATTAAGGGGAGCCTTGTAATCAAGGGTTATACACAATTCACATAATGTATTATCCAATGTTCGAAATATCGGTATCGCACCTTAGGGATACAGTCGGTTATCGTATGGGATATATCGTTTGTATCACGTAATTTATCGCACTTTTTGGGAAACATGGGGAAACATTGGGAAAATGGTTGAATTTTTCAATGAAACTTTGGGAGATTTAAAAAAAAAAAAAAAAAAAAAAAAACCCTTAATACACACTTTTAAATCATAAAATCTCAAAAAAGAAGTGTACATTACAGGTTTTCTTTGTATAGAGTCCTAAGCTATGTGTTGTCTGGTTGAACTTAAATAACTATATTAAAAAACGATGCATAACATTTATAAATGTATCAAGGCATGTATGCAAATACAACCAATGCATGCAAAATCAAAAGATACAATAGAACACATACATCATGGTGGGGCCATAGAGCATCATCCAATAGGCAGTAAGCAATTTAAGACAAAAACACATGCAATATATAATAAGACACTAAAATTGGATAGTCTCATGTAAGTAGTCATTTTCTTGGGAGTTATTTGATAGTCTCGTATATGGTGGTGGGCCCACAATTTTTTTTAAAATCAAGCTTATCTTTGTACATTACCAACATTTGGGTATGTTTGACCTTATCAACGGGTTGGATGAAGAATAAACATCATCGGATAACACCTTAGTGAGTATTACTCTAACATGTGGGGCCCACCTCAATGTACTTTTTGTATATCCACACCATCTATCTGTTTTCCTATCTCATTTTAGGGCATGATCCCAAGCTTTAAGAAGATCCAAATCTCAGGTGGACCATACCAGTAGAAACAATGATGAATGACCATTAAAAACTTTTTATGGGACACAAAAGTTATGGATGAAGATGATCTTTGTATTTTTCCCCAATCCAGGCCGCAGAAGCTTTGGATCAAGATGATATTTGTATTTTCCCTTAATCCAAACCTTTTGTACTGTGGTCCACTTGAGCCTTAAAAAAGTCTTGTTTTCTGGACTGATGCCCTAGAATGATTAGACGGATTGGATAAAACATATACATCAAGTGGACCCAGTGAAGTGGATTGGCTGTGTACCACCCACCACCAATGTGGCCGGTGTGTTGACATCACAAAGTTTTGTGGGTCCCATCATGAGGTATGTGTTATATCCAAGCCATCCAGCCATCTGACAAGATCGTCATAAGGCTTGAGCCGAAAAATAAGACAGATTCAAAGATCAAGTGGACCACACTATAAAAAGCAGCGGGGGATTGAACGTCTACCATTGAAACCCTTTTGGGGTCACATAAGGTTTGGATCATGCTTTTCCTCTTCATCCAGGTTTGTGTGACCTTATGAACAGATTGGATGGAAAACAAACGTTATGGTGGTCCTATGAATGTTTTAATGGTGAGAATCATTGTCCTACTTCTATTTGTGGTGTGGTCCACTTGAGCTTTGTATATGACTCATTTTTGGGCTGCTGATCTGAAATGATCTTGGAAAACGGATGAACGGTGTGGATATAATAAATACATTATTTTGGGGGCCATTTTAATCTCCTTTGGACCGTCCGTACAAGTCGGAGCTCGAGGAGCGTCAGCGCTCGTCTTCGCACGACACGCACCCACACCATGCGTCCGTAACGGACGGGGATTTCCTGTTCGTGCGCAAGGATGCTGGGTGGGGCCCATGTATTTGAGAAATCAACCCCATCCATTTTATTTGAGAGGACATTTTAGGACAATAAAAAAATAGGTGAATCAAAAACTCAAGTGGGCCACACGAGAGGAGACGGTTGGGATTTAGTGATCACCGTTGAAATATCCTTACGTGGTAAAAGTTTTGTATCAGGCTAATTGTTTTTGCGTTTTCACTTCATACGAGTGGGAATGACCTTATAAACGGTTTGGATGACACATAAACATCAAGGTGGAGCTCAGGAAGGTTTCAACGGCAGAAATTTCTTTTCCCAAATTTCCCTCTCATGTGACTCACTTGAGTTTTGGATCCATCTAAATTTTGGTGGCATGTTTTAAAATAACCTCAAAAAATGGATGGACGGAGTTGATTTCTCCAAAACATGGTGGCGGCCCACCCAGCATCCTTGGGCAGGAACTTCCTCCAAAAGGCTTTAACAAGGAAATCCATCCGAGTCCGTCCGTAACATCTGTGGGCCCCACCATGATGTATGTGTTGTATCCACATTGTCCATCATTTTGGAGAGATCATTTTAGAGCATGAGACAAGGAATGAGGTAGATCCAAAGCTCAAGTGGACCCAACCACAGAAAAGAGTGGGGATTGAATACCCACCATTAAAAACTTCTTGGGGGCCACAGAAGTTTCTGATCAAGCTGATATTTATGTTTTCCCATCGTTCATGTCTTTGCTAACTTATTAACGGATTAAATCTCAAATAAACCTTATGATGGCCCTAGGAAGCTGTGGTGGGGTCCACCGGAGCTTTGGATCTGCCTCATTCTTTGCCTCATTCTTTGTTCCATGCCCTAACATGATCTCTCCAAAATGATGGACGGTGTGGATACAACACATACTTCATGGTGGGGCCCAAAAAACTTGGTGACATCACTTTAGTAGCGAATTTGAATCTCTAGTGTGCCTCAAATGCCCTTCCGAGGTATGTCCAAATGGGCCCTAAGCATGGGAGAGAGAAGGGCAATTGGTTCTTTTTGCATGCCAGGGATGGTGTTAGGAGATTTAAAGGTGCGGGGAGTGTATTGATATCCTTAGGGTTAGTTTGGGCGGTGGGATTAGAAGGGATTACGTGGGATAGGATTCAAAAAAAACATAATTATTGCTCATGGCACTGGTTGTCCCTAGTGGGATAAAATTAATGCCCTGCTTTGTTGATAATACGGTGGTACATTGAATGTATATACTCACCATCATCTGAAATTATTAAGAATAACACTTATGTGTTATATCTAAACTGTTCATTTGTTTCGTAACCTCATTTTATGGCATGGATCTAAAAATGAGATAGATCCAAAACTTATGTAGCACCAAAGAAGTTTTCAACAGTAAGTATTCAATCCCTGTTGCTTTCTATGGTGGGGTCCACTTGAGCATTAGATTTACCTGATTTTTTGGCCCATGCTCAAAAATAATCTAGATAAATGGGTGGATGGTGTGGATATAGCCCACACATCATGTTGGGAACTACACAACCTTCCAAACATTGAGTGATATTAGCACAGGACCCAATGCAATTTCATTTGATGTAATTCCAAGCATTTCCATTCTTCCCAAACATGGAATGGAATTGGCACAGGACCATATGAATCCCATCCCCACCTAATCCCACTGGCCAAACTGACCCTTAGCAAACTGCACAAGACGTTTAGACTAGCTATTCCGATGATGTTTTGGACTGCGAATTATATTACTAATGTAACGTAAAAGTGTAATGATTATAAATGACAATCTTTCTCTGAAAAATAGGCAATTGACTGACAATTCCTATATTTAGCTTATAATGATAAAATTTGAATAAAGTCATAATAATAATGCTTTTACATTATTTTATTGTCAAATCATTATAATAATAATAATAATAAAAAAACCACTAACGTGAGTATTTGAATAAAAGATTTTCACTGCAATGCAATATAAAATTATAAAAATAATAACTTACAATACCGGTCTCCCAATACATCAGTAGTTTGACAATTAAATCACATGGTAAAATTATAATAATAGCATTTGCACTCATACATTACATGATTGACATTATTGGCAGTCCAAACATGCCTTGGCACATGTGATGCTTTAAAGTTATGTTGGCTCATTAGCTACTATGTAGTAGCAAAGCAAAACAGTGCGGCATGGACTATAATACAAATAATCCTATTTCAGTTTGGTCTAGTATGAAATGAACTGATCCAGTTGATTCTACAATTACTACAATTATAAGTTGGTATCCCCCAGCTCATTTCCATTTTGGGCACAACATATGTAAGAGAATAAAAGAAAAGGTTGATTCTTTAGAAATCATGAAGACCTTCCAGCAGGTTACATATGGGCACATGCACAATGTACAGGACCCCTTTCTCATTTCTATTTTGGGCTGAACAGATTTAAGAGAAGATTTATTTTTTTTAAATAATAATAATAATAATAATAATAATATCAATTTCTCAAGGAACCATAACGGTCTTCCAACATGGTACACATGGGCACGTGCACAAATGTCTCGGATGCAGACCATTCATTGGGTTGGGCTCAGGTTAGCCCTAGTCCCCTTGGTCCTGGCCTTAATTCCTTGGAGCCTATAAAGAAAAAATTGACAAGGTAGGGGTTTGACATCGTCTTAAATCTAGGATTTTTATTTAATTTTTCATTATGTTTCTTCCATCTACAACAAATTTAATCATATAAAATGATTTTGATAATAGAAACATTGATTATTGTCATGGGGAAAACCAAATTGGTTTCCAGCATGGAAAGGGCAGCCGACCATAGGAAGGACACCAAAGTGAGTTCTCTAAAATGACAAAGCATAAAGCTCATAGAGCTCGCAATACACTACCAGTGATCCTCCCGACGGAGAAATCAACCTCTAGCCAAGCTCCTTGAAGACAAGACTCAGGTGCAAAGAGCCATCCCCCAAGTTGAGTAGGTCGATCACCTTGAGGGTGGAGTAAAATTCAAAGAATTATCCGCTATTAATTAAGGGATCAGATCCGATATAGCCTAAGATCAGGCCAATTAAAGTGAGCATACAATAAATTCGGAAGAAAATCTATATCCAAGATAAGATCTTAGCATACCCCTATGAAATTCCATAAGATATGCGATCTCAACATGATTCTATGAATTTTTTAAATACTCTCGTTGTGGATGGAGAGAAGTAATAAAAAATATTAATTCAAGTCTAGCTTAAACATCTTAACTTACCCACTTGACTTGGGTATCATATGATTCCGGCCGTGATAGGTACCCCTGCTATTCTCTGTATATTGTCCGTGCAGGTAAACTCAACGAAATCGGCTTACCTAGATGATGACACCAGATTCCAGCAATAACAACCCTAATCTACATCTGAAAGTGCAAATGGAACTTGAGAATTGTCTTCAAATCGTAATAGCTACTTATTTGAATATTGGACCAGGAGAGTCGCGGGTCTGAGCTCTGCATCATTGGCCTTGGCTCAGTCCAGATACCGAGCCAAGGCCTGGCCCTCAGCCAACTTTAGAAGCCAAAACCCTACTAGCCCTAAATGTCAGGGCTAGGCATCCTGGCCCATTACCACCCCTGCCGTGCCACACGTGTATGCGATGTGGTTTGTTCATAAGATGGCCCCCCTCTCTTTTCAATGGCTAATAGTAAAGATGGCCAAAAAACTGACGGCCTGATGCAGACCAGCCCATTTGATTAAAGGCCTCAAGGCCCTGAACCTCTAACAGCTGGTTGGTATCCCACATCTTCTTGCACGTACCACATACGGTGGATCCCATCTGACGAACAGCTCAGATCACTCACAGCTTAGATACATGAGAAGGTAGAGTCGAGTGAAGCCAGATATACAAGAGCTATCTGCCATAGTACACGTGGCACGTGACTAATCATGTGGGACCGTCTATCTAGCGGCCACCACCGTGCGGATCGGATGATCCCAGCCGCATGATCAATAGAGGGTAAAAAATAAAAGACAGCAACCGGTCGATAATGAGTTAAGAAAATTGATGTATGGTACAGATGGATGGTCGCGATTGATACATCAAGGGCCACGTGTACCATGGAGACCCGCTCCACCGGATCGTCCCACTCTCTCCAGAGGAAATCATGGTGGTGCGTATAGTTAACACCCCAAGCAGTAACCGCGCAGGTTAGCCTTATCATGCGTACAATAAGCCCCAGGTATCATAAGCGCATGTTAGCCGTCATCGTAAATTATTATTTTATCCTAGCTTTAAATTCCCTTTTCTCTCTCCTCCTCCCTCTCTCGCCATGGATCTACGAATGGTAATCTCTCTCTCTCTCTCTCTCTCTCTCTCTCTCTCTCTGTCTCTTTCTCTCTTTGTAATTTTCTCTCTGTAATTTCGAGCTGTCTATCTTATGCCAGATTTAGAGGGCATGGAAATGAGAAATGCGGCGTTTACATTCAATTTCGGTAAGACATTTCCTACCCTCATATATCCTTTTCGATTTTATTTTTTAAATTATTTTATTATGGGTGATTTTAGTTCACTGCAGGAATGACGATTTTGTGCTTTTCCAGCTTTGTATCGATTCCTTTAATGTGGTTTTGGGGTTTTCTTCAAATCGTCATGATAGAGAATAACCGGGTTTTTTTTTTTTTTTTTCGATTCAAATTGGAAAATGGAGAGATTTAGTATCTGCGTTTTCTATTCTTCTGTGAAAGTGACATGTCTTTTAATGGCGTTGTTAGTAATTTTATGTCGATGGTGAACTTCTTACAATTTTTTTATTGTTTTTCTTTCCAGTGGGAAGTTGTAGAGAGAATTTGTATCTGGGTTTTTATTTTTGTCGCAAAATTCAATAAAATTGTTATGGGTTTTTGATATCCTGATGTTGTTGGCGGTCTTTCTCTGTTTGGTGGTGAATCTGATGAGATTTTCTGTTGTTTTTTTTTTTTTAATGGGAAGTAGAAGTACAGTTGTTTGTGTATTTTAGCTGTTCATTTCCTTGTTCTGATTGGCATTTGTTTGTCACGATATATCTAGGATTATTTGAATGATGATACTTCTAGCGTCATGTTTTAGGAGCTTTAATTGGTGTTATTTGCACAAACAAAAGGCAGGTTGTTTTCTGAAAGGGTACGTTGAATCTATCTTTTGATTAGTTTATTTGAATTCCTTAGGTTATTTCATTTATTGGAAGGTTATTATGATATTGCACTTTCCTTTTAGGATGCTGTACCATTTGAGTATTTGCTATTAATTGATCCGTTATGATGCTTCAGTGTGTACTTTGAAGCTTTGAGTAGTTCATTGATCAATGTCCTTTCAACTAGTGTAATTAGACAATGGTGGCTCTTTATTTATACATATAGATGTCCATTAAGTACAGACTCATGGTGTTTATGTGTGTGCCAGAACTTGTCTGTGCTTGTATAATGGGGTACTGTTTGGCGACCAGGTCCATGCGATTGTGCCGTGAACCTAGTTCCATGTATGATATTAGGATCCTTAAAAAAAAAGAGCACCCTAGTCGGATACATAGGGCGATAGTATAAGATCCCCCTTCCCCTCGACTTGCACTCTAGATCTACTGGGAATTTTCAACTCCAGATTTGTTAGTCATTTGGATTTTAATTTTATAGCAAATTGTCCAGTAAGGAAACAGATTCACCTTGTGATATTGTTCGGGAAGCAGTTTGACGCTACTATAGTTGTGACTTATGGGCAGTGATTATCGTTGCTTCCCAAAAGAAAAGTATTGTAGTCATGAGCAGTGATTAGTACTCGTGATACCCATAACCGAGAATCTGGATTTTGAGGATTTACCAAATCTGGTCCTTGCTGTACTCAGTACTTGCACCCATATTCGAATAAAATAGAATGACATGGTAGCCAGGAAATGAATATTACTCCAACAGTATGCAATTCGAGAATTGGAGAAGAATCACTTTATGCATTATGATGGGCATCGAACAGTATGCTATTTGCCTTCTGTGTCAAGTCATGTTAGCACAGGTGCAACATGTACTAGCTGGTCTGAATGTAAATTCCTTTAAAGACAGAATTAAACATTGAGCTCAAAGGTGTTTTGGTGGTGGATACTAAGAGAGATCTTAGTTTGGTGATTGATTCCAACGCGAGTAAAATCAAGCACACTTACAAATGGTCTGTCCTGATGATATGGTTGTGGTAGTTAAACTTGCATGGAAGTTCACTTAATAGCCCTAGGAAATCTCATATTGGAAGGAGTTATTGGAGATGATAAGGGTGAGGTGAACTAAATAGTTTTGGGTCCCTTTGGAATTGATGATTCTAATGAAGCAGAGCTTAGTCTTGAGGGGGGCTTGATCCTCTTCAAAGAATCTTTCTTTAGGCTGGTGATGGTAGTGGTAGACTCGAGAGTGCAATTTCGTGGGTGTCCAAATCAAACCAAACTAAGTAGTTTTGGGGCTTCTAGAATTGATCCTTTTTTTTTAATTTTTGGAAGAGTAATGGAAAATTTTGTGAAAGACCTGCAAACAAAGTAGGAATATAATACAAAACTTCCATTCGAAAACCAACACTTTGACCACCTCCATAACTGACTTGACCGAGCAAGTGGAATTCCTGAAGCATCTGCTATTCTTTTCTTCCCAAATCACCCACCATAATGTTGGCAACGTTAATAGCCAATTAGATCAGCATCTTAATTACACATGCAACACATTTCGGAATAACCAAAGATCTCTTCAAGAGGTTATTTATCATCAAAACCCAGTTTTTACCCACCAACCAAGGGAAGGTTGCTACTTTGGCAGCACACCACAAAAAATAAAAAAATAAAAAATGATAAGCATGCCCTCCCTTCTTGGATCGCACAATCTTTGTGCTGGATCAGCTTGTAGGACAACCAAGAATCGACCTGAGCTAGGTGAGCATGCTGCAGGTGGGCCAAGAGGGCAATAAATTTATCCATCTCGCTATCTGATAAACTTCTCTTGCAGAGATGGGACCAAGAGACAGACAAGCCGTGTATAGAATAGCAACTGCCACACTTAAGGCCCTGAAAAGGAGCGAGACTAACCAGATTTGAGAATTCAAGATGCAATGGGGAGTCACCACACCAAATATCTTCCCAGAATTTGTCTCTAGATTCGTCCCTCACAAAAAGGAGATGCCTCGCCAAAGCTCCACGCTAATTGTTGAAACTGATTTCCAGATGTGGGAAGCCCTGTACAAAGAAGATGTCTTAGTTTCCCGCCCACTCTCTTGAAGGTCATACTTACTAGCAATAATCTCATGGCAAAAGCTCCCTTCTTCAGTCCCAAAGCACCATAGCCATTTGCCATGGAGAGTAATATTCATACCCAGGTCCTGCAATCCCTCCTCACCTTAAGTCACAAGTTTGCATACCTCCTCTCAATTCAACAAATGGAACTTGTTTCCTTCATCAGATCCTCTCCAAAGGAAGTCTCTTCTGAGCTTGTCCAATCTTTCACTTACCGCTTGAGGGCACTTAAATAAAAACATGAAGTATAATGACATGTTGAAGAAAGCCGATTTGATTAGAGTAAGACGACCATCTAGCAAAAGGTAGCGGCTCTTCCACTTGGATAACTTTCTTTCAATTTTCTTAACCGCCTTATCCGAAAGGTTCTTGGGCAGCTTACCTACGCGTAAGGAGAGCCCCATATTAGTGGAGGGAAAGGAGCCATCTTTGCATTTGAAAATAGATGCTAAATACGAGACTTCTTTATATAGGTGAATTCACAAATTTCGCTTTTTCCCACATTGATCTTCAACCCAAACACTGCCTTAAAACACATAACCACTTTCCCAAATTGCAGACCATAAATGGATCTGCTTCACAAAAGAAGATTACGTCGTCGGCAAATTAAAGAGGAGATAACCGGCCCCCCATTTTAGCCACCCTGACCCTGAAGCCACTAATAAGATTGGTCTTTTGGCCTTTAGGTAGAATGTGACTAAAGGCTTCCCCAATAATTAGAAAGAGATATGGAGAGAGCGGGTCCCCTTGCTTTACCCGCCTAGACGGTTTGAAGAAACCTTTCGGGGAACAGTTCACAAGCACCATAAAGGTAGGGAACCTGACACAAGCCTGAACCTACTTCCTTCAGTTGTCCTTACTACCCAATCTGCCCAACATGTAGTCTAGAAATTCCCATTCAACGTGGTTGTAGGCCTTCTCTACATTGAGCTTACAAATAATTTCCGATTTCTTTCCTTGAAGCAAGAATCAATGCACTTATGAGCTATGAGGGTATTGTCCAGAATTTGCCTTCCACCCACAAAAGCCTTGGGTAAATAATATTCCCCAACACGCCTTTAAACCTCGAAGCGAGAATTTCTGCTAGAATTTTATACGGGGCCCCCTATCAGACTAATTGCTCCGAAATCTTTCAACTCCGCTGCTCCTTCTATCTTAGGAATTGTAGCAGTGAAAGATGCTCCCATCTCTGGGATAGATCGACCTTCCTCAAAGAACTCTATGACAAAATTCGTCACTTCTACTTTCACCATGTTCCAAAATACTTGGTAGAACACAAGAGGGAAGCCTTTAGACCTGGGTGCTTTGTCTTTCCCCAAACTATCCACATCTTCTTTAACTTTGGATTCGGAAATGGGTCTCTCCAACCACTAGGCTAAGTCTTCCGGTATGCTATCGAAATGGAGCTGCTCTAAGCTCAGTGCACCTAATGGTCTTTGGATAAAAGCTGCTGGTAGTATCCCACAATCGCCTCACACACCTTATCTTTCTTATCAAGTCTTGAACCGCCACCATTAAGGAGCAAATCCTGTTGGTTTAGGGCCTCGCTAATGCTATGTCGTGAAAAAAAAAAAGTGTATTCTTATCTCTCTCCAGCCAAAGTGCTCTTGACCTTTGTCTCTACTTGATTTCCTCCTTAAGATGCTTGGAATAATCCAATGAGAGAATGGACCATCTTTCTTTATCCTTAGGAGTTAACTCACTCCATTCTTCCTTTAAATTGATAGCATGAAACTCATCCAACATATACCAACCATCGCATTCTCTTTAGCCCCAAAGAACTCTCTGTTCTAGACCTTTGGATTTTCTTTAAGAGGTTTCATTTTCTTAAGCAACTTGAAGCCAGCTGACCCTACTACTTGGTATGAGTGCTACCATTTATCTACTAACTCAGGGAAGCCCTTTGTCTCCAGCCACATCAACTTAAACTTGTACGGTTTGGGGCCCCTACGCTTAGTTTCAACATAGAGAAGAATACGTTTATGAATCCTCTCACATGTGCCAATGGAAACCGGTCCATCCATCCAGCATTGATTAGAAATCTATCCAACTGTGGCATGATTGGAGAGCTCTGGTTGTTACTCTTAAGTAAACTTGGCCCCTGCCATAGGAAGATTAATGAGCTCAAACCTTTAGATCTAGTTGGAGAATTCTTTCATACTCCTGATTATCTGAGATTCTTAAGATTTCTTGTACGTGGATTGAGAGACGTTGAAGTGCCCTTTAACTCCTCCCAGAAGCTTGATCTTTGCTCTACCTTGCAAGGACCATGGACTGTCGTGAACAACCATTCAAACCCATAAGAAATTTCAGTAAGAACCACCAAGACAGAGAACTCACTACACCAACTTTCTTCCTTGTACCAAATGTTGGTGTTTAAAGCCACTAGAATGCCCCCCGAGGTCCCATTTGCATCCAGATAGATGAACTCTTTCGCCTTAAGACCCCAAATTTAGCCCATAGTTATTATGTCAAACTAGGATAATTTGGTTTCTTGAAGAGTGACTTGGGCTTTCGTCCTCTTACACAACCTTGATTTGGGTTCGTTTAGCCCTGCACCTCAGCCCCCCAACTTAGAACATTGATTGGGATATAGATCTTGCCCTTTTGCTCCTGATCGCTGCGCTGGAATTGCTCCCCATCTCATACTGCATTGAGCTTTTGAGCCTATTCAGTTCCCTCTGCTTAGAAGGAGTACGCCTCATCGATTGCTTGATACTCGAGGAACCTCTCTACTTGATGAACTTGAAAAGAGCCACCACATCATTGTCACACACCTCATTGAGCTTGTGTTGACAAAATGTTGATAGTAGGCCCCCTTTTGTTTGCACCAATTGCCTCAAGAAGATGGTTTACGCCGTTGACTTGGACCTCCACCCCGTTGATTGTAGCTTGTAATGGAGTAACGTCCAAGGCCTCCATGTCGTCGTCTCCCACTAACGCCAGTTACCCTTCTCCTGGCATAACTGCTTGAGCACTTGCTACAGCCTTCGAGTCCCCATCATGCTCGAACTTGTTATCCCTTGCTACATCTTCCCCTTTGCCCTAAAAAATTGACATGGGGATTCGTCGCTTTAAAAATTGACCCTATTTTCCACCGGTGCAATGATAAGATGCCCGTCCCGAGTATAACTTCTCTTGATCCCCTTCGGAGAAGGAATGAAGCTATCCTTTTGAAGGAGATTCACACAAGGCCCTCCTCTGCTGTAGGGAAGTAAAAATATCCTCTCTGGAGGTAACTAAGAAAGGTCGGGGTCCTTGGCACATACCGATGTCGGGACATGTGTGACCTCTAACTCACGTGCAAGAACCAATGCAAGAGAGTTATCACATGCAGTGACACACGTCGATGTATCTGACCTTTTGTCTTCTCCTATGGGCTACATGAGACATGCGTCGAAGATGGTAGGCCTATTGGTGACAACTCAGTCCTCAAGCTAAGCATCTTAAGCTGTGGAGGGGTCACCTGGAATCATCGTAGGGCTCGAGGTGATGGTTTGCCTCTTAAGTAGACCACCTCTCACCTTATTGTGCGCCTCGCTAGAGGTTTAGACCTGATCCAACTCCTAGTCCCTATTCAAATCTGCTACATAAGTCAACACCTGAGGAGAGTCTCTAGCTACGGGTGGAGCCTCACTCCCAGCCCTTATCATAGCTTCAAGAGTAAATATCTCGTTAGCATGAGTGGGAAAGACCACCATGTGCGACTCACCTCCAATAACTATGCAATAGGGATGTAGAGCACACAACCTACCCAGATCTCCTGCGAAGTACCCAACACCTAACGGTGGACAAGAAAGCTCCACCCGTCCACCTACCCCTGACCTTTCATCCAAGAACCACATCGTGTCGCTTCTGTTTGGTTCTCTGCCAGACCACTAAGGATGAGCACCTTCCGTGCAACTCTCTCCGACTAAAAAAGGTCATTGGATTTCTTCGCGCCACATCGAGGCCTCCCCTCGCCTACAGGGAACCCCCCACGACACCTCCTTTTTTACCTTCAAGTCTTCAATTAGAAGCAAATCTCTCCTACCCTAAGCATGATATCTCCTGGTGCTAGTAGTGCTTTTCTCCACTTAATGCATAGGTGAGTGGCACTGATGTCTTCTCTCGTCTCAGAAGCCCCATCAATGGCCTTGATCTCCTCGATACATTCTCTTATCACTGTGAAAAATCCCGTGTTCCATTGCTCCAGGGGGATTCCCCAAATCAAGTACCATGCGGTCTCGATCCCATGGATAAAGCCATCTTCCCATTTACGAATGGAGAGGATCAATCTATTGTTGAGCAACACAACGGCCAACAACATCTGGTCGATATTGGTGCCTAGTTTTACCGAAATCCAGATTTTGTTAGCCTTTAGAGGTTTAATCTTGTAGTCACAATCGTCCAACCTATAGCAGGCCTTAAGCTAGACCCTTATTTGAGAAAACCGAGCCCCCCTTCCTTCATCTCCACCATGACCGACCATTGGAACAAATCTCTTGCTTTCTCCACTACCATCAAGTCGGCGCAAACCTTAGGCCTCGATTCTGTGTCCTTCCTCCAAACCTATCCCCCCTTGCTTTAACTTCCCTCTCTAGTTGGAGGTGGGAGGTATCGATCCCTGCTTGCACTTCCTTGAAGGACCTGGGCTTCTCCCCCACAATGGCCCTTCCCGAAGATCGGCCAACTGTCCCCACCTTCTTTGATCTCCTTCCCCCCCTTCTTGATCTCCCCAACTCCGGCTTCCCCAACTTCTTGTTGCCCCCTATTCTACCAGACTTTACCTTCTCCTCTCAATTTGCCACCTCTAGACCCAACTTTGCCCTCTTCACCAACATCTTCCTCCCTACGGAGCTTTCCCCATTCAGCAGTCCTATTGCTTCTTCCAACTTCGTCGCTATCATATGAACGAAAGCAAAACCCAAGGGAGCTCCTGACCCTTGGAATCGAGGGATTACCACCTCCATAACTTCGCTTGCCCTTCAAAATACCCTAGAAAAATTAATCGGCAACCATCCTTCAAGGTACCCCTTGACGAACAACGTCCAGATCTCCTTTAAGGTGGACTTCGTCTTCCTCTTCCTCCCCACACCATGTCCCCTCTTGCTTCCTACTTGAATCCACCCATTTCCGTCCTCAACTTCTCTCTTCTTCCCCCCTAAAACATTAAACCCACCTCCCTCAACCTCCTTACCATTCTCTTTCCCCAATTGCCGATGCTTTCCCTCATACTCACTACCCCTCTCTAAGATCTCCCTCACCAATGTGGATTGCTAGACTCCCCCTAACCTTCTTCTGGTCGAAATACTCTCTCCTTTGGTGTCTGATCTTCCTCTACCAACACTTCTTCAACTTCCAATTGATCTACTTCTTGCTGACCCACCCCCAACTCGCGACGATCCTCGCAAGCTTCGAAAATCTCTCGTGCAAGCGCAAGAATATACTCCAATGAAGTAGACAATAGAGCCTTGAGGTGGGGCTTGATCCTCTTCAACTAATCTTTGTCAATGCTAGTGATAGTAGAGGGTGACTCAAAAGTGGGTAACCAGGTCAAGTTCGGAACCTGGGAGGTTCACTCTCATTTTAGATGAGATTAGAAGCAATACATTATCCTTCATTGTGCCTCTAGAGAAGCAAATCAGATGGCCAATGCTTTTTATTGGTTTGTCACATCTAGTCTTGATGGATATTATATATTGATCGATTAAAAATGTATATTATATATTAATTCTCTTCTTCATTAGAATTGTTCTTACCTGTCAAAATAAGCAGAGTTTCTTCTTCATTGCGAGGAGGGAACTTCCCTGTTTGGTACCTAATCTGTACATGTGGGGCCCATAATTGGTTGTATATATATATATATATATAAAGTCATACTTCCAAATATAAAAAATCACTCCAACTAGGTAGACAGAATAGAAATTCCCACTAAGACTATTTAACTAGCATACCCCTCCGGCTTAATTTAATTACAAAACTACCTCACCATGTAGTTAACTGAGAAACGTATAACTTCTATATCCCTTCAAAGTTGGTGACCCATTCCAAATTTTATTATTATTTTAATGTAACGATTTTATCATAAACATGCCGAAACAGCCAAAAGTCTACAGGACAGCCCAAGATACAGATGAAAGGAAGCACTCACCTATGGCCTTGATATTAGAGGCCCAATCTAAAATATCCAATTTTGCCCTCCTAAAAACTCCCGAAAGTAACCGCTACAATTACGAAAACACCAGTTATTCCTCTCTCCCCATAAGGCCCAAATCCCTACCAATAAGGACAATCTCCATAGCATCCTCCCTCTTTTCCAAATCCCACCCCCATGCCAAGAAAGGAAAAGATCCTCAATAGACTCTGGCATCACCCACAACACAAAAATGCCCAAGAATCTCCCAAAGTCCACTAGCAAAAGAACAATGAATAAAGAGATGGTCAATTGACTTCACATTCTTGCGTATGCAACAAGCAGACATTGGTGATCATCATCTTCCTCCTCCAAAGGTTATCGATCGTAAGAACCTTATCCTTCTCACCACCCATTCCAACTTACCAAACATATGAGGAAAAGGTCTTTGCTAGCAACCTTCCTAAGTAGATGAAGAAAAAGGTCTTCGCTAACATCCTTCCTAAGATGAAGTCTTTATGATCCCTTTGCAAGCATTCTCTCACAAAGCAACAATCAATAGGCATGTGTTTGATTCCGTCATGGAATGTGAGACTTTCAAAATACACATGCATAGCTATATATGAAAAACTGATATTGCAAAACATGGTAAGGGGTTCCTTCATGACTATCCCTGATGCATCCAGGCCCCAGGTTACATATGTGATCACAGGAAGCCCAGACTAGGCCCCACCTGATACATGTGTGGCTGAGGACTGAGTCCATACGGTTTGAAGAGAATGTCCAAAATAACCCTGCGCATGATCATACATCAAAGTTTGTTGTACTGTACCCAAACGGCTGTGTAAGCAGTCCCATAGAATTTGGAAAAATGTTTTTACTGATTTTAGAAGCTTCTCATAGTTGCTTAGTTTCCTATTTAGTTTGGTGGTCCATGTTTATAATTTTAAGTGGTTTATGATATGTCATAGGTCTAGAATTAGAATGAGTCCAGATCTAGTAGACCTTCTCTGCACAAGGTTCTCTAAAAGACCTCAAAAACCATTCCTATAGGCAGTTCTCTACTATTCATGAATGAAAAGTAGATCTGATGTCTTTTCTTTGCAGACAGTAGCAGTAAAGGGCTTGGTGTGTGAATACTGGCATATGGCTAGCAGTCTGCTGGCTATTGACCTACAATCCAATCTTCTGTTCCCTCTGCATCTGTTGGGTTATTTATTTATTTATTTATCCATATCTGACATAGATATAGGATCAAATCTGCAATTTGGTTGCATGAATCCCACCCTGATTAAGTAACAACTTGTCCCAATGAGTTCACTTATTCACCAGTAGTAGTGGCCAGTACTTTTTATTCTTTTTCTGTCCATGACTTTACAACTACATTTTGCCTTTTGTTGTTCTGAGAAAGGTTAAAAATCGGTTTCCATGTACCACATCCGTCACCACTGAAACCCTGGTATGCATCAGCTGATACAAGCCAATACTGACTGATGCACAAAGTTCTGTGGAAGTGGGGCAAATGGCTGGGTGATCCAGATCATTGTTCTGTTGTGTTCACCATGGATTGACTATTCCCTAAAAAACTCATTCATATGAAAATCTTGACCATGATATGTCGCCAACATAGATTGTTAAGAGGTTAAACACAACAACTGCATATTCAATTGAACTGGACTCCCAATCTGAAATTATTTTTGGGAACAGTCCATCACAATGTGACATATCACAACAATGGTCTGAATTACTCCATCCCTTCCCATGAGCTGTGCCATTTGATTAAAAAAAAAAAATGGGCTCTAAAATCTTTTGTTTCATAACCTTTCGAAAAAGAAAGTTTTATTGAAGGATTCAATAAGTTGATGACGTTGCTGTAACCTACTATCACATATCGTGTAGCTGTTTGTGGGCCCAGCTTGATGTGAGTGTGGCATCCAACCCATTGGTGTGCCTCACCATGAAGATAAAATGAACCAAAAATCAGGCTGGTCCAAACTCAAGTGGGCCACACCATAGGAAACAATGTAAAAATGTGCCCAAAACCTCCAAATTAAGTGGTTACCTTTTGGATTGGTCTGATTTTCGAGTGTCCCTTCATCATGGTGGAGCACACCTGAATGAATGGGTTGGATGGCATACATACAACATGGTGGGTCCACACACAATCTGATATTTTTCTATGGTGGGTTGTACTGGGAGCGGAGTTGTTGTACTGGATCACCCAGGACTGAAACTGGTATATATATACTGGTTCCAGCTGCTACTTTAAACCATGGTTCTGACTTCTGAGACATCAAAGCATTGCCAAAAAAGTTGCAACCCTATTTGCAGTGGTGTAACCACCAGACTGGCGAGGATGGTTGCACAGAATCTTGAAATATGTCTGGAACTAGGCCCAAAAATTTCGTCAAGCAGATCATCCAGCCACAGGACTAGTTGCATACTTTTTGGTTGTTGTTAACCATCCATTAAAATTTCCTATAGATTTTACAGTTCGATCATCATATTGATGTCATTTTGGGGTGTGGCCTATCAAAGAGGTAGAACATCAATTGAATGGTTGCGATTAATGATCACACTTTTTGGGTTTTAGGTGCTGCTCATCATAACTTCAGCAGTGCACGGCAACCTATTATTTCTTAGAAGGCGGTTGTAAATCAATTCCAGACTGTCCAATTGGTAGGCCCCTTCCTGGATGGAGCACTACCCAAAATGATGATGGTTGGTTTGTCTTACTTATCTATGAGTTGCCTACTTTTAGATGCTCAAAATATTCATGATCGGAAGTTTAGAGGCATTTATTCTGTTGAGTTTTGGACTAAGTCCACTAAGAAAAGTTGAATTTTGGACTCACTTTGATCCAAGTGGCAGACTGTACATTGGATGGTCCAGATGGATGATGAGCTGATGAATTTTAAGGCGTATTTGGATTGCGAATAATATCAAATTTATAATGTAAGTGTGCCATCTTTACTTTTTTATTTTTCGTTACAACGTTTGTTTAAGCACATAATTATGCGGTCAAATGCAAATCTAATAGGAGATAGGTAAAGGAAATTATAATCACTACAAATTTACCATGTATTGCAGTGGAAATCTCCTATCCAAACACTTTAATTAGTGTATTTTCTTGTTGATTTAACATTTCAGTAATGGAAAAGTATCATCATTACGGTTTTACCAAACCTATCCAAACATGGGAATTGTCGATCAAATTACTGTCCTTTCCAGGAGACTAGTATTGGAATTTGTAATCATTGTATTTTTACAATACAATACTGATGTAATTCGCAATCCAAACACGCCCTTAGCACAATTCATGGAAGTTGGACAAGCCTTGCAAAAGTTGTGGAATTTGGGAAGTCTGATTTTAGGTCTATCAATTCATGGGGTAACTTGCAAAATGAATAAATGGTGTTGCTGCATTATGATAATTCCAGATAAGTGGTATTTTGTACATAAACTCACCCCCAAATAGCTGGGGCAAGGTTATGATGGTGATTATGATGGGAAAACATTTGGGGATGGTTCTAGATAAGATTCTGGGAAGATCTTTGGTTGGAGAGGAGTAAACTTGCGATATCTTTCTCTTGTCCTTAACTGGCAGCTTCTTGAAAGCATATTGTCATTATTTCTGTTAGGAGCAGTGTTCGAAATATCGGTATCACACCATGTATCGCACCCTTGGGATACGGATACGTATCGGTTATCGCAGGGGATATATCGTTTGTATCGCGTAATTTATCGCACTTTTGGGAAACATGGGGAAACATTGGGAAAATTGTTGAATTTTTCAATGAAATTTCAAGGATTATTAAAAAAAGACCTTAATACACACTTTTAAATCATAAAATCTCAAAAAAGAAGTGTACATAATAGGTTTCTTTGTAAATGGTCCTAAGCTATGCAGTAGTAGGATCCTACAATGTTGTCGAATCGCATGTGTGATCGCATTTTTTTTATTTTTTTTTGAAAAAATAATATATATATATATATATTCAAAAAATTGTAAAAAAAAATATAAGAAACTGAGGAGAACTTTTCTAAGTTAATAGATAACTAATTTTACATATTTAAAATACATTCGAAAGAGAGAAAATGAATTAAACATCAAGTCATCCACATTCAACAATATAGTTAACAAGAAGTAACAACAAAATCAACATGCTATTTATTTATTATGGTTGAAAATCAACAAGCTATCTTCCTTGAAACTTAAAAGTGCTTGAATCTTGATCTTCCAACTTCCAAGAGAGAGGGAATGTAAGAGAGAGATGGATTAAGATCACTTGGAAGTAGGAAATACAAGAGGGAGGGAGATTAAGACCACTTGTAATTAAGAAATGTAGAGAAAAATAGAATAAGAGAGTTTTGGAGTGAGAATATTGCAAATGGAGGAGATTTGAAAACCTTTTTATAGACAAAATGTTATTTTTTTTGCAAAAAATAAAAAATAAAAATTCAATGTGCCATGGCCAATATGCGATCGCATACATTGCATATGCAACATATGCGATCACATATGTGCCAGATCGCATATGCCATGATCACATATGCAATCTGCTTATAGATATGCGCATATGCGATCGCACATGACAACAATGGGATCCTAAGTTATGCGTTGTCAATAGGCAACCCGTATCCAATGGAAATTTTATTTTCCATCCAACAGACTATTTAATAGAGATTGGTGGATTCCTAATTGTAGGGCCCACTTTGATGTACGTGTATTACATCCACACCGTCCATACATTTTTATGGCTAATTTTAGGGCTTGATTCCAAAAATGAAGCAAGTCCATGGTCTTAGGTGGACCATACCACAAGAAACAGTTGTGATCGAATCCTCACCATTAAAAACTTCATGGGGGCAACGGAATGTTTATTTTCCATCCAAGTTGATGATGTCACAAAGACCTGGATGAAGAGACCACAAAAATATCAGCTTGATCCAAAAATTTTGTGGCCCATGAGAAGTTTTCAATGATCGATTACCATTGTTTGTTTTATTATGGCCCACTTGAGATTTGGATCTGCTTCATTTTTTTGGATCATGCCATAAAATGAATTTTCAAAACTGATGGATGGTGTGGATATAAGGAACATATATCAAGGTGGGTCCTACTGTCAGTGATCCCATCCACCTTGGTGAATCGGGGGTTCCGCTGAAGTCACGCTCGTCTTGGTGTGGGTAGTACCCAATCCACGCACAAAACGGAACATGGAATGTGAGTGGGACCCTAACTATGGGCCCCACCATGATGTTTGTGTTGTATCCACACCATCCATTTATTTGGAGAGATCATTTTAGTGCATGATCCAAATAATGACGCTGATCCTGAGCCCAAGTGGACCCCACCACAGAAAACAATGGGGACAGTGATGCCTACTGTTTAAACTTAAAACCATTTCTAGGGGTTCACCATGATATTTATTTGAGATCCAACCTGTTCATAAGTTCAGCCAGATATGGAAGAAAGGAAAATGAAAATATCAGCTTGATCAAAAACTTGTGGCCCCACGAAGTTTTTAAAGGTAGGAGTTCAATCCCCACTATTTCTTGCTGTGGGGTCTACCTGAGCTTTGGATTTGTCTCAGGACCTAAACTAATATTTAAAAATGGATGGACGGAATGGATATACAATATATATACATGAAGTCGGGCCCCATTGAAAGGGTTGTATCAACTTTAGTGCAATCGAGTCACACCGAACCCACTCTCAGGAGCGGATCAGGTGTCACGGGTAATAGCTTAGTGGGTGTCACCCTTATTGTAGGGCCCACCTTGATGATATGTTGTGAAACCACTCTGTCCATTCATTTTTACAGCCCATTTTAGGACTTGGTCCTAAACATTAAGCACATCCAAATCTCAAGTGGACCACACCACGTGAAATAGTTATGATTGAATGCTTGCCATTAAAAACTTTCCAAGGCCTATTTTAAAGATATCAGTAATGTTTATTTATCATCCAACCCGTTTATAAGGTCAAACAGAACTCGATGAAAAAAAATTACAGATATTAGCTTGAACCAAAATTGTTTGGTCATTCACCATTTTTTTTTCTAGTGGTATGGTCCACCTGAGATTTGGATCTGCTTAAGTTTTGGCATAGAGTCCTCCAATGATATGAAAAAACGGATGAGCGGAGTGGATTTGAACCACACTTATCAAGATGGGCCCCACACGGTAAGGTTGACACCCAATAAGTTGTTACCTGTGTAACACCTAATCCGCTCCCTAATTTAAGAGACTGAGAGAGGTAGAGCTCGAAAGACTTCTCTTCTCCGTTAAAGGCAGTCCGAAGTCCACAACCGCGAACCGAAATCCTCGCCGGAAATCCGTAGTTCCCAACCCAAAATTACTAAAAATCTATACCAAAATTCCATTTTTTTTTTTTTCAAATCCTAACTCGAATCCCCATAATTCCTGGCGAAAATTTGGTTTCCTTCCAGAACAATTATCCTCAAAGAAAAAAAGGGGGATTAGGGTTTTTCTTACTTGATCTGGCGATTTCGACCGCGGCCCACTAAATCCAGTTGAAAGGGACTCAAATGTAAGAGAATTGTTTTTTATATTTTTGGAATTTTTGGATGGGAAGACGGAATTTCTAATATCGTGGGATGTATCTTCAATATCAGCCATATTTGGCGATATTATGCGATATCTTGTGATATATCTCACGATACAAAGAATTCCGGGATTTATTATTATTATTATTTTTTTAATTTCAGAGGGCTTCTGAGGGGTTTCGTATCGCTGGCTCGCAATAACAATAATATTGGCCGATAGTATCGATATTACGAACACTGGTTACGAGCGAGATAATGTGGAATTTAATTTTCTAACAGAATTTGAAAGATGAGGAAATCAATGATTTCTCGAACTTTCTTTTGATTTTGAGGGAGATTGGCCATTGTCCCCAATAGAGAGGATATGTGCATTAGTGCATAAGGCAAGGGTCCATTAGTAGAAAATTTCCTCCAAGAGTAATGCAAGCAGGAATGACCACAAAAGGCTTGCAAGGAAGATGTGGGACCCAAAAAGCTAGTTTGTAGGTCCTATTGCCAGTTCAGTGGGACTCATATGTGGAGTTGTGTTTAGAATGTGGTTGTAGTTTGCTACTTTGGAGTCTTTATTTAACAATGATTTTGAGGGATTTTGTTGAAGTTCGAAATTAGGACTCTTTGTTTTCCTTTAGTAATAGTTTCAGGTATGAGTATGTGTCATTAAATCATTAAAAGTTCTCCATTTTAGGAGATCTGTCTCGAGGGATCTTTAGTAGGATGTTAAGCCATTGTTAGTTTCTATATTGGGAGATTTGTCTTAGAGATCTTAATAAGATGTATTGAATAAGAAAACAATGAACATAAGAGAATAAAAGAGGTGGAGAGATTTAGGTCCATATGTGTGGTATTTGGGTTATTTTTCTTAACTTAGCATATATCATCTTTGTAGATGCCATATGGAAATTAATTATAGTTTGGAATAAAAGGACAAAAAGAAGTGTGAGTTTTGGGTAAAATCATTGATTGAAACTGGTCAAATCAACTAGGGACTTTGTCAAGTTGACTCCGTTGATCCACCTAGGCGCAAAAACTTGGCCTGAGTTAATTTTGTGTAAAAGGTTACTAAAATCAAGAGCAATCCTTGGCATCAATGTTGTCAAAATCGTTATCGTATTGCAAATCGTAGTATGGGTTGAATCATATCGGATCACAAATCGTATCATAAATCGTAAGATTTTTTACAAATTTCTAAAAAATTGAAAAAAAATATAAATAAATCAGAATTTTTTTTTCTTTAACTCATCTATCTTCCTCCACTATCAGTGTGCACCAAGTAATACCATGTCATGATAGCGTTAAGGGATTCTTAGTCCTTTATTTTTTGTCATCCATGGAATTTTCCTTATAAAAACGTACAAGGGTCCTTTAATAATTTATATTCTTATTACCTTTCTTGAATGTAGAATCAATGGAAAAGTGACCTTTGATACTGTAGACTGACCAAAGAAATTTTTATTTCTCAGCATCATTCCATAATACATATAAATTAGCATGATCATAATCATCAAAAAAGACATTAAAAATAAATCATAGAACAATTTGGTGTTTTGCCCAATTAAGAAGTAAGAAATTACAAAAAAGAAAAAGAAAAAAGAGCTACATGATTTAACGTTGAAGAAAATATATATCATTTAATCTCTTATAAAGAACAAATAAAAATAATTTACCTTTTCTAAACGATTCTTAAAGCCTCCACCAATTTAAAAACATAAAATGAAAGCCAAATGAAGCTTAAAATAGAATAGAACAAGTATAATATGAATCGTAAATTGGGATTTGAAAATTGTAGGATTCATGTAAAAGCTTAAGATTCGACTAAAAATCATATATCGTAAATCATAAGATTTTGACAACACTGCCTGGCATAGGCAAATGATTTTTCTTTTCCTTTGTTATAATGTTTCTAGGAGTTTCTTTTTTATTTCAATTCATTGACAATTAATAACCTTAATTGGATTTTACACCTATTTAATTTCAAATCATCATATTTCATTCCCTTTCTCCTTTCCGTATCATAATCTTCTACTTCTTTATCGGCCAAGAACTTTTCTTATCACAACATTCAAAGCCATGATTGAGATTCAACACAAAGCTACACTTCTTCAAGTTAGTTATGCTCATGGTGCTTAGTGGCTTAAGATTACAAACCACTAGACGATCTTGGTTTCCCAATCAAAGGAGATTTTCCTATTGAATGTGAATGATTTTTGTTACTCTTTCAATGTGTTAGTTGGTAGATTTTTTTTTTTTAGATAGTTGGGATCCCCCAATCAACGTGACTTTTGAGCTACGGATGCTCCACAATATGGCTCACATGATAGATAGTTGAAATCTAATTTGGGCGTGCTGTACGACTGTTTGGATCAAGGACAATGAAAAAGAATTATACCTCATTCACCATTTTAGTACATTAACCTTCTCTCCTTGAAACGCCTTTCAAATAAATAAATAAAATCTCCCCTAGAGACGTATTTCACCCCTTGAACAACCGATGTTGTGCACTTGGGGCCCATTGTGCTGTGTCAATGAGAAGCATCAGCTGGTGCTCTTTTTTTTTTTTTTTCCTAAAGTTTAACTGGAGCTATATTAGACTTGGTGAAAATTTATGAGACTAGGTGAAGTCACCTCATTGGCTTGGTTGAGTCTTTGACTCATTGGTCCACTGAGCTGAGTCTGAGTTCCTGGTTTGGAACAATGGAGAAAATATTTTCTTGTAGAGGGAGACAACCCTAGAAAATCAGCTTCTTTGAATTGTGTGGTTTATGAAAAAATCCGTTCTCCTCTTTCTTTTCTTCTTTCCATCTATCGTACATGACAAGCATTCATTGATGGTCATTCTTTTGTTGGGAATCCCTGCCCTGTGTGATTGTATAGGTAAAGCTGATTCTGCCATGTTTGACTGTGTTTTTCTAGAAGTGCATTAACAAGATTCTTACTGTGGACAACCTCTAGAATAGGCAACTTTGTTTTCCAGCATCTGCTTCATTTGTGATAGGAAAGCTGCTTGGGAATTGGCGAACCACCTTTTCCCTCCCTTCTCCCCTTAATTTCGAGGCAAACATCTTTTTTTCCCATCCTGATCTTGACATTGATAAGTGAGTCATGGATTTAGCTTGGAGTCGAGTGAATTGCCCGCTGCCTTTGATTGGGGATTCTCTCATGTTCTTGTAAGTCTGGCTTTTGGGGTTTGTCTGCTTGTCAGTTTTTCTTTTGCTATGGTAAAGTACCATCATACATCAAAAGAAAATTATGAAATGCTGCACACATTTCATGACATAATACCAGTTTCTCCTCTCTAATGTTATGCTATCTCTAGTCAATGATTTTTGAAGAATATGACTGTTGAAGAACTTACCGTCCTTCCTGTTATCAATGCTATATGGGCGGGGTTTGTGTATGCGCTTGCATGTGCATGTGTGTTTGTATTTGTTCTTCAGTTTCTCAGACTTGTGATGTTTTATTTGTTATAATTATAAAATGTTGCTCACAGGTTTTGCTTCTGATATCTTGGGTCTCCCTGAAAGATGTCAGAAGAAGCTAGGCATATGATAGAAGCTTATGATGATCCCTCAGACCAAAGATCACTATCTTTGGATGAGACAAGCAGCACTGAAGAATCACCAGAGGACACAAGGCTATCACTAGAAACCTCAAATGATGCAATTCCATACATTGGCCAAAGGTTTGTTACTCATGATGCTGCTTATGAGTTTTACAGTGAATTTGCGAAGCGATGTGGTTTCTCGATTCGCCGCCATCGAACTGAAGGAAAAGATGGGGTCGGTAAGGGACTTACGAGACGGTATTTTGTCTGCCACCGTGCTGGCAATACACCGATAAAAGCATCAAACGAGAGTAAGCCACAAAGAAATCGAAAGTCATCACGTTGTGGATGTCAAGCATACCTGCGCATCAGCAAAAGCATGGACATGGGAGTATCGGAATGGCGTGTTACGGGCTTTGCCAACCACCATAACCATGAACTCTTAGAACCAAATCAAGTGCGCTTCCTTCCTGCCTATCGCACCATATCAGAAACGGACCGAAATCGCATCTTCATGTTTGCAAAAACTGGTATTTCTGTGCAACAAATGATGAGATTAATGGAGCTAGAGAAGTGTGTGGAGCCGGGATATTTGCCGTTTACAGAGAAAGATGTGAGAAACCTATTGCAATCATTTAGGAAGGTGGATCAGGATGATGACAGCATTGACCTTCTTAGAATGTGCAAGAACATCAAAGATAAAGATCCAAATTTCAGATACGAATTTACAATAGATACAAATAACAGGTTGGAAAATATTGCTTGGTCATATGCTTCATCAATCCAAGCATATGAAGTTTACGGCGATGCAATCGTTTTTGACACTACACATCG
Source organism: Magnolia changhungtana (assembly GCA_030180095.1). NCBI lineage: Eukaryota > Viridiplantae > Streptophyta > Magnoliopsida > Magnoliales > Magnoliaceae > Magnolia > Magnolia changhungtana. Next base: position 14,895,820 of record JASAUF010000662.1, read on the forward strand.
TTTGACTGCCTTTGATATGCCTTTAGGGATCTGGGTGGGCATGAACAATTACGGCATGCCTTGCTTTTTCGGTTGCGTGCTTCTACGGGAAGAAAATACACGTTCTTTTTCGTGGGCATTAAAGGTAAAAATGGTAGTTATGTCATTTCTTCATGCATGTTAAGACTATTACATGTGCTTTCCATCATTCACGAGCATTGATTACTCAACAACAGTGCATATATCATAAATGTTTGTCATTCTCGACTGCCCAAATTGCGGTCAACATTTCGGATGGTGCATATCCTGAACTAGTTGATGCAACAATCTGAACCATCCAACTGGCACCAATCAAATGGATGATTAAAAATGGTCATTTATAAAAATTTAACGGCATGTATCAAATGGTTAAGAGCATCTTTAGTGTGATCTTTGGGCTATGCTCTGTGAATGTTGTCACCAATTGGGGCAGTTTGGATTGACATGCATGTGTGCTATGTGCATTTTGGATGAATCACCACCATTTGAGAAATGATGGAAAATGCATATAGTAATCATGATCTCTTCATGCTTAATAATAAAGCTTGTTGTGTATGTCAGGCATTTTTGAGCTTCATGAATGACAAGGCGCCACAAACGATCTTGACTGACCAGAACATGTGTCTTAAAGAGGCGATAGCCGTTGAAATGCCAACTACAAAGCATGCTCTCTGCATTTGGTTGATTGTGGCAAAGTTCCCATCTTGGTTTAACGCAGTTCTTGGAGAGCGATACAATGAATGGAAGGCGGAGTTCTATAGGCTTTATAATTTGGAGACAATAGAGGACTTTGAACTAGGATGGAGGGAGATGGTCAATGCTTTTGGACTCCATACGAATAGACACATTAGCAATTTGTTTGCACTCCGGACACTTTGGGCGTTACCATACTTGCGAAGCCATTTCTTTGCAGGAATGACTACAACAGGCCAATCAAAGTCAATAAATGCTTTCATTCAACGGTTCTTGAGTGCGCAGACCCGACTAGCACATTTTGTGGAGCAAGTATGTCCCACCTTAGAGGAATTGCAGGGCCATCAAAAACTTGCTTAGGTGCATGATTCAGTACATGGGGCCCATAGTTTGGTCTTCCAGACTGTTCATCTGATGAGCTCCTCTCTGGATGGGGGATGCCCTGAAAATATCCCAGATTGGAAGACGTTAGTGCCCATTCGGACACACTTTGGCAAAGGGGGTTTTCCTGCCTGGTTTTTTAGTTTACTTGACGAAAACCAATTGGATTGATTTTCGTTGAGTTGGCTTTGTAGCACCAATTTTCATCAAGCGAGGGATGAGACAAGGTTTGTGAACGTGCATCCAAACACACCACACAACCTGGGATTTGGCTCAAAAGTCTGTTTAGACATCAAATGCCTCTTTTGAGGGTGCATTTAAATGGACCCTTAGTCCTTTAGTGGGTGGCCTATTTAATGTTGAATGTAGACTGTTTCCATAATTTTTTACCCTTGATTGTCTATATGTCAGCCACTGTTCGAAGATTTAGGCTGAGTTTCTATGACATCTCACATCCATACCATCAGATCGATGGTCCAACCATGGGTGCCACATGTATGGGATCCTGTGCATCATCATCTATATATTTGCCAAGGCTTGGCATCCTTGTAACTGCACATTTACAAGCTGATCCCTATATCACTTTCTTCTTGTAGGTGGCCGTTGCCGTTGATTTTAAAGATCAAGCAGGGGAACAGCAAACCATGCAGCAGAATCTCCAGAACATCTCTCTCAAAACAGGGGCCCCAATGGAATCACATGCAGCTACTGTTCTTACACCTTATGCATTCTCTAAGCTCCAGGAGGAGCTCGTCCTAGCTGCACACTACGCATCGTTTCAGCTGGAAGAAGGCTGTTTCCTTGTGAGGCACCACACAAAGATTGATGGGGGACGGAAAGTGATTTGGGTCCCACGAGAGGAGCTCCTTTCTTGCAGTTGTCATCATTTTGAGTTCTCAGGGATCCTTTGTAGGCACGCTTTACGTGTCCTATCAACTGTCAACTGCTTCCAAATTCCTGATCAGTATCTACTGATCCGTTGGCGTCGTGTCAATGCATTGCCTACGAAGCTCATCCAGACCACTCCGAGCGAACATGCTGAACGGGTTCAAGCCTTGCAGTCTATGGCATCTACGCTGATCACGGAATCAGCCAAGTCAAAGGAACGATTGGATATTGCATCCGAGCAATTATCCATCCTTTTGTCTCGCATAAGAGATCATCCTATTTCTGCACAAGGTATTAGAGAGATGGCCCACAAGAGTCATTGATCCTAGTAAAAAAGGAAGGTGTTGATTTTGCTGACAAGGCTTCATGTTGTTGTAACCATGCTGAAGCTCTGTTCTAGTCAATCATGAAGGCCAGTGAAAGATGGTTTTCAGTTGCCACCAAGATGACAGGGTAGTTGCCACCAAGATGGTGGGACACGAGCGGTTGTCCAAGAAAACAAAAGATTGGACCGGATGGGGTTGTCGTATGGTTTGATTTGGGAGATGTATATTGTGAGAGTGAGAGCTGGTGTTAGGCTGATTGAGGATCATGCAATACTTGTTGCATTACACATTTTTGTAGCACATGCAGTCATATTACGTTCTGTTGTCGTTCTTACTTTTTGTTCTATGCCATCCTTCAATTTTCCTGTTTCTTTTCGATTCTCAATGATGTGCACTATCATGCATGTGTTTCTTCGGGAGGTGTGCAGAGAGTTTGTATGTGTTCAGCTATTTCAGTTAGGGCCTTTTTGTTTCACCAATTACCATGGTAATATAAAAGAAATGTGCAATGATTATAAATTACTCGTCTACCAACAACATCTGCATTTGACTGTCGATTCTTGTGTTTGGTTTTTTGGTGGTAAAAAATACTGATGGCATTTTTTTTATACTTTTAATATCAAGTAGTCGTCACCAAAATGCAGATGGTGTTGTTTGTATTTAAGATTTTCACAGTAATGCTGTGAAGGAGTGCAGTGATTACGAATTCCATTATATGTCTCTTGGATGCATCTGCATTTTATGACAGATTCCCATATTTGGATTAGCGGTGACAAAAATGTACTAGGGTAATTGATGAAACAAACAGTCTATTAGTACAACTGGGTCTTTACCATGGATGGACACAGAAAAATCCCCTAGATTGGGAGATCATGGCCATAGAATATTTTGCCTATTTTTGGTTTGAATGCAACAGTTCCTGTATTTTCATTCTTAGCCAGTGTTTGTTTGGCCATCTATTGAATTGTAACGATTCTTCCATCTGGTAGGGTTTTAGTTCATCTGCCACCTGAAGATTGCTTCATAATAGTTTTAGTTCATCTGCCACCCGAAGATTGCTTCATAATATAAACGGTTTGGATTACTGAACTATGGACCCTACTTACACAAACTCAAAGCCTGAATGGTACTGAACAAAGATTCGCAGGACGCATGATACCTTCTACAGAGCAACTGCTGCGATGCAGCGTATATTGTTTCGTTTGGATGGTTTTATTGTGAGCCAGATTACTGTATATTGAAACCGTTGCCTCATGCGGGCCACCTGTGCTGGATCCAAGCCTTTTCAAGGTAAAAAAAAATAAAAATAAGAAGAACAAAAGAAAGAATAGAAGAGACTGTTACAAAGGAAAAGGATGGTTTGACACGATTACTTCAAATAAAGCATGCAAGATCGTGTAGGTGCTCGAGCATGCAACATTTAACTTTTTATTTGAATACACGTTGGAAACTAGATTGGAATTTTGGTACTGTGGGCCTGAAAGATTTAGTGGTGTAAAATTGGGTCTAAGGATTTCCTGATCATCCTTTCCGGGCCATTCATTAAAGAATCCAAACTCCCTCCCTCCTTCCTGATGATCTTAGTGGCCATTTTGTGGCAGATTAAAAACCTTCAATTGAATCATTTCTAGCAGACCCTTTCGGATAGCCACACTAGAAATGGAGGAGCTGGTGATTTTTAAAGTGGAATCAGTCTCCAAAATGGAGAAATGCACCTTGGATGCACCAACTTCATCAACTCCCGATTCGAACAAGTGTTAACTGAACCAGATGGGCCCTGCACACTTCATCTTGTTGGGATGCTCCTTTGACTAATTCTGACTTATCAGTACAATTTCATGCATATTAGGAATCATAGCATCTTCATTGAATGTCATCAAGGACTGTTCTTCAATGAAAGTCGGGGTAAGTTATAGAAAGAATCTGCCTGCTACAAAGTAGAAATGATCAGGCAAACCAAGGCTTTGGTTGCTCATACCATAGCTGATATCAGTGATATGTATTCAAAATCTACATGCATTGCTGGGTGCTGCATTTTTTACCTCTAAATGTCCTTCACCTGTAATTTCAGGCTTAATCACCAGTAGAGAAACTTGGGTCAGGATTGTCCGATGATATGGATATGCTGAGGGTGCGTTTGGATGCAGTATTGAATTGAATTGCAATTTTGAGCTTCAAATTGCAAATGCTTTTTTACCTTTGGGTTGTACTTGAAAGGAACATAACAAAACTGCAATTTAAGGGCCACTTCTTCATTATGAACGGTAGGAGACCTTTTTTCACCCTCTTTTTAATAAAACTGAATTTTGGCGTTCAATTCATTAATGCATCCAAGAATTCACCAAGTGCTTTCGGGTGAGTAAAACTCTCATTAGACATGGCAATGAGGCACGTGTGTGAGATCATATCACGATAAGGTCTCCCTATGAAGATGCCTTCTCTAAAATAAGGAGTCTTGACTGCCGGGTGGGCTGCTCGTTAGAGTGTGGGCCCTTGGTCGATGTCCCTAAGCCATTCATATCTTCTCCTCCTGAGAAAACAAAATGTATTGAACTGAAGATGAGGAATGGAACCCCTGAAAATACAGAGAAGGCTGTTAAGCTCCAGAACACTGCAAGCTGAAGAACAATGGGATTCATAACACCCACCACCGAGTCAAAACGAAATGTTGAGCATGGTGGCAAGAGCATTATCCTCCTGAAACACAAAATGATGTTCCCACAGTTCCTGATAAACCCAGCTAGCTCAACTGATTACATCTGAAATATTCCCTTAAATAGTAACCTGAAATATCATTTATTTCATACCTGCACCGCCTACCTGATGAGCCTGTTGGCCTGATTTTCAAGATATTGCAATTAGCAGTGGGTTGCTAGGGCTCCAATTTCTCACAAGTGGGCGGTGTTGCCACGTCTAAGGTGAACTCAAAAAGTGCACTCGGGAGAGTTCATCTTCAGTGGGGAAATCCAAACATGGGTCCTTGATTTCAGGATGATTTCTGACCTGTAAGTTGTTTAATGCCCTGGACTGAGGTCTGCTCCATGGTCTAGCTGAAAAAAAATAAAATGGGTTGTCCCGTCCGTCTGAACTGAACTTTGCACCATCGCCCACTTAAATGAATGGTTCAGATCACCAAGGGTGGTCTACAAACAGTAGAGATAGGTTTCGGCTCACAATTTGGTGGGCCAAATATCCAATATAAAAAAATAATAATAATAAAAAACAATAAAACGAAAAAACAAAACTACCAGGGAAATAATAAAATCAACAACTGCAGCTGCCAAAAAATAAGAAAAATCTGTATGGACAACCAACAAAAACACATGTAAAGTACTATCTGGATCCAAATTTTTTTTCTTTGTTCTTCTGTTATAAAAGATTTTTTTTTTTTTTTCAAAATTTCATTACTGTGGAAGTGAGGTTGAGCAGGGGCTCTAGCGCACTGGGAGCAAACTTCCTTGCAAAGAGGAAACAAACAGAAGTCCGCCCAGAATTATACACACAGTCAGTCCCGTTATCCCTTATTGACATAATAAAACTTTCTGTAATGTCAGCAGCTCCATATGTTGCTGGGTGGGGGCCACCCCTTGACCAGTCAACCCATGTCAAGCTCCGATTCGAGTTCAGAGGTGCGTAGAACATGTTCAGGAAAGTCGGCAGGTAATGCTCATCCGAGTAGCAAGAAGGCTTACAATATTTCCTAAATAGCAGGTAGTATTTGGTGTCCGCAACTATATTTACAGCTAATCCACGGTTGAGTTCGAACCATTGAGACCCTTTTCTCCATTGGAAGAGCTGGATATCAGGCAACATGTTCCGGCTGTAACGGCCACGACCGTAGCGGGTAGGGTCATCGTAGGAGTCAACGAAGCTGTGGACAGAGCCAGTGATGTATTTGTAGATGGTGGGGAAGTTATAGACCGGAATGCAGCTCTCAGAGAGTAGAACAAACCGCTCATTGGAGAAATCAAGAAGAGCATTGGCTAAGAGGCGCCTCTCTGCATCTACCAGTTCTACTGTTCCCCACTTAACGTCCTGTGAAGGGTAAGTCAACTGTTAAAGTCAGCAGCAGGTAAAAGAGACAGGATGGTGAATTAGAAATTTAAGAGTTCAGGAAAGACACGGACATTCAAGAAAATTGCATAGTGAAAAGAAGACAAATATGACAATTAGATTGGGAACAATCCATGTTCTTATTTTTGTTCAGCAACTTAAATATTTATGGTTTTTGTGGTTAAATATTAGGAAAAAAATGTATATTAGACTTAGAGGAGAAGCAAATACCCTATGGGTTTTCCAGGGAATTGGTCACTGTGACTCCAAGGCATGAGGTTAGTTGTCAGATATGTTTCAGGGAAAGAAGGAAATGGTATGTTGAATAAGAAGCTTAAAATTGAGGTTCTTGAAGGACAAAATGTTGGTTTTAAAGGATTATGCATGCATGGGAACATCCTCTCATGCTCATATGTACTGGTTTTGAGATCAAAACCTGATAAAGGGAATAAATGATGCAGGACCATATCCGATCGCAAAATAGGCTCAGGGTGGACCCCCACAGTTTACATGATTAAGAAAGCACGCCCTCCACCTGTCAAAATGCCCGATCTGCAGCTTTGGCCACTTTTTGGCTAGTTACAGCCGGACAGCTGCCCTAAGTAGGGTATAGGCCAGTCAGTGGGCCCCGCATGTTGTCCCACACATGGATACCCTCTCAGTAAAATTTTAGCCTTCTACAGCCTATCCAGTTGAAGATAGGTTCTTTTCCAAGTTCATCTCCTTATTTAATTGAACTGCAAATAATTTAGCTAGATTTAGTTACTTTGTTTAGAAACAGTCCTAATCGGGCAGTTTATATGATTGTATATCCTATATATGGGCAAGCGTTGGGAATGAAAGACCACATATTTAACTGAAGCAAAAGCCTTCTTTTTGGAAATTCCTAGAAATGAAACTCTCCTAGAATCTAGATGTGAGACTCCACAAAATCTATCCCTTCTCTCTCTTTCTTCTTGTTGTTTTCTCCCATTCCCTACTACCTGTACTGCTGTGAATGGCTATTGTTGATATTGGAAGAAATGGCCAGGTTTTTGAGCCAAATGGCTAGAAAACATGTTTTAGCCATCCATTTGTTTTCTACATCATGGCCCAGCAGGAGTGAAATGGCTGTGTTTTTGAGCCAAATGATCTAATCGATGTGGCCAACCTGATAGACAGCTCAGATCTCGCACACATCCATCTTGGCATTTGTGCTCGTATGTGAGTGGGCTTTGCATATATGTGGGCTTAGAAAACCTCATATCTAGAGAGCTTCAAATGTGAATTCTACAGTATAACTGATCAGTCTTTTCCATTATTATCTCTATAAATGGTTGACTAGATAATACAGCTAAACTGTGAGAAAAGCTAAAGGTATATGGAGGAGGTCAATGCAGCGTGGAGAAGGGTAAAAAGTGAGCAATACTATTTTTTAATTCATTATAATACAAAAATATATTTTCATGCAAACATTTATAGCATGTTTGACCAGATATATTCCAGTTTACATCAGTGAGTTGAAAATCAAGCTAAGTCACTGCTAAATCTTTAAATAACTCCAGCCTTGTCATATGAATTAAGAACAGGTTGTATATTTATTAGCATTCAGGTTCCTCATAGTTCAATTGCAGTATTTAAAAAAATGAAGGGCATTTGGTCTAGTGGTATGATCTCGCTTTGGGTGCGAGAGGTCCCAAGTTTGATTCTCAGAATGCCCCCCTTAATTCCCAGCTGAATTTTTGTTTCCAAGGTTAACAAAAAAAAAATGTTTCCAGTAAATGTCTCACTCATGTGGGAACAATCATATCTTGCAGATGGAAGTTATAAATTTACAATGAATTTTAACTTAAAGGTGTCATTGTATGTATTAGTAACACTTTGTAATGACTAATGATTGCAAATGGAAGGTAGAAGCCAGGAATTTTTGGGGGACATGGCATTTTAGAGACAAGGGATGAGGGATTTGCAGCAAACTCTTCCTTCTTCTTTTTTTCTTTTTTTTTTTCTTATTCTTATTTATTTATTTATTTTGAATGGGGACTTTTAACTGCAGCAAACCATTCTTGAGTACAGTATAATGAAAATAAAATGGAGCTATCTAAGAGGCTATATCAAAATCTTATAACACACCACAGAATTGATACTTCTAAATTCAACTAGATTGATCAAACTCAGCTGACAGGAATGCACCAGTCAGTCCCCAGCCTGAGCAGAGGAGGGTCGTGTTAGGTAGGTAGGCTTTTGCCAAGCAATCTTGAGAATTCCAGTTCCAAATTTTGATGAATGGTTAGAGTTTGGAAGAGGCTATGATGATGACGATGATGATGATTGACAAGATAACTACCAGAAGAAGATCTAGGTCTTTTGTATTTCATGAAATTAGATGTGTGTGCAGTACAGCATTTTGGAGAAAAAAAAAAAAAAGTTCAGAGATTTGACCAGGCCTTTGATTCTTGATCATGGTACCCATGACTGCCATAGGACAGATGGAAGGCCACCCCATTCAAGCAGAGAGGAAAGCTACCATGGAATCTTCTCCCGCTGACTCTATGTTGGGAGGTGTGGCTGGAACAGAACAGGCCTGTCTTCAATGACATTTAGGAATGAGGAGCCAGTGAACAACGTAGCAGACAGGATAAAAGGATAAAACGAAACCTGCTCATATGGGCCTCTAACCACAGAGCATTCAGGGGCCTATCAATTGAGGAAATGGAAAGAAGATCGAAAACCACTTGTAGGGCATGCCAAAGAAAAGATCTCAGCAGAGTCAAATGTGCAGGAATGGGCAGCAGGCTGGTGGTTCGAATTTGGTGGATTTTTCTATTAGAGATTAGGTAAAGAAGGAATGGGGGTGCTCACATTGACGGAAGCAGTAAGGTGCACCTCGCTTTCTCTGGCCCTTTGAAGGCATGTTCAAGTCAGCACACTAAAGCAATTGACCTTCAGGACCATGCATCTCATCCAGGCTCACCATCGTGACAAATCAATTAGAGTGGAATGCTCCTCCCCGGACATTATTTGCAGGGTCACAGGGGAAGCTGTTGCTCCTTGGTCATTGTTTTAATCTTCCAAGTGCCTAACACCATTGTTGCTGGGCAACACTTTGTTTGCCCTGGCTCTGAATGGTGGTAGTCCTGTTGTGTCTTCTATAGCCAGGATTGGCTCATCCTGCCATGATTTTTGTACTGGGAATTCCATTCCTCTTCTTTAGTTTAATATATTTGTTTCTTATCTTCTAAAAATAAAAAGCTTGCCATAGGAGACCACTTGTGGTCTGCATAATAGCATGTTTGTTGGCCACATACTGCAAATTTGACGTCTAAATGCAAGTCAATATCCTGAATTGGATATTTGTTTCCATGAAGAATGATTACAAGTGGCTTTGATTTACACAACAATATTGCAACAAAATTCATTATCTGTATGCATGCTCCATCTTTCCCTGATTGGCAAACCAACAGAGGATATTTTAAAACAACACAAAGGTAAAAATAAAGATACATGTATCAAAACATTTCTTCAATAGAAAGATAATCTAACACAAAGCATTTGCAAGCATACCAGATCAAGGGGACCTTACCTGGCTAGGAATCTGCCGCCCAAAGAAAGCTGAGGTTTGGGAAACATTGAGCTTGTAGCCCGGAAGTGCATGCACATAAATAGTAAACAGCTCTTCATGGCCATAGAAAAACCTATCCCACAAAGGCGCAAGTGGCAAAGGCCCCCGCGTCAAAAACATGAACGCCACTTTTGGCACTCTCTTATATGGATATTTCTCTTTTCTTGGTACCATTGAAGCCCTCCAAAAAAGCTCCTCATCTGTCATCTCATGCGTCATATGCCGCGGGTGGATGAAATTCCTCGTGCTCAAACAATCCTCATCCTGGCAAACCGGCATTTGACGTGTAGGAAAGAACAGTTCAGTGTGAGAGGTAAAGTATCGAGTGACATGGGAGCTAGCTGACAAGCCTATAAACACCCCAGTTACAAAAATAACCAAAGCTGAAATGATCTTTAATAGTCCAAGTGACCCATCCTTGCTTGTAGTTCCATTCAACAACTTATCACCTGCTTCCTCATCTGCCCGACTCCTCACCACAGGCTTCATCGCACTTCCCTCTAGAAACTACAAAACTCTATCACCAATCTTCTTAGATCTTTATTGTAATCCCTTGTCTTATTTATCAACAATCACACAAACTTGGTGAAAACTAGATCAAACAGTCATCAAAACACTTATTTTTCCACAGAAATCGGAATCAAAATCCTCATTTGTGGAAATCTAGCTTTATCCACAAATCCTTCAAACTGCCATTCGCGAGTTTCCTGGTCGAATAAACGTATATAAAGATCGCAAGAATCGAACCTCGCAAGCTGCCTCCAATCAAACTAAAATTCAAATCTCCTCTCTGCTTACAGTTAAAGCAAGCAAGACCAGATTGCGTTCGAATCTCAATCAAACAGACTGCTGACAATCGAATCACTCTTTCTCGAATCCAAAACTAAAACATGTTCCAAAAACCCTAGAAAAATCCAATCTGAAGAAAGATCGCCTTCAACTACGACTTCGCGGCAGTCGAAACTCAAACCTCTTTCATGATCGAAACCCTAGAATACAAAATCTCAATAGAAAAGAAAATGAAACAGTAAGACGTGGAGCTGACCTTAAAGAACAACGAATCGCGTCCGATCTTTGATTGCTTTGCTGGAAGCTTATGGTTAATTGAACTGGAACTCTCGGAATTCAAGTTTTCTACGAATCTGGGTTTTTTATTTAGACAGATCAAGACGAAACAATAACTGAATTTCAATTGCCAGAACTCGGAGAAATCCGAATCTGGTCAGATTGAGATTGAGAAGGGTGGTTTTACATGGATTTGATGACTGGAATTGTCGGAGATTTGAATCGAGAAACCTCTCTCTCTCTCTCTCTCTCTCTCTCTCTATATATATAGCTGTGGGAACGATGAGGCGGTAGCAGTTGAGAAGAAACGGTCTTTCCAGGAAACGAGTGAGGGCGGGCTAATGTGTACCGGTCAGCGCACGGGAGGGATGATATGACTGACCCCACTAACATGAGCCATGTGGTTTGTAGCCGAAGCTGGTTTCGCTCGGTAGAGCAGAGGCCTTGGGTGGTGGGCCCCGCAGTCTGGTCCCAGATCGGACGGTCCTGTTTTACCAAACTAGACGACTCTTGGCCATTCAACGCGACTGATTGGATGGTTAGGACCATCTGGTCGTGTAGCCTGGGATCGTGGGGTCTGGTGGATGAACAGGTCTGTCACGACGCACTATTTCAACGTCGGGGTGCCTCTTTTTTTTTTCCCACCTTCTACCCAGCGTCTTTTCCAATCGCTCCCCAACTTTTCTTTAACTAAACCATTCTGTACCGACACACTATTTTCAGGTGAAAATAGCCTTCTGTTAATCTGTAGCTACGAATTATAACCGTAGCTATTGGTAGCGTTAGGTCTACAAGTACGTTGTGCAAAAGCTAGCGATTCCAATGGCTACGGGTATAATCCGTAGCTATAGGTCTAATGAATGGCGATTCAACCGCGCTGAATGAAGGTATTTTCGTCCAAAAATAATGTGTCCGTACAGAATGGTTTAGTTTGGGAGTGTTTGGAAAAGACAGTGGATAAAAGGTGAGATTTACAATCGGAACTTTCTCTCTCTATTTTTTTCTTCTGAGCCTGTTTGGTCCGCGGATTAAATGGTATGGAATTGTATCAATGGGATCAACACTGCTGCTGTACAATGACTGCATGTTTCAAAATAACATGGTATTTGGCCAATCCTATATCTCTATGTTTGAGATAAAATTCCTGTTATAGGAAAAACACTAGATTAAGTAAAATTCTATATGGTGAAGCATGAAATTGTAATCAACGAACTAAATTCTCACCTATATATATATATATATATTATATATATATATATATATATATATATATATATATATAAAACTAGAATTAGAGCTGTACACAAATTGAGTTAGCTCGGTTAGCTCACTCGACTCAGTTCAAAACCAAGTTCGAGCCAAGTAGAGCTGATTTTTTTAGCTCAAAAAAATTTTGAGCTGAGTTCAAGCTCGACTCAACTCGGATGGAACCTCAACTCGAATCGACTCGTATTGAATCGACTTGGTGACTCAGTTATTTTGATATTAATGTTACACGCCAAGTGTTTGATAAAATGACTGAATGAAGTATTGTTTCGTGTGCATACATTCTTTGTGTGATCAGTCAATGGCGAGGAAGGAATAGATATGAAACAAATCACTTCAAAAAAAAAAAAAAAACAAACAAACTTCACATTATAAAACTGCCCTCAAATCATGATTTTGATGTTGCCCGCCCAGTTTTTGATAAAATACATGTATGTTGTTGTTATTGTTTTGTATTCTGTGAAAAAATTAAAGATGTGTTATATGTGTTTGAGAAAATGCTGCATAGGCTCGAACTTGCCCAAGCTATTGACCGAACCGAGCTGAGCTAGCCAGTCAGGCTCGAGGATCGAGCTAAGCCAAGTTCGAGCTAAGGTTAGCTATTGATCGAGCCAGCTGTGCCAAGCTTAACTCGATTCGACTTGTCCACAATTCTAACTAGAATGGGGCATATATGGATGGATGGCATGAATAAAACACATGCATGAATGTGGGGCTCACATGCATAGTGGATTTTAAAAATCACCGGAAACCCCACATGGATTCAAATACAAATTTATCCTACTTAATCCCAACCCTTTCCGTCCTCAACGTTGGATGGAATTTGCCCAGAACCCAATGCAATTCCATCCACCTAGTCCCATCTAAGCCGACATACCAAACAGGTACATGTAGAAAATACGCTAGGAGAGTAGAGTCACGAGCTTATTAGCACGGTTACCTAGGTAACATCTTAGTGGTTGTTACCCTAACTATTTGGAGCCCACCTGATGTATTTGTTGTATCTGTTTTACCATCTCATTGTAGGATGTGATCCCAAACCTTAGATCCAAATCTCAGGTGAACCATACTATTAGAAACAGTAATGAATAACCATTAAAAACTTTTTGTGGGCTACAAAAGTTTTGGATCAAGCTAATCTTTTTATTTTCCCTTCATTCAGGTCTTCTTAACATTATCAAGAGGATCAAGCTAATCTTTTTATTTTCCCTTCATTCAGGTCTTCTTAACATTATCAAGAGGTTGGATGGACAATAAACATTATGAAAACCTTACAATGAGCCCTTCAAAAATTTTAATGGCGAGGCATTCAAACACCACTGTTTTTTGTGGTGTGGTCCAGCTGAGATTTGGATCTGCTTATTTTTTGGGACGACGTCTTAATATAGCCCGGAGAAACGGATGGACGGCATGGATTTATAACACATCATCAAGGTGAGCTCCACAGTAGGCGTAACACCTAATCCACTCCCAATAGAGTTGGGTGCTGGTAAGGTTGCGCCGAGGTAACAACTTAGTGATTGAGTCCCTGACCATGGGGCCCACCTCCATGTATGTCTTGTATATTCATGTGTTTTGCCCATTCATTTTAGGGCATGGGCTCAAAAATGGAACATATCCAAATCTCAGGTGTACTGTATCACATGAAATAGTGGTGATCCATAATTTAAACTGTGTAGGCCACAAAAGTTTTCCTTTCATCCCGGTCTGTGTGACTTTATCCATAGGTTGGATCGTAAATAAATATTAAAGTGGACCTTAGGAAGTTTTTAATGGTGGGCATTCAATTACCACATTTTCCTATGGTGCGGTCCACCTGAGATTTGTATCTGCTTCAATTTTGTGTCCATGCCCTAAAATGAGTTGGTAAAATGGATGAACAATACAAGTATAGAACACATATATTAAGGTGGGCCTCACAATCAAGGACTCACCCGTTAGGTTGTTACACGGAAGAATAAAAATATAAAAGAAAAGAATGGAAGAAAAAGGAGGAGAGAGAGAGACTGATTAAAAAAAATACTTTATTAAAAAACTATGAGAAAAAAAAGGAGAGAGAGAGAGAGAGAGAGAGAGAGAGAGAGAGATTACTTACTCAATTATTTGTATAGAAAAAAAGCTTTATATTTTTAATTTTCAATTTTAAGAAAGAAATTCTTAGCCACTTGTCTTTCTAATTTAACTCAACTAAAGCTTGTTTAGTAATTAAGTATCCTAATTAAATTAAGACTTGACAATGATTCTCAATACTCCTCATCATTAAATCTTACTTACATCTATCATTTAAAAAAAAAATAAAAATTAAAGAGATCAAACTTATTTGTACTTAACGCTCAATATTTGCTCACAACCTTTTCACGAGTAAAGTAGTAATGGACCTCTATATGCTTTACACAAGCATAAAATGTCATATTCAATGCCAGTATAATTGAGCTACTATTGTCATTCGTGATTGGAATGAGGTAATCAAATTTATTTTTTGTCAAAGTCTTTTAATAGTTGTATCCACTATATGCTTTCACATGTAGCTAGCATCACAACTCAATATTCAGCCTCTATAGTAGACAACGCAACAATGTGTTGCTTCTTACTTGCCCAAGACACAAATATATATTCACGGTAAATAGCACATACAACTACTCTCCATGTGAAATCCTTCATAAAAGTGCATGCATCAATGAAAGATTAAACAAGACCATTTGAAAAGAAAAAGAAAAATCTCTAACCTTTATAAACCAAGCTCAAGGTGCTTGTTTTAGACCATAAATCATCTTCTTAAACTTGCATATATGTCTCTGTTTTTTTAGGATATTCAAATTCTTGGGTCGCTGCATATATACCTCCTTATCAATATTGTTATTTAAGAATATATTCTTTTATATTCATCCATTAAGGCATCCAACCATTTGCAATTGCAAAAGGTATAATAACATATATGTTTGAAATTTTAATCACAAAACTATATGTTTCATCGTAGTCTTTTTAATAGCTTGAGAAAAATATTTAAGACTTGTTTGGTATAGTAAATTAGAATGTATTTACCATGAAATAAGCAATGATTACTTAAAACGGGTATTTGTTAAGTTGTCATATCCATCCATTCTATTTTGGAGCAATCAAAATCATTTTAAATTAGTCAAACACCAATGGTCTTTGTCAGACCAAACGTGTGAAAGATCCACACTGTTGCAAACATTGAAGTATAAAATATGTTGCAATTCTCTCTTATACAATTTAGATGCTAATAGCATAACTCTATGTAACTCCATGGTCAAATTCCATTGACAATAGAATTTATGTAAAATATATTGTAACCATGCATTGATTATTTACCACATAATTCTTAAATAAATTACATATTCAAACAGGCCCTTGACCACAAAATGCGTATTATAACACTCAACTTTACTTGTGGCTTTTCATTTTACTTTGTATATTTACTTGTAATTATTTATTTATTTATTCATTCTTCACAAGCTCAACTAGATCTTACATGCCATGCTTTTTCAATGCACTCATTTCCTTTTCTATAATCAACTGCAATTAAAGATCATCTATCACTTCTTTTAACGCATTGGCTCGTATGAATATATATCATGCATCATATAAACATACGGTATGTTCATGACATGATAATATATAAGTCTTTTAACATTAAACATTTTAGGAAATAGGATATCTGCACTCTATATCACCACTTGAAAATGTTGTAAATTTTTTCTCTTTTAATTTTTTTGACTTAAATCTTTTTGCTAGTTTAGACAATTGTAAAGTGGACAGTCTTATATCTTATTCTACATCTAGTAGCCTTTAAAGACTTCAACTCACTATTTGGAGCTTGATTCAATTATGAGATCCTATCAAAATTAACATCACGGCTATCATAGATACAGTGATTTATTGAATTATAATATTGGTATACATTTTTCTCAAATAAATATCTAAAAAATATATAATTTATATGCTTTGTAGCAACCTTGTTATAATTTTCATCACTATACTTTCATAAGGCACACATCCAAACACCCACGTATGTATCCAATCTAGCTTTTCCTTGTAAAGAATTTGATGTAGAACTTTCATATCTGGCCGCAACCTCATACAATTGATCAAGTATATTACAATACAAGTAGCTTCGACGTAACAAACTCTTGACAAATTCTTTTAGTTCAATATAACACGATGGGCTTTGCTATATATATGGTAGTTCTTCCTCTAAGCAATTTCATTTTATTGAGGCATTTATGGGCAAGTGATTTGTTTTTTATTTTACACGCTTAAAAAAAAAAAAAAAAAAAAAAAAAAAACATTAAAATCATTAAATACGCATTCTCCACCATTAGTATGAGGCCCACTATCATGTCCGTGTGAAATCTACTTTACCCATTAATTTTACTAGCTTCTATTAAGATGAGAACCCAAAAATGAGATAGATCCAATGCTTGAATGTGCCACACCACATACAACAATACGGATGGAGACAACCACCTACGAAACCTTCACATGATCACTTGATGTTTGTATGACATCTGACCTATTCATGAGGTGATTCCCATGAGGATGAATGGAACTTCTATGCGTGATGTTTAGTTCTCTCTGTTTCTGTGATATAGTTCATAGGAGTTTTGGGTCTGTCTTATTTTTAGGCTCGTAATCTAACCTGAACCAAAGAAGTTAATGATCGAAGTGGATTTCACAGGGATGCCACAGTGAACCCTAGAGACCTCTTGGGTACAGAAGCCAGCATTGGCAGTCTTACAAGTATCCATGCCATCCATCCATTTTGACAGATCATTTTAGGTAATGAGCCCCCAAAACAAGGCAAATCAAAGGCGTGAGTAGACGACACTACAGGAAACAATGGCAATATTGACAACTACCATTAAAACCTACCACACTACAGGAAACAATGGCAATATTGACAACTACCATTAAAACCTTCTTAGGACCGACACTGATGTTTATTTGCCATGTAATCTATTCATAATGCCACATAGACCTGGATTAAAAAACATAAATATCACATTGATCGAAAACTTTTGGAACCCTCAGGGTTTTCAACAGTAGGTGTTCAATCCTCAATGTTTCCTATGGTGTGGTCTACTTGAGCCTTTCCACTTCCATTTGCCTTTTTTTTTAAAGGCTCGTGCTCTGTCAAAATGGATGGACGGCATAGATAAACATATATACATCTCCGTGGACCATCCATTTTGAAATATCATTTCAAGTAATGATCCCAAAAGTTAGGCCGATCTAAAGCTCAACATGTTCATACCACAGGAAACAGTGGATATTTACTATTCAATGCCTACCATGAAAAACTTCTGTGTCCCACAAAAGTTACGGATGAAGATAATATTTATGTTTTCCCATCATCCAGATCTACATGGCCTTATGAACATATTGGATGGCAAATAAGCATTGACGTGTACCCTAGTAAGGTTTCAATAGCCAGTATTGTTGTCACCATCATCATCATCACTGATTCATGTGGTGTGGTGATGTAGAGCGGGTTGCGGACAGTTTCATGGCCAAGATGGATCAGAAAAGGCCCGGTCGGCGACAGAAGTGATCTAGACCATCGGACCTTAAATCGAGCGTATCTCACAATCCAGAATGAGTTACCTGACGTACAATATATGATTTTGGAGTAGAAGGAGCTACTTTAGCCAACCAACCCCGCTATGCCGGGTTGCGACGCTCGGAATTGCGAA
The DNA here is from genome assembly GCA_030180095.1 of Magnolia changhungtana. NCBI lineage: Eukaryota > Viridiplantae > Streptophyta > Magnoliopsida > Magnoliales > Magnoliaceae > Magnolia > Magnolia changhungtana. The sequence continues at coordinate 14,913,825 of JASAUF010000662.1, forward strand.
AAACTCCTGGATCGACGGTCGTTTTCCTATTTTAATTTCATTTTTATTATAAATAGTAAGTTTTAGTTTGATTATAACTCTTCATCCGTCGGGCTTTAGAAGTTGTGCCCAACCTGAAAAGAGCTTAGAATAATTAGGAGAACGGTTTGGTGAAGCCAAATAAGACACTTACTATTTTTTGCCGAAAACCTTGCGCACTAGTAGACATCACGACCGTCTATAAATAGTAAGTTTATTATTTATAGTAAGTTGCGATTTCTAGGAGTTTTAGTTGTAGTTTGATTCTGATTTCTTTCCCATTGCTTGGTACCCCTATGTAAAGGGTTGTGAATTCATTTTTATTCATTCATTAATCAATTTCGAATTTATTGGAATTTATTTCTATTTTATGCTTTTTGATTTCTTTCTTTTCTCGTGGATTCGAGAAGTCTCTGTGAGGAGTCCAGAGAAGTTCCGTGGATTCAAAATACTTATCCTCTTGAGGAAGACGGTGCTCAACCTCACGTCCTCCTATGCGTCATGTGGTCTACCCGAGCCTTCAATCTGCCTCATTTTTTTTGGCTCATTACCTAAAATGATATGTAGAGGTGGGGATCGAGTCGAGTTGGACCGATGTTTTGCCAACTCCCTGACCCGAACTCGAGACTGAGTCTAGGAAGCTTGACTTGATCCGAATCGATTCTTGGCTGGGCTGACCCAAATCGAGTCCGACTCGGTTAAAGAAACCGAGTTGGGTACGATTGGGATCCGAACCAATTCTATGGCCCATAAATCTAGGGTTAAAGACAAAGCACGTGGTATATATTTAAAGAGAGAGATTTGAAATATCAAAAATGATAAATCTTTCGCACAGGTGGTTTTTTTCATTCAACGCTTCATCTATAGCATGACGCATTATATAAATGATTTGGATTATCTAAACATGAATTTAATGGCTGTATTTCATTTCCTTTAACAAAAAAAAAAAAAAAAAAACTCCAAGGAAAAGAAAGAAAGAAAGAAAATGATTCCTTTTCTTCTTCTTCTCTGCAGTCCAAAACACATCAAAACCATAGCATATGCAAAGAAAGAAAATCAGTGGAAAATCATTGCTCTTTCTTTTTTATTTGTCATCTCTCCTTCAGATTGAGTTAGGAGCGGCGCCGGCTCAGGTAGAGTTAGGGTTCAGTTAGATGAGGGGTAAAGATAAAAAATAAATACATAAAATTTTGACTTTATAGTACCCAATTTTGAATCGGATCGGATCGAGTTGCTACGTGACCCGAACTTGATTGAGTCGGGCTTCGCATCCGAATGGGTCTACTCAATCTGACCTGATTCTGGCTTTTGGTTTGGGTTGAGTCGAATCCGACCGGTCGACTCAAATCCGACAAGTCGATCCTACCTACCTCTAAATATGTCCAACTAAATCGACCATGTGGATTAAAAAATACATCATGGTGGGCCCCACAAAGCTCCTGCGTGGACCGTCTTTCTCTGGCCAGGTTCTAGTGAGGGAGTACCCAATCCGCGTCCGGGGTCCACTTGTACAGCTGATAAACCCGAACAGGCTATACAACCTGCCGGCCCAGCATCGTATGATATTCTCGTTGACCTGTGCCAGCCGTCATGTATGACTTGATTTGGATGGCACTCGCAGGGGTTGAAAATTGAAATTAACGTACGCCACTTTGTGGGCTCCACCATGGTGTCGTGCGCGTCGGCGATGAGCTTAATCATGTGATTTGATTGACGGGTTTTACAAACACTTAAGTTAAATGACGTTTGCAAGAATACATCCCCGCGTACGGCTTGATGAACGGTCATTTTTCAATGATCTAAACCTTTAATTTAATGGGCCTCACATTTTCTGGAAGATAGAAAAAAAAAAATTTTAATCTAACTATTTCAATCCATTGATCATTTGACTCTTTTCCATTGTATATGGACGGTCTTATTAAAATCTAAAAAATCAAAATTTTTAAATATATAAATTTCGTATTTTATTTTCTAACGACATTCCATCATGAGAATCATCATATAAACGGTTTGGATCATTATAAAGGTCCCCAATGAACAGCTCAAGTCCCGATGTAATGTATTTAAATATGTCGCGATGCATTCTAACGTTCCTCTGGGCTCCGAGGCAATTACCGATTCCCACATCGAAGCCGAGGTTTTCTAATTCCGCACGTGTGCAAGCCCTGCACAGACACACGCAGACATATGTGCTAATATAGAACTGAATTCTTGATCAGATCTTTCCATCAGGTAGGACACACTGATTTTTTTTTTCCCAAAATCAAGCCAAAATATACCTTAGGTGGGCCACATAACAAATGGACGGTTCTAAATTTTTTGTTAACCGTTGGTTTACCTTGTATATTGTGGCCCCCATGAGGAGAAAAACTATATTATTTTTAATTCATAATATCTACGCCTTGGTTTACATCAAATGGAAAGCTTGGATCTTATACTCATATTCCATGCTGGGAAATGCATCTGCGTGTGGATGGCAGCGTTCCACACTCACGTGGATTAAGCAAACATGTATTGGAACCTGTCCGATCCATGCGCGACTCGCGCGTAGTGCACGTTAGTTCTGACGTCGTTGGTCCGCAAATGGACGGTCATAACTCATAATATTCTTCAGCCAGTGGGCCCGAAGCGGATTGGCTGGTGTACCACGCATCAATAGACGGTGCATTCACGTCAGCAAGTTCTATATTCGCATCATGAGGTATGTGTTATATCCAAACCGTCCATCCATCTGGCGAGCTCGTCTTAAGGCTTGAGCAGAAAACTAAGACGGAGCTAAAGATCAAATGGACCACACTGCAAAAAAAAAAAAAAAAAAGCAGGGGATTGAATGTCTCACAGAAGTTTCGGATCAATATGAAATTTGTTTTCCTCTTCGTCTATGTATTTTTTACTAAGATTGGATGGAAAATAAACGTTATGGTTGGACCTACAAATTTTTTAATGGTGAAAGTCATTATCCTTGCTGCTATTTTTGGTGTGGTCCATTTGAGCTTTGTATATGATTCATTTTTGTCTAAGGCTATAAAATGATCTCGAAAATGGATGAATGGTATGGATGTAATACATACATCATTGTGGGGCCATATAACTTTGATCTCATTTGAACCGTTAGTACAACTTGGAGATCGGGGACCATCTGCGCTCATCTACACATAACATGTATCTGCACCAGTTATATAGGTCGTCTGTGGTACATCAGTCAATCCGTTTCCAGCCCACCATGGATAAGAAGCGGATTGGCTGGTGTACCTCACACTGGCTATATAGCGGCTGTATTGATGTCCCTAAGATCTTTGAGTCCTATCATAAAGCATGTGTTATATCTAAATTGTTTATCCATTTGGTGAGATCATTTTAAGAGTTGAGATGAAAAATAAGAAAGATCTAACTATCAAGTAAACTACACTGAAAAAAAGCAGTGGGAGATTGAACATCTATCATTGAAACTCTTTTTGTTGTCATAGAAGTTTTGGATCAATATTTAAAAAATATATATCCTCTTCACAGGGTCTTTGTGATCTTATTAAGAGATTGGATGGAAAATAAACGTTCCGTGGGCCCTATGAAATTTTTAACAGTGAAAATCATTATCTCCTCTGCTATTTGTGGTCCAAGTGATCTTTGGATAGAATTCATTTTTTGGATTACGATCTAAAATGATTTCTAAAAATAGATGAACAGTGTAGATATAATAAATAAATCACTGTAGGGCTATATAACTTTGATCTCCTTTGAACCGTTCGTACAAGTCGAGCCCGTGGAGCGTCAGTGCTGGTCTCGCACGACACGTACCAACAGCAGCTATATAATAGCTGGTGTGTGGTACACCAGCCAATCCGGTTCCCCATGGATGGAACCAGTAGCATATTGATATCAGACGGGTCATGTCAGGCCGTCTATTTCGCTGCGACACCTGTAAATATAAAATATCCAACACCAGTATCACGCAGCGCTTAAAACAACTAAGTGGGTCCTACCATGCTGTAAACTTAAAATCCACTCCGTTTATCAGGTTATGTCCCGTATGTTAGACACTTAAAAGCTAGAAATCATTGGAACCACGACTCAGATGGGCCACACCAGATGGAAGAATGGGGATGGATTGCTAACCATAGGTTTTTGTGTGGGCCATCATGGTGCATATCATTAATCGAACCTATTTATCAGGTGTAAAGATATGAAATCACAATGATGAAAACCTCAGCAGGCTGCACAATGGGAACTTAACGGTTTTGGAAGCAATTTTACCTTGTTTGTTTCTATTGGTGTGGTGCATGTGATATGTAAGTACGGTCCATATAATGGTTATTACCTGATGGACGGAGTGGATTTCAGAACTCTCTCAAAGGCACTGACCTTGAGGCCCACCTGCATGCCCAATCAAACAAACATTTGGCTTGAGTGATTCAATGGTTGCTAATCAATATGGGGAATCTGCTGCTACTAGAAGGCATAAACTTAGAGGTCAGGAACTTTTTTTTTTTTTTTTCCTTGGTATATAGCTCAAGTGGTATACCGAGGAAAGATACCTTGTTTCAACACTGACGTCTTTGTATCCATTCCCTAGTCATGGGGTGGATAACAATGACGTGTGATCTGACAGTGGGTATACTCAGAAGCTTTAAATAAATAATAATAATAATAATAATAATAATAATAATAATAATAATGAGGAACTTCTTTTGGAACTTGCCTTGTACGTAACAATGAGGTGCCCTTGCTTGAGATTAGACACACTCCCCAAGCAATCCCCACATCCAATAGTCACAACTGTAGGATTGTTTTTTTCTTTCTTAAAAGATTACTCTCTTATTATTTATTCGGGCAAAGCTTGAAAAATATACAATAAGAGGGCGAAGACCCTCCAAAAAAATAACCCACACCCCAATCGGCAATCACATGGAGAAAAAAAAAAAGAAGAAGAAGAAGAAGAGGAGAGAGAACATAACGAATTAACTTGTTTTAAAAATATGGTAAATTAATTCATTTATCTTATAACCTAGGTCTCACATCGCATAGGTTAGGACCTCGATCGAACTCCCTCATGGGCTCCATATCAAATGGGTACCACTTCACATGAGCCGCTCACCCCAAGTGTATCCCTGCATCCCACAGGCAAGCCCACTCAAACCGATATGAAAATGCCCCTACATTAAAGAGTGAACCCACAACCTTAGTTTTCTCCGTGCATGTAATTTGTCAAGTGATGTGTGAGTTTAAAAATCTTAACCACTGTCATAAAATCTTGGAAGTGGACAAGGAAAAGAAAGAAAAAGTAAATTCCTTAGTATTAGAATTTACATAGAGAAATTGGAATTGTGTAAAAAGAACCCTCATGAACCCTCTGTTTACAAGGATTTAGGTATCTATTTGGCTAGGTACCGAGACTGTTCTAGACTGGCACATGACTGCTCTAGGCAATGTTTCAGCTGAATCAAGGTCAAATATTCAAGTTGACATCACCAATTTCAATAGCACATACAACTAAGGTTGTCAATGAACCGGGCTGGCCCGACAGGCTTATGGGCACGCCTCACGTCTGGCTCAAGCTAAAGTAGCAAGCCCGCGAGATGGATTTGGGCTTAAAACTCCTCCCTATTCATCAAGCAGTTTGGGCTTGAACTTACCTATCCGAAAGCCCATCAGCCTAGCCCAACCAACAACCTTTTCAAATTTCAAATTTTAAGTAATGTTGTTCCTTCTTTCTCCTCTCTCTTGAAATGATACATAAAACCATCCATGCTCTCTCTCTCTCTCTCTCTCTCTCTCTCTCTCTCTCTCTCTCTCTCTCTCTCTCTCTCTCCTGAAATGGGAAGAGGAAGGGTATAGCTGAAGTGGATAAGAACAAAATTAGTTGGGTGATTGAAAAAAAAAAAGCTTTTGAAGAAAGTTACGAATTCTCCGTACTCTAAGATGCCCAGGTGGCTCTCATCATCTGTGATTGAAAAACGTCTTAGAAATGGTCTTCTCGACAATGAATGGAGTTGAGATCTTAGGACCTCTCTCTTTGGGAGATTATGTTTTCAGAGACTAGTTTCAAAATCTAGCTAAACCATCTCTCTCTTAATGATTAAAAACTAGCCAAAGAGTTGGACTATTTTGGCTTGTCATGGGCATTTTGGCTTGTCATGGGCTTGGGTTGGGTTTGGACATATGTGTAAGAAGATGGGTGGGGTTGGACAGAGCTTTGCCCGGCCTTAACCCAGCCCACTGACACCCCTACATACGACTGTTACTTAGGGCCCATTTGAAGACTATCAAATAAGTAGCTTTTTTTTTAACTTACATAGGTTAATAAGTTACTTTTCTTCAATAAGTTAGTTTGATTATTAAACTTAAATAAGTAAGTTTTTAGCAAAAGTAATTTATTCTTATAAGTTTTTTTTTTTTTTTTTTTACTGCTTTTCAACTTCCAAAAATAACTTATTTCCTTTATTTCTATAGGTAACACGACATCTTAGTAAATTATTTAAGGGAATATGCTCTTTGTGGCAATGAACCCTTCTAAGTTCACGAGAACGGAAAATCATCCAATAAATGGGTTGATGATCTAGCGGGCTCCACATGATGTTGGCCTATATCGAGGTGGCCCCACATGATGGATGATCTACATCGAAGATCCGCCCATGATGATAAATGTCTCAAATCCAAGGTGAGCCTCGCATGATGGGCAACCCACATTGAAGGTGGAGCCTATATGATGGGCAACCCAATCAAAGGTGGGCTTCGACAATTAATAATGGTGGGCCCCACATGATGGATAATCCACGTCAAGGTAGTCCCACATGATGGATAGTCAACATCAAAGGTTGGCCTAATGATGAGTGGCCCATATCCAAGGCAGGTGCCTCATGATGGACAGCCCACATCGGAGGTGGGCTCACCTAATGGGCAGTCCACATTAATGGTGGGCTCCACATATGGGTAGTGGATATTGAAATGGGCCCAACATGATGGACAATAACATTGATGGTGGGCCTCACATGATGAATGACTAACATCAAAGGTGGGTCCTACCTAATGAATTGTGCACATTAAAAGTCAGTCCCTAATGATGAATGACCCACAACCAGGGTGGACCTTGATGATGGACAGGCCACATCAAAGGTGGTTCCCGCACAATGAATGATCCGCATCAAAGGTTAGCCCCACATGGTGGACGATAGATGTGAGGGGTCCGAAAAGACTTCGGGAAATTACTAACGATGTTGGAATCTAAATATGCTCTTTTACTTTTTGGATGATAAGGATGTTATTTGCCAAACATATTTATTTATCGGGAAAATCAAGATACATTACTTATTGCATAAGTAACTTATCTAAAATAACTTACTATCCAAAGTTTCATTGAGAAGCGCAGCATGACTAAATAGTCCATGCTGTAGACACCCAGGCATCACATGTCACGCAATGCTCAACTTCTTCAGATACCCAGCGCAACAATAGGGGCGCATATGATCATGATTAGCTACTGACAGTGACTGAAGAGATGTCACCGAGTTTTGTGGGCCTTTCATGATGTATGTCAGTGGACCCAGCACAAGAAAACAGCGGGGACAGTGACGCCCACCATTAAAAGCTCCTAAAGGCCACAAAAGTTTTCAATAAAGCTGATATTTGTGTTTTCCCTTCTTTTATATCTTTTTTAACTTTTGAATAGGTTTGATTTCAAATAAACATTATGGTCTGCCTTAGGATAGTTTCAATGGTGGGAATCACTCTCCCCACTGTTTTCTGTGGTGGGGTCCACTACAAATTTTTATCTGCCTCATTATTTGTCTCATGCCCTAAAATGATATTTCAAAATGGATGGACGGTGTAAATACAAAACATACATCATAGTGGGGCCCACACAACTTAGTGACGTCACTTCAGCAGCGAGTCTCCCTACTCAACCTGTCAGTAGCTAATCCACGACCGGGAGCAGATTAGGTGCGGCCCTCGCCTCACCCAAGATGGCGGGGCCCTTGCCATGGGCCCACCTTGATGCATGTATTCTATGTCCATGTTATACATCTATTTTTTCATATCATTTTAAGGCATTAGCCTAAAAATGAAGAAGATCTCATTCTCAAGTGAACCATATTGTAGGAAACAATGGTGATTAAATGTTATGCCATTAAAAACTTCATAGGGCCATTGTAACGTTTTCGTAATGTTTATTTGTCATCCAACCTTTTGATTAGGTCACATAAACTTGGATGAAGGAATAAAGCAAATATCAGCTTGTCCAAAACTTTTGTGGCCCATTAATTGTCATCACCACTGTTTCTGACGTGACGGTCTACCTAATAATTGGATCTGCTTCATTTTTTGGTTCATGCACAAAAAATGATGGACAGTGTGAATATAGAATAAATACATCAAGGTGGACCCTCAATAAGAGCCGCACCGTATTGGGTGAGGCTGGGGCGCATCTAATCCCCTCGTGTCGGGATCCTCTGTTTGCCAAAACCACAACTTTCTTGCTTTTTTCCTCCTTTGCTGTACAGTGATTGGTCCATCTCAGTCAGCACTGCATTATTCAATGCATTACACAATCACATGGTCCAATTAGATTGCAACAACCACAATTTTGTTGCTTGACGCAAACAGATGATCCGTATTCAATCCCCTCCCAATAAAGCCACGCATCACCTAACAGTCCATATAACCACACAAGTGTGCTATAGCACACAACAGACAACTCTGTCAACTGTCCATCCAGCGCCCTTTGAGAAAGTTTAAGAAATCTCAAGTTCTTCAGGAGGATGTCTATGTCCAAAATGTAAAGTACACCCAGCTAGCCCTACAACACATGTAACACATCGTCCATTGGCGAATGAGAGTGGTTATATAAAAGGAATTTTTTTTTTTTTTTCCAAAACAACTTCAAAATAAGTTCATGTATGTTTATGGGGTGCAGATTGGGTACTACCTCACTGGAACTGGCTAGAGATTATTGTCGGTCATGTTAGGGACTATATGAGACCATAATCTATATTTTATCATCCATGCCCTCCATCTATTTTTACATATCATTTTTTTTATAGCATGAGCCTAAAAAGGAGGTAGATCAAAGGTTCAAGTGGACCATACCACATGAAGCAGCGAGGATTTAAAGTCTACCTCTGAAAACTTCTTGGAGGTCACCAAGTTTTTAATCAAGCTAATATTTTTGTTTTCTCTTCATATGGGTCTATGTGACCACATGAAGAGGTTGGATGGCAGCAAATAAACATTACAGTGAGCCCTAAGAAGTTTTCAATGATAAAAGTTTAATTCCCACTGCTTCATGTGGTGTGGTCCACTTGAGCCTTTGATTTGCCTCATTCCCTAAACTAATAGGTCAAAATAAATGGACGGAGTGGATAAAATCATATATATCACTGTGGGCTCCACAAAGCGCCTGACATGAGTCTGTCTCTAACTAGGTTACCAATCTGGGCCCATGTTTACGATAGATGACCCTCTGACCCATGTTTGGCTTTGAACATTCCCAACACCATCTTGAAGCATAAAACAAAATAGCCTCACGTGTAGCAATAGCTCCAAAACACATACTCTCTAAACCTTTTGGCAGCGGGACCATACATTTTGAAGGAATTGGACAACACAGACCCTCTGCTCAACGACCGTACTCTTTTGACCTTAAAATCTTTGGATTTGTGGAAGGGAAAATCCAAATATTAAATGGTTATTTGTGGGCATTGAAAGTATGAAATTGAAAAGAAAATATTCATGCTCTTTCTCTGTTTTACCACAAACATATATACCACCTGCAAAAGGACATCAGCGGCATAGAAACTGTACATCCCACCATGATCTTCACCTATGACATAAATCAGTTAGTGGGCCACGCCTTTGGAATCAATGGACAATAAATGGTTTGACTCAACATACTGCTACAACACACCTAGTGATTAGACAAATATAAAACATGTGTATGAGATATGAGCTTTCCGTGAGGTTGGAAATAATGATTAGATCTTTTTATTTAGAAAATAGATAATTTTAAATTAAAAAATTAAAATTATTTGGAGGTGCTTTTATTTTTTCACAAAAATAAATAAATTGGAATCCCTTTAAAACGTTTTCTTGTATGTTTTGAAAATGCTTTTTCTAACATTAAAAGGTCTAAACAATTAGGGCCCGTTTGGATACCACCAAATAAGTTACTTTTTCTACTTTCAGCAGTAGATAAGTGACTTATTTCAGATAAGTTTGGTTTAATTATTAGTAGTTATAAGTAACTTTTTTACTTAAAAGTATTTAATCATTAAGTTTTTTTTTTTAAAAATAGCTTTTCTATTTTTCATTGGTTGCTAAAAAAAGTCATCAGGAGAGATGAAAGAGAGAGAAGTTGATAAGTTTGTTGTTGCCAAAATTATTTTTCTTAATAAGTAGAAACTAAGATAAGCTACTTGTAGAATAAAAAATAAAACAATACTCACACGATGATAACTCTCCTACAATTGCTTTCGAGAGGAATTGTATATATATAGCAGTCTACAGATTTTATAAAAATCACAAAAGATTGTGTCCTAGAGTAATTGTAGTAATTGGCAAAATCATAGGAAAGATTAACGTATAGCTGTAATTACAATCTTTACATAAATGGAAAGGGGTGAATGAATAAAATGCCTCAGATCATGGAATGGAATCAAGCTTGCTGTCATCTGTTGACTTAATCCTGCTGTCATCTATTTTGGAAGATGTTTTCTTAATACGCCCCTACAAGGTCATCGGGGAAGACTGCACGTTGAGCTTGGACCGAAGATGGGAAAACCTTGTAGAGACTAATGCTTTTGTGAGGCCATCGGCTAATTGGTCTTTGCTTGATATAAAGCGAACTTCTAATGATTTCTACTAAACTCTTTCACGAACGAAGTGGTAGTCGATTTCCACGTGTTTTGTACGTGCATGAAACACTGGGTTTGCTGTGAGATAGGTCGCCCCTATATTGTCACACCAGAGAACGGGGTGCTGGGAAAGAAAAATGCCAAGCTCACGTAGTAGAGATTGGAGCCAGATAGAATCAGCCATGGCATGAGCAACTGCTCGGTACTCAGCTTCTGTGCTTGATCGAGCCACAGTCGATTGCTTTTTAGAGCTCCATGAGATTAAATTGTCACCAAAAAAATGCAAAAACTAGAGGTTGATTTCCGATCGTCGGGGCAGCCAGCCCAGTCGGCATCGGAATAAATTGAGAGCTGTATAGACATGCTAGGCCGAATGAGTAATCCAAAATTAATGGAAAACTTGAGGTAACGTAGTATCCTTTTAACAGTTGTCCAATGTTCATCAGTGGGTTTGTGCATAAATTGGCACACTTTATTTACGACGAAGGTGATATCGGGTCGTGTCAAAGACAAGTACTGCAAGGCTCCAACTATGCTTCGGTAGGTAGAGGGATTAGAGTATGGAGCACCCGAAAATAGTGATAGTTTCTAGGATAAAGACATGAGTGAAGAGACAAGCTTGCAATCGAGCATTTTCGTTCGACTGAGAAGATTATATATGTACTGACTTTGAGATAAGAATAGCCCCTCTTTCACGTGATGAGCTGCAACGCCCAAAAAGAAACTTAGAACACCTAGGTCTTTGACAGCAAATTCACTGGCGAGGGCGGAGATCAATTTAGATATAGCTTGCAAGGTGGAGCCAGTGATGATTATATCATCAACATATACCAGCACAAAGAGAGTAACCGAAGCTTGCCTAAATGTGAAGAGAGAAGTATCGGAGCTTGAGTTGACAGAGCCAAGTGATTGAAGGTGCTCATGCAGGCAATGGTACCATGCCCGTGGGGCTTGTTTCAAGCCGTAAAGTGCTTTGTGCAGTCGACATACATGATTAGGAAAATTGGGATGAATATATCCAAGAGGTTGATGCATATATACCTCCTCCGATAGATTCCCATGAATAAATGCGTTTTGTATGTCAATTTGATGAATTGGCCAGCGTTTGGAGACTGCAATGCTTAGAACAAGCCGGATGGTTGTGGGATTGACCACTGGACTGAATGTGTCATCGAAGTCGATTCCGAGCTGTTGGTGGTAGCCCTTTGCAACTAGCCGTGCTTTACGGCGTTCGAGAGTGTCGTTGGCATTGAGTTTGGATTTGAAAATCCACTTGGAGCCGACAATGTTCATGTTCGGTTGTGATGGCACTAGAGACTAGGTGTCATTCTTCATAAGAGCTGTGAATTCCTCATCCATTGCATTGCACTAGTCATTATATTTGCTTACTTCTGTATAATTCATGGGAGAGTCCGGAACACCACCTGCAACAAAGAAAGACTTGGGAGGGGGTAGCGAACTGTTCCATCAGTGAAGGTCTTTGGTTTCACGATGTGGTTTTGGGATCGTGTGGTCATTTGGTGGGAATGGAGAACAGGATGTTTTGTAGCAGCAGCAAGCTCTACTGATGGTTGGGTGGTGGACATGTTTAAGGGAAGAGCAGGGGAAGGTGGTGACGAACCAGAAACAGGGGAGTCATTTGAGGTGGGAGACGACATGTGATTGGATGGAATGGAATGGAACGACGTCGTTGCATTAAGATGTGAGGCAATGGGGAACATGTCGTTGGCATTAGGAGATGACTCATGGGAGGATGAGTGGGTGTCGTTGATGGTTAGGGGAAAAGGTAGAGCAACAGTTGGGCTATATACGTGCTGGGTGGGAGTGGGTTTGTGTGATGTGCTGGCAAATGGGAAGATGGTCTCATCAAATATAACATGCCGGGATATGAATATTTTACCACTTGAAATGTCCAAGCACTTGTATCCACGATGCATGTTGCTAAGACCAATGAAAACACATCGCTTTGAGCGAAAATCAAGTTTGTGCTAATTGAAGGGACGGAGGTAGGGAAAGCAAGCACACCCGAAAATTTTAAGTAGTGAAAAGTCGGGGGCATGTTTATAGAGTTTTTCAAATGGTGAAATACCAAGTGGAGTTGTGGGGAGACGATTTATGAGATACGTTGCCATTAAAAAGGCATGATCCCAATAGGCATGGGGAACACTGCCGTGAGATAGAAGAGAGAGTCCTGTTTCAACGATGTAACGGTGTTTCCTCTCAATGGACCCGTTTTGTTGTGATATGTGAGGACAAGTGACACGATGTTGAATGCCAATTTTGTCAAAGTATTTGTGGAGGGAGCGGTATTCTCCTCCCCAATCCGTTTGTACTGCTTTTATTTTGCTTTTAAATCGGCGTTTAACTAGTTTTTGGAATGAATGAAAAATTTGCATCACATCCGATTTGTTGGGTATAGGAAAGAGCCATGTGAATTTACTAGAATGGTTAACAAATGAGACATAATATTTATAATTTCCAGTGGTTGACATAGTAGGGGATGGCCCCCATACATCAGAGAAAATTAATTCAAGAGGAGAATGGGAAATAGACGTTGAATCAGAAAATGGAAGACAGTGACTCTTTCCTTGTTGACAAGCAGAACACACACCCGCCGTTTTATTTGATGAGAGTGGTACAGAGAACTTGGAGACGAGTTGCCGAACGGTTTGATAAGATGGATGGCCCATCCAACAATGCCAGGCATTAAGAGGAGCGCGGTGAGAGAGAAACGATTGGTGAGATGTTGATGGTGTAGTTGATAGTGGGAGGGAGTAGAAGCCGTCTTTAATTTTGCCGCGCATTAGAATTCTCCCTGTGGTTCCGTCCTTCACTAAAAAGAAAGATGGGTGAAACTCAATATAAACATTATTTTCACTCGTAAATTGACTCACAGATATCAAATTCTTTTTAATCTGTGGTACATGTAATAATTGAGATAAAGTGAAAGAGTGAGTTGGAGTTGATATAGTGGCAGAGCCAATATTCTTTATAGGCAAACCTGCCCCATCGCCGACGTGGATTTGATCACCTCCATGGTATGGCTCCGAGTGTAAGTTGAGGTTCTGTAAATCATTTGTGAAATGATTTGTTGAGCCAGTATTAGGGTACCAGTTTGTGTCTGGAGTTGTCGAGGGCGAGGTCATGTATACTGTCATGGTTGGAGGGGCACCTTGGTACGTATGATCAAAGCGATAGTAACACTGTATGGCAGTGTGACCAGTTTTGCCGCACACTTGGCAAGATGGTCTCGGGTTGGGTGGGTTAGTCTGATGTGAATATCCTCGCCCACGTCCACCATGACCTCTGCTTCTGGAGTTGGAATTGTTGTAGGATTGTTGAGGCTGTGATGAACATTGGTTTTGTTGGAATTTTCCACCACGATTGCGTTGATCATTCCGGGTTGCCACATTCACCGAACCTACTGTGGTGTCAAGAGCAGATTGTTGTTGCTCTAGGCGTAACTCAAAGCTGAGGAGATGGTTAAACATTTCTTCGGAAGTCATTTTGTCGACTTGAGTTGAAATGACAGTCACAATGGCATCATATGATGTGTCGAGGCCTCCAAGAAGGTAGGCAGTGAACTCATGACTTTGTAGGGGTTGTCCAATGGCAGCGAGGGTGTCAGAGTAGGATTTCATTTTCTGGAAATAGTCAGAAATGGACATATTTCCTTCCTTGGTGAGAGCCAAGAATTGGCGAGTCTGAATTGCTCGAGCCAAAGAGATGGAGGAGAACATTTTCTCAAGAGAAACCCATACTTCTCTAGAAGTTGAGAGACCTACCATCTGAGCCAAGATGCCCTCGGACAGAGAGGATACCAAGGTACTGAGAACAACCTAGTCTTGATCATACCAGGAGTTGAATTTTGGGTTAGGAATTTCTGTGGGGGCAGAGGTGGAGGTGGCTGTATCAGGGTTGGATATGGTTGGTAGGGGGGCAGATATGGTTCCATCAACATATCCAAATAGACATTGGCCACGCAAGTAGGGGACGATTTGTGTTTTCCAAAGGAGATAGTTGTCTTTGGTGAGCTTGATTGTAACCAGACTATGGATGCTTGCAGGGTTAGTAGGAGTATTGGGTGAGGCCATAGGATCGATCTTGGAAAAAAAAAAAAAAGACAGAGTTCATGGTTTAGCTTTGATACCATAAAAAACAAAACAATACTCACAGGATGGAAACTCTCATACAATTGCTTTCGAGAGAAATTATATATATATAGCAGTTTACAGATTTTATAAAAATCACAAAAGATTGTGTCCTAGAGTAATTGTAGTAATTGGCAAAATCATAGGAAAGATTAGTGTATAGCTGTAATTACAATCTTTACATAAATGGAAAGGGGTGAATGAATAAAATCCCTCAGATCATGGAATGGAATCAAGCTTGTTGTCATCTGTTGACTTAATCCTGTTGTCATCTGTTTTGGAAGATGTTTCCTTAATATAGAATAAGCAACTTACTTAAAAGATCCCGAACTACAAGCACTATAACCTATATGTAATAGTTACGCATACCTATTTAATGGGAAGAACAAGGCATTCACAAGGAGATTTTGATATTGCAAAAGCTTGGTCCACCGTACTCTTCATGCGAGTTACAAATACAAAGAAAATTGGTAGTTAAAGATTTGTTTATAGACATAAAATGGCTTGATTTTTATGATAGAAGATCTGTAAGTGTTGGGATCCCTCCTAGTGTGGAGGTGGGACCCACATGTGTGGGCCTAAAGAGCCAAACATGTGTGGCCCTAGTGGGACCATTTTGATCTTTTGGCTTTTTTTAAAAGCAATGTAAGAAGAAGAAGAAGAAGAAGAAGGAAGAGAGAGAGAGAGAGAGAGAGAGAGAGAGAGAGAGAGAATGAAATTTTTTATCCTAAAGAGAGAATTCTTGCAACATTTTGAGAGAAAAAAGAAAGGAGTAAAAAGAGAAGATATGTTTTGCAAAAGAAGATTAAGAGACTACTACTACCAAAATATTTATCTCTGGATTCATGAACCTCCACCTATAACTCCGGTTTCGTTAATTGTCTTCTCTGAGGGTTCTGTTGAAAGTTTGTACAATCTCTAGTTAGTGAGAAAACTCATTTCATTATTGCTTGTAATCATTTCTGATTAAATTATTTTGGGTATTCAAGAGATGTTTTCTTTATAAGAATCCTCCAGTTAGGACTTAAGAGAACTTATATTTCCATTTTATTTCTATTAGAGTAAATTTTGTCTGAATGTCCTATGATTTTTCTTTCACATCAGTGGATTTTCTATATAAAAAATCTATATCTCCTGCATTCTACATATTTGATTTTATTTTTTTTATATTTTTTTGGGGTGGTTAGCTTGTTAGTACACACCCATGTCAGTACACACACTCCATGTTAGCCACCCCCACTAGGGATCGATACCAAGACCTCAAGTGTTGAAACGAGGAATATCCACTCAGTCTGCTAGTTGAGCTATCGATCCAGGTGTATTCTATATATTTGATGATTTGCTTTCTTGTATTAAAAGATTATCATTCATTAATCTTTTTATATTATTAATTCCATTGATTTGCACCCCAAAAAAAAAAAAGTACATGTTTCCTAACACTAAGCAGCGACACTCAAACAGTGTACATATTTCATGTATATATTAAAATACCTTCAATCACCTCCCGATGCATGATTACGGACTGAGTTAAATAATAAGGGAAAACACTGGCTGACATGCAATGCAACAACATGGCACGTCTGTACAAAATTTAGGCCGTTCATGGATTGACTGATCGGGCCATACATGCATGACGTGATGGACGGTTAAAACAGCAACAAAGTAGCGTTTTACCTTCAATGGACAACTATTGCCAGCCCTTGCAAAAAGAGGACCGTCTGATCATTCAGGAGGAAACACATGCATGCGGTGTTGCCACATGTCTTATTTTTGTTTCCGTGTTATCTACGCAATAGCCAGTAGGGCTGACAACGGAAACCAATGGATCCGAACCCAATTTCAACAGCTCCAGTCAGAATTCTTGGACCTGCATAGAAATCGGTTTGTGTTTGGGTCTGATAAAGGCACTTGTCTGGTCAGGTCTATTATCTTGAGCCTGGTTAAAATCGGATTAGGTAAGGTCCTGACAGGTCCAGTTAATTTCAATAGTAATATTAATTATTCTAAGAGTTTTTATAAGTATAATATTTTTTATTACATGCTTTGACTCTCCATATTTACTAAAGCATTTGTCCTAATACAAAAGTGAAGGATACAAAGTCAAAATTACCTTAATATACTGTCTTTCCACTACAACGGTCAACGGTTGTGGAAGGGTCTTGTGATATGAAAAAATTAGAAGCCCCCACTTTTCCCCGGCTCATGTTAGCATTTTACCAGTGGAGCCCACCTTGATGTATGTGTTGTATATTCATTGTGTCCATTTGTTTTTCAAGCTCATTTTAGGGCATGGGCCTAAAAATTGAAGTATATTCAAATATCAAGTAGACCACATCATAGGAAATAGTGGTGATCAAATATTAAAAGCTTCTATCAGCCACAAAAGTTTTGAATCAAGCTGATATTTGTGTTTTCCCATCATCTAGGTCCATGTGACCTTATCAAAAGGTGGGATGGCAAATAAAAGCTATGATAGGAAGTTAAATGTTTTTTTTTTGTGGAATCTAATGGTTATAACCGTGACAGTGGGCCCGGTAGAAACTGAACTTCTGACATATCTCCCATTGTTTCCTTTAGCATGGCTCATCTTAATCACCATGCAGTTTAGCCTAATTTTCTTGCATGGGTCCTAATGTGGGATTACACAACTAACAGTCGAAGTGGATTTCACATACACATTATAGTGGGTTCAAGTGTGCCTCTCAAAATTTTTTTCTTTTTTCAATATAGGAAAGCTAAATCTCTTCCAAGTAGTTGTGATAAGAATGTCAATGCCAATTTTTACGGGCCCACCATGATGTATATGTGAAATCTATTTCGACCATTAGATGTGTAATACAACATTAGGCCCATTGCTAAAAAAAAATTTAAAAAATGAGAGAGATGTCTAACATTCAATTTTTATTAGGTCTACGATGACAATTACAAGAAATCCATTCTGACCATTAGATTCCACAAAAGCATTTAGGCTTAGAGCCCAAGAATCAGGACAATTCATGATTCAAGTGGGTCACACCAAGGGAAACATTTTTTAGGTCGAGCATCACTATGTACATTGTTTCCAATCGTATGGTTAATTTAAACTAAGAATAGGGCCGGTTTTTTAAATATACACTTAAAATTAAGTCATGCAACTAGTAACTGAATTGGATTTTCGAAAATGCAACAAGTTAAAGCCAACATAGCTTTGGTTTTTCGAACCATAAGTCACTTTCCCATGAGGCGGAAAGATAGGGTTAGGGCTTCTAGTTGCATAATTCTCCCCAACAAGTGTAATTTTAACTTTTCATCATTCATCTTTACACTCACATTAGGCTTGTACACAAGCCAAGCTAACTCGAAAAGCTCGCTCGGCTTGGCTCGATTTAGCTCGACTTGACTCGACTCGAACAATGAATTAAGGCGAGCCAAGCTTTATATGACCCAGCTCGTTTTGAAAACAAGCCAAGTTCAAACATAGTGGAGTTTGACTCGACTCGACTCGAACTCGGCTTGGCTCAAAGCTCGAGCTCGGCTCGACTCGAATATAATAATAATATTATTATTATTATATTAATGTATATTATATTATATTTTTAAACTTTTTAAAATTAAAACATAAACCCTATCGTACCCGTCCGTCTCTCTTATACCATTTCTCTTCCTTACCTAACCCGCCGCGCTCGAGCCTCTCTCTCTCTCTCTCTCTCTCTCTCTCTCTCTCTCTCTCTCTCTCTCTCTACGAGCTTAACTCAACGTCTACTCGGCTTGTCTCAGCCATACGACCTACACTCACCTGAGCTCTCTCCCCTCTCTCTCTCTCTCTCTCTCTCAGTATCAACAACAAAGTAACATCTATGGTTTTATCTAATATTATTGTAGACGTTAGAAATCGGCACCCACGCTGATTTAAATGTTATGTTTTGATGATGGGGGTGATTAGGCTGATTTATGATTGGAGTCGCCACTAGCCGAAAATTTTCAGAATCCCGCAGTCGGTTAGAACTATGGAATATGCAAGGTTGGGGAAGCTCGAAGACTCCCATTCCTTAAATTGACTCCTGATCTGCAGTCCGAGATTATGGGTAAGGGACCTCGGTTATAAAGAGGGAAGGGGTTAGGCACCCTCTTTGCCTGTACAAATGTACGATTTCTACTTAGTGTGGTAAAATAATCTCAAGGGATGATGGATGATGTGGTCGAGATGGGACTAGGCGCACACGTGGATTTCTGATGTGGCAAGATCCGAAATTTCGGCAAGCCACAGAGCATACGTCTAACGACGTACCTAGAAGGCGGATGTGATGATGCTTATGCCAAAAAGTGAAGAAAAACTGGAGTAGATCACCTAGGAATTTCTGATGTGACAGGATCCGATGCACGACAAGTCACAGAGCATACGTTCACTAGATATCTAGAGAAGCGGGGGGGTTAAGAAGGGAATAGATGTCATGATGAATGCTTGTATGTAAAATGGATGGATTTTTGGCTTGCTCTTGAGATGGCTAGAACATGAAGTACACCATGGCTAATTCGGGCTAGACTAAAGGGTTGAGATGGTTGAGGTGAGGCTAAGAAGTGGCTGAAAAATCAGGAATTTGGGGCTTGGGAGCTCCTTCTCACCCTTACTCTCTTTCTCTCTTTCTTTCTCTTTCTCTCTCTCTCCCTTAGTTTGGTGTGTGTTGAAATGAGAAGAGGAGAGGGCTATTTATAGCCTTCTCTAATGGCAATGTGGTAATTTTAGGCTTTATGAGGAGTAAATGCTGATGTGGCAATAGGTGATTGGTTGGAGAGAGAGACGTCACGTGGCGTGCTCTCATTAGCTAATGGGGTTGGTAAAAGGGTAAATAAGCTCGGATTGAGGGGTAATTCCAGGAGAAAATTGACTTTCGGACACTGGGACAGCTGTCCCCAGATGTCCACATGCGGGTGGCACTTGGCGGCACTCCGAGTACCGCCTGTGGTAGTCCGACTACCGCCCTGGTTGGGTTGGGTCCGAAACTCGCGTGGCTGGCTCCGCACATATTTTTTGAGAGGAAGCGGTAGTTTGACTACCACTCGCGGTAGTCAAACTACCACCTCGGGTACAGTTTCTCCCGAAATTTGGGCGGTGGGTCCTTTTTTGGGTCTTGAGGGTGAAACAAAATCCGTTTTTGGATATTTTGCTTTAAAAAATTCAAAACTGGCTCGATTGTGACCTAAAAATGGATCGAAAAATGGGTTGATTATGGGTGAAGGTTTGGGTATGCTTTAGCTTGAACGATGGCTTGTGATGGCTTAGGTTTGGTTGGGGTTTGGATCACGGTTTTGGCTAAGGTTAGGGCTTAGACTAGTACTAGGGCTTGGTTCGGATTAAGGTTTGGTTGGGGTTTGGATCACAGTTTTGGCTAAGGTTAGGGCTTAGACTGGTATTAGGGCTTGGTTCGGATTAGGGTTTGGTTTAAGATATGCTCATGGTTCCCGGATTGTCTTAGCTTTTTCAAGATGTTAGCCTGGGTGGGGTGTCTAGAGATGCCCCTCTTTGACCGAGGTTGTGGGCAACCAAAGGTCAAAGTAAGTGGACACCCCACCCATCTGGTCAGAAATGATAGTGATTCAAATCTGTTGTTTGTCATTGCATCATTATCAGTTGACTGTTTGGAAAAAGATGACTTGCACACATCATAAGGGTTGAGGAAAACGTTGTAATTGTCCCCTGCGCATTCGTTACAGCTTTATGGGTCACCGATCACAACCCTTTCACGTCAGATTATTGATAGCATCGGAGAGTAAGTCTGAAAAGTAAGGGCCTCTGTGCATTTGTCGCTGCTTTACGAGAATTCACATACTGTTTGGTCTGTCGTTTCCTTTGCTACGTAATCACCCTAGGAGTATTCGTTCCGTTTGATCGTCAAAGTGATTAGCTGCCCTGCGCGTTGGTGCGGCCTTACGGGGAACTCACTACGCCGACTTGGACTCGATCAAAATTTTCGAACATTCCAGACTAAGTATGTGCAGGTAATCTTTTGCCGTGCAGTCTGCTGATTTTGATACTTTGGTTATAATGGATTGTTGTCACTTCAAGTTTGATTATTCTTTCCAGAGATAGATCCGATCATTTTACTAGCATCCGTATGACTGTCCAGATATAGAGATTTAGTCAATCGTACATGTATCATGTACGGATCCGATCATCCTCCGGGGAAACCGGGAGAGATCGAATCTTATTTAGCTATTTGCACTGACCGCAACTGAAGAATATGGAAGATTCCTCAGTGTACTGCGTGCCGCGTGCGTTTTTAAAAACTATCCTCTTTGGAGCTAGACTCCTTAGGGGATTTTATTTGAAAATATTTTTAGATTTTTTGAAAAATATCCGTTCGATCTCGCGGGTGGGCGTCGTCGTTTGGTTTTTATTTGCATCAGTTAAGTAAACAGTCGTGTTGCCTCCACTGATGAGTTGGCGGGGCTAACAGTTTGAAATATTTTTGGATTTATAAAAAATCCGTCCGATCTCGCGAGAGGGCGTCATCGTCCGATTTTTATTGTGCAGTGATCTGGATTAAATAGCTAGATAGCCTCCACTAATGAATTAATGGGGCAATTGGGGATCATGGGCCTGATTTGGACATGTGGACCTAGGACCATGGGCCTTGAAAACATGGGCTTTGAACTATGGGCCTTTGAATAATGGGCTTGGTGGAATTTTGACATGTGGGCCTTGTGGACTTTGAACTCGTGGGCCTTGTGGGTTTTGAAATGTGGGCCTCTAAGGCTTTGAACTTGTGGGCCTTGTGAGCTTTGAAATGTGGGCCTCTTAGGCTTTGAACTTGTGGGCCTTGTGGGCTTTGAGATGTGGACCGCTAGAGTTTTTGAACTTGTGGGCCTTTAGAGTTTTGAACTTGTTGGCCTTATGAGCTTTGACTTTGTGGATCCCTTACTTTGTTGGCTACTTATCTTGTACATGCATGTATTTTTTTTTTTTTATGTAAAGAAAGGGAAGCGATTTATAGAAAGACTTTTTTAAAAGGAATGAAAATTTTTGTTTGTGCCAAATTTGTTGGTGTTTGCTTGTGTCTGAACTTGTGCTTAGATGATGGAATCAAAACATTGAACTCAGCCCATGTCGAATCCGGTATTCTGAGTTGTTTATCAAGGATCTCGGCTCCCTAAGAGTAGCGCATAATAGGATCATAACCCTTGGATTTGGGTAGAGTCTGACAGAATTCTGATTCGGGACTTATCTCTTCCTTGTGCTTCTTCACTTTGTTTATTACCTTGACTTCTACTGTACCTGCACTTTTATTTTTTTCTTTTTCTTTTTCTTTTCTAGCCATTTTTGCCCATAGCGCCTTTTCAGGTTTTCACCACGACCGGCTTTCTCGTCATTTTTGCCCATGGCGTCCTTTCGAATTTTCACCATGTCCCGAGTTTTTGCTCTTGCCTGCCCCTTGGCAGCTGTGCTCTTTTTACCCTTAATGCCTTTTCAGGTTTTCACCAAGTCTACTACATGCCCACTGTTTTTACTCGAGGCACCCTTTCGAGTTTTCACCTCGCCCATTTTACTTAGGCACGTTACTTTTCTTTTAATTTCTCTTTTTCTTATACAGAGGCGGGAGGCTAGACTCCATTCATTGCCACCCGATTAGTGAGCTACCTGACTTTGTCTTCAATCACGACCGTGAAGTTGTTGACATTGGGTTAAACTATTCTGAGGGGAAATGGGATGGTGAATTGTGTTCTCACTCATTGGGTTTGACTTTTTTTTTCTTCTTTTTTCTTCTTTTTTTTTTCAGGGACTGCACGCTTTATCCGGCCATATAAAAAAAAAAAAAATTCTTCATCTTCTTCTTTTTTTTCCTTTTTTTTTGAACCCTTTATTTTTGGAGCACTTATTGGAGGGAAGGAATGATGATGGAATGTACCTCAGAATGTTAACTTTTGTCGTTTGACTTTAGCTTTATGATTATGGTTGTTGACATAGTAAGGTAGGATTACCTATAATAGATATTCACTTTGTCGGCGTTAACGAGCTCTGGAAGATCTTTGCCCCTAATGATGGTGAGATGAAGGGCACCTCTCGGAAGAACCTCGTGAATGATTAGCAGACCATCTCAAGATAGCCTAGAGTTGCCTCCTAGATTTAATAGGCGCAATGATAAGATGTGCATGATTACCATGTTGTTAACCTTTCTTTCAAATTTGTTTGTTGTTGGTCCTGGCGATCGTTATTTGCTTTATGTCTTCAAGATGTAGTTGGTTGCATCGAGCTTACCACCAATCATTTTCCTTGACTTCTTGCTTCATTTGTATCTATAATGTAGGATGTTGTGCCACCTGCTTTTGTCTGCCACGAGAATGCACTCATGACCATTGGATGCCTTCGAGTTCATTCTTTCGATGATGTCCACACCCCATAATGAAGAAGGACTAGAGTGTTGTCAGGTTATAAAGACTCGAAGCATACACATGGATCCGTTATGCAAGCTTTAAATATTTGAAGCACTTCCTGACATGCTGCAATAGCTTATCTTCATCGTTCATCAATAGGACTCCATCGTAGACTTTGGGCATGATCTTGACAGCTTTGTTGGGCTTGACTTCAGGCTTCATTGCAGATGGTGTATGACTAGCTCTTCATTTGATCTGGGTAAGGCTTCATAGGAGAACCCAAACTTAGATAGCCTCGGGTCTCAGGAATTCTGTCATCGTCTGCTTGTATTCAGGAGGCGAGGATCTCTTGATGCGTACCATTCTAGGGAGCTCAAGGGATCCTAAGTTCACAATTTCAAAATCATCCATGACGACATTGGCCATTGTTTCAAACTTTCTGAGGGAGTCCTCTAGCTTGAGAGTTGGATCATCATTTTCCACATCTTGGGCTTCGTTCAAACCCATGAGTTTGAAGTCTAACTCCAAATCGAAATCATATGAGTTGACTTTAAACTTGGGTGTTGTAACAGACGCATTTGGCACATTATTGCTTGTGGGTTTTAAAAGATTTTCTATTATTTTTTGTGTTTTGAGAAATTTCTGTTGTTTTTGGATTTTGACAAGTATCTGAATTTTTTGGCATTCCGAAAATATCTAATGTTTTTGGCTTTTTAAAAATTTTTGATTTTTTTTTTGTTTTTGACAAGTATATGATTTTTTTTTTAGTGTTTTGGAAATATCCAGTGTTTTTGGCTTTTTGAGAATTTTCTGATTTTTTTTTTGGAGAAAGACAGCGATGTGAATCAGGGATTGCCTGATTCTGTTCGAGGAGTCAAACATTATTTTCTTTTATTGTGCCGTCTTGGGGATTTCGAACCAGCTATTGCCCTGCACTCCCTCCCCTTAGGAGGCAGGGCCAGACGGATCAGTAGGTGGGCCCTCATCGTCGTGCCCAAATGTCGTGATGAGTTTGGGATTAGGATCTGAGTTGATGTTGATGCATTGTGAGTCTTTGGATTCTTCCTGCTCAGGTGGGACCCAGTCTGTGATCCAGTCAATCAAGGGAAATTCTTACCCCTTGCCTGAGTCATTTTCAAATAGCTCAGTTAGACTTATTTCGCTTATTTGATCCTCCAGATGGATCTCCGCCTGCCAGTCAGATGAATGATCCCTTCTTTAATGGATCTGATTGATGTGTGGATGAAGGGATCAACTTCCTCTTACCGAGTTTGCTCTCCTACGATACATTTGTGCTTTGCTATCTCATCCTTAGGAGGCCGATATCCCAGTCCCGTCACGCCTGCATTTTCTTGATATTCGAGCTGATAATAAAAATGTTAGTGCTCGACTGAAGGGAAGACATAGTTTGATCCAATGGGACATGCAAGAGGTATGCAATTTGCAGTCTCGAACTCGAGACCATGGTATAAGATATCCTCATCAGAGCATTGTATGTTTATAATCGGGATATCTAGCTCTTGATGGTTGACTGCTTCTATCAGAAAGATCTGTTCGAGATCATCCAAAACGGTCAGCGCCTTATCGCGGAAAATGTATTTGGTCTTTTGATGAAGAGTCGAAGAGAGAGCTTGACTCTATGGATCCAAGACCGATTAGGGAGGAGATGAAATTAAGTTGTGATGTCAAAGACCTAAAAAGTGGTGGTTGATGTTTTGGGACTAATCAGAATCTTGACTTCAATATCTTCCTCGACTTGTTTCCTAGAGGTGGGGACCAACCATCCTAGACTCTTCTCTTAAAAGATCGAAGGCTGAGTAGAGCTAGGTAAATTCCTTTGAGTAGCAAAATGTCCTTCCTGGAAAGTTACCGCATGATTGAAGCTGAGCCCTGATTTTGCTAGGGCATGTGGTATGTTGATCGGGGAAGGAGGTTTTTCTTGGAGCACGACAGATGGAGCAAGGGTCGGATAGGTAGATGGTGCCCCTTGCGAGACAGGGGATGTATGGATTGGATTGATTGGGGATGTCTCTGAGGGCACAGAGATTGAACTGGATGGAGATGCTCCTTGCATATTTAAGAGTGAAGAGATTGGACTGGTAGGGTGTGCCCCTTGTAGACTTGGTGGAATTGAGACTGGACCGGCTGGAGATGCCCCTTGCGTATTTGAGAGCGAATAGATTGGACTGGTAGGGTGTGCCTCAGTCTGTAGACTTGGGGGTATTGTTGTTGGGCTGGCAGTGATTGAATGGATGCATCGGACTAGATTGACCAGGGGTGGCTCTCCTTGACTGATATTGTTAGTAGGGGTTCTTGATGAACTGGGGCATACTTGATATGATGGCAAGGGATTCTGAAGGGTGTAATTGGTGGTGGCAACAGCAGGAGAGGTAACCACAATCGTTTGGTTGTCAATCAGATCTTGGACCACATGTTTAAGGGCAAAACAACGGTCCGTTGTGTGGCCTCGGGATTGGTTGTATGCACAATACTCATTCTCATTATAATTTGGTAGCAGAGGGTTTGGGGGGAGCCTAGGCATAGTGGTGTAAGTATTTACCTTTGGACTAGCATGGCTAGTATCTCGCTGTAAGTTTGGGCTATCGGTGTAAACTGCCTAGGTTCCCGGGTCATCCTCATCTGCTGATCATGATTGGGGTACTGAGGAAAAAAATCCCTTTTACTGCCATTGTCCCTCTTAAGGAGTGAATTGAGCACTTTGGGTAGAGGCGACAAGATTGTCTTCTTCTGTTGGATAGAGGTCAGGAACCCTTCTGTTATCATTCTCGTATCCAATAAGCCTTCCTTCCACTATCCGTTGTACTGGGGAGGCCTGATGTGGCCACCAGGGGAAGATTGTTCCAGCCCTTATTCCGGCTTCGACTTGTTCCCCGACACGAATGAGTTGGGCAAAGTTGACATATGGATATGAGACGAGGTATCCAGAGATACTCGGGTTTGCCGAGTGGATGATCATGTAGATTGGCTCCTCGTTATCAATGGGTGTTTTCATTCTAACGGCCATTGCCCGCCACCGTCCAACGTAAGCTAATAATGATTCATCATCCCTCTGCCTTAAGGCAGCAAGATCCGCCCTTTTGGGCGCTACATTAAGATTGTACACGAAACGATCAATGAAAGCTTGAAAAAGTTGTTCCCAAGTCTTAATTCGATGGTAGTCTAATGACGTGTACCAATCTAACGCATCGCCTTTCAAAGATTTTTGAAACAAACGAATCAACGCTCCACTATTACCTACCAGAGTATTAAGCTCCCCATAAAATGCCTTTAAGTGGTCCATAGGACACCCCGTACAAACATACCTTTTGAATTTTGGTACCTCAAAGTTTTGAGGTGCCAGTGCATCAGGGAATGGACAAAGATCCCTGAATTTGGTGGATGGGAGATCCACCCCTTGCTATTGTCGTAGCTTCCTCTGTACATCGTACAATTGCTCTCGGAGTTCTGTGAGTTCAAAAGGATCATATGAGAGAGGTTTTGCCCCTTGAAATTGACCAGATCTCCTACTAGGAAGAGGATGTTGATGATCTTGTGCTGATTCTGTAGGGAATGGTAGAATGGGATTTGTTGGAGGAGGAAAGGAGGAAACAAAGAGAGGTTGTGGGGTTGACTGTTTTGAACACTAGGTTGGGTTGCCTGTGCACTCGGTGTAGCATTTGGCACTAGGCGAAGCAGTAGCTCCTGCATTGTTCGAAGTAGTAGCTCTTGCGTGGTTATGTTGGCTTAAGGGTCTGTTGGAACTGCTGGAGGTGTCGATGACGGTGTCGGTATCGGTGTCGATGCTTCAGAAGCTGGCAGAGCTGCCGGCTCTTTTTCATAGGTAGCCATAGTTGCATGAGATTGAGTAGTCGTGGCTTGGATTGATGCCCGGACAAGCGTAAGCCAAAGATTTTTTTTATATGAATGCAGTGATGATGTCCCTTGAGATTAAAGTACCACACACTTTCAAGTCGGGTCTCAGCTAGTGCGAGCTAGCAAGTCCCCAGTGGAGTCATCATTCTGTAGAAGCTAAAAATCTACACCCACGCTGATTTAAATGTTATGTTTTGATGATGGGGTGATTAGGCTGATTTATGATTGTTGGAGTCACCACTAGCCAAAAAATTTCCAGCAGTCGGCTAGAACTATGGAATATGCAAGGTTGGGGAAGCCAGAAGACTCCCTTTCCTTAAATCGACTCCTGATCTACGGTCCGAGATTATGGGTAAGGGACCTCGGTTATAAAGAGGGAATGGGTTAGGCACCCTCTTTGCCCGTACAAATGTACTATCTCTACTTATTGTGATAAAACAATCTCAAGGGATAATGGATAATGTGGTCAAGATGGGACTAGGCACACACGTGGATTTCTAATGTGGTAAGATCCAAAATTTCGGCGAGCCACAGAGCATACGTCCAACAGCGTACCTAGAAGGAGGATGTGATGATGCTTATGCCAAAAGGTGAAGAAAAACTGGACTAGATCACCTAGGAATTTCTGATGTGACAGGATCCGATGCACGGCAAGTCACAGAGCATACGTTCATTAGAGATCTAGAGAAGCAGGGGGTTGAGAAGGGAATAGATGTCATGATGAATGCTTGTATGTAAAATGGATGGATCTTTGGCTTGCTCTTGAGATGGCTAGAACATGAAGTACACCATGGCTAATTCGAGCTAGACTAAAGGGTTGAGATGGTCGAGGTGAGGCTAAGAAGTGGCTGAAAAATCAGAACTTTGGAGCTTGGGAGCTCCTTCTCACCCTCACTCTCTTTCTCTCTTTCTTTCTCTCTCTCTCTCTCTCTCCCTTGGTTTGGTGTGTGTTGAAATGAGAAGAGGAGAGGGTTATTTATAGTCTTCTCTAATGACAATATGGTAATTTTAGGCTTTGTGAGGGGTAAATGCTGATGTGGCAATAGGTGATTGGTTGGAGAGAGAGAGATGTCACGTGGCGTGCTCTCATTAGCTAATGGGGTTGGCAAAAGGGTAAATAAGCTCGAATTGAGGGGTAATTTCAGGAAAAAGTTGACTTTCGGATGCTGGGACAGCTGTCCCCAGATGTCCACACACGGGCCGCACTTGGCAGCACTCTGAGTATCGCCCGCACCTGACTACCGCTCAGGTTGGGTTGGGTCCAAAACTCGTGTGGCTGGCTCCACACACGTTTTTTGAGAGCTGCCTGCTGTAGTTTGACTACCGCCCGCGGTAGTCAAACTACCACCTCGGGTACAGTTTCTCCCAAAATTTGGGCGGTCGATCCTTTTTTGGGTCCTGAGGGTGAAACAAAATCCGTTTTTGGATATTTGGCTTTAAAAAGCTCAAAATTGACTCGATTGTAACCTAAAAATGGACCGAGAAATGGGTCGATTGTCGATGAAGGTGTGGGTATGCTTTGGCTTGAACGATGGCTTGTGATGGCTTAGGTTTGGTTGGGGTTTGGATCACGGTTTTAGCTAAGGTTAGGGTTTAGGCTGGTATTAGGGCTTGGTTCGGATTAGGGTTTGGATATGCTCATGGTTCCCGGATTGTCTTAGCTTCCTCAAGATGTTAGCCTTGGTGGGGTGTCTACAATTATATATGTGTGTGTGTGTGTATTATTAATTAAATATTTGATTTTGGGGTTGGGTTGGGTTGGTGGGTTAAGTCAGGTGCGGGTTGCGGGTTGAGTCAGGTTGGGAGCAAGCTCGACTCGACTCGAGGTAAGCTCGCCTGGACTCGATCTATTAGCTTGCCTCGAGCTCAACTCGAAAGTTTTGGCAAACAAACCAAGCTTCAATAGTAAGCTCGAGGTCGAGCTCGAGCTCGAACTCGAGAAGAGCACGGACAAGCCAAGCCAAGCTTGGCCCGGCTCGACTCGACTCGGCTCGATGCACAGCCCTAACTCATATGAACATTTTGGTAAATATGGAGAGTCAAACATATTATCGAAATATCGTATACCCCTGGGAATTTGCATATAAAAACTGTACTATTTTAGGACCGGAGTGAGGTTTATTAGGAAGCGGATTGGCAGGTGTACCTCACACCAGCTATATAGCTGTTATATTGACGTCAGCGAGTTCTGTGGGTCTGATCATGAGGTATTTGTTATATTAAAACCATCCATCCATTTGGCGAGCTCATCTTAAGGTTTGACAGGAAAAATAAGACAGATTTAACTATCAAGTGGACCACACCACAAAAAGCAGTGGGGGATTGAACGTCTACCATTAAAACCTTTTTGGGGGTCATAGAAGTTTTAAATCAATATGAAATTTGTTTTTCCTCTTAATTCAGGTCTTTGTGACCTTATGAACAGATTGGATGGAAAATAAACGTTATGGTGGGCCCTACGAATTTTTTAACGGTGAAAATTATTATCTCTGCTGCTATTTGTGGTGTGGTCCAGATGATCTTTGGATATGATTCATTTTTTGTATAATGCTCTAAAATGATCTCTAAAAATAGATGAACGGTGTAGATATGATAAATACATCACTGTGGGGCCCATGTAACTTTGATCTCCTTTGAACCGTTCGTACAACCCGGAGCTCGAGGAACGTCAGTGCTCGTCTTCGCACGACACATACCTACAGCAGCTATATAGCTAGTGTGTGGTACACCAACCAATTCACTTCCGGTTTACTAAACGATGAACATGTAAGAGAGCTCATTTACACCACGTATGTGTCAAAAGTGGCAAAAGTATGTGATCTAGCTAATCCTTTCAAGTGGGTTGGCCACTTAAATACCCATAATTGGGCCCTGTTTGAACACACTTCTTTAGAATAAGATTTTGGAAGAAGTGGGTTTGAAGCCTGCTTTTTAGATCAACTTCGATTGGGTTTTGCCTGGTTAGCATTTTGGCCATCCTCCTTCTCCCTTGAGCGGTAGAAGAGACTTGCAAAGTGCATCCAAACACACAACAACAACAACTGCCATTTAGAATAAAGGACGTTTTGATCGCAGAAGCCCATTTGGACGGTGTGTCAATATATGCACTTGACATGAACCTAGGCTGGACCAAATTTAAATAAGGTCAATGAGTGCAAAACACAAGTCCAAACGGATATGATTAGGGTCCTTAAAAAAAGAGCCTAGGTTAGACCGAGACCTAGCAAGTCCAAAAGCGAAAAACATAGTTTTTGGAACTCTAAGACTTAGATATCGATGATCTACACTGAATATCGGTGATCCACATTGAAAATATTAACAATCCACAACGAATATAGGCGATTCATAGTAAATATCGATGATCCACCATACAACATTCATTCATTACAACATGCTTCCATCTTAGTATTCCTCCATTATAAAAATTCATCCATTAGAATAGTCATCCATTCTAACGTTCATCACATTCATCCATTACAACATTATTTCATTACAAAATTCATGCTTTATAACTTTTTTTTATTACAAAATTTATCCGTTAGAACATCTTTCCATTATAAAAAGTAATCCATTACATTATTCTTCAACACCTTATTCCGTTTCACAAACTCTCACCATTCATACCAACTTAAAAATAAAAGCCTAAAAAATAACTGTAAAGGAAGTCAAGGAATGAAGAAGGAATGGAACAAAAAAACACCATCTTTCCCTCTCATGAAAAAAACCAAGGAAGAAGGAAATGGTCAAATGACCCTCGTGTGGAAGGGCTTCATGTTTGGAATTTATTTATATCTTATCCAGGGCCCACTAGGTTGTCTAAAAGTAAAACAATCCCGTCCATATGTATGGGGTTTTAATTTCATATCGTTGGCCCAAGTTTAATGGCAAAACTCATCACAAATGGACAACACAGGAGAAAACAATTGATAATTAACGCGCAACATTAGTATAGTTGTGGGCCACAAATCGCTTCAAGCATATAACTGAAAAGACCCTTTCGTGGGTTCACGGTCATCTGATTAAAATGAACGGATCAAATCGGTCAAGGAGTGGGCCAAATTTCAGTTTTAGGTGGGGTCTATGTCCCTTTTTAAAAGGACCTTTTCACTTCACAAGGTGAGAGCCTGTCATACCAAGCATAGCTGTGGCAAAGGGGCATTTTTGTCATTTGAAAAATGAACAAGTGGATTAAGGGATAGAATTCCTTATTCTCATCTTACTGGGCTCTTGCCACAACCACGTTATCTTACAGGGCCATGTAGACCAAAAACCCAGTACCCATAGGTGGTGAAATCCCATTATGATGTGAGTGTGTGTGGGTGTGTGTGCACGCGTGTGAAGAGAGAGAGAGAGAGAGAGAGAGAGAGAGAGAGAGAGGACAAGAGATGGGGCATCTCCCTCAGAGATGTTATGAAGGGCACATGAATCCAGATTGTCCATCGATAGGCCCATGTCCCAAAACAAGCTACCAACACC
Source organism: Magnolia changhungtana (assembly GCA_030180095.1). NCBI lineage: Eukaryota > Viridiplantae > Streptophyta > Magnoliopsida > Magnoliales > Magnoliaceae > Magnolia > Magnolia changhungtana. Next base: position 14,945,536 of record JASAUF010000662.1, read on the forward strand.
TATGGCCTTTGGTTAAGGATAAAACACCAAGATGTCCAAAGGTTGACATTCAGTGTGGTATAGAAAGTGGAAAGGTAACAGTGGGGCATCCCTATCAATGTGGTTTTTAAAACATGATGATCCACATGTTGGGCCACTAAATAAACAGTCTTGATTCATACACTCTTGTAACATGTAAGGTGGAGCGGAACCTCTAAACATAATATTCGTCGTTACTTTTAGTTGCGTTGTGTTTCCATAGTTATGGGGCATACATGCATGTCATCTGCACTGTCCACATTATGGGACCCACTGTGGGTGGAGCATGGCCCACAAGGCCACAATTCACACTCATCATGTGATCTTAATCAACTCAGATTGTCATGACTATTAAATGTGTGAGATTTTAGGTCCATGCTCCGTTGACATTTGATGGCTATGATTTTGACTGTCTAGATTGATGCCTACACAACACAATTAAGGAAATAAAAGCGAATCTAAAGTAATTTGGGCACGTGCACTCGCGCGCTAGTGTTCACGGAAGGAAATCCAAATCTCAGGTGGACCACAACACACACAAAATAGTGTTGATTGGATGCATGCCCACTATTAAAAACTTCCAACAACCCATGGCAATGTTTATTTGTTATATGAAAAACACAAATATCGTTTTGATCCAAAACTATTGTGGCCCATGAGAAGTTTTTGATGGTGTGCATTTAATCACTATTGTTTCTTGTTGTGTGGCCCACCTGAGATTTGGATCAACTTCATTTTTGGGAGCTAGTAAAATGGATGGATGGAGGGGATATACAACGCGTACATCAGAGTGGTTCTCACGGTTACGACCTCACCAAACCAGCATTTGGATAAGATACCACTATTTGCGTGATTCGATCAAACGATAAGCCACACGTGTGAATGAGGGCCTATATTCGGTTTACATGTGCGATTAGAACTACGTGTGTGCCGAAGTCATATTCGACTCAATGTTTAATTGAACGTTGGTGCCCCTTGTGCTCAGATGGACCGATTAAAACTGGATTCAGGGATCCAGGTGCCCTCTTAACCACCGGTTGTAACAGCAATAAGGCAATTTGCAGAAGGGTAGGGGTTAGTCCTTTCTAATGGATTATTTTTTCCTTATATTTAGTATTTTTCTTTCACCATTAATTGTAACTAATGTATTTCTTAAAGGAATAAAGATAAATAAATAAAATAAAAGAAGGCTAAAAGACATTGCTGATTTTTATTGATTTATGAATGATGCTCATTACAATTGACAGAGTGTTAGACGAACTAAAGAATAAAATAAAACGAAAGATAAATACCTAACCTACCTGTATGAACAGACGATCTAGGTAGATAATCAATAGGATGTGACCAGAGTGTTTGATCTTTGAAGTAAAAACTCATTCGATCGGAATCCAACAACGGAAGGTTGCGAGCGTTTATTCTACTCCTACAGTACGTTGGACAGTAGCAGTCTAAGCTAGAGTTAGGTTATACTATGTTAAGATAAAAGAAAGGTAAAGATAAAGACCATGTAAATAAATTATGTTTGGTGTAGGCCTTAAGCTCTTCATCACATTCTCCTCTATAACTTCTGAAGGCGACAAAATTCTCATTGGGTTCCTTGTTGGACCATGATCTTTCGTAACTGCAGCTTTCATATGATCTTCCCATAAGAGATCTCCATAAATTTGAAACCGTTTTCAGATCTCCTGCCAACATGACTGTAATGATCTCCGCGGATTGAAAATTATTTTTAGGGCTCTATTGCATCTAATTATGACTCGATTAGAGCCATCTCTGAAGATCTCCTATCGTAACTATAAATATTTGTGGAACTTGTGGAATCGGTCCCACCATATCCAAATCAGGTCCCAATCCATCAATGCCAATCCACTCATATATTGGTTCAATCTTCAGATATTTGGAATCTTCGTAATGATCATGAGAGCTCCTAATGTCTCTAGGAAAATCTCTCATTTTGGAAGGATTGTGAGAGACGACCTTTCCAAGCATATTTGGATATGTGATAAGATCTTTATAATGACCCTGATTTTTTTAGGCACATAAGAACCAGATTAACTTGATTACTAAATTGATTTTCAAGTTATAATAAAGTTGAGCATTTAGGATAGTCAGTAGAGATACCCCATTGCATTATTTTTCTCTTTTTGCCAAAATTTATAAAATTCTGTTGGAATCTTCTAGATCCAGGGCTCTCTCTCTATTTAAAGAAGGGAGATGCAGAAAATTTCCTACAAATACAAAACCCTAAAATTATGAAGAGCAGTTGAAAGAGGGAAAGGCCTGATGAAGAGAAGCCTCTACCAGTAAAATCTAACTATTTTTTCCTTTCAAAATCCTACGAATTGATTTATGAACCATGGATCTAAATAATGAACGATGTAGATTGATATAACATTCATTAATTTGATCTGTAGAGAAGTGTAGAGAGTAAGGAAGAATGCTTTGTGTAAAACTAATCTCATAGAGATCAACTTTGAGAAATTCAGCCATGTCAAGATAGGTTGATTCAAAACAATAGTTTTACAAGCCAAATGTGTTTGGGCCTCAAATCATTAAGCGATCTAACTGGTGGATTTCCTAGAGCAATCTCCAGGTAATATGGATGGTAATAGATGATATTATATAACGGTTCTAACTGACGTTTGTAGATTTTCATATATTTAAAATTTAAACAATCCATTTGATTAAAAAAATCTAAGAGTAAGAAGATGAATGGATGGTTTGAATCCAAACCTTGAGTTTATATAAGACCATAAAAACTTAGAAGTTTTGGCAGAAACCCTAAACTTTTAAGAGAAAACGGATCATGTAACAGTCAGAACTCGTCTGACTTCGATCGATTGATCGAAGGGTTCAATTGATCGAAGGGATTGATTTTTGTCCAACAACTAAAAACATTAATTTGGATTCCGTTTCGATCAATTGAAACCAAGGTTTGATCGATCGAGGATAGCTTTGATTGGTCTTGATTAATTGGACTTAATCGATTGATGTTAACCAAAAGTGTCTAACGAGCAAACTAATTTAAATGCGTCCAAGCTCGATTGATTGATGTGCAGTGTTTGATCGACCGTAGGTGGCCAAAAATGTCTAGGGACTTAAGGAACTAAATCTGAATTTCATTGAGTTATGGTCGATCAATCGGAAGATCGATCAAGGCTCCTCAAGCTGTCTCGATCAATCGATTGCATAGATCGACAACCCCTATTTTAACTTTTTAAACTCTAAAAGGATTAATGGTGGGCCATCCTAGGTAGATCAAGGGTGGGCCCCACTCAATGATATAGGCTAATTGAATTTGAAATGTGTTAAATCATATTAATAGGGATTTAGAACCTACATTCTCAAGCATCCGACTATTTAATGGATTCAACCCTAATATGAATAGGTGAGTGAATCCAAACATGTCTTATATCTGTACGATTAAGATATATGATTGGATGGATGTGACTAATATGGCTATTATGTAATTGTTGTTGTGCTAGTATGATCCGTACTCTGTGACACGTCCTAAAATATTTCTGTTGTATATTGAACATGAAAACATGCAAAACATTGATATTATGAACTTGTTAATCCTCTCAAAGAAAGATGTATCTGTTAACTATATATGACCATACATGGACATTGAGCACGCATTACATGCATCCATCGTGATTGCATACACACCTCGTTCCTCGGGGATCTACCTGGATGGTTATGCCTGGTAGATTTGTTATTAGATGCTCACGATAGTGGAGCCTACTCCTACTCACTAAGTAGATGTTGATTGCTAATGCCTACCTACGGTAAATGTTTATTAGGTATAGTTTTGGGTTGATGAATATTCAACCCGAGCAAGTGGATGATCATCCCACTTGACATGCATCCCATGACATTTATGCTTCCATGCTTATACTACATACATACATATCCATTTTGTTTGTCCTATCGTATATTGTGCTATGTATGAACCATGTTGTGTTCACTCACTAGCCTGGCAAGGTAACATTATGGATTGACAACTATACAGAAGCAAATAAGATAGGCAATTCAAGTCAAGTGCCGACTAATGAGGCTGGGTTGGTGGATGATGCTCAAGATCAATGGCCACTTTTGGCAGAGGACGAGCTCGTTGTATTAGACAGCTGATTCATTAATGTTACTAACTCATTAGAATATTTAGTTTTCATTTTTTATATTTATCGCTACTTAGATTAAATTTGAGAATTGTTTATAGTATGACCTTGTTAAGTCATGATTGATTATTTTAGCCAAATAAAGTCCCAAATGGGTGAACATAAACTGATTTTGATAATTTGTTATATGATTGTGAATGTTATGGATTGAGTATCAACTAAAGATATGAAAACAAGTGGGTATTTGAACGTCAACGTGGTGATAACATTGACTCGAAGTAACTGGTTGATGAGTAGATTTATACTTAGTGTACGAGTCATACGTCGTAACTCGGGTATGAGGGTGCACACTCTATATCCGAAGTATGGGGCATAACAATCCTTGCCTCAATGGGTCTATTATAAACGTGTTGAGTACACTTCCTTGGTCACGTGCCACACTAATGAGGGCTACGAGTCTTTTAATGTTTTGTTTCCCTAAATGCATGCATACAGGTTTGTGTGACCACATTTATGATGGGAGGTGTATTATCAAAGGAAGAACAGTAAAAGATATCCTCAAGTGTGAGTATGATTCAGACACCATCAGGCTTTAAGTGACGTCACGTGGTAATACCTCATTGGTCCACATAGGTATGTAAAAAATAGGTGTAAACAATTACAACTAATGAAAAAATTATCGTGAGTAATCTTGATGATTTATGTAACACCATATGTTAGTGCATTGATTTGTGCACCGTATTTGTTAATCACGTGAATATATGTGTCATGTAGTTGGTTGAGTCATTGGAAGTTGAAGACCGAAGACACAAATGAACGTGGAGCATCAACGAACAAAGAACAGGTAAATGAGGTGCCTTGGTGACCCTAATTCTTAACTTAAAACAACCTTTACGCCTCTAGATGATTCTAACCCTATAGGTAAACCTTGTTGATCATCCCTTAGCCTTAGAAGCTTAATTGGAATATAATACGTAAGGCTACAAGATGTGATAAGTTGTTATGAAAACATATCCTCAAAACAACAGTTTTCTACTGGTCCTCGATGTCATTGACAGGTTGTTGTTGGGACTCTATTCAATTAAAGGTCCACTCGATCCGATCGAATAATAAGTCCAACAACTAAACAAAAATTTTGGATTTCTTGATTGGATTGACAAAGGGTTCGATCATATCGAAGGACCTTCGATCCTATTGAAAGCCATTTTGAGATTATCGACAGATCCGTTAAATAATCATTTTATAGCCATTGCAAATCAATTTTTTATAAAAATTGCATTCGGTTCTTGGACAAAAGGATAAGTTTTTGGTGCAATAAAAGCTTAGGAGATTCCTCACTCATATCCCACATTCTAAGCCTCTAAATCCATAAGATCCAAGTCATCTTGCTTATGATTCATCACTTGAAATATGATTTCAACCTCAATGAAGAAGATAAACTTAATCTTTATTTTATTCTAGATATTAGACTTGAACCAATAGTCAAATCCTTATCTAAATCCTATAGAATACTCATTTAAGTGAATTCACTAAGAAATTACAACATTATCACATGTTGTAAGAGGTTCGCCCAACCTCCTATCACTTACTTCAATGGAGTATTGCATGCAAGGTATTTGATCTTGTAACTGAAGCCTTAGCAAAGCATCGACATCAACGATCGAAAGGACAAAAGGGAGAGCTGATTAAAGTACAAGAGAGCATCAATAAAGCAACTTGAGTCGGCGCATCAAAGGGCTCAATTTAACAAGTGTCAATCAGTGAGTCCATACTCTTTCCTTGTGTAGAATTAAGGGTAAGAATTTGTAGCCCAAACTCGATAGGTTCTTGTGTAGGACTTAAACTATTGTGTAAGGTTGGATTCACTGGGTATGAGTGTTTAGGTGTTAGTCTTCGTGGGACATCCAGCGGGAGTAAACGTAGGTTATTGGATTAGGACCGAGGTTGTTGGTTAGCCAATAGAAAACCAATTGAAGTCTCTTATGAGCGCCTCCAGTGGGAGTGTACGCCAAATATGTTCTTGTGTAGGATCACAACTCTTGTGTAAGGCTATAAAGGTTAGAGGTAAACCTGATTTAAAACCTCCGATAGCGAAATCCGGTATACTCATGGGTTGAGTGTGTTTGCCGAGAGTAAGGAAACCAAACCACTATGCATGCTTGTATTTGGGATTATCATTTGAGCACTTGTTTAATTATGCTTATGTGATTGATTAGTAAATTAGATGTATGCATGATTAGATGAATGCTATAAGCTAATAGTTAGTACATCACAGACATATGTACACTATCATTTATAGACTAGTTGCTCAGCATGACATATATATTGTAGTCTATGTGATTAGAATCACTACTGGCTTGAAAGTCTTAGCGTTAAATTGTTTTACTTAGTTTATATTTGTATAATAGTTTAAGCAATTGAGGTTTAATTGGTAAAATTTTCATTTGGTCCTAATCACCCCCCTCTAGGACATGACCTCCATTCTATAGCTATGTTATGCTTCCGCACATAACCATGGTATCCAATACCATGTGCAATTTCACCATAATCCTCCAATACTCGGGTATTAGATGACCTTGGGTGTTACCCTAAAGTTTTTTCAAAAAATATGTGTTCGCACGTACATACACATGTCCGAATTTTACGAATTTAAGTAATTTGTAAATGAAACCCCAATCCAAAGATATAAGCATCAATAACACTTTGCACGAGAATAACTTATAGGAAATGTAAACCAACCCTTAGAACCAAGGATGGTGGCTATGTTAGGAGTGAAATCAATACTCTATCGTTTGATCAACCCATCTGTCTGTTCGACTGACCTAAGCAAATAGAAAATAGGAAGAAAACATGTTTTTTCGGCTTGACCGACAACACTATCGATCGTTGTTGGTCCGACCGACGAAGCTCCAAATTAGGAGAAACCCCTTAGTGGTATAAATACCATTTTTTCCCATTTGTGCAACCCACAAAAATCTTAGAGAGAGAGGGAGAGAGAAAGTGAAACGGGGGAAGTTAATCCACCAATTTGAGTTGTGTGTCTTCATGTTTGAGTCGTGTAAGCTATCTAGAGACTTTTTCCATGGCGGAATCTTTGATCGTGGGCTAGATTCATCCTCGTTTGCTAGGTAAGAGGTCTTTTAGCCATGATTTTGGGTCTTTTCCCAACTTTCTAGCCATTTGAGGCAAGTAAGGTTAGAAATCTTTCGTATTTCCTTAAATCTCAAGAGTTCTAATATTAGGGTTTATGCATATTTGGCTTTAAGATACCAATTGTCGATTTGTGGTGATCCTCACTCTTGTGGGGGCCATATTTGAGATTGACTCCATGTGGGCTTTAGTTTCGTACCGAGCTCGGGCTCCCATCCGCCGAATCAAGTTGGGAATCATTCCAGCAAGGTAGTTAAACCTCTAAACCCTTGTTGATCATTTTATTATGAGGAAATATGAGTGATTAACGATGGATTTACAATTAAATTAGGATTTGGAGATCCTCCTCCCAAAATTTCTATGCTTAGGACACACTTAAGTCGAGGAATCCTGACTTTAAGGTGAAGATCTGCCCTTCAAGCTTTCCTGCAATATTTGTTGGTCTTATGATAGTCTCAATATTTGATAATCATGTTGATTAGCTGATGAATCATGTGATGTCTCTTGTAATCTATATTACATATGTTAATTTTAGGATCATTTTGAAGATTTCATTAATTTAAAAATCTGTTTAGAAACACCTAACATGTTTTGTCATTTACGTAAGTTAATTCACACACATGCACTCCTTAGAATGTTCAATCACTTGAATATAATCCTTTCCTAGTGAGATACACGTGGACATAAATTATAATATGTCTTAGTGTAAGTCATATATGATTTGTGTGGTATAAAGCACACTTGAATTTGCACCTTAAACTACTAACCATCTGGTGAAATGAATTAAATGGAATTGGGTGTAAACTTACCATCCATGTAAATGAGCATGCCCTAGTTGGCTTTGTTAGGTGGAATTCCTTTTTTGTTGTGTCTTTGAATGGACTTGTTGCCTAGTTGGCTTTGTTGGGAAGAATCCTTTGTTGAGATTATATATATGAATTGGGGTGGTAATGTCTACTTGTTGGATCGAGGTTGGCCACTAGTTGTGGAGGTTCTATTAAATAGATTGTTTACAAATTGACTAATAAATATTGAATTAATCATGCATTCATAGCACACGAGCGTTATCGGATGGCTGATACTGCAGTAGCATGTACCTATAGGTATTTTTTATGGTTGCTAGTCCATCATTCGAATGATCATTTATGCGTTATATGTTGTGAGCACACGCTCTGTTTACTTTCTCTAGCTGCTAGCTATTTTTATTTGTGGGCTAGATATAATCAAACCTAATGGTTGACAACCCCAAGTATAGAGATATAATGCAGTAATAACTTGGTGAGACCAAAGTCGATTCACGAGAAATTTTGTGAGAATATATTAAGAATTAATTATATAGAAATGGTTGGTATGGGTTTTTAATCCAGCAGAATAGAATAGTTATGAAAACAATTATAAAAAAAGTACTAAGGATTCAAGAATCTCAAATCAATAGGCCTTAAATTCAAATTGTCTTCTCAAGTTGATAACTCAACTAGAAATAGATTCCAATCCCTTATAATAGGAAGATAATATAATAGTATTAATAAAAAAAATCCAACATATATTATAATCATGATAGGCTTGATCCATCATGAAGATATAAGTAATCACATCGCAGGAAATTGAAAGCATCTAATGTACCTAGAGGCGACAATAAATCAAACAACTTTATAGATTGATTCATTTTTCAATCTAAAAATTTAATCACATCCCATCACAATTCAACATAAAAGCTTTAACTTTCATTGAAGAAACGAATTAAACATCAAATATCCATTAAAATATTCATCCCTTAGCCTTACCTAAGAGATTAACTAAACATGACTAACATTTTAAACAAAATATAAAGAAAAACTAGAAAAACAAACTAGATTTGAAGGATTGAGAATGAATGATGATTTCAGAGAAACTCTACAACTCTTAAGTTTATCTCTTTTACCCTAATTCGTACACAAGAATGCTTATAACACCCATTTAAATAGGAAAAATTCGCATTATCTTATAACTAACTTAAATTTTTGCACTTTTATTATGCTTCAAATAAATATGCAATATTTAGACGTTATTAAGATACTGTGGTAGCATGTATTCAGTTTACTTTCATTGGTTCCTAACCACCATTACTATGGGTGGGTAATGTAAGACTCCTATTAGGTGGGCCACATATGATCATCAGATCTAACCGTTGGATTGTTCAGATTGAGCCATTCAGTGGGCCCCACTTCAATTGTGATCATTATAAATAGGTTTGGGGCGGGACGCTTGAACCAATGTCCCAATACTCGGTTATTAAGATAGATATGGAAACCTACAGTGTGGAGACCGTAGAGGAAGAAGTGTGATGGGTAAACTTCTAGCCCTCTTTCCTATATATTGATGTCTTGGTCCCCTCACCAATACGAGCGAGAAACTCTAGTCCCATTGAAAGTTCTCCTAAAGGTGTAAGGTGCGGAAGATCAAGATTCATGTCGGCGGAATGTCTTGCCAATCAGGTACGCTTTTAGATCATGGTTTTGAATCTCCATTGTTGATGCATAGACGATCCGTAAATTCCGCAATATAGAAATAACATTTGGATAATCATGAGCAACGCTTGTTAGATCCGGTCCATCAAGACTATAGATATTGAATCGTGGTAGTCAACACAACATTTATACATTTCAAAGTGAGACGAATCACGATCACGAATACCAATAGCCGCAACGACATGGATCAAAGATATGGGGTGTGGTATGAAAATTGCACATCTAACGTGATCACATGTGCCTATCTTCAAGTGGTCTATCTGAACGTGTCACCAAGACACAAACCAAAGTCTTGCTTGCTCAAAACTGAAAGTGCACACTAAAGGAGAAGCAAGATATGAACTGAATAACAGAATCATCAATGCATATAAAAGAGATCTTTGAAGTGACTGTATATAGTCGGATCAAAACTAAAAACTCTCACTATTCAAATACATCTTTGGGATCTACAACTCCCATAGACGTTATATGTTCCTTAAAGAGCATAATACTTTCTCAACAGCTATCCAATGGTTCATTTCTGAATTGCTAAAGTACCTGCCCAACATTCCAACCACAAACGTAATATCCAGATGCGTACAGACTTGAGCATACATGATGCTCCCTACCACTGACGCATATGAAATATCTTTCATCTTGTCCATTTCTAGGTTGTTCTTAGGATACTGAAATTGGCCAAACCTGTCACCTTTTACAATAGGTGCTTGGCCAAGAGCACAACATTGCATGTTAAACCTTTTGAGAACCCTATCGATATAGGCCCTCTGCGACAAGCCAACAGTCCACGAGATCTGCCCCGGCTAATCTGAATGCCGATGATAAATGATGCATCACCAAGATCTTACATCTCAAAGTTTTGAGATAAAAATTTCTTAGTCTCAAGCAATAGTCCAATATCACTATTGGCCAACAAAATGTCGTCGACATATAAGACTAAGATAATAAACTTACTCCCACCGATTTTCACGTATATACACTCAACCACAGTATTTTCAATGAAACCATATGAAGAAATAACTTCATGAAACTTTAGGTACCACCTATTTTAACCCATGAATTGTCGTCTTAAAAGCTCATTATTCTGAATTGGGTTTTCTATTTTCTCATCAGTAGGTTGTATTTGATGCTCTACATGGTCATCCACAGGGATCTCAGGGTCCGCTGTTGGATGAACAACCACGCTATTCTGAATGATTGTGGTGAGAATCACAATCCGTTCTTCCTCAAACACAATATTTCTTAATTTCATGCTCCCATTATCTTCAGTATTCTCAATAAGCCTAGCATTCGCAGTCTCAATGACTCTCATGGAATATGATAGATAATAGAATCTGAATCCTTTGAATCTTTCTGAGTATCCAATAAAGAAGCAACTAACCATTCTAGAATCAAGCTTTCTTTCGTGAGGGTTATATGGTTTGGCTTCTGCACGACAACCCCATACATGAAAGTATCGTAAACTAGACTTTCGCCCTGTCCACAATTCATATGGAGTTTTCATTATAGCTTTACTTGAGACTCTATTAAGGATATGCACAGCCGTTTTCAACGCATCACCCCACAAAGATTCTGGCAATGTTGAATTACTAATCATAGACCGCACCATGTCCTTTAGGGTGCGATTACGCCTTTCCACTACACCATTCTGCTTTGGAGTACCAGGCACGGTATACTGGTGATGATGCCACAATCTTGTAGGTATCTAGCGAATGACCCTGGATTACGCCCTGATTCATCATACCTTCCATTGTACTCATCACTACAGTCAGATCTGACGGCTTTGATTTTTCTATCGAGTTGATTCTCGACTTCGGCTTTATATATTTTAAATGTATCCAGGGCATCTGATTTGTCATTAATAAGGTATAAGTACCCATAACGAGAGTAGTCATCTATGAAAGTAATAAAATACTTCTGGCCATTCCAAGATACTGAAGGGAACGGTCCATAGATGTCTGTATGAATTACTTCCAAGAGTCTTACGCTCCTAGTGGCACCCTTTTTCCTGGTTCTAGTCTGTTTACCTTTAATGCAATTTATGCAGACTCCAAAGTCTGAGAAGTCCAGAGAGTGAAGAATTCCTTCATGCACAAGTCTTTCCAATATCTCACGAGAGATATGGCCTAATCGCCTGTGCCACAGCATGGAGGAATTTTCACAATCTAACCTTTGCTTAATGCCTTTAGTGTTTCCATGTGATGAGCTAATACTGTAGACATGTGAAACATCTAAATCTAGCTGATAAAGGTTATTGACTAAAGTGCCAGAACCAATCATAACCGAATCATAGAAAATACTTAATTTTCCATTTCTAAATTTAAACTCATAACCAAATTTGTCTAAAAGGAAATGGAAACCAAATTGCACTTTATAGAAAGCACACATACAGTATTTACTAGATCAAGAAAGTGTCCTGACGATAACCTAAGCCTACATACTCTAATAGCTTCCATGTCTGTTCTAATGTCGTTTCCCATATAAACCGACCTTTCTATATCGGTTGGTGTCCGGCTTTGGAGCATATCCTGTGTGGAATTACATATGTGAATAGTTGCACCAGAGTCTATCCACCAGGAGTATGTAGATATATCAGCTAAATTAGATTCAAAACAGATTAAAACTTGATTCTTTCTCTTAGAAACAACCCATTCTTTAAATTGTGTACAATCCTCTGCAAGATCCAAAGAACGATTTCCTAAATGGTGCTGCCTTTTCTTAAAGTTGGACCCAATAAGCAAATGTATGAAATTAAGCTGGTTTAGAATATTAGAAACAATCATGACTGGACAAATAAAGCACAACACTCACATTAATAGAATGAACAAGTCCCACAAAATAATACATGAATGTAAACCATAAACATTATGCATGTATAAACATTTGATTGATTTGGGCCTTCAATCAAATGATCCAGAATAATGATGGGCCATAATCATCAAATTCTGGTAAGAGCCCGGCGTATCATCGCGATTCCTCCTTTGGGCGAAATTACGACACACAGGAGGCTCTACTGAACATGAAGCTGACCAGTGGTAGTGAAATAAATTTAAGACGTCCATCACCTTTGGGCAAAATGAATTTCTCAAACTTATATAGCAATCACTAATCACTTCATCCCGCTCATATCCTGCCAAGTGATGATACCTCTTTGTTCTGACCACCACCCGCTATGGAAATGAACGCAACTAAATGCAATCCTAATATGGATGGTCACTGTATTCCATAAACTGAAGTCTTAAAGTAAAAATTTTCGCCAATTGAGATCACTTTGGTGGCTAACACAGTCAGCTCCAATCCCCACTCCCAGAACCAAGGATTGCAACGTGGTCCTGCCCAAAACGGACCATTTTGAAACAATTCTGAGTTGGCCCAAAAGATGGCTAATGTTGACCGCCCGTAGGCTAAACATATTCTAAAACGATAGTTGGATTGAATTTTTAATGGTCAACTATTCAATATCAGACTCAAACATATGGGTAATGGCCCTTTTTTAGGTCAAATCAGAACTTATAAATTTAACCATATTTACTGAATTACCAGGGCCAATTTTAAAAGTATAACCTACCAACTATCAATTAATGTTTTATTCAGGTTATATTTATTCTGAAATAGCCCTAGTACAATTAAAGCAATGGTTTAGATCATCATTTTGGACAATGGGCCCAAGTACCTAAGTGGGCCCCTAACGGTCCATAGAAAAATGATAAGACATTAGGACCCATGGGTTGGGCCTAAAATGATCATGAAAGAGGCATATGTTAGGACCCAAAAAAGGCTTTGAAAATGGTCATTGGATAGGTCTAATAACGCACTAAAAATAGGCCCAAAATCCTGCCCATATTCTAGCCATTCAAGAATTCCATCAAATGGCCCAAAGAAAACCTTAGTGGGCCCTGAAATGGGGCATGGAATCTGCCTAAATGAGCACAAAAACCTTAGGTAATCATTATTGATGCACATACCTAGAAGTATTTTTGTTGGTGGCTACCCTCAAAAGTCAACTGGATGTGCATCACAGATTGATGTGCATTCAAGCATTCATGCATTTAAATAAGATCGCATGATAGATTTTATTTGTGTGATATATATTTCCTTAAAACTATACTTGATTAATATACCGATTGTATAATAATTTTTAACTAAACTGGCTACTCATGCTTCAATTTTCAATCGTATAGATGATACATGTGTAGGTCAGGACAACAATGTGCCTGAGGATACTCCGATAGGGAGCGGTGATGAGTTAGCCGATGAGGAGCAATTCGCTAGGGTGGCTGAGCTATATGGAGTCAACCAATAGGCCGCTGGTTATTCTCTTTTCGATAGTTTTTGCATCTATATGCATTTGGTTATTTGTGGATTGTATAAGCTCCAACTGTAGTTATTTGTGAATTGTGTAGGCCCCTAGCTTAGTTTAGATAAATATTCTTGACCCTGTCCTCATAGCCCCTCCAAATCTTTATATCCGTACTTAGCAATTATTCCTACTCATGTCTCATTGACTAAAACTATGACAGTTTCATGACCGTTGAGAGTTTTTCCATGACCATCTTACGATTATTCAAATATGAAAGATCGTCTAGTCCATGGCCGTTTCGTTATGTCAATGACTTTTTACAAATTTATTTACTCTTATATGTTGATTGGAGTATACTTACATTTATATTAATAAAATCTGCATTCAACTTTTAAATTTCTGTTTTACTTCCTTACTGTATGTTTTTAGACTAACGCAATTAAATTATTGCAACTATAATAAAAGTTCTTGTATTCAAGGTAAAAATAATCCATTTAAAAGATAAACTTACCTTTTCATAAATTGATTAATCCATGTATCAATTAGTGGCTAAGTAGTCATGCCAATCTTTTCATATTTGATCTTGCTCTGGCTATTTCAGTGCATGATTCAAAAAACGTCAAGAATATATATATATATATATATATATATATATATATATATATGGAAAAGGTACAATGCGCTCGAGCTGGCAATAAGCTTCCATGAGGTCGAGCTGTGTGGGCCCCACCATGATGTGTTTCGACCATCAACACTGTGCATTTGATGGGTCCCCTTTAAATTATCAAATTTTCCAAAAATCAGCCGTATACGGAACTCAGGTGGGCCATACCATCTAAAATTATGTGAAGACACCGTTAAAACATATAAAAGCACTTGGTGGGGCCCACTTGAGTTTTGCATGCACCTGAAACTTGGTCTGAACCCTCATTCAAGTGGGACACATATAATGGATAGGCTAGATTTTCAAACCACATCTCGGTGGGCCCTCAAAAATGGTTATGAATGTTTTAATGGTGCATGGTCCCTCTCCACTTCTGTATGTGGTGTGGCCCACACAAGTCACGGATTGACTTGATTTTTGAGACCTAGGCCCACGATGGAATGGTGCATCTGACTGATGGGGTAGATGTTCGAAATGCATCACGGTGGGGCCCACACAACTCGACCTCATGGGGCGTTAAAATCAGCTCGAGCGCATTGTACCTTTTCCCATATATATATAGTCCCGGTCTCCTGCGCGACGTCCCGCACGAAGCATAAATACGAACTCCGTTGAGAGCCGTTAGATACAAACAACCGCTGGGATTCATCCGCCGTTCAGCTGGAGACTCTCTCCGGATAGAAGACTCGAGGCAGTTTTTTCGGACGAACGCCGGTCCTTCTCAACTAACGTAACCAAGTTCTGTGGGCCATATCGTTATGTGTGTTTTGTATCTACACCTTCCATCCAGTTGAGGACACCATATTACAGCATGATCCATTTTTTGAATCAGATCCAAAACAAAAGAAACCTTATGTACCGTTCAGACATCTTGATGACGAACGGCCAACCCTTTTGAATCTTTTGGACGGTCCAGATGGACGGTCCGAGTACCGCCATGATCGTGCAACGGACGGAAGTCCAGTCTTCTCTCGGAAATGCGTATCTTAACGCTGGCAGGGAGTTGCGCTGATGCTCAGTCGGGCCCACTTCAGCTGACGTTTAAAAAATCCATGCCGCCCACCAGGTTAAGCTCGAAAAACCAGTTGGAATTGACTGGTTTTGAGTTAGATTTGGTGTGGCCTACGTGGTTTTCTGCTCTGCCGTCTGTCTTACGTTTGGACGGTTAAAAACCAATCTATGTTGTCATTCGAAATGTCGCCACCTAGGTGATGGTAATATAGCCCATTATGGTCTAATGGACGGTCCGGATTAGACTTTAGAGTTGTGATGGTGGCCCACAACAGAGGACCACAAGTCCCTGTTCGGTTTTGGTTTTGAATTGGAGCTAGCGTCGGGTCATTGGTTTTAGTTTTATCCATGCCCGGACGGTAGGGCTCTATGGGGCCCACCATGATGTAAGTGTTTTATCCACGCCATTCATCGCTTTTTTCATATCATTTTAAGGCATGATCGTTAAAATAAAGCAGATCCACAGCTGCAGTGGAGCACAAAGTGGGTATTGAACGTCCATCTTTAAAAACTTCTCTGGAGCACATTGCTGGATCGTAAAAAAGTGGGCCTCACAAGTTAGAATTCAAAACCCGTGTGCAGTGTACAATACTCGGGCCACGGATCATATACGTCTTATACCTTTCTCTATATAAACTCCGGCCTCTCCTGCAATTTTCACAAATCGCATGTTCCCTTTTTCAATCAAAATTCCTCAATTTATGTGCTTTGCAATTTCGTTCGAAGGATCTCTACAAATCTCTCGTCACGAATATCATCTCTATGAGTACATTTTCCTTTAACGTTATTTGAATTCTATAGTTGATTTTTATGTATTTTTTGCTGATTTGTTTGATTGTTTTCCTTTTTCCTCAATTTATAGGGTTTCCGTTGTAGATACATTTTGATTCTATTTATTTTACGGTTGTTTTTCATGCTTGATTCTTTTCGTTTTCCCCCAATTTCTAGGGTTAATGCTTTTAAATCGGCGTTTTTTTATTTTATATATATATATATATATATTTTGTGATTTGTCGTTTATGTTAAGATTCCTTTTAAAGACCCTAATAATTGAGAGGGGAAGAACGATAAATAGAAGAAATTGAAGAAATCGGAAGGTATTGTTTGATATTGCATTGTACACACGTGTTCGAGATCACGGCCTTGTATAAGGTGGGATTCAATCTGTTGCTCCATAATGTAGGATTTTCCACAGATCCTGTTGGCTGTATTTGTGTATGATGAGTAATGGTCGCTGGTGATTTTCTTCTGTCGTCTATTTTTCTTTTGCGAGCGTGGCCCACCTAATGAGAGGATTGGCCTAATTAATGGACAGGCATGTTGCCCACGCTTCCATTCATGGATTTATTCTTTCCTCGTGCTATTGCATATCAATTCGAGATTTGTTTGCTAATCCCACACTTCTTTTATGGCCCAATCGGCTCCATCTCCTAATGGTTACCAACATAACACGTGGAGTGAGAGTCAAGTGGTCTATAAGTGGACCCCACCTTGTAGATTCCCTGGCCCAAAAATTAGGTGGGTCTATTTCTAATGTGGGTTGCCATCTCTAGAACTAGTGAATGGATGATTATTATTATTATTATTATTATTATTTTAATTTTTTACCGATATTATTTGTTTTCCAACATAACATATGGAGTGAGGGTCCAATCGGTTCATCTTTCAACCACATCTCTGTGAGAACGACATCAGGAAGACGTGGATTACTTTTTGGTCGATATGGAATGTGCAATCAGCCTTCTACTGATAGGCCCACCTGACCAAGTTTGATGGTGGGGTGTTTGCCCTCTTTGAATAGGTGGGCCATCTGCCATCTATGCAAGGAACCCACATGGGTATTTTAGTCCATTCCAAATGTGCTGATTGGCCCACCTAAGAAGCCCATCTAAGTAGAGATGTCTGAATTGGGGCGTTTCCACCTGAACAAAAAGAGCCGTGGCTTGGGTAGACCATGGACCAATCGGAATGCACAAGAGCTGCTTTTTGCCAAGTGAGTCTCCTTAGGCCAAAGACTCAGAGAAAATTTCTTTAGGCCAAAACTTAAGTGGGCAACATGACTAGAGATGCGACATGACAGGAATCAGTGTGGAGAAACTCCACCATTGAAACATTCATGGCCACCAAAGTTTGGATCAGTTGACATTTTTGTAGATTCAATTCATCCCAGTGGGAATGACGGTTTGGATGGCATATAATTATCACTGTGGAGCCTGGAAAGGTTTCAACAATAGGCATTCCTTTCTCACTATTTTCTGATACGTGGCCCACTTGAGTTTTGAGTCCTTGTATTTGCATTTTTCCTTACTCAGGTCTATGTGGCTTTATGAGTACGTTGAATGGCTAATCAATGTCATAGTGGCCCTACAAAATTTTTGATGGTGGGTGTCATTGTTGGGCTCATGTCTTTTTAACTGGGCATATTAATTTGGAAATTGATAATTTATAATTGTCTTGTTATTGTTGACTTTGGACCGTTTAATTTTTTTATAAATCTGAAATAAAAATATTGATTTTTGTTATGAGTTGTGTTCATTTACTAACTTTTATACAATTTCATGATAAACTATATCAAAACTTATTTTTGTTATGAGTTATAGAAATGCACGAGAATTTAATGGCACAAGTTGGCACCACTTCTATCCGTCGTTGGATTCCAGAAGTAGAAGAGGGGTTGAAACCAATAATTGAAAAGACTACTTTCTCTTCAGTTGATGCGGCGTTTAACTTCTACAACCATTATGCAAAGAAGGCAGGCTTCAGTATTCGTAGAGGATCAAATAAATACAATAAGAATCAAGAAGAGATCTGGAAGATGTTTGTATGTTCGAAGGAGGGGACGACAGATAACAAGGTACAAATGAAGCATGGTGTAGTAAAGAGGCGACGGAGTATTACTCGAGAAAGTTGTAAAGCTCGCATGACAATTAAAAAAAAAGTGGTGGACCAAACTATATAGTGAAAAAGTTTGTTGAGGAGCACAGTCATGAGTTAGCAACTCCTCGAAAGAAACATCTTCTTCGATCACATCGTGACGTTTGTAATGCGCAGAAGAATTTGGAAAATACATTCACCCAATCAGGCATAGGCATTTCGCAAACTATGAATGTTTTAGCAATTGAATCAGGTGGTTACGAAAATATTGGATGCATTGAACAAGACGTGAGAAATTATGAAAGAGATAAAAGAAAAGAAACCAAGGACTATGATGCTCAACTATTGTATGAACATTTTTCTGAAATGAAGGAATTGGATCCATCGTTCGCATATAATGTGAAGGTTGATGTGGAGGGCATATTAACACATTATTTTTGGGCTGACCCGATTTCACGTAAGGCTTATCATCACTTTGGTGATGTTATAGTATTTGACACCACGTACAATACAAACCACTATGAGTTAATATTTGCACCCTTTACAGGGGTTAATCACCATGGGCAATCAATTATATTGGGTTGTGGTTTTATCCATAATGAGACCATTGAATCTTTTATCTGGTTGCTTGAGAAATGGTGTGAAGCAATGCCAGGGGACCCACCGAAATCGATCATAACAGATCAAGATACAGCAATGACAAAATCCATTGCTATTGTATTTTCGAATGCTTTCCATCGTTATTGTATTTGGCATATTTTGCAGAAAGTCCCTGAAAAGTTAGGTCACATAGCTTTTAAAGATGAATTTACAGTACCTTTTTATGATAACATATGGAATTCTGAGAAGCCCGAAGATTTCGAAGTAAAATGGAGCAAAGTTATTGAAGAAAATGAGTTGGATCATAATGATTGGCTTGCCTCTTTATTCAACATTCATCACAAATGGGTACCAGCATATTTAAGACATGTTTTTTTGCGGGTATGTTTAGTAGCCAACGAAGTGAAAGCACGAATGTATTTTTTCGTAAATATGTATCGAAGAATAACTCGTTAATGGATTTCATAATTCGTTTTGATCGTGGAGTAGCACGACAGAGACACAATGAGTTAGTTGCTGATCATGAAACGATTAGTAGCAAGCCAAAGTTGAAAACTTTATTCGCTATGAAGAGAGAGCTTGGAGAGACTTATACTCGGTCTATTTTTTATAAATTTCAAGAAGAGTTGTATGAAAGCACCATTTATACTGCAATTATTTTACAAAAGATGGAAGGCCTTTGCATTTACAATGTTAGAGTATGTGAAGGAACATCTCCTGAACGGTTAGTTGAATTCGAGATGGAATCTAAACAAGCAAAATGTAGTTGCTTGAAGTTTGAATTTGAGGGCATACCATGTAGGCACATATTATGTGTACTACGACAATCTTGGATACCCAATTTGCCAGACCACTATATTTTGAAAAGATGGACAAGGGATGCTAAACTGGATTTTGTTTACGATGCGAGTGGTGTGGAGTTAAATAGAGAGAAACATGAATCGTATGCTCTTCGATATAGCAATTTGTTAGACATTTCTAGAAATCTTGCCAAAGAAAGCGCTAATTTTAAAGAGACATATCATATATGTAAAGAAGGGCTACAAGATATTCTCAAACGTGTTCAAAATCATAAGTTGCTTGCTAGTGAGACATTGGTGCCAAAAAATAAGAAACAAATAAAGAAGATTACTAAAGTAATCATTAAAGACCCGGTGAGTGCTAAAACTAAAGGAAGTGGAAAAATATTAATTTCTGAAAGGGAAAAGGTTGCTCGTAAGAAAGATAAAAGAAGATGCAACGGATGTGGGAAGTGGGGTCCTGGCCATGACAAACGTAATTGTCCAATATGGAAAAGACTGTAAGTGTTTAATTCGTTTTATTCATTTATATTTGATTGATTCTTTAATTTTATTTGTTAAATTATTATATCCTTATTTTCTTCATTCTTTAAAATGATTTGCTTGCAGAATAAGATCTCCCACGTGCCAAGAACCATCAATGAATGAAGTTGATATGCGTGAAGAACCATCAGATGGCGAGGTTGATATGCATGAAGAACCATCGGATGACGAGGTTGATATGCATGAAGAACCATCGGATGACGAGGTTGATATGCATGAAGAAACATTAGATGATGAGATGGAGACGTTAGGTCATGACACACCACTATCTTAATAATGTAATCAATAACACTTTTTTAATTTACCCATTTACTTGGTAATTATGTAACTATGACTATAAAAAACCATGCATATGAAACACAAAAGTAGTTGATGATTATTTGAATGAAAAAATAAATGGGTATTATGGTCCTCTTTGGATTGAAAGAATCTACGACATTGAAATGGAAACCCCAAGGAATGAAATCGTGCTTCTTCTATGAATATGTTAAAAGATCAGTGGTCGAGGGGCGAGAGTTATCTCTCATAACCTTGGAAATTGATATCCACAATTTTTTAGGGAATTGAAAACAGATTCCCATACTTAGTAAAACTGCAAACCAGTGTATGACTCACTGTCTTGAAAGTGTGTATTGAATAATTGTGCCCTACTCTCTAGAGTATTCTTATCTCTGTTACTCGAAACTTGAAACAGAATATATGGCTGATGGACAATGCACTGAAAACTTGTAGTCCATATGCAACAGATCATTGCTTGACTAACTTAGATGCCTGCCTATGATATAGAAAAAAGAGGAGGAAATCTAATGGTTTTTATTCATATTCCTACGTTGTCGATAGCCTCTCTCTGTATCTACATGTAGTGCCAGCGTGGCTGACAGGTGCAAATATTAGATGTTGCATACCAAATAAAAAATAAAAAATATGGTCCATTCACAGGGTGGGCTACAATGTCAGAAAGATGTTTAAAAAAAAAAAAAAAAACCACCTGTGGCAAAGTACTTATTGATCCATAAATTTGTTTTGTAAAATGTGGCCCACCTGATGGTTCGACTGACCTGATTCCTGGGGAAATTGCATGTATAATGAGCTTGACTTTGTCTTGTAATTGTGTGTGGGCCAAGTAAAGCTCTATAGTGATTATTTTATTTTTGAAAGGCTTTGATGTTGCACTCCTGAGGATTGATTAATGAGAGGACAATCTATTGATACTCTTGAGATGCCATTCCATGGGACCTTGAAAGTGGGTTTTGATGGTTATTGGCCAATGTGTGAAAGGTGACCGTAGGTGCCATGATATGACCAAGGGCATATTTCTGTCTGCATGTAGCAAACCATATGGATTGGATGAGTTGTGCTATTTACTTTTTAATGGTGCTGTTACTACCATTATCTTCTACCACCCATTTGTAGGTTACCAATGGGATGATTACTATCTTATCTATTGCTATCGAGGTAAATTCTATGGGGCCCACGAAATGAATGGTTTAGATCATAGACTGTTGTGTTCAGTGTAAAGACAGCAATTTTAATGCAGCGGTGCAGGTGTGGGAACCAACTTGTAAGTAACCTGGGACAGTATTATCTGCAAGGCTCCATCATGGGATGGGCATGGCCCCATCCTATAGTGAAGATGGACAACTAAAACCAATGACCCGACGCTGGCTCCAATTCAAAACCAAAACCGAATAGGGACTTGTGGTCCTCTGTTGTGGGCCACCATCACAACTCTAAAGTCCAATCCGGACCGTCCATTAGACCATAATGGGCCTTATTACCATCGCCTAGGTGGCGGCATTTCGAATGACAGCATAGATTGGTTTTTAACCGTCTAAACGTAAGACAGACGGCAGAGCAGAAAACCACGTGGGCCACACCGAATCTAACTCAAAATCAGTCAATTCCAACTGGTTTTTCGAGCTTAACCTGGTGGGCGGCATGGATTTTTCAAACGTCAGCTGAAGTGGGCCCGACCGAGCATCAGCGCAGCTCCCTGCCTGTGTTAAGATACGCGTTTCCGAGAGAACACCGGACTTCCGTCCGTTGCACGATCATGGCGGTGCTCGGACCGTCCATCTGGACCGTCCAAAAGATTCAAAAGGGCTGGCCGTTCGTCATCAAGATGTCTGAATGGTACGCAAGGTTTCTTTTGTTTTGGATCTGATTCAAAAAATGGATCCTGCTGTAATATGGTGTCCTCAACTGGATGGAAGGTGTAGATACAAAACACACATAACGGTATGGCCCACAGAACTTGGTTATGTCAGTTGAGAAGGACCGGCGTGCGTCCGAAAAAACTGCCTCGAGTCTTCTATCCGGAGAGAGTCTACAGCTGAACGGCGGATGAATCCCAGCGGTTGTTTGTATCTAACGGCTCTCAACGGAGTTCGTATTTATGCTTTGTGCGGGACGTCGCGCAGGAGATCGGGACTCTATATATATAGAGACATGCTCACACACAACTAGTTGGACCATGAGTTTTGGTCCAACTAGTTGTGCATTAAATTTCAAAATTTCTATTTTTATACACATGTAATGTACCACATGTGAGGATATGTGACTCTGAGTTTTACATTAGTATTTTGGGAATTATGTGTCATATATCCAAGCCATTTATTAAATAGAGCACGCTAATGAAATTTTATGTACCGAAAGTTAGTAAATTGTTGTCACCATTAGAACCACACATGTAACTTGAATATGGATTGTTGGAGTAGATTTCTAACAATTTACTTTTTTTTTATAGATGATATCATGTTATCGATAAAAAACTATATATCTTTTCTCATATATTTACAAGGGACCTTACCCAATTAACGAACCGGATTCGCAAGATACATTGCGCATCACCCAAGTACATCATATGTATACACATTCTTTAGTGGTCCTCTGTAAACATTCACCCTCCTCTCTTCTCTCTCCTCATTTAAACTATTTTTCCCTCATTTAATGCTCTCCATTCTCTGTACGTTTGGGACTCAAATCATGTAACTAAGTTACGTGGGCCCCACCATGATATGTGTTATATGCATACCATACATCTATTTGTAGAGATCATTTTAGGACGTGGTTCAAAGAAAGAGGTAGATCCAAAACTGGAGTGGACCCCACCACAGAAAACAGTGGGGAGAGTGACGCCTACCATTAAAACCTTCCTAAGGTCCACCATGATATTTATTTGAGATCCAACCTGTTCACAATATAACATAGACATTAAAAAAAGGGAAAACACTAATATCAGCTCGATTGAGAACTTTTGTGGCCCTTAGAAGTTTTTAATGGTGGGCGTCACCCTCTCCACTGTTTTTTGTGGTGGGGTCCATTCCAGCTTTGGATCTGACTCATTTTTTGGCTCATGCCATAAAATAATCTCTCCAAATGGATGGACGGTGTGGATACAAAACATACATCATGGTGGGACCCTAAGAACTAGGTGATGTCATTCAGTGCCAGCTGCAAATCCGCGTCAAAGTGAGCTCTGGGAAAGTTTCAACGGTGGGCATATTTTTACCACTGCTTGATATGGTGTCCACTCGAGCCTTTGATTAACCTAACTTTTGGTCTTATACTATAAAGTGGCATGGGGAAATGAATGGACTGTGCGGATAAATCCACACATTCAAAACTTCTATGGCCTAAAAATATTTCAACCTTGGACATTTAATTATCACGTTTTCAGCCCACTTGAGCACGAGAAACGGTTCATTTTTGGCTTCATGTCCTTAATTGAACTCAAAAAACGGATGGACAGGTAGGATTTCTCACAAACATCATAGTGGGCCCCACCTACGTTCCCAGCGCAGGAACTTCCTACCAAAGTCTTTCGCAGGAAATTAGCGTGGTTTGGGATTTGCAGCCAGCACTGAATGACGTCACCTAGTTCTTAGGGCCCCACCATGATGTATGTTTTGTATCCACACCGTCCATCCATTTGGAGAGATTATTTTATGGCATTAGCCAAAGAATGAGTCAAATCCAAAGCTAGAATGGACCCCACCACATAAAACAGTGGAGAGGGCGACGCCCACTATTAAAAACTTCTAATGGCCACAAAAGTCCTCAATCGAGCTGATATTTGTGTTTTCCCTTCTTTAATGTTTATGTTATATTGTGAACAGGTTAGATCTCAAATAAATATCATGGTGGACCTTAGGAAGGTTTTAACGGTAAGCGTCACTTTCCCTACTGTTTTCTATGGTGGGGTCCACTCCAGTTTTGGATCTACCTCTTTCTTTTGAACCATGTCCTAAAATGATCTCTACAAGTAGATGTGTGGTATGGATACAACACATATATCATGGTGGGGCCCACGTAACTTAGTTACGTGATTTGAGTCCCAAACATACAGGGAATGGAGAGCATTAAACAAGGAAAAAATAGTTTAAATGAAGAGAGAGAGAAGAGAGGAGGGTAAATGTTTACAAAGGACCACTAAAGAATATGTATACACATGATGTACTTGAGTGATGGGCAATGTATCTTGTAAATCCGGTCCGTTAGTTGGGTAAGGTCCATTGTAAGTATATGGGAAAAATATATTTTTTTAATCGATAACATGATATCATCTATAAAAAAAAGTAAACCGTTAAAAATCTACTCCAACAGTCAATATTCAAGTTACATGTGTAGTTCTAATGGTGACAACAATTTACTAACTTTCGGTACATAAAATTTCATTAGCGTGCTCTATTTAATAAATGGCTTGGATCTATGACACATAATTCTCAAAATACTAATATAAAACTCAGAGCGACATATCCTCACATGTGGTACATTATATGTTTATGAAAATATGAATTTTAAAATTTAATGCATAGCTAGTTGGACCAAAACTCATGGTCCAACTAGTTGTGTGTGAGCATGTCTCATATATATGTATATATATATATACACACACACACAAGCACACGCTCACGCACACATAAATAAAATTGGGCCCTTTGTTGCGAGGCGGCGTATATCTGAATTGAACATCAACAAACTGGACTTTGGATTTTCTGATCAGTACAGTACGAATTTTGCACAATGGAGTGGCCATCAGATAAATGGTTGCATTCAGCAGTTGTGGCCCCTAGGAGAGTCTCAGCCTGCTGTCATTTTCCGGACGACGACAGAAAAAAATATCTTTTCCTAGCCGCGCTGTGGGCACTCGTGAGAGTAGTCAACTGAATCCTACTCTCACACGCTTGCTACTCGGCACGTGTGTGAAAGATCCGTCCAGTCCTTTTTGGCTCTGCTGTTCATGTGATCGAAAGTTCTTTCCATTCTCAGCAAGTGAACAACACGCACAAACCCAACATCCGGTGCTTTGCGGCTTCTCCATTCATCCAACCGTACAATTTCCTGAGCACGTGTGGTCTACCAGAAGACCTCAATGACCTATTTCTCTGCCACTGAAGATAAGCACTGGAGCCCCACCAGATGAACAACTCTGATCTCTTACACGCGAGCCACTTTGTGCACGTGTGGTGAGAGTATGAATCCAGAGGCTACTAATGCCAAATGTTAATGATAATTTCATGCAATTAGCTGCCTGTATAGCCCACTGGGGTAAATGTATTGCATCCAACCCTTCCAGTAGTACTCCCCACAATGAAAATGTATTATCTCAAAATCAGGCCAATCCAATAATCAGGTGGGCCACCACATGAATTTGGAGATTTTTTAGTGTGGTTATTCACTTGTGTGGAACAATAGATGATTGGATCATCCCAATTTTTTGAGACTATAATTTTCATAGTATTTAAATCCTTATGTACGGTTTGGATTCCATATAATCTCCACGGTGGGCTCCACAGACAGTTAGTGGCACGAAAATCTCATGTACAACACCGTTGTAGGGGAACAGGTCCTCTATCCGTCCTGGGAAAAAGAAAAGCACAGCCCATAAAAATCCCACCAACCGTTACAGATGATTTTTCTTTGAATTATTAAATCCATTCAATAAAGCTGAGAGTGAGTGAGAGAGAGAGAAAGACGGGGAGAGATTAGAACCCTGCACTATCCTTATTTCAGCTTCGAATTTCAGACCTCTGTTCGGAGCTTAGGTCTGAGAGATTAGGGCAAAATCAAAAACAGAGAAACATGGGAGTAGAGGTTCTGGCGCTTTCGCTTGCGTCTCCGGCCTCTCAATGTAATTCTACTTTTCTTTCCTTTTCTTTTTTGGGAATTTTCTGCACATGATTTTGTTTTTCGGAAGTAATTCAATTTGAAGATTGTTAGGTCCGCTTTGGATGCACAGCTGGTTTGAGTTGCTAACTGTTAGTTTAATGAAGAGGAAAATGGCATGGAATATTGAAATTCCCTAGTATGGGTAATGGGAAAGTAGCCCTTGAATTGCCTCTTCATTACTTTTGAGTCCAACCTGAAATTAATGTAATCAGAATTTGGGGTGGATGTAGCACAGCTGAGACTGTGGGGATGGAGCGATAAAAGTCCTGAGAATCCAAGATAGCTAATATCAATGCTAAGGAAGAAAACCAGATTTTGGTTATTTTCGCTCTGTTGGATGATTACTGCAATTCAATTTCCATTGTGCATTCAAATGCACACTAAAGGATGTTGAGATTGAGATTCTTTGTCCTACTGATTGATCTCTTTTTTGAGACCTACTCATTTGGAATTTGGGAAGTTTTAGATCTAGTAGGAATCTTGGGGTGGGGCTTACTAGGATAGCTTATTGGTTTCTAGTAGTAGGATTGCTTGCCTATGCTATTACTTCAGCTATCAGAAGAGGAAACATTTAATAGATGATATGCTCTTTTAGAAACCAAAGTGTCTACATATTACGAGATTTTGAATCATGAGTATCTTATTAAGAAGAAGGTTCTCCTGATTCTGTTATTGGGTCAAAAAATAAAAATAAAAATCCGGAATAGTTGCCAAGGAAGATTTGACAAAGCCCAAAGAGAATCCAAAACTTTAGAATATGATTTGATTCTGGTGCCTGGTTCCATATCACAAGCCTCTTGTGAAACTATTTGATGCATGTTCACTTGTTGCATGGAAGTTGATCTGGTCTTGCTTGGATGCGAGTGTTTTAACTTATAGTATGGTTAAAGCTTATATGTGTGCACTGATTTTTTGTAGTTTGCATTGCATTTGGATGCAAAAAATTAGTTGTCTTACAAGCATATAATTTTGATTAATGGCAAAGGGATTTTATTAAAAGAGAGACAAAAAGGGCAAAAACCAAAAAAACAAAGAGGCAAGGATGATGAGGAATCATCCCTCTACAAATGGATGAGGAATCATCCCTCTACAACGAGGGAGGAATCCAGGCCCCAAGAGATATGAAAACGCCTCTATATTACAATCCAAGAACAAATTGATGCAGGATGGCTATGATATCACTCTATTCTTAGTTTTGAGGAGAACATGCCCTGAAGACTTTGTGGAATTGTAGAGGACTAATTATTTTTTTTCCTTCCAAACTGACCATGAGCCTGCTAAGAGAGATCCCTAGAGAGCTTTCCATTTCTTTCCCTTACATCCTCCCCTCTAAGCTTTGGATGGTCTTGGGCATGCTCTGAAGGAACTCAAATTGCTTGAAGAAACCCCACCAAATTTTGGAGGAAAAGCCACAAAACATGAAGGGGTGCTCCACCATTGTCTCCTCAGCCCTAAGGCACATGGATCCATACATTAGGTATACTGAGATTCCTACTTCTCAAATGATTAATAGTAATGACTTTATCGCTTTCCACTAATCAAATGAAAGCAACTACCTTGGGAGGTCCTAGTGAAGGTTGTAGGAGCAATCAATAGATCTCTCCCCACCCATGACAACATGGAAGACTTGACCAAGAAGCTTCCCTTACTATCCACGTTCCGCTACCAAGAATCCTTTTCGTCCACACAAGAACTATTAAGGGTTAAGGAGATCCATTAGGCGAAGAATTTCCTCAAAATACTCATCTGATAATGCTCTTCTGAAGTGAGGGCACCAAAACCTTGGCCTTCGACAGAATTAAAAACCTGGGTGATTGTCACATCATTGTCAACTGTAAACGGGGGAAGTTGGGGAAACATATGATATAGAGCTTGAGAAAACATCTTCAAAAAACTGAGTACATTTTTTTTTTTTTTTTTTGTTAGCTTGTTAGTACACCCACTGTCAGTTCACACTTCACTGTTAGCCACCCCCTCTAGGGAATTGATACCAAGACCTCAGTGTTGAAACGAGGTATCTTTCACTCAGTCTGCCACTTGAGCTATGGATTTGGGTGTAACTGAGTACATGACCCATCACCAATGACATTCACCAGGGCTTTCTAGAAATCTTCCTTCATTCTGCAGACCCCTTTTCGCAACTAAGAGGTCCTATAAAAGAAGAGTCTATTGTGAAACACCCGCTTGCACTTAAGCCATATTTGTTTGAAATTACATGTTTCCACAAAGGGTCATCTTTTACCCCAAATCTCCACAACCATTTTTGAGCAGGCAAGATTCATGAAATTAAGGGATCTTACCCCCATTGGCTTGTAACTCTCTATCGCACTGGACCATTCTCCTCAACATGTAACTTAGAAACTCTAAGCCTACATGGTTGTTTATGATGAAGACATCACTTCACGTACACCCTTGCGTACGTATTAGAGGAGGCGGGCCACACCGATTTTCCTGTGGCTAGGCGAGTATCCGTGATCTTGCTAAAGACCCCATGTGCATGTGCGAGCATCTGAAAGACCCCACACTAGGAATATGCACATGGGCTGCTTTATTGAGTGATCTAGGCCATTGGATCGGAGGGACGTAACGATCAAACCATTGGATCGCATGATCGGGCCATTGATCGTGGATCGTCCACATTAGTTTTTCCCAGCTTTTATCAATTTATATGATTTAGTTTTGTTTATGTTATGTTTGGACACCATTATGAGTGTTTTTAGTTGACTTTAGTTAGACTAGGTCTATTTTCGTCAAAATTCACAAAATAGGGTGTTTATTGTAATTTTTGAACTTTCTTGGATCTATAAAAGTGGGTGGGCGTGCAACCTTCTCCCTCATCGGATTTTGTGATAAAAAAAGAGAAAAGCTCTTTCTTTCTTCTTTCATCTTCATGCGATTTGAAGATACTTCCATGCGATTTGGAAGGGAAATTGATACGAGGCTAATCTTCATCAATGGAGGTGTGAGGTTTCTATCTATCCCCACACCGTCTTCGCTTTTCTCCCCCATCGAGGTATTTTCTTCAGGTTCTTCATTCTCCCATCTCAGATCTTCGTCTTCTCTGAAACTCAACTTTCCCACATCCATCCGCAATCCAAACCTTAACCGACCTAAACCCATCCACCCCACGCCACACGTGTGACCATACGGCCACGTGTGGAATCCTACCTTACCCTTTTTTGGTTTCCCATCATCATTATATCAAAACCCCTTTCTTCCATCCCCGAAACCCTTACCCTAAACCTAAAATTTATAATTTTCCTACTTTCCCAAATTACTCAAACTTTAATTTTTACCCTAGGTTATATTAGGTTTTCTATTTTGAAATAAACTATACCCTGTGCTAATTGGATGTCCCTACATCCATTAGATCTTAGTTTTTTTTTATTTAATGATCTTGTGTTACGACGTTGGTAGCTTAGGTTAGGATTATGCATGATGTTCTTTTGATTTTCATAATATTTGTGATGATTATAGAGATGTTTGTGTTTTTTTTTTTTTTTTTTTGTTAAATATCTTAATTCGGCTACTTGATCTCACATGTTATTTGGTTCATGCATCTGTCCTGCATTAGTGTGCCTTTTCCAAGTCAAGCTTACAAATAGTACAATGGATTGCCTTCTCCAAATCTGTAATCGGTGCATTTGTGGCACCAAAGCCCTATTGAGAATCTGTTTGCCATGGGCAAAAAGCCCCTTATGAAGGGGAAATTACGTTGCTTAAGGTGCGAGGATTTAATAAAAACTTTGTAAGGATGGGCAATTAGACTAATTGGTCTGAATTCCTAGAGACACTCTATGACCTCCTTAGAAATAAGAGCTATGCAAGAAGCACCCATGTCTTTTTGAAGCTTCCCCCTCTCATAAAAGTCAGTCACAGAAGAGTGGTCAAGTTTAACCTCTTCCCCAAAACACTTGGAAGATAGCTAAATGAAAGCTATCTTGACCTGACGTGTAATCCCTAACTAGCTCAAACAGCTGATTTAAAGTCATCTTCGGTAAAAAGGGCTTCCAAGCCAATCGGCCTCTTTGTACTTGATTTGATCAAATAAGAGACTGTTGAGTGTAGGCCTCACCAATCCCCTAAAGGAAGCAACTCAGCACAGAAATTGACAATTGCATGGCATGTCTGTTGATGCCCCTCATCACTTACCCCGTTAGTAAAGAGACTTGAAATTATGTTATTTCTCGTTTTGGCATTTGCAATTTTGTGTTTTGTCCTCCTCTAGTCGTAAAGCCTTTGGCCATTGCTTCCACTTGATTTCTTCCTCAGCTTTTCTACTAAATTCGAGCTTTAATTTTTGGTCTTCTCTCTCCATCTTCGTTTGATAGGAAGCCCTGCTTCTTCTTTCTAATCAATCTCTTGACTATGGTCTAACACTGCCTTTTTGGCTGTCTCCATACTCCCCAGCACTTGTTGAGCCATTTTTTCAACTTAGCTTTTAACATTCTCAGCTTATGCATTAATTTGGATCCGGCCCAATTTGCCACGTTGAAACCTCCACCACTCTACAAGATTGCTAAAACCCTCTACTTCCAACCACATCAGTTTGTATCTGAATGGAATCAAACCCTACATATCAAAGGTAGATTCCAACACCAGGTGTTCTTCTTCCTACTCATAGGAATCTTGATAAGATCATGATTCATGACTATTGACCCAACCACTAGAGCCTTGCTTGCTGCTGTTGATATGGCATCCACCTCTCTTTTCCGAATGGAAGCGATGACATTGAAGTTACCCCCCACACAGCACAAAGCATTCCATCTTCTATGAACAAAATCGTGCTCAACCCATAATTGGGACAAAGACTTGAATCGTTCAGTCCATACATGGATGACAAAATCCAACTGCAGTTGTTGGAAGCTTTCTTGAAAACAGCAGACACAGAAAACCCCTACCTAACTGTCGATCTTAACCATATCATTGTTTTCCACATCATCACAATTTCCCCCGAAGCCCCAACAGCACCCAGCTCTTCCCATTGAAAATTTCTGCTTCCCCCACACCAAAGTAATTATGTTCCCGTCAATGACTTGCAATTTGGTTCCCCGGCAATGTTGTCATAATCGTTATCAAATCGTAAATCGTCAAGGGGTCTAAATCGTATCGTATCGTGAATTGTATTGTAAATTGTAAGATTTTCCTAAAAAACATAAAAATTGTAAATTAAAAAAAAAAAACACATTAATCATCCATTTTGTAATGAATATGGAATAATAATAATAATAATTTGTGATAAGTTGTATACTAAATGTATCATTGATTGATTGTCAATGTGTTGTATCATCATGTCATAATCAAGTTAAAAAAATAACCTTTTTCCCATCCCATGTACATGTAAATTTTCTATATGATTCAAAAAATAACATTTTTCCCATCCCTATTTACATGTATAATGTATTCTCTATTCACTTGCTTCTATAAGTAAAAAAGGAAATAAAAAGTCCAAATGAATCTATTCTTCTTCGGCTATGGCGGCGCCATCATCATCCTCCACCTTATCACCAATGAGATCAACATTATCAACATCATCTTTATTTTCAGAATTTGATGTCGAAATAAACTCCTCTTTTCTCCTCTTCAACCACTTTCGCTTTTCCCTTCGCTTTACTTCGAATAGCAAGTTTTCTAGGACTGCAACTGGAAAGTAACAATCTGTGCTTTATGAGCCAAACACACCTGTTTGATTTGGGATCTCTTTATTGGACAGCCAGGACCCCCTAACATTCCGTGAAACCACCTTTGTTGAGACACCGTGACCACTTCACATCCTCTCTTTCCGAGGCCTGTTTCCGCAATCCGATGTGGTCGAGAATCCTTGCCCTAATCGTAATTGATCAATGTAGATAGCCGTGATAATTCCCTCTTACCTTCCTTTTTTTCCCTACTTCCCGCTAGAGGTGGGCATCGAGCCGAGTCGAGTCGAGGTGGGCCAAGCTCGGCTCGGCTTGTCCATGGTGTACTTGAGTTCGAGCTCGAGCTCGAGCTCGGCCTCAAGCTCAACATTGAAGCTTGGCTTGTTTGCCAAAGTTGTCGAGTTGAGTTCGAGTCGAGCTAGTGGTTCGAGTCGAGTCGAGTTTACCTCGAGTCGAGCTCGAGCTTGTTCATATCATCATATGTTAAGTTATTCGTATAATAAACATGCTACGTTTTGATGAGAAACTACTTTCTAGAATGCAAGACTCTGCACTTGAGGATTCAATAAAATTAAATGTGGATACTGTGGTGGATTTTGAGCCAGAAGATGATGAAGAGCTTCAGGCTGTCAGCAACTCTGAAGAGGAGGATGAGAATGAGGGTGGTGTTGACCTTGGAGATGTCAGAACAGAGGAGAATGAAGAGATTAAAGCAGGCCCCTACAGAGGGAAAGACTGATGGAGGGTTAGGAAAATCTATGTACGGAGTAAGCAGTACAATTTTGTGGCTGCCACTCTTCCTGAAAGTGGGAAGACAACTGCTGGTGGGTTATTAAAACGTATGTTCCCTGTGAGGAGCCAAGCTAAAGCTTATTTCTTCCCACTAGCCAAGCTAAAGCTGCTGCTTTGTGAGGAGCCTTATAAGACAACATTTGGGCATTCTAATTGAAGTTATGGCACTTATTTTTTTTTTAGAGGCAACAAAGATTCATTAATATAAAAAGGAAGGAAACAGATTGTTGAGATAGTGAATTGAGAACTGCCAAAAACCAAGAAAAACAAACAAAACACAAAGTAAAACAGGAAAGAAAGAAAGAAAACAAAAAGAAAGAAAAGACAACCCAGCAACAGAGAACACAAAAACATAGCGTAGCTACATCACGCTAAGGTGGATGCCGGTAAGAGGAGAAATGTGGCTGATGTTTGCGGAATTGCAGGCCCAATCAGAGAGGAAATGTTGGATTCTCTTGATCACATAGATGACAGAATGGGACTCGTCTCTAAAACAACGACAATTTCTTTCTTCCCATATGGCCCACCAAGCAGCAAGAAGAGTGGTTCTCCATGCCACGGATCTGTTCTTTCCCAGGGAGACTCCGTGCCAGGCCGCGAGGACGCTATTTGTGGAATTAGGGAAGGACCAGGAAATGTCGAAATTGGACAGGATGGTCGACCAAACTGTATTAAAGTAAGGGCAATGCACGAACAGGTGGTCCGTCGTTTCTTCATTTGACAGGAAACAGATGCAGATATTCGTTAATATCATTCATCTTTTCCTCAGATTATCAATAGTGAGCACTTTTCTCTTTCCAACTAGCCATCCAAAGACAGCGATCTTTGGTGGAACCTTGTATTTCTAGACCTTTGCAGTAAGCGCCTCCTCTGAAATTTCTGTCTTCTTATCGAGAAACCGGTACAAAGATTTAATCGAGAACAGGCCCTTGCTGTCTAGGGACCACACGAGCTTATCTTGCTGATCCAGATCAAGATGGCAATTCCCTATCCGCTGAAGAAGGCTCACATAAGACTCAACTTCCCAGTCATGCAGATTTCTCCTGCAGGGAGGAGCCCAGACCACGACATTACCTTGGAAGGAGTAACAGTCGGCCACTGAGAGAAGTGGGTTTGGGGCTAACCTATAAATATCTGGAAATTCCTCTTTTAACGCTTGGGAACCCGCCCAAATATCCTCCCAAAAACGTATTCTGTCCCCTTTCCCCATGGAGAAACGACATTGACTCTGCACCTTTCTATGGCATGATAGAATTCCTCTCCAAATAGCAGATGCGCTGCTATTTGACACGCCCTTTGTACACCAGCCTTCAGCCAATTTCCCATATTTACATTTGAGCAACCTGTTCCATAGGGTCCCTTCTTCTGCTCCAAGTCTCCACCACCATTTGCCAAGGAGTGCACGATTCATATCTTTGAGATTTCTAATTCCAGCACCTCCGTCTTGAAAGTGTTTGCACACATCTTTCCAAGCAACCAAATGAAACTTCTTTTTGTCCTCACTACCATGCCACAGAAAATCCCGTCTAAGCTTCTCGAGGGTATTTAATATCTTTGCCGGACATCTAAAAAGGGACATGAAGTATAAGGGGAGATTCAAGAGCGCCGCTTTTATCAAAGTGAGCCAGCCCCCAAGCGAAAGATATCTACATTTCCACCTCGCGAGATAGAGTTTGAATCGATCAATGATTTTGTCCCAAAACACCATCGGAGGCTTGCCAATACATAGGGGAAGACCGACAAAGATTGTAGGGAGCCGCCTGGGGTACAACCAAAAAAATCAGCAAAGCTACAAGTCTCGGACTCGCTAATATTGACACCTATCATTGTTGACTTACTTAGATTAACTTTAAGGCCTGAAACCGCTTCAAAACAACAGATAGCTATACGAAGATTACCCACTTTGTCCCAGTCGGCTTCGCAAAATAGGAGCGTATCGTCTGCATACTGGATATGAGAAATGGGATGTTCCATATCTTTGATATGAAAACCTCCTATAATACCTTCCGCCTGCCCTTTTCTCAACATACGCGAAAAGGCCTCAACCACAATAAGAAAAAGGAACGGGGATAGCGGATCTCCCTGCCAAAGACCTCTAGAACTTCTGAAAAAACCTTTTGGAGATCCGTTGATGAGGACCAAAAATATAGCTGAGCTAACACAAGCCTTAATCCAATTTAATCATTTGGCACTGAATCCCTCGACTTTAACATGTACAGAAGGAAATTCCAATCAAGGTGATCGTAGGCCTTCTCTAGATCAAGTTTGCATAAGATTCCTCTTTATCCGGATTTATTACTGGAGTGCAGACATTCGGCAGCCATGAGTGCACTGTCTATAATTTGCCTACCCTGAATGAAGGCACTTCGTTGGTGAGATATAATTTTGTCCATAACTCCTTGAAGGCGGTTGGCGAGAACTTTGGCGATAATTTTGTACGGACTCCCGAGAAGACTGATAGGCCTGAAGTTATGGAGAGAGTCAGCCCCTTGCACCTTCGGGATAAGGACGATGAAAGTAGCCCCAAGCGCATTTGACAGATGGCCTCTTTCATAAAACGAAATCGAGGATGTCCCCTTGCAACAACTCCCAGAAATGCTGAAAAAATAAGATAGGAAAGCCATCTGGGCCCGAGGCTTTGTCCCATGCCAGCGACTGAATTGCGAATTTAACCTCATCAGGAGAAAAAATAAGTTATGGCACTTATTTGCCATCCAAACTGTTAATTAATCTCATTGCCTGCACTGCTGCACATCAACCATCACACTCCACCAGAGTATAAAAATCTTTCTTCATTCCCAAAATACAAAAATCATCTCACCCGAATCAGTCCTAAATGCTGAATTCCCATAAAATCAAACATACCAAAACATAAAATCCAATACCAACCTCCACCCAAACTACATCTCAAAATTATAATTTCTTTTTAAAAATGACAACGGCTGTATGAGGATCTGGACGGCTGAGAATTGGGTATACATCATGGATACAACGCATACATTGGGTGGGCCCACTGTCCAAACAGATGGACAGTGTGGATATAATCCATACATTAGGTGGGCCCACTATCCAAATAGATGGACAACATGGATACAATGCATACATCAGGTGGGCCCATTGTCCAAATAGATGGACGACATCCATCAAGCGGGCCATCATGACATCCATCCTTTGTAACGGCATATTTAGACAAAGATGTAATGGCCAGACTCCATAAGCCGTCGGACACATCCACGGCAGTTATGGTCCACCACCTACATGATACCAACAATTGCAAGTGTTGTTTTCTATTGATTTCCTTTCATGTTGATGTTGATGGGAGCCTTAAAATCTCCTAGTCGTAGCTAAAACACAATACAAGCAGTTGTATTATTCACCACTAATGGGAGCCTAATAATACAAGACATTGATTTTCTCGCTTGGATTAAAATACTACTACGTTTGACTAATCCACAGAAGATACTGACGACATTGATTAAAATCTTACCCCACTAATGGCACGCCATTACATATTTTAGGGTATGGGCGAGATCGGGTGGATCTCCAACGGAATCAAGAAAGAGGAAAAGAAGAAGAAGAAGAAGAATATTAAGAAGAAGAAACAGATGCACTCACCTTGTCGGGATTGGGCGAGATCGGGTGGACGTTCGGGCAGCGTTCGGGCAGTCATATGCCGTAGGTGGTGGTGGCCCACCTCTAATTGATGTTGCTAGTCGGGTGGGCGTGCGGCGGCCGGCGGGCAGTGGGCTGGGTGGGGTAGAGATAGAGAAGAAAGAGAAAGGGAGAAAGGGAAAGGTGTGGCGTGCGGGTGGGGTAGCCGGGTAGGGTTTTTTAGAAAAGTAAAAAGTTTTTACTTTTCTATATATATATATATATATATATATATATATATATATATATATATATATATATATATATATATATATAACCTATTTCTAATCGAGCCGAGTCGAGCTTGAGTTCGAGTTTCTATCATATTTAAGCTTGACTCGGCCCGATTCAACCATTCAAGCCGAGTCAATCTGAGCTGACTCGAGCCGAGTCGAGCGAGTTAATCGAGCTAGCTCGACTCGTCAACAGCCCTACTTCCCGCTTTGCTGAATGACTGGAATAACACCTTTTGCAAACGCTTTATGTAATTAGAGGACATAAAAACTGGTATTTCCTTGCTTCATAATGTAGTCTTCAACTTGCAGGTTTGTTTCTCTCAAGTCCAGCTTGAATTTGGCAATTACAGTTTGAGCCCAAGGCCTCAATATGATTGCTACAGAAGGAAACTATAATATGTTTATTTCCAGTAAATCAGACAAACAATTGTAATTCAACTGGATTTTGCATCCAAACTCACCCTTAATGTGGAGAACATTGTTTTGCTTGCAAAAGGACTTTAAAAATGTGTTTTTCTCAAGACATCATTTCCGGCTTTTCTTAATGGTAGGGGAGCGGGTATCATCATCTCACCAGGCTAGTACTCGAGGTATAATTGAGATGGGGAGCGGGGAACTCAGAGCTTCAAATTTGACCTGTCAAGCTTCATCGTCATTCAGGTAATTGTGTATCCCAAGAAAACATGTTGCTAATTGATATGTGAATGTATTTGCAGGTAATACAAAGTATAATTGTAATGACTGTTGTTGAAATTTTGGATTCTAAATGTTTATAAGATCATTGAAAAAGTTTTGTGGATCATCTCATGGAATTGACTGGGTGTCTTTACGAATATTTGACTCTATTAGTCTATTTGATTTTTTATCTGATTGCAAAGCACAAAGAAGTGGTGCTAATATACAATGCAAATACCTTGCTAAAAAAATATACAATACAATATCCTGAGTGGTTTATGGTGAACTGCCAAGCATATTAAGGATTTCATTCGAATCATTTAATCTTTGACTTCATGTTTTCCCTTTTCTCTTTAATAGTGAACTGCTACTGCCCTGGAGATTCTATATGTGTCAGTTAGTCTTGAGTTAATATGCATCCACTGTTTGTACAATGAAATCCTTTATGCTACTATTATAGAGGTTTGCTAACCCCACATGCACTGTCACATGCGGCACATGCGCCCAGCTTGTCCCCTGGCGCTGTAGTGTGGGCTGGGCTCAACCAAAAAGCCAACCGGCCCAACTTGTTTTTAACTGGGGCTGGGTCAGGTTGGTTAGGGTTCGGGTTGGATGTTTGTATCCCAATTTAATAGGTTTGGGTTCGGGTTGAATTATAACCTATACTGACCTGACCAAAATACTCACTCGACCTGACTGGATCTGATTCAAATCTATAAGAGTTTTGGGTCATCCCCGGTGGCAATCTTCATATCAATGTTCTGTATCAAGTTTCCTTGCCCAAATCCAGAAATTTGGGCTGTCTCAGGTTGGGTTATATAAAACATGGGTCCTGCTTGGATCGAAAATTTGGTTGGGTTGTGTTCTGGTTCATGACTGAGTTGTTCATCTTGGATTTGGGTTGACCAACCTTGAGGCCAGACAACTCATCAAGCCGGCCACCCCTGTACAAAACAATGGACTGTTTCAAATACTTGCCTAAGGGCCACATCCATAAAAAAAATATGGATCGGTCCACATTCAATCTATATATTTGCCCAACAAGTTGACCGGCCTGATTTTTTATTTTTTAATTTTCCAGGTTGGCACATCTTCTGCGTGTAGTTGTGTGTGGGCTAGTAAACTTACCTTTATACCATAGTTCTTTTTACACAGCTTTTCCTTTTAAAAGAAGTCAATGGACTATGTTTTGCATTCCTCCCACTTGGACATAGCTATGATATTGTTACACATATAGTTTGCCTAAGATATCTCATTTTTAGATCTGGGTTCTTGTGTATTCTGTTTTTGATCTATATCTTTCACTCTCCTTTTTTACAGGCCATTGCCACGACCAACATGTGCAACTCAAATGTTCCACCATTATTCTGGGGTCCAGATGGAAGCTTCAGGGAGATCATACATTCCTAAGAATTTTGTAGTTTCCAGATACAACTCAGGATGGTTTGAACAACCTTCATTAGTTTGGAAGCGACCGTTTGAAAAGCATTCTTTGTCTCCGGGGGCATTAATGACCTCTAAATCTCAAGAGGCCTCCAGTAAATCTCTTGTTGGTGAGGAGAAGGTTGGAGTTTTGTTGCTTAACCTCGGAGGTCCAGAGACACTTGAAGACGTGCAGCCATTCTTGTTTAATCTGTTTGCTGACCCGGTAAACAAACCTTTCCATATGCATTTATTATTCTTATCTCCACGATCTATGATTTCCACACATCACTTGAGATTTTAGATCAACCAACTTCTGTCAATCTTCCTTGTGGAAGACTATTTTAGCTTACCAATCATTTGGGATTTTAGATCAACCAACTTCTTGCGATCTTCCTTTTGGAAGACCACATTTTCTTAACTTTCTGCATATGGTGTACATCTCGTCGATGCAATTGGCTATTAAATAAGAAAGCATTTGAGACTTGAGGATTGACTATAGATGGATTTTATAATTATATGCCCAGATTTTTAGTTTCACGTTTGGGTGTCACTGCCATTGTGATCACTAGGGTTTGATAAGATGGAAAATTTACCTTAAAAGGGGCTATCTTGAAAGTTCTTTAGCTTATTATTTAAAAATATCAAGTACTTTTGGACCAAAAACACTTCTAAAAGGTTGGCTTTTTATTAATATTTTGTTCTCATTTCACACTTAGTTTTTTTTTTATTATCAATCTCTAATTATGTGTAATTGTGTAAATGACAGGATATTATTCGCCTGCCAAGATTGTTCCGTTTTCTTCAAAAGCCCTTGGCACAATTTATATCTGTTCTCAGAGCACCTAAGAGCAAAGAAGGCTATGCTTCCATTGGTGGAGGTTCTCCTCTTCGACGGATAACTGATGCACAGGCATGATTTTATGTAAATTCAATTGCATTTTTGCTTATGGTATTTGATGTTTATTACGGAATCCTTTTCTCTAGTTAGGAAATAATTCTATTGGTTTCAATGAATGTCTTCTGCATAATCTAGTTAACTATACTCTTCAAAACAATAATAAATCTAGTTTAATATTTTATTAGTCTAAATGATATGTCCACAAATTTATAGCTCTCAACAAAGCTCAACTTTGTCTTGTCCATTATTTGATCAGTTGTTACTTGGAAACAATTTCTTGAAAGAAGGAATTACAAAGTTCGAGGACAATAATCCAAATGTTTAACATCCTACATGTCTTACCTTTTTTTTTATATTTTATTTTATTTTTTAAAGGTAATAGCTTTATTGAAACATTGCTTCAAAGGAAGCTGGGAAAGGAAACACAACAAACGGAAGAAAAATTACAACCCCAACAGGGCAACCAGGACACAAGCATCTAGATCCTTAAAACCGGAAGCCCAATTGACCACCTAAGAAACAACCTTACGAATAACCAATTTTGCAGGGTCCAATCTATTCTCAAAGCACTGCCTATTCCTCTCTCCCCAAATAGCCCAAAGGATAGCCATCGCCACCAACTGCCATACCACTTTCCG
The DNA here is from genome assembly GCA_030180095.1 of Magnolia changhungtana. Taxonomy (NCBI): domain Eukaryota; kingdom Viridiplantae; phylum Streptophyta; class Magnoliopsida; order Magnoliales; family Magnoliaceae; genus Magnolia; species Magnolia changhungtana. The sequence continues at coordinate 14,986,243 of JASAUF010000662.1, forward strand.
ATCTTTACCAACACCGCATTCATGCCATGCAGTTAGAAAGGCCGAGATTGAGCCCGGCACAACCCAACTAATATTGAGATTCAAAATAAAGAAATCCCAAATCTTTCTCGTAAATGTGCAATGAAGGAATAAATGATCCACCTATTAGCATCCCTCATACACATGATACATATATTCGGTAGTACCAACTCTCTCATGCAAATTATACACAGTTAGCACTAGAGGTGGGCAGGACCCGACTCGATTCAACGGATCCGACTCAATCCAACTCGACTCAAACTGAATGCCAAAGTCGGGTTCGGATCGAGTAGACCCACCCGGATCCGAATCCCGACCGAGTCGAGTTCGGGTTACATAGTAACCCGATCCGACTTGATCTGAAATCCAATCCGGCCGGACTCGATTCGATCCGAAACCCAACTCGGACCAGTAATCGGGTACTATATATACAAAAAAAAAAAAAAAACCATTCCCCTCTCTACCCTAAGTCCCTAATCCTAGCAGTTGGTTGTCGCACCCAACCCGATCCTGACATCCCCTACTTTGGCACCCATCCGGCTTCAAGCTCCTCCTCTCTCTCTCTCTCCTTCACCCGTCCACACAGCAACACCGGTCCGGCCACCCAACCCATTCTTGAGCTCGATTTTTCAAGTTTAAAAAAAAAAAAATTTTATTTTACTTAAAATGGATGGCTTTGATCGGCCTGGCCCACTGTGTTGCATTCGGGCTGAGTTGGGATTGGCTTGGCCCGTCGTGGTGCATCCGGCCTTGCTCGGATCGGGTTGGTGCGCCTGGCCCGGAGCGGGTGCGGTGTGGCGCAGCCTGGCTCGCCGTGGACTCTGCTTAGATTGGGTTGGTGCGGCTTGGCCCGCTGTGGACTATGGTGCGCCCTAACCCAATCTACTTGAGCTTTTGACCCAATCTGAACCGTAGCCTACTCGATCCGACTCCGTATCTCTGACCGAGTCCGACTTGGTTCGGGTCAGCCCAGCTAAGATCCAATTCGGATCGAGTCAGGTCCGCTGGACTCGGTCCTAAGTCGAATAGAGTTCGGGTCAGGGTTTTGACAATACCGAATCGAGTCGAGTTGGGCCTAACTCGGTCCGACTTGACTCGATGCCCACCTCTAGTTAGCACCCTGTTTCTACCCTTTAAGCAAACAAAAGTTGCCACCTTCAGAGGAGGCCCATTCTTCTAGAACCGAAAATTGTGGTAAGGAGGAGAGGGAGAAATGGTGAGAAGCCTGTAGAAGGACTAGACAGAGAACCTCTGTGACCTAAGACCCTTCCAAATCACCAAATCCTACCTCGACTCTGCTAGCGAGATGCTCTTCAATCTCTCCAAAAGACTTATGAACATCACCGCTTCCTCATCTGAGAGATCTCTATGACAGGGAGGCGCCCAAACCACCCCCTCACCAGATCTGGAAAAACATCAAGCAACTGAAATATTTCTATTTGATACTAAAATGTCTAAAATAGGAAAAGCTTCCTTGAGCAAGCAATTGCTTAGCCATAGATCCTCCAAGAAGCGAATATGATTATCATCCCCCACTGTAAAGGACGCGCCTTCTTTGAACTTAGAAGCAATCAAGAAAATCATTTTTCAAAACTCCAAAGCTTTATGCCACGAAGAGTCTTTCCTAGACAGGTACCATACTTCCTAGCCATTGCCTCCCTCCACAAACTATCTTCCTCCGTGGTGAACCACCATAACCACTTTCCTTGACTCTACACCGCTCCAAAGAAAGTCGTGCCCGTGCTTTTCAAGTGCCACTAACAATGACTGGGGGAATTTGAACAAGGACATTAAGTAGAGAGGCATGTTGGAAAAGGCCACTTTAATCAAGGTTAAGCGACCTCCCAACGACAAATGCCGACTTTTTGAAGAAGAAAGCTTTCTTTTAATTCTTCCTACAACTAAGTCCCAAAAGTGTCTCGTCGACTTTCCTATGTATAGAGGCAACCTAAGATTAGAAGAAGGGAAATATCCCACTCCATAACTAACAACTCCTCATACCGACGAACCTCCTCCCCCGACATGTGAACACCAAGCATTTCACATTTCGAGGAATTCACCTTCATGCTTGGGACAAATTTAAAGCATGTAAATATTTTTCGCAGATTGTCAACCATAACTTCATCCGCCTCACAAAATAACATGGTTTCCACAAACTGAAGATGAGATATCATGGGACCTGTCGCTGCCATTTTGAAACTTTGAATTAAACCCACTTCCAGGCCATTCAGAAGAATTTTGTTAAGAGCTTCAGCAACCGCCACAAACAAAAAGGGCGATAAGGGGTCACCCTAACCTAACCCTTTGGAGGCGTTAAAACATCCTTTGGGGGAGCCATTAACAAGGACCGAATAGGAGATCGAACTCACACATTGTTAAATCCAAGATCTTCACTTTCGGCCACATCAAAATTGACTCAACATATAATCAAGGAAGCCCCAATCAACATGAATGTAGGCCTTCTTTATGTCAAGTTTGCAAACCACTCCGGCCTTGCCTTCTTTGAATTTAGAATCAATACATTCACGGACAAGCAACGCACAATCCAAAATCTATCTTGCAGCCACAAAACACTCTAGTTATCCGAAATGATAGAAGCAAGAACATCTTGAAATCTAGAAGCAAGGATCTTCAAAGGATCTTATACCTAAATTCTTTCAAATTTTTCGGACTTTCAACTTTTGGAATGACTGCAATAAAGGAAGCCCCTGACTCCCTCGACAACCTCCCCTTCTCGAAGAATTCCTTAGCAAAGAAAACCACATCATTTTTCACTTCGTTCCGAAAAACCTGAAAGAGGGCCATCCGGCCCTGGGCCTTGTCCCTACCAAGTGAATTGACTACCGCTTTCACTCCTCCGAAACCAGGCTTTCAAGAGCATTAACTTGGAGATATGACAATCTAGGAAAGTCCATATTCTCCAACAATGGCTGCTTCCATCCTTCATTAGAGAGCAAATGCTTATGAAAAAGCACAATAGATCTGCATATTTGCTTCTTGTCTACAACCTGGTTACCATTAACCAAAATGTTGCCTATTTGGTAATTTCTCGCTCTTGCACTAAGCCATGTTGTGAAAGAACTTGGTATTCTTGTCCCCTTCTTTGGGCCAAATTGCTCCATTTAATTTCCTCTTCCTTGACTCTTTTTTGCATAATCTAAAGCCAATTTTGATCTTCTCTTTCTCTTCGGTGGAAATTAGACGCCCCTCCTCTATTTGCCCAATTCTTGAATTTCTGTAAGAATCAGGTCCATTTCTGACTCCCTACTCCCAAGGACCTCTTTCCTCCAAATGTTAAACCTCCCTTTCAACAGCCTTAACTTCTGCCTCAACCTGAATCTCGCAAAACCTTCCACCTCAAAAGAGGCCCACCAATCCCTGTCTGGCTTTTGGAAGCCCTCTGCCTCTAACCAGGATAGCTCGAAACAAAAGGGTTTCAAACCCCAATTCTCTTCCTCAGCGTCCAGCATAATGGGTCTGTGAGTCAACCTTGGCAAACCAACCCGCTTAGAAATGGGAAACTTTTCTATCCATTCCACTGAGACATTGAATCTGTCGATTTGAGACATAGCTAGACTATGCTGACCATTCAACCAGGTGAGCAAAGCTCCTTCCAATGGCAAGTCAACCATGTCATTCTGCTGAACCCAGCTTGAGAAACCTCTCATGCTGGAAGTAGCATTACTGTTGTGCAACCTCTTGTAAGAGAAATGGGTGATGTTGAAGTCCTCTCCCACATACTAAGGATGGCCTAACCCAAACTGAATTAAGTTCATCCCACAGCAAAGGTCTTTGGGAGGCCAGATACGGGCCGTAAACTGACGTGAAGGTCTAGAGAAAACCTGACACCTTATCCTTGAGAAGAACAGATACAGAAAAGCAACCCACCCAGAAATCCACCTTATCCCAAGTCAGATTATTTGAAGCAACAACAATCCCCCCTACTGAGCCACTGGCATCCAGTGCCACCCAATCTTTGTGCTTCACCCCCCATTATGAATCTAGCATCTTACTATAAAAAGATTGCAGATTTGTTTCCTGAAAAGAGATCACCTGAACCTTTGCCTTGTGACAGATATCAGGGACTTGCAGCCTCTTTTCCCCGCAACCTAGGCCTTGGACATTCCATGAGAGAATCTTCATTGAGGAAGCTGCTTAACCCCATTTCCCCTCTTTGACGTAGAGACCCTTCTATCTGAATCGTAGTTGATAGAAGACTCCAAGTTGCATAGCTCCGTCCAGCCCTTGGGAGAATTCATTGGTCTTACCACCGATTGGACCTGCAGACTCTGCCTTCCCTGTGTCGCCACAAACTGCAGAAAGGCTTTAACAACATCGTCTGTCTCCCCATAAGAAACTCCCACCAACCTCCCCACATGTCCTAGTGCATCTTTCATCCATTTCTTCTCTCGGACAGAAGGTTTCCTCTCCTCAGCAGGCTGATCCTGTGCGAGAGGCTGACCGTGCAGATTGCTTACTTCCCAGACTCAAGCAGACAGATCACTTCCTAGACCGTCTTGGACTATCAAGGACTGAAGAGGGGTGATGTTCAATAGCTCCTCACCTTTAAAGAAATCCTTAATCATTGCAGTATTTCCAATTGAGCCCCCCGCCAAACTCATGGCCAAGAACTCCTGCCTCCAGAACCACATCACATTCACCTTCTGGAGAGGCCAGGCCATCCTCAAGGATATCGTCTGAGCAGACACTTAAGACGCATCCCTCTCCCTTGCCTTCAGATGGGGATACAATAATAGGAATCGCTAAATCTTAGCCCTTGAGCCATCTATGTTTTTTTTTTTTCCCCTTTTGTATAAATAAGTTATGGTCAGTGGCATCATGGCCAGCATTAGAGCACTTTGTATTACTATGTAGTTTTTCAACCGTTTACTAGAACACTCGACTCTAGCAGCTGTCAAGTGAGTAGTCTACCTATGCAAGAAATGTTACTTTCTTTATATATTCTTCGTTTCAAAGGCTTGATGACCTTGGTCTAATTGAAGGTACAACCCTTGATAGAGTGGAATGGTGGAAAAGGATTCATGTAGCCGACTCCAATTAATTGGCATAAGGGATGATGGTGATGGTATATTCTTTGTTTTCTGGAATGCTAAACGAGGGGTGAGGAATCTTGATCACTTGTGTTTGTGCCTTGGTTCCTGATAATTGAAAGCATGAGGACCTTTGAAGGATCTTTGACTTTCCTATAAGATACTCATTATGGAGACTGCAACAGGATTGAAGCATCATAATGGGTGGTCATAACTGTAAGGAACTTCATGAAACAATAGCATGTCTAACCCATAGTACCTCAATTCAAGTATTAGAGTTTGACTATTTGAAAAGTCGAAAGTTAGGTAACTTGTTAGTCAAACAATCTTTTATGTGACATGATAGTCAGTGCGAATTTTGACATAACATATGGTCAGCGTAGCAAGGCACAATTCTATTGGTTTGGAAAATTGAAGAACTTAGCATAAACTGCAAGATATATATATATATATATATATATATATATATATATATATATATATATATATATATATAAATTTATGAAATTTCTCAAATATGTAAACAGAACATTTAGAAGCTGGCAAGTGGTACCCAGACTTGATCATGGCTTGATCTCATCAGGAGCCTGCTGACTTTCTTGATTAAAGTTTCTAAATATTTCAAAATCAAGAAGTAACAGAATCGAAGAAGAAAAAGAAAACATTTTATAGCACAAGATATTTTTTCAAATTCATGCAATCTTAAATCATTACAAAATTGATGACCTTTTGATAATCATCCCCTTGCCACAGCTATCTGGGGTTTGCATTCTTACAAAATTGATGTTTACTTCTCTGTTCTTCTTCTTCTTCTTTTTTGGCAGATGAAAATTGATATTTATGTTAAATACTATTCTATGCTCAAGTTAAAATAATGCCCCATCTATAGTTGTCACTCAAATAATCTCATAATTCAGAGATAACGTCATGAATTATATATTTTCTGTCCCAGTTCCCATCAATTTTGTTAATCAAAAGAAAGATCCCATCAAGTTTCTTCATTTTCCCATTTCTAAAGGAGTCTGCCCTTTCAAATAAGGGAAATGATTTTGCACACACTGTGTGCGTTGAGAACTGGCGTGCACATATTTACCAACATCCAATAATGGTAAGGTGGGAATCTTAAAATCCATTTCAAAATGGCATTTGAGAATATGTTTTTGCTTCCTAGATTCTCGCAAACATTTTTTGAATGGTGGGAGGTAAAGTGTGCGTGTACTCTTGGTGTGCATTTTTCTTGTTTAAGTCTTCTCTTCAAATAAATCAAGGTTAAACAATGCAAGGTGATAGTGGTATCATGCAAATATGGGGTTCAGCCAAGGGTGGTTTACTAGGCCTCATCTTGGCACACGACTTCACAGGAGAAAGGTGTTTCTAGTAAAAAAGGATTTCTCATAGATGGCAGTGGGGAAAATTGGTGGCGGTATGTGTTTCGGTTCTTGGGAAGATGTGTGGTGTGATAATGTTGCGTTCTGCAGGTTGTACTAGGTGGCATCTGATAGAGATCATAGTTTTCCAGGCCTACAATAGAGTTGGAGGTTAAGTGGTGTGTTCCTGATTTGTTAGGAGGGGTCTTAATTATGTTGAGGTCGAGGAATTTGGTTGTTCCATGGAGTGTTTGAATAGATGTAATCCAATATATGGGAAAGGGACGAATGGGGGTGGGCATAAAATTGGATGGGCTGGATGGCAAATTATCAACCATGTCTTTCTACTAGATGATCTCCGGGGATTTAGGAAGGCAGTTGATGGCTTCAATTGTTTTGGCTTTTCAGGCCGCTCGTGTTTTCCTTTTCCTTTTAATAAAATCCTTGTTGCCTTAAAAAAAGTAAGATTATAATTTGATTTATTAGAGCCATCTGACCATGATCCATATTGGATCCCATTGCTGTTCGATTGGCAACGAGGCCATCAGATTGTATGACAGGCTTTGATCAGGCCCATCCACCGCCCTGCTTGAAGATGTGACAGATCCAATTGTCCGGATTTAAGATCTGGATCCCTTCATTGGTCCACATTGGCTTGATCGAGGGTATGCTTTCTCTAGGTAATGGAACTAACTCTCAGGTATTATTTTCTTAAGAGCCCACATCTCTTCCATCATAGCTTGTTTCCCGCTAGAACTACTTAAAATCTCCTTAGATTATGACGAACAAATGGGGAGGATATGGAGGCTGCAAACGACCTATAAGAGGCAGAAAAATATTGGGAAGAAACAAAATTATTGATAGGATGCTGAGTACATGAATGAGTAGGCTTACCCAAGGCAATGGGAAGATCATAGAGTGATGGAGGGCGAACCAATGGAGGATTTCTTTCAATGCTGGTTCACTAGAAGAGGCTTGGCAGGCCCATGAGAAGTGGGAACCTCATTAAAGAAAGGAATTAGAAGGGATATAGAGTCTCATAGCAGAAGCTCCCCCTGACTAATAAGAGGGTCATGCAACAAATGTCCTTCCGGAGAGAAATAAGAGATCCTTAAAGAAGGTGACATTGGCTAACACATATCTCGTACGAGTTAGAGGGTTATAACATTTATACTCCTGAAAATGATAATAACATAAGAAGGCACACTTTACGAACTGTGGACTCAACTTATCATTACTACCTTCAAAAATATGAACAAAATATTTACACCCAAAGACTGTAGAAGGTAAGCAAAAAGCTTTGTTATGAGGATGAAAGATTTAAAGACGGATTTATTCGATAATATTTTAGATGGTATTTTGTTAATGAGGATGATAACAATAAGTAATGCTCATTCAAAAAATGTCTCGGAACATTCATACCAAGAAGGAGAGCACATTTCCTCTCAGCAATACTATTTCATTGAGGGGTCTTTGGACATGAAGTCTAACACAAAATGCCATGGTCTTATAAAAATGACTAAAAGGCTTTTGACATTTGACACTACCATTGACAAAATGAAGAATTTTAATAGGGCATTGAAATTGAGCTGTAACTTCATTATGAAAGGCCTTCAACATATCAAATACCTCATGCTTAAATTTCTTAAGATAAATCCATGTCATCCTAGAATGATCATCAATAAAAGAAGCAAAGTATTTATAGCCAGAAGTAGAATTCACAGGTGCAACACTGCAAATCAAAATGAACTAATTCAAATGGCCTAGATTTCCTCTCAAATGAATTAGGAGGAAATACAATGCAATGATGTTTAGAAAACTACCAAGTATCACAACATAAAGGCCAAGTAACAGAAATAGAAGGAAACATATGCTTCAATCTAGACAAAGATTGATTTTCTAAACAACAATGCCATTTGAACACGTACTCCCCATGTAAAGACAGAGCACTAGTAGCTCTAGTAGTGGGGTACTATCAAAAAAATAAATCCCTCCATGTTATGCCCTCCACCAATCGTCCGCTTTGTCAGGAGGTCTTGAAATACACGGTGAGATGGGAAAAAGGTGACATAACAATTTAAAGACTTCATAAGAGAACTAACAGAGAATAAATTAAGTGGAAAGCTAAGAGCATATAGAACAAAAGAGCACATGGGAAAAAGAGTGGTGGAACCAGTTCTAGAGATTGGAGTGTGGTTACAATAACAAAACGGGTTTAGGTGGAAGACTGATAAGATTTGAAAAGATGGAACTAACCAATCATATGAGAAGTAGTTCCGAAGTCAATGATCTAGGAGGAAGAAGACACATTGAGTCTAGTACTTGATTGGGCTACTGTAGCTCTGGAAGTAGGAGTTGTATCATGAACATGAAGTTGCATCAAGGCATCACATGCCTTTTAGAATAGAGTAACAGAATCACCTGCGGTAGGCATCACGTGGGCATTGCAAAAGTGGCCCTTGGAGGCTTTCCGGAGTCAGAAGATGCAACACTAGTCAATAGGGGTGTCAATGGGCCAGGCTCGGGCCTGAAAGTTCAGAATTTTGAATAGGTCTGGCCTGATGGCCTGGCCCGAAACAGTTCAAAATCTGGGCCGAGACCTACCCCAGGCCCGGCCTGTTGACAACCCTACTAGTCAAATATGCTCCTGCCCATGAAGGGCAACCAAAAATATCCGAACACTTGTCAACAGTATGGTTTGTGCCATCACGGTGAGTGCAAACACAAGTAGATCTATCATGGCCACGGCCACCACCACCCTATGCATGATTGACACAACCGCCTTTGATAGTATTGCAGCCCCTGCCTCAACCACCACGTCCAGAATTACATCCACTACCATGAGAGCCCAACTTAGGGCTTTAGAGCCATGACTATAAGAAGGTTGATCCCCAACAGTGTAAACAAATCTGTCAAAAGATATAGGAGCAGTGGAAGATTAAGTAGCATAGATAACAGTAAGAGAAAGGGAAGGGCTCCACAACAATACTCTAATCACGAACACTCAGATTCTCGGGATTCAGCCCAAGAAGAAACTGCATAATCTGAGTTTCTTCTTGTTGTTGTTAAACGAGATCATAATCTTGAGTGCAATGAGACGGAAAAAGGTGATAAAGGTCTAACTAATCCCACATACCAGTAGTTCAGTGAAAAATTCCTTCAGGTTTCTGGAATTCTGTTAGAATTTACAAATATCGAAAATCAACTTATACTCCCTGGATATGTTATGAGCCTCTGAATACATGTCACAAATGGTATCCCTTATCTTTTTGGCTGATATAGAAACATAACTGAGCTGCTTACTGAAGGCTCCATATTGTTGAGCAACCAAGGCATAACCTGATAGTTCTCTTTAGTTTTTAAAATTCTCATCCATAGGGTAAGGTGCTTCATCCAAAATATATGTGAACCTTTCTCTACCTCCCTAAAACAATTTAACTGATTGAGCCCATTGCAAGTAATTATTGCCGCTCAACTTTATAGTAGTGATCATCAAAGTGTGGGAATTAGAAGACCCCATAATAGCTCCGGAAGAGAGTTTATCTTCCATATTAGCACCCAAACTCAAGGCTAATTGCACACAAAACTGAGCTGGTACCAAAGGAAAAAAAAGAAAAAGAAAAAGTCCACAAGATTACGGAAGGGTCCCAAAACACACCACAGAAGTTCAGCACCTACATCACAGATGGTATATTGACTTCCACCTCAAAACAGTCTCAAATCACCAAAAAGGGGAAAATAACCGCTGGATATACACCAACCAGCTGGTGTACGGCACGATTTGTGAAAAACAAAAAAGAAAAAGAAAAAAAAAAAAGAAAGTGCAACCAGTCCACAATACTCATTTGAAATTCTCCAAAAACGATGCAACAAAATGCCACGGATGACCTCCTAGGGTAAAACTGACATACCCTGTGCTGGATTTACTATGAAACATCACCCAATTTGGAAGAAATCTTTAAAAAAGTGATTTGGGGCATTTTCCTCAAATGCAAAGATTGGCTTGAAACTTACCTCAAATCAACCTGAAAAATTCTACAAAAATCACCACAATTCATCTAAAATCAAGCTTCTTCATATCATACCCTTCTTGAGCTACTTATGTTCGTACATATCATGTAGTTGCTAACATTAGCTGAACGGTTGCTGAGATCAACAAGTTACTGAAGCAGAGATCAACGTGAAAACTGTAGAACTCCTTCCACCTTGCTTTGATACTGAGTAGAAATATGGAGAGAGAGAGAGAGAGAGAGAGAGAGAGAGAGAGAGAGAGGGCAACAAGGGAAGAGTTGTCACACACATACATTTAACTTCAGAGAAAATGGAAACATACACACAAAAACCAATTACATATATGTGTCCTCCAATTGTATTCCCAATCCCAAGTCATATCAGGAAGCATTGTTACATAAGGAGTGAAAGCAGGCAATTGAAGAGGAAATGGCTGCCCTTTATTAGAATACCACATGGGAGCTCAGTACTTTGCTTGTTGGTAAACGTGTTGTTGGTTGCAGGTGGGTGTACACCATTAAGTTTCACCCTGATGGTACAATTGAATGGTTAAATGCTCGCTTGATCGCTAAGGGATATACTCAAACCCTTGGAGTTGATTATATTGAAACCTTCTCTCCTATTGCCAAGTCGAACTCTATTCGTGTTATCATTTCAATAGTTGTTAATCATGGTCGGCCCCCTCTTCCAATCGGACATTAAAAATGCCTTTCTTCATGGTGATCTCACTAATGTCTATATGGAGCAACCATAGATTCATTGCTCAAGGGGAGTCTAAAGGTGTGTAAATTGGGAGAGACGATTTATGGGCTAAAGCAGTTACCACATACATGGTTCGATAAAGTCAATAAAATTATGTTGAATTATGGCTTTGTTCAAAAGTTATGTTGATCATTCCGTTTTTTGTATGAAAAGGCATCTCGGGTCTTATCATGTTAGTAGTATGTATTGATGATATTGTTATTATAAGAAATAACAATAGATGAATTAGTAGCTGAAAAAGTATCTTTAGATGCATTTTCTCATAAAAAATCCGGGACCTCTCCAACACTTTCTCGGTATAAAAGTTGTCAGATCAAAGGAAGGAATTAATCTGTCTCAATGGAAATGTGTTCTGGATTTGCTTACAGAGACGAGTTTTCTTGGTACTAAACTAGTTGATACACCAATGAATCTTAATCAGAAACTTGGTGGTAATCAAGGAGATGTATCTGAAGACCTAGGGAGGTATAGTAGATTGGTTGGGAAACTCATTTATTTAACTATCATTCAGCCATACGTATCTTATTCTTATGTTATGAGTGTGGTGAGCTAGTTTATGAGCTCTCCGAGGTTACTTCACATGGATACAGTTGTTTGGATTTTGCAGTATCTTAAAAGAGCACCAAGTCTGGGAATTATATACAGACGAAACAATTATCTTCAAACCATAGGGTACTTTGATGCAAACTGTGCATGTTTTTCAACAAATAGGCGGTCTCGTACTGGGTACTGCACATTTGTGGGAGGAAATCTAGTCATGTGTAAGAGTAAAAAATGGAGTATTGTGGCCTTATCAAGCACTAAAGCAGAATAGAAAGCAATTGCTTATGCTACTTGTGTGTTGATGTGGGTCAAGAAGCTATTGCTGGAGATGGAGTTTGAATATCTACTTATGCAGTTGCTTTCTAAATCAAGTAGTGGCCCACGTTGCAAACAATTTGGTATATCATGAGAGAACTAAATATATTGAAGTCAACTATCACTTTATATGTGAGAAGGTCTCCACTAGTGAAATTTATACGTCCTATGTTCGGTTTTAGGATCAACTTGTTGATGCATTCATTGAAGCCTTTAGTCACAATTAATTTACACACATATACTCCAAACTTGGCATCAACAACATCTATATTGTAGCTTGAGGGGGAGTGTTAACGAATGTGCATGTGGGCAATACCACGATACGACCCACCCAGTCTTTTATCCTAGTGTTTTTCCTTTGTTAATTAGTTGCTACGCTGCTTTAAACTTAGTGGGGATTTTTTGCTTTTGTTACTTCAAAGTTTTTTTTCTGTCATATTCTTTTTATTGTAATATAAAATGGGAGAGAGTGACGCCTAACCCTAACTCTCTCTCTCTCTCCTCCCCCCCTCCCCCCACAAAAAAAAAAAAAAAAAAAACGCTTGTCTCTTTCTTCTCTTTTCTTTTTATGTACACATTTAAGTTGTGGAGTGCCTTGAAGCAAGGAACACTTTAACACCCCCACATCTCCAAAAAAAAAAAGAGAAAAGAAAGGAAAAGTGAGCGGAAGTTGTTAAAACAAAAGATAGGGGAGTGGAAAAAAGAGGTTTTCAATGGTAGGGAGGAGGAAAAGACCAACATGCTTCTAGAGATTCAAAGGCTAGATTCCAAAGAAGAGGACGAAGATCTTTCAAAAGAGGAAATGGCTTGGAGGGAAATTCATAAAGCTAAATATAATGCAATGCTGAGGGAGGAAGAGATTAAATGGCGACAAAAGTTATAGGGCTATATGGTTGAAAGCGGAAGATAAAAATCCCAAGTTTTTCCATGCAACGGCTAGTGATAGAGAGCATGTGAATAAAATCTCTTTGTTGGTAGCGGATGGTCAGAGGCTCGAGGGAAAAGATCAAGTTTGCGATCTAGTGGTACAATTCTATAAAGACCTTTTGTTAAAGGAAAGGAGTCCCAGGCCGTCTCTTGATAATTTGCATTTTGATACAATCTCAGCAAAAGAGGCGGTTTCACTTGTGCAAGCTTTTTCTGAAGATGAATCAAGAGAGCAGTCACATATTTGGGTAATGATAAAGCTCCAAGGCCGAATGGTTTTCCCTTAGCATTTTTTCAGAAATTCTGAGAGTGTGTAAAGGAAGATGTGGTTGACTTCATGCAAGAATTTTTCGACAAAGAATTGATAGTGACACAATTAGGGGCTACGTTTATAGCAAGAAGCTAAATGTATGAAAGATTTTCGCCCTATTAGTTTGCTTGGGGGTCCTTATAAGATATTAGCAAAGATTTTGGCCACAAGATTCATGAAGGTGTTGGGGAGTTTTATTTTAGAGTCTCAATGGGCTTTTGTGGATGGAAGTCAGATTGTAGATTGCTCTCTTTAGCCAACAAATGTGTTGATTCTTGTCATAGAAAAGGAGATGAAGGTATAATGTGCAAGTTAGATGTTGCAAAAGCATATGATCATGTTGATTGGGCGTTTCTAGACTATATGCTAGGTAGATTAGGATGTGGTCCAAAGTGGTGGTTTTGGATTTGATCGTGTGTGAGGTCGGCTAAATTTTCCATCCTGGTGAATGATTCGCCGAAAGGTTTCTTTGCGGCTTCTCGTAGGCTTCGTCAGGGAAATCCTCTTTCCCCTTTTCTATTCGTCACAATTATGGAGGCTCCAAGTAGAATGTTAGACAGAGGTGCTCAAGTTGGTTTGATCAAAGGTTTTGGGTAGATAATACGAATTTTCAAATCTCTCATATTTAGCATGCAGATGATACCCTTCTTTTGTGTAAGGCAAACAAATTCTTTGTGGATAATCTTCGATCAATTATAGTAAATTTTGAGGCAGTTTCGTGCTTGAAAGTAAATATTTCCAAAAGCGAGATTTTGGGAATAGGCATTTCGGAAGAGAAAGTCCTTGAATTTGCAAATGTATTTGGTTATAGGGAAGCTTCCTTTCTGACTTTGTATTCGGGTGTTCCGTTATGTATAGGGAGACCGGCAAAACACTTGGGACAAAGTGTTAGAAAGATGTCAAAGCGGTGGTCTAGGTATTTATCATTGGGCGGGAGATTGATTATGATTAAAGCCTCTATGTCAAACTTCCCGATTTATTTTATGTCTCTATTCAAATGTCCAAAATATGTAATCAATTCATTGGAGAGACGTAGAAGGGACTTTTTGTGGGGAGATTTGGAAGAGAAGCACAAATTCCATCTTTTGAAATGGGAAGAAGTTTGCAAGCTAACGGTCTTTGGTGGAGCAGGTATTTCAAAATTAGAAGAGATGAATCTTGCTTTGTTGGGGAAATGGGTTTGGGGTGGAGGGAGAAGCTGGTGGACTAAGGAATCATCTTTGTATCGATCTTCATATGGTGGAAATAGATGGTGTCCCTTAAAGAGAGAGTGTGAGAAGATATAGGTTTTCATTTGGGGGATGGTAACAGAATAAGATTTCGGGAGGATAGGTGGGTGGTGGGTGATAGGTTTCCATCTTTAGCAGGGTTAGCTAGGGAAGTTGAGGTGAAGGTGAGTAGTTGTTACTCAATTATGGATGGGGAGGTGGTATGGGGCCCTGTCTTTAGAAGGAATTTGTTGGATGAGGAGATTGCAGATTTGGCTTTGTTGTTTAAGCTGTTAGCGAAATTATCTCCAGTGGTCTTAGAGGAGGACTCTATAAGGTGTTTAAAGGCTAAGTTGAGCTTCTTCTCAATTAGATCATGTTATCGGTTTTTCTATGTAGAAGATGAGAACTACGATATTTCTTCTTCAACTTTTCTATGGCATTATGGTGCTCCTATGAAGGTGGTGGTTTTTGGGTGGCTAGTAGGCAGGAATAAAGTCCTAACTATTGATAATCTTTGCAAGAGGAAGATGATTCTGCCAAACATTTGCTTGATGTGTCTTAAAGATGCGGAATTGGTGGATCATCTGTTTATCCATTGTGCATTCGCTAGGGAGGTTTGTGATCATCTTCTTCAAATTTTTGGGGTCATATGGGTGTTTCCGAACATGGCGGAGGGATAGGGAAGTCAGGGAAAAATTGTGGAGGTTAGGCATGTTAGCGGTCCTATAGGCTTTATGGTGGGAAAGAAACGAGCGGTGCTTCAGTAACAAAAAGAAAGGAGTTTCTCAAGTTTTGAAATCAGCTATTTTCAATATGAAGGAGTGGGCGGAAATGTAGTCCCTTTCTTTTCTTTTTGTCTCTTAGTGGAGCTGTTCTTCTGTATATTTGTATTTTTTTGGCTTCGGCCTTTTTTAATGAAATCTCATCATTGCTTCAAAAAAAAAAGCAGAGAGGAAAAGTGAAGGCTCTACTATGCTAATAGCCTTCTTCACTCTTGATTTGAACCCTAAAAGAGAATGGTGTCCTTTTAAAACTCTCAATGCTTGTTTGGTACTCGTTTCATTGTTTGGTTTTGTTGTGTGGTTCAGGCTGAAGAGTTGAGGAAGTTCCTTAATGCAAAGAATGTGCCTGCAAAGGTGTATGTTGGAATGCGTTACTGGCATCCTTTCACTGAAGAAGCTATTGAGCAGGTATAGGTTTAACTTGCAGCAAATTAGTACCTATTATGCTTGTCATCCTTTGACCATGTTTCAAAAGAGCAAATCCCATGGCTTATCAGCTATCATTCTTGCCGTCGTCATGGGAAAGTGTGCAAATTGTAAATGCTATAACTAAAAGATTGTCATTGCATGTGTGGCACAAATGTGCGTTTTGGCATTTTTTCAGTAGCGGTACAAATGTGAAATATGGAGACGCACAAGTTATTCGACTTTTCAAATTTATGAAACATTTTTTTATGCACTCTATGTGGCATTCTTGTGATGAACCAATGCCGCTTTGTATTTGCCAGTTGATTACTGCAATGTAGTTCATATTTTTATATTTTTAGTTTTTGAATTAGGAATGCTGTTTCCGTGCCATGCAGCCCATGTCAGTACTGTGTTGCTTGTAGATCATGATGTTGTGTGATGGAATAATGTTCTCTGCATGCCATGATGGTCCTATTATCTTGGCTTCATAGCCTCTTCATATAATGACATTAGAAAACCTTCAACTATTTTGAGAATCAAGAAACCAGTTTGCTAGAGTACTTGTGACTCTTTTTCAGGTGCACTTGTCTTCAATAGTTAATTGTTATTCTTTTGATAAAGTTGGAATATAATTAAGGATTTTTTTTAAAAAAAAAAAGAAAGAAAAGAAGCAGTTTTACTCGAAACCAATTAAGAAATGAAAAAATTTCTTTGATACTCACCTTTCAAAAAAATATAAATAAATAAATAAATAAAAAGAAAGAAAGAAATTTCTTTGATACTCTTAATGCAAAAGAGTTAATTTCCTCCAATTTGGATGCTTGTGTATTTCTTCATCTTTCTGGATATCTCATGAAATCTAAATTCATTTATTATGCAATTTTACTCCAATCTATGACATCTGATAATATAGTAATCAAATGAATTTATTAAAATCATATACGAGGGTTGGATTACAAGGGCTGAGTGTTTTTGGCTGTTGGTATGGTTCTCTTTTCTGTTATCCTTGCAGATTAAAAGGGATGGAATAACAAAGCTAGTCGTGCTTCCTCTTTACCCACAGTTCTCAATATCAACTAGTGGTTCCAGCCTGCGTCTGTTGGAGAGTATATTCAAGTGAAGAATTTCTGAGCACAGAAAGCTATCATGTTTTGATGCTTCAAAGTTTCAAGCCTAACTCCAATTTGTCTGACATCTTTTACTACTGTTATCTTTAGGGAGGATGAGTATCTGGTTAATATGCAACACACAGTGATACCTTCATGGTACCAGCGTGAAGGATACATCAAGGCCATGGCAAATTTAATCGACAAGGAGCTACAAAAATTTGAATGCCCTGAGAAGGTATCAACTTTTGCTTGTGATTTTGGTCCTGTTATTTTGTCTACTTCCACCACTTCCCATCATGGTAGAAGTGTTTTGTATACACTAATTCTCCATGTATATATGCATCCATGCCATTATCAAATAAAGGTTCTCAGGGATTAAGCACCATAGCCTGGTGTTATGGAGCTACACCTGAACCCGTGAGTTTTGAGTTCACAGTCCCCTCTTCTTCAGCAAGGAATAGTCTTTCATACTTGGATTTTACTACCAATGTCTTTCAGCCTTGCTAATATGACAATTAGATTTTGTTTTCCGTGCACAGGATGTACGACATTTGGACTTGTGGGCTCCATATTCCAACCAGTTTTGGGCAACTCGATTGGATCTCTGTGTGGGACGATCCAATTGGACCAATTGTCCAGTCCATAACATCCATCATGACCGTTTTTCATGGTTCTGATCTTTCATCAAATCACTTTGGACCCTTGATGTGGTCCATATATTCAATATGGACAATTGGGTGGTTCAGATCTTCAATATGAACTGCTGGATGGTTCTGTTCTTTAATATGGATGGTTGAATGGCCTTATAAATTATTTTAGACTCTTACATGGCCTGATTGGAGCCTGATTTGTAATTGAATATTTAGATGGTCCTGATCATGCAATCTTCCATGTCTGGGCATCATTAGGATGATCAGAAGGCCTGGATGCATCAAATTGGCAGAAGTTTCAATTTTTAGTTTCATAGTGAGTTCCATGAGCATATTCACAGTACAAATTATGTTTAGGAACAGTCAGGGTGTAAAGTTGCTGGTATCTTCAGGTCCTGTGGGAATCCAGGATTCAAACTTTGCCGAGGTTTCTGCATCCCTTCAGGGTATTAAGTTAGCTGCCACTCATAATTTCAGCCCCGTTATCATCGAGGGGACTTTGGTAATTAAATGGACTAAAGATGGCAGTGGTCCTTGGAGACTAGCCAATATTATTGAATAAGCTACTGATATTTGCGAGTCAATTTCCACTTCTTTCTCTCATGCTCATCAGTCGGCAAATGATTTGGCAGATAAAATTGCTAAGGATTGCAATCTTTAAGGGGGCTTTATGTTGTGAACTATCAGTTGGGTCCTTAGTTGTCGGTTTAGTCCGGGTTTTGTTGTATTTTGTGTTTCGCGACCATTGTAGTGCTAGCATGGCTACCTGTGTTGTTCTTTTTTCCTTTTCTTTTTTGATAAAAGCTCCATTCATAAAAAGAATTATGTATTATTTATTACCGATCAATGAAAAGGAAAATATTGACTATGTTGTTGATGCAGGACAATTAACCACTTGCTCTAAATGCTCGAACCGATAGAGTATGGCAAATCAATCCCTTTATCTCATAGCCCAGACCCCACATCGCATGGGTTAGGGCCTCAGCCGAACCCCCCTTGTGGGCCCCACTTCACATGGGTTCCGCTTCACACAAGCCACCAGCCTCACAGGGGCCACCCACTCCGAGTGTGCCCCTGCATCCCACAGGCCACCCCACTCGAGCTCGGTGTGAAAATGTCCATGCATTAATCACCCCCGGTGAGGAGTCTCGAACACCAGACCTCCCACTCTGATACCACTTTGATGCAAAACAATTAATCACTTGCTCTAAAAGCTCGAACCGATAGAGCATGGCGAATCAATCCCGTTATCTCATAGCCCAAGCCCCACATCGCATGGGTTAGGACCTCAGCCGAACCCCCCCTTGTGGGGCCCACTTCACACGAGCCACTCGCCTCACACGGGCGGCCCACCCCGAGTGTGCCCCTGCATCCCACAGGCATTAGCTAATCTCTTTCCATTTTCACACCGAGCATTAGCTGTTTTATCATTTTATTGTGAACACAATCGAGTTAGTTTAGCACTGAAATCTACTAATCTCTTTCCATTTTTATTTTCTTGTCTCTAGAAGGTTTTCTGAAGTCATTTATTCCTAAGCTGACTTCAAAAAATGGTTGTTAGGTGATGATATTTTTTAGTGCTCACGGAGTGCCACTTGCATATGTGGAAGAAGCTGGTGATCCATACAAAGCAGAGATGGAGGAGTGTGTGGATTTGATTATGGAAGAACTGGAAAAAAGGAAAATTAATAATCCCTATACTCTAGCTTATCAGGTAATATAGTCTGTTTTCTATTGTTTTAGGCTCATACTGGATTTAAATAAATAAATAAAAAGAAAGGAGAACCAATAATGCTTATACTCTGGCTTAACAGGTAATATATTCTATTTTCTATTGTTTTGGGCTCATTTAATACGTACCTACTTTTTAATCTGTAGCAAGTCCATCAATTGTATTTACTTGCATGCACGTGCATAGGTCATCTGTTTTTGTTTTAATTTGTGGATTCCGGTACGTTAAGCTCATATTCAGGAAGTTTCTTTTAAGCATCTGCTTGATGACTGCATGGGTCTGGTTACTTATTATTATTGTTATTATTATTTTTTCAAGTGTAAAAACTACTTGATATGCATATTTCCATCATGACTCTAAAACTCGCTGACTTGACTCAAAACCTGGCTGAGTCAACCCGACTTGGTGAAGTTTCAAGCTGAGTCTGACTCAGTCCTTACTCGTCAAGGGTCATCAGTCAGCTCAGTGACTTAGCCAACTCAGCTCGAATACTGCTGATTTGGCCAAGTCACTCACCTGGTCAAACCTTTTTCTGTCTGCAAAAAAGGCAGCAGAGAGTCTTGAACTGAAAAGGCGACAGGGAATCTTGAACTAAAAAAGGTGATGGGTAGTCTTGAACTCACAACCCCACCAAGGAAGCAGAACTCTCTAAGCAGCACGTTATGCACTGTGCTTCTCTTACATATTCACTGTTTTAATACTTGTCACTAATTGTGCAAGTGTATTTAACTTGAAGTGTCGAATTGAGTCAAGTTAAACTCGGTCGAGTCTTTGAGTTAACCTGACCCTGCTGGACATTGAGTTGAGTCAAGATTTCAGGTTTTTGAACTATGATTTCCATTGTTATGGCTCTGACTTGACTTGGCAGTGCAGTGTCCTCACTAAAACCTTGACTTCGTTTCATTTTCTCCAAGTTAACACTCTTTTTTTTTTTTTGCACTTCTAGAGCCGAGTTGGACCTGTGGAGTGGTTGAAGCCCTACACTGATGAGACAATTGTTGAGCTAGGGCAAAAAGGGATTAAAAGCCTTCTTGCTGTTCCCATCAGGTTTGTATTTTTGTTACTCATCTGTTTACTTCTTGATTCCTTGATGTCTTTAATTTGTGTGATATTTTGGAGATTGCTTATTCAAGACTGAGTCTTGGGTAGCTATTTTCATCTACTTCTAATTTGCAGCTTTGTGAGTGAGCACATTGAAACTCTCGAAGAAATTGACGTAGAGTACAAAGAGTTGGCTTTAAAATCGGGAATAGAGAAATGGGGGCGTGTTCCTGCCCTTGGGTGTGAGCCCACCTTCATTTCAGATCTGGCAGATGCTGTAATCGAGAGTCTTCCTTATGTTGGAGCAATGGCAGTCTCAAATCTTGAAGCTCGTCAGGTAACCTCTGCAATCATGTTGTGAAAATAAAATGCAATTTCTTAGTTATTAAAATATTTTTTCCAAAAGCAAAGTCATTGAGATGGTAGTTACTGGGAATTTATGAGTGGATATTGTGCTATTTAAAGTTTTGGCAGCAAATTTTAGCTGTATTAGCATGTTAATATGCAAAATTTGAAAACAGAATTCTCCCTGTGAGATTTACGTCACACTGCTACTTTTTTATGGCATGTTGCAACAAAACTTATGCAAGTATGAATGATTTTGAAGGGGATCTGGAATTTGCAGTCTATATCTGTTTCATCCGTAGGACAGTTTATTTATGTACCAGTACGCACAGATTCAAACTTCCAACACTTGTAGCACTGTTCACTTAAAGAGTGCTTTAACCTCACAAAAAGTTCAATTTGAATTTTCCAATTCAAATGCAGAGTATAGAATAGTATGGAATAGAAGAAGACAAGAAAAAAGATGGATAGAATCTAGTGGAGTCTCACTGCAAGCAATAACAGCCCTAAGGAGCATCACCTTTAGGGTCTGGAAGTGTCACTTCTAAATGCAACTTCCCGCTCAGCAAACAAGGAGGGAACAAATTTGTAAATGAAACGAAGTTCCTCGCCTAATCTTACTCTAATCTTATACGAAAAACTCGTAAATGAAACGAAAGAAATGAGCAGTAGGACACAACCTTAAAGTGTCCAAACTTGACTTGATTGTAGGGGTATAATGGGCTGTACAGTTTGTTCAAAGGACCCAAAGCATTGTATACGGTTCATATGTTAGCCCAAGAACATTTGATTGAACCTGTGGGCCCCACAGATTAATTAGTCTGTTAAATGGGCCATCCAATTGGATCTGTGGATGACACAGTCCAGTTGACCACCGGTCTAGTCCAAAACATCCATCAGGACCTTCAATCTGATCCAGATGATCGATCAGGTCAATATCATCACTTGATGTGGTCCAGATCTACAATATGGACAGTTGGATAGGTCCCATTTTCAACCTGAACAGTTGGATGGGCCTGATATTTAATAGGCCTCCAGTGAGACAACCCTTGGTTTCCCATTAGATGTTTAGATGGTCCTGCATCAGATGTTCTATGCCCTCTGCTTTACTAAAAAAAACTGTGAGATGCATGAAGAGTTCAGCTTACCCTGAGTCTAGTACATTGGTGATACGAATCTATTACCTTGATGCATAGCATCCCCTTTTTGCCTCTTTTAATAAAATGGTTTAATTACCAAAACAAAAACAAAAAAAACATATGCAAGTCTCAACTGTCCTTTCTTGACAGAATGTCTATAATCACTAATCACTCCAGTGGAGTTCGAACCTACAACCTCCACAAAGAAACCTGGCATTACTATCAAATCTGCAAGAGGTGTTTTCCTTTTTTCTTTTTCTTTTTTTCTTTTTTTTATTCACTAATACTTATCCTGGGTTGGAACTGTTGAGAATGGTTGGGGCCGATCAGCATGCCAAAACAGGTTGGATCTGGTCTAGGTTTTAAATTTTTTGTTCTGGGTACTTGTTTTATCATCACTGCCCCTCCTACACTGCTATGCTGTTTCCTGCACCACCAGGCTGCTGAGTTGGTGAATGTGCGTGTTTTAATAAGCAATTTTGAAAGTGAGAATATCTTGAAAAACTTCAGCCATTTGAGGCTGCTAATAACAAGGTGCTGTCGAATGTTCTATGGGAAAGGAGTGAAGATTTGAAATGCTCCTACTTATTCACTTACCTCTTTGGCTCAATAAATGAGCAATTTATATAAACAAATATGAAAATAATTGCCATTGAGTCGGGCTGCTGCATGCACGACTCTCTTTTTTCATATTATATTATATTATTTTATTTCCATTAGAGAAATGCATACTGCATAATCCAGATAGGATTAAGGTTGTACTCTTTTAAATTAGTTTATTTGGTATCTTTTGGTCAACGACAGAGATGCAGTGATCCATGATTTAGAAACTATGTTGAGTACTCTTCAAAATTCCTTATTGAGTCCAACTTGATGAACACTGGGATCGGGTAAAGGGTAACTTGGGCTCAGTTGAATATTAGAAGTTGGAATGCAAGAAAAGATGACATGGACCCTGTTGGAAGTCCAAATTGTTAAACATCAATGAATCTCTTCCATGTTAATTCAATTTCTGTAAATTTTATCATAGCATTCAAGATACTGTCCTTGTCTATCATGAGCACATCATAACTTAGAGGTTTTGGTTTTGGCGTAGTCCCTTGTTCCCCTTGGCAGCGTCGAAGAGCTGTTAGCAGCATACGATTCACAACGTAGAGAGCTGCCACCGCCCGTGACAGTATGGGAATGGGGTTGGACCAAAAGTGCCGAAACCTGGAATGGTAGAGCTGCCATGCTAGCAGTTCTTGTTCTACTGGTCTTAGAAGTGACAACAGGCGAAGGATTCTTGCACCAGTGGGGCATATTGCCTTTGTTCCGTTGAAAACAGGAGCTGCAACTCTGTTTCAACTTTCTAGTGATTGAAGCTTACTAGAGTAAAGACTCATCTCATTTATACCACTTTAGAAGTCCCAGTCCATGTTTTCTGCCTTCCTTTACTATGGTACTTCTGTGATACGCAGATTATGTATACATTTGCGAAATGCGGACACTTGGATTTGAAGCTTTTGTTTATGGGTTACAATTAATGCTTTCTGCTTCCACACATTATGCATTTTGATGGCTATTGCCGACTTTGCATTTAGCGCTCTGTATGATTCACGTATGTAATGTTGGCAGATAGACGTGAGGTGTATCGGTCCCTTCTTTATCCATATGTATCTGCATTTGGGCACGTATCTGCATCTCTGTATGAGTTCATTGTCCAACTCCTGTTTATCTTTGAATCTGCTTTTCATTTCCAAGTACTGTTGGTGCTTTGAACTGACCAATCTTCATCTCCCAATGATGGCATCGCTGTCCACTCATTTTTTAAATGTTTGTGCTCACAATGTGTGAATGAGAGTGATGGCCACATATCTCCCACCTAACGATAATGGTAGGTGGGAATCTTAGCGTGCATTTCAAAATGAGTGCTATTGGAATTTTTCATTTTGAAATGCTTGTTGGATTTGAGCTATTCAATGGGCTTGTGTGGTTACAAGAAATTCAATGTGCAGATATGGAATTTGTAATGATTATTTTGTAGGGAGTAGGATTCCAAATTTAGGTGTCCTGATTATGTCGTAGGAAGTAGCTATGATCACCTCATTTCCTGCTATAGGAAATGCCAATGGATAAGGCTGATGATTACACTGCAGAATGCCTCTAATATGGATGTGATTTGCGTGGTGACCCTACCATCACCGACCTCCGTGGGGGCAGGACTGTGAGACCCACCATGATGGATGTAGTTTATCCACATTGTCCATCTGTTTTGCCAGTTCATTTGAGGCTGTATGCCTAAAATAGAAGCATGTCCAAACCTCAAGTGGACCATCCTTGGGAAACAGTGGGGATAATGTTGTCCGCCGTTGAAACGTTCCTAGGGCCCGCAATGAATAAGGTCACACAAGACCTGGATGAAGGGGGAACACAAATATCGGATCGACTCAAAACTCAAGTGACCCACCCCCAAGAAGTTTTCTACAGTGGGTGTTTAATCCTCACTGTTTCATATGGTGTGGTGTGGTCCACTTGGGCTTTTGATACGTTTCAATTTTTGGCTCTTAAATGAGCTGGCAAAACAGATTGGCAGGATCACGCCTCCTCTAACCAGAGTGATTGGTTAGAATGGGCTCGGGTTTTGTCTCTCTCTCTCTCTCTGGGTAATCGTTACCTTTCAAAAGAAAAGAAAGAAGTATTGACTGATACTAATAAACTCAAAAATGTCGGGTTATACCGTGCCTTTTTCTCTATGGAAAATGGGAGCTAATCACTTAAAAATCCTTTGTGGCCTACTTAAGTAATGGATGGGCCTGAAATTTTTTAGTTAGAATACGCTTACATGACAGTGCACCTAATGGACGGTTTGGATCCTGGATATTTGCAACACTAGCACGTTTTAGGGCTGGTGGAAACTCTTACCTCTCATTTTTGTGCAAAAGAGCTGAGCTAGCGTCCCAGATAGCCATGCAGACGTCTAGTTTAATTCAAGGGCATGAACCCAACAGGCCCCTCTGGTCGTCAGCATGCACTCAACGTAATTGCTTGTGGAGAAAGGTGGGGCCCATCATGAAGATCAACTGTCTTGAAAATTAGGTCAATCCACTCAAAAAGCATTCAAACAGTGAAAATGTATACCTTCTAAAATCCTCAATGTTACCTTCGCATAGCCACTACATAGACACTATAAAGAAAATAGGAGGATCATGTCCATGGATTTGATTGAAAGAAGAAAAAATTACAGTTGTGATTATCTCAAATGATTCTTAACACAATGCAATTAATGTGAGGAACTCTTAACTGTGAAAAATCCATCTCATTTTTTTCTTCAAATAGAACTGTTGTCATCCACCCATGAGCCTAAAGACAAAATTGGGGACGATTCCGTCATACTCGCCAGCCTTGCAATCCTTCTGTTCAAGATCAATAAAAGTCACCCAATCAATTCAAGGACCAACATAATCCCATCATTTCCTCTTAGCCCGATCATACAGCCACTACGATCTTGAATGATAATCCAATGCTCGGTACTGCATTGGCTCCATTCCCACAATGCGTCTTTTGGTTCTCACATACCCTATAGAACCATCACCACATCGAAGGTACGTAAACCTGCTCTTTCAAATTCTTGGTAGCGCTCTCTGTCGGAAAACCTCTCACTGCACCGATGGTCCACTGCGATATGATGCCCGCTGCTATTGCAAACCGAACCTGCCTCTCCAATACATCTTGATTTTCATACATCTCAGGATGTGTTGTCAGCTTCCTCAAAATACCTGCCACAACAGCATCACCTGATCCAGTTCTATCACATGTAAATGGGGTGATAAGCACATCTTCTGTTCCAACCACTGCCCCATCGAACGAAGGGGTGTAATAATGAATGCGAAGCGTCCCATCTGTCACAAACAAGATCTTCAACCCGTCGTGCCACAGTGACGAAATCTCTTCCCGACTATAATGGTAGTAGTCACGCCGCCTCTTCATTTGATCGAAGGACTCTGCATAGTACTGAGGTGTGTAATTCCTCCTCATCTCATAGTAATCCTCATCTAAAAGGAATTCTAGTTCTTGCCTTGTTACCTCAATGATGTTTGCCTCATTCCAGGCTTTCTTGATCACCTCCCTTGTCTCGTCCCGAGATTTCCACAGCGGCAAAGGCAAATTCAAGTCGAAAAATATGAGCCCCCCGAATTTCTTCGACAGTGATATAGCTCTAAAGAGAGCAGAGTGCATAGATGGAGATGTGAGGACTTCCGAATTGAAGTGGAAGATCCTAGCCTGCCACAATCGACCAAATTTGAAAAAAAAAATTAAATTAAATTAAAAACGAACACAAAAACAAGAAAATTTAGATCATTGCAAGACACTAGGGGGCCGTTTGGATGCAACTCTCAGAAGGGGTTCCCCAAAAAGGGGGTTTTCCCACAACTTCCGTATTGACAAGATCCCCCGATTCACCAAAAACCAATTGGATTGGTTTTCGGTGAGTGGACTTTTTGGCACCTATTTCAACGAGTGATCAATCATACGGGGTCTTCAAAAGTGCATCCAAACGCACAACATGAATTTGAGTGTTGCTCACAATGGAATTTAGGCATCAAATGCTAATTTTAGAGTGCATCCAAACGCACAACATGAATTTGAGTGTTGCCAACAATGGAATTTAGGCATCAAATGCTAATTTCAGAGTGCATCCGAACAGGCACTAAACTCAATTTCACTGGGAAAATATGTTTTAGTTTATTCATTCCGTCTTCTTTTTGGCTTTTATCTTTTATATGATTTCCTTCCTGCAGAAAAAATTCAATGCCTACTAAGATATGCACAGCATGGTTCTTGATGGAGTGGAGCGGCAGAACTGGATTTGTGTAGCCGGCCCCAATTAGTTGGGATAAGGTTTAGATGAAAATGATGTTGTGGCAATGCCTATGGTGATCACTACTGCTCATTTGGTGGGTTATCATGGGCTGAAGCCTGAAAATCAAGGTTGAGAAAAAGTAACAACAGCCAACATTTGACGGGCAAAATTCACAACGATCATACGGTTAGAATCATCCCATCACCACAATTTTCAGGCAACGGCCCATTTGCTTGGTGGTCCAGCAAATCAATGATCCGAATTACCACACATTTGTACAGGTAGGATCGTGCTTAGCATTTCTCAGTTATAATTACAAAACATTCCATTTCTCTCCCATTTTCCTTTCCCAGTTTCTCCATCCTCTGTTTTCTAAAACTCAGCTAATGAAATGAGAACAAGAAAAAAATCTAATTACTCTGCCAGACTGTGATAGTTCATATACATGGGCAATCAGCCATCCTAAACGTCGCATTTTAGTAATTTAAACTAAACCATCCAAATGGTGGGTTCCACTGTAGATGGGAAATACTCCAAAAACTAGGCTTATCTGATGTCCTCACCAGCCGATTGCTGGACATCTAATGGAGGTTAGAAACGAAAAATACTCATAAGACCAACTTCCACAACCAAACGTCCAGGATCAATCAATCATCAATCAGATTTCAAAGGCTGTGACCTGTCTAAACTACACTGGGCCCAACAATTTCAACAGTTCAAATTTGAATTACATGCATGCCATGAGTGAAAGTGAAAAAGACAGCAACTCACCCGAGTTACTGAGTCGACTCATCTCCTTACCTCTTTCAGGACAGCCATATTCACATCCTCCCTCGCCATCGAATCCTCCGCGCACTCCTTCACCGTCTCTGCTCTCATCTTCCCACCATCGAATCCGATCCTCAGATACGAGATCGCAGTCTTCACCGTCGGATCGATCTTCACGGCCCGCGTCTGCACCTTCTCCGAATTCATCGCGTAAACCAGCTCGTTCCCAAACTCATCGTCCCCGACCTTCCCCATGAAGGCGGCCCGCCCGCCGAGCCGGACGTGCGAGATCGCAACGTTCGATGGTGGCCCACCTGGGGCGCGGACGAACTCGGGCGGGCTCCACTGGAGCCCCTTCCACGTCGAGTACTTGTCCGGATCCATCTGCCGATCCGAGATCCTGACCGTCTGTATGAACTCCCGCTGCGCGGCACCGAAGCAGCAGATCAACGGCGGATATTCGTAAGAGAAATCCATCCCGTCGTCGAAATCCTCGTCTTCTTCTTCAACGTCTGTGATTTTTTCGCTCTCGGGCTCTGGTTTTTTCCTGGAGCGGCTGGTTTTCTTTTGGGAAGGAGATGAGAGTGTTGTCTTTGACTTCGGTCGGCCCCTGCGTTTGGGTATTGCCGGTGGTGGAGCTCCGTTCGCGCCATCAACGGCTGAGATGGAAGCTTGATTTCCTCGCGAGTGATGGAGATTGAACGGTCGGATTGGAAGGAGGAACGAGACTTGGGAATGGAGGGAGGAGGGAAGGACGAGAGCCATGAAAGGAAAGCTAGGGTTTTTGTTTCATCTCTCTCTGTCCGCTGCGTTATCTGGTAAGAGGGTTTTGGGAAAAGGACAGTTTTACCCTTGTGTTTTCATATAATGGCTTATTCGTTACAGAAGCACAAGTGCAAAATTCCCTAGGGTGTTGGGGACATAATCGACCTTTTATTCTGTAGAAACGATCAGGTATAGCAGCTGTATCATAAATTACGATACATTCTATAGGTGGACCATCCTGATTTTCATATCAGCCGATCATCAGATCGTTCTCTACAATTTATACGGATAGGATTTTGTAAAAATGTGACACGTAGGCGAGGAAAAGATGGATGTCTCGTAACTGACGATACAGCTGCTGTATGTGATCATTTCCCTCCATCCAGGACAGCAATGTCCTATTTCTTGAATAAGTTTTAAGATAATGACGAGCGTGTCCCTGAAAGAAGTGCTGCTGCACCGGTGGGATCGGGAGAGGGATTAGGTGAGGCGCTTGGGCCCACCTTGATGTATGTATTCTAAATCCACGCCGTCCATCCGTTTCTCCAGATCAGTTTAGGGCATGAGACAAAAAAATGAAGCAGATCCAAATCTCAGGTGGACAATACTATAGGAAACAGTGGTGATTGAATGCCCCACCATTAAAAACTTCCTAGGGCCCTCCGTAATGTTTCCTTGGTGTTTATTTGCCATCCAACCTGTTAATAAGGTCACACAAACCTGGATGAAGGGAAAAAAAAAATCTGAGCTAGATCCCAAAGCTTGTGGCCCACAATAAGTTTTTAATCGTCAATCAACACTGTTTCCTGTGATATGGTCCACACGACATTTGGATCTGCTTCATGTTTGGGATCATGCCCTAAAATGATCTGGCAAAATGGATTGACCGCCTGGATGGGCCCCATAAGGGCCGCACCTAATCGGCTAATGGTACGATCACGACCATCCATGAACGTGGGCCTTGAACCGTTGGCCGTTTTTTGTGTGGTGGTGACCAGTAACTGGGCTGGTTTGGCCCAAAGGCCCATCAGGCCCGACCCAAACGTCAGACCAAAACTCAGGTCTGATTCAGAGGCCTTCTGACTCAGCGACTCGAAATGAGTCGGGTTAGTTGGGGTGATTCATACGAGTCAGGCCAAGTCGGGGAAATTAGAGGGGTGAGTCATGGTTCGATGGTGGTACCGAGCCATATCTGAAAAAATTTCAACGAGATGGCAATTTATCAATTTTGATTGCTTCTCTTGAAGGCCCAATTCCTGCATCTGGCCAGTGTCATTGGTTCGGTCTCCAGCTTGAATTTCAGGACCATGGCCTAACGCAGGCCCAAAATTTTAGGCCGAAATAAACCAAGCATGAGCTTCACTGAGCCCAGATAAGACAGCCCATTTACAGGCTGGCTGGGTTTGGGCCAGACCAGGATCAGCCACCCAACCCATTATCCAACGGACCAAACCATACATCGCATGTAGCCATTAGCTAAGACTGGAGCTATCTGCCCACGACCAATTTTCTGTCTTAGCCCACAAAGTTATGGGATGGATGCGAGTATAAATGCTTACCAAAATCTCTACTATATAAAATGCAAGCAGCTTTTGGACATTCTTGCCAATGCAATTAATAGATAGTCATTTTTAAAGGAAAAGGGAGGTGCCCCAGGCCATTTTTATCCATAAGCCTTCCCAACATCGGCTGTGTGACATCCACTCCATCCATCTATTTCTCTTACTCCTGTTAATACATCATCTCAAAAATGACACTTATAAATCTCAAGTGGGCTACAACACCAGAAAAAGTGAAAATGAATTGATCACCATTGAAACCATTCTTTTACTGCGTGTAATCATATGCCCTCTCTCAGTTTCCCTCCCTCTCCTTTCCCCTACTCTCTCCACGTGTGATGCACAATCAATTTAAAGGGTATGATCGATGGGGCATCAGTGACCTTGAATGGCCCCAAAGCTGTAGAGATCCATATTTCTTAACCCTTTGATGAGTGCCCTGCATTTGGATGTATTTAGAAATGTGCAACCATTCCATCATGACCAACATTGAAAGAGCCTGGATGGACAACCACATGCACCAATTGCATCTCTCAGAAGTGGTGGTCCGATTATAAATTAATAGCTTAGCTAAGCCCACGCATTCAAGTCCAAGCAGTGGGTCATGCAGTTCCCACCCTCTACCAATGACCACGAAAAAGATATATATATATATATATATATATATATATATATATATATATATATATATATATACACACACATTTTTTTTTAAAGGCCAGTAAATTCATTAGCGGACCGCAGGTATGAAGTAGCAGACAGTAATAGGAAAATAGAAAGGTTGCACAACCCTTTTGAAGAGCAGGCCAGATTGATTATTAGTTCAGATCATGTTTACTCAAGGACCCACTCGACAAAACAAATGGTCCAATGTTCTACAAGTGCCCACATGGACGGTGGATATGTCAGCGCCACGAAACCCAACAAATAAAGGAGATGAAACTTGGATTGTCTGGCAGAGTGTCACAATTCATAACCATGCATCCAGGCACCGCATGGCATAAACATAGCTCAAGCTGTCCGAATCATGGGGCCCATTAGGGAATGGTCATGGGCCAAAACTCATAACTAAACAGATGATCCCAACTGGCTGACTAATGGCCATCTATTGGACTGTTTAAACCGAAAACAGCCAACCATCCAAATTCAACAGCCCAAGTCCACTAACCATAGGTTGGGATCACCTAAAAAAAAAAATTCTGATTTTGGATATGCCCCAAAAACGGCGGGTCCCATTACTTCAACAGTCAAGATTTGGGCACAGAGCTGCAAATTGAGATGGCCTTGGACTCCAGCAAAGCGACAAGAGGAGATATGAAATAAAAATAAGGTTAGATGAAAGGCTCTCCGTATCAGTTATACCAGTCAAGAAAGATAATGGAAAAGGTGAGGACAAACAAGAAGAGCAGAAGAAAAGTCCTGCTGCCGCTGTTGCGCTGGATAGCTTGGGAGAGCTCCTTATTCCCACCTTCTACATTCTTTGTAGCTTCCACTGCCTGCATACACAACCACAAGATATCATAGAACCAAGCATACCCATCCCAAAAGGGAGAAGGGGAAAAAAAAACCCTGAAAACCCGACTCCACTCAAATGTCCAATTGGGTCAGGTGGACTCGAAGACTTGACCCAGAGTCAACTAGATATTCAATATATATATATATATATATATATATATATATATATATATATATATATATATATATATATAAAGGATTACTAATACATATCTAAAATAGTTAGTATTAGTATAAAGAATATAAAATAGAACCTCAACTGATTGATGATGCCTGATTAAGTGCACCTCTCCTCTACCAGAGGTGGTGTCAAATCAATTCCCCTCGCCAACCTAATCTTTATTAAAAATAACACTGTGACTCACTGGGTAACTCACTTCAAGTTGCGTTGAGTCAACCGAGTGATTGAGTAGGACTTCACGAGTCTTCCCGAGTCAGCATTGAGTTAAAACCAGGACCAAGTTTCCTAGCAATTCAGCTCAAAATCTCCTAGTTGACTTGGCTGAGTTTTCAGTAAGAGTCAGCAAGTCTTAGAACTCAGGTTTGCTAGAATACATCTCAACTTTCTTTCTTTCTTTCTTTTTCTATTTTGAAAGGCGGTGATCTTATTACAAGAGGCCAAAGCCTGACAAATACAACTTATAAAAAGGAAGAAAAAAAAAAAAGAACAAAAAAAGAAAAAGAAAAAGAAGGAAAACAATCCTACAGCTTCAAAAAGCCTTCTCCCATTCCATTACACACATGTTAGCCCTTTTGTGTACATCCCTACCCTCCTTTGGTTCCTAAAGCATCTATTGTTCATTTCCATAGGGACCAAATTCCAGCCAACATAAATACTTGGCATCTTGCCTTTCCTTCCCTATTCCTCCACCATGCCAAGTCCAAAAAAACAAAAAATAAAATAAAAAAATAATTAAAAAAACTTCAATGGAGCCCGGGATTACCTAAGAAACTTCAAAGCTTCAAAGAAATTATCCCAAATCTGTTTTCAAACAAACAATGGATGAAGAGGTGATCGACCGTCTCTTCATTTTGCATACATGTCAGACATACAGTCAGCAACACCATCCTTCTCTTTTGGAGATTATCTATGGGTAACACCTTTTTTTCCTTCCCACTAGCCAGGCCAAAGCTATCACTTTGGGGGAGCCTTGTAATGCCACACAAGCTGCACTGCAACTTTGACTAACTGATGAAGCCCCCGAAATGAATTAGTACAAGGATTTTACTGAGAATTTACCCGACTTTATTGAATCCTTCTCCCATAACTGGCAAAGCCTCTTGAAGCAATCCTAACAAATTGAGCATCTCTTCTTCTTCTTCTTCCAATAGGTTCCTTCTACATAAATGGGGTCCCACTTACCACATCTCTAATTATAGAGAAACAACAAGCAACAAGCATGTTCGGCTCCATCAATATTCTAGCCAATTGTGGAAAAATATCTTGAAATGGTGCATCTCCCAATCAAATATCCACCCAAAAATGAATACTTTGTCCATCCCCCAGCGAAAAGCCTATCCCCTCTTTAAATTTGTCTCACATTCTGGATATTGCTCTCCAAACCCCCATTAATTTATAGAAAGAAGATGCTTTAATCCATCTTCCCCCTTCCTCTGACCCGTATTTCTTTACTATGACTTGATACACGTACGTTTAGCACTTGAATCCAGGTCATCCTCCAATGATCCAAACCATTTATGTGATGAGTCTCACTTTGTATGGTGGAAGACAACAAATAAAAGCTCTCAATTGGGTTATTTCAACCTTTTGATAATTTGGCTCTCTTCTGCTTTGAATATGTACGGTCACCACAATGTCTAATCAAAAGGTTGAAATATTCAATCTGAGATTTTATTATTATTATTTTTTTTTTCAGGTATCCCCCATCTGGGGGTAACTCTATAACATAAACGGTTTGAATCATCGAAGAAAAACACAAATCTAATGGCAAGAGTCGTAACGTATCTTATAGCAATACATCAGGATTTATTCCAGCAAACCTCTATTTTCCTTGATGTACTGCTTTTGGATGGCAGTAAAGCTTTTTCTCCTTTCCTACGAATGTCCTTTCTTTTTTTAAAGAAGCAACGGCGAAAATATATTAAAAGAGGAGAGAATACAAACAAAAGAAGGAAAAAAACGGAACTGCTGAGGTAGCAGAACGGGAAAAGGAGAAAAGAAAAAGCAAAAACTAGCAGCCTAGAAAACAGAGATCATATCCTTTCAAATCTTTAACATTAGCAGCCCATTCAATCAACAGTCTTTTGGCTCTCGCACCAGTCACTAAAGCCGAAGTCGCCCTATCGCTAAAACATTTGTCGTTTCTTTCTAACCAGACAAACCACCAAATAGCCAAGATGGCCATTCTCCATATGAGTCTTTTGGGTTTTCAAAGCTTGCAGCCATGCCAAGAGGATAGGAAATTATGAGCCAAGTCAGGGCTACACCAGGAGAGATTGAACCGTTGGCTAAAATCAATCCAGATTTGCCGGATGAAGGGGCAGTGCACCAGGAGATGGTCTACCGATTCCGCATTGTTCATACAACAAAGGCAAACATTAACCAGCTGCATACCTCTTTTCCAGAGGTTGTCGATAGTAAGGATTCTATTGCGGTCCACCAACCAAGCAAAACAAATATATTTAGGAGGGGCCGGGTATCTCCAGATGAAAGGAGAAGCAGGAATCGGGGGGGGGGGGGGTGTAAAGAAGAGTAGAGAGATTTGACCGTGAAGCGACCGGACTTATCAATCTTCCAAATGGGCCTGTCAGGCTCAGACATCAGTGGCATGGACTTAGAGATGTAATCGAGAAGGTCCACGTATTCAGCAAACTCACTATCTGTGAGGTTTCTAAAACATCTAATATCCCACACAATTTTGGCATCCGAGTAGGTGTAGCAATCTGAAATTAAGATGTTCTTGATAGGGGCCAAGCGGGAAATGTTTGGGAACCGGTCCTTCAACTTGAGGTCACCCAACTAGATGTCTTCCCAAAAGCGGATAGCACCCCCATTTCCCCGGATCGAAACTGATGTTGTTGATAACTGCCTGTTTGACCTTTAGAATCCCTTTCCAAATGTGGGACGCCCTGTAGGCCGAAGAGTCCTTCGACCACCAACCCCCCAACGACGACCCATATTTCCCTTTAATAATGGAGGTCCAAAGAGCTCCGGTTCGGAGGCAAGCCTCCAAGTCCATTTTCCTAACAACGCATTATTCATGCTTCGCAGATCTTTAACATTAGCCCCTCCTTCACGGAAGATCTTGCAAACATCCTTCCACTCGAGGAGATGAATATTGCTCTGGTTCTCCTTCCCAAACCAAAGGAAATCTCTTCTGATTTTATCGATGGTCTTTAGGACAGATGTGGGGCACCGAAACAGCAACATAAAATAGAGAGGCAAGTTAGATAATGCGGCGTTGCTCAGGGTGAGGCAACCTCCCAAGGATAGATATCGGCACTTCCATCTGGCTAGGAATTTCTGGAATCTACTACTAATGGAGTTCCACATTAGTTTAGGAGGGGGACCAACCGATAGGGGAAGGCCAACAAACGTGGAGTGTAAGGAACCTGGATGGCACCCAAGACGATCTGCAAAATGATGGATTTTGTCAGTGCTGATGTTAATCCCAAATAACTTCGACTTGGCCAAATGATTCGAAGCCCGGACACCGCCTCAAAGCAGAAAAGAGCCGTACAGAGATTAAGAACGTATACTTCAGAAGCTTCGGAAAAAATGAGGGTGTCGTCTACAAATTGAATATGGGTGATGGGCTTAGAAAGACCTGGCATAAAAATGCCCTTCAGAACACCTTCTTCCTGGCCCATAGACAACATCTTGGAGAGAGCTTCGCCTATGATAAGAAACAGGAGGGAGAACAGGAGGGGGGCCAGGGGTTCTCCTTTACGCAATCCTTTCGAACTTTTGAAAAAACCTTTCAGGGACCCATTCAGCATGACGGAAAAGTGAGCTGAGCTGATGCAGGCAATGATTCAATTTCTCCATTTGGCCGCAAAGCCCATCTGGAGCAACATATACTGAAGGAACCCCCAGTCAACGTGATCGCAGGCCTTTGCGATATCCAGCTTGCAAAGAATTCCTTGCTTTTCAGTCCGCTGGCAGGAGTGAAGAATCTCATTCGCAATAAGGGAGCAATCAGTTATCTGTCTTCCTTTAATAAAAGCATTCTGGTTAGGAGAAATCAATCCTCCTATCACTTTTGAGAGACGAGTGGATAAGACTTTGGCCAGAATTTTGTAAGGGCCCCCGATCAAACTAATCAGTTTGAAATCAGAAAAAGAGGAAGCGCCAGACACCTTCGGGATCAGAGAGATGAAGGTAGCACCCATGCCTTTCAACAGTCTACCTCTACGATGGAATTCCTGAAAAAACAGGAGAACGTCCTGGCTGACCAAGTTCCAAAAAGATTGGAAGAAGGATATGGGGAAGCCGTCAGGGCCCGGAGCTTTATCGCCTCCGAGGGAGGCAACCGCAACCTTGATTTCATCTTCAGAAAAATCCGCTTCGAGGAGGACAATGTCAGCAGTGTTTAACCTGTTGAACATGGTGTTGTCGAGGCGCGGTCTGATCCAGGCTTCCGAGGAAAGGAGGCCTTTGAAGTGATTAATAGCAAGGTCAGTGATCAGTCGTTTATCTTCTATACGATCGCCATTCACGTTGATTGAGATAATAGCCTTGGACCGAGCACGCATATTAGCTATGCTGTGAAAATATTTAGTGTTTTTGTCACCCTCAGAAATCCATCTAGCTCTAGACTTGATCTTCCAAGCAGCCTCATCATCCAGAGCCTTAGTGGATAGCAATTGGATGATTTGAATACGTCTACCCAGAGCTTCAGTGGATAGATGGTTGGCTTCCGATTCCGCATCGATACGGGTGAGTTCGAACAGGAGAGCCTCTGACTCAGCTTCTCTTAAGCGAATCTCCTCCTGATGCCACTCCTTAAGCTTCAACTTGAGAAGTTTAAGCTTACACATCAATCTGTGACTAGCAAAGCCTTCCACCTTGAAGCCCAACCACCAATCTGAAATCTTTTGCCTGAGACCTTCGACTTTGAGCCAACTGGAGTTGAATCTAAAAGGTTTGGGACCCCAATCATCGTCTTCCATACGCAGAAGTAGAGGGCAATGATCAGACGTTGTCCTCGGAAGAGCAATTTGGATCGTAGAAGGAAAAACCTCAATCCAGTTCGGGGAGACAAGGAACTTGTCCAGTCTGAAAAGGATGGCGTCTCTTCTACCATTCGTCCAAGTGTATTTAGCCCCAGTCAGCGGGAGGTCGATAAGCTCTTGAGCTTGGATCCACTCAGAGAATCGAACCATAGCTAGAGAAATTCTTCTACTTCGGGAGTGATCTTCCGGGAATCTAGTGACGTTGAAATCCCCCACGACACAGTAGGGACCTGAGAAGGAATGCCTAATAGAAGTTAGCTCATCCCAGACTTCCGATCTACCAGAATCAACGGAAGGGCCATATACAGCTGTAATAAGACATAAGAAGTTAGAAATCTTATCTTTAAGAGTGACAGACACTGAGAATGAGCCTATAGAACAGGATTGCAGATCCCAAATAAATGATTTCCACCCTAGCAAAATACCCCCTGACGTGCCAGATGCGTCGAGAGCAGCCCATTTTGCATCCGGGGCATTCCAAGAGAAGCGAGGAGTTTGTCTTTGAAGGCCGGGACCTTAGTTTCCTGTAAGCAAAGAATATTTGGGTTCTTCCTACCGATGGAGGCTTTGATGAGGCTTCTTTTTTGTTTGGAGCCCACCCCCCTAACATTCGACGAGATAATCTTCATTGGACAACTGCGCTGCCCTGATTTCCTTGCCTTCTGTGCTTTGGATTTAGAGGCTGATTTTGCCTCAGAGGTATGAATCAGCCGCTGGGTCTGATGACTGGAGCCGGATCGGGGAGTTTGCTTCGAGGGGGATTGGAGATCGGAGAGGGGCCGACCTCTGTGTTCGATACATTGAAACAATGCAACGTAGTCCTCCATCCTATTCCCGAAAGAGAGGCCAAGTTTTTTGCCCACATGGGTGATGGCTTCTTTGACCCAACGCTTATTAGACATTTTGCCTAAAAGCTCATCTCTGTCATCGTCTGACAGTGTGGCCTCGTTGGACTGTCGTTAATGTTATTGGAGGTCTGCACATATCTAAAGGGCTTCCGCTATAATCACTTCACCTGGGGGATTATCCTGAAAAGCGTAATAGGGCCCACATATGTCGAATCGTCAGCAGGATCGAGAATAGAACACGCAGATGGCGGTCGGGAGAAAGGGTCAGATAAACAGTAAGAGTATGATGGTAGTATGGTGGTTGATGTGTCGGCTCTGACTGTTAAAAGATTATAATGGCAATCAGCTAACATCTTTGATGCTCTTTCAGAGTATGATGGTAGTATGGTGGTTGATGTGCCGGCTCTGACTGTACACGTGGCTTGCAATTCACTAGTCCAAATCGTTGGTCTGAATTACGATAGTTCACTAATTCAATTTTCTAAGTGGCTAATTAGTGGACATTGAATGAACGGTCATATGAAGAAAAGACAACAATCGCAATAAATGACACAAACACCATTAACCATAGATTATAAGTTCAATCAAACTGAAGTTTGGATGATGACCCGTCTATAGTGGGCTACACAGATTGGATTATTTAACTTAAGATATGCCAAGTGTAGGATTTATGAAGGCATGGCTCCATGGGGCTCTACACGAGGCCACTGCCCTAGAAATAGCCTACTTGAATCACCTTCCACCAAAGATTCCCCAAAAATTAGATCCCAGACCAAAGAAATTCATTTTAGTGATGACTTCCTGCTCTGCCCTACTCAAATACCCAATGCCAACTGCACCAGAAAAGACAAACATAACCATGCTGTTCTCGTCCCGCACCACACTGCCAATGCCCAAATTGCCCAGATTACCCAACGAGCAACCATCAACTTCCACCAGTTCAGGGGTGTTAGTTTCCAGACCTAGGAACTTTTGGAAGGATTCCACAAATCATGTATTGTCTTCACCCAAATTTTTTGGACGTCTGCAGCTGAAACACTTTCCAATTCCTTAGCAGCAGTGCCCGAACTACTCAGGTCTGATTTTTCTTTTTTCCTTGACTCGGCAAACCAAGAAAGCGGACCCGTAAGAAATCCTTTTATTATGTTATTTCCGGACACCCCATATAATCATGCACGGAAGCATTCTCCATAGAATTTCCCTCTTGGTCCAAGCAGGCCCGATGACCATTCAGACATCAAGTACCCCACTGACTTTTGCAGTACCCACGCCATCTTCAAAAGCTCACAGAAGAAAGCCCAGATTTCTGATGAGAAGCTACACTGCAAAGAGAGATTATCCAAGAATTCCTTGGCCTTCCAAAATAGAAACCACAAGGAAGGATCATGTCCCACCTTTTTAATTATCAGTCATAAGGATCGTATTCTCTGTGGTCATCCAGTAGAATGCTTCAACCCACAGCTGAGCAAACATACCCCACGTTTTCACACAAGGAGACAAACTGTATGCAAGGAAAATCACTTCAAAGAATTCATTTGGGAAGAAAAACCTGTAGGAGAGAAGGCCCATGTTCCTTCATCATTCTCATGTAGGAGAGAAATGTCCCCTCGAAAATTACCCAGCAGCTCGGATAACATAGCGATTTCCACATCGAGAAGGCTCTTCTAAATTGCACATCCCACACCAGTCATCCTCCCATAATTTCAAAGCATCTTTAATAAGAGTGTTCCTAGATGAAGGCGAGAAAAGATGAGGAAAACTTTCAGCCAACAGATGTAGCCAACCCATAAATATTCCCAAAATATGATTATCTCACTTTCACTAACCGGAAATCTCGTTTCATCTGCAAAGATTATTCCTCACCCCTCTTCATCTATCAACGAAAGAGATCTTTCCATGCCATTGAGCCCCTTCTCTCCTAGTCCTAACAATATGTTCCTCCGTAATGCCCTCTGCTCATAGCTGAACTGCTGCCACCCACCACATTGATAGCAAGGCTGAGTTCTTTCCCTCAATTTGTCCAATACCAACACCTCCATCATTTGTTTGCTTTTGCACTTCTTCCCAATTCACCAAATGGAATTTATTCCCCTTTTTCTCTTGCTACCCAGTCCCACAAGAAATTCCATTGAATCTACTGTAGCAACCTGGCCACCTTGGAATCTTAAATAAAGAAATATAGTACATTGGGAGGTTAGCAAATGTGACTTTGATGAGTGTGATATAACACCAAAGTGAGAGTTATCTTTTCCAAGATGCAAACCTCTTCTCAAACCTTTCCACAATTGGATCCCACATATGACCAGAGCCTGTGGATTTGCCCCGAGAGGAAGACCCAGACAATTCATAGGGAGAGAGGAGTGGGTAAACCCAAGAGCCCTTGCCATATCAGCTGCCACGGTATGGCTCGTTGCACACTAGTGATTGCACTTTCTGACAAGTTAATCCAGGGGCCTGAAACAAATGCCCTTTACAATACATGCTTGGGATCATTCTAACTTGCAGAAGATGATAACGTCAACCACATACAAGAGATGCAAAATAGGTATATGAGATTTATCTATTTGAAACCAATTAAGAAAGAACTTGCAGAAGATGATAACGTCAACCACATACTAGATATGTGGAATAGGAATATGATATTCATCTATTTGAAAATATTTAAGAAGCCTCCTTTCCACTGCTATTTGTATAAGATTTCTTAGGCGGTCAGCAACAATGACAAAGAGAAATGGTGACGGAGGGTCTTCCTGGCTCCGTGACATGAGCTTGTAGAGCTTTTGAAAAAGAAAATTAAATAAATAAATAACATGATATATTGAGAAGGACGTAGAGAGAAATGCATCCCTCAATCACTTGATATGTTAAGCACCAAAATTCATTCTTCTCAACAGAGAGAAATCCCAGTCATCAAAAGTCATAATTTTGCATCAAACACCAGGGATTTCGCTTCTTTCCCTCAAATCAATGCATTTGTATGCTATGAGAATGCCATCCAAAATCTGATGATCCTATAAAAGCCCATTGGTAGTGTGTCACCACATTACCCATTACCCTTTTCGAGACGATTAGTAAAAACCTAAACTACAATCTCGTATAAACCTCCAACGGACCTCCAACGATCAGAAACTCTCATGGCCTCTTCCCTCTTCAGAATGAGCATGATTAATGTGGAATTTGCATGTTTATTCAGCTGGCCTCTTGCGTCGAATTTCTCAAAAACCTTCATAGTCATTTTTTCATTGTTTCCCAACATTCCTTATTAAACGCCCCCAAAAAGCCATCAAGCCTTGGTATTTGTCTTTGTTTAAAGAAAATACCACCTCTTTGATTTCTTCAATTGAAACAGGTCGTTCAAGACACCTTGATTTTTCCTACTGGATGATTTTGAACAATACTCCATCCAACAGCAATCTAGCAAAAGGCTCTAGGATACTCCATCCAACAGCAATCTAGCAAAAGGCTCTTTGAGTAGTGCTTCTGACATTTGCTTGGGTTTGATCTCCTGAATAGAGCAATGTCAGCTTTTCTTCTTACCACAATGTCATTAATAGTTAGCCTCTTTTCCATAACCACTATTCCCTTGATGTTCCATAGAAGAATCTTCATTGGGACACTTTAGACAGAAAAACCTTTAACCCATTCCACTGACAGCTGCGTGGATTTGATCTCCTGAATGCAAGGTGTCCCGTATCGGTATCAGTTGGCATAACGGTGACCTCCAAAACCGATACGGATACGGGGGCGTAACGGCAATACGGGGGCGTAACGGCCCGTAACGGCGCAAAAAATTTTTTTTGCCAAAAAAATATGAAAAAATCTGGATTAAATCCGGAATATTCTAAGCATTCCAAATATGCATTCATTTATAAATTGGAACATGGTAATGGTGGTATAACAGTCCACTCTTTGGTGAGAAGTTGTATCGGACTGTCTGATGAATTTATAAACCAGATAACCTAAATTTAAATACAAAATTCATATATTTAATTTTCTAACTATCTACTATCAATGATAGATATATTAGAATGAATGTAATATGAAAATATCTTACATTAGGTGTTTGCAATTATTTTTGAGGAATTTCTCAAACATACCTGTGCACGTGACTGTGATTCCTGTCTATAACCTGTCGTCCTCAAGTCAAGAATATTAAAAAAATAAATTAGTAATGTCTGATATACTCCCCTATAACTTGATTAAGGATTACTTGATTGGTTGTCAGGGGAGCTATTTTAAATACAAGTTCGACAGTGTCAAGTGTGTGCATGACTGCATGGCTTCTTGCAATAATACTATTGTGAGCTGTCTACTGCA
This sequence comes from Magnolia changhungtana, assembly GCA_030180095.1. Lineage (NCBI taxonomy): Eukaryota > Viridiplantae > Streptophyta > Magnoliopsida > Magnoliales > Magnoliaceae > Magnolia > Magnolia changhungtana. Next base: position 15,027,775 of record JASAUF010000662.1, read on the forward strand.
AATACTTACCTTAATACAAATATATACTCACAATCACAAGTCACCACCAAAATGAAAATCTGCTTTTTTGTGGTTGCTCAACCTCCACATCATCGTCATCGTCACCATCAGGCTGAGGCTGTCCAATAGGTGTAGGTGCTGCATATCCATAATATCCAGTGCCAGAATGAAATACTAGATCAACGAAACCAGAGGATGACTGATCCTGACCAGGCAACGACTCTGACCCCGAGTAAGAATGTCCATCAGTGCCCGTCGAATAGCCGTACTAGTGCCCATACTCTGGCTGTTGAGAATCTTGAGATTGAGAGTGCGTCTGCTGTGATGAGTAACTTGGATTTGGATCTGGATATCTATAATCACATGGATATTGATCGGGAGAGCTACTCCAACATGTATATGATGGAACAGACTCAGTATAACCATCATAATCATAATCCAATTGACCATAAGAATATCTATCATAATAACCAAGACCATAAGCCTGCTGATATTCCGGACCTCCCAGACCCCGTGCACCACTAGATGTACCCTCCTCCGGCTGGCTGTATCGTGACTCGGTACACTCGTAAGTCCGACCTCGTGTACCACGTCGTTGATGTTCATCGCCATCGCGATCTGTAGACGGTTGTATTGGGGAGTAAACAACACCAAAAGTGCCAGCACCAGGGGCAAGGGGTCGTCATCATCCGACACGGTCACGCTACCACTGCTTATACTCTTTTGTTGATCTTGAGCCGTATTCGTACGTAGCATAAACGCTACCCCTCTTACTGGGTCCAACACATTTGCACGACTCTCTTGTTGCGCTCTGCGTATTTCTGGGTCATCAATTTCCAATTCTTCACTATCCTCTTCAATTTGCTTTTCCCTTGTTTCCAACCAAGGTAGAAGTGGGTCATCCTCGTCATAAATATTGTCCAAGTTTATTGGACAGTAGTCTCCGTCATCGGCAACTGTAACGCTCCTATGATGTCGTCGTATTCTTAGTTATATATTGTAGTGCATGAAGACAAGTCTATCTAATGTTCTAATCTGCAATCTATTCCTATTCTTTGAATGAATAGGCGCAAAACAACTCCAATTCCTTTCGCAGTTAGAGAAAGATGTTGTTTGGCTCAAAACTTTTACTGCAATTTTTTAGAGAGCCTTCGTACTCTCTCCGAAATTAATCCACCATTCGGCCGGTTGCAACCTAGATACTGCATGCTGTGCAAGAGCATCTCCAAAGCTACCAAGGCGATTTCCAAATGCATCTAATTCATGTAACGCCTTTATTTGCAGATCTAGGTCAAGCTCTTATCTTCTTATCACATTTTTTAGCCCGACACGAACTTCATCATCCGCAACAAATGATTGAGCATATTATACCTAGGATTTAGGTAATAACCTGCTGCATGAAGATCGTGATGGAGTTGTTTTGTCCATCTCCTATCGATCATCTTCCAATAAGTCTCTCAACTTCTACAATCACGTTGAATTGCAAGCTTTGCCTTATCCATGGCATCATATAGGAAACCCATGGTAGGTGCTTCATCGGTTTCAACAAGACGGAGTACCCTCATTAGTGGCTCCATCACCTTTAGGATCGCCTTGACCTTCTTCCAATATTTGTTGTCCCGAATGGTGTTCGCAACGTGGACCGGTGTCCCTGATGTCTTCTTCCCATGTTTTGTATTGAGCCATTCTCGGGAAGCGTACATCTCACTCAACTCTCCCCTATGCTGGAATAAACTTTCTAATGCTATAAAGTTTGTTGCGAATCTAGTCGCCGCAGGCCTTAACAACTCGCGTCCTTTCGTGAACTTTCTCATTATTGCGACTACTTGATCATGGTTGTAAATAAACGTCGTCACTTCCTTTGCCCTTTCGACCATTTTCTTAACATTCTTCTTCCCAATATCTTCCAATATAAGATCAATACAATGGGCAGCACATGGTGACCAAAAAATATATTATCTTATCCATCAACATATCTCCTGCAAGCTTATATGTTGCTTCATTATCTGTCACAATCTGCACTATATTCTCCTGTCCAATCTCGTCCACAACTTTATCCATTAGTTCATTAATATAATTAGCATTTTTTGGTGCCTCTAAGGCATCAATTGACTTATGGCATATAGTTCCTAAGTGGCAATATACCATGAAGTTAATCATGCTGCATCTGGTTGGGGCAGTCCAACCATCACACATAATCGTGCATCCTCTGGCTTACCATATAAGTTTAAAGGTAGCCACGTATGCTTTCACATCCGCATACTCTGCATTTGTCCATTTCTCCCTAATGTCCTTAGCCGTGGGAGCTTTTATTCCTTCACCTGCTTCTGCTGCTGCATCAATTACCACCTGCCAATATGGAGAATTGGCCGCGTTAGGAGGTATGTTAGCATGTCTAAATAACTTTGCTGCTGCTCTACCTAATTTCTCAACAGAAGTTCTACTCCACATTTGTTTTATTTTCTTTTGTTTAGTTGATTCTTTCCTAAACAGGATGGGATCAATAGAGGGTCTCCTAGGCTCATTTACTTCATCCAAACATATAGGGGCATCACGTGAAGATGTCTGTCGTCGGCTCCCAAACATACGTCGTAACCCACCAAATCTACCCCCCCAACCCTCAGTCCTACTTGCAGAAGCAGCTGCACTCCCACTCCCACTGCCCCCGTATCACGCACTGACTCATGCGTGCCAAACATGTGGCGACGTTCTTCCTCTTCACGAGCTACACGCAAGCTCTTTCCTAGCTATAGTTAATTCCCGATCTGAATCTTTGTCAGAATCAATAATATCTTCATCACGAACGCCCATATATTCAGGACCAAACACCTCCTGTCGAGCTGCATCCACAATATCATCTTTCTTCTTTTATACAGCAGCACGTTTACCCTTCGACTCATCCAAACTAGCTTGCATTAAAAGCACTCTCTCGGTACTCTGGCACATGGCGCAACTTGACCATTTAGATGTGTTAAATGTTGTTTGAGACGAGTAATTCCACCAGTCACTAGTCTATCATAATACTTGCACTTCAATTGGTGCCTAGTACCACCAACCCTCTCACAATGTTGTCATCCAATATCGTCACTTGTTGTTGGCCAGACCCAAACATTTCTTTAGGTTTAGGTATATGAGTGTATGACCTGTGTTAATAAAAATGATTTTATGTTCTAACTAAAATACAAAACCCTAAGAAGCTCCAAAACCTGTCCAATATAAGCAAATAAAAACATAAAGTCACTAATTCGAAAATATAAAAAAAAAAAAAAAAAAATTAAATGGCACCCCAAATCTGTAAAATGCACATTAACATTTTCTACTATGATTAACACATCATATGGCATTAGTAAAACAGCAAAACAACCATTAAAAATTGATTTTTCGAATTTTTTTTTAAAAAAAAGGTCAAAATTCATGCGTAAATAGAAAAAAAATATAAAAAAATATTGAATGGCACCCCAAATCTGTAAAATGCACATTAATATGTTCTACTATGATTATCACATCATATGGCATGATTAAAACAGCAAAACAACCATTAAAAATTGATTTTTCGAATTTAAAAAAAAGGGTCAAAATTCATGCGTAAATAGAAAAAAAATATTAAAAAAATATTAAATGGCACCCCAAATCTGTAAGATGCACATTAATATGTTCTACTATGATTAACACATCATATGGCATGATTAAACCAGCAAAACAACCATTAAAAATTGATTTTTCGAATTTTAAAAAAAAGGGTCAAAATTCATGCGTAAATAGAAAAAAATATTTAAAAAATATTAAATGGCACCCCAAATCTGTAAAATGCACATTAATATGTTCTACTATGATTAACACATCAAATGGCATGATTAAAACAACAAAACAACCATTAAAAATTGAATTTTCGAATTTTGAAAAAAATGGTCAAAATTCATGCGTAAATAGAAAAAAATATTTAAAAAATTATTAAATGGCACCCCAAATCTGTAAAATGCATATTAATATGTTCTACTATGATTAACACATCATATGGCATAATTAAAACAGCAAAACAACCATTAAAAATTGATTTTTCGAATTTTGAAAAAAAGGGTCAAAATTCATGCGTAAATAGAAAAAAATGTAAAAAAAATATTAAATGGCACCCCAAATCTGTAAAATGCACATTAATATGTTCTACTATGATTAACATATCATATGGCATGATTAAAACAGCAAAACAACCATTAAAAATTGATTTTTCGAATTTTTAAAAAAAAGGGTCAAAATACATGCGTAAATAGAAAAAAATATTTAAAAAATATTAAATGGCACCCCAAATCTGAAAAATGCACATTAACATGTTCTACTATGATTAACACATCATATGGCATGATTAAAACAGCAAAACATATTTTTAAAAAAAAAGTATAAATACCTATTTTTGACGAATTCGGAATTTCTGAAAAATGGCCCACCGAGCTTCGATTCAACAAAATCCGTAATATAATGTGTTTTTATCTCAAATACCCAGCCAAGGTTGGTCGAAATTGGTAGTAGGAGTGAGAAACAGTTTGGAAGCAAGAAATTTGAAGGTCAGTAACGGACCCGTATCGGCCGATACGGGTACAAAAAATCATAACGGCCGATACGACCCCAAAATGCGTATCGGCCCAGACCGTTACCATTACGTATTGGCTGATACGGCCGATACGTAACCGTTTTGGCACACCTTGCCTGAATGAGAACGATATCAATCTTCTTCTCACCACGATGTCTTTAATAGTAGCCTCTTTTCTATAACCACCATTCCCTTGATGTTCCATGAAAGAATCCTCATTGGGACCCCTTGGACTGGACCCCAGTCCTAGTAGATGTCCACTTCCTCGGACTACCTTCTCCACTTGATTAAGCATATTACATCAAGTAAAAAAGTTTTTTTTACCTCCCTTCTTTTGTGTTTACAACAATCATGATTCCCATGCTTAACCAGATTTTAATCATATCCCCTTTTCCACTTTAGAAAAGAGATGTTGTAGATATACAAAGTTGTCTTTGTTGGATAACCCCAAGTTTCTCTTTATTATCAGGGGTGAAGTGCCTTCTTTGCTGCCCCCACCATGATACTTCAACCTTTGGAAGATGAATTCTAGAAGATTGGGCTGATCAGATTCATCTTCATTTCTGACCTCGCTTCTCATGAACAAGCCATTGGTGTCGCCGCAAGCTTGCCACCATGTGCTTGTTAGATTGCAATAGGACATCATTCTTCTCACCACATCTTTCCTCCTACTTGACTTGGGACTATGCATCACATCCAAGGGTCCACAACCTAGAGCTTCAAGATCTGGGTATTGTCACCATTTGGAGGTCCATCTTCCTCTCAAATTGGAATGGTGATAGATGCCCCAACACCTTCAAGACCATTTCAGGCACCAGTGGTTCCTCGCCCTACGCAATAATGATGACTTTCTAAAGCTTCTTACTACCTACAAACTCATGATTTACCTCCAATATGTCCCTGGCCATAGCTTTTATCTTTTAAAAAATTCTCAATATCCCATGCATGAAGCAGCACTTCATTAGTGATATCTATACCACAATGCAAGATGCCAGAATTTTTCCACTATGTAAGAGATTCTATAGGGTCACTTTCAGCAATCCCCTGCTTGACAATGGTTACCGCTGATTTAGGGCTAGAGCATAGGAACATCACTGCAACTTCACACAGCCTCTCAATCTCCACCTGATACTGTGACAGCCAATTCAAACTAGGCCATTTCTCCAGCTCAACCATTGATTATTCCTCCACTTATTCTTTTGTTTTTTTTTTTTTTTTCAACAATGATCTTGTATAAACAAGGCCAAAGACAAAGCAACCAAATATACAAAAATACAAATACAACTACAGACAACAAAAGTCCCCTAAAGGACAAGAAAATTTGAAAAACTAAGCTTATGCCCACTCCTTCATATTATGAATTGCCCTATTGAATACTTGCACCGGCTCACTCATTTTGTTACTGAAGCACTAATGGTTTCTTTCCCACCATAAAGCCTAAAGACTCGCCAATAAACTTAAACGCCATAACCTCGTCCCTTCTTTCCCTATCCCCCCCACCGTGCCAAGCAATGAGGAATTCCTCTATGGTCTTCAAAAACACCCGAAGCACCCCAAAAAAATGGAGGAGAAGATCCCAAACCCTATTTACCCACTCCCTTTTTTCTATTACCACAGAGGTATCAGCCATAATTGACGCCATGAATTCCCACACAAAGCCTCCATGGTTCTTAACCTCCATATAATTGAGATTCATTCCCCTTAAGCACCTTGGTTGGTTAATATTTCCCTTAAAGGATTTATCCAAAGAGGGGTACTCTTCTCCCCCCTCGCTCGCCTACCTTTAATTTGGGACCAAAAAAATTCCAGGCCATGCTTAGGAAAATCCACACGAAGTCTTCTTCCTGAAAGTCATCCACCATCAAGGTGTCCTAAAACGGTTATGTATTGGCCGTAACGGCCAATATGTAACGGTAACGGTCGGAACCATTACGCGTTTCGGGGTCGTATCGACCGTTTTCATTTTTTGTACCCGTATTGGCCAATAGGGGCCCGTTACGAGCGTAACGGCCGTTACTGACCCGTAATGGCTAGCCCGTAACAACCATATAACGGTAACTTTTTTTTTTCATTTTAAGCTCTGTTTTTGCTGTTTTTTTGAAACCTCTTGCTTCCAAACTGCTTCTCACTCCTTCTACTACTAATTTTGACCAACCTTGGCTGGGTATTTTAGATAAAAACACATTATATTATGGAATTTGTTGAATTAAAGGTCGGTGGGCCATTTTTCAGAAATTCGTCGAAAATAGGTATTTATACTTTTTTTAATATGTTTTGCTTTTCTAATCATGCCATATGATGTGTTAATCATAGTAGAACATGTTAATGTGCATTTTACAGATTTGGGGTGCCATTTAATATTTTTTTTATATTTTTTTCTATTTACACGTGAATTTTGACCCTTTTTTTTAATTCGCAAAATCAATTTTTAATGGTTGTTTTGCTATTTTAATCATGCCATATGATGTGTTAATCATAGTAGAACATGTTAATGTGCATTTTAAAGATTTGGGGTGCCATTTAATATTTTTTCCTATTTACGCATGAATTTTGACCCTTTTTTTTAATTTCGAAAAATCAATTTTTAATGGTTGTTTTGTTGTTTTAATCACGCCATATGATGTGTTAATCATAGTAGAACATGTTAATGTGCATTTTACAGATTTAGGATGCCATTTAATATTTTTTTTCTATTTACGCATGAATTTTGGCCCTTTTTTTTAAATTCGAAAAATCAATTTTTAATGGTTGTTTTGCTATTTTAATTATGTCATATGATGTGTTAATCATAGTAGAATGTGTTAATATGCATTTTACAGATTTGAGGTGCCATTTAATATTTTTTTTTATTTATGCATGAATTTTGGCCTTTTTTTTAATTCGAAAAATCAATTTTTAATGGTTGTTTTGCTGTTTTAAGCATGTCATATGATGTGTTAATCATAGTAGAACATGTTAATGTGCATTTTACAAATTTGGGGTGCCATTTAATATTTTTTATATATTTTTTTCTATTTACGCATGAATTTTGGCCTTTTTTTTAAAATTCGAAAAATCAATTTTTAATGGTTGTTTTGTTGTTTTAATCATGTCATATGATGTGTTAATCATAGTTAAACATGTTAATGTGCATTTTACAGATTTTGGGTGCCATTTAATATTTTTTTTATATTTTTTTCTATTTACACATGAATTTTGGCCCTTTTTTTTAATTCGAAAAATCAATTTTTAATGGTTGTTTTGTTGTTTTAACCATGTCATATGATGTGTTAATCATAGTAGAACATGTTAATTATATCTATCATTGATAGTAGATAGTTAGAAAATTAAATATATGAATTTTGTAGTCAAATTCAAGTTATCTGGTTCATAAATTCATCAGACAGTCCGATGCAACTTCTCACCAAAGAGTGGACCGTTACACCACCATAAACATGTTCCAATTTATAAATGAATGCATATTTGGAATGCTTAGAATATTCCGGATTTAATCCATATATTTTCTTTTTTTTTTGGCAAAAAAAAAAAAATTTGCCCCGTTACGGGCCGTTACGCCCCCGTATCACCGTTACGCTCCCGTATCCGTATCGGTTTTGGAGGTCACCCGTTACACCAACCGATACCGATACAAGACACCTTGTCCACCATGAAGGTCAGCAATTGCATCCTCACGCTCTTTTCTAGCTTTCTAGAGATGAAATTGAATCCATTACTAATCAACAACTACAGCTGACGAGGAATATAACCACATACACCACCTTCCCAAACTTCCTAATGTGCCAAAAGAATTCCAAATCATCCATCCTTCCAGGAAGTTTTCCACACAAAGAAAGGAAAACGCCCTATAGCTACAAGAGGCAAGTGCATTACAGAGGATCTCCTCTATCAATATAGGTTTTTTTTTAGCACTACTGTCCAGCCACCATCTTATTTCTCAGATGCCGTCATCTGTGTTTTTTCAACTGGAAAAGAGATTGGGTTGGCCAGTGATGGTCAACCAATCACACAAACAGTCATGCCACTTTATAGAATGAGTTACAGAGTTGCAATGATGATCAACCAAAAAAGGGGGTAAGACTTAAGAGGCAGCCTTAGGAGTAAATCATTATCATTTTTTGTCATTTCCTTCTGGTTCACCTGCAGATCCAAATGGCCTTGGAAATGAAGACGGACAGAGCGCTGATGTGTTTTCTTATGCACAGAGAGAGAAAACTTAAGGCAAAGATGCAAAGTGTTACCAGATGAAGCAAATAGCTTACTTGTTCATACAAATGCTCGATCTGCTGAGCTTGCTGGAGAACATGCGTGGACATGAGATGATTCAATGCTGACATTTCCACCATCTTAGTTTCTGTTTCTTGAACGGCATCTAGAAGACTGGTCAACTCTACCTGCACCAGAATGAAGAGCTATTTTACTCACAGCCAAAAGACCGAAAATCAAGCATTTCCAATGGAGGTCCCAAGAAAGATGAATTACTGGATCCTGATATACTGCCCTGATACGCTCACTCTGTACAAGTGAGGCCCATGTTTTGGTTATCCATTCTAGACCATTGATCTGATGGCCCCAAAGTTCACAAGGGATGCCAAAAAGAAATATCTGAGATCGAGAGATCTTACTCGTCCAAACTATGGTTGAATCATTTTTTTCTGAACTGTCTATCAGTGGTCTGTTGTTATCAAAGGGTTAGGATTTTCCAATTTGGGATATTTTGGAGGCATCCACCATGCAAAACGGGGCCCATCAGAACTATGGTCTGAAACACTGAGACATGGACCCCACTTCTAAGACCAGGTGCAACATGGTACTTCACATCCTGATGCATCAGGAACCAGGAGCCCCCAATAAAATTGAACCACTAGCAGAATACTCTCATTCATCAATATGTATGTCAACAATTTACCTGAAGAGCTCGTGTTTCATCGTCCAAAAGTTGTTGTTGTTGGACTCTAAGAGGTTCAGACAGGAGCTCTTGCTCCCTGAGAGATGAATGGTTAGATTTAGAGACATCTGGAGAATTTGAAACAGAGATCTTATGCATCCTTCTTGGTGTTGCTCTGGTAACAGCATCCTGGAAGCGTATGGCTCTTAGCTGATCAAACTGAGCTGTGACTGAGTGGAGTCGCTCGCTTAAGATCAAAACCTGCATTTATAAGGGAAAGTAGTATAGTCCCATGCATCTAAACAGTTGCGACAGAAGTATGGTACTGCATAAATCAAGAGACTAAATAGGGGTTAGAAAGGAAGCTACAAAAAAGCACCTGTACATCTACATTGATATAAGGGTCACGTATACAAGTTTCAGCCGTTATTTTTGTCTTGACATGACCCAAGCAAGGCTTTTAACATTGTCATTATGACCACATATAACATTAACAACAATGGGTTGTTCCTGTTATACACACAAGGGCGAATATGTTGACATAACAGTTTGTTATATTGGTATCTGTAACAGCATAATGGTCATTTTTAACTTCATAAGGAATATAAAATATTATTTTACCCAGTTTAATAGTTTTTTTCTTTAAAGATGTCTTATTAGAAAATAAAGGAAATACCGACTAGCACATTGGATGCTAGTTCACAACTCATCCCTGAGCATTGCAGATGATTGTAGAGAGTAACCTGCAAAGAATATAAGAATGAAAAACAGACTAACTGAAATCCAGTCTAAATTCAGACAGCACAACTTAATACAGTGTCCGCTGAGAAACAGTGCCATGTATCTCCCACCATCTCACAGAATAATCCAGTTTTAATTCAAAGGTCACGGCTTCGGTAGACATAGCATGCACCAAGAGTTACATATTCCACATTGTCCTAAGAAGGGCACGCAGCAATGCAAACTGTAGTTCAAAACAGGATTTTAATATCCCACTTTGAAATACATTTTCGATTTCCACCCTCCATACTTAGAAGGTGGCTTTGAACCGAGAGTCAGTGTGCACTGTTTGTCACACAATGACTTCTGGACAGTCACAATGCCTTAAAGAATTTGAGCTCTCAAACAAACCTCATCTGGGCATCAGCAATCAACAAGCTCATCAACTTCCTGACTCCTAAGGTGAATTGATAGGCTAGAACTTTCATGAATGAACTATGTAGCAAGGGCACAAACATGCCTATAAGGAAAACAACCTTAGTTATCTTTTTTTAAAAAAAAAATTATTAAAAATACCAATGATGGATACGAGCAGAAAATACAGATTAAAATAGTATGTATGTACATATATTATCCTGAATTTTCCAATAAAGATGTAAGCACGAGAGAGAGCTCGGCTGCAAGCTCAATCTAGGGCTAGGACACAAGGAGGATCAAGAGGGTTCACCAGAGGCTGATCTCGAAATAGGAAGTGAGAGAGACGATCTATCTCAACATCAAGAACAAAGACGAGGGCGTGATGGTCAGACCATGCAGGCGTGGAGAAAGGATATCGCTAACCAAAGTCAACCGAGGGGGCAGCGGCGATTGAAGGAGCGATGCCAGTGAAGGGAAAGGAGAGGGAATGGGGATATGAGTCGGGAAAGAGGGGGTTTTGGGGTAGAGGGTTGTGATGGTGAGATTGGGGTGGGGAAGGACATTGTCACTATGGGAGCAGTTGAAGGAGAAGGTGGTTCAACTACAGGAAGGAATGGGTACTCAAGAAGTGGGGAGGAGAGAACTATTGAGGGAGGGAGGGCAAGGGAGTGGGTGCTAGTGGAGAAGAAGAGAAGGCTAGAGGTGGGAAAGAGGGGGTAGTCTTTCCCAGTGTTCGAAATATCGGTATCGCACAATGTATCGCACCCTTGGGATACAGATACGTATCGGTTATCGCACGGGATATATCGTTTGTATCGCATAGTTTATCGCACTTTTTGGGAAACATGGGGAAACATTGGGAAAATGGTTGAATTTTTTAATGAAACTTTGAGGATTGTTAAAAAAGGCTCTTAATACACACTTTTAAATCATAATATCTCAAAAAAAAGATGCACATAATAAATTTCCTTTGTATAGTGTTCTAAGTTATGCGATGTTTAACTGAATTAATGCAACTATTTTTAAATTAAATGCATGATATTTATAAATATATCATAATCATGTATGAAAACACAACCAATTCATTGAAAAGCAAAAGAAGAACTGAAGAAGTAAAATTTGAGAAATATACATATCAATGATGGGGACTAGTTGTGGTCTAGACCCACATAGAGTTGCGTAGTAGCTCATAATCATCATCTCCATCTCGACGAAAAATAAGATAGATCTGACTATTAAGTGGGCCACACCACAGGAAAAAATAATGAATTGATATTCGCCATTGATTATTAAGTGGGCCACACCACAGGCAGTCTTGAACATCCCATCCATGGATTGCAAAATGATGAAAAGATCAGGGCTGAATATAGGATGGATTTAATCGTTAGATCGGTCTCCCTTTTGCATGGTAGCCCTTGAAATGTGTACTACACTTAGTGAGCGGTTTGGATCAATCTAGTGGACGGTCAAATTCACCATATACAAATAGGAGCACTATAACTTTATATGCTTTAAGTTCACTAGAGCATTTTTCAATATTATTTATTCATTTAATTTTATAACAACACACTTGTGAGTGTCATATACCCTTACAGTGGGGCCCATATTGATGATGTGTTGTATATCCACTCCGTCCATCCGTTTCTCCAGCCCATTTTAGAAAGTGGTCTTAAAAATTAAGGAGATCCAAATCTCAAGTCAACCACACCATAGGAAACAGTGGTGATTGTTAAAAATTCCAAAAGGCCCACCATAAGATTCTCATAATGTTTATTTGTCATCCAACCTGTTGATAATGTCAGGAAGAACTGGATGAAGTGAAATTGAAATATTAGCTTGATAAAGCTTTTGTGGCCCACAAAATGTTTTTAATGATCATTCATCACTGTTTCTATTAGTGTGAAATTTGTATCTTCTTAATGTTTGGTATCACAACCTAAAATGAGATGAAAAATCAAATGGAAGGTGTGGATATATAAAACATATGTCAAGGTAAGCCCAAATGTGGTTTGATTGTCATGGACAGTTCTGATTGATCTATTAAACTGTCCAAGTGAACCGATGCAACTAAGGTAAAGCCTTTATCAGGAAGTTCCTGCGCTGGGAACCCAGGTGGGGCCTGCAGTGATGTTTTTCAGGAATCTGCTCCGTCCATCCATTTTGTGAGCTCATTTTAGTATAGTAGGCAAAAATTGAGAAGAATTCAAGACTCAAGTGGGCCATACTAAAAGAAAAGGTATTTAGGAAAATTACTACCGTTGAAACCTCCCTGGGTTCTACAGTGATGTTTACATGCCATCCATACCGTTAATAATGTCATTCCTACTGGGATGAACTGAAAACACAAATATTAGAATGATTCAAAACTTCTTTTGGCCCACAAATATTTCAACTGTGGAATTTTAATTATCCCATTTTCAGCCAATTTGAGTCTTGGATACGGCTCATTTTTGGCCTCATATCCTAAAATGCACTCAAAAGACAGATGGACAGGGAGGATTTCTCACAAACATCATAGTGGGCCCCACCTGGGATCGCAGCGCAGGAACTTCCTGTAAAAGGCTTTCGCAGGAAATCCGCGCATGAGACGGATTGGCTACTCCCCCTGACACCGGCCTCATGGCTTTGTGGGCCCCACCATAATGTATTTGTTTCATCCATTCCGTTCATCCATTTATACGGATCATTTTAGATGTTAGCCCAATGAATTTGAGGGATACAAGTCTAAGGTGGACCACACCAATGGAAAACAATAATGATTGGATATGCACCATTAAAATCCTCCTAAGGTCCACTGTACTGTTTATTTGACATCCAATCTGTTGATTGGGTCCTAAAGACCCAGATGAAGTGAAAAAATAAATATCATGTTGTTCCAAAGCTTTTATGGCTCCCACAACATTTTTAATGGTCAACGTTCATTCAAAACTGTTTCCTGTAACGTGGTCCACTTGAGTTGTGAATATGGTTCAATTTAGGGTTCAACGTCTAAAATGATCAATAAAAATGGATGGACGGATTGGATAAACCGCATACATTCAAGGTGGACCCAAATAAACATCATTGGGGCCTTGTAAATATTTCAACGGTGGAAATCAATACTTACACTGTTTCATTTGGTATGGTCTACCTGAGATTTTGATATACTTTATTTTTGGGCTCAACCCCTAGAATAATATGGAAAAACTGATGGACGGCGTGGATGAACCATCTACCAAATCCATCGCCCCACAGATTTTACTCGGTACGCTGTGTAACTCAGTACGGGAATGCGCTCGAGCTGACAATAAGTTCCCATAAGGTCGAGCTGTTTGGGCCCCACCGTGATGTTTTTCGACCATCAACACCGTGCATTTGATGGGTACCCTTTAAATTATGGGATATCCCAAAAATCATCCGTATACGGAACTCAGGTGGGCCATACCATCTAAAATTATGTGAAGACACCTTTAAAACATATAAAAGCACTTGGTGGGGCCCACCTGAGTTTTTCATGCACCTGAAACTTGGTCTGAACCCTCATTCAAGTGGGACACACATAATGGATGGGTTGGATTTGCAAACCACATCTCGGTGGGCCCTCAAAAATGGTTATGAATGTTTTAATGGTGTACGGCCCCCTCTCCACTTCTGTATGTGGTGTGGCCCACAAAAGTCACAGATTGACTTGATTTTTGGGACTTAGGCCCACGATGGAATGGTGCATCTGACTGATGGGGTAGATGTTCGAAATGCATCACGGTGGGGCCCACACAGCTCGACCTCATGGGACGGAGCCGTGAGCTCGAGCGCATTGTACCTTTTCCCCGCAACCCGATTTCACCGCCCGCCCCCCTTTTCAATTTCCCTCGAGATTTAAGGGTTCGTTCCCTCAAATCTCTCCATCCACGCAAGCCGATCCTCTCCAGCCCCTCAAATCTCGTTCCGGAAGGTCGTTCCGGCCTGATTCCTCGCCGGAATCTCCGAGAAAGAGGGAAGACGAAGAAAACGGGAAGAAAATCGCGCTTACCTGTCGAATGGCCCACCTCCGATCACCGCTACAGCCAGGTACTCTCCGATTTCTTTCTTTTTTTTGTAATTCAATTTTTTTTTTTGATTCTCCATTGCTCAGATCCCATTTTTATGATGTGCGTGGGTAGTGAATCCCCTGCAATCCGCCCGTGACTGTCCGTGCGTTGATGTCCGACAATAATGGAGAGGAAATGGCGCGATATCGGTCGATATATCGCACGATATCGACGATAATATCGGCCGATATCTGGATTTGGGATTTTTTTGTATCTTCCGGACGTTATCGGGACTATATCGTCTCGCCGTGGTGCGATACCGATAATATCGGCCGATAGTATCGATATTTAAAACACTGGTCTTTCCAAGCCCCTACCTGAGCTCCACATTGTCTTCAAGGAGAACTTCTTGGAGGGGTGGACAAGGTTTCCTTTCAAACAGTGTTCAGTAGCATCAAGCATGGCTTCGATGGAGGAGGTGGTGGTCTCACAGGGGAGAAGGTCCTGGAAGGCCAGGGGGCTTCGTGTTTGTGTGTCTAAAGAATATGGAAGAGGTTCCCTTTTGCAGTGGCCACACTAAATGGGAAAAGCTTTAAGGAAGAAGATTGTCGGCTAAAAGGGCCCAGTATGGACCAAATGTGGTGAATCGAGTTGCTGCAAAGGTGGTGGACAGAAAGGAGGTCAAGGGTCTAGTTGGGATGGAGGAGGTTGTTGGGTCTGAGGGAACAAGCAAGGACCGATATCTCTTACAGGGATGTAGTGGCTAAGGATACACTAAGGCATGAAGGCAAAGGGGAACCAAAGGAGGAGCAACAGCACAAGAAGGTTGAGGGTGGATATCAAGGGAAGACTCCAATGTTGGTTCAGTGGTGAGAGCATGCCCGATGGCAGTGGAAAATGCCAGGGGAGTGCTTTAGTGGAGCGTAGGGGGACAGGTGAAGGAAAGCATCTCGGACGAAAAGGTGAAGGAATGGTTGTCCGACTATGAGGGAGTTGAAGACAGTACATGTATAGTCAAACCACTTCCAGAGGAGGAGGTTTGGATTTCTCCTAGCCCACAAGAGGAGGTGGATAGAGTCGTCATCGTTGGGGTTCTCTTCAATGACAGACCGGTGGTGCATGTCTACAAATGGATTGATAGATCACCATTCGGATGGGATCATGGGACTGGTAGCAAGTGCAGGAGTGGCTATTAACTTTGGTTCATGGTTTAAAAAGTGACAATTGGCTATTATATTGGAGAGGTGGTAGCAGTGCATCTAACGACAAAAGGAGCAGAGGTCGGGATGGCGAGAATATGCATTAGGAGGAGGAAGTTAAATGGGACTCCAAAGAGGACCTCCATCATGATTGGGGAGGAGAGGGCGTCAGTGAGGGTGGTGAAGGAGATGGCTGGGCAAGATTGAGGAGAAAAGGGGAATCAACAGTAGTGGTTAGTGTTGGAGATCCGTCGAGGGGGTGCACAGAAACAGTGTTGGGAGACAAAGGTATAAATTCTCAGTGTTCCGATAGAGCACCAAACACTAGGAGAATACATGTAGCTCATTCATTAACCACCAGGCGACAAGTGGCATAGAAGGCATTAGTGAGGCCACACATGGAAAGGATGCTGACATCCCTATAGTGACAATAGAGGATGGTGTCTCGATTGATGGGCGAAAAGCAGTAAGCTTGACATGTGCAACAACGGAAGGTAGGTTCAAAGGGGTTGTTAAGCTCAGAGGATAGGTTCTTATGAAGGAGGTAGAGGCTTAAATGCCAGGTGTTGCTTTGGATGATAGGCTTGACATTGTGGTGGCGGGGTCAAGCGATACTCTCTTGACTGTCAACCTGGAGGTAGGGGTGCACATTTAACCGTTGGAACCGTGGAACCGGACTGGAACCGTTGGATCAGTCCGGTTTGGTCCAGTTCCAGGGTACCAACGGTTCGGTTCTGGTTCCAAAATTTCGAAAACCCTTGTTTACGGTTCAGTTCCGGTTTAGGGTCCTGGAGAACCGATCTGAACCGTTAACTGAACCGTTGATCCGAACCGTAGACCCGATCCGTGATGGGAACCGTGGATCCGTATTTAAAACCAAAAAAAAAAAAAACCCTAACCACATAAGTCACCCCCCTGCCCTCTCTCTCGCCGACGTCGCCACATCCCCCCCCCCCCCCTCTCTCTCTCTCTCTCTCTCTCTCTCTCTCTCTCTCTCTCTCTCTCTCTCTAAGTGGTTTCTCCGTTGCTGAAAAGCCTATCCTCTTCAAGATTCAGGATACAAGGTAAGTTTAAAGAACTAGGTCTTGTTCAGAATCTGATTTTTGGTATTGGGTGTGGAATGCTTGAAATATCTTTCTAGTATGTTGGATTCGGTCCTTTTTTTTTCTTTCTTTTTTTGGAGTTGGGTTTGTTTAGAAATTGGAAGAGAAGATTTTCGGAAGGTATTTATAAAAAAAAAAAAAAAAAAACGCTTCTTTCTTGTAAATGTTGTCGTCCAACCAAACATTCTTAAATCTCTTCTGATGCTGGTGTTTGGGCTATATTCCTTTCCCTGAAAAAAAGCCCATATCTCAAAACCCTTTTCTCATCGTCCCCTTCCCTATTTCTCATTGTATCTCTTCTCTTGTTTTCTTCATATAACCATCTAAAGTCCACCATCATTCCCTTGCAATTGCATGAAATAGAAACCATCTATAATGACAAATCCTTCAAATCCCTACTAAAGAAAGAAAACCCGTGTTTTATTTTCTCCATTAACCATCTCAGGATCTCAAATTCGATGGAAGAAGACATCATCTTAACCTGAAAGAGAAAAGACCTTAATGATGGGCCTCACAACTGATTGGAATCCAATTGGGCTGGATTTTTTAAAGCCCAGAACCGTGGAACCGATCTAGAACCGAACCGTTTTTCACGGTCCGGTTCCGTTTTGGTTCTAGGTGTTAACAGTTCCAGTTCCGGTACCAAAAACTATAGAACTGTCAGGAACAGTTCGGTTCCGGTTTCACCCCAGAACCGGACCAAACCGACCCGTGTGCACCCCTACCTAGAGGTGACAATTGCCAACAGTGAGATAGAGAGCCCTCCACGTCCCCGGCGAGTTGCCAGACGAGTGCCTCGCGCATGTGCCTCTCCCAGCCCATTTGACACTTTCCCCTGAATTGACTAATGTGGCTTGGACTCATAATTTTTGTACATGCAAAGCTATCCCCCTTTTATCTTGCTCGAGGGACACATTTCAACCCCTGAAGTTCAAGGTGTGTCTTGCTTTAAGTCAGACTCCACTCAAAATGGAGGTGGCTCAGGCTCATCTCGATGGTGGATGCCTGATGGGGAAGCTATATCACTATAAGAAATATTGTGCCGAGTAACGTTGATAGGGCAATGTGAGCAATGGTGTTGTCCTTCAAGTGGGTGAGTTGGAGATGGGAGGAGGGCCAACTGAGCCACAAGATCAAGATGACCATGGCAATAATGAGCTCCTAGGGAAGGTGTTGGATTTTGCACCACTGCAACTAGCAAATAGAAGATGATGTCCTACACAGATCGCATGTTGGCAAGAAAGACCTGGTTGGGCTGTAACTGATCAGTTCTCTTCAGTAACATCTCCAATCCTAATCATAACACAACCCTCACAATTTACCAAATAAAATCCTTAACCAAAAGGCAAAACAACTACTACCAACCATCTATTTTTTATGGATAACCAGAAATGTTTTAATAGAAAAAACCTTTCAAAAAAATTTAATAGAAAAAGAACACAGAAAATAGGCCGTAATGAGATGGGGAGCAGCACCATGGGCCCTTAAACCATACAAAATACAAACAGCAGAGCCATGCACCTCCAAATTACAGCCGTAGGGGCACACTTCATCTCGTGTCCACCATAAGAAGACCAATCCTGACTGTTCCTAACTAGGCGAGACTGTCTGCCTCATAATTCTCTCTGGGGACATGAAACGAATCTGAACACCAATGCGCAAATCATGTGCTTTCTCAACCAAATGAGCAACCCTCCAGGGACAAGAACCGCCACTAGCCCAATAACTGCCAATGCTCTTTCCCTGATTATTAGAAGAACTAACCACACAACAACTCACCTTCGCAGTTGGTGGGAAATTGGGAATCCTTAAATTTTGTGTGTGAATCAGTTAAATGGTTACAATGTATTTTATTAATCATTGCAACTATAATAGTTCTAATGTATTTCAATAATATGTCACTTCCCTCACTCAGCTATGCGAACTACTGCTAAAGCCTACACACCTCTACATGGCCACACCTAGAAATATGTCACAAACTATCACAAGCGTGGGACTGTGGGCAATCAAAGCCATGCATCAGGTGGGCCCCAGAGTATAGGTGGCATAGCATAAAAATTAGGCGATTCATTCCATCAGGTGGACCCCAAGTTTTTTTTTTTATATGTGGGCTGATCACAAATTTTTAAAGTTTCCATGGCTTTGGTATGCGTGTCCAACACGATGATGCCCAGCCTGACTTTTGGACCAGGTCATCCACATGATGGAGCCAACCCGATGCATGGATTGGATGTCCCACACGCTGACACGCACTGCAAAGTTCGCACGTGCGATTGTGATTTAGAGGGTATGCAGGCTTTAGCAAAGTCCAGAGATCTAATAAAGCCAAAATAGTCAAGCTCGGAGACCTAAAGCTGAACATGGGGCTACCAGCTCATAAAAAGCACATAAACTTCCTATTTTTGGCATTGCTGATTATATGATGGCAATAAAGTAACACCACTATGCAAATAGCAAAAGTAGAGGGGAAGCTTGCTTTCTTCAATAAAATGATAAATTTGAAATGTCCAGTCTTGGCAGCACAAAAACAAGAATTAGCAGCATGGCAAATGAATTCAATAACAAGGTGAAGAAGAAATGGTAAAAAGCATGATGATTGCAAAATGCAATCAGAGAAAAAATGAAACTAGGATCATAGTCCAAAGCACATTATTCTTGAAATCTTGAATGGTTCTTTTGGTAGGCGATCTTTTGAAGATTTGATCAATAATGTTAACGGAAACAGAAGGTGAATGGAAAATGACAGCTCCTTGAGATAGACACACAGAATTTTAGATCAAAAAACTGAGGTTATCTGAATCCACGCATGTAGATCTCAAACCCTCTATATAGCACCACACTTGCCAACGTGGGACACACACAAGATCCAAGCTGTCCATCAGATAGGACCCAATGGGTATGTGCCCTGGGCAAAATTTGAGAAGGTACGCTCATTGGCTGGGCCAAAGTGGCAAATAGTTGGACAATTAACGAAAGAAACAGTCCACATTAAATGTACATGTCGTCCTCCTGATGATTGGACCAGCCTGATTATTGAGCCTTGGCATATACACAATAGGCCCACCTGATGAATAGCTTGGATCTCACACACGTGTCACACTAGCACATGTAGGATCTGGCATCTACATCAATGGAATTAACAAAGCTCCAGAACTACTTTAAAGAAAATATATAGAGAGACCAAGGCCCATAAACCATACAATTCATACCACACCATGTCTGTGAGCTATGGTATCTGCATGTGAATTGTCTTCCCGCATGCCAAGCCACGTCCTTGAACTCCCATTTTTATCTACATCATTCATCAAGTTCTTGAGAATATCTATCTGATCCTTGCATGCTTTTATAAAAACACTAACCTGCAGAAAACACACTTGTCAAAACAAAAGCACATAAAAGTTTACTAGAAAAAAAAAATGCAACTATGAATCACCAGGGAAAAGAGAAATATCAAGCCAAAGGAATGACATTTTCGCTTCAAATATGTGCAATGGCTCTCCAAAGAATATGGTAAGCATCGTCACAACAAATGTTTCTAAACATTTTGGAGAAGAAAATATGATATTAAATGACTGAGATCCTCTACATGGATGAATGGCATGGCCGAGCAAGTGAATATCAATTTCCTTGAGTTAGAAGGACTGCATGATCCTCAGCCTGAAGATATCAATAGTATGATCAGGCCCTGCATCCCTACAAGTGGGGCCCATTGTTTGGTGATCCAGTCCAGACCATTGGCAGACCATGTCCCTATAGGACAATACTAACCTTCAATCAGGGACCTGCAGATAGAAAATTAAGAAACAAAGTAACATCCCACATTCAATGGAGAACAGGCCAAAGATTGGATGGCTAGGATGTTTCAATCTGGTAGACAGGGAGACCCATCAGACAAATATCTGAATCATCAAGTGGTGGGCCACACATGCAGGAACTGGGGGCCCAAGGATAGTACACATCTCCTCAGGCCAGGATAGTATAATTGCTCCCTCAGTAATTATTGGATAGAGCTTTAACAGGTTTAGATATCCATGAAATGCAAAGATCTCCTTATCCTAGACATTATATAACATCACAGGATTCAGTCCTGTTATGCTGTCTTTCCGGAGCCTCAGCCATGGACGATTCCAAGAACCAGGTAAAAGAGGAAGATTTTTGTCTGTTGGGCAGAAAATGGTCAATCTTCTATGGTTCTGCCATTTAAAACCAAAATGATGATTATTACAACAACGATGCATTTTACACTCATAGTTGCAATTATTTTACTGAAACTGATTGGTGTAACAGCTTATTCAAAGGCAGCAGTAAATAAAGAAATTTACAGCAATTTGCATCTAATGCAACCACGAAGCTTTGTAGTCATACAAGCTTACATATTCCATCTAGAACATTCGGCCTGCACTGCACTTTTCACGATTTAATGCATATCTTTGCATGTTCCATCCAAAATCCACAGACTCGCATTTGTTAACAGAAAAGAAAAGGAAAAAAGAAAAGAAAAGGAATATATGTGATGCATATTTAGAACATTCTCCAGCACATATCTCAGGATGTAAAGCATATCTTTGTTGGTACAATCCATCCATGGACTCAAACACAATGATAATTAAATGACAAGGAAAAAGGCACAAATAGGTCCGAAATCCATCATGTCCATGTTTTAAAACATTGTCTAACATGAATTGCACGCTCAATACATGTATCTTCCTCAATCAAGTGATGCAATACAATTTTTTTTTATTGTACCACAAAGATGCAACTTACATCAGTCCAACCTTATATCAATACGGACAATACAGAATATAAACCATCCAATATGTATTGGTTTAAAAGTCAAGCAGATGCATGCTCCACCACCAATATAGTTAACCTTCATCTTCATAAAATCTGTACTAATACCAAACAGCAGGCCAAGAAAGTTTCTTAAGAACTCACTTCGTGCTCAATGCTGTCCCGTTCTTGTTCAGTGGTGCGATGCAAATCCACATAATCTCTCCGATGCTTCATGATAAAGCATTCCAATTCTTCAATACTATCAAGCTGGACAATATAAAAGGGAACCAATATTACTGAAACAACACATGTTT
Source organism: Magnolia changhungtana (assembly GCA_030180095.1). NCBI lineage: Eukaryota > Viridiplantae > Streptophyta > Magnoliopsida > Magnoliales > Magnoliaceae > Magnolia > Magnolia changhungtana. Next base: position 15,049,778 of record JASAUF010000662.1, read on the forward strand.
TTCTTAGAAAGATTATTAGTTTAGCATATATAAATATGGCACAAAAGAATTAGTTTTTTATTATTGCCACCAAGGGAACGTCTACGTATTCCTGGTTTACAACACTGACTGAATGCGGACTGGAAACACTGACTCATAGCTGAGATAAGAAAGAGACATTCACCCTCCCATTATCTTATACAAAGTGTTAGGGCTTAATGGCGTTAAAAACCCCACCAACCACAATCTGAGAGAGAGGGTACACCCAAATATTACGTATGTTATTTGTCAACATAGTAAAATCAGGCAAAAACAATACAAAAAAATAAAAAAGGAAGAAGTTGAGAGAACTGTTTTTCAGTGTTATGTACCGTCCTGAGTGCAGCTTTGGTGAAAGGTGACCTTTGTGGAGGTTTGCGCATAATCATAGATGCCAATATAGCTGCCATTTTGGACTGCCAAGGGTACATTTCATCAGATAAAATGTAGAGTCAGAAACAGGGGAAATTAACTACTATAAAAGCTCATGCAAATGAAATTACTCTGGCTTCAATTTTCATATACTTCTTAATTCCATGTAAATATCTGTCGACGGAAACTAATTGCAATGATCAAGTTAATGCAGAAGTAAGCTAACAAGATTGACAAAAGCTCAATCAATCAGAACCAAGTTCAACCATCGATAGGAAATCTCAAGGATGAACGAATGGTCAAAACAAACAGCAAATGGTTTTTTTTTTTTTCTAAGCATCCGATCTGTAGACCTTTCTGAGCTGTTGTTCTACACTTTTCCCAACAATGCAATGTGGGTGATGGATTGGATAAATTATGAAGCTCCAGCATGATTTTTTGGGATATGGCTCATCCAGGAGATGGTCCACTAATTGGTTAGCCTGGGATCCATCGTCAAATTGCACCAATCCATTGACAAAATTTGCTAAATGGTACAAAAACAGATCCTGAACCTCAACTTAAATTGACAAAGAACCAACTCTAACCAACATGCTGTAATTCTTTTGAATCAATTTTCAATTCAAAAACATTCCCATATAGATCATCACTAAGCATGCCAAAGTAAATCGTTTTGGAAGTATTCAAGAACCTCATTATATCCAAGGGAGAGAGCTACAGAGCGGACAGTGTCCTTGAAATCATCAGTCCTGTCCCTGCTTCTAGCCATTCCTTCATCACCAAGCAATAATCATCTTGAGTGTGAATTCACCAAGCAAAATTCTAGGATTTTTTTCAAAAAAAAAAAAAAAAATCCAATATGAGAAAGGAAACAGTAAAATAACGACAGCCCCATACCTCTAGAGTGTGTTCAAAAGTTGTTCTACTTGGAGTGGAAACGATGTAAAACCATCAGAAGGAAACAAGGAGAGATCCAACAAACCAGGTATCAATACTCTTCCTAATCAGCATCTATCTCTAGAATGAAATCCCAGCGAACTGTAAGAAGAAGAAAAAAAGGAATAAAACACGTGCATGAAGAACATTGAACAAAATATAAGCGATAAGTATAAAATGAAACATAAGGTATCGTTTGATGCACTCAGAATTACAATTGGATCCAACATCCATGCTCAGCATTTTCAAGTATTTAGTTCCAAAGGTATAATGAAAAGCTCAGCACAACCCAGCTCCTTTCCTCTGGATCCCCATTCCATATAGGCGGATTGCATCGTCCAGTAATCCAAATGGTTCATATCTTGTGACCATTATGGATGGAACCAATGGGCCCTGACCCAAAATATATTGGATCAAACAATACCAGCCATGCAATCAGTGGACATTACCCATTTCATGTGGACCTTGGATATATTTCATCCCTATCCATCCATTTGCAGGCCAACAATCAGATGTCTAGGATTGCCCCACAAGGCACAACTAGCAAGAGTGCCCATCCATGGTAGCCCCCACGAGACAGACGGTCTGAATCCCTGAAAAGCGGGTTAAACCATATGAATGTTGGGCCGAGCTAAAATGGCCACTGTTGTAAAAGAAGTGCAGGTTTGCCGCTTGCCATCAATGCTTACAGCTATGTCTCTCCAAATTATACACCATGAAGTGCCACTGTTTGAGATTTTAAAAAAGTTTTGAAATTCGATCATATAATATATTGAAATCATTTTTTATTTGATTTTGTATTATCGAGATACAAACAATTTTCCAGGGGAACTGATATTCGCACCCTCGTTTCTTTATGCAAACACCCCTTTTTTTCTAATTTGGGTATTAGAAGGTAATGAAATTGGCGGGAAAGGGGGTTTCAATACACAGCTCAGCCTGTTGCCATTGAGATTGAGCATTGTTTTATCAAAAGATACAAACAACTCTCAAAGAGGGTTGATATTCGCCCCCTTTCTTTTCTATGCATGCACCCCTCTTTTCTAATTTTGGTATTAGAAAGTAGCAAAAGTAGAAAAAAAGGGTGTGGTGGAGCAAGAACTAGAATTCAAGCCAAAATAGGGTGTACATCGGTTTCCATTACAAAAGGCAGAAAGATGGATTTTGGAGAAAATGCAATTTAAGGCTGCATTTGGATGTCTGTAAGTTTTTTAAGTTGTGAAAGAAAGTTACAGGTAATCCTGTTTGGATGTAAGTTGTTAACTGACTTACAGGTAACTTATTGAAAATTCAATCCTTCTGTTTTGTGGTAACGAAAAAAGGAAACAGTCAGGGAAAAGGATGACTCGCTGATTCGCAAGAACTGATTAGAACCACCTGGATAGATCTCAGAACTTGAACTGCGAAACACAGAGAAGATTTGAGAAATCTGAGATGACGATCGAACATTCATGCAAGCGACACCGTAGAGTACAGTTGGGATGGAATGTTCACCGTTAGTTTTGTGTAGAGCCTATAATGGTATTTATATGCAATCTAATCCATTCATCTAAATGTGTGGCGTCAAAATGAAAGAATTACAAAAAAAAAAAAAAAAAATTTACAGTATTAGAAAACTCATGGCGAAGTGGACCAGATCACGTGAATTTAAAGGTCAAACAAGGGTTGTAATTTTGTTTTCCTGAGGTAGGAACCTAAGTGATCGTACACGCGTTTTCTTGAAAAATCAAAATCAGGGATTTGGACAATTGAATTACCTTACAAAATGGTCCAGTGCTATTTGTTGGAATGCTTCTGAGAGAGAGAGAGAGAGAGAGAGAGAGAGAGAGAGAGAGAGAGAGAGGTCGACCTGTTAAAGGCTCCGTGCTGGTCCGGTTGTTCGGTATTTGTAAGGTGTGATATTCGGGGCAGATTCCGGCGAAATCAAGCAGTTTGGGCAGAGGCGATGATCGAAGTTAGGAAGAGATCATAGCTTGGGAGATGAGAAAGAGAGAAGATTTGAGAGCTTGGAAGATGAGAGAGAGATGGGATCGTGGGTTGAAGCTTTTGACGATGGAGGGGCGTGGGATGGAGGAGAGCGGATTGGCTAGTGACCCTGCCACTAGCCAATGGCTAGTGGTCGGTGCTCCGTGGGCCCCACCATGATGTATTTGTTTCATCCATGCTATTCATCTATTTTTATATATCATTTTATGGTATGATACCAAAAATGAGGTATATATAGATTTCAAGTGGTCCACATAACAAGAAACAATGTTGATTGAACTTCCACCATTAAAAACTTCTTCTGGGCCATAAAAGTCTTGAATCAAGCTGATCTTTGTTTTTTCCCTTCATATGTATGCATGTCCTAATCAACACATTGGATGTCAAATAAACAGGACAGTGGGCCTTAAGAGAATTTTAATGGTGTGTATTCAATCACTAATGTTTTCCTGTGGCGTGGTCCACCTGAGATTTATATTCCCCTCATTTTTTGGAGAAAACCTTAAAATGATCCGTAAAAATGGATGGACGGAATGGATAAAAATATACTTCATAGTGGGGCCCACGGAGCACCTGGCTAGTGGCAACCACACTAGCCAAACCGCGTTCGGGATGAACCAAAGCAAAGGACTCGTCGGCTCGAATGGGCCTCACCGTAATGCTTATTTGAAATCCACCTACGACCACCTGGTGCCTCACCCCATTTTAGGTCCATTTTAGGCCCAGGCAAAATACTGGACGCGGCACCTAATCCGCGTGCTACGCAGGTAATAGTTTAGTGGGTGTTACCATTACCGTAGGGCCTGGGTTAGGTTTGGGTTGAGAATTCCCAAACCGAGGTAGGGTTGGAATCCTAAACCTCAACCCTAACCCAACCCAACCCGACCCGACCTCAGTTTGGGAATTCTCAACCCAAGCCCAGCCCAAGCGGGCTCTATGGGGTTGGGAATTCTTTGTCATCCCTCATGCGCTTCATAGTGTACAAACTTGAATAAAGAAGATAAAGTAGCTGATGATGATGATGAACAACATTCAAGAACTTCAAAAACTTCAAGAACTTGAAGATGTATTAGAAAATAAAACCCTAACCCTAGAACAACTTCTTTTTTTTTTTTAAAGATGAAAGATATCATTAAGAGAAAGCAAAGACAAAAACAAAGAGAAGGGCTGCTAAGGAAGCAGACCACAGTTACACGCCTAAAAAGAAAAAATCCTGGCCAAAAAGATCCTTAACATTAGAGGCCCATTCTATCATGTAACGCTTAGCCCTTGACGCTGTAGCCCCAACCGTATTAGAAATATTCCTGAAACATCTGCTATTCTTTTCTCTCCAAATTGACCACCAAACTGCGAGGACAGACAGCCTCCATATGATTGTCTTTTCCTTTCCTAGATGCACCCTATGCCACGCTTGAAGGAGCTAATTCACTTCGCCTGGGAAGCACCAAGATAGGTTAAAACTCCGCATAATCTCCGCCCAAATGGACTGCGAGAAACTGCAGTGGAGAAGCAAATGGTCGACTGACTCTTCTGCCCTCATACAGCAAAGGCAAATATTGGGGAGGACCATCCCCTTCTTCCTCAGATTGTCCACTGTAAGAATTTTCTTCTTCCTTGCTAGCCAACCAAACGCTAGGATTGAGAGGGGGGGGGGGGCGCGCATATTTCCACAAAAAAGAGAGATTAAGCTTTGGATCAGACTTCTACTTGTGCATCAGATTATAGAGGGATCGAACTGAGAAGAGAGACGATTTGTCTGGTTTCCAGAAAATGTTATCTTCTGACGAGGGAGAGGGAGCTGCTTCGTAGAGACATTCGAGGAGGCCTGTAAAGTCCGAGATTTCCCAATCTTGGAGATTTCTTCTACGAGTCACATTCCAGACAACTTTTCCACTGATTACCGAGAAATTTTCAGCAACATAAGAATTTTTGGAATTGGCTATAGTATAGGAGATGGGGAATCTATCTTTGAGCTTATTGTCTGCAGTCCAAATATCATCCCTAAATCAAATTTTAGCGCCATTGCCAAGCACAAAACCGACATTAGGGATGACCTCCCTTTTCATTTTCGAGATAGCTTTCCAAATATGACAAGCTTTATGGGATGGCGGTTCTTTAACCCACTAGCCACCAGGGGACGTACCATATTTACCTTTAATGATGGAGCTCCAGAGGCTTCCTTCTTCAGCCCCAAGCCGCCAAATCCACTTTCCAAGGAGAGCTTGATTCATTGCTTTAAGATCTTTGACCCCCACTCCCCCATCTGACAGATGAAGACAGACCTCTGACCACTTAAGAAGGTGGAACTTCTTCACTATTTCCTTACCTTGCCATAGAAAATCCCGCCTCACTTTATCAATGACCTCTCTTACTGTAGATGGACATTTGAGAAAAGACATGAAGTATATCGGAAGGTTTGAGAGAGCAGCTTTTATTAATGGGAGACAACCACCTAACGAGAGATATCGGCTCTTCCATCTCGATAGATAGACTGAATTCTGAAAATAACTTTGTCCCATAGAGCTTTGGGAGGGGGACCAACGCATAACAGCAGGCCCACGAAAGAAGACGGCAGAGAGTCGGCGGTGCAACCAAAAGATTGAGCGAGACTTTTTACCTCCTCTGTTTCCATGTTAATTCCGAAAAACTTGGATTTTAACAAATTTACCTTTAGACCAGAGATCGCTTGAAAGCAACAGATAGTAGTTTGGAGATAGTCCACCTTTTCAGTGGAGGCATCCAAGAAAATTAAAGAGTCGTCCGCGTATTGAATGTGTGTTATAGGCCTTGGCATACCTTTGATTTCTATCCCTCTTAGAATACCCTCCTCTTGACCTCTAAGGAGCATTCTAGACAAAGCCTCCCCCACAATTAGGAATAAGAAAGGAGAGAGAGGATCTCCCTGTCTCAATCCTCTAGAGCTATTGAAGAAGCCTTTTGGGGAGCCATTTAATAAAATAGAAAAATGGGCTGATCCAGTGCATTCTCCCATCCAGGCTCTCCATTTGTCCCCAAACCCCATACGTTGAAGCCTGTATTGCAAGAAACCCCAATCAACATGATCATAGGCTTTTTTTATGTCTAGTTTACAAATGATATGCTTCCGACCCGATCTAACACCAGCATCCAAAACTTCATTGGCACTGAGGGATGCATCTACAATCTGTCTGCCTGCTATGAAAGCACTCTGATTTTCTGATATGAGCTTCCCGATAACCTTTGTTAGACGCATAGCCAAAACCTTAGCCAGAATTTTATAAGGACCCCCCAATAAACTAATGGGCCTGAAATCTTTCGGGGACGCGGCACCTGTCATTTTCGGAATCAAGGCTATGAAGGTAGCCCCTAAACTGGTAGAGATCCTACTCCTGTTGTGAAAATCCTTGAACCAATCCGTTACATCTGATTGGATGACATCCCAAAAATGATGAAAGAAAGAAATCGGGAAGCCATCCGGGCCCGGGCCTTTGTCAGCCCCTAGCGAGTCGATGGCTCTTTTGAAGATGTATTAGAAAATAAAACCCTAGAACAACTTTCAAGAATTTCAAGATTTATTAGAAAATAAAACCTTTATAACCATAGAAACTCTTAAACTATAAGAAAGTTGGAAGGACTTAAACTATAAGAGCTTGCAGCCGAGCTCTCTCTCGTGCTTACATCTTTATTGGAAAATTCAGGATAATATATGTACATACATACTATTTTAATCTGTATTTTCTGTTTGTATCCATCATTGGTATTTTTGAATAAAATTTATAAAAAAAAAAAGATAACTAAGGTTGTTTTCCTTATAGGCATGTTTATGCCCTTGCTACATAGTTCATTCATGAAAGTTCTAGCCTATCAATTCACCTTAGGAGTCAGGAAGTTGATGAGCTTGTTGATTGCTGATGCCCAGATGAGGTTTGTTTGAGAGCTCAAATTCTTTAAGGTGCAGCACATGACAAATGGGTTAGTGTTCGCAATATCGATACTATCGGCCGATATTGCAACCCAGCGATACGAAACCCGTCAGAAGATACCAAGAATTTTTTTTTATTGTACGTAAATATCCAAAAAAATCGGAAAGAGAGAGAGAGAGAGAGAGAGAGAGAGAGAGAGAGAGAAACTTTCAACGATGTGGATTTCCGTACCTGTAGAAGAGTTTGCGCTGATCGGAAGCTGCATTTAGTGGGCCATTCGAATCGAAGTGCGTTGTTCGTAGGGAATTGATTTCGGAAGTTTGTAGGGAATTGATTTCGGAAGATAATGCGAAAAAAATCCGGAGAAATCCGGAGATTTGGGAGAGAAATTAGGGTTTTAGGGGCCGAAACCCTCCCTGCTTTGAAATAGGGCTTCCGAGCCTCTTTATTTTTCGCGCGGCCGAAAGTGTATTTCATGCGAAAGATATTCGCGCATGAAGTACATGCGCTGGGATGATAGGTGGGCCCGTTGTGATGCTTTTGAGAAATCTGCCACGTCCATCTGTTTTGCAAACGCGACCGAAAATGAGGTGAACCCAAGACTCAGGTGGGCCGCACCAGATGGAACAGTAGGGATTTAGTGACCATCGTTGAAACATATTTTTGGCCACATAAGTTTAGCATCAGGAAAAGTTTTTATGTTTTCACTTCGCCCAGTGGCAATCACGTCATAAATGACTTAGATGACAAATAAACATCAAGGTGGATCCCAGGAAAGTTTCAACGGTAGGAAACTCGTTCCCCAATTTTCCATCTCGTATGGCCCACTTGAGTTTTGGATCCACATTATTTTCATTCTCATCTCCTGAGATGAGCTCGTAAAATAGATGGACAGAGTGGATTTCTTACAAACATCACAGTGGGCTCGACCTGGCATCCAAGCACAGGAACTTCCTGTAAAAGCCTTTTGCAGAAAATTGGGATTGAACCGGTAGAGGCTCTGTACGCCCATCATGATGTATGTGTTTTATCCACACCATTCATCCATTTTGATAGGCCATTTTAGCATAAAAGCCTAAAATATAGTTAAATATAAGGCTCAAATGAACGACATAACAAGAAGTCATGGTGGCAATGATATCCATAGTTGAAGCTTTTATAGGGCTCAGTGTGATGTTTATTTGTCATCAAGTCTGTTCATAAGGTCTGACGGACCTAGATGAAGGGAAAACATAAATATTAGCTTGATCCAAAACTTTTGTAGCCCCTAAAAAAATTTTAACGGTGGCCATTCAATGACCACTTTTTCGTGTGGTGTGGTCCACTTCATTTTTGGATTTGCCTCATTTTTTGGCTCATTCCCTAAAATAATATTCCAACATGAATTGACGGTGTATATACACCATATTACGTCGAGGTGGCCCCATAGTTAGTGTACCTCCATATTACATACATCCTCTGATGTGGTCCACTTGATCACTAGATCTGCAAATGATCCAAAAAAATGAATGAACGGCATGGATACAATGCATGGGCCCCACACAATCTGCCTCATTTTTTGAGTCAATACCTATCAAAAAGTATAGATATCAAAGTGAGGAATAGAAGGGCGGATAAGATGAGACCCAATACTCACCCAAGACATTGCGGCTGCAGGGCCCACCTTAATGTATGTGTTATGCATCCATATCGTTCATCTGTTTTTCCAAGTCATTTTAGTGTATTATTCAAAAAATAAAGCACATCCAATTATCAAGTGGACCATACCAAAGGAAAAAAGTTGCGATTGACTATTAAAGGGACACAAAAGTTCTGAATCAATCTGATATTTGTTTTTTTCCTTTCATCCATGCTTATTTGAACTTATAACAGAGTGGATGGTAACTAAACACTATGAAAACACTAAGGGCGTGTTTGGGCAGTGGGATTAGAAGGGATTAGGTGGGATGGGATTCAAAAAAACATAATTATTACCCATGGCAGGGATTGTCCCTGTTGCCATGGCATAAGATTAATTGCATGCTTTGTTGGTTATACAGTGGTACATTGAATCAGTGTTCGAAATATCGATACTATCGGCCGATATTATCGGTATCGCACCACTGCGAGACGACATACTCGCGATAACGTCGGGAAGATACCAAAAAATCCCAAATCTAGATATCGACCGATATTATCGGCGATATCGCACGATATGTCGACGATATCGCTTTCTTTCCTCTCCATTATTGTCGGACATCAACGCACGGACAGTCACGGGTGGATTGCAGGGGACTCACGGGTCCCACTGTAGCTAACCACCCACATGCACCATAAAAATCGGATCCGAGTAATGGAAAATCAAAAAAAAAAAAAATTGAATTAGAAAAAAAAAAGAGACAGAAATCGGAGGGTACCTGGCTGTAGCGGTGATCGAAGGTGGGCCACTCGACAGGTAAGTGCGATTTTCTTCCCGTTTTCTTCATCTTCCCCTTTTCTCGGAGATTCCGGCGAGGAATCAGGCCGGATCGACTCACCGTTGCTTCCGAAACAAGATTTGAGTGGAGGAGTTGGGTCGGACTGTGTGGATGGAAGAGGGAAGATGAAAAGTGGGGTGGATGGAGAAATTGGGTTGCGTACTGAGTCACGTACGCTCTTATCGTACCGAGTAAACTCAGTAGGGCCCATTGGTTAGCATCTCGAGTTCATCCACGCCGTCCATCCGTTTTTTCAGATCATTTTAGGGGTGGAGCCCAAAAATAAAGTATATCAAAATCTCAAGTAGACCATACCAAAGGAAACAGTGGAAGTATTGATTTCCACCGTTGAAATCTCTATACAGCCCCCAATGATGTTTATTTGTCATCCAAACTGTTCATAATATCACAAAGACATGGATGACTGGAAAAAATAAATATCATCTTGATCTAGAATTTCTGAGGGCCCCCAAGAACTTTTCAACGGTAGAGTTCAATTCAAACGGTTTCAGGTGGTGTGGTCCACTTGAGCTTTGGATATTATTAATTTTTCTTTCAAAAGCCCTAAAATTATACAATAAAATAGATGGACGGATTTAATAAAATGCATGAATGACAGTGGGCCCCACAAAGTTTACTCCGTACACAGGGTGCAATCCGCTTCGGCGGATGGAAATGGGTTTGCGTACTAGTCACCCGGTACGCTTTTATCGTACTGAGTAAACTCAGTTGTGGTCCACCTTGAATGTGTGCGGTGTATCCAATTCGTCCATACATTTTTTCACATAATTTTATACGTTGAGCCTGAAATTGAAGCATATACAAAACCCAAGTGAACCATACCACTGGAAACAGTGGGAATAGTGATTTCGACCGTTGAAATCTTTTTAGTGCCCAAAGTGATATTTATTTCTCATCCACCATGTTCATAAGATAAAAAACACCTGGATGAAGTGAAATAAAAAATATCAGCTTGATCCAAAACTTCGGTGGCCCCTAGAAATTTTCAATGGTAGACACTCATTTCACACTATTTCCTGTGGTGTGGTCTATTTGATCCTTGGATATAATTTCCTTTTTTGGTATATGTACTGAAATTAACTTTTAAAATTGATGGACGGTGTGGATCAAATATAAAAATCACAGTGGATCCCACAGAGTTTACTCAGCACGCTTAGCATACTGAGTTACTCAGTACGCAATCTGCTTCTCTCGCCAAATGGGTAAATGTTTACACCGTTGAAACCTTCTTCGCTAATTTCTATGGTGGGGTCCACTCGAGCTCTGGATCTGAACCATTTTTTGGCTCATGCTATAAAATGATCTCTTCAAATGTATAGACGGTGTAGATAGAAAAAATACATCATGGTGTGACCCACGTAACTTGGTGATGTACCGTGCACCCGTCTTGCACGGGTTCACGTTGGGTTGCGTAATCAGTACGCTCTTATCTTACTGAGTAAACTCTTTTGGGCCCACCGTGATTACACGTGACTTATCTACGCCGTCCATCCATTTTTACTGATAATTTTAGGCTTTGAGCCCTAAATTGAACCATATCCACAACTCAAGTGGACCACATTACAGGAAACAGTGTTGAATGAACGTTGACCATTAAAAACATTGTGGGAGCCATAAAAGCTTTGGAACAACCTGATATTTATTTTTTCCCTTCATCTGGGTCTTTAGGACCCAACCAACAGATTGGATGTCAAATAAACAGTACAGTGGGCCTTAGGAGGATTTTAATGGTTGATATCCAATCATTATTGTTTTCCTTTGGTGTGGTCCACTTTCGATTTAAATTCGTATGATTTATTTTATCAATTCATAAAATGATCCGTAAAAATGAATGAACGGAATGGATGAAACAAAAACATGATGGTGGGGCCCACAAAGCACTGACCACGAGCCATGAGGCCAGTGTCAGGGGGAGTAGCCAATACGTCTCCCCATTGACTGACGGGTTGCGTAGCCATTCCGTGGAAGTGACGCACCAAGTTCTGTGGGGCCCACCAAGATGTATGTGTTGTATCTACACCGTCCATACATTTGGGCATATCATTTTAAGGCATGAGACAAAGAATGAGTCAAATACATTGTTTTAAGGGCCTTAGAATTTTAATGGTGGGTGTCACTCTCTCCACTGTGTTCTATGGTGGGGTCCATTTGAACCTTGGATTTGACTCATTCTTTGGCTCCTGCCCTAAATTGATATCTTCAAATGAATGAACGGTGCGGATACAACAAATATATCATGTCGGGTCCCACATAACTTGGTAACGTCACTCATCCAAATTTCCAATGGACCACGGACGCGGTTTGGCTACTGACGCTGCCATCAGTGGACCACTTGAGATTTCCATCAACCTCATTTTTTTGGTTCATACTATAAAATCATATGGAAGAATGGGTGGAGGGCATGAACCAAAAAAAGATGCATGTTTAACGGGTTGGATGACAAATAAACATCTCTGTGGGCCCTAGGGAGAAAACAACTTTCAACTATAGATGTTTTAATGATCCCTGTTTCCTAAGGTGTGGTCCACTTGAGCTTTTTATTTTCCTCAATTTTGGGCTCATGCCTTAAAATATATTTTTTTAAAGGATGGATGGTGTGGATAACTCATATATATCATGGTGGGGCCCATATATTTAAATCAGCAATAAAAACGTTTGTATGGACTGATTTTCGAAACATAATTCCTGGCGACTTTCAAACAGCTGTAGTAAGCAATAATCAGGTAATTCCGTGTATTTACCAGGGGAAATTATTAAATACTTACAGCCCCTAAAGTGACAAAATAATACGTTGTGAGGCCCACTTGAGTTTCTTTTATCAGGATGAATTTTGTACATTCTCTTTATTTTAATGAGTTACACCTGATTAACGACTTGATTGAAGGTCCACATCATGGTGGCCCCTAATTACTAACTTATTGTTGGCATCAAATCTCATTATTCCATGTGGTGTGGCCCATTTGAGTGATAGATAAATTATTATTTTACAGATAAAATATGTCAGGAGGAAGAGGAGGGAGACAACCTGATATAGGGTGGACGTACGGTCGACCCATTCCCGATAATCGATTCGGGAGTATTTGTGATTTATGTGGCCATGTATCGAGGAGTGGTGGAGTAACCCGCCTAAAGGAACATTTAGCAGGAGGATATCGCAATGTTGTGGATTGCCCTAAGTGCCCACATGATGTGCGAGAACAGATGAAGGCCATATTGAAAAAAAATGTGAAGTCAAAAGATGAACGACATGCGCGGGAGAGGGAGATTAGGGAGGAGTTGGGACGGCCACCATATGCAAGTGAGGATGATGTAGTGGATCTCGATAATGATGATGATCCCGAATACAGACGTGCAATTCAGGAGTCCATACGGGATCAGTGGGAGAGGGATCAGAATAGGAGGTGGGACACAAGTAGGCCTAGATTTGAGGGGTCTATCCATGAGCGTGGTGGAGTGAGTGGAGCAGGAGGGAGTGGAGCAGAGGAGAGTGTTAGGGGTGGATCAGGGGAGGGTAGTAGGCGGGGAGGAATATGGGGCATGGGCAGGAGTAGTAGCATGCGGGTGCCGGATCTACCTTCAGATCCGAGGATGTACAAAGAGGCAGGAGGGGCACAAAAGAAAATAAAGGAGATGTTTAGTGGAGGGGATGTGAGAAAAAAAGTTGGAAAATTTATAGCAAAATTTTTTATATACGGTCAAATCTCCGCAAATGTCGCAGCAAGCCCGCACTTCAAAAATATGATAAGTGAAGTGCAGCGTGGGGGTGAGGGTGTGTAGCCGCCCACACCAGCACAGATCATGGGAAAATACTTGGATGATGAACATGCAGAAATGAAGACATACGTTGATTCGTATCGGCAGTCGTGGGAGATGTACGGTTGTACCGTCATGTGTGACGGTTGGACAGGACCGACGAAGATGTCGATTATAAATTTTATGGTTTATTCCAGGGGACGGGCGGTGTTCCTAAAAAGTATAGATGCGAGTAGTAAGATCAAAGATTATAACTACATTTACAAACTAATGCACAACATCATGCAAGATGTTGGGAGGAAAAATATTGTGCAGTTTGTTACGGATAATGGGAGTGCATTTGTTAAGGCGGGGAAGGATATTCAGAGCAAGTATCATATGTATTGGACCCCCTGTGCAGCCCATTGCATCGATCTCATACTGGAGGGGATCGGGGATAAGCCGTCGGTAAAGACTGTAATTACTGATGCACGGCTCATCACAAACTTTGTATACAACCACGGCTGGTTATTAGCTGCAATGCGTGAGAGGTGTGGTGGGGATATAGTGCGCCCCGGAGCGACGTGGTTCGCCACAAATTATATCGCCTTAAGTAGCCTTCTCAAACACAAACAAGGGTTACGAGAGCTTTTCGCCTCTCATGATTACGTAGAATGGAAAAAGAGGTTGACGAAAGTAACCTATAGAATTGAGGAGCTGGTGCTGGGAAAGACATTTTGGGATAAAGTGCGTGGTGTTGTGGGTATTCTAGAGCCCATTTATGTGGTGTTGAGGATGGTGGACAATGAGACAAATCCGTCGATGGGGTCGTTGTATCCGTCTATACAACTAATGAAAGAGGCCATCATGGTTAAAGCTCCCAATGCATATAAGTGGGTGCATGCAATAATAGACGACCGTTGGGAAAGGACGCTTTCTCACCCACTACATCAGGCTGGTAAGTACCTAAATGAATTTTTTTTTCCATATGCAATAATAAGTGAGGGTTGTACTGATGTGTATATGTTAGTTTTCAGCGTATTTCCTAAATCCCAAATACCACTACAGCCGGAACCTCTTCGAAGATAATTCATTAAAGAGGGCTGTGCATGAGGTGTACGATCACTTATTCCCCGACTGTCCGGGGAAAAACACCTTTGGTAGTGAGGTAAATATGTTCCGCACTTACATTCTCTTTATCTTCATCTCAATTATTAAATACTTATTCTATTGTTATACGCCATCAACAGATTGTTAAATTCCGCGACGCTTGATTGGGATGTTTGGGTGTCACCCCGGTGAAGTCAAGGAACGCCATGATGCCATGTGAGTCAACGTAGTAAACTTAACATTTATATTATTTTGGAAAATCTAGGATAATGAAAGAATCTTATGATATGCGGTGAATGGTGGTCCATGTATGGGACCGACATTGCGAGGTTTTACAACGATCCGTTTGTCCGTGTGCTTGCTTGCACAGACGGTGTCCTCGTCACCCTGTGAAAGCAATTGGAGTACATTCTCTCTCATACATACAAATAAACGTAATAGAATAGGGTATGAGAGGCTTCAGAAGCTAGTGTATTGTCACTACAATATGAAGTTACGAGAGAGGTTGCTCCGCTCGGAAGGAAGAATAAAAGCACAGGAAGACCCACTAGACCTGATGACGGTCGGACAACATGCATATGCTAAGGATGTGGAGGATGACATGGTTTACCAGTGGGTTAGGTCGGATGACTTAGATACCTCGGATGGGCGACCAGAGCCACATATTGCGGCAGAAGCAGAGACACAAGGGATTGATGTTGACAAACATGTGGAGCAATAGAGGTCTCCTGATGAGGCATTCGACCCATTAACGAGGAGTCCAGAGGGCAGCCCGCGGCAGTCACTATCACGAGGGACACGTGGTGGGGAAACATTATCTGATACCGAGACTCAGTCAGAGAGTGATGCGGGAAATGAGTCCGGTGATGATGATGGCGGCAATAAGGGTGACGATGACTCTGATGACAGTAAGGATGATGATGATGATGATGATGATGGTGGTGGTGGTGGTGGTGGTGACGCGGGTGGGAGTCAGGATAAGAGGCCTCTTAGCCTTTTTACCGGGGAGGAGAATTTTGATCATTCCACGCAGGACACTGACCATGGTTCTCGTCCAGGAGAACCACGACCTCGTCTTGTTTACAATAAGACATACACGCATCAAAAACTACTGCAGAAAAAGAAGACTCATAAACTTTCAGATTTTGAGGAGGAGTTGCTGGCAAAATGCATGAGGGACACAAGCGTTCGTGGCAGGCGAGGTGGCTCTAGATTTGGATCACGGACGAAGGAGGGGAGCTCGAGCTACAGGCCACAACATGAATCTGGATCACAAACACTGGAGAGTAACTCGAGTTCTGTGCCACAGCATGGGCATGGATATGGACCTAGTGGATATGCGATGAGTGACTCCAACAGTTACGGCACATCATTTTTCAACCCTGGTCAAGAGTTCACTTCTGCATATGGGCAAAGATATGAGCAGCGGTATGGATATGGCAAACAATATGGATACCAAGGAGTTTCATATCTGCCCTTCCTAGATCCATATCAGTTACAGACTGTGACGATTACACAGTACCCACGAATGGGCGTATTGATTCAGTTCGGAGAAGATGAGTACCAGCGTTATGTCAGGGAGTATCTTAACTGCTACCACTCTTTTATGACTTGGGTACAATATTGTGGATTAATGGAGCAGCAGTACTATGCCCAGCCCCGTCGAGATGGAGATGATGATTATGAGCCATCACGCAACTCTATGTGGGTCTAGACCACAACTAATCCTCATCAAATACATGTATATTTATCAAATTTTACTTATTCAGTTCTTATTTTGCTTTTCAATGAATTGGTTGTGTTTTCATACATGACTATGATATATTTATAAATATCATGCATTCAATTTAAATATAGTTGCATTAGTTCAGTTAAACATCGCATAACTTAGGACCCCATACAAAGGAAATTTATTATGTGCATCTTTTTTTTGAGATGTTATGATTTAAAAGTGTGTATTAAAGGCCTTTTTAACAATCCCCAAAGTTTCATTAAAAAATTCAACCATTTTCCCAATGTTTCCCCATGTTTCCCAAAAAGTGCGATAAACTATGCGATACAAACGATATATCCCGTGCGATAACCGATACGTATCTGTATCCCAAGGGTGCGATACATTGTGCGATACCGATATTTCGAACACTGCATTGAATGGATATACCTACCATCATTTGAAATTATCGATAATAACACAAGTCTTATATCTAAACTGTTCATTTGTTTTGTAACCTCATTTTATGGCATGGGCCTAAAAATGAGGTAGATCCAAAACTTATGTGGCCCCAAAGAAGTTTTCAACGGTAAGTATTTAATCCCCGTTGCTTTCTATGGTGGGGTCCACTTGAGCTTTAGATTTACCTGATTTTTTGGCTCATTCTCTAAGATAATCTCAAAAAATGGGTGGACGGTGTGGATATAGCCCACGCATCATGGTGGGACCTACACAACTTACTAACATTGAGTGAAATTGGCACGGGACCAATGCAGTTTCATCTAATCTAAATCCAAGCTTTTCCATTCTTCCCAAACATGGAGCGGAATTGGCATAGGACTAGATGCAATTCCATCCCACCTAATCCCTTCTAATCCCACTGCCCAAACACGCCCTAAGGTGAGCCTTAAGAAGGTTTTAATGGTAGGGCCTTCAATCAATATTGTTTCCTATGGCATGGTGTCATGCCCCAAAATTCGGGTATCCGAATAAGGTGTCCAGGACCAGTGACCTATATAAAAAAAAAAAAAAAAAGATAAAGTATGACAATTTCATATGCATTTCATTTTCTCTCACCATAGCCCAAAACTTTAAAATCCAAACACATACTAAGATAACTAATTACATAATTTGTTATTACATCAATGCATAATTATTTAACTTAACTTGAAGTAAGAAAATCAAGTCAAACATTACTACATTCAGAGTTATAAAATAAAATAAAATTTATCCTATGTAAAATGACATGCCACGTGCATCCAACCACATTCCATGCTCCACTACTAATAGTAGTACCCTGCACCCTCAAAATATTCGTAACCTGAAACTGTTAAAACATAATGAGTTGACAACTCAATAGGATCACATCAATCCCAAGTTGAAAGTCCCACAAATATTACCAAATTTAATATCGACATGTTAATCAAAATAGGGCGAACATTGGATGTAAAATCATAATTAATAATTTGACATTCATGAATATGAAATGAATAAATTATTTAACATAGTTTTTCTAAAAATACTAAGATTTGGAGTGGACAAAACACTCATGTGTGCTGATCCTTTTCGGGAATGACCCACGACAGAGCACCGGTGTTAATGCTTTCAGGGTATGACCCTCGGCAGAACACCGGTATAACCTTTTAAGGACAAAAGCCTATAGCAGTGCACCAGTGCATACTAATCCTTTAAGGGAATCACCCAGGGCAGAGCACCCGTGCCGATCCTTTTGAGAATGACCCTGGGCAGAGCACCTGTGTCGTGCTAATCATTTCAGGAATAACCCTGGGCAGAGCACCCGTAAGAATCATTGCATAAAAGAATAATTGTTCACATACGATGCATCCAATTTACAAGGAAACATTGTAACAAATAATATCAGAGCACCCATAACAAATAATATGGTGATCCTTTTAGGGCAGAGCACCCGTAAGAATCATTGCATTAAAAAAATAATTGATCACATAATAAATATTCATCATCACCACTAGATAATATTAAATGCAAGTAATAATAATAATTATAATAATAATAATAATAATAATTGCATTGGTTCAGTAGTCAAATAAAGAATATCCTTCAATAGGGAACTACTTATGAATCTTTCAATGTCTAGATTATATAAGTCAATTTCTTATGAATCTTTCAATATGAATTGATCACCTACCTGCTATGAAAAATTTTTGTGATGGGAGGAAAGAAATCTGAAGCGATGCTGATTTCTACGTGTATTAGCTTGGATTGATCAACTCTGGACTCGATGTTGAACCCTCACGGATACTCTCCCTTCTCCTGAGCTCTCTTTTTATTCTCACAGATTTTCTCTAAGGTTTTTCTCTCGATAGTATGGGAAATAGGGTATAAAAATGATGTCAGGTGAGTTGGTGGGTTCTGAGTTTAATGGAAGGTTTAGATTGAGGAGTGGATCCCACCATGATGATGACAATCACGGGTGATGGGTTCCCATCTGCAACCGTATCGCGAAGAAGTGGAAAAGAGAGAGAGAGTCATGGAGGAGTTGTTGTGGGGTGATGCACGTCATCAGTCGTGGAGAAGTGGAAAGCAAGTGGCGTACGTCACTTGCTTTGCTTTTGTATTTTTTTTTATGAATGGGCCCCACAAGAGTGATGTGACAAATCCACACCGTTCATTAATTTTGCCCTTCAAAGTTAAGGCATGAGCCAAAAAATAAAGGTCATCCACAGCTCAGGTGGGCCACACCAAAGGCATAAGTGGAACCCACCGTTAAAAAAAAATGGAGTATTACATTATACCCACCTTATCAAAATTTCGTCCTCGAAATTTATATACCTAAAAGAGGTTAGGATACTTTTCTCGAATTTATTGTTCTCGCTCCCACGATGCTTCTTTCTCGCTGTGATGACTCCATTGTACCTTCACAAGTGGTATAACCTTCATCCGTAGTACTTGTTCCTTACGATCGAGAATGTACACAGGTTGCTCTTCATATGCGACATTTTCTTGAATCTTTAGCGGCTCCCATTTGATGACATGAGAATCGTCCGGCTTGTACTTTTGAAGCATGGAGACGTGAAATACATTGTGGATATTAGATAACTGAGGTGATAGGGTCATCTTGTATGCTACAACTCCTATTTTTTGTAGGATCTTGAAAGGTCCGATAAAACGTGGCGCGAGCTTCCCTTTCTTTCCAAAATGCATAATTTCTTTCATTGGGGAAACTTTTATGAACACATGATCTCCCACACAAAACTCTAAGTCTCTGCGTCGATTATCCGCATAGCTCTTCTGGCGACTCTCGGCGGCGAGCATACGTTCTCAAGTGATGTCAATCTTCTTGGAGGTCTCTTGAATAAGTTCTGGTCCCAACAATGTCCTTTCTCCTACTTCAGTCCAGCAGCTTGGTGATCTGTAGGGTCTTCCATATAGAGCTTCAAATGGTGTCATACCAATGCTGGCTTGGTAGCTATTATTATATGCAAATTTCACCAGTGAGAGATGATCGTCCCAATTGCCTTTGAAGTCGAGAATGCAACTGCGTAACATATCTTATAAAATCTGGTTCGTCCTTTCTGTTTGTCTATCAGTCTGCGGGTGAAATGTTGTGCTGCAATCGAGAGTAGTTCTCAAAGCTTCCAGTAGACTTGCCCAAAACGGCGATTTAAACTTGGGATCTCGGTCGAAGATGATGGATACTGAAGTACCATGAAGTCAGACGATCTCTTTAATATAAATTTTACTCAATTCCACTGTTGATGCAAAAATCTTTATTGGGATAAAGTGTGCGGATTTGGTTAACCTGTCCACGATCACCCATACAGTGTCATGGTGTCGACCTGTCTTTGGAAATCCAACTACAAAATCCATGGATATATGCTCCCATTTTCACTTGGGGACCGGTAACGACTGCAAGAGTCCTAGTGGTCTTTGATGGTCTGCCTTCACTTATTGATATGTCACACATTTAGATACGTACTCAGCGATTCCCCGCTTCATGTTGTTCCACCATTATTGGTGCTTAACATCGTGGTACATTGCAGTCCAAAAGACAGGTCGACACCATGATCCTCGTCCAAAATTTCTGGTGGTATTCGATGGTCTGCCTTCACTTGTTGGATGGATAGTGAATCTTGATCTATGATTCTCGTCCAAAATTTCTTGCTTCAAATTAGGTTCGTTTGAAACACATAGTCTTCAATGAAACTTAATCCCTTCATCAGTGCCAATTCGTCATTCTGCATTCTCCTTCTCTATTCCTTCTGCTCTTTTTTTGTTGTAGCCAAACGTCTCCCTTCTGAGCTTATAGAATACGTCGAATCTAAGAGAAAAGTTTATCATAATCTAATCTCATTTCTAAAGATTAATAAGTTAAACTTAGCTATTAAACTTAAAAAAATAAAAATAAAATTACACACCAGGGTAGGCTATGTTACTAGGTTACTTAAATACACCCGAGGTTCTTTAAGCAGGAGTTGTAGATCGAAATTCTTGATGATATTTAGCATCTCCCACTCTTTGATCATTAGGCTAGGCACAAGTCTTCTTGTTTTTCTGCTTAGAGCATCAGTCACAACATTTGCTTTTCCTGGGTGATATGAAATATCGAAATAGTAGTCTTTCAAAAATTTCATCCATCTTCTCTGACGCATATTCAATTCATTATGATTAAAGAGATACTTTAAACTCTTATGGTCTGAATATAAGTCGAATTGTTCCCCATATAGGTAGTGCCTCCAAATTTTCAAAGCAAAAACCACTGCTACTAACTCCCGATCATGCGTTGGGTAATTTCGCTCGTGAGTCTTTAACTGCCGTGATGCGAATGCGATAGCTTTACCTCATTGCATAAGAACACATCCTAATCCCTAATATGACACATCGCTATAAACAACGAATCTTTCTCCTTCGGTCAGTACTGCCAGAACTGGGGCTGATGTTAACCGCTTATTCAGTTCCGTAAATGTCTGCTCCCAATCTTGATCCCACTTTAAGTTCGTATTCTTCTTAGTTAGATTAGTTAGGGGTTTTGATATATTAGATAATCATTTTATAAATCTTCAATAGTAACCAACAAGGTCGAAAAAACTTCGCACTTATGACACATTTAAGGGCTGCTCCCATTTTAATATTGTTTCAATTTTAGCTGGGTCCACAGATATCCCTTTTTCTGACACCACATGCCCCAAGAATTTTACTTCATACTTCCAGAAGTCACATTTTGATAACTTGGCATACAATTGATTTTCCTTTAACGTTTGCAGAGCGGTCCTAAGATGTTCCTCATGCTCCTCATGAGTCTTGAAGTATATAAGAATATCATCAATGAATACAATAACGAATCGATCTAAATAAGGTTTGAATACCCTATTCATAAGGTCCATAAATATCGCTGGAGCATTTTTCAATCCGAATGGCATTACCAAGAACTCATAGTGCCTGTAACGAGTCTTAAAAGCCGTCTTGTGCACGTCTTCATCATTTATTCTCAATTGATGGTAACCTGACCTCAAATCTATTTTAGAAAAGAACCTTACTCCCTTAAGCTGATCAAATAAATCCTCAATCTTAGGAAGAGGATATTTGTTCTTGATTGTTATTTTATTCAACTGATGATAATCGATACATAATCTCATAGTTCCATCCTTCTTCCTTACGAATAAGACTAGTGCTCCCCATGGTGACGTGCTTGTTCTAATGAAACCCTGATCTAGCAACTGTTGGATTTGATCCTTTAATTCTTTTAATTTTACAGGAGTCATGCGATAAGGTGCTCTAGAGATGGGTGCAGTTCCGAGCATTAGATCGATACCGAAGTCCACATCTATTTTTGGAGGTAACCTTGGAATGTCCTGAAAAACTTCTGAAAACTCCCTAACCACGGGTATTTGTTCAATCTCTTCTTCTGATTGCTCGATTCCCACAATAGCCGACAAACCAATTGACGCTTTCCTTCTTCGTGTCCCACAAAATTTCAGTGGAGATCGTCCTTCTATGTTCAATCACATATTTTCTCTAAATTCATGGACTTACCGAGAGGGGTTGCTACGATAATTTTCTTATCTAATCGTACGGGTGATATATTAAGTGAGCATACGAAGAAATAAGATATAAATGAATGTGTAGCTCCTGAATCGAATAATGCTTTGGTAAGAGAGGTGTAAGCTAAGATAGTACCTTCCACCACATCATTAGTAGCTTCAACACCATGTTGAGGAGTGATATTTACAGGTTGTGTTGTGTCCTCATAAGCAGAAGCAGTAGTCTCATACATCTGTACAACATCATCTTAAGGTGGCGTTGGATTCTCATAGCTTCGATTTGGATCCTCATACTTTCGAAGTTGGGCTGGATCATTTGTGAATGAAGATAGAGCGTAAATACTTCATTGAGCTTGAGGTCGGGGAGCCTGACTTTCTGGCCTTAGTTGCTGATATTGGGGAGGCTTAGCCTGTTGTTGTGATTGTTGAGGTGGTCTCAGATAAGTTTGAGGGGGTTCAGGCTATTGGGATCGTGGATGTAGCTGTGCAGGCCTCTGAGGATAAGGTTTTGATGGTCTCGCAGCTGGCTGAATCATATGAGGGGGCGGCGGAGGTCGTTGATATGAAGTAGACGGTGCATAATGAGGAGGTAGCCTGTAAAACGATCGTGGTGGTCCTCGATTCCCTGGATATTGATGATGAAGCGGTAGAAGACAATGGTGGGCAGGATGACCCACATTTCCGCAGTTATGGCAAGTCCCAGTGAATTGGATTGAAAGTTGCGTAGTGGTATGCCTGAGTACTGATGTTGGCATCATCTTCTGTCGCTTAGTCACTTCATGTTGTGTGAGAGATGAATGGGGCGTGGTCTTGGCTCCACTCCTCATGTCCTTCCTCAGCTCACAAATTTTCCAATGCTCATCAAAGTTCTTTTCTATTACGCTGGCGTGTTCCAGTGCTTCTGCATACGTTTTAATAAGAAATGGCGCCAGTCGAGTATGGATAGAAGGTTTCAGTCCCTCAACAAACTTCTGCCCTTTACGAAACTCATCCGGTATGAGAAATATTGCAAATCGTACCAACTCTGTAAACTTTGCATCATATTGACGCACCGTCATATCTCCTTGTTTTAATTTCATGAATTCTGTAACCTTTTGAGTATGCACATAAGCTGGAAAGTACTTATTTTCAAATTTTGTGCAGAATTGGTCCCATGTCCACCTTTATATTCTCGGGTTCTCCCTGGTCGTAGATTCCCATCAATGATTGACTTCTCCTTCCAACACATATATTGTTAATTCAGCCTTTTGTTGCTCGTTACATCTTATAGCTGAGAAAATTTTCTCAATCTGCCTTTTCCAACCCTCAGCTTCACTTGGGTCAGTCCCACCTTTAAACGTAGGCGGTCTCTGCCTCTTAAACTTTTCCAACAAGGACTCCGTCCCTTCAGGGGCTACATGTGTCACTTGAGTCTACTCCTGAGATTGAGTTATAAGCACTTGTATTCCCATAAATGAGGTAAATCCTTCCATCGCCCGGAGGATCTTGTCAATAATTGCTCTTTGCCTAGCTGCATCGGGTACTTGAGTCCGATGCGGCCCCGATGTTCATACTTTGACCTATCATAGCCTAGGATAAATAAAGGAAATTATAAATTTTACTGAATAATTTTAAGATTATAAAAAATTAGATGGTTCAAGGTAGGCATACATGAAGATCTAAGAGAAGTTGAACTAAGATATAGTTTAGAACTATGTGCAGAAATTTCTGGTCGTAAGGGTGCTATTCTAATTGATATTTTTGGTATTTCTAGATGTTATTTTAATTAAAAATTTTTACATAAATATATCTATAAGTCTACTATACCCCTGTAAAATTTCATAATATTTTGAAGCCTATAAAATTTTTTAAAATTCAGAGAGTACACGTTGTCTAGATTTGGACGATTTCTGGAGAGGTTTTTCTTAACCTCAAATGCATATATTAAGGGTCAGTATTTTTAATTTTTATCTATTTATTTATAAAATTATACTTATCAAGCTTCACTTGAGTTTTTGAATCACCTCAATCGGAGTTTTACTTAAATAGTTATGATTTTTTAAAATCAGACATTTTATATTGATTATTGCTGCCCAACCTAAGAAATAGTTAAAAAAATTCTCAAAAAATTTCTAATGTCCATATTTGATTTTGTATGTTAATATACAGCCTAAATAGGATATAAGTATTATATCACAATAGATTAAAATATCCTACATATGTATTCTAAATTTCTCATCTCCTAGTTAAGGCCATTTAGGAAGACTTAGAGCTAAATCTCTATTTTAGGTCCAATGTTTAAGATCAATCCGGCTTTGATACCAACTTTGTCATGCCCCAAAATTCGGGTACTCGAATAGGGTGTCCAGGACCCGAATTCCAGACTCGTGACCTACATAAAAAATAAAAATAAAAAGATAAAGTATGACAATTTTATATGCATTTCATTTTCTTTCACCATAGCCCAAAACTTTTAAATCCAAACACATACTAAGATAACTAATTACATAATCTGTTATTACATCAATGCATAATTATTTAACTTAACTTGAAGTAAAAAAATTAAGTTAAACATTACTACATTCAGAGTTTTAAAATAACATAAAATTTATCCTATGTAAAATGACATGCCACATGCATCCAACTACATTCCATGCTCCACTACTAATAATAGTACCCTGCATCCTCAAAATATTCATAACCTGAAACGGTTAAAACATAATGAGTTGACAACTCAATAGGATCACATAAATCTCGAGTTGAAATCCCACAAATATTACCAAATTTAGCCTCGGCATATTAATCGAAATAAGGCGAACATTGGATGTAAAATCACAATTAATAATTTGACATTCATGAATATGAAATGAATGAATTATTTAATATAGTTTTTTTAAAAATACTAAGATTTGGAGTGGACAAAACACTCATGTATGTTGATCCTTTTAGGGAATGACCCATGGCAGAGCACCGGTGTTGATCCTTTCAGGGTATGACCCTCGGCAGAGCACCGGTATAACCTTTTAGGGACAAAAGCCCAGGGCAGTGCACCCGTGTGTACTGATCCTTTTAGGGAATCACCCAGGGCAGAGCACCCGTGCCGATCCTTTTGGGAATGACCCTGGGCAGAGCACCCGTGTCGTGCTGATCATTTCGGGAATGACCCTGGGCAAAGCACTCGTGTCGTGTTAATTATTTCAGGAATGACCCTGGGCAGAGCACCCGTAAAGATCATTGCATAAAAGAATAATTGTTCATATACGATGCATCCAACTAACAAGGAAACATTATAACAAATAATATCAGAGCACCCATAATAAATAATATGGTGATCCTTTTAGGGCAGAGCACCCGTAAGAATCATTACATTAAAAAAAATAATTGATCACATAATAAATATTCATCATCACCACTAGATAATATCAAATGCAAATAATAATAATAATAATGATAATATTTGCATTGGTTCAGTAGTCAAATAAAAAATATCCTTCAATAGGGAATTACTTATGAATCTTTAAATGTCTAGATTATATAAGGCAATTTCTTATGAATCTTTCAATAGGAATTGATCACCTACCTGCTATGGAAAAATTGTGAGATGGGAGGAAAGAAATCTGAAGCGATGTTGATTTCTACGTATACTAGCTTGGATTGATTAACTCTGAACTCGATGTTAAACCCTCACGGATACTCTCCCTTCTCCTGAGCTCTCTTTTTCTTCTCACAGATTTTCTCTAAGGTTTTTCTCTCGATAGCATGAGAAATAGGGTATAAAAATGATGTCAGGTGAGTTGGTGGGTTCTGAGTTTAATGGAAGGTTTAGATTGAGGAGTGGGTCCCACAATGATGATAACAATTATGAGTGATGGGTTCCCATCCGCAACCGTATCGCGGAGAAGTGGGAAAGAGAGAGAGAGAGAGTCATGGAGGAGTTGTTGTGGGGTGATGCACGTCATCAATCGTGGAGAAGTGGAAAGCAAGTGACGTACGTCACTTGCTTTGCTTTTGTTTTTTATTTTTTAATGAATGGGCCCCACAGGAGTGATGTGACAAATCCACACCGTTCATTAGTTTTGCCCTTTGAAGTTAGGGCATGAGCTCAAAAATGAGGGTCATCCACAACTCATGTGGGCCACACCAAAGGCAACAATGGAACCCACCGTAAAAAAAAAATGGAGTATTACACATGGTCCACTTAATACTTGGATATGCTTTATTTTTGGTATGGTGCCGTAAATTAAGGTGTCAAAACAGATGGATGATGTGGATATACATGTATTGATGCATTTATAAATGTTATGCAACATATTTGAATATAATTGTTCTGGTTCAATCAGACAGCGCATAACTTAAGACCCAATATAAAGGAAACCTATTATGTGTTTTTTTTTTTGAGATTTTATGATTTAAATGTGTGTATTAAGGTCATTTTTAATAATTGCTGAAGTTTCATTGAAAAATTCAAACATTTTCCCAATGTTTTCCTATGTTTCCCAAAAAGTGTGATAAATTATGTGATACAAACGATATATCCCGTGCAATAATCGATACGTATCTGTATCCGAAGGGTGCGATATATTGTGCGATACCGATATTTCGAACACTATGAACCTTGGGTTGGGCTAGGGTTGAGCACTAACCCGCCCGAATTTCAGCCCTAAAGATAAGGTTGTTATGTAATTAAAAGATTCACACGGGAAATCATGGAGCGTACGTGCGGCCATTGCCTCTCTAGGTTTATAAAAGCAACACTAAAAAATAGAGCCCGGGGTGTCATCACAATCAATCAACCTCTACAACATAGCACTGCTTTATTCTTTGTCCTACATGGACACTTATTAGTTTATCTTAGATCCACTACTGTCCAGCATATCGCTGTAGTATAACATTAAGAGTAGGTTAAATATTCACGACCCCATCATTAGATCTCCGATTATCGAGTTCTTACTTGATACATTGCCGGTCATATCCTGCTGACTTCACACTACGAGCATTTCATGACCGTCTGCTACTTTTTGTGGTCATGTTACCAACACGAGCCACTATATGTATTTTATTCTCTCTACTTATTTTTTTTCTTCTTGCTGATTGTACTACTTTTACATTCTAATCAATAAAATCGACAACCCAACTTTATTTTTAATTATGTCTAATCCTTATTGTTGTATTGAGAAACCTAATACACTATCACAAAATTGAAAGAAGAGTAATTAGTTCCAAAAATAGGTTTAGTTGTAATGGTGTCGGATTGGAGCTCTTCGTGGAGTGTTGTTTATATAGGCTTTTGTGAGGCAATGGCCTTGCATAGTTTTCAGCATTGTGAAGGATTTGAATGATCGGTTATAAACATATTTTTTTATTCTTTCGCATCAGCATAGCCTATTGTATACGGCCATGTGTACAAGTGATGTATCTCATATGCGTTGGCTGAGTTCTTCGCATCTCTGGACTCCTACATTGAAAAGTTGTTGTGCTCCTTAGGTCACTTGGCTTTGGCATGTAAATAGTTGCTTTTAGAAATGCTCTAGCATTTAATGTAAGGTATAGATATCTTTTGATGGGATTCTGGCATTTAATGCTGAGAGAGAGAGACTTGATTTAATGATGTCATTTCTTTTTGCAAAGAGTACTTCTGATACAACTCTAGCATTTAATTTTATCTCTCTCATGCGCATATCACCTACACCACACATGGCATGGCTGCCTCATGATGTCTTCTGTATCGTTTGATCCAATCGCGCCAAATCAGGTGTAAACAATGATGGAGGGCACGAGTAAAATTTTACCCATCATTTAGCGCGTAGTGTCAACATGTGGCAGCATCTCATTG
This sequence comes from Magnolia changhungtana, assembly GCA_030180095.1. Lineage (NCBI taxonomy): Eukaryota > Viridiplantae > Streptophyta > Magnoliopsida > Magnoliales > Magnoliaceae > Magnolia > Magnolia changhungtana. Next base: position 15,077,854 of record JASAUF010000662.1, read on the forward strand.
GCCTATGTAAGTGTGCCAAAAACAAGTGTAAACAAGGACAATAGAATGTAGCATATATTTTTGAAAAATTTTCCCTAGCGTATCTTTTGGGCTATGGATCGAAAATCTCTTACTTTAATTTATTTTTATAGAATCGACCGTCTTTTTCACCATTAGTCAAAAAACCACTTGCCATGAGTCTCTCATATGGCTTGACTAGTATATTTTGGTACCTTTTTCGAGCATAAGGAACAAGAAGTCTTTTCACGTCACGCGGACTAGGTGGACTAACCTTCTCGATGTTTGTGACAAATTCAGTCGGATTCGCTAATTTCACTAGACTATTTCAGGTGGTAGGCTAAAAATGGAGCAGATCTAAGGCTCAAGTAGGCCATAGGGTAGAAAGAAGTGGGAGGGAAATGCTTACTGTTGAAACCTTCCCTGGTCTACTATGATGTTTATATGCCATCCAAACCATTAGTGAGGTCATTCAAACCCTTTATAAGGTCATTGTTGAGACTCAAATAATACATAATTTCCCTCATTTATATCTTGGTTTTATGAACATGAATCAGCTTAATATTCTATTTTACTCATGTTTGTGTCGCAAGGTGAATTTAAAAGCTTGGATTGAAAATGATGCTAAAAGCATAAATTTGATGCTCAAGAATCACCAAAGCAAGGGATAGATCTTAGGAGACTAAGATTGAAAAATTAACATGTCAAAGATCCAAGAAAACCAAGTGAGGAATGAAGAGAATCAAATATTTGAAGTGAAGAATCCTGAAATCGTCTTGAAAAAGCGTATTCTGAAACTCTAAAGTCTGTTTTGGAAAACTGCGCAGAGTGAAGTCTATTTTAGCAAATTGTGTAAATTGCGGCGGTTTCTAGAGCTTTTCAACTTAGTGCGAAAGTTGGAGTTTCCCACTTATAAATAGGGTTTCGTAGGGCATTCATAAGCATCATTCAAGGCATTCCAAAGCAAGATCTAGGGTTTTAAGAGAGTTTTATAATTATAATTTATTTTTCTTTACAAGCTTTTAGATATTTATTATTTCTTGTTGCTTTCTTTCTCTATTCTAGTTACGTTTTTCTAAGTTCATTCTGTCACGCCCCAAACTCGAAAACCGGGCTCACATAATGTTCGATCACCGAATCCGTTGCCGACGGCCTCCGTAGTACCCTATTATCAGCTTCCAGCGCCCATACGCTAGACCCCAATCCTGAAATCCTACGAGGAGGATTTTCAACTTAAATTTCTTTGTAGATAGCATAACCACAAGTTTACTCAAATCATAAAGGCAACATCATCATTATCATCATCATCATATCCATTAAAATAAAAATTTTGAGTACAATACATGAAGGGAAAAAACAAGATAAATGCCAAAAGCTCCAGAAGCTCTACCGCACGTTCTTGCCTCAGCTAGACTGTGTCCTATCGTCACATGCACGCATCTATCATGCATAAGCTTATATAAAGCTTAGAGGGTGGTGTACGTGTGTGTGCAAGATAAGTGTCAATCACACAAATATTAGCGTAAGCAGAATACTGGCAAGGTTAAAAGTCATTCAATATCAGAGTATGCAATGCAAATCGGGTATGCAATGCACAGTCATAATGAGCCAAATATCATATATCGAGGATGCAATTCAATATGCAATCCTGAAGAGCCACGAATACCATTAGCCCTTTACAGGCTATGCAAAATAGAAGCATAGTAAACCAGATGCTATATGGGGTCCATCACAAGGGACTTTTATCCAAACCAGTCTCATACCTAAATTTGAATGGCCAGACTCAATGTGGTAAACTTCTGATCTCAGGTTGGTCGTGCGCCACAACCGAAATCCTAGCCATTGCGAAGGTACATATAACAAATTAGTTGTGCAGCACCGGCCCAAGTGGACAGTGAATGAATGAATGAATGAATAAAATGTCGAGTATGCAACTCCTGCTCAATAAGTCCACATATCAAAACCGTACATCTCTAGGATCATCACTAGGGTTTAGTACACTCTACGCCACCTGCCGCCCCATCAAGCGTACAACTGCGTAAGTGGAAGAGACCTCACTATTCGCCTATCAATATCGAACTCGGCTCGAACTCGACCGAGCCAAGCATGAGTTGTTGTTCCGAGCTCGAAGGCCGAGCCGAGCCGAGCCCGAGCTGAGACTCGAGCAGTCTGAGTCAAGCAGGAGCTGGGCAATGCTCGGCTCGGCTTGACTCATGTACACCTCTAGTATTAATGATGCCCTGATCATAGGGCCTTGATGTATGTGTTGTGTATCCACTCCGTCCATCCAATTTTCCATATACTTTTAGGGTATGATCCCAAAATTTTATAGGTAGATCCAAATCTTAAGTGGACCACGTAATAAGGCTTGAATTCCCACTATTAAAATTTTCTTAATGGCCACAAAATTTATGGATCAAGTTTCTATTTGTGTTTTCCATTCATCCAGGTCTGCATAACCCTATCAAGGGTTTGGATGGAAAATAAACATTACAGTGGGCCCTACGAAGTTTTCAATGGTGGGCATTCAATCACCATTATGTTCCCATGGTATGGACCATCTGAGATTTAGATCTGCCTCATTTTTGGACCATGCTATAAAATGAGCTCGCAGGCATTGATATACAACACAACGAGTCCGGATCCTCTGTTATTTAGTAAACAGGGATTCCCTGATTGCCTAATACTCATTGGTCCACGTCACCACTTACTTAAAAAATAATAATAATAATAATAATAATAAAAGAAAACTACGAACTCAAAACCATTATAAAAAAAAAAAAAAACAAAGGAAAAAAAAACAGGAAAAGAAAACGGGGAGGGAAAAGAAAACGAAGAAAAGGGGGAGAGTCTCATCCTCTCTCTCTCTCTCTCTCTCTCTCTCTCTTTTATTGGGTTGTTTTCCTTTCTGGCTAAAAGGCGAGAGTTATAAAAATTGTAGAAGATTTACGAGGTTAGTATTTAAATTTTCATATATTTTAGTTGGGTTTTCCTTTAAATTTAGATTCTTGGGATCTTATTTTTGTGTCTTCATGAAATTACAAGATTCCGTGTTTTTTTTTTTTTTAAATTTCCTTTTTGAATATTTGACGAGGTTTTGTAATCTTCTACCTTTTTCCAACTGAATTTTCGTACTGGGTACTGTTAAATTTCCATTGTTTGTTGATTTTCTGTCGTTGCTTGAATTCTCCAAGAATTTATTACTTTGTCCTGCTACGGAGGTTACTGAATTTTTTTTTTTAAATGGGTCTTAATGAAATTGCGAGTTCCATTCAATTCCAAGACATTTGCTATTCTTCTTCTGATTTTTCTCTTCTCCATAACCCTCCTAAATTGCAGGTAACGGTTCTTTCATAACTTTTAAGTTATTTTGGGAATTTCGATTTCTAGGAATTGAAGGGAGTTCTAGATTCTTTGGGTGGGGGGGGGGGGGTGGAGGGTGGCGGTTGGAATTTCTTTATATGCATTTGTAGAAAATTATGGAGATTTTATGATCTCTCTCTTCTTCTTTTTTCCACTGAATTCTGTTCTGGGTAGCCTTAAAATTCAAATTTTTTTTTTTTGGATAGCCAACTTTTTTTTTTTTCAAATATATTTCTTTGGGTAGTTAGAATTTACAGTGAACTTGAAAGGATTATTTAAATTTCGGAGATCCTCGATTATTCCGACAAGCTTTTCCTTGTCTGGGTTATGACGGAATTTGCAAGATTTTCTTTCATAATTTGTTGTCGAAAATTTGTTGGAATTTCAAATTTTTAGACTTCTTTTATATTCTGATATTTATTCATTGAATTTTCTTCGTCTATAATTTTAAAATAAGGAGATTGATATCAATGAATTGATATTGCAATTAAAAGAAATAAAAACTCCTTGTGGATCTTATTCCTCTTGCGTTTTAATTTCTCAATTTTATTGCCGACCAATCCAAACAGCTATAACTGTCAACGTTGATGGGATTTTTTGTCCTATGCTCGACCGGTCGTGAGCCTCGCTCGACCGGTCGAGGCTGGTGCACGACCAGTCGTGGAAGTCGAGTCATGACTTGACTCAAAGTCCAGCGACGTTAGACTATTTTTCTCCGGGGTGCTCGACCGGTCGAAGGAGGTGCTCGACCGGTCATAGGTGGATTCCGACCGGTTGTGGACTCGGTACGTGTGACGCCCCAGTTACTACTTCATGTGGACGGGCACACATGTGGGCGAGCCCCCTGGTGCGGCTGACAGGCTACTGTGTGGCTGACAGGCTACTATGTTGAGCAAGCTACCGTTGCAGTTGACTGTAGCGTAACTTGTCCCACATCGGAAGAGTTGTCTGGAGTTGTGGTGGTTATATGTTCGGTTCCTCCCTTAACAGACATGACGCGTTGTGCCTGGAACGGGTGAGCTTGGGTCCAATGACAAACAAAATCGCCGCTACGTACTCTAATGATGCCAGTTGGGTTAGACAATATCATGGACGAGTAGGTGCTGTGTGGGTGGGACCACGGGAGCACTGGGTCTGGGCGAGCTACCGGTATCCTTACCCCAAATGGCGCGTTTTAAAGCCGTGAGCTTCTGCAAAGCGGACAATATCATATGCTGTGGGGGTGGGCCTTACAAATGGTATCAGAGTTGAGGACGGCTCTGCCCTCGGTGGGGGATAATGTGACGCCCCAGTTACCGCTTCATGTGGGCAGGCACACATGTGGGTGGGCCCCTGTGCACGGTGGCGTGTGTTACCGTGTGGTGGCGGTGCTCTTGTGCTAAGCAAGCTCATTGCAGATTGTTGATCAGAAGCGTAACTTGTCCCACATCGGAAGAGTTGTCTGGAGTTGTTGTGGTTATATGTTGGGTTCCTCCCTTAATAGACATGATGCGTTATGCCTAGAACAGGTGAGCCTGGGTCTAGTGACAAACAAAACTACCGCTGCATACTCTGATGATGCCAGTTGGGTTGGACAATATCATAGACGGGTAGGTGCTGTGTGGGTGGGACCACAGGAGCACCGGGTCTGGGCGAGCTACTAGTATCCTTACCCTAAATAACACATTTTAAAGCCATGAGCTTCGGCAAAGCGGACAATATCATGTGCTATGAGGGTGGGCCTTACAGTACGACTAGTCGAGGTTACGCAGATTCGTTCCACGATTTTGCGCGAATTTCGTGTCGCAAATCCTTTCGCAACTGGGATGCGGAAAGAAGTTTCCTAAAACTATAAAAAGGGATCCCTAGGGCTTCTCTAGGGCATGAGTAGGGAGAAAAAAGCATAAGAGGGTTTCCTAAAGGGTTTAGGGATATCAAAGGTGAGAGAGAGAGAGAGAGAGAGGAAGCTTGTAGAAGGGAGGTTATGCTCATGGAGGTGATCTACAGTGTAATTTATATCTCAGCGCTCCTACATCCTCGTAATCGGTGAGATCTCTCTGGTTTTTCTTTTATTCTCTCATTGGTCATCCACTCCTGCGTGAGTGAAGAAGGTTGTAAACGATTTACTTCATAGTGCATTGTTGATCTAAACGAGGTCTCGTGGTTTTTACCGCTTTAAGGGTTTTCCATGTAAAAATCTCTTGTGTGGTGTGTGGTTGATGCTTTAATTTATTTCATTACTTTGTTATTCCATAATTCTGGTTTGTTCTGGAGGGCTAGATCCGAAGGTTTTGTGCATGGCCCCCAACAAACGTCACATGAAAACATCAATATATAATCCTAAACCTGACTCCCACGGCTGGTCTGGGCCCAAAAATTGAGCCCATTTAAAAATTGGGCCTAGTTTAATGTCATATTTTGTCAGGCCGGATGACCCATCAATGATTTCAAGGGCATTTTCGTCTAGATCATGCATGATTGGTACACTTAAGGGGTGTTTAGATTGTAAGTTATTTAGATAAGCAGGACTATTATAAAAAGTATAGTAGTAGAGAGCAAATAGATATAAAAACAAGCGTGAATTCACCTTCGGACAAAAGCTAGTTGTGTTTCAAACAACTTCTTTCTCAACACCAGTGTTCACATTCAACTGTATCTTTTCCCTTCTCAATTTCTTTCTAGGTGCAGTATTGTAATCAAGAAAAATAAAATGTACACTGAGGGAGAACTAATCATCAATAGCCATTTAATTGTTGTAGCCAATTCATTTTCATTAAAGGAACAAATCCCCCGTCAACATTGAATTTCGACAAAAGATAAGTGTAGCTCTCTACTACTTATATAGCTCTCAACCTTTTTAATATTGCATATTAAATCATTTAAGGATGGGATCAAGTAGTTTTGAGAGTTACATAGGTTATATATATATATATATATATATATATATATATATATTAACACATGCACACACACCCCACACACTCACGCTGGTGGAATTTCACCACCTATGGGTACTCGAACCCTTGACCAGGAGTTGAAATTCCTGAGAGTCTACCCCTCGAGCAAGAGTAAGGACCCAACTACATAGGTTATTGTGGCACGAAAGGGCCCTGCTGATGCGGCGGATTGTGAATTGAATGGTGGGGCTCCAAACAATCAGCTATCAATTGTTCATCTGATTCGAGCAGTTTCGGTAAGTATGTTGTTCATCTGATTTTTTTTCTGGAACAGTTTCGGTATTGTTCATATGATTTTCTTTCTGGAACAGTTTTGATAAGTATGTTGTTCATCTAATTTTTTTTCTGGAACAGTTTCGGTAAGTATGCTGTTCATCTAATTTTTTTTCATGGTAACCTTAATCAAGAAACTTATTCTAGCTTTGCTTGTGGACTGCAGAAACAAGCTTTGTAAGGCTTGTTCTTTGTTTAGTTTTAGCCTTATTTGGTAGACTGTTTGCTTAGGGTTCATCTCTTTTTGTCAGCATTTGAAAAAAGAAAAGGAAAATTAGAACACCTAAGCATAATTTCCTTGGGGCCTGTTTGACAAGCAGGAATCTGTGGGAGAAGAAAGGAATTCTTTATCATTATTTCCCAATGTACTAATTGAGAAATGGATTCCAATGGATTCCATTTATAGTGGTATGTTTGATTTTCATGAAACCATCATTTTCATGCAATGATTCAATTTTCTGTCCTTGCATTGCTACTATGCTACACTAGCACATGTGTCTCTCAAATGTTGCGCATGAACTTGTGGTTGTGATCAGTTACTCAATCATTTTACCATAAACATCTCTTAAGAACTCATTATTACATTGTGATTGTTCTTTTTCTAGGTGTCTACCAAGCAATCTTGATTTCGAATGCATACAATCTTAATTTCAAATGATCATGTTTAGATGTAACCTGGAATGAGAATTGAGTGGAATGAGCATAGGAACAACGAAGATGGTATCATCATGTTCTCATTCGAAGCAGCGGAAATATGGTATGAGCTTGCATTCATTCTTTAGGTGCACTTGGACTTGGATTGGAGACTTGTCATCCTCATATATATATATATATATTCTGGTAAGGCTTGTTCTTTGTTTAATTTTAGCCCTGTTTGGTAGACACTAAAAATGAGTTGATCTCATTTCAGTATATGCTAAGCATACACTATATTTGTTTATCCATCTTTAATAGTTAAAATCAATTACTTCTTGTGCCAATAGAACTAATTTTGCTTTTGACATCTCTTCAGGGATCAGGAAGCTGCTTATGCAAACCAGTCTGAACCTGCTTTACGTTGTTACCTTTTTTGAAGATCTCGAATAAAACTAATGTCGTTGAGAGGTGAGATGTGCATTATATGGAAGATATAGGAAAACTATTTCTCATGATCTAGTTTTGCTGTTGATATGATTAATTTGTGCCAATGTTTACCCCTTAGTTGATATGATTATTTTGTGCATTCCTGACATGATTGATGCCTCTTCTTGTGTTTTTAACAAATTCATGGTTTCTTAGAAAGGGTAAAATGTTTTTTGGCGTCGTCATCCCAGCACTTCAATCAAATTGACCTTACTAATGCTGTTGAGTAAAGAGTGGAGTTGTGGTGTTTCGGTGTTGGGAAGGCATGAGAAAACATGTTAATGTAGGTAGTTTTCTGTTTATGAGGGGCTGATAATAACAATTATGATTCAACTATCATTTCTTTTAGATTTTACTTTTGAACAGATGCCTGGGATATAAGATTTGGTGTTTGATCCATTACAAATGGTTATAAGAGGGGATCCACTACAGATGGCTATAAGAGAGGAATAGTCTACTTGGAAGAAAATGAAATTACAAGAAATTCTGAAAGAAATTACAGATAGCATATAGTCTATTTCTTGATTATATGGTTCATGCAATTGAATGGCTTCTCTATTTCTCTCTCTCTCTCTCTCTCTCTCTCTCTCTCTCTCTCTCTCTCTCTCTCTCTTTAGAGGGGGGGGGGGGGGGCAGGTGTATTGGAAAGCAGAACCTGGAGATAGGAAGTTGAAACTGAATTAAGATTACTTGCACTCATGCACACCTGTGTATATAGAAAGCGATATGGAAGGAAACTTCTCTATTAGTAATAGCCCCTAGCTCCTTGTCCCCACCATGGACAGACCATGTGCCAAAATTCTTCCCAGTGGGACAATCTAATCCTCTGTTGTTGCTTGCAAATGTGTGGTTGAGAAAAATGATACACCAATAGTCATTATTCAAGGAGAAAAGGCCAAATAATGGATGAATAGGATATTCCAATCTAGAAAACTTTTGTGGTTTTATCCATACACATTCCACAATGAGCCAGTAAGATGAGTGGTTTAGATTGTTGAATAATGTTGTCGCATGTACATACTCATGCAAAATGGAAGTTATGATATTCACTGTCACTAGAGAGATCTTGCTTTATTTGTGTATCGTCCAAAACATTTATCTGGACTGTCCGTACAGTCCAGCCCACTTTTCATGGACCACTGAAAAATATGATTGACTAGCTTATCCTATACATCTAATCAGTTGTCTTCTTTTTATAACCGTTCATTTTAAGGCCATAAATCAGATGTTTAGGATGTCGAGAAATGTGATTCTTGACCGGAGCAATCCATGATTGGCTTTAACAGTTGGGTTGAGTACTTTTGACTATCCTACAATTTCTCCAATAGCTTATCTGGACGTTAATTTTTGAGCCATTGATTGAGTGGTTATGATTTTGGCTTGGTGCCCCATAGAGTAGGTTGGATAGATCTTGGGTGAAGTATCATCATTCAATAAGTGTTTCTAAATATTTTGAATTGGCCTTAATCTATCTCTAAAAGTGTAATTTTATGAAATAGCTGGCTTGTGTATTTGAAACAAAACTACTCTATTCCTCTTCAAGGTTTGGGATTTGAGTTGATGTCCTTCCATGCATCAATTTAATGGACTAGAATAGATGGTCACTTTATGGGCAGCGTGCTTGTGATTGATTTTCTGTTATTACTATATGTTGTTTCATGCCTGAGAGTCCATTACTCTTGATATTTAACTACACTCTCTAGATGGGCTCAAGATGGCAAACTAAACAAAATGTATCACAACCTGGCCTTGACTTTTAAGAAATTCAATTCATGGCAGGTATTGTTTTGTACTTCATATTGTGCTTTTGCTGATGCTGGAATGGATGACTTTGCTTCTCTTCAACTCAACCTTGATAGTTGTACCCATCTCACTTGGGTGTGCTTTGTTCGGTGCTATTCCTCGCTTCCCAATAACTCACGGCATAAAGTGTAATGGTAGGTGGAGATGTAAACTAAAGACTTTTAAGTTGCATTTTCAAAGTTATGAGAAACTAATATGGTTCTTCGCTTCTTTCCTAAGATCTATATGCCTTCAATATTGGATGTTACATCATCTACACTGCCGTAGCCGGGGCCAGGTATTCAATTGAATATGTTAAAGCTCAGAGAGTAGCGGATCTGGCAACCCAAATTTGGAAGTGGTGTACAATTGTTCTTAAGAGTTTCGTACTGTTGTCAATATGGGCAAGTAACTTCACTTTGGCTAAAATGTCTCTGCTATAGCAATTTTGCTTGTTACATGATGTTTAATTGTGATCATGTTCATATTTCAGATATTTATCATCCCGGTGCTGATTGGTTTGTTGTTCGAGTTGTTGGTGATTGTGCCAATGCGAGTGCCTGTGGACGAAAGCCCAGTTTTCCTCCTATATCAGGATTGGGCACTGGGGCTCATATTTCTGAAGATATGGACTAGACTGGTAAGTGTGATGTCTTAAATTTTTTATTTATTTATTTAATTTTTTAAAGAAGAAGCTTTCCTATGAGGATTTACCAGATCAATTAATGGGCTGCACAAAAAACAAAAAAGTTTCAAACTCTAAAGGAATTCTATGAGTTTTGCTGCAGATGGTTGTTTTCAACTTCTGGCTTTTGTCTTTGCACTAGGAGGGCCTGACTTCTTCCTTCCGATACTTCTTTGCAGTCCCAGCTGAGGGCCTGGCTATTGGAGCCTGGCAGAATGCTCATTATATTATCAGCAGGTATGAGTTGGACATTAAATTGTTAGGATTCATTTGATTACTACTGGTTTTTTGTCGAGGGGATGGGTTATGGTTTGTTTGGATAGTGTTGAGATGTGGAGCCACATCTGGGGGTTGCACGACCGGTCGTGGCCCCAGCTCGACCAGTCGTGGGCTCCGCTTGACCAGTCGTGATCAGTCGTGAACTGACTCGACTCAAAGTCCAGCGAGCATCAATTTTTGGGGTCCGAGGTACTCGACTGGTCGTGGGCCATGCTCGACCAGTCGTGGGGTCCTCTCGATCGGTCAAGCAGTCTGCTCGACCAGTCGAGGTTACGCAAATTCGTTTCCGGATTTGATGCGGACTGCAAAAATTTGAGTCAGTTTTCGCAAGGGTGCGAAAGGGAAGTTGCCTAAACTATAAATAGGTGTCCCTAGGGTTTTTTTAGGGCATGGAAAATAATTTTAAGGTGTGGGCAAAGGGTTTTCTATGTGCTTCCAAGGGAGAGGTTAGTATATTGCATTATAATCTTCATTTTTTCTTCATAGTGGAAGTTTGCATCTGTGGTTTTTTACCCTAGCTTGGGGTTTTTCCATGTATATCTTGTCTTGTGGTTTGTTTGCATTGCTTTGATTTGTTTATAGTTTATATTTATTATTGTTTATCGTTTGTGGGTGAGACTGGAGATTGGATCTCGGTTCACTCCATTATTGGCATGCTGCGCAACAACTGGTATCAGAGTTATTGGTTTAGTTCTATTAGGAGCAATGACAGAAGAAGGGAATACTAGAATTGAGAAGTTTGGTGGTTCAAACTTTACCTTCTAGAAGATACAGATGGATGATTATCTGTATCAGAAAGACCTCTATATTCCTCTAGGAAGAAAAGAGAAGAAACCAAAAAAGATGATAAATGATAAGTGATTTTTACTTGATAGGAAGGCTTTAGGAACGATCCGACTCTTTTTGTCTAAGAGCGTCGCCTTCAATATATCCAAGATGAAAACCACAAAAGAATTAATGGAAGCCTTAGCCACCATGTATGAAAAACCCTCAGCGTCCAACAAGGTTCATCTTATGAAACAACTATTCAACATGAAGATGTCAGATGGTGGGAGCGTGGTTGAACATCTAAACGAGTTCAATACAGTCACGAGCCAGTTGGAATCCGTTGGCATTATTTTTTAGGATGAGGTCAGGGCGTTATTGATCTTGTCTAGTTTGCTAGACAGTTGGGATGGTTTGGTGATTGCTGTGAGCAATTCTTCAGGGTCGACAAAGCTGAAATTTGATGATGTGGCCGGTCTAATTCTCAGTGAAGAATCTAGAAGAAAGGCATCAGGAGTTTCAGGGGATTCAGGGAATGCTCTAAACGTTGAAGGAAGAGGAAGATCGCTGAACAAAAGAGACAATAAACACGGGCATTCTAAGTCGAGGAAGAAGTCCAAGGGACCGAAAGACAAAGACAGGTGTTGACATTGAGGCAAGAAGGGGCACATGAAACGCGATTGCAAGGCGCTTAAGAAATAAGAAGGAAGCTCTCAAGGCGGGAAGGATTCAGTGAATCTATTTGAGGAGAGCAACACAGAGGCGTTGATCTTATCTCTTGATGCAATGAATGCGTCTTGGGTTATAAACTCGGGTGCTTCGTTTTATGCCACTTCATGTAAGGAAGTTCTGCGTGATTATGTATCAGGTGACTTTGGGAGAGTCTACCTGGGTGATGATGAGCCGTGCAGTATTGTTGGAAAGGGAGATGTTCATATAAATTAAAAAGACGAAACGACTTTAAAATTGAAGGATGTTAGACATGTACCGAGTTTGAAATATAACTTAATCTCAGTGAGGCAGTTGACCGATACCGATTATGTGACGACATTCACCAGTGATTCTTGGAAGATCACAAAAGGTGCCTTGGTGATATCTCGAGGCAAGAAAGAAGGTACTTTGTACGTGACTTCAGGATCGTATAGTTCACTCGCGGTCGCATCAACTAGAGTGAATGGGTAGTTATGGCAGCAGAGGTTGGGACATATGAGTGAGAAATGGATGAAAGTGTTATTGTCAAAAAGGAAACTACCAGGGTTGAAGTCTATTGACTTGGAATTCTGCGAAGACTGCGTGTATGACAAGCATAATAGGATAAGCTTCAAGAAGACGGGACGCGCTCCAAAGAAGCATCTGTTGGAGCATGTACACACTGATGTGTGGGGACCGACACAGGTATTATCTCTTGATGGCTCACGTTATTTTGTTTCCTTTATTGATGATGCTAATAGAAAACTGTGGGTTTATTTCTTAAAACATAAATATGATGTATTCAATGTATTTAAGAAGTGGAAAGTAATGGTAGAAAATGAGACAGGTAAGATAGTAAAATGTCTCAGATTTGATAATGGGGGAGAGTACTGTGATAAGAGATTTGAGGAGTATTGTGCAGCAAATGGAATCAAACATCAGAAAATGATTAAAGGGACACCGCAACAGACTAGTGTGGCTAAGCTCATTAACAAGACCATCCTTGAGTGCGCCAAGAGCATGAGGTTACATGCGGGGTTGCCCAAGACCTTTTGGGCAGATGCTGTGAATACTGCTACATATCTCATCAATAGAAGTCCCTCAGCACCATTGGATGGTGGGCTACCAGAAGAAATGTGGATTGGGAAAGAAGTGAACCTTGCACATCTTAGAGTGTTCGGTTATACTTCATACGTTCACATTAATGCAGAGCACAGAAACAAGCTGGATGCAAAATCCAAGAGGTATACGTTTATAGGCTACATGCAGCATGATTTTGACTACAGGTTTTGGGATGCAGAAAACAAGAAAATCATCAGAAACAAGGACGTAGTCTTCAATGAAAAAGTAATACATAAGGACAGTGTGCAAGAAACTAAGGCCGGAGAGAAAGAATTCGTAGAGTTGGAAGAGTTACCGGACACGGGTGTTACAGGGCCACAAGATGATCATGCATAGGAGCGTTATGAGGCAGAGCCACATACACCGGTTGTGAGGAGGTTTACTCGGGAGAGGAGACCCACAGTTCGATACTCACCCTCCTTACATCATCTACTGCTGACAGATAATGATGAACCAAAATGTTTTTAAGAGGCATTATAGTCGGATACATGGGTTAAGTGGGGGCAGGCCATGGATGATGAGATGAACTCTCTTGAGTCTAATCATACATGGGAGCCAGTTACTTTACCTAAGGGTAAGAAAGCTCTTCATAACAAGTGGGTTTACAGACTGAAGGAGGAGCACGATGGTTCGAAACGGTACAAGGCTAGATTGGTTGTAAAAGGGTTTCAACAAAAGGCAGGTATCAATTTCACTGAAATATTTTCACCGGTAGTGAAAATGTCTACGATTCGCATGGTCTTGAGTATAGTGGCTACAGGGGACTTACATCTAGAGCAGCTAGATGTTAAGACAACCTTTCTTCATGGAAATCTTGAAGAAGAGATATATGCATCAGCCGACAGGATACGTGACATCAGGAAAGGAGAGCAAGGTGTGCAGATTGAAGAAGAGTTTATATGGCCTAAAGCAGGCCCCGAGGCAGTGGTACAAAAAGTTTGACAGTTTCATGTCGGAAAACGATTTTAGAAGATGTCATGCAGACCACTATTGCTATTTGAAGAAGTTTGATACGTAGTACATCATCCTTCTTCTGTACGTTGATGATATGCTTGTGGCCGGTTCAAGCATAAAGGATATCTCAGATCTCAAAAGACAACTGTCTAGAGAATTTGCCATGGAGGATTTAGGAGCTGCAAAACAAATCCTAGGCATGAGGATAAAGCGTGACAGGAAAAATAAGAAACTAGTTTTGTCACAGGCAGAGTACATAGCTAAGGTACTTGATCGATTCAATATAGGAGGTGCTAAGCCGGTTAGCACTCCATTGGCCAACCACTTCAAGCTATCGAAGGAGTAAGGGGCAAAGACACAGGAGGAACGAGACTACATAGCTAAAGTCCCATACGTGTCAGCTATTGGGAGTCTCATGTATGCTATGGTGAGCACGAGGCCAGACATTGCTCAAGCAGTGAGAGTTGTTAGCGGGTTCATGAACAACCCTGGGAAGGAACATTGGGAAGCTGTGAAGTGGATCCTCAGATATCTAGTAAGAACTAAGGATGTAGGGCTGTGTTATGGAGTATCAAAAATCAAGCTACAAGGCTACGTGGATTCAGATTTGGGGGGAGATATCGACAGCAGAAGAAGCACTGCAGGTTATGTCTTTACTCTGGGTAGTGCTGCAGTCAGTTAGGTCTCTTAGTTACAGAAGATAGTATCTATCAGTATGACGGAAGTAGAATATGTTGAGGCTACAGAAGCGTGCAAGGAGATGGTGTGGATACAAGGTTTTATGGAAGAATTGGGTAAGAAGCAAGCAGATTACAAGCTATACAGTAACAGTCAGAGTGCAATACACTTGGCTAAGAATTCGGCCTTTCATTCAAGAATCAAGTATATTGCCATCAGATATTACTTCATACATTCATTACTGGAAGATGGATCGATTGCGCTGGAGAAGATTCATACAAGTGAGAATCCTATGGATATGCTGACCAAGGCGGTCACATGGGAGAAGCTAAAGTTTGTTCATCTTTGATTGGTCTTCAGACTTGAAGACAGGGAGGCGATACACTCCGGATGAAGAAAACAAAGGTTTATGGCGATGTGTCTCCAAGTGGAAGATTGTTGAGATGTGGAGCCACATCTGGGGGTCGCACGACCGGTCGTGGCCCCACCTCGACCAGTCATGAGCAATTGTGAACTGGCTCGACTCAAAGTCCAGCGAGCATCAATTTTTTGGGTCCGAGGTGCTCGACCAGTCGTGGGCCATGCTCGACCGGTCGTGGGGTCCTCTCGACTGGTCGAGCAGTCTGCTCGACCAGTCGAGGTTAGGCAAATTCGTTTTCGGATTTAATGTGGATTGCGAAAATTTGAGTCAGTTTTCACAAGGGTGCGAAAGGGAAGTTGCCTAAACTATAAATATGTATCCCTAGGGCTTTTATAGGGCATGAGAAATAATTTTAAGGTATGGGCAAAGGGTTTTCTATGTGCTTCCAAGGGAGAGGTTAGTATATTGCATTGTAATCTTCATTTTTTCTTCATAGTGGAAGTTTGCATCCGTGGTTTTTTATCCTAGCTTGGGGTTTTTCTACGTATATCTTGTCTTGTCGTTTGTTTGCATTGATTTGATTTGTTTCTAGTCTATATTTATTCCTGTTTATCGTTTGTGAGTGAGACTGGAGATTGGATCTAGGTTCACTGCGTTGTTGGTGTGCTGCACAACAGATAGCTGGTTTTGCTGCAGTCCGATTTGATCAGATGTTTCGTTGTGGAGATGGGTTGTGGTTTGTTTTGTTAGCTAGAATAAGGGATTTGTGAAGAAGGGGATCAGAGTTGCTGAGGATGTTCCCAGGCAATATGAAATGTATGGCTTAGTTCTTTTTTCTTCTTTTATCTTTTTGTGAATGAGTTTAGAAGATATGATAAGTGAGGTCCGTTGTTTTTGTGGTGCCCAACTATCATATACAGATTTAAAATTTAGATACGAGACCATTATTATAATTTTGATCAGGGAATGTATTGGTAAGAGACACCATGCATTATTATAATTTTTTTTAAAATGCAGTAGCTACGGCTATTAACCGTAGCCAATTATCTACAAACCGTAGCCATTGATAGGTTCAACCTACTTTTAGCTAAAAATATAATCCGTAACTATATATATTTTAGGTACGGATAGTATAGTTGCGGATTTAATCTGTAGCCATAGAGATTGTTTAAATCAAATATAAATAACAAAATAAAATAATTTTTTAAAATCGGCGACAAGCACATATATCGACGTTTTGGTCAAAAGAATTGTTTGTCTAGCCACTACAATAACTTTTACCGGTGGTTTTTTTTTCTTTTACCGGCATTTTTGACCATTGGTGAAGGTCATTTTTCCTGTAGGACTATGTGATGAGATTATACTTGAGCATGTGATATGGTAGTGTGTAATGTGATGAGGTTACACTTGAGAGTGTGAAACAGTTGATGGACTGTGATGAGATTACATTTGAGAATATGATATGAGTGTGACAGTGTGATGTGGTTACACTTGAGAATGTGATACAGCTGATGGACTATATGATGAAGTTACACTTGTCGATATGATTGGTTGTATGATAGTGTGAAGTAGTTTTGTTTGAGAATGTGATATGGTTGATGGACTACATGATGAAGTTGCACTTGAGGATGTGATATAGTAGTGTGATAATGTAATAAAGTTACACTTAAGAATATGATACGGTTGATGAACTATGTGATTAGGTTGCACTTGAGGATATGATATGGTTGTGTGACAGTGTGAAGTGGTTTCACTTGAGAATGTGATACGGTTAATAGACTATGTGATAAGGTTGCACTTGAGAATATAATATGGTTGTGTGATAGTACGATGTGGTAACACTTGAGAATATGATACAATTGACGAACTATATGATTAGGTTGCACTTTAAGATATGATATGGTTGTGTGATAGTGTGAAGTGGTTCCAAATTGAATAATGTCATATGATTGAAGGACTATATGATGATGTTAAACTTGAGGATATAATATGATTGTATGATAATGTGAAGTACTACCACTTGAGAATGTGATACGGTTAATAGACTATGTGATGAGATTGTACTTGAGGATTTATGATATGGTTATGTGAGAGTGTGATGTGGAAGGGAGCAATTAAGGTTGATGGCTTTCTTGCTAAACTGAAAGGGAGGAGAGAGAGAATAATTAAATCTTTAATTTAATGCCTTTTAGTCCTCTTACTCTATTTTTTCTTCTCTTTAATTGAAGAGTGTTTAGAAATTTACTCTTCCTTGCTTAATAAGTTCATTCTTTTTTTAAAGGGATGATGACATTTTATTCATGATAACGACCATAATGTTGACTGGAATTTCGTATATTTCAAATTGGAGTGTGCCTTTTGCTATGAATAAAGTGGAGCTCTCTGCTTGCCTTTTGCTTCATTATTCCTTGCAAAGTAGCACGTATTGCATCTCTTTGCTTGCCGTACAATGACTGAAGTTCTAGTAGACTTTTTCACAATTTTTTCACCCTCTAAATTGTTGCTTGCAAAGCCAACTATCAAGAAGAAACATCTCACCAAGTGACTAAAAAGTATAACATGCATATTGACTATACCAATTTCAGTAACTCTTTTTTTTTTTTTTTGAAAGGTAACCAGTGGAATCACCCCGCTTGTATTTTATTGCCAAAAGGAAATATACAGCCATGTACTTCGGGTGGGCTTCACAAAGAACAGCTGGCCTCACCTATCATATAGAAAATACACAACCCTCACCTATCACTAGACAGACTTGGAGGTGCATTGGCCCTTGATTGCAGGATCGACCATTCTGTTCAAAGATTCAAAATCATGTAAGCAGCTACTAGCCCACTTCACTAGACACTGCCGATCTCCTGCCATTGAACTATATAATAACAAATCAGGGAAAAACCCATAAGAAAATTGTAAGAGAAAATAAAGTCCTCTTCTAGATGGGCCCCCACATTATGGACTCAAATACTGAGGATCCCATACATATCCATGGGCCGAGGATCATAGAATTCCTCAAACAGTAGAAGCACAAGTTGGCCATTGATAGATTGGCAAACTGTGATGCTTTCCTAGCTGCACTGTCCGTATGGAAGGCAATCACTGCAGTGGTTATTGTCACTGTCACTATCATTACTGAATTTGATTTAATAACATTTTTCTTAACAGAAATAAAATGCACTTAATGACATCTAGTTCATAGAAAGGAAATAAAAAATGACTAATGAAAGTATTAGAAAGTTTAAATTCTTTATGATGAACCAAATGCCTAAAACCTTTGAATGGAGGGGAAACTTCAAGAATCAGACAGAGATCTAGCTCACTAGCAAAGCAGTAGGTTCATTTTATGGAAGCACACCTCTCATGACCGCATAACTGGGAAAAAAAGAGAACTAAAGATTTAGCTTACCAATTGACTTATGTCTGGAACTAGAAAATGAAAGAAAGACCAGCAACCATAATGAATTCTGATCAAAGAAAGAATCTTACCAACTGTTGTTGTATTTTGAAGGTCATTGAAAAATCCAACAATACCAAAAGAGCCTGAGTTCCATAATCCGCAGCACAAGAATATAAAATACACATCATGGAATGATATCAACTTGTCCATCAGCACTGATGAGATGAGAAATGTTAAGGAGAGATGAAGACGGAAAAATATTTAAACATGTTTTTCTTCACAAGGTCCAGAAGAGAATGTACTCTTACACAACGTCATACATTAAAATGGATATGAAGCTGCTCCTCAACTCGTAAAGAATCTTTAAAAAGAGATAATAGAATAGGAAGACATCAAATCATTATTAGCAAAGGTGAAATTGAACCTAACTTACAGTTTCTCTACAGATATAGATGCCACACCTATCAAAAAAAGTCGATGTAGATGCCACACATCTATTAGCATGGCCCATCACTCCGAGACCCAACCCATCATCAGGTTGGTCTAGTCTTAAAAACATCCCCCCCCCCCAAAAAAAAAAAAAAAAAAAAAAAAAAAACAGGTTTAATGAGCATGTGGGCCCCAATATTGGAAACAGTTGGATGGGATAGAAAAATTTAGCCAAGTTCCAATATGTTATTTGTAAAAAAATGTAACAAAATAGGCACTGTACATAACTTAAAAAACAATAAGCATTTTTTTAAAAATACTTTTTGCTTTTTTTTTTTTTTTTTTTAAAAAAAAAATTTCTTTTGAGGGTTTTAAATGAATGAAGATTGAAAACTGAAAATAGAAAAATAAACTATAATTTTTGCAAAAATAAACAATCATATCACATTTCTAAGTGAAATCACTTTACACTTACACAACCATATCATATCCTCAAGTGCAACTTCAACATATAGTCTATCAATCGTATCACATTCACAAGTGAATCCACCACACCATACTGTCACACAACCATATCATATCCTCAAATGCAACCTCATCACACATTCCATAAAGTGTTTCAGATCTCAAGCGAAACCACATCACACTATCACACAACCATATCATATGCATCCTCAAGTGCAACTTCATCATATAGTCCATCAACTGTATCATATTCTCAAGTGAAATCACATCACACTATCGTCTCAACCATGTTATGCGCTCAAATACAACATAATCACATAGTCTATCAAACATATTATATCCTCAAGTGTAACCACATCAAATTATCATACAACCATATCATATCCTCAAGTGCAAACTCATCACGCTGTCCATCAATCGTATCAAATTCTCAAGTGAATATATATCTCATCATACTATCACACTACCATACCACATCCTCAAGTACAACTTCATCACATTGTCCATCAACTGTATCACATTCTCAAGTGGACACATCACACTCACACAATCACATATCATATCCTCAAGTGTAATCTCATTACATAGTCCATCAATTGTATCATATTTTCAAATATAACATGATCACATTGTCACACAACCTTGGATTATCTAACGTCATAACATAGTCTATCAACTGTATCACATTCCCAAGTAGAGATCATTTATTATACTCTCACAAAATCATATCATATTCTCAAGCGTAAATAGTCCATCAACCGTATCACATTCTTTAATCTGGAACCACTTCACACTGTAACACAATCATATCATATCCGAGTGTGCAACCTAATCACATGGTTTATCAACTATATCATATTATCAAATGTAACCACATCATATTATTATACAATCATATCATATCCTCAAGTGGAACCATATCACACTGTCACACAACCATATCATATCCTCAAGCGCAACCTCATCATATAGTCTATCAACCATATTCTATTATTAAGTGGAACAACTTCACATTATCACACTATCTCACAACCACATCATATCCTTAAGGGTAACCCCATCACTTAGTATATTAATTGTATCACATTCTCAAGTATAACCCCATCATACTGGGACAGTATTATATTAATGCCTCAAGTATAATCTCATCACATAGTCCATCAACTATATCACTTCCACAGATGCATGTACCTATTCTGATATAGATTCTACTCTCTTACATGGTGTCTGCCATTTCTTTCATTTATATATATTTGAAAAATTTCCAATCCTATAAAAAAACGTAAAACTATTTATCTTATCTGCATTGGGACACCTTCTAATAATCCAAGTCATCAATCTCAACTAGTTATTAGTTCAAGACTTTTACCGGCGGTTGTGTTGGACGCCCTTATAGGTAAGATTTACCAGCACTTTTATAAGCGCCAGTAAAGGCTTGTGTAACCGTCAGTAAAGGCATGTGGAAGTGCCGGTAAAAGGTCTGTACATGTGCAGGCCAATGTTTATTATATTTGATTGAAACATGTTTATATAAATTCCATTGTCAACTTTGTTGCCACACTCGAATCAGCATTTTCGAGTGTGGCAACTTGAGGATGACATGGTTGAGATGATAGTGTGATGTGATTCCACTTGAGAATATGATACAGTTGATGGACTGTATGATGAAGTTGCACTTGAGGATGCATATGATATGGTTGTGTGATAATGTGATGTGGTTCCGCTTGAGAATGTGAAACACTTTATGGACTGTGTGATGAGGTCGTACTTGAGGATATGATATGGTTGTGTGACAGTATGGTGCGGTGGATGCACTTGAGAATGTGATATGATTGATAGACTATATGATGAGGTTACACTTGAGGATATAATATGGTTGTGTGAGTGTGAAGTGATTTCACTTAGAAATGTGATATGGTTGTTTATTTTGGCGAAGATTATAGTTTATTTTTCTATTTCCAGTTTTCAATCTTCATTCATTTAAAACCCTCAAAAGAAATAGTAAAAAAAAAAATTAGCAAGAAGTAAAAAAAAATAATCATAGGTGATAAAGCGGAAGTAATAGTTACATAGATATATTCAAGTCACAAAATTCAGTTAAATAAGAGGTCATGTCAGTTGGTGAATAAAAGGTCATGTTTGGATGTTGAATTGAATTATATAGGATATTGTATATCCCAAAACAGCACCAGCCCCGACCTGTTGAATACTAATTAAGGCAGGAAGTATCAAACCCAACAGTCAAGATGACTAAAATTGCAATTCAACACTTAAGCTTGGAGATGTGATATTCGTTATACAAGTATGTTGTGTTTGTAAATCATCAAAAGTAAGCACCGACTCAATTGAAGAGCCTCAAGAGCCTCCAACAATTTCCAAACTTGTCACTTGCATGACTTCAACTTCCTTGATCGTCATCACATCTCAAAAGTGAAATTTCAATATATAAATGGCATTCCATTACATCAATAAGTGAAATTTCAATATGTAATTTCATCAATTTTCAAAATTACTGTACATGAATTCTTGAAGACCCACAAAAAAGAAACATGCCTCACCTATCGTATGATGCACTTAAACAACACAAAATGTACATTAATTCAAGTAGGCCCCACAAAACAAGAAATGGAGTTCACCTTCCTCGCGTATCGTATAATGCACCTATAGCTGCACAAAATGTACATGAACTAAGACAGGACCTACAAAAAAAAAGATCCCACCTATCGTAGAAGGCATGTATATAATACAAAACGTACATTTGTTATAAACCAAAAAAATATAAAAATAAATTCATTCTGAGTTCTTCAAACATGCCAAAATCTGAGTATCCTTCAACTTGAACAATGATCCTTAGCACAACTGAATTACCCTCCCGCGGCATATAACGAATGAGTTGTTATTGCTTGAACTTCTTATCTGCACAAGCCCAGTCATAACTGAATTGCCGTCTCGTAGTGTATAATTCAAAATGAAGTTCACCCTCATGAAGATCCTGTTCATAACAACACACCATTCCTAATTTAAAGCAATGCCTGAAAAAAATGAATGAAAGCAACATATAATTACACATTTAATCCACATTTTGTATATTTGGTACTATAGTTAAAATACCAATGGCTACGATTTTAGCCCGTGGCAAGATACCGTAGCTATAGGTCTGAAAATTTGTAGTGAAAAGTTGGACTAGAACCGTAGTTATAGAAAGAATTAAGCACTTGCTACGGTTTCCTAATTAAAAGCTACGGTTAATATCCATAGCTATATCTATTTGGAAAAAAAAAAGAAATATAAATGGTGTCTCTTACCATTGCTAGTACATGCCCTGATATATCAATTCATCTAAAAATGATAGATTCGAGAATAGCCTTCAATGATTCAACAATAAAAGAAGCCAATGAATAGATGATGGTAAAAGATCTAGCAACACATGCTAAGATCAACCCCAATGCAACTGGACATGAGAAAAAATGCCCTTAAACACTATCGCCTATTCCGGTCCAGGCAATCAAAACCCTCAATCCTCATGGCGGCAAGTTTGAGCCATGAAAATTCACGGAAAATGTTGCTATATTTTCAAAATACCGAGGCCAGCTATTGACTATGAAGTAACTAGATTCTTGAACTATGGTTTGATCCAAACGCACATTACTCTAAAGCCAACAATAGCAATCCTGGAATGACTACCAAACAGTAAGCAATGTCACTAGCATGACAATAGGTGGAAAACAACGAATGTCTGCATATAATTTAATAGTGATGTGAAACAAGGAATGAGGTAGACAAGTTTAAGGAATACGGAGAGCCATTGAACAAGTGAAATTGTGCCAGATGAAAAGTGATTGTGGATTACAAAGGCA
This sequence comes from Magnolia changhungtana, assembly GCA_030180095.1. Taxonomy (NCBI): domain Eukaryota; kingdom Viridiplantae; phylum Streptophyta; class Magnoliopsida; order Magnoliales; family Magnoliaceae; genus Magnolia; species Magnolia changhungtana. Next base: position 15,101,003 of record JASAUF010000662.1, read on the forward strand.
AATTAAAGATATACACAAACTACATTAGTTTAGCAAAACAAAACATACACACAGAGAGAGAGAGAGAGAGAGAGAGAGAGAGAGAGAGAGAGAGAGAGAATGGGTTGTGTAATAGTAAATGAAGTTATAAGTCTACAGGATTGACAATATACATACCACATCAGACATCACAATGCAGTTTTGTCACTGAATCACCTCTCCCAAGCTCCTTGCAGGATCCATATGTAATGTATGTTTTAGGTACTAGGTTAGGCTTCAAGCAACCCTTAGGAAGCTTTGTGGCAAGATTGAGAATACCATATTTTGGATGGGTATAATCATAAAATGGGGGCGCTGCAATGAATTCAGCACCATGTCTTGGCAGATACCCTTCAAATGAACAATTGTAGGCAATGAAGAAAAAACGCATGTTGCGTGCTGCATATCTTGGCAATTATGTCCATAATCAATTTTAGACAATGCAAATACATAAATTTTCACCATATTAGCAAGCGAGATAAAGTGTATGGAAATAATCCAAGCACTTTCAAGAGTTAAAATGAGAACCTTTTGAAAATTTCTATTCAAATCTTGCAAGGATTCTGTTCGCATGAAAAAAGATACTAGATACTCTAACAAATGCACGAAATAGTCCCTATACTACCTGCAAACACAAAATATGCAATAAGCTAAAAAAACATTAATGTAATAGTGATTATTATAAAAGGATGCAGTGGACATGCAGAAAGTCCCTAAACACATTCAATTGTTCTTACGAAAGAAAAAGCCAGAAGGTTACTTAGTCATCTTCAGATTCCTAGGAATCTTATGTGTTTGTGTAAACACATCCAAGTAAGCAGAGTGTTCAATGCTCTCCAAATTTAGAGTTGATGTACCCAGTTAAACAATTAATACATATGCAGATATTGACTAAAAGCTTCTTGATGAAATGAATCCAGATTTGTGTTAGTACAATATTATCTGATATAAAAACTGCAACTAATTGGTGGAATGCTTCAGACATCTAAACAAGATGGCTTCTTCTTTTCCATTGCCAAATCAAAGAGGGTCATTTCACAATCAGAAGTTGAAACCCAGACACTATACACTGCAAATGGGGCCTGTCAACTCTATAAAATGGGACTAGAGATCCTAGAGCAAACATAAGCAAACCCTAGTAAGATTTTGAGGTCTATGAAAAGCATGTATTTTGTGACAATTCTCATCTTCTTCTTCTTTTTTTTACAACAATTCTGTAATCTTATTTTCTTGTTAGATCTCAAAAATTGTACAGTTCTCATTTTAGCGTTAGATCTTACTGGGCCATATTGTATGGCCATCCTGTAGGGCCTGTTGAATCAAGGCCAGGACAAGATCAATCAGTTATCAGGCCTGTAAGCTCAAACCCAAATCAGGATGAAAGCAAATTGGGCCTGAACAATCCAGTCCATTTGCATCCGCAGCAGTAGTATTAAGAATACTAATGAGAAATTCTAGGATGATTTAGTAGCCATTTGTAAGGTGGGTGACATCGCAAAAATGCCCACAACAAAATATCAGGCCCATTCGATTATCAGATGGGCCATGCAAGTATAAGAAGCTCAACATTCTACATTTACATGCGGACCGGACCACCTGATGAATGGATCTTATTGATCTCCACATCAGTGCATATGCACCATGGCCCACACCTGATGAGTGGCACGGATCCTTCCGACATTTACCAAATTAGTGTGCAAATGATCCCTTCAATAACTCCACCCCAAAATGACCTATCATTTCACAAACGAAGAATCATATTTATGAGATTTCCATTTCATTATCATAATTAGGACAGGTGTCGAGAATAAAAAATTATTTTCTTTAATCTTAAAATCCCAAATTCCTAAAATCTCCAAATCTCCAATTTGTAAAATCAGAAAATCCCCAATTTCAAAAGTCTTCGAATCCCCAAAATCCTAAAATCCTAAAATCCCCAATTTGTAAAATCAGAAAAACCCAATTCAGGGTCCACATTCAAATCTGTAAGCCCTAAAATCTCTAAATCCTGAAATAAGGGTCCACATTCAAATCGGGAATCTACAGACAACAAACTCCCAAATTCCAAAATCAGCATTAATATTGAGAGAGAGAGAGAGAGAGAGAGAGAGAGAGAGAGAGATAAATACTTCACATGTGTGAATCTGAGAGAGATGTGAAGAAGTATGGAGATGAGGGACGCATAAGCAACGAGTGGAGTCCAGATCTTGGCTTTTTTCTTCCCATTTTTTTTTTCTGTTTTTTTTTTTTAATTTTTAATTTTTATTTTTTTCACAATGGTTTGGAGTCTGAAGCTCTCTTTTAGTTTGTTTTTTTTTTTTAAAGTGGTGACATGGACCAACGAGGATTAGGCAATCAGGAAATCCCTGTTTACCAAATAACAGAAGATCTGGACTCATGTAGGTAGGCCGCATGGTCAGGGCCTCATCCACTAAGCTGTTAGCTGTTACCTTTGTGGGCCTCATCCTACTGGTTTTTGGACTTCTTAGTCCAAGCCCGCCTGATTATAAACCGGCTTGAAATATAAGCCCAAGCCTGCCCACGGGCCTTATACTCCAGCTCAAGCCTGACCCAAGGTGGGATAGGCCCGGATGCCCGATGGGCCAACCCGGCCCAGTGACACCCTTACAAGTTACAACCATTAGTCCCGTAGGCTCTTCATTGGCTGACGTGGAAACATATTCTGACCATATCATCCAACCATCAGTTCAGTAGCATGGAAAACTGTACGGACAAAATAATTCATAGAAGATTGGTCAGGTCTCAGGTGCTCAGAGTCAGAACCATCCAAGTATTATGATTTTTTTATACTGAAAATAATGGACGGTCCAATAGATGATACGGATGAAAATGAAACTAAACTCAGCTGCGTGAAATCGCTGGATCATTTCTCTAACATATACATTCCTTACCGAAGAGTGAACGGCTCCTGTACCGTCTTTCGGGCGCCGATTGGATACTGACATGGTCAGTAGCCAAATGGCTACTGTAGTGACGTCACCAAGCTCTGTAGACCCCACCATGATGCATGTGTTGTATCCATACCGTCCAACCATTTTTAGAGATCGTCTTATGGCATTATAAAGAGAATTAGATAGATATAAAGTTCAAGTGGACCCCACCACAGAAAATGTTGGGGACAGTGACATCCACCGTTCAAAACTTCTTAGGGGCCACAATAGTTTCCAATGAAGCTGATATTTTTGTTTTCTCTTCATCTATCTCTATGTTAACTTATGAATAGGATTGATCTCAAAAATACATCACTGTGGGCCCTATAAATGTTTCAACGGTGGGTGTGACGGCTCCCACGGTCTTCTGTGGTGGGTCCATTTGAAACTTAGATCTATCTCATTCTCTTTATAATGTAATAAAACGATCTCTAAAAATGGTTGGACGGTATGGATACAACACATGCATCATGGTGGGGTCCACAGAGCTTGGTGACGTCACTTCAGTAGCGATTTGGCTACTGACCTTGTCAGTATCCACTCCACGCCCCCATCCTTCACCCCTGTATGCCTCTTGCATGGGATCGGATTAGCTGTTACCCAGGTAACACTTGGGTGGATGTTACTCTAACAGTGTGGGGCCTACCTTGATGTATTTATTGTATATCCATGCCGTTCATCTGTTTTCCCATCTCATTTTAGTATAATCCCAAACCTTAAGAAGATCCAAATCTCAGGTGTACCATACCATTGGAAATAGTGAGGAATGACCATTAAAAAATTTTTGTAGGCCATAAAAGTTTTGGATCAAGCTGATCTTTGTATTTCCCTTCGTTCAGATCTTCTTGACATTATAAACAGGTTAGATTGCAAATAAACATTAAGAAAAGCTTATGATAGGCCTTTGTGAAAATTTTAATGGTGAGGCAGTCAATCACAACTGTTTCGTATGGTGTGGTCAACATGATATTCAGATCTGCATAAGTTTTTAAACTCTAAAGTAAAATGGGTTGGAGAAACGTATGGACGGCATGGATATTAAAAACTCGTCTAGATGGGACCGCAATAAAGTTAACACGCTGCGAATCCGCTCCACCTCTTGGCCTCCTGCATTGGAATAAGGATGGCTGTTCGGATGCGAGCTAGTGGTCATTCTCCATGGGCCCCACTATGATGTATGTGTTTTATTCTTGCTGTTTATCTATTCTTCCAAATCATTTTAGGGCTTGATTTAAAAAATGGGGCATATCTAAATCTTAGGTGGACCACACCACATAAAAATAGTAGTGATTGAATCTCAACCATTAAAGTTCTATTTCACATTCAACCCATTTATACAGACTTTAATGAAAAAAGTTAAAATCACAAATATCAACTTGATCCAAAACTTTTGTGACCCAATAAGTTTTTAATCAGTGGGCATTCAATCAGCACTGTTTCCAATGATGTGGTTCACTTGAATTTGGTTTATTTCATTTGTGGGCCCATATCATAAAATGGCGTGGATGGAACACATACATCATGGTATGGCCCATGAAGCACCAACCACTAGGTGTCGGCTAGTGGCAAGGTCACTAGCCAACATGCATCATGTATTACCCCCACTATGGTGCATGTGTTTTATCCACCATCTCTATATATATTTTCACCTTATTTTAAAGTATGATAAAAAAAAAATAAGGAAGATCCAAATCTCAGGTAAACCATACCATAGGAAATAGTAGTGATTAAAGACCCGTCATTAGAAACTACTCGAGTCTATGAAAGTTTTGGATCAAGCCGGTGTTAATGTTTTCCCTTCGTGGTTTGCATGACCTAATTAATCTACCAGTTTGGTTGCAAATAAATGTAAGAGTGGCCCTACGAAGTTTTTAATGGTGGGCTGGGCATCCTATTTCTTATGGTGTGGTGCACCTCAGATTTGGTCCTACTTTGCTATTGGACTCATGCCTTAAAATGAATTAGTAAAATGTATCGACACAGCAAAATAGATCAACAATGTATTATAAGATACTGACCCAAGATTGACTATATATGTGGGTCCCACTATTATGATTTATCTAAGTTATTCATTCATTTGGCCATATCATTCTATGGTATGCTTCCAAAAATCAGACATCCAGAGTTCAAGTAGACGGTATAGGAAAAACATTTAAATGGTTAACATTCAATTGATCTTTGTATCTGCCCCATTTTTGGGCCGATGCCCTAAAATGGTATGCACTAATGAATGGATGGAGATGATATAACACATATATCATGGTAGGGCCCACCAAGCTTTGACTTCAAATTATCATGAAATCTGATGCTGGCCAACTTCTCACTTCCAAACCCATGCATTTAATGCTAAATTGTGAGAAATTACATAAAAATAATGTAATTAGATCAAACCAAACAGGCCTAAGCAATGAGTCCCTTTTCAATATCTGTTCACTTCAGTTGTTACTGTGTGTTTCTGGAAAAGCTTAACGGCCCATCGTGATGAATATTTTCATTCATGTTGTCTACCGTCAATTTTTTCAGCACATTTCAGGGCATATTTCAAAAATGGGGCAGAACCAAATCTCATGTGGACCACACCATAGAAAATAGTGGTGATTGAACACCAATCATTAAAATGTTTTAGGTCAAATTGATATTTCTATTTTCCCAAGTCCGTGTAACCCAATCAACATGTTGGATGGCAAATAAACATTATAATGAGCTTTAGTAAGTTTTTAACGGTGAGCATTCAATCACAATTGTCTCCTAAGGTGTGGTCTGGCCGAGATTTGGATCTATCTCATTTTTGGACTCATGCCCTAAAATGAGCTGGCAAAATGGATGGACGGCGTGGATAAAACGCATACATCATGTACGTAGGTTCTAAGTTTGAGGTGATAAGTGAGTGAGTCCTTGACATAGGGCCATCTCAATGTATGTGTTGTACATCCATGCCGTCCATGAATTAGATCCAAATATTAGGTGGATCACTAATTTTTTGGGGGCCATAAAAGTTTTGGACAGCAGATATATGTGTTTTCCCTTCATCCATGTCTTTGTGTCTTTATCAATTGGTTGGATGGCAGATAAATGTTAAGGTGGACCTTAAGTTTTTTAAAGGTGGGCTCATTATACAATTGTAGGTTGGATGCTGGAGTTACTTAGACATTGATTATTCAAAAATAAACTATCTAATTGTGGACATTGGATATGGACTATCAGGAATTTTTTTTTTAACCGTCCGTTTCATGGTCGCCCAATTGGATGGATGGATGGATCTCACAACCAGTGAGATCTTTGGATAGGATCCATTGATACCAGGTTCCACGATTTGGGTGGTCTGGATTGCATTCTTTCACATTACGATGGATGGGGTGTAGGTACAGACAAACAAATAAGAGGAATGATCAGATGAAGCCCAGTATCACATGCTGCAACCTTTTTCAACCAAAGTGCCACGTGTAGGGGATCCTATCCGTGCATAAGGTAGATCTAGTATGAAGATTCCTTGGCATGAAAATCAGGCCGATCCACCCACCCATCAGGTGGGAAATCAATGGACAGATGACGATCTCAACTAACTTACGGGTGTGGTCCACCCAGTAGTTGGATCTAACTAATAATGACATCAGGTGATATTCATCATAGGGTTGACATTTGTCGCGGCTTGAATGTCCAAAGTGACACGTTTTCGAGAAATCGGTGCTGTACAGCCAGCTTACCATACTGTGGGCTGTACAATAGCAAGGAGATTATGAACCACTTATCAGGTGGGCCACATTGAAATTGGGTTTGATGAACACAGATGGAACGGCTAGCATTTGCCCAGTCACTGCTATTCAATTCGGACAAATCCGAGACTTACCAGTCCCAACCACCACATGGGGAAAGGGAATGAACCAGGACTGGTACATCGACGTACTTATAAAAGCCGGTGAAGCCCACGGCTCGGTGATCCGGTCGTCGATCTGAAATCTGTGGGCTATCGGTTTGTTTTTCAATCGCGTGTGGTATATGCGGGCGTGTCACAAATTACTGTACGGCTCAATTCAAACCTAACAACTTTGACCCAAAGTTTCAAGAAATACAAATGCGTTGAATGTGATCTTACGTGATCGAGACCCTGAGAAGATCGGCCATTTATTTAGGCACCCACGCAGGATTATTACAAAACAATCAAATTATCCGATGGTTCCTAAGAAAATAGGTTGTGCTTTGCCTTCCGTGCAAAAAGACTTTTGGTGGGTAAAACTACCGAACTTTTCTGAATGAAGAGTCTCAACTCCCGATCAATACCCACCGGTGGTGAAATTCCACCAGCGTGAGTGTGTGGGGTGTGTTTGTGTGCGTTAAAAAAAAAAAAAAAACCGGAACTAGTTTGGCACAAGCGCATAGACGTGGACTGTACCCAAAGATTATGAATACTCTTGATGTAGAGTTATACCTATGATAAAGAAATATAAAGTGATTCGTCCTTTTGGTTAACATCAAGCGTTTTACTTTGTTAAACTACTTATTATTTATAAATTTCTCGTGCACCTTCCATATGCTTCCCTCTTTATTTCAACAGTTATGGTAGCTAAATCATTGTCACGTCTGGTCTTTTATGTCTTTTTGTTTCCTCTTGTCCTTTTAACTATTCTTTTCTGCTCGACTGCTTTCGACTTTCGGGCTTCTCAGCCGTGCCTCGTCATCAGATGGTGTGTATCATTTAGCTCAGCGCCAACTATACTTCTGTAGAAAGTATTTCGAATATTTCTAAAGACCTTTTGCAAGCTATACATTTTCCATGCAACGACACGTGTCCTTTTATTATTGGCTACTTTAGAAACAGTTAGAAATATGGTATAACATTACCCGCATGTCGCTTCGTCTTTGGACAAAAATGTGAAGACGACATTGGTTTGTTGTTCGGCGTAATAAATGCGACTGCTTAATCAGAAAAAAACATCAAATTTGACCATTTCGATCAAAAACATTAAAGTCGGCCATCTTAGTTGAAAAAAAATTAAAGTTGACCATCTTGGTCAAAAACCATCAAATTCAGCCGTTTTGGTAGAAATTGGGCATGTCGGTCTAAAAACATCAAATTCGGTTGTCTTGGTCGAAAAACATCAAAGTCAGCCACAATAATAGAGGATGACATTCAATCTATTCCGGATAAGACTTATGGTAGATGAGAGTGGTAGTTTGCTTAATGACTTGGCATGACACCACGTGGACCAATAGTAAGTCACGGTCCACATAAAGAGGTTCAACCATCGGATGTACTCAGGACCTACAAGGTATTGTTTTCCATTGTGAGAGATATTCCTAAGAAATTGTAACGACTCGAAAAATTCCGTACAAAGACCCGAGTACCACCTCAGGCAGAAATCACTCAGGACCAAATCCTTTAGAAATTAGACAAGTTTAACTAGGTGCTAAACTAGATTAGCTGCGAAATCTGCTTGATCCACTTTAAATATGATTTGCAAGACCCAAAACTTGTGGAATCATTGACACTAGGTTACCTTAAAATCTATGATCAATCTCATTACCCAGTTGCTCTCGAGAGCACATTAAAACTCCGTATCGGATCTGGACCGCATGTCGAAAGTCCGATGACCACGAGACTAAGCACTTAGGACCGTCTTGCTGGGCTTGACAACCACCTCGGAAATCAAGTCCAGATAGTATTCCGAAGCTATTCGCTTGAGCCCGGAGTGAAGTGTGTGAGAAATGTGGGTATCTTTAGAAATAAAAGTAATCTGAGACTTGTCGCTTGCGGGCCGAATATAAGGATTCAGACCGTCAGAATCTGAACCAAATAAACCCTCGGATCAGGAAAAATTTTTCATACATGGTAGTGTACTTGTGGCCCTGATCGAGTTTCGGTGACCGTTGAACAGAAACTGGTTTGCCGCGGTCGATCTGTAAATCCGATCGGATTAAAAACTTAACTCGACCTAGATCCATGGTCAGGGAGCTTAAGTCCAACCTTAGGCTTAAGGGGGAGCTCCGAAAGTGCTCCGTTGAACTGAAATAGACGCCCTTTGGCTATAACCTAAGTATACCTTAGCCACGGGGCTATTTCCATCAGTTTTAGGCCTATATAAGGACCTTAAACCCTCTCTCATTCACTCCATACGAATTTGGAAAAAACCCTAGGAGAGAGAAGAGAGTAAAGAGAGAGAAAGTGAGAGAGAAGTTGGAGTCACTCCTGGGATTCGATCTATGCCATTCTGCGTGCTTATCCATCACTACCAAATCGCTATTCCGGCGATTCTAACTTCGTTCTTAGGTAAGAAAACCTAACCCTAACCAGTTCTAGAGTTTCAAATGGCGTAAGTGATGAAATAGCTAACCTATTTCACGATTTAGGTTGTCGTTCTGCCGTAGACAACGACTCGGTATACAAACTGAGTTCGATATGGGTTTATCGGCGTAAGGTGCGGACTATAAACGTATAGGTTATGATTTTCAAGGCTTTCAATGTCGGTTAATGATATATTACTGACGTGGATGCTATTTCACATGCATAAAGTGATGTCTGTTTCGTTTTTCAGTTATACGTTAACTATGTTAATATACTGTATTCTTCGTATTTGTAGAAAATACCGTATACGTATGAAATTCGAATTTATGCTTGCCATGATTAATTGCTGTTTATGTATGCTAGATGCATATGTATCAACTTCTGGGTGAACGGATTAGCCTAATATATGTTATATTAACATACGTCGTGTATGTTACAATACGTAGCCTAAATGTTTGTGCAAAAGACTAAATGGGTATAAACCTTGCGTTAGTGTACGCCATGACTAACTATTGTGGCTATGCGATTGTTGTGTAGGCGGCAATCCTTTGACGAAAGGACTTGCCCTAATACATATGCTAACCAATACATACCATGTATGATATAATGTGTATGTTACGTGTTTATAAACATGTCTGTATGAATAAATACTTGTAAACTGTTCTTTAAATGGGTGTTGAGATAGGATTCTCAGCCACTCTAATGATTTCCTCCACATGCCTTATTTCATATTCATTGCTTTTACCTAGAAGTGCATAAGTGTGGACTCATGTTTATGTTGTACTTCATAACATGCTCAACTGATTGTATGATTTGAATCATTGCTCCATTTTTGCTTTGAGTACCTCATATGCTAGATTGTTGTAATTGAATGTGTTTGGGGCTATTATATAGTCCAGGCAATCGGTAATAGGCCTCGAATTAGTGGCTGACTTTGTTTCGTCACATGAGACGCGCTTGATGAATCCGAGTGGTAGATTGATTAGCGACAGTGGGTAGGCCACACGGAGTGCTTATGCGCTTCATGTCGATCAGCTCGATATGCGCTCGTGCTAGTCGAGCCCGTCAAACAACTCGATTGGCCCGATGTATGTTAACTATGTTTGGACACAATTGCTTGAACCTAGGATACCAAACTCACCAGTGAAATCCCTGTTAACCTTGGTACCTCGATCCGCTAAGACTCATGAGCCGGACATGGTGGTATGGGACACCGTGGTCGAGCTGTTAGTCTACGCTGGGGCGACGAGCCTCCCCGTAGTGACCAGTGAGCAACATCGCCTTGTGAGCCGAATACGGTGGTATGGGACACTATATTCGAGCTATCGGCCTACATTGATAAGGTGACAAGTCCTTTGTAGTGACCTTGAGCATACTCTGAGCCTGCGTTGAGATAACAAGCCTTTCCGTAGCAAATAAAGTATAAACTAGGCCTACACTGCATCGTGGTAACGAACCCTTTACAGTGACCTAAAACCACAATATTGTATGAGATTTACTAGGACTGACGACCTTAGAATGGATCATTATTTGAGAAATGATATAAGGGAAGTACCTTAGTTTTCCAATCCTGCTGTATAAAAAGGACTAATAAGAACTGGGTAATCATGCTCATGCACTGCATTGTATGTGCTGTTTGGCGTTGGGCAGAACACTGAGGAAGTGACTAACATGCGTGACCGTTAGATGAAGATCATAGAGGGAGCGCAGGCGAGGGCATGCATCATTATTTCATACCATCCTTGCATTAATCAGAGTATTTAGAGATGTTTGATTCTATTGCTTTATCATTACTGCTTGATTGAATTGATAACATGTTAACCTTTGCTTTATAGTTCCACTGAGTTGATCACTCATTCCCATGTTCTGGGACGGTGTTTTAAACACCAACCAGATCCTGTTGTAGTTTTAGATGATGGCGCAGCCTACGAGGCAGAGCTCAACTTTGAGGATGACGATGAAGCATTCTCATACATGCAGTATTCAGGCGGTTTTATATAGACCGTTCTGATCAACGGGGCTTCAGGGTTTATACATCACAAAGGACCATCACATTTTTGACATTTTGTATTTTGAATTGATACCTGTAATATTTCACCTGGGATATGTTTATACTCTGGAGACATACCACAACTTATATGTTTTATATCTATCTGTCACAGTCTTCCACTTGCGTCATTCAATTGTCTCTAGAGTATGATATACTGATTTAGCTTAATCTCACTCATGTTTAATATTCTAACACGAACAACATTCAATCATTATTAATTGTGTTGCATAAGTGATGTGCTGGAACTTAGGAGTTGGGCCTATGCTCGACCCCCGATTTTCAGGGCGTTACAGAAATGGTTGCCTCCTAGGTATTCTTTAATTCTTGACTTTAGAAATAAAAATCTTATTCTCCTGTTTAGGTCCTCTGACCTCAATAGCTACACTGGAGCAGGATGCATGTTCCATTGTAAAAGAGGTGTTGTCGGTGTTGGTTGTGCTGACGCCAAGTTTTCGACCTAGCTTATCTTAACAGTTTGTTGCAACACAGTTGGCTGAGGCACTATTTTTTGAGGCACAATGGGTGCTCTTTTAGCAAAAGTGACCATCATCCAATTCAGGCTCCTAATCTGACTAACGATCCACTTGTTGAAAGTTTCAGCTTGAATTCGAGACTACTCGGCCTAAGCTTGTGACATTTTGTAATATGTTGAATCCCCATTTGTATGTCGTGTAACCCATTTGACATTATCTCAAGATGACTAGTCCGAGATGAAGATGCGTGGTGCTAATTTGGAAGATTAGGTGCCAGGTTCATCAACAACTCAGGTACTAGCTGCATTTGGGTTTCCTTTTCTTATGCAAGATGTTTAATAATGCTAGAAGCGTTACGACCTCTTCAACTCATATTGCACCAGTAAACTTATGGTCACCAGATAATTTCGCGTTGATCATGTAAAAATTTGTTGCCTTTTTTGCATAGCTACTGCTCAATAAATTTTTATGATAGCCTAGTAATTTAAAATCCTATAGGCATACAAAAATTATTGCACGACTGGTGCACGATGGATATTTATGGCAATCAAGTAGTTATTATTCTCACTGGGTATGCCAAAAACTTTTGGCTTTTTTTTTTTTTTGGGTAACGTGTGATGTGTGCACGCGTGCCAGAACCAATTGTGCGGCTCGATTCAAATCAAACAACTTTGACCCCAAGTGCTAAGATAAATAGATACGTCGAATGTGATCGTATATGACCGAGAGCTGAGAAGATCAGTGGCCTATTTAGCCACTCGCGCGGGATTGTTTTAAGATGATCGGGCGATTGTCAAAGGGTGAGGTTCTTTCTTTGAATATGGGTTGCCGTTTGACTTTCATACAAAAAGACTTTTGATATACCAGCAATTAAAAATTCAAGCGGAAAAGGAATACTTACAAATAACCACAAGGAGAGACTATAATGAATCTTTATGAATGAAGAATTTTTTTTTTTTAATTTTTATGAATGAAGATTTGTTTGTATTGAAATAGAATTAATCCAACTTTGTTTCAACATTGAGGTCTTGGTATCAATTCCCTTGTGGAGGAGGCTAACAATGAAGTGTGAACTTACAGTGGGTGTACTAACAAGCTAACAAAAACAAAAAAAAAGGTGTAGACTTAAATTAGATTTTCAATCAAGATTATCTTTACTTATAAGATAGAGCTAAAAATGTGATAAATAAAGATTAAGTGAATGGTTTATTTGGTTGGTACGAGATGTTTCACTTCACTCAACTTTGTTTTCTAATTTTGGAATTTAATTTAAGATACCACATGGCATACGGTGATTGGTGGCTTACCTTGGTACAATACAGCATCCTGTACAATATCATTGGACGTGGATAGACGGATCACGGTTGCCCAAAATGATTTCCGTACAGGGCTGCCTATGTATCTAATTTCGGAGCGGATTAGGTGTGACAGGTAACACTTTTAGCAGTTGTTACCTTTACCGTGTGGGGGCACACCTTGATGAATGTATTCTACATCTACGCCGTCCATCCATTTTTTCCCAGATCATTTTAGGGCGTGATCGCAAAACTTAAGCAGATCCAAATCTAAAATGGACCACGCCAGTCGATATAGTGGAAAATAACCATAAAAAAACTTTTTGTGGACCACAACAGTTTTTCATCAATCTTATCTTTGTATTTTCCCTTCATCCTGGTCTTTTGGACATTATTAACAGGTTGGATGGCAAATAAACATGATCAAAACATTAGAGTGGGCTTAGGAAGTTTTAATGGTAAGGCGTCCAACCAACGCAGATTCCTATGGTGTGGTCCAGCTGAGATTTGGATGTATATAATTTTTTGGGTCACATCCTAAAATGGGCTGTAAAAACAGATGGAAGGCGTGGATATAAAGCACATCATCAAGGTTGGGTGTTATACGGATAAAACCTAATCCATAGCAAAACTCTCCAGAAAAAAAGTGTGTAAATTCATCCAAAATCGATCATAGAGATTAGAAAAAGTGTGTCAATTCATCCAAATCGATCATAAAGATCAGTTTACTAAAAATAGCTATATTTCTGGGTTTGATATAGTTTTTTTTTTTTTTTTTACACGCACTTACACCCCCACACCGGCACACCGACACTACAGTGTATTTTCACCACAATATATGGATACTGAACTCATTACCTCTAGTTGAAACTCTAGTCAGTCTACCTTTAAGGCATGAGTAAGGACTTGGAGTAGATTAGGTAGCATTACGTGGGCCCACCTGATGATTTGTCATATATTTACACTGTCTTTATAGATAATTTTATGCTTATTCTAAAAAAATTAAGTATATCCAAATCTGAAGTGGACCACACCAAACCACAGGAAACAATGGTGATTGAACGGCTATCATTAAGAAGTACCTAACGTTTATTTTCCATCCAACCTGTTGGTAAGGTCAAACAAATATGGATGGAGGGAAAATAGAAAGATAGGATTCATCCAAGACTTTGGTGGCTCACGAGAGTTTTTAATGGTCATTTATTAATGCTTCCAGTACTACGGTCTACTTGAGATTGTATCTACTTAAGTTTTTGAGATCACACCTAAAATGATTTGAAAAAAAAAAAAAAAAACGGGTGGACCGAGTAGATATACTAAAAGTCATCAAGGTGGGCCCCACTTGCTGAGGGTAACACCCGCTTCGCTCCCCCATGTCCCTCACGTTTCTTTCTTTCAATAAAAAGAACTCGTTGGTTTTTTGTTGAACGGGGTAGCAGCAGCTTAGTGGGTGAAGCTCCAGACCATGGGCCCCACAAAGATGTATGTTCGGTATCTCCACGCCGTCCATCTGTTTTTACATATCATTTTAAGACCATGGTGATAAAAATGAAGTAGATCCAAATCTCATGTGGACCACAAAGTAGGGATTGAATTCTCACCCTTAAAAAGTTCTTGGGGGCACAAGTTTTGGATCAAGCTCCTATTTGTGGTTGCGTGGGTAACAATACCTTACGGTGGGTCCTAAGAGGTTTTTCCTGTGGTGTGGTCCACCTGAGATGTCGATCTAACTTATTTTTGGGAACATGCCTATACTGATATGGAAAAACGGATGGATGGCGTGGATGTATATCACATACATCGATGCGGGCCCCACACGGTCAGGGCCTCAATCACTATATAAGCTGTTACCCCTGCCTCACCTCATCCGCGCCCTTCTTGAACTCCTTTGGTGGAGAGAGAGAGAGAGAGAGAGAGAGAGAGAGAGAATTTTTATGGTGTTTTCAACTGCTTTCTTACGATCTGGTCTGTGATCGACTCGATAATGAGAAGAGAAAGTTCCGGGAGCTCGAAAATCGGATAACCGAAGAAGATACCGTGGTATATTTCAAAATTTCCACCCTATTGCATTTCTTTTATCTCGCACTACGATTTCCTTCGATCTATATTGGTTTGAATCGAGCTTCACAGATGCATATTCGATTGTTTACGATTAAGGGTGCGTTTGGTTGCACCAAATATCACGAAATTTCATGATAATCAGTCTAACTTAGCGCAAAGTTCATGAAACTTGGTGCAACCAAACACACCCTAAACGAAGTTTGAAATTTGCAGAAATCGATAGAGAACCATCACTGACACTCCCATTCTTTCGCTCCAATTTGAAATCTGGCATAATCAAGGTTTGTTGTGGAAAAGGGGATAAAAGGATAATCTGAACTTGAAAATTCTGATAATTCAGGAGATAAATCAGGATATTTCTCACTTATATTTTCTTCGATTCTTCCAAACCGAAGTTCTGCAATGCATGATGATGTTTGCAATTTCTTATATTTCTTCTAAAAAACTGTAGAGATTCTGTCGATTTCTCATATTTTTCTACTTGATTTTGTGGAAATTTATCTTAATTTCTTTATTTAAGCTTTGCCACCGATTTCCGCCTGAAATTACCAAAGCAACCACCAATCCCATGCACGCGGAAGCCGATTGCGAATGAGTAACTCGGTACGCTATAGCGTACCGAGGAAACTCTGTGGGGCCCACCGTGTTGTATTTGTATTATCCACGCCGTCCATCAGTTTTACCATCTAATTTTATGTTAATACACGAAAATTTAATTATATCCAGATCTCAAGTGGACCGCACCATAGGAAACAGTGGGGATAATGACGTCCACCGTTGAAACCTTCCTAGGCCGTACAGTGATGTTTATTTTCCATCCGACCTCTTCATAAGATAAAAAAGACATGGATGAAGGAAAATAACAAATATCAGCTTGATCCAAAACTTGTGTGGCCCCAAGAAGCTTTCAACGGTGATGATTCAATTCAAATTTTTTCCTATGGTGTGGTCCACTAGGACTTTGGATATGTTTCAATCTTGAGATCATGCCCTAAAATGAGCTGATAAAACGGATTTACGGAGTGGATAATACACATGCATCACGGTGGGCCCCACATAGTTTTACTATAGCCTACTCAGTTAGTATACCAACCTCTTTATCACTTGCGGCGTCACGGACTGGAACGTTGAAGCGCTCCCAATCAACGTCCATTCAGAAAATCGGTTACTCGGTGCGATTCTACGGTTACTCTCCCAATCAGTGTCCTACCCGCATTCCATGGGACCAAAAGCACGGTAGGACTCCGATGCAAGCTTTTCACGGTACCACTGATCCTTGACGTGGGGCCCACTAGAGTTTTTCGATCGACCTGAGTTTTCGGCTCACGTCCTAAAATAGGCTGCAGCTCACTTGATGAACTGAGGGGCTGTCATGCAAGCATTATTGTGGACCACACCGGGCTTGTGATTTTATAAGTGAATAGGGGTGTACACGAGTCGAATCGAGTTGAGCTTGGAACAGCTCGACTCGCTTCGGCCACTAGCTGACCTTAGCTCGAACTCGACTTGGCTTGGTCCTCGAGCTTGATTTGCTAGCTCAGCTCAATTCAGTCAGCAACTTGGGCTAGCTCGAGCCAAGATTGAGCTTCTACTGCATTTTCATAAACACATGGAGTGCACTCTCAATTTCTCATTATATGTATCACAACATTAGCAGTTTACATGTATTTCATTATACACCACCTTATAGGTAACATCGAAATTAAGAAACAAAATGATATTTGTTTTATATACATACCTTCCATGCCTGCCACTGGCCGACACTTCGTTGAGTCATTTCATCAAATACTTGGTGAGAAACATCAATATTAAAGTAACCAATTCATTGAACTAGTTTGATCCAAGTTCGATTCAAGTTGCGCTTTGATCCGAGTCGGGTCAAGCTCGGTTTGAAATTTTTTCGAGCTCAAAAAATTAGCTTGACTCAGCTCGAACTCAACTTCCAACCGAGTTAAAGTAAGCTTTTTCAAGTTGAGTTGAGTGAGCCAACCAAGCTAACTCGGTTCGTGTACACACCTATAAGTGAACAGCTGACGGTAATCTCTTAGCTGTGACCTTGGCCACAGAGATACCTGGGCCAAAGCTGTGTGGAGCCCACAAAACTGTCCACTCCGTCCATCTGTTTTAAAAGACACGCTGGGACAGGATTTTAAAAGCGAGGCAGATCCAAAATAGGTCAGCCACACTAATGAAACAGGGGGAACAAAAATGCCTACAGTTGAGACCTTTTTGGAGCTGACCATGATGCTTATGTGCCATCCAAACCATTCATAGGGTTATTACCACTCAGATAAACTGCAGGAATAAATATCATCATGATACAAATTTTTTGTCACCTCAAGTATTCAATCCTACTGTTTTGTGTGATATGGCCGACATGAGTTTTGGATCTTTCTGATTTTTAGAATCCTATTGCCGTCTTTCAAATCAGATGGACAGAGTGGATTTGTCACCCACATCTCTGTGGGGCCCATGCAGTTCCAGGCATAGGAATATCTACGTGCCAGGGGTTTAAAAGCAATCCAATTCCTAAAAAATAAAAATAAAATCAGATTCATGTAATCGGCATTGTGCTTACTTCACAGATAAGCTATGAAGCCTATTTGACTAGGGGAATCATTTCTTTTGCATTTGGATGGTTGGCTATCTTTACTTTCATTTTCAGGACATGTGGACAACTGGCTATTTTTATCTTCATTTTCAGGTAAAAAATTATTTTGGTCAATACTAGAGCTGTACACAAACCGAGTTAGCTCGGTTAACTCGCTTGACTCGACTCAAAAAAGTTTGATTCGATTCGGTTCGAAATTGAGTTCAAGCTGAGCCAAGTTGATTTTTGAAGCTCGAAAAAATTTTGAGCCAAGTTTGAGCTTTGCCGAGCTCAAATCGACTCGGATCGATCCATAATCCGAATCGAACTCGGATCGAAGTAGTTCGGTGACTCGGTTATTTTGATATTAATGTTGCTCACCAAGTGTTTGATGAAATGACTCAACGAAGTGTTGCTTCGGGTGGATATATTCGCCGTGGAATTGGCCTTGTGTATGGATATGAAACAAATCACTACTAAAAAAATAAACATTACATGAAAAAATTACCCTTGGATCTTGATTTTGATGTTGCTTATTGAGTGTTTGATGAAATACTTGTAAACGGGTGCTGCTGTTTTGCAAAATGTGAGAAATTGAAGGTGCACTTTATGTGTTTGAGAAAATGCTGCACAGGGTTGAACTCGCCCGTGTTGTTGACCGAACCGAGCTGAGCTGGCTAGTCAAGCTCGAGGACCGAGCTGAGCTGAGTTCGAGCTAGGGTCAGCTAGTGGCCGAGCCAAGTCGAGCTGTGACAAGCTCGACTCAGTTTGACTTGTGTACAACTCTGGTCAATACCCATCTATAATGGGGGCTACTAAAGGGTGGGGATCACTTTGAATGTGCCCTAGCTTGATATGATGTTTAAAAATATTTTTTTTTTATATAATAAAGCTTCATGAAAGTTCCATGAAATTATCTCCTTGTAGTGCGCGTAGAAACGAATGTCCTAGTGACTGAGACGTTCATCTAGTGGCCAACAATGTAGATTTTTAATGAGCTAAAAATCAAGTGATTAGATGAGTCTTTAACATCCACTTTCTGTGAGTGGTGGTGGTTGCTTGTAGGCTAATGATAGGATGGCTACCACAGTCAAATCCACGCCCCTTTTGAGACTTGAGCAGACTCATAGACATTATAATGTGCTTAGTAAACATCATGGGTCCCAGATTTAAAGCACGTCTAAGGCTCAAGTGGACCACACCTTAGCAAATTATAAGGATAATGACGTTTACTGGCGAAACCTTTGTAGGGCTGAATGACCATGTTTATTTATCATTCAACTTGTTTATAAGGTTATACTGAGGCGGAAGAAAGAAAAGCATAAATATCAGCTTGATCCAAATTTTCAACTGCTTTTAATAAACTTTTAATGATAGGCTTTCATTTGCTACTGTTTTATGTGGTGTGGTCCACTTGAGCTTTGTATATTGTGGAAATGGATTGGCTATTCCCCCTGCCACTAGCCTCGTGGCTGTGTTCTGTGATTGGATATCCATCATTAAATCCTCCTAATTAAGGCCAACTGTACTGTTTATTTGACATTCAATCTGTTGATTAGGTCATACATACCTAGATGAAGGGAAGAAACAAAGATTAGCTTGATCCTTTTATGGGCCCCAGAAAGTTTTTAATGATCGACGTTCATTCAACAAAGTTTTCTGTAATGTGGTCCACTTGAGATTTGGACATGCCTCATTTTTGGTCTCATATCCTAAAATGATCTAGAAAATAGGATGAATAGAATGGATGAAACACATACATCATGATGAGGTGTACAGAGCACTTACTACTGGCCGGAGGAATAGCCAATCCGTTTCCGTATATTGTTTGGGCTCATGTCCTAAAATGAGATGGAAAAATAGATGGGCGGCATGGATAAGAGGCATCATGGGGCGTCCATCCATGGGGTGTTAGACTAGGAACATTAGAACCGCAGAATGTAGTTGTACCCTCAGCTTTGAGGAGGGAAGTGCAATATTTAATACACGTGGATGTATTTTCTTCAATCCAAACCATCCAAATCATCCGCCCTGTATCTGCTACATAGTCTCCAAATCATATCGGTTGGATGATTATGTCTAATTCATGGACATTTCTTTGTTAATTTGAGCCGCTAACTTCTACCCCCTAACTGTTCATTTATGGTCACTAACGAGATATCCGACAAAGAGAGACTGACGAGGTCGCTCGCCTTTTAGTAGGGCACGTACGAGATATCCAGTGCACTCATCAAGTTAGACTGGCCCGTTCATGAGGCGTCTTATACAGCTACGTTGTACCGATCCATTTTCTAAAAACACGTGTGGCCATTCTAATGAGCGAACTAGCCTGATTTTCTTCCCCATACGAGATCTCGTTGTGATCCAACCGATGGACGGCCCCGATCTAGACCATTCGGGCCACGCTGAAGCATGTGCTGCGAATCGCCTCTTCAATCTCTCTGGCAGTTTTTTGGTACGACTCTTGCAAACGTTGATTCTGTTTCCTTCCATCCTAACAAAAATTCAGGAAAGGGATGTTAGATGCAGAGCTGAACGCTAACCAAGTCAGCTTGGTTAGCTCACTTGGTTGACGAATGTAGCTCGGCTTGGTTCGGCACAAATAGCTTGTTGGGCCGGCTGACCCAAAAATTCCTGCTGGTTTTAAAATTGGGCTGAGCCGGAGCTGTATGCCAGCCCAGTTTAGTTTGGTTCCAATCTTGGCTTGGTTTGGATTTGGCCTGATTTGACTCAGTCAAGTATAAATATAAAAAAGTAAAAAAAAAAATAAAAAAATAAAAAAATCAAACTTCTAAGTTTGCAACCTTGCTCGAGCTTCGAGAGAGTGGTGAGTAATTGCTTGTCTCCAAGTACACAGGTTCGTAAGTAGTATCCTGTGAATACCTGGTCGATCCCACGAGGAAATGAATTGCGAGAAGGAGAAAATCAAATGCAAAATAAACTAATTAATAAAAACTAAATTGATGATTTGATTTTGGAAGTTTTGAATGGATGTAATTCAACTGAATTAAAACAATACCCAAGCTTTAAAGTACCACACAAAGGTTAATATTACAAAATTATGATAACTTGGATAACACAACTAGGATCCGAGCACTATGATCAGCCTAATCAAAAAATAAAATAATTTAAACATTTTAAATAAATGATATAAAAGATTAGAAAATTATGGATTTGCATAATTGATATATATTCTCAAGTGCCAGTAATTTTAAGAATTCATATCTATAAGATAATGAATCAAAGAAATGTAGCAGGTTGAGAACCTCTCCTATCTAGGAAATCTAATTGATTTAGGATAAGCTTATCCATCAATGTGGATCTCATATAATGGAAACATATGAATCTCATATTAGGATAAAAAACTAAACCTAAACAATAAATAACATTCATACACCATTCTTTTCATCATTAAAATAATCAATCATCATAACTGTGAAAACATTAAACCAATGTGCTTCCCTTCTAACTTGGGTTAGAGAGAACTTAGAAAAACATAATTAAATTGCAAAATATAAATGCAATAAGAAAAAATAAAAAGCCTATAAAGAAAAATAAATTAAAACTATGAAAATTTTCAAAAATCTTAGATAAAACTTTCTAAAAACCCTATATCTTGCTTTGGAATGCCTTGAATGATGCTTAAGAATGCCCAGGAAGGCTCTATTTATAAGTAGGGAATTCTAACTTTCGCACCAAGTTGGAAAACTGTAGAAATCGTCTCAAATTTACGCAGTTTGCTAAAATAGACTTCATTCAGCGTGGTTTTTCAAAATAGACTTTAGAGTTTTAGAATATGATTTTTTAGGACGATTTCAAAATTCCTTTTATTTACTTCAAATCTTTGATTCTCTTCATTCCTCACTTAGTTTTCTTGGATCTTTGACATGTGAATTCTTCAATCTTGGTCTCCCAAGATTCATCCATTGCCTTGGTGATTCTTGAGCATCAAATCTATACTTTTAACATACTTTTCAATCCAAACTCTTAAATTTACCTTGCAATACAAACATGAGAAAAATAGAACATTAAGCTGATTCATGTTCATAAAACCAAGATATAAATGGAGAAAATTATGCCATATTTGAGTCTTAACACACCCCCAAACCAACATTTTGCTAGTCTCAAGTAAAATAAGAGAAGAAAAATAAAAATAAGAATAAAAACTAATTCTAGAAATAAAATTAAAACGAAAAAAATCTAACTACACCACTTTCGTAGGAAATCTCGATTACATTTAGCATATGCAACAAGCCTTTAAACCCATAGGTTTCCCTTAGTGGGTGAGTTATAGTCTCGTCAGGGTTTTCAGAAATGTTACCTACAAACATTGAAAATATGAAAAGTAGTTCAACACTCAGAAATTTATACAATTATGCCTCCATTCATCATATGAATCCCAAAACAAAACAATATTTACCCTAAGTCTGAAGTTAGTTAGAATATTAATTTTCTAATCCATTATATCCTTAAGTTTAGAGACCTAATCAAAATTTAGAATAGTTATAATCCAATATACTTAGGTGCTCGGTGACACTAGTCTAACTTTGAGAAATATGCATGTTCCCTATCCTAACTCCTTTCAATCATCTCAAGAATATGAAATCTCTAGTTATCTCATTTCTTTCATGTCATTTATTCTTTTATCATCATATCCTTATTATTATAGACCACCCTTAGATGAAGATTCCCATCGGGTTTACTTCATAACCTAAGGTATCGTACTTGTAATGGTAATAGCAATGGATACTTAGGTATCTTTACTCCAGATTACTGACACGATTGTTATGGTCATTACATTCATGCTCTATAATAAAATTTTCTTTTTTCCATCACTTTTTTTTCTTCGATATTCTCTCTTTTAAGCATATATCAATGGTACTAGTTCATTGAATCCTGTTTGAATCAAAATTTGTTATTCTAGTTCACATATCATATTCCTCATTTAGTTAGCTAGGGTGTATTGTGAATTCAGTACATCAAATTTCAACTCACTTTAAACTAGTGATTAGATAATTGAACTCAAGTATATAATTTTCAGTTATTAGAATTCTGACTACTATCAACCTAGATTAAGTATTAACTTTGGCTTTGAAATTCGCATAATATCATGTTCACATTCTTGTATATAAACATATTATTTTGAAAATATTGAAAAAAATTTCTCAGAAACCTTAAATCTAAAAAATAAACTGAAACCTAAAAAAAAAAAAACTCACATAGATGACTATCCATAACTCCCAACCTAAAATCTACATTGTCCCCAATGTAATGCAGAGAACAATAAAAATAAAATAAAGGGTGGATAGTACCTACTATGAATAACTCATCTGCTAAGTGACACTAAAAAAAAAATTGAATATGATACAAATCTTACATAAATGCTCCGTCAGACTAGGAGCATCAATCTGAATATTCTTGCTTATGAAGAGGGATGGACTCCTGTCCCAAATGAAAGTTTTCCACATACGGTTTCAATCTCTAACCATTAACCTTGCACACATTGCCATTATGTGGATTCTCAATTTTAACAGCCCCATGAGTATATACATTATTCACAATGAAGGGGCCTGTTTATCTTGATCTTAATTTTTTCAGAAAGAATTGGAGACGAGAATCATACAATAGGACTTCTAAGGTTCAAAATTTTTTCTTAAAATATTTTTAGCATGAAAAGTTTTAGTCATTTCTTTGTAGATTTTAGAATTTTCATACGAGTCTCTTCTTATCTCCTCTAATTCATTCAACTATAATTTTCTTTGTCTACTTGCTTGGTCTATATTAAAGTTAAAATTTTTTTTTTTATTGCCTAGTATGCTCTATGTTCCAATTTCACAGGCAAGTGGCAAGCCTTCTCATATACTAATTTGTATGGGGACATTCCAATTGAGGTCTTATAAGCAGTCCTATAAGCCCATAAAGCATCAGTTAGTATGAGGGATCAATCCTTCCTATCTGGCCTTATAGTTTTCTCCAAAATGTGTTTAATTTTCCAATTAGAAATCTCAGTTCGCCCACTCATTTGTAGATGGTAAGGGGTGCTCACTTTATGCTTGATGTCATATTTCTTCATCAAAGCCTCAAATGTCCTATTACAAACGTGAGACCCGCCATCACTAATGATAGCATTTAGAGTTTCAAATATAGAAAAAAATATTTTCCTTGAGGAATCATATGATCACTTTATTGTCATTGGTCTTACTTAGAACAACCTCAATCCACTTTGAAACATAGTCCATACCAACCAATATATAAAGAAATTCAAAAGAAGATGAAAATGTGCCCATAAAATCAATACCCCAACAATAAAAAATCTCCAATGGTAAAATTGAGGATAAATACATCATGTTAGGCCGGGACACTCTTCCCAACCTTTGACGTCTATCACAAGCAACACAGAAAGCATGGGTACCTTTAAACATGGTGGACCAGTGAAAACCACACTGCAGGATTTTTGCATTGGTTTTCTTAGCAAAAAAATGGCTACTACATACTTCCATGTGCCAAAAGGAAATAACACTTTGAACTTCATCCTCTGGGACACAATGTCTAAAAATATTACCAGTCCCATATTTACATAAATACGGGTCATCCCAGAAGAACTTTCTAATCTCGGTTTCAAAATGCTTCCTATATTGTGACTTCCAATGATATGACCTTTTTTTTTTCGTCACATGATAGTTCATTATATCTGCATACCAAGGCAATTTAGAGATCACGAATAATTATTTATTAAGTAAAGTGTCCTGGATATGCATCTCCTCAGTGGAATCATCTAACACGAACCTGGAAAGGTGATCGGCCATTACGTTTTTTTTTTTTTCTTATCTTTTATCTCTAAGTCAAATTCTTGGAGTAGGAGGATCCATTTCAAAAGTCACGGCTTTGCATCCTTCTTAAATAACAAATATTTCAGAGCTGAGTGGTTTGTGAAAATGACCACTTTGGATTCCAACAAGTACGACCTAAACTTATCGAAAACAAAAACTACTGCAAGTAACTCCTTTTCTGTTGTTGAGTAGTTCACTTGAGCCGAGTTTATAGTTTTACTCGCATAGTGAATAACGTATGGCCGTTTATCATTCCTTTGACCCAAAACAACCCCTATGGCATAATCACTTGTATCGCACATTAGTTCAAAAAGAAGTGTCCAATCTGTTGGACGCATGATAGTTGTTGTGGTAAGGGATGATTTAATTTTGTTAAAAGCACTTGCACACTCATCTGTCCACTTAAATGGAACATCCTTTTGAATAAGATTAGTCAAGAGTTTAGTAATGACACTAAAGTCTTTAATGAATTTTCTATAAAAATCGGCATGCCCTATAAGTGATATAATATCTTTAACAGTTTAGGGGATAGGTAGATTAGTTATAATGTCCAGTTTTGATGATCTACCTCGATTTCATTTTTGAGATAACTGGCCCAAAACAATTCCTTTTTGAACCATGAAATAACTTTTCTCCCAATTTAAGATAAAGTGCTTTTCTTCACACCTAGACAAGACAAGAGATAAATTGTTGAGGCATTTCTCAAAACTACTCCCAAATACAGAAAAGTTGTCCATGAAAACTTCAAGAAACTTCTCAACCATATTTGAAAAAAATACTTAACATGTATCATTGGAAAGTTGCTAGGGCATTGCACAATCCAAATGGCATCCGTTTGAAAGCAAATGTGCCAAATGGATAAGCGAACATGACTTTTTCTTGGTCTTCTAGGGTTATTTTTATTTGTTTATATCTGGAATTTCCATCAAGAAAACTATAGAATGAGTGACCTGTTACCCTCTCTAAAACTTGATCAATGAATGTTAGAGGGAAATGATCATTCTTTGTGACCTAGTTCAATTTTCTATGGTTAATGCAAACACGTCAACTTGTGGTGACACGTGTTAGTATGAGTTCATTATTAAAATTTTGCACGATAGTCATTCCGGATTTCTTTGGGACTACTTGAGTTGGACTCACCCAAACACTATCGGATATTGGGTAGATGATTCCCACATCCAACAATTTGATTATCTCATTTTTTACAACTTTCATCATGTTTGGATTGAGACGCCTTTGAGGTTGTCTAATTGGTTTGGCGTCATCATCAAGGTGGATCCGATGGGTGCATATGGAAGGGCTTATACCCTTAATGTCAGAAATGATCTAGCCCAAGGCTCCTTTGTGGTCCTTTAGAACATTTAACAATTTAATCTCTTGATCCTTGTCTAAAAATGAAGAGATCACCACAGGATAAGTTTTATTTTCACCTAAGTATACATACTTAAGCTCATTTGGTAGTGGTTTTACATCAAGGTCGCTAGTCCCCGATAGATAGGATTTGAGTGCGCGGTCTCCATTGGTATATACCAATGTCCTGGGTGGTAGTGCTCTCATTATCATTACAAATTTCGGCAAGCACTTTTTCTAAATCAGAAATTTTTAAATCCCCAAGGACTTGAATCAATTCCTTAGTCAGACTAGGTTCCAATTCCTCTTCTTCTATCAAACAGTCCATGAAATTCAGCTCATGGATCTCATTATTGTCAATAGGCTACTTACATAGATTGAAAATACTTAGCTTTAGAGTCATGTTACCAAAAGATAAGTTTATCATTCCATTCCTGCAATTTATGACTGCATTTGAAATTGCTAAGAATGGGTGGCCTAAAATGATGGGAACTTGAGCGTTAGCATTTACACATGGTTCAATGTCTAGTACAATAAAATCTACGAGGAAATAGAATTTCTCCACTTGGACTAACACGTCCTCTAAAATTTTCCTTGGTACCTTAATGGAGCAGTCAGCGAGTTGGAGTGTAATCGTAGTTAGTTTAAGCTCGCCTAACCCTATTTGTTGGTAAACCGAACAAGGTACTAAGTTGACACTTGCACCCAAATGTAGCAAAGCATGCTCAATTTGGAAATTCTCAATAATACAAGGAATAGTGAGACTTCCCGGATCTTTGTATTTGGGTACGACCCTTTGTTGAATAATAGCGCTCACTTTCTCAATAAGGAAGACCTTTTTGTGCACATTTAATTTCTTCTTTATAGTGCACAAGTCTTTGAGATATTTAACATATGATGGAGTTTTTCTAATGACATCAAGCAGATGAATATTGACAGTAACCTTTTGGAGCACATTCAACACCTCTTGATATTTCATGGGGACAGATGGGTTCCGAAGTCTAGATGGGAACGGAACTGGAGGTTCATATGACTTAGTCTCTTTGTCCTTTCGTTGTTGCGGCTCTTGAACCATAGTCGGTTCATCATTCTCTTGAGATGGTGGCTCATCCTTTTATATTTCTACCGGTTGCATTATCTTGTTATCGACCTCTTTTTCATTTCTCAAGGTAATGATAGCCTTAGCTTGTTCATAATATAGCTCGCTTGGATTTGAGTCTCCAATGAAATATGTATTTATAGGGTTTGACATATGTTGAGAAGGAATGATGCCTTTTTCCGAAGCATTTAGTTGAATCTCAATTCTAGCCATGACTGTCTTTAATTCCTGATTTGATTGGATTAGAGACTGATTCATTTGAGCTTGAGAGTTCATGATGTGGTCAATGCATCCTCCAGGATGATCGCTTTGGCGGGGGCACATATGGTATATTGTTAGGTGCCCCAAAGAAGTTATTTTGTGGAGGGCCTTGAGGTACATTGAGCGTATTAATTTGTGGTCCATTCCTCCAACTAAGATTAGGATGGTTACACCAATTTGGATTGTACGTGTTTCTCATTGGTTGCATAACTGAATTTTGGTAGTTATTTATAGCATTTGCTTGCGCATGCTCATGCTTGATATTTTGTACAACTGGGATTATTGGACAATCCTTTATGTCATGGTCTGCTCCACCACGAACGCTATAAAAATTACATAAGGAAGTGTTTTCTTTATGTCAACCTTCCTAATTTTCAAGGCTTCGACCTTTCTAGCCAATGCAATGAATTTTGCATTAAAGTCGTCTTCCTCTTTTAGGACATACATCCCCGCTTTCTCTATAGGAATGGGTCTAGTTTAGTCTAGTTTAGCAGAGACATTCCATGTCTACGTATTCTCTACTAACATGTCTAGAAAATCCCGAACCTCATTATCACATTTGTCAAGAAAGGTTCCACAACATATCATCTCTATGAACTGACGGGTATCCATAGTGAGCCCTTTTCGGAACGCATCAATCACGTGCCATGGTTTATAACCATGATGCGGACAAGTAAGTAAAAGGTCTTTAAAGCGCTTCCAAGCTTAGAAAAATAGTTCGTTTCCCTTTTTGGAGAACGACATGATTTCCTGTTTAAGTGCATTTATTTTGTGCTCAGGAAAGAATTTTTTCAAAAACTCTCTACTTAAGACTTGCCATGTAGTGATGGTATGAGGTCTTAGAGAGTTGATCCATGCTTTGGCCCGATCCTTCAGAGAAAATGAGAATAACCTAAGCTTAAGTGCATCCCTATTGTCATTGTTTACTTGTAATGTTGCAATTACTTCCTTAAAGTCCTTCAGGTACAAGTAGGGGCTTTCAGAATTTAAGCCATGAAATTTAGAAATCAATTGAATCACACCTGGTTTAAAATCAATATTCCCTGTGTGAGAAGAGAACACTATGCAAGATGGTAAAATTGATTTCTCAGGGTGTAGACGTTCACGTAAAGTTTGTGGTTGGTTTAACACATTCATATGAACTTCATTCTCATCCTCGAGAGGATGATTACATTGATTTTTTCTGTTTTGATTTATAGTTGGGTCTGACAGATTTGGATTTAGATTATCAACTGGGTCTGCCATGGAATCCAAGTGATTTTGAGTGCCTCTTCTAAGTGAATGATCAATACCTGGAACTAGTCCGCCTTTGGAGGAGAGTCGATTGTTTTGATCCCTACTCCAACGGGACATAAATCATTTGCACCACACAACAAATACCATTAATTTAAATAACGAGTATGATACTTAAAATAAAAATAAAAACTTAACCAATAACCCAGGCAGCAAGGCCGACCATGAGGGTTCAATCCATAAAGCAAAATAAATCAACAACCCAGGCGGCAGGGCCGACCATAAGGGTTTAATCCACAAAGCAAAATAAATCAACAACCCAGGCGGTAGGGCCGACTATGGGGGTTTAATCTACAAAAAAAATCAACAACCCAGGCAGTAGAGCTAACCATAAGGGTTCAAACGACAAAGCAAAAATAAAAAATAAATCAACAAAAGTAAAACTAATACAAAAATTAAACTATGCTAATCTGAAAAATAGATTCAGCGGATGGTATTTGTGATCAAACAACAATTGTAGGATAACCATAACACTTGGTGATAAAATTTCAAGCAGGGTAACCTTATGTCACAGTCAGTGCTTGAAAGACCCAACTGAATTTACTTTTAAAGAGAAACATAAAATCTACAGAAAATTTAGAGGGTTTAGAAGAGAACTTACCTTAGATATCTTGCACAGATTTAATCTATCTTAGTCTCTCCCCGGCAACGGCGCCAAAAACTTGATTGCTTGCCCCCAGGTGCAGAAGTTCATAAGTAGTATCCCATGAATACAGGGTCGATCCCACAGGGAGATGAATTGTGAGAATGAGAAAATCAAATGCAAAACAAACTAAGTAATAAAAATTAAACTGATGATTTGATTTCGAAAGTTTTGAATGGATGTAATTCAACTGAATTAAAACAACACCCAAGCTTCGAAGTTTCACACATAGGTTAATGTTCCAAAATCATGATGACTTGGATAACACAACTAGGATCTGAGCACTATGGTCGGCCTAATCGGAAAATAAAACAATCTAAACATTTTAAATAAATGATAAAAGATTAGAAAATTATGGATTTGCACCATTGATATATATTCTCAAGCGCCAGTGATTTTAAGAATTCATATTTATAGGATAATGAATCAAAGAAATGTATCAGGTTAAGAAACTCTCTTATATAGGAAATCTAATTGCTCCACGGTAAGCCTATCCATCAATGTGAATCTCATATGATGGAAACATATGGATCTCACATTATGATAAAAACTAAACCTAAACAATAAATAACATTCATACACTATTCTTCTCATCATTAAAATAATCAATCATCATAACTATGAAAACATTAAACCAAGGTGCTTCCTTTCTAGCTTGGGCTAGAGAAAACCTAGAAAAATATAATTAAATTACAAAATAGAAAAGTAATAAGAAAAAATAAAAAGCTTGTAAAGAAAAATAAATTAAAACTATTAAACTTTCCAAAAATCTTAGATAAAACTTTCTAAAAACCCTTAAATCTTACTTTGGAATACCTTGAATGATACGTAAGAATGCCTTGGAAAGCCCTATTTATAAGTGAGGAACTCCAACTTTCGCACCAAATTAGAATACTTTAAAAACCACTTCAAATTTACGCAGTTTGCTAAAATAGACTTCACTCTGCGTAGATTTTCAAAATAGACTTCAGAGTTTCATAATATGCTTTTTTAAAGGACAATTTCAGGATTCATTTTTTTCACTTCAAATCTTTGATTCTCTTCATTCCTCACTTAGTTTTATTAGATCTTTGGCATGTGAATTCTTCGATCTTAGTCTCCTAAGATCCATCTATTGCCTTGGTAATTCTTGAACATCAAATCCATACTTTTAGCACTCTTTTCAATCTAAGCTTTTAAATTCACCTTGCAACACAAACATGAGAAAAATAGAACATTAAGCTGATTCATGTTCATAAAACCAAGATATAAATAGAAAAAATTATGCAATATTTAAGTCTCAACAGTGAGCGGTGCTCTCCTCTCCTCATCTCCCTCTCATTTGCCCCACACACAGGATTGAGCGCCCTCCTTTTCTTCTCATTCTCTTTTATTCTTTGAATCTCATCTTGCTCTCTCTCAGTCCTTACTTATGCCTCAGTGGTAGACTTACAAGAGTTTTAACACGAGGTCATGGGTTTAAGTATCCATTATAGTGAAAAAACTACTATGGTGTGAGAGTGTGTAGGGTATGAGTGCGTGTGTAAAAAAATCTCTCTCTCTAACTACACTTGACTGGCTGACCTGTCCACTGCTTGGTCCACCGGCCACACCCAACTCCCATTTCCCTTTGTTCTCTCTGTCTCCCTATCCTCTTTCTCTTCTCTATTACTCTCTCCCTCCTCTAAAACAACCTGACTTGCACATGGCACACCCGACTCGCTCCCGGTCGTGACCCAAGTTCAAATCGATTCAATTATCAAATTAGGCTGAGCTGATCAAGCCAAGCTAAAATCGAGCCAACCCCCTTGGTTTAACGAGCTGAGTTGATCTGGAGCAAATTTCTCCCGATAGGCTTGTTTGCAATTCTAATTGGATAATACTCACGTCTTGTGTGAGGGTTAATACACATGCACTTAGACCTTGTATACATATAATATATTAACTCAGTGTGAGGCCTCAGTGTGATGCTTAATACGCAGCCACCTAGAACTTGTATACGTGTAATAAATTAACTAAACTCAGATCAACTGACTAAATTGTGGATGCTACTGCAGTCGAGTTAAAAGAGTCCAAAAAATAGATAGGTTGAACAATCCTGATCTTAGATTTATAAGGACATTGCATTTTTTATTTTCAATAGTCAAAATAAGTGTCTACCAATCTGATAGTCCACTAACCAAATAAGTATGTTTTTTTTTTTTTTTTTTTGGTTCAAGATACATCTAAAATAGTGCTCTTAATTTTCTCAGTTTATTTTAATCACTTATATATCACAGCCAGCGCAATTTCTAATTTCTAAGTAACTGTGTATCATCTATCATGTCCTGCCAGAGCATCAAAGATTTTCTCTATGGGAAAGTGGCTCAGAATTCAGATCCCACCAAGTCCGAACACGACCAAGCTGTGTGGTGTAGGGTCACTGCACAATCCGCCATCCATGTGTTTTACGCATTCCCGTGCATTTTATTTTGCCAATTTTTTTTTCTCCGACATGCAAAAAAGTGGATGGTCAAATCAGATAAAGATGAAAATGATGTAAATGAACGAGGAAATAATTTTACTCCGGAAAATCATGCAAAACATTTATAATTACAACGTAGTGGATGGGACGCGGATTAGCTACTGACAGCTACTCAAGACGTCACCTAATTATGTGTATCTCACGATGATGTATGTTTTGCATCACACCGTGCATCCATTTGGAGAGGTTATTTTAAAACATGAGCCAAAGAATGAATCAGATCCCAAGCCTAGTGGAGCTCATTATAGAAAACAGTGGAGAGAGTTTAGCTCACCCTTAAAATCTCTCAAGGGCTACAAAAGTTTTAGATTAAACTGTTATTTGTGTTTTCCCCTGTATTAACTTATAAACAGGCCGGATCTCAAATAAACATCATGATGGCCCTTAGGAAAGTTTCAACTGTGGGCGCTCCTCTTCCCAACGTTTTCTGTGGTGGGTCCACTCCACTTTGGATCTATCTCGTTCTTTTAATTATGTCTTAAAATGATTTTTCCAAATGGATGGACTGTGTATACGACACAACACATCCATCATGATAGCCCCAAGTAAGTTGGTGAGGTCGCATCAGTAGCGGGTCTATCTACCCAACCTGTCAGCGCCTAATCCGCGTCCTAGTAGATATGGAATGGCTTGGCGACATGGCAAGATGTGATTGGTGGCGGTACGCTGTTCGAAAAGGCCAGGCAAGTAAACCTTAAAAAGGCCATAGTCGTTGCCCCACCAATCACATCTCTCAATGTCACCGCACCATTGGCGAAGGTGGTGAGCCTGACGGTCTAATCGGCACCATAGAGTAATATCATATACATGCACACATCCACCGTCTTTCCAAACCACTCAAATCATGGACCCCACTTCAAAAGCGGCATAGCCTCTACAAAGCAGATTTGATCGAATGTTCCTATTCTCAGATTCATGAACTTTGCAGTTCGAATTTGAAGCAGTTACTAGTACTCCATCATAGCCATCCATTTTATGAACACCATTTAGACTAATATTTGGATTATACCCAACGGACAAGATCAACTGATGTTGCCAACACAACCCCTAGGGTGATCCTTGTGGGGCCCCATGTGATATATGTGTTTTATATTCACGCCATCCATCCATTTTACAGCTTACCGTAGACCATGAATCCAAAAAGTTGAAGCAGATCCTAAATTCAAATGGACCACACCGTAGGAAACAGTCAGGATTGAACGCTCACCATTAAAACTTTTTGGGCCACAAAAGTTTTGGACCAGGCTGATATTTGTGTTTTCCCTTCATCCACGTCTGAATGACCTTATCAACAGGTTAGATGACTAATAAACATTGAGGTGGGCCTTAGAAAGGTTTCAACAGTGGATGTCATTATCCTCACTGTTTCCTATGCTGTGGTCCACTTGAGCTTCGAATCTTCTTCATTTTTAGGTTTTGTAACTAAAATGAGCTGGAAAAATGGATGGACGGTGTGGATATAAAACACATACATCATGTTAGCCCCACAGCGCCCAACACATCAACACACCATCTGTGAGGGTGTTGTTGGCAACGCCACCAGATCCGCTTCCATCAAGAACAAGGCCTACAATTTTGACGGTTTGGATTGAATTACAAATTAGAAGGGATGTCCTACTGGGCCCACTCCGTACCCACAAGTCAACATTCAAATGAATGGAAACCCCTACTTGTCCGTCTTCGGCGTATAAACTAGTTGCTGGTGGTTGTGTAAAAAGAGAAGATTGGTATTAGATGCCGCACAACACCTCACGTGTACTTTAGCAGATGCCGCGGCGCCTGGCATGGCATGTAGAGAGTGCAGAGAAGGTAATGTCCATCTTTGAAAGCTCTTTCTGGTTATTCTCCAGACGAAAAAAGGCCCGTTGATTAGTCGGACATCCTGATCAACGGTAGTTTCTTTTTCTTTTAAAATTTTTTTTTCCCCTATTTTCAGAAAAAAATTGATGGTCCATTTAAGGCGTCCCTTTCAGGCAAACTAATTGCTTAGTGGGCCCACCGTGATGTGTATGTGTCATCTGACCTATTGCTTGATTTTATTATTATTATTATTATTATTTTTTTTTTAGACTGGGTACTACTGTCCTGTCAGGAGATCCCCACCATGATATATATGTTTTATCCATGCTGTTTATCCATTTTGGAAGATCATTGTAGGACATGAGCTCAAAAAAGAGTTAGATTGAAAACTCTAGTGGACCACACCACAAGGAGTAGCAGGGATTGAAAACCTATTGTTGAAAACTTCTTATATGTCTGTGTGACCTTATAAACAAGTTTGATGAGAAATAAACATCACGATGGCCCTAGGAAGATTGTAGCGGTACGAGTTCTATTCTCATTGCTTCCCATGGTGTGGTTCACTTGAGTCTTCGATCCTACACATTTTTGCACTCATGCCTTAAAATGCCCTAAAATGAAACATATACATCATCTTGGGCTCCAGATAGCCCTAACATGGACATGTGTCTAGTTGAATCCTGGTCGGGCTGGTACCTAAGCCGTGCCATGATCCAAAACTTCTATTGCTCCTCATGACTTTTATGGTAGGCATTCAATCACACCCTTTCCAATGGTGTGATCCAATTGAGATTTGGGTCTACATCGTATTTTGGGTCACATCTTAACATGAGCTGGTGCAACTAACAAACGAAATGGATGTCATACCACCTTGGGGTGGAGCCCACAAATCTTCCACGTTCAGTCCACTCTTATATGTGAGCTACAGAATATCACTACATCATGAGCTGGACTTTTACAATCTTAAAAATCTCAACTTAATCCGACCCATCTTTAAATGGGTTAACTTTAGCACAACCCACATGACCCTCTTAGGTAAAAAAAAATGTAAAAGAACAAATAAAAACAAAAAATATTATCATTTGGGAGAAAGAAAAAATGTTAATTGAGCCTTGAGTCCTTATGTGTAGCCCACTCGATCAATGAATAGATTAGGAACATTCAAATGGGAAATAAGAATTTTATATACTTTCAAGGCAGGTGGAATTGGACCTAGGCCTAGATAACTTTTTTGTGCTCTGGATTAGACCTGTTCGGCTAGGCCTATGCCGAGCTTAGTCCTTAGGTTTTAAGTGTAAGTCCGAGCTCAGGCCAAGCTTAGAATGGCTGAAATCTGGCCCATTGGGGTTGGTAACTCCGTGACTAAGGGTGTCAATGGGCCAGGCTTATGCCTGAAAAATTAGAATTTGGAATAGATCCAGCCCAATGGTCTGGCCCAAAACAGTTCAAAATTTGGGCCGAGACCTATTGCCTAGCTTAGCCTGTTGACAGCCCTATCCAGGATGGAGGATGTAAAAAAGCACGAAATTTACTCAAAGTTCTGTAGAAAATGTTGTAAAGATGTCGAGCATATGGGTGTCAATGGGCCAGGCTCTGAATAGAGCTGGTCAATGCTCGGCCCGAAATAGTTTAAAATCCGGGCCGGGACCTACTCAGGTCCGGCCCATTGACACCCTTAGTAGAGCATAAGCGCAGGTGGATCCCTGAAGCACCGAGGTGGGTAGATCTCTACCTGTGGGGCCCACTTTGATGTATTTGAATTACATTCACGCCGTCCATACGTTTAGAAAGATTTTTTACAAGCACAATTACGAAAATGAAGTAGATCCAAATCTCAGGTGGAACACACCGAGGTAGGTGGATCTCTGACTGTGGGGCACCGTATTGTTTATTTTCAACCCAACCTGTTGATAGCGTCACAAAGACTTGAATGAACGAAAAACACAAATATCAACCTGATCCAAAAAATTTTTTTGAAGCTTTTAATGGTGGAATTCAATCCCTACTGTGTGATATATTTAAGATCTATATATGCTTCATTTTTGGGACTATATCATAAAATGATCTGTAAAAACGGATGGACGGCGTGGATATACAAAATAATGAACAAGGTGGGCCCCGCTTTCAGGGGTACACCGACGTACGTGTTCCGGGATAACACCTAATCCGCTCCCGCCAAAACCTACAAAAGCCGCCTTTTAAAACAGAACGTTTGAAAAGCGGGATTGCAGAGCCCTGACCATTTGCACGTGAACATATATGCTAATATTGAAGAATGTGTTTAAGATCCGATCCTTCCATCGGGTGGGCCACACCGTTTAGATATTCTGGCTAATAAACAGAGACGGACGGATAAAACAGATTTTCTAGCCGTCCATTTTTTCCCCTTTTCAGGCTATGGCTCGCCTGAGAAGTGAAACGGCTGGATTTTATGGTAGAAGATATAAAATACGTGGCCTATCTGATGGAATGCTCGTATCTCTCACACGTAGCCAGTATTAACACGTGTACTTGCGTGTGAATAGGCAGGGCTTCAAGCGCGCGGGCTGCGCACACTGTTTAATAACAGTTGCTTACTGCAGGTAGAAGATACTGAAGAGAAGAGGAAAGGGAGATTTGATATTTTCAGAGAGAGAGAGAGAGAGAGAGAGAGAGGAAGGAATTCATGCAGAAATCGAGTGAATTGATGGAAGGAGACATGAACGATATTGAGAGTGTTGGATTTGAAGTGAATGAGATGGAGCAGAACGGTTATGAAGTCGAAGTGAAGGAGATGGAGGGGAAAAGTTCGGATTGGTTGGAAAAGGATGCAGCAATAAGACATCCATTGCTGAGGAATAGGATCAACACCTCTTCTCAGATGGCCATCATAGGCGCCAAAATCTGCCCCATCGAGAGCTTGGACTATGAGTAAGCGCCCGATCCCTCTACAATGCATCTTAGGTGCTTAATCCACTCCTCCATCCCACCCCATCTCCTCAAATTTCATCTCTTTTTTGAATTTTCCTTTTGCTTTGCTTCTTTTTTCTAGGATTGTGGAAAATGATATATTCAAACAGGACTGGAGGTCGAGGAAGAAGGTTCAGATATTTCAGTATGTTCTACTCAAGTGGACTTTTGCACTTCTTATAGGCTTGGCGACGGGGCTCGTTGGCTTCTTTAATAATCTTGCGGTCGAGAACATTGGTGGATTCAAATTGTTGCTGATAAGCAACCTCATGCTTACGGAAAGGTGGGCCAAACCGACGATGCTTATGAAATTACTTAAAGAGCTTTTGTTAACATGTGCCATGATGTGTTGTTAGCATGTTCATGTAGATTTTTCGGTTTTAAGATTACCCCTCTTTCTTTTTGCACTGAATTGAAACAGACCTTTCAGTAACATTATCTGGACAATTCGACTTGACTCAAGCTGAGTAATTCCAAGTAACGGTTATGCGATTGTGGTTCCAGTGCAGGTACTATCAGGCATTTGCAGCACTTGCTGGTTGCAATTTGGTTTTGGCAACTGTTGCGGCGGCCATTTGCGCCTACATTGCGCCTGCCGCTGCTGGGTCTGGCATACCAGAAGTGAAAGCATACCTCAATGGTGTGGATGCTCATTCTATATTGGCTCCCAGCACCCTCTTTGTTAAGGTGAGGCCAAAATTCATACTCCTAGTTTAGGGTTAAAACAGAGTCCCATTTCACTGTCGAAGATACTGTATGGTATTTTCATGTCAAAACAGAGTCCCATTTCAGTGTTGAAGATACTGTATGGTAGTTTAAGGTTAAAATAGAGTCCCATTTCACTGTTGAAGATACTGTATAGAACATCTGATGGGACGAGGAAAATGGCTAGTTTGCATGACGACTCTTGAACTATGTTCTGATGCACTTGTAAACTGAAATTCCAAACAGAAAAAGAGCAAATGGCCAAAATGGTAATGAAGCCTCCAAGTATTTCATAATGAAGGAGAGCCTCGTAACGCAATTACATTCTTTCCGACTAATGTAATTGCAGTTTGGAGCCCGATCCCTCAGTATCAGTGTGATGGAGGGTAACTATAATGGTCATTTCCACTGTATTATACTAATAATTGCAATTCAAATGGATAATACATCCAAATCCACCCTTAAATAGGACAATGTTGCAATTTACTGGCAGTTGGCATGCTCAATTGGTCTTTTCCGTCTAATGTAGGCCTCTTAATAGTGCTTCTGGGTAGTTAGATAAGGCTTCCATTCACCATGGCAGCAAGGTGGATAATCATGTGGCAAAGGTCAACCATGGTTAAAAGACTCAATGACTCAGACTCCTTTGGTCTTGAGTCGAATCGGCCTGAATCGTCCTAGTCAAGGGTGAATTGTCTAGGTGACTCGTGGTGTTGAACCAGATACGGTCCTATTGAGTTCAAGTTGACTTGAATGAGTCGCACGGGACTCGTCCGAAACTTAAAACCATCAAGTGAACATCAATGCTCAGAAACTCATTGATAGACTCAGAGTTCGCTGAATTGACTCATCTATCCAGTCTCTGAGCACCGAGTCAAATCCTCATTTGCGAAAATCAATTCTACTGATTATTTTTCATAAAAAGAAAGAAAGATGAATTTCTTAAAAATATTAAGTATTTGAAAGCATCTGTAATAATGCTTTTTGCAGATTTT
Organism: Magnolia changhungtana; assembly: GCA_030180095.1. Lineage (NCBI taxonomy): Eukaryota > Viridiplantae > Streptophyta > Magnoliopsida > Magnoliales > Magnoliaceae > Magnolia > Magnolia changhungtana. The sequence goes on from JASAUF010000662.1 coordinate 15,139,149, forward strand.
TGGTTCCATCAGTGGAGTTTCCGCTGGATTTATTATAGGTAAGGAGGGACCTATGGTACATACAGGAGCATGCATAGCCTCATTACTTGGACAGGGCGGGTCTCGCAAGTATCATCTGACATGGACATGGCTTAGATACTTTAAAAATGACCGGGACCGTCGAGACTTGATCACTTGTGGGGCTGCTGCTGGTGTTGCAGCTGCCTTTCGAGCTCCGGTTGGCGGGGTCCTCTTTGCACTTGAAGAAGCTGCTTCATGGTACCTACAGCATCCTCCTCTTTTCCTCTCTTTTGTTGTTTCATTGAAAGACTGAAAATGGTAAGTTATAGCTTGCATTACCTAGAAATAAGAGGGTAGCAATAACATAATCAATTGCCTAAGAATACATTGAGAAGAAATATATAATTGCATAAGCCAATATATTTCATGTTGGGAGAAGTACAGAATGACTACATCTTGCATCCATTGGTGCATAGGTCATCTTTAAAAATGATCTGAGGTGTTAGATTCAAATGGGTGTGTACCATGGTGCATGCCCTTTGCCTAACATGTATTTTATGTGACAGAATCATGAAGAGAGTGTGGACTACTTGTTTCTCCACTTGCAATCTTGTTCCCCCTTTTCTTTTGCTCAATAATTTTTAGTTGCAACTAAAAAAGATAAGAAATTTAGGCATGAATTTGTTGAATTGAATCATGGGATATATCGACTAACAAATGGAAAGACAATCTTGTCTTGGATCACACGGTTCTAACTTGATAGTGAGATGATCAAATTTGGGAAATTTATTGGACTGAAATCAAGAAACAAAAATGAAGGAAACCCATATAGCAATGTGATTTTGAAAATTGATCGAGTACTTGAAAGCTCGAAAATAACATGTAGTCAGCACAATTCAGTGTTCTATGTTGTCATTTGGTTTTCATAAAACACTATCCACCTGTTTGGCAGGTGCCTGAAAATGAGTTCATCTCATTTTATTTAATCATAATTGTGTATTAGAGATGATAATTGTTGGCTATCAAGATCATGTTTGATCCTAACCAAAATGAAAAATCCTCATTTTCAGGGTCTGCCAAACAGGCCCTATAAAAGGTTGATAGAGTATGTTAGAAGTCAGATGATCGTAAGCAATATGCTTTCTATACTCAAACTTGGGATTCAAGGACCTTTGCAACTTTCAATTTCTTGAATCTTAATAACCAAATGTTTTTCCTTTTCCTTCTTGGATTCTTCAGGTGGAGAAGTGCTCTTCTCTGGAGGACATTTTTCACGACAGCCGTAGTTGCGATGGTACTGAGAGCTCTCATCATATATTGCCAAAGTGGGAAATGTGGGTTATTTGGGGAAGGAGGATTGATCATGTACGATGTCAGTAAGGCCACTACCACATATAGCACTCTAGATCTTCTTGCAGTCATTGTCATTGGAATCATTGGGGGCCTTTTCGGAGGCCTATACAACCATCTCTTGGACAAGATCCTCCGCACCTATAGCATCATCAACGAGTACGTTTTGGTAACCTCTTTTCATCATGTTGATGATGGGTGATGGCGCTGAGATTATGAATTTTTCATGTGAATTGCACGCCGCATATGTCACTTTTCTTCTTCTTCTTCTTCTTCTTCTTCTTTTTTTTTACATGCACGCATTCCCCATGCACTGATGTAGAGTGGGTCTCGGACACTTTCATGGCAAAGATGAACCAGAGAAGGCCCAATGGGAGGAGGAAATTATTAGGACCGTCAGAACCTTAAAACAGTTGTATCTTGCAAACCGGAATGAGTTTTTCGACATATCATATATGATTTTAGAGTAGGAGAAGCTACTTTAGCCAACCAACCCGCTATGCTAGGTTGCTCACGGCGGATTTATGAGATTCCATAAGATTGACGGTCAAAAGTCCATTTTATTTTCGTTTTTACTACAAATAGTATGTTTTAGCTGGCGTATAACTTTTGATCCTTTGAGTTGGAGTGGTGCCTAACATGAAAAGGGCGTAGAAAAGTTAAAGAGAACAACATGGTTAGACTAAATTGGACACTTACTATTTTTGGCTGAAAACTATGAAGTCTAGTAGGAATGGTGACTGTCTATAAATAGTAAGTAACATTTTTAGGGTTTGAACTCATCATTAAAAGGATTGTAATTTCATTTTTATTCATCAATTAATTTATTTCAAACTTATTAGAAATTATTTCTATTTTTTTTAATCTCTCGTGGATTTGAGGAATCTTTGTGAGTCCAGAGAGCTCCATGGATTTGGAGTAGTTGTTCCCTGATGAAGATGGTGATCGACCTCATCATGTCCCTCCCTATGTCACACACTCACACCATAGTGGGATTTCACTATGGGTACTGTTGAAACTCTTGTGAGTGGGATTTCATCACCTATGGGTACTGTTGAAACTCTTGTGAGTCTACCACCAGATTGCATCCCTCCCTGCGTCACGTACTTACACCGTAGTCGGATTTCACCACCTATTGGTACTTGAAACTCTTGTGAGTTTACCACCGGGGCAAGAGTAAGGACCCACCACACATGTCACTTATATGTAGTGATTCGTACTGTTGTTTTGGTGGGCCACCATGCAGATGGACAATCTGGAAAAGCAAGGAGATTGAGCAGTGATATCCATATGAAATGTGACCTGAGAAAGGCTCTGGTTCTCAAAACAGAGCAGTTGTCTACATTCCATGGATAGTTCTCATGTGTATAGTCAGAGTCACCCAATCACTCTTGAGTTTTGGGTTGTAGCTCATTGACACCATGGCCCACCAAATTAACAGCTTGGATCACCATATGTATTTTCCATATGTATAGTAAGATGGCTTAGCTTAGAAATTCTATAACATTAGCATTTCTTCATATGTTGTTGTTGTGATCATTGCTACTGCCACTGATAATGCTCGGAATTGATTACAGAAGGGGACCCAAATTCAAAATCCTCCTCACTATTGCCATTTCCCTCCTCACCTCATGCTTATCATACGGCCTTCCCTGGCTATCCAAGTGCAAGCCCTGCCCCACTGGCCTAAAAGAGCAGTGCCCCACCATTGGCCGCTCAGGCAACTTCAAGAGCTTCCAATGCGCGGCGGGCCACTACAATGACCTAGCCTCCCTCTTCCTCAACACCAATGACGACGCCATCCGCAACCTCTTCAGTTCCGGCACCGAGACCGAGTTTGACCTCTCCACCCTCTTCACATTCTTTGTCTCTGTCTACTGCCTCGGCCTAGTAACCTATGGCATTGCTGTCCCAGCCGGCCTCTTCATCCCCGTCATACTTGCAGGGGCCTCCTATGGCCGCCTCGTAGGGACCCTCATCAGGTCAATCTCCCACCTCGACACTGGACTCTTCGCTCTCCTTGGGTCTGCCGCATTCCTCGGCGGGACCATGAGGATGACAGTATCCATTTGTGTCATACTACTCGAGCTCACAAACGATCTCTTGATGCTCCCAATAGTAATGTTAGTTCTACTCATATCAAAAACAGTAGCAGATATCTTCAATAAGGGTGTTTATGATCAGATTGTTAAAATGAAGGGCCTTCCTTACATGGAAGCCAGTGCCAAGCCGTTTATGAGGAATTTGGCAGTGCAGGACGCTGTGTCAGCCCCGCTCGTGAGCTTCTCCGGCGTGGAGAAGGTAGGCACCATACTACAAGCATTGAGGACGACGGGCCACAACGGGTTCCCTGTGGTTGATGAGCCACCTTTCTCCAATTCACCACAGCTGTGTGGGATAGTGTTAAGGTCACATTTACTGGTGTTGCTTAAGGGGAGGAGGTTCTCAAGGGAGAGGATTGAGGCCGGGGAGGAGATATTTCAGTACTTTGATGCTGTGGATTTCGGCAAGGCCGGGTTGGGGAAGGGGGTGAAGATGGAGGATTTGGAGATAAGGGAGGAGGAGATGGAAATGTTCGTTGATCTCCACCTAATTACAAATGCTTCGCCATACATGGTGGTGGAGACCATGTCGCTGGCGAAGGCCGCGGTGATCTTTCGTCAGCTTGAGCTCAGGCATATGTGTGTGGTGCCTAAGACTCTAGGGGTGAGTTTCTCTCTCTCAAACACATGCATAGATTGTTTCTCTCCATCTCATGCACATGATAGAACATAATGTCTCTCTCTAATGCGTGAAACATCGCTAAGGAGGCAGCCTGTACAACACCCATGTGTGGCTCTCCGTGTTCTGCCACTATCTACTCCGTGCATCAAATGCACCCCATTCAAAACTTAGAAGGGCCACAATGCAAAATCAGGCGTAAAACGGGAGCGGATTAGGTGTTACTTGGCTAACACCACACGGGAACCGTGGTAATGGAACGCCCACCATTAAAAACTTCCTAGGCCTACCTTAATGTTTATTTGTCATCCAACTGTTTTTAAGGTCACACAGACCTGGACGAAGGGATTCAAAACGAATCCGGATTCTCTGTTTGCCACAAATAGGATTTTTCTGTTTTCCTACATTGTGATTCATCTACATCATCACCTAGGCTGCCAGCACTGTTGAAGTGAATGCAGTACAGGTTTTTCCTATTTGTGGAAAGCATATGATGTGGATTCAAAACACAAATATCAGCTGTGATCCAAAACTTTTGTGCCACCAAGAAGATCTTACTGGTGGACATTCAATCCCTACTATATGGTCCACTTGAGATTTGGATATGCTTCCTTGCTGAGACCATGCCTTAAAATGAGCTGGAAAACTGATGGGCAGAGTGGATATACAACACATACATCAAGGTAGGCCCCACTGTCAGGGAAAAACACCCACTATGGTGTTACCTGTGTAACACCTAATCCGCTCCTCTTAATTTGCAGTGCGGCCCACCTGAGTTTTGGGTCAAGCTGATTTTTGGATTGTCCATTTATCTTAGTGAGGCGCCTCTGTTGAACAGATTGGATTGAATATAAACACCACGGTGAGCCCACGCACAAACCTTCTGTCAGTGTTCCCTCCCCTATTGTTCCCCAATCATGGTATCTGATTTATAAAATTGCTTATGGCAAAGATCCTTATAGGTTTAGGCTTCAACCATTCCAATCAAATTCTGGAAGGGCGCTACTCACCTATTGAAACAATCTATATCATTTCAGGTATAGGTGGTGTTCATAAGATCAAAGGGCGACACCTCCTATTTGTTCAAGGTGGGCCGCGTGAACTCTAATTCGATCTAAGTATTCAATCCCGCTGCTGAGATGCTCAGTTGACTCATTCCATATACGTTATTGAGTTGTGAAAACTACTGGATAGGTATCCTATATCTGAACTCTGCCCGAGTTGTAGACCGGGCTGGTTTTAGCCCAACGATTAACTTCAAGAGGCACACTTGATGGACAGAGTAGATGTCACACACAACACGGTGGGCCACAGAGCTTGGGTGCTGTACTGGCTGTGTACAATGGGTGTTGAAGAGGATTCCCGTCCTCTTGCAATTTTTCTCATACAAGGAATTTAAGTGCTAGTTTGAAAAATGCTGCCCTTATTGAATATTTTATAAATGAAGATATTTCTCCCAAATAAGATGACCCATGAATTTTTACATAACAATATCTTTATGAAGAGAAATATTGAATTTCACTAATGTTTATACTCAACTGGAGAGAGAGAGAGAGAGAGAGAGAGAGAGAGAGAGAGAGCAATAACCTTGTGAACAACTAAAATGCCCTCCCATGATCATGTCTTAAGTTAGGCCCTAATTGGAATTCATGAAATGAGAACATAGATTTTCTAAATCCATAAACTTATCAAATTCACAGCCTGTTTTGAACGTGAGATTAGGTGGGATGGAATCACATTTGATCCAATGCAAATTTCATCAAGTGTTTGAAAACGACAAGAAAAATTGGATTATTCCAGGTATCATGTCATTTAGTCCCAACAGAAGATATGACGGGATTTCAAAATCCACTACATCAGTGGGCCCACATTGATGCATGTGTTTTATCCATGCCTTCCATCCATATGCACTCTTTACTCATGATAATCGAGTTGCATATGAATACAGGTATCTAGCATCATTTGTTTAATCTAGTATGTTGATTACAATTATATAGTCCACCAAACACAATTTCACTTAATATAATGTTTCCCCCCCCAAAAAAATTTTCGTCCCAAATGTGGGATTAGATGGTCAAAATATCGTGGGATTAGATGGTCAAAATATCATGGTATTTCCAAACATATAATCATTGTGCAATAATGGTGTTAATTCCACCTAATGCAATTCTATTCCATTTAATCTTGCATTCATGCATTTAACAAATCCCAAAGTCGACTCTTTCATAATCAACCTAGAGCAACTCTTATTGTTTTTAAAAAAGTATTCTCTTATTTTATAAATCTGTTAAGTCTTCATTCATTTTTAGAAATGCATGAATTTATGGGTATATGGATTTAGAAAATGCTCAATTAAAAACAAACAATGAGAATTTGAAATCCATAGATTTCATAAATTCCCACCTCAAATCTCTCACCCCAAACAGCCTCTTAGTAGAAAAACAACGTTACTTTTCTTCCCTTGCAGAGGCCTCCGGTGGTCGGGATTTTGACGCGGCATGACTTCATGCCGGAGCACATCCTCAGTCTCTACCCTCATTTCAAGGCACACAAGTAAAGTGATTGAGCTGGCCAGGCATGCTTCTAAACTATTCTTATAGTCTCTTTTTCATGAATACAACCCTTAATTTTTGCAACAAAACATAGTTTGAAAGTGCGTCTTACCCTCTATAAGGGGTGCAAGCAACAGTACGAATTTAGATGATGTTATTTCCCTTGTGACATTAGAGTGGCTTTGCATGAGCCATATCTCATACAGTTACATTTACACATCTTTTCTTTATGGGGTGCAAAATGCACATCAGAGTCTTTTGTAATTGTACGTAATCATTTCCTTTTGTTACAACTACCCTTTTGTTGTATTTGAGAAATCAACTGAAGATTGCATATAAGGGCTTTTATATTCTCAATTCTATTTAGAGGTTGTTTCATCTACTAGTTCTAGTGGAATAAGCTTATTCTACAAGTTATTTACTAAAGTGCAAAATTCATTCTCCTGCTCATTCCTAAGCTCCATGTTGTTACTTATGTGGGGCTCTCCATGTTGTCTATACCATCGAACTTGCACATTAAGTGATGCTGATTGGGTGCACCAAAAATTAGGCCTATCAATCATTAGGTGGGCCACACCACAGGTAACTACCCAAAAATGTTTAAATTTTTGGGTATCTCATATGATGTTTGGATTAGCCCGATTTTAGCCGTCCAACTTTCATAGTGGTGTGATCTAGATGGACAGGCTGGATATCATATATAGGGGTGCACACGGTTCGGTTTGGTCCAGTTCTGGGGTGAAACCAGAACCGAACTGTTCCCAACAGTTCCAGGAAAACTAGAAGAGGAATCGGACCGTTTGCACCCTAGAACCGAATTAGATCTGGACCGTAAAAAACCAGTTCGGTCCGGTTCAGTTTTATGGTTCTAGATTTTTTATAATCCACCCCAATTGCATGGTTTTTTTTTATAATCCAGCCCAAGCTCCTCTATTGAAAATTTTCAGGGAGAGTTGTCTTGTCATGGTTTGTTTTTATAACTCTTTCGTGTTCCTAAAATGATTTAGCTGCCAATGTCTATTAATGTTGTGACGCATTTGATGGATGGTTCTAGTTTTCTATGTTAAAAACAAAATTTAAATATTTATTTACCAAGGGGTCCGGCTTCAGGTTCGGTTCCAAGGTCTGGTTCACGGTTCGGTTCGATTCTACTGAACCCTAAGCTGAAAACCTAATCAAACGAACCGATTCTTTGATTTTCAGAACCGGTGCACTTCAGAACTGGACCAAACCATGCGGTCTGATCGGTTCTGGTCCGGTTTACCGGTTCTACCAGTTCTGTGTGCACCCATAATCATATATACCGGAGGACTTGTAGAGGAGCTCGCTTCTTCTAATATCTCTATTAGGAGAAAAAAATTAATATGCTAGCAAAGTAAGATGATCCAGACGGTTGTTCTGAACATGCAACAAGCAAGCACTGCAATCCAAACCATCCAAATCGTGGATGAACTCTTAAGCGGACCAGATTATCAAAATCAGATTTATGGGATTATCCTAGGCTCCAACTAATTGCCATAGTTTGTTGAATTGGACCCCCAATTATCTTTCATTTTAGCATATGTTTAGTGGCATCCATTTTTCTCACTGTAACTTTTGGATGATGCATTACTAAAAATGGGGCCTGAAATTTGAACGGTTTGTATTGAACTACAGTTTGTAGTGGCCATATTCTACCATCATGTGTCAAATAACTAAATGAGGTGTCTTATTATTATCATTTTTAAATCTCCAAAAGATGAGTGCAACTACTCTTGGGATTAATAAAGATTATCATTCCTATTTATTCTTTAACATAAAAGGAGAAAGATTTGGACTTTGACAAGTCGGCTTGTCTTTGATATAAAATAAAAGAGAGATGCTCTAATCTTCTCAAAGCACTTGGAAGTCATAGTGCTCCTGGTTTCATTAGGTCTCAGAGCACTTATAAGTTATAGTGCTCCTGGTTTCATTAGGTCCAACGCACTTTTTATGGACCACCATGCAAACATCATACGAATTTGACCACACTAACCATATGATCAATGGACGGTCGAAATCATTTATGCAAAAATAAGCCCATCAATAATCTGACCCGTCTATTTGTTAGGGACCATCATGGATTGCTTATGATCCTAAAGAATCACTTTTGTTAGGAAATCATATCTCATCCGTGGATTGATAACAGATGGATGTAGAAAATAAGGCCAACTGAAGGATTGGATCATCCAATCAGTGCTATTTTTGCTTAGTAGCACATGGAAAGTGTCCTGGGCTTGATGTACAGTTCAGATTGATCGATTGGACTGTCGAAGTGAAATGATGCACCTAGGAGCACTGGAGCATTTCTACAAGTTTTTAAAACGAAGTCTCACAAACGACGAGATGGACCGTAGGGTCACAGTCCAACCAGGGCAAAGTCCAAGCGTGTCACATGAAAATGACAGCCAACCCGTCTAAAATTTTGCCCACCCATTAAGATCACCTATGAAAAAAAAAATATCCTGATCCACTCATCAAGTGGGCCCCACCTGGATGTTGGTTCTGATTGGTGGTTGTGCAGTGTTTGCTGCGATGCCGTCCATCTTGACCATTGGATTGGCTTGATTTTTGCATCAGGTGTTCCTTTCAATGGTGTCAGTCTTTTAGTTGGGTCCGATCCCAACGGTTTGAAGGAGGTCAGCAACTTATCATCCAACGGGTTGAATGAGAGTTTTTCTCTATTCTTTAATCGCCCTTTTCATTTATTAGTCATCGAAAAGGAGAATTAATTCATTGTTCAAGTTGCATCGCGAACATATCGTACATTGAAGGTGGTCAACAGAGTCAATACCTGCAGTACACCTGGCGTGCACATGCAGCCATCTAGACCGTTAAAATGGACGGAGGCCCGCAGAGGGAGCAGAGCCTGAAATTGAAGTGATTGGATGATCTTAGCCATCTGATTTGCCTGTTAAAATTGGACAATCGGAGGGTTAGGATCTTCTATCTGTGAAACTTTCAGGCCCTGCTCCAGCCAATCTACATATGAGTTGCTCCAGAAAGTCTAGCAGGGATAATCTCTACTGTATGTATATGAGCAAAGGACCGTATCCTTGAGATTTAAGGGATGTTAAGGGAGCATTTGAATCATAAGTTGCTTTGGATAAGCTCTTTATATCATAAGTAGCTAATTTTGGTTTCTAATCATTTAATGGGATACGTAAGTATATTTTGATAAGTATGTTTGGCAACCAATATACTTATTAGTCAAAAAGTAAAAAAGGCATGTTTGTATCCGGCATCATAAGTAATTATTCCTCAACTTTGTTTGGTTCCCCTCACATCCACCATCTATCATACGGGCCAACCTTTTGTGTGCGCCATTTATTGTATGGACCCCACCTTTGATGTGAGCCATCCATCATGTGAGACCACCTTGAATGTGGGTCATTCGGTATTATGGCCTAACCTTTAATGTGCACCATTCATTATGTAGGGCTCACCTTTGATGTTGGTCATCTATCAAGTGGGCCCACCATCAAAGTTATTGTCCATTATATGGGGCCCACCTTCAATATCCACTGCCCATTATGTGAAACCCACCTTTAATGTGGATCGTCCATCATGTGGGCCCCACTTGTGACATGGGTCATTGATTATGCAGGGCTTGCCTTGGATATGGGCCACTCATCATTAGGGCCAACCTTTGTTGTGAATCGTCCATCGTGTGAGGCTCAATTTGATGTGGGTCGCCCATCATGCAGAGCTTGCATTGGATATGGGCCACTCATCATTAGAGTCGACCTTTGAAGTGGACCATGTTGGGAGCCACAGAAGCAAATCTCAAATTTGAATCACATAAATGATAAATAAACGTAAACAAAGCAATCATAAAGAACACATGAATTTAAGTAAAAAAAATCCACGTAGGAAAAATCACAGTATAAAGTGACAATCTACTATGAAAACGAATTATAAGAGATAGAATTGGCTTACAAATGCGAAAACCCAATCTTAAAACCTTAACTCTTTTTTAGAACAAGTCCTCATTCACTTAAGGTTTTTCTAATCCGCATTATATATATATATATATATATATATATATATATATATATATATATATATATATATATAGTGTTATCTCCGGAATAAGAAATAAATCATATAATTACACAAAATCGCACGTGCTGTCGATATAACCATTGATCGATTGACATTGATTGAGCAACCCTCGATCGATCAAGCCTCTATGTTCAATTAATCGAACATGCTCAAAAGTGTCCAAAAAGTTAATTTGATTATTTCAAAATTTTTCGACCGATCAAACCTAGATGATCGATCAATCAAAACTATAAAAAACTATCCAACGAGCAAACTCATATATTCGGAGTATTATCAATCAATTGAGCAGGTCAATTAATTGATCGAAATCTCCTGTTCCAACATAGATTGGAGACACCAATTTTAATGGACCATCCATTGTATGGGGTCCACCATTATTAATTACTTATCATGTGGAGCCCACCTTTGATGTGGACCATCCATCATGTAGTCCTCACCTTCAATGTGGGTTGCCCGTCATGTAGGGCTCGATTTGCCTTGGATGTGGTTCATTCATCATTAGGGGTTGACCCTTGATGTGGACCAATCCATCATGTGGGGCCACCTCAATATGGGCCATCCATCATGTGGGGTGTAGCTTCAATGTCCACTACCCATCATGTGGAGCCTACCTTTGATGTAGACCGTCCATCATGTAAGCCCTACCTTTGAAGTGGGTCGTCCATCATACAAGCCCACTTTGGATGTAGGCTTTTTATCATTATGGGCCAACCTTGGATGTGGACCATCCATATGTGGGCCCACATTAACCTGTGATCACCCATCATGTGGAGCCCACCTTTTATGTGGAGTGTCCACCGTGTGAGCCCCACTTTCAATGTCAAAGTTCACCTCGTGGGGCCTCCTTTGATATGGACAGTGAGACTGTAACGTCCTGGATTTTCACCGTTTTGGATTTCAAAAAATCCTTGAATTTTTTTTAAAAAATGTAATTAATGTATATTATTACTTACTGACCATTATCACTCAATATTAGTTTATACACGGGTGGTACCAGTAAAGAACCGCACAAGTTCGATTAATCAACCGTTAGGAAGCTAACGAATCCGCCCGATCACTTAAACATCTAATTTAGCCACATGATTTGCTCACACAGAGCCTAAATCTAACCGACCTACCACTGATTAATAAAGACAATCGTAACTAAATTAAAAGATCTACTCAAAACCGAGTTAGATAAGGCCCGAATCTTGACTAATAAACCAAATCAACCCCATTACTCTTTTAGCCTAAAACCGACGGTTTAGAGTAATCATGATCAAATTTGTACTTTCACTAGTTATAAATAGGTCACACTATAAACATAGTTTAACTAAACCCTAATCATTGCCCACGAGAAATCTCAATATCTAATTCATTCCAGAAATGCCCCAATTTTCCAAACAAGCTCTAGATTGCCCGTTAGTGGGCCACTAGTTCCAAAACTATAGAATAATGTCCGTATTACTGAGCTCGACGTCTATCGCGGGAGTCGGACCTGGGTAGTGTCCAGAACCGCTCAACTTGAACCGAAGGATGAGTGCAAATACTCTAAAGGAAGAAGTTGAAACTTAGTGAATTGAGTCGTCCGCTCTTATGCAAAGTTGATAGTTTCGGACCGTCGGTTTACGACTAGACTTCACATGTAGAATAAGGATATTTTCCTGCTCATATCCGTATAGCCGCGGTCCCGATTGACCATCGATGACTGTTGAACAGACTTCTAATCATATCTGTCATCGGCGCATCCAAATGGCTGGCCGATCATGTCCATACGTGGATCATCATTAGGGCTAACTACCCTACGGTGTATATTGACATGTACACCCCATAATAGGCCCTAAAGGTTAAAAAATCCTCCCATAGGGCTAGTGTAGTAAAAATCCAACCATTGGGGTCATTTACACCAAATCTGACATTATATAAGGGCCTCATTTGGGTACCCCATCTCTCCATACGAATTTACATCCTTCAAGGGAGAGAAAGAGAGAAAGAGAAGGAGAAAGAAGAAGAGAAGAAGAGTAAGAGTAGGAGTGGGGAAGCTTTAGTGCTTCCCTTAATCGGTTTCCTCCAATCAAAGCCCTAGCATCGATCACTTTCCTCCACCGAACCCACCCCATTTGCGATTTGGAGGTAAGAAACAAACATATTTCCTAACCTAGGTTCTTTCTAAAATGGATTACATGAATCTGATATAGTTCTTGGTGTTTATATACAAATTTATGATTTTTTCCAAATCCCTAACCATAGGAACCTTGCATATCTACCACCACAAGAGCAAGATTACCAGGTAATCACCATTCTTCTCCATATATGCGTTTTGTAAGCTAGGCCCTTGCATGTATCCTAACATGCGAGTGCATTTGACTCAGGACCTTGGCAAACTCTCCCGCGAGTCCAACACCCCTGGGACGATTTCGCAAACCCTTGGCGACTTATAGGTGCGGACCATTATCCTTAGGTAGCCAAGTACCAATTTTACGATAAATTTAATGATTGTGGATGTTAAATTGATGTGCATGAGTAATTTAGAGAAAATCTAGCTAGGAACCTACATGCTAAGTCTACCCAACACGCATGTGATGATAAATTGATGTTTGATTAGTCTTCAATTCGTTTGGGCGTGAAATTAGTGTTGCATGTTCGTTTCACATCTGATTTTTGTTCGATCTTCTTTATAGCATGTATGATTGCCTTATTTCTTATTGGATTTTTGTACTATGAGTGATGTGTTATCTTCTTTATAGCATGTTTGATCTTCTTTAGGAAATCCGGCACCACACACACACGATTAACTTATGCTATTAAGAGTAGTTGCATTCATCTTAATATCCTGAAATTTTATACTTAATATATCGTACGCATAATTCCATCTGTACTTGAAGGTGAATCCTTAGTCGTTTAGAAGTAATATTGAATACAACTCATTCTCTGGGTTGGCCAGGAACTGAGAATTATGAGGGTGGACCCGTTGGTTGGACCGCCCTGTGACCATACTGACTAATTTGGGCGGACACGAATGGGCGACGATAGTGGGACTACATGGGTTGCTTGCACCCGATGTCGTGCGTTACGTGCTCTTTTGAACTTGGGCAGTCTAGTCTACCAGCTGACCATGCTTGTTAACCATGTTTGCTCATGCCTGTTCGAAACTTGGAACATACCTTGCCCACTGACGCCCACTGACAACAGCTAGAAACTGATCCACAGTCTCGTGAGCCGGGTATAGTGAAATGGGACACTATGTCTGAGCTATCGACCTACGCTAGGGTGACAAGCCTCCCCGTAGTGACCGTGAGCGATCCCGCTTTCCAGCACTCCCCATGTGCTTGCAATAAGGGGTGGGGATCCAGATGGGATCAAGAATCGCGAGGTCCTGGCCTCGCGCGTCGAGGGGTCCGGGCCTCGCAAATGGATGAGGGCATTGATATCGTAGGGGCGTACCACTTTCTCCAACCTATTGGATGAACGGAATTAACTAAATACTCGGCTAATATTATTCATGCATCGAATTAGCTAGGATTTGACGACTCGGCAATTGAGGTCGTAATAAAAGAGTGTTGGTCATGCGCGGTCGTGAGACGAAGTCGTTCGAGGGAGTGTTGTGGGTGAGGTCATACATCATACACAACTCATGCATACGCATTAACAAAGACTAGTTAGTGATTTATGAATGTGTGTTTTTCATTAAATTCATTATGGAATTGTTATTTGATGTAACTTATGGCTGATGGCACTCACTGAGTTAGCTACTCACTCCTACTCTGGGACGGTGTTTTAAAACACCGACCAGACCCTTTACTAGATGCAAGTGAGGCAGAGCTCGATGAGCCGAGCGAGGTGAGCATAAATAGGGAAGAAGAGCTTTCCTACTTCCAGCTTATGAGTGGATCACCGTAGACTATGCGGGTTGTTTATGGGTTGAGTAGGGATTTAGCGTACCATTTCTTTTGGACATTTCTTATATAAATTTTGTTGGGTGATACCTTGTGCGACCCGTTTGATATTCGTATAGACATGTATTTTTTAGTCGCATTTATTTCAGTAGGTTAGTTGTGGTTGTGATTTATGTTTTAGCCGATTCCTTTATTGCTCATTTAAACTAATTTATGTATAAATCACCATAATTAGGATATAAGCAACACCCATAAATTTTAAGGCCGAGTTTCTACATGGTCCCTGAAAACCCGGGGTGTTACAGAGACTGATCAACTTCCTTTGAAATGTAGCAAGAGAGAGAAGTATAAAAGTCAAAAGTTAAAAAGCTAAAAAATTACTTATTAAGATTATATGTAGCTTTCGGCACATAAGTTATTTTTAAAATAGTAATTACAAACTAACTTAAGAGTAAAAAAAAAAAAACTTAATTACTTAATATAAGTTAAAAAGTAACTTATTCAGTGGTATCTAAATGGCCCTAAAAAACATTTTCAATATAAATCATAGGTATTTATTATGGTGTGTTATAAAGGCCGTTACATAAATGTAATGGTAGTAACCGTTAAAGGAGTTGTAATGGCCGTAATAATAATAATAATAATAATAATAAAAAACACACACACACACATGTAACAACATGATAACCTCAATTACACCCTCCTAAGGCAGAACACCACATATACAAGTTTTTCAGATTTTTTTTCAATAAAAAAGATTGTAATGACAGTTACAGCTTGTATTACAAAGGTAATGGTTAC
The DNA here is from genome assembly GCA_030180095.1 of Magnolia changhungtana. Taxonomy (NCBI): domain Eukaryota; kingdom Viridiplantae; phylum Streptophyta; class Magnoliopsida; order Magnoliales; family Magnoliaceae; genus Magnolia; species Magnolia changhungtana. Next base: position 15,154,531 of record JASAUF010000662.1, read on the forward strand.
GGCCACCATTATTGTAAAGAATACCTTTAGTATTTATGGAATTCTAAAATTTTAGCCACTTTAGGAGACCCGCATGGTGATCCAATTAAAGAATATATCATTCAACAAAGGCTATATGAAACCATCCGTAATAACTATTTAACATTCTTTCTTACATTTGTAGCTTGTCTCATGTTAGGATGTTGACTCAAATAAGAGGTAAATCTAAAACTCGAGGGCCCACAAGAAAAAAAGGTGGATGATTCATCGACCATCTAAGATCTCTTTCTTTCTTAGCATGTGGCCACATCCATTTCCTTATTTTTCTCTTCATCATCTTTATTTTCTTCCTCTCTTCCTTCCAAATACCTCGCACCTGAATTCTCTCTCTCTCTCTCTCTCTCTCTCTCTCTGCATATATTGCATGTGCCACTGTTTTAGTTGTAAATAAATAACTATGCATTCAAAACCTCCCAATAGAAAATTTTGATAATAACATGAGTCTGACTGTGTTCGGTGCAACCACCCCACGCCTCAGCTGACTAATATTTTAAAACTTGTATCCAACCCTGGTCCGTTCTGATCAGCACCCAAATGGTCCAAGAGACCATCCAATCTGTGACGTTTAGTTAGTTAAGTATGTAAAAAGGGTGCTAATTATCATAAAACAAAAGCAGTTATAGCACTATCAATGGTTTGTTCAGATGACCTTTTCATCCTCTATTTTATAGAGAAAGACGTTGACGTAGACTGACCCATTGCCTACCTGACCCGTACTTGTCTCCCTTTCCTAAAATGGGCCTTCGTTGTGAGTTATTTGATACTCTGGCTGTATATGATGCTTAATACTCAGGCACTCAGAAACTGTACACATGGCTTAAAAATCCCAACTTTTCATTCATGCATACTGTTTTTTGTTTGGTTGTTGAAATAAGACTAATGGGTATTTGTTATTTTGACCATCAGATAATTGTCCACCAATTTCAAAAAGCAGATTTTTTTTTGTTTTTTTTTTTTTTTAAGATTGATTTTTTGGGTCATGATACATTCATAATCTACCTTGCACATGCGCTTGGGCCTGGCACGTGAGAGGTAGGCTTCCTAATACCTTCTTGGGACATGCTAGCTTTTTTCTTCTACTAAAGAAGAGTAACAGTAAGTCATCCGGACCGTTGATTTTGGAAGTGGATGGTGTCCTCCCTCCTAGATAGAATTGGTCTAGACAGGGGCTCTGTGAGGCCCACCATGATGTATGGGTTTTATAATCCACGCCGTTCATCTATCTCTCCAGATCATTTTAAGGGTATAAACCCAAAAAAGAAGCAGATTAAAGGCTCGAGTGGACCACACCATAGAAACAAGCAGTGATAATGAAAACCACCGTTGAAACCTTCCTAAGGACCACCTTGATGTTTACTTGCCATCCAACGTGTTTGTAAGTTTTCATAGACCCGGATGTAGGGAAAACACAAATGACAGCTTCATCCAAAACTTCTATGGCCGTAAGTAGTTTTTAACGGTTGAACTTCAATCTCTACCGTTAGGTCCACTTGAGCTTGTATCTACCTCATTTCTTTATCTCGTACGGTTTTATCTAAAATGATATATGAAAAGGGATGAACTATGTTGATAAAACCCATACATCACGATGGGCCCCACAAGCCCTTAGGACGCAATCCGCTTACGGAACACAGAGCGTTAATAAAAAAAAGTAGACCGGCAACCCATGATAAATAGAAAAATACCATCTACTCTGGATGAGTGTGATGGATGATACACATGCATTTAAAAGTTGTTAAGAAACTACATAAATGGTATACAAAATATTCAAAATAAACCATATAAAATAGGATACCAGTTTAGATGCGCCATGACCCAAAAATCACTTTGTTCGGTAATTCCAAAAATTAGATTGATAGATACTTAGGTGAACGGTTAAACATGAAAAATATCTGATGGTCTTATTTCAGCCGACCAGTCAGTGCTTACGATCGTTCAAAAAGATTTGTTTTCTGAACTGTATGTAACCTCCCATATATAAGTCGGTTACACAATTTAGTCGGTCTAATTTGAGTTAATATATGACATGTGTAACATTTTAAAAGCGCCTGCGTATCAAGAGTCACGCCCAACCTGAGTATCAAATGACTCTCCTAATAAAGACGGACGCGGATTGCGTCTTCTCTAGCTTTGAACGGACAGTTCTCTGGGCGGGCCCATGATGTATCCGTTTATCCACGCCGTCCATCCTTTCTCTCGTATCATTTAAAGGTAGGCTAGAGACGGGGTTGGACGTAATCCGCGTCCAATAAATACAGGTGCTCTTTCCGTAGGAAGCGGATTGCATCCGGCCCGGCCGTCTCAATAAGGAACGAACAGATATGCGTGGGTCCCACCGTGATATATCTGTTTATCTATGCCGTCCATCACTTTTATCAAATAATTTTAAGTTACAAGCCGAAAAATTAGGTAGATCCAACGCTAAATTGGACCACACCAAATAGTAAGTTCGGGCTGCATTAAATGCAAGAATCATCCTTGGTGTGGTCCACTTGACTGTTTGATCTGATTCATTTTTTTGCATACTCTTTAAAATCGTCTGATAGAAGGGATGTACGGCGTGGATAAACAGATAAATCACGGTGTGCCCCAAAAATCTGCCCGTTTCTTGTTAGAGACGGGCCTGGAGCTATCCGTACGCTCAAGATGCTTCATTTAATGCTTCATTTCAATATTTTAGGAAGCCGATTGCGTCCGACCCCGCTCGTATCTAGCAATGTCTGACCAGGTCTATGTGGAGGCCCACCGTAATTTATCCGTTTATCTACGCCGTCCATCCATTTTATAAAATCATGTTAAGGTAACAATCCAAAAATGAGGTAGATCCAACGCTCAGGTGGACCACACATATCTGGTCGGAGATATAAAGACGTTTAACGTTAAAAAAAAAGAGATACCTGATCTGATTGCCCTTTCATTTGTATGAGCATGAGAGAGAGACGATACGAGGTGTAAGTACCAGCCTTGTACATCTATGAGATATCTGGTCCATTCATCAGGTGGGCCACCGTGAAAATGCTATAACCGAAAATTTGGATTGGTCCACTCCGAGTGCAACCGATATATGCTTAATTCAATGTTTACATCCGGCCGCACTAATGAGGGAAGCCGATGGAAGCGGATTGGCTGGTGACCTGGTGTACCTCACACAGCTATATAGCTGCTGTATTGACGTCCACAAGTTCTAAGTTGGGTCTGATGATGAGGTATGTGTTATATCCAAACCGTCCATTCATTTGATGAGCTCGTCTTAAGGCATGAGATGTAAAATAAGACAAATTTAACTATCAAGTGGACCACACCAAAAAAAGCAGTGGGGGATTGAACGTCTACTATTGAAATCCTTTTTGGGGTCACAGAAGTTTTGGTTTAATATGAAATTTGTTTTTCCTCTTTATTCAGGTCTTTGTGACCTTACGAACAGATTGGATGGAAAATAAACGTTATGATGGGTCGTACGAATTGTTTAACGGTGAAAATCATTATCTCCGCTGCATTTGTGGTGTGGTCTAGATGATCTTTGGATATGATTCATTTTTTGGATAATGCTCTAAAATGATCTCTAAAAATAGATGAATGGTGTATATATAATAAATACATCACTGTGGGGCCCATGTAACTTTTATCTCCTTTGAACCCTTCGTACAACTCGGAGCTCGAGGAGTGTCACTGCATAAGTGCTCGTCTTGCATGACCTGTACCTACATCTACGGGTGTACATCGAGTTAAACCGAGTCGAGCTGGCCTCAACTCGACTCCGCTCAAACATTGGCTGACCTCAGCTTGAACTTGGCTCGACTCGGTCCTCGAGCTTGACTGGCTAGCTTGACTCAGTTCGGTCAGCAGCCAAGATTGAGCTTAGTTCGAACCAAGATCGAGCCGAGTTCTCCATTGAGGCATTTCCACAAACACCTGAACTGTAACTTCAAAAATTCACTGTTTTACAAATAGAGACAATGGTTTCACAGGTGTTTTATGAAACACCTTCTAAGTACCATAAAAACCAAAAAAAAAAAAAAAAGTATTTGTTTAATGTACATACCTTGCTTGCTATCTGTCAAACATTCCTTACCACTAGCCAAACCTTCCTTGCCACCAGCCACATTTCGTTGAGTCATTTTATCAAACAATTGGTGAGCAACATCAATGGCCAGGTAACCGAGTCACCAAACTGGTTCGATCTGAGTTCAATTCAAGATGGATTCGATCCAAGTCAAGTCGTTCTAGGGCCTACTCGAACTCGGCTCAAACTCATTTTTTTATCTAAAAAAATAGCTCGACTGGACTCGAACTCAGCTTTGAACCGAGTCGGATCGAGCCTTTTCGTGTACACCCCTACTTACATCAGCTATATAGCTGGTATCTGGTACACTAGCAAAGCTAATTGGCTGGTGTACCACGCACAATCTATATAGCTGGTGTATTGACGTCAGCAAGTTCTTTGGGTCCCATCATGAGGTATGTGTTATATCTAAACCATCCATCGATTTTTCAAGCTCGTGGTATGAATTGAGAAGAAAAATAAAAAATATCTAACGATCAAGTGGACTACATTGAAAGAAGCGGTGGGGGATTGAACATCTACCATTGATATTCTTTTGGGGTTTCTTTTAGGGTTCACAGAAGTTTTGGATCCATATGAAATTTGTTTTTCCTCTTCATCCAGGTCTTTGCGACATTATGAACAGATTGGATGGAAAATAAACATTATGGTTGGTCCTACAAAATTTTTAACGGTGAAAATCATTATCTCCGATGTCATCTATGGTGTGGTCCTTTTAATCTTTGGATATGATTCATTTTTTGGATGGTAATATAAAATGATCTTGAAATTTAGATGAAGAGTGTGGATATAATAAACACATCATTGTGGGGCCACGTAACTTTGATCTCCTTTGAACCATGCATATAACTTGGAGCTGAGAAGTGTCAGCGCTCGTCTACCTACACCAGCTATAACATAGAGCTCGAGGAGTTTCAGCGCTCGTTTTCGCACGACACATACCTCCACCAGCTATATAGCTGGTGTTTGGTACACCAACCAATCTGCTTCCGACGCGGATTTCCTGTGAAAAGCCTTCAGCAGTAAGTTCCTGCGCTGGAAACTTAAGTGGGGCCCACCGTAATGTTTGTCAGGAATCCACTCCATCCATCGGTTTTATGAGCTTATTTTATGTGATTGGACCAAAAGTGAAAAAGGATCTAAGACTCAAGTGGGCCCTACTAGAGGAAAAGGTAGTTATAGAAATTCCTACCGTTGAAGCCTCCCTGGGTTTGACAGCGATGTTAAAATTCCATCCATACAGTTAATAACGTCATTCCCACTGGGATGAACTGAAAACACAAATATTAGCATGATTCAAAACTTTCGTGGCCCACCAATATTTCAACTGTGGACATTCAATTATAACGTTTTCGGCCCACTCTAGCATTCGATATAATTCATTTTTGGCCTCATGTCCTGAAATGAACTCACAAAACGGATGGACGGGGAGGATTTCTCACAAACAGCCCCAACTGCGTTCCCAGCGCAGGAACTTCCTGCCAAAGGTTTTCACAGGAAATCCGCGTCCTAATGAATGAACCTGATTTTAGGGCCAGGCATGTTCACGGTGGGTCCCACCTGATGAATGGCCCGGATCTTGCTCTATGTGCCAGGTTGGCATGTTCCCTGCAAATCGCCTCTTCTACATGTGTGGGAAGAAAAAAAGAAGAGTGGGAGTTGCCTGATAATCTAGCTGGTAGCTGCTACTTAGAAACGGTATACTTGTCATATATTAATTCAAATTAAATTGATTAAATTATGTAATTGAACAATCCTAACCTTTGATTAGTAGACATTTGTTTGTTGACACAAGTCTATTTGGTATTTTTCATTTTTAACTGTCCAAAAAATGTCCATCAATCTAATAGTTAGATAATCAATTAAGGGTAATTATTTAATATTAGAGAATCAATTATAGTAATTTTTATCCATCTAAACTGATGCTTGGAATTTGGACGAAATTACTTGAATTAAATGACTTCCACTTATGCAATTTATAAATAATTATAAAGTGCCTGAGTATCAACTACCACACTTTGGTGGAGTATCCAAGTTTCTAAAAGAGGTTTGAAAGTGAGGAAGCATCAAAGCATTTATGTTGTATGCATAGAATGTCAATGTAAGCTACGTTTTGATTCGCCTTATGAAGAATAAACACCCCTTTTTTCTTTCTAATTACAAAAAAAAAAGAAGAAACCTGTCGAAGATTCGTAGAACTTGGGAGACTCTTTATCTTTAATCGGATTCGGAGGACATCATTTCAACGGCCAAAAAAGATTTTGCCTTTCCTAGGAAGAGTCCACATCCTACACTCCATATTTACAATAGTTCATTCCATTGATTCATGCATGTGGGGGCTTACCTTTATGTTTTCATGGCATCCTACTTATTCATATGGGTCCATCACTACTGAATCCACCTTAAAAAATGGTCTAAGCCATCATGGGAATATGAGATTTTTATAGGTTGTTCATTGTTTTCTATGACATGATTTATTGTATTTTTCTTTTATTAGATCCAATGGGTGATTCTTTAAAAAAAAAAAAAAAAAAAAAACCAAGCCTTAAAATCATATGGTACTTTGACTTAGGATAGAAAACAATGATCCACCACTCAAAATTCTCCAAATTCAGAGTGGTTGGTGGCTCATAATGTGGATGGATTGAATGATTTTTTGGAGTGTCCCACTTTTATGGTTAAGAAATTTTTTAGATGAGTTTTCTGCTATATCTACACTATGATAAACCACACTTGCAATGTTTGAAGATTTATACTACAAACATTGTAAAGTATAAGGCCTTGGGAAGAGTCAAGAATTATAATGTATAATTTATGTATGATTTATTGACCAAAGCATATGTATGGTCTTTACTACTCTATTCCTATAAGAGGGAGTTAGGGTTTAGTGATACTGGATTAATGTTGTTCTGATGGACCTTAACTCTACAAAGCATGCCCCAAAAATCTCTTACATCCAAGTAGGGGCCTACCATGATGTGTGTATATTATCCATGCTTCCTATCTATTTTGTTAGTTTATTTTAAGATATGAGGTAAAAAATAAAGCATATCCAAAGCTCAAGTGAACTATAATACAAGACTACAAGAAATGGTGGTGATAAAACACCCCCCATTAAAAAAAATTTTGGGCTGCAAAAGTTTTGGATCAAGCTGATATTTGTGTTTTCATTTCATTCATGTCTATGTGACCTTATCAACATGTTGGGTGGTTGGATGGCAAATAAATATTTTGTTGGGCACTAGAAAAGTCTCGATAGTGGGTGTCATTATCAGCAGGTTTTCTATGGTGTGATCCACTTGAGATTCTTAGAATGAGCTGGCAAAATAGATGGACAACATGTATGACATACACATAGTGATGGGTTCCACATCCATAATGGTGGACCCCACAATGCCTACCACCGGGGATTTTTGCTTTTAAAGATCCTTCCCTTCAATTACTCATATACGTAGAATCGATAGAGGGGAAAGATAGCATAGCCAAAATATTGTATGCTTATTTATGCCTGATTTGACCGCGTCAGAAACTAGTGACTCAGATAATGTGACATAATAGTGAGATCTCGAACAAAAGATTTCTTAAGCTATCCTAATAGTTACTTTGACGGTTGAATTTAACCAGAATTCAAAAAATCATGTCATGAGTAGCCCAATGTAACACTCCGAAAATTTTCATATGAATTAATAGATACATGAGAATCCGTCCATGTATATAATTTAGCGTTTTTGTTTTTTTTTAAAACTAAAAACAGCGATTCATAGATGAACATATATGTACACACACTTACTCACATATACGCACCATAAAAAGTTTTGAACTCTCATATATCCTAATATTCTCAAACATTCGTCAAATCCACCCATTGAAGGAGCTATTCATCACCAAATTAAAATATTTGATCATCCACTTTGTTCCAAAAAAAATAAAATAAAATATGTTAATGATTTGCCCATCATTAAAGACTCCTCCACAGTCGAAGCTAGACTTGCTACTTAAGCATTCACAATTATAAAGGCTCTTCACTCTTCTTAAATTTTTTTTATGCTTGAATTTTATAGGAGCACATTCTCTTTCTTTCTCTACATGCAGCTATATTAATCCTCATTAATTTTCTTTTCTTATTTTTTCTCTCCTTCTAAATTTATCTCTCACCTGGGGTCTCTCCCCTTTCCTTTTTCTCGACATGCATTGCATGTGCCACTTTCTTAGTGTTGAATAAATGAATGTGTATTAAAAACATCCCAATAATTTGATAGTAACATAAGTTTGACCGTTGGGTGCAACCACCCAAGCTCAGCTGACCAATATTTTATAACTTGTATCTAACCCTGGTCTGCTCCTGTCAGCACCCTAATGGTCCAACGGACCGTCTTATCTATGACTTTTAGTTAGTTATGTAAAAGTCTACTAATCATACAACAAAAGCACATGTAACACTGTCCATATGGTTTGTTCAGATCACCTTTTATTAGTTCTAAATTTTATAAAGAAAGCTGCTGACGGCCGCCTGGCCAATGCCTACCTAACATGCACTCGCCTCCCTTTATCAAAAGGGGCTACGTTGGTGTTATTTGATACTCAGGCTATATATGATACTTAATACTCAGGCACTTGGGAATTATACACGTGGCATGAATTAACTCAAATTAGATAAGAGTAAATTGTGGAACAATCCCAACTCCCCGTGCATGCACACCTGTTTGTTGAAGTAAGATTATTGGGTAATTGTCATTTTAACCATCCAATTAATAATTGTCCATCAAATTCAAAAATCTAATGATAAAGAAAGAGATAGATTTTTGGGTCATGAACCATTTATATTTGTGATGGCATGTTCATAATCTACCTTGCACACGTGCGTGGGTTTGGCAAAGCACGTGAGAGGTAAGCATGCAGTCCTACGAACGTGGTTTGGCAGGGACCCCAACACTAGACAGATAGCTGGGGTGTCAAACCTCTGTGGGCTCTACCATAACATATGTGCTTTATCCGCACCGTTCATCTATTTCTCTGGCTCATTGTAGAATATGAGCCAAATAATGAAGTAGATCCAAAGATTACGTGGAACACACGATAGGAAACGGTAGGGATTGAACTCTTATTGTTGAAAATTTCTTGAGGCCATGGATGTTTCAAATTGATATATATATATATATATATATATATATATATATATATATATATATATATATATATATATATCTGTGTTTTCCCTTCATGCAGGGCTGTGTGACCTTATGCATAGGTGGGATGAATCTGCCTCATTTTTGGGCTCGTGTCATGAAATGAGTTGGCAAAGCAGATGGATGGTGGGGATAAAACATAGACATCGTGGTGGGGCCCATAGAGATTTGCCACCAAATAGCTGGTTGGTGCTGCGGTCACCAGCCAAACCGTGTCACTTCCTAATGCTTCTTCAGTCATGCTAACTTCTTCCTTCCACTAAAGGAGGAGTAACAGTAAGTCATCCGAACCGTTGATTTTGGAAGTGGATTGCGCCCTGCCCCTCTGCAAGGAATTGGTCCAGCCACGGGATCTGTGGGGCCCACCATGATGTATGAGTTTATCCGGGCCATTCATCCATATTTCTAAATCATTTTAAGTATAGGCCAAAAAATGAGGTAGAAAAAGGCTTGGATGAAGGGAAAATGCAAGTGTCAGCTTGATCCAAACTTTATGTGGTGCATAAGAAGTTTTTAATGGTGGCCATTCAAATCCCACTATGTGGTCCACTTGAGGCTTGGATCTATCTCATTTTTGGGCTCATACTATAAAATGATTTAGAAAAATGGATGAACAGCATGGATAAAGTCCATACTTCACATTGGGTCCCACATAGCCCCTGCCTGGACTAATTCTGGCCGGGGCAGAAGGCAGGAGGTTTCCCTTGATTTTATGGTTGTTAAAGGTTTGTAAATTATAGCACTCAAGTGGTCCACAAATAGAGCGTCAATATAATAAATAAATAAAGCAGATGGGTAAGGAATAATAAATAGAAAAATACTTTACTCCGGAAGAGTGTGGTGGATGATACACAGGCATTAATTTAGAAGTTATTAAGAAATTGCGTACGTGGTATACCAAAAATTCAAAAGTTTAGATGGGGCACCAACTAAAAATCACGTATGTTTGGTAATTCAAATATTTGATTGATGGATAGTGGACGTTTAAATATGAAAAATAACAAATGGTATTGTTTCAATGAACAAGTGTCTAATGTTGGGATCCTTCAAAAGATTTGTTTTCTAGACTGTATGTAACTTACTAGAATTTCGTTACACAATTTAGTGTCTGATTTTTAGTACTGACACATGTATAATTTTTAAGTACCGCATATCAAGTGTCATGCCTAACCTTAGTATCAAATGACTCCCTAATAAATAACGGTGCTTTTTACGTGCACTCGTGATGCTCTATTTAATGCTTCCTTCCAATACATAAAGGAGATATGATGACATTCAGCCTAACAAAAAAGAGAGAGAAAGAGGGATCCCTATGAGGTTCATGTGCTAATTGTTGGCTATGGGTTTGTATTTTTTGTTACTGCAGTGTTTGTGTGTGTGTGTTACAATCGAGTGTGCAGCTCAAGCCAAATCGAACGACTCTGACTCAAGTGTCGAGATAGGTAAATATATTGAATGCGATCATATATGACCGAGATGTTAGAAGACTGATTATTTATTTAACAACTCACATAAGATTATTATCAGATGATTAGTTGATTGTTGGCCAACTTAACCTCTATACAAAATAATTTTTAACTATGAGATTTATTAAACATGGAGGAAATAGTCACGGTCAATTACAAAAAGCAGCTGCAAGATACCTTTCTAAAATTAGAACTGTTTGTATTAGAATCGGAAATAGTCCAACACTATCGCCGCTCTTAAAAATGAGCAAAAACTATGATAAGTAAAGATAAATTTATTGATTCATTTAGTTGGTAGGATACAATTTGTTCCACCGAAATTTTTGCTATTTAAAGATTTCTTTTATACTTTCTAAATGTTTCTCTCTTTATTTCAATAGATATGGCAACTGCATTATTGCTATGTTAGTTTTTTAGATCTTTTTATTTCTTTTTTATATTCTTTTAACCGTTCCCATTCTCTTGACCGCTTTATTCCCCTGAGCTTTTCAACTATGCCTTGTCATTAGATGACTTGTATCATTCAGCTCAACGTTAGTTGTTATTTTGTAAGAAGTGTCCTATATATCTTTGTAGGTCTTTTTTATGTGTTATATCATCTGATTGCAATAATGGCAAAAAATGAAGGTACAATACTAATCTTGTGCACCAATGAGATGATCTGGTCCATTCATCCAGTGGACCACCCTAAAAAATGCCCTGGCCCAAAAATTTGACTGGTCCACTCAAGGTGCAGTCAATATATGTGTGAGACATGTTAAAGAACATACTGCCAATGAAATTTGCTCAATGGTCACATGTGGCCCCACTCGCGAAGGAGCCTTGTTTTAGGGCCAGGCCATGTTCATGGTGGATCCCACACATGATAAACTATTGAGATCTTGCTATACATGCCAGCTTGGCATGTTCCCTGCAAATCGACTCTTCGCACTTGTGTAGTACACGTGTCATGTATTAATTCAAATTAAACTGATTAAATTGTGTAATTGAGCAATCCTAGCCTTGGATTCATTGACACTTATTTGTTGAAATAAGACTAGATATTTTTCACTTTTAACCATCCAATAAGTGTCTACTCATCTAATAGTCTGGTAATCAATTAAGCATGATTATCTAATATCAGACAATCAGGTAAGCATGATTTTTCATCAATCTAAACTGGTACCTGGAATTTGGATTGTTTTTATTGGAATTAAATGACTTCTACTTATTTTTAAATAATAATTTTGAAGATAGGTATTTGGAATTTGGATGGTTTTTATCTGAATTAAATGACTTCCACTTATGCAATTTTTAAATAATTTTGAAGTGCCTGAGTATCAACCACCACACATCCCCAGAGTATATATGGAAGTTTCTAAAGAGAGATTTGAAAGTGATGAAAGTGACAAGGCATCAAAGCATTTATGTGTATTCATAGAATGTCAATGTAAGCTACGTTTTTTTGCCTTATAAAGTATAAACACCCCTTTCTTTCTAATTACCACAAAACTATTAAAGATTCGTATAAGTTTGAGACTCTTTACTCTTTAATCCGATTCGGAGGACATCATTTCAACGGCCAAAAGAGATTTTGCCTTTACTAGAAAGAGTCCAGTTCCTCTACTCCTTATGTAGAATAGCTCATTCCATGATTCATGCATGTGGGTCGACCTACCTTTATGTTTTCATGCATCCCATCGGCCAGCCTACTATTAAATACACCTTAAAAAAAAAAGGCCAATCCAACCATTATGTGGGCCACCATGGGAATTTGAGTTGTGGATGGCTTTTCAGTGTTTTCTATAACACGGGCTATCATGTTATTTTTATTAGATGTAATTGGCATCAAATTTGCCATGTCATAGAAAATAATGATCTACGGCTCAAAATCCTCCAAATTCATAGAGTGGTTGGTGGCCCATATTTTGATTGAATTGATTGAATCTTTGAAGTGTCTCACTTTCATTGTTTAATAATTGATGTAAAAATGTGGTTAGCCTTCCCTGGACTCGCAAACCTGCACAAGAGAGATACAGAAGACCCTGGCTCATGCAGGGGACCCTCCGATGCCTAAGTTTGGAACCTGAGGTTTAGTTGAGTAGTGAGGGTTTAGGGCTAAAGATTGTGCGTATCTTACACCATTGGAGACCATTGGAGGTACCTTATTTATAGGTGAGGAGAGGCAGTGTCATGGAGGGCTTTCATCCCCGTTTGGCAGTAATTTGATTATAGTGGGACTCAGATTCCTTGCGCAGCGGATCCTTCTAGATCCTTAGTTAGAATTTCGGAATGATCCATGTGGAAGTCGGTTTTCGAGATCTTTGGTCGAGAATGCGGATAGAGCTGATTGAGGTCAGGTCGAACCTCACAGAGGGTGGGTTCAGCCATCCCAAAGTAATCCGAGTTAGGTTACAACCGAAGTCAGTGATGTGTTCGTCCAAGGATGAGTCTCGCCGACCTGAGGTGGGATAGCTTGCTTCACATTGCAATTGACTAATGAAGGCCTCGTCCTTGTGTTTAGAGGTCGAGATCAGCCTTTCCCCGTACTTAGTCAATGAGGTCGAGCTTGGCTTTTCTCCATTCTTGGTCAAGGAGACTGAGGTTCAGTCACTGAATCACACAGGTCGCTTGTTTGAATTGTTAATCTGCCCCGTCAATAGTTGGCCGGTCTATTTCCTCCATAACAATAATCTTTCTAGATAAGTTCCTTGCTATACTTAGCTAGGATGGGCCAAACACCTACAACATTTAAAGGCTTATACTACAAACACCGTGGAAGATTTCCCACAGTGAAGGGTAAATAATTATAATAATATATTATTGATGCAGAATCCACTCCAAGCACTTGTAGGTTAAGATAAACGTGGTAGTGCATGCATAAAATCCAATCCGTCCATCACGTGCGTCCATTAATGTTCTCCTTAGTGGCGAAAAATTATTCCAAACCAAGTCTCAGTTGGGCCACACCACAGGAGACAATACCCCAACCTATGTTTACTCCTTAAATGGCCATTTTCATAATTTTGAAGAAAAAAGTACTCTCAAAATAACTTTTGGATAACCCCTAAACCCACAATGTATAAGCGAAGTTCCTGCCAAAAAATACCTTGGGGGAAGTTCTTTCCGTGTGAAGCTAGGTGGCCAGAAATCCATCCTGTCCATCCTGCCCATCCCTTTTCCCATGTCATTATAGGACATGGGATGAAAAATGAAGCAAATCCAAAACTGGAGTGAACCGCACAACAGAAACGGTGAGATTGAAAGCCCACCATTGAAACATTCGTAGGGCCACAAAATATTTGAATCAGGAAAATATATGTGTTTTCAGTTCGCCTCAGTAGTAATTACCTTGTAAACTGTATGAACTCCATATAAATATTAAGGTGGACCCAGGGAGGTTTCAACATTAGGCATTTTCCTAGACGGGTTGAGTAGCGAGACTCACTACTGAAGTGATGTCACCAAGTTCCGTGGGCCCCACCATGATGTATGTTTTGTATTCATGCCGTCCATCTATTTGGAGAGATCATTTTAGGGCAAAATACAAAGAACGAGTTAAATCAAAAGCTCTGGTGGACCCCAACACAGAACACAGTGTGGACAGTGATGCCCACCATTAAAAACTTCTAAAGGCCACAAAAGTTTTAGATGAAGCTAATATTTGTGTTTTCCCTTCTTTTATGTCTTTTTAACTTTTGAACAGGTTGGATTTCAAATAAACATCATGGTGGGCCTTAGGATAGTTTCAACAGTGGAAATCACTCTCCCCACTGTTTTTTGTGGTGAGGTCCACTACAGCTTTTTATCTGCCTCGTTCTTTAGCTAATGCCCTAAAATGATATCTCAAAATGGATAGACGGAGTGGATACAACACATACATCATAGTGGGGCCACAGAACTTGATGTCACTCCATTAGGGAGTCTCGCTACGCAACATGTCCGTAGCTAATTCGTTTCCATTTTCCTGCCCACTGTTTCCCTCTCATGCGGCCCACTTGAGTTTTAAGCGGGCCTAATTTTTAGTTCCATGTCTTAAAATGATCTTGAAAACCTAATGGACTTTGGACGTGGATTAGCTACTAACGGGTTGAGTAGCAAGTTTGGCTATTGACGTAATGTCACTAAGTTATGTAGCCATATTTGTGTTGTATCCACATTGTCCATTCATTTAGAGAGATCCTTTTAGGGCGTAATTGGAAGAACGAGGCAGATCTAAAGCTCAAGTGAACTCCACTAAAGAAAACAGTGGGACAGTGACACCTACCATAGAAACCTTCCCAAGGCTATCAATGTTTATTTGAGATCTAACCTATTCATAAGTTAACACAAACTAGATGAAGGGAAAATACAAATATCAGCTTGATAGAAAAATTCAGCAGTCCCCAAAATTTTTTTAATGGTACACGTTCAATCCTCACTTGTTTTTTTCTAGTGGGGTCCATTTGAGTTTTGGATCTCTCTCAATCTTTGGCTCATTGGGTAAAATGATCTCTCCAAATGAATGGAGTGGGTAGATAAAGCAAATACATCATGGCTACATAACTTGGTTACGTCACTTCAATAGCAAAACTAGTTCTGTCTAAGTGGATTTCTCACGAACATCAAAGTGGGCCCATGTAGCTTCCTATCAGTTTTTTCTGCCAAATGGTTTTGTTGGAAGAGGGCGTCTGACGTGGATTGGCCAGTAGCGAGTTGGCTATTGGGCTATGGGCCTCCACCTTGATATATTTGTTTTATCCGTCAGCCATTCATTTTTTTCTGGTAAACCCACAGCAAGAAGAAAGTGATGATTGACTGCCCATGGTAAAGGAAATGGATGAAAGGAAAACACAAAGATCAACTTCATGTAAAACTTTGGTGGCCTTTAAGAAGTTTTTAACTGTAGAGTGTTCAATTACCATTATTTCCTATGGCGTGGTTTGCATGAGATTTTTATGTCTCATTTTTGGGATCATGCCCTAAAAGTAATGATTTGAAAAAATTGGATGAACAGTATGGATTATATATATATATATATATATATATATATATATATATATATATATATATATATATATGAGAAAAGGTACAATGCCCTTATATATATATATATATATATATATATATGAGAAAAGGTACAATGCCCTCGAGCTGACGATAAGCTTATCGTGAGGTCAAGCTGTGTGGGCCCCACCGTGATGCGTGTCGACCATCAACACTGTGCATTTGATGGGTACCCTTTAAATTATGGGATATCTCAAAAATCAGCCGTATACGGAACTCAGGTGGGCCATATCATCTAAAATTATGTGAAGACACCGTTAAAACATATAAAAGCACTTGGTGGGGTCCACCTGAGTTTTGCATGCGCCTGAAACTTGGTCTGAACCCTCATTCAGGTGGGACACACATAATGGATGGGCTGGATTTGCAAACCACATCTCGGTGGGCCCTAAAAAATGGTTATAAATGTTTTAATGGTGTACGGCCCCCTCTCCACTTCTGTATGTGGTGTGGCCCACACAAGTCACGAATTGACTTGATTTTTGGGACCTAGTCCCACGATGGAATGGTCTATCTGACTGATGGGGTAGATGTTCGAAACGCATCACGGTGGGGCCCACACAACTTGACCTCATGGGATGGAGCCGTGAGCTCGAGCGCATTGTACCTTTTCCATATATATATATATATATATATATATATATATATATATATATATATAGTGGAGGCCACAAAACCTCATCCATTAGGCAATACGTGTTACCCTGTGGGGCCAACCTTGATGAATGTGCTGTATATCCATGTTGCTTATCCATTTCTTCGGCTCATTTTAGGATGTTAACCAAAAACATAAGCAGATACAAATCTCCTATTGACCACACTATTGAAAAAGTAGTAAATGATCGTTAAAAACTTTTTGTAAGCAACAGAAGTTCTGAATCAAGCTGATCTTTGTATAGAGAGTCAAAGAGAATGGTTGTATGTCATAATGACACTCATGGAAAAAGTAAGACCATTATTCGACTTTTTGTCTCAGTCGAACATAATCAAATAAGGAGTTGACACTCGGAAGGAAAGGCCAATCACATTTATTGCATTGAACAGTGGACTAATGTCACTTTCACATTCTTCTTTTTCTAAAGGTGAAGCGACGAGGGGAGGGGGCAACAATGTTCGTAACATCCTCGATTTTCACTGTTTTGGATTTTTAAAAATCCTTGAAATTTTTTTAATTAACTTATAGTATCACTTAACTAACCATTAGCATCCAACGTTAGCTTATACACGAGTGGTCCAGTCTGATCATGATCAGACCATGTGCAAGCCGTCAAGCCAGGTAGCTCGATTACACTTAACAACAGCCCGTGTGGGCCACCCAGCGACCGAGGAAGGTCAAAAAAATCTAAAATTTTAGAAAATCATAGATTTCACTGGGCTTGTGGTCCATTGCGGACTACGAACCCAATGGACACCCAGAACTGGGATCTAGCACTAGCCAAATGCACCCCACCAATGCCAGAATTTGAATCTGGCACTTGCAAATAAAATTGAGATACCAGGCCTTCCAGCCATCGAATTTCTTCCAAATTTACGGTGAATGTTTAATGTATTTTTCTACGCCCGCCTACAAAATCTGGGTCCCGATCGTGGCACGGTGACCGTTGATCGCAAATCGGGCTCGTACGATCAAACCCCAAATTCGATCATTTTCAAATTTTACATGGCCTTTCATCGGGCCATGGACCACTTATCCTATAAATTTTATGGCCAGAGGGCCACTAGTCCCAAAATTATAGAGTAATGTCCGTCTTGTTGGGCTCGACGTCCATCGCAGGAGTCGGACCTGGGTAGTGCCCAGAACCGCTCAACTTGAACCAAAGGACGAGTGCATGAGAAGTGCAAATACCTTAAGGAAAGGAGCTGGAACTTAAGTGAATTGGGTCGTCCACTCTTATGCCAAGTTAAGGAGGTCGGACCGTCGGTTTACGACCAAACTTTACCCGTGGATTAAGAATATTTCTCTACTCATATATGTATAGTCGCGGCCCCGATCGACTATCGGTGACCGTTAAACAGACTTATAATCATATCCGTTGATTGACACATCCAAATGGCGGGCCGATCATATCCATGCGTAGATCATCATTAGGGCTAGCTATCCTATGGTGTAAATCAATGTGTACACCCCATAGTGGGCCCTAGAGCTTAGAAAGACCCTCCCATAGGTCTAGTATAGTAAAAATCCAACACTTGGGGCCATTTCCACCAAATCTGGCATTATAAAAGGGCCTCATTTGGGCACCCCTTCTTCCCATACGATTTTGCCCTAGAGAAGGAAAGAGAGAAGAGAGAAAAGGGGGAAGAGAAAGAGGAGAAAGGAGAAGAAAGAGAGAGGGAAGAAGAGCAAGGTGGACCTTAGATCGTGGTAGGGCCCAAGGAGATCATCCCTTCCAACTCCCCACCTCATCTCCAAGAGGAAACCCTACACCACAACCACCAAAATCGTCCGTCAATCGTTTAGGTAAGGTTCCTCCTCCCTTTGCCTTAGAACCCTTATGAAGAAGGGGGTTTTTGCATGGATTTCTCACATGTATGAGCTTGCTTTAGGGATTTTGACCAACCGGTCCCCAAATCGACGTTCCTAGGTCATTTTCAAGTCTCCAACGAATCCTATGTATGGATATGCATGATGGTTCTTCATGATGTTATTTATTGTTCACATGATTTCGTGTATGGATGATAACATGCTTATGCATCGTCATTTCTCCCATATATTATTGATTCATGGTGTGTATGATTTCATTTCTCTTGTGCATATGGCCTGTTAGGATAGAGAAAGTGCTTAACCTCCTCACACACACACACAATACACATGCACTTTAATTCATGAATGCTTGCTAGGAATATTTGATTCATTTGACTCAGATGCATGAGATACGATGTTGATATACTAGTTGATAGCTCGTTAGGATCACCCTCACACCTTTGGGTTGGTCTGGAATATGACAAGAGACGGTAGTTCCATCCAGAGGGCTATGCTAGGGCTAGACCCGTGAATTTGGGCGGGTGTGTTCGGGTGGCTGTAGTTCGACTACATGAGTCTCTTGTGCCCGAGGTCACTCGTCTCACGCTCGCCTGATTTGTGCGGTCTAGCCTACGGCCTGACCAACCCTGTTTGTTAACCCTGGGTGCTCACATATGTATGAAACCTGAACCACCCTGCAACCATTGTAGCCCATTGATAATCCACTTGAAACTGGTACACAGCCTCGTGAGCCGGGCATGGTGGAATGGGACACTGTGTCCGAGCTGTCTGCCTACGCTGGAGTACCGCACCTCCCCGTAGTGACCGCGAGTGATCCCTTTCTTTCGGTACTCCTCATGTGCTTGGTGTCGGGGATGAGGAACTCGACGGGATCACGGACCGCGGGGCCTTGGCCTCATACATTGATGGGGTCTTGGCCTCGCAACCAGCTTAGGGCAGTGATACGTAGGGTGAATCAGAATCTCCAACCTTCTGGATGAATGGACTTAACTAATAACTCGGCTAACACGATCGCATTGTATCACATTAGTTAGGATGACGACTCGGCAGTCGAGGTCGCTCTGAGGGAGTGTTGTCATATGCGATTGTTAGATAGAGTCGCTTGAGGGAGCGTTGTGGAAAGGGCATGCATTATATCATCCCGCATGCATGCATTTAAATAAGAGTCGCTAGATGTTGATGATTGTCTGCTTTTCATTAAGTTCATATTATAATTGATGCCTGTTAAAACTTGAGACCAATAGTTCACACTAAGTTGATCACTCACTTCCACTCTAGGACGGTGTTTTAAAACACCAACTACTCTCATAAATGCAGGGGATGCAGAACAGATGGAGTGTGGCGAGGCTACTCTCGACGAGGAGGAGGAGCTGTCATACTTCCAGCTGATAGACGGCTCTCAGTCAGCTGGAGAGGCGGGATCAGATCGCTGAGCGTGGGCTCGACTCTAATCTTTTGGATCCACTACTCTTTTGCGATTTTGTTGGGCGACGCCTTGGGCGGCCTGTATACATTCTTTTGGACCTTTTCATATATACACGTACATCTTCTTCATTTCAGTAAACTTGTATGACTGTGTTTCATGCTCCACGATATTTCAAATTGCGCATTTAAGCTTGATTAACCATAAAACCATAAAATGTATGATAAGTGACACTCGAGAACTCGGGAGTCGAGTGTATGCATGACCCCCGATTTTCTGGGGCGTTACAATGTTATACCCTATTTTCTTTTTATCATTCCTAGAAAAGTCGATTAGGAAATGACACATGTCATTACATGAGTAATATACAACACACATAAGATCTTCGAAAATATTTGGAGTGAGTTTCGTGGATAGAACAGCTAACGCTAGTTGGGTAATAATACGTGTCATCCGAAGATAGAATGTGGCCCAGCAGTAAAAGACAGAACATGGTTGAGCGCGAGGTAATTACTAGGACAAGTGTCAAAGAAGAGTCAGGAAGACTAGAGTGGTACTGAAGCAGTTGCTATAACCGTTGAACGTGAAAAGATACATCTAAATGGTGAAGTTTATAAATAGCAAATGAGCTTAACGGAGCAAAATGTCTCGTACCAACCCAATCTAACAAATCTGTCCTATCAATTTTTCTTTATGTTTTTTAACATAATCTGCGTTTTATGTTTTTTAGCATAACCAGTAGCCTAATCTTACATTTGGAATAGTTGTAATCCATAATAGTAATTTAAGTTTATGCTCATATGCTGAACAATCTTTATTTCAATCAAAGCAGTTCTTATTTGAAAATTATGTTTTGTGACTGAATAGGCACGTGGCTTTCTCATATCTCGATCATATTCGGTCAATCCATTTAGCGCTTGGGTCAAAGTTGTTCAGAATTGAGTTGGACAGCCAATTCTGGCATGCCCACACATCACACGTGACCAAATTTAAAATAGATATGCAATTTTGGGCACACATCATACGTGGCCAAATTTGAAACTGAGAGCCAGCGATAAGATTGTTAGCGAAGAGTAACCTTAGGTGAATAGCTTAATTAGAGTTGTACCGAGAAAATGGACGGTTTAAATTATCTGACCATGTGGCCCCAGTGATTGGCGACGCACGTTGGACAATGAGCCGCGATATAGGCAAAATAAACCATTACCGTTTCTTGATTCGCGCAGAGCAGGAAACGCGTGAACCAAGAGTAGAGCTGGGCATTTTATGTCCGATCCGGTGGATCTGACCCGATCAGACCCGATCCGACCTGATTCGAACAGAACCGATGGTCTGGATCAGTCAGGATCGGGTAGCCCCATCCAGATCCGAAATATTTTCGGGCTGGGTACGGATAGCACCTGTTCCGACCCGACCCGATCCATAATCCGATCCGATTGGATCCGATTCGGACCTATCCGATTCGAACCGTATTTATTAAGTTATATATATATATATATATTTATTTATTTTTAAGTTTTACCCGACCATTTTTTTACCCTACCCTAACTGCACCTGAAGAACACTCGCCGTCCACACCCGTAGATCTCGAACCCTCATTTGCAACCTGTTTTTTACCCTACCCGCACCTGAAGAATGCTCGCCTAACTGGATCCGGAATCCCCGAATCTTCCAATCCCAATCTCTACCGGCCGGTAAATCTCTCTCTTCGTATCTCTCTTTCTTTCTCTGTCTGTCTCTGCAACTCTCTCTCTCTCTAATCGGGCTTGAAATAGCTACTGACGAGTTAGTAGCCAGAGTCTCTACTGAAGTGTCGTCACTAAGTTTCGTGGGCCCTACCATAATGTATGTTTTGTATCCACACCGTCCATCCATTTGGAGAGATCATTTTAGTGCAAGATTCAAAGAATGAGTTAAATTTAAAGCTCCAGTGGACCCCAGCAGAGAAAACAGTGGGACAGTGACACCCACCATTAAAAACTTCTACAAGCCACCGGAGTTTTAGATTAACCTGATATTTGTGTTTTCCCTTCTTTCATGTCCTTTTTAACTTTTGAATAGGTTGGATTTCAAATAAACGTTACGGTGGGCCGTAGGATAGTTTCAACGGTGGGAATCACTCTCCCCACTGTTTTATGTGGTGGGGTCCACTACAATTTTTGATTTGCTTCATTCTTTGGTTCATAATCTAAAATGATATCTCAAAATGGATGGACGGTGTGGATACAACATATACATCATAGTGGGACCTACAGAACTTGTAATGTCACTTCAGTAGCCTAATTAGCGGCCCACCCGTTCGTACAACTCGGAGCTCGAGGAGCGTCAGTGCTCGTCTTCGAGCGACACGTACCTAGAGCTATATCCGGTGTCAGCTAAGCAGCACTACAAGCATGTGCCTCAGAGAAGAGAAATGATCTGGTACATCCATCAACACTCTAAATTATCATTCCAGCGCCTCTCTTTCCCACTGATTTTTCAATTTTTTGGACAGCCTATGGTTAAAAAATCTGGAAGGTCATGAATATCACTTGGCCTAAAAATTGGGTCGTTCCACTTGTCGAGTGGGCTAGACCATTGGAATCAAGATATGCAAATGATCTGAGCCAACATATATATTTATCTATCTGATGAGTGTATCTGCTTATTTTTCTCATTAGTGAATCTTCATGATGGGGCCAAATGTTTCAACGGATCAGATGCCCTATGAATTTAATACATTGGCGGGAAAAAATAGTGCACCACCTTAATATATGGTGCAGGCGAAAGTATCTGATTATTTCTGGCTATTAATACTCTTTATGAAATACAAGCTCTTCCTGGTTTTTTTTTTTTTTTTTTTTTTTTTTTTTTTTTTTTAGCTGGTTAGTACACAACATACTGCAACCTTTCTAAATGCTTATCCTTCTCCGTTCAACGTGCAAAAGTCCAGCTCCCATACATCTCATCTCTCGTTCCTCTTCCTAAAATACTTCAACCCAGATCGAAGCCTTCCAACGGCTATTGACGATTGGGGGAGAATCAGCTCAGATTGGAACTGGATTTTGGAAAATAAAAAACCTAATTTCTCCTGTAAATGTTTCGGAGCACTATATGTTTTTTTATTTTTTTTTTCTTTTTAGCTTGTTAGTACACCCTATCCATAGCAAGCTTCTTCATAAAGGTAAGGTACAAGACTTGAAGCTTCTTCATGAAGCTATAAGCTGGTGTGAGCTTGTGTAGGCCCGATTTGAATTTTTTGGTTTATCCATGCCGTCCATCAGTTTTTCCATATCATTTTAGTAGTTGATACTAAATTTTAAGTATATCCAATAATCAAGTACAAACAATGAGAATAATGATTCTCATACCGTTGAAAAAATGAATGATCCGAATCTTACCTAATCCGATCCGACTCGGGTCTCCTAACTGAGTCAGACTCGGATCGGTTCTAAGTGAACAAAGTTTAGATCTGTTCGAATCCGATGACCCAAATCTGGTACCCGATCTGATCGAGTTCGAGTCACACCCTGCAGATTTCAAACCTAGTTGAGTTGGACCGAATCCGATCCGACTCGGTCGGATGCCCAGCTCTAACCAAGAGATGTAAAGCTATGCCACGTAGAAGCGTGAATAGAAGAAGATCACACCAAATCAACGGTCCTGCCGGAATTTCTTTCTACCGTCCATTTTTTGTACTAGCCGACCACTAGATTTTTTTTTCTTTTATTTTTTCGGGTCCTAACGAGGGTTTGCTACACTACATCCTGGTTGATTGACGTGGGATACTCTGGGACTTTAGCCATTGAATCTGGAGTCATTTTCCAATGATCCAGACCGTGGATAATGTACATGATGGGACTCACCTTTGAGAAAGATAGACGGTGATGTTGAATAATCAAGTGGTTGAAATATTTTATTTTGGAAAATTTTCGTTTTTCCTTCTAATCCTCCATCAACCGTAAGGCCCATTGTATAAACTTTTTGTGGCCATTGAAAAGGACACTAATACAACCGCTGAAAGTCCGGAAGTATACTATTTCCATACATGGGAATGTATTCTCGCAATCCTCTTTTAGTTTTTCTTTTGTTGGCAGCGTCGGACGCCAGATAAGCAAAGAACCACGCTAACGTACGTACCACGTGACTGGGGAAACGGATTGGCTACTCCCCCGCCCGTCCCTAGCTCCGAACGGGCAGGTCTGTGGGTGGGCCCACCGTGATGTATCTGTAAATCTAAATCGTCAATATTTTTTCTCAAATTATTTTAAGGTATAAACACAAAAATGAGGCATATCCTATGCTCAAGTGGACCACACCAACTAATAAGATTGGTTGCATTAACATGCACAAGAGCATTAAATGCCAGTTGCATTAAATGCAAGAGTCATCTGTGATTGTCGGATCTGCCTCATTTTTATCTGATGCCTTAAGGCCCTGTTTGGGCAACAGGATTAGAAAGGATTGGGTGGGATTGGATTCATCTGGTTCCGTGCCAATTCCACTCCATGTTTGGCAAAGCTTGAATTAGATAGGATGGAATTACATTGGGTCCCGTGCCAATTTCACTCAATGCTAGCAAGTTGTGTAGGTCCCACCCTGATGTGTGGGCTATATCTACACCGTCCACCCATTTTTTGAGATTATTTTAGAGCATGGGCCAAAAATCAGGTAATTCTAAAGCTCAAGTGGACCCACCACTGAAAGCAATGTGGATTGAATACTTACTGTTGAAAACTTCTTTGGGGCCACATAAGTTTTGGATCTACCTCATTTTTCGGCCCATACTATAAAATGAGGTTACAAAACAAATGAACGGTTTAGATATAATACATATGTGTTATTCTGATAATTTCAAATGATGGTGGGTATACCCATTCAATGTACCACCGTATTACCAACGAAGCAGAGCATTAATCTAATCCCATGGAATCAGGGGACAATCCCTGCCATGGGTAATAATGATGTTTTTTTTAATACAATCTCACTTAAACCCTTCTAATCCAGTTGCCCAAACAGGGCCTAAAAGAATTTGAAAAAACAAGGAATTGATGGCTTGAACGAACAAATAGATCACGGTAGGCCCACCCACGGAACTGCCCCTTCGGAGCAAGGGACGGACAGGGGTGGTACGTAATCCGCGTCCCCCCTTACACCGCCCTGGATGGTGGTCGGTGCTCTTTGGGCCCCATGATGTACATGTCATCCTTTCGTTCATCTATTTTTTAAGATTTATATTCCTCTCATTTTAAAGATTTAAACTGAGAAGGATATAAATCTTTGAAAAGGAAGGACCGAAGGGATGAAACACATACATCAGGGTGGGCCCATAGAGTACCGACCACCAGCTATGGGTTGATGGTCGGTGCTCCATGGGCCATCATGGTGTATGTGTTTCATCTATGCTGTTCTTCTATTTTTCTAGATCATTTTATGGTATTGCACAAAATATGAGGTATATTCCAATATCAAGTGGACCACATTACAAGAGAGACACGTGGTTAGAAATTACATTAGATTCACCCCGTATATCAGGTACATTGCATCATTTTAACCATTGAATCCTTCAAGTACGAAAACAGGGAATGTGGTACCTGATGGACAGCGTGGATTTGATGCAAGTTAAGTATTTTCTCAAGGTGGTACGTGGCGCAAGGGCCAGAGATCCAAGCCGCTCACCAGGTGGGCCGCGCCTAGTATAAATTTGCAAGAGCCGAATTTCTCTTGCTGATTTGGTGGGCCACGCTGATAATCTGGACCTGTCGATTCCTTCTGTAGCAGTGTGGCCCACCAGATGATTGGCTTGGACTTTGCACGCGGCCCCTGTGGTGGGCTAACGTACTCACGCGTGTGAGCTTCACGGGTCTCGTTTATGTCCTACCCCCGCCCGGACGGTAATCCATCCGGGCAGGGCTGTGGGGCCCACCATGATGTAATTTTTTTTTATCCACGCCGTTTATCGTTTTTCTCAGTTTATTTGAAGGCATGAGCCAAAAAATAAGGCAAGTCTAGGTATTAAAGGGAGGTGGGCATTGAACTTCCACAGTTAAAAACTTCCTGGAGATGGAGAAATTTCAGATTAAGCTGATATTTGTGTTTTCACTTCATCCACGTCTACATGACCTTATTACTAGTTTAGACCGTAAAAAACCACGATGGCCCGTAGAAAGGTTTCAACGGTGGGTGTCATTATCACTGTCGCTTCCTTTGGTGTGGTCCACCGGAGCTTTAGACCTACTTCAGTTTTTGCATCATAACTTAAAAGAGAATTTTCCAACTGTACGACCAGTATATGGCCCACCAGCCATTTGAAGCCCAACCCTTTTTAAGCTTCCAAGAATACTCCCCTGTGTACGGCCGACTTTTCAAGGGACCAAAATACCCCCGTCGTTCATCACTTCGGTAAGCCGATTGGCTGGTGTGCGAAGACGAGCGCTGACGCTCCTCGACATGGCCCCACGGTGATGTATTTATTATATCCACGCCGTTCATCCATATTTCAAAATCATTTCAGAGCATTAACGGAAAAAAAGAATCATATCCAAAGATCAACTGGACGACACCACAAATAGCAGTAGGAAAATTGATTTTCACGGTTAAAAATTTCATAGGGCCCACAATAACATTTATTTTCCATCCAATCCATTTATAAGGTTACAAAGACCTGGATGAAGAGGAAAAACAAATTTCATAATGACCCAAAACTTCCTGACCCCTAGAAGGGTTTCGATGGTAGACGTCCACTCCTCCACTGCCTTTTACAGTGTGGTCCACTTGATAGCTAGATCTATCTTATTTTTCATCCCAAGCCTTAATAAGAGTTCACCAAATAGATGGATGGTTTGGATATAACACATATCTCATAATGGGACCCACAAAAAGTGACAGGGATTACAACAGGAAAGAGGAAAAAAAAGAAGAAAAAAGACCGTGAGTTATACTTTCGATATGTCGAAGGTCTTTCGTTTAATCGAAAGAGGTTTAGAACTGTCCAGCGAGTTTGCCTCAAAAATTCTGTAATTTTCAATTAATCGAATGTCTTTTAAGTAATTGAAAAGGTATTTTTACCTGTAGCTACAGATTATGACCGTGGCCATAACTGTAGTCTGTGCCAAGCTATGAAATTTTGTATTTATTTTTATTTTTATTTTATTTTTCACATGGAGAACTTTATTCTACCTACAATTTTCTCAAATACATATTTATATGAATATGTATATATAAGCATATAAAATACATGGAAATGACCATGAAGTGAAGCGGATTGACCGCGAAATATATGGAAATGACCGTGAAGTGAAGCGGATTGACCGCGAAATGTATGGAAATGACCGTAAAGTGAAGGGAATTGACTGTGAAATGCGTGAAAATGACCATGAATCAACACGGAATTGTTTGGAATGACCGTGAAATGCATGAAAATGACCATGACTTGAAGCGAAATGACCATGAAATGCATTGAAATGACCATGAAGTGCATGGAATTGATTCCTTAACCACTCTACCATAATATTCTGTATCCAAAATAACCCACAAGAAGTCCACGCATTTCACAGTCAATTCCCTTCACTAACACAGTCATTTCCACGCATTTCACGGTCAATTCGCTTCACTAACACGGTCGTTTCCATGCATTTCACGGTCAATTCCCTTCACTAACACGGTCATTTCCACACATTTCACGGTCAATTCCCTTTACTTCACTCTCACGTACCCAAAAATGAAGTAAATCTAAAGCTCGATGTGACCCATATTAGAAAACAATAGAGATTGAATGCCATCACAGTGGAAATAGTCAGGGTCGACAGGGTCCTACCGTGAAGTGAAGCGATTAGACAGCGAAATGCGCGGAAATGACCGTGAAGTGAAGGGCAATGACCGTGAAATGCACTGAAATGAACGTGAATCAACACGGAATATGCGGGAATGACCGTGATATGCATGGAAATAGGGGTGAAGTGAAGCGATTGGACCGCGAAATGCTCGGAAGTGACCGTGAAGTGAAGACGCGAGACCGCGAAATGCGTCGAAATGACCGTGAATCAACACGAAATATGCGGGAATGACCGTGATATGCATGGAAAAGGGGGTGAAGTGAAACGATTGGACCTTGAAATGCACAGAAGTGACCGTGAAGTGAAGACGCGGGATGGCGAATGCGTCGAAATGACCGTGAATCAACACGAAATATGCGGGAATGACCGTGATATGCATGGAAATGGGGGTGAAGTGAAGCGATTGGACCGTGAAATACGCGGAAGTGACCATGAAGTGAAGACGCGGGACCACAAAATGCGTCAAAATGACCGTGAATCATACGGAATATGGGAGAATGACCATGATATGCATGAAAATGGGGGTGGAGTGAAGCGATTGGACTGCGAAATGCGCGGAAGTGACCGTGAAGTGAAGACGCGGGACCACGAAATGCGCCGAAATGACCTTTAATCAACACGGAATATGCGGGAATGACCATGATATGCATGAAAATGGGGGTGAAGTGAAGCGATTGGATCGTGAAATGCGCGGAAGTGACCGTGAAGTGAAGACGCAGGACCGCGAAATACGTCGAAATGACCGTGAATCAACACGGAATATGCGAGAATAACTGTGATATGCATGGAAATGACCGTAAAGTGAAGTAATTGGACCGCGAAATGCACGGAAGTGACCGTGAAGTGAAGACACGGGACCCCGAAATGCGTCGAAATGACCGTGAATCAACACGGAATATGTGGGAATGACTGTGATATGCATGAAAATGGGGGTGAAGTGAAGCGATTGGACTGCAAAATGCGCGAAAGTGACCATGAAGTGAAGACGCGGGACCGCAAAATGCATTGAAATGACAATGAATCAACACGGAATATGCGGGAATGACCGTGATATGCATAAAAATGGGGGTGAAGTGAAGCGATTGGACCGCGAAATGCGTCGAAATGACCGTGAATTAACACGGAATATGCGGGAATGACCATGATATGCATAGAAATGGGAGTGAAGTGAAGCGATTGGACCGCGAAATGTGCCGAAGTGACCGTAAAGTGAAGACACGGGACCGCGAAATGCGTCGAAATGACCGTGAATCAACACCAAATATGCAGGAATGACCGTGATATGCATGGAAATGAGGGTGAAGTGAAGCGATTGGACCGCGAAATGCGCGAAAGTAACCATGAAGTGAAGACGCGGGACCACGAAATATATCAAAAATGACCATGAATCAACACGAAATATGCGGGAATGACCATGAAGTGAAGGGGCATGACCGTGAAATGCGCCGAAATGACCATGAATCAACACGGAATATGTGGGAATGGCTGTGATATGCATGGAATCATTCCTACATATTCCGTGTTGATTCACGTTCATTTCGACGTATTTCGCGATCCCGCGTCTTTATTTCACGGTCATTTTCACGTATTTCGTGGTCCAATTGCTTCACTTCACCCCCATTTCTATGCATATCACAGTCATTCTCGCATATTCCGTGTTGATTCACGGTCATTTCGACGCATTTCGCGGTCCCGCGTCTTCACTTCACGGTCACTTCCGTGCATTTCACGGTCCAATCGCTTCACTTCACCCCCATTTTCATGGATATCACGGTCATTCTCACATATTCCGTGTTGATTCACGGTCATTTCGGCGTATTTCACAGTCATGCCCCTTTACTTCACGGTCGCGCATTTCACAGTCATGCCCCTTCACTTCACGGTCATTCCCTCATATTCCGTGTTGATTCACGGTCATTTCGACATATTTCACGGCTCCGCGTCTTCACTTCACGGTCACTTCCGTGCATTTTGTAGTCCAATCGCTTCACTTCACCCTCATTTCCATGCATATCACGGTCATTCCCGCATATTCCGTGTTGATTCACGGTCATTTCGACGCATTTCGCGGTCCCGTGTCTTCACTTCACGGTCACTTCCGTGCATTTCGCAGTCCAATCGCTTCACTTCACCCACATTTTCATGTATATCACGGTCATTCCCCATATTCCGTGTTGATTCACGGTCATTTCGGCGCATTTCACGGTCATGCCCCTTCACTTCATGGTCATTCCCGCATATTTCGTGTTGATTCACGGTCATTTCAACGTATTTCGCGGTCCCACGTCTTCACTTCACGGTCACTTCCGCGCATTTCGCAGTCCAATCGCTTCACTTCACCCCCATTTTCATGCATATCACGGTCATTCCTGCATATTGTGTTGATTCACGGTCATTTCGACGCATTTCGCGGTCCCACGTCTTCACTTCACGGTCACTTCCGTGCATTTCGCAGTCCAATCGCTTCACTTCACCCCATTTCCATGCATATCACGGTCATTCCCGCATATTCCGTGTTGATTCACGGTCATTTCGACGCATTTCGCGGTCCAATCGCTTCACTTCACCCCCATTTTCATGCATATCACGGTCATTCCCGCATATTTCGTGTTGATTCACGGTCACTTCGGTGCATTTCACGGTCATGCCTCTTCACTTCATGGTCATTTTCGTGGTCTAATCGCTTCACTTCACGGTCATTTTCATGCATATCACAGTCATTCCCGCCTATTCCGTGTTGATTCACTGTCATTTCAACGCATTTCACGGTCATGCCTAGGGCTGAAAGTCAGGCGGGTTGGGTCGGGTGGGTGCTCAACCCTAACCCGAAGTCTATTTGGGAGAGAGAAATCTGACAAAGTCTATAAGACAACTACCCCTTTAAAAGTCATGTAGCATAGCACGAAGTCTATTTGGGAGAGAGAAATCTGACGAATCTTGTTAGCTTGAGTCCTTAGAAATGACGTGGACAAATGAGACTCGACATCACTAGTGTGCCTTCGATACAAACGATCCACACTCGATTATAATTTATAAGTAATTTATAAATTGATCGGGTTCGGGTTGGGTCGGACAACCCGAGACCTCAACCCGAGCCCAACCCAAGTTTTATCGGGTTGGTGTTTGTATAGCCCAAGCTTAAGATCTGACCCAAAATATCCTACTCGAGCCCAACCCAATGTCAGGTCGGTCGGGTTGAACCCGCCCAACTTTCAGCCCTAGTCATGCCCCTTCACTTGACGGTCATTTTCGCACATTTCGCGATCCAATCGCTTCACTTCGCGGTCATTTTCATGCATACCATGGTCATTCCCGCCGATTTCGTGTTGATTCAAGGTCATTTCGGTGCATTTCACGGTCATGCCCCTTCACTTCACAGTCATTTTTATGCATTTCATGGTCCATTCGCCTCACTTCACACTCATTTCTATGCACTTCATGGTCATTTCCGGCGCATTTCACGGTCATGCCCCTTCACTTCACGGTCATGATTGAAATTGACTGCAAAGTGAATGAAATGGATTTTCAACCATCGACCTGATTGAATCTTGGAAAATAACTAGGTTAGTTGGCTAAAGTAGCTTCTCCTACCCCAAAATCATATAGGGTACATCAAGTAACTAAGTTTGGTTTAGAAGATATTCTTGTTAAATGAAAAAGAAAGAAATGAAAAAAAGAGGGAGAAAAGTTTTTTTATATGCTTATATATACATATTTATATAAATATATATTTGAGAAAATTGTAGGTAGAATAAAGTTCTCCATGTAAAAAATAAAATAAAAATAAAAAATTTAATAGATTAGCAGAGACTACATTTATGGCTACGGTTATAATCCGTAGCTAAAGGTTAAATACCTTTTTCGATTAATCGAAAGACATACGATTAATTGAGACGTGCAGGATTTTTTAGGCAAACTCACTGGATAGTTCTGGACCTTTTTCAATTAATCAAAAGTCCTTCGATATATTGAAGTACATATAAAAAGACCTTCGATACATATAAAAGGATATATCGAAATGGAAGGAGCAAGGGCTATGGCTACGGTTATTATTCGTAGCGATAGACAGCCCCGTAGTCATTAGTTTCTGGTTTTTTTTTTTTTTTTTTTTTTTAATTTTTTGCTGTTGTAATCCCACCGCTTTTTGTGGGTCCTACTATGAGGCATGTGTTATATCCAAACCGTCCATCTTTTTGGCGAACTCGTATTACAGCTTGAGACGGAAAATAAGATAGATCTAACTATTAAGTAGACCACACTTTAAAAGGTATTGGGGAATTGAACGTCTACCATTGAAACCCTTTTAGGGGTTACAGAAGTTTTGGATCATTACAAAATTTGTTTTTCCTCTTCATCCAGGTCTTTGTGACCTTATGAATAGATTGGATGGAAAATATATGTTGTGGTGGCCCTTATAAAAATTTTAACGGAGAAAATCAATTTTGCCGTTGCTCTTTGCGGTGTGGTCCAGGTGATCTTTGGGTATGATTTTTTTTTTTCAATAATGCTAGCAAATGATCTCAAAATACGGATGAACGTTGTGGATATAATAAATACGTAACTGTGGGGCTCACGCAATGTCAATATCTTTTGAACCGTTCGTACAACTCGGAGTTTGAGCACCAGGCGATCCGCCTCAGGAAGAAAAGCAGGGGCATTTTCGACCTGAGAAATGGGGCCGTACAGCTGGGGAGTATTCTTGAAAGGTAGAAAGCGAGTGGGCTTAAAAAGGTTATGGGCCATATACTGGTGTACAGTTGGAACTTTCTCTGACTTAAAATGATATGAGAAAAGCAATGAGCAGCTTGGATAAAACACTTACATCAGGGTGAGCCCCACAGATCCCAGCTCGGACGGATTACCGTCCGGACTGGGGTACCCTCGTTTATGGGTCGAAATTCAAGACGTGGATTGCGTGTTGACAACACCACCACGGACGCGGATTAGCTACTTACAGGTTGAGTAGCGAGATTCGCTACTGAAGTGATGTCATTAAGTTTTGTGGCCCATATCTATGCCGTCCATCAATTTAGATAGATCATTTTATGACGTGAGTCAGAGAACGAGCCAGATCCAAATCTCAAGTAGACCCCACCACGGAAAAGTAAACGGCTGTGACAATGACTCCTACCGTTAAAACCTTACTACGGTCCACCATGATGTTTAATTGAGATCCAACCTGTTCATAAGTTAACGTAGACATGGAAGAAGAGAAAACATAAATATCAGTTTGATCAAATACTTTTTTGGCTCCATGAAATCTTTACGAGCAGTAGTTCAATCTCTACTGTTTCCTACGGTGGGTTCCACTTGAGTGTTAGAGTTTACTTATTCTCTGTGTCATGCCTTAAAAGGATCTCTCCAAATGAATGAATGATATAAATACAACACACGCATCATGGTGGGCCAACAAAACTAGGCGACGCTGAATCTCGCTCCTCAACTCGTCAGTAGCTGATCCGCGTCCCACTGCCATGCAGCTTCGTGGTGTAAGGACTCCATCGGGCTCACCTTGATCTATATGCTTTATCCATGCCATCCATACGTTTTTACAGCTCTTTTTATATCATGATTCCAAAATTCAACTGGACCACACCACATGAAACAGTGTAGATTGAACAGATACCGTTGAAAACTTCTGAGGGGTCACAAAAGCTTTGGATTAAGCTTATATTTGTATAGGTCTGTGTTATCTCATAAACAGGTTGGATGACAAATAAAGATAGGCCATAGGAAGTTTCCAATGGTGGACGTCATTATCTCCACTATTTCATGTGATACGGTCTCCTTTATCTTTGGATATGCTTCGATTCCAGATTAGTAGCTAAAATGAGCTGTCTAAATGGATGAACGGAGTGGATTAAACACGTATATCACGGTGGGGCCCACAGAGTCCTAACAACATGTAGCTAGGTGGTGTTTGATCACTATGCAATCCGCGTCCCGAAATTCACGCGATCAAGGTTAGACGGCGAATCGTTACATTGCATTGACGTCGTCCGTACGCGAGGTCAAGGTCACGGGAAGTGATTATTTCCTGCATCTGAACGCAACGAACGGATCTGTGGGACCCACAGTAGTGAACGCGGGGCATCCGCTCAGTCCATCAATTGCGCCAGCTCACGTTATTAAGTAAGCCAAAATCAGGCCCGTCCAAAACTCAAGTGGGCTGCACCACCGCGATGATAACGGACGCGGTTTGGCTAGCGACGCTGCCACTAGCCAGTGGCTACCTGGCTAGTGTTCGGTGCTCTATGTGCTCCATCATGATCTATATGTATTATCCACACCGTCCATCCATTTTTACACATTATTTTAATCTCTCATTTTACAAATGAGACAGATCAAAATCTCAGGTGACCACACCATGAGAAAACATTAGTTATTGAATGTCTATCATTAAAAACCTCCTGAGGCTACTGTAATGTTTATTTGACACCCAACCTATAAATTAGGTCAAAAAAACAAATATCAGCTAGCCCTAATAAGTTTTTAATGGTGAGAGTTCAATCAACACTGCGTGGCCCACTTGAGATTTTGATCTACTTCACTTTTAAGCTCATACCATAAAATTATTTGAAAAAATGGATGGACGGTATGGATGAGACAGATACATCATGTTGGGCCCACAGAGCACCGACCACCAGCGATTGGCTACGGGCAGGGTGAATAGCCAATCCGTTTCCGATGGGAACGCCCACCATTGAAACCTTCCCAGGGCCGACCGTGATGTTTACATACCATCTAACCCGTTCATAAGGTGGGCCCCACAAGGATGGAGGGAAAAGCCAAATATCGGCATGAACTAAACTTGGGTGGGTCCCACAAGGTTTTCAATGCTCGGCTTCACTTCCGGTGTGGCCCACCCGGCTCGAATAATGGACTGATAGATGTCATGCACACGTCACGGTGGGCCCACGGAGCATTCTGTTGGACGGGCTCCTTGCAGCAACTGTTGCAGGAAATTCCCGTTCCAGAGAAAGCTCCCCAGCAATCTGACAAACATCGCCAGACATGTATCTCGTGGTATTATCGCGATATTTAGAAATCTCGTTAGTTTTCTATTTATCGCGATTTAAACGCGAGTTAAAATAAATCATTACCTAGATTTTCTAAATCTTGAAATCATTATTAATTTATAATAAGCATTTTTAAATACTTCATTCCGGCGAGATTTTCATATAATATCACGAAAAACATCAAAACTTCAAAATCTCCCGAGAAATTCCCGGCACCGCGAGAACGAGATTCGTCACTCTAACCGTACACGTGTCACTTGCGGCACGTTCGAGCAAGGTGGCCCGTCAACCTGTGCAGCGTTGGTGGTGGGCCCCATCCCCAGGTCAATCCCACGAAAGATTCCCGACAGTGCAATCTAAAGGATTCGGCCTTTTTACGGTCAAGAGGTGACACATTTCCTTAACGGTCGAACGCTTCCCTTCTCTCTTTCACTTCTCATCCGTTAAACGTCGAACGCCTTTCTCCCTCCCTCCTTCGTTTCCCTTCCTTATTATTACAACAGAGGGCGTGTTTGGAAGAGGCGGAGATTGAGAGCGGGGCGAGTTTCGCTGCCCGCTTCCGTTACGGGCAGAAGGTCCGGTAGTTATGGAAGAGTCTTCTCCTATTTCTTGCTTTCATGTGTTAGTTGTGGATGACTGCCCGATTGACCGTAAAATCGTTGAGAAGCTGCTTCTCAAAAATGGCATGTTTAAAGGTGAGTCTTTCGTTTGTGTAATATTGAAAATCCAGGAAGGGTATTTTGGGAATATATATTTTCAGTTTTGAGTGTTGATTTTTGTACATGTGTGGAGATTGTTTCAACTTTGAAGAACTCAATGGAAATAATTTTTTATGACTAAATTACCCCTATCTTTATTTTTATTTTTAATAAGCTTATTTTTAGGCTTTTATTTAGATTGATGTGTGGTGATTTTTTTTATTTTTTTATTTTTTTAAATTGTTTTGAACAATGCTACTGAGATTTTACACGTGTAGGGACTACAGTAGGGGTGTGGACATTCCATGGCCCACTATATCAAGATGAGCCAATCATCATTTGGACCACCTTAGTAGAAGGTTAATGGACGGTTAGGGAAAAACCCATGAACGGACTACATAGATGACCCACCTGATGAGTGGACCAGCCTGTTATTTAGGACAGAGCGTGTTTACATAGAGCCTCACCTATTAGACGGTCCGGATCTCTAACACGTGTGAACTTGGTACGTGTGATTCACCTATTCAATTTACCCTCGCGACTGGAGGATGTTTCTCTCATAGGTTGTTTGCATATTTGCATAAGGATACGCTGGTTTTCAATCCTGACAAGTGGGGCTCATGGTTTGGTAATCCAGACCGTTGGACTATTGTGGCCCACTGTGGATGGATCATTTTGTCAAAGATCTACTTGATAGGCAGACATTCGGCTGAGAAAGGTCCTAAAATTGGTTGCTGGAATCCACCAGGTGGGGATTTTTGGGGCATTCTCTATCTACTATGAGATGAAACAGATCAATGGTCTGGATTAGCAAACCATGGCCCCACTTATCAGAAAATTGAAAACCCGTGTATACCGTTCAACGGTGTGGGCCACCTATTGTATAATCTCTCTTCTTGTAAATTAGTATCTACCTTGTAAGGAATTACATGCTTCAAGGACAGTGTATATACAGTATTAGACTAATTGAAATCATTGAGCTTTGCAAAGTCCACACACGTGCAATAAAGCACATGTACATGCCACACATGTGCAAGCATGGCATGTTAGGTCCGAGATCCAATCCATCCATCAGAGCACCACCATTATATTGATGCCATAGACCAAGAATCAGATTGATCCACTGGTCAGGTGGACCACAATTAGTTTTTTTTTTTTTTTTAAGTACAGCTTTGAAAAACTTGGCTGAAGTTTTTTAAACCATTCACCTGTTTCCAGAATTGGGGCCAACATGTGAGTGGACTGGATTTATTTTTGGGAAACCATGTAAGAGGACAGACCAACCTAATGGATGGATTGGATGATTGGATCTCACACCTATCTGCTGGCACAAGTCTCCCTTGTGACACCATACCCTTTTGTATATACTCATTTAATTAAATAGGTTAGAAAATCATTAGCTCTCCAACACAATAATTTCCCCCAAATAAAGTGAAAAAATCTAAAAATATAAAGAAGAGATAGCAAAGGGTTGGCCAGCTTTGTTTTGTTTTCGAACCATCATGATTATTGTTTTCCCTCTTTAATTGAACTGAACGATCGCAATTGATTCCCATGTGCATCCAAATGCGACTGATGTAGGGATGAACGTGATGAGGATAACTACTCCGAATCCACGGAGCTTCTCTGGACTTCCTCACGGAGACTTCTTGAATCCGCGAGGAAAGAAAGCAGAAAATATAAATAAATTCTAAGAAATTCGAAAATGATTAATTGATGACTAAAAACGAGTTCACAACCTTTTAAATAGGGATACCAAGCAATGGGAAAGAAATCAGAATCAAACTACAACTAAAACTCCTAGAATCCACGACTTACTATAAATAGTAAACTTACTATTTATAGACGGTCGTGATGTCTACTAGTGCGCAAAGTTTTCGGCCAAAAATAGTAATTAAAACAGGGAAACGACCATCGATCCAGGGGTTTTTCGCAATTCCGGGCATCGTAACCTGGCATAGCAGGGTTGGTTGGCTAAAGTATCTCGTTCTACCCCAAAATCATATATTTTACGTCAGGTAACTCATTCCGGATTGCTAGATACGCCCGATCTAAGGTCCGACGGTCCGGATCACTTTTGTTGTCGACTGGGCCTTTTCTGATCCATCTTGGCCATGAAACTGTCCGCGACCCGCTCTACGTCAATGACCTAATATTGCACGTCTAAATAGCCATAGGCCCATAGTAGAATCGACACTCTTCAACCTTCAAAATGGGCACATAGAGGAAAGAAATACCACTAGCAATTAGGGGCTTGTTTGGATTGAAGGTAAACTAGGGGAATGCAAGGGAAAGCAAAAAATGTGACACCAACTCTATGGAAGCAAGTCTGTCGCACTTGTTTACTTTGCTAAAGAAATACGGGGAAAATGCTTTTGCTTTGTGTTTGAAAGTGTTTGGATTGCAATCCTACTAAGGAAAACTCTCCTCCCTCCAAATTTTCCATTTAAAATGTCAAATCAAAGGCAAAGTTTTTGTTTGGCTTGTGGGTTGGAAGAAGATTCTTACTATTGACAACCTTCAAAGGAGATTGCTTGTTCTTCCCAACATTTGTTTTATGTGTATGAATGATGTAGAATCTATCGACCACTTATTCCTTCACTGTCCATTCGCCATGAAATTTTGGCATCATTTTCTATTCGAGTTCCAAACTGGATGGGTCATGCTGAAATCCTTCGATGATGTGTTGTGGGGCTTAGCATGGGGGTGGAGTGGGCCGAATTGGTAAATCTAAGTGGAGGATGACTTTAATGGCGGTGCTTTGGGCTATTTGGGGATCGAGGAATGTTTGTTGTTTTCAAAACAAAAGGGTCGAGGTGGTCCAAAACCATTAATAGGATTAAATGGTTTATTTCTAGTTGGGATATTTCCACCTCAGTTGCTTAGATTGTTTTAGTCTTTGTTTTTCTAAGGACTTCTAGTATTTATTTATTTATTTTTTTCACTTCACAAGAGGTTTTAATTTAATAAAATTTATGTGATCTCTCTAGAGAGAGAGAGAGAGAGAGAGAGAGAGAGAGAGAGAGAGAGAGAGAGAGAGAGAGAGAGAGAGGGCAAAGTCTATTACAAGCCCTGTATTGTGATAGGATATGTTAAGAATCTAGCCTTTGAGTCTAGGTCATCTTCCAATGATCCACACCATTTTTTATGATGCGTGTCACTTTGTATGGTGGATAAACAACAAATAAAACTTCCCAATTGGGTTATTTGAACCCTTTAATAATCTAGATATTTTGCTTTGAATACGGACAGTCACCATAACCAATGTACAATCAAGAGTTAAAAGTATTAAATCAGAGATGTTTTTTTCGGAAATCTATCACACATACGGTTTAGATCATGAAAAAGAAAACAAATCTGGTGGCTGAATCCCAACATAGCTTATTGCAATACGTCGGGATATATCCTAGCAAACCTCTTGTTTTGAATGAATATTACGAAGTTTCATGTTTTTTTACATCCTAGGTCGAGTAGAGAGAAGGGGGGCCTAGTCACCCTTTAATTGGTCATATAAGCAGTCAACACAAGTGGATAAAGGGTGCCGCTTCGGGTCCTTACTCTTGCTCTGGTGGTAGACTCACAGGAGTCTCAACACCTTGTCAAGGGTTCGAGTAAAATTCCACTGCAGCATGAGTGTGTGGTGGTGTGTGTGCATGGGTTTAAAATTAAAAATAATAAAAAATAATAATAATAAAATAAAATAAAATAAAACAATCACAGCATGAGTAGGCCATGCATTTGTATTCATTCCACTCCTTCAATAGAGAAACAATTCCTATACTTCAAGATTCTTTTCATCTTGATCTTGGGATCGTTAAAAATGTGGAAATTCTGATGTAAAGTGACACTACTCAAAATACCAATTTTGGCTCAGCCACATGAATCCTGTTCTTCCATTCCGCTCTATCAAGGGCCATACCTTCAGTTTGACCATAGATCATCAAGTCTGTTCTTACCACTTCCATCCACATCCTTCTGGGATCTACATAGATTACAAGAATATCCTCATAGTACATAGAAATTACAAAGATGTTTTTTTCTGAAATGTGAGGCTATTGGAGAATGCTAACTTGAATGATTTGATTGCAGTTACTACTGTTGATAGTGGAAAGAGGGCTTTGGAGGTTCTTGGCTTGAATGAAGAGAAGCCCGAATCTCCAAATGTTAATGTAAGCTTCTTTTTGCACTGTTTGTTTCCTCCAAATTTCATTTTCTTTGCCCCATGCAATGTTCTGAAACTTGATGTGGACTGGAAATTTATAAGAGGGCCCGATTGAACCAGAAATTTTTTATTTTTTTAACTTTTTTATTTTATCATAGAAAAGTTAAAATTTAGAAAGTAAGATATGGTTAAATCTACCACGATTGAATTTTTTGGTATCTAATTTCATTTCCATTTGGTAACTAATTACACATTGAGCAACCAAACAAAGTAGAGGTGAAGACTAAGTGTTTTTGAATGTTACCAGCAATTATATTTCATCACCATTTGGTCAATAAGATGAGGTTTTGGTTGGAATAGGGCATAAAAAATGCCATTGTGCCCAACTTAGACGGCTCTAATTTAGATTCAAAATTCACTTTTGTTTGGAGAGTGCTTAATGCAAGGGCATTTTCACACCGGGCTCGTGTGGGGTGGTCTGTGGGATGCAGGGGTACACTCGGGGTGGGCGGCCCGTGTGAGGCGGGTGGCTCGTGTGAGGTGGAACCCATGTGATGTGTGGCCCATGAGGGGGGATTGGCCAATGACCTAACCTATGAGATGTGGGGCCCGGGCTATGAGATAAAAGGGATTGATTCACCATGCTCTATCAGTTTGAACTTTTAGCGCAAGTGGTTAGTTGTCCTACATCAGT
Source organism: Magnolia changhungtana (assembly GCA_030180095.1). Taxonomy (NCBI): domain Eukaryota; kingdom Viridiplantae; phylum Streptophyta; class Magnoliopsida; order Magnoliales; family Magnoliaceae; genus Magnolia; species Magnolia changhungtana. Next base: position 15,194,605 of record JASAUF010000662.1, read on the forward strand.
GTTGATACCCCATTGCTCCATGGTAAAACCTAAAAACTCGATTCATCTCAATATCCAGTCGGGTAGGCTTGACTTGAAGTCTTGATTTGATATTTAATGAATGAAGTAAGAAGTACCTTTGAATAGTATTAGACATTTGAAATGCTATGATCACTAACAACCAATGATTAGGAGGGTCCACCGTGGATTGCTCATGGCCTCAAAATTTCCAGATAGGGATGATCAAAGCCATCCTGTCAAGGCTGGCCAACTAGAGGGTAAGAGTTAAAAATGTTCCCGCTGTTGAGATTTCAGTCCCCAAATCAGATGGTTGATCACCTTATCATGATGCTTTAAGGCCACCAGCAGGCACAATGGAACCCCTCCATCCTACCTCTCATAAAGCAACTTGCAAGAATTCATGCTCAATCATTGCCACCACAAACATCATGAAGCTCTAAGCCAAGCTAGTTTTGAATAATCTTATGATTTTTTGTCAGATAAGAGTTAGGCTGAAACATTCTAAATCAGATTCGAATCTACCGATGCATTTTGAAGGCAATGGACTCTAATGCTCAGATGTTTGTTTGATGGGTCTTCTCAGTATCACTCGTGGCATTGTTGTTTATTCCATTATTACCAAGACCACGCTATCTTGTTGATGCATTCTAACCTATTTCATATTAATTGCATTATCAAAGTATCAGATAACATATAGTGATTTAGTTAAGATGGTTTTCCAACGATGCAAACCTTCGATCCAAGCTCTGCTGCTTTGAGCTAGCAGCTTCGACTTCCTCTCTCTCTTGCTTCCTGCACCTTTATTTGCCAACATTTCAAGACAGCTCTGTGAGACGAATGGTTATGGAGGTTCGGCATGGAAGATGGAGGTTTATGGAGACTGGGTGATTATGGGCAAATATGGAACTTTGTTTGCAAGATCCTTCTAACTAGGTGGCACTCCTGCTTCAAATCGCACTTCAGACACTTGCTCCCGATCCTGCTTTCCTACCTATTTATACTTGTTTACATTCTGAAACAGATGCTTCCCTGCTCCTGCACCCAAATTTGTAGCTGCTTCATGCAACTATAATATGGAATCGAAGAAGCCAATGAAACACTCAAAATTCTTCTTTTGGGCTTCTTACATTTGAAAGGTAGTTAATGGAACTAAAGATGATTTTGAAAAGGGTGGTTAGAGGCTCTTTGGGAAATGGATACCAAATGTGGTTTTGGGAGGACTTGTGCATGGATTAGCAGCTTTCTTTCAGAGATTCCCTTTTCTCTAAATGGTATCAGAAGATAAAGGTAGCATGGTTGATCTGGACTTTAGCGGGTTGGGCAGTAAAGGGATGTGAAATCCTCAATTCAGAAGTGCTCTTTTTGAAGTGGACATTGAGGACTTTGCAGACATGATAGGTTCTTTAGTAGGAAGATATCCTCCTAGAGATGGGAATGAGAAACTCTTGGATTTGGACATTAAGCAGTAATGCAGGCTTTGCTGTCGAATCCTTTATGCTTCAGTTTCTGGGTTTTTCCAATGAGGAAGTGGAGTTTTCTTCAGCTTTCCTACTGTGGATTCCTGCTGTTCTGAGGGTGGTGGCTTTTGGTTGGATAGGGGGAGAGAGAGTGCTTGCCATTAACCCATTTGAGGAGAAGGAATTGGATAATATGCCCAATGCATGCATTTTGTGCTTACGATATGAGGAAACCGGTTGAACATCTTTCCAAGCATTGTGAATTTGCAGCTTGTATTTGGTGGCGATCTTTGCTCCTTTTTGGTGTGGAATTGGTGATGTTGGGAGACTTATCTAGCTTTTCCCCTGCTTGGAAAGGCACTTGCAAAGGAAAGAGAAGGGGCTCGCTTCGGAGGCTTTTTGCCTATTGTAGGCTCATGGGCGATCCAGAATGAAAGAAACAAAGTCTTTTGCAAGACTTCCAGGTTGTGATCGGAGGTGTTCGATATTGCTTGGAATTGGGTCACTCGCCAGGCTCTGAGTCTGAATTCTTTTCTTGTTGTAATTTGTCTTCTTTTGTGGTCCCGTTGGTGCATGATTGATACGGTCTTCAACCCATTAGAGTAGCTTCGCGAATGAATGTGAGACATATTTGAATGCTCACTCGGGTTAGCGGACCTGATGGACAAACACTATAGAATAGCACCCTTTGATGAGAGAGATAAGCAAGAGTCTTCGAGAAAACTAGTGTTTTCTTAATCGTATTGGAAGATCAATCGGCCAAAATAACCATGAGCAGCTACGATATTATAAGTTTCTTCCTCTTGACCGAATCTGTAACCCTCATTAGCAGACTCATTTTCAGTGGTTTCCCTGATCAAACTAGAGGTTACCAAGGAACCATGCATAGCACTGAATAGGGAGCCGCCGAATACACCAGCTACGCCTAACATGTGAAATGGATGCATAAGGATGTTGTGCTCAGCCTGGAATACAATCATGAAGTTGAAAGTACCAGAGATTCCTAGAGGCATACCATCAGAGAAGCTTCCTTGACCAATAGGGTTAGATTTATAAATAAATAAATACCCGTACACCCGTGCCCAAATCTCCTCATACTTAGTGCAGCTAAGCTTGCTACTAACCATCCTTAAACAACATGTTTTTGTGGTGTTTCAAGCACACTCTCATTATCTTGAATTACGGTTTTGGTTGTAAAACTGGAAGTTAATTGATGATGGGTGGATTCATGCAGGAGTTCAAAATCGATATAATACTTACTGACTATTGTATGCCTGGGATGAATGGCCATGACCTTCTCAAAGTTGTGAAGGTATGGACCTTCTTCAAATCCTCTGCCTTTTCTTTTCTTCTTTCTTTCTAATCTATTTCAGGCCTGTTTGGAATGGATGAAATCCCATATCTTTTTGGATCTTAAATACAGAAAGGATTTGAAGTAGGAAAGGTCAGCCGTTTGGCTTCTCCTTTTCTGATCCATTTCCTTCGGTGTCTCCTGCTCAAAACAACATGAATAGGGCTACAGCCCGCGTAAAAACAGGCCCCAAGCATGTCATGTGAAATTGCATTCAGACCTGTGATTTGTTTCTTTATCTGTGATCTCAGGAACACGACTGCCTAAAATTTGTTCCCGTCGTCATAATGTCATCGGAAAACAACCCACAGAGAATCACTAGGTATTGCTACTCAACTCAATCTGCATTTAGGAAGAATAGAAATTACTCATGAAGTTCTTGTCACCATTTTAGAAGAAAAATCGGCAGGCCATTGGCCGAACATGATTGACTGATGTCATGGCATTTGCCTTATTGATGTGTTGTTACCATTGCATCTCCCTCATGGTAGTTGAATGCTGTCATTCCTTCGGCATCGCCCAACTACTGGCATGAAGGATTGTACAATGTCACAGCAAGTGCCTGATTCAATACACACAAAACTCCTTGTTTGTGATCCAAGCCGTTGATCTGATGGCCTCACTGTGGATAGTAGATGCCCTGAAAATCTACAAAATTGGAAAATCTTAGTCCTTCGATCTTTTAACATTTTTTCCTTGATACCTCAATTTGAAGCAAAGCCTGCCTCCAATTGAGACAGTAGCTCGAACCCAAATGCGAAGTGTGAATTGTTGCCATCTCCTATTTGTAGGAGACCAATCGACCGGTTAGGACTTTTTGCAATTTGGGAGATTTTTAGGCCACCCCCTCGTCCCACCATTGCTATTGATAATGGTCTAGATCAATGAACAATGGGCCCCACATGCCACAAGTGTATAACCATAGCCCAAGTTCAATCATGGTTGCGTCTGTATACTACCAATGCAGGTGCCGTGCCACTGGAGCTGAGGATTTTATACTGAAGCCGCTTCGCGTAAGCGACATACAGAGGCTGAGAAGCTATGTCGGGTCACTAGCACCGGCATCCAAAATGGGCACGAAGAGAAAAGTGCCACTTGATATAATACCAGAGAGTAATGGATCCGAGAGGCGGCCCCGCCTTGCCGGGGTGGCAGTCGCATGATTGGATTCTAATCTTGTATTATGCTGGATTTGGGTGGGGTTTTGTAAATGGGAGAAGTGGGACAGGGTCTTGTGGTGGTCCTTTTCTTTTTCCCTTCTCGTGGGGTTTGTTGTTAGTCTTGCTTCTTTTTTATCATGGAATGTTGTATAATTGTATTGGGCCTCTGAAATAATAGTGGATTTTTGGAGGAGAAGATAGAGAGAAGATGACCATGATGACAATGAAATTTTTGATTGATGGTCAGATTTAAGTATTTAAGACATGGCAAATGTGTTTGAGATCGGCACCATTGATCCTATTGCCATGACGTGGATGGACCATGTCCCATTAAATTGAAGCAATTGGATGATCCTATCCATTTGGTTATTGTTTGGACCGTTGAATGTGGATCCTTGCTCAACTTAGATGGAATGCCTACCTGCATGCTCGCATGCTTGTCTTTTGGGTCATAACCCACCAACGTGAAGGCCCATTGAATCAACCAAGTCACTGCACACTTTTTTTTTTAGGGGTCATGATCCATCTACATGATGGTCCATCGAATCAATCAGATTCACCGCATTCTATCATGATCCATCACGTCAACCAGATCATCACATACAGTCATTACCTATTGACGTGATGGGCCATTGAAATAACCAGATCATCGCACACAGGTGCCTAGATGGTGATGATCTGGTGTGCACTTCATGATGCTCCAAGAATCTGTGCTGTCACAGAAGCATATGTTCCCTCAAAGTATTCCGGAAGGGAAGAACCTTTTTGGCCCTTTTATTGTTCAATAGAGAACAGTTTCCTTTCTTAATAGGATTAGGGAAGTCCTGTCAGGGAAATTTACAGGCATTGTCCATCGTCCACCCACTACAATGGGAACATCATATGAATAGAGGGGATCACCAAACCATGGGCCCCACTTGTACCAGATTCCACATCCTCCAGTCAAAGTCACACAAATACTCTTTTCTTGCAAAAGAAGATTTGTTGCTGGATTCATTCATTTCTATGCTTTTTTTTATCTTGTAATTTTGAATAACTCAAATGATCATTTGAATGAGCAAACCGCCCGTTTTTATCATTATATAGACAATGAAGAGGTAGCCGGAACATATCGTTTCGTCTGGGCCACGTGATGTGGGAATGTCATCCAATCCGTCCATTAGATGTGATCTTCCAATGTTAGGCTAAGATCCCAAAATACAGACTGATCCACAATTTAGGTGGGCCACAAGCCATGGGGAAAATGGAGGGAGGGAGACGCCCACCAATAGAAACTTCCAAATGGAATGCATGGTCCACCTTATTATCCATATCTCATCCAATCCAGTCATCAACCAGGATGAATGGACAGACATAAACTTACACCATTCCAAAATTTAGGCGGGGCCGGTGGTGTCCCATTGGAGTTTTTTATATGGATTACCCAGGGACCAGATGGATGGATGTATTCCACATACACACCCCATCCCCCATTTTTAATAGGAAGTTTAGATAACTGACCAAAGTGCAGGAAGAAGATAGGAATGCAGCAGCTGTAAAATGCTCAGTACATGAATATGCATTCATAGTGAGAGGATAAGAAGTGCAATGCTACTGCTCAAGAGTAGCATAAGCCATGCAGAGCTCGTCCTCCCATATTCCTCACATTTCTGTCTTCTCCAAACCCTCACTAACATATCTAACAATAGCCGCGTTACTGCCAAACACCCAAAAACAAAACTCAAAAATATCACTGCCAGGCCCTTCTTCTCCATGTTCACCTGATCGTCCCGAACTTTCTCCACCTCCCATCTGCAAGTATCACCAGAGCGGGGAAAAAAAAAAAAAAAAAAACAAATATCATTCAGATGAAAAGAAACTTCATAGATTGTTAGAAGGCAATGGGACAGTAGTATCTAAGTTAGCAAGCAGCCAATCCTGTACACGTGGCACACATACATGAGATCCAGAAATGGCAAATATTGTGCGTACTGTCCATGTAGGCACAAAAAATCAGCCCAGTCCGATAACCTTGAATGCATTGGACATCTATCTACCACCAGTTGGATTTTTTTCCCCCTAACATACCATTAATTCTCAAGAATCCTCAGGTGGGTGGCTAAAGTCAACAAACTGATATGATTGTTGGGGTGCACTCCATCCACAGTAGAGCCCATTTGATCGAAGGTCCAGGTCTCATGCACATGCAAAACGTGAACAGAAAGTCGAATGCTTAATAACTAAGGCGATATTTATAGCCACGGGATCCTCACTCACTCAGTTTTTAGTTGACCCTTTATGATATATGATGGATTTGGAAAGTCAGGAAGATACCAAGCCAAATAAAGGGTCCAGCATCGTTTGTGGATTATGTAGAGGAACGGATATTGCCTGCAACAGGGTACTGCAGGAATCTTCCAGCAGTCCTAACATCGCCCAATGAAAAAGCGTGATGTGTGCCTGTCATAAATTGGCTCTGCAGTGAAAAGGGCAAAACCATCATTGCACACAGAAGAATCTTTTCTTTTCACTGCAGATCCTGCATACGACGGGCACACATGGCACTTTTGCATTGGGCCACCTTAGGGCTGCAAGGGTTTCCAGGGTAGAGTAACGCAAACATTGCCTATACAAGCTGAAGTTGAACAAAGGGTCATTTCTCATCTAAATTCAGGGATCACTCAGTGTCTGCTGGGTTTCTTGGCAGCACAAGAAAATCATCTGCCTACAAGCAGAAATCACCAATGGCCACTTCTACAGGTTCAGTCACTCTTGCAACAATAGCTGGTGTGCATGTATTGAAGATGAAATACAGCCAAGAACTGGAACAAGCTAGGCTGCATCAGATTAATCTGCTGACAATCTCAGTGATCCAAACCATTGGTCTATTGGAACCTACAGTGGCGAGAGGATAAGTACAGCAATGATCCATGTGGAACTGAAAAGGGGACCAAGAGTAGGGGCTAATTTCTTCCAAATCTGAGAAATCTTAGGGGTGTGGTCCATCCATATCCACAGTGTGGCCAAACAGGCAAATGGTCTGCATTAGTCAACCATGGGGCCACCATTTGAAGAACTGAAAACCTGAGGATATTTCACATATGTCAGGATCATATATTTCCTCTTCCCTTGATAAGGGAGAATAATTGTGAAACCTTGCAGGGGGTACTGCAAGGCTGTCAATGCCCAGCCAGGCACGGGTTTAGCTTCAGTCCGAATTTGAACTGGTCGGTACGGGCCTGTCGTGACAGCCCTAGGTACTGCCTGTTGAGAGAAGGGAATCAACAATAATGAAGTACAGTCTCAAGTCTCAAAGGGTGGACAACTCTCCTTCAGTTCATGTTCTACGAGATTTCCATAAATTTGAAGTGTCCACTTTGAAAACTGAGTCTAGCTTTCTTCTTCTTCCTTCTTTTTTATTATTATTTTTTTTTGGGGGGGGGGGGGGGGGGTGAACGGTGCATGTGTGTGTTGCCAAATCTAAAATTAGAAACCTATCCCCATTTAGCCCACTCAATGCCAGAAATAATCTCACTGTGAACAATGACAGAAGAATAAGCAAGGAGGGCGAAAGTAGTGAATCCGACCTGAGATTTTCATTATCTTTGATTAATTTATCCAATTTCCAGGAAACAAGAGATTTCCATGAAACAAGATCTCCAACATCTTTGGCCTGCCACAAAGCAACACTAAATTGGTTAAAGGGTCAAGGCAAATCACTGGCAAGTGGCAAAAACAAAAATCAAGAAATTTACATACCAAGATCTCCTTGCTGTCAGCAAGGTTCTTGATCTCTAATTTGAGTTTCTCCAAAAGTAAATCCTTCTCCGCAATCTCATCATCAAATTCTTTGAAGATACTGCCATATCTGGAGTTCAGTTCCTCCAGGTATCGCTCCAAAACAGAGAAATTCAAATCTAGAGATTGGACTTTCTGCATAAGAATCTTGAGAACTGTGTCTCCAGGCATCCTCCCAACAGGCTGAGGCCGTGTTTCTACAACTGGATCAGGCACGCTACTCTTTGAAACTTCATGTTTGTTGTTAAGATTTTCTGGCCCATTATCATCTTCAATTGCATTAAGGAGTCTCCGATAAAGATCGTCCCCATCAGTGGGCTCTACCTGTACAGGTGTTGGTGTTTGCTCAGCAGGAGTTTCCTCGGATCCAAATCGATTATCTTGCGTTGCCATCAAATCCTCCAGCATCCGTTCTACTACATCCACTCCATAAACTTCCACAGCACTTAGTGTGCAGTAGAATTCTGAACCATAATGACTCAGCAGATTCAGCTTTAGATATCTCGCCCATTTAGGCTCCTGAAGAGAAAACCTCTGTGCATGCTTTACATTACTGTAAGTGAAATTACCCAGTTTGACCCAGCTATCTGTTGGATAAACCAGACTACTTAGCAGCTCGAAATCCTTCAAGTTGGATGAGTAGTGCTCGAAGTTTGCTATTTCAATGGTATCCACTAAGGTTTCTTCTGAAAGTTCCATAACCACGAATTTTTCTTCCGCCGAACATGGGTTCCTAAGGTATTTGTCCTTGTCTTTGTCTAAGATGTTGGCAGCACCCTTTGATTCCTTGTTAAAAGCCAAGATTTTTGCACCCTTTGTGGCAGAAGCGTAATTGTACTCTTTCCCACCAGGCTCCACTCTGTGTATGATGTTGCCAGTCTGACCATTTGCAGGTTTTCCCTTCGGATTGATTGCTTTGCTCTTGAACTCATCGAGACCGGGAGGTGCAATACGAGACAAACGGTCGGTTTTTTGTGTTTCCTTTTCAGCTTTTACCCCCAAAGCAGCGGTCTCTACCTCTGCTCGGTCAGTTTTTTGTGTTTCCTTTTCAGCTTTTACCCCCAAAGCAGCGGTCTCTACCTCTGCTCGATCGGTTTTTTGTGTTTCCTTTTCAGCTTTTACACCCAAAGCAGCGGTCTCTACCTCTGCTCGTTCTTTGGTAAGTGGCAATGGATGCATTTCATTTTCTTTTGGCCCCAAACCAGAGTTCTCTACCTCTGCTCCATCTTTGGCAGCTGGCAATGAATGCGTTTCATTTTCTTCAGCTGCCAGAAATTCATGGCTACTTCCTGCAGCCTCAGCACTCGAACCACCCATATCTTGATCATGGTAATTGGAAATTTTTACTTCAGATACGGATTCATCTCCAGAATCAGATCCTTTTTTGGGTTCAGCCTCAACTTCATGCCGAGTTACTTCACCAGCGACAACAGTTGACCCATCTAAAGTCAGTGCAAACAGTAAATCCGGCATATGAGAGAAAAGGGAAAAAAAATGCATTGATTGGGAAAAACACAATCAGAAGCTGTTAGAGAAATTTAATCTGCATAATCCATGACAAATAAACTTCTCAAGTGCAGATAATTCAACAAAGTTCTACTGGAAGATCAAGAATTGATCCACCGAGGATAAGGAAAGTGTGCTGCGATCCATGAGATTTTTTTTTTTTTGAGGGTTTGAAACCATGAATCTAAAAACACAACCAATTCATCCAGGTTGCAAGGTGAGATTGGCGACTGGCTCACCAATCCATCCAGGTTGCAAGGTGAGATTGGCGACTGGCTCACCAATCCATTCAGGTTGCAAGGAGAGATTGGCGACTGGCTCACCAATCCATCCAGGTTGCAAGGAGAGATTGGCGACTGGCTCACCAATCCATCCAGGTTGCAAGGAAAGATTGGCTGGCTCACCAATCAAGAAAAAGAAACAGGTTGACCTGATGAGGCAAACAGCTGGCATATAAAAAAATTACTAGGGGAAAAAAAACTACAGCCAAAGTTCATTATTTCATTCATCCATATCCTTGTGTGAAATTAGGAAACAAGAAACTGAGAATGACTGAATAAGAAGATGCTAGAATTCATAAAAGGAGTGGAGAATTTTTGGTATGAAGCAAAGAACATGAAACCCAAGCACAAACATCAAGTTTAATCAATTCATTGATGTTGAATTCAAAACCAGCGAATGATCCACCAGAAAAAATCTCCAATAAAAAGAAGAAAACCAGTAAAACAGAATAAAGAAATAGCACTATTCCTCACAACAGCAAAGCTCACGAAACCTATGCATGATTATTAAAAAAAAAAATTGCCTGGTTGATGATTTCACGTATTTTCCATATTCGAAATTCTTCCTTGCCTTTTAAGATATCCTTTTCAGGTATTCATCACAAAACAGGTGGGGGGGGAAAGGAAATTGAAGAAATTTGAAAAGGATGAAGATTAGATTACCTCTATAACCATCGCTCTGGCCAATCCATGAGTTCAGAAGAAATACAATTCCCCACAAAGCGAAAACCAGAGACAAGGACACCTTATAAAGTTGGTTCCTTCCAGAGATGGCGTTCTCCAAAGCTCTTCTTCTGTGCAGAAAAGCTCTACGGGATCTCTGCATTGCTCATCAATCCAATTACAGCTGTGGAGGAGGGAAAAATAAAATCAACCCAATTTTCATTTCAGCTGAAGCACTTCTTATTCCAGAACAAAAAGAATATAAAAAGAAAACCTTTATTTCAGCTTGTAACTGACACTCCCATCTGATCCGAATTTACAAGGAATTAACATTCTCTAAATGTAATTCAATTCCAATTCGTCTTTTCGGTTAAGCAACTTGCCTTGAATTGCAAGCAAACTGCTTTATCGGATGGGACGCTCAGCAAATGAAGCTTTCAAATGAGTTTAAAGCCAAGGTGAAACCAAAAAATGTCATTTTCTATGAAAGATATTCAGTCCTTTTCCATTCCATTCCTTGGTTCCTCACCAATCCCCGTCCCTCCCAACCCCCCAGCGCCAAAGTTGCGATTGGGTCAGACTTGCATGATAAGGAAGTGGATGCTTTTGGCTGAAATCACATGGCGAGTGGTTCCAAGTAAGAATTCCTACTATGCAGCTTGTGTTCGAGGTTGAAGTGCACTTTTTCTTGTTAGAAATTCAGAAATGTGTGCTGTCCAAACGGCAATTTTCTCAAATTCCAACTACAGAAACTACTGGATCCACCAAACCTCGATTTGGGCAGTCTTGAAATGACAATCAAAGCAGATGTTTTCCATTCAAATCACCAGAGGCACCATCCCAGGTCGAGATTAGGGATGAATGAGTACCTTTTTTCAAATTTGAAAAAACACGCACCAGCTTGAGGACTTTTTTTAACCTAAATCCAATTCAAGAAAACGCTGGATCTGCCCAAATCTCGATTTGTACCGACATCCAAACACACCCTGAACATTCTAATCTGAAGCAAATTCAAATATTCAGACAGCAAATACGGCTCCCATTTAAAATTCTCCCAAATCTTCTCTTTCCATGAAGCTGATCCAAGAAAATAAGGAAGAAACGGAAAACACGAATCTTTAAAAATTGAAATCGATTTCATTTACCTTTCAATCTATCCTATTTCTGTTCTTGAATCTGATGGAAATCTCCTCACCGATCCTAATCTGCCACAACCAACAAACCAAAAACCGCGATCGTATTTTTCCTTTAACCACAAAACGAAAACCTCAAAATCGCAAAAGAAATCGAGAAATCAGACAAAAGAAGCAGATCCGATCCTCATTCAAATCGAAAAACCCCATCAAATTCCAAACGCCAATAAAACGCGATTTCTTCAACAAAAATCACCTGTTTCTCGCGAGATCTTCAAAGAGATCGAGATCGCAGAAGAAAAGAAGATCGAAAACTCGTTCAACGAAGAAAAGGAAGCCAAAAAGCCATTTTCTAAGCCGTCTTCTACGATCGAACTCCTTTTTATATTCATTTTCTCTTTCTTTAACGGCTTCGATAGCTGTGCTTGCGCCGAATGTCGGATTTCGCCTCGATTCAAAAAAGCAAGAAAAATTCCTTAATCTTCTTTATTCTTTTTAATCTTTTTACAGTTGTTTACTCGAATCGGTAAAAGAATAGAACTCTTTTACCAGATCAGTAAAAATAAATAAATTTCTGCGTCGAAAAACCGGAAAGTAAGATCTAGGATTTTCTGGAATTTTCTAAGATCAGAAACGAGAGAGAGAGTAGGAATAAGAAGAAGAAGACGAGAGAGTGCGAGGGGATGACGAAAGAAACCTGAGAATTTCTTGTTTTTCTAGCGAGAGAAATTACAGCGATTTCAAAAACCCTTCTCGAAATTGAAGATATAGAAAATGGTAATTTTCGAATTTTCGGACGCGGATTTCCTGAAAGTTCCTGCACTGGAAACCTAGGTGGGGCCCACCGTGATCTTTGCAAGAAATCCACACCGTCAATCAGATTTTTGAGATCATTTTAAGATATAGGGTAAAAAATGAGCCGGATCCAAACTAAAATGGGCCGAAAACGTGAGGATTGAATTTCCACGGTTGAAATATTCGGGGACCGCAGAAGTTTTGAATTAGGATAATATTTGGGTTTTCACTTCGTCTCAGTAGGAATGATGTTACGAACGGTATGGATGGCATGTAAACATCACTGTCGAGCCCAGGGAGGTTTCAACTGGAGGAATTTTCATACCCACCTTTTTCATCAGTGTGGCCCACTTGAGTATTGGATTCTTCTATTTTTTGGTCTCATTTCCTAAAATTATCTTACAAAAAGGATGGACGGGGTAGATTTCCCATAAACAGCACGGTGGGGCCATATATGTTTTCAGAGTTCCCGCCAAAGGGGCGCGGATTGGATACTGACACGGTCAGTAGTGATTAAGTGACGTCACCAAGCTCTATGGTACCTAGCATTACAAAGATAATGAAATAGATCTAAATTTGAAGCGTACCCACCATAGAAAACCGTGGGAGCAGTAACACCCGCCGTTGAAACATTTATATGGCCCACCATGATGTATTTTTGAGATCCAACCTATTCATAAATTAACATATAGATAGATGCAGTGAATAGATAAATGAAGGGAAAACAAAAATATCAGCGTGATTGGAAACTATTGTGGCCCCTTAGAAGTTTTAAATGGTGGATGTCACTGTCCCCACTATTTTCTACTGTGGGGTCTGCTTGAACTTTAGATCTATCTCATTCTCTTTGTAATGCCATAAAACTATTTCTAAAAAGGTTGGATGGTATGGATACAACACATATATCATGGTGGGGTCCATAGCTCGGTGACCTCACTTCAGTAGCAATTTTGCTACTGACCTTGTATCCAATCCGCGCAGACTATGGTCAGTAGCCAAATTGCCACTGAAGTAACGTAACTAAGCTCTGTGGACCCCACCATGATGCATGTGTTATATCCATGCCGTCCAACCATTTGTAGAGATGTTTTTATGGTATGATAAAAAGAATGAGATATATCTAAAGTTCAAGTGGACTCACCACAGAAAATCGTGGGATCAATTACACCCACCATTGACACATTTCTAGAGTGCACCATGATGTATTTTTTAGATCCAACCTATTCATAAGTTAACATCCAGATAGATGAAGTGAAAACAAAAATATAAACTTGATCAGAAACTTTTGTGGCCCCTAAGAAGTTTGGAACGGTGGATGTCACTGTCCCCACTGTTTTCTATTGTGGGATCCACTTGAACTTTAGATCTATCTCATTATTTCTCTCATGTCATAAAATAATCTCTCCAAATGGATGGATGGATGGTATGGATACAACACATGCATCATAGTGCATCCATAAAGCTCGGTGACATCACTTCAGTAGCTATTTGGATACTGACATTGTGTTAGTGGGACATAGCAGGTTTTTAATGGTGGATATTCAATCACTACTATTTTACTCTGGTGTGGTCCATCTGAGACTTATATCTTTATAATTTTTTATATTTGAAAATTGAGCGAGGGAACTTAAAAATTGAGCAAGGCAACATAGAAATTCAGTGAGGCAACCTAGGAATTGAGCGAGGGATACTAGCAATTGAGCGAGGGAACCTATAAATTAAGTGAGACAACCTAGGAATTGAGCGAGGGAAGCTAGAAATTAAGTGAGGGAACCTAGAAATTTAGCGAAGAAACCTAGGATTTGAGCGAGACAACCTAGGAATTGAGCAAGCAAAGTTAGAAATTGAGCGAGCGAAGCTAGAATTTGAGCAAAAAAACCTAAAAATTCAATGAGGCAACCTATAAATTGAGCGAGGCAACTTAAGAATTAAGTGAGACAACCTAGGAATTGAGCGAGGGAAGCTAGGAATTCAGCGAGGCAACCTAGGAATTCAACGAGGCAACCTAGAAATTGAGCAAGAGAAACTAAAAATTGAGCAAGACAACCTATAAATTGAGCGAGGGAACCTAAGAATTGAGCGAGGCAACCTAAGAATTGAGCGAGGGAAACTAGAAATTAAGCGAGACAACATAGAAATTCAGCGAGGCAACCAACATATTGAGCGCTAACAACAAGCAACGGCTTTGAAGCTGCAGTTGTTTTCTTACTGCATTCACTTGCTCCTACGTTTGCTAGGCTTTTCGTCGTTGCTTATGGAATTAGGAATTTTTCTTTTTTTAATAAAATATACCCCTAGTTAAATCATCAATAAAGATGAGAACGACTTTTGTTGAGAGACTATCTATCATCTCATAGATAGAGGAATAGATAAAAGAAAGAAGATCTCTATATCTTTTCTCATAGATATAATATAGAAGAGAGATCCCTCTCATTTTTTATCAGGAAAGAGATCTCTCTTCTCTGAGAGCTTTGGATTCAATAATTTTTTAGAACAAGACAAAGAAAAGAAGCGTTGAGATAATACCTTTCACCTTAATCTCTTCTATTGAAAAAGGGGGCCGTCTTGATCACCCGAAGAGATTTTTAGGCAGAATTAGCATAATTATGACCACGAGGATTGAGCTGGCAAATGAGATTATCCTCATTCCTCGATTGGGGTTCTGGAAGATAAGGTTTATGTAGTAAAAAAAAAATAAAAATCTTCTGAATTGAATGAGGGAAGCTAGAAATTGAGCAAGGGAAGCTAGAAATTCAGCGAAGCAACCTAGGAATTGAGCGAGGGAAGCTAGAAATTGAGTGAGGCAACCTATAAATTTAGCGAGAGAATCTAGGAATTGAGCAAGGCAACGTAGAAATTCAACGAGGCAACCTAAGAATTGAGCGAGGGAAGCTAGAAATTGAGCGAGAGAACATAGAAATTCAGCAAGGCAACCTAGGATTTGAGCGAGGCAACCTAGGAATTGAGCAAGACAACCTAGGAATTCATTAAGGCAACCTAGGAATTGAGCGAGGCAACAAAGGATTTGAGCGAGGCAACCTACAAATTGAGCGAGGCAACCTAGGAATTGAGCAAGGGAAGCTAGAAATTGAGTAAGACAACCTAGAAATTGAGCAAGGGAACCTAGGAATTGAGCGATGTAACGTGGAAATTCAGCGAGGCAACCTAAGAATTAAGTGAGGGAAGTTAGAAATTAAGTGAGGGAACCTAGAAATTCAGTGAGGCAACGTAGAAATTCAGCGAGGCAACCAACGGATTGAGTGCTAGTTAAATCATCAACAAAGATGAGAACGACTTTTTTTGAGAGACTATCTATCCTCTCATAGATAGAGAAATAGATAGAAAAGAGAAGATCTCTATATCTTTTCTCATAGATATAATATAAAAGAGAGATCCCTCTCATTTTTTTTATCAGGAGAGAGATCTCTCTTTCCGAGGGCTTTGGATTCAACGATTTTTAAGAGCAAAACAGAGAAAAGAAGCGTTGAGATAATACCTTTCATCCTAATCTCATCTACTGGAAAAGGGGGCCCTCTTGATCACTTGAAGAGATTTGTAGGCAGAATTAGCATAATTATGACCGCGAGGATTGAGCTGGAAAATGAGATTATCCTCATTTTTCGGCCGGGGTTCTAGAAGATAAGATTTATGCAGTAAAAAAAAAGTCTTTTGAATTGAGTGAGGGAAGTTAGAAATTGAGCGAAGTAACCTAGAAATTGAGTGAGGCAACGTAGAAATTCAGCGAGGCAACCGAGAAATTGAGCAAGGGAAACATGAATTTGAGTGAGGAAAGCTTAAAATTGGGAGAGACTAACATGAATTGGAATGAACTTTAAATGTAATTGAACTAGCCTAACAATTTGCTATTTGGTGAGTTTGACCGAGTAGTTAATGAAATTGACCGTGCTTTACATAAAATTCTCTTCGGTGAATTTGATCGAGCAATTAATGAAATTGACCGAGCGGTTCAAAAAATTTTCTGTTACATTACATGAATCCGTGGAAGTTCCCCATCATATTTTTATGATATCTCTGTCAAATTTATAAATTGCTTGAAAATTTTCACCAATCATGAACCGAGAAGTAGGTCAAATGGACCAAAACCTCTCGCAAATTAGATTTATAGTTTACCTAGTACGCTCTTATAGTGTTGAGTTAACTGAGTTGGGCACACCCAGATCCATAGCTCAATTTGCAGACTGAGTGGAGATACCTCGTGTCAACACTTGAGGTCTTGGTATCAATCCCTAGCGTAGGTGGCTAACATGGAGTGTGTGTACTGATATGGGAGTGTACTAACAAGCTAACCCAAAAAATAATAATTAAAAAAATAAAAAATAAAAAAAATAAAAAAATTTGAGTTGGGCCCGCCTTGAACGTATGTGGACTATCCACGACGTTCATCCGTTTTTCCATCTAAAGTAAGCGTTTCAGCCCAAAATGGTGGCATATCAAAATATCGAGTGAATCATACCACAAGAAACAGTGGTTCCACCGTAAAAACCTTGTTATGCCCTCACAATTATGTTTTATTTGTAATCCATTATGTTCATAGGATGATTTTTGCATGGATGAACCGAAAACTAAGATGCGAGCTTCATCCAGCAGTTCAATGGCCCACAAAAAATTTACACCGTTTATGTAAATGTACTACATTATACCTGTGGTGCGTGCTTTCTTCCGTGGAGGGACCATTTTCGGAAAAAACGAGATAATGCCGATGAATAGAGAGGGTGGGATCCAGTTAGAAGGTGGTGAGATCCAAGCAATGGAAGTAGATTTTTCGTCTTTTTTTTTTTAAAAAAAAAGGGAGAGAGGGAAGGGTGGGAGAGGAAACGCAACCGCAGTGAAAAAGAGGGGTAGTTTCGTCCTCAAATTTGCTGTCCACACGTGCTAGTCTAAGTTGGTAACTTCAGTTTGTATTCCTTCATAAAAACCGCTGGATAAAAGGTTTTGCCTACGGTGGTCATTTTCTCTTAATTGAGATTTGAGAGTAGAACAGTGATGTTAAAGCGGCAGATTACGATTATCCCTACGCATGCAAACAGGCCTATGTACACGTGGAGTGTTTGTACTTCAATCCCAGCCGTTCAAATCTCGGACGCGAGGATCAAGTAGTGTTTCCTACACACCACCCGCAGCGGGCTGTGTGATGTGTAGGCCGTTGCGGGGCCCACCTTGATGTATGTGTTCCATATTCACACCGTCCATCTGTTTTTTCAGCTCATATCATGGATTAATACATAAATAAAGTAGATCAGAAGCTCAAGTAGACCACACCACAGGAAAAGGTAGTGATTGAATGCCTACCATTACGGTGGGCCCTGGGAAGGTTTCAACGGTGGCTGTCATTATCCCCATCGTTTCACTGTGGTGTGGTCCACTTAATCTTTGGATCTGCTTCATCTTTGGTATCATGTCTTAAAATGATCCTAAAAAACGGATGGACGGCGTGGATATAAAACACATACATCATTGTGGGCCCCACAACAGATCACCACGCCACAGCTGGGGATGGTGTGCGCACCACCACCTAATCCGCATGATCAATTCTCGGCCCAGCAACAGCGCTGAAGAGATGGTCCTTCTTGATCATAGGTCATTTTCAATCAATCCGACTTTTGGGTTGGGCCCATCTCTAGTAATCGGATGGTTTGGATTTACGGACGTGTTCGCTACGGTGTTATCGGCTCCATCGGCGGGTCAAATACGCTAGAATCTCATGTTGGTTTTGTGCCATTTGGAAAA
Organism: Magnolia changhungtana; assembly: GCA_030180095.1. Classification (NCBI taxonomy): domain Eukaryota; kingdom Viridiplantae; phylum Streptophyta; class Magnoliopsida; order Magnoliales; family Magnoliaceae; genus Magnolia; species Magnolia changhungtana. The sequence continues at coordinate 15,212,476 of JASAUF010000662.1, forward strand.
TGGTGGGGACTTGTCATCCTCACAGGTGGCTAGTGGTCGGTGCTCTGGAGACACATGATGTATGTATTTCATCCAATCCGTTCATCCATTTTTATAGATCTTTTAGGGCTTGATATCAAAAATTAGAAGGAAATAAATCTTAGGTGGACCACACCACAAGAAAATAATAGCAATTGGATTTCCACCATTAAAATCCTCATAAGGCCCAATGTACTGTTTATTTGACATCCAATATGTTTATTAGGTCATACAAGCCCAGATGAAGTGAAAAAAATAAAAATCAGCTTTATCTAAAACTTTGATGGCCTCCAAAAGGTTTTTAATAGTTGACACTCATTCAAAACTGTTTACTATAATGTGGTCCATTTGATATTTATATATACTTAAATTTTAGTCTAATACTATAAAATTATCTGTAAAAATAGATGGACGGCACGGATGAAACATATACATCATGGTGGCCCCACATATCACCGACCATCAGCCATTGGCTGGTGGCAGGGCGTAGCCAATCCGTTCCCCGTCAAACAAGCAAATCCCACGTTGACGCAAAGAGGAGAAGATTGGCATGACCAATAATGACGCGACAGAGACGTATTTGCGTAACGTGCGCGGTTTGGCTAGTGACGCGTACACCAGGTGGCTAGTGGTAGGTGCTATGTGAACCCATCATGATGTATGTATTTTATCCACGCCGTCCATCCATTTTAAAACATAATTTTAAGGTATTATGACAAAACTGACGTAGATTTAAATATCATGTGGACCACACGGTGTGAAAATAGTAGTGATTGAATGTTCACCATTAAAAAGATCTTAGGGCCCACTGTAATGGTTATTTGACATCTAACCTGTTGATTAGGTGATACAGACTTGGATGAAGCGAAAAAATATATATCGGCTTGATCCAAAACCTTTGTGGCCCAGGAAGTTTTTAATGGTAGGCGTTAAATCAATGCTGTGCGGTCCACTTGATATCTGGATTAATCTCATTTTTTGCGTTTATACCATAAATTATCTGAAATAATGGGGGAAGGGAATGGATGAAAGAAATGCATCATGGTGGGGCCTACATAGCACCGATCACTAGCCAAGTCGCCAATCCCTTTTCCAAAATAACCTTGTTGAATGGCACGGAATTATGGAAATACCCTCGATGAGTCTCCTTCCTGCTGGAGCCGTTTGAAGGGAACGGTTGGCTACTCCCCCAGCCACCAGCCCCATGGCTGGTGGTTGGTGCTATGTAGGCCCCACCATGACGTATGTGCTCTATATCAATGCCATTCAAAATGATAGGAATATAAATCTCAGGTGGACCACACCATAGGAAAACAATAGTGATTGGATATCCACCATTAAAATCCTCCTAAGGCCTACGGTAATGTTTATTTGACATCTGATATGTTGATTAGGTCATACAGACCCAAATGAAGGGAAAAAACAAAGATCAGCTTGATCCAAAACTTTTATGCCCCCCAAAATATTTTTAGTGGTCGACATTCATTCAAAACTGTTTCCTGTAATGTGGTCCAGTTGAGATTGGGATATAAATCATTTTTTCTCTCATGAAGTAAAATGATCTAAAAAAATAGATGGACAGCATGGATGGAACACATACATCGTGGTAGGGCCTACAGAGCACCGACCACCATTGGCTGGTGTCAGGGAGAGTAGCCAATCCGTTTCCATTTGCAGGATCTGGCCAGGATCGGCTTATGCGGCGCGGACGCGGGTTGCGTACCAACCCTTCCAGTACCGACGTCGCCGTTGCTCGGTTATCTCTGGCCCCACCACGATGTATGTATTATTTATCGGCGCCGTTCATCTATATTTCCAGCTGATTTTAAGTTATGAGTCCAAAAAATAAGGTAAATCCATATCTCATGGGAGCATACAACAGGGTGGTGATCGAACGCCCACCATTAAAAAGTTAGCCTTTTGATTAGGTAACACAAGTTTGGATGTAGAGAAAGCATAAATATCATCTTGATCAGTGGCCTCTAATAAGTATTTAATAGTGGGCCTTCGGTCACCACTACTTTCTTGTGGTATGGTTCACATGAGATTTGGACCGGTCTTATTTTATAAGCTTATACCTTAAAATGAGCTGGAAAATGAATGGACGGCTTGGATAAAACATTTACATGTGGGCTCACATAGCACCAACCAGTAGCAACGGTGGTAGTGGCACGGTCAGTATGGAAACGGATTGGCTACTCCCCTGCCATCAGCCAATGGTTGGGGGTGGGTGCTCTGTGGAGCCATCATGATGTATGTATTTCCTCCATGCCATCCTTTTATTTTTCTAAATCATTTTATGATACGAGACAAAAAATTAGTTATATCCCAATTTTAGGTGGGTGGACCACATTATAGGAAACAGTTTTGAATGAACTTCGACTATTAAAATCTTTTTGGGCTCATAAAAGTTTTGGATCAAGTTGATCTTTGTTTTTTCCGTTCATATGGGACTATATGACCTAATCAACAGAGTAGATGTCAAATAGAAAGTATAGTGGGCCTTAGGAGGATTTTAACGGTGGATATCCAATCACTATTATTTTCCTGTGGTATGGTCCACCTTAGATTTATATCCCTCTCATTTTTGGGCTTGATACGTAAAAATAGATGAACGGAATGGATGAAACACATACATCATAGTGAGGCCTACATAGTACCAACAACCAGCCACCGGGCTGATGGCCAGGAAAGTAGCCAATCCATTCTCATGCTTTTAGTGCCATGGTACATGGTGGCCCTGATTATTACAAGTGCACACCGAACCGAGCTAGCTCCATTAACTCTCTCAACTCGACTAGAAAAAACTCGATTTAACTCTGATTGGAGCTGAGTTCGAGCCAAGTCAAGTTAATTTTTTGAGTATAAAAATGCATTCAAGCCGAGTTCGAACCGGTCCCAACTCAATTCGACTTGGATTGAACCCAGGTCCAATCGAACTCGAATCGAACGAGCTTGGTGACTCAATTACTTCGATATTGATGTTGCTCACCAAGTATTTGATGAAATAATTCAAAGAAGTGTAGCTGATGGGAAAGAAGATATGTATACGAAATCAAAACCTTTTTTTTTTCTCTTGATTTTTTAGTTGTTTAAAAGGTGTTTGATAAAATACCCTTAAAACCATAGTTGTTGTCTCAAATATGATAAGATTTTAAAGGTGCAATTTATGTGTGCGAGAAAATACTGCATCGATGCACTTAGGTCGATCTTGGCTTGAACTCAACTCGCCCAAGCTATCGATTGAACTGAGCCAAGCTGAGTTGGCAATCAGGCCCAAAGATCGAGCGGAGCTGAGCCTAGCAGCGGAGGTCAGCTCGTGTCTGAGCCGAGTCAAGCTGAGGCCAGCAATACATTGATGAATGGTCCAAAAATTACACTGAGAAACGTACAATACGTGGGTGTTTGCTAGCAAATGAATGGGGCCCACCTAAGGAGTCTCACATATGCAGGAAGGAATGCTGACGTGCACTTGTTGCTACCCACACATGCGCTTATCTATGTTTTCACGTGCCTACGTGAAACATGTGCAGTAGATTCTAAGTCCGATCAACGGCTTGGATGACAAATGAATATTACTATTGGCCATAGGAAGTTTTTAATGGTTTTTACGGATTTTTTTCCAGTGGTGTGGTCCACTGGAGATTTAGAACTCTATAAAATTTAGGATAACATAATAAAATGAACTGAGAAAACGGATGAACGGCGTGGATATACAACAAATTCATCAAGGTGGGCCCCACATAGTAAGAGTAACAGCCACGGTTACGGCGGAAATTCCGACAACTCTTTAATTGTCGAGAGTGACCAAAATGCCCACCCGTATCCACGTCGGTCAGACAAGACAACGGACTCTACCGTAATTAGAACTCTTTAATTACCGAGGGAGATTAAAATACCCGCCACGTAATCCAACGAGAAGCCAGGGAGCGTGATCAGGTGTTAGTCGAGTAAGTTATCCTGACCGTGGGACCCACCCTGATGGATGTGTTCTATATCAATGCCGTTCATCTGTTTTTACATATCATTTTAAGACATTGTCCAAAAATTTAAACATATCCAAATCTCAAGTGAACCACACCACAAGAAACAGTTGTGATTGAATGCCTATCATTAAAAACTACACGGGCCTACTTAGGGTCCACCGTAATGTTTATCTGTCATCCAACCTATTAATAAGGTCAAAGAGACCTGGATAAAGTCCTTAAATGAGATGGAAAATCGGATGGGCAGCAAGAACATTAATCAAGGTGGGCCCAAACAGTTAGGGTAACAGCCACTAATGTCCTACCAGGGAAACACGTAATCCACCATGATTTATTTATATTTTATCATCCATTTTAGCAGGTAATTTTAAAGTGAGCCCAAAAATAAAATATATCCAAAGCCTAAATGGAGCACACTATGAGAATTAGTTTCAATTGAACGTCAACCATTGAAAATTTCTTAATGGCTTGGATGACAAATAAACATCATTGCAAGCCTAGGAAGGTTTCAACTGTTTCATGTGGTATGAACCGTATGGTCGACTTAAGCATTGGATATGCTTCAATTTTGATAAAAACCACTTAAATGAGATGTGAAAATAGATGGACAACATGGATAAATTATATAAATTCATGGTGGGCCTAATAGAGTTTACTCATTATGATAACAGGATCCATTACCTCCTGTGTGACTAATTATTTTAAGATATCATTAGTGGGCCATATGTTCAATAAATTAATAGTCTAGTGACATATATGTTACAGATGCAACTCTTATAAGGATTTTAGATGTAATCCAAGCTTTCACCCTGGATTTGATGCCTTGGGGCTAGGTGGCTAATGGTAGGTCCTATATGAGCCCTGATGTATTTGTTTTATCCATGTTGCATGTTTATTTATTTTTTCCATCCATTGTAAGGCTTTACCAAAAAAATGAGGCAGGTATATATCTCAATAGGCCGCACCATAAGATGTCAATGGAGATTAAATGTCCACCGTTGGAATTCTCATGAATGTAACTTTATTTGACATTCACAAACATAAATGAAGGGATGAAACAAAATAACAGCTTGATCCAAAATTTCTGTGGTCCAATAAGTTTTCAACGACGACTTAAGATTTGGATTTACATCATTTTAAAGGCCTGTACCATATAATGGAAAACACGGATGAAACACATACAACTTTACAGGGCATACAAAACACATACATCATTATAGGCTCTTTAGTTAATCCGCGTCCATTTCCTGACTAACACATGCTTCCAGAAGCAGATTCCATCCTGACTCCTGTAGATATAATTAGTCGGTATATAAGTGGCTGTGGGACGATTATGTGGATCTTTATTTGTACTGTTCATCATATTTTCAGATATTTTTAAAGATATGATACAAAAAATCAAACAGATTCAAGTCTGAAGTGGTCCACACTATATGAAGAAGCGGTGATGACACTGAAGAGATGGTCCATCTATTTGATTTTTAGGTACGGGTTCACTACAATGCCATCCGCTCCATCAACGCGTCAAATACTCCTTATATCTTACGTTAGTTTTGTACCACTTGAAAAACGTTAGTGACTAATCATCCTGGATTTAGCATATTTCTAAATTCTAAGCTAAAAAAACAAATACTTGTTATTTTATGTATTTTATTTTTGTTTATGCTTCATCCACAGGTAGATCGAGGATTTGGACGGTGAGAATTGCCTTATCACCCCATCATATGTACGTTTGAAGATTCACGAACACAATCGACATTTGTGTGAAACTAATGTACGAATCCAGCACGTGAAACAAATAAATTTCATGTTGACGCAAGGAGAAGACTCTTATGAGCTGTAATATCGCGACAAAGACGTGCGTGTGTGGATCAAAATAACTTTATTGGAAGGTAACGGAATTACGGAAATACCCTCAATTAATCTGCTGGCCAAGCTGTTTGCAGAATCTTGATAGTGTCGGTCGCGCCGCACGGAAGGGGATTGCCTGTCACAGCAGCTATATATAGCTGGATTTATGTCAGCAAGTATGTGGGTCTGATAATGAGGTATGTGTTATATCCAAACCGTCCATATATTTGGAGATCTTATTTTAAGAATTGAGACGAAAAATAAGACAGATCTAACTATCAAGTGGACCACACTGCAAAAAGCAGTGAGGGATTGAACATTTACAATTGAAAACTTTTTTGGGATCAAAGAAGTTTTGGATCAATATGAAATTTGTTTTTCCTCTTCATTCAGATTTTTGTGACATCATGAGCAGATTGGATGGAAAATAAACATTATGGTGGGCCCTAGGGATTGTTTAATGTTGAAAATCATTACCTCTGCTACTATTTGTTGTGGTCTAGATGACCTTTGGATATGATTATTTTTTTTTATAATGCTATAAAATGATCTCTAAAAATAGATAAACCGTATAGATATAATAAATACATCATTGAGGGGTCATGTAACTTTGATCTCTTTTGAACCGTTAGTAAAACTCGGAGCTCGAGGAGCGTGGACGCAGGTTTCCTGCGGGACCCTTTCGTACGAAGTTCCTGCGCAAGGATTCTGGGTGGGCCCACTGAAATGTTTGTGAGAAATCAAAGCAGTCTATCCATTTTTCAACCTCATTTTAACACATGCTACCAAAAATTAAGAGGATCCAAAACTCAAGTGGGCCATGGGAGATGAAACAGTGGGAAAAGGAATGCCTACTGTTGAAACTTTCCTAGGCTCTACCTTACTGTTAATATGCCATCTAAACCCTTTATAAGATCATTTTTACTCAGATAAAATGAAAACACCAAAAAAAATTAAACCTTTACAAAACTTTTATAGCCATAGATATGATTCAACGGTGGTCACTAAATATATAGCTGGTGTGAGGTACACCAGCCAATCCGCTTCCACTCAGTCTACCAATACGGACGTGGCTGCAAGTCGGTGCTCTATGAGCCCCACCATGATAAAATTACATTTTTGCATCTTATTTTTGGCAATGAGCCAAAAAAGACAGATCCAATTCTCATGTGGACCATGCTAGAGGAAAGCAGTGGTGATTGAACACTCATTATTAAAAAACTTTTTAGGGGCCACTCTAATGTTTAGTTTCTATCCAACCTTTTGATTAAGTCACTCAAATCTGGATGAAGATAAAACACAAATATCAGCTCATGCATACAGTTCATAACCTCATTCCCATTGGGATGAATCGAGAATACAAATATTATCCTAATTCAAAACTTCTTGGCCCATGAATATTTCGACAGCCGATGTTCAATCCTCACATTTTCGGCCCACTTGAATATTGGATACCGCTCATTTTTTATCCATGTCCTGAAATAAGCTCACAAATCAGATGGGCGCGTCTCCAATTGGAACAGTAAACAGCTTTGAGTGGTCACCGTGGTATATGTGTCCTATCCACACCATCCATCCATGGTTTAGCATCATTTTAGGATATAAAAACAAAAATGAGTCGGATACAAGTGGGGGTGGCTAACAGTGAAGTGTGATTTGACAGTGGACGTACTAACAAGCTAACAAAAAAAAAAAGATCTAGCAGACTACACAATGGGGACTAAACTCTCACCGTTGAAAACTTCGTAGGGGCCATAGAAGTTTTGGATGGAGCTGATATTTGTGATTTTTCTTCATCTAGTTCCATGTAACTTTATGAATTGGTTGTACGACAAATAAACATCACTATGGACCCAAGAAAAGTTTCAATGGTGAGAATCATTATCACTTCTGCTTCCTGTGGTGTGGTCCACTTGAGCCTTGGATCTACATCATTTTTGTGATTATGTCCTAAGTGGATGGACGGTGTGGATAAGACCCATACATCCCGTGGCGTGGTCCACTCAAAGCCATGGATCTACCTTATTTTTTTTTTTAAAAAAGTATACCTATATATGCTGTCCACCCATTTCTTCAGATCATCTAAGGCATGAAATGAAAATGGAGCAGATTCAAATATGCATCACACTACTGTCGTAGACCATTAAAATTTTTGTGCAAATCCAAAATTAAGTAGGCCACAGCACAAGAAATACGGGGAATAAATGCTTACCATCGGCAACTTTGTGGGGGCCACAGAAGTTTCGTATTAGGATGATATCTGTCTGTATAGATTATCCGTGTAGTAATAAACTTATGAACGGTTTGGATGGCATAAAAACATCCAAGAGGTGGATGTTTCCGTTCTAACTGCTTCACATGGTGTGCCGACTTGAATTTTGAATTAGCTTTATTTTTGGATTCGAGTATTATTGTAGTCTTGTGAAACTATGACGAAATAGATTTGTCTTGGGCATCTATTGTTTTTATAATCTTATAAACCTGTTGGATAACAAATAAACATCACAGCAGGCCTAAGAAGGTTTCAACTGTTTCTGTGGTATGGGTAGTATGGTCGACTTAAGCTTTGGATATGCTTCAATTTTAATAAAAACCCCTTAAATGAGATGTGAAAACGGATGAACGACATGGATAAACCACATAAATTCATCGTGAGCCTAACAGAGTTTACTTAGTATGATAAGAGTATCCACTGCCTCCTGAGTGACTAATTAGCAACGCTTTTTTTTCGTTGATTTACATAGACAATCACATTAAAATAATTATAGTAATGAAATTGATAATCTAATTATTTTAAAATATTATTAGTGGGCCATATGTTCCATAAATTAATAGTCTAATAACATATGTTACACATGCATCACTTAGAAGGATTTTAGATGTAATCCAAGCTTTCACCCTGGATTTGAAGCACCTGGGGATTTGAAACTGCCTCCAGCTAGGTAGCTAGTGGTAGGTCCTGTATGAGCCCTGTCATGATGTATTTGTTTTTTCGATGTTGCATGTTCATTTATTTTTTCATACCATTTTAAGGCATGACCCAAAAAATGAGGCAGATATAAATTGCAATGGGCTGCACCATTAGATGACCGTAGAGATTAAATGTCCACCATTAAAATTATCATGAATGTAACTTTATTTGACATCCACAGACCTAGATAAAGGGATCAAACAAAATATCAGCTTGATCCAAAACTTCTGTAGTCCAAATGAATTTTCAATGACATCTTGAGATTTGGATTTACATCATTTTTAAAGCTGGTACCATAAAATGGAAAACACGGATGAAACACATACAACATTACAGGGCATACAAAACACATACATCATTACAGGTTGTTTAGTCAAACCCCGTCCATTCATGACTCACATATACTTCCAGGAGCAGATTCCGTCCTTACTCCTGTAGATGTAAGTCGGTACATACAGTGGATTTGTGGGGCCTCTTATGGAATTTATTTGTACCATTCATCTTTTTTCAGATATTTTTAAAGATAGGATAATAAAAAAAATTCAAACAGATTCAAGTATGAAGTGGTCCACACCTAATGAAGAAGCTGTGATAATGATTCCCACGGTTAAACCTTCCTAAGACTAACTGTAATGTTTATTTTCGTCCAACATATTTATAATGTCACACAAATCAGGATAAGAAAAAAAAAAAAATAATTTTCAGCTTGAATCAAAACTTGCAGTAGCCCGTACAATGTTTTTAACGGTAGATATTTAATCTCCATTTTATGGTCCACTTGAAGCTTGGATCTGTCTCATTTTTTGAATCATATCTTAAAATGATATAGAAAAATGGATGAACGGAGTGGATAAAACATGTACATCATGGTGGGCCTCACATCACGCTGGGGTGGTGGTGTGCAAAACACCGCCCAATGCACGTCGTCAAATCCCCGTAAGCGACGACACTGAAGAGATGGTCCATCTATTTGATTTTTTGGTACGTGTTCGCTACGATGCCACCCGCTCCTTCAGCGCGTCAAATACGTCTTGAATCTTGGTTAGTTTTATGCCACTTGAAAAAAATGTGGTGACTCATCATCCTCGTACGTGGTACTGATGTACATCTATCCAGACCGTTCAAATTATGTGTCCCGTCCTGGATTTAGCATATGTCTAAAAATCACATGATTAGAAAATCTATATTGTCAATTAATTGGTAACAAATGAATGGTTAAGAACAAACCAGATAGTGGCCCAAATTCTAAGCTAAAAAAACAAATACTTGTTATTTTATGTATTTTATTTTCGTTTATGCTTCATCCAGAGGTAGATCGACGATTTGGACGGTGAGGATTGCCTTATAAGTCCATCATATGTACGTTCGAAGATTCACCAGCACTATTGAGACGTGTGTAAAACTAACATACGAGTCCAGCACGTCAAACAAATAAATTTCACGTTGACGGAAGGATAAGGTTCATATGAGCTGTAATATCGCGACGAAGACGTGATTGCATGGAGCAAAATAATCTCGTTGAAGGTAACGGGATTACGGAAATACCCTCAATCAATCTGCTGTTGAAGCTGTTTGCAGAATCTTGCTGGTGTCGGTCGTGGTCGTGCCGCACGGAAGCGGATTAGCTGGTGTACCTCACACCAGCTGTATAGCTGCTGTATTTACGTCAGCAAGTTCTGTGGGTCTGATCATGAAGTATGTATTATATCCAAACCGTTCATCCATTTGGAGAGATCATCTTAAGGTTTGAGACGAAAAATAAGACAGATCTAAGTATCATGTCGACCACAATGCCAAAAAGCAGTGGGGGATTGACCGTTTACCATTGAAACCCTTTTTGGGATCACGGAAGTTTTGGATTAATATAAAATTTGTTTTTCCTCTTCATTCAGGCCTTTGTGACCTTATGAACAAATTCGATGGAAAATAAGTATTATGTGGGCCGTGCGAATTGTTTAATGGTGAAAATTATTGTCTCCGCTGCTATTTGTGGTGTGGTCCACATGATCTTTGGATATCATTCATTTTTTTAGATTATCCTCTAAAATGATCTCTAAAAAATGATAGACGGTATAGATATAATAAATACATCACTTTGAGCCCATGTAACTTTGATCTCCCTTGTACCGTTATTACAACTTTGAGCCGAGGAGCGTCAGTGCTCGTCTTCGCACGACACGTGCATGCACCAGCTATATAGCTCACATCAGTACGTTACGTGGGTCTGATCATGAGGTATGTGTTATATCCAATCCGTTCATCCATTTGGAAAGATCATCTTAAGGCTTGAGACTAAAAATAAGACTGATCTACCTATCAAGATTACCACATTGAAAAAAAGTAGCAGGGGATTGAACCTTTACTATTGAAACCCTGTTAGGGATCATGGAAGTTTTGGATCAATATGAAATTTGTTTTTCCTTTTCATCTGTGTATCCGTGACCCTATGAATAGATTGGATGGAAAATTAATATTATTGTGAGCCCTACGAATTGTTTAACATTCGAAAATCATGATTTCCGCTGCTATTTGTGGTGTGGTCCATATGATCTTTGGAAATGATTATTTTTTTCGATAATGCTCTAAAATAATTTTTAAAAAATAAATAAACGGTGTAGATATAATAAATAACTATGGAGTCATATAACTTTGAACTCCTTTGAACCGTTCGTACAACTCGGAGCTCGAGGAGCGTCAGTGCTCGTCTAGGCACGACAGGTACCTACAGCAGGTATACAGCTGGTGTGAGATACACCAGCCAATTCGCTTCCACTCACTCTGCCAGTACCGACGTCGCTGCAAGTTGGTGTTATGTGGGCCCACTATAATGATATTGTTTTACCCACGCAGTACATACATTTTTGCATCTCATTTTTGCCAAGGAGCCAAAAAAAAAGGCCAGATCCAAATCTCAGGTGGACCATACTAGAGGAAAGCAGTGGTGATTGAATGGCCATCATTAAAAACCTTTTAGGGCCCAATATAATATTTAGTTTCCGTCCAACATTTTCATTAAGTCACCAAAATCTGGATGAAGAAAAAAAAACAAGTAAAATATAGCTTGATCCAAAATTTCTGTGGCTCCCATAATTATTTAGTGGTGAGCATTTAATCACCACTATTTCCCTGTTGCGCAGTAAAGCTGAGATTTTCGATTGCCTCGTTTTTTAAATCATTTCTTTAGAGTGTAGCGTAGATAAAAGACGCAGATTAGATACTTACAGGTTGAGTAGTAAGACTGGCTACTGAAGTGACGTCACCAAGTCCTATGGACCTCACTATGATGTATGTGTTGTATCCATCATGTCCATTCATTTAGAGATATTATACCAAGGCATGACCAAGAGAACGATGCAGATCCAAAGCTTCAGTAGACCCACCAAAGAAAACAGCGAGAAAACATTAAAGATATTAAAGAAGGGAAAACACAAATATCAGCTTAAAACTTTCCTAAGGCCTGCCATGATGCTTTTTCGAAATCTAACTTGTTTAAAAGTTGACAAAGACATTAAGGAAAACACAAATATCAGCTTGATAAAAAACTTTTGTGGTCTTTAAAAGTTTTTAACGGTGGTGTTACTCTCCTCATTGTTTTCTGTAGTGGGGTCCACTTGAGCTTTGGATATGACTCATTCTTTTGATATTACTCTAAAATAATCTCTCCATGTGGATGGACGACATGGATACAAAACATACATCATGGTGGGGCCCACATAACTTAGCAACGTCACTTCAGTAGCAGTCTCGATGCTCAACCTGTCGGTAGCCAATCCGCACCCGTAGATAAAACACATACATCATGGTGGGGCCCACATAACACCGACCTTTAGCCACATTGGTAATGGCAAGGTCAGTATGCAATCAGCGTTCACGCGGCAGGACGATTATCCAGATCCTCTGTTTACGACAAACGAACGGGAGGCGGTTTGGTTAGTGACGATGATACTAGCCAGGTGGCTAGCAGTCGGTGCTATGTGGGCCCCACCATGATCTGTGTTTTATCCACATTGTCTATCTATTTTTACACATCATTTTAATAATTTATGTCATAAATAAGGTAAATCAAAATCTTAGGTAGACCACACCATGGAAAAACAGTAGTGATCGAATGTCTACCATTAAAAACCTCTAAGACCCCGCTGGAATGTTGGAATGTTTATTTGACATCCAACTTGTAAATTAAGTCATAAATACCTAGACGAAGGCAAAAATTAAATATCAACTTCATCCAAAACTTTTACAGCTCCAAAAAGCTTTTAATGGTAGGAGTTCAATCAACAATGTGTTACTTGAGATTTTGATGTACCTCAGTTTTGAGTTCATACCATTAAAGTATTTAGAGAAATGGATAGACAGCATGTATGAGACACATACATCATGTTTGGATTCACCTACCATCGACCACTAGCCATTGGATAGCCCTAGCCCTACTCCGCTACCTACCACTGGCCGATGCCAGGTGGTCGGTGCTCTATGGGCCCACCATGATGTATGTGTTTCATACATACTGTCCATCTATTTTTCTAGATCGTTTTAATGTATGAGACAGAAAATGAGGTATATCCCAAACTCTAACAGTGTAGAATGAACATCGACCATTAAAAACTTTCCAGGGCCTATAAAAGTTTTGGATCATGTCGATATTTGATTTTTCCGTTCATCCAGGTATGTATAACCTATTAAACAGTTTGGATGTCAAATAAACAATACAATGGGCCTTAAGAGTATTTTAATGGTGTATATCCAATCACTGTTGTTTTGTTGTGGTGTGGTCCGCCTGAGACTTATATCCCTCTCATATTTGGGATCAAGCTGTAAAATGATCTGTAAAATTGGATGAACGGCGTAGATGAAACACATACATCATGTTGGAGCCCACGGAGCACCGATAATAAGCTACCGGGCTAGTGGCAGGGAGTAGCCAATCCCATACCGTTTCTCAAACAAGCAGATTTTTTCGGCTGAAGTTGGTGGGCTGGAAACATAGATGAGGCCACCGTCATGTTTTCGAGATATCTACTTTGTTCAACCATTCTGTGAGCTCATTTTAAGTAGAACGGATTGGCCACTCCCCTGCCACTAGCCAATGGCTGATGGTCGGTGCTCTGTGGGCCCCACCATGATGTATGTGTTTCATCCTGCTGTCTATCTATTTTTATAGATTATTTTATGGTATGAATCTATTTTTATAGATCATTTTATGGTATGAAACAAAAAAATGAGGTATATCCCAATCTCAAATGGGCCACATTATAGAAAACAATGTTGAATGAACTTCAACCATTTAAAATTTTATAGGAGCCATAAAAGTTTTGGATCAAGATTATCTCTGTTTTTTCCCTTCAGCTGGGTCTGTATGGCCTAATCAACAGATTGGATGTCAAATAAACAATACAGTGGGCCTTAAGAGGATTTTACCGGTGGATATCCAATCATTATTGTTTTCCTGTGGTGTGGTCCACTTGATATTTATATTAATCTCATTTTTGGGATAAAGGACTAAAATGATATGTAAAAATTGATGAACAAAATGAATGGACCGGGTGTTAAAACTCCCAAGAGTCTACCACCCGAGCAAGAGTAAAGATCCCTGGACAGTGATGTTTAAATGCCATACATACTGTTCATAACCTCAATCCCATTGGGATGAAATGAGAACACAGATATTACCCTAATTCAAAACTTATGCAGCCTCACCAATATTTCAACAGCAGACGTTCAATCTCCACATTTTTCAGCACACTTGGATATTGGATTCTGCTCATTTTTTATCCCATGTCCTAAAATAAGCTCACGAAACGGACCGGGCGCATCTCCAACTGGAACGGTAAGCAGCTTTGAGTGGCCACTGTGATATATGTGTCCTATCCACACCGTCCATCCATTGTTTAGTATCAATTTAGGATATAAAAACAAACATGAGTCAGATACAAGGATCAAGCCGACTACACAATGGGGACTAAACTCTCATCGCTGAAAACTTCTTAGGGGCCATAGAAGTTTTGGATGAAGTTGATATTTGTGCTTTATCTTCATCTAGGTGTCTATGTAGCTTTATGAATTAGTTGTATGACAAATAAACATCACTATGGACCCTAGGTCAAGGGTTGGAGTACCCATAGGTGGTGAAATTCCACAAACGTGAGTGTGTGCGTGTGTGAAAAAAAATAAAAATAATAATAATAAAAACATCACTTTGGACCCTAGAAAAGTTTCAATGGTGAGAATCATTATCACCTCTGCTTCCTGCGGTGTGGTCCACTTGAGCCTTGGATTTGCCTCATTTTTATGATTATATCCTAAGTGGATGAACGGTGTGGATAAGACCCTTGCATCTTGTGGTGTGGTCTACTCAAAGCCTTGAATCTACCTCATTTTTTTTTTCAAGTATACCTATATATGCTGTCCACCCATTTTTTCAGATCATCTTAAAGCATGAAACAAAAATGGAGCGGATCAAAATATGCATCACACTACTGTCGTTGGCCATTAAAAATTCTGTGAAAATCCAAAATTAAGTAGGCCACAGCACACGAAATATGAGGACTAAATACTTACCATCGGCAACTTCGTGGGGGCCACAGAAGTTCCGTATTAGGATGATATTTGTACGTATAGTTTATCCGTGTAGTAATAAACTTATGAACGGTTTGGATGGCATATAAACATCCAAGAGGTGGATGTTTCCGTTCTAACTGCTTCCTGTGGTGTGGCCGACTTGAATTTTGAATTAGCTTTATTTTTGGATTCTAGTGTTATTGTAGTCTTGTGAAACTACGACGAAATAGATTTGTCTTGAGCATCTAATGTGAAATTTGTCTGCAATTTAATGCCATATTCAGTGTCACTAAGTGCACCTTCGGTGCCTCCGAATTAAGCCACAATGAGACAGCAAGCAAACTACTAAATTCGACTGCAACCAATGCCAAATTCAGTGCCAATGAAGGCACATTCGGTGCCACCGAAGGCAACATTCGGTTCCATTGAACTTCGCAAAAAATAGGACAGAGTGGAAATGTCAAAATTTGGTTGCAACTGAACTTAAATTCGGTCTCACCAGAAAGCACATTCCTTTTTCATCTGACCAAACTCACAGTGTCCTTATTTGAATTTGATATACAAATTTTTTAAGACATTATGTAAGCCATCAATAGATATAAAACTTATAAACCTTATATAGGTTGTAAAGATTTATGGTCAAACTAATTGAAAACCATTTGGATAGTGAAATTCAATACACTCGAGGAGAGAGTGAGCCAGTCTGGAGTGGAGTTGGCACGTAACCGAACCACTATACATTGTGTGGAATAGGCTGAATGATTTTTGCTTATAACTGTTTTATTTTACTGAATGATGTGAATAGCTATTTTAACTGCAGTAAATATATATGTTTGATAGAATATCTATATAATGTTTCATTATTGTAGATTTGATATATCCACTCTTTGTTTTTATTAGTTTGTTTGAATAATTAGAAGCGTGTGATTATTGTTTATTTGATTAAAATTTTAAAAGTCATGTTCACCGATCCTCTAGAACATTAATCATATATTCAATCTTCACTTATAATGGTAAAATCCACCATTTGGCATCCGTCTGTATAGCCCAATCAACAACAAAAATTAAAACTCTTTAATTGTTGAGAGTGACAAAAGAACCCTTGAAAGTTTTTGAGTCCGTAATATAAGAAAATTATGACTCTTGGGGGTGACTGAAATGGAACCGAATTAAGTGAGACCCCAATCCATTGCAGTGGGTAGGACTAGGGGTGTACATCGAGCCAAACTGAGTCAAGCTGGGCTTAGCTCGGCTCGGCTCGATCACCAGGCACACTCAGATCGAACTCGGCTCGGTGACCGAGCCAACATGTCCAGCTTGGCTCGGCTCGGTCAGCAATTGAACGAGTTCGAGTCAATTTTGAGCTTTTGAGCCTAGTTTGAGCTCGAGCATTCAAGCCGTGTTCAAGTTTGTTTTTCAAACCATGTTCAAGTTAGTTTTTTAAGCCGAGTTTCGAGCTTTTAATTTTCGCGATTACGCAATGTCACAAGGAACTGAAGTCGGGGACTCAGGCGTAAGTCGAGACAAGCAGGGGCCAAGGCAGAGAGAGAGGGAGCAGGGAGAGGTTGCTGGGGTCGGGCGGGCCTAATTTGAAATTGAGGGAAATAAAAAGGGATTTAGGGTTATATATATAAGTCATGCTCCCCTACGCACCTACGCACGTGCGCACCTTTGCACACGTGCCATGAGTGTCTAATGGGAACGGTCCATGTGATGCGGAATCCCATGAAACCCTATATGAGAAATTTTCACCCCGATCTAAAATTCTGGTGGGCCATAGCAAAGAGGAATGCAAATCAAGGGAGGAAATAGTTTTTATATTTCATGGCCCATAGAAGTTTTAGATCAAAGTAAAACTTAGTCCCAAGGGGTTTCACGAGGTGCTGCTTCACATGAACGGTTCAGATTTTGGATCCAAATCACGTATGATGGGTTCTCAAAAAAGTTCGTACGTAATACGTACGAACTGGTTCGCAGGTGAGCGTTTTCGTATGTATATATATATATATATATATATATATATATATATATATATATATATATATAGAGTACCGGTCTCCTGCGAAGGAACCATCCCACATGGGACTTGGTGCGGTCCAAATTCCCACCGCAAGGAGGAAAACGGATTGCATTCTGAGCAAACTCTGTTGGGCCCACCATAAATGGATGTGGTCTATCCACGCCGTCCATCCATTTTTTAAGTGCATTTTAATGGTTGAGACCAAAATTGAATCATTTCCAATGCTCAAGTGGACCATAGAACAAGAAACATTGGGAATAATAATTTTCACCATTGAAACCTTTCTAGGGTCTAAAGTGATGTTTATTTTTCATCTGACATGTTCATAAGATCACAAAGATATAGATGAAAGGAAAATACAAATATCAGATTGATCCAAAACTTGTGGACCCCAATAAAATTTTCAAAGGTTGACATTCAATTCACACTGCTTCCTGTGGTGTGGCCTACCTTAGCTTTGGATATACTTCATTTTTGGCCTTAAGCCTTCAAATTATCGGTTAAAAAGGATGTAAGGAGTGGATGAAATATATAAATCATGGTGGGCCCACAGAGTTTACTCATTATACAATCCGCTTCCCCGGGAGAGACCTGGTAGCGGATTAGCTACTGACGTATTGGGAAGTGATGTCACCAAAATTTGTAGCCCGAGCATGATATATGTTTTGTATCCACACCGTCAATCCATCTAGAGAGATCATTTTAGGGTAATATCCAAAGAATGAGTCACTTCTAAAACTCAAGTGGACCCCACCACAGAAAATAGTGGAGAGAGTGATGCCACCGTTAAATACTTCTAAAGGCCACAAAAGTTTTCAATCAAGCTTATATTTCTATTTTCCCTTTCTTTAATGTCTTTGTTAACTTTTGAATAGGTTGGATTTCGGAGAAAAACCATGGTGGGCCTTAGAAAGGTTTCAACAGTGGGCATCAATCTTCCTACTGTTTTCTGTGGTGGGGTCCACTTGAGCATTGGAAATGATTCAATTTTGGTCTCAACCATTAAAATGCACTTAAAAAATGGATGGATGGCGTGGATAGACCACATCCATTTATGGTGGGCCTAACAGAGTTTGCTCAGTATGCAATCCGTTTTCCTCCTTGCGGTGGGAATTTGGACCGCACCAAGTCTCATGCGGGATGGTTCGCAGGAGACCGGTACTATATATATATATATATATATATATATATATATATATATATATATATATATATAGTTGATCCGAGTATCGAGCCGAGTTGAGTCAAGCTGGGGTTAGCTCGAACTCATTTTCAAGTTGTAAAAAATCGGCCCGGCTCAGATCGAACTCAATTTCGAGTCGAGCTTTTTTGGATAAGGATTCAATCAAAACTGTTTGCTGTGATGTGGTCCACATAATATTTGAGTCAATTTTTTTTTTTGGGATATCCATAGAAAGATCTTTCAAAATAGTAAGACGGTGTGGATTTAAAGCACGTAAATCTCTGTCAGCTCGATATTCAGGGTCCCATCCACATCGTGGATCCGAGGTCTCACCTAATCCGCTCCCGATTAAAATATCCGCAGGTTTTTTGAATTGCGTACCCGACGAGAAGCCAGAAGCCGATTCGGTGTTCCCGGATAATACGTCAGTCAATGTTATCCTCACCGTATGGCCTACCTTGATGAGTGTGTTCTATATCCAAGCCATCCATCCATTTTTATAGATCATTCTAGAATGTGATCCCAAAACTTAAGCAAATCTAAATCTCAGATGGATCACACACACCATTGGAAACAGTAGTGATTGAATGCCCACAATTTAAAACTACTTATAGCCTACCTAGGGCCCATCATAATGCTTATTTTCCATCCAACCTATTGATAATGCCAAAAAGACATGGATAAATGGAAAATACAAAGACCAGCTTAATACAAAACTTTCATGGCACAAGGAAGTTTTTAATAGTCATCCACCACATTTTTAGGATAAAGTCCTGAAATGGTATAAAAAAGACTAATCAACAACATGGATATTCAAAACGTTCATCAAGGTGGAACCCATAGGCCAGGTAACACCAGCTTATGTGTCATCGGGTAACACGTAATCCACTCCCTGAAGAGCAACAAATGTATTAGGTTTTTTAGGACGGCCTAGCGCTGTGGAGCTGTGGATAGTCGAGCCGAACCGAATTTGACTTAAGTTTTGTGTGGTTTGTTTACGTGATATTTTTGGTTGGAACGGATCTTTGAATCTATCTCTATCTATCTCTACTGTTTGAGCTTGGTTTAATCTAGATTATAAGAGCTTGATCTTAGTAAGATTTGGTCCAAATAATTGAGCTGAGCCAAGTTAAGTTCAAAGAAGGCCAGCTCGTTGAATTAAGTTGAGCCTATATATATATATATATATATATATATACACACACACACAAAAAAAATAACACTACGAGCATATAAGCTATGGGCTGAATCAAACCGAGTTGAATTAAGTTGAGCTAATTCAATATCATCCTGATTACAAGCATATAATCTATGGGCTGAATCAAACCGAATTGAATTAAGTTTAGCTAATTCAATATCATCCTGATTTGAGTTTGGTTTATTTTTTTAAACAAACCCGACTCGAATGCTTGGTTTGGTTTGAACTTCTATTTGAACCAATTCAAACCGAGCTTTCGATCTGACCAGCAGTGGCGTGTCGGGTGCTGTTTGGCCAAGACACAATTCGCTGGACACACAATTCATTTTAAAAACAGTTTGTACTTATGACTCACACTTTTTGCCCTACCCTTAGGAGTATTTTAGTCACTTTGGACGTTTAAAGAGTTGGGTGGCCGTTACCGTATCTGGAAGCTTGCCTAACTCTACACGTACCTTCTGCCCCACCTGTGATGATCCCAACCGTTCATTTAGAATGTCCAGGTCATTTGACGAATTATCTGAATATAATGTGCAGGCCAAAATGATCTCAATCATCAGGTGGGTGGGCCAGAAAGAGTGGAAGGATCATTTAGAGTGGATCACATGTTGGTACATGGCCATGGGGCCCACTTGTCAAGCTCTCACGCAAGCTTTCCTACTTTTATCCCTTCTTATACCTCTACGTAGAGCTGGGCAACGGTCCGAGTCTGATCGGATTTCAATAGATCCGACTAGATCCTAAAATCTAGGTCGCCTGATCCGAATCCGATCAGATCCGGTGCCGGATTCCGGTCACCTGACCCAATCCGATCCTAACGGTAGATTGACTGACCCGATCCGGCGATCCGTGACCGATCTTTTCTTTTTTTCTTTTTTTCTTTTTTTTTTTTCCTTTTCTTTTCTGTCTTTTCTTTTCTTCTCTTTTTCTCTCTCTCTCCTCTTCCTTGCAGCGGGTGGCCGTGGCTCTTTTGCTCGACGGAAAGCGGTCAGCGGCCGATCTCTCTCCCTAACTCTCTTTCTTTTTCTCCCGTTTCTCTCTATTTTTACTTTCTTTCTTTGATTTCCTTCCTCCCTTACCGTCGGACGAAAGGTTGAATATGATTTTCCAGCTTTTGTTAGCTGGAAGGGAAGAAAGAGAAGCGTCGATTTGGATTTCGGTTCGGGTCGGTCGGTTTTATTGGCTATCCGAATCCGATCCGAACTACATTCGGATCTGCCGTTTTGCATCCGAATCTAACCGATCCAACCTACCGATCCTGTTCGAATCGGGGCGGATCGGGTCGGATCCACCGGATCGGACCCATTTTGCACACCCCTACCTCTACGCAATTTAAAGTTAATTTCAAAAATTTTCTATTTAAATTCAATTTCAGACTTGAAATTAGGATAATGAGAGATTGGATGATACTTTCTAACTTTGATATTTAAATATAGCTTTGAAATTGAAATTATAATAAAATGAAATTGGATGATACTGGATATGGATAACTTTGGGTTTTGTGGATGGGACTCTTTCCTTAAATTTTAAAATCATGTAATCGTACGTCAGATGCTACTTTCATCACACGCCTGGAAAAAAAAAAAAAAAAAAATTTCCTATTTAAAAAATCATCATACGTACCTTGATACGTAATTACTCAAAAATGGTACACGTGACATTTATTAACTCAAACAAAATTCAGTGCACCCATGTAGCCAAGTCACAATCATAAGATCAGCATGTTTGAATAATCATAACCAGACACTTATTTGTAGAAATAAGACCGTTGGATTTTTTTTCTTTTCATTTCTTTAGTGTCCAATAAGTTTACACGGAACTCAATGAAATGAGAAAAACAAATATCAGCTTGATCAAAAGGTTTTTTAAGGGCTAATAACCATTTTTTCCTATGGTGTGCTCCACCTAAAATGTGTATCTGCTTCAATTTGAAGACCATGGTATAAAATAATCTGGAAAAACAGATGAACGGCGTGGATATATAATTCATACATTAAGGTGGGCCCGGGTCTCACCCACAAAACTGGTTCGGGGTTGCATCTGCTATTGATTTCGGACTGAGTAAACTGTGTGGGCCTGATGTGATATATGTGTCTTTTCCATGTTGTCCGTCCATTTTAGCAGATAATTTTAGGGTATGAGCCTAAAATTGAAGAATATCCGGAGCCCAAGTGGACCACAGCACAAGAAACACTGAATTAAACATCTACTGTTGAAAACTTCTCAGAGGCACGTAAGCTTTGAGTCAAGCTTATGTAAGTATTTCCCTTCATCCATGTCTTGTGACCTTATGAACAGGTTGGATGACAAATAAGCATCACTATACATGCTGGGAAGGTTTACTGTAGAAGTCATTATCCCCACTGTTTCCTAATGTGTGGTCCACTGGAACTTTGAATATGCTTCAATTTAAGGCTTATGCCCTAAAATAACCTGTTAAAATGGATGGACAACATGGATAATACATACATCATGGTGGCTCCCATAGATTACTCGTTGATCCACTCACCAAGTAATCGCATTGTCATCGAGGGACGCGCATTGGATATGGGTAAGGGTGTACACCAAGTCGAACCGAGTCAAGTTGGCCTCAACTCAGCTCGGTCACTAGTTGACCCAGCTCGAACTCGGATCACTCGGTCCTCGAGTCTGGCTAGCCAGTTCGGCTTGGTTCGGTCAGCGGCTCGGCGAGTTTGAGCCGAGTTCACTTATACAACATTTTCACAAACACATGAACTATATCTTCAAAATCTAATTGTACATAAAACAAAAGCAATAGTTTTATAAGTATTTTATCATACTCAACATTAATATCAAAGTAATTGAGTCATTGAACCGGTTCGGTCCGAGCTCGATTCGAGTTGGGTTCGATCTAAGTCGAGTCGCCCCAACTCGACTCAAACTCATTTTGAGCTTAAAAAATCAGCTCGACCCGTCTGGAACTCAGCTTCAAACCAAGTTGAATCGAGCTTTTCCGAGTCAAGTCGAGCAGGCTAACTGAGCTAGCTCCATTTGTGTACACCCCATATATGGGTTTTATCCACACCGATGATCCATTTAAAAAAATATATATATTATTAGGATATAAGCCCAAAATGAAGCAGATCCAAGTCTCACTGTTGAAACCTTATTAGGGTCCACCACCGTTATGTTTATTTTTCATCTAACTCGTTCATAAGGTTACATAGACGGTAGACTATGAAGGAGAAAATGAATATTAGCTTTATCCAAAACTTTAGTGACCTGGAGAAGTTTTAAATGGTAAGAATTTAATTCCTACTGTGTGGTCCACTTGAACCTTGGATCTGCCTCATTTTTGGGCTTACACCTTAAAATGATATGGAAAAATGGATGAACGATGTGGATAAAATCCATACATCAACTTCAATCAGGATAAAACATCCACCGTTCAAACATTCGTGAGGCTATAGAAGATTTGGTTCAGGCTAATATTTTTGTGTTTTCAATCCCAGTAGAAATGACTTTATGATCCGTTTGGATGGCATATAAACATCATGATGGATCTAAAGATGTTTCAACTATAGGCATTTTCCTACCAACTTTTTCCTGTCCTGTGGCCCACTTAGAGTTTTGTATCTGCTTCATTTTTTAATCATGTCTTAACATAAGCTGGAAAAACGGATGGATGGAGTGAATTTCTCACAAACTTCAAGGTGGGCCCCATCAAGCTTCTGACCCACAACAGTGTGTGCAGATAATCTGCACCCTTCTTTCAGGGGCTAATGGTCTACTGAGCCAAACTGTTGGGATGATGAGCCTCATCATCGATGACCCTGCCATAAAATGTTTGAGACCATCCAATCTAGGTAGTTTTCGCTGGACCGTCCAGATAAACAGCCTGTAACAACACACGTGGCAGACAAAAATGAAAACGTTGACACTCTGGCAGAGCATGAGGAATAATGAGGAGGCACTGTGTAATTATACACGTGGAATATAATTAATTTAATTTAACAACTCAAATTAGGAGTTCCTGTTTAGAGTATAATAAATGGAAAGAAAAAAAGAACTTTATTTGATCATCTATAGGATTGGTGGACATTAATTGGACGGTTGAGATGGAAAATACCCAACTGTCCTGTTTCAGGAGACAGGTACATGAGTTAGAGATTAGGACTGTAAACCATCTGATTTTGAAATTGCGACTTAGTTACCTTTGTTTTGAGTACTTAAAACAAACACCGCATGGACAAATGCTTCCATAAGTCACTTTTCTACCTTTGTGTATGATGCTAGGGGGCGTTTGGCCCACGGTATTACATGGGATTAGGTGGGATATAGTTGCATTTGGTCTCATGCAATTTCATCTGACATTTGGAGATGATGAGAAAGGTTGAGATTATGTGGGATGAAATTGCATTTAGTCCTATGGAATTGTATTTGGCCTCATGCAGGATTACTGTGGATTTTGAAATCCACTACACATGTGGGCCCCACATTGATGCATGTCTTTATCCATGACTTCCACCCATATGCACTATTTAAATACGACATTCTAGTTATATATGTGTACAAGTGAACGACATCCATTGTGAATTTGGTCTGCTGATTACAATTCCATGGTCCACCAAACATCATTTTGCTTAATTCAATGTTTTCTAGTAACAAAAATTTTATCCCAAACATGGGATTGGATGGCTACAATACCATGGTATTTCCTGACATGCAATCATTATGCAATAATGATGTTAATCCCATCTAATACAATTCAATACCATTCAATTCCGCCGGGCTGTCAATGTGTTGGGCTGATCTGTCGGGTTTTTGGCCTGGCCTTGAGCTAGACTCGGGCTGGAGTATCAATATCAAGGGTCAAGTTCAGGCATAAAATTCAGGCCCTTTCCCAATCAAAGTAGGTTTGAACTTAGCCTTTTAACCTATCTTAGAAGATAATCTCTTTTTTCTATTTCCGATAGCTCTTTTCAACTCTCCACTTTCTCAGACTTCAAGACAATCTACTACAGCATATTTGATTATGCTTAGCCAATCCTATTTCTTGAAAAAAAAAAAAAGAAGTAATTGTTTTACTATTGTCTACGGAAGCTAGATATTGAGATATGGCTAATGTCAAGTGCGAATTTATTTAGCTCAAATCACTTCTTTATGATCTGGGAGTTCCCCATTCTCAACTTATGAGATTTCATTGCGATAATCAGGCTGCTCTTCATATTATCAATAATCTCATTTTTCATGAACACAGAGCATATCGAAATTAATTGTCACATTGTCTGGAAAGAAGTATCTTTTGCCATCTTCCACACATGCTATGTGCCTTCTCAATATCAACTTAGGAATGTCCTCACTAAAGCACCTGGGTGGGATCATTTCCATGGCATTACAAATCTTCATACTTCAACTTAGAGAAGAGTATTAAGAAAGCATCACTTAAAGATATCCCATTTCATGTTTATTAGGATTTGATGTCGTAAATTTTTTTTTACATTTTTTGGAGTTATTCCCTCTATATCTATACACCAATATATAAATAGAAACTTTATAAAAAGTAGTTTTACAATCTTCCGAAAATTTGTTTCTCCTCTCTAAAATTTATCACAAGGCAGCTCATTAGGGTTTTTAAAGGCAATTTTATAACATACATAATATGCAAATATCCTCTTTTATAGCACAACTCACATTTGTTTTTTAGCTAGTCATCTTCCCGAGATGCACTAGGGCGCGGATTTAGGCTTAGCACAAACCTTTTGGTTTGGGCTTGGGTTGGACCCTCGTCTTGTCATGGACCTGGGTCAGCCTTAGATAGAACTTGGGCTGGGCCGTAGACACCCCTAATGCTGCTCTGTATAAATGTGAAAATCTATTAGTGTTCAAAAAAATGTCCAAAATGTGAGTATATTTGTTCAAAAATACATTATATGAGTCATTCATGAAGTGGGGCCCACTTTTGATTATTCATCCCTCTGGAGTTACTTTGATTGGATGCTCCAAGCCATTCAATCAAAATTAGGAAATGGACAATTCATACTAATAACATTTCAAAAGGTCTCGGCATTTGACAAAAATGGAGAAACTCCGTCTCCTGATGGCCGAACTCGTGGTCACTCGATGAAATATAATAGAGTATTCTTCTTGGCCATTAAGGAGTTCCTTAGTCATGACTAGTGTTGGCTGACCTACTCACATTGTGCATATATGTCTAAGCTGGTTTTTCCTTAGTGGCTAGTACATTTTTACTTATAATAATCTATATTAAAAGAACATATATATAGAGTGAGTACTTTATTTCATTAATTTATTTTATGGGACATTTTTTCATGTGAGATTTCTTACACGAGTGAGAGAGAGGACAGACTTGTACTTTTGCATTTCTTATTCTTAGTGAAGAAGAAATTTTATATCGATGTTTCATGAAATAGGCATATTATTAAACCATGTAAATTTCTATGACTTTTATATCTTATTTTTTATTTGACTATTTAATCTTTTATATATTTATTTATTTATTTTGCATGGGTGCTTTTACACAACAATCCCATCCCATAAATTAACATGCAAATATGAGCCGAATAGGATGTAGCGTTGACATACAACCATGCAACAGGTCACTTGGTTAAATATGAAAATTACACGCCCAAAAAATCAAGCCCAACCATGACATGATATGATATGAATTTTCGGATGGTTATCTACTGTTTTCTATGGTGGGTCCACCGTATTGTATGCATGACATGAATCCTACCATGATGATAGGAGACCCCAACGATTAGGCTTCAGCCACAACATATAACAAGTGATGTAAATTTCCTTGTAACAAAAAGCTGTGAGATTTAGTGTGACATCTACTCATACATCCATGATTCCATCTATCTCAAAGTATAATCTCAAAAATAAAACAATTTCAAATCACCTTTGATTTAGTAGAAACTTGTTTGTTCAGATAGAGCTATTAGATGCTCTTCTTTCCTAACCATTTCAAACCTTCCATCATTTAACTCCTTTTGCCGGGTCGGACCGGGCCAGGGCTTTAGGGGGCTAGTACAGGGCTAGGGTCAATCTCAGCCCTTCCTTATCCGGGCCCATTGCCAGCTCTATTGAAACTGCCTCCAAGCATCATGCTAAAATGTTCTAAATTGGGAAAACAGGCAAGTGATATTACACGTACGTTTTTTGAACTGTGGGACGTTGGCCGTGAAGCCCACCATATGGACGGTCCTTATCTACCGTCCCCATGAATAAGCTATGCTATATGTTGGATGAGTCCATTTTGTTTTGCCCATCTAATTATCAGAGACATCTATATGATAGTTACTTTGAGTGGCATCTGATAAAAAACCACAATGAAGGGATGATCGTGGCCGTTGATTTGTGGAGTTCAATGTTAACCATTAAAAGTTAGATTCCAACGCTCCACATTCAGCTCGAAATATTTATGGTTAGAATCATCCATTAAATGCAATTTTCTCACTGTTACATGTCTATGGTAGCACCCAGAAGATGGATGGTTCTGATCATCCGACCATTTCTAAGTTTTGGCCCCCTTGGGTCGACACGTGCCGGTGACATGGAGTTGCCAAACGTGCTGATGAGGAGTCACCACCATTTTAACAAAATGTTAACAAAAGCACAGAAAAGGCTACCTGTAGAGGATTTGAATGCCCCTTGGAGCCCTTCCCGCCGCTTCTCATTCGACAAAACCAGCAGAAGAATGAGAGCGAATTAACTTCTTCACTTCTCTTAAACGGTTGAAGACGCTCAGCAGAAAATGGGCTCTGCAACGGTCTTGAATCTGAATCCAATTCCCGCGAAATCCAACTGCCTAACCGCTTCAGGTACTCTCACTCTTCTCCGTTTACTGTCAGAAATTCTACTCTCTCTCTCTCTCTCTCTCTCTCTCTCTCTCTCTCTCTCTCGGAGAAACCCTAATTTCTTGCCAGGTACTTGTTCTTGCTTCTGATTTTCCTTTCTAATTTCTTTTTTAATTATATTTTCGATTTTCATATAGTTTTTCAGAGGATTTTGGGATCTTGTAAGCAATTGTAGGGAAGTGGTTTTTTTTTTCTTTTTCTTGTGAATTTTGTACAGTTTCAGAGAGGTTCTTGCTTTGATTCCCGCCTCAAAATCGAGCTCTTCTTGATTATCTTCTTTTTATTTTATTCTGATTTCCTTGATTTTCAGTTTTAGAGAGATATGGATTTAGGGTTTCTTGCCAGTTCTTTGTGCTGTTTTTATGGTTTTCTGCACAATTCTGCAATACTTTCATTAGAAATTGCACTCATATATTCAATTGGTAATTTTTCTGGTGATATTCTTTCAGTTTTCTGCCAGGTTTGTGTTTTGATTTTGGTCTCGGAACTCCAATTCTCCTGTCTTTTTACTTTCATTGATGTTGCATTCTGTTCTTCTTTCAACTTGCTAACAGTCATTCAGGCAATGGCATCTGTTTTTTTTTTTTTTTCCTGCTATCTTTCCTTATCCATGCCTGTATATTTTCGAAGGTATTTTTTAATACTGGTATGGTTCACCTTTTGGGTAGATCTTCTGCCTTTTTCCGAGATTCATCTTATTGATTTTGTTTTCGTTCTCTAATTTCTTCTTTCTTTCGTTCTTGGTTTGAATTGCTCTCTCTCTCTCTCTCTAATATATTGATTGCATTTTATCCAAATTCAGGGGATTTTTTTTTTTTTTTAGAGAATTTCATTTCATGTTTCTGGAATTTGGGAGAAATACTGCTATTGCGTTTTATTTATTTATTATTTTATTTTATTTTTTGCTTATGTGCTATTGCTTTTTATTTATTTATTATTTTATTTTATTTTTTGCTTAACATCTAACATATGTTTTCTTCACCAACATGCCACTTTCTTCTATATGCAGCTGTTTTTACTTTCCGTGGTTCTTTTTTCTTTACCTGCTTATTTGGGTTTTTGGGCTATCTGGTTGTTCTTGATTCATTTTTCATATTCCTTTGTTGCTTTAGAAATTAAGAGAAATTGTCGAGGAGTAACTCTTTTGAGTCCAGATGCAACTTCACAAGGGATTTTAGAATGGACAAGGATGCGGAGAATAATCCTTCACAAAAGAGGAAATCGAGAGACAATGACGGTGCAGGATCATCCCATTCGGGCTCGAAGAGATCATCCATGAAAAATCTCCAGAGACTGGAGTCGGTTGCTCTCTCCATGAGTAAGGGGGATGGAGAAGTTGGACGGCCAATAAGAAAACTCACGGATTTCTTCATCCACAATTCCAGACAAATTGCTCAGTCATTTGAAATGATTATGAGTGGAGAAGTACGCTTGTTTATTACTGGTCTGATCAAGCCCATGGATGAAAATTCAATGACAGCAAAGAGCGTTAGATGTGAACATTTTGCACAAGCTATGAATTGGGAAATCACTGGTTATGTAAAAGGTTCTGCAGAAATTTGGATTTGCACTGAGGTTGCTGATTATATATGCATTAAACCAGCACTTTATTACGAAGAAATATTCGCCTTCTCCTTTCGGAAGGCGCTCGCTTGCGTTGAGGTCTTCAAAAATTTGTCAAAACTACATGGAGGAAATCCCGACATGAGTCTTGATGAATTGCTCGCTAGGGTTGTCACTTCGTTATGTACAAGGGACATCTTTTCTGGTACATCCCTAATCACGGACTACGTTGTTGCGGAGGGTGTTTTCATTTATAAACAGCTGAGCCAGTTGGATGACTTGAGAGAGGAAAATGATCAGATCTTCACTGACTTGCCTGTTCTTGTTTCCCTAAGAGAGGAGTGTATGAAGATGAATGCACGTGTCATGCGGCCGCCTCCGCCCATGGTGAGAGCCTGAAGACCAAGAAGGGAGAGACGTCAAATCAAGCTGCTCTCTCCAGTTGTGTTACAGGTGATGAAGAATTTTAAGTCATCCTTCCCACAAGGAAATGAAAATCTGAATGTGAAATTTGAATTGGGTGTTGCAGATGGAAGAGTCAGGATTTGAGCTAGAAACTTTGGGCTCCTCTACCTGAAGAGAATCAGAAATCAAGTGAGAAACTTTGGTCCCCACTCCCTGAAGAGTATCAGTAATTGAGTGTGAAACTTTGGGTCCCACTCCCTGAAGAGTATCAGAAATCAAGTGAGAAACTTTCAGGCACACTCCCTTCGACTCATCCAGGGAACTTTAACATTGAGATCAACCACAGTCAACAAACTTACATTGAGATCCATGAAGATGAGATTGTAGATGACTATCCACTACTTGCATATTATAAAACCACCTTACAAGAAGCGGTGGAGCATCTCTCATTTGACAATGACACAGGCACGTGTGCTCCTGTTGAACTTCCCCAAAGCAGGCTTCGCAACTGGCCTCAGAACAATGCAGAGTCGAGGCTCATTCCTTTGCAGCTTCTTCCATTGAAACCATGTGCTGTGCTTGATCTAACAATATTTGGGTGTAGGATGATGACCAAAGATGTTCGAAGTAGGTTCCATAATTCATACTGATGTTGATAAGGTACAAACTTCATTAAGCATGCTGGTAGTAAATACATATGATGTAAGATCTCTGTTTGAAGGCCTGGATTGCATGCATGGGATCTTGGTAGAGCAATAAATCTAGCCATACTTTCATTAGAAGTCACTGTAAATCGTTTAAGCTCTGAATGTCTTCAATCTTCTGCACCACTCTCTCCTTCTCTTGCCCACCAATGGGATATGTATGCAAGTACCTTAGAGGGTTTGGGGAACAAGAGAAAGGTTATATAGGGGCTTCTCCAGAGTTTCCTCCCATGATAAAAACTCCTCCACACATTGAGTTTTTCCCCCCATTCTTTCTAGATACCATGCTACGGTGACATGGAAGTGTATGCAGTGCCTCTTTAATACATGTGTATGATCACCATCCCGGGGTCCAGTGCATGCCCATAATTCTTCAACCAAACGGCCATTGACCCAAACAATCCACTCCATTGATTAGTTACTCACCAAGTAAATCTAACATTCTTCCACTTGACGGAAGTGTTCAATGTATGATTTTTAAAATAGTTTTACTCAAGAAATAGTTTCTTCTTCTTTTTTTTACATTTGTCATGAGTCATATTTCTTTGAAATCACCTAGTGGACACATTCTATGAGTTTAAAAACACAGCTGTCAGAAATATGGGCTACACTCATCAGATCCTGTCCATTGAAATTACTAAAATCAGAACATGGCAGTCTTCATAACATTTGATTTGACGGAATGAGAAAAGGCATGGTCATATATACTAGTAACTTCAATGACAAAGATCTATGAGAATGGAAGCATGGTATGGAAATTATGTTCTAACTATGACCATGCACGCCTTTTCCCTAGTGGTCCACTGTCTCTACCAACAGACACCTTATGTCTGCAATGAGACCCAAACTCTCTACATACTCAAAATATGTGTATATTAATAGACTAGTAGAAATTTAAATTGAATGTCAGAACATCAGTAAACTAAACTCAATGAGATCTCTGTATGTCTATAAAAATAATAGCCAAATGAAGCTCCCATTAACTGAACTTTCTGCATGAACTCCACAGACACCTAACTATTATGAACCCTCTCCTTCACAACAAAATACTTAATTATCTATATGCTTAGACTTCGGTGAACTCTTGTTGTTGTTAGAAAAGACGACTGCAGCCTAAATTATCACAAAAGATTCTCATCCGCCTTAGAATTGACTCCATAACCTGAAGTTCTGACATGAAATTCTGCAACAATATTGCTTGACCTGAAACCTCATGACATGCAATGAACTCCACTTCCATGGTGGGCAAAGTACCAACGCCATAATCAACTGTTTGATGCTTTTCTAGGACACGTCCATTGTGGCCATCTCGAAAATGAATCCTAAAGTGGAATTCTTGTTATCAAGGGAACTAGCATAATCTGAATCTGTATACTGGATCAACTCCAACTGATCAGATCTCTGGCATGTGATGCGTAGTCCTTTGTTCGCTGCAAATAGTGTTATTTCTTTACTGCTCTCCAGTGACCAACCCTGGATTACAAAGATACATTCCCACTCCAAATAATAAACACGATCTTTTGATTCCTGTATATAATTAAGACTTCCTATCACTTACATGTAAGGGTATCCTTCATTTGATTCCTCTCTTGACCATTCTCCACATAATATTTTTGTGACAGGCTGAGTAAACCGCAGAATCTATCATCGAGTATTTCATGGGTTACTATGCAAAAATCACACTGATCCCATGATCCAACCCATCCCTGATTTGTACTTATTTTTTTAGCCATCCTTTTTCTAAGCTATAGATGGGATTGTTAGGTTTCCTAACAAAAATGACTTTTTTAGAATCATAAGCACTCTATGATGGGATCAAACTAATAGATTGACCAAATTCTTGATTGGACCTAATTTTGTCTGAATGGTTTGGTCTATCCAAACTAAAGGATAATGATTATATAACTATGATGTCAGATTAGTTCTATATCTGCATGGGAGCCCACAAAATCTGTATTGGACCTAATGTATAGTCTGGATCAAGCGATTGAATTGTCTAAGTGACCCAATGTAACTAGGAGCACTATAACTTACAGTGCTCTAAGAGCACTGGAGCATTTCTCTATACGTGGTAAGAAACTTCATTTAGAATTACAACATGAAAGGTAGACGTCGACCACTTTCTTGAGTATCTAAAGTCTGTTGATGCACATCCACAAAGGCATGAAAGACAGAAATCTTCTCATCTTGCAAATTTCATTTGTATTGCCTCAAATATAATATTTTTAGAATTAAATTGAATTGCAATCCATCAAAATAGCCGCTACAAGAGCAGTACAATTGTTCACATATCGTTGTTGAGGTTTTCAATCTTGGACATCATCACGTGGTCAAAGACATGCCGTTGTCTTCCATCGTCAGGTTATATCATCGTAGTTGGTTTTCAGAGCCCTGGTAGATGAATTGGAAACAAGTCTCTAAAATAACCATGTAAAAAATCAAAACTAGTTTATCTACAAGAATATGGCAATTACCAAATGCATGCTTGACAAGCCTAAATGCATGCATGCTTGACAAGCCATGGTGAAGAACAATCCAACTTTCTAAAAAAGTTGTGCCTGTTCATATAATCACTGGGTACATTCAAGGAGAGGAGCATTGTGCATGATATATAACAGATTGGAGCTTATTTGAATTCTGATGAAACCACGTGGCTTTTCTGTGATGTCTATAGAGATTTTTCTTTTGATAATGCCGTAGCTGTAGGGAAATGGACATGGTGCTGATAATCCCACTGCTGTTATTAAGGCAGACAAAAAGGCTCTAGTTCTTGATCAGGTAATATCAATTCAGAATCACTCATGAAACATTTATATTATTTGTAAGGATTCAGACAAACGTGATAAAATCGTTGCAGTTTTGTAACTGAAGACAAGTATATCTTAATCAGTTAATAAGAACTGTCATGATTTTCCTTTCTCCACAAGTAGCAGAAAACTTGTAATGAAATTAAAAGTTTCTACAGAATATTTACATCATAAGAGAGGTAGTGAACTCTCCAACACAAAAGTGACCTTATGAAAACTCCTCTTTGGCAAGGGCCATGAAACATTAAAAAAGAAAAGTACTAAGCTGTTTCAAGTCCAGTTATGCATTAAACAATAAATAAATTAATAAAACAATAAAATCTAATCCTCCATAGACATGCTTTTAGTAGGTAAGCTGGAATCAAGGACTACAGAGTTGAGACTCCATAGACATTCATAGAATCTTCTTAAGCTCCTTCTCAAACTCATCAATAGTGGAAAATCATTCCCTGTATTTAATGATATATTATCTATCAAGTAGGCTGTCGATGTGCCAGAGTGGCCTGGCCCGCCATGGACCAAGCTAGGGCTCATCTGTCATGCCAGAAAGCCTGGCCCATGCCTGAAAATTAAGACTCTTTCCTAATCACCCCGGGCACAGGCTGCATCTAAAAGGGCCTCGACCATTTCCAGTTTAATATATATAATGTTCCATCCTTCGATGGCATCGCTTGTAGTATTGCAGGTCAGCGATATGATATCTCAAGGGAATACAAAAAAACACAGTCTCATCATCTCAGTGCTATAAATTTATTTTGTATCAATGAATATGTGTCATGTTTCTCAAGCATGGTATTTCTCAATGTTGATGCAAACAATGTATGTGTGAGTCGGGTTGTATTTGTTGGAAGGGGATAGTATTGATTGGATTTAATTGTGTTCGGATGGGGTGTTTTGACCTTTCCATTAACTGTAGGGTGTTAGGTGTTTCATATAGCCATGTTTGGTGTTATGGGTTGACCATAAGAGGTGGCAGCATCAGATAGCGAATTAGCCACCAAGATTCGAGAAATGGACGATTCGTGATAAAGATTTTAGAATTCCTTGATGGCATGAAGGAGGCGTTGTTGTCATCGAGAGACTACCACTGAGTGTTTTGAACCCTGTCTGTGTCATGAATACAAATGTTTACATATTATGTATCCAAAGAAAGTCAGGCTGAGGAGCCTTAGTTGATGTTTGGGTGCCTCTAAATTCCAGGTCATGTCTGGCATGAGTGCTTAATTACATTTATGGCAAAACCCTTGATTAGAAGATAAAACCAGAGTAGAACGTCTTGTGCTGCAGCCCGGAACATTCCGAAGTCCTTTGGTTCTTCATTTTTAGAGTTGTCTAGAACAAAAAATAAAATAAAATGATGGCCTCGGCGTACATGAATAGTTGTCCCGACGAAGCCATGGGTGCTCATATGTTGAGGATAGGATTGGTGGACATTTATTGGACAATTGATATGGAAATACCCAACTGTCCTATTTCAGCAAACAAGTGCATGAATTAGAGGCTATGATTGTAAGCCATCTGATTTTGAGATTACGATTTAGGCAGTTTTATTTTGGGTTTGACCTCCCACTCAGGGCCTTTATACCAAACACATCGGGCTGGCGTATCAGGCGGCTAGGTTCGGACATAAAATTCAGCGACATTTTTCCATCAGCCCGGGTTTGGACCGTATACACAGCTGTTGGCCTGGCCTTGCCCATTAGGGTTCATAATCAGGACTTGAAACCTAGGCCCGGTGTCCATGCAGGGCCTGAATGGCCCGCCAGGCTCGTTGCATATATATATATATATATATATAAAAGCTGTCAAGTCCAACCGGTTGGACTATAAATTACATTCTACCTAGCAGATAATTTTAGACCTGTGATGTGGTCCGCCCAAGGAGCAGATGGGACTGATTTTTTAATTAGGCGATCCTCATGGTTGAGCCAATCTATTGAAGGGGTTGGATGTCACATGCTTTTAAATGATTGGAAGTTATCAATTGGGTGAACTATATCCTGTGGCCCAACTGATTAGACTTGAGAGTTTTTCGTG
Source organism: Magnolia changhungtana (assembly GCA_030180095.1). Taxonomy (NCBI): domain Eukaryota; kingdom Viridiplantae; phylum Streptophyta; class Magnoliopsida; order Magnoliales; family Magnoliaceae; genus Magnolia; species Magnolia changhungtana. The sequence goes on from JASAUF010000662.1 coordinate 15,247,621, forward strand.
TATATATTTATATAAACTCTAGCGAGAGAACTTTTGACACATGATGTAAGCACAAAATCCAGATGATCCGCTAGATGTGTCACCTCTAACTTTTGGATTGATCCAAAAATCTGATAGCCCTTGATTTGCTTCTTACTTTACCATGGAACTCTCAAGGCTATAACTCAAGTCCAAAGCATAGATTAATTACGGTTAATAAATGAAGAGGAAGAAAAGGAAAAGGGATTCCCAGCTTGGGTGGCCTCATCATGGTTTTTATATACAATCCATTCTAGCCACGTGTGGGTCACTCCATGTTAGGTGCAACACCCAAAAAGAGTATGAAAGGTGAGCTTTGACTTGTACATTGTTTCTACTTGTGTGGTCCACCCCAATCAAAGATGAGGCTGATTTTAGATTCCAAGCCTAACATAGAGTGATATACATGGTGGTATACATGGTGGTAGGGATGAATTCTACATAAAAACCATGATAAGGTCCGCCTAAGTTGGAACCCATTTCCATTTCCCTTTCCACCCCCTGCATTTATTAACCTTAATTAATATATGCTGACCTGAAGTATAGTCCAAACTGTTGGACTGAGAGTGCCACGATACAAAACTCTGGTGGGCCATGGCAAAAGAAAACAGTTTCCTCCCTTAATGTATATTTCTATTTGCTATAGCCCACTAGAATTTTGGGTCATACTGGAAATTGGGCACATAGAGTTTCAAGGAATGCCACATCACGTGGACCGTTCAAATTCTATACTCGTGACATGTGTGCAAAGGTGCTCACGGGTGCTTACCTAAGAAGGTGTGCAGGTGAGCATTATATATATATATATATATATATATATATATATATATATATATATATATGTGTGTGTGTGTGTGTGTGTGTGTGTGCGCGCGCGCGTGGGAAAAGGTACTATGCGCTCCAGCTCACAAGTCCGTCCCATGAGGTCAAGCTGTGTGGGCCCCACCGTGATGCGTTTTGAACATATACCCCATCGGTCAGATGCACCATTCCATCATGGGCCTAGGTCTCAAAAATCAAGTCAATCCATGACTTGTGTGGGCCACACCAAATACAGAATTGGAGAGGGGCCGTGCACCATTAAAACATTCATAACCATTTTTTAGGGCCCACAGAGATGTTGTTTGCAAATCCAGCCCATCCATTATGTGTGTCCCACTTGAATGAGGGTTCAGACCAAGTTTTAGGCGCATGCAAAACTCAGGTGGGCCCCACCAAGTGCTTTTATATGTTTTAACGGTGTCTTCACATAATTTTTGATGGTATGGCCCACCTGAGTTCCGTATACGGCTGATTTTTGGGATACCCTTATAATTTAAAAGGGACCCATCAAATGCACGGTGTTGATGGTTGACACGCATCACAGTGGGGCCCCCACAACTTGACCTCACGGGAGCTTATCATCAGCTCGAGCGCATTGTACCTTTTCCCTATATATATATGGGAAATGGTTCTATGCGGTCGATAGGGTTGTACATTGAGTTAAACCAAGTCGAGCTGAGTTAAACCAAGTCGAGCTGGCCTCAATTGAACTCGGCTCGGCTCGGTGAACTTGGCTTGGCTCGGTTCTCGGGCCTGACTGGCGAGTTTAGCTCAGTTCAATAGGCAAGTCGGGCGAGTTTGAGCTGAGTTCACCTATGCAGCATTTCCACAAACACCTGGACTGCACCTTCCAAATCCCATTGAATGTAAAACAATAACAAAGGTTTTTCAGGTATTGTATCAAACACCTTCTAAGCAACATAAGAATTAAGAAAAAAAAAGGTATTTGTTTCATATACATACCTTCCTTGCCACCAGTCATACTTCGTTGAGTCATTTCATCAAACACTTGGTGAGCAACATCAATATCAAAGCAACCGAGTCACCGAACTAGTTTGATCCGAGTTCGATTCGAGCTGGGTTCAATCCGAGTTGAGTCGGGTTGGGGCCAGCTCGAACTCGGCTCGAACTCATTTTCGAGCTAAAAAAATTAGCTCGACTCAGCTTGAACTCAACTTCAAACTGAGTCGAATCGACCTTTTTCGAGTCGAGTCGAGCGAGCTAACCGAGGTAGCTCGGTTGGTGTACACTTCTAGTGGTTGACCTCATGGGAACTTCCTATGAGGTCGAGCTGTGTGGGCCCCACCGTGATATGTGTCGAGCATCAACACCATGCATTTGATGGGCACTTTTAGGGTGTGGGATATCCCAAAAATCAGTTGTATACAGAACTCAGGTGGGCCATACCATCTAAAACCATGTGAAGACATGTCTAAAACATATAAAAATACTTGGTAGGGCCCACCTGAGTTTTGGATGCCTCTAAAACTTGGGGCCCACCGAACCCTCATCCAAGTGGAACACACACAAAGGATGGCTGGATTTGTGAACCACATCTTGATGGACCCAATAAATTATTATGAATGTTTTAATGGGAGGGTAACCTGTGGTGTGGCCCACCCATACTTGGATTATATATATATATATATATATATAAGCCTGATTAGGCCGCACAGGCTGGGGCTAATCTCAGCCCTATCCTATCTGGGGCCATTGCCGGCCCTATCCAAAATGCCGTTGAAGCTATTATCCATAAGCTTTTGAACTGTGGGAGTTTGGCCGTGACCCATTATATGGACGTTCCTTATCTACCGTCCCAGTTAATAAGCTATACTATATATTGTATGAGTCCATTTTGTTTGGTCCATCTAATTATCAGACCCATCTATATTATAGGTGCTTTGAGTGGCATGTGGAAAAAAAAAAAAAAACCCACAATGAACGGTCGATCATGGCCATTGATTTGTGGAGTTTAATGTGAATCATTAAAAGTTACATTCCCACGCTCCACATTCAGCTCGAAATATTTATGGTTAGAATCATCCATCAAATGCAATTCTCTCACTGTTACACGCCTATGGTAGCACCCAGAAGATGGACGGTTCTGATCATCCGACCATCTCTAAGTTTTGACCCCCTTGGGTCCACACATGCCGGTGACATAGAGTTGCCCAACGCGCTGGTGAGGAGTCACCACCATTTTAACAAAATGTTGACAAAAGCACAGAAAAGGCTACCCAATAGAGGATTTGAATGCCCCTTCCAGCCCTTCCCGCCACTTCTCATTCGACAAAACCAGCAGAAGAATGAGAGCGAATTAACTTCTTCTCTTCTCTTATACGGTTGAAGACGCTTAGCAGAAAATGGGATCTGCAACGGTCTTGAATCTGAATTCAATTCCCGCGAAATCCAACGGCCTAACCGCTTCAGGTACTCTCACTCTTCTCCGTTTCCTGTAAGAAATTCTACTCGTATACTCTCTCTCTCTCTCTCTCTCTCTCTCTCTCTCTCTCTCTCTCTCTCTCTCTGAGAAACCCTAATTTCTTGCCAGGTACTTGTTCTTGCTTCTGATTTTCTTTTCTAATTTCTTTTTTTATTATTTTTTTGAAAATATTCATATAGATTTTCAGAGGATTTTGGGATCTTGCAAACAATTGGGAAGTGTTTTTTTTTCCTTGTGAATTCTGTACAGTGTCTGAGAGATTCTTGCTTCGATTCCTGCCTCAAAATCCGAGCTCTTCTTGCTTATCTTCTTTTTATTTTAGTCTGATTTCCTTGTTTTTCAGTTTTAGAATGATCTGGATTTAGGGTTTCTTGCTAGTTCTTTGTGCTGTTTTTAGGACTTTTTGTGCAATTCTGCAATACTTTCATTAGAAATTGCACTTATATGTTCAATTTGTAATTTTTCTGGTGATATTCTTTCAGTTCCTGCAAGGTCTGTGTTTTGATTTTGGTCTCAGAAATCCAATTCTCTTGTCTTTTTACTTTCATTGATGTTGCATTCTTTTCTTCTTTCAACTTGCTAAAAGTCGTTCAGGTAATGCAATCTTTTTTTTTCCTCTCATTTTCTGTTCGGTTTCTGCTATCTTTTTTTATCCATGCATTTATATCTTTTTTAAGTTTTTTTTTTTTTTTTTAAAATACTGGTTTTGTTTACCTTTTGAGTAGATCTTCTGCCTTTTTCCGAGATCATCTTGTTGATTTTGTTTTACATTCTCTAATTTCTTCTTTCTTTTGTTCTTGGTTTGAATTCTCTCTCTCTCTCTCTCTCTCTCTCTCTCTCTCTCTCTCTCTCTCTCTCTCTCTCTCTCTCTCTCTAATATATTGATTGCATTTTATTCAAATTCAGGGGATTTTTATTTATTTTTTTTGTATTTAGAAAATTTTCATGTCATGTTTTTGGAATTTGGGAGAAATACCGCTATTGTTACTGCCGCCATTGTCTTCTATATGCACACTTTCCCTGGTTCTTTGGGTTTTTGGGCTACCTGCTTGTTTTTGTTTCATTTTTCATATTCCTTTGTTGCTTTAGGAATTAAGAGAAACTGTAGAGGAGAAACTCTTTTGAGTCTGGATACAACTTCAGAAGGGATTTTAGAATGGAGAAGGACACACAGAATAATCCTCCACAAAAGAGGAAGTGGAGAAACGACGACGGTGCAGGACCATCCCATTCGGGCTTCAAGATTGGATTGTCCATGAAAAATCTCATGGTAAGAGTAGAGTTAGCTGCTCTCGCTCTGACTAAGGGGAAGCGAGAAGTTGGACGGCCGATAAGAAAACTCACAGATTTCATCATCCACAATTCCAGAAAAATTGCTCAGTCATTTGAAATGTGTGGAGACATAAACTTGTTTATTACTGGTCTGATCAAGCCCATGGATAAAAATTCAACGACAGCGAAGGGTGTTAGATGTGAACATATTGGACAAATTACGTCATGGGAAGTTTCTGGTTATGTAAAAGGGTCTGCAGAAATTTGGGTTTGTACTAATCTTGCCGATTATATATGCATTAAACCAGCACCTTATTACAAAGAAATGTTCGCCGTCTCCTTTCGGAAGGCACTCACTTGTGTTGAGGTCTTCAAAAATTTGTCAGAACAACATGGAGGAAATCCCGACATGAGTCTTGATGAATTGCTTGCTAGAGTTGTCACTTCATTATGTACAAGGGAAGCCTTTTCTGGTACATCCCCAATCACAAACTACATTGTTGCAGAGGGTGTTTTCATTTATAAACAGTTGAGCATCTTGGACGACATAGAAGATGAAAATGATCAGATCTTCACTGACTCGCCCTCTGTTATTTCGCTAAAAGAGGAGTGTATGAAGATGCATGCACATGTCATGCTGCCACCTCCTCCCAGGAGCCCGAAGACTAAGAAGGGAGAGACATTGAATCAAGTTGCTCCCTCCAGTTGTATTACAGGTGATGAAGAGTTTAAGTCATCCTTCCCACAAGGAAATGAAAATCTGAATGCGAAATTTGAAAAGGGGTTGCAGATGGAGAGTCAGGATTTGAGCTAGAGACTTTGGGCTCCATTCCCTGAAGAGAATCAGAAATCAAGCGAGAAACTTTGGTCCCCACACCCTGAAGAATATCAGAAATCGAGCAAGAAATTTTGGGCCGCACTCCCTGAAGAGTATCAGAAATCGAAGACTTTTGGGCACACTCCCTTTGACTCATCCAGAGATTACACTAAAATCAACAATGGTCAACAGACCTACATTGAGATCCATGAAGATGAGGTTGCAGATGATTATCCCCTACCTGCCTATTGTAAAACCAGCTTACAAGAAGCAGTAGGGCGTCTCTCATTTGACAATGGCGCAGGCATGTGTGCTTCTGGTGAACTTCCTCGAATCAGGCTTCGCAACTGGTCTCTTTCCTTTGGAGATTCTTCCATTGAAACCATGTGCTGTGCTTTATTTAATGATATTTGGGTCTGGGATGATGACCAAGGATGTGCGAAGTGGGTTCCATAATTCATACTGATGTTGATAAGGTACAATATTCATTAAGCATGCAGGCAGTAAATACATATGATGCAAGATCTCTGTTTGAAGGCCTGGATTGCATGCATGGGATAATGGGAGGGCAATAAATCTAGCCATACTTGCATTAGAAGTAACTGTAATTCATCTAAGCTCTGAATGTCTTCAATCTTCTGCACCACTCTCTCCTTCTCCTGCCGACTAATGGGATATGTATGCAAGTATATGAGAGGGTTTGGGGAAGAAGACAATACATATATAGGGGCTTCTCCAGGGTTGCCTCCCATGATAGAAACTCCTCCCCCATAAGTCTTCACACATTGAGTTGTTTTTCACCCCATTCTTTCTAGACAACATACCGGGGTCCAGTGCATGCCCATAATTCTTCGACCAAATGGCCATTGACACAAACAATCCAGTCCGTTGATTAGTTACCAACCAAGTAAATCTAACATTCTCCCACTTGACCAAACTGATCAGTGTATGATTTTGAAAATAGTTTTTTATTTATTTTTTGTCATGGATCATACCTCTTTGAAATCACCTATTGGGCACATTCTCTGAGTTTAAAAACACAGCCGTCAGAAATATGGGCTACCCTCATCAGATCCTGTCCATTGAAATTACTAAAATTGGAACATGGTAGTCTTCACAACATTTGGTTTGGCGGAATGAAACAAGGCACGGTCATATATACTAGTAACTTCAATGACCTAGATCTATGTGAATGGAAGCATGGTATGGAAATTATGTTCTAACTACGACCATGCACCCTCTTCCCAAGTGGTCCACTGTCTCTACCAAGAGACACCTTATGTCTGCAATGAGACCCAAACTTTCTACATACTCAAAATACGTGTACATTAATAGACTAGTAGAAATATAAATTGAATGTAAGAACATCAGTAAACTACACTCAATGAGATCTCTGTATGTCTATATAAATAATAACCAAGTGAAGCTCCCATTAACTGAACTTTCTGCTGATGAACTCCACAGACACCTAACTATTATGAACCCTCTCCTTCACAACAAAATACTTAATTATCTATATGCTTATACTTCGATGAACTCTCGCTGTTGTTAGAAAAGATGACTGTAGCGTCAAATTATCAGAAAAGATTCTCATCAGCCTTAGAATTGACTCCGTAACCTTAAGTACTAAGATGAAATTCTGCAACAACATCGCTTGACCTGAAACCTCATGACATGCGATGAACTCTGCTTCCATGGTGGGAAAAGTACCAATGCCATAATCAACTGTTTGACACTTTTCTAGGACACATCCGCTGCGGCCATCTTGAAAGTGAATCCTAAAGTGGACTTCTTGTTATCAAGGCAACTCGCATAATCTGAATCTGTATACTGGATCAACTCCAACTGATCAGATCTCTGGTATGTGATGTCTAGTCCTTTGTTTTGAGTCCTTCATAAGGTGCATCCTTCATTTGATTCCTCTCCGCACCATTCTTAGGGCACTGGAACACCAAATTTATCGCCCTTGACCATGGGCACGTCACGAGAAAAACAATTCTTTTTGCTGTATCCACTAAGCACCATCTCCACATAAGATTTCACAATCTATCATGGTATATTTCATGGGTTACTGTGCAAAAATCACACTGATACCATGATCCAACCCATCCCTGATTTGTACTTACTTTTGTAGCCACCCTTTTTCCGAGCCATAGATGGGACCATTAGGTTTTCCTAACAAAAATGACATTTTAGAATCATGAGCAATCTATGATGGGATCAAACAAATAGATTGACCAAATTGTTCATTGGACCTATTTTTGTCTAAATGGTTTTGACTAATCCAAACTAAAGGAAAATGATTATATAACTATGATGTCAGATTAGTACTATATTTGCATGGGAGCCCACAAAATCTGTATTGAACCTAATGTATAGTCTAGATCAAGTGATTGAATTGTCCAAGTGACCCAATGCAATTAGGAGCACTATAACTCTCTATAAGTGGTAAGAAACTTCATTAGGAATTATATCATGAAAGGTAGACATCAACCGTTCTCTTAAGTCTCTACCGTTTGTTGATACACATCAACAAAGGTGTGAATGACAGAAACCTTCTCATCTTGTAAATTTCATTTGTATTGCCTCAACTAAAATAACTTTTAGAATTAAATCGAATTCCAATCTATCAAAATAGCCGCTACAAGGGCAGTACAATTGTCACATATCATTGTTGAGGTGTTCATGCTCAGTCATCATCACATGGTCAGAGATGCACCGTTGTCTTCCATTGTCAGGTTAGGTATCATCGTAGCTGCTTTTGGAGCCCTGGCAGATGAATTGGAAACAAGTCTCTCAAATAACCATAGAAAAAATCAGAACTACTTTATCTACAAGAATATGCCGATTACCAAATGCAATATGCTTGAGAAGCCATGGAGAAGAACAATCCAACTTTCTAAACAAGTTATGCCTGTTCATATAATCACTGGGTACAATGGATTTTCTGTGAGGTCTATAGAGATTTTTCTTTTGATAAGACATTGTGCTGATAATCCCACTGCTGTTTTTAAGGCAGACGAAGAGGCTCAAGTTCTTGGTCAGGTAATATCAATTCAGAATCGCTCATGAAACATTTATATTATTTGTAAGGATTCAGACAAACATGATAAAATCATGAAGGCAAGTAGATCTTAATCACTCATAAGAACTGCCATGATTTTCCTTTCTCCACAAGTAGCGGAAAAATAAAGTTTCTACAGATAGTGAACTCTCCAACAGAAGGTGACCTTCTCAAAACTCCTCTTTGGGCCAGATGAGAATGAGATATATTATCTATCAAGTAGGCTGTCAATGGGCCAGACTGTAAGCTAGGGCTCATCTATCATGCCAAAGGCCTGGCCCATGCCTGAAAATTAAGCCTCCTTCCTAATCAGCCCGAGCACGGGCTGCATCTAAAAGGGCCTCGACCATTTCTATTTTAATATATGCAATGGTCGATCCATCGATGGCATTGCTTGATGTAGTGTCAAAGGTCAGCGATGCGATATCTCAAGGGAATAAAAAAAAACACATTGTATCAGTGACATCATCATTGATAAAGGCCAATATATTGTGATAGTTAATTCATCTTGATATATTAGCAAGCCCATTCTATAAATTTACGTTGTATCAATCGATACATGTCATATTTCTCAAAGCATGATATTTCTCAACATTGATGCAAAAATTGTAGTTTGTGAGTGGGGTTGTATTTGTTGGAAGGGGGTGGTACTTTGATTGGATTTAATTGCGTTCAGATGGAGTGTTTTGACCTCTCCATTAACTGTAGAGTGTTAGATGTCTCATATAGGCATATTTGGTGTTATACGTTAACCATAAGAGGTGATAGCGCCAAATAGCCAATTAGCCAGCGAGATGTGAGAAATGGATGATCCATGATAAAGACTTTGGAATTCCTTGATGGCATCAAGGAGTAGAGCTGTACACAAGCTGAACTGAGTCGAGCTTGGCACAGCTTGGCTCAATTTGGCCAGCAGCCTATCCCAGCTTGAGTTCGGCTTGGCTTGGCTCGGTCCTCAAGCCTACCTTGGCTCAGTTCGATTAGCAGCTCGGGTCAGCTCGAGCCAAATTCAAGACAAGTTCAAGCTCGAGCTTTCGAATCGAGCGTTTTCTTTTTAGTTTTTATATGAGCGGGCCCTTTTTTATATTATGTATAATATAAAATATAATATATCAATCAAGTTTTATATATATATATATATATATATATATATATATATATATATATATATATAGAATGTTTTGAACTCTATGTCATGAATGCAAATGTTTACATATTATGTATCCAAAGAAAGTCAGGCCGAGTGGCCTCGATTGATGCTTGGGTGCCTTTAAATTCCAGGTCATGTATGGCATGAGCACTTAATTACATTATTGGGGGAAACCTTTGATTAGAAGGTATAACCAGAGTAGAACGTCTCGTGTTGCGGCCCTGGATGTTCCAAAGTCCTTTGGTTCTTCGTTTTTAGAGTGCCTAGAACAAGAAAGAGAGAGAGAGAGAGAGAGAGAGAGAGAGAGAGATCATGATGGCCTTGGCGTACATGAATAGTTATGGCCTTGGCGAACATGAATAGTTGTCGCGACAAAGCTGTGGGGCTCATATGTGGGTATGGCTCTCTGGCTCTCACCATGGAGTGATAAGACCCTCTGGGCCATGCGCTAGCACCAATGGGAAGGTATGAACCTGATTTGAGGCATGGCAATATGTAAGTGGGCACCGTATAATTCTACACATGGCATACAATTAATTTAAAGCGAACAGCTCAAATTAGGAGTCATTGTTTAGAGTACAATATACAGGAAAAAAAAAAAAAAACTTTACCATCCATAGGATTGGTGGACATTTATTGGACAATTGACATGAAAATACCCAACTGTCCTATTTCAGCAAACAAGTGCATGAATTAGAGGTTATGATTGCAAGCCATCTAATATTGAGATTGCCACTTAGTTACCTTGGGTTCACGATTTTGGTGGTTTTATTTTGGGTCTGACCTCCCACTCAGAGCCTTTATACCAAACACACCGGGCTGGAGTATCGGGCTTGACGGTTAGGTTTCGACATAAAATTCAGGCTAGTTTTTCAATTGGGCTGGGTTTGGACCATGCACACATCCATTAGCCTGGCCCGGTCCTTTAGGGTTTTTAAAGGTAATTTTGTAATATACACAATAAAATAAATAAATAAATACTTGTTTACTCTATTGAGCGACTCCTATTTGTTTTGTAGCCTGTGATCCACCTGAGAATCACTTGGGCTTGGGCTTGGCCCAACCTAAACAATTTTGTCCAAGCTTGGGCTGGACAATTTTGGTTCGTCACAGGTGTAGGTCAGGCTTCAACAGAGCTTAGCCTGGCCCTAACCTGCTCTGTTATCACACCTAAAGTTGCTATATATAATTGTGAAAACCTGTGTTCAAAAATTTTGTCCAAAGCGTGATTATTTTTGTTCAAAAAAAATAAATTATGTAGTCATTAATGAAGTGGGGCCTACTCTTAATTGGCCATCTTCAATGGGTAGTAGAGTCACCTAATTAGAAATAGTGTACAATGTCAAAGCTCACCCTCCAAACTATTTCCCTTAGTACGGCCCACTTGAATCACTAATGAGCCTGATTTTTTAGCCTCAAGATTATGTTCAAGTTTGGCATCTAATAGTTAGAATGGATTCACTATAATAATTACCGTGGGCCCCGTAAAAATCAAGGGTGGACATTTCTCTCACAACAATTTTCATTCTTGTGACCCGCTTGAATCAAAAGTCAGCCTGACTTTTCGAATCTGGGCTAAAATGGGATTATATATCCAATAGTCAGTAAGGATCTCACATACACATCATGGTGGACCCTGTCAAAAATTAAGGTTTGGGAGTCTGTCCCTCTCAAGGAAAAGCTATTTATTCCCCAAAAAATAGGTTTTTAGACCAACCCTTTGGACCACAAGCTATAATACACTTATACAATAGCTTCGAAGTACTAAGTGCATGTGATAACTAGCCCTTCTAGCAACTGAGACACACCATATAAAGGAATGTCCAAACATTAGTAAATAGTAAAACACAAGTGTAATTCACTTAATGAGTGGTTGTTACTAAGTTTTTCAAAAGGAGATGATCATGATGAGGTTAACCTATTACATGGGTTGGATTTCGTATATACATGAAAGGCTAGAAGTTATCTCTACATGGAACTGGACCTGTGCTCCAACCAGATCGACCCTAGACATTCTCATTTATCGGCCATTATATACGTAATCCCATTTTAGGATCAGATCTAAAAAATCAGGCTGACATGTGATTCAAGTGGGCCACAACAATGAAATCAAGGAGAGAGACATCCACCCTTGATTTTTACAGGGCTCGTAGTCATTATCATATTGAATCCACTCCAACCATTGAATGCCAAACTAAAACAAAGTACTAGGACCCAAAAAATCAGGCTCATTACTAATTTAGGTGGGCCACATGAAGGGAAACAGTATGGAGGGTGAGCTTTGACCTGTACATTATTTCTAATTGTGTGGTCCACCTCAATAAAAAATGAAGCTGATTTTATGTCTTACGCCTAACATGGAGTGACGCATATGATGGTTGGTGTGGATTGGTGTGGATTGCACATAAACACCGCAATAGGATCCACGAATCTGGGAACCCCTTTTCCTTCTCCCCCTCTACATTTATTAACCTTAATTAATCTATGCCAACCTGAGGTGTAATCCAAACAGTTGGACTTGAGAATGCCACAGTATATATGACTATCTTCAACCTATGATCATTTAGCTCTTTTTCTTACAAGCCCAAGACCGGCCAAGGCCAGGTCCATTTCAGCCTGATTAGGTCCCACAGGGCTAGGGCTGATCTCAGTCCCATCCTAGCCGGGCGGCCCTGTCCAAAATGCCATTAAAGCTATTATCCATAAGCTTTGGAACTGTGGGAGTTTGGCCGTGGACGTTCCTTATCCACCATCCAAAATTTAGGGACCCCTTTTCTTTCATTGTTACACGTCTATGGTAGCACCTAGAAGATGGATGGTTCTGATCATCGGATCATTTGTAAGTTTTGGCCCCCTTGGGTGACACTTGTCGGGGATAACAGAGTTGCCACACGTGCTTGTAAGGAGTCACCACCATTTGAACAAAATGGTGACAAAAGCACACAATAGGCTATGCTACAGCACATTCGAATGCCCCTTCGAGCCCTTCCCGCCCCTACGAAGAAAGAGAGCAAACAAGCGACGCGAATTAGATTCTCTTCTCTTAAACGGTTGAAGACGCTCAACATAAAATGGGAACCGCAACGGTCTTGAATCTGAATCCAATTCCCGCGAAAACCAACGGCCTAACCGCTTCATGTACTCTTTCTTCTCCGTTTCCTGTCAGAAACTCTCTCTCTCTCTCTCTCTCTCTCTCTCAGAGAAACTCAAATCTCTTGCCAGGTACTTGCTCTTGCTTCTGATTTCTTTTCTAAATATCTTTTTTTTTTTTATCATTTTTTGGAAATTTTTCATATAGATTTTCAGAGGATTTTGGGTTCCTTTTTGTTGTGAATTTTGTCCAGTTTCTGAGAGGTTCTTGCTTGGATTCCCGTCTCAAAATCCAAGTTCTTCTTGTTTTTCTTCTTCTTCTTTTATTCTGATTTCCTTATTTTTCATAAGTGAAGTCTTTTTACAAGAGGCAACTGTTATTGCTTTGACTAAGGTGGTGCAGCAAGAAGTTGGATGACTGATTAGAAAACTCACAAATTTCATCTTCCGAAATTCCAGAAGACTTCCTCAGACCTTTGAACTGTGTGGAGAGGTAGACATGTATATTACTGCCCTGATCAAGCCCATGGAAAATTCAGACTGCAATGATTGTTAGATGTGATCATTTTGGAGAAATTCTGTATTGGAAAATTGCTGGTTCTGAACTTGCAGATTATGAATGCGAACCAGCACCTGATTACAAGGAATTCTTTTACTATTCCTTTCGAAAGGCAATCACTTGTGTTGAGGTCTTCAAAAAATTGTTGGAACCATATGGAGTAAATCTCGACATGAATCTTAATGAATTTCTTGCTGTGGTTGTCCATTCATCGAGCAGAAGTGAAGTCTTTTCTGGTACAGCCCCAATCACGAACTACATCGTCTCGTTGGGTGCTTTCATTTATAATAAACTGAGCATGTTGGATGAGATAGATGGGTTAATTTATCTGTTCTTCACTGACTTGACCATTCTTGATTCCCTAAGAAAGGAGTCTGAGAAGATGCATGCACTTGTCATGCGGCCGCCCAGGGTTTGAGGCAAGAGCTTGAAGGCTAAGAAGGGAGAGACATTGAATCAAGCTGCTCCCTCTCGGCTGTGTTACAGCTTACAGGTGATGAAGAGCTGAAGTCATCCTTTCCACAAGAAAATGAAAATCTGAATGCGAAATTTGTATTGAGTGTTGCATTTGGAAGAGTCAGGATTTGAGCTAGAGACTTTGGGCTCCACTCCCTGAAGAGAAGCAGAAATCAAGAGAGAAACCTTGGGCCCCACTCCCTGAAGAGCATCAGTAATTGAGTGAGAAACTTTGGGTCCCACTCCCTGAAGAGCATCAGAAATCAAGCGAGAAATTTTGGGCCACACTACCTGAACAGTATCAGAAATCAAGCGAGAAACTTTCGGGCACACTCCCTTCGACTCATCAAGAGAAGTTTTACATTGAGATCAATGAAGGTCAACAGACTTAAATTGAGATCCATGAAGATGCAACTGGTCTCTTCACAATGCAGAGTCAAGGCTCATTCCTTTGAAGCCTCTTCCATTGAAACTAGTGTACTTGATTTAACCATATTTGGGTCTAGGATGATGACCGAAGATGTTCGAAGTGTGTTCCATAATTCATAATGATGTTGATAAGATCTTCATTAAGCATGCTGGTAGTAAACACATATGAGGACCCTATATAAGATCTCTGTTTGAAGGCCGGGATCACATGCATGGGATCATGATAGAGCAATAAATCTAGCCATACTTTCATCACAAGTCATTGTAAATCGTCTCAGCTTCGAATGTCTTCAATCTTCTCAACCACTCTCCTTCTCTTGCCCACTAATGGTATGATGTATGAAAGTATATGAGAGGGTTTGGGGACCAAAACAATACATGTATAGGGGACTGTCTAGGGTTTTCTCCCGAAATAGAAACTCCTCCCCTATAAGGCTCCAACACATTGATTTTTTATTTTTATTTTTTTTGTAATTCCCACTCTCTGGATACCACGTCATGAGAACATGAAGTGTATGCAGCCCCTCTTTCATCCATGCATATAATCACCGAAGTGGAAGTGTATGCAGCCCATCTTCAATCCATGCGTATGATCAACATCCAAGGGCCCAGTGCATACCCATAATCCTTCAATCTAATGGCGAACAATCCAGTCTATTGATTAGTTAGAGGCTTACAGCTCACCAAAAGAGTAAACCTAACATTCTCCCACTAGGCCAAACTGATCATGGTATGATTTTAATAATACTTCTTTGAAATCACCTAGTGGTCATACCCTCATGAATTTAAAAACATGGCCATTAGAAATATGGCTACGCTCATCAGATCCTGTCCATTGAAATTACTAGTATTGGATCATGGCAGTCTTCACAACATTTGATTTGGCAAAGTGAGACAAGTGACATGGGCCAACTAGGACCATGCACGCCTTTTCCCAAGTGGTCCCAGTTTCTCTACCGAGAGAAACCTTATGTCTCCAATGAGACCCAAACGTTCTAAATACAATATTTGTACACTTTAGAAATATAAATTGAATGTCCAAATCATCATTAAACTAAACTAAATGAGAACTCTATATATCTATATAAATAAAAACCAAATGAAGCTCTATATTTGTACACATTAGAAATATAAATTGAATGTCCAAATCATTGATAAACTAAACTAAATGAGAGCTCTATATATCTATATAAATAATAACCAAATGAAGATCTCACTAACCGAATACATTACTAGGATCTACAGCTCCCATACAAGTCACATGCTTCTAAATGTAGCAGGAGACAAACCCTCTACCAATGCTTGTAAGTGGATCCGCAACCTGGAGCTTTGTGCTGAGGAACTCCACAGACAAGTGACTATTCTAAACCCTCTCACTCACAACAAAATGCTTAACATCTATATGCTTAGACTTCAATGAACTCTCGTTGTTGTTGGAGGAGACTACAGCCTTTAATCATCACAAAAGATTCTCACCGGCCTCAAAATCGACTCCAAAACTTGAAGTTCTAAGATGAAATTCTACGACCATATCGGTTTACCTGAAACCTCATAGCATGTAATGAACTCCGCTTTAATGGGGACATCAGAGGACCTACTTGAGTGTACCAGAGACGGAGACGACCACCCACATTAGTGCGGCTTTATTTGTGGATGAAATATGAGTTCCAAATGGGGCCCGTCAAGCCATTTTGAAGACCCCACATGCATTGGGCGTGTATTAGGAAGACCCCACCTTAAGATTGATGCATGTGAGCTACTTAGGAGATCATTTTAATCATAAGATTTCTATTTCGTGTTGATCCAACCGTTGGATCTTGTCGATAAGGCCATCGGGCCACCAGATCTTGTAGATTTTGGGCCCTTAGACTCTTATATTGATTTCTTTATGTTTTTTTTTTGTTATTTTTACTCTTATATTGATTTCTTTATGTTTTTTTTTGTTATTTTTAGGAGTTATTTGATGGTTGAGATTGATAATAAATGTCTTAGATTTCTTATTTTGGATGATGGGCCACTTCACTTAAGTGAATGACATAATTATAATTATGCTGAATTTTAATTCCGAATTTTAATTATAAAAGCACAGAGTGGGTGGAGTTCCAACCCTAGTGGAGATTAGAGAAGAAAAAAAGAAGAAGAGATAAGCTTTCTTATGTGAAAGAATTTTCCTTCTTATTTTTTAAGATTTTTTTTTTATTCTAATTAAATTGTGCAATGGTAGAAGCTTGTTTGGTGATGGATTCCCCAAGGTACATCTTTCCTCTTTCTCTTCTTCGAAAAGTATTCTTCTTCTTCTCGTCTTCCTCTTTTCCTTTCCATTACAACATTTTAAACCCTAAATCTTCAATTTCTTATTTTTCCCAATTTTTAAAAATCCTAATTCCAAAATCCTCAATTCTCATGAACTCTAATTTTCCAATTTTCAGATTTTCCCATTCCTAACCCTAATTATAAAACCTACAATGTCCATTGAGTGTGGAACATGCCCATGCTAAATTGGAAGTTATATTCTTTCATCGAGCCTAGTTTTAATTGATTTATGTGATTTCCTAACATGCGGGTATGTGATTTAGGTTAAATCGGATTTTATTTCTTATTGTTTACTCTTAATTACTTGGTGGATTAGCATCTTTTGTTAATTGAATTACTTTATGGACTCTTTCATAATCTCCGCGCTGCATGCTAGCATTAAATCATGTCCTGCATCATGCCTCCATGGTGGACAAAGTTGTAATCGACGGTTCAACGCTTTTCTAAGACAAAAAGATGAATCCTAAAGTGAACTTGTTGTTAAGGCAACCATCATAATTTGACTCAATAAACTAGATCAAATCCAATTGATCAGATCTCGGATCTCTAGTATTAAGTCATTTGGCCATTGCAAATAGCACGTTAGTTTCTTTGCCGCTCTCCAGTGACCCAACCCTAGATTGCAACGATACCTTCCCACTCCAACCCTAGATTGCAAAGATACCTTCCCACTCCAACCCTAGATACCTTCCCACTCCAACAATAAACACAATGTTTGGACGAGTACAAACAAGGGAATAATTAAGACTCCCCACCACTAACACGTAATGGACATCCTTCATTTGATTCCTCTGAACCATTCCGAACACCAAATTTACTGACCTTGACCACGGGCACCTCACCAGAAGCAAAATTTTGTATGCTGCATCTGCTAAGAACCCTCTCCACATAAGATTTTTGTGACAGGTTGAGTAAACCACAGAATCTATCACAGCATATTTCATGAGTTACTCTGCAAAAATCACAGTGATCCCCCAATCCAACCCATCCCTGATTTGTACTTATTTTTGTAGCCATACTTTTTTTGAGCCATGGATGGGATTGTTAGGTTGCCTAACAAAAATGACTTTTTAGAATCATAAGAAATCTATGATGGGATCCAACAAATAGATTGAGCAAATTGTTGATTGGACCTATTTTGTTTAAAAGGTTTGGACTATCCAAACTAAAGACTAATGATTATATAACTATGATGTCAGATTAGTTCGATATTTGCATGGTAGCCCATAAAATCTGTATTGGACCTAATGTATAGTCTAGATCAAAGCGATTGAATTGTCTAAATGACCCAATGCAACTAGGAGCACTATTAACTTACAATGTTCTTAGCATTTCTCTATATGTGGTAAGAAACTTCATTATAAGAATTACATCATTAAAGGTAGACTGAACGACTTTGTAGAGTATCTACCATCTATTGATACACATCCACAAAGGCATGAATGACAGAAGCCTTCTCATCTTGTAAATTTCATTTTGTATTGCCTCAACTCAAATATTTTTAGAATTAAATCAAATTCCAATCTATAAAAATACCCACTACAAGGGAAGTACATTTGTTCACATATCATTGTTGAGGTGCTCATGTTCAGTCATCATCACACGGTCAGAGACGCACCATTGTCTTCTGTCGTCAGGTTAAGTATCATCATAGCTGCTTTCGGAGCCCTGGAAGATTAATTGGAAACAAGTCTCTCAAATCACTGTATAAAAAATCAGAACAAGTTTGTCTACAAGAATATAGCGATTACCAAATGCGTGCTTGACAAGCCATGGAGAAGAACAAACCAACTTTCTAAACAAGTTGTACCTGTTCATATAATCAGAGGGGATATTCAAGCAGAGGAGCATTTTGTGTGATATATAAGAGATTGGAGCTTATTTGAATTCCAATGGAACCACATGGCTTTTCCGTGATGCCTATAGAGAATTTTCTTTTGATAATGCAGTAGTTGTAGGGAAATGGACATCGTGCTCATAATCCCACTATTGTTTTTAAGGCAAACAAAAGGCTCATATTCTTGTTCAGAATTGCTCTTGACATATTTGTATTATTTATAAGGATTCAAACAAACGTGATAAAATCATCACAGTTTTGTAACTGAAGACAAGTAGATCTTAATCACTCATAAGAACTGCCGTGTTTCCTTTTTTCCTTTCTCAACAAGTAGTGGAAAACGCATGAAATTCAAAGTTTCTACAGATTATTCACATCATGAGAGAGGTAGTGAACTCTCCGACAAGAAAGTGACCTTCTCAAAACTCCTCTTTGGCAAGGGAATTGGCACAATCATTAGTTCCGTGAAACATCGAAAAAGAAAAGTTTTAAGCTGTTTCAAGTCCTGTTATGCATTAACCAATAAATAAATAAATAAAACAATAAAATCTGAGCCTCCATAGACATGCTTTTAGTAGGTAAGCTTGAATCAAAGCCTTTAGAGCTGAGAATCCATAGACATATTCTTAGAATTTTCTTAAGCTCCTCAAACTCAGCAATAGTGGAAAATGATTCCTTGTATTTAATATGTTGAGCAAAAAAGTGGGGGCTCGCCTCATGAAGATTACTGCCAATTGAGATTCATGATGTATTATCTATCAAGTAGGCTGTCAATGGGCTGGACTGGCCTGGCCCACCATGGTCCAAGCTTGGGCTCATCTATCATGCCAGAAGGCCTGGCCCATGCCTGGAAATTAAGCCTGTTCCCTAATCAGCCTGGGCATGGGCTGCATCTAAAAGGCCCTAAAACCATTTCCATTTTAATACAAACAATGTTCATCGATGGCATTACTTGCAGTATCGCAGGTCAGCGATACAATATCTTAAAGGAATACAAAAAACACATTTTTCGGTGACATCATCATTGATAGAGGTCAATTTTTCATGATACTTAATTTTATCTTGATATATCAGCAAGCCCCATGCTACAAATTTATGTTGTATCAATTGATACACGTCAAACTTCTTAAGAGTGATATTTCTCAAGTATCGATAATAGCAATGTACATCATTGGAGACTGAGAAAAAATCAAGAAAAAAAAAAACACATTTGGGCTAATTTTTTTAGAGGGATCTGTTTCTTGGTGTTCTTTGACAACTCCACTCGAGTTGTTTCACAATCTGAGAGCAGATTTGGACCGGAACCCCAAAGATGAGAAAAGTTTGTCTACAATACCCATTCGCAGTCATCCACCTATGGCTATGGTTAAAACTACGCCCATGCGCAGACAAGGGGATAGCTATAGACAGATGTATCCAGGATACAGTTGCGGGTATGGAGGTGACCCACCATAGCCACAGTCGCAGCCACAACCAGTGCCACTATGAGTAACAACGACAATTATGGTGATTGTTTAGTATCCAAGTATCCAATAATGGGCATACTACTGCATGTTGCTAAGGATGAAAACCGCCGACATGTTTGAGATTACATGGGATGGATCACAACCTCATGGATTGGGCACAATGCTACAGTTACATAGATAAATAAATTATCGGTAGCCCGGTATGCATAGGTAAGATGACTCTGAGCTACCCTGTAACTTCACATATATCTGAGGCTAAGGCATTGGTTCTTTTTAGCAGTTGGTTGTCTTGTTTGTGTCTTTATTTGCTTTTTGTGACACTTGAATGATATGAGCTCATTTTGGATATAATTGCACCTGTTACAAGCAACAAAGCTAGTTTTGTCCCTAAACAATTGAAAGGCATTGTGCAAAGTTCTTTTACAATTGTTTGAGTTCTACGTGTGTAATGTTCCTTTTAGCATCTCCTGAAGCTTCATTGAAAAATTCCACCACTTTCTTAAAGTTTCCTAAATAATCCCTCATAGTTCAATACATTATACGGTATATGTAATATTTCTCGATGTTTCCCATGATATTTCCGTATCCCAAGGGTGTGACACCATTATACATATTGTATTAGTAGTTAGAGGGGTGTTTTCATAAAAGCCATTATATTAATATTTTGTATTTTTTGGTCTTGAGGGGTATTTTCATGAAGCCCTGGTTTTAATATTTCTCAACGCTGCAGGTTTCAAAGGGGATGAATAACCATGACTCAAATGGTAGGGGGTTGTGAAGGGTTGGGGTTAGGGCTAGGGCTTTACATGGGCCTGGGACTGGGACTGGGATCACCTTGAGGCCCATCCGGCTAGGCTTGGGCTCAAGCATCTGGCACATTTTTGGGCCAGGCTTGGAAATATGCTGGCGTTGCCCATGCTCAGCCTGTTGATAGCCCTACTCTAAAGGCTTTCTGTATGCTTATGTCTCATCCTGTGAAGTTTCTGGCTTGTATATTAGTTAGTATTTGTCTTTCCAAATAAAAAGTATGTTGCAGTTGGAGAGGCTTCCAACCCAACAAGATGCAGTTCGTGTTTAAGGCAGGTGCAGAAAACAGAATCTGTGTCTATGGGAATAGACTAGAGAGCAAACGGGCAAAGGATCGCATGCTTGAAACAGAGTCCGCAGACTAGATTTTGAAATCCACTTTACAGATTAAGTCCAAGGAAATGGAAGACATACCATGCTTCGGGCGTTTGATATAGGGAAGCAGAACTGCCAAAACATGATGCAAGCATTTCAGTGTTCACCACACCAGGACTAAGTGCAACAATTGCCACACCAAGTGGCAACTCCTTTGCCACTGACCGTGTTAAGCCCTCGATTGCCCATTTTGAAGCACAATAAGGAACAACCTGTCCAAATATTGTTCGCTTCAGTATCAAAATGTCTTTAGGTCTATGATGCTGCATTATCAGAAGAAACTCTCATTACCTCCGCAGCTGCAGATCTTCCCCAACCAGATGAAATATTGACAATAATCCCTTGCTTCTTTTCTATCATCGGTGGAAGGAAGTGACGCAGTACATTTGCCGTACCCTTTATATTGGTGTCTATGACAGAATCGAACTCTTCCGCTGGCACTTGCCAGATCTTATTGTTCTTATTGATAGTACCTGCGTTGTTAACTGAGAAACGAGATTTTTTTCAGTTCTACGCACGAACAGTCATATGACAGCCGGAGAGGAGACCAAATACATACACTCAGAAAGATAAGGGCAATAGGCATATGATGAATATGGCAGGAATGCAATGATTACAACAAATTGTTTATGATTTTCAGTAAGTACATTGACCAACCCAAAAAAAATAATAATTTGAAGGATGCATTGACCAACAAAAACATGATGCATGCTCGCACAACCTGTTCACAACATGTGCCATAAAAGAGGATGTGCACAATCAAGGATTTTCTTTATTAATCGGAAAAAAATCAAGAAAAAAATGGGAAATTTATATAAAACATTATGCAAAATACTACAAGTGTAGGAAATTGTTTTTTAATAGTTTTATTACCAATTTCATTAAATTAAATCTATTAGACTACAACAAGTACTCAAATGAATGCATATACTCCAAAATGTGAATATATATATATATATAGAAATTTATTGATGAGATTTTGAACAGAGATAATTTAAGCTAGAAATTTAATTGATATAATTTTGACGGGAGATTATGCCATTGCATACACATACTAATGACATTATGCAATCGCATATTTCTGTATGTGACCACATAATGCCCAATGGTCATAAAACTGAGAATGCCACCATGGCATATGTGGTATATGCTGTCAAAATGGCATATGCAATTGCATAAGCACATATGTGATTGCATATGACAACACAGACAGAGAATGGCAAATCCACAAATACACATTATTCGTTGTTAATGACAATACATTGTAGGGGTCCTTTACCAACCTGGTAAAGTACGAGTCTAGAAATGGAATCCTTTTCCAGGGTCATTTTCTGTATTTGGGACCTTGGAAAATATTGCAACCAGTTCCCTGTTGGAAACCAATTCCGGCAAAAGGACTGGTTTTGTATTCATGGCCATAGGCTGAGTTGCAAATTCCAAGGAAATGAATTCCTTCCTGACAATCACTTTTTAAATTTCTTGCAAACTCAAAGGGAATGGATTCCATCTTTCCCAGTACCAAAAAGAATTTCCATTATCCAGGTTCCACAGAATTGCATCCCAGTAACCAAACATAATTGACAAACCCTTTCTCAGAGAATTTGTCTCGTAAAAAACAAATTCTTGAGCAACTTCTAAAATCCAGATTGGAAAACAACTCTATACAGTAAAGACTGAAAGAAACCCACTACAGTAAATTTCTCAGTAATCTCATTTAACATGTGCTCACAATCAAATAAACAGTTAAAAACAAAAGGGTTGTTGAACTTCTTTATTATTATTTTTTGGATAAACATTTGGGGTGTGTTGGGATGCGCAATTGGATTGAATGAATTGCACGAAATCAATCCATTGGAGAGGAAATGACCAAAGTGGTGGTTGCGCCATTTTATTTCATGATGATAACCTAACTCCTAATTGCAATTCCATTCATTTTTTATGTGGAACTTATGATCGATCCCGATGGTGAGTTAAGGGTTAGTCCCTAATAATGAAGTGGGTCGGGTTAACCCCAAATCACCTCTTTGTCAAATAGAGTTATTGTAATTCATTTCAATTGAGCATGAAAACATTCACCTGAGTAAAAGATGATGAATGCAAGTTAGGAGGAATCCTCAATTCCTCATATACCTATGATATCTGGGACTCCCTTTTTCTCCATCACAAGCCGTGCAAACTCCTCAATGTTGCTATCTGACCTCTGCATGCAAACCAAATCCCATTCATCTTTAACCCATATGATCAGGAGCAATTATCAAAACAAAAAATCAAAGACAACCCTTAATTAAAATAAAAAAATGTAAAAGAACTGAGAGAAATAATCCACAGCCTGCCAAAACCAAAAACTTAATGCTTGAGAAAATAAGGGGGGCAAAAAACAACTCAACCATTTCAAAACCCTCAAACCAAATGAAATCGAAAGTTAAAACTACACCATACGAGATTAGAACTAAATGAACTATACTAAAGCAACTAAATGATAATAAAAAGTAAGCAACATTACATAATGCTCAACCTGACAACACTATACTATTCTCAGGTTTTCAATTTGTACATGCAGGGCATATGGTTAAGTGATCCAAACTATTGACGCGACTGGCCCCACTCTAGGTGGACCGTCCACAAAATATCTCCCAGGTGAGAAAATCCTAGAGCTTCAAAAATAGTGGCCATAAATAAACGGTTAGCAGACAAGTGCCAAAATTATCCATGATCAACACCCCAAAAAAATTGGGGGGGAGTGTGATGGATGATAACCAGGCACTTAGAAATTACTTAAAATTTGTATACAAGTCATATAAGTAATTCAAATTAACCTGTCCAAAATACGTATAACAGTTTAGATGTATCATGACACCAAAGTTAAGCTTAATTATATTAATATCACATTGGTGGACATCTATAGGATGGTCAATAATGAAAAATATCCAATGGTCTTATTTCGAGAAGCAAGTGCCTGCGAATCAGAGGTTAGGGTCCTTTGGATGCACCCTCCAAAGGGGTGTTTGAGGTCTAAACACCATTTTGATCCAAAAGGCAGTAGATTATGTGAGTTTGGATGCACTTTGCAAACCAACAACTCACCTTCTGCTTGACAAAATAAGAATTAAAATGCCGTCTTGGCAAAAACCGATCAGATGTGCTTTTAACAAGTCGATTGAAAAAGCAGCCTCAAAACCACCTTTTTGTAGACTACCATTTGAGAAAGTGGGTCCAAACAGGCCCTTGCTTTTTCAACTCAACGACGGAGCTTTCCACAATTTAGTGGGTTCAATTTGAGTTAATGTGTGCCACATGTACCATTTCTACATGCCTGCAAATCAAGCGCATGTGTAGATGGAGCATCAACAGACAATATCAATGGTTTGGACTTTGCATCACTCAACCACTGACCCCACTAGAACAATGATACATCTGATTTGGTCAAGCACGTGGGGAAGAGCCAGTCAATTGAGTTGTTGGGAGTTGTTAAATGGTTGAGTTAGAATAGGAGCTGAATTAGCGGTCAGTTAGGCACAAGATCGTTGTTAGTTCTGTATTTAAATGAGTCAATCAATAAGAATAAAATCATATTTCAGTTACAATTATCTTCTTTAACTTTGGAGGTGGACTCCCCTCGAAGTGAGTCAATACTCACTTGTTCTCTTGAGTTCTAAGAAATAGCGAAGTCAAAGAAAACCAGATGTATCAATCTGATATCAGAGTAGACAGCTCTTGCATGGAGGAGGGAACTCGAGAAGTGAAGATAGAAGAAGCTATCAAACAACTCCAAGACACCTCGGAATAGCAGCGACAGAGATTAGAGCAGCAGGGCAACAATTAGACATGATTGTTCAAGTGCTAATTGACATTGATCTCAAACATTAATCAAATGTCCAGGAAAGTAACCCAAGAACCAAAGGTGAATTCTGGAGGAAGTGCAAACTATTCTTGCATTGTTATGAAGGAGAGTCAAGTACAGTTGGGGGTCACAACAAACTGATTCAGACTCGTGCTTTAAAGTTAGACTACCCAAATTCGAGGAGGGTGATCCTTTAAGTTGGGTGTATCGTGCAGAACACTTCTTCACCTATCATCATATAGTTGCTAATCAACGGCTTCCTATTGCTTCATTTCACATGGAGAGCAAAGCACTGCAATAGTTCAAGTGGCACCAACGAATCCAACCAAGGATGACTTGGGACAACTTTGTGACAACCCTTACTGCAAAGTTCAAGCCTACTGAGTACGATGATTTTGCTAGAGCCCTTGCAAAGCTGCATCAAACGTCATCAGTGAGTAACTACCAGAACTAATGTGAAAAACTTGCCAACCAAAATGATGGCCTATGTGAGGCATTTTTTATCAATTGTTCCGGTTTATGGGTTGAAGGGTGAGATATGATTATAAGTGCAGATGTTCCATCCCACCACCAGGAATGCAGCTATCGGATTAGCATGGCTACAAGAAGAGAAGCTCATACTCAAGCGAAAGATGGGTAGGCCTGAAGCAAGCGAGGTTATAACGACTCCCTCATTGTTTTTCCTAAGCCACCCATTGCTATCAAGAGCTCGACTCCTGCAGAAGCTAAGGAGAGACGTGACAAGGGATTGTGTTTTTATTATGATGATAAATTCCAGCCAGGTCGCAAGTGCAAAAATCCCAGATTATTTATGATTGAGAGTGTACCAGCAGATAACGAGGAACACTGTGAGCAAAGTCATGAGGTGGATATGGAAATAAAAGGTTTAGATGAACTATCACCAGAAATTTCATTACATGCAATTGTCAGATCACCAACTCCTTGAACCATGCATATAAATGAGTCCTTACATGGTCAGCCCATCACTGTGCAAATTGATAGCGGCTTCACTCATAATTTCTTATATCCCAGAGCGGCCAAAAGAGTTCGCATTCCGATCCAGCAAGGACCTCAATTCAAAGTGATGGTTGCTAATGGCAATCGTTTGGTTGGAACAGGTAGGAGCATTGTGTTGGGGTTACTTTCATGATCCAAGGCATCCCCATTATAGCTGGTTTTTTCTTACTCACCTTGGGAGGTTGTGATATGGGGCTTCTCATGGGGCTTCTCACAGCTCACTATGTCACATACGAATGGCTCCAGAGAGTGCAAGCTTCAAAGATTGTAGCCCACCCGAGTGGTTTGTGACAAGCAGTCTACATTTGAAAGAAAAGTATGCAAGGGAAGGCGTTGGTGCTCCAGCCATGCAGCCTTATGACTACTACTACTCAACCCAAGGTCAAGTATCAAAAGTGGTAGCATCTGCTAGTTGAGTTCGGTGACATGTTTTCAGAACCCATTGAGTTGCCACCTCCCCAAAGCCATGATCATCGAATCCCACTGGTTGACACGGCTAAGCTTGTAAGTGTGTGTCCCTATAGGTACCCCTTTTTCCAAAAATAAAAAAATTAAAAAAAAAAAAAAAAGAAATAGAATGGTTATTTAAAGAAAGTTGGATTCTGGAATTATAAAGCCCAGCACTAGTCCATACCCGTATCCCATGCTTTTGGTAAGGAAGCAGGACGGGAGTTGTCGATTGTGCATCGACTACCAAGCCCTTAATCAAGTCATGATAAAAGATACATTTCCCATTTCTATTATAGACGAGCTACTAGATGAGTTACATAGATTTATATTCTACTTAAAGTTACATTTTTGATCCAAGTATCACCAATTCGAATGCAGAAGGAAGACATACATAAAACAGCCTTCCAAACCCATGAAGACCATTATGAATTCTTGGCGATTCCTTTTGGGCTTACCAATGCTCTGGCCACTTTCCAAAGTCTTATGAATGAAGTATTCAAACCTCATCTTCGGCAATTTCCATTAGCACTTTGATGACATATTAATATATAGTCGGTCGTGACTCATGAGACGAGCATTTGGTACATTTACAAGAAGTGTTGAAGATTTTATGGCAACACAAATTATATTCCAATGAGTCTAAATGTCGATTTGGGTGTCAAGAAGTGGAGTACTTGGGCCACATTATTTCAGCCAAGGGTATAGCAGTTGGAATTCTTTGTGAGGTTTCTCGTGTCTCCCAGGTTATTACAGAAAATTTTTAAGAACTATGGTAAAATTGTCACCCATTTGATGTCGTTATTTAAAAAGAATGCTTGGTCGTGGACCAATGATGCTGAACTAGCCTTGAGCTCCAGTTTTAGCTCCTCCCAATTTAACTAAACCATTTACTATGGAGTGTGATACTCCAGTGGGTGGGATTAGAAGAGTTCTTATACAGGAGAGACACCTCTTAGCATTCCTTAGTTAAGTATTACATGACTGGCATCTAACACTCTACTTACAAGAAGAATCTATCAGCACTTGTGGCTACAATTGGAAAGTGGAGACCCCACTTATAGGGTTGATGGTTCATGGTTTGAACTTATCAAAGGAGCCTTAAATTTCTCCTGGAGCAGAGAA
This sequence comes from Magnolia changhungtana, assembly GCA_030180095.1. Taxonomy (NCBI): domain Eukaryota; kingdom Viridiplantae; phylum Streptophyta; class Magnoliopsida; order Magnoliales; family Magnoliaceae; genus Magnolia; species Magnolia changhungtana. The sequence continues at coordinate 15,274,969 of JASAUF010000662.1, forward strand.
TATTAACCCCAGCTCAGTATAAGTGGTTGCCAAAGCTACTCAGGCATGATTTCGTGAATGAATTCAAAAATGGAAGAGAAAATACAGCCGTTGATGCTTTATTAAGAAGAGAGGAGGAGTTGAAGGTTGCAGCCATCTAAATTCCCATTGCCATCTAGATTAAGAAGATCAAGTTCGAGGCAGCAACAGATCCTTATCTCTAACAACGAATTAAGGAGTTAGAAGATGGAACTCTTGATCCATCAAGGTATTCTTTACATGAAGGACTTCTTATGAGAAAATGACGGATAGTTTTGTGGCCCACCTCACCCACTCGAAACCTTATTCCTTTTTAGTTGCATGAGACTCCCTCTTATAGTCATTCAAGATTTCAAAAGACCTTGAAGAGAGTTCAAGACAGTTTTTATTTGTTGGAATTGAAAAAAGATGTACTGGCATTTGTAAGGGAGTGTGATGTTCGTCAAAGACACAAAGCAGAAGGTGTAGCACCACCAGGACTTCAACAGCCTCTTCGCATTCCAAATCATATACGGTCTGAGATTGCCATGGATTTTGTGGAATGATTACCTAATTCACAAGGCAAAACAATTATCCTAGTAGCAGTGGACCAATTGTCTAAATACGAGCATTTCATTGCTATGTCTAATCCTTATTCTGCTACAACAATAGCATATCAACTTGATCTTCCACCAAGGTCTAAAATTCACCATGTGTTTCATGTGTCTTACCTAAAGAAGAAACTTGGGAGGCAGATCAAGCATGTTGAAGCCTTACTACCATTAACAAAAGGAGAGGGCCACAAGCCATTCTTGACCGAATAATGTTAAGGAAGGGAAACCAGGCCGAGACTGAAGCTCTAATCCAATGGCATAAAGTTTCAGTTGAAGAGGCTACTTGGGAGAGGTACCAGTCCATTGTTGATAAGTACCAAGACATGCAGCTTATGGACAAGACGAATTTAAGGGGGAGGACCGATGCGTCTGATTTGATCAAGCACATGGGGAAGAACCAGTCGATTGAGTTAGAATAGGAGTTGAATTAGGAATCAAGTATGCATATGACCGTTGTTAGTTCTGTATTTAAAGGAATCTATCAATAAGGATAGAATCAGATTTCAGTTACAATTATCTTCTTTAACTTTAGAAGTGGACTCCCTTGAAGTGAGTCAACACTCTCTTGTTCTCTTCAGTTCTCAGAAATCGCTAAAAGAAAACCAAATGTATCATACAAACTGAAAACCCGAGGATGAAGTACAGACTCTTGGCCCGAGCATTTCATAATACCTCCATGTTTCGAAAGACCTCGACCCCCAGAGAAACTGAAAAGATATATATATATATATATATATATATATATATATATATATATAGAGAGAGAGAGAGAGAGAGAGAGAGAGAGAGAGAGAGAGAGATTGTGTGCGCGCAGCATGATCCAAGAGCAGGCGCGCACATGTATCTCACCATCCAACAACAACGGATGGAAATCTCGACACGCATCTCAAGACGGGATTTCGAAAATCCGCATTTTAAAATGCTTGTGGAATTGCCGCCAAAAGCTTTAAATTGGTGTGGAGATGATGTGCGGACCAACCCTCGGTGCTCACAGTGCGCATTGAAGCCGTGCCCAAAGATGAAAAAAGAAAATGAGAGAGAGAGAGACTGACAATGTCGATATCCATGAGAAGATGCTTGGAAGGGTCTTCCTGCTGAGAGAACTCGGCTTGTAAGGAGGCGATTTTATCTTGCGACCGTGCGCATCCTATTACCGTGTGCCCCCTCTTCGCCATCTCCAACGCCAGGGCTCTTCCCAGTCCTCGGCTCACCCCTGTAATCAGTACGGTCCTCGACATCCCTCCTCCGCCTTTTGTCCCCGCCGGAATCGCCATTCTCTTTTATAATCCTCTATTACTTCTGCCGACTTTGTTTTCACGCGGTTAGCTCTCGCTCGTGTCCGAGAACTTATGTACACGTCAACACGTGTGATAGCGTATTGCGTATGCACGAGATCGCCACCGTCTATCACGTGGACCTTATTTGGATCCCCTGAAACTAAATTAATTAGATTTTATTCACAAAATAGTCCTTCGAAATGACTTAATTAAATAATCAGGCAGTATTTTCATAACTTCTTACTTAAACCCCTCAGCCGCAGTGGTTTTTTAATGCCGAAAATGCCCCTACTCTTTCTTATTCTTTTACTCTTGTTTCTTCTTTCTTCTTTCTTCTTTCCTGCAAACAAAAAGGGTTTATTAACAAAAATAAACATCTGGGCAGTCTGACGGACGAAAATGCCCATGCTTCTCATTCTTCTTCTTTTTCTTCTTCTTTTTCTTCTTCCTTCTTTTATAAAAAATAGAAAATTGAATCAGAAAAATACTTTAATATTTCATTCTTCTTTTGGTTTTTTTCCTTTCTTCTTATTTTTCTTTTTTCGTTTTGTTTTTTCTGAAAATGCCCATTCTCCTCGTCCTTCTTCTTCTTTCTCCTTTTTTAAATAAACGAATTAGAAAAAATCAATATTTTGTTCTTCTTTCTTATAAAATAAAAAGAAAATGAAGATAATAATATCAAATAAATAAAATAACTTACATTCTTCTTCTTATTCTTCCTCTTCTTGTTTTTTGAAAAAAATAAATAAATGAATAAATAAAAAAGCATTTTTAACCTTCTTAAATTTTATTTTATTAAAAAAAACATAAATAGGATAAAAAGAAAAATATAAAACAAATAAGACAACTTACCTTCTTCTTTTCGTTCTTCTTTCCCTTCATTTACGAAGTAAGTCACCGTTCTTATAAGGGCGATTGTGAATTAGAAACTGAGTCCATGTTCTTATAAGGGCAGCCGCGAACTGAGACCCATTAACTGAGTGTTAGGATCTAAGTTCTCTATTTACTGTTGGAGTCTCAATTCTCTACAGGGTATTGAGGTCTCATTTCTAAGCTAGATTGTTAGGCTCTTGGTTATATATCGGTGTTTAAGTCTCAATTCTCTATAAATGTTAGGGCGTGTATGCCGGGCGGATTGAGAGGGAGTAGGAGGGATTGGATGAGTTTTAAGGTTGCAGGGATGTGTCAGTGGATGTTGGTTGATACCGTGGGATGGTATAGCCCATAAGGATCCGCCCCATGGATGTTTGGACAGTCGGTGGGATTGGACGGTCGCCATCTGATCCCGCAGCAAACCTATCTGGGAGGCGGTGGAATTGGACGGTCCTCATCTGATCCCACAGCATACCTGTCTGGGGGACGCCGATTGCGCACTACCCCCGCCAGTCCCTAGCTCCGAACGGACAGCACTGTGGGCGGGCCTACCGGTCCCTGGGCCGGACCTGATTTTCCTGACCCCCCATGGGAGAATAATATATTAGCGAGGCATATTTGCTGCTCTCGAGATTCGAACATAGGATTTTTCGCTCTGATACCATGTCAAACAACCATTCACTCCAAAAGCTCAAGCTGTCAGAGTGTGGTGTATCAATGTATATCAAGGGACTTTATCACTTCAACATCCAGGATATTGCCGATCCCATCCCTCTTAATACCGAGGGATCTGTCTGGCCAAACCGGCCCTTATAAGTCGGATGTACACGCGCACACGCCGTGGAGTGACGAGTGTCCCAACGCATAGGTGGTTCTCATGTCCGCGCACACAGCTGTGGGGCCTACCGTGATCTATCATCCATGCCGTTCATTGCTTTGCCCTCCAAATGTTATGATATGATTTTTAAAATCAGGCTGGTGCAAGTCTCAAGTGGTGTGAGTGTGGGAATCAACAATCCAGAAGTTTAAAACGGTTTTTCCTCGGTGGGGCCCACTGCTGTTTGGTATAGCCGTGTAAATATGTTGTTTCTGACGAAAGAATTTGATTTTTAGCGAAATAATTAGCAAAGTAGACAATGTCTTTTATGGTAATTAGTTTTTTCGTTGGCGGGAAACTTAGACAACGGAAGGCAATTTTTAGGGTACGAACGGACCAAAATACCCTCGGTTAAGGTAAGAAGCAGGTGAAAAAGGAGGGTTATTTTAGTTCGAAATAGGTTCTCCGTACATTCGGTGGTCTATTTTGGTTATCTAAGTTTGTGGTCGGTCGCATTGGGTCGTATAGGTGAAAAGTCGTGCCTATAGTAAAAAATTACTCATTTTTAGCGACAACCCAAAGGGAACAAAATCTCGTGAAATTGTCGAGATTCGGACCGTCCATCTATCTCCCTTTAACGTGTTAAAATCAGCCTTGCTCCACGGTGTCGAGATGACCCAATCACCGTAGCTCGCCATCTATTTCATGGCGACATATTACAGCCATCTCATTCTAACTAATGGTAAATGCATCAATTTAGATAACTATATCAATTACGTAGGTATAGCAGGAATTGCATACCATGTAACATAGTATCAAGGTACGTATAATTAGTACTGAAATTGTTTAGTAGAGAAATCATGTAACTAAAGTTTTACGGCGATATACAGAATAAAAAACAGAACTAAAATACTAACTAGCAATGCAGCTAACGTTTCGCCCCTTGAGACGTCTGCATCATCCGTTGAAGTCGCTCGAGTAACCATTGTTCGGGTTGTCTGTTGGGTCGACGACCATGACGTCTTCCGGTAGGCGAGCCCATCGATGGAATGGGATGCAGGTGCCTCGATTTGCAGCGATACCATACTTGCCTGAGCAATGGTGCCAGAATGATAACTCTCCCAATAAGCTGTAGTTTAACTCCAGTTTTTTAAGGCACAGAACCTACTACCGTTGTACCCTTCTACTTCCAATCGGAGCCTCTTCCCAGGATAGATAAATTCCTGCACGACAACCAACTAGAACAACGTAATATTTTTCCTTCTTCAACTGCAGAAACAAATAACACTCAAGCATTTTAGGAGAGCGCAATGTGAAATGAAGATAGCAAGGGAATAAAATATTATTAGATACAAATGTCCGTATCTAATATTGAAGAAAGAGAAGTGAGATGAATATATTATTTACACCTGCCTTGGTGGGGCTATTGCATTGTATTGAAAGGAATATTAACATATTTTCTCCAATGTCGAAGACCTGTATTAGAGCTTACATATTTCCAATTTGTGAATTTAAGATTTGGCTAATATCATGAATGTCTACTTGATATGATCATATGAAAGCATTATAGTTATCGATTGTAACCAGTCTAATGTCATCCAAAAAATGTAAACCTACCAAGATCAAACCAACCAAAAAAAAAAAAAAAAAAGCAATCCACACAACCAAACCAAATATATATATATATATATATATATATATATATATATATATATATATTAGTTATTACAATTCCAGAAGCATAAAGTGTATCATCATGGGACAAAGCCCATCAAATGGAACCACTAGCACCATCACCAAACTTATCTCGGAGGGTTTATTTTAACCAATCCATGTGGCGCTTAGGGCGTAGGCTGATAAAGAAGGATGCCATCTTCTCGTCCCTGCTTAAGAGCTGACCAACTTCAATGAACTCAGAGTTGGTTAGGCCCTGCACCTCTTCGAGGACATCCAGAACTTTGCTAGTTCGGTTGACCTCCTTTCCTAGGCCAAAGTCACGCATAGCCTCCGCAACAGACCTCATAGAAACGCTAAGTACATCGCAAGGACGAGGTGGGCGCTGTTGTTTCTTGGTGCTACTCCCACTCCCACTGTGGCCATGATCAGTATCAGATGTGTAAGTGGGAGTGCCGCGATAGAATCAATTTTGCATGCTCGGTGTGTCCGAGGAAAATTAACCGTGCAGGGTCCTTGTAGAATCTCCTAACGTATCCTCTAAGAGGTCAACATAATTGTCAAGATCGTTATCTAACTCCGTACAAGTCTCGTTCAGATCTCGATTAACCCTATATGACAATGCAGTCATTGTCCTTGATCCTTGTACATAACGGCCGGTTGCTTGATCAGAGCCGACTATAACCCCTAGGTCATTGATGTAGAGCGGGTGTAACACCCCAGATTTTTGCCAACCTGGAGATAGACGTCCTTAAGCAATGGGTCGATCCTAACACCTTATTAACTTGTGAAAACTCATTCCCAAAGTCAAAAAATCATTTTTTTAACCCTTTTCCTTCACAAATCTCACCTTTCACCACCTCGTTCTTTAAATCTTTCTAAGTACTTTCACATTAGACACAAATCTTAAAGGTTAGGTGATGAAGAACAGTACTTAAACTAAAAGTTTCTGTAAATAGTACATACATAAATAAGATGGGCTTTTGACCATTAACCTTATGGAATCATCGACGAATAGGTTGTTTAGAAACATCAGCCTCTCCTGCCCTAGGACCTTATTCTGCCATTATTAGGGCGTAATTTAATTAAGTGTTAATAGCTTGAACCACCTTCTAGACAAACTACCAAAGGCCTGAGCATCACCTCAGACAGAAATCTTACAGGACTAAATCCTTTAGAAAATAGGCGAGAATTAGCTAGTGTTAAACTAGAGTACCTGTGAAATTAGCACCAATCACTTTAAATATGATCTGCAAAACCCAAAACTTGTAGAATCATCGACGCTACATTACCCTAAAATCTCGGATCAATCTCATTACCCGGCTGCTCTCGGGAGCATCACGAAACCCCATATCAGATTTGGACCGCACATCGAAAGTCTGAATAATACGAAGTTATAGAATTAGGACAGCCTTACTGGGCTTGATAACCATCTCGAAAATCAAATCCAGATAGTGTCCCGAGGCTATTTGCTTGAGCTCGGAGTGAAGAGTGTGAGAAACGTGAAATTAAGTAAAAATAAATTCTAAATTTAAGTAATCTGAGACTTCTCGCTTGCGGGCTTGATATAAGCAATCAGACCGTCAGAATCTGACCCAAATACACCCTTGGATCAGGGGAAATTTCATACACAGGTCAGTGTACTTGTGGCCCTGATCGTGTTTCAGTGACCGTTGAACTGAAACTGGTCCGCCATGTGTGATCTAGGAACCCGACTGGAACGAAAACGTAACTCGACCTAGATCCAATGTATGTGAGCTTAAGTCCGACCTTTGGCTCAAGGGGGGCTCCAAAAGTGCTCCGTTGAGACAGAACGGTCTGTATTTGGACATAACCTAAGTATACCTTGGCCTTGGGTCTAATTTGGCGAGTTCTGGGCCTATATAAGGACCTTAAACCCTCACTCTCTCATTCCATACGAATTTGGGAAACCCTAGGAGAGAGTGAGAGTGAAGTGGGGATTCTTCTTGGGATTTAATCCCATCGTCCTACGTGCTTAGCCATCGCATCTGTCTCGCTTTTTCGACGATTTTGATTCCATTTTCGGGTAAGAAAACCTAACCCTAATCAGTTCTAAGGTGTCGATTGTTACTAGTAGCGGACTAGCTAACTTAACTCGTGCTATAGGTTGTCAATCAACGTTGGCGAAGGCTTAGAGTTTCTAGTGAATCCATTACGTTTCTACGTCGTAAGGTGCGGACTTTAGACGTATAGGTTATGGTTTTCAACGCTTTCAATGTCAGATAATGATAGATTCATGATCTGGGTGTTATTGTACATGCACAATGCAATGTTCATTTTGCGTTTCGATTATGTATGCAAATTATGGCATATTGTGTATTCTGTATATTTGTAGAAAATACAGTATACGTATGAAATACGGATTTGTGCTTGTCATGATTAATTATTGTCTATGTATGCTAGATACATGTGTATCAACTTCTGGGTGAACGGATTAGCCTAATACCTGTTATGTTAACATACGTCGTGTATGTACAAGGTGTAGCGTAAGTGTTTGTTGAAATGCCTGAATGAATATGGATTCATGATTTGTGCCTGTCATGTATATTGAATGTGAGAACATGATTGTAGTGTACTGACAACCCCTTAGCGAAAGGGTTTGCCCTAAATCTTGCCACGGCCAATGCACACTACGTGTGTTAAGGTGTGCAGCCCAAGTGTTTGTGAAAATGAACGAATGATTATGGAACGTAGATTCGTGCTTGCCATGGCTATCCGTCGTGGGTGCACGTGTGTTATAAATGGGGCAACTTCCTAGTGAAAGGATTTGGTCTAATACCTATGTGATCAACATACGTCACGTATGGTGATGTATATAGTATAAAGTGTTTGTTGAAATGTCTGAATGAGTGGTAATTAGTAAATTGTAATGTGGAAGGGTATTGAGATATGATTCTTAACTCCTTTAATCATGTGTATATTTTCCTCCATAAACTGTATATTATGGTGTCCGTTTATCTATGAAATGCATGTGTAAATCCATGTTTAAATTGTATTCCATAAAATCCGTGAAGGTTAATGGGGGAGTCGTGTAACGAATGCGTGCAACAGCCCTGGTAGCCCTAAGCGGACAATATCGGGTATTTGATTGTATGAGTTGAAGTCTTGATTCATAACTGCTTTAACTATATTTTGCTGTAACTAAATGTGTTGGGACTATTGTATAGTCCAAGCAATCGGTAATAGGCCTTGATTGTGTGGCTAAGGTTATTTCGCCACACAAGACACATTCGATGAATCTGAGTCGTACGATGGTTGTCGACAGCGGTACCTTGTCAGCTACTTCAGCGTACGCTCGTACCAGTCGAGCTTGTCAAGTAACCCGATTGACCCGATGTATGTTCACCATGTTTGGATGACATTGATTGAACCTAAGGTACCAAACTTACCAGTGCAATCCCGTTAACTTTGATACCTCGATCCGCTAAGACTCATGAGCCAGGCATGGTGGTATGGGACACCGTGGTCGAGCTGTCGGCCTACGCTGGGGCGATGTGCCTCCCCGTAGTGACCAATAAGCAACCCAAACTCGTGAGCCAAATACGGTGGTATGGGACACTGTATTCGAGCTGTCGGCCTACTTTTTTTATGGGTGATGGGGGAGTGGTGTAACGAGTGCATGTAACAGCCCTGGCAGCCCTAACCATGCCCGGTGTAGTGACCTCGAGCATACTCTGAATCTGCAGTGAGGCGACGAGCCTTCCCGTAGTAAGCAGAGTATAAACTAGGCCTGTATTGATAAGGTGATGAGGGAGCGGTGCAACGAGTGCGTGTAATAGCCCTGGCAGCCCTTTATAGCGACTTAGAACCGCATCATCGTATGAGATTATCTAGGACTGACGACCCTAGAATTGATCATTGTTTGGGAATGATATAAGGGAGGTACCTTAGTTTCTCAATACTGTTGTATGAAAAGGACTAATAATAACTCGGTAATCACGCTCATAACATAGCACTGCATGTGCCTGAAATATGTGGAGCACTGAGGGATGAACGCAAGCCGTGGACATAAGATGTTGTCGCATGAGGGAGCATTGGCGAGGGCATACATCATGACTGCATTTCATACTTGTATTAACAAAATTATTTAGGAATGTTTGATTATACTGCTTTATCATTATTGCTTGACTGAATTGATAACATGTTAACCTATGCTTTATTGTTCCACTGAGTTGATCACTCACTCTCACGTTACGGGACGATGTTGTACACACCAACCAGATCTTATTTGAGTTTCAGATGATGGCGATGCTGCGAAGCGGAGCCGGACTTTTATGATGATGAGGAGGATTTCTCCTTTATGCACTTTTCAAGCGGGTTCCTGTGAGCCGTGTCCTGATCGATGGGGTTACAGGGATGTTGACTAGATGCCTTTGTACTTGCTATTTGGTTTTAAATCGCACATGTATATTCATTTTTTGGTCCATTTTGGGATCATACATGTATTATCTAACCTGGTATCATTATCACACTCTGGAGGCATCCCACAGTTTACATATTTTATATATCTATCACAGTCTTCCGCTTGCAAATTTCACTTGTCTTTGGAGTATGATATGCTATTTTGGCTTAATCTCACTCATGTTTAATGTACTAATATAGACAACATTCAATCATCAGCATATATGTTGCATAAGTGATGCGTTGGAACTCTGGAGTTGAGTTTATACTCGATCCCTGATTTTCAGGGCGTTACAGCAGGTCGCAGACAGTTTCATGCCAAGATGGACCAGAAAAGGCCCGATCGACGACAGAAGTGATCCGAACCGTCGGACCTTAGATTGGGTGTATCTCACAATCCGGAATGAGTTATCGGGCGTAAAATATATGATTTTGGGGTTGCGCAGCCCGGAATTGTGAAATACCCCTGGATCGACGGTCGTTTCCCTGTTTTAATTTCGTTTTTACTATAAATAGTAAGTTTTAGTTTGATTATAACTCTTCATCCGTCGGGCTTTAGGAGTTGTGCCTAACGTGAAAAGAGCTTAGAATAATTAGGAGAACGGTTTGGTGAAGCCAAATTAGACACTATTTTTGGCCAAAAACCTTGCGCACTAGTAGACATCACGGCCGTTTATAAATAGTTAAGTTTACTATTTATAGTAAGTCGTGGATTCTAGGAGCTTTAGTTGTAGTTTGATTATGATTTCTTTCCCATTGCTTGGTACCCCTATTTAAAGGGTTGTGAACTCATTTTTAGGAATTAACTAATCAATTTCGAATTTATTAGAGTTTATTTTTATTTTCTGCTTTCTTTTCTCGTGGATTTAAGAAGTCTCTGTGAGGAGTCCAGAGAAGCTCCATGGATTCGAAGTAGTTATCCTCCTGAGGAAGATGGTGATCGACCTCATCATGTTCATCCCTGCGTCAATTGGTATCAGAGCGAGGATTCCCCTCGAGCTAATAGCAAACAATGAAGGTATGAATCAAAATCCTATGGACGGTGATCCAGGGATTTGTTATCTTTTGGAAAGAATGAAAGCTTTCGACCGAGAGAATCAGTTGACCATGCAAGGGCTGCAGATAACCCTCGACCGTCTTGCGGATGCGCTACTTCCACCCCGAGCCCTAGGCGGTGCTCCACCACCTATGGTTGCTCCACCACCCGTGGTTGCTGTACGACACAACCCCGATTTTCGTAGAGCACTACCAGTGGAAAATCATAGGGCTACATCAGATGATTCAAGTTTTAGCGACGAGGACCTTAATGAAGGTTTTGTCCGACGACCAATCTATGGAGGCGATCATTTAGATCGTCCTGAAAGAGACTATCGAGGTAAGGCTGAACTTCCTAGTTTCAATGGTTTATTACGTATAGAAGATTTCCTCGATTGGCTAGCCGAAGTAGAGAGATATTTTGATTATATAGACATGTCGGATCATAAAATGGTAAAATTGGTAGCGTTTAAGTTAAAATCTGGTGCTTCTGTATAGTGGGAACAATTACAACTCTCACGAGCCCTCCAGAACAAAGCGTCCATCTCATCATGGCCGCGGATGAGACGTCTTCTTCGATCATGATTTCTCTCCAGTGATTATGAGCAGATATTATTTCAACAATACCAAAATTGTCGACAAGGAAATCGAACTGTCACAGATTACACTGAAGAATTCTAGCGGTTGGCTACACGAAACAATCTGTCAGAATCTGAGTCATAGAAGTTGGCACGACTTATAAGTGAGTTACAACCGACAATTCAGGACCGAGTTCAGATATACCCAGTCGGGACCGTGGATAAAGTAGTTCAATTGGTGGATAGGGCAGAAATATAACTTGCAAGAGTTCCTGCTCGTCCCTATCCTTCAACTCGACCCCCCATGATGGGTCCCACGCGGGATCCAGTACTGGCACGAGGAAAAGATCCAGTAGGAGAACGTCATCAACCTACTACAACCGCAAACCGTGATACGGGGAGTAGCTCATCCAGACCTCAACAAACAGCACCCACAACAGTTGGCCCGAGTAGGATTCTAAATCCTTATGCTCGGCCAAGGTCAAACAATTGTTATCGCTGTGGCCAACCAGGCCACTTATCAAATACTTGTCATCAACGTCCCGCAACACACTTGACTATAAACGAATGAGGCACTGAATATGAGGCCGCAGAAGAAGATCATGGCTTTGATGAATATGAACAAACCACTGAAGAAATAGCAGGTAGCAATGAAGTGACGGGCGAGGATCGTGGAAAATTTCTAGTTGTGTGGTGATTACTGTATACCCCACGAAGGGAACTACATCCACAGCGACACAATATATTTCGTACTCAGTGCACTGTCAACGGAAAGGTCTGTGACGTGATCATAGACGGTGGTAATAGCGAGAACATCATCTCAAGAGTGATGGTGGACAAGTTGCAGCTACCAACGACGAAATATCCTTCCTCGTACTCAATTGGCTAGATAAAAAAAGTGAATAAGACCAAGGTAACTGAACAATGCACTATCTCGTTTTCAATTGGCAAAAATTATGAGGATCAAATACTTTGTGACGTAGTCAACATGGAAGCTTGCCACATGCTACTCGGTCGACTTTGGCAGTCGGACCGTGATGCGACCCATCGGGGACGAGACAATGTCTACGTATTCGTCAAGGATAGTCGAAAAATAATCCTTGCCCCTATGGCACCAAAGTATCACCCTGAAGCCTCTAAAGTGGAGGGGAGTTCCCTCTTGACCATTCGGGATTTGATGGAGGAATCTAAGGAAACCGGCGAGGTATACGTCGTAGTGATAAAGGGCGAGGAAGAGGAACCCTCAAACATCCCTCCAAGTTTAAGACTATTACTAAATGAATTCAAAGAAGTCTGGCCTGGAGATTTACTTGATGGATTACCCCCCATGAGAGACATCCAGCATCACATAGACCCCGTCCCTAGGGCTAGCCTGCCAACCGCCCTCATTATCAGATGAGTCCAAAGGAGTGTGAGATACTTCAGAGGCAAGTGGAAGAATTGATCCGTAAGGGTTTCTTGAGAGAGAGAGCACGAGCCCATGTGTCATACCAGCATTATTAATGTCAAAAAAAGATGGAAGCTGGTGCATGTGTGTCAACAGCCGGGCAATCAACAAAATTACTATCAAATATTAGTTCTCAATACCATGGTTGGACGACATGCTCGATGTGCTAGAATGAGCCAAGGTGTTCTCTAAACTATATCTAAGGAGCGGGTACCATCGGATTTGTATCTGACCCGGTGATGAGTGGAAAACGACATTCAAGACCAAGGAAGGGTTATATGAGTGGTTAGTTATGCCCTTCGGCCTATCGAACGCACCAAGTACTTTTATGCATTTAATTAATCAAGTTCTAAAACTATTCACTGGCCGATTTATGGTTACATATTTTGATGACATATTGATATATAGTCAGGATGAGACGGAGCACAGGAAACATCTCAGGCAAGTACTACAGGTCCTACAAATTAACAAGTTGTACCTCAACTTGAAGAAGTGTAGTTTTTTAACTGACAGCCTGTTGTTTCTAGGATTTGTTGTAACGTCCACAAGTATCCGTGTGGACGATGAAAAGGTGCGAGCCATTAGGGAATGGCCGATCCTGACAAACATTCATCAGGTGAGGAATTTTCACAGGTTGGCAACTTTCTATCGTCGATTTGTACGAGATTTTAGCACCATAGTCGCTCCTATAACAGATTGCATGAAAAAATGACCGTTCTAGTGGACCGATAAAGCTAACAAAAACTTTCATGAGATCAAGCATCATTTGTCTACAACACCGGTCTTGGTGCTTCCTAATTTTGACAAATTGTTTGAGGTTGAGTGTGACACTTCATATGTCGGAATTGGAAGAGTATTATCACAGGAAGGCAGGCCGGTAGCCTTCTACAGTAAGAAGCTCAGCGAAATCCGAAAGAAGTGGTCGACTTATGAGCTTGAATTGTACACAGTTGTTCAGGCACTACGACAGTGGCGACATTATCTGATTCAAAGAGAGTTTGTTCTGTACATTACTATCAAGCATTAAAGTTTATTAATAGTCAGACTAGCGTGAATCATGTGCATGCTAGATGGGTTACATTTTTACGGGAATTCATGTTCGTTCTGAAGCACAAGTCAGGGCAGCAGAACAAGGCGGCCGATGCACTTAGCCGTCATGCATCACTACTTGTTACGATGAGCAACGAGGTGGTCGGCTTCGACTATCTCAATGAGCTGTATACCGAGGATGAGGACTTCAAAGATTCTTGGATGAAGTGCCAAAAAAGTCACCCCAGTGACCTTCATATACAGGATGATTTTCTCTTCAAAGGGAATCGATTGTGCATTCCCCAAAGTTCTCTGATGGAGCAGATTATTCATGAGCTACATGGAGGTGGCCTCGGTGGACACCTTGGGCGAGACAAGACGTGAGCTCTTATAGAAGAGCGGTATTACTGGCCGCAATTAGTACGTGATGTGGGAAAAGCCGTACAACGTTGTTATGTTTGTTAGACCTCCAAGGGGCAATCTCAGAATACGGGCCTTTACACCCCGTTACCTGTGTCTGACGATCCTTGGGAGGATTTATCAATGGACTTCGTGTTTAGCCTCCCACGAACACAATGCGTCATGGATTCGGTATTCGTGGTGGTAAATCATTTCTCCAAGATGACACACTTTATCCCATCCAAGAAGACCCTCGATGCAACACACGTAGCGAATCTATTCTTCAGGGAGATCGTACGGCTACATGGGGTCCCCAAGACCATTACTTCTGATCGTGACACAAAGTTTATTAGCCACTTTTGTCAAACTTTGTGGACTCGATTTGATACATGACTTCAATTCAGCAATGCTTACCACACACAGACTGATGGGCAGACCGAAGTTGTGAATCACATGTTGGAAAACCTCTTTCACTGTATTTCGGGAGAAAAATCGAAGCAGTGGGATTTGGCCTTGTCTCAAGCAGAGTTTGCATTCAACAACATGGTGAACCATTCGACAGGAAAATCACCGTTTCAGATTATCTACGGACGAGTGCCTCACCACACACTTGACTTAGTCCCTCTGCCCAAGCACCCAGGCACGAGCATTGCAGCAGAACATATGGCAGACAAGATCATGGGCATCCATGCGGAAGTGCAGAGCAAGCTACATGCCTCAGACGAGAAGTACAAGGAACAAGCGAACAAGCACCGGCGATAAAAAGTGTTCGAGGTGGGCGACCGCGTTATGGTCCATCTGCATAAAGAGAGATTTTCGACCGGGACGTATAACAAGTTGAAAAATAAGAAGATTGGATCTGTCCCAATCATTCGAAAGATCAATGACAACGCTTATGTTGTTGATCTTCCAGATGACATGGCGATCTCACGGACTTTTAACATCGCGGACCTGACTGAGTATCATGAACCAGAGTTGGATGAGAACTCGAGGACGAGTTCTTTTGAAGTGGAGGGGACTGATTTAGAGTGGATCGCGGACAATTTCATGGCCAAGATGGACCAGAAAAGGCCCGGTCGACGACATAAGTGATCCGGACCGTCGGACCTTAGATCGGGCGTATCTCACAATCTGGAATGAGTTATTGGGCGTAAAATATATGCTTTTGGGTAGAACAAGCAACTTTAGCCAACCAACCTAAAGTAACTTTAGGTACCTATTCTTTTACTATATTTGGGCAAATTTAAAGTAACTTTACGTACCTATTCTTTTACACCTTTACATGCAAGCAAGGATCTTGTCGTAGACACCAAACTAAGATCTTGTAGCATTTTTCGGATTTGAAAGATTAAGCTTGTGAATGTAGAAGAAATTGCCCAAGTATGATATGCATGTTCCGAGCTTATGGTATCATACTATTGCGGTAAATTTTGCTGTTTGCATTGGTAGGGTCTAGAAAATATAGAGATATTATAAGGTCGTATATGATGATGAGGGATTGAAGAGGCATTACATCATGATATCCTTGCCTGTCATCATATGGAGCAGTGGCCTGGCCTAAAATTCAGGACAGTTCAGGTATCAGATGGACGAATACATTTACAAGGAAAACGGAGTCTGAAAAACGAAGAGCATGTTCGTGCTTTTCAAGCGAGGGGATGGTGGTGGCTCCTGATCATGAATAGCCTAGGACAATATTGCATGTGTGAAAGATCCAAGCTTCCCATGACATGCTGCAGACTGTTCAGATCATCTGGCTAAAAAAATCAGGTTGGTTCACCCCTAAGGTGGGCCATGGTGCACAAAATATTTGGATGCTTAAAACATTCAGTTATGCTGTCTGTTTGTTTCATACGCTTGCCCACCCCAGGGATGAATGAGCCTGATTTTTGGGCCAGAGGATCTCAGCAATGTGGTCCATCTCATGGACAGTTCAGATCTTGTACATAAATACCATATTTCTTGTGGATGAACAGGACTACGCACCTGTATGGCCTTAGCAAAACCTCATATTAATGGTCCTTTCACCCCAAAAAAAGGCCATGGACAAATTTCCATCCTTGCTGTGCAAGATCTGAACCAGTCATTTAGTGGACCTGTTTGTAAACATGCCATGGCAAATAAAGTAGGCCATTCCATTCATCAGGTTGACCACTTGCATGTAGTGAAAATGGTAGGTTAACAAACCTCGAACTGCACATGTTCAATGTCATGCTGACATATTCAACATTGTGACATTGTTGACATTAATTGACATTTATCTATTGAATTCATAATTTTCATTCTCCCATCATTTAATGTCAATCAATCAGAAATGATCATCTATTCAGTGACATTCAGTGTCATTTTAAGGTTTGGCTAATGAATGCCTGACATCAGTTAGTCCAGATAAGGCTTAGATTATGATGATTGAGGGGCCACAATTTGGGTGGCTTGGATTAAGATATCCAATTTCTTTGTACACCTCTACTGTATATAAGGCAATGTACATACAGATTTTTGTTTCATGCAATTAGTTTTAGGAAGTTGTAACCTTTGAGATTTTACAGGACATCAAATGAGATTTTCAATGTAGGTAAGGTAAGGGGTATTTATGAAACTTTGAAAGTCTGCTCGCTTATGAAAGAAAGCAAGCTTGGATCTTAGCAACTCCTTTTTGTGTTGAATTTTATCTGCTTCTCTGCTACTGTGTGAGGAGCTCACTCCAACCTCTCTTTGCATTTGCATGTAGCCACCATCAGCGGACTATCAGGGAGTTCATGCAGCAAAAGCTGTGCAGGGCTCACTGTGATGACTGTGACACCTATTTCATACATCTATTGCATTTCCTCATGTTAGTAAGTTAGCTTTAAAACAAGGTAAATCTCAAACTTGAGTGGGCCAGAAAACAGAAAAGTGAGGATGGGTCAACCACGGCTGGTGACCTTTACATCTGGTTTCTTCTTCTTCTTCTTCTTTTTCATACTCTTTCCAGGTGCAATGGCACACCCCAGTGTTTCTATGAACCATGCATCAGATTGCAACACATTAAGTCATGTTCCTCTCCGCAATCATTGACAAGCAGTTCTAACTTCACCTGGAACCCATTTTTTCCAGCATTTCCTCCTCAAAATATATAACATTTAAAGTCAGAAAAGTGTGAAAATTGGATTGAACCTTCCCAGCATCACTAATCCTCCCTCTCTTTTCTTTTGTTTTGTATTTTTCCTTTCACAAATTGCATGTGTACTTCCCGGCATAGCTGATCCTCTCTCTCTCTCTCTCTCTCTCTCTCTCTCTCACACACACACACACACACACACGAGATGGTTTCTAGTCAGGGAAAACCAAACAAGAGATGGTTCTTATACATTATTGTCTGACCCTTGTTGTTTCAGAAAACCCGGAGAAAGAAAGATGACAGACAGTGAGGAGTAGGTTGTTGGAGCCTCTCCTACCCTCCCTCTCTTTAGGCCCACTTATCGGGCAGATTCACCAAAAAATCTGCCAAATAAGAAAAATCTCTTTTTGTGTGGTGCATGCACGTTGAGGGTGATTCTCAGCTTTATAATTTGGGACCTAAATCCTCTACAAAACCTGTGGCTACAACATCCGAGCTCTCTGGGCCTCACTGTTTAGTGTGTGTGACATCCACTCCACCCATCTGGTGTGCTCCCTAATGTTCACTACACATCTCAAGGATTAATTGGATTCAAAACTCAGGCTGGCCACACCAAACTATTTAGAATCACACCTAAAGAGGATCTCAATCCTTGTATTCTTCATTGAAGAGTAAATCAAGATGTCGGAAAATATGGATAGGGAAACTTAAATGAAACAAACTTCAGGCTATGAAGCATGTTGACGTCAAAATCTGGCCGGCTCTCCTTCAGACCTCGTCCGCTTGGTGGGATCACCGAGCGTTAAACCTGCACACTAACAATGAACAAAGGAGACCCTGGCTAGGCCGAGGGACCCTCCGATGCCTAAGTCAGGACACAGGAATCTGGGTCTAATTGAAGAGTTGAGAGTATTCGATATTGCGTACCTGTAGACATGGAATGATGGGCTATTTATACCTAACGGTTGAATGGTCTGGATCCGACAATCTCGGCACGATCAGGGGGATTCTCGGATCGTGGAGATATGGTACGCGATCTGTAGATCATGCGGCGTGCTAAGCGCGTAATATGTATAACCGGACGAAGTTTTCGACCACGTATAGTCGTGGCAGTTGCCTTATTTGGTGCATGAAGCCCGGATGCTTGCTCGGCTCGGCTCGTTTACGTAATTATCCTTTCACGATTCATTGGACTCAAACGATGCATAGGCCCGAACTGATATTTCGGATGTGACCCGAGACGAAAGCTTTGCTATAGATGGGATCGGGCTTTGTATCCGATCGGATAGCAGAGTCTATCCCAACCTACAGTCCCGAAGTGAAGGCCTTTAGAACGTTATGCCTCTACGGAATGCTTCAAGTTGGATCAGACAAATGAGGCCTCGGGCGTCGAGGATGCTAGTCGGCTCAGTCTGGCGCTCCATACTCGGACCTTAAGCGGGCTCGGATCTTCCCATAACAGAAGCCCCCTACTCTTCGAGTATACTTGTGAGCTCGGAGAGTAATCATGTCAGAAGTTTCTCGCCCATGCCGCATTAATGAGGCTCTCAAGAACGAAGCGTCATATCTTGGGATTTCGCACATGCGGACTATCCTCGAGCGGACGCGTGGCGACAGTTACGATCTCGGATAACTTTTCGCCTATGAAAGGCTACCACCTAAGCCCGAAGAGAGATGTATAAGGCGTCTTCCCTTGCTCGAGTGTCACTTCGACCGCTGCATGCGCGACAAACGAGGCAGAAGGCGTTAAGCCCGACAGAGTTCGGGCCAATGAAACCCCGCCACGTATATTCTGGAGTCGGCTCGCATCGGCTCGGCTGCGGACATTAATGTTCATCAATTACTGCTGAGATTCTCTGGAGCTTATATAAACCCTGTTCAAAGGTTACTGCTCATTTTTACATCCCGCGTTCAATCTTGCTACCAGAGAGAGCGATTTTCGGCGAAGGCGATTCTGGCTGATTTTCACTTCTTGACGGGAGCGATTTTCGGCTAGTGATCAGTGGGTCTCACCTTCAACCATTCTTCCTTCTCTTTGAAAGATGTCTTCTGACCTGGAAACGGTCCGTGGTTTTGACGGAGACTCTGAGTCAGAGAATTTCGACAGTGGGAGGGGGGCCTCCGAAGGTCCATTTAATGTTATCCCTCTGCACCCTCCTCCCCAAAGACGAAAGGAGGCAGGGGCACGGACCCACCGAGCCCGTGAGAAGAGGGTCGTACGACCCCCTAGGGCCGCGGTAGCCGTGACCCGAGAGATGCCACCAAGTGGCCGAGCCTCTGAGGTAGTGCCAGGGGGCTCCGTGATAACAGAGTCCCAAATTAACTGGATCCGTTCGGAGTTTCAAATTCCTAACTCCGTCCGGATCAGGGCTCCGGAACCCACTGATGCCGCTGGCGCCCCTGCGGACGGGAGATCGCCATTTTCTTATGCGCCCTACAGTGCAGGCTCCGCCTCCCTATGCACCCCTTCATCCGAGCTTTGGCCACTTACTTGGGGCTGGCGCCTGGGCAGTTCGCCCCTAACGCCTGGAGGGTATTAATTTCTGCCTTCATCATCTGGCGCCAAGTCAGAAATTCAGAACTAACCCCAGCGGAGCTGATGAGCCTGTACCAGGCTAAGCATGACAGCAATGAGCCATGGTATTACTTCGCGACCAGAGGCAGTAAGGGGTCAGGACTGGTCTTGGATCTTCCGACTTCAAATAAAGACTGGAAGAACAAGTGGTTCTGGGCAGCGGGCGACTGGGAGGCGCCGGCTAAGGAGATGAGGGCTCTGACGTATTGGGTCCCTACCAAATTTACAACTCCAGGTCGGATCATACATCCTCTATTCTATTACGTAGCCTTCTTACTTTAGCGTGGACTTACAGCCTTTCTTTTTTCGCAGTCTTCGCGAGGAATCTGCCTTTCCTTTCCTCGGATCAAAAGAACCAGATAGCCAAAGCCAGGGCAAGGTCGGGGGAACTTCGTTCCTGGTCGGGCCTGATTACGGCCTCCAACCTTTACCGGTCCGGTCTCTGCAAGTCGTAACCCCTTCCTACATCCTTCAGTAAGTTACGGTTTATTTGCCTCCTGATGAATTTGACGCCTCGTCTCGTTGCTGACTTATTGCTTCTCATGCAGGTATGGCCGAGGTGTCTGGTTCCCGGAAGAGAAAGGCAGCGGCACCCTCAACCACGGATATGTTGAGGACCGATCCGAAGATGAAGATCACTCGGAAGAAGTCGGTCGCACATGCCAAGGGGGGCGCGTCTGGATCTACCCCGATTGTAGCTGCTCGGGATACAGCACCGGCCTCCGCTGTCCTTCCTTTGCCCGCTACTTCCGCCGTGGTTGTCGGCCTTACCCTAGGGCTTGCCGATCCGATCCCAGCAGATGACGCTCCGATCTCACCGACCGGGGCAGCTGCTCCTGTTTCAACGACCGGGGAAGTTGCTCTTGTTCCAACGACTGGGGCAGCTGCTCTTTTTCCAACAACCGAGGCAGCTGCCATTTCCGTCCCTGCTATTGCTCCGACGGAGGTTCAACTTACCATTCCCTTGGTAGTCATCCCGTCATCGTCCGATCGTGAAGAAGCCGTTCGGATGGCTGACGCCATGATTGATCCTCCTGTCGAAGAGACGGAAGCTGAACGCAATGTAGAGGACGAGAACCAGCCTTCTACTGGCAGTCAGATCGGAGCTGGGGAGGCAGCGGGCTCTGCTCAAGTGGGAACGAGTGGAGGAAGATTCGAGCCAGGCTACCACTTAGCTTGTTTGGTGCCCTGGGCAGCTAAGCATGCCCCGGAAGAGAGCATTGCTCAAACTCTTGCGAGGTCAGATTCTTCCTTTTTGAATGACCTAGCCTCCGTGTTCTACACGGTAACTCTCTCCACCTTTCTTATTGACTCACAACTTGCCACTTCTGGGTACTTAATAGTTTTATTCTTTGTTCAGTCTGTCGCGAAGCTACTTTTGGTTCGCGAGAATATGCAGGAGCTTCAAAGGAAAGATGCCGAAGTAGAGAACCTCCGGGCCGAGGCAGGTGCTATGCGGGAGGAGATTACCTCTCTCCGAGCTTAACAGGACAAATTGCGGCAACAACTCAGAGAAGGAAGGAGCAAGGAGCTACACTTGCAGGGGCTAGTGGATCGGCTCGAAGCTGAGGGGGCCCGTCTTCAGGAGGTCGTAAAGACCTTGAGGCCAAGGGTGATGCGGAAAAAACTGAACTGACCTGTGCCAGGACCCTTGCTGATTCCCTTGCCGTGGAAAATACCCGACTAGGTGAATCCTTGGAGCGGGCTAAGGCCGAGGCCGCCGAAGAGAAGAATCGTGTTGTTGCCCAGGCAGTAGAAGCCCAGCGGGCCGAAAATGAGGCTTTCTTGGGCGCAGAAATCTCCGCGGCGGTGGAAGCGTGTAAAACTTCGAAGGAGAGGGATGCTGAAGCCGTGAAGTTCTATGACCATGGGTATTACGAGTGTGTCGCCGTGATCCAAAATTTGTACCCTGACCTTGACTTCGACTCTCTGCTGCCCGAGGACATCGGGGGAGAAGCCCCCGAATCAGCCCGCCCGGAAGAAGCCCCTAGCTCCCAAGCGCCCCCAACTTTGTGAAGGATTCTCTTCTTTTTTTCGACTATGGTCGGTCTGTAATCACTCTGGATTCTACTAACCGACCCTCTAGGAGGGCTCTTTAATGTTAATTAAGCCCGTATTTTGTCCGTACTTGATCTTCAATCCTGTTGTTAGTTTTATCTAAGTAGCTTAGATAACTTAGTCGATTTTTTATGTCCGAGTGGAAATTGATCTGACTCCACTGCTAAGGGGTCGGATCGCCTCTTAGTTTTTCTCCTAAGGGGAGATGCCTTTGTAGAAATTGGTCCGACCCCACTACTGGGGAGTCGGATCGCCTCTTGGCTCTTCTCCCCGGTTAAGGGGAGATACCCTTGTAGAAATTGGTCTGACCCCACTGCTGGGGAGTCAGATCGCCTCTTGGCTCTTCTCTCCGGTTAAGGGGAGATGCGCTTGTAGAAATTGGTCCGACCCCGCTGTTGGGGAGTCGGATCGCCTCTCGGCTTTTCTCCCCGGTTAAGGGAAGATGCCCTTGTAGAAATTGGTCCGACCCCACTGCTGGGGAGTCGGATCACCTCTTGGCTCTTCTCCCCGGTTAAGGGGAGATGCGCTTGTAGAAATTAGTCCGACCCCACTGCTGGGGAGTCGGATCGCCTCTCGGCTTTTCTCCCTGGTTAAGGGGAGATGCCCTTGTAGAAATTGGTCCGACCCCACTGCTGGGGAGTCGGATCGCCTCTTGGCTCTTCTCCCCGGTTAAGGGGAGATGCCCTTGTAGAAATTGGTCCGACCCCACTGCTGGGGAGTCGGATCGCCTCTTAGCTTTTCTTCCCGGTTAAGGGGAGATGCCTTTGTAGAAATTGGTCCGACCCCACTGCTGGGGAGTCGGATCGCCTCTTGGCTCTTCTCCCCGGTTAAGGGGAGAAGCCCTTGTAGAAATTGGTCTGACCCCACTGTTGGGGAGTCGGATCGCCTCTCGGCTTTTCTCCCCGGTTAAGGGGAGATGCCTTTGTAGAAGTTGGTCCGTTTATGCAAAAGCGGAGAATTTTATTGAGAGCCTTAAAGGCTAGTCGCTTGAAGGCGTACATTTATTCCTAGCCCTAAGGGCTTGCCGCTCAGAGATCTCTTCATCAGGGGTAATACACCTTTAAGTGTTCGGCGTTCCACGGGTGAAGGAGTTGACGACCTTTGAGATCTTCCAGATGATAAGACCTTGGTTTCGTTGATCGGACCACCCGATAAGGTCCTTCCCAGTTAGGTCCGAACGTCCCAACACCTGGCTCAGCGGTGTTCTGAAAGACTCAACGAAGAACCAGGTCACCGGGCCTAAACCGTCTGGTCTTGACTTTAGAATTGTAGAATCGGGCGACCTGTCGTTGTCAAGCGGCGGCTCGGAGTCTGGAGGTGTCTCTGACTTCTTTGATCAGTGCCGAGCTAATTGCTGAGGTCGAGACCGCGAGGTAGAGGAATAGGAGCTCTCCTTCTTCAGGTTTAGACAACAGAGGGGGTGAACTTAAGTATTGTTTCAGTTGCTAGAAGGCCTGTTTGCACTCTGGCGTCTATTTTACCTTCTTATGACCCTTCAACTGTTGAAAGAAGGGGAGGCATTTATCAGTTGCTCTGGAAATGAAGTGTTCGAGCGCAGCAACTCTTCCCGTGAGGCGTTGTATTTCCTTTATAGTCTGAGGTGAGTTCATGTCGAGGAGAGCTTTGATCTTATCAGGGTTGGCCTCGATTCCTCGTTGACTAACTTGGAACCCAAGGAACTTTCCGGATTCGACTCCGAACGCGCATTTAGTAGGATTCAATTTCATTCGGTATTCTCGGAGGACTCTGAACGTGTCTCCGAGGTCTGCAAGGTGATCGGATGCTCTGATACTTTTCACCAACATGTCGTCAACGTAGACCTCCATAGTGCGTCCGATCTGCTTAGCGAACATTTGATTTACCAATCTCTGATATGTCGCCCCGGCGTTCTTCAGGCCAAAAGGCATGACCCGGTAACAGTAGAGCCCCTTGTCTGTGACAAAGGTGGTCTTCTACCTATCTAGGGGATGCATGGCGATCCGGTTATACCCGGAATAGGCATCCAGGAACGAGAGCAACTCATGTCCAATGGTGTTGTCCACTAGTTGATCGATCCGGGGTAATGGGAAGTTGTTCTTGGGACATGCCTTGTTCAGATCCGAGTAATCTACACAAACTCATCACTTCCCGTTGGATTTTTTTACAAGCACCACATTTGCTATCCAGTCGGGGTAACATACTTCTTCCACGAAACCCGCATTGAGCAGGACAGAGACCTCCTCGGCAATGGCTTCATATCGTTCAGCGTCAAATGGCCTTCTCTTTTGTTTTACTGGCTTGTTGTCTGGATCCACATTCAGTCTGTAAACCATAACATCAGGAGAAATCCCTGGCATATCAGCGTGTGACCATGCGAAGACATCTCGGTATTGCTTTAAGAAGGCCAACATCACAGATCGATGTTCGGGATCTAATGACGATCCGAGCTGAATAGTTTTGCTCGGGTCTTTTTCGTCGAGAGGCACCTTTTCTAGTTCTTCCATCGGTGAGTTCTCCACAGGTCCTCGGGGGTCCAAGGCGTTGATGGTGAGGGTTTGCTTAACTGCTCCTTTTTTTACCGCTATGGCGTAACACCTTCGAGCTTCTGCTGATCTCCTCGGAGATAACCGATTCCGCCTTCGGCTGGGAACTTCATCATCAGGTGATAGGTTGAGACGACCGGTCTCATTGCATTGAGGGAGGTTTGGCCCAGAATGACGTTATGTACCGATGGCACATTGACAACCAAGAAATCCACCAAGACGGTGACTTGATGTTGTCCTTTCCCCGCTGTAACCGGGAGGGAGATGGCTCCTTCAGAGATTACTATCTCTCCAGCAAAGCCATGCAAGGGAGTCTTCACGGGTCGGAGTCGCGACCATGGAATTTCCATCCTTTCGAAGGCCTCAGAATATATTACGTCAGCCGAGCTTCCTGTGTCGACCAAAATACGATACACCTTATGATTCGCTATGGTCATGGTGACCACTAACGCATCGTCATGCGGATGCTGGATTCCACGCGCATCGTCTTCCGTGAAGGTTAGGCTATATGGACTGACTCGTAGCTCCTTGGTGGGCCGTTCGGTGAGATGAACGTAATGTTCCGGGTCGGACCTCCGGGAATGAGTCTTCCAGGCCCTGTTAGAATCCCCTCCCCCGACCGAGCCTCCGAATATTGTGCGGATTTCGGCGGGCTCTTCCGTGGGGTTATTGGGCTTTTTTTGCAGTCGTTCTTCCCTCCGAGCGGACCTCTCCTTTTTCGCATAACGTCGTAGATGTCCCTTGCGGATGAGGGATTCGATCTCATCCTTGAGGTCTACGCAATCGTCCGTATTGTGGTCGTGATTTCGATGGAAAAAACAGAACTTACGTTTGTCTCGATGCTCTGAATCAGCCCTCATGCAGACTGGCCAATTGAGCCGTTTATCTTCCCGAATGTCCAATAAGATCTGCTCGGTGGACGTGTTGAGAGGAGTGTAGGAACGGAATTTCCCCTCCGGCTTCCGACTCGGTCGTCGATCGTGGGGAATGCGGTCGTTCGCTCCTCTGGACCGCTGAGATTCTTCGTTCCTAAGCCTCCTCCCCTTATTGGCCGGATCGGTTACTTGTATCTCTTTCCGGGCATTAGTAAACTCCTCGGCATTGGTGTATTTCTGAGCTTTTGCCGCGAAGTCCGCAAACGTTCTTGGTGGGTTCTTCCCGATGGAGAAAGTAAACTGCCCTTCCTTTAAACCATTCAGTATTGCGGCCAGCGCCATTTTATCATCATAGTCTTCGACTTGTAGTGCTTCCTCGTTGAAATGAGCAACGTAATCTTTCAGTGATTCTTTCTGCCCTTGCCTAATAGTAAGCAGGTGAGTATTGGGTTTTCGGCTTCTCTTACCGCTTATGAATTGGGTAAGGAATAGCCGACTTAATTCTGTAAAGGAGTCGACAGAGTTGGGTTTAAGCTGTCGGTACCAACTCCGAGCGAATCCCGCAAGGGTTATTGAAAACCCCATGCACATCATTACATCCGTTACCGTCTGGAGTTGCATCCAGGATCGATAGGCTTCCAGATGCTCGGATGGGTCCCCGGTTCCTGAATACTGGATGACGGGAGGAATCCGAAACCTTTACGGCATCACCTCCTCCATGATGGCGGAAGTGAAGGGGGGTTCGGTCTCTTCCATCATGGCTTGGACCGTAGCGGGAACCGTTGACAGTTGCTGCTTCTTTTTCAAAGTCCGTAGCTTGTCGTTGAATTCCGTGAACCGGGCTTCCCAGGGTTCTGTAACTATCTCTGGAGCATCTCCCATTTCGGAAGTCCTTCTCTCCCTCCTCTACTCCAACCGATGACGGAGATCCGTAGGCGCTAGAGCCGAAGTGATCGAACGGTTTGTGGGTGCCAGAGTGGCGGTGTTCCGCGATGAGACTCTGGCTTGCACAAGAGGATTTTGACCCGAGAGCGGCACCCGAGACCATTGGGGCACCTCGTGTCCCACACTCCCTGGTACAGAACGAGTCTCTACGTATAGACCGACTGGCTCGGGATCAGGGTTCCCCTGAATTGGGTACAATTGTGGATCCCTTTACTGCTTCATTCTATTCACTTCATCACGCATGGCCTGAATTTCACTCTGCATGGCTCGATACTTGTTTGCTCGGTTGCGAGAGCGCTGCGAAGGTCTCGGCGCGGACTCAGCATGAAGGGGTGAAGAAGATCGTGTTTGCTCATTTGGCTCCGGTTCCGCAGCCACTGCTTTCTTCTTCCTCGCCATTGGATTTGAGGGACGGAAATTTGGCTTTTCGTGCCGCTTCCTACAGACGGCGCCAAAAAATGTTGATGTCAAAATCTGGCCGGCTCTCCTTCAGACCTCGTCCGCTTGGTGGGATCACCGAGCGTTAAACCTGCACACTAATAATGAACAAAGGAGACCCTGGCTAGGCCGGGGGACCCTCCGATGCCTAAGTTAGGGCACAGGAATCTGGGTCTAATTGAAGAGTTGAGAGTATTCGATATTGCATACCTGTAGACATGTAATGATGGGCTATTTATACCTAACGGTTGAATGGTCTAGATCCGACAATCTCGACACGATCAGGGGGATTCCCGGATCGTGGAGATATGGTACGTGATCTGTAGATCATGCGGCGTGCTAAGCGCGTAATATGTATAACCGGACGAAGTTTTCGACCACGTATAGTCGTGGCAGTTGCCTTATTTGGTGCATGAAGCCCGGATGCTTGCTCGGCTCGGCTCGTTTATGTAATTATCCTTTCACGATTCATTGGACTCAAACGATGTATAGGCCCGAACTGATATTTCGAATGTGACCCGAGACGAAAGCTTTGCTATAGATGGGATCGGGCTTTGTATCTGATCGAATAGCAGAGTCTATCCCGACCTACAATCCCGAAGTGAAGGCCTTTCGAACGTTATGCCTCTACGGAATGCTTCAAGTTGGATCAGACAAATGAGGCCTCGGGCGTCGAGGATGCTAGTTGGCTCAGTCTGGCGCTCCGTACTCGAACCTTAAGCGGGCTCGGATCTTCCCATAACAAAGCACATATCTGATATGGCTTGTATATTATATTAATCATCCCCTCTCTCGATGGTATGAGATTGCTTCCATGATATAATAAACTTTGATGGTTTTGCAGCCAAAGAGAAAATGTTTGTTTACTTAGAATAAAGAAAACGCATTTCCATGCCTGATTTTGCAATGGCTTACATGCAAAGTGCATAACTGGTATCTTCACAGCCTCACCATCGGACACGGATTTCCTGCGAATGCGCAAGGTTTCTGCGTGGGGCCCACTTAGATGTTTGTGAGAAATCCAACCCCTCTATCCGTTTTTTAAGCTCATTTTGGCCAAAAATGAGGATGATCAGGTGGGCCACACGAGGAAAAATTGAATATTTAGTGACCACCGTCTAAACATATTTATATAGCCATGAAAGTTTTGTAACAGTCCACGTTTCAGGTGTTTTGGATTTGATTTCTATCAAACATCACAGTGGAATCCTTGTGCACTAAAGGCTTTCACGTTTCTGGTGTTTTGGATTTGATTTCTAATCAAACAACACAGTGGGCCCCACCGAGAATCCTCGTGCACTAAAAGCTTTCGCAGGAAATCCGCGTCCCTCACTATCCACGCTGTTTTAAAGAACGCAATAATTATAAACCGCTCTTGCCTACTTTCCTATTTTAAAGGATGCAGTACTTATAAACCCCTCTGGCCTTCTCCCCAAGCAGTATGGGACTAAAGAGTTTTACTTTTACAGACCATGTTTTGCTGGAAAACATGTAAAAAAAACATATTTGAGAAAACGTATATATGCACTAACTCTCTCTCTCTCTCTCTCGGGCATCAATGAATATGCATAGGTTCCAAACGAGTCGAGATAAAATAAAAAATTAAAAATTTATGAGTTGGATTGACATAAATGAGCTCCATCAACAAGGGGTATTTGTCGCCCAATACCTTGGGCCACAGTTATAAATCACATCAAACAGAGATCCATTCCCACTCATCAGTTTTCACCGTTATCTGTTGGTTGGACATTAACTATCTTTCATGCTCACCATCCATTTTAAGGACACCCTACAAATGGTTCAGATCGTCCCTTCAGTGTGATGCAGGCCATCCATAGGCACGCACCATGCTGATTGCCAAACAGGCAAACACTACCTATTGCCACTTCGTGCCTTACTCTGGTATCAGACTTCATTTACCACAAGTGAACCACTAAGATGATGGGCCGTTCATCTAACACAACATAGGTGGTCCATCGAATAGCAGAAGACCACCATTGCCTCATTCGATTTGAAGCCATCCTTTTAAGGGCACGCAAAATGGATTGTACCACTTGCGTTGCATTTTGCATGCCCTCAATTGGAGGGTATAGGGGCCATGAGTGTCCTAGGTCGTCCCACCAATCCAGCAGTTATTAATGACTGTAGGTGGGCCGACCAGACTGCACAGAACTTTGCCCCAGAATAAGGAACTAAACACTGGATCACTATTTTATATATATATATATATATATATATATATATATATATATATATATATATATATATATATAAAATAGAGGAATTTGCATGCATGGTGATTGGGACCGTTGATCTGGTGAGAGGCACCATGTGGATGCGCTAAAGGAACAAAAATCAGGGTGATTTAACTCCTACCAGACATGAGTTCTGCACCTCCATTCGGTTTTCAGCCATACCTTTTTTTTGGAGGCCATTAATGGATGACCATCACGTTCCGATATCCTTTAGCTAACCTTCTGTCCAGATCCATCCTCAATTAATGCATGCCGACGCGCATGGCTGACCACCATGTTGGTAGGGCTACAGCCTGAAATTCCAACCAGTCATGAGTTTTGCAACTTCTGTTTTAGCTGCCTCTCCATTTTCCAGGCCAATAATTGGATGGCTAACATTTCAATACCCTCGGTACATGGCCCATTGGTTTGCAAATCACAGTCATGATCACCAAACACAAGTACCACTCATACAGAGCAACATCATGGAACTCCATGACCACTGCAACCACTGATCTGATAAAAAATGGAAGGGACCATGTGAAAAAAAAGGAACTTTTTAATTGATAAGAAGGGAACTGTGATAGACTAGTAGACAATAAGATCACACAAACATGCGCGCGCACACACAGAGGACTCATTCCAACGTTTTGAGGAGCCTGAATAACCCAGCCGCTTCTCTAATCCTTGAGAACTCAATGCAGAAGGCCTGGACTTCGATGAACAGGTCTTGAACTGCATAACCACAAACACTGACCAGCATCAGTAGCATGTATCTGCATGCATACATACACCTTCATATATGCGCACAGTGCATATGCATGCATACATTTCTTCATAGCCACCACCACATAACAGCAGTTAGTCACATGAGTATCCATTAAAGCTTACAGGACCTCATAAAATGGTGCACCATGCATGCATATAGGCATACATGGATGGACAGGAGTAATAACATACATGAAACATATGCAAACATTCATGCAAGCATGAGTAAGTGTGCATGAATCCCCCCACTTCTGAATAGCATATGTAGGAAATTACGTATTTAGGCACTTACCATTGATTATCTTATTTCGTATGAGGCTCTGTAGGAAGACGCATACGAGTCTTACCAGTCTATTTTGCATGTACTTGTCCTGAAAAAGAATGGGGAGTGTGTTGCATCAGGAAAGACATATCCAGACACGAGTTGCAGAAGATGACTCAACAGCTAGCAGATCAACACAAATATAAAATGCACCAAGGGTGAGGAAAGGGATTCCAGGAGGTTATATCAGCATCATTAAAGACATCAGGGTGCCATTGCAAGAATGAGAACTTGCAGTGATACTAATGAGTTCTCAGTAGCAGTGGATCTTCATCAGCGGTCAATATTAAGGACTTACATTTCTGCACTTGTTATGGATGAATTAACTGCTAGGTTCCTGAAGGAGGTCCCTTGGTGAACGTTGTTTGTAGATGGCGTGATATTGATCAATGAAACTTGGGAGGCAAATGCTAAATTGAAGGTTTGGACAAAGCCTCTACACTGTCTAGAGGCTGTAAAACCAATGTAGTATTTGGATTTTGGAATGCAACTTCAGCGGTACTAATTATTTTCGTTAAAACCAATGGCCGAGCCTTTTTTTTCCCAAAAAATATAACATCAACTTATTATTCAAAAGGATGGGGAGATAGATGAGGATGTTATCAATAGAGTAAAAGCTGAGTGGATGAAAATTAAGATGTCGCTAGCATGTTGAATGGTTGCCACACATCATTATCTAATAAAAAAGGCGTATGGTCACCACACACCTATGGAATTCAAGGGGAATTTTTACGAGCCATTTAACTAGCTATGCTATATGGGGCAGAGTGTTCAGAATAATCAGTGATTGAGCATTGGAAAGATGAGGATATTGAGATGGAATGTGTGGTAAGACTAGAAAGACATAATTAAGAATGACGTCACTAGAGGCAGCCTAGAGTAATCCAAGTAAGAGATAAAATGATGAAGAACGGATTGAGATGGTTCAGTCATGTGCAAAAAGACCAGAGGCGGCTCTGGTAAGGAGGGAACAATTGATTAAGGTTGGGGTGCCTGAAAAATAGGGACCGCAATGGTCAGATAAAATTCTGGTTCAGCCTATCAGGTTTCAGGTCAAATAACATGGGCAACTTAAGTAGACAGGTCAAGCGCAGGTTGAACTTGGCCTGATGTGGCCCACCCTCCTGCCTATATACTTGTTTATATATAAATAATGAAAGAATGTTCAACAACCATGCAGATGCAGTTGCTTTAGTGGCAAAGATGTGCGAAAGATCAGAAAAGGTTTCAGTCCAAGCCTCCCAATGAAATACTTTTATGAGTGGGGCAAGTCAGGCCATGCCTGGGCTGAGTAAGCTAATGAATCAGGCCTCGTCATCTCGTCTCAAGTCATGAATCAGGCTCCAGCCTGGATTCTAGGGCCATTTAGCAATCAGGTTGAGCTCAGACAGACCCTACCCAACCAATTGCCACCCCTACTAAAGAGGATTAGAGGAAGACCTAAAGAGACCTGATCGAGATGGGGATATGAAGGCTTGCTCACTTGAGGAGGATAGTCATGAATAGGAATGATCAACAAAACAATACTTGTTGGGGCTTTCTTGATCATGTGGATTGGGGCTTTCTTGATTATATGTTGGGAAGGTTGGGATGTGGAGTAAAGTGGAGAGCTTGGATTCAAGTGTGCTTTAGATCGGCCACATTCTCAATCCTAGTTAATGGTTCACCGCATGGATATTTTTCAGCCTCCAGAGGGTTGCATCAAGGCGATCCGTTGTCTCCTTATTTGTTTGTTATAGGGATGGAGGCCCTTAGTAAGATGTTAGAGAAGGGGGAAGAGTCAAGAGATTGGTTTGGTGAAAGGATTTCAGGTGGACAGTTCTAACTTTCAGATTTCGCATCTCCAATATGCGGACGATATGCTTTTGTTTTGCAAGGCAGCCGGTTTCAAAGTGCAAAACCTCCGGTCGATTATCATAGCTTTCGAGGTGGTCTCTGGTCTAAAGGAGAACATTAGGAAGAGCGAGATTCTTGGCGTTGGTCTCTCTAAAGAAGATATCCAACAGCTTGCATCCATTTTTCATTGTAGGGAGGGGTCTTTTCTGACCACTTATCTTGGGATGCCTCTCTGTATTGATAAGCCGGCAAGACATGTGGGACACAGTCATTGAACGATGCGAGAGGAAGTTGTCCAAGTGGCAATCGAGATACCTATCGATGGGTGGGTGTATGATATTGATCCAAACGTCTATGTCGTATCTTTCAGTTTATTTTATGTCCTTGTTCGCGTGCCCGAAGTCAGTTTTAAATATTTTCAAAAAGCTTAGGGGGGATTTCTTGTGGAAAGGTTCAGAGGACAAGCATAAGTTTCACCTTATGAAGTGGGAAGAGGTGTGTAAACCTTGGGACCAAGGAAGAGCTGGATTGACAAGGCTAGAGGAGATGAATTTAGTGTTGCTTACGAAATGGGTGTGGGTGGAGGTTTGGGGTAGAAAGGGGAGCTAGATGGAAGGTGGTGATAGAAAGAAAATATGGGGTAGATGTAAGCAGATGGTGGACCAAATCTTCTTCTTCGTATCGAGCTTCTTTTCTTTGGAAGTTGGTGGTGTCCTTAAAACAAAGGGTTTGGGAAGGGATTGGTTTTGATTTGCGGAACGGAAAATATATTCACTTTTGGGAGGACATGTGGCTTGACGACAGTAGTTTGAGATCTAGTTTTCCAAGATTAGCGGGGTTAGCATCAGAAGAAAATCTGAAGGTCTGTACTTGTTTTTCTCTGAGGGTGATGATGTAATTTGGGCTCCACCGTGTGGGAGGAATCTCGATGAAGAAGAGTTTCAAGAATTTGCAGGGCTTCTAGTGTTGGAAAAGGTCGTTCTGGTTGATTCTTGTTCAAATTCGTTAAGATGGTTAAAAGATAAATCTGGAAAATTTTCAGTCAAATCTTTGCACCGGGTCTTAACTGATGAGGGAGATAGCGTTAAGATATCTCCGACATCTCATGTATGGCATTATGGGGCTCCGTTGAAGGTCACGGCTTTCGGGTGGCTAGTGGGGAGGAACAAGGTGTTAACTATTGATAACCTTTGCAAGAGGAATATGATTCTTCCGAACGTATGCCTCATTTGCTATCAGGATGCAGAATCAATGAACCATTTGTTCCCCCATTGCCCTTTTGCTAAGGAGTTGTGGGATCTCTTCTTCCAACTATTTGGGGTGCTTTGGGTACTCCCGGGTTCAATAGATAATTTTCTTCTTACTTGGCATGGTGGGGGAATTGGGAGATCAGAGAAGATGATATGGAGGTTGGGCGTCTTAGTGTGGTTATGGGCGATATGGCTTGAAAGGAATGGTCGATGTTTTATGAACAAGAAGGGAAAGCGATAGATGTTCTTAGGAGGGCTAAATCATTTGTAATAGAATGGGTGTCGGGATCAGATAGTTTGTTCGAAATCTTGTTGGGTTGGTAGCAGTGTTGTTGTCTTCTGTTTTTGTTTACGCTTTTGTATATTTTGGCCTTGGCCTATCAATGAAATTATCATGTTTAAAAAAACAAAACAAAACAATACTTGTAAAGTAGACTCAAAATAGCTAGAACAATGCTATAAAAAGCAACCAACAGAGATACATATAGGTATGGTGTTGCAACTTTTTTTTTTTTTTTTGAAAGATGCGATAGTGTTGCAGCCAGCAGTGGCATTTTCAAGAAACATGGACATGGAAATTAATATATTATCATATCCAAAATGCAGATATAAAAGGAAGTCATCTAAGGTTTTGAGTTTCAAAACCGGCTTGAGCACCCAATTGAATTTTCTTAAATCATCCTCGTTTCCTGATGCGCCGGATTCCATACATGTGGCATCATGGTCTGGTAATCCAAACCATATATCTGATGGGCCACATTGTTGTTGGGGGTACCCTCAAACTTCTTGCTCTGGAAGATCCTAAACCTTTGATCAATGACCTTGAAAATATACAACTATGGTCCATGTCCAATAGATATATTTTTTTTCGAAAAAAAAAAAAAACCCAGCACTGAAGACCAGTAGCAAGGGGTGAGGTGACCCTCTCGTCACCCTTCCCTGAACAAGCAAAACAAAGCAAAGAAAATCAAAGATGATCTTCACGGCATCCTTCATTTATGGTGGGGGACTTCAGATGGGCTTGAAACACTTCCTGGTCCCGCATGCACGTGAGCAAACTTTCACATTTTGCTGATAAGAAGACCCTACAATTCCTCATTAAATTTGTTCCTTGATATTTATGACTGTCTGTTCTTGATTATCTATGTGAGAAGGACACCGACGCCATTTTTAAATTGTGACGTGTCAACATGTGACTGTGCACATGTTTGATTGGACATGGCTCATACGAAAGATGACTTTTTGTTCAGTTACTAGTATTATTTTTACATATAAATGATCGACTTTCAGGTATATTTATATCAAGATTTATTTTTTATTTTCCATATATACTATCAATAAAGGAAGCCACTCTCTACACCCACTCTGATAGGTAGCAGCGACACTTCGTTCTACTCTTGATTATTCACTAGTCAGAAGTCCTACTATCATTTCTTCATTACCCGTGACAAGGACAGCAACGCCATTTTGAAATTAGATCATATCAACATGTGGCTGTACCCACGTGTTTGACTAGACATGGCTCATATGATTTTATTTTTTTTGGGGGGTTCAATTATTAATATTGTTACATACAAATATTCAACTTTTAGGTGTATTATATCATGATTTTCATATAAATAATTGCAATATGCTATAAAAATAGGGAAGTCACTCTCTGCATCCACTCTGATTGCAAGTGGCACCCATTTGTTCTACTCTCGGTTATTCATTAGTCCATAGTACTACTATTTTATCTGATGATAGAGTGAAAAGAGTGCCTCTAGCCACCAGAGTGGGCATAAATAATGATTACCTTAAATATAATACTTTATTATCTGGATATATATATATATATATATATATATATATATATATATATCCGGACACCCACCCCGAATCTGTCTAAAATTTGAAATTCACCATGTTTGACACCCCACATCCTTGTTTGAACCGATACAAATGACCATAAAGATGGGTTAATATTCGATTACCCATTAAATGTGTCTCGAGTCCTCTTAATTGATCAAAAACAAATAAATAGATAAAGAGGATGACTTGTCAGAAGTAAAGAAGAGTACCTTAATATTCTCACAAGATGATATGCAATTTGTGATGTACATGTGCACGAACTCCGTTGGTAGGTCAACTGCAGTAGTGAGCCTGTTCACAACTTCCATAGAATGTAGACTCATTTCCATGTTCACAAGGACCGTGAAGTACCTGTAATCAGGAATACTGAATGAAAAAATAATGATAACGACAATATATATTTTGGACGGATGTCTACCTCAGTACCCTTGAACGCAGGAAAACAAACATACTCTGCAATTTCAGCAGAATTCATCAACTTTATGAGAAGTTCAACAGCAATGAGTGGGTTGTGTTCCACCAATTCCTGGAAACAGGATCATGCTCTGTTTACCAAGAAAAAAGAAAAAGAAAAAAGAAAGGCGAGAACAAGAACTACATAACAGGAAAACCATAACATTAAATAATAAAATAACATACAGGTAATTTCCGTGGGGTCAGTCCACAATGATACACAATCTTTGCATCCTTTTCAAGCTCAAACAAGACTTGCTGCAAAACCATGACAAAGTGGAATTAAGAATAAAATCATTTGGTGCTTTACCAGTAAAAGAAAATGAACAAAATTAGCTATTTTATTCCCAATGCCAGAAGGCTTCAATAAAAGAAAGAAAAGCTCTCAACATATACATAGTTAGAGAGTGGGTCCAATGATTCTAACCTTGCTGAAAGCAGCATGAAGAAGGTGCAGATTATCAATTGAGCTACTTTAGAACTAAAGTAGAAAGACTCAAAGAAACCACCAATCAAACTACATGAACAGACAACATCCAGAAAAAGCAAATTTCATGAATTTGTGTGACTTGAATCCTTGATGAGGCACCTCCTCAACTCTGCTCTTAACTATTGACCTAGATCAGTCATGGCACAAGCTATAGTACTCGCCACTACAACATTGACTACTTCCCATGCATCTCTAATAAGCACTTCATAGGTTCCTTTCTGCATCAGCAAAAGACAACAGCCCGAGTTCCTTTCTCAGCTTTCCAGCATTGATATGTTTTGCACAAATCTTATGGTTCTTTTTTTCCCTGAGAAATAAAACCCTGGCTCAAACCTTAAGGGAAGCGGCATGAAGCAGGAGCAGGAGTAGAAGCAGAAACATAGTAAAAAATGAGCTACTCCAGAACTCTATGCATGAAGAATTGAGGTTCCTAAGTGGGAGTGACATCCTAGGTAGAAAGATTCAAGCAACCAAGAATCAAACTAGATTAATGGAATTACATCCAGAATAAGCAAGTCCAGAATAAGCAAATCACACGGGCATCGGGCATGCATGACTTGAATGCTCAAAGAGGCCCCTCATCACCTATGCTCTTAACTATTGAACCCGTTTGACATGTGGCCCAGAAAATTTTATTTAGTTGCCACTACAACATTCACTGAGATTTTGCATGTCAAACATATGAAATAAGCATTTTGTGAATTTATTTCCACATGAAAAGAGGAGGAGAAAACCTCACTTGAGTTCCTTCCTTGGCTTTCAGCCTTGATATTTTTTGCATAAATATTATGCATATGTACCCTCAACCCAAATCTTTCTGAAAGCAGAATATAGCAGCAGCAGATGCAGAAGCAGAAACATAGTCGAAACTGAGCTTTCTGAATGCTACACGCGATGGGGTGGTTCCCAGATGGAGTGGCCTATGTAGAAAGATCCAATCAACTATCAAAGTGTGAACTGAAATACATCCAGTGTAACATATTTTCACAATCATGCATGCCTTGAATTCTTGAAAAGGTCTCTCATCATCTCTGCTCATTCCTATTCGCCTGGATCAATACATGGCAAATCAACCTATTGTAGTCGCCACTACAACATTTACTAATCCCATTGATTTTGGACCATCAAAGAAAGAATGAGCCTTTGAGTTCCTTTCTCAGCTTTTCATCCTCGATATCTTTTGCACAAATCTTATGCTTCAGTTTTTGTTCTGAGAAAGCTATGTTGTCCTAACACCTCCATTAATATACAAACCCCAAAATGCCCCTATTCTCCATTGATTTGGATTGCACATAAGTGGAGGAGTAAAAATAATAAAGAATTTCCCTAGGTGACCATATTCTATTCTCGAAATTCACGGCATGAAGCCCCAACCATTCCATTCTAGTCATTCATGACAAGAACAAGATAGAATAGTCCAGCAGAGGTAGATGCGGTTAGTGGTTTTAATGAGCAAAGATAATGTGTGCATGCAAGGAGATAGATCGCATTGGTTTGGAAACTGTTTCCCCAGTATATGAGGATGAGTTTAGCAGTAAACATGATGGCAAAATCATGACTATAACAAGAAGTAAGCCAAGATGATGCTTCCCTACATCCAATTTCTCTACTTGATGCAAAAGCCAATCTGTCTAAGCATATAAACAAATTTCCAATCTCTGCAGTTGTATGCCTTTCAATATCCAACTTGCAAATAATTCCATCCGAATATTAGGATAAATTGATCATTATGAAGATCTTCGGGTTTAAGTCTAAACTACCGGGTAGCTCGTCAATTAAATATATACAAATGGTATTTTGAATTTTCAAAGTAAGTTAGCCAACGAAAAAGCATCTTGGTCATCCTTAACAAATCTGGGCCCGAATTTAACCAGTTGAGAGATCTCGAGAAATAAAGATTGTAGGTAAAGTTTCACTCCTTTTGGACAGTGCACTAGGGGGAAACGGATGACAGAAGTTACCGGAAAGAATAATGGCAAATTTGTAACTAAACGAATTCCATATGCATGCACGTAAGTGTAAACAAAGGCATGCTTCAATGGTGGGCATTGCCTCATCACTAGTGGATGGTGTGACCCACCTAGAGCTCAAAATTGCTTCCTAATTTGACTAGGGGGCCAACACATTAAAACAAAGATGATGAAGGGTGTGGATCTTCCAGAAAATAGCCACATCGGACCCGTCGATCACCAAAATTTGGATTGAGGGCAAAAAAGGAATTTGCCAACTATAACAGTGAACGTGTGACGGAAGGAGTTTTTAACGTAAACTTTAATAGACACGTCGATCGTGTGGCCCACCCAAGAATCTGATATACTTCATATTTTGGCCCATGGCCTAACAGTGCCCGACAAAACAGCTGAATGGAGAAGATCCAGCAAATGACTGCCACAAGTGGGCCACACCAATTCCAATTTAAAGACTGGAACCGAACCTCTTCCGCAGCAAGACACTGAGAACAGAAGACGTGCAGAAATAGGGCCCCAATGCGATGAGTTGGGTGATCAAAGCTTGGATCAACACCATGATCCACACCGTCCAGAGTGTTGGGAGGGGAATTTCAATCCTTCCCACGGGGATCAAATAACCAATGTGATCGCAGGGCCGGTCCAAAACTCCTGCTACGCAAAACGCGACTGCGCAACAACCAATTCTGCACGCGGTTGCGTAAAAGATCCGCGTCTGGATTTGCGTAGAAGAGTCTAGAGACTCTCTCCGCCTATAAAGGTCTTTCGTGTCCGACAAAGGGTGAGGGAAAGAGAAGTAAGGAAAGACGTGAGAGAGAGAGAGAATCCAGCCATCCAGCAGCAAAGCAGAGAGTGAAAAAGAAAAAGAAAACGGAGGAAAGAAGGCACCCTCAGTTTCTTCAGCAAGAGAAAACTTCGACTGAGAAGTTCCGACCCACATCTTGGTAAGAACAACCTCCTCCCTTTCCCTAGATTTCTTTCTTTTTCTTCTTTCCACAGTTAGACGTGGAGTAATTGTGGAATCCCCTAGACATAGACATTAAGGACCATTTAGTTTCCACGTCGTCTAAATCAGACCTTAGCCGAGATCTCCTCCTAGAATCAATCCTTCCTAGTATAACGATGGAATCTAACTTATTCTTAATCATGTGAACTAGGACACAATCGGGTCTTAAAGTGTGTAACCAGACATATAACCTTGTAATAGGCAATCAGACAACCAAAGGTGAGGGTTTTATCCTTTAAGCTTACAGTAATTTAAGTTGATCTATTTATCATGCCTTCTACCTGCATTCCAGTATTTCATCTCGCC
Source organism: Magnolia changhungtana (assembly GCA_030180095.1). Classification (NCBI taxonomy): domain Eukaryota; kingdom Viridiplantae; phylum Streptophyta; class Magnoliopsida; order Magnoliales; family Magnoliaceae; genus Magnolia; species Magnolia changhungtana. Next base: position 15,314,127 of record JASAUF010000662.1, read on the forward strand.
TTTATCCTGCCTCTTTTATGCCTTTAGTGATATGAATTATCCTGGCTTTTATGTTTATATGTTTCCTGAGAATTATCCTTTCAATTGATTTAGTTAATATCATCATAACTATTGGCCCTTTGGGATTATGACAAGATGTCAAATACAAGTAAATTCTCTGAATTTATGTAAGGCCACGGATACAAGCCTTGCCCCTGCCTTATCAAATTTATTGAGTTGAACCTACCACTCGTCTCTTTATTTGAGTTGGCTCTGCCACTCTCCTTATTATAGAGTTGACCCTTGTCACTCTTCTCTGATTATGATTGGCCATTGCCACTTGTGTTGAGTTGGCCATTGTCACTCCTCTTTATTATGTTAGCCTCGTGCCGTCTATTTTTACGGCTTGGGCATGCGTCTTGCTATTCCAGAACCTCCATAATTCAGTTGATAATCTTTATGATTCGGATTCAATTATATTCGTTATGATTCACTTATATTCTCTATAAGTGCAAGTGATGTGTAAGATGTATCACGACTAGTAATTCAAATATTCTATTATGGACGTAATGCGCTCTGGGTAGAAACCCTCTTAGGGCACATAAGTCCTTGAGCCTTCGAGCAGTGGTGCACAAATCGATGTGTGTAATTCGCAAATGCAGTGTTACATCACTCCGGGATTGGATGTCGCAAATAGTCGCTCCATGAACAAATCGTTGCACGTAATTCACCTAGCTCATGTGTTGTGCGCTCTGAGGACTTCTCGTAAATCCATGGTAGCGTTGGCCATGCCGGAGAATATCCATAGTTATGGGATGCGGGTCGAGCCGGTTATCTATAAATCGTATTCCACAATGTGATGATCACTACGTATGATGAGCCCCACATACTTTACTAGACATGCATCTCATGTAGGTTGTTTGCACATTCTGATATCCTCGTATTAGTGGACTATGGGACATATCAGAACCATTTACGTTACTTTTGTGAATCTCTTGAATTATTGTTAATCTTAAAGGATAACCATCACTATGAGTAGGGCATTGACCCTCTCCCAACTGTACAGATGATGCAGGTGACATATAGATTGAAGACTTAGAGGACTACTTCCCTATAGAAGATTATCTTGAAAGACTAAGAAGACATTTTTACTATTTAGTTTTATACTTCCGCTATGAACTCTGATGTTGTAATAAACCTCCCATTATGAGGCCATTTGATTATTCTTTTACTCTGATGAAATATGATCAATACAGTTGATTTTATTCTTGTGAATGTTACCTTCATGAATGTATTGGATGTGACCCAAAAGAAAAAAGAAAAAAAAAAGTGTGATTTTCTAAAGCATCCAATTTATACATCATTAACACTCGATTTCCTCAGGCACGAGTACAAACTCTAGCCGTGAAAATTCGGGATATTACATGGGTTGTCCATCATGTGGAGCCATAGTTGAGTGGCTTGAACGATGCAATATTCATGAGGTGTAAAGCTTTCACGGCTTGACAACTTTTTATAGGCGGCTCATTAGAGGATTTAGTTTCATCATGGCTCCCATCACCGATTGCACAAAGAAAGAGGAGTTCGTGTGGACTAAAGCTGCCTCTAGAGCATTTAAGGAGATTAAGGTCAAGATGAGTGAAGCTCCCGTTATGTGCCTTTCAGACTTTTCTAAAGTCTTTGAAGTTGTGTATGATGCATCTGAGGTAGGTATAGGTGGAGTGCTTAGACAGGAATGGCACCCAGTTGCTTTTTTTAGTGAGAAGTTGAATGAGGCAAAGCAGCGGTATTCTACATATGACAAAGAGTTCTATGCGGTCGTTCAATCCTTGCACCATTGGCATCATTATTTATTACTGCAAGAATTTGTCTTACTTGCTAAAAACAAGGCCTTATGTTACCTCAATTCCCTTTTTTTTTTTTTTTAAAAAAAAAAAGCACACTAAACCTTAAACATGTTAAATGGGTCCAATTTCTTCAGGACTATTCTTTCGTTCTTAAACATAAGGCCGAGGTCGAGAACAAACATGTTGATGCCCTTAGTCGTCGTGTGGCACTACTCCAGAGTATGAGTGTGGAAGTAACTGGGTTTGAGCGACTAAGAAAAGAGTATCCTACATGCCCAGACTTTGGTGAGTTGTACGTGTCATTACGAGATGGTCAGTTGAGCAACAGTTGCGGGTTTGTCATCATCGATGAGTTCCTATTTAAAGGTGACCGGCTTTGCATTCGTCATACTTCCCTTTGTGAATTCCTAGTTTGGGAACTTCATGCATGAGGGATAGCTGGTCATTTTGAGAGGGACAAGACCATTGCCCTTGTGGAAGATAGGTTCTATTGGCCATGTCTCAAGTGAGATGTAGCCAAGATAGTTAGGCCGTGCAGGACCTGTTAACTGGTGAAACAGAGAAAGCAAAATACAGGATTATATACGCCTTTGCCAGTACCCCATACTCCATGGTAAGACATCAGTATGGATTTCATGTTGGGTTTACCAAACACTATCAAGAAACACGATTCCATATTTGTGGTTGTGGACTGTTTTTCTAAAATGGGTCATTTCATTCCGTGCTCAAAAACGACAGATGCCTCCAATGTGGTTGAACTTTTCTTTGGGAAGGTAGTGTGTTTACATGGTCTACCAAAGATCATAGTATCTTATCCTAATGTACGTTTTATAAGCTATTTTTGGAAGACACTATGGCACATGATGGGGACGAGGCTTCAATTTTCATCTGCCTATCATCCTCAAACAAACGGTCGTCAATAGGAATCTTAAAAATCTGCTTCAATGCCTTGTGGGAGATCACATTAAAACTTGAGATATTTTTTTACTATAGTCGAGTTAGCATATAAGAGTTCCATTAATAGGTCCATATGCATGAGTCCATTTGAGGTTGTGCATGGCTACAAACCTAGAAAACCTATAGATCTCATACATATGTCTGTGTTCCATAGGCCATCTGAGTCGGCACATGAGTTTGCAAATCATATGCACAAATTGTATAGTGATATCAAGAAGCGAATTAACTTAAGCAATGAAGAATATAAAGCATTTGTTGATTCTTATCGCAAATTTCAGGAATTCCAATTCCAGGTAAGAGATTATGTCATGGTTTGTATTGGGCCCGAACGGTTCCCACATGGGGTTGTTAAGAAATTGCAAGCGCGTAGTGCAGGATCATACAAAATACTGCAGAAACTGGGTCCTAATGGGTATGTAGTAGGCCTTCCACCTATCATGGGAATTAGCTCTACTTTTAATGTGAAAGATCTAGTATGATATAAGGGTCCTGCTGCTTCACCTTCTGATCCATTTTCAGACCATCCCACAGACCAAGATCCAGTCCTTAACCAATGGCCTCTACCTGACTTATCATCTCAGCCTTTGCCACCCTTACCATCATTGCCTACTCGAAGTGAACAAGTCGAAGATATACTGGATGCACAAGCTGTTTCCACTCGTCATTGGGAATTTCAAAATTTCCTCGTCAAGTGGAAGAACAGGCCGATTTCAGATAGCACGTGGATTACTGAGGCTGAGATGCAGATTTTGGATCCCAACATCCTTAAGCATTATAAGAATTTTAGTCCGTTAAAGGCGAACTCTTTTAAGCCGATGAGAGTTGATGAGGACATCACATCACGTACGCCTTTGCGTACGTACTAGAGGACGAGACAAGCCCTAATTTCTCTGTAGCTAGGCGAGTATCCATGTTGAAGACCCCATAGTGCATGCACGAGCATCTAGAAGACCTCACACTGGGAAGATGCACATGGGTTGCTTTGAGTGATATGGACCGTTGGATTTGAGGGACGCGACGATCAGGCCGTTAATCGTGGACCATTCTTGTCATTACAGGACATGTTTTACGATCTAGTTTATATTTTATTTATGCTTTGGATACTTTATGAGTGGTTTTATATGTTTTTTTTCTTATACTATGATTATTTTGGTTAAAAGTCATAAAACATTGTATATTTTGTAATTTTCAAAAGTTCTTGAGACTATTTGGGGGGGGGGGGGGTGAAGCTCTGAGAGAGAGAGAGAGAGAGAGAGAGAGAGAGAGAGAGAGAGAGAACTCTCTTGTTTTCTCTCTAATCTTTATGTGATGTGAGGATATCTTCCATGTGATTTGGAAGGAAAATCGGTGCGAGGCCTATTTTCATCAATGTAAGTGCAAGGCTTCCTTCTATTCCCATATTCACATCTCTTCATCAACAATCAATGTATTTCTTCAAGTTTCTTCTTCCCCCTTTCTTTAAAATCCATCAAAACCCTTCCGATTCTCCTTCTTTACACCTTTCTCCACAAGCAAAACCTTAGAACCCAAAACCCAACCCTACCTAGCCCACACATGTGACCGTACGGCCACATGTGTGAACCCATAGGGCTGGCCATATAGTCACATCCCTTGTCTCTTTGGCATTCCACTACTCTTACAATAAAACCCCTTCATTCCTACCTATAAACCCTAAATCTCAAATCTACCAATTTTCCTCAAATTCCCAAACCCTAGATTTTCAAATCATTCGATTAACCTCAAATCCCTAAGTTCCCTACATCCAAAACCCTAATTCTCATCTCCTAATACTTAAATCATTTAATCCCTTCATTCAATTCCCCACTTTAACCTTAATCACACCATTTTCCCCGAACTTTCCTAACCCTAGCTTCACCCACACCCAAAACTAGTAAACCCTAGGTAGTATTAGACATTCTCCTTTACAATAGACCTAACCCTACGCTATTTGCATGTTTCTACATCCATTAGATCCTAGTTTTTCATGTTTAATCGTCTATTAGCCCAGCTTGATAGGCTTAGGAGGCATTTCTTATAGTAAGGTGGTGCGGCTAATAAGAAATTCCATTTACTTAACTGGAATGCGTAAGCTTGTAAATGAAGGAGTTGTAAGGATTAGGCGTCTGGAGGTTGTTAATTCAACCCTGTTGGGTAAGTGGGTGGGGAGATTCAGAGTGGACTCCAGCCTTTGGAGGGTGATTGCTACCAAGTATGGGTCCTCCCCAATGGGCTGGTGGATTAGGGATTCAAGGAATCCTCCTTGTTTATGGAAATCAATGATTAGTGTAGCTCCGTTGCTGGCTGGGGGTTGAGTTTCACCATCGAGAAGGGGTCCAAGATAAGATTTTGGGAGGATGTTTGGTGCAAAGACGCTCCTCCTCATTTATCCTTCCCTTCTTTAGCCAACCTCTGCCTGGTGGCTGATATTTCTGTTGCTAGTTGCTTCTCCACCTAAGGCTCTGGGGGTGTGTGGCTTCCCCTTGTCATCAGGATCTAAATGATTTAGGATTTAATGATCTAGTGGATCTTTTGTCTCGATTACAAGGGATCGTGCCTTCCCCGAGTGTGAAGGATTAACTCATCTGGCGTTTCAGCAAGTCCAAAGCTTTCCCAGTGCAGTCTTTCTACTCGATGTTGTCCCAGCCTGATCTAGGGAGCGTCAAAAGTCACACAACCTACATTTGGTCCTATGGAGAGCCTCAAAAAGTTGTTGCCTTTGTGGTAGATAGTAGAAAGGAATAGAATTTTAATAACCAATAACTTGTGTGTGTGTATAACATTCATCCTTCCTAATGCATGTCCTCTCTGTTTGAGTGCCGAAGAGTAAGTGGACCACCTGTTCATCTATTGCTCCTTTTCTCGAGTGGTTTGCCCTAGTATTCTTCGATCTGCGAGCGTGAGTTGGATGATGCCTGGTTCACTTGAAGGTCTATTCCGTGCTTAGCACCATGGTGGGGGGAGGGGGATGCCTAGAGCTGCAAGGTGGAGGATCATGATGCTCGCCATTTTTTTGTTTATCTGGCTCGAAAGAAACAACCATTGTTTCCGCAACCTAAGGGGTTTTGTTGTTGGGATTTGTAATCAGGTGGCTTTGTATATCAGGGAGTGCGTTCCCTGAGGGTGTTTGTAGGTTTAGTTTAGTTTTTCTTTGTTATAACAGATCATATGTAACTCTTTTAAAGACCATGAACGCAAAAGTTGCTAGATTAAGTAGTAGAAGCCATAGTAGAAGTACTATTGGTTATTAAATAAAGGGAACAAGAACAAACCTATCGGTTAATTTTCTTGAAGCATCTCTAAGGAATAACTAATGAAAAGACTATCTCCACTTATAACTCATTAAAATCATGCATAAGCAGTGCCTATATACACAAAAAAAAAAAACATTAACACCTTGGACCATGTGATTGGACGAAACCCCTTCTTTCCATACATTTTGTATAGAAGATCCATATGTCACTTCTACTCAATCTGTCACATGTGTAAGGCCTCTTACAACCAGCCATATTGGCTTCCAAACTGCATATGGTTGACTCAAAATACCCTATATAGGCCTTCTTTGACGCAAATACCCTTCCTTGATCCACATAGGGGGCCGAACAATGACATAGGACTGGATTATTTTTTTCCTTTTTTAAAAAATTTCCTTCTGATGGTAATGATAATTTTTTTAAGGCAGAGCAAAAAGAAGAAACAATCTAGGGGAAGCGAGGAGAAGGATGGTGAGATGCCATTCCTCCATAATCTCAACTGGTGAGATGTCATTACTCTATTAATCTCAACCCAACAACCAATGACACAATAACCCAATCACCCAAGAGGCCATCCCTCTTGCATAAATTGCCCCACAGCCCAAGAGAGATTACTCCGAGCCCTAGAAAAAACCACCCCACAAGATTCAGATTTTATTATTGACTGTGCAGTATTTCGCTCTTTCCACAAAGACCACATAGGACTTGAAATTTCCCACTAAACCAGGATCTGGTTGATGTGTAGGATTGAGATCTCTGACTGGGTCTAATGGACTGATCCTACGGACCCATCAGACCATGTCTAGGCCATCCATCTGTAGCTGAGGGTTCAATTATTTTGCATCAGGACCATAGGATTTGGCCTCAATATAATAACAAACCACAGATCTGATCGAGTTCTTCTTATCAGACTAATCTGTGGTATCATCCGGGACCTATTTGATGAGGATGTGTGGTCCATACACGTCAATATCCAACTGTTGGCTAAGATAAGACAACTTTATGGTGCAAAGGTCCACGAAGATGTAGAAATTGAGAAAATAAGTGGAAGCATAAATTAAACTAGCTAAAGTCTGGTATGGTTGAGGGTTGCAAGTACGGCAAGAATAGGATTTAGCATATCCTCAACATCCAAATTCTTAGAATACGAGCACTGCAAGGATTTGTTGCTTCTTCTAAGTATGATCATGTTAAAATACTCCAATAACAATATTACAAGTTCAATTTATTGTCCAATTAGTTACAATTCACTCCAAACCAATAACTACCCTCAGATGAGAGAGCGTATGTACAAGGAAAAAAACTTATTTATCAGACCCTCATTCATCAAATTACCAATGAAACTGGGTAGTCAAAGTCCTATGAAATGCCAAATATTTAGAAAAACATGAAAGCTGATGTATTTGCATACAGTAAGGTTTATTCTTCCAATTGAATTACTTGCAAGAATGTAATAAACACACACCTCTTGCTGCTGAGGCACAAGTGGTCCCTTCAAGGCTTTCGCAATTAAATCCCTAATTGCAGCCCCTCGGCTGGTGTCAGCACACATTCCATAATCCCACAATAGCTCATGAGTATTGTCAGGGTTGAGCCATACATGCTGTAAATTCAGAACAGTGATAAGTACAGGCTGAGCACATCAAGAATTAAGAAATTTCAACTCCTAGTAGAATTCTTGCCTCTCCATCTTGTATTGGGATCCTTGGTGGAAGAGGCCTGATCCACTGAGGACCCAGTGCTTCCAATGACATATTTTGCAGTAGTCCAGCTATCGCCCCATCTCTTTCTCCATACCCAATTCTTGGTTTGGCTCCAGGTGGTGTAAATTCAAGCCTGAAATATTCACAGATGTCATAAAAACGTGAAGCAATAACAAAGGTAGGAAACCACACAAGCTACTCCATCGCGTATGTGTGAATTCTTTATGACACTGGGCAGTAAGTCAAATCTTCGAAGTCATATCTCTTTTCCAGATGGAGCAATACATACTCTGGTGCATTGGCATCACAGCCACGGGGTACGTCAGGGTCTGGTATTGCATTTTTAACAGCAGATCTCCTGAACAAACAATCATATGGTTCTTCTTGTGAATTGTCACAATATTGTTTCTGCAGCTGATCACGTGACAAAAAAGCCTGTTCATTCAAAACAATTAAAATGGTGGTCACTTCAGGAAATAAAGAGAACATTGCATCTAGCCAAATGCTTTGTAAGTGTAAGTTCAGATCCTCAGCACAGAACAACCACTTTACGTCTATCAGAAGCAATATGTATAAACTCACATGTGACGAAGGATCAAATCCTTTGATGAAATCTACAGCAGACTGTTTTAGAATCTGCATGGATGAGGACCACATTAACAAGTCTAAATTGTGAAACAGGAAGATCCAAAACAATCAAAATCTGGGAAGATAAATTAGCAAAAGAATAACTGCCAGACCTCTTTACTAGTGCTGGAACTGGCAGTCCCTAACAATTGATGAATAAATGCCCTTTCAGTTTTTTCAGCTGTATCATCGCTTGCTGCCTGTAAAATGCCACACATCAAAATGAACAAAAGGTTGAACCTTGTGGCAAATTTTCAAGCAATTTACATCATGTATTTATTTATTTATTTTTGAAAGATAAGAAACTTTATTAAGACCGCCAAAACAGCCCAGCAACAGGAACAGGAAAAGAGATAGAAAAAACTAAGACCCAAAAAAAAAAAAAAAAAACAAACACCCCAACCCAGAACAAAACCACCCTGAATGAAGGAGCCAAATCCCTGAAAAGTACGAGGACCCTAGAGAAGACTGCCGCCAGCAACGCAGCCTGATTCCTAAAGCAATGGTTGTTTCTTTCAGCCCACATAGCCCAAATAACCGCAAAAAGAAGAACGCACCAATTTACATAATATTTAGCTGCTAAAATCTTAAATCAACGTGTATCCACGCAAATCCATATCTTTTTTTTTTCTTTGGCTATATTTTTTTTTAAGGAACAGATCTTCCAATTATAAAATCCACATTGGCAACCTCAAATACATGTCCAACATTGAAACATGTATCCATCTTACCAAAGAAAAGCTGAAAAATCAAAATTCTAGACTGTGATGAAAACCATCATGCTTACATTTATAAGAACAGAGACAAATGGGTTTGAAGATGATTGCTGCTTTGAATAAGCTTGATGGAGAAGAGCGAATGCAACCAAACGCTGCCCGGGTTTGAGCATCTTTTTATCCTGGGAACAAACAACAAATTAATTAATTGAAAATGGAAGCCACAATATCTTTCTTGTGAGAAAGCATTATCAAGCAACTCAAAATGTGAACAAAATGGCCATCCAAACTGAACAACAGCAAACCTTCCACTGCATTTTATTTTATTTGTTTCTTCTTCTTCTTCTTCTTCTTCTTCTTGGAATGGCCTTCCACTAAATTTTATGCCCCTTTATTCAATGCCCAATCAGTGTGGTTACAAATACCAGTAAAGTAAATAGGAAGACCTGTGCAATCCCAGAAGATACAGAGGATAGAGGTTCAGAATTGAGAGGATAGCTGCTCTCTATGGCAAGTGGTTATGGATGCTCAGAAAAGAGCAATAAGTTTTGTGAAGTGATTGGGACTAGGTATAAGGTCAAAGATGATGGATATAAATCTAGAGGTGCATCCAGGTGTGTGGATATGGTGCATGGAGGGTGGCCTGTCTAGTCAAAATAAGTGATTCAGTATAGAGATTAGGTGTTAGGTAGAGAATGGGAGTAAAGTTAAAAAGAACAAAAGAAAGTCAGGATATGGGAGGAGTTTTTGTGTGGAAGCCTTCTTCCGATGTATTGTTTCATGAAGTTGGTTCCTTGTAGAGAAGGAGACAGCTTAATAAGTGATTCTAATAAGTGGATGATGTGTGGGTGTGCAAAAAGTCATTCGGTTCTAAATTCAAGACTCCACAGGACAAGGTAGTGAACTACAGAGAATATTATAAGAGACTGCTACAAATGTTTTGGGGAAGGAGTGGCATGAGGCATTGTGTTCCAAATTAGCCTTAACGATGAGGAACATGAAGACTGTGCAGAGTTATTTTCTAGAAGAGGTACATATTCCTAGTCTCAGGGATGACACTAGACTCTGGAAATATAATGCAAAAAGCAAGTTCTCTTCAGATCTTTCTTTAAGCTCTTGCAGGTAAAGATGTGTTAACTTTCGGCACTTCAATGTGGGATTCAAACTCCCTTGCAAAGTAGACTCCCATAGCTGATAAAATTTCGATTCCTGACCACCTTCTAAGTAGCAACCATCACCGTCCAAATGTGTGCCTCATGTGCAAGAAGGAAGAAGAATGTCCACCACACATTCCTTTGTTATGGGATTACCTTGTCAATTTGGAATGTCTTTATTGGGACTGTCAAGACAGTCAACGGGCCTGCCTGGGTCATGCAGAGGTCTGTTCAGGCCCAACCCACAAAGTAAAACCTAGGCTCAAGCCTGACCAGTGCCCCATATTGAGCTGAAATAGACAGGTCCCGGCCCAGCCAGAGATGATCATCCCAGGCCCGAGCCAGCCCAAAAAGCACTGGGATGGTCCTACTATCAGGTGTTCCATCCATGTTTACGCGAATGATACATAGTGGTCCATCCATGCTGGGGCAAGCTTTTTGGATGGCCTGCACTGCCTAACATGCATCGATCATGATTGGAGGATGAACCAGTGTCATTTTCGAAGATGTGGTGAATACTCGCACCCATGTGATTAATTTTCCACACTGTAGGAGGGCCCATAATCAAAATAGCACCTATTTGATTATCATAACCATTTGAGCAGAGAAGGCTTTCAAGGGCTATAAATGGAAGTATTATCATACATGTGCTAAATTATAAAAATACCATTTGAAACCCTAAACGGGTCCGTCCAATAGGCTTTTATACACAGCCCCAAACTCGGCCTGATTAATAAACACGTGTGAATTTTAGGCCCAGACCTGACCCTTGGGCCTAATACTGGCCCACTTACACTGACTCAAGCTTGGCCCAACGTGAACCAGGCCTAAAAGATGAAAGCTCAACAGGTCAGCCCTACCCTTGCCCAATCTCATCAATATGCAATTGGTTTTCGATGAAAAGCTGAGACATCTTTTTGAAGGTTAGGGCTCCTGTTCATTCAAGGAAAGGGGGAGAACTCTATGGAGAATGCTTCCTTGCACTACTTGTTGAGAAATTTAGAAGGAAATGAATGATTGGAACCAGTGTTTTAAATAGCAGTAGCATGTTGCATAGCATTCAGCCCTCTATAGCCTGTAGCATAAGTAGAGTAGCATAAGCTACACGATACTTCTATTTTTTAAGCATGTTCAAACAAATTAATTATCATTTATCAAAAGCCAATCCACATATATAAACCAAATCAAATCATTATCACATCAACAACTTTATAAGCAAACCACTTTAATTAATAGTGTCTAATTGAAACCACAAGTCACAAGCATGAAAAGAAATTAAAATCCCACAGTTTGAAACTATTAATTATTAAATACAAAATATAAAATACAATTATCATTTATAATTTTAAAAAAACATAGCATAAGCTACAAACGCTATGCGTACGCTATGACGCTACATACACTACACGTATGTTATGATCCCCGAAACGTATGCTACAAGAGATTTACACTATTTTGCTAACACTATGTAGCGTCGTAGTGTAGCTAGCTACAGACGCTATTCAAAACACTGACTATAACTTAAACAAAGTTACTAGTCCCTTGAAGAAAATCGTGGAAAGGGCAAAAAGTAACCTCATCAAGTAAGCATTGCTCAAGTACGAGTTATAGTTCATCCATTCTTCAAATTTGCCTAGATATCAGGCTAATGCGATCAACAGTGAGTCAGCTTCTTCCAAAGTCAAGGCACAATGGAATTTATCTCCCTTGGGTTGTGGAATATTAAATTTTGATGGTTGGAAACCAGGAAAATGTGGTGTTGGGGTGTCATCAGGGATGCCTCTGGGGCCTTCCATATATCCTTCACAGGTCCTACAGGTTAGGGTGAGGCTAACAAAGCTAAAGCAGAAGCTTTACGGGAAGTGTTAGAAACTCTCTCCCATAATTTTCCAGGCCAATTTTGGTTGGAGGAGATTTTATAAATGTTATTTTTTCGACTGGTTCTCCTTTCCAAGAGTCGTGGAGGCTTCCCTTTATATTAAATGAGATTCGTGATCTTGTAGCCGTGCTAAATGCTTGTTTGCCCATGTGGATAGGGATGCTAATTATATCTATGAAGTTCTAGTAAAAGAGGGAAGCAATCATGAGTTTATATTGGGGACTCTTTCCCTCTTTAGTTTTATTAATAAATTATTTATCATCCATAAAAGAAAGGGTTCTAAAAACAATTCCCATTCTATTATTTGAATTATTCATAGGGAGCGGGTAAAGAAGGGTGCTCACAAGAAGTGGTTTGGCCAAGTCGTATACTTGTTCTTTTTGCTGAAGTATGCAACCCTAAGGGGTCATTTGGATGCCTGTAAAATCCTGGATGAGTGCATTTGCTTGTAATGGGATTACAAGTTGTAATAAAGCCGTAATCTGAAACATCTGAAACATGGCAAAATGGCATGTCTCATATTACAGGTAAAGAGATTACATGCAACAGATCTATTTTTTGAAATTTTTCTATGCAGGGAGAATTGTGGCTTCAAGATTCCCACCCTCCCCTTCTTCCAATGGCCAGACCCATGGTTCAGTGATATAGACCATTGTGCATTTATGGCCCATTGTACACAGAGCCCACTATACACGTTGGGCCCACTGCAATCCTCTTTATGTGTATCATTCATCTATGTTCAAGGAATTAATAGTCATGATCTAGCCCACTGTACATGTGGGGTCATCCATCCATGGTCCCGTTGTATATGTAATCATGTATCATGTATGGCCCGCTTTGTAATCCATCTTTGTACCACTCTTTGTATACGTGTATGGCCATGTACACATGGCCAGCATATGTAGGACCCATTGTACATGTGGAGCACACTATACACGTCTTATACTACATGCACGTGTGAATTAATAGTTAATTGTTTATATTCAATAGTTTCTTATTACAAAAGGGAATTTGAATTAGTGAGCCCACTTTTACGGCCCACCAAATGATTGGTTTAGTATAAGGATCAGCTATAAGCTTTATTGAGTTGGGCTTATCCCAATGCTCCATCTTAAATGAAGACTTCATATGTCATTTGACAATTTTTAAAGGATTTATCATTTCAAGTTCTATCATGTGCGAATACCCAACTACAAGTTGTAAACAATTTACAAGTTATCCAAACACAGACAATTGTTTGCCTGTAGACAGATTATAGCTTAAAGCCAAACAAGACAGGCTATAAACACTTTACACCAGATTACCTGTAATCATGTTACAACTTAAGTATTTTACAGGCATCCAAACAACCCCTAAAGCATTTACTTAGGAAGATCATTTTCAGCATGAAGACATCAAAACTCGGAACATATGTGCTATGCACCAGGAAAGATATAGAATGAATCATTTTCTCATTCATTATCTAATGGCAAGTGCAACCTGGAGCTTTTCTCTCAAATTTTGGTAAACATTTATTTGCCCATGTGAATAGAGATGTTAATTATAGTTATGATGTCCTGCCGAAAGAAGAAATTAGTGCAAGTTCCTTTGTATTGGTGACTCGTTCCCTCTTTAGTTTTCTTAAGCAATTCTTTGTTATTTATCCATAAAAGAAAAGGTTGAATTATTCGCGTGGAGGAATAGGGAAGGGTTGCTCATATGAGGCGATCCACCCTAAGTCCTAAAATTATTGTTTTTTGTTGGACCACAAACCTCAAAGCAAATACAAATACCATTTTCAGCACAATGATGTCAAAATTCAAAAAAATATGAGCTATGCACTGAAAGGAAAAGAGAACATATCATTTTGTCATTCATTCAAGGGAAGCACAACTTGGGAGTTTTCCTCTCAAATTGTGCTTTAGACAATGTTAGCTAGGATAATGAAATCGGCCGAGCTTAACACATGGTTGCACATTCCCTCCTATGAACTACGATAATTGCCACTTGAGTCGGATACTCAAATCCTCAAAGAAGGGTAACGATAAGGGATCTTCCTTTCCCAATAATTGAATCCAAATTTACTAGGATTGTTTGACTCTGGAGTTATCAATTTTTAGAAATTGTTGCAAATCATGCCAACTAGACAACAAATTCAACTTGTGATATTGTTAGGTAAGTATTTTAACATGATTGTATGTTATGAGTAGTGACCAATTTGGATTTTGAGGATCCTTCAAAAACAATCCTTGCCCTACTCGACATCCATACCAGTATATTCTGGTAGTTTCCATCTAAGAATTAGGCCAAGGTTAAATTTGCAGTTGTTATGGAAAGAGACCCACAAACCAAAATGTTCTGTACATAGGTGGAATGGTTAGTGTTTTTAAGAAAGAATTAAAGGGTGCATCATCTCATGGGGCATTTTAGTTACTGGAAGCATTTTCTTTTTTAAAGTATTCTCGTGTTGGTATGTGGAGTGCAATTTTGGTAACAATAAAGTGGAAACGAGGAATTAGTTAAGATTGTTCATCAAGAAGTTTCCCAAAATTATCACTTCTGATATCTTGGGTAAATAATTCATGAGAGTAGAGAATTTGAGAAAAATGTTGCCCATAGGATTCAAGCTAGGTGGAAGAAACAGCTATTTGCCTCTGGAGTTTTGTGTGATTGTTGTGCATCACTCAAAATTGAAAGGGAAATTTTGTAGCAAAGCTACAAGACCAGCCATGCTTTACGCGATAGAATGTTGGGCAGTTAAGGAGCAAGATGTTCATAGTATGACTGTAGCTGAAATAAGGATGTTGAGATGGATGAGTGGCAAGACAACGAAGGATAGAATAGAAAATAATGCATTCTGGGGAACCTAGGAGTAACACCAATGGGTAATAAGATGAGGGAAAGTAGACTTAGATGGTTTGGTCATGTACGACATAAATCAAGAACTGTCCCGGTTAGTAGTGAGCTAGTACAAGTTGAAGGCTCTAAAGGGTAGGGGGAAGGCCCAAAAGGACGTAAGTAGATGCACTAAGAAAAGACTCGATGATCTATGGTCTAACTAATGTTATGGCCCTTGTTAGAGTGGAATGGCAGAACAGGATTCATGTAGCTGACCCCAATGAATAGGGATAATGCTTGAAATGATGATGATGGTGATGTATTCTCCTACTGGTTTCGATGACTTTAATGGGGTTGAGATGTTAGACCATATTGCTTTCCATCTCATGTGTCTGAAGCTTGCAAATGTCCTTATTTGAGCATCCTTATTTGTCCCTCTGTTTTAATGAAATCATTACTTATTCTGCTGCTTGAGATGGAGGAATTGCCATGGGGAGTGCATTTCTTTACTCCAAAATTGACTGACATCAATTCTGCAATCCCCATACCACAATGTAGCTGCAAAATCATTCAAGTGCCACACAACCCATGATTGTGTATGATGCCATGCCTCCCGTTCAAATCAACACAAAGTTCAGAACCAACAAACTTTCCACAAATTTCACAGATTCAGGCATATGAAAATCATCTTCAACACCAACATGAGAATTCCAAATCATGTTTCCATAGACCCTCCGAGATTGAATAACTAGTCAAAACAGCCTCAAGAATTGAAAGAAAAAGAATTCCAAACACATATTATTAGAAACGGCGAACTGAAAATGCAGTTCATAACCTGTATTGAAAGAAATTCAAATCCAATTTGACTTTTTTTGTACTATTGCACTTTTTTTTCTTCTTCTTCTTCTTTTCTCTTTCTTCTTTTTTTTCATTTTTTTTTTCCTTTTTTTGTACTATTGCACTTGCATACTCTTGCTACCAAAGAAAACTCTAGCATGATATAATAAAATTTAAAAAAAAAAAAAAAAATCATGCACGCTCAGAAGAATTTGAAGCAGCATCAAAAACCCATTTCATACATCATAAATCCTATAAACGCATCAGAAAAACCCTAATTCTTGTACCTGGAGCATGGATCCCAAAACCCTAGATAAAGGCTCCAAGAACTCGAAGAAAATGGAAGGTTCGAGAATGAGAAACGAGGGAACGTGGAGATTTGATAGCTTACCTCTAGGAGGGTGGCGAGGGAGCAGCAGGCGTTGAAGTGGATTTCGCGCGGGAATTTGGAGCTGAATTCCGCGGCGATTTCTTCCAACGGGCGTTCATCCGCATTGAGTAGCGAGAGCAGCGTCTTTGAGTCTTCCACGCTGATCATCGTCAAGATTGCAGCGAATAAATCGGGAATGAAAAAGAAAGAGAATCGTAGAGTGAGGTTTCAGATGTCCAATTAGAAGTTGCAAAGGAGAGGTTTATGTAGGATAGACGAATAGAGTACGAAAGCACATTGATCGTTAGGGGTCGTTTGGATGATGTACGGTCTCAAGTTGTAAACGCTTTACATGTAAAAAGAGTTTTGGTGTAAATTTACACACGTTTACATATTATTTTATTTTATTTTAAGGGATAATTTATTTACAAATATATTATTTATAACAAATTATGTATAAAGTAAATATTCATATCACATATAACTCGAGACAATAAATCCTGTCGAAAATTACAAATCACATAAAAAGGACCTTCTTTTTTGCCCTAAGAGAGCATGGTAGTGTAGTAGATTGGATGTCCTCCACTCATCACAATGAGCCCCACGTGTAATTTGAAAGTTTTTAACTATGGACATTTCATCCTTGGATCTTGTGTGGTCCATTTAATAATCATTTAAATTGTTTGATGATAATTAATTTTTCATTTTCTTTTTATTGTAAAAGAGCATCAAGAGTAGCACATGATGGGCAGATTGGATGTACCATACGTATTGCAATGTGCCTCACACATCACAAATGTATATCAATTGTTGTGTTCTATCACATGTCATGACTTTTTAGCCATGGAGACTCTGCTTGTATAATAAAAGATAGCTTTTTACACCATCAAGTTTCAAATTATAGCTAAAAGTTGCCCTATGTTTGTGTTGTAAAGTCTTTACAAGCAAATGTAGCTATCTAAACAACTATTGAAATACAATGATGCACTTATTTGTACATTTTGTTTGTCGATCACATGCATCGGTGTGTCAAGGAATCGGATGAGCGTAAGATTTGAGCGTCAAAGAATTGAATAACAGGTATATGAGGTGCCTTGATGACTTTAATCTCGATCCAAAACAACCCTTAGCCTCCAAATAGGGTTGTACACGAGTCAAGCTCGCTCGACTCGGCTCGACTCAGCTCGGATTGAGTTGACTCAGCTTGAAAGGCCGACTCAAGGCGAGTCAAGCTTGTTTACTAAAGCTCGAGTTGAGTTCAAGCCAAGTTCGATCATGGTGTATTTCAACTCGACTCAACTCGACTCGAAGCTCGAGCTCGATTCGAGTAATATATTTTAATAATATATATAATATATTATATTAATATTAAATATATTTAAGTTTTTAAAAAAAAAAAAAAAGTTAAAACTTAAAAGTTTTTACTAAAAAACCTTATCCAACTCTACCCGTCCCCATTCCCTCTTATTCTTTCCCTTACCCTACCAAGGTAAACTCGACTCGAGATAAACTCCACTCGACTCGAACCACTAGCTTGACTTGAACTCAACTCAAAAGCTTTGGCAAACAAGCCAAGCTTCAATGTTGAGCTCGAGCTCGAGCTCAAACTCAAGTATAGCATGGACGAGTCAAGCCAAGCTTGGCCCACCTCGACTCGACTCGGCTCGATGTACAGCCTTACCTCCAAATGATCATGCCTTAAATATTTAAACTCCATTTTATCATCCATTAGCATTAGAAGCCCGACTATAACATAATCAATAAGGCCAAAAGATATGCAAAGCTATTGTGAAATTATACGTAAAAAATCGCAGTTTTCGAGTGGTCATTGATCCCATCGATAGGTTGTCAATGGGTCTTGATAACATCAAAGATTCACTTAGTGGTATCGAGTATGAAATTCATAACTGCCCAACAAGCATTGACCTATACACCTGAGCTGCTCGATGGCATTGAGATTTTACTCGATGGGTTCGAAGAAGCTGCTCGATGGCACTAAAGACTGTTCGATGGCATCGAAGATCACTTGATGGCATCAAGTAGGAGCGTTATATCTCTCCATCAATATTTTAATTTGAAATTCTATAAACTCAATCACATTGAACCGGCCGATTTCTACAATTTTTTTATCGTTGGAACTTGATTGGTATATATAGAGCATTCGGTATTTGGGCTTTCGGATTTTATTTTTTATTTTTTAATACAAATAGAGGCTGAGTATTTTTTCACTTATATCGCACATCATAGACCTCGATCTAAAGAGTTCCATGACACTCTTCATGCGATTATTCACTGTGATAAACATTCCATGCTCCTATTCGAAGATGTGGATGAAGTCTCACCATTTTAGAGACTATACACTATGCCTATAGTCAGATCATTGTCTAAACTCCATAGAAGACCCATGTAGGTGAATCTCTTATGAAATACAACACTCCCATGTGATGTAGGAGATTCACCCAGCCTCCCTTGCCCCGGTCACTTCATTGGCACACCATGTGCAAGACAAACGACTCGAAGCTAAAGCATTGACAATCAACAACATTAACGTTTGGGGAAATAAAATGGGAGCGGATTCAGGCATGGGAGAGCTTTTATGATGTAACATAAGAAGGCATATCAACGTGGCTTAATTCAACACATAAGTTGTCAAGTGTTAGTCCACATACTCCCTTTCCTTCTGTATGATCGAGGGTAAGAGTTTATAACCCAAACTTGATAGATTATTGTGTATAACATAGGCTCTTGTATAGGGTTGAATTTATTAGACATAGATGTGTACGTGTTAGTCTCTGTGGGAGTCTCCAGCGAGAGTAAACACGGGTCATTGGATTATGACCAATTTTGTTGGTTAGCGGATAGAAAATCAACTAAAATCTCTTGCGGAAGCTTCTGATAGGAGTGTATACTTGATGAGTCATTGTGTAGGCCTCCGGCGAGAGTGCACACTTGTACATGTTAGAGGTGAACCTGATTTAAAAACTCCGATAGTGAATACTGGTACATTCAAGGAGAGTATTTGTCTGGAATGGAGTAGGGAAACCGAACCATTATATATGTTTGTATTTGCGATTATAAATTTACGTACATGTCGAATTCATGCATATGTGTTTGATTAATCAATTCATCTGAATGCTCAATTTGGATTGTATGCTAGGCATTTAACTTGTAAAACACACAAAATTTTACCATCATTTATATACTAATTGCTTCATTGGAATATCGTGTATAGTCTATCATATGTAGTTTGTGGTTGGATCTATGCTGACTTGAAAGCGTTGATGTTATCTGCTTGACTTATCTTCAATTGGTAAATTATTTAATCAGGCAATTGGATTTAATTTGAAATATTTTAATCTATTCGAATTACCTCTTTATTGGATATAGTTATTTATTCCTTAGCTCCACCAAAAACTTCATATGGCCCATTGTAATGTGCCATCAAACTTGCTAATTAGATCACACAAACACAGAAGAAGGGAAAACACAAATATCAACTTGATCCAATGCCTTTTCAGCCCTAAGAAGTTTTCAACAACGGGTGTTCAATCATCGCTATTATAAAAACTTCTCAGGGGACAAATGATTTGGATCAAGCGTATATTCATGTTTTCCCTTCATTAAAGTATGTGTGACCTAAATAACAGTTTGGATGACAATTAAACATTTTGATGGGCCCTTAAGTGTTTAATGTTGGGCGTTAAATCACCAGTGTCTTCTGTTATGGGGTAAAATCGGACTGACCAAAAACTATAACGAGATAGAAACGACAAGGCCAACAACTCGAATAAGAAGGTTGGGTAAGAGCTCGGCCTTGACTATGAGCACAACCTCCGCAACCAACTTGAGCACCAACTGTAAGCGATGACCTCAATCGCTTAGCTGACATCCAGCGATTCCCAACCTATAAACAACTATAAATACTGACCTGACCATGACTAGAGGCCCTAACCTCGAAACTCGGCCCCGATCACGATCATCAACTAAGCTCAATCTGCAGGACCTCAACCAATACGACTTAGAGGTTGGGCTCGCCTATTGACCACAACCTCCTCGGATGCCGACCACCGGGAGATATCTCCTTTTGTACATAGAAATTATTACTTCCCCAAGATATTCGCTGAGAATCACGTCGAGGTAAGTGCCATATACCCAATGGAAGATCCCTTGTGTGATACGTATCTATATGGCAAACTCATTACTATATATGGAACAAGTCTTGAACATTCTATAAATAAAAACCCTACATACGGTAGAAGATATGCACGATTACCCTAATTCAACTAGACCTATAATGTGCTATTTTGACTTGTGCATCGGAAGGTCCCCAGCTACAACCAAGGTCCCCCATTGCCATTTGGTCTTGTAGGCACACGACGGTCTAACAAGGACAACCATATCTCAGCATCAACATTTCCTATGTGTGATCCACCTAAGATTTAGATCTTCATTTTTGGGCTCATGCCCTAAAATGAGCGAGTAAAATAGATGCGTACAGATGTTATGGTAGGGGTCATTATTGAGTCCTTGTCCACTCAGGCTTGGGCAGGATTAGTTGGGTGAGGTAACAACTTAGGGTGTGAGTCCTTGACAACAGGCCCACCTTGATGTATGTGTTGTATATCCACCCTGTCTGTCAATTTTGATAGATCATTTTAGAGCACTTTTCCAAAAAATCTAATAGATTCAAATCTCAAGTGGACCACACCAAGGGAACACAATGGTCGTCAAATGCCCTCTATTAAAAAATTCCCAAGGCTGGTGGTAAATTTTATTTGCCATCCAACCAGCTCATAAGCCCACCTAGACTTGGACAAAGAGAAAACACAAATATTGATAATAAAAAATTGACATAGCTTTTAATAGTCAATGACCAATGTTTCAAGTGTTGTGGTCCACTTGAGAGTTGTATCTGCTTCATTTTTTGGGATGGTGACCTATATATAATAAGGTGGAAAAACTGATGGACAGAGTGGATATACAACACCCACGGTGAGACCCAATGCACGGGTCTTATCCGCACAATCCGCTCATTTTGAACTTAAAAAATATAACAAATATATATATTTTTTAATTATTATTTTGGGTTAGCTTGTTAGTACACACCTATGTCAGTACACACTCTATGTTAGCCACCCCCACTAGGGATCGATACCAGATCTAAATCTAAGATGCACTGCAACACAATAAATGGTATCTAAATCTACGATGCACTTCAACACAATAAATAATTGTAAATGAAAACCCACCATTAAAACCTTCATATTGCCCACTATAATGTTTATTTGCCTTCCAACTTGCTGAATAGGTAATTATCTTAATCCAAAGCTTTTGTGACCTCAGGGAATTTTGAACGGCAGGCATTCAATCACATTTGTTTCTCATGGTGTAGTCCACTTGAGTTTTGGATTTGCTTTATTTTTAGGCTTATGCCTTGATATGATCCAAGAGAATGGATTACATGCATGTATATAACGAACACAACATGGTGGGTCCACAGAGCTTTTTCCAGTATGGACCACAGGTAACGGTGGGTCATTTGCCAAAATCCGTCGTGGGGGATTAGATGTGGTTATCAATGGGCCAGTTTTGATATATGTAATCTATGTCGAGGTTGCCCATTTGTAATTTCCTCTGCTGGAACTGGGCCCACTGTGATGTTTGTGAGAAATCCATTCCGTGTATCCATTTTGTGAGCTCATTTTAAGACATATAAATCAGCCGGATCCAATCCTTGAGTGAGATGAAAATGTAAGAATTGAACAACATTCATGGGGCTACGGAAATTTTGAATCAGTATAATATTTCTGTTTTCAGTCATCCAACTAGGAATGGTGTTATGAACTGAATGAATGACATGTAAACATCACTACTGTAATACTCCGTCTCTTTTAAACGACGTGTTCCACTGTTGCCTTTGGTGTCGCCCACCTAAGTTGTGGATGGCCCTCATTTTTGGGCTCATGCCCTAACTTTGATGGGCAAAACTAATGAACGGTGTGGATTTATCACATCATTTTTGTGGGGCCCACTCTAAAAATAATAATAATAATAACAAAGCAAGTGACGTGCGTCAAACTAGCCCCTCTCCTCCACGACTCTCTCTCTCTCTCTCTCTCTCTCTCTCTCTCTCTCTCTCTCCTTCTTTGTTCTCTGCGGTTCAATTGCGCACATGAACCCATTTGACCATCCATGCCATCATCATGGTGGGACCCACTCCTTAATCTAAACCGTTCATTGGAACGACACCTCTGTTCAACCTTAGTCATTGATATCTCTCGCCCAGAAAGCTCTGGTGTGGCCCACCTTAAACCCCGATCAAACTGATTTTAAACTTCATGTCTTATCTTGTTGCTATAAAACCAATGGACGTTGTAGATTTTTACATCTGATGCATTTGTGGACCCCACCTCATCTCACCAATCCAGAATTCCATAACTATTACGGAGACTTTCCGTTTTAGCTTTAGCGGCAATGCTGCACACGTCTTTGCACTAGGCAATTCGTGTACTGCTCTCTCCTTGAATTGTGGTCGTTATTCTTCCCTCATTAAACGCTCCACAACTCTCCAACACCTCCCCACCTCAGAGAGCTAATAAAAAAGCTTCAATCTCCTCGCTTTCTCCTCCGTTTTCTTGTCTTTATCAACCGCCGAAAGCCAAGACCCAATTTTTTTTGAAATCCACCAGCAAAACACATTGAGAACTTCGATCTTTCATTGCACCAAGCTCCCCAGTATTGATCTCCATCAGTTAGAAGAATTAAAGCCCTCAAATCCTTGCTAGACAACAGTCTGCCATTAGAGGGAATCAAATACCGTGTGTCAGATATCAACCTAGTGGCTAATTATATCAAATGACTCTCGAGTTGGAATCTAGCAAGAGCCCAAAACTATTTTATGTAGAAATCGGACCTATATCAAATATATATTTTCATATCAGGTAGGTGATCATTCCGTATTGAAAATTTCATAAGTAATTGCCTTATATAATATAGACATCGAGATATTCTTTATTTAATTGAACCAATGCACATATTATTTTTTTTCCATTTAATATTATTTAGTGGTGATAATGAATATTCATTATGTGAACATAGACACTATATCTGTCATATTTCCTTGTAAGTTAGATGCATTTTACGTAAATTATTTTTTAATGTAATGATTCTTATGGGTGCTTTGCCCAGGGTCATCAGCACGACACGGGTGCTCTGCTTAGGGTCATTTTCAAAAGGATCGGCACGGGTACTCTATCCTGGGTGATTCTCTAAAAGAATCAATATACACGGGTGCACTGCTCTGGGCTTTTATCCCTAAAAGGTTATACCGATGCTCTGCCGAGGGTTATACTATGAAAGGATCAACACTGGTGCTCTGCTGTGGGTCATCCCCTAAAAGGATCAGCACACATGAGTGTTTTATTCACTCCAAATCTTAGTATTTTTTAAAAAAGTTATGTTAAACAATTTATTTATTTTATATTCATGAATGTCAAATTATTAACTATGATTTTACATCCAATGTTCATCTTATTTTGATTAATATGTCGAGGTTAAATTTGGTAATATTTGTGAGACTTTCAACCCAAGATTGATGTGATCCTATTGAGTTGTCGACTCATTATGTTTTAACCGTTTCTGGTTATTAATATTTTGAAGATGCATGGTACTACTATTAGTAGTGGAGCATGGAATGTGGTTGGATGCACGTGGCATGTTATTCTACATAGGATAAATTTTATTTTATTTTAGAACTCTAAATGTAGTAATGTTTGACTTAATTTTCTTACTACAAGTTAAGTTAAATAATTATGCATCGATATAATAACAGATTATGTAATTAGTGATCTTAGTATGTGTTTGGATTTTAAAGTTTTGGGCTATGGTGGAAGAAAATGAAATGCATATGAAATTATCATACTTTATCTTTTTATTTTATTTTATTTTTATAAGTCACGAGTCTGAAATTCGGGTCCTGAATACCCTATTTAGTTACCCAAATTTTGGGGCGTGACAAAGTTGGTATCAGAGCCAAGTTGATCTAAACATTGGACCTAAAATAAAGATTTAGCTTTAAATCTTCCTAAATGGCCTTAACTAGGAGATGAGAAATTTAGAATACATATGTATGACATTTTAATCTATTGTGATATAATACTTAGATCTCATTTAGGCTGTATATTAACATACAAAATCAAATTTAGATGTAAGGAATTTTTTGAGAAATTTTCTAACTATTTCTTGAGTTGGGCAGCAATAATCAATATAAAATGTCTGACTTTGAAAAATCATAACTATTTAAGTAAAACTCTGATTGAGGTGATTCAAAAACTCAATTGAAGCTTGATAAGTATAATTTTATAAAAAAATATGTAAAAATTAAAAATACTGACCATTAATGTATGTATTTGAGGTTAAGAAAAACCTATTTAGAAATCGTCCAAATCTGGACAGCGCATACTCTCTGAATTTTTAAAAATTTTATAGGCGTCAAAATATTATAAAATTTTACTGGGGTATAGTATACTTATAGACATATTTATGTATAAATTTTTTAAGTTAAAATAACTTCTAAAAATATCAAAAGTATCAATTGGAATAAAACCCTTATAACCAGAAATTTCTGCACATAGTTCTAAACTACATCTTAGTTCGACTTCTCTTAGATCTTCATGTATGCCTACATTGAACCATTTGATTTCTTATAATCTTAAAATTAATTAGTAAAATTTATAATTTCCTTTATTTATCCTAGGCTATGACGGATCAGAGTACGAACTTCGGGGTCGCATTGGAGACTCAAGTACCCGATGCAGCTAGGCAAGGAGCAATTATTGACAAGATCCTCTAGGCGATGGAAGGATTTGCCTCATTTATGGGAACACACGTGCTTATAACTCAATCTCAAGAGTAGACTTGAGCGACACATGTAGCCCCTGAAAGGACGGGGTCCTTGTTGAAAAAGTTTAAGAGGCAGAGACCGCCTACGTTTAAAGGTGGGCTTGACCCAAGTGAAGCTGAGGGTTGGAAAAGGCAGATGGAGAAAATTCTCTCAGCTATGAGATGTAACGAGGAACAAAATGCTGAATTAGCAATATATATTGTGGAAGGAGAAACCGATCATTGGTGGGAATCTATGTCCAGGGAGAACCCGATAATAGAAAGGTAGACATGGGACCAATTCTGCACAAAATTTGAAAATAAATACTTTCCAGCTTATGTGCGTACTCAAAAGGTTATAGAATTTATGAAATTAGAACAAGGAGATATGACAGTGCGTTAATATAATGCAAAGTTTATAGAGTTGGCACGATTTGCGACATTTCTCATACCAGATGAGCATCGTAAAGGGCAGAAGTTTGTTGAGGGACTGAAACCTTCTATCTGTACTCGACTGGCTTCGCTTCTTATTAAAACGTATACAGAAGCACTAGAACGTGCTGGCGCAATAGAAAAGGACTTTGATGAGCATTGGAAGAACCGCGAGCCGAGGAATGACATGAGGAGTGGAGCCAAGACCACGCCCCATTTATCTCTCACACAACATGAAGCAACTAAGTGGCTGAAGATGATGCCAACATCAGTACCCGGTCATGCTACTATACAACTTTCAACGCAATTCACTGAGACTTCCCATAACTGCGGAAATGTGGGTCATCCTACCCGCCATTGTCTTTTACCACCTTGTCATCAATATCCAGGGAATCAAGGACCAACATGATCGTTTTACAGGCCGCCTCTTCATTATGCACCGTCTACTTCGTATTAACGACCTCCGCCGCCTCCTCCTCAAATGATTCAGCCAGCTGTGAGACCATCACCACCTCCTCAAATGATTCAGCCAGTTGTGAGACCATCACCACCTTATTCTCATAGGCCTGCACAGCTACATCCACGATCCCAGAAACATGGAACTCCTCAAGCTTATCCGAGACTACCTCAACAATCGCAACAACAAGTTAAGTCTCCCTAATATCAGCAACTGTGGCCAAAGAGTCAAGCGCCCTGACCTCGAGCTTAAGGACATTTTTATGTTTTATCTTCATTCACAAATAATCCAACCCAACTTCAGGAGTATGAGGATCCAAATCGAAGTTATGATGATCCAACGCCACCTTAAGATGATGTTACACAGATATATGAGACTACTGTTTCTGCTTATGAGGACCCAGCATAACCTGCATATATCACTCCTCAACATGGTGCTGAAGCAACTAATGATGTGGTGGAAGGTACTATCTTGGCTTACACCTCTATTGCCAAAGCATTATTCAATTAATAAGCTACACATTCATTTATATCTTATTTCTTCGTATGCTCACTTGGTATATCACCCATACGATTAGATAAGAAAATTATCGTAGCAACACCGCTCAGTAAGTCTATGAATTTAGAGCAAATATGTGAAGAATGCCCCATCATAATTGAAAATGAAATACTACCAGCAAATCTCATAATTATGCCTATGAGGGAACATGATGTCATCTTAGGAATGGATTGGTTGTTCCAATATCGTGCCAAAATAGATTGTTTCAGGAAGACGATTATGCTGAGCATAAAAGGACGATCTCCATTGAGATTCTGTGGGACACGAAGAAGGAAAACGCCGATTGGTTTGTCGACTATTGTGGGAAGCGAACAATCAGAAGAAGGGATTGAACAAATACCCATGGTTAGGAAGTTTTCAGAAGTTTTTTAGGACATTACAAAGTTACCTCCAAAGAGAGATGTGGACTTCGATATCAATCTAATGCGCAAAACTGCACTATCTCTAGAGCACCTTACCACATGGCTCTGGTAGAATTAAAAGAATTAAAGGATCGATCCAACAGTTGCTAGATCAGGGTTTCATTAGAGCCAGCACGTCGCCATGGGGAGCACCGGTCTTATTTGTAAGGAAGAAGGATGGAACTATGAGATCATGTATCGATTATCGTTAGTTGAATAAAGTAACAATCAAGAACAAATATCCTCTTCCTAGGATTGATGATTTATTTGACCAGCTTAAGGGAGCAAGATTCTTTTCTAAAATATATTTGAGGTCAGGTTACCATTGGTTGAAAATAAAGGACGAAGACGTGCACAAGATGGCTTTTAGGACTCGTTATATGCATTATAAGTTCTTGGTAATGCCATTTGGATTGACAAATACTCTAGCGGTATTTATGGATCTTATGTATCGGGTATTCAAACCTTATTTAGATCGATTCGTTATTGTATTCATCGATGATATTCTTATATACTTCAAGACTCATGAGGAGCATGAGGAACATCTCAGGACCGCTCTACAAACGTTAAAGGAAAATCATTTGTATGCCAAGTTGTCAAAATGTGACTTCTGAAAGCATGAAGTAAAATTATTGGGACATGTGGTGTCGGAGAAATGAATATCTGTGGACCCAGCTAAAATTGAAGCAATATTAGAATGAGAGCAACCCTCGAATGTACTAGAAGTGTAAAGTTTTCTTGACATTGTTGGTTACTGTCGAAGATTTATAGAAGGATTCTCCAATATATCAAGACCCCTAACTAATCTAACTAAGAAGAATATGAACTTTAAGTGGGATAAAGATCGTGAGCAGGCATTTACCAAACTAAAGAAGCGGTTGACATCAACCCTAGTTCTAGCATTGCTGACCGAAGGAGAAAGATTTGTCGTTTATACCGATGCGTCATGACATGGATTAGGATGTGTTCTTATGCAAGGAGGCAAAGTTATAGCATTCATATTACGGCAGTTAAAGACTCACGAGTGAAATTACCCGACACATGACTTAGAGTTAACAACAGTGGTTTTTTCTTTGAAAATTTGGAGGCACTACTTATATGTGGAACAATTCGACTTATATTCAGACCATAAAAGTTTAAAGTATCTCTTTAATCAGAATGAATTGAATATGCGTCAGAAAAGATGGATGTAATTTTTGAAGGACTGTCATTTCGATATTTCATATCACCTAGGAAAAGTAAATGTTGTAGCCGATGCCCTAAGCAGAAAGACACGAAGACTCGTGGCCAGCTTAATGATCAAAGAGTGAGAGATGCTAAATGTTATCAAAGATTTCGATCCGCAACTCTAGTTTGAAGAATCTCAGGCGTATCTAAGTAACCTAGTAGCACAGCCTGTCCTGGTGTGTAATTTTTATTGTTATTTGCTTAAGTTGAATAGCTAAATTTAGTTTTTTTTAAAAAAAAACTTTAGAATTGAGATTAGATCATGATAAACTTTTCTCATAGATTTGACGTATTTTAGAAGCTCAAAAGGAAGACGTTTGGCTACAAGAAAAATGAGCAGAAAGAATAGGGAAGGAGAATGCAGAATGACGAATTGGCACTGATGAAGGGATTAGGTTTCGTGGAAGGTTATGTATTCCAAACAAACCTGATTTGAAGCAAGAGATTTTAGACGAGGCTCATAGATCAAGATTCACCATCCATCTAGGGGAGATTAAAATGTACCACGATGTTAAGCGCCAATACTAGTGGAACAACATAAAGCGGGAAATCGCTGAGTACGTATCTAAATGTGCAACATGTCAACAAGTGAAGGCAGACCATCGAAGACCACCAAGACTCTTGCAGCCGTTACCAGTCCCTAAGTGGAAATGAGCGAATATATCCATGGATTTCGTAGTTGGATTTTCGAAGACAGGTCGACACCATGACACTGTATAGGTGATCGTTGACAGGTTAACCAAATCCGCACACTTCATCCCAATAAAGATTTCTACATCTGCAATGGAGTTGAGTAAATTTTATATTAAAGAGATTGACCGACTTCATGGTACTCCAGTATCCATCGTTTTCGACCGAGATCCCATGTTTAAATCGCAGTTTTGGGCAAGTCTACAGGAAGCTTTGGGAACTACTCTCGATTGTAGCACAACATTTCATCCGCAGACTGATGAACAAATAGAAAGGACGAACCAAATTTTAGAAGATATGTTACCTAGCTGCATTTTCAACTTCAAGGGCAATTGGGATGATCATCTGCCGCTGGTGAAATTCACATATAATAATAGCTACCAAGCCAGCATTGGTATGACACCATTTGAAGCTTTATACAGAAGACTCTGCAGATCACCAAGCTACTGGACCGAAGTAGGAGAAATGATATTATTGGGACTAGAACTTATTTAAGAGACCTCCAAGAGGATTAACATCATTCGAGAACGTATGCGCGCCTCCCAGAGTCGCCAAAAGAGCTATGCAAATAATCGACGCAGAGACTTAGAGTTTTGTGTGGGAGATCATGTGTTCATAAAAGTTTTCCCAATGAAAGGAGTTATGCATTTTGGAAAGAAAGGGAAGCTCGCGCCACGTTTTATCGGACCCTTCGAGATCCTACAAAGAGTAGGAGTAGTAGCATACAAGTTGGCTCTACCACCACAGTTATCCAATATCCATAATGTATTTCATATCTCCATGCTTCGAAAGTACAAGCTGGACAATTCTCATGTCATCGAATAAGAGCCGTTAGAGATTCAAGAAAATGTTACATATAAAGAGCAACCTGTGCGCATTCTCAATCGTAAGGAACAAGTACTTCGGACGAGGTTATATCACTTGTGAAGGTACAATGAAATCATCACAGCGAGGAAGAAGCATTGTAGGAGCGAGAACAATAAATTCGAGAAAAGTATCCTAACCTCTTTTAGGCATATAAATTTCGAGGACGAAATTTTGTTAAGATGGGTAGAATGTAATACTCCGTCTCTTTTAACGGTGGGTTCCACTGTTGCCTTTGGTGTGGCCCACCTGAGCTGTGGATGACCCTCATTTTTGGGCTCATGTCCTAACTTTGATGGGCAAAACTAATGAACGGTGTGGATTTATCACATCATTTTTGTGGGACCCACTGTAAAAAAAATAATAATAACAAAGTAAGTGACGTGTACCCACAAACCAGCCCCTCCTCCACGATTCTCTCTCTCTCTCTCTCTCCTTCCTTGTTCTCTGCGGTTTAGTTGTGCACAAGAACCCATTTGACCATCCATGCCATCATCATGGTGGGACCCACTCCTTAATCTAAACCGTACATTGGAATGACACCTTTGTTCAACTGTAGCCATTGATATCTCTCGCCCAGAAACCTCTGGTGTGGCCCACCTTAAACCTCGATCAAACTGATTTTAAACTTCATGTCTTATCTTATTGCTATAAAACCAACGGACGTTGTAGATTTTTACATTTGATGCATCTATGGACCCCACCTCATCTCACCAGCCCGGAATTCCATAACTATTATGCGGACTTTCCGTTTTAGCTTTAGTGGCAATGGCGCACGCGTCTCTGCACTAGGCAATTCGTGTAATGCTCTCTCCTTGAATTGTGGTCGTTATTCTTCTCTCATTCAATACTTCACAACTCTCCAACACCTCTCCACCTCAGAGAGCTAATAAAAAAGCTTCAATCTCCTCATTTTCTCCTCCGTTTTCTTGTCTTTACCAACCGCCGAAAGCCAAGACCCAAATTTTCTGAAACCCACTAGTAAAACACATTGAGAACTTCGATCTTTCATTGCACTAAGCTCCCCAGTATTGATCTCCATCAGTTGGAAGAATTGAAGGCCTCAAATCCTTGCTAGACAACAGTCTACCATTGGAGGGAATCAAATACCGCGTGTCGGATATCAACCTAGTGGCTAACTATATCAAACGACTCTCGAGTTAGAATCTAGCAAGAGCCCAAAATTATTTTATGTAGAAATCGGACCTATATTAAATATATATTTTCATATCAGGTAAGTGATCATTCCATATTAAAAATTTCATAAGTAATTGCCTTATATAATCTAGACATTGAAATATTTTTTATTTGACTGAACCAATGCAGATATATTTTTTTTTTTCATTTAATATTATCTCGTGGTGATAATGAATATTCATTATGTGAACATAGACACTATATATGTCATATTTCCTTGTAAGTTAGATGCATTTTATGTGAATTATTTTTTAATGCAATGATTCCTACAGGTGCTCTGCCCAGGGTCATTTCCAAAATGATCAGCACGACACGGGTGCTCTGCTCAGGGTCATTCCTAAAAGGATCGGCACAGGTGCTCTGTCCTGGGTGATTCCCTAAAAGGATCGGTACACACGGGTGCACTGCCCTGAGCTTTTGTCCTTAAAAGGTTATATCGGTGCTCTGCCGAGGGTCATACCCTAAAAGGATCAACAGCGGTACTCTGGCCTGGGTTATCCCTTAAAAGGATCATCATACATGAGTGTTTTGTCCACTCCAAATCTTTGTATATTTTTAGAAAAGCTGTGTTAAACAATTTATTCATTTTGTATTTATGAATGTCGAATTATTAACTATGATTTTACATACAATGTTCGCCTTATTTTGATTAATATGTCGAGGTTAAATTTGGTAATATTTGTGAGACTTTTAACTCGGGATTGATGTGATCATATTGAGTTGTCAACTCATTATATTTTAACTGTTTTAGGTTATGAATATTTTGAAGATGCAGGGTACTACTATTAGTAGTGGAGCATGGAATGTGGTTGGATGCACGTGGCATGTCATTTTACATAGGATAAATTTAATTTTATTTTAGAACTCTGAATGTAGTAATGTTTGACTTGATTTTCTTACCACAAGTTAAGTTAAATAATCATGCATCGATGTAATAACTGATTAGGTAATTAGTGATCTTAGTACGTGTTTGGATTTTAAAATTTTGGGATATAGTGAGAGAAAATGAAATGCATATGAAATTATCCTACTTTATCTTTTTATTTTTATTTATAAGTCAAGAGACTGAAATTCAAATCCTGAACACCCTATTCGGATACCCGAATTTTGGGACGTGACAACTACCAACCCAGGGAGGTTTCAAAGGTAGGAATTTCCCTACCCACCTTTTCCTTTAGTGCAGCCCACTTGAGTCTTGTATCCTGGTAACTCATCGGCTCAAGTCTTAAAAATTATCTCACAAAACGGTTGGATGGTGTTTATGTCTCACAAACATCACTGTGGTACCTACCTTTGTTTGGGTGCAGCAGGAACTTTGAAATCCGTGTCCTACACTATTGGAAACGGTAGTGATTAATAATTAGGATTTGGATCAAGATGATATTTGATTTTTTTTTTTTCTGTTCACCTAGGTTTAGGTGACCTTGATCCTTACTCCTGCTCGGGTGGTAGACTTCCAGGAGTTTCAACACCCAGTCAAGGGTTCGAGTATCCATAGGTGGTGAAATTCCACTAGCGTGACTGTGTGGGGTGTGTAAAAAAAAAAAAAAAAGGTTCGGGTGACCTTATCATCAAGTTGATGGAATTTAGATGCCCAGCACCATCTCTGTGAAGAATCCATCCATCGGTCTCGTTCTCTTATTATGATATGAACTTGAAAACAGTAGGAATGGAAATGGCCCACCGTGATGTTTATATTTCATCCAAACCATTCAAAAGATGGAAACGAACAAATATCCAACAACCTTCTAATTAGGTGCGGTGCACTCATTTATTGAATTAAGCATCAATTGTCCACTGGTTTCCATGGTGCAGCTCACCAAAGTGACAGACCTCATTCTCGGGAAATTTTACTGAGATTTCTAGAGGTTTTCTCCGGAAATTATCAGTAAAGATCTTGCTAAAAATAGAAAATTTTAAAAACGGTAATTATAAATCAATAGATAATTTATATTTCTAAATTTATTCAATGAATTAATTTTTAAAATTCAAATAATTGTCTATTAGCATCAACAGGCAATAAACTGTGAAAACTTAAAAACTGCGTACATTATGAAAATCTCGCAATATTGTCCCAATAATATCATTTTAGCGGACTGCCTGGAGAAAATATAGTGAAAATTTCCAAATCTCCGCTATATTTGTCACAGTGCCCTAAATGGTGGATGGACCATCTTAATTTTCCGCCCAGGTGATCCTTATGACGTGCCCTGCCATTTTAACGGCCAGGATGTTTCCAAAGCTAGACTCATTCACGTGAAACAAAACCTTGCAGACCGTGGTCCACATACAACGTAGTACCTAAAGATTTCTGGAGGAGATAATTTAGATACTCTGGCATAATGTGGTGGATGACGTGCACCTACTTAGAGACTGCAAACGTGGCAAACAAGTAGTCAAATTAAGCAATCAATTTTATGTTAACTAGTGTAGATGTATTATGAGCAAAAAAATTTGTTGAATAAATTTGGTTGATTCAAATAGGCTATTAAAGATAAAAATTTAAAAGAAAATAAAAAATTAAGATAAAATATTTATAAAGTTGAGTCGATGTGTGACGTTAATTATTTGGCATGAAATTGAATTTGCTTTTCTTGGACAATGTCCTAATCAGTATAACAAAATTTAAGAGCAATTGACTTATAAGATACAATGACCATGACCCGGTCCCAACAGTGTATTCACTTTACGCAGACTTGAAACATTCGCGGTTTTAACCTAAAAGTGCTGAGTCAATTCAGCGATGAACTTATCAACCAAAGCTTCTAAAATAGAAAATGAATAGAGTTTTTCACAAGAGAATGGAAAATTTTCCGTGGTTTTTAAAATAGATTAAAAGTCTTTAAATAGACTTTAAAGTGGTGCATTAAGCATAAATTTAAAATGATTTGGTTCATTAGATTCAAATTCATCAGGTGTGACCAACCGACTAATGACATCTTTCCGTTTCAAAACGAAAAGGCGTAGGTGCAAGTACACTCTCATGCAAAATAAAATCCCGCAAGGACCTATACACATACACACACACACACGCGCGCGCGCGCGCAAGTACACCCTCACCTGCACTCGCGCACTCGAAGACGAACTCGGCACGGCTTGGCTCAGCTCGGCATGGCGCGTGCGTGTGTAGTCAATGACATCGATTATAGTTATTAGCATAGCCTCTCATAGAACTAAATTCACATGCTTCCGAATATGCTTCAAGTTCCAATGCAAGAATCATATCTTATATACAATAAAATTTTCCTGTACAAATCAAATGTGCGACTAAACTCACAACTCAAAAGTAATAAAGAATTCAAATTTGAAAGAAAATTGAAATATTTGAAATTCTTTTCATTTTTTATATGTATGTATTTTGAAACAAAATACAACAAAATTAATCCTGTTTTATTATTTGATTGTTAGATTTGTATTCATTTATTTGATAATTGAAGATGGAAAAAAACCCACCTTTTATGGCTCTACACGTGTACGTGAATCAGAGGTTAGGATTGATCTGACAATATGATCTTGGGATTGTGATTAAGCGATAGTGGGTTGCACAATCTAGTATGTTTTTTGAGTTAAAATATTCAAGGTGTACAATTTATGAGTGCCTGCTAATTAAGCATCATACACAATCCAGCCAAAGCCTGATGCCACTGTTGCCCATGTTGCAAATGTTGCCGACTGTAAATCGACATTTTTTCCTCTTCCCTTATAAGTAGAGAGTTTTGGATGTGTGAATTTAAAAGCTTTGGACTGCTGAGATGGCGTTGGTTTTAGGGGTGCACATCAAACCAGTAGAACCGTGGAACCAAACCGGAACTGACCAAACGGTCCGGTTTGGTTTGGTTCCAGAGTGCACTGGTTCCGATTCCAGTTCCAATAATCAAAGAACCGATTACATCGATTCGGTTCTCGATTTGGGGTATGTGGAACCGAACCGAACCGTGAACCGATCCATAGAACCTAACTGTGGATCCGAACCTGGAACCGAACCAGGAACCCTTTGATTGTTTTCATATTTGACTCATAATTTGTGGTTTACAATGCACCATTTGATTGTTTTCATAAATGTATTTTTGCACACCTTATACAATATTTAAACCATTCATCAAATTGATCATAATACGAATGGACATGGGCTAGATTATAAAATAAAACATGCAATTGGGCTAGATTATAAAAAGCCCAGAACCGTGGAACCGAACTGGTTTTAACGGTTCGGTTCCGGTTTGGTTGTAGGGTGCTAATGGTCCGGTTCCAGTTCCAAATATCCTAGAACTGTTAGGAACGGTTCGGTTTTGGTTTCACCTCAGAACCGGACCGAACCGACCTGTGTGCACCCCTAGTTTGTGTGGAGGGTGAAGTAGCCAACAGTGCCAAATATTAAAAACCCAACCTTGAAGAGAGGAGATGGTTAATGTTCGCCACTGGTGAAATACCAACACCATGTGTCATGTCCTTCTCTACACCCTCCAATGGGTGTCAATGACAGGCTTTTATGCTTAGCCTGTCTTGAGCCAAGCTTTGGTTAAAGTATTAGGCCCGAGGGTTGAGCTCAAGCTTAAACTTCAAGTCCGTTTTTAAATCTGAACAGTTTTAGACTGGATGTCCAGAAGCCCGTCAGCCCTATCCAGCTCGGGTTTCATAACAAATAAGTCGCACCCTCTTTCCTATCTCTAGTTTCTTTCTCATCTCTGTATCTTTCTCTCCCCTTTGATAATGACTATGGTGTTGTTACAATCCTGTTGTAGCTGCCAACAGCATCCTCGGCCTCTCCCATCTCTACTTCTGGACGTTACTGTCGGCTCGGCTTAAGCTGAACTATTTCAGCCCATTATGGGCTGAGCTGTTTTTGGGTTTAGACAGAGCTTGACGCAACCCTAGCCAATCAAGGCATTTGGTATAACATCCCGGATTTTTGCCAATCTGGAATTAGACGTCCTTAGGCAATGGGTCGATCCTAACACCTTATTAACCTGTCAGAACTCAATTTCAAAGTCTAAAGCCGCTTTTGAACCCATTTCCTTCACAAATCTCACCCTTCACCACCTTATTCTTTCAATTTTTCTAAGTACTTTCACCCTAGACACTATCTTAAACTAGCTAAGCATTATAACTTGGATCACTCTATATACAAACTACAAATGCCTAGGTACCACCTCAGACAGAAATCACTCAGGACTAAATCCTTTAGAAATTAGGCGAGAATTAGCTAGTGTTAAACTAGAGTACCTGTGAAATTAGCACCAATCGCTTTAAATATGATCTGCAAGACCCAAAACTTGTAGAATTATTGACGCTAGGTTTTCCTAAAATCTAGGATCAATCTCATTACCCGGCTGCTCTTGGGAGTATCTCGAAACTCCGTATCAGATCTGGACCGCGCGTCGGAAGTCCGATTAACACGAAGTTAAAGAATTAGGACTGCCTTGTTGGGCTTGACAACCATCTCGGAAATCAAATCCAAATAGTGTCCCAGCGCTATTCGCTTGAGCTCGGAGCGGGGAGTGTGAGAAATGTAAAAATAATTCTAAATTAAATTCAAAATAGTGAAATCTGAGACTTGTCGCTTGTGGATCAGTATTAAGCAACCAGACCGTAAGAATTAGGCCAAATTACACCCTCGGATCAGGGATATTTTTCCAAACATATCCATGTACTCGGAATCTCCGATCGAGATCCACTGACCGTTGAACTGAAACTGGACCGCCACGCGTGATCTGGGAATCCGACCAAAACGAAAACATAACTCGACCTAGATCCAATGTCAATGAGCTTAAGTCCGACTTTTGGCTCAAGGGAGGCCTCCGGAAATGCTCCGTTGAGCTGAAACAGATGCCCTTTGGACAAAACCCAAGTATATCTTGGTCCTGGTGAGTTTTGGGGCTATATAAGGACCTTAAACCCTCTCTCATTTCAATCATACGAATTTGAGAAAAACCCTAGGAAAAGAGAGAGAAAGTGAGAGAGAAGTGGGAGAATCTCCCTGCCACCTGACCTTGCCACTATGCAAGCTCAACCGCTTCCTTCTAATCACTTTCCCGGCAATTCCGGCGTTGTTTCTAGGTAAGAAACCCTAACCCTAATATGTTTTGGGGTTTTGATAATTGTAAGTTATGAAATAGCTAACCTATTTCGTTCTATATGTTACCAAACTGCCGAATATGAAAGCTTAGCAAACCTATCGGATTCGTTACGATTCTACGGCATAAGGTGCGGACTTTAGGTGTATAGGTTATGGTTTTCAACGCTTTCAATGTCAGATAATGATAGATTCATGATTTGCATGCAATTGCACATGTGCAAAGTGCTGTTTGTTTTCCGTTTCGATTAAAGACGGAAAATATGAAATTTTACATATTCTAGGTATTTGTAGAAAGTAACATATACGTATAAATTTTGGAAATATGTTTGCCATGATTATTTGCTGTATGAACATATTATATATGTGTAAAATACTTGTTTGGCGAAAAGACTCGCCCTAATACATGTTTTGCTAATATATACTATGTATGTTGAAATAGTGTATTCTAAGTGTTTGTGAAAATGACTGAATGAGTATAGAATTCTCATTCGTGCTCGCCATGACTAATTGTCATGATATATTGATTGTTGTATTGGCGATACCCCTTTGGCGAAAGGATTTGCCCTAAGTCACGCCACGGCCAATAGGTTAAATTGTGTAGCCAAAGTGTTTGTGAAAATGTTCAAATGAATATGGAACTTGGATTCATGCTTGCCATGATTATCCATCGTGGGTGCACATGAGTAATAATTGGGGCAACTCCCTAGTGAAAGGATTTGGCCTAATACCTATGTGATCAACATACGTCGTGCATGTTGATGTATGTAGACTAAAGTGTTTGTTGAAATGTCTGGATGAGTAGTAGTTAGTAAATTGTAATGTATAAAGTTGTTGAGATAGGATTCTCAACTACCTTATTGATGTGTATGATTTCCTTCATGTAAGTTATTTAGTTTAATCACTTACTGTTTTATGAAACATATGTGTTTGGATTTCCTGTTTGCATTGTGTTTTATAACATGCTTGTTAATATGTTTGAATTACTTGTTTATTTAATTCTGCTCTGATTACTTCACATGTTTAAGTTGTATTCCATAAAATTCGTGAAGGGTGATGGGGGAGTGGTGCAACGTTTCCATGCAACAGCCCTGGCAGCCTTGAGCGAACAATATTGGATATTTGATTGTATAATTTGAAATCTTGATCCATTACTACTTTAACTGTTCTGTAATTGAATGTGATTGAGACTATGATTATAGTCCAGACAATCGGTAACAGACTTGAGTTCGTGGTTGAGATTCATTTCGCCACGTAGGATGTGTCTGACGAACCCGAGTCGTACTTCGGTTGGCGGCAGTGGTTAGGTCACGCGAAGTGCTTATGCACTTCATGTCGTTCAGTTGGTTGTGCGCTTGTGCTAGTCTGGCTCGTCAAGTAACCCGATCTGTCTAATGTATGTTCACTATGTTTGGACGCTACTGCTTGAACCTAGGGTACCAAACTTACCAGTGAAATTTTGTTAACCATGGTACCTCGATCCGCTAAGACTCATGAGCCGGGCACGGTGGTATGGGACACCGTGGTCTAGCTGTCGGCCTAAGCTGGGGCCACGTGCCTCCCTGTAGTGACCAGTGAGCAACCAAACTCGTGAGCCGATTATAGTGGTATGGGACACTATATTCGTACTGTCGGCCTACATTGATAAGGTGATGGGGGAGTGGTGCAACGAATGCGTGTAACAACCCTGACAGCCATTTGTAGTGACCTCGAGCATACTCTGAATTTGCGGTGAGGTGACGAGTTTTGCCGCAGTGAATAGAGTATGGACTAGGCCTGTATCAATTTAGTGATGAACCGTTAAAAGGGTGATGGGAGAGTGGTGTAACAGCCCTGACAGCCCTTGCAGCGACCTAGAAAACGCAGCATCGTATGAGATTAACTAGGACTGACGACCCTAGAATGGATCATATTTGGGAATGATACAAGGGAGATACCTTAGTTTTCCAATCCTGCTGTTTGAAATGGACTAATAACAACTCGGTAATCATGCTCATCATCGTATTGCATGTGCCTGGAAGATGTGGAGCACTGAGGAATGCAAGCATGCCACGAACGTAAGATGGTGTCGCATGAGGGAGTGTGTGGTGAGGGCATACATCATGACTGCATTTTCATACTTGCATTAACAAGAGTATTTAAGAGTGTTTGATTTTACTGCTTTATCATTACTGCTTGACTGTTTTGATAACATGTTAACCTATGCTTTATTGTTCCATTGAGTTGATCACTCACTCCCACGTTACGGGATGGTGTTGTACACACCAACCAGACTTGTTTGAGTTTCAGATGATGGCGATGCTACGAAGCGGAGCCAGACTTTTATGAGGATGAGGAGGATTCCTCCTTTATGCAGTTTCAGGCGGGTTTCTGTGAGCCGTGTCCTGATCGACGGGGCTTTCTAGGATATTGATTAGATGACCTTACACAACTTGGTATAAATTAAAATTGTACTTGTAAATAGTTAACCTGGTAACATTATCACACTCTGGAGACTCACCATAGTTTATATAGTTTATATATCTATCAGTCTTCCGCTTGCTATCTCACTTGTCTCTGGAGTATCATATGCTGTTTTGGCTTAATCTCACTCACGTTCAATGCACTAATATAGATAACATTCAATCATCATTCATTATGTTGCATACGTGATGCGTTGGAACTCGGGAGTTGAGTTTATGCTCGACCCCCGATTTTCAGGGCGTTACATTTGGTGGGGCCAGTTTGGGTAACTGGCTTAAAACGTATTATGGTGGATGAGATTCGTCAATCCATGATGTGACGAATGGACTCGTGTTTGGATGGCCATCGTCTCTCCACGTTTTAAGACGGATTGAATGCACCCGATGGAGTTGGTGGGATTTTGAAATCCCTGCAGATACGCCTCTCATTTCCTATCCCTCAGAGTGGCACCCGTTGTCTTCCCCAAAACACTGTCTGGACCCTGCGCGATTGGACGACTCTCCTAAGAAGGAGGAATGAAGGGAGGAGCTGTTTCTCGGCACTGCGAGTAAGAATCCAAGGGTCTGTAGAAACTATATCAGCAATGTCATTTTGGGGAAAACTCAATTCTTCGAAAATCTTGATTTTGGGTTTGAGGGTCTTGTTGACATTGGTGGAGAGCAGCTTTGGGGCGTGTTGGATCATTTTCTCAATGTGGGTCCTGGAGAAACCGCAACGGACGAAAAAGACAAGGACAGAATTGGATTTTTCGGGAGGCTTGATGCGGGTGAGGGCAGTAGAGGCCTTGGAAGCAGTTTCGGATGAGAATCCATGTTGATTGATTAGATAATCAACGACGGAGACGGAGTTTTGGGATGGATGCGTCATGCAAAACCAGGACAAGGGTATTGGTATGGAGTAGTAGAGATAGGTTTTGAATCGATTTGAAGGGGTTTTGACGGTGAATGAGATGAGATTCTCCCATAGATGCAGAGACATTGAGAGAGAGAGAGAGAGAGAGAGAGAGAGAGAGAGAGAGAGAGAGAGAGAGAGAGAGAGAGAGAGGAAATCCTATGGGGTATCCAAACAAAATCTCTTTCGAAATCTCATGGGATGGTTGCAATCCCACAAAACCCAAACAGGGCCTGGCGGCGCATGGGATATCGATTTACACTATAATCCGCCGACAATACCCTGCGCCTCATAAATGCATGGGATGGTCGTAATTCCATCCCATGTAATTTGCTGTAATTCACGTGGCCAAACACATCCGAGGGTATTAGATGGGATTAGGTGGGATAGAATTGCATTTAGTCTTATAGAATTCCATTACATGTAGGCCCCACATTGATGCATGTGTTTATCCATGCCATTCATCCATATACACCATTTACACGTGACATTCTAGTTATATATGTGTATAAGTGAATGACATCTTATGTGAATTTGGTTCGTTTATTACAATTCTATGGTCTACCAAACATGATTTTTCTTAATCCCGTGGCAAAAATTTTATCCCAAACATGGGATTGGATGGCTACAATACCAGGATATTTGGTTGTGCAACAAGATGTTAATCCCATCTAACACAATTCAATACCGTTCGATTCCACTTACCAAACACACTCTCGGGCTGGGAAACCTTTGAAGACGATTGCCCCCGGCATAACTTTCACGACGTCCACATATTCCACCAGACACCATGTCTCATTTTAGCCATTGAATACAAAGATAAACGATTATTCAAAACTCAGGTAGGCCATGCCATTGGAAAAAAACTGGGATGAAACGGCCACCATTAGTTTTATCTAGGAATTACCTTGGTGTTGATATTCCATCCCTTCCATTCGTTTGTGGTGCTTCATTGGAATGAAAGCATTACACAAATTACAGCATTCTAAAAATCAGGCGGTCCATGTCACGTGAATACAGAGGGTTTAGGTATAAATTATTTGGGATGGCCCACCTGAGTGTTAAATCATTCTGGTTTACAATATCAAGGCTTAAAAAGAGGTGATGTAAGTGATGGACGGCGTGGATTTCATTACCTTAAGTCGTTTCTACCACTTTACGAAAACCCCGGCAGGCACCCTTCTCTCTTGCAACAACTCGCTTGCAAAGGATCATTTTCGGCTTACTCTATTGTCCCTTTTCTAAATGGTACCAGACGCGCACCTGAAAGGGCACGTCTCACCGCCAATTTCGATTCCAGAGCCTTCCTTGCAGTGAAAAGTGAAAACACTCGCTCGAGAAAGCTGGTACGAACAAGCCTTCCCAAACAGCAGATCTTGATTTTTCGGATTTTTGAAATCGTTGAAAACGCAGGCAAGGCCTTTTCAAATCGTTGAAATCGCAGGCAAGGCCTTTTCTCCAGTTCTCTCTCTCTCTCTCTCTCTCTCTCTCTCTCTCTCTCCCCTTTCATTTTGGAAACCGATATATCGGCTTTTTATAATTTTCTTTAATTACTGCGATTCTTTTTCATGGTCGCTTCATCTTGCCAAGCAGTAATGCAAAAATGGTACTAACTGTACTATTGCAATTACCAAAAATAGAAAGGATGGTTGTATTTAGCAGACTGCGAGGATCCCGATTTCATTTCTCATTTCTCAGTATCATTTCGCTATCTTTCTATTATTTTCCTTTTGGCGACAATTCATGGCAATTTCTTTATAAATGGTGGTGACTCGTCAGCCATACACAATGCACGTAAGCTAATCCGTACCGTTAAAATAGGGGGCCTACATCTAGAAAATCGCACCAACCATCCAATTGGTGGCTATCCAATGGACGGTTAAAAAGGAATGGTCATCAGTCCAAATTTCAACGAGTGATATCAGATCAATGTTCCTACACTCCTCAATTGTTTTAACCTTGGGATTAAATCGTTCCGGAAGGGATCTGAAGATTTTCCTACAAATTTTTGGTACCGGATCTTTTTCTCCCAATCCACCCATGGAGTTACAGATGATATTCAACTTTGTGAAAAACTCCATAAATGTCTCGTGCTCTTCCATTCTGAGACTTTCGAACTGTGAAGTCAGGAGTTGAAGTTTAGACCTCTTCACAGTGCTTGTGTCTTCATGGGTTGTTCCAATAGATCCCATGCTTCCTTGGATTTCCCGAACATACTTATTTGATTGAATATGGTGTTTTCTGGGCTGTGCTCTATACACGTCGAGGTCCATCGTTTGGACGGTTTGGATTTCGATATGCAAGTTTCAAGTGCATGGTTGACGTGTCACTGCCATTTGGGGAAAAAGACCTGTGGTGAGCACAGTCCAGGCCTTGACTTAGATATTTCGTTTTTGATGCACATGTGTATTTACATGTTTTACATACATAGATGGACTGAAGGTTAGCAGCGATGAATCTGTCCGATTTTTGAGAATATGTTTTTTAAAAATTCTTTTTGATGTATTAAGACTGTTATGCTATTTTATGTAATGTTGTCATGTTTAGTTTAGGTAATGAGATGCCTAAGCATTTTAGGATGCAGCTTTGTCATCGAATGATTATGTGATGTCGTGTTAATAGAGTTGGAAGTTATCAACTTCTGATGAGGTGGTGTCAATTTATGCCAATTTGCTCCACATATAGTTCTTTGAACTGTATTTCCTAAACGAACCAGAGCCAATAGGAACTGATTCTGTGATAGATCTGCTATGGAATGAATATGTTTATTTTTCAAGAGGGATGCTTTAACACAGGTCGTTAGCAGCTTATATTCACCAATGAATCTGGAAGTAAATAGTCCGTGTATCTAGAGAAACAATAACAAGAGGAAAGTGTGATTAATACCAAATTTGAATATGTATTACTATGTATGGCGAGGATAGAAGCAGCGAGTTTCTTCCTCTCTATCTGATTCTATTTCAGTGTCTCTTCCCTGAGGAATAAAAAGGAGGTTCAGTTTG
The DNA here is from genome assembly GCA_030180095.1 of Magnolia changhungtana. Lineage (NCBI taxonomy): Eukaryota > Viridiplantae > Streptophyta > Magnoliopsida > Magnoliales > Magnoliaceae > Magnolia > Magnolia changhungtana. The sequence continues at coordinate 15,357,399 of JASAUF010000662.1, forward strand.
TTCAGTTTGTTCATAGAGAGAGAGAGGGCTTTCTTTGCGTGGGCAGTCTCATATGGATCTACCAAAGAAGTGAGGAGAGCCTTTTGGACTAGGATTAAAGAGCACGCTAGCTTCTGTATGGGCCTGCCATTATTGAGGTTGATTTGTCAAGTGTTATCAAATGTGTGGGTTCTCTAGGCGTCGATGGAACGGGGAGATTTGTTTTTTACTTCTCTCATGCTTATTGAGAAGGATTTCCAATGTGGACTCTATGGCTCAAGAGGGAGTTGTTTAGAGCCTCTCTGCTGGTGGGGTCCTCCTTAGGAGCACTTCCCCCCCCCCCCCCCACACACACACACACACACCAAAAAAAGAAAAAAAAGAGGAAAAAAAGGACAAACAGTTGTAATGAATTCTTCCACAAAATTGTAGGAGCTCCCTTTTATTTTCAAAATGATATGGCATTTATTAATGGTGAAAATTAGGGTTTTTCTTTGGTATGTATCTCTACAAATATATACATTTTGGATCTTGTTGAAGTTTTCAATTATTGGAACAGAATTCATTTCTTTTAATTAATGTAACAGTCAGAGATATTGATGCTTTTGGAACCATGGAAAGGTGGTCCCATGGAAGGAAAGAGATGGAAGTTATGGAGTCTTTGCTTCATGGTGGTTCTATGGTCCATTTGGTAGGAAACAAAAAATATAACTAGTCGTTATAAATTGCACCGAATGTGAAGGGCAGTGGGTAATGTTAGAGGCTATGTCCTCTTTTGGGCAAGTGCTCTTGAAGGATTTAAGAATATGTGGTCCATTGATACTCGTAGTGTGTTGTACGCAATGTTCGAAATATTGGTATCGCGTTACGTATCTCACCCTTGGGATACAAATGCGTATCAGTTATCGCATGCGATATATTGGTTGTATCGCTTAATGTATCGTTGTTGTTGGAAACATGGGGAAATATTGGAAATTCGTCGAATTTTTCAACAAAATTTTAGTGATTGTTAAAAAAGACATCAATACACACATAGAAATCAAGACATTGCAAAAAACTAGTGCACATAATAGGTTTCTTTGTATGGGGTCCAAATCTATGCGTTGTTTAACTGAATTGATGCAAGTATATTCATATAATTTATAAATGTACAAAGACGTGTGGAAACACAAGCAATATATTCAAAAGCAAAAGAAGAATTACTAGATTAAGTTACATACATGTTTGATTTGATTTGATTTTTTTTTTTTATGCAACTCGGTCCTTCTCCAAATCTTGAAATCGAAGTTCCCAATTCATGATTTTTTATGCCATGCAAAATATGAAAAGTCATGGATTTGTAGCAATTTGACACATATTTAACACGATTTACAGAAAAAAAAAACGATTGATTTTTTTTTTTTGAAAATGCTCACCGGATCAAACATGTGGGATATATCCCACTACTTGTGTGTTTTGTATCGCACAAGTGGGATACAAGATATGTCATGGGATATATCGGCCAATATCGTCGATATTTAAAACACTGGTTGTATGCAGTCCATTTGTAATGTAGGAGTGGGTTGAGTTATGCTTATTCTGCTGTTTGGATGCAATTAATAAAATTACTTTATTGACCTGAAAAAAAAGAAAAAGAAAAAGAAAAGTCAGGGAGGTAGTATTGTCTCTTTTGGAGCCGCGGAATGGTCTCATGTAGGGAAAGAGGTGGAAGTTATGGAGTCTTTACTTTTTTTTTTTTCTTTAAAATTTTTAATTTTTTAATTTTTAAATTTTTTTTTTATATTATCGGTTCTATGGTCTATTTGGAAGGAAAGAAACAACGTAACTTTTCGTAATAAATCGCAACCAATGTGAAGGGTGTTGGACAATTAGATGCTGTGTCTTCTTTTGGGCAAGTGCTCTTAAGGAATAAGGAATGTGTTCCACCGATATTTGGAGTGCGTTGGACATGGTCGATCCGTTATGTAGGACTAGGTGGAGGTTCTGCTTATATCTATTCTTTGCCTTTTGGGGGCTGTTAAATTACTTTAATGATGGGAAAAAGGTCGGAGACACCTTAGAAAATGTGACAGTCATATGTTCATCTCATTATATATGCATGTTGTAGACATCCACACTGTAACCAGTGGCATTCATGAAGCATGAACCCGCTCAATTATAATTGTGCGTATGTGCATATAATTTTTTATGCCTTTAATCTTAACATTATTTGTGCTTTTAAAGTTGGAATGCTTCAGATAATTATTAGCATTCAGTTTCTTTATTAAACTTTGAAAGAAATGCAGATATCTAGTCTGTATTTAATAATGCAAAAATTGGAATGACTTGCACTTCCACCCCTGAATGCAGTCTTATTTTGTTGAGCAACAAATTTGGATCTGGGTGATTTGGACGATACCAATACCAGCTGCACACCATGTTCAAGAAGGTAATTGAGTCAAAGTCACTGCAACGCTTGTCTGGAGCTGATAGGAAGAAGCTTAAGCGCACTGTAAAAGAGCATTTTTCACAAGCCTCAGATGCTGATATTGATGTCATACTTCCTCCAAAGGTGAAAATATTGATTGGTTTTTTGGTGCATACACATTGTTTTATTCTCATTGATCTGTGCTTGTTGGGTGCAACTGTTTTGGAATTGATGAAATTTGGCTATGTGGTTAGCTGATTGTTTATACTCTTTTTGACATTTTTAAAAGGTTAATCTGAAAAATAAATTTATTAATTACAATCACTTGCAAACATGTCATCAAGGAGTATCTCTATTGAGCCACTTCATGGTGCTTTCTTTTTTCTGATCCACATAACTAATGGATTAAGCTGAAATTGGTAAATGTTAAAGAAATCCACAAAAAAGGTGAATGATAAAAGAAATACAAAAACTAAGGGCCTGTTTGGGAGCTTGGATTTGGAACCCCCTGGATTCAGAACCCCCAGGATTTGAAACCCCCTGGATTTGAAATCCTCCCATGTGTTTGGCACCCTCGAGTGTGGATCAACTTTAATCCAAATGTAGCTATGTATGGTATATTTATAGGGATTTGAATTTAAGTACCAAATCAACTTTAATATCTCTAATTAGTGAGATATGTAATTTTTGACACAATGGTTGTGATAAGCCCGTTGAAATATATGCTTTGCCCGAAAATGATGAAATTCCAAGTCTTGGATGGGCCACGAGCACAAGATCATGTTTGAGTGACTAACCAACGATTTTTAATCGTTGATTTACATGGACAATGTTTGGACGATGCTGATTTACATGGACAATGTTTGGACGGTGCTGATCATCATTAGTCGGCCATGTGCCTAATAGAATGATAGTATAGTGGCACACATGTTACACCTGCAACTATTGAAATGATTTTAGGTGTAATCCAAGCTCTCACCGTGGATTTCAAACCCCCTCAAAGAGGGGATTTGAAACCCCCAATTGCTTTATGTTGCCAAACAACCAGGGGATTTGAAACCCCCTCAAATCCCCTCAAATCCCCTCGAATCCACGGTGCCAAACGACCCCTAAATATCTTATTGAATGCATCATGCTTTGTTTGGATTGTAAAGGGAAAGATTCCCCCAAAATGACAAGGGGCAAAGTGGTGTGGTGCTACAAATCCCACATCCTTGCCAAAAAGGAACTATGGAGCTTTTCGTTTCTCCATCCAACAGAAGCCTTAAGTGAAAATGTAATTAAGTGGGCGAGTTTCATAATTAGCTGCTCTATTAAATATAGGTTCCAATTTCCCATAATTTACCCAATCGCATTTTTTTAACCTCCTCAAGACCTTGTGAGCATAAAAAGAGCCACATGTTTCCTTGATTTGCATGATTGCATCTCTGAGGAAAATGAAATGGTCAGCAACATCTTCTCATCAACAACTAGCTATTCTTGAAAAAGATATGACCTTTTGCTTGTTCACTTCTCCAAAGACGATACACACACACACATAATGAAAAGATTGTTGGAACTTTATTAAAAGGCCAAAAGAAAACAAGGGAAAAAATAGAAAGAAAAACAAGAAAATAGAAAAAGAAAAGAACAAAAACAAGACAAAAAGAAAAGCCTAAGTGACTATACAACTTAATTGGTCCAAAGCCCTAATAGACACTAGGGGGGAACACTGCTGCCAGAAGAGCATATGCTAGAAGACCAATTCGCAATATCTCTGAAGATTGGGGCAATGATGAGAGCTGAAGGGGAAGAGGAATTCTGAAAACAACGACAATTCCTCTCCCACCAGATAGCCCAGAAAACTGCCAGAATGGAAAGTCGCTAGATAACTTTGTGGTTGGAGCTCGAATCGATGCCACCATGCTAGGCAAATAGGAGATTTGGTACTGAACTAGGCATTGGCCAAGAGGTGGAGAGGCTGCCAAGGATGGCTGATTAGATCTCGATTGCGAAGGGGAAGAGAACAAAAAAGTGGTCAATGTACTCTGTTGCCTTGAAGCAAATCAGACACGTTGGAGAGAATCATCCCTTTCCTTTGAAGATTGCCAATAGTGAGGATTCTTCCTTCAGCTGGAGCCAATCGAACACGACAATTTTTTACGAAGCACCATATGACCAGACAAAGGAAGGGAAAGCCACATTGGAAGCAGGGGAACAACTACTAAGAGCTTTGAAGAGGGACCGTACGAAGAAGATGCCATGACTCTCCCAGGACTAGACAAGCACGTCAGTCTCTTCGGATGAAGGATGAATCCCACGCACTAATTCCAACAAGTTGAGAAACTCCCCTAGTTCTTCATCCGCTAAGGATCTCCTGCAAGAGGGGCACCATACCCCTCACCCTTCATTGGAGAAGCAAGAGGCAACACAAGCGTTTTGATTCGAAGCAATAGAGGCCAAGGCAGGGAAAAGAGAAATGAAAGGCTGATCCGAGGCCCAACGGTCCAACCAAATCTAATGCGGGACCATTCCCAAGACCAAAAGAAAGCCCTTCCAGCAACTGGGGCTTGAGGGTTGAGATGGCTTTCCTCATACAAGACTTAATATTCAAGTGATAAAAGACAATTCTTTTGGATATTTTTACTTAGTATTGATTTAACAAGTAACTTTAGCATGGTCTTAAATAGTTGGCTAGATCGAATTTTTTTCAATTGGAAATCATCTTAAGATATCATAGAATCTTGCTTGCTACTATTTCAATGCTTGAATAATGTATTGTATGGCCAAACTACCAAAGACCGATCTTTTTTCATATTTATAGTCATGGATTTGATGACTATTTTGCCTCATCTCAATCAATAGTTTCAACATTGCATATATTTTTATTTTAGAGCATTTTGCTGACTTATCTCTAATTGAATATTGTCGCGATTTTACTTCAGGCAGAGATAACGGTTGCCAAGTTTCCAAACCGAGTCCATGTATATGGAGTAGAAGGAGGTTTTCCGATGATTTTTGATGTTGATGGGCGAGGCAACGAAATATTCCCCACGGGTTTGTATTACTCTCACCATTAACAAGCATCTTCATATGATTTCCTCTACCGTTCTATTGTATCAATTTATCTTGTACATCTACCCTCCTAGCTTATTCTTTTGCCTTTCTAATGCAACGCCCAGTTAGTTTCATCTTTGTATTTCTTATGTATGTTATTAGTGAGTCTTATTACCTATTGTTATGTGTTAAGAATCCTTGTTCTCATCCTCCTCATAGGAAACATAGGGATAGATCCTGTTCTTAGCAATTTATTGGGAGGGGAATTTCTTGGGATACTTTTGAATTGTTTTCCTTGGGATATTTAGGAAATCTTATGGAAAATAAGAATAAATAAATGGGAAGGCTGACATGTTGGCCAAAAAATGGTGTTGTGGCGCCGGATTTTTGTATTGGAAGATGTTAGGGTTGCTTTTGCTTAGAGCTGTTGTTTTGAATGGGGGTTGTGGGTTGATTTGTTAATGTTTTCGCGAGTTTTCTTGTTATGTTTGTGGGATGTTTTCTGTAAGATTTTCTGTTCTCTATCAATTAGGTTGGTTTTCATAAAAAACATTAAAAAAAGAAGAAGAGATAATGGCATTGTATTGAAGGCCAAATGACAAAAAAGAAACAATAGTTTGGTGGGGGGGGGGGGGGGGGGAACTTGACTGATAACGCTGGCCATAGAGTCACTTCTATTGTGGAAACATCGATTGTTCTTTTCGCCCTAGATGGACCATAGAACAACGAGCAGAGCAACCCTCTACCTAGAACTGCCCTTCCTACTGACACCATCGATGTGCTAGGAAAGGAAAAATCCCTCGATAGAGCTTGGAATCACCTAGGAAATATTGGAGGATAAAGTGGTAGACCAAACTTACCTAATGAAGGGACAATGAATGAATATGTGATCTACCAATTTTGCGTCTCCGAGGCAAAGAAACCAAGTGTTCGCTAACACCATAACCTGTTTATGAAGGCTGTCAATGGTGAGGATCCTATTCCTACCAACAAGCCAAGTAAAGGCCGCAACTTTAGGATCACCATAGGACCAAATAGGGCTGGTATGACAACAGGTGCCGGAAATCTGATGCTGCATTAAGAGCGAGTAGAAAGACCTCATTGAATTTTTAATTTTTTTTTTTGATTGATCCTTCAGCCACAAGAGCGAGCTCCCAGAGAAGGTTGGAACCCTTGCAAGTGAGAAAGAAGCCGCACCAAGTCATCGATCTCTGAATCAGAAAGATTCCAACAACAAGGAACCCACACACCCCTATTCTCTAAAATCGAGAAACAATGGTCAAGCAAAACATCAGCAACAGAGCATAGGCGAGCCATAGAGGGAAAGTCATCACAAAGCGAGGACTCCTCGCACCAATCATCTTCTCAAGATCCGACCTTCGACCCATCCCTTATTGCAAAGCCCAAGCCAAAAAAGACTTTACTCTCAATACGAGTGACGACTTTTCAAAGGAAAGATGCTTGGTATGGAGATGACTCCTTTATCCACCAGCCCATGATAGAGGAGTTGTATTTGCCGATAACAATGGACCTCCACCAGCTGCCCTTCTTGACTCCTAAATCTCTAGACCCATTTACCCAAGAGGGCAAAATTTACATTGTCAAGCTAGTGAATTCTTGCACTATCAAGAATCTGTCTCCCAGAAATGAAGACACTTAGGAATAGGGAGATCGCCTTAGGGAGAATAGCCCTCAACCTTTGGCTTAGAATCTTTACAATAATTTTATAGGTACTATTGATAAGGCTAATGGGCCTAAAATCTTCGAGGCACTAAATGCTTTGAAGCTTCGGGGTTAGGGCAATGAACGAACAACGTATCTCAAGATTGAATGTGGCCAAAATAAAAGAATTCCTCAATGAAGCCCAACAAATCCTACTCAATCGTCTCCCAGCAAAACTAGAAGAAAGCCATGGGAAATCTATCCTGCCTTGGAGCTTGGTCCGTGCCTAAATCCATGACAGCATCCTTTAACTTCCTCCACTTGGACAAGTGCCTTGAGATTGGAGGCCTCTTCCCAAGAGACAGTAAAAGGACAAATTATCAAGACTAGGCTGCCCGAGAAGCCCTCGTAAGCAAGTTCGAATAATAATTGACAATGACATCATAAATGAAACCCTTATCAATAATCCTTTTACCATCAACCAGTAGAGAGGAGATACAATTTGCCTAGGCTCTCTCACTAGCTATACCATGGGAAGAATTTAGTGTTCTTATCGCCTTCCTTGAGGTAGGTTGCCCGACGGTGTTGGTGCCACTTGATCTCCTCCTCTTTAAGGCGAGGGGGAGGGAGGTTAGGAAAATAACATTAGAAAATTTGGATGTTTTAAATGGAAGTGTAAAGCCATCAGTAGACTATCGTGTTGTTATCGGGGTGTGGTTGATAAAAGTATTCGTTTGGTGATATTTGGAAGAGCACGTCACTGTATTTTAAAAACTTGAAGATGTCACAAAAACATAAAAATGTGAATTCATGGTTATTATTAGATTTGCTACCAAATTTTACATGCTTAACTGATTCACTTTGTGGTATAGCTGATTCTATACATGTGTGACATGCTTCAATGATCCAAACCAGTTACTTCATCCATCTCTTCAACCTCTCTTTTTTTTTTTTTTTTTTTTTTTTTTTTTTTTTGTTTTTGTGGGCCATTGGTTGAAAGGTTAGGATCTTTCAATCTTGAAGATTTTTGAGGAAGCCCCATCAGTGTGTTTATCTATTCAAATCAATCTTATGGATTACCAAACCATGATCCCACATGTATGGATTCAGCAAATTGTATATTTGCTAATGAGCAGGACTATAATCCTCTGCAACATGACCTTTAATTATGAAATGACAATTTTCAATTCAAGTTTGCTTGGCTGTTGGCATCTATAAGGTTTATCCATCTTGACTTCACGTTACCATTCAAAATGAAAATAAGAAAAGAAAAGAAAAAAAAAAGACGCACATGAAGAGATGCATATAGATGCTATCATTTGTTTATTGGAGATGCTATCGATGGTATTTGTTAGTTCCAACATGGATTGTTTATGCCCCTTGATTTGACTGGATGGGGCATAGTCGATGTAACATTCTTGGAATTGGTGCATATAAAAGATATTGCTAGATTGCTCACATTAAAGCTCCTCGTTGATCACAAACAATATTGATATATAGTTTAGATGCTATATAATTTTGTTAATTATTGTGAAAAAAAATCTGAGGAGAATGTTTGAAAGAGAGAAGAGGGTGGCTCCAAAAGGGTTTCCTGGTTCGGGAGGGTGATCTAAAGTTTGAGTTTAGGTGAGAGCTCATGGGAGATTTTCTGGTTTCAGTGGTCAAGACAAAGATCACTTTGCCTTCTATTGTAGGAGTGGTTTGAGTTATGGCAAAAGTAGAGGTGGTGAGCCATCGAAAGGTGAGTAGTGATGAAGGTCCAGGGCAATTGAGGGTTTAAAGGGGGAGGAGATTCAATGGGAAGGAAATCTGGGTGTAAAAAGCCCACTATGGGCTAGCCGTGGTGAATCGGGTGGCTAGAAAGATGGGAGGAAGTAGGCTCTAGGGGTGGTCGATTGCTGGGGTAGTAAGGTTGATTCACCCCTGGTCAAGTTGCTAGTTTTGTCGGTTCTCTGGCTTCTGAGAAGGAGAATCTTATCTAGGTTAGGAAGGTGGTTCCTTGTAGGGGCCGAAAGTGAGGATCCACCCTCGGGTGGTCGATAAAGCCTTGCAAGCCTTGTGGTGGAGCTTTGTAGCGTCAGTAAGGTTGGGGCCTTTGTTTCCAATTTGCTGTGGTGGCTAGATCAGTGTTGCAGCTTGGGTGCGGATGACTTTCTTTGTCGTTCGCTCAACGATTCGTAGTTCTGGATCTCTCTGCGGCAGTTAGAGAACGTGCACAGATATATTCTTACCGGTCAAGTCTTCTGAGATGGTCAGATTGATTCCATCTGCAAGGGTTGAATGGTCGAAGTTTGTCTGGGAGGATGCCTGGTTCCATTTATTGTAGCGCCCCTTAAAGCTCTGGTTTGAAGAGGCCTTGGTGGTGGGTGCTTGCTTCAGAGAGCTGGTCATCATTGACCAGGCTACGAAAAGATGAGAGGATCTTTGATCGGTTAGAATATGTGTCTAGTTGAGGAAGGCGGCTACGGTGTCAGCGTTTAATCTGGTCTTTGTTGGGGAGGAACAATTTTTTGTTTGGTTGGTGTGGGAGGGCGAGGCTGTTCGCTTGTAGGAGTTGCTACTTGATGTCATGGCGGAGGGCCGATGATGAAAGTTACAGAGTTTGCAGGAAGTGACAGAGTTTCGGTTCGATGCTCTTGCGGACCACTTGATCTCTGAGGTCCACGTGTGCGGTGGAAATTGTCGGTTTGATCCGAGAGGCCCTATCTCTCCCTGTGGATGTAACATGCATTCCCCCCTTTGCTCAGTGGGAGGCGGTGGTGGGACAACTGTTCCGAGGCATGCCTCTCTGTCAATTTTGCCATTATAGAGACCTGCAGGCCTTTCACTTTGGTGTAGTCCTTGGGTTGCATTCCTTATACGTGGAGGGCTGAGATAGTTTCCCAGCCGCCTTCTGGCATTGTTGGTGTTGAGACATGATCACATGGTGCGGCTTCGGCTACTGGTTTGAGCGGTGTGTTTGTCTCCATCCTTGGGGAGGTGCCATGTGTCCTTTGTTCTATTAGGCAAGAAGCAGTGGTAGGGCAACTATCCCGAGGTTAGCCACGTCCGATACCTCACTATTATGGAGTGGTGCCGTCTTCTTTGTCCGATGCAATTCTCAAGCAGTGCACCTACCATGTGGAGTTCTAAGATCGTTCCCTAGCTGCCTGATGGAGTAGGTGTGACTAGTTCGACGATACATGTCCATTCTTCTAGCTGCTTCATGACTTCGGTAGGGCAGAGCATTATTGGTCACTTAGACAACTGTTCAGATGCCATCTTGACGGGGAGAGAGTCTTCACCACGTGTCCCTCCAGCCTCTCTACATGATAGCGCGGTGCAGTTGGATGATGTTAGTGGTATGATGGAGGTTGGCACCCGGTGTGTTGGTGCGCTGCCTCAGCGCTCAACGTCTCTTGTTTATGGGGTTGTTAGGCCAAATGATTATGCTAGTGACATGTGTTCGACTCATTCCTCAGAGGGGTTGGTGGAGAAGAGACGTGGGAAGCTTCACCACGTGGCCACACCATGCTTTCTTTGTAGGGTGGGTCCTGTGAGCCTCTCTCTTGTGTGAGAGATTTGGGTTATGTTCCCTGTTTGGGAGATCTTTTTAATTGTTCCACATGTGGCTCCCCACGTTTATCATCTTTCCCTTTGGAGGTTTTTTATACCCTTCCCTCTTCTTCTTTTTCCTTGTTCTCCTTTGGTGCTTAGCCTCAGGTGTGTGACATCGAGTCCGAAGGTCTCTAGTTGTCAGGCGTCTCTGGCCCCCTCACGCTGGTTGCTGTTCCTTTGGATGATTCCCCCTTGATTCTCTGGGGAGGTCGAGTCTCTGGTGTTTGCGACGGTTGAGCCAGGCCTCCTCAAAGACGCTTTGGATGTCCCCCTTGCAGGTGGCCTCGTGTCTGGAAGATGATTGGATTTTTCCTGGTAAACTTTTTTCTTCTGACTTCTCGTCGGGAGTTATGGAGGGTCTGCTCGCTACTGTTAGGGGGAAGAGGTGGATTAGATAGGCTATCAACCATGTGGGAAGACCTATCTAGAGTGTGTTTGGCGATCATAATGAGGACTATGTTGCCTTGTTTTGGCTTGTTGAAGCGAGAGGCCTCAGGATGCCCCATGTTGAGTATTAAAGGCAGTCTTTGAAACCATCCAAGGGGTGCAAAGAGTTGGCTAGTCTTGTGGTCAATCCTTGTGGGCAGGCTGAAGCCATTTCTAGAAGTGAGAGAAGGGGGAGGGGTTAGATTGGTTATCTAATGAAGATCCTCAGTTGGAATGTTTGAAGGCTCGGGTGCCCTCTATAAGTGCATTTAGGTGAAAGATATTTGCAAGCGGTCCAAAGCCCGCCTCATTGTTATTCAGGAAACTAAACTCAAGAAGATCAATTGGGGGTTGCTCGAGTCTATTTGGGAGTGCAAGGGTTTCGAGTGGGAGGCTCTTTGATGTGGTTGGTTTAGCTGGCGACATCCTGGTTCTTTGGAACCCAAGAATCTGAGTCAGGGAGGATAGTTAGCGTGGTTGGTTCTTTGTTTTTGCGGTTCTCCTTGAGTATTCCTTTGGCTTCAAGTGGGTCTTCCTGGGAGTGTATGGTTTGAACTAGCCAACTCTCAGACCGCTTCTGTGGGAGGAGTTAATTGTTGCATTCGACAGATGGCACTTGCCTTGGTGCGTAAGCGGTGATTTCAGTTTGGTTCGTTTTGCCCACGAGATGCTCCATGGTGATTGGGTCCCCATTATGTTAAATGGCTACATGCTGCTAATCTTGAGGGCCTATGAGAAACTACAATTAGAAGAAGAAGAAAGGAGAAGAAAGATGAGAGAGAGAGAGAGAGAGAGAGAGAGAGAGAGAGAGAGAGAGAGAGAGAGAGAGAGAGAGAGAGAGAGAGAGAGAGAGATGCTTAGGGTATATTGAAACCCTCGCTCTCAACTCTTATTTATAATAGTAAAAACATGAATGACTCTTATGGGTCTTATTACATGGACTTATGAATTACATGGACTTGGGCCTAATGGGCCTTATTCAACTATCAACCTTTCAACATAGCAGCATGCAAGGCTTTTCAGATTGGGTTCTCAAGCAGGAGTTGGTGGACCTCCCTTTGAGAGGTATTAAATTTACTTGGTCTAATGGCTAGGTGAGTCCAACCATGTCGAAGTTGAATAAATTTCTAGTCTCTTCTAGGTGGGTGTAAACATTTCCTTTGACACACCAAAGGGGCAATTTTAAGCCTGTATCTGATTACTGCCTGATCCTTTTGGAGGTTGATAAAGTTGATTGGGGTCTTAAGCCTTTTAGGTTTGAGTTGGCCTGGTTCGAAGTGGAGGGTTTTTGGGCCTTGGTCTCAAGCTGGTGGTCCCCTTTTAAGGTCGAAGGTCGTGTTGGTTTCAAGCCCTTATAAAAGTTGAAGTTGCTGAAAGCTAACCTCAAGGTGTGGAAGAAAGATGTGTTTAGGTAGAGGGAGATCGAGATGGATTCTTTTCTTCGCGAGATTCAAGCGCTGGACATCGAGGAAGGAGGAGGCCTTGTCCAATGGTGAGAAAGCCACTAAAGATAAGCTCTCTGTCGATTTTAGTTCTAGATTTAAAGAGGAGAGGGGATCAAGTGGTGCTACGCTCTTGGGCAACCTAGCTGAAGGAAGGAGATAAGATACCAAGTTCTTACACGGGATAACTAGTGCGAGAGTTCAGGCCAATTGTATCTCCTTGCTTATGATTGATGGGAAGAGGATTGTTGGAAGAGCTTGACCTGTGATGCTATCGTCAATTTTTATTCGAATCTTCTTTCAGGTGAGGATCGGGTGTGACTGAGTCTCGATAACCTGTCCTTTGATTGTATCTCCTTGGAGGAGGCAGATGACCTCGAGAAGCCTGTTTGGGTGGAGGAAGTCAAAGGTGTTGTGATGGATCTTGGTGGGGACAACTACGGGGCTAGAGGGTTCCCCTTGGCCTTCTTCCAGATTTTCTGGGAGATGATCAAGTCGAATTTATTGGGCTTTGATGATGATTTTTTTCTTGACTCTAGCCGCATTTCATTCGAGATGGGCTGCTTTTTCATAGCCCTCATTTCAAAGCTCTAAGGTGCTTATGCCTGAAAGATTTTAGGTCCATTAGCCTTATTGGTAGCCCCCACAAAATCATTGCTAAGATTCTGAGCCAAAGGCCGAGGGCTAAATTATTGTTAAGATTCTAAGCCAAAGGTCGAGGGCTATGCTTCTTAAGGTTATTTCTCCATTCTAGAGTGCATTCTTCTCTAGTAGGCAGATCATCGATAGTGCTCTTATTACTCATGAGGGCCCTAACTCGTGTCACATGGCTGGTAGCAAGGAGTCCTCCACAAGCTGAATTTGGAGAAGGCGTATGATCACGTTGGTTGGTCCTAACTTGATTATATGTTGGCTCAGCTCGAGTGCGGAGCTAGGTGGAGACAGTGGATCCAATTATGTCTTGTCTGTGATGTTCTCGGTTTGGCTTCTTCAAAGCCTTGAGGGGTCTTTGCTGGGGTATCCCCTTTCTCTCGTTTTGTTTGTGGCGGTCTGTGAAGCACTGAGTTCGATGTTGGTCAAGGGGGAACTTGTGGGCCTCTTTTGGGGCTTTCAGGTTGAAAATGTTACCCATCGTGTTAGCCACATTCAACTTGCTAAAGATACCCTAAGTTTTTGGAAGGCTGACGAGTCCATGGTGGACAACCTCAGGAAGTTTATTGGGTGTTTTGAAATCATGTTGGGCTCATAGTAAACCTGGCTAAAAGAGCTTCTTAGGATCCTCTCGTCTAAGTAGGAGGTTTCTTGGTTGGCTAGCATTTTTTGGATGCCGGGTTGGGTCTTGCGATTCTTCTTGCCTCGCCCTACCTCTGTGTCGATAAGCTTGCGAAACATCTATGGGACTAGGTGATTGAGAGAATGGAGAGGAAGCTTTTGTTATTGAAAAGTAGACTTCTGTCCTTGGGGGCATAATCACTTTAAGTAAGGCTGCCCTCTCCAATCTCCCTCTCTATTGTTACTCTTCTGGTGTCTAAAGTCTGTTCCCGCTAGGATTGATAGGCTTATGGGAGGGTTTTCCTTTGGCAAAGCGCTTAAGAGTAAATACTATTTGTTGAATTAGAGGGAGGTGTGTAGGCCGTACGCCAATGGGGATGCAGTTGTTAGACGGAATGATGACGTAAATTCAGCCTTATTGGGTTGAGTTTGGAGATTCGGGGTGGAGGACAATATGCAGAGGACCATCATTGCTGGTAAACATGGCACCTCCAACATGGGCTGATGGACTAATGATTCATCTTTTTATGAGGCGTCCTATCTTTGGGAGGCTATTACTTGGGTTGTGAGCAAAGTGTCTGTTGGTGTGGGTTTGGCTGTTGGGGATGGGGCCTAGGTCAAAATTTGGGAAGATGTTTGTAGTGGGGAGTCCTCGCTTTGCTTAGATTTCCCTAGTTTGGCCATTCTCTGTTCTGCTGATGGTGTTTCGATTGCCCTTTGTTTCTTGGTTTTGGGGGAGTGTGTGCATTCCTCCTTGGCAGTGGTAGGTAGATTAAGAGATCAATGACATGGTGCAGCTTCTATCTCATTTGTAGGGGATCCGGCTTTCTCCAGGTGTGAAAGATTCGTTGATTTGACTGAAAGGTAAATTGGGGGTTTTCTCATTGAGGTTCTTCATTTTCTCATTTCCTAACCTAAGAATCTTGGTTCTTGCAGCCATACTTGCCCTGTTTGGTTCTTCGGTGCTTCTCCTAAAGTCTTGGCTTTCGCTTGTCTTGTTGGTAAAAATAGGGTCTCTACCATCGACAATCTTTGTAGAAGGGCTATGGTGTTACCAAACTTTTGTCTCCTTTGCTTCAAAGATGCCGAGTCGGTTGATCATTTATTCATCCACTACCCACCTTTGCTAGGGAATTTTGGTCTGGTATTCTGCTGTCTTTTAATGTCTCCTAGGCATGGTATGCCAAAACGGTTACGTAATGACCGTTATGTAATGATAACAGTGGCAACTGTTACTCGTTATGGGGCCTAAAAGACTGTAATGGCCGTTGTGGAAAAAAAACGACATTTTTTTTTCAAAAGAAACAAAGAAAGAAAGGTGGTAACAACCATTATGGCCCGTATCACAACAGTAACGACTGTTATGGAACACCTTGCTCTTGGATGATGCCAAGCTCTATCGAGGGTTTGTTCCGCTCCTAGTATGCTCGTGGGGCAGGGATCAAGGGCTGGTTTAGGTGGAGGGTTGCTTTGCCTGCCGTTCTTTGGATTATTTGGTGCGAGAGGAACAACCGCTGTTTTTTTAATAGAAGTGGTTCTTTTCTAGGGGCTACCAGTGGGCTGATTTGTGTATATTAGGGATTGGGTGCCCCAAGTGGCAGTTTGTATTTTCTTTCTCTTTCATCTTTGTTTTGTTCTCTTGTTGGCCTTTTGGATCTTAATGAATTGTATTATCTTTCAAAAATAAAATAAAATAAAAATTATTGCTTTTACAATGGTTTGATTTGATTACCAACTTATGTTTAAAGAAGCAGCCTGCCTTTTTCCATTTGCACCTGAAATAGCGAGTGATGTTACTAGGGCATGTCTTTTTTTGTTTTTTTTTTTTTGTTTTTAATATTTTTAAATAATAACTGTGCAACCCAAATTTGTCCATGAATTTATTCACTTGCCATAAGAAGACTTGCTTCTGATGCAGAACAAAAGTGAAAATCACAGGCAACAAGATAGTTCCTGTGGTCCATCATTCCCACTGACAATCCCCTGGAACCCTAAGTTATTATTATATCTTACAGCAATGATTTCATTATTGTTTATACAAAGATTGGTTTTTCTTCATCCTTGCAGTTTATGCACTCTGGAAAGTTCCTGGGTTGTTGCCTGCATTTGTTCTCAAGGGTGGTGAAGTATCCCGCTTTGTCATTGGGGGTGCAGATCTGATGTTCCCTGGCATTAGTATACCTCCAGAAGGTCTACCTTCATTCTCAGCAGGACAGCCATGGGCTGTGAAAGTGCCGGGCAATCCGGCACCAATTGCAGTAAGCCCTATCCTCAGCAGCCACTTTGCTTTCTGAAGTGCCATTAGTAGTTCTAACTTAATTCAATGTAGTTATGCTGGATGGTGACCACTAGTTAGTGCTGGATGATGACTGCATTAGACTTGTGATAGAGAGGTACTGTAGGGTCTCAAGCACCAAGATCTATTCTTGAAGCTTAGGATGCATATGTGGGGTCCATGGTTCAGTGATCCAGACTGTTGGTTTGATGGGTCAGTCCTCACCTTGATTGGGGGTACTAATCAATTATCTCATATTCAGATTAGGGTTCCCAAGAGGTACCTGATCCTGTGGGTACATGAAGGATCCAACGCCCTAATAAATGCATCTGGGCCCATTTTTCAAGCCCATTTCAAAAAATTGGGTCGGATTTGTGTCTGCCATAATAGATCCAGTAAAAAATTGGGCCAGGTCTAGGGTACCAGGCCCGAATCTTGTTACTTCTAATGGTGCTGATGACACAGTAGCATTGCTACATATATTTATTGTGGAGTTATTTGACACTCTAGCAGAGTGTGATGGTTGACCCTTATTCATAAATTAATACATGTTCATTAGGTTGGTCTCAACATGAAAAAATAGACTGTCAATGGATTTTCTGTATGTATGTTGTGCACTTGATGACTGGATCAGGCTGATTTTCGTGTCGATGATCTTCAAGGTGGGGCGAACCTTTTTGATGACTCAGATGTGGTGTTGAATGACACATGGGATATGTTGGTTCACAGGATTGTAGTTTTTTCACTCATTGAAATGGTTCTGATCATGCCTTATTATTATGGGAGAAATGTTACCAACCAACGGCTTCTTCCTGAAGGTGGTCCCCTAATTATGGGGGGCTACACTGAACTGATGTCCAAATGAATGTACATTTGCGCCTGCCTAATTAGCATATTGTGATTTTTTGAAGTTGATATTAATGGTGGAGCCCACCTTTTGCATGGATAGGATGCCTTAGTCACTTGAATGATGGCTAACAAAATGGATGGTTTAAAAGTAAAAATAATGGTTGTTCCAAATTCCAAGGGCAAAATCAGATGGCTATGGTCATCTTCTAATTGTAATTTTTGGCTTATGGTCCATCCACAATTTTGCATGTGATTTGGATGTTCTAGATTTTTTTGAATGGTCTAGACTTCCATATATGCCATGTATGAAGATTCACTGCTATTTGTAAAAGAGAAGCTTCCACATTGATGTTGTATGTTAACGCTTGCATACAATGCTCTATATTAAGCTAAGGTGACTTTTGTGGAACATCCGAGCTGTGCAAAATGCAGGTGATACCATGAAGATCATCTGGATCGTGAATTGGACCAATACAATCATCAGGTTAGTCACAAGTGTCCATTAAGTCAAACCATTGGCTGTTCATTGATTTTGATAGCGTAGCCTTTCTAATAAATGGACGAACCTTGTTTTCACCCCAGGTGATCTTTCTGAGTGACCCACCTTTTTCACTGTGGGATGTTATACAAAAGCGACACACTGGCAGGAAAGTAAACTTGTTCACATATGATGCTGTATGGAACATCACTCTTTCTAAAACTGTGGTAAACTATCATAAGAGTCTATTCCACGTGTCTACAACACTGTCTTTTCACACCGGATATGCTAATGTGGCGCATTTAATGTGGATGATTTATTTTGTGGATGATTGGTGGATATTTAATTGGACGGTCAAAATCAACCAGAACCCAGCTGGAAGCCAAACCTGACCTGAGCCCAGTCCAAACCTGAACCTAACTCACTCAGGAGGCAGGGTAACCTGATAGGATCTGAACTGGCAACTTTAGGTGGCGATGGTATGTTTACACCTAGACGCGACTTGAACACAATACATTTAGAGCCCCAATCAGGATATGTGTATACTTAAATCTTTGGCCTATTTGCTGTTGAATATGGGCTTTGCTGCATTTGTTAGACAACTGTCTTTTTGTTGGCCACTCAATTGGGGTTTGAATCTTCCAACATGGGACATTTGATGGTGTCCACCATCCACAGTGGGTTCCATCAGGTCAACCGTCTGGATCGTCAAACCACATTTGCTGAGGCTTGGCATCCTGTAATTCTTCCATGATAAAGAATCAATCTTCGTACAGGTTGGGATTACGACAATGAGTAGTTCAGAAGCATTAAAAGCTGGTTTGCGTGGCAAGGCTTTGCGGATCACACATTATTATCATGACTCACTGTGGTAAGTATACTAGGAAAAAATAACTTTGGATGTTTAGCGTGTTATCTCTGCTTTATTTTAGGACTTACATGATTTGTTTTACGACTTGCATGGCGTATCTTTGACTGATTTTACAGGGAATCAGCCGAAGGTCATTATGTGCCCAATGCAGGCTTCTTGGAAGATGTTGTGCTTGAGGATCCTGCTTCATCATCAGTTTCCCAAGTATCTGATTCTCATGAAGAGGCTGATAATGCTTCAACTGATTTACATGATGATGTTAATAATGGTGAGGAGGGAGATCCAGTTGATGTGCCGGATGTCCATTCTGAACAAGATGTTAATGCCTCATTGCAGAGAGACCTTAAGATTGAAATTTCTGTGGAAATGGCTGTTGATATGAGTGGTTTGAAGGTATCGTCGGATGGTGTTTCTGTTCAAGAGCTAAATGAGAAGGATCACCATACTCTATCCAGTGAAGAAGTGGATGCTTTATTGGACAAATGCCTTTTGCAAGCTCTGCACACAACCGTTAAAGACAAAGACCTTCCCATACCAGGAAGCACATTATGGTTGACCCCTTTCTCTCTCTCTCTCTCTCTCTCTGTCCGTCTGTCTGTCTTTCTTGTTTCTACATTCCCACGTCCATAAATTCATATGCATGCATATGTAAGGACCTAGTTTTGCATCATGTTATCTTGTAAATTTTGATAACCCATATGCTTTCCGCATATCTCTATAGCTAACCCTCAAATCATTTAGTTTCACTGACTAATGCAGCTACATATCTGTGTGATGTGTAGGGCAAGCCATATTTTGCCTTGCAGGCCCTCAGGCGTCACTCTGGATATCAAGAAATCATCACACAAAAAACTTTCGAAGTGGTTACAATCTAAATCATCTGCTGGACTAGTATGTATCCTGTAGCTTCTCTTTATTGCCTTTTAGAAATAAAATGAGGTCTTGAATCCAAACGGTTGGACCATAATTTATGGTCCACTCAGCAAATAACTTACTTTTCATGCATTTGCAACATCTAACCTGTCCAATATGTTGGCCCAATCATTGGGATTACCTTGTGCAAAAATCAGCCACTTCCACGGACCGAGTGGACCACACTTGTATTCTATTATTTATCAACGGACAAGTGATGTTTCTAAAGGTGTGAGGTGATTCGAGAGGCGATCCTATGGGCGTTCCAAGAGATGCTTATAGAGGAAGAGAAAGGGTTTCTTTGAGGGATCTATATTGAAGGAACGATTTGGTAAGAGAGTGTAGGGACCTCTCTTTTGGGATCTGTGGGAGATCTTTGCATCGAAGGAAGGCCTCCTTGATGGGGACATCACGCGCACACCCGCACGCACGCCACCCCCTACGCACGTACGCACGAAGGAGGGCCCCACCGTTGATCTGGATCGATGACGACGTCCAGGGAGGGCCCCCATGCTAGAAGTCGGAGTTTTGGTTCAAAAGAGTGGGCCCAATAATCAATAAAAGCCCATCATGGGATCTCATAATCATAGCCCGCTAGTCGGATTGATTTCATATTTTAGGTTTTGCTTATTGTTATTATTTAGAACATCATGAACGCTTTAGATTTTTTTGTTTGATTTTTATTTTAGTTTACTTCATCGCCAAGTAATAGGTTGCGCACATGGTGCGAGTTTTTGTGGTATAGGGTTTTCCTTATAAATAGGCACCCCTTCTAGTTCTTTTAATTCATTGAAGCTTAGTAAAAATTCCTGCTTTATTTTTCTGCTCTCTTAGTGAGTTGTGGAAGAATTCAAAAGTGGGTGTCAAGCCCTCCATTTTCGAAGGGCTAACTACGTGGTGTGAAGCCCCATCTATCCCCATCTGTCCCTACCCTCTCCCATCCATATATCTCATCTTCCACCATCATTATTGGTTTGAATTTTTCAGTTTTTGCAGCTATTCATCCCCCTACAGCCAGTTTCCAGAATCTGGACCTGTAGGAGGGCTGAAACTTCGGCGAAGCACTATGCCTCGACCTTACGTCAGATCATCGTCAAACTTGGAGGGATTAGAGGTCTCCCCTGGCCGACCAAGGCCTAAGTGTCACTTTGGGGAGACGGGCTTCCATCACACGTGCGACCAGCCCACCCGCGCACATGCATTAGCCCTGGGTCACCATCTGCACGCAGGAGCTTTCTGTGGGTCGGGTTTTCCTTTGGTTTTCCTCTCTTCATTCCTATTTCCTAAACTCTAGTCTTAGTTTGCATTAGCTCTAATTTATTTGCCACTTTTTTTCACCCTGGGGTTCCTTGAATTGAGATTGGGGAATCCCTTGGATTAGGGAATGATTGTTGTGCATGTGTGGTTGATTTATATTTCCCTTTGAGCATCGTTTGGTTTATAATTTTTATTGGTCCAGCCTTAGCCTGTGTAGGCCTGGACCCGCATAGATTCCCCTTTATTTGAATGGTTTGGACTTTCATGTGAGATATGGAATTTGTGTAATTGTTTTTGAACTAATGTGATCTTAAGCCTGAAATCTCGCACATCATATTTAAATTTCATGTCCTGCATCACTCCTACTCCAAGGGGAGATCCGGTGAGCAAATCTCTCCTTGGTCCATAAGAGGTGGTTCAAGGAGCAGTAAAGGGAGATCTGAAGTATCTTATAGGAGTAGGCTTGGGGTTGTTGATTTCTCCAAAGGAAAAGGGATATTTGTTGATAATTTGGAAGAGGGTTTATAGTTTGATTGAGAAGAAGAGATAGGGGTGTGGATCCCGGCTGGTAAGGGAAGAAAAAGAGGCCAAAAGAGAATTTGGAAGGAGGGTGTGCCTTTAAAGGAGCTCCCTACCATTTACGTCAACTGGTTCCATCAGGTATGGATGGAGTTAAACTTCTCAAGGGTATTTGGACAGTTTGACAAGGTTAGGGAGGTTGTTATCCTTAGGGTTAAGGGGTTAGCAACAGTCCATGGGTTCTCATGTGTCAGGATGGAGAGTGAGGAAGTTCTTCGGAGGGTGGTTGAAGGTATTAGGGGCAAAGAGATTCAACGGGAAGGAGATTAGGGCTCAAAGAGCCCATTACGGGCTGGTGGCGGTGAATCAGGAAGGGAGGGGAGAAGCCGGAGCTAGTAGCAAGGGGGAGCGTCTTGTGGGGCACTTGGAGAATCATAAATCCCAGGCTCTCCTGAGGAGGGCTAAGGGAGATGGGATTTAGAGCGGAGGTTCGACGTTGTTCAAAGGAGTTTTGATGGGGTATCCCTCCCTTGAGGTAAGTGGCGGTGTCCTGGTTGTCGTCTCTGCAGGGCCCTCTATCCCTAAGGAGGTGCATATTCATCATAGTCCATAGTCTGTCTCTGTTTGGTTCTGAGGTTAGAGTTCATTCTCGAGTCATCAATAAAGCTTGGTCTGCTCTTCAATGGAGCCTTGTTGCGACATTGAGACCGGGGTTTGCTGTTTCTGACTTAATCACTTGGTTCAACCATTCTTCTAGCCTTAAGGAGGTTTTTCTTCTCTGACATCTTGGCGAATTTTCTCTTTTGGGTGTCCCTCGAACCTTTGGAGAACATCCACAAGTTGGTCTTTGTCGGGCAGTTGTTGTGGGATGGTCTAGCCCTGCCCTTGTGTGAGTGGGCTGATAGGTCGAGGTTTGGGATGGAGGATGTTTGGTTCCACCTCCTTGACCTTCCATTGGAGCTCTAGGTTGAGGAAGTTTTGGTGGCGATGGGTTCTTGTCTCGGCGAGGTGATCGCCATTGATCAGGCTACAGAGAAATAAGAGGAGCTCCGCCTAGCTAGAATTTGCGTTTATCGGGAAAAAATCTGCCCTAGTCCTCAAGTCCATTCCGGTTGTGGTTGGAGATGATAAATTCTTAGTTCGAGTGGTTTGCAAGAGTTCTTTGGTAGTCACGTTCAACGATGTTCCCGCAGGTGTTCATGGTGGTGGGTTAGGGGGGCCAACAAGCCCTATTCTGAGTCTTATGAGTGGTGAAGGTCCATCAATCCCCTGTTCCCGCGGTTCATAGGTTTGGGCGGATCACTCGTGTGAGGAGTGATTTGCTCCCATGGCTCGTGTGGCTACAATTAGCCTGGTGAAGTGGACACATATGACTCCCTCTCTTTTTCGAAACTCAAACGAGGGACAATGGTAAAGGTTCCCTTTGTCCCACCAGAAAGGTCCCCCTAAACTTGCGTCCGATCACTATTCTTTTAGAGGCGGATGACATTAATTGGGGTCCTAAACCTTTCAAATTCGAGTTAGCCTAGCTTGGAGTTGAGGGTTTTCATTTCCTATTTTCTAAATGGTGGTCTTCATTTGAAGTTGAGGGTCATGCTGGGTTTGTTTTGTACAAGAACTTGAAAATGTTGAACTCTAAGCTCAACTCTTTGAAGCGGGAGGTTTTCAGTCAGTGGGTGCTTGAGTTAGATGCTCTGCTTAGTGATATCCAAGCTTTGGACATCAAGGAGGAAGGAGGTCTACTATTTGAAGAACAAAAAGCTGTTAAGGATAAGTTGTCCTCTAAATATTGCTCTAGGTTAAAAGAGGAGGAGATTAAATGGTGCCAGTGGTCGTGGGCTATCTGGTTCAAAGATGGTGATAAAAACACCAATTTATTTATTTATTTATTTTATGGGATGGCCAATGTTAGAGCTAGGGCCACTTGTATCTCCTCACTTGTAGTTAATGGGAAAGTGCTCGTTGACAAAGGTTCCATCTTTGAATCCATTGTCAAGTTTTATGAAGAGTTGCTTTTGGATGATGGTTGGAAGAGGCCAAATCTTGATAATCTTGCCCTCAGTACTTTTATCTCTCTGGTGGAGGTTGGTAATCTTAAATTGCCTATCCAGTTGGATGAGGTTAAGAAGGCTGCTTGGGATCTAGGGAGGGATAAAGCCACAGGAATGGTTTTCCTTAGCCTTTTTCTAGTCTTTCCAGGACCTTGTTAAGATGGATCTTTTGGCTTTTTCTGAGGAATTTTTTGACTTGGGGTGAATAATATTTGAGTTGGGCTCCTTCCTGGCCCTCATCCCAAAGTTAGAAGGTGCGAATTGCCTAAATAACTTTAAGCCCATCAATCTTCTTAGTAGCCCCAATAGAATCATTACTAAAATCCCGAGTCAAAGGTTGAGGGTGGTGCTTCCTAAAGTTATTTCGCCCTTTCAGAGTGCCTTCATCTTTGGGAGGCGGATCCTTGATAGCAATCTTGTTGCTCAAGAATGTCTGGATTCGTGTCAAAAGGCGGGTAGGCGAGGTGTGGCATGCAAATTGAACCTTGAAAAAGCATATGATCTTCTTTATTGGTCCTTGTATTATATGTTGGCTAGGATGGATTTTGAGACCTAAGGTGTTGTTTGGTAAAACTATTGAAAATTATCGTTTTCAGTTATTTTGGGATTTTAGATCATTTGATAAAGGCAAAAGATTAAGTACTTAATGTTAAAAATCACTTAAAATTGGTGGGTTTTTTTTTTTTTTTTTTTTCAAGCGATAGACCCTTCACTCGTCACTTATTGCTGAATGCAGTAAGCATTTTCTTTTAATTTTAATTAATTAATTAATTAATTAATTATTATTATTATTATTATTATTTTTTTTTACGAAAGTTGACGAAAATATCCCTACCAACATTTTGAAAGGACAATATAACCCTTCAGGCTTTAAAACCAATTACGTGATGACATGAGAAAGTTATATGGGCCCCAACATGATGTATGTGTTATATCCACACCACCCATCCATTTTGCCTGAGCATTTTAGGGCATAAGTAAAAAGATGAGGCAGATTCAGAGCTAAAGTGGACCACACCAGAAAGCAAAGAGGACAATAATGCCCACCGTTAAAACCTTCCTAGGGCCCACTATAATGTTTATTTGCCATCCAACCTATTCATAGGGTCGCATGGATTTGGATGAAGGGAAGACACAAATATCAGCTTGATCCAAAACTTCTGTAGTCCCTAGGCAGTTTTCAATGGTAGGCGCTCGATCCACACTGTTTTCTTTTGTGTGGTCCACTTTTAACTTCGGATCTGCCTTATTTTTGGGCTCATGCCCTAAAATAATTTGAAAAAATGGATGGATGTTATGGATATAACACATACATCATGGTGGCCCCCACAACTTTTCCCATGTCAGCACAGTGGTACCATGGGTGCCGTGTTCTATGCCACCTAATCAGACGAGGATTGCCAGTGGAAGCCTTTCCTAAGAACTTGCAACGAAAGATACGTGGAATCCACCTTGATGCTTGTGAGAAATCCACCCTGTCCATCTGCTTTGTCAAATCATGTTAGGGCATGGGCTAAAAAATGAGGCCAATCCAAAACTCAAGCGGGCCACAGGACATGAAAACGAGGATAGGAAAATGGCTATAGTCGAAACCTCCCTAGGGTCCACCGTGATGTTTATATTCCATCCATACTGTTCATAAGGTCATTCCTATTGGGATGAACTGGAACAACAAGTATATTAGCTTGATCCAAAACTCATGTGGCCCCACCAATGTTTCAATGGTGGACATTCAATCCTCACTTCTTCTTGTTGTGCGGCCCACTTCTGTTTTGCATCTACCTCATTTTTGGGCCCATTTCCTAACATGATTTGGCAAAATGGATGGATGTGGTGGATTTGTCACAAGCATCATGGTGGGCCCCACGTAGCCACCTGTCACAGGAAGTTCCTGCGAAAGCCTTTGCAGGCAATCTGCGTTCTACATTATTATGAAGGGAGGGGATAGGTGGTACTGGGTAACACATTAGTCGATGGTGCCCTAACCATGGGGCCCTCGATGTATTTTCTGTATATCCAGGCTGTCCATTAGTTTTTCCATATCATTCCATGCCATGTCCCAAAAATGAAGCAGATCCAAATCTCAGGCGGACCACACCACAGGAAAACAATCGTGATTGAATGCCACCATTAAAAACTTCATGGGGCCTGCTGTAATGTTTATTTGCCACCCAACTTGTTGATTAGGTCACACAGACCTGGATGAAGGGAAACACAAATATCAGATCCATCTAAAACTTTTGTGGCCTCCGGGAAGTTTTCAACGGTGGGCATTCAATTTAAAGAGATAAGCTTTGATACTTTGACAGAGTGTGATGCTTGATATGCATGCACTTGGAAACTTCACGCCTATCATATAAATTACTTAAATTAACCCGTTCAAATAGTGGGAACTAATGTAGATGGCTCGTGAGCTGAAGATTACATTTATTTGATTTTTTGTTTATCTGATTAGTGGTCATTTATTGGAGGGTTTGGATGGAAAGAATTTGGCATTCTGAATTGAACAAGAAAAATGTCGTTAATCAAAGGTTAGGATTTTATTTATTTTTTGTCAGTTTGAATCTTGGTGATTAACCGTCTACATTTTCACGACATTTGAATGGTTAAATTTAAGTTACTATGTGCCACGCGTGCAATTTTGGAATTCCTATAGAGAATGCTAGTGTATTGTATTGTGTATTGTGTGTGGTTAGTGGGCCCTTTTTAGTGTAAGTGCATGTGCACACTTCTCTATTCTCCTGCGGTGTACTATATGCTTTATCATAATAAAATATTATGTGTTAGGGCAAGCAAGCCTAACACATCATCTCTCCCAAACTCTCCTCCTTCTTCTCTCTTAATATTCTCATCTCTTCTTCACATTATCCTCATCAAATCATTCTCTACTTGGTATCAGAGCAAAGATCCAGGCATTGACGTCAGCAGCTGTACGGCTGATGTCAGTGTTGTACGGACGCATGGACTCCGTTTGAGCTAAAAGTTCAGGGGTTTGATAGATCTCGATTTTAGAATATTTGTCATGATTTTTTTAGAATTTATTGGACCTCATTTCATGGTATTTTGGGCGAAATAGAGAAATTCAAAAATCGGTCCCAGATTTCGTTTTTCTTCGATCTACTTCAAATTGGTAAGCTTTTCTTTGGTTTCTTTGCTCAAGATGGACCGAAATCTTCCTCCCAAGCTATCTATGGTGGATTTTTTCCTTAAGATCAATGTTTGAGGGGTTTTTAACCTCAAACGGGCGTGCGGCTGAGCCGTTTTTCACTCGGTCAGGCCCTTTTTGACTGCGTTTCATGGTTTTTTGGATGATTAATATTTGTTTGAGGTTTATCTCTTGTTATCTTGAAGGATTGAGTGAGATAGAGTTGTTTGAATCAATCCTTCTTGGCATAGGGGGTCTCTTGGCATAGGTTTATTTCTCTTGGACTCTACTATGGCTGACAAAGGGCCCTCATCTCTTGGCATAGGGTCTCTTGAATCCAACCCCTTGCAGATTACCTCCATTAAGTCGAATGGTGACAACTATCTTCAATGGGCACAATCTGTAAAAGTATTTTTAGGAGCCCGTGACAAGTTGTCGCATATTTTGGATGATCCCCCAAGCTCTACAGATGTTACCTACAAGCCTTGGACAAAGGAGAATTATCAAGTTATTGCATGGTTGTTGAATAGCATGGATTCCTCGATTAGCCACTCAATGATGTTTTTATCCTCGGCTAAAGGCATTTGGGATACGCTTCATGATATGTTCTGGGAATCTTAGAATTTTTCACAGGTATTCCAGCTTATTCAAGAAATTGGTCGGTTTCAACAAAACTCCAGATCCTTAAAAGAATACTATTCGACGCTTCGGGGTATGTGGGATGAGTTGGATATGTATCAGCCTCTTCCTTCCAAATGTAAAGAAGATTATGAACATGCTCATAAGCAACGGGATGATACTCGTATCATGCAGTTCCTCGCTGGGTTGAGTTTTGATTATCTTCACGTTCGCGATTAGGTTGTTATGCAGGATCCTCTTCCCCCATTGACGACAGTTTATGCTATGTGTTAGCGTGCTATGGTCTCTACTCTTCCTTCTCATTCATTTGTGCCACCCGAGCGTTCGACACATCTTGTTGGCGATCAATCCTTCCTCGGTCTTCGGGTACCATCATTGAGCTCAGGGCGCATTTCTGGTTTTGGTGGTCGTGGTAGAGGCCGCGAGGGAGATCGCAGTCGTAGTGACCGTAGTCTTCGTGGTCGTGGTGGACGTGGACGAGGACGTGATGGTTCCCGCATTTGTTCACATTGCGGTAGAACTAATCACACTGTTGATTATTGTTGGCAGCTACATGGTCGTCCTGCGTATGCCGTTGCTTCTGTTGCTTCTGAGACACAGTCTTCCACCCCGAAAGCTGAGTAGTTTACTTCAGGGGAGTCTCTTATCATTTCTCGGGCGGCATATGATGCCCTTATGCGGCTTCACATTTGGGATATTCTTGAGCTTTCTCACGCAGTTTCGGCCCAGTCAGGTCAGGTACTGCCCTTCTTGCGTCATCCTCCTACCTCTTGGGTCATCGACTCTGGAGCTTCCTCTCATATGACTGGTAAGTTGCAATTTTTTTTTTTTCTTATTCTCCTTCTACTCAGTATGTCACAGTGGCAGATGGAACCCAATCTCCCATCTCTGGGATTGGTTTCATCCCTCTCTTCTTCCTTGTCTGTCTTCCATATTGCATGTGCCTCATTTTCCATTAAACTTATTGTCTGTTAGCTCTTTTACTAAATCACTCAATTGTTCCATCACCTTCTTTCCTTCTTATTATTTGTTTCAGGACCTACAGACGAAGAGAGTGATTGGTGGGGGGCATGAGCGAGGAGGCGTTTATCTTCTCGATGATACACCTGTTGCCGCTTCTAGTACCCTTTCTCTAGATCGAGAGTCCATGACTAGTGGCATTGCCGCTTAGGCCACCCATCCATTGCTAGATTGAGACTTTTGTTTCCCTCCTTATCTGTCACTAAACCATTATGCTGTGATATTTGTGAATTGTCTAAACATCATCGTGCTACGTTTCCTCCTAGCTCTTCTGGGAGGAAATCTCAACCTTTTCTTCTAGTTCACTCGGATGTCTGGGGACCAGCTCCGGTTACCTCGACTTTTGGATTTAGATATTTTGTTACCTTTATTGATAATTATTCCCGCATGACTTGGATTTATCTTTTGAAATCTAAAAGTAAAGTGTTTGATGCATTTAAAGTGTTTTATCATAAAGTGTGCACAATTTCATTGTTCCATCAAATCCCTCCATTGTGATAATAGGGGAGAATACATGACTACTGCCTTTCTGTCCTTCTTGCAGGAACGTGGTATTTTGTCTAGGACGTCATGTGCTCGCACTCCTCAACAAAATGGTATTGTAGAACGAAAGAATCGTCATCTTCTTGAAGTTGCTTGCACCCTTCTACTTGGTATGCATCTACCCAAACACTTTTGGGGTAATGCTCTTTTAACTGCTACCTTTCTTATTAATCGTATACCCTCACGTATTCTGTCTTACAAATCTTCATTTACTATATTGTATCCTCATGATAATCCATTTCCTCTACCACCTAAAGTTTTTAGTTGTACATGCTTTGTTCAAATTTTGGATGGGAGTAATGATAAACTTACCCCCAGGGCGATTAAATGTGTCTTTATAGGGTATACTCGGAGTCAGAAAGGGTATTAATGCTTTGACCCATTGACTCGCAAGAAATGTCTCTGCCGATGTTACCTTCTTTGAGGATCTTTCTTTTTTCTCCTCTCCAGGCCGATCCCTTTGTGATCCTCTTGCGAGTCAGGTCTTATCCTCCTCTTTCCACTAGTGATCATGGAAAAACTCCTCTCCCCTCTATTCAACATCCTGTTCGTGATATGGGTGAGCCTAAGCCTTTGCGGGTGTATCATCGTCGAGATAAATCTTCACAAGCTTAGTCATTCACCCTTCCACTCACTTTGGATGTTGGTTCAGGTGACTCTCCTAACTCGAGTTTAGATCTTCCCATTGCCTTGCGCAAAGGGTCACGATCTTGTACTCAACACCCCATTAGCAATTTCGTTTCATATGATCATCTTTCACCGTCTTTTCAGTTGTTTGCAGCTTCCCTTTCATCACAGACTATTCCTAGATCTCTCTCACATGCTCTTCAGAGTCCTGATTGGACAAAGGCGATGATGGAAGAAATGTCTGCTCTTGAGAAGAATCATACTTGGGATCTTGTGCCACTTCCTGTAGGCCATAAACCTATTGGCTGTCGATGGGTTTATACAATCAAGTTTCTTCCAGATGGCTCAATTGATCACTATAAAGCTCGTCTTGTTGCTAAAGGTTACACACAGACTCATGGTGTGGATTACTTCAAGACATTCTCTCCAGTGGCTAAGCTTAATTCAATTCGCGTTGTGCTTTCCTTGGCCGTTAATTTATCATGGCCCTTGTTTCAGCTTGATGTTAGGAATGCATTTCTCCATGGGGATCTTGCAGAGGAAGTTTACATGCATCAGCCTCCTGGCTTTGTTACTTCTCACAACCCTGCACTTGTATGTTGCTTGAAGAAAGCTCTTTATGGACTCAAACAATCTCCACGTGCATGGTTCGAAAAATTTAGTCAGGCTCTCTTGGAGTTTGGCTTTGTTCGTAGTCATGCTGATCATTCTCTCTTTATATGTTGTCGATCGACGGGCATCATGGTTCTCATTGTCTATGTGGATGATATTGTTTTGTTCGGTAGTGATTCTGCTGGAACGAGGGAGGTCAAAGATTTTTTGAAGACCAAGTTTGAGATCAAGGATCTTGGTCCTCTTCGCTACTTCCTTGGAATTGAAGTTGTTCACTCATCATCCAAATTGGTCTTGTCACAACGAAAATATTCGTTCGATCTTCTCATGGCATGTTAGGGTGCAAGCCTGCTACCACTCCCATGGATACTTCACAGAAGCTTCGACCAGATGATGGTGCTCTCCTTACTGATCCCGAGATGTATCGACGACTTGTAGGTCGACTTATTTACCTGACTATTACTCGCCCAGATCTCTCATTTGCGGTGAGGGTTGTTAGCCAATTCATATAAGCTCCTCGTACTTCTCATCTCACGGCTGTCTACCGCATACTTCGGTATTTAAAATCAGCCTCGGGTCTTGGCCTTCGTTTTCAGTTGCATGGTCACCTTCATCTTTCTGGCTATTCTGATGCTAATTGTGCAGGTAGTACTTTTAATCGCCGCTCTACATCCGGCTTCTGTACCTTCTTAGGTGACAATCTTATAACCCGGAAGAGCAAAAAACAGCCAGTTGTTGCCCGGTCCTCGGCTGAAGCAGAATATCGTGCTATGGCTCATGTGACGTGTGAACTCGTGTGGCTTCGCAATCTTCTTGAAGAACTTGGCTATCCTCCTTCAGATCCTACTCCTCTTCATTGTGACAATCAAGCGGCCATCCATATTGCTCGTAACCCAGTTTTCCACGAGCAAACCAAGCATATTGAGGTCAATTATCACTTTATTCGGGAGAAAGTCACTTATAAGGAAATCGTCACTCCTTTTGTTCGATTTGGGGATCAACTTGCTAATGTTCTTACAAAGTCCTTGAGGCGAGATGCTCTTCATCGTGTTTGTGACAAGTTGGGCATGATCAACATTTACGCTCCAACTTGAGGGGGAGTATAGAGAATGCTAGTGTATTGTATTGTGTATTATGTGTGGTTAGTGGGCCCTTTTTAGTGTAAGTGCATGTGCACACTTCCCTATTCTTCTGCGGTGTACTATATGCTTTATCATAATAAAATATTATGTGTTGGGGCAAGCAAGCCTAACACATCATCTCTCCCAAACTCTCCTCCTTTTCTCTTAATATTCTCATCTCTTCTTCACATTATCTTCATCAAATCATTCTCTACTTACCATGCCACAATTTTCCTTGGCAACGTGTCACATTCATAGGATGTGCGGGCTTTGTACCCACCTCGGTATTGGTTGGTGTTGGAAAAGCTTTGTTAGCCCCACCATGATGTATGTGTTTTATTCATGCCATCAATCCATTTTGCCTAGGAAACCGTAGAGATTGAAAGTTCACCATTAAAGACTTTCTAGAGCCCATTGTAATGTTTATTTTCCATCCAACTTGTTGATTAGGTCACATAGACCTGGATGAAGGGAAAAAACAAATATCAACTTGATTCAAAACTTTTGTGGACCTCAAGAAGTTTTTAATGGCGGGCATTTAATCACCTCTCTTTCCTATGGTGTGGTCCACCTGAGATTTGGATTTTCCTCGTTTATGGGTTCATGCCCTAAAATGAGCTAGCAAAATGGATGGACGACATGGATAAAGCATATATATCATGTTGGGGCCCTTTGGTTCCATGATCAATGATACAAGGGTCTGTTGTGAATGGACTATGCCAAAAAAAAGAAAAAAAGAAAAAAAAGAAAAAGAAAGAAAGATTATCCTAACCTTTAAATCGGCCTTTATCAATTAAATGTGAAATGTTGTTGTGTTTCTTTTATTAGTTGTCCAGTTCAAGGACACCAATTGAAGGATTATGATTATTCTATCAAGAAGAATATAGTACATGGTACATCATTCAAATTGTTATGTTTGACAAATATATGTGGACTGGACATAGGTGTGCCAAATTTAGTGGCATGGCAATAACAAGTTTCACGTCATACTCTACAAAAGATATAAATTGAGTGTGGAGACTCTTGGCTTCGATCCTCCTTTCCTGCTTTGGCTCGTCTCTGCCTTGTGGTTGATATCTTTGTTGCCATTTGCTTCTTGAGCCTTGAATCCGGGAGAGTGTGGGTTGCCCCTTGTCGTCGGGATTTATATCTCTGAACTTGATGATCTTGTTTGTTATCTCTTGTTTGTAGGGGATCTCGCTTTCTTCGGGTGTTAAGACTCTTTTGGCGCTTCAACAAGCTCGGAACCTTTTTGGTTCGAAACTTCCACATGTGGTTGACTTAGTCTAAGATTGGTAGTTGTGGAAGTCACACTGCTTTTGTTTGGTCTCCTAAAATTGCTGTATTTTCTTGGCTAGCCAGGAGGAGTAGGATCCTTATCATTGACAATCTTCGATCCATGATCCTGCCGAACAATTGTCTTCTTTGTCCGAGATCTGAGGACTTTATGGACCATTTATTCATCCACTGTGTTGCGCAGCACGCCAACAACGCAGTGAGCCTAGATCCAATCTCAGGCCTCACCCACAAACGATAAATAAGAAGAAATATAAGCTAGAAATAGATCAAAGCAATCCAAACAAACCACGAGACAAGATGTACGTGGAAAAACCCCAAACTAGGGTAAAAAACCACGGATGCAAACTTTCACTATGAAGAACGAAGATTACAAGGCAATATACTAACCTCTCCCTTGGAGATACAGAGAAAATCCTTTTCCCACACCTTAGAATAGCTTCCCAATATTCACCTTAACCCTAGAATAGCCCTAGGGACCCCAATTTATAGTTTTGGCAACTTCCCTTTCGCATCCCAGTTACGAAAGGACTTGCGACACGAAATCCGCGAAACTCCTTTCCACATCCCAGTTGCGAAAGGACTTGCGACACGAAATTCGCGAAACTCCTTTCTGTATCCCAGTTGCGAAAGGACTTGTGACACGAAATCCGCGCAACCTCGACTGGTAGTGGGTGGCCCCAGATGTGGCTCCACTTCTCAACAATCTCCCACTTGGAGACACATCGCCATAAACATGTCTTCTTCATCCGGAGTACACCACCTCCCCGTCTTCAAGCCTGAAGACCAATCAAAGCTGAACAGAGCTTCAACTTCTCCCTTGTGACCGCCTTGGTCAGCATATCCGCAAGATTCTCACTTGTATGAATCTTTTCCAGAGCAATCGATCCATCTTCCAGTAACGAACGTATGAAGTGATATCTGATGGCAATATGCTTGGTCCTTGAATGAAAGGCTGAATTCTTAGCTAAGTGTATTGCACTCTGACTGTCACTGTACAGCTTGCAATTTGCTTGCTTCTTACCCAACTCTTCCATAAAACCTTGCATCCACACATCTCCTTGCATGCTTCTATAGCTGCAACATATTCTGCTTCTGTCGTACTGATAGATACTATCTTCTGTAACTGAGAGACCCAACTGATTGCAGCATTTCCCAGAGTAAAGACATAACCTGTAGTGCTTCGTCTACTGTCGATATCTCTTGCAAAATTTGAATCCACGTAGCCTTGTAGGTTGATTTCCAATCCACCATAACACTTAACCCGTGTATCTGACTGTAATGCCTCTTCAAAACACTCTGGTTCACCATTATCTGTCAGTAGTAGATAATATAAGGAGGGTGAGTATCGGATCGTGGGTCTCCTCTCCCGAGTAGACCTCCTTAATACCAGAAATCTGTAGCCCGCCTCATAATGCTCCTGTGCATGATCATCCTGTGGCGCTGTAACACCCGTGTCCGGTAACTCTTCTAACTCTACAAATTCTCTCCTCAGCCTTATTTTCATGCACACAGTCTTTATGCATCACTTTTTCATTGAAGACTATGCCCTTGTTTCTGATGATTTTCCTGTTTTCTGCATCCCAAAACCTGTAGCCATGCTGCCCGTAGCCTATAAACGTGCACCTCCTGGACTTCGCATCCAGCTTGTTTCTGTGCTCTGCATCAATGTGAACGTATGAAGTGCTAGGTTCACTTATTTCCTAGTCCATTTTTCTTCTGGTAGCCCACCATCCAATGGTGCTGAGGGACTTCTATTGATGAGATATGCGGCAGTATTTATAGCATCCGCCCAAAAAGTCTTGGGCAACCCTGCATGTAACCTCATGCTTCTGGCGCGCTCAAGGATGGCTCTGTTAATGCGTTCAACCACACCATTCTGCTGTGGTGTCCCTGGAATCATTTTCTGATGTTTGATTCCATTTGCTGCACAATACTCCTCAAACCTCTTATCACAATACTCTCCCCCATTATCAGATCTGAGACACTTTACTATTTTACCTGTCTCATTTTCTACCATGACTTTTCACTTCTTAAATACATCAAATACATCAGATTTATGCTTTAAGAAATAGACCCACAGTTTTCTTCTAGCATCATCAATAAAGGAAACAAAATAACGTGAGCCACCGAGAGATGATACCTGTGCCGGTCCCCACACATCAGTGTGTACAAGCTCTAACAGATGTGTCTTTGGAGCACGTCCCGTCTTCTTGAAACTTACCCTCTTCTGCTTACCATACACGCAGTCCTCGCAGAATTCCAAGTCAATAGACTTCAGCCTGGTAGCTTTCCTTTTGACAATAACACTTTCATTCCCTTTTCACTCATATGTCCCAACCTCTGATGCCATAACTGCCCATTCACTCCAGTTGATGCGACTGTGAGTGAACAATACGATCCTGAAGTCACGTATAAAGTACCTTCCTTCTTGCCTCGAGATATCACCAAGGCACCTTTTGTGATCTTCTAGGAATCACTGGTGAATGTCGTTACATAACCGGTATCGGCCAACTGCCCCACTGAAATCAAGTTACGTTTCAAACTCGGTACATGTCTGACATTCTTCAATTTCAAAGTTGTTCCGTCTTTTTGACTTATCTGAACATCTCCCTTTCCAACAATACTGCACGACTCATCATCACCCAGGTATACTCTCCCAAAGTCACCTGACACATAATTACGCAGAACTCCCTTGCATGAAGTGGTATGAAGCGAAGCACCTGAGTCTATAACCCAAGACTCATTCCTCGCATCAAGAGACAAGATCAACGCTTCTGTGTCACTCTCCTCAGATAGATTCACTGAATCTTTCCCACCTTGAGAGTTTTCTTCTTGTTTCTTAAGCGCCCTGCAATCACGTTTCATGTGCCCCTTCTTGCCATAATGCCAACACCCGTCTTTGTCTTTCGGTCCCTTGGACTTCTTCCTCGACTTAGAACGCTCGTGTTTATTGCCTCCTTTGTTCAGCGATCTTCTTCTTCCTTCAACGTTTAGAGCATTCCCTGAATCCTCTGAAACTCCTGATGCCTTCCTTCTAGATTCTTCGCTGAGAATTAGACCAGCCACATCATCAAATTTCAGCTTTGTCGACCCTGAAGAATTGCTCACAGCAATTACCAAACCATCCCAATTATCTGATAAACTGGATAAGATCAATAACGCTCTGACCTCATCCTCAAAAACAATGCCAACGGATTCCAACTGGCTCGTGACTGTGTATTGAACTCGTTTAGATGTTCAGCCACCCTCCCACCATCTGACCAAGGTGTCCGGTATCGGTTACGTATCGGCCGTATCGGCCGATACGTAACGGAAACGGTAATGGCCGATACGCGATACGGGGTCGTATCGGCCGTTACGTTTTTTTGCACCCGTATCGGCCGATACGGGCCCGTATCGGTCAGCCGTAACGGTCAGCGTAACGGTCCGATAACGGCTATATTTTTTTGTCTTTTTAATGACTTTTTTTTGCTTTTTTTTCAAAATTCTTGCTTCCAAACTGTTTTTCATACCTTCCAATAGTAATTTCGACCAACCTTAGGTGGTTATTTGGGACAAAACACGTTATATCACGGATTTGGTTGAATCAAAGCTTGGTGGGCCATTTTTAAATTATCAAAAATAGGTATTTATTTTTTTAAATATGTTTTACTGTTTTAATCATGCCATATGATGTGTTAATCATAGTAGAACATGAAAATGTGCATTTTACAGATTTGGGGTGTCATTTAATATTTTTTATATTTTTTTCTATTTACGCATGAATTTTGACCCTTTTTTTAAAATTTCAAAAATCAATTTTTAAGGGTTGTTTTTGCTGTTTTAATCATGTCATATGATGTGTTAATCATAGTAGAACATATTAATGTGCATTTTACAGATTTGGGGTGCCATTTTATATTTTTTTTTATATTTTTTTCTATTTACGCATTTATTTTGGCCTTTTTTTGAAAATTCGAAAAATCATTTTTTAATGATTCTTTTGCTATTTTAATGATGCCATATGATGTGTTAATCATAGTAGAACATGTTAATGTACATTTTACAGATTTGGAGTGCCATTTTATATTTTTTTTCTATTTACGCATGAATTTTGGCCGTTTTTTTGAAAATTCGAAAAATCATTTTTTAATGATTCTTTTGCTGTTTTAATGATGCCATATGATGTGTTAATCATAGTAGAATATGTTAATGTACATTTTACAGATTTGGAGTGCCATTTTATATTTTTTTATATTTTTTTCTATTTACGCATGAATTTTGACATTTTTTTTTTAAAATTCGAAAAATCAATTTTTAAGGGTTGTTTTGCTATTTTAATCATGCCATATGATGTGTTAATCATAGTAGAACATGTTAATGTGCATTTACAGAATTGGGGTGCCATTTTATATTTTTTAATATTTTTTTCTATTTACGCATGAATTTTGACCATTTTTTTAAAAATTTGAAAAATCAATTTTTAAGGGTTGTTTTGTTGTTTTAATCATGTCATATGATGTGTTAATCATAGTAGAACATATTAATGTGCATTTTACTGATTTGGAGTGCCATTTTATATTTTTTTTTATATTTTTTTTCTATTTACGCATGAATTTTGACCATTTTTTTTAAAGATATTTTCATATTACATTCATTCTAATATATCTATCATTGATAGTAGACAGTTAGAAAATTAAAAATATGAATTTTGTAGTCAAATTTAGGTTATCTGGTTCATAAATTCATCAGACAGTCCGATACAACTTCTCACCAAAGAGTGGACCGTTACACCACCACAACCATGTTCCAATTTATAAATGAATGCATATTTGGAATGCTTAGAATATTCGGATTTAATCCATATTTTTTCATATTTTTTGGCAAAAAAAATTTTTTTTGCGCCGTTACGGGCCGTTACGCTCCCGTATCGCCGTTACGCCCCCGTATCCGTATCGGTTTTGGAGGTCACCGTTACGCCAACCGATACCGATACGGGACACCTTGCATCTGACATCTTCGTGTTGAATAGCTGTTTTATAAGATGAACCTTGTTGGATGCTGAGGGCTTTTCATACATGGTGGATAGGGCTTCCATTAATTCTTTTGTAGTTTTCACCTTGGATATATTGAAGGCGACGCTCTTAGACAAAGAGAGTCGGATCGTTCCTAAAGCCTTCCTATCCAGTAAAAACCATTCATCATCTGTCATCTTTTCTGGTTTCTTCTCTTTTCCTCCTAGAGGAATGTAGAGGTCCTTCTGATACAAATAATCTTCCATCTGCATCTTCCAGAAGGCAAAGTTTGAACCATCAAACTTCTCAATTCTAGTTTTTCCATCTTCCACCTTCGCTCCCAATAAAACTAAACCAATAGCTTTGATACCAGTTGTTGCGCAGCATGCCAACAACGCAGTGAGCCTAGATCTAATCTCAGGCCTCACCCACAAACGATAAACAAGAAGAAATATAAACTAGAAATAGATCAAAGCAATCCAAACAAACCACGAGACAAGATATACGTGGAAAAACTCCAAACTAGGGTAAAAAACCACGGATGCAAACTTCCACTATGAAGAACGAAGATTACAAGGCAATATACTAACCTCTCCCTTGGAGATACAGAGAAAACCCTTTTCCCACACCTTAGAATAACTCCCCAATATTCACCTTAACCCTAGAATTGCCCTAGGGACCCCAATTTATAGTTTTGGCAACTTCCCTTTCGCATCCCAGTTACGAAAGGACTTGCGACACGAAATCCGTGAAACTCCTTTCCACATCCCAGTTGCGAAAGGACTTGCGACACGAAATCCGCGAAACTCCTTTCTGTATCCCAGTTACGAAAGGACTTGCGACACGAAATCCGCGCAACCTCGACTGGTAGTGGGCGGCCCCAGATGTGGCTCCACTTCTCAACACTCTGTTCCTTCTCCATAGTGATTTGGTCCAACATTCTTTGATTTTTGCCATTCTTTAGTCTTTATGGAGCAAAAGAAACTGTTGCTTCTGTAAGCAGAGTGGTTTTGCTGATGGGGTTCTTAATTTGGTTTTTATGTACATTAGGGATTGGGTGTCCTGAGTTCTTGATCTTGTGGGGTTGGGTTCTTTAGGGTGTTGTTGTATTTTTTCTTTTTTCCTTTCTTTGAGTGTTCTTTCCTTGTGCTTCTGTTTTTGGGTCTTTTTTTTTTTTTTTTTTTTTTTTTTTTTTGTTTGGTTGTCTTTGATTTTTTTTTTTTTTTTTTGGCCTTTAGCCCTCATAAAATCGCATTATCTTTCATAAAAAAAACATTGTTTTCTATTGTGTAGCCCGCCTGATGAGTGGACGGGGCTGACTTTTTCACAAGGCGATCCTCATGGTGAGGTAGACCTATTGGAAGGGTTGGATTAGTGTTCGAAATATCGGTATCGTGTTACATATTGCACCTTTGGGATACAGATACGTATCAGTTATCGCATGGGATATATCGGTTGTATCGTGTAATGTATCGTTGTTGTTGGAAACATGGGGAAATTAGTAGAGTTTTTCAATGAAACTTCAGTGATTGTTAAAAAACACATCAACACACTTACAAATCAAAACATTACAAAAAAATAAGTGCACATAATAGGTTTTCTTTGTATGGGGTCCTAATCTATACGTTTTCTAACTGAATTGATGCAAGTATATTCAAAATTCATTTATATAATTTACAAATATAAGAAGACGTTTGGAAACACAACCAATACATTCAAAAGCAAAAGAAGAATCACTATATTAGGTTACATACATATTTGATTTTATGCTTGGACACAAGGATTGCAACCGATTTGCGAGCAAGTAGGAAATTTTGATTTTTTCAACTTTCCGCAACTCGGCCCATCTCCTCCAATTCTCAAAATTGAAGCTCCCAATCCATGTTTTTTCATGCAAAACATGAAAAATCATGTATTTGTATCAATTTGATGCTGATTAAACATGATTTAATGAAAAAAAAGGATTGAAAATCGAAAATGCTCACCGAATCGAACATGTGAGATATATCGAACTACTAGTGAGTTTCGTATCTCACAGGTGGGATACAAGATATATCGGCCAATATCGGAGATATTTAAAACACTGGGTTGGATGTGGCATGAGCATGATAGGTTCGAAGTTATTTGCTGAGCAGACCATAAATTATGGTCCAACCAGTTGGACTTGAAACCTTCTCAAATAAAATAATGTGGAAACCTCTAAATGTATGTATAACATGCTGAGTGTCCATCATTAAATGCGATTGATATTTTTATTCAGAAGATAGTGACAACTTGAAAGTGGTGAAATTTCAAGTTCATTGAAAGATGCCTGAGATAACCACAATTTTGTAAGCAATTTACAAATGTTTATGTTAATTCCATCAATATTCACATGAGGACCTACTGTGCGATCTGCACATTTGTGCTGTAATCTGTGTGACTCAAATATATGAATGTGGTGCATTTTCACTTGGAAATACAGTTCTACGTGACATCACATTTTTATTTTCATTCTGTAAATTTGTGACTAAAGCCTCACTTTTTTCATCTAACGTTCCTTTTCATTCTCCGTAATGTATTTCTTGTTACTGGCTGATTGTACAATGTCAACAGATTTCAGCAAAGGAAGATAAGCACAAAAAAGAGGTTGTATTAATAGCTGTTAACCGTCGTCACCCAGATTACATGTCCTTCAGACCAGAGAAGCGTCAAACTGAGGCTGTTGGTCAGAGCATTGATACTGCAGCTGGTGAAAACCGCCAGTCCAGATTGCAGCTTGAGGTGGTGGAGATCTATAAATCAAGCACACACGTCAATCCTATATTTGCGTCTGTTGGAGCTGACACTGGAAGATTTTTCACCGCAACAGAAGCTGCTGATATTGTCTTCAGGTATGTGGAGAATGAGAACTTAGTCAGGCCAATGAACAAGGCAACTGTGGTTCTGGATGCAACTCTATGTGATGCCCTCTACAAGGGAACTGTAAAAAAGGGGTCAAGCTACCCTACGGAGATTCATAAGAAGGATTTGGGGCCGGCATTTCTAAGCCGAATGCAAGTCCACCACAGAGTGACGAGAGGAAATGACTCGGCTGTGCGAAAGGGTGCACTTAAAGCGGTTCAGATAATGACAGAGCGGCGGCAGGGCAACAAGAAGGTGACCAGAGTCTCGGGGCTGGAGTCGTTCTTGATGGATGCTGAGGCATTGGCGTCTGAGCTGCAGAAGAAATTCGCATGCAGTACGACAGTGGCAGAGCTTCCAGGTACGCATCTTATCGATTTTTTATACCATTTGAAGCATTTATTTGGCTCATTTACTACTTTGGTTTTTGTTGTTGGGCATTTTTTAAATATAATTATTAGCAAATTATCCTTGTTCTTTTCATTTGAAGCATTTGTTTTGTTCATTTTCTTCTTTTGTTTTTGTTGTTGGGTATTTTCAATAATCATTTGGCAATTCTTCTTCTTCTTCTAACTTGAGGGAAAACTCACGTGACTTTTTTTCCCCTCAAATTGAAGAAACTCCAATGTGAGATTAACCTGAGGGTGTACTCAGTTTACCTTCCTAAAAACCTTGTCTGGAAGTGGATGACTATTGCGGAATCATTGGTCATCATGCTTAGCCCAAATAAACAACAATCTGGCTAAAAAGAAGAGCAGTGACACCACAATAGAATCCTTTTACTCCCTACTGTGCCACCATGCCAAGACAAGACTAAGGACCCGAACCCGATCGAAGTCGGCATCACCCAATAGTCGAATAGATCTAGAAATCTTGCCCACACAGCTCTTGCAAATATGCAATGCATAAGCAGGTGGTCACCCAAACAGCTCTTGCAAATGTGCAATGTATAACCAGATGGTCGACTGATTCTGCATCTTGGAGACACAAAATACAGGCCTTAGGAATTATCATATTCCTTTTCTGAAGGTCTCAATGGTAAGAACCCTGGTCCTGCACACTAACCAACAAAAAGCCAACACCTGAGGTGGGCATCTAAATGGATAGGTGCGCTTTGTCGGCTCAATGGGGGGACTGATACACCGAAGAAAAGGATTGAACAGAGAACCTGCTAGACTTCTCTGGTCTTCACACCCATCCATCCTGCTCTTGATAAGAGAATCCAACCTTCGAGCATCCTAAGTAAACCAATCATCTCCAATTCCTCAATTTTCAGAATCCTGCGGAAGGGTGTAGCTTAAACCACTCGACCACCCAAAATCGTGAAAGATTGAGAAATGTGGATCTCCCTATTCAAAGCAACTTGCATTGGTCTCAGGAATGAAATAGAAAGTGGCCTATCTGTGCACTAAGCATCCTCTGAAAATCGAATCATGGAGCCATTACTGTCACCGATCACATGCATGACTTCTTGAATCGGCCGACATTTCTGCAGACTGCCTTCTAAGCACCTGAGACTCAGTACATAGAAGAGCCTCTTGTAAACCAACCTCCTATGCCGATGGCATGTTTACTAGCCAACACCTGGTTAAAACCCTTTTCTTCCATCTAAAACTCGAAAGCCATTTTGCCAAAGTAGCTTGATTGATATAACTGAGATATCTAATTCCCACTCCACCTTCAAGCAAAGGTATGCAAACCTCACTCCATTCAATAAATGGAACTTGTGTTTGTTTTCCACTCCTTTTCACAGAAAGGCCCCCCTAATCCTTTGTATTCTGCTAATGCTGTCAGTAAACACTGAAAAAGCAGCATGGCAATACAGAGGCATGTTTGACATTTCAGCCTTAATCAGTGTCTCCAAAAGACAAATACCTCCTCTTCCAGCTCGAAAGCTTCCTTTCTATTGTATCAATTACTTTATTTTGTAAGTGCTTGGTTGGTTTCTCCGTTTGTAATGGAAGCCCCCAATAAGGCGATGGAAGGCTTCCAATCTTGCATCAAAAGTTATCTACCTGAGAAGCTTCCACATCACAAAAGAAGAGAGTTGTCTGCAAATTGGAGATGAGATATTTGGAAAGATCTATTTCCCACCTTAAAGCCATTAACAGGACAACCTGAGCCGCTCTCTCCAATTAATTCTAAAAGCTTTTGTCACCACCACAAACAAGAAAGGGGATAATAGATCTCCCTACCAAAGCCCTCTTGTTCCCTTGAAGAGTCCTGTAGGCAATTAGGGCTGTCAATGGGCAGGGCCTGGGGTTGGCTTCGGCCTGGATTTTGAGGTGCAACAACTATAGATATAATCACCAACAAAGAGAGGCTGCAGGAACAACT
Source organism: Magnolia changhungtana (assembly GCA_030180095.1). Classification (NCBI taxonomy): domain Eukaryota; kingdom Viridiplantae; phylum Streptophyta; class Magnoliopsida; order Magnoliales; family Magnoliaceae; genus Magnolia; species Magnolia changhungtana. Next base: position 15,399,652 of record JASAUF010000662.1, read on the forward strand.
CCCAAACCCACTGTTCTAAAACTAGTGAGCGCACATTCCCTCTCTTCTACAATGCAATAGCAGCACATGCTAGATTGGAAAGCAACACATACTAATTACTAAATGCTCAAAGAAATCCATTCTCTTTTATTCAATAAAAATAAAATTAGAAAAAGGAGTTACAAAGAGACCTTATACAGGCTTGAGAAACATAAGAAACCCTAACGAAATGTGAAATGCCCTCATGATTATTTCGCAGTGAGTCATTCATGGGGTATCTTTGATGTAGGACGACCTAATACAACCTTAAATGAGCATGGTATATGAAAGGGGCAGATTTATGCAATGTAAAAAAAAACAAATAAAATATCAGCCTTATACATCATAAAACAAGAACGAAATAAGGTTAATATAATATTGATTATGGCCATCCGTCACAAGCATGAAGTATTGAATCTTAAAATCTGAGTTTAGTTGGATCTGGTGAAAGATAGAACTTTCGTCTTGCAATAGGTCCGTCTAACGATCCAAGTGGATTTTCTAATCCAGAAAAATAGGAATTTCCTGGATCGGGAAATCTGGAAAATTCAGAAAAGAATTGGTTGTTCTTTAGATTTAGATTTGGGTGATGAGTTTTATGTGGGGGATGAAAATCTTTTGAGATCTAATGATTTAGATTAAAAGAAACAAGATTTGGCTTCTAGATCTAAAGATTCTAGGAGAAAAAGAAGAGAGTTGGATTAAAGAAAAGATTACCTTGAGAAAAGAGAGAATGAGAAAGAAGTAGGGGATGAGAAATCGTTTACTTAAGCCTCACGCCCTCTTCCAATCACTGAAAGTCAAAGACGAAATCGTCAGAAGCAAAAAACGCTTTTTTCTTTTTTATAAAACATCACATAATATGCTATGGGTTTAGGGCAACCCTTATAAATTCGTAATTACATGAAATTACTAAAATACCCCTACTAAAAAAAGGTTTCAAAAAAAAGAAATTCGCACAAAATTGTGCACAAACTGTCTCAAAACTTAATTAACTCAAATGTTTATAAACTAGATGTAAATTTAAGATGCTCGATGGGCCCCCGATGATAATGTCGTGAAGGTGGTATAATGAAGGTGGGCCGTGACGATCCAACGGTCTGATCGCACCATCCTCGCGATCCAATGGTCCAAATGTCTCCTCTAAGCAACTTACACATGTCATGAACACATGTGTAAGGTCTTCAACCTCTAGAGACCCGACCTGTATCCGTCATCTAACCACATTGACACGGGTAATGCACGCCTTCTGCGTTGATATACTTTGAATGGCCTGGTATCCACATCAATCTTGGTCAGCTCTTATTATTTAAATAGACACATTAAAAATAAACAAAATAATACTAAACACCATTAGCCGTGTAACACTGGAGCCAACATATGGGATTTGAGATCTGCTTGCTCACTATTCTTAAGTCAGTTCAATGATCTTTCGGTATGCTTGGCACAAAGCAATGTTTCTTCCTTGCGTACTAGTACATAGAATTTGATGAGGCAGTTGAAGAGGTTTCACTCAAACTACAACTGCTGAATGTTTGAATTTTTGTTTATGAAAGGGCAGAATAAAAATGGCAGATGCTTCTGAGGATGTAGAAAACTACGCGTCAGATGTCGTTGTTCATTTAGCAAGATGATTGAGAACATTGTCTATGTATGCGGAGCGGGGAATTTGGGTGTTGCAAAAAAGAATGCCTTCACTGGTCTGTAGTATATATTCAGCGCCATGTATTTCGATGGAAATACCTTTACACTGGAGAACGGATACCCACACACAAAAACAGAAAGAAAGATAAATACAATGAAAAAAAGAATGCCTTTACTTGTCTGCAGTATATATTCAGCGCCATATATTTTGATGGAAATGCCTTTACACCGGAGAACGGATACCCACACACAAAAATAGAAAGAAAGATACATACAATGACATAAATTTGAAATGACCAAGGTGCCCTCAAATGCTCAACCTTCACCCTCAAGCTGTGACATGATCATAATACTTGTCATTACTTCTAAAAAAAAAATTGTTGCATAAAAAAGAAGTCGTCTCATAATCATCTATCATCTAAGCCTTATCCCGATTCCCGACTAATTGGGGTGCCTGAATTGCACCCCCTATCACCCACCCACCCACCCACAAACTCACTGGAACAAGAAATGTGAGGAACACCCACATGGTCTTTCATGAAAAGGTAAAAAGGAAAATGAAAAATAAAGGAGAGGAGAAACATATTCTCCGTGATTCTCGCAAAGATGCAAGTACTATTGTTGCTCATATAAACAAATTTGATTGATGCTAGATCCTCTTCAAACGGTGTAGAACAAGCTTATTCTGCAGCTATTATTTTACTGGTAATTCAACTAGTTGTAAGAGTTATTCAGTGCCTGTGTGGGGGTCAACTGTGTTGTGGGTATGCCATCCAATTTGCACATCAAGTGTGCCCGACCATGATGATGGGATGCCCCAGAAATCAGGCCTATTCAATCATCATTTGGGCCACATTGAAGAAAGCAATGGACGATCAACCCACTCACTCCAAATTCAAGCAGTTTTGCAAAAGATGGTTGGATCGGCCTGATTTTTGGGGGCATCCCACTTTAATGGTTGGGCGAATCTTTTGGACAGGTTGGATTCTATAAAGACATCATGGTGGGCCCCACACAGAACATATGTCGAAGCTAATTTTATGAAAGACGGGCAAGAACAGGTGACAATTTGACTATACTATAATCTAGTAATCAACCTCAAAAATTTAAATCTACCGTGCAGTCATTGGCTACAAAATTGTATATTAATGTCTCCAAAATTCAAATCTGCTGCACAGTCATTGACTCTTTGTATCTGATTCACATGCTTTTCCACAAAACTCATACTATTTCAGAAAGAAAAGGGGACCCTTTTCCACAAAACTCATATAAATGTCAAAATGTCTATTTCAGAAAGAAAAGGGGAAAAGGGGACCCTTTTCAAATCCTCCATCTTGACCCTTCTCAAGTCTTCCATCAAAGTATTGTTTGCAGATCATTTTTGGTTTACAATGATATGGGGCTGCAGTCTGTATCGCCCCTGCATCGGGATGTTTCGGGCTGTATCTCACATAACCCTACAGACCCACGCCCACATCTAATTAAATTTATCAGATAACTAAGCCTTATCACGACTAACTGGAGTAGGAAAGAAGAAAAATCTCAAGTTAAAAAATCAGACGGTTTCTATTTGACAAAGCAGACGGAAGGAAGCAAGTCAGAAAAAAGGAAATAAGTCTATCCTAAATAATAAAGGTTACAAGCTGTGTCTACATGGTTGACCCCTTTTTTCTTAGAACCTGCAAGTCATATCTGATTTGCCAGAGTGGAAGATCGTAGCCTTCTAGTTTTGGCTCTTTTATTTCTTGGATTGCTGCTTTACTTCTTCTTAACTGTCTATTTGTATGCGACAGACTGTCTGCTTAAGATCTCCCAATCTGTAATATTTTGGGCACTCCCTTCTACAGTGAGGTATATCAACTGTTTGGATCATAGTTACCTCTACCTTTTTCGGGGTTTGACAATTTGAGTTCAAATTCACTGTTCACACTTTGTTGTCTAATAATCGTCAAATACATTGGTTTGTTGGGGTAGGCTCATCATATAGGTCATTTTTCAGTTCCTGCTACTTGTAGTTCAGGTTGTTTGCTTTTTGATGGAGTAGTATACAATGCTCTAATTTGTGCAGGTTGCAGAATTAATCGACTAATTCAAGATGATCAAAATCTCCACCTAATGAAAAGTTTTACATTTTTGAAATAATGAAGAATTTACTCGAATATTCTAGAATCTTTAATTGAATTAGAAATTGAACTGACTTGAGGAAATTCATGAACTGCAGTGAATCTACTAAGAACTGTTGACCAAACTGGGTTGATTTTAGTTTGATCAGGAGTAAAGAATTAGGCCCTGTTAGGTAAGATGCCTAAAAATGCATTCATCTCATTTTAGTTAACAGTAATTATGTATTAGAGATCCTGAACTCTAATACATAGTCACTGTAAATATGAACTCATATATTAGAGATCTACTGTTAACTATAATGATATCAAATCATTTTTAGGCATCTACCTAATGGGGCCTTACAATATTTCGAACTGTGTTTTACTTTGGTCGAACCGTTTCACAGTTTGGCCATGATTTAAGTAAATCACATAACTATGGTCTAGATAGCAGAACCATGGCCCCACTCATGTGGACTGGGTGCATCAGAATGCTATTCACATCCAGATTCATCATTGCCGTACAATGCTCCTTCACCGGAAGATGCGAACTGTCAACATGGCACTGAAGTTTCCTCATGAAACTTGGAAGATAAGAGGATGAAGTGCTGGTGGTCTTGGCTGATAAGAGGATGAAGTGCTGGTGGTCTTGGCTGTTTTGTGACAAGTGACTCCATTTTTCGAAGATTGGAGGATGAAGTGCTGGTGGTCTTGCCTATTATGTGACGAGTGACTCCATTGTTCATTGCTGGCAACTACCACGGGAATTCTTTTTTGTTCTGTTCCTTGGTTTTTAACTCTTTCCAACCAGCATTCTGCTGCCCCACCTTGATTATCCAGTCAGGAGATAGGATATCTGCTGCTAGGATCCTTTTAGGGGACTTGTTCTTTCTTTCTATTGTGCAATAAAAGAGATGCCTTCGGATTTGACATTGGAGCATGGCTAAAATTCCACCGGAAAATATATTTACTTGAAAAGTTCATCAGTATTTTTGGAATTCTATTACATGTGATACATATGGTACATCCCTTGGAAAATCAATGCTGCCGTTAAACTGTAGAGAACAATTTCCATGTCAGTTTCTTTGTTTTGATCAGTATTGAGGTCGAACTGTCCTTGTAGCGTTGCAGAGAGTGAATTTCATGATAAGAAACACGACTCTAAAATGGCCGCATTGAAATGCTGTTGAAACTTTCAACCACAAGGGAGAACTCAAGGCATTTGCTGGTCACTAGGAGATCCATCCTTCGAAAATTTGGGAATTTCAAACTGCCGCTCACAAATCAAATTTTCTTGTTTATGATTTGTTTAATTTCAAGGGAACCATTTTCTTGATCGTGATGGCCTGGTTTCTTGTTTTGTGAGTTCCTTAATACATTTTTCACAGTGGCACTTATGTTTTGCCGCTTCGTTAAAAAAAAGAAAATCTCTTTTCAGGGAAGAAGGGCCAGCATGAGGTTCTAGTTCAAGGTGGGGTAATTGAAGACCTGGCAAGACACCTTGTAGAGCAATATGGCATTCCAAAGAGATACATCGAAGTTCTTGACAAAACCAAGAAATGAGAGGAAACAAAGGTAAGTTGTTCCTTTTTAATTCCTCAAAAAGAGAAGAAATGGATAGATGTTTTCCTTATTTGATTGAAAGAAAAAAAGAAGTTTGAGAGAGAGAGAGAGAGAGAGAGCAGTTACATAAGAAGAAACAAAGAAATGATGAATGCTATTTTCTTGTACATGGATTGAAATATCTCATGCTGCATTGAAGCTACCCGATCATGCGATGAATGGAGACAATAATGGTATCGTTTGGAGAAAAAAAAATCAGTGTTTTAGTGCTACGATTATCAGTATTATCTGCTGGATTTCATTTTACATCCATGGTTCATATGTTCATTTTTACTGTAACACTGGCCATGCAAAACTCGATTGAATGGATAGATCATAGTCCCAAACTCACAAGTCTGGAGCTGCGGTTTCTGTTTTCTCCACCTGAAACCAATCCACAAGACACCTCATGTGCAAATTTGGTACACTTGTTTGGGACCTGAGCCATCCATCAAGTGGGTTCTGCTGTGTACGCTCTCTGCCCAAAATCAGGATGATCCACTCATCAAACAGGTCCATGATGTTAGAAACAAAATGTTTGTTTGGAAGTATTGTTCACTGCATTTTATGTTGTCATGCTAAAAAGGCTATAGCCATGATTATGGTTTGATTCTTCTAGTGGCTGGTCCATATGTGCTGATTCTGCCTGTGTATGAGATCTGGGCCATTCATCTGGTGAGCTGCATCCTTCTCAGTCTGCTTCTGCATCAGGTGAACCACACATCTAATATTAACTGTCTGTTATCATTCCTCTAGCTGCCCACTTTTTTATAAGTGTGGCCTGCCTGATTGGTGGACCTGCTGTATTCTTGGGCTGGGAAACGTTCCTTCTGGGGTCTGCCTGATGAAGCACTGTAGATTGACGGTATACTTACTGTGGCGGTAGAAGGTGCGACCAGCTTCGGCAGTCTCCTAGCATTCTAAAACATCGCTATTATGGATTTTATTTGGAGGTTAACGTGTGGTGCACAGGATGTTACAGAGGTAGGGAGGGGACTCTTTTACTGGACGGTTTGTTTTGGCGAGCTCCACCGTAAAGTAGTGTAATGTATAGTAAATGAGTAATAATTATCATTACAACGGTAGTTACAAGTAGACAGGTTACAAGTAGACAGGTTTTACTTCCATAGGCAATAAGTATCACACGGCCTGGCGTCTAGACATGTAAAGTACTATCCCTGGTTAGATGCACTTAGATATAATTTCATCAATATGTGTTATATCCAGTGTTCATCCATTTTGTAATATCATTTTAGGGCATGTTCTAAAAAATAGGAAGATCTAAAGCTAATGTAAACCACACCACAAAATTGGGATAATGATGCCCGCTATTGGAACCTTCTTAGTGTCACCTGGATGTTTATTCGCCATCCAACTTGTTCTTGGATCTACCTCATTTTTGTTTCATGCCATAAAATGATCTTGATGGATGAATGGACGGTGTGGATATAAAACACGCATCATGGTGGGGGCCACGAAACTATGCCATGTAAACGTCTTTTTGCCTCTCCACGTCTTGTGAGATACAGAAGGATTATAGTGATTTGATAGTTGGCAATATCCAATCCCAATGAGTATGCAATGATTTGAGTTTTACCATGCGTTATATACATTACCGTGGTAGTCCATGGAAATGAACATAGAGTTTTCGGTTACCCTTCAGGGTTATGTATTTTGATACAGAAGATCCTCAAGAGAGACAACTAGATCCTCAAGAGAGACAACTATAAAGCATACTCAACGTGATATCAGAGCAGAGCTTATCACCTCAGGTGTTCAAAGTAGTTGGGTTACAATATACGTAATGGGAAAATGATAGATTGAGAATATGGTTTGAATTTTGTAAATAGAAACAAGTGGAAGAGATTGAAAGAACAGAAGAGACATGCTCCCCCTAGTTTGTCTTATCTACAGGCTCTCACTCTCTATCTCAGATGCAGATGTTTCCAACAGGGATACCGGCTCTCTTTGATTTTTTCAAGGCTATCTCCACTTCCCTTCCCCTTCCTCTTCTTTCTTTGGTGTAGGGTCCCTTAAATAAGCAATTAGAGATTGGAGAGAGACACGTAAGGGTGTTTAGATAGGTTCAGTTCTACCGAGCCTCCAAAGGAGTACTTAGACTCGGGGAAACCAAAGCACAACTGAAGGGAACAAAGCAACTTAACCTCTATTAGAGTGCACTGATTGGGTCAATGATAAAACTCGCAATCGGCTAAGCGTTCATCGGCTCTACAATGAGCCGACTGAAGCACAACCACTCGTCCATACCTCAGCCACCTTTGTCCAAAGTAACACCCAATAAGTTGCTGGCTATTGGTTTTCTAATATGGGCTAACCCTAGCTCACTTTGGCTCGATTTGACCCATTCTTGGGTATTTATGGTGTGTTTTTAACTATGTACATGCTCTACTCTGGGCCCACCTATAACAACCCAAATTTTTGTCACTTAGGATTGCAAAAGTCCTTGTAAAGTTTCTTGCTAGGATTATTTTAATCCATTACCTAGTGATATTTAATTCACAATCCTAATGAAAACGCGGGTGTTATCATTAACGAAACAATGTAAATTTTATTTGACACCCTTAGGAACCTATCAAATATGATCGATCATCTAAATCTTAGGGTTAGAATTGAGATATGATTATTTAAAGTTCCAATCTAACCTACTTATCACTAATTAATCAAAATAGTTGTATGTAAATGAAGATTCACTTAAAGCTAAGATAACTAATTGTTTAAATCTTGACTATTCCACGCACCTTACTAAATTGACCTAGTTACTCTTTTAGCAAAAAATCAATGGTTTAGGATTATTACGACCAAATAGTCAATTTTATTGATTGCGAATAGGTAACGCCATGAACTTAGCTAAAGAAAACTCTAATCATTATGCACGGAAAATCTAGTAGCTTAATTCATTCAAGAAATGCCATAATTATTCAAATAAGCTCTACACCGCTCGTTAGTGAGCCACTAAACCTAAAACTATAGAAAGATGTTCGACTTAGTGGGCTTGATGTCCATAACGAGAGGTCGAGTTGAGATTACGTCTCGAATCATTCAACTTAAGCTCGCAATGCAGGTGCATGAGATGTGCGAATACTTTCGAACTTACATTATTTATTCCCATCCAAATCTTGAAAGAGAACTTAATTAATCTCACGGTGAAAAAACAAATTCATTCTTCATTCTTACCTTCCATAGTCTCCGTTTTAGTAAACACGAGACCAATAATAAGAAAAAGGGCATTGTGAATTGAAACACGATTTCAAAATAAAAAATCTTTTCTGTGGAGAGCCCACACAATTGGTTTGAAGATGAATAGAATCCCGAAAAAGATTGCAAATGTAAAATGACAACTCTCGGATATTCAACTCGGATCGAAGAAAACAAAAACGTGAAGCGTACGTATAGAAATTTCTCCAGCAGAATTCGTTCAGCGACGCTCCCGTATTTCTCTCGACGTGCGGGGCAAGTTTCTGTCGTTGAAGACGCAAGAAGTTCGCGCCCTCGATCTAAAACCGTACACGTGTCTCTGGCATGTATAAGATCCAGGCCATCAATCCACTTGGCTCCGATTAGGTACTACCCTCGCTTGTGCGGAGCTCGGGACAGGCAGAGGCTTCGAGGGGCCACCATGATGTATGACTTTTATCCACACCGTCCATCCAATTTTCCATATCAATTTAGACCAATACAATAAAAATAAGGGAGATCTAAGCTCAAGTGGACCACCCCACAAGAAGAAGCGGTGCTACGTACGCCCACCATTGAAACCTTCTTAGGGCCCACCATGTTATTTATTTGCCATCCAACATGTTCATACGGTCTTATACACATGAATGAAGTGAAAAAGAAAATATCATCTTAATCCAAATCTTCTGTGGTTCCTAATTAATTTTCAACCGTAGAAATTGAATCCCTTATATGTGGTCCACTTTGATAGTTGGATCTTTCTTATTTTTGGGATCATATTCTATAATCATTTGAAAAAATGGATGGACGGTGTGGATAGAATCCATATATCACGCCGGACCCTAAGAGCCCAGCCTCTCCCAAGCTGGGAACAGGCGGGGGTCGTACCTAATCCGCGCCCATTCAAATCGTTTGCTTTCGAAACACGTGGACGATCGGTCTCTCTTCCGGCAAGGAAGATTGGGAAGCGATGATCTCACCGAGATTTTTGGACGCGGATTTCCCGCGAAAGCCCTTAGCAGGAAGTTATTGCTCTGGGAAGCTAAGTGGGGCTCACCGTGATGTTTTTGATAAATCCACACCGTTCATCCGTTTTTTTTTCTGCTCATTTTAGGACATGAGATCAAAAGTGAGACGGATCCAAAGCCAAAGGAGGGCACAAGAGAGAGGGAAAAGTGGAGAAAAATGTCTACCATTGAAACCTTTTTGGGTCCACCTGATGTTTACATGCTATCCAAACCGTTTATAAGGTCATTTCCACTTGGATGAACGGAAAGAACATAAAACTTTGCATGATACGAAACATTTGTGGCCATTCGAATGTTTCAATGGTGGTCATTCAACCCCACTGTTTCCTCTCGTTTAGTCCACTTAAGTTTTGGATATGCCTCACTTTTTTGTCTCATGTAATGAAATGAGCAGGTAAAAAGGATGGACGGGGTGGATTTATGACGAACATCACAGGTGGACCACATGGGAACTTCCTTCGAAGGTCTTTTACATGGACCACATGGGTTTTGTCTCCATCCAGAAAAGATTTCGTTTCCGTCTTTTGGGGCGACTAAGGCACTGGGGCCCACATGCTGAAAAGGATTGATGATTTGAACCGTCTATTCTCGTTACCAGCACAAATAAGCTATTGCCTAACAATCGGGCTTTGTCAATGATCTTAACCTTTGATTCTTACAGTTGAATCCGAGTCATTGACATTTTTCTTCTGTTCAGTCGCAATTTTCTTTTTTAGGCCCTAACACCATGTAGTCCACAAAATGGACGGGTCCGATCATCAGACTTCTCATCATGTGGGCCCCAATGGGCGTGGATACACGCTGGATCCTCAGTCGCGACAGAGGCAAGAACAACTCCCCTTGCAAATTAAAACCGTTCATCTGGTGTGTCCTTTTATCCACGGGCTACGGTGTAACATTCTCATTAATAGAATGATGTTAACCTCCTCACATACATCGATGGTCATTTTCAGCTTAAACGTGAACCCTTGGATCTTTTTGTTTCAACCGTCGGTTGGCCCACCTGGTTTCCCATTCGAAAAAAAAAATCAGAAAAAGGATGTCTATGATAAAGACCCATTGTTGAATTATGGGGGCGCACCCACCTATTTCAATCACTGGTGGGCCCCACACGGTACAATAGGCCCTACCCACATATCTTTGAAAAGTATGGAGAAATTAATTCAGATAAAGCATAACCTTATCTATTTGCAGCGTTGCATGCCCACATGTACTGATGTGGCACACATGCGTGAGATCCTGGCGGTTCATCAGTCAGGCCCGTTGATAAATGTGTCCCTTTCTGAAATGAGGTCAGCAGACTTATCGAATGGGGCGACGTATCTGCATTCAATTAGGACCGTTGGCTATTTTTCCACCTTTCCGTTTCATCTTCGAATTTTCCCACCGTAAAATTCACCTAAAACTAGTACGGTACGGATTGAATATTTTTTTTTGACGAAAATATCCTTGTCCAGTAAACTTGATCCGACAGCTTTTCGAAACATTCAATATTTTAATTTTTATTTATAAAGTTTAGTGCTTTTTTAAAAGAGGTTACCTTTACTACTTAAAAACAATCTTTTTAAAAACTTCTTTATCTCTTTATATTTTATTTTATTTTTTCTCTTTAGAAATTGTCTATTCTAAATTCTTCTGATTTCTTCCTTATTTCTTTTTAAAATTGTCTATTCTCTTTCATTATTAAACTTTTTCTTCATGCCATACCAGAAGACGTTACTTTATTTTTCTCAATTTCTTTTGTTAATTTTCACTTCAAACTTCTATTCCTTCTTTACCACAAACTCTTACTTCATTTTCTTTTATCAATCTCTACTTCAAACCTGTAATGTTAAAGATGGATTTAAAAGATAAAAAATGAAAAAAATGTTACCTCCATGTAAGAAGCCATGCATTATAGGTATAATTAAAAAAATTGATAAAAAATGAAAAAAATGTTACCTCCATATAAGAAGCCATGCATTATAGGTATAATTAAAAAAATTGATAAAAAATGAAAAAAATGTTACCTCTATATAAGAAGCTATGCATTATAGGTATAATTAAAAAAATTACCCTAAACCTTAAACCTTATTATTACAAGTACTCGGTCAATTTACACAAGTACTATATTAATTTGCACCACTTTTTAAACCCTAAAGCCTAAAAATTCGCACTTGTATGAGATCTTGATCATTTGCATGACTTATCGGTCAATGTCACCGAGTTCTGTTCTGGATCAATTTCAACGAGCTATCGGTCAAATTCAACGAGTTCTCGATCAATTTTACAGAGTTCTTAGTGAATTTTAGTGAGTTCTCGATCAATTTTCAATGAGTTCTCCGTCAATTTAGCCAAGTTCTCAATCAATTTCATTGAGTTCTCAATTAATTTGACCAAGTTCTCAGTCAATTTCATCGAGTTCTCGGTCAAATTCACCTAGTAATTCGCCAAGTACTTGGTCAATTTCACCTAGTAGTAGGTAAAAATTTATTGAGAACTTGTTAAAATTGATTGCGAAATCATTGAGAATTGACCCATAACTCACTGAAATTGACCGAGAACTCGGTGAAAATTGACTGAGAAGCGGGTGAAATTGATAGAGAACTCGCTAAAATTCACCAAAAAATTGGTGAAATTAATCGAAAACTCGTTGAAATTGACTGAAAATTCGAAGAAAATTGACCGAGAACTCACTGAAAATTGACTAAAAACTCGCTGAAATTGATCGAGAACTCGTTAAAATTAACATAGTAATTCACCTAGTTCTCATTCAAATACACCTACTACTCGGTCAATTTCAACGAGTTTTCGGTTAATTACAGTGAGTCCCCAGTCAATTTTCACCTAGTTCTCGATCAATTTGCTCGAGTTCTCTGTCAATTTTAACAAACTTGTTGAAAATTCACCAAGTAATTGGTCAATTTCAACCAGTACTCGATGAATTTCTACACTGTTCTTGATGATTTTTCACCTTGTACTCGGTCCATTTGAACTATTAAACTATTTGTGAATTTTTATCCAATGCTTGATGAATTATTGAACTTTATTTTTGGTATATTTTCGCAATTCATCCATGTAGATGAAGACTCTTTGAAGATGGGAATTGATTTTGGAATTCCAAATCTATCCTCAAAATGTTCATTAACATGGTAGTTTGATAGTGTGAAGAGTGGTTTAGAGAAGAATGAGAGTAGATTAAGTCTATTTAAATAGTTCCTATTTTCTTTCTTGTTAAACATTCTTTCATTTAGATTTATAAGAGTTTTATTTCACATACTTTTTATAAGATACAGAGGTGATTTTGTATTTGAAATATGGGAAAAACTTTTAAAATTTACAGAGTTCAGTCGAGTTCGGGTCAGGCATATTTCAAAATCAAATCAAGTTAGATCAACTTTAACCCGGTCCGACTCGACTCGACTCGATGCCCACCTCTATTTTTTACGTGCCTACTTTTTTTCTTGTATAATAATAATAATTATTATTATTTTTAAATTATTTTTTATAACTTTTTCCTATTTCGCCAATCGGGTATGTTGATTGCTTTTAAGAGGTGTCGGGACCATTAATATGTAATTCATTTGGATTTTTGATGCTTTATGAGTTAGAAATTAAGAGACATAAATAAGACGTGAAACAAGGTTTTCAGGTTCCAAATTTGTCGATCAAATCCATTGTTTGTTTCCAAAACTTGCTATGAGCCATATCATGTCGATCTTATATGGTTGTATGGTGAGTATCGAGCCATAAAAATATCTTATATGACCATTTATCACCACTGCTTTCTATGGTGTGGTCCATCAGGGCTTTTGATCTGCTTATTTTGGGTCCATTCTTTGAAATGATCTCGCCAAATGAATGGACACAGATATAACATACAGAGATGTCTACACACTAATGAATGTCATACCTCGCAATCCACTTTCAAAGGAAATTTGCCAAGCAGCATCCTCTTTCTCATGGGGTGCGGATTAGGTGTTACCCGGGTAACAGCCACTAAGCTATTACCCTTACCCGGGGGCACACCTTTGTCCACTCCAGCTATTCGTTTTTCCAACCTAGTCTAGGAAGCAGTCCCAAGAATTAAATGATGTGTGGATATTGAAACCTTAGTATGGCTCACCGGCCGTTTGGTCCGGGGATTTGAATGGTATTGAATTGTATTAGATGGGATTAACATCTTTATTGCACAATAATTGCATGTCTGGAAATACCATGGTATTGTAGCCATCCAACCCCATGTTTGGGATAAAATTTCTGCCACGGGAAAACATGGGATTAAGTGAGATCATGTTTGGTGGATGATGAAATTGTAATCAATAGATCAAATTCACAATAGATGTTGTTCAGTTGTACACATATATAATTAGAATATCATGTGTAAACAATATATATGGATGAATGACATGGATAAACGCATACATCAATTTGCGGCCCACATGTGCAGTGGATTTTAAAATCCATGAAAATCGTATGTGGGACCAAATGGAATTCCATGGGATTAAATGCAATTCCATCACACCTGTTGGGGTCCAAAAGTAGAAGTCCGGAGACTCGGATTTAATGCCTCGGACACTGCCAAAGGATGTATCGGATCCGAGGCATGGCTCACTAAACCGAGACATTAGTTGAGTCGGTTCGGACGACACATCAGCAACCCGGGCACGCATCGAGCCAATCTTCTTATCAGATCGGCCAGCGCAAGATAAAGCTTCATCCCGAGTATTTTGGGATAAGATCCCCGACCCCGAAGCTCACGGGATCGGATGAGGACTAGAGATGGGCACGATCCTATCTCCGTGATACTAGGAGAAGATCCCACACACAATACCAGGAGGAGAATCCTCATACGATAGAGAGCTTTGAGCAGCTATAAAAGAGGAACCTCCATCGTCTTGTGGGGTAAGGAAACAATTCTTTCTCAAAACCCTTCAATAGATACAGACCCAGAATCCAGGCCCGACTTTGGCATCGGAGGGTCCCCTGCTCAAGCCAGGGTCTCCTTTGTCCTCTTTCTGTGCAGGTATAAGGAAGTCTAAGAGGACGAGCAAGATTTTTGCATCAACAGTTTGACACCATCTGTGGGATTCGTACAACAAAGCCATCTCATATTTCTATTCCATGGTGATGACTAGAAGGACGATCCCCGAAGAAGATTTGAATGAGATCGCGATTACAGGGCCAACGGGTCCAGTCGCGGTCCCCGTAGCCCAGAACCCACCTAACAACCGCCAACGAGGAGCGACCAGAATAAACAGCAACCAGCGGGGTCGCAACGATGGGCGGTTGGACCAGGAGGTTCAAGAAATCCGGTCTGATATGAATATGATGAAGTAGATGCTGGAACGGATGTATCAACAGCAAATGCAGCCACCCCCGCCTCCTCAAAGGGAGACAGCGCATGTACCGACTGCGGCGGTCGGTCCTCAACCTTCCGCTCCACAGTCTTTTCGGCCGAGTTAACCCCAAGGCGTATCTGAACCATCACCGGCTCAGTCGGCCAACGTTTCCCTGCCCCCGACCGATCTTCGCCACGAGATAGAGCGAAGAAGGCGCAACCGACCTTCCATGGAAGGTACGACAGAGAGCAGCGAACCTTGGAAAGCCGACATACAAAATTTTAAAAGAGAAGTACGGGAAGAAATGGCGAAAGAAATGGCGGATATGAAGCATGGCCGAAATATGTATCCGATCAGATCCGAGGCAAAGGCGTCCCCCTTTGTAGACTCGATAATGCAGGCTCGGTTGCCCGAAAGGTTCCGATTACCTCAAATCACTCCTTTCACCGGCAAGACCGACCCGACGGAGCATATCGAATGCTTCAGAACATATATGGAGCTCCGCGATGCCTCGGATGCAGTAATGTGTCGGGCCTTTTCTCTTACATTGACCGATGTAGCACGACTGTGGTTCAAACAGTTGAAACCGAAGTCCATCAGTTCATTCGTTGAGCTGAGCGACGCCTTCCTCACCAACTTCATCGGTGGGAAAAAGAAATTAAAGCCCCCTGCACATCTGAACAACATAGTTCAAAGGCAGGGAGAGCTATTGAAAGATTATATCAAGCGTTTCAATTTCGAATCGCTTCAGGTTCGAAAACATTCAGAAGAAACGGCCCTCAATGCGCTCATGCAAGGAGTTAGAGATAAGCCGTTCCTGGCATCTCTAGACAAAACTCCTCCTGATACTCTGGCAGAGTTTATGGCACGGTCGGATAAGTATGCAAACGCCGAAGAAACACGGATTCTGCGTGAAACTAAAACTTTGGTCAAAGAGTCGGCCAAAAAAGAAATCGACTCGACCGGAGGAAGGAAACGCAAGGATAACCAAGCGTATGATGAGCGAAGGTCAGACAAACGACCAGATTGAAGATTCTCCACATATACCCCCCTGAACAAAACTCAGGAGCAGGTATTGATGGAAATCAAAAATGAAGGCTTTGTCAACTGGCCCAGTAAGCTTAGGGGTAATCCCAATTGGCGGGACAAAGATAAATACTGCCATTATCATCATGATCATGGGCATAATACGAGTGATTGCCGCCACCTAAAGGAAGAGATCGAACGACTCATAGAGGAAGGCCGACTAAAAGAACACGTGGTCAAGGCCGGGGTAGCTGAGGGACGTCCGACCGAAAGTCAACCTATGGAAGAAATTCGGACAATTTTCGGCGGACCACGAGGCAGAGGCGACTCAAACAATGCTCGAAGAAATCATGCGAGAAAGCTTAATCAGCCTGCATCCGAACTCATGATTATAGATCGCCCTCCAAAAGAGAAGAAAAGAGAAAAATATTGCATCTCGTTCACAGAGGAAGATGCCCGAGGGATATACCATCCCCACGATGACACATTAATAGTCACCTTGACTATCGCCAACCGAAAAGTATTCCGGATACTCGTCGATACGGGATCATCTGCAGATGTGTTATTTACTCAAGCGTTCGACAAAATGGGGATCGAACGATCCATGCTACGTCCGGTTCGAACCCCATTAATCGGTTTTTCCGGAGGATAGATACTGCCTGAAGGGATTATCTCACTACCACTCACCGCTGGTAATACCCCGCATCAGACGACGATGATGGTTGAATTCTTGGTCATCGATCAACCCTCAGTATACAACGTAATACTCGGCCGACCCTCAAGTCTTTTTCAGGCCGTGGTATCCACATACCATCTTTCACTGAAATTTCTGACTGAATCGGGGGTAGGAATTGTCAAAGGAGACCAGCAAGACGCGAGGCGTTGTTACATGATAGCTGTGAAAGGAACCGCCAATAAAAGTCCAATCAACATATCAACGATCGAATCATTGGACCCTCGAGGCGAGAATCATGAACGAGGGCAGCCAGTTGAAGACCTTATCTCGGTTCCCTTGGTCGAAACAGATAAAGTCAAGACAGTACGAATTGGCTCGTCTTTGCAATCACCCCTAAAAGAAAAGTTGATAGCCCTGCTCCGCAGATACGCCGATGTATTTGCTTGGAGTCATGCGGATATGCCCGGAATCGATCCGTCTGTGATCACTCATCGACTCAACGTTGATCCGACCTATCGACCTATCCGACAGAAGCGACGGCCGCTCGGCTCTGAACGATACGCCGTCATTGAAGAAGAAGTCAGCAAGCTCCTCCAGGCTAACTTCATAGAAGAGATACACTATCCAGAGTGGGTCGCGAATGTAGTACTTGTAAAGAAATCCAACGGGAAGTGGCGAGTCTGTATTGATTATACCGACTTAAATAAAGCCTGCCCGAAGGATAGCTTTCCGCTTCCAAGGATATACCAGCTAGTGGATAGTACCGCCGGACATGAACTTCTTAGTTTCATGGACGCGTATTCAGGGTATAATCAAATTGTAATGCAGCAAACAGATAAATCAAAAACTACCTTTGTCACCGACAAAGGCCTTTATTGCTACCGAGTGATGCCATTTGGTCTGAAGAATGCTGGTGCGACTTATCAGAGATTAGTTAATAAAATCTTTGCTCGGCTTATAGGCCGGACCATGGAAGTATATATCGATGACATGCTTGTCAAAAGTATATACGCGACAGATCATGTAGATGATTTGGAAGAGATGTTTCTCATCCTACGGAAATTTCGGATGAAGCTAAATCCGAGTAAATGTGCCTTCGGGGTAAGCTCGGAAAAATTCCTCAGTTTCCTGGTTAGTCAGCGAGGAATAGAGGCAAATCCTGAGAAAATAAAAGCTCTGATTGATATGGAATCTCCTAAAAACATTAAGGACATCCAAAGATTGACTGGACGAGTGGCAGCACTTAATCGGTTCCTATCTAGAGCCACGGACAAATGCCTCCCTTTCTTCAAACAGTTGAAAGGACGACAGACGATGGATTGGACGGAAGAATGTGAAGTGACATTCCAGCAATTAAAATCGTATCTCGGTTCACCACCTCTCTTATCAAAGCCTGAATCAGGGGAGTCCCTGCTTCTTTACTTGGCTGTATCCGAGGCAGCGGTGAGTTCGGCCTTGATCCGAGAATTCAAAAGAAAGCAATTGCCTGTCTATTACGTTAGCAAAGCGTTGTTGCCAGCAGAAACAAGATACCCAAGCTTGGAAAAAGTAGCGTTGGCTTTAATAACTTCCTCTCGCCGACTTAGGCCGTATTTCCATGCCCATACCATCATCGTGATGACCGATCTTCCACTTCGCCAGGTATTGCAGAAACCAGAAGCGTCCGGCCGACTCACGAAGTGGGCTATCGAGCTAAGTGAATTCGACATTCAATACAGGCCGAAAGTAGCAATCAAAGGGCAAGCCGTATCTGACTTTATCGCCGAGGTAACGCCACCAACCAACCTCCCGATCGACAATATGCCAGAGAATGTAGCCGTACCGACAACAACCACTCCCCCGACCCTTCCCTGCCCTATTCCCTGGAAACTGTTTGTTGACGGATCTTCCAACTCTAAGGCAAGTGGGGCTGGGGTAGTGTTGGAAACTCCCGATCATACCTATATCCAGTATGCCTTACGACTTGGATTTAAAGCGTCAAACAATACAGCGGAATATGAAGCATTGTTGCTCGGCCTCCGACTCGTAGCTAGCATGGGAGTTACGCACCTAAATATTTTCAGCGATTCTCAGTTGGTTGTTAATCAAGTTACCGGTGTATACCAGACACGGAAAGACCAACTAAAAGCTTACATGGAAAAAGCGAAAGAAATGATCAGTGGATTTCGACTCTGTCTAGTCACTCGGATCCCTCGTACAGAAAACGGTAAAACCGATCTATTAGCAAAGCTCGCCTCCGCCAATGATGATGATATACCTAGGTCGGTCCCTATCGAATACGTCGATAAGCCAAGCATAAATGAACCAATCAGCGAGGCCGTTAATACAGTCGACTCAGAACCGTCTTGGATCGATCCAATCATCCAATACCTTGACATGGGGAAGCTGCCTGAAGATCGTTCCGAGGCTCGACGAATTAAGATCCGAGCCTCCCGTTACACCATATTCAACGGAACCCTCTATAAGAAAGGTTACTATGCTCCGTTGTTGCGGTACCTCAAACCCAGCGAGGCAAACTATGTGTTACGTGAAATCCACGAAGGAATCTGCGGAAACCACTCTGGAGGGCGATCTCTCGCCCACAAGGCCTTACGACAAGGATATTACTGGCCCACTATCCAACACGACGCTCGCAAGCTCGTCCAAAAATGCGACAAATGTCAAAGGTTCGCGGTGATTCCGAGGCAAGCTCCCGAAGCATTAACACCAATGACCGGTCCTTGGCCCTTCGCACAGTGGGGTGTCGATATTATTGGTCCACTCCCTATGGGAAAAGGTCAGACCAAGTTTTCTGTGGTAACAATGGATTATTTCACGAAGTGGGCCGAGGCAGAGCCATTAGCTACAATAACCGAACAGAAGATCACGGACTTTGTATGGAAGAACATTATCTGCCGGTTCGGAGTACCCCGTACCATTATTACAGACAATGGAAGGCAATTTGATAACAGGAGCTTTCGCGAGATGTGCGGCAACCTCGGAATTAGAAACGTTTATTCTTCGCCCCATCATCCTCAAACTAATGGACAAGTTGAGGCAGTTAACGAGATTATCAAGCAACATCTCCGGACCAAGCTTAACCGAGCCAAAGGAGCGTGGGCCGAAGAACTCCCGAAAATTCTTTGGGCTTATCGAACCACAGCCCGAATCGCCACAGGAGAAACCCCCCTTTCACTCGCTTACGGCTCGGAAGCTGTCACTCCCGTCGAAATCGGTCTACCTTCGGCTCGA
This sequence comes from Magnolia changhungtana, assembly GCA_030180095.1. Lineage (NCBI taxonomy): Eukaryota > Viridiplantae > Streptophyta > Magnoliopsida > Magnoliales > Magnoliaceae > Magnolia > Magnolia changhungtana. Next base: position 15,419,495 of record JASAUF010000662.1, read on the forward strand.
GTCACTTCGTTCAATGCGGAAGAAAATGAAGAACTCCTTACACTCGGACTCGATCTTCTGGACGAACAAAGGGAAGTGGCACGACTACACACGGAAGCCCGGCAACGACAAGTGGCTCGGTTCTATAATACCCGAATTAAGATCAGACGGTTTCGGATGGGAGATATGGTTCTCTGAAAAGTATTTCCCAATACTAAGGAGATTGGGTCGGGTACATTAGGACCAAACTGGGAAGGACCCTACATTATCTCGGGTACCATCTAACCAGGAACATACCAACTAGAAGATTTAAACGGACAGTCACTGCCTCATCCTTGGAACGCTGAGCACTTAAAAATTTATTATCTTTAGCTCGGCACTTAAAGTTCAAAGAATCCGAACTGAGAAAGATTTAAAGTCAAATCGTATGAATAAAAGTGCTATCTTTCATTTATCTTCAAAAGGTTCTTACAAAAAAAAAAAAAAACGAAACAAAATCCGTCATTGTTCCTCAGCAGGAACGACTCCCGGGGCATGAGAAGAAGGACCAGCCTCGACATTCGCAGGATTATCCTCGGGATCCTCAAATTCCGAGACTCCCCCTTCAATTCCTGAGAGATCAAGATCCGGGAAAGTCTTCTTCATGTCATTTATACATTCCAAGTATCCACCTTGGAATAAACGATCCCTCTCATCCTCGAACTCCTTAGATTCAAGGAAGGCTTGCACGGCTTTATCCCCGGCCTTCTCAGCCTCCTGATTCTTCTCGTTGGCCTGCTGAATAAGTCCCGCCGCCTCAAGCTTAGCACGAGCCAAGTCATCTGCGCAGGAAGCATGGACTGCGAGGATTCGCCGGTTCTCTTCTTCAGCTCTGGAGAGGAGAGCCAACACCCGAGTAACCTCGGCGTGCGCTTCATCAAGGGCTCTCCTGGAGAAAGCCGCTTCTGCTTTCGCGTCTTCGGCAGCTTTCCGGGCAAGGGCCGCCTCGCCCATCAGAACGCCGACTCGTATCTCGGCATTCTCGCATCGCCTTTCTGCTTTCGACAGAAGGGTCTGCAGCCGATGGGCTGAGGATAACTCTTTGCTAGCCTTAACCAAGCAGGGAGCAAGTTCAAAAAGCACCAGCGCTGCATGGCCGATGGTTTGCGACGAAGAAGCATTGTAGAGACTGATGAACTCCTTTTCGCTCCCATGAGCTAAAGCCCAGGGAACCATCCCCGACACCACCTGCTGCAGGACAGATGGCCCTTCTTGGTTTGTCTCCTCCCCCCTGGAGGACGCAGTCCTAGTCTCTTCCTCCCCTCTGGAAGACGCAGCCCGAGTCTCCTCCTCCTGTCTCGGCGCGTCCGTCGCGACGTGCCCTGAGTCAGATGCCACCTGAAGCTCCGTGGGGGCGTCCTCCCTTATTTTCGGCCTTTCTTCCGGATCGGAAATTACGACGATAGGGGGGGCGGAAGAACTTGCGGGTTCCTTCTCCTTTCGCACTACTCTCTGTTTCTTCGGTGGCCGAGGATCTGACAGAAGAACGGACCGCGGGGGAGCCTTTATCTTTGAAACAGCCCTAAGGGGAGGCCGAGCTCCAGTCATCTCCGAAGGGGCCGAGGGGGTCGGCTCGGGAACAATCCTAAGATAGGCCGAGCTTCGGGCAAATCTGCAAAGAAGAAAAAGGTCAGAAAAAATTCAGAAAGCATATGAAGATACATCTTCAATTACCTGTAACGGCCGAATCTAGACCTGCAAGATGAAGACGTTCGGGCTGTAAGAGCACCTTCCAGGATCTAACTGTAGGATCCAACGTCCTCAACTCCTTGATCCGAGCTAAAGCACTGGATCCAAGCTTTTGCCGCGTCTTCGGAATATCTGCCAGACATAAGTTCGTCAGATTCAAAATATTACAAAAACTAAAAAAGGGCGAGATAGAAGAGCCAAGTCACCTGCTCTCTAGAACGCCCGAGGAACACGAGCCTCGCAGGTCCCGGAATCAGCCGTCTCCCAACGACCACAGGTCCAAAACCAACGTTCTCTCCAATGTTTGTTGGAAGTGGGGGGGTCAGTTATTAGGGAGCCGCCTCCGCCCCGCCAAGCAACGAAGACATAAAAGCCGGGGTAGTTCGGGTTCACGCGCACTTGGTATAAATGGAGAAATTCGTTGACTGTTAGCGGTGGCTGTTCCATCTCAGCCCACAACACCGCACATCCGAATAAGTTCCTCCACCCATTTGGAACTATTTGCCCCGGGGCAATCTGAATACGAGATAAAACTCCCCGGACAATGGGCTGAAGGGGTAGACGCAAGCCGCATTGCATCGAGACTTGGTAAATCGCGACCGCCCCAACAGGAGGATGATTCGGTAAATCATTCGGACGGGGGAGATAAGTGACAACCGATTCGGGGATGTGATACCCGATTCGGATTCTGTCTAAATCCGCCTCAGTTAAAACTGAAGGAACCGGGCCGCTTAGATCATCCCCCGACCCTTCTCCTTCAGACTCGGCGTGTGCCGACTTATCAACAGGAACCGGCCCAAAGGTTCCCTCGGCAATCAATATTTCCTCTTCCTCCTCCTCTTCCTCCTCCATGCCCCTTGGAAAATTAGGCCTTCCCAGGCGGGTTATTAAAGACGACCCACCACGAGAAGGATCAACGGAAGTAGGGCGCTCCGCCGGAGCTTCAGTAACCCTCTCAGAAAGAAAATCAGCGTTTGCATCGACTGCTATTTCTGTTAGTAAGGAAGGCGATTCCCCAACGTTCCAAAAACATTGTGCTTCGCCTTCATCTCCGGAAACTCCCTCCTGGGGACTTTGAGAACCTCTAGCCACCATTATCACTAAATAAAGAGGAAGGAGAGACTCACCGGAAGGAGGGAGGAAAACGGAAATGGCGAAGGAAGCCGCTGACAATTAAGAAAAAGGAAAGGAAGAAGAGGAAAGACCGAAAAAGCTCCAAAGGAAATGCAAAGCGGGAATGGCAGTAGAATTTTGAAATGCGGGACCCCCCCCTTTTTATAAGATTGCCATGTGGCGGAAGCAATTAATGGGAAAATGATTCGACGCCTGCATCGACTCCCCCACTCGACACGTGGCGCACGACGACTGACGACAATACTGCCCTTGCTACGTGTCCAACTCTCATTGGCGGGGTGGGCGATTTGACGGCTGTCGGTGCATGCGATGTCAGAAACTGAACCGTCTCTCATCAGAGGCGACACAGAATGCATTAAATGCTTACCTATTGTCTCGGACTAAGTTATGAACCGACTCAAAATTCGCTACTCCTAAGTGTCATATGAAACACACGGAGTAAGGGGGCTTACCGTTGGGGTCCAAAAGTAGAAGTCCGGAGACTCGGATTTAATGCCTCGGACACTGCCAAAGGATGTATCGGATCCGAGGCATGGCTCACTAAACCGAGACATTAGTTGAGTCGGTTCGGACGACACATCAGCAACCCGGGCACGCATTGAGCCAATCTTCTTATCAGATCGGCCAGCGCAAGATAAAGCTTCATCCCGGGTATTTTGGGATAAGATCCCCGACCCCGAAGCTCACGGGATCGGATGAGGACTAGAGATGGGCACGATCCTATCTCCGTGATACTAGGAGAAGATCCCGCACACAATAACAGGAGGAGAATCGTCATACGATAGAGAGCTTTGAGCAGCTATAAAAGAGGAACCTCCATCATCTTGTGGGGTAAGGAAACAATTCTTTCTCAAAACCCTTCAATAGATACAGACCCAGAATCCAGGCCTGACTTTGGCATCGGAGGGTCCCCTGCTCAAGCCAGGGTCTCCTTTGTCATCTTTCTGTGCAGGTATAAGGAAGTCTAAGAGGACGAGCAGGATTTTTGCATCAACAACACCTAATCCCAACCTTTCCTATCATCTCCAAATGCACGATGAAATTGCATGAGACCAAATGCAATCCTATCCCACCTAATCCCATCTAATACTCAGCATCAAACGCCCCAGGTTCATAAGGTCACGCATACATGATGATGGAAAACAAAAATATTAGCTTAATTCAATACTTCTGTGGCTCTTAGCAAGTTTACAATGATAGTCATCTAATCCCGGCTACTTTATGTGGTGCGATTCACTTGAATTTTGAATCTACCTCGTTTTTGCCCTCATGACCTAAATTACTCTCACAAAATGAATGTACAACATGGACATAACACATACGTCATGGTTAGAGTCATGGTGGAGCACACAAAACTTATTGATGTCAACGTACCATGGATGGTGAGCTGACGTCATCAAGTTCCCAACATGATGTATGTGTTATATCTAAACTGTCCCTTCATTTTATGTCTCGAGCCGAGCCCAAAAATGAGACAACCAAATCTCAAGTGGACCACACTATAGAAGGCACTGCGAATTGAATGTCTACCATTGAAAACATTTTCAAGGTCTGGATCAATTTTTAATTGGTTTGGTGTGGCCTTTTGATATGGTTGGATGGAAAATAAACATCATGGTGGGCCCTAAGAAGCTTTCAATGGTAGGAATTATTGTCTATACTGCTTTATGTGGTGTGGTTCACTCGAGCTTTGGATCGGCCTCATTTTTTTACCCAATAGATAGACGGTGGAGATATAACACATACGTAACTTAGTGATGCCAACACATCATAGAAGTTGGTGGTGTGAGGCACACCACGCAATTCGCTACCTTTGTCCATACGTTTGAGCCAGAGAGTGGACTCTAATTAAAATGAAAATGCCCATGTAAAAAATCAAGCTAGTCCGCTCATCAGACGGTCGGATTTGATTTGCATTTATGCCCAACCTAATTAATGGGTTGATTATCTTTTACAATACGATGATCTTCATGATTAGGCCCAACTTTTGAACGGTTCAGATGTCCTAAATGGATTATACGGTCTGATGGTTCTGTTGTCGTATTTGTGGACATCGGAGCCATTCAAATAGTAGGCCCCACCTTGAAATGACTTGTATAAAATTATGTCAATAAAATAATCAGGTGGACCCCACTTCTCAAAAGAAGTGATTGCGCTTTCATCACCGTCCAATGGCCTAATCCAGATAGATGACCTTCACATGGGCCGACTTTTAAATTCTCCAAATTCCTATACTAGTCAAACGTGTGTGGGAAAAGTGGTGTGCATGATGGCTCCCAACCATCCCAACGCTCTCTTTACTATTTAATTATTTCTCCTGTGGTCCAGTCTCCTTTTTAAGGTTGCATTATTTATAGATATTTGAGCCATTCAAGTAGGGGGCACCACCATCATCAAGATAGCCTGTGTAAAAAATAGACTGGTCTGCTCATTAGACGGGCCCAACTTCCCAGAAGAATTGACAGCCGTTGATTTGATTCGATGTACATTTTGGCCGATATGATGGTTCCATCATGCTGGTTTTTAGATAGATGGCCTACATGAGAGGGCCCAACTTTTGAACGGTTTAGATGTCCTACACGGACCACACATGAGTTAGAAAACACACATGCAATGTGGGTCCCACTCTATCAAACGCTCTCACATTATTCAATTGAGATTATTATATATTAAAAAAAAAAAAGCACTCTGACGAGAAATGAGAAATATTAACCATTTGATCAATGACTTCGAATATGAACGGTCAAACCATTTGCAAAAAAATATGTCCAATGATCATGACCATTGAATTCACCTATTTGTAAAGGTCAATCTATATTGGTTATGATTCTAAAGAATCACTATTGTTAGGCGACCTGATCATCCCATCCATGGATTGGAAAAAAAGAACGGCTATAAAAAAAAAGGCCAAATCAAGAATAGATTCGATCATCTAATTACTACAAATTTTTCTTGGTATAGCACAAAATGTGTTCTGAACATAATGGACAGTTTAGATTAATGGATTAGTAGATCATCCAAGTAAACAAATGCAACTAGGAGCACTGTAACTTACAAAGCTCTGAAAGCACTGGAGCATTTCTCAACGTTGATAGACTTTGACTACTGAATAATGACAGACAGGCATCTACCCAGCCTGGCCATAACTCCCTACTGGCAACTTCTTCCAACAAACCAACCTCAGTATGTAGGCCCACTCCAGTAACCTTCCACATTGAATTGACGGTTGTGACCGTCGCTGTCAACCAAGAGAAAACTTTCAAGTTCTCGTATTTAATTCTGAAATCCAAAGCTTATCACTGAAGCGTGATTATGGGACAATAGCTTATTAATGATGGCAGCGAAAATCGCTGGACCATCGTAATATTGTTCACAGTTGGGAAGTGGATTGATTAGTGTACCACCAACTATCGTGGTGTGCTGTCGTGGCAAAGTTCTATGTATGTGTTATATTCACACTGCTCATTTGTTTTGCAAGATCATTTTAGGACATGAGCTCAAAAACAAAGAATGTCCAAAACGTAAGTGGACCACACCACAAAGCAATAGGAACAGTGATGAATACCGTTGAAACCTTTTTGTGGAAATTGTACACTTACCGGATGAAAGGAAAATATAAATATCAAGTTCATCCAAATTAAAACTTCTGTATCCATTAAGATCTTTTCAATGATAGGCATTAGATATTTGAATGCCCACCGTTTAAAACTCTTCTGCCGTGAAAGTTTTGGATAAAGTTGATATCTATGTTTTTACTTCATTTAGGCCTGTATGGCCTTATAAATAAGTTGGATGACAAATAAATATTATGGCTGGCCTTAGAAAGGTTTCAATGGTAGATAATATTTTCGCATTGATTTTTGCGGTGTGGTCCATTTTTGTGAATATCTACTTCATTTTTGAGCTCATGCTCTAAAATAACCTCGCAAGATGAACGGACGTATATATGGATATGACACATTATGGTCAGCATTACAGAATTTTGCCATGTCAACACACCACTGACACACGCTCGATCCCAACTATACCATAAAACACGGTCTAAATAAAGTGAAAATGAAGAAGGTTGTAATATTACAGGTTTTTTTTTATATTAATTTGTTAATGCTAGTCACCCTTATTCCTTCAATAATCGAGCTCCAGGGCGGTTGGTAGTTGATGGAGTACCAGTAAAAGAGAGAGATTGTTGTCCGATGGACAGCTGATGCTGAAGCTTTGCAATGAGTGCGGATCGTTCTGTGTTAAAGACAAGGATTTCTTTGGCTGTGGCTTCTCATTGCCGATGACAGGAGCTCACAGAATACTCAATTTGCTCTATCCCTCATTGCGTACTCCACGAGACAACTTTTAACGTGTGAAATTTCTCTCACCTACTAGGATTTATTTGTTAGGTCCAAACTGTCCATCAAAATTTTTAGATTAATCTAGAGCATGAACTTAAAAATGAGGCATAACCAAAGTTAAATTGTATCACACCACAGGAGGCAGCGGGGGTTGTATGAACTACCGTTGAAATCTTTCTAGGGCCAACATAAGGTATATTTGACATCTAACTTGTTTATAAGGGCACACATGCTTTGATAAAGGGTTAAGCATATAATAGCTTCGTTAAAGCCTTCCATGGCTCCAAAAAGTTTTCAATATACTTGTTCAATACCTACTATTTCATTGTGGTGTGGTCCACGGATCCCTCCTCTTGCTCAGGTGGTAGATGCTCAGGAGTTTCAGCACCCAATCAAGGGTTTGAGTATTCATAGGTGGTGAAATTCTACTAGTGTGTGTGTGTGTGTGTGCGGCCTTGTTTTTTAGAAACTCCATTACTTGTGAGAGCAGAAAACTGGAAGTGTGGACATCTAGAACTTCCATGGGCCAGCATCTTGTGTTAGCTTGACACTGTTCATCCATTTCTCCTTATCTGCATGACCTTATTAAGAGGTTAGATGACAAATAAGCCTTATAGTGGACCTAGAAAGGTTTCAACAATAATCATCATTCAATCCCCCGCTGCTTTCTGTGATGTGGTCCATTTGAGCTTTGAATGTGCTTCATTTTAGGGCTCATGCTTTAGAATGATCGGTAAAATTGATGGACGGTATGGATCTAACACAAATCATGGTGGGGTGGAGAAGTTCCATCTATTCAAAAATACGTCGTGCAGTAAGTAATATAAAACTGTTAGGGAAAATCGCTGCGTTTTGTGAGCTAGTGGCATCAACGATTACATGTTCCAATGAGAAGCCAAGGCACTGTATTTCCCTATGCCTTCAGAACAGACAATCCGCACTCGTCCATCTATTTGCTCATGTGGGCCATGGTGATGGGAGATATCTGAATTGTAATTTCAGTTTCTTGGGTAGGCAAGTACTGATTAGTCTACCGTAATGGTGGAAGTATACCAAAAATGAAGATACACCACATCAAAAAGTGATAAATAACATGAAAATGCATGTAACTTTTCTTTAAAAGGGCTCTTTAGAGTCATTTGATGGTCTTTAAAAACCCATTTTCGAGTCAATCTGAATTACAACAACTCTAGAAATCTCCTTTCCTTCTTTTTCTTCTTCTTATTCTCCATTTATCATTTTGAGAAAAGTTGTAGAAATTGTATATTTCTTTAGGTATAAACTGCAAATAGGAATAAAGTCAGGGGTAAAATGTAACAACAAAGAGGTCAATGCTGTACGTTGCAAAAGTATGTTCGGAGTGCGGTTTTTAAGTTTTGCAGGCCGAAGCTAAGTTTCTCAGTTAAGTAGAATGGTCGGTGCCCCATGGGCCCTACTATGATGTATGTGTTTCATCCACCGTTTTTCCTTTTCATTTCATAGTATGAGCTAAAAATGAGATAGAACCAAATCTCAGGTAGACAGCACCATGGGGAAACAAAAGTGGTGATTGAACCCCCACCGTTAGACACTTTTTAGGACCATTAAAGTTTTGCATCCAGATTATATTTATTTTCCCCCTAACAGGTTGTATGTCAAATAAACATTACAGTAGGCCATAATAGGCTTTCAACGGTGGACAATCAATCACTATTATTATTTTGGTGTGGGTTATTAGAGATTTAGATTTGCCTGAATTTTAGGACCAAGTTTTAAAAATGATCTGACAAAAAAAAAATGAATAAACAGTGTAGATAAAACACATACAACATAGTGGGGGCCACAGATGACCAACCACTGGCCGCCTGGTTAGTGGCCACGTCATTACCCAAACCGTGTCCCTGAATTTCTGGCACAAGAATTTTCTATTTGCAGGAATATTCCATATACTAATTTTCTTATATCATCAGTCATGATGTGACAAAGTCACAACGCTGGCAAACAAAAATATCTACCTGGCAGCAGAATACATGTGGCTTGAATTTTTAATTGGGGCTTTGGGACCAACTATTTCTATCCAAAGACTGTCGCACCAAGCTCCTCCGCTGGAAGCCTAAGGTGGAGCCAACGGTAATGTTAGACATCCACCCTTGGGGAAATTCCTAACATGGTAGACTCCTAAGGTGGAGCCCACCGTAATGTTAGACATCCACCGTAATGTTAGACATCCACCCTTGGGGAAATTCCTAACATGGTAAACTCCTGTGGCCGACAGTAGTTTTTGCATGCCATCCACACCTTTAATAGTATCATTTCTACTGAGATGAACTGAAAACACAAATATTATCTTGATTCAAAACTTCTGCGGCGACATTCAATCCTTACGTTTTCAGCACACTTGAATATTGGATCCAGCTCATTTTTGGCCCATGTCTTAAATGATCTCAAAAAACAGACGGACAGAGTGAATTTCTCACTAACCTTACGGTGGGCCCCACTTAAGTTTCAGGCAGCAACTTCCTGCTAATGGGTGGGCCCCACTTGGGATTCCAGAGCAGGAACTTGATGCGAAAGTCTTTCACAGGAACTCGGCGTCCAAGTTCACCTAACTCCCTACGCCGGAACTTCCTTGACTAGGGATCGCAGGGAATCCGCGTCACAGCGTCAGCATGACTCGTACTGGTCAGGCCTCGTCACCCTGCGAACAGGCCGGTGGCTGGTGGTCGGTGCTCCGTGGGCCTCACCATGATCTATGTGTTTTATCCATTCGGTTCATCCAATCTGTTGATTAGGTCATACAGACCCATATGAAGGGAAAAAACAAAGATCATCTTGATCCAAATCTTTTATGGCCCCCAGAAAGTTTTTAACGGTCGATGTGGTCCACTTGATTTTGTTATATTCCTTATTTTTAGTCTCATTCCATAAAATGATCTAAAAAAATAGATGTACGGCGTGTATGAAACACATACATCATGGTGGAGCCCATAGAGCACTAACCAGTGGCTGATGGCAGGTTAGCCACGGATCCTCTGTTTGTTTGCAATCTAACTGGACCCTGTGATTGTGTAATGCATTGAATGGAATCCGGATGGTCTGCTGGCTACTCCGATTGCAACAAACAGTAATTTAAGAGCCTAAATCTGGAATTTTTTGTCCGTAGCAAACAGAGGATGACTGAGATGGACCAACCAATCACCGTACAGCAAAAGGAAAAAAGCAGGAAAGTCGTGGTTATGGCAAACAGAGGATCCGGACTCATCATCTGTCCGCCTGGCCCTCGGGTAGAATTGGGAGAGACGAGACACCGAACAACGGTGTATAATCCAGAAACCCATCGTTGAAAAGTATCGTCCGAAACTAGTAATTTTAAAAATTCCCAAATTTAAACGCTTTAAAAATAAATCCACGAAATCACATTCAATTCCAAGACTACATACACAGAACTACCCGTAAATACATATAAATATAAAACAAAACCCTAAGAAAGATTTATTATCTTATTCTTATTCTAATCTAATTTTCTGCTACCTTCTTCGACTGCTTCTGGATGAAATCCCTCACCTCAGTAACTAACAATTCAGACTCCGGCAATTCCGGAAACACGTAGAAGGCGTGTATAGCGTTTGGATACACGACCACGTTCGCTTCCTTTCCCAGCGCTTTCAACCGCTCGCAGTAGCGTTTCTGCCAGTCTTGCAACGGGTCGAAGCCTCCCACGAACACCAGCGAAGCTGGGAATGAGGCCGGTAGATTGCCCGATCCGTTACGTCCGAAAGGGTTTGCTGCTTCGTGGTCCCGATCCGACCCTTCTGGAAGGAACGCCTTCCACAGCCAGTCCGTACGCTCCATCGAGACGAGCGGGGCCCACGCGAGCCGGGTCTCGGACTCGGTCCGCTCCTCTCCCCCGAAGTATGGCTGGATCAACACCAGCCCGATGAGCCGCACGGACTTGAACTCGGACGGCGCCGCGCCGGAGATCCGCTGCGCGACGTGGTGCGAGATGTTGCCGCCGGCGCTGTCCCCGGACAGGAATAGCCGTGACAAGTCGGCCTTAGGGGCAAAGTCGTAAAAAGCCGGGTCCCGGCGGTCGAGCCACTTGACGACGTCGAACCCGTCGTCGTACGGGGCGGGGTATTTGTTTTCAGGCGACAGGCGGTAGTTGACAGAGACGACGACTGCGGAGATCTCGCCGGCAATCCGGCGGCAGACGGCGTCGTATGCCTTGGAGTCCGGAGAGAGGAATGCGAAGCCGCCGCCGTGGAAGAAGATGAAGACGGGGAGGCTGACGTCATCGGCGGTTCCAGTAGGGTAGAATGCGCGGAACCAGAGGTTTCGGGTCGGGTCCACGGTGAAATCGGCCGTTTTGACGCCTTTAAACGGTTTCCGGTTGGACGCCTCGCGGAAATCGACGAATCGGAGGAGAAGGCGGTTGACGGTGCCGTTAGAGCGGCGAGCGGCGTCAGTAAAGGCAGAGAGGACGCTGATAAAAATCTTGGTCTTCCATGGGAGGAGAGGAGATGCTAGGGGCTTTTCCGTCATTTCGGTAGTGTCTTACTTTTCTGTATTTCACGGGGAGGAGATGAGGAATTATATAGAGAGGGTTTGATGCTCCGGCGTAGCAGAGGATGGTGGTTCATACGCAGGCATCGAAAAAAAGTACACGTGGCATGCTGACAAACTCAAATCTCTACTGTCCGAATTGTTAGTAATATATTAGATGGACAGTAGACCAAAAAAATATGCTGATCTTTTTTATTAATTGGTTGATCGGTGGACATTTAATGAATGGTTGGAATGAAAAGTAGGTAACGGTTCGAATTCATTGAATGATTTTCCAGTAATAAAAGGTCGTGATTTTTCAACTAGCCTTGTTTTTAGATAAAGACCGTCAGATGGAGAAATTTGGATGGTTTGATTTGAGTCATTTCATGCGAAGTGAGATATTAAACTGCCTGCGTGTGCAACATCCGGGTTCGCCCACAGTATCAAATGACTTTTCCAATGAAAGGAAGATGCGAACTGGAATCCTTTCCGATCCCTATCACCGTTCCGGTTTGCGGAATCGGATGGTCTGATGTAGAGCTGGGCAACGGTCCGAGTCTGATCGGATTTCGATAGATCCGATCAGATCCTAAACTTTGGGTCGCCTGATCCGAATCCGATCAGATCCGGTGCCGGATTCCGGTCACCTGACCCAATCCGATCCTAACGGTAAATTAACTGACCGATCCGACGATCCGTGACCGATCTTTTCTTTTTTTCTTTTTTTTTTTTTTTTTTTCCTTTTCTGTTCTGTCTTTTCTTTTCTTCTCTTTTTCTCTCTCTCTCCTCTTCCTTGCAGCGGGTGGCCGTGGCGCTTTTGCTCGACGGAAAGCGGTCAGCGGCCGATCTCTCTCCCTAACTCTCTTTCTTTTTCCCACGTTTCTCTCTATTTTTTCTTTCTTTCTTTGATTTCCTTCCTCCCTTACCGTCGGACGAAAGGGTCTTACACACAGGAATATGATTTTCCAGCTTTTGTTAGCTGGAAGGGAAGAAAGAGAAGCGTCGATTCGGATTTCGGTTCGGGTCGGTCGGTTTCAATGGCTATCCGAATCCGATCCGAACTACATTCGGATCTGTCCTTTTACATCCGAATCTAACCGATCTAACTTACCGATCCTGTTCGAATCGGGGCGGATCGGGGCGGATCGGGTCGGATCCACCGGATCGGACCCATTTTGCACACCCCTAGTCTGATGTACCACACACCAGCTATATCGCTTATGTATTGACGCCAGAAAGTTTTATGGTCCGATCATGATGTATTTGTTATGGAAAGAGATCCTTTGTTATCTAGTCAACGGGATTTCTTGTTACCCTAAATGGTTTGGCGTCCCAAGCTTATTTATTTATTTATTATTTTTTAGTGAGTGGTGACGTGGACCTATGAAAATTAGGGTATCAGTAAATCTTTAACAAGGATCCGGACTCATTTGTTATATCCAAACTGTTCATCTATTTGGCAAAATAAGACGACCTAAATATAAAGTGGAACACACTACAAAAAGCAGCGGGGGATTAAATTGTATATCATTGAAATCCTTTTGGGGATCGGTAACTATCAGATCAATATAAAATTTGTTTTCCCTTTTCATCTATGTATTTTTTACTTTATTAACTGATGGGATGGAAAATAAATGTTATGGTGGGCCCTAGAAATTTTTTAATGATGAAAATAATTATCCTCGCTACTATTTTCAGTGTGGTCCATTTGAGCTTCGGATATAATTAAGTTTTTGCCTAATGCTCTAAAATGATCTCGAGAAATACACGAACGGTATGGATATTATAAATACATCATTGTGGGTCATCTAACTTTGATTTCCTTTGAACGTTCGTACAACTCGGATCAGGAGGAGCGTCGGCGCTCGTCTTCACACGACACGTACCTACACCACCAGCTATATAGCTGATGTGTGGTACAAGCTGCTTTTAGCAGACGTTTGGGCCGGGGATTCTGTGTGGGACCCACTGCCTAGTTTGTGAGAAAGCCCCTCTGTTCATTTTTTTTGAAACTCATGTGGGCCACATGAGAGAAAGTAGTGAGAATTTAATGACCACTGTTGATACATTTACATGACCACGAAAGTTTTACATAGAATCAATTTAAGGCACCGTTTGGGAGCGTGGATTTGAAACCCGCTGAATTCGGAACCCTAGATTTGATACCCCTGGATTTTGCAATCCTCCCTGTGTAACTATGCATGGTATATTTATGGGCTTTTGAATTTAATTACTAATTCAACTTTAATATATCTAATTAATGATATATGTAATTTTTGACAGAATGGTTATGATAAGCCTGCTGAAATATATGTTTTACCTGAAAATGATAAAATTCCAAGTCTTGGATGGGCTGCAAGCACAAGATTATGCCTAAGTAATTAACTAATAATTTGTAATCATTGATTAATATGGACAATTGTTTTGACAGTGCTAGTCTTTGGACAATGTTGATCATCATTAGTGAGTCATGTGCCTAATAGATTGATATTATAGTGACACACATGCTACACCTGCAACTATTAAAATGACTTTATGCTGCGAAACAATTAGGGGATTTGAAACCCCCTTGAATTCCCTCCAATCCACGTGCCAAATGACCCCTTAAGTTCATAGTGTTTTCACTTAATTTGAGTGAAAATGGCCTTATAAATGGTTTAGATGGAATATAAACATTAACACGAAGCCGAGAAAGGTTTCAATGGTAGGCATTTCTTTCCCCACTGTTTCATATCATATGTACTAGTTTAGTTTTGAATCATCCTTATTTGTTTGTCACACGTCTTAAAATGATCCCGAAAAAAATGGATAGATGGTTTGGATTTATCATAAACATCACATTGGCCTCACCTAGAATACTAGCGCAGAAACTTCCCGCAAAAGCCTTCAGCTGGAAATCCGCGTTCGTCCGGTTTACCGCACGCCATATCTATCTGGTGAGCTCCTTTTACGGTTACAGCCTAAAAAAAAGACACATACAAAGATCGAGTACACCGCAACGTAAAAAACAACGGGGATTGAAAGTCTACTATTGAAGCCATTTGTGGGCTCCCGGATCAATGTGATATTTGTTTTTCTTCTTTGTATAGGTTATAGTGGGTTTTATAAATATTTTAATAGTAAGAATCATTGTCTTACTTCTATTTTAGGTGTGTTCTATTTATGCTTTGTATATGACTCATTTTTGGCATCACGCTTTAAAATGATATCTTAAAATGGATGAATGGTGTGGATAGAATAAATATATTGTGAGAGCTACGTTACTTTAATCTCTTTTCAACCGTTAGTAAAACTCGAGCCGTGTCGGCGCTCATTTTCGCACCACAGTACCCACATCAGCCAATCCGCTTTCCCTTTTAGCCGAACTTCTTAGGCCCACCACGTTGTATGAGTATAATCTACTCTGTCCATCAGGTCTTCACCTCGGCGTTAGGATTTAAGAAAAAAACCAGTGATATCCACAACTTAGGTGGACCTCACTACAAGAACAAGGGGGATGAGATTCCAACCATAGGTTTTGTATGTGTGGCTATCAACGTTGTGTAACTGTCATCAAACCCGTTCATCAGGTGAAAATCATCCCGGTGAATTTAACTAACAAAATCAACAAGAACTAAAAATTAAGATAGCCATAACCAGTGAATTTAAAGGTTTTAGGAACGCATATTGTTTCCACTGGGGTGGCCCATTTGATTTATTTATCAAGTTAAGATTAGCCATTTACTATGAATTATCACATAATCGACTAAATGGGCCAAAGAGCTTGGGTGTTTCGACGCTGCGTCAAACAGATACTGCAGATGATTGCTTTGGGTCTGGCAGTTTTCATAATGGCAGCGTAGGATCGGTGGAAGCCGATTGCGTCCTGGCCAGGCTAATCCGTAAGTAGGTCTCTGTGGGGCTATATGTATGGGTTTTATCATTAACGTATATACATAAAATGAGGCAGATCTAATCCTCAGGTGAACCATACCAAGTAATAGTCTTGAGCTGCATTAAATGCAGAAAGCATTAGATGCATGTTGCATTAAATGCAAAGGTTATCTTTGGTATGGTACACTTAGAGAGGTTTAGATACTGGACCCTTCACTGGCAAAAATGCTATTGAAGTGACTTGGTGACGTATGTTTGGTTGGATACCAGCCGTTTCTCGGTTGCAACAAATGCTCTTTAGTTGGAGATCGGTTGAACATTTTTATATTTTTAATACTTAGGTAAGGGTATTTTAATAATTTGCAGATAATATGAGATTTTTAATTCTTTAAACTATATACTATATTATGTAGAATGATCTAAACCATCCATTTATAAATGATCAGTACAAAAAGGTATGAAAACACTGCTCATCAAATTTCAATGATTCCGATTGTCATTGTGTTTTTGTGCGAGGAAAATGAATCAACCTTCATTAGGCCCACATGGGGTACATAGATTGTGTCTCTATCTCCACGTCACTCAATTATATCTATTCACATATTTCCTGCAAAAGTCTTTAGAAGGAAGTTCTTGTGCCGGAAACTTAGGTAGGTGCACACAGGGCGGTTTGGTCCGGTTCTGGGGTGAAATCGAAACCGAACCGTTCCTAATGATTTTAGGATATTCGGAGCCAGAACTGGACCGTTGGCACCCTAGAAACGAACCGTTAAAACCGGTTCGATTCCGGATCAGTTCCACAGTTCTAGGCTTTTTATAATCCAATTCAATTGCATGTTTAATTTTATTATCTAGCCCATGTCCATCCATATTATTGTCCATTTGATGAATGATTTAGATATTATATAAGGTGTGTAAAAATACATTGATAAAAATAATTAAATGGTGCATTATAAACCATAAATCATGAGTCAAATATGGAAACAATCAAAGGGTTCTTGGTTCGGTTCCACGGTGTGCTTCTTCGGATTGGTTCACGGTTTGGTTCAGTTCTACATACCCCCAAACTGAGAACATCCATTTTTTAAGCTCATTTTACGGCATGAGTTCAAATTTAAAGCATACCAAATGCTTAAGTGAACCACAACAACCTGGGAATTGAATAACTACCGTTGAAGACTTCCTAAGGGCCACAAGAAGACTTCAATGGTGATCTTATTATCCACATTGGAAACAATGTTGTGGTATATTTGAGTTTTGGATATACTTTACTGCTGGGCATACGGTAGAAAAAGGAATGGGTAGAGTCTTGGATATACTTTAATGCTGGGACTATGGCAGAAAAAAGGGCAATCGGATTGGGTACTGAGTTACCAGCAAGCTCTTATCGCATTGGGTAAACTCATTTTGGCCCACCTTGAATATATGTGGTCTATCCACACCGTCCATCCGTTTTTCCATTTAATTTAAGGTGTCGAGCCAAAAATTGAAGCATATCCAAAGATCAAGTGGATCATACCACAGGAAACGTTGGGATAATGATTTCCACCGTTGAAACCTTTCTAGGCCCCACAGTGATGTTTATTTGTTATCCAACCTATTCATAAGATCATGCAGACACGGATGAATGAACAGAAAACACAAATATAAGGTCAATCCAAAACTTCCGTGGCCTCCAAAAATTTTTCAACGGTAAATGTTCAATTCAACTCTTTACTGTGTTGTGGTCCATTTGAACATTGCATATGCTTCATTTTTGGGCTCTTGCATAAAATTATTTGGTAAAATGGATGAACGGAGTGGATAAAATACATACATCATGGTGGACCTCACATACTAAGTGCAGTGAGTTACTAGGCAATGCTTTCCAAAAAAGGGGATGGGTGAGAGTTTTGGATATACTTTAATGTAAAAAAGGTATGGGTGGAACGAACAAGACACATTTATTTTCGTTAGGTCCCCAGAGTTCACTAATCACTCTTCACCATTCCATTCTTTACTCAGGCTTCACAGTGTTTATGAGTTACTCAGTACGCAATCCACCCTTAACTCGGTCGGGCCCAGCATGTGTGAACTTCTTTATAATATTATATTGTTCTCATTGGTAGGACCCACTGAATTTTTTATTAGGCTAATTTTATATTGTTCTCATTGATGGGTCTACAGATTTTATTTATTTATTTATTATTATTTTTTTAAAAGGCTAATTTTATATTGTTCTCTTTGGTACCCGTATGAATTTTTCTTATTGGGCTATTATTCTCTGTTAGGTGAAAAGGGTTATCACCTGATGGATGGAGTGGATTTCACAAACATGGCCCCGAAAAGCTTGGATTAGGATTTTTTTTTTTTCCTTCTTCTTCTTTATAGGAATGAAATGACCATAAAGCCATGGAGTATAGGGATGCGGATTGCTTGCAGCACT